>OY292450.1:10000000-15000000 GCA_958496255.1 Camptogramma bilineatum | reverse complement strand
AGCAGATTCAATGCAGAAATAATTTTTCAAATCAGACTAGTTCTTCCTGAAATTACCTAGCGCGTTCAAACAAACCAACAAATTCTTCCGCTCTTGAGAAACTATCGACTTTTTCATCTAATAAACTTATTGGTTTTCCAACAAGGCTCGTATACCTAATGATATTATTTAAAATGAATTAACTATCAACCTATTACGAGAACACCTACTTATCTCAGATGAATAGTGCCATGGTTGCATCAGCTGACCAAACATTCACATTAAAGCAATAATAATCGTCATCTACAAACCCATTAAGCTATAACAAGTACAAACTATTTGGAACTTAAATTGCTTAATTTGAATCGCCTTTGTGATACAGGTAGAGGATTACAAAAGATTTAAATACCTGCCCAGAGGCAACGATTTGTCAGTGGTAGGACTTATTAATATTTGATAACTTGTAATGTTTAGATTCAACTGTGTGTGTGGTAATACTAGCAGTATGTATTTTTAATGATTGATTCTATCATAAGACACATGTTAAGCTGACCCCACCCAGATTAGGATAAAATAAATTTTATGATAAGTACTTAAATAAGTAAGCATAAATTAGATTTCTCTACCAATTTTAAATAAGAGAAAGCTTGGTTTCGTATGTCTGTCGTGCTAAAGTATTGTTTGATTCTGCAAACAAAAAGGCGATGTACAAAAAAGTCTACAAAAAAACAAACAATACCAACTAAAAAAATACTTTAAGTATCTAATAACGTAAAAATCTACTGTTGACCTTTGTTGAATTAGAATTCATTGTATCAATAAATTCCATAGTATACAAACACAAGCATTTATAAAAAAAAACCTTTTTGTCTATTCGATCCTGTGTTATTTTTTTACTTCTATTACAGACATAATAATACTACGTCTTTTAAGTAGTTCTGTAAGTGTTATTTAACCCTACATGACCTCAGCAGACAGAAACATAGCTCAGAAACGTGTTTATTGTTTTTATGACTTGATCAAAACCATAATTGAACCTAGAACCACTTTAAAAAACCCAACCCACGCCCAATTAGTTGGTAGACCACTATTATACAGGCACCATTATTATACAAAATTATATGACTGTCAAAAAACACAGGAAAAAATTCATGACATTACCAAACAGCTTCTACGACGCCGACGTCTTTTTCGTGAAGCAGTATTTATGAGTCAAGTTAGCTCATAAGAATGTGGTATTATTTATTAACACGCATGAATAAATTCTTAAAGCGCATAAGGATATTTCATTCGTTGAATATGTTCAAAGTATGTTTGAATTCCAACCAGAACCAGTCACACTACATTAAAATTATTGATGTAATTACAGGAGTTACCGCTAGTGTCAATATGTGTCATCCATCACAGACACAAGACAAAGACAAATGCACAAAGAACTGTGGTCTCGACCTTGGCCGTCTCAGCCATCAAATCAACCCTATTTAAAAGCAACGATGTAAAGTCGATGTAAACAGAGATAAACGTCAATTCTGCTGCAGCCATAATCTCGAAGGCTCTCGTAAAGATGACACGTATTCTCGTACGTCTTTGAATTGCAAATGAAACGTTCTCATGCTTATCTCTGGCACAGTCATCAGATAATCCTTGATGTCCATTTGCGGGCCTCGTAAAAGGACCATATGGAATAAATGACCCCACTGCACCAGGACTGCGAGGATTGTTTATTTATCGCTTCATCTAGTCAGCTTCATTTCACTCGAGACTTTGTGGAAAATAAAACTAAAGGACGTAATGGCAGCTCTTCATAATGGAATATTTTGTCCCAGTCATAATGGAGCTTATGGCGAATGTTTTCTAGAGATCTAAAAAAACTACTTCAAGTTTATTTTATCAGTTTTATTATATTAATTTGCATAAAATATTTGTGTTTGTTATTTTTCTGGCTTAAGTTTTTGGCATTCAACGTTTTAAATTATTATCGAGGAGAAGAAAATAAAAGTGCCTTTTTGCAGTACAATTTCTGACCGAGCGGAGCGAGCGAAGCGATCCAAGCGTCTCAGTTTCGAGATTGGCAAAAAAAAAAAAGCTTTTGTTGTCACTCTGTCAGTATGTCTGTCCGTCTGTTCTGCTCTACAGGTCGCATTTCTCTTAAACACTATGGATAACTCCCACCTTATGATATCCGATTTCAATTTTTTTTTTTTGTTTGAGTTGGTCTCATAAAAATTTGGTGAAGATTGACGAGGTTCTTCAGCGTGATGAGCAGAATAGCTCCTCAAAATGCAATATATTGCTCATTTTTAGATTTCTACCAGTGGAATCGGCCCTTTAACTACTAGGAATGGATTGATGGAGCACCTTGGACCACCTTCTCATCACAAAACTAGAGAATTATGAACATTTATTCTGTTTTAAGCTATGCAAAGGCAGACTTGCGAGGTCTACAGCTCACGGAGCCACTAGTATAGAATAGATAAGAGTATAGATTTAACACGTGGGTGGGCCTTTAATTAGACTCACAAAAAATTAGGATAATGGAAGTGCGAACAATTCGCGCATGGGCGTGAAGACGTTGTATTAATGGCGTTTTTCTGAACAGTTGGAATGTATTTGATGTCTGTCTTTGACGGCACATCTTGCATTGATCACCCGAAAATAATAATCAGAAAAGCATAGATGCCTTCGTTGTAAATGTACAGCCGTTCGAACTTGTTATAATAATGTATTATTTTCATCTGCCACGTTTTTAAATAGCTGAATATAAAAATCCCACGCAAGCAATTTTCCGGACCATTTTTTTATATCTTTAAACCTATTTCTGGTTGTGTGTTATGCTCTCATATCAACCATTTAATTTTTATTTAAGTAGGTATTTATATACATTTAGGTGATTGTGAAGCTTTACAAGAGGTTCTATTAATGTATTCTTTTAATGCTTAATAGGTACAAGTAGAATTATTTATTAGGTAAGTACTTACTTAATATTTTTTAAGTAAGTATTTTTCAAGTTCGAATCTAGCCCTCCTCTCTTTTTATTAAAGCTAGGTATGTCCTGTCTATATCCGTGGTTCAGTTTATGTTAGCAAAATGGCAAAATGTTATGCGCCCTGTTTTCATCGACAAAATTAAACGACGATAGATTGCTCTTCAATAAATCTACTCTACCAATGAATATGTATAAGGTGGAGTGCCGTAATTGCAACTATCCGGTAATTGCAACTGGAGTCAATAACTCCCTCTAGGATCACATTTTTGAACATCGATAGATGTGGTATTGAACTTCTTCTAAAAGTCTCAATCTAAAAATATAGATGGCGTTGATAGGACCAAAACTGAGCGAATGACAGGCCTTTTTGTTAAACTGCCAATTTTTCGGAAGTGACGCCGCTCGGACGCTCTTCGTAATTTATTGAAAAAAAATGTTTTTCGTGGTTTTTCGCCGGTGTGTTCACAGTGAGAATGATTATAAGACACAGTAAGTTGTTTGTTATGTGTTTGTTGTATTCTACGATAAATCTACTCAGAGTTATGGATGCAGTTACCTACATTTGCCAGACAAAAAGTGCATAGTCTTGTAATTGTAACTATTTTGTTTCTTTTTTGACAGTTGCAATTTAACGACCGGTTTTGTATGAAGTTTGAAAAACCTAGTGATGTAACAATGACGATGACTATGTCGATACGTAATATTTTATTAAAAGGGATACTATCTACTTCAATACTGTGCTATGAGTTCTTAGCAAGTAGTTTGAGTGATTGAGTCCCTTAATTATGTTGGCGCTAGCGGAGCCCTTTCAAAAGTCGTTCAATATGTGAAACGAATATAAAAAGGCTGTTTAACTTCTAAAATATTACTTATTGCGATTGAAATAAAGTTAGAAAAAATAATTAGTAAAAGATAATAGAAGACTTTAAAGATAAGAGTAAAAGAGGCTGTTTCATAACTAAAAGATTACTGTGATTAAAATAAACATCGAGTCGATAAAAATCACGATAAGGTTCCCATCACTATTTGTAGTAAAATAGTTGCAATTACCGGATTCTTTGCTGAAAAGTGTTTTCGCGCAAAATTTGACATTAGTAGCAAGGGCATAGCTATTTAAATCGAAAGAGCTATATTCAAGGCATGTGTTCTGTAAATCCTAGTAGTAAGCGCCATAGGAAAAAAGGAGTAAAAGTAGGTAAGTAGTTGCAATTACCCGCCAAAACGGGTAATTGCAACTATTGCTCCCTCTGACATGAATTTATGCAATACAATTTTATTCTTTATCGCTTTACTTTATTCATAACAATGATATAAATCTACATAAAATTTACTATAGAACAGATCTTTCAAAAATACATTTTTGATATAAAATATAGAATTATCAAGCGATGAAGTTAGGACTCCACTTTTTTTAGTTGCAATTACGGCACTCCACCTTAAACCAAAAGATTCACGACTTGGATACTCCTCTATTTCCTTCTGATGAAGGACTTACCTAATAGCTAAATGCATATTTGCTAAGGAGTTTGACGTCACTGTAACGTTCCTACCTCGTTCAAACAAAACGTCATTATTAGTCACTTAGCACAATAGCCAACACCAAGTTGGCAGGTAGTTATCCAAACTTAGGCAAGCGAGTATAATGGTTACGTATTGATGTCACGAAAAATACAAGACAGATTTTTGAAATCCATAGGAACGTTTGACAGATTTTTGATTTCTTTTTTTTCATAATACAGGAATTCGAATTCCATAAATTCTTAAGCCAGATTTTCATTTGTTTTTTTTTTACAAGACAGAAACACAAAATCCATCTAAACATTTTCCAGAAATTTTAACATCCAAATAATTCACTTTACCGCAGGTTTGTTTTCCATATAATTTGTTTTCCATATATTTTGTGATGCCGAAAAATCATGGTTCAGGAAAGACCTATTACAAAAATTTCAATCTTTCTAAACGCCTACTAGTAGCGCCATAAAATTAAATGACCGATGTACATTATGTAGCATGAAGTACTGTAGGTAGATATCTAATAAATAATTACTTTTTTTTATTACCTTTAACATTTCCTAACTAATTTCGTGCTAGATGGTTAAGTAACCTCACCAAACACTTTTGGCAAATTATCAAAGTTTAACCTAAATCCATTTCGAATTTGTGACGGCTCCGGCGCTTCGGGAAGTGCAGCCCCTCCGCCCTTGCGTAACAAAACGCGGCATCAGCACGAGCCTTCGCAGCTTCGGCTGTTTGGTCGCCACCTTCGGCGGCGACCAGCCTCAGCCGCTCCAGCACGTGCTGGTGCCGCGTTTTGTCACAGCGGGCGGGGACTGCATCTCCCTTCGCGCCTCCGAGTTCATAAAAACACTCTAGGGTAGGACAGACAAGACTACGTGGAAGTCGGGGTGGGCAGATTCGGTTCTGAGACCGATAATAACCTAAAAACGTTTCGGGTAAAAATTTAGTATTAAGAAGCAGGATTTTGGGGGGTGGGGGGTAGGAGGGGGGAGAGGGAGTTTCCCCTCCCCCCTGGTACCACTCCCATTACAAGGTAACGCACCGTTCTGGAGATAATCAAATTATTGTTTTCAAATACAAACTGGTAAAAATTTAGTATTTGGTACCTAACAGTATTTCGGGGGGGGGGGGATCCCCCGCCCCCCTAGTACCACTCCCATTACAAGGTAACGCACCGTTCTTGAGAAAATCAAATTATTGTAACTACAGGATGCCCTGTGTCGGATCTGATTTAGTTTCTCTTTTAGACGTTATGGGGGTTTATGCGAGCAGATTTTGTGGGTGGGCTCGCTTCGCTCGCTTTTTTATATACAAACCTAACCTAACCTACAGGATGCCCTGTGTCGGATCTGATTTAGTTTCTCTTTTAGATGTTATGGGGGTTTGTGCGACCAGATTTTGTGGGTGGGCTCGCTTCGCTCGCTTTTTTATATACAAACCTAACCTAACCTACAGGATGCCCTGTGTCGGATCTGATTTAGTTTCTCTTTTAGATGTTATGGGGGTTTGTGCGACCAGATTTTGTGGGTGGGCTCGCTTCGCTCGCTTTTTTATATACAAACCTAACCTAACCTACAGGATGCCCTGTGTCGGATCTGATTTAGTTTCTCTTTTAGATGTTATGGGGGTTTGTGTGACCAGATTTTGTAAGTGGGCTCGCTTCTCTCGCTTTTTTATATACAAACCTAACCTAACCTACAGGATGCCCTGTGTCGGATCTGATTTAGTTTCTCTTTTAGATGTTATGAGGGTTTATGCGACCAGATTTTGTGGGTGGGCTCGCTTCGTTCGCTTTTTTATAAACAAACCTAACCTAACCTACAGGGTGCCCCGTGTCGGTTGCCCCGTGTAGGTTAGGTTAGATAAAAAAAAAGGTTAGGTTAGGTTACAATAATTTTATTTTCTCAAGAATGGTGCGTTACCTTGTAATGAGAGTGGTACCAGGGGGGCGGGGGATCCCTCCACCCTCCCTCCCACCAAAATACTGTTACCGAATACTAAATTTTTACCAATTTTTACCAGTTTGTATATAAAACAATAATTTGATTATCTCCAGAACGGTGCGTTACCTTGTAATAGGAGTGGTACCAGGGGGAAGGGGGAACCCCCCCTCACCTCCCCCCTCAAAATCCTGCTTCGTAATACTAAATCCAACCCAAGATGGAAAAGGTTTTATATGGCTGGAAATTTTCTGGTAAGCGTTACTTCTGTCTTTTAAAATAAGCTTTAAGGATATTGTTGTCGAATGAAAAAAAAACGAACTGATAATCTGGCATTAGTGTTTCTGTCAAATGAGACTTCTGTGAAACGTTTTATCGGAGTAATAAAATTATGTACAACATAGTATCTGGATTTCGAGTTTCTATCAAACGTTTTATGGATTTCAAAATTCGATGTATCGTTTTTCGAAAGATTGATAGGTTACCGAGTATAATGATACCCAAAACAGGGTTTCGCAAATCGACTGTCCTACTTCTGACGATCCTTTTGCCCCGCCTACTGCAGCCTGGTAAATACATAATTATAAAGAGAATATTTCTACTTTCGCATTTTCCTATTTTGACAAATGATAGTAGGTAGGTAGGTAAAGTACCTTGTTGACGATTTAAGATGTTGTCGTTTTCGGAAGTTGACATTCTAAGAAGTTGTCGTTTTCTAAAGTTGTCGTTTTCGGAAGTTGTCATTTTAGGAAGTTGTCGTTGTCACCCTGAGGGGTTAGTTTAACATAATTTACTTACACAGTAAACATTTTTTTACGACTAGGTATAGGTTTATTTTAGAGCTGTTAGGTACTGGACCGTTGGTTGGTTAATAGATCCGATAATGATGATCAGAGATACATTATAGGTAGGTACAACTCCTAGTTTAATGGCAGTGTTCTCATAATTAATTATTTTAGAAACATGTAAATTCAGCAATTTATATTTCTTACGATCTATGATGTCGATTATTGTCGATATCAGCTTCCTAGGCACGAATTGACATCTTCTCTTTTTTTTAATTAAGTAGGTACCTAGATCTATTTTTGGACACCAACTCGCTTGATGTTAGGTAAGGGACGGTGAGGCCGAGGATGGATCACATCGATCTATAAGTCTATTCACTCTGGCCTTGAAAGCACCTAGATTATAGTTTTCAGTAGGAATTTATTAGTAGGTTAGTTTAGTTTTAGATGATAATGATACATTCTTGGTAAGTAATCGACACGACACTAACCTATTACTAAAGGCTGTTAATAAGTTACTGCGAAACAATTTCCAACACTTTCACAAGTAAAATGTAAATAGTCGAGTTTATCAACGGCTGAATTAACGCAAATTGCTGGTCCCTTTACATCGGAATGCAAACATTCCTACATGCAATACGAGGCCTGGATTCATATTTATACCCACTCACACAGCTCATTGAGTAACGGCAGCTGGATCACTCAAACAAAACAGTTATAAACAGAAAGAGAATGGATTATTTGCTGTACCGAAATTATGAGAAGAATAGATTCACTTAGTAAGATGTCACGTTTACCGAGTGGGATAGTGCCTTGACTTTTGATCCGAAGGACGTGGGTTTGAATCCGATCAATTTTTCTTTTCGAAAAATGTACATGCCCAATTCAACTTCTGAGCGCCAACGCCACAACGGTGGAAGAGAACATCGTGAGGAAACCAGTTAGCTTTCTTAGATGCAATGACGGGCTTGCATCCTGTCATGTATGGAAAGCAAACTTCTGAAAAATGTGGGCATGTCAAATGTGTAGGTACCTATTGGTCTGGAAGTGCCTCTGTCCCTAAGACATTCCCCTAAGAAAATGTCTATCGTGCCTTGGGGATACAGTTGTGATTAAGTATGTTTTTCTGTTTGTGTTAAAAATAACGCACGGAGTGGAGAAAATGGGGGGAGGCCTTTGCCCAGCAGTGGGACATAGATGGCTCATAATAGTAGTAATAGTAATAGTTAAAAATAAAAGGAAATTAATAAATGAATAAAGGGGTGGTCAAATGTATTTATATGTAGCGCAAAATAAATCTTTATTTATTTATTCTTTCTTTGGGATTGAAACCACAGGTCGTAGCTAATATTTTATAAAAAAAAGAGATTATTTAATTATGTTATGAATAGACGATTGGAACCTGTTGGAATTATATTTTTCAAGCTTAGGTACTAGAAAATAAGGGCTAGGACTGGAACACAGTGTTCCAAATTGGAACACTGTGTTCCAGTCCTAGCCCTAATAACTAAACTCATAAAGAGGTAATAGCGTAACTACTAGACTACTGTTTTAAACCTATTATTTATCTGTGTAAGCAACTGTCTAATTATCTGTGCTGATCACAAAGACTCATCCAGTTAAGCTGGAAACAAACTATCGGACGCGGCTTACGGACGCGGCAGACAGCCGCGACTGAATAGGTATCTGGATATAGAACGAACATAGAACTGTGCACATTATCTGACGAAAGTCGCGGACGCGTCCTTGGACCTTCAGACGTCCGAAGGCAATCTGGCCCGCTGGGTGTTCGGACAGTGTGCACACTTATCAGTCGCGGCTGTCAGCCGCGTCCGTCAGCCGCGTCCGATAATTTGTTCCCAGCTTTAACCGGCGAAGCTCTACAGTCTACAGTCAATGTGATCCATGGTTAATTAGGAAACTATTAAACATAGGTAAGTAAGAAATATATTTTCTTACAGTTTTACTTTTACACAAAATATGAAAAATCTGAATGACGATACATTTTAGCGCTGATCCAGATTTCTTTAATAGGTCTACCCGTGCTCATACCTCGTTTAATACCCACTTATTTGCGTTACTCCACTTACCCCCGTCGCCTATAAATTGGTAATTTGCAACTCGTATCAAGCACTTGATTAATTCTCAACTATTTGTATCCAATTATGGATACCTGTTAGTCCGTGGGTCGCTTTAAATAATGGTATTTAACTCGCTCGATTACCTTGGTATTAATATCAAAAATTGAATTCGAAACTAGGTGACTGAACCGTTAGTGTGATATTCGTGCTATTAAAGTACTTACAGAACTATAAGTTCTGTAAGTACCTATAGCTGGGTACAAAACTAGACATTGAAACCTCTACCCATCTCAATGTCCTAGGCACTAACTAAAGCGTATCGTTGAAAGTAGGGATAGGTTGCCTATCATCTAGAAAAGATGTAAGTAAAGTTTTAGTTTTTTTTTAAATTTTGTATTAGTAGGTACCTATATGAGCTGCACTTAAATCCCCCAAGGCCTGAGTCCTGACTTACGGCTATGGTGACTATGACTAGAGCAACTCAACACCGGAAAAAGTTAGGTTTGGGCTTTTCTTTGGGCAACATGCGCAAGGGACTACTAACCTACATGATTGTTTACACAATATAAGTACCTACCTTCTCTTAGTATTCACATCCACTCAAATTACAAACCAGTGCAAAACATTTTTATTCAATATTTTATGCGCAAAAGTTCTCTGTTTAAAAGGTCAAATCCCAAGGTCTCGCCAACACCCACCATTATTTGGTCAGAGTCAAACTTATAGACAGGTTTCACTTTGGAAACCTATACTTACCTCAGGAGTCAAGAACGAAGTATAAGTAGGTAGGTACCTACCTACTGATAACAATCAGATTGTTGTGACTGTTTGATATCTCATCCTCAGAGTTGTGCAAGGTCTTCTCATTGAGATAAGTATAATGTAGGTACCTACTGTCGTCATGGACGTATATAAGATCATTTTTAAGGGGGGGGGGGTCCAAGGGTTCCAAAATACGAAAATTGACTAGGTTTCCTCCGAACTCAATGGGCTAAGGGGGGGGTCCGGACCCCCTAACCCCCCCCTTAGCCCATTAGCGGCCTTTAAAAGCTAAAGATTTTCCCACGGATCCGGACTGTAAAGATATCTGTAAAGATATCTTTAAAGATATCTGTACAGATAACCGCAGATTTTGGACTGGCGCGTGGAACGGTATAAATTTACAAAGTTTTTTTCTTGATTCTTGAATTTTGAACCTTGAATCTGATAGCCCCTCCAGACTTTCGAGAGAAAGCTCGGCGAGAAGTCTCGCCGAGACTTCTCGAAGAACAAACAAGCTATCCACACTCTCAATTTTTCTCCGTCGTGATGTTTGAAATCCTTTGTCTCGGCCAAAAATACCGACACCGATCGGAGAACAGGCGAGCCAGAGAACGAGAAGGCGAGAAGCTCCTCACACTCACGCTTCTCGGGTGTTCTCGGGGGTTCTCGCAGAGAGTCTGGAGGCCCTATCAAATTTTGAATCTTGAATCTTTGAAGTGACAGCTGTCAAACTTCAAATGGCCATATCTCGGGAACTACTCGTCCTAGACTCCCCGTTCTCAGTTCAAATGAAAGCTATGACCAAGATCTTCATTTGAAGTGACAGCTGTCAAACTTCAAATGGCCATATCTCGGGAACTACTCGTCCTAGACTCCCCGTTCCCAGTTCAAATGAAAGCTATGACCAAGATCTTTATTTGAAGTGACAGCTGTCAAACTTCAAACCGCCATATCTCGGGAACTACTCGTCCTAGACTCCCCGTTCTCAGTTCAAATGAAAGCTATGACCAAGATCTACATTTTCAATAACAGCTGTCAAAATTACATCTGTCATCTGAAATGTAGATCTTGGTCATAGATTTCATTTGAACTGAGAACGGGGAGTCTAGGACGAGTAGTTCCCGAGATATGGCCATTTGAAGTTTGACAGCTGTCACTTCAAATGAAGATCTTGGTCATAGCTTTCATTTGAACTAGGAACGGGGAGTCTAGGACGAGTAGTTCCCGAGATATGGCCATTTGAAGTTTGACAGCTGTCACTTCAAATGAAGATCTTGGTCATAGCTTTCATTTGAACTGAGAACGGGGAGTCTAGGACGAGTAGTTCCCGCGATATGGCCATTTGAAGTTTGACAGCTGTCACTTCAAATGAAGATCTTGGTCATAGCTTTCATTTGAACTGGGAACGGGGAGTCTAGGACGAGTAGTTCCCGAGATATGGCCATTTGAAGTTTGACAGCTGTCACTTCAAATGAAGATCTTGGTCATAGCTTTCATTTGAACTGGGAACGGGGAGTCTAGGACGAGTAGTTCCCGAGATATGGCCATTTGAAGTTTGACAGCTGTCACTTCAAATGAAGATCTTGGTCATAGCTTTCATTTGAACTGGGAACGGGGAGTCTAGGACGAGTAGTTCCCGAGATATGGCCATTTGAAGTTTGACAGCTGTCACTTCAAATGAAGATCTTGGTCATAGCTTTCATTTGAACTGGGAACGGGGAGTCTAGGACGAGTAGTTCCCGAGATATGGCCATTTGAAGTTTGACAGCTGTCACTTCAAATGAAGATCTTGGTCATAGCTTTCATTTGAACTGAGAACGGGGAGTCTAGGACGAGTAGTTCCCGAGATATGGCCATTTGAAGTTTGACAGCTGTCACTTCAAATGAAGATCTTGGTCATAGCTTTCATTTGAACTGAGAACGGGGAGTCTAGGACGAGTAGTTCCCGAGATATGGTCATTTGAAGTTTGACAGCTGTCACTTCAAAGATTCAAGATTCAAAATTTCAGATTCAAGGTTCAAAATTCAAGAATCAAGGATCGAAGTCCAAGATCGAAACCAAGGATCGAAATCAAGGATCGAAATCAAAATCAAGGATCAAAATCAAGGATCGAAACCATGGATCGAAATCAAGCGCTGATTTTGTCGAGCGCGATAAAGTAAAAATATCCTGAAATTTAAATGACATGGGCACACTACTAATCCAACAACGAGTGTGAAAGAGACAAAGCTACCAAGAAAGCCTCTCAACAAGACCAACAATCCTTATAACCAAGATTAAATGATAATAGATCGTTGTGTGGACTGTACAGATATCTGTAAAGATATCCGCGGATAAAACTAGCGGCCTTTAAACGGTAGAGTTTTTAGCACGGATCTGGACTGTACAGATATCTGTAAAGATATCTTTACGGATATCCGCGGATAAAACTGTCAAAGGTTGGAATGGCAGAGATCGATCCGCGGGAAAATCCGCAGGCCGATCTCTGCGTGTAAATGCTGCTATTGAGTTCGGAGGAAACCTAGTCAATTTTCGTATTTTGGAACCCTTGGACCCCCCCCCCTTAAAAATGATCTTTGTATTTTGGAACCTTTGGACCCCCCCCCCCCCCCCCTTAACAAAGCTATAGCTACGCCCCTGACTGTCGTCCCACATGGTGGTGGGGTCAGCTTTCGTAACAGTTTGCCTCCACTTCGCTCTATCCTCGACGTCGTTTTCGGAAGCTTAGCACTGTCTCATATCCTTTAACACTACATCTCACCATCTCGTCTTAGGTCTACCCCTAGATCTGCGGCCAGGAATGGAGAGTTGTAGTGGTAAGTTTCCCACGTATTCAGGCGGTCTACTCTTTACGTGACCATACCATCGCAGCCTACTCTCCTGTAGCTTGTCAGCGAAGTCGCGTACGCCCAGGCTTCCTCGCACGTACTCGTTGCGGATTTTATCGAGCCGAGTGACGCTGCACCTTAGCATTTTCATTTCGGCGACTTGGATGGTATGCACGTTCTTCTGGGTTAGGCACAGCCCATATTTCCCTTATGATAATCTTATAAATAAGACCATTAAGTTTTACTGGCATTCTTTTGTCGCAGGTTACACCAGTTACTTCTCGCAATTTAACCATGCTGCGGCTATTCGCCAATGCGGCTATTAATTGTTATTCTTCTATTAAATGATTTAGCTATGTTTTAATTTAAATAATGTATCTAACAAAACTAAGCAATCAGGAAAAATAGGCTTAGTACATTGATAAGCAACCTGTTGTCAATCATCGTACACCCTCTGGTCTAATAACTCGCCGGCAATGATCTCATTTCGGCCCACTCAAGCATTGTTCGGACCAGTTACACATGTTCTATTATGAAGTCATTCCGAAACACGGTTCAATTCACCCGTTCCTTTTAGGGCACTTACCTTACCTTCCACATGAGTTTTTTAAGGCCGAGGTCATAGCCACTGTTTAGTATTCCAGCGCGTGCCGAAAATGGCATCTAGAGATTAGTTGGTGGATTAGAAACGGTTGGTTGACTCGTTATTCGCAAAAACTGGGAATGGGTACGCGTGAATGCGTTGTGATGATATCTACAAGCTGTCTTTAAAATAGCTTGTGTGGTTTGTGTAGGTACGTTCTGCTGGCCCATTATAAAATAAGAAGGTAGAAGGAAGTCATTTGATTTTGCAAAACAGTAGGTACCTAGGTATCGTAAAAGTCATCTGTTAATAAAAAATAACCGGTAGATTAAAGATATCACAAGAAATAATTCTCGCTCTACGAGTAACCTCGCACTTACTTAGGTAGGTACGTAGGTACCTATAGTTCGCGTCACGTAAAAAGAACGCTGGAAGAAAGTGGAGGGGGTGTGTTTTGTCTCATGTTTGCGCATGGGTTAAACCATACATAATACGGTAATATAAAGTACCAAGATTAGATAGGTAGGTACCCTTTGCTACCTTTTCTCATGAAAGCTGAGAAGTAAAAAGAGAACTTTGGTAGAGCGGACTCTACCTACCTACTAGGTAGGTAGAGTCGGTAGAGTCGTAGAGTAGTACCTACCATACGGACTTGCTTGCTTGCTTTACCTACCAATTGTCCGGACAAAATGCAGTACCTACCTAAATAATTCAATAGGTAATCAAGATTATCTAATTCAAGTACTTACTTAGCAAATATAAAACTAAATTATTGCATCAATAACCGGAAAATTTAACATCACTCACTCACCTCTAGCTAGATCTACTCGCCGCCAGAGGGCACAGGTGCCGCTATTTGTTCTAGCGCCATCTATACCATCGTCATTACAATACCTACACCGTATTCTCATGTTTTAAAGTTCCGCTACTACGCAACAGATGTCACTACTCTAAGTTGAAACAATTTCTGTAGAACAAATGTTTTATCAGTCAATAAGACTTATTTTGCAAAAAAAATTGGCAAAATAAGTACCTACACATTAGTAATCTGGTCTAAGGACCAAAATTTTGCCTTCATTGCACATCGGAAATCACAGCTGAAAGTTTCACAACGGAACAAATACTAGCACAACTGAATTTGTTAAGATTAGAGTAGGTACCTGCACGAGTCTAAAAAGGGATCACGATTTTAGGATTATTTATTTTTCTATTTTTTCTCATTAATCTTTAGACCTTTAGACCATTGAAAAATAAATTATGAAGTTTAATTAGGTACCTACCTACTTACCTAAGTATTCTTATATGGGTGGGATGTTATGGGTGAAAAAAAACAGCGGGCATTACTGTAATTACTGTAATAGAATATCTGATTATATTATACTATTATTAATTCATTAATATTTTGTACTTATTTTATTTTTTTAGCTTTTGTTCTTTCTGCATTCTTTTTTTCATAGTAGCGGGCAGTCGCTCTACTCGCTAGTATTAAAATAAATAAATGTAAAAAAAAAGTAAATGCATTCAATTTAATTTTACATTAGGTACCCGTAACTTGTTTTATAAACAGCCATTTTACACATCAACAGTTGTACGTTAAATCTTACTTATTTTTTAAAGCTAAACTCTTCGTTTTTTTCCAGGTGAAGTAAACTAAGAAACCGTTGACGATGTAAGTGCTGACACAGACGACGCAGAAGTCATGAAGGACGAAAGCAAGGAGGTATGCAAGGTACACAGAACTGGTCACTGAAGCCACAGCGCTGACCAGTTGCAACTGGACCACCAATCTATGTTCAAATGTAGCTGAAATAAAATATTTTATTAAACAACTTATTTCCCATCTATTTTTCTTTAACGATCAGCCTAAAAAGGCCTTATAATCCATTTTGATTCGTAATACATTTTATTTGTTATTATTGACACTCTCATTCGGCATTTTTAGTTTTATATTTATTACTCGACTGTCAGGAGGGCTATGCTCTTTGAGTGTATGTATGAATGTATGTGTTACGGGCAATGTGATAAATCCGGTCATTATGAATAATGACCGGTCCGTATGCATAATGACCGGGTCAATTGGGCAATGTGATAAAAACGGCATGATTAATCACTTTGCCCGGTCATTATGAATAATGACCACCCTATCTTGGGCAATGTAATAAATTAGATGAATTGCGGTGTTTTAATTGATTTACTACATTTCTGGCGCTTCGGCGGCCGCTACCGCGGCACGCTTCGCTCGCCTCGCGCGTAGTTTTTTTACTAACCTAACATAACCTAACCTACAGATTTTAATCCAATTTATCACATTGCCCGGCTAGAAGTAGGGCACTATTCATACTGCCCGGTCTAAGTGATAAATTCAAGCCTTGATTTATTAAATGGACCACGGGCCGTCTGGCATTATGAATATGGACCGGTCAAAGTAATAAATTTATCAAACTGCCCGACGCTCTTGGTCATTATGCATAATGACCGGTCCATATGAATACTGCCCGATTAATCAAGTTGCCCGTAACATATGCATGTTTATTTCCTCGCTTTGTAGCCTCAAGGATGAATTATGCTAGACCGTGTCGGGGCTGGCTAAGCTCGATAGATTGTAATTGTAACATACGAGGTGTCGTCGTATTAGTCTTGTGTATGTATGTTTTAATGAACTACGGAGTTTTTAGGCCGCCTGAAACCCCTCAGTCAAGCCGGGACCCCTCCGAAGCACGGAAGCTCTGAGCTGGTAATGCCACTACCGTAGCGGTCAGTCAATAATCTAAGCAAGTACTAAGTAAGTATAAAAATGTAATTAAAGTAATGAGGGGTTAATTTTTGTATAAGTAGGTAAGTACCTACTTACTTATTTTTACATACCTACCTACAAGTTCTAAGGATTCGGGTTCTTCGTTTTATAGATTTTTATACTTGTGTTTTATTAGACACTTTAGATATCTAGGCCTATCTATGTTCTCTAGGTAGAACCCTATTTTATGTAGATTCAGTAAAATCAAAGCCCATTTCAATTCAAAATATTTCATGAAACAATTCACGAACACATAAACCGAGATCAAACAAAGCCGTTCTGGCTTATTTCAATACCGTTTCAATAAATACTGAAATAACACAATGGCCACTACCAACCGTTTACGAGCGTGTTTCATGGAATTAACATTTTAGCAGTGCAATAAAAGCTCACGGAACCCACTTAATATTCAAATGAATATGTTTCGATGCTATAAAATAGAACGTGGTGAAGCTTACCTAAGGTCCAACGTACCTAATGCATGCCGAATGCTGGATATTATAGGTAGTACGATAGGACCTAAAGAAGTAGGTAAGTACCTAAGTAGTTAAAAATATAATAATCTAAAACCCAAGTTTTTTTATTCATTGTCATCAAGTTTCGAGCTACCCTGAAAGTTTCAGCCGTATAGCTAATCGGGATACAATCAAGGGACTTAATAAAATCGTGGTAAAAAGAAATGGACGGACGTGATCAAAAACGATCTCCCAGCACTAAACGCTTGTTCATTCATAAATTAGCACTCTGTCTCGATCTTTGGATCTAAGAATTGAGTAGGTACCTACTATGCATTCTACTTTTACTGAGGCTAACTGTGGCTCTTCAGACACTCCTCGGTAAAGCTAGGATGCAACTCTACAAGCCATAACTCTACAAGCCCTAACTTCACAAACTCTACACTTTCATAAAAATATGTGGCTAAATTTCTGAAAGCGATGAAAGAAAGATTGATAACCAAGGGCATAAAAAATAGTGGAATGATATGACAGGAACTTCAAATTGTGTACCTCTATTACTTATATTAAACACAGTCCCACAATTATCATGTTGTACATTCTTACTACTTACTTATGGTATCGATGTTTATGTGAGTAAACTAATCACATCACACTATAAATAATCACACTATCACCATAACACACACAATGCGAAAGTTTGGATGTTTAGATGTTTGGATGTTTGGATGGATGTTTGTTCCTCTATAACTCGATAACCACTAAACAGATTTGGCTGAAATTTAAAATATAGATAGATAATAACCGGGAATAGAACATAGGCTACTTTTGATCCCGAAAAGATGCACGGTTCCCGTGGGATAAAAAATAATAGTCCACGCGGGCGAAGCCGCGGGCGTCTGCTAGTATTTAATCAATGAGAAAGAATCACGATTTTAGTTGAGTATGCAGATTTGTAGATACAAAAAAAACAAAAAATACTGTGTTTTTGGTTTTTTAATCGGATCAAAAATGACCGAGTTACAGAGATTTTAGTGCACCAATCTAAAAAACGCTCGCGGGAAGGCCGCGACTGGCTGTGACGTCACCAGGCGCCCGCGGCTCGCTCCACTAGTACAAAATCCCTAGTTATTTTCAAACTAATTTCCGCCCGCAGCATCGCTCGCGTGGCACCTGGATAAAAAGTAGCCTATGTCCTATTCCCGCTCATTACCTATCTATATTTAAAATTTCAGCCAAATCGGTTCAGTATTTGTCGAGTTATAGAGGAACAAACATACATCCAAACATCCAAACATTCGAGGTCATTCACGTTTTTTGTTAAGTAAGTACTTATGCAGATTTGTAGACTAAAAAAAATTATAAATGATTTCATTTTTATTTTTAAATATGATTACGACTGTATTCCCAAGGCGCAGTAGACATATTCTATCAGATCTTTTAGGATTTTTTAGATCCGTTGAAAAAGTCTAAGCGGGTAGTCAGAGGTAGAGAAGCAGTGTTGGTCGAGTGCGCTAGTGCCTGGACTTTCAATCCGAAGGTTGTGGGTTGGAACCCGGACGTGCATCAATGGATTTTTCGTTTCGAAAAATGTATAAGTAGGTACCTAAGTAGGTATGCGCTTTAACACGAGCTCTAAACGGTGAAGGAAAATATTGTGAGAAAACCAGTTAGCTTTCTAATAGCGTCGATGGGCTTGCAACCTGTCACGTATAGAATGTTGTCTGCTGCAAAATGTGGGAATGTATCAAATGTGTTTGGAAATACCTCGGACTACCCCTTAGATATAAAAAAAAAACAATAAATACCTACTTACTGTGTTTTTGTTTTTTTAATCGGATCAAAAATGACCGAGTTTTATTACAGACAGAGATTTTAGTGCACCAATCTAAAAAACTCTCACGAGAAGATCGCGACTAGATGTGACGTCATACCATACATCCATCCATCCAAACATCCATGCAAACATCCAAACTTTCGCATTATAATATTAGTGTGATTCGACTCCTGATTGTTAGTTTTGTTTGTTATTGTTTTCGGTAAGTACCGGTACCTACCTAAAATACCTATTCAGTAAAAAGTTTAAAGGCGAAAATTAGTTTTAAGTAGGTACCTACCTACCTACTTACTACTTACCTAGGTAGGTCCCCACCTAGGTAGGTACCTACTTAAAAATAATTTTCGACTGATTGTTAGTTTTGTTTGTTATTGTTTTCGGTAAGTACCGGTAGGTACTTACCTAAAATACCTATTCAGTAAAAAGTTTAAAGTCGAAAATTATTTTTAAGTAGGTACCTACCTAGGTAAGTAGTAAGTAGGTAGGTAGGTACCTACTTAAAAATAATTTTCCTACCTAGGTAAGTAGTAAGTAGGTAGGTAGGTACCTACTTAAAAATAATTTTCGCCTTTAAACTTTTTACTGAATAGGTATTTTTTTTTACATACTTTTAATCGTAATACCTAATTAATAATTTGTATGTACGAGTCAAAATAATCACATAACTACCTACCTAAACTTGGTTTTCAAATCACACTATCACACTTTCACATCACACTAATCATACTATCACACTAATATTATAAATGCGAAAGGTTGGATGTTTGGATGGATGATGTTTGTTCCTCTATAACTCAACAACCACTAAACCAATTTGGTTGAAATTTTAAATATAGATAGATAATGACCAGGAATAGGACATAGGCTACTTTTTATCTGGGTACCACGCGAACAAAGCCGCGGGCGGAAGCTAGTTAATATTAAAAATGCAAAAGTTTGGATATTTGGATTTATGTTTGTTCCTCTATCTCGACAACCACTGAACTGATTTGGCTGAAATTTAAAACATAGATAGTTCTTGACCTGAAATAGGACATAGGCTACTTTTTATCCAGGTGCCGCGTGAGCGAAGCCGCGGGCGGAAGCTAGTTTGAAATTAACTAGCGATTTTGTACTAGTAGACCGAGCCGCGGGCGCCTGGTGACGTCAGACGCAGCGCGAAGCTCCGAGCGCGCGTTTTGAAATGGCCGAAAAGAAAACTTGAATAACTTCGTCATTTATTGGTGGATTTTCATTATTTAAAAAACAGAATGCTCAGAATGCTAAAGAGTATACGCCCTCATACTTAGAAACCCAATATTTCGTTTACTGATTGATCCTCATTATGTACACCTTTCCAAGGTGTATTACGAAGTTAGTATTCAGTTTGCAAGAGGAAGTAAGTCGAGTCCACTGGCAGCTGTCCCTTCTATTCTATACTTGGATTAGACATCTAACTGCCGATTACCTTTATTAGGCGAAAGGAGGGGCCACTTTAGTAACCCCATTCGTATAATTTATACTACATACCGGTAATTTAAAACAGTTAGTTGGTAGAGCTAAACCTACATCCAGTAGGTATTTACGAATTAGGTTCAAATCATACCTAGGTAACTAGTAGTTCGCCCCGAACTGAGATCTCGCGCACCGTAGATGGCCAACATTTGGACTTTCTTCTGACTACCCCTATAATTTCAAGTGCTACTACTGCCGGGTATGCCTATTGCGCTAGCTCTTTATGGTAAAAAATACTAGCATGCATGCAATACATAATGTCGTGTCTAATTTTTCATTTATTTCATATTTATGAATTCTCGTCGTATTTTTAAAAGTATACGTCCTAGAATAAAAATAATAACTATTTTAGAATGTACAAATAAAGACCTTTCATTTGACACCGCACTCAATATATTTGTTTACTTAACTTTTTTTACCCCAATTATTTTAATTTTTTATCAAAATTTTTTTTATCATGAAAATAAATCAAGTAGCATCTAAAATCATTGCAAACCAAACCGCAACGATGCCACTCTCTTTTTAAGACCGACCAGTCAATGAGCTACGAAGACATCGAAACTCTATGAAACGGGAGGTCTTGCAGCTCTGGTTTCGTAGTTTTTGGTCTTTGGTCGTATTTCAAAAACTATACATCCTAGATTAAAAATAAAAACCATTTTGGAATGTACAAAATAAGCCCTTTCGTATGACACCCCACTCAATATATTTGTGTAACTTTCATAATTTTTTACCCCCTTGGGAACCCAATATCTTCACAACCCCTTCATCGATTAAGCTCATATGCTCCACCGTAAATTTCCTTACCACAACCTATTGACCTACCAAGTTTCATGCAGATTGGATGAACGGTTCGACAGTTATGCTCGAACAACAATTCGTGAAACATACAAACATACAAACATACAAACATACAAAGCAAAATCGCCCAACTTACCACTAAGATCTTCGCTCGCTTCGCTCGCTCGATCGATTATTCATCGTCTCTATTTGCCACAATTAAGTTTTACCAGATTACAAAAATATAACTCAGTAAGTATTATCTTATCTCTAGCAAGGACTTTTACATCCAGCGGGGCTAAAAAGACAGTTACAGTAGAATCATAATAATGAATAAGTACCTACCTAGGCACTATACCAATGCCGTATCTCATAGACACGTGAGTAAAACGAAAAAAAATATACCTAGGTAGGTAATTCATTCGGCCATTTTAGCCTCCCAGTTCTTTTCAAGCCTTAGCATTCACAAACTTCTGTGAACATGTTTACTTGTTATTGGCCAATTGAAAAGCTAACTTTATACCTACCCAACTTTATAACGATCTCCTAAAACCCTTATTACGTTCACAACCGACATGAAATTTCGCACAGTTCCTAACTTCGCGTGACTAGCCATGAGAAAAATATTGCGAAAGCAACAGCTACGCCTATTTGGCGGTTCACGAGTTGTGAATAACTGTTATCGTATCGTAATAGCTGGTAGGAATCTGGGAAGTGAGAAGTGAAGACTTTCAAGTAGCTTTCCTAAGCAGATTGTTTCAAACTCTTTTCGCGAGTATTCGAGGATTACATTTTGGTGAAACAAATTCTTTTACAAATCCATCTTACTGTCGAATATTTTGTTTCATGTTGAGCTGTTACTTTATTAATTTTATGGTCGTTGGTTTGATTGTATTTCACACTTTGTGATGCCAAAAGCTGTTTCTACTTTTCACTTTTCTTTAACACGATTTTTCATTCTGTTACTGCTCAGGCTATTAATTATTTGGAATACTTGTCGAATAATAAACTTACACAAAAATATCATGAGGCAGTAGAAAATAATTCCAAAGATACAGTTCGGAATTTGTAAGGCAGAGTCATCAGATGTTAGGCCGAAACCTTTGGAATATCTGAAACAGAACAAATAATTAGATTTCAAGACGAAAGCTACAATTAAAAGCATAACTACAGTGAGATCTCATTTTTCCCACCTGGGTCGTGAATTCATGATTCAATGAAAGTCGTGCAGAATCAATTAATTAAGAGGCCGACGAGGCTGCGACAGACGAATGTGCATACAAACGTAATACCAAAATCAGTTAAGATTTGAGCATCTGGGTGGGGGCACGGTAGTGCCCCTGCCAAGACGAGCCAAGCGAAGCGCAAGGGCACTACCTAACTTTTCTCAAAGCGCTCCGTCGCGTCGCGTTTTCATAACTAGGGTTTGGATTATACCAGATAAACAAAATTCTCGGGATATGATGTCAATAATGGACATAAATAAAAAATTACTAACTCACTCACTCACTGATGATTATCAAAATTCTTAGGGTAGGTTACTACTTCCTGAAGTCCTAGAAAGCTAAAATTTGGTATGTAAGCTAGTATTAGTACACAAACAACAAAAAAAATCTAAAACTTGATATTTTTATCCCCGGCCCAACCCCTAAAACTAGGGCATGGAAGTTTGTTTGAGATTTTCGCAAAGATAGATAGAGGTCTGAAAATTAATATAGGGACTCATTGTTAAAAATAATAAAATACTTATTTCAAGAGTTCTAGTAAATCACCCCCCACCATTTAAATTAGGGGATGGAAGTTTGAATGGGTTTTCCCTACAAAAAGAAGTGAAATCCCACCAAAAACATTTTCATGTAAAATGTTGCCAAGACGAGACTGTCAAAAAGTAAAGATCTCATGTAGAGCCAAGCTTCTAACTCTACACGCACTAACTTTACAAACTCTACATCTTAGTCAAAATATGTGGATTTTGTTCCAACAAAACTTACCTAAAACGAAATGCAAGCAAATTGAATTTTTAACCTTTTTACAGCAAAGTCATGTTTTCTTTTCATTTGTTCTGTAGTGGTAAATTTGCTCTTTAAATTATTTTGGTGTTACGTCTGTATGGACATTCTGTCTGTCGCCAGCCCCTTAAGTAGTACCTACAATCTCAAAAATAAAGGTAGGTAGTAAATATTATATTCAGTAGGCACCTACCTGCTTATTAACCCTTTTTTAAAGTTTTATTTTCTAATACTTAAACCCAATTACCTAAGTAGGTTAATGGTTTATGTTGATTTTTTAAACAGTCTTTTATGGTAGGTACTTATTTTTATCTTACTCAGAAGTCAGCACCTTGGAGCAACTAGCATATTCTCCGATGTCACACATCGCAGTATATCCTGGGTCCACCTCCATTGCCATTTCCACATGCAGAGCATATGTGGAGACCAGTACTCCAACTATGCTGGTCAAAATTAGAGCTCTGTCTAGATTTTTTGCTTTCATTGTTGACGTTTCTGTAATGTAAAGAATGTAAATAACTTGATTTTACAAGTACCTACCTACATAATTCACCTCGCTTACAATAGCCAAGTAGGGAGCTAAGAGGCAGATGTTACCTACCTATTCTATGAAGAAACAACCCTAAGCACTCAAAGTCACAGGAACCATTAACTAAAATCAATTCACACGCACTCAAATCAATTTAATTTTATAGGGGAGACTCCCGTACGTTCGGGGAAGGAATAAAAAAACTTCCAGCTAACCCCGACTGGGAGTTTCGTTCTTTTTGCCACCCCTCAATGTTGACGCGTTATGGCCGGGACCGGGGCGCAGTATAAAATTAAAAAGAAAACAAACAATTTCGCCCACCGGCTGTCTACGTTTTTATTAGCATAAACAACAGAGACCGTAATCGTATTAAACCACTTAAGCCAACATTCTTAAATACTTTTAAGTTTTAATAAATAATACCAATGTGCAGATTATCATTACTAGGTAGGTATGAATTCGTCAATATTTCAATATTATTTTTAATCTTCGGTTTACCTACTTAGCATACCTACCTATACCTACCTACTTACTATGTACCGACTTTGGAAGCGGCCTGCATCCACCGCTGACCTGCAATTTTTTCACAAGGTTGTCTGTCCATCTGGTCGGTGGACGTCCAACACTGCGCTTGCCGGTCCATAGCCACCACTCGAGAACTTTTCAGCCCCATCGGTCATCTGCCTGCCCATTGCCAATTCAATGTTCTAATCCGCTTGGGTATGTCGGTGAGTTGGACTAAATAGTTTGACCACGGGGAAGAACCGATCCGAGTTCTTTTACGTATTTCCTCATTTCTGATTCGATCCCATAGAGAAACCTCATAGCCCTCTCCACAGTTCGTTGAGCGACTCGTGAGCTTACTCATGAGGCCAATTGTGAAAGAGCACGTCTCGGTTTCAATGTCATCACTGGTAACTGGCAACACACTTTACCACCACAAATGCGAGACAAAGCGGCAAGTTTTGATCTTCGGTCTTCTGTATGACTTGCCGCAGCGTATGTATGTGGTCTATGTTTACGTGACGCGAACTATACCTTCAAGCAAGACGGAGTTGTAGAGCTTCTGAAGGACTTTAAGTAGGTACCTACCGGTGACGCACCCGCTTTCAAATGCTCTGATGTTATTCCGTCTTCACCCAGCGCCTTGTTATTCTTAAGCTGCTTCATGGCCATCCTGATCTCGTACAGGCTGATGTTCGGGATATCCTCGTTTCCTATAGAGTCAGTTTGGCTCTCGGATCTTCTTTAAACACACTGCAATCAGGTTTAGTGACCGAATCGTAGAGATGGCTGTCCATAGAACGTTTCGCTTCTGCTTTACTTGACACTACACTGCCATCTTCCCTCTTGATTCGTCATCTGGCTCTGCCCAATAGACATATTTCTCGCAAACACTTTGGAGCCTTCGTTATTGTTTTAATAGGTATAGGTATTATGATATTATGATTATCTTCCTAGGTGTACGGTTCCATACCATAGGATAATTATACTGTTCTCTTTAGGTCATTTTACGCTGCCTAGTGGACTAAACTGCTGATCTTTTTTTTACTCTAGCTAGTTATCCTATACTATTAAACGAGAAATATTTGTACCTTTATTTATTTGTTTGTTTGTATTCACGTTCTTAAAAACGGCTTTAACGATTTCGATTAAATTTGTGGTACGCAGGGGCGAAGACTCGATCTGGTTAGGTCTCATATCTGTGAAAATTCGTTTTCTCGACATTTTCACGCAAAAAGATTTACCTACCAGTTCAATTTGGTTCGCAATTTCGCGGGAGTTGTTCTGATTAGAGCAGCTAAGTGGTTAGGGTATCCGCCTTCAACGCCGACGGTTACAAGTTCGAATCTCAGCCATTGATCGTTTTATTTTTGTTTGCAATTATTTTTTTTCGGCTAAGTAAATTTTATTTTTTCTCTATTTGCTTGCACACGAGCAGAGCTTTTTTTTTTTTTTTTTTTTTTTTTTTTTTTATACTACTAAGGTAGCAGACAAGCATACGGCCCACCTGATGGTAAGCGGTCACCGTAGCCTATGGACGCCTGCGACACCAGAGGAGTCACACTCGCGCTGCTGACCCTTTAAAAATTTCAAAACGCCCTTTTTGAAGAACCCCATACTGTAGTCATTGGGGAAAACCGCGGCAGGTAGCTTGGTCGCCCTGATATTGAAATATTATAAATATCTACTAAGTAGGTTAGAAATAATTAAACTTTTTTAAGTGTAGGTATTAGGTATTTACTCCTCTACCAACCTATATACATTTTTTACCAACTAAGTACCTACCTACCAACTTGGTTTATCAACCAACCAACGCTGATGAAAGAACCTTAGGACATAAGGACCGCTTTGGTTGGCTCGACGAGCAAGTAGGTACCTATCAGAGGTAGGTAGTTACGTAGACGTAATGTAGATAGGTATCGCGAAAATCAATAGGCGCCATTCACATTACACGGCTCAGTGAGCAATTCGCCCACAATAAATATCTGTAGTCAAATACCTGTTAAGCTATAGACTTACCCTTATACCTATATATTTACCAAGATGCTGTAAATAATGGATAGATATTTTATTTATCGAACACACAAGGTACATTTGTCTGACAGTGTCTTATAGCCTATACCTATTAGGTTTTACTAGACACTCCAGTAGTTCTCCTGATAAATAATCTTTGTAGGTATAGGAGCAGACCTAGCTGATGTAGGTAGGTACCTAGGCAATTTAGGTGTGGTACCTACATAATTACCTACCTAAATACCTATGTAATTGGACAAACCGCTGCTACTCCTTAGACATTTTAAATTATCTAAAAATGCCTAAAAGATCTAAAAGAATAGGTATGTCAACCGCACTTGGGAACACACGCGTGATCATTACTTTTTTAGGTGTAGGTGTGCGTAGGCTATAAGCATTTTGGTAGGTGGGGTACCTACATCTATTTTTTTAAATGGGTAGGTAGGTACCTGCCTGCCTAAGTAGGTACCTAGTAAAAAAATAGTAGTAGGTGAGTACCTAGTTACCTAACTAGTCGGTAGTAGGTAGGTAGGTATCTACATTCAGCGACAAAAATCGATGAACATTTTAAGCTTTAAATTTTTATACAGGGTGTGGCAAATTCTTGGTCACTGAAGGGTAGCTAAAAGGGTAGCTTTGTAGTTAGAAAGTTGTGTTCTTAGGAAACTTCAGTTTTATTTTGAAGAAAAAAATAATTGCATTTTTAGATTTTTGAAAAAAAGTATAGTTAGCCTAAAAAATTACATTTGTCAAAAAAAAACAAGTTGGTCTTAATCGACTCTATTTCCCACCAGTAACACTTCTCCCAAAGTAACTTATCAAATCAAATCGTAAGTTTTTGCAATAATTCAAAAAAACACATTCAATACTTTTTCTATGAAATGAAGAGTTGTAAACATTACAGTGCCACTTAATTGATCGTTCTTAATTTAATTTCGTAACTGCTCCGGCAAGCTGGGAGGCTATTGTAAAGCGCGTATTTAAATTTAGAACAAAGTGCTTCCCTGGAGATGTACAAATGGTATGCTCCATGCATACCAACATCTCTTGCGGCTCCGTCTAAAGCGCCGAAGGCTTTACAATAGCCTCCCAGCATGCCGAAGCAGCTACGAATTTAAATTAATAACCATCGAATAAGTGGCACTATAATTTTTACAACTACTAATTTCATAGAAAATGTATGGGATGTCTTTTTTTGAATTGTTGCAAAAATTTACGATTTGATTTGATAAGTTACTTTGGGAGAAGTGTTCCTGGTGGGAAATAGAGTCGATTAAGACCAACTTGTTTTTTTTTTTTTGACAAATGTAATTTTTTAGGCTAACTACTTTTTTCAAAAATCTAAAAATGCAATTATTTTTTTCTTCAAAATAAAACTGAAGTTTCCTAAGAACAAAACTTTCTAACTACACGAAAAAAGGTAGCTACCCTTCAGTGACCAAGAATTTGCCACACCCTGTATCTACCTATACCTAGTAGGTAGCTACTGAACGAACCCGTAAAGTTATACCTAGGTAATCAAAATTTTAGCATTACCTATAGGTATTTAATATTATATTAACAGTGCCATTACTAGCAAATAACGTGACCATTACTAGCAAATAAATAATTGTCTAATTGTCTAATTGTCTAATTGTGACCCCCCAAAATCAAAGTCTGCGACCGCCCCTGAATGTGCGCACGTAGCAGTGGCGTAACTATAGGGTGGCAGGGGTGGCCAAATGCCACGGGCCCCCGACCCCAGAGGGCCCCGGCTCAAGAGGCCGCGAGCTCGTGATGATTTTTACTGATAGGGCCAGGGACGTATATAAGGGGGAGGGGGGGTTTAGGGGGTCTAGACCCTCCCCCCCCTCCTTAGCAATAGCATAAAAAAAACTGGTGGAACAGGTATTTCCGTGCGTAAACAGATGGTTCATGACGTCCAAAAAAAAATATTAAACTAGGTACACCCGATGTTTTGTATTTCTCGAGTTATGTTTTTTAATGTTTTTTTTAGCATGCTTTTCCAGAACAATTTTTTAAACTTAAGTATAAAAAAATTGGGAACTATAAAAAACCACAACTTCTATTATTAAATACCCCTGGGCGTAATGTTAATCTTTGTACATTTTGGAACCAGTGTAAGAAAAGCCTACCTAACTAACAACAACTAAAACAAACTCATTCGGTTGTAAGTTTGATAGACATCAAGACTTGTGTAATTTATTAGTAATCTAATGATTATTATTGACAGACCATTTTCTGAGACTGCCCTTGCGATTTTTAACTTTACAGGAAACTGTAGGTATTCTTTAAAACTCGAAGGGATAATCCGTTACAATAATTGGGATTCTGGGAATAAATCCTCGAGGCGATTTCAGGCAAACATTTCCTAGTGTCACATTTGTCTTAAAAAAAATTCGGCTCGCTTCGCTCGCATACAGCTTCATGAGTGTTTTGCGAGCAAAGTGCGTTACGTCTGACCGCAGAATAGGAACCGATCCTTTTCTTTGAGTACGTAAGAAAAATCAAGTGTCACATGTTGCATTTGTGATAAAATTATCAGCTCGCTTCACTCGCATAATAAAATAGGAACTGACAAGCTACCAGCCATTTCTTTGAGCACCATAAGAAAAATCATGTGTCACTTGTTGCGTTTATCTTAAAAAAATTAAGCTCGCTTCGCTCGCATATTAGCTTCATAAGTATTTTGCAAGCAAAGTGAGTTAAGTATGACCGCAGAATAGGAACCGACAAAAAGCCATCCTTTTCTTTGAGCACATAAGCAAAATCAAGTGTTAGGTACGTGTTGCATTTGAGATTGGAAATTGGTTCGCTCCGCTCGCATAATAAAATAGGAACCGACAAGCAGCCAGGCTTATGGTGCTCAAAAGCATCATAAGAAAAATTAAAAATCACGTGTCATTTGTTGCATTTGTCTTTAAAAAATTTGGGCTCGCTTCGCTCACATATAAGCTTCATGAGTATTTTGCGAGCGGACAGTAAACCAAGTTTCAAGCCCGGGAATCGATGTCGTTAACGCGTTGCGTGCGAGTACGGTAGCCCTAACGCGTACGAAGTCGTGGGTCACAACACAATGTATTGAACCTATCTATGGGATGGCAAAAGCCAGGCTGGCCCGGGGTTCTGAGTTAACATACGCCACTACTTGGTTGGAACCCTTCAACCCCCCCCCCCCCCCCCCCCCCCCCGCGCTACAATTTAAGTGCGGCAGAAAACTAGTCAATTTTTGTATTTTGGAACCCTTGGACCCCCCCCTTATCAAAGCTATAGCTACGTCCCTGGATAGGGCCCCATCAAAAGAATTTGCCACGGGCCCCAGACGATATAGTTACGCCACTGGCACGTAGCGTAAAGAAAAAGTGACTCGAAAAACTTACCTAAAATGTTCATCGATTTTTGTCGCTGACTGTACATAGCCTAATGTCACGGTCGAAATATAAATGAGAAAAAAAAAATGAGAAACAGTTGTTGGTTGCACTTACCAGACCGTTTATAAAAAAAATCCAGATAATAACATCAGATAAAATAAAGGTTTGAAGCTAAAGATTTTTTGCACTATGACTACTCTACTACAAAATATTTTACTCTACAAACAAACTCTACAAAGTTTACGTACAAAAACAATGCAAATGCAAGCAAACAAAACTTTTCCCTCCGCTGAGCAAAGTGCAAATGAATGATGAATGATTGATAACGAAATTACGAATGAACGGAATGACTGAATGAACTAAGAATGAACCTCCACAAAATAATTCAGTGTTGCCAGCAATGATGCGCTCTGACACTACTTTTTTCTACCACCAAAATTACAAAAAAATATTCATTTCCTGACATAAGTCTTATTCATTTCCTTTTAATTTAGTTACAGTCTTGGAAATCTTGTGATAACTGAGACCTTAAGAAAATAATAAATTATTATTTTTAAGAAACGTTTTGATGTAAATTACTTTCAAAATTGCATATTAACATTTCAAGTTAAAACGAGACGGAGCAATACGACAAAAGAGATAAGCTGAAGGCCACATTGCCAATGACGCCCGAAATCGCGGAATGTTGTGTCGCTATGTTGGTAATGCTGAATTAGTTCACCATCGCGACCGCAACGCAGCGTTAGCGTCGTGAAACACCTTTCATTGTATTGACTATTGATGAAAGCAGAAAATGTATAGAGTTATTTTATTGTATTATTGTTTTCATTCTGATTAAAATATATCACAGTATGTGTTAGCTTATGTAGAATAATGTCCCCGTTTACGTGAATGTGAAATAAGACAGCCCGTGGAGTGCTACGCGGCCATTTTACTTGCAATGCGGCAACGGTGTACGATCCGCCATTGGAAACGGCCTGTGTCTTTTTCTGTGTGCAAGTTCAGTATTTTGCTGCTAAGCTTTCAATAGAATGATAAGTTTACCATGAGTGATAAATGTGTAGTGCGGACTTTGGTGTTGTGAAACACGGTGGTCGGGTGATTTACGAATAATGTGTGAACGATGGAGAACGAAGTAAAGCAGCGCAATCTGCAGAGAAACAGGCGAAGGGAGCGGGCACAGCGCATGCAAGCACAGCGAGAGAGCAAAGTTAAGGATGGGGACAGTGGCGAGGACGAGTCTCCGGCGAGAGAAAAGCCGCCTCGTCCTCCGGCCAGGAGGAAGAAGTCCCGAGAGCCACTCGCAGAGGAGGACATCATCGATGGTTTCGCCATAATGGCATTTCGCACCTACGAAGACCTCGAGGTAAATCACTTTTGATTACGTTTGCTTGAATTTGCACAAGGGTATCGAAACAGCTGGTTATAGGTATAGGTAGGTTAGATAGTTGCTTTTGTACGTACTCAACATTATTTACCTGCTATGTACGCGTATGTCATTCCGACATTGTTTACATTTACATAATGACCTACAAAACTTGCAGTTATCGCTTTTACGTCTAGGATAGAAATTGGTAGATAAAAACTTAAAATATCCTGATTGACGAACCTTATGTCCAGTGGATAAGGCTTAGTTTCTGGAAATAATAAAAAGTCTTTGTATGCAAATTGTTTCGTTACGCAAATGTAATAGGTAACTAATCGATTTCGTGCACCAGGATGCCCAGTATCTTCTCTATTTGTATCCCATTTATAAAACGGCACTCCGTAATGCCTCGGACGTCGCCTCGGAAGTGCATTGACCCAGCAGTTGAACCCTACGTGTAAAAACAGATGCAATGAAGTAATTGAATTTTCATGATTAGTGTTATTATTATGTGAATGGAAATAGGTAGATTCAAAGTAGAATTTAATGTTTGATTGCCTGCAGAGGCATTCGATAAGATTATAATCGCGTACGTAAATGTATGAAGCAGCTGACTGGTCGCGCGTAGAACTGGCGGCGCGCTGCCGAGTTGCAAACGCAGTCTCCCACAAAGTGTAAATTTGGTCTAAGTGGCTTTCGCTCGTTTGTGCTCATTTATCGCGCCGTCCTCGAATGGCAATATGTTGGGCACATTGAAGTCTTGTATGTGCACAATAAAACTACATTCTCTGCTATCATTTTAAATTACGACAAGCTTTACATTTGCAGCTCGCTGTGGCGCGCGTTTATTAGGGGTCTAAACTGGTTAATTTGCTCCTATTTGGTTCAGAACATGTAACATGCAAAGATTATGCAATATTTAAGTGAAACATAGATTAATCTCTAGTGATACCTAGGTAGGTATCTATATCTAGACATTTTTATTAACTACTTCGCCCGCGTGGACTACTAGGTATTTTTTTATCCCACGGGATTTCCATTTTTCCGCATAAAAAGTAGGCTATAGATGTCTATACGTATTTTAAATTTTAGTTAAATCGGTTTAGTGGTTTTTGAGTTATGGAGGAATAAACATCCATCCATCTAAACTATTGCATTTCTAATATTGGTGTGATAACAATTCAAAACGAAAACAACCCCGTAGCAGGCCACTGCGATGGTGGAGGAACAAAATTGATGCCTACCTATAGGACTGGTCCACTGAGGCCCAGTATAGAGATGAATGGAGAGAAGGAACGAGGCCTTTGCCCTGCAGTGGGACACTACAGGCTCCTTACAATAACAATAATAATGATTCAAAATTAAGACATTTTTCTTTTACATCTCTGTCCATGAGAGAGTCGAGAAACGAGATATCTCTCTCAATAATGCGCTTGCTTGGCCCACTGGTCTATCAACTGTTATTTTTAACTATAATGCATGATTTGTGCTAAACCATACTCCCATCAATATCAGATATTGTATTGATTAGATAAGTTTAGAATTTGATGAGAGTTTTTGATCGAAATAGACTTCCATTCTTACGAAAGCCACTATCAAAGTCGGTCTAAAGAGTTGTTGATAAGGGTTGTTGAGCTCTAATCATTGAAAGTTGTTGATAAGACTTATTATAGCATTTCAATTAGGTTTCACTTACTTATCTGATAAGTAGAAGCTGATAATCTTAATGTATTGGTGTCTGAGACTTCAACTATGCAGGTACTAGGTAGTGTTTGAGAGATTAAAAGTTTGCTCAGCTGTGCCAGAAACAACTTCAAAGCAAAGTGTCTTATATTTTCGAAATCCTACTTTGAATGACTGTTATGATCTTTCATCGAGTACCTAGTTTAGTATTATGCACTTGTAGATACTTAAATGGATCACCAAAATCAAAACATATAAAGGCCTTGTTCATGTGTTGCTTTTTGCTTTTTTTTTTTGGTTCGATTTCTTATAATAGGTAGATATTAAATAGTAGGATTGTTATGACGACATTAAATATCAACCTTTCTTTTGTAACTTTATTGCATGTGATTTTCAGCTTGAAGTCTTATTTATTTTAGCTGGTTAGTACTTGTATAAAAATCATGTCCCGTTGAGGAAGAGTTATCATAGGTATCGAAATTTGTTTCTATTTATGTCCTCCTTTTAAAATATAAGTAAAACGAAATTTCGAGAAAAAAGAAAGAAAAGTAAACCTTTGCCGAGCAGTGGGACAGCTTATGTTAACAACATGTTAATGAAAAAATCTCCTTTCCCGTCTAACATGACTTAAGCATGGTCAAAAATGACGATTTACACTTCCAATGGATCTTGGCATTTGTGAAGTTAGCCATTTCAAAGCGCAGTGCAACTTTTGCATACAAAATTTTCTACTGCGCAGCGAAGAGCCTAACTTCACGAATGCCTAGATCAATTGTGACAACAGTACATACTGTGCTGCTACACAGTAAAAAAATTACTTAATATAAAGCATTCCGACATGCTTCTTTTATATCAGGCACCGTTTTCTTTTCATATTATGTACAGTACACACTTCTACGTAGAGCTGGCAGTTTTATTGATACGGTATTCAAAACAAACATGAATCTAGAAATTTTTTGCTGAATTTTATTGTAATTTTTACTTGTTGTGTTTAATTACATCAACAAAAGCTTAGCGCGCTCGGCGCCCATGGTGTAGGTATATTTGCCTGTTCTCGTAGGAACAGGGTATATAACAGCGAATTTCAAATAAATAATTCTCTAATTGTCTCCTTTCAAGAGCCGGGACAAGGAATGTGTTTTGTTACTTTGATAAAACTAGAGACAAGACCACAAACTTTTTAATTTTTAATTTTAAAAATAAGACAAATGCAACGTGTTTGAACATCGGAATTAAAATTCTCAACTCAATATAATGTCATTATGTAGTACCTACTACTTATTTAAATACCTATAATGCTTCAAAAACATCTGTGCCAATAAGTTTGTGTTGGCTCAAAACATTTGTACCTACAGAACTACAGAGCTCTTGTAACACCTATAATTTACACAAACATGACACATGCATGTTGTCTAGTTATTGTTCTTGAAGCTTGTCATAAAATTAAGGTACCTTCTCACTACTTGTAATGAAATCATCACTCTATCACTCTAATCCAGTGGTTCTTAACCTTTTAGTGATGAGGGACCATTTGATAAACTTTCTGACTTGCCGCGGACCACCAACAGTAAGTTTTCTCTTTCAACTTTGATCCTTTGTCGCTTGTTTAATTTTTTAGGATAGCTTCGCGGACCACTTCAAGTGGTTCCAGGGACCACCAGTGGTCCGCGGACCATAGGTTAAGAACCACTGCTCTAATCACTCTAATCACTCTAATACCTATTATAAATGCGAAAGTTTGGATGTATGTTTGTTCCTCTATAACTCGACAACCACTGAACTGATTTGGCTGAAATTTAAAATATAGACAGATAATGACATAATAGGCTACTTTTTATCCGGGTACTACGCGAGCGAAGCCGCGGGCGGAAGCTAGTATTGATATCATTGCATTTTATTAAATAAAACTACAATACTTTCACTATGTCATTTATTATAACTTAATCATGTTCTGTGTGAAGAATATGAATGCCTAAAGGTAAAGGACTGGATGAGTGATGTGATGAATGAATAACAATTTGTTATTCACAGTAAATACCAACTGGCATGCCTGCTGCCTATTTTGTAATATGCTTGCTTACCTCTTACTATTATTATAAACTAGTATCAGCTGAATGACTTGAACTACTTATTACAATAATATAATATGGATTACATTGATTACACGTCATCCAACGGATCTTGGCATTCGTGAAGTTAGCCGTTTCGATGCACAGTGGAACTTATTCATACAAAATTTTCTACTGCGCCTAAACTTAACGAATGTCTAGTCTAGATACATTGTGACAACTGTACATAGCTATTATAGAAATGCCCTTTAGTCCATGAATGGACTTGATTCTAACTAGGTATTCAAGTAAGATATTGATAAAGGTGTCTAATGCACTCGCTAAAGTTCTCTTCAAATAAAAAAAAACATGAATGGAACAATGCACTGGTTATTTATTTATGAAAGACAGAGCAGGTATTGAATAAGTCAGCCGTGACCGTCACTTGACGCCTGCGGTGCAGCGAAAGACCACTTCAATGTCAACAATTACCCGCAGCGGTGCTTAGTTACCGTTTTCCCACGGTTAGGACGCTTTGATGGTGCGCCCTATGGGCTGTCACAAATCAACCTAGCTTTTAATAAGTTTACCTAAATAATGTTGTGCAGTTTTCTACATACCAATTCTATTAGGGCTTACGCGTTTTATTTTACGCAACAAAATAAAAATCAACTTTTGTCTGCCGCAAAAAAGTTTAACTTTGTTTATAAAATGTAAAACAAAAAGTTGAAGCATGTTCAAAACTAATTTGAAAAGTTTGACAAGGCCCGTCTACCTGATAAGCGGTCGAGAAAGATTGGATATGGCACGAAGAAGTTAGCGAGCGTAAAATATTGTAGACATTCGATTCGCTGGAGCGATGCCTATTCGTTTCTTTAAGATGTTTATCTTGAATGAAAATCAGATTATGTACAGCGTTTGTGAAGACTAGAAGATTTTGCTATTAAAAAAGCAAATACCTACTTGTAAAACAAGTTGGATGGTAGGTCAATTGGCTCAATCATTTTCTTATGGTTCATAAAAAAATTATGGCTGTAGATAGAAATTATTTTCTTTTTTTTTATAGTTAAACCATAACGTGATTTCTGATAAATTATTGTTTACGCAAAGGTGAATGCATTGAACAGTATGCAATGCAAGTATAGTAGTAATTGGACTAACTGGTTCTTTGTAGACATGATGGTCTTTTTCTATATTTTTAAAAATTAAACTTACCTAGTAGAATTATCTAAAATCGAGTAACCCATGCAAATAGTACCTACAATGACCTACATAAACAAATATGTACCTAAATGTTTCAACGAAATCACTAATGCATCTAGAATTTGCAAGTAAAATAAAATCGAATGTTTGTCCTTAATTGATCAAATTGTGATGTAACTTTGGGATGGTCTTTTGAGGACGCCCGCGAGGGTTTCTGACCCAAAAAAGCTATTTATATAAAAAAAACCGGCCGGACGAAGTTCGCCGGGTCAGCTAGTCGCGAATACAATAAAAATAAGACTGTCAACAACTCTGTAGGATCTAAAGTGAAGTGAGCCTGTGAAACTAAAGCCACTATCATGCCAATGCACTCATATCGAGTCTGTTCTGCGGTGTATTTTTAAATCAATATCGCTTGTCTTACAAGCCGCAAGGTCGGGATCGCCGACCGAGTTACGTCCGAGACACCCTTTAGTCCCATCCCCTCGTAGTACACCCCAGAGCTCAATGTTACACGTTGTGACATAAATACTTACCTGAGTAAACGTTTAACCGCTTTGTTTCGTTATTACACCTAGTCACATTCACTTAAAATACTTTTTCAATGTTCTTTTTAAACGTAGCACGTTACTGACAGGATGATGAGACAAAGTGACCTAATTGGTATAATTAAGAGTCCAACAACGCACTGTCTCTGAGCTAGGCTCGTTGTACGTTTAACTTTTTCTGACAATCAATAAACTAGGTAAGTACAATACATTTTTAAATAACATATCAATTTGAAATACCTCCTTATCATTAAAGAGTAAATAGTCGCAATCGAGATAAATCGGTACATATTATGTTTATTTATTTATATTTCCTAGGCAAACAAACAGTGTTAAAATTAAAACTAATAACAATGAAGTCCTTTTATCTATGGACCATTTAAAATTTTCTGCATTTATCGAGTCGAAGTTACTTGCTTTGTAAACTTTAAAAAAAACCGGTCAAGTGCGAGTCAAACTCGTACGCCGAGGGTTCCGTACCTAGCCATGGTGCCAATTAAGCTAGTCCGCTTAATTGTATGAGCGCCCATACAACTCGGAGGACAATTTGGCGTCAACTATGTATGTATGGGAACACCCTTTAATAAATATTGTTATCAACGGGATAATTACCATGATTATTGAGTTTTGTTGTTTCCCGATATTTCGACGCATGCAACTGCGTCGAAATATCGGGAAACAACAAAACTCAATAATCATGGTAATTATCCCGTTGATAACAATATTTATGTTCGTAACCATGATAGTTTCAAAAGTTACACCCTTTAATTTTCAACTTTTTTAAGTTTTTGGAATTTTTCCTTTATTTGTGCTATAAGACCTTGCTTTTTGCCAAATTTCGTTATTCTAGGTCAACGGGAACTACCATTTAGGTTTTCGACCCAAAACCTCTAGGGTACTTCCGGTTGACCTAGAATTGTCAATTTTGGTTACAAGCAAGGTCTTCCAGCACAAGTAAAGGAAAAATTCCGAAAAATAAAAAAAGTTGATAATTAAGGTAAGTTTTGGTACTCACAAGTTTTCACGAAAACCTAAATTTGCCTATATCTTTTTATAGTGTTGACTCAGGACCTTGATTTTTATACTCACAATAGGGACTATAGACTTTAGTATATGGTATAAATTTCAACTTGCTAGCTTTACCCGTTCCTGAGATAATCGATGGTGACACACGGACAGACGGACGGACAGACGGACAGACGGACAAGAAAGTGATCTTATAAGGGTTCCTTTTTTTACCTTTTAAGGTACGGAACCCTAAAAACAACAAATTGAGAGAACAAGCATAAACTAAAAAAAGAATCTAACGCGCGATAATTAAAACTAACTCTAAAAAATAATACTTAAAAACCAAGGAAACAGTGGAAAGCCTAGCCTAAACGAAATGCGTGCCAAACCAAAGATTTGATATCAGGTACCTTTTCCGTTTATACTTTTTGATGTAGGACAGGCATATCAGCCAGTTCATACTAAAGAATGAATGTTGTCTGTAATTGGTAAAACTAAATGGTACTGTTAAGTGACAAGAATGTCTATTCGTTCTATTGGGAACTTTGCTTTTATATTTTCCAGAAGTGTAGAGGAATCTATCCGACTGCGCTATCTAGCACAAAACTCTGTAAAATAGTCTGTATCATAGCATTTACTATGATAAAGACTATTTCATGTATGTATATTTATAAAGTATGATTTAACGTAAATTATTAACTAGCTAGCTAGATCATACAGCTGTTTAGTAATTACATTGTAACACTATATTACAGCTCTAAATTATAGCAGCTGATTGTCGGAATGTGAGTGATGAATAAGCCTAAGCTAGTATGTCTTTATTACAACAACTACTCCAGTTGCTTATCTAATCGAGTGCCATCAAACTATACCTAATGCTTTCAAAGAGAATTAAATGGTATTATGAAACTCACTTCGTGCAAATCAAATACCCAAATAGCTGTAAATAATGTATCTTGGTCGTTATTGAACTGATCTGGTCTAATGAAGTGAACCTTTGTGTTTCCAAACAGTTCTTGGTTAGAAAACTAACAACCATAAATATCCATACCCATATTAGGGTGTTTCGCAGAACTCGCGTTTTTGGCATGTCCAGCCTTGCGAACCTATTAAAATGACCAGATTCAGTATTGCTGTATTTTTATTTGGAAATAGTATACGAGTACGCTATTATGGCATTAGTAATATCCTCAATTATATACGTAGGAAAGCTGTAATTAATTTCTAAAGTCGTAAAATCTAAGTTCTTTGGTGTGTCCGCGACACCCCTATCTGCATTCAATAGCGGCATTTACACGATAGAGATTATCCCACGGATCCGGACTGTAAAGATATCTGTAAAGATATCTGTAAAGATATCTTTAAAGATAACTGCGGATAAAACTAGCGGCCTTTAAACGCTAAAGATTTTCCCACGGATCCGGACTGTAAAGATATCTGTAAGGATATCTTTAAAGATATCTGTACAGATAACCGCAGATTTTGGACTGGCGCGTGGAACGGTATAAATTTACAAAGTTTTTTTCTTGAATTTTGAATCTTTAATCTTTGAAGTGACAGCTGTCAAACTTCAAATGGCCATATCTCGGGAACTACTCGTCCTAGACTCCCCGTTCTCAGTTCAAATGAAAGCTATGACCAAGATCTTCATTTCAAGTGACAGCTGTCAAACTTCAAAGGACCATATCTCGGGAACTACTCGTCCTAGACTCCCCGTTCCCAGTTCAAATGAAAGCTATGACCAAGATCTTCATTTGAAGTGACAGCTGTCAAACTTCAAATGGCCATATCTCGGGAACTACTCGTCCTAGACTCCCCGTTCCCAGTTCAAATGAAAGCTATGACCAAGATCTTCATTTGAAGTGACAGCTGTCAAACTTCAAATGGCCATATCTCGGGAACTACTCGTCCTAGACTCCCCGTTCCCAGTTCAAATGAAAGCTATGACCAAGATCTTCATTTGAAGTGACAGCTGTCAAACTTCAAATGGCCATATCTCGGGAACTACTCGTTCTAGACTCCCCGTTCCCAGTTCAAATGAAAGCTATGACCAAGATCTTTATTTGAAGTGACAGCTGTCAAACTTCAAACTGCCATATCTCGGGAACTACTCGTCCTAGACTCCCCGTTCTCAGTTCAAATGAAAGCTATGACCAAGATCTACATTTTCAATAACAGCTGTCAAAATGACATCTGTCATCTGAAATGTAGATCTTGGTCATAGCTTTCATTTGAACTGAGAACGGGGAGTCTAGGACGAGTAGTTCCCGAGATATGGCCATTTGAAGTTTGACAGCTGTCACTTCAAATGAAGATCTTGGTCATAGCTTTCATTTGAACTGGGAACGGGGAGTCTAGGACGAGTAGTTCCCGAGATATGGCGGTTTGAAGTTTGACAGCTGTCACTTCAAATGAAGATCTTGGTCATAGCTTTCATTTGAACTGAGAACGGGGAGTCTAGGACGAGTAGTTCCCGAGATATGGCCATTTGAAGTTTGACAGCTGTCACTTCAAATGAAGATCTTGGTCATAGCTTTCATTTGAACTGAGAACGGGGAGTCTAGGACGAGTAGTTCCCGAGATATGGTCATTTGAAGTTTGACAGCTGTCACTTCAAAGATTCAAGATTCAAAATTTCAGATTCAAGGTTCAAAATTCAAGAATCAAGGATCGAAATCCAAGATCGAAACCAAGGATCGAAATCAAGGATCGAAATCAAAATCAAGGATCAAAATCAAGGATCGAATTCAAGGATCGAAACCATGGATCGAAATCAAGCGCTGATTTTGTCGAGCGCGATAAAGTAAAAATATCCTGAAATTTAAATGACATGGGCACACTACTAATCCAACAACGAGTGTGAAAGAGACAAAGCTACCAAGAAAGCCTCTCAACAAGACCAACAATCCTTATAACCAAGATTAAATGATAATAGATCGTTGTGTGGACTGTACAGATATCTGTAAAGATATCCGCGGATAAAACTAGCGGCCTTTAAACGGTAGAGTTTTTAGCACGGATCTGGACTGTACAGATATCTGTAAAGATATCTTTACGGATATCCGCGGATAAAACTGTCAAAGGTTGGAATGGCAGAGATCGATCCGCGGGAAAATCCGCAGGCCGATCTCTGCGTGTAAATGCTGCTAATCGCTTATTACGCAATAATGAAATATAAATTGACACTTTTTATAACGTTAACGTTAAAATAGATACTATTAGGTAGTGGTGAATCAAATTTCATGTTATTTTAACTCCACGTTACTGTTTTACAAAGCAAACAAATGTGTCTGCGAAAAAAAAACTAATTTCTGTGGCGCAACACAAACGCCTATGTTCACTCTTATTTACAAGCCCTAAAATAAGTGTGAGGCCGTTCCCGGCACCCTTCAGTATCCTGTTGTCGAACGACAGCAGCAGATTTGCACAAAGTGTCATGAGTTTTTTGCAAAAAATGAATAACCGGACTCAAAAAGACTTTGGACACGCAAGTTCACATAAGGATCTAATTTCTTCGGAAGTATTTTTTACGCATTTGTTTGTGTTGACAGCTTAGTCATTTTTTCTGTGCATTACTTGGATGATTGGGTATGCATGTGACAGTAAAACGTAGTAATAATATGTTTACCTTTAGAGGAAATTTATATTTAATGTGGATTTCTAATTTCTTTGGCATTTTCCTAATTTCTTTGGTATTTTGCTAATTTCTTTGGCATTTTTCTAATTTCTTTGGCCTATCGTACCAAAAAAAATAAATTTGACACAGAAATTGGAAAAATTGAAATATTTTTTGTATTTTCCAGTCCAAAAGTAGTGGTTATTGCTGTTCCCACTGTCCCACTGCTGGGCCAAGGCCTCAAAGAGTTTTTAATAGTAGTGTTAGCTTTAAATAAAGCTTCCCCGTTTATATGATAACTAGCAACGCCCCGGGTAAGTAGTAAAGTAAAACTGTGTTGGTTGAGAGTATAATGTATATTTTAGATCGACCAGTTAACTAAATGCTAATTTTCTGATAAATCCGACGTTCTTGGTGTCAAATGCCAATTTCTTTGGACAAAATTCTAATTTCGTTGGCAATAATTTCTAATTTCTTTGGACTATTTCTAATTTCTTTGTACCATTTCTAATTTCTTTGGACCAAACCTAATTTCAATGGGCACGAATATTTTTAAACCACTAAAACTTCAAAACGGCTTTATCAAATTGAGGGCCGCTAACATTAAAATGCATGTCTTTGAGTGCTTAATTAGGTATGTTATTTTTTTTAAAAAATAACAAAAAAAAAATTGAAAAAATGGGGTACCGTTTTTCGGACCGCTTCTTGCGAATCATCCATTAGCCATATTATAAATGTGAAAATTGTTATTTGTTTGTTTATTTGTCCTGCTCTCAAGTCAAAACAGAACGCGGATTGACGTGATTTTTTGTGTGGAGATAGTTGGAGGGCTGGAGAGTAACATAGGCTACTTTTTATCCGTGTACCACGCGAGCGAAGCCGCGGGCAGCAGCTAGTTAGGTATAAAAGGCATTGCATATGAGACCAGCCGTCACGGGCCATCTGCCGTTTATTTCCATAAAAAAGTAATAACAGATAGGATGATGGCTAACATTTTAGAACCCTAATTTTGTGACAAAAAGTTGTAACATCTCTGATTTGTCTGCACTGATGATTAAGCGTAGAATAAAAACTGTGGGTTGAAGGTGGGCTGAAATTGCGTAAATTGTTCCAGACATTCGGTTTGTAGACGTCTCGTTTAGTCCTTAAGCGACCGATGCGATGTTTCAATTAACAAACAATATAAAGAACATTTTTCTGTTGCCCGTTTTTTTTTATTCCTATTACATGAAAATAAAGCCTCATTATTTATTAACATTATGAACTAAATGGTGATAATCACCGATGATTATTTATGGCATGTTTATCATGCCATAATTCATGGATTGTGTGAGAGAGGACATGCGTGTGAAGGGAGTGACTACTGAGATGACGAGTGATAGGAGTGAATGGAAGAGGAGAACATGTTGTGCCGACCCCACCTAGTGGGATAAGGGCAAGGAGATGATGATGATGTTTATCAATGTTTTATATTAAATATTTAAAATGTACTATGTTTCTGTAGCTGGAAAGAATCAGGAAAGCTAGAAACAGAAAGGGGACGTCCAACAATCGTAGTCTACCGAAAAATATTATCGTAAGCCTACTGCATATTTAATAGTTTATGTTAGACATAAGTATTCATGAATAATTGAATAAGTAGCTTTATTGTGTGCCAATAGTAAATGGCTCAACTTGATTTGCTAATATTTGCTCATACAAATCCTATTTGTGTACAGTATACTATTTCAAAGATTTCTCTGTTAGTTTAGATCTTATCATTTGTTTGCTTTCTTAAACAAACCTCGCGTAAAGTAACCACAAGACACTGCAATGAAGAAGTTTATTAAGTTTTTGGGGTCAACCTTATGATAATGTGCTACCTTGAAAAACCCATCAACATTCAATCAATACTAGGTATTTAAAGTGAATATGAATAAAAACAGCAACATAAACGAAACAACGCCGACGATAGAAAATAAAACGAAAAGGCTTTTAAGCAAAAGTTCAAAGGGAATAAAACTTTTCTCAATGCTGATCTTAATGGCAAACGTTACCTACCTCGCACTCGAGGAGCTCGTTATGAGATGTGCCAAGTGCCTCAAGTGTCGAGAATTGCGATTTCGATGTTGGACAATAATTGCAAAGAAAACTGATCTGTATTTATTGAATTTTCGTATTATGGTCGTTCTTTAGAGAGCCGCTTTTGGCTGGGTGGAACTATGTTCGGCGGGTGGTTGGCGCTCGCGACGTATCTCGGCGATCTGCCCGGGATCGACCCGAGTTTCTTGCCCATCGTGATCTGAGGCTGAAGAGACTTCACAAAATGCAGTGCTATGAACCACTGCTCTTCAAGTTTCTAAGTGCGCTTATCGTAAAACTTTCACTGCGAAACGGCACTTTATCTAGGTACGTCATTTAATAAGTACCTAGCTACTTGTATTGAAATCCTCAAACCACTGCATTTGATCGTTGTTATGACTTCACTATAGTTAACAGCGAAGGCTTACGTATAAAAACTTCTAAGCGGCTCACACAGGTGAAATATGCCAAAAAGATGGCCAATATTCATAAAATGAAAGTTACTCTTATTAAAAAGTAGTACCCTAACTAGCAACAGGATATATGGCACCACCGATTGGTGATTATTAAAACGTTTGACACTTTTTATTTAACTAGCTATACATTTGTTTTGAACTGTAGTTGATAATGGAGTAATTTACTGCAATTTTATACACTAGTTTCAATCACATTTCGTATTTTACTCAGTGAATTTTTGGATTAACGCCGGCTCCATACGTTGGGGCCAACGTTGGTCCCAACGTTGGGCCCAAGATTTCGCGAACCATCCACACGTTGGCGATACACCAGTCTTGTTCCGTCAGAGCCAACGTGCAGACGTCCGATGTCTGCGCGTCCGATACAGAAATTGAAATTTCTCTAAGTGATTTTACATTACTGAATACCAATTTTATCACAATCACATCACATCATGTCACTATCACACTTCACACAACACACTATATTATAAAAGCGAAAGTTTGGATGTTTGGATGTATGTTTGTTCCTCTCTAACACGACAACCACTTAACCGATATGGGTGATATTTAAAATATAGATAGACTAGTAGTTCGCCCCGAACTGAGATCTCGCGCACCGTAGATGGCCAACATTTGGACTTTCTTCTGACTACCCCTATAATTTCAAGTGCTACTACTGCCGGGTATGCCTATTGCGCTAGCTCTTCATGGTAAAAAATACTAGCATGCATGCAATACATAATGTCGTGTCTAATTTTTCATTTATTTCATATTTATGAATTCTCGTCGTATTTTTAAAAGTATACGTCCTAGAATAAAAATAATAACTATTTTAGAATGTACAAATAAAGACCTTTCATTTGACACCGCACTCAATATATTTGTTTACTTAACTTTTTTTACCCCAATTATTTTCATTTTTTATCAAAAATTTTTTTATCATGAAAATAAATCAAGTAGCATCTAAAATCATTGCAAACCAAACCGCAACGATGCCACTCTCTTTTTAAGACCGACCAGTCAATGAGCTACGAAGACATCGAAACTCTATGAAACGGGAGCTCTTGCAGCTCTGGTTTCGTAGTTTTTGGTCTTTGGTCGTATTTCAAAAACTATACATCCTAGATTAAAAATAAAAACCATTTTGGAATGTACAAAATAAGCCCTTTCGTATGACACCCCACTCAATATATTTGTGTAACTTTCATAATTTTTTACCCCCTTGGGAACCCAATATCTTCACAACCCCTTCATCGATTAAGCTCATATGCTCCACCGTAAATTTCCTTACCACAACCTATTGACCTACCAAGTTTCATGCAGATTGGATGAACGGTTCGACAGTTATGCTCGAACAACAATTCGTGAAACATACAAACATACAAACATACAAACATACAAACATACAAAGCAAAATCGCCCAACTTACCACTAAGATCTTCGCTCGCTTCGCTCGCTCGATCGATAATAACCGGAAATAGGACATAAGCTACTTTTTATCCCAAAAAATTGCACGGTTCCCGTAACATAAAAAAAAAATAGTAGACTCCATCATCAGATCAGCTCGCTGTCACCATATTATTACATTGTAGTCAGAACTTGATAAATATGCCGAGTTTCAACTCAATCGGCTTATTTACTGAGGAGTTCTGTTGAACAGCTCTTGACTCCATCATCAGATCAGCTTGTTGATACCATAATATTTCATTGTCACCGAGAATCTATAAGTGTGCAAAATTTCAGCCCGATAGTCCTACAAACACAATAAATAAGGAATACGATGACATTCTCGCTCGTCAGTCGACACGTGCGCTCACGATGCGCGTCGAAACGGGACTGAGCATAGCGCCAACGTGTGGACGGATCCCCAACGTTGGCGCGCCAACTTCCTTTGATAAAACCGACACGGCACGGCCAAGCCCCAACGTTGGCCCCAACGTTGGCGCCAAGCTATTTTGTCAGCACCACACGTTGGTGAGAGGCATTGGGACCAACGTTGGCCCCAACGTGTGGATGCGGGGTAAAACTTTATGGATTCCATACCTTCAGTTCAAGGTCTTTTTTACTAAATAACTGGAATGCTTATATTACTTACAATTGTAAAGATACATAGTTTTAAACACAAAGCTATTCTTTTATCAGTTTATTTTTGTTCTCATAGTGAAAAAGTTGATACTTTCACGCACTTCACCCGTCTTTTATACATATTTGAAAAGAACAATTCAGTAGCTTTTAGATTATACTAAAGAACGTTGCGACATTTTGGGCCCCCTTGTCCAACAGTGATGAAACATATGTCATATGAAAGCTCTTGGAATGTACTTTATTTCATTCTATTACAGCTAAGTTAAAATCGAGCGCGAAAATGGTGTTTTGGCGCAAAAATGGCGCGATGATGGTGGTTTCTTGAACGAAACTAGAAAGCTGAAACTTAGAATGTAGCTTTCTTTACTAGTAAAACCACCCACTAAGGTATTTTATTTTCGAATTTCAACCCCTGAAGGGGTGAAAAGTAGTGAAAACGTTTGTATGAAACTTTTTAACGCGTAGTATGATTTGCTTGAAACTCGGTTTGCATACTTAAAATACAAAATAAATGGACACGTATTTCAGGATTATTCAAAACAACCCTTAAAAAGGAGTGAAATGGGGTGTCAAAGTTTTTATGGGTACTTTTTAATAGGTTGTGCGATTTGCTTGAATCTGGGTTTGAATACTATTGATGACAAATAAATGAACACATATTTCAGGATTTTTCGAAACAACCCTTAAAAAGGGGTAAAATGGGGTGTCAGAGTTTGAATTGAAACTTTTTAAGGGGCGGTGCGATTGGCTTGAGACTCGGGTTGTATATTATAAATGCAAAATAAACGGACATGGTGTTTCAGGACTTATCGAAACTACCCTTAAAAAGGGGTGAAATGGTGTGTCGAAGTTTGTGCTGGAACAGTGCCCTGTCCTTAAAAAGTTCCAGCACAAACTATTTTTCACAACCAGTTACGAAAGAAGATTTTTTTTCACTGATACTTAACTGGGTATTAAAAAGAATTATGTATTCCTTGTACTAACCATGTTTTATAGCTACGAATTTTATTAGTAAACTTTATACAGTACTTCCATATAAATAATGGGTATCGAAAAACATCAGAAATAATCGCATAATCGGCCATTATTCGGAACACACGAAATTAGCCAATGCCTATTATTTATCTGGAAGTAGTAGGTACATTATTTATTTTATTTTAGTTTTTCAATTTTAGGAAAACTTACAGCTAGACAACAGATTAAAAGAAGACATAGATACTTAAGGCTAATAACAAGTTTCCACTTATAATTATTTGAATAGTATAAACAAAACAGTATCTATTATCGTAGACGGTGAACGAGTAAAGAAAAAAAATAAACAAACTATAATTATATTGGTACATTTAGTACCTACTAATAGATACAGTTCAACATCGACATCATAATATCAATCGTCCTAAATGTTATAAAAAGAAGAAAAGAAGCATCCCTTTTTGTAGCTAAATAACAGTTACGAATAAAGAAAACAAGGCTCCATTTTCGTAGCTAGTTACGAAAAATGAAAAAAAAACATCAATTTTCGTCACTGGTTACCAAAACATGAAAAAAAATATTCATAACTGGCTATGAAACATGGTTACGTACATGGAATAAATATTCCTTTTTAATAACCAGTTAAGAATCAGTGAAAAAAAATCTTCTTTGTAACTGGTTGTGAAAAATAGTTACGAAAATGGACCAAAGGACCGCGTAACCAGTGCCGGGTAGCCGGTGGCAAAGTGTATGCAAGTGACGCCGGTACTTGCCTGCCCTGTCCTTAAAAAGTTCCAGCACAAACTTCGACACACCATTTCACCCCTTTTTAAGGGTTGTTTCGAAAAGTCCTGAAACACCATGTCCGTTTATTTTGCATTTATAATATACAACCCGAGTCTCAAGCCAATCGCACCGCCCTTAAAAAGTTTCAATTCAAACTCTGACACCCCATTTTACCCCTTTTTAAGGGTTGTTTCGAAAAATCCTGAAATATGTGTTCATCTATTTGTCATCAATAGTATTCAAACCCAGATTCAAGCAAATCGCACAACCTATTAAAAAGTACCCATAAAAACTTTGACACCCCATTTCACTCCTTTTTAAGGGTAGTTTTGAATAATCCTGAAATACGTGTCCATTTATTTTGCATTTTAAGTATGCAAACCGAGTTTCAAGCAAATCATACTACGCGTTAAAAAGTTTCATACAAACGTTTTCACTACTTTTCACCCCTTTAGGGGTTGAAATTCGAAAATAAAATGCCTTAGTGGGTGGTTTACTAGAAAAGAAAGCTACATTCCAAGTTTCAGCTTTCTAGTTTCGTTCAAGAAACCACCATCATCGCGCCATTTTTGCACCAAAACACCATTTTCGCGCTCGATTTTAACTTAGCTGTGATAGAATGAAATAAAGTACATTCCAAGAGCTTTCATATGACATATGTTTCATCGCTGTTGGACGAAGCGGGTCCAGTGTTCAAGCAATTATGCCCATGGTTCTTTGGCTGCTACAACTTGCGTCACCCAAACAAAGTTGAACAAAATTCAACACTAGGTATAATTAATTTTAAAAGTACTCATAATCGTTTTTCAGGCAGTATCCAGTATACCATTCCAATAATTTTGATTAAAATGTCTAGTGGGATAGCAATAAATACATATATATTTATAAGTATTTATATAAGTCATATCCGCACGATGTTATAGCTGTCTTAAAAAATCAAAATCCATCATTTAAAACTGAAATATTTTTTTATTTTCGTAATAATCAATCAAGCTTTATTTTTCATAATAATCATTTAAACTATTATTTTAGACCAACTAAAGCAGTATATATGCATAAACACACTTCATATAAAATTGGCCATCTTTTTGGGATTTTTCACCTGTGTGCGGCTGTGCAATGACCTAATCTTGCGTTGATGTAATAATAATAAATACATTCTACTTCTAAAATAAGTTTGACGTAGGTGCATAGGTATTTGTACTTACTAACGCCGGCTCCATACGTTGGGACCAACGTTGGTCCCAACGTTGGGGCCAAGATTTCGTGAACCATCCACACGTTGGCGATACACCAGTCTTGTTCCGTCAGAGCCAACGTGCAGACGTCCGATGTCTGCGCGTCCGATACAGAAATTGAAATTTCTCTAAGTGATTTTACATTACTGAATACCAATTTTATCACAATCACATCACATCATGTCACTATCACACTTCACACAACACACTATATTATAAAAGCGAAAGTTTGGATGTTTGGATGTATGTTTGTTCCTCTCTAACACGACAACCACTTAACCGATATGGGTGATATTTAAAATATAGATAGATAATAACCGAAAATAGGACATAGGCTACTTTTTATCCCAAAAAATTGCACGGTTCCCGTAACATAAAAAAAAATAGTAGACTCCATCATCAGATCAGCTCGCTGTCACCATATTATTACATTGTAGTCAGAACTTGACAAATATGCCGAGTTTCAACTCAATCGGCTTATTTACTGAGGAGTTCTGTTGAACAGCTCTTGACTCCATCATCAGATCAGCTTGTTGATACCATAATATTTCATTGTCACCGAGAATCTATAAGTGTGCAAAATTTCAGCCCGATAGTCCTACAAACACAATAAATAAGGAATACGATGACATTCTCGCTCGTCAGTCGACACGTGCGCTCACGGTGCGCGTCGAAACGGGACTGAGCATAGCGCCAACGTGTGGACGGATCCCCAACGTTGGCGCGCCAACTTCCTTTGATAAAACCGACACGGCACGGCCAAGCCCCAACGTTGGCCCCAACGTTGGCGCCAAGCTATTTTGTCAGCACCACACGTTGGTGAGAGGCATTGGGACCAACGTTGGCCCCAACGTGTGGATGCGGGGTAATAAATAAACACTTAAAAACGTCTTATGTTCAAGTGTACTATTACATCTTGCCGAGGCAATCGGTCTGTTAACAAATCACTTGAAGCGCGATACATAATAGAAGCGCTTGGCGGAAAACGTATTGTGAGAACGGCAACCTCTGTGAGTTATTGTGATTCAATAAGAGTTTGTTTCACGGAAATATTGAAAGAAAAAAACATAGAATAAGGATTATTATTATAATTATACAGGGTGAATTTTTGAGACGGGGCAGTAAGAGCAGCTACCTTAACCGTCGCAGCTAGAGGAAAACGTTTTTAGGAGACTATCCTTAATTTTTGGAAATATTTCGACCTGCATTCACAGATTTTGAAAAAAATGTACAGTCAGCGAGAAAATGGAAAATTTTCACAAAAACTTTTTTTGATGCCAATCGATCTTGTTTCATCTAAGGATTAAAAAGCTTTTTCAGACCAACTGAGGTTAGAGTACTAGAAAAGTCAGAAATCGCTAAAATGTATTTTTGAGACGGAGCAGTAAAAGCAGCTACTTTAACCGTTGTAGCTATAGGAAAACATTCTTAGGAGACTACCCTTACTTTTGAAGATATTTAGACAAAATGATGAAAAATTATGACAAATGACAAAATGATTTCGTACGAAATGTATAATCAAAGTTATTTGCGTTTTCTGACTTTTCTAGTACCTACTCTTGCCTCAGTTGGTCCAATAGAGTATTTTAATCCTTAGATGAAACAGGATCGATTGGCATCAAAAAAAGTTTTTGTGTAAATTGCCCATTTTCTCGCTGACTGTATATATTTTTTTCGAAATCTGTGAAAGCAAGTTGTAATATCTTCAAAAGTTAAGGATAGTCTCGTAAGAACGTTTTCCTATAGCTACATCGGTGAAGGTAGCCCTTACTGCCTTGACTCGGAAATACATTTTAGCGATATCTGACTTTTCTAGTACTCTAACCTCAGGTGGTCTGAAAGAGGCTTTTAATCCTTAGATGAAACAGGCAGGATCGATTAACATCAAAAAAAGTGTTTATGTAAATTGCCCATTTTTTCGCTGACTGTACATTTTTTTTTAAATCTGTGAATGCAGGTCGAAATATTTTCAAAAATTAAGGATAGTCTCCTAAGAACGTTTTCCTCTAGCTACAACGGTTAAGGTAGCTGCCCTTACTGCCCCGTCTCAAAAATTCACCCTGTATATATATTTTGTTGGAATGAATGCACGATAGACATGATTGATGCAAAACATGTAGGTAATTAATGCAAGCGATAATAATACGATTAATATTTGCAACTGCTTTATTATTCTAAAAAATTATAACTGATGATCTTCATACCTATTTCTCTCTTCATATGGTTAATCTAGAATCATTTTCTGTGTGTAGGGACACGGTATCGAATAGAAAGTATCGATACTATACCAGGCCTGTCTCACTTCTCACTTTAGGTATTTATCGGACGCGCGCCGCCTCGGGGGGCGCGCGACATAGGTTGCCACTTGCCGCTCGCTCGGCTTGCGGACTAGACGCATTGTGCGTAATTATCGTGATCTCGTATACATCGTTTCTTGTGATTTTTGCACGATAACTAAACGATCTAATCCGTATAAAAGATACTGCTGTGTCTACGGGTGTCTAAACAAAAGGAAAAGCAATGAATGGACATTAACATTCCACAAAATTCCGGAAGACATTGAAAGGTTGGTAGGTAGCTACTAAGCTTTTCTATAATTTGTTGTAAGTACCTATTTAAATAAATCATCAATAAATACCTAGGTAGGTACTTACTTTTACTCTGTAACTGTAGGTGCATAATGAAAACGAGATTTTATAGGTACCTATTCGATTCCTTTTTGATTGAATAGGTACCTGTTTACAAATAAACAAACATAATACACGTACAAAACAGTTTTGTTTATTTACATATTATGTACCTAAAAGTAACTTATCCATTAAGTAGGTACCTAACCTACTTAATATAATAATTGTAAGTGTTTAGAAGTTACATTACATTCATAGAGCCATGTTGGTCGAAGTGATTAGTACCTCAACTTTCGAGACGAAGGTCGTGGGTTCGAGTCCTGGCCGTGCATTAAATTGCAAATGTGATTGCAAACCTAACATTAAAAGGGTGATTATCGGATAACGGCTCCCGGTCTAGTTGTGTGATGATGATGATTGTGTGTGTCTGATCGATGTCTAGGTAGGTATGAAGGTATAGATATTTTGAAATGCAATTGTTTACAAAACGAACGAGATAATAATGTATCTACCTACTTCACCTACCTACGTACAATACGTAGTACCTACTTACTACTATTTATTCTGTGGTAACGGTAGATTAAATTATATTTAGGCCTACTTATTTTAGAACTTAAGTAGGTACTGTTTTTGTGACAGATAAAATAAATTAATTTATTTGTGTTGTCGCAAGCGAAAATTCGACAACCCTTACGAGTCGCGTCACACCGCGCCAGACAGTGACACAGTTACGCATTAGAGCAGGATGGGAATGTTTAGGCAAATATCTCGATAGGTAATAGGCCCATAGGCGAGTTGAATTGCACTTTATAGCTTCGCCGCGAGAGTCTCTATTTAAACAAATTTACTCGCGAAGTGACCCTTCTGTACGTAGTACTAGTATTCTGTGGTATCACTTCCATCGAAAAAAAATAATTGATGAAGTCTCCATGACAATGTTCGCTACTTCAAACCTGAAAACCCTGTGTTAACACATAAACAATTGTAACATATTACTCCATTATCGCTAAACACACACGTCAGGCCAGAGTAAATGTTTACCGAGAAGTTAGTCGTTTGCAATGCGACTCGCTCTCTAGAGAGACCGTAAGTAAGCTGCATGTTCTGTCAGATTTTATGACAAAACTATTAATATTTTCTGCTTTATTAGATCTTGTGATAGGACGATTAATATCTTCAGTTCTGTGAAATACTTTACCGAGTTAATTGAGCGGTAAAGTTATTTCAATTTGTTCAGCATTGTTGAAGATAATCGGTTTGAGTCAACTCAATAACTAACTCTGATTGATGACCTAGGACCTTGTACTATTATTTATTCTGTGCTAGGACCTACGAGTAATTTAGTGATTTAATTTCTTGTTCTTAGGCTGGATTCGACCAAAACTCATCTTACTCCAGCCGAAATAATTCGAAATACAATTGTTTAGAAAGCGCAACCGAACATTATTATGTGCATACAAATTATCTTGGTTATAAGGTGTCAACTTTACAATGTCAAAATATTCAAACAAACAAACAAACAAGTACTCTCGAGTAAAAACTTAATCCAGTTTGGTCGAATCCAGCCTCAGCCAATTAAACTCAACCAAATGAAATGCACTATTTCTTAGATTATCTTCATTGGACATTTTATAGATTGCCGGTAGCGAGATCTTTGCATAGGTAGGTAATTCCTGATCACCAAAATTCTTGTCACAGATCTAGCACAGTAATAAGCCGCTGCTGACCAGAATGTTGAATACCCACCAAGATAGGTGCAAACCAATTGGAAATTATTCGAATTGTTTAGTTAATATAGTCACGATCCATTTATGTAGGAATTAATTTATCCTAATTAATTTTATCTTAGACTGGCAGCGCCCTCGCGGCGCGGTGTTGCCCCCGTAGTGATGATATAATTATGGTGATGATGATGATGATGAAAAGTAGATAACCTGCCTCAAGAGTTTAGCTATGTAAATGCAGAAGTAAGTTTTCAAATCCGACTGGTAGTTCCTGAGATTAGCGCGTTCAAACAAACAAACTCTTCCGCTTGATATATTGGTATAAGATAGATTGTGTTTAAGTAACAAGAAAATGTATTTAATATAAAAAAGCTTGTTAACAAAATAAAAATAGCTACGCTTTAACGCAAAACTGAAAATAAATTAAATGATTGAACAGTGCAATAAGTTTTAAATTAAATAGCGTAGCTCAGGATCGTCAGACAAATAGAAATTCACCTACTAACAATGGAATGCAAAGAGTAAACTTTCACATGAAAAGTGGTCTTTATTCCCAGTGGGAGGGGGTGGGCGACACTCGTGGCAGGTAATAGCCCCGTGACACGCGACACCCGTTTACAAACATTTCGATTACATCCCTCATATTTGTTTCCACACTGATTTCCCCACTCAATTACACTCAGCGTCGAAGAAATATTGGGCCACATTTCACAGCAAAGATTTGTTCGCTCGTAGCCGACTTGTTTGCGATAGCTCAGTTTATCCAATAAAGCAGTTAGATAAAGTTTCTGTTGGCAAATGAATTATTGACATAAATGATTTGTTGATCTATTTATGTTTAACTACGAGTATAATGTATCTGCTAGATTTCAGTTTTGACTAGTTCCAAACACAGGTTATGCGATAGAGAACAAATTAAATCAAATAGAGTTTGTGTGGTTAATAGAGTGTACTCTTTTAAGAAATCCCATAGCATGATATCGTATCTATCTGTTGTACCTATAGATCTTCGAAGATAATCCTTTATTAGGATCTACTCAAACAAACACTCAACTTTTTTATGGTAGGTATCCATCCGTCTAATCACCATTTAGTTACCTACTATCTACCTAATTTGTAAAAGAATGTTTTTATGTAGGTAAATTGCGTATATTTTCTAGGACAACAGTTTACATTCAATACAAGTCTTTCTTTTATAGTAGTTTTTGCTGCACTTTTTTGTGTCGGTTACTCACTGCCAACAGTTTTTTTCCTAGTGATTATTATCGAGTGTTCGGCATCATTGACAATAATTGTTTTCACAATAGCCGCATCCGGAACGTAATGCGGTTTCTTTTGTATGCATTTTCTTATTCTCCAACGACAGCAAAACAGCTGTTCTTTTAACGATCAGTTATTTAATATTTGGTAAAATACAGAATATTCAATTCAGATGCCAATCTTGCTATTAAAACGCTTCATTGCCAGTTTAAAACGATGTGCTCCAACCACTTACCTACAAGTATAATGAGCCATTAAAGTGCATTAACTACCACCTATCAATAACAGTTAATTACGAGAACGCTTTTTGCTGGCCTGATGCGTTAATTATATAGCTCTTTAGTCGTTACTTAGTTCAAACAAAACAATTTCTACCTACATCGGGCGGGGACCACCCTCTCATTATTTACATAGGTCCATTTGATATAATATTAAAGTGGTCGATCTGAAAGCCAGACAAAAAAGAGAGTAACTGAAAACCATTTTCTCAACGTCTCGATACATGTTCAGCCGCTTCTTCTGCTATCTGAGAATGATAATTCGCGAATTTATCGCAGGTTCAGAATCTAATCCTCAACAAACTAACCCGTGGCACCAGCTTGTCTGATGACTTAATTAATGAGCCGCCGTGTCGCTGTTAATTAAACAGCTCAGGCAAATTGCGGGCCGCGACTGCCGGCAGATTAAAATGAAAACAAAATGCTATTTCGTGCGCACCGACACCATCCTGGATACTGACGTGATTATAAGGATCATCTTCTCTAATAAAACAGGTATACTTTACTTAACACTCTTCGCGTGTCCCTGTCATTATGTAAATTAAACATGGTCCTATGAACGATATGAACGATATGAACGAAAAAAGGGGTTTTTGACGTGTGCTTTATATTTATGCAAATGTTGTTGATTATTAAACTTTTTCGTCTGAATAAAGTAATGGAGCAAGAGAGGCTAGCGACACTTTGGCGCGGTCTTAGCGGGGTAATCGAGCATGCAATGAACTTCACAGTTCAAGTTAATCTAAAGAGATGAATAGCCGGTACAACAACTAAATTGTTGTGTAACTTTTCTTACTGAATGTAAATTTTGGCTGTGTCAGTTGCGTTCAATTTACTGATTTAATTGAAGATGCTGGCGCAAACTGGCTTTGATTCGTTATCCTCATATTCCTCATATCATTGTTAATACAATCATCAAATCATTTTACAACCTAACTGAAATTACCTACAACGTTAGTTTTAAAGGCTAATTTAAATAAAATAGATACTTAATGTACTTTGTTATCACTTTGGTTATTGGTATCACCTTCACTGTCTTGGTCTCTAAGGAACAGGAGTAGAATCACCTAGCTCCTCAGACGTTTCAAAGTGATACACTATGTGATCCTATCGGATAAATGAATTAGGCTTTGACTTTGATCAATTCAAAGCTTCCAATCTTTCTCTTTAGATTAATTCCCAGGATCCTAGTTTTTTACGAAAGTGCTGATTTAACAAAATGTTTTGTAGATGTCATCATAAATTCCTTTTTAAAATTCAAAATGTAAAACGCGATGACATTTCGGAATCTTTTAATTATTAATTTAGAGTTATTGAAGGCATTTGCATAATGGTAACATAAACACAAAATTATTCATATGTCAATTAATGATATAATCATAAGCCGGACATAACAAATTACCGCAGAGGCAGATTATAATGTTATTATTATTTTAATTGCGGTATCGGACGCTGTCACATTAGTGATTAATTTGATGTTGGTGCAGCAATTACAGCGAATGAACGTTGTCGTCGAGGTGTGACCGCGCAGCCCGCCACCGTAGATTGTAGGCGAGGTGAACGATTACCGGCCCACTGTGTTATTGACCGATGCTAATTATTACCCGGCCTCTTGTAAACACAGCTCGAAACGCTAAGTTATGGGGCGTCAACATGCTAATTACGTATACACGTAGCACACCGCTGTTCAATCACTAAATTGAATCTAGTAGACCATGAATTATTCATACAAATAATATCCAACAAAGTATGTTACCAAATTGTGTAACACGATTAACTTGAAATGATGTTATGGTCGAAATCATCTAGAATCAAGCTGGCTTTCCCACGGGGCGTACCGCCGCCGGCGGCAGAAAAATAGCTCGCCCGATTTCTGTGAATTCGTGATAACTTTTTTACGAGACTGAAATGAATTGTATAATATCTTTTGTGGAAGTCACATAAAGTTCTCGAGAGAATTTGGCTTTCGTCGCAGTCTCGCGGAGATAACTTATTAAGAAAGAGGTATTGTTAACGAGGGTACTTTAAGTAAGATTTATTTTTCAATGATTATGTTAAAAACCATTTATTTGGTAAAAGTTTTACTTTAAGAACGGTTTTCTTATAATTTTGTGGTGGTGTTAAGTTATTATTAATATCTACATCAAACAAAATACCAAAACTTTATCAAGATAAAAAGTTAGATAATTTCTCTTGTATTTCAATCATAATAACTTAAGTAATAACCTCTGCTCTACGATTTATGCAAAGCAGATCGTTAATATTTATAAATGGTTTGAGTTATCAACTGCGGGTGTGGACGACTGTAATTTATTTTTTATTAATATTTACATTAGTAGTGGTCACGTCAACACGTGTCGGTGCGGCACGTGCCACTTCACATAAGATGATGCCTCTAGATATTTTGTTTTGGGACTTGTAGAACCCCTAGCCCTTGGTAAACACTCTCACGCCAATTAACCACAAACATGCGGTATTTAATTAAAGGGTGGGGAGGGGTCCGTAAAATAACTTCAAAATTATAAAATAATATATTCCATTAATTGTTAATTATTCCTGCTAAAATGGCTGTATTTTACGTGTGTATTTTACGAAGTACCTAAATAAAAGAAAGTCAAGTTATAAGATAGTTAAAATGCCAACTGTAAAGCTTCCGTTCTCCTCTACTGGATCAGTGAATCAGTTTTATTACAGCGTCACTAGGTACTAGTAGCACCATATGTAAGCAGAACGGCAGTTGTCAGCGGCTGCGATCGCACTATAATGGTTATGATAATGTCCCCTCGTCTCGAACCATCCCTAGCGGAACCGTCCCCTAGATAAGTGCTCTTTGAAACGACGAATCCCAAAGACCGTACGGTTTTAAAACGATATTTTACCCAATAGTCACTTGTTTGAAGGGATTGCTATGCCACCCCCTGGTCTCGTGCAACTCACGTCACCCCCGCTGGACCTGACGAATCTTTTTTTTCTTTCATTCATTCAAAAATGTGTCACTAGGGACCCTCGCTTGTGCTACTCCCGTGTCGATCGGACACGCCACCCCTGTGAATACTAAACAAGAATCGATATTGTGCGTGTGAGCCCACTTTATTGTTTTGATGTTTGTGTTCAATTTTGATGTCAAACAAATTTATAACAGTAGGGCGATAAGTTAACAGATACATTATTTTGACCTATTTGCCTATAGATAATATTAGAATACATTATTCTATTTCTGTGCATAATTATTTAAATTGATAAACCTAATAGCCTCACACAACTTAACATCCATAAAACAACAAAACATGACATTAAGATGTTGTAAAATAATCTTATTCCGAACACTACATTAATATCTGTGCCTATTCAGTATTTATAAATCAATTAAACCGGTTTTACATGATTTTATTACCACAATCTAAGATTTCTTTTTTGCCCCTCTGTATAAACTTCATATTAGTCACGGACACTACAACGATTTTATTTCTTTGTCAACCAACTTCCTTTCACTTCTCGGGCGCTTTTGTCCGGTATTTATTTTATCTCATCGCGGGTAACATCGATCTTGACAATAGGGAAGTTGATATTGTGCTCTTGTTGCTCTTTGCCGTTGTGCCCGTGCCCGGCGTCTGTTTCACACCACTCAGGGCCTTTCTTACCAGATGTTTGTTGATCTATCTATCTATCAAAATAGATGATTAATATGTAAAATGCCACTAAAAGTATAGAAACTTTTTTCGGTAGAATCTTTTTAATTTTATAACTAAATCCTAATTGTATGTATGAAATCGTGAGAATAAAATACTAAATGAAAAAATATTATTTAGAACAGTAGCTAGCAAACCAGTATAACAATACTTTTATACTTCAAACTAGCAGCGCCCTCGCGGCATTGCCCCCGTAGTGATGGTATAAGTTGACGATAATGATCAAAAAAGTATCATGTAAAATTCCTCAAGAGTTTAGCTATCAAATTATTTTTTTTTTTAAATCCAACTGGTAGTTCCTGAGATAAGCGCGTTCAAACAAACAAACAAACTCTTCCGCTTTATATAATGGTATGGTAATGGTAAAGATTTAAGCCGCATTTATAACACAGTGATTCGTAAGAAAGGCCCGCGGACCCGTTCAACTTGATCCGATTGCCGATTGCAGTCCGTAATGTAACATGCGGTCCTGCCAGGTTTATTTATTGTCCCTGCTATTTATCGTCGCTTTTATTTTCTTTGTCAATGTCTATTAACTGATGTATTGTCTTGTCCACGGTTTAAACCTGTGGCTTAAACAACCATTTGAATTTAAATGTTCTCTATTCATCTCATAAATAGAAGCGTTTCATTCTGATTCACACCTATGTGTTTAATGAAAACAGTGATAAAAATGTCCTTGCGTCGTCCTGTAAAAGCTTGCCGCCACGATTACTTCAATCGCCTCTTAGAATAAGATAATCTACTCTAAGTGGGTCTGAAATGAAGATCTAAAAGCGTAACGAGTAGTCTTACTTCACAACGCCGAGAGTTTAGCTCCTTAGGAGAACGCAGACAGAGTTAAAAGCGCTCGTCACTCGTAAATGAAAGCCTGGATTCCTAGCCACTTACTCGACACCTTTTTAAGTTTACTCAAGCACAGTCACAAAAATGAATACGGAAAACGTAATTTGGGCTCAAATATTGCATCTAGAATAGGCTTTATTCTAATTCTGCTACCAAAGTGTTAAAACAAATGAGCCTTATTGGTTTTAGTGATAAAATCACATCCTATGCAATCCAAGCATTTAAAGCGGCCACCGATTATCATAACATTGTATGATTTCATTTTAAACATGAATTCGTTCTTTATTTACAATATCTCTACGTCTGGTATTAGTGATTTGATTGAATCTTCGCCAGTCAGACTGATAATCTATTCACGCAGCATCATCTCGCTTTCTGCACTGACGGGATATTACTTAGTTTGTTCTTTTCTTGATTTTGTTCGCATAAATAAAAGTGCTATTCTGTTATTTTACTATGGCTATTGCCTGAGTGTGTCTTGAGTAGAAAATAATGTTAAAACATTTGTTTTATTTTTCAGGCTGCTGTAAAATGTGCTTCCTCTCCACGCACGAATGCCCTGTCGACAAAGCCTCGGCTGCCTCTGGCAGCCCTGGCATCAGACACGGGCCGGAATCACCCTACCAACAATGTCAACTCTCATGTAAGTGAAAACATGTTCACTCAAAATACTAATCTTGCATGCATACGAAGGATACTTACAAGGTTGAACAAATTCTTTTATTTATTACAAGCTTTCATTTCGGAATAAACGAAATATGTTATTTAAATTTATTATTCGACTTTCTCACCTCGTAAATATCTTTTAGTTGAATATTTAACGAAGCGTTTATTATGCATGTCAACACGAAACGAACACTTTATACTTTGTGCTTTTGAACAACGTTTACCAACCTAAATGCGGCGGTGAAGTCACGGCTAAATGCAGCGAGTCTAAATCTGTAAGCTATCGCCATGCCTCTTCCGGGATCCGCTTTCTCGCCAAACGCATAAAACGTACGCAAACTGCCAATCGGTATGTCAACGAGCTTCATTTCTGAGACAGCTACTGAACCAACACAAGTGAAATACGAACCTTGTTTACTTATCTTCAACAGTTTGCCAAACCATTAACCACTGGACATACAAACACTGCAGCCAGCAGAGCATTAAAGCTAATTGACTTTAAGCGGAATAGTAAAAAGATGTTTTTTTGCGAGTAGCTTTTTGATGATAATTATGGTATTTAAAGTAGACTGAAGTTCTCTACTAATAGATGAACATCGCATCTCCATAGCTTTTTGTGTAAATCCTTGATTATGTCGAAAGCATCAAGTTGGAAGCTCGTGGAAGCGAATCACAATGCGCTTGAATCTCGCAAAGGATGAAAGTTAGATAGGGTGCAGACGGCCCGAGCGTGCAGCTGACACGATAAAATACCAGAACTTTGCGGTTTCCTAAGTGGCTGATAAATATCAAATACTGTAGACGATTTCGTCGATTCAACCTCTAGTCTCAAAACGTTTATAAACACGAACCCATAAAACTCTCTTATATAACTTGAAGCTATAAAACGCACAGATTATATCCATGTAGGCAAGGTAGGTAAGGGTATCGTATTGGGAAATTATTTATTTAACACCAGCCGTCAACCATTTCAGCCGCCTGTTTAATTGGCCGCATGAAAATTTAATTGCTTTAAACACTATTGCTATTGGTTCTCTTTCTACCTTTAGACAAAGTGGTCTGATATTTTGTTCTGATATTTGAACATGTAATAAATTCGTATCAAATTGAAATGTACCAGTATGTAGAGACAAACTGTAATTTCCTGTTTGAGCTCTTTCTAATATCTTGTTGTTTCCGTTAAAAACTGCTTGAGTTCTAAATAGGTTCACATTTCCGATTCGAAAGAAGCACTCCAAACAGAATGCGAGCAGTTTACCCTATGTGCTCCCTCGTGCATTTCGACAGTTCGCCGCCGCCCGCCAAGATATGTCGCAATCCCATCCAATTTGCCTCCCGCCGCCGTCCGTGCTGTTGCTTGAATAAAACGAGAAATCTCTCCACAGACCGGGGAATAAATTACACAAACTCCAATATAAAACATTTGGGATAAAGATTGCTTGGTTCCTGCTTCACTGAATATCATACCAAACGGAGTGGGTTGCAATAACAAAATGATTGTTGTTGTTCAGAACTTTGCTAAGCTTAAACTTTTATAGAATTACAACTACTATACTATCCTATTCTAAAGTTTTGTGTACTTGCAATACTATACTGACGCGATTCTTTAGAAAACATCGTTTCTGCAATGTATATTGCAGAAACGATGTGTAGGTACTTTTAGTGAACTATACATAAAAAATTAATAAAGGCATGACTAAATAAAGGTAATAGAAACTATTTCCATTCTACTTGCTTAAAAATCTAAAAAATTATACATTGAAGAAACTACAGTGTAAATGTTAATATTATGCTCTTTGATCTGCTGATAAGACTCAAGTTGATGTGTCTCATTTAACGAAGTACGAGCAAAATTCTCGTGCCAAAGTTCTTATCACAGCGCTAAAGTAATGTCGTTTAGTTTCATACGCGACTGCTTGCTTGCAGTTTACAGAGTATCACACGGTCTAAAGTCTAAACAATATCGTAGTAAGCTGAGTGGAGAATGAGCACGATCGTTTGGCACGAGCTGGGAACGCGCTGTGGTGTCAGCTAATAGCTCTTCGCAGATTCAATTTGCCAACGAATAGAATATAGCCTCCTGGTGCGCCGTACGCGATCATTAAGTTACGCTCTCGTCTCGTCTCCTCCGAACTCCGACGACCCAACTAAAACTCGCTTCGAACACCCACTTCGAGAGCCAGCCAACTAGCTTCTGTCCGACGTGAATTAATTTAATTCACTTCCCAATTCGTCGTAATTAAGTTATTATTACGGCTACGTTTTCAATTTACCTGTAGTTTCAGACTTAATGGTAAAACGTCAAGCTTCTCTGTCAGTTTTTGTTTAAGCCACCTGACTCCGACTACGAACACATTCATCTTGTTAAGTTCACGAAAAGTCTGCCGTATGTTTGCTCGGGATCGTTTGTGGTGAACACGGATTGCTTGCGATATAAGAGCGTCCTTATTGTGTTGTCTCTGGGATGCTGGCGTATCGCCATGGTACCGACACGCCACCGCTGCCAAATGTTTTTTATTCCTTGGTTCCGAGTTCCGGTCGATATCGCCGTTTGCTTGCATTGCTCTCCACTTCACCCGCTTTTTATCTGGAAACGACAAACGAATTGCTGCGGTCCAATACTAGCTGATTTCCAATCCTGAAATAAATTCATCAATATGCTACGTCTATTAACATTTACGAAATCACATTCATTTTCGTGATCTAAATGTAACTTTCGGCTGAATGCCAATAACTACACATTAATTATTTCGACACATTGTTTACATATTTGTACAACGGCATCGCTTTTGAACTTCGATATGAATTCATTGGTAGCGCGGAAATATTTATTAATACGTTCACAATGAGTTTTAATAATAAAGTAGTAATTTCTGGAAATTATACCGAGAATATAATTGATTTGTCTGTAAATGACGTCTTCATTGAACTTTAATTGAATTTGAAGCATCGGCATCGTTTACAATCAATGGCCAGTGAACCGTGTGTGCGAAATTCGATAATATCATACGAATAAACGTCAAACCTGGCCAATATTTCTCCACTTCGTTGCTTTTATTAATTGAAATCCAGCGATTAATTTCAGTTCGTGTATAGAATTCTCTCCGATTAGGTGTAATTGCTGTAGCCGCAAACAATTTGCGGTTAAGTTCCTTTGTTGATCCACAGATCTTCTCTTAGGTAGGTGAATATTCGCACCTAACTAAAGTTTTAAGTAGATATTTATTTTACTAAACATAAATACTTGTACAACATGAAAGAACAAACTTTATTTTATTGCTTTCGTGAGCAGTGACAACTTTAATTAGGTACCTAGAAATGACAATTTACTAATCTTAAGCAACAATGTTGTTTAGTGTTAAAATCGTGACATTATCGTAAGTAAGATTGCGCTTATATCTTATTTGATCAACAAGAATAAAAAAATGACAATTAAAAAAACAATGTTAACTCTTCCCAGATAATTTGTCAAAAGAACAGCATAGCTACCACAACTACCCACATTTGTGTGCATACTTGACGTTAAACAAATAACTACTAAATTCTTAGAAATCAGTAGATGTTTGTCGGAAAAAATATTGTTACCCCACTGAAAAGCGGTCTGTTACGAAAATCCATTTGGGAATACGTCGAACTAACGCCCGCTTGATGTCAACGTCGGATCGGATTGATCGGATGTGCCGGCACGTCGAGCTTACGATGAAATCGTATATTTTTATTTATTTCATGCTCTGTTGAACGGGAGTACTGTGGGTGTCAATGATTTAGAAAAATCCTTCTTCGTCAATAATAATGCAATATTAATAAAAGTTAAAAGTAGGTAAGTATCATTATTTGTAGTTATCAACTAATAGAGTACATAAGAAATTAATGGGTCTAACCACTGACAGCTTGATTGGGGCTCAGGAAGCATTTAAATAAATAAATATTGTGGACATTTTCACACAGCATTCATTCATTCATTTTAAATGCTGTTATACCTAACTAAAATTGATCTAAATAAAAAAAATGAAAGCGTGATTTACGACAACGAAGTGAAACAAGTTATAAATGCAGTGTAAACGAAAAGTTTAAGTTAAATATTTAGTCACTTCAGTGGCGCTGCTACTCGGGGCGGGCTGTAATTAGAACATGGCTCTCTGGTATCGCTAACAACTTTCAACAAGAGGAGTAACGTGCTGGGACATAAATAAATTATGCAACCCGTCACTTAACGACACCGCGCCCTACCACAGGCTAGAAAGAACATTTACTAAACTAACATACCGGCTTCGTTACCGGAAATTTATTTAAGTAGGTACCTACACATAAATATGATTAAATTCTATGTTTTCAAATCGCACAGGCTTGGCTAAACTTATCAGCTTTCTAGTTTGTAAAAGGTTCAAAGTTGAAAGCTGAAACTTTAGCTTTCCGCTTTGAAAGTTAATTATTCTCTGTTATTAAATTTCATCAGCAGCCAAGCATATTCCGCTTTAATTTAGAGTATGAGCTCGTCCTAAAAATGACAGTTCCGACGTTGTCCTGTCACTAACTATTTACTTTAAACAAATTAGTTTTCTGTTCATGACGCTGTGTGTGACTATTATGTGGTAATCGTATCAAGTCTGACCAAACAGGACAAGCTCGGCAGCCGAAAGCGGTTTGCAATGTGGTTCCGGTCCCAAATTATTCACACTAGTCTGCGGCCGAATTAAGTAGACAAAATTTGTCTAATCGACCTTGGTTTGAGGATAAATTAAATAAATTAATGCTTAATTTTTATCGTGACTAACACCCGAATACTGAAACGCAACTTAGTTTTAGTAATGCTTATCATTGACATGAACTGACATTTTTGTCTACGATTCTGAAGAGAACGTCTCAAATAGATAAGTACGTGTGTCTCAAATATTTAAGTAGCGTTTCAGTATTCTAGAATAAGAGAATAAATCGTTACGTGTGCTAGTTATTCTGTTTATCCTGTGATCTACTTCACAACCTCCCGCTTCTTTGCCTCAATCTACGACACCAGTTCGCTGTAAAGTAGCGATAAATAAATAACTGTGATAAAACTTATCTTGTGAAAACTAGATTTATTATCATTTCGCACTTATTTACTGGAAAACTTACGAGCGTGCCTGTCGCTGAGCACAGAAGTAGACAAACCGGCAATACACTACGGTTTTAACGGCAAACAGCCTTTTAAAGCTTTATCACGTGTGAGCTATCACTGCTAGCCAGATCTGGAGAGCGTATAATGTGATATGGTGTATCTTTTTCATGAAAAATGTAATTGAATGATTTATCTGGTCGGTCACGTTTCGCCGCCATATGGAGTCCTCATGAATAAGTAATGCTTGGTCGGTCGTTGTTTCAATTAGCGGTTGTATCGCCGGGCAGGCACGACTGCCTCCCGTGGTAGAGTGCCCTACGACCGAAACAATCCAATAATTTGCGTCAGCTCATAAGGAAGTAACAGCTCATTAAAATACTCGGCTGACAAAATGTTATTTAACACTCCGAAAGTTTGTATAATTCCTTAGAAGTAAGTTTTTACTGCCGAAAACGCTTCAGAACAAAAGCTTAGGAACGGACTTATTTATTTGGGTTGTAGGATAATGAGTGGATGTAATTATGTGGCAACGTTCAACATTACATCCCCCTTAAGCGCGACCCATCCACGGATTACAGGGATTTCTCGCGCATACGCACTAAGGATTAAATTGATACGTGCGACTCGGCTTGACTTGTTTATCTATGTAAAGGGTCGGAAAGCAATCCCTTTTATTACAATTGGGGACATAATCGTGCGCGTATGTCTTATTGTAGTCTATTATGCTACTGGGATGGAAAACGTATTCATCTTTTATTGTTTTCTTCAACTCGACAACTTGAGATGCTATTAAGTTGGGGTCTTGTCATAACACTTGCGTTTATTGTTGTGATTGTATCTTTATGGAATATCAAGTGCTTAGTATAATGCTGTGTTTCCTTGAAAATCAAGTTCTAGTAGTTTCGCACTATTTCGCTGGGGTCTGGTTGTTGGCAATTCTCGGAACTGGATGCCATTTATTTAAACCCGCCTCGAGCAATGGCTTCTAGAATACATTGATATTATACCTACCTACTCGGCATAAAGGATTGTTCACTTTATTATAAGTGTTTGGCAATATTTGCTCGCTTTGTTTTACTATCTCTCAAACAGAATGACTTCGTTAAACTTAAATAACTTAATCCCTCGTATACTTTCACCAAACAACTAACTAAATAAAAAGTAAGTAAAATCATGTTACATCGTGGAAGTTGTATAAGTAAGGGCAGTAGGAAGTTATCCATTTGTGAAAGTTAGACACGTTTTATTCTCTTTTGGACGTCCCAAAGAACGTTCGTCGCTGAGGATCACGGCCGCTTCCCTCGCTCGGGCACGCTTCTTTCGAACCCTACCGTAAAATAGACGCGAAATGTGATAAATGGAAAACTCTTTTTATTGTCGGGCCCCGGGCACGTTACGTTATGGGTCGGCTCTCGCGTCCCGCCGCGCCCTCGCTCCCTGCCCGTCTTATCAAGTTTTCTTATATCCTAGTTACCGCTCAATTTGTTGAGCTTTATATAAAAAGCTTTCCCTCTTCGCTCCCTCTACAAACGAATTGCTTTTAATATATCGCACTACAGGCGCTCATCCGGCTCTAAATAAAAGACTATTAGTTTGTTCGGAACTAAGATCTCGTACGAAATAAAGTAGGTTGATATAATTTAATTTTAGATACCTGTAGTACAACTGACTAAGCCGGAGGCTTAGTTTCCTCACAAGATTTTTCTGCAACGCTAAGAGTCTAATCATCTAATGCACATATAAATTTTCTGAAACGTATATTCAGTGATGTACGGCTGGATTTCGTCGATATTGTCGATCCAAAGAACCCGCTAATTAACCCGAATAGGTTCAGTAGCGAGATCACTTCTATTGATTATAAAATATTTTTCACCGGCTTTATGAAGTGTATTACCTTATTTTTACGCTAAAAACTTGTGCAGGGTATTACGCTGCTTCAAGACGCTGGCACTTCGGATGACAGCGGACGGGCATCGGAAAGGCTTACTGGTAGTTCAGTGGCGCCTCGTGATCCCGATTCTTCCCGCGACCGCCTTAGTGACGTAAGTACTCCGTATACACACAGCTTGCAAATTGTTCAGCTATCGAACTATCGGTTACGCATATTACTAGAAAATTAAACAACAGTTTGAAGCAAATTTCAACTTGAACATTCGCGTCTATTTTTTAGATTTATAGTAGAAATCTGTGAGTCCTAGTAGCATCGTTTATCTTACAAATTAAGAAGAAATAAATAAAGAACGAACACTCAGCTCGGTCTCAAAAAAATCCCCCAAAAGGTCTCCCGATTCTTAAATATTTAAAAAAAATATTATACGAACATTTTCGTTCAAAATCAAAATGGCTACCTTTTTTTATTTCTACTAGCGGCAGGAAAACCTAATTGAATGAACACTACTTTTTTTACCGGCTCTTGCTCTTCTCTTAACTGCAATTTCACTAAAAGGACAATAATAATCGAGGTGCATGTTGAAAATTTCACTTGTTATGAATGAATGTGCTAAGCTAGTCACCACACAAACCTGTTTTTAATAGATCGATGTTCACTACTTTTTTGTATTTATTTGCTATGCTCCCGTCTCTCACTAGGTCTCTTTTAATTCAATTCTCATATAGGTACTTCCACAAAAAAATCCGCCTTTCGGACGAGAGTTAAAAAAGCGTTGCGTTAAACCTCAACGTTGGCGTTTTTAAAACGTGTTCGACATGTGTGTTATTATTATTAATTATTATGAACGCTTTAAAATAACTTGATTCGTGTTTGTCAGTGTGGTAAGAAGTGAAATGAAATCCGCCAAATTACTCGCAATAGGGGCATTCCAGCGAAAACGACACCTCAGGTTGAAAAACTAAATTGCATAATATGTACTTGAATCTGTGACTACAGTAAAGCCAATAAGTTGATTCAACAGGAATCAACCATTTTTTAAAATATTTTTACGATTTTCGTTATTTTTATTGCTTGTGAATGCAGCCGTGCTGTGATCGTCAATGGTACAGTATTTTTTCTTCAAGTTGGATTTTTTTTCTCCGTCGTCTATTGAGTTACTGTGAAAAGTAATAATACGAAAAGAACAAACAATTCAAGAAGTTTAAAACAGTGTTAAGTTATTGCATGTGATTATTTTTGGTAAAAAGATGTAAAAGTTCAACGACATGCTTACCTCATGTCCCACCCGTCACTGCAAAACATATATTTTTTTATCCTCACGTAAAACTATCTATCCTATTGCTTTTCGGCTTTCCAAAAGTAACAATCATGCTATGGGTAACGGTTTTGGCTTAATATGTCATTGAGCTAGTGAACATTATTATGGAGATATTTAGATTTGAAAGGGTGTCCCACCCGTCACAGCGGCGGGTAGGGCAAACTAAATCTCGATGAGTTCGTGTTTTAAACTGTGTTTTTTTCCTTTATTTATTGATTAATTACATTTGGAAGTAGTTATTTTCTATATTATTGTGTTTTATTTCAAAACTGTACTGCGATTTCAAAAAGGCAATCTGAGTTATTTTGATGCTTACAGTGAAAGCAAGAAAGATGTGTTTTACATTGAAAAAGCTAATTTTAAACATCCTTTCGGAACCAACTATTAAAACAATAAAAGGATAAACCATATTTTTTATTTCAAAATTCCATTTAAATTTTTGAAAAATAAAAGGTTAATTTCGTCCACCTGCATAGTTTTTTTTCGTTTCTATTTGTTTAATTAAAGTAATTTCATCATTAATTTAATAAATATACAAGTCTAAACATTTGTGGGCGTTTTATTAACGAACTATATTGTTGTCATTAGTCACTTGTCCCACCCGTCACAAACTACTCCTTGATTATTTAGAAAATTTGCTAGTATTATAATGTTATTTACATATAAAATGGGACCTTAACATTCTAGTAACAATATACGAGAAAACTGTTTAACAAAATATTTACGGTTGGTCTTGATTTTGGAAGCGAAGCCATCTACTCAGCTAGGTGAGTGTCAAGCGCGTCCTACCCGTCACACTTAGATTAAGTCAATTTTCTCGGTTAATTACGTAGTTTAGGATTTTATATTGATGGTTTTATTTAAAACAAATATCTGGCTTCCAAATGTTATTATTTTAAAACGAACTGCGTTGCTATTTTAGGAGAAAATAAATAAAGTTTGAGCAAAACGGGGTGAAAATGTCCCACCCGTCACAATGGAATGCCCCAATAGCAATTTGTGTTGCAAGAAGACGTAAAAAAACTAAAGGCATATTGGGTGCGTCCGATGACTGACCTGCGATATTTAAAAGGGCAATTTGTGGCACTCTAAGATGCACATTTGTGGAAAATTGGCAATACCCTCATAAATTTTTCAATGATTTTATCGAATGTCCTTACCACATTCAACAAAAAGTAGTGAGGAATAAGATACTAACGTGCTGGCGATACCACCGATGATTGAACAAAGCGCCCGGTGCTTTTTTAGCTCTCGTCTGAACAGAAGTTCTTTATGGCGTATTCTAAAAATGCTCACAACCTAGCACGTAAAATTGAACATTGCTCGATAAAAAAGCGTCGCGTTTTAAAAGCGTTGTCGTGCGAATAAATTCATAGAAATCCATAATGTTTCAACTCAACGCTCTTTAATGGACGTTAAAAAATTTCTTTTGCGAACGAGGGCAAATGATAAGGCCTCTTCTTCGAGATAAAACATTAGTTTTACACTAAGATCAAAATGCAGTAGGTATTATGAGTCACAATCGCATTGAAGTGATTTAAAGGCAGACGGTTTGAATTGCGTCTTCATCGTTTCGATTCGGTCGACAAGAAAATGAAGGTCGCGATTTCTGGGAGAGACGGGACAAACTTCACCTACCCCAGTCACTCCAGTCCACTCATATGTTCGCTTTCTCTCTCCTGCCTACAGGCCAGTAGCCGCTGTAGTTCCGGAAAAGGCTATATCGTGAGTATTCTCATTGTTGCCCTTATTAAATGTACAGTTTCTCTCTGGTTCTGGTATGCGCGTCGCACGACCACTACACTACGCTTACTTTTTGATCCGGTTTTATTTACGTAATTAGCAATCGAATCATGCATGACTTACCCGCGTTTTTTCTCTTTTCTTTTAAAGTAATTTTTTTTTGTCTTGCTTAGCCTTTCGAGTATCTATATCTAACCTAGGATTACGCTTATCTAATTTTATTTTGTTACTTTAGAATTGAGGACAATGACAATAAATGAATAATGAAATCCCTTGGCTTTACCGATGAGATATAATAGTAGTACATGTAATGGCTATAATTCTCTATTACTGTGTGCAAATTTACCCAGGTCACGCAGCACACATAGAGGCTGTTCGATATTCGGCGCGTATCGCAGCTAAATCACGAGATTTGTCGGGGCGGTGCCGCTCGTAGCCTCGTACTACATAACATTACCTGCGCCCGCCCTGAATACTTCATGTTCTGTATTTATTTGAAATTGTAATATCTCAGCCTGATCCCTTGTTGTTTCCCTCGGCGCGAACTTACCTCGTAAATAACGCGTAACGTATTCGTCGATTTATGTTACGATAATAGTGTCTTCTCTCACGGGGATTACTTTTCAATGTAACCTTTTCGAGTCTCGTCAAGTCGCTATTTGAATCAAAATTGATGTTCGGTATTTGAACTCTAAAAACAAAGAATCTTATTTTAATAGCAATATAGGTAGGTAAACCAATTGTAATTATGTAGTCTTTGTCTAACTCCCTGGACCTCTTGAAAAGATCTCGAACATCTCGAAGACCTGAGCGGATGTGTATGAAGATGCAATCGTGAGCCTGATGTCTTTAATGATGTAGTAGTTAAGAATACAAATAGAATTTTAACCAAGACTCACATTGAGTAATTGGGAAATATAGCAACTTTGACTGCATTTTACCTGCATGTATTAATAAAATTGTGTATTTTGAATAATGATATTAACTATGATTTTTTTTTGTTACAGTGTGATAGTGAAGGCGACGACGACAAGGCAAGTACCTTTACTGTATTTCTTTTCAACTCTACAGCTGATGCTCTTGGGCGATATTTACGAATCGCGTAAATTAATTAAAGCAGTCTCCCGACTCCCCGGCTCTTTGAGAGTTGGGAAAGTTGAAACAGAGCGTTGGAAATAAATGTCCGTGTAATGTAAGTGGCGAAGTTGCTCGTTCCCGGTTTATTACCCAGACTGACTCGCCTGCAAGGAGTGATTAATCTCTCGGGGCGGCGAGTTGTCCTTCGCACCTGTTAGCAAATTGTTTAGTTAGGATACCCACACGATTTAATTGGACCGCTGCTGATCGACCGAAATACGTTTCCGAATCAGTTGATCTAATCAAATATTATTCTAAACAATTTGGTGTAAATGGTGAACGAATTGCGAAGGGTAAATGGCAAGTTTCGCTTTGTGACTGCGCTCTAGGGGCTTAACTAACTCGTCAACAGGTTGTGAAATGTGATTCAAAAGCGGGTAGAGTTTGAGCGCTCTCCGACGCGTGTCGACGCCGCACAGTGGCTCGATCGTATGGAGAGGGTCGGACATTCGTCTTTAAAAAAAGTTGATGTCGAAATGTGTTAATTTAATAATGGCATTGTGTTCAGTTAATTATTCTCTTCAATAGTCATTCTCGGTACTTTTGCCGTAACGGCAATATTTCATGAATAAATTGAAGAAACGTTGATTTTTATTACAATTTTGTATGGAAATGAATTTTCAAAACCTTATATCTCGACATTGCCCTGCGTTTTCGCAGTGCGGTTTTTTTTATCGTAATCTACACATAAACAGCTTCAATACCCATTCAAAACTTGCTGCGCCAAACTCTTATAAGACTAAAATACAGGATGATCTATTTTGAGTTAAAATATATGAACGATAACTTGTAATCTACTCGTACACGGTTCGAAATGTCTTAATTTAATAATGGTATCGTGTTCAATTAATGATTTTCTTCAATAGTCATTCTCGGTACTTTTGCTGTAATGGCAATATTTCATGAATAAATTGAAAAAACGTTTATTTTTATTCAAAAATTTTAGGGAAATGAATTTTTAAAACCTTATATCTCGACATTGCCGTGCGTTTTCGCGATGCGGTTTTTTTTATCGTAATCTACACATAAACAACTTTAATATCCAATCAAAATTTGGTGCGCCAAACTCACAACAGACTCAAATACAGCATGCATGTTCTATTTTGAGTTAAAATATTATGAATATTAACTTAACTGATTTTCGTAATCTACTCGTACACGGCTCGAAATGTGTTAATTTAATCATGGTATCGTGTTCAATTAATGATTTTCTTCAATAGTCATTCTCCGTACTTTTGCCGTAACGGCAATACTTCATGAATAAATTGAAAAAACGTTGATTTTTATTACAATTTTTAAGGAAATGAATTTTTAAAACCTTATATCTCGACATTGCCCTGCGTTTTCGCGATGCGGTTTTTTTTATCGTAATCTACACATAGACAGCTTTAATATCCAATCAAAACTTGCTGCGCCAAACTCATAACAGACTAAAATACAGGATGTTATATTTTGAGTTAACAATAACTCAACCAATTTTCGTTATCTACTCGTACACGGTTCGAAATGTGCTAATTGAATAATGGTATCGTGTTCAGTTAAAGATTTTCTTCAATAGTCATTCACGGTTTTTTTGCTGTAACGGCATTATTTCATGAATAAATTGAAAAAAACGTTGATTTTTATTACAATTTTTATGGAAATGAATTTTTAAAACCTTATATCTCGACATTGCCGTGCGTTTTCGCGATGCGGTTTTTTTTATCGTAATTTACACATAGACAGCTTCAATACCCAATCAAAACTTGCTGCGCCAAACTCATAACAGACTAAAATACAGGATGTTATATTTTGAGTTAACAATAACTCAAACAATTTTCGTTATCTACTCGTACACGGTTCGAAATGTGCTAATTGAATAATGGTATCGTGTTCAGTTAAACATTTTCTTCAATAGTCATTCACGGTACTTTTGCTGTAACGGCATTATTTCATGAATAAATTTAAAAAAACGTTGATATTTATTACAATTTTTATGGAAATGAATTTTTAAAACCTTATATCTCGACATTGCCGTGCGTTTTCGCGATGCGGTTTTTTTTATCGTAATCTACACATAGACAGCTTCAATATCCAATCAAAACTTGGTGCGCCAAGTTGGTGCGCCAAGGGCAATGTCGAGATATAAGGTTTTGAAAATTCATTTCCATACAATTGTAATAAAAATCAACGTTTTTTCAATTTATTCATGAAATAATGCCGTTACGGCAAAAGCACAGCGAATGACTATTGAAGAAAATCATAAACTAAACACAATCCCATTATTAAATTAACACATTTCGAACCGTGTACGACTAGATTACGAAAATTGATTAAGTTTAATGTTCATAATATATTAACTCAAAACAGAACATCCTGTATTTTAGTCTGTTATGAGTTTGGCGCAGCAAGTTTTGATTGGATATTGAAGCTGTCTATGTGTAGATTACGATAAAAAAACCGCACCGCGAATACGCACGGCAATGTCGAGATATAAGGTTTTAAAAATTCATTTCCATAAAAATTGTCATAAAAATCAACGTTTTTTCAATTTATTCATGAAATAATGCCGTTACAGCAAAAGTACCGTGAATGACTATTGAAGAAAATGTTTAACTGAACACGATACCATTATTCAATTAGCACATTTCGAACCGTGTACGAGTAGATAACGAAAATTGGTTGAGTTATTGTTAACTCAAAATATAGCATCCTGTATTTTAGTCTGTTATGAGTTTGGCGCAGCAAGTTTTGATTGGATATTGAAGCTGTCTATGTGTAGATTACGATAAAAAAAACCGCATCGCGAAAACGCACGGCAATGTCGAGATATAAGGTTTTAAAAATTCATTTCCATAAAAATTGTAATAAAAATCAACGTTTTTTCAATTTATTCATGAAATAATGCCGTTACAGCAAAAGTACCGTGAATGACTATTGAAGAAAATCTTTAATTGAACACGATACCATTATTCAATTAGCACATTTCGAACCGTGTACGAGTAGATAACGAAAATTGGTTGAGTTATCGTTAACTCAAAATATAACATCCTGTATTTTAGTCTGTTATGAGTTTGGCGCAGCAAGTTTTGATTGGATATTGAAGCTGTCTATGTGTAGATTACGATAAAAAAAACCGCATCGCGAAAACGCACGGCAATGTCGAGATATAAGGTTTTAAAAATTCATTTCCTTAAAAATTGTAATAAAAATCAACGTTTTTTCAATTTATTCATGAAGTATTGCCGTTACGGCAAAAGTACGGAGAATGACTATTGAAGAAAATCATTAACTGAACACGATACCATGATTAAATTTACACATTTCGAGCCGTGTACGAGTAGATTACGAAAATCAGTTAAGTTAATATTCATAATATTTTAACTCAAAATAGAACATGCATGCTGTATTTGAGTCTGTTGTGAGTTTGGCGCACCAAATTTTGATTGGATATTAAAGCTGTATATGTGTAGATTACGATAAAAAAAACCGCATCGCAAAAACGCACGGCAATGTCGAGATATAAGGTTTTAAAAATTCATTTCCTTAAAATTTTTGAATAAAAATAAACGTTTTTTCAATTTATTCATGAAATATTGCCATTACAGCAAAAGTACCAAGAATGACTATTGAAGAAAATCATTAATTGAACACGATACCATTATTAAATTAAGACATTTCGAACCGTGTACGAGTAGATTACAAGTTATCGTTCATATATTTTAACTCAAAATAGATCATCCTGTATTTTAGTCTTATAAGAGTTTGGCGCAGCAAGTTTTGAATGGATATTGAAGCTGTTTATGTGTAGATTACGATAAAAAAAACCGCACTGCGAAAACGCAGGGCAATGTCGAGATATAAGGTTTTGAAAATTCATTTCCATACAAAATTGTAATAAAAATCAACGTTTCTTCAATTTATTCATGAAATATTGCCGTTACGGCAAAAGTACCAAGAATGACTATTGAAGAGAATAATTAACTGAACACAATGCCATTATTAAATTAACACATTTCGACATCAACTTTTTTTAAAGACGAATGTCCGACCCTCTCCATACGATCGAGCCACTGTGCGCCGCCGCCCGCGCCCGCGCCTTTCCAAAGGGCGCTGATTACGCGCCGCTGCTCTCTTCCTAATTACCAGATTGGTGCACATTGCAAGTGCCCGTAATTAAATACATTTCACCAAGCCTTTGGCGTTTTCATCGTAGGCACCGCTACTGCAATACACGGTTTAATTAAATATTATTCAAATGGTGATAGTTTTTATTATATTCTACATCTGGATTAGAAGGGGAAATACAGCTATAGAATCATAAATCATAGTAATCATAGTATGATGTGAAAATAAAATAAAACAGTCTATCTATAAGATGCCGAAACTTAACAACTCAAAGTAAATAAACTTCCAACAATAAGTGAGGTTGAGTAGAATCAGCGGCTTCAGTCGTGCAAATCTGAAAGCTTTAGTGTGATAGCATTGTTCGGAAGCACCCGCAAGCTGGCTCGTCCATTCCCCTTAATCTAATTATCTGGCCGCTTCGCTGCCGACTCCGTCTGAAACACCCCAACCCTCAATTTCTCTCAATTTTCTTAAACGAGAAAAGCATAAAAGTATTTTATTAAACGATCCATCCCTTAGCTTTGAATGAAATCTCTGAATTTAAATAAGTTTCAGATGTCAAGCATATTGTTAAAACTTTTTAACACTTAGTGGTTTCTATTAGATTTACAACAATTTTGCCGCCATCGTTATAATGTTATTTGGTTAAAAAAAATGCTTGGATTTACTCAGCTTAGGCAACTTTCCTCTGCTAGTAATATAAACACAACATCTATGAAAACTAAAAAATGACTACAGAGTCACGTTAAAAGTAGAGAATAGAGAGTCACTCTTATATCTACTGGTGAATGTGTAAATTTAAAAAGAAAATCATTTCCTCACTTTTTAAATAGATAGATTAACCTCCTAAACTCTTATTAAACGATTTAATATTAATGTTTTAATTGTACGCCGAAACATAATTTAATATGAAATTGAGTGGCACAATAATGACGGTAACAGGAAATCAGTTTGAGCTCCCGTTGTACCGTAGTCGATTAATTAAATTATCCCAGGAGAAGTTGAACTGCACGAAGCGACATGCGAGAGAGCTACTAGTGAGAGTATCTAATAATTGGTACACAGAGCATAATAATAGTACAGAGCGTACAGAAGTCTCACTCCCACGAGCTGTCATGCTAATGTGTGCTGTGTTAGTAGTTTAGTTTAAAAAAATACTTAAATACTTTTTCACATCACTGAACACATATTGTGTTGATAAACTAAAATCCGACCTGTTTATTTCCTCCAATAAAATTTTATGTTTTAGTTTAGTAGTAATTCGTTTTTAGGGTTCCGTACCTTAAAAGGTAAAAAAAGGAACCCTTATAAGATCACTTTCTTGTCCGTCTGTCTGTCTGTCTGTCTGTCTGTCTTTCTGTCCGTCTGTCCGTATGTCACCATCGATTATCTCAGGAACGGGTAGAGCTAGCAAGTTGAAATTTATACCATATACTAAGGTCTATAGTCCCTATTGTGAGTATAAAAATCAAGGTCCTGAGTCAACACTATAAAAAGATATAGGCAAATTTAGGTTTTCGTGAAAACTTGTGAGTACCAAAACTTACCTTAATTATCAACTTTTTTTATTTTTCGGAATTTTTCCTTTACTTGTGCTGAAAGACCTTGCTTGTAACCAAAATTGACAATTCTAGGTCAACCGGAAGCACCCTAGAGGTTTTGGGTCGAAAACCTAAATGGTAGTTCCCGTTGACCTAGAATAACGAAATTTGGCAAAAAGCAAGGTCTTATAGCACAAATAAAGGAAAAATTCCAAAAAGTTAAAAAAGTTGAAAATTAAAGGGTGTTCCCATACAGACCTACATAGTTGACGCCAATTAAAATTGTCCTCCGAGTTGTATGGGCGCTCATACAATTAAGCGGACTAGCTTAATTGGCACCATGGCTAGGTACGGAACCCTCGGCGTACGAGTTCGACTCGCACTTGACCGGTTTTTTTTTTAATCTGTTAAGAAAATTAGGAGCTATGAGAGGAACAGACATACCCAGAGAAATGCCTATTTAGACTATTAAATTTATCATCTGCTGTAGTCGAGAAAAATGTTAACTATGCGACGTAGCTCATTCAACTCAAACAGATTTGAACACATGCCTGCCTGGGATAGAGAGCAGGCAGTGTTCGCTACACTTAGCCAGAGAGCGCCACTAACTCGATCCGATTCCACTTGGGCTATTTGCGCTCCGAGTTCAATTATGCCTTCACTTTGATATGCAAATCCGGTCGCTTTTGGCTAATTACGTAGACGCTTCCGTAGCATCGTTTCAAATGTCAACTTACAGTGCCTCGCTCGCTAGCTTTCAGTAATACGTGTGTGTGCTCTACCTGGAAGCAAACACTACTGTTCCCGTTGGATTAAATTGGAATAATTGCTGTATACTGAACTAGGTAACTGAGTACTGCTTAATGCAGTTTTATTATAACGATTGCGTATACAGGCTGCTCTTAATCTATTCACGTCCCTATGAATTATGAGCTGAGCTGATATCATCACTGGATGCCCGTTAAAGTCATCGATTGAACTAATTTTACGACTTCGTTGCATCCGCATTGAACATGTTAACCCTGTGTAACATACAAATTAAATTGACCCTCGTTTGTATGAAGTCTGAAAGCTGAGTCATGAATAAATTGAGGTTGAACTCCCTGAGGATTGCAAACTCTGTTATTAGCTTAGCGGTAACGGAACCGTTCCTCCGTGAACCATACTATTTAGTCTTGATAACTTATCTGAGTTCTGCTAGAACATTGTGAGTATGAATATTGTGAACGCTTTGCAAACTTTTAATCTGCTTACATGGTTTTCGCGGAAACAAATAAAACTACAAAACATCGCATAATTAAAATTTTAAACGTGTACGTTTCATTAAAACACAGTTTGTTTTGCCATGTAGCAATTTGTCCGCAGAGGACATGCACGCCAGATTAAAATTATGGACATTATTATTCTCTTTCATGCTGCATAACAGCGGTAATATTAAATTGCCATTCATGCTCATTTCAATTTAAATGAGAGTAATTTATATTGCGGTCACAAATTAATACGTGATCCGGCTTATTAAATAGAAATCGTGGATTGTTAACTCGTAATGTGATTATTATTTCGTGTGGGTATACCGACATGACATATTCGTTGGAAAGCAAGCATATCACTTCTAGTCGATTTGTTCGCGCCCGTCGTCAAAGGTGGGAGGTATTGTAGTGGAGGTACAATCTGTGGGCGCATGGAATATCCGTGAGGGAAGGCTCCACGGCACATTAATAAGCTCATGAATACTGATCGCTCGCCACGCCACAGAGATTCTATCAACACCAGTCTAACTTACATACCTAGGTATCCCTTGATCAGATTTATGAAGCAAATATCGCACTTTATGTTAGGAAGCCTTAATAGAGAACAGTCTAATATAAATGGCATTATGATTCAGCTCCCTTATTATTCTTATGCCTTGCGTTGACTTTAAACATTAGAATATTAGAATAAAATTATCCTTTCTAAGGTATCTATACATTCGTGCCTAAAAATTTTCAACTAACATACATTGCCTTACTCAGTTATAAATTACATTAAATCTATACTAATTAATATAGCGAAAGAGTTTGTTTGTTTGATCGCGTTAATCTCAGGAACTACCTGTCAAATTCTATCTGCATTTGATAGCTAAACTCTTGAGGAAAGTTCAACGCTACTTTTCAACATCATCACCATATACCATCACTACAGGGGCAACGCCGCGAGGGCGCAGCTAGTAAGTTATAAAACCTATGTACCTTACGAAAAAAATCCAGGTAATATGCTACTCTGCTAATACAGCTTTTTGCAAAATTACAGAAGAGAAATTACAAGAAAACAAATACTTAAGCATTGGATGATGGTACAATGTAAACCAAATCCTGAATTGGCTTTGTTCTTTAAAAAATCAATCTTTTAAGATTTAATTTTGAAATACTTTCTAGCTAAGCAACCACTGGAGTAGTAAAAAGGCAATGAATAAAATATTTTCAAATAGTGTGCATTGGAGCGCTCGCCACTTGGCAGAATTTACCTTACGCAAACCTACCTCAGTTAATTGAAAGAGCTTCTTTCGTTTGGTGTAATATTTTATGGCACGAAGTCGGTCTCGACGCGGTAAGAAGAAACGATCCCAGCCCACCCCACACAAGCTCTCTTTGGTACCCTCTCCCGCCGAGGGCGCTTACGACACTCCGAAAATATTGCTTATGAAGCAACAAGAAAATAATTTAATCTACTCCACGGAATCGGAATATAAATTTGTTTTCAACATTATCTTAATCGCTACTCCTATTTTATCATCTTTCATCGTTGGCTTATTTCTCAGAATTCTCTTTGCTTTCATTTCCTTTGAATGAAAAATACCTTTGGGGAAATGTTTTATAAATCAGCAATTACTGAAGTTTCCACAGATTGCCGTTTTATTAAAATTCTTATGTAACCTTGGGGTCGGAAGTTTAATATTTGTTATGTTCAGCTCGTATATGCTGTCGTTAAATAAATGTGTAACATTGCGGAATAGTCGTTAAGAGGTTGTAATAATTAGCGTTAAGTTGTCGGAAGGGTCGGGTCTGTGGCGTACTTATGTGTTGGTACCGCAATAAATCGGCCGCACCCACGACGCGGCGCTGCGGCACGCGAGATAAGGCCCACCGCAACACCATTAACCAACTACAATGTCACAGCTCCGCCGATCAACTACCCCCTGACACCTAGACGCCCACTATACGATCTATGACTTCTAACAGCTGATAACAAGAACCTTTCATAAACACCCGAATTTATTAAAGTCATCGTATCAGTAATATACGACATAACTACGTGATTAACATAATGTTCCTAGAATGTTCTACTTTTGTCTTGTAAACGAGCATAAAGTGAAAGAACAAATTGCGAGTTTCCCCAGTATTTTCCTCGCTCGGAAAAATATATGTTTTATTAAAGCTCGGCATTTCCGAGAGCGAAGCAACCCTCGGGGCTGGGGTGGCCGGCGGGCGGGGGTGGCTGGGGTGAGTTCAGCGGCGCGCCAGTGTATAACAGACAGTAGAGGATATAAAACATATTTACGCGCCTATAAAGTACTCTCGTACGCTTGCTCTCCACCATTTTCTTTTGTTCCTCGCTCGTAGCCAATGATAATGCTTTTACTCGTTCGGTTAAACTTATTTCTTGCCGTCTTATCTGGCTTTTCTTCGGCACTTTTATTTATAACCGGAGTGGTGAAACGTGAAGTAAACGGTCTCGGTATCAGCTTGTCTTTGACATATGTTAGCTTGTAATATTATAATATCTGCGAAGATATCTTGTAAACATTGTTTTATATCGAGGTTTTAACATTGACATCACCAGATCCGGAATCTTGTAAGGTTTTAGATCTATTATTCTAATCTATAGTATTGTTAATGGTTCTCAAACTAATTACATGCTTAGTTTAAAACAACAAATAGATAGATATATTTTATTATTTGTAGCGTTTATTTATTTATTTTAACTACAGACATTAACAATTTAACTGCAAGCCAAACTCTATTTATTGCCTCGCTTACTATCATAAAAATATTACCCATGCTGAGCTTAAATAGTTATCTTCATACATTTGATCAAATTCTATTAAAGTCAGCCGACAGTAGTAGAGTACGTACTTGACGCCGCTCAGAGCGAAGAGAACGGAAGCTAGCGCGTTAACAGCAAAGCGAGTAGCGTCTTAATCTTGCGCGACAGTACAGCTCAAAGCAGAAACCCCTTGCGTAGGTGAGAGGGTGTAATAACAAGAGTCGCTCCTCCCTCGCGCCTAAGGGGCGAAGCCTTCAGGCTTACCCGCTTGCAAACTTCTACAGAGATTCGTATTACTCAGTCGTTCTCGGCTATAACCGGGTTGACTGGGATAGACCTAACAGGAACGATGTAAACTGAACCTTAAATACTTCACTTACAACTCTTACGTTTCAAGCTTTTGTCAGCTAACCAGAACTGTTATTTGTATCGCTCTATAAATGTTTACTGTCTGTTATTGCTTGCGATACGAATTCTTTCAATTACTTCGAAATGGTTACTGTCGTGGTGATGTAGAAAATGTTTTCGTATTTTCGCTTTGGTTAACTATGATTTTGTGAAACCGAAAATGTGCAAGTTGGATCATTGTTGCCACTTTGGGAGCATATAGGACAGAGAGGCGTCGTCAAAGGGCCGTAATTATCCGTAGGCGGGCGAGTGTTAGCACTCGACGCCGAGGTCGAGATATCTCTCGACGGATCAGCAGCTTACTCGGGATGCACTCTGCGATTCCGTTTGTCACTGCACCCGACTGCGGTCTGAGCTCTCGCTCTGATAAACGCATGTCAACGTGCTTTGAATACGGCGCGCGTTTAACCACTGTAGCTGCTGACAGACTCACTACCTACTGTATTATTGCATAGTAATATACAGAGTATTCCTGTGATCTATGAATGCAGTTGGTGTCATACAAACGAGATCATGCCTTTCATGAAATTGCCTATGAATATTCCGAGATACTTTAATGCTCGAGTTATGAATAATACACCTACCTATTACCGCTGAAGTGTCTTTCGGGCCTTCCACAAGAAGGTTTAAAGACAATTTTTTTGTTTGTCAAAAATAGGCTAAATTTTTTCCCGATAGCGGCGAAGCCCAAAAGGAGGGTTATGTGTTTGACTTGTACGTATGTAGGTATGTGTATGTCCTTCCTATATCCTCTCGTAACTACTCAACGGTTCAACTAATTTTGATAAAAGATAAGTTATTAGATGTCTTGATGGCGCGGGTGTCGTTGGGTTGGGTACACAAAATTCTTAAAACAAAAACAAAATAAGTAGCTGATTTTATGCGCTTTAATGTGGATTTTGAATAAATATATGTAAATATATAAATATATTTTTCAATACCAGCGAGTGGGGTCTCAAAATGGGCTTTAAAAGGCGAGTACGGAAATATATTCAAACTATATTTAATAACAATTTGGAGTGACAAATCGTAAACTTGGCATTTTTATACGGTTTTTTTATGAACTGCCTCTTGTTTATATCAGTAAACAATACAACTTTTAGCGTGTTTTATGACAGAGGCCTTCAGGCGGTCTAAAAACTCCGTCACTAGATTTATCCACTAGGCTCATACATTCATGTGTAGTGTGTATTTTTTTAAGACGTTGACGTAGAAAATACGGTTAATTACCATATTTAAAATGTTGATCTTTGTTGAAAGAGTCCAAATGTCCACCATATAAATGTACATACATATAAAAGTAACAATTGTAAAAGATTGATATCAAAGAACGTCAGCCTCTGGGCTCGCCACAATTCCAGAAGCGACAATATTTCCTGTCGAGTGGCGGCACGACACGACACGATAGGCAGATAAGCCAGCCCGGCTATTTGCACGTCGTGTGTACGACGGTACCGTCCGTAATTAGCCCGCCGCAAAGTTCACCGGAATGCTACACGAACACCCCAACACTACCCACAGATATATACGCCTGATTTATACGAACCTAAACACCAATGCGATTTCTTTTTGTACTATTGCACCGCGAATGCGAAAAGGTCTGGCTTTTCTTGTTTCAAGTCACCAATATTTTTTTATAAACATTTTTGTGAAAATAAAAATAACATGACCGCTAAAGATTAAAAATCATAAAAGAGAAAGCTTTTAGAATACATAGGCCTGATTTTTCTTAAAGTTTTACTCGAGTAATTTATTTTGCAATTTGACAACTGTAATGTGTAGAAAATTTATATCAAATCACATTAATTCTTCAGATAAGAGTTATCAGGCAATTCATTGAGAAATCAAGCTCAAGAAAGTGTTTTGTATATTCATTTCAGCAATAATAATATATTTGCTGCGATTTTTAACTGTTTCGTCTTGAGAAAAAACTAAGAAATTCTCGACGTAAAAGCTTTGTATCTTACTTACCTGAGAAGTTAAGTGCAAAGTTATTGGCGAGCGTGCCTTCCCTTACTGATTACTTCACGTCTCCCTAATGACTTTTAGTTTCGATCACTATTTCTTCCACACGTAGCCAATACGTTATCTGTTTCAAAGAGCTATTTCTATTTACACTTGAAACTTTCTTCAAAGAGCTTTGTTACTAAATATTCTTTTATCATGTAAAAAAATTAGAAACCTTTCACATTTTTTCCAATTCAATGTAACATTTAATGTTCTTACAGTGTGTTCAAAACTCATATAATATTATATCAAGTGTCATGAGTAGAGAGCATGCCGTCTAGAAAGATAAGACTTTTAACGGTTCAAGTTTCAGCGGTCGTTATTTCTGTCGTAAATTGGTGTAGATCGTTAGTGGCGCATAGCGAGGGGAAACAAGGAAAACAAACATGCGACGACAATGTGATAAAACGGTAGAATCCACCGGCGCACTCCATCGTGACTTCAACCATTAATAATTCGCCAACTTCGCGACAACAGCCAATTTATACATTCCGTCTGGAGTGGAAATTCAGGGAATTATTATAAAGTAATCTAAGTTAGGCGACCCGGACGACGGAGGAGCTTGACAGGTGTTTAAAATATACCGCAACCGCTTCCCCGCTCAGCTTTAGACAATCTCCGTATTACATACAAGATGTAGTCACTCGAGCGTGCGGTTGCAAGGGCTTTCCGAGCTTACCCATTAATTGCTTGCTTGTTCCGAGAACACGTAAACTGAATACGGCCGTGCATCTATGTCATGTTTGACTTCGGGATTATGTCTCTCTCTCCGCTAGTATTATGGATTTATCTACCAGCTTAAATTAATATGATTGTTAATTTTTATTTTAATAGTGTTAATCCACACTTAGGTAATATCACTCCGGCTTGAGGGGGATCGCTTGTATCATAGCGGGTTTGAATACCGTCGGAATCGAAGATTTTTTTAAGACTTTTCATTTTCAATCTTGGTAATATTTATTGATGTAACAATATTAACAATATTAACAATATTGTTACATCATTCAAGAGATATTAAAAGAGACCAGATTATTAAATCTCTGCATTTGTTTACATGGATGATTATTTGAATAACGTGAAATAATGTAGAAGTCAACAATTTCATGAATATACTGCTCCATAAAATGATATTAATTAGTCACTAATGAATTAAATTACGTAAAAGGATTATTCTAATTCAATTAGAATTTAAAACCTATAAACTATAAAGAGATTAAAGTGGTCTTTTTATGGATATCTGAGCGAGCTGAAACCGGTCATGACGCCGGCGCGAGCGCTCATGTAATATTGCCAGTAAACATTCTCGCGAGCTCATTTAAGGTTTTTGTCCTCGTCCTCATGTTTATCTTTTACTGCCCTGCTATTGAACCAGACCCGTATCGTTTTCATCGCCACCGACTGTGTCGAATTATTATAGGGCCGCTTTCTTTTACTTCCACGCTCGTGAAGAACTAATCTTAATTAATCGAATCGGACGGGCAGATTGAATCCGCAGTCCGCACGGCAGTTGCCTATTTATCTTCAGTTTTATCACTCGATAGTATTGTAACAGTAACTCAGTTCAAACATTGTTCAGATTGTTAAACAATTTATCTTTCAGTGAATTAACTTTGTATTCGCTGGCAACTCTTGTTCGTGAGCCGTAACCACGAAGTTTTGGTTCTAAGCTAATTGCATAGATAAGCAGCTAAATGTGTTATAAAACGTGTTTTAGAAATAGTAGATGTAACTAAACTAAAGTCGTCTAGTCGTATTTAATATTTTTCATTCCATCTATTCGAAAAGGACGACTTTGTTCGCCTTTAAGTGCGCCCAAAGTAGATGATTCCTCTTCAAGGAACTTTTAGCGGGCAGTAATGAGTTTTTAATCCTCTTTATAAGTTTAGCGGGCAGTAATGAGTTTTTAATCCCCTTTAAGTGCGCCGGAATTATCTATGAATTATCTTTGCCGCGCACTTTTGAGGTACAACTACTTTCCACATTCATCTCAAATCTACCAAGATGAATGAGGGAGGACTCTTCCAAAAACACCACAGTTGTAATCACATTTAGAGATTTATTACTCTGCAGTTTTCTATCCATACATAATTGTAATTCCAACCTGATAAAATCCTGTGCGTTTTCGTCAGCGCGATCTAGAAAGACGGTCTACTGGCGCCATCTAGTTTGTTTTCGTGGAACTATTGAGCAATTCTAGCGGAAGAGATTTTTTGTTTGAACGCGCTAATCTCACAAAACAGGTTTTTATAATAGCTACCTACAACGTTTTTAATATTCATTATTCTGTATATTTATTTAGCTATTTATTTATATTTATATTGTTTGTGAGAGAAATAAATAAATAAATGAAATGAAATGAAATCTCAGGAACTACCAGTCGGATTTGAAAAACTATTTCTGTATTTGATAGCTAAACTCTTGAGGAAGGTTATAGGCTACTTTTCATCATCATCATCATCATCACCATAAACCATCACTACGGGGGCAACGCCGCGAGGGCGCTGCTAGTATCGGATAAACATACCGCCCACCATTCAGCCGGCGCGCGGCCACCGTCTGAATAAAAAAAATTTAATCCCCGATTACTCTTCTCAAGTGGAACTTCGTTGATTTAACACATTCCTTTCTCCTCCCTTTTATTTTCTCATAGATTGTAATGAAAAGTAGAGTGTATCACTCGGGCGCAAAATATATTTTTGGCTCGGGCGACGTACTTTAAATCCCTCGCTTCGTTCAGGATTCTACTAAAGAATCCCTCGCTACGCTCGGGATTCTACTCTAGAATCCTTCACTTCGCTCTGGATTCAAAAAAGCGCCCTCGCCGTAAAAATATTATTTTCCCCCCATATAATACAATCTACTATTATACGGTGTCACCCTATAAATTACTTTCCTTATCGATGCCGAAACGCCGCTATCTTTTCCATCTCCCCAACACCCACGCCTCCAGCAACGACCACCGTTTAAAGTAATTTGTCGTCAGAAAAACATCAATCTGCTGCTTCATTATTATCGTGTCGTGATTGATATCTTTATCTAAATAGGCAATTGGATAATAATGTAGCTTTTATAAACCGTTTGTAAATAATTTCATATAACAACATGCAATAAACCTGTAAGACGACAGATCATTATTATTTATATGGATCCTAAAGTACAGCTCGACGGCGCTTTAGCGTTATTCGTGTCAGATTATTTCCCTCTTTATGCCGGCGAGCGATGCGTCGACCACTTTGTTGTTTTATACTTCGTCTCGGAGCGACTTTATGCACCGCCTCATTGCTCTTCGCTGTTTCGCTTAGTTTCCCCTCTCTATTTTCAACTCATGTTACTATGTAAATTTATTTAAAAATAAATATAGCTATACGCCTCCACGCCGGCGACTTTATATGTTATCGCTTTGCGTGCTTTTAATATTATTTCTCTGGCACATTTTGTTCGAAAAACATGATTGTACAGTATTATGGTAGTAACACAATAAATAAAGTTATGACTACATAAATGTGTATCTTGTAAATTTATTAGTATTCGTTGTAAGTTTTTATACTTTGTTTATATCAGTTTATAATGTAGTCTCCAATCTAGTTGAGTTGTGACAATGTGAGATTAAGTTCAGATAACTCTGTAATAAATCAGCTAAATTGCACAATTTGTTTGATTATTCGCCGACAACAAACGGCCATAACGAAAGCGTGGTAATACTAGCCGCCCACAATTGTCGGCGCGCTGTCGACAAACGCTCAGAAACAAACTACATTTTTATACGGAGAGCAAACAAAATGAGTTAGTGGTGCCGTAGCGTCGCTTTTCCCCGTACTCCCGGCGAGCGAGCTTGAAAATTCGCTTTAATACCTTTGTTTTACAACGCTTTTCTCATGCTGCGCATTTTACAAAACATTTTCATGTTCAGGTTTATTTTGTTAGAAAGCATTATACCTAGGTACTTATACTTATCAAATATTTTCGTGGATTTCATGTAAATGTCGTTTTGACTTTTTTTCCTCATCCATACAAAGCTTTTACTCTCTGGGGAATATGATGCAAAACGATTGCTCGTAACGTAAAGGTGGGTAACTCAAAAGCTGTATTTTCTAATCAACCTTCCAGCTCCGGTCACGTTGTCGCTGTAGGCTTTGTTCTTTTTTTTTTGACACATACTGACATTATGCGCAAAGAGCTTAATACTCAAAATTTAAATATCACTTATTCAGTAGGACCGCTATAACCACTTTGAATCATCTTAAGAGCTAGGTGATTCTACTCCTGTTCTTTCGCGACCAACTTTTACCAACCAACTTTTATTACGTTCAATTTTAATAGATTTGTAGTTATTACATTACATAAGTTTCATAAACTTTCGCGATCTCAGTTCATATTTCTTGAAAATCAGTTAGGTTAAGAAAGGAATTCACGTGTTATTAACACAATTATTCTGTTAGGATTTTCATCATGACGGACTTTTCTTTAGTATATAATGTGATGTCAAATTGAAAACAAACATGCGTAAAGTTTAGTGTTTCATTTCACAGCAATTTTAATCTTTTAAATCAGTTTGCCAAGTGTTAAAGGTATGATCACTCTTTGTTGAATTAAATAAAATAATAGAATCTCCCGTTTGAGTTTATTCATTACATCCCGCCGCGAGCGCGGGGTGGCCACCCGCCCCCACTCCACTCGCTTTATGGATATAACCTCGACAAAATACCCCTAAAATTGCACTGTTTTTATTACGTTCTCTCTTTATCTCTTTGGTTTGTTGCTCCTTTTTTACGGTGTTATTATTTTATTAGTCAAATTGACCGAGTAAATTGGCAAAGAGAATCCGTAGTAGGCTGTCAATGTCATCCATATGAAACCACTTTCCACTAAGAACATTTAACAACAAACAATTAAAGAATTGTATAATATGTAGTTGTATTTATGTACTTTATTTAGCGAGGATGGCAAAAAAAAATTACTCAATACGTTAACATTAATACATTCTACTAATATATTTGCTAGCTATGTTAAATAAAATAAATAAGCTGTATGTCATGCCTCAATAAATAAAATTGATATAAGGGCTATTATATCATGCATGACATATGTAAATAGCTGCGGAGATTTTATATCATTATAAGAAAACATTGTTGAGATGCCAAATAGTTGTGAAAATAGTAAAACAAAGCGACTGGCAAAGGACCAAGTCGCACAGACACGAGTGGATGAGCGTGCGATTTGCAACGCAACGGGCTGGTTGCTTGCAGCAAAAGTACTGTGTCGTGTCGCCGCTCGACTCTCTGCACCGAATACAGTCCCTGTGCTTGTCGCCGATTTGCACGGATACGTTCTAAATGGAGCCGCCAGATCGCAATTACACTCCCTTTGAGCTTGCAGAATGCGTTATGTATGACATTAAATTCAATTTGGCGTACAAAGCCAGCGTAGGAACGAAATTCTCTTTCTCTTTGACCGAATCCTCTTATGACACAGTGGTGTGTTGGCGAAATATTTAGTTCCAACCTGGAAAGTAACATCGAACGGCCTATGCAACGCACGCCATGTTTGAATATGTGCTACTGCCTCAAATGGAAATGCGGATGGAATTTCAAAACTGTTATCAAACGTGATTGTGTCAACGTGTTTTTATTGAATATGAATGAATTGGAACGGCAAAATGCATTTCGCTATGAAGTTAAATGCAATCTAACATCAGGAACAGGCCATTGACAGTTGGGATTATATCTGTGTGTCGTGTGACGGATTAGACTCGGGTCAGCGCATAGTTTGGATCGCTAGCTGTCGAGTTGTTTTAAGCGTTGTTGGCAATCTGTGAGCTTGCCGGAATGTCGGACGTGTCCGTCCACCTGGGCCGTGGGCGCACACTTCGCCATCACGCCTTTGAAGTCACGAGAGCATGCCTATGATGCTCACAGCCTCACTGGTCGACTCCTCACAATGTAATTAACCTAATAATTAAACAGTGCTGCTAATTGTTTTCTTAAGATAGAATAATTTAATATAAACTCTGCATGTAATCGATATTTAATTTAATGTACATTTTAAAATTGATCTTGCGAGCCATTTATAAACGCCCTATTGTAGCACATAAATCAAGCTTGTCTCGTCTACGTGTTTGTTTTGTAAATTAATCGCGCTTGTAATATTGAGATAAACTCAAGCTGAGAACAAAATTGTATGATTAATTGAAATAGGCCAGTTGGTTTTATCAGAATTATCTGGTTTTATCAGAATTATTGGCAATATTTTGTAAACAACAAAATATTGTTTGGTTCTCTTTTATATTTATTATTAAAAAGTCATAATTATTTACGGCGGCCAACTTTTAGTTATTTACTTATTACCATCGCTAATTATGCACTGTATAAAGTATTTAACTAGCAAGCTTAATTATCTTTTCACTGTGTGTAAAACTTGATTGTAAAGTTTATGATGTTATTCACTCGTTGTAAAACAATTTCCCCGTAACAGAAATAATTACGACCATTCTTTTTCTAAAAAACACTGAAATTGCGATATATGTATAAAATAGTAGGTAAGTAAATAGGTATCAACCTACTTTCGTTTTGATATCGTTTGTAAATTTTATATATAGGCTTAAGTCGTTGTTAATTAATTAAAGCCGAGCGAGGTGAGACTCGATTAGCGGAATAAATTGGGCTTGCGGCGGGCGCAATCCGCGCCGCAGTAAACAGCGCCGACAACAAAGGCAACTCGGCAGTCCCGCGCGGGAAGGCGGGCTTAATGCTTACTCATTATTTATTCACATCTATAACGAGATTGTCAGTGCTCCCTGTCCCCGCCTGCTGCTCTGCCGCACTACCTCCAGCCTGGCCGCTTTATTTGTCTGCACTTGTACCGTCATCGCGTCGACGCCGTATTATTTACTCACGCTCGCTCTTTTTGCTCAGATTATTTTCTTTTCCGACGAGTTATAAAGCTATTACGGTCTCCTTTTAAGTTCTCTCGCTTAAATTTTACCACCGCGCCCCGAGCACTCGTATCCTCAGCGTGAAGTTAGTCTCGTGTACCGATATGGTTTTATTGAAATATATTTTACCGTCGAACGTCTGTTTTATTTGCATAAATACATTGAGTCTTCTGAATACTCGAATGCGACCACGCTCAAACGAAATGGATATCTGCTATACAACTTCCAATATTTGTGGAATATGTACGTTGGTTTGAATTTGAGTACCGTATTGTTATATGAAAATTTATATCATATCAATTTGTTTTATTTCTATGAAAACAAATGTTTTATTATGAAACTCTGAACAATTAAACGCATTACGGCAACGTAAAATGTAGAGAATAATACCGTTAAATTATAATAATAATCGAAAAATACGCCAGAAAAGCCGCAGAAAGTAATAATATTGCACTAAAGAAATTTTATTCAAAAGATATGAAAGCTGTGGAGCACTTGCAAACGGCTAGATAATGCCGTCAGATACTCGGCATAGTCGTTGAAAATTTTATGTCGCCTCTCACTGCATCCTCCACTGCATTTCTCCCCCGCATTTGTAATTCCACATCACGGAATACACAAAATAGCTGGAAATGGCTCCTGTGCTGACTGAGTTTCCAGAATATATTTCGTATTGCTAATAAATACAAATCCATTTAATTGGTTTACAATATCCTCATTAGTATTGTTAACTTTATACCTATCTAGTATATTTTGGTACATGGAACCGAAAGGTACCGGAGCAGAGAACCAGACCATTTCCATTTAATTTCTATGTTCCGTGTTCCACGCCCTCTAATAACGCTGTCACTATCCCAATACGTACTACACTACATGCTTGTGTTTGCCAACCACCGCACCGTGCGGAAATTAATGGAGTAGTTATGAATGGCTTCTCTACAATTTATTTTTCTATCCATATCAATCTCTTTTTGTTGAGATTTCTGCTTAAAATAAATATGTTGTTTGGTAAATCATCTTAAGCTTTATATCAATCAAGCCTTGGTATCTTGTTTGTGCCTAAAAATATGAACAGCAGCGGTAGTTTATTTAATACAATTTTATTTCATCGCTATCTCTCACGATAAAAGCAACAGCACAGTTCAATTAAAAGTACACATTCAATATGAAAGCGAAACTAGCACTTGCTATATCGCGTTGGATGACACTGAAAAGGATGTTAGGTGGTATCTATTTTAACTGTGTTTTTATTGTAGTCAGTACCACACGTTGTGCGAGATTACTCTAGCTTTAGTGGAATCCGGAGCAGCGAGCATCCCTTTGTGCCGTCGACGGTACTCGCTTTTCTGCCTTCCCTCGTTTCTTTTTTACAAATAAAGATTTCAATTCCTACAACACGAAACGGCACCGCAACAAGATTCCTTTTTTTTTTTACTGTTTACTTATAAAAAGTTACCTAATATTCTCTAAAAAATTCAATTTTGGCTTGTTAAATTTCCTTGGCGATATTATTGGTTAGTATAAGTATTATAAAATGTAAACGTAATACCTATTCTCTTTTGACTTAAAACCAATAATTAAACCAATATTTAATTATTCTTTGAATTCATTTATGTCTGACTATCTTGCAGTTTAGTAAGACAAGTTTCGCCTATCCTCATTAGAATTCCGACTGTGCAGCGCGTAGTCATATGCAGACAGACACATTTGTATGTCTTGTGTGTTAGTCGCCGTCTCGCTTTGTTGTGTGTCCTCGTTCGTCCGATATCTAGCAACGCTTTCAAATATTCTACTGCTACTTTCTCTTTTAAGTCATTTAGCAACTTTACTTCACATCTAACAAGTCTTAATTCAACAAACTACAGCTAAGACTAATTGACGTACTACAACTTTGATACACATTTTTTTGTTAAAAAATTAATATTTGAACAACAAGGAAAATAACTGCAAAAAATACAGTTAACACAAATGCGTATGATACAAAAACGCAATCCAACAATACGTTCACCGCAAATTGAATGAGGCTCGAAATAAATCCTGCGGTCGTTGTCTGACTCCCAATATCTCCCATTCTGAATGCTCACCCCTGTTTGCCGTTGTTCGCAACCAAAAATATTTTCCCTGTTATGTTATTATGTCCAATTCATAACTTTACTGCTTCAAATACGTACTCGCAAAAGACGAACATTAAAATAAAAATAAATCTTCAGTTTCTATTGGCGAAGGATTATGTAATTATGAATTATGTTACACGTCGTAAATAATATAATGAGTCAGTTTAATTGCTGATCGTTATCGAGGACAGTTTGCCTCCCTCATTAGAGACCGGGATAGTCGGCAAACCAAGGGTCGAGTGTCGTAAACCGAGAACTCTAGTGTATCGCAAGTGTTAATTACTTTTGTCACTCCGCACTCAGGCGGTTAACAAATCTCTTAGTTACATAATTTCGTCGCTGAGCACGGTAATTTACATCTACTGACGCAACATTGTTTGGATAATAAATTATTATGCCTTCGAGCGTTCTTAACGGGCGGCTAAATCGATAAGCGTCGTTTTTATTGCGTCATTAACAAGCAGCGCGTGGGGTGAAGCGATTTCAATCTGCGTAATCAACACCGTATCACATTGAACTAATAAACCTAATTGTACACCCTAAGAAACTGCGGTGGCATCTCTTAAAATATCAAGTTGAATTAACTTTGTAGTACCTTTACGCTTCAGAACGTGATTAGAGTGTGTCCAGGTATAAGGTCTTTGAGTGTGTCTGACACGAGATGCCATTTTATAACAAACAATCACTTCATCATTTAAAACGGTTGAAATAAACCTTCAATCGCTTTTATTACTGACGAAAGTGGGAAAACGAGGTTGAAAAATAAACAGCACGCTGTCGCAAGCGAACGAATTTCCGGCTCACTGCCGTTCGGGACGTTTCAATTTTCCATTAAAAATATTTAAGCTTGTGCAGTCTACCTCTCAACAATCCCTATATTTTGTAGTTTAATAGTTACTCATGCATAAAAGTAATTGTAATAATTGATTTTGTTTAAGAAATGGATTTAGAACTGTGGACCAATAATAAAGAGGTAGATTTTTTTTCCACAAAGAAAAACAGAGATTTAACGTACTATCAGTATCAGTGCTTACTTAAACTAAATTAGAAGGGAATTTTGTTTTCTATTCAAAGATATAAAACAAAAATAAATGAATGTTATAAATGTGCTTATCTAAGTACTTACATTTAACAATAAAATTTTGCATCTTTTTGTAAATCTAATAAAAAAATATTTGTCCTGAAAATAAAACTATATACTTACTTAATAAGAAGAGTGATTAAGGTGTCTCCGATACGAAGCCGTTCCTTCCTTTGATCCAACTTTTTGTCATGTTTACACAAAGAGATTCGTATCGTATCGTTTTTAATTTCCCCTCGGCTTTATACTGACGCTTATATTTTACGTGAAATCACAATTCCGCACAAAAAATATTCTGTTCCCCGTTGGGGAAAACTCTCATAAAGTGCTCTTATATTTATAGATATTTTATAGAGACAGTTACCGAAGACAAGTCGAGATTTATCTCGCTTATCCCGACCGCTTCGCCGTCTCGCTCTGGAATGGGGAGTCCCTTTATGTTTTTTATTCGTGAATAAATGGTTTCAAATTAGTATGTTCTGTGGGGTGTTTTTATTACATTCTTTTGTGATTCTTCATTTAGTGTCCCAAGAGCGAGCGGCTATGTTTTACAAAAGTTTAAAGAAATTATTTTAGTACAAATTGTGTGATATTTTATTTCGTGACAAGTCTGTTCAGCTGTCTTGTTATAGTCATTAATCGCATTAACACATCTCATAAAAATAAGTTTCATAATGTGAATGATAAGACATGGTGTTGAATTATTTATTAGATGCCGTTTAGCTTGGATACCTTCTCACTAGATAACGAAAAGAAAATAATAATATGTTCGCGGAAACCGCTTTCTAGAATGACTTGGTTACCCTACATCTCTGCTGCATTAATCGCAGTCGTAAAGCAATAAGTTATAAAACGAATATAAATAAATCTGTTTATGGATGTTTTACTGCTTTTCGCGAATGTGTTATTGCTACGGACGGATGCAGCACAACATTTATATTATCTAGAAGCGACAGATTACCATCGGGCGACAGACGGTGACGTCTGGTCTCAGGTTGCACCGATCAATGTGTGGCAAGGTAATAAATCAAGATAAGATTCAAGACATCTGCTGGGACGGACAAATAATATCTGCAATCTATTTGAGCAAAATTAGAGAGCAAGCAACAAATGATGTCAAATTATCTCTTACACTGTGAGTCTGTGATCTTTATTAGCAAATCGAGTTACACAATATAGACAACCTAATTCCACCTCGCTTTTTGTTAACAAACGTGTTAACGAGTACATGAATGATGCGATACTTTTATTCAGTTGCATCTTCCCTACGGCATTTAACATGTGTCGCATCTAAAATAATAGTCTTGCTAGGCGGATTGTTGGGCGGGCGGAATCCGGGCTTGCGCGGCGCGGGCGGTGGCGCGTGCGCGCGGGGCGCTCCGGCCTCCGACGCGCATTCTCGCCCCGGCCGCCGGGCGACGAGCGCGTCCACGCCCGACCTCGGCCGATTCTTTGTCTCGCGAACGTGATTTAAACCAACACCGCTGTTATTTTTGCTCGCTGACAGACCATTTACCGAGCCGTGTTTGATGCCACCCTCTGGATTTCAGTGCCCCACGGATTGCAGTGATTTTATACGGATTGTTTTGGACGTTTTTTACAGTTTGAAAAGTTCTTATAGAAGTTTTTGTACTATGGTTTAAAACGTTTGAATGTGGACGGCTTACATAAGTGAGCTTTATTTGATTACAAGTGCTACAACTGCATAAATTGAATGTGTGTGCCACCCCAAATTTGATAAGGCAACTTTATAAACAAGATATTGAATCCGAAAAGCGTTTCAAAAAGGTATCATAGTGAGGATCAAAGATACCCCCAAGAACAATGCTGAGGGTGGTAACAAAAAAGAAAGCAAGAGAAAAAACAATAAACAAAAGACGGCGACCAACATAACCAACAAGAAAGAGAAAACCGCGCGCCAAGCGAAGGAAAAGGATAGTCAGAAACGGTCGCCGTCCAAAGATGCAGATAAGGTAAATGTCAACGTGTCAAATATAAATACACTAACGGCAAAACGATATTCATAATAAACAAACCTTAAAACTCACACTGAAAAGTAAAAGAGCAGCGGGATTAAAAAGGCCGTTATAGCAGAATCACAATAGGAATTTAACAGTATGCCGTCTCTTTTCATAGACTGAGAGAGACAAGAACGGCATTTATATTGCAATTCATATTGTGATTCTGCTATAGCGGCCTTTTTAGCCCCGCTGATCACGCTGAAAATTAATTATAATTAAACTCAAAATGCATTGATTCAATAAGACTAGTTATGAGCTGGATGATTCAACGCTTCTTCTCGCGACCAATACCATGATGAATAATGCCCGGGATACACGAGGCTAGTTTTTCAAGCTAGGATAGCAAGCTAGTTTTCTACTAAACTATCCTGGCTTGCTAACCTGGCTTGGAACATGCTAGTTCTGTTTACATGAGGCTAGTTTATTTTAAGCTAGTATTATTGCAGTGACTGAAGTGACCACACGTCCAAAATGAACTGCATGCGAAAAAAAAACACTATTCTATTGAAAAAGTTACTTTGAACACTATGCCAATGTCCACTAGAAACTAGCAGATGAATTACAAAACCGGGTGTGGACAAGACCGTGAATTTTAAGAAGAGATACCTAAACGTGGATCACTCTGCTTTACTTTATTTTATTCATACTACTTTGGAAGAATTTTGCATTGAAGATTTAGGCGAATATCAGAGTATTTTGCGAATGACAAAATGCGTGGTTACTGCTTACTAGCCAACCCAAAACTAGATTCGCCGGCCACATGAAGCTAAGTACACAAGCCAGGATAGTAAAATCAGTGGTGGGGGGAGCTACAAGCCTGAAAAATAGAACTCCATCCTATTAAAAACTATCCTGGCTTGTAAACTAGCTTACTAGCTTAGAAATGAAGCTAGTTTTGTCTACACGAAGCTAGAAGTACTAGCTTGCTAGCTTACTAACACTAGCTTGCTATCCTAGCTTGAAAAACTAGCCTTGTGTAACCCGGGCATAAGGCAACAACACCAACACAAGTTTAGTTTTTGATTAATTCTTCTCACACTTCATCATTCATATAAAACAAACAGAATGCAAAGTGCACTCTGCCACTGAAAGGATTAGGTACTGTCTGTCAACATGCCGTGACTGGCACATTTATGCTGCATAAGAATAGCAGTGGCCTCGCGGCGTTGCCCACGTATTTATGGCATATGGTGATGACGATGATGATGAAAAGTACCTTCTTCAAGAGTTTAGCTATCAAACGCTGAAATAATTATTCATATCCGACAGGTAGTTCCTAAGGTTAGCGCGTTCAAACAAACAAACAAACCAACTCTTCCGCTCTATAAATATGTATTAGTAGTATACATTAATTAGAGGTTCATAATTTTATTTTTACAGATATTTTGATTAAAAAAAACACTAAAAAATGATCCTGGTTTACCGCAATACAACATTCAAACTACATCCAAATCGGATGAGCCGTTTCTGATATTAGCGCGAACAACGCTCTATGCAAACAGACAAACAGATCAACAGAAAAACATTCTATTCTATAATACATATTTCGTTAATAGATGCCCCAAAAAATTGTTTCCCCCAAAAAACAGTCATCGGTAAGTTACAGTTTTATTATATGTATAGATTATAGAATACAACAATTAAAACAACAATAATTATAGAATTATCATTTTGATTTACACTTTTTCGCATCGAATTACTAATAAGTCGTCATTGCTTATTGTCACGAAATGGCATAAATGCAAGCCTGCGACGCTTTTACCGCTATTACGCTTACTTATAACCCCAATAGAGCATTTAGAGCCACAATAGCGACGTAATTACAGTAGATTAGAAACAACCACTCAGCTGTTGGTTTTATTTTTACCCGACTGCGCAAAGCAAAGGAAGGGTAATGTGTTTATCAGTCTATGTTTGTATGTGGGTATGTATGGATGTTTCTATGTGGCACTATATAGGCCAAACGCGTGGACCGATTTTGATGATTCTAACGTCAATCGATTCGTCTCAACCTTGGAAGTGTCACTAAAGACATGACAGTAATCAAAATTCACCAGTGCCACAACCAGACGCCATATTGGTAAAATTAAAATAATCAAAATTGACGAATTATGTCAAGTGGGGTATCGTTGAATAGGTATTTAAAAATCAACTTTAGGTTCCTTTTACCACTTTTCATTTTAAGCAATAGTTTAGGAAACATAACGGTTTAAAGTTGATTAATATTCACTCTCGCTATAGATGTTTCTATGTGGCACTCTAGAGGCCAAACGCGTAAACCGATTTGGCTGAAATTTAAAACATAGATAGATAATGACCGGGAATAGGACATAGGCTACTTTTTATTCCGAAAAAATGCATAGTTCCTGTGGGATAAACAAAATAGTAGCCCACGCGGGCGAAGCCGCGGGCGTCAGCTAGTTAATCATAAAAATCATCATCACCTAATAAATCATAACTAAAAAGTTTGAAATAAAAAAATATTTAAAAAAAACAAAAACCCGACTGCGTTAAAGTTAAAACTAAAAAGAAAAAAACAAGCCTGCAAAGAATTACTCACAGTCGGGACCCATAACATTATGAAGATTTGATTGGTAATAAAATAAATGGGTACCGACTGTGAGTTATTCTTTGCAGGCTTGTTTTTTTCTTTTTAGTTTTAACTTTAACGCAGTCGGGTTTTTGTTTTTTTTTAAATATTTTTTTATTTATTGCCTTCTGTTAGCGGCTACATCTAGGTTAATAAGCGCCTTTGACTCTGTGATACAATTTACGATTGTATCATTGGTAGTTTCAATTGTCTTGTCTACATAAATTATTGCTTCCGTTTCAAAGAGTTTGTAATGTGCTCCATTCAGATCTTTCTAATGACAATTGAGTTATGTTAATGGTAGCAATTATGCATGTTCTCATAAATACTAGTTAATTGCCAACGTGAGTAATCGAAAAATAATTAAAATATCAGAAATGTTCAGTAATAACTTCGAACTACTACTCATTCTAAGAGTATAATTATAAGAGTTCCCGCAATATATAAATATTTTACTACAGTATAAAACTGCAAACACGAATCGCAATAAATTTAAGGAATTTGAGCAAATAAAACGCAAAGTCTACTTCTTTATTCATTTTATACGTAGAACTTGTCTTGAGAATTACATCGACAAAGTGTTGTAAACACATTTTGCTTTTATAAAGTTGTCACATTCGACAAACTTAAGTGTTTTATTTATTGTAATTGCCTGCTCGCCAACTTGATTATTGATTTTTAAATTATACCTCTATATGCCAGTACCTGTTGACAAGCTAGACTAAACGAAGCTGAATTTTTAATGAGCGAGCGTAGGTATCCTACGAAAGTGACATTGTTGACTATGTGAAACTAATTGGTCGTATGTTTGTAGTGATCTTTATCTTAGTGTTTTATCATAATTTTTATGTAGATATGCATAATGACAGATTCTGAATAAAACATTTACATAAATGTTTTGATTATCAATCGATAATAAACCTAACTTAATAAATTGTTAAGACCGAAACTGATATAAAAAAATCTTACAAGTACACAAACTTAGGTACTTACAATACAAAGCCCTTACGCTATCAAACAGCAAATCGGACGACAACTATGCAGTATATCTTGCAGAGAATTTGTAATCACCACACACACTCAATACATATCACCTATCTGTTTATCATTCACGACCTGAACTGCGAACAAATTTAGTATGCAGCATTAAATTCAGGTCATGAACTAACTTTTAGCTAAATATTCATGACAAGTTTTAGTTTAAAGATAAATCAGTGCTTCGTGCCTCTTTATTAATTACATCTCTCTTTTAACAGTAAAACGGTGGTTCAGAAATTAAAAATATCACGAATTGTTTCATTATTATCTTGTAGACTCTACAAGGTAAATGTTGCGTGAATGTAGAGCAGTGAACGCAAAAAACATGGAAGCAATCATTGCGTTGAAAAATGACCCCACGAAAAGTGTGCTGCTGTAGGCGGGGTTTGTCAACTGTGCTGCGAACGAGTTTACTTAATTTAATAAACCCAAATGTCAAGGAAATAAAGTCGACTTTTAACTGTGCGTCCTGAGTCTTAATAATTTTTATTGGCGAATCAGCGAAGAAGTTTTGACGGTTGTGTTTGACGTGTCACCGTGTCAGTTTGTTTGTAATTTAGTGCCAATTTTCGTGCATATTTCCCTCAAAGGAATGTTTCCATGTTTTTTGCGTTGACTGGTGTACAGGCATCAATTTAATTCACTTTTCTTAACATTTAAGAGAAGATAATGTTTGTGACTGTTTAACCGCTTATCCATATTAATTAATGTTCTTATTTTCTCTAACACGTTGAAATTGCGTTTTTCAAATTATACAAACTCTTATACAAGTTGTTTTTAACTAGGACAGTATGTGGAAATCGGTTTCTGATTTCCCCAAAAAAAAATACTGTTCTTAAGTCATTAATGGTGAGATTGTATAATTTGATTTGATTAATTAGGTACCTATGCTTACAAAACATATCAGAAAACATTTCATTTTCAACATTATTACTCGGTGTTTTAATTAGTTAAAAAAACTAACACGTATTAAACTGTATAGTAATTCTCGTATACCTACCTACACAGTCTTTTTTTTACTAAAACACTGTGTTTTGTATAGTATTTTGAAAATAAAATATGTTGTATGATATGTTTTGTAAGCATACCTATTATAATTGATCGCCATTCCGAAAGGCATCTTGCCAAATTGTCTGACCGATTCAATGCCAATTTAAATTCTATATTAAATTACTGATGTTTATTATAATGGATATGAATAATTCATCAAACTTAATCCATCCATAAGACGTGGGTCGTAACTTTTTTATTGCAGACCTCGAAACTTGATAAACTGCATTTCGTTTTATAATTACTATTCTGTACATCTTTATTTAGTTTTAAAGCTGTAATAAAATGTCACGATCGAGTTCATCAATCCTGAGTCTTAGATAAATATTTAATTTTGTCAAGATCGTGACCCTTCGCGCGAACAGAACTTATAGATGACTTTCTTCTTGAATTTTAAGTTCCATCCTATTAAAAGTTTGTGAAAGTATTAGAATTTCGAATGAGGGGTGAAAAGCTATCACGGCATTTTTTCCTTACCTCCCTTCGTTTTCCAGACGAGTAGAGAAGAAATGGGGGAATTGACTTCATGGAGGGAATTATGATTAGGTAGGACATCTAATGTTATTTAGGCAAATATTTTATTAAAAATGAATCTTTAAAAAAATGCAAAATGCATGTTAATATCAAACCATGCATCACTTGCATTATTGCAATAATTGATCACTATAATAAGTATATGAGCAGTCTTTTGAAAGAGTTTCAACCTAACAAACATTTGAACTGGTTCCAGCAAAATTTGACCTAAGGAATTCCTATCCAAGGAAGAAAGAAAATAATAATAATAATGTATATTTTTCATCTTTGTTAAACAATAAAATAATTTTAAATTATACCCAGATGTTTTAGTATATTTTGACAACGTTGACTAATGCGCTCGTTTATTTTTATAGCTAGTTTATTTGAGAGTCGCGTGTGTTTCTGCGCGGAGGTGGGCTCGAGCAGCTATTATTACTTGCCGACACGACATCACTCAACGCGCTAATATCTCGCTAAATTACTATCTCTCCTATGTAACATACTTTTGACAGGAAGCCAATTTTTATTGACGTTGACGGACATCCATTAAATACGCAGGTATATTGCTGACAAAATGATAGAGATCTTCAATGTAAAATGCATCATCGCTACACTTTTCACTTGCTTGTATGCTGCTCAATCATTGTTTTGACATCTGTAGATTGATAACTTCAGTGACCTGTTATCCAAATAGCGAGTCAGACCTTGCGTTATTAATTATCTCTAGCAGTGAAAGCAATCGGCGAACAAGAAAGTTTTCGAACACTGATACATTTTACTTTAATTGAAATATAATGTTTTAATCACAATGCATTATAAAATTAACCATGTTTGTATTTGCAATTATGCATGACTTGCACCTGTAATTCTATTATAGACATCGTTAAAATTGTGGCGTGTCGGTTACGAGTTCCTGACGCGCAGCGTGCACTCTTTGTGAGAATTGCGTGAAGAATAAAAAGGGGTAGTGTATTATATTATTTGCGGCTCCTTTGAATATGCTTAGCGCTCGGAGACACCGGACGCGAAGCAGCCGCCATCGGCGAAGGCGGCTGGCACGCGCGGCATACTTGATTTATCACTCCATTGTTGCGGACCGACGACCCACCCCCCACCGGATAAGGCTAAACATTCAATTGCCGGAACGCTCCCGAAACGATTTGTTCTCCCCCTTCACTCAATGCGATCGATTGACTATTTTCTTCCGGCCCACTTGGATGTTTAAGCTCGTATCTGAAAAATTTCACACCTCTTTATTGAGATTTATTTGATATTGATTTTTAAACGTATTAATCACAAATCTGAACTTATTATCGAATCTTGCAAGTAATCTCGTTGGGTTAATTGAGTTATCAAACTGAATGAACCCTACAACTCAGCTCTTGGTTGGCTTTTCCTCTTAAAAACACAAGGAACTTCCGAAGAAACGAAGACGGCTTTAAACTTGTATCAAAGCAATATTCAAACGCTATAAAGTTGACGCTACAGGATAATCGTCTGTATACGAACGTTTGCTTACATTAAGCATTGATTATTACTTATTGGCCTCTTTAGCCACGAACGAAAATGTTCAAACAACTGTTCTGTAACATGACGCCACCTAAAACATCTGTAACAGATGACCAAAGGCCAAAGGCCAATGATGATGATTACTTATTGTTTATATTGCACGCAGCACAGCGTTTACTAATAAAATGGAATTTAAGAGACAATGCTACTTAAATTGCGTGGATCGTAAACGGCGTGGTTACCCAACTAGTTTTATTGAGTCGTTCTCGCGCCCGCTCGTAAATATCCCCCGGTAATTACTTTCCATTCCCTTTAAACTTCGAGCGAACGAACGCCCGTCCCGCTCATAAAATAAATGAAAATATTTAGCTTCAACGAGATATTGCCCAGATTTTGTTTGACTTTTAAAAATAATAATTAAATATTCATAACGAAATTATTATCAATAACATCAAAATACTAAAATAAGGTATAATAATTTACTGAATATTCAAGTTCTCACGGTTAACAGACTCATTAATATTAAACGCAATGTCAATATCAATTTATTTTTAGTGTTGCTCTTTTTTGGTCATATTTCCATTAACATGTTTTTGTGTTTCAACTTCAAATTCAGAATCGTCTGATGAATACAGAAACTCGTGGGCGGTTATTGTGTTAGCTTTGAACATTATTCAAACAAAGTGGGAATACTAATGGGTAGGTAGGCACATAATACCGTCTCCGTCTCGCAGCCATCATCACAGTCTTTTCATGTTCTCTTTCGATATATCATTTCCGGGTACTAGTGTTATGTTTAATTTATACACAGTATAAATCAGTTTTGAGTTTTGATTAACATCAGACTTATTAGGAATAAGATGTTGCAAAAAAAAAAAAAATAACAACAAAATGAAGAAAAAAGAGATGAAGTACGAAAGTGTGAGGTCGATTGATACCTTACAACCGAATTTCTTGTAAAATTTTATGCGAGGATTTTGACTCAATAATATACAACTAAACCACAAATTATATTTGTGTTGATCAGCAACAAAAAAAATTAACCAATTTTCTCTATTTGTTGCAGGCAAGTCCCGATAACAGCAGAAATGCTTCACCCAGATACCACGATGTATCCATGGAAGATGTAAGTATACTTCTGGAATTATTAATACATCTCTAGAAAAACCTATCTCTATGGTTCCCTCTATAAGTACCTACTTACAAAACTGAACAACAGGATAACAATAATTGTTTTTCAGGCATCGGACGCAGGCTCTCTGTTCCGGGTGACGAGCGCGACAGGCGGTGGCGGCAAGAACGAGCTGGTGGCGCGCGGCGGCAGCGGCGGCGCGCTGGCGATCTCGCGGGCGCCCGTCGGCGGCAGCGCCAGCCCCGCACCCGCGCCGCTGCCGCAGCCCGCGCCCTCCCCCGCGCCCGCCGCGCTGCCACCGCCCGCGCTGCCGCCGCCGCACCGCCCCAACGGCGCGCACATCCCCGCCATCGACGGACACGCCGCCGCCGCCGCCACGCAGATCCCCGCCAAGCCGGTCGGCGCCGCCTCCGGCCCCAGCAAGCTGCAGCCGGGCGCGCGCCCCGCCGCCGACAGCCCCACGCCGGCGCCGCCCGCGCCGACCTTCCCCTCGCACGCCGCCTACCAATCGCACGCGGCCGCCGGCGCCGGCGCCGCGCTGCCCCTGCCCGACTACCGGCACACGAACCACGAGACGCGGACCGACAAGCCGGCCGAGCCTCCGCCGCCGCCCGCGCCGCGCCGCCCCGACCCCGACGTGGAGATGCGCAGCCCCGCCGCGCCGCAGCCCGCGCCCGCCTCCGTTCCTACCTCGTTCCCCTCGCGCGCCGGCGTCTCGCCCGCCGCCGCGCCGCGCTCCACCCCGCCCGCCATCCCCCCCACCTGTCTTCCGAGTCAAACTCTCTCCGGCCGGCCGGTCTCCCCGGTCGCGCCGGTCTCCCGCCCCTATCCTCCTCCGGCTATCGGTTCTAGTCACGCCGTCTCCAGCATGAGTTCCAGCATCCACGGCCACGCGATGCCCCCCTTCCAGAGTCAGGCGAGCCTGCAGAAACATTCCGTTCAGTCGGTGTACGCGAGTCGACCCCCGCACCTCGCGCCGTTCGGGGTGACGGGGGCGCACGGGCACGCCGCGAGCGCGAGCGCGAGTCCGGCGGTCGGCTCGCACACGCACACGAGCCACTCGCTGAGCGCGCACTCCATCGCTCAGCACGCGGCGGGCATGCACGCCGGTCACCCGCTGGCTCTCCCTCCCGCCATGCCGGCGCCGCTGCCGCCGCCCTCCAGCAGCGCCGCGACGCCGCCGAGCTACACGCCGGCCCTGAAGCACGCGCCGCCCGCTCTGCACCACACCACGGCTCACGTGGATCTCACCACTTCCTGCAGCGGCACCCCCGCCGTCGTCACATCCTCGGCGAGCTCGAACATCGGTCACGTTCCGCTGGCGCCGCCGGTGGTGGACTCGCGGCAGACGGCCGAGCTGCCGGCCCGGACGGAGAGCCCGGCCATCGTGAGCTCGGGCCTCGCCACCAACGGGTTCCCGCCGCCCGCCGTGTACTCGGGCACCGCCTATCCGCCGCTCTACGCTCCCTACGCGACCACCCTACAGCACAGCCCCTACCTGCCTCCGTCTGCAGCTTCGCCTAGAAACTCTGCTGATACTACGGTGAGATGCGCTTCTTTGTCTAAAATTCACTATAACTCACTTGCGATGCAGGACTCGATTTCTTTAATTGCTTTCAATATATATATTTATAGTTGAACTGCATTTTCCAGAGAACAAGTCTATCCGCATCTCCACTGGTGGCGCCGAAGACTCCTAAAGGCGTGCGTCCACACACACCGGGATCCAGTGGCGCGGCTGGCTCTGCACTGACTTCGTATTCACCGGGACCCAGTCCTACCCGAGAACGGGAAAGCTTCAGGTTCGTTCGCCAAGATCGATAACACATTTATCAAACAAGTCTAGACCTAAGATAATTTAAAAAAATAGCAATAAGAACTAGGTGAGCTAGTCACACTTCCATTCACACATTTCATACTCGTGTTGTAGTGAGAAATCAAAGCTATGTAAGTTATTATACACGTCTTGTACTCATAGTTTGGCAACAACCCAATTATACCGATTCCGCCTTCTGATCTACAGGTCATTGACCCAGTGTCGGGTGTGAACAAATCGGCCCTTTGTGTAATAACGACTTGTTCGTTATGGTAAGGGAAATTTTATAGAGTACTAACCTATAGTAAAGTCTTTCTTACTAGTAAAGATAAAATGAATGAGAATTAAGTGAGTATTATATTCCTGAAATTTTTGCAAATGTTGTCATTGCCTCATTCACGTTAACTAAAATGGTTGACATCCATAATTATTAACAGGATCAGTGACCTAATGCCGGTCCCGTTATTTTGCTGCACAATTCTTCTATTGAAAAAAAATAGCAAATGCAGTTTGAAAGATGTGCTCGTATTGTCAACAGCAATATCAGCAGTCTGTCTCGAAGCACACCTGCATCGAGTGCGCCGACGTCGTCTGCTCCGCTGGCGCCGTCGCTCATCGCTCCACTCGCCGCCCCGCTCGTCGCTCCGCTCACCGCCCCGCTCACCGCTCCACTCACGGCACCGCTCGCCGCGCCGTTACCTGCTCCAGTTGCCGCACCTATACCGGTACAATTTTCGATAGTTAATCCAATGTTCTTTTACAAAACATTAGTTCACTATCATGTTCAGTGCCCGCGACGAACGGGCGCAGACACGTTAAACTTTATTTAGTGGACTGATTCTGAATAGATGTAGATCGTGGCCTGTAAGAGCAGATAAACTGTTAAAAAAGTTATCACGAAGCTGGTAATGAAATGAAAAATCACGAATGTATTATTTCGAAGGTACGGCAGACTTTTCTCAAATCTTGTTAGTCATTCCAAATAGTCTTAAGATGTCTAAGCCGGTCGTCAGGGGCACGTCCGAATACATTTTGGTACTTGCCCACTTTTTGTAGAAGTTAGCATTCCATACGGTTGCAAGGCCATCGGCGCTGTTAGAAAGTTAACTGCTCAAAGCTGGTAATAACGTTAATATTTAACATTCCAGGGTTCACTAGGCCCCCTCGGCTCATCTCTAGGCGTGTCGGGTCCGCTGGCCCCGCTGGCGCCGCCGCTGAGCACGCCACTCGCCGCGCCGACGCCAACTCCGGCATCAGCTCCCTCACATCTTGCGCACTCGCTCGCACCAGTGCCCACGGTACCCAGCATCAGCTCCAGTGCAAAACCACCCGCCCATTGGGGGGTAACGTGAGTATACATTGCTTACTTATCTTCTGGATGAATAAATATGAAATTGTGTTCGTTGGTAAGCGCATAACTTTAGAATGACAGGACTAATTTGGCCTTATACTTATATTAATGTCCATTTCAACATAGTCCGAGTTTTGAATATACTTGGATTTGTACAGGACATTGTCTGTGGGCTAGTTGTTAATGAATCTAGCTGATAAATAAATAATTTTTGAGCTACGGCTACACGTCATCAACGCAAAATGTTTTGTAAAGACGTATTGGTCGCAGGAGTAAAATCACCTAGCTTTAGCTAAGCTTGTTAAATAAATGGCTACAATTTTGTCTAACAGAGCGAGCAAGAGTCTCGCATTCTACTTTACACAATGATCGCGATGATACTAGCTTGCAATTTCAGTTTCGGAAACTGTTCAGGCCGCTACCTACGCCTAACGCCATCTAGCGAGCATCTTGGGAACTAACCACAAACGTGAAGATAGCGCACAAACGTCAGACGATGAGAATTCGTTTTTCCTCCTCCACTTGACCATTCGTAAAATAAGCTGTAATTACATTTTATTTAATATATACGTTTAAAACTACTCGAAATCAAAATTATCATTGAAGACGTTCCCGACTACTTCATTCCCTATACGATTAGGAAATCGTAGGCTCAAACATTGGTCCTCCGGAGCCGAATAAAGAAGAAAAAAAACTGGCCACGTTGGAGCGGCGTTCTCGAGTCAAACCGTTGGAGGAAGATTGGAGAAGCGAGCAGAAACGGTCAGGTCACATCATCCATCCTATCCTCCACCGTTCCAACAATTTGCGTTAATAGTGCCGTTTTTCGTTTCAGTCGTGCGTTCTTTTGTGTTCCTCGCCCCGTCCGAGCTGTTACCGAAGAGGAAACTGTAAGTACTCTTGCCTTTCTAATCTCCCAAAATGAGTGACGATGAGGTTTATAGGCCAGCTTTGACTAAAGATCCCGTTAAAATTAAAGTAGATAGGCCCAAATCTCCCCGGTTGCAAGCGAGTTCAGTTGTAAACGAGCGCCTCGCCGAGCTAAAAAAGCAGCGAGCTACCGTGAAATGTAGATTAACTTTATTCGAAAAGTATATTGCTAAATTCCAGAGTGAAAAGCTAGAAATAAATCCAAATCTCCTAGCAGAAATTGAGTTACGCACTCAGTCACAGTCCGTTAATTTTGAAAAGTTCAATGACATTCAAAGTCAAATTGAACAAACGGCTGAAGAATCAGACCTTCTGTCTGAAGTTGAATATAGAGAATTATTTGAATCTCAGTACTTTTCTCTGATGGCTGCCGCGAAGTGCATATTAAATGAAAGTGAAATAAAGCGAACAGTTTGCAATGGTTCAGTAGATAAACCTGTGTCGATTAAGCTGCCTGTAATTAAATTACCTGCCTTCGACGGTTCGTATGATCAGTGGCTCGAATATAGAAACTCTTATCTTACCATGATTCATAACCGGGAAGATCTCAACGCTATACAGAAATTTCACTATTTAAAATCATCGCTTAGTGGTACTGCTTCTCATGTTATCGGTGCATTGGAATTTACTGCTCTCAACTACGTTCACGCGTGGGACTTACTAGAAAATAGGTTCCATAACAACCGTTTACTCGTTCAAAACCATGTGAAATCGTTGTTTACCACTCAGTCTCTTCAAACTGAATCTCCTGTTCAGATTAGGAAGCTCATAGATTCTACGTTGCGCAATCTACGTGCCCTCAAATCTCTAAATGAACCAACAGATTCATGGGACACGTTAATAGTTTATTTAATTGTGTCTAAACTTGATTCGTCAACTGAGCGCGAGTGGGAAACTCATAAAGGTTTACTCGTTTCAAAGAAAGATTCCGATTCGAAAGATAGTATAAAGCTAGACGATCTACTTACTTTTCTTAGAAACCGGGCAGATATGCTGGAGATGATTAAATCGAATAGTACAAAAGCAACACCTTCAGCTAAGCATAACGATTCAAATAGGCATTCACAACAAAATACTAAGAGGAACACTTCGAATTCGAACCCGCTACCGCAAGCACACTCGTACGTGTCACAGAATAATTCTATAAAAAACCGACAACGGTCGGCTTGTGCGTTATGCGGCAGCGATCATCTTTTATATACGTGTGCAAAGTTTTTAAATATGTCTGTACAGGATAGGCTACGTATTGTAACAGATAAAAAACTTTGTCAAAATTGTATACGTTCAGATAGCCATTCGCCAAATGATTGCTCGTTTCGTCCTTGCAAATTATGTCAAGCACGGCACAATACGTTGCTTCATATCGATAGCATTCATTCTAGTATAGGTATGGGTGGATCTATACAATCAGCTGTTGCACAGGTAGGTGCCGAGCGTAGTGCGCTGACCTGCCATGCCGATTTACAACCGGTGTTGTTATCTACCGCGCTTATAGATGTACCTGATTCGTCTAATACCTACCACACAGTTAAAGCTCTTCTTGACAGCGGAAGTCAGAACTGCTTCGTAACAAATTCGTTAGTAAATCGTTTACGTTTACCTAAAATACAGTCCACTATTCGTGTTTCAGGTGTGGGACAAACCGTTTCTCAAAGTACCCACACTTGTAAATTAAATATTCGTTCAAAGGTCAGTGATTTCGAAACTGAAATTCAATGCTTGGTACTTCCAAGTATAACATCGAAAGTGCCATCGATAGACGTTAGCTGCGAGTGTATACGTATACCTAGCCATATCTCGCTCGCAGATCCTTCGTTTAGTGTTCCGTCCGATATAGATATACTCCTAGGCGCGGATATATTTTGGGAGCTACTAAATGAAGGCCAAATAAGGCTCAGTTCCGGTCCATACCTCCATGATTCGAAAATCGGGTGGATCATATCTGGCCCTATTCGTAATAAATATTCGTTAAACATTGACCGCGTTCAATGTAATTTAGTTCAACTCGATTCTCAATTGCGTAGATTTTGGGAGTTAGAAGAATTAACCGATTTGCCTTCTACGTTGACGAAGGAGGATCGGTACTGCGAAACGTTATTTACGGAAACTACCGAGCGTGTTGAAAATGGTAGGTTTTCTGTTCGAATTCCTTTAAAGGAATCAGCTGATTCGTTGGGTGATTCATTCGCCTCGGCAAAAAATCGTTTTTTAGCTTTAGAAAGAAAGTTGGATCGCATGCCTCAATACAAACAATTATATTGTAATTTTATGCGGGAATATGAAGCGTTAGGTCATATGTCCCCGGTCACAGAAAATGTTATTGGTGTAGGTAAACCATACTATGTTTTGCCGCATCACGGCGTTTATCGCGAAAGCAGCCTTACAACTAAATTGCGTGTCGTATTTGATGCAAGTGCAAAAACAACTACTAATAAATCGTTAAATGATATTGAACACACCGGTCCGCCACTTCAAAATAGTATATTTTCAATTTTACTCCGATTTAGGCAATATAGATATGTTGCTTGCGCAGACATTCAAAGTTTTTATAGGCAAATTTTAATTCAACCTGATCAGCGCAATTTACAATTAATATTGTGGCGGGAAAATCGCGAATTACCGTTAAAATTACGTAGATTAAACACCGTGACTTACGGAACTACGTCAGCTTCTTATCTCAGTATACGTTGCCTAAAACAGCTGGCTCAGGAATGTGATGATGAGTTAGTAGCTAAAACAATAAACTTCGATTTTTATGTTGACGATTTAATCGTGGGCCATGATAATAGCGATTCGTTGATCAAGCTTTGCAACAACATAACCGAAGTGTTACGTAAGGGTTGTTTCCCCTTGCACAAATGGACGTTCAACCACGCATTTAACCCCGAAAGTACTAAAGATCTAAATATAGGCGAACATCATTTATCAAAGACTTTAGGGTTAGGCTGGTCTTCAGAAAGTGATGAACTAAATTTCGTTACTAAGTTCACACAAAGCGACCCAGTACTTACAAAACGAATAATGTTATCGGTAATTTCACAAATTTATGACCCGATAGGTTTATTAGCCCCCGCGGTTATCACAGCAAAATTACTGTTGCAAAGTTTGTGGCTCCACAAGTTAGATTGGGACGAAAAGGTTCCAGCAGACATTTCAGTTGCATGGCATAAGTTAATTTCCAATCTACAATGCTTGGATGATATTAGGGTACCTCGTTACGTAACAACAACCGAAGCGAATTACGTAGAACTTCATATTTTTACGGATGCTTCTCAAGGCGCTTACGGTGCATGCGCATACATTCGTTCTTGTTATGATAGTAGTGAACATGCGGTACCTATATCTGTACATTTATTGTGTGCTAAAAGTAAACTAGCGCCAATAAAAACGGTAAGTATTCCAAGGCTAGAACTATGCGGCGCTTTATTAGGAGCAAAATTATTTTGTAAAATAAAGGAGTCCCTGCGTTTAACTTTCGATAAAGTTTATTTTTGGACAGACTCCACTATAGTACTAGGGTGGCTTCGTACATCTCCACATTCATTAAAAACATTCGTTCAAAATAGGGTCGTACAAATAAATGAACTAACAGACGATACGATTTGGCGCCACGTAAAGGGCACGGAAAACCCCGCAGACCTCATAACGAGGGGCGCTAGTCTAGATTCATTAAAATACGACAGCAATAATCAATGGTGGTGTGGTCCGGCGTTTTTAAAAGAACCTAGTATTCATTTATCAAGTAACATTGAACCTATATGTACAACCGTCTTGCCCGAACTCAAATCTCATACAATTGGTTTAGTGTCGGCGCAAGCAATCAATCAATTATTCGTGTACGATCGTTTTTCGTCCTTTATTCGTTTGCAGCGGGCTTGTGCATATTTATTGCGATTTATAGATAACGCGCGAGCACCCGTTCCCAGCCGTAGAACCGGTTTGTTATCTGCGAGTGAACTCAATCACTCGCTAATTGTATTGACGCGTTTAGTACAACAGGAATCGTTTCCTAATGAATATAGTAATCTAAAAAATAATTTACCTATTAATACTAAAATTCGTAATAATATAGCGGGTTTAAACATATTTTTAGATGAAAATAGCAGTATTCGTGTTGGTGGTAGATTGTGTAACGCGACTGGTTTTAGCTTTGAGAAAAAACATCCTACATTGTTATGTGGTAAACATCGTTTTACTAAGTTGTTGTGTGAGTATGAACATAAACGTTTACTGCATGCAGGACCGCAGCATCTAGTATATTCCATGCGTGAAAAGTGGTGGGTGCTAGGCGCTCGAAACTTAGCTAGGCAAATAGTACATAACTGCGTCACATGTAAACGTATGAAGGGAAAAACATTGACCCCTATCATGGGAAATTTGCCTTCCGCGCGTTTAGAAGCAAGTTTACCGTTCATGCAATGCGGCGTTGACTATGCCGGGCCCATGTTCATACTTAACCGTAAAGGCAGAGGTGCAAAATTAATAAAATCGTACATTTGTTTATTTATTTGCTTCACCACTCGAGCGGTTCATTTAGAGTTGGTGGGAAGCTTAACCACACAGGATTATCTCTTAGCTTTAAAACGTTTCATATCACGTCGCGGTAAGCCACATCAAATTTTTTCAGACAACGGAAAGAATTTCGTTGGTGCTGAAAAAGAATTATCCGTAATTTTCGATAACTTTAATGATGTTTCTGATTTCCTCAGTAACAATCTTATTAAATTAACGTTTATTCCTCCATACAGTCCTCATTTTGGTGGGTTATGGGAGGCGGGAGTCAAGTCCTGCAAGTACCATCTAAGGCGGGTGCTTGGAAACGCAAGATTAACGTACGAGGAGTTCGGAACGGTACTAACGCAAATTGAAGCCGTCCTGAACTCCCGTCCACTATCCCCTCTGTCCTCAGATGTGAACGATTTCCTTCCACTGACTCCAGCACACTTCCTGATCAGCCGACCGTTGACTGCGCCAGCCTGCAGCGACCTGACATCGACCATGCCGACGCGACTGGCACGCTACGATCGGGTGGAGCAGCTCAGACAACATTTTTGGCAACGTTGGTCCAAAGAGTACGTTTCCGAGCTCCAACAACGCACAAAATGGAGGGATGACAGCGCAGACATCGCCCAAGACAGCCTGGTACTCATCAAAGAGGAAAACCTTCCACCCTTGAAATGGAGAATGGGTAGGATAGTGCGTCTATTTCCTGGAAAGGACAACATCGCACGAGTAGCTGAGATCCGGACATCTACTGGCACGATCCGACGAGCGTTCTCGAAGATCTGCCCGCTTCTTGCGGAACCATTGAGCCAGTAACCAGTCATCGAGATCATCATGTTGGAAGATTGGAGCCTCGGTACTTCCAAGGCGGCCGGCATGTTCAGGCCGCTACCTACGCCTAACGCCATCTAGCGAGCATCTTGGGAACTAACCACAAACGTGAAGATAGCGCACAAACGTCAGACGATGAGAATTCGTTTTTCCTCCTCCACTTGACCATTCGTAAAATAAGCTGTAATTACATTTTATTTAATATATACGTTTAAAACTACTCGAAATCAAAATTATCATTGAAGACGTTCCCGACTACTTCATTCCCTATACGATTAGGAAATCGTAGGCTCAAACAGAAACCCTAATCAGTCTATGGAATGTAGGTTTGTTTGATTCAGCTTATTATATGTAGTCAGTATGAGTGTTTGATTGTTTGCTTGCATTGTTTTCAGCAGGCCTTCGCCCGCGGAAGGCCCCCGCGGGTTTGCACCTGCTCCGCCTCTGTTCGGGGCGCCACTGGCGCCGCCTCCGAACCCCAACCCATTCTCAGCAGAGTCTCTTTTCAATACAAGTAAGTTTTTTTCACTCCAAGTAGCCTTAGTTACGGAATGGGTGCCTGACGCAAGCATCTACCAGACTACTAGGCACAGAAGTCTAGAAAATGAGGAAGAAAGCCTTTGCCCTGCAGTGGGACAATATGAGCTGTAAATAAATAAAAGTAAGGGAAAAAAAAAATGTTAGGGCTTCTAAAGCCCTTGACTAGAATAGAGAAGAGATCGATGTCTTGCAGTGAATGAAATCCAGCTGGTGTATACTGACTGTAAATAAGTACTACCTAATTTAGTTAAGGTTTGAGATTGGTGAGAATGGTCTTGAAGTAATGGTTGAATTTTGCTTTATACCTTGTACCAGTGCTAAGTTATGTTTTGTTGTCAGGTCCTGGCGCAGACCTACTCCGGCGCGAGCTAGACAACCGGTTCCTGGCGGTGGCTGGTGCGGCGGGGGCGGGGGGCGTGGGTGCGGGGGCGGGGGGCGTGGGTGCAGGGGTGCGCACCGAGATGCACCACCACCAGCACCAGCACACGCACGTGCACCAGCACCCGCCGCACCATCCGCACCAGCACCACCATCCGCACCATCTGCTGGTGCCGCATCCGCCGCTGGTACGTTACTTTACGGAGACAACTTAAGCCGCGGTGACACGATAAGATACGCTCGAATACCTACTCGGACGTGTAGAACGCGGTTCGAGTTAACTCTGATTGGACGCCTTCGTCCAAGTGTGCTCGGATTAGGGTTGCCACAATCAGAGTCGCCCGTCCGAGTAGGTATCTGAGTGCACTCTGTCCGAGCGTACTCTTATCGTGTCACCGCGGCTTACGCAGCCGCCGCGCTCGTGTTCGTGCCCTCCAAGTTTGCGGGCTATGATCGCAAGACTGGCGGGTATTTTACGATCATAAGGTTTTCCGCCCGCCGAAAAATCGCAGAGCGCGCTATGCCAAGCTCGCGAGCGAGCCGCAAACAACCGCGCCCATACAATCCATACATTTCCATGTACTTACTACGTGTTCGTACGAGTGTTGCGGTCCCACAACCGGATCGATTTTTACACGCGCCTGGCGTGTAAAAAGCGCGTGTAAAAATGTCGTATGTCTAGTCTAGCAACATTACACGACTTGTTCGAATAATAATTTTAGACGGAACAGGATAAATGAAACGCTGTCTTGAAAAAAGTATGTAAAAAGCGTTTTAATTAGTTTGTACTCATCATAAGCTGTGAAAGCTAAGTGCGTGACTGAAACTCTTTTTATTGGTTAAGACAGCTTTTAATTTAGTGTAAAAGTTGGCCTTCGCAAGACCTATATCATCCTCTAGTAAATACTAATAATAATTGTGCATAAAGTTAAATTTGTTAATTTTTCAGTTCAAAGATGTCAGCAAGATGCCATCTCTATACCGGTCGAGCATGGGACTCGGCTACCCATACTCGTCGAGTTTGCTCCATCCGCCATCGCCCTACGTGCCGCCTACACCACTTTCATATGCACCTACTAAGGTATACCCTTCAATATTTTTATTGATTCTTTTAATCCTGTCTATTTGCATACCTACGCTCTGAGCACCAACTAGTTTTCAATTACTTTGAATTAATCAATTACATTCTCGTAATTTTTCTTCATTGTCCCTAAACACCCATTAGAAACTAACTTGTAATCTTCATTCAAAACTTCTTTACTAGTGACTAGCTTTCATAGCGCTTAATTCGATGTACAGTATACCTATGTTGCTCCGATCATTAACCCTTGCATCGCCTCATGTTAACAGCCCGTAGTGACAGCCGCAAGCGACTCGACTCCTAAACCGCTGCAGCGTCCCGCGGTCTCGGTAGGTCTTCTTGCCATTTCATTAAGTTCATGCATGCTTTCTCTATATCTTTCTTATCCTTACCATCGTTTTAAGTTTTCCATTTGTAAGTAGAGACTATTTCATGGTAGAGTTAACAATCATATCGATGTGTCGAACAGAAAACGGGCAAATGGAACGCGATGCACGTCCGCATCGCGTGGGAGATCTACAACCACCAGCACAAGGACAAGGCGGGGGGCGCGAGCGCGGCGCCCGGGCCCGACAAGGAGAAGATGCGCGCGTTCAGCGGAGCGAGCGCGGCGCCTCCCCCGCCCGCCGCCTACCGCTCCCCGTACGAGCTGCCGCCGCATTACCTGCCGCACCCGCACCTCGCGCGCTACGAGCCGGGCGTGTCGCCCTTCGCGCCCCACCCGGACCGCGCGCTGCGCGTCGCCGGCGTGTCGCCCTTCGCGCGCTACCCGCCCGCACCCTACGCGCCCGCACCGCCCTCCTTCCAGCTGTCGGCGTACTCGCGCGACCTGCTGCACCCCGTGCACCACGCGCCGCTGCCGCCGCTGCACGACCCCTGGCGCAGCGCGCCGCGTCCCGCCGCGCCGCCGCCGCCCAGCCACGCCGCCGCCGCCGCCGCGGACGCCGCGCGCCGCGACCACGAGGAGCGGGAGCGCGCGCGCCGCGACCGCGAGGAGAGGGAGCGCCGCGAGCGCGAGGACCGAGAGCGGCGCAAGGCGCGCGAGCAGCGCGACCAGCGCGACCGCGACCTCGAGCGGGCGCGCGCGCGCTCCCCGCTGCGCAACGGCACGCTCGAGCCCAAGGAGGAGCGCAAGGAGCTGGCGCGGCACCCCGCCGGCCCGCCTCTCGGCGCGTACCCGCCGCCGCCCCAAGCCTGGGACCCGTACCGCGGCTTCGACCCGCTGCAGCACATGCGGTTCGCGCCGCTGGTGGAGGCCGCCATCCGCGCCGAGGAGGACCGCGCCAAGATGCTGAGCGCGTACGCGCACCACCAGCAGATGAAGGCGGGTCCGCTGGCGCGCGGCGGCGGGCCGCTGCCGACGCTGGGCGCGCACGGGCTGGCGCTGCCGCCGCTGGCGCCGCAGCTCGCGCCGATGGCGCCGCTCGACCTGCTCAAGAAGGAGGAGCCGCGATGATAGCGAGCGGGCGCAGACGGCGACCACGCGCCGCGGTGAGGCTGACGCGCATCCGCAGAGTATCGTTTCCCATTACCGGTTAGAGAATTATTTATTGTATTGTCGCTTGTGAACCGAGGGGCGGAGAGGCGGCGGGGCGGCGGCCGGCGCGCGAGGCACGGACGCACGCTCGCTCGACATGTGCAATATTGCAAGAGAACGGAACTGGCGCCGGCCGAAAGCCGACTTGCTGCTTGTTTATTTACATGAAAATATCTATCAAATGTTAATGACCATTAGTTTAATTATACAATGGACAGTGAAGGAAGTGATTGTGAAATATAGTAAGAATAATTATTACTAGATAAATAGTTATAAAATATTTATATATACCTATAAATAAATGTAAATACTAGTTCATAAATTAGAGGTAAAGCATAGAATCGGTTTATTTAACGTCATACAAAGTAAAAATCCCATAAATTATTATTGTACCGGGAGTTAATTTTACACTTCCGTTAAAAATCTCAATGGTTTTTCAATTGTACCAGTGGAGTTAAGTTCATTTTACACTCCTATGTGATCGACAAATCTAGAACACATGAAAGCAGTTGATATTTCGTTGTTTTAATGCATTTAAAATATGTGATATTATCGTATTGTAAAATACATTTTGTCTGACTTCTCAAATCTTGTTCTCAGGTTTATATTGTCATCTCCTTTAAAATATCTGTTATCACAGTAATTGAATGATGTAGGTATGTATTTAAATGTAAATCATGACATGTTTTTATCTGAATATTTAATTGATTGACCATGAAAGTTATGTATTTAATATTATATTATAATATAATGTTGTTTTAACATTAAACCGTAAAGTGTTTTAAGTAGAAAGTGCCATTTTTTATCAAATTGAAGGCATTGAGTCAGACAAAATTGGATTTAGAATCTGTCTTATTCAGGCACATTAGATCATTTGTGTTTTATCTCAAAAAGCGACTCAGAAATGTATTATAGTTTATACAAAATCATTCTGTATACTAAAAAGTAAATGAAAGCTTGGTGCGATTCAGAAAATACCATTAAAACTTTTGATTTTTATACCAATATGATTTTTTGTAACCTTTCCTTGAACCTCCTCAATTTTATGTTGGACCCACACTACACCAACTTCTTAATTTCATGTTGTTTATGTTTCATCCACTAAATCCTTTAGGTAAGCATATTAAACAAGAGTAGGTAGATTGTCTAATTAATTCACTTGATCCCTATTTCAGTCAGTCATCAAATCGACTGCACCCAAGTTGGCCGTTGCAGAACTAACATGTGTGCATGGGGGTTTAGGGACCCTAGCCTAACACATTGTGACTGTGGTGCTTCAGCACAATCCATGCCGCACCTGTTGGTGTGCCCTTTGTGCCCAAACACCTGCACAAAGGAAGACCTCAACGCTGCCACAGAAAGTGCAGTTGAGGTGGCAACCTTTTATGCAAAATTAATTTAACCGTGTGGCATTGATACGATAAGAAGTCATTAGTCAAACTCAAAGTTTGTCATTTTGTCACAGAACCTAATAATGCATGATAATACGTCTTCATGTATTTTGTTCTAACATACCAACTGTATGTGAAGTTGATAAACTTGAGTTGAAGCAAGAATTTATTCATTTTGATTACCTACCTTTGAGTACCACAGGATTATAGTGGAAAATTGGAAGAATCTAGTTAACTGGACCTGTGCATTGCATACAATACAAGCAGACTTGGATTAGATTACTTGCCCATTACACCTTTGCTCACAAATGCCTTGTCAGTGCCCGATTTATATTGGTCAAGTTTATGAAATGTGAGGAACCTACATTGTTTTAGCATTTATTGATTATTTATCATTGAGATATTTTAACTTCACTTTTTTTACTCACTAACCACTGGAGTCATCTGTGCCACTGGCAACAATGTAAATTGGGCATTAAGATTTGCCGAATGCACCTTTCTAATTTACCTTTTTGGAGTTGGGATTTGATAAGTAGTTTATCATAGAAAAAGGGCAAATAAAAATATTTTCTGCTAAGAAACCTTACTTTATTTCACCATTATTGATTCTGATTTTCAGAAAGTGCAGTCTATTTCTATGAAATAAAATATGGTAAAGTAATGCTTGCACTACATTGTATTTACTTCAATAGGGATTAATAACATTTACAAAATAAATCAACAGTTGATCTAGCGATTGAGATATACTTTTATTTCCTGTACCAAATCTGTGTGGTCTTCATTCTTTTGACTTTCTTTTGGAGTTGGAGAACTCCATAGAGCAAAGCCTCAGCTGTCGGCGGGCATCCAGGCACGTAAATGTCGACTGGGACAATTCGATCACAACCTCTGCAATAAATGAGTAAACATTAATTTCTATAGCTACCGATTTGCCAATAATACTTCTGGAGCTGAGATGCATAAGGTCGGATCTCGAAATGCCAATTTTCGAGATCCGGCCTTATGCATCGCAGCTCCAGACTTATGTCACATCAACCAATAATGCAGCTATTTCAAGATTTTCAGTTAGATTTTTTATCAGTAAACACAGCTGGTGGCATAAATCTTATTGACTTTACTGTATCTAACTTCAATAAGATTTATGCCACCAGCTAATCTGTTCAGGTGGAAAAATTTGATGTGGACATATTCAAATCTAAACAAATTAGCAATACTGACTGGTGAGGTCAACTGAACACAAGTTAGAGGCACTGTAAAGCTTGTACAATACAAGCAATGGGTAAGTATTTATAAAGCGCAATTTACACTTCTTTTAATTTACCTTACAACTGAGTATGAGTAGTGGTAATAACCTCCACCATTAGCACAGCTGCCCATTGAAATGACCCATCGGGGGTCAGGCATTTGATCATAAACCTTCCTCAGAGCTGGTGCCATTTTGTTGGTCAGTGTTCCAGCTACAATCATCACATCAGATTGGCGTGGAGATGCACGAAAAACTACACCATATCTGAAACAAAGGAGATGGCAAATGTTATTGTTATTTTCAAATGTTTTATTGAAAAATTTACTTCATATATTGGTATGAGATAATAAGTATAATATTCCAATCAATTAATTCAAGCTTTTCAGTGTCATGATGTGTATGATATCTTTAGGTAGGTAGGTACCTAAGTTTTGCCATTGAAATATACCTAAGTAATCTCAAATGAACACCAACATTCACAAAATTTAATTTAGGGTACCTACCTGTCCATGTCATAGCGGGGAGCAGCAATGTGCATCATCTCTACAGCACAACAAGCTAAACCAAAAGTCATGGGCCACATGGAGTTCTTCCTTCCCCAGTTCAGCAGGTCATCCAGCCTGGCCACCGCCGTCTCAGCCAAGTTAGTGGCATCTTGGAAAGGAGAATAGGGCCGCTTTTCGTTCGGATTCGGCACAGGTAAATGAGTTTGGCGTATTTGTTCAATAACAGGCGCGAACGCTCCTTTTTTGATCACAGAAAGGACAGTGTTTGGAGCCGAGGCTCCAAGAGTTTTGAGAGCCTGCATCACCTGCAAAATTCTTCCAAAATATTGATTTCAAGAAGGACAACAACAATGATTATTCTATGTATGGTTCTTTCATTGATTACTAAGTTATTTTGCCTCAAAATGATACTCACGGAATTACTGCATACAATGTCGACGAAATCTAGTAAATCTTATGTTATTTACAATTCACTTACACCTAAAATATTTTTTTGATACAAATAGATTTTACGTAATGTGGAAGTAGGGATGTTCGATACGATACGATATTTTCGTGTATCGATACAATGGCATACGATACACCCGATATTTGTATCGATACAATGGCATACGATACGGCGTATCGATACAACACATGCAAGGTGTATCGGATCGAAAGTATCGTATCAAATTATTTTGATAACGAATTGTTTTGACTTGCAAGTTACCCGGTTAAAAGGTGGCATAGGTCCTATTTCCGGTCATTATTTATCTATGTTTAAATTTCAGGCAAATCGGTTCAGTGGTGGTCGAGTTTTAGAGGAACAAACATAAGTCCAAACTTTCACATTTTTAAATATTAGTTTGATATCACAAAACACCTTTTTTGACAGTTATAACTACGCACATTTTTGTAATAGTGCACATTATTAAAATAAACTATTTTTTTTAAATTATTAAACTACCTGCATACTTTGTCTTGATTCGATACTGTATCGATACGATATATCGTATCAAATGCCCTGTATCGATACGCGTATCGATACAATGCGTTACGATATATTGCGATACGAAATATCGATACAATCCGAAATATCGAACATCCCTATGTGGAAGAAAAGGAAAGTGCGTTTACGAAGAAAGGATGATCGATCAAGAGCTCAAAAAAAATGATTTTCCTGCTGTCATTGTTACTACCGTTGCTACCGTTCTGTTTCAACCAAACAGTAAGCAGTTTGATTTTATCAAATCAAAGTACGTATCAAAGTTTCATTTTGAAACTGAATCTTAGGTTTTGTTTAAAAAAATACCGTAAAATAAAAAAAGTTGGTTTTTGAAAACCCGAAACTCACTCCGTGAATCAATTCAGAAAAAAATCATTTTTTTTTTTTTTTTTTCTTTGTTTGTTTTGGCTTCGCACGGTTGTGCATTCAGCCAGTGTCAAGTAATTATTATTCTTCAAGTTTACAGCTAAATAAGTTAAATAAATACATATTACAATACTTAAATATAATATCCCATCCCCTCCCCTTGTGCCTCAGTAAAGATGTGGGCCTTTACTGAAACATCAACACGGACTTTTTGGAAGAACTTGAAAAGCAATGTTAACCAATTTTGTTTCACTTCCCCACACTTATGCACGTTCACGAACACTTAACGGTTAATAATCCACCATTATTACACATTAAAATTCGAAGAAACACAAGTTTTGGAAAATAAAACAAAAATGAAACTTGACTTCTCAAATTCCCGCCAAAAAGCCTCAAAAAAAAAAAAAAATCATTACTATGTACTAGAAGTGCCAACCTAATAAAAAATCATTCTAAGCGGGTGTCCGACCAAATGACTTGAGAGTTCCGTATGGAATTAATTTACTATGGGGCGATGGCGTACGGTACATATCACGTCACGACTTCACGAGTTTAGGTAAACTAGCTAAACTATCCGTGACTTTTTAAGTATTTTGTGATACGGATAGGTACCTACTGAAATGGATATAAACGTAACAGCTACAGTATCAATGTTCAAGTGTAAGGCACGGCTCGTCTAGTTCATGGTTACTATTATGTAAACCGCGCCAGCGCGCCGCCACTTGGGGCGGATCGCTGCGATCATGCTACGAACACCTTACGAACTTAGAACTGAGTACCCGGCTTATCACATCAAAATGCATAGATAGATACAGTACCTAGGTACCTACTTCAAGGCCTTCGAGCTCTAGATTGGATCTCGGTTATTCTCGTGTTTTCCGAATAGGTACGTCCGACAGCAGTGTATGATTCCACAAAACAGAATGTGACAGCAGCTCTAATTTGCTTTTCTTAAAAATGACTTTTCTTAAAGTTTGAAAACAAGTTATTTATTTGTTTGCGATAAAGTTGATATTAGGAGTAGGTACCTACCTACCTAATTTTCATTTCCAAATGACTTTTCGTCAATGGTTTTTATAAACGCTTTTTACTGTACGATGATGATGATAGATGAGTCTTTCTTGATTCACCTACAATTCCTACAAAAATATCTATGGTTCAGTTTATTTATAGGTAGGGAGTAACTCCTAAATTCGTTGTCTCATAGCTTTTTTGCGTATAGTAAAAAAAATGTGATTGTTTTACTATTAAAATGCCATTATTCAAAAGATAAATGTCTTAGTCACCTATTCATTATAAAAGGTCAGAGGATAATGCATAAAATCAATAAATATTTAGCTTTTAGTTCCATGACTCTGAAAAAATTGTTCCATTGAGAAACAAACAGAATTGCATGTAAAACCTTTCAATGAAACGCAAAGTACTAACTTTTAATATTTTTATAGAGGAAATGAGGCATATTTATCGAATAGTCACAAAAACTGATAGAAAAATCAGATTAATGGTGTAATAATCTCAATAGTTACTCCATTGAGTTACTTTTCTGACTCAATGACATCCTTTAGTTAGCTAGAACTCAATCAGTTTGAAAAAAATAAGCACAAGGAGCTTTCTGGCAAGTAGGAAACACTTTTTGTAACAAGTTTACATCACAAGAATAAACAATTTCAAGTAAATTAGACTGTATTTTTAAAAATACTGAATCAAAATTGAGGGACAACTTCTCAAAATTATGTAAGGTGGCGTTCACCTTTGAATACTTTATTTACAAAAATAGCTTCAGGTTAGAAATTAAAACAAATTATCATAAAAGTTATATATTATTATTATTAAATATTATAAAAGTGTAAAATATAATATATTATTATAAAACTGTCCCGTCCAAAGTGTCCCTTAGCAAAAGTGTCCCGTAGCTAAAGTGTCCCTTAGCTAAAGTGTACCGAAGCAAAAGTGTCACGTTAGAAAAGTGTCCCTTAGCAAAAGTGTCCCGAAGAAAAAGTGTCCCGAAGCAAAAGTGTTCCGTTGAAAAAATGTCCCGAAGCAAAAGTGTCCCGTTGCAAAAGTGTCCCTTGGCAAAAGTGTCCCGTAGCTAAAGTGTCCCTTAGCGAAAGTGTACCGAAGCAAAAGTGTCCCGAAGCAAAAGTGTCCCTTAGCAAAAGTGTCCCCAAGCAAAAGTGTCCCGTTGAAAAAGTGTCCCGAAGCAAAAGTGTCCCGAAGCAAAAGTGTCCCGAAGCAAAAGTGTCCCGTTGAAAAAGTGTCCCGAAGCAAAAAGTGTCCTGAAGCAAAAGTGTTCCGAAGCAAAAGTGTCCCTTTGAAAAAGTGTCCCGAAGCAAAAGTGTCCCGTTGCAAAAGTGTCCCGAAGCAAAAGTGTCCCGAAGCAAATTGTCCCGTTGAAAAAGTGTCCCGAAGCAAAAGTGTCCGTTAGCAAAAGTGTCCCGAAGCAAAAGTGTCCCGAAGCAAAAGTGTCCCGTTGACACTTTTGCAACGGGACACTTTTGCTTCGGGACACTTTTTCAACGGGTCACTTTTGCTTCGGGACACTTTTGCTTCGGGACACTTTTGCTAAGGGACACTTTTGCTTCGGGACACTTTTTCAACGGGACACTTTTGCTAAGGGACACTTTTGCTTTGGGACACTTTGGCTTCGGGACACTTTTGCTTCGGGACACTTTTGCAACGGGACACTTTTTCAACGGGACACTTTTGCTTCGGGACACTTTTGCTAAGGGACACTTTTCAACGGGATACTTTTGGTTCGGGACACTTTTGCGAAGGGACAGTTTTGCTAAAGGACACTTTTCTACGGGACACTTTTGCAACGGGACACTTTTGCTTCGGGACACTTTTTCTTCGGGACACTTTTGCTAAGGGACACTTTTCTACGTGACACTTTTGCTTTTGTACACTTTCGCTAAGGGACACTTTAGCTACAGGACACTTTACTGGTTTTTGACAACTTTACACACTGCTTAAAACATAACCCTCTTTTAGTTTTCGTGTAGGGTAAACAGAATAAAATCTCAACTGTATCGCGGCTTTAGCGTTCCACTGAGTTACAATTTGTTCCACTGAGTTACGAAATTTCTCAGTGGAACGTAACGGTTCTGCTGATTCAGAATTAAAATGAAAAAAAAAATAGGATAGACGATTACTTTCTTGTTGTTTAGTGTAGTTTTAGTTGTGGTGAATACATAGGGAACTAAATAATACCAAGTTGCTACATGAAACCAGCTACTTAGGTACCACCAAAAACTCCGTAACTCAGTGGAACACAAAAAAGTCCCTCTGAGAGCGACCTTCTGCCACGGCACGACGCACAATGGTCCCGAATTTGGTGCTCCATACACATAGAAACCAAAACTCGATTTATTATTTTTTTTTTATTGGGGAGTGTTCTAGTACACAATTCTTATTCAAATATGTAGGTACGGTCACCATAGCAAGCTTCATGATGGAATAAAAAAATATTTAGTTTATTTTTGTATGGAGGAGAACACTTAAATAGGATTATCTCTCGACTCTTAGAAACTCAAGGGCTGCCGCTTATAGAGGGTGTACACCTACACGAGGCCGTCCTCATAAGCTACCAATCTCGCACAGCTGGGCACGGTTTTAGCACCCAGAGCAAACTGAATATTCGAAAATTTGCCTACTACACCAAAACTAGAATTTCTTAAATGTTTGCATGGTAGATTGTTTTAATTCACTATTTTTATCTAACTATGTAGGTACAGTCACCATAGTACGCTTTACGTAAGAAAAAAAAAAATATTTTGTCTTTTTTTGTGTATGCATGAAAACACTTAATTCGGATTTTCTCTCGACTCATAGAAACTCAAGGGCTGCCGCTTATACAGGGTGTACACACTCATAAGGCTGTCCTTATAAGCTACCAATCTTGCACGTCTGGGCACGGTTTTGGCCAAAAAACTAATAATTCGAAAATTTTACAGCAATACCGAAACCAAGATTTCAAAAAAGTTTGCATGGGGGATTGCTCTGATACACGATTTTTATCAAAAAATGTAGGTACAGTCACCATAGCAAGCTTCATGACGGAATAAAAAAATATTTAGTTATTTTTGAATGGAGCAAAACACTTAAATTGGATTATCTCTCGACTCTTAGAAACTCAAGGACTGCCGCTTATACAGGGTGTACACCCACATGAGGCCATCCTCATAAGCTACCAATCTCGCACGGCTGGACACGGTTTTAGCGCCCAGAGCAAAATGAATATTCGAAAATTTGTCAACTACACCAAAACTAGAATTTCGTAAATGTTTGCATGGTAGATTGTTCTAATTCACTATTTTTATCTAATTATGTAGGTACAGTCACCATAGTAAGCTTTACGTAAGAAAAAAAAAATATTTTGTCTTTTGTTGTGTATGGATGAAAACACTTAATTTGGATTTTCTCTCGACTCTTAGAAACTCAAGGGCTGTCGCTTATACAGAGTATACACACACATGAGGCTGTCATCATAAGCTACCAATATTGCACGTCTGGGCACGGTTTTGGCACCCAGAGCCAAAATACTAATAATTCAAAAATTTTACAGCATTCCCGAAACCAAGATTTTTAAAAAGTTTGTATAGGGGATTGCTCTAATACACGATTTTTATGTAAAAATGTAGGTACAGTCACCATAACAAGCTTCATGACAGAAAAAACAACTATTTAGTTCTATTTTTGTGTGGAGGATAACACTTAAATTGGATTATCTTTCGACTCTTAGAAACTCAAGAGCTGCCGCTTATACAGAGTATACACCCACATAAGGCCGTCCTCACAAGCCACAAATCTCGCACGGCTGGGCACGGTTTTGGCGCCTAGAGCCAAATGATTATTTGAAAATCTATAAACTACACCGAAAGTAAAATTTAAAGCTTGCTGTCGTGACTGTACCTACATATTTAGATAAGAATAGTGTATTAAAGCAATGTCCCATGCAATCCCCCATGCAAACATTTACGAAATTCTAGTTTTGGTGTAGTTGACAAATTTTCGAATATTCAGTTTGCTCTGGGCGCCAAAACCGTGCCCAGCCGTGCAAGATTGGTAGCTTATGAGGACGGCCTCATGTGGGTGTACACTTTGTATAAGCGGCAGCCCTTGAGTTTCTAAGAGTCGAGAGATAATCCAATTTAAGTGTTTTCCTCCATACAAAAAATACCAAAATATTTTTTTATTCCGTCATGAAGCTTGCTATGGTGACTGTACCTACATTTTTAGATAAAAATCGTGTATCAGAGCAATCCCCCATGCAAACTTTTTTGAAATCTTGGTTTCAGTATTGCTGTAAAATTTTCGAATTATTAGTTTTTTGGCCAAAACCGTGCCCAGACGTGCAAGATTGGTAGCTTATAAGGACAGCCTCATGTGTGTGTACACCCTGTATAAGCGGCAGCCCTTGAGTTTCTATGAGTCGAGAGAAAATCCGAATTAAGTGTTTTCATTCATACACAAAAACAGACAAAATATTTTTTTTTCTTACGCAAAGCGTACTATGGTGACTGTACCTACATAATTAGATAAAAATAGTGAATTAGAACAATCTACCATGCAAACATTTACGAAATTCTAGTTTTGATGTAGTTGACAAATTTTCGAATATTCAGTTTGCTCTGGGCGCCAAAACCGTGTCCAGCCGTGCGAGATTGGTAGCTTATGAGAATGGCCTCATGTGGGTGTACACCCTGTATAAGCGGCAGCCCTTGAGTTTCTAAGAGTCGAGAGATAATCCAATTTAAGTGTTTTGCTCCATTCAAAAATAACTAAATATATTTTTATTCCGTCATGAAGCTTGCTATGGTGACTGTACCTACATTTTTAGATAAAAGTCATGTATCAGAGCAATCCCCCATGCAAACTTTTTTGAAATCTTGGTTTCGGTATTGCTGTAAAATTTTCGAATTATTAGTTTTTTGGCCAAAACCGTGCCCAGACGTGCAAGATTGGTAGCTTATAAGGACAGCCTCATGTGTGTGTACACCCTGTATAAGCGGCAGCCTTTGAGTTTCTATGAGTCGAGAGAAAATCCGAATTAAGTGTTTTCATTCATACACAAAAAAAGACAAAAATTTTTTTTTTCTTACGTAAAGCGTACTATGGTGACTGTACCTACATAGTTAGATAAAAATAGTGAATTAGAACAATCTACCATGCAAACATTTAAGAAATTCTAGTTTTGGTGTAGTAGGCAAATTTTCGAATATTCAGTTTGCTCTGGGTGCTAAAACCGTGCCCAGCTGTGCGAGATTGGTGGCTTATGAGGACGGCCTCGTGTGGGTGTACATCCTCTATAAGCGGCAGCCCTTGAGTTTCTAAGAGTCGAGAGATAATCCTATTTAAGTGTTCTCCTCCATACAAAAAAAAACTAAATATTTTTTTATTCCGTCATGAAGCTTGCTATGGTGACTGTACCTACATATTTGAATAAGAATTGTGTACTAGAACAATCCCCAATAAAAAAAAATTAAAAAATCGAGTTTTGGTTTCTATGTGTATGGAGCACTAAATTCGGGACCAACGTGCGACGGTCGAAACAGAAAGGACAAAAATCGAATTGGCTAACGTGCATCGTCTGTTTAGTGATGCTGAGTAAAAAAAATCATAACATTTAGCAGTATTTTTGGTAGAAAATCAAGAAAAAGCTCGTAACTAAGTGGGAGTTTCCACCGAGGTCCATATTTTGACCTCACACTAAATTGCATCTCTCTAAATTTTTATGTAGGTACTTTATAATAGTTTTATCGTCAGATACCTAATAATGAATCATTTTTGAAGGCTATAAGCCCTACATAATATACTGTTACGTTGGCAAAAACAGTAAATAATCCAACTTGAAAATGACCAATTATGGAAAGGACATGGCAAAAATCATGTTTTGCCGAAAACAAAGTTACTTTTTGTATGAAAATCTTTAATAATCGAATAATATTTTAACATATTCTTGATGCCTATACTGTATAGTTTCACATTAAAATTTAATATTGGGTATGAAACAACAACATTTTTCAAAAATCCAACAAGAGTAGCGAGGACACCGGAAAAACGCAACAGACACAGACAACGAATTTAGCAATCGCCCTAGGTAGGTACATTGTACAGTCACCTGCAATAGTATGTACCTACACAAACCAAAAAGTTTATTAGAGTAAAAAGTAAAAATAAACATAGGTATCCAACTGATAACAGTTACCTATTTCTATTGGTTTCTATTCTATAATGCCGTCATACGTAGCAAGGCCGTAGGTTACGGCCGCGGCCGTTGGGAAAATTTTTACGGAACTCTGACGTTCTGTGACTCTGACTGACATGACAACGACAAAATAATGTTTAGACATTTGTCTTATTGTCTGTTCAGTGTTCTGTCATCCTCAATGACCCATCATGACCCAGCCACACAGAGTACAATAATATATTACTGAAACCCAGCCCAGCCAGACCCAAGTCAGCAGAACAGAAGTCAGTGTTTGGTTTGTTTTGTTTGTGTTGTGCATCGCATCGTTGCGTTGATTCGTTGGATTTGAAACATTACATTGAGATGAGATTATCTCATAACATAATCAAAGAGAATGTAAAAGCTAACGCTAATCATCTGCATCAAATTTAAGAGTTTGGTATTGAAATCATTAAATACTAAAACCTAGAGAAACCGGCGAAATGTCTATTTCAACGAAGGTACCTAATCAGATTATTGTGTTGTCTATCGCTATTAATATCTTTATAATAAAATGTTAACCTACTACTTATTCGCAGACGAAAAAATGGTTTAACCCAATGGCTGAGTTTGAAGACGATGAACCTCCAAAGAAAAAAACAAGTTCAGATAACTTCAAATTCAAATCACCTACCAAAGTAAGTTAAACTTGCCTTGCAGAATTTTAATTAATTACCTATTACTTACCAGAAATATCTTAATAATACCTATAAGCTGATAATAGAATAGGACAGAACCGGAATAGTAAGTATATTTACTAATATGTGTGATCATGTTGTTTATAGGCACAATCAAAGCAGAATGTGAATGTTGCTAAACTCTCTAATGTAGGATCTAGGAACTGGATGAAAAACTTTGACCCTGTGAGCATGGAAGATTTGGCTGTGCACATCAAAAAACTTCAAGAAGTTGAAGAATGGTTGAAGATTGTACATAATAAGAACTGCAGCGATATGATGCTCCTATCAGGACCTGTTGGTTGTGGGAAAACAGCTACTTTACTGACTTTAGCTAAGAAGTATGGTATAAAAGTAACTGAATGGATCACGCCTCTAGATATTGAAATGCCTACTGAGTATGGTGAGGAGAGCTTTTAATTTTTTTATTTAAATACATTTATACTCAAAAAATGCTGATAGGTATTATTTCACTATAACTTGAGCTAATATTTATCTATTGTTATTTTGTTTTCAGGAAATTATGAATTCAAAGAAAAACAATCAACAAAGTTCTTAGATTTTATACTGAATGCAGCTAACTTTACTTCACTTTTGGACAACAACAGCAAGAAGCTGGTGTTAGTGGAAGATTTCCCAAACACATTTATCAGAACTCCTTCAGAATTCACTGAAGTTTTACAGTAAGATTGTCCACACTACTGCTTGTGTGAATTTTATGAGCTAAAGCTGTGGCCCAAGCCATGTTTATGCTTCTTGGCTTGTCACAAAGAACAGCTATCAAGTCACATACCGTTGTTATCTCATAAATTTTGGTTACAGCCAATATCAATCCAGAGCAAAATCGCCTCTAGTCTTCATTTGTTCAGAATCTCACACAGACAATAAGAATACTGCAACAAATCTATTCACACCAACTTTGAAGGAACAATTTAGAATACATCAAGTCTCGTAAGTATTCTGTTCACTAATTTATTTTTAAAAAATATTTATTTCCTCTTAATCAAGTCATGTCCATTTAGTTAATTCTAGTTGAACCTTTCAAATGGTAATACATACAATTTAACTGGTTCCATAGCCTTCAACTAAACATAAACTCGCAAAATTCACACTCTTTAATATTATTATAGAAATAGTTCATGTTATTTTATGTAATCATAATGTCTATGTTTTCTCAGATTCAATGCTGTCTCAGCTACAGGTTTGAAATCAGCTCTCAAGCGGGTGGCAGAAATTATTAACAAAAAGCACACAACGGTGTACAATCCACCCACATCAGACATGATAGAATGTGTGGTCAACTCTTCAGGAGGTGATGTGAGATCTGCTGTCTTAAACTTACATTTTGCTTGTTTGAAAGGTAAATAACTGTTTAAAACAAAACAAAAAATTATCATGTAGAGATGCCCCCAAGACACCGTAGACATTCTCTCAGATCTTTAGTCATATAGGCTGGATTCGACCAAAAGTCATCTTACTCCAGAGTAACTAGCCAACATAATTCGAAATACAATTGTTTAGAAAGCGCAACCGAACAATATTATGTGCACACAAATTATCCTGTTTATAAGGTGTCAACTTTACAATGTCAAAATATTCAAACAAACAGTAGTTTACTCGCTAGTAAAAACTTAATCCAGTTTGGTCGAATCTCCAAAAGTATCGATTATCCAAAATGTATTTGCTACATGGCCACATTTTGCAGAAGTCAGCATTCCATAAGTACCTATGTTAGTAAGAAATTCCTCCGAAGAATGCTGGTGCTTCGAAACGAAAAATCACTATCTTACTAAGGAAGAGTACCTACATCATAGTTGTTTTATGTTCCAGGTTCAAGTCTAAACTTAGAAACCAGTTTTATAGCAGAAAAGGAAAATAAAAGCAAAACCACAAAAAAGAAAAAACATGCATCCAGTAAATTCATGTCCTTGGGCAAAGACCAGACTGTTAGCATTTTACATGGAGTAGGCAGAGTACTAAACCCAAAAGGTATACTTCTTTGGATTTATTGTTATTAGGTACTACCAAAACTAAATAGATTATTCTGGTTCAAATCAAACCAGGTTAAAACTTGAACGTGAAAACTTTACTTACTCATTGTTCTCGCCTTGTTTTGAATTTTGTCGGTTTTTGGCGCGCTTAGATGAATCTAAGTTGGTGCGAGTCAAAGGAGCGAGAACGCGAAAATTGGCGTCCCAAGATTCTCGCGAGAGAACGCAGACCTTCGAAGTTCTCGCGAGAAGTGTGGAGCGGGCTTAAAATTAGAAGTAGGTATGCTTGCATATTGCTAGTCTTGACTAGCTTTCACCTGCGACTTCGATCGCCTGGTACCAACATTTTAAATAGCTTAAAGGTAAGCTATTCAAGGCCACAATCCAAATTTCAAACAAATTGCTCCACTAGTTTAGGCATGATTGAAACAAACATACAAACTTTCACATTCATAGTACCTACTAGTAGGTTTTTTTTTACAAAAAAGACAAGTTTCACTAGGGAGCAGTAAAGATTCCTGGTTTTGCAACCAAATCAATTTTTTCTTTCAGTAATAGTCAATGAAAACGGAGACCAAAAATTAACACATCCACCAGAAGAAATAATAGAACAGTTCCTGAGTCAACCTAACTCTTTTGTGAATTTCTTAGAAGAGAACTACTTGCCTCACTTCTCATGTGCAGACCACGCTGATAAAGCAGCTTCCGCGCTCAGTGACGCTGATTTTTTACTTGCAGAGTGGAGAGTAAGTGGAACTTGAAATTGATGCAACTAGTTCATTTTTTGTAACATAGGTTCGCGACTGTAGACATTCTAATAATCTTCAGGCATTTGACCCTTAGAGTATGTCTAGAAAAGTAGTCAGAGGTATGTCTATACACAATATGTCATGCATGTCGGTATCTTGCAAGTAGTGTGTATTCTGTGATAGGTTGCAAGCACATTGCAGCTTATTAGATTTCTTCACAAAGATTTCCTCATAGTACGCATCGAAAATCCATCGTTGCACGACCAACGTTCAAACGCGCGATTGTATCACATTATTTGTTTTTTTCATATCCTAATATTCCACAGGAGAAAATGTGTCAAGAATATGGCTTGTATACTTCAGTTGCTGGACTTATGCTGGCTAATAAGGCCCCAGTGTCAGCATGGAACCCAGTGAGGGGTCCTAAGAACATGAGGATCCAATACCCGTAAGTGTTGAAACTATGATCATATTGACTGTTTGTAATTATAATTATTTATTGCTACAACATTACATCATTTCGTCTTTTTCAGATTACCTTCTGAAATGCCTCTCTTGGAACAAAACTATTTGTACAAAGGAAAAATTCTTGTAACAGACTATCAGACCTATTGCAAAATTATTGGAAGCAAAACTTGAAAAGATATGACAGTTGTAAAAATGTTAAATAAAACCATTTTATTTCAAAAAATGCTTCTATTCTAAATATGTTTATATTTATCTTGGCATAATCTGCTTTCTTCTAAATCTTCACCTTACATTTACTTGGGGATGGGGAAAAGGACACGATCTTTAGATCTGAAGACAAAAAAAAATGTAATTAATCAGTGTCAATACAGTTTATTAGAAAGTCATTAGGTACATTTATTGAAATTACACTTCACTAATTATAGTCAGTTTGTGTCCACTGATCACTCTTCAATTTGGTTTCCGTTTTGCAAGCTTTTATAACAAGGAAAAACTTGTTAAAAGTCAGTTCACAGGATTATAGAGATCTATGAACAGCTACATCATACTTACCTGCCAGCGAGCTTACTACCGACAATCGCAAGCACAAATTAGTTCATACTTACCTTACACTGCTCCAGCAATTTTCGGAACTCATGCGGAAGTTTCGAGTTTGAGGTGTGGGTGCAGTTTGGGTCGATTTCTGAACTAGAGTGAAATGGTTATCTACCTAATACTAACAAAGTATTTGTTTTCTTTAACTAACAAACATGCCTTGGGGGTATCGCCGGTGGTACGGTGGGGCAGTCACGTATTATAAATTCTACAAACAACTTTAGAAATACTTTAAGTAATTTTGATGGCCATGTATTGTTAGACAGCTGCAGATATAAATCTGCAATTCATTTAATATTTTAGCTAGTAGATTGCAAACTAAAGAGGAACCATTTCACACTAGTCAAAGTCAATTATTGTACTGTATATCATATTCAAAAGTAATGATAATTACAAATATCTTCTGAATCAATACACAGTACCACAGACAACAAGACAGAGCTATTAGGATATGCAATGAACAGATTCTAACAGCACTATTTAGCTTGTCTGTGTGTGTTGTGTATAGGTGTAGTGCTAGGAGTGGTTACACAGTACCACAGACACAAAATAAACAGAAGCTATCAGGATATGCAATGAACAGATTCTAACAGCACTATTTAGCTTGTCTGTGTGTGTTGTGTCTAAGTGTAATGCACAAGGATTTTATATACTACGTAACTGGATGGCTCACTGACATTTAATGTACAAATGATTTTGAACCTTATCACGACTGTCCAACATTCAATTATAATTCAATCTGGGTAATAAGGATTGTTGGTCTCGTTGAGAGAACTTCGTGGTAGCTTTGTCCCTTTCACACTCGTTGGATTAGTAGTGTGCCCACGTCATTTAAATTTCAGGATATTCACTAAGGATTAGGAATGTTTAGTTCATAAATTATGGTCGCCCTTTAGAAAGAGACACACCGCCCAAGTTTTACGTTTTCTGTCTCAGTGAACCTTCCAGTTACGTTTAGTATACAAATTCCTCGGTAGTGCACAAGGAGTACACAGTACCACAGACACAAAATAAACAGAAGCTATTATGATAGGCAATGAACAGATTCTAACAGGTCTTCAGGTTGTCTGTGTGTGTTGTGTTGTGTAGTGTAGTGTAGTGTGTATAGGAAGTGTTGTGGTTATCGGGAGGATGAGGAGGAGGACCTTGAGCGGCGGCGGCGGGGGGCGGGGCGCGGCGAGCGCGAGCGCGTGCGGCGCCGGCGCGCGGGCGAGCGGCGCCGCGGGGGCGGGCTGCGCCGCCGGTACCTGACAAACACAAACATTTGAGCTCATAATGTCCTCTTAATTTCTGTTTGCTCGCGAGCATGTAAACGCGGTGTGACTAGTGTTCAGCGGACTGATTGTCTAACAAACTTGTCTCAAATCTCAAATTAGATTTCAAAACGATCGCGTAGGTATTTTTTGTTGCGTTCGGTCTCGTTGATGTGAGAGTGCGTGATCATGATCACTGAACTGTCATTTTAAGATTTTGAGACCGATTTTGGTCGCTATCAAAGATAGACAATCAAGGGGCAGATTGAGAGGCGTTTATAGGTACAGTTGTTCCATCTCACGAAGGCGGGTTGGTCTTAACTGTGTGTAGATGCACATGCATGTTGTTTCTGTGTGCGTAAGCTCGCGAGCGCTCAGTATTGGTGGTATCGCCCGAGCTTACCTACACCTACAGTTACGCACACACGAGCGCGTCACAACTACAAGTAATGCTCACCCGCCTTCGTGAGATAGAACAACTGTACTTACATATAAACGCCCCTTGATTGTCTATCTTTGATAGCGATTAAAATCGGTTTCAAAATCTTAAATTATGACAGTTCAGTGATCACGCAACTAGCTCTCTCTCATCTCAACGAGACCGAACGCAACAAAAGATACCTACGCGCTCGTTTTGAGATCTAATTTGAGATTTGAGACAAGTTAGTTAGAGAATTAGTCAGCTAAACACTTGTCATACCGCGTTTAAATGTTCGCGAGCAAACAGACATTCAATGAGCTCGTTATCTGTTATCGCGTTCTGTCTCCTTGCGAAAGTTTACGAGGATAAGTCTGGATGTTTGTTAGGCGGTTCGTGAGAACGTTGAGAACTAGCAACGCACCCCTCAGCGGTCTGCAGATTTTATCATTGTATATCACGCGCGTCGATGCGTTGTCAGTGTGTTGTACTATGCGTGTTTTCTATACAAACTGAGATACTTGCATCCAATGTTAAAATCTGCAGCCACGCACAACGCAGCGAGGTGCGTTGCAGTGTGAGAACCGCCTTAATCTTTCATGCAAAAAGTACTGAGCGGTTTTTAATGAAACTTGGAATATACATAGTTTATGATCTGGAATAACACATAGGCTATTTTATTTATGTCTATTATTTTTTTGCCAGACTATAGGTACCACGCGAGCGAAGCCGCGGGCGGATGCTAGTCTAGTATAGATTCAATGGCTTATGTACCGTGGCGGCGAGTGTCGTCGCGGCGGCAGGTGTCTGGGCGGCAGTGGGCGCGGCGAGGGCCGGCGCGGCCGCGATGGAATCAACACCGGCGCCGCCGTTATCTCCTGCCCGTCGATCTGGCCTGCAACATTATATTTATTTTTAGTAAACAGAAATATACACCGTTAATTCTGGGTCAGTTTAAAGCCAGCACCCACTGCTTGTATTGCTTAATCGTATTCGTGTCGTTGGGTTAGTTTTTGAATTTGATAAGTATTTCATACAAAACTAAATAGTTGAAAAGATTAACAAAAGTGAGGAAAACACTTGGTAAGGTGTCGTAGGCTCGCAGAGCTAATGACCTAGGTATGTATGTATGACTACGACGTAGCATAGACTCTACGCCGTAGCAACAGCTGAGCACAGAGCACGTATCTCCGTGATTTATCCTGCCTATGTTTCGTGATATTATTAATTGCAAAAAAATAGATCTCATTTTTATTATTATTTTTGAGTAAGGTTATCGATATAGATTACGTAGGCGCCGGCTTTAAACTGACCAAAAATAAACGGTGTATATACACAGAAAAATGTATTTCTTTCCAGTATTTTAGAAAAGTGGACACTGCGTTTTTTGCAGCGCGTTTGTATCGATACAAACGCGATGTGAACACGCTGCCCCCCTCCCGGTTCGCTTTTGTATGGAAACAAACGCGTTGCGAACGCGCAGCTTAAAAACGCGCTGCAAGAAACGCAGTGTGGCCACTCCCTTAATACTAAGTAAAAAAAACACTAGTGTTTGTTTAATCTTTGTTGCTTTTGTGTTGAGGAAAGATATACATTTTTCATTCCATCTATTCGAAAAGGACGACTTTGTTCGCCTTTAAGTGCGCCCAAAGTAGATCATTCCTCTTCAAGGAACTTTTAGCGGGCAGTAATGAGTTTTTAATCCTCTTTATAAGTTTAGCGGGCAGTAATGAGTTTTTAGTCCCCTTTAAGTGCGCCGGAATTATCTTTACCGCGCACCTATGAGGTACAACCAACTACTTTGCACTGCAAAGTAATTGTACCTCATAGGTGCAAAGATTCCACATTCAAGTCTCGAACCTAGCTAGATGAATGAGGACTCTTCCAAAAACACCACAATTGTAATCACATTTAGAGATTCATTACTCTGTGGTTTTAGCATAGCTATAGATAGCTAGCTATCCATACAAAAATTGTAAGTCCAACCTCATAAAATCCTGTGCGTTTTCGTCAGCGCGATCTAGAAATCGATTCACTACCGCCATCTAGTTTGTTTTCGTGGAACTATTGATGGAGAGTTTTTTTGTTCGAACGCGCTAATCTCAGGAACTACCAGTCCGATTTGAAAAATTATTTCTGTATTTGATAGCTAAACTCTTGAGAAAGGTTATAGGCTACTTTTCATCATCATCATCATCACCATAAACCATCAGATAAACATACCGCCCACCATTCAGCCGCCGCGCGGCCGCCGTATGAATAAAAAAAAATTAATCCCCGATTACTTTTCTCAAGTGGAACTTCGTCGATTTAACACATTATTTTCTCTTCCCTTTTATTTTCTCATAGATTGTAATGAAAAGTAGAGTGTATCACTCGGGCGCAAAATATATTTTTGGCTCGGGCGACGTACTTTAAATCCCTCGCTACGTTCAGGATTCTACCAAAGAATCCCTCGCTACGCTCGGGATTCTACTCTAGAATCCTTCACTTCGCTCTGGATTCAAAAAAGCGCCCTCGCCGTCAAAATATTATTTTGCCCCCTTATAATACAATCTACTATTAATATTAATACAAATCACCCTGCAGATAGATTTCAGTGCAACTGCTGTAATTCATCACATAAAATGATTTTACTTTTTAACCAACTTCAAAAAAGGAGGAGATTCTCAATTCGTCGGATTTTTTTTTTGTAGCTTTGTTGGTTTTATTTATAAACCTGATGTTTCCCATTGCAGGGACAATTATTATATACATAATATCAATCACATAGTGACTACAGTTTACCCGTAGGTAATTTTATGACTGCATTCTCTTGGAAATGGCTATTTACCTACTTATCTTATTTGCTCGTCAATGCAAATGATTGAGCAAATGAGATCAAAAATAAATCTTTTTAAAGAGTTAATTACCCCCATCCATATGCTTCATAGCTGATTCAGCTTCATCCCCATTGCTAAACTCCACATAAGCATAGCCGCGTCCATTATATGGATGCAGTCTATCAGTAGGGTACTCCACATTCTTCACAGTGCCGTAAGTAGAGAATATCTCGAGCACATGCTCTCTGGTGACATTCAGTGTAAGACGCCCGATGTGAATACGAGTGGGGCGCGGCGGCGGGGAGCGCTCGCGCTTTTTACGTCCTGGCGACCTGCTGAAATTAAATAACATGATATATAAGTATACATATTCCGGAGTGATCAATTGTTTTATATAAAAGACTAGCTGACGCCCCCGGCTTCGGCCGCGTGGACTACTATTTTGTTTATCCCACGGAAACCATGCATTTTTTCGGGATAAAAGTAGCCTATAGTCGGATTGCTCATTCTACGGACTAAAATTGAAGGAAAAAATGTCATTTTTCCTTCAATTTTGACATAAAACATATCAAAAATAATCAAAATTGAAGGAAAAATGACATTTTTTCCTTCAATTTTAGTCCGTATAATGAGCAATACGACTATATGTCCTATTCCCGGTCATTATCTATCTATGTTTCAAATTTCAGCCAAATCGGTTCAGTAGTTATGGAGATACGTGGTAACAAACATTCACACACACACGGACTTTCATCTTTATAATATTAGTAGGATAGGAAAATTTAGGTTTAAATTTTAGCCTATACTAAAACCAAACATTTGTTTTGAATCCTCTTGCACCTTAATGTTATTGTAAGAGTAATTTTCAAATTCCTGGCCACACCTAGATTATAGCTAGTGCAAAGAATACCATAAAGAATTTTAACTAGTAATAAGGTCGCCGACACTGACTTGCAGCGTTTTTTTTAATTTTTTAACTATTGTTTGTGTGAGTGCTAAATAGATGTTTCTAATAAAATATTATTTTGGAATAGGGAGATACTTGCTTACCTTTCTTGTTTATCTTTGTTTTTGAGCTTATCACTAGAAGGTGCTGATGACTTCTTCTTGTCATTGAGAGGAGATCTGTCTCTGCCTTTGTCTGCCTCTCGTCTATCTTTAATCGGGCTCTTGTTTGGTGACGTCCTGGAAAATATAATGGATTATTATATTAGATGTTCATCACTCTAGCTCAGTGGTCGTCACACTTTTCTGGTCAAGGGCCGCATAGGACAATGTGAGGTATCACTGCGGGCCGCACATTAGTTGAAAATTTTTCGAAATTCTTAAATCCTAGTAGGTAATAAATAACGAACTTTAAACTTAGCATAATTTTGCGGTGCTCAAAGACTCGCTGTTTGTCGGTTCCTATTCTGTGGTCTGACATAACTCACTTTGCTCGCAATATACCTACTCATGAAGTTACAGTGCGAGCGAATAGGGATCCAAACCAAGCGAGCGAAGTGAGCCGAATTTTTGCATGTGACTCTTGATTTATTTTTTGCGGTGATCAAAGCAAAAACTCGCTGCTTATCGGTTCTTATTTTGTGGTTAGACTTTACTCGCGATATACCTTACTAACGAAGTTAAATGCGAGCGAAGCGAGCCGAATTTTTTTAGACAAATGCAACATGTGACACTTGATTTTGTTTGCGGTGTTCAAAGAAAAAACTCGCTGCTTATCGGTTCTTATTCTGTGGTGAGAATTTACTTACTTTACTCGCAAAATACCTTACTCATAAAGATAAATGCGAGCGAAGCGAGCCGAATTTTTAAGACAAATGCAACATTGTGACACTTGCTTGATGTTGTTTGCGGTGATCAAAGAAACAACTCGCTGCTTATCAGTTCTTATTTGGTTTTTAGACTTAACTCGCTTTACTCGCAATATACCTTACAAACAAAGTTAAATGCGAGCGAAGCGAGCCGAATTTTTTAAGACAAATAAACATGTGACACTTGATTTTGTTTGCGGAGTTCAAAGAAAAAACTCGCTGCTTATCGGTTTTTATTCTGTGGTTAGACTTTACTCACTTTACTCGCAAAATACTTTACCCAAGAAGTTAAATGCGAGCGAAGCGAGCTGAATTTTTTAAGACAAATGCAAAATTGTGACACTTAATTTTTTTTGCGGTGAATAGGCAATATGCGTCTGATTCAAAAGCGGGTTAAACGTATTTTTCTATGAACATTATGGCTTTAAAATTATGTGTGTGTAATTATTTTTTAATATTATTTCATTTTCGCTTAGAAATTAATAATTAAAAAGTGCAAAAATATAGTGGGAATTTCATAAGACTTGTAACGCAACGCTATTTGTCACGTATGCTGTGACGTCACACTCCTTCAAACTCGACAGAAAGTTTTTTTTTCTACCTACAAGCGCGTGTAATTTTGGTGACTTGTGACGTCACGTCCGTTTCAAGTGCATGAAAATGTTGATAAATTTTAAAAATTGTTTTTGTTACAAAATTTTAGTTTTTCGGCGCTGGAATTTTTGTTACGGTTATTTAACGATATAACCTATCGTTTAAAACCATAAAAAAAATTGATGCATATTGCCTATTGGTGGTTAGACTTTACTCACTTTACTCGCAATATACCTTACAAACAAAGTTAAATGCGAGCGAAGCGAGCCGAATTTTATAAGGCAAATGTAACATGTGACACTTTGTTTGCGGTGTTCAAAGAAAAAACTCGCTGCTTATTCTTTCATATTCTGTGGTTAGACTTAACTTACTTTATTTGCAATATATCTTACCTATGAATTTAAATGCGAGCGAAGCGAGCCAAATTTTTTAAGACAAATGCAACAAGACATGTGACACTTGATTTTGTTTGCGGGGATCATAGAAAGGCTCGCTGCTTGCCTGTTCCTATTCTGAGGTCATACATTACTCACTTTGCTTACATTATACCTAGTCATAAAGCTAAAATGCGAGCAAAGCGAGCTCCAAACCAAGCAAACAAAGCGAGTTTCTTTATCTCGAAGTTTTTAAATCAATTATAACATCAACATTCATGATTTCCGTGCCCTTTTCCCACTAGGTTGGGTCGGCACAACATGTTCTACTATAATGTGGTAGCATTATTATCTACCTACCTACTAAAATTGTTTGCTTGGCCGCGGGCCGCACCAAAACCATCCGCGGGCCGCATGCGGCCCGCGGGCCGCACTTTGACGACCACTGCTCTAGCTAGTGTAATCTCCTTCACTTAAACATGACTTTAAATAACTGTGACATGATACAATTTCAGACTCGAAACTACAATGTGATGAAAATTGGTTAAATATTTTTAATATTTTTTCATGGTTTTGCTTATGTTGGTCAAACATTCTTAGCCCAGTAGTACCCATACATTTACATAAACTGAAATATGATAATGGCCATATAAATTGACAGTCGAATTGAAGAGCATGCATGGAATATTAGAATTAATATAGATGTTTCAATTCATGTACAGATTAGTTACAGGATTTCGGGCATAGACTGGAGCGCCGGTAATCTGGTGCAGTTATCGTATTTCATTAAAAAACTAACTATGCATATAACTGTTTTGCAAGGTACCACTTTATGTTTTATTTTATGTGGCAGCGGCAATAGGTACCTACTTCATAACAAATTTTTCAACCAAAAATTGTAGGTAAACAATAATAAAATTATGTTAATTCTAATTTATATTGATAATTGAAAAGTAAATATATTATGGCAGCCACCCACAATCAATTCTATTGTCCTTCCGTTTGGATCCAATCGACAGCTCGCCACACACATTCAATTCGAACTGTCAATTCGGCAGTTCATGCTGATCCATGTCCAGACACAGTCCATTCTGCATGATCAAACTGGCAGTATCCAATCGATTGGACGATAGAATTGATAGTGGGTGGCCAGTATTAGAGTCACTTACTTCTTCTTAGGGCGGGAACGGTCATTATTGCTGCTGCTGCTGCTGGAGGAACTGGTGGAGGATGATGAGCGCGAAGAGCTGCCCGAGCTGCTCGACGACGAACGCGACGACGACCGAGATGAACTACTGTCCGAAGAACTAAACATGCAATTACAAGTCATCAGATCAGTAACAAGGTGTATTTCCTATCCAAGCTTTTACGGCAAACCACGACTGTACCTATGTATTGAAGTCCAGTGGTAGCTTCTCCATGTTTTCGAAATGATTCGAGCCAGGAACCTATTGGTTTTGTTTGAAGGGTTATTAATGTTACACACTACCGTAGGTTCGGAGCAATACTCTGCTTCTAACCTCAATACGAATTATTTGTCAGAGTTTTTAGCTTCTGATAATTGGTAAATTACCTGCCACTGCTGTCGCTGCTACTTGACTCATCACCTTTTTTCTTTTTATTCTCTTTTGGTTTCTTTTTCTCTTTTTCTGTAGTAGCCGCCGCCGAGGGCGATTTGTTTCGCGCCCTAGAAGTAAACATAACGTTGTTATTAGCCAGGAAGACAATGCCTTTGTACAGCAACTAAACATTTTGGTGGTAGGCACATATGGTACTCACATTTTCACTGAATTCCCCTTCGATTTCCGATACAAAACAGAATCAAATCGAAGCGTCGAAAAATTCAATCAACTTCAACAATCACTCACCGCGCCATCTTGATTTGAATAGAATGAATGAACGAAACCTAAACAAATGAATGATAAACGAATGAAGACACAGAGTTCACAAACCGGAAACTTACATCTTTTTTTATTTGTGCTTGTGAAATACCTATATTTAATTTAAGATTGTCATTCTCGTTATCATTACATTACTGGTTTTATAGAATCGTCGTCGTTACTGGTTCAATAATTTTGTAAAGTCACAAAATCAAAGAGGTTTATTTCAAAATTTTCATTCAATTTCTTGTAACGAAATAAAAGAATAAAGCTGGGAACAAATTATCGGACGCGGCTGACGGACGCGGCTGACAGCCGCGACTGAATAGCGGCATTTACACGATAGAGATTATCCCACGGATCCGGACTGTACAGATATCTTTAAAGATATCTGTAAAGATATCTGTAAAGATATCCGCGGATAAAACTAGCGGCCTTTAAACGTTAGAGTTTTTCCCACGGATCCGGACTGTAAAGATATCCGTAAAGATATCTGTAAAGATATCTGTAAAGATATCTGTACAGATAACCGCAGATTTTGGACTGGCGCGTGGAACGGTATAAATTTACAAAGTTTTTTTCTTGATTCTTGAATTTTGAACCTTGAATCTGAAATTTTGAATCTTGAATCTTTGAAGTGACAGCTGTCAAAGTTCAAATGGCCATATCTCGGGAACTACTCGTCCTAGACTCCCCGTTCTCAGTTCAAATGAAAGCTATGACCAAGATCTTCATTTGAAGTGGCAGCTGTCAAACTTCAAAGCGCCATATCTCGGAAACTACTCGTCCTAGACTCCCCGTTCCCAGTTCAAATGAAAGCTATGACCAAGATCTTCATTTGAAGTGACAGCTGTCAAACTTCAAACTGCCATATCTCGGAAACTACTCGTCCTAGACTCCCCGTTCCCAGTTCAAATGAAAGCTATGACCAAGATCTTCATTTGAAGTGACAGCTGTCAAACTTCAAACCGCCATATCTCGGAAACTACTCGTCCTAGACTCCCCGTTCCCAGTTCAAATGAAAGCTATGACCAAGATCTTCATTTGAAGTGACAGCTGTCAAACTTCAAACCGCCATATCTCGGAAACTACTCGTCCTAGACTCCCCGTTCCCAGTTCAAATGAAAGCTATGACCAAGATCTTCATTTGAAGTGACAGCTGTCAAACTTCAAACCGCCATATCTCGGAAACTACTCGTCCTAGACTCCCCGTTTCCAGTTCAAATGAAAGCTATGACCAAGATCTTCATTTGAAGTGACAGCTGTCAAACTTCAAATGGCCATATCTCGGGAATTACTCGTCCTAGACTCCCCGTTCTCAGTTCAAATGAAAGCTATGACCAAGATCTACATTTTTAATAACAGCTGTCAAAATGACATCTGTCATCTGAAATGTAGATCTTGGTCATAGCTTTCATTTGAACTGAGAATGGGGAGTCTAGGACGAGTAGTTCCCGAGATATGGCCATTTGAAGTTTGACAGCTGTCACTTCAAATGAAGATCTTGGTCATAGTTTTCATTTGAACTGGGAACGGGGAGTCTAGGACGAGTAGTTTCCGAGATATGGCGGTTTGATGTTTGACAGCTGTCACTTCAAATGAAGATCTTGGTCATAGCTTTCATTTGAACTGAGAACGGGGTGTCTAGGACGAGTAGTTCCCGAGATATGGTCATTTGAAGTTTGACAGCTGTCACTTCAAAGATTCAAGATTCAAAATTTCAGATTCAAGGTTCAAAATTCAAGAATCAAGGATCGAAATCCAGGATCGAAATCCAAGATCGAAACCAAGGATTGAAATCAAGGATCGAAATCAAAATCGAAATCAAAATCAAGGATCAAAATCAAGGATCGAATTCAAGGATCGAAACCATGGATCGAAATCAAGCGCTGATTTTGTCGAGCGCGATAAAGTAAAAATATCCTGAAATTTAAATGACATGGGCACACTACTAATCCAACAACGAGTGTGAAAGAGACAAAGCTACCAAGAAAGCCTCTCAACAAGACCAACAATCCTTTTAACCAAGATTAAATGATAATAGATCGTTGTGTGGACTGTACAGATATCTGTAAAGATATCCGCGGATAAAACTAGCGGCCTTTAAACGGTAGAGTTTTTAGCACGGATCTGGACTGTAAAGATATCTTTAAAGATATCTTTACAGATATCCGCGGATAAAACTGTCAAAGGTTGGAATGCCAGAGATCGGTCCGCAGGAAAATCCGCAGGCCGATCTCTGCGTGTAAATGCTGCTAAATAGGTATCTGGATATAGAACGAACATAGAACTGTGCACTTTATCTGACGAAAGTCGCGGACGCGTCCTTGGACCTTCAGACGTCCGAAGGCAATCTGGCCCGCTGGGTGTTCGGACGGTGTGCACACTTATAAGTCGCGGCTGACAGCCGCGACTTAAGCTGGGAACAAATTATCGGACGCGGCTGACGGACGCGGCTGACAGCCGCGACTGAATAGGTATCTGGATATAGAACGAACATAGAACTGTGCACATTATCTGACGAAAGTCGCGGACGCGTCCTTGGACCTTCAGACGTCCGAAGGCAATCTGGCCCGCTGGGTGTTCGGACGGCGTGCACACTTATCAGTCGCGGCTAACAGCCGCGACTTATGGATGCGTCCGATAGTTTGTTTCCAGCTTTATGGATGCGTCCGATAGTTTGTTTCCAGCTTAACCGGATTCTCAGGAACTACCAGACCGATTTGAAAAAATATTTCTACATTTGATAGCTAAACTCTTGAGGAAGGTTAAAGGCTACTTTTCATCATCATCATCATCATCACCATAAACCATCACTACGGGAGCAACGCCGCGAGGGCGCTGCTAGTAGGTAATATTATGTAGATACCTATACTACAAAAGCAGTAATAATAATATCGAGACCTAGGTATTATTTATTACTAGTGTAGGTACCTATTACTAGTATCTATTAAGTAGGTACCTACTTAAGTAGATATGCAATTTTCAAGATAACACAACTGCAAGTAACCAATTGGTAGCTCCTTGTCTTAATAACAATGATTTAGGTATTCATTTCAAGCAGCCGCAGCCAATTATGAACACATTAAAAAAAGGTAGTAGGTAGGTACCTAAGTATATAGGTAGGTAGGTATATTGTTTGGCAATAACTCTTAAATACAAGTGGCAGTTAAGTGACCGAAATGATTAGCCCCATGGCGAGCGACACGGCACACACATTAGCGCAATGGGAAGCCCGTGTTGCATTTATGAGTTTCTACTGGCCCTACTACAGCCCACTCTCTTTAAGCTTGACCTCCATATTGTTTTAAAATCGAGCAGATGCGGCCGATAGGTAGGTAGGTAAGGTACCTAGGCACCGAGTAACACCTAGGTAAGTCTCTCTCTGTTCATCGTTTCCTCATTGCTGAGGGCCGTGACTCACGAAGCTCAGCATAATGAGAGGTGACGACTCGTGACCTCTCACTAAAATTTTCTCCGACACTAGGGTTTTCCATCTCGTCCGATCCGTTGCGACATGGATGGCGTCGTGGAGCTGTGTCGAGTATATGCTATATAGTACGGATTTGGTCAGTGGGGCTGCGACCTTTCGGCCTTCGTCCTTCTATTTTTCCAGTGATGGTCAGTCTCTCCATGCTATCCGGGTTCCGCCTTGCAATGTGGCCAAAGTATTCCACGGTGCGACTTAGACAAACCGTTGTGAGTCTTCTGGTGATTTTGAGCTCTTCTAGTAGGTATCGAGGACTTAGTTCATGATAATGAAACGTAGGTAGTACCTACCTAAGTAAGTAAGTACCTACTTAGGTAGGAATATAAATCCATCTTATCTACGAACATTCGTGTCGTTAGTGCTTTTTCCCACGGCCCATGACGTATGTGATAGCGGTGCTTCTCATGACTCGTTAAATTAAATGATGACACTCGGCTTACTTACTGCTTTGAGTGTGGGCAATAACAGGTTAAACAATAATCTGCCCACTCAAATTAAAGGTTTATGCTATCGATTACACAAACGCGATTCTTCCTATTCGTGTTTCTACACAAAAAAAACTTAGCAAAACTTAAGTTCTGCTGCCCTGCCACGCCATTGCCCGCCGATTAGGGAGGTACATCAATCAAAAATACTCTAGGCCATTTTTTCTTATCTTTTTGATAACTTTAACCGAAGTTGTTGAGGTATGTATGTATGATTGAAACGTTCAAACATATCTGCCTGCTCTGTAAGTCGTGGATTCGAGTCCCACCACCCAGGACAAAAGTATGATGAACAGAAAATTGAAATTTTTAATTTTTTTCTGTGTCTGGTTGATAGTTTTGAGGTAGGTACTTACTTATTATGTGTAAGTAGCTATGTATGTATTTCCGCGACTTCGCCCGCGTGGATTACGTAGTAAGATTTTTGTATCCCATGGGAACCGTACATTTTTCCGGGATAAAAAAGTAGCATTATAGAATCCAGAATATAATCGATCGAGCGAGCGAAGCGAGCGAAGATCTTAGTGGTAAGTTGGGCGATTTTGCTTTGTATGTTTGTATGTTTGTATGTTTGTATGTTTCACGAATTGTTGTTCGAGCATAACTGTCAAACCGTTCATCCAATCTGCATGAAACTTGGTAGGTCAATAGGTTGTGGTAAGGAAATTTACGGTGGAGCATATGAGCTTAATCGATGAAGGGGTTGTGAAGATATTGGGTTCCCAAGGGGGTAAAAAATTATGAAAGTTACACAAATATATTGAGTGGGGTGTCATACGAAAGGGCTTATTTTGTACATTCCAAAATGGTTTTTATTTTTAATCTAGGATGTATAGTTTTTGAAATACGACCAAAGACCAAAAACTACGAAACCAGAGCTGCAAGAGCTCCCGTTTCAAAGAGTTTCGATGTCTTCGTAGCTCATTGACTGGTCGGTCTTAAAAAGAGAGTGGCATCGTTGCGGTTTGGTTTGCAATGATTTTAGATGCTACTTGATTTATTTTCATGATAAAAAAATTTTTGATAAAAAATGAAAATAATTGGGGTAAAAAAAGTTAAGTAAACCAATATATTGAGTGCGGTGTCAAATGAAAGGTCTTTATTTGTACATTCTAAAATAGTTATGATTTTTATTCTAGGACGTATACTTTTAAAAATACGACGAGAATTCATAAATATGAAATAAATGAAAAATTAGACACGACATTATGTATTGCATGCATGCTAGTATTTTTTACCATGAAGAGCTAGCGCAATAGGCATACCCGGCAGTAGTAGCACTTGAAATTATAGGGGTAGTCAGAAGAAAGTCCAAATGTTGGCCATCTACGGTGCGCGAGATCTCAGTTCGGGGCGAACTACTAGTCTACTTATCACTATGCCAAATAACATACATATTTTCCATTCATCGTTCAGCTGTTCTGGCGTGATTGAGTACCTAACAAACAAACATCCAGACATCTAAACTTTCTTTTACATTTTAGTATTACTTAGTACCTACCTAAATATTATAAGTACCTACCTACCTACCTAAGTAAGTATTATATTTTATTTATATTATAAGTTTGGTGCAGATAGGTGTGCGTTCACCTTAAATAGTGAATAAATGTGTCAAATAGTTTTCCATAATCCTTAGGGCTTTGCTTTGATAGTGGATACGACCACGCACGTGAAACAATAAACTCTGATAAAGACTATCAAATGATTACCTACCTATCTATACACAATATAAGTACCTATCTACCTAGGTAAGTACCTACTTAAAATTTTTCTCACTCACATAGATCTAAGTAGGTACATTTTTTGTTATAAAATTTGGTATAAAATTACGTAGATAAGGAAAATGATGACAGATCGACAGGCTTTCGTCAAAGAGTGCAAAAAAAAACTTGGGTTGGTAGGATACAAAGGTTATAGCTGACCAGTCGCCTCCGCACTGCATCGCCTTCTCGACGTTCACTTGCTCCTTCACTTTTGGATTGCGATGCGGCGATCCGGTGACGTTACGAAGTTGATGTAGTGAGCGTTGGCCCATATAATTCCATACAAAGAATACCGAGGTGATGCGGTGAGGTTCAGGTGCGGAGGTGACTGGTCAGCTGTAACCTTAAATATGTTGAATTCACCCTACTTTTTTCAAGTTTTGATGAATGGAAAAAAGATTATTCACACCTCATGTGGCGATTCATTCGGCGATGATGGATGGCTTTTTAATCGTTGTCAAATTATCACAACTACCTTTCGATCGACCATTCGAGGAAAAATGATATTATACTCGTACGTGAATAAAACCTACGATAAAATACCTACGATTACGATAATTGCAGCGAAACGAATCCAATTTCAGGATTATTTTTATGAAGCAAGGATAACACACGAATAGGCCCTAGTTACCTACTAGTTATTCGGAGTCAGAATCGGCAGTGTAGAATGCTTTGTCTTATTTTATTTAACAAGGCACGGATATAATCTGGTCTTGATTTAGCCTAGCGTCCAACCTATCATACTTAATGTAAACTTTTCATCGAGTTACTTAACTTTAACTTTAGATAACTGATAAAAAATAAAACGCAGGCCTGCACATCTTTACTAGATGATTTATACAGTGTCAGGAGGCAATCTTTGCCTACAATTAACGGGACACTGTAGTGCCTGGGACAATGTTGAGATGGGGTAGACTTGCCCAGCACCTACACCATCCTCTCAGCTTAACCGGCCATATCCACAGGAAAGACATGGTCAATACGTGTGGGGCTGACTAAGCCGCGGGTTTCCTCACGATGTTTTCCTGCACCGCTTAGAGCTCGTGTTAATGCGCATATAATTTTTTCGAATCGAAAAATCCATTGATGCACGGCTAGGATTCGAACCCACGACCTTCGGATCAAAAGTCGAGGTACTATACCCTTCGGCCAATACGGCTCAAAGGCACGGATAAAAAATATCACTTCGAAAAATATTGGTTCGAATAATTTGTTTGACTTTTCATGGTATTATTACGTCCTGAAAGAGTATATTTCTAAGTAAAATGTTGTAACTTTATTTACACGCGTATTAGGCGGGCATATAAAGGCAAGGGCAGCTCCTGTAGTGCTATTAAATGTAGTGAGCTTACGTCGACAGCTCGTGTACGAACTAAATAAATAGTTTATAAGAATTGTGAAGCCCAACTGTCGTGTAAACTTTTAAATTTGGAAAAGCAACAGTTATTAACAATTGTGAGTATTTTTATATTCATAATAATAATTCATAATTCATTTATTTGCTTCAATGTGGTATTATCTTAAATAACTAATTAGAAACATAAATTATCCATAAAATCTGGGATGCAAACATAAAAAATAATTAAATTAAAAAATGTCTATTATTGAATAACTCGGTAAATACGTAATCAGTATAATAATCATTTAGGATCGCATAATGAAGTGCAAGAATGTATTTTTATGAAATTAATTGTTTATTTAAATTGTATGACACAATGAGAGAGTTGATTGACAAAAAGTTAAAATAAAACTATTTTCAATATTTATTTATGCATATAAGGCACCACTTGCCTTTTGCGTAACTTACTACGAGAACTTTACCTATTTATAGTTCCTACATCAATATAGTTCATTGATGCACAAAGTAGAGAACAATTATTAATTTTAGTAGTGTCTCGTGTTTCTTTATTAATAATATCGAGAACCTAGTGATAAACCTTACATAGGCTTAAAAACACTAATCACATCTGTATTTTAATAAATAAATAAATGAAAATGAATAAAAAATTCCGGTTTCCTTCCTTGGGGGACGAATAGGAATAAAATAGGTCCATAAATACATTCTTGTGAATGGTAATCCAGTGTTAAGCTAACCTAAACGCATTTAACGCATACAAAAATTAGGTTTAGGCTAGCTTAAATACAATTAAGAATGTGGTGCAAGACGACTTAAATTAAATTTGAATGAATGTAAAAAATCATGTAGCGACTGAGACCAAATTGCTTGTAGCACTTGTGCTACGCCGTAGCACATAATCACATAGATTCAATATTTTTCAAATTTTAAATTACATGTATAAATCGTATGATATAAATTCATTTCAAAGTAATTTTAATGTATACTTACCTACTTAAAAAAAAAAACTTAACGTAACGCTAAAACCGCATGTTTGGATATTGCTTTAGTATGAACAACAAAGCGAAAGAACTTATTATTGGCTAGCTGACCCGGCAAACTTCGTATTGCTGCAAGCATACCTAAATGGAGAGAAGCATGTATAAAGAGAAGCAGAGAAGCTTGGAAGGAGAGAAGCAGGGAAGCATGGAAGAAAGAAAACCCATACCCATACCCATATCACTAAAAAGTTCCATGAAGGTCCTGACTCCATCATTATATCAGCATTGTGTTTCACTCATTAAGCTCTTTCATACGATACCCATATCACTAAAAAGTTCCTTGGAACAGGTCCTGACTCCATCATCTGATCAGCTTGCTGTCATCATATTATTACATTGTAGTCGGAACTTTACAGATATGCTGAGTTCCTAGTTTCAACTCAATCGGCCTTTTTATTGAGGAGTTCTGTTGAACAGCTCCTGACTCCATCAGATCATTATCATGAAATTTTTACGAGACAATTTTTAAAGTACTTACTTTCAAACAAAAAAAGAATCAATGAAATCGGACTACGCGTTGATGAATTACAACCAGATATTCATTTTGACTTTCATCCCCTCTCCTTAGGGAACCGTGCCGAATTTCGAGATAAAAAGTATTCTATATTAGACCTCGTAGTAAGCACTTAAATCGTACTTAGTTTCATTTAAATCCATTCAGTAGTTTCGACGTGATGCGCGGCCAAGATACAGACAGACAGACAGACAGACAGACAGACGGACAGACAGACAGACATGAATGAAAAAATTTACAGTTTTGGCTTCAGTATCGATTATACATATAGTGCTCTCCAAAAAAAATTTTAAAAATATCTTCAATGTACAGAGTTGGACCTGTTACAGTTTTATTATAAGTATTGATTGATTGATGATGATTGATTGATTGATTGATAATAAAATAAATAATGCATAATGAAAACTGACATGAATAGTGTGCCTTCATAATATACTGATTATGGGAAGGCCACTTCTCAATATCTAAAAAGTTTTGGATCCAGTAACGAAAAACAAAATAATCAACATAGGTAATTATATTTTTTTTCGAAAACCCTATTATAATATTACCTAGCCTAACAATGTACGTAGTTACGATGGTTATATTGTTCTATTCCATGATTTTAAAAATATTTTATTTAAATAATGTTTACCTGCAATATAAAGTATGTTTTATTAGCTACATTACGTGCTACGGCGTAGCACAACAGCTACGAAATATTTTGCTTCGATAGTTTTACTGCTTGCTATTTTACATTCACACAATTACAATATTAATTGCGTTTCCTATTAAAAGTCTTTGTATATTTGGAATCTTCAGTACCCCAGTTTTTGATATTTGGCGCAGCCGTATGTATTTTTGAGATTTTATCCGATTTATGACTGTTTAACGTTAATTTTGAAATTTAACGTTTTTGTGTAGCTTTATAGACCTCCTAAATAATTGTATTATAGTTAGTATTACGAGCCCCAGATAAGTCATAGTCTAGCCGTGGTAGCTACCCTGATAAAAAGTAGCCTTTGTGTTATTCCAGGTCATAAATTATGTAGGTAAATTTCAAGTTTCATTTAAATCCGTTCAGTAGTTTTTGCACGCAAAGAGTAACAAACATCCATACAGCAATACGTTCACAAAAAAAAACTTTCGCATTTATAATATACTAATCGGTTCAGTGGTTGTCGAGTTATAGAGGAACAAACATACATCCAAACATCCAAACTTTCGCATTTATAATATTAGTGTGAAGTAGGATATAACGACAGTGTTATCCTCGAAGGATTTAAAGAGAAAGCTCTTGTCACGCCTGAGATCAAACTCTCATCTATAATCCACATCACTATTCCAATTACACTTCGACGTTGAGCGTTTGATCTTCTATTCACGTTTTATAGTAAGCCCTTGTTTGTCGTACGACAATTCAGCGTAAGAATAATACGTTTTGAATGTTTTAAATCTATACTTGTCGGCGAATTTTGTTAGTATGTGGGGGTAATAAATGGGACCACCGATCACCCTATAAACCTCAGTGGTTTTTTAGTGCTATGTTTAGTTGAATGTTTTTGTTAATTTTTTAAATGATAAATAAATAATAAAAAGATTGACATGATGACAAGACACAGATGACAAGATGGGCTAGGTATACACCGTTAATTCTGGGTCAGTTTAAAGCCAGCACCCACTGCTTGTATTGCTTAATCGTATTCGTGTCGTTGGTTTAGTTTTTGAATTTGATAAGTATTTCATACGAAACTAAATAGTTGAAAAGATTAACAAAAGTGAGTAAAACACTTGTTATGGTGTCGTAGGTGCGCAGAGCTAATGACCTAGGTATGTATGTATGACTACGACGTAGCATAGACTCTATGCCGTAGCAACAGCTGAGCACAGAGCACGTATCTCCGTGATTTATCCTGCCTATGTTTCGTGATATTATTATTTGCAAAAAAATAGATCTCATATTTATTATTATTTTTGAGTAAGGTTGTCGATATAGATTACGTAGGCGCCGGCTTTAAACTGACCAAAAATAAACGGTGTATACCCCGAGTGAATGCAGTGACAACTAGTGGCCCGGCTAGTTGCCTAACTATACATATAATAAAACTGTAACTTATCGATGGTTTTTTTTTTTTGAAGATATTTGAGAAAAAATATTTTTACGAGCATCTATGAATGCAATAGACCCCATTTCTGTTTGTCTGTGCGTTTGTTCTCGCTAATCTCAGAAACTCATCTAACTTTGCTATAACGCTTAACCGATTTGGATGTAATTTTCACTTTACTGTTGTGGTAAACTGGGATTAAAATTAAGTATTTACTGCCTTATCAAAATCCGTTGCCAAATAAAAAAAAGAAATGTCCATTTAAAGATTTGAAACTTGAAATAAACATAGTTTAAGACCTGGATACATGGAAATAAAACCTTGTAAGTTTTTTGCCCATTGAATTGATACAATAAAGTATTTACACCTCATACTCGTATCCTTGAAATGTATTTTCTTATTGCACAGCGTTTCTTGCTACAAAGTAGCGAATGTTCACTGTTATTTTATTTGTTGTAACAAATAGTACAGAGTAGTTTAGATGGTCATGTTATGTTACAATAACAGTCGTGAATAGACTGAGACAACTTTAGAAATTAAACGTAATTTCCACTCAAGATTATTACATAGCTTATTAAGCTTCCGTCGCGAATGTAGAATAATATAAATATATAATATTGAATAATACAGTCGTGATAATGTTTATTAAAGATATCTTGAGGAGGAGGCCAATTTCTACTAACAAACTTTTTATCAACCATAGCAAAACGTTAACTATTAAGTAACCTTAGATTTCGCTTTGTTTCCTAATTTCTTCTGTTGCGGTGACGTTTTCAAACAAATTACTGTCATTATGGAGAACGAAACAAAACGCAGCGGTAATTATACCGGAATGGTTGACATTGTAAATTAGTGGGATTGAGGCCCTGGTTGGGCTGGTTGTCATAAAAACGCAAGGAGTTTTGATTATTTCATGGTTTTAAGGTTATAGCTGACCAGTCGCATCCGCACCGCATCGCCTTTTCAGCGTTCATTTTTTCCTTCACTTTTGGATTGCGAAGTGGCGATCCGGTGACGTTACGAAGTTGATGTAGTGAGCTTTGGTTCATAGAATTTCAAATAAAGAATACCAAGGCGATGCGGTGAGGTTCGGGTGCGGAGGCGACTGGTCAGCTATAACCTTTATTTCATATACATATTTACTAATGAATAGGAAGCGAGCTCATACTAAATTGAATTATGAATGAGTTACGTTAAAGTAATTACCAGGGTGGCCACGGTCGTGTACACATGCCAAGGACATAGCCTTCAAACTTTGGGGCTAGTTTTCCAATTCTGTGATTTTGTTTTAGCAGTGATTTCTTTGTGCAAGTTTCGCATTCAAGCTTGATTAAACTACCTACTGCAAAATACTTGCTATACAACCATTATATTGTTTGGTTCATCTACGTTGCTAAATAAACATCTTTGAACATGAATGTTAGATTACTTGCACAGTAAAAAAGCTTACATAGCGCATCACATCAAAATTTGTAAAATAAAATAAATGTTACTCAATCATTCTGTAATGTTGATTTAGTATAACAAGAGTACCCTTTCCTTATTCATGCGCGCTACATCTCATGTGCTTAAATTCAATTTGACTGATCGCAAGATAAAAACTCGAAAAAAAAAACTTTATACAAGCTTCAACATTTTTATAAAGTTTAACGTATCTCAGTACTTCGTCACCAGAGTTGACCACTTGCTCATACGAAAGAAGAAGAAGTACACGGTGCAAATATAGGGTTAAACGAATATTTTTAATTATTTTAATTTATTTTGAAAACGAAACAGTGATACAATAATTGTGTTACTAACATATAAAACTAAACACCAATCAAATGTTTTTACATACCGAGGTCACTCACATTCGACCAAACCTTCGGAAATGCCCATATGCGAATGCGAGGAACTGGTATAAAGGAAATTGGTTTTTATCACTGTTTTAATACCTGATAATCCATAAAGAAGTAAGTATGTATATTTTTTTGGCAATTGAATTTTGGGCATTTCCATAAACTTTTTTTAGTGTTAAAGTGATGTGGTTTGTCTTATACGAATCTTTAAGATTTTTAATGTAAATCTATAATTGCACCCTAGCTCTGGCCAATTTAGATACCGAGCAATCAACGTCAGGTTTAAAACTTTTTTAATAGTGGGAATACACACTTTTCAGCTCCTCATTGTATCTCATACTATTATTTAAATAACCTTTTTATTTTGGATGGGTGAGGGCATGTTAAATTGTCGGTCGCGGCTTTTAAGTCGTTAAGCCATGACGGAGGCCTTTAGGCGGCTTAAAAACTCCGTCACCAGAGTTGGCCACTTGCTCATACGAACTTACTTTTACTTTACTTTTCAGCTTCTCACCGTATCTCATACTTTTATTTAAATGACGCTGTAATAATGCACATTTATAAGTATATTAAGCTGTGATAAGCCGTGTTTACCGAGTGGGATAGTGCCTCGAATTACGATCCGAAAGTCGTAGGCTCAAATCCCGGATTTTTTAATTATTATTAACGGGACTTAATCGCGTAATGAAATTATTTTAATGTGTTCAAGTCGCGAAAGTTTAAAATATGTATTAAATCCCGTATCAATGGATTTTTCGTTTCTAAGATTGAGATAATTTTCACCGCGCCTTGGGGGGTCGTGATCATATTTTTTTTTTCGTAATTTGCGTTCTTTTTTCAGATTTCTCATGTGTTATGGTAAATCTAAGATGATGAATTCCGTGCCTCTGCTCGTCCTAGCCCTGGCTACCGTGCTCGCCGCGCCATCTGGCGTCTACGATGACTATATTGTAAGTAATCGCAAGTTCTACCATACTATTGTCGTTGATAAATCGTCAGAATTCAGTTGCGGATGAAGCTACCTTGTGAACTTTGTTGAACTGAATCCTTTCTTATTCCGTTAATATGTTTTATAAGACGTGTACAATAAAGAGTTTTCATTCATTCATTCATCTAATGAGCTTTTTCGACAAACATAATTGAGCCAGAAACATTGTTTTCTTTAATTTTCGTTCATAACATCTACTAAGTAAACGACATAGGTAAAATTCATTCGGCGAAAATCGTTGAAATAAACTCTTACCTACTCGGTTAGTCATAAGCTTCCAATAGCTCTAACGGCAGGTAGAGCAATTGAAGTGGACACTATAAATGATGATGAAGCATTGATACGACAAGACGAAGAAGAAGAAACTGAAATTGTTGCTTCATTAGCCATCTCTTTTCATTACCATAGATTTTTTTGGATACATTTGTCATAATATAAGGCTGTCTCACTTGATCGACAAGCGATCCTATTTTTCTAAGAAATTGCCAATGCGTTGCCATTACCCAAGAACCTTAAAGGTTCTTGCCATTACCTAATCCCAAAATTTTGTGTTTTTAGAATGTTTTAATAAAACATTAGCATAACATTTAAACTACCTTCGCGCCCAATTTTAAGGCGATCCTAAAATCATAGACTCTAAAATTCTTGTTTGAAGTTTCGAAAGAGATAACATGTAGGGGTCAACAGTTCGGCATCAATTTACAAACATTGGGATTATAATTTCAAAGTGTTGAAGCTTCCCTTTGATCTGACCGAGTGGGAGATGTTGAGGTTATTTGATCCTGCGTTGTGTAAATATATTGACACCTCTTTTTAGGGTTTCGTGAAAACTGAAAATTTAAAAGTATAGCTGACCAGTCGCCTCCGAACCGCATCGCTTTTACTTGTACTTTTGGATTTCGATGCGGCGATCTGGTGACGTTACGAAGTTGATGTAGTGATTGTTGGTCCATATAATTCCATAACAAAAATACCGAAGCAATGCGGTGAGGTTCGGGTGCGAAGGCGATTGGTCAGCTATGACCTTTAGTGCTGTCATTAATGTAAATATCATAAGCATCATAAGTAGTTATTTTCAAGTTCTTGTCAAAACAAAATATTGTATAAAAATAAACTTTTCTTAATTTTAAATTAGTAAAAGTTCATAATTTTAAGTACCTACCTACTTGAAAAAATACGACTGTATCTTCTTATAAATAAATTAATGATTTTTCCACAAGATTTTATAATCAAAACCATTTGTAGATCATTGGTACACGCTACGATCGAATCTCTATCTCATACGACACATGACAAGCCACAAAAGCAATAACAAATTAAGATCTTGTTAATGATAGATGCTACTTTGTTAATAATGATTAATATCAATCAAGTGTCGATCATCATAAATTCATTAAGAGTTTGTTAATTTAGCTCAACTCCTAGCTAGAGGGTAGTAATTAGGTCACAACGAGAAATGTGAAATTAACTGACGAAAGTGTCTTAAGATATTATATCAAATATAATCTAAACTATCGAAGCTACATTTCCTTTTACATAATTAATTTAGGGTAAGTAAACTCACAGACAGTTGGGTTTTTCATCAAATAAATACTTTATGTGATGTTTCAACTCCGTTTTCGTTGTAAAACCACGCAATTGTGTGTTTTATAGTCTTCTTTGAACTTATTTTCTCCTCTCCACACGATTAAGTGGGCCTTTTTGGCGGCACCCTTGATAGTATCATAAATTTCGTTGAATGTATTGGATGTGGGGATTAAATGACAGTAAATTAAGCCTACACTGGGACGGCATGTATTGTTTAATAAAATAAGATGTCTGTTCGTTCTTTTAGAAATTTCAAGTCAAAGGTTTTATAGAAATGTTGGAACATCATCTAAGAAGCCACCTGCTTCCTTTTTGCACATTTTCTTGATTAAATTTTTTTGTTTATATTTTACTTACGTAACAACAGCTTTTATGTTACATGCTTTTGTCCTCCATTCAAGGCATTTTTGTTGAATTTGAACGCTGCTTCCATAACGGAATTTACGCGTACAGGAAAACAATATCTTAGGGGAGTGAGATGCATATATAATTAATTCTCCTCAGTCACTTACATCACTAACTTAGCCCAGCAATACTTATTTATAGTTTTGAACAGACATAAGTCACTAAAAAAATAAAAGCAACGTGTTATCGTTTGAATAAGGAAGAAAATAAATACTTTAGTTTTATAACACACATAAAAGCCGCTCTGTAGTCCCTAGCCCAACCTTGTAATAGTAGTAAGTGACTAACATAAGATTGTATAAATCAGTAGTTACCTAAAAGAGCATGCCTTGCGAAATATATTTTTTTCCAATTTTAGGAGCCAGTGCCCCAAAAACGAGCGGCGCTCGTGTTGGATAGACTTCTGATCGCACTGAGGAAAGCTCTGAGTGAAGGCAACAGACCTGGAAACCAGCGGGAGGATAGAGATGGACCTAGGACCGCGCCGCTGCGGATCGCTGAAAATGACTTGACCGATATGGTACGAGAAGTTAACAAGCGTATTTGTTTACATAGAAATATGTCGACAAATTAGGCGGGTTACCTCCGACACTCGACTCTAATTCTAATAATAATATACGATATTTAACGAATTCCGTCTGTGCAAGTTGCTTTGCTTGAAGAACAGATTACGATTTAATTTGGCTAGGAGTAGATTGCATCCCAGGGAAGGGCTTTCTACTTATTTTTATTTAAATAATCATAGAGGGGGTAAAAATGAGGGTTGAAAGTTTGTATGGGAACAGAATGTTAAGCAGCGCTGACTCTTCGGATTACTTTCAATAGATGGAGTTTGTTGCTAAATACAAAGTCTATAATGACAAAAACGCTTAGCCGGCTTAGCCACACTATCGTTTCGCTGTCTATTTGACAAGGCCTTTAGGATTTAAATGCCAGAAATCGACCATTTTGAATTGCTAGGTATTACGAGCAGTATTGGTAGTCCTATTGGTAGACCTATCACCTACTTTCGCGCGGTAGAAGTGTAAAATTCCAAACCAAGTTAAGGATTAGAGTTTCGGGTGTCGGGAGTAAGTCCCAGTTATAAATAGGTACTGCGGGAGCCAGTAGCCGAGGGTGAGAGGTCGGTGTACCAGCGACTGGAAGAAGGAGATGAGACCAGGAAAGCACAGCTGCAGATCGCTGGAGATGAACTAAACGACATGGTATGAAAAACAAAAATCCAGCAATATACTCTTACCAAAAACATTCTATCAAAGTCAAAGTCAATAAGAATTGATTCAGTAAGACCATCGGAGCTAGGCGATTCTACTTCTTGACTCTTGTTGTTCTCGTCCAATACCAGAACAGCAGCCACAGTTTGAGACCATGCTTTTGTCGTAAACCATCATCTTTTTAAATAGCCAAAGCTCATCGAACAAAGTCTCATCGTTTATGTATTTGTCGGTTCTATAATTTACTCCCTACAAGTCATAAATTGGAATGTTTGAATGTAAATTCTAACCGACTGCACCTATTTATAATGGAACTTAGATTGAAAATAGATGAAAAATATATCATTGACTTTGACTAGCTTAAAGCTGGCGGTTCGCGCCAGAGACCGAAACCAGAGAAAGAGACAAGAGACCGTTGTCATTTAAAGGTGAGCACATACCTATCCGTGCCGAACGTGCCGAACGAATAGACCGAAAAGAACTTTAGAATTATTTAAATGAAATCGTATGAAACATCTGCCCGCGTCGAAATTTCCAATTCGACCGAATCTGGCAGTACCCCGAGAATTCGGCAAGGATAGGTGTCCCACCTTAAACTGACTGTTCTGTCTCCTATCTCTTTCGCGCGCCCCTACAAAGTCTGTCTCTGGTCTCGGTCTCAGGTCTCGGTCTCCGGTCTCGGTCTCCGGTGCGAACCGCCAGCTTACAGGCAGAAAGGTTACTTTAAATGTTAGAATTGCTTGAAGCTGTGGATAGAACGAAGTATACATTGAATTAAAATAGTTTTACCATAACATTCTTGCCTAACAAGCTAGTTTGTAGCATCACTTGGAATAACTGTTGTTTTACTTAGGAACTTGCGTTTGATCCCTAAGCCAACAGTTCTCATGAACTAGCTAAGGCTGTGGAGGGCGTAACCTCTTTCTAAATCTATCGAAGGCTCTTTATGAAATAAACATCATTCCACAAAATAAACTCACAAGTTCCGGCCTTTCATAAATCAGTTTCTTTCAATAAAATAAATAAAGAGTACAAAAAGTAAATAATCTTTACTTTCTTAATACAAGATACAAAAAATCAGTAATAAAAAAGTAAAAAGAGATATGGTAAAGGGTATAAAAAGAAAAGACAAATTTAATTAATCGATTTATGTAATTTATACTCTTTATTTTATCTAAGATAGAAAAAAAGCGTACAAAGATATAAAAGTAAGATAATTTAACTTTTTTATACTCATTATTATACCTTTTTTTTACCCTTCTTTACCACTTTTTTTATCTTAAGCCTGATGACTGCAGCAAGCTAACTAACTACGGGTTAACTTTTCGCAACGAGACAAATAATTTTCTTAATCTGCAGAGATATGGTTGCCGTAGTTCTGAATGCAAATAACACATGAAAGCATTCCTTGAATTAGACGCACATATTATTGAGTGTAGGTATAATTAAACAAACTTACATATTGGAATTCTGTCATTGATTTGCTAAATTCCTTACTAATATTATAAATGCGAAAGTAACTCTGCCTGTCTGTTACACTTTCACACCTAAATGGTTAGACGGATTTCAGTAAAATTTGGTACATATAGTCAAAGTTTAAACCCTGAGGAAGGACAGGCTTCTTTTTATTTCGAAAAAGTTCCTATTTCCGTGATACTGGGTTTCCAAGCGGGCGAAACCCGGGGGGACATCTAGTGTATGTCATATTTCTAAATGTATCTCATTTTCTGAGAGTTTGTGTTCCTCGCTTGCGGCTCAGTTGGCATTTAATATAAGCCCCGCTCATCGCAGCTCAGTTCGCGTACCTAAATTTAAATTCTAGCGATAGAGCTACTTTACTTCTATGTTTGATTAGATATAGCATGGTACACGTTCACATATTACATAATACACATGACTGCACTAATGGCTATTAGACACGCCACAAGCAATCTTAAAAGCCTTATCAAGTTTAGCAGTGCGATACTGAGACAAATGCATCCGATTCGATGATTTTCTTTGGAAAATTGACGTTTTCTCAGCGAAGAAACGTCACTTTACAATTTCGGAATACATTCCGAAAAGGTCGGAATCGCACTGTGTGACTATGTATGTGAATGTTCGGATTAAAAAACTTATTTTAAAATATTTTTTATGTTACAGAGTTCTCTTGAACGTCGTGGGCAAACTAACCCGACAAGGGGACGCGTAATTCGTTGTTATTTCAACGCAGTAACTTGCTTCTAACTACTATTTTACTAATTTATAAGAGATATTCAAATATTATGCAGCTGTTATGCTAAAAGGTTTTTTTAATAAAAGTAAAAATTATGGCTGCACACTTTTCGACTGTTATAAATAAATAGGTGGTAGTAACTATATAACATGATTGTATTTTAATATAATGTACTTAATTCATTATTAATAACTTTCACAGACTAGGCGTGATAGATTTGGTAAAGAAAATGTACGAGTACCTTATTATTATGTCATCTAAATTCTTAGGCTTAGTTAAAGATCGTGTTGTTCTTCATAATGCCAAATTAGTTAGGAAATTTAAATATTTAGCAATACAGGTTGTTTAGTGTTTGTAACTACTTATTTTAAGAAGTGAATGAAATTTTTTCCGAAAAAATGTACTTAAGCCAATCTAACCACTGCCTCAAAATATACAAATAAAAAATAAACTTATGTAACATAAAATCATTTATTGTTTTTGTAGTTTTTGTTGTAATTACTGACTACCTACTGTTCTGAAATAAATAAAAAAAAATCATCTTTATTTTCATTCCTAAAATACCTACAACTACATAATTAATTAATTACCTATATGTAAATATTAAATGAATCTTACTGCAATTTGTTGAAGTTTAATTTTCTTATCTCGCTGTTCCAAAAGTTTTATTGAATCGTCATATTTGACCTACGCAGCATTGTAAGTGCTTAGGTTTTTTACTTAGCTTTTTTACATAGAATGCAATTATACACCATTAGCCATGTTCATATAGATGCAGTTCGGACATAATAGTCGCGCAGAAATGTATGCGTTTTAAAACACCGTAATTGTTGTCTATTACCTAAGGATTGCAAGCACGTAATAGTTGAATTCAATAAGATATCTCAGGTCGACGGACCTCCGTAAGGACCGTCCGTGTAGCACGACCTTTTTGGTAACAAAACAAAATGCAGCGGAATGACGTTGTAAATTCGCCTGCTGGCACTGAACATACTGCTGGCTTTTTGGCGGGAATTTGAGAAGTCATGTTTCATTTTTGTTTTATTTTCCAAAACTTGTGTTTCATCGAACGTTAATGTGTAATAATGGTGGATTATTAACCGTTAAGTGTTCGTGAACGTGCATAAGTGTGGGGAAATGAAACAAAATTGGATAACGTTGCTTTTCAGGTTCTCCCAAAAAGTCCGTGTTGATGTTTCAGTAAAGCCCCACATCTTTACTGAGGCACAAGGGGAGGGGTGGGATATTATATTTATGTATTGTAATATGTATTTATATGTCTTATTTATCTATAAACTTGAAGTTTATTTAATTACTTGACACTGGCTGAATGCACAAGCCGTGCGAAGCCAAAATAAAGAAAAAAAAAAAAAAAAACCTACTGCTGGTCTTATGATGGACTCCATAAGGGAATTGTTGGACATAATTCTTAGTGAATACTTATCAATAAAATACCTGTGTTTTTATTTGATTCGGTTCACGAAAATAAATAAAACTAGTTTAAAAAAGTACTTATATTTAAAAAAAAAAAACTTATTTTCTACATTATTTCTCACTTTTATGTTACAACAATTACGTTAACCACTTGTTAATTTGATTGGTGAACACTATTTCAAAATTTATTATTGCTTCTTTGCGTTCTAATTGGACCGTTAGTGTCAGCCATTACTTTAAGATATTTTTAGCGAGCAGTAACGTTACACGATGTTGCATCTGCAACAGTAGGTAAAGGCACTTTCATGTTATCATGTAACCTTTGTTTGCTGAATAAAAAGCCTATTATTAAGTAGCTTTTGAAGTATTTTTATAAAACAGTTAATGTACGATGATACGAGCCTATGTGGTTTTCAGATTCAGACTTTGTAACTATTCCAAATTTCAATCAAATTGGTTTCGCCATTTTATGCTTGAAAATATTATCCAAGAAACTTATTTAAACAACTTATATTTGATCAAGTTTCTAAGTTCAACTATTATTTAAACTAATTTTAAAATAACATAAAATAGACAACCAATTAAATCTTTGCTAGCGATAGAAATTATTATAGAAAAGGAGATATTATTATTTACATTTATCACATTATTTACAACTCACTGATAAGTAATATGATATTAAAATATCACCCATTTAAAACAGATTGCTTTCTTCCAAAGCCCATCACACACACAGCAGATAATATATCATATGAAATATAAATTTTGAGATCGCGCCCATACAAATTCTATAGAGGACCACACACAGCGAATATAAATTACAAAATATATTTGGTGCGATCTGTCAAGATTTATATTTCAAAAGATATATTTTCTGCTCTGTGTGTGGTACGCTTAAAACAAAAGATCACATAGTAGGTGTCTTTTATTTGATACATTGTTTGCCAGTTATGAATAAGCTAGCTTGGCAATGCCATCTACCGCAACATGTTTGAAGCGCCTTGCTAGAGAAGTTTCCAGTGTTCCGACAACGAACTTCAAGTGTTATTATTAACTTCCTGAAAACCCTACAAATAAACAAATAAATACAAATATTTTATTTCTGTAACTTAAACTAAAATACATTTCATGGGTTAGGGACCCTCTTTTAAGTATGAAAATACCTGTATAAGAGGACCTCACTCTTCCGTTAATTGTTACTTAAAATTTAAAAATAGCTTAAAAATAAAGAGAGCACTTGCGATGTGGTTGCTAATTGTAGGTATATTATATGGTTACGTATTGATGTCACGAAAATTACAAGACAGATTTTTGAAATCCATAGGAACGTTTGACAGATTTTTGATTTCTTTTTTTTCATAATACAGGAATTCGAATTCCATAAATTCTTAAGCCAGATTTTCATTTGTTTTTTTTTACAAGACAGAAATACAAAATACATCTAAACATTTTCCAGAAATTTGAACATCCAGATAATTCACTTTACCGCATGTTTGTTTTCCATATAATTTGTTTTCCATATATTTTGTGATCCCGAAAAATCATGGTTCAGGAAATACCTATTACAAAATTATGTATTCAATCTTTCTAGTAATCATTCAGAGCGTTATAAATACTAGGTACCATAAAATTAAATGACCGATGTCCATTATGTAGCTTGAAGTACCATAGGTAGATATCTATTAAATATTGTACCTAGTTACTTTTTTTTTTATTACCTTTAACATTTCCTAACTAATTTCGTGCTAGATGGTTAAGTAACCTCACCAAACACTTTTGGCAAATTATCAAAGTTTAACCTAAATCTTCCATCCATTTCGAATTTGTGACGGCTCCGGCGCTTCGGGAAGTGCAGCCCCTCCGCCCTTACGTAACAAAACGCGGCACCAGCACGAGCTGGAGCGGCTGAGGCTGGTCGCCGCCGAAGGTGGCGACCAAACGCCACCTTCGGCGGCGACCAGCCTCAGCCGCTCCAGCTCGTGCTGGTGCCGCGTTTTGTCACAGCGGGCGGGGGCTGCATCTCCCTTCGCGCCTCCGAGTTCATAAAAACACTCTAGGGTAGGACAGACAAGACTACGTGGAAGTCGGGGTGGGCAGATTCGGTTCTGAGACCGATAATAACCTAAAAACGTTTCGGGTAAAAATTTAGTATTAAAAAGCAGGATTTTGGGGGGGTGGGGGTAGGAGGGGGGAGAGGGGGTTCCCCCTCCCCCCTGGTACCACTCCCATTACAAGGTAACGCACCGTTCTGGAGATAATCAAATTATTGCTTTCAAATACAAACTGGTAAAAATTGGTAAAAATTTAGTATTTGGTACCTAACAGTATTTCGGGAGGGAGATCCCCCACCCCCCTGGTACCACTCCCATCACAAGGTAACGCACCGTTCTTGAGAAAATCAAATTATTGTAACCTAACCTAACCTTTTTTTTTTTTAGAAAGTGTTCGCTTCGCTCGCTTTTTTGTATACAAACCTTACCTAACCTACAGCATGCCCTGGGTCGGATCTGATTTAGTTTCTCATTTAGATGTTATGGGGGTTTATGCGAGCAGATTTTGTGGGTGGGCTCGCTTCGCTCGCTTTTTTATATACAAACCTAACCTAACCTACAAGGTTCCCCGTGTCGGTTCTGATTTAGTTTTTCTTTTAGATGTTATGGGGGTTTATGCGAGCAGATTTTATGGGTGGGCTCGCTTCGCTCGCTTTTTTATATACAAACCTAACCTAACCTACAGGATGCCCTGTGTCGGATCTGATTTAGTTTCTCTTTTAGATGTTATGGGGGTTTGTGCGACCAGATTTTGTAAGTGGGCTCGCTTCGCTCGCTTTTTTATATACAAACCTAACCTAACCTACGGGGTGCCCCGTGTCGAATCTGATTTAGTTTCTCTTTTAGATGTTATGAGGGTTTATGCGACCAGATTTTGTGGGTGGGCTCGCTTCGTTCGCTTTTTTATAAACAAACCTAACCTAACCTACAGGGTGCCTCGTGTCGGTTGCCCCGTGTAGGTTAGGTAAGATAAAAAAAAAAAAAGGTTAGGTTAGGTTACAATAATTTTATTTTCTCAAGAATGGTGCGTTACCTTGTAATGAGAGTGGTACCAGGGGGGCGGGGGATCCCTCCACCCTCCCCCCCCCCCACCAAAATACTGTTACCGAATACTAAATTTTTACCAATTTTTACCAGTTTGTATTTAAAACAATAATTTGATTATCTCCAGAACGGTGCCTTACCTTGTAATAGGAGTGGTACCAGGGGGGAGGGGGAACCCCCCCCAACCTCCCCCTCACCGCCCCCCTCAAAATCCTGCTTCGTAATACTAAATCCAATCCAAGATGGATAAGGTTTTATATGGCTGGAAATTTTCTGGTAAGCGTTACTTCTGTCTTTTAAAATAAGGTATAAGGATATTGTTGTCGAATGAAAAAAAAACGAACTGATAATCTGGCATTAGTGTTTCTGTCAAATGAGACTTCTGTGAAACGTTTTATCGGAGTAATAAAATTATGTAAAACATAGTATCTGGATTTCGAGTTTCTATCAAACGTTTTATGGATTCCAAAATTCGGTGTATCGTTTTTCGAAAGATTGATAGGTTACCATATTATATATATAGCGTAATCGTAAATTACTAGTAAAGTGAGTAGTATGTTATTACTACAACAAGTTTTGAGTTGTATTGAATTTTATCCTGAAAAATACAGTGAAATTAAGTTTTAGTTGTTTAAATCGGTTGAAAGTGGTTCAGTAAACCCTTCCAGCTTCAGAGAACCTCCATTCACTGCTTAGGTTCAGTCAGTTTCACTAGAGAGCGCTACCAGTCTCTAGATTTCATAGAAAGAATTCTAAAATTCGATTCGTTCAACGTTACTACAACCTTAAAAGTATTGTATTTGAATCAAGTAGGATGTTTATATTTAATAGATTTAAATCAAGTAGGATTTTTCAATAGGGGTAGGATTTATAAGTTATGAAAATACAAGAGAACCGTATTTTCAGAGTAGGGTAGTACCTCGACTTTCGAAAAACTTTATTCACATTAACACGAGCTCTAAACGGTGAAGGAAAATATCGGAGGAAACCAGTTAGCTATATAATAGCGGCAATGGGCTTGCAACCTGTCATGTATGGAATGCTAACTTCTACAAAATGTGGCCATGAACCAAATGTATGTATTTGAAATGGTATAGTGTAATTTCTATACTTACTACGGAATTTTTATTCTGAAAATAAAAGTAAAAAAATAAATATGTAAATAAGTATGTAGGTACTTAGCTTTGACTACCTACCCCCTTAGACGTCTTCAAAAGATCTTAAATGATTAAAAATCTGAAAGAATGTCTAACGTGCCTTGGGGCAGAAAACTTCGTCACCAGCAGCCAACTCTGGTGACGAAGTTTTTAGACCGTCAAGCACGGCGGCTAGACCAGAGACAGGCTATATAGGAGCGCGCGAACAAGACAAGAGACAGAGTACCGTCAGTTTAAATGAAAACGGTCTCCCTGTCTCTGTCTCTGGTCTGAGTCTCCGGCGCGAACCGCCAGCTTTAATTCTTAACAGGGACCATTTTAGGCAAGGCAAGGCATCTTATATTGCCACGTAAGATTCCTCCGATTGCACGGAAGCGGAACCACTAGTGGTCATTTAAGTACCAGGGAGCTTACCACCAAGTCTAAGGCTGCGTTTCCATTGACGCGGAGCTGGGCGGAGCGGTGCTTAGCGGTGCATGAATTGACCAATCACTATGCTCGAAATCTCTGCTCCGCTTCAATGGAAACAGCACGAGCGGAGCGGGGCAGAGCTGAACGGATATTCATATAAAATAAGCGAGGTGATGCGGAGCGGAGCACAGCGGGGCGGTGCGTTGCGGAGGGTAGCTAGGAGAGCGAAGCGGTCTGCTCCTCTCCGCTCCGCTTCAGTGGAAACACTCACCACTTTTCACCGCTATTCTCCGCTCATCTCCGCACAGCTCCACGTCAATGGAAACGCAGCCTTAGAGCAATGTCAAAACAAGCTTAAAACAGGCTTACTGCTTTAGGAATGACATTCGTTGTTATTTAGTGAAAAGCAATAGTCGATGATTAATGGTAAGCATCCACAGGCCCGCATCGCACGCAGCGGACGGATCGCATCAAGCGGATTATCTGTGTAATGCGATGCGTACGATGCGGACAGGTGGACGCACTTATATGTGTTTCTATACAAATAATACTACGATCCGTTGCGTGCGATGCGTCCGAAGCGTACGATACCGACATGTGGACGCTTACCTTTAAAGAACGACGTAGCAAGCAAAGCAAGAGTGCTTTTAGCTACTGCGAATAATTTTAAAGTAATTTATCACAAAACTGCCGAAATTCTTAACTAATCGGGTATCCTCCTTGTCACCACGTTGTTATGACTGCCTGTCAATGCTCCCTTGACACAATATCTTATCTTCATCGCGTTGCTTTATGATGAGTGTAGTAACCAAGTTTTATAAATTATTTTGGGATTTTAATGCAGTCTTTGGTTTAAATATTTCTTTCTCTTTAATTTATAAAAAATGTTGATATTTTGTAAAAAAAATTATACCTAAATAGGTTTACAAATGTAAATTATTGATATTTCACTATTCAAATTTAAATTTTTAACAAGTAAAGAGTGATTTAACACGCAGTAAAGGTCAGCCGTCCTTTCCAATTTATAATTAAAATTATCTTTGTTAGACAAAAAGACGACCTTCTTTTTTCATTGTAAAAATGCAGAGGCACGTTAGAAATAAATCTGGTAGGTACATACCAAAAATTTTCAGAAAAATTCCGTACGTGATAGATGGCAAGTCCATGGCCGCTTATAAAAATACTGACATGCTCAAATACACCAATTCCTATCAATTCAGCGCACTATTTTTTCTAAGTTTCAGTTAAAAAAATCTGAATCATTTTCTAATCAAAGCCAATGACTCCTAATTTGCCTGTGGAAAGATATAATTTGTTTATCGACATTGAATATTGTCGTGTACAGAACAAAATGAAACCAATCAAACATGATTCATTTGAAGCCATTGAAAATCAGACTCCTGGGGTCGTCTACAAAAATGTATTTATTTTCATAAAGCAGCTCGGTATCAAAACAAGTAAATGTCTACCTACTCAAGTTATTTATTTTTTGCAATGAGGATAAAAAATAGGACTACTGTGTATTTGATTGAATTTAAAGAGACACTTATTTTGCGCAAAATGCTAAGTTGGCGAGGTAATTTTTTTTTTAAAGCTTATAAGTAGATTACTTTACACTACGGCCCGCTACAGCATCACCCAGGTTAAAAGCACATGACCATTTCAAATACCTAACTAAGTGCAATTGGTCTGAAGATTACGCACGATCACGCTGTAAGAATTAAACTGATTTGTTTGGATAAAGATTATACTACCCAGTTAGTATCGTAACCTATAAACCATACTTTAAATATAATGAAACCTTAATGCATAATACGCGAAGCTGCGAGCGCAAACGAATGTTTTAAGGCATGAGGAAATTACGCTCTAAAAACATTTTGTCCATTTTGTATATTTTTCTATTGTTGGGAAGAATCTCCGCAAAACAAAAGGTTTGGCCACCGTGTCTCCGTCAGCCCGGGCTGTAAATGCATGACGGCCTCTCGATTCTTTATGCAAACGAACAAAAGTACCGTGTTGGTGGCGCCTAGACAACATCCGACACACTCAAATGCACACGCCACTCTTGTTCTTCGTGGATACTTCAGTGTAGAGAGTTAGTTATCTTGATGAGTGATTGTCTTTTTTAAAAGAGGTATAATTAACTTTAAAAATAAACAATATTTTGTTTTATAGGTAATCTTAGGGACCGCGCTCACTGCAAACTTTCTCTCGGCTGATAGAGGGCGGTCCCTTTGTAAGTACGTTTGTACCTGAAACCACTGATACGATGCTAAAAAAATAATTTATGATAAAAGGCTACGACGCTATTCTTGAAAGTCGTAGGCTAAGCTTTATCTTCTTTATTAAACTAAGAAGCCGTGGGATGCAGATAGATTCATATACTTATCTCATTCATAACTTGTACTTCATTATGAATGAAACAATCTCACCTTATAAAGAGATAAGACTAAACAATTCCTCCTAATAAGGAGGTATTGCAGACTAACTAAGCCTGAGTACTTAATAATTAACAGTGATCGGAATTAGGCGGGCTTAAATACCTAAAGTTCAAAGAACAGAGGCAAAAAAGGGGAGACTTCCTTACTACAAGAATTTTATTCTTGTAGTAAGTAAGAATTTTATTGAAAGTTGGCACAATTTTCACAGTGAGTAAGTACATTTAAAATTAATGTTAATAATATTGTGAACTAATTCAAATATTTTTTCTATTTGACCGACGGAAAAAAGTTTTTTATCCTTATAATTTACATTTTAGTTTTTGTTATTAACTCAGGTAAAAAAATTGATTCACCTTAATGTTAGATGTTCTTTATTAATGTCCCGGAAACGGAAATAATTGGGTCGAAAAATATGTAGTCCTAAGGCGTCTCCATTTGTCTCTGTTATTTTTCGAACTTTAGGTATTTTAGCCCGCCTCATTCCGATCACTGATAATTAATGACCTAATAATTATCAAGTAAGATTCACAATGTAATCAGCCGCTCTACTTATAAACTTCTCTTACTTGTGTCAAAAATGAAACAACGTTTAAAATAATGTCATCTTTTTTTGACGTCTTATAAATCGATGAACACCGGCTGCACGCACGAAAAAGTGTCACGTTCCGCATACGAGACGTAGCGCCGCTACGACACGTAGCGAGAGCTACGGTTCTCGTAGCGCTAGCTACGAGTAGAGCCACTAGCTAGCACGAGAGTAATTTATTTTGGTAAATAATCCGATCCGATACATTAATATAAAGAATGTTTTATAATTTTGACAGAAGACAATTTTAATAAAAATATATTTGACAATTTTTCATCAATGTTTTCTTATGACGCTATCACGTAAAATTATCGTCTGTAAACCGACTTTACAGACAACCCTTTTTTTTATTAGATAGTGACAAAAGTGACGAAGCGAATCATGAGCATTAAGCAAACAAAGTTTAACTTCAAATTGTGAGGCGTTTATCCTTACCTCCATACCCATATTATAAATGTGAAAGTGTGTTTGTTTGTTTGTCCTGTTTTCACATCAAAACGGAGAGACGGATTGACGTGATTTTTTGTGTGGAGATAGTTGGAGGGCTGGAGAGTGACTTTTTATCCCAAAAAAATACATGTTTCCCGTGGGATAAAAAAGTAGTCGTCCACGCGGGCGAAGCCGCGGGCGTCCGCTAGTAATTTTATGTAAACAAATATTCAAAGTGAATCGACATAAAAAGAACATGTTATGTGGATCTCTAATTATAGCTAGTTGCAATTAATTTCAAACGAAGCCTTGGTTGCAGCTTCAAAGACCAGCTTCAATTTACCGAGAACTAGCCTTCATTTAGTCTTTGGCTAAATACAGTGCACATAATAGTATATGATAGGGACTTTGTATGCCCCTGTGTTCAATTGTCCTGCTATTTCAGGCCGCAAGTTATACATAACGCTAGTTTATGTTTAGTCCGTTTATATGTTGATTGAACTACAAACCAATTTAATCAATTTTATAGTAGAAAAATAAGCTTGCAACACTGTTGCACAGGTACCTACTATCTACTCGAATTTCACTCTATAAAATAAATGTGCGCTGACCAGGCATCTGCCGAAACGCACTCTAACTAAGTCTAGTCTACTCTAAGTAACATTACATAGGATGTAACTCATCAAAACTTTACTTAGAGATGGTGAAAGAAGTAGGGAATGCAATCTCGCGAGATTTGGGCTCAGGCGAGATCTCGCGAGTTTATTAATAACAATCTCGCGAGATCTCGCCAATTTCGAGATCTCGCGAGATTGGCAGTTTTATGTGTTTATTCTTGCAAATACTCACAACATTTGAATAAATAAGAATTATAGGTATTATGAAATAAACATTTATTTAAGTATACCTACGAATTTTTCTCCTCCATTACGAATTATTTTGAAAGTAGGTATCTCCCTAAAAAGCACAAAACGTCCAAGGAATCGTCTGCTAAACGGCTTCTTATTTTGCTGTTCAGATAAACAGCCGCTGAGAAGACCCTTTCGCATTCAACGCTAGTTGGAACCACAGATATCAGGCAGTCACCCGCGAACTGTAAAAGTACGCCTGTCGATCCCCCAGACTCATATAAATTCATTTATTTTTTGATTAATGATTCCAGCGAATTCGTTCTTAGTTTTCTGCCTCTAGGTTCATTGAACGCAATGTTTCCTGAAGCTCTTCTTCCAATGAAATACTCTTGTTTGTCTTAGAAAAAAATAAAAGCGGTTCACTATCGTGCGCCGCGCTTCGAATAAGACGTTTTTATGCTCAAGTCCAATCTTGTTAAACTCGCGAGATCTCGCTCATTTTTCGGCCGAGATCAATCTCGCTGAAAAACGTCGAGATCTCGCGAAAACAAGATCTCGCGAGAACGAGATTGCATTCCCTAGAAAGAAGCCCTTAATATATTATGTAAACATAATTTTACTCACAAGTAATTGACACTTCTGACGACTTCTGTGGCGTAGTGGATGAAGGCCCGCCTGAGTCGCAGGAGGCTGCGGATTTGATCCCCGCCGCGGGACAATAAATGTTTGTATGATCTGTATATTTAATAGATATTTACCTACAAAAAAAGTATGTAAGTAGTAAGTATAACAGTCATGTGGTTCCCATAACAAAAGCTCTGCTTACCTACTTTGAGGCTACATGATGATGTGTGAAACGTCCAGCACTATTTAGTTATTTATTTACGTCCCTTTTAGTGTAGACATTGGTTGTTGACGATGTTTAATAATCTAATAAATATTACTTTCCATTTAACATAAGTAGGTATTGGATAAGTAGGATTTGTTTCAAAGATATTCTGTGTTTCGAACCATATAACTTTATTGTACACCATAAAAAGAAACACAAAAAGAACCATTATTTTAAAACAGTGGTACAATAGGGCGACCTTATCGCAGAAAGTGATTTCTTCCATGTAACCTTTTCTTTCTTTGTTTATTGAAATCTTGATGTAGTAAATCAAATATTTTAAATTAAATAAGCTCTGTTTCTGAAGGAATGCGTTAATTACAAAAAAAAACTTACCAAAGTTCAGGTTGTTGTCTCATATAATCTAGTAGGTTCCTATAAATAATATAACAATACCAATAGTACCTACTGCAATTGCTTAATTTATAATTTCAAGGTAGGTACTAATATTTCAATCTGTTCGTATTGTCTGTAAGTACAAAGGATTATTCTGATTACTTTTGTAAATGAATGTGACCAATTAAGGGAAGCTGGAGAGAGTGCGTCAACAATAAGCCGATAAGACCGAATTAAATGTATTATAGGCTCATAAGATAATATTTTCCTTTTCAATTTTCGTAGCTACTGAAGAAAACACGAGAAACTTATTTAGCAACAAAACAACTTTCAGGCAAATAGCAATCAACCGGCAGTAAAGAAACTGTTAGTTGCGGTTGTTTTATTTTTTGTGAGTGTCCCTTTTCTCTGCTTGGGAAGTTTAACGATGAGTGTCTTGGTTAGAATATGTAACTTCCATTGCATTAACGTACTATTGTTTCCTAGCGTTTTTAAGAAAAAACGAGAATTCCTGTTCCACGGAAATTTCCTTTTACAAATCCAACAATGGTGTTCATATAAGACTTGATTCGTAGAAGCACAAGGTTTGTTAAACTCAGCGTGATACTGAGAATTTCGGGTTGCAAATAACAAAAGGAACCCTATTTTTAATTAAAACTTTCTTTAAACAATAGCGAGTAAATGTGGACCATCTGTATATGTTTTACTTATGGAGCGATGGACCGCGACTGGAAAACATGGAACTAATTCTAAAGTCTTCAGAAACCTCTGTAATCAATGGATATTGAGTAATTTATACAGGGTGAATTTTTGAGACGGGGCAGTAAGGGCAGCTACCTTAACCGTTGTAGATACAGGAAAATGTTCTAAGGAGACTATCCTTAATTTTTGAAGATGTTTTGACCTGTATTCACAGATTTTGCAAAAAAAGTACAGTCAGCGAGAAAATGGGCAATTTACACAAAAACTTTTTTGATGCCAATCGATTCTGTTTCATCTAAGGATTAAAAGGCTCTATCAGACCAACTGAGGTTAGAGTACTAGAAAAGTCAGAAAACGCTAAAATGTATTTCTGAGACAAGACAGTAAGGGCTATCTTAACCGTTGTAGCTACAGGAAAACGTTCTTAGAAGACTATCCTTAACTTTTGAAGATATTTCAACCTGCATTCACAGATTTTGCAAAAAAAGTACAGTCAGCGAGAAAATGCGCTATTTAAACAAAAACTTTTTTGATGCCAATCGATCCTGTATCATCTAAGGATTAAAAGGCTGTATTGGACCAACTGAGGTAAGAGTACTAGAAAAAAGTATTTAAAATGTATTCTGATCGCGTAAGTTTAAAAAAGACAATGGGACACTTTTCTATCTAATATCGTTCAGTGATGTGACTAGTGATGACGCACCAACAGAACATAATAGAATAGTTTACTGTCAAGGAGGTAAACACACTAATAAAATACATAAGTAGTATATACCTACTAGATTAAGTGCTACATACTATAACCCATCAACTGATAATTACAATCACTCTTCCAACCAAAGGCGATGTTGCGTGCACTGGGCTACGGCGCGTGGTTGGGCAGGGAATGGGTCGCACGCATCACTTACAGCTACCATCCAGTGACTCGTAAATGATTGAAATAGTTACGCGAGATATAATATTATGCCCTCGAGTTCATTTGTAAATATTTTGGCCATGAAACAGTAGATAATGCATTTAGACCGGTCTCTTTAAATATTTATTATTTATTACCATTTTACGAAAACTTTACTGTTGATTATGTTTGTCTATTAGCAACATGAAGGTGTAATTTTGGATTTAACTTCTTTTATTTATAATGGAAGAATCGATTGTTTTTACAAATAAATCATAAACTACATTGAATTCATAAAGATCATTAGAAGAATGTCTACAAACTTTCGTAAATACTTACAATAGGGATGTAGATGACAAGTTTTTAGTTTTATGAGATTGTTTTCAATTTAAGAAGTGTTAAGACTGTTATAAGCTATGTTATGACACTTTTTAAATTGAACTTGTCATGTTTAGTTACCTAAAGTGTTTGGGGAATTAAATCTATAGCAATCATGAAAGGAAGGTCAAGTTATTGGAACTTGCCTAATTTAAATTGACTAAGTAATATGAAGTTTATATCCCAAAGGTATCCAAATTGGATCAGCACATTAACACATTATTAGCGTTACATAAAAGGTATATAGATTTCTGAGATCTTTACACAGATTTACATATTTTTTAGTATAGTAACGGACTGCAAAATAAATTATTAGAATTATTATGATTATTGTCCAATGCGTTTGAGTAAAAATTAGACAATCTCTTTTCAGTCAGATCTTCAATGTAAGTATTTGATCTTATAAAAGTGTGGGAAAGTTTTGGTCAAAGTTGTTGTTCAGAAAAGAGCAAAATCGCTCTTTAGCAATAAGGCATGTTTATCATCTTTTGTACATATTTAGTTCTATAGTTATTTATAAATTCATCCATAATTAGGGTTTAACTTAAAAACTTGATTGTAACTGCACCTACAGCGCATTATATACTAATAGTGCGTGGTAGGTAAGTCATATGAAGTGTAAAGATTTTACTAGGAATGCAAAATAGCAAATAGCTAAAGAAATCTACAAAACTTGTACTCGTAAGTCTACATCGTAGCAAATGTCTACGTCGCCGTCGTAGCAAATGCCTACGGCGTAGTCTGGGGCAACTTCGATAAAACCACATAAAACTTGGGATAATAGTTCTATTTGAATAAAACTTAAGTAATAAATCAACTATCCGCTTTCATTAAAATACCATTGCTTTGATCCAATCTAAACAATCGTGTTTCGGTCAGTAGTCAATTTTGATTCAATAACTTCCAGCGTTATTGAAGCTAGAACATAATTATTACAAAATATTTCAGGCATAAGTTATATTACATTTATTTGCAGAAACTATTAAGATGTTTTTTAATATTTCGGGTTGAGTTTTCGGGTTCAGTATCACTAAGTTTACTCTCAAAACATCTTAATTTTGAGGGGAAAATGATTGTGATTTTAGTAAATGATTTATTCGAAACTATGTTAGGATACTATTTACGTATTTACAAGTTCTTGAATGTTGGTCAGAACCGGAAGATAGTCCCCTGCTTGACCAACGATATTATTACAACCCGAGACCATTTGTTAAGGGATTAAGGGGGAAGAAACTCGTAAGCCATAGCATTCTCGCAGGCGGGGATGGGATAACAACCCGACACGTGGAATGCTGTCTACTTGCAAAAAGAAGACACGTGTTTAAATGTAAATTGAGAAATATCTTGAGAGTTTTGAATCTCTATTATAGTTGGGTATGCTTTTTTGTTATTTGTTTAGCAGCAGGCGATCAAACGATCTTACAACAGAGTGATCGAGTCGAGCGCCATACGCAAGACTTACAAGACTTGGGTTCAATTTCCACTACGAGACAAAAATATTGGTATGTACTACGTAATACAAATAAAGCTGAATTTGGCTTTGCTGATAGGGATGTTGAAAACTGTAGTCGGATTGCTCATTATACGGACTGAAATTGAAGGAAAAAATGACATTTTTCCTTCAATTTTCATATTTTTTTAGTCCGTATAATGAGCAATACGACTATAAACTAAATGTTTAAACACTAACAGCATGCCCCGACTTCTCCGGTTAAATAAATAACCTACTTTCAAATGGTGAAATATTTTTACGAATAAGTGCAGTACTTAGTTCCAGGCATTATGCTTAACAAGATTTCAGTAGCCCTAAAAATTGTATGCCATCTCTTTCTCATTGAGTATCAGAAATGATGGATACCAAGGTACTACAACAATCGATAAAATTACCCGCAGACCATGTAAAAATTTGTTGCGTGAAAATTGAACCTTTTGTGTTTCAGCTGAGCACTCATACGCCACGCCACTGAGGTTCCAATGCAAATTAGTAAAAAAATATGATCACGACTGTATCCCAAAGGTGCAGTAAGCATTTCTTTCAGACCTAGGCATTCTGGTTTCCAAGGCGTAGTCAGAGGCATCCAAATACATATTTTGTACATGCCCACATTTTAGCAGTCCGTGAGACAGGTGTTCGTGCCCAACGCCGCTATTAGAAAGCTATTTTTTTTCCTCACGATGTTTTCCTTCACCGTTTAGAACTAGTGTTAATATGCATTTTTTAACTAATAATCTAGGTTCACAGTAAAAATAAATTTAAAAACATTTAATGCTTGACCAAACTAGGGCGTCCGCGGTGGCGTGCAAGGTGGCGATCAGATGTTGTCCAATCAGAGGACGCATCATGACACCGATGATGACAATTGGTGTCACGATGCGTTCTCTGATTGGACAACAACTGATCGCCACCTTGCACGCCACCGCGGGCGTTCTGGTTTGGTCAAGGCTTTATTTAGTAGGGCCGCGAGGATCACATTCTTAAAAACTAGGTCATTCCTGTTTATTTGCGATGAGTGAAGGACCATGGCAACAAATACTGTATCATAATCGGTACACACACGGTATCAACAATCACGGCCAATGCGGAGGTCACGTTGTACGGTGATATCGGTTTTCTTAATCAGCGGCAGGATTGAATGTTACCTTGCACCTTATAACCCGTGTAATTGAAAGTTGAAACAGCTCTAACGAACCTGGAAGCGATAAAATGTAGCTCGTCATGCGTTGAAAAAATCTTTTACATCTTTCACATGCCAAGAAAGGGAAAACATAAGAGACAAATATATAAATAATGCTAGCTAACGTATATTTCGTTTTTACGTATCTTTACATTATTCGAGTAAAAATAGCATTCATGCTATTTCATGCCAAGTTCTATAGAACATAAATCCGTTTCATAATCTGCAAACTAAAGTTGTCGAAAAAGCCTTCTCAAAGAACAAATAAAGTGTTGATAGTTATTGTTAATAGGCATTTATCGTGATATCCTGCTGAAAAAGCCACACGGAAATCGTTTCTAGACGTAATAAATAGTAAGTGGGATATAATGGACTCGATAAGATGAATGTTCCGAATATTGTAAGAAATCAAGTAATGACGAAATATTACGGTATTAATATAGTCACGCCTTGTTAACCCAGTAAACTATGTTTTATCTGAATTGTTGCAACGAAGCGAAAAAGCGTGAATAATAAGTATCCTGTATTTTTTAATTTCAATATCAGAATGATAAATAAGTATGCTGGCCTTTATGTTGGTCAAAGTGCTTTTTAGCAATAAAATTGATGCCACTTGGCCACTACAACTAGTGTTCTGTCATGCGACATTTAGTTTCGATTTCCGCTGAAAATAAAGCCACAGTGAACAACATTTTCGTTCCATATGAAAAATGTAGCTCCACAGGAAAAAAGAGAAAATATAATCGATCGAAAGAGCGAAGAGAGCGAAGATCTTAGTGGCAAGTTGGGCGATTTTGCTTTGTACATAAACTGTATAACTAACTGTTCATCCAATCTGCATGAAACTTGGTAGGTCGATAGGTTGTGCTATGGAAAGTTACGGTGGAGTATATGAGCTCTATCAATGAAGGGGTTGTCAAGATATTGGGTTCCCAATGTAAGCCATCTAGGGTGCGCGAGTTGTCAGTTCGGTGCGAACTACTAATTACCTATTAAAAGACCGTTTCAGCGAACACATTCTCAAAGCGAATACCTACAAGTGATGGTTCCGCGCAACATAACTCATTGCACTTGCACAACATCACTCAATAACTCATTTCCTAGCCATAATGACGAATAAACACTAGGCTATGCCATACCGTCGGCTAAATTCGAAAACCTCGTAATTCCGTCTTTTTGACGAATCTAATTATTTACCAAACTGCATCAAAAAAACATTTTCGTAAAAAAGACGGAGATACGAAGTTTTCGAATTTAGCCGACAATACGGCGCATACTTGTCAACTCATATTTACAAGCAATTTTAGTACTCGTATTATAGAATGTAATTTTCGTTCAATGTATTCAAATCAAAATTACAACAACATAAGAATTTTATTCTCAAAAAGACATAATAATCACTTAACTGAAAACATACTTAACTAAAAATAAGTAGAATTTGTGTAGAAAGTCGTCGTAGGTAAATAAATTTGGTGGAAATGGTGGCAGGTTGTAAACTGTTTAGTAAGTTTAAATTTATACCTACTCGTTCAATGTATTGAGCCAGTTAGGTACTAAAAGAAAACTTTACTAAAACTTCTTTTAGTAGGTACCTAACTGGCTGAATACATTGGACGAGTAGGTATAAATTTAAACTTACTAAACAGTTTACAACCTGCCACCATGTCTACCAAATTTATTTACTTAATTTACGACGACTTTCTACACAAATTCTACTTATTTTTAGTTATGTTCTCATGTAAGTGATTATTATGTCTTTTTGAGAATAACATTCTTTAAACCTAACCTAATTTTTGATAAATGAAGCAAGATTGCAAATGTCATCCCTAACCATCTCATCTTCGTGCAATTCAGCATATTTATTTGAAATAAAGAGAGAAGTAAGTACCTAAATGTAAAAAAACTTACAAAAAAATAACAAAAGGTGAACTAAAATGGTGGCAAAATGAAATGGTGAAATGAGGCTCTCCATAAATCAGAAAAATTATTTGCAAGCATGAGGTTTTAAGCACGGTAAGAAGGTACAAAGGTACAAACAATATCTACCTATCAAGATAAGTGACTACTTATTGGTCAATAGAATTACATTTAAACACATATATCTTGCAGAGGAATTACATAATGTCTGATACTTGAATGTGAATCACAAGTCGGTCTATTCTTGCAAAATATATTGCACATAATAAATACTTTTTATTATGGAAGTGCTTCCCGTCGTTCTGCCTTTTAAAGCTTTCAGGATCCATTATAAATTATGGCCATGCTCGTGTTTAACTGTTAATGTTTAGTTTTATAACTCCCTGAGCATAAGACTACAGCCACTTAAGATACATTTTAGGTACCTATTCTATGAGCTCCTGTAAATAATAGGTAAGTATACTTACAATTTTTTAGTAGGTATATAAAACTCTTATTACGATTTGCGTTTCAATGACAGAAAAATATGATAATAGCATACAGGAATATAGATAAACTGATCCTACGTATGCCACGTAGGTATGCAATGCATTTTGACATGGTCTTGATTTTTATATTAAAATCTATGCAGTAGAAACACACTTATCGTACAGTTTGTCTCTAGCTATACCTATTCACGTAAAAATTTTGTCGATGTAAATGTGTTACCTCACGAAAGTTGTGAAAATAAGACATAAAATATGAATGTTCAAACCACAGATCAAAATACATTTATTAGGCACCGTGATACGTGAAAGAACCAGAACGGACAAAAGGGCAATGTTCTGACATTAAGTTCTGTGACTTGACAAAATATTGAGGGTAAATGCTCCTTTAACAAATCTACCGTGTGTAAAAGGAGCATTACCCTCACAGTTTAACGCAATTTAAATAAAAATAAGATTCAAAAGTATCTACAGCCTTTAACGTTCACAATTGGAACACCGATAAATCGTTAGTACCAATTACAAACAGGTTTTTTAAATTATAAAATAATATACTTATAAGTAGGGTATTTACATAGGTTCTTGGTATCATAGTTACATTTTTTGTTTCAAAACTCTTTCATATTTTCATAAGTTTCGTCTACTGTAAAAAACTACGAAATTGAAAAGCATATTTTATTAGTGGAAATTGTTGAATATTTGGAAAGGTAGGTACCTACTTAATTAACTAACCACTCAGCAAATCGTCATATTCATTTATTTTTATATCAAAAAAGTTAAAATAGTAATTACTAAGTATTAATAAATCTAAAGTAAAAAAGCGCTCGCTGTAGTGTAAAGAAGGTGGCTTTTGCAGCTCCCATAACTTAATCGGGCTTCTCCACAAGAAAGATATGGTCAATAACTCAATACCATAGGAGCTGACAAAGACGTGGGTTTCTCGATGTTTTCATTTATAGTTTAGCTCCCATACCTAAAAACTGTAAAAAACGAAAAAAATTGGAGATAAATATTTTCTTATAAATAACTAGGTAAGTATAACATTGTAATTGCGCGCATAGAAGACGAATATACAAAGAAATTATTTTCTCAAGTTAAATACTTGTGATGACTTATTAGTTGTTAATTACCTACTACATTATGTAGATAGGTTAATTACCAACACAATAAACAGTCCATAGAATTCCATACAAAGAATACCTAAACAACCGCACCAAGCCAAGTACGGGTGAGGAGTTGACAAGTTAGCTACAACCATAAGCGTGATTTAGTGGAAGCGATTGGGGATTATCCCGCGACAATAATACCGAGTATTTTGTCAATTTTATCTGTTTGTTCTAGTAAAGGCTGTTCATAATGCTGTAATTAAAGTTATCTTGTCATCGCCGATAATTTGGGCGCGATATGATGGATTGTTGGCTTTACCATTACATGAACATGGAACTGAATTGATTCGTTTTTAGGATATTTATCACTAACTAGCTTCCGCCCGCGGCTTCGCTCGCGTGATACCTACCCGGGTAAAAAGTAGCCTATGTGTTTATTCCAGGTCATTATGTAGGTATATTCCAAGTTTCATTAAAATCCGTTCAGTAGATAGTTTTTGCGTGGATGAGTAACAAACATCCATACATCCAGACACCCATTCATCCTCACAAACTTTTGCATTTATAATAATAGTAGGATAGGATGTATGTGTAAACTCAGGATGGCCTTCATCAGAATTCATCACTGGCATGGTTATGCAGATTTATAGTTGGAATCATTTGACAGTATAAGACCGAAGCATTTGGGATAAAATACATGTTTTATTCTTGACAGCCATTATTATAATTTTCTGTTAATAGGCATGATGACTAATTTTCAAAATCTCTTCTATGATATTCAGAAGTATCTATTATGTCTGAAATATATCATATTTCTATAGAAAATTAAGGTTTTTGTGCAATAAAAGTACATTCAAATTTTAATTTTCAAATTCACGCCAAAACGCTCGCCGGTGTCATGGCGTCTGTCTTTACGTCACGACTCGGTATATCAACCAGTGATGACAACTTAGCTACATAGAAACAAAATGACATTTACCGAGACGTGACGTAATTCGCTCTGATGGGTGTTTTAGCTATCATGGCGGATTGTTGTATTTTGTAGATTTATTTTAACAAATAAATTATTAATCTCGACATTAATAAGAGAATAAATACATTTTTCAAAATCTTTGAATCCTATTTCATTAGATCAGATAAATATTTTGGCGAGACTTGATTACTGTCATCATGCCTTTACAATAGTCACAAAATAAGTAATGCTTCTACAACATAGATCACATTTATCAAACTCGTTTTCAACATTAACTTGATTTAAATTAGCTTCGATTAAAGCAATAAACAGAGATTTGTCGCAGACGTGGTGCGCTGTTGACCACTGTTGACCATCTGTCAGGAAGTCTTTCTCCAGAGATGGTCGCCCCGCTTCCATCGACACGAGACTTCGCTAGAGTGACCTTCTTGTAGTCACTCTCTCTTGGTATAGACAATTTGGCGAGGCGCTGACATTATGCATGTTTGAATGTTTATCGTGTTTGGTGGTGCAAACACGATAAAACATTCAAACATCTTTTATCAAAGTAGTTGTTGCATCAAAGTAATATTTAGTCAAAACTTAAATGGTCCCTTACAGTAAGGCGTAGCGGAAACTTTAAACGAAGGTTTTCTGAAGCTTTATAAATTAATTATGAACACTTAAAGACAAAAAAAAATATCTTAATACCACGCAAACCTATGGGTAACTTAACGAAGTTATTTGGTTTTAGGATATTTCTCTCGAGAGAGCTTTTCTGGATGTTTTGCACAAATTCTTTTTCATCCCTTAAACATAAATACTTTGAAAAAATCGTAGGACTATAAATAAAACAGACCAACACAACTATAACTTAGAAAGTTTACAATGTTTAAAATTCTAGAGCATCTGTTTGATGCTATTCTAGAATTTTAAATTTTAAAGTTTAACTGTTTTATAGCGGTAATTCATAATTCTGCAATACATACTAGAACAATGTTTATTTCTGAGATACAGTAAGTAATTATTATGGGGCGGCGGTCAGTAGGTGCGGTGTGAGTTTGGACACATCCAGCGATCCCTATAAAAGCGAGCGTCCTCACCTCTCGTCGCTCATTTGCTTCTAACCCTCAGAGGAACAAGAAGTTTATAGTCTAAATTTTAAAGTTGATTTGGCGAAGTACAAGTTGATTATCATCTTCCAGCAACTTATTCTGGTGAGTAGTTGATGTTATTTCTAGTTTTGAAAAATAGGATTAAAATCAATTAAAATGTCATATAGGTAATAATTAAATTATAAAATAAAATTGTAAAATAGTTTTTATTAATATAGGTAACATTTAATAAAAACTATTTTACAATTTTATTTTTTTATTTCTTATTCTAATAAATATTCTTATTCTTATATTCTTATTCTAATTATGTTTAATCAATTATTTTTAGTCTGCGCAACAATTGCATATAAAAAAAATACAGCTTAAACTTCGTTAATTATCTCTTACATATGTATAAGTAATATATACTGAACGTAATACAATATACTTACTTAAAAACTTCCTTAGAATTGATTAATTCAGTTTATATTTTATAAAATCATTATTACTTATAGGAAAACCACTCGGAACTAAAAAATATTTAAATACATAGGTAATAAATTGGCGTCAAAAGTAATATGCATTCCTCTTAGACTTGAAATAATAATCACAGTACGCAGAATTCCGTTTTCCCGGTAAAGCTTGCGCCCCGTTAGTTATCGAAGCTTTTTTATTATAACTCGGCTTGTATTAGATACTAAACGTTATTAATTATTTAAATATTTAAAATATAAAAAGCAAATAAAATGGATTATGAAAAAATTTAGTTGAGATCATCCTAATTGTTAAAAAAGAAATTCGAAACTTAAATATTTTAATCACATCACACTAATATTAAAAATGTGAAAGTTTGGATTTTTGTCCTTTTTCCCGGTCATTACCTATCTGTATTTTTAATTTGAGGCAAATCGGTTCAGTGGTTAAACATACATCGATCCATCCATCCAAACATCCAAACTTTCGCATCGCATTTACCTATAATATTAGTGTGATTGCCTATAAAATCTGCCGAATAAAAGCCTGTTTTTTAACTATTATTTATTATTATTATACTATGCTCAACATCTTTTAGGGTATTTTTTTGTGTTTTAATGCACGAATAACATTATGCATGAACTCATCGTAAGCCATTTATCAATATCAGAAACAATAAGAAACTTTACTAATATAAACTTCGCTTGGAAAGTTTACTTTGAAATAAAGTAGGTGCAAAAGCCGTCGTAAAGTCGTTTTCGCGTATGAAGATAATAATTTCGTTCCTAACTGGAATGAAGGTTTAGTAATTCAACTTCTAGGTATAAACTGTTTCTTAAGCTTGTAAACTCGTACATTATCGAGTATAAACTCAGGATTAAGCTCGTAGGTACTAGATGTTAATAAGAGAAGGGAACGCAATGTTTTGTTAAGACAACCCATGATCTAATCGAAGTATAAACTAAATTGGTTTCTTTAAAAGACTTGTAGATAAAATATCTTTCAAATACTTAACAAGTTTTTGGAAGGCTACGGCGAGCTGATTCAAATAAGCCTAAACACGGGTATTTTAATCTTATTCACGTAGGAGTTCCGTTAAACAGCTCCTGAGTGCATCATGCATTGTCACCGAGAATCTATAAGTGTGCCAAATTACCGTTCAATTGATTAACTGCTTTAAAAACCATGTGCAAGATTCCACCTGAACAAACATAAATACAAAAGCAAGTTAAATAAAAGCTTATAAAAACAAACATAACTAACCAAGGGCAGATTTAGGGGGGGGGGGCTTTTTTTTTGTACCGTGTGTCCCCGTTGCAAAAAGCAAGTTGGTCTTAATGAAACGACTCTATTTTTCACCCGGAACACTTCTCCCAAAGTAACTTACCAAATCAAATCGTAAGTTTTTGCAATAATTCAAAAAAACACGTTCTATACATTTTCTCTGAAAGCGCGCGCAGTATTTATCTTCAGACATTTAAATATCTAAAGGCGGCGGTTCGCGCCGGAGACCAAGACCGGACACCGAGACCAGAGACAGGCTTTGTAGGGGCGTCATTTTAAATAATAATAGTCTCCTTCTGAGACCGGAGACCGAGACCGGAGACCGAGACCAGAGACAAGACAGGCTTTGTAGGGGCGTCAGTCAAGCGTCAGTTTAAATAACAATGGTCTCCTTCCGAGACCGGAGACCGAGACCGGAGACCGAGATCAGAGACAAGACCGGCTTTGTAGGGGCGTCAGTTTAAATGACAGTAGTCTCAGTACCCAGATGAAGATTCTCCGGATGACTTGAACATTGTCGGTATCTAAATCGACGATATTTTTTACGTGAGTAATTCCCGTGTGGTAAATAATGGACAGTAGTCTCCTTCCGAGACCAGAGATAGAGACGGTCTCGGTCTCCGGTATCAGTTTCCTACGCGAACCGCCAGCTTAAGGGGTCTGCGACAGACGAATTGTCCAACAAACGTAATACCAAAACCATTTAAAAGAGCATGTTTTCACCACTTTATTAGATAGGCAGTATTTATCTAAGTAACTGTTACACTTTTGTTTCAAAAAACTTGTTACAGAAGTAGTTGATTGAAAACCATACATTTATTACTTACATTTCGTTTTAAGTAAGTACTTACTTACCTGTTTTTTAGAAGAAAGGTTCAACATGAACCTTGTCTGTTTGTTTATTTATTTGTCCTGCTTTCACGTCGTTATTTTCAAGGAAGCAATTCAATTTATTTAGAACGTTATTTAAGCGCTTTTAGTGAAGCAAAAATTGATTTATCGCATATATTAAGTTATGGTAGCTTATTCATCCCATTATATTCTCAAAGCGTTTAATATCGTTGACTTTTTAATCCCAAAACAAATTGAAAATAATATCGCTTGTGAAAAGCTGAGTTTCATCAAGACTTCTTTGTAAACACAAACTTATTTAGACGATGATTCAAAATATCAAAAATGTGTATTAAAATAAATGCTTATCGGAGTTTTTTGTACTTACTTATATAAATATTTTGGAATAGCAAGCAACAACGTTTGACTTACCTACTTGTTGAAAATTAATAATAAAGGAGTGACCACACTGCGTTTTTTGAAAATGTGATTTTACGTGAATTTTATTTTTATGAAACAAATTTCATAATCAAATTCAAAATACAGATTTCATTGAAAATGAAAAGTCTTAACAACATTTTCCATTCCGACGGGATTCGAACCCGCATTGATACAAGTTACCCTCCGGAGTGCCTTAACCAACTTGGCCGCGGAATCCTCACTTGTCGGGTCGAAAATCTTGATATTTAATTGAAATCGAAAATTTTGATACGACTTTAGTTCATTTTCAATGAAATATTACCTATTTAAGTTTATTCATAAATACTCAGAACTTGTCATTCGCTCTACTCTCGTTTTGTAAATCATTACTAAATTAAAAAAAAAAGTAATTGCGATAGTCACTGTTTCCTGTCATACGAGTTCTTGATAATATACTCGGTCTAATAGCCTGTTTTTAAAGTAATTGAGTTTCCCTACTTTTCTAACTGAAAACAACCGCCGCTCCCTAAAAAAAATCTAAGAAGGCGTGTGTCCCACAGTCAATATTCTTAAAAACAGCGATGGGTTTGATAACTGTCTTATAGAATGTATTGATGTAGGTATCCTGATTACCCGCCCGAGACATGTTCAACCGATATTGAGTGTGAAACCTGGGAGAGTTTCTTCTATTGAGCCTACACTTTTTCAGCAAATATAATGCTACCCTGCGGTTGCTATCGCGTAGAGCCACAGTAAACTTCCCTAATTCTTGTAGTAGAATATGGCAGTGATGTTCAAAAGTACCTATATGCAGTTTTTAGTCACCTAATTATCGATAAACCTAAGTCGTTTTAATCAAGATGAAAGCTTTCAGGTGATCTAAAAGTTATCAGTTGTTTAGCTCATACGAACTTAGTAAATTGCTTAATGAATGTTTGGGTCAAATATCTAGTAGAAAGTAACCCCTTACAACCATACAAACAACATAACAAAACAACTGAACATAAAAACCTAAATGTATCCCTAAGGCACGGTAGACTCAGATCTTCCGGCAAGGGTCTTGCCCTTCAAAGATTTCTAAGGTGGTCAGAGGCACGACCAAATAGATATGAACAACACATGCCCAGATTTTGTATAAATGTTATTCCAAATGTGGCAGGTTGCAAACCCATCACCGCCATAACAGCTTTATAATATTAGGACAAGGTACTAGTATAGATCAAGGACTTGGTATTAAACGCCGAGCCCTGAGATCATATGACGCGTATCTATTATGCAGAAGCGATGAAGGCGAACAAATAGGATGCATGATACGAACCTCGCATCCAATTAAATATAAATAACCTTTTCTGCAATTTGTTAGAGATTTAGAATAGATTTATTAAAAAGCAGTTTTGAAAAATATCTTCTTGAAATCTTAAAATAAATAGCTGAATAACTTTTCATATGTTTGTGTACTCGCGTAGGTAAATTCCAAGACAACGGCTACATGCCTTTTTAGCAGAAGTTAAAATTCCATTTGTGGTTGCAAGCCCATCGACGCTATTAGTAAGGTAACTTTTTGATCACGATGTTTTCCTTCATCGTTAAAAGCTCGTGTTAAGTACCTACATATAAATTTTTCAAAACAAAAAATAGGTAGGTACATTGATGGTCGGCCGGGATTTCGAATCATTCCTGAAAATATACAATTACTTAAACTAAAAATTTAATGAGAAACCCTTGACACATCCCTTCATAAACTAGAAAAGAGCTTGAAACAGCTGAACCGATTTGGAGAAAACATGTGTCTAAGAACAATCGCTAAAAAAATTGCTTTCAAATAAAAAGCCAAATCGAGCTACGGTGCAACAGACAGACACACACAGGTAGCGGTCAAACTTATAGGTAACATCCCTCTTTTTGCGTCGTGGTATAAAAGTAAGCAGATGAAAAGCTTTTATTATGCTAATGTAGTTCGATCCTCGCATAATGTTTACGGTCATTTCCTGTGGTATTATAATTTAATTGGAATGACTTGTAATTGTCAAACGGTATTTAAGAAGTGCTTCTAAACACGCCTTTTTACTTAGGTACTTCAAGTCCGAAATGGGACAAAGTTCAAAGAATGTCCCTCCATAAAACTGTCCAAAGAAATAAAATAGTATAAATTCGTTTTGTAGCTAACTTATTAAGTTTAAGAGAGCCAGTTACTTTTAGACAGGGTTTACATTAGCCACAATAATTTTCAGCCGGACAAGTGGCTAATTATTATTGAGTTTTTGTACAAAAGCCATAATAACTATATTAGTGCTCGCTCATACATACTAATTAGTAGTTGTTTCCGCCCACAGTTCGAATTATTTTAATCAATGTTTCAAACTATACAGAATATTAATGTTTATTTAAACAAGAACAATATGTCAGAACATCAATATATCAGATAGAGGTGCCTTGGTGGATAAGTAGCACTACCTGATGAAATTTTCGATAACAAATTGTATGGATTCTGATAAATAGCATCTCGTCTATCCACTTACGTGTCAAGGCTATTTTCAATCCGTAGGGAATGTCATTCTCGTGGTTTTGTGATACCAGCCCCGGGGTTGATCTCAACCATACAATAGTGGCCACTTTTGCTGTAGTACTGCGTAAGAGATCCATTTAGATCGTTTGGTAATAGGAATAACTTGAATGAAATGTGTTTTTTTCCATTTATCTGCTTACATTATTCTCTGTTTAAAACTATATTATACAGGGTGAATTTTTGAGATGGGGCAGTAAGGGCAGCTACCTTAACCGTTGTAGCTAGAGGAAAACGTTCTTAGGAGACCATCCTTAATTTTTGAAAATATTTCGACCTGCATTCACAGATTTTGAAAAATATGTACAGTCAGCGAGAAAATGGGCCATTTACACAAAAACTTTTTTTGATGCCAATCGATCCTGTTTCATCTAAGGATAAAAAAGCTCTTTCAGACCAACTGAGGTTAGAGTACTAGAAAAGTCAGAAATCGCTAAAATGTATTTCTGAGACAAGACAGTAAGGGCTACCTTAACCGTTGTAGCTACAGGAAAACGTTTTTAGGAGACTACCCTTAACTTTGAAGATATTTCAACCTGCATTCACAGATTTTGAAAAAAATGTACAGTCAGCGAGAAAATGGGCAATTTACATAAAAACTTTTTTTGATACCAGTCGATCCTGTTTCATCTAAGGATTAAAAGACTCTATCGGACCAACTGAGGTACTAGAAAAGTCAGAAATTGCTAAAATGTATTTTAAGACGGAGCAGTAAAGGCAGCTACTTTAACCGTTGTAGCTACAGGAAAACGTTCTTAGGAGACTACCCTTACTTTTGAAGATATTTCGACAAAATGATGAAAAATTATGACAAATGACAAAATGATTTCGTACGAAATTTATAATCAAAGTTATTTGCGTTTTCTGACTTTTCTAGTACTCTTGCCTCAGTTGGTTCGATAGAGTCTTTTAATCCTTAGATGAAACAGGATCGACTGGCATCAAAAAAAGTTTTTATCTAAATTGCCCATTTTCTCGCTGACTGTACATTTTTTTCAAAATCTGTGAATGCAGGTTGAAATATCTTCAAAGTTAAGGGTGTCTCCTAAAAACGTTTTCCTGTAGCTACAATGGTTAAGGTAGCCCTTCCTGTCTTGTCTCAGAAATACATTTTAGCGAATCCTGACTTTTCTAGTACTCTAATCTCAGTTGGTCTGAAAGAGCCTTTTTATCCTTAGATGAAACAGGATCGATTGGCATCAAAAAAAGTTTTTGTGTAAATGGCCCATTTTCTCGCTGACTGTACATTTTTTTCAAAATCTGTGAATGCAGGTCGAAATATTTTCAAAAATTAAGGATGGTCTCTTAAGAACGTTTTCCTCTAGCTACAACGGTTAAGGTAGCTGCCCTTACTGCCCCGTCTCAAAAATTCACCCTGTATATTAAACACATAGAACAAAGACATAAAGTAATGACATGTACAAAGACGAGCTTAACCCTATCCTAGGGTTTGCTGGAAGAGCAGAGAGAAGAGCTCTTCGTAAAATATAAAATATGAAAACAATTACATTTTCTTCAAGTTCTATAATATCATTATCTAAATAGGTAATTCCAACATGGTACAAAATTATACGGACACCTACCTTAACCGTGTAATTGACACATTGACACGGCGAAAGAAAATGAAAACGTAATAAACAACGAAGGGATCTGTCCACTCCAGCGCTCTGTGATTTCACAAATGTGTGTGAAGTTATGCAAAAAAATGTCATATCATTTTTAGTAAAATAATGGGGAAATGTAGGTATGTCTTTGTAGTCACTTTTGTAAATATAACCAAACAAGTGAAGGTAAGGTCAAAACTCAAAGTCTATTCAGCAGGTTGTTTGTATAACTTGTCAAACCTCAAATTGGTCTCAAACTGTCAAAACGATAGCGTAGGTATCTTATGTCGCGTTCAGTATCATTGAGATGAGAGTGATAGAGCTACTTGCGTGGTCACTGAACTGTCATATTTGACAGTTTGAGACCGATTTTGGTCGTTATCAAAGATAGAAAATCAAGGAGCTGGTATTAATAAGCGTTTTCACCTAACGCTATGTAATTATCGAGTGGGTATGCGTTCTTAAAAGCCGTGTTGTTTTACTGTGGTGCTCCAACAATTCCCCAGCAAAAACAGTGTAGGCATCGATTGCTTCTCTCTATCTAGTATAGGTGTAAAGGCCTGTTCAAACCTAAGCGAATAACGCTACCGCTGCTGCTAGCATATTATCATAGTTATATTAACATAAGCTGGACTAGACATTCATGAAAGGCTTGTAATATACTTAATCACATTACTTATAACTATTTTATTAAACAAAAATAACAACTTATGGTTAAATAAGTGTATCTTCTTGTTAGTTGAATCTCGCTGCATTTGGTAAAATATCTCATTAATTGTAATTATACTGTACCTTACTTTTGTTGTGTAGGTGCGCAAAATAGAGCACCCACGCAACAATCCCACTCAGTATGGTTTCATTTTGTTGAACACTTTTGTACACAAATACTTACGTAGTAAAAACAAAACTGTTTCATAGTAACCCAAATCAATCAAATTTTGTATGAGATACTTTGATCTCTCGTTGGTCTCCAGAAACGATAGGTACCTACCTACTTACCATATATTTCATTGTGTATTTTTATTAGTTACATTTAAGTAGCATTTTTTGTGTTAGTTAGTAACACAAATTGTTATTTTTTGATTGTTAGTTTCATGAATATAATTTTTTATTCTATTTTTTTATCATAATTTTTTTATTGTTAGTTTCTAGTTACTATAAGTTCCTACTTATTTTATGATTAAGCTGAATTGATCCTAATTCGTAATTAATTCAGCTATATTTCAAAGCTTCTAATTTATCAAAGGCTATAAAAATAACAAATGGATTGGAATTCAATGATCATGACCGTTCGCCACGAAATTTGGCTTGAGGTCAAAGTTATAAATAATGACATTGTTTTCACTAAAATTGCATTACTAGGTGATAAGCAATAACTTTGTTAAATTGACCTACTGAAAATCGCACAGTTTACCAAAGTGATTGCATAGATACCTTTCTATAAACTTTTATATTTTTGGTGGAATGTTTTTTATTTGAACAAAGGTCTTTAGGGAGGTCGTAGATCGTGAAAATCAAAGAAAATCGCACGGAAACTGTTACTAAAACAATAGGTCCATTTCGGTCGAAACAAAATTGGTTGCACGAAGGTTTTTATTCTCTCCTTTTCCTTATGGGACTTTTATAGCAAAATTGACGTATGTGCGTGTTTTCAGTTGAAGAAACATTATGAAGGCGAGTTCAAGCAACGTTGCCGTGGCCATGCTGGCATGTGCTTTTGCATTGCTATTCGTAGCGGTTCGCGCTGCACCCATGGTGAGTACCTACAATTTGTTTTCATACCTCCAAAATTTATATACAAAAATGTGACTGAACAATTTATTTTTAGAATAATCATACCATTCTTAAGCTGGTAACTTACATCAGCACGAATACACGAATCAGTAAAATTTACGGATTCATTCATTCATTTTTAGTTAGCATAGTTAGGCATTCGTGAAAATCATTGCGAATGCCTGTGGTGAGTTTTTTCCGGAGAATGGAAAACATTCGTAGGTCTCGGTTAAGCTATAGCATTTGTTCAGGATCCTGAAGAGGAGCAAGTAGAGAACTCTCTGGTGTCTCACCCGGACGAAGGGGACATATCGGGACAATGGGACCCCATCAACACTGCTGCTCTCCGCAAGCTGCTGCTGCAACTGGACGCTGAGGACAGGTAGGATTGTTTTAGTCTTGAACCGCTCGTGGCGTAGCTTGCTTGGACGTTCTTGATTGATCGTTGAAGTTAAGCAGCGTTGTGCGGGGTCACTTTTAGGATGGGTGACCGCAAGTGGTATTACGAGCTGAGCGCTTCCGTGCTTCGGAGGGCACGTTAACTGTCGGTCCCGGTTTTTAAGTCGTTAAGCCATGACGGAGGCCTTTAGGCGGCCTAAAAACTCCGTCACCAGAGTTGGCCACTTGCTCACACGAAAGAAGAAGAAGAAGAAGAAGTCTTGAACCATAATCTTTAATGAAATATTTTTTTGTAAATACTTTCTCATAAGTATTATACTTAACACCCAAACACAGAACAAACATCTATGTCCATCACACAAATGTTTGTCCTGGGTGAACCGATTTGCCTGAAATTTAAAACATAGATAATGACCGGGAATAGGACTTAGGCTATTTTTTATCCCGAAAAAATACACGGTTCCCATGGGATCAAAAAAGTAGTAGTCCACGCGGGCAAAGCCTCGGGCGTCCGCTAGTCACACTAATATTATAAATGCGAAAGTTTGGATGTTTAGATGTTTGCATGGATGTACCTATGTTTGTTCCTCGTTGTTATAACTAGACAACTACTGAACCGATTTGCCTGAAATTTAAAATGTACATAGATAATGGCCGGGAATAGGACATAGGCTACTTTTTATCCCAAAAAATGCACGGTTCCCGTGGGATAAAAACATTGTAGTCCACGCGGGCGACGCCGCGGGCATCCGCTAGTGTAAAATAAATATGAAGGAAATTTAATAGAATACTCTAACCGACGAGTAAATAATGTTGTAGAACAAAGAAAATTAGCGTTGATCACGTAAATACTTCGGACAGCGCTCGACTTACACCTTCGTCGCTAAATTGCAGCGACCGTGTAAGGAGAGCGGCTAATTATGTCACCTCCATTGTGCACGGAGCTTTACAATTTACATTGTACTGGACACTTCCCTAGATAATTGATAGCTCTTTTGAATAAGTTTTAATGGTCTTTATTGGTGAAATGTCTAAGGTAGGTTTTTGCATCAAATTTTCAAAACTTGTAGAGGTTCAGTATAATTTATAAAATGGATAAAACATAGCCTAGCCTTACTGCTTTTGGACTGTTAAATAATTTAAATAATAATAATTCAATAATTTAATTTTGGACTGTAAAATAAAACATCCCTTCATAAGTTTCAGTTCCACTTATTGAATAAAATATTGCTTGATAGTTTAATAAATGAATAAATAAAGTAAGTAAATAAATAAGTTGAGCGAAAGAATGATCGTTATATTGAATTCAATTGTTATTCGGTTCGGCCGCAAAAAACAATATTGATTTAGTACCTATGTGTTTGAAAAACGATATAGAACGTGTAAATGCCGGAAACGAGTGTAAAACCCCTTAGTCCGACCAACTATGAAACTAGTTACTGTCCACAAAAACGTTTGTGTCAAAAACAAGTGTTAAATCAACATGGAAGCGTTTTTCCTTTGACAGACGACGGTTTGATGGTGCTACCGGGAATTCATTTAGCGATTCATTTAATTAACTAAACTAGTCACACGTTATTTAATCAGGATAACATTTATTTATTCAGGCAACCCTTAAATTCAAATAGCACTTTCAAATGATTTTTATCTTCTAGTACATAAGTAGGTACCTATGTAAAGGACTGTTTATATTATCTTCAGACATTGATCGTAACAGACAGGCGTGGGCAGACAAAATAATATTTTTTTTTTACAGTTTGTATGAACGTAATATCTAACGTAACGTAACCGCACAGGCACGCACAAACGCGCAAAAAGTTTTGTCTACACAGTGCGTATCAGCGGGCTTAAAAAGGTCGCTATTGCAGAATCGCAGTAAAGGAATTGACCTATTGTCATCTCTTTTCATTGCTTGAGAGTGAAAAGAGACGGCGTTATAGTTCATTTCATATTGTGATTCAGCTTTAGCGACCTTTTTAAGTCCGCTGTCCTGCCAGCTGCCAGTCAAAGTAAATAGAGAAACGTAACGGGACCGTACACTCCGTGTAGTGCTTCTTACTCTCTCAGTCTTTTGTTTGAGAGCGGCCGCGACCGACGATGTCTGTCGTTGTCTGTCGATGTCTGGAACGCTACGTGTCTGTTACGTTCATGTCTGTAGATTTAAACAGTCCTTAACAAATTATTACTTTCATTTAAAATTGTAACTCATTCTAATATTAAAATTGAAAGAAAAAAACTTGAATACCGGTAGGTAGTTAAATAATCTGCGCGCGTAGTGGGTGTAAAAAAAATTCAGCAAAGCCGAGACCAGCAGGTTAATTGTCTAACTTGTTTCAAACCTCAAATTTTGGTCTCACTGCCAAAACGATCGCATTGGAATCTTTAGTCGCGTTCGGTCTCGTTGACATGAGAGTGACAGAGCTGCTTGCGTGGTCACTGAACTGTCATATTTGACAGTTTGAGACCGATTGTGGTCGCTATCAAAAATAGACAGGGCTGCCCCTTGATGCGCGCCCCTACAAAGCCTGTCTCTGCAGACAGACTTTGTAGAGACGCACGAAAATGAGACGAGACAGAGAACCGTCTGTTTATATGACAAGTCTCATGTCTCGGTCTCTGTCTCGGTCTCGGGCGCGAACAGCCACCTTTAGAGTTTTTTACAAAGCTGCAAAATTACAGAACCAAACTAGACACAAAAGAGAATCACGTCAAAGAGAGTAAAATTGCAGCGTAGAATACAGTGCGTTTTGTTTGCCAGGTTTAATTAGTGGGAGAGTCCAATGTCTGATTTCTACTTGTGATTAGTACCTCGTGAGGAGACTGAGAGCTCAGTACTTTTCACGAAACAAACAAGTTTTAATTATTATGAACCAAGTGAAAAGTTTAAAACAAATATAAAACCAAATATGTAAATTTACTAATTGTTTTATAAAAAGTCCAAATTTTTACTTTATAACACAATTAGACAATATTTGACTTGAAAAGTTGATATGTTTTTGCAAGTTCAGTTTTCGAAACAGGTTTGATTTAATATTCATATACTTTTAGCCTAGGCAGGTATTTACTGGAAATTGGCATGATAAAGTTGAAAACTAAAACATTAGTGTACCTAAATAAAAAAATTCTAGATTTTTATTCGCATAGGTGCCTAAACTCATAACTAGACTCACACACAAAATAAGTCCTTGACGAATACGGGGAAGGCAGTATAGTAGCCTTTTACGAAATTTAAAACAAACTTAAAGTAGCGACTTCATCTTTCTCTTACGATATTGTTGAAAGCTACATAACTGAACAAATTAACAAAGTATTTTATTAATCTATTAAAAAAAATATTAATCTATAATACATCTAATAATATTCATAGATTAATGATTTGGCATTTTATTAATAGTACGAAACAAATGTTTACTTTCAGTTGTAAGTAATCGGTTTAACTTCAGAGCAGGTAAAAAACATAGGTACCGAACTTTTTTGAAGTCGGTTCTGGAAAAAGGGCCTCGTGAAATTTTTGAAAGGACACAAATCAATGATTTGATTATTATTGATGTTCGATTCCTGAAGAAGCCGACTGATTTCTTTAACGACAGTTTATAACTTACTTTTCAAGTGAAATACTTATAATAAAATGTAGGTACTTAGGCACGTTCTGAGTTTGTCAAAAAAACCTTAAAAATAACCGTTCACATACTTCATTACTCACTCTTATGTCATTCAAACGGTTTACCCTGTATTAAGTTTCATACAAAATTATTTTTGTTAGGTAAATGAAATAAGTAATGCTGACATTTCACACAGCATCATGTAGCCCAAATTAAACAGAACTTGTGTTAGGAGAACTAGGTACATGACTATTACTTAAATACTTTTTTGTAAATACATACCTACTTAGGTATTATACAAAGCATTACATAACAAAATATGGGCGACCGAGCTCTACTCGGGTGCATAACGCCATCTAGGGGTTCAATTACGAACCATAGAGAAAACGAATTTTCCCTGATAAGAAAACCTAGCTAGATCGATTTCTCGCCCCCGTAAACCGCCATATTACAATTTTCATCGAAATCGTTAGAGCCGTTTTCGAGAACGTGAATACAAACAAATAAGTAAATATACAAATATTGCTAATTTAAGAGGCATTAGACAAAATTTTCTGATTTACGTGATGTTTTGGGGCAGGATTTTTCAATGAAAACACTGTATTTATAAAAAAATTATGGCACAGCATGAAATATCATTTCAATTTTGTACTATTAAATGAGCTACTTTTGTATTTTTATTATTTCTTTTTGATTAATCGACCTCAAACCGGCGACTGTTTTGTGAATTTTTGCTGTAAGAGGTCTAGAAATCACCATATTTACGAATCATTTTGACGTCCAAATGGTATAAAAAAATTACGATGTTTTGCTGTGATAGTCAACCAAACTATTAAATGGATCACTTTTTACTACCTTTATTTAGTTTTTGAGTAAAAAAATCTTTAACTTAGTCCAAATTTCGAGAAAACGGCCAAAGAATTGCTTTTGATTTTGGCTACTTAGAACTGACTTAGAACTCTTGTTCGTAAAATTAACAAAACAGAAATAAACTTGAGTTCAAAATCAATCCTTTTCTGAAAAAAAATATGCAAAAAGATTAAAAAATTGGCAATGAAAAATCTTTTAAAACAACCTAAAACGCGTCGTATCTACTACCCTATCTACTCGACGCAAGCAGACCGCGCCGAGCGCTTCTAGGGGGTGGACGTATCGCTTTGCATCCCGGAGCTCGCACTGAGTCGACTCGCAAAGCACGTCGCCGGCTACGAAGAATATAGCGAAATAGGAGCGTTTGATACATTGGTTGCTAAGTTATTAATTACCTATTTTTAAATATTTTCTGCGGGGCTAAAAAGGCCGTTAAAGCAGAATAATGATCTGAATTGTTGTGTAACTAATAATGTAATAATAGGGTGACAGCGAGCTGATCTGATGATGGAGTTAGGACCTGTTCCATGGAATTTTATGATGATATGGGTATCAAATGAAAGGGCTTGATGAGCGCAACACAATGCTGATCTGATGATGGAGTCAGGACCTGTTCCCTGGAACTTTTTAATGATATGGGTATCAAATGACAGAGCTTGATGAGCGCAACACAATGCTGATCTGATGATGGAGTCAGGACCTGTTCCCTGGAACTTTTTAATGATATGGGTATCAAATGAAAGAGCTTGATGAGCGCAACACAATGCTGATCTGATGATGGAGTCAGGACCTGTTCCATGGAACTTTTTAATGATATGGGTATCAAATGAAAGGGTTTGATGAGCGAAACACAATGCTGATCTGATGATGGAGTCAGGACCTGCTCCATGGAACTTTTTAATAATATGGGTATCAAATGAAAGGGCTTGATGAGCGCAACACAATGCTGATCTGATGATGGAGTCAGGACCTGTTCCATGGAACTTTTTAATGATATGGGTATCAAATTAAAGGGCTTGACGAGCGCAACACAATGCTGATCTGATGATGGAGTCAGGACCTGTTCCCTAGAACTTTTTAATGATATGGGTATCAAATGAAAGGGCTTGATGACCGAAACACAATGCTGATCTGATGATGGAGTCAGGACCTGTTCCATCGAACTTTATAATGATATGGGTATCAAATGAAAGAGCTTGATGAACGCAACACAATGCTGATCTGATGATGGAGTCAGGACCTGTTCCATGGAACTTTTTAATGATATGGGTATCAAATGAAAGGGTTTGATGAGCGAAACACAATTCTGATCTGATGATGGAGTCAGGACCTGCTCCATGGAACTTTTTAATAATATGGGTATCAAATGAAAGGGCTTGATGAGCGCAACACAATGCTGATCTGATGATGGAGTCAGGACCTGTTCCATGGAACTTTTTAATGATTGGGTATCAAATGAAAGGGTTTGATGAGCGAAACACAATTCTGATCTGATGATGGAGTCAGGACCTGCTCCATGGAACTTTTTAATAATATGGGTATCAAATGAAAGGGCTTGATGAGCGCAACACAATGCTGATCTGATGATGGAGTCAGGACCTGTTCCATGGAACTTTTTAATGATATGGGTATCAAATTAAAGGGCTTGATGAGCGCAACACAATGCTGATCTGATGATGGAGTCAGGACCTGTTCCCTGGAACTTTTTAATGATATGGGTATCAAATGAAAGGGCTTGATGACCGAAACACAATGCTGATCTGATGATGGAGTCAGGACCTGTTCCATCGAACTTTATAATGATATGGGTATCAAATGAAAGGACTTGATGAGCGCAACACAATGCTGATCTGATGATGGAGTCAGGACCTGCTCCATGGAACATTTTAATAATATGGGTATCAAATGAAAGGGTTTGATGAGCGCAACACAATGCTGATCTGATGATGGAGTCAGGACCTGTTCCATGGAACTCTTTAATGATATGGGTATCAAATTAAAGGGCTTGATGAGCGCAACACAATGCTGATCTGATAATGGAGTCAGGACCTGTTCCATGGAATTTTTTAATGATATGGGTATTAAATGAAAGGGTTTGATGAGCGAAACACAATGCTGATCTGATGATGGAGTCAGGACCTGGTTCATGGAACTTTTTAATCATATGGGTATCAAATGAAAGGGCTTGATGAGCAAAACATAATGCTGATCTGATGATGGAGTTATGACCTGTTCCATGGAACTTTTAATGATAATATGGGCATCAAATGAAAGGGCTTGATGAACAAAACACAATGCTGATCTGATGATGGAGTCAGGACCTGTTCCCTGGAACTTTACAATGATATGGGTATCAAATGAAAGGGCTTGATGAGCGAAACACAAAGCTGGGTCGGGGTTTACTTTGACTTTGATTCTTGATTTTGACTTTCACTTTGATTCTTGATTCTTGATTTTCAATTTTAGTTTCTCTATTCTCGGATCTCGGATTCTTGATTTTCGATTTTCGAGTCTCAATTCTTGATTATCGGATCTTGGATATCGGGTTCTTGATTCTTGATTTTGATTCTTGATTTTCAATTTTCGATTATCGATTCTTGGATCTTGTATCTCGGATTCTTAATTCTTGATTTTCAATTTTTTAATTTTTGATTTGTGATTCTTGATTCTTGTTTCTCATTTCTCGATTCTCGGATCTCGGATTTTTATTTTGATTTTTATTTCTTGATTTTGATTTTAAAATTAAAATCAAGATTAAAAATGAAAAATCAAACATCAAAAATCGAAGTCAAAAGTAAATCCTAACCCAGCTTTGTGTTTCGCGCATAAAACCCTTTCATTTGATACCCATATCATTATAAAGTTCCATGGAACAGGTCCTGATTCCATCATCAGATCAGCATTGTGTTTTGCTCATTAAACCCTTTCATTTGATACCCATATCATTATAAAGTTCGATGGAACAGATCCTGACTCCATCATTAGATCAGCATTGTGTTGCGCTCATCAAGCCCTTTCATTTGATACCCATATTATTAAAAAGTTCCATGGAGCAGGTCCTGACTCCATCATTAGATCAGCATTGTGTTGCGCTCATCAAGTCCTTTCATTTGATACCCATATCATTAAAAAGTTCCATGAAGCAGGTCCTGTCTCCATCATAAGATCAGAATTGTGTTTCGCTCATCAAACCCTTTCATTTGATACCCATATCATTAAAAAGTTCCATGGAACAGGTCCTGACTCCATCATCAGATCAGCATTGTGTTGCGCTCATCAAGCCCTTTCATTTGATACCCATATTATTAAAAAGTTCCATGGAGCAGGTCCTGACTCCATCATCAGATCAGAATTGTGTTTCGCTCATCAAACCCTTTCATTTGATACCCATATCATTAAAAAGTTCCATGGAACAGGTCCTGACTCCATCATCAGATCAGCATTGTGTTGCGTTCATCAAGCTCTTTCATTTGATACCCATATCATTATAAAGTTCGATGGAACAGGTCCTGACTCCATCATCAGATCAGCATTGTGTTTCGGTCATCAAGCCCTTTCATTTGATACCCATATCATTAAAAAGTTCTAGGGAACAGGTCCTGACTCCATCATCAGATCAGCATTGTGTTGCGCTCGTCAAGCCCTTTAATTTGATACCCATATCATTAAAAAGTTCCATGGAACAGGTCCTGACTCCATCATCAGATCAGCATTGTGTTGCGCTCATCAAGCCCTTTCATTTGATACCCATATTATTAAAAAGTTCCATGGAGCAGGTCCTGACTCCATCATCAGATCAGCATTGTGTTTCGCTCATCAAACCCTTTCATTTGATACCCATATCATTAAAAAGTTCCATGGAACAGGTCCTGACTCCATCATCAGATCAGCATTGTGTTGCGCTCATCAAGCTCTTTCATTTGATACCCATATCATTAAAAAGTTCCAGGGAACAGGTCCTGACTCCATCATCAGATCAGCATTGTGTTGCGCTCATCAAGTCCTTTAATTTGATACCCATTCATTAAAAAGTTCCATGGAACAGGTCCTGACTCCATCATCAGATCAGCATTGTGTTTCGCTCATCAAACCCTTTCATTTGATACCCATATATCATTAGAAAGTTCCATGGAACAGGTCCTGACTCCATCATCAGATCAGCATTGTGTTTCGCTCATCAATCCCTTTCATTTGATACCCATATAATTAAAAAGTTCCATGGAAGAGGTCCTGACTCCATCATCAGATCAGCATTGTGTTGCACTCATCAAGCCCTTTCATTTGATACCCATATCACCAAAAAGTTCTATGGAGCAGGTCCTGACTGCATCATCAGATCAGGATTGTGTTTCGCTCATCAAACGCTTTCATTTGATACCCATATATCATTAAAAAGTTCCATGGAACAGGTCCTGACTCCATCATCAGATCAGCATTGTGTTGCGCTCATCAAGTCCTTTAATTTGATACCCATTCATTAAAAAGTTCCATGGAACAGGTCCTGACTCCATCATCAGATCAGCATTGTGTTGCGCTCATCAAGCCCTTTCATTTGGTACCCATATTATTAAAAAGTTCCATGGAGCAGGTCCTGACTCCATCATCAGATCAGCATTGTGTTTCGCTCATCAAACCCTTTCATTTGATACCCATATTATTAAAAAGTTCCATGGAGCAGGTCCTGACTCCATCATCAGATCAGCATTGTGTTTCGCTCATCAAACCCTTTCATTTGATACCCATATCATTAAATAGTTCCATGGAACAGGTCCTGACTCCATCATCAGATCAGCATTGTGTTGCGCTCATCAAGCCCTTTCATTTGATACCCATATCATTAAAAAGTTCCATGGAGCAGGTCCTGGCTCCATCATCAGATCAGCATTGTGTTGCGCTCATCAAGCCCTGTCATTTGATACCCATATCATTAAAAAGTTCCATGGAACAGGTTCTGACTCCATCATCAGATGAGCTAGCTGTCACCATATTATTTCATTGTAGTCGGAACTTGACCGACATGCTGAGATCCAAGTTTCAACTCAATCGGACTATTTACTGAGGAGTTCTGTTGAAAAGCTCCTGACTCCATCAGATCAGCACAATATGGTTTATGGGACAAAGAAACAAACATTTATTTTTTGTATTCAAGGTGTAACTAACCCGACTTTGTTTTGTGTTATACCTATACCTACCTAAGTATCTACCCAAAAAGTGTTTTTACTATCGCAAATAAATCAATCACATGAAAATTACCAAAACCGTTTAGTCTAAGAAACGGAGCGCTGTTCATCGGGTGTTAGAATTTAGCAACTTTTGTCCCTCCGAGCGCTGATTTTGTCGAGCGCGAAATTGTATACTGGCTCTTAATACTTTAGGATAGGATATAGGATAGGAAAAGCGTGTACCCGGCTTTGTTTTGTCAAAAAGGTATACACCTACTGTTTCTTATAAAATCAAAATATTGATCTGCGGGTCTTAAAAGCCCGCTTTAACTGAATCTTATTATGAATTGTAATAAATGCAGTTTCTTTTCTTAGACATGAGAGTGACTAGAAAAAATCATTAGGTACTAATTAATTAATCATAAATTATATTATCCTACTAATATTGTAAAGGCGAAAGTCCGTTTGTGTGTGTGTGTGTGTATGAATGTTAGTTACCACGTATCTCCATAACTACTAAATCGATTTTGTTGTTTGAAATGTAGATAGTTTAGGTTCTGGAATAACACATAGGCTACTTTTTTTCTCGGAAAAATGTATGGTTCCCGTGGGATAAAAAAGTAGTTTACACGGGCGAAGCCGCGGGCGTTCATTAGTATCACATATATTATGATTCATTAAAGTAATTGCTTTAGCGACCATTTTGGCCTCCCTGAACATTCATTGATAGTTCATTAGTAGAATAGGTTATTGTTATTTTGTAAACCCACTAGGTACTTACTTACTGAAGAATTTACGGTTAATATAGTATGATGTAATCATCGTATAAATGTCATACTACTGATTACACCTACACAAATTACTTATTATATCTATTAGATTACTTAGTAAGGTTTCTATCATAATACAATTGAATGCCGACAAAACATGATTGTTGTAAAAAAAACTCTTTGTCATTGTAATCGATTAAGTAATAGGGTTTATTTGCGTTTGAATAACATTTTTAATGGACTTTAGTTGAATTAACCTGACCTACTTATTGCAAAAGGTCATATCGTGAACAGCTTTATACGCAGATAACGATTGGTTTAAGTTTTCGTAAAAACGTTATAGACCCCAAAAGGATTCTTCATTCCACGTTGCATTTCGTGGCGTATGAAAATGAGTGTCCATTTTACATACGTTATACTAGTAGGTATTGGTAGCAACTCGCCGCGCCGTTAAAATTCATTGTTTTTGATAGGGTTTAAATCAAATAAATAAAATTGTATGAGGAAATATGGATGCTCATGCACAATGACCTCACAAACTTGAAATTTCGATTTTGTCTTTCATATATTAACTCAAAAACAAATGGGTACCTATTCCATTTACAGCAAAAGCTGATGGAATAAATTACGTAAGAGTAGGAATATGTTACACAAATCTTCGAGCAAAAATTGTAAAAATATTCATTCGAAATCGTTTTCGTTTTATTGGATTATGGATATACCATGTTGAATCGATGTTTGAGATAGCTCAAACATTCGAAAACTTACTACACAGGCGCTCCGGTCTCAGGTCGTACAATAAATATTTGTATTCTCATACAAATTACAAATTACAAAGAACGACCATCGATTGGTACATTTGGTACGATCTACGCTGGCTGTTATCCCAACAATATATTTTCTTAAAATAAACAATGTGTGTAACAGTCTAACTTCTGTGGTAAAGCTTGAACTCGAATGTGACTTTAGAGTCTAAAGTCACATTCGAGTTAAACACATAAGATTTAGACACAACTCTTGGCAATTCTGACGATCTCTTTAGCGCAGTGGGCGAAGGCCAACACAAAAGGTTGCGTGTTCGATTCCCGCCACGAGGCAAATGTTTGTATGATCTGCTAATATTTTTCTCGGGTCTGGGTGTTTTTTATGTATAATAATTGTATGTATTTACAAAAAAAAAGATATTCAGTCATGTTGTTCTCATAACACTATATCTGCTTACTAGCCTAGATAACGCTTAGGCTTAATAATGCAGTGTAAAAAGTCCAGCATACTTTATTATTTATTTAACTATCTATACTCTAGTTGAGAGCCGTGTTGGCCGAGGGGATTAGTACCTCGACTTTCGATTCGAAGGTCGTGGGTTCGAATCCTGGCCGTGCATCAATGGACTTTTCGTTTCGAAAAAATTATAAGCGCAGTAACACGAGCTCTAAACGGTGAAGGAAAACATCGTGAGAAAACCCGTGGCTTAGTCAGCTCCACACGTATTGACCATGTCTTTCCTGTGGATACCTTCTGGCCGGTTAAGCTGAGAGGATGATTTAGGTGCTGGGCAAGCCTACTCTATCTAAAACAATGTCCCAGGCACTACAGTGTCCTGTTAAGTGTAGGCAAAAGATTGCCTTCTGACACTGTATAAATCATCTAGAAGGCCTAAGTTTATTCTCTAGTATAGAGACTATAGATTCTATAGTCTCTAGGTCTAGAGATCAGAGGAGCTCAAAAGGCAATGTAATATAATCGCAATAAATTTAAATACCTAAGCCTAGGCACCTGTATTATGTGGCCTAGGTACCTACTGGTTAATTCATAAACACTCGAGCAAAATGTATGATCATTCATTGCACAACCCAGTGGCAACCCTTTAGGAAATTACAGGATATTGTGTAGCCTCAAAATGGTTATGTTTGTCAAATATTTAATTGAGTTTCTTTTGTTTTGATGAATGTTTACGCAGAAGAGGACTTCCTGCCGACATGAATATGAATTAGGAGTGATTTACACACGGGGAGAGAAGTGTATTTAAAACTTCAGAAATACCTATTTTAGAAGCTCAATTGCAGTGAAAATTTATAATATGGATATACTACACTGACACGACTAGGTTCCGACCTAGGCAGTACTTGATCAAATGTAATTCAACCGAAATAGCTTATTTTTGTATGCCTAAGAAACAAAATACATAAGTACTTTAAGAAATATCAATACGAGGAATTTAGTTTTTTTATAATCTTAATTTTATTTAGCTTAAGAGTATAATACTCGTAGATAAGAGTATTTATAAGTAATAAGAATTAAATAAATAATACGCTAAAAATAATAGATAGGTACTTACTGATTTGAAAAACAATTGTATTTCTATATTGTTACATTACATTCTATAAGTGTAGGTAAAGAAAATGGTTGTTATTTTTATAATGATTACTACAGGTACCTATATACATGTGTAAAGTTTACACATTGATCTAAGTAAACATTTAAGTATTTCAAATACGTTTTTCGCGCGCAGCACGTAGGCACTCGTACAACGGAACGTGCCAAATAAAATGGTATACTTACCTATGTGATTCCCCTGGCTCAACACATTGTAATCTAATCTAAGTACAAGGCACAGTTTTACTCAGAACATTATGGACATATTTTATAAATAAATCGAATATTTCGAACTGAAAGTGTCTTTATCATTGAAGGTTGCTAAAGAATGCCGTAAAATCAAAACTTATCAAAATATAGCGTGAAACAAATGGCATGTTCAAAGAAACCTAAGGTTCTGGCAATTAAAGTTTTATTTGAGATATCACCTATTCAACAGTAGATACATAAACCGTTGTTGGCCAATCTATGAAATGTAATTCATTCTTCTTCTTTCGTATGAGCAAGTGGCCAACTCTGGTGAGTATGTAACTATGTAATTCATTTAAAAACACAGTCTGTCTGTTGTTAGATTTTAAAGCAATTCTAGAGGGGGTTCTTACATGACATGAAAATGTTTAGTGCTTGGATTAATTTGTAGATAAAGTAGTCATTCTCAGCCCCTATGACATGCTCTCAGCCCAGCCCTAACCTAACAATATGCATACCTAGCCAATACAAGTTAAGCTAGACAAGCTCCACAAGGATTTCAGCAGAATGAATGAAAGTTCAATATTTGATGACTGTGCACGGAGATACACTATGTACAGTTGTTCCCAACTAAGTAGAATATAGTATGTTACATTCATGATGTTAACAGTAAAACCCCAGTGGTAAACTTCCGTTTTGTCTTTCGTATAACATTAAGGCGCGCCGCACACAGAGCAACTTTGAGCTCTCAGTTACAGCAACGAAATTCGTAATTAGCTGTTACTATGATTTCCATTATATTTGAGAAACTGCGCAGACGTAGCAACTCGAGTTGCGAGTATCGGTGATTCAGTGAACATTTTTTCTCATGACCAATACTCAATACCCAATGCTTAGATAATAAAGAACTATATAAGTGAAGCAAGGATGAAAGACTCGTTGTCACACCAGTGTGACACAGAGAAACATTTTTATCCCCACAGTCACACTATCATATTCGGGCAATATAATTTGTTGATTTGCTGTCTAAAAGAGTCAGAAAAAGTTCCAAATATCCGTATGATAAAAATTGCAAACATAATCTGTAAAATTAGCTTACATTTTTAACCCACTGCTGAGTATGTGACACTATTTTTGATTATGTGCCAGACGAATCCAATGTTTCTCCGAAGCCGAAGCTTACAATATCATCAAACAATCTGGCTGGTGGTTCTGTAACCTTCACCTGGAAGAACGTAATTAGTGCATATTAGAATGACAGTATATAGTATTTAGTTGGATTTCTTGTGTAGGTATACTTATATATTTACGAGCATACTCAGTATACTCCGTATATTTTACCTCATGCTATATACTACGCTTAGTTGTAGTGTGTAAATTTCCTCCATCAACATTGACCTTCAATCTCTGTAAGAAAAATATCCACTGAGTTTGGGCTAAGTAAGTAGTATTATATTATCTGTGGTAAGGGTTAATTAAATTATGAATAAGCGTGTCAATGTTTGTTTAGTCGTAGTTTGCCCTTTTGTTGAACCTCTTCATACGCCTAAATACTCAATGCACGTAACCTTATCCATTCATAGCCTTTTGCGACTTTACTTTTGGTCACGCGTGCCCTTTGCACCTACGCTCACGCAAGAACACTGCGTTGTTGTTTTGTGTATTTTCAGATCAGACAAACACGTGATAAAGGTATCATAATAGTTACCTAATAAAATCCGTAAACATAAAGGTTGTATCTTATATCACACTGCTTTTCTAAACTCAAATAAAGTGTGATGCCTGATTTTTTTTGTTGAAGAGATCCCTAGTGGTTACATAAACCAAGAGCACTTCTTCCAACATTATTTAGTTTCAAGACTTAAGATTTAAGAAGATGGAACACTAAAATACAGCTCGAAATCGTGTTTGTTGCGGTCATTAGTCACGGTATACGAGAAGAAAAATAACCTTACTTTTGAGACGGATCAAAGTTATCCCAGGATTATTATTGAACAAATAAATGCCTAGGTACCTACTTATTATCTTTGACTCTAAGTCAAAACTTTGGATGTTATTTAAATAGTTTTGATTTTAACTGGGCGTTTGTGATTCTATTTTCTTGTAAGTAAATGTCCTTCGGGTTGAAGCGTTTCATTCCAAACAGTTTAGGAGGGACGTGGTTGATTCTTGTTTGTAAATTTTATGCTTGTTAAAAGATAATTTTTGAACATCAACGGCTCAGCAAACAGTGTTGATTAAACTAAGAATTCAAGGTTGCCCTTCATAGCTAAAGTTCCACGAATTCCCAAAATTCATTGAACTAAAAGAATTAAAACGCTCGAAAAATACCAGCACCTAATTATGTTTACAATGTAGGTAATGAAACGACTGATGATTGGACGTTTGCTGAGGAATGAAAGTATTGAATATACGCGTTATACCTCAACAAGCGAAGGACGAAAATTATGAATGCTTGTGCGGTGCGAAGTTTTTTCCATCATATGGAAAACATCCGCACAATTTACAAGTTTGCATGCACGAGAGTATCAATAATGGTTAGCTTAACCACAAGGTCCTATGCGCCGCTTACAAGCTTTTAAAAATACTAAGAATATGCTTATCTCCAAATAGTTCGTGGCCTCCGCTTGTGAAAACCAAGCAAGCCTCGCAATAGGGTTGTGAGTGGTTTACATGCTTACAGCCATTCTAAGAGTATTCATATTTCCGAATGGTTCGTGGCAAACGCTTGTGGCAACCAAGCGAGCCTGGCAGTTACACGACGTTACAAGAAAGACTAAGAGTTTAAATGGGGCAACTGGAAGGGGGAGACCTAGGCGAACATACTTTGACCAAATAGCTGTCATTTTGGAGAACGGCCAGGTCAAAAGTAACCTAATCCAGCGAGCTTGTATGAAGAATATAATGAGAGTGAATGAGTCGAAAGAGGTGTGTCCGGATCGTAGCAAGAGGATTTCCTCTTGCTATTTATACTTGCACGGATTTCCGTGATCTCTACCTACTCTTATTAGATAAAAGTATGTATGTACTAAGAGTGTAAATATTTCAGGATGGTTCGTGGCACCCGCTCGTGGCCGCCGAGCGAGCCCCGTGCATGGGGCTTACGCGCCATTGACGGCCGCCTCGCCCGCCAGTGGAGGGCCGACAAGCGACAGGTCCGCTTCCGCCAGTGCTACTTCAACCCCATCTCCTGCTTCAGGAAGTAAACGACCCACGCCTAGTTATGACACTCTGATTTCCATCTGAATACGTCTCTCATGCCGTTAAGATCACTGGGCCCTGTATTTCAAATTTATTTTGTCTGTTAAAATTATAAAGCATATTTGTAGTGCCTAAATTAAACTGTTAATTCTGATTGTAAATAATAAAAATATATTAATATTTTCATAGTGCATTGAATTTTCTCCAATGCTTTGTTTGTAACAAAGTTATCTGTCAAAGGAGTATAGAGCGGCAGGATGCTGGCTGACTCAATCACATAGCAAACGGACAAAGAGAGATTTACACATTTTGTAAAATGCATCCTCTCTTGCTGCCATAGTTTCCACTAGCAGTTTATAAAAACTGGTTTGTTTACTTTCATTTTAGCAACAATAATACTGTTGGTTTGTAACTTATACTTCGAAATGTTTATTTCTATTTATAATTTGTTATATATTACCTTTGTGTTCCATAATATTTTGAGTTTCTTACAAAAATTAAAACATGACAGCTATTTCAATAACTTACCTGGTAACGTGATTACATTGTCTAGAATCTAGATTATAGGTCAATCGACATTTTGATCAAAGTATTTAGATCGAATTTAAAATACTTTCATAAATAGCGTTTAAATCTATTAATAAATCTAAGGATGATCTCAATTTATGACTTTACCTATTGCCAACCTGTGGTACCTATTAGATGTAGATAAAGGGTTCATTCCTTTATTTAGTTATAAACAGTTCTAGTCAATGAAATAAAATAAAGTTTGTCTAAATGAGTGGTTTTTTATTTATAAGCAAACCCAAATTATTTTGCAGCATTCAATACGTTCAAAGAGCTTCGTATCGAATTTCTTTCTATGATCGGTAATAATTTGTTGACGCTTCTGACCACGTGACTTTCGTCATTGAATTACTTTCCATATTATTTTCTCTGTTATCTTTGCGTTAGCGATTGTAGATAAGTAACTTGGCCGGGCAACTGAATGACAGTGACTAAAATCCTTTACTATTAAACTAAAAATAATTGTAAATTTATTTGTTTGTTTGTATTTACGTTCTCGAAAACGGCCCTAACGATTTCGATGTGGCTAAATTGCGGTACGATGGTTTACGGGGGCGAAGAATCGATCTAGCTAGGTCTTTTATTTGGGAGAATTCGTTTTCACGCAAAAAGATACGTAATTTTGCATAATTTGTGATCAGAGAGTGCTGCGAGTTCAAATCTCAGCTACTAATATTTTTTTTTTGTAAGTTTATTTTTGGGCAATTTTGCGGGTAGGTACATTTTAATTTGTCTCTATTTGCATCCGAGTAGAGCTCGGTCGCCCAGATATTCATAATTTAAGACAGCTTTTATACCGTCGACAATGACGGCATTCGAATCTTCATATCAGACCCGCAGCAAATAGAAAGGTTTCAAACCTATTTAGCGTCTATTATAGCTGTCTCTTCAAAATTAGCCATGCTATTACTTACTGCAATTTCCTGGACTACAGGAATGTACGAGAAACCCAGTTACTTCAGAGATTACATGCTAGCTAGACGGTAAAATTTTCTGAATAATTTAATTACTTACATCCATGGTTCAGCCGGCATTTAGTATATGGACATGATATATCGTCACCGGAAGTATCAATTAACGTAAGGGACAAACCCCGGGTTTACAGGAGAGCCGAAATAAGATTTTTTTTTAGTAAATGTGTTTGTATTTTTTTTTCCTGTGGTCCTATTAAAATACTTTCAAGGGCATAGTTTCTTAGAATTTTGTCATCTTTCGAACTGTTAATTCAAAATTAAAATAAACCTTATGGTTTCGGAGATAGCCTGTCCCTTACCTTAAAAATTCAATGTAAAGCCGTCCCTTACGTTATTGAAAAGTTTAAAACAGTAGGTAAGTAACAAGTGAAAAAATAAATGTCATGGGTCATTTTAACGTAAAGGACTGTACTTTTTACTAGAGAAAAAGAAATTCTGTCGTTATTTTTTAAGATATCAAAATTCTGAGTATGCCAGTCGATAGAGCGCAAAATTTTAGATCGAACTTCATATTTAACTCATTTTCGACAAAATGTCCCTTACGTTAATTGATACTTCCGGTGACGATATGTATATATAAATGGATAGTATATGTATCTGGTGAAAGATATTGGTAATCGTCTCACGGAGCTAAAATGGAGTTGGGCAGGACACCTGGCACGGAGACATGACGACAGGTGGAGTAAAGCGTCTACTGAATGGCGTCCAAGAACAGGATACAGGAATGTCGGACGTCCGGTTGCGAGATGGGCAGACGATATAGCGAGTGTCGTGGGACGAAATTGGATGAGGCTAGCACAGGACCGTGAGGAGTGGCACAGAAAAGCGGAGGCCTATACCCAGCAGTGGGTGAAGTCAGGTTGCGGATGATGATGATATGTATCTAGTATAGTAGTATGGACAAGAGTTTCGATCGGCCGAGTACTGATAAAGTTAGTTGCCCTTCAAAGGAGCCATAGCGTTCTGCTAAACAAATTATATTCTACCGCACACAACCTACGAGTAGGTATATCTGAAACCTTGTACGACTTTTGTATGTACGTACTCGTAATAGATCTGGTGAAGTGAGAATAAACATTTTTATCCGTATATCTTTAAAAAAAAATAGGATAATAAAATAGGAACTATAAGTAAAGTGTTGTCCGAGTGGGATAATACCTCGACTTTAAATCCGAAGGTCGTGGGTTCAAATCCTGGCCGTGCATCAATGGATTTTTCGTTCTCGTTTGGAAAAATGTATGTGTGCATTAATACGAGCTCTAAATGGTGAAGGAAAACATCGTGAGGAAACCAGTTAGCTTTCTAATGCTATCATCAAAATGTGGACATGTACCAAATATGTATTTGGACATGCCTCTGACTACCACCATAAACATCTTCAAAAAGATCTTAAATACCTAATAAGATCTGAGAAAAATGTCTACCGCGCCTTGGGGATACAGTCGTGATCATATCTCATTTCATAAGTAGTACATAAATTACAAGACTACGTGATTCTTATTTTCTAATGAAAAATAAAAACATATCTAAGTAGGAAACTACGAGTAAAAAATCAATTTCAAGTAATTTAAGCCGAGTATCCTTCTTTAATTAATGTGAAAACTCGAATTTTTGGATGTTTGTTACACAATCACGTCATAACCAGTAGACCGACTGGACCGAAAATTGGAATATGTAGTTAGATCATGGCCTGGAATAGCATACAGGTAATTTCATGTGTTGCTATCATACGAACAAAGCCGCGGGCGGAAGCTAGTAGCAAAATAAAATGGCAAGCAGTATAATTATTATCCTGCTTCGTTTCATGTAATTTAAAAATAATAGAAACGCGATCGCCGTAGCTCTGCTACGCTGTAGACGGGTTCGTAGCATCTCGTAGCCATTGACTTTCGAGTTCTACAATCTGGAATTAAAATAGGGTATTGGTTTTTTTCAAAACAGAATATAGTTAGAACTTCGAACTGTATGCAAGATACACTAAAATGCAAGACGATTTCAGAATTCAATGCTCCAGAAATAATGGAGCACTGCAATTTCTCTCGTCTAAAACAGTGGTTCCATGCCTTTTCAATCTTGTATAGTACTCCCTGATATGTCAATGAAACAGATTTTATTACAGTTTTCACATCTTTTTTTGAATACGAGTATCTCAGCAACACCACAATGTTTATAAGTAAAATTTTCCTTTGTTTATTTTTAGCCTAAAATAAATCTAATTTAGGAGTTGTATAAAAACAGTTTTTTGTCATAACTAATCGCAAAAGTTTAAGAAATATTTGACCTAAATACAAGTACTTTAAAGAAATAATATTAAACTCTTGAAGCACTATTACCTAAATTGTGAGCGCTCTACTAGTATAATATAGAAAATAAAGTACTTACTATGTAGTTATGTGAATTTCTCACCTCCTTGAAGCCTCCTGAGACTTCTAACGAGTGTTCTCGCCCGTGGAATCAGCTCAGAGGATCCATGTTATTTGAGTTGCTAATGTCATCTCGCAAGATCCCGCTTTGATCGGTTGAGGACTAGAAAATGAACATGAATTTTTATTTGAATCAAGTGAACATTTTTAAAGGAATAGGAAAAAACTATTGTTTCTCTATGACTCAAGCTAATTCCACAGGTTTTTCAAATTATTAATTATAACAATATGTCTCTCATATTGAGTGTAATATTAATTAACTTAACATAAATGTTATTTCTAAGTGCCTGTTTTGTGAGAGGCTGGTGCCTGAAAAAGGTTTTGAGAACCTGTAACATAGGACACCAGTGCACCGCTCGACTTCGAAGATGGGTGTACCTACAGAAAAAGAATTTCGTTTCGGAAAACATCAGAAACAATCGCATAAAATCCGTACCCATATTATAAATGTGAAAGTGTGTTTATTTGTCCTGCTTTCACGTCAAAACAGAGCGACGGATTAACTTGATTTTTTGTGTGGAGATAGGTGGAGGGCTGGAGAGTAACATAGACTACTTTTTATCCGGGTACCACGCGAGCGAAGCCACGGGCAGTAGCTAGTTACAAATAAATATCAATGTCATAGAAAACCAAATTAGTTGTAAGCCGTGCGGCCGTGCGAGCTGCGCTGCTAACGACGTGCACTTCTGTTACATTCTGTTTTGTGGAATCATACACTGTTGTCGGACATAGGTATTAGGAAAACATGAAAATAACCGATGTCCATTATAATAAAGCTTGAAGTATTGTACATGACTTCCGGTAGAACCTGAAGTTTGATGGAAAAAAACAAGCAGGCTTGAACTATTTATAGATTCTGAAGAAGATTAACAGCTTGTGTTGTCCACACACACCTACTCATTCCGAGATTCAGTGCGAGCTCAAACATTGCTCTATTATTAGTAAAATTGCTTAAACAAGGTTTTTGTTTCAATGACATACCTACAATACTTTAATACTTTAGTAACTTTCCAAGCATGTTAAATATTTTAGTACTCTTATAAGGTAGGTATTTGAAATTCCATCTGAAACTCCAGAAGACAATTAGCCGTCGTTTGCTCAGCTTAGAAGTAGGTCCTACAACGTTACTGTGAATGTGGCCAGTTAAGCTGAGAGGATGGTGGAGCTTACGCCATCTCAATAATGAAAATGCTTTTTTTTTATTTTATTTTGGGTTCTGACGAGATTCGAACCCGCAGTGATACAAGCGACCCTCCTCAAGCCGGAGTGCCTTAGCCAACTCTACCACGGAATCCATATTCGATATCCATATCAATTGTATCAATGCGGGTTCGAATCCCGTCGAAATCGAACATTTTGACTTCATTTTCAAATAAAAATTATGTGTGAATTAACACTAGATATAAAATTTAAAAAATATATCTGGATAATGTCCCAGGCACTACAGAGTCCCGTTAAGTGTAAGCAAATTGTCTCTGGATGCTGTTAAGATCATGTAGTAAAGATAATGTAAGGGCCTAAGTTTCTGGATACTGTAGGCCAAGGCTGCTCAACCCTATGCTGAGGTGCCACATTGTGGCCCGCTGACCATTTTTAAATGGCCCGCGCAACAGGCGCGGATTCCCCTATGTGGGCACGGTGGGCTGGGCGGGCATGCCCACAGCCCTAATTTATTGAGGAACAATTAAAATTTGATTCGAAGAAGTAGCACATAATTTTTTTTTAGGATCTGCTAAGCTTTCAACATAACAATATCGTACTTCGGCTCGCACTTGCCAAGTTTTGGGCGGTTGTCAAGCCTGAAAATACTCGTCAAGTTGAGAGCCCGTGTTCGGCTTGACGCATCCAGCTTCCGGTGGCGACCTTCCGCACATTATCACTCCATCTAGCTGGTGGGCATCCTACACTAAAATAAGTCTTATTAATAAGTACCTAAATAAAATAGTAACCATCAGTGGCCTGCCAGAAATTTATGAATTGTCCGTTTGGCCCGACTGATAAAAAAGTTGAGCAGCCTTTCTGTAGGCCCTACATTACATGAAGATTAAATTCAATTAATCATCCTAAACACTTAGAGTAGATATAATAAAGATGAGTTCCTACTAAGAGTATTTAAAAGTTAATAGGATAAGTTTTCTAATTAGCGTCTTGCGGAAAGGTAGGTAGGTAATTATACAAATATACAGTCAACTGCAAAAGTGGTTTAATAGTAAAAAAAATGTTTCAGTTTTTAAGATCCTAAAAGATCTATGCTATGCTAACTACCTATTAATTTATACAGAGTTTTACCTTTGTAAAATTTGTTTGTGATGAGTAATTTCCACCTACTGCACGTATTTAAAAATACGTTATTTTAGATGGACATAATTTATTAATCTGGGCGAGTCGGGACGGAACATTACTTGCATAATTATAAAAATATCTGGGCGATTGCTCTCTGCTCGGGTGCAAATAAAGAAAAATTAAAAAAGAACAAAAGAAAACTTACAAAAAAATAAACTTCCATTGGATGAGATTCGAACTCGCGGCCTTCGATTAAAAGGCGGACACCCGACCACTCAGCCACTTTAGTCTCAACAAATTACGTGAAATCACGTGAAATTACAAACCACATTGCATTGGGTAATCTTTTTGCGTGAAAATGCCGAGAAAACGAATTTTCTCATATATGAAACCTAGCTGGATCGATTTTTCGCCCCCGTAAACTCCCGTGCCGCAAATTTCATCGAAATCGTTAGAGCCGTTTTCGAGAACGTGAGTACCTACATACAAACAAACAAATATTGCTCGTTTAATAGAATAGGATAGGATGATGGTTTATATCAAAATCATTTGCAAATTAAGAATCAAGATTAAACTCGTACCTATACTCTAGCCAAAATCAAGAGAGAATATTTACTTACTAACATTGCACTGACAGATCAATCAGCTGATAGTAGGAATAGACGTATCACAGAAAACTGAGATAGGTAATGTAAATTATATGTGCACGGCCTCCAACCAAACGGTGAAGGAAAACATAGTGAGGTAGGTAACCAATTAATATTCTAATAAGCGGTGATGGTCTTTCAACCTGTCACGTATAGGTACCTCAGGGGCGGCCTTAGCTATTGCGAGGCCCCGGGCGGTAGATCTTTGCGAGGCCCCTGGTGACGGGCGCGGGACCTGGACTTTTGGGGGGTCACACGATATTATGTTGAGGGGGGCAGGTAAAAATACCTACTCATGAAGCTAATATGCGAGCGAAGCGAGCCGATTTTTCTTAAGATTAATGCAACATAACTCACTTTGCTAGCAAAATAATGAGGCTGATATGCGAGCAAAGCGAGCTCCCTACTCTCCCAAATTACCCTTGAATCTAAAATGCGAGCGAAGCGAGCCGAGTTTTTTAAAGAAAATTGTAACATGTGACACTTGATTTTGCTTACGGTGCTCAAAGAAAAGGCTGGCTGCTTGACAGTTTCTATTCTGCGGTCAGACATAACTCACTTCGTTCGTAAAATAAAATACACATGAATCTGAAATGCGAGCGAAGCGAGCCGATTTTTTAAGACAAATGACACAATACTTTGATATGGTAGGGAATGAAAAGGCTAAAAACGTTTGTATGAAAAATTTAGAATTTCAAATTACACATTATATGCTGGATGTTCGAGGTTTGTCAAAGATTGGGGGGGGGGGGGGGTCATGGCCCTGGGACCGAGCCTGCGTAGTTATTGCGAGGCCCTACCAAAGTACCTATAGGTATTGAAATGTTGATGACGTAAAGTCGGAGTCGCGCACATGTTATAAAACAAAGTCCCGCTCCGCGTATGTCTGTTTGTCTGTTCACGATAAACTACTGGATGGATTTTCATTTGGTTTTCACCAATAGACAGAGAGAGTGATTCATGAGGAAGGTTTAGGTGTATAACTCGTTAAACTTTTGTGTAAATTGGTTGAAATAATATATGACGATGATTGTTGAAAATTTCGGAAAAAATATAGCCGACTGGGAGTTTTCATAGAAAAAGCTGCCTAATTCTTTTGAGATAATAATAAAATAATGTAGGAAGGCATTGTTCTTATTTTATAGGTTTACAGAAAAGTCCACAATGGGATTTGTCTATCTTTAACGGGTAGGCTTAGGTACTAATGCTTATAAAAGATTTTCTCTAGTCGGTTTGCTGCGCGAGGCCCCTACAAGCGCGAGGCCCCGGGCGAGTGCCCTGCTCGCCAGTTTTTTTTTTTTTTTTTTTTTAACGAAAATAGGTTCGCGTTTGACCACACTCTGCCTGATGTAAAGCAACAGTGTGGTCTAAGATGGAGCACGCTTACCTAGAAGGAACCTATTGACTCTCGATTTGAAGACACCCAAATTATACTTTTCTGGAAATACAGATCCCGGCAAGGAGTTCCACATTTTCGCCGTGCGTATAAAAAATGTAGAATCAAAGCGCTTAGTACGAACACTGGGAATATCAACCATGTACAAATGGCGCCTTTCCGGGTGTCTGGAAGTCCGATGGAAGAAGGGAGATGGCGGAACCAGACTATGCAGTTCCTGAGCTCCTGAGTACCAAAGGCCGCCACTGTACCTACTTATGTGCCAAATATATATTCGGACGTCTTAATTTTTTTAATCAGTTTTTGGAGCTGACTATTACCTGGACGAATTAAGTCCTGAATCTGAATCATGACCGTTCATGACTCATTACTTTCACAAGTATTTGAAACGAAGTTGTGGCCATGATGTTTTACATTTTACAGCTTCGCGTTAATTGGAAAATTACCGCAAAACTTTATCAATTAACTAGCCAATCAGTTATTATGTAAAAACTCCAGTTAGTTACAGTTAGGCGTAACAAAATTGCAGTGAACGCTACCTAAGTCTGCTTCTTTATCGTAACTTTATTGCTGATTAGATATTATGCACAGGGCACTTCCAAATTTCCTTTTTTACATAATGACGAGTATATTTAGGTAGGTAGGTAAAATTAAGTATGTAGGTAGGTACCTAGGTACTTACTAACACTTTAAGTACCTACCTACCTACCTAGGTAAGCAGGTACCTACCTACCTACATTATGTATAAATAATTTCGTCTGTCAAACCGCAAGTTGTAATTTCCAAAGAAATTTTGTTACGTAGGTATAAAACTTCCTTGGTAATTTCTGAAAACTAAAAAGGGAACTTCAAACCATGGGGTAGATATCTACCACCAAAACATCCGTACCGTACCTCCGTACCCATATTATAAATGTGAAAGTGTGTTTATTTGTCCTGCTTTCACGTCAAAACAGAGCGACGGATTGACGTGATTTTTTGTGAGGAGATAGTTGCGAGTTGCGAGGACTGGAGAGTAACATAGGCTACTTTTTATCCGGGTACCACGCGAGCGAAGCCGCGGGCAGCAGCTAGTTGTCTATATATAAACGTAGAAGACGTAGAAACGTATAACGTAGAAGGTGGCCGCACCGAACGCGCTGAACGAATCGAATTTTCGAAATTTTTAAGTTCCTACCTAGGTAAGTATATGAAATCGTATGAAACCTCGCATACCTGCGCGCGGTCGAATCTGTGGTCGAATCGTCTGATTCGACCGAATCTGCATTGCAGTACCTACCTACCTACTTCGAGAATTCAGCGCGGATAGGTGTGCGCTCAGCCTAAGTTTCCTATTGTCTCTTTAATTTGAATGTTCAACTACTCAGGTATTATCGATTTACTCGATAGAAAGGGGAAAATGATAAATGCGTTTTTTCCCAAAGGACTACAATTTGGACTAAGATATTTATGGACTGTCAAGGTATAATTTTACGTGGTAGGTAAAACTAGGTACTTGTAAATTCTACCCACGAGACAAGGAATGCTAGCGTGAGAAATAACTCATTAGTGTGTTGGATGTGTTCTTCTATTTATTCACAAGTCTAGTAAGTACCTACCTATAGATAGGTATAGGGACCTTACGAAGATTTCCTTCATCATTTGAAAAATCTATGTCAAGCTCGTTTTTGAAATTGGTTTAAAACGAGTGTTTTATAATGTTTTCCCTACTTTATTGAATAACTTCCACCAATCATTAAAATAATAGGTAGGTAGGTAAGTACCAAGTAGATACCTACCTAGTAGAGGAAGCTGTCCTCGCAAAATTTCCTCGTTACGGTAAAAATCAAGGCTAGACACGTGACTGTCCGACCATAAAAATCTGAATTCCGTTCATTAAAACTTTTTAAATGAAAGAGTTGTTATGTCCCCGTTAGTACATTTTTTTAATCCACTGAGTGAAATCCTGAACTTTATAAAGTAAGTAACTACGTACCTACCTACAGTAAAATTCCATGCCCCCGGTTGATAATGACCGAGCGAGCAAAGCGAGCTAAGCGTCTCTGCTTCAACTCGGCAATTTTGCTATCATTATGAAAGCAAAATTGCCGAGTGATAGTATAGGTACCTACTTATCTGTCTGTTTGTTGGTACCTACTCTACCAGGTAGGTAGGCACATATCGTATTTTACAATCGAATTTGGTACTACCTAAATAGGTATTACAACTTTATAATTTTTTTGTTGTCGGGGATTTGTTGTGATTGGAGGGGCTTAGTGGAGTAGGTAAGTACTTCCTCCGAAAAAGGGCAAAAAGAGGTCTAGGTACTAGATATTTTCGCCATAACAAATCCGATTGCCATTGTTCTATTTTTATTTGAACATTTAATTCGTTTAATACTTTGGTAAAGATCTGATGAGGATCTTCGGCGTGATGAGCAAAATAGCTCCTCAAGGTGTAGTAAATTGCTCACTTTTAGATTACCTACTACCAATGGAATCGGCCCTGCTCATACGAAAGAAGAAGAAGACTACAAGAGTGAGGATTGATGGAGCACCTGGGACCACATTCTCATCACAAAAAAAATAGAGAATTATCTAAAACGGAATTGTTGTAAAAAAGTTAAATCGTGAGTTCTTCTGTTTGCAGAACTACTAGTTCTTAACAAGTCAAGTCACACCTTGACCATATGGAGCAAGATCCCACCCAGGCCCGCCAGACTATACTTTAGGTACTTATTATTTATTTTCGCAGTCATGAAATGGGTAGATTCTATGCAGCAAGCTTGGGCAGAAATTTTGAATTTCGCGGTCTTCCACTGCCGATCCACCAATAAATGACATGACTTCCTACTACCAACCAAACGGAATTGATCGAAATCAAAAATAATCATAAATGCTTTTTTATATAATCTGTGAACACATTCTCGTTCTTACATTCAACTGAAGTTGTATTTTTGTTGATTTTGATTTTGCTTGCTTGCATTTGCTATGTGCAATGCTTTTGTTTGCTTGCAGTGCTGCCAATTTAGCGACTTTGTCGCTAGAAATAGCGACTTTTGCTATGGTGTTAGCGACTTAAAATCAGTTTTAGCGACAAAATATATTTAGCGACTTATCTAGCGACTTTTCGACTTCAATCGGCACACCAAAACAAGGCAAGGGCAAGTAATGGAAAGGTGGAAAGAACAAAAAGTCAACTCGAATAAATAATTAAAGAAGTCTAATTTTCATTTAAGTAGGGTATAGACTGCCGCTATAATTATGGAAGTGGTTGTTTTTTTACGACAGACGATGTATAACCTACAGTGTATTTATAACAATTTTAATTTTTTATTACATTATTTGTACACAAATTTTCACAAATTAAAATAACAAACCGTAACGTTTGGGTTTCTAATAGCAAGATTATTGTTATTTTTACACAACTCCCCCCCCCCCCCCCCCCACCGCTCCTGGTTAGAATTAGTTTTTAGCGACTTTCTAGCGACTTTTCCGATTGAATCTAGCGACTTGGATTTATTGGAGTTGGCAGCACTGTTTGTTTGCTTGACACAATCAATCACACAGCATAGTCGAGCGAGTCGCGCGACGTTCGCTTTTCGTTTTCTGTTTTGTTTGATTCACACCGGTCTCAATGTAAAAATAATTTCTTCTGGATGTTGTAGCTAAATTTTAAACCTGTAATGAGATAAAAGTTCTACAATATGGGAGACGACACTGAAACTACTCAAACGCAAACCCAAAACTCGCAGGTAGAATGGAGTCAACACAATACACCATCTTGCATCCCAAATATTTGGGGAAGATTGTATTCAACGAAAGTTTCGATGCACGGCAAACACTGCTGGAAGAATTCTAATAACCCAGAATACATTGGTAAGTGTATACATTTTTGCCATCCCTCGTATTAACACAACTTTTTGCCTACCTTCAAACTTAGAAAAATTTGATTCAAAAGTTGTTGTAACTGAAAAATGTAGGTATACTAAATACTAGGCTCATACCTATATAAATAAAATTCTCACTTTATTGAGATCATTTCAGGCATAGGCAAAGGAGTCAAGTAATATTTTGATTTATTAATCCATTTCATTCATTCTTGAACATAAAAAAACTTAGGCCTTTATCTACATTTTTACTAGATGACTAGCTTCCGCCCGCGGCGTTGCGCGCTAGGTACCTATATAAGTTATATAACAACAATGCCTATGTTCATCCGGAAAGTTCATTCTTAAATACTGGTGAAAGAATTTTTTAAATCGGATGAGTAGCTTCGGAGATTACCCCCTACATACAAACAAACTTTACCTCTTTATAATATTAGTATAGATAGAGAATAGATTTATACAATGTCAGGAGGCAATCTTAGCCTACACTTAACGGAACACGGTAGTGCCTGGAACATTGTTTGAGCTGGAATAGGCTTGCTCATTACCTAACCTAAACCATCCTCTCAGCTTAACATAACATAGTAGTTCCTGATAAACTATTAAAGGAGATAACCTATCACGTGGTTTGGAAAAGTATAAAAAGGCGCGCGCAATCGGTGCGGGGCCTCATTCCATTCCAAGCCTTCGCCGAGGAAACATCTCTCGTTTCGCAGTGTCCGACATTTTTTTTGGTTTCGTAAAAGTGTAGATCGGTCATAATTTTAATTTCGAGTTAATTTATTTCATTTTGCATTTGATTAATTTTTGAGGTTAAAAGTAAATGTTTTCAGTTTGTTATTCGTTTTGTTTTTTTTAAGTGATTTTGGATAAATCTTACTAGATCAGAAGTGTGGGATAGGGTCCGTTTTATAGCGTGACCCTCTCGCCTACTCCGTTTTGGCCAAATTGACCCGTTGTTTTTGTATTTTTGCTAAAATGTCGGACCGGGAACGTCGTCGTAGACGAGATGATTCGCTCGGCCGGCACAGCAGGTACCGAGACCGGACACCGGACGGTGGATTTCGGCGCGTAATGGAGTCGATAGCGGCCAGGCTTTCGGCGTTGGAGGAGCGATCTGCAGCGCGATCTTCAAGGTCGCGTGAGCATCGCTCGTCTCGAACACGCGAACGGAGTGCTCGCCGTCGCTCGACGTCGCCATCCCGGCGTCACACCTCATCAAAGTCTGCGCAGCCACGCGGTCGATCGCGTCCCGCGCCATCGCCGCCACCACGTGCTGAGAAGCGGGCGCGTGCCACGCCGCCACGTGCTTCCGCGCGTTCTCCGCAGCGCGACAGCCCAGCGCGCTCACAGCAGCGTGCTACCGCATGCTCCTCGCAGTGTGCAGGTTCTGCGTGCTCACCGCCGCGCAGCCATGCGCACGTGCCGCAGGCGCCCGGGTCACCGATCGGTGCCGCGTCCGTGCCACCAGCGCCGACACCGGCGTCTCTGGCACCACCACCGGCGTCTTTGGCACCACCATCAGTGGACCAGACCGACAAGGGCGCGGGCATACCCGCAGCGGAGCAAACGGTAACAGATCGCATTGTGAATGCGATCCGATCTATCAATTCTACGGTAAGACCAAACCAACATTTTTACATTTCATGTTTTGACCCTAATTTGCACGACATAGATGATTGGTGTGCTGAAGTAGATAGGGCCAAGTCGTTGAACAACTGGAGTGATTACGAGTGTCTTTCACGTATAGGTAATTGCCTGAAGGGCGATGCTCGAGTGTGGATGAGTGAGTGGGTGACCAGTGATCGATCGTGGAGTAATTTTAAACGCGAGTTCAAACCACTATGTCCGAAAACTCCCAACTTCGCGAACATTTTGTTCGAAGTAATGACTAAAAATTCCGATAATTATGCAACTTACGCGGACTATGCCCGCCGCTCACTTCTTCGATTGCGCATAGTACAAGGGCTTAGCGACGAGCTTATGTCAGCGATCGTTATTCGCGGGATCACTGACCCACACATTCGAGCATCCGCCACGAATGCAAAACTTTTGCCCAATGATTTAGTTCAGTTCTTTTCGATTTATGTAAAACCGAACTCAACAAAGACCGGCATCCGTAATGTGACCCCAAGTACTTCTCAAGTCAAAAATAAGCCAGGTACCACCGGTACTATCGACAGGAAACGTAAGTTTAATGATGGTAAATGTTTTTCTTGTGGTCTACCGGGACACACGCAGGCTTCATGCAAAAAGGCAAAAACCGATTCTGAGGAAGGGTTGGTCGCTACAAAAACAAATTCTAAACCTGTTTTTGTACCGACTAGATCAGAACCGTGTTCTTTTTGCAAGAAACCTGGCCATAAAGTAGAAACGTGTTTTGCAAAACAAAGGTCTGAGTCGCGTAACAAAAATGATGTAAATTTTTGTCGCGAAAATGTAACTACCCGCAATAATGATGTAGTAGCAGCAGTCATCCAAGGTATCCCTGTGGATGTGTTAATCGATAGTGGATCAACCATATCGCTTGTTTCGTCGTCAATACTGACACATTTTCGTTGCGCACACAAACCAACTTTTCGTGTTTTGAAAGGTCTGGGGAGTCAAGAGATAGAAAGTACCTCATACGTTACTTTGCCGGTAGAATTTGATGGTGTGACTTTGGAGGTAGATTTGTTCGTTGTGGGGTCAGAGTTTATGAATACGCCAATAATAGTGGGTACTGATGTTTTGAATAGGGAAGGCATACGGTACGTTCGCACGCGCGACTCTCAGGTACTTATGAGGGAGATAGGTAAATCTGAGCAGGTTGAGCGCTATTGTCGCACAGTTCTCAACATGATACGGATAGGTTGCAATTACCGACAGAGAGAATGGCCGAACGTTTTGTGGAAGGTTCAGTTAGTTTTGAACATCACCAAACACAGAGTTACACAGTGTTCTCCTCTCAACCTACTTGTAGGTATCGATGCAGCTACACCTCTCATTCGTAGTTTGGTTCGAGATGTGGCTATTGACGGCTCAAGCCAAAACAGGGAGGCTCTGCGAGAGATGAGCAGACAGCGAGTCTCTGAGCGTCTTAGGCAAAACCAACAAAAGCAAGATGCCTATGTTAACAGAGGCAGGCGTTCCCCTCGAATGTTTGAAACGAATTCTTTAGTTTTTGTCAGGAAACAAGCACAGTCGACGGGCAAGTTGGACTCCTGCATGCGAGGGCCGTACCGTGTGGTGAAGACCCTTCCGCACGGTCGCTATGAGCTGCAGCTCCTGGCTGGCTCTTATGGGAAGTCGACCCAAGCAGCGGCGGAGTATATGGTCCCGTGGCGGGGAGAGTGGACTCCTGATGTCTGTGCATCCTTTTTTGAGGGTGAGTCGGAGGACCGGCATCATGTGCCGGACTCGACTGAAAGAAAGTGCCTCACGTCGTGCCTCCTTTCTTTGGAGGGTGATTCTCGCCTCGCCTCACGTCGTGCTTCTTGGCTTGATCCACCCTGGCTAAGCTGTGCCTCACGTCGTGCCTCCAGCTCAGCGGTAGTTAATTTTATGTTAAGCTATGCTTCACGTCGTGCCTCTAGCTTTGCATAAAATTAACATGGCCTCGCTTTATGCTCAGTTACGCTTCACGTAGTGCCTCTTGCTTTGCATATAGCGTGGTCGGTTCCTAACTAAGTCATTGGTCGCAACTTTGACTCTGTTATGGAGATCTAGTGGTAACTAGGTCATTTTTATTAAGTACTTGAAACATTTTCTATTTTGCTTATCGTGATTGCTTTATACCTTGGCATAAAATGTATATGTGTGCCCTAATGTTTTGATCAGATGCGGTTACTGATGACGAGGAGTCCACGGTGGCTACTGCTCAGTCACCTTTGACGGTCGACGAGCAGCCGCTTATAGTCACTCAGCCGGTTGCTAGTGATAGCCAGCAGCCCGGTACGTCAAGAAGCGCTGAGTGGTCGCCGGGCGCCGATGCGGACGCTGTTGCAGAGTCAGTGTCGTTTGCCGGCGTCTCGCCCCAAGAAGAGGACCAGCCAGGAGAAGGAGACTCTATGCATGAGGACGAGAGTCTCAACAGCCCGCGACGAGAGCCACCCTGCTCAAGGGAGGGGCTTTCCATGCCGTTATTGGACTAGACCAACGGAGACAAGGGAGCCCGAGGACGGACTCCTGTCAGGAGAGGCCGTAAAGGAGATAACCTATCACGTGGTTTGGAAAAGTATAAAAAGGCGCGCGCAATCGGTGCGGGGCCTCATTCCATTCCAAGCCTTCGCCGAGGAAACATCTCTCGTTTCGCAGTGTCCGACATTTTTTTTGGTTTCGTAAAAGTGTAGATCGGTCATAATTTTAATTTCGAGTTAATTTATTTCATTTTGCATTTGATTAATTTTTGAGGTTAAAAGTAAATGTTTTCAGTTTGTTATTCGTTTTGTTTTTTTTAAGTGATTTTGGATAAATCTTACTAGACTATCTATACAGTGCTTTTCTTTTTATTTTAGATCTCATCCAAACTGAATTCAGTCTTGGTAGAGCGCTGACCTGCACATATGTGATGAAAAAAGACACAATAAAGGAGAATATTATTAAAAATGTTAGCAAGAAACACTTCGCAATAACTCGAGATCTCTCGTAAGTATTTTAAAATTTAGATTTCTTTTCATTCTCTAAAAAGAGGTGTTTTGCTTCATTTACTCTCATCACACTGGTATAACTGATTTAGGGAACATCTTGGTCATCATTTAATTTTAAAACATTCTCATTTTTCATTTACCTACACTTTATACCTTTATCAATAATATTCATTATTCTCATACTATTTAAACACTTGATATTGCTGCTATGGTTAATTTTTATAACTCTAATTGGCTCTTTCACAGTCTTATTCTAATTTCATATCTCTATTTTGAACAGAGAATCCTTAAATCCAGCCATCATAACAGACTTTTCATACAATGGCACTTTCCTAAATGGAGAGAAAATAGGAAAGGGAAACAGTAGAGTTTTGGATGACAATGATGAGATCTCTGTGACACATCCAATCGTTAAAAGTAAGTCAAAAACAACAATTTTGGTGTTAGATGTAATTATGTCCTTTCATAGTTCCTACTCACAATGTCATTTCTTGTTATTTAAAATCAAAAGCAGTATTGTGTGTCTGAATCCAACCAACATAAGTAAAAATTGTTGTCTCTTTTACGAGATTTATTTTTTATATTATTGTTTTATTTTTTTTTGTTGTTTTTTCAGTTTTTGTTTTCAAAGACTTACTCAAAAATGAGCAGGATCAAGTCCCCAAGGAAATCTCCCAGAAGTATTACATATCCAGGGTATTAGGCCAAGGCGCTTGTGGCATTGTCAAATTAGTTTACAATAAAGTATGACAATTCATGAAACTATTAAAATAAAAAACCTTATCAAAGCTACAGTTAATGCATGTACTAGCATGATTTGAGATAATTTAATTTGACCCATTTATTTTATTGTTTTGTTTATTTTGACATTAATTTTAGACAAAATGCACAAAGCATGCAATGAAAATAATTAAGAAAAGCAGACTGTCAAATGGTCAGTTCAATCATCTGACTAATCCAGAGAAAATCATGAATGAAATTAATATCATGAAAGCATTGAGGCATGTAAGTATACTTTCATTGGGAGACAGAAATGGACTATAGTCGTATTGCTCATTATACGGACTAAAAGTGAAGGAAAAAATGTCATTTTTCCTTCAATTTTGACATAAAACGTATCAAAACTAATCAAAATTGAAGGAAAAATGACATTTTTCCTTCAATTTTAGTCCGTATAATGAGCAATACGACTATACATTCAAGTTTTCGCCAATTGGCAATATGCGTCTGATTCAAAAGCGGGTTAAATGTATTTTATTATGAACATTGTTGCTTTAGAGGTATGTGTGTGTAATTATTTTTTAATATTAAACCATTTTCGATTAGAAAATAAATTTTAAAAATTGCAAAAAATAGTAGGAATTTCAAAATACTTGAAAAGGATGTGAAAGGATGTGACGACACGAGTTCATAAGAAAAGTCAAGGACGAGTCAGATATGACGATCCATAGATAAGTTTTTTTTTTAATTTTCACAATTCCTATACTCGAACTTATTGTTGTCACAGATTACTGTTGTACTTAGTATCAATTTGACGTCACACGTCAAAGTTCACAAATTGTTACTACAACAGTAATCTGTGACAACAATAATAATCGTGTTTCAGATGCGTGAAAATGTTGGTAAATTTCAAAAATTATTTTTGTTATAAAATTTTAGTATTTCGGCGCTGGAATTTTTATGACGGTTATTTGACGATATAACCTATCGTTTAAAACCATAAAAAAAATTGATGCATATTGCCTATTGTTATAGAAGACTTGCCACAGATTTTCACTTTATACTTTTTTAGGGTTCCGTACCTTAAAAGGTAAAAAAAAGAACCCTTATAAGATCACTTTCTTGTCCGTCTGTCTGTCTGTCTGTCTGTCTGTCTGTCCGTCTGTCTGTCTGTCCGTGTGTCACCATCGATTATCTCAGGAACGGGTAGAGCTAGCAAGTTTAAATTTATACCATATACTAAGGTCTATAGTCCCTATTGTGAGTATAAAAATCAAGGTCCTGAGTCAACACTATAAAAAGATATAGGCAAATTTAGGTTTTCGTGAAAACTTGTGAGTACCAAAACTTACCTTAACTATCAACTTTTTTTATTTTTCGAAATTTTTCCTTTACTTGTGCTGAAAGACCTTGCTTGTAACCAAAATTGACAATTCTAGGTCAACCGGAAGTACAGTACCCTAGAGGTTTTGGGTCGAAAACCTAAATGGTAGTTCCCGTTGACCTAGAATAACGAAATTTGGCAAAAAGCAAGGTCTTATAGCACAAATAAAGGAAAAATTCCAAAAAGTTAAAAAAGTTGAAAATTAAAGGGTGTTCCCATACATACATAGTTGACGCTAATTAAAATTGTCCTCCGAGTTGTATGGGCGCTCGCGGACAAGCTTAATTGGCACCATGGCTAGGCACGGAACCCTCGGCGTACGAGTTCGACTCGCACTTGACCGGTTTTTATTTTTACATGATTGACTTTTTCAAAGAAACTGCCTGAAAAGATCATTGGGGCTGATCCCTTAGCAATTCTTTGGTCTGATTCACAGTTAACTTGTCACATGTCACACTAATAATCATAATCCTACTAATATTATAAATGCAAAAAGTGAGGGTGTATAGATGTAAGGATGTTTGTTACTCTTTGACGCAAAAACTACTGAACGGATTTTAATGAAACTTGAAATATTCATTATGTTACTTTTTATCTGGGTAGGATTCACGCGAGCGAGTCGCGGGCGGAAGCTAGTAAAATATAATTATAAAATGCTAATTTCTGCAAAATGTGGGCATGTCCCAAATATGTATTTGGACATTCCTAGATAATAATATCTGGGAGTAGTCAGAAATATGATACCTCTGACTACCTCCTTAGACATCTTCAAAGGATCTTAAATGCCTAAAGATTGAGAAAACGTCTACCGCGCATCTGGACACAGTCAGATCCTGTTTCAAAATATTGATTCACAGTATCTACAGTAATTTCATTGACAACACACTGACATTTGAATACTTTCTTTATGTTTAACTTTCAGCCCTGCATAATATCGACTGAGGAAGTGTTTGACTCAAGAGACGCGGTTTACATAATCCTAGAGCTGATGCAGGGTGGTGAACTATTTGACCGCATCACTAAGAATGGTCACCTGTCAGAGCCTTTGACGAGGTTCCTTTTCCGCCAAATGGTGCTTGCTGTTAAGTACCTGCACTCTCAAGGCATCACTCACAGAGACCTAAAGGTGAGAACAAATGTCTAAATACATATTTTAATTTGAACATAATGACTGGGTTTACTATAGTTGTTCTCTATTATAATAGGTAAATGACATTTATTTAATTAAAAAAAAAATAGTCTTCCTCAAGAAATGAGCTATTCAATGTGTGGTGAACCTTTATGTTTATTTCATTAATAATTATATTAATATTTAAATATATAAAATTTTCACCTAATTATTTATTCATTAATCAATATTAGAATAACAGTATTTACTTCTGTAAACAACTAGTCTCACTTTGTAGTAACTTAATTTCAAACTAGATGGCGCCACTAGAAAAGTTAGAACGCGCTATCGTTGTGTTTTGTTAATATTCTTACACCGACAGTAGAATTCTCGTTTGGTATCCAAAATTCAAAATTCAAATTCACATTCGGTTCTAGTCTATCGAATATTATATAAATTGTAGCTCTCTAGCTCAGGCTCAGTCTACGCCGCAAGCGAGTAGCTTCCACCTCGTTGGGACTACTTGTTGAACACGTTAGACCATTCTCTTAGGAGAACAAGCCTAGCTTTCGTACTCATTGTATTGCTCTTATTTTCTACACTCCTTCTGTATATTAAAATAGGTAGTAATTACGAATATACGTTATTGCGTGTACCTGTGGATTTCATTCCGAAGACGGACTATCCAGATACTCCCAGTACATCACCTACATTCCAACCACTACCTATAACTGGTGACCCCGATCAAGAACAGTTTGGAAGATGAGCAGTGACGACGGATGCGACATAGCGCAATCGCAACATTCCCAAAGGGACACAGCGCGAACTTCGAAGAAACGAGAGCATGTTTCCACTGACGACCCTCCCGAACATTCATCCGAACTTTTTCGAGTGGGCGTGCGGATACCACCTTTTTGGCCAGAAAAACCGACGATATGGTTCTCTCAAATCGAAGGCCAGTTCAGTACGGCCCGCATCACCGACGACTTAACGAAGTTTCATTACGTACTTTCCCACTTGGATCGGCAGTACTCCGTAGAGGTTGAAGACGTCATCACTTCACCTCCAGCTACTGGGAAATATGAGAAGCTGAAAAGCGAGCTTATCAAGCGCCTCTCCGTATCCAAGGAGAAGAAGGTGAAACAGCTTCTACAGTCGGAAGAGTTGGGTGACCGCAAACCTTCGCAGTTTTTGAGACACCTGCAGCATTTGGCCGGCCCCACTATACCCGAGGACTTTTTGAGGTCTATTTGGACGAGCCGATTACCAAATAATCTGCAGACCATCATCGCATCTCAGATGAGCCTATCTCTGAGCGAACTCGCTGACTTGGCTGATCGTGTCCACGACATTGCACCTGCATCCCTTCAAGTGGCAGCGACGTCCAGTTCCAGTGCAGATACGGCGTTAGACATCATGGCCCGACAGATCACTGAGCTGACCAAACATGTCAGTACCCTCACTGCTAAAGTCCATGAAGTCCGTTCCCGCTCCCGCATCCGGAACAGACAGCCATCACAAAGTCGTGGAAATAGAGGACGAAGCCGTACACCTGCGAGGAGGTCCATGTCCAACTACAGAAAATTCCCCAATTGTTGGTACCACTCCAGATATGGCAATCAAGCTGACAAATGCATCCAGCCCTGCGACTTTACATCGGGAAACGACAGGGGCAGTCAATAATGGCGGCTGAAGATTGCCCTTCTACAACTGGTCGCCTATTCGTCACAGATCGCAGATCGGCCGTCCAATTCTTGGTGGACACGGGTAGTGACTTATGCGTCGTACCACGATCTGCGTTCCGACAGCGTGTGAAATCGGACTATCAACTGTGCGCAGCGAACGGTTCCTCTATAGACACTTACGGTTGGGTTGAGATGAATCTCAACTTAGGTCTCCGTAGGGATTTCGTATGGCGTTTCATTGTAGCGGATGTAACGAAACCGATCATAGGTGTAGATTTTTTATCATTTTATAACCTGATTGTAGACATTCGTAACCAGCGCTTAATTGATGCCACTACTACTTTGTCAACCGTAGCTTCAATTGTTTATGTAAGCGATAGCATTATATCCAGTGTAAAGGTCGTGACTGGGGATTCAAAGTTTCATACCTTGCTTTCTGAGTTTCCAGACTTAACACGACCTGTAGGTTCTCATCGCACACCTAAACATAATACAGTTCACCATATTCGCACCACACCAGGCCCTCCAGTATCTTGTACTCCTCGAAGACTGGCACCAGATAAATTGAAAATTGCCAAAGCTGAGTTCGAGGCAATGTTATCCAATGGGACCGCTCGTCCGTCGGAGAGCCCATGGTCATCCCCGCTGCACCTAGCTCCTAAAAAGGATAACGGTTGGCGGCCGTGCGGTGACTACCGTATGCTCAACGCTCGGACGATCCCGGATAAATACCCCATACGTCATATTCATGACTTCGCTCATAGTCTGTCTGGTTGTAAGATTTTCTCCACCATTGACCTGGTAAAGGCTTACAACCAAATACCTATTTTCGCAGACGACATTCCAAAATGCGCTATAACAACGCCTTTTGGACTCTATGAGTTCCCTTATATGACTTTTGGCTTGCGCAACGCTGGGCAGACGTTCCAGAGGTTCGTTGATGAGATGACCCGAGGCCTAGATTTTTGTTACCCATATCTCGATGACTTTTTGGTATTTAGCCGTAACGAGTCTGAGCATGAAGCCCACCTGCGTCAACTTTTTACCAGGATGAGGGACTATGGCATGCTCATAAATACCGCTAAATGTGTTTTCGGAAAGTCAGAGGTAACATTTCTAGGCTACCATATCTCTCAACACGGAACTAAGCCTCTGGAAAGTAAAGTTGCAGCAATCAAGGAATTCCCTGTCCCCAAGACAGCAAAGCAGCTTAGGAGGTTCTTGGGTATGGTAAACTTCTATAGAAGGTTTATCCCCCAAGCAGCCCAAGTTCAAGCTCCCTTGAATGCTTTACTGACCGGCTCCATCAAAGCATCGCAGCCTGTTGATATAAGCGGAGACTCGTTAAAAGCATTCGAAGCTTGTAAGGATAGCCTCTGTAATGCAGCATTACTGGCCCATCCTGACTCGAATGCTAAGTTAGGTCTCGTAACCGATGCTTCAGATTTTGCCATGGGTGGAGTTCTGAATCAATTTAAAGATGGCGATTGGCAACCTCTAGCCTTTTTCTCACGCAAGTTGAGCCCTACGCAACAGAAATATTCACCGTATGATAGAGAGCTCCTTGCTATCTACGAGAGTGTGAAATATTTCCGTCACTGGCTAGAGGCTACAACTTTCACCATCTATACTGATCACAAGCCACTGTGTTTTGCATTACATGAAAGGAAGGCACACTGCAGCCCGCGTCAGTATAGACATCTAGATTACATATCACAGTTCTCGACTGATATTCAACACATCGCTGGGAAAGACAACGTCGTTGCCGACACACTTTCCAGAGTCGAGGAACTGCAAAGTCCCGTAGATCTAGAGGTGATTGCCAAAGCCCAAAACTCCGATCCCGAATTAGCCAAATTTCTGAAGGAAGAAACCAGTTTGCAAATCCAAAGACTGAGCATACCTGGAAGTCTTATTAAACTGTACTGCGATGTCAGCACAAAGACTCCCAGACCCTTAGTACCCAAGTCCTTGCGCAAACTTGTTTTTGATAGCTTACACTCGCTAAGCCATCCCGGCGCTAATGCCAGCGCCAAATTAGTAGCCGAACGCTTCGTCTGGCCACTGATGAGGAAAGACTGTCGCGAATGGTCTAGGGCGTGTTTAGCTTGCCAGCGCACAAAGGTAAATCGACACGTATCGTCGCCTTTAGGCACTCTCGATTTACCTAAAGCGCGTTTCAAGTACGTCCACCTAGACATAATCGGACCGTTACCTCCGTCTGGTGATTTTAGGTACTGTCTTACAGCGATCGATCGCTTCACGCGGTGGACTGAAGTTGTCCCCCTCACCAATATCACCGCAGAATCAGTGGCCAAAGCTTTTCTGTCGGGATGGATAGCCCGGTTTGGATGTCCAACTGACATTGTCACCGATCGCGGTCGGCAATTTGAATCGGCGTTATTCGAGCAACTGTCAAAATTTATCAGTTTCAAGCATCGAAAGACCACCAGCTACCATCCTCAATGCAATGGCCTAATTGAGCGATTTCATCGCCAGTTAAAAGCAGCGATAATGTGCCACGCTGAAGACAGTAGCTGGATCGAAGCATTACCCCTTGTACTACTCGGCATAAGAAGCTCTTTCAAGGAAGATCTGCAATCTTCCTCCGCCGAACTAGTATACGGAGAACCTTTGCGCCTTCCAGGCGAATTTTTTGGCGAAAAAGTTGACAAATGTACGACTGACATCACCGAGTTTTCCGCTCGTATCAGATCATTTGCCAACAACTTAAAGCCAGTCCCAACTTCGCACCACTCAAATAATAAAATCTTTATTTATAACAATCTCTCGTCCTGCTCTCACGTTTTTCTAAGAGAGGACACATTGAGAGGTGCATTGCAACCGGCTTACACAGGCCCGCATGAAGTAGTCGAAAGAAGTGCTAAAACTTTTAAAGTTAAAGTTAAAGGCAAAGTAGTAACAGTATCGATAGACCGATTAAAGCCAGCCTATATACTGTCACAGTCACAGCCCAATGACTTTACTTCTGAGTCACCTTCTACCCTCAGTCCTACTCTTCCTACAAGAACAACTCGTTCTGGGCGTCGAGTCCGCTTTCCGGATTATTATCGCCCGTTAGACTCGGTCTCTGGGGGGGAGTGATGTGGTGAACCTTTATGTTTATTTCATTAATAATTATATTAATATTTAAATATATAAAATTTTCACCTAATTATTTATTCATTAATCAATATTAGAATAACAGTATTTACTTCTGTAAACAACTAGTCTCACTTTGTAGTAACTTAATTTGAAACTAGATGGCGCCACTAGAAAAGTTAGAACGCGCTATCGTTGTGTTTTGTTAATATTCTTACACCGACAGTAGAATTCTCGTTTGGTATCCAAAATTCAAAATTCAAATTCACATTCGGTTCTAGTCTATCGAATATTATATAAATTGTAGCTCTCTAGCTCAGGCTCAGTCTACGTTAGAGGTGGGGAAAAGCGTTACTTTCGTATCGCGGTGACTGTCGTTCCGGTTCCAAGAAAATCACAGTGAAAAATCACCGTGACTTTGTCACGTCGATCACAATGTCGCACTAGGCGTTCCGTGTTACCCAAGAACCTAGGTTCTTGGTGTTACCTTACGCGTAATCGTGAAACGAGATGACTTTTGATCCAAATTAACAGTGCGCAAAAATATCAGCACTTTTTTATTCGAGTTAACTATTTCGATAAGTAACTAAATAGGTACCTACGTTATTAAATAAAAAAACCTTCTAATAATTTCTTGTGTGCACTTTTTTAATTTAATTTTAAAGCTTTATTTTAATACTAGCGGCCACCCGCGGCTTCGCCCTCGTAAACTACCTACTACTTTTTTACCCACAGCAAATATGCATTTTTTTCGGGATAAAAAGTAGCCTAATGTGTTATTCCAGGTCATAAACTATGTATATTCTAAGTTTCAGCCAAATCAGTTTAGTAGTTTTTGCGTGAAAGCAGGATCATTATACAAACAAACAAACACACTTTCACATTTATAATATGGGTATGGATACCTACATGCGATTGAAAATCGTTCCGAACGGTAGAACGGAGCGTAAAAGAATGAATGACGTTCCTTGGTGGAACGTTGTTCCTTTACGACGAGTCACCGTGATATCATTTGACTTCAGATCACTGTGATTTTTTCACCGTGAAGTTATTTATCACTCACCTCTAGTCTACGTCGCAAGCGAGTAGCTTCCACCTCGTTGGGACTACTTGTTGAACACGTTAGACCATTCTCTTAGGAGAACAAGCCTAGCTTTCGTACTCATTGTATTGCTCTTATTTTCTACACTCCTTCTGTATATTAAAATAGGTAGTAATTACGAATATACGTTATTGCGTGTACCTGTGGATTTCATTCCGAAGACGGACTATCCAGATACTCCCAGTACATCACCTACATTCCAACCACTACCTATAAATGCACAAAAAAAAACTCGAATCCGACTGGTAGTCCTAGAGATTAGCGCGTATAAAATAAACAAAGTCTTATGCTTTATAATAAAGGTTCTATAATCCCGCTCCACACTTATTTATTTATCAAACAAAATCCACAGCTCTTAGGCTTGTTTCACTCTTCAGCGTGTCGCCCCGGTCGCGTCCGCGAGTTGACCATTCACAGTACAGAGAAATTAATTTTGACCATTCACAGCACAGAGAAATGTGCTGTGAATGGTCAACTCGCGGACGCGACTGAGACGACACGCTGAAGTGTGAAACAAGCCTTAGTAGTAACAAATCGACTTATGTTTCTTACAGCCACTAACGGATTCCAATTTTTTAAATATGTAACGCCTATAATACTTCTCGCGAGAACTTCTATGCTCCACTTGCAACGCCGAGGTCTGTTTTCGCGTTCTAGCTCCTCTGTCTCGCGCCAAAAACCGATAAAATTCGGAATGTGTAAGGCTCCACATTCACGTTTCTCTTGTTTTTCTCGACTCGTGGAGCTCGTGGAGCGACCTATAGAATACTTTTTGCAGCAACAAATAGAGATTCAGCAGTCAACTGATTATGCTATTTTAAAATTAACTAATCAACAATGGGGTTAGAGTCTTTTATGTGACACAAAAGTACAATAGTTTTCATCTTTACAGCCTGAGAATGTGCTGCTAGAGAGTAAAGCGGAAGATACTTTAGTCAAAGTAACCGACTTTGGACTAAGCAAGTTTGTTGGTGAGGACAGCTTCATGAAAACCATCTGCGGAACACCTCTGTACTTAGCCCCCGAAGTGATCAGGTCCAATGGAGTCAAGTGTTACGGTCCTGAGGTTGATGTGTGGAGTTTGGGAGTCATCTTCTTTGTATGGTAAGCTCTAAAACTGATTTAAAATGTATACTTCTCATGTATGTCATTTGTATCATCACGTAAATGTTCTTAGTTCCACATTAGTTAGTGTACACACACATATACACACACGCATTTTTAAACCGTGACGAGAAAGAGGGGTTATAAGTTTGTAGTGTGTATATGTGGCATCATAGCGCCTGAACGGATTAACCGATTTTGATGCTGTTTTTTTACACTGACGTGAGATGGTTCATAACTATAATTTATGAAAATCTGTTCAGGCGTTTGAAGATCATCAGCTCTTTTTCTAGTTGATGAAGGAAAATGGAGGATTTTATAGTAATTTGCTTTTCTACATTATTCATGTCCATACCACAACTTGTCTATCTTATCTATTCCTCTTATTTTTCTCAATTTTAACACGTTAAATTATTTGAATATGCTATTCTACTTGCAGCCTGGTAGGCTACCTACCATTCTCCGCCGACTACAAAGACTTGTCGCTGACAGAACAGATCCTCAGTGGAAGGTACAGGTTCTCTCATGAGCACTGGAAAGGCATCAGTTTGCCGGGCAAGCTACTCATGAAGAGAATGCTGACTGTGCAAGTGGATAGGAGGATCACGCTTACTCAAATACTGAACCACAGCTGGATGCAGGTTTGTTTTATTTTCATCCTTTGCTACCAGTGTTTTGCGTTTACTTACCTGACGCATATGCATAAGGGAGTGTACACATTGCGTTTTTGCAGCGCGTTTGTATCGACACAAACGCGATTCGAACGCGATGCGAACGCGCAGCCCCCCTCCCGGTTCGCTTTTGTATGGAAAAAAACGCGTTGCGAACGCGCGTTTGTATCGATACAAACGCGCAGCTCAAAAACGCGCTGCAGAAAACGCAATGTGTACACTCCCTAAGAATTGCGTATTGTGCATCCTACTCTTACGAGGCTTACTTACTGAAGCTAGCCGCAGTTAGGCTCCGAGTAAGAGTAGGATGCACAATACGCAATTCTTAGGCCAAAGAGCGAGACAGAGCACTAATTTAGCAGTTAGCACGCTGCATGCAGTGTCGTGTAATGCCTCCTTCACAGTACTCATGATTATTTTCAGGACAATGACGTGATCATACGCGTCGAAAAGTTGCTGACTCACAAAATTGATATGATGGCTGCAATGGGCGCTCAAAACACCATTTCCTCAACATGCACAGAGGATGACGTGGGTAGTAATGAAGAAACCGTCACTATTATAAGGCTAGTGGCCACAGGAAAGAGAGCCCTAAGCGACAGCTTCAACTCTTGTGAACCCATCCCAAAGAGATTCAGGGTTGGAATCACATGTGATGACACTAACTCCACGAGCAGCTATTGTTCTGGAGATTAATGATAACTCAAATAGTATTCTAGTGTTCTGGAGATGAATGATACCTCGAATAGTATTCTGTGGCAAATGTTATTTTTTTATTTTATTGGATTATGAATGTGTTCAGAAATGACTGAAATAGTGCTTTAAAATTACTATGTAAGTAACAATGAACGGGTTCGTTATTTTAGTACTGTTTCTTGTATTATTTGATTAGCGTTTTAAATTCTTTGCAATTTTAGTGAATGTTATTTTTAAATTGTTGATGATGGGAAATTGATGTTTTAGATTGTAGTTGTAAATGTTGAGTGTTCGGCAAACAATGCCGTTAAGTGCCATATCATTCCAATTTTATTTGATTTGGTGTTGTTACACGAAACTCAACAGAATTAAGAATATGTAAGTGATTATTGACAATCTGTGATTGATTAGTTACAAACCTCTACAAAGAGGGACTGTTGTTGATTTGAATTTTTCCATTATTATAATAATTATTACAACTCACTAGCCCAGTGTCATATAAGTACCTACACTTCTCACAATGGATCTAGGCACTCGTGAAGTCAGCCGTTTCGCTGCGCAGTAGAAAATTTTGTATGAAAAAGTTGCACTGCGCATCGAAACGGCTAACTTCACGAATGCCAAGATCCATTGGAAGAAGTGTACTAATTTTAACTACATCTTAAATTTTGATTACCTACCACCGCCTTTGATGATACTCAACACTGGTTAGGAGAAAATTTTGGATTATTTCAATAGATGCGTTTTATTTTCAATAAAACTGCTGTTATCAAAAATAAATTATCTTTTATTTCAATTCCATGCTGTACACGATCTATGTACAAAACAAACTTTACTTTCTATTAGAAATTAATTTAGACAAACATTAAAATAATTCAGTCTTGTTGTATATTCAGTACAGTTTAACTTGTCTTGATGGCATCTTAGATCGAATCTAGTTAGGAACTTTTATTGCCATCCCAATTTTAGTACAATTTAAATGCATTCTATCTTATATCAACAAGTTCTTCGCAAAGTTTTCCTAGTAATTAGTTACAGGACAGTTATATGTGCCATTTACATGAAAAGAGTTTTTCGCACGTTTTGGGGCGAGAAAGTCGAATGCTATTATCGTAAGCGATAATGGCATTCACATGTTTACATTCCACCAAAAAACTAAAACTCGCCTACGTAAGGTAATTATCGACAGGCGTTCCGTTTACACGATGACACAAATTGAAAAAGATACTCGCTTACGATTTTTAGACTTTTAAACTCTGTCTCGTTTGACAATTTTCCAAGTTCATGCAAGTATGGTGCACAAATCGGTTTGAACCAATTAGAAGGCGAGAGCCATTCGAGCTCGGTGTTTACACAGAGAAGACTAATATTCAATAGGTGGGTCCACACAGAGCGAGCAGCCTCGCGAGGCATTTGCCGCGCGAAGCAGCTCGGTTAGTGTGGACGTGCCTCGGCCGAGGCAAGCGGCAGCCTCGCGATGATACCAAGGCTGCCGCGCGTCCACACTAACCGAGCTGCTTCGCGCGGCAAATGCCTCGCGAGGCTGCTCGGTCTGTGTGGACCCGCCTAATGGCCAGGCGTTTATCGCCCTTCCACGTGCGATATTGTATGTTTAGTTTACATGATCCTATATTTTTTCTCTTCGATAATCATATCTTCTGGACAAGAAACTCGCTCCGTGTAAATGGCGCATTATGGACGCCTAACAAACCATCGCCGAATCCTAGTCGCGTTTACACGCTTCCTAGCAAACAGACATTCTTCGAGACGGATAAATAATTTGTGCGAGCTCGACATTTTTTTGTCGCGTTCGGTCTCGTTAAGATAACAGTGATAGAGCTACTGCGCGGTCATAAGCACTCGTCACTCACTTACACAAAGCGAGTTCTCAAGAGAAGATGCAGTAAACAATTCGGGCACCGAATTTTATAACAATAGTACCTATAGTTAAACTGTATGAATATTTTGTAACAGAAGATAAAACAAATTACTTATTATTCCAAAAACTAATTGCAATATTATGAAAATAAATAGAAACATTCTGTATGGTAATTAAATTATTAGAAATAAATCATACCAAAACTCGAAAATAAATAAACAATGAGGTAATAACATACACATGAATGTACTTATTCATCTATCCGATGTAGGTACTATTTCGCGGTAATGTAATATAATTTAATTGATTTTATAGGCACGATTACTTAACATTTAACAGTTGAAACTGTGATGCCTTATATTTATTACATAAAATGTTCACACAAACTCGACTTAACACTACGCCTCTCACTTCAGTCTTCTACAATAAGCTACCCACAATCCAGCTAAATAACTGTAATTATTAAGTAGATAGTACACCGTTTAGAGAACATTTTAACTTGGAATGATTCTCATAAACTGGCATTTATTTCTATACTAAAATTTGGGAGTTTTTTTACAGTCATTTAACTGACAGTGAAATCTCACTTTACAGATCTCCACATGACCGAGGTAAAACCGATTATTTGTATTTGTTACTAGATTATTCACCGCCAGTTATTTCTTCTTGCGCCGAGCTGTGCGAGGGATCAGTGCTTTGAGCTTCAGCTTCTGTAAAAAAAAGTAATATTTAACCCTACTTGTACTTGTATTTGCAATATTTCATGTAGGTAATTATAATTATATTAGTAAGCAGTAGGTACACAATTGCTAGCATCCATAACCGTAAGCGCATAAATGCCTATTTGACATCCTACACAAAAAATGTAACAATTCATTGCTTCTATGTTCGCTGCATTTCGACACTAACATATAACATTTTTTTTTATTTTATTTATACATATTTTTTTTTATTTTATTTTATTTATATAATTAAGTAATGGATTTAAATGACAGTTTTTTATCGTGCTCTTCTTCCAGCTCGAATGATTATGAAAGTGCATTAAGCGATGACTCTGAGGTAGACTGCCCGACTTTACGAGATCGAATTAGCAGTAAATTGTCTGCAAATGCCAAGCATCTCAATATAATACATATTAATGCTCAAAGCGTTCCTGCGCACTTTTCTGACATTTTGTCCTCTTTTGATCACGAGGTAGTTGATGCTATTCTAATTTCTGAATCTTTTCTTAAGCCCTCTTTACCTTCTAGTCTGTACACGTTGCCAGGTTTTAGTCTAATAAGGAATGATAGACTTGGTAAAGGCTGTGGTGGAGTAGCTATCTATCTACGTGCAGATATACCGTTTAAAGTAATTGACCAGTCACCTGGTCAATATTCCAACTTTGCTGAGCATCTTTTTTTAGAAATTATAGTGAATCATACTAAAGTTTTATTAGGTGTGTATTATCCTCCTTCTAGTAACGTGAACTATTTCTCCTCTCTTGAAACTAAATTAGAACTTTATACATCTCTTTACGACCATAATATTTTGCTGGGTGATTTTAATACATGCCTTCTGAAGAAAGATGCTCGAACCAATAAACTTGAAACATTAATTTCTTCTGTCAATATGCATATCCTTCCCCTCTCTGCTACTCATCATGCTCCTAACTTTACTCCCTCTCTTCTTGATCTTATCCTAGTTTCTGATATAGACCGTGTAGCTACTCATGGGCAGCTAACCGCACCTTTTTCCTATCATGACCTTCTTTTCCTTTCGTATAAAATCCGCTCTCCAAGGCGCAGGCCCAGTTTCCTTACTTTGCGTAGCTATAAAAATATTAATCTTGAGAGCTTGAAAAAGGATGCGGGCAGCATTGACTGGTCTCCGGTTATCGATGCTGATAATATAGATGATAAGGTAGCAAGTTTCATCAAAATCGTCACTGACCTCTATGACATTCATGCTCCGCTGAAACGTGTCAAAGTTAAACACCCTCCTGCACCATGGTTGACTCCGTCTATAAAGAAGTTGATGTCTAAGCGTGATCGCGCAAAACGCATTTATAAAAAATTTCCAACAGACGAAAATTTAACTTCCTTTAAGAAGCTACGTAACCGGTGTAGTCGTATGTGTAGAGATGCTAAAAAGCGCCACATTCATGACTCCATCCAAAACTCTAGCCCCTCTCAAATGTGGAAGTTTCTCAATTCGCTGGGGTTGGGTAAAAGAGCAAGTGACTCTCCTGTTTCCTTTGACCTAAATGTTATTAACTCCCATTTCTCTAAATCTCCTCTCTCTCTAGATAATAGGGTCAAACTTGCTACTATAGATAAACTTTCACGTCAGCCTTTGCCCAATTGTCCCCCGTTTAGTTTCAGTGCGGTTGCTGAGGATGATATTTTGAGATTCCTGAGTTCCATAGCTACTAAGGCCGTAGGTACGGATGGCATTAGCATTCAAATGTTACAGCTCCTATCCTTCGAGCTCGCTCCTGCATTATCCCACGTTATAAATTTTTCTCTGGAGACGAGTTCTTTCCCTTCATCTTTCAAATCCGCGTATGTCATTCCTCTTCCTAAGATCTCTAATCCCACTGATGTTTCCCATTTTCGTCCAATTTCTATTCTACCTGTCCTTTCAAAGGTCATTGAAAGTACAGTCCAAAAACAATTATCCCTTTTCCTTACTCAGCATAAACTACTTAGCCCTTTTCAATCGGGTTTCCGTCCTGGCCATAGCACTGTTAGTGCTTTGACCAAAGTTTCAGATGATATACGCTGGGCTATGGACAAGGGATTGGTTACGATTTTAGTTTTATTGGATTTCAGCAGCGCATTTAACTCTGTCGACTATGACATTCTCCTTTCTATCCTTTCTTCCTTCAATGTATCCTCCTCAGCAATCTCATGGTTCAAATCCTATCTTTTTGGTCGCTCGCAGTCTGTGCGCTCGGGTGAGTCTTCGTCTGATTGGTGTAGCATTTCGGCAGGCGTCCCTCAGGGTGGTGTCTTGTCTCCCTTACTTTTTTCAATTTTTATTAACTCGATCACTCAGATTATTTCATGTCACTACCATCTGTACGCTGACGACTTACAAATTTACTGTCACATACGAGCTGATGAGATTACGGAAGGTGTTAACAAAATTAACTCTGAACTTCATAAAATCAATGTCTGGGCGAAAGCTTTTGGTCTGCTTGTTAACCCTTCCAAGTCTCAGGCGGTTATATTTGGAAGTCGGTATATGTTAAATATTGTGAACGACACTCCTCTCCCTTCCGTCCTTTATGCAGATGTGCCTATCGCTTATTCAAATAAAGCAAAGAACTTGGGTGTGATTTTTGACAGCCACCTATCTTGGGTAAGTCATATCAATGAGATTAGCAGAAGGGTTAACTTTTCTTTTCACTCTCTTAAGCGTCTCCAGTGGTTTCTTCCATTTGAGACTAAAGTAACTCTTGCTCAAGCACTTCTGTTACCTCTCATTGACTATGCTGATGTCTGCTTTCTGGATGCCACGGAGGTACTTGTTGACAAGTTGGAACGCTTACAAAACTTGTGTATCCGTTTCATCTTCGGTTTACGCAAATATGATCATGTGTCAGAGTACAGATCCCGTTTGAAGTGGCTCCCTATCCGGCGTCGACGGGATCTGCATGTATTGTCTTTTCTCTATTTTATCCTTAATAATCCTCTATCCCCTCCCTACTTGCGCGAGCGCTTTGATTATCTTGTACCTCGTGGTCAGCCATGCAGGTCAATTAAGTCCCTTCTCCTTATCACCCCCTCCCACACTTCTAGCTGTTATGGTGATTCTTTCACAGTTCACGCTGTGCAGCTGTGGAATTCCCTTCCTCATGCTATCCGCAGTTGTCAAACGCTTAACTTATTTAAATCTAAGTTAAAAGAGCACTATTTGTCATTGTAAATCCTCTTTCCTTTTAAATATTAAAATATTATTATATGTATTAGAATGAATATATGTATATATTTATATATGTATTAATATAGGTATGTATGTAGGTATATATTAGTATATTATATAGGTACTTATAATTATAATTATAGTATTTTATATGGGTACACATTGCATCCACCTTTGTCAATAGCTTTTCTCTATACTCAAAGGTTTGCTGGTAGAAAACTCTTTTAGGGTTAAGCTCGCCTTTGTACATGTACTTTTTAATGTCTTGTTTGTAAATGTTCTCATGTGTACAATAAAGAATTACAGAATAACAGAAACTATAGGCCATCCCATGGCGCACATAACAATGCAGATAGGAAAATTACGATCTTTTTTCAAATACGGAATAAAATGAATGTTATAGAGCCAGACCCGTGCACAACAAACTATGAAAGGACTCACCGAGACTAAACAACTTTTGAAGTAACTGAAACAACATGAAGATGGGAAATTCAGTATTTTTCAAGAATAAGAAACGTTATTTTATGCGTTCTATAGAGAAAAACAAACTATAAGACTACTGGGTCTGGTTTCTGTAACTTCAAAAGACTAGCTGCCACCGAGGATTTCGCTTGCGTACACCTATATTTAACCCACTTCCGCAGAGGAGAGCACATGTGTGTCGTGAGCAGTGAATGCGTCTATCTACTAAGTTTTCCAAGCTTCGTCCTACTTGGTTTGATTGAAGCACACATCCAAACAAACTCGCACACTACCAGATATAATATTAGTAGGGTAGGAAATTGATAAAAATCCGTTTTAATGGAAAGCTGGTTAGAAACAGAGTCAACAGTAACTATTCAATGGAAAATATAATTTGATTTATTGATAAGTATGTGTATTTTGGTCGCGTATAGTAAAGTGAGCTTTACCTTGTACTGTTATTTATTCTGTGGCTTTACAAAACAGCAGAATCAATGAGTGAAGTGAGATTTGATGACATGTTTTATTTGACTCTATCTCTACCACCAATATACATCTAGTTAGAGCAACATGCAAAAATCTTACCAGCAATAGCTCGATCCACTTTCAGCTTATCCCGTACAATGTAAATAGCTGTGAGTAGGAAGAAGATGCCGCCGATGACTTCAACGAAGCAAGTAACGAACAACGCGTATTGTAGAGCTTTGAACTGCACCAGTTGCGATGGGTCTTCACCTGGCAATGTCGATAGAGATCTCTTCAAACTTTCTGATATCTGCAAAACGAAATAGGGTCAAGACTATCCACGGTAAGAATTCAGATCTGCAAGCATTCTATCCGTTGGTGTCTTCACTGGATACACGGATAAAATATCTCCCTGGCCCAGACCTACTGATTCTTGATAGAAGTGTTTGTATAATACATTTCAGCACAAAAAATAGAGGACATTTAAATATTCATTACGGTCAATAATTGAAGAATTGGTCGTCTCATAATTGAACAATAAAATGACTATTTAGGGAGTGGGCACACTATGTTTTTCGTAGCGCATTTGGATCGATACAAACGCGCTACGAAAAACTCGAACACATACTATAGCAAAAGTACGCGTTAGAGTAGGATTCAGCACTAGGACTGGAGTGCTAAATCCTACTCTACCTCATATTCAGTCATAGCGGGCACTGTCAACGTTTAAGTATTTTTAGTATTAATAAGTAGGTGTATTTTGTACAACTTACCACTCCAACTAAATAGGGACTGCCAGCATCCCCGAACATATGCGATATTAGAATTTGGAAAGCTTCTGCAGTTGACCGTCGCGGAGGTACCACCACATACTGAAATAATTTATTACATTGTCAATAAAATACGCAATAAAACTGTTAAAAATAGTATAAAGCTACATTGCACAACACACAGGAAGCTCAAGGAATGCTACTTTACTGTGATATTAATGAATGACAATGTTTATGATGTTATGAATACAAGGTCATCTAGACTAGATACGACTATTTGCTGAATGATCTTCATGGATCATTTTGCAGCATTTCAGAATTTAACCAGGGATTTCAAAACAGTAACAGCGCCATCTGTGCAACAATATGCAAACTAAATCGCAGGACGCTGATTCAGTAGCTATCAAACACAGTAGTTCGAGTGCAAGACAAAAGATGGCGCTAATTAGGAAGAAAAATTGAAACCAGTCCACTCATTCCGAAAATATTCAATGAGACAACACGACTTCCGGGACAGAGTTACGTTCTCACAACCAGGCAATAGTGAACTTTATGTACACGTGCTGATGAATGGAGTGACTGATATCAATTTACAAGCAAACAATACAAAGCATAAAAACAAAAAATAAAATGATTCATGCAACTCATGCACTAACACTAAAACCGCTACTCAAACAAAGAATCAACTAAACTACGCAAAAAACAAACAAAAAAAAATCCACGGAACGCCATCAGAAACGGTGCCGGGAAGCGGTGTCTTACCAGCGACATATCGGCCACTATTGCCCAGTTGAGATTCAAAGCTAGTTCCCCGACGAACATAAGGGCGAATGGCGCGTAGAAATAGCCTTCTGTGAGCACGATCGCTAGCGTCATGGCCGGCGCGGAGATGAGAAGTCCCACGCCGCAGATCACTGGATGCGACCTCGGGAATCTCTTGACTAGCCACGTGCCCAGCCAGGCTCCGGCTGGCACCCCCAACAGTCCAGACAGCATCGTAATCACGCCGAAGATTAGCGAAACCCTTCGTGCAAATTTTATCGTATCATTACATGCTGGCCAAAACTTTAGCGTCCGATTTGTTTTACGATATTCACACCTGCTACTTTTTGCAACAGTTGTGAAACGTTATGCTTAGTATCTCGCGTGTCAAGGACTTCGAATTGTTTGTAATTTGTTTTATTTGTGTTGCAAAAAGTGGTATTTGTGTTATAGGATCTCGTCCCATGCTATATTGGTTTACAAATGTATTGCTTCATCCATGCGTTATGCTATGGAAAATAAATATAGGTACGTTATGATGAATGGGGTAAGCAGCATTACCAGGATTAGCCTATGATGATGGCAGTTAGATACAATGGAGTGAAGTTGTATTGTCTCTTGAATATTTCGTTTCGGACTGCGTGGACGGTTTCTGCTTTATAATTATTATGAAAACATCTGCCACTTTCATTAAACTCAAAAGTGTCAGATGTTCTTGATCAATATGCGGTTTAGATCAATATCATTTAGTTTATGTATGAACCGCATTATAAGGCAGAAATCGCTCACCAGTATAATATCGGCCACGATGGACCACGTCAGATTCAGCGTGACCATTCCAAGGAATATGAGTAGATAGGAGAGTCCGGCGAAGGTTTCGACGGCGACTAGTGCGAAGAACACTAGTGGGGCCGAGGCTAGTAGTGCGAATCCGCAGATTAGTGGGTCGCAGTCCTGCATGGTTGTGCGAAGGCGCTGGGCCAACGTAGAACCGAGAGGCACGCCGATCGCCCCAGCGAACATTCCCACTAGACCAAACTTGTACGACACACTGTCGTACATACATTATACATTAATTTTATGCTTTCTAAACTGTACAGTAGTCCCAAAGGATCTTTGTCTGTCTGAAGTTGGCTTAGTTATCGTTTTATCTCTTTTACTATAAGTAGTAGGTAGGTACGTTTAAGCACCTATTCTTCGTTGCACCTAATTTCAAAGATACGAAAACCCGTTGTGACTACTTTAAGTACGTAGGTATGCCTATTTGAATTATCTATGATTGTAATTGGGTTAGTTGTAAACTTGTAATCACTGAACCTTTTCATTATTTAGTCAATTACTTGAATTTTATTATTATTTTTGGGCGAGTTGTTTGGAATATTGTATTGGTCACACAAAGTCAATGGTCAAACGGGCCATATCCACAGGAAAGACAATACGTGTGGGGCTGACTAAGCCGCAGGACTCCTCACGATGTTTTCCTTCAGCGTTTAGAGTTCGTGTTCATGCGCATATAAATTTTTCACAACGAAAAATCCATTGATGCACGTCCAAGATTCGAACTCACGAGCTTTGGATCGAAAGTCGAGGTACAGCCCCCTCAGCCAACACGGCTCTATCATTTCAATATTGTCATTCAATTTCTATGTACTATTTAATCTGCTTTCTATGATTCATAGTTTTTTATCCTCCTAATTTATTCAATGTACCTAACTGTAAATGCCTCGAGGTTTGAAGGCGTTTTACTTATTACTAAGAAGAGGTTTTTAATTATTAGATTTCACAAAGACCGGTTATAATGATTAATTAAATTTTCTACATTGAATTTCAAATTAAAAGAGTCAATGTATAGACCAAAATGAGAATGCCAATTCGTGACCAAGCGTTTATAACAGAAACAACAAAAAATCTAGCAACTTATTCCCCAAATCTAACGAAGATTCATCTCCCTATTATTGAATTCATGTTACTGTAATTTTTTTTTCTTATCATCAAACATTATCATTTTGACCCTTATTACTTTTCTTTCTAACATTCAGTAGTTTTCGTACGATTCTAAATGTGGAATCAGACGGTTCACTCGGGTGAAAGATCACTCACAGCTGGGGTTTTCTATGTCACTTTTCTTTCATTTTATGTTTAGATGTGTCACTTTGAGTGAAAGATGCCGAATGAAGAACAGAAATGAACGAAAAGTGAACAGTCTGATTCCACCTTAAGGCTGTGTCCCCAGAAGGCAAACTGTGAGCGACCGACTGAGTTTGCAGCGTATCGGTTTAGTACGCCCTTCCATATATTTAAAATGGAGTGTCCACAGTTTGCTAGTTTTGCGCGTAACGCTGCAAACTGCGTACAGTGAGCGCAAAACTAGCAAACTGTGGACACTCCATTTCAAATATATGGAAGGGCGTACTAAACCGATACGCTGCAAACTCAGTCGGTCGCTCACAGTTTGCCTTCTGGGGACACAGCCTAACACATAATATAAATGCTCACCTTTCAATAGTGACGTCGACACCGGGCTGCATAGTTAGCCCTAGGAATATGAACTGGGGACCCCACCAGGCTAGAGCGCCAGTCACGAAGGCTACGCAGGTGAATGCTAGCGTCGACAGCATGAACGATGGACTGTGGATCAAATTATTTTATTAATAATACTTGTATTGTAATATCTGGGCGACCGAGCTCCGCTCGGGTGCAAATAGAGAGAAATTAAAAAAGAAAAAATAACAAAGACAAAAAGTTTCTTTGGCTGAGTTTCGAACTAGAAGCCTTCGATTAAAATATTTTAGTAGTATATCAGTCATGTGGTTCCCATAACACAAGCTCTGCTTAGCTTGGGGCTACCATGATGCTGTGTGAAATGTCCAGCATTATTTATTTATTATTATTTATTATTAAGAGGCGGACACCTGACCACTGAGCCACTTTTGTCTTAATCAATTAAGTGTGTGAAATTACGAACCACATTGCATTGGTAAATCTTTTTCGTGAAAAATGTGAAAATGCCGAGAAAACGAATTTTCTCAGAAATGAGACCTAGCTAGATAGGATTCTCGGCAAATCTCAAGTAATATCCATGTTGGTTCTAATCAGTCTTGAGACCACATAGAAATCCCCATGGACTAATTTGAATTTTTACCTATTTTAGAATTGTATTGTTCAATTTTCAATCTCACGTGAGATTAGGGGGTGGACTACAGCACGTAAATTCGGAACAAATAACTGCAGATCGATGTTTGCCGCCTCGCGAATCGAACACACCTTTTGCTTCCCACGCATCGATACTTACTTTCTGGTGAGTGAGCGCAGATCGTCCGTGTACGAGGTTGGCCTCATCTGGCTGTCTTCAGCGTGACCTCGCTCTGGGTCCTGCATCACCCACGCTATGAGGGCGACGGCGATCGCGCCGAGGAAAGGGGTCACTCGGAGACCCCATCGCCAGTCGCCGGCTACCGCGCCAGCTACTGAACCCACTATGTAACCGAGACCACTGCAAAAATATTGTAAAGTATTAACCTCCGATGAAAAAGAGGGGTGTTTTAAGTTTGTAGCACACTACAAACATAAAACGCTTTTCGTGATCGACAGACACACAGATACGCATAATGGGCCTTATGAAAGATGTTTAGAGTGAAACACTGGTTAAACAACGTCCTGTCTTTATTTGTGGATAGTGACAAACAGAGACAGGACGTTGTTCAACCAGCGTTCAACTTTAAACATCTTTCATAAGTAAGGGGGAATAGAATAGAAATCTTTATTATCATAGGTGTAACACATTAACAAAATAAATTCACTAAGTATTTATAAATTATTAAGTGCACAAACTATGACTCGTCAGACAATAGGCATGATGACATAAATCAAGTATCGCCAAAATATTTATCTGATCTAATGAAATAGGATTCAAAGATTTTGAAAAATGTATTTATTCTCTTATTAATGTCGAGATTACTAATTTATTTGCTAAAATAAATCTACAAAATACAACAATCCGCCATGATAGCCAAAACGCTCGCCGGTGTCATGGCGTCTGTCATTGCGTCTCGTCTCGGTAAACATCCTTTTGTTTCTATAGTAACTATGTAGGCATCACTGGTTGATATACCGATCCGTGACGTAAAAACAGACGCCATGACACCGGCGAGCGTTTTGGCGTGAATTTGAAAATTTAAATTTAAATGTACTTTTATTGCACAAAAACCTTAATTTTCTACAGAAATATGATATATTTTAGACATAATATCATATATCTGAATATCATAGAAGAGATTTTGAAAATTAGGATTCTTGCCTATTATTCGGGTAGATGCCTACCTAGGTATAAGAAAAAATGGTTGAAAATCTGTGTGTCTATCTGTGACTCCTGAAAGAATGGACCAGCGGGCTTAAAAAGTCGCTTTAGCAGAATCACAATAGGAATTGAACTATATGCCGTCTCTTTTCACTCTTAGTCAATGAAAAGTGACGGCATACACCTGCTACAGCGACCTTTTTAAGCCCGAACTTCTGATGCGGTTTTTTGTTTGAAAACTAACATGATCGAGATGGTTTTTTAGGGTTCCGTACCTTAAAAGGTAAAAAAAGGAACCCTTATAAGATCACTTTCTTGTCCGTCTGTCCGTCTGTCCGTCTGTCCGTCTGTCCGTCTGTCCGTCTGTCTGTCCGTCTGTCCGTGTGTCACCATCGATTATCTCAGGAACGGGTAGAGCTAGCAAGTTGAAATTTATACCATATACTAAGGTCTATAGTCCCTACTGTGAGTATAAAAATCAAGGTCCTGAGTCAACACTATAAAAAGATATAGGCAAATTTAGGTTTTCGTGAAAACTTGTGAGTACCAAAACTTACCTTAATTATCAACTTTTTTTATTTTTCGGAATTTTTCCTTTACTTGTGCTAGGAGACCTTGCTTGTAACCAAAATTGACAATTCTAGGTCAACCGGAAGTACCCTAGAGGTTTTGGGTCGAAAACCTAAATGGTAGTTCCCGCTGACCTAGAATAACGAAATTTGGCAAAAAGTAAGGTCTTATAGCACAAATAAAGGAAAAATTCCAAAAAGTTAAAAAAGTTGAAAATTAAAGGGTGTTCCCATACATACATAGTTGACGCCAATTAAAATTGTCCTCCGAGTTGTATGGGCGCTCATACAATTAAGCGGACTAGCTTAATTGGCACCATGGCTAGGCACGGAACCCTCGGCATACGAGTTCTACTCGCACTTGACCGGTTTTTTTAGCTATAATTTATAACTAGTAATTTATAAAGATCTGTTCAGGCGTTTGAAGATCATTATATCTTTTCTAGTTGATGAAGGGATAGTTCGGGGGCTTTGTATTACATTTTTCATTTAATTGTTGTAATTTTATGCACAAAACTAGAACTAGCGGACCCGGCAGGCAGACGTGAGCCTAACTTATCCATTTAGTTTATAATTTAGAATCGCATGATCAGAGAAATCGAATCTCCGAAAAACACGTACTACCTACCTATCAAAATAAAGAGGCTGGATAACCTACTTATTTAGTCAATGATGTAACTAAACAGTTTTGTTGGCAATTCGATTGTTTATCAGACTAATTAAAATTACGTAAAAAAAATGTTGTAATGTGCATCAATGAGTCATTCATAAATTGTGACGTGACGCTGACTCGCGCCAAAAAAATTATATAAAAATTATAATTTTGTTTTACGGTTGCAAAAAACTTTTCCGCATAGAAATAGAAACGAAAAACAAAATCACCAGGCAAATTCTATATCACAGTGTACTTTGGCATAAACAAAATTTAAGTTAGTGGATATTTCATAAAGCCCATCACACATACAGCAGATAATATATCTTTTGAAATATAAATCTTGACAGATCGCACCAAATAATTTTGTAATTTATAGTCGCATAGTCCTCCATAGAAGTTGTATGGGCGCGATCTCAAGATTTATAGGTATTTCATAAGATACATTATCTGCTGTGTGTGTGATGCGCTTTATCGGACTAAGCCAAGTTACGTTAAGTCATCATGATGATTTAATTATCCACCTAGGTACGTGTGTATTTATTAGTAATCACATCACACCACTCGAGTCACTCTATAATTGGCTAAAGTTTGTGGCCTATATGCCCCTAGAGTTTACGTCATCATCGCACAGTTTAGTTAATCTATCTCAATTATCACATCTAAGATAAAAACTGCAGTCACGAAGTATTTTTAAATTAACTAGCGCCCGCGACTTTGGTCTCTACCACTTGTAATATGAATTTCACTATAATTATGATATTCAACTATACAAATATAAGCAATATGCAGTATCATAATAGTTATAGAGAAGATATTGATTACAAAATATTCACACTTGGTTATAAGGCGTAAATAGAAAACTTAGCATTCTCTCGTGTCGTGTCACCATGAAATCGTGATTGGTTTTAATTTAAGAGCCAGTATACAATTTCGCACTCGACAAAATCAGCGCTCGGAGGGACAAAAGTTGCTAAATTCTAACACCCAATGAACAGCGCTCCGTTTCTTAGACTAAACGGTTTTGGTAATTATCATGTGATTGATTTATTTGAGATAGTAAAAATACTTTTTGGGTAGGTACTTAGGTAGGTACCTATAGGTATAACACAAAACAAAGTCGGGTTAGTTACACTTTGAATACAAATAATTACAAAAAATAAATGTTTGTTTTTTTGTCCCATAAACCATATTGTGCTGATCTGATGAGTCAGGAGCTTTTCAACAGAACTCTTCAGTAAATAGTCCGATTGAGTTGAAACTTGGATCTCAGCATGTCAGTCAAGTTCCGACTACAATGAAATAATATGGTGACAGCTAGCTCATCTGATGATGGAGTCAGGACCTGTTCCATGGAACTTTTTAATGATATGGGTATCAAATGACAGGGCTTGATGAGCGCAACACAATGCTGATCTGATGATGGAGCCAGGACCTGCTCCATGGAACTTTTTAATGATATGGGTATCAAATGAAAGGGCTTGATGAGCGCAACACAATGCTGATCTGATGATGGAGTCAGGACCTGTTCCATGGAACTTTTTAATGATATGGGTATCAAATGAAAGGGTTTGATGAGCGAAACACAATTCTGATCTGATGATGGAGTCAGGACCTGCTCCATGGAACTTTTTAATAATATGGGTATCAAATGAAAGGGCTTGATGAGCGCAACACAATGCTGATCTGATGATGGAGTCAGGACCTGTTCCATGGAACTTTTTAATGATATGGGTATCAAATGAAAGGGTTTGATGAGCGAAACACAATTCTGATCTGATGATGGAGTCAGGACCTGCTCCATGGAACTTTTTAATAATATGGGTATCAAATGAAAGGGCTTGATGAGCGCAACACAATGCTGATCTGATGATGGAGTCAGGACCTGTTCCATGGAACTTTTTAATGATATGGGTATCAAATGAAAGGGTTTGATGAGCGAAACACAATTCTGATCTGATGATGGAGTCAGGACCTGCTTCATGGAACTTTTTAATGATATGGGTATCAAATGAAAGGACTTGATGAGCGCAACACAATGCTGATCTAATGATGGAGTCAGGACCTGTTCCATCGAACTTTATAATGATATGGGTATCAAATGAAAGGGTTTAATGAGCAAAACACAATGCTGATCTGATGATGGAATCAGGACCTGTTCCATGGAACTTTATAATGATATGGGTATCAAATGAAAGGGTTTTATGCGCGAAACACAAAGCTGGGTTAGGATTTACTTTTGACTTCGATTTTTGATGTTTGATTTTTCATTTTTAATCTTGATTTTAATTTTAAAATCAAAATCAAGAAATAAAAATCAAAATAAAAACCCGAGATCCGAGAATCGAGAAATGAGAAACAAGAATCAAGAATCACAAATCAAAAATTAAAAAATTGAAAATCAAGAATTAAGAATCCGAGATACAAGATCCGAGAATCGATAATCGAAAATTGAAAGTCAAGAATCAAAATCAAGAATCAAGAACCCGATATCCAAGATCCGATAATCAAGAATTGAGACTCGAAAATCGAAAATCAAGAATCCGAGATCCGAGAATAGAGAAACTAAAATTGAAAATCAAGAATCAAGAATCAAAGTGAAAGTCAAAATCAAGAATCAAAGTCAAAGTAAACCCCGACCCAGCTTTGTGTTTCGCTCATCAAGCCCTTTCATTTGATACCCATATCATTGTAAAGTTCCAGGGAACAGGTCCTGATTCCATCATCAGATCAGCATTGTGTTTTGTTCATCAAGCCCTTTCATTTGATGCCCATATTATCATTAAAAGTTCCATGGAACAGGTCATAACTCCATCATCAGATCAGCATTATGTTTTGCTCATCAAGCCCTTTCATTTGATACCCATATGATTAAAAAGTTCCATGAACCAGGTCCTGACTCCATCATCAGATCAGCATTGTGTTTCGCTCATCAAACCCTTTCATTTAATACCCATATCATTAAAAAATTCCATGGAACAGGTCCTGACTCCATTATCAGATCAGCATTGTGTTGCGCTCATCAAGCCCTTTAATTTGATACCCATATCATTAAAGAGTTCCATGGAACAGGTCCTGACTCCATCATCAGATCAGCATTGTGTTGCGCTCATCAAACCCTTTCATTTGATACCCATATTATTAAAATGTTCCATGGAGCAGGTCCTGACTCCATCATCAGATCAGCATTGTGTTTCGCTCATCAAACCCTTTCATTTGATACCCATATCATTAAAAAGTTCCATGGAACAGGTCCTGACTCCATCATCAGATCAGCATTGTGTTGCGCTCATCAAGCTCTTTCATTTGATACCCATATCATTATAAAGTTCGATGGAACAGGTCCTGACTCCATCATCAGATCAGTATTGTGTTTCGGTCATCAAGCCCTTTCATTTGATACCCATATCATTAAAAAGTTCCAGGGAACAGGTCCTGACTCCATCATCAGATCAGCATTGTGTTGCGCTCATCAAGCCCTTTAATTTGATACCCATATCATTAAAAAGTTCCATGGAACAGGTCCTGACTCCATCATCAGATCAGCATTGTGTTGCGCTCATCAAGCCCTTTCATTTGATACCCATATTATTAAAAAGTTCCATGGAGCAGGTCCTGACTCCATCATCAGATCAGAATTGTGTTTCGCTCATCAAACCCTTTCATTTGATACCCATATCATTAAAAAGTTCCATGGAACAGGTCCTGACTCCATCATCAGATCAGCATTGTGTTGCGCTCATCAAGCCCTTTCATTTGATACCCATATTATTAAAAAGTTCCATGGATCAGGTCCTGACTCCATCATCAGATCAGAATTGTGTTTCGCTCATCAAACTCTTTCATTTGATACCCATATCATTAAAAAGTTCCATGGAACAGGTCCTGACTCCATCATCAGATCAGCATTGTGTTGCGCTCATCAAGCTCTTTCATTTGATACCCATATCATTATAAAGTTCGATGGAACAGGTCCTGACTCCATCATCAGATCAGCATTGTGTTTCGGTCATCAAGCCCTTTCATTTGATACCCATATCATTAAAAAGTTCCAGGGAACAGGTCCTGACTCCATCATCAGATCAGCATTGTGTTGCGCTCATCAAGCCCTTTAATTTGATACCCATATCATTAAAAAGTTCCATGGAACAGGTCCTGACTCCATCATCAGATCAGCATTGTGTTGCGCTCATCAAGCCCTTTAATTTGATACCCATATCATTAAAAAGTTCCATGGAACAGGTCCTGACTCCATCATCAGATCAGCATTGTGTTGCGCTCATCAAGCCCTTTCATTTGATACCCATATTATTAAAAAGTTCCATGGAGCAGGTCCTGACTCCATCATCAGATCAGCATTGTGTTTCGCTCATCAAACCCTTTCATTTGATACCCATATCATTAAAAAGTTCCATGGAACAGGTCCTGACTCCATCATCAGATCAGCATTGTGTTGCGCTCATCAAGCTCTTTCATTTGATACCCATATCATTAAAAAGTTCCAGGGAACAGGTCCTGACTCCATCATCAGATCAGCATTGTGTTGCGCTCATCAAGCTCTGTCATTTGATACCCATATCATTAAAAAGTTCCAGGGAACAGGTCCTGACTCCATCATCAGATCAGCATTGTGTTGCGCTCATCAAGCCCTTTCATTTGATACCCATATCATCATAAAATTCCATGGAACAGGTCCTGACTCCATCATCAGATCAGCTCGCTGTCACCCTATTATTACATTATTAGTTACACAACAATTCAGATCATTATTCTGCTTTAACGGCCTTTTTAGCCCCGCAGAAAATATTTAAAAATAGGTAATTAATAACTTAGCAACCAATGTATCAAACGCTCCTATTTCGCTATATTCTTCGTAGCCGGCGACGTGCTTTGCGAGTCGACTCAGTGCGAGCTCCGGGATGCAAAGCGATACGTCCACCCCCTAGAAGCGCTCGGCGCGGTCTGCTTGCGTCGAGTAGATAGGGTAGTAGATACGACGCGTTTTAGGTTGTTTTAAAAGATTTTTCATTGCCAATTTTTTAATCTTTTTGCATTTTTTTTTTCAGAAAAGTATTGATTTTGAACTAAAGTTTATTTCTGTTTTGTTAATTTTACGAACAAGAGTTCTAAGTCAGTTCTAAGTAGCCAAAATCAAAAGCAATTCTTTGGCCGTTTTCTCGAAATTTGGACTAAGTTAAAGATTTTTTTACTCAAAAATTAAATAAAGGTAGTAAAAAGTGATCCATTTAATAGTTTGGTTGACTATCACAGCAAAACATCGTAATTTTTTTATACCATTTGGACGTCAAAATGATTCGTAAATATGGTGATTTCTAAACCTCTTACAGCAAAAATTCACAAAACAGTCGCCGGTTTGAGGTCGATTAATCAAAAAGAAATAATAAAAATACAAAAGTAGCTCATTTAATAGTACAAAATTGAAATGATATTTCATGCTGTGCCATAATTTTTTTATAAATACAGTGTTTTCATTGAAAAATCCTGCCCCAAAACATCACGTAAATCAGAAAATTTTGTATACTGCCTCTTAATTGCAACTAAATGTTCGGAATGTACCGGCTTAAGCAAATTATTTCTACTTGTGTAATGCGTTTATCAGATTTTATAGGTTTCTTCACACATAATGTAGTTGAATCAACGAAGCACGGAGCTATTAGCTTAATGAGTGGAAAAATATTGGCATATTGTAATTGAACTCGGTTTAGGCATTCGTTAGATATAAGTAGGTAAGTATAATAAATTATACTATGTCTGTCTTTATACCGTGGCATTGTTTATTGCATGTGACAGTCAAAGTTTTTTCCCACATCAATTTTGCAACGACACATTGTTTGTTTTCATTTCTGACGTGTTAGGCTTGTTTCACTCTTTAGCGTGTCGCCGGTCGCGTCCGCAAGTTGACCATTCACAGCACATTTCTCTGTGCTGTGAATGGTCAACTCTCGGACGCGACCGGCGACACGCTGAAGAGTGAAACAAGCCTTAGCTCACTCTTTGACGATTATAACAAATATCCGCGCGGACGCTCAAAGCTAATAATATTCTAACGTTTTGAACACAGATTTATAAACTATAAAATCTGTGGTATTGAACATACAATAAAATTGTTCCATTATAAAAACAACCAACTGCTTGTAACATTATTTGAAGACACGATTAAACTCTCTTGTGCCTCTTTTTATAAAAAATGTACTTGCGGTATTTTCATTAATTAAATACTACTCAACCCGGATTCACGAAATGACAAAGGGCGACCTATATCCATTGTAAATTGTAATGGCATTAGACCTGTTGCAAGTCTTCAATGTTTTGTCGAAGTATTTCAAACAGCCAGTTCAACTGTTGAACAGTCTTGGAAGAATTTTTGAATCCGATATTCCTTTTGATATTGAATATTATTATGAAAACATTAGTTACCTCCCCCATAAGTCAAGCCTACGTAACTACAAACAACGCCCATCTGCCGGTTTCAATGGACAATTGGTAAGTAAACACCTACTGATGTTATCATTTCTCAGCGGGTTCAATTTAGTTCATGAAATGACATTCTTCGGAGTACAAGTCACCCGATCTATCGCCTATTCCCAAAACTTTCTCAACGGAACTTCACACGTCTTTTAGATTTTTGGCAGCCGCATTCGTGTTATGTGTCTGCGAATGTTTAAAATGCACACGTAAATTTCATTCAACATGCACTAGAAATAGAACAATTTCCTTAGTAACTGAAAAGTTAGTACCTATGAGCTAAGTTTAATAATGTAGAGTTTTGAGGGCGCCTGATGGACTTCCGTTGTTAAACGGTTTATTTACTACTATAAGTACTGTATTAGTTGGGGCCAACTACGACGTTCCATCTAAATTAAAGCAAGAATTAGTAATGTAAGTTGTAAGTTCTACAATCAATCATTCTTTTTGTAACAGAACGGCGACTTATATTAAAACATAAAAGCATGAGAAGTTTATGACGCATAGAGGATCTGGATTTGTCTTATTAAAAAAAGACATGAAAGTTTACAATAAACTGACCTGCCGACGGGTATGGCGAAGTAGAAGAAAGCCAGCATCTTGGACCGCACGTTGCCGACGAAGAGGTCGCTGATGATGGTCGGTGCTATCGTCGAGTACGACGCCTCGCCAATACCCACCAGTCCGCGGAAGATAGTGAATGAGACGAAGTTCTGGAATATGTTGAAGAACGGTTTATGGAAGTCCAAGGAAACAGGTATTTACTCCGTAAGACTACGAGGTCAGTGGGGCTATAAAGGCCGTTAGAGCAGAATCATAATCTGAATTGCACTAAATGCCGTCTCTTTTGATAGACATGAGAGTGACAAGAACAAAACGTAATACAAATCATATAATGATTCGGCTATTAATGGCATTTTTAACCCCGCTGGTCCTCGTGACCAAAATCATGAAGACAGGCAACAAATGCAGTTTGTGGTCTACGACGTTCTTTCCGCATTTGAGATTTCCGCTTGTTCAGTGACTGAAAATAGGTCTAATCTTAATTTTAGAATAATAAAAACTGTCAGCTAGATTCTCGAGAAAGCTTCATATCCAAGATGTGACAAAAATCTGTTCTTGATTCCACATAATTGACTGCATTTGCATGTACTATGTCAACGACACTTAGCTCATGAGAGCTCTAAAATTACTCAGCCAGCTAGCACGTCATCTTCGATTTTAAGTTTCTGGTATGTATCAGATCAATCGATAATTTTCTCACAGATTTAGTAATTGCTTATCATCAATATCATAAAAAGAAGCAGCTCTTAATTTTGGAAATTCCGGCATTTATTGCTCAATAATTGCTAAGCCAGCTGGTTGTTGATTGTTTTTTGTTGAACATTTATTAGAATGAACTAATTGGTCGGCTTCGTCAATCGATTACTTACGAAATCGTCTGAGAAGCCTTTAATCAGCAAATTGGTGTCACTTTTATCAATTTCCTAACATTTTTTAACCAAATAAAAATATTTATCAACACATAGAACGTAATGCTTATTTTGGGAGTACCTTTAACTTAATACTCCCTCTGACATTTTCAAATGATCTGGATACAGTCGTGATCCTATGTGTTTGTATAAATATTGTTTTATACCATGCAACGTGAACGTAACAGTGCACGGGTATTAGATAAGCACTTCTAGGACTTCAGGTGAACGGTCACAAGAAATTAAGACCAAGTAAGGTACTCACGGTTAAGAACGATCCAAAGAATGTGGTCATACACCATAACGCCACTCCGAATGCCATGATGACGCGACGGGAATATCTGTCGCCGAAGTAGCCGAATATTGGCGCGAACACCATGTATGCGACCACGAACACCGTTTGCAAGAGACCAGCTTTATCATCTCCGATTTTGAACTCTGTTTTGACATCTGAGAGAACACCTGCAAAAGAAAATACATAATCAATCATCAGCATATAGAACTGTATAAAATTCAGAAGATTCATAATTATATTCGGCTTATTAAGCAGTAAAGATCTTTATTGCTAACTTTCTATTAAACATAAATCAATAATTTCATGAGACTCAAATTTCTACAAAATAGCAGAATTTTAAAACCATTAAGCATCGCACAATGGGGTATATTGTCAATCTACGCGGTCAATATTATTTTATGTTCTTGTTCTTTTCTAAAGGATATAACTTAGTAGAAAAAATACTTTTTGTGATTTATAAAGCGCTTTTATTATTAAATACTAGCTGACGCCCGCGGCTTAGCCCGCGTGGACTACTATTTTGTTTATCCCACGGGAACCTTGCATTTTTTCGGGATAAAAAGTAACCTATGTCCTATTTCCGGTTATTATCTATTTATGTTTCAAATTTCAGCCAAATCGGTTCAGTGGTTGTCGAGTTATAGAGGAACAAACATCCATCCAAACATCCAAACATCCAAACATCTTAACATCCAAACATCCAAACTTTCGCATTTATAATATTATTACAGTGTGATTAGTGTGATATATATATATATACTGGCTGACGCCCGCGGCTTCGCCCGCGTGGACTACTATTTTATTTCTCCCACGGGAACTATGCATTTTTTCGGGATAAAAAGTAACCTATGTCCTATTCCCGGTCATTATCTATCTATGTTTTAAATTTCAGCCAAATCGGTTAAGTGGTTGTCGAGTTATAGAGGAACAAACAGTTATAGAGGTACATTACTCAAAAGGAAGGGGAAGACCTAGGCGCACATTCCTAGACCAAATTGGCGAATTATTGGAAAAAGGCCAGGTCAAGAGTACTCTAAACCGACGAGCTTGCATGAAGAATGTGATGAGAGTGAATGAAGCGAAAGAAGTGTGTCAGGATCGTAGCAAGTGGCGATCTGTGGTCTCTGCCTACCCCTATGATGGGATACAGGCGTGAGTTTATGTATGTATGTATGTATGTATTACTCAAAATAAGTTCAAAGTATCAAAACTAATTATTAGGGGCCAATCGGGGGAAGATCATTTTATTTTTTACTACTCAAAGCTTCAAACTTTAATTTGTATAAGGAATTAAGGTGGGGTATAACGGGGCAATATAACAAATAGACGACGAAATAAAATATTTACAATAAAAAGTCGCCCTAAAATATGGGTACTTTCAAATTATTATATCTCAACTCGTACCAAACCGATGCATCGGTTTGGTACGATCTAAAGACAAGAAGGTCAAAAGTTGTCCCAATCATTCACAGCATTTCATATAATAAGCAAGCATGAACTACTAAAGGAACAGTGAAGTTGTCGCAATGCAATCAATAACTGGAGCTGAATCAGCGGAAGTGACCCAGGGTGACCCAGCATAATTTCTGCTCGAGCATGTATGCCTAAATATAAGTAGATAGGTAAGTTATTGTTCCAGTGTTAAGGTCTAGTCTAGGTTATGTTTATATTGCAATGCAATGCAGCATTAGGTCAAAGGTGAAGGTTTTCTTTCAATTTTGCATTACTTTCAAAAAAATGGTTAGTTTTGAAGCATTTATAGTAAATAATTGGCTCACTGTTTCTATCACAGAAACCTTGTAAAGCTGTTGGTTTTCCGAATATAAATAAATAAATAATACTATGCGCGTTGGATGAAAACTCACAACGCTAAACTTAGAAGTAGGTATCTACTATCTACCTACCAAAATTATTTTTATATGCAACTTTATTCGCATGATTTCCTTACTGCATTGCATTACATTGACATCATCATTTATAGCTTGCAATGCAACAGGATTATAGATCTTTTGTATTAAAATGCATTCATTTTCCTTGCAAGAATTACAATGATTTGAAACATTCTGGGTACAAAAACATAAGCGAGCGTGACTTTATTTTGGCCTTGTGAAGGTGAGTGGCCCCACATTTGCCAACTCCACGTATAACCGGAACCTTCCTACACAATTTTATATGCTCGATTTTGTTTGCCTAAAAATGGTGTATGATGTATGGAAAAATACGTAAAGTATTCCCTCAAATGTGTAGGTACTTATTGGTCGAAAGCGACACAGGGTGTGGTTTGCACATCACGCCACCACTTGGCAGTTCCTATCGGGCAAAGTAAACATCACCAGGGTCATCGTGGATCGTTGGACTATTTTCGTCTCCATTGCAACAGTTACTTGTGATCGATAAATATTAGTTTTCTTTTTATTCATATTATATTCTATTAAACTTTTTATTTTCATTTACGAGCTTACAATATCTTTCCTATAAAATTCTAGTATCATTTAGTTAGACAGTCGCCATAAATCATTCTTTTATTTCTCTTCCCCATTGTTTGCGTCAGTTTATTTGTTGTAGTCCCTTCCATTATTATTCTTTGTAGGGCTTTTTTCACTGTCTGGTTTTCTTTTGAATGAGAATATTAAAAGTTATACGGATTCATAGAGATATTATATTATTACGAGTGTAAAATTGTTGCACCAAGAATATGATTAAATACTTAGAAGGTGTTCAAAAAGATATGAAATAATTACATATATGTACTTACATACTTATCAGTAACATACAGTAGTAGTTGATAGCCATGTGATTCAAAATCACGTTTTGACCTGGCAATGGTATACTTAGATGCTGTATAGATGCAAGGGTTCATTAAATTTTATTAGACGTATGTAAATGATAAAACGGTGGATACATTACTAGCATTTGCGTAACATATTTCGACAAGTTTATGAGTTTTTGTTACATACCAAAGAAAAATCAATAATCTTATCGAAACATTCATACATAATAAAAGACAATAACGTTTATCTCGATTGAAAATTCAAATCTTAATTAAAACTGTGTTACCTACCTATTTATTATTGAACGGGGGAGAAAATGTAGTTAATAAAAACATACTAAGTCTAGATTTTATTTCCTTGTGTTTGTATAAATAGTGTGGCGTGATAAATGGGGAAAAACTGAGGAAGGAAAAAAATATTTAGGCACTATAATATTTTTATCCTACTAGCTGTGAGATCTAAGAAAACATTGCAAAGCCGTGATGTAGAGTAGCATTTAAACTAGCAGAAAAAAAGTCAAGAATAAATGATTGTTAATATTTGGTAGGTTACAGTTGAAAACCTAGATATAATTGATTTCATATAATGAGAAACATTAGAGGAGGTGAAACAGACCATCCAGTGGCGTGATATGAGGTCACAATGACGCAAAGATATTCACGGTCAGTTCACGGACGGGTGGTCGGTTTGATTTTAAATCTTATGTTAATGGTTGAATCGTGAGAATTTGTAATGGAATATAATTATTGCATTTAAAACATAGCGGCAAGGTCGGTGTTGGCCGGTGCAAAGGTAATTTGCCTATTATAGGTAGTAGAGGTAGTACCGTAGTAACTCACTTCCGCGTGATACACTTGATGTTTCGACATAGGTACATACTTAAAAATCTAAAAGACAAATAATAATAAAAAATATGAACTTGCTATAGGTAGGTAGTGTAGGTACCTACATAATTATTCTCATAACTATGAAAGAGAAGATGCAGTTATAATAAATTCAAGATACCGCAAAATCAATTAGCTAGGCATTATTCTGAGAAAAATGTAAGAATAAACAACGAGTTATTAAACAGGCAAGAAATTTCATATTATACCTACTTAAGTACCTACCTGGAAAGTTGGAGTACCTACCTTACATCGTCTCAAATATCAAAAGCTTTTAGCAGTGAAAGTAATGGATATTCATAACAAGAGAATATCGAAGGTGTTTTATTTTCTACAGTATTATTAGCCGCTCTTGATAGAATTTCGTTTGCGCTATTAATAAAATGACTGACTGTCAGTGAGAACTATTTAATCCGTATTATCAGAGCAGGCTATGACTTTTCCCTTCATTGGGCGCATTGACTTTCGAATTAATTAAACCGCTTCCTCTGCCCACTTTTGACAGGTTAATTATCAAAATTAAAGCAATTACAACTCATCATTACAAGTTCCGTCGATGAGTGTCTATAGAAGAGTTAATGCACAGCTTGACCTACTAGCTAAACAAGTAATTTGTTTCGTAAACGTATCTTTTTATTTATTTTGAAACATCAGTAGATAACTAAGTCAGGAAAATTTAACCAATCATGTTTTACGCTATCAGTGCTCTTGTCTTCACTTCATCATAGTGATTACAGCGGTGACCTTCAAAAGGAGTGGGCGTTGCGATTTGATAATCGCGTGGTGCGGCAAAAAGAACCGTAAATAAATACTGTAGAGCTACGTCAGCAGCTGGTGTGGAGGTAGATGGCACCACTATCACACGACAGAAAACACTACGCGCACGCGCCTCCACACCTCGTCGTAACATCACGCCACGTTCGCAGACCAATCGGCGACGAGAAAAGCATGCAGCAAAACCGGCGCGCCACTGCGCGTCGCTCGCTTGTGACGAAGTCGCGCGATGTCATGCCTTGTGACATTCGCTGACGAAATTATAGGACATTCTTTCTTAGCTTGAGGTTGACCTAGACAAAATAAATGTTTCAGGATACCGCTGCGCGGGTTAACAAGTTTTCTGCCCTTTTAACGTAGCATTACAGGAAAATGGTGGTCGCCAGTGTAATTTCCGGAACGAAAGAAAATGTTAGGGGCTCATGAGTAAATTGTGGTTCGTGAGGGCTGCAATTGACGGTCGCCCCGGGAGGCCAATGCGTTTTCGATTGAACAAGTTTGATGAAACGAAAGTTTGGGTAAAAAAGAAATAGGCGATCAACAAGAATTCCTTGGAAAATTACTTACTATGAAGCAAAAATGATCTTTGTACTAATTTAGCGAAACAGAACAAAATGTATTCTGTTGGCATAATAATCATGCATGACAGACGGAACGTGATTCTATGTAACTTTGAAGTTACAATTCTACTAAACATTACAATAACATAATGTAATAAACTATGCAATGCAATATCACTGTTTAACTAAACATCAACTAGTATAAGTACCTACTGCAAGAAAAAAAAAATTGGTAACGTTTCAAATTTTAAAAATAAAAATAACTTGAACTAAAAAAAATATTATGTTAAACGTTATAATGTATGACCAATATTAAAAGTAGCGTCTAGCTAGGATTATTTATATTATTTCAAAACCATTTTTTCTGATAATCATAATGTAATATTAGTAATAGTAATAGTAATACTTTTAACCATCAGTGTTTTGCAAAGCTCTGGCAAAACACTGATGGTTAAAAATATATTTTGTAACTGGAGATCAGTGAAACATAATGTATTTTTCTGTGACCTTTTACAAACTTGATTACTTATTGCATAAAAGTAAAACGCGATATTTTTAGTTAAATGTCATACCTTACTCAATCACAATAAAGATTTAACTAGTTTCGTAAAATTCTCATACTTATCAGTACTTACTAGCAAATTAAACAGCGATTAAGACACAAAAATACGTATGATATTGCCTGATCATTACCCGAAGTTTAACATTGATTCGATTTTTTTACATAATTCGATTACGTGAAACCAAATCTTCAAAAATTTGTGTCAAGATGACGATGTACTATGTTTTTATTTTTAGTTCTTTGAAGTTTTCTGTACCAAGGCGCTTGCCAAGCGTTCAAACAGAGTACCTAGTCGAACATGTAATAGATAAACTAGTAACTAACAGCGAATAACTATGACAAAGGTAATAAAGTTACATGCGTGGATATTTTAAGAGTACATTTTAGAAGGCAGATAATATGGACCTGTAATACCTATTCGCTGAGTTGAATTTGAGTCGTTTTAATTTCATGGAAAGATTGCTTATTATAAAACTACTATTTTGATCGATGGTAAATTCATGGTTGATATAACAGTCAATTATGTAAAGAGAAAACAACGATTAGGATTTTGATTTTTGATAAATTGATATTGATGAATAGGATCTACTGTTTAGTCTGATGGATGTTATTTGAAGATCAAAACACTCAAAACTCCTGTACAAGTAACATTATACAGACTAGCTGACAAAATACACGGACAGGTTCATGTTTACTTTGACATAACCATATTATAGAAAAAAAATTGCAATCAATGTTTCTTTTATCTATTGACGTTCAAGATAGGTATTACCAAAAAAAAACATTTCAAAGTAAATTATTAAATTTAGTAAAAAGTTTACTAGAAAATTATGAAATGGAAATCAGGTGAAGGTGACACCGACAATAAACCATTGTTCATCTACTTTAATTCTACTAACTAGCGTTTACAAAGAGTTCAGTAAAGCCAATCAAAATATACAAGTGTATGACACTTGTATTGTGCAACCTGATGCATCGGACAAACTTCCGATACCGGGAACACGATGTAAGGTATTCTAGCTTGAGGGATCCACTTTCACGGAACTACAAGTACATTGAACGGTTATAGCTGGAAATTAGTTTATAGCTTTTCAAATCACACGGACGTAGAAATACGAGAATAACACGTGTAGGGGAATTTTGAGACTGGACCGAAGTAAGCGGTTCTCGAATATGTAAATAGTCGAATTATTTTGGTACCATATCAGTCAATTTGCTCTATAGTTTTTTTATGATAAGTCTTGTGTAATTTGTTACCGTTTCTGAACACCAATTAAGGTTAAAAGCTTTCTCGGCAGCTGAGCATCGTGTTCAAATAAAGGGCTAAATAAAATTGTAGGGGAGAAGTGTTCAACCAATCAAACTAGTCGTCATGAACTTACGCAATTTGGTCGATAGAGGTTATTAACATACAATAGTTTTAGTTTATCAATGACGTGACAAAAACTATTACTTACAGAAAACAGAATTCAATAAACGTAGGCCAGCTTGATGGTATATTGTCAAAATAAAAAAGTAGGCTAGGTAGGGTTTTTCATTGACCTGCATAACAAATCAATTTTAAGATTTTTTTGTATTGGTAAACGTATTTTTAAAGCCAAATTTGTAAAGATCAAAAGCGAATAAAGCCGTTGGTAGCCTAGCCACTAGTAGCTTAATAAAAGTGACGAGAAAGAACTACAAAGTATTATTTTTATTGCCTTCTTAACAAAGTGCTTCCGGAGGCTGAATATTCAAGACGTTATAAAAAGAAGGCAGTAAAACTTTAGATCAGAATTTGAAGAGACACGTTTAATCTATTTTAGGAGAATCCGTTGCATTTTCGTTTAGCTGTGTACAAAGTTTGGGAAGGTATAGATGAGATATGGGTTCGTCTAGACGAGCTTATCAAAAAACTGTCGTCGGTTTACGCAAAAAAATATCCCGCGGCGAAGCTGCCGCGACCAACCAAATAAAAAACTATACCACGACTGTACGGTCTGGTAAGGTAGACATTCACTTATATCTAGACATTCAAAAGGTACGCGATGAATGTAAAAAAAGTTTAAAAAGACAATTCGAGATCCTTTTAAGATGTCTAGGGTGGTGGCAGGGGCGGATTAAGCTTCAAGAGCGCCCTAGGCAAGCTCCTCATAGGCGCCCCTCTGGTAACAAAAACCATCAAATAGGTACCGTATTTGGACAAACCTCTGACTACCCAAGGGGGTAGCTCTGCTCTGACCACCTAAGGAGACATTTGTAATGGATCTAGAATTCTAGAATGTCTAAGGCGCGGGACAAACAGAAAAGACGTAGGACGAGGACGCGTCGCAGACATTTATGTCTCTTCCGCGTCCCTTTCATAGAAAATGTATAGAAGCGTCGCGCCGAAAAACATACAGAAGAGACGGGGCGCCGTCACATTTTGTATGAAAGGGACGCGGAAAAGAAAAATGTCTGCGCCCCGTCTCTTCTATCTGGCCTGTGCCTAATAAGTGCTAAAAAATGTCAATCTACCGAATTTTTGTAAGACAAGTGTAACATGTGGCACTTGATTTTGTTTTCGATGTACAAAGAAAAAGCTCGCTGCTTGTCTTTATACGACTTCACTTATTCACAATATAAAATTTACTCATAATATGAAGTTAAATGCGAGCGAAGCGAGCAGATTTTTTTAAGACAAATTCAACATGTGGCACTTTATTTTCTTTTCAGTGATCACTGATCAAAGAAAAAGCTCCCTGTTTGTCGGTTCTTATTCTGTGGTCAGACATAACTCAGTTTTACTCGCAATAAGTATATCTACTCATAATATGAAGTTAAATGCGAGCGAAGCGAGCAGATTTTTTTAAGAGCAACGTGGCACTTTTTTTTGTTTTTGGTGATCAAAGAAAAAGCTCGCTGCTTGTCGGTTCTTATTCTGTGGTCAGACATTACTCACTTTACTCGCAATATTTCTACTCACAGTATAACATGAAGTTAAATGCGAGCGAAGCGAGCATATTTTTTTAAAGATAAATGCAACATGTGGCCCTTGTTTTGTTTGCGGTGATCAAAGATAAGGCTCGATGCTTGTCGGTTCTCATTCTGTAGTCAGACATAACTCACTTTATTCGCAACATACCTACTTATGAAGTGAAATGCGAGCGAAGCGAGCAGATATTTTTAAAGACAATTGCAACAATGTGACACTTGATTTTGTTTGCGGTGCTCAAAGAAAAGGCTCAGTGCTTGTCGGTTTATTTCTATCCGGCTATAACTGATTAAATTCAATCGATCCGCTGGAAAAAGTAATGACTTTCGATCGATCCAAAAAATCGCCAGATCGTACGTACATCTATGATGACCCGCGCCCTCCGCGCCGCCCCGACTGCCGCCATACGGGGCGCCCCCGCGGCCCGCACCTCCAACATCGTAAATTTTCTGTCTTTTTTGAATCGAATAGGGTGACGTAGGGCGCTGGACACACAGAAAAGACGTAAGACGCAGATGGGGCGCGGACATTTGTCTCTTTCGCGTCCCTTTCATACAAAATGTATACCTACCTAGAAGCATCGCGACGCAAAATATACAGAACAGACGGGGCGCGGGCGCGACGCTGTTCGCTGGCGCCCTGTCCGCGACGCGTCCTCGTCTTACGTTTCTTCTGTCTGGCCTGCGCCCGGAGTTGCGCGCCCCTCTGTAACCTCGCGCCCCTAGGCAGTTGCCTAGTTTGCCTTAAGGATAATCCGCCACTGGGTGGTGGTCAGAGACACATCCAGTACAATATGTAAGGAAAACCCTGTCCAGTCCGAAAGGGGCCAAATTACATCCTATTTCAACCTACCTAATTTCGTGTAATTTTGCAGTGTTCTCTTTTACATTTTTCCTAAAAAGGAAGAAGGCCATAATATATAGAATCGAAACTCTTATTCTCTTCTCTTCATCGATCGAAGTTTATATTTCATACTGTATACCGACATCTGTATACATCTAGCACAATATTTTGCAAGTAGCCAGTATTCCACGTTGCAAACCTTTACCATTACGTAGTTCAAGAAGGCTACTGTGTCCACAAGTCCACTAACTTCCGCAGGTGACACCAATATCTTTGCTTCTACTTTCTTGGGCTCTTTATGACTCTTAATACTTTCTATCAAGACACTTAATAAGCCGACACGGACGTCTTAACTCAAAGAATTTATGTTAGTGTCAGTTCTATCACATGGTTGTCTTCAATCACACGTCTTCTTGTGGTTGCCACATTTTATCATAACCAACAGAGAAAATAAACATCTGCGTTAATTTAATCTACATGTACAAATAGAAGTATGTAATCTCTGTTTACTATAAAAGCTGCAACTCTGTTGGTAAAGCTACTGTCTACACTGTCTATAAAACAAGCACCAAGATAAATCAAATGAGAAAGTTGCTAAAACGCAGCAACGGTTACTTGTCCGTGTTTGCTTGCCTCATCCAGAGATGTGGATCTACAGTACCTATCTCAAAGCAAAATAAACATGGGGGCACAATCTTATACCAACAAGCATTATTTTGATAGCAATCTTAACATGTTGCTTGTTTTGCTTATATGCTCCATGAGAGCTACTTGGAAATAACTTGAACAGCATTATGTAGCTCTACAACTAAATCGCTGAATTAAGATTTGGTGAATGAAATTCTTATAAAGTACCTAATCTACGACGAATATCTGGCGATTCAACATTCTATACAACTGCTCTGCAGTTTTATCAATATGCTTTTACTCATAAAGGTATCATGTCAATTTTAATAATTCAACCCCATTCACACAAATCTAGAATTTACGAATTGTGTCTATTTCAGAGTAGGTACATACCAACGTCCAAATTGACATACAGAATTGACGATAGTAGGTAAAACGTCGTACGATGTTGGTTGTGAAACATTGCATGCATTAATTTGAGTTTCATTAAAATTTAAGTAGGTATCTTTCTTTCTACATTACATTACTCTCTTTTAAAGACATAAGGTGCGTAAAAATGTTAATTGGTTCAGTTCATAAATTATTCATTATTTAAAATGGAGTGGGGAGTGCAACAACCTTTCTTTTAACAAGTGCTTGTAATAGACACGTCATCGTCCCTGGCAATGCATTTACTACATACTGTTTCAAATTGATATGAATGTTTATTGAAGTCACCTTTGCACCATTTATAAAAAACATGTTATATTTTCTACACTTGACAACACGATAGGTAGCTGTTTGTTTAATACCTTTGCATTGATACCTTGGTAGTGCAATGTTATCAAGCAACTTATCTGAAAATGTACTTAGTAAGTTTCTGTTTAGATACCACTCCTTTTGATGATTTCTAACGACTTAAAACGTCTCTTTCTCGGTTTTTACTATCTAATCTTTTAAACCTTTTCAAAAGTACTGCTTTCACCAATTATATTGTCGTACTTCATGACTCACTATTTAATTAAATTATATTATAGCGCCTAAGGGCTTGTAATTTGACACGTGGATTACTAATCGTAAAAAAATAGGTACTTATGGGTTTATTTATTTGGACCACAGATTACTACAGAAGGCGCCCTGCGCTTGAGGTGCAAAGCGTGCAGAGGTACTTGACAAGAACATTAAAAATAAAAAAATTTGAAAAAAATAAAAAATAAAATTCAGGTCATTTCAGATAAAAGTTAGAGTTTCGATGCGCTTGTGCGAGCTGAAATACACTTTGGTGTCGTAATAATAGTTTCTATTTATATTTTATATAGAAAAATAAATAGAAATATACTTACCTAAATGTTTTTGCGAAATCAGCCTTTAGAACTTGTAAGTACTTACTTTTATTTATTGTGTTTGGACGCAAATCTCCCTCGATTCTCGACGTCTTCAAATTATCTTGAATGTCTAAAGATCTGAGTGAATGTCTATAATACCGTCTTTCGAAATACTGTCATGTGCCTGTTTTTTTTTTTTGAGCATCATTATCAATAGAATAAAGAGAGAGGATTATAAACGCATGATGATGCATCCCACCAGAACGATGCTTTGTAATCTCATTATGATCCCATCAATCTGAATGATTACATGAGTTCATGGACTTACCGGCTCAATGTCACAGATGTGTCATCGAAAGTTACTCTCAAAGAGACAGAGACGAGCAAGAAATTATCAAATAACATACTTACCTAATTTTATTGATTAATTTTCAGAATAACGTTCAGTTTTAAATCAAAATACTGTAAGAACTTAGATTTTATTGCTTTAAAAATTAAATTAGATTTTATGATTTGGTTGATTTACCAGAATGCTATTAACTTAACTGTACAGTTAACTTATAAAGCCATACTTTCCCAATATTATATTGGTTCAAAAATATATTCAGCTTAAATTTTACACATGTCTGTCATGTCGATGTCGGGTTCGTTCTGATTTTGAAAGCGATGCAAATAAACTTAATAGCCATTGGATTAAGCCATAAGCCGTTGCCGTGGTCATGAGCAGCGGTACTAATTGGTCCCAAGTGTATTCTCGATGGCCACTCAAGCCCACAGGCACCCACAGGCCAGATACACCGATAGCCGGCGCAGCTGCAACCTATCACATCAAAGCACTACTGTGTTGAATTATATCCTTCCTACAGTAGGTTCGTACTTAGAACTTGCGTCGAGATTTATCTGCACAATGAACTTTCCTTCGTTAACAGCTCAGAAGAAACACGATCTACTTCTCAATGGAATTCGAAAGCAAACAAGATTAGACTTTAGATGAAATATTTTAATTTTATCTTCCTGATTTTTATTCAAATAAATGATGAAAGAATTCCTTTAAACTCAGGTTCGTGGACCACCCGCACAAGAAACGTTATTTATCTTCAAACTTGCATCATTAAACTCAAGAGACAGTCTATAAACAGAGGCCTGAGCTTGTCATGGTGGTTCAGAAAGATAACGAACGAGGCTATGAGTGCCATGAGAAATCGATTTTAAATCTTCATGTCCAATGTGGACGGGATTTAGTATAAGCCGGACTTGAAATACAATTTAAATAATCTTTTTTATACCCCGAGCATATACCTACGTCACACGTAATCCCTTCGATTAATGTAACAAATTGAAAAAGCATATTATAGGGGATCAAGGGTGTTCCATGCAGGGCATATTGTGATAAACGTGGGTTTATTTAAATATATTTTTCGACCCACGTTTCGTAGCATGTGATGATTGTCGGATTAAAAAACAAAGCGTTTGAGACAGAAAATTGTTTTGTAAGACTTGTTTCAATCCAATATCCTTTTTGGAATAAGGATAGAGGTTTACGCAGTTTTTACGATTCAGAACACTCGAGTTTTACGTTACGACATTGTGAATGACTTGTTCTTTGAATAGAATACGGAGTTTTACGATTGTGCGTAAATTCCTATTTAACAAAACCTATAAAAATATATTAACTGTGTCGTAAATTTCAGTAGGTCCAAAAGCTAGGACTTATTTGGAATTTTAGTAACAGAAAACTTTTAGGATTATCTTTGTGCAAAGTACTTTTATTCTTCTTCGAGCATAAGTTATTCTTTGAAAATCCAAGTACCTACTGAAATAATAGAATAATAGCAAGGAGTGTGCCACTAAAAACTCGTAAGGTAAACCAAAGTCGTAAATAAATAAATAAAACTGTGTCTACTTTAGAACTTAACTGAAATGTTTCAAAGAACACACCTAACCGCATTTTTCACCCCTCACTGAGCTTCGCCCAATGTTATAAGCTATCACATACATATTTTATTCATAAACGATGTGCACACAGCCAATGTGACATTTTATGGGACAAATGGGGATAATATTTACCCCTTAGAAATGAAAGTGCGTTTTAACTTTTAAATGACATCTGTGGTGTGAAGAGAAAAACAGTTTAGTTTTCTTAAATTGTATGCAACGCAAATAGACGAGTTTATAAGTTTTTATACTTGATTTTGCAGACATACATAAGCGCTATATACCTTCGACCTTCATAAAGTTGTAGGTCTATCATCACTATCTTCTTACTTTACTATCATCATAATTATGAAATATCAAGGAAAACCTCGAAGATGACAAGCATTATAACTTGTACATTAAAACACAGAGTTCAAACAAGTCATGTGGGTATAATTAGACTCAGATATTTTTAACTTAGCTATAATAAATAAATACTTATATCTAAGAAAAATAACCGGATGGGAATTCTAACTTTCTTGCGTGTTTTGAAATTTGCAGACTGTGTCAGGTTGTATTTAGATCAAAATATGATTCGCTCCAATAATAATAATAGTATAGTTGTATTTCCATAATAGTAAAATTTAAGAATCATCAATACCTACATTTTCATTAACAAAATTCAAATGACTCATATTAGTGCTTGACCTATGTCAAACATTACGCAGACGATGACTAATAACGAAACAAATAGACATTATCAAGATGACAAAATATGATAACATTTAATTTTTACTATACACCAATAGTACGAGATTATGAGATACCAAGTGACTAAATTTTGTAAAAAACCGACTTCAATTTTTTAAGCTGAGCAATTTTCTGAACTCTCGAGGTGCATTTCTGTTCATAAACCCGAAGATTCTCGACAGATCCTCACCAAATTTTTATAACAGCAATTAGTAAGTACAATCTTCTATTTGAAACAAAAAAATAATTTTCCAAATCGGTCCAGGCGTCTTCGAGTACCTAATCGGTACCATACATACCATAAAAAAAGATTCCGACGACTTGAGAACCTCCTCCTTTTTTTTTGAAGTCGGTTAAAAAGAACAATAAATGCCTTAGTAAAAGATAACTTTGTGTTACAAATACTACGACTACTTGTACCATCTGAGTCACATAGTTTTTAATAATTTATTTGTTTTAGTTTTAGAAAGAAACGGAGTTTATTTAAAATTCATGACAAGGTGAAGTGTTATTTTTCCACAAGAGTCAGTTCGAAGCAGCAAGGTTACCTAGTTGTCTGACAATTTATACGTTATCTATCATAAACTAATATGATACTATTTAGGGTAGAGTAGTACCTTTCTTCCCACAAGGCAATCATACGATGTTTTATTTTAATAAACGATTCATAAATTGGATACACATAGATAAAATACCTGACTGAAAAATATATCCTACTTATATATTGTTTTCCTTTAAAGGCAAAAACTGGTGGTACGTATTTGTGATTTTGATTGCTTTAGATTTCAATCAAGATAGCGTCATTTCGGAGGGTTTGTTATTGCGGTGGCAACTTGTCGATCGGACCCAAGGGAAATCAGTTTCCAACACCCGTCGCCAAACAAACCACCACTCACTGTTATGATTACATTTTCATTCACAAAGATATTGATGCGTACACTGCGATTACGTGTGTAAAAGTACTCTATACCGTACCACACATCGAAACAAAAGACCACCCTTCTTCGTGTCAAAACACACGTTAACGGCACCCAGTCCCCATGCCCCATTATTAGTAGGTGTCCCTGAACAAAACAACAATCCTCCGGGCATTATACCTCTTTCATATGTAAAGGACGATATTGTATTCAACGGAGAATGAGGATCAGCCCACGCACGTGATCTGACACTGGAGATTAGTTCTCTGATTACGTGACGTCCCACCCACCCTGGGAGTTCAGAATTCGTTTAAACATAATTTTGGTTAAACACACTACCAATATTACCAATAAAGGAAAGATCTCCATTATGAATACCATTTACAGTGCCCCAATAAATTTATTGATTTCGTGCGTGTCTGACGGCTGTAGATAAAAGACTTTCGATTTTTGAATCACGTCGGGAACTAATTCCGAGCACACACGCCATCACGTAATACAACAATGTTTAAGAGGTGGACTGTCCATCCATACATTCCTTTCTTTGTTCAGAGGTCCTGGGAAACCTTTTACTTGAAAAGTCAACGACACGAGCCGCTAACTCATAACTAAACATTACGTAAGTGGCTTAGGAATTTCGAAGCTTTAGTTAGAGGGTTAAATTATAAATACCAGAAGATAGTAGTGATGCTGCGTAATCTGATTTAATCCTGCTAAGCAAGAAGGTATTAACTTTGGTATCTGGCAGGGTTCGCCGATATATATCAGCGGATATATATCATGATATATATCACGATATATATCAATTGATTTTTATCTTGATATATATCAATGGATTTTTTCCTGTCTTCTGAACTAAACATTTTGGAGATTAATGTTAACCCTGGCAACACGTAGCGAAAAACTACAATTCCGAATAATTTAGATTGTTTTTTTAAGTGTTCATTAAAAAAATATTTTGAAAATGAAAAAGCTTATCAAAATTTTCAATTCGAACTTCGGATTCGAACCCGCAATGATACATAAATGTAAATACCTAAGTGTGGTTTAACACTATAACAAATAAAAAATTCTTTCTCAAATAAACACTAATTCTTTTCATCCCTTTATTAAGTTTTTTAAATAAAAAATGTGGTACTTTGACACTTAAATTACTTTCAAATTTTAAAGTGTTTAATCCCCTTATAGAATGAAATTCCCTCCTTTTTCTTAGCCTGGATATATATCCGATATATATCGGATAAATATCAAAAAATCGGATTTTTGATATTTATTATAAAAATCGGATTTTTTCGAACCCTGGTATCTGGTAAGTTATTATTACGCAAGTAATGCTCAAAAAAATATGGGTAGGTAGGTAATGAACGTAATCAGTGACGAAGCGGGCTAGTACCTAGCTAGATGAAATACTTAGGTGCGTGCGTTCTTTCCATCGACAATATCAAGGTATTGTGGTAACTGGCTAACTGGTAAGTAATAATTTACCTGAAGCTCCTGAAATTAGATACAACATATGAGTTTTTTACCGGAAAAAGAACGATTAATTTATTGCGTAGTTGGGAAGTTAAAGTTAGTAACGATTTATTGTTTGAAAATACCTCTAAAATTGTCGGTGGGACTGTTTATGAAATATTTTAACATCATAAACTTGACGCCTCAGCGCTGTGTAAATCATGGTGATTTTTTATCGAACGAAAAATGTTACCTATCCAATAAAAGTAAAACTATAGATTCACATCTTATTTCGAGCGCGTTTGAATCGATCGTTACTGAGATTAGTAGAACCGCTGTTGTTAAAAGTTCAATTGAATCACAGCCTGATTAGGATAAATATTTCTGTTTAGATTAAATGCTGTTAAGTTCATAGCCTATTGTGAGCTTTTTCACATTAGTCGGACAAGGTCATAATATATAATTAAGATGACTTTACATTAAAACAACACTGGGGAAATATCTACTCACGTAAAATATTTAGATTCCAACAATGTTTAGATTCATCCGAAGAATCTTCGAGGGAAATATTTTTAACGTGAACGTTATTCCCGTGTGTTATTAGACTTATTAGAGAGTACCTACCTAAAACCACAGAATAATAGTCACAAAAGTTTTGAAAGTGTAATAATATGACTTGTCCTATTAGCCCTGGATTGTTTCGTTATAGACAAATCGCTAGCGAGAGTTTCAGAGAGAGGTCTGTGAGAATGTAGGGCAAGCTCATCTGTTATTCGAAGTTCCGTCCGGCACCCACACACCGCGGTGAAGTCACAGAACGGTAGTGCCAAAAATATCCCTGCGTAACGCATTGTCGATAACTAGTGCCAATGCCAGCTTGGACTGGGTTGCATTACGTTTAAGAAAGGGTTCTCAAAAATCCGATGTTTATTAAGTACCTGAATATCAAAATATCCGATATAATCATGATTATACCTATCCGCTGATATATACCTATCAGCGAACCCTGGTTTAAGCTTATTTACGAATTTATGAAGGCCCTTGTTATTCAATTTGCTAGCTCGGTGCGTCCAGAAACATTAAACCACTCTTTTATAATCATTTCTGGTTATCAAAATTCAAACACGACTGTTTGTGAAAAATTCGAACCGCTTGCGTTTGTAATCAAAATTCAACACAATCGTATATTTTAACGAAAATTATTGAATGTTATCGAGAGCAGGTGTGTTAGCACCTGACCACCGAGTAACCAGAGAGACAAACTCAAACAACGCGCGATAATAGGTACTTCACTACATGCGCAGCGTTGTGTGCGTGCGCGTTCACCGACAGGCTCACTTACGAGCGGCGGGCGGCCGCTTCGTGAGCTCTCGGCTAGTCTCGGCAAACTCCGGCGGCCGACCGGCGGCTATGCGGTAAGGGACGCTCGGAGGCCGCGAATGCTACGAGTATGCGGCGGCCGCGCGGGTTACGTAGTAACTATTAATGAATCTGTGGCGCGGTCTTTTTCGAGTTCATTTTCATTCAGCCAGTAGGTAAGGTGAGTAGGTACCTACTTACATCTAGCTAGGCAAAGTCATGCAGAGAAAAATAAAAAGTTATCATTTTTCACATACCTACCTACTTACCTACTCAAAAAACGTGACCGGTAAGTTTACGTACCTACCTACTACCATTTTATTGAAATATTATTGAAGTAATTTTCTGTAAGTACCTACCTAATAAGTAGGTAATGGTACCTATTTACTAGTATTTAAAGTGGATTTTAATCTAGGTAAGTAGGTACTTTTCATTGTCGTATCGATTTTAAAATTTGCATTTGTATGTAATTCGGATACCTAAACTTATAATAATTTGGTATTTTCGAGCTGATCATGAACTCCTCAGTAAATAAACCGATGGAGTTAAAACTCGACATGTCTGTCAAGTCCCGACTACACTGTAATTAGGTACCTACATGGTGACAACGAGCTGGTTTGATGATGGAGTCAGGAGCTGTTCAAAAGAACTCCTCCGTAAATTAGCCGATTGAATTGAAACTCGACATGTCTGTCAGAGTACCTACAGAGCAAATACCATCCGTCCGTCAGCAGTACCAGCTGTCCGTTTATTATTTTAACACTACGCGAGTGACATCGCGCGGCGCAGTTAGTTTATTTCCATAAGTGACAGCCCTACAAGAATAGGCTATTATAAAAGTCAATGTTAGACCGCTGTTTCTCTGTTCATTTCTCTGTGACCTGACCATAGGAGTCAAAAGCTTGCGAATATAAAATTAAAAGCATTATTTTATACATAAATAACAAAATCCTTCGGCTTCAGCTGCCTGTCTAACCATGCATGCACTTCGACCATTATACTCAAAAAATACCCATAGTACTATGTAGGTACCTTACCTACCTACACTACATAGATTTATTTTGGTTTTGATTACCAAGTAGGTTGATTGATATTTAAAATACCATTTATTTCTTTATAAGCCTCAAAGGATGGCAGTCAGGTTTATTTCCCCTGTTCCAATCAAAGTATCAAGTATCCCTACCAGTAGGGATATATCAGTAGGGACTAGTCCCTACTGATATATCCCTACTGGTAGGGATAGTTGTTTGGTATGCAAGTATATTTAAACCAAATCCTACTAATAAAGGCGAAAGTCCGTGTGTGTGTGTGTGAATGTTTGTTACCATGTATCTCCATTACTAAACCGATTTTGATGAAATTTGGAATGTAGATAGTTTAGATTTTGGAATAACATATAGGCTAATTTTTATCCCGGAAAAATGTATGGTTCCTCTGGGATAAAAAGTTAGTAGTCCGCGGGCGTTCACTGGTTTAAAATAAGTCCTGTAAAAAGAGGAAGAAAGCGACACAATCGAACCGCCACGGCCGGCACCCGGCGCCAGCGCAGCGAGCATCGTATGCCTCTGTGCATCATGATGTCTATTTTAAGATGATCAGACCATGCACTAAATAACTAATCTAATTAGGTACCTATGTTAGTGACATTCGCCACTCGCTGCAAAAAACATGTCATTTGGAATATTAACTACATAAAAGATGTCGATGGTATGTGCCAAACTTGTGCTTGCCTCAGATTAACCGTGTAGACAATTTACAAAGACTACATCTACCTACTTCTTTCGTTAAAACTGAATCATTATTATTTTTGTCAAATCTAATCATTCTTACTAGGTACCAGCATTATCTTTGATTTAGGTTAGGTTTGAGTCAAATTTTTCCTTGACTGATTTTTATCTTTGTGATACTGTTTAAGTGTCATTATAAATTATCTAATTTGCAGTGTCTACTATTTTTTGAAGAGGTAAAAAAAGATATCTGGGACAAGATGTTAGTTAAAATTTATAAAGTATGAAGTACATCTTATTGCAGGTGACTGTGCCTATTTCAATTTTCCAATTCACATTTTGTTGGGTGGGTATCTACATAATTGACAGGATCAATGTTTTATAAATTCAATTATTATTTTCATACATAACACATGATATAGGTACAAGAAAGTGTTAATCTCACTGTTGATAATAAGGTCAGACACAACTACTAAAATTAATAAATAGATAGGTAGGTATGTGACACTTATTTATATTAGAAACTGCTTAATTTATAGTAGGTATAATGAGCCTAAGTAAGTAAGTTTGTTTGAGCTAGTGGCCAACTCTGGTGATGAAGATTTTAGGCCGCCTAAAGGCCAAAGTCAGACATTTATATACATACATATAAAAACCTATATTTACATATTTATAAACATTACTGCGACCTATGCTGTGACACATAGGTATGATTAAGATAATTGTTTATAATTTATTGACATATCAATGTTGCTAAGGTTGTGTACCCTGGATGTAGGCATTATAATATTTTCTTATTTAGAATAATTTACATTTGTTATTGAGTGTGTTCAAATAATCCCTATATTCTTAAGTATAATGACAAGGGATGGTACACCGCAGAAGTCTTTTGAGTATGTTTGAATGTTTCATTCATCCCATCCCATCCTCACCTCTATTGTGGCTTATTTACTTAAAAGCTGGGACCGACAATTTAATGTGCCATCTGAGGCACAAATCTATGAGATGAACTGACCAAAAATGTAATTAGGTAGGTACCTACTTATATTATCCTTAGTACAGGTTTTTGTATTGGGTCGTATGCGCAAACTGTAAATGAGCTATCCTACTAATATTATAAAGACGAAAGTCCATGTGTGTTAATGTTTGTTACCACATACCTATCCACATGACTACTAATCCGATTTTGATGAAATTTGGAATGTAGACAGTTTAGATTCTGGAATAACACATAGGCTACTTATTATCCTGGAAAAATGTATGGTTGCTATGGTATAAAATAGTAAAATGTTTGCTAGAGAATGAATAATAATAAAGATTCATTTTCAGGCTGACTCTAAAAACATGTAACTATTATAGTGATTATAAAGGTATCTGTATCAGATGAAAATAAACCTGCGAGTGTTTATTTAGAACTAATTTGAAAAATTCTAGTTGGCAATGCAATGGCAAAGTTATGTCATACTTCTTTTAAATGCTGCAGGCCTCTTATTAAGATAATTGACTATAAGCAGTGAGAATATCAATGACAGTTAATTAAGTTTATAACACAGAACATGACATTGTTTTTTGCATTAAGCATAGTTTTTTTTTCCATATTTTTTCTTATTAGAATTTCGACTTACCCGCCAAGGTGAATCTGTCCATATAATTGATGAGGTTGACGAAGCACAGTATTCCCACGGTCATGTATTCTCGGACTGTAACATCTCTAAGGGTCTCACGTCGTCTCGACTGCTTCTGCAGCAGCGCTGTGGCCGAATCATTGTCACTGTTTATCACTAACTGCTGGTTAGAGGTGTTTGGTGTTATACCACTCGGATCCATCGAGCCCGCAAAACACTACCGTAGACTACGAGCGAAAAATCCAAGTTCACACGGTAGCACCAGGCACTTTCAAAACTTCGAAATCCGTTTCAAATTCTTACTGGAAGTTAGATTTTTTCTTTAGATCGAAAATAATCATAAACGTTCACTAGTCTAAAAAATAAAGTTTGTATGTAATGCGAAGAATCGTCTAAAAATCTCACAGCTATTTAGAAATAAAAGCAAATTTCCGAAAAACGTATCATCAATTCGAAGTTTGTGACGTGAATGATTTTTGTGAGGTGAAGGTGTAGCGTTGAATATGACGTGACTGACGCGGCTCGTTTGTCCCGTACAAAATTCAACTTTGTGTGATCGGCTCATTTTCTAAAAATGTCACGCCGGCTCCATACGTTGGGACCAACGTTGGTCCCAACGTTGGGGCCAAGATTTCGTGAACCATCCACACGTTGGCGATACACCAGTCTTGTTCCGTCAGAGCCAACGTGCAGACGTCCGATGTCTGCGCGTCCGATACAGAAATTGAAATTTCTCTAAGTGATTTTACATTACTGAATACCAATTTTATTACAATCACATCACATCATGTCACTATCACACTTCACACAACACACTATATTATAAAAGCGAAAGTTTGGATGTTTGGATGTATGTTTGTTCCTCTCTAACACGACAACCACTTAACCGATATGGGTGATATTTAAAATATAGATAGATAATAACCGGAAATAGGACATAGGCTACTTTTTATCCCAAAAAATTGCACGGTTCCCGTAACATAAAAAAAAATAGTAGACTCCATCATCAGATCAGCTCGCTGTCACCATATTATTACATTGTAGTCAGAACTTGACAAATATGCCGAGTTTCAACTCAATCGGTCTATTTACTGAGGAGTTCTGTTGAACAGCTCTTGACTCCATCATCAGATCAGCTTGTTGATACCATAATATTTCATTGTCACCGAGAATCTATAAGTGTGCAAGATTTCAGCCCGATAGTCCTACAAACACAATAAATAAGGAATACGATGACATTCTCGCTCGTCAGTCGACACGTGCGCTCACGATGCGCGTCGAAACGGGACTGAGCATAGCGCCAACGTGTGGACGGATCCCCAACGTTGGCGCGCCAACTTCCTTTGATAAAACCGACACGGCACGGCCAAGCCCCAACGTTGGCCCCAACGTTGGCGCCAAGCTATTTTGTCAGCACCACACGTTGGTGAGAGGCATTGGGACCAACGTTGGCCCCAACGTGTGGATGCGGGGTCATGCTTCAATTCATGTCATGTGACCGTACACAATATGACAAAATCAGCTGATTTTGTCATGCTTCATTCAATCTTCAATCACACCTCGCCTACTCACTATGACAAAGTCATATGACGCTACTCACTCACTCTAATGTATGACGTCAAATCAAATGTCATAGCTTCACTCAAATGACAAGGATGGAATCTTTGTCATATGACTCTCTCTTGCTTCATCAAATCACTCCTCGCAGACCGAACAGATTGTCATAGAGTCGGCGTCAGCACTGAAGTCCGATAGACGCAGCGTTGCTATCGCAGAACTAGCTTAGGTAAAAAAATTACTAATTGTCCAATTATGGATTGAACAATAATAAGTTTGCAAGTTTGTACGTTTGATAATTCTACACACCAGAAAAACTGAACTACCTTAACTAAAAAAGCATAATTATGCTCTTTTAGTTTCTAGTAGCATTTGCCGTAGGACTTGAGTGCTGACGCCGACTCTACTTTTTGAATTGAACGAAACGCAGGCGGCTCGTTTTGAAAAAACGTTTTGAAAACAAAAATTGGTTTTCGATGTTTTCGATTTTGCGGGTTTTCAAACGAACGAACGAAACAAAATATCACCGGGCTGCTTACGAACAATACGAACCGTGTTTGTTTTTGTTAAATTAAACTTTGAACTTCGAGTTTAGTTTTGTGTGATGTGAAGTTTTCGTCTTTGTTGTTAATTCATTAAAAATATAAATTAGATCTCTCTCGTAATCTAGAGTGTATTGTAATTGTGTTAACTATCTACTGGAAACATCTTCATCGTAATTCAGGTAAGTACTTTTACCTATAACTACCTACATTTCATTTTATCTTGCTTGGCTTAGAAAACATTTAGAAGTAAAGCAGCAATGAGCATGTCAACTAACTAAACGGTTTGGTATGGTTTAGTAATCGTGCTTGTGGTGTGGTGCATGAGTATAATATAGGTAGGTAGGTAAAGTCTATTCAAGCATTACAATTCCTCAGTATTTGTGCAAAAACTTTTTTTTTTTCTAAAAATGTTCTACATAGCCCCAATGTACGGTAGTGCTACTTTTATTAATAGAAAGGGAACTAAAATTTCATTCATTCATTTATTACAACGGCAACTCTAAAGTACAGGTTTCTTGTCTATGGTACAAGTACCGAAGACGTCAGTCAGAAGTAATAATTTCCTTCTAAAAGAGAATTTATCTATTTCGCGTATTTAGTGCGAGTAAAAGTGACAATAACCAACGTGAAACATTACGGTGTGGCACCAGAGAAGTGATTTTCAATGTTTATATGCGATGCTCGTTGGAATTACAAGCCGGAAAAAATTCATCAGAGACACACAAGTTTTTCGTCGTACCGTCGAATTAAGAGGTATTTGATTAGATCCAATTATTTTATCAGTAACATTTGACTACTCTTATTATATAATACTGGTTATTTACCTTTATTTGGCCCTAAATTGAGAAATTATAAAACGACGATTTGTTGGTTATGTTTACATTGTACTATAGAGCAACAAGGCAATTTTGATACTTTTTTACGATTTCAAACAAAAGTTCCCATTTGGTCGCAAATGTTAATGGTCTCATTTATATTTGCAGGGAAATCTATAAGCACAGTCAGAAGAATTGTGAATGAAGGCATATAAGATAACGGAAAGTTCTCTTCGCCCGGGAAACAGAGCCAGTCGTCCAAAAACTACCTTTAGAGCCAACCTATTTTTTTGAGAGAAAATAAATAAATAAATATATATATTTAACCTATAGTCGGATTGCTCATTATACGGACTAAAATTGAAGGAAAAAATGACATTTTTCCTTCAATTTTGATATGTTTTTAGTCCTTATAATGTGCAATACGACTATAGTTATAAATGTTTTAATTTATAAGATTATTTTTGTTATTCTGTACGCTAACATCATCATTTCATCTTATTTTATTTCTTTATTGTAGGTATGTTTTTCTATTTTATTCAGTGTTAAAATAAATTAGACATGTGTGTAGGTAGGTACCTACTTAAATAAATAAGTGTCATCTAGTTTTGTGTCTAGATTTGTACTATTGTAATTTGTTTCCAATTATTAAATTTTTATTGTATTGGTTTTTTTTGTTGTTATTTCGTTTTGTTTATCCTATGTGGAGGTATCACTATCACTTCACTACATAATATAAGACAAAGTCGCTTCCCGCTGTCTGTCCGTATGTTTGCTTAGATCTTTAAAACTACGCAACGGATTTTGATGCGGTTTTTCTAGTAGCTAGAGTAATTCAAGAGGAAGGTTTATATGTATAATACATGCCATATTATAGTAGAGAAACACTGATAATAGGGTCGCTAGTATAGTAAAACAATATAAATATTTTTTTTTACAAAAACAATTGTTTTATATAATAGTCAAAAGGTGTAACATAAAGCTGTTACACACAGGTAGGTTGTACGCATTTAACTTGTGTTAAGTAGGTACCGATTATGAGCATTAAAAAAAAATTAAATGATCAAGTATCAAAATCATTTAGCTGCATATTTTGGGGTTACCATATAGCTTGCACAGTGGCGCCCCCATTTATGTCTATTAATAAAAGTAGCACTGTAGGTATGCTCATTATTTGGCGACATTATGATAATTATGTAAATAAATGATTAAATTTAAATCAGCGTTTGTTTTTTCTTATCAATCAGCACGATTAGAAATTAAATTTTTCCAAACTCACTTTTGAAATAGTAGTTACTTTACCTAAGATCGCACCTCGAATGAACATTAGACCGGCTCTTCGAGTTCGTCAATGCGTAGGTCATTATGAACTGTCAAGTTGAAAATGATCGGCTCAAAAGAGCCGGCTCACTGAACCGGCTCATTTTGAAAATGAACCTACTCTTACAAAAGTCAATTTAAAATCATGTCATACCCAACACTATGAAGGTGACTGGCTGGACTGACATGACACAGACAAGCTTCAAGATGACAGTTTGTTGCTTGCTTGGTTGGACTGACGCCTGACGCTAGTAGAATAGTCGGATTCAGCACTGAAGTCTGATAGACGCAGCGCTGCTATCGCAAAACTAGGATATGTAAAACAATTACTAATTGTCCAAATAAGGCTTGAACAATAATATTTATGCTAGTTTGTATGTTCGTTAGCTCTACTTAGCAGAACAACTGAACGACCTTGATTATAGAGCTCTCTAATAAATAAACAATTAGTTCCCGCTTTTTCCGCAGGACTTGAGTGCTGAATCCTACTCTAGCATGAATGTGCAAGTGTGTGCAAGTGTGATGTCTTTTGTCATTGTCAAACTCATAGAGTTGTCAAAGTCAACAAATTAGAACCAGTGTTGCCAATTTAGCGACTTTGTCGCTAGAAATAGCGACTTTTGCTATGGTGTTAGCAACTGAAAATCAGTAAAGGTATAGACTGCCGTTATATTTAGGGAAGTGGTTATTTTTTTACGACAGAAGATGGAACCTACTATAAAGAACAATTTTTTTTCTTGTTACATCTTACATTATTTTGTAGTGAACAAAAAATTTCTGGCAAAAACCTAACGACCTAACTTAAAAAACCCTGACGTTTAGGTTTTTTTTACTATCACCAGATTATTGTTATTTTTACACACACCCCGCTCTAGAATCCGGTTTTAGCGACTTTTCAGATTGAATCTAGCGACTTGGATTTATTGGAGTTGGCAACACCGATTAGAACAGAAGAATAGAATAGTGAGAATCGTCCACAAAATTCCACACAACTCAACACAACAACGGTTTTATAAATGCTACAGTTGCCTTTATATGTTATTAACAAGTGAAAAACATGGTTAAATTATTTTATTTCATCGTTTTACTTTGTTGCACGATTGGTATTGCAAAGAAGCGTGATGGCGAAGACAAGCCGGCTTGGGCCAAAAAGGATATTCGGGATTACAGTGATGTTGACATGGAAAGGTGAGCTAAACAGGATCTATCCTTTAGTTACAGTGTAGAAATTTAACTTATATAGGAGACAATGGGAAGATGTAGTAAAAATCTTAAAAACAGTTGCGGGATCTTCCTCTAGTATATAGGTAATATAATAAAATAATACCAAGCCAAACATCTAGGTGTGTTGTCACAATATAATCTGTAGCCTATGTTAAATGTTATTAAAAGTATTGACCTCTTCCAAGTTCATATGGTTATTTATAATGTTTGAAATAGCATTGCTACGGTGATTTATCTTTGCTTTTGTTATAAAATAAATGACCTGTTAGCCTGTTACTAATGTACCATTTCTTACAGATTACTGGACCAATGGGAAGAAGATGAAGAACCTCTACCGGAAGATGAGTTGCCAGAGCATCTCAGAAAGCCGCCATCTATAGACATGAGTAAAATGGACATGTCTAACCCAGAGTCTGTTTTACAAGCAACAAAGAAAGGACAGACACTAATGATGTTTGTTACAGTAGCCAATAAGCCTAAAAGAGCAAGAGCTGAAGAGCTTACGAAGATTTGGCAGACTGGACTATGGAGCAATCACATACAGGCTGAAAGGTATACCTTATGACTGCAACTTTTCTTTTTAATCTTTAGCAACACATTCTCTAGGGGACGACTGTCCTGTGACCTCAGCTGTGGACTTGTGCTTACTAACTTTTGGGTGGGTGACCGCAAGTGGCACTAAGAGCTGAGTGCTTCAGAGGGCACATTAAATTATCAGTCCCAGCTTTTAAGTCGTTAAGCCGTGACGGAGGCCTTTAGGTGGCCTAAAAACTCCATCACCGGAGTTGACCATTTGCTCATACTAACTTACTTATGGTAGGCATAAATCATCAATTTCTACTTGCTATGATCCTAACACACATCTTTGGCCACATTCAGTCATTACATTCTACATAATAATCTATGTAATGTTTCAGGTATCTAATTGATGATGATCGAGCCATTTTCATGTTCAAAGATGGATCCCAAGCATGGGAGGCTAAAGAGTACCTTTTGGAGCAAGATGAGTTGAAAGAGGTTCAGTTGGAGAGTCAAACTTATCCAGGAAAAAACCCAGATGTAAAAAACAAAGCAATTAGAGATGAATTGTAAGATCTGACTATTTATAAAAGTTTACAATAGAATACCTTCAAATCAAATCATTTATTATAATTTACCTTTTGTGTAAATATTGACATCATAGATGCAAGCTCAATTTCAATTTATTTATTTGTTTGTTGGAATGGTGGTACTGTGAGTAAAAAGAATTACCCACCGTACCACTGGGGGTATCATCAGTGGTATGGTGGGGCAGTAGTGGGAATTTTTAACTCATTTGGTTTCTATTAACCATACTCATTTATGGTCTCATTATCTTGATACATAGTACATAATGATCACTGATCGGAGTAGGTAGAGCTATTTAGGTTCATTGACCGCAAACATTGATGTTAATATGGATATTCCACAGGATTCCGACTAATACACCGGGATTTGATTATACAAATAGTTTGTTCTTTTTAATCATGTTTCGATTTTTGAGGAAGTAATAATTTGTATAGTATGTTCTTATACAACTTCAGAATGAAAATGTGAAATGATTGTTGATTCTTGTATAAATATAAGAAATTGATACATAAAAAAATATATGTGTGTTCATGAATCAAGTTTTTATGTATTTATTATACAATCCTTAAACCCGTATATAACAAAAAGCAAAAAGCTTTTTATTACTTTTCTAACTAAAAAACGAATCCCGGGATTCGGGGAATATCCATATTATTCTATCATATGGCAAGTACATAAAATAGCTCTACCTACTCCGATCACTGATAATGATTTATCTTGAATCTTGTTTGAAGGCTGAACTAAATTATTTCCACATTGGCATTTAATTCCAAAATAATTTTAAGTGTTCTTGTGAATAAAAGATAACATATTTTCTTGTAACTTGCATTTTATTTTGAAAATAACTGTTGATTACAAAAGTCTTACTTTAACGCAGTGCCAGCTTGCTTTGAAATTTTAAGATTATGTTAGAGAAATGGAAATGATTTATTTTTCTAGAAGGCATCTGTTGCACGGAAATGTTCCTCATCAATAGTTGAATAGATGTGACCCTCACCACACATCCATTCCAGGATATTGCTGTAACAAATTAAAATTACTTACTAGTGTTTTTGACAATTTTCAAAATATACTTTGTCTTCCCAAGTAACAAGAAACCAAGAGACATGAGAAAGGTTACAAATGTATGGATTATACTGAGCGTAAGAGTGAAGAAAAATGAAGAGTAATGATTTTAATATAAAGTAACCCTCACTCTAGGGCTGTCTTCGACTGAAACTACAAGTTATTAACCAACCCAGAACAAAATAAAAATGCAATAGGATTACAACAACTGCATTCTCCAAATGCAATAATACATAACTTTACTTACTCAAATTCCATTTGTGGCATCCGATCCTTTAATGTAGCATACATATCTTGCTTACTGATTCCTTGCTCCTGAGTTGAAGCTCTGATCAGGTTGAAAACTAACATCTGTCGAGGATTCAGACCATTTACAGATGAAGTATCGTTCATTCCGATCATTGAATTTGCCGGGAGTCCACTATTGAATGTTGGGTTGGTGCTGTCTGCCACTTTTTCCTGAAAAAAACAAAAAAGAAATCAATGTAACTATCACAATTTTTTTTATTAGCAATTATAAAAGTTTCATTAGCTTTACCTTTTTGGATTCTGCTTCCATTTTGACCTTATTGTTGATACATTGTAGGTAATGGAATGTGATAGCGTTTACATCTGTGATAGGCATAATCTTGAATGCCATCAGTACTTTTTTGCCTTTATTGGCTTTAACGTTTCCATAGATTTGTACATATTGGTTTACTTCCACTTTTGGCACAGATTTATCCTGAAAGTTATATTTAGGCGGTTTAAAATCTTTACTAAAGTTATGACTTGTCAAGTTGCAAAGTAAATAAATGTTCTTTTGAATTTTAAAAAATGAGCTAGCAATAAAACTAAAAAAAAAAAAAAAAACTGCATAATATCTTTTGAAGAAAGAACTGTCAGGTACTATCTAGCATTCTGAAATCTATATCTATACTTATATCTATATCTATATCTATATCTATACTTATAATAAGAATGAAGTCTAAGCACAAACTTATAAGTATTCAATTAAGTGAAGTCAGTTTTTGATCTATATAACCCTAGAGCCTCAAAACACTTCGTAAGCGCGTTCTAGAATGAAAAAAGTGCATAGTATGCTGTAATCTGTGACTTTATTTCTCTGTTCGCTGTTCGCGCTGATCTCAGAAATGGCTTAACCGAATTGGATGCAGTTTTCACTGATGTGTTGTGGTAAGTCTGGACCTTTTATTAGTGTTAGTTTCATCAAAATCCGTTCACAAATAAAAAATATATGTCCATTTAAAGAATGTACTGTGACTTTAGTAAAAAAATAATATAAAAAAGGATGTATCTTTTTTATTTGTGAACGGATTTTGATGAAACTAACACTAAAAAATGACCCAGGCTTACCACAATACAACAGTGAAAACTGCATAAAAATCGGTAAAGCCATTTCTGAGATGAGTCATATATTACCCAGCATAGTTCTGTTCTGAACTAAAGTCCCACAGTTACCCAGCATACGAGTATCCAAGTTACAATGAAGTTTTTGCATGATTTTTCAATATTATTAAAAAACTCTTATCATAAGTAAGTAATTAAATACGACAACTTCACTCATTAAAATTAAAGTTTTTTCGCTTTTTTTTTCGAGAACAAAGGACATAGAGACATCTATTGGAGCTAGCTGAAACCAGATTGTGATATCTGGTTCCCATAGTAGCTACAAGCTTTGCTTAGTTTAAGGCTAGATGGCGCTGTGTCTCCAAAAAAAAATATTAATAAAAAATTAAAAAACCCGGTGATCTGAAAAGTTGGAAATAATCTATACTTATCTTTATCTTTAATCTATACTAATATAATAAAGCGGAAGAGTTTGTTTGATTGTTTGATCGCGCTAATCTCTGGAAGTACCAGTTGGATTTGAAAAAATATTTCTGGTTTTGGATAGCTAATTTTTTGAGGAAGGTGTTAAGCTATTCATCATCACGAAAAGGCAAAATCCGAGCAAAACGAAAGAAAGCCAGATAAACGCTTGGTTTTCCGTAGTTAACAAATAAAGTTATTTGAGTTTGAGTTTAATCAAAACTAGATGGCGGGACTAAAAATGACCATTTTCTGAATCGCGCTGATGAAAACACGCGGCAGTCACTTATTAGTCTACGCGTGATTTAAAACACTTTTCATTAAACCGACTTCAAAATAAAGGAGGTACTCGATTATTTATTAGTCGAAGATGCCTGGACCGATTCGGAACATTATTTTTTTGATTGAAAGGTGGTGTCTTGGTCAGATCAGGTCAGGATCTGATAATGGAATCCTGGAGCTGTTCTACAGAACCCCTCAGGTAATAGGCCGATTTAGTTGAAACTCGGCAAACCTGTCAAGTTTCAACTACAATGTAATAATATGGTGACAGTGAGCTGATCTGAGGATGGAGTCAGGAGCTGTTCAACATAACTCCTCAGTAAATATGCCGATTGATTTGAAACTCGGAACTCAGCATATCTGTCAAGTTTCCAATATAATGTAATGATATGGTGACATCGAGCTGAAGGGGAAGGGGGAGAGGGGGAGGAGAAGATGGGGACGGGGACGGGGACGGGGACGGAACGGAACGGGATGGGACGGGACGGGACGGGACGGGACGGGGATGGGGACGGGGATACATGACACAAACTTATAAAAACATTTAAAATAAATAAATAAATAAATAAATAAACTTACATCTTCATCCATCGCTTCTTGGTCCAACCAATGTACAGCCCTCATTCGTCCAGTTATGTCTTCTATTGTGTAAGTGATTTTAGTGCTTTGCACTCTGATACTCCTAACACGGGCCACTATAGACACAATTTGGATCTCTGTTCCCCAAATCTTAACACCGTCATCTCCACTGTGCAATGCTTGTTTGATCACAATAGGAGCGGTACGCGATGCTCGTCTTCCCTGTAAGCAGATAACAGATAATAATACTACGTATAGAATGGACACTGAGTTTGAGCAGGCGAGAAGCTGACTTTGAGCACGGAACGCGCCACACGCGCAGACATGACGACGAGACCGAGATCACGTGACAACCTTATTGTGTAGTGTGTACACAGAAGTAGGAATCTCAATTCTGTGAGTGTGTACAAAACTGACATTGTGTAGGTAGTGTAAAAACTGGTAGTTAAACGCCGCTTTTGCATAGAGATTTAGAAACTAGTTTTTAGAGTGCTATATTTTCTTAGGAGTGCTTACTGTTTTTTGAGGCTGATTCGGAGTATTCGCATTTCCAAACTGATTCCCAGAATTGAAGAATCCACCACCAACCGCCGACTGGTCTGTAAAGTCAATTTTGAAATGGTCAATGATTGTAAATCGACAGAATACTTCTGAATAACCAAGCACTTACCATTCCACATCTTAAAAGTTATTTAATTTAATAACAAATATACAAGGAAAGGAAGGACAGTTGAGTGAGAAATCTATAAAATAAAATCCCTATAATATTTTTGTTTTGTTATAAAGAGCTACCACACGGTCTGCGACGACGACAGACCAAACCGCAGACAAATAGGGAGTGATGCCACATAACCTAACATAAATCTACCTACTTACTGTGAACGAAAGAATAATCTTGCTTGAAGGTACATATCTACCTACCAACCAACGTTAAATAATTAGTAGGTAAGTTAGGTAAGATTCAATGAAATAGATACCTGCTAAAAGCCTGCTAACAATAAAAAATAAATAGGCAACATAGACCGTCAGTGCTAATTTATTTTAAAACTCCCGAATTTGCAGGAAATCCGCCCATTTGGCATCACTCCCTATTTGTCTGCGGTTTGGTCTGATGTCGTCTGTTACAGTGCTACCACACGGTCTGCAGACACGTTGGCAGACCGTCTGCCAGACGGTCTGCCAGACGGTCTGGCAGACGGTCGGATCCTTGAATACATAATAGTAACCACGGTCCAAATGAGGAGTGTTGCCAGCTGGCTAAACGAATTTACCTCTAAACTTAGATGGAAATCCCTTCGAAAAATAGGTCTTTCCGAAAATAAACCCAACCAAGCATAAAGCCCTAAAAAAGTCAACTAAATTACTTTAACATCTACAGATTGAAAACAACAATCTTTAGATAGCCTCCTGTTTCATTCGTCACTCGCACAAAAAAAAGAAAGATAGTTTTATTATATGCTTCTTTGTTTTGTGCGAGTGAGAAGGAAAACTTTCCTTCTCACTCACTTGTGTAAATTAGAAAGGCGCGTACATATGTTGGGCCAGCCTAGGCCAGCTTAGGCGAGTGCGAGCGAGAAGGCGAATCGATTCAAGGCGAGAGCGACAGAGAGGCAATGTGACCCTGGCCCAACGTGTGTACGCGCTATAACAAAACTGACTTGTCACTGTTACTGTGTCTCATGTCATGGTAACAGTGACAGCCCACAAGAAGGTATGATATGGTAATGTCTACACAACGACGGAATAAAAAAATACGGAACTTTATGCGTGTGATCAATGATCATAAAGGGATGTTCGATATTTCGGATTGTATCGATATTTCGTATCGCAATGTATCGTAAAGTGTTATATCTGCTAAAAGCCTGCTAACAATAAATAGGCAACCTAGACAGTCGGTTCTAATTTATTTTAAAACTCCCGAATTTGCAGGAAATCCCCCATTTGGCATCACACCCTATTTGTCTGTCGTGGTTTTTGACGGTTGGTGCCAACCATCAAAATCGTTTGATGGTCTGTGTCAAATCATTGTGACAGTGACACAGACCATCACTTTGGTCTGCCGCAGACCAAATCTGTGGTTTGGTCTGTGCCGTCTGTTACCTCGCATCCACACGTTGGGGCCAACGTTGGCCCCAATGCCTCTCACCAACGTGTGGAGCTGACAAAATTGCATTGGTCCCAACGTTGGGGCCAACGTTGGGGCTGATTTTGCTAGATCCACACGTTGGCGAGTGACATTGGGACCAACGTTGGCCCCAACGTGTGGATGCGAGGTTACGGCTATTACGGCTATTATCAGTGCCCGGGCGGGAAATGTGACATTGACTGACACTGACAATGTCAAGACAAGACCATGACAAGACATAGACAAGTAGAATACACACGGTGAATCAATCAAAGCAATCAAACCAAACAAGCAAATAATTTTCAGTACTGACAACTTAACAAACAAAATTGTTGCCAGCCCTCGAATTTTCGTTCTTTTCATATTCTTTCATTCACGTGTAAAGAGACTGTCAATGTCATTGAATTGAATATTATACTCTGTGAAAATTTTGAAAATGAATTGAAATGAAATACCAAAAGCAAACGGTCATTGCTTTGTTTTGAATTTTTGTGTTGTGTTTATAGTTTGTAAGTAATTTTGTATTGTAATGCTCGAAGTTTGCAGTAGCAGTAATACAGAATGGCTTGCAAGATATTTCACAAAGGAAAGTATTACGTGACCTTTAAACGTGGTTTTGAAGACAACAAGAGAGACATAACAGTTTCAATCGAAAAAGTGTTTGAAAGTGATACTCTGGTGAGGACAAAAAACTTACTCCGCTTATTTTATTCTCCCATTTTTATACCCTGTAGTGTAGAACATAATAATCCTTGAACATCGTTTCTCTTCAGAACACACACGCAGGCAGAATGCTGCATGCAATAATATCTTTGCTTGGAGAATATTAACTATAATATCTTTGCTTGGAGAATATTAACTATGATTTCTTAATATTTTATTTTAGAGAATATCTCTGTCAGATGAAGATAATCCTCAATTTCTGTGTGTGCTGACGATTACACGCATTGACTATGAAGATCTGAAGAAGCAACAGGGCTTGTTGGTGGATTTTGACAACTTTCCCTCACAACTTGTGAGGCTATTGCAACAGTGCGCCTCAAATAACATGTATGTAACTTACACTACTCACAATGGATCTAGGCTTTCGTGATGTTAGCCGTTTTGATGAACAGTGCAGCTTTTTCATACTGCACATTGAAACGGCTAACTTCACGAGTGCCTAGATCCATTGCGCGAACTATACTTATATTTGTCTCACCTAAGAAGTCCTTAAAATAGATGATAGTCTGTAAAAATATCCCATTTTATCACAGTTTTCTAGTGGCTCTGAAACATCTTTGGACTAAAGCTGATTCTTTGAAACCTTGTCTTAGTTATCAAGTCCATTTATAAAATACAAAGGATAGCCTAAAAAAAGAAATGCCTGTTTAACTTAATAATAATAAGTATAACCAATTCAATAAAAGAATAACAATTGTTCTGTAATTTCAGGTTTTTGATAATGCAACAAACAAATCCAATACAATACTATTTTGAAGTGGTGGAGCATAATGAGTTTAAGAGACTGGTGCATTTGTCTCTAAGGACTGGACCAGCTACTGATGCAGATATCAAACAACACATGGCTGAGACAATATGCCATTTAAAAGTAAAAATTATATCTCCTTATAATGGTAGCACTATGTATGGCCTATGGCAGTGGACTGCTATAGGCTGTTTATGATGATGATGATGATGATGATGATGATAATGGTAGCACTGCACATGGCTATTTGTATTTGTGTATTTGGTATATTTGGCTTGGGATTACCATGGTGTGGACAATATATTTGGCCTTATTTGCTGACTTGACAAATATGCCATGTGTGGATGGTCATATTTGCCAGTATTTGCATGTTTGCATGTACATCTTATGGCGGCTCCTCACTTGGCGTATCGTGTTCGTGTATTTGCATTATTTGTCCAAATACAGCAATGTGTAGACGGTCTATTTGATTGTATTTGCTTTATTTGCACGAATACGGCAAACAATGCAAATAGAAACTTTGCCCGTACAAGTCCATGTGTGGATGACGTATTTGACGGTATTTGAAATATTTGATTATTTGAAGGCAAACATAACAATATCGACTCACGAATACGCTAAGCCAAGTGAGGAGCCGCCATAACAATGAACACCCAATAGCGAACACAAATACCACCATGTAAATACAAGCATGATAAGTATGGGAGATTTTCTCCTAAGATTTTCTTTTTTAAGGTATAAGTAATTCTCTTAATAAGTATATTGTGTTTGTATTTTTGAGCTAGTATTTTTATCACTACTCTTATTGCTCTAGGCCCAAAACTATTTGAAATTCTTTGAGTAATTAATTAAAGCATTTAAGAATATTTCTTCTTTGTAGAAAACTCTCTCAGCCTTGAAAAGCTCTTCAATGAGTACTGAAACCATACTAAATGATAAGTGTATGAACATGGAGAGAAAAATACAGGACCTGTCACATGTCATCACCAAAATGGAAGAGGATAAGAAGAGAAGAGAAATGGAGTTCCAAGAGTCACTAAAGCAAGAAAGAGAGAGACAGGAATTGGTAAATAACTCCATCATTTTTATAAGCTTTACCTTTTAACTCCATCTAAATTATACAACCTGCTATGATCATAACATATGAAAGACATATTAGGTATTATCTGCCTGCAGTTTTGCTCACATAGTATTTATTACTTTACCCAGATAAAAAGTAACCTTGACTCCATCTTACTTATCTTGGGCTTTTACATAGCTTGGGCAAAATTGATGTATTTTGGAGAAAGGCCAGGTTGTCTCCTCATACTGAGAACATTTTCTAGAATCCTAACTCACACAAACAAACACCTCTTCACTCACATTAGATTTTGCATACAAGAATGCTTGTAAGAATGCTTGAAGCATTCTTGTATGCAAAATCTATTGTGAGTGAAGAGGTGAAATATGTTTGTGTGAGTTAGGATTCTAGAAAATGTTCTCCCTGACTACTCCAGAAAGAGGCGTTATTTTATGTATCTATTTACTCCAGCTCACATTCATTCCAAGTTGGTTTTTCATCAGAAATTCTGCTGATAAGTTGTTTTATAAACATCAAATTATTTGCTAATATTGCAATGTCTTTATTATTGCAGGAAATATTACAATGGAAGAAAATTACAGATACAAATATGAAGAATCAAGTGGGAGACTTTCAAGAAACACTAAGTAAAAAAGAGAAACAAATTGATGAACTTAATTTATATAATAGGCAGCTAAAAGAAAATATTTTGCAGTTAGAAAATCAAATAAGGTGATTGATGAATGATATTTTCAAAAGGGTAACTTGACAACTTCACTGGCATTGCAGCTCAGTTTGCAGCAGCAATACCTTCTGCATTGTAGGTTGTGGGTTCAATTCCCATCGTAGGCAAATATTTGCGTTATTAAAAAGATGTTTTTTCTGTGTTTTGGTATTATAAGTTGTTTTGCTCTTATTTAAATGCATTATGCAAATATTTTATTTACCAAAAACATTAAAACACTTTATTTGTTTTATCAGTTGTCTGGTTCCACAGTACAAGCGTTGCTTAGTTTGAGATATCCATCAATATTTGTTATTTACGGAACTTCGTTCCAAAATATATTTCAGACTAGCTGTTACCCGCGACTTCGTACGCGTTCGGGTAATTTTTAACCAAGTTTCAAAAAAAGGGGAAGTTATCGAGTCGGCAAGTTCTTTTAAAATAGGTTCTATTAAAGAACTTTACCGTAGACCACGTTTCAGGTCATTTTTTTCAGGGGCAAGTATCACCAAGCTACTGGAGGAGCTCACCCTGGAGCAAGCCACATAAAATTGCATGTGTGAATAACAATCCTGTCTTAAATCTATTCCAGCTAGCTGTTAAGTCTGACCCTGAGCCTATGGAAGCGAAGCATCGAGCTATTTTTAGACAAATGCAACATGTGACGCTTGATTTTGCTAACGGTGCTCTAAGAAAAAGCTTGGTGCTTGTCGGTTCCTAACAGTAAATTACTTTGCTCGCAAAATACTCATGAAGGTAATAAGCGAGCGAAGCGAGCCCCCACTTAAGCGAGCGAAGCAAGCTTCTCCCGCTCGCAAAGCGAGCGGAAATTTTTTAGACAAATGCAACATGAAATTTGTCACTTGATTTTGTAAACTGGCTCAAAGAAAAAGATGGGTGCTTATCGGTTCTTAACAGTAAATTACTTTGCTCGCAAAATACTCATGAAGCTAATATGCGAGCGAAGCGAGCACCGACTCAAGCGAGCTAAGCGAGCTTCCCCTGCTCGCGAAGCGAGCGGAAATTTTTTAGAGCAAAATGACATGTGTCACTTGATTTTGTTAACGGTGCTCTAAGAAAAAGGTGGGTGCTTATCGGTTCTTAACAGTAAATTACTTTGCTCGCAAAATACTCATGAAGCTAATATGCGAGCGAAGCGAGGTTCCTCTGCTCGCGAAGCGAGCGGAAATTTTTAGAGCAACATGACATGTGTCACTTGATTTTGCTAACGGTGCTCTAAGAAAAAGAGGGATGGTTGTCAGTTCCTAACAGTAAATTACTCATGAAGGTAATATGCGAGCGAAGCGAGCGGAAATTTTGTAGACAAATGCAACATGACATTTGTCACTTGATTTTGTTAACGGTGCTCTAAGAAAAAGATGGGTGCTTATCGGTTCTTAACAGTAAATTACTTTTCTCGCAAAATACTCATGAAGCTAATATGCGAGCGAAGCGAGCACCGAGTTAAGCGAGCGAAGCGAGGAAATTTTTAGAGCAACATGACATGTGTCACTTGATTTTGCTAACGGTGCTCTAAGAAAAAGAGGGATGGTTGTCAGTTCCTAACAGTAAATTACTAATTATGTTATGCGAGCGAAGCGAGCGGTATAAGGTCGGGAGTAGGTTGAATGAAAGAGACGTGTAAACTAAATGAATATTGATTTATTACTGCTCTTAATACTAAGATACTTACATAGATTACATAATAGGATTACATTTCATTCATACCTTATATCACTAACCGACAGAGAAAAAAAAAATATGAAAACATTTTTTTTTTTTAAATTATTCTCTGAACAATCTAGTCCTATTTTTATGAATAGTTATTTCCTTGCCATTTTTTAAAATGATTACATTTGGCTCTATTTCTTTTAATACTTTATATGGCCCTAAATATAATGGGTCCAACTTCGTACAATTTTCATTCTTAATTAAAATTAAGTCACCTGACTTATAAGTAATGGGATTAACATAAGTGTCGTATCTACTTTTTCTTAGCTCTTTGCTCTTATACAGATTTTGCTTTGCATCATATTGAGATTTCTGAATTTTATATTTATGTTCCAAAGGATAATCGTAAAAATTATACATAGGATCTAAAGAAGATTTTAAGTTAGATGGTAAGTTACATAGTTTTCCAAACACTAATTCGTATGGTGAATATTTGGTTTCTGTATGGACAGTTGTATTAAAAGAAAAACACCAGTATGGTAACCATTCACTCCATTGTTGAATTTCGCTATTTACTTGCATACGTATGAACGCACCTAGATGTTTATGCGTATTTTCCAATGAACCAATTGTTTCATGTCTATACGCCGTAGAACTAAGCTGATTTATGTTTAGAATTTTACAAACTTCCTGCATTGTGCTATTAATAAACTCTGTACCCCTATCTGTTATTATTTCACGTGGTATTCCATATCGCAAAATAAAATTATTTACGAAACTGCTCGCTACTGTGACTGCATCTTTCGATGTAATAGGATACGCTTCGACGTATTTGGTAAGATCGCACTGGAGCGTCAGAATATAACTATAATTATAACTATCCTTAACTAAGGGCCCAACTAAATCTAAATAAACTCTATCGAATGCAGAATTCCCTGAATTCGTTATCATCATCGGTTCCCTTACAGGCAGGGACTGAATAACCGAAAAATTACGCTACCTCTTTATAAGGGTATGACGTCATACCGCTATATTCCGGTTACCCAAATATTTCGGTACCGAAAAAAGTAAAGGTATGACAATAAGGGTACCGAAATTCTAACCGGTATAAGAAAATAGCGCTACCTAAACCCTTATGATAAAGGTTTTCTTTGATATCACCGCGCCCGCCTATCCTTGGCTAGGTTTAGTTTACTTACGTCATTTCGTCATTTCACTGGCCGGTGTGGTGTTTTGACGACGAATTACTGCGAGCGAACTTTGGGAGAATCATGAATTTTCCTCAAAAATGGATGATGGGCAGTGGCGGCCTTTGGGGGTGGCGAGCAGGGCACTCGCCCGGGGCCTCGCGCTTGTAGGGGCCTCGCGCAGCAAGCCGACTAGAGAAAATCTTTTATAGGCATTAGTAAACCTATCCGTTAAAGATAGACAAATTCCATTGTGGACTTTTCTGTATAGGTACTTACCTATAAAATAAGAACAATGCCTTTCTACATTATTTTTTTAATATCCCAAAAGGAAACTTTTTCTATGAAAACTCCCAGTCGGCTATATTTTTTCGACATTTTCAACAATCTTCGTCATATTTCAACCAATTTACACAAAAACTTAATGAATTATACACCTAAACCTTCCTCATGAATCACTCTGTCTGTCTATTGGTGAAAACCAAATGAAAATCCTTTCAGTAGTTTTTGAGTAGGTATAACGCGAACAGACAAACAGAGACAGACGCTGAGCTGGGGGCGAATTACTTTGTTTTATAATATGTGCGCGGCTCAGACTTCTTCATCCAATACCTTTACGTACTTTGGTAGGGCCTCGCAATGACTAGGCAGGCTCGATCCCAGGGCCATGACCCCCCTCCCCAAATCTTTGACATAAGTCCCTCTAACATCCAGCATAAACCTACTAATACTAGTAGTTCGCCCCGAACTGAGATCTCGCGCACCGTTGTGTTGATAGCCTAGATTTGGACTTGTTCCTGACTACCCCTATACCTACGTTAAGTGCTCCTTCTAGTGTTTACCACACAATGATATCTAATGCACTACCTCAGTATGGTAAAGATTATAGGCATGCATGCAATAGGTACATTAAGTCGTGTCGTGTTTATATTCAATAGTTGACCCCGCGAACTTCGTACCGCGCCTCAGGAAAAGCCTCTTAGTTCGAGATATTATTAAAATAGCAGTTCAATACAAAATGTATGAGAAAATCAATTCCCTCCCCCTCCCCCTCCCTCTCCCTCCCCTCCCTCCCCCTCCCCCTCTCCTCCCCCTCCCCTCCCCATCCCCTCCCCATCCCCTCCCGCTCCCCTCACCCTCCCCGCCCCCTCCCCCTCCCCCTCCCCTCCCTCTCCCCCTCCCCTCCCCCTCCGTCTCTCTCTATAATTTTGGTACATGCCCAGCCCACTATTTGCAGGAGTTAGCATTTGCATACGTGACAGGTTGCAAGCCCATCGCCGCTATTAGAACGTTAACTGGTTTCCTCACGATGTTTTCTTTCACCGTTTAGAGCTCGTGTTAATGCGCATTTAAATTTTTCTAATCGAAAAATCCATTGATGAGCACGGCCAGGGTTCGAACTTACGACCTATGAATCGAAAATCGAGCACTCTTCCACTCGGCCAACACGGCTTTTATTTTCAATCTCAAGGAAAAATATCAAGAAGCAACTAAAATCATTGCAAACCAAACCACAACGATGCCACACTCTTTGTCTGTTAACCAGACCTACGAATACATCGAAACTCTATGAAACGGGAGCTCTCTCCATACATCCGTTAATTGGTTTTCATCATTTTTCTTTTTCTCTGTATTTCAAAAACTATAGAACCTAGAAGAAAACTAAAAACCATTTTGGAATGTATAAATTGAGTAGTTTCATATCGATGGCAGCAAAGTAGATGCGGACATCTACAAAAACGCTACTTTACAGGAGAGCACATTTAGTAAAAACATGTTGCCTTTTTGAGAGTTATGAACCGATTAACATGAAATTTTCTGAGGTGCATTAAAATAACCTTCTTTATTGATTGTATAACAGATTTTTTTGATATATCACTGTTTTACTGAAATAATGTAGATGTACTTTTATACTCTGAAAAAACTTCGACGTAGAAGAAGACATTTGCCTGATATCCGTTTATACGTTGTGATAAAAAAAGCGTTCATTCCACCTAAAATATCTAATAAACTAAGATAATGAGCATCCGGTAATATTTCTAATGATATTTAAAGAAAATCTAAGCACCATGCAAACAGTATTCTCCTTTTTTTGACCAAATTTTGTAGATGTCTTCATTTACTTTGCATTTAACATTTCATTAAACTTCATCTACGTCTATCAGTTAAACTCATTTAGTTCCCAAAACACACAAATTAGTATAGGTATTTATACCTTTTTTAAGAAAACATCATGAAATTTATTATTAAGTAGGTATTACACTAGATACCAGTAACTATCAACTAAAACAAAAAAAATCAAATACCCATCAAATTCTAACGTCTCTCTTTCTTAAAAAATCAATCTTAGAAAGTTAGTTAGTCAATTAATTATAGGCCTCATTGGCCAATAGGTACATGGGAATTTATTAGTAATTCCCATTGTTTATCATCATTACCCAAACCTTAAAAATAAATCAAATACCTACTTACCTACTTCGTGTTACTTTGTCACTAATTTTTACAGTTTTCGCATGGGAGCTGCACATCTTTTTATTTTTTTATCAATATTAAGAAAAAAAATCTTCTTGTATCGATCGAATTCTCTTTTCTGCATTTTCTGCTTTACTTCCTAACGTCAACTGTAAATTTACATCGTTTTCTCCGAAGGAGAAAAGCTTTCACTAGAAGCACCATTGCTGATGATGTTGCACTAGAATCAGTGATTAAAATGTATGGTAAAGTGATTTGTGGATTGAAAGAACGTAAATGATCATCCTCAGCAATAAGTTACAGCAAATGCGATTCTGTTTCAAATGAAATAAACCCATGAGGTATAGGTGTTATTGCGCGTGATTGAGGGCAAACAGTTAAATTGGCTAGACTAGCATTTGGCTTATAATGTATTTTAGCAGAGGTCGTAAGTGATAACGCTCTTTATCATCAATCAAACGATGTTCAAGTGTGTTATTTCCTAAGATCAGTAAGCTGTAAATAATATTAACTTATGTACCTAGTCATATTGAAAATTTTATGGACACGGGATTTATTGCGTAAATAAGGTAAATTACGCGATAAAATCCCGTGTCCATAAAATTTTCAATATGAATAGTGATCGCGAAAGTTTAAGAAAGACTGTTAAGTACCTAGTGGTTTGATGTAGAGGAAATATGTGAAAATATTAAGGGAGGACCTAATAAACGCCACAGACGATGTTGTAAAGATGGCAAGGTTCTACACGAATTTAATTTATTTGTTGTAAACCTAAAGATGTAGTTGAAGAACATTCTAAATATTTTTTAAAGTAGTTTTAATAAATGGCATTAACCTGCTTTTATGAAAAGACCCTCTAAACATATAGATATCTTAATTGCCGTAAGTGTCTGCTTGTAGATCAATTAGCTGAATTAATTCATTTTCTGCATCTTAATTTGAAAATAAAACAAAGAATTTGATAAAACCAATGTGTAAAATAGTGTATCTACAGAAAAATTAATGAATTTCCTTATAAAACAAAGAATAGTAAATTAATTAGATTGAGATTTATATGCAAAAAGTACGACGGATAAACGGATAAGTGGCAGATGTCCGTGCTTACGTCGTACACATTTTTGGGCCACCTGTCGAAGCTCCGAAGTAAAGGCGGTCATATGTAAATGTCCGTTTCTACTGCGACGTTTTTTAAAATTCGTGTGTAGATGTCTTTTTATACGTGCCAGATTTTCTTCACTAATTTGAAATTCGAAATTATTTTAATGCAGACTTGTAGATAAGGTAAAAATAAGCTCATTTTTGTAAAAAAAGCATTTTCGCAAAAATGCAGATGTCCGTTTCTACTTTGCTGCCATCGATATGACACCCCACTCAATATATTTGGGTAACTTTGAAAAAAATTTACCCCCTTGGGAACCCCATATCTTTACAACCCCTTCATCGATTACGCTCATACGCTCCACAGCAAATTTCCATAGCACAACCTATTGACCTATCAAGTTTCATACAGATTGGATAAGCGGTTCGATAGTTATGCGAGAACATAAAAATGAAACATACAAACATACAAACATACAAAGCAAAATCGCCTAACTTGCCACTAAGATCTTCGCTCGCTTCGCTCGCTCGATCGATTATAAAGGCGAAAGTCCGTGTGTGTGTGTGTGTAAATGTTTGTTACCACGTATCTCCAAAACTACTAAAATCTCCAAAACTACTAAACCGATTTTGGTGAAATTTGGACTGTAGATAGTTTAGGTTCTGGAATAACACAAAGGCTAATTTTTATCCTATTCTATTAAACGAGCAATATTTGTTTGATGTTTGAAGTTTGTTTGTATGTACCTACTGAGGTTCTCTAAATCGGCTCTAACGATTTCGATGAAATTTGCAGTACGGGTGTTTACGAGGGCGAAACATCGATCTAGCTAGGTCTCATATCTGGGAAAAGCAGTTTTCTTGGCATTTTCACGCAAAAAGGTTTACCAGTGCAATGTGGTTCGTCATTTCACGGAATTTGTCGAGAGAAAAATGGCTCGGTGGTCAGGGCCATTGCCTTACAGCAGAAGGCCGCGAGTTCGAATCTCAGCCAGTGAAAGTTTATTTTGTGAGTTTGTTTTTTATTTTTTTTTATTTTTCTGTATTTGCTCCCGAGCAAAGCTCGGTCACCCAGATATTCCCGGAAAATGTATGGTTCCCGTGGGATAAAAATAGAGTCCACGCGGGCGAAGCCGCGGGCGTTCGCTAGTATATTATAATGTGTTAAATGCTTAAATGCTAAATTTGGAATTCTAAATTGTTCATACAAACTTTTTCACCCCCTGCCCTAACAATGTATCATTTGTTTTAAAAAAATCAGCTAGCTTCGCTCGCATTTTAGCTTCATATGTGTGTTTTGCGAACGAAGGAGTTATGGCTGACCGCAGAATAGAAACCGACAAGCAGCCAGCCTTTTCTTTGAGCACCGTAAGCAAAATCAAGTGTCATTATGTTGCATTTATCGCTTCGCTCGCATTTTAGCTTCATGTGTATTCTGCGAATAGAGTGTGTTGTTTAATATGATCGCAGAATAGAAACCGACAAGCAGCCAGCCTTTTCTTTGAGCACCGTAAGCAAAATCAAGTGTCGCATTTTACAATTTTCTTTAAAAAATTCGGCTCGCTTCGCTCGCCTTTCATTCAAGGGTATTTTGCTAGTGTAGGGAGCTCGCTTTGCTCGCTTAATAGCCTCGTTATTTTACTAGCAAAGTGAGTTATGTTGCATTAATCGTAAAAAAAATCGGCCCGCTTCGCTCGCATTTTAGCTTAATGAGTAGGTATTTTGCCCCCCCCCCCCCTTTACATAATATTGTGGGACCCCCCCCCCCAAAGTCCAGATCCCACGCCCGTCATCAGGGGCCTCGCAAAGATCTACCGCCCGGGGCCTCGCGTCAGCTAAGGCCGCCCCTGATGATGGGTGATGCATGATGGATGATGCTGCTGGTGGTGGTGGTGGTGGTGGTGGTGGTGGTGATGATGATGATGATGATGCTTCGTAAATTCACGTTTTTCGTGGTAGGTACCTGAAACATGTACCTAACCTACTTTGTACAATCACAACACTCCAATGCAATTAATAAAGTTTGTGAGGGAGGATGTATGGATTCGTAATTTCGTATCTTCAAAACTTCGTAACTTCGCAACTTCGTATCTTCGCAACTTCGTATCTTCGTATCTTCGCAACTTCGTAACTTCGTATCTTCGCAACTTCGTATTTTCGTATCTTCGTGACTTCGTGACCTCGTAACTTCGTAACTTCGTAGCTTCGTATCTTCGTATCTTCGCAACTTCACAACTTCACATCTCCGCATCTTCGCAACTTCGTATCTTCGTAACGTCGTAACTTCGTATCTTCAAAACTTCGTAACTTCGTATCTTCGCAACTTCGTAACTTCGCAACTTCGTATCTTCGCAACTTCATATCTTCGCAACTTCATATTTTCGTAACTTCGCATCTCCGCATCTTCGCAACTTCGTATCATCGTAACGTCGTAACTTCGTATCTTCAAAACTTCGTAACTTCGCAACTTCGTAACTTCGTAATTTCGTATCTTCGTATCTTCGCAACTTCGCAACTTCGTATTTTCGTAACTTCGTGACTTCGTAACTTTGTATCTTCGCAACTTCGCATCTCCGCATCTTCGCAACTTCGTAACTTCGTATCTTCGTGTCTTCGTAACTTCGTAGCTTCGTATCTTCGTATCTTCGTATCTTCGCAACTTCACAACTTCACATCTCCGCATCTTCGCAACTTCGTATCTTCGTAACGTCGTAACTTCGTATCTTCAAAACTTCGTAACTTCGTATCTTCGCAACTTCGTAACTTCACAACTTCGTATCTTCGCAACTTCATATCTTCGTAACTTCGCATCTCCGCATCTTCGCAACTTCGTATCTTCGTAACGTTGTAACTTCGTATCTTCGCAACTTCGCAACTTCACAACTTCGTATCTTCGCAACTTCGTATTTTCATAACTTCGTATCTTCGTGACTTCGTAACTTCGTATCTTCACAACTTCGCATCTCCGCATCTTCGCAACTTCGTATCTTCGTATCTTCGTATCTTCGTAACGTTGTAACTTCGTATCTTCAAAACTTCGTAACTTCGCAACTTCGCAACTTCGTAACTTCGCAACTTCGCAACTTCGTATCTTCGTAACTTCGTATCTTCGCAACTTCGTATTTTCGTAACTTCGTATCTTCGTGACTTCGTATCTTCGCAACTTCACATTTCCGCATCTTCACAACTTCGTATCTTCGTAACTTCGTATCTTCGCAACTTCGTATTTTCGTAACTTCGTATTTTCGCAACTTCGTATCTTCGCAACTTCGTATCTTGCGAAGTTACGAAGATACGAAGATACGAAGTCACGAAGTCACGAAGATACGAAGTTACGAAGTAACGAAGTTGCGAAGTTGTGAAGATACGAAGATACGAAGTTATGAAGTCACGAAGATACGAAGTTACGAAGTTACAAAGTTGCGAAGATACGAAGTTACGAAGTTTTGAAGATATGAAGTTACGACGTTACGAAGATACGAAGTTGCGAAGTTACGAAGTCACGAAGATACGAAGTGGTGAAGATGCGGAGATGCGAATTCGCGAAGTTGCGAAGATAAGAAGTACCTACGAAGTACGAAGTTACGAAGATACGAAAATATGACGATATAAAAAGATAAAGATATGACGATGACGATGATGATTGTGTTTCGCTCATCAAGCCCTTTCATTTGATACCCATATAAAAAAAAGTTCCATGGAACGGAACAGGTCCTGACTCCATCATCAGAACAGCATGATGTTTCGCTCATCAAGAGAACAGCATTGTGTTTCGCTCATCAAGCCTAACGCAGGTTGCGGGCGGCTAGCGGGGGGTACGCCCCGCCTTACCCGCCACCTCATCTCCTCGGCCTCCCCTCTAAGATTTGAATATTGGTACCTAGTTAGATTAGGGTAGCATAATAACTACCTACCAAAAAAGTTACCTAATACCTACCTACATAGATAAAGTACCTAGGTATGTACTGTATGTAGGTACCTACTGTCTGAAGAATGACAAATAGGTAGATAAGTAGGTAGGTACTCCTTAGGTAATCTATGAAAACTCCTATCCTTGACTTTAATTCGCAAGATTTGAACCTAACAAACATACATACATAATTACATACATTGCAAGTTAAATAAAAGCTCGTAATAAGCCTAGACGGCGTTTTTCCGTTTTCTTCCCATTTGTAACAAGCAATGATATAACTAGGTAGGTACTAGCTAACAATATTTTCTAGTAGGTAGGTTAGTAGGTACTTATACGTATGTACCAAATTGAAAGCAGATAAGTAAGTAGGTACTGTGCGTGGATTGCGTGCGTGAGCGCGTGCGTAACAGAACGAAATCCCAAAGAAACTCGGCACTCGGTGGTAGCGCGCCCCCAAGGGGCCTCCCCCAGCCCTCCCATCCCGCCAGCCGTCGTCGCCACCCCGCTTGCATCCTTGTCGGCTCGAATTCATTTTTGATATTGTAAAATTAAGTCTATACCGCTATTATACCGCTATAAAAATAAGGGTATGATAGCGGTATATACCGCTATTATACCGGTTTAAAAATAAGGGTATGATAGCGGTTTATACCGCTATTATACCGGTATAAAATAAAGGTATAATAGCGGTATAGCCTACCTCTACCGTTATTTTATACCGCTATTTTATACCACTAAAATAGCGGTATAACCATACCTCTATTTGATAAAGGTAGCGCTTTAGCCATACCGCTATCTGATAATGGTACCCTTACTTTTTTGCGCTACCATAACGATAATACCATACCGCTTTCAGTCCCTGCTTACAGGTAACTGATCTTTTAACGTATTTTTCTTCATATCTTCTTTCTTCATAAAATTATTTCACACCATTATTTTTCTTCATAAAATATTTTTCTTTCTTCATTTATTTATTAACTTCTTTCTTCATTTATTTTATTCTTCTTTCTTCACAATAATATTATTTTCTTTCTTCACACTCTTCATTGATTTGTTATCTTCTTTCTTCATTATATTTTCATTTTTCATTTTTCACCATGGTATTTTTCTTTCTTCAATTTTCATTAACATTTTTTCCCTCTATATTTTTGGGGAAAAAATGTTTCGGTTTCGGCAGGGTCGCCATATAAGGTCGGGAGTAGGTTGAATGAAAGAGACGTGTAAACTAAATGAATATTGATTTATTACTGCTCTTAATACTAAGATACTTACATAGATTACATAATAGGATTACAGTTCATTCATACCTTATAGCGGAAATTTTGTAGACAAATGCAACATGACATTTGTCACTTGATTTTGTTAACGGTGCTCTAAGAAAAAGATGGGTGCTTATCGGTTCTTAACAGTAAATTACTTTGCTCGCAAAATACTCATGAAGCTAATATGCGAGCGAAGCGAGCACCGACCTAAGCGAGCGAAGCGAGCTTGCCCTGCTCGCGAAGCGAGCTGCAATTTTTTAGAGCAACATGACAATGTGTAACTTGATTTTGCTAACGGTACTCTAAGAAAAAGCTGGGTGCTTATCGGTTCTTAACAGTAAATTACTTTGCTCGCAAAATACTCATGAAGCTAATATGCGAGCGAAGCGAGCACCGACCTAAGCGAGGGAAGCGAGCTTTTTAGAGCAACATGACATGTGTCACTTGATTTTGCTAACGGTGCTCTAAGAAAAAGAGGGATGGTTGTCAGTTCCTAACAGTAAATTACTCGTGAAGGTAATATGCGAGCGAAGCGAGCCCCGACCTAAGCGAGCGAAGCGAGCTTTTTTAGGCAAATGCAACATGACATTTGTCACTTGATTTTGTTAACGGTGCTCTAAGAAAAAGATGGATGGTTATCGGTTCTTAACAGTAAATTACTTTGCTCGCAAAATACTCATGAAGCTAATATGCGAGCGAAGCGAGCACCGACCTAAGCGAGCGAAGCGAGCTTGCCCTGCTCGCGAAGCAAGCTGCAATTTTTTAGAGCAACATGACAATGTGTAACTTGATTTTGCTAACGGTACTCTAAGAAAAAGCTGGGTGCTTATCGGTTCTTAACAGTAAATTACTTTGCTCGCAAAATACTCATGAAGCTAATATGCGAGCGAAGCGAGCACCGACCTAAGCGAGGGAAGCGAGCTTTTTAGAGCAACATGACATGTGTCACTTGATTTTGCTAACGGTGCTCTAAGAAAAAGAGGGATGGTTGTCAGTTCCTAACAGTAAATTTCTCGTGAAGGTAATATGCGAGCGAAGCGAGCCCCGACTTAAGCGAGCGAAGCGAGCTTCCCCAGCCCGCGAAGCGAGCGGAAATTTTTTAGGCAAATGCAACATGACATTTGTCACTTGATTTTGTTAACGGTGCTCTAAGAAAAAGATGGATGGTTATCGGTTCTTAACAGTAAATTACTTTGCTCGCAAAATACTCATGAAGCTAATATGCGAGCGAAGCGAGCACCGACCTAAGCGAGCGAAGCGAGCTTCCCCTGCTCGCGAAGCGAGCGGAAATTTTTTAGAGCAACATGACAATGTGTCACTTGATTTTGCTAACGGTGCTCTAAGAAAAAGCTGGGTGCTTATCGGTTCTTAACAGTAAATTACTTTGCTCGCAAAATACTCATGAAGCTAATATGCGAGCGAAGCGAGCACCGACCTAAGCGAGCGAAGCGAGCTTGCCCTGCTCGCGAAGCAAGCTGCAATTTTTTAGAGCAACATGACAATGTGTAACTTGATTTTGCTAACGGTACTCTAAGAAAAAGCTGGGTGCTTATCGGTTCTTAACAGTAAATTACTTTGCTCGCAAAATACTCATGAAGCTAATATGCGAGCGAAGCGAGCACCGACCTAAGCGAGGGAAGCGAGCTTTTTAGAGCAACATGACATGTGTCACTTGATTTTGCTAACGGTGCTCTAAGAAAAAGAGGGATGGTTGTCAGTTCCTAACAGTAAATTTCTCGTGAAGGTAATATGCGAGCGAAGCGAGCCCCGACCTAAGCGAGCGAAGCGAGCTTCCCCAGCCCGCGAAGCGAGCGGAAATTTTTTAGGCAAATGCAACATGACATTTGTCACTTGATTTTGTTAACGGTGCTCTAAGAAAAAGATGGATGGTTATCGGTTCTTAACAGTAAATTACTTTGCTCGCAAAATACTCATGAAGCTAATATGCGAGCGAAGCGAGCACCGACCTAAGCGAGCGAAGCGAGCTTCCCCTGCTCGCGAAGCGAGCGGAAATTTTTTAGAGCAACATGACAATGTGTCACTTGATTTTGCTAACGGTGCTCTAAGAAAAAGCTGGGTGCTTATCGGTTCTTAACAGTAAATTACTTTGCTCGCAAAATACTCATGAAGCTAATATGCGAGCGAAGCGAGCTTCTTCTGCTCGCGAAGCGAGCGGAAATTTTTAGAGCAACATGACATGTGTCACCTAATTTTGCTAACGGTGCTCTAAGAAAAAGAGGGATGGTTGTCAGTTCCTAACAGTAAATTACTCGTGAAGGTAATATGCGAGCGAAGCGAGCCCCGATCTAAGCGAGCGTAGTGAGCTTCCCCAGCTCGCGAACCGAGCGGAAATTTTTTAGGCAAATGCAACATGACATTTGTCACTTGATTTTGTTAACGGTGCTCTAAGAAAAAGATGGATGGTTATCGGTTCCTAATAGTAAATTACTCTTGAAGCTAATATGCGAGTGAAGCGAACTCCGATCTAAGCTCGCGAAGCGAGCCTCCTCACCTCGCGAAGGGAGTGGAAATTTTTTAGACAAATGCAACATGTGATGGGTACTTGATTTTGCTAACGGTGCTCTAAGAAACAGCTGGGTGCTTGTCGGTTCCTATTCTGTTGTCAGACATAATTCACTTTTCTCGCAATATATTTATTATTATTGGTAGGATTATGAAGCTAATATGCAAGCGAAGTCAGCTTCAAGCCAAGCGAGTGAAGCAAGCTTCGATTTAAACAAACGAAGCGTGCTTCCTCATTTCGAAATCCAATTTTTTTCATGTTAAATGTTTGATGATACGATTTTTCATTCAACTATTTGTAACCATTTTCTTCCCGGTAGCGGTAAAATTTTCTAAAGTCCTTTCTTAGAGATATTGTTTACCTTTTTATAAGTACACGTACAAAGTTTGAAGCAAATCGAACCACGTTAAGAAGTTCCATTACCAACTTGAACACCCTCTGGCACTCCTTCTAAAGGATAATTTTGAATTATTTTTCTATAGATATTTTTATTTGTGCTGAAATATATTTGTACAAAGTTTCAAGCAAATTAAACTACCCGTTAAAAAGTTCCCATAGAAACTTTAACATTCCTATCACCCCGTTTTGAGGGTAGGTAGTTTTAAATATTTTTTTTCATAAACTTTTTTTAAATGTTTTGAAGAACATAACTGCTAAGTTTCAAGTTTCTATGTTCAAAGAATAAGATTTTTCATACAAACATTTTTAGCCCTTTTCATCCCCTTAGAGGTCGAATTTTCAAAATTCCTTTCTTAGTGCACCTCTACAACATAAGAGGAACGCACCCTGAAAATTTCATGCTTCTAGGACTTATAGTTTAGGCTGTGCGTTGATATGTCAGTCAGTAACGAAAGCCTTTTATATATTCTGAAAAAACATTTCTATACTTACTGAATATTTATTCAATTCGCAGTGAAAAATCTCAGCGTCTCAACTTAATAGAAGCAGAGGTTCAGAAAACTCATATAGAAGTCGCCACATTGAAGGCAAAGAATGTCTCTCTGGAAAGAGATTTAGTTGATAAAGAGAAACAGTGCAACCAGCAACATTCCAGATGTATTTATTTAGATAAGGTAATATTCCTAGTTAAGTTTCTCTATTACTCTGTGTATGTATGTATTTTCGTATGAGCTAGTAGAGTGCGCCGCAAACTTTATGGCGGCTAAAGTGTGCGACAGATTCTACTTTGCGCAGGTACAGTCAACGCAATTGCGGGGAGGCAGGGACGTATATAAGGGGGGGGGTTTAGGGGGTCCGGACCCCCCCCTTAGCCCATTAAGTTCGGAGGAAACCTAGTCAATTTTTGTATTTTGGAACCCTTGGACCCTTAACAAAGATCTTTGGTATTTTGGAACCTTTGGACCCCCCCCTTAACAAAGCTATAGCTACGTCCCTGCGGGGAGGTGAAGGCGGTGAGGGGTGGGGCTAGCCGGGCTATGTAGATAGTGTTTACTCTATTCTATTGCGTTGACTGTACCTGCGCAAAGTCGAATCTGCCGCGCACTTCAGCCGCCATAAAGTTTGCGGCGCACTATAGCTAACTTTGTTGATGGAGTTTTTAGGCCGCCCAAAGTCACATTTAAGAGCGATTTTTTCAGCTTTTATTAGTTGAATAAACATAAATAAAACTGAGATCTATATTCATAGTCCTCACTTAAGCTAAGCTATGTAAATTAATGATTAATTTAGTGAGTCTTTTTATTCTAATGTACTTGCATACATACACTTTGTAAATAAGGGCCTAAATAATGTTATTATTCATTTCAGGTAGTGAAAGAGAATTCTGACACAATAAAGGAATTAAATAATTCTTTACAAACAATCAAAAAAGAAAAAGTAAGGTTTTGGCCTTGATCAATAGACTACTTTTCTTCCACCATTTATTAAATTAAATTATGTTTTACAGACGAACTTAGAAGAAAAGTTGGCGCTCACTGAAGCCATAATCAATAAAAATACTGACACAGTTCAATCCACATCAGCACAACTATTAAAAGCCAATCAAATCATATCCAAACAGAACTCTGATTTGATTGAAATTAAAGAAAAGGTTAGCACTTATACTATCATCATCTCAGGCAACAGAAATCAATTTCTTAGTATATATTTTCAAGACAATGAACCCTGCTATACTTACTATCTATCTGTTGGTGAAGCGCTCATTAGACCATGCTGAATTCAATGCTCTAAGTACTTGTTCATTCATAAATTAGCTCTCTGTCTCGCTCTTTGGCCTAAGAATGGCGTATTGTGCATCCTTCTTTTACGGAGGCTAACTGACTGAAGCAGCAGTTAGCCTCAGCATGGTCTAACTCATAGGTTCTCAACGTGGGCGATAACGCTCCCTTGTGGGCGTTTGAGACTTTCAGGAGGGCAGTAGAAGACCCAGAGTAAATTAGGGGGCATTGAGATGGATGGCGCTAATGCGCCATATCTTAATAGATAAGGGGGGAGAAAATATATATTCTTAAAGTGGGCGGTGGCCAAAATAAGGTTGAGAAACTATGGTCTAACTAATGATACTTGACTAAAGATGACTAAGATGCAGTTTTAGTATGTTCGTTTACCAGCTAGATCCCGTCTATGGTTTCTCTACCGCGTGCAAATTCGCGCGCATGTTGCTAATGCTTGTCAAAAGCAACAACTGATTATCCAAAACTTCCCAAGATGCACTGAGGTTCTTTCTCGTTCAAATTTTGTATTGTCATCTGTCCTTAAAATGTCTGTTACAATGTAATCCGATGTTTTGAAGTGGGTCAAACATGTTCAAAGATTTAGTTACACTTCTCACAATGGATCTAGGCTTTCGTGAAGTTAGCCGTTTCAGCTGCGCAGTATAAAACTTTGTATGAAAAAGTTGCACTGCGCATCGAAACGGCTAACTTTACGAATGCCAAGATCCATTGGAAGAAGTGTAGGTACATGGATAGATAGATAGATACTAACGAAGTCCCTCATATTATCATATATTATCTTTATTTCAGCTTCTTTGCAGAACAGCGATAGCATTAGAACAAGAAAAAGTAATAGAAGGAAATGTAAAAGAAATGGAAGAACTTAGAACGCGATTGAGTGCAGCGAACCTACAGACTGAAAAACTGACGAAAGAGCTTGACGATTTAAAAGAAAAATATGAAAGTAATGAGAACGCACTCAAAGAGCGGGATGAAACTATCAAGAATAATAATATGGGTAGGTAATTTATTTTGTAATGCATGTTGTCCTGTAACGTAATGTGGGAATGTACCAAATGTGTGTGACATTCCTCTGACTTAGAGGTATGTCCAAATACGTTGGTACAGTACTTCAAGCTTTATAATGGGCATCGGTTATTTTCGTGTTTTCCGAATATGTACGACAGCAGTGTATGATTCCACAAAACAGAATGCGACAGAAGTGCACGTCGTTAGTAGCGCAGCTCGCAAGGCTTTCAACTAATTTGCTTTTCTTAAAAATGACATTGATATTTATTTGTTTGCGATAAAGTTGAAATTATGAGTACTTTTCATTTCCAAATGAGTTTTCGTCAATCGTTTTTGTAATTTTAAGCGATTGTTTCCGATGTTTTCTGAAACGCATTCATTTTCTGGTTTTATTGTACATATGCTCACATTTTCCAGAAGTTAGCATTGCAATAATTTGTAGCATGAGGAAAGTTCAGTTAATGTTTCATGAATGCGATTTTTTTTTTATTCTTTATTTGGCCCACAAAACTGGACGTTACACAGAACAAAATAAAAAGAATAGTACAAATAATGTTAATAGTCCTTCTAGAAGTAGGCACGGCATGAATAAAGAGAAAGCAGTTACACACATACAAGACACACAGTTACATACATACAAGAGATAACCATATAAACAATAAAAAGTAAGTTTTACAGATTGAAAGCTTGCAAACCTATTTCAGGATTTGCAAGCAGGGTTTTTTTTACTAAGTTGACCGATGCACCAAAAATGTCAAAGAGATCAAGGTTTTCGTCGTAGAAATAGTAGTAGATTTAGTGGTCCTATGATTGATTTGTTGAATATTTCGTTTCAGTAATCCAATGGCTCCACAAGAAATTGGAAGACAACTGCCCGCCAGCCGACATTATGCACAGTAAACGTAACGGTATTCAAATGGCCACCAGTTCCACTCCATACTTCTTGTCTAAGAACAATACAACATCGTCTCATGGTGTTTCTGATGAATCAATAGATTTTTATGGCACTTCTAAAGCGTAAGTTTCAAGTAATAAAAAAAAACACCCACTCACGGTCGCGGACACACAACTGTCTAAAAGCGCTGTCTTCATTCTTTTAATACTTTCTATCGTTAGACATTGTCCAAAACCACCGATATATCAACCATGGTACGTCTTTATAAGGATATGCAATAAAAAAATGAAAAGCTCCTAATAGAATAGAATACATCTTTATTGAAATAAATACTCACAAAAACAAAGTAAATACAGTCAATAAAAATACTTAACGATAAAAAACATCTTGGGTACTTATTACAATGGGTGGCCTTATCGCTGAAAGCGATCTCTTCCAGGCAACCTTTGGATGGATAGGACATAAAAGATAAGGACATTGGTACACACTTAACAAAATAAAAAGATAATTAATTCAATAGACAAATCTATCTACGGCCAATTTCGAAACCACTAAAAATTTAAATACCTTTGTTTACCTTTTATTTTTTTCTTAATTGTAGCTCCAATATTGAAGAAAGTCCTGGGCCAGATGTACAAGTAAATAACGTGAAGGTTGGACTGGATCCAAAATATTTGCAACCTGCGTCTAGTAACAGTCAACAGGCCAACAAAAAGGGTGGGTTATATTTTTTTTTTTTAAACAGTATTGATGATGATGTAAATGCATAGAAACATTTAAAAAAAATGTGAGATTATGATTCTTGGAACATTATGAAAACCTTTAATGGTGAGCGCATACCTATTCGCGCCAAACGAATCGAATTTTACAATCTTTATATGAAATCGTATGAAACTACGCACACCTGCCCGCGTTGAATCGTCTGATTTGACCGAATCTGGCAGTACCTCGAGAATTCGGCTCGGATAGGTAGGCGCTCACCATAAAAATCGCACCTTTAACTACACAGTTCGCCTATAATTTTTGTTTCATTTACTTTCAGTTGGAAAATTGAAATCAAATGAAGGCCAGAATGGAAAAGAAAATATAAATCTCCCAAAAGTTGATTATAGAGAAAAGAAAACACCTCGAAGCACTACTTATAGAGCCACACCTGTTTCAGCATATTTCCCATAAAATTAAATATTTATAAAAATAAATTTGTAAAAATGTGCAATAAAACTATAGTACCTACCCTAAGTACATGTATTTTAAGTCACTTTTGTCTTGTTATGGTGCGTTCACACGCTCGCGTGCAAGCGGACGTTCAACGATCATATTATCTTCTGTCGCGTTCGGTCTCATTGAGATAACATTGACAGAGCTACTTCGTGCTCGCTCTAATCATTATATCTGATCTGTCTCGTTGAATGTCTGTTTGCACGCGAGCTGTAAACGCGGTATTAAATTAACTCCTGCCTACTACACCTACATACTAGTAGCGCCTTCGTGGCGTTCCTTGCCCCCTTAGTGTTTGTAGGTATACGGTGATTATGATGATGATGCTGAAAAGTAGCCTATAAACTTCCTCAAGATTTTAGCTATCAAATGCAGTATATATTTTTTTAAATGGAATCACATCAAAAACTTCAACTTCCTATGGCCAGATTTTCATTAAACATAACAAAGTTATTGAATTATCTTATCATACACATACATTATCTGGCCTTATGAAAATAAAGAAAATTGTTGTTGTTTGTAATCAAAGAAATTCCATACATACTAGAATGCTGACTGACATTTAATGTACAAAGGATTTTGAACCTTATCACGACTGCACAACGATCTATTATCATTTAATCTTGGTTATAAGGATTGTTGGTCTTGTTGAGAGGCTTTCTTGGGTGCTTTGTCTCTTTAACACTCGTTGTTGGATTAGTAGTGTGCCCATGTCATTTAAATTTCAGGATATTTTTACCTTATCGCGCTCGACAAAATCAGCGCTTGATTTCGATCCATGGTTTCGATCCTTGAATTAGATCCTTGATTTTGATCCTTGATTTTGATTTCGATCCTTGATTTCGATCCTTGGTTTCGATCTTGGATTTCGATCCTTGATTCTTGAATTTTGAACCTTGAATCTGAAATCTTGAATCTTGAACCTTTGAAGTGACAGCTGTCAAACTTCAAATGACCATATCTCGGGAACTACTCGTCCTAGACTCCCCGTTCCCAGTTCAAATGAAAGCTATGACCAAGATCTTCATTTGAAGTGACAGCTGTCAAACTTCAAATGGCCATATCTCGGGAACTACTCGTCCTAGACTCCCCGTTCTCAGTTCAAATGAAAGCTATGACCAAGATCTTCATTTGAAGTGACAGCTGTCAAACTTCAAACGGCCATATCTTGGAAACTACTCGTCCTAGACTCCCCGTTCCCAGTTCAAATGAAAGCTAAGACCAAGATCTTCATTTGAAGTGACAGCTGTCAAACTTCAAATGGCCATATCTCGGGAACTACTCGTCCTAGACTCCCCGTTCAAAGTTCAAATGAAAGCTATGACCAAGATCTTCATTTAAAGTGCCAGCTGTCAAACTTCAAACCGCCATATCTCGGAAACTACTCGTCCTAGACTCCCCGTTCCCACTTCAAATGAAAGCTAAGACCAAGATCTTCATTTGAAGTGACAGCTGTCAAACTTCAAACGGCCATATCTTGGAAACTACTCGTCCTAGACTCCCCATTCCCAGTTCAAATGAAAGCTATGACCAAGATCTTCATTTGAAGTGACAGCTGTCAAACTTCAAATGGCCATATCTCGGGAACTACTCGTCCTCAAGGAATTTCTATACTACGTACCTGGAACACTGACTGAGACAGAAAACAAGGTCCGCTTGAGAAAGAAAACTTGGGCGGTGTGTCTCTTTCTAAAGGGTGACCATAAACTAAACATTCCTAGTCCCTAAGGGGCCTTTTCCATCATTTTCTGATTTACGTGATGTTTCAGGGCATGATTTTTGAATTAAAATACTGATACAATTTTGATCCTTCATTTTGATTCTTGAATCTTGAATCTTGATTCTTGAATCTGAAAACTGAAATTTTGAATCTTGAATCTTTGAAGTGACAGCTGTCAAACTTCAAATGACCATATCTCGGGAACTACTCGTCCTAGACTCCCCGTTCCCAGTTCAAATGAAAGCTATGACCAAGATCTTCATTTGAAGTGACAGCTGTCAAACTTCAAATGGCCATATCTCGGGAACTACTCGTCCTAGACTCCCCGTTCTCAGTTCAAATGAAAGCTATGACCAAGATCTTCATTTGAAGTGACAGCTGTCAAACTTCAAACGGCCATATCTTGGAAACTACTCGTCCTAGACTCCCCGTTCCCAGTTCAAATGAAAGCTAAGACCAAGATCTTCATTTGAAGTGACAGCTGTCAAACTTCAAATGGCCATATCTCGGGAACTACTCGTCCTAGACTCCCCGTTCAAAGTTCAAATGAAAGCTATGACCAAGATCTTCATTTAAAGTGCCAGCTGTCAAACTTCAAACCGCCATATCTCGGAAACTACTCGTCCTAGACTCCCCGTTCCCACTTCAAATGAAAGCTAAGACCAAGATCTTCATTTGAAGTGACAGCTGTCAAACTTCAAACGGCCATATCTTGGAAACTACTCGTCCTAGACTCCCCATTCCCAGTTCAAATGAAAGCTATGACCAAGATCTTCATTTGAAGTGACAGCTGTCAAACTTCAAATGGCCATATCTCGGGAACTACTCGTCCTCAAGGAATTTCTATACTACGTACCTGGAACACTGACTGAGACAGAAAACAAGGTCCGCTTGAGAAAGAAAACTTGGGCGGTGTGTCTCTTTCTAAAGGGTGACCATAAACTAAACATTCCTAGTCCCTAAGGGGCCTTTTCCATCATTTTCTGATTTACGTGATGTTTCAGGGCATGATTTTTGAATTAAAATACTGATACAATTTTGATCCTTCATTTTGATTCTTGAATCTTGAATCTTGATTCTTGAATCTGAAAACTGAAATTTTGAATCTTGAATCTTTGAAGTGACAGCTGTCAAACTTCAAACGGCCATATCTTGGAAACTACTCGTCCTAGACTCCCCGTTCCCAGTTCAAATGAAAGCTATGACCAAGATCTTCATTTGAAGTGACAGCTGTCAAACTTCAAATGGCCATATCTCGGGAACTACTCATCCTAGACTCTTCCTTTTTAGCTCAAATGAAAGCTATGACCAAGATCTACATTTTCAATAACAGCTGTCAAAATGACATCTGTCATCTGAAATGTAGGGCTTGGTCATAGCTTTCATTTGAACTGAGAACGGGGAGTCTAGGACGAGTAGTTCCCGAGATATGGCCATTTGAAGTTTGACAGCTGTCACTTCAAATGAAGATCTTGGTCATAGCTTTCATTTGAACTGGGAACGGGGAGTCTAGGACGAGTAGTTTCCAAGATATGGCCGTTTGAAGTTTGACAGCTGTCACTTCAAATGAAGATCTTGGTCTTAGCTTTCATTTGAACTGGGAACGGGGAGTCTAGGACGAGTAGTTTCCAAGATATGGCCGTTTGAAGTTTGACAGCTGTCACTTCAAATGAAGATCTTGGTCATAGCTTTCATTTGAACTGAGAACGGGGAGTCTAGGACGAGTAGTTCCCGAGATATGGCCATTTGAAGTTTGACAGCTGTCACTTCAAATGAAGATCTTGGTCATAGCTTTCATTTGAACTGGGAACGGGGAGTCTAGGACGAGTAGTTTCCAAGATATGGCCGTTTGAAGTTTGACAGCTGTCACTTCAAATGAAGATCTTGGTCTTAGCTTTCATTTGAACTGGGAACGGGGAGTCTAGGACGAGTAGTTTCCAAGATATGGCCATTTGAAGTTTGACAGCTGTCACTTCAAATGAAGATCTTGGTCATAGCTTTCATTTGAACTGGGAACGGGGAGTCTAGGACGAGTAGTTTCCAAGATATGGTCATTTGAAGTTTGACAGCTGTCACTTCAAAGATTCAAGATTCAAGATTTCAGATTCAAGGTTCAAAATTCAAGAATCAAGGATCGAAATCCAGGATCGAAATCCAAGATCGAAACCAAGGATCGAAATCAAGGATCGAAATCAAAATCAAGGATCTAATTCAAGGATCGAAATCAAGCGCTGATTTTGTCGAGCGCGATAAGGTAAAAATATCCTGAAATTTAAATGACATGGGCACACTACTAATCCAACAACGAGTGTGAAAGAGACAAAGCACCCAAGAAAGCCTCTCAACAAGACCAACAATCCTTATAACCAAGATTAAATGATAATAGATCGTTGTGTAGTCGTGATAAGGTTCAAAATCCTTTGTACATTAAATGTCAGTCAGCACTCCAGTTACGTAGTTTAGAATCTTCTTGCTCGTCCTAGACTCCCCGTTCCCAGTTCAAATGAAAGCTATGACCAAGATCTTCATTTGAAGTGACAGCTGTCAAACTTCAAATGGCCATATCTCGGGAACTACTCGTCCTAGACTCCCCGTTCTCAGTTCAAATGAAAGCTATGACCAAGACCTACATTTCAGATGACAGATGTCATTTTGACAGCTTATTGAAAATGTAGATCTTGGTTATAGCTTTCATTTGAGCTAAAAAGGAAGAGTCTAGGATGAGTAGATTTCGAGATATGGCTGATTGAAGTTTGACATCTGTCACTTTAAATTAAGATCTTGGTCATAGCTTTTATTTGAACTTTGAACGGGGAGTCTAGGACGAGTAGTTTCCAAGATATGGCCGTTTGAAGTTTGACAGCTGTCACTTCAAATGAAGATCTTGGTCATAGCTTTCATTTGAACTGAGAACGGGGAGTCTAGGACGAGTAGTTCCCGAGATATGGCCATTTGAAGTTTGACAGCTGTCACTTCAAATGAAGATCTTGGTCATAGCTTTCATTTGAACTTTGAACGGGGAGTCTAGGACGAGTAGTTCCCGAGATATGGCCGTTTGAAGTTTGACAGCTGTCACTTTAAATGAAGATCTTGGTCATAGCTTTCATTTGAACTAAGAACGGGGAGTCTAGGACGAGTAGTTCCCGAGATATGGCCATTTGAAGTTTGACAGCTGTCACTTCAAATGAAGATCTTTGTCTTAGCTTTCATTTGAACTGAGAACGGGGAGTCTAGGACGAGTAGTTCCCGAGATATGGCGGTTTAAGTTTGACAGCTGTCACTTCAAAGATTCAAGATTCAAAATTTCAGTTTTCAGATTCAAGAATCAAGATTCAAGATTCAAGAATCAAAATGAAGGATCAAAATTGTATCAGTATTTTAATTCAAAAATCATGCCCTGAAACATCACGTAAATCAGAAAATGATGGAAAAGGCCCCTTAGAGACTAGGAATGTTTAGTTTATGGTCACCCTTTAGAAAGAGACACACCGCCCAAGTTTTCTTTCTCAAGCGGAACTTGTTTTCTGTCTCAGTCAGTGTTCCAGGTACGTAGTATAGAAATTCCTTGTTTGTAATCTCTTTGTAACCTACATAAAATTGCGCAAAACATTTTAAATAATGAATACAACCTGACATAGATAGTCCTGAAATTTGAATTTCGCGGGCTAGTCGCATTTTCTTGCATTTTTTGTTATAAGGCTCAAACACACGTTGGGCCAGCGTAAGCCAGTCTAGGCGAGTGCGAGCGAGAAGGCGAATCCAATACAAGTCGAGAGCGATAGAGAGGCAATGCCAGCCTGGGCCAACACGTGTTTGTACTTACTTAACTTTGGCTTGTTACTTTGTGTTATTGATGAGACAATAAATTGTATTTGTATTTGTATTGTATTTGCGCCTTTATTACTTTACAACCTTACCGACCGAGAATGTCATTATTTTTTCTTTATGTTGGTGGAATTGGTACAATGTCATAACATCAGGCAAGACAAGCTGCATTCCTTGAACTTTTCTAAAATGCGGTAATGAACTGTATCGCTTTGACTTGTGGCATAATTTCGTTTGAAATAACATCCCAATCCAAAGCTTTGAAACCATTTTTGAACACTGGCAAGGCAAATGTGGCAGCTGTCAAGTCAAAATGTACTAGAGGATGGAGGGACCATGTCTCCCAGCAGCAAATGAAGTATCCAGGGGGTTTGTAAAAGTCTTCAAGCGATTGTAGAACTTATTAGAAAATTTGTAAAACCTCTAGAAAAAAAGTTATAGCACATTTTGTATGGTCCCTCAGTTCTCTCATCGAATTTTCCAGATCTCGGAAAGTATATTGAAACTGAAGATAACGTGACTACAGACCTTTTGTAAAAAGTTTCCCACGACGAATTAACTGAAAACCAGGTCACGAAGTCATTTCTACAAAAAGATATAACGTAAAAACTGTGGTCCCTCAATCCTCCAATGCATTTTTGTAAATATCTCTCATTTAAATCAAAATAACCAGCTCTCTACCATTGTAAAAGTTTGTAAAAGTGCTATAGACATTTGTAAAAATAAAAAGAAGCAATAATACTGTCACGATTCCGAGATAGACGTGGTTTTGTGTGGTCCCTCAATCCTCACTTTAAACAATTGGGAATAACTTTTTGTAAAAAGGAGTAATAGAAAAATAAACCTGCTCACCTTTTAGTAAATTTTTTTTACAAACGGATAGCAAAGTTACATTTGGGATCAACGATATATTTGCTGAGTTATTCAATAAAAACTAATCCTATGATAGTAGTGTGACCACACATTTAAACAATTAAGGAAAAGTCTTGGACGAACTAGATATTGTCTAGACCCCGATTTCGAGCGTCAAAACGCCAACATAAAGATCAACCAACTGTTGGTTGACTCGTTCGTTTCGCTCATTCAGTCGCGCTAAGGTCGTTGTACTGTAAACATGAATTTGGCGGCAAACAAAAAAATGGCGATTTGTGCCATCAAAGTGTGCAGGAATTACAAAGGACGACTAAAAATAAATAAGGAACTTACATAGCATCGGTAAGTAAACTATAAATAACTATAAGTTTTGAAAACTAGAAAATCAAACTTTGTAATTTTATCCTAACATGTTTTAGGAGGGTTGCCATAATTATTCTTTGATTTTACCCATGTGAGAGCGTGAGCAAATAAAAAAAAATGTTGAATCCAAGGATTTTATATACAAACAAGATGGTTAAGTCGACTTTAATGTAAAAGGGACTTTGAACCTTATCACGACTGTCCAACGATCTATTATAATTTAATCTTGGTTATAAGGATTGTTGGTCTTGTTGAGAGGCTTTCTTGGTAGCTTTGTCTCTTTCACACTCGTTGTTGGATTAGTAGTGTGCCTAAGTCATTGATATTTCAGGATATTTTTACCTTATCGCGCTCGACAAAATCAGCGCTTGATTTCGATCCTTGGTTTCGATCCTTGAATTCGATCCTTGATTTCGATCCTTGGTTACGATCCAGGATTTCGATCTTGATTTTGATCCTTGATTTCGATCCTTGATTTCAATCCTTGATTCTTGAATCTTGAATCTGAAATCTTGAATCTTGAATCTTTGAAGTGACAGCTGTCAAACTTCAAACCGCCATATCTCATGAATTACTCGTCCTAGACTCCCCGTTCTCAGTTCAAATGAAAGCTATGACTAAGATCTTCATTTGAACTGACAGCTGTCAAACTTAAAACGGCCATATCTCGGAAACTACTCGTCCTAGACTCCCCGTTCTCAGTTTAAATGAAAGCTATGACCAAGATCTTCGTTTTAAGTGACAACTGTCAAAATGACATCTGTCATCTGAAATGTAGATCTTGGTCATAGCTTTCATTTGAACTGAGAACGGTGAGTCTAGGACGAATAGTTTCCGAGATATGACCATTTTAAGTTTGACAGCTGTCAGTTCAAAGCTTAAAACGGTCATATCTCGGAAACTACTCGTCCTAGACTCCCCGTTCTCATTTCAAATGAAAGCTATGACCAAGATCTTCATTTTAAGTGACAGCTGTCATAATAACATCTGTCATCTGAAATGTAGATCTTGGTCATAGCTTTCATTTGAACTGAGAACGGTGAGTCTAGGACAAGGAATTTCTATACTACGTACCTGGAATGCTGACTGAGACAGAAAACAAGGTCCGCTTGAGAGATAAAACTTGGGCGGCGTGTCTCTTTCTAAACGGTGACCATAAACTAAACATTCCTAGTCCCTAAGGGGCCTTTTCCATCATTTTCTGATTTACGTGATGTTTCAGGGCATGATTTTTGAATTAAAATACTGATACAATTTTGATCCTTCATTTTGATTCTTGAATCTTGAATCTTGATTCTTGAATCTGAAAACTGAAATTTTGAATCTTGAATCTTTGAAGTGACAGTTGTCAAACTTAAAACCGCCATATCTCGGGAACTACTCGTCCTAGACTCCCCGTTCTCAGTTCAAATGAAATCTATGACCAAGATCTTCATTTGAAGTGACAGCTGTCAAACTTCAAATGGCCATATCTCGGGAAGTCTAGGACAAGGAATTTCTATACTACGTACCTGGAATGCTGACTGAGACAGAAAACAAGGTCCGCTTGAGAGATAAAACTTGGGCGGCGTGTCTCTTTCTAAACGGTGACCATAAACTAAACATTCCTAGTCCCTAAGGGGCCTTTTCCATCATTTTCTGATTTACGTGATGTTTCAGGGCATGATTTTTGAATTAAAATACTGATACAATTTTGATCCTTCATTTTGATTCTTGAATCTTGAATCTTGATTCTTGAATCTGAAAACTGAAATTTTGAATCTTGAATCTTTGAAGTGACAGTTGTCAAACTTAAAACCGCCATATCTCGGGAACTACTCGTCCTAGACTCCCCGTTCTCAGTTCAAATGAAATCTATGACCAAGATCTTCATTTGAAGTGACAGCTGTCAAACTTCAAACGGCCATATCTTGGAAACTACTCGTCCTAGACTCCCCGTTCAAAGTTCAAATGAAAGCTAAGACCAAGATCTTCATTTGAAGTGACAGCTGTCAAACTTCAAATGGCTATATCTCGGGAACTACTCGTCCTAGACTCCCCGTTCTCAGTTCAAATGAAAGCTATTGAAGAGATCTTCATTTAAACTTTTAAAGTGACAGATGTCAAACTTCAATCAGCCATATCTCGAAATCTACTCATCCTAGACTCTTCCTTTGTAGCTCAAATGAAAGCTATGACCAAGATCTACATTTTCAATAACAGCTGTCAAAATGACATCTATCATCTGAAATGTAGGTCTTGGTCATAGCTTTCATTTGAACTGAGAACGAGGAGTCTAGGACGAGTAGTTCCCGAGATATGGCCATTTGAAGTTTGACAGCTGTCACTTCAAATGAAGATCTTGGTCATAGCTTTCATTTGAACTGAGAACGGGGAGTCTAGGACGAGTAATTAATGAGATATGGCGGATTGAACTTTGACAGCTGTCACTTAAAAGATTCAAGATTTCAAATTCAAGATTCAAGAATCAAGGATTGAAATCAAGGATCGAAATCCAGAATCGAAACCAAGGATCAAATACTTACAAGAAAAATTAAGTAAACAAAAACCAGTATTGACCGCAAAAAATTTGAAACAAAAGAGATGGCCGATTCCTCGAATAAATTTGCCCCACAGATGCCAACAGGAAAGAATGCTTGCGTCATGACCAAATTGGGATTTTTGGGTTTGTTTTTTTATTTTATAATGAGTCTCCATTCATCTTCATCCTCTAAATAGTGGGATTTAAAAGTTATTCTAATATAGAGCAGCAGGCTATGACGCCCAGCATGAACGGAGAACCTAGGAAACTATATTTTTAAGGTTCCTATAGTAAAAGCTTTGCTTACGTTGGGGATAGATGGCGCTGTGTGAACATTTACTTTTTCATTATTATAATTAGGACTAGCAGAATTTTAAGTGAAGTAGGTATAGAAAATAAATGACGCACACAGGTGCTCCCAGTACCTACAATTTAAAGCAAAAAAGAAAAGTACTTAGGAAAAATTGAGAATTTCATCAATAAAATTATCTACACTCGTGTGCAGTGATTCTGTACTTACCACCTAAAATAAAATATGATATAAATAAATAAAATAAAAAGCCTTTTATTTCTCTATAATTAACATTTTTTTCTTATCACTAATGTTTATAATCTAAGTAGGTACTAGAGAACCCCTAAGGTGAAGGCCTCCTCCAAAGCCAGCCATCTGTCCCTGTCTTGTGCTACTCGGAGCCAGTTTGGTCCAGCAGTTTTCTTGATGTCGTCGTCCCAGCGAGCGTATGGTCTTCCTATGCAGCGTCGACCTCTTGGACCCTCCCAATTTGTCACTCTCCTAGTCCATCTTCCATCTTGTAGACGGGCTACATGTCCAGCCCACTTCCATTTTAGTCAGTATGCATATCCCAAGGCGTCAGTACTGTTTGTAATTTTAAATAAAATATGATAAATCCTCATAAATCACATCACAACACAATCACACAACTGAAACTCAACGAAATTCCTTTTACATCTGTCAAATTCTTGTCCGTCTGTTTTGTTTACTATTTGAGTGTCATGTCAACCGCGAAAAAGAAGGTAGGTCTATCTGATAAAATATTCTCTGTGATACCTAATAGCCCCTCCAGACTCTCGGCAAGAAACCCCGACAACACCCGAGAAGCGTGAATGTGAGGAGTTTCTCGCCTTCTTGTTCTCGCGCTTCGGTGTCGGTACCTATTTTTGGCCGAGACAAAGGATTTCAAACAGATCATGAGTGAGAAAATTGAGAGTGTGGATAATTTGTTTGTTCTTCGAGAAGTCTCGGCGAAACTTCTCGCCGTGAGTCTGGAGAGGCATTACGGACTGTAGTACCGGAAGTGACTAAAGTTACTAATAAAATAACATAATTATATTCCCACAAGGCACGAGATATCTAAGTATTCTGTATGTACCAGTTAAGTTTGTGATATTTTATTTAAATAATATTATTCAGACGCATAGTCTAATTCGATATTCGGCTCTGGGGCAGTATTCGGCCAAATATTTTTAGAGACACCTCGAAATCATAACATATTTTCCCCTATTTTATGGGAAATTTTCAAGAGCTGGTATCACTAAAAATGGATGACAATGTTGACAGGTGACGCAAAGCACTTGTATAGACAATAGAAGATTTGCATACTTGTGTGCGTAATACGCACACTAGCGTTTCAAAGCTTGTTCTTGTTGCGATTGAAGCGAAAGAGTCCATCTAGACATATAATTAATCAAAGGGAAAAGTACATGTAAGTTAGTATGTACGTACCTACCCACAATGTTTTTGTTTTACTAAGTAGGTAGGTAAGTACTTTGTAAATATTAATAATAATATATTTATTTATTCAGACTACTTGGGTCCATTCCATACAATATGTCTAAAAGAAAATTATGATTAAACGAACTTACCTTAGTAGGTTAGTAATATATGAACACAATGTAGTATCGCGTAAGGGAGTGTCCACATTGCGTTTTTTGCAGCGCGTTTGTATCGATACAAACGCGATTCGAACGCGATGCGAACGCGCAGCCCCCCGCGCAGCCCCTCCCGGTTCGCTTTTGTATGGAAAAATACGCGTTGCGAACGCGCGTTTGTATCGATACAAACGCGCAGCTCAAAAACGCGCTGCAGAAAACGCAATGTGGACACTCCCTAAGTGATTCCACTTCAGCACTTAAGTTTAGAAAATAAAATAGAATAAAATAAAATGTTGCCGTAAATGGCAACACAGTCTTTTATTTTTTCAAAGTTTCCGATTAACCCCCACTCAGCCCATGTTTCCTGTTTGAGCTCAGCCATTTGTTCATCATTACGTTTAGAGCAGTGGTCGTCACACTTTTCTGGCCAAGGGCCGCATAGGACAATGTGAGGTATCACTGCGGGCCGCACATTCTTGAATTACTTTTTGACGATTTTTCGAAATTCCTATACTTATGGGGTAAAATCCTAGTAAGTACTTAACTACCTACTCACGAACTTGAAACTTAGCATAATTTTGCGGTCCTCAAAGACTCGCAGCTTGTTGGTTCCTATTCTATGGTCTTATATACCTAAGTACATAACTCACTTTGCTCGCAATATACCTACTCATGGAATTATAATGCGAGCGAATAGAGCTCCAAACCAAGCGAGCGAAGCGAGCCGAATTTTTGAAAGTCAAATGCAATATGTGACACATTATTTTTTTTGCGGTGATCAAAGAAAAACTCGCTGCTTATCGGTTCTTATTCTGTGGTTAGACTACGTACTTTACTCGCAATACATTCCATACTCATGAAGTTTTAGGCGAGCGAAGCGAAAAAGAAAAAACTCGCTGCTTATAGGTTCTTATACTTTTCTTAGACTTTACTAACTTTTCTCGCAAAATATCTTACTCGTGAAGTTATATGCGAGCGAAGCGAGCCGAATTTTTTAAGACAAATGCAATATTGTGACACTTGATTTTGTTTGCGATGATCAAAGAACAAACTCATTGCTTATCGCTTCTTATTTTGTGGCTAGATTTCACTCCCTTTATTCACAATATATACCTTATTCATAAAGTTAAAAGCGAGCGAAGCGAGCCGATTTTTTTAAAACAAATGCAACATGTGACACTTGATTTTGTTTGCGGTGATCAAAGAAAAAACTCGCAGCTTATCGGTTCTTATTCTGTGGTTAGACTTAACTTACTTTATTCGCAATTTACCTTACTTATGAAGATAAATGCGAGCGAAGCGAGCCGAATTTTTTAAAACTAATGCAACATGTGACACTTGATTTTGTTTGCGGTGATCAAAGAAAAAACTCGCTGCTTATCGGTTCTTATTCTGTGGTTAGACTTAACTTTTTATTCGCAATATACCTTAGTTATGAAGATAAATGCAAGCGAAGCGAGCCGATTTTTTTAAAACAAATGCAACATGTGACACTTGATTTTGTTTGCGGTGATCAAAGAAAAAACTCGCTGCTTATCGGTTCTTATTCTGTGGTTAGACTTAACTTTTTATTCGCAATATACCTTAGTTATGAAGATAAATGCAAGCGAAGCGAGCCGAATTTTTTAAAACAAATGCAACATGTGACACTTGATTTTGTTTGCAGTGATCAGAGAAAAAACTCGCTGCTTATCGGTTCTTATTCTGTGGTTAGACTTAACTTACTTTATTCGCAATGTACCTTACTTATGAAGATAAATGCGAGCGAAGCGAGCCAAATTTTTTAAGACAACTTATTTAAACATGTGGCACTTGATTTTGTTTGCGGTGCTCATAGAAAGGCTCGCTGCTTGTCGGTTCCTATTTTATGGTCGGACTTAAACCACTTTGCTCGCATTATACCTACTCAACTCATGAAACTAAAATTCGAGCAAAGCGAGCTCCAAACCAAGCAAACAAAGAAAGCTTCCTTATCTCGAAGTTTTTAAATCAATTACAATTATTATTGAAGCAACGTAGGTAGCATCATTCATCATCATCATCATCATTTCCTTGCCCTTTTCCCACTAGTTTAGGTCGGCACAACATGTTCTCCTCTAACGTGGTAGAATCAATATCTACTGAAATTGTTTGCTTGGTCGCGGGCCAATATCGTCCGCGGGCCGCACCAATATCGCTCGCGGGCCGCATGCGGCCCGCGGGCCGCACTTTGACGACCACTGGTTTAGAGGATATTTCCGCAACGGCTTGGGTTAACAGGGAGGGTGGGTGTTGCCCTACTAATGTCTTCGGACGGAGCCCATCGTATAATTATGATAGAACTTCACGTAGGTACAGGTAAATTCGTTAAATCATTAATTATACTCGTGCTCTGTCCTCGACATTAGTAGGTTAGTAATATAGGAAAACAATGTAGATGTTGAGAGCATGTGAAGGAAATATCAATACTCACTCAGGTTACTGATGAACCTGAAATACAAATAAACCTGGCATTAGGTACCATTTATTTATATTTATGAAGTTCATATTATTTAAGTATCTATTTATTTAATAGTTGCATCAAGGTGTGCACTAGTACATTCAAATAAAATAAAATAAAATACAAATACCTTGGTACTTAAACATAAACTGTGTGGCACCTCAATTACACATGCAAACGTCACTGCAATAATGTTGTTCAATTATTGACAATAATAGATACAATAAGGTGATTAATTGAATATTAGAATTTAACAGATTAGAATAAGGATTAATAGAGTCAATGATTATTATACCCTAGACATTATTTAACACACGGGAATTACTCACGTAAAATTATCGTCGATTTAGATACCGACAATGTTTCGATTCATTGTCGGTATCTAAATCGACGATAATTTTACGTGAGTAATTCCCGTGTGTTAAATAATGTCTAGTACAACTCACGAAAGTTTTGAAAGTGAAATATTATACCCTAGTTAAGTTACTTCATAGTTACCGATTATTACACAGTATATGTGTACTACGAAACATGGATACACTTAATTTTTTGTCCCTTTTGGGGGCACGCTAACTGGTAGTCTATATCTTTAATAGGTCCATGGTACATACTAACGTACATTGTACTTTTCCTTAATTGTTTAAATGTGTGGTCACACTACTATCATAGGATTAGTTTTTATTGAATAACTCAGCAAATATATCGTTGATCCCAAATGTAACTTTGCTATCCGTTTGTAAAAAAAATTTACTAAAAGGTGAGCAGGTTTATTTTTCTATTACTCCTTTTTACAAAAAGTTATTCCCAATTGTTTAAAGTGAGGATTGAGGGACCACACAAAACCACGTCTATCTCGGAATCGTGACAGTATTATTGCTTCTTTTTATTTTTACAAATGTCTATAGCACTTTTACAAACTTTTACAATGGTAGAGAGCTGGTTATTTTGATTTAAATGAGAGATATTTACAAAAATGCATTGGAGGATTGAGGGACCACAGTTTTTACGTTATATCTTTTTGTAGAAATGACTTCGTGACCTGGTTTTCAGTTAATTCGTCGTGGGAAACTTTTTACAAAAGGTCTGTAGTCACGTTATCTTCAGTTTCAATATACTTTCCGAGATCTGGAAAATTCAATGAGAGAACTGAGGGACCATACAAAATGTGCTATAACTTTTTTTCTAGAGGTTTTACAAATTTTCTAATAAGTTCTACAATCGCTTGAAGACTTTTACAAACCCCCTGGATACTTCATTTGCTGCTGGGAGACATGGTCCCTCCATCCTCTAGTACATAAGTCAAACAGGAAAAAAACAAAATGACGAGTTTTGGATGGGATTGGGTGGGGAAGGTTATTATCATTTTGTTTGAGTGTGAGTGATTCACTTGGAGTAATTTTTAATTTTATATTGTTTGTATTTTTAATAGTATAGGTTGCGTCTGACCATGGTTTTTCCCAAACCGACCCTTTACAGCATCGGAACGGCAACAACATCCTTGTGATGGATCGTGCGTGATGTGCTTGTTACAAAAAATAGTGATTATCTCGTGTTATTAGAAAAAGCTTTGAAGTCGATCAAGATGCCTTTCGACTTCTTGTGCTGCGTGAGGCCTGGTGCGGAGGATGTAGTGGAACTAAATTACGCGCATCAGTCTCTCGTAGACGTCCCAAACGATGTGTTTGTTTACGAAAGGACTCTCGAAATGCTGCACTGCCAGAGTAACAGAATCGCAGAACTACCGAGACAACTGTTCATGTGCCATGGCCTCAAGTACCTAGATCTGTGCGACAACGAGGTGGCGGCGATGCCCGCCGCCGTCTCTTCCCTCTCGAACCTTCAGCATCTCAACATTAGCAGAAACTCACTCACATCAATACCCGAAACAATGAAAGCTTTGAAGTATTTAATGTTCTTAGATCTAAGTGTGAACCCGCTCGAAAAATTACCTGATGCCATAACAAACCTGACTGCACTACAGGAGTTGTATCTCAATGACACGTACCTCGAATACCTACCTGGAAACTTTGGCCGGCTAGCAAATCTACGCATACTAGAACTGAGAGACAACTATTTGATGATTTTACCTAAATCACTGTCAAGGTCGACAGAGCTATTGAGGTTGGATATAGGCCAAAACGATTTTCAACAATTCCCAGAAGTTATTGGAAGATTTACAAAATTGAAGGAACTGTGGATTGACAGCAACAGCCTAACTTGTATTACTAATGTGATAAAGCCATTAGAATGTTTAATACATTTGGAAGCGAGCAATAACATGATTGAAGAAATTGCACCTGAAATTGGATATTGTTCTAAACTTGTGGACATAAGCCTATCGCTGAACAATCTCACTCAGCTTCCTGATACAATTGGGCAGCTGGGCAACCTAACAACACTAAAATTAGATAATAATAAGTTATATTCTCTACCAGATAGCATAGGACAATTGGCAAACCTTGAAGAGTTAATGCTAATGGGTAACTACTTGGATAAAATTCCTTCATCTATTGGACTTCTAAGAAAACTGCAATACCTGAATGTGGATGAAAATATGTTGAGATTTATTCCCCCTGAGATTGGGAGTTGTACAAAGCTTTCTGTGTTATCTCTACGAGCCAACAAATTGATCAAAATCCCACCTGAAGTGGGCCACTTAAGCTTCCTAAAAGTATTGAATTTAGTGAGAAATTCACTGAGTTGTCTACCCCAGTCCTTGTTGAATTGTGAGAATCTGGTAGCCCTGTGGCTGTCAGAGAATCAAAGTAAACCCTTAGTGCCTATGCATTCTGAAGTAGACCCACACACTTATGAACAAGTCCTCACTTGTTTCCTCTTCCCCCAAGTGCCTTTGAATCCTATTGAGTCTAAAACTGAGAATGAAAAACCTGATACTATGGAGAGCCAGGCAACTCCTCGCCATATTAGCTTTGTCGATATGAAGGCTGTTCCTAAAGTGCCAGAGAAGTCTAGCCAGCTGAAGCGAGCTCCGACACCATATCCAAAAGAACTGAGAGCATTAGCTAAACATGCTAGAAATATACACAAAGATGGAGCTCAAGATGTTGCTGCCTTGCAAAATGCAGTTCTTATAAAGGCAGCTAAAATAACTCCAACTTTTCAACAGAGGTTTGCATCAGATAATAAATTAGAAACAGATAACTCCACAAAGGAAAATGGCGAAGATGCTAATGAGGATCCTATGAAAGTATCTGTTTATGATAATTTACCAACAGAGAACACCTACGACAAACCTTTAGATCTAACTTATGAGCCTAATAAAACATACAGGAGTGTGGAGCATGGCCTTTATTCTGACACTAATGGTGGTAGTGAAGATTTCAAAGATGAACAAATTGATGATTTCAATCCACCACAAAGGCTGAGCATGAAACAAAATGATAAAGTGTATTCTTCTAGACAAGAAGTTGATAGAATACACACGCCAATTCAACAAATGCCCCAAAATGTTTACCCCACGCGCCTAGAATGTCAAACATACCAGATTCCTATTGAGAACAGCTACCGAGGAAGTTTGGAAGATACTCGCAATCATTTACAAAGGCTCAGCTTGAGTTCCCAAGATAGGCATATCAATAATGAAACCTTAATGGCTCCGCATTTTAACGAACCGTCTTATAATACGAGACCTGTAATGGACAAAATTCCCTCCTTTGAACCAATGTATCCTAGAAAAGAACATATCTGCCATTCAGTATCAGACAGCAGCTATCACGAAAGCGGGTATGGTAGCGAAACATACGCACGCGCCAAAGAAAAAATGTACAGTCAGAGAAACTATGATCCATATGGTTATCACACCCATGTCAGCAGAGACTTGCCGAGTCCGAGAGTACACACTGTGAGCCAAGTGGTCAGCTCCAGCACAATGCCTAATCTAAGTAACTATAACAATCCTGGACGAAGTGCGGACTGTCACCACTATCAAGGACCAATCCATCAGACTGCCACGCCAAACGCTAACATGTACGGCATAACAGCATCAAGCCCCACGTACGTAGCGGCGTCACAGTCTCCAGACTTGTATTCTCCAACTGGCCACACGGATTCCACGAATCCATATCGTATGACGAATACACCTCTCATTTCGGATGACGGTAGTTATGGCCACATGCATGTACATTCACCGACTAGTCAAAATATGTATGACTTATATGAGGCTATTCCTGCGTCATCAAACGCTCCCAGTGTGATCAGCCAGCGAACCAGCCCCAACGGTTTGGTGGAACCAGTTTACGGGCGGGGCCAGCCCCCGCCTTACCACATCGCAGCCCCATACACGAAACATGCTCAATATTTCAATGGAACTGGTGGATAGTGCCCAGTCCACGGGAAACCTCGTGGTTTTCTGCAGAATGTGCATTCATATGAACATTTTTAAGTGATACAATAATGCAAGAGATTTTAACAAACAATCAAATCAGTCCAGGTGTTTCTGGATGTGCAATTTAAATGTGATAAATAATAATATGTTTATAGTTAAGTGTCTATGTGACGTTGGTCTTAAAATTTTAAGGTGCTAATTTTAAGAGAAGGTTATTGTTATTGGAACTTTTTAAAACATATTGATGTGACTGAATGTGAAATTGCAGTGTTGAATGAGAATTTATTGGATGTGGAGTAAAAAGCATTTCTTTATGAAACACGCAATGTGGCATACGTTTAGAATACAGTGTAGGTACTAATTTAGTACGACTTGTAACAACTATGTTGTTTCAAAAAAATATGTGGGATACTAACTTGAAAAATTGTTAAAAATATATTAAAGATGTATTGTAATGATCATGTTAGAAACTTAGTTGAATATTATGTTGTCGACTGTACATAGGTACTATATAGTATGTACAAAAGCTCTAGATTCCTAGAATAAAATTAAAGGTATGTAGGTAGTATGATGTTATTGTTGAAAAATAGTCCTTCAAGTTGAATATCACTCCTTTGTAACAAAATAATAAAATAGGTAGGTGCATAAAAGTAATTTATGTGAATAGCTCAGTGTAGTATATTAATAAATACATCATTATATTTTTGTTTAATAGTTAGGTCCTACACTAGAATTGGTATCATAAAATCATCTGTCTGCTGCAGGGTTACATTTTATTTTGCGTCATTGATACTCGAATTTGTAGGTGCAATAGATAGGTACCATTGTTAAAGAAAGTCGTACATTTGTATTTTTTTTCTGGAAGCTTATCTTTTTCAGCTTTATTTAAAAAAAAAAGAAGACTAAAGATAGAATAGAGTAGAATAAGAATTGATTTGGACAATACAACAGAGCACAGACATACATTGAAATATTGATTCAAAGATACATAGTCTTGTCTTTATGATTTCTTATCTTTTAGTTTTTGTTAATAAGCTATTTATTATATAACGGAAATTCAACGTTTTATAAAACTGGCTTGAAATTTCTACTCCTGAAACTTTTCTATGTGATACTATGTACGGAAATATTAAATCACGGTATGTATTGAAATATTTAAATATGTATAATATCCTATAGGTACTTATATTAAAATTTTAGTTTGGTTATAGAATCTAACTAATTAATATCAGCTATAAGATTATTCTAGCAAAATTATAAAGCACTTGGAACTTGGTGCATTTATTTTTACATTTTATAATTTATTTAACAAATAAATAATTGTAAATATATTTTTCTAAAATGTTATTGTAATTAATTATTTTATTATGCTTTAGTGACTTGAGTAAACTTAAAATGATTACAGGAAAATGGTAGAAATTGTGTCCATGTATGGTTTTAACAATTTTTATCATGGATGTAGAGTTTAATGAGTAAATAATAAGCACAATATTGTACTTAAAGTGTGTATTTATGTACTTATTATTTAAAGAAAGCCAACTTGTGAACGTAAAAACCAACTCAGTTGGTATTTGACAAGCCTACTACCTGCATTTTAATCAAAATATTAACTCGAAAAATTTGATTTTAAGATAACAACATCACAAAGAACTGTGCCATGCTACATTTAACTATTTGCTGACTATCTAATGTTTTGTCAATTATGTAATGGATGAATGCAATATTTTCAATACATATCCTATTATTATAAATTGTTTGCAAATTATCCAATAAGCTCTCTACACTCACAAAATAATGAATTTATAATTAGGCTAAATTAGAATATTTTGCATATTAAAGGAGTGTCCTTGTTAAGCTCAACGTTTGCTCGCGTTTAATCTACAATAATCCTATCTTGTGACGATAGAACCACAAAGGTTAAATCTGATACCAATAGTGTCGAATGAGTTACGTTTTTAAAACTACTAATTCAAACATTTTTTTTTCATTGTTGTTCATTTTGTATTAATGAAAAAAAGTTAACAAGTGTTGAGCATAACATTTACCTACTGCCTAACGTACATAATTCGCTTAAGAAAAAAATAATGAGGTTATTTAGAAATGTTATCGCACACAATGCACTAGGAGAAATCGGTACTTACATTCATGTTAATGTCACGAAATAAGCACATAATTAGTCTCAAATTTATATGTACCTATAGTTTGTAATTTTATTTATAGGCGATTGGTAGAAATTCGAGGGGGGTAGGTATATTAGATTATGTATTTATTAGTTTCTTAATTGTTAATTCATTATGACTACAGCAATGTCAGTAATACCTATTTGAGCCACTACATACCTGAACCAAATGTTTAGATCTTTAGCAGCAGAAAATATTATTTAATGGTATCTGCCTAGGTACAAATTGCTTTGCAAATTCAAATTTTTATCATTTTACATACTTACTACGTTAGTTTTAAAGCCTCGTAAGTAGGTCTAGGTACCTTCCTACATAAATTTTTCGACTAAAATGTATACCTACTTACCTACCTACTGCCATAATAATTGTTAACTAATTAGATCATTTTAAAACTGAAAAAGTTAAAATCACTATGTAACTAAATTTATTATTATTTGTATACTTATTGAAATTACCAGAACGATTGTTGTCTTGATACTAAAACTTATATGAAAGTTTTTAAATAAAATATTTTTTTCCAGAAATATAAACATTTTTTTTTAAATAACTAAGTATTAAGGCACCTCAACCTACCCAGTATTATAGATTGATGCTTAGTCTAATAAAGCTATATTTTGCATCCAAATCAGTTTGAATTCAAATTTTCTACGTAGCTATAGAAAATTTTGTATTATATTTACAGAACATTATTATTAGGTACCTACCTACTTAGTATAAAACGAAACAAAAACAAATCAAACGACTAACCGGCTAACATAACAATAATAAGATTCCTTCTCAGATGCACGCAAGGCCGTTTTAGCGCAGTTATATCGTCATGGCATATCATAATGGTAACCCTTACAATAATGCATTTATGTATACTTAGTAGGTATACAATGATATTAAATCATTGATTAGATACAAATGTTATCGAAGAGCAGATTAAATTGATTTGTTTCGAGATCGATCGATGTAAATAAACTAGTAGTTCGCCCCGAATTAAGATCTCATCTCGCGCACCGTAGCGTTTGATCGATTTATTATTGGACTTGCTACTGACTAATACCACAAAGAACGAATACCCCTGTAACTTAAAAAATGTTTCGTTAACGTCAGGTCCCCTAGAACAAGTGCGATATTTTATGTTTCGAAACTATCAATATTTAGTACCTTTTTGGTACTATTTGGTACCTACATTACCTACCTGACTGAGGACCTGACGTTAACCGATGTTTCCAATTATCCGGAGAGGAGAATCTTCATCTGGGTAGGTAATTATGATGACTAGGTAATAACCTGCCGAGCTAGTTCATCAAGGTACCTAAGGATGCATGCATGCAAAACATAGGTATATACCTACATTTAGTCGAGTCTAATTTTTAGGGTTCCAAAAAAAAGGAACCCTTATGAGATCACTTTCTTTTCCGTCTGTCTGTCTGTTTTTATTTTGTATTGACTGAGCTCTTAGTTCAGTTGGTAGTAGCTCTGCCTTCTGCGCTGTAGGTCGTGGGTTCTATTCCCACTCAGGACAAACATTTGTGTGATGAACATTATGTTTGTTCTGTGTCTGGATGTTATAAAGTATTCTATGTATGTATTTACAAAAGGTATATAATATAAGTATTCTATCAGTTATCTGGTTCCCATAGTACAAGCTTTGCTTAGTTTGGGGCTAGATGGCGCTGTGTGAAATGTCCACCAATATTTATTTATTTATTAAGTAGTTTGTTTTCCGAGTAGAGAACTCTGGTGTCTCACCCGGACGAAGGGGACATATCGGGACAATGGGACCCCATCAACACTGCTGCTCTCCGCAAGCTGCTGCTGCAACTGGACGCTGGCGCTGAAGACAGGCAGGATTGTTGGATTGTTCTAGGTAGGTTAGGGACTGGATACATCACCACTGGCGCCCGCCCGCGCCGTGGTGATGTGTCCAGCCCCTTACCTACCTATTATTTTCATTCTCTATCAAGAAAAAATATCACGTAGTACCTAACCAAAATCAATACAACTTTTCAAACAGAAAAAGAACCATCGTAATCGGATGTCATAAGGCGGAGATATCCTGAAGCCCTCTTTTTGCAGGAAGTACCTACCTACCCCCCAAATCCCCGAAAATCCCCGAAAATCAAAAATCCCCGAAGACAAAAAAACCCATTCAATTATCGAATCTGCTTACCTACAACATTTTACGAGAGATGGTTGAGAAATGCGACCTGTAGAGGAGAATATACAGACAGACCGACAGACATCCGGCGGACAAACGAAAGCATTTTTGTCCAAGCTGAAGCAGAGACGCTTCGCTCGCTCGGTCAATAATTATAATTGTAGGTAAGTAATATTATTACAATTATACAATATGTAATGCATACATTGTAATATTTATTACTTGGTATCGTTCAAGGCTTTGCTATTGATTTGCATATTAATTATTTCTAAGTATCTACTTATTAGCACAGAATAGGTAGGTATAGTATTATCTTTGTAAATTTATTTTTACTTATGTACTGAGTGAGGGACTAGTCTAGTGCATATAATATTTATCTTATAGATAGAATACCCTATCTTGTCTAACTGTTCACCATCATCAGCCATCACTATCAGTCGTTCGTACAGCCCATCTTATACGCAGGGGCCCTAGCCGTATTACACTGTCTACCGTCGCGATCGCTGTAGAACACTTCAAAATGTATAGGAATTGACGTTCTGACCACGTGACTCATCACCTTTTGCCTTTAAACGTCAATTCCTATACATTTTGAAGTGTTCGTTCTATCGCGACGATAGAAAGTGTAATATGGCTAGGGGGGCAGATTAGGTCTCCCTCCACCTGTCACCCATAATGTCATCGACCCATCTAGCTGACTGACGATTCGTCTGTCGACTTGTTCCTCATCTAATCGTCTGTCAACTTGTTCTTCACTTACTTCTGTGTTTATAGGTACTACGACTTGTTCTTCTGTGTTTATCACTACCTACTGGATAATTATGTCCCTGTGTCGTCACCACGCCTGGTTAAGCTTCACTTGAGCGACAATAATTGCTTGCTGACGTCTCGATGGTATACTAGGTACAGTCTGGCAAAAAATAATAGACATAAATGGGGGCGCCACTGTGCAAGCTAAATACGCGAAATAGATAAATTCTCTTTTAGAAAGAAATTATTAGGTACTTCTGAATGACGCGACGTCTTCGGTACCTGTACCATAGAAAATAAACCTGTACTTTACTATAGATTAGTAGAGAAACGGTTTCCATTGTAATGAAATTTTAGTTGCCGTTTCTACCCGTTTTTGCCAGACTATACACTATAATCAAATTGTGAATTTGATATCAGGTCTCCAATCTAGATAAGTAGGTACTTATGTGAAGACGAGCATGGCGAGTTAGCCAAGGTTCTTTGTTGCCAGTTTCCTTAAATGGTACCTAACTAGTAAAGTAAGTTCGTACCTTCCTATTCATGATGACCTAGTGGCCGACTCTGGTAACTGAATTTTTAGGCCGCCTAAAGGCCTCCGAAGCACGGAAGCGCTCAGCTGTTTATGCGACTAGCAGCCACCCGCCAAAATTGTGACCGTTTAGTTAGAGGCACTAAACGGTGAAGGAAAACATCGTGACGAAACCAATACCTTTCTAATAGCGTCAATGGGCTTGCAACATGTCACATGGAATGTTAACATCTGCAAAATGAGGGAATGTATCAAATGTGCTTGGACATACCTCTGACTACCACCCCCTTAGACATCTTCGAAGGATCTAAAAATGCCGAAAGATCTGAAAGAATATGTCTACCGCTCCTTGGGAATATAGTCGTGATCATTCATTTCATTAGAGACACATATAAAACAATAGAACTTTCTATAAAGACTTTCTATATTTAGCTTGTATCCAAACTCTGTACATTGTTAACATTTTACCTCGATTAACCTGCAACCTTCTATCAATCAGGTTTTGTTCTTCTACAAACCCAGCATTTTTGAACAATGTAGCTATTTCCTCTTGTGTAAAAAAGTATACCCTTGTGTTGTCTCCACGGGCATAGAAGTTGTCTGATATACACCTCCCTTTCTTAAACCGTAGTTGAGCTAGGTCATATTTTCCATAATCTCGGAAGACCAGTAAGCCTCCAGGCTTTAGATATTTATGTATTTTATCCACTACTCCTGGCATCCTGGAACATAAAAACAAATCCTTAATTCATATTCACTGTCAACCAGGGTTTTAGAGTATATATTTTTGTCATAATATAGTATGAGCTATAGGAAGCCTGTCGTGGGTTCGATTCCCACACAAGGACAAAAATTTGTATGATGAATGTAGATGTTTGTTTTGTGTCTGGGTGTTTTAAAGTACTTAAAGTAAATGTGTATTTCCAAAAAATAAAGTATTATATCAGTTATCTGTTCTGCGCCCATAATGCAAGCATTGCTTAGTTTGAGGCTAGACGGTGGAGAGAGGGAAGGGAGGCCTTTGCCCTGCAGTGGGAAACGTCAGGCTTATAAATAACAATAATAAAAAAAATATGCCATCATCATCATCAGTCAGATCTGACAAGTCCAGAACAGCCTGTGTCTAGACATTCATTACTTGCTTATTTTTAAGCAAGTTGTGAACTTGTGACTTTTTTCATACATTAATTTTATCATTTATTACTTGCATGTAAACTATTTTCCATCTATCACCAAACTATAGGGTGACTAGATTCATTAAACAATTACATATTAGTTACTTACTTGGTAGGCTCAATAGCAGACAGTACAAAAATCAGCACAATAATATCCAGAGAGTTTTCTTCAAAAGGCACATCCCATTCACTCCGAGTTGCGTCCAAAACAAAAACATTGCACCGCTTTGTGTCATACAGCTCACTTTGCTTCATGATCTCAATGGCTTTAGAAGAGAAGTCACAACCATAGACAAAGAGGTTAGGGTCCCGACTGTACTGAAGAATAGGGAAGATAGTGTTTCCAACTCCGCAGCCGATTTCGAATATTATCCGTTTAGTTTCTGATGGTACCAACTCTTTGCTATTAACAGACTCTTTACTATCTGTTGTTTCTCTTTTGTTTGATACATTATTGTCTCCTTCAGGGTATACTCTTTCTGGAGCTGCAGTGTAGTCCGGGGCTAGTTCAGGGAACTCTGTGAAAAGCCAGTGCCTGTCTTTGAAGAACCTGGAACAGAAAAAAATAAAATTAAAAACCTTTCTAAAAACAAAGTTAAAATCAAACTTTTATTTTCACAACAATAAAAGTTTTTGACACAGATAACTTTTTTGCCTCTTCATTTTCTATAAGTTTTGATTATAATGGCAAATAACCATTAAATAAAAAAACTTAGCCATTAATCTTTACTAATATACTAAAGTGGAAGAGTTTGTTTGTTTGAACACGCTAATCTCAGGAACTACCAGGCAGATTTGAAAATTTTTTACTGCATTTGATAGCTAAACTCTTGAGGAAGGTTATATGCTACTTTTTAGCGTCATCATCACTACCATTATACCATCACTACGGAGGCAACGTCGCGAGGGCTTTGCTAGTGTCATTTTTTTGATGATTACTTATTATAATAATAACCATGTCTATGTTAGGACTTTATAGGGGTCTGGGGCTGACATATTTTGAATTTAAAGTAGTTTCAAATAATACCTGTTTTGATGAATATCGTAGAACGCATCCCAGTGCTTATCCGCATCACTTTCCAATGACTCAAGATGATCCTCAGAAAAAGTCACTTGTGAATTCTGTTCAACCTTGTCTTTAGCAACTCTCTCCTGTTCTTCGTCCCATTGAACGTTATCCCTGCAAAGAGACAACGTATTACTCTATATTTAACGTTTTAATCATAATTTACGAAGAGAATGGTACCTAACCAGGCATTGAATAAAAACAGCTGATTTTTGTCTTTCAAATACCGAGAACCACCTGCTGGCTTTTTCCTATGCCGAGTTGATTCTAAATATGATAATTTCACATTGTCGCTGCTTTTAAATTTCGTAAATTGTGTAAGAAAAGTTCTAAGTACGGTACCACGCGTTATGCTTGAAAACTTGATCAACATTCTCCAGAAACCGATTGCCAAATTGTGGTCGCTTATCGTCAGACGTATCTTCCATTTAATATGTTTCTTTTTCCGCTATTTACACAGAAAATTAAATAAAAGTGTTCTAGAATCGTAACCCAAACACAACACAACATAACCTCTCTCTGTCAGTGTCAGTCTGACAAAAAAGAAAAGCTTGTCAATTTTGACATATTTTTTTTTCTTTATTTTGGCTTCGCACGGCTTCAAGGAAATTGCACGGCTTACGTGCATTCAGCCAGTGTCAAGTAATTAATAGACTTCAAGTTTAAAGATACATAAATAAGTTATACAAATACATAATGCAGACGTTCATCTGACTCCATCACGTAAGTTTTCAAAATTCTTGCAGGGCTTTTGGTCCAAAGACAAAGAAAACTATACTTTTAAGGTAAGTAGGTACATCTACGGTTTGGTCGAAGCGACGCGTGATCCGAGGTCTGGCACTCATTTGGCTCAACGGATGGATCAGCATTGCTATGCAGCGGCGGTAAAGCTGCCAGTGTCATGGGCTTGGGCATGCTTTTGACTAGCAGTGGATGGGATCAGTTGAGCTACCTATAGATCGTTAACAACGATCCTTAGATGACCCAATTGGTTTCTAAGGTGACACAGCCAGGTAGGTATTTACCTAGGTACTAAGTATAGGGTGGGTTGTCCACCTGTGAACCAGGCAGATGCAATGAGCCACTGCTATATTTCAAAATTGTGACATTGCCGTTCTTTACGAATACTGCCAACAGAAACGCATACGCATCCCTCACTCTCTCCCCAAATTGCAAGCAGCGCAAGCTTAAGACGTACGCCCAGTGATCGAATTTATAAAAATGTATCACAAAAGTCAGTTTTTTGTGTTGATTTCATTCTTTTTCTACATTTTTTGGGTGTTACCTAGGTACAGTTTTTTTTTGCCTGTTACGTATGATTACACATACATAACGTTGTAAATTACACTATAGTTCGTTTCCTGTATCATCATTTACCAGGTGAAATTCTGAGGTTTGTTTTGTCAATGGGGTGTGTCCAGCAATGAGCCATGACATAGTGTCCTGCATTGAACCATAGTTATCACATACATTTTCCCAGTCCGAGCTGCACCTACCATTCACATACGTTGAGAAACTGAACCACCTACTTATTACAACTAGATTTGTATGATAACTTACTTATAATTAGTATTATGATAAAAAAACCATGTTGCTTGATGTCAATACATAGATTTTATTAAGACTAAGATACTCAAGCCTAAATATAATTAACAGTACCTCTAACAGCTTATATTTCATAGTTAATAATAATTTTATAGATAGGTAATAATAATAAAGTAAAAACATTGCCCTTTCTCTTGGTAAATAGATGGTTCATTGCAGAATTCGGTCTGGTTCAATGCGTACCACCCGTGTTACGCAATGAACCAATTCTCATTTTTTGCTAAATCTGTATTTCTAAGAAATCTAAAGATTTTATGAATAAACTAATAATGCACAATCTTAGCCAGATTAATCATCTTACTTCACGCCAAATCTTAGGTCCGTAAGTCAAAAAATGTAAAAGATATGGACGTTTGAATTTTACCTGGTTCATTGCTGGACAACCCACCCTACCTACTACCTAAGTATAAGGTAGACTTTTTCCTGTAAGTGCTTGCCTGAAGGGCTGAAGTATTTTGATTAAGGTACCTGGGGGTATTAAGGCCTAGCTAAGGGAGATTTGTAATAAAATGAAAAATATCCAACTTAGTCAACTAGTTTTATTATTAATCAGTCATTTACTTAAATTACTACAAAGTTTTAACAAAAAGTAGCATCTTCTGCTTAAAACTAAAACAATATTAACCTTTTTTAAAAACACGATCTGTAGGCCTTATTATAATAAGGGGGGGGGGGGGGTAAAAAGGCCTATAGTTTAAACCAGTGTTTTTCAATCTTTTTGATTTCGCGACCCCTTTACAGGTTGAAATATTCTGGCGACCCCCTTGTGTCATAGAAAGCCAAATAAATAATTTAATTAAACGGCTACATACGTTAGTTAGGCAATGTGTTTTTCCTATTTTAGTACATTTATCCATTACTAGCTGCTGCCCGCGGCTTCGCTCGCGTGGTACCCGGATAAAAAGTAGCCTATGTTACTCTCCAGCCCTCCAACTATCTCCACACAATCCGTCGAAATGTTTTGACGTGAAAGCAGGACAAATAAATAAACAAATAAACACACTTTCACATTTATAATATGGGTACGGATTTACGCGGGCCAAACTGCATCGGCGACGGCGACGTTGCCACACCGCATTGCCGTTGCTGCAATTTGAACAAGAACCTTCAAGGAGGAGAAGAAAATATTTTAACAGCTACAGATAAAATAAAATCATTTCACGCAAAACTTCGTTTGTGGTCAACTTCTCTGCAAAACAAAATGTTTGAGTCTTTTAATTAGAAAATGATTTGATTATTAACGTTTCAAAAATAGCACCATAATTTGATAAACTTTTGAAAAATGAACAAGCACATCCTTCTCACTAAATTGTGTTTTTTTTTGTGTAAGAACCTCGACTTTTTTTTTGAGCCGGCGACCCCCCGAGTAAGGCTTCGCGACCCCCCTAGGGGTCGCGACCCACAGATTGAAAAACACTGGTTTAAACTATCGAAAAATCAACGTATAAACTGTAAATTGGTATTTTTGAGATCAATAATCATACAAATAAAGCAATAGGAACATAAATCGTCTTAGAAAATTAAATAAATTGCCTCTATTCGCATCCACCAGGACACTGAAAGTCATCAGTATCTTCTACCGACAAACCTACACACTGTTCATGATACCACTTGAAGCATCGCGAGCATTGCCTCATTGCATCATCCATCTTGTCTTCTTCGCATGCATGACAGTACCAACTACCTTGCTTGTGTGAAGTACCTTTGATGGTGATAGACTTTTTTGCCGATACAATTTTAGCTTTCTTTAGATTTGAAGTCTTTTTAGATGTCCTCTTTTCTGTACTGCTCGAACAGCTGCGATCAGATCATCTTCTGACCATAATGCCCGTTTAGGAGTCATCTTGACCGTAAGAACTGAAAAAAAATCATAAATAAATTAGACATACATACATACCTAGACACATACATACATTCCAAAAATACACCCCTTATTAATTAGCAGTTTAAAAAGTAGGAGTATAATAAGGCCTACAGTAAAATTTTATAGGCCTTAATATCCGCTGACCACGTGCGTAAAAACACAAAATAAATACAATTTTGAACACTATACATCCTTTAATATGGTAAGGTAGGGGCAAGCATACATTAATTAATGAACAGACAGTCAATACAGGTATGTAACTATGATATTCCAAAAATTACTTACGTTTTACTGAAGCCAATTTTTATAATTCCGGCTGCGCGACCACTCCCCAGAATGTTTTCGGCGACACTGGCGCCGTGGGTAGTGAAAGTACGCGTCCGCCGCTTCGCAGTGACGTGTATACGCACTATGTATGTGTGAGTGTAACCTTAAGCGTCAACTGTTATATTTCGTACGATTTTTGTCACTTAGGCCTTATTAACCGACAGGCCTTAATACCCACGGGTACCTTACCTACATTTCCAAATGTAACTTTACACTGTTCCACGAAGCATGTTGACTTTATGTAATAGGCCACGAGGAACTTCCAATATTCTGTCGAATTCTACGTTATTGCGCCATAAAAGACGTTTAGATGCTGTTCTCTGATCAAAGTAAACATCATAAAAACGATTCTACGGGTCATTAAAGTCTTCCCGCAAACGGAATGGCCACACGTTCGAAATGTTCGAATCGTGGATAAAGTACCGGAGTCAATAGGAACAGATTTAGACGACCTGGCTAAATCTGATACGGTTGTGGGCAGAATTGTAAAGCTAGTAGGCTATGCTTGTAGCTAGTAGGGTATGCTGCAGTACCTACAAATTCTGTTTTGCAGTAGGCAGTGAACGTTTACCTAGGTACTATAGTGAGGATTAAATCATTATTTTGCTCAGTCATTATTTTGACTGGCTTTTTTCATTTGATTTGGTTAAGATAGGTGCCTACCTTACATTCATAAAAAATATTTATTTGTTGGATTTGTCTCCGCCCCAAATACCACAATAACTAGGTTAAGTACCTACTTAGGTATTGAAACCTCGGAAAAAATCACGAAAAAGGAAACGACTAAAATTAATTTTCTCAAACATTTTATAGACATGTACTGTACCTACCTACCTACGTACCTACACGAGAGTGAAGTGAGATATGAAAATATCTAAATACTTACCTACTTAATTTGCTTACCTACCCACCTGACATAATTATAAACTTCTTAACCTTATCAAAACTCTTACTTAGCCTAACTACTTATACCAATATTATAAGTACTTACCTAAAGAGGAAAGATTTGATTGTTTGTTTGCATTGAATAAGCTCCGAAACTACTGAACCGATGTGAAAAATTCTTTCACCATTAGAATCCTACACTATCCCTGATGAACATGGGGTAGGTATAGTTTGCGCCCCGACTTCGCACGTGTAATTTATAAATTAAACCTATGCGAAGCTGGGGCGAACCACTAGTTATTAATAATGTTCTTCAAAGTAAACAGAGCACATCAAACGACAGTTTCCAAATCGTCTGCATAACTTGTGCAGGCAGCGCAAGTTATCTACGTTTGTCGAGATACAAGTACCTATCTACTTATTACCGACATGTCTGCACTGAGCTTCCCTGACACTTGTACATAAGTGTACACAGTCAGTGTACAGTCTACAACACATGTATTCATGACTTTATTTTCTCTATATCTTCACATATACTAAAATTAAGTACCTACTTACTTACCTACTCAGGTAGGTATACTTAATGTTAATACATTATCTGAACAGTTAATAATAGTTTAAAAATAATTATAAAATAAGGTTTCAAAAGTGTCCAAATGAAAACCTAGATCAATTCGTAAGTCTCATCCTGAAACCTTCCTTAAACAAGAGGCTATTATAAGTTTCATCTAAATCCGTTCACCACTTTTTTGATTGATTGAGTAGGTAACAAAATTTGTAAAAAAAATTGTAACAATATCCAAACATCAAATAAAAACAAATAAGTACTTACCTAGAAACACTCACTTTTATAATTTAAGTAGGATTTGATTTTTAGTTTACATAATAACTAGTTAGGTAGGTACTAATTATAAATTTAATCTGAATTTAAGGGCCTAAAAAGGCCGTATCACACTTCTACCTTGCATCGCTACGATAAGCACACAAAACTGTAAAATTACTTTATTTCTCTTTATTATAGTAAATTCACAATAGGAATTGCAATATATATGCCGTTCTTGTCACTCTTAGTCTATGAAAAGAGACGGCATATGCAAGTAGGGCAATTCTTATTGAATTTCAAACAAGAATTACGAAAATTTCATTAAAATCATTCATCATTCATTCATTCAGTAATCAAATTGATGTCGCCAACCGTAGGTACCAACTCGACTGTACTGTCTATGTAGGTACTTATCTAGCTACTATAAACCTTCCGTCTTCGACTCCGTGAGGTCGAAACTTCCGATTAAGTTGCACCTCTCCTTCCTGTAACCTTACCTTCTTATTTATAAAGATCCAAAGCCAGCTTTCAGGCTTATTTTTCTTAGAAAATGTGGTTTTTTTTTCTGTTTGCTTGATAATAGGAAACTTCTCAAAAAATATTTATAACATACTAGCGGACGCCCGCGGCTTCGCCTGCGTGGACTATTACTTTTTTATCCCACGGGAAACATGCATTTTTTCGGGATAAAAAGTAGCCTATGTCACTCTCCAGCCCTCCAACTGTCTCCACACAAAAAATCAAGTCAATCCGTCTCTCCGTTTTGACGTGAAAGCAGGACAAACAAACAAACACACTTTCACATTTATAATATGGGTATGGACTATGGATTACGTAAAACAAAGTTTTATTGAGAACTGCTAACAGATTCAAAGGAGTTCAGAGTACTTGTCAAGGCATCATTATGATGCCTTGACGTACCGAAGTACCGAAGTACCTATTACTTAAGGCCAAGCTCCAAAACGGTTATGATTGTTTGCCTGCAAATTGTAACTAAACGGAATATCTCATCAAGTTACAACTCCAATTATGTGATTTTTTAATCTTTTTTCTATTTAGTTCTAAAGGCAGAAACACGATTAATAGAAATTTACATGATACTTTTACGTTTTGAAAATGACACCTTTTCTCAAGATTTTTGCATTTTTCTTGAAAACTAGTTCAGCTACATATACAAAATAAATACTCACAGAAAGGAAATTTAGTCTTTTATTTGCTTCTAAGTTATCGTTTACCTAGACTGCTTATTTTTCTCATAATAAGCAAAATTAGTTTTGAGCTTTACTTCTGAGCACAGAGAGTTAAACGGATCAACCGAAAATCAACCTTATTGAGTCCCGAGTTGCTATATAAATAAACACAGAATCGAACGCAGCTCATTCCGCTTCTGGGCGGTCACAAGGTCGGATCCACGCGCGTTTTGACATTTTGACATTTGACAAGCTATTTGCCCGCCCCGGCTTTGTACAGGTAACAGAAAATGAAACCAAAAAGTCGTAAAGTTAGTAAGTATTTAGTTTTTTTTTCGATTAGGAAAAACAATACTAACTTTACGACCTTAGTAATAATGCACAGTCCCTCCCTAAGGGTAATTTTGAATAAAATAAAAATAAAGTAGGTATTTAATTACTCTGGTGAATCAAACCAGAAAATATTTATTTGAAGTAGGACTTTATTGCAACCCCTTTAAAAATTCATAACTTAGTACTTATTATTTTATTTTTATTTAAGAAATTAGGTACCTACATTTATTTCTTAGAAACTTGCCTCCTTTTTTCACCTTCTTGTTAGATAGAACAGAAGATCGAAGATCACTATAGATTACGAGTAGAACAAAAAATCGGCAAAATTAGTTTAGTAGTTACGGAGATACGTGGTAAAACAAACATTCACACAAACTTTTCTCATTTGTTATATAATAGGACTAGTCGAAATCGAATGTCATTCGGAACAAAATGGAGTGGAGTCGCATCCTCAACTATATAATTTGGCTTTTGTTCAAGGACTGTTTTGGCCAAGTGGGATATTACCCCGAATTTAGTTTTTTTTAGCTTCACTTGTATTCATCTATGTCAACAGAATCTTAGAACGTAGTTTTAATCCATTTCAAAACGTCGGATCAAAATGTGCACACTTATCAAGGATCAATGACATTATTATTTTACCACGTTTTTATTATACTTATATAGTCACTTTCTTGTTCGTCTGTCTATCTGTCTGTCGTTCCGGGGGAAATCTCGCGTGACTAAAATTTCGAGCACTTTCCGTGTAGCTGGCCGGCTAAAACTGTCAGGGTAGCTCACAACTCGATGACAACGCATTCTAAATAAATAAATAAAGACGTGGTTTTTAGTTTATTTTTTAATCTAAAATTAATTTACATAGTTAATTTTAGTACTGTAATTTTGTACTTTATCGACTCGTATGTAACTATAGCGTGTTTTTTAGTGTTTTAAACTCCGGTTGGTGCATATATCCAGTGTCGAGTGACCCGAGTGCTTATGGGCTTAATCAATGAAGGGGTTGTAAAGATATTAGGTACTCAAGGGGGTAAAAAAATAAAAGTTATACAAATAAATTTAATGGGGTGTCATATGAAAGTTTATGGTTCACAAATTGTAATTTACGCTAAACTTAACGTATTATGACAGTCCTAAGAAAGCAAAGTCGGCGTAGTTTGTAGTTTGTAGTTCACACAGTGAACACAGCATACAATTATTTGTGATTAGACTTATCTAGGTATAAAGAATATAATACATATTATGTCGGAGTTGGAGCTAGAAAAGGGAATGTTAATTGATTTGATACTTCGTTCTGCACTACATCCTGTTAACAACGCCATCTGTAGACTAATAATGGAAACGTCAAATAGACAACTGTCATTGTCACTTGGGTGTGGTCGACACAAAGTAGGCAGAGGGCGCTAAAGTCAGTTTTGTTGTTGGACAGTTCGCTTTCCTCGAGCGGGTGGCGAGCGGCGTGGCCACTTTGGTTCTGGCATCGGAGCGGAGCGGTCGCTCCTCGATAGTAATAATGTTCTGTGGGTAGCTTTGTCTCTTTCTGTTGAACTCACCGCGTTTCCATTTTGTTTTTTAAATGGTGATAGTAATTCTAATCGGCAAAAATCGAATCAATCCTCTGTTTAAGTCTTGTGAAAGTAATTGTGATTACAAAATAGACATCCTGACTACACGTTACATTGGTTATTTCGTGTCTTTGAACATATCGGACCATCCATACTTCACGCCCAGAACCCTCTCCCCGACAAGTATATGATCTTCTTATGAAATATTATCTTATTCTATTAAACGAGCAATATTTGTTTGTTTGTTTATTTGTACTCACGTTCTCGAAAACGGCTCTAACGATTTCGATAAAATTTGCGGTACAGAGGTTTACGGTTTACGGGGGCGAAGAATCGATCTAGCTAGGTCTCTACCTAGCTAGATCGATCGAGACCTAGCTTTTTTTAAATACATACTTAACTCATTTTTCTTTTTCTTTTTTTCTCGATTTGCACCCAAGCAGAGCTTGGTCGCCCAGATATTCTATAATAAGTAATAATAATTATGAAGGTAACAACTAGGTATCACTACCATCGAAAAAAAAAAATTGATGAAGTCTCCATGACAATGTTCGCTACTTCAACAAGATGTTAAAATTATAATTATTCCAAGATAGTTTCAAAAGTTTTAACATGTCAAAATATCGTGAATAGATAGAGGGTAGAGGGGCGTTTGGGGGGAGTCAACGATGACATTTCTTTTGAAAGCTAATCCTTAATGAGGAGACCTAACAAGAGAGCAGGTGCAAATATATAAAAGCATATTAAACTTAATAAAACCAACAATTCAAGTTTTCTTTTTTCAAATTAATGGTCTTTCCAACAGAATGTATTCTCCCAGAATATCATTCGATTTGCCTTGATGCATGGGTCAGTTCATTTTAATCTTTTCTCCGTTTCTGCAGTATAGTCTGATTCAGACTAATGTTCTGAACGTGTCAACTCCGCGTCCCAGACCGTGCTACGAGATGAGCTACGGCGCTACGGAGCTACGAAACTCGTAGCACTTGTATGTTTACTGTCCGTAAAGTTTGTGATTCAGAGAATTCTCATGAGGAGTAATTATACCGAGATATTATTATTGCATGTTATACAAAATATTGCATTTCTGTGTTAATTTCTATAGTCGTACATTTAGGTAATTAGTAAAGTACCTACTTAGAATTGCAATGTCTTTGGTTCAGCCATGTCTTTGAAATTCCCGTTTGGATATTTCTAAATCTTGAAGTTTAAAGTTGTTTTGAACGCAGTAGAGATAAAGTAATACAGTTGGAAGATATTCGCTTCATATCAGCTTGTTTCGTTCATCGAATTATCTTTATATACCCTAAATAATAAAGTGGAAGAGGTTGTTTGTTTTTTCATTTGAAATCTCAGGAACTAGCAGTCAGATTTGATAAAAATATTTCTGCATTTGATACCTTAATTCTTGAGGAAGGTTATAGGCTTCTTTTCATCATCATCATCTTCACCATATACCGTCATTACGCGGTTAGCGACGCAAGGGCGCAGCTTGTAATCCTACTACTTAATAATATTTATACTAAAAAAAATATAAGTTAGAAACACGATAAAACTACCAAAATAAAAGTACCTTTTCTGGGCCATTGTTTTTCCAAGTAGAAAAACTTTCTGACAGGACGATAAAAAGGTCATCCGACTTTTCATATTCAATCCCTTATATCAGCTTAAAAATGGGGCTGTAGGTTTATATCAAAGGTAGTTTTATTCAGAATCTGAAATTGGCCTCGACTTACTCTACCCACAGACACTTCATTTTTACTAAAATCTACTAACTTTAGAAATTTCACTTTTCAGGGGAAATCACAAGGGAATCATCGCCCTAATTATGGCACTGATTCCCTTGTACACTGACTAATTTAATTTAAACAAAAACCAATGGCTCTTATTTCGTTCGCGCTAAAGACCAAAACAAAACTACAGCCTGAGTGAAATTTCTAAAGTTAGTATATTTTAGTGATAATGAAGTGTTTGTGGGTAGAGTTAGTCGAGGCTAATTTCAGATTCTGAATAAAACTACTTTTGATCGAAGAAAACGACGCAATACAAGGTACTTTTAGAATGTTACTTTCAATGTCTTTCTGATAATGGTCGTGAACGATATTAAAGCTATCGGTTTTAGTAGTAAATCAATTAGTCAGTGTACAAGGGAATCAGCGCCTATATAGCCTATATCTAGGTGTAGGTAGTGAAACTGAAATGGAACGAACTGTTCAGGACTTAGTCCTTCGAGCCGGATTAATCTGCACTGGGTAGCTTTGATGGGCTGTGGATTGCGTTCCTTGTCATTTATCTTTTAATACTCAAGAACAACTAACTAATGCATAGTTTGACTAAGGTAGGTAAGTACATAATTACAAAAAAAAAATATGATCACACTGTATGTACGTACCTAGGTAGACGTTTTCTAAGACCTTAGGCATTTAGAAACTTACAGATTTGTCTAAAAGTGTAGTCAGAGTGTATGTTTGTATGTTCAAATACATATTTGGTACATGCTAAGTAACATTTTGCAGAAGTTAATATTTCATACGTGACCGGTTGCAAGCCCAATGTTTTCCTACACAGTATAGATTAGAGCTATAGGTATGTGTCAAGAATTAGACAATGAAATAATCGTCACAAGTATTTAATTCATTAATTAGGCAGATATTTTCAAGTGGATTATTTTATGACTTCACTGGTTTCTCAAGTAGATATAATATACTTGGATAGTAAAAAGGTAGGTACATACAACTATGTACTATCAACTAAGCTGGCAGAGCAAGTTATAGCAGCGATAGCGCTGAATACACCTACGCGGACTCAGATTAGAACTGAACATCTGAGTAGGGGAAAATTGGGGGTTCTGGATATAAATATCCAGAACCCCTCAATTTTCCCTATTCATCTATTCAATCTACTACATCGAAGTAACCCTATTTTTACTTTTCATCTATTCAAATAAGACTGTTTAATCCAGAATTTTCCCTATTCATCTATTCAATCTACTACATCGAGGTAACCCTATTTTTACTTTTCATCTATTCAAATAAGACTGTTTAATCTAGAATTTTCCCTATTCATCTATTCAATCTACTACATCGAGGTAACCCTATTTTTACTTTTCATCTATTCAAATAAGACTGTTTAATCTAGAACCCGATTTTACTTTTAATCAATTCAAGTATTCAATCTACATATTTAACCAAAGTATTTATTCATTTATAGAAAAAAAACATAGGTTTGCCTAATTCAAATGTTAACTAACCTATAAAGACTGAACCTAAAATAAAAATAAAACAAGGAATAATATATAATAGTTGGTTTATTAATTCAGCAAAGTTATTTTTTATAAATTCACATATATTGAATTATCAATTGATTTCAGAAGTTCTCTTATTTTTTCATATAAATGATCAGAGTAAAAGTTTGCAACAACATGCTGCGCACATATGACAGCATTACATTTACAAATAGAATCTTCAAAACAAGTAAATTGTTCCGCATCATATACTTCTATTCGAATAAGTTTCACTCCTTTTACACTAGTTCTAAAACTGGACGCCAGTTGCTTGCTGTTCGTTAATTGCACAAACGCGGGAGCATTTGATGGTAAATTGACTTCTTCTTGCATGTTAAGTGGACTTACAGTCGCAGGCGGCGATAAAATCCATGGTGAGTACTGAAAATATTATTTCAATTACTATCAAATATTAATTATTAAGTAATTAATTTTATACACTTGATATCTGACAATTAATTCTTACCGACATTTTCCAAGCTTTTGTTCCGTGTGTATAGAATGATATCAATTGATGCTACTAAAATGAACTTGAATTTTAATTTTTATTTATAGGTTCAATGTATGTTGTTTATAGGTATCTAATTTGAAATAGAGTTGAGAACCTTGTATGAATGGCTAATATTTATGGCGAAAATGCACCGTAAGTGTTATCAACGTGTAGTGTTGTAGATTATGAGTAAGTTACCCTAAACCTAATATAGGCTTCTTCATATGATTAGATATCTGCACTTCTGCAGCCTAGTGGTTGGTCGACATTGCAGTGCGCGGGTTCGATAAAATGTATTATTTACTTACTTTGAGGCTACATGATGCTGTGTGAAATGTCCAGCATTATTTATTATTATTTATTTTATTACAAGTAGATATAATGATATTTATGGAAACCATTATTAGTTAAGTATACCTACTTCTTTAGCGCATGACTTTACCTATGAGGTCTTCAGTAGTTGGAATTTTCATAATATGAGAACTGATTCAAGATACAATAAGTAGGTACCTAAATAAGTTTTCTGTTGAAAGAATACTTTTTCAGCACTATATTTTTTTGTGGTATAGGTAAGGGTAAGCTGATTCAAATGAGCCTAAGCACGGATGTTCTACTGTAATTCACTGAGATGATTGAACAGATCCTACCACCATCATCAGATCAGCTCGCTGTTACCATAATATTGCATTATCACTGAAAACCTTTTGGTGGTCTTTGTCCTGATCTGATCCGACCTGTAGGTAGGCATCTGATCAGATCGCAGATCAATCGGTTTGGATGTCTATGCGTGTGTCCTTAGATTCATTCAAACAAACTTAGCTTAATTATTATTATTAGTGGAATGAAATTTACACTACCTTTTTATATAAGTATATATATTTCAGCCTAACTTAGTCAATGTTATGTAGGTAGTTAATAAAATTTAGAATATTATGTATGATGTATGGTCAGCCAAAAACATGTTTTATTCTTATATACCTACTATTAATTAATATGTATAGCAGTAAAAGTAATCGATAAAAAATCAATTACTTAAATCGAATCCGAGTGATAAACATAGTCTAATAATTCAAATCAAACTTTGTTGACAAAAATGTATAGAGAGCGTTTTATTACAATAATACACCTCCATATATGTAAAAATGTGCACGTGAATTGAGACTATTTAAGCCAGGATGATGTCCAAAACAAGAGACAGTCTTCTCTGGAACAGCAAACCTTCCGATCCTTCAACTTAAAAAAAAAATCGTCGTTCAACTTTAAAAATGTAAGTACAAACTATTCAGTTACATACACTTCTCCCAATGGATCTAGGCATTCGTGAAGTTACTCGATTCACTCACGAATGCCTAGATCCATTGTGAGAAGTGTACATTCAGTTATCTCTATTCATCTATTCATATATTAATCCATTCATGCTTTCATCAATTCATTGTATTAATTCCTTAATATTTTTATATTTTCAGGTCCCGAAGCATGATGTCTTTGAACTACTCCGACGACGACGTAAGCGTGCCGACTTCAAACCGCAGCGCAACCGCTCTACCATCAAAGAAGGCACGCTCGTCGCTTGCCATCACCGACGCCATGCCCTCGACGTCGTCGTCATCGGTGGCGAAGAAGCGAAGGAACAAGATCGCCCCGGTGATTCCACCGAAGAAGCCCACGCCGTACGAACTATTCGGCACGGATAGCGAGGAAGAAATAGAGGATCCTCGACCACGCAAAAATGGTAATATTCAAGATCTTACCTCATACTTCATAACAAGATGTTTAAAAGCATATTCACGTCAGGTACGGAAAATAGACACAGGAATATATTACATTATCACCAAGATTTATAACTCAAATAATATAATACATCCAGATATAGTCATCAAAATAAGATCAAACGCCGATACAATAGAATGGTACCACCTAGTAAAGTTTATAGAAACTGCACGGAGACAGATCAGAAACTGTTTTATTTTTAGTTGTTTGAGAGACGATCGACCTCTAATCAGGAATATTATTTCACCATCAGAAAGATCAAGAGAAGAAGAAGAAGTGTCGCAGAAACCTCATCGCCGGTGTGAGGAAGTACAAAAGAAGGAGCATCGTACCCCGCCTGCTGCCTTTGCTGCTTCAACGTCAACGTCGAGGAAAACATCTGCCCGGGATGTCTTCGGTAGCGATAGCGACGACGATCAAGCCATCCTACCGGGTACTAAAAAAACTCCCAGTGTATGCTCCTACTTCACGAAACGAATTCCTCATGGTGTATCGCGACAGTCGGATCTCACTAAAGAGGGTACCCACTATGTGGAGCTCAAAGTTTACAGTTGCGAGGAAATAAAAAATATCCAGCCAATGAATAGGTGGCGTCATGCTATAATTACCATAAAAAATAGAACAGATGATAACACCGAGGCGTGGAAGCACCTCAGTGAATTTATTAAAGCTACTCGTAGAGAATTTAAGGATTGTAGACCTGATATTATTAACGGCTGTTAAGATTTAGATAGTATTTAAATAAATACCTAATCTTAACACCGTTAACAGGAACTATAATCCTTACTCGAGTTGCTTTTATAAACTCATCAAGGTGCTTTCACCCTCGGTGTAGGAATATCATCAATTTTATTTTTCACTGTAATTATAGCGTAAGCGCATTGATAATTTCAATCTTTCGGTATGGATATTAATTAATGGATCTATTTACTCAGTGTAATCATAGTAAGCGCATGTAATCTAGAAAGTAGGTATTATAACCATATTATTAAGTTTATTTCGTTATCTCATGTATGTAGGTATTATGAATAAATTAAAAGTATTAACGATTCATTACACTTTTTTATTTCTTTTACAGTTGTGTCACACTCAAGCCTGCCACCAGCTAATGAAATTGATGAATTAATAAATTGTGAAAAATGTCGAATTGAAATATCACGAAATGAATATAGATATCATTTGAGAACTAACTTGCATAAATCGAACTGTTTATTGAGGACTGAATTTGATAATATCGATATTGTTGCCACTGCATTCAAAAATAGAATCGTTACGTATCGTTTGAACCCCATAGAAAATATCACGCATCTCCCTGTAGAGGTGAATCTGAGAAATAAACGAAAAGATATAATACAGTTAATAAAAATGTCGCTAAGGAAACATGAGTGTATTAAGGTTAACTTTGAGTTGTTTGCTTATTTTATTTTACCGAAGTCAAATGAACAGCAACTAAAGTCATTTAACACAAAATACGAAATAATTTATCAAAGTACAGATTTGAATGAAATGGTATCGAGATTGCTTGACATTTTTATGACGAAACTATCAGAATTTGAACATTGTGAATCGGGCTGGAGTTATGAATCTATGAGTCATTTAGAAATTAATATTAACAAATACTGTCCTCTGAGAGGTGGCACATACATAGATTTACCAAAATCTATTAAAAATACAAAAAGCTGTATTAATATTCAGAATCATGATGATTATTGTTTCCTTTGGTGCGTGGTTGCTAAGTTATTTCCTGCAAAGAATAATGTGTGTAATGTGAAGTCATATCCACACTTTTCTTCTGTGCTTAATGTAAAGGAAATGACTTTTCCACCGACCTATAAAGACATTGCATTATTTGAAATGAATAATCCTAATATTAGTGTCAATATCTACGGTCTAAACGACAAATGCTGTGTAAATGGACCTCTATATTTTACAAAAAATCGTAAAAGTAATCACATTAATTTGCTCTATATTGAACGCAATAATAAAGGTCATTACTGTCTGATAAAAGATCTAATGCGATTAGTACGACGTCAAATGTCTCATCATAAAGGAAAAATGATGCTATGTGAAGCCTGTTTACAATGTTTTTATTGCGAAACTAAACACAAATCACACAATTGTAACGGAGTATTAACTGTTTTACCTAAAGAGAATTCTATTTTGAAATTTGAAAAATATGAGAGGCAGCAAAGGATTAACTTCGTCATATACGCTGACTTTGAATGTCTACTACTTAACTATGAAAATGAAATCTCTGAAAACACTAAAACTTTACAGATACATAAACCTTCTTGCTTTGGCTTTTATATTTGCTGCTCGTATGATCCAAACTTAAATAAATATGTTGCGTATAGAGGTGAAAACTGTGTTGAAATATTTATAAAATGCTTAATTAAAGAAGTTAAAAGAATTCATGCTATACTGCAAGATAAAAAACCAATGTCTCCTTTAACAGTAGATCAAGAAAAACAATATCGCAATGCTACTGTATGCTACATATGTAAACAAGTATTACTCGGTGATAAGGTACGAGATCATGATCATATTACGTCTCAATTTAGAGGAGCGGCACACTCTCATTGTAACTTGATGCATAGAGTGTGTCCATTCATTCCAATAGTGTTTCACAATCTATCCGGCTATGATTCACATTTGTTTATTGAAGAATTGACAAAATATGAAGGTGATCTGAGAATTATTCCTAAGACTAAAGAAAAGTATCTTTCTATTACTAAAGTTATTAAGTCCGACACATACAATCGCTCTATTGAAATGAAGTTCATTGATTCTTTTCAATTTTTAAGTTCGAGTCTTGATTTATTAAGTAAAAGTTTATCTGAAAGTGATTTTGTTCATTTGTTGAACGGTTTTGATGACAAGAAGCAATTTGATTTATTACGTAGAAAAGGTGTGTATCCATATGATTACATGAATAATTGGTCAAAATTTAATGAAAGACGGCTTCCACCTAAATCTTGTTTTTACAACTATTTGAAGGGAGAACACATTTCTGATAATGATTATACACATGCCCACGATGTGTGGAAATATTTTAACATCAAAAATCTTGGCGAATATACAGATTTATACTTGAAAACTGATGTGTTGCTACTATGTGATATTTTCGAAAAATTCAGAAAGACGAGCCTCCATTATTATAAACTAGATCCTGCTTATTATGTAACAACACCCAGCTTAAGTTGGGATGCAATGCTATTATATACTAATGTTAAACTAGAATTGATTAGTGACATAGAAATGTATGAAATGTTGGAGAAAGGTATACGTGGAGGTCTAGCTCAGTGCTCGTTACGTCATGCTGTGGCTTCCAATAAATATCTTCCTAACTTCGATAAGTCTCAAAAATCTAGTTATCTGGTTTATTTAGACTGTGTTAATCTTTATGGGTACGCAATGACGAAAAAATATCCAATTTCTGAATTTAGATTTTTATCTACACGAGAAATAAAATATTTTAATGTAATGAATGTTTCGGATGATAGTGACTTTGGCTATATTTTAGAAGTGGATCTTTTATATCCAGATCACTTGCATAAGTCGCATCAAGATTTACCCTTTGCTCCAGAGAAATTTATTCCACCTGGAAGTAAAACTGAAAAATTGATCGCAAATCTCTATGATAAATTCAACTATGTCATTCACTACGTGCATTTGAAGGAATGCTTAAAACACGGACTAATTTTGACAAAAATACATCGCATCATTGGGTTCAGGCAAGATAGTTTTTTGAAAAATTATATTGATCTAAATACTACTCTTCGAAAATCATCAAAAACACTATTTGAAAAAAACTTATTTAAGTTGTTCAATAACGCAATTTTCGGTAAAACGATTGAAAATAAAAGAAAACAAGTTGATATTAAACTGGTAACAAGATGGAGAGAAACTCAAAATATCACGAATAAACATATTACTGCTGAAAAGTTAATATCAAAACCGAATTTAAACAGTGTTAATGTTTTTTCTGAAAACTTTGTAGCTATTCAATTGAATCGTGATGAACTTGTATTAGATAGACCTATTTATATTGGTTTTTCCGTTTTAGAGTACGCTAAACAACATATGTATCAATTTCACTATGATTTTATTAAAAACAAGTACAATGACAATGCACAGCTTTGTTATACAGACACTGACAGTTTGTTATATTTGATATCTACCAATGATTTTTACGAAGATTTGCGAAATGACATTTCTCAATTCGATACAAGTAATTATGCATCAAACAATGTTTATAATATTCCGAAGGTAAATGAAAAAGTACTTGGTTTGTTTAAAGATGAGATGGGAGGTGACATTATTTCTGAATTTACTGGTTTAAGAGCAAAGTTGTATTGTATAAAAAGTGAGAAATCTACAATAAAAAAAGCTAAAGGTATAACTAAGACAGCTGTTAATGAAATAGAATTGAGTGACTATAATGATACTTTATTTAATAATACTACAACAAGATGTAATATCAAACTAATAAGATCTATAAAGCATGTGTTATATACGCAAGAGGTAAACAAGCAACTCCTTAATGGAAATGATGATAAAAGACAAATACAGAAAGATCAGATCCATACCCTACCATGGGGTCACTGTGATACGGTATTCTGAGAGTAATTTATTGAATTTATTTAAATTAATCCATGCGTCATGTCAATAATCATAAGTGTACTTATAATAACTATGTAAGCATTAATATTATTTTTAGATAATACCTTTGTTAATAACAAATTATTTAATATAATAAATAAATAAATGCACCTACACACCAGTACCAGTTATTTTATTTATTTAATAATAAGCCTCCTTAAAAATATAACTAAGTACAAAAATATATTGTTTATAAGTTATAACACTTTGATTAAAATTGCAGATAATAAAGAGACTTCTCTGAAATAACATCAATTATAATTGTGTGAAATATATTATGTTGATTTCTTATTTATTTTTTAAATGAAGTTAATTAAGCAGCCAGTTTCTTTACAAGTTAAGAATCTAGACATAAACAGGACAGGAAAAAGTATTATAAAACATAGTTCTCTGTTACCGAATTCGATTCGAAGCATAATATGCGGTCCCTCGAATTGTGGTAAAACAAATGTCATGCTTAGTTTGCTTTTAGACGCAAACGGGCTCAAGTTTAAAAATGTATATTTATATTCTAAGACGTCTTTTCAACCAAAGTACACGTTTTTAAAAGAAGTATTGCGTCGAGTCCCGAATATAAATTTTTTCATTTTCAATTCAAATGTAGAAGTTGTACATCCTAATGAAGCTTTGAAAAACTCTGTAATAATATTTGATGATGTCAGCTGTGAAAATCAAATTAATATACGGAATTATTTTGCGATGGGGAGACATCGCCAAATCGACTGCTTTTATCTAGCACAAACCTATTCAAAAATACCAAAGCAGCTGATTCGAGACAATGTGAATCTATTAATTATCTTCAAGCAAGATGATGTAAATTTAAAGCATCTTTATGACGAACATGTTAATACAGATATGGAATGGCTTAAATTTAAAAATCTATGTTCTCTTGTATGGAAAGAACCTCATAATTTTTTATTGATAAACAAAGACTGTTGTATTAATGAAGGAAGATATCGAAAGGGCTTTGACATTTTTATCGATTTTGACATATCATACTAGATAAAGAAAGTAAGCGCAGCGATAGCATATTATAATATTTAAATTGAATATGGATCTAATGATTTCAGTTTAGTAGCCTAATCACTCAACTTAAGTTGTGTTTGTCCTTTAATTTTATAAATATGGAGCAATTCAATAAGGAACAATTGATAAAATCTGTTAATGCTATAAGAAATAAATTAAAACAAATGCGTGATAATGAAGATAAAACCGATTTGACTATGAATAGAGTATTAAAACCTGTGACTGAACCTTTAAAAGCTTTAATAGATATTGGCTATTCGAAACAAAACAACTTTACTGAAAAATCGATTATGAATAAATCTGGAATCTTAGATAATACCAGCTCCGATTCAAACTATGAAGATTTAGAAGAATATGATGAAACTAATAATTATGATGATAATGAATATATGTCTCCCCTAACGAACCAAAATTCAGCAAATAATGTGTCGAATGATATTGGGAAGTCTTTAGAAAGATCATTAAACAAAGATGATTTTGAAGATATTTATGAAAACATTAATATACCTTTCGGAGTTAGAACAGAAAACAAACAATTTTTAATGGGGAATGAAAAAGTACAACTATTAGTTTCAGATAATCCATTACGAAGCAATAAAAAACATTTGATTATTATTAATGATAAGCAATATGATTTGACGCCTGGTCTAAAAGAACTATTACTACGAAAGACGCCAGATTTGTCATTAGTATCAACTAAAGACCAATTAGTATATAAAGATATTCTCAACATAACAAACGCTCATAAAAGATATTACAATCCGAATGGGCAAATCAAAGGTGATAAAAGTATCAAATATCGTGAAATTATAAGACCATTATTTTTAGACACTACAAATAATGCTCAACTGTTTGAAATTGAATGTAATAAAACTGGTAGTGGATTACCAATTTTGAAGAATTACAGGAAAGATACTGATTTAGTATATTGGGACGATCCAAATGAGTTAATAGAACGCTTGAAAATATTAATCGCATCTAGAGATGCTGGTAACAGCAACCACGATAACGAAATACTGTCAATAATTGAAGAACTAAAAGAATCTGGCATCATTAAAGAATAAAAAGATCAAGATTCATATCTAATGTTTAGTATGAATGTATTAATCAAAGATGAACGTCGATAAATTTGGTCTTCACCTGTATAAGAGAAAATCAAATGATTATGAAAAGTGGTGGAAAAATACAAGCGATGGAAATGTTAATGCACAGAATAAAATTATAAAACAATTACAGAATCCTGTTGATGCGGAAGACAGTGCTACAAAAGGGTACGTGGATAACTTACTGGAACATTATTTAAATAAAATTAAATACCTGGAACAGTGTTTTAACGAAGTTAGTAAGAAAGTTTCAATTCTAGAAACACAATTCAAAAATGAGCAAAGCCGACGTCATAAATGAGATATATAGAAATGCGCGAGTGAATTTTAAACGTAGACATGTTATAATGAAGGATATAGACGATCTATGGCAAGCCGACTTAATTGATTTGCAACGTATTTCTAAGCAAAACCGCGGCTTTAATTTTGTTTTAGTAGTTATCGACACGTTTTCAAAATTTGTTTGGACGTATCCATTAAAACGAAAAACTAAAGTAGAAGTTTGTTCTGCTTTTGAGCATCTATTCAAGAAAGGCAGAGTACCGAAAAACTTACAAACAGACTTGGGAACAGAATTTTATAATGAAAAAATAAATAAACTGACAGGTGTCTACAAAGTAAATCATTATTCTACTTATTCTACTAAAAAGGCATCAATTGTGGAAAGAGTTATCAGAACTTTAAAAAGCAAACTTTATAAACAATTTGGAATAAACGGAAATTATAATTGGGTAAATGGTACTCTAGATCAAATAACTAAACTCTATAATAACACTTATCATAGAACAATCAACTGCAAACCAGTAGAAGTTACTGAAAGCAATAAAACTGATGTATTGGAAAGATATGAAAAAATCGCAAGCACTTCTTTAGCGAAAAGAAGCAAAGCTTTAAAAGTCAATGACTTTGTACGAATAAGTAAGTACAAAGGGACTTTTGAAAAAGGCTACATGCCAAATTGGTCAACAGAAATTTTTAAAATCTTTAAAGTTCAGTCAACCAACCCAACTACTTATCTGCTGGAGGATGTGAGACATCAGCCCATCGTAGGAGCTTTTTATTCGCAAGAATTACAAAAAACAAAGTATCCTGAAATATATCTTGTAGAAAAAGTACTTAAAAGAAAAAATAATAAAGTATATGTTAAATGGTTAGGCTTGCCATCGCATGAAAATAGTTGGATTGATAAAAATAACGTTCTATAGATAGACGATAATTGACTATAAAAGCAATGAGCAATCACACATTGCAATCAGTTTTGTTAGTGTTATGAAAAGAGGCAGTGTTGTGAATTGGCTTATTGATCATCTACCGTGTGAAATTCATTTACCTGGATATAATTACTGTGGACCTGGTACAAGATTGATGAAAAGACTTGCTCGTGGTGATAAAGGTGTTAATCAGTTAGACGAATTTTGTAAGGATCACGATATTGCTTACGCAGGGTCTACATCTACACAAGACCGTAATATAGCTGATATAAGGTTGATGAAAATGGCCAGGAAACGTATTCATGCTTCTGATGCAACTAGGGGAGAAAAAGTAGCAGCTCATTTAGTTAACAAGGCAATGTTAGCTAAAATAGCGAATAGTTGTAGAAATATAAAAAATCCTAAAAGTAAGGGAACTGGTATACAAAAGCCATTAAAAAATATAATTTTACATGCCAAGAAATGCTTGAAAAGTGTTAAACCTAAGTGTAAAAAAACAGCTATTGAATTAGCTATAGCCGCTGTAAAAGAAATGACAAACAACTCAAACATAAAACTTCCACGCTTAATACCTATTCCGAAAACTGGTGGTGTATTACCTTTAATACCAATATTTGCTGGGCTATCCGCGTCAGGTAGTATAGCAGGCGGTGTTGCTGGAATCGTCAAAGCTATTAATGAATACAAAGAAGCTAAGAAGCGTCTAGCAGAATTAAAACGACATAATGAAAAAATGGAAGCTTTGTGTATCGGGAAAGGACTACATCTTAAACCTCATAAGGATGGATTGGGGCTATATCTATCTAATAAAAAAAACTAAAGCGGCTACCCAATCGAGCGCTCACTAATATTGATATTATTAACCATTCGGAAGATATTCCGCATTTTCGTGGAGTATTCATGAGAGACACGCTACCAAAGCGTCCTCGCAGAATCGAGTGCGGTATTATCAATTTAGACAGCTCTCAAAATGCAGGTACTCATTGGGTAGCCTACGCAAAGCTAAATGATTATGTGGAGTATTTCGATAGTTACGGAAACTTAAAACCACCCATTGAATTCATCAAATATGTCAAAGTTAATGTTAATTATAATTATGAAAACATGCAGAAAGATCATCCATATAATTGTGGTCATCTCTGTTTAAATTTTCTTAGAATGTTTTGGCAAAAACACAAATATAAATAGTTTATGATCTTTGTCTGAAGTTCAGTTACTAATCATGTCTGTGACGATTACATTCACTGGGGACAAGTCTTTATTGGAGTCATATTTTCACCCTCCATTGAATGCAGATGAACATTTTGAATGTGGTTTATTGTATTTTTCTGCAATAAATTCAGTGTCAAATATAAATTTAACAAACAACATTTTTTCGTATGGAGATGAAGGTAAAGAGTTACAAATACCTGTTGGCGCCTATGATTTGCTTGACATTGAAAGCTACCTATCGCAAAATTTAAATGATTGTACAGTTCAATTGAAATCTAATAGTAACACTCTAAAATGTTCAGTATATTGTTCAAAAACCATTCATTTTGAAAAGGAAAATAGTATTGGACAGCTTCTCGGTTTCGGCAAGATGAAACTAGAAGCTAATAAATGGCATGATTCGCAGAGCCTGGTCAACATTCTTCCTTTGTCCGTGATACGAATCGAATGTGATATCATACAAGGATCTTACCTTAACGGATTACCAACTCATACGATTTATGAATTTATTCCTAGCGTTCCACCTGGTCATCGATATATTGAAGTGCCGAGTAACATAGTCTATCACCCCATCAATAGAAGAAATATATCTTCAGTAACCATTAAAATAGTTGACGACCGCGGTAATCTCATAGACTTTAGAGAAGAAAAAATTCAATTGCGTCTTCATATACGAAAAATAAGATGATCGTATTCTATAAAATACCTTTCGCTTTGAAAAACAATAGCAATACTCAGCGTGGCATTAAAGCTATCAGACGTGTCAAAACCAATAAAAAAGTTACAAAAAACAATAAAATATTTCTCAAAGCACTTGGATTTAAAATATGAGTATTCTTCATATATCTGATTCACCTCAATTTGATAACTCCATCGAGAGCTACGAAGTTCATGCTTATAACCCTTACAACAACAGTTTTAGAGAAAATGATGAAATTAGAATTCCTATACATCAACAAGATGTATACATTTTACCGTCTGCGAGTTTTATTTATGTTGAAGGACATGTATCAATAATTGGGAAAGATAAGAAACCAGTTGCAAAGGTTGTAGAATTTACTAATAATCCTATCATGTTTATGTTTCAAGATATTAGGTATGAAATAAATGGTGTTGAAATAGATCGGTCAAAAAATGCTGGTATTACAACCACAATAAAGTCGTACATTTCTATGAATGAAGGTGATAGTAAAATGGCTGCAATGTGGGGATGGAATTTGAACGGTCTGAAAAGTAATGGTCATTTCAGTGCGATAGTACCACTTAACAGAATAATGGGGTTTGCTGAGGATTACAATAAAATTATAATGAATTGTAAGCATGAACTCATTTTAAACAGAGGTAATACGAACTTTAATAGCGTTAAAATTTTAGACGAAGAAGATATCTTAGTTAATATACAGAGAGTGCAGTGGCGTGTTCCTCATGTAAAAGTATCCGATCGAGAAAGAATTTCATTGCTTAAGATTATGGAAAAAGATAAACCAATTCAAATGGCGTTCCGGAATTGGGATTTATATGAATATCCATTATTACCTAAAACTATGAAACATTCATGGTCAGTTAAGACAGCTTCACAGCTAGAAAAGCCTCGTTATGTAATTTTTGGTCTACAAACTAAACGAAAAAACTCGAAATCCAAAAGCTGTTCGCAGTTTGATCACTGTAAACTTGCTAACTTAAAGTTATTTCTAAATTCACAATATTATCCATATGAGGCATTGAATTTGAATTTTAATGACAACAAATACAATATATTATACGAAATGTATGCTAAATTCCGTCAGTCTTATTATGATCGTCCAGTTGATCCATTGCTTGGGTTGCTTGAATTTAAAGATCTAGCTCCTTTATTTGTAATTGATTGTTCACGACAAAACGATAGTCTAAAGACAGGTCCTGTCGATGTGCGATTAGAAATCGAGACATTGGAGGACATTCCTGAAAATACCACTGCGTATTGTCTCATATTAAATGAGCGGCTTGTAGAATACAAACCACTGAGTAACATTGTTCGAAAAATATCATGAATACTATCGTGGATGTGCAAGGATTTAAAACAGATAACAATAAATTTATTTTAAAGGAAATAGCAATTGTATGTAATAATGCGTGTGGCCAAAGCAAAGTTCTTGTTTTACTATTCAAACCACCATTTCCATTTTATGAGCTAACAAAAACTGAGAGACAACAGGTTAGTTGGATTGAGAGAAATAGAGGATTATATTGGAACGAAGGATTCATACCATACAAAGATCATAAAAGAATAATAACAAATATTTTATTGACGAAAGACCGCATATTTACTAAAGGAGAAGAAAAATTAAGATGGATTAAAGAAATTTTAAATGAAGGCAATGATATTGAAAAATGTGTAATTAACTTAGAAGATAAGAACTGTATCAATTTTGTACAATTATACAAGGAATATGAATTAGAAAGCGATGTTGTCAGTTGTTTTCATCACAATAATATATGTGCACTTAAAAACGTACTATGTCTAAGAAAATGGTGTCTGCAAAATATTACATGAAATGTTTACTGTGTGATTGAGTTTTAGTTATAGTAATAAGTTATCTTAAAAAATCTAATACGCTTAAGAATATCGTATCTTCAATATTTTTGAATAAATTTTTTTGTAATGTGTACCTACCTAATGACTTTGTTTTATTTAAAATTAGTTTATTTTCTCTATTATGAATAGATAGTTACTTTGATTGAATAGATAATAAACTTAAATTGATTAAAAGTAAAACCAGGTTCTGAATTAAACAGTTTTATTTAAATAGATGAAAAGTAAAATAGGGTTACCTCGATGTAGTAGATTGAATAGATGAATAGGGAAAATTCTGGTGAATAGGGAAAATTCTGGATTAAACAGACTTATTTGAATAGATGAAAAGTAAAAATAGGGTTACCTCGATGTAGTAGATTGAATAGATGAATAGGGAAAATTCTGGATTAAACAGACTTATTTGAATAGATGAAAAGTAAAATTGGGTTACCTCGATGTAGTAGATTGAATAGATGAATAGGGAAAATTCTAGATTAAACAGTCTTATTTGAATAGATGAAAAGTAAAAATAGGGTTACCTCGATGTAGTAGATTGAATAGATGAATAGGGAAAATTCTGGATTAAACAGTCTTATTTGAATAGATGAAAAGTAAAAATAGGGTTACTTCGATGTAGTAGATTGAATAGATGAATAGGGAAAATTGAGGGGTTCTGGATATTTATATCCAGAACCCCCAATTTTCCCCTACTCATCTGGGTATTCAAGATGCAGTCACCATTTTTAACTTGCATGTAGCGGTATTGTATAATTTTAATTTTTGTAATAAATAAAAAGACCTTTTAAAAGACTTCAGTTATCCCGTGATCATGGCGCATGCAACTGCGTCGAAATATCGGGAAGCAGGAAAACTCAATAATCATGGTAATTATCCCGTTGATAATAATATTTAGGAGCAAAAATTTTAATTTGGCAAAAGTTATTCTGTAGTAAGTTCAGTCTTCTGTCTAGAAGACTGAACTTACTACAGAATTGCTGAAGTATGGGTTCTAGCGAGAGAAGTGAGACGTTGCGTTCTGAACTGTCAAATGGCTCGACTGTAGTGCGATTCAGGCTTCCGAAAATGCATCATTAGATGATTTTCTTCGGAAACTTGACATTTTTTCAGCGACGGAACGGAATACATTTAGAGAAGGTCTGAATCGAACTGCTGATATGGAATCATAATACACTTGCGGTTCGTCAACGATCAACGCTTTTAAGTTATACAAAGATTGTATAAAAATTTACGGCATTTATATAACGCGTACCGTTTCGTAGAAAATGAAAGCTTTAGCACCTGAGTACACACGTTGCTAGTAGCTTAGAATATGCGCTTTTCCTAGCTTTCCGCGCGCGATAACATATTGTAGAGTCCACTTATTCCTACATATTAATATGTGAGGTATATGCTTCACTGATAAAATGTTGAAAGAGTTCATCTTTAACATTTATGTTGGTAAATCATGGAGCGAGAACGAAAGCAAGGCAAATTTTAGTGAATTATGCTATTTGTCTACTTTGAGTTTCTCCCATTTTCAGTCAACTAATAAAAAAAATTACTTAAGGTTTTCACTGATTTATTTACAGACTTACTAGGTACATTCACTCTTGACTAGTTTACGAGGTAAGGTTAACTTTTCTCGAAGCAAATGGTAAGCCATACAAAATATATCGACAACAAAACTTAAACCAATAAAGTTACAAAATAATTGAACTTCCGTACTCACACGCAATACGGAAAGTTAAGATTACTTTCAAGATTCTCCATTCTTGAGAATTTAATTTTGTCGGGAGTCTATTTCTAAAACTAGACACCGTGCTCCATTAGAGGTGGTGGCGGAGGGGGCCGGCGGGGTGGGCACGGGAGGGGAGTGAAGGGGGGGGGGGATGGTTCTACAAACAATCCTCTCGGATATTGAACGATGCGTTAGGAAATGCAGCCGCCGACCGACTGCGTGCATCGGAACGCCGGCTCACGTCTCATTGCTTCGGAACCAAAGTGTGAAGATATGAACGATCTCGTTTTCATATCGTTTGTATTCATACAATTTTTCGAATTGAGCTCGAGATTGCGAAATCGGAATACCGAGAGTATCGGCGAGGGAATATTAATACTGAGTTGCTTAGATGCCTGTTGCAGGGCGGGCGGGCGTCGCTACCTATCTGTAATCGTATTACAGAACGGCTTTGGGATTGCTTTAGCTACGTGTAGCGCTCTTGGGATCCTTTCTTAACATAACAATTTGCTCTCTAATTAAAATAAAAACCATTCAAGAGCCTTCTATTCACTTACATGGTTCTGTTTTGTTTTGACCAGAATAAAAACAAAAATTAAGCACTAAGTAAGTATTTGTTGTAATATTTGGTGATTCAACAAAAGTCTACTTATTGAAAACTATGTTGCTCTTTATGTACCTAAACATAATAACTTTATAGTAAGTTTATCTAACTAATCCCACTGATGTCCAGGTCTTCATCTCTAACATTCACCAACTCCCACTAATCACTCGAAAAATCTTACACATATAGGTACCTACGTATGTGAAAGTTTAGAAAACCATGAGAAAAACCAATCTTTTAGTTACATTGTATCGCATACCCATCTAATAGTTATAGATAGAAGGCGAGCGAAGCCATCTGTTGCGGTCAAGTGTTCTCCTACTAAAGTGGGATGAGCCACCATCCTTCATGGACCAAATAAAATGGAGGCTTTGTGTGGAAGTAGGGAGGCTTCTCAATATTACGAACAATGGGGATTTTATAGTGGCCGATAGGCACTCGCTGGTTTGATTGTACTGCAGCTTGATACTTTTTAAAACTATAGTCGCTCACTCAAATTGAAAACGTTGCCTTTGACGCTCGTGAAAGAAGCTTCCAATCGAAATAAACATGGGATAAGTCTGGGAGTACCAATCAGAATAGCCTTTGTGAGACTGTTTTAGCAGTTTGTAGAGTATTTCTGTTGTTTTATACTTTAAAAAAATCATTTACCACGACGCCGACGTTTCGACTCTGTCGTAGGCTGCAGGTCTATAGTAAGCCTCCTTCAGACTAAGCTCATTTAGCACTTACTTTTGAAGTCTGGGAAAGAAAGTCGGCGTGTAAGGATTTATGACGATACAACACGCAAAACAAGTCCTGTGTCTAAAAGGCTTCTTACAGAACATTCTCACTAATATCAGCTACTCACGAAGACCAAATTGCACACTAATTATAAAATATGATAAAAATAGTTCATGACGGAAGATGAATACCCAAATTACCTACCTACATGACAGGAAAAAGTTCATTTATAGAAAGTTTGTAGAGAATTTTTGAATATGGTTTATTCATGAATATGTCAAACATTTGCAGATGCACATTTGCTGCCGTGAGAATGAAGATCTCACCTTTTGAATCTCAGCTGGAACTCACCCGCCACGTCACCGAGGTCGTCAAACTAACCAACCTAAAGTATACTAGTGTATGGCAACATTTACTCATGTCTGAATTCAGCCTTAGAGATTGAATTTTCCACTGTTGAGGAGTGGCGTTGGAGGCCCGCCAGATGGCTCTCGCGAGAAGCACCCTCCGACAGACGCTAATTGCGACAAACTCTTCCATAATTATCACAATTATGTGAATTTATTGTCAACGATTCATTTGTACTGTAGCGAAGTTAAAACTAATTAAGAATATTAGCGGTGATACGCAATCGCACTGCAACTTTGAGGCTATATTTTGTGAAACTTTACGAATATTTATTTCGAAAGAAAAAAAGATACCAGTACCTAGGTCCTTTAAAAAGTACTAATTCAAAAGTAGGCAAACAAAACAAGGATGGAATGGATATCCCCTACTGCCAACTAAATACCTACTCAATTTTGTACAAAATAAAGGGTGTTCCAATGCGAAAGCTGTTTCGAACTGAAAATTCAGTTACCTACATTCCGGGTATACAAAGTGGCTTTATTAACTTAAAATAGTTATGTTTCATAAACTAGTGAAATGAAATAAACTTAAAAATATTAAAAAAAATGATACAAGTTGCATAACAGAAAAATATTAAAAAACTGATATTTGTTGCATAACAGTGTTCTTTAATTAAACATGTAGAGGAATATTCACATTTCACTGCAGTTTTCGCGCTATAAAGTAGGTATACCACCATGTCGTTACTGGAAATTACAGTTTCAGTGAGTCAAATCGATACAAGCGACAAATACCACAGGGTTTGGACGCATTTACATATTAAACAGATTGCCAAATATCTAATGGATTTAGTACCTAGTATTAAGTAGCGTAACCTGTATAGAAGACCAAAATATTTATTTATTTATTCATTTTTTAAAAACCGATAAAATATTATGATCTTATCAATAATTTCGAACCGACGTCATGGGATTTCGTGGCTGAGTTGATTAAAGCTCTCTCCGGCTTAAGGAGGATCGTTTGAATCAATGCGGGTTCGAATCCCGTCGGAATCGTTAATTTTGATAAGAACTTTTATTTTCGATCAAATATTATACCTGAAATACGTGACTCATACGGAGCTCTATTGCAGGTGCTGGTGCATGCAAGTTTACACTCACTGAACAAAAATAATTAGTTGGATCGAAGGTTTGATCATTTTTACTTCGACCACCAGTCAGACACTACATATTGTTTTATCTTATTTCCATTAAAAAAAAAAAATTTCAATCGTAAACTTATAGGCTTTTCCAACTTAAGTAAGTAAATGCCGGTAAACAGGATTTTGTTTTCTACGTGAATGAAACCTTTGGAAGTACGCCAGAGGCTCTCGACCTCTCAGTTGCCCATTTTACCACTACAAGAACCATAATCTATGCGTTTTTGTTTCGGCCTTCATATGGAGAATGTTTTATAAGAATCTTAGTAATACAATACCGTTTATAAAAAAACCCTGTCCCACCGAATGGACCTGTAGAAATCCCACAAAAACTTTCCAAAAATTAACAAAATGATATTTATAAAAAAGTTTATTTCGTGTCAAAAAAAAAAAGGTAAGTAAGTACATAAAACAGGCAGTTACAAATTGATGTCTTCGTGTACTAAATAACAGTTTCAATGTAATTTGAAATGGGTATTTTTGTACTTTAGTAACTAAATTACCCCAATTTCCCTTAAATCTAGTAAACATTGACAACACCGACGTGTTTTTGACCATGCCAGCTTTTACTTTAGAGTTTAAATGGTCCAGGAACGGCCTGTTTCCTCATCTAATCTAATTGTATTTTTCGGGATAATTTGACGGGTCGGTGTTATTTTCACAACGTTTAAGCCAGTGGCTAACTCTGGTGATGGAGTTTTTAGGCCGTCTGAAGGCCTATATACATATAAGGCCTATATTTTACACACTGTATAGACTTATCAGACACACACAAACTGATTGATCACCCGTCATGTTTTAATTCGAATATTCTTAATTTAAAGGTTTACAGAAATATATTCAGTAGAATTACATAAACTAAACTTCAAAGACGAAACGTCAAATCAAAAAACTTATTATAAACTTGGTTGACTTAATTACAAAACGAAAACTTACGGACCATGATTTAGTGCTTAAACTTCTATTTGATTTCTTATTTTGGTTTAATCCCTAATTGAACTTCATAAAACCTAATCATATTTGTAGTCATTTTATAACAAAGTTTTTGCTTAGGTACTTAGATCACACAATCTTTGGATGGGTGACCGCACAGCTGAGCACTGTGTAACTTTGTGCTTAGTAGGGTTAAAAAGTCTTTAAAAAGTCGGTCCCGGCTTTTAAGTCATGACTTTAAAGCCATGACGGAGGTCTTCAGGCGGCCAACAAGCGATTAAGTCACCAGCGATAGTCACTAGCCCATACGAACTTTCATACATACCTACCTAATGGTAAGATTCATTCATTCATGCCATTTATTTCTCTCACAAACATAACAATAATATACAGTAAGATCCACATACAAGCTACCCACACACCACGCTCGCTGGTCCTTTACAACGGAGCACCCTGTAAATACTTTAATTCATATTATCTTCCATCGCATCGCTTGAGATCCATTTACGAAGGCGCTAGGAGCGTGGCCATGGTTAACCGGTATCGTTAATCGTTATCGGTATAGGTATTACTAGTAATTTGTGCATCCACTCAGTAGCTTCGAGATTAGCTTACATCTAGGTATGAAAGGATCTACCTAAGTGCACATACAGATTTAAAACATACCTACAAGGGTAGCCTTAACCAAATAAATAAAACAACTGGATCAACATTAACGTTATATCATTGAAAATGAAAAGTCTTACCAAAATTTTCAATTCTTCTCAATTTTATCGATTAAAGCATTGATTAATCGATAATCGACTATCGTTATAGTGTTTGCTATTTTTTATTATATATTTAGGTACTCCACGTTTGGCTTGCTTGAAAAAATCTAGTCACCTAGACCTAAAATGTTGCAAAGTCCTTATGTTCATTAAAAAAAAAATTAAACACTAAAATTATACTTATAGAGAAGTTTTGTTTGGTACCTAGTCGTAATGTAGTATTTCTATGACTAGAAGATGTAGAGCAAACCTCTCTTCTTTCTAAAAGTTCTACAAGTAGGTAACTACTATTACTATTGTGAGAGTGTGCGGTGCGGGTCTTATTATAAAAATATTACCCAACTCTACAATAATCCCTAAAGACATCCGTTCAATTTAGACGTCGTACTTATAGCAATAGATAGCTACGCTGTGGCTCGACTATATATATTATAGCGAACTGTCTGTATGCCTCTCCGCTGCAAACTTGAGTGGCCAACTTTGTCGGCCACGCGGTGAAACTTCGTTTTTCATTTAATTTGCCCCAAACGAGTGCAGCTTACAATATTTTCAACGCTCACAACTTTAAACTCGGTCCTTCGTTATAAATTTCATAGATACCCGAGGCACAGTTGTTGTCCGCACCATCACTTATAAACCATCCCGACTATAATGAATTTAGTGCCTATGTCAAGGAACGCGGTGTCGACAGTTTCGAACTAAGTTTCTCGCTGCTTTAAGACTTTTCTTGTTTGCAACGGTGAATTTTATTTAGTAAAACACTTAAAACTGTATAAACCATTTGCCAGCAGTTATTGCTGCGTTTATTTTATGTTCTAATAAATCTGGCGACGATCTGTCTGTCTGTCTGGTGATAACCGCTGAGACATTATTGTGAACGGTTTTCAATAAACAAGCTTTGATCTGTGAGGGCACGCTTCGATTCGTCGGCGGGCTGCTCGAGTCCTCAGCGAAAAGGGATCTACGGCCTCCTAGAGAAGTCTCCGAGGCTAGAGACCTCTGAGGCCCCGATAAGGAGTGATCTGTGGAAGACAGCGAGTTGCAACATGCAGCAGACGCGATCGATAGTGCAGCGGGCGCGGGCCCCCACGCCTCCCCCGAGCCGGCGGCTGAAACTTTCGCGATAAGTACGAAACTAGCGCGTGGCGTACGCAATGCAATATTGTTAGCCGGTTACGAGTCTGAAACAGCGGATATTAAGGCTACAGAGACTCTGCCGTACCGTTTTTACATTGTTCATGAGTTTGAAATGAATACGAGTTGCGGTGCATTGTATTAATTTTTATTATCTACGCGTATGGCGCGAGCGAGTGCTCCCTGACAGACGGTTTCCTTTTATATTATTACGTAGTTAGTATATTAATAGGTATACCTATTTATTACTTTTTGAAATGTTTGGTTTGAATAGAATCTCTTTGTCATAGGCACCTTCTAACTTAGGGTATAGATATAGATATCTGTATACCTACATACATAATAATGGAGGCCAAGATCCACTTCGGGTCGTTGCGCCACAGCAATAGTAGTAGTAGCAGCCTTTGCCCAGCAGTGGGACATACATAATATATCTGCTAAATAATTACATCCACATAACACATCAAAAAAAGTTTGCGATCAGTTTGAAAACATATTTAAGTAGGTTCTTACATATTTTTTATAATTAAAAGATATATAATTAAGTATTCAATTATTTTCTTGTTAAAAGTACAATATTTAATTCTAAATCATGTATTTTTAAACAAAGAGAGGTTTTTATAATAATTTTAGGAATCAAAAAATATTTTTACTTTTATAAGCGATCGCAAACCTTTATTACTTATGTGTAAGTATATTTGTTTGTAGCTATAAAAAAAAGTTAAATTTTAAGTGTATCTGAATGGTCTTTTACTGTGAAATATATGTGCTATGTGCCTCCCTAAAGTACTATGTGAGTAAAGGCTTTTATAGTAAGTCTGTAAGTTTCCACCAAAATCACATTTATCTTATTTAGAAACTCTAGAACTTACGGAAGCCCAAATGCAACTAAGTAGCATGAAACTTAGGAATTCTGAGCTCGATCGTTCGCTTATTCACGGTGCACATTATCACCTGCCGTAAAATGGCGTAAAATAGCGCATATTACGCCAATAAAGCATTTTAATGGGAAAGAAAATTCGAGACGTTCTTGCACCTATGAGTTTCGCAAGAAAGTTGCGCGGTCGGACGTTCCAGCGTAGTTCCACACGCCACGCAATCTTCTGTAGGATCACCATATACCAGCTAAGTACTTAAGTATATAAAGTTTTTGATAAGTATCGAAGTTAATGAAAATTACTGAACTTGGACTTTATTTATCCATTCTTAAAGTTTTTAACGAAATGACGACGTCAATGGCGTGGTGGCATACAGGTAGATATTAGGTCGCGTCACGTAAAAAGAACGCTGGAAGACAGTGGAGGGGTATGTTTGCGCATGGGTACCCTACACTTGCACACGAAAGTACTAGGCCCATTGTTTTTTTTTCTATGGAAAACCATTTCGTAATTAAAAACTTTTGTACGTGATGTTTTTTTTTTTTTTTTTCTTTATTTTGGCTTCGCACGGTTGTGCATTCAGCCAGTGTCAAGTAATTAAATAAACTTCCAGTTTATAGATAACTAAGATATATAAATACATATTACAATACATAAATATAATATCCCACCCCTCCCCTTGTGCCTCAGTAAAGATGTGGGGCTTTACTGAGGACTTTAACACGGACTTTTTGGGAGAACTTGAAAAGCAATGTTATCCAATTTTGTTTCACTTCCCTACACTTATGCACGTTCACGAACACTTAACGGTTAATAATCCACCAATATTACACATTAACATTCGAAGAAACACAAGTTTTGGAAAATAAAACAAAAATGAAACTTGACTTCTCAAATTCCCGCCAAAAAAACCGTACGTGATGTTATGATGTTATTAATTTGGCTAATTTGACAGCCAGCGTTCTGTTTACATGACGCGAACTATAAGTAGGTAGGTATACTGATTTACACAGAAACGTCAGTATTCAATGACGAGGTGATTCCACGTACGATATCGTCGTACATAAAATATTTTTCATTCCATCTATTCGAAAAGGACGACTTTGTTCGCCTTTAAGTGCGCCCAAAGTAGATGATTCCTCTTCAAGGAACTTTTAGCGGGCAGTAATGAGTTTTTAATCCTCTTTATAAGTTTAGCGGGCAGTAATGAGTTTTTAATCCCCTTTAAGTGCGCCGGAATTATCTTTGCCGCGCACCTATGGGGTACAACTACTTTGCACTGCAAAGTAAGTAGTTGTACCTCATAGGTGCAAAGATTCCACATTCAAGTCTCGAATCTAGCTAGCTAGGTGAATGAGGACTCTTCCAAAAACACCACAATTGTAATCACATTTAGAGATTTATTAACGAAAATTGTCCAACCTCATAAAATCCTGTGCGTTTTCGTCAGCGCGATCTAGAACTACGGTCTACTGGCGCCATCTAGTTTGTTTTCGTGGAACTATTGAGCAATTCTAGCGGAAGAGATTTTTTGTTTGAATGCGCTAATCTCACAAAACAGGTTTTTATAATAGCTACCTACAACGTTTTTAATATTCATTATTCTGTATATTTATTTAGCTATTTATTTATATTTAAATATTGTTTGTGAGAGAAATAAATAAATAAATGAAATGAAATGAAATCTCAGGAACTACTAGTCGGATTTGAAAAATTATTTCTGTATTTGATAGCTAAACTCTTGAGGAAGGTTATAGGCTACTTTTCATTATCATCATCATCATCACCATAAACCATCACTACGGGGGCAACGCCGCGAGGGCGCTGCAAGTATCAGATAAACATACCGCCCACCATTCAGCGGGCGCGCGGCCACCTTCTGAATAAAAAAAATGTAATCCCCGATTACTCTTCTCAAGTGGAACTTCGTTGATTTAACACATTCTTTTCTCCTCCCTTTTATTTTCTCATAGATTGTAATGAAAAAGTAGAGTGTATCACTCGGGCGCAAAATATATTTTTGGCTCGGGCGACGTACTTTAAATCCCTCGCTTCGTTCAGGATTCTACTAAAGAATCCCTCGCTACGCTCGGGATTCTACTCTAGAATCCTTCACTTCGCTCTGGATTCAAAAAAGCGCCCTCGCCGTAAAAATATTATTTTCCCCCCTTATAATACAATCTACTATTTCTCTTTCTTTCGATAAGTGAGTAATTTCACCTTCGAGGCGAGAAACTCGTACGAGTTACGTCGTGGGTATATTATCCACGACATCCTTAACATGGTGACCCTACTCTGCATCCAACAACACAGATGTGACAAAGTTTATTTTATTTTCTTTCCATCTTCCATCGATTTGTATGGGCTGGTTTGGTAACTGCAGGCTGGTGGTATCATTGAGCAATGAAAAGTATTCTAAAGAAAAAAGTTTTAAAAAATTTCACTGATTCGATTGTTAAACATGTTTGTTGTTTTTATTTCATCTATATTTTTGAATGTTTTATCTTAATTGTTTATTTGTCTTCGTTTGTATTTTTATTGAATTTTTGCCTGTGTGTTGTTTTGATGTATACGCTATTACCTACTGTAAAGTTTCATCAAAATTCGTAGTTTTTGCGTGAAAGAGTAACAAACATCCATCCTTACGAACTTTCGCGTCTATATTAGTAATTAGTAGGAAGTAGGATACCTAAAAGTAATGTTGTTGGGGAAATAGACATATAAGTACCTAGTCCTCATTTTATAATGGTTCTTTGTCGAGAGAATCCTAAAAAGATGGCTTTACTCACACAGCTCAAAGATATTGTTCCAGCATTTTAAAAGTAAGTAAACTGTTTTGTAACAGCAGATGGGCGCAATTACAGGAGTACACGGTAATGCCGCACTTAAAAACGTTTTAGTGTGTTATTAAAATTTGTTGCAGTTTCAAAACGAAGACAAAAATGCGAACGAAACGTAGAATGGAGTTAAACGTTCTGTCTAGATTTTTAAAAGAAAATTTACGTATAAATAGTAAACCAAGAAACATTATTTCAATTCTCGGTGAACGAAGAGATCGGCTTTCGAAACAGATTGGCTTCTTGTAATTAAAGCTCCCTAACAAAGTGGGAACAAACTAACCAGGTTCCTTCCGGCAACTTGCAGATACCGGAAAAACGTGAGGATCGTGATTTTTTGACAAGATGTTAAATAAATGGGGCGCTTACACTCATAATTGGGAAAAAGTGTCGCGTAGTCTTCTCAGTTACAGATGGGAATAAATCTTTATGTAGACGGGATCGCCGGCTTCTACAGCAAAGGCATAGTACAGTTGGAACAGTAACCAACTTGGTTCGGCGGTATGGTGGCTAAATGACTGGCGATCAAAAATACTTAGTGAGTATATTTCGCGGTGAAGTTTAGATGATCATATGAAGTAATACTGGTTTCGTTTGTGGATGTTGTGCTATCATGATCGTAGTTTAAAATATCCACGAACCAGGAAATACTAGCGTAGGTTCATAAATTAACATCTACGTAGATGTTACGATTGTTCGTAGCACTATCGCCTAATAAGCTATCTCTTACCTATAATATATTGAAGTATTTTTATACAGCTGTGGTGAAAGGTACGAGCAGCCAATTTATGGCCACTGAAATAATGGTCTTGGATAGTGTATAAAGAGACTTTCAGGTGCCCTAGTTATTGTTTCTAGCAGTCGACAGTCACAAACATAATAATCCCACACATTCCTTGTGTCGTAAGTATCAGAAAGAAAAGTACCATGTGTAGCAATAACCAGATCAGGAACAAAAATTTGCAGATCATTTAAACTTTTATCCCGCCGCGATCTAACTAGCACCTCTTGCGTTTCAGCTGGCTACACAAAAGTATCCTCCACAGAGTCGAGAGCGGACTATTTTTCTTTTCCAGCCACGGTATTGGTTACTCTTGCATCTTACTCAGGCGCTTACCAGCAACGCCACCAATTTTGCCTTGTAGCTTGGTAATTGTTGAGTTGTACTACTATTATCAATTTTACTACCCACGGTGTTGGTTACTTATTCAGGGCACGCGCCTTCTGTCCCCGAATATAAGCCCAGGCCCATTTATTGCACATCGTGTCGGCCCGCCGCTAAAGATGTTCATACTACGCTAAATAATTAATGACTACGCGAATTTTAATTATGCGAGTTCCTGTTTAAATATAAATTCCAGGATAAAGGGACGTGGTAAAGCTAAGGTGGCCTTGGAATTAATATTATGACTTAAATTTTAAGCTTAAATCTTTAAGAATATCTTCATTGGATTCTCGTCATAAGTCGGGGCGTGGAGACACTATCAGAAGATGCGGTTGCTCCAACGTTCATCTTACAAATGTGGGTACTATAATTATTATACCTATGACTATGTCATGATGAACCGTAAAAAATGAGTGTCTAGCAGTATTTATTAAAGTAAGAATTTATTATTTTATTTATTTTTAGTCAGTTCCATATGTTTTTTCGCATAATGTAAGGACGATTAATCCGATAGGGAAGTATAGGTGCTGGATAAATCTCTCAGATGTCCCAGGTAGTAGGTACAGCATCTCGTTAAATAAAGGCAAAGACTACCTACTGATGCTGTATAAATCACCTAATAGATATCACCTTATATCACCTAATAGATGGACCTTTATCGTCCATACAAAAACAATGCCATGCAGCGCGGTAATGCTGCTAGTGTCTTGGGCACGCTTCCGACTGGCAGTGGCTTGGATAAGTTAAGCTACTTACCTATAGATCGTTTACAACGATCCTTAGATGGCTTAACTGGTTCTAATTGTATTTCGTAAAGTGATGTAGTTATGTTAGTAGTTTAGTTTCTGTCAATAAATGTTTATTTTTATTAAAATCAAATAATCAAATAGAAAACTTATTGAAATGGGTAGTGAAGTTGCATTGTTTTCAGTAACTTAACTGAGTAGAACAAGACAAAATGTTCTGCACCTAGTCTCGAGTCTGAACTCAACAAAATGTGGCAATTATGCCGTTTGCAAACGGAACAAATCACTTTAAATGCCTCGCGTTGGTGCAGAGCCATAAAACTAGCCAAGATATTATAGTGATGTGCCCTTACTACTGTATCATTTTTCGGGTGAATTACATTCAGCTATTATTATTATTATTATTATTATTATTATTATTAAAATTAGCCTATTATGTCCCACTGCTGGGCAAAGGCCTCCCCTTGATCCTTCTAAACATCACGATCCTGTGCCATTTGAACCACTTGCCATTCAGCTATTAGTTAATGAAAAACATTCGTATGTTTACTTATACCTGCTTTCTTATTCTTCAATGCTATTGGAATTGGATTGATATAAAATTGGAATATTTCTATGATTTCAATATTTTGCGGAAATTCTGGGAACTCACCGATCTAACGGTTACCCGAGAGAGTTTAAAAAATGTACGGTAATTGACCGAACTTGAAGTAGGTACTTATCTAATAGAAAATATTGTTGTCAGGATTTATTTTATAGCTACTTATTAGAAGGCATTTAAAGTGATGAATCGTTATGTGAATTTTTAACCAGAATAAAGGTAGGTAATTTAATAAAATACATTGCAGTTATGTTTATTCACAATACAAAAATGTGTTTAAATATACTATATATATATTTTACAATTAAGTATATTCTGTAATTTCACTTTCTTGTTTTCACTAGTACAATAAACAGAAACGATAAAAAAGTTATGAAAAAGGCAAGCATACAATCCTGAACCGCATCTGTATCTAAAGATAGCTTTACGAAGGCGCATCACTGCTCAGAATTGGATGACCCTACAAATTCTTTAAGGAAAGTCGAAGCACATTTATTGCACAGACAGAATTGCTGAATACAAAAGCTTACATAACAGGAAATACATTTTTCAATTATTTTCTATTCGTAGATACGGTTTCAGTTACAGAAAAGCCCCTAGTTCATAAAACCAAACTAAAAACACTATACTTAAGTAACTTTAGAATAGCGATAGTCGTATAAGTACCTACTCTTGATTCAAAATGAAATATGTAAACTATGTTACATAGTAGCACAGATAATATAATACCGTAAAATACGCCAACATTGCCACCAAGGGTAATTTTGCCCGAAGATCAATTTTTAAGCAAATCTTTAAATTGAAAAAATATTTGAATAATATGTTAACATTTTTTGACTTTGATAGAAAATAGGTTATGTGTCTAGTAACACTGTCTATCTGGTGTGTCGCTAGCTTCACTCAGTAACTTGTTGGAACTCTTCGAGTACGGTGCGTATTTTCGCGGGCAAATTTTGGTGCAAATTCATAAGTGAATTGTGAGTGATGGCGAAAACACAGGTTAGTTTTATTAATATTATGATATGTAAGAACATTTTAGGAGTATTAATATGTTATTATCGTTGCTGAATGTCTTTTCAAACAAGAGTTATAGCGGTGGGCAAAGTTATCCAGCAATGTAGCGATCTACTATTGACAACATTGCCCGCCATCAAAATAAGCTTAGGGTTGGCACTTCAGAAACTTGTATTTTTTTAAAGCTTTTAATTAACTTGCAATGTTTGTATGTTTGTAAGTTCCTATGTTTGTAAGTATGTTTGTCCGAGTCAATTCTTGCAAGCTTAATTTGACCTACTTCCCGGTGTCAAATTGAGCTGAATTTAGGTAAAATTATGAGTCTTCGGTGACAATGCAATAATAATAGTGACAGTTAGCTGAAAATGTCTAATAGTTTAGTAATTATTTTAATTTAGCTCCTAACATCATTTGATCTCAATTAGTATTTCATTTTCATTTGGGTACCTATATAAATATGTTGATTAAAGTTTATTAAATAAATACCTGAATGAAAAATAACCAGTTTTTTTATACCTACAACAACTACGATCACTAGATCAGTTAACTAAGAAGTGCCAACCCTAGCACTTTTAATTTGTGAAATGCGGTTTGTATGAAAAAGACAAAAAATGTCAGGGTAACTTTGCCCAGCCACTTTGCTAGGAAACCTTCTATAGTATCGTTTTAAAACCTAAAGTAAACGCCATTATTGCCTAAATTCTTGTATTGGCTTTTTATTTCATCTCTCTAGAGGCTATATTTGCGTCAAAAATCAACGTGGGCAATGTTGGCTAAAAGTCCAGATAACTTTGCCCGCCATCAAAATGTATAAAATACTTAATTAAATATTGACGCATCATAAAATCTGATAAAGTAATACATGCACATAATCTTATAATAGCAGATGATAAAAGAAAATACTTACGTTCCCATAGAAAATTTTTACAAAAATTGAAATTATTCGAAAAAAGCGGGCAATGTTGGCGTATTTTACGGTACTATCTGTTTTTTATAAGTAATAAAGATTTTCATGACGCAACTAACTTGAAACGACAGCATTCTGACGACAGAATATCATAACGTCGTCGATACTGCAGTAGCGCGGATCTACTATTTGCAATAGTGCGTAACTACAAGGTTGACAACTTTACAGGAGATAAAAAAAACTTTTTAATTTTAGTATTTCGAATGATAAGCGCATCTTAATGAAATAATAGGGTTTTTAGAGTACCAGGCCATCAGTCAGTGGTAGAAAATTTGCGATTTTCCTAGTAGTTTTTGAGTTTTATGTCACTTACGCGGTTTTTTTTGTAGCAATATCTGGCCCCAATGCAATATACATTACAAATTGTAAAATACAATTAATTGTAACGGCTACAATTGTACAAGTTTCTGTTTAATTAAAAATACAATTTACATATTTGTTTAGGTGGAAAATTCACAAAATTGTAAAATTGTACCTACAATTCTACATATTTCAGTTGAAAAAACTTTTTCTCCCTACAGGCGATATTTTACATATTTGTAGGAAAAATCGTTTTATTGAACACCAATTGTAATTACAAGTTTACATATCTACAAAATTGTAGTACAATTCTGACAGGCGGGCCCACCCTGTGTAGAAACTCTACAATTCTAATTCAATACAAAAAAATGATGCTAAATCGGCAATCTCTTTCCACTTATTTATATTCTTGTTGTGAGTCATATTTTGACTGAATCAACCAAATAAATAGTAGATAGGTAGATAGATAGATTAACACTTTATTGTACACCACATGAACATTAAAACAAATTACAGACACACAGAACATAAGGTGCGAAGTACAATGGGCGGTCTTATCGCTATGAGCGATTTCTTCCAAACAACCTTAGAATTAGTAGATTGTTACACAAAGGTTGAAAGTAACCTATTGAGGCACGAGATGTTTTGGCGCACGAGCGTAGCGAGGGCGCTAATAGTTCGAGTGCCTAAATAGGTCTTTCACCCGAGGTAAACATTCTGCTTTTCATTTCTAATATGAGGAAAGTAATTAACTTTGTAAGAGATGGTAAGTAATAAATAACACGCTGAGACGCCATTTCAACACGAACTGTTTAGCCACGTGGCCGGCGACGTGGCCAAACAGTTCGTAATAAAATGTATGACAGATAACTCACTTGGCTACGGTCTGGCGTCATGATCCTAATCCCGTGATCCTGACCCAGTGATCCTGCGTAATCCTGATTCCGTGATCCTGATCTGTGATCCTGATCCTACGTGATCCTAATCCCATGATCCTTATCCTACGTGATCCTAATCTTGTGATCCTGATCCCGTGATCCTGATCCTGTAATCCTGATCCTGATCCTAACCCTATGTGATCCTAATCCCGTGATCCTGATCCAGTCACACAGATCCAGGTGATCACAGAATCAGGATCACGGGATTAGGATCACGTAGAATCAGGATCATAGATCAGGATCACGGAATCAGGATTACGCAGGATCACTGGATCAGGATCACGGGATTAGGATCACCTAGGATCAGGATCACAGGATCAGGAAATTGACGCCAGACCGTAGTCAAGTGAGTTATCTGTCACACATTTCAATACAAACTGTTTGGCCACGTCGCCGGCCACGTGGCCAAACAGTTCGTGTTGAAATGGCGTCTCAGCGTGTTTTAGAGCTCTTACTTTGTTAATTACTTGCCTCATATTCGAAATGAAAAGCAGAGTGTTTACCTCGGGTGAAAGACCTATTAAGGCACTCGAACTATTGCCTCAATAGCATTATCTATTCTATGTCAATAGGTTACTTTCAACCTTTGTGCAACAATCTACTATTAAAAACGAACTTACATTTTATGTAAATTGTAACTTACTGCTACATATTTGTAAGAACAATATTGTCAGCAACATCTACAGGCGTTTTTTATAATCATGTAATCTATATATAGTACAAGCTTTGCTTAGTTTGGGTTTAGATGGCGCTGTGTGAAAAATGTTCACCAATATTTATTTATTTGTTTATTTAAGTTTTTATTTATATTTAACGAATTTTTGGGCGTTACAATTGTATGAAATATACTTGTAGATTTTTTACATAATTGTAGGTTTTATTATACAGCACTTGTCGAAAATTTTACAAAATTGTCACTTTTCTACAAATTTGTAGACTTGTAACGTTTATTATATACGGGCCTGGTCTCAATATGGGCAGATACTGGCAGATACGCGTAATTGAAACTATGATAAAAAGTATAAAACAATTTATTCATATGAAACACAAACGGAAGGTACTTCTTAATCACAAAAATATGGAAAATAAACAGTTTTTTTACGGAGCGCAAAGTAATCACAACAATTTGTTTACGTTTTGATAAGTTACTTCACCTTCAACTACAACCAAAGAGCTTCTGATAGCTTATTCAATGTGGTGTCTTCACCAACTTGCGCCAATGACTGACTAGGACAGCGTGGCACGCAAATTTGAATTTCGCTACTTTTTGCAGTTTCGCGGTATTGCAGATGGTAGTTCAGCGCTATTGCAGTATCGTCGACGATAAACATAGTCGAACTATAGCCATAAACAAAAGTAAAACCTAGAAAATCGGTGTCTTCCCACAGATAGATGACTTTATTTAGCTTCGTAAGGCGCTTTGCTGAAACTTCGCAAGGGTTAAACTTATGCATGGAACTTAAAGAATTAATGAGCGAGCCCGATTTGCAACTAATTGGTATTCCTGTAATGCAGATAGTTTCATATTAATTTATGCTTCGTTATCGGGTTGTGCTTTGTGTTCTAAGTATTTTCATTGTTTTGAAAGGAAAGTTGCAAAGAATTTTTCTGTGAAAACCTTCCCCAGAGCATATCGTATTGTAATGAAACTGGCGAATTTTTGCAAGTCAAAATATTTAGGAATGAGATCGTATTTGTATGCCCGGTTTTCCTTGTAATTTTCTTTAGATAGTACCTAAGATTTTGGGATATTTTTTAGTAAACTTGATTGAATAGGTTTGAAAATTTGAAATATTTGAAATATCATTATAGCTTTGGCTGGCAAATGCTGTTAACTTCCAGTTTTGCAATAAATTGCTTACTTATGCAAAAAGTTAACATTTTCTAAATACCTATAGGTACACGTACCTATAGGTGTTATACCTATAATACCTAGGTACGTGTCTCTTTGTATCCCGAAAGCAAGCTAGACGTTTTCTCAGATCTTTAGAAAATTCCAGATAATCAGAGGAGTAATCAGAGGCACTAAATATATATTTAACACAATATCTACATGTTGCAGAAGTTAGTATTCCATACGTCCAACACCGCTAATTAGAAATCTAACTGCTTTTCGCTCAGTCTTTTACTTCATGGATTGCATATATCTTCTTTCTTTTTTCCTGAAACGAAAAATCCATTTATATGCGGCCGGAATTAAAATCGACGATCTTTGAATCAAAAGTCGAGCCACTATCCCACTCGGCCAACACAGCTCTTAATTAATTTTTTACGTAAAATAAATAAATTAAGGGAAATGAAAATACCAGCATCAATTGTCACAAACGCCACGGCGTTTTCTCAGACTGATGTCGCATAATAAATAGGAGTGTTCTTATTGTTCACGTTATATGTTCGCATATTATCGGAAGGGGACATCTCATCTTGTATTCGATTCACATACGGATACTTCGTGATATGTGACTTGTAATTTCCCATGTAAGTAGGTAAAGGTAAGATGGCTCTATTGAAAATAGCATAATTTTTGTTAAGAAAATGTTAAACGATTTGTTACTTTCAAAACTCACAATTTCAATTAACTTAAAACTGAGAAATATTTAATAATGTGACATGATTAATAAATACGCAAAACAAAAAGTGCGAAGGAAAACATCGTGAGGAAACCAGTTAAGTAGTTAGCTTTATAATAGCGTCGATGGGCTTTGAACATGCCATAATTATAAGGAATGCTAACTTCTGCAAAATGTGGGCATGTACCAAATAATGTCTTAGGATCTTAAAATGCCTAAAAAGATTTGAGAGAAAGTTTACCGCGCCATGGGCATACATTCAAAAACTAAACTCAAACTCATTTTCAAAAAGTAAGACTATAAGATACGTAATCTGTAAAACAAGACTATAGTAGTGGCTATAGCTTTATCGGCTATAAGCTATGCACAGACGCATCTAGGTATAAATTCTTAAGCCAAGAAACTATCCCGATAAAACTTTGAAAGCTTCCTTTTAAAGTACACGTGGATTACCCACGTCTATCCTTGCTTCAAGTCCACCTGTGTTTGACAAATCCTGGATTTTAGATAAATCATGTGCCCCGAACGACCATTACTTCAATGGATAGGTTTATAATACTTTCGTTTCTGGAAGTTTTATGTGTTAGAAAAGTTCTGAAGTTTTTTGCTTACATCTCTAGAACTTCTTCTACGATCAGCACCTACCTATCCGTCCTCATCTATCATTACTTTTTATGTAACAAAAAGAAAATCTTCACATTATTAGAATTTAGAAGAAAAAGATGCGTAACTAATTGGATCCGTGTATCCGGTGTATCCAATAGTTGTACAAAGGGAGATAAGAATAAAACAGATTTCATACGAGCAAAGAAAATTGCAAAGAGCACGAAAACGTTACGCAGGAAATAAAGAATCATGGACTAAGTTTTATTTTTCCGGAAATGTGAGCCTCTTTTTGTTGCTGCTTACTTATGCATAGTTCCAGATAAGTTTGCATGAATATGTTGTATATTCCAGCATATTCAGTTCCATATTTATGGCATGAAAATATAAAATGTTGCTGCCTGTCGTCGATCCTGTTATAAATGCAAACCGTGGCCGCGGGCTCTCTTCTGACGCACTCTGAATATGGGTATCATGACGGAGACAAGATTACATTTTAATGCTGTTTACTTTGCGAGACTGCAAACAACTTAGCGAGGCCGTCTAAAAGAAAATACCCGAGGACAGTAGTGTATTCTCTCGTAATACCCATTCGGGAGTCAGCCGGTGGGGTGGCATCTATCCATAGATAGTAGGGAGCATCGCATCTCACCTGACCGACAGGCGGTCGCAGGTAAACATTGTAACGTGACCCGCCACGTGCGGAACATGTGACCGGAGCACGTCGAGGCGCTGCTGCCGGCTCCCTCGCGTTTATAAGATGCAAGGTTCTAGCTCGATGATAGCTTCTCGTAGCGTCGACACGCAATTTTAATGATTTTTACCCAGTTTTATTTTATTGAATTTCCAGTGAGGAAGCGCAGTTACGGAGTTGAGCCGGTGGGCGTGTTCCAGACAGTATTGATTTTGTTCTCTCTTTTAGTTCCAGCGATGGAACTACATTGGTGCGAGAGAGAGGGCTGTTTTGGTAGGAGGCTGATGCCTCGTGTAGAGTTTCCGCGTAAAACTGGCCGAGTGGCGAAAAGGCGTAACTCCGGGATGAATGAAAGCGTGTTGCGATCCTGAAACGACGGCGGCTGTCGACGCTTCCGGTAAATCCGCTCTACAACTTCGTGCACTTAGTTTTGTTCAAAACTGTTCCTATTGCTTTTAAATGTTGATAAATTCTCTTTCTGGTATCTGTCTACATAGCTGACATGCCGGTGACTGAAACTCGTTTTTCAGTCCATTTTCCATATACTGGTATTCATTCAGAAAGGCACACTTCCAATGAAGCATTCTTGTTCAATGAAATTCACTGACACTTTAGTATAAATTACACTTATACTAAAGTATGCATCGTATGCATCTGCTATTAAAATAACATAAAAATAAGCAAGGAGAGACAACAAGTATTTTCCAAGTAAATTGATTACAGCACTTCGTAAAACAACTTCCATATTCAAGACGTGTGGTAATACGCAAAGTATTAGCAAACAGGTTCACTCACTCACCAAGTTAAATAGATTTACGAAAAAGGAATTTCGAAGAGTCTTCTCCTTAAAGTTAGGGGTGGTGGAGTATTTTCACAAATATTGGTGTGAAGTAGGGAATAGCCCCGAGACACCGAACTTCGCGTCCAATACCCGGCTGTTCACAACTCGTAAAAATATTCATTCGTGCGTCTCGACCTATTCGCGATATACTTCGCCATTCTTTCTGTGAATAACATGTTCAAATGAGTTTTTAAAAAAGTTTCTTCAATCTTTTTTATTGTTATGAATGTGAAGTTTATTTATGAAAAAAAGTAGGTTTTAAAGTGAGGCTAATATTTATTTAAAAGCAAAGACTACACCTCATAATAACTTAATAGGCTCCTCAGAGTTCTACCGTCTTAAATCTGTTGCCATCGCTTTTCATTGACATAAGAGTGACAAGAAAAAACATTCTCTAAAGCCTTGCTAAAACAGTTGATAATATAAACTTGCAGCGCCCTCGCGGCGTTGCCCCCGTAGTGATGGTATATGGTGATGGTGATGATGATTATGATAAAAAGTAGCCTATAACCTTCCTCAAGAGTTTAGCTATCACATGCAAAAATATTTTTTCAAATCCGACTGGTAGTTCCTGAGATTAGCGCGTTCAAACAAACAAACAAACTCTTCCGCTTTATAATATTAGTATAGATAACGGGGGTAAGTAAGTTTTTTACTATAAGTAATTATGTTTATACTACGTATATCAAACCATATCAAAATTTACACCTTTTGGAAGAAACTAATCGAACCCTCTGCTATTGTTCTAAAGAAGTTAGGTATCTAGTCTTCATAGAATTTTACGAATTCAAATTAATAATTGCTTTTAAGGAGCAATTTACCGACGATTAATTCCACGTGAACGAACACTTTGTACTGAAATGAACTTTTACAAACGATTCGATTCCGGCTAACTACCTGAAAGGTATTCTTTGTGGCTGAGTACTTTGGCTCATAGAAATGTTTGTTTCTCGGGTTAGGAAGACTGCTATTCAAAATGGAAACAATACAAGCGAGTTCTATTGAATGTACCCCTATCTATGTTTGAGTTCAGTTGAGAAAACGTAGTAAATAAAATGTCACCGGATAACAAACACCGTTACTTTATTAAAATCTTGTGAGACCTATCGACGTCTCACATGTATGTGGAATCGGAAGATTTATTAGAGTTGATATTTGAATTATCATTTTTAATAGAGAGAGCTTAGCGAGAGAAGCATTTTTCCCGATGTGTGGTTTTTCATTCTCTCAGGTCTTTTTGAGGCATTTAAGATCCTTTGAAGATGTCTAAGGGTAATCAGAGGTATTTCCAAATACATATTGGGTACATGCCCACATTTTGCAGTTCACGCATTCCATAAGTGATCGGTTGCAAGAACATCGCCGCTATTAGAAAGCTTACTGGTTTCCTCACGATGTTTTCCAGGCATACATTAAACGATTTTGGTACTTTCAGTAACAAGTGAAGCATTTGCATTCAAAAGTTTTCATTTAGAGCTTTTCTAGAGCTTTAAAGTCAATTTCTAGTTTTTTTGTTAAAATATAGGTACTTGCCTATTATTTTGTTGCAAAAGATGGAAAACAATACAAAACTAGACCATTTAACATCATTCAGCGTGTTTGTTCAACTGCCGTAAAATCCGGCAATAGTTCAAAACGCTTTACCTATCGACATGCAGCATACGGAGTTGCATTTGGATTATTTTGGCACGCGCGGTTCGTTTGTTCAGGGGAGGCTGAATTATAGTGACCATATTTTATGGCCATAAAGAAATTGTACGTCAGATTTTCCTGTCATAGGAATATTGTTTTTAGTTGCCTAAATAAAGGTACCGAAACTTTTAAATATATTTACAGAAATTATTTTGTTGTAAGTAATGGGACTAAGTAGATTCATCATTGAAAACAATCACTTTGAATCTTCAAAAAAGCCTACTCCTCGGCATTAGAACGTACTACCGTTGAGTGTGGCTATAAGTTGGCACTTAACGACTGACACCTTACCAAAAGACTGGCATGGCAACCGTACCCTATAGATCATGTAGGATATCCAATCTTGATTCCTTTTGAAATAAGAGAAATATGCTGCAAAAAAGAACACACTTTGTTGATTATGCAAATCAACGCATCAAATTGCTGTGGTATTAAATAATAAATAAATCTGAGGTTGTAAATCGACAAAGAAAACGAAAAGAGCAACGACTTTATCCTAAATCACAGTAAAACAAAACATATCATCGATCTACATCCATTTAAGTCTTTGAATATGTATAACAGTAAGCTTTAATAGTAAGCTAGTAAGGGACAATAATCTTCTTAATTAACAAGTATTAGACATTTTCAAGACGCTTTGAAGAAAACTTAATAGTTTTCACGCATTAGTTTCGCCGTTATGACTGAGCATTTAATTTTCGAAACGACAAAATGCATTTGTTTGCGGAACGGCTATCTCTTGGTCGGTACAAAAGCTGTTTATAAATAAGATGGAGACTACGACCCGTATGTCTCAGCGTATGTTCCTAGAGAGGCGAAACGGCGTGTTACCCCATGCATGGAACTCTGTAAACATCCGAGACGAGACGAAATATACTTATGTATTACCTCTACGTTTATAAATACGTGCAAAGGTCGACGGAACATTTTGTAGCCGTATTTATAATAGCTATGTTTGCAGTTCGAGGGGATCAAGTATTCCGTCTGTATTTGAAAATATGCTTTTTGATTGCAGATTCGTTTGTGAGTTGACAGTTATTGCTGTCTGGGATTTGTTTGCGTTTCAAGTTAGATAAATAGTTACCAAAAGATAATAAATCACTACTACAATAAAACTAAAAGCACTTACAAATTGTTTCGACTTTTGACAAGACTTGTATGAAATACCTAGGTAGTAGTACCTACTTATATTTCAGTTTATAAAAACTAACTGAACCTTCAAAGGTGGTAAATCACCGCTTTCATCATTCAATATAGTTTGATGATTATGGAGGGGTCAGTGGCACGTCCAAATTATACACCAATTTAATCCTCAAGGACGGCAATCATCCTCTCAGATTTCGGTTCATTACATGTAATTAATGTTTATTACGTTTTGGGAAAACGTACAGTTATCAGACTGTAAATATACTGTACCTACTTATCAACTGAGACTGTAGTTTTGGCAACATCATTTCACAACACGAACTACGTCTATTTCAATGTTTAAATCGGTCCACTGGTTTAAGAGTGATTGAAACAAAAATACAAAATTGCGCACATACAAACGTTCTATTCACAAACATTAAAGGATCTTTGCTTTTCGATAATGTTCTTCTTCTTTTCGTATCAAAAACTCAACTTAGTTATTTAAATAACTTACTTAGATACACTTTACTGGACAAGTAAGTTGCAACTTCTACGAAACGTTTTTCTTCAATAAATCGATAAATCGTAGGTACGCTTTCAATTTTTTGTAGTTGTATCGTTTTGTTTAGATTCAAATTGTGAATCCCAACCACCGAGAACTTTCAATAACGCCGGTCATTCTGCTACGTGTAAAGGCCTAACTTGCTACGTGACATTGGCAAAATAGTCGTCCCTCCCATTCAATTGAATGTTAGTGCGATTGACGTTTATATGTCGCCAGTACATCTACTAACAAAATTGGATGTGAAATGGTACAGTAAGCTACAGAAAGAGTTGTTTTTTTTCTAATTAATTAATTTACTCTAGGAGCATTAAGGGACCGGCGAACGTACAGTCAGCGTCATCAATCGGTATCCCCCTATTGATTTTAACAAGGACCCTTTTCATTTAAACTTTGGATTTCAGTCGGATATGCTAGTATAGGAACTCGAGCGAAATTAGATATCCATAAGTATACTAGCAAATCAAAAGTTGAAATGAAAAGGGTCCTTGTTAAAATCAATAGGGGGATACCAATTGATGACGCTGACTGTATCTACGTACCTAGGAACGTACCTAATACCAAAATAATTTAAAGAGCATTATTTTAATCACTTTATGTTATTATTTGGATAAAGGCAGTATTTATCTAGGTTCCTGTTACACTTTTGTTCCAAAAAACTTACTATAGAACAAATGAAAAGAAAAAATGTCATTTTTGGTGTACTTACCTACAAATATTTCAATTCAATTTGCTTACATTTCTTTTTAGGTAAGTTTTTCGGAACAAAAGTTTAACAGGAACCTAGATAAATACCTACTCTCTTAATCTAACAACATAAACTGATAAAAATATGCTTAAATTTTAAATGATTTCGGTATTACGTTTTTATAGAAATTCGCACGTTGGAGCTAGTGAGAATGGTCGGTCAGCGTACTAAGTTTTATGCATAAGACTGTAAAAATGTATGTATAAATGTATGTGGTGTCTCCCTTTTCCGCAATTAAACTCAAAGGTCCTTTTTGCGTGGGGATGACCTGGCTCATTAAATCTGAAGCCAGCCTAGCTCCTCCGGCTGTAAAAATGTTTGTTAAACATTCTAAAAAGCTTTAAATCAATACAAAATTAGGTAGATATCAGTGATATTATACAAGTACTTATCTAATAAATTAAAACATGAGAACTTAAGTTAATAAATATGATATCTTCAAACACAACCCTCTCGAAATGTCTAAACTAAATAAAAAGTACTCGTTCTTTTTAAGTTTCAGTCTTTTGAATAGAAATAAGTACTTATCTAATTACTCAGTTTCTTTAAACGAAGCCCGTTTATAAAAAGCTGATGTTTATTCAGATTTAACGAGATGAATTCAGAGATTCAATCTAATTTGCGTAGACAATGCTAGGTGGTCGCAATTAGTGGAATGGCCAACGAACAAACGCGTTCTTCACAAAAGAGTAGGCCAGACAGGGGACTTTCATTTCTTCCGAATGAGCAAACTACTGCCGTGAAACTGTTGTGCATAGAAGGAGTCCTATAAAATGTGTCACGCACGAAAGTTCAAACTTAGTTGATTTTAACCTCGACCTAGGCATGTAAAAATTTAATTCTATTATGTAGTCTTATTCATAATAACCTTCATCATCCGCACTGGTCTGGAACTCGCTGCTGGCTTCTGTTTTCCCCGAAAACTATAACCTGGGTCTCTTCAAGTCAAGAGTGAATAAGTGTCTTCTAGACCTTTGTGATCCATCATCAGCCACATCGTCGCTTACCATCAGGTGAGATTGTGGCTAAACCAAGGTCTATTTACAATAAAAAAAATAACATGTATGAAAAAAATCAAGAAACCTTACTTTTATAAATTTCTACAATCACATTGGCTTGTGTCGTAAACAACACTGTATTTCATATGTTTCAGCAGAAAATGTTATTTTTGGGGTAGGTATGTGCAAAATAGTTTTTTAAAACTTTCATCGCGAAAGTTCATACTGAAAAATGATAAAAGATACTCGTACGAGCCGAGCAGCGTCCTCGCGACGTTGCCTCCGTAGTGCTAGTGATGGTATATGGTGATGATGATGGTTATTAAAAGTAGCATAGAACCTCTCTCAAGAGTTTAGATATCAAATACAGAAATATTTTTATAATTTTTTAACTTCAAACAAACAAACAAACTCACAAACTCAAATTCATTTATTCAATAAGATACTTTGTGTACCACTTTGAATGGTCTTAAGAGCTAGGTGATTAAGAAACAAACAAACTCTTCTGCTTTATTTTATTATATTATTTTAGATATAGATAGATAGATAGATATTACCTTATGTTACCACATGGTTTCTATGGCCTATAGGCTTACCACAACCGTGAGTGGGGAAAATTTGTTGTTGAACGAAGGGCCACGAGTGAGTATTGTTCTTTCCGCGGTTTGGTAAGCATTTGCTTGCTTTAATCAAAATTATGTCTTTGTTTAGTTATCCTTATGATTTTTGTACGCTGTGCTTTTGAGCTTTCACTCATGTCGTATTCATAATAATTTTTATACCAGTATAATAATTTATTAAGTATTATCACTTTTACTTTGTTTTTTATTATAAGTTTCTATTTTGTATTTCAATGTTATTTGTTAATTAATACAAATTATGTTTTAAAGAGCTAACGAACATTGTTTTACAACAGTACCTAAGCGTAAATATAAAAAGGTATTTAGCTTTGGACCAACTCGTCGTAGAGCATAAGTTAATGTTTTATCTACCTACTCGTATCAAGGATGACTAGGCCTTAGTTTTTTATTCTCAGCTTATTATAAATGCCATGCAATTTAGAAAACTTGACAACTACTTATTATAGAAAGCTATATACATACATACATTATGTATACCTAAGTAATATTCAAGAATAATGATAGTTTTGCATCGATAGGCGGCAGTATCGCCCGTTGTAAAGTAAATCATTTTATGCAAGTAAAAGCAATTTCGAAGTCAATAAATCTTTAAAGTTGGACTTGCATACAATTTAACAAGTCTGTAAGTTAACAACACATTATTATTCCCCTGACTGCCGACCGGGTGCATACCATTGTGCACTGTAAAAAGTATTGCAACAGCACAAGCTTGATTATATTCTTAAACATTTTTTTGTAGGTATCTAATAGTATCTACTAGCTGACGCCCGCGGCTTCGCCCGCGTGGACTACTATTTTGTTTATCCCACGGGAACCATGCATTTTTTTGGGATAAAAAGTGGCCTATGTCCTATTCCCGGTCATTATCTACCTATGTTTCAAATACACCTCACACACGCACACACACACACACACACGGACTTTCGCCATTATAATATTAGTAGGATAGGATGATTTTTTGTAACATTGTAAAATATTCGTGTTGGCCAAACAGTGCTTCTTTCGTTGTCTGTCGTGAGTGCGAATCCTTGCCGTACAATTATGGATTTTTCGTTTCGAAAAAATCGGCGTGTATGCATCTTCAAATGATCTTAATACAGATCTGAATATAACCGATGTCGGGGATACAGTCGTGAGCATGCTTACGTTTTTTTTGAAGTAACACAATACATTATTTCAGGTACTGTAAATATCTCCGATAGACTTATATACCTATGAATCGCATTAGGCGTGCCGTCCACTGAAGCGCAGCTTTTAAGCGTATTTCACGCTCGACTTGGTACAGTCAGTCGCAAAGTAGTTTCAGTCGCTTGAGCTATATTTTAAATACAAGTTTTGAGTTCTGTCGTTGGTATTACTTATTTAGTTGGAACTTAACATTTCCAAGATTCTCAAAGTTCATGAGGAGTACCACGCACGGCTTTTACCATCGCTGAACATTTACCAGCTGTCGTTTGTATGAGTTATCTATTACTTTTACTTGTCGAATAACGTTATTTATAGAAGTAACCAATCTAAACATTACTTGAAGATAGTAAAACAAGCCCTAAGAGTTTTAAAACTTCTTGTTTTTGTTTGTGTAAGTAATGTGCAAAGTTAAATAAATACTTGAAGTTAAAACGCTAGCTTGTTATGGATTAGCGACGGTTCTGCTCGGTTTTAAAGTAGATGGGTGACCTTTACCTAACCTTCTCAGCGTTTCTATGCATGTTGATTTGTTAGTTCTGCAAACTTTTAAATTACGATATCTTTAGTTCTATTCCGTCATCACCGTATACTTACTACTAGCTCATACAAACATACTTCTATATATAAGTAGTGAATGGTTCGCTTTACACATTGTAAACTATCGGCTTAGGTTAGATAACAGGGGATTGGATCGTGCCGGTTTAATTGTGCCGACCGCGGCGCAGGTGCCGTAATACCGAATCAAACCAGAATTTAAGCCATGGTTTCCGGAGCCGTGCTATCAATAGACGGCCGTCATTATACGGCCACCATCACCTCGATCCCAATTAAAGAAAACCCTGTCAGGGACAAACGGGACTAACAAAAATAAGTACTTACTGGTTTATTCTTATATGTGACTAAGATTTATACTTATTACTATCTATCTATTCAGCCTGTATGCACCTACTGCTGGGTACACTATACGTACTCGTCTACAACCTCTATGCAGCAGTTATCCACTGTGATACTGCTTGAGGAGGAACGGTTTACCATGATCTTAGCTTTGGACATGTTCATCCTAAGGCCGATCTACATTGAGGCTTTATGCAGGTCATTGAGCATGATTTGGAGGAGATCAGCGACGTTCTCAGCTATGATGACGAGATCATCGGCGAACCGCAGGTGTGAAATATAGCGACCGTTTATACTTATTATTAACTTTACCTAAATTACATCAATTATGTGTTCAATCCTTATATATTTTTGAGCATGACATGAAGCTGGGAAAAGCCAAGGATGTGTTTCTTCATTTAACCTAATTTTCTGAAAAATGAAACAATTTCTAAATAGCATTAATTGTCGCGATACCTATAAACGCCTTCATGAAAAGGGTTTTATTACCTACACATACTGGTATTCAGGACTCCCACTCGTAATGAGTGAAGTTTCGTCTGAAGCCCAATCATCAATATTTATAACAAGGTCATATTTTAAATTTTCGAGACTTGAAAACATTTGTCACCCTTAGGGTGACAAATCTACATCGAGCTATGCTGCGCTGTACTGCGCTGTGCTATGTTTGGTCAACTCGCTCGTCTAATATTTCAATGACGTTACAAACAAACCATGCTGTGCTGCGCTGTGTGAGGCTACGCTCTGTTTACGACGTTTTGTTTGACGTAACCATAGCACAGCGCAGTACAGCGCAGCATAGCACGATGTAGATTTGTCACCCTTACTCGACGTTTCGGTTGACATTACAGTCATCGTGGTCACAGAAAAGACGTCCGAGTAAATAAAGTGTTTAATGACGCGATTAAATAAAAAAAAAAGCCCTTATAAGTAATTTTAGTTTCACCACAATATGTGTCTTTTGTGCATGTTTAGTTTTCTGAAGTATTGATTTATTGATTAAAAATGTTTTCGAGCCTGAATTTCTGGTAAAAATCAGATGCAAGGAAGCTATTGACGCTAAAACTGATTCACAGAAACCAAGGCTTTATCAAATCAAACCAGATACGATGCACACCACAATAATTTACCATTGAATATCGCAATATTGAATCATAACTAAATTCCAAACGAAAAGCACTTACAAATCAATTTATGAAAACTTTTACGACGACAATGCATGCGTCAAATTGTCAAATCAATCTGTCAGTTTTATACCAGCTACTTTCAGAAAGTTTGCGAATATTATTTCTTCTAGACCATAGATTCTCAACCTTATTTTTCCCACCGCCCACTTTGAAAATTTTTTTTTTTCTAGAGCCCCCCAAAAAATAAAAGGTGTTTAAAATAAAAAGTAGGTAAGAGAGCGCCCCCCCCCCCCGCTATCTTACCTACTTTTTATTTTTCTTACAACACATGGTCGTCACACTTTTCTGGTTAAGGGCCTCATAGGACATTGTGAGGTATCACTGCGGGCCGCACATTCTTGAATTATTTAGTTGACGATTTTTCGCAATTCCTAAAGGGGTTAAAATCCAAGGTACCAACTAACTTGAAACTTATCATAAGTTAACGGGGCTCGAAGACTCGCTGCTTATCAGTTCCTATTCTGCGGTCTGACATAACTCACTTTGCTCGCAATATAACTCCTACTCATGAAGTTAAAAATGCGAGTGAATTGAGCTTCAAACCAAGCGAGCGAAGCGAGCCGAATTTTTGTAAGTCAAATACAATACGTGACATTTGATTTTTTTTTGCAGTTTTCTAAGAAAAGCTAGCTTATCGGTTCATATTCTTTGGTTAGACTTTACTCACTTTACTCACAATATACCTTACCCATAAAGTTAAATGCGAGCGAAGCGAGCCGAATTTTTTAAGACAAATGCAACATTGTGACACTTGATTTTGTTTGCGGTGATCAAAAAAAAATCTCGCTGCTTATTGGTGCTTATTCTGTGGTTAGACTTTACTCACTTTACTCACAATATACCTTACCCATGAATTGAAATGCGAGCGAAGCGAGCCGAATTTTTTAAGACAAATGCAACATTGTGACACTTGATTTTGTTTGCGGTGATCAAAGAAAAAAATCGCTGCTTATTGGTTCCTAGTCTGTGGTTAGACTTTACGCTCTTTACTTGCAATATACTTTACCTACTCATGAAGTTAAATGTGAGCGCAGCGAGCCAAATTTTTTAAGACAAATGTAACATGTGACACTTGATTTTGTTTGCGGTGCTCATAGAAAGGCTCGCTGCTTGTCGGTTTCTATTCTGTGGTCAGACATAACTCAATTTGCTCGTATTATACCTACTCATGAAGCTAGATGCGAGAAAAGCGAGCTCCAAACCAAGCAAACAAAGCGACCTTGCCTATCTCGAAGTTTTATAATCAATTATAATTATTATTGTAGCAACGTAGGTAGTATCATTCATCATCATCATTTCCTTGCCCTTTTCCAACTAGGTTGGGTCGGCACAACATTTTCTCTTAACGTGGTAGCATCATTATCTATCATCATTATCTATTTATCTATCAAAATTGTTTGCTTGGCCGCGGGCTGCACCAATACCGTCCGCGGGCCACACTTTGACGACCACTAGATTAGGGTGTTTTTTTTGCCTATTTTAGATTACATTATCGCCCCCCTGCTTCATCTCAACGCCCCCCAATTTTCTCTAGGTCTTCTACTGCCCCCCTGAAAGTCTCAAACGCCCACAGGGGGGCGTTATCGCCCACGTTGAGAACCTATGTTCTAGACTTTGATGTAAGAGTATTTGACCGAAAAATTATGTACTTTTGATGTGAAGCTTAGATATTTGACTGACATTCGTATTGTTAATGTCAAATCTATCAATAATTATATTAATGCCCACCCAATTTAAATTAGTCAAGTCACAAGTGTCTAGTAAAGTAAATACCCAGTCAGTACCCTCACTTTCAGTTACAGTTGAGTCAATCAGTTCTGTTAAATTCCTAAGTATTAGAATCTAAGTGTATGGGTTCTAAGATTTTTTCAAGTGGTAGAAGCGCTGAAAGCCTACCGGCTATCATAATCGACAACAGAACAGATAAACATAAAAGCCTTAGAAGCTAAGTGCTTTCATTAGCTAATCGTCAGAATTTAGTTTATTATGCTATAAACTAAGTTTTAACACTGTATAGCCGAGCTTCGCGGTGTTACTCGTTGTTTAATTACTTTTAATAAAAGTTTGATTTAATTCGTTCAGCCATTTCAGCATAAAGAAGTAACAAACATACATGAATACCTACATACATACATACATAAACTCACGCCTGTATCCCATCATAGGGGTAGGCAGAGAATAATAATAACATGAATACCTATTCAAAAATATTAAGAGTAAGAGTAACGTTTATTTGGCACACACAAGTTACAGTAAGTACATCAGGACAGCACAGCATACATAGGCATAAAGAATAGACATTAGATTATTAAACAAAATACACAACAAAATACATTCCTACTTAATTAAAAACTAGACAAAAAATGTTACCTACCTACCACTATTGCGCGTGCGTACCTTATTATTAACATTTATTGGGTGAATAACTTCCGCCCACGGCTTTACTCGCGTGATACCAATATTTTAAATATATCATTGGCTATTACAAGTTATAATAAAAGTAATTTAGTTCTTCCAAGTTTCATCCAACTCAGTCTATTGGTAAGGCATGATTAAAATACAAACATCCAATCTTTCAGATTTATAATAATAGTAGGACAAAAACAGCATAGTACTTCCCACCGCATTAAATATACTCTACATTCGTACAGCTTCAAATAACGATCGCTGTAGGTAAGTTCGGGAGTACTTACTCCGTACTTATCGCACAAGTCAGGCCGGAGTGGAGCCGAAGAGTTTCCGTTTGCATTCACACAGACACGGCGCAAACTATGTCGCCGCACGACACGAACTGATTCGATGGGTGGCTGCAGCCCCGATTGATAGCGATTAGCGATTTTTAAAACAATTCACACGTACAAAGCAAAAAGAAGCCTAAAGGAACTCTGTTTAGCCATTGATTTATTCGAGATCTGTCTAATCTCTTTTGAAAAGAGTAGTTTTTCAAGTTTTTGATGTTATATGCGTGTCGTGTGTGAAGTGATAGTGATTTTGTCCTCGTATGAAAGTAAAGTACTTATTAAAAAATTTTATAGACACGGGATTTTATCGCGTAATTTACCTTATTTATCCCGACGTTTCGCGGACAGACTCTGCCCGCGACCACGGCTATTGTAACATAGCCGAAACGTCGGGATAAATAAGGTAAATTACGCGATAAAATCCCGTGTCCATAAAAATTTTCAATATGAATAATAGTGATCGCGAAAGTTTAAAAAAGACTATAGTAAAGTATTACACTGAATTCAACGTAGTTTATCATATACTGTTAATTTCCCAGAATTTTTCTAAATGTCTCGAAACTTTGAAGCTCCCATATGTTACTCTATCGTTGCTTGATTGATATGCATGTGGATGGTTATATGAGTAGAGGTAGACCATAGCAAAGATGGATGGATTGTGTGAAAGTTAACATGAGTAAGAAATGGGTGAATGCTGAAATGACGGCTGTTAGAGGAAAATTAGAAAATAATACAAGTTGTGCCAACCTCAAGTGAGTGGGAAAGGGACCGAAAAAAGATGATGATGTTGCTTTAATGTTGGTTCAAGAGAATGTGATTCCCGCTAACGAAACACACCTCCAACTTGCACCAGCAAATGACACACTCGATGCTTTGATTGAATTGTTTGCCCACGCCTGACTAACGCGATTCGTTCATTAATGTTTCACTCGGTTATAAAGTTCCTGTAATTGCAAGGATTTATTCACGCTTGGCGACGAGTTAGTCTGTCTGCGCCTCACTGGTTCTGCGATTTGTTAACTATGAGCGAATAATTGATAAGGAATAGCTGCAACACCTTTTAAAGCTACTTTTAAATGGAATATATTAAAGCGAGCAAAATGGGGCCTAAGCAGTCGGCAATATTGCGGTGTGGATGATGATGATGTTATTTATTTACTTTGAATTACCGAAAAGGAAGAAAGTTAAGCCCCAAATCGTGTTTGTTGCCCTTTTTCTTTTGAAGAAGACAATCAATGCTCTATAGCATTGATTGTCTTCTGACTCTGTATAAATCATGTAGTAAAGATGTAAATGCCTATGTTTTTTTAGTTTTGTTTTGTAAATAACGTCAATCACAATAATATTATTGTCCGTAATATGTGCTCTGTCGCTGGCGGTCGCACTTGACATGGGGCGAGTGTGTGTGGCGTTTGATTGTTGCGAGCTGTTTATAGGATGGTTTGAATAATTTTAAGTACCACATTACATTAGAATGAAAATTCATGGTGACACTAGCGATATAATTTTGTATACCTTATAATAGTCTATTAATTAATGAAAAATTATGTAATAGATACATAAAGAGATCTTTGTGGTGTGGTCAGCCTGCTTCGCTCTATCAAATATGTAGATACCTACCTACATTATTTTCTCCAAACAGAGAAGTCAGAAATGTAGAAGTATTCAAATAATTCTAGACGGGCCAGCAAACAGATTTGCCAGGTTGAACTATTTGTTTCCATTCCAAACAGTCTGAATCAAGACTTCAAACTACAAATTCTAGAACTAAAACCCTCTCTAAACTATTCCAGTACTAGTGAACGCCCACGGCTTCGCCCGGTTGGCTTACTATTTGTATCCCACGAAAACCATACATTTTTTCGGGATAAAAAGTAGCTTATGTGTTTTTCCAGAACCTAAACTATATACATTTTAAATTTCATCAAAATCGGTTTAGTATTTATGGGGATACGTGGTAACAAACATTCACACACATCACACACTTTATAATATTATATAAGTACCTAGTAGGATTCGAGATAAAATTCAGATCCCGAAAAATGCCTGAAAATGTATGACCAAGTAGTTTTTCCGGAAACTCGCAGTAATATTAAAATAAACTAGGCAATATGTCACGAAACTGTAACTTTTAACTCAATTACAAGTTTTACTATAAATCAATGGCGGTAAATGTAGTTACCGCTAGAACCTTCCCCTTCGGTCGCGCGGCTCGCGCAGCCGCCCGTGGCGCTGCCAGCGGTGGAAACCTGAAACACTCTGACAGGCGGCTAATATGGCCGCGTGAATACGCGATCTGCCACGCTGAGCCGCCGTACGTCACACGCGAACCTGTTACGCGAAGCCGGCTCGCTGTAGTATATGATAAAGTGCCTGAACGAACTCTCGAGTAATCGACCCATCGAGTGGCGAGTGGACATGGCGCTGCACCTCGAGACCGCGTTGCAGCGGAAGCTGAACTTCAAGATGACCACGGTGAGTGCATGCCGATCGATCGGCCGCGTGCCGAACATATGGTGGCTACGAGCGTAGCACCGTAGCGCTACACCCGAAACCCCTCAATGCTACACCGATCGTACGCTCACCTTGATTGTACGATATTACGTGAATTATACCGGTATTATTCCGTTTCTAATGGAAACGCTAATGTAAATAAACACTTGTAGACGCCGCGATGGATTCGTAAGCTTTATTTCGTCTTAATGAGTGTGCTTGTGTTATGAAAACATGACTTGAACGTCCTCGATATTTATCTAGATGTAAACAAACCGTAAAAAGTAAACATGCCTGTCGGACGGTCGTCGGTCGGGCCCGCCATTACGCCGGCTTCAGGCACGTTCGCCGAGCGTCATATACCCGTACCTACTTACTACCTAGGCACATATAAACGCAAGCCTAAAATAATTTTCCACGTGTTATTCATCAAATGTTCAGCTATTATCCGCACATTTAAACTAGATACTACCTTAGATACAAGTGAAAAAGTATTACCGCCAAATGTAATAACCGAATTTTATAATGCACTACTTAAAAAATATCAGGCAGAGAAATAATAAAAATTATAATTAAATAATATGGAAAGCTTCTTTCAATGTAATTTTTCATCATCAATTTTTATTTTTTTGCATAGAAACGAGTAACATTTTTAGGTCACCAAATTATCAATGTAACACAAAACTGAATAAGACTTCAAGGTATTGAAGTAAATAAACTGAGAAATTCATATTTTATTCTTCGCATCCAGCGTGGGCTGGTGTCAGTACGCCCACGATATTTGAAAAGGTCACACGGCACCTCCTGCAGACATACAATAGCCTCTGAAGCTCAACTAAATCACAACTTTGATTGTAATTGGGCTTGGCTCTTTATTTTAAATCTAAAATTAATATTATAATAGATAAAATTTGTAAGATATAGGCAATTTTCGAACCTAGGTGGAAAGCTAGCTTTGAGTTAGTATTGTTGATCGAAGGATAGTTAAAAGATAGTTTTGTATACCGAAATATAGACAGGATTTATAAATACTTTGGAGTTTGGGACAAAACATGACCGAAAATATAGGTATCCATAATTTTGGGAAGAAGAATTTCAGGAAACAATTTTGAACAAATAGTTAGAAGTCTTTTGTAGAATTTGTTGTGAAATCAATCAAATTATTTTGCGAATGTATCCCAATAAAGCCCATCAGAGGGTGAACCAGACAGAGCAAGCATAACAAGCTATAGAAAGCGTCTGTTTTATGATTCTTTGATTTTTTTTTCTCCTTACCTATATTAAGCAGAGAGTTCACTGGGAAGTTACTTTTGCAATTTCTCCCAGAAATCAATTGAAGACTAGTTTCCACTGACTGCAATTTTTCTATTTGCATACACGTGGGACTTGCAGCAAGTTCAAAGAATCACTGACTTGCAGAAGTCCACTTGCGCGAGCGTTTACACATTAGAAGTCCCTTGCGCATGTCAACTTGTGCAAGATTTATTGCTAGTGGACACTTTTGAACGTCATCTTTATAAAAAAGCAAACTAGAAAATATTCGTTTGTGTTTCTTAAACTTTCGCGATTACCATTCAGTTAGAAACACATGGACACGAATTTTATCACGTTATTTACATCCCGAAGTTCCAGCTATTGGCCACGGGCAAACGCAGTCATGGCCATGTTTAAAAAGCATGGGGCTCAATACCTATAAAACAAATAGGTATACAATGTGAAGATTACGTTCACTAATAATTTTGCAAGGTTTCAGAAAATGTTTCTTTCTTGTCACTCTCATTAACGGCAACAGATTTTGAAGCCCTTCGAGTCCACATATAACAAAAAACGAAACGAAAGCTCCAAAATCATTATTCTGACATTCTTTACAAAAGAGAGCTGTGATAAAGAACCTTTAAAATGTATTTTATAGAACACACAAACAGCTAACTTGGGTTTACTAGCGCACTCGTATCGTGTCAACGTGATGCTTCTGAGGCAAGCATGTCCTCATTCTGTGCAGTTATTACTCTGTGGATTTCATTGTATGTACATTCGCACCCATTTGATGCAAGCCTAGGGTACGTAAATCAGGTTCGAACCAGTACCCCGAACGCGAGTATGCACAGAGTCTACTATTCGATCCGTGACTGTAGTATATACTCTCAAATGTATGGGGATTTTAGTTCAGTCAAGTTACCACTGGAGGCGCTGCACCGGGATCCCATACATTTGAGAGACTATACGACAGTCACGGATCGAATAGTAGACATACTCGCGATCGGGGTACCTATACTGCCAATTAGTAATTTTATCTGTCTGCAATTTGGATTAGGAAAGGCGGAAAAAGAAAAGTCCTCTGGGGCCATATTTTTTGCTCTATGTGGAAACTGTAAATTTGCTACAGAATAAATGTATGCTACAGAAGGAAAAATTACAAAATAATAAGAAACTTAATACATAATCTATTCCAATATCTTCTAAGATTCATACAAATTATTATAGCATCAGCCTGCGCCTTTGATAGCGTAGTACCTACATTTTAAATACCTAGTTCATATGCTATGCCAGGCTTCGATAGATCTGCAAATATTCCAAGTTTCCTCTAAATCAGTCTAAATTAAAAACAAATATCTAACAAGCATACTAGAAGGATAATTATAGTATTTTATATGGGTACACATTGCATCCACCTTTGTCAATAGCTTTTCTCTATACTTAAAGGTTTGCTGGTAGAAAACTCTTTTAGGGTTAAGCTCGCCTTTGTACATGTACTTTTTTAATGTCTTATTTGTAAATGTTCTCATGTGTACAATAAAGAATTACAGAAATTACAGAAGGATAATTCATTATTTAATCAAAAATATTGAAATTCATAATCGTAACTGGGTTTTGACCTACATTAATCAGAAAAACCACCCAGTAAAATACAACAACAATGTCATATAATAACAGTAACTGCAATAACGTTTCCGCTGTGCTCAAGAGGACGTGATGAGTCCAACAATATAAAAAACTCATTAGTTTTCCCGCTCCCTTTACTAATATCCCAGACGATGACGGAGTTTTTTATTTACTGTGGACCTAAGCAATGTGAAACCATTTTAAATTAAGCCACAGAAACCGCGTAGCCATAGTGTATTTTTACAGAGTGGGTCGACTGAATCAGTTTTTCAGTTCTGGTAGATAAATAACATAAATCGTATAATAAAAGATATGATATTCAGAAAGAATAACTATGAGTAAGTAAAAACAAAGATTAGGTAGGTATCATTGGTTTTGTTTTTATAGATAAACCTTCGTTATACGCAATTTTATCATACTGTTTCTTTGTTATTTTGTATTTTATGTGATTCATCTACTTTTTCGTCTATGGATGTAAGTGTCATAGACGCGCCTCTAGCAACTGTACTTCGTACTAAAGGATAATAAACTTAAAAAGATTTGATCATGCCATGATTCCAGCGTTTTTATCTTACTAATATTATAAATGTGAAAGTTTAGATGTTTGGATGTTTGGATGGGTGTTTGTTACTCAATCACGCCAGAACGGTTGAACGAATATGGATGAAATTTGGCACAGAGATAGATTATAGTCTGGAATAGCATCTAGACTAGGTAATTTCTATATCGGCAAAATGCACGATTCCCAAGGGATAAGAAAATACACACTAGGTAAAGCCTTGACAATATCTTGCGGTCAAATCTGATAACCGCATTTCATAAATTTTATTTTTTACCAGATTGGCAACTTTTGACGGTTGAGTAACTGTAAAGATTTACTATGTTCGGTTGTGTTGGAGCTTACTTATCTTTACCGCGGAGTTGGACGCCATAATGAAAGGAGCACCGGTGCCGGGATAAATCTTGCTACTTAGTTAATGAATTCATAGGTACTTGTTTTGTAATTGGAACAGAAATGATTAAGCTCTGCGGGCTTATAAAGGTCGCTATTGCAGAATCGCAATGAAGGAATTGAACTATTGCCATCTCTTTTCATTGACTGAGAGTAAAAAGAGACGGCATTATAATTCATTTCATTTGTGATTCAGCTTTAACGACCTTTTTAAGTCCGCTGAAGATTTGATGGGACTACCTAGTTGATGATAGTTTTACATGTTAATTTTATGCTTATACTAACAAAAGCCAACCTAGTTACATAGGAGTGAGTACCAGTGTTACAATTTTCTTTTGCAGCACACCTTTTTATGAAATTTTGTTGTTATAAAATAACTTACGTTATAACTGCACCAATACAAAATAATAATGGAAAGTTTTCATAAAATATTCACTGTAATCTTAAACGGTACACGTTTACCTATATTGGTTCCCCCTTTATATTCATATTTGTAGTCTAGTGTGTTTGAGACGTGTGACATCATAAGACACATCCCTGTAGGTACGTAGCCTATTCTAATGTTACTCAACCAGTATTTATCACACACCACAAAGACAATTTTGATCCAGCCACGCACGCTTCACATTCCTGCTATGTGTTTAAATAAAACATTAATCTTATTTAATGGGATGAGCCTTCAGCTACGTTTTATTACTTGTAGCGTGTGACTGTTCCTCGCAGCCATTGATTTTCTGGGGAGTAACATTTTATATGCGTGATCCATCTTAGTGCCTTTACAGATCAGACGTTACGGAGGATAAAACGCGTTCAAACGCTCTATTTGCAAAACATTCAAGAATGTCACAAATCACGGGTTTTCAGTTTCTTGAGCCATTTTTTAAAGTAAATGTAGATATTGTTAATGTATTCCCAGAAATGTTGTCTTAAATGGTGACGTCAGAGGTACATCGGATCTTTATAGTAAACTAGCTGCTGCCCGCTGCTTCGCTTGCGTGGTACCCGGATAAAAAGTAACCTATGTTACTCTCCAGCCCTCCAACTATCTCCACATAAAAAATCACGTCAATCCGTCGCTCTGTTTTGACGTGAAAGCAGGACAAATAAACAAACAAATAAACACACTTTCACATCTATAATATGGAAACGGATAATAATAGTAAATGAGAAAAACAATAGACTTTTTTTTAGTTTTTAACAGGAACTGAATAACCTTTTAGGTATGACGTCAAACCGAAAAGCCTTGACTGTATGCGTAGGGCCTATCCTTCAATCGAAACACGCCACCTCTCCAAGTCACCTCATACTTCGGTACTACGTAGGTAGAGACAGTCTAATGATGAGTACCAAAGATGAGAGATAAAAAACGAGTAGAATATTATGTGTGTGTTTAAAACTCTAAAGAAAAATAAATAATTTATATTATTTATATTAATTTATATTTATAAAGCTTATGCTTTAAATGAGATGTTTTGTAGACAAGGCAGAGCTGAAAGCTAACTACTAATATAAGTTCTATAAGCCTACTATGAATCTTAAATTATATTTAAGCTGTTGTTAGAATTCACTTCCTGCTACAAAAATGTACCTACCTATGCTAAACTTTAAGCTATTGTATCCTCAGTCATCATCATCCTGCCCTTAGCCCACTAAAGCGCACCACACGCATGGCAGATAATATATCTTATGAAATATAAATCTTGACAGATCGCACTAAATATATTTTGTAATTTATATTTGCTGTGTGTGGTCCTCCATAGAATTTGTATGGGCGCGATGTCAAGATTTATATTTCAGAAGATTTATTATCTGCTGTGTGTGTTGCTTGAATGGGGTCGGCACAACATGTTTCCTTTCTCTACTTTCTTCTATCACTCGTCATCTCAGTACATCTCTCTCTTGTCTCATACAGTTCTACCACAGGTTATACTAAGCCTAAAATTTGAAAAAGCAAATAGATAACCCGATGAAGATTTATTTCCTGAAACGAATTTCACACCATAAAGGGGAACAACTAAAATAGAAAGTATTTTCTTCCTCAGTGAAGTCGAAATCTATCATACGTTTCAAGTAACAGCGTGCCCTCGTGAAGCCAGGCGGAAGGGTCACTTAATATTCATTTTATTGATTCCTGCTTACTGTATTAGAAAGAGGTCCTTGAGGATAACGAAAGTATTTGTTTAAGAAGGTTTAATACGTAATCTTAACCTTAGGAACAGCATCGGTGAAAAATCACCAAACGTAGAGATTGATTTTAAACTTTCGCGATCAGACATAATTTAAACGAACTAACGGGATTTTATCGTGTAATTACCTTATTTTTTTATGAATAATACAATATGATAATTAAGAAGCGATAAACTCCCGTTAGATCGTTTAGATTAGCGAGTAAGACCGTGAGTTTGAATCACGGCCGTGCTACACTGGATTTTTCGTTTCGAAAAATGTACAATTATGCGCAATAACACTAAACGGTGAAGGAAAACATCGAGAGGAAACCAGTTAGCTGTATAATTGCGTCAATGGGCGTGCAACCAGTCACAAATTACTAATTTCTAAAAAAATGTGAGAATGTACTGAATAATTATGTAAATAAATAAATTATGCAGGACATTTCCTACAGAATCATGTAGCCCTAAAGTAAGCAGAGCTTGTGTTATGGGAACCACATGACTGTTATACTACTTAGGTACATTTTTTAGTAAAAACTCGTCAGTATAGAAAAACACCCAGACCCGAGACAAATATTTGTAGATCATACAAACATTTGTGCGGCGGTGAGGATCGAACCCGCAACCTCTTTCGTCTCAGGCCGGCCTTCATCTACTGCGCCACAGAGGTCGTCGTACCTCTAACATCTTCAAATAAGATCCTTTGAAGATGTCCCAGGGTCAGAGGTATGTCCAAACACATATAAGGCGCGGTAGACGATCTGAAAAGATCTGAGGGAAAGTCTGCTGTGCCTAGGGGTATATATATACATATATATACAGTATATATACAGTATATATATACAGTCGTGATCATATTTCATTTAATTTTTTTAAATTTTATATAAGTAGTAGTACCAATAAAAATTCAAAGTAGTAGGTAGTACAAATAATAATAGTCTTGAGTATTGACTGTCCTTTTGGATCTTTTGATTGAACCTTTGTATTTCTAGGAAAGAAAATTGATTGTGACCAAACTCCTTTATACAAAAAGTGTGCGTTCTGAAATCGGAAAGCTACTAAATGGATATTTCATATTCATCGATATATAAAAAATTCTACCAACTCTGAAATACCTTTTCAATCGCACTGCCACAACAAAAGGCTTCACATAAATCACATGTACCTTTCCTTCATACATAATACATCAAACATAATAATAAAATAATTACAGATCCTCAAGAGTTATCAAATGCATTCAATAACTTTTTTATTGATAAAATAGTACCTATCCAAAAATCACCATCCAACTATACTGCCTCGTTAGTGAAGAGTCAAAAGGACTCCTTATTTTTAAAACCCTGTATACCGACTGACGTCTTAAAAATAATAGCGTCCCTAAAAACTACGAGCAGCGTCGGATACGATGGTATTTCAACAAAAATATTGAAATGTGTGGCACAAGCTATATGTGCGCCAATTTGCCATGTGATTAACTTATCTATATGCTTAGGTGTATTTCCGGACGCATTAAAGATATCTATAATAAGACCTCTTCATAAAAAACTTTGCAGGGAAAATATGGAGAATTACAGGCCCGTCTCACTTTTACCTGTAATATCAAAAATATTTGAAAAATTCATTTATAAATCAATAAACGACTATTTTGAACACAAAAACATTTTATGTAAGGAGCAAAAAGGATTTAGAAAAAATAAGACAATAAATATGGCATTATTTGATTTCCTTTATCGTGTTACATCTAACGTAAATAAAAGAATGCCTGTGTGCTCTATCTTCTGTGACATGACACAAGCGTTTGACTATATTGATCATACTATTTTATTTAAAAAACTTGACAACTATGGTGTTAGAGGCAATGCTTTAGAGTTGATTAAATCGTATCTTGATAAAAGAAAGCAAGTGACTCAAATAAATCGTATTAATTTAGAAACAAAACACGAGGAATGCCATTATTCTGACGAGCGTGTCGTCAAGTATGGGGTTCCCCAAGGAAGTGTGCTAGGACCCTTACTTTTTATTATATATATTAATGACTTACCTAAAGCTACTATTCAACCTATGTCGTTATTCGCAGATGACAGTACAGTGACTATAACTTGTAATAATATTAAGAGGGCTGCGACCGGCGAATTTCCATAAAAACGTAATACCGAAATCATTTAAAATGTAAGCATATTTATATCAGTTTATGTTGTTAGATTAGGAGAGTAGGTATTTATCTAGGTTGCTGTTAAACTTTTGTTCCGAAAAACTTACCTAAAAAGAAATGTAAGCCAATTGAATTGAAATCTTTGTAGGTACACTAAAAATGGCATTTTTTCTTTTCATTTGTTCTATAGTAAGTTTTTTGAAACAAAAGTTTAACAGGAACCTAGATAAATACTACCTTTATCCAAATAATAACGTAAAGTGATAAAAATATGCTCAAATTATAAATTATTTTGGTATTACGTTCCTAGGTAAGTAGATACGTTCGCCGAGCCCTTAAGACTTACAAAAATGACATTAATTTAGCTTTGACATCAATTATAACGTGGATGGATGATAATAATTTGAAAATTAATTTAAATAAAACAAAAATTATTCATTTTAGACAACGCGTTACTGCTGCTACATTCGATTTTGACATAGAATATAATAATAATAAAATAGAGAATGTCCATACTACGAAATTTTTAGGGCTTAATATAGATGAAAAACTAAATTGGAAACCACATCTTGATCATTTATGTAAGAAAATGAATAGTACGGTATATGTACTATACAAACTTTCTTCCATCGTAAACGTGGAAACAATACTCATGGCATATCATGGTCTTATTGCATCACTGGCTAGATATGGATTAATATTCTGGGGAAATTCTACAAATGCTAACAAAGTCTTTAAGTGTCAAAAACGTTGCGTTCGCGCAATGTTTCGCCTTAAAGTTACAGACTCTTGTAAACCACACTTCGTTCAACATAAAATCTTAACACTACCTTCGCTGTATATTTTTGAAGTGGTAATGTTCGTGAAAAGCAATCCAAATCTATTTTGTCGACAGTCTGATGTCGTAGTTCGAAACAGAATGGACAACAGTAGAGTTTGTGTCCACAACTCTAGGACTGCTTTAATGAGCAAGAGTATCTTCTGTATGGCTCCTTTACTCTACAATAAACTTCCAAGATCTCTAAGAGACATGCCTTGCTCACTGTTTCAAAGGAAGTTAAGGAATCTGTTATTAAATAAATGTTATTACACAATTGATGAATTTGAAAATGACAAGAATTTAATATTATTTGATTAATTTTTTGTATTTTTATATGTAGGTAATTTATTAGTTTAATTTAATTTATTGGGTACTTATTTCTATTATTTTTAATTTAATTTTATTTTTAATGTTCATTTTATTTTCAATTTTTTATTTCATTTTGACATTGTAAATTTTTTAATTGCATGCCTTAAGGTAGAATACATTGATACACATGTAAGCGGTTATGCCATTATAATATCTTATGTACATGTATTTCTGGCCTACGCTGATGATACAGCTCTGATTATTAATGGTCGTACCTGGAGAGAAGCTCAAGAAAATGCAGAAATATCACTTACAAAAATTATGTCTTGGCTGTCTGCCAATCTACTCACCCTAAATATCAGCAAAACAAAATTTGTTACCTTCTCACCTAACTCCTCAACCCAACCTAATTCTATGACGAAACTCTTCGCTCATTCATGCACTTCCACAAGTTTATGCAATTGTCCCCATGTACTTAAATCACCTTGCATAAAATACCTTGGCGTTACGATCGATAGTTCCTTATCCTGGGATGAACATATTTCACTGACAACAAAGAAGACTAGGAAATTAATGTACATTTTTAAAAATCTTTGTAATTCTGCTGACTTCCAATGCCTCAGAACGATCTACTTTGCACTAGGACAGTCGATAATTACTTACTGTGTGACAGTTTGGGGAGGTGCCCCTAAAACGCGCATATTACGACTAGAGAGGGCACAAAGGGCTCTCTTGAAAGTATTATGTAAAAAACCAAGACGCTTCCCGACTTGCGACCTCTACTCTCTCTGCCAGGTACTATCAGTTAGGAAACTATTTGTTTTAAACACCCTACTACGTAAACATCCCCAAGTGCCCTTTAACTTGGACCTTAATTTAAATAGGAGACGCAATCACAACGTATGTCAAATTGATGCACGCAGAACAGCTATCGCCAGTAGACACTATGATCACATCAGCTCTATGCTCTATAATAAGGTCAATAAGGAACTTAATATTCATCCGTTACCAATACTAAAATGTAAGAATGCAGTTTCTGCTTGGCTGCAGACCCTCTCATATGAAGATGTGGAGGGTTTGATAAATAGTGAGTAAAATATACCCCCCCCCCTCTCCTCTTCTCAACACTACTCATACATCTCGCACACAAACACACACACGCACACACCCACCCACGCACACACACAACCACCCACCAACACACACAACACACACCCACACACACACACACACACACACAGACACACACACACACAGACACACACACACACACACACACACACACACATGAACACTATAGAACAAACAAAGCGCTTTCATTACATAATCCCAACATTAAAACAAAATATATTACTTACATACTTACTTACTTATTTGTATAAGTTTAAATAGTAATAACTTTTGGTTTTACTTTATTCTGTTTTGGATATCTTTTGTCAAGAGGAGGGCGTTACTGGTAGCGACACAGTTTAATACTATTGCTGTCAGTATCGTTTAAAATATATCTAAGTTCATTGTTAATGGTTCCAAATAAATATATTTGTATATTTGTATATTTGTATTTCTCGCAATAAATATACTTTGACTTTGACTTTGACTTCTTTCTACTGGGATGAAAAGATTTTTCCTTGCAGAACAGTTGTTCGGCACCCACGCAACTTTACCAACTTTGAATACCATCGAGTGTTTTTTTTGTTTTGATCCCTAATGGTCGAAGTTATTTTTAATGCTGCAAGTTTTTGGACACGCTTTTATTGTGAAAAGTTTTTGTGGCTCTGTAAAAAGTTACTTCAGTATGGTAGTAATAAGAGTACAGTTGATAGAGCCTAGTTGATTGATATACAGTATCGTTTTCCTTTTCTGGTTTTAAGGTTGTAGCTGACTAGCCGCCTGTGGAGGCGAGTGAACGCCGAAAAGGCGATGCAGTGTGGACCGCATCGCCTTTTCAGCGCTCACTTGTTCCTTCACTTATGGAATGCGATGTGACTATCTGGTGACATTACGAAGTTGGTGTAGTGAGCGTTGGTCCATAGAATTCCATACAAAGAATACCGATGCGATGCGGTGAGGTTCGGGTTATTGCCGACCAGTCACCTTTATTGTTGAATTATTATTGTCTTCCCCGCATTATCTTTAAAACTATTAATTCTAAATCTACAAGTCTTTAAATCTTGTAAAATGGTACGATTCTGTTTGATTTCCATAAAATAAGCATCAAATAATGTAAACGACAACCTTCCCCTTCGTCTAGACTAGACTTTACTTCGTTTAGTTTACACAAGTTTGCAAATGGATTCTTTACAAATACCTAATGATAGGCTTTAAATTTATACCAACTTACAAGATACCATTTGAATTATAAACGGCTAAACCGAGTCAGTATTATTAGATTCGTTAAATTATTTAGGAAAGTATTCTAAATATTTTGGTGACAAGATCTAATTCTATCTTCTATAATTAGTCTTCTTTCAAATGTAATGCACATTAAGCATTTTTTTCGTAGCATAAGTGACATGATTTTGATGTGACACAATTGAAGCTCGTTTAAAGAATGATTTAAAGGTTTAGGGTGTTACCACACCAATCGATCGATCGCCGATCGACGGGATCGGTCGATGGTAGAATGGATTAGTTGACGTCGATAAGTATGGTGACACCAATCAATCAACTTGGCGTGGTAACACCCTTACACGATTCTTTTGTTTGTATCGTTTTTACTAATATTTCTTGCATCATTAGGATTACCGTTAATGGCCACAAGCAGCACGTGTAAAGACTAGTCCGTTTAGGAGGCTGCGAGCTCAAAAAAGAAAAGTTGGCTAGACAGCTTTTGAATCTAATCAAAGTTCTGACAACAAATTAATCAGCCAAGTTTTAACCTCGGGTTTGGAAAATATTTACCTAAAGAGGGACGAAAAATTAAACTGTAATCATGTTTTTCTCTAACTTATCTCCACCCAGTAGGCAGACTTTGTCTTGTCATAGATATCAAATAAAAAAAAATATTACAGCTATCGATAGCAGAATCATAATAATCTACCGGGATAACTATAGCTATGAACCATCCATGTGACTCCCTCAGTAGGTACAAAAAATGTCGTTAATTTGTTATGAAATTAAATCGGTCAAGTCAAGACGTTACGAAGCGAAATGATGAACACACGCACACCAGTTAGGTACGAGTAGAAAGCTACTCGTTTATGGATAAATTAAGTAACATGTTAAAATAATTTTATAGTTTGTTTTCCGCAAACTTTTTGTGTTCAAGGTATATCTAGGAAATTGGAAAATTATGGAGGTACACCATAACTAAAAATCATTGTTTTAATGCGAAACATGAGCTTGTTTAGTTGAGCATAAGTGGTCCAAATTTGGAGTAACTTAACTGAGATAGGTACCTTTTTTTTCTAAGGCACACCAACTAATGACCATGTTACACCAGTGTGCCGCGGCACACCCTTTGCGGAACACTGATCTACGCAACAGTATTTTAATTTTATAATAATTAAAATACTTTTAGTTTTAACTACGTATTATAAAGTCGGTTGTCCTATTTGTGTTAAGCCCTTCAAAATTAGAATTGAAGATTCACTTAGCAATAAACGCCCGAACACATGTAATGTGCTTTGTTAAGCGGCGCGCAGCGTCGACGACACTCGGTCATGTTTTTAGTCTTAATTGAGGCGAGAACAGCCTGAACTCGGCTGGCAGTGCTCATTAAGAACAACAAACAAGTAGCTAAGTACCGTCGGAGACACAAACGAAATAATCGGCTTCCCAAAATGTTTGTAGGCTTTCAATTTTGAGCTTCTCTTCTCTTATACAATATTAACAGTATAGAAAAAGACGTAAGCGTAGAGGGCGCTTAATTCTTCTGTCGCCATCGGAGATAAACATGGTAAGATCTCAAGTAAACAATAACTACTAATGATTTAATTCTCATGTATCATGATCATGACCATCATTATAACATAACCAGTATAGATTAGGAGACGCAAAAGGTGTGATTTAAATTACGTTGACAAATGACAAATGTTTTCTTGATTTGTAAATACCTACTTGTTTTTAGATCTTGATGTTACTCGTATTTTACCCACTAGGGAATCCTGGACTATGAAAGATAACTTTCGATCCTAAAAACTCTGTGATTGTATTTACGCCTGTTAGCGACATATACCGACAAGAATCAGGGCAACAAACACGACCTTATTCAAAGACCATCTTTTTGAATCTTACCTAATATTACAGTGGGTGACATTCAAACAGTTGAATCTTGTCAGTCAAATAACTATGTACTTAAGTATATTAACTTATATCAAACCAAGTAGGATATTAGTAGGTCTCTATTAGATACCTACTTAATTGTAATACAAAAGAAGATCTAGATTGAAAGAGCGTCAAGTGAAAGTATCACATTTAAAGCATTTTAACATATTCCTTCACGAGCGCACTCGTCAAGGCGTGACTTTGTAATTGCAAAGCTATAAGGCAAACATGATTTTCGTTTTCCATTTAAAGGGCAAACATTTATGTGTTTGTCGATGAGTGAACTGTATTTTACTTAAACGGCATGTACGCTGCCCTAAATTGATCGATTTAAGACCTTATGACCTTTAGAATAGGTACTTTTTTTATTATTTTATTTCACTTTAAAAAACTACCTAAGGTATGTTATAATATTGTGCCTTAGTTGAGGGAATAATGATAATTCACCATAGTACTCGCCAAACTCAGTAATATCTAATATAGCTTACCTTAACATTTTACAAAACCCAAAAGTCCATGTCTAACTTTGTACATAAGGCCGCCTAGAGGCCTTCATCAATGTTTGAGAGTGTGACGTCATTATTGATTTTTATTGAAGACCGCTGCGATTGACAAATAAATTCAAAGATTGTTTTTTTTATGCTGATCCTGAAATGTTACAAAATAGTGTCATACTTACCTACTTAAAACTATTTTGCAATAGCTGGTGACATCTAAGTGGCTTCTAGGCTGTCCACAGTTTGCTAGTTTGCAGCGTTACGCTGCAAACTGCGTACAGTGAGCGCAAAACTAGCAAACTGTGGACACTCCTTTCAAATATATGGAATGGTATACTAAACCGATACGCCGCAAACTCAGTCGGCCGTTCACAGTTTGCCTACTAGGGCACAGCCTTAAAGGTCATAGCTGACCAGTCAACTCCACATCCGAACCGCATCGCCTTTCGGCGTTCACTTGTTCTTTCACATTTTTGCTTGCGATGCGAGCGGTGAGTGACTGGGGACTAGGTACTCCATGGAAGTCCATACAAAGAATACCGAGGCGAGGTGGTGAGGTTCATGTGCGGAATTGTCTGGTCTACCTTTAAAAGCCTTAAGATTTCAATTGCCTATCGCAGTACGTAGACGCAGTGCCGTAATTAGGCTTTTATGTGCCCGGTGCGAGCTTCTATAACAGCGTCCTTTTAGTGGTCCTGCCCCCCTATCCATATTACACTATCTATCGTCGCGATCGCTGTAGAACACTTCTGAATGTATAGGAATTAGGTGATGAGTCACGTGGTCAAAACGTCAATTCCTATACATTTTGAAGTGTTCTACAGCGATCGCGACGATAGATAGTGTAATATGGCTAGGGCCCCTGGTCTGGTTATTTCTGCGCCCCTCCATGGTCTGCGCCCTGTGCCTGGGCACCGCTGGCAACGCCCCAGGCACTGCATACACAAAAGATACAAAGATTCTAACTCGTCCACTTATTAATATTAATCGCGTAATAATTATAGTAGGTACCTACCTTAAGGGTGACAGTGCGTCTCTGGAACAATATTAAATTACGTCTGAAAGGGAGGGTTGGGGTGGCAGTCCTGACCTCGGGGCGGGGGAACTAGATGCAGTAGTATTTTAAATCAAATATTTACCATTTTGTGAATGCTACAATGCAATCAAAGGATCTATTGAATATCTATAGTTTTCATGATACCTAATGAGTTACAAAATGTCGTGATCGATTGTTGGTCAGTTACGGAATTATTTTATGAAAACGAATTAAGTATGTCATCTGATTTGAGAGATCTGAGACATTATTAGTTTTCATAAAATAACCCTATTGAGAATAGATAAGTATTTCATTGGTTTTATAAAGTAGATGATTATGACTAAATTTCATTTTAATTGGTAGGTAGGTAGGTGCATTCAGAGCAATAAGAGGAAATCAATTAGTAGCAGGTATTTTAATCAAAAAATATTCAGTTTCAGCCGAATGAAAGCTACCTACTTATGAAAATGCAAGCAAAAATTCCTTTGATTTTTTTCAGAGCAAGAAACTTATCAGAGCTTGCCGTTGAGTAGCAAGAGGCTCTTTTATGCATAAAAATATTATGTTGAGGGAAAACTAATTGCGCTGCTTCACTTTGGCATAATGTTATTCGCTGTTTGTAAGATAAAGTTTGAAGTTTCCATATTAATTGGAAATTCTACCTAAGTAAGTATATTATTATTTTAAACTGTGATTGCCGCCGTTGCTGGGGGGTTTCACGGCTAGATTGGATATTAGGTTACTTAAGTATGTTTAGTACCTAATAAAGTTTCTAAATAGTATTTATTCTTTTACGAAAGTTTTATAACTTGTTTACCAATTTCGAACTTTCTGTTTCAGAAAGGAATTCAAAAAGATTCAAAGTACCTAGGTGTTTTTTTTAATTGATGATTTATTTCGAACGGCTGACCTTATAGACACTCTATGGAAAGGAGAGCAGGTCGGATCAATCCATTTATAATTCCACCTACTTGCTAAAGTATAGAAACATTACTTAGGTCTTATGTACTTTGGAACATTCGAGGCACTCTAGCAGCTTTCAAAAGCTTCAGCTTATATTTAGTTTGAGGTCAATTTTTTTGGTTATAGGCCCGGCCTACCGATCTTCGGAAAGATAATTTTCCGTATCAAGAGCGACTGCAGTTCAAGACCAATTATTATGTAAGTCATATTGTTATACTGTGTTTTCGATGTTCTATATTATATCAATAGAATAAGTAGGACAAGTGAACAACAGTCTTGATCGATGTTATGAATGCTGCACCCTAAGGTATATTTCGCATTGATGTGGCATGCTTGCACCAATTTTATGAATCCAAGCGAAAACAAATAAAATATTTCTAACTAAAACATAATTAATCAGGTATTGTATGCTCCAAAACGAAGCTTCTGTTCTAGGCGTTTATCTTCCGGTCCAACAACAATTTTGTAAATACCTATTTAAAATTAAAAAGTTACAAAGAATAGGTACTTATATATTAAATTATAACCCGGAAACAAATAGGTACGCATTACAACATTGAGTAACATTCAATAGGTACCTAATTGTGTAACTCTTTTAATGTCGATACCAGTCGATACAGACAGACAGATCCAGTGACTGACGAATCTCGCTAATACTTACTAGTAGTACCTACCTAACTGTCTTCGAAGTCGATGTAGTGACAAAGTGCGAATTTGTAACACGGTTTAAGGATATTTTCGTACCTTGCTAGTGTGTGTGGATAGCGCAGGATTGAATCAATCGACTGATTGAATATGTAACATGACTCAGTGACGTCATACAATACAATACAATACAACACAATACAAATGGATTTTGCTTTATTTCTAAAGTAAATAATCCATGCATTTTGCATGTTTATTGTTCGATGTTGTTTGCATGTTCGTTTTAATTTTATACAAAAGTCAAAACATATTAAGCTTTCTTAAAACGATTGTATCCCCGAAAGTTAAACATTCGTTTGAATCTTCAGACACAAATTCCTCTGAATAACATTAGAGAAGTATCTTTTTTTTGTTAATATTTCAAAAATAACTCTTTTAGGTTTTGAAAATAAGGTGCACACAGGTTCTGTGCCAACTGATTTGCTCATGCTCAATCATGTCCTCATCGCTACTCACAGAACAGCGGTCGTATTACCAAGTCTTAGAGCAATGTCAAAGTAAGATTACTTTCGTCCGTACTTAGATAAGACTGAAGTAAGACTGACGCAGGCATAAATCAGGCCTAAATCAACCTTGTTTTAATCCTGCCTTAGGACGGAAACAATCTTAACGCAGGGATGTTTTGGTGACATGACCAAGGAAGTTATATACCTACGTAACTGGAAGGTTAATTGAGACAGAAAACGCGGTCCGCTTGAGAGATAAAACTTGGGCGGTGTGTCTCTTTCTAAAGGGTGACCATAATTTATAAACTAAACATCCCTAAAGTCCCTAAGGGGCCTTTTACATCATTTTCTGATTTACGTGATGTTTCAGAGCATGATTTTTCAATTAAAATACTGATACAATTTTGATCCTTGATTTTGATTTCGATCCTTTTATTCGATCCTTGATTTCGATCCTTGGTTTCGATCCTTGATTTCGATCCTTTATTTCGATCCTAGATTCTTGAATCTCGAATCTTGATTCTTGAATCTGAAAACTGAAATCTTGAATCTTGAATCTTTGAAGTGACAGCTGTCAAACTTAAAGCCGCCATATCTCGGGAACTACTCGTCCTAGACTCCCCGTTCTCAGTTCAAATGAAAGCTATAACCAAGATCTTCATCTGAAGTGACAGCTGTCAAACTTAAAACCGCCATATCTCGGGAACTACTAGTCCTAGACTCCCCGTTCTCAGTTCAAATGAAAGCTATGACCAAGATCTTCATTTGAAGTGACAGCTGTCAAACTTAAAACCGCCATATCTCGGGAACTACTCGTCCTAGACTCCCCGTTCTCAGTTCAAATGAAAGCTATGACCAAGATCTTCTTTTTAAGTGACAGCTGTCAAAATGACATCTGTCATCTGAAATGTAGATCTTGGTCATAGCTTTCATTTGAACTGAGAACGGGGAGTCTAGGACGAGTAGTTTCCGAGATATGACCGTTTTAAGTTTGACAGCTGTCAGTTCAAAGCTTAAAACGGCCATATCTCGGAAACTACTCTTCCTAGACTCCCCGTTCTCAGTTCAAATGAAAGCTATGACCAAGATCTTCTTTTTAAGTGACAGCTGTCAAAATGACATCTGTCATCTGAAATGTAGATCTTGGTCATAGCTTTCATTTGAACTGAGAACGGGGAGTCTAGGACGAGTAGTTTCCGAGATATGACCGTTTTAAGTTTGACAGCTGTCAGTTCAAAGCTTAAAACGGCCATATCTCGGAAACTACTCGCCCTAGACTCCCCATTCTCAGTTCAAATGAAAGCTATGACCAAGATCTTCATTTGAAGTGACAGCTGTCAAACTTCAAATGGCCATATCTTGGAAACTACTCATCCTAGACTCTTCCTTTTTAGCTCAAATGAAAGCTATGACCAAGATCTACATTTTCAATAACAGCTGTCAAAATGACATCTGTCATCTGAAATGAAGATCTTGGTTATAGCTTTCATTTGAACTGAGAACGGGGAGTCTAGGACGAGTAGTTTCCGAGATATGGCCATTTGAAGTTTGACAGCTGTCACTTCAAATGAAGATTTTGGCCATAGCTTTCATTTGAACTGAGAACGGGGAGTCTAGGACGAGTAGTTTCCAAGATATGGCCGTTTGAAGTTTGACAGCTGTCACTTCAAATGAAGATCTTGGTCATAGCTTTCATTTGAACTGAGAACGGGGAGTCTGGGACGAGTAGTTTCCAAGATATGGCCGTTTGAAGTTTGACAGCTGTCACTTCAAATGAAGATCTTGGTCATAGCTTTCATTTGAACTTTGAACGGGGAGTCTAGGACGAGTAGTTTCCAAGATATGGCCGTTTGAAGTTTGACAGCTGTCACTTCAAATGAAGATCTTGGTCATAGCTTTCATTTGAACTTTGAACGGGGAGTCTAGGACGAGTAGTTTCCAAGATATGGCCGTTTGAAGTTTGACAGCTGTCACTTCAAATGAAGATCTTGGTCATAGCTTTCATTTGAACTTTGAACGGGGAGTCTAGGACGAGTAGTTTCCAAGATATGGCCGTTTGAAGTTTGACAGCTGTCACTTCAAATGAAGATCTTGGTCATAGCTTTCATTTGAACTTTGAACGGGGAGTCTAGGACGAGTAGTTTCCAAGATATGGCCGTTTGAAGTTTGACAGCTGTCACTTCAAATGAAGATCTTGGTCATAGCTTTCATTTGAACTTTGAACGGGGAGTCTAGGACGAGTAGTTTCCAAGATATGGCCGTTTGAAGTTTGACAGCTGTCACTTCAAATGAAGATCTTGGTCATAGCTTTCATTTGAACTTTGAACGGGGAGTCTAGGACGAGTAGTTTCCAAGATATGGCCGTTTGAAGTTTGACAGCTGTCACTTCAAATGAAGATCTTGGTCATAGCTTTCATTTGAACTTTGAACGGGGAGTCTAGGACGAGTAGTTTCCAAGATATGGCCGTTTGAAGTTTGACAGCTGTCACTTCAAATGAAGATCTTGGCAAGAAGATTCTAAACTACGTAACTGGAGTGCTGACTGACATTTAATGTACAAAGGATTTTGAACCTTATCACGACTACACAACGATCTATTATCATTTAATCTTGGTTATAACCCCGCATCCACACGTTGGGGCCAACGTTGGTCCCAATGCCTCTCACCAACGTGTGGTGCTGACAAAATAGCTTGGCGCCAACGTTGGGGCCAACGTTGGGGCTTGGCCGTGCCGTGTCGGTTTTATCAAAGGAAGTTGGCGCGCCAACGTTGGGGATCCGTCCACACGTTGGCGCTATGCTCAGTCCCGTTTCGACGCGCATCGTGAGCGCACGTGTCGACTGACGAGCGAGAATGTCATCGTATTCCTTATTTATTGTGTTTGTAGAACTATCGGGCTGAAATTTTGCACACTTATAGATTCTCGGTGACAATTAAATATTATGGTATCAACAAGCTGATCTGATGATGGAGTCAAGAGCTGTTCAACAGAACTCCTCAGTAAATAGGCCGATTGAGTTGAAACTCGGCATATTTGTCAAGTTCTGACTACAATGTAATAATATGGTGACAGCAAGCTGATCTGATGATGGAATCTACTATTTTTTTTTTATGTTACGGGAACCGTGCAATTTTTTGGGATAAAAAGTAGCCTATGTCCTATTTCCGGTTATTATCTATCTGTATTTTAAATATCACCCATATCGGTTAAGTGGTTGTCGTGTTAGAGAGGAACAAACATACATCCAAACATCCAAACTTTCGCTTTTATAATATAGTGTGTTGTGTGAAGTGTGATAGTGACATGATGTGATGTGATTGTGATAAAATTGGTATTCAGTAATGTAAAAGCACTTAGAGAAATTTCAATTTCTGTATCGGACGCGCAGACATCGGACGTCTGCACGTTGGCTCTGACGGAACAAGACTGGTGTATCGCCAACGTGTGGATGGTTCACGAAATCTTGGCCCCAACGTTGGGACCAACGTTGGTCCCAACGTATGGAGCCGGCGTAAGGATTGTTGGTCTTGTTGAGAGGCTTTCTTGGGTGCTTTGTCTCTTTCACACTCGTTGTTGGATTAGTAGTGTGCCCATGTCATTTAAATTTCAGGATATTTTTACCTTATCGCGCTCGACAAAATCAGTGCTTGATTTCGATCCATGGTTTCGATCCTTGAATTAGATCCTTGAATTAGATCCTTGATTTTGATCCTTGATTTTGATTTCGATCCTTGATTTCGATCCTTGGTTTCGATCTTGGATTTCGATCCTTGGTTTCGATCTTGGATTTCGATCCTGAATCCTTGATTCTTGAATTTTGAACCTTGAATCTGAAATCTTGAATCTTGAATCTTTGAAATGACAGCTGTCAAACTTCAAATGACCATATCTCGGGAACTACTCGTCCTAGACTCCCCGTTCCCAGTTCAAATGAAAGCTATGACCAAGATCTTCATTTGAAGTGACAGCTGTCAAACTTCAAACCGCCATATCTCGAAAACTACTCGTCCTAGACTCCCCATTCTCAGTTCAAATGAAAGCTATGACCAAGATCTTCATTTGAAGTGACAGCTGTCAAACTTCAAATGGCCATATCTCGGGAACTACTCATCCTAGACTCGCCGTTCTCAGTTCAAATGAAAGCTATGACCAAGATCTTCATTTGAAGTGACAGCTGTCAAACTTCAAACGGCCATATCTTGGAAACTACTCGTCCTAGACTCCCCGTTCCCAGTTCAAATGAAAGCTATGACCAAGATCTTCATTTGAAGTGACAGCTGTCAAACTTCAAATGGCCATATCTCGGGAACTACTCGTCCTAGACTCCCCGTTCTCAGTTCAAATGAAAGCTATGACCAAGACCTACATTTCAGATGACAGATGTCATTTTGACAGCTGTTATTGAAAATGTAGATCTTGGTCATAGCTTTCATTTGAGCTAAAAAGGAAGAGTCTAGGATGAGTAGATTTCGAGATATGGCTGATTGAAGTTTGACATCTGTCACTTTAAATGAAGATCTCTTCAATAGCTTTCATTTGGACTGAGAACGGGGAGTCTAGGACGAGTAGTTTCCAAGATATGGCCGTTTGAAGTTTGACAGCTGTCACTTCAAATGAAGATCTTGGTCATAGCTTTCATTTGAACTGAGAACGGGGAGTCTAGGATGAGTAGTTCCCGAGATATGGCCATTTGAAGTTTGACAGCTGTCACTTCAAATGAAGATCTTGGTCATAGCTTTCATTTGAACTGGGAACGGGGAGTCTAGGACGAGTAGTTTCCAAGATATGGCCGTTTGAAGTTTGACAGCTGTCACTTCAAATGAAGATCTTATTCATAGCTTTCATTTGAACTGAGAACGGGGAGTCTAGGATGAGTAGTTCCCGAGATATGGCCATTTGAAGTTTGACAGCTGTCACTTCAAATGAAGATCTTGGTCATAGCTTTCATTTGAACTGAGAACGGGGAGTCTAGGACGAGTATTTCCCGAGATATGGCCATTTGAAGTTTGACAGCTGTCACTTCAAATGAAGATCTTGGTCATAGCTTTCATTTAAACTTTGAACGGGGAGTCTAGGACGAGTAGTTTCCAAGATATGGCCGTTTGAAGTTTGACAGCTGTCACTTCAAATGAAGATCTTGGTCATAGCTTTCATTTGAACTGAGAACGGGGAGTCTAGGACGAGTAGTTCCCGAGATATGGCCATTTGAAGTTTGACAGCTGTCACTTCAAATGAAGATCTTGGTCTTAGCTTTCATTTGAACTGAGAACGGGGAGTCTAGGACGAGTAGTTCCCGAGATATGGCGGTTTTAAGTTTGACAGCTGTCACTTCAAAGATTCAAGATTCAAAATTTCAGTTTTCAGATTCAAGAATCAAGATTCAAGATTCAAGAATCAAAATGAAGGATCAAAATTGTATCAGTATTTTAATTCAAAAATCATGCCCTGAAACATCACGTAAATCAGAAAATGATGGAAAAGGCCCCTTAGGGACTAGGAATGTTTAGTTTATGGTCACCCTTTAGAAAGAGACACACCGCCCAAGTTTTCTTTCTCAAGCGGACCTTGTTTTCTGTCTCAGTCAGTGTTCCAGGTACGTAGTATAGAAATTCCTTGGATCTTGGTCATTGCTTTCATTTGAACTGAGAACGGGGAGTCTAGGACGAGTAGTTCCCGAGATATGTCCATTTGAAGTTTGACAGCTGTCACTTCAAAGATTCAAGATTCAAGATTTCAGATTCAAGATTCAAGAATCAAGGATCAAAATCCAGGATCGAAATCCAATATCGAAACTAAGGATCGAAATCAAGGATCGAAATCAAAATCAAGGATCAAAATCAAGGATTGAATTAAAGGATCGAAACCATGGATCGAAATCAAGCGCTGATTTTGTCGAGCGCGATAAGGTAAAAATATCCTGAAATTTAAATGACAAGGTCACACTACTAATCCAACAACGAGTGTGAAAGAGACAAAGCTACCAAGAAAGTCTCTCAACAAGACCAACAATCCTTATAACCAAGATTAAATTATACCTAATATATCGTTGTGTAGTCGTGATAAGGTTCAAAATCATTTGTACATTAAATGAGTCCTATAGAATCAAAGGCGGTAATCTGTCTAATTTGTCAAAAATGACATAATGGTATGGCCGTTTAGGGAATTTAAAATAACGTTTCATTATTTTCTCAATCTGTATCAAAAGTGGCATTCAAGCGTTCAAAATTGACGTCAAAAATCAGCATTAGTTTCAAATACGGCAATCTTTCTTTCAAAATAATTTCAAAACAGACTTAGTAAAACGTTTTTATTGAATTACCAAAATTCAGCCCAAGTACAGATTACCGCCTTTGATTCTATAGGACTCAAATGTCAGGTAGCATTCCAGTATGTATATAACTTCCTTGGACATGACATCGACTAGATGCAGGACTGCGCATGTCCTGCTCGGTGTCATCGAGCAAGACATGCGCAGAGAGAGCGGTCAAGACCAAGGCAGGAATAAAATAAGATTGTTTTCGGACGAAAACAATGTCAAATCAAGCTTGAGGCAGGAATGGATTTCACCTTATTTTGACATTGCTCTAAGAGCTCATAGTACGGTTGCAGACGAGTATAAACATAAATCTCGTTGAAACCTTTTGCTGTATGCAGATATATAACGTGTGAGTAAAGACGACACGCTCCTTCTATCTTCTGTGAATGCGTTAACGCATTCACTGCGCTGCGGGTGTCCTCTGAAAGAGGGGACCATAGCGCCGCGCTGCCGCTAGCAATAGACCACCATGTGCATGAGCACTCAATGTATTGGCGATAGTCTGGACAAGAATGTACATAGAGCGAGTTTTTATAGAAATCTCTCTCTCTCTCTCTGTGGTCGGCTCTTCATGTCTGAAGATCGTGATCACTGGTTGTCTTCGTGATAGTGTGGACAGCTTGCCTCCAACTAGTTCTATTAGTGGCTAGGTGGACCACATCGAATATAGAAATAATTATAGAAATAATTAATATTTATAGAAATAATTAGCGTACAAACACAGCTAACCAAGCAACTAAGTATTTGTTTAAATAAAATATTGTGAAGTACTCCATAAGAGTAGATAGTTGAAGGAAGCGTTGTCACGTAGTAAAACCGTGTAGAAGGTTCCGTTATTACTTTTACGGTATAGTTGGAGAGTCCACTAGCTTTGTAATAAAGATATGATTGTAAATGCCTTTTATGTTATTTTTTGAAAAATTAGCACTACTTTTTCATGGTCTCTTTTTTAACTGCAACTTTTTCTTCCTCAACGGTTTTTGTCAGATATTGGAGACTCGCATACCAATGAAGTTCAAAAAAAAAAATTCAGTTTGATTAATGAAGGCTATACCAATGAATGAAAGCTTGAGGGCAACCCCTCAATTTATATAATAATCAAAAACACCGAAATACAAATTTGTATTTCACAATGATTCCTCTTTATCGAGAGTCACTCAATAATTTGGAAAATCATTGAGACGAAATACGGCTGTGACTTGTGTTTGGCCATATTTGTATGTCTCGTTTGTTGAATAAATAACAGGAAAGTGGCTTAGGACCATAACAATGATAAACGCTGCTGCTTTGTAAACCGGAATGCTTAATTTGTTTTTCTACATTTTGTTATCTTGAACTCAGTTCGAGAACTCTGAGCACTGGTGATACTTATGAATAATTTGTGATGCTTCTAATTTGTTTGTTTTTGTGTGATGCTCTTACTGTTTTTCAATTGTAATTCTATTCTCGTCACTATTCTAAAGCCTTGACCAAACCAAAGCGTTCAGCTAACGTCCGCGATGGCGTGCAAGGTGGCGATCAGAGGACGCATCAGAGTGCCACCGATTGTTATCATCGGTGTCACGATGCGTTGGTCGACGCTTTGGTTTGGTCGAGCCCTTAACTCTCCTCATAATGTGATGCGATATGTTCGCATAGCTCTTTGTAAACCACGCATTGTCCAAATTAGTCAGAAATTGTAACGAATAATTTTGATATCACTGATCAGTCTCAGTGATTCAATCTCAATCTAAATTCGTTCTGCATTGCTTTCGCCTTATATCTTTGCAGTCCAAAATAGAACTAAGTAGTTAGTATCAAACAGTTGAGGTTCTAAACACTGTCAATATTGACAAAATATATAATTATTAAGTAAGTACAGTCGCTTGCAATAAATGTATAGGTAAGTAAACTTCTTTTGAAAATCATGTCAAAGAAAAACCTATGGATGTAGCCTATGGACCAATAAAAACTGAAAAAGGATTTAGCAATGCATTAGCATAGAAATTAGCAGAAATAACTGAAAATAGTTGGATAAGCTTACTTACTTGTATATAGGGATTGCAATCCCGCAGCCCATTCAATCCCGCGCGGGATTAGTGCGGGTTTAGTCAATCTCGCGCGGGATCCCGCGGGATCCCGCAATTTAGAAATTATGTATAAAATCAAATTGAAACAACAGATTTTGAGTAAAAAATCAACTTTTATTAAACGTTTCTTACATTAAGCAACAGGAGCCAGCATTATACTGAGACTGGGCCTATTTGGCACCACAAAGAGTAGTAGGCAGGTACGCACGCACATTATTGTTAACAGTTTTCTTTAGATTTTAGTTATTTTTGTTTGTGTAATTGTTTATTCATTAGGTACCTACCTACTTTATGCTGTGCTTTTCCCAATGTACTTACTGTAACTTGTGTGTGTCAAATAAACGTTAATATATCCTATTGTATTCAAAAAACATTATATTAACAAAAACAAAAACCACCATAATGTTTCACGCAACTTTAATTATATTACTATTTACGGCACAATCAGCTTTTAAAATAGCACAGAAAAAAACTAAATCAAAAACATTACAGTTTAGGTACTTACGTAAAATGCCGGACGGTGAGTACGAAAACACTCGTCACCTACATAAAGACGTGCGCAGCGCAGTGCCATTTATAAACAACTAGCTGCTGCCCGCGGCTACGCTCGCGTGGTACCCGGATAAAAAGTAGCCTATGTTACTCTCCAGCCCTCCAACTATCTCCACGCAAAAAATCACGTCAATCCGTCGCTCTGTTTTGACGTGAAAGCAGGACCAATAAACAAACAAATAAACACACTTTCACATTTGTAATTGGGTACGGATGACAGGACAGCCCGCCAACCGTCTGCTAGTCGCTGGCGCGGTGGTCTGTGCGAAACGGCAACGTCGCGCTCGTGCTACTCGCGATTTACGCGAAAGTTTTAACACCAAATTTTTCATTTGCGGATCCGCGGATCCGCGCTTTGAAGGTGCGGGATCCAGCAGACCAATAAAAGCTGCGGGATCCCGCGGGATTGCGGGATCCCGCTTTGCGGGATTGCAATCCCTACTTGTATACATTTTTATTACTGCAGGCGATTGTACATAATATTAAATGTGAGTCTTATCCGTGAGTATAGCCACAGAATAATAGTACTACGTAGTATAGCTCGATCCGAATACATTCTGTGTCTCTCTTCAGTATTATAAGGAGCCCGTAACGCCCAACTGAATGGCGAAGGCCTCGTTTTTCTCATTGTGAATTATGTTTGAGCTAATGTTGTCCATTGTGGAGAGCATTAAAAATATGTTGCGAACGTCAAATGTCTGTAGCCTTTTTTAAATCAGATAGTAGGTACCTAGCTCTAAATTATAAGGATCGATAGCAACTTAAATTTAATTGTTTTCCTTTATTGAATTCTCAAAACGCTAATTAAGATATAATGGGTTTCACGAATTCATTTCAAATTGAGAGCGATCTCAATTCATTTAAGTAATTATATTTCAATAATAAAAAATAATATTGATCGGCAATTACAAGTGTTATGAATTCTTTTAATGACATACCTACCATATAACCAGATTACATGTTTACTGTACTACTGAATGACTACGTGAGTGCAATGCACTTCGATTTCAATGTCATTGATCAATGATTCAGGAGTCACGTGGTTTCTATATCTGCCTATAAGTATCAGAATTTGTACTTGAGATTTGTAAATTCTTGAAGAAGATAAACGCCGTAGAAAAACCAATAATATAAAACTGTGTGCTTCTAGCCCGGTCTAAACTATACGAGATCGTATTTATTTCAATTTTCAACTCTTCTTTCGAAGAATAAGGCCTGGATCATATTAGGTAGCGTTTATCTAGGCGTATTCCATTTTTCAAAATTTTGGCCAGTTAAAACTTTGTTGTTTTTGCTTTCTTTTTTGTTTAATATTTTATACTGCAGTTGCCAAATTTTTAAAATACAAACTTTGAAATATACCAGGTACTATAGTATCTCAATCCTCCCATATTAAAGCAGGACAATCCCTAAAAAGTAATTGGCAACAAAGCCAGCAAGTCAATAATGAACAGTAGACTGGCGTGAATTTGATAACAAAGTGTATTTAATTTCCCGCGTCGTGTTTGCTGAATAATAATTGCGGTGATGCCGTCCGTGTGTCGGATGGCCATGTCAGTACGACGTTCATTAGCGCTTGAATGAATGAATGAATACGCTTGTGAATACTATGCATATAGCTTCGCATGGTTCTGACTTGAAATCTCTGCGAAATGCCAGATGGGCTTGAGTTTTGTTCAACTTTTACAGCAGTTCAACGTTCCCATTCATAACTTTGCCATTGACATTTTTATTTTGTAAACAAGAACTAAATTAAGAACTAAAGTTCTTAAATAACTTGTATAACTTACCTACCTAATTTGTTAAAACCTATGTTCCTCCTAAAAAGTGAAGTTATCTAAGGTTACATGTAGGTAAAGTTACAAACTTTTTAATTAAATAACTTTATAACTGTTTCCCATATTGTTACGTGTTCCCAATAAATATTTTTGATTTTTTTTAGAATGGTAGTGTAAAATGGATTAAATTTCGACTATCTATCTAATGAAATTTTTTGGTTAGGTATGTTTAAGCTTTATTTTGAAGAAAACACTATAGAATACAGTTTTGAGTACTTATTATTTTTATACAATTGAGACTGAAGCTGTGTTGGCCGAGTAGGTTAGTGTCTCGACTTTCGATCCGAAGGTTGTGGGTGGCGAACTCGGCCGTGCATCAATTTCGTTTGAGCGCCTTACGCTTTAAAACGCCATTGAAAAAATAAGCGTTTTCAATAACAAACGCTGCATGCATCGAATTGAACAATAAAACTGAATATGGCATGGAGTTAACATTAAAAGCGATCTCGTTAAACACCGCCGTAGGCCACCCCCTACGTTAGAGCTGGACGCATGATATATTTGCCGGACCGGATGTGCATTCTGAAGTATTAGAATTCTAGGTTCAGAAAAATGTTAGGACTCCTAAAAATAATTTGATATTAAATTTTGTAATTAATAATAATGATACGCCTTCGTCAGGTCTTGAAAACTATAACCCAGTTTCAATTGGCATTTCGAGCATTGTGAATTGTGATCGATAAATTGTCTTTTTGTGGCAGTTAGTTGTGGATTAAAACGCCAATCAATGAGTAAATACTTACACAGCTGTGTATAAAGTTGTGGACTGCGACCACTTAACTAAATAACATTGCTCTTAATAGTTTTTACGTATGAAACCACCAGTAATGTATGTAAATTATCAGAAACTAGCGGACGCCCGCGGCTTCGCCCGCGTGGACTACTATTTTTTTTTATCCCACGGGAACCGTGCATTTTTTCGGGATAAAAAGTAGCCTATGTCCTATTCCCGGTCATTATCTATCTACATTCCAAATTTCATTAAAATCGGTTAAGTAGTTATGGAGATACGTGGTAACAAACATTCACACACACACACACACACACACACGGACTTTCGCCTTTATAATATTAGTAGGATAGGATAGTAGGATAGTAGGATATAGTAGGATATTAGTAGGACTATATCCGGCATAGAAAGCCGGAGAAACCCAGATTCAAAAAACTGATACCACAACACTATCCTCCACCCGTTCGCCCACGCATCTGAAAGGTTAAGGGCAAACTATTGATGCATTCTCCCTCACGTTGCATTGTGTTCGTGAATCTCTCCGAGAAGCGGTTTACTGACGTCATTTGAAATACTCGTCTGAAATTATAATCGCATTACTGTGATCCTTTGAAGAATGTTGCCAGTCTATGGGATCGAACGAAATATGAGGGCGAACGCACAGATTTTACACAAAAATTGCTAACCAGCCGTGATGGACGGATGAAGTAGCAACATAGGTGAACGGTTTTACTATTTTGTTTTGGTTTGAAGCACTAAAGTGTAAGCTAGTGGCCTTTTTCATTGATTGAGTTTTTAGGCTACCGAAGCACCTCGTCATCGAGATCTTTACGTGTCTTCCAAAACGCTTCGGTTATCCCTACTAGCGATCGCACAAAATGATGTATTGGTCGTTGTATGAACCTCCCGTCCCAACAGACATAAATAAAATTCGCACTTGGATGACGCACTCTTTTTATAGTTACGCAATTACTTTTCCCCACCATGGTAGTTTTTATTGAACGTTCTGAATTATCTCTTAATAGGAAATATATGGTGACGCTTACTGATCTGGGGGCGTACCACCAAGTCTTAGAGCAATGTCAAAACAAGCTTAAAATAGGCTTTCTGCTTTAGGAATGACATTCGTTGTCATGTTTCAATCTTGTTTTAACATTCCTCTAAGAGTTCATGGTACGGCTACTGGTTCAGTTAAACTATTCAAAGAATATTAGGACCAATTGATTTTATACAAAATATCGATACTTCGGGGCTCAAATGTCGTAAAGCACAGCATTTGTGCTGTACTTTACGACATGTGAGCCCCGAGGTACCGATATGTAGGTACTTACCTAGGTAGGTACTAAAAAAAACTTAGGCCATCTTTACTAGATGATTTATACAGTGTCAGGAGGCAATATTTGCCTACACTTAACGGGACACTGTAGTGTCTGGGACATTAGCGGCATTTACACGGTAGAGTTTTTACCACGGATCTGGACTGTAAAGATATCTGTACAGATATCCGCAGACATATCTTTACAGATAACCGCGAATGAAACTGTCAAAGGTTGGAAAGGCGCGTGCTATTTCCCGCGGCATCTGGACTGTACAGATATCTGTAAAGATATCTTTACAGATAACCGCGGATAAAACTGTCAAAGGTTGGAATGGCAGAGATCGGCCCGCGGGAAATCCCGCAGGCCGATCTCTGCGTGTAAATGCTGCTATTGTTTGAGATGGAGTAGACTTGCCCAGCAGCACCTAAACCGCTTAACCGGCCATATCCACAGGAAAGACATGATCAATAGGTGTGGGGCTGACTAAGCCGCAGGTTTCCTCATGATGTTTTCCTTCACCGTTTAGAGCTCGTGTTAATGCGCATATAAATTTTTCGAAACGAAAAATCCATTGATGCACGGCCAGGTTTCGGACCCACGACCTTCGGATCGAAAGTTGATGTCTAATCCTTTCGGCCAACACGGCTAAAATAAGCATAAAAGCGAATCAAACATAGAGAAAATATGTCTGCGATATTCTTGAAAATGTCAGGTCAAAACATTTAAGTAACTGAAAGTACTTACCCCTATTCTAAGAAGAAAGACCGCTTGCTGGCATCCATTAGTATAAAAAGTTACGAAGAAAAACTAGTTACATTAGAAACGAGTATGAGTAATGTCAAAGATTGATATGTCTTTGTGGAATAAATCGGACATTTATGGAATCACTTTAGTGTTTGGCCGTTTCACCTAGAACCTATAGGTACAATTTATGGGAAAACTAGATTTTAGTTACAGCTTTATCGAATTTGTTATGGTTCATTTTATTCATCTTGTTGTAAAGAAAGATGTGCATGTGCTTGATATTTGAAACCAATGCAGTTTTATTATATCTATGCTAAGAGTAAAATGTATATCTTCATAATAATTATTAAGATACTCGTATACTCGTACCTATCTACAACACTGAAAATTAAAAAATAGAATAGAATAGAAAACTGTTCTTCACTCATGATTTTTACGCTGATATTTAATGCGAATTTGTTGTTTTAGTAATTAGTTGGTAATTAGTCATTGCTCATTAACAAGACGTCACATTAGCGTGGCGTGATGGCGTTACTATAATTAATTACTATGGAATAAATAAGCTAAACATTACTTATTACAATGCAAAAGCCTGTGGTTCACCGCAGGTTTTAATAATTCGTGGTTTATGTGTTTGGCAGAGCACTGAGCATGAGCACTAAGGTCATGTAAGGTAATGTAATTTTACACTTCTTGTTCTAAATCATTTGAAATATCATAGGAGCATTTTGCATGTTATAATGTTCTAAGTGAAGTTTAGAAAATCTTAATATTCATTATTATTAGGTAAAAGCTCTAATCTGCCCCCCTAGCCATGGGCCCTAGCCATATTACACGATCTATCGTCGCTGTAGAACGATCTATCGTCGCGATAGAATAGAACACTTCAAAATGTATAGGAATTGACGTTCGGACCACGTGACTCATCTACTTGAAAACGTCAATTCCTATACATTTTGAAGTGTTCTATTCTACAGCGACGATAGATCGTGTAATTCGCCGTCCCCGGAGAACAAAATGATAACTACAAAAACGTAACTTTTCAGGAGGAGCAAAAAACATGTTTTCGTTAATAACTTCACAAATACTGGACGTAGACAGATGATTGTTAGCTTTAAGCAATGCTAATTTTTTATGCATTCGGAATGTTTTAATGACACACGCGTAAGAAATGCCAAAATAGAGATATTTAAAAAATAAGAAGTTAGTCAAAATCAATCACCGTCTAATTTCTATAATGTCGATTATCATTTTATTCCTCGTATTTTCTAGGCAAAACCTAATATTGTACCACTATTCTATCATGTTATTCGACGCTTTACCAGGGTGGAAGCGATTATGATAATAGTGTATTATACGAAATGCAAGGACGAGTTTTGACGAGAATAAAATGATAACATGCGGTTATCATTATCCAGACGAATATTTTTCACGAGAACATAATGATAATGATTGTTTGTCATATTAACAGGTGTAAATACAATTTGATAAGATTATAGTACAATTTTATTCTTGTAACTTCAGGCATGGGTCGAATCGTGGAATAATATTGTAATATTTTGTAACTTCGCGAATAACTGTATGAAAGTTACGAAAAAAATTGAGCAGATGTATTAGCACCCAAAGATTACAAATATGGCATAACACTAAAACTAAGATAATGGCAGTTATCATTTTGTTCCCCGGGGACGGCGATGGCTAGGGCCCCTGTTTTTTTGTAATTTACTGAATGTTTTTGACAACTAGGCACGATTTCAGTATTTTTGGACAAAGTTAGTTAAACTCTCTGACATAATCTATGTCTATCTATATCTATACTAATAAATAAAGCGGAAAAGTTTGTTTGTTTGTTTGAACGCGCTAATCTCAGGAACTATCAGTTGGATTTGAAAGATTCTTTCTGCACGTGATAGCTAAACTCTTGAGGAAGGTTATAGGCTACTTTTCATCATCATCCTTATCGCCATAAACCATCACTACGGGGAGTAGGGGGGCAACGCTGCGAGGGCGCTGCTAGTAAGCTTTATAATTAACTATTTCTTGGAATTCATATCTTGCTTGAATAATTTCTGCGAAAATAACTTGATCATCCGAATGTAGGCACTAAACGCTATCCTACACACAAGTGATCCAAGTAAAAGGCTTTGTTTTGATAAATGTGTTTACCGCCTTAGTTTCGTAGCTTAGCCAAAATAAAATGTTTTGGAAAACATTAAAAAACAATGATGGTATGAACTTTTGCTTTTCAATAATTTCTGAAACATTTTGACATTATGAATATCTCTGACCGCTGAATAAAAATCCACGTCAAAATCCAATGTCACCCCGCCCCGGTTGGAATTCCACCATTGCTTATTAGCAATACTAACTGGCTCCGTCACAATATTTTCTTTCATCAATGGTGATTCTGTTATCCATATTACATTTTCCAAAATGAAAAATCTGATAGATGTCTATGTATTCGTATGTCCAAAATTCAAGCTTTTGGACTGAAAGTAGAGAACACATCCCACCAGGGGCGTATTTACCCTTAGGCCAAGAGGGCCATGGCCCGGGGCGGCAGGCTACGAGGGGCGGCGCAAGCCGCCTCTCAGCCTCTCAGCTTGCGCCTTTCTTTTTGGCCTTAAAATGCCAAAAGAAATGTCAAAAAAAGCTTACCTGATTAACAATAACTAAAATTTGGTTGGCGATGGGCGGCTTGCGCCGCCCCTCGCTCTTAGCTTCATGAGCCTTTCTTTTTGTCTTTACATGCCAGAAGAAATTAAAAAAAAAGCCTACCGAAAAAAAAACGGTAAAACTTATTTGGTTGAGAGAGAGGGGGGCTTGCGCCACCCCGTGCTTTCAGTTTCATGCGCCTTTCTTTTTGTCCTTATATGCCTGAAGAAAGTAAAAAAAGTCTACCTAACTAACAAAAGCTAAAACTTATTTGACTCGGAGCGAGGGGCGGCTTGCGCCGCCCCGCGCTTTCAGTTTCATGCGCCTTTCTTTGTATCCTTATATGCCCGAAGAAATTAAAAAAAAGCCTAGGTACCTAATTAACAAAAGCTAAAACTTACTTGGTTGAGATTGAGAGCGAGGAACAAAAATCAAAACTTATTTGGTTGTAAAGTTTCGGACATCAAGGCTATCGTTTTACTGACTTGCCATTTTCAGAGATTTTCATTTGACAGGAAACGTAGGTTTTCTTTTAAGCTCGAAGGGATAATTCGTTACAATAAATTGGTATTCTGGGAATAAATCCTCGAGACGATTTTAGGAAAACATTTCTTTGGGTATCACAATGTGATATTTACAATGTATCGCAACATGTCATGTTGCGTTTGTCATAAAAAAATTCGGCTCGCTTCGCTCGCATATAGAATAGGAACCGACAAGCAGCCAACCTTTTCTTTGAGAACCGTAAGCAAAATCAAGTGTCACATGTTGCATTTGTCATAAAAAAATTCGGCTCGCTTCGCTCGCACATAGAATAGGAACCGACAAGCAGCCAACCTTTTCTTTGAGAACCGTAAGCAAAATCAAGTGTCACAGTTACATATGTCATAAAAAAAATTCGGCTCGCTTCGCTCGCATATAGAATAGGAACTGACAAGCAGCCAACCTTTTCTTTGAGAACCGTAAGCAAAATCAAGTGTCACATGTTGCATTTGTAATAAAAAAAAATCGGCTCGCTTCGCTCGCACATAGAATAGGGACCGACAAGCAGCCAACCTTTTTTTTTGAGAACCGTAAGCAAAATCAAGTGTCACAGTTATGTAGCGACATCTACCTGTCGCTAGATGAACTACATAGACATGCTACGCACTACAAGCTTACTACGAGCTTCAGCGAAAATGGCGCCACGCACGACACCAACGACTCCTATCTGAGTTCTTAACGATAAAGAACGTCCGAGCGCAAGATTACCGGACTACTACTGCAAAGTGAAAAACATTCGGCAGTATCAGACCTCAGATCAGATTGCAGGCTAAAGGGGGCATCGGAATCGCCAAACAACATCAGAATTCCTAGATCGCACAAGTGAACTACGCAACGCCGATCAGGTTAAATACAACTATCCGACATCAACTGTCGGTCGAAAGACCACGGGCAAGTGGGCCAGATGGGCCGGCCCGTTGCAGAGGAACCACCTACTCTGCCTTTGGGGAACTATTCCACCCTGTTCCCCAAAGTTACTTTTGTCATAAAAAAATTCGGCTCGCTTCGCTCGCATATAGAAGAGGAACTGACAAGCAGCCAACCTTTTCTTTGAGAACCGTAAGCAAAATCAAGTGTCACATGTTGAATTTGTCATAAAAAAATTCGGCTCGCTTCGCTCGCATATAGAAGAGGAACTGACAAGCAGCCAACCTTTTCTTTGAGAACCGTAAGCAAAATCAAGTGTCACATGTTGAATTTGTCAAAAACAAATTCGGCTCGCTTCGCTCGCATATAGAATAGGAACCGACAAGCAGCCAACCTTTTCTTTGAGAACCGTAAGCAAAATCAAGTGTCACATGTTGCATTTGTCATAAAAAAATTCGGCTCGCTTCGCTCGCACATAGAATAGGAACCTACAAGCAGCCAACCATTTCTTTGAGAACCGTAAGCAAAATTAAGTGTCTGTTGTTGTCTTAAAAAAAATCGGCTCGCTTCGCTCGCTTATTATAAGCTTCATGACTATTTTGCGAGCAGAGCGCAAACCAAGTTTCAAGTCCGATACAAATATTTGCAGGGGGCGGCAAACCTTACTGGTCTAGGGCGCTGAATCTTAAAATACGCCTCTGCATCCCACGAGGTCAAACACTGTTCTAAACACAATCAGCTTTGGACAAAATCATTCTGAAGTTCGGCGCAAACGGGCCACCGACCACAGCGACAGCGACAGCGATTTTTCATATTATTTTGTAGCTGTAGCGAGTGGCCGCCACCGGCTACACGTGTGTGGCGCGTCTACCTACAAAATATATGAAAACTACAGGAAATAGGTCGGTAGCGGCGATTTGTGTGTGTGCTGAAATAAAACATTTAGGCCGTACATACACCACTGAAACGATTACTTATCTGTGGTATTGATTGCCCCCTACCACCAGGCTTGTAGTGAAATAAAAAATCCCTTGGTAAAATGCCAACAATGAAAATAATGTTCGGCAAGGCTATTGCGAAATATTGACCATGGAATCTATTGAAATAAGTTATTTATGTACAGAGCTATGTAATAAGTAAATGTAGGAAGACAATCTGTTAAAATATCCGTGACTATCTTATTTACCATCGTGGTACGTTATTATTTATGATAGTTTTTTTTTTCATGATTTAGTTTTTCACTTCCTTGTTTTCTAATAATGTTTCGGAGGTTACCCTTTCATATAGATTGGATTAGGATCGGAACATAACACCTATTGGTATAACTACGGCAACAATGCCTTTAATAGTTTGTTAAACACTTCTTCCCGCTAATCCAAATGATCTTGGCTTTATAACAGTTGTAATGAAAAAACTTATATTTTTCTCCAATATAGCTCGAGTTCATAACAAAAACTTTTCTCCAACTGACTAATAGGAACACTCAAGAGTCCTCAGAAAGTTCAATCAAATTAAAGAGACTCGTAACATTGGCTTGGACAAATATCATTGAAGAAGAAATTGCTTTCCGCAGCTAGAATTATTTTATTATAGCAAACGGGACTACGGAATGTGTATTATTGGTTCGCGCAGACATAGCAACCCACCTATAGACTGTATGGAGAGTATTTGTCGCCTACAAAGGGGTAGACGTCTGAGCATGTGCCGACATCACCCCTTATTTGGTATATTTATTGTAAAAATAAACTTAGTAAAAATACAGTTCACGAGATAGTTTAGTTGGATTGTTTCTACAATGTAAGCGGTGTAGTCATTCAGATACTAGTTCCAATAGTAAAAGCGATCGAGAGAATACCTACAGCACAACGAATTACTTAAAACAGACATAGTGTAGTAGGCCATACAAAGACGAACCCTACAAAGAAATTGCGCCATGCAAAAAGAAAAGAAGTTATTTTTTTTCGCGTATGAATCACGGAACTTTTATTCAAATATTCCCCATCGAAGTCCGCAAACACTAATCCATAACCTTTCTAGCTACTTTGAACTTTTTCATCCAATCTATGGCGAATCTATACGTGCGCACTTATAACCATGTAAATAGGCTCTGCGTCTGATATTTATTTGTTCCGAGGGCGCCGGCCGATGTCTGGCCTGTCTCAGCCAGGGTCAAGGCTCGACTCGTGTAACTTAATCTGTAAACTTGAATACAATTATAGCCGGATCGGCTGTAATAATAGGGCGATCATAGTTCATTATTATGATTAAAATCTGTTTCGAACACATTATGAAAGCACTTAAATATGAACTCTACTTTTATTAACTGGATGAAAATCGATGTTAAGCTCATCATCATTATTGCCTTTTTACTTAGTATACAATGTCCCAATTACTATAACGTTGTATAGCTCATCTATTAAAGATATAAAGGCCTAAATTTAAGTACTAAGAAATCGCAAATTTATTTAAAGATCATGCAAAGATAAGAAAGAAATGAAAACTCTATGTTTATTAGCAGGAATAGAAATATATCACTCGCCCCTCCCACGCCTCCCACTGATGTAGGTATAATGCTATCCGACCTACCGGGGCAAATAAACTGGTATCATTGCAAACTTATTCATGACTTATCGCGATTATTGGTTCAGTGTACGGTGAAATATCATTGCGATAAACGAGAATGTTATGTTTATTTCGCAGCAGGAAGAACAAGGTATTGTGGTTTTATTCAGTTTGTAATAAATATTCATAGATCTTTTTAATTTTTTTCAGATAGAAAGTAAGTATCTAATCAAATAAACATCATGAAAGTTTAAGGTTTCTTTATAATGTCGTTTGTTGTATGAAATAGACTTCCCACTGAATTCGTGACATGAACTTTAGGTACCTGCAGTTTACAGGCTCCTTACAGACATTAGACTATTAAAAAATTACTTGATTATAGAAGAAATTTGTTTGCTATGCTACTTGTATTTTCTCTCTGTTAGACATATAGTTCAAATTCCGACAGAATAAGTCACTACCTAGATAGTATAGTTGTTAGAAGACTTGGCTAGATTTTTAGGAGGACTAGGAGTAGGTACCTAGTCCTCCTCTTCTATTTTCAATAAGAATTAGTCTACAAAATCTTGCATGGAAACTCTTGAATAAAACTACGTCACTTTCACGAAATTAAGCCACGCTACGTGTCCAAGAAAAGTTAGAAGTTATTTAAACTTCATGAATTTCCGAAGAAGTTTTATTCTTATATCAGTAAGTAGAACAGCAGAGATATTCTCAGAAATATTTATTTGTTTTCTTTGAAGTAATGGCTCTTGTTTTAGGGTTTGATTTTTTGACGATGAATTTCCAGAAAATACAAGAAATAATCAAGAAAATGTTAATTCAATTAACATTCGATGAATTATTCTTTGTGTGGTTTTCTTATGTGATACAGGGTGGAAAAAATGCATGGGCCCTGGAGGGAAACTACTTTAAATCCTTAAGAAACAGTATTTTACTTAAAGGAAACATTCCTTTATTTTTAAAAAGAAACATAACTGCATTCAAAGATTTTCTAAAATTCGCTTGCTTCACCTAGGAATCGAACCAGCTAAAAATTCAAAAATTAAACACTCCCTATTTTATTCCACTAGTCGATACATTCGATACTAAAGATAAAACTTCTGAAAAAATCATGAGGTCTTACACTCGTCTGTCATACAAAAAATCCATGAAATCTAATTTTTAGTACATAAGGGCTTTAATTGCAATTTATCGCTACATTGGAATGGTGAGAGGTATCCAGTAGTGTGATTTAGACTTTCTCGGAATGTATTCCGAATTCGGAAAATAACGTTTCTTCGCTGAAAAACCGTCAACTTTTCGAAGAAAATGATCGAATCGGATGCATTTTTGGAAGTCTGAATCTCACCTCAAATAGACAAACACCGTCTAGAAAAGTTTTGACGCGAATAGTGAAATAATAAAAATTAATGAAAAAAAATGTAAAATTTAATGTTAGATTTCATGATCTTTTTTATTTCTAAAACCAAATGTGTGTTATACAGATTATATCCTGACATTAATCCTATCGATTAGTGGTATTAAATAGAGCGAGGTTTGTTTTTTAATTTTTAGCTGGTTCGATTCCGGGTGAGGCAAGCGAATTTTAAGAAAATCTATGAATGCAGTTTAGTTTCTTTAAAAAAATAAAGGAATGTTTCCTTTAAGTAAAATACTGTATCTTAAGGATTTAAAGTAGTTTCCTTCCGGGGCCCATTCATTTTTTCCACCCTGTATATAAATATAGTTTGCATTTTCAGTACCTAGTTAAAAGCTAAGTATTTTTTTACACTTAGAAAAAAAATAACAAGAACTAAGGATATTAGTAGAAATGCTTCCTTTACCAAATTCCTTAGCACATTAATTTATGATTATAAAATATCCTTTTCTGCGGTGACGACACTCTCTCCTTTTATTTATATTTTCATACAACAAAATCTTATTTAGAAAGCTCTATAGATTTATCACAGTGATAGGCAGCCCAAGTTTAATTAGCTAAGTCGCCTGTCGCGAAGTTGAGGCGTCTGAACTAATTTGTAGATAGTTGTAGCGTTTTATAGTTATCAGATAACTTTGACTTTGGATCGTATTAAATTGTGCCGCGGTTTACACTTTGATAAGTAATAATTGCAATTGGAAGTAAGAGCTCGTAACGTTGTGGGTGCCGATTAAGGGTGCTGACACATTATCACGTCTCTACCCCGTCGCATAGCATGACCGTAGCAACACCGTCCCGGCAAAAATGATATTCTTTGTATTGAAATGTACCGGACGCCCCACACCAGACCGTTCCCACACCGTCGCGTGTCCTGCCCTGCCATGGCCGTCTTGTCAATCTCCGGCCGCCATGATTATTTTGCTGACACGTAGGGTTGCAACACCTAATATTATATTTAATATAAGTCTAATATTATTTGAATCCTAAATAATATATTTTTGGGGAAAAAATATATTAGGCGAAGATCTTAGTGGCAACTTGGGCGATTTTATGTTGTTTGTTAGTAGATGTGTTTCAAAAAATTTTCCGGGATAAAAAGTAGCCTATGTCCTATTTACGGTTATTTTCTATCTATATTTTAAATTTCAGCCAAATCGGTTCAAACACATCCAAACATCCATCTAACCACCCAAACATCAATCCATCCATCCAAACATTCAAACTATTAGTGTGATGTGATAGTGTGATGGCTTTGACCCTTTCTTCTGACTTACAAATTTTGCTCTTAGAGTTGCCGCAAAAAATAATACCCTAGCCTAGAGCTAAAATTAGCACATCGATGAGTGCAACTTCAAATATTTGTCTTAGCTTTGTTAGACTAAAGATAAATTTAGAATGCGTCCGGTCGCGGCGCTTATCGGCGCTGCTCGCTCCGAAACACGACAAAAATGCAGTTTTTTGGAGCTTTCTCATCCCTAATAACAACCAATCGAAAAAGTGAACGGAATTTATGTCATTAATTGAATGACCTATCCGATGGAGCAAACCAAAAACATAAATTACCTACACCAACTTCAAAAGCAAATGAAGATTTATCTTATTTTTAGTGATTTTCGTTGATTTATTATGAAGTAAATATGATGTTAAATAAAAATTAAAACTAAAATTAAACGGTATATTACAAGATAAAATGTTAGAGATGCATGTTGGCTTTTCAGTTACTTTCCACTTTATTTATCGAGGGTTTATACAGGGAAATACAGTATTTGGCTCAGGGAACGCCCTTAAAGCAGACTCAACAAAACCATGGTAAGCTGTCATATTAATTATGTGAATGTAAACTTAAACTTGTAGGGGTAGTCAGACAGAAGCAAGGAAACTTTTATTTTTCAATCACATTTTTTATTAAGTAAAATCTACTATTTATTTGTAAGTTCCTACAAACTCCTTTATTCGAAAAAAAAGTGGCAACCCTACTGAGACGGTCGCATGCATGTCAGGTCGAGTTGACACTCGACTGACGTCCGCTGACAAATAACAATTTTAAAAATATAGGCTGAGTTCACATTGCATCTCTAAAATTGAAAATTGACAACCTTGTACGAGTTGATGTACGAGTAGAAAAATTTAAATTCCATATACAGGGTGGAAAAAATGAATGGGCCCCGGAGGGAAACTACTTTAAATCCTTAAGATACAGTATTTTAGTTAAAGGAAACATTCCTTTATTTTTAAAAAGAAACGAGTAGAAAAGAGTGTTGTCGAGACGTATTTAAAAATAAGTTTTTGAGAATAAAAAAGTTATTGTATTGTTCAGTTATTCAGTTATTTATTTACTACAGATTTAAATTATCATTGCAGATAAACATCCAATGCGATAATTTAGATAGGTACTTTTGGAAATGAACATCTACTATGAATACTTACATTGTACGGTCCGCAGTCCGCACACCCTGGATAAAGGATAGTTCATAGTCTAATATCTTTAAAACTCTGAGATAAATTTTAACTGATAAATTGTAAGAAAACTTATGATATTGATGACTTATGTTATGATACTTATACATAATACTTAAAAAATACAGACGGACGGGCATAACGAAACTATTAGGGTTTCTTGTCAGGACAACGGAACCCTAAAAAGTAGTATTAGTTGATGAACTGAAATATTTTGTTTTTGAGTTTCCCAACTCGTTCTCGTACATTTTTTTTTAGTAGTGCAGACACCCCTTTATATTTTTAATCTCCGCCCATCTGTCAATACACATATTAGTAGCGTAGCCAGGTCGGCCCCTAGGGGCCGCTTTTCGGCCGTTGAAAGGCTTAGGCGGCCTTTCGATGGGAGCGGCTCCTAAACGGCCTATATGCACCTAGTTACCTTTTCCTATTTTTATTAGGTAGGTACTTACCTAATCATAATTCAAAATTCTTAGCAAAAAAAAAACAAAGCATTTTTTTTTCTCTTAGCGCGTGCCGCTTATTTCTTTGGTTGAAACCTCTATGTTCTGGGGGTCTAAAGTGGCCACTTTTGATGAAAAATCAGATGTTTCATAGATGCTTCATCTATGAAACATCTGATGAAACATCAAATGCTTCATAAATGCTTCATAGATGCTTCATATATGAAGCATCGATGCTTCATAGATGTTTCATAGATGTTTCATAGATGCTTCATATATGAAGTATCTATGAAGCATCGATGAATCATTGATGAAGCATTTCACAAAACATCTTTTTTTTTCTTCTTCTTTATTTTGGCTTCGCACGGCTTGTGCATTCAGCCAGTGTCAAGTAACTATAAACTTCAAGCACATTCACGAACACTTAACGGTTAATAATCCACCATTATTAGAACACATTAACATTTGAAGAAACACAAGTTTTGGAAAATAAAACAAAAACGAAACATTACTTCTCAAATTCCCGCCAAAAAGCAACCCCCAAAACATCTTTTTTGACAGATCTATGTGCGAGGTTAAATTTATTTTTAGAAAGTAAATAGGTACCTTACCTACCTATTTACTTTCTAAAAATATTTGAATTTGAGAAGTAATATTTCGTTTTTGTTTTATTTTATTTTCCAAAACTTGTGTTTCTTCGAATGTTAATGTGTAATAATAATAATGGTGGATTATTAACCGTTAGTGTTCGTGAATGTGCTTGTAGTTTATAGTTACTTGACACTGGCTGAATGCACAAGCCGTGCGAAGCCAAAATAAAGAAGAAGAAAAAAAAAGATGTTTTGTGAAATGCTTCATCAATGCTTCATAGATGCTTCATAGATGCTTCATATATGAAGCATCTATGAAACATCTATGAAACATCTATGAAGCATCGATGATTCATATATGAAGCATCTATGAAGCATTTATGAAGCATTTGATGTTTCATCAGATGTTTCATAGATGAAGTATCTATGAAACATCTGATTTTTCATCAAAAGTGGCCACTTTAGACCCCCTGAACTTACTAGTAGCATGCACACTGGCAGTCTTTATGACATAATGTGCTATTCTATGCTATGGGTTTCGTTTGAATGAAACTAATTTTGAAATGGATAACGAAAAACTTATTGAGAGCGTAAGAAAATTTAATTTTCATTCCATCTATTCGAATTGGAAAACCCCCCCATCTAGCATAACTTAATGCGTTCCGCACGTTATGTGACATTATCAAACGTCAAAATCCCATCGGGTACAATACTGCCCTCTCGAAATCAAAATGTAGTAACAGCAAAAACACGATTTCGAGAAAAATGATGAAGCTACAATCAATAAAAATATTCAGAAGAGGTTACATATTAATAAAACCTTGAATGTGGAGTGAAAGTACACATAATCTATAGGTACCAACCAATAATAAAGCGTAAAAGTTTGTTTGTTAATTTGTTTGAACATTGAACACGCTAATCTCAGGAGCTACCAGTCGGATTTGAAAATTTATTTCTGCATTTGATAGTTAAACTCTGTGAGGAAGGATATAGGCTACTTTTTATCATCATCATCATCATGATCACCATATACCATCACTATGGGGGCAACGCTACGATGGCACTGCTAGTAAACTATATTTCTTAACGTTTTTACTTTATTTTTTCTTCAAAACATAACAGTTATAGCCATTTTATAGTACTACCTAGTAGAGTGATATATCCCCTATTATTGCAATTAGTTTTCTTGTGAAATCCGTTCAAAACACATTATTATTAACGCACTAAATTTTCTTACTACTGCGTTTTCGATCATTTTTTCTGTCATTTTACTAACTAAAATGTGGTATTATTGTAAGAATACTACAGTTTTAATGTGAAATAATTAATAATTAATAATTAATAATTTAACAGTAATTTCACGCACTCTGCTGTGCGACCAGATGGAATAGCGGTTGCAACACCCGGTTGAAATGCTCCTGCGTGTGTCCGGGTTCGGCTTCAAATCCTATAACGACTATAGATTTTTTTAATCAATTTATTTTTTATTTCACAACGAACTGTGTGAAATATGTATTTTAGTGTGGTTTAGCTTGTAAACGCTCTATATTTACAAAAAAATTGAGTGATAAGTTTTAAAATGGGCTTTCAGAATAATTGTGTATTTAGCATAAAACCAACAAAATGTCTATTACTGTGTTATAGGCTCGGGTGGGCAGATTACGCTTCGCAAAACGGTTATGCGACGGTCCTAGTATGATACGGTCTTAGTGTGTAAGGTGCTATTTTCGTGACGGGCTCGGTTATGCCTCGGCCCGCTTATGATACTGCGCAGTGAGCGCAGACCTTAAAGAGTAAGAGGAAATTCGATTCCCGCTATGGGACAAATATTTAGATAGGTAGTCAATTTGAGCCTAGGCGTTGAGGTAATGGTAGGTATAATGATTGTACCAAAGAGTAGAAGCATTTAGCGACTAAAAGTCTTTTAAACTTTTTAGAGTTTTTGAAATCATCTTTAAAAAGACAAGAAGTAGGTAAGTATAGTTAGAATCTATTTAATATCGTAAAGTTGGTAGTCGAGACATACTTAGTACAATTACTGGAACATCTTGTAATTTAACTTAAGGCATACCCGATGTATGTGAGTCGAAAGATAGGCTTCCTATGTAATCTAGAATTCCAAGTGAGTAATGAATGTTCTGTGTGAATAATGAAACTGCGATGACACAGCAGTGTGTGATGTATTACTTTTGTAGACGTTATGCTTTGTAATATTTTGTAGCATCTGTACATTAAGACTGAGAGAAACTGATTAGGAATTGTAATGTTTCCAAAGATCCTTTTGTTTGGTAAACTTTTGTATTTACTCTGTACAAGTTAGCCTACAGGTTAGAAATGAATCTGCGAATGGCCAAAACCTTGTTAGACCTAAAAAGGTCATTTAGCAGAAAAAATCTTAATCGACCAGACAAAATTTCGGTTGCTAAATTATCTCCATTCCATTAACATTTTGTTCACTGGTCGTCGACTAAGCTTCAGAGAGGGCGCTATCAAATTACGATTTATTTTTCACGTTCGTGGGTGTTGGGGGGAGAGGGTGGTTATCGCTGCAATCGAGACCGCTGATGGATTCGCACTGTCACTACAGAGATACGACTATTTAATTCGAGTTTCCACACAGTTTTTGCTGAACCCTCCAAGAGTTTTTACCGATGCCAAGGGTTTGTAATGTTTCGAGACGACAATGAAAATGCTCTGTTTAATGTTATTGCGATGAATCTTTTGCGAGACGTGATTGTTGTTTCGTTCATTAATGTTTGTTGCGCTGCCAAGTTTTATTATTTTTGCAACGTTATGAGATTTTCAAGCCCTATGTAGGCAATTCGAATAGGAAAGAAATATTGGTAGGTACTCTGTCACATTTTGTAGCTTTATACATTATTTACTAGATTGGTGTACCATCCAAGTAATGTGTCTTCAAAATCTTCAAATAGTTATCTACTGTTTCTTTGTTCAATTTCTCTCGACGTTGCATTTTACACCATCGAACCCTCATTTGTAAAGTTAGGTAATGTTACAGGGTTAAACGTGTTGTGGCATTTTGCTTATACCTCTCACAAGTCTTGTCAACAAACCAGGATACACGTGCGCATAAATATAAATATTTCATTTACAAGCCGTTTACATAACGGTATGTATATTTAATAAAAAAACAAAGGGGTATGATACAAAACAAGTTATGTTGTTTTCTGACTTTGTTTTCCCCTTGTCGGTCGTAATTCCCTTATCCTCCAAAAAAGTTACAGAAGCGGATCCCTACTTTACAAGCCGTTGTAGTTTTTCCAACGTATAATTCTCACTTTAAGACGACCCGCTTCTCGTTTTCGGCCCTTTATTGAATTCCGCACTTGGTATCTGAGGAAGTTCGCGGTGCCCGCCTTAACAACGTTCTCCAAATTCCTCTTTACCTAATGTGATTAGAGAAACGGGCTGTCACGTCCACTTTGGGTTGCGTAGGTTTACGGGCAGGCAACCTATCGCTTTAATATTCATTTGGCCAACCTCTCTGTACAACCAAATAACAACACCCGCAATTTTACTTAAAAATATTGCGCGAAAACTGTGAGTAGCGGTGTGTTCTATTTTCAACATGACGTGAACTGCATTAAAGAGATATAAAGCTCGTCGCAGACAAGTTCTAGAGAGAACAGTTGTGGCAAGTAAGCCGACGTTAGCAACATCGATAAAGTGCTTCCACATTAGATGGTGACTTTTCTCTGTCATTTAGGTACTGCAGAAAGTATGTGGGCTGTCATAAAATGTTTGTTTGTCTGTTTCCGGTATACGCAGCGTTCGCCTCATCGCTTCTCCTCTTTCAATCAGGTAAGCTAATTCAAAATGCTTCAGTTTATGAATATGAAACAATACGAACCAGAAACAGAACTAAGTTTGACAAAGGATTTTTCAAAGATAGGTTGGTGGGACTATTTAGTATGTGCGAAGATACAACTACGTTGAGTAGGTATGCTATATCCATAAATGTAGTACAGTTTTGCAGGAAAAACTTTTCTCGGCACAACCGATAATTTCATTTAAGAAAAATAAAAATGTCCAATAAAACTTTAGCATTTGTAAATGACGTGTCCTTTGTGCGGTATCTGTGTCAAACGTAAAGGAGTCCTTGCCGTGGCATTTCAACTGCATTGTTCCCCAGCGTAACCCTGCAAGTGGCGTGCTTCGCGGCAAATGAAAACTAGCTAGAAAGAATGTAGGACTGTGGACATTTCTTTTCACGATTATGGCTTTGGTGACATTGGGGATTGGAAAGGATAATGTTGGCAGGACAAAAGATACAAAGAACAATGGAACAAAAAGAACATCCTCAAGTATCCTTGAGCACTGGTCCAACATATTGCCAATCAAGTATTGATAGTTAGTTTATTTCACCAACCAGATAGATTTACAGATTTTGTTAACTTCATTTTTCCCTCAAGAGCTCAAGCTCAAGCTTTTTTATACTTATAAAATACGAAAGCTCATTTATTAACTAGTCCTATTACTTCGAAATTAATCGGGGCAGTCACCAGTTAGATTAGATCAAGTTTATGTGCCTTCAGATCCATAAGTGACAAAGTATTAAAGAATACTACATTATGTATCTATGAGATTATAAGGTTACATTATAGCCACTCATTATTTTATTTACCAAACCAGCGAATACACATAATATATTTTTATTTCACAGAACTAAAACGTAGGCAATTTCTGTGACGTGAACACGAGCGGGATCTAAAAGCGATTTGTCATCCATCAAATGGAGGCCCCGCCAAGTGCAGTCTCATGTCGACTGTGACTCATTAGACAATCGATCCTGGCCTTCAGTGGGAAACGAAATGAAACATCTCGGAAAACTGTAGAAATCCTTTTAACCTATATTATTGAGAATTGTGAGTTGTGAGTCAACCGTATCGACTGAATTGATTCAGATGAAGGTTTCATGTTATGGAAACACTTAGCTGCCTCATTTTGAAACGATGACTAAAATCCTGGTTAAGCCAAGTAAGAATTAGAGTTGAAACTAAAATGAGAAATCAAGTTATAGGCCTGTAGCCGTACTATGAGCTTTTAGAGCAATGTCAAAACAAGGTTAAGGCAGGAATGCAGCAGGACATGCGCATTACACTCTCTCGACGCTCTCTCTGCGCATGTCCTGCTCGATGACACCGAGCAGGACATGCGCAGTCCTGCATCTAGTCGATGTCATGTCCAAGGAAGTTATATACATACAGGAATGCTAACTGCATTCTAACTAGCATTCCTGTATGTATATAACTTCCTTGGACATGACATCGACTAGATGCAGGACTGCGCATGTCCTGCTCGGTGTCATCGAGCAGGACATGCGCAGAGAGAGCGTCGAGAGAGTGTAATGCGCATGTCCTGCTGCATTCCTGCCTTAACCTTGTTTTGACATTGCTCTAAAAGCTCATAGTACGGCTACTGATCTTACATGTTTTTTACGTGGATTCTCTAGTATTAACTTGGTTGGTTTAAACTAATTTTAATATCAGATTATCTTTAGTACCTTCATTATTATTTTTTGGTTCCCGTAATACACTAAGGCAGGTTGTATCTATGTATTTCTGTACAGTTTACTTTTTATCCAGGCATTAGGTGGGCAGGCAAAGCCACGATAAAAAGTCTAGTAACATGATTGTATTTGCTTAACTGCTGGTTTTGTAATTCGGTAACAATTGGCCTGAAAGGCGGCAAATAACAGCAATTCTATTTAGGTATGTTTTTCTAACGGTCAACCTGCGACTGAAATAACTTGCCACAGGCTAACTCTAATTTATTCTGTAGCTGTTTTGTACACCACGCGTGTTGCCAATTTTTAGGAGCTCTACTCGTTCATTTTGCTTGTTTACATGTTTGTTTTTTTTGCCATTGTCTGCATGACATTTTAGTACCTTATCTCTATATTGCTTCAACTATTGTGTCAGCAAGTTTAGATCTTTCATAGTGGAATATCTTTTGAAAATATTCTCGCTCTACCCCATTTAGGTGTTTGAATTTTTAGGTAACTCGCTTATCTCCTGCAATTTAGACTATCTTCACTTCTTTTCAGCATAATTTGAATATTTTGAGCTATATTTTTGAAGTCAATACTCACACTGTACCTATCTTTAAAAAAAATCATGATAAATACGAGTAGCTACATTTTGTGATTGCCTAAATGGTAACAACGCAGATAATGTAATGACAAGAATAATTTGTTGCTCATTGTAAGCGCAACTTTCTTTCAGTAAATTGATAGTTCAATGATAAGCCTTTTTCTTCATATACCGTTTTAAACTAGTAAGTTTCTACTGTGTGTATTCCCACAATATTTACATGTGTCGGCATCGCCGTACCCACGGTTTTTTCTCCCTGATTCATCTATGGTTCATTAGTTTATACCTTCTTTGAATACATTAAATACATTGTGGCAAGCTCAGTGGAAACCAACCTCACTATCTGATGAAACGGTCGTGTGTTCGGAGCAAACATAATATATTGTAGCGGAAACAACTAATCTTTGTTACAAAGTACTGTAATTGAAAATAGTTGTCTAATTTTTATTGCTATAATTTTCACACGCTACAGGGTATGACACCTATTATTTTATTTTGGTTCACACATATATTGTGCTTTCTCTCTTTGTATCTGTTGCAGTCCCCATTTAAAACGGAAAGAAAACTCTTTATATTATGAAGAAAACAAAGAGATACATTACAAATTCAAATAAAAAGACTGTTTTCAAATTAACAACAACAATAGGTTGTACAACGGAAAAGTTGTAAATGTGTTAAAACATTCATGCTTACATTCATGTTTTTCTAAGGACTCATAAATGTTTCATCGAATGAAAAAAAAACTGTTACTCTAACGCACGGTAGACACGGTAGACATGCACTCAAATCTTTTTTTAAGGAATTCAAGCTCCTTTAAAATAAACTCAGGGTAAGTAGGTCAGTAGTTAGAGGCACGTCCTAATACGAATTTGCCATTACCCACATTTTGTAGAGTTGTTTCATCTTCATAATAGGAGCCGTCATGGCCGAGTGGGTTAGAACCTCAACTTTCGATCCAAAGGTCGTGGGTTCGAATCCCGGCTGTGCATCAATGGATTTTTCGTTTCGAAAAATTTATATGCACATTAACCCGCGGCTTAGTCAGCCCCACACGTATTGGCTTGCCTTTCCTATGGTCGGTTAAGCTGAGAGGAAGCCTACTTCATCTCAGTAATAGTGTCCCGTTAGGCGTAGGCAAAGATTGCCCCCTGGCACTATATAAATCATCTTAAAGATGTAAATGGCTAAGTTTTTTTCATCTTCATGTTTCATTTTGAAAAACTGTGTAAAGTGGAATTGGCGGCGGTAATTCAAGACTGTAAATTAATGAAACAGACGGACCAACCGTTTTGACCCTAAAATTGAGAGCAATGTCATTACATGAGTCATGTCGTCAGCAGATGGGTTCATTATACCGTTCGGCCATTGCCGTTTACTGTCGGTTTATGATAGAGCTACCTATTGAATGAGATGAATAGCTAACATAAGACAATGAGATTACTCAACCATGAACAGCGGGAAGGTATTGAGCTTTAATTATACCTAGTTTATAATCTTATATATATGTTACGGGCAACTTGATTAATCGGGCAGTATTCATATGGACAGGTCATTATGCATAATGACCAAGAGCGTCGGGCAGTTTGATAAATTTATTACTTTGACCGGTCCATATTCATAATGCCCGACGGCCCGTGGTCCATTTAATAAATCAAGGCTTGAATTTATCACTTAGACCGGGCAGTATGAATAGTGCCCTACTTCTAGCCGGGCAATGTGATAAATTGGATTAAAATCTGTAGGTTAGGTTATGTTAGGTTATTAAAAAAACTACGCGCGAGGCGAGCGTAGCGTGCCGCGGTAGCGGCCGCCGAAGCGCCAGAAATGTAGTAAATCAATTAAAACACTGCAATTCATCTAATTTAGTACATTGCCCAAGATAGGGTGGTCATTATTCATAATGACCGGGCAAAGTGATTAATCATGCAGTTTTTATCACATTGCCCAATTGACCCGGTCATTATGCATACGGACCGGTCATTATTCATAATGACCGGATTTATCACATTGCCCGTAACATATACATATACCTACTCGTACTAGCTTCCGCCCGCGCCTTCGCTCGCGTGGTACATATGTAGTGTAGTCGGAACTTGACAGATATGCCAAGTTTCGGCCTATTTACTGAGGAGTTATGTTGAACAGCTCCTGACTCCATCATCAGATCAGCCTAATGTTAGAGCGTTTTCAGATTATCCGATCTGATATCGGTGTCGGACGACGATAGCCGATATCCGATACCCTTTTGCACCATGTGCTATCGATATCGGAATGGACAATGTGAAAGGCAGGTACATATTTCATACATTTTACTTGCCCCGATATCGTATCGGCGTCCGATACCGATATCGGATCGGATAATGTGGAAACGCTCTTAGGTACCATAATATTGTATTGTCACAGAGACTTATAGAAGTGTGTCAAATTTTAGCTCAATCGGTTAAGAATAACTACTTTAAAATTCAGTTATAAAAAAAATGAAACGGGTTCCCAAGGCAGTAGACAACTAGACATAGACACATCACATATCATATACCTACCTACGCATTCAGGATCCTTTGAAGATATCTAAAGGATAATCAGAGGCACATCCAAATACAGATTGGAAACATTTTGCAGAAGTAAGCATTCTGTAAAGCCTTGCTAAAACTGATGAATATGAATAATAGGGGTTGTGTCTCGATGCCTTATAATGAACACACAATTAAGTAGGTACTTATACGTACTTTAGAACGATCCATTTGATTACTTTTATTTCTTTTGTCTGACAGACATCCTAAAGACCTATAGAATATTTCAAAACTTGTGAAGACAAACGACGAGCTTGGCAGTAGTCCAATCGTTTTGTACCTTCGAATAATTTGTACTAACCGATAAAAGAATTGATCCTTTGCCAGTCTCCTGTCCCATATTCACAGTAGGTACTAAACCACCGAGGTCAGATGCAAACCTTGTAGACGATATTTATACTAAATAGATGGTAATGCCTGCCTAACTAAACATCCTTATAATACTTTACTAGATGATTTATATAGTGTCGGGAGGCAATTTTTGCCTACACTTAACGGGACACTGTAGTGCCTGGGACATTGTTCAAGATGGAGTAGGCTTGCCCAGCACCTTAACCATCCTCACAGCTTAACCGGCCATATCCACAGGAAAGACATGATCAATACGTGTGGGGCTGACTAAGACGCGGGTTTCCACACGAAATTTTCCTTCACCGTTTAGAGTTCGTGTTAATGCGCATATAATATTTTCGAAACGAAAAATCCATTGATGCACGGCCAGGTTTTTTTTGAACCCACGACCTTCGGATCGAAAGTCGAGGTACTAACTCCCTTGGCCAACACGGCTCTTATCATCTCTAATACTAACTAACATTATCATTGTACTTACCTATATTTTCTCTCTCTCTCTCTCTGTAGTGTGTATTAAGTAGAACAGGAGTAGAATCACCTAGCTCTTAAGACGTTTCAAAGTGGTACACTTGTGATCTTATTGAATAAACGAATTTGACTTTTGACTTTTGACTTTTGAGATATTCCCAATTCTCTTTTTATAATTGCACGAACTAACGAAGTTAATAATTGTAATGTGATTCCTATATCTTTAATTAAATCAAGAGTTAAAGTTAACCACAGTTATATTTTTGTTTTATTTATTGTTTCAAGGTAGGTTTACATTACAGAGTACTTGTGGTTTATGAGGTAGCTTCCGCCCGCGGCTTCGCTCGCGTGGTACCCAGATAAAAAGCCTATGTCCTATTCCCGTTCTTTATCTATCTATATTTTTAATTTCAGCCAAATCGTTTTAGTTGTTGTCGAGTTATAAAGGAACAAACATACATCCATCCATCCAAACAGTCAAACTTTCGCATTTATAATATTAGTGTGATGTGATGTGATGTAGGTTTAATAATTATGTACAAATTGATACATATCGATACTTCGGGGCTCAAATGTCGTAAAGCACAAATCCAAGGTTTTCAGAACGAGCAAAAAACAAAAAAATAAAAATGTTTTTCGTCATAACTCTCTCATTTTTAGCGCTACATAAAAATGTCCTAGGAACAAAGTTATCAGATTTTTCCATAGTTTCATAAAGTTATTTCAAAATTTATCCTAGTCTAATATTTACGGAGATAGCATGTGCTTTACGACCAAAAAATAAACAAAATGTTCCTTACGCCCCACTGAAATACAGCCTGAGCAAGAGCACAAGAGCATAAAGCCCAACCTTTCGTTATTATCGCAGTGAAGCAGGGGAGTATACAACACTTGCATGAATATTTAAGGTTGTAAAGATGAATATTATAACGATTTATCTCAATTATTAGGTTTTTATCTTGAGTAAATTGATGACTTTTATTATAATTTGTTTGCAATTTTAGTCATGCATGAATGGGTAGCTTTTAAGATGTCAGATTAAGTACGATATTGAAAGAATTTAAGTAAATCACCTATTTTAGGAATTACAGAACATTTTATTTCACAATTTAGCGCAAAATACAAATGTTTTTGTAACTATTTACTAGACACGGGTCTTTATCGCGTAAAACTTATATTATCCAGACTGTTGCGAATGTCTAGAACAGCCGTGGTCATGGGTAGACTGAAGTACTCACTGCTACCTTCGTCGTAGTTGTGAGGTTAGTTTCTCCAACTACCCTCACCTTTGTTAACCGGATTCTATAACACCATAGTGGTGGATATCAAGAAGTACTAAAATTTTAACCGCGAAGACGGCTATAGACTCTCATAACCGTCTTATTCAGACAAGAATTGAGTATCCGGAAGTGTACAGCGATTCAGTTGAGGTAAAAATAAGTAAAAATAAAGTGATAAAGTAGAAATAATCACTAGAACAACCAACAACAGAAACAGATATTTTTGCACAAATCCTTAGCAGTTATTAACTACACATTACACATAACTATTTACTAGACTCTGGTCTTTATCGCATAAAGCTTCATATTATCCAGACAATTTCGACTGTGTTAAAACAACCGTGGTCACGGGTAGATTGAAGTACTCGCTGCTACGTGGATAATATGAAGCTATACGCGATGAAGACCCGTACGTGTCTAGTACTTTTAACCACGAAAACGGCTATAGATTCTCAAGTTTATAGCCGTCTTTGCGGTTAAAATTTGGATACTTGATATCAATCACTGAGGTATTATGGGATCCGGTTATCAAAAGTGAGGGTAGTTGGCGAAACTGTCTTGATGATAATATGAAGCTTTACGGGATAAAGACCGTGTCTAGTAAATAGTTATGTGTAATCGCCAAAACTTTTGTATTACTTCACTTTCAACTTTTGTATTTTGTAATAAATTGTGAAATAAATGTTTTAAAATTATCAAAATAGGTGATTTACTTAAATTCTGTCAATATCGTACTAAATCTGATATCTTAAAAGCTACCCATTCGTGCATGACTAAAATTGCAAACTAATTATAATAAAAGTTATCAATTTACTCAAGATAAAAACCTAATAATTGAGATAAATCATAGTTATGCTCTTGTTCAAAGTGAATTTTGCAGTGGGGTGTAAGGAACATCTATTTATATTTTTTGGTCGTAAAGCACATGCTATCTAAGAGTTTTGTACCAAACTGGGTTATACAACTTAGGCCGTTGTGTGTTGTCAGTTACATGCTACTTACACCCCTCATTTTCAAATAAATTGTGTTTAGAGTAACTGAAATGATGGGTTGTATTTGTAATTTTTTTTTTAATTTCGCAATTTCAATTATACAGTTCGATAGAGGATTAAAAACTGAGTACGATGGTATAAATAACTCAAAAACCCCAAAATGTGCTTTATGACATTTGAGCCCCGAGGTATCGATATATTTTCCATATAAAATACATTGAATTAGGTAAGTGAAAATTTTCCGTTTTACTCTGGGCGAGTGAACCTTGTCCTGACAATTATGAACACAACATTCATACAAAACTCATCCAAAGATGTGAATTATTGTGAATGTTCTTCATATAATCATAATCATAAATCTTTCTTCATATATTATATTTTGTTTTAAGTAGGTTCGAATTAATACCCCCATATATACATTGAAGTTAGTCAATTTTTTCTGGTTTGCGGGCGAGGCTGTAAGCTGTGACGGCCATCGAAACCGCACGGGACAGCTAGTAATTGGGCAAAAACGCGCAAATCTGTACACTTTCTCAAAATTGTGGTTAGATTTTTTTTGTGGAATTTCATTGAAATGTTTATTTATATGCTATCTATAATTATTATTCTATCTAAAAACGAAAAAGTTTTCTTGTAAAATTGTTATTTTAGGAGAAATTAGCAAGTTTAGTACTGTAGGGAGAAATTTTAATCCAATTCGTTACCGCTGGTTTTTGGTTTTTTGTGATAGTAAAACTCAAAATTATTTTATTAATTTATTTAGTAAAGAAAGAGGATATGTTTATAATTATTAAATATATAAAATCAGTTTGTTATCTTAGAAATACACGAGTTTTATCTACTTTTCCTTTCCAGTGCGTTACCTATGCTCTAAAATGGCCTTTAAAGTTTTAATAAAATTCCCAAAATTGACTATTTTCTTAATTAACTATTTAAATTTTGAGTATTTTGAGAAACCACATCATTTTGCTAAACAATGTCTACACTTATTTTAAACTTTTTAATACAAACTTAACATTTTTGTAACTTGGATTTGGGGGACAGACATCTAAGGTTAGGTTTACATAGCGCTAAATTCTAAATCTTTTTGAATTTTTATTTACTAGCTATGAAATCGTTGAAATTAATAATTTTAGAAGTAAACTAGAACTTGTGAAAATTAGTCTTAACTAAGTAAAGTAACTAAGCTTAATAATTTGTTTCGTCACAAAAAAAAAATATTTTTGAACAGTGGTACCTACTGATATTTAACCACTTTTTCTTCGGAACATAGGTCTAAAACGAATAATTTTGATACCTATTATGGTGGCCGCAGGTTTACCAAAATAATTCATATTTTGACCTCTTTTCAAAAAAAAAAGTCGTTTAATATCAAACACTAAATAGGTAGATACGTATCCGAAAAAAAAAACAAATTTTGCTCATTTTATTTAACTTGATAACTCATTATCAAAATCAGTTTAGTAGATAGATCAATATATGAATGAGATACAATGAAAGATTTCGCTTACAATTTACCTACCTACATGCACACAGTACAATATCTGCTAAAAACAATACCTTCTTTTGCCTTCGCACAGTAGGGTTATAATGGGTAAATAATAATAGATAAAATAAAGTGTACGCTATGTAAACCTTGCTTTACGTGATTACCAGCTCTATGGTATCGAATCGGAAGTAACGAACTTAGGTACTTGTTCACAAAAATATGAATTATCTCAACTTGCTGATATTTATCACACGATTTTTCACACTAAGTTAATCTTGGATAGTTTATTTCAGTTCTGAAATAAAAATATGCATTGGAAATACGTTTTAAACATTAAAAAAAAATTGAATACCCACCGGACAGTGCCCGAAAAAACGCAACCTCTCACTGACGCCGAAAATCAAACAATTATTTTGAATATTTTGACTTAAAAACTATAGACATCCCCTTTACTTTTACGTCTGTCTCGTTGCAATGTTGTTGTTTAAGTAAAAAAATAACTACCCCTTGGAACAAAAAAACTGTAAAATCATTCGAAAACGCGGTAACGGAATCCGGACATGTCCAGTTGGCCCAAATCCCGGGGACAGGCTTAAATATTACTTATTTAGTAGAAATTCTGGCTTTTGCAGCAAATTGTACATTTAGAACCCTAGGTAACCCACTAAACTTCAAATGTATAGCCAAAAGTTTGCCAGTCTAGTGGAATTATTTTTAACCAAACGCTGCTAAAGGTCGGATTTTGATTAGGGGACAGTACTACAGGCTAAAATTGCGATTTTTTAAACTTAATTTTCTATATCATAATGTTGTTTTAAGCGTTACATTTTAATAAATATGGCATGCCAATTTCACCATGAATCAGATAATGTGGTTACAACTCCTGTAAAACTTATACAGAGCTGCGTAGCAGTCAATTTTACCTGGGGACACCTCGAAAATGCCAATGTACAGATTCTCGCGTTTTTGCCCAATTGCGGACTTAGCTATAGAAACTTTTATATTGTGAGCGGAGAAAATGCGGACGGAATACTTCCATTCAAGTTTTTAAGTTCTCTCGAAGTTCTCGGTCCTCATAGTGTCATGCGGCTCATTGTTCGGCACACAATAGCTTGCGCATGTGTTGAATGTGCCGGCCAACTCAACTATTGCATCAGGGGTGTTTGCAGCTACTTGCGAACCACCAGAGGGACTTCGGCGAGGCGAGGTTTGCAGTATGCGCATTCACAGGTTCTATTTTATCTATACTTCTATACTAATCTATACTTCTATACTATCTATCTATATCTATACTTATTGTATAAAGCGGAAGAGTTTTTTTGTTTGAACGCGCTAATCTCAGGAACTACCAGTCCGATTTGAAAAATTCTTTCTACATTTGATAGCTAAACTTTTGAGGAAGGTTATAGGCTACTTTTCATCATCATCATCATCATCATCATCACCATATACCATCACCACGGGGGCAACGCCGCGAGGGCGCTGCTGAGTACATCAATATAAAGAATAATGCAACTGCATTACGCAACGATTGCCCAGTGGTGGGACGCACTTAACTGACTGCATTTTAGTAACAAACGACCACAGAAACAAACAACTGCTGAACTCAATTTGATAAATAGTAACAAAATCAATTAATGGTTTTTTTATTTTATTTACGGACTCCGGCGCGGAATAGTTTGCGTTTTTTTTTGCGCTTAAGTATGCGTTAGTAAATACTTGAACCGTTGGAATCTTTATGAAGAAATTACCAAACCTTCCAAGTACATGTTTTTAATTTATCGGTATGCGATTCCCCGCATCAGTACGAAACTAAACTGCATTTTCTCATTTGATCACGAACCGGTTTGGAATCTAAAAATAAATCTCATGGTTACAATGTAATAGGTTGTATTGATTTCTTCCTAGATTGGCGCGGTATTGCAAAAGTTGGAGTTGCAAGTATTGGATGATTTGTTATTCGTAAAGTATTAACAGTCTCTGGCATTTCCCCGTGCATAACCCAGGTGCAAGTCATATTAAAAAGAAGAGAGAAACTTTGTAATTTTCAAACATTCGTTAAATAAGCGCATATGGTTTACATTTTGGAGTTAAAATGAGTCTAATATGTATATATATATTTTACTTGGTCGTCTTTGAACACATTTCGTTATCAACTCCGATAAATTTAAAAAAGTAGGTAGGTATAGGTAGGTACATTATGGCACAAATCATTTCAGTAGAAAAACAGGTACTTTTTTTTATCAACTTTGCTACGTCCAAATAGCCATAAAAGCATCATAAACATTTTATGGTTTTAAAACATCATTACGTTGAAACAAGAAAACTTATGAACCCGTTGGAGTAACGCTTTTACTTTACCTAAAGAGGTACGTACACTCAAGTGATTACAACGTGAGACAATATATTATTTTCCTTTGCTAACTTCTGTATAATGTGGGCGGGCATGTACGAAATATGTTTTAAACTTTACTTCCCTTAACATCTTAAAAGATCTGAGATAATGTCTACTGCGCCTTGGGGATACAGTCCTGATCATGTTTCGTTTTTCCCATCCAAAACGATGTAAGGTTGTTTTTCCTTCAACACCTTATGATTACGAAGCTTATGATAATCAATAAGCTTTTGTGGCTACAGGGAAGGCGATTATGATCAAGTATCAAGTATTAGAAGATTCTTGTAAAAGTTAGACAGATCTCGTAAATGTGCGCGCGATAACGCGGGTCGCAGACAATGACGTGTGGAGGGCCGAGGGCCTATCAAGTGTTGTCTCTACAGCCGAGATGCACTCCACTTCCACGACTTATCTATAGGCTAGTGTATTTATAAGATACTCGAACTTTATATAAGAAGCAAAGGCAGATCAGAAAGTCTAGCTGAAAAAAAAAAGTTATGCAATTAATAAAAGTTCATTATTATTTAGCCACTATTTCCCAGTGTAGTGTAGGGATAAGATTTTCCTTCTTTTCTTTTACTTTTCGAGATCAAAAGCTTTTTGTCAGGATGTTAAAATAGAGTCTAGCTCGTCCTTAAAAATCAAACAATTTACCTTCTCTACTGAAAACTTAATCTTAAAGTTTGCTCAGACATGATAACGATAATGTCGTAGACTAATTAAAAAGTGAAAGAAGTATCATACAGTCGGATTGCTCATTATACGGACTAAAATTGAAGGAAAAAATGACATTTTTCCTTTAATTTTGATATGTTTTTAGTCCGTATAATGAGCAATACGACTATAGAACCTAAATGGAGATCCGTCATTTTTGCCTCGCCGAGTTTCAGTTTCAGGTTTGTAAATAAATAAATAGGACATTGATTGCCTTCATGTCTGCAACAGCTGATGTAAAGTTCAAGTTTCCCGAAATAGCTGAAAGTCCAATCTAATCTAGACGACCTCAATTTGCAACTCGTGAAATAGCGCTACAATTTGGTCTACATACCATAAATTATACTTAAGTGAACATAAATTGTGTTTTTTTATGGTAGATACTAACATTGAAACGAAACATGTACACCACCAATGCCTTAGGCAAACAGTTTGTTTCAAATCATGACTGTATTTGTAAGTAGTTAGTAAAAAAGTTAGGTATCAGGCTCACCCGTTTGTCGTTTACTTTTGTCATATACAATTGTTCACTGATTTTCAATCTTGAAGGTTACACCTATGAGTCTCAGAAAAAAAAAACAGGAAAAGTACCACAATGTGCAATAAAAAACTGAACTGAAAATACTTACGATTTTAAGAGATGAAAACTAAAAATTTGGTAATAAAATACAGTACTATCAGATAAATAATGGGTTTCGGAAAACCTCGGAAAGAATCGTATAAAATTACAAAAACGATTTAATACAAAAAGTAATTTGGAAATGCAAAATACTCACAATTTAAACTTTATCGCAAACAAATAAATATCAATGTCATTTTAAAGAAAAGCAAATTAGTTGCAAGGCATGCGAGCTGCGCAGCTAACAACGTGAAATTCTGTTACATTCTGTTTTGTTGAATCATACAGAGCTTATAACAATACTGCCTAATACTGTCGGTCATATTCTGAAAACACGAAATTAACAGATGCCCATTATTTACCTGAAAGTACCTTCAAAATTTTAAAGGTTTTGTTATCTAGGAGTTTGAAGTGATATGGGTCTGGGTAATGACTGAACCGGGTGTCGGGCGTGGGTGGTGCCTTGAAGAGTTGTGATATTATGTATTAGATCAAGACTCCACACCACAACGTCATGTTCAGGGCGTGACGCCCGAAATAACAACTTGCCAATGCTAGGGCCACCAACATCATACTCTCTGTCTACATTAAGAAGAAGAATTCTAATAGTCATATGCATTAGACGCTAAATAGTCCAGGCCCAAGTGCCTTTTAAGTGCTAAACTCAGTCTCCTCTTAGAGTATTAGCTACTTCACATTTTAATGAAAAAAAAAAAATCTAGAAAGCTGAGCCGAGAAAATAGCATTACTTTTTATTTCATCTCCTTAGAATTCATCCAGTTACTTGCGTTATTTACAGACAAAATAGTATCGACTACCATGCTCATTTATGTTATCTCTCTTGGCTATAGAAGCTAATGCTTAGTTATACAGGTATATCTTATCTTCAAATTCCCGCCGCCAATTATGTCAAAACCATGTCCTTACCTATTATAGATGAGCAGGACGTGACGTCATCGAGACCAGACGTTCTATCTTGGCGTAATCAATTACTATTTATTGCAATGCCCTATGCATGAGACCGTTCGATTGTATTTGATTAAGCTTCCTGTTTGACTGTCTGTGTGTGGGTGTGGTCATGCATTATTCAACGTGACGGACTCGACACGGAACACAATCCTTTATTACCCGACTGCCAAACGAGGTTTATCTTTTCTACGTACGCTTTTACATAGGTAAGTGGGTTAGTAGGGGTTCTGATTCTTATCCATTGTAATCTTTTTACGTGATACATCTGCTTTCATGAAGCATCAAGCTTAAATTTAAGTTATCTTATTTTTTGTATCACATTTACACAAAAACGCATTTACTCGCATTTTAATGTTTTGAGTGTGTGTTTAATTAGCATAATGTTTATTAATAATTTTGGATTTCGCGTTAAATTATGATAGACCTTTATGGTCCTCTTTATAAATAATATTAGCTGTTTCTTTATTACGGGTTACGACCAACGTAAGGGAAGAGAAGAACATTTATACAAGCAAGCAAGATGCTAGTAGAAATATCTGGTCCAGTTCGTTCCGTGTCCGTCTCGGTGTAGCAGTAGAGCTATTAATGTGTGTGTTACAAGGTGTCGGTGGTCGGACTGTCGGTTCGGTCCAACTACGGCAATCTGTCAGTGCCGTTCGCAAAGTCGATGAGATTTGCAGATGTTTTTGGACGCTACTGATTTGCATCTGTCTTCGGACTCCAGTTTTGCAGATGTAAGGTTTTTTTGGTCTGATTTTGAGTACCTTTGTCCTTGTAGTACAGCATATTATTCGATCTGATGATCTGCTCACCAATTTTTTAAGTTACAACCTTTCAAATAAAAAAACAACCATCGAAATCGAAGGCGGAGATATCCTTTAGCCCCCTTTTTAGAGGAAGTATCACCCCAATCAAAAATCCTTGACGACAATAAAATTCTATAAAATTATCGAACATGTTCACAAAATTTCACGAGAATTGGTCGAGGAATGCGACCTGTAAGAGGAGAACATACAGACATCCGGCCGGACAAACGAAAGCATTTTTGTCCAAGTTGAAGCAGAGACAGTTAATTACTACGAAGTTCATGAAGATATAAAGTTACATTCCTAGTAAAATCAACGAAAAATTCAATTAACAAAAAAACTCATAAATACAAAGATGTAGTACTTAACTAAGTAAGAATAGCCGGAACCACAGCCAAACAAATAGTAGGTACAGAAACTCGCCAAAGGGAATGTGAACCAACTTGCTAGCGGTAAAACTTTAAATTGCATTTTAAATTTTGCTCGTTAACATTACAGTCATTCAAACAACGCTTTAAAGCAACCGAGCTTTCAACAAGATGTTTACAAAATGTCTAGTAGTGGAGCTGGTAACCTATCAATCTTTCGAAAAACGATTCACCGAATTTTGAAATCCATAAAACGTTTGATAGAAACTCGAAATCCAGATACTTTGTTTTACATAATTTTATTACTCCGATAAAACGTTTCACAAAAGTCTCATTTGACAGAAACACTAATGCCAGATTATCAGTTCGTTTTTTTTTCATTTGACAACAGTATCCTTATACCTTATTTTAAAAGACAGAAGTAACGCTTACCAGAAAATTTCCAGCCATATAAACCTTTTCCATCTTACTCGATTATATTATTTACGTAATTTGTGTTACTTTTTATGTTGCGTCTGTCTTACCTTAAAACGAAACGTTTTTAGGTTATTATCGGTCTCAGAACCGAATCTGCCCACCCCGACTTCCACGTGGTCTTGTCTGTCCTACCCTAGAGTGTTTTTATGAACTCGGAGGCGCGAAGGGAGATGCAGCCCCCGCCCGCTGTGACAAAACGCGGCACCGGCCGCAGCTTCGGCTGTTTGGTCGCCACCTTCGGCGGCGACCAGCCTCAGCCGCTCCAGCTCGTGCTGATGCTGCGTTTTGTTACGCAAGGGCGGAGGGGCTGCACTTCCCGAAGCGCCGGAGCCGTCACAAATTCGAAATGGATAGAAGATTTAGGTTAAATTTTGATAATTTGCCAAAAGTGTTTGGTGAGGTTACTTAACCATCTAGCACGAAATTAGTTAGGAAATGTTAAAGGTAATAAAAAAAAGTAACTAGGTACAATATTTATTGGATATCTACCTACAGTACTTCAAGCTACATAAGGGAGTGTACACATTGCGTTTTTTGCAGCGCGTTTGTATCTATACAAACGCGATTCGAACGCGATGCGAACGCGCAGCCCCCCTCCCGGTTCACTTTTGTATGGAAAAATACGCGTTGCGAACGCGCGTTTGTATCGATACAAACGCGCAGTTCAAAAACGCGCTGCAGAAAACGCAATGTGTACACTCCTTAATGGACATCGGTCATTTAATTTTATGGTACCTAGTATTTATAACGCTCTGAATTATTACTAGATGGCGCAATTAGTAGGCGTTTAGAAAGATTGAATACATAATTTTGTAATAGGTCTTTCCTGAACCATGATTTTTCGGGATCACGAAATATATGGAAAACAAATTATATGGAAAACAAACATGCGGTAAAGTGAATTATCTGGATGTTAAAATTTCTGGAAAATGTTTAGATGTATTTTGTATTTCTGCCTTGTAAAAAAAAACCAAATGAAAATCTGGCTTAAGAATTTATGGAATTCGAATTCCTGTATTATGAAAAAAAAGAAATCAAAAATCTGTCAAACGTTCCTATGGATTTCAAAAATCTGTCTTGTATTTTTCGTGACATCAATACGTAACCAGTGGAGCTAGGATTTAATTGAAATAGCAAGAATAGCTATGAATTGCAAACTCAACATTTATTTTATGGTATCTCTTTGAAGATCTTCATAACAGCAATTATGAATTAACTAGCTGACGCCCGCGGCTTCGCCCGCGTGGACTACTATTTTGTTTATCCCACGGGAACCGTGCATTTATTCGGGATAAAAAGTAGCCTATGTCCTATTCCCGGTCATTATCTATCTATGTTTCAAATTTCAGCCAAATCGGTTCAGTGGTTGTCGAGTTATAGAGGAACAAACATACATCCAAACATCCAAACATCTAAACATCCAAACATCCATCCAAACATCCAAACTTTCGCATTTATAATATTAGTGTGATTGTGTTTTACTGTGAATACTAGAATTTTTCTCCCCAAGAAATTACCTATAAATATATCTTGTCTCTGAAAAAAATATACTTGCACTAAATAATTTTACTTCACCTAGATAGAATCCAAGTAAAACATGCACAACTATTCGAAGAACATCCTACTGTAAACGATTTCTGCATTCAGAAGAAACTATTTGATTCAGGAATCAGAAACCAAGTGAATTTCGAATGTTCTGAGTGAAGATAAGTAAACTCTCGAAACTAATTTATTTACTTATTTTAAGAAAGTGGAAATACAATATTCAGATAATCTTTACGGAGATTAATACCTACCGCGAGCGCTCTATTACTTTTCTCCACCTCGTTTACGATCAAGATGCTTTGTAGCCGCCCAACCAAAGAAAGAAGGGACCCTGCAAATAACAACAAACCACGGATCTTCATTAAAACTGGCTCTCTTTTTATACTTACTCGTTTCTTCAAACACTCCCAAGAGACCAACTACCTAGTCAATGTTTACGCGAAGCCACGTAGGAAAATCATAGGAATGTTAGCGCGCCTCCTTGGCAATGCAAAAAGCGAGTTTTAACGGTACTAAAACATCGATTGGTGTCTGGTCTAGCCATTGCAAGTCTCGTATGTGATCTAATTGTGGCGTGCTTGACGTAACGGGCTCGGAGGCGGTTGAGTGACCGCACCGGACGATACTTATATGCATCCCGTACGAATTCAAAAGTCACCAACAACTAGTCATAACAATAGGTACTATAAGTGAATTTTCATTTCGCAGGATAATAGTGGATTGCTTGACCGCTGCTGCAAGAATAGAAATAGAAGCGATGCGGTTGGTAGCGATATCGCGATGATATAATCCGACCTTGACATGCGTCGGAATTTTAGAGATGGGTTTGTTTGTGCGATTATCTGTGAATTAGGCTTTGCATAGTTGCGTTGTTACCTTGTTACAGTTTTACAGTTATTTGTCCGTTCAGGGAATATAGAAATTCTAATGAATAAACATTAACGATTCTGACCATACTTTTTCCTAATATTTATATAGATAGTAGCTAATATTTATAGTACTATTATTCAAATATAACAGAGTGTGATGGCATGCAGCACGGGAAGTGGCCTCGTCCTAGAATCATTTTCTCATTTACTCCCTTCCGCCATGCGGCTCGCAACATGCGCCACCATATTAAATTGTATACTAGTTTCCGCTCGCGGCTTCGCTGGCATCTAAACGAAATAGCAACATTGCTCTATTCTAAACTCGATTCGGATAGATACAGCTATCGAGTCGTGACTAATAACAGGCTAAAGTGACTAAAAAATATAGATGAAGAAATAAATTTAAGAGTAATAAACTCTAATGTCATAATGCGGTCTCCAATCCCGAGTCGCGTATCTCAAAAACTACACAAAGGGCTCTATTGTGTAACTTTACATAAATAAAGTAATTTTTCAATGAGACATTTCTTCGAATTTTCCGTACCTAACTTGGTAATGCAAGTACTGTTCCTCTAAAACGCAGTTCCAACGGCGCAAAAGAGCTCTACCACCATTAGTTTGAGCTTAGGACAGAGCCCTTTCGAATGCGAAAGTAGCTGGCATAATGCTTAGTGCACACGTTTTTACACAAAGAGTAGTAAGTAGTATAATCAGGCTCGCATTGCGTTCATGATCGAGGCCAGTAAGTTCTTAGAATAATGTACACATGCACATCATTTACTATGCTAATGTTGCCTGCTTCTGCTTCGAAAACACATTAAGTAGGTACCCACAGTCAATGCAGATCTGGCCAGAATTGCTCTATTAGGTACTTCTAATGGACATTTAAATGTAAATCTCATGCAAGCTCTTGTAATAAATCCCAAGTTGGTTATATGCAAAGACAAATTATGACAAAACTTTCATACGAAGTGAACTAAAGTAGCGCAGCGTAGGTATTTTTCGTGTTACTTTTAGCTCTTGTTGCATCTGGGCGCGACACTGATTCGTTTAAGGATTAGCTTTCAAAAGAAATGTCATCGTTGACTCCCCCCAAACGCCCCTCTACCCTCTATCTATTCACGATATTTTGACATGTTAAAACTTTTAAAACTATCTTGGAATAATTATAATTTTAACATCTTGTTGAAGTAGCGAACATTGTCATGGAGACTTCATAAATTTTTTTTTTTCGATGGTAGTGATACCTAGTTGTTACCTTCATAATTATTATTACTTATTATAGAATATCTGGGCGACCAAGCTCTGCTTGGGTGCAAATCGAGAAAAAAAGAAAAAGAAAAATGTGTTAAGTATGTATTTAAAAAAAGCTAGGTCTCGATCGATCTAGCTAGGTAGAGACCTAGCTAGATCGATTCTTCGCCCCCGTAAACCGTAAACCTCTGTACCGCAAATTTTATCGAAATCGTTAGAGCCGTTTTCGAGAACGTGAGTACAAATAAACAAACAAACAAATATTGCTCGTTTAATAGAATAAGATAATATTTCATAAGAAGATCATATACTTGTCGGGGAGAGGGTTCTGGGCGTGAAGTATGGATGGTCCGATATGTTCAAAGACACGAAATAACCAATGTAACGTGTAGTCAGGATGTCTATTTTGTAATCACAATTACTTTCACAAGACTTAAACAGAGGATTGATTCGATTTTTGCCGATTAGAATTACTATCACCATTTAAAAAACAAAATGGAAACGCGGTGAGTTCAACAGAAAGAGACAAAGCTACCCACAGAACATTATTACTATCGAGGAGCGACCGCTCCGCTCCGATGCCAGAACCAAAGTGGCCACGCCGCTCGCCACCCGCTCGAGGAAAGCGAACTGTCCAACAACAAAACTGACTTTAGCGCCCTCTGCCTACTTTGTGTCGACCACACCCAAGTGACAATGACAGTTGTCTATTTGACGTTTCCATTATTAGTCTACAGATGGCGTTGTTAACAGGATGTAGTGCAGAACGAAGTATCAAATCAATTAACATTCCCTTTTCTAGCTCCAACTCCGACATAATATGTATTATATTCTTTATACCTAGATAAGTCTAATCACAAATAATTGTATGCTGTGTTCACTGTGTGAACTACAAACTACAAACTACGCCGACTTTGCTTTCTTAGGACTGTCATAATACGTTAAGTTTAGCGTAAATTACAATTTGTGAACCATAAACTTTCATATGACACCCCATTAAATTTATTTGTATAACTTTTATTTTTTTACCCCCTTGAGTACCTAATATCTTTACAACCCCTTCATTGATTAAGCCCATAAACACTCGGGTCACTCGACACTGGATATATGCACCAACCGGAATTTAAAACACTAAAAAACACGCTATAGTTACATACGAGTCGATAAAGTACAAAATTACAGTACTAAAATTAACTATGTAAATTAATTTTAGATTAAAAAATAAACTAAAAACCACGTCTTTATTTATTTATTTAGAATGCGTTGTCATCGAGTTGTGAGCTACCCTGACAGTTTTAGCCGGCCAGCTACACGGAAAGTGCTCGAAATTTTAGTCGCGCGAGATTTCCCCCGGAACGACAGACAGATAGACAGACGAACAAGAAAGTGACTATATAAGTATAATAAAAACGTGGTAAAATAATAATGTCATTGATCCTTGATAAGTGTGCACATTTTGATCCGACGTTTTGAAATGGATTAAAACTACGTTCTAAGATTCTGTTGACATAGATGAATACAAGTGAAGCTAAAAAAAACGAAATTCGGGGTAATATCCCACTTGGCCAAGACAGTCCTTGAACAAAAGCCAAATTATATAGTTGAGGATGCGACTCCACTCCATTTTGTTCCGAATGACATTCGATTTCGACTAGTCCTATTATATAACAAATGAGAGAAGTTTGTGTGAATGTTTGTTTTACCACGTATCTCCGTAACTACTAAACTAATTTTGCCGATTTTTTGTTCTACTCGTAATCTATAGTGATCTTCGATCTTCTGTTCTATCTAACAAGAAAGTGAAAAAAGGAGGCAAGTTTCTAAGAAATAAATGTACCTAATTTCTTAAATAAAAATAAAATAATAAGTACTAAGTTATGAATTTTTAAAGGGGTTGCAATAAAGTTCTATTTCAAATAAATATTTTCTGGTTTGATTCACCAGAGTAATTAAATACCTCCTTTATTTTTATTTTATTCAAAATTACCCTTAGGGAGGGACTGTGCATTATTACTAAGGTCGTAAAGTTAGTATTGTTTTTCCTAATCGAAAAAAAAACTAAATACTTACTAACTTTATGACTTTTTGGTTTCATTTTCTGTTACCTGTACAAAGCCGGGGCGGGCAAATAGCTTGTCAAATGTCAAAATGTCAAAACGCGCGTGGATCCGACCTTGTGACCGCCCAGAAGCGGAATGAGCTGCGTTCGATTCTGTGTTTATTTATATAGCAACTCGGGACTCAATAAGGTTGATTTTCGGTTGATCCGTTTAATTCTCTGTGCTCAGAAGTAAAGCTCAAAACTAATTTTGCTTATTATGAGAAAAATAAGCAGTCTAGGTAAACGATAACTTAGAAGCAAATAAAAGACTAAATTTCCTTTCTGTGAGTATTTATTTTGTATATGTAGCTGAACTGGTTTTCAAGAAAAATGCAAAAATCTTGAGAAAAGGTGTCATTTTCAAAACGTAAAAGTATCATGTAAATTTCTATTAATCGTGTTTCTGCCTTTAGAACTAAATAGAAAAAAGATTAAAAAATCACATAATTGGAGTTGTAACTTGATGAGATATTCCGTTTAGTTACAATTTGCAGGCAAACAATCATAACCGTTTTGGAGCTTGGCCTTAAGATATAACTAATGGTCGTTTGCGTTCAATTGTCGACGACGTTTTATTTACGTTTTTCAACGGAATAAATGCGTTCCGCTCCAAAGTACTCATTTTTCAAAGTATGTTTTTGTTTATTCAGTTGGTTGCTACTGCCATGTGCTGTACCATCAATGAGCATAGAAATTACATAAAACAATTACCTAAAAAGACATAGGTACCTTCTTATTGCTATTTTTCTGAATGGTGCGCAAACTTGTCATGCGTAGAAGCTAAGGGAGTCCTATAATAATCCCTAGAATTAATGTACTCTCGAACGAACTGGTTTAAATCTTTAGGAAACCATGCTTCACTATTAATTGTATTATCAAAATGTCTCAATGGATTAGCTGGGCCAACCTCTATGCAATACAAGATATTAACTGAGTTACTCCGAGACTGAGCTTCGGTTGCTACGAGTAACTCATAACTTCGCTACTCACTTAGGACTCAATAGCTTTGTTAATTATCAAGGACTTTGTTTCAAGATTTTATACTTGCTCTAGATTTTAAGAAGAAATTGCTTGTAATACAATTTGAAGCGCAGTTATACATTTACTGTGTTTTTAGGGTTCCGTACGCTCAGGGAAAAATTGGAATTCAAAATGATCACACTTATGTATGTAAGTTTTTTTTATGAATGTTCACCGATTTCTTCCGTCAATTGTAGACAAATTTAAAACTTTTTTGTTTGTAACATACTCTCCAGGTGGTGCCATAATCGTCAAATATCAAGGAAATGGTGTCGGTTTTTAACTTTTTTGTTGAAAAAACATACATAAGTAGGTAGGTACCCAGGTATATTGTTTGGGAACGGATGCAGGTATGAGTACATTTGATTTTTAAGTGAAGTAGTTTCTCTTAAAATCACGCATTAGTCAACTACATCAATTTGTGTAATAAATCTTGGAACTCCAAGTAAAATAAAAGTTCAATATCTATAGGGTATTTTCCGTTGACCTATATTTATGAAATTTGGCAAGAGGCAAGGTTTTGTAGTACAAATAAAGGAAAAAAGCGTCTAATTTGAATTACTTGTTATATCACGCCATTATTTTATTTTCGATTGGATTAGTAGAAGAGTTTAGAAAAATTATAATCCTTAGATACTAATCTAATAAATGCGAAAGTAACTCTATCTGTCTATTACGCTTTCACGGTTAAACGGCTTGATAGAATAGTCATAGTTTCAACCTTATGCATATGCTACTTTTATCCCGGAAAAATTCCTAATTCCAAGATAAATACAAATCCTACGCGGGCGAAACCGTAGGCGACATGTAGTGAGATCTAAATGTCCAAATGATTATTTTCCTTCGCCTTTTCGTAAGAAAGATCGACAGACACATAATCAGTTAAATGTGTCGAATAAGCAGCTTATTCAGATATGTTGTAAAACAATAGCAGCGACAAAGCAGGTTCATCCAGATTCAACATTCTCGACTTAAAACTACATACATAACACATTGTAAGTGTCACATTAAAAAGATTTAACGCGTCGTCTCCATGAAACGCTGGCTGTTTACGTAATCCTTTCTCGAATCCGCATTGTAATGTAACATTAAATTTGTTTGGAGCTCGACTTTCGATCCGTTGCCAGATTTGGTTACTCTCTTACTTCCTTTCGTGGCTTCTGATGAGCGGTACTAAGATAACTTCAGACATTTTTTATTTCATCTCAGTGTATCACATTGTTAATTTACAGACTGATAGTTATATTAGACTACAATAAAAAATACGCCAATTTATCCTCCAATTATTAAAGGGTAAATTGTAGTCTAAGCGTATGTTTCAGCATCTTAGAGCCGATTTCACATTGCAATTGAACGCAATCAACACTCTAAACCGAGTTCAAATTATGTCTCTTTCTTCTTCAAATTTTTTCTATTCAAGTTTCTAAAACGCGTTAGCGTTAGTTGGGAGCTGTCTGTGTCATAATTGTTATGAAAAAATGACAAGCTTAGTTTTGTTGATCTAGCTAGGGTTTGGCAGCGAACTGTAAAATTTGCTCAGAGTACCACGTAAGCTCACTCGCGCCATCGCTGCGTAGCTGTGACCAGCAGTAAACTCACTTCGAATTCACTCAAGTGACCGAGCTCACTAAATACACAAAAATGTATTGTGAGATTCAAAGAATATGAAATTTGAAATCTCACAGCGGATTCAGCTCTTCGACATTCGAAGTGGGTTTACAGAATGACTCTGCAGCTGTCATTTGTAAGAGTTATTGTTTTTTTAATAACGTTACAGAAAATAATCCATAAGTCAAAACTTTACTTGGAGATAGTGAAAAACCGTTGACCTTAGAAACGTAAAATTTACTGAGTAGATTTGTACATTTGTAACGATAATAAAATCTCAGGAAATGACCCTAACTAGGACATTGATCATTCAAGCATTCAAACGAAAAAATATCCAACAAGGAAGATGTTATAAGGCTAGCGTATAATTACGAGGTTTACCTACACGATTCCCGCGTCCGAAAATACCCACCTGTGAACTTTATTTTTGTCCCTGTGAAACCTTTTCCTGATGACTAGACTGATCCCTTGTCAAGTCAGCTATCAGAAATGTAATATATCAAAAATATTTTATTTATGAACATTTTTTCTAGTATAATATCTGATAGGATGGAAAATTACGCAAAGTGATCATTATGTGAAACTTTGTGTATTATACAAAAACATGTAGGTATATTAAGTATGTGGTTTTCTCTAGGACGTAAATGCCGCGTGGGAAAGAAGACTGACCTTTAAATAATTAGTTTAGACATCCACTAAGTCAATGAGCCTCCAAGAATTTGTGTTCGACATCCGATAAGTTGCAAGCAAGTGGCACGTTCCATTGCGATACCGCTATACAAACCGCCAGTGGACAGGGCTGTCAAGTTATTAATCAGAGTTATATACATTAAAAATTACCAATAAAATTTCAGTCAGAAAAAAATACTGCCTGTACTTTTAATGTTCGCGCCCGAGACCGAGACCGGAGACCGTTGTCATATAAACTGACGGTACTCTGTATTGTATCACTTTTCTTAATGTTATATATTATATTATGACGTATATGTATAATTATGGTGTATAAATCGACCATATGAAGCGCTCGAGACGTTCTGAGCGGTCACAATTTGGATGGGTGACCGCAATAGGCATTAACAGCTGAGCGCTTCCGTGCTTCGGAGGGCACGTTAAATTGTCGGTCTCATTAAGGCGTTAAGCCATGACGGATTCAGGCAGCCTAGAAACTCCAGTCACCAGAGATTACGTCACTCATCCGAACTTACTTTTACTAATGGACGATATTTTAAAGTATGTCCGTTATCTAGATCCTTTTGAAGAAAACTATAAAACGTTGGCAACCCTGTCTGGTGAAAGGATTCCGGGAGGAGATTCCTAGAAAATACTCGTCCACTACGCCTTCCGCCCGCAGTCCGCATGAGCTCCGCTCAATTGTGGTTATTACTGTCGATACTTTAGTAATAATAGCTAAAGCAAACGAGTATAGAGTTGGCTCATTCCTGTTCAATCATTTACTATAGTGTCACTAGCCTATAAATATACAATCGACAGCGTTGGGAGCCGTGTGCCGATCGAATGAATCCTTCAAATGGATTACTTCAGATATGTTCTGTCCTTCGTTCTCTATTATACATTTTTTTAATAAAATGAAATGAAAATGATCACGACTATATTCCCATGGCTAGGTAGACATTATCTCAGATGTTTTTAGAGATTTAAGATCCTTTGGTGACTTCTAAGGGGGTAGTCAGAGGTATGTCCAAATACCTGCATGTTTGGAACAAACCCACATTTTGCAGAATTAAGCATTGCATACGTGACAAGTTGCAAGCCCATCGACGCTTAGAAAGCAAGCTGGTTTCCTCACTATGTTTTCCTTCACCGTTAAGAGCTCATGCTCATATCATTTTTTTCAACGAAAAATCTATTGATGTACGACCGGGTTCGAACCCAAGACCTTTGGATCGAAAAGTCGAGGTACTAACCCAATCTATCAACACGGCTTTTTTAAGATAAGATTGCTAATTTCATTTGTTGTTCTAAAATTTCATAAATCAGTTGTTGTTCCATATCGAAGCATGGACGATGTACTTTAGTGTATCACATAAAAATCTCTGGAAGCTTTTACTAGTATTCCAACGTATTACTTAAGCCTAAAAGAACATCAAAAAGCATTTTATTATCTCTTACGTATTAACTTTCCAGGTAGACATTAGTTAAATCTGTTATCTCTAGTTAATCTGGAGTTGGAAACTTGGAGGATCGCAAACTATTTCCTTGGGACGGAATGTTGCCACAGAGACGCTTAAATAATAGACTGAAGTAGTTCCAGAACCTCTTAAGTTATGAGAGATAATGAATGTGGTGCATGTAAGAGGTTTTGTTGAGAAGTTGCGACCGATAAGATTTCTTATTGTATCGAGGTTATATCAAACTGAATTTGTATTCTATTTGCTTTTAACTAAGTAGGTATTACCTAAATACTTAAATAATGCTAGACATTTCACACAGTCTCATCTAGCCTCAATGTAAGCAGAGCTTCTATGGGAACTACATGACTGATATACTACTTCTACATATTCTGTTTTTTTTTAGGAAATACATACATATTATACACAGAACCCACAATCGAGATAAATATTTGGAGATGTGATACCTCGCGGCGAAAATCGAACCCACAAACTTCTGTGTTTCAGGCGGGCCTTCATTCACTGCGCCACAGAGGCCGTCAAACTAATCTACCAATTATGGGAATTATGACATCTTTCTAAGGAGAAATAATAAGATGAGCAAATAACTGGTGCTATATAGCACTGTTATGAAAAAGTCGCATTTTCGTAGTGGAAAGTTTTCAAACTACGAATTGGTCGTACCGGCTACCTAGTCACATCGAAACGAAGACCAATAGATACTAGCCCTAATAAGTGGGTTGCGACCTTCGTGGTTTTATATTATACAAAATATAGCGCGTTGGCAAAGAAAAATATTTTTTTATTCTTGATTCGAACAATACGAGCTTATAGGGTGTATTCAGGCTACCACGGATAAGGCTCGGGGCCAGGATCCTCAGTCAACTCTCGATAATTGGAAACGAGAGGGTCGATAAGAAAAATAGAGATTTGATAATTTCCCAAAAAATACTCTTACACTGTACCGGTAACAACTCTTTATACAGCAGTGGACAACAAGTGTTACAATGGAAAGGCATTCGTGAAGTTAGCCGTTTCGCTGCGCAGTAGAAAATTTTGTATGAAAAGCTACACTGCGCATAGAAACGGCTAACTTCACGAATGCCTAGATCCATTGTGCGTACTTCAAGTACCTAGCTTGCATGCTAGTGTGACGTCATACTTGGATGCAAGTACTGCGACTACTCGGCGATCGAAAAAAAGAGCGTTGTACTGTTATGTACCTTTTTTTATTAATTATTACCTCGGATATACTTCTGAATTTGGTGTTTGGTAGGAAGTTATTTTAAGATAAAAATAGGCTAAAAGTTTTCGTTAGTCAGAGCTTGATATAAATTTATTCTCAGGTAAGTATTTAAATTATTATTAGCTTTGTTTATTTTGGTCGTATCGTATTCGTTCCTTAGCAACTGAATAGACCTTAAGCATAAGTTCACATCCGTTCAGGGACTCTTCCAACTTTGCATCATTATGTTTTCATTGCGCACTTTACTTTGATTTTATTTCGGAAGTGTTACAGGGACCTTTAAATGGCCTATCATAATTGCGAGGAAATAAATGGGGAGCGATTTTGTGGGCCATTTCGATAGTTTGATTATATTTGGGCAAAGGTCAATAAAATACTCGTAGTGCTTAATGGTTTTTGTTCTACAGACACAAGAGTGGCAATATCTTGTTTATTAGCAAGGTAGTTTTAATTCTGAATACCTAGGTACTTACCTAGTTTTATTTTCCGTTTGTTTTATTATGAAAATGTGAATTTATTTACTCAGTCACCGTGGTCACGAGTAGACTCAACCAAATGATTTCATTAACCGAAACTGATAAAAATATGCTTAAATTTTAAATGATTTCGGTATTACGTTTTTATGGAAATTCGTCTGTCGCAGGCCTCTTAAGTCCCGATAATGTTTTTAAAATGTATTCTAGTCGTAATAGTTTAAAACATGTATTTTCCCAATTTTGTTTCTTTTCTTGTGTTATGCGATATCAAATGTCGGATTACATCGAGAAACAAAGTACCTAAATAAGATAGGGAAATAATAATTGACATCACAAAAGAACAAATCTATACATATAATAAGAATGAAGTCTAAGAACAAACTTATAAGTATTCAATTAAGTGATGTCAGTTTTTGATCCATATAACCTTTTCACGTCCAAAAATGTCATAAGCGCGATCTACGTTGACCTTGAACGCAAACACTTCATAGTAACTGTTGGTAATCTGTGACTTTGAAATTTTCGTTTCTCTGTGTGTTTGAGCACTAAGATCTCTGAAACTACTGAACTGATTTGGTTGCAGTTTTCATTGTTGTATTATGGTAAGCCGGGATTAAAAGATAGGGGTTGTTTTATCAAAATCCGTTCACAAATAAAAAAGATATATCTATTTAAAGAATTCTACTGTGACTTTAGTTTCTCTGTGTGTTTATTGCTGCTAATCTCAAAAACGGCTTTACTGAATTGGATGTAGTTTTGACTGTTGTATTATGGTAAGTTGGGATTAAAAAATAGAAGTTTTTTTTATCAAAATCCGTTCACAAATAAAAAAGATATGTACATTTAAAGAATTCAATCTAAATTTCTAAACACTTTGTTTTCTAAAGAAAAGATTACGATAAAATTTGGCATGGATATAGATTATATCCCAGGAAAGGACGTAGGCTACTTTTTTTCATATGTTATCATGGTTGAGATAAAAAAATAAGGGTTGAAAGTTTGTATGGGGAACAAAATGTTGGGATGGGTGACCGTCTGACCTCCTCTTTTTGCACTCATGGAAATTTTTAAACATTTTTTTATTACCTACGAATTTCAAAATTACCTACTTAATGATAATTACTTAAATTGGTTTTAGGTAGGTGATGACCATGAAGTAGTAGTTGTAAATAGGTAAAATGGGTAAGTAGAAAGCACGCCTTAGCTATTTCTACGGAACAGAGATAGCTTCTTGCGATTTGCTATTAGAAAACACGCAGGAATATACAAATTTTAGCGTTTCAAAACCGTTTGTTGTTTCAGCGCAATAGACTCAAATCTGTAAATGTTATATAATTAAAACCTCAATTGAATATTAATCTTCCTTAAATTGTTGAAAATATAAAAATCAGAGCTTTAAATGAATTCAATATTTTAGAAAACAAATTCCCCAAATCAGCGCAGCGCCAAAGTAAATTATTTCCAAGTATTCAAATTTTCTATCCGTGTATTTATTATGTTAAATACCTATGTATTTATTTAAAAAGTATTTATCACGATAGATTAGAAATTAAAACACCCAAACCCCAAGTAGATAGTTGTAAATAGGAAAAATAGGTAACTAGATAGCACGCCTAAGCTATTTTTACGAAACAGAGATAGCTTCTTGCGATTTGCTATTAGAAAACACGCAGGAATATACAAATTTTAGCGTTTTAAAACCGTATGTTGTTTCAGCGCAATAGACTCAAATCTGTAAATGTTATATAATTAAAACCTCAATTGAATATTAATCTTCCTTAAATTGTCGAAAATATAAAAATCAGAGCTTTAAATGAATTCAATATTTTAGAAAACAAATTCCCCAAATCAGCGCAGCGCCAAAGTAAATTATTTCCAAGTACTTATTCAAATTTTCTATCCGTGTATTTATTATGTTAAATACCTATGTATTTATTTGGACTGGCAAATCCCACAAGAACAGGCCGGTTTCGTCAAAGGAAAAGGGACCAGGGAACAGATCTTGAACATGAGACAAGTCGTCGAAAAATGTCGCGAATTTAACACCCCGCTGGTAATGTGTTTTGTAGACTATCAAAAAGCGTTCGACTGTGTAAGATGGCAGAACTTATGGTCCATTCTCAAAGAGCTTGGAGTACCAGGGCATTTGGTGCTTCTAATCAGGAAGCTATATGAAAAGGGTTTCGGTACAATCAGCCTAGGAAATACCACTTCAAATCCCTTCGGTTTTCAAAAAAGGAGTACGTCAAGGTTGTGTCATATCCCCCATATTATTCAACATATACGGCGAATACATAATGCGTAAGACTCTGGAGGATTGGAATGGTGGTGTGAAGGTTGGGGGAGTTACCATTTCTAATCTTCGATACGCCGATGACACAACTTTATTCGCATCCACGGAAACCGAAATGGTTGATCTTTTAGACCGTTTAAAATCGGTCAGTGCAGAAATGGGCCTCACCATCAACAAGAAAAAAACCAAGTTGATGATTGTTGATCGCTCTGACACTATCTACCTGTCAGACGCGTTGAAGGAATACGATACTGTGGATGAATTCCAATACTTAGGCTCAACGATCAACAATAAGGGAAAGAGCGAATCCGAAATCCGTCGACGTATCGGCATGGCCAAAACAGCCATGAACCAGCTTAATAGGATATGGAGAGACAGTAACATTAGCAGAATAACTAAAATTAAAGTAGCACGCACGCTAGTATTCCCCATTTTCCTATACGGCTCGGAAACCTGGACCATGACAGCAGCTGACCGGAAACGAATAGATGCCTTTGAAATGTGGGTCTGGAGACGATTGTTGAGAATCCCCTGGACGGCTAGAAGAACCAACGTCTCAGTTTTAAAAGAGCTTAAACTCGAACGAACCAAACGCCTGTCCTCTATTTGCCTACAGCGAGTTCTACAGTACTTCGGGCACATCGCGCGGAGAAACGCCGACAACATGGAGAGGCTAATAATAACAGGCAAAATAGAGGGCAAAAGATCCAGAGGGAGGAGCCCAAAGCGATGGTCGGACCAGGTGTCAGAACATTTAAACATGCCCGTTAGTGTCGCTCTCCATCAAGCCGAAGACCGTGGCAGATGGAGAAAAACCATACAACAAGTACTTGCACGGAGTCACGATCCTCAACTATGGGGGAACGATTAAGGAGGAGGATTTATTTAAAAAGTATTTATCACGATAGATTAGAAATTAAAACACCCAAACCCCAAGTAGATAGTTGTAAATAGGAAAAATAGGCAACTAGATAGCACGCCTAAGCTATTTTTACGAAACAGAAATAGCTTCTTGCGATTTGCTATTAGAAAACAAGCAGGAATATACAAATTTTTGCGTTTCAAAACCGTATGTTGTTTCAGCGCAATAGACTTAAATCTGTAAATGTTATATAATTAAAACCTCAATTGAATATTAATCTTCCTTAAATTTTCGAAAATATAAAAATCAGAGCTTTAAATGAATTCAATATTTTAGAAAACAAATTCCCCAATTCAGCGCAGCGCCAAAGTAAATTATAGCCAAGTATTTAAATCGTAATTTGAACATAGAAGTCTTCAAAAATCTATTTCATATACATCCGATACAAAAATTTCAATTTCTGTATCGGACGCGCAGACATCAGACGTCCTCACGTTGCGTTGGCTCTGACGGAAGTTCCGTCACGGAACAAGACTGGTGTAATCACGAAATCTTGGCCCCAACGTTGGGACCAACGTTGGTCCCAACGTATACGCCGGCACCATACGTTGGGACCATGAAATTTGCGGTACGGGGGTTAAAGGGGACGAAAAATCGATCTACCTAGGCTAGGTCTCATATCTGGGAAAATTCGTTTTCTCGACATTTTTACGCAAAAAGATTTACCTACCAGTGCAATGTGGTTCGTAATTTTACAATTTCTGTTGAAACTAAAGTGGCCAAGTGAAATAGGTGTCCGCCTCTCAACTCAACCGATGGCTTCGAGTTCGAATCTCAGCCAGTAAAAGTTTACTTTTTGTAAGTTTTATTTCTTTTTCTTTTTTAATTTTTATCTATTTGCACCCGAGCATAGTTCGGTCGCCCAGATATTCAAGTATTAAGTCCCTACCTACCTAAAGTATTTACAAAAAAATATAGAAGTAGGTAAGTACCTATTCTATCAGTTATCTGGTTCCCATAGTACAAGCTATGCGATTTTGATGAAATTTGCGGTAGGTACGGGGGCTTACGGAGGCGAAAAGCCGATCTAGCTAGGTCTTTTATCTGGGAAAATTCGTTTTCTCAACATTTTCATGCAAAAAGATTTACCAGTGCAATACCTACCTAATGAGTTTTAAAAAATTTGAATAAAAAGAACCTAGCCTATGTGTTATTCCAGGTCATAATCTATGTAAGTAATTATTCCAAGTTTCAATAAAATCCGTTTAGTAGTTTTGGTGTGAAAGAGTAACAAACATCCATCGATACATCCATCCTCACAAACTTTCACATTTCGCAAATTAGTAGAATTAGCATACGCGAACAAAGTCGCGGGCACAGCTAGTAAATAATAAAATCGTACAAAGGTCGATTGATTACTCTGTTCTTTAGTTACTGTTCCGTTTTTACGGGTCCCCTTTTTTTCCTAGTATGGGCGCTTGCTTAGTATATGGAACTTTGGATGAGTAAACAATTCTAATCCTATTCTATTAAACGAGCAATATTTGTCTGTTTGTTTGTACTCACGTTCTCGAAAATGGCTCTAACGATTTTGATGAAATTTGCGGTAGGTACGGGGGTTTACGGGAGCGATCTAGCTAGGTCTCATATCTGAGAAAATTCGTTTCCTCGGCATTTTCACGCAAAAAGATTTAGATACCAATGCAATGTGGTTCGCAGGGGCGGCCTTAGCTATCGCGAGGCCCCGGGCTGTAGATCTTTGCGAGGCCCCTGGTGACGGGCGCGGGACCTGAACTTTTGGGGGGTCGCGCGATAATTATGTTGAGGAAGAAGAGGGGGCAAAATACCTACTCATGAAGCTAATATGCGAGCGAAGCGAGCCGATTTTTTAAGGCTAATGCAACATAACTCACTTTTCTAGCAAAATAATGTGGCTGATATACGAGCAAAGCGAGCTCCCTACTCTCGCAAAATACCCTTGAATACAAAATGCGAGCGAAGCGAGCCGAATTTTTTAAAGAAAATTGTAACATGTGACACTTGATTTTGTTTACGGTTCTCAAAGAAAAGGCTGGCTGCTTATCGGTTTCTATTTTGCGATCAGATAACTCACTCTATTCGCAGAATAAGCATGAAGCTAAAATGCGAGCGAAGCGAGCCGAATTTTTTAAGACAAATGCAACATAATGACACCATATTTTGCCAACGGTGCACAAAGAAAAGGCTGGCTGCATGTCGGATTCTATTCTGCGGTCAGACATAACTCACTTCTTTCGCAAAAAACACATTAAGCTAAAATGCGAGCGAAGCGAGCCGATTTTTTTTAAAACATTAGGACATTGATATGGCAGGGGATGAAAAGGGCTAAAAACGTTTGTATGAAATATGTAGAATTTCAAATTTGGCATTTAACACATTATTATGCTTGATGTTAGAGGTTTGTCAAGGATTGGAGGGGGGGTCACGACCCTGGGACCGAGCCTGCCTAGTCATTGCGAGGCCCTACCAAAGTACCTATGGGTATTCAAATTTTGATGACGAAAAGTCGGAGTTGCGCACATTTTATAAAACAGAGCCCCCGCCCCCCGCTCTGCGTCTGTCTGTTTATCAGTTCGTGTAGGTAAAGTAAACTCAAAAACTCCTGAATGGATTTTCATTTGGTTTTCACCAATAGACAGATAGAGTGATTCATGAGGAAAGTTTAGGTGCATAAATTCGTTAAGTTTTTGTGTAAATTGGTTAAAATTATGACGATGATTGTTGAAAATGTCGGAAAAAATATAGCCTACTGGGAGTTTTCATATAAAAAGCTGACTAATCCTTTTGAGATACTAACAAAATAATGTAGGAAGGCATTGTTCTTATTTTATAAGTTTACAGTGGAATTTGTCTAACTTTAGCGAAAAGGTTTACTAATGCTTATAAAAGATTTTCTCTAGTCGGCTTGCTGCGCGAGGCCCCTACAAGCGCGAGGCCCCGGGCGAGTGCCCTGCTCGCCACCCGCAAAGGCCGCCACTGGTGGTTCGTAATTTCACATAATTTGTTGAGACCAAAGTCGGGTGTCCAACTTTCAACTGAAGGCCGCGAGTTCGAATCTCATTTTCTTTTTTAATTTTTTTCTATTTGCACCCGAGCAGAGCTCGGTCGCCCAGATATTACTCGTACAATAAGCGTACGTACTTTTCTATAATTCTAAATCCAAATTCTACAAATCATTAAGTATTTTAGAAGAAAAAACAAAAGACGCGAATGAAAAGCACAAAATGAACGTCTATCCAAACTATTTAATTCACACTGACTGTAAAGTAATGTTAAAAAGATTATGGGTCTTACTTATGAAAATTATTTAAAGTTGAACACCGGTTAAACAACGTCCTGTCTTTATTTGTGGATAGTGACGAATAGAGACAGGACGTTGTTTAACCAGTGTTCAACTTTAAACATATTTCATAAGTAAAGGGGAATGTGTTTATAATGCACGTGTGACGTTGGTACTTAATCAAGATAATGCAGAAACGACAAGTCGACGAACTTAGCGACATTGATAAGATTCAATATTTTTATATCTTTTTATCGCAAAGAATTTTCACGTGATAGATTATAATATAAATAGTCTAAGAATTTTATCTACAAGTTTAGATATTGATAATCCAAAGAACGAAATGGTACCTAAATAAAAACTAAGTTTTTAGAACAGTCTCAGGTTTATTGTCATAAAAATTGTATAGGTAAAACGTTATAGAAGAGGAGACAAAGGTAAAGATTGACCTCTTTTTATCACTGTACGGGTCTTATTCCAATAGTACAAGTCTTCCTCATTCCGAAAGTAAATCTTACCCGTTCCTTCGCCACCATAAAAAGCATCAGTGCTAATTTCAGCTTCGGAAAAGTATATTTGCACAAAAAAAACTTAATCGAATAAAGGCTTTGCAAAAGGGATGGGGTTGGTACCACGACGTCAATCCTTATTAGTTCTACGTTACTTCCATTATAATACGAAAATGTGTATGTGATTTTTGAATAAGCTACAAAAGTTGTATTAAAAGTTACTGTTGTAAACATTGTATTATTGGCATATTCAATTCAGTGTTTTCAAACGCTTCTCAAATTGTTTTTTTTATCTGAATCACACTTTTATACATAAGTAGTTCTTTAGTGCCTACTTGAATTTTTCGATCGGCAAAAAACGTTATGCGTGAATACATTCGGATTCTTAAATCATACTTAAGTAGGTATATTATAAATGTGAAAGTTTGGATGTTTGTTACTTCTACACGCTGAAACGGAACGGAACGGCAATGATAGAAAGTCACTAATAACCATTTAGATACAAAGAAAGAGTAAATAAAATCATTAAATTGCAGGCAAGAGCGTCGCTAGTTTTAAATAAATTATATTTAACACAATTTGTGTGAAGTTGCTCTAATATGTAGGTATATGAAGGTAGGCAGGGAAACGGCAACATCTCGTCGCGTTGTCAGCGCGATGGGACGTCTTTTGTTTTTTGTTTTATAGAGTCTTTTTCTGTCGTCTCCGCACCGTGTCGTGCCCATTGCGTTGTAGACAGGCCTTTACAGAAGCCTGCCGGGTTCGGCGGCGACTCGTGTGCCCTGTCACTACCAGCTACAGATTATATCGCGAAATCCAATTTCGTGGTTTTGTTATCGTGCTCTCAGAGAATTTACTAGATTTTTCCTTGTAATCATTTTCAAGAAAAGTTGAATGTTTGAAAATTTTTACTTGTTCATTGATACTGAAGTTTTGAAAGATATAGATACCTACCTACGTTTACATTTGGTAAAGTAATCATTTCACTTATCAAACCATATATTATTAATGACCAATTTCGCCACACATACGCCAACATTTTGGTCATTCGTAACTTGATTTAATTAAGAGTTTTAAAATGGCACAAATCTTATTAAGGCCGAGACTGTTACTTGATAGGCTTACCTAAGGTCTCAGAAAACTAAGCCGGGCTGACGTTACTACTAATTTGTTACTAAGCCTTATTAAATTTTAATAAAAAAGGGTGGTTGGCTTACACCCAAGTCTGCCACCTTCCCACCATCACCAAATTAGTCATGCAAGCTTACTCCACCCAAAAATAAATAAAAAACGGAGATGTGCCAGTGAGTCGTTTGCTTTGAGGGTTTCGCATACTTATCTTTCGTTTAGTTTTTTTATAAATTGATATTATTCACGCTTTATCTATCCATCTAAATAAATGAATGTTTGTATGTTTATCCTCTACGCCTTTCTAAGCCATTGATCAGATGGTGATAAAACTTTGGTACGGTCTTCTGAGGACGCCCGCGACGGTTTCTGGTCAAAAAAAATCTTTAAGTATCAATGAGATTGTATTGTATATAGAAGATCATTGTAAGTACCTATGTATTATTTAAAAAATGAAGGTGGTACGAAATTCATGCTAAAGTTATGTTATCTTTTTAAATCTTAATTTTCAATTTTTTTTCGATTTGCTCAATGTTTATTTTACGTCTCTATTTGAGGTGGTTTATTTTTATGAACTGGCGTTAAAAGCTTAAAGAGTGAAGCCATATTTGTCTATTGATCTCAATCAAATAGGCTGACTTGTTTTATGTGGCACGGAACCCCAAAAGAACGGAATGTTTCTAGTAGATTTATTATTGGATAAAGTTGTACAAAGTCGGTAATACGATTTGAGAAATGAACGTAATGTCAACAACGGCATGTTACACGGCTTACGGAAAGATAAATGAACGAATGTTATGATATAACAAAATTTAAATAAGACTTTAAATTACTTGTATAACTGTGGGGTCATAGGGGGGGGGGGGGTTAAGGGGGCTCCCCCACTTAGCATACGTGGATAAAATTATAGTAACTATCGTTGGCCGCAACAAGAACTTATTTTCCTCTTTAATCTTTTGGACCGTCATGACAAAGGTAGAGGCAACTACGCCCATGCTTGTACAAATTGCACTTTTTCACGATATTTTTATTTAAAGGTACAATAAATGAAATTGATAATGTACGTTACCATCAAAGATACAATGTCAAACAAAAAATGAGGGGCATTAGGTTATCCATTAAGCCCAGCTGACTACTCAATACTCAGTTGCCTCAGTTCCTGAGTACTCAATTGCCATTTAATAAAAATCTTATGTGCATTTATCTTGCAATAATTTATTTAATTCTGAAACTAAACCACTACGTACTAACTTTACAAAATTAGAATGAAAGCAGTGGAGATATCTATAGGTAGATAGTTTATAATGATCCTTAGATAGCTCAACTGTCCAAGGCAATGCCAGTCGGAAGCGTGCCCAATGATACTGGCAGCATTCACCGCGCTCGATGGCAATACGGTTCCGTTAAGCCAAATATGTAGCTTGTAGTCTAAGTACCTAGTCAAAATTATTACGAGAGTAATTTTACGAAATGAAAAATATTTATCAGAATTTCGTAGCTCATTTTAAACGCAACGCTTATCAAGCAAGGTAGGTACTAATCGTTCACAAAGGCGCGCGTACATAAAGGCATTATTTAACCCGGTCCCACGCGTCGAGCTTCGTTCATACAGAAAACAGAATAATGTCGGCTTTCTTCATTTGTGATATATTTAAGTACTGTAACTTTAATGCGTCCATTGCACCGAAATCGGAGCGTACGCATCATACGAGGCGTCCCGGTATTTACAAAATAATGATAGGGTGCGTGCACTGCTTTCGGATTTTGCATCGGCAATATACAACACGTCAGAACTCAAAGCGATCGGGATCTGAATGGCGCGTTCATTGCGGATGACGTCATCGGCAGAAATAACGGTCTCTGGCGCTGAAATGCCGAACCAGGACACGCTGTACCATAAAAATCAATACAAGCAACAAATCCTTACACTCTGTACGCTCCGATACCGACGCAGTGAACGTGTAACTTTAGTGAGCGGCTGATGGAAGACTTATGGAAGAAATCTTTTATTGGATTCAAACATTTGAGTGGCTTTCAACCTTTCACAAAATAAATGGAATGCTAATTTCTGCAAAATAGGGACATGTACCGTACCATGGGCAGGTTCCATGGCTGAGTTGGTTAAAGCACTTCGGTTTTATCAATACGAGCTCGAATCCCTTCGGAATTTAAAACACTGACATGAATTTTAATTATAAAAAAAAATTAGATAACGGCCAACTCTGGTGACAGAATTATTAGGCTGCCTAAAGGTCTCCACCATGGCTTAACGACTTAAAAGCCAAAACCGACAATTTGACGTGCCCTCCGAAGCACGGAAGTGCTCAGCTATTTTTTTAAGCCATCTTTTAACGTCGCTTAACTTCAACGATCTATCAAGAACGTCTAAGCAAGCTACGCCACGATTGCTTCGTTTCTTCAAAAAGACGATGTAGGATAAAGACTACCTAGAGCCGACGTTGTCAGCCCGATTTCTCAGTGAGGGAACCCGCTTTCTCAGTGAGGCTACCCGCTTTCTCAGTGACGCAACCCGCTTTCTCAGTGACTGAGTGCAAGGCTCACAAAGCAAGCGCTATTCTTGTGTAGATTAAAACGAGTTACTTTGTTGCTTACCTGCATACTGCATGCAAGCTCCTTTACAGCGTGCTCAGCATTTTACTAACGCTTTTATTATTATTTAGTAGCTGTTTCTGATATTTCAAAATGTGATTTGTACTTTACTATAATTGAGTAGGTACTTGAGTAGTATACCTACCAGAGTCACCCATTTTTTTTACTGATGAAAGTTTAAACTATCCGTAATACATACTATTGTAACCAGGGATATTCCGGTTAAGGTTAAAAACCGTAATGAATCGGTTGTTTAACAGTTTGAATACCGGTTAACCGAAACAATGGGTTACCGAAACTTTTCTGTTAATAACAACCGAAACGATATGGGTTTTTTTCTTAAGGTTTAAATTGGCGCATTTTCGGCGTGTGCTGCGAGTAGCGTAATGTGAGTGCGACGGAAAATAATGTCTCACTCATCTTCTGTCGCGTTTAATATTCTTGCTTGCTTGAATTTCTGTCGTTGCGTATTTTTGTAGTTTGCGTGCGAGTATCGCCGTGATTATTTTGTTTATGCACTACCTACCGTACCTATCCGCTTTTTGGCAGATTATTTCTTGCCAAAGCTGTAGCGAATGAATGTATTATTTAGTTATTGTGAGTACTGAATTAGTAGTGAGTTGTTGAATAAGTACTACAATTAATTTACTTTAAACGATTAAAAATTGGTATTTTTTACATTTAGATGCCTCGCAAACAGTCTAACGCCGTTCACAGACATTTTGAATATAACAAAAGGACTGGTTGCAGTTTATGTAGGTATGCTTTGTGGAAAGCAGTTAAAGGTAAGTAGGTAGGTATTATTTTAGTTAGGTATTAGAATCAGACAAAATAAATAGGTACCTACTTACTTATTTAAGTAGATTAATATCTACTATCACCTAAATGGAAAACTATTCAATGTTGTTTTAGTTCGATTGTTGTTAGTAGGTACAGTGTTGTTAATATATATTCATTTACTTACTTATTGTTATGCCGTTATATCAAGAATAATAGGTAGGTAGGTTAGGAGGACCTTACCTACACCTACTACTGAGTTGTCATGTATGTACTTACCTATGTCCTTTATATTTTGTTAACTTATAGGTAGGTAGGTACTTAGGTATTACCATACTAATTATTTACCTACCTACCTAGTTAAATAGAAAAGTCACGAAAACAAGATAAATTGGCTAATGTGTAAAATATAAAATAGGGTAAAATATCCAACAACTAGCCGGGATCAATAACGGGACACCAGTATTCAAAATTACTAGAAATATCTATAAAAACGTATTATTAACAGTAACTTCTAATAAGATGCGAAGTTACGAAGATACGAAGATGCGAAGTTGCGAAGATACGAAGATACGTAGATACGAAGATACGAAGATACGAAGACACGAAGTTGCGAAGTTACGAAGTTGCGAAGATATGAAGATACGAATACATATTTGAAACTTTCGCGACTTGAACACATTTTTAATTTATTAGTGACCACGGCGACTGTAATGTCGCCGAAACGTCGAGGTAAATAAAATAATTTCATTACGCGATTAAGTCCCGTTACTAATAAATTAAAAATGAAGTTGCGAAGTTACGAAGATACGAAGTTGCGAAGTTACGAAGTTACGAAGATGCGAAGATGCGAAGATGCGATGATGCGAAGTTACGAAGATATGAAGATACGAAGTTGCGAAGTTACGAAGTAATGAAGATGCGAAGTTGCGAAGTTGCGAAGTTACGAAGATACGAAGTTGCGAAGATGCGAAGATACGAAGTTACGAAGATACGAAGTTGCGAAGTTGCGAAGTTACGAAGTTATGAAGTTATGAAGTTACGAAGATACGAAGTTGCGAAGTTACGAAGATACGAAGTTACGAAGATACGAAGTTGCGAAGTTACGAAGTTACGAAGTTACGAAGATATGAAGATATGAAGTTGCGAAGTTACGAAGTAATGAAGATGCGAAGTTGCGAAGTTACGAAGATAAGAAGTTGCGAAGATGTGAAATTGCGAAGATACGAAGTTGCGAAGATACCAAGATACGAAGTTACGAAGATTCGAAGTTACGAAGATACGAAGATACGAAGTTACGAAGTTACGAAGATACGAAGATACGAAGATACGAAGATACGAAGATACGAAGATACGAAGTTACGAAGATACGAAGTTGCGAAGTTGCGAAGTTACGAAGTTACGAAGATAGGTAAGAACGGCGAAATGTAGGTAGGTAATAGGTACCTACCTAATTTTTATTCTGACCCTGGATAAAACGCATTTTTCGCATGCGAACATCAACAGGCAAAGATTATGTACCTACATACCTACCTTACTTTATCTGTTGAAATTACAGAAGCAAATCACTAACCATTATTTTAAAAATATCAATAGCTCACACTCACAATACCTAAAATTAAAATAAGTAAAATAGGTACGCCTATCTAGAAAAATACAGTCGCCGGCGCCGTGGCCGAAATCGGCTAGGAAGTCATCATCACATTAAATAAAACATTTTCTGTGAATTATGCGCAAACTGCTTTAGGTACAGTTCGGCCAACGGATCTCGGCGTTCGTGAAGTTAGCAGTTTCGATGCGCAGTGCAACTTTTTCATACAAAATTTTCTACTGCGCAGCGAAAAGCCTAACTTCACGAACGCCGAGATCCGTCGGCCCAACTGTAATCCTGTCGACAAATAAGTCAAAAACACAAAATACTTACATTCGCTGGCAACAAGCTGGCAACGTCGCACTTAATGCATCGCTCTCTTTCTACGAAATATTTACGTAATAATGCGACAAAAATACAGTTATAAAAAACCCAATCATTTCGGTATACCGTTTCATTCGGTATGGGTTATTATTTCGGTTAATACCCAATCATTTCGGTATATCGTTTCAATCGGTTACCCTTTCAATCGGTAAGCGTTTGAAGCGGTTACCGTTATGAATGGGTTATCCGATCCCTGATTGTAACGGTTGTTAGATTTTATAAATAACCATCTGACCCGGCAAACATCGTATCGCTCCAGTTTTTTTTATTTATAAATATTTTTTTGGCCAGAAACCTTCAGGGGCATCTTCAGAAGACTAAGTTTTTTTAAACCAAAGTTTCATCACAAAGTAATTAATGGTTTTAGATTAGGTTAGGTTAGGTTAACCGTTAACGCATAGAAGACAAAACAAACATTCACTTTTATTTATTTAGAAGAGGAGTTTGTTTAACTAAACAAGTTTAGTAAGCGTTTACTCGCGGTTTGGAAACAGCAAACGACTTGTAAAGGTAGATAAAACTGTGCAGTGTTTGAAAATAACTGGCATTTATCAAGTCTCGATCACCTCGAGTACCCTTTCAGTTATTCATTGCGCTATTCTGAACTTTTCACTTCGCCAATTCTCATTACAGTGTTCTTCTCGTTTCAATGTTTCTTTTAGTCCGTTCTATCTCAGTAGGCAAATGGTTTATTTATAATTTAATATTACATGTGTACGCGCATAGAGACATGAAAAACTACGTCTCTCTAATACCTGATTTCCAGTCATCTAAACCAGACAGGAAGCCAAATATTTGGGTTCCTGTCTGGTTTAGACGACTGTTTCTGTCTGACTGTCTGGTGAAACGAGCTGAAGCAAAGATAAAAGTGTGTTACGTGCTACTTAAATACTATGGTCTTCTATCCAATCTACTGTAATATTTGAAACAAATGTAGGTTTTTCTTCATTATAGGTAGGTACTTAGGAGAACTTGCGATGATTTTATTTTTGGTTAGTAGTAGGTATCTGTGTGGATTTTTCCGGGATAATACTCGCACATGTGTCTGGTACCTACTACGTCTAATAAATACAAAGCCTAGATTGAGTGAAATATTTTTTTCTAGGTTGGATGGCTCCAAACTTTACTTTTCATGACCGGAATGGATAAATAAAACGAAAATGTAAAACAATATATTAAAATGCGAGTTGTATTTTAGTTGCGGTACAATACCACCAGTTCAGCTATAAAACTCGTTTAAACCTCAAATAACAATGTCGGCAATCTTCCTCAACATGATCATAACATTGAAATACATGTTGTGAATGTGGGGCTCGTGTGCGGTTACAAACTTTTGGAAAGCAACGTCTTTATTATGAAAACATGTCAACCGCGGCATCGTACACTAGAGGAAACGAGTCAGCGAGTCAGAGGCTAAATATAAAGTGAACATAGCAAAAGAAAAACTTTATCAAAATTTTCGATTCCTATGGGATCCGAACCCACATTGATTCAAACGATCCTCAAACTCGAGACAAAGTCATAGCATTCCGTGGATGAGTTCGTTAAAGCACTCCGGCTTGAGGAGGATCGTTTGAATCAATGAGGGTTTGAATCCCGCTTTAAACACTTTAAAAATTAAAAACTATACAAAGTGAACAGTTTCTAAATTATCATATTTTTATTTAATGATTGCTATGTTGTTCGACTGGGACCTGAAAGTGGCATATAACTGAAGAGGCATGTTACTTAATAGTGGGTGGATGTGCGGGCTGATTAGATAGATAGATATTGGTTTAGTGGTAAGTATAGTCAGATTTTCGATTTTAGCAATGTGTGGGAATCCCGGACCACCACTAATTAATTTATTAGTATTATGTTATTAGGTCAATTTGAACACCTCGGGACTAAGGAGTCCCGGACCGGTTTGATTGGCATGCATCAGGCCCCACAGAGGCCTTTTTGACAATTTTGATCTTTTTGTGACGGACACACATACCATCGACTACCCTTTATAACACTAATAAGTAATAAGAGAAACAAATGTTGTCATCAGTCAATACCATCTTTTAACGTTAAACAATATCGAAAGCAATAGCGACACTTATCAATGTTATTAGATGATACCAGGATCTGGTTTTGTTTGTAATTCCAGTCAACTTTTACTTATCCGATGCAAATGTTTAAGAAAATGAATTATACTTATGATTTGATTTTTGAAAGAAATATGGGACGTCCACAAAAACGATGAGCGGAGGACATAAAAGAGGTGGTGGGAAATAATTGGATAGAAGCAGCTCAAGATAGAGCAAAAAATTGAAGAAATTGGAGAAGGCCCATACCCTATTAAAGGGGTTCCTATAAATATTAAAGACTATTCTAAACAAAGCTGTATCATTATTTTCTTATTTTGCTTAACTTAGGATAAGCAAAATATTCGGATAAACAAAATTTTAAAGGAATTAAAAAGGCTTATTTCTATATTTGTTTTTAGTCAAATTATACATACAATTTGGGTTCCGTGGCCGAGTTGGCTAAGGCGCTTCGACTTGAGGGGGGTCGCTTGTATTCATGCGGGTTCGAATCCCGTCGGAATCTAAAATGATAAGACTTTTCATTTTTAATGAAATTTTACCTAAGCCTGGATTAACACTATAAAAAATATTCATAAATATACGACTGTATCCCCAAATACCATAGACATCGCAGATCTTCTGATATTCAAAATCCTTTGAAGATGCGCCAAATTATGCGCCGTAAAGTGGATATATGTGAGGCACGTCTAGCTTATGTAGTTAGACCTGACATAATATTATGATAAATAAGTTTTTTTTGGGGGGAAACATTTTTTTCAACTTCCAAGCTTTTAGTATGCAACCGAGCTGATTCAAATGAGCCTAAACACGGATAAGTATTTTAATCTTATTCACTGAGGAGTTCCGTTGAACAGCTCCTGTCCCCATCTTCAGATCAGCTCGCTGGTACTAATATTGTATTGTCATCGAAGATACGCAAGTATACCAAATTTAAGCCCAATCGAACGTCTGGAAGTGTCTCTGTTAACTTCCAAGATTTGACCCAAACTAACATACCAACACGGCAAGTTAAATAAAAGCTTGTAAATACTTATAAGTACCTGAACATAAAAAAATCTTCGAAGTTTTTCGACTCTTTCAAGTATGTTTTACTAAGCAGCTTAACAAACTGCAAATAGAGGCAAGACGACCGTTGGATAGTTACGCATGAAAAGACGATGCAGTATTGCACATGGATCATTTTAAAAATGGGTTTACTCGATGTATCGTTTCACTACTAACACGACGGAGCGGCCAATATCTTAGCGTATTACAAAAGGATAAAAACGTAAATAAAGTAACTTGTATGGCGGGTTGGTTGCAAGATGCAGAAATCTGTGCGGTGTGGGCGTCTGAACCGGTCTAGACGAGATGAACTTTAAGGATCCGACAAAACAAAAAAAACTTCGCCTGCTATATCGCGACACAGAGCCGGAGCGATCTCCTTAATGTCTGATTTTAGCTGTGAGTCGATTAAGTACAATTTAAGAGGAATTTAAAAATGATTGAGAACTTTCCTTTTTAGCGACATCAAGGCGCGAGCGAGAGACAGAATTGATTTTACTATCTTTCGTTTTAGATTATTCCCAAAATGAATACTTAGGTATTTATTTCTTTCAACGTTTTAATAATATTGAGCTTTCACTTCGCTAGTTTCCTATTTCTTGTAAGTTTAACAATTAATTAGATTGTTCTATTTAACGAATTGCTATGGCTACCTCGGTTTTCAAGAGCTTTACTTATTTTTTCGCTAAACTTAGCATCTCCCCTTCTTTTGTCATCTTATTCAAATAATGTCTGAAGAAATCTCGGATCAGACGTATACAAAATGCTATCTACTTCTCCAAGAACATCTGCTAATGCCAGTTAATCAGTTGCATTATCAGGGAAAGATTGAACAAAAGCAATTTAAATGAAAAGAACAATGAACCCCGTCAGAGTTTGTTGTGAACTCTCGAGAGAAAACCTCTAATTTACCTCGAGTGGACACAATTGGAAGAAAACACAAGAGAGGGCGTCGCGCCGGATCAGATTAGCGTAGATAAGATTAGTGGCGTCGCGAGCGCGGTGCGGTGCCCATCGGGTGCCATGTGAACCTGCTAATTGCCGGCTCCACCTACTGCAGCGCGCGGCGGCCCCAACGACCTCATGACGCGCATCACACCGCAGCTGGCGGCGCGGCCATAACCAAATTATGCCAAAGGGCACTCAATGCATAAGCGCTGCGATTCGCGAGTCCGAGTCGGCTAGCGCACTTAGCGCGAACATTGCAAAGCTTTTCTTAGTTTTTCATGAATATTTATCGGTCGGTGATGTAGGCACTGGAGTTTTGCGGGCTGGACTCGGGCGGGGCTGCACCCTAATGCAATGATTCATATTATTCGGTTTGCGGGCGAGTTGAACGTCTTCCATTATTGTCATTCATCGGAGGAAGTGGGCGGCGAGGGGCGGCGCGGGTGCCGGCGGAGCCCCCCGCGCGGTTCTCAGTCGCGAGCCGACACTCTCGCCGCCGACACGCGAGAGCCGCGATGCACGTCGCCTACGCTTGACGCATTCGTTCGCGGTCCGTGTGTGTGTGCCCACCCCGTGTCTCGTCTCGATATCGGAGCTCGTTGAGCCGCGTGCAGTGCCCTCACATCCAGTGCAACCGGAGCCTGCGGTCAAGAGCCGGAGCCTCGTGCGAGCCAGCATCAGCGTGACACCGACGTCTCGCGCTTCACAGCTGACGGCTCAGCTGATCGGTCGGCGCGACTATAGCCTACGAACGCACGGTGAGTGCGATCAATCGCTGCATGCAAGCGCTTCACTTCGTTTGACGTATCTATTTCGAGTCGCTCGCGAAACTTCTTCCTATGGAGGGATGCAGGCGGACATCACCCGGCTGCGACACTCACAGGGGTGATGATTTCGCGGATTTGAGCCATTGTTAAGTGCGAGCGGCCGTGTTGATAAACAGTGTCGGCTTCCAGCGAGGATGGGTTGCAAGCATTCGTGGAAAACATGGATGGAATGAGGAAGTTTTTTTTTTCGATTATGAGCGTGTGGCCTGTAATGTGAAACAAGTTGGGAGTGCGTGTGGGTGAATAAGTGGTACGAGGCTGTCGGTCCCCTCGCCGGCTGTCCAGCGCCAGCTGACATCCCGTCGGTGGAGGCGGCGACCACTTGCACTGTTGCGCAAAATGCATGTCTCGCAGTCGCGCCTCGCCCTCACAGTCTAGACAGCACTATTATCTGTGTTATTATTCTACGTTATTACGGTTTACTGTATGTCACAAACGATGACCTTTAACCTGTCTTTGAAAACACTAGGTATTTTTAGAAAATCGATTTAAAAAATGTAGTCTTATCCTTTGCACTGCAATAATTGCACTTTTTACATTACTTCTATCAACAAAATCTAAGTCACGAGCATGCATGCAAATAGTGAAGTTCGGAACTGCAATAAAAAAAAAACATTTCATGCAGTTTCATTTAAAACAATGCACTGAAAAATGATATTTATGCTTTAGCTATAAAATATACAAAGCAACGAAACCTGTTATCTTATCAATCAGCGCGTGTGAAGGTCGTGCTGATAAAATGCCTTCAGCTGGCAATTTCTTCGAACAGATGTCAACTAGAAAGTTTAAATATGAATCACAAAAGAATCGAGTTTACAGAATTAATGCGAAAAAATGGAATTAATGCTAATTTCAATTTGAATAAATACTTAATATGCAAACACAGAAAAAACAACAGGATAATTACCTACATAATACTAATAATTGATATTATACACCGGAATCACTAAAACCACGTACTAAAAATTAAATTAAGTCGATTCATATGCCGACCATGTTTTGATTAGGTAATCCAGAGAACTTTCATCATGATAAAGGAGTAAGTAGGTACGTATTCTTAAGAAGTACCTACCTATACTTACTCAATATATACTTATACTTATACTATATACTCGTACTATACTAATATAATAAAGCGGAAGAGTTTGTTTGTTTGTTTGTTTGAACGCGCTAATCTGAGGAAATATCAGTCCAATTTAAAAAAATATTTCTGCATTTCTTAGCTAAACTCTTGAGGAAGGCTAATCACTACAGGGGGCAACGCGAGGGCACTGCAAGTATTTAATACTTATTCTTTCTGTAGTTAACATTTTTTTAAGTAAAGTCCCTCAATCATTTTTCATGAATCGTGAAACGTAGTAACATCGTCATTGTGTTCAAGGAAAGATAAAAAATCATCATTGTGTCGCCTTTATGAACGGGTAACCCCCGATTGTGTTAAAATAGTAAGGTTATATATTAAAAACGCAATTTTAAACTGTTCTTTATAATATAATAGAACTAGCGGACGCCCGGGCCTTGCCCGCGTGGACTACTATTTGTTCTATCCCACGGGAACCGTGCAATTTTTCGGGATAAAAAGTAGCCTATGTCCTATTCCCGGTTATTATTTATCTACATTCCAAATTTCATCAAAATCGGTTAAGTAGTTATGGAGATACGTGGCAACAAACATTCACACACACACACACACGGACTTTCGCCTTTATAATATTAGTAGGATAGTAGGATATGATTATTACTTTAAGCGTATCTCCTTGGGTCTCGTGTGCACTGTAAAAGAAGTGCTAGATCAAAAATGTAAACCAATTGTGACCAAATGTGAAGATTTCAGCAAAAACAATTTTACACTAACTAAACAGAACTAATCCATAAACACAATAACCTGTTCTACAAATTGGATAACCGAGCAACTTCAGGCATATTGTATAAATTAACAATTTTAAGTACTCACTTAAAAACTTGATATCGGAACGACTTGTTGGGTAACCAACTTGTACTGAGTTTTCTACAATTTCGCTATACATTTTCGATACTTAAGTCTATTTTTTATAAACACTCACTTCTCATAAATATGAGTACTCACATTTGTAACTGTTCAGAGATTGGTATGCCAAACAATGCTTTTGCTTTTGGACCCAAGTAAAATGCTTACATTCTCATCTATCTCAGGCACATCCTCCTTAGAGGCTTTTACTCGTCCTATTTACCCTTCTTTGTTAACATTATTGTATTCCACTGCGGGGCAAATATCTCCCCCAAAATTATCCACTGATCACCTCGAATGATGTGAGATCTCCTGTCTTTGGAGATCTCATAACATTCCTTCGCAAACCTGTCAAGATCGTCCCGCCAACGCCTTTTCGGTGCCTCGTCGTCGCCTTCCTTTACTTTATTATATTACTATGTCACCTGAAATGCTAAGTTAAACTAAAAAAAATGAAACATAATGCAGTTTATAAATACATATGTATCCGGGTATTTATAATGTAAACTCGCTCGTTCTTCCCGCGACCACGGCTGGTGCAATCCAGTCGAAACGTCTCGGGCTGAATAAAAACGTAATTTACGTGAAAAATACCCGGATACATAATATGAATTAATAATGTATTCTGATCGCGAAAGTTTAAAGAAGACAATAATGCAGTTTCGTAATTATGGCAACTTTTACTTTTATACATTGATACTAAGTATATTTTTGTTAGCATTTCACTAAATTTATTAATATTTTCTGTGTTGTTAGATGTAAAATATCAAGCTTAAGTTATTATTTAATTTAAACTGTAAGATGTCTTACTTTACTGTGTCTTACTTTACTTAATTTACTGTGCCTTATTTTACTGTGTCTTAGTTTTAGTCAATTTAATTGCTTAACATATTGAGGGTAGATTGTCAAATATAGAAAGAAAGAAACAACTCGAGAAGCGCATTCATTCTTGTAGACATTGCTATTGTAAAGACGTCTCATTTTTAGAGTCATTAACCACTAGTAATAAGTCAGTACCGGTGTACGATAAGTAATTGTTACATGTACAAAGGAATAAAACTGTACAATGTTATTATGAAGGTTTGTTTTATTGGTGAGGCTAATAATTCAGAAGTGTTGATGAAGAACTTCGGCCTGCATTGGTATGTAATTTGTAATATTACTTCACTCGTAAATGCGTCTGAGGACAGATCAGACAAGTCAGAGGACTGAAAAATAAGCTGGGTATGGCTTATAACTATTACTTTGTTGAGAAGTCTGAATAGATGGTAGGTGCCAAACTATGGTGCCCACCTACTTATTATTATTGTTTGTAATGCGCAGGCAGCTCTCAGAGGTGATTCGTGTATGATATGCTATTTATTGTTGGTGCGCTTTAAATATTTGTACTTGCCCGAATAAATTTGCAGAGGGGTGGTAGGTACTTACCATTGCATATTGCATTTTTTTTTTATTCATGCCTAGTACCGCAATACTGAAGTAATTGCTGGCGGTTTTTGTTTAACACAATGTGACTAGGTATCACGTTGTGTTTTGCGTAGATACTTACCTATTTATATCTAGGTACCTATCTCCTTTCTACGTTTACCTACTATTGTTTAGGTACTACTGCTGTCTAATTATTACACAGGTAAAAAATAAAAAATAAAAAATAACCGAAAGTTGTGGATGTTGTTGTCTAGCCTATATTTTATACCTACTCCATACTGTATTGTGTATTCATTATGCAAGTAAACTACCGTGTGAGTTTCCATGGATCGACCTTAATCTGGTCTCCCATCCTTTCACGGCACTCGTGGTTGGGTATGAGTTATGTTATGACATGATTTTAGATTGACTTTTGTAAGAGTAAGTTCATTTTCATTTTGAGCCGGTTCATTTGAGCCGGTCATTTTCAATTGACGGTTTATTATATTGTGAGCATGCCGATACGTGACCAACAACCGATCGGCCTGGAAAATATTGGCGGACTACTCACTCATTTTCATATTATTTATGACTATCTGTTCGGTCAGTTCATCCTTTCTTGTCATTGGCATTGTCAAGTGATTGAAGATTGAATGAAGCTCGAGGAAAGTGTAACGCAAGGAATTTCTATACTACGTACCTGGAACGCTGACTGAGACAGAAAACAAGGTCCGCTTGAGAAATAAAACTTGGGCGGTGTGTCTCTTTCTTTTTGCTACTGTGTGAAAGAGACAAAGCACCCAAGAAAGCCTGTCAACAAGACCAACAATCCTTATAACCAAGATTAAATGATAATAGATCGTTGTGTGGTCGTGATAAGGTTCAAAATCCTTTGTACATTAAATGTCAGTCAGCATTCTACTATGTATACAATTTCTTTGGTGTAACGTCATGATTTCTGATTTTGTCATTATTGTGTACGGTCACATGACATTTGAATTGAAGTATGACATTTGTAGAAGTTGAGCCAATCTTACAAAGTTGAATTTTGTACGGGACAAAAGAACCGCCTCAGTCACGTCGTAGGTACCCAACACTCACGGCACAGGCTAGGATATCAGTACGGCGTACCTACAGTTGTGTTTGTGGAGATCGTCTTCGATCAACAATTTACCTAAGTACGTAGAGAGTACCTACCTAGTCCAGGTGTAACCAAGGTAGCAGAATGATTGACTTAGGTAGGTACCAACACATTTCTTGGTTATCTTCCCTATAGTAGAGGGTCGTGTTTAGTCGGATCTTAGAGTACTATGATTTATACCTATGTACAGTACTTCAAGCCTTATAATGGACAACCGAATGTGTCCGGCAGCGGTGTGTGATTCCACAAAACAGAATGCGGCATGGCTTGCAATTGCAACTAATTTGTTTTTTTAATTTACCTAGTAGTAATATTTTATATTTATTTAAAGTTAACATTGATATTTATTTGTGTGCGATAAAGTTGAAATTAAGTACATACTTATGAGTGATTTTCATTTCCAAATGGCTTTTCGTCGATAGTTTTTGTAATTTTGTACGATGTTTTCTGAAACGCATTATTTTCTGGTTTCACTGTAAAGCAAACAATTACCTACCGTCCACTTATGTTCTGTTTATGCTGAGATAGGTATTTAGGAGTATGCATTATGCAACTTGTACTTACCTAATTCAATCTCAGAAACTGTGAAAGTTATCACAATAATATTTCGAGCAAAGATGCTTCGAACTTTTATCTTGGATTCTGTCTTTTGAAAACACGATTCATGAAAATTTACCCACTTGATAAATTATTTTTTTGAAAAAATAGCTGTTTTGCACACATTTTGCTATTTATCACGAGATAAATCAGCACCCTATTTTGTTTGGTTTTTGTTTTGTCAAGAACCCTAGAAGTATTTCTTCAGTTCTGTTTTTTTTTTTATTTTTGTTTGATTGGTTGTTTAATTAACTTTTTATATACCTATATATATTAAAAAAAAAACTGGATTTTCGTCGCATTTCGGGACGAGCAGTAGTCGCAAGCGACGCGGCCGAACGCATTCTAAATTAATCTTTATTTTAACGAAGCTAAGACCGATAGTAGAAATTGCACTCATTAATGTGTTAATTTATACTATGGTACGATTTAAACTCCTAAGTAAAATAAATTGCAATTTGGAACAAACTTTATTTGCTGAAAAATATTTAACTCAGTTCAGTGTTAATTCTACTGTTTATTTTGTTTAATGTTTAATTGACATACTTACCTACATAATTCAAAATGCTGTAATTTGAAATTGATACAATTTAATACTGATGTCTCCTCCTAAGTCGGCATCTTCATTAGTACTGAAGTACTCTAGTCAGAAAACTGGATTGATCAATCGCTGTACTGTGCTACCCCACATTTTTATGTCTTTGGCGGTCTTCAAAGCTTCGGGTTTGTTGTGACCAACGGGTGGGTGAGCGACCGCGAGCTCTTTTCCCGTCGATTTTACCCACTACCAACAGTTTTACAAAGTTGTCAAGGTCTCTGCGAGCAACGTGTCTGAAATAACTGGGTATGCATTGGAAGCATATAGCGGAGACGATTTTGGTTCTGCACAGGAATATCGAGAATACCAACTTTCGTACCAGCCTGACCTAAGTCTTTCGGGATATATTTCGGTCTTTCTTTAACTTGGTGAGCTCCGTCATAGCCGCTTTGGATATTTGAATTCATCGGCTGATCTCCTGTTTCTTTATTGATAAGAGAACCAAGAAACAAACTGATCTACAAAATCTAGATTTCTGAGATTGTTGAAACGAGTCAGCGTATTCGATCTACATACTACCAATACCTTGTCTTTGCCTTGTTTATGCTGAGATCAACCAACTCGCTCTCTAAAATAATGAAACACATAAAAAAATATGTATAAATAATTATATCTTACTTTAAAAAAAAAAAAAAAAAAAAAAACTTTTATTATTTATTACGGTATAATAGAGAGTTAACGGTTTACACCGAAACGCTAACTGTTTCAAATTAAACTAAGATAAACTCTTGTCGTGGTAAAGATGGCACACATGCTGTCGTTAAATAAATCTATAGGTACAATGGATCTGAACCTCGTGTATGCAGACATTGATTAGAATTGGCCCAAGTGTACCTATTGCCCTGACTGACACCTGACCTAGTGTAGTAGTGTGTAGTACCTAGTAGTGACCTAGGTGGCAATTCTACTACAAAACTTTTTATGAACGACAAGGTAAACGTCAACTAAACCTTACATTTTCGACTGTTTCCTATTCTACTAATGACAAACAACTCAGTTGTGGTGACGTTTTAGCTAAATTTTGGACTTTGGCAGAACATATTTTTGAGGGGCTATTCTACTATTAACCAAATGGCTGACATTTATGAGATCGAAGCGAAGTTCAGCGGAATGATTGACGTTGTCATCTAGTAGAATTGCAACCCTGGTCTAGTGTAGTACTCTGGGTTAGACATACTGTCTCCAGTCATTTAAGTACCTAACGTTTGATTGCTTTGACAAAATAAAAGTTCAGCAGCTATTATCTACAATCTACATTATATATTTTACTAAAATCGAGAAACATAGCGTTTTATGTAGATTTTCTGATAAACACTCTTGACTAGTGACTAGCGTACTCTGTAACTAAGCGTGCGTTAGCGTAGCTTAAGCTTAGCTATATCGGTTTATTCGAACTAGTATGATTAAGATTATAGTATTTGGCGAATGCAGCAGCAGCCTCTTGGCCTATTTACTGGCTGCCCATCGACCTTAGTTGTTAATCTGATCTGGTTTTGTTTTACACCTATCCTAACAAAACTCCAAAATTGTGCTGGATCTCGACTAATATCAGACCCGACAATGGCTATGTAACCGTAATGTATCTATTATTTACCAAAACAACTCTATAAGAATGTCATGGTTAAATTGTAAACTTAGTTTTTTTTATATTTGAGCATATTATAGTTTACTTCATAACTCTTGTGTAAACCATAATACCATAATAAGTACTGACGGTTTTGCGAGAATACCTAAACGTACCTAATGGTCGGCACAGAGTATTGATAAAGATAAGAATAAAATAGTAACTTATAAGTATAGCAGAATCTATACCTATTCTATTGAGCTAAGACACAGTAAAATATAAAAAAAAATAAAGTGGTGAATATACTTGATTACAGTGAAGTCAGCTTTACCAAAAATTATATTTGTGGGCGAGCATTATTATGACTGAATAGTCACAATTATTGGGGTATCATGTACTGAAATAGGGCTTAAATGGCTGTTCAAGGTTATCACGTATACCCGAGCCATATGCGGCCCCAATTGGCGTCTTTATATTTTATAAAGAAGAGATAATATAAGTACCTACTAAATGTTTTAACAACGTTTCATGATTTAAATGTAATATGATCGCGATTGTGTTCCCGGGGTGCGGTGGACATATTATTTCGGATCTTTAGGCATTTCTGGATCCTTTGAGGATGTCTATGGGAGTGGTCGGAGGTGTGCCCAAGCACATTTGGTGCATTCCCTCATTTAGCAGAAGTTAACATTCCGTACGTTCCTTAAGTTGTACTTAAGTACCTACCTGTATTTCTCACATTGCAAGATAGAAAGAAGAATAATTCTTAAAGACTGGGGATCATAAATGATTAAAGCAAACCCGTTTTTATGTAATTAAGAGCAAAAAGCTATGTCCTAAGTCCTCTTTTTGGGATAAGCGATGTTTCTTTAAAAAAATAAGGATCACTACGAAGTGTTCTAGTATTGACGGACATTCGAAACGCAAAACAAAAAAAGAAAGAAGTTTTTATCCTGCTGATGCACACAAAACTACTTTACTGTATGATATTACTATAATTGATATTTACTGTCTTCCAAAAATATATATATAAAAAAAAAAAGAATAAATAATAAATAGATGAATAACGTTTTCGATATAACATGATATAATACATGATACCTATAGGTACATGATAATATGATACATGATATACGTACCTAATATGATCGATACAACGATGATAATAAAATAAACACAATTGACTATGAAGATGAATAAATTTTATCACTATTAAAATTATTTAAGTGAGATATGCTACAATATTGTGGTGATCACAAGTTTTACCTTTGTTACATTTTGTACAGAAGTGCCGTTTTGGATGCCGGTTTCACTCTATGATATGAGAAATGCTGCGTTGATCGCGGCGGGCCTTTGTATCTTTAAAGTTGACTGTTATTATGCTCTATCTCCCTTACTCTAAGCAGTAAAGGTATGCACTATCCTTTCTTGCACCTAACTTCAGAGGGAAGAACATTCGTTATGACTGTACCTTGATGTGTACTTTGAGTCGGTTCACCCACTCGCTTAATTTTATACTTATAAACAAACAAAGAGAGTAAATTAAATTAATTTTGAATTAAATATTATTATACCTTCCAAATCTAATTCAAACCCATATCATTTATTAAACAATGGACAAATTAAATTGCACTTTGGAACGTCAAATTTGCAATAAGTAGAGTACCTGAATAATAACAATGAACATAGTATTAAATAGTAATATTCCTCATACCATATGTAACAAAAAACGATAAAATATTATATTTGATAATAAGCTTATTAAGACACCTAGTCATTATTTTTAATTTTCTCGTAGTCTAAGAGAAAAACCTTAATTTCATATTATAATTATATAATCTTTCTGGCCTATTTCCACTACGGAGGCATTTGGCTTAGTTATTTATTTGTTTACATAATATACTCATCTACGAGCTTGGGTGTTTAGCCCGCATTTCAATGCAACGCAATGTCTGATATTAACCAATTTTTGCGCTCAAGAACCGCTTACATGGAACGCAAGTTATGGTGCCATTGATTTTATTATAATTTAAGTTGGCAGACGGTTTATTTCTCATAATTACGCGTTATTTGTCAAAAGTTTGATATTATTATCCTTAAAATAGTGATGCTTTTATTTGTATGTACAGCTCCTAAGAATTTATTTATCTACTTTTGCTAGTCTTGTACTTGGCAAAGACAGTTTAAAACCTATTTCTTGTCTCATAGTTATGAATGACACATTTTTTGAGAATCCATTTAATTATGTCTTCGAATGTAAATTAAATTAACATGAATATTATTACAATGTTGGCAGTCTGATATTAATCTCTTTGAAAATATTTTAAAGGTTTTCCTTTGGCTCAATGTCGGACAGCTTTCTTTTGGAAAACAAAAATAATTTGGTTGATAAGCATGTACAAGTGAGATACACCTGCTGCCATAATGATTGTGATGAACACTGGACTTAAGTTCAAATAAGAGATTATTCAACCTAATTAAAAGTGAGATATACTGCTATATTTGTGGTGATCACTAAGCTTAAATATTTTTATTCAAGTGAAACACACTGCTAAAACTGCGGTCAACATTAAACCTAAGTAAATAGTAAGATGGACCAAATGCAACATGGAGTGGAGTCCACGGCTCGGAAAAAGGAGCGTTGCCAGCCCATCCGCCCGAGATGGTCCGACGACATAAAAGGATATGCTTGGCATACACAGACTGGACCAGGAAGACCAGTAATAGAGCAGTGTGGAAGAATATTGGAGAGGCATATTATATGTCCTGCAGTGGGCGAATATATGCTGAAGAAGAAGGAGAAGAAGATCTTTTATTCAAGTGAAATTTGCTGCTATGATTGCAGTGATCACTAGACATAAGTATCTTTTATTCAAGTGAAATATGCTGCTCTAATTGCAGTGATCACTAAACATAAGTATATTTTATTCAAGTGAAATATGCTGCTCTAATTGCAGTGATCACTAAACATAAGTATCTTTTATTCAAGTGAAATATGCTGCTCTAATTGCAGTGATCACTAAACATAAGTATATTTTATTCAAGTGAAATATGCTGCTCTAATTGCAGTGATCACTAAACATAAGTATCTTTTATTCAAGTGAAATATGCTGCTCTAATTGCAGTGATCACTAAACATAAGTATCTTTTATTCAAGTGAAATATGCTGCTATGATTGTGGTGATCACTAAACATAAGTATCATTTTATTCAAGTGAAATATGCTGCTACGATTGCGGTGATCACTAAACATAAGTTCCTTTTATTCAAGTAAAATATGCTGCTATGATTGCAGTGATCACCAAACATAAGTTTCTTTTATTCATGTAAAATATGCTCTTATGATTGCGGTGATCACTGATCTAAAGTGCTTCATAAATATAAAATTGCATCATATAATTATAATACCTATCATATAGGTTTAGCAAATTAAATATAGCATCATGAAAATGCGATGATGAGACATTCTGTTATTTACAGTAATCATCAAAATATAAAATGTTATTAATATAATTATTTGTTTTTAAATTTTATTGAAATGATGATATAATAGCACACTTTTCAATATTATTATTAGTGTGAATCATCATTCCTGAATCAGACCGATTTGGTATTACCTAATTTCATTGATACAGAACGCACTGGATAATAATTTAATTTATCTGTTTTTTTTTATTTGTGAAAATAAAACACAACCTCCATTTAAATAGTAGTCTATGTTATGCATTGAAATAATATTACTCTCGAATTTTGCAGATCTCCTTGTAACCGGCATTATCTAGTCTTCAGTTTTGCAGCAAAACACTCGAACAGCTCTGCAAAACTCCTAGTTTGCGATCAAGAAGAAGTACAGATACTATTTATTTGTAAATATGTACCTACCGATAAAGTTAGAACCAGGCTATCGTTTGTGTTATTTTTGTTTATTTTTACAATTTTTTTTTTTTACATTCTTTATTTTTAGTTGTTATTATTGTTAAGTACCTACCACTATGATTACCGCTGACGCGTATAAGTATATGTACTAATATTTTTTTTCTTATCTTCTCGAATGGCCGAGACGGAATAGGGTCATTCCGTTAACAGGACGGCCGTCTGTTAGCATTTCACTAAATTTATTAATATTTTCTGTGTTGTTAGATGTAAAATATCAAGCTTAAGTTATTATTTAATTTAAACTGTAAGATGTCTTACTTTACTGTGTCTTACTTTACTTAATTTACTGTGCCTTATTTTACTGTGTCTTAGTTTTAGTCAATTTAATTGCTTAACATATTGAGGGTAGATTGTCAAATATAGAAAGAAAGAAACAACTCGAGAAGCGCATTCATTCTTGTAGACATTGCTATTGTAAAGACGTCTCATTTTTAGAGTCATTAACCACTAGTAATAAGTCAGTACCGGTGTACGATAAGTAATTGTTACATGTACAAAGGAATAAAACTGTACAATGTTATTATGAAGGTTTGTTTTATTGGTGAGGCTAATATTTTCTTTTTAATTCTGCAAAATGGTTGACCTTTTAATGTACAATAAATATTCGTTTATGAAAATAGGCTCGAGAACGTAGATATGATTTTCATAAGAAATAATTAGAGACTACCTGCTGAGTCAGTAATTGAGTGTGGTAGGTACTCGCCATTCGATTTTCTCGACGGAACAAGTATTTACTAATCATAATAAAACAATGACGCCAGCATATTTTTGGTAGGTATTCAAAATACATCATCATCATCCACAGCCAGATTTTACCCACTGCCGTGTATTGTACAGGCCTCCCTAAGTTTGTGCCATCAAAACGACAATGATCATTCAAATAGGTACATATTTAACAAAGTTATTGTAGAATATATTTATTTTAGTAAGCACTAGCAACCCGCCCCGGCTTCGCACGGGTCACATCATACATCACATTAGAAACCTCTAAAATTATCAGTGTTTATCCACTATTTTATGCATGTATTACACATATAGGTAAGCTTTCCTCTTGAATCACTTTATTTATTTAAAAAAACCGCAAGAAAATCCGTTGCGTAGTTTTAAAGATCTAAGCACACATAGGGACAGACAGCGGGAAGCGACTTTGTTTTATACTACGTAGTGGTGGTCCCAGGTGCTCCATCAATTCCTACCTAGTAGTTAAAGGGCCAATTCCTCTTCCACTGGTAGAAATCTAAAAGTAAGCAATTTCCTTCATTTTGAGGAACTTCGCTAAAGATCCTCTTGATGAGGATCACCAAATTTTTGTGAAACTAACTTAAATTTACATCCTTTCAAATAAAAAATGAACCATCGAAATCGGATGCCATAAGGCGGACATATCCTTTAGCCCCCTTTTTGCCCATTGGAGGAAGTAATCAAAAATCCCCAACGACAATAAAATTATATAATAATATCGAACTTGCTTACAAAATTTCACGAGAATTGGTTGAGAAATGCGACCTGTAAAGAACATACAGACAGACAGGCAGACATCCGGACAAATGAAAGCCTTTTTGTCCAAGCTGAAGCAGAAACGCTTTGCTCGCTTCGCTCGCTCGGTCAATAAAAATGAAAGTTTGTATTTTTGTCCTCTATGCGTTAATAAACCATTTATCCGATTGTGATGAAACTTAAGTGAGTTGTTCTGCGTACGCCAGCGAATGTTCCTAGCCCAGATGTACGTGACATTGCAACGCATGCCGGGTAGCTAAGCGTTCTATAAATTTCGCCATAAGTTTAAAAAAACTATATCCTTCTTTGACGCGTCATTACTCGATACGTTACGAAATATAAATCCAACAGTTCTCGCAGAATAGCACCAAATACAACTGGACCAGCGGTAAACAAACTAAGGATGGACTCAACGTATGTAACCAATGATTTTGCAAGAAAACAGATCAGTAGAAACATGTTTATCATAATGAAAGGTTACTTTATATTCAGGAATAGTTTGTTTTTATTACCTTAAAGGTCATGGAGACTGCAAAATTGTATTATTGGTTCAATTTGTAGCACTAAAGACTTACTACCCCAAATAACCAACACAATTATAGCAGCTCAAAGCCAAAGGTCACATTATGGTTGGTTCATTATTTGATTTTCATTAGCACCGTCCATTTTATCTAACAAGCGTCGACGATAGATAACATGGTAATATGTTGTTTTAGAATACCAGAACACTAATTGAAATATTTATATTTGCTATGGCAACTAATTTATTTTGTTGTTTATAAACCTAGATTACGAGTGCAAATTACGATATCACTCTTAATGGATCCAATGGGTAGTATAATTATGTTACCTCAAAGTCATGTTTATTTAATTAAATAGGTACTTACTTATTTGCTATAAGTCATTCACCTCAACAACCTAAAATGAATTTGTAAAAACAAATTAAACAAAACTTGTTTTTACAGTTGAATACTGGTTTCTGTTTTCCCCTCCTAAATACTACCTAGTTTTGTGGCAGAAATATAAGCAAAACAAATATTGTATCCTGATTAAAAAAATAGAAATACTTTTATATAGGTACTTAATAGACTGTTGAGATAACGCTAGCATTTGGTTGACAGATAAATGGGGTACGTTCCACGTTTTTACAGATAAAAACTTGGACCACTTATTGTCAGCACCGTCTATTGTCGGGTTATTCAACACAGAAGAATGCGCCAGAGGCATTAAGGGCAAATAGACTCCCGTATCTTGGGTACAAAAGAGTATTGACACAAGATAAGCATATCTGTACACTAATGTACTAGGTATCTGCGAGGCTGGTTTACACTCATTGTCCCGTTATCGTATACGGTTAGCATTATGTCCGATAAGCAAATAAATGCCCACACTGATGTCGTCAGACTCGTTGCTCGATTCACGTCCACTTTTTATAACGCTGTGAAGAATGATTTGTATGACGCCTTATGGCGACAAGGTGGAATGCAGTAACATTTTTTCATAATAAGTAGTGGAGTTGATTATGTATCTAGAACAATCGTTATATAGTCTGAATAGTAATGGATTTCAATTTTTCTCTAATTGTTACAATAAAAATGCACTATTAAAATAGTCCTAAAATAAGTTATACTAAAATTGATTTAACTTTTGTAGTCTTATCATAAATATGTAAATTGAAAAAAAAAAGATAAAACTTATCTTAAGCAAAGCCATTTATGTAGATCGTCTACGCTAGTGCTACGAAATTGCTACGACAGATGTAAAACCAAAATATTGTAGCACTTCCGGGTAACATAATGAGCACCGAACGCGCTCAGTGTAGGCATTTATTGGCGGTATCAGCTTCAGTTTAAAATCCCAACAAAGTGAGTTCGTATTTGAGCAGTGATTCGCACTTATTTGCGGCGGCGTAGCAAGAGGCCACGCTGGCGCGGCGCGTTCGTTCACTTCACGCAGGCTATATTTAGTGAGAACGGCGCGCGGGCGTGGCGCGGGCGGGGCGGGTGCGGCGACTGGCGACTGGCGACTGCATTCGGAATGCGGTCCGGGCCTGACCTACCGCACCATTGCCGACTCGCTGTCACAGTTTCGGCGCACGCACAGGAGGGATGCATGCGCCGGACCCGCGCGCGCAGCCCGACACGTACAGAGTACCGCAAGTGCCGTTCCCAGCACTAATGCCTGAGATCCGTAAACAGAAAATTTACTTGACACCAATTACGACCGGTCTCTCGTTGGGCAATAACTTACGGAGATCAGCGCGTGTCTGAAGCAGATTTTTCCCAAAAGAGTGTTTATTCATTCGCGCTGCAGCAGACTTGATTGCAGACGGTTTTCTAGCTAACTTTATAGACCTCTTGGGACGGTACGTTGCTAGAATAAACTTGGCAACCGGCATGAGCATTATCATCATATTCGCAGGTGTGTAAACTGCCTTACGATGAAGGTAAAAAGTCGTCGGCGTTGATATTTACGAGTAGTGCGATTATTTTTCCTGATTTATTGTTCTTTGTTCGAGCCGATACCAGAGGAGCGAATAAGAAATCAATTAGATTATAAATAACTGTATGAATATCACCAAAGCATAAATAGGTCAGACAACAGACAGTTTTTATTGCTACGGAGATTATTACCATAATAATGTATACGTCATGTCAAGCTCATATAGAATGCCATATAGGATGAAGGCTGCAGCCGTGCGAGGGAGGGGGCTGGCACACCGCCCTGGACCGCTTCAAATGAGGCTACATATTGAGCCACTTGGCATAAACTTCATGGTATATTAATAATTAAACTGCCACTCCAAGTTAAAGAAAAACAAGAAGACATACCCTGACTGAGTCTTATCTGGAGTATACGTACAATGTTTTGGCGAGGCAGTCACAATGTATGTAAAATCAGATAACATAACTTTTGACCTAACACAGACAGATATAAAAATCCAGGGACACAAGCAAAAATTTATCTTGGAGTCCATTTAGTTGTTGAAAAGTTCAGATAGTTTTTTTGAAAGTTTTGTTCTAGTTCTTACCAAATTGAATAATATATACATTTACTTTTGCATATTCAAATTTTAGCTGATGCAAAAAAGTTAAAAAATAATAATGGTTACTTCTGACGATTAACTCAGAGCCTGTACCACATATTTGAAATAACCGTAGCTTACACATTCGCACTAATTACACTGCATTTGTTTTGTAGAACTTAAGATGAAAGTAAACGTACATAACTTACACTAAGTATGAGTTTTTACGTATCGCGTTGACATTCAGATTTATTACTACTATGCATTAGTTATGTATGATTTATTTAACTAGCTACGCCCTCGCGACTTTACCCGCGTAGTGATGGTAAATGGTGATGATGATGACGATGATTAAAAGAAGCGTATAATCTCGTATAACCTTTCACAAGAATCAAGCTTTCAAATGCAGAAATAGTTTTTAATAAGACTGCTAGTTTCTGAGATTAGAGCGTTCAAACAAACAAACAATAAACAAACTCTTCCGCTTTATTATATTAGTATATAGACACTCGTGTTTTTCCATACAAATCTTAGTATGGACGTCAATAGCTAAAAAACTATAAAAAACTCTTGGAGTAGGTCACATATTCTTTCATCTAAAGTTCTACAAACCATGAATTGTACCTACTATAAATAGACCCCTCTACTTATAAAATAATGTTATAACTGAAACACCGTTTAAACAATTGCCATCCATTTTTGTTAGTGTCAAGTAGAGACAGGGCGAATCTTGAGCATTATTTAACCAGCGTTCAAAGTTTATAAGTAAGATCTAGACTTTTTTTACATAAAAAAATGCTTCTACATCGTCTCCGTTCTGAAATTTCGTTTCGCATAGTGAAAATTCACACTGAGTCTGTAGTACATAATTTTGTGCGTCGCCTTCGCGGCGCCGGCTAGGTCAGACAGTATTAGATCCGCAGATTGATCGTACCGTACACTTATTTTATTCTCGGTGACGTCATCGTGACGCTATCATTGCTAGTAAGGCTTCGACGGTAATTAGCTTGAGCTGGTCGTTGGCGACTACGCTTTAGATAGCCGCTTATTCATTGTGGTTGATTTAGGAGCTTAGATCTGAACATAGTCTTATTTAAACAATATGATTAATTACGACTGTATTCCTAAATACACTAGACATTCTTTCAGCGTAGCTAAAATGGTCACTTATGCAGATTCACAAATGATTTGCGTCGAGATTCTCGTATTAGAAATCACAAAGTTGACAATTCCGTACCGGCAATATCATCTTATTGTTTGATAGTTTTGTGGAGAATCGTAAAATAAAATGGCCACCTATGAATTGGAATTGCACTAAGTGTGAATCAAATATGATTCATGTTTAATAATGATAATAAAACATACTAAATACTTACTTAAAAACCAAATACTTATTTACAGAGTATTAGTAGTAATAGTACGATGCAATATTAAATGAAAACCAACCGGGTTATTTTTTTTCATGTGGCAATTTAAGGCTTAGCATGTGATTCTGCTGTGAATTGAATTGCGTACAATTCAGCTAACATTTGACGGTAATTAGAGATGAATTGCTTTAGCAATATCAATAAAAATCACCCGTGAATCATATTATTGTGAATCTGCATTAGCGACCATTTTAGCTCTGCTGATCTTTTTATAATTCAAGATCCTTTGATGATGTCTAAGGGCAAATGCTCCTTATTTGACAGTGGAAATGTAGCTAAAAAAGTAGAGATGTAGAAATGTCCCTTTCTAATATATAGAACTAGTAAGAACCCATTAAACCCTGGGAATTTTTTTTATATTTTATAGGTACTCGTAGTTTGAAGTGATTTATTTTTTCCAGTGCTTATTTATTACAAGTCTGTGAATTTTTACAATTTTGTTTCTTCGAACTTCGTTTGTGATCTCTTCATACGGGTTTCAGGCTTTTTCAGTTCTCCCATACGGGTCAAGACGAACATTAACCTACGTTTACTAAAACTAAATTATCAATCTTATAGTTAAGATAACCTAACTGAAGCTGATAAATATAACCCAGCGACACGATAAATTGATCAGCTTAGTCGATTCAAAGATTTTCTTCGAATAATTACGTTTCTATGCTGAAAAACGTCTTTTCGAAGAAGATTTTTGAATCGAATGCAGTCGAATAAGTGTGGATGCCTGTCTATATGAATAGTATCAAAACTTTGTCTATGGTCAATTAATTGTGATCACAAAACTCGTTTTTGTCAGTATATTTAGGCATAAAATATTTATCACTCTGACCGAAACAATCTTTTTAGGGTTCAATACTCTAACTAAAGGAAGAAAACCGAATAATAGGATCACGTGGTTGTCCGACTTTCAAGACCCTTTTGATCAGGAACGAGTGCAGGTTTCAAGTTAAAATTTATAATAATCATGTAAGTTTATGCTTCCTTGAACTTGTACAAAAATTGAGCTGCTAAGACAACACAAAACATATTATTGAAAATACTGGACTTTACGGAGCATATTTTGTCAACTTTTTTGGTACTTCCCGTTGACATATGAAATTTGGCAAAAAAGGTCGTAGAGCGATAGTAGGAAAAAATCAAAAGTTATTCTAGTTATAACTGATAAAAAAATATTTTATAATTATAAACTTACAATTGCAGTGGCAATAAATGAAAAGTGACTGTTTCAGCTACAAAGTTAAGTTAGTCCATCACAGATCGAAGTTTTTTAACGGATATAACTAAAACCTAACGGAACCTTCGGTGCGAGAGTGCCAGACTTGCACTTGACGTTTTATTTTATTTAAACTAGACTGATATGTATGATACGCAAGCTATCACAGGAATTGTTGACGTCATAGCGTCGGTCGTACTTCACTATTATTATGTGATATCATGTATTGCAAATCATGATAATATAAGAGGCACTTCATAAATCATATTACCAAAGATATTAATATGTTACTATGCGACAACATTTTGTAAGCATATTACATTATTTCGAAGTGTAATTTTTAATCCAAAGTCTTGCTTAGGAATAGATTTATCTTTAAACTACAGTAGATAACTGTTGTTTAAGGTATGTTCTTAATAAGTGCATTTGGATTATTTATAGACTAAACATAGTTATAACCCATACAGATTTGTATTTTTCAGTCAATATTATTCACGATAAAAAAAAAATTGATAATAAATTTTAGGGGTGTCCTATGTTAGATCGAAATTAATTAGACCAACTGTTTAATATGTATTAAAACATAATTACATAGTGGATCAAGTAATAAGTACTAATTTTCTAAATCGCGTGACCATCTTTACTTTTTTTACTCGGCTGACAGGTCGGGTTATTTCAAACAAAATTCTCTTGAAAACTGAACAGGTACTGAAACCAATCAAACAAATCCATTCCATCGTAAATAAAATATACCGAGAGTTTCACCGAATGGATAAGTATAAACAAGACCCTTTCAATGTTGGTTAATACGGCCCAATTTACGACCACGTAAGCAATTAAATGTGCACACAATCCTCTGTTAGTTACTCCTGCATTAAATCCAGAGGGAATCATACATAACTACATATAGAATTCGGAATATGGAACACATTATTCGAAATTGCTTTGCTTCAGAAGCATCGTTAAGCGGGCAAGCATCTAATTTCAAGAAATAGGTTCGCTTAATAAGAATGAACATTGTTAGTTCCGGATTGTAAGATAGCTAATGTTTTAATACTTTTTTAAAATAAGTACCAAAGCTTGATTTAAAGGCAATGCACAAAATGCATTTATTTTAATAGCTTTTATTGATTTAACGCTGACAAGAACTCCTAAGAAAGTTTATTTTTATTTTAAAGTATAGGTTAATAACGTATAAATAAGTATAGGTTAATGAACATTTCAAGGTTTAAAAGTTCAAATTATTTTGGAAAACATTCATTCTTTTATACTTTTGATTGATATTTGATCACATTGATAAACTTCTTCACTGTGTGAAACTACCATTTTAACAATATCGATTTGACAGTCTTCAGAAAAAGTAAGTATGTTGTTGTCAGTATCAGTATGTTGTATTAATATTGTATTAATAATCATAATAAATAATTCATATCAGTACCTATGTTGTATTAATAATTTTGGCCCAAAGGTCACAGTGGTCAAAAGATCGAAAACTATTCTAATAATAAAAATTTAATCTATATTTATTTATGTTACATAAAATACAGTTTGCTACTTTATCTTCGTTCGTCAGAAAACAAGAAAACACGTTTCCCTCATCACGCGGCGCGGATGTGACGGCGACATCTCTCACAATGTGTTACCTAACTCAACTGATAGCTTATCAGATCACATCTCGTATGCTTCTGAGGTTCGCAGAGAAAGTTGCCACAGGCGACTTAGTAGGAAATTGTTGGACTTTTGTTTCCAATGTATGGGTTTAAACCCCGGATTGTCGACTATTTTCATAAAAAAAAATAATTGATCATCTTCAGCCACATCTTCACTTACCATCAGGTGAGATTGTGGCTAAACAACATTCTATCTAGATTAAAAAAAAAATTGAATTAATAGGTTGTGTATCGACTGATAGCTTATCGTATCATTTTGTATAATGAGGCTTAAAGAGAAAAGTGTCAGTGGCGACTTATGGTAAGCGTCCACATGTCGGTATCGTACGCATCGGACGCATCGCACGCAACGGATCGTAGTATTATTTGTATAGAAACTCATATAAGTGCGTCCACATGTCCGCATCGTACGCATCGCATTTCACAGATAATCCGTTTGATGCGATCCGTCCGCTGCGTGCGATGCGGGCCTGTGGACGCTTACCATTATGGTAAGCGTCCACATGTCGGTATTGTACGCTTCGGACGCATCGCACGCAACGGATCGTAGTATTATTTGTATAGAAACTCATATAAGTGCGTCCACATGTCCGCATCGTACGCATCGCATTTCACAGATAATCCGTTTGATGCGATCCGTCCGCTGCGTGCGATGCGGGCCTGTGGACGCTTACCATTAGTCGGAATTTGTTAGATTATAATTGCTTACAATGTCTTGGGTTACCTATAGTCGGATTGCTCATTATACGCACTAAAATTGACGATCAAAATGTCATTTTTCATATATTTTTAGCTCGTACAATGAGCAATTCGACTATAGACCCCCGGATCGAAAACTAAATTTTATCACGACTGTATTCTCAAGGCGCGGTAGATATTTTCTCATATCTTTAGATAATTTAAAAGAGGTCAAAGGGGGTCAGAGGTATAAATACGTAATTGGTACCTACATTACATACCCACATTTTTGTTTTTGTGTATTTTTGTTTTGTATTTTTGTAGAAGTTAGCATTCCATACGCGACAGAGTGCGAACCCGTGTCGCCGCCAATGCTCCGGGTTGTGGTACCCATGACACAACCAGTTGAGCATAGTAGTTGTGCCTTGAGTCCGAAAAAATACATACATTATTTTCATAAAAAAAAAATTGACTCAACCTGTTTTAGGCTCACTGTTATTTCTAAAAAGTCAAATAAAAAAATATGACATTATTGGATTGAGTTGGTACGGTAAGCTACAGTAGGTACCTAAGCATTTTTTTGAGAGAAAATCTAACAGTTATATTTTTTGAGTGTGAATTATGATCATCAGTCAATGCATCAGAAAACAAACCAAAAAATATCAAAAATATATTCATCAAGTGCTCTTCAGACAAAATGAATAATGAATCGGAAAGTAACATCCGAGGAACGCAAAAATAAGAAAGAACAATTTGTATTCGCAAAGCAAAGTATCCCGTTACAGAGAACCAACTTTGAATCCTAATTAATGCACTCTTGACATCGCAACAGCAAATAAGGCCTCGTCCACAGGGGCTAGCGGCGACTAGTCAAATTGTAAGAGATACGTCACCGAAGGAATAAAAGCTTCTACAGTAGGGCATTTGCCTTCGTTAACTGTGGTTGAGTGTTTGAGTGCAAGTAAGCTAAGGGCTTCCAAACCAATTTATTCATTTTAGTAAACACAAACTATTTATATTTACAAAATGTTAATTAAATTAATTATTTGTACTTGGTAAACGTGGCATAGGTACTATGTTAAGGGTATTATTGTATTGTCATGTAGGCGCACAATAATTAAAAAAAAGAAGTTTGAATTTTAAAACAAAATAACTTCAAAAAAGTCGAAATGAATGAACTATATGTACCAATAGGTAAATTATGTTCTTACTTAACATTTAAAAACTGTAAAGTTGCAGATTTTTAATAATCTCTATCATAAAAAAATATAACTGGAAAACGTCATCTGCACTGGCCCTTGTCAGAGTGGATCTCCTAAGTGGAGTGCTATTTAACCTGTGGAGGCTTCTAAATAATTTGACGACGGGCACCTGCAAGCGCTGGCTAATGGGTCCAATTATCGGCTCGGAAAGACCATTACCCAGCCGCCAGCTTTCTGAAAGAGCACGAGAGCGTTACCGCGGAATGCCACTGGATCGTTACAATCTAGGCCGAGCGAATCCTATTATACCAAGTCTTAGGACGCTTACTTAGCTTGGCATTTCTTGTCATTTAACGTTCATATTGGTTTTTGGTATTTGTTGTGGATTTAATAAGACTAGATTACTAGATAATCATTGTGATGTTTATTGCCTTTGAGCAGTTGTCGGTTTATTATTTGCAAAGCCATTAAACTACGAGACTTAATTTTCAGGACGGTTAAACGCCCAAAGCTCTGCTATCTATCCAACGAAAACTGCTCAAAGGCCAATTATAAGAGCGAAATATTTGACTAAACTTATTACGCAACTTAGGTTTCGTAAACCTAAATATTACTTCAACACTAGTGATTCTTAGAAAATGTAGTTTAAGCGAGAATTTATTACCGTCGGTGAACGAAACCTGCCCAACCACATGAAAATTCACCAGCTAAAGCGTAGAGCTTTCGAGTGCAGAGGTTGGATTTTAGATAAATAGCAGTTACATTTTGATAACTCCCGATCGATACGTCTGCGAAGCAAGGACGAATCCGCAAACTTCCTAACGAGAAGTTGTTCAACTTTTAAAATTACTTCGAACACCTATTGCTTTGATTTATTTGGTGCAATAAAACAGTAACGCAATTTGTCGTAGGTATGTGAGTCATGGAAATGTGGGGGGCGCAAGCGGAGGTAATAAACCTGCTGTAATGTGGGACTTTAGGCACAGTCGTTCCTACTAATATTATTACTGTGAAAGTTTATATTTCAGCTGATGTTCGTATTTTTCTGAATTTGTAAATGTTCAATCAGTTTGAAAGAATTTCGAATAGTAAGTTTCGTTTTTATCTGCGTACGTAAGCAAAGCTCTAGGTGCGTTTTTGAAGATTCCGTCTAACATCAGTTAAATTGCCAGTTAAATGATCAGCCGAAATAGCCTCTGCTGAATCGGGTCCTGAATAGAAATAGAAATAGAAATAGAAATTTATTTATTTGACCAAAAATAGAACGTACAAATATAAAATGAAGCGAATATACAAATACGAATGCAATTGTTAATGTGCTCAAAAGTGACTATCACATTTAATCGAATGATATGGCTTTCATTCTTTTTAATGTGATTGTAATTTTTACCGTCAAAACCAGTTTATCTTGAATTTAAAAACCCATAAAATATTATCTAAAATCGGTGAATAAGGAGTGACTCAGGGTTGACGTAACTTGTAAATAATGTTCGGCCTTTGCAGTGTGCGAGCTAATGACGATTGCAATCGCTTATTTGTTCCGAGAAATCCGTTTATGCGGTAGACCTTTGAGATTTTAATTTATTTTCAATACTGTGGAATTTAAGCACTCAAAATTCATTGTGGACCTTGTTTGTTGGAAATATGATAGGTCATTATGTTATGCTTAACAAACCAGCATCAAATTATAAGTTTAATATGCTTAGGTACTGATTACGTTCCGTTAAAACTAGTTTTAAAAATATCCTAACGCTCAAGATACATTCAACTCCACTCACTGAACTTTCAACCTACTGATTTAAAGAAGAAAGTGATCCAATTTTTTTATCATTGTTTTCTCTAACTGAAACTGGATTTAAAATAAAAATACTAATGTTTTTTTTGTTTTGTTTCAGGTATGTAAAGACTAAATTAGGACTCGACCTAACATATTGTTTAAGTCCACATTAAAGTCAGGTAAGTATCAAGTTCTATTACAATTTTTCAAAAGCACCTATCATGTCCAGAATTTTCTATTGAGACTGTCTTCGTACTGTCATAATTGCAGTCAGATGTTGGAAATCCCAGTCCCAGTCAAGCATATCAGTCATGATTGATGACCAACATTTCTTAGAACACCAGGTTTCACGTGCATTATAATAAGTGCCTCTGCTTAACCCATATAATTGGTTAGTAAAATAGCTTTAGAGCGTATTAAAACGAGCTCAAACGGTGAACGAAAACATCTTATAGCGGTGACGGGTTAGGAACTGGTCACGTATGAAATACTAAGGCGGGTTCTCCCACTGCAACGCGCCCCGCACACCGCTGCGGGCGGGGCGCTTTGCAGTGGGAGAACCGCGTAACTTCTGCAAAATGTGGGTACACACTACTGTATGTGTGTACTAAATTCGTATTTCGACGTGCCTCTGACTATCCTCTTAGATATCTTCAAAGAAGACTTAAGAAATAAAAATCTTAAATGCCTAAAGAACTGAAGAAGGTCTACCGCGCCTTGGGGATCATGTTCATGTTCCATTAAATTTTTTGAATGGATTTAAGTTTAACTAATATTTTCGAACACCAGAACATCAAATGCAGGGCACGCCTTCATAATCGTGTTACTATTCCGGCGGTCGTGTGAATGGAATGGATTTGACAGACATAATAACAAATCGTATTTGATTATTATATTCACATTCCCACCGAGGCGCGGCGCGGACAATGGACGGACGGGCGGCGTTGGGGGCTGGAGGATCTTCAATTAAATCAGAGGGTTCACAACCTCACCCGCATTATCCTGACACGAGAGCTATGAGGGCCAATCACGATCAGGCTTTGGCGCACAACCACTGCCAGACTGTGCTAACTATTGCAAGCACTCTATGAAAGATTTGAAAATACATCAAAAATTTTCTGGAAATATAATATAACAATTAAAGACAGCAAAAGAATTTGGAAACAAATGATACTAAACGAAATCTGATCTGTCTTTAATTTGTCTTGGTGTACAAACTTGCACGTAAACGTCAAAATTAGTCTGGATTTTAGAACGGTAACATCGTAAAAGGATGACAATCTTGACCTATTTACGACAATCTGGGAACCCTACGTATCAACACCAAATCACGAAATACGCTGTGGCGTAATATAGCCTTATAATTATAATATAGCTTTATACATAGAATAGGGTTCTACTTAAATTAGTGGCATACAAGCCTCTACATCTCTTTTTAAATTGCAGTTAAGTGATCTGAAGATCTACATTCCCAAATCCGTGGCCTTTAGGAATGCTTGTGTCTGAAGAGGATGATTTCAAAATTTAAACTTGAATTGAATTTGAATTTAAACTTGACCTTTAGTATGACCTGAGTTTTTGCATCCAGAATGGATAAGCAAATTGAATTTTCTGCAAATATTCATGCAAAGTTCTGCATCGATTGTTGCAGCATTCGGTGATTGTTTTTTCCTACACATGCTAACTCTGGATTACAATATCGGTCCGTATAATCATTGTCAGTGTACTAGGTGGTATTGGTTCAGAGTAGACTGTCTCGACGGACCGACATTACTTTGAACCGTATTTGTTGACCGCAAGTCGCAGACCACGATACCAAGCAAGACAAGAGTGACCCTTATCGCAAAGGGGTAAAGTTCAAATGTGTGGACTCCACTCGATCTTATAGCATAAATATTTGTAGAGTAACCGATCGCCGACCCTATTGACATATGATAGCCTTCGCAAAACACTGCACATATACTTTCTTATTGCAAAGGTATACATTTGTTTTACATGCAACGCAAGTTCAACATTTTGAAATAATTGGAGTAGGTACATAAGTCTTCTATTCCGAACTGGTTTTCTTTATTTTTGCAACAAAGTAAGTTTATTTTATTCAAAAACATATGAAGAAGTATTAATTAAAAGAAGCTGGCTAAAACCTAAACACATACTAAAGATAGACATTGCTTCGGGCGAGGAAGTGGCAAAAAGCAGCGCCTGTGCAGAACCACCCCCCGCCCCGCCACCCGACCACTAATTAAAAACTTCACCTTTTGCGTGTAAATTAAATTTTGTAAACAAATTCTTTTTACCGCAGGAAAACTAGTATCTTTTGTGGTGATAATGTAATTTAAGAATAAATTATGGAGTAGCTGGTGCCTTTTATATGATGGTTAGGTAGTCATTGGTTGTTACTTTGTTGTTATTACAACCTTGCTTTTGCTCGTGATGTTTTTAGTCAAAATAAGGATTGGGTTAATTGTCTGGTAACTTACACTATTTAAAGTGCTGAAGTATCTACTTAATTATAACTCTGCAAAAGACAAGAAAGTTTCAGACTACTTGTGTGTAACCTTACAGTGAACAATGTGCATTCATTTGCAGATGCGTTGAATACGCGATCAGTTTTGCTTATTCCGTCATTAATGAGACGTTTTAATTGTCTTTTTCATGATACTATCAACATTCACTTTGAAAGCAGGTTACATATTGGAACCATTCATCTTCTACCTGTAGATGATGGTCTAGGGACATAAAATGTCGGGTTTGGCATGAAAATAAATGCGACTTTGAATAAAAGTTTCCAAAATAAATAACATATTCGAGTTTGGAGATGACATTCCAAACTGTACAAATTACTGACCTAGTTGAGGTTACCAATTGCTCTTACTGAAACTTTTGCAGTCGATAAACTCTTGTCTTTTTACGATGGCTTCCAGAAGATATCTTATGATATTGCCAGAACCAGTGAGTAAATGTCTGCAGCCTGTTTTCTAGCTGAATTTGGTCGATGCCTCATCTCGTGTTGATGGCTATATGAATCAGCGGGGAACGAATGGCTCATGATAATTCCTATTGCAGTTTGCGAAAGTTGCTCGCCTACCACGGAATATTTCAGTTGAAACTGTTGCACAGATTAATAGATTGTTGCAGTTATAGCATTCCAGTGATTCATTACACTTGGTTATTGATAAGTTTGAGTGCAATTCATGAGTGTGGAATTTTAACGATGTGTTTCACAACGCAACTGTTACGACTAAATTGAATAATAAACTATTCGTAACTGACCCAAACTTTTTACGTTATTTTTGTCTCGGAAATTTTAGTGATTAAAAACACGATCTGTTCTGTAATTCAGATTAATTTAGGTGCATAATAGCTAATGACCTTTTCTCTTCTTAGTGGTTTTATTTTATTTTGTTATTTCTCCATTGAAAGACTCAGAACTATTATTAAAACCGTTGCACAAATTCATAAAACGAAATATTTATTGCTGCAAGTCTTGGTATTAAAATATTATATATTTGCCAAACCGGTTAAACAATGCTGATTTGTTAGAGATCATAAGCGCAATGCAGCATAGAATGCAGTTAAATTATTAGCATACTCTTTGAGAATTTATTGCGATATGGCATTTCCTATTAGGCTCCTTACCTATGCAGCCACGGAAGGAATCTGAGGCGCTCGGCGATGAATCATGCCTAGGTATTGTAGACAACACCAGCATTGTAAGTAAATACAACTTTATGCATCAGACGTTAAGGTCCTAAGTCTAAAACTATCTGTTATGGGCTGTGGTCCTAATCACGTGTGGGTTCCGTCATACCATATTACGTAGAGTCTATTGATTTGCTACGTAGTTGTAAGTTTCTTCATGCTACTGTGTAGGTAATGTTTTAATGATGCCTGTTTTTAGTTTTTTACCGAATAATAAAGGATCGTGCATGGATGACTTTTCTAATAATACCTACTCGTAATATAATTATATTTACTAACCTTCCACAGTTAATAAGATCGTTGAGTATTTTATTAAATTGTAAGTACTGGGACTAAAATTATTTCTTATCCGCTTTAGATATTCGAGTACTGGTGCATTTTATAAAAGTTATGGAGTTTGGAAAACGTTAAAAGTTCCCAGAGTGATGCGCTGCACAACTTGCCTGGCCACATGTTATAGTTTGCAAATTACATTCTGTTGTGGCTCAACTTTTTTCCGAAATTGCTTTTCGCAAACAGCTGGTTGATGTTTGCGGACTACGTACGAATGACGTATTTTTTAGTGAAAATGTTGATTTTCCGAATGTTTTGCATACCTGTCGAACCTAAATTCTCGAATTGCGAATGAATAACTTATAAATAAGTCAATTTTAGAGGCCCATATCTCGTTCAGTCATATCCATTTATATGGCTCCGTCCACAGTCAATCATTTATGTGTAAGCGTGTGGAATGTCTGGTATGTGCCGCTAGAGAACACGCTGGTCAATTCAAAATATATCGATCATAGAAAGCGATAACCGTCATGTATTATAAGCGATTGTCACCTTTAGAGCAACATAATAGAGGTGGTGGTCGCGTGGAAGCCGGTACACGCTGAGGTCGATATATCTCGGGGGCGTTTATTGGCGAGAATTGGGCGCATCCCGGTTGCTCGAAATCGCTATCCGTCCTACGCTTAGTTATTATCTGATGGGACTTCGGACAACTGGCCTGATGCGACGTTAATGTAATAAAAGATAAAACTTCCGCTTCCAAACTTTGGAACGCTTTCGCGTTAGAAAATTATTTCTATTTAAGTATTAATTCCGGTGTAGGTTTCCTCTCTTGTAAAAAACAATGTATTTAACTGATTGACGCGCTATTTCGACACAGCTCGTTTATCTAACTGAAATACAGGCGGTGGGAGTCAACGGTTTGCGTACATCGAGAGGTCATGTAAAAACGTGCTCCAGTTTTACGATACCAAATCAGTTGGAAAAAAGTAAAGTAATGTAAAAATATTCCCTGTACGTCGTGTTTTTAATTTTGGGGTACGAATTTTATTCGTTCCCTGCATATTATCCACATATTTAAAAATAAAACTCGTTCGGAGTGTGGTCATCACTTTAAATTCAGTTGCCTTGTCTCGGCTTGCGCGGTGGTCGTTAACACTTCATTCATCGCCGGCCATCTGGATGTACGCTACGCCCTCACCCTATCCTGCCCTATTTGTGCTATTAATAGGAATGTATTGTCATACAACTGAAAGAGAGCTTTAGGGTTATAACTACACATTTTAATTATGTTTCAGCTTGTGTAAAGCCTATTTTTGTACAGACTTACCCTGTTATTCATAATGGACTTAGAACCTTCTAGAGCTTAGATAGCTGCTAAATCTGTTACCGTCTCTTTTCATTGACATAAGATTATCAAGAAAAAGACATTCTCTAAAGTCCTATTATTATGAGTAATAGGGTTAGTGTTACTTAGAATGTTAAGAGATTGTATCAATAGTTGCCTTTTCAATTCAGTAACCAATAAAGCTTTGGAATGCGTATACATATCATACCTACAACAGCCATTACAACCCGTCAGGCCAATCATCCATCGTCTCCCGACTCCCGATTGTCCGTCAATTGAACCTTTGTGTGGTACTTCCCTCCTAAAAATAGTCCAAATTGATCGATTCAGACTGAATTGGATATTTATACCATTTTGTTATTCCCGCATGCTTAAAGCATGTTTCTAAAACTGTAAACATGTTTCTGAGATTGAAACCGTGCGGGCCTAATATATAATGATTATGCACAGAGTCGATTTATAACTTAGCTATGCGGTGACTAAGTGGGGAAAAAGATGATTTTGAATGACGGAAAAGTTTTATTTACTTATATGGGTTTTATTTATATTTTTCACTTAAAACAAGTGCAAATTAAATGTAAAAAATATAAAAGAATTTAATTTATATAAATAGAGTAAAAGCCTTAAATTTACTTTAGTAAAATATTTCTAATAACATTCAAATAGGATGAGTGAGTCACTAGTTCCCTAAACCTATCATTAGTTTGGTATTTTTGTATTCATTGTTTTTCTGTGGGTAAGTACTGATATTATCATAACCACAGATACCTCCATTCTCGGTATTTTCATTGAGTCATCATTTTATTTATTTTTATTAGTTACATAAATTTATTTTTAACTTAATCAATCTATAAAGTTTGTGCACACTAGGCAACTTTAATTACTTACTATTTTAAGTTATTATTATTTTGTACAATATGGATAAATTAGGCTTGAAAGTAAACCAAATAGAAACCAGCTTGTAGGTACTTCATCTTATACGAAACTGATAATAGGATCGGGGTTTTAATCTCTAAAATACACAGTATGTGGGGATTACAAGGATGTTGCACTAAATGTATAACCATAATATGTCCATGTACATTGTACAAAATTGTTATTAATCTGTGGAACGGCTTAAGAGAACATGTGTCTAGAGGGTGCTTCCAAATTGGTCGGCACGACTCAGAGAGCAGGAATAATCTTTTGAATTTACAAAGATGTGAAATTCTATACAAAATTGTGGAACGAATATTTTGTAACTTTAGGTGTTACTGAAAAATATAAAAAAATTCGCTATAGACAATTTATACTATTAAACGTACAGTCAGCGTCATCAATCGGTATCCCCCTATTGATTTTAACAAGGACCCTTTTCATTTCAACTTTGGATTTCAGTCGGATTTGCTAGTATACTTATGGATATCTAATTTCGCTCGAGTTCCTATACTAGCAAATCCGACTGAAATCCAAAGTTGAAATGAAAAGGGTCCTTGTTAAAATCAATAGGGGGATACCGATTGATGACGCTGACTGTACATAGGAATACAAGTAGTATATAACCTAGGTGGGGTATCGCTCACACAGATCGGCTCCTGTGATTAATTCAATCGGATGCGTATGGTGAGCGGATGCGACGCCGGCGCGCCGGGCGTGCCCTTTTCGGCTACTGCGGCCCATTTCCAATTGCCCTGCTTACCCAAATGTTTTATGACTTTATGACTCATTTTTTATTTTATAATAAGTATCCATTCATGGCATCTTTCCAGACGATATTGTCAAATGAAGATTTTGTTGCACTACCTTTGCGTGTTCTGGATAGATCGACGAAGCTAAGCAACTTTCACCGTGGCTTCTAAAAATATGGGTTTGCAATTGAGCTTCTCAGTACGTAAGTTTTCAGTCTCGAGCATTAGAGTTGCTCAATAACTAATTTAGCTTAGTGTAAAAGTCAATTCATTTTACTATATTTTTTCTTAAACAAATTAATATTAAGAATTTTTTATGAAAGTAAAGATTTTCAGGAAATTTTAATAAGAATTCGTAAATACTTCCTTCTAGCAGCAAGCTCCGCCATATCCTATCTGCATCTGTACAAGAGTAGTTTCATTAATTAAACTTACTTTTGATATTATGTACCTACATTTAGCTTAACTAACCATTTCACTACACCTCATAAGAATTTCTTCTCAAATCGCCATCCAATTTAGGTGGATAGCTTAACAAAATCCATTTTTCGAGCCAAAGGCAAAGCCGAATTACATAAAAGCCCGAGTACTCTGTAATACACGGAGACAAATCAGTTCCATCGTTTTAAAGTCTTTTAAAGCAGGGATATTCTAGTGAGCGTTATGATTGGGTGGGGCAATTTCCCGGAGGGGCAGAGGGACTCATTTCCTGCGACGAGACGAAAAGAGGTACTTGAGTATTATTTTAAGCTTGCGAACATCTTTCGACACGCTGCCTTTGTTGTAACGGCTCCTGGATACAAGTAGTATAAACATTTATTATTATACCTACCTACCTATTATACAGGGTGTGGCAAATTCTTGGTCACTGAAGAGTAGTTACTTTGGGAAAAGTGTGCCTGATGGGAAATAGAGTCGATTAAGACAAACTTGTTTTTTTTTTGACAAATGAAATTTTTTAGGCTAACTGTACTTTTTTTCAAAAATCTAAAAATACAATTATTTTTTTCTTTAAAATAAAACAATAGTTTTCTAAGAACAAAACTTTCTAACTACAAGAGAAAAGGTAGCTACCCTTTAGTGACCAAGAATTTGCCACACCCTGTTCAATAAATATAAACTCAGGAAGGTCTTCATCAGAATTCATCACGGGTGTGGTTATGCAGATTGATAGGTAGTTGGAATCATTTGGAATAAAATAAATGTCTTCTTCTTGACAGCCATGCTTATAATTTTCTATTAATTTACAATATTCATGAAATAAAGCTTCTACAGCATAGATCACATTTATCCATCTCGTTATCAACATTAATTTGATATACTCGTAATTTAGCTTATAGATTAGATTAAAACAATAAATAACGATTTGTCGCAAACGTGGTGCGCTGTTGACCATCGTTCAGGAAGTGGTAGCCGCGCTTCCATCGATACGAAGACACTCCGTTAGAGCGACCTTCATGCATGTCACTCTTGTTATACAATTCAGCGAAGCGCCGACCAAGGAACTTCTATACTACGTAACTAGTACTGTATATAAGTTCCTTGGCGCCGACTTATACAAATAATAAAATTTTACTAAATCTCTCTCATTTTGTGCAGAGATAAAACTGCTGTTCTTCTAAGGCTGGATTCGACCAAAAGTCATCTTACTCCAGAGTAACTAGCCTATATAATTCGAAATACAATTGTTTAGAAAGCGCCACCGAACATTATTATGTGCATACAAATTATCCTGGTGAAAAGGTGTCAACTTTACAATGTCAAAATATTCAAACAAACAGTAGTTTACTCTCGAGTAAAACTTAATCCAGTTTGGTCGAATCCAGCCTAAGTAAAACTGTAGTGGTGGTAAAACTTTGATAATTTCATATGGCCAACACTGGTTGTTCTGAAGGTATCTGTAATGGCTTAAAAGTCGGGAGGGACAATTAAACGCGACTTGTATTCTCCAAAACATTTTACTAGCAGAAGTATATAAACAATGTAGTCTTTTTATTTATTTTATTGTTAGAGAATTCATTGAGCTCTAGTAGCTCGGAACACGGCCACATAAAAAAGAAATATAGCTTTACTTCACTTCCGTATGCGTGCGTCGACTCGCACCGAGCCAAAACGCGAAATTGCGATTTAGTTGCATCTTCATTCTTTGTGTTCGTTGCTTGAATGCCAGTCACGTCTACAAGGTGATACGAACCAGGCATGTAGGTACAACAGCAAAATGATGAAATAAAGTTAAAACGATGTTTTAAAAAATTAAATTATAACTTCTGTATCTTAATTATGAAATACGCAATTTAATGATGTTCTAAAAGGAAATTACTATAGTAGTTAAGCAGTCCGTAACACTACTAAATGTTTTGTCTTTGTCACTTTCATGTCGATGAAAAGAGATAGCGTTTGATTTGGCAATCAGTATGCTTTTATTTTATGCAATTGAACAGTCTAATCAAGCCGTAACCAAACAAAGTATGCCCACACGCAACATTCCAGTAGGTACTTACTATCTTTATCTTTACAAAGAGGCAAAACAAAGCATGAAATAGGAAGACATGACCTGCGAATCAACCTATTTGTTGTACATTTACTACAGATAGTCAAAGGAACGTTTAAAAATGTTTACAAGATTTTTGTTGTTAGAAGCTTCACGTAGAACTTGTCTCTTTGTTGTAGCGGCATTAAAGGAATACCTTTGCGGGAAATGTTTCCGGGTAATATATTTATGTAGTCGCAGCGAGAAACCCGGAAGGAGTTCAATTAAGTCTGGTATTTAAGGTTACCATCTACCGGTAAGCTCTGATTGCCGGCACCGCCTGCCTCCCTACCCAGGGGAATCTCCTTCCTTTTAATTTTAGAATACAATAAAATACCCGCGAACCGAAACATTTTTGCTATCAAACCGTAAAGTGAATTCATAAATCTGAATGCCAAGACCAGCTATAAGTGCGCAATAATTTCAGTTCTTGGATGTTTTTCTTAAGAATGTTTTTATTTTTTGCGGATCTCAATGCTCTCTAAAAAGTTATTCAAGTATTCTAGAATCTTATCCTACTAATATTATAAATTCGAAAGTTTGTAAGGATGTTTGGATGTGTTTGTTACTCTTTAACGAAAAAACTACTGAACGGGTTTTAATGAAACTACATAGTACATAGTTTATGACGTGAAATAACACATAGACATACTTTTTGTCCGGGTGGCTATCACGTGAGCGAAGCCGCGAGTGGAAGCTAGTGTAAGTATAAAGCATACCAGTGTTTCAAAGATAACCGGCCTTTGTACATTGGACTGGACAGTAGCATTAGTACCATTATTCATACCATTGAAAATAAAAAGTCTTATCAAAATTTTCAATTCCGAAAGGATTTGAACCCGCAATGATACAAGCGATCCCCCTTAAGCCGGAGTGCCTTTACCAACTCGGCCCCGGAATCCATATTCGTCAGGTTGAAAATCTTGATAACCTCATTTATCGATTAGCTCGGATCGGGTTCGAATCTCGATCGAGCAAAATCCGAAAATGATATGACTTTTCATTGCAATGAAATAATTCCGCGTGTACCTAACGTTTAATACTATAAAAAAATAAATTATAGGACTTACCATTAATGGTACTAGTGACACTAATTCATATCAACAGTTGGTCAATGGTGAGAGTAAGTACTTAGAATTCGAGCCGAGACAGTTTGAATCACAAATCCAATTTAACAACTAATTAACCTACTTATTTTTGTAAGACTTTGTTCGTAATCTTTTTTTGTACAGTAGAAAGACATCACTCATGCAAGGTAGGATTAAAATAATATTAAAATCAAAAATCTTATTATAATTTTGAATACCTATGTGCTTTTCATTACCTACTTCGCCACTAAAATACTGCGTGAGATACTTGGGTACATATGAAAAGTCCAAAAACCGAAATGCCGATCCTTGAAATGCCGATGCTTAAAATAGCGAAATTCGATATGTAGAACGGTTGAAATGCAGAAAGCTTGAAAGATAGAAGTTTGTAAGGTCGAAAGCTAAAAGTCAGAATGCTCGAAATGCCGAAAGTTCCAATTGCCGAACGTTTACAAAGTAGAATGCTTAATAAGTATAAGTTCCAAATGCCGAATGACTAAAACATCGAAAATGATCGAAATAAGTACTTACATAAATTATTGAATTTTTTAGTACTTTATTTCGTGGTAGTTTTTACGGGTGCGAAAGTAGTTTAGGTGTAAAGTAGCAAGATGGAAACGTGATAGTGAAACGACTTAAATACTTACAAAATTATTGTATTCTTAACCGAACTTAAAAAAATAAGGAGGAGGTTCTCAATTCGTCGGATTTTTTTTTTTTTGTGTTTTTTGTGTACTTTCACCGGTTACTCGAAGACGCCTCGACCGATTTCAAAGATTCTTTTTTTGTTTGAAAGGGTACACTTTTCCAATGTTCCTTTTGATCATCAGATCAGGATCTGACGATGGGATCTTGGAGAAATCGAGGTAACTCTTCACATTTTAAAGGCATACGCGATTCGGGAATTTTTTAAGAACTTGATAGGATATCAGTGACAATGCAATATGATGGTAATATTAAGCTGACCTGATGATGGAGTCAGAAGCTGTTCAACAGAACTCCTTAGTAAATAAGCCGATTTAGTTAAAACTCGGCATATCTGTCAAGTTCCGACTACAATGTAATAATATGGTCATAACAAGCTGATCTGAGGATGACATCAGGAGCTGTTCAACAGAAATCTTCAGTAAATAGTCCGATCGAGTTGAAACTTGGAACTCAGCGTATCGGTGAAGTTCCGACTACAATGTAATAATATGGTGACAGCTGCTGATCTGATGGAGTCAGGACCTATTGTGTCAGAACTTCTCAGTGAATAACAGTGGAAGATCCATGTTTGGGTCTCACTCCCCCTCCCCTCTCCCTCCCCTTCCCTCTCCCCCTCCTCCTCTCCCTCCCCCTCTCCCTTCCCTTCTCCCTCCCCCTCTCCCTCCCCCTCTCCCTCTCCCTTCCCCTCTCCCTCCCCCTCCCCCTCTCCCTCCCCCTCCCCCTCTCCCTCTCCCTCCCCCTCTTCCTCCCCCTCTCCCTCTCCCTCCCCCTCTCCCTCCCAGTCTCCCCCCCTCCTCCCCTCTCCCCCCTCTCTCCCTCCCCCTCTCCCTCCCTCCCCCTCTCCCTCCCCCTCTCCCTCCCCCTCTCCCTCTCCCTCTCCCTCCCCCTCTCCCTCCCCCTCTCCCTCCCCCTCTTCCTCTCCCTCCCCCTCTCCCTCCCCCTCCCCTCATTCTAAATACAGGTGAAAGAATTTTTTAAATCAGATGAGTAGTTTTTGAGATAACCTCCTACATACGAGTACAATACAAACACACTTTACCTCTTAATAATAATAAGTAAAGACAAAAAAAAAATTCTTACATCTACCTACATAATTATTTCGAGCATTACTGGTTTCAAGCTTTTATATTTCAAGCATTCTAAATTTTGAGCGTCGGCATTTTAAGCTTCTATGTTTTAAGCTTCGGTATTTTGGCTTTCGGCATTTCGAGCATTCTGATTTTTAAGCATTCTACATTTAAAGCTTCTACATTTTAAGCATTCTTCTTTACGAGCATTCGCTATTTCAAGCATCGGCATTTCAAGGATCGGCATTTCGGTTTTCGGACTTTTCATATGTACCCATACATTTGTATCATCAACATTTTTCTTGCGTAAAAGTTAAAAAATTACTCATGAAACTTTAGGCAAACAAAAAGTACCTACAACTACTCCGTGTTTCGGAGGGAACGTTAAATTGCCGGTCCCGGCTTTTAAGTCGTTAAGCCATGACGAAGGCCTTCTGGCGGACTCCGTCGTCGAAATTGACCACTAGTTCATACGAACATACACTACGCACAATGGATCTAGGCATTCGTGATGCTAGCCGTTTCACTGCGCAGTAGAAAATGTTGTATGAAAAAGCTTCACTGCGCATCGAAACGGCTAACTCTACGAATGCCTTGATCCATTGTGCGTACTGATTATACACACTATTCTGGAACAGTTCGAACACAGAACAGAAAGAACTGTGGTTTTGAAAGTCTAAATATGACCTGCGAAAACAAATGTCGAAGCTATCTTGAAATTGACACGCAATTTCGAGATAGCTTCGACATTTGAGTTTCCAATCAGACCTCCCTATTTACTTGATAAAAACAAACCCAAGGCTTGCATAAGCTCTCATTGAAGCGTGCTTCCATTCATGAAATGCGAGCCAGTACCTAGCTTCTCATCTCCGGTATCGTTTCACTTAACCAACACTCCAATACCCGAGGGATATAGGATTATGGACTTGAAAGGTCACGATTTACACGTTCCTATCCATTTGAACGGAATATCTTATTAGAATTAACTAAGTAGATATGAGCGCTATAAACAGACCAATACAAAAATATTGAGATCTATAAAAGGTTCTTCGATAAGAGGTTAGCACTTTCAAATAAGGTAGGAGACGGCATTAATTAAATATTAATAAAAACAATATCATTCAAAATGATCTGTCTGTTTTTTTATCAACGAATTAAAGTAAGGTTTCCCAGTTTTACGTTTTACTAATCATAGTCGCTGAATCACAGGGTAGTTCCCATCTGACAGTGTATGCAAAATGAACTTTTACACCGATGTTTGCACTCATAAAAGGAAACGTTTCAAATACAGCGTGAAATCCGAACCTGTAGCGAGTAGGTCCATCCATCTCATCTCCGGTACCCACTTTCCCTCCTCTATCCGACTACCTCCACGGGAAAACATTTCAGATTTGCCTACTGCTTTACCCATTTTTTTGGTAAAACCTTCATGTTAGAAATTTAACATGTTTAAGGTTTTTAAATCGATTTCAGATTGAGATTTCAAAGTTAGATCTCTAGGGAATTTTCACTAGTCGGGTTTTGGTTTTGAACTATTTTTTATTGATCATGGAAATATACTATCTAAGTTTATCTTTCACAAAATCTAAGTCCGTCTTGAAACCACCTACGAAAAAGTTAGCAAAACGACAGTCATACCGGAAAAACATCAAAGCGGCAAAATTAATTACTATCCCCTCCACAACCTATTTATTCTGAGGCCGATGAAATGTTTTAAAAGCCGATACTCAAGGGGCGAAGAGCAAACTGCAAGTCATCGGCTCTCAGTGAATTTACAGCGCAATAAATTTCTACACAGTCTTATCGGCTAAGAGTTCAAATGAACTGTCTCGCCGTAAGAAATAAGAGCACAATCGTGTAGAATACCGGCCTAGCAGCGCTTGTGCTAGCCTAGGGCTACACACAAGCAAGGTCAAAGGTTGACAAGAATAATCGTATAATAGATCCTTAACAACAGTTGATCTACGGATTATTAGAGGAACGAGGCCATTGGACAGGAAGAATCTGCCAAAAAATATTTCCAAACAGAGATTTTTTCAACACCTGTGAGTTAAAAAAATCTTGTACTCATCAAGAGTAGATAAGTTAATATAATTTTACGTTAGGTCACATCTGGTGTTTGTAGGAAACAGGCAGTAAACCAGCTTTCAACAAAAATAAGCCCTAAGTAAGCAAGGCAAGCCTCTAATGCAACAGTAATCAGGATTGAAGCTAAGTATTTAGCGGCGTCTGAGGATGAAACGTTTCTTGTGTAGAAACAATGGGCACTTTGGAGATTTAGTGGAGTGTACGGCTAGTTTAGTGTTCGGGCTACTGTGTAAGCTTGAGTGGTTTGCACAGGTCTTTACATACAGAAAGCATAACTGACTGAAAATATTTCTTGTACAAAGAACAAACAAAACCGTGAAAATTAACACTTATTGCTGATTCTTCTACATAAAATACCTTGATTTAAAACTAGTTTTTTTTAAATAGGTAGGTAGATGAAAACGATACCTTTACATTACTAAGGCAAAGGCAATTGCGGATCCAATGTCACTACCGAAAAAGGAAAAGAGTAGGTAAATCAGGAATCAGAGTAAGGTTCGCCATCCGTCACGTGCAGTATTCCCTCGACGGCGATAAAGTAACCCTGGCAGTAACTCTACGAATGAGGCGTGAATGTATATTGGGACCATCACAAATTATGGCATCTTAGAGACCGGCTACATGTTCAATCTTACTTGCACGTATACTCATTTGCACAAGCAGTACTTTTTGAGTTGCTGGCGACCCGTCCCGACTTTGTTCGGTTTAAAAAATGCTTATATATGTCCATCCACAATATGTTAGGTGCCTACTCTTTAAAACAGTGAAATAATTTTTCAAATATTTGCAGTCGAAGATTACCCTACACATACTCGTACACACAAAAATCACACTTTATAATATTGGTATACAATTTATAATAGAGTGTTTTCATTATTGCATATCAGAAACTATCAAGAAAATCAATAACTAGAGTACGGTCTTCTACGAATATGCATTCCATACAGTACAGATTACGCTAGTGTGTTCACCCCGTACTGAATGACCTACAAGACCGTAAATAACTCAAACATCCCAGCATAGACACGCTAAGTGTAAACATAAATATACCTACGGCTAATGAACTTCTGTTGGGCCGACGTTTTTGTACTGGCCATTGTTGATCACATTTGCAGTGAAGTGTGGGTAGGTTGTGAAAGGGCGGCTAGTGTACGTCGAACTTCATAATGACTTTGCTATTTCTTCAGCTTTTTGCCAATTCCAGTCATTTGCTGATGTCATTCTCCTTTGGTTTGTAAGAGATCACTTTAAGCGATAAGCTCGCCAATTGTTTTTACCTATGTTAAGATATTTCATACTGAAGGTTTATTTGTGGTAAACAATAAAGTGTTAGATATCTACCTATCTATCTAAACTTATCTCTTTTTATCATTCTGAAATGTACGGATTTTGAATAAATTTGCTTAGACTTACAGCTTACAGTGGCATACCAATGTCCAAGCTAAAGCCAGATTGATAATGCACCTGGTCTCGTAGACGATACAAATTGCATATCAGCGCCGGCGCCGTAGCGATGAGCTTAACGATACATCATACATGACCCAATTTGGTACTAAATTTTGATGACAAATGACTCAAACAAAACAGTTCATTTTGAGCCACCCTATTTCACATACGCATGTACCCATCCCTATGCTTTTGTGCTGAAATCCGAGCGTCTCCGATTGCCAGTGACTTGCAGTTTCACGCGAGTTAATTGTGTCTATACAAGTTTGTAATAGAGTACACTGTACATGGATATAACGAACCGTAAACTTTCGCAAAGAGCTTTGACCGACTGTTTGTGTGAAGCTAATTAATTTTTGGTTTGATCACTTGCTGTCACCAAGTAGAACGAATGAAGCCTGACCAATTTTTCTTAAAGCATTCTGCGCACATTTTAGGCATAGGTATTTTACAGTTTCCTTAATTGGATTGATTTTTGTCAGATGTTCTAAGACTTTGACAACTTCGAAAGAATCAAATGATTACAATTGGTACTAGTTAAGAAGTACCCGCATATTAAACCGCGTAGCGGGAGCTACGAAACTTAAATGTACCAAAACCAACGCTAATGCACTTCACCGCTACGCACCGACGTATATTAATAGCTTATTTTATGACATACAACGCTCGCTACCAGTTAAGTAGGCAGCCATGTTGGACAAATAACAGCGATTCAACTTTATTGAGCTTTTAAGAACCGTTACGAATTGTACGTAAGTAGCGAAATACTAATAAAGCTTAAGATTAATTTCGAGGACTTCAATGTAGAGGCGTACAAAATAACTGCAACTGCAGTTACTAAGTCGTTAACGATACTCGGGAAAAAACGTATAGAAAAAGATGGAGGCATGTTTTATTAATTCTACGTACACACGGCGCGGTGCGGTCGCGGAATGGAGTCGACCGCCATTTTTCTGCGGACGAGATTTAAATATGGAATTCCGGTGTGCGAGCGGGAGAGGCGCGTGCCATTGACCTTGCGCAGGGCCGCACGCGCCGGCCGCCTGCGCCCGCGCCTCTACACAACATTGCACTTCTATCTGCATTTTATTGCGATATTCAAGTACATTTTATGAATACACTTCTAGGTAATATATCTAGTTCTAGGATTATAATATGTACAAATCTATACTAATATAATAAAGCGGAAGAGTTTTTTGTTTGAACGTGCTAATCTCAGGAACTACTAGTCCGATTTGAAAAATCTTTCTGCACGTGATAGCTAAACTCTTAAGGAAGGTTATAGGCTACTTTTCGTCATCACCATCATCACCAAAAACCATCACTACGGGGGAAACGCTACGAGGGCGCTGCTATTAATCGATAATAATTCAATGTAATATAAAATAATAATAATACCTACCTACAAGAGAAGTCAATATTCACAAAAATACCTAAATATTTTAAAACCATGGCATCTAGCTTCATACATCAATGTTCTATCAGCATTCCCGACCCGTCCTATTCACGTAGCAATATCCTGATTGGCCAATTATCGAAAACACATCATGTCATATTACTGCTCATCTTGGAAAGCGTGGCACGTTGCGTCGCATCACAAACACAGACACACTCTGAGTACTTAATTAGGGAAATTGCTCTCTGTTTGTCCACGTATGCTGAAACTTGGCTAACTCACCGGTAGGTACTAGTGTTGTGGCTAGTTTGGTGAAAGCCCGAAGCCGAAATGGTTCACCACAAAAACTCGGTCAAAAATACTTATCCTTTAAGAATTTGTGTTTTAGTTATTAACTTTTATATTGAGATACCGTGTTCATAAAGTACAAATTATACAGTCCACAAGTCAATATCTAAATTTCATATTTTTGAGTACAGGCAGCGGAAATCAAGTGGAAAGTTACACTCAGAAATATCTAGCTAGTAAAAAGAACAAAATATTTTACTGTTCCTACCAGCCCCCCTAGCCATATTACACTATCTATCGTCGCGATCGCTGTAGAACACTTCAAAATATATAGGAATTGACGTTTAAAGGTGATGAGTCACGTGGTCAGAACGTCAATTCCTCTATACATTTTGAAGTGTTCTACAGCGATCGCAACAATAGATAGTGTAATATGGCTAGGGCCCCTGTTTATTATGTCAGGTGCTTAAAAATACTCGGTTTTAACGATTTGCCGAAAGTAAAGTTGCTTTTTCGGTTTTACCCCACCAGCTACCGGCAATCACGGTCAGCCATTAGGGGCTAGCGAACGACAGTGAATTAAAATGCATGAATCACGCCCGTAGGGAACGTCACCATGGACAACCCTAGCCCTGGTTTAGGTAAAAGTTAGTGGCGTAGTACCTAGAAGGAATATTTATGATGTCCGCCCCTAGCCTTTCACGTTTCCTATTTGTAATGGCGCTATTTTGGTTGAGGTGTTTGTGGATTTCCCTTTGTCTGGACAAAATAGATTTCATGTTTTTCGCACCTTTCAAATAATTTTAGTACCTAAGCTTGGTAAACTATGTTTACTGGTAGACTTATATTAATATTTTGTGCGAGTCGATAATTCAGATAATTGAATACGATCGAATGAGTCAGACGTTCCAATCAGCCTCAAGGACTGGCTTGTAATTAGTGGATGCTCTACTTCAAAATAAAAACATCTCATACAACCTTTGTAAATATGTAGGTATCTAATTGTTTAAAACACGCAAAATATCTAAATTCTATTAAAAATTAAATACTTAATAAAGTTAAAAGTTAAAGGTACTTAATGAGACGATTTGAATTTTATCAATCTGTAGGAGAGAAATAAGTGATTGAAAATGTAAGCAATTCCTTAGGCGGTCTAATGTAGTAAATAATCACAATTTACATCGCGAATTCCTCTGAGGCAGTTCCGATAAAATCCTGGCTGAAGCCGCGCGTAGTTGATTCCTCGAATACCAATCTCTAATTATGGAGAAAATCTTAGTATAAGATACGAAATGTATTCAGAATAAGTTCAGAATATTATGTGTACGCTACCATCACGAACACTTAGATATGCATGTTATTACAAAAGTTGCTAGGGAATGTTCATCAAGTTATCACTGTCACTTTAGACTTTATATACTATCCGCTTGTTATGTTTACATACCAACCGTTTGCTTCAAGCTAGAGACAAACTGCTCCCACGTACACCACATATGCAACGCATATGATATCTGGACTCTTGATTTTATATGAAACACTATGCAATAGTAATACACTTATCGTATGCAACGCAAACACGTCTCCTACGCAACGTCGACCTGCGATGTCCAGCGGGGCTAAAGTGGCCACTTTTGGTGTTTCATAATATGTTTCATAATTATGTTTCATAATATGCTTCATAAATGCTTCATAATATGCTTCATACATACTTAATTTATGAAACATATCGCAAAACACCTTTTTTGACAGTTCTTTATAGAATTGGTCAAAATTGATTCTATAAAGAACTGTTAAAAAAGGTGTTTTGTGATATGTTTCACAAATGAATCACTTATGAAGCATATATGAAGGATATATGAAGCATTTATGAATCATATTATGAAATATATTATGAAAAACCAAAAGTGACCACATTTGTCCCCCAGATCGGCATGGGAAGGTGGAGAGGAAGTTCGTACGCCATTCCATGCGTGTGACCAGTGTGTTTCTTTCTAGAACTTACGCGTAGCTCGGCATAAAGAAATAGAGCTTTGGTGCGCGCGTTTTGTTGTCATAATGTGAGATAAACAGCATAGTAAGGAAATAGGTTGTCATTTATAAAATAAAATTCATTGAATATCGTGATGCTACATTACGCAATGTAGCATAGGAAGAACTAAATTTTTTTTGTAGCGCGGAAATATTCATTTAAAAATGGTAAACTTAATAGTCACCCTCAAACTTGCTATCAGAATCAAAACACATGACAGACGCACTAGTGCACTTTCTGAGAAATCACAACAGCGTCTGATGTCAATTTACGTTGCATACTCTTCTCCCAAGTTGCATTGCATACATTGCGTACGTAGGAATAGTTTGTCTCTAGCTTTAATCAGTGAACTGGTTTCTAGACGTATTTTTTAATAAGAGAATGTGACTGGTTTAGACTAGTAGTAGTGTACAGAACTTATTCTGATATGGATTTGATTTTGCTGATCAGCGCTATTTATAACTAGGTTTTACGATCCGAAGCCAATACGAATGGTGATGAAATATGCAAAAATATTGCAATCGCATAGATTCTAGCGATCAGACCACCACGAAGTAGCCCTATTAAGGAACTACTCCGAATGATACCTGAGATGGCGTCCGCGGTCGCCGTATCCAATTGCAATACACGAGGATCGAAGCAATGCCTGCCAATCTGTAGCAGCGTTATGCAACATTGATTTTCTGATCTATTCCTAATACTAAGACACTATATTGACTTTGCACGTTACTTAGTTTATGCAAGATGGAAAATGAATGGAATATTTTCTATGAACGGTCCTGTAAAAGATTTCTCAGTTTTCATAGCCCACCGCCTGGCATGCTTTGCTGTTTGTCTAAGTATATCTTTTTCTATTCAATATATACTGGTGCCTACTAAATGTATAGAGCAGCGAGAATAATTAACCGCGTAACCGAGCGGTCGGGCGGGTCCACCCAATCGCGATACATTTTAACAAACGCCGTGATAAAAAGGGACAGCAGCGTGCTAGGCGTTTTCTATGAACTTAAGAGGCCTGCCACAGGCGAATTTCCATAAAAACGTAATACCGAAATAATTTAAAATTTAAGCATATTTTTATCAGTTTATGTTGTTAGATTAAGAGAGTAGGTATTTATCTAGGTTCCTGTTACACTTTTGTTCCGAAAAACTTACCTAAAAAGAAATGTAAGCAAATTGAATTGAAATCTTTGCAGGTACACCAAAAATGCAATTTTAGTCTTTTCATTTGTTCTATAGTAAGTTTTTTGGAACAAAAGTGTAACAGGAACCTAGATAAATACTGCCTTTATCCAAATAATAACATAAAGTGATAAAATATGTTCAAATTTTAAATTATTTTGGTATTACGTTCCTAGGTACGTAGGTACGTTCGTCGGTCCCTTAAGCATCGATAAAACAGTATGATTACATAACATGGAAAAGCTTAAAAAAGTTATTAAGTTCCACGGCAGGGGAATAAAAATTGCCAGTGCCTTAATAAACAAACAAAAATAATAGAATTTTATTGACCTCGTCCAAATCAAATATTTTTTGAGTCGAAAGGTAATTTAGGGACCTAGTACAAATACACGTAAAATAAAATCAATTTAGGGCCCAACGGGAACGACGCTGCTCTGTATGGATATATGAAAGGAGAGAAAAGTAAAATTAATGGAAGCCTCCTGGTGAATCTGCGTTTTAGATTGAACAAAATATTTTTCAGGTTCAAACAATGAATGGGTGACTCATCGCATATCATTTTGGCTTTATGAACAAAATAGAATATTGTGGTAAAATAAAAGAGATTAGAGACGAAAGTTGTTTGTAAAAAATACTTAAATAATAAATAATGCTGAATATTTCACACTGTAGCACACTTATTACTATTTATATTCATGTTTTTTGTAAATACATTCATAATAATGCAGTACATAGAAAAACACCCAAACCCGTGACAAATATTTGCAGAGCATACAAACTTTATGTTTGCGACGGGAATCGAACCCGCAACCTTCTGTGTTTCAGGAGGGTCTTCGCCCACTACGCTACAGAGATCGTCATTTGTTTTTATTAGAAAGATAAAATTATTCTACTTGCTTAAAAATATGATAATACTATTTTAATAAAATAAGTTAACGGAGTTAACTATTTTAGTGTAATTAAGTGAGTAAGTAAGTACTCTTTATTCATGATTATTTTATTATCCGTGAAGAAAACGCCATTGACATGTGAACCACTAAAAACTAATGAATATTTTTTATTCGTTTATATTAATTTAACTATTCAAACTGTTTACCTATAAAGTAAACTAAAGTAAACTACCTGTAAAGTAAACTTTTCGGGGTTTTCACGTTTCAAACTTTTGACTATAGGTTATAGCTGATCAGTCGCCTTCGCAACCGAACCTCACCGCATCGCCTCGGTATTCTTTATATGGAATTCTATGGACCAACGCTCACTACATCAACTTCGTAACGTCACCGGATCGCCGCACAGCATCGCAATCCAAAAGTGAAGGAACAAGTGAACGCCGAAAAGGCGATGCGGTAATGTAATAATGTAATAAATGCGGTATAACCTTATAACATTTTAACAATGTTTTGAGTTTAGTTTTGGTTTGCATTTCAATTTAAAATGAAAAACTTCGATACATAACGAAAGTTATAGAAAAATCAGATCATAGAGATAGATTCTGAAAATTTTTGATCAACGTGTTTCATCAATCTTGTATCTGGTTTATATATAATAGAAATTCAAATAGGAATCCGACATGGAGCGTTATATTACCTATAATTGACCTTACGATCACTGCCAGCGGGTGTGGGTCGCTCGTTACGTTATAGACCCTTAAAAGGACCCTTTCACACTTAATTAAAATGACTGTTGGTAAATCCGCAAGTGTTTTGACCTTAATATCCTGTATCCTTACATTCTTGTTGTTTTTGGGAAAGATTTTTACTTTTGATGATGATTAAAAACATTTTAGTATCTATTAGTATATTAGTTTTTTTTAGTATATTGTTTATTTTTGTATATTAGTTAGGTACGGTATCTAAAAGAATCGAATATCTAAGAGTCAAATTTATTCGGCCATTAAAAACATGATAATGATATAAATTATAATATATTTTATTATACAGACTACCTTTATACTGATTAGGTTGAATATAAGAAAACTTATAAACCAAAGAACGTTGAATACGCCAGCCACTTAAAAATACTCCCTTAACTCTTTTAAACAAAGATGACCCCATTATTCAAAATAAATTGACAATTTAGCAAGATTTTGTAGAGTATGATTTTTTCTTGTCTCTCTTATGTCAATGAAAAGAGACGACTACAGATTAAGCAGACATGTGAGCTCTAGGAAGCCTCTAAATCTATTATAAATAATGGGGTGTATAATAATATAATGTATACACCTTACTTTTTGCTGTTTCAATAAAAAAATGCATATTCGACGTGTTATTGACGTTTCATGACTTTGCACCATAAAAAAATCGTTGAATTAAAAAAATTAACGGCCAGCGCACGCGTTTAACTGTTATCTCTGACATTAATTATTTATAACTTTGTCCCTTTCCCTGCGTGCGCGCATATGGGTGCCACTATTATAGGAACTAGAGGCATACTGTCCAACGAGGCACAGTCCGGTCAATAAGCATTAATAGTCCGATAAAACCAGGGGCGTAGCTATAGCTTTGTTAAGGGGGGGGGTCCAAAGGTTCCAATATACCAAAGATCTTTGTTAAGGGGGGGGGTCCAAGGGTTCCAAGATACAAAAATTGACTAGGTTTCCTCCGAACTTAATGGGCTAAGGGGGGGGTCCGGACCCCCTAAACCCCCCCCTTATATACGTCCCTGGATAAAACTGATATCAAAGTCCAACTAAAAGCGATAAAGTCTGTCAGTTGCATCATTTGTCTAGAATTACGACTTTAACTAAATTATTTGACTTACGACAACGATTTGCACATAGCATGTTTTTGACGTGTTAGCGTCTTATAAATCGATGAACACAGCCGGCATGCACGAAAAAGTGTCACGTTCCGCGAGCGAGAGCGTGCAACAAGCGATAGAGAGGCACGATCGGTGTTAAACCTATATTTGATTGTGAACCCTTTGAAAGTCTTAGTAAAATAGTTGGATAAGTAGTTAGACAAATCGGCGTACTATCGATTGTACAATCGGACTAAGCGTTAGTTTCGTTAACACGTAAAATTATGGTTCGTGAGCCGACTTTACAGACAGCCATTTTTTTTTTCATAGAATCGAAACAGGATAGAATAGATCATATTTTCTAAGAACGGTTGATCTTCAGAAATTAATGTTTTTTCGAAGATATCTAGAGGTGGGCAGACGTATGTACCTATATGTATGTCTAAATAACACATTTGTCTCGTTTCACATATTTACCTATGTATTGAAGACTTATTAAAGGCACTAATTTTGTTAGAATTTGTGCGTCAAATCCTACTATTACAAATTAAAAGCGAGATATCTAATTACTCTCGCTTCCGTGCTTTGGAGGGCACATTAAATTGTCGGTCCCGGCTTTTAAGTCGTTAAGCCATGACAGAGGCCTTTAGGCGGCCTAGAAAAATCCGTCAGCAGAGTTGGCCACTTGCTCATACGAACTCATTCACTCTCCGTTTGATACGAGGAGCGTAGAGCCACTTATTTTCTTGCATGATGTACAGGTACGCGTATAAAATTGAAATAAAATGCTTCACTGGACAGCGGACCTTATTAACAGCGCACGCGCATGTACCCGTATCGCAGGAAACCAACAATTAATTACACAGATTGAATCATCAATCCACTCCATTGTCAACTATCAACTTTTTATAGGATCACCAATGCTTTGAGTATTAATAAGTCCAAGATGAGCTTTGATTTTTATACAATAGAGATGGAAGATAAGCTAGATTTGTGGCATTGATATTAGATCCATTATGTAGTTTTATAATTTTAATTGATTTTAATGTAGCAATTGATTGATTGAGTTGGAAAAAGCGGCGCGTTTATGTCTTTTATATGTACATTCGTTAAGCAATAAATGGATTATAAAATTATAACAATACATATTTTGATTTTTCAAAATCCGTCATATATTTTCAAACTCAGATGAAACAACGACAGCCACAACCACACAAAGAACACCAATAAAATGAAAAATGTTTAATAGTAGTTGACCAATAGAAATTAAAAATACTAATAATTAAAATTAAAATACAAATAATCCCAAATATGACCGTAATACTTTACCAACATTGATTAAATGTTGGTAAAGTATTAGGTACGGTCCTATTTGGGATTATTTGTAAAATTATCGAACAAGAGACGCTTGAAACGTTTTTGGAGTCATCGTAAAATTGCACTGGTAAAAGTTCGGCGCCCTAAATTCAGGCACGAGACCCAACTGAGAGCAAGCATACCGAGTACGTCCATTAAGCACGTGTTGAGCATGTGGCAGTATGAAGTTAAAAGGGCATACAAAGAAAAATTGGTCTTTAGGTTTCTCGATGTCAGTTTCTATGAAAGTTAGGTATACTGGTTGGGTTCATTATATATGTTTGAGCCTACGATTTCCTAATCGTATAGGGAATGAAGTAGTCGGGAACGTCTTCAATGATAAATTTGATTTCGAGTAGTTTAACGTATAATTTTAAATAAAATGTAATTACAGCTTATTTTTACGAATGGTCAAGTGGAGGAGGAAAACGAATTCTCATCGTCTGACGTTTGTGCGCTATCTTCACGTTTATGGTTAGTTCCCAAGATGCTCGCTAGATGGCGTTAGGCGTAGGTAGCGGCCTGAACATGCCGGCCGCCTTGGAAGTACCGAGGCTCCAATCTTCCAACATGATGATCTCGATGACTGGTTACTGGCTCAATGGTTCCGCAAGAAGCGGGCAGATCTTCGAGAACGCTCGTCGGATCGTGCCAGTAGATGTCCGGATCTCAGCTACTCGTGCGATGTTGTCCTTTCCAGGAAATAGACGCACTATCCTACCCATTCTCCATTTTAAGGGTGGAAGGTTTTCCTCTTTGATGAGTACCAGGCTGTCTTGGGCGATGTCTGCGCTGTCATCCCTCCATTTTGTGCGTTGTTGGAGCTCGGAAACGTACTCTTTGGACCAACGTTGCCAAAAATGTTGTCTGAGCTGCTCCACCCGATCGTAGCGTGCCAGTCGCGTCGGCGTGGTCGATGTCAGGTCGCTGCAGGCTGGCGCAGTCAACGGTCGGCTGATCAGGAAGTGTGCTGGAGTCAGTGGAAGGAAATCATTCACATCTGAGGACAGAGGGGACAGTGGACGGGAGTTCAGGACGGCTTCAATTTGCGTTAGTACCGTTCCGAACTCCTCGTACGTTAATCTTGCGTTACCAAGCACCCGCCTTAGATGGTACTTGCAGGACTTGACTCCCGCCTCCCATAACCCACCAAAATGAGGACTGTATGGAGGAATAAACGTTAATTTAATAAGATTGTTACTGAGGAAATCAGAAACATCATTAAAGTTATCGAAAATTACGGATAATTCTTTTTCAGCACCAACGAAATTCTTTCCGTTGTCTGAAAAAATTTGATGTGGCTTACCGCGACGTGATATGAAACGCTTTAAAGCTAAGAAATAATCCTGTGTGGTTAAGCTACCCACCAACTCTAAATGTACCGCTCGAGTAGTGAAGCAAATAAATAAACAAATGTATGATTTTATTAATTTTGCACCTCTGCCTTTACGGTTAGGTATGAAGTTAAGTATGAAGTTTCAAGGGCCTTGCACACACCACTATTCACCCATGGAATATACTAGATGCTGCCGTCCTGCATGAAGAAAACGTTTATGTTCATACTCACACAACAACTTAGTAAAACGATGCTCACCACATAACAAAGTAGGATGTTTTTTCTCAAAACTAAAACCACTCGCGTTACACAATCTACCACCAACACGAATACTGCTATTTTCATCTAAAAATATATTTAAACCCGCTATATTATTACGATTTTTAGTATAAATAGGTAAATTATTTTTTAGATTACGATATTCATTAGGAAACGATTCCTGTTGTACTAAACGCGTCAATGCAACTAGCGAGTGATTGAGTTCACTCGCAGATAACAAACCGGTTCTACGGCTGGGAACGGGTGCTCGCGCGTTATATCTATAAATTGCAACAAATATGCACAAGCCCGCTGCAAACGAATAAAAGACGAAAACGATCGCATACGAATAATTGATTTGATTGCGCCGAAACTAAATACACTGCATACGATTTAAGTCTGGGCAATACCTACATGGTTCAATATTAGGTAGGTACATATTTACTTACATAACATTGATTATTGCTGTCGTATTTTAATGAATTAAAATTAAAAAAAATATTATTTTAATTTTAATTTACACTATTTTAACGGTACTTCACGATTTTCCCGCCACACTAACAGTTGTAAAACACACGAATATTATTGAATAATATCATTTAACGATTTTTGCTGAGGTGAATGAATCACCCAACGAATCAGCTGATTCCCTCAAAGGAATTCGAACAGAAAACCTACCGTGTTCAACACGCTCGGTACTTTCCGTAAATAACGTTTTGCAGTACCGATCCTCCTTCGTCAACGTAGAAGGCAAATCGGTTAATTCTTCTAACTCCCAAAATCTACGCAATTGAGAATCGAGTTGAACTAAATTACATTGAACGCGGTCAATGTTTAACGAATATTTATTACGAATAGGGCCAGATATGATCCACCCTATTTTCGAATCATGGAGGTATGGACCGGAACTGAGCCTTATTTGGCCTTCATTTAGTAGCTCCCAAAATATATCCGCGCCTAGGAGTATATCTATATCGGACGGAACACTAAACGAAGGATCTGCGAGCGAGATATGGCTAGGTATACGTATACACTCGCAGTTAACGCCTATCGATGGCACTTTCGATGTTATACTTGGAAGTACCAAGCATTCAATTTCAGTTTCGAAATCACTGACTTTGGAACGAATATTTAATTTACAAGTGTGGGTACTTTGAGAAACGATTTGTCCCACACCTGAGACACGAATAGTGGACTGTATTTTAGGTAAACGTAAACGATTTACTAACGAATTTGTTATGAAGCAGTTCTGACTTCCGCTGTCAAGAAGAGCTTTAACTGTGTGGTAGGTATTAAACGAATCAGGTACATCTATAAGCGCGGTAGATAATAACACCGGCTGTGCAGCAGCATGGCAGGTTAGCGCGTTGCGCTCGGTACCTACCTGCGCAACAGCTGATTGAGTGGATGCACCCATACCTACACTAGAACGAATATTATCTATATGAAGTAACGTATTATGCCGTTCTTGACATAATTTGCAAGTATGAAACGAGCAATCATTTGGCGAATGGCTATCTGAACGAATACAATTTTGACAAAGCTTTTTATCTGTAACAATACTTAGCCTATCTTGTACGGACATATTTAAAAACTTTGCACACGTATATAAATGATGATCGCTGCCACATAACGCACAAGCCGACCGTTGTCGGGTTTTGACAGAATTATTCTGTGATACGTACGAGTGGGTTTGAGGTAGCGGGTTCGAATTCGAAGTGTTCCTCTTAGTATTTTGTTGTAAATGCCTATTTGAATCGTTATGTTTAGCTGGAGGTATTGTTCTAGTGCTATTTGATTTAATCATCTCCAGCATATCTGCCCGGTTTCTAAGAAAAGTAAGTAGATCGTCTAGCTTTATACTATCTTTTGAATCAGAATCTTTCTTTGAAACGAGTAAACCTTTATGAGTTTCCCACTCGCGCTCAGTTGACGAATCAAGTTTAGACACAATTAAATAAACGATTAACGTGTCCCATGAATCTGTTGGTTCATTTAGTGAGTTGAGGGCACGTAGATTGCGTAACGTGGAATCTATGAGCTTCCTAATCTGAACAGGAGATTCAGTTTGAAGAGACTGAGTGGTGAACAACGATTTCACATGGTTTTGAACGAGTAAACGGTTGTTATGAAACCTATTTTCTAGTAAATCCCACGCGTGAACGTAGTTGAGAGCAGTAAATTCCAATGCACCGATAACATGCGAAGCAGTACCACTAAGCGATGATTTTAAATAGTGAAATTTCTGTATAGCGTTGAGATCTTCACGGTTATGAATCATGGTAAGATAAGAGTTTCTATATTCGAGCCACTGATTATACGAACCGTCGAAGGCAGGTAATTTAATTACAGGCAGCTTAATCGACACAGGCTTATCTACTGAACCATTACAAACTGTTCGCTTTATTTCACTATCATTTAATATACACTTCGCGGCAGCCATTAGAGAAAAGTACTGAGATTCGAATAATTCTCTGTATTCTACTTGAGACGCAAGGTCCGATTCTTCAGTCACTTGTTCAATTTGACTTTGAATGTCATTGAACTTTTCAAAATTAACGGATTGTGACTGAGTACGCAACTCGATTTCTGCTACGAGATTTTGATTTAACTCTAATTTTGCACTTTGGAATCTATTAATATACTTTTCGAATAACGATAATCTACATTTCACGGAAGCTCGCTGCTTTTTTAGCTCTGCGAGGCGGTCATTTACTACTGTGCTAGCTTGTAACCGGGGAGATTTAGGCCTATCTACATTAATTTTAACGGTATCTTTAGTCAAAGCTGGCCTATAAACCTCATCGTCACTCATTTTGGGAGATTAGAAAGGCAAGAGTACTTACAGTTTCCTCTTCGGTACCAGCTCGGACGGGGCGAGGAACACAAAAAGAACGCACGACTGAAACGAAAAACGGCACTATTAACGCAAATTGTTGGAACGGTGGAGGATAGGATGGATGATATGACCTGACCGTTTCTGCTCGCTTCTCCAATCTTCCTCCAACGGTTTGACTCGAGAACGCCGCTCCAACGTGGCCAGTTTCTTTCTTCTTTATTCGGCTCCGGAGGACCAATTTTTGAGCCTACGATTTCCTAATCGTATAGGGAATGAAGTAGTCGGGAACGTCTTCAATGATAAATTTGATTTCGAGTAGTTTAACGTATAATTTTAAATAAAATGTAATTACAGCTTATTTTTACGAATGGTCAAGTGGAGGAGGAAAACGAATTCTCATCGTCTGACGTTTGTGCGCTATCTTCACGTTTATGGTTAGTTCCCAAGATGCTCGCTAGATGGCGTTAGGCGTAGGTAGCGGCCTGAACAATATAGATTGCATAATTATTGCCTTTATTAGATAAAAATTGTCTAGAACTTAAAATGACAAGTTACAGAACGTCCTGATAACCATCTTAGTTTTTGTGAGCACGAAATTTAGATATTCATATCTCCATCCTTGCTTTGAACACACGATTGAAAATTTTCTCGATATGTTTTTTTTTAAATATTAGTTCTTGTTTAGTACTGGCAATGACGTACTAAATAAGTTGACAGTGACATTTAGGTAGGACTGTAATTTTAGTCTGTGGTTTCCTTTTTCCCTCGTTCTGAACTTTTCAAGCAATATGGCGACAACGTCTCTAAAATTGTAATAATGTAAAAGCGTAATTCAGTGAAATAAACAGCAGTGGAAGTTTTATGGTGGTTTTTATCAAAATCCCAAACATTCTGGTCCTTCGTAAGCCGTCATTCAAGAGGATCGCCACATTTTCTTCGTGTCGTTTGGTGCGGAGGCGGAGAGAACGAAGCGAAGCATCCGAAGCATCCACGCTCCCACGCACGCAAACGCAGAAATCGGAGATTGGGCGGCGAGCCAGCAGCGACAACAGTCGAATCAAAAATCAACCACTGCTTTACAACGACGGGAGTCAGAAAATCTCACTGTTTTACCGAAAAACGAGACGGAGTCCATACCTACCGCAACATCTACATTTGCAAAACGGCAACAGCCACATCTCATCTCATACATCTACATCTCGGCATCTCTAATCGGCCAACCAGCGAACACGCAAAACAGTCTTCTACAGGACAACATACAAGAAATCAACAGATTTCGATCGTACGGAGCAATCAACACTTCCGTACGCCATCTTGCCCACGCGCCACGCGGTGAGCACGACACACGCGCGCGGTCTCTACGCACCGACGCCATTACTACAATTCTACATTCTACAACGCAACAGCGAAATTTACGAAATATTCTACAACGCAACAGCGAAACTTACCTTCGAAATACAATACAAAGATGTCTCAAAACGAAGATGAAACCTATCTACAAACCCTCAAGCAAAGAAGAAGTGCCATCAAAGGCAAGCTTACTCGAATCGAGAAATACATACAAATCTTCGACGCTGATCGACACTCCCTAAGCGAAATAAAAGTCCGTCAAGAAGACTTAGAGCAATTGATGCAACGGTTCGAGGAACTTCAGCTACAAATAGAATCGATAGACGACGCCGCGGATAGACAAGACATTCATGAAGAGGAGCGGAGCGTCTTCGAAGACAGATATTATGGTCTCAAGTCATGCATGCTGAACGCATTGAGCGCTAGATCGGCAATACCCACGACGGCGACATCACCTGCGCGCCACACGGATCATTTCAACTGCACGCACTATGATCACACCAAGCCACGTGTCAAGCTGCCTCAACTGGAGCTCCCTAAGTTCGATGGAGACATACGGCAATGGCCAGCCTTCAAGAACATCTTCTACGCGTCCGTGGACAGCACCGACCTGCCTGTGGTGAACAAGCTGCAGTACCTGAAGACGGCGCTGACGGGGGAGGCTGCGGGCCTCATAGCCTCACTGCTCATCATAGAGGAGAACTACTCCAAAGCTCTCGAAATCCTAGCTAAGAGGTACGAAAATCAAACTATAATTGTAAACTTTCATCTAAAAAGCATCACTAACTTTAGTACTATCACTCGATATAACCTCAAAGAATACTTGGTTCTGCTTCAACAAAGTCTAGACTCCTTAAGAGCCATCCAGCTCCCTGTGGAGCACTGGGATGCATTGTTGGTTTTTCTAATAACTCAAAAATTAGACAATTCACTCCGAGCTGCTTGGGAGATCAATCGCAAAGAAAATTCAATTGCTTCCCTAAGCGAGCTGCTTGATTTCCTAAACCAACGCAGAACAGCATTCGAGTTATTGTATGATGTAAAATCTAAAAATGATAAAATTCAAAATGTTAAAGTCTCTCATGTTACATTCACAACAATCAGAGAAACTTGTATTCTATGCAATGGCGGTCATGCTTTGCATAAATGCCCTACTTATCTTGAGCTTACAACTCAGAAACGCATTGAACTGATCAAATCTAAATCACTGTGTTATAACTGTTTACAGCCCTACAAATTCAGGCATAAGTGCTCCAAATTTTACTGCCTAAAATGCAAAGGTAAACATCACACATCCATACACGAGGACAAGCCTCAACCACAGGTTAACTACATTACAACCACTTCTAGCCAACAGGCACACTATTCTACTCATAGCCAACAGGCAAACAATCCTACACACAGCCAACAGGCAAACAATCCTACTCATAGCCAACAGGCATACAATCTAACTCACAGCCAACAGGCATACAATCCAACTCAAAGTCAACAGACATACAATTCTCTACGAAGCCAACAGGCACTAGATTCTACACATGCAACAGCAAACACTCTTACAACAGCTGCTACTCAAGCACATATACAACAAGGTTCTATAAAGCCAACACACACTCAATTTTCAAACACATCACTCAGTGCACCTTCTACAGTACTAGTGACAAACACTAACAGATATCAAATGTTGCTTTCCACAGCTCTGGTTCGAGTTCAACATGCTTCAGGCCGGTGGATCACTGCGCGTGCACTTCTGGACACAGGAAGTGAAGTCAACGTTGCTACTCACAGACTTGCATCTCAACTGGAACTACAAGTCAATCAACAATCATGCCTTATATTAGGTGTAGGCAATAGCCAAGAGCGTACTCAAGTAAGTGTAAACACGAATATTGCATCTCACTACAACACCTATCAAAGCAATCAAACTTTCTTGGTCATGGACAGTATTTCAGTGCCACTACCTCACACGCATGTACATACACAAACATGGCATATACCAGACAAACAAGCTCAATCACTCGCTGATCCCACATTCTTCATGCCGGGTTCTATTGACTTACTGCTGAACGCTGAAGTATTCTATGCTACACTGCAAACTGGGCGCATACAGCTTGGTTCGCACCTACCCTTCCTAATTGAAACTTTATTTGGATGGGTTGTTTCTGGTTCCTACCTACCTGATACTCACCTACATACACCAAAATGCAGCATGCACGCTAGCATGTTTTCTACACCCACATCAACAGATGACTTATTACAATCCTTCTGGGAGCAAGAAGAGCTGCTTCCTCAAAAGCTACTCTCACCAGAGGACAAACACTGCGAAGAGCTATACATGTCTACAACTACACAGGACAGCTCAGGCAGATACACAGTGGACCTACCACTACAGGTTGATAGAATAGACGATCTAGGTAATTCTTTCAACACAGCTTACAGATGCTTACTAAAACTTGAATCTAAAATGCAAAGAGATACAAATCTCTACACACAGTATAAAGCTTTCATACATGAGTTCATACAATTAGGACATGCTCACTACATAGAGGACTTCTCACCCACAGATACACAAGCTTACTACATGCCACATCTAGCGGTCATAAAGCCAGACAGTATCACAACTAAATTACGTACAGTCTTCAATGCTAGTGCCAAGACATCCACTGGTATATCGCTCAATGATATAATGTATGAAGGTCCAAACATATACAATGATCTACTAGAGATTATTCTCAGATTTAGACTTTACAAATATGCTTTCTCTTGTGATATAGTTAAAATGTTTAGAGCTATAAAGATAAATTCACAACAGACATCCTTACAAAGAGTCCTATGGAGAGACTCCAGATCTGAACCGCTTCGGTGTCTAGAGATCAACAGAATTTGCTATGGTACTAAGTGTGCCCCATACTTAGCTTGTCGCACAATGATACATTTAGCTGACACACATTCAGATACACACCCGCAAGCAGCGGACTGTATTAAAAGTTCTGGGTACATGGATGATTATTTGTATGGATCTCAGACTCTTGAACAATGTAAACAAGTATGCTCAGAGCTTATAGACTTATTGAACAAGGCAGGTTTTCAACTGCACAAGTGGTCATCTAACCACACAGACATTCTATCACATGTAGGCACAAGTTCTACAGAAAACACAAAAACTATACAATCTCCACATAACAATGTACACTCAACTACACAAGAAACATACAATTTCACATCAGCCTCCGTCAAAACGCTTGGCTTACAATGGCTACCTACACAAGACACACTTCAAGTCAGCATTCCTGACTACAGTACTGCTCCTTGCACTAAAAGGAACATACTCTCACAAATAGCTCAGATTTTTGATCCTATAGGTATTCTAGCACCTACAACTATACTAGCTAAGATTTTGATGCAAGACATATGGAAACAAGGTATTGACTGGGATTCTTTGATCTCAAAGGACTCTCTAGTCATCTGGCAGAGCTATGTTCAGCAACTACATTACCTGAAAGCTATACACATACCTAGATATTATTTTACAGATATACCTACACAAATAATATTAATAGGATACTGTGATGCTTCACACAAAGCTTATGGTGCTTGCTTGTACCTAAGAGCAACCTACCTTAACAAACCTACAAGTTGCACACTAATTACAGCTAAATCAAAGGTTGCACCTATCAAAAAACAACAATCTATACCACGCTTAGAACTGTGTGGATCTCTCTTGCTAGCCCAATTAGCAAAAAGATTCATGAACATTATACATAACAAAATTAACATTGAGAAAACTTATCTATTTACAGATTCATCTATTGTACTACACTGGATCAAAGCTCCATACAAGCACAAACACGACACATATGTCACACACCGCCTTATGCAGGTCATCGACACCACCAGGGGTGAGGACTGGTACTACATAAACACAAAACAAAACCCAGCTGATCTGATCACCCGGGGAGTCATGCCTAAAGATCTTCAATCTTGTACACTATGGTGGCAAGGCCCTTTATAGTTGACTCAAGATCAATCACAATGGCCATCTACAATAACACATACACCTGATGTAGACATAAATATATCACACAATCAAATCTCACAAGTAGTCAATGTCTGCACAGACTCACAAATCAATCATTTATTCTTCTTTGAAAAATTCACAGAACACTCCAGTTTCTCTAAACTTATCAGAATTTTTGCATACATACTTAGATTTGTACAAAACATAAAAAACAAACATAATAAACATACATCACATTTGACAGTTACAGAACTAAAGATTGCTCACAATTTTATAGTTCACACAACACAAAGTCATTCCTTCTCAAAGGAAATGCATGAATTACAGACTTTCAAAAATAATACTAACACGCAGACTTCACACACACAAAAGTCTTACACATTTACATCCAGCCCACTAAGGAAACTGAATCCATTCTTAGGTGAAGACAACATACTAAGAGTTGGTGGTCGCTTACAGCACTCAGACATTCCATACAATCAAGCACATCCTATCATACTACCTGCCAAAAATCACATCACACAGATTTTGATACAGCATTATCACCTCAAGTTACTCCACTCAGGCGTTCAGAACACACTTTGTAATATAAGACTGAAATACTGGCCTATCAATGGTAGAGGTGAAGTAAAAAGATGCATATATTCCTGTGTTAGATGTACTAGGTATAGAGGCAAGGTCTGTGAGCAACAGATGTCAGATCTTCCTGCTCCCAGAGTCACGTTGACCCGTGCCTTTAAACATGTAGGGATAGATTTTAGTGGAGCTATAGCTATAAGAAGTTCAATGACCCGCAACTGTAAATACTCTAAAGGTTATATATGCCTATTTATTTGTCTAGCTACTCGAGCTATTCATTTAGAATTAGTAACTGATTTATCTGCACAAGCCTTTATTTGTGCTCTTAAAAGATTTATTTCTAGAAGAGGAATACCTACTTGCTTATATACAGACAATGCAACTAATTTTAGAGGTTCTAAAACTGAGTTACATGCTCTCTATAAAATGTTTAAAAATGATACTAGCTACAGTGAAATTATTGACTTATGTACTTCAAATTACATAGAATACAAGTTTACCTGTCCTCTTGCAAGCCACATGGGTGGTATTTATGAAGCAGGAATTAAATCTGTAAAATCTCTCCTCAAGAGACAACTATTTAACACTAAATTAACTTATGAGTTGTTGTATACTATTTTAGTTCAAATTGAAGGAATACTTAATTCCAGACCATTGTATCCTATCACTGATTTACCTAATGACTTAACTTGCCTCACACCTGCTCATTTCATTATAGGTACAGCTATAACTGACCTACCTGAACCTAATGTACTAGATTTTAGTGAATCTAGATTGAATGTGTACCAGAAAATTATGCAATGTAAACAAAGATTTTGGAAACAGTTCTATTTTAGTTGCTTATCTGAATTACAAACTAGAAATAAGTGGCTAAAAGTGCAAAATAATTTAAGAATAGGAGACTTAGTTTTAATTAAAGATGAAACTTGTCCACCCACTTCATGGGCTTTAGGTAGAATTACCTCTGTAAACACTAACAAGGCAGATGGCCTATGTAGATCTGTAAAGATTCGAACTAGTAAAGGAGAATTTACTAGACCTGTAAATAAAGTAATATTGCTTCCAAGCAAAGATTGAAACTAGACTATAAAACTAAATAAAAGTTAATTTCCATTGTATTCTAAAAATGTAAACATATACCTATATGTAACTTACTAAACGTATGTACTATACATGTAAGTATGTGTATCTAATTATTCTTAAGACCTAGTTTAAACCTAGATTAAGAATTACCTACCTTACCTAGATTAATTAGTAGACTAAACCTAGATTAATATTGGTTTATCTAACTTCTATGTTCTCAAGAATGCTAAACTCATTAGATTTACTTTTCTAAATTTAACTAAACCAATGTTTATTAAACTTTTCAAGATAATATCTTTACTATAAATAATACTCAAGTATATTATAATTAGCTAACAGTAACTGTATCTAACTTTAACTTTTCTAAAAAATAGGGTTCTAAACTACTTAAATGAAACTCAATGTTCTATTTAAATTCAATAATTTTATTTATTATTGTGTAAACTCAGCTTAAATACTTACTGAGGCATTCCTTTCTTTGGAGGCCCCAGAATGTTTAGTACTGGCAATGACGTACTAAATAAGTTGACAGTGACATTTAGGTAGGACTGTAATTTTAGTCTGTGGTTTCCTTTTTCCCTCGTTCTGAACTTTTCAAGCAATATGGCGACAACGTCTCTAAAATTGTAATAATGTAAAAGCGTAATTCAGTGAAATAAACAGCAGTGGAAGTTTTATGGTGGTTTTTATCAAAATCCCAAACAGTTCTATTTCACTTTATTTTTATACTTCTCATGAACAGTTTAAAATTTTTAAGAGATTTTATTTTGGAGAGAAGCCTAAAAGTTTTTCGCCACTTTGTTCGTTTTCATTTTTCGATGAGTTATTTCATTAACTTTTGATAGAATAAAAACAGTTTTTTGTTATTAATTGTTTATTTACTACAATTATAATGGAGAGCAAACAGTTTTCACCAAAACTCTAACTATTTTTTAATTAAAACTAAGATGAACTCGCTGTCAATGAAAATCAGCGCCTGATCCCTAGATCTAGGCAACAAGCTGAGTTGTTGCCGATTTTAACAAGTTTTTTTTTTCTGTTTGTCTTTTTTTTCTCATTTTGTTATTTTGCTTTGTTGTATTTGTTGAATAAATGTATTTTCTTCCTTTCTTTCTTTTCTGTCGTCATTAAATAAATATTTTGCTAAACCTCGTGTTTGTAGGCATTGGTTAGAGTTAGGGCCCTAAGTTTTCGCGTTATTCGCATATTGGGTTCGCAAAGTGTGGCAGGCGAATAATGGGTGCCAACGACGCCGACGCAAGTAGTTGTCTTGGTGCATACAGTGTCACTTACCATACTTTACACGTCCGCCTATCGTTATCCCTCTCAGTCATAAGAAATCTCTTGCTCATCATCTTGCTTAGCAAATATAAAATTCACATTCAATTATCTACCTACCTGTATTTATGCATAGCACGATATAAAACTTCTGTTAACTCCTAGTTGATCCTTTACTTCATTTTGTATCCTTAGTTAAGTTTAATTTTACTTTGTCTTGTACACCTCTCTGACACCACCACCGTAAAGTAGTTTCCCTCATGTGTTAATGTCTACCGTGGAGTGGGGCCTGGCGACCAGTAATACAGGCAATAGCCTACCACTGGCACCAGTCTCTCATAAACGGGTTAGATGTTAGCCTAAGTAGGTACAGTCAGCGTCATCAATCGGTATCCCCCTATTGATTTTAACAAGGACCCTTTTCATTTCAACTTTGGATTTCAGTCGGATTTGCTAGTATACTTATGGATATCTAATTTCGCTCGAGTTCCTATACTAGCAAATCCGACTGAAATCCAAAGTTGAAATGAAAAGGGTCCTTGTTAAAATCAATGGGGGGATACCGATTGATGACGCTGACTGTACCACGTAAACTAAACTAAACTATGCTCGGATTTTAGGCCCTAAGCACTCGTTGAGCACGTGGCGGTGTGAAGTTAATGTACGTATCGGTTCCGTGGTGCCACCGGCCCGTTCGAGACTGATGACCGCGGGTAACGGGCCAGTGCCGCCCTTCGCCACACCTTGGGAACGTACATTGCGCAAACCCGTTGCTTTGATTTCTTAAACGATGTTCATATAGCGGTGGTCACGACTTTCAGTTCTGTGGCAAATAACATGGGTAGGTACCTTATCAATTGTTATATTGAAAACTTAAATTCTCTAAAGAACATAAAAAGCTATTCATTTTCATTTCATATAATAATTACAATCCTCTATAGTTTTATGCCCGAAATACACATACTACTAAAATGCATGCTTGTTTGCTGCTACTATCTAGCATGCTTACGTCATAAGCCTACTCCTTTTGTCGTGCTAAGTGCTCTAAACAAACTTGTTTATGTCACATAAAGCATGCTTATGTGCTACTAATACGTAGCATTGTGTATTCCAGGCATACCTCGACTTTCAATCCGAAGGTCGTGGGCGTGGGTTCGAATCCTGGCATCAATGGATTTTTCGTTTCAGGAAATATGCGCACTAACACGAGCTCTTAACGGTGAAGGAAAACATCGTGGGGAAACCCGCTGCTTAGTCTGTGCCACACGTATTGTATTGACCATGTCTTTGCTGTGGGTAAGGCCGATTTAGCTGAGAGGAGTACTATGAGTACTGTGAGTGCTGAGTGGTTTAGGTACCTACCGGGCAAGCTTAATCCATTTTTACAATGTCCCAGCAAAGATTGCCTCCTGCAGTGCGATTCAAACTACCGAATTCGGAATACATTCCGAGAAGTTGTGAATCGCCCTGTTGATCTGTATTAATCATCTAGTAAAGATTTAAAAGGCCAAAAAGTTTTGACGAAACCAATCATTCATTCCTAAAATGTTTAGGGGCCAACTTTTTCATTCTAATAGCACACCGTTAATTATGGGGTCTAGTTTCTGTTTTTTGTTGAGATAAGTACACAGTAATACAAAGTGAACGAAAATTGGGAGCAGACGGTGGCCGAATAATGGACTTGCAGTTTAGTTGAGAGTTTGTATGGGCACGAATTTGGAGCAGACGGTAGAACCGGTTTCGCCGACGAGCACCTGTGCCGAGGTAACAGCTGGTTTCTGATAAATCGCTAGTAAAAAGTGCTAGGATTATTATCAATATCAAAACATCCAGTCTGACGCACAGGAACTTTCAGTTTTATGAATACCGTATACTTTACTACCATATAAATATAAATAAACGTGGAATAATTGATCATAAAAAGAGCCGTAAACAACGACCACAATGAAACGAACTAATTAAATAAAGAAGAATCAAGTAAAAACATTCCCCAGAGCATACACGTAATGGCCGTAAGTCAGGACGCGATGAAGCGAAAAAACGATCAAAACAAACAGTGAATCGGGTCGAAGGCTACACGGAAAAAAATTAAGTGTCGGTTCCCGACATCGACTACCTACGAACCACCTGCGCGCCAGACGAACAAAAAATTCGCGCAAAGCAATCGCCCGACTTGAATACAGCCGACCGCATTTTTGTGCCATTCTAAATCCACCTTTATTGCTAAAACGGTAAGTATTAAGCACCCTGCGGTGAGTGAGTCTGACTCGGTCTCTCCCAAATCGTACAGGAAAAGAATTGCACACTTTCATTCCAGTAGTAATTTGGACTCACTGCGTCGCACGCGACTTGCCATTGTAATGTATTGTACCGTTTTGTTACGCTAATGAAAAACAGAATTGCACTTGGAACAGTTTTGTGGCAATTCATTTTGAGATCTTCCTGGTTCATCTCATTCGCTATTCATACATATTTGCGAGAATGATGACAATGGGACTTCTAAACTTATTACAAAGTGATCTATCAAATAAAATAATAGTACTATATAAAAAGTTTGTATATACCATGAATATAAAAATTATAATCCACATGAAATCAGTATTTTCTCACTCAAAACACCTAAATTATAAACCAAGGCTTTTGTACAATCCAAGCCATACAAATAAGCGTGAAATACCACAGAATGAAATGTTTCGAAAAGTTTATCATAATAGAAGGCAGAAAATACTTTACTTACACTCTACATACTACCAACGCTAAAACATCTTTTCTACCTTTGTCGTCTTTGATAAGACTCTAGACGTGCATTGTAAATCCTCAACACATGAATCGCACCTGTGTTCGAATCCGATTCCTTTCGGATTGAGCATCAAACAGTACTTTCAATGTACCTGCTTGAAAGAGGATCCCTAATCTCTACAAACATCGTCTGGAGAAATAGAATCTAGGAATGTTTACCAAATGTTTTCACCTTTTATTTAGGTACCTTCTTTTGCGCTTGTGTACCAAAGGTACGCTAGCAATGGGCTTGACTATGACACATGAACTGTAAATTTGATTGGTTAAAGCGACAGGGTATTACTTAAACGTGAATCATTCAAAATAATAACTGTTCTTTCGTTAACTTTTTTGGTATAGTAAAGCAGATCATTGCGAGTTTAACAATGTCTGAATAGGTTCAGATCAATAAAAAATCAAAGTAGGTATATTATCAATCTATTACAAGCACATTCTTCCACTTGGTCAATGACTTATATTATGTAACCAAAGAATCTGAAGAATCGCCAATATACTTATCATACAGCATTGTATTTCTTAGCACACCTGTAAACCTTTTTGAAAATAAAATTTATTTTATTATTTTTTATTTTTATTTTACTTATTCGTACCTGATTATCTTTATTTTTGATTAGCTTTATTTTGGAACAGAAAAATTGTATTCTGTGCGTAAAGGATTGTCATGAAACAAAAGTGGGTAAATGACACTTAAGAATACGGAAGTTACGTTACAGTTCATTGAACTTACCAATAAGGTGGTATAGCGGATATAGCAAGTAAAGGATAAGTATTTAAATTAGGTACGTACTTATGTAAGTGTTTGTACTTAGCAAGTAAGGAGCCGGATGTACGAGTACATGCTAGGTAATTATTATAGAAAGCTTTAGATGGTGTTTAAGAAGTTATTGAGAAATATTCTGAAGGATATTTTTGAATTATTTAAAATACTTACTAGGTATTACCATGATATTACATTATTTTATATACAAGATATGCGTAAGCAATCTACTTATATCATTATTCAATCTATCAACATTCATGTTATCAAAATAGAATTGAATTTCTCTACACACTAGCAAATTAACTCTACAAAGTAACGTTCAACTCGATATCGATATTAAAACAATATATTGTGCAAAGAACCTTTCGGGCTGTGAAATGATCTGAACTTTCATTGCGAAAACTTGCTACTAGTCGAGTGTGAAGGTCTATTTACATTAGGAAACAAAATAAAGTGCTCGTGGCGTAGCTTGCTTAGATGTTCTTGATAGAAATGTACTGTGCGGTCACAATATGGATGGGTGACCGTTAGTCACATTATCAGCTCAAACAGCTGGCACAGCGCAGGACCTGATTATGTAGCGTTTACAAAGAGAAGCCTAGACCCAGTAGTGGGTACCCAGGCCTTTGGATGATGATGATGATGAAAGTCAATAGGCTCTTTCAAAAGACCACTGAAACCTCTTTAAATTGTCGTGACAGCTAGGTGATTCTACTCGTTTTTTCGTGGCCAATAACAAAAAGAATCGGGGCAATAAACACGGTTAAGGCTTTTTCCATGCGGTGATCCATCTTCTTGAATGTAACAAATACGTAGTGAGTTGGATGTAGTGTGATGCCAGTGCACGACAGATTTCTGTAAATATCGGCGAACCTTTAGCGAATTTTCTAATGAGGTCGAAAAATAATCTTAATATTCAGAACGGTGACCAAACAGTCGAGTGACGATAACAAATTATCTGTTCCTGTACCTCAGAGGCATAGTGGAGAACATAATTAATTTCTAACTTATAACACAGTTAATGATGATGATGATGATTAAATCCTGTTGTCCCTCACAGAAGAGATTTCTATTGTAATCGATCCAGCGAATCTAGTCATTGTTTAGACATACTTCACATCTTTTTAATAGCTTCTTTTAGAGAGGTCATTGGATTATTTTTTTGTGAAAAGTTTTAGTGAATATAAAATAACATCCACTACACAGAACAGAAAGAACGAGATCCACTAAGAAAACTTTGAGCCACTTCATTGCGCATTGACACGACTTGTCATCTAAATCAAACTTTTACGAGTTTACCTATCTCGAATTCGCTTTGTTAAATTCTATTCTATTCTCTCTATAAATAATTCAGTTCGTCACTGTAACTTTGTTGGATAACTGGTAGGTATTTGGATTTGGTGTAGATGGGTATTGATTTTAGCTAGCAGAATTGTATTTTGAAAGATAGTATTGTCAGATTGTATTTTCGCCTACAACCTGAAATTGATTTAATCTATTTTGGGCTCTCACAAGATGTTTTAAAATAAACTATGAAATTCAGCTTCGCTTAGAACTTTGTCCTGACTAAAAAATCTATTTTAATTAAAAGTACCTAATACATTTTTCACAAATGTATCTTAGTTTACCTATATAAGAATAAAATGTAGTAAAATAATAAAATAATTTTTATGATACGACTACTTATCTAAAATATTTTGACGAGATAAGTCGAGCATAGACATATTAAATCTTGTGCAAAGGAAACTGACATCTTCAATGCAAACAGAATCCGCAGCGATTTTTCGCAGACGGATCTGCGTAACTTTCAACTAAGAGGAATGCGGCCATTGACCAGCTATCGCCCCGTGCACAGTAAACAAGGAACCAGTATCTCAACTTCGGCTGAATCACGCGAGCGTATGTGGCAGAACACGATAAGCGTGCATGCTGCATTGAAAGCTCTCAGGCAGATAAGTGATAGCAACGGATGACTCATACTTAGACATGCGTAAGGGTGGGACATTATACAGGGACACACTTAGATTTTCAAAATGTTAGATCTTGGAAGAATTGTTAGTTAATATTTGTCTCGGGTCTCGGGGTTTTCTTTGAATAATTATGTATGTATTTAAAAAAAAAAATAAAGAGTATAATATCAGTCATGTAGTACCCAACACAAGCTCTGCTTACTTTGGGGCTAGATGATGCTGTCTGAAATATTCAGCTAACCCGTCGAACTTCGTTCCGCCTCAGAATTCGAGATATCATGAAAAATGCCGTTTCATACAAAATGCATAAGAAAATTAGAGGCAAATCCAAGGAATCAAAGATCATAAAAATCGGTCCAGCCTCATTTGGCTTATTTGACTATCATCTCCTCTCCTAGAACCGCGCTCAATTTCGGGCTAAAAAGTATCATATCCTATCTCGTAGTATAAACTCAAATAATGCCATATCTCGTAGTATAAACTCAAATAATGCCAAGTTTTATTTGAATTCATTCAGTAGTTTTGGAGTGATAAGGCGGCCAAGATACACACAGACATAAAAAATCGTAATATCTTAAACGTACAGAACTGGACCTACATCTGCAGTGCGATTTAGAATTTCAGACCTTCTCGGAATGTATTCAGAATTCGGAAAGCGACGTTTCTTCGCTAAAAAAGTCAACTTTCCAAAGAAAATCATCGAATCGTATGCATTTTCGGAAGTCTGAATCGCACTGCTGTTACAGGTTTATTATATAATAAAAGTATAATGAATAGATTATTTATTAATAATAAATAATCTATTCTATAGACCTAAGTGTTCTCTTGTACTACATTGAGCATTTATAATTTATAAAAAATAAAGGGTAATAGGTTTAAAACTTAAAAAAATACTATTCCTAATGCAATATACAAACGTACGAAACGTACGTACGTTATAGATCAAATTATTATAACAGACACTTTTTTTATTAGGAACGTATCAAACATGTCTAATTTGGGTAGTAGTTGAAATACTGTACTTATTAGTATAATATGGCAGCAGTCTACAGACGGTCCCCTAGGCACATGCATAATCAATACAGTCTTGCTCTACTGTGGAGCGGAACAATGACGTCACTGTAATTAAAGAAAATGCATTACATGAGAATAAGGCAGCGAAGTGGAAAGTAATGAGTCCTGGTGGTTTATTGCTTCGTAGAGTTCACTGGTTCTCTCGGATTATTACCTACTTATTCACCGTATATCACTAGAATTTATACTGAGGCATGACGTAGGCGTAGTACAGTTTAGGGAGTGTACACATTGCGTTTTCTGAAGCGCGTTTTTGCTACGCGTTGCGAACGCGCGTTTGTATCGATACAAACGCAAACCGGGAGTGTACACATTGCGTTTTCTGCAGCGCGTTTTTGAGCTGCGCGTTCGCATCGCGTTCGCAACGCGTTTGTATCGATACAAACGCGCTACAAAAAACGCAATGTGGACACTCCCTTAGTAGAGCAATACCCACATAAATTTTGGGTAGTTGAAACTGCTGAAAAGTCACTCTTTTAATGACATAGAAGAAACAAGAACAAGATCATTTTAAATCTGGGTACAATTAAATGTAATTTAAGTATGTACTAATATTTTCTTTACATATGTTGTTTTTTTATTTTTTAGTCTATTTTTATAGATTTTTTGTCTTATCGGACAAAATAAACGTGTTTGCTTATTGAACTAATGATCAGTGCCCTTATCACTCTTTACACAGTAATTTAAAATGAAAATAAGTCGACAATCGATCAGCACACAATCTTATCTAATTCAAAACAAACACCCTCTGTGGACCGGACGTGATCCTGCGCGCTCATTTATCTGGGCGATAAATCGTGTCATTGTTTAAAGACATCTGACAGACAAGTATTTATTCCCCTTTCACATTAATGTTGTTTCTGTTATGTATTTGACCGATATGAAGCGTACTTTCTTTAGTACGCCATTGTTACAACCTGATAATGATTTAAGTGGCGTCCCGGCACGGCAATTGAAAAAAAACAAGTACTTTTTGTTTCTTGTTTCAATGTAATTTTATATTGATATGACTAACTTTTTGGTGAAATACCTCAGTGACTTTTTGTGTAGGTACCTAATAGAAAAAACTAAGTTTGAACAACAATCACAAATGATTATAAAAACTGAATAATTACGGGAACAAACGTAAGAAAGCATTTTCGCTCCCATTCGGTAGGTGTGAAAACTATCCTCATTTGGACGAGGCCCTCAGTCATTTGGCAACTAAAATAGAAAATGGGGTGGAGTGGAAACTGTTGAAAAGTGAAGTGGAAAGTAGGAAATCATTAAGCGCGAGCTGAACTGAACTTGACCTTATTTCTCACTGAAAAAAATAATCGCACTGTAGAATGGTATCAAGCACACGATTGAAGATGCATGAGGTTGTAGATCCTATTCAGATATGCTAACTAAAATACCTAAAGACGTTGAATCATAGTTTACACACCGTCTGGCCTCGGGTTATTGCAGTGGTGACGTCAGGCAAGTGATAGATTATGCCAACATCTCTAATAAGGTCGTCCTTTCGGATTTTACGTCCATCGTCACGAACAAGGACGCCACTTAGTTATCTCGTCTCGCGACTACATTATGATGCCCGCTATCCAAACATAATAACATGAAGTGTTTCATATAGGGGCTTAGGAAAAATCAACAACGCATTATTAGTTTCCAAGTAGAGGGATATTGGATGCGGTGAACTAACAGTACATACATACCTACATCGGCATGGCCACACCTCACAAACCATGTAAATATCCCGCAGACAAGAGATTTGCATATCACCGTTTGTATTTGCGAATGCGTCTAGCGCAGGATGCTCGAAATCCGCAATGCTAATAATACAATGGACCAGACGCACCTTGTGCGACCGCATGTTCGGATCAGTGACAGCGATCGTCAAATAACCAACTCTACACCACCGTGATAAGAACTTTTTCGCCTTGCTGGAGTCTCGAACAGCCTGGGCTTTTCAGTTCTTAGTCAAGCTGGTTCAATTCAACTGGCAATTTAACCGAGCCAATAATTTTTGACGAATGATTTCACGCTGTTGTACAATGTAACCAATACGTCTATGTCTCGATGAGCGGTGGCCTTAATCTCGGACGGCCTTGCGCGGCTGGCCAAGTTAGCTGTATTCACGTCGGCAATCACGCGTAAGCTTTCGTTCGTATAACTTTCGACAGTCATTGAATGGAGAGTTCGATGACCCGGCACCGATGTTGGAATTTGCATGTGTCAATGACTTGGTGTGCAGTGACGAGGCAGCCTATACTTTTCCTTTCATGTCGTTCACCGAGAAACGGTTTCGGGACGACCTCGTGACACGCCGCCGCCGCCGTCTGGGTGCCTACGCATTCGCACGCAGCGGTTTCCTCATTAGGAATTCATGAATAACATTGATTGTGTTTCCTGAAAAACATCATACTTAGAACTGGAGAGCTGACTCAGGGTTAACAGGAACTTTAAAATTACGTTAATCAAGCGTGAGATTCCTCGAATACTGTGATATCCATATCTTAAAATTACAATGAATGTAGTTCTTATTCGGGAAAAGTTTAAAATAATTACTTGAATACTTTCAAAGAAATTTAATTCATTTTTCACAAAAAATGGATCCCTTTATATTTAACCACTTCCTTCAATAGGGCATTCCGCACATTGTTGCGAGCAAATGGATAGAATCGGCGGCCGCAAAAACCCTCCCCTTTCTTGACCCACTTAGGCCGCGCCGCGAACAAATCTAAAAGATCATTTCGGTTATTCGAACAAGTATTAATAGGTGCCGAAGTTTTGCAAGAATCCTCCGGCCATCAAACACGTCGAGTTGGAACGTGCGAAATCCAATAAAGAACTCGGCACCTGCGCCTTATTACATTCTTTCGGTGATGCTCACCGGTCGCTTCTGAAATTCACCAACTTTCCATGTCAGGAGATTGCTTGTTGTACAACTTTTACTTTGGATATTCCTTCCATTAGTACAAGGTGCTCAAACTTCGGGAAAGATGTTTTCGATTTCATAACGACGGTATTCCGCCGATTCTTATAAAGTTTTTTGATGTAGGTACCTAACTGATATGAAATAATATTATCGCCGCATCAATAAAGTACTTGAGGATGTTTCGCATATGCGATATCAGTTATATATGAAACAATGGCTTCCCTCTGTGGGCGTCGCTATTTTAATTGCAAATGCGGTATTAGCATATTCGCTTTGTGAGTTCTTGAATGGTGAGTCCAAGGCGGCAGCGTTGTCCTTACAAGCAATATGTGGATGTCACCTACTGAATTAGTCCAGAATTCAGTTTTAGTCCTTTACTGTTTTGAATTTCCAGTAACTTGCATAATGAACCTACTGATTCTAACGTTCTATCGTTCAAAGTAAAAGTATTTCTATAAAAACTATTAAACAATCTCGAACCTATTTAGTTTTATTGTAGTTCTGGGCCCAAGTTAGATGAAAGTCAATAAAATTATGAATTGTGTGCACGCCTAGACACGCACTAAGCGACTAACTAATGGTTATCGACTCGTGTGAATTTTTATTACCGATTCGTGACTGCATAGGCGTTTAGTTTTGCTAGTGATTTTATGTTTATGCAATGTGAGATTAGCCTACAATTTATAATTAATTTACTTACTTAGTTTTCAATAGTTTCGCTTAAAACTAATCAGTTGTAAAAATATGTTCATTAAATAAATAAGTAGGTACCTACCTAGTGTAATTTAGGGCCTTGAAAAAAGTTTTGTATTCAGCTTGATTTTGTTAAAAATTTTATGTACGAGTGACACTCGCGCTATCATGACGAATCTAATGACGTATGATTTATTAGAATCGGTTGAGCCGTTGAGTAGTTACGAGCGGACATACATACATAGGTCAAACACATAAACCTCCCTTTGGGCTTCGCTCCAGTCGGGTAAAAAAAAACATCTTGCAAAAAATGATCTTGCGGATAAAAAAGTACACTGTACAAGAGTACACTCGTACACTACGTACACTACGAGCGCACTTGGCGGCCAGACCGCAGTGGCCAGGCGGTAGTGCGTGTGTGTCACGCTCGATCTCACTGGCCGCGGCGGCCAATCCTGGTCACTGGCTGTTTTTACTGTTTGTTTAGCGAAATGCGTGCGTTATTTAAAGTTATGAACAATAGCTAGATCTCACTGGCCGCGGTCTGCCGGCAACAACAAGGCAACAATTCGTAGGCAACAATTCCGAGTGATTTACATCAAACACATTTTTCAACTCAAACCAAGAATGTTCATGAAAAGCGTTGTTTCAAACCACTTTGTGCGATAGGTAGCCGTGTTCACCGCTACTTTATTCAAGCTACCTACTAATTATTAAATAGAACACACTAAACATAGTTTTCCGAATGGCAGAGCCGAGGAAATTATAATTAGTAACTGTGTGTGAAACATAATTGGTTCGCACCCGTTTTATAAACGTAGGCATGTGTGTAAGTATGTAGCTAATGAGTCATGAAACCAGTTTTGCTGGGGGATTCTAAAACAAAATCGAATGGAATAAAGAAGTTAAATGCACTGCTGCAGCGGTTGACTCATCAAAAGACTGCACCAAATCCGAGTGTGCAAACAAAATGTCTAAGGAGACAACGTAATTAAATTACTGTACAAAGATAACTCTTTCATCTCTGAAACTTACTTTAGCCCTCGGGTTTATTATGTATAAAGATTTTCATCATTAAAAATATATCAATTTGATAAATCTGCTATTACAATTAATAAGTTCATTACGGCTGCGCGATGTTTTCATTTAGTTGGTAATTAATCTTTATTGCACACTCACTCATGTCTCGTAGGTGTATGAAGCAACATTTATGTCATGATATAATTATCAAGAATAGATTTACAAGCTTATAACAAAAAATATATTGGTAGTTCAATAGTATCGTGAAACAGTAAATTTTCAACTACGTACCTACACTAAACTTTAGCTTCCAGTAGCACGACGTGCTAAATCTCAGTTTGAGGATAACCGAATAGGTATTCGATACACAGACATAACTAAATCCTTTCAAGTTCAGTTAAAGCTAAGTGGTTGTGTTCGAGCTCTATCGATTGTCTGAGGTGTTTGGTTTGCCGATGCATTTACGATAGGAGCTATTAGGGAGCTGGTCCATTCGAGTAACATGTTCCGTGTTTTCATCGTTATCATAACGATGTTTCAGCATTTTCTCAAATATACTTCCTTTTGGTGGCCTAAAGTGTCAACGACTTAGTTAAAACCGCAGGTCGTACAGATACAGACAGAAACGAAGAGAGGCCTATGCCCGCTTAGCAGTGGGATGAGAAGGGCTGATGATGATGATGATGATTGCCTTTAGACATTGTTAAAAATGTTAAACTTTAGGTAATAGGTATTCAAAATTTTTGCATGTTAAAATATTTTGTGTTTCAAGAGTACCTACCAACGGTGTGATTGTAAATAAGCAATACCTAATAAAAATAACACTTTACAAACATAATTATTATTCCATCGGTAATTTATGTTTCAATTTAAGAATAGTACAAATTTGAAATAACTAACACCAGCATTTCTTTTTTCAGGTAAGTTCTCATCAATATGCTGAAGGCATCGCCATAACGTTTAGTCACGATCCCTCTGTGAGTATGAAGAGTTCATTTAAATAGCAATAATGCCACCTATTTCTTCTCGCTTTAAATTATACTTGAATTGATAGGGAATGGATATTCGTTTTTCTTTTTGCGAGATCGAGATAAAATATATTTTATACGACTCGGTCCCAAAAGAATTATTCAAGCCATCATTTCTCAGCACGCGGAATTTACTGTGAAGAGAGCTTCTTTTCCAAGGAAGCGTTTCTTTACTAAGAATGATTACATTACCGGCTGTGACCAAGCTGAAATCTAAAATATCGAAAACATTATTTACAAAATAATATTTGTTATCTTTTTTTGTTCCAAGACATATCTCATTCAGTACATTGTTCTTAATTACTGCCTTTACATCTAGAAATGCGATATATACGCACAGAAAGCACTAATTGAAAAAGGTTTCAGCTAGATTAGGTGGCGAACAAAAAGCGGCATTCATGGGTTATCTCGGAACAAATCTATGGGCTTTGGCTCTGAATCGACGGGGCATTACTCGATTGCGTGCTACTCTTTGGACTCGTTTTATCCTATGAGTATTAGGGAAATTTATTCGATACCTACAATTTTCTTGACTAAAGATTTGCACTAAACATTATTTATTGTTTTGAGATTTACTACTGCAATTTCGCAGATTTATTCGTAAAGTTATTAATAATTTATGATTTCAAATTCTAGGAAAACTATTATAGCTTTTTATGCGTTCGTTATCTATTCCAAACGAGAACTAGACGCCAAACTAGAACATCAGAAAAATAGACCGACTGTCAATTTCAACAATGAGACCTTCGTCCCATAGTTGGTCTTTTGGCACAAAAATAAATAAGTTATTAAGCCAATATTTCTGTAGCCGAAATCGACCAGGAAGATTATTATTATTATCTATTCCTGAAAACAGTTCTAGAGCATCACCTACTCTTTCGTTCTACAGTGAGGTGTAAAGGTTTTTATCTCGAATTCCGATGAAACTTACCGGATTTTGTTAAAGATTAAGTACTTAGTAGGAAAATAACAATAATAGATTATAATTTACTTACCAAATTATTTTTTGTAGGTATTATCAAAATCTCGGGAACAGCACAAAATTTTATTTTGTCGAGAAACCAAAAGATTTTTTTTTCACTTTGTTCGTTTTATTGATAGGTTATAAAATTAACTTTTAATAGGTTAAAAACTATTTTTTTGATATAAAAAATTTGCGTGTCTAACTGCTATCCCTTTTTCCATGAGAAAAACATTAATTCATCATCCTGCTCGGATTTTCGATGCACTCTTAAAATCAAATAACAAGCTCATCTGAGGTGTAGCTCAACAGTGCGTGTCCTGTTTGTTCTTTAGCAATCTAGCTGTATACTTAGAACTGTAAAACCACGCCACATTGCTTCAACACGTAATAATTTCCCTATTAACGTAAGATGTAGATAAAAAGCTTGTTTGTAATTTTATGACGGCGTTTCACCGAGCGCGTTTCGCTGAGTGAATAAAAGTACATGCTGAGGTTGTGACGCCTTATGTCATGGTCTACCACCAATTGATATTAATATAAACTAGTATAGCTACTGTAACTGTTATCTTGTTCATAATACAAACACCAGCTTTTGATGATGCTAATTTGTGGTAAGTAATTATAACACAACTTGGGTTGAAAGTCGATTTTGTTCTCGATGTAAAAAACATTTATTATTTAAATTTTTCAATACCTAGTACGTTTAAAAAAGCTAGTGTAACAAGAAATTGGTTTCGCTGAAATAGCCTGTAATCCTATATGGTTGAAAATTCCAACTATAACGAAGGCTGTTGCGGTAATCTCTATCGATTAAAAGATAAAAGTGTGTACCCGTAAAAGTAGAGTCAACTGACCAGAGATAATTTTTATTTTAGTACCAGTTATATATCCGGTTAAACCGTGCGTTCTCTTTATCTCATATTACACATTATTCAAAGATGATGACATGCAAAATCTGCTACTTCCTTTTTAGCTACTAATAATACTTAGAATTACAATTGTGTGGTCAACATAAATGATTCTTATTGTTATTGTATATTTACAGTAAGCTCAAAAGAAGGGTTATGTGTTTATCCTGTATGTATGTTTGTATGTCTGTATCCGTTCCTGTGTCCGCTCGTAATTAATCAACGGCTCAACCGATTTTGATAAATGATAAGTTATTAGATTCGTCTTGATAGAGCGAGTGTCACTAGGTACTAATATTAAAATATATATATATGTTTCAACACAGATTTACGCCGGAGTCAGGTTTTTTAGTTATTTTATAATTTGAGAATGAATTCATGCTTTTTACCGAACAAAGCGTTTCAGTAAATGACTTACATAGCTGCAAAAGTGAAAATAAAATAACATTTAAGTAGACATTATCACAAAGGTAATTAGTAACATCCGTTATTCCTTTAGCAGTGAGTCAATGGCGCTTATGTTTTGCCTCATTTCATCTCCTATGAGTCGTGTTTCCTTTGATATGAACATAACGTATATAAGTAACTATAATAGATTGCTAACATTGAGATTTATTTAGTTAAATCCATTAGGTACCTAGTTTTTTAAACGCTATGGCGGTTTAGGAGGCACGCATCATTTTTATAAGTAAAAACTGAGAGAAGCAACCACATAAAAGTATAGAAGCAGCCGCCATATTTGAAAAGTAATTCTTGTGTCCATTTTTACAAAGGCACACCCTAAAGTAAAATAGCGAAGGAAAGTACGTATCTATAACAAACGGGAAACAAGCGACTTTACACGAGTAAACATTGCAGTAAAAGATTGGTGACAAGGTTGGCAGCGCCGCCCCGCATCCGAGCGGAAATTAGAATCAACAGTATTCGTATCGCGGCACTCGCCTCACAGCCAAAGGAAAAGCAATTTCAAAAGGCCAAATACATATTTCTTTTAAATCCGAGATAAAAACAACGGGATTTACCGGTATTGCAACGTTTTACTGCGGCATTGTGAACATAAAATTTATAGACGTTAACGTCTAGGCTCACAAAGTCGCAAAATTCGCAGGCTTGCAATAAACAGTTAGTGGTCGACTGCGCCACGGGACGTTTTAATATTTCCCGTGCTGTTGGTACTGGGCAGCGGGTAGTGGGTAGTGGGCACTCGTGGCGTGGGTCCCGTGGACGCATCACTCCGCAATTAAGAGCCAGACGAGCCCTCGTCGGCGTCGAGCACTTCATCAAATATTAAGTCGGTGCCCGGTACAGAACAAATCCTACGGCGCATTTAATATTTTACTCAAAACGGTCTGCGGCTTCTGGCGGCGGACTTTTCTTGTGGCTTACGCGATTTAAGTTTTGTTTTAGTGAGGTGAGCGCCGTCGACTCGTACTGCGTAAATAGTTGATGCGATGATGTTGTTAGCATTACCCGTTTAATCGGGTTTGAATAAACGGCCGGGGTTAAAGTTTATCCTTTTTGTTAATAAAATATCACGTACCTACCCCATTTTCATGATCTTCTAAATGTTTTAATTTAATTTTCATTGCGATTATTCATCATCTCTCAAATAATATCGTATACTAGCTGGACCCTCGAAACGTTACCCGCATAGTGATGGTATATGGTGATGATGATGATGAATAGCCTATAATCTTTCTCAAGAATTAGGTTTATAGATTCTTTATTCTCAAAAATAATTACAAATTCACTTACATGATAACTTAAAAAAGAATTAAATTATCAAATGCAAAAAGAATTCTTCAAATCTGACAGCAATAGTTCCTGAGATTAGCGCGTTCAAACCCCTCCTGTAGCCGTACCATGAACTCTGAGCAATGTTAAAACATAACACCGAATGTCATTCATAAAGCAGTAGGTAAGCTTGTTTTAAGCGTGTTTTAACATTGCTCTAGGGGTAGTAATAGTCAAAATAAACATACACTGACATAATAAAAAACATATTTGCCAATCTGAACGCCTTGGGGTTCTTTTCAAAATTTCTTTCTTAGCTACGCCATTATGCACAAACACAAACACACCATCTAAAGTTGAAGTCTGCGTGAATAACCGTTTGGGCTGTGCGTTGTCGTCAATCAAGTCAGAGTCTTAAATATATATTTACTAGTGGTGAAAACTGAAGGTATTAAAATTTCTCTACAATTTGACTGTGAAAGATTTACAACTTGTTATATCTTGCAGAGAGACAGCTGTGTCTGATTTTGAATATTCATAGGGGCCGAGTTAATACCGCATCTGATTATTCTGATAATTATTGTCAAGTACATTTTGTTAATAAAAACAGTGTATCTTTTGGTTCGTCATTCAAGGAAAATAGCCAACTTTTATATAGGAAATATTTTTTCGTTGGTTGGTTATTATTGTGTTAATAAATTACTAGCCGAAAGAAAAATAATAGAGTATTTACTGAAATATCAGCCGGAAAAGCCGTAACCAGTCGAGAACATCCCTAACTCTAACCATAGTTACTACGTCATAAAGTTTTCTCCAGTAACTCGGGACGCCTCGATGGAAATACATAACATTTTACTATAAAACACGTACAGATGAAAGGTACCTACGAGTACTCAAATAAAGGTCAGTGCTAGGTGCTCCAAGATTCTTAACTACACTTGCATAAGCAATTAAGCAAACAAGGAGTTTTCATTAAAAATGAAAGATCGGTACCGCCCCCGCTGGGTAGCACAAAATATTTTGTATAGAGATTATTCTCTTCAGTGAATAATGCATGTAGTTGCTGGCACAGTTGCGAGATAGCTCACTACAAGGCATTATTATTTTTATCGTGCTTCTTGTTGAATTACAAAGAGCTATCTATCACGCTTTCATTGATGGTGAAAAAATACAAGAAAATACTACATTATATCTTTGTTATAAAGATTTGTTTTTTACATTTTACAAAAAATACAATTAACAAATAGTAGGTACTTTTGTTAATATTTCATAACTAAATATACTTACAATGATCAATGAACCTAATCAAATAACTGAATTCTTTAAAAAAAAGCGTCCTAGTTTTATAAGGGTGAATAAGAAGTAAGGTAGACGTCGACTGTGCGCACTCAACTAATACAAATCTTACACGCCGTAGATTAGGGTTACATTTCTCTCAGTTAAATGTGGACTAGCTGTACTATTCAAGCTGCAGTATCACAAACATAAAGAGCTTTATAAACACAGTTTACTTTGTCATGTTTGTACTTTTTCTTCTTTTACAGTTTTGCGTACTGTATATTTTATCTCTTTGTGTTCTTAGGTGCGTCTACCTCATGTTTCCTTCAAATCGTCTTTCAGTTTCGTATTTTGCTTCTGAGTTTGGCAAGAATTATGATTCCCTTGACGTACAATGCTATCCAAAACTTTGTGACAACTACGTATGAGAAAACATGGAAATCTCACGATCTCAAGCTCGATTGAACAGACAATTTCTAAGACCTCTTGAAGTGGGGTAGTCAGTCAGAAAAAAGCCTTCCTTTGCTATTATTAAATGAAATATTAAACTTATTGTACTAATTCAGAAAGCGAATCTAGGGTCATCTAGAAAATGTTCTATGTAAATACTCGACAATAGAAGTACTAGTACTTTTTCTGCAAAAGGCTTCGTTGCTTGGTTCCTTTCAGCTGTGTTTAGGATTCTTGCTTAAATTAAAGCGCAGTAGATATTTGTAAACAGACAATCATTTTCACAGAACACCCGTACTGTGAAACACCTTGGCAATGCAGACGTTACTCAGATTTATTTATTCGAACGTAAATACATTTGTGAGATACAAATGTTGCAGTGGAAAATGCTAAAGTAACACCAACTTTCAGAGTAATTTAACTGTCAAGGACTAAGAGTAAAAGTACTGGCTTCATTCGAGCCCTTCCTCCACTAATTGGCTGACATTACACCAAAATATATTTTAAAATTCCCTTCTATTTTATGAAATGAGCGCGATGTAGCGAAATCAATTCACGCCTATTACAAAGAAAATAAAACAATGGCCTGCCAAAAGTGAGGGAAAGTGTTTGTTTTAAAAGGAGGCATTCAGTATTGTTGGATTGACAAACGGCAGCGGAAGCGGATCTGGGAAAGACGGCTTCTGTGATCCGACTAGGGTTGCTACTCTTTAAGACTGTTATACTTCTTAAAACAAAATAGGGCCCACTTGAAATATTTAGATATTTGCCACAACGCATATTTTCTGAACGCGTCCTATATTTTTTCTAAAAATATATTTCTACATTTTTTAGTTCAGTGGTAACATATTCCTAAAATCAAAATTGAAATAAATTGTACCTACATTCAATTTTTATTACTATTTTAAAGTCATGTTTTTCTAAGTGGGCCCTATTTTGTTTTGAGGAGTAGGTATAGATATAGGCGGAGGTTGTTGGATTCTCAATACCTAAGTCAATTGAGTTTTGTGGTCAAAATCTGAAGTAGTTTATCGCATATTTAAGTTAATTTCGAGCTATCGTCAATTTCTGAGTAGGTCAGATTCTTAGTAGAGAGGTGACAGTATTTATACGTCGGATTAGTTTAAAGTTTAATTCTGAGAAATGGAGTACAGGCGAAGTCATAAAAAATATTTATTACCAGTTTACACTACTCGAATTCATTTACATCGAGAAAATTGTACATAGTATGACCGCTCTATATCCGACTAGGGTTGCTACTCTTTAAGACTGTCTTATACGTCAAATGCTTTATAAAAACATACTCGTATTTACATCGGGCAAATTGTATCTTGACCGCCCTATAGCCGGACAAGGCTAAGTATAGACTTCTATGATCAAACTAGGGTTGCTACTTAAACACTAGGCCTAATGCACGTAAGAACACATTTACATTGAGCAAATTGTAACTTGGCCGTTGAATAGCCGGACTCGGCTGAGTATTGGGAAGCTTTTGAGTTAACCCTTAGATGTAGAATGTAGACAACATACATCTACAACATCATCCGCATTAAGCATAAGCCGCAAAAAATTTTTAGTGACAGTAATTATCTGGAATTTGTCCATCTTTTAGAAATTATATTCTTTTAAATCTTTAAGTTTATTTGAAACTTGTAACGATACATTGTGCCAAAACTAATGTTGCGATACAAATGTGCCATAGTGCGGACAAGCTTTAAGCTTTACAGTAGGTAGATAACTATCTAGTATAACTAGTTTTGACAACAATCTGAAACACTGTAATAATACAAATGGAATAATGAAAATTAATTAGATTAGTACAATTAGTTACGATAAAATGTAAAACAAAATAAAGGGGTAGCACGCCATGCAAGACCCACGCGTTTCTGACGGAAATGACTGTTACATTTCCTGAGTCCGGCTTTTTAGACGTTTTTCTGATTTATCCGGCTGACCTGCTAACCCTAATCCTAGTGGCCACGATACTCGATTGCCCAGAGAGTAATTTTGTGTCCGTCCCGGCTAATTGCGGGAAATGAGTTAATGAATTGTTTTCCTTTTACCCTAGATTTGCGGTACTGTCGATTACAGCAATTGGATTTTCTTAAGCTTTGTATTGTTGCGGCGTTTTTGGATGAGGTTTCTTTGTTGAGATTGAATAATATGAGACCAGTTGGTTATATTTAATTATTTATAGTAATTATGAACCGTGATGTTATAAATTAAAGTAGTAAAATACCATAATGATCGTCATCCCGACTTTGTCGTTTGGCCAGACTCACCTAGCATAGGCTATACAACGCGATCATAATGCTAAATCTATTCCCCTAATTTAATTACTTAGTTCTTTTATATAGGATATAATTTGAACTGAATTGACTACAACCAATGCGCAACGCCTAGTAAGATATTAAAACTCTAATAAAAATGTACGTAAGCATTCTCGGTTTCAAAAAGATAAAAGATAAAAAATAAAATATAATTTAAGCCGGAAAGCGACAAAGGGAACACGCACAGTCTAAATACATTTACTCCGAGGTACCGTCTATGGGTACCATAAGGAGATCAGCTTAAAATAATCTGCTAAAGTATGTATGTTAATATTATTTTTAGGTTAAGGAAAATACGGAACGTAACGAGAAAATACAAAATATTTTAACTCAACTTTGCGCGGTAACTTTATATTAAGGTAAGCTGGTCTTAGCAAAGGCTTTATGAAGATCTACTCCAATTCTGATGGAAACCAGGTTCACTATTATTATTAAAGCAACAACTACATTTATAAAATAATGTCTACGTGTCTTTCTAGGTCAGGGTTTTCATAATTAGGTATTCATAATACCTAAATATACCAGGACTAAAACTATTTCAATATTTCATATCAAGAGCAAACCTGCTCTACCTAACACGGTAGGTACCTATCTAAAATATTTTTAAACCATATAAAATGCCAAAACACTCCATCTCTTACTAATATTTCAGACGCAAATGTTTGTTTGCATGGTTGTTTGTGATTCAATCAAACCATAACAATTTATTTTCTCAATTTACAGTGAAAAACTGGGAAAAAGAAGCTAGTCTTATCATAAAAAAGTACTTAGCTAGCTTTGTTGACAAAAATAATCTTATCACAATATCAAAATGATTCTTTTGTTTGTTTTGCAGCTGTTTGTGCACAGGAGATGCGTAAAATGAAATTTGCGAAAGTCGTTAAAATTAAAATTGCTTGTGTGCATCTGGCCGGTGTATTTATAGGGGCGTGTGTTGATAGGGCAGCGACCGCGGCCGAAACGAGCCAAAACTCGAACTACGGATTCACGAGTGGAGCTTGTATACGCAGAAACAATATTTGTAGCTTATTTGTATTGTAGTCGAGTTTTATAAGGCTTGAGGAAATTGTAGTTTACTAGAGAGTGACAAATTGATGTTAGTTAAAAGCTAACGAAAATGGAAATGGCAAGATGAAAATGCACGCTGAATGCTAAGGAAATGCACAGTAACAGAAAAAGTCTAACCAAATTCCACGACAACATACCCAAAACAAGATTTTAAATCCAAATATTTAAACACTAGTACGCAATGTTTTCCGCCGCAATGACCCTGAGCAGGCTATGCTTCTTAGTCAAAATTTGAACAAAAGACAAAAACCAGTCCACAGAAAATAAATTTATGCACTGAAAAATTGCGACGGCAGTGCATTCAAGATGATAATTATAAAAGAGATCAAAGTTTTGAGTAGATTAGTACTAAGTAGAAAAGTATTCACCAGACTGGAAGAGATTTTAATCTTTCCAATTTGTAATCATGAAACTTTTCTCCTCAAAATAACGATTAAGCTCTATTTTGCTGTGTTTCAAGCAAATATTGAAACGACGGCTTAACTTAAGCGACTTGAGGTTTGCCTTTGCAACAGTGCCATCTGCGACTGGGCCCAAAAATTATACTTCCCTAATAAACAATACCAGAGATTACTCTAAAATTCGATTCTCTAAACAAAGGTCTAATCTAATCCAATAACAATCGGGATAAATTAATTGAAGCGTCAGCTTCGGAGGCTGACGGTATTGCGATCTAAACATCCGTATGATTGGAACCGTTTCTCGTTGCTCCATTTGCAATTCATGTCTTCGAACCCAATGCTATGTAAGTCTCGTTATTATTTGAATAAAGGACTATCAAGAGATATGAGACCTCGGCATATCTCAAGGGTCGACGCAAATAAAATTCTTAGAACTCATGTATGTAGTCTTTTGTTCGGCTTGTCTTGGGAAAACGTTGCATTGAGATGAGTTCATCTTATGTTCCTATCGTAAATCGTTTTCTAAGAAGTTGCTTGCGTTGATTTAGCGATATTCATAGTGCATTTTTAATAAGCAGCTCAGCTTATAATTTTATTATTCAACATTTTGAAGTAAAAGCTCTACTAAATTCAATTTGGACGCGTTTGAACAACTGCATCAAACTTTAGGGAATTAAATGGGACTGAGGTATTTAATTGGCTCCGCATGGGGAACCAGAAATACCTATCCACATTAGCCAAACCGTAAACCAATTCGCGTTATCACAATTTACCCTGTCGTATGTCGGTTCGGTAAACGAACTCCAAAATTCTGAAGCAGAGTTGATTGAATCCATCGCCCGGGGGAATGGAGTTATTTTCCAACCTATTTGGTGCCCGTGCTGGCTCGATCGACAACTCGCGAAGGCTGCACTCTCGTCTCATATTTGTACGTCTACCCTCTCGAGAAATTTCTTACAGTTCATTTATTTGTTTGGAGACTTGTTGTGTTCACAACACCCCTTATTTGACGCAAACATCGTTATTTTTATGATTATAGGAGAACAAATGTAATGGTAGATATGGCTATATTTTCGGTAGAAAGATCTCTAAAAATACTATGAAGGTATATAGGTTTCTTCCTTTTTAGGGTTCCGTACCTTAAAAGGTAAAAAAAGGAACCCTTATAAGATCACTTTCTTGTCCGTCTGTCTGTCTGTCTGTCTGTCCGTCTGTCTGTCCGTCTGTCTGTCCGTCTGTCTGTCCGTCTGTCCGTGTGTCACCATCGATTATCTCAGGAACGGGTAGAGTTAGCAAGTTGAAATTTATACTATATACTAAGGTCTATAGTCCCTATTGTGAGTATAAAAATCAAGGTCCTGAGTCAACACTATAAAAAGATATAGGCAAATTTAGGTTTTCGTGAAAACTTGTAAGTACCAAAACTTACCTTAATTATCAACTTTTTTTATTTTTTGGAATTTTTCCTTTACTTGTGCTGTAAGGCCTTGCTTGTAACCAAAATTGACAGTTGACAGTGACAGTAACCGGAAGTACCCTAGAGGTTTTGGGTCGAAAACCTAAATGGTAGTTCCCGTTGACCTAGAATAACGAAATTTGGCAAAAAGCAAGGTCTTATAGCACAAATAAAGGAAAAATTCCAAAAAGTTAAAAAAGTTGAAAACTAAAGGGTGTTCCCATACATAGTTGACGCCAATTAAAATTGTCCTCCGAGTTGTATGGGCGCTCATACAATTAAGCGGAATAGCTTAATTGGCACCATGGCTAGGTACGGAACCCTCGGCGTACGAGTTCGACTCGCACTTGACCAGTTTTTATTTTAAGATTAGATCGAATCAGAAACAGTGTGATAAGAGAGCGTTGTGGAGTGAAAGAAGATGTAGTGATGAGAATTGAGAAGGGTATGTTAAGATGGTGCGGTCATGTAGAGAGGATGAATGAAAGAAGATTGACGAAACAGGTCCATAAGGCGAGTGAGAATGGGACCGTCGGAAGGGGAAGACCTAGGCACACATTCCTGGACCAAATTGGCGAATTATAGGAGAAAACTCTAAACCGACGAGCTTGCATGAAGAACGTGATGAGAGTGAATTAAGCGAAAGAAGTGTGTCAAGATCGTAGTAAGTGGAGATCTGTGGTCTCTGCCTACCCCTATGATGGGAAACAGGCGTGAGTTTATGTATATATGTAGGTATGTAAGATTAGATAAATTACAAGTGACACGTACGAAAAGACAATCACTGAATCGAGACCAATAATTCACATCCAATAACACAGTAATTTCTGCCATGGCTAACAGCAATGTCCACAAAGCTTCGGTCAATCAAAGACTCAGTAACCCCACGCGATATTGAACACGGAAACATACTCAATCAAATGAAAAACCTCAATCAGGGTGAAATCTACAGCAAGCCTGCCATATGGGGGATAATCGCCGGCAATAAAGGAGCTCATTTGTGTTCGTCTGGCTATCCGTCCAGTTGTTTCGATCCACGACGCTGGGCTCGGACAATGGCAATAGTACCGGGAGCCCTACCGACGTCATCAATCAAAGTCCCGGCGGTTTAGCCCCCACCCTATGCAGGTAAATGAATGACTGTTACGTCGGATGCACTAGCGAAAGAACTAGCCTTTGATTAATGAGGATTTAAAACACGACTTAGCATTTGTACAAGTCTGATCAAGCAAATATTTATTATAAGTACTTTTTATGAGATAAGCAAGACTGAACGTTTTTGTGATTTAAGTTTTGGATATAATAATAACAACATTTTTACGGTTAAAGCATGTTTTAATTTGTTTCGGATGACATGTAATTGACGTAAAGCAAAAACCATAAACCTATTTGCATACGGGTTTCAACATTGACATACAAATAGCAAGCTATCATTACTCGCATTATATCATAACTCACGGCTATATCCCCTCCCCAAGTACGCTAGACATTAGCTCGCCAATCTCTCAAGCTCAAGATCCTTTGACAATGTTAAATGTGAAAAGGGCGAAATGTAATGCTGGGGTACCCTACACTTGAATCAAAGATTACATTTATCACATGCTACATTTTACAAGTACGGTAGTAGATAAAAGATGAAAAGTATTTGTGATCGACAGGCGGCCAACAGAGTAGGTAAAAATGAGACGAAAAAAAACTTTTACCACGACATTTCGGATGGCCACGAGTAGACCAAGTCCGACCAAGTCATTATCTTCCTGCTCTTTTCCCACTTACGTGGGGTCGGCACAACATGTAGGTATTCTTCTTCCATTTTCCTCTATCAGTCGTCATCTTAGCATTCACCTCTTTCTTACTCATGTCAACTTTCAAGTCCGACCAAGTATTAATTTTAAATGTATTCAAGTAACGAAAGTTGAAAATATTACATGTACAGTCACTACATATGGCTGGTAAACAATTGCGGCGATTGCAAAATCAGATTTTAATAATAATGTTGAATACATAATTAGATTTAAGTGGTAATAGGGGAATGTCCAGACAGGTCACGCGAGCCGGTCCGATTTAGCCCCCTATTTGGACACTGGACTATGGTAATGAACTGCAAATGCTGTGTACGTTAAATATTGCGACGAATCTACTTGATAATCTATGGAAATCAGACGGATATATGGACTCTTACTTGTTTTATGTACCTACCTAAATGTGGGTGTTATATTGGTTCACTGGTTACGTTAAATACTTGTACTAGCAATACCTGAGGCGCGATTCAAATCTTCTCGGAATGCATTCCAAATTCGGAAAGTGACGTTTCTTCGCCGAAAAATGTCAACTTTCCGACTGAAATCATCGAATCGTAAGTCTGAATCAGGGCGCTGGAGACCGTAATATTTAAATTTACATTGGCGATTCATGATACATACCTACATACATACATACACACATCAAAAAAGTTTGCGATCACTTTTAAAAGTTGAAATATTTTTGATGCCTAAAATTATTTTAAAAATCACTTTACTGTTTAAAATAAATAATTTGGAAAAAAAATCCTGTTTCTTTGTATAAAAACGAAGGCAATGGTTTTCAACATATTAAAAAATAATGTTATGTTTTAAAATTAATCGCAACCTTTTTTTGATGTGTACGTATACGGCGACCTCTGTGGTACAGTGGGCGAAGGCCAGCCTAAAACACAGAAGCTTGCGGGTTTGATTCCCAATTTTGTAGATGATACAAATCTTTGTATCATCTACAAAATTATATTAAACAACTCTATTTATTATAAATACATTATGTATCCGGGTATTTGTCACGTAAATTACCTTTCTATTTAGCCCGACGTTTAGGTATAATGTGTTGTATTTATATATTTTATTTATTGGATAAAAAGTTACATAAAGTTTCGTTGTGAGTATCCAAAAACCCTATATTAGGTTTAATCTATATTAGGAAAAAAAAACAGAAATATGATCACGACAGTGTCCCTAAGGCGGATCTTTATGCAATTAAGATCCTTTGAAAATGTCTAAGGTGTCCGTCAGAGGCTCTACCAAATATTATAATTTAGTACATGCTCACATTTTGCAGAAGTTAGCATTCCATATGCGACAGGCAAGCTCGGCGCCCCGTGCTATACCTGATATAAAACAAAAAGACCATTTAAATCTATTTTATAACTCTACTGTAAAGATGATCATAAATGCTAAGAATAATATCCCTACTTTCCTTAGTAAACATAAATAGCTTATGAAGTTATGACGTAAGCTGTTTGCGTAACAAACAGACAATCTCCTATTTACCTGCTCCATGTGTCACGGATTAGCCTTTAGCTCGAGTCACTCTTTAAACACCTAGGTACTGTGACGTCAATCTAAGTTCAAAGGAGGTCTACTTCAACATGCTGTTCATTTTAGATGTAGAATAACTACCTACAAATTATTCAATTAGTATTTAAGTACTTACGCAAAGTAGGGACTTTGCCTATTTGACTATTTAGGCCTCACGTTTAGTTAAACGGCTCTCAAGGTCTTTTTAGTAGATAGTACCTTTATTGTGTAAGTACGAGAATTAGTACAATATTAATGAAACAATAAAGATGACACTCATATATCACTTAGATCTACCGTTGTTGGTAGCAGAAACTACTTGTATCAGGGTAACATAAAATTAAACAACATTTGTCCCGTCATGAGAATCAAACCCATTAGTAAAGCATTTACTGCGTGACTTGATATAGCTAGAAGAACGATAAGATAGCGAGATTACGATACAAAAAAACCTATTACAGTAATAATGTTTGACTAATTTTCCGGAGCAAGTGGAGCCTAATCGCATACTTGGCTAGAAACTACATAGCAATTTGTATTTGCAGCTTCATTACCTTTATCGTCTAGGTAATTGTGTAAAACGGCACCCACGCGCCAACCTTTTTGCTTTTTAATTATTTTTTGTTCTTTTTAATGGAACAAGCAGACTTGGTAGACAGAAAATAAAAAAAAAAACAACGACACCTACGGGGTCAGCTAAGAACCATCCAGGTGACCCTATTAAAGACAAAAACATTTCAAAATCAATCACGCAGACAGTTCCACATTTCAAACCATTCCCATAAGAAATCAATTTTTCACTTCTTTCAAAACTTCTAGGCGACCTTCCTAATTTGTCTCCGCTAAATTTCTTATTAGGGTTACTTATCACAAACATTTTAAACCAACTTAGTCAAATCAGTTCAGCCGTTCTCATGTTATACGCTTACCAACTAACAACATTTCATTAAGAAGATATTTTTTTCTGAAAGAACCTAGATTCATTAGTGAGTAGAGAACTTTTATCCTAAAGTTTCTATGGTATCTGTACTGGTGGAATCAATAAAAGGTCACTAATCGACGGGCGCGGAGTGCGGACTGGGACGAAATGGGAACTTGACAAATGATTCCGGCAATTACGTCCGACGAAAGAGATGAATGGCGATGTTTTGTAAATAAAATAAAGCTTTCAGTGTTTCCGTCAAATCAGCATTAACGAAGTAGATTGTGAAATGCAATATTGACTCTTACTTTTAAACAGAAACGCTTAAAACACATAGGTACTTTACGTTTAAACATAATATACGTTTTTTTAAGTAATTGGTTCTCAACTTATTCTAATATTTCTAATGTATTTTGTAAAGGTATGTCAATACTCGTATGTACTCGTAGTATGTCAATGCATGTATACCTACCCAGAAATTTATAAACACTACAGTCGAAATCAAACAAAATACTTACCACTTTCATATTTATATTCATATGACTTATACCTACACCGCCTTTTTGCCCTTCTGTAAATCCAATTTATCCTAAGGTTGTCTGGAAGGGATCGCTCATAACGATAATACCTCCCATTATACTTCGCTTTAAATGTTTTGTGTGTCTGTAAGTTGTTTTAATGTCCATGTGATTTACAATAAAGTGTTATTCTATTCTATTCTACATGACCATAGTACCCATAGATTATTATAAACGTTTTAAATTCAATTCAAGGTAGAAGAGTTGATGTAGGTCTATAGTACGCATATCAAAGACTCCGAATACTCTAAAAGCATCAAAAACATCACAAGCCAATATTATTTATGATATTTTCTAAAGCAAACACGATCGGGCTGAAGCGTGGGCGTCCGATTAAAAATCGATATTGTATGCGTCATATTTCGTATTGTTCGCACACTTACGTTCCTATTGTTAATATTGCTATCCTACATTCTACGCATTGTGATACGACCGTCCCATCTAATACAGGGTGCACGAATAGTATTTGCTTATCCGACTGACTACATTTGTTATAATATATACCTGCCTGGCACCATGAACATAATCCTTTATTACGAAAACCGGTAATAATCAGTTGTTTCATTATAAACAAGTAATTACAAAAAAACTCCATCACTAGAGTTGGCCACTCCACACGAACTTATGTAAAAATGTTCTCAAAACATAACATTCACAGCTTCTTTAGCCTTCATTATAGTTTAATTTTTTTGTTACTTAAATAACATTTATCTGAAAGATAAGTGTCAATCAATATCCATAATAGTTAATAGTCAATATCGTATGCAAAGTAGCAATTGAACATAGTTATTCAAATGGATATTTACCTGATGTCATTCCCTTCATAATAAAGATCGCCCTCACAAAAGTAATACTGGTTTATTCTGACGAAACAGCACGTAATAATGAGTCACACTGTACTACGCCACTAATCCCAATCAGCAAGGATTTCTTTTCACCCTTATCTGAACGCTACTATTAGTATTTTTTTCTGCTCTTGCCCTCACAATGGACAGTTTTGATAAATAAACATCTGTCAGAAAAATAATCCCTTTGTCGACTAAAATAGACGAAGACAAATAGACACAATAATTGTTTTATTTACGAACGTGGCTGGTATTTGGTACGGCTTTAGCGCCTTTTATAAAAATGTGCTAGAAATATTTTTAGATTCGTGGTTAGATTTATATTTGACTTTGATTATGTTTGTTCGTATGACCTAATGGCTTACTCCAGTGAAATAGTTTTTAGGCAGCCTGAAAGCCACCACCATGGCTTAGGCTGAGACTCCACCAAAGCGGAGACGAGAGGAGATGTGTTTAAACAACCAATAGAACTTCGTTATTCACTCATCTCGTGATACAGACGTGTGAATAACGAAATTCTATGGGTTGTTTAAACACATCTCCTCTCCTCTCCGCTTTGGTGGAGTCTCAGCCTTACGGCACGGAAGCATCGAAAACGCGCCACTTGCAGTCTCCTATCCAAATTGTGTCCACTCAGAAGAGAACCGTCGCTCAAACTTCAACAATCTATCAAAGAATTTCTAAGCAAGTTGTGTCACGAGCGCTTCATTTGGGTGAATAACGAGTCACATAAATAAATACATGAGGATATAGAATAAATGGAATAGCTAATGTTATCTTTTGTACTTTGTTTTCGTAACAAGATTGTTAATGCATGTTACGTTGTTACTATCATCCATTTCTCCAAGTCATGAACGCTAAGCGAAATTTTCTGACTTGCAATTTCTGACTAAAATAAGGTCGAATAATAAGTGTCATAGAGATATTAAGCTCTATGATATAATTACGAGTATAATGGTCCGTCTACAAATGATCGTGAATGTGTAAAGTTGTGCTGTGGATGATGATGATACATACCAAACTATGCTTCATACATTCACACCTCTTTTTTTTTTTTGTTTATACTACTAAGGTAGCAGACAAGCATACGGCCCACCTGATGGTAAGCGGTTACCGTAGCCTATGGACGCCTGTGACACCAGAGGAGTCACACTCGCGCTGCTGACCCTTTTAAGAATTTCAAAACGCCCTTTTTGAAGAACCCCATACTGTAGTCACTGGGGAAAACCGCGGCAGGTAGATCATTCCACAACCCAACTGTTCGCGGGAGGAAATTCCTCTGAAATCGCACCGTACGTGACCACATTGGCTTCAAGGTGTGAGGATGGATCCCCTGCCGATGGCGAGCATTGCGATGGTAGAATGGAGCTACAGGCACCATTTCAAATAGCTCTTCAGAACACAACCCATTATACAAGCGGTAGAATACACATAGAGAGGAAAAGTCTCTCCTGAGGCTTAAAGATTCAATACCACCTGAGACCCTGGGATTGTCAACAATTCTCACAGCTCGTCTTTGTCGATAAAAATGGCCTTTACTGGTATCAACTTTACAAGATTTCAAAAATATTATGTCATTTCGTCGAGACATCTTTCATTTTGCTCTATACAATGTTTTTAAGATGAAAGTTCTCAAATCGCAGCCATTACATTTAATACGTTTTACATTTTTGCCTTGTTCATAAAACCACTGTAATTTACAGTTCAACAAACAAACATGTAAATAGCCACTTCAGTCCTAACTGCCCCCGTAATCTCAGAAGCCATAAAGTTTAAGTAAACGCCTTCTGTTGTTTATAAATCCATTCTGTCGGTCATAAAGTAAAAATAGTAAACAAACTTGACTAACAATACAAGGTGGCTCTGAATCATAATGACTATGAGTGGGTATTATTGAGTGAGAATTTAATTTCGGTCAAGCTCTTATCTGTATTGCACCAAAAAGCGCTCGTCGCGTAGCTTGTACAGACGTTTTTGATAGATCGTTGAGACGACGTTCTGCGTGGTCTAAATTTGGTTGGGTGACCGCGAAGTGGCATTAACAGCTGAGCGCTTCCGTGCTTCGTAGGACACGGTTAATTGTAGGCCCCGGGGTTTAAAGTTGTTAAGCCATGATGGAGGCCCTCAGGAACTCCCGACTCCAGAGTAAGCCATACGATCATGCATAATTATATACAAGACATCTCTGAACTAAATGATATAGTTTTACTTGTAAACAAATCTGACTAATAGGTTTTCTGTAGTGAATCATTACGGAACAAGATGGTTTCCATAGGTATGGTGACAAGTACCTAGGAGAACTGATTATTGTAGCTCGCAGCTGCATGATAAACTTGAAAGGGCAACAGCTGATAGTTATATTATGTAGGTGAAGTGGTTGCCAACCTACTCATTGAAACAGTACTTACAAATAATTTTGATAAGATTTTAATGAAAATTATGTTTTTTGGGCACAAATGTAATGTGTTCTCTATAACCAAGTGTTTTCCAACTTTTTCCATAAGCGGAAGCGATTAGCGAGCTGTGGCGTTCAAGCTCCGCCACACCAAGCAATGTATGATCTCGTGGCCCTATTTAAAACCAACAAGATTTGCAAATAAATATTTTAGTCTTTTTCCTGTTCAGAGTTTAGAGTTTACAATTTGATAATTAAAACTGACTAATGAATAGATAAAGAATTTAATAAAACTGATTAAAACGCAAAAGACACTTTCTTATGCTGAATATTTTTAAAACCACAAACGGACATATTAGTAGATAAATTAGGCAATATTACATTTTCCAATAACTTTTATCTGCCTGAGTGGAGCAATCCCTCGAAACCGAGCCATGTGAAGGGGGAGGTGGCGAGCGAAGCGAGCCGGCGACTTCCGTAGCGCAATGAAGGTTGAGTGGGCGAAGTGACACTCGGGGGTGACTTCGCGAGAGTCCTGGCGGGAGCACCAAGAACATAGAATTCTCAAAAAATAATTTTTGAAATCAGATGAGAAGTTTCGGAGATTACCTCCTACATATAAACAAACTTTACCTCTTATAATATTAGTATCGACAAAAAATTGTATTTTTACATCATAATATTTAGAGCATTACTGGGTTTAAGATTTTATATTTCAAGCATTCTTTGAAATTTTGAACTTCGGCATTTTATGCTTCGATATTTTGATTTTCGGCATTTCGAGCATTCTGATTAATAAGCATTACTTATACATTTTAAACTTCTATATTTTAAGCATTATACCTACTTTACGAGCATTCGCTATTTCAAGCATCGGCATTTCGGTTTTCGGACTTTTCATATGTACCCGCAGAAACCTTATAGATACGATAGTTCTTACGCATCACACGCCGTGACAGAGAAAGAGTTGTTTCTGTTTCTATTTGGGATTTGATTTTCAGTAAGATACCTATCTATTACAATAGAATGTTAACTTGAAGATAAGGCTTAAACTTAACTCAAAACCGCGGTGCAAACTAGATAAACTTACATCTAAGAAGTATTATGGGATCTATCTGGAAAGTTCGGGACAGGGGATAAAGTCTTCCGTTTCTTTTCAACGAGAGCTCGTATTAGAATTCCAGTGGAGTGAGTCCTGGGAGTGACTTCTTGATTGATGACTGGCAGTTGTGCAGTTGTGCTGACTGCATTTAATCTATTTTGCCTCTTGGAGGCCTAGGCTGTCTGTCGCATTCCGCTTTACATACGACCTCGTCACATTTCGTACGTTAAATAATTATATTGGTAAAATTGTCTCCGTTATTAGGTATTTAGGTAAGTACTTCAGAAAATACGTTTCAACATCAAATCTTTCTTTTTCAAAATGATGCGCACATTGATTTTGAACAAGAATACCACAGACATTGATTGGGAATTTAGTTAAAACGAATGTATGATATTTTCTTCATATTAAATTGGAACACATACGACGCATACCAGTCTTCCCATTTTATTATACCTAAGTACAATGTTTTAGCCGTTAAGTGCTTTCAACAAAGTAAACACATTAGAGCGACGTGAGATCCACTAGACAAACTATATCTATGCAGGCGGTTCAGAGCAACACTTTTGCAATATCAGATTCGGGAAAAGTTACTATACACCACAGCCAATAAGCGTGGATATGAAAAGTTCATTTGTAAACCACAACACTTTTTTTTATATTATGATACGAGTATAAACCTGAATCCGATGTGGGCAAGTGAACATCTCATATCGATATCACTTTTGTTGTCTAAGTTACTACGTACACATATGTACTAAAGGGTTTGTTGGTCCTTCATTTAGAACAATGGTAAATTTTGTTCACTTTACAAAAATCTTGGCAACTCTGCAGATTCATTTCGAGAAACTCCAAGCGAGTTCAACTTACGTAGCGTAAGCATAAAGCTTCGGGTAAGAATTTTTATGGCCATAAAGGCGTTCATATTTGGGCGGTCGTCAGAAAACCGAGCATTCGGGACATTAAGGCATTCTGGCCACAGTTTGCCTATAAATCAGGCCAAAGCACTAGCTTCGGAGCTACACTGTGCAGACTCACTATGCATAGTGAACACCGCTTCCTACTCTCGCAATTACTTTTCAGATAAACTTCACAGACTAAGTTAAAAAACTTCTCTGGTGAGTGAATCAGTGATTCGCAGTAGTTTTTTTACCTGCATTATGTATGCATGAATGGGGAAATGGGAAAAGTTCAGTAATAATAGAATTTGCGATGGCTGCAGTGTTTTCGAAAGTAGGTCCCCTTTTATTCTTGTCTAAACAATAAACCGATCTCATTCATGAAAATTACGTGCATTTACATCACTAGATTATGACCAGATACGTGACGCAAATTGCAACACAGAACGATAATTATGGTTGAATGACCGATAATACCTATGTAATTCTATAAAAACATGTCTAGGTATTCCACAGGTTTGTACAAACAATAAGAACTAAAAGGGTCCGATGAATGCGAAATAAAGCCACTACGCAGTTTACGCATTCCATACAACACAATTGCATTCAAGAACAACATAAACACAAATCATTACTGTTATGCCCTCAAGGTATGACGGGCGACATTTTCCGCAAGCAATCGACTGACCGGTTCCGCGAAAGCAAAACCCGATAACTAAATGATAATTGGGAAGCAATAAAATGTCTGGCGCTGGGTATGTAGGCTCCGATACTGGGAGGCACGCCTGTCTGTGTGCAAATGATCTGGCGCGGCGTACGGCGAAGGACGCGGCCGCATTCCTCACCGCACCACTACACCCGAGATGACACACATACCCACACGTAGTGCTCCCTCTGTGTGCGCTACAACACATTAGCTTCCAAGTACGTATGGCACTTTTGCACGCCGCTGTTGGGCTCTCGGTACCGCTAGAACACTGGAATTTCTTATTACGATGCAACATGTTGCATTCAGAGAATAGCTTCGCGGCAGTTAGCCGCATACTGGCCGCAGGACCGCTATCGCTCGTGTTTAATCGACATTCATCGCGTAAAATATCGATACGTAAACCGTTGTTATGTCGGATAAAACAGAATATCTCCGAAGCGGAAACTGTTTAATCGCACGGCGTGTACGTTGGCAGGCGCTAATCTCGCGGGCTGCCCCGCCGGAGCGAATCGCATACAAATGCGCCGCCAGCCAGAGCAAAAACTGCTGAATAATATCCCCTCACTGCACTCGTGCGAGCTTTATACTCCTACCACACGTAATGATGCAGTCACGGCACGCTCTATGCATTTTACTACATCATCTTGCACGTTACATACCCTCTAGCACTTTATTGCATAGCTGTATATTCGAAGAGATCTAATGAAGAGTAATGGGATGTCGCAGGGTTTCCATATTCAATCCGGAAAGAAGAGAGCATTGCGGATCATATTGCGTGCATGTGCCAACTGCGTCACTCTACTGCGACTCGGACGATATCACATGGCGTGGCCATTAAAGAAATGCTAATTATCGAGACAACGACCTTATCACACATAGACAATTGGTAGGTACGTTCTTGCGATTTACTTGTGAGTGCTTACTGCTACAAAACGAGCAAGAAATAAGTCTGTAAGTATTTATACGAAGCAATTTGCAACGCAGCTGATTTTGCGATCGTTTTATTGCTGTAGCTCGCTACACATGTCATGTCTGTTTATTTATTTATGCCTATCGTCGCATTTGGCATTTGTAAAGTGTACCATTTTGTTTTCGCCGCCGTGGACAGTAAAATTGCGCATGAGTTATTGACCTTCGCAAGGTAAACAATTCTTCATGCTCTTGTTTTTCAATTATTTTGTGGAATTTCTCTGTTTTAAATTAGTAGAATTGCAGACAGGACCTTTGAATTCGACAAATATCATTTTCGCCGTAAACTTGAAATCAGAAATTGAATAGCACCTGCCTTTGAAGTTGGAATACTTGTCAGACATAACTGAAGCACTAATTGGTCTGTCACAGATTACAGCTGCAAATTATTTACATCGCTGGGCGGAATGCCGAGACAACTGAGCTAGTCAGAGGCTTTGTTGGCGGGACCGCTAGCAGCCCTGCATTACTCCAACGTAACTGTCAATCTAAAATGATCTTTGTCGTTCTAATTTTAAAATTGCCTAACTATGCTTTGTTACGACCGAGCATTTTATGCTTTTCAGGAAATTCAGAATTTGATTTATTCTTTAGACTTGAACTCTCTTGCCTCCAGCTGGATTTACAGACGCGTTCTATACACAATATTGCGTTGTGTCTGGATAATGCCGTCGCGGAGTCAATGAGATTTTACAAATATAGACGTTATACTCATTGTAAAAAGCTGTTAAACGCGGCGAAATTATGTTATGGCTACTTAGGTAGAATAAACGCAGGTTTGTTTAATTTTAATCAAGAAAACTAAGAGATAGCAGGGATATATAAAACCCCGTTGTCAGAAAGAGATAAATTATGTGTGTGCTGCGTGTAAATGCGTGTAACATCGGAGCAAGACAGAGTGTGACTGAGTTGACTCAAGCTAATTAGCTTGACTTTTGTTCGCCACGCGAAGCGGAGTACCTACAAAGCATCTACCTCAGTTATGTAGAAGATCATTGGTCGGAGTGAAACTTCTGTTCAAACACGAGTAGGTAGTAGTAGTACTGTGCTGTTGGCAATCAGCCCCTCCCTCCTAACCCTCTGATTACTCCGAGTTCGACTCTGACTGGTAGAAATGTCTGTGTCGGCTTCTAATTTCGGAGACGCCGCCGATAGAAATGGTTGACCTCGGAACACTATTGCTTTCACAAGGATTTTCACTTAGTTACTTAGCTTTTATACGCCTTTTAGATTAGAGGGGTTGCTTGTTTATTTATAAAGATCAGATTTGTTAGGATTTTTCTGTTATTTGATAAGTTAGCAAGCTTCATTATTGTTACAGTGCAGCTTTATTTTTTTGAGATATTACCACAGAATAAATAATAGTAGGTACCTACTCGTACAATTAATAGTAGGTACCTACCTAAAGTTTATACCTAGAGGGTTTTTTTAGGTTGGTTCTTAAAAAAATTGATTTGTGTTTTCAAAACATTTGGTAGGTTCAAAATATAAATTGGATAAAAATATCTAAGTAGGTATAGAAAGTTTTTTATAGAAATGAAAGCAGTATTTCAGTTTTCAGAAAACCTTAAGTTCAGATTTTTACGAGCAATAAACCAAAAGCTAACAGTCGGTCCACGGTAACACTGCACCGCACTAAGATGGAAATAAAGCTAAAACGATGGAACTAAAAGCCAAAAGCACACGAGTGTAAAATACGTGGTCTTCCGCTGCTCACAGTAAGTCTTCACTTTATTTACTGACTCTTTCTATAAGTTGAGGCTCTCGAGACCTATTTTATTGCCTCTTATTGGCTAGCCTTTAAAGTGACAACATTAAACCGTTCCCATACCTACGACAACGGAAATAAAACGATTGGTAATGTAAACGCTTTATACGCAGTACCTACGGATAATGTGTTCAAGTTGATTCAAGTGTTCTTATTAAATAAATCGCTATTGACTCACGACAATTGAAACAAAATTAAATAACCCATTAAACGACCCTAGAAGACTTGCCATAAATAAACAGAATAAATAAAACAAAAAAGTGAATAAGACACTTGGTAGGTATCTCCTTCGCTCCGAATCGAATTTGATTTTGATTCGTGCTCGTATCGAATTTATGTCCATCGAAGTTTGAATGGACAATAACTTTGTTAGTTCGGTCGGCGCGAGTGGTCTTTACTGAGAATTAAAGTGCAACTCTTACCGGAACTATGGCTGTACGTACTTACCCAAAAGTTTCTACTTAATAAACTCCTTATATTAAGTTTCTGAAGGAAAAGTTCTACGATAGGTACTTGAATAATATTCTAGTTCACTTCATTCATTTCTTCGATATAGGTAGGAGCTTAACTTTCGAGAATCGCAGATCTCCATCAGATATCGTAGAGCCCCAATTTGGTGAGATAAAATTATGCATCAAGTTTCGTTCGAAAACTTATTACCGAACATTTTATTGGATTCATAAAGAGCATTTTCTTAAAACGTCGTAAGTTTGGCACAATGTTTTTTCTTGATCCCTAACGATAAATTAAGTCAGTATGGCTCAGATTTTGGCACGACTGAGGCTCGCCTAGATGTATTCTATCTAGGTTCAGGGCCCGTAGCCAGGGCGTTTCAATTCGGGGGAGGTTAGACATTAAGTTTTGGGAGGAGTATGGGATTGTGTATGTTTTACATTTCAAGGAATTTCTTTCTAGGACCCCCTTTTTCGCCCTCTTGTCTACGGCCCTGGGTTTAGTCTATAAAGTGGGTGGCGGGTGGGGGCAGCAACAAGCTGGGCGTCGGGGCGGAAGCGGCGCGTCCCGACGACGCCAACAATCCCACTCAACATAAAACTAAATCTCCCAAGACTGAGACGAGAAAACGCGATAGCACTCAACAGAAGACGTGAAGACTGTCTCGAGTATCAATTCCGTGCTTTCTGACAGCCCTGTTAGTGACTCGAAAGTGTGGTGAGCTGAAGTGATTTCAGTCGCAGCGCTTAAAACTTTATTCAAAGTGCTAAGTATACCTATAAAAAGTATAGTAGTTATGCTCTGTCGAATACACGTAAGTAGGTAGGTAGATAAATACAACGGTTCTCACGATATCGTTCTATAACATATGCTTGACACACGAAAGTGATTGCGACAAAAATCCTCTGAGTAGGTAAACGTGATCAATGCTCAATACAAATTATAATGAGCCCGATACTAATATCGGCCTCGAAGGCTCCTTCGTCTATACTTATTTACCCTAATTCGTCGGCCGCCAGCCCCCACTCCCACGCCTCTAAGCGGATTGTCAGCTTATCGCCTTACGGGGCACACTCACCTATTTTTTACAGTAGCAAAAAATAGTTATAACTCAAGAAAAAACGACAAGAAAGCCTTGATCCCTCAAGCTTTTCTGGTGGGTTTTTCGAATTCCGTGACTCAAATAATTAAGTACAAAAATAAGGGTCGCTGGGTAAAATTATACATTGTTATTGCCACTATAAATCTCATTTTCGGTGGACGCACTCACTCAGAATACCAAATACTAGGAATACTGGACGAGGACTAGCGTTGATATGTTTTTATTAAAATCATAGAAAGCTTTGGTATTCGTGCGGCAGATCGTGTGTGGTAGCATCCGGCGGCGTTAAATTATTCATCTCTTTTCTTTTTATTGCTTGTCGCAGCTCTCATTGAATGCAGATTATATTATTTTATAAACAAGGTTCCAGACTAGACCATATCAAAGATGAATTATGTAGATTCTTGTAAAGTTCAAACAATATAACTGGCAAAAAACTTTTTAGTAACACTTTCGGATAGGTAGGTTCCTATACTTTAGAACCACGCGCGACGTTCGCCAATTTGCTTGTAGGCTATGTATGCTTGAAACAAACTTTCAACAAAATTATTGATTTTCTCAAAACAGCCAATATGAAGTGAACATCCGCCACACATAAGGTATGCTAGACACTTGCGAAAGTCTGCCGGTTCGTCACGGCTTCGCGCTCGCTGCAGATGCCAATCTGTTATAGTCATGTGTCTATGTCAGTGATGCAATCCCTGAGGCTGCAGGAACTAGGATTTGCAATAAGCAATGCACACATGGTATAAACTGAACACGCCGTTCAACAGTCGCCGATTGAAATCTAGGGCCCGGACTTGACAGCATCTAGAGTCGTTTAATTTTATTGGGACACGCCTAACTGTATGTACAATGCAAACAAATGTGGACAGTTATAGTAGATGAAATAATAAAATCTATACATAAGGACAGGAAAGAAAGTATCACCAAAGTACTAAAGGTACACGTGTAATAATATAAGGGGAACAAAGCTGTTCAAGGTTTGTAGTTTGGTTGGATTACTCCGAATAACAAACATGAGGCCGGTTTGACTAATGTCCGGAATATCTCTTCCCTACAATGTAAGCGACGCGTGAATGTTTTCAATCCATCTCCTGGTGTGTCACCATCAAAATTTGCAAACTGCAATTTTCCTATTCAATTTTCCTTGAACTATAATAATATCTACCTGATTGTTATTTCTTCGTGACTACTACAGAAGGTAAGTAGAGTCCTAGTCGAGCTTTTTAAAATCAGTTAACTGATGTAGAATAAAGTCCGGAACAAACTAACATCGATGCACATTCAGTTGTTAGTACGTACCCTGAGCCCGTAGATATTCTAATTTATCAAATAAATGAGCACTTTATAGTGAAAGTGAGCACGAACGTGCTGCGATCGCGGCACGAAGCTTTAATTTGTCAAACGTCGGTCGAGAGGGTCTTTCGTCGTCGCAGTCGGTACAGGAATGCTTACCTAATAATTTTAATGATTTCCAAAATATTCCGTGGAGGCCTCAACGCGGGTCGATAGGGATTTAAACTCGATTCCGTAATTCTAATGTCCGCAGGGAGTTGATCGAGGGTTTTTTTATCTGTCGGAGTTTTTAAACTTCAAGTTTAATTAAGGTTGGGATTGAAACGGGACAAAATACGCTTGAAATAGGAATACTTTTGTGTTAGGAGATCCTTCCCTTTACAAACACTGAGTCAATTTGAGTCTGCGGCTTCCTTTAAAAAGCGGGTAGGTTCGTAAGTTTATTTATTGTACTTGTACTGAGAGTAAATTCACACCAATAGAACATTAATTTGTTAAACTTTCATGTTGAAGTACCATCATGGTGAACCACGAAATACTTTTAGGTCTTTAGGTTTGTAGATCACAGACAAGCTTTGCGTGTATTATAAAGAATGCAACTCCATGCCTTTTTAACCAAATTATATATCATGAACTTGAACTCTCTTCATGAACTTGAAACACAAGCCCCGACTAAGTTACCTACCCCAAGGCACATCCAGGGATAGTAAATTTCCACACAGATTATCTTAAGAAACCCACACAGAAGATCAAATTCTGGGAGACCAGGATTTAATGGTTTAGTACGTTGAATACCCTCAATGCATATGGTGTCTACTTCCGTTTCGGATGATATTACAGTCACCGTAGTCAGGACTAGACTGTAATTTCATTCGAAGTTTCGAGATATTAAATAAAATTATTTCATAGTTCAAGTAAAATAATTTACAAATGATTGATTTGACTAATGTTGTGTATTGTTCGCAGAACAGCGGCGGGTGTCGTTCTGCGAGCGGCGCGGGAGCGGGCGCGGTGACGGTCGCGAGCGCGAGCGCGGGCGCGGGCGCGGGCGCGTGCGCGGCGCGCATGGCAAGCGCAGGCGCGCAGTTCCGCGGCGGCGCGCAGTGGGCCGCGGCGTACGCGCCGCAGCCCTGTCGCTACCCGCCGCCCCAGCAGCCTTACGCAGCTGCCTCCAGCCCCTATACGCCGCACCAGGTAAACTACACATTCAAATAATGAAAATAAGGCTTCTTTTCATGTGCTACATATTATCTGAGCTACGGATGGGTGCCAAACCCACCAATCGGATCGCTAGCGCTCGTGCTGTAGCTTAATCGTTATTGATAGATCATCGAAGTTAATCAACGTTCTGTGCGGTCACAAAACGGATAGGTGACCACTATTACAATAACAATTGAGCGTTTCTGTTCTTCGGAGGGCACGTTAAAGATCTCGTCTCACATTATTTTACGTTATTTTATAGCAAAAATTTGGCCAGAATTTCTTGAAAATAAGCAATCCGGTTTCAAAAAGCCCATTGTATGCAGTAACTGCAGTTCTTTTAACCACAATAAGCCGCATTGTAATGCTTTAGCTACCGACCGTAAGAGCCGTGTGGCAAAGACGGTTTGGCACAGGCACATGAAATCGAGCTGATTTATGACATACACGCCGCCACTCTGGCACTCCCGCTACAGTAACCCTTAGCAAGCTGCTACGGAAGCAGTCTAACAGTTGGACTTATACATATATTCTAGTCCTTATTATGTCTATGGTGTTTCTGTGGAGTCTTCGACCAGTCTGAAAAATTCGCCAGTGTTTGCTATCCACTTCCACTGTTTTGAACACTGCACCCGATGCCGAAATCAACAGCCGTATCGGCTAGGCAGCTACCATGTTTGGGAAGCTCAGTGGAATGCAAGAGAATGGAAAATAAACATCTGTCAATAAAAACCACGATCTTGTATCAGACATGCATCTTATCTATACCTACTCTTGTACGGAGCTGATCTGGACATTGTATGCTAAACAGGAGCGGAAGCTCAACAACTTACGTATGCGCTGTCTTTGGCGTATTCTTGATATTTCTTGAAAGGATAAGGAGAGGATGACAAAGGGAAAGGTGCTTGAAGGCTGCGTTGGCTAGGGCATATGCATCGGATGGAGCCTTCTCGTTTGCCCAGAAAGACTAATGGCAGACGCCAAGAGACCTGTTGGAAGACCGATGCTTAGGTTTATAGATTGTGCGATGTCATCTTTTAGAAAAACTCCAGCTAAGTCGGATCCCTAGCTAGTAGTTAAAGGGCCGATTCCACTGGTGGAAATCTCAAAGTGAACAATTTACTGCATTTTTAGGAGATATTCTGCTCATCATCCCGAAGATCCTCATCAGATTTTCACCAAATTTTTATGACCCCTTAAATAAAAAAAGAACCATTGAAATCGGATCTCATAAGACGGAGGTATCCAGTAGACCCCTCTAATCAAAAATCCCCGACGACAAAAAAAAAGTCGTGAAACCTGTAAACAAACGTCTAGATCGGTTGTAAAATGGTTATGGTTGTAATGTAGAGGAGTACCAAAAAACAGAGGACAGCAAATTTTGCCTACTTGATGCAGACACTTCGCTCGTTTGGTCAATCATAAGTACAGTCGATGTTAAAAAAAGATTTAACATAACACTACCACATTTTAGCGAGCGAGCTACATGATGCTGAATCGATTTATCAACATCGGAACTCGTTAAAAATAACATCAGACAGTGTGGTTTGCAAATAAAATCTATTTACAGTCCGCAAAGCTGTCTGGAAAAACTGAGTCATCGTGAACTGCCTGTTCAAAGAAGTCTGATCCATTTTGTAGTGATAAAGCGAACGTGGCAAAATAGGCCAACACAAATGCCTTATCCAATAATCACACGTTATTTTTCACCCCACATTACGCCTTACACCACCCTCGGTCCCTAACCCAGCTTGGAAAAATAAATGGCTAGATCAATTCAAACAAGCGTTTGAGTTTTGTGCATATTTACAGAAGGCTTGGAGTAGTATAACATAGTAGCAATAAGTTTTCAGAGAAATAAAATAAAATTATAATACTTAGGTAAGTACTATTTATTTTTAAAATACATCATCGCATAAAGTGTATTTTTATAAGCTTTTACTTTACTTACTATGTATGTTTGTTCAGTAGAATCTTGCAACTAAATTTTAAAGCAGTTATTCTCTCCCGACTGGGCTAAAATTTGGCACACTATGCCTATAGACAAAACATTATCAAGCCTAAGACAGTGTGTAGATATATATTTATAAGGATTAATAATAACAATTTATAATATAAGAATGATAATAATTCACCTTTGAATATTTAAAATTTTACCTATTATTATTTATTATCGTGAACTATTTACTAACGAACAGAAGCACGTCATGCCGAGAAACTTTTCCTAACCGCATGCAACTTCTCAAGCACTTCGTAGTGCTACGAGCATGTCTATTCGTGCTTTCCGCATGTGGCATCATTCTACAGTGAATAAGCCATTCCTTTGTGTCCTGTGTTCCTTAACTGCGTAAATAAAACCGAGATCTTTAACTGGCGCCATCTTCTGCATGTTCTAATGAGGTGTATTTAAGTTTACGAGCGGATTTACGACCGTCTGTTTTCCGCTGTTTGTTGGGCTCTACATTTACTTCAGTTTATCAAAAAGGATTTACTTAACTACACGTAGTCTTTGTGACATTGAAACATCATTATCCTTGATGTTAATCCTACTAATATTATAAATTAGCAAAGAACAAAAAGATTCAGTTTGATTTGATCTTCGGAAGCGCCGATTTATCCGGTGATTAACCTCAGGTATGGCCAGACAGTGGCATTAGTTCACCCCCGGCGTCAGTGGCATTTCTCTGAAATCCTAAACGTCTGCTTCGGAGCAGACGACAAATATTTGCTTAGAAAATGGCGAGCCAATAATTCCTGTCCCCAACATTGGCCAGAGCTACCACGAGCTCCGTAATTAACCACAGTCGGACCGCTGACATCTCTCCATCAATTTCTCCACCCTATTACGCATAACGCAAACAATATTATGTGATTAATGTCTTCTAGAACCACTTAAAACGGGGCAACTCACACAATGATTTGCATAAAACTAGTTAATGTAGAAGTTATGTTACGAGAAATTTGCAAGTTAACTGGCTTAGCGGTTGCGTATGGAATACTTTCTGTGACTTGAGAAGTTTCAAAGTTATTTTCTTGAATTATTTTAAACTTGAAACAACTGAAGAATGTTTTGAGCTAGTTTAAATTAATTTTAAAGCACGCTTTTGTAATTGTGTCTTTGTAGCTTATTTACTCCAAGCTGTGAAGTTGTTTAACATTCTAAATCACTTGAAAAGTTCACTAACACTCAAGCATACTATTCATCTTTTCTGCTATCCTTGCCCAAATCATGTTACCTACGTCCAAGGACTCGTTCGACACAAACCAGATGCTGCACAAAGGCGTGTTCACGCTGCACCCACTCGTCCCCCCACAAGAATCTCGTAAAAGGAATTTCTCGCGCCCTTATCGCTTTCTGAAATAAAATGTAGCGTCCCGCGTCGTACGTGTTTTATTAGAAGACTCCTTCAGGATTTATCTCATGGTCGCCTCGACGACTGAACTCGTTTTTTTTATAGGATTTGAAAAAGGATTCCGGTGAGCGATTTTGCTTTGTTACTTTGTATTTTCCAGTTTTATGCAGTGTTTGTTTAGTTCGGTTTATGAACTTACAATTCCACGACATATTCGTTAAGGTTTCCTTTTTGTTATGTCTCTTTATTGCTCTATTTTAATTCTAATGCCACATTTATTAATTTGGACCAGTTATTGATAAATGTATGTCTCAAAAGAAACTATTTACTATTACGACTATCAATTTTATCTATAAGATATACTTACTTAAATAATGAAGCTCTAGCAAAAATGTAAGTATACCAAATCTTAGCTAGTTAAGGTTAGTTACCTTTCCTTTCGTCAAGGTGTTTCGTCACCAAGACCAAAAATTTTATTTACTAGTTTGATAAACGTGTTACATCACAAATTAGTTTAAAAAAAATATTGTCTGCCACACTGTCTGCGGTTACCGACTATCACACTAACATTATAAATACGAAAGTTTGGATGGATGGATGTATGTTTGTTCCTCTATAACTCGACAACCACAGAACTGATTTGGCTGAAATTTAAAAATAGATAGAATATGACCGGGGATGAGACATAGGCTTTTTATCCTGGTAGCGAGCGAAGCCGTGGGCGGAAGCTAGTATTTAATAAAACAATTAAATCTTGTACTCATGAAATAAAATTAGCTTCCGGTAAAAATGTTATAATTATGACTTTAATCATTTCATCTTTAATCAGAATCAATTACGAAGTTGCTATAATATTTTTATTCATGAAGCACTTTGTAGCGTTTTTATGATTGTTTATTACAAAAATGTACAGCAAAGCAGACAGTTTTGTTTTTTGTATTTGACACGCCTTCCAGGATGACCGTACACGTTGGTCATCTTGGAAGGCGTGTTATTACTTTGTAGCAAACATTTTTAATTTGCTTACTACATCATTTTAATTAAGTAGTATTTTTTTAACGATCCGATGGATCCGTATCAATAAAGTTTCATCTATGTATTTGCCTACTTTCTTTCGTTGTTATACGAATATAATAGTCCCAATAACTTTATTGTTCTGCGATTTCACGGGCATGATTTTGATTGGTTCAGCAGTTCCCGGCTCATAGTCATAAGCGAACATATATCCATCCATGACCGTTTGATTAACGAGCTGTATATGTCAGCTGTCAGTGCTGTCACAACTCACAGCTTGTTAGATTCATCGCGGCCCCACTCGAGAGTGTGGCCTTAAATAGAGGATACTTTTTTTGGTGGAGAGTCCCAAATTTTTTATCACGTCCGACGTAAATGTCATCCTAATTCCTGAATGCGTGTCGTACGTTACTGTATAATCCGAAGATAGAAGTAACGATTAAAGTAGGTAGGTAATTACTTTTTGTAAAAACCACGCGTTAGTATTTCGATCGTACTCCAGGGCTAAAATGGGCGCTATAAGTAGCAGAATCACAATTGGAATTGCAATATTATGCCGTTCTTGTCACTCTCAGTCTATGAAAAGAGACGGCATAGGTATCAGGTATAGTTCAATTCCTATCGTGAATCTGCTATAACGGTCTTTTTAAGCCCGCAGTTGTTTAATAGACGGAATATTGCAACGTTTAATCTGTATGTAACTGTATGTCGCGTCTGTATGTAACGTAGTAAATACATAGTTGTATGCATTGATTTATAAATAGCTTTAATATTACTAGTGTCAAATGCTCAACTATAACAGCAGTTTATTCATTTCTCCCTAGCCATTAGACGTGTCTGGTCTAACCCACTCAACTCTCTAGAGGTTTCTCACGCACTCAAAGATTATGCTGATATATTAAAATATATGCTGTTCGAGGAAAATTTTTGCAAATGAAATTACCACATTTATTTCTCGCGGTTTCGCTTTCCCGAATAGATTTTATTTAGTGCCTTTCCATGTCGGGAGCTTTGAGTTATAAGCACCTGTTTTATTTAAGATCGTGGTTGAGGTCGTGAGTGGTGATAGATAGTGATATTATTCTTGCTACTGGATCGGTAAACATATCCTATTCCATTTCACTATTTGTGAATTCAACCGAGATAGACAAACGGTTTTTATAGAGCTCTACCCATGTCTAGAGCAACTTTGCTTATCTTATATTCTAAAACTGGTGACCCCATATGCGTTGACACTGTAAGCATAATAGTTTATTTCGGTACCTACATAAGGAAGGGACCACGTGTGCCTACGACCCTCTAAACTTAGGGTGAAAGTATAAATAAACAAGGCTTGCTGATATCTGTCATCCGAGGAATTAGATTTATTTCGGCTTCACCGGAAGGTGAAGGACCCTAACCGCCGTAAAAACTCATCTTAAACAAGCTACATATTTTTTTCGCGCCATTTGTGAAGCCACTTGAGACACATTTTAAAGAGTACTTTTCTGAGATGAATGAGAGAATGTATCAGCGTATTTCTTATTCAATAAAATAAGTCTTCGGTAACAACGGTGATTGGGTGTATTTTTTATTTACGTCATCATAATATCTTGTTTTTTGACGAGGGTAAAGGACAATACGGTTTTTAGAGAATCTAGAAAGCAAAAACAATTCCATCAGTGAAACTTGTCCAATATTGTGTACTACGGGATCTGGGGACTGCCGGGTCAAGACAGGGTTCGCGAAAAAAGAAGGATTTTTCCTCGGGGTGTTTTTTTGTTGAATTATGTTAATGTCGGAGTGACGCGGCCTAGGTCCTACTGCTGTGGATATTTAAATTCGTCCGAGGAGTGGGTGAACGATTTTTCTCGCGCTTGACCCTAGATATTTATTACAAAGACGGAAAACAAGGGTGGGTAATATTTTACTCCGCAGCTTCATTTTTCTTCGTTTAATTTCTCGAGTTAAACTGACTCAGTGACTAATGTGAGTCTGAGTCGTCTTAATCCAGTGGTAGCGTGGTAGCACTTTTAGTTTTTCTCTACTTATACATTTTGTTTATGTGACTTAGTAAGACAACGTTTTCTTAAGGGTTCGGAGCAATTAGCAATCAGAGCTCGGCGGGAGCAAATGCAAGGTAATTGAGTTTTCTCGTCCATCTTACGAATCTCTTCTCAATTATTGTGTTAATTTTATTATGTTTCTATCAAACCCTTCTAGGTTTTTGTTTTATTTAAATGATAAATTACTAGCCCTACTAGAGGCTCATTGTTGGTAGTGCAACGTGTTACCAGTGGATCAAGATGTCTTAGGATATTTTTAGTAGTCATAACATCTTAGTTCATTTATTTGTATATCTCTAACTTAGTTTACAAAGCTGCCTTAAATTAGCAAGACTTAGCAATCCTAAAGATATCCTAAGCTAAATAACTATTAACTGTGACGTTTACACTATCAATCCTTGAAGGCTACTGTAGACTAGAATAACTGTTTCCAAAAACAGACGTGTCTAACAAGTGTCCCGGCATAGTGCGGGGAATGAATTTATCGATTCCCTGATTGAATCGACGATAAAACAAATGGAGTGCTCAATTTAAATAGATTGAATGGATTTATGTTTCATTTCGTGAGCTCCGGCGCGAATCAGCTGGATTTGGCGTTGGGTGTTCGTAATTTGTATAGGTATTGTTCCTAGATACTCGTGTTATGAGGGTGTCTCTACACTTAGCTCTATTCAAAACGGTTACAAAGTTATGTGTTATGTTTGCGTCCTAATATAGATAAATAACGAGAAAGCTTATAAGCGGATCAAACCTTTGTTTATAACACTAGGAGTGTTTTAAATAAAGTGTTTTGTTCCTCTCAATCACAATGATCCTTTTTCAATTTTTTTCCAAACCAAAATGCCCCATTTCTGTTTTGCAAAAACAAATACAAACGCGCCGATATTTTTACAAAAACAATTTGAAGGCACTGATATTTCATATTTCGAACAAAAAATTCAAACCAATCATTTTCATTTTCTGAGCGGCCAGTTCACACGTCACTAATTAAAGTAAAATTGGAGCTCGTGTTGCTCATTGTTATTGACGTGGAATGCAACCATACGTAGCGTGTGACGTAGCACGCACGCGCGGGACCAACTGTTGAGTGATTAGGGTTGAATTTTTTCGATGTTTTGTACGAATACCCAAAAGTCCCGTTTGCTTTTTCCGAGCTGAATGTGGAAATAAATTCTCGTGTAGCGGACGCTTGGTGTAAAAAGAAACTGTATAGTTATGTACCTACTGGTTTTTGGTATTCAATATTGTGAATCCCAAACTGGCTAGTATTTCACGGTGTCGATATGTGGCATTCCAAAATGTTACGCAGTTACTAAATATTCCTTAACTCAGTAAAAATTAGGTTAAGTCTTAAAGACTTCTCATTGCCACGTGCGTCTTCAGTTACCACAATTAACTAAGCAATTTAGTGAAGGGCACCGTCAACTTAGCTCCGTGTTAACTATGCCTACCAAAACGTGAATGAGGTCAAAGCTGTAACTTTTATACAAAATTTTACTGAATGTAAGAAATATCTTTGCAATATATTTCTCACCAAGAGTATATTGGCATCCCTATTCCCACCCCGTACCCTTTGAGATACTGTCTCCCTCCCACGAGTGACGTCATCAGAGTCACTTCCTACACGCGTGCGTGCATGTTATCATATCATTAAATTCTACTCTGTAACAAAACTCGCAAAATTGCGCGGTATCAATTTTCACAAAACAATTTATCATGATTTTAAATTGGCTAATAATAGCTTTTCTTTTCATTATTATTTCACAGAGCGTGTAGTAAATTGTAGGTAGGTACTTACTGTTTTGATTTTCGAAATGGTTTAGTTAAATATAAATCCACAACCAGATAGAACATTATTTACAGCGGCTCAAAATTGGTTTGCCAATTATGCCAGATAATTAATATAATTTTGATACAGGTTGGAGCAAATTTTGGCTCATAAGTACTTACTTGTTTTTTTTTTTACAAACGTTCTTAAGTAGGTACTTAGTTAATTTTTTAGACTAACTGAACTTTTTTCTCAAATCTACAATTGATATTATTTTTTCTTCAAAATAAACCAATGGAGAAAAAAAACTTCGAACCACAAAATAAAAGGTAACCCTTGAAAGGAGCCAAAATTTTGCCTCACCCTGTATAGGCACGCAGGTAAGGTGCAGCGGGGCAATTCTGACAGCGGGGTAATTATGGCACATGGTTATATCTCTCGTTCTGTGACTTATACCTCGAAGAGACATCTATGTACGCGTAGAGAAATGTTTTGTTCATTCATAAACGATAGATGGCATTTCTAGCGCAAAAACTGACTGCTTGACAGCATCATTTTGACAGTCACCTATTTTTCGGAGGGTGTAAAAATATTAGCTCCTCGAGTTTTTGTAATAAATAAGTGGTTTTCGCGTTTTAAATGAAAATTGAACAAGTTAAGGAAGTGTATTTTAGACTGGAGATTATCTTAATCGTACTAGTTCGTTTCTACTCATTGTTTCTTCTGAGTTAATTCATCCGCTATAATTACCCCACAAAGTGTTGATTTTATGTAATTTTATAGAAATTGGTTGCCATAATTGCCCCACCGATTTTGTATGAAGTTGCCAAAAACCAGTGATGTCCACAGCATTGAAGTAAACGTCGATAAAAATAATACTTAACTAATCGAGCGAGTGAAGATCTCAGGGTTAACTAATGCGATTTTGCTTTGTATAAGTATTTGTTTGTGGCCTTGTTTGAGCTTAATTAAACCATAGTCAACACGCATTAAATTTTCGATCGAACGAGGGAAGCGAACGAAGATCTTAGTGGCAAGTATGGCGATTTTGCTTTGTATGTTTGTATGTTTCACGAATTCTTGTTCTCGCATAATTGTCGAACCGTTCATCCAATCTGCATGAAACTTGGTAGGTCAATAGGTTGTGCTATGGAAATGTATGATGGAGCATATGAGCTTAATCGATAAAGGGGTTGTCAAAATATTGGGTTCCCAAAGGGGTAAAAAAACTAACAAATTTATTGAGTGGGGTGTCATTTATGAAAAGTCTTTATTTGTACATTCCAAAATAGTTATTATTTTTATTCTAGGATGTATACTTTTTAAAATATGACGAGAATTCATGAATAATTAGACACAACATTATGTATTGCATGCATGCCAGTATTATTTACCATGACGACCTAGCGCAATAGACATACTTGGCAGTGGTAGCACTTGAAAGTATAGGGGTAGTCAGAAGAAAGTCAAAATGTAAGCCATCTACGGTTCGCGAGATCTCAGTTCGCGGCGAATTACTTCTCATACAACATCATTTTTGCGCGAGATTTTTGCGTATACTTACTCCGTTTATCGATAGTCAGCGTCCCAACACTAGCATGTATGGGAGACTAAAGAGTGATGCCAGAATTACCTTACAAAATTTTTAACAGGTTTTTTATGGAAACTGGACCATCGTAGGAGATTAAAATGTTAAAATTCGCGTGTATTGTGCTGTCTAGTTTGTAAAGCTTCTGGATTTAGTATCATAGCATCATTGGTTCGAATAATATCACCATCTGACGGAATTACCCCGCTGAGGGGCTATTCTGGCATTTTCCAGTTTTTAGTTAAAATTGTGTTATTTCTTCATTTACATATGCTTTTTCTTTAACAAAAATACAATAAAGAAAAGGGCAGATAAAGGTTTCATAACACCAATTTGTCAGAATTAGCGTAACTCAACGAGGAACGAGAGCATTGAAGTTTTAAATTTCGACTAAAATTTTTCGGCCAGAATTGCCCCGCTGCACCTTACCTATATCTAACTAAGTACATAGTTCTCATGAGGGTATCCTCAAACATATATATCATACAAAATATATATCATACGCTACAAAATATATCATACGATCGACGTTGATTCAAGTTGTTTGAAATTTTCAAAGATCCATCATTTCCTAAGCTATCTCGAGACTTCCAAGCCTCAGTATAGCATTTATATTTCCTACTGGCTCGGCATTGGCACGTCACTTTTATCTAATCCTCATTCATCAATCTCGTTTGCAAGTTACATTGCCTTTTAAATCTTCCGCGTTCATTTAATATCTTGACTCATATTTACTTACATAAAAATGCTATTGATTAGTTTTTAATGGGTAATAATTGTTTTAAGCAACAAAAGCGCGTTTACTTCGATTTTTATTTTGAAAGCCGTGGTTCGCATCTCGATCATGAATGGATCATGAATGAATCAAGATTCAAGAATCAAGAATCAAAGAACTTTATTTGTTAATTTAAGTAAGTTTACAAGTTATTAGGTACTTACTATTTATTAAACTTAATGAGTAAACAAAAAGGCCTCCACTCAGCATAAGCTACGGTTGATAGTCTACCGTAGCGCTGGTCTTCCGTGGTAGTACAAAGAACATATAAATAAATTTCTATTTATTAACATATTGTGTTCAAAACGATAAAGAAAAATATAATTTCCAGCGCGGCCAAAGTTTAAACGCAGTTAATTTGCGTTCAAAAGTATGACTGTAGCTACCTTTAGACTCGAGACTATTCTTATACGCAACAGTTTGTTCAAATTATAAAGCCTCACCACCAAAGTATGACTAATCGCCCTTGTAGTTGTAGTGAGTTCATTCATGTCTTGACTCATTATTTGAATAACATTAAAAAAAGAATAATGATCTGTGTATTCTTCGATCATATAAGCTGTGATTGTGTTTCATAGGCACGCAAATAAAATTATTTGACAGTACCTACTGGCCTGACAGATAAACTAGAAATACAGTTTGGATGGTCTTAGATTACGGTTTAACGACCTCTCTGAGGTCTTTAAAACATTTTCTCGAACGTTTATTTCATATTTTCTGATATAAAATGCTTCAAAGAGTTTCCTTTCCCGAATCGTGAGCAATATATTGTGGCCATAACTGGAATCAATCTCTGTCAGTCCCTATTTCTCCCATTACTCTTTCTTTACTGGTCACTTATCTTCGATTCCCGAATAATTAATCCTCTTCTTCAATCGTGGTGGTGCACACACGTTATTTATTGTTTGAATAAAATTAAAATAAATGTGCATAGAAAAATAAAAACTATAATAAACTACTCAATAAAGTATTTACATTGTAAAGTAAGTTCGTATGAGCTAGTGGAAAACTCTAGTAGCGGAGGTTTTGGGCCTCCCAAATTTACCTAGTAGGTACCTAATACAGCCAAAGTAAATTTTCATATTCCGTGGTTATACCTATCGAAAATGTTATTGTAAACATTGAGATTGAAAATTTTAATAACAAAATCCCATTTTTACAATATAAGTATAATAAAAAGTTCCAGTTTCGTCTCTGAAAAGGACACGGGCTTATTTCTTTCCAAAACTTCCGACAAGAAACTGATCTCGATATCAAATCGCTTTCCGTTTTACAAAAAAATTGCTTTATTCACAAAGTTGTTAAGTCGACGTCTCAGTTTGGGCGTGTTTGCCGCAGTGATTACTTTCTGTGGTTCTCACCCATTCTCGAGGGGAGGCGAGTTCTCCGCCTCTTGACGTGACACCTGTCGAAGCAAACCACGCTGATTTTGTCATTCGAGTTTTGCATACTTCAAGAAAATTATTCCATTAAGACCTGTACCTACATCAAGCGAATGAACTGCTATAATTTATTTGTCCAATTTGCCACTATGTCTTGCGATGATGTACTGTGGGCGGCGCGGAGTCAGTTCGCGGTCAAGCCTCTTGTAAGTTCAAGCGGTCCCCATTTTTAAGGCTCAACGAGTCAGCATCTTTAAGGACAAACCGCTATTTGTGCGTGCCCATACAACAAAGTTTTTCAGGGATCCTGCGTGGGTAGACTCATTTGCAACGTGGGCGTTTGTGGATGAGCCGTTCTTTGAACATAAAAGTTAATTACTTTGCCATATTTAATGTCCTACGCCGTAACTATTTTTAAATTAATTAGAATTACCAACAAGTACTAATGTGCACAGAAGATCAAACACACACCAATTGTTTTAGGAATGCTCAGCGCATACGGCATTTAATTTTGCTGAAGCATTACGTTCGTTTAAACCGGTCTCTACGGGTGCTGGAACGTGGTCCTAAATCTCAGCGAATCCACTCTAACTCCACCACTACACGGCAGCGAAACTTGTGGCTATAGACTAGATTCACGTAGAAAGCAGATTCCGGTACCTGACTACCGGTGTGAATAGAATATTGTAGGTAAATAGAGTGTGCTGGTTTTTATAAACCATCAGCGCCAACCTGCGTTATACATAAATGTTTCTTACTGGCTATCCCACAGGACTTCTCTGACTCACTTAATTACTCTTCCGAAATGCCGAGATAATAAAGTTAAATTGAGTAAATTGTACAGGTGGCCGGCATTGTCTTGAATCTAAACAGTACTGCTGTAATTACGAGCAAAGCAATCTACGTCAGACAACGATTAATATCTTAGATGCCAAATTCAAAACATAACAATCCTGTAACGAATGCTCGAATGATTTTGTAGTTTCCGATGATTTAATAGTGCACTAGCTTTTGCCCGCTGCTTCGCTCGGAACCAGAACTTTTCCCTGGATAAAAGATAATCCTTTTCTGTACCCCTGAAAACGTGTCAGCAAAGTTTCATGATGATCAAATGAAGTTAAGGTGTGAAAGCGTAACAAACAAACAAAACTTACATTCCCATATTAGTTAGGATTATTTCAGAATACTTACATGTTTGTTTTAAAACTATTTAAAAAAAGTTATCTGCATGCTTATTTCCTGAAAATAATGATACCTATGACAAGGGAGGTTACTTTTTTTAGTTTTCTTAAGCTGTGACTCCAAACCGATGTGTAGGCTTTTAATTCTGTGTATCGGTATGTCGTCGGCGCGGTGGTCTCCGTGCCGGCAGTTAGCGCAAATTGCCACAATTACCGCCCCCGCCATACGAGATACCAATTGAATTACGAGTTCGTTCGCGTTTTTCAAGACGCTCGGGAAATACTATTGGTTTTTTCTCGTTTTTTGAAAAAGCAGAAGCAAACGTAGTTTCTTACTTCCCTGTTTATATGGAGTAACGATAGATGTATGATAATTTGATTAATTTATTTGGATAGATGACTTTTGTATATTGGGTTCGACTGGCATAGGATTGGGAAAAGTGGCATGAAAATTAAGATGCCTCAGCAGTGGGTGAATGTGGGCTAATTCGATATTTAGGTACTTATATAGATTTCAATGATTTTTGGAAACGAAAAATCGGCCGCAATGCAAATGATAGAAACCAGCAACCGCATATTATGCTTTATTGTAGAGTTATAGTAGGACAAAATTCGTTCTGTCCCTTACCTACTACAATTATTATAGTCTACGACATAGCTTAGTGGAAATTCTGCACAATTTTTAGGCAATAGCGGATACAGCTAAAAGGCAAGAGTGTAGGGCTGACCCTCATGTAGTGGTACATAAACCACGCTACGATGAGTTGTTGTGTCAACGACACGCTCAGCACACCAGATTAATATGTTAACTAAATGCAAATAGCGAGCCACATGTAAATACATTGTCGGCGCCGCGTCGAACGTAAATTCCTAGCTGTGATCAATTTTTTGACGCTTAGGTACTGCAGAAAATTGGTAAGGATCAATACAAGTTTTAAAAATCCATGTAGACCAAGTGGGTTAGTGCCTCGACTTTCGATCCGAAGGTTTGCAGGTGCGAACCCGATTTTTCGTTTCGAAAAATATATACCTATGCGCAATTACACGAGCTCTAAACGGTGAAGGGAAACATCGTGAGGAAATCAGTTAGCTTTCTAATAGCGTCAATGGGCTTGCAACCTGTCACGTATGGAATGTTAGCTTCTGCAAAATGTGGGCATGTACCAAATATGTATTTGGTTGGATCTTAAAATGTCTAAAAAATCAGAAGAAGATTCAAGTGATCTTATAATAGTTGTTTTTTCTTTGGATTACGGAACCATATAAAACACAAGTTACCTTTAGTGAACCTGTAACAAAAATATCTCATCCTTATACAATTGACCAAAAAAAAAATGTTATAGCTATGCACACTGCTTTTGCCTTTAGCATAAATCAGTTTAAATTGGTTTTACATAAACTATGCCTAATCACTTTCCAGATAACATTGGTTTAATCAAACCCAATTCAAACATTTATACGACAACCAATATATCTCACAGTCATTAGTTTCTCGTTAAATTGTTGTATATCGAACCAAATTGCTATTTCTAGTCGGCCGCGAGCCTCTTCGTTAATTTAAACTAACTGTTTACGAATATACAATGTGTAGCGATGCCTGAACGAATACGAATACACGTGCCGTTGAGTGCCGATCAAAATTAAAAACTATCGCAAAATGATAAAGCTCATTATTGCGTAGACTGCAGTTTTCCCGATTGTATCCAGCACTCGTAAAGTTAATATGTATAGGTAGGTAGAGCGAGACGGATTACAAAAACCACGCAATCGTGCTCGTACGTGATTGTGAATATTACTCTTTGGAGAAAACTCATGGCTTGATTGATTGCGATACCCGCAGCCCCGTGGCCCCAGTCGGCCACGGAAATGCCAAATACAAACTTCGCTCCTCCAAAAGCGTTCATTAGCACAGTCTGATTACACTAAGCGACAGCGAACTTTCCAGACAATTTTCACGCGTCAAAGTTCACATCGGACTTATGATTAAAGCTTTAAGCTTTACAAATTGTAGCATAAATGTTACCTAACAGTAGAATCTTGTTACCTACGACTACTAAATTCTTGTTGGGTTCTACTTACATTTTATCTGATCTTAAATTAGGTAGGTACCTAGGTAGGTACACAAACAGACAAAGCAATGAAATGGCTCTACGATACGCCAAATTTTAATTATTGATTGTTCGACAAAACTATCTACTTTTCCGTGAACAAAACTTTCTTACAGCAGCTTTATCAACTCATTCAACTCGTAAAGCCGCAACGTGGAAAAGCTTTACGAACACGCCGGACGTATTCGAATCAAATAGAAGACCGGGCCTAGCTAGTGGTGCGTGCTCCGAATCGGCATGCGTTCATTACTCCCCTCGTCATTACTCGGCTAAATAACTAATAGTATTCTAACACCAGCACAGTTATTTTCAATGGAAGTACCTTCATGGTTACGAGCATACAACACTCCAACATTTTGTTGAGATTAACACTTATGTCCGGACCGGCCTCCGGAAGATTTGAAGGGGTGACATATTGATAATTCCCGGCAGCTTATACGGATTTCGAAGGTGTCCCAGCAAAAAAGGGGTCTCAAAGAAATATATCTAGGCTATGAGATTGGAAAAGACTATTTCTGGTAATGGTATAAATTGATGCTGAAGCCAGCTCGTAATACGGACGCCTCGTTCATTCTACAAGTTGGGCATTTGGAACAAAATTTAGAACTTACAAGTAACGAAAAGAGCAATCCAAAGCAGAAGTTTGAAACAAAATGGAACAGCTAGAACTTCTAACCATTCCTATCGTTCCAATTAGAATTGAAATATCGCCGTACCTCAAGATTTATTGGCGCTGTTCAGTATCAAATTCTAACTTGATTTAGTATCGCTTTTAACAAGAACTAAGTTACCAACCTACGTATTTTTGCAATTCATTTCAGCTTCGAAATGGTTATGAACGCTTAAAATGTGGAGTTTTTTCACACTGAATGTGCAGTTGCAACCTGATAAGGTCTAAAGAAATGCTACTGCAATAAAATATGATGGCCTTTACGAGCTCACATAAACGTACTTTTTGCCCGAGATGAAATGGAGTCTGTTTATGCGATCAGGGTTACTTATATTTGTCTGTTACCAACAGTAAAACTGCTCTTACACATTTTTCAAGGTGTTCACAAGAGTATTTAATTGTGCAGTACTCCGGTGCGACGATGGGAGGCGGCTGTGCGACTACTGGGACGCGAGTTCCTACCGCCGCTTCGCCGGCCAACACGGCGTCGTCATCCTCATCCAATACGGGGTCGGCAGGCGGCACTCGCTCCACCAGCCTGAGCACCGCTCCGCCGCCGCCGGCCTCGTCGGCCTCCACGGGAATCGGAGGAGAACAACTCAGCCGTACTAATCTCTACATCCGCGGCCTGAACCAGAACACTACCGATAAGGACCTCGTCCAAATGTGCCAGATGTATGTACTATCGAATTACTATTACGGTTAAGTAACCGATATGTTTCATTGATGATTGTTTTAATTTCAGGTATGGCAACATAATTTCAACGAAAGCAATATTGGATAAAAATACAAATAAATGTAAAGGTAAAGATGATTCATAAAAGTACGTCCACTAACACTATCATAGTACCTCTAACATTATACTTCTAGTTTTAAATCTGTGCATAGTTTCACGTATGTGTATGTATAAAGTAATGTATTTTTATATTACTATTCGAATAGATTTTATGCATCTGTAACAAATTTAACTGACTTAAAAAGATATTAATATTTTCTAGAATACCATATACCTCCTTCATTAATAATCCATCTATGGTGAGACTTTTTTCCAATATATGCACGAACACTAGATACATTCCAATTGTTTCTTATTTATGATATTCTCATTCTTTGTTATGATATGTACCTATTTCAAATTCAGATCGTTATTTGAGTACGTAGATATCATCTTCATTATTGCACCAATGCACAGATGATGATAATTGTATATCCTCAAAAGTAATGCACAGCGTATCTATTTATAATGTCTGCCACAGTGTTGGATTTTCGTCACGTTATATCGGTTCTTCACGCTACTTTCGAGTAGGCAATGTTTGTGCTCATTAGCCACATATTTTCTAAATGTTTATAATTAGTTGTTATTTTTGAGATTTAGAAGTTTTATGTAACGAAGCATGAATCATCAGTTACATAAAGTTTTCCTACCGACACTTAAGGTAGGCGCATTATTTCATGAAACATTTCACTTTGTTTTCGCAGGTTACGGTTTTGTAGATTTTGAAACAATCGCCTCAGCGGAAGCCGCGGTAAAAGGATTACAAGCCAAAGGTGTTCAGGCCCAGATGGCTAAAGTGGGTATCTGGTTCCTGCGTAGACTGAACCGTGTACGTTGTGCATGCAAGTAATACTATTATGACTAACCGCCTGCTCCTAATCCGCTCTATATCTCTCTCCTCTAACCTTCCATCTACGAACTGAGACCATACACATTTTCCTGAATTCCATCCATGTAATGGATTAAATAAAACCATTTAATGAAAGGGGGGAGGCAAGTGTGAAATTAAAACGCAACGTTACGCAAGATTACCGCTCTAAGCGAATAAAATGGAAATTTACATTAGACAAGTCGTGTCTTATAACTGTTACGAGGTACCTGGTAGCATAACGATGCTTTAGTACCCCATATAATATATTTAGATTGCCCCAAGATTTGCCCTCTGCCATTAGTCCCATCCCGAACTCCCTCTACCCTTACTTATAGCTTTAGTATACTATACCCTATACAATATATATATATATTTATACCTATCTCTTGAAAAATGCTGTAAAAGTTTATTGAGCATTAAAACTTGGAAGCCGTGTACTTGTAAAAGTTGCTAGAGTTGAGAGTTTATGCATACTTGTAGCGACTTCCTGTCCTATCGAGGTGAATTAGTCTACCAGCAAAATAATGCCTATTTTTGTTTTGATTTAATAGATGTTTGAAACTGTCTAGTTGAAGTAGGTCCTGTGTGTAGATCATCGACTTAAATGGGCGATTCATAATTAAATGTCACGGTGAAATTTCATCGTCACCGGATTTTCCGATCACTCATTGTCAGGCCATTTGGGGAACATCGCCAGTGGTATTTTGGTACGTGTACGTTGATACAAACAAACCGAGCGATCTAACACTATTGTGTTGTAAGTATTCACTCCTTCAATGGTGCCGATCCGACGCAAACAAATAACGCTTACTATTCTATACTTGAGACATTTCATCCTGTTGGTTCTATCTGTCGTTTGCTTCAGCGTTAAAACAATGTATTCGCTACTGGGCTCGGGTATTCTATGCTTTCGATATTAAATTAGTGTGTATGCGAACTTTAACTAGCTTCATAACCTCTATGCTGATGTATACTGCCCATGTCGTTGATAACACTTACATACGTAATGTTATTTAGTATATTAGATCGATCTGCTGATTACGTCAGAGCTGGCTTCAGTGTCTAGATAATCTATGCGGGCTTCAGCTAATTTTAACATTCTCAGAAACACTTTGATACATTTCGATAACGACTAACGCTTCATAACAATTTAAATGCGAACGTTTACTAAGTTAATATTAGTTTAGTTCAAGAGTAAGGTACTTATACAAAGTATGATCTATTAATTAGTAAATTGTAAATATATCAAAGACCTACATCGGCTCTTTAAGTTACTTGACAAACTGTCTCGAGGAAAATCAAAGGTATTGTTTTGTCTGAAAGAAGTTGACTTCTGTAGAACTTTGGAATTAATTTCAAACAAAGTTTTGTGGTCCCTATTGAGCTATATTCAGTCAATTTGACGAACTGTTTAGACTTATTCACTTTCAAACAAAGTCGGCAATAGAATCAATACCCCAGTTAAATCAGAAGTACATATAATTTTGGATGACAGAGCGATTGCTACACATGTTTTTAATGGCGTTTCCAGCAACAAGAACAAGATCCAACGAACTTGTACATGGCCAATCTGCCACCGCACTTCAAGGAGAATGACGTTGATCAACTGCTGGCCAAATTCGGACAAGTTGTGTCCACTAGAATCTTACGCGACACTTATGGTCAGAGCAAAGGCGTTGGATTCGCTCGGATGGAGTCACGGGAGAAATGCGAGCAGATTATTCAGGTGTGCACTGCTAATAATGTTTTGCTTAGGCTGTCCTCGCAATTTTGCTAAGCAATTCCATCACCTCAAAATTCAATTTTCATTATTAGCGAATTCACCAAACTTCTAGGACCAACACAAAATAATACCCGCAATGGTTGAACCAAAGTATATCTCGAAGTGAAATGTAGTTTTTCTCCAACCAGATGTTCAACGGCAATCCGATCCCGGGGGCTAAAGAGCCGTTGCTGGTAAAGTTTGCCGATGGAGGGAACAAGAAGAAGTCGCTCTACAAGAATGACAACAATGGGGGCAGAGTGTGGCGGGACAACAATGATTCGCTCACACAAGTAAGTATCAACTCCGAGCAGCTGTTTTAGCTTTTGGGTGATTGGAGCTAATTTTTCTTTGATGAGTAGAAATACCTACTAACATATTTTAAAGTATGGTATAAGTATATCCAGAGTAAGTAGTGATGGGAAAAGCCCTATGCTTTTCCCACCAAAAATATAAATAATAGTTAAATGACAGAACAAAACAAGCTATTAGTTTGCATAAAAAGCAAGCTAGCGAAATCTTTTATGGTTTTGGTGTTGGATTGTTTTTAACTAATCTTTTTTTACTGATTTTTTGTCGGCTTATAAACTTATAAAAATCATATCGAAATGAAGGATGTAGATCGTTTTATTAATAGTCTATGCGGGACTTTTAAATAATGCTTCTTAAAATAACATGTCTACGTCTAACCCTTTTGCGAAGTTTCCGAGCCGGATAGTTTCATACTCATATCAAAAAGCACTTAAGCTTTTCTCAAGTCTGTTTTAAATAGAAATTGAGACATTTGGGTTCAGTGCAAACAAGGTTGCTCTAAAAGTTTCTTCTTATCTGACTAAAGCAAATTTCTCATGCTTATTTAAAAAGACCCAGATAATAAATTCAGAAATATTAACAAAAAGAGGTTCTACCTTTCTCTTGTTCGCGTTTGACTAACAAAGTAAATTCGATATTGCCAGCAGGTTCTAGACACTGAGCAATAATTATGAAGATTTAATTGAATAAAGTCTGTAACACTCCATGCAGCCGCGGTAACGATATAAATATAATGCAAGACAACAGTGTCTGTTTTCATTTGCAATAAAATTTACATAAAATGCTGTATGAATTTTATCGGGTCGTGAATTTTGCATGGGGTTTTGTAATGACTTGCAGAACTAACATTTTAGTTATTCTATGAAAAGACTAACACAAACACGAACTCCACTGTCTATTTTGAAGGGGAATAACTAAGAAATAATTTACATTTTAAATTAAACCCAGTTTGTCTAAAAATATTGTGGGTCGGTTTCAGCTTTTACAGCTTTACAGACATTGCAATGCAATTGTATTATTAGATGAAAAATATACTTACATTAATGTCACAAGATGTACCGACCAGATAAGCGTAGATTTTTATTCTGAAGACCCTGGGTAGCAGTTTTGTTTTTTTGTTTACAAGTACCCTTACATAGACCGTGGCAATGCATACTCATTCAAATCAGTCATATTCTCTGACTCTGCAGGCGATGGCAGTGAGTAGCGTCTACGCCGGGGGTGCCGGCGCTGGAGGGGATTGCGCGGGGGTATACCGCGGGGGCGCGGGGGTGTATGGAATGGCAGCTTTCCACCATCACCCACAGCTGCATCATCATGGGCATCACCACGGGGCGCACCCGGCGGCCGCCTGGCTGGCGCCGTATGCGGCCCTCATCCCGCCAGCGCACGCCACGCATCACGCGGGACACCAGGCGCATCCCAGCCACATACCCATCGATTCTGTGCCTAGCCAATACGTGAGTATAACGGATTTAGCTAAGCTGAACGCGAAAAAGTTAAGATGCTTCAATGGAACACACTAATTTAAATCTGACGGTGAACTACGGGAATACCTACCTGACTCCGTGGACATTTTTGGCGAAATGAAGCCAGGATTGTAGATTATGGAGTAAGTGAAATAAAGATATGTTAAGATAGGAATAGTAGAGTAACGTGCATAGTTCGAACCCCCCAAGAGAATAAATAGAAATGAGACATCAGCGGAACAATGACAGCGCGAACAATAGAGCGGTGGTTAGCAAAAATATCTCAATTAAAACGGCCTGAAACAACGCAGCGACAGAACAAAGAGCGTCCAGTCAAATAAAAAATAAACGACTGACGGTATTTCTCTGTTTTCCAGGTAAACTGGGACAGCTTAAGGCCGGATAATGAGTTATATGTGAGTGCTTTAGTTCAAGCTGTCCGCTCCAGCCTTAGGCCGAAATTCACGCAGATTGACAGGGATTGTCGACCGACGCTTATCGGCATGATGATGATATCACATCTCATACGCGCGTATAGATAAGCGAGGGTGGACAGTCGCTGTAAGCGTTCTGTTTCATGCGTAAATGCACCCTTACAAATCCTATGCTTAGCTAAAAGCGCTATTATCGCTTGTCCAAAGATGCCACAATACCACTACCCCGCCTCAAAAATACGTATGCACGGTGTCTCCCAGTCACATGCTAATCTGAAGTTCCATTTACTAACTGTGACTTAATAGAACATAGTGTATTATGCTTTATGTATCGCTATCTGTTGTTTGTAGTCGTCGCACATTGTATGCGCCCAACTTTGCATCCACTGGTAGTTAAAAATAGCATGGGGATACTATATCTGCAGTAGGAACATTAGAATAACCGGTGACAAAAATCTAGAAATTCAATTTAATTGACTTTATTCCATTTATTCATTAATGAAATTGGGAGATGAATGTTTACATAGCGTGGTCGCACATCATAAAGATGACTGCACATCAAAAGGGTTCCCATTTCTGATGGTTCTGCATGTTGTGCAATGTGCGATGACTCGTCCTGTTTGATGTTCGGGTGTGTGAGCGCGTTCGTTTGTTTTGCAGTACTTTGCGTCGCACCCGTACCAATACTTCACCGGGCCGACCCCGCCGATCATCCAGATGCCGATGGAGAGCGAGCACGCCTCCACCGCCGCCTCGCCCGACGAGGCGTACCAGCCCTACCCGCCCAAATAAACGCGACCCACTGCAACATTACGTGCTGTACACGAGCCAAAAATTCAAAGCAACTGTGACTTTTACGATGTTAATTTGTTTTAGTTTTAATTTGCGGCCGTTGTAGACTTCATCGAAAACTCCGCTCGCGGGCGCTATCTAAGTTATTAAATTCGCTCGATTTGTTTATCGGCGCCTCGGCTGATCGGCCGCGTTCGGCGCCTGCCGCGACGTTTTGATGAGGTCTGACACGGTACGGAGGATTTGATTGTATAGATATAGCTGCAATTTTTAAATGTGTTTTTACATTATAATTTTATTATTTGTTTTACGAGAGTAAATTTAAGATTTTTTAGGCGCAGGTTTTGAATGTTGACATGATTTATTTAAGATAGTTAGGTATTTATTTTAGCGTAGTTTAATTACAGACGAGATGGAAAAAAATTTATTGCCAGGCGGCATTCTTTTTATAATTTTGATTTCGGTGTCATATAAACTTTAAGAAATCTGATTTGCTCGCAATTTGATAGTCGTCACAAGGAAATTGAATGGATCGTGCAATCAAATACAGATTTTTACGCGTAAAGAATATTTAAATTAACATCAAATTATTTATTTTATTTATAATTTTTTAATTGACAACGGCATAAATGTGTGAGCAATATCTGGAAGTAGTCGGATAGAAAGATAAGATAAATGGTCATATCATGTGGAATCAAGAAACAAAGTATTTACTAACGGATAGTAGGATGGAGTGAAGTGATGGCTTTATGTGTGTTATGGTAAGGGTGCGGAGTTAACGGCTGCACCGAGTAGTTCGAGTTATGCCGAAGATTGAGAATCTTCAACGACGATTAGTATTTTAAAAATACATTTTGGAAAAGTTTTGTTATGTATAAAGTTTAAAATGAGGCAGCTTAGAAGCAAAATCAATTAAGTTTACAAACCATTTATGATGATTTAGAAATCGTAGACCGTAGTAAAACACGGTCGTGAGCTGTGCTAAGGCGTGTTAAAAACTGCATGGTGCCTACTATTTATTGTCAAAAGTGTAAACTCAACCACAGTATTATATCACAGTCATATTTCGTACTGGAACTGTCTTCCATGAATCGCGGTAATTTATTCCGATCAATATGTTTTCGGCTTGGTATTTATCGTTCGTATCTCTAAACTGCACCGAACCCGTTGCAATAAATATCGTACTTACGCATAATTTACAACATCACAAATAGATTTAATATTCGTTCGATACGTTCACTCTTCGATAACAATAAAGTCGATGCCAAACCCGAACACAGACTGAATTGTATACCTATTCTTATCTTCCATTTTCCGTTTTGATAGCTAGCTCTTCGTAGGTCTCGGTGAGAAGGCAATAACACTATCGCCCCCTAGGGCGAGTGACTTCCATGTAACTGCGCTTATGTAGCAACAGTGCTGGTAACACGGCAACCTAGCAATAAGCAGTCGTACGATCAAATTCGTACGCAAATTCTATTTATACATTTTACATGTCTATACAATTTTTGTACGTCGAGAACTCATGTTTTGACACGTGATTATTGAAGTGATCCTTTTTTGAGAATCGTGTACTGAATCAACTGTAGCTGTTATTATCGTAGGCGGTCGGCACATTCCACTAGTAAACTCCAAACTAATTTCCACGATTGATTTCCACAATATAAAATTGTAAGGATTCGAAATCCAAAGTGTGAACGCCCATATTGGCGCGAACAACACTTTCGTACCATCACGTAGGTTTTGGGTACACTTTATGACTTTATATGAAATTTGATATTTTTATATTGAATATATATAAATTATACATGGATATGTATACATGTATATACATTGTTGATGGGTACGACTATATCGCAACTGTTTAATTCTATTTTGGCACGTCAAGAATTTCATCAGAACCAAAGTTTACAAATCATTAAAGTCGAGTAAGAAGTAGGAAAATATTTATACAACCAGGGACTGAAGACTAGTTAAATGTTTGATATATTAACTGTATTTTAACGGACGATTAAGCGGTGAGCCTTTGTTCAAAACCTGTGAACCGACTTAAAGAATACAGGAACTGAGACTAGAGAACGGCAGGTTTTGAATAAAACGTAGATTTTCGACGAAACGTAGATCTGTACTCGTTTTGTTTCGTTGGTTTTTTTTCTCAGGAAAAGGCTGAAACTGTTCCGTAAATGGGTAACTTTTGGATTGTACATAAATTAGAGCCTTGCATTTTCTGTTTTATTTAGATGCGTACATTTGAGTACTTATTAAACATATTGCAAACACGTAGACCCATAGTGCATGTCCCAAAAGACGAGATAATTTAAATATAATCTCTGAACGGATGCTATCTTTCCCTCTTCAAATAAATAAGGCTTGTTATGAGTTTTATCTCGTCTAGCGGAACAGTATAGAACCATAGCTGACTGCCCGACTTTACCTACAACACGAACGCAGAGAAAAGTTAAATTCGCGTCAAAATGTGGACAAAAGTGTGAGATTTTAGTATAAAATTCGACTAAAATGATCCGTAATACTCCGCAGATCAGTATTATGCTCGTGTAACTGATCAAGCCAAATTTTTTGAACTGACTTGAGAACCGCCTTTTACTTCTTGAAAAAAAAAATACCATGAAGTGCAATGTAGTACCGAGTGGGCGTGGTACTTAGTTAAGTGATCGTTAGTGTTCCACGTACATTGTGGCTTCCTGTAAATGCAGTCTTCCGATAGGTATTTCCGCTAAATTTGCATTTAAAATTGATGTGAAGATATATAAATTTTGTATAAGAGTGCACCGTATATAAGTTCCCAGACTGAACGTATTATTTAGTCCCACACCCTGAACCCTTCCTCATTTCATTTCACAACGTAGATCGTTGTTCCCATGAATGTATAAGAAATATTTACAAATATAGTATGGACCCAAATACCAGTTCGTTGAAAGACGTTTATAGCGCGGCAAAGTCCTCGTATACCCGTCAAGAGCAAATGTATTTTAGCACCAAATTATTTTTCTAAAGATTTCTTTCCGAATAAGCAATAACGTTTATTTAATGGTAGTGCCTTCAGCTTCTTAAAATAATGAACAAATGAATACAATATAGCAATTGCATGCGCTTAAAACAATATTTTTACAGGTAATAGAGAACTTACCGTAATTCATAAACGTAGTAGTAATATAAAAACTATGTTTAAAATATTTTGTAACAACTGTAATAACGAATGACGATGTAATGTGGGTGTCTGATCGTTGCATTTCACACTGATGTATAAATGGAATGGGGAGTTAGTAGTTGTTCCGAGTTGTACTTGTACTGTATCTCACCTGAAGGCGTGTGACGTGTGACAGAACTTGAGATTACGGACGATGCGCTGTGCTGGAACACAACTCGCAGTGAGCACAAACACAACATTGGGATACCAATCGAAAACCAAAACTTTGATTCAACTAACATGTCGATGAATAAGATGAAGTTAAGTAAATGTTTTAGATTTAAGTCGTTAATGTTAAGGGAATGTTTGAAAAGTTTTTAAAAGTGAAAGGTTAGCTTTGAGGAAAGAAGAATAAAAGTTGGATAAGTGTTAGTTTAGGCTTAAAAGTAATAGATAGGGTAGAATAGATGAAAAAAAATGTTTCGATGCTAAGGTAGATAGAATAGAGCCCTAGAATAATATATTTCCAATGGTCGGAGCGACGTGCGAGCGCGGCGGCTCTAGTGTAGTTTATTTTGTTAGTTTATTAAATAATTTAATTTGAATGGACTGAAGTGACCGCGCCGCGCTCCCTCCGGCCGACGTCTTAAAATAAGCGAAATTAGTGAACACATTCTTAAACGATAAGTTTCAGTTGAACAAGTTTGCTTTCACCTCTTTTGTTATGTAGTTGACTAAGTATAATGAAAATTCAAGGAAAAAATCTTTCGGAAGGTAACGATCGTACTTGTCCATGTCGCGGATCGATTTAGTGTGGTGTTCTACCCAGAAGACTAGTCTAGACATTAGAATAGAATAGTTAAAATTTAGTTAGGTAGCCTAGAAATACGAAAATGCAAAAAATAAAAACTTCATAAAATGTAAAAAAAAAGAAATGAAATTGTTGGTAAGAAAGACTATTTTTAAGGGACATGTTGCTTCGTTGTGTTACGGTCGTGTGTTTGGCATAACTATGATAATTGTGAAGCAATTCTCGCAGAGAGACACAGATAAAAGTTATGTAATCTATTTTGTTACGAAGTGTTTGCAAGTTTCTATAATGTGCTATAAGCATTTTATGTGACCCGCATTATTGATAGTTATGCTAAATGGAATCTAAAATAATTTATGAATAAATCAAAATGGTACTAAGAAGCATGTTTTATTGTGACGAGTCATGTTCCTTTGCATTGAACATATTTTGTAAGAGCGATGATTGAAATAAAACAAGCGAAACCAAACCTAGTGCATTATTTCAATACACCCCCAAATAGGCTATTCATGTTGTAACTAGTTAAGTTGAAAAATATAGGTCGTGAGAAAAAATCGGCTTGGTAATAACTGCCAATGAATAATAGAGCTGTTGAGATATGCTAAAAAAATATAATCTGAATAATGCTGGACATTTTACACAGCATCATTTAGCCCCAAAGTAAGAGCTTGTGTTATAAGAACCTACCTACCTACCTACTTTTGTAAACGTGACGTAAAAGAGTGTGTAAAAATAACACCTCGTTTTTGTCGGGGGTCAAAAAGACTTTTTCACCTCAGCAGCTCGAAATGGCATCCTTTGCTGCGAGAAACCAGTGTGCAAAATCGCATTTTGCACACTGGTTTCAGTGAGGATAAGTGATTTGAAATTCGAATGTCGTCGATTGACACGTGGTAGTGCATGGCGGTCAATAGCTAGCCTGTCTATGAAAAAAAAAAACAAATAACGCACCTTTTAAAAATAGAATAGCGGGAATTTGTTTCTGTTACGCTAGTTCACAGAAGTAGGAATCGCTAGTTATTTGTTGAAAATTCATAAAACAATAAAGATGAGTGAAACCAGTGGCGAATACACTAATTTATCTCCAGAGAGAAGAGTTGAGACAAAAAGTGATTGTGATGAACAAAGTTCCCTTCCTGAGAAGCACGTAGGTAAGTTCTGAACAAAACAGAAACTTTTAATTTACAAAACTACAATAACTGTTATATGTTCGTTTAATTTCTGAGAAAAATGTGTTATTTTTAAATAGATTTAAATGAATACCTATTATGGATTAGTTGCTTCATTATGTACAAAGTTGTATCTTTTATTTGTAGGTTAATGTTCTCGCTGCTGAGGTGAAAAATTTTGTGTGCTACACGAGACCAAAGTTTTTCACATCTCGTGCCTCTAGACTACACTCCTCGCTAGACTCGGGATTCTAACGTAGAATCACTCGCTACGCTCGTGATTCAATTCTTAGAATCCCTCGTTCGCTCGGGATTCAAAATCAGCACTCGAGGTAAACATCAACTTTGCTCTCTTGTTGCACAAATAACTATTTCAATAGTTTCCGAATCCTTATGATTTCATTTTTTTTTTCATTAATTAGGTAGGTAGGTAAAAGAATTAGAAGAATAAGAATTACATAAAAAAATTAAAAAGTTTAGAAAAATTTGCATCGCCGAAGATAGGATCAGTGAAGGATTTCAATGAACTTGCCCTGGTAGGACAAGTTCTTAAAAAAGTCAACCTAAATCATAGTTTCTCAACCTTATTTTGCCAACCGCCCACTTTGAGAATATATATTTTTCAAGATCCCCCTCTCCCCATATCTTAATGCGCCATCTCAATGCCCTTTAATTTTCTCTGGGTCTTCTACTGCCCCCCTGAAAGTCTCAAACGCCAACAAGGGGGCGTTATCGCCCACGTTGAGAACCTATGACCTAAATGAATATAATATTGTGAGTAAAACGATAGTATTATTATAATAGTAACCTTTTATTCCTGATCTCTATAGATAAAACTGAAGTATTAGGTTTACAATGTTTTTCGTTAATGTTAATGTTATTGTTACTATAGATTTAACAGATTTAAAGTTTAATCTAGTAATTTGAACTCTTGGCTAAGGCAATAAGGTTTAATAATATAAGCGTGTAATTTTACTAGTAATATAATACTTTAGTAGAATATGGGGTGATATAATATTTAAAGTTTGCAAAAACCGATTTATTGCTTTGGGAATTACTTAACCTGCTAAAAGCAGCATTATTTAGGCAGCATTACATTTAATAACAAATATTATTTCAGTGTATAATACCAATAATACAGAATAAAGTATTTTTTGTAAGTACCTATTATAGGCAATTTAAATGCAATAGTTTTTAATTTTTAAAGTGTGAAACCACACTAAGTATCAAAATTGTCTGTATACTTATCAAAGGTGTTTTAAACCACTCAATCCCGTCGGAATCCAAAATTTTTATAATTATTCTCATGTCGATGAAAAAAAAATGCAATTCCTACCTATATCATTAAAGGTACATTATTCGAATATTCAAGTGAATATACTCGTATAATGTTAAAATTGATTTCCAATACAAAAAATATTAGCCAATCAGAAGCCACTATTTCTGAAAATCAAAAGTTTTGATTTTCCATTTAAAAATTAGAACTAAGTTACTAAGCGCTTGTTTTACCATATTCAAGTAAGGTCGTCAGTAATCTAGCTGTCGGTTAAAGTGAGAAGTACCCCGAACACGGCTTCATCGCCGAGATTACCTATTTACGCGACAAGTCGACAACCCTTCCGCTTCACTCTGCGCCAGACAGCGACAGAGTTATGCGTTAGAGGCAATGTTTAGGTGAATATAGCGCGAGGCACTAAGCGCTTATGCAAGCTGAATTGCACTTTATTGCGTCGCAGCCAGAGTCTGTAGGTTCTGTACGTAGTAATTGGATAACGAATTGGAGTGATTTAAACTAAATTAATACGAAAAATGAGCTATTAAAATTGATAATTTTTATTGACATTAATAAACAAATATTTTTTTGCAATTTTGCCGGAATTCATACATTTTAGCCGCTTTAAGATCGCGCAGGGTTTTAGTTACACAATTTCTAATCAAAACTTGGATATAGTGAAACAAGCTCTATATGAAAAGAAAAATAAACCTTCACGCGTTGCCAATAGCGTGTTTCGCCTTGAATATCCTAAGGGTGTTATCACAAGAGCCGCTCACGAGTAGCGATGGGTTTGACCAATCACAGCAGAGCACTTTGTCTTCGTGGCCACTTAGGTCGTAGAGAGGTGTTCGGGGACTGAAATGAAAAATAATAAGTACTTACTTATAATAGTTTTCTGAACAAAAAATATTTTTCAAATAACACTCTTTTAATGGGTAATCGCGAGCTGATTCAGGTGAGGCTAAACACGGGTGTTTTACAGTTATTCACTGAGAAGATCCGTTGAACAGCCCCTGACTCCACCATCAGTTCAGCTCGTCAACATAAATTGCATTTCACTTTCAAAACTTTCGTGAGTTGTACTAGACATTATCAATTCCCGTGTGTTAAATAATAAATTGCATTGTCACTGCGAATCTATAAATGTGGCTTGTAATTTCGTTTTATGCGAATTTTGAAAACGCGCGGCGCCGCGCTTCGACGAGCGAATTCGCATGTCGTGGAATCGTGGAATCAATTTTGTACAAAATTTGTACCTTACCTAATGGAAATAGAGTTGAATTTACTTTTAAGTTTAAAAAATATGACGCTTCGCTTCGATTCTGCGTCAGTGAGTTGAGCCTATAACTTACTTATAATTTTGAATCAATCATTACCTTCTAGTCTCCCAGAGTTTGACTTGTCCATCATACCCAGCAGAGAGGAACAGAGTATCGCGAGTAGTAGACCAACGCACAGACTGCACCCAGCCCGTGTGAGATGTGAAAGTTGTCTTTACAATACTCTCTGTAACAAAAAGTTACTGTTAATATAGAACAAATACTTTATTCGCACGGTCGATAATCCTTCAAATTTTAAAGTATTAGAGATCTTTAGAGGATATTTAATTTAAATTTAAGTTGAGCTGAATGTCTAATTATCGAATTTCTATCTAAAGTTCGTGTTTCGGAAAAAAGTTATACGAATAAATAAGAACTCATAACGTTGAAGGTAATGTATCCTTTAAAGAAAAACAGGTAATACACTCTCATAATTTGAAGATTGATTTGATTGGTTTTGCAACAAACTTCACATCACTATTTATTTTTTTCCAAAAGCGGCAACACTCCAACTGTCATGTCGTGAATCGAATTATTAGTCGTTAAAATTTAAAGTTTAAATTTTACCTGATGATCTAGGATCATATAGTCGAATATGCCGATCTGCCGATGCAGTAAGGATACTGTTGCTCAACGGAGACCAGTTCACGTCAAAGAATGCCTTGTTTCCTGAAATATGAAAACTCACATTTAATTCCTATCTTACTTCAGATTTTAAGCGACTTCAAAAAAGAAGGAGGTTCTCAATTCGTCGGAATCTTTTTTGTTTTATGTAAGTATGTTCACCGATTACTCAAAGACGCCTGGACTGGTTTGGAAATATATTTTTTTGTTTGAAAGAGTATACCTTCCGATTGGCGCCTCAACAATTTGGTGAGGATCTGTCAAGGATCTTCAGAGTTATGAACAGAAATGCACCTCGATAGTGCAGAAAATTGCTCAGCTTGTAACAGTGAAGTCGGCTTTTTATTAATTTTTAATTCAATCACTTGTTCACTACCCTCTAGCAAAGTTTATGATAGTTATAAAGTCGCAGTAGCCATAAAGAAGTGAAGTGAAAAGCTAGATCAGCCACAGTCAAATGGACTGAATTTAAATAAAGGGCAGGCTGGGAGTAGCGCCCTCTACGCCAAGAGGCACTCACCTCATCTGCAGTCAACAAGACTGATCGCAAGATAAAAACTCAAAAAAAAAAAGGTGAAAGTCTATGATTATACGTGACTAGTTTCGGCCCGCAGCTCTCGTGGTGCCAACTTAGACTATGATACTCAGGGACCCACCAATGAACTATTTTTTTAAATTGATTGTCTCTAATTTTTTGGAGACCTTCTACTACATCCAAACATATAAATTTTACTCTATTATATGAATATTTAAGAATTTAAGACTTATTATCTTTCAAACCTGCAACTTCTTGCTTGATTCCACCGAGTTCACAGTCCCAGATCTTTATCAAGTGGTCCCAGCCACTAGAGAGGACTGTGTTGAAGTCCATCCATTGAATTCCTGAGACTGCTTCTCTGTGCCCTTTTAGGGTTGACAAAGGCTCCTAAAATAAACACAACATTTTTTATTTTACAAAGAGAATTCAAAGCTTCGAAAATGATACTGCCTAAATTAACAAGCAAATTAATATTGATAATTTTTTTATAGGTAAGTATCCAAAAACGTTTTTTTTATGCATTGTCATTTGAGTTGCAGCCCGATAACTATAAGTCGTATTGCTCATTATACGGACTAAAAGTGAAGGAACAAATGTCATTTTTCCTTCAATTTTGACATAAAACGTATCAAAACTAATCAAAATTGAAGGAAAAATGACATTTTTTCCTTCAATTTTAGTCCGTATAATGAGCAATACGACTAATTTGAGTTGGATGATTCCATACGGAATGACAGACAGACAAACAAAAAAGTAACTTCATAAAAACGTGGTACAACACTAACTGGTTTCTTCACAATGTTTTCCTTCATGATTATTTTGTCTATGAATATACAGTTCATCTTCAAACTTGTTCATTTATTTTAGGAAAGCATAAGCGTTTTGACATCAAACAATATACTAATGAAATTATTTACTTAATCCCACTGGACCGACACGGTCAAAAAAACTTACTCTGAAATTCCCATGATCAGGTTTGCTTCTTTTCTTTGCTGGTGCACTGTCTTCATTGGAAAGACCTGGAAAGAATCAACATGATAGTGGCATCTTACTTACTATTATAAATGCGAAAGTTTGAATGGATGTATGTTACTCAATCACTCCAGAACGGCTAAACGGATCTGGATGAAACATGGAATATTTTTAGTTTATAATCTGGAATAACATAACCAACCTCTAGCAAACCATCTCACCTAACAACCGCTAATATAACATCATATCTAAAGGCTACTTTTCATCCGGCTAGGTATATAGAGTGCGTCGCAAACTTTATGGCGGCTGAAGTGTGCGGCGGCAGATTCGACTTTGAGCAGATACAGTCAACGCAATTGTGGGGAAGAGAAGGTGGTGAGGGCGGGGCTAGGCGGGCTATGTAGATAAAGTTTACTCTATTCTATTGCGTTGACTGTACCTGCGCGAAGTCGAATCTGCCGCGCACTTCAGCCGCCACAAAGTTTGCTGCGCACTATACCACGCGAGCGAAGAGCCGCGGGAGGAAGCTAGTTCAGTTTATTGACGAAAAAAAAAACGTTTTCACCTAGCCTAGGTAAGTTGAAAGAACTCACTGGCACTCCAAAGGCAGATGTTATTGTCCCAACCACCAGTTGCGAAACGGTTGGCATCTGCCGACACAGCTAAACATTCCAGCCCCTTCTCATGTCCTCGGCAAGTCACCACACAGTCCACAGAGTTGTTTGCGACATTCCACACCCACAGCATTGCTGTCTGGTCATGGGAGGCACTACAAATAAATTGTATTAGAACATAACAGCAGGGGGGTCTCACTTCGCAGTTTAGGCGCGCCTCTTCAGGCAGGCGTATGGCAGTGGGTTCACACTTTCCGCTCGGCTCGCATAATAGCCGCCCGCTTCGACTACCTATTTACGCGACAAGTCGACAACCCTTCTGCGACTCTCCGCGACATACTGCGACAGAGTTATGCGTTAAATAGAGAGGCAATGTTTAGGTGAATATAACGTCTAAGCACTAAGCGCCTATGCGAGCTGAATTGCATTTTGTTGCGTCGCTATTTATATAACCTTTTTTGCTAAGGGAGCCTTCTGTTGGGGATAGCCAACACTCTCACTATTTGCATACACCCTCTCAAAATACACAGTACCTAAGTTTAACTTTTTTAAAGTACACAGTAATGTTAAAAGCATGTTTTACCTTGCAAATACAGCCTGATCACCATTGAAAGAGACCCAAGACACAGCCTTAACTGGTGATGTATGTCCAGGAATCGCTAGCTTATGCTGCCCTTTGGTGCTCCAGATATGAATGCTGTTGTCATAGCAGCCAGAAAGGATCCTGCAAGTGGATTGTTATATTAGTATTCAATAATCCTACCTTCATAGGCAGGGATCAGATTCCTCCTTGTAATGATGACATGCTTTATTGCTTTATTCACTCTCCACACATTAATTTGTCATACACATATCCTGGATTAGGGTCTTCTTAATCCGACCCGAAAGGTCAGCTCAGAGCTGGGTATGAGACAACTTCAAATTAATGACTCCAGTGATAACCATAGTATCTCTCCTAATTCATTCTTGGGATGGAAAATAACTTGTAGCAATGTGGTGCAACATTGTAACGTAAAAATTCACAGCAATCTCTCCTCAATTCAAATGTCCTAGAATACATTTTTAAAGATTTACCAGTTTCCGTGAGTATGAACAGTGGAGACCCAGTCATCATGCATCAAACAGTCTTGTGGAGTAGGCGCCGGGAACCTTTCCAAGTATTCTATCTCCAACGTCTCTTCTGTAGAAACTCCCTTCTCTTGCAAGTGCTCCGAAAGCGGCGCACACAGAAGCTCCCCACATACTAAGAAATCAAACTCTACCGCTTTCTCGAACGCAGGTATGGTCTCTCTCAGTAGTGCATTTACCAAGTTATTCAACTCAGCGGACTGTACATTGCTCTGGATAGCGTAAGGACTATCAGGGACGGCATACCTGGATGAAAGTACATTAATTTAGCGTAAAACTACAAATAATAGCAAGATACCATGCCGCGGAAACTTTTTACTCACTGTTCTTGTTTTGTGACAAAACGAACTTGCACTTGCGCCTCTGCTGACTCTTTAGACATTTTTAAGATTTTATTGACAGAATTGGGTGCTGAATTATTTAAATTTCAACAAAACATTTTAAAACCGCGTTTCAAAACAATGTGGGGGATTTCGCGAACACACACACGAGTTTGGCCGTTTGACGTTTGGTTTGGTTTGCTTCCTTGACATTGACATTAAAATCAATGACAAATGACTATGACTTTACAAGAAAGATTGATTTCTTTTCGCTGAATGCCAAGTCGGCTCAAAAGAACTTTACGCCGGCTCCATACGTTGGGACCAACGTTGGTCCCAACGTTGGGGCCAAGATTTCGTGAACCATCCACACGTTGGCGATACACCAGTCTTGTTCCGTCAGAGCCAACGTGCAGACGTCCGATGTCTGCGCGTCCGAAACAGAAATTGAAATTTCTCTAAGTGATTTTACATTACTGAATACCAATTTTATCACAATCACATCACATCATGTCACTATCACACTTCACACAACACACTATATTATAAAAGCGAAAGTTTGGATGTTTGGATGTATGTTTGTTCCTCTCTAACACGACAACCACTTAACCGATATGGGTGATATTTAAAATATAGATAGATAATAACCGGAAATAGGACATAGGCTACTTTTTATCCCAAAAAATTGCACGGTTCCCGTAACATAAAAAAAAATAGTAGACTCCATCATCAGATCAGCTCGCTGTCACCATATTATTACATTGTAGTCAGAACTTGACAAATATGCCGAGTTTCAACTCAATCGGCTTATTTACTGAGGAGTTCTGTTGAACAGCTCTTGACTCCATCATCAGATCAGCTTGTTGATACCATAATATTTCATTGTCACCGAGAATCTATAAGTGTGCAAAATTTCAGCCCGATAGTCCTACAAACACAATAAATAAGGAATACGATGACATTCTCGCTCGTCAGTCGACACGTGCGCTCACGATGCGCGTCGAAACGGGACTGAGCTAGCGCCAACGTGTGGACGGATCCCCAACGTTGGCGCGCCAACTTCCTTTGATAAAACCGACACGGCACGGCCAAGCCCCAACGTTGGCCCCAACGTTGGCGCCAAGCTATTTTGTCAGCACCACACGTTGGTGAGAGGCATTGGGACCAACGTTGGCCCCAACGTGTGGATGCGGGGTTATCCATGTCATGTCCAAGGAATTTCTATACTACGTACCTGGAACGCTGACTGAGACAGAAAACAAGGTCCGCTTGAGAAATAAAACTTGGGCGGTGTGTCTCTTTCTTTTTGCTACTGTGTGAAAGAGACAAAGCACCCAAGAAAGCCTCTCAACAAGACCAACAATCCTTATAACCAAGATTAAATGATAATAGATCGTTGTGTGGTCGTGATAAGGTTCAAAATCCTTTGTACATTAAATGTCAGTCAGCATTCTACTATGTATACAATTTCTTTGGTCATGTCAGCTTCAATCAACTTCGCTTCAGCCGACCGAACTGATGCCAACTTCACGCCAATCAATCAAATCAATCAAAATCTTTAGAATCTTCTTGATCAAAATATTATTAATTTTGAGGTTATGTCGTCGTATGGTGTTGTTTTGATTAATTTTCAAAGTTTTAAAATGCTTTACCTATAATAAGGCTGGCATAGCAAGCACAAAGGAAGACACAATGGTTATCAACACTTCAAACGATATGGACATTGACCAAATAAAGTATAGTTTTCGTAGAAAAGGTGGCAAAAATATTATTGAAAGATGTCCTGTTTTTACACCTGATGGAGAGTAAGTAAACCAGATAACATCAATTTTCTGAATATATAACACCTCTAGTGTGTGTAATTATGATATAACAGAAAAATCTATTCATAAATGTAAGAACTTTAATCTTCAGAACATAACATTTCTCTCTTTTAGGTTATTAGCCGTAATAGTTGAAAACACTGTGAGATTTTACAATAAACAAACAGGAGACTGTGTAAGGACGTTGGAAACCGAGAGCTATTCTGGAGAACTTGTTGCCATCGAGTTCCCTCACAGCGAGAACTACAATCTCTATGGATGCTCCATTGATGGCTGTGTCACTGTATGGACTTGGGAAAATGGAGCTGTGCTTAGAGAGGTCAAGTTGGTACGTACCTAACATCACTATAAATGCATAGCATTATACAAAGGGGGCTCTTTAATCCGTCCTCTGAAAATTTACCCCCTGTTCAGATTAGTGGAGCATTCGGATTTCATGTTCCAGCAAAATAATCATTTCTTTAGTGAGTGTAATAAAAAACCAAAAATTCATCTTCATAAAAAACATATTTTTCCAGAAAATTGGTGAAGAAGCCGGAATGAAAGTCTTATCTTTCAACACACTAAACTCTACAGAGTGCCTTCTAACAGTAGGTTACCCAGGGCTCCAAAACATTCGCCTTGCTTCCTTCTCATTGAGAACTGGCGAGGTGATATGGGACTATTCAGGAACACGCCCCAAGTATTATGACATGGTCAAGGTGGCCATTGGTGCTTATAATGGAAAAAAATTTGCTGCTCTCATAAATGGAACAAAAATGCTTTTTGTACAGGACTTGACCAAGCAATTTAACCAGGAACAGTAAGTATTCAGGATTTTAGTAAATAAAGTATAGGAAATTAAATTTTTTGATCCTAATTCACCTTAAAAAAATACTGATACAACACAATGTTCTGAAGGTTTTATACAAAACATATTTTTTTTAAACTCCTAACTTTCGCAGTTTCGCCTTTGTATTATAAAGCAGAGTCCTACATCTATCCTAAACAGTTTGTTTGTTTCTTTGTTTGTTTGAATGTCATGCTTTTTTTATTTTCCAGATATGTAAACTACAACAACATACGTATAGTAGCAGTAACAGCGCACAACAACGGTTCCATCGCGTTCACAGATGCGCTTGGTCGCGTGACGATCATGAGAGGAAACTTTTTCAACAAACAGAACAAAATTGCGAGAGAAATTCTGCATTGGCACTTTCTACCACCGCTGGCTATCACTTATTCATTGGAAGGTAAAGCAAATAATAATTTTATTCTGTAAGGCAACAATGAGCTTGCAGCCTGTCTCGAATTTAATGCTAGCTATGTGTTCCAAATGTGGACAATGGACATGTACCATTTATTTTGTATTTGGATATACCTCTGACTACCACCTTACACATTATAAAAGGATCTTAAAGTAATGCATGAAGATTTGAAAACGTCTACCTCGCTCTTGGTTACAATCATGTGTCTGTGTCTATTATTCACACAGATTATATTTGACAAATATCAACTATCCAAGTTTCAATACTTTCGATGTGATTCCTAGAATTCTACTGAAGCAACTTCTTAGCAAGTTCTTATTTTCAAACACCATGCTCTTTTGTATGTCTATGATTTATTTTGTCATATTGTTTAGGTAATTACGTGTACACGGGTGGTCTAGAGAAAGTGCTGGTAAAATGGACGCTCGGCAACGTTGCTCACAGGGCCAACGAGAAAAGCTTCATGCCACGACTACCAGGCATGGTCCGATTCATCGCAGCTAGTAATACACATGTAGCAGTCACTTTGAGTAACAACTGTAAGTATTATTTCAATATTAAACAACAATGTTGAATTTTTCGTTAAAACATAGATACATAGAAAAAAAAAACATATCATACAGCCGAACATAGAACCTCCTCCTTTTCGGAAGTCGGTTAAAAAACTACTACGTAAACGAAGAAGAAAAAAAACGCGGCTTAATTAGCCACACACATATTAATGTAGATATACTTAGATATTATAGATAAAGCCTACGAAACTGAGAGGAAGATATTAAGTGCTTGCAGAATCTGCCCCATCTTTTGATGTGATATCTAAGTCATGAGTACTGTAAACTATTTTGCTTGGGACTTTAAAATATTCAGATTTATCAAAAACTGACTGACTTGGCAGACTAGTTACTCCATCAAAATTTCAATCAATAGACATAAATGGAAAAAGGAAAATACACGAATTTTTTTCGGGCTATTCATGGGGAAGGTTATAGGCAACTTTTCATCATCATCGTCATCACCATCACCAACTCTACGTGGGCATAGCCGCGAGGGCGCAGCTAGTCAGCTAGTCTTTGTATAAATGCCTATTTTTTTTTCTTATAAAATTTCATTGTTCCAGCTATAATAATAGCAGATACGCAAATGTACGCGAAGTGCACTATCCTGGAATGCGGCGGTCTCTCCCCCGTGATGCGCTGCGTGGGCCGCTCGCTAGTCTACTGCAACCGACTCGGCTGTCTCGTGATGCCGGGCCGCACGGGTCATCTGCAGTTCTATTCTACGAACACGGATAAAGTTTTATACAACGTATGTATGATAATGAACATTATTGAACTTCTGTAGTAGGTATCCTCCGAAAGAGTGGTCGCCGCGCCGCCTATCGTTGGTTTGGTAATAAATTGATTTTAAACTGTGTAATGCGGAATGTGGAGGTGACGCACGGAAAAGTGACACACGTTAGTTAGAACACCCTCACTTAAAAAAAAACTCGTAGTTAATTGTATATGTAATTAGTAATTACTTACAACAATAAATCGAACCAATTCTACTTGAACCATTTCTTAAAATTCTTAGCACATCCTGAATTCAAAATGTTTTGTTTTCAGATGGACATAACACAAATGAATGATCTACCAGCAGAGCGGTACAATTTAATCCCATTGGACACAGAAGTAACCTGCGCTGCTATGGACACAGAGGGAAAATGGCTCGTCACATCAGAATACAGAAACGACGGTATAAACTATCCCGAAGAAAGACTCAAATTTTGGACCAAAAACAAATCAGGACAGTCACCGTTCTACTTAAACACATGCGTGAACCTTTCCCACGGCGGTTGCAATGTCACCTCTATATCACTGAACGATAAGGGCGATTTTTGCGTAACCGCCGGCGCGGACCAAAAGTTCCGAATATGGAAGCAAGACGATGTTTCTAGAACTAACAAGAAACGGATCATCTGGTCTTGTGTAACCGCATGCTACTATTCAACCGGCACCGGTTTATATCTATCCCATGATATCCTGAACCGGGTCAAATCGCACGATATAAAACCCTACAAAGTTGAGAAATACCCGTATCTTACTAGGCCTCAAGAAAACGATGTACTGCAGAAGTTGGCGAATATACACAAGGAGCATACTTTAGTCGATGAATCGATTATCAAGTTGGGTATGAAATCGGATGAGTCGATTGAAATGGGTGGCGTGGCGATAGCAATGGATGGCTCGCTTATTGCCGCATGGTTTGGATGCAAACTGACGCTGTGGGATACACATCTTTGTACTCTGAGAACTGTGTTGGCTAATCCGATATTGAGGCCGAAGGGTGTACACGTTTTATTCGGGAACAAAGATGCGTCTCATTACGTAAGTAGAAGTTATTGATCAATAAAGAGAGGAATATATTAATACATTCTCTTGAGCAAATATTACGAAACTGACACTTTATAGGCCTTACTTATAAACGCCTCTCAACTCGAACACTATTTAAACAATGCTCAAGATTCGTCCTGTCACTATTTGTCACTATCTAACAAAAAAGGATGGCAATAAACCAGTGTTTCAATTTTGACAGAAGTTGAGAATAGTTTAGCGGTAAATTCTGATTTAATTTCAGTTGGTGTGTACATCAGAAAACGCTTTAGTAGTGTGGAGCCTTTTGTCTTTGACAATAAAATGGTACGTGAAAATGCGGCCCGTAGCGCTAGCGGCCGATAAGAAAACCAACAGAATGGCGGTAGTCACGGATACTAACGATGGTAAGTATTCAAATATATACCTTATTCTCTAGATAAGTTACATCTAATTTTAGGTTTTATACGCAGATCTTTTCCAAAATATGTATTTACTAGCGGACTATTTACAGCTTCACCAACGTGGACTACTATTTTTTATCCCACAGGAACCGTGAAATTTCCGGGATAAAAAGTAGCCTATTTCCTATTCCCGGTCATTATCTAACTGTATTTTAAATTTTAGGCAAATCGGTTCAGTGGTTGTTGAGTCCTAGAAGAACAACTATACATTCAAACATCCAATCTTTCGCATTTTAATAATTAGGTGTTTGTAGTTGTTTTTAGCCTACACTGTCCCACTGCTGGGCAAAGGCCTCCCCTCGAGTTTTCCAGGTAGTTCGGTCCAACGCTATTGCCTGCCACTGATAGTCACTGAAGGTGTTTAGCTCGTCTCGCCATCGTTGCGTGGTCTACCGCGCCGTCACACTGTCTCAGGGCTCCAGTGGTAGTTTTGGTCCACAGTTCATCCGTCATGCGACAGACGTGCCCCGCCCATAATAATTAGTATGATATTATTATTAATTTTCTCAATTATTTTTCATTTCAGTTATAATCTTCACACCGCACAGCAGTAAGCCGATTCTGAAGCTTAACAGACTGCTAGAGCCCGAAACTGGCGTATTCAAGCAAATCGTGTTCAACTCCAGCCAGACTGGCGAAATGGTCCTATACCTTATGAGAAACGATTCTGTAAGTAATCTCTACATTTTTACCAGACTTCAAAAAAGTAGGAGGTTCTAAATTCATAGGAATCTTTTTTTTATGCATGTTCCCCGATTACACGAAGACGCCTGGACCGATTTGGAAAATCCTTTTTTTGTTTCAAAATCAAACACCTAAGAGTAATGTTAGCATCCTAAAAATCTCCATCTCAACTTACTGCCTCTTGATTCTATCTTTGATAGCTACCAAAATCGGTCTCAAACTCTCAAAATGACAGTTCAGTGACCACACAAGTAGCTCTGTCAATTTCATCTCAACGAGACCGAACGCGACAAAAGATACCTACGCGATCGTTTTGACAGTTTGAGACCAATTGGAGATTTGAACAAGTTGGACAAGCAGTTTGTGGTCTAATATTTGTTTTGTGGTTAACAGGAAATCTACAGTATAGAGCCATCAGAGACGTCTGTGGGTCGGCTAGAGGCGATATCTTGGCGGAACAAGCCTGGTTCAGCGTTCTCTGCTATCATGGCGACGCAGAATGTCTCGGAAGTGAGGGCAGCCGCGCCAAGAGAATCTGTCGCAATAGAGGGCGAAGGAATCGCCGCAGCCATTTCACAGGTAATGTACAGTACTTCAAGCTTTAGGGTAGTTCCCATATATTGGATCTCGGTTATTTTCGTGTTTTCTGAATATGTCCGACAGCCGTGTATGATTCCACAAAATAGAATGCGACAGAAGTTCACGTCGTTATCAGCGCAGCTTGCACGGCTTGCAACTACTTTGCTTTTCTTAAAAATGACATTGATAAGTATTTGTTTGCGATTAAGTTGAAATTATGAGTAATTTTCATTTCCAAATGACTTTTCGTCAATCCGTCGCTCTGTTTTGACGTGAAAGCAGGACAAATAAACACACATCACATTTATCATATGGTTATGGATTATACGTTCGTACAGTTCGCACGATGGATCTAGGCATTCGTTAAGTTAGCCGTTTCGATGCGCAGTACAGCTTTTTCATACAAAATTTACTACTATTTAACGGCTAACTTCACGAATGCCTAGATCTATTGTATGTACCATAATATTTCGATTTTTCTCTGAGGAAGCAAAATCTTGTTACAGTTAACATCTGCAGCACCCTACATGGTCCCACCGGTAAGTCTCTTATGCTCTTCATTCTTACAACAAATATCTGGCCAGAAGCGCGTTGAAGAAAGCCAAGAGAAACTTGAAGATACTTCTATAGATGTAGATGAATCCAGTGATGAAGAGATGCCTGAAAGACACAACCCTAGAGTTTCCCCTAGGGTCAATGAACTATGGACTCCGAATTATGAGGCTGTGAAACAGAAGAAACTTAACAAAATAAATAGGGAGCCGTTCATAGATTTACAAGCCACGAGTGCGTTGTTTGGTGTGTAATGTAAACGAGCAAAGAATAGGACATCGTGATTTAACTTGGAATGGTTGGGCTCCAATTTTTCTAATAAAAACCGTTGGATTGCAAAACATCGCTATTAAAACAAACACCCAACCTAAGGCAGTCAAATTAAAGATCTATAAACCGTAATTTTTTTAATGTTCAAAATGATTTGAGATCTCAGTTTTGATTCTACCCACATTAGTTATGCTCAGTGATTGAAGTAGGTAAAAATATTACGTTTTTAGCGTAAAAGAGTTAAGGGAGTGTACACATTGCGTTTTTTGCAGCGCGTTTGTATCGATACAAACGCGATTCGAACGCGATGCGAACGCGCAGCCCCCCTCCCGGTTCGCTTTTGTATGGAAAAAAAAGCGTTGCGAACGCGCGTTTGTATCGATACAAACGCGCAGCTCAAAAACGCGCTGCAGAAAACGCAATGTGTACACTCCCTAAAGTCACGGAATTAGCACTGACTGCGTTTGCGATGCAACTTAGGTTTGTAAAATTGACCATGTAAGGAGTGCCGCAAAAATCGAATCAATCTCTAAGATCTATACTTATTATAAATAAAATAGATAATCCGTGTCTTTAGATTGTAACAACAAATTTTGATGTTAGACGCAGTAACATTTTGCTGAGCTATTTTTGTACACTTTAGTTAAGTTTAAATAAAGTGATATGATAAATTTAGTTTGTTTTATTATTGACATAGGCTAGCTTTAGGTTAATAACCGTAGTTTCATCTCCAGTTTCACTCATTTGTTATTCACGAAGTAGGCTCCGTTATTCCTAAAATGATAAGATTCAGTGCGTTCTTTTAGTTATAGTTCACGTATAATTTCTTCGTTAGTAGGTGAGCATTGAGTTCACGTATAAGGAATCGATGAGTTTATTTAGGCTTGTTAATTCCGGTTCATATGTTTTGTTGAGATCATATTCGAGTTTTGCTAATTTGGTTTCGCCTAGAGTTATTTTGGTTGCCAAGTGAAGGCCCGCTTGAGACGCAGAAAATTGCGGGTTCGACCAGAACCACACTAGGTTTTATTTTATTGAAAATGAAAAGTCTTAAGTATATCAATTTGCGATTCCGACGTGCGATTTGCGTCCGAAGTTAACTTAGTAGTTTCCCTATAGATGGATCAGTGCTTTAACCTTAAAATGATCTTATGCAACTGAAGATTTGAGTAAATGTCTGCCGTGGATACATCGTTTGCCTGAATACGTATACTGCTGTAGACTATCACTGAGTAAATAGAAATTATCAACTGTTTACTGATAATTAAGTGTACATGCAAACAACTGTCAAAGTATCTATAGAATACCTGACAACTTCTCCGATTTGGCTTATTAGGTTAGTTTAACTTCCGCTTACGACATCACAAGTAAAATCATGCTCATTTAAAATTATCTTTGTTTTTATGGATATTTAATCAGCTTTTAATACATTTTTTCACACGCCGAAATCACAAACATAATTAGAATTACACACACATCCAAACAAACTTTTGCATTCACTCATGTAGGTATTTAAAATTTATTCAAACACGTATTGTGTTCCAACTAGTAATAATATTTCTTATATCTCTTCATTATAATTTCTTAGTAGCATTATTGATAGCATAGCTATCAATAGCATAGCTCTTGTAAAATATCCAGATTCTTAAAAAAAATATAAAATTAAATATACTTACTTACTTAGCTTTTTTACATTTGCTATCATGGAGCTTGTAAGTGAAAAGGAAATAAAATCAGTGATACAACAATATGGACATACGCAATTCTCAAAATGGTATTTCGAAGAGTTTCAAGACCAAATGATTGGTTACTTGGGTGATCACTTAAAGTTGATAATAGAAATCGAAAAGTCAGATGTAATGGAGAAGTTAAGGTTCTTCGTGAAATGTATGCCACGGAATGATAAATGGAAATCGGAGTATTTGAAAGAGTTAAAGTTTTTTATGAAGGAGTATATCATGTTGAGTTCGCTCTTTCGACAATTCCAGGATCTTGAAGGTAATTATGTGATTTAGATAAGGTTCAATTGAAATTATTAGCTTAGCTTAGTCTTCTTTATCTTTTTCTTGCGTGTCAAAGGTTTACAACAACTAAATGGAATTCAAGTAGAACCTTGCCACCTTCACTCCATCGTCCTGTGGCGTTTATTAGGTCCCTTGTGCAGGTGGTAGGGCACAAGGGGCAAACAAGTAGGTGGGACATCGTTTGAATGGGGACCCCGCAATCAGAGTGACTATGTGTCACGTCCTGGGGCAGATGTTCCTGTGTGGCAAAATTAGGTGGTGCTGATTGATTCTTCTCCCAGAGCGTGATCTTAAACTTAGTTAAGCTGAAGAAAGAAAGAAAGAAATGATTTATTGATTGAACAACAATTTAGTTTAAAAATGATATTTATTATTTAGTAAGACAACATGGTCTAATTTCCATGACAGTTTTAATTTAACTTTTTCGCAGGCACTCAAAAATGGCGGCCAAAGTTGCTCTACATTAGAGAAGATTTGTTTATCTTCGAAGACGTCGGTCATCTCGGCTATATAATGCCGAGTCAGTACGAAACCATGACCTATGATGATCTCATAGCATCCATACAAGCCTTAGCTCGGTTCCACGCAGCATCATACATCTTAGAAGAAAATAAGAGCAGGAAACTTGGTAGACCGTACAGAATTTGGGAAGATTACAGTGAATATCTGCAGGAGCCCGTTAAAGGACAAGGATGGCGTGATACCGGAAGAAACGCCATCATAGACTTTATGAAAGTCTTTTCTAAGTACAAAAAAGATCTGAAAATAATAAAAAAGGCAGAGACTGTGATACCCTTGTTGTTTGATAGAGCTGTGTTTCTAATGAAACCTAGTAATGAATACCGAAACGTGGTAGTTCATAGAGATCTATGGACCAATAATGTTCTGATCAAAAGAGATCCGCAATCCGATCCTCATGCTGTGATTGTAGATTTCCAAACAGTTCTCTACGCGACCCCGATGCTAGATCTCACCTCGCTTATATATTTTAACACCACTAAGAAAGAACGAGATGAATTCAAACAAGATTTTATCGATATGTACTACAAATGCTTATCATCAGTTCTTCAGTCTGCAGGCATGAATATTGAAGACATATTTCATGAAAAAGAAATGATAAAATCGTTTCACGAAAGTATAGCGTTTGGTATAACTCAAGCAGCACTAATTGTGCCACTCACATTAATGAGCTCAGAGAAGAAAACAGAAATATTTTGTGATCCAGAGAAGTCTCTAAAGGCTAATGTTGTTTCAAGGAGCGAGATCTTTATCGAATTTGCTAAAGAAAACAAAGTTTACCGCAATCGTGTCAGTGAATTGTTTGATGAAATTGTTTACAGATATGTTATTGCAGGTGAGCTTACAAGGGACTAAAATTAGATTTTATTATGTTATCCCACTATAATAATGGAGGGTAAGTACCTACCTAAAAGTAATAAGTATTTCCCTTATAATTATTAAAAAAAAATGACGCACTCCAAGGTACATTATGTTTAGTGATAGTGATTTCTAATGCTGTGTATGTTTATTTAAAATTGCAGACTTAAAATGGCTTCTTTATGTTAATATTTAGATTGAAGATAGTAAAGAAGTTAAATCGAAAGGGTACGTACTCCAATGGTGTGATAACAAACTTCCACTGTCGTGCCATGCCCATATTTACTTCTGTACAATCAATATTGATGTTTAATCATGATAATAAATTGTATTTGCTCACTCTTAATTTATCTGACAAACATTTACTATCTGTAATACCTACCTACTCATTAGTTTCAAATTAGTTTAAATTACCAACACAATCTAGAAAGTTGTTATAAAAATGGACGTGAAACATGAGAACGGATATAGTAAGGTTAAAAATTTATCGTCTGAAAATGTTGAGTTTATAATCAGTAAACACGGAGTTAGGTATGGGGTTATTGAAGATTACTACGTACAGAATGCAAGCGACAAAATGTTGGGATTCCTATGTGATTATTGGAAGCTTAAAGTGAAGTTGGCTGATACACGGGTGCTTCATTATTTTCTGAAGCTTATATCGGTCTCAAATGACGCGAAAGCGAAAATGGTACATGAGATGAAACTGTTTGAAAAGGAGCTTCACTTTTACGCCGAATTAAAAGAAAGGATACAAGTAACTGGTAAGATTGATTCTATATTTCAAACTTTGCTAAAGCTCCACGTTTTTACAAAAATTAGTAAGTAAGTAGGTACCTAAGAAGTTGCAGAAACTACCTATTTAATTTGTACATTTTAGATATGAAGCCATGGTGTGCTCCATTCGTGGCCAGTCTTAATGGAGCTATGGTATTCGAAGATTTGAATGTCCTTCAATACAAGCTAAGAGATAAGTTCAAGAGATTCGACGAAGCACACATTTTTGAAGCTCTAAAAACTTTATCTAGATTTCATGCGGCTTCAATAATTTACGAGGAAAAAAGAACACAGGAACTGGGACAAGTATACTCAATCAACGAAGATTTTGAAGAATATTTGGATAAAGGTGGATATAAAAACTCGGATATGTGGTTCGGTCAGTGCAGAGATGGGTGCCTGAAAGTCATCAAAATGTTCTCAATGTATAGTTCTACAGAGATTGATATTATTGAAAGGGTTTGGTTTAATGTATGGTCCACAGCTTTAACTCAAGCAGACCCATCTACTGAATATAGAAACGTTATATGTCATCGCGACCTGTGGAACAATAACTTGATGTTTCATTACAAAGAAGATGAACCTGATGATTGCCTATTGGTAGATTTCCAAGCAGTAAGATATCAACCACCAGCGGGCGATGTCATGCTACTTCTGTACTGCAACTTAGATCCTAAGTTTAGAGAAGAAAATATGACAAAGTTCCTTGATTTCTACATTGAAGAACTACATGGAATCTTAATTGAGAACCAAGTAGACCCGAACGTTATTAGCAAAGGAAAATTCTTTGAGTCAGCAGAAAAACAAAGGCAGTGGGCTCTAATTGTATGTGCATGTTTGATCCCACAGTTTTGGATAAATGATGATCAAACCACACAAATATTTACAGATACGGTTCAGTTTGATAGTCATCTGTCTAAGGACAAAGCTTCTTTTATCACAAAAATGATGCAATCGAATCTTGATTATAAGAAAACAGTAATGGAGATATTCGAAGAAATCGTAGAAAGATATTGTTTGTAAACCAAAGATTTAAACAGATTACATCTCATACACATATATTTCTTTACACACGTTTTTGGTCAGAAAACTCAGATATTCTTCGCAGTAGTGCTATATTTTTTCCAATCCCAGTTCCTGGCAATTTTGAAGTCTTCGAGTCGTCTTGCCCCGAACTTTCTGTACCAAGGATCATCGTCGCGACGGCTGTATATGTCACAGAATGGTCTTATTAGCAGGATATAGAACAGCTCCACAAAGCTCAGTATACTCGCACCTAGGAAAAGTCCACCTGTACCTCCTGTAGACACTGGAATAAAAAATATTTGAATTTCAAAAGTCAACCAATGTATGTTTTGTCAAGGTTTGTTCTGAACTTTCTTACCTACTAAATCTAGTACTCCTCTAACAACATTTCGTCTGTATCGTTCACTGGGCAACATAGCTAGTTCAATTTCCACGGTTGCGTAGCTTTCAGTCGTGACTGCTTGGAAGTCTTTCACTATAGATATTTCTGCTTCAGTGCATGATGGCAAACAGTTGCAGTATAAACCAGCTCGTGATGACCATGGGGCTCTTAGAACCTATAATATATTGATAATCATTGGTTGTTAGGAATCTAGGCGTGCACTTTTAGTTAAGTATATTAGTTAGATTTTACATTTATTGCTTCTGTCCTGATCTCGAGCTCAAGTCACAAGTTCAAAACTGAACCGATTTAGTTTATTTGGAACAAGTAGATACCTAGACATTTAAAAAATAAAAACCGGTCAAGTGCGAGTCGAACTCGTACGCCGAGGGTTCCGTACCTAGCCATGGTGCCAATTAAGCTATTCCGCTTAATTGTATGAGCGCCCATACAACTCGGAGGACAATTTTAATTGGCGTCAACTATGTATGTATGGGAACACCCTTTAGTTTTCAACTTTTTTAACTTTTTGGAATTTTTCCTTTATTTGTGCTACCTTGCTTTTTGCCAAATTTCGTTATTCTAGGTCAACTGGAACTACCATTTAGGTTTTCGACCCAAAACCTCTAGGGTACTTCCGGTTGATCTAGAATTGTCAATTTTGGTTACAAGCAAGGCCTTACAGCACAAGTAAAGGAAAAATTCCGAAAAATAAAAAAAGTTGAAAATTAAGGTAAGTTTTGGTACTCACAAGTTTTCACGAAAACCTAAATTTGCCTATATCTTTTTATAGTGTTGACTCAGGACCTTGATTTTTATACTCACAATAAGGACTATAGACCTTAGTATATGGTATAAATTTCAACTTGCTAGCTTTACCCGTTCCTGAGATAATCGATGGTGACACACGGACAGACAGACGGACAGACAGACAGACAGACAGACGGACAAGAAAGTGATCTTATAAGGGTTCCTTTTTTTACCATTTAAGGTACGGAACCCTAAAAATCGAATAGAGTACTCACAGAGAGAATATGGGCATTGTCGTTCAAACAGATAATTCCACTATTGTTACACTTTAGATGTTCAGGAACGTGCGGCATAAAGTAATTAGTGCAATTACAGAACTCTAGCTGAGCCTTTTTCCTGCATTGTACAGTACAAGCCGTGTAGGAGTAGTAGCGAAAAACATCGAGAAAGTTCTCGTCTATGTAGCGGCATTTTCGCTTTTCGGGAGCAATCAAACGAGCCCCTGCATCATTGTCAATGTTTCGAATCGATATGTAACGTCTGCAATCAAAGGTTAACATAACACATTGAACTTATGATAGGTAGGTAGGTACTTATCTTTTCAATTTACAAACACCTATTGAGTGAGTACTTCGTGTTAAAAAATTAGGCCTTCTCATCTTTAATCGATTATTTATACTCGTACAGTGTCTGCAGTTAGATTAGTTAAACATTGTTGAGTTGAGATGGAGTAGGCTTGCCAATCAGCCAGCTATATCCACAGGAATGACATCGTCAATACGTGTCGTAACAAAGCCGGAACCACACACAAAAGAAAGGTATCATATGTACTCAGTTGGAACCATATCAATTACTCTCTGTAGCCCTATCTGGCTATTCGTTTTTGTACATTTTAATATATGGGCTATACTTTACACAAAAAGTTTTTCAAATATCACTCACTTGTAATAAACCTCCGGTCCGACATTCAAGACGTCAGATCCAATCGTAGTAAGCGCCGGTACGTCTTCCTCATTTAGAATATAGACATTGGCAGTGACCATAGCATTGAATCTAATGGTCCCTGGACCCGTGGTCCTGTTGCTTATCATCGGCAATATAGGAGGATGCTTTTCTCTGAAAAATGTCTTAGCAATTGATTGAGAGTTCTTTTTAATTGTACTTTTAGTAAAGACTTAGATGTTCTTATCCTTTTTACTTCATATTATTATTCCTAACATATTTATCTTTTAAGCAATATCAATAATTTTAGCGTTGTAGAAATTACTATCTTTAGGTAAGATGTTGTAATTTGAAGAGCAAACATTATTAGGTAACAGAAAATACAGTTTATCTACAAGATTAACTGCGATGTTTTGTAATTTCAGTTCAGTCGCATAATGCTGGTTTTTTTAGAAATATTGTTAAAAATATAACATTTTACTGAGTAAGTATTTGAATAGGGTATTTGTTTAGGGTACTCTTGACCTGGCCTTTTTCCAATAATTCGCCAATTTGGTCTAGGAATGTGCGCCTAGGTTTTCCCCTTCCGACGGTCCCATTCACACTCGCCTTATGGACCTGTTTCGTCAATCTACTTTCATTCATCCTCTCAACATGACCGAACCATCTTAGCATACTCTTCTCAACTCTCATCACTACATCTTCTTTCACTCCACAACGCTCTCTTATCACACTGTTTCTCATTCGATCTCTCAAAGTCACCCCACACATACTTCGCAACGCACGCATTTCTACTGCATTCACTCTACTTTGGTGTTTCTTCTGCCATACCCAAATTTCACTACCATACATTAGTGTCGGCACTAACACACCTCTATGCACAGCTAGTTTACTACAACTTGAGCGAAATATCAGTTAAGTACAGTAACATTAATACAATTTTTACAAGTTTACCTCCCCTGTATGCAGTTAATTGTAACTACTAATGAGTATACCTAGATTTATTTACTTAATTAATTAATTAGTACGGCACAACCAATTACACTAATTAAGAAAGATGAGGTAACAATAATAAAATCAAAAATCAATATGTCATGCATGTCACAATAAATTCAAGTCTAATAATTATTAATCACAATGTCAAAATACAATCATCCGTCATTCTCACAATACCTCAAGCACAACAACATAAATCTCTTCCATTCATCCGCAAATACGTCACATTCTGGGTTGAGTTCCAGTAGCTCGTTGAGGGCGGTGAGTGTGCGAGGCAGAGGGGAATTTGCGCGAGCGACAGTTCGGCAACGAGGAACAGCAAGGAGTTTGTGCCTCCTGCTTCTGAGGTATCTATCCGGGACCAAAAGTCGAAGTGACTCGTTACACAGATCGGGCGCGTCTATTGTGTTACGGAACACCTTGCATATAGTTGTAATCTGATCATACGCTCTCCTGGTCTTAAGGGAATCATATCCTAAATACCCTAGAAGGAATTTAGTTGGATACATGTAGGGGTAATATCCTGCTACTCGTTTGTAAAGGTATCTGAGAAACGCCTTTTGTACCTTTTCTAGAAGGAGAGCGTATGTCACTTCGTGAGGGTTCCAGACACAAGAGCTGGACTCAAGCTTGCTTCTCACCAATGTACTGTATAACAGCCGTATGACTTGTTCATTTTGAAAGTCTCTAGCATTCCTGAGCACAAAGCCTAGTCTCCTGAATGACTCCTTGGCAACGGTCGCGATATGTTCGTGGAAAGTAAGCCTTTGATCAAATGTAACTCCCAAATCTTTAATTAAAACTGTCCTGGCGATCGTGGTGCCGTTTATAGTGTAGTTATATGATATTGGGAACCACATTCTACCGAAGGTCATTACTGAGCATTTGGAGGGATTGAATTCCATTTTGTTATCTACACTCCACTGATACAATGTATCAATGTCCCGCTGAAGTGCCAAGCAATCATCCTGAGAACCGACAACTGTGTATAGCTTCAAATCATCAGCATAAAGGAGACATTCTGCATGTCGAAGAAAAGCCGGTACGTCGTTCACCATGAGCAAGAATAGCAATGGCCCTAGGACTGAGCCTTGGCTAACTCCGGACCGCGTATGATAGGGCAAAGACTCGTAAATTCCAAGCCTGACATACTGTTGGCGATCTCGAAGGTAATCTGCGAGAAGTTGTAAAAGATTAGGCGCAAAGCCAATGGCGCTGAGTTTCGCCAGCAATATGTCGTTATTCACCCTATCAAACGCTTTCCGAAAGTCGAAGTAGAGTACGTCCACTTGTCGCCCCTGGTCAAGTTTAGTAGAGATGTACTCTATTAGTGACAACAAGTTTGTATTGACCGATCGTTTACTTCGGAAGCCGTGTTGCGCATTGCATAGAAATTTCTCCACCTGCGAGTAAATGATTTTATGCAATACATTCTCGAATATTTTTGCAGGTGAAGACATAATGGCGATAGGGCGATGTTCTTCAACAGCTTGCTTGTTTGAGGTCTTAGGAATAGGAGTCACTCTCGAGACTTTCCACTGAGAAGGGTACACGCCTGACATCAGAGCTAAGTTAAAGATATGATAGAGTGGGGAAACAAAGTTTTTCTTTGCCAGTTTTATAACCATAGATGGTATACCATCAGGGCCAATAGATTTACTATGTTTAAGTTTATTAATGCCACCAATTACATCTGCAAGCGTAAACTTTGCAATGTTAACGTAGTTGCTGTTGCAGCTTTTGTCGCAGCTGTTAATGGAACTGGCGCTAAGCATAGGCACTTCAGGAAGAAAAACGCTTGAGAAAAAGTCAGCGAAGGCTTCCGCTGCCGCAACACCTGAGAAACATTTACCTTTATATGTGACGTTAGGTTCAAACCCACCCTTGGCTCGGAGACTTGATATGTGGCGCCAAAAGTTACGTGGGTTCACGGTTATATTGTTTTCGATTGTCCTCATGTGCTGATCATAAGCGGCTGCCACACGACATTTTAAAGAAGCTCTGAGGTCAGAAAATGACTTATAAGCATCCTCCGTTTTGGTGCGTTTCCATACAGAGTGTAGCTTGATCTTATACTTAGTATCGTGGATGATATCGGGAGTAAACCAAACGGGATATCTACTACTTAAAGTCTTTTTACGGCTTTTCCTCGGCATGCAGGAGTCAAAAATACTGTAAATTGTGTGGTAAAAGTCATTTGTTGCTGAATTAACATTGTCTGATATCAGAACATGTTCCCAAGAGACGTCGGCTAGCATAGTGTACAGCTGTTCACAGTCACATTTGCTAAAATTCCAATCCTTACTTGGATTAATATTACTAGGTTCGATTTGATCTGAGTAACGAGTAGATAAATCTCTCTTGCTTGATCTTATTCTTCTATCATATCTAGGTATGGAGGTATGTATTTAACTAAAAGGCGAGTAAATTATCAGTTGGGTAAGTGATATTTTATAGAAGAAAACAAAATAAGTACCTTCCCTGTATGCTGTTGATAGCAAAGCAAGTACCAAGCTCGGTGTCCATAGGTCTGAAGTACTGGCAGCAGTCAAAAGGTTTGCCATTCCACATGCAATCTTTAAGAGATTCCTCGCAACTGCTTCGCACCTGATGAACACATTGCAGGCGTTTATGTAAAATGTTGTAGGTATAAAAATGTCTTATCCATAGCAGATCTTCACCAAAATTTTATGAGACCAACTTAAAGTTACAACCTTTCAAATAACAATAAAAACTTATTTAAAAAAACAAAAACCCGACTGCGTTAAAACTAAAAATTCTTGTTAGTTTTAACGCAGTCGGGTTTTTGTTTTTTTTAAATAAGTTTTTATTTAACACTTTTTAGTTATGATAAAGTTGATTTTAAAATACTTACCTATTCAACGATACCCCACTTGATATAGTGTGACGATTTTGATTCTTTTAATTTTGACAATATGGCGTCTGGTTGTAGCCCTGGTGAATTTTGATTACTGTCATATCTTTAGTGACACTCCCAAGGTTGAGACAAATCGATTGACGTAAGAATCATCAAAATCGGTCCACGCGTTTGGCCTCTAGAGTGCCACATAGAAACATCTATAGCGAGAATTATTATTAGTCAACTTTAAACCGTTATTTTTCCTAAACTATTACTTAAAATGAAAAATGGTAAAAGAAACCTAAAGTTGATTTTGAAATACCTATTCAACGATACCCCACTTGATATAGTGTGACGATTTTGATTTTTTTAATTTTTACAATATGGCGTCTGGTTGTGGCACTGGTGAATTTTGATAACTGTCATGTCTTTAGTAACACTCCCAAGGTTGAGACGAATCGATTGACGCAAGAATTATCAAAATCGGTCCACGCGTTTGGCCTCTATAGTCGTATTGCTCATTATACGGACTAAAATTGAAGGAAAATATGTCATTTTTCCTTCAATTTTGATTAGTTTTGATACGTTTTATGTCAAAATTGAAGGAAAAATGACATTTTTTCCTTCACTTTAGTCCGTATAATGAGCAATACGACTATAGAGTGCCACATAGAAACATCCAAACATACATAGACTGATAAACACATTACCCTTCCTTTGCTTTGCGCAGTCGGGTAAAAAGAACCATCGAAATCGGATGTCTAAGGCGGAGATATCCTGTAGCCCCCTTTTTGCCCCTTTTTGGAGGAAGTAGGTACCGCAATCAAAATCCCCGACGAAAAAAAATTCTATACAAAATATCATGAGAATTGGTTGAGGAATGCAACCTGTAGAGGAGAACAGACAGACATCCCGCGGACAAACGAAAGCATTTTTGCCCAAGTTGAAGCAGAAACGCTTCTCTCGCTCGGTCAATAAACAGTAAATTGTTGATGTTGAAAGCTTGTTATGATGACGCCATACTGGTTTGATTTTTTTTCTTTTAAACTTCATAAAATATGTGTCTTCAATCTTTGACCTTTACCAATAGGTTATTATAATTATGTTCTGTGCTATTGGTTTTCAACTAAGTAGGTACTTACCAAGTTGGCGTAATGAGAGAGATTGGATTTGATGCAATCTGGCAACGGATCTTCCAAGTTGCAAAACTCTGATGTGTAGTAAGTGATGCCCTTGAAATAAGCTATCTCCTTCAAAACTTCTTCCATGTTGAAATCGTGGTCTTCACCCCATAAGCTCAAATAAAAAACACCTCGTGATTAGCTTGCTAGTCGTCAAAGCAACATTCAGTCCAGCTTGACGGATGAATGGTTACTGAGTAGCTTTGAAAGCGTCCGTGTTTTGTTCAGTTTAAATGCCAGGCCCTTACCAAGTTATGTCATCACAAGGGCATTATGTATGGGTAAACACCATAATTAACAAACAACTCTTTCATAGAGATTAATTCTCACGAATCTCTCTTTTAGTTAGAAGATAATTTGACAAACCCATTTCAACGTCTCCACGAGAGGCTCTACATTCTTAATGCAAGGAATATTTTTAATAACACGAAGTCATCTAATGACTATCTTACAAACTGCGGGGTTAAAAAGGCCGTTATAGCAGAATCACAATAGGAATTGCACTGTAGGCCGTCCCTTTTCATAGACTGAGAGTGACAAGAATGGCATAATATTGCAATTCCTATTGTGATTCTGCTATAGCGGGGCCTTTTTAGCCCCACTGGTCTCTGGCCAAAAAAACCGGTACCCAGGTCCTTACCACACTTTAATCCAACTTACCCATCAGAAATTTCCTCAATACGATTCGTATTATCGTTCTCACAGACCACGACAGATGGAAACCTGGTATTCCAATCTTTGTACGTGGTCTCCACTACGAAAGAAATGGGATTGTTTTGAAATGCGTTGTACTGCGCCGCGATGAGTAGAGATGATCCATACCAGGATAACGCGACGAAAATTAGCCAGAATATTCTGGAAAACCATAGTCATTTACACCCACATCTGATGGAAATACAGAAACCAATTTGATATGATTACCAGATCAGTTTCAATTTCAACTGCGAAATTGCCGGTAAAGTAACTTTTCATTCCATCTATTCGAAAAGGACGACTTTGTTCGCCTTTAAGTGCGCCCAAAGTAGATGATTCCTCTTCAAGGAACTTTTAGCGGGCAGTAATGAGTTTTTAATCCTCTTTATAAGTTTAGCGGGCAGTAATGAGTTTTTAATCCCCTCTAAGTGCGCCGGAATTATCTATGAATTATCTTTGCCGCGCACTTTTGAGGTACAACTACTTTCCACATTCATCTCAAATCAAATCTACCAAGATGAATGAGGGAGGACTCTTCCAAAAACACCACAGTTGTAATCACATTTAGAGATTTATTACTCTGCAGTTTTCTATCCATACATAATTGTAATTCCAACCTGATAAAATCCTGTGCGTTTTCGTCAGCGCGATCTAGAACGATGGTCTACTGGCGCCATCTAGTTTGTTTTCGTGGAACTATTGAGCAATTCTAGCGGAAGAGATTTTTTGTTTGAACGCGCTAATCTCACAAAACAGGTTTTTATAATAGCTACCTACAACGTTTTTAATATTCATTATTCTGTATATTTATTTAGCTATTTATTTATATTTATATTGTTTGTGAGAGAAATAAATAAATAAATGAAATGAAATGAAATCTCAGGAACTACCAGTCGGATTTGAAAAATTATTTCTGTATTTGATAGCTAAACTCTTGAGGAAGGTTATAGGCTACTTTTCATCATCATCATCATCATCACCATAAACCATCACTACGGGGGCAACGCCGCCGCGAGGGCGCTGCTAGTATCGGATAAACATACCGCCCACCATTCAGCCGGCGCGCGGCCACCGTCTGAATAAAAAAAAATTAATCCCCGATTACTCTTCTCAAGTGGAACTTCGTTGATTTAACACATTCCTTTCTCCTCCCTTTTATTTTCTCATAGATTGTAATGAAAAGTAGAGTGTATCACTCGGGCGCAAAATATATTTTTGGCTCGGGCGACGTACTTTAAATCCCTCGCTTCGTTCAGGATTCTACTAAAGAATCCCTCGCTACGCTCGGGATTCTACTCTAGAATCCTTCACTTCGCTCTGGATTCAAAAAAGCGCCCTCGCCGTAAAAATATTATTTTCCCCCCATATAATACAATCTACTATTATCGTATCCGTTCTACTTCTATTAGCTAAAGATCATCAGCTCGCGACGTGTTGCCGTATTCCCAATCATACTATATCTTCATGGAAGTCCATGCTCAAAGGCCTAAGGTTACCAAACTATCGCTATTGTTCTACATTGCCGAGATGAAGTCAAATAAAATTGTTGGGTTACCTTTCTGTCCAATGCCTGCTACTATCCGCAATGAACCGAAACCCATGGATAGATGTCTGTTCCGGCAAACGTTTGATCCCGTTCCACCATATCTCAAAGTACCTACTCCTAGACTCCTTCCATTTCTGATTGTTCATTCTGTAAGTTCTTTATTTTCCACTTAGCAGGGTGTAGGCTATAAGGAACCAGTGACGTAGGAACAATAAAACACAAAACCCGTAGAAGCACTCCAAACTTTTATCGTGTGTCCACACAATTACTGAAAACCTGTCTTATAAATAATAGATTAGGTAGATTTACCAAACAACTGACTAGTAGCCTAATTCTAAGATTTTAATCTCGTGTGAGCTTTACAGGTGTTTTGATTGTAGATGATAGTATAATTATATTTTTGTATCGATACAAGTTATTTTTTATTAAAAGTTAAATCGCATTAGTAGGTATCCTACCCACATGACATCATAAACAGAATTTAGAAATTACGACGTGGAATTTTTACACCTACTTTTTATTGTTTTTAGACCCATGAAAGGTGGAAGTGGATCGATAGATCAGGCTAAAAATTAGCTAGAAATCTAATAATCCACAACGGATGCTTTTAGGCGGCCGTAACTCAGTAACGTAACGTAACTACATACCTACATCAAGAAATTTAGAAGTTACTGAGGAGGTTGAAAAGACATTAATTTTCATACTAGTGCAAGATAAACGTTGTACTACATCAAGAATGTTCTTAGATTTTATAAGGTTCTTGTTAGATTTAAGCGAAACTTTTATCGTAGTGATTCAGTGGGGTTCTTCTTGCGGTCAACCCACTGTATTTAAGAACTCTGTATAATGAGTAAATATGATTAAGCTTAACTCTTATGAAACGCATAAGGAGTAGATTGTGTTAGCTCATTCCAATAAATCGGGCGATATCTCGACACAGGCTCGAAGGACTCGTGTGGTCCGTTCGCTTTCAACTTCTTCCTTCTTGACTGTATTTCCCTCCAGAACCTAACGGTGAAGAAGTAGATGAATTCGATGACTGACACGAAACTGAATCCTGTGACGAATCCACAAGTCGAGCCGATGTTACCTGCGAAAATATAATATCTTAAAATATGATTAATACAGTGTCAGGAGGCAATCTTTGCAATGCTTGGGACTTTGTTGAGATGGATATAGGCTTGCCCAGCACCTAAACCAGCTTTCCGTATCTCTCAGCTTAACTGGCCATATCCACAGGAAAGAAATACGACAGTATAATAATAAAGATAAATAATAAAAACCCGATTGCGGTATATTTTATACCAAGTTTATAATTTGCCATTTCAAATTGTTTTCAAACATATAAGTAGATTGAAGGTATATTTTCAAACTCTCCTTTTAAATCCCTTTATTTTGACACCCCACTCGAGGGTGTACAACCCTTTTTTTTCAGAACCTTCGTGATCACTATTCATATAACTACCTACTATATCCATACACATTTCTATTCATATACATACACATTACATAGGTAGGTACTTAATATACTGTCCTATTCGACTCATACTCGATAAAATCCCGTGTTCATTTTTCAATGTAGGTTACCTACCTAATCTAGTCTATTCGAAAACGGTAGGTGATTTATTCACTCACGTTTAAAAAAGCTCTTATAAACTTAATTACGAAGGCACTTAGCATAAGATTACACTAAATTTCATCAGATCTTTATGCGTCGAGATATTTTATCAAACTTTTATTCTCACTTTCGTCACTAAGCACGTCAGTTTATTTACGTAAGCCACATGGTGAAGGTGACTAGTTCATTTCCTTGGACTGATAAAATATCGCTCAGTTATGTAACACAGCGTGCTCTACATTATATTATCGAGCGAGCTTGCTCCATTGGAAACTTTTCTAGGCCTTGTGGGTAAAAGTAACTTGCGCACTACACATTAGCAAAAGACTAATTAATATAGCAGGTTCATTAACTAAAATCATGTTTTAATGTGTTGCTAAATAACTAACGAATAACATCTAGCTTTCGTCATAATCTTTCTTATTTATTAGAAATATTATGACGAAAGCTAGATGTGCAACTGTGCAAATGTGTACAATTGCAAATGTGCGGCGTAGAAACACAGAATAATAGTTGGTGGGAACTTCAAATGCAGCACATTTGCAACTGACGAAAAACAGAAGTGGAAATTAGTGAAGCACGCAAGAGATATAAATGCTTATTATTTTCAAACTTCATCACAAGTTCTTTCAACCAGTCAAACTAAATAAATAATAAAATGTCGATCTTTCAATCGCCTTGCAAATTGCAATGCATAAGTTGGTTTGTCGAATGTTTTACAAAGTTAAAAGTTATCTGACCATTGAAAAATCAATCTTAAAACACTTACTGATAAGATCGAACCACTTCATAATAACGTTTCGTCCGTAGCAGTCTGCAACTTCCCTCGCATACTTTACGTGCACAAGCGACGCTCCGGTGAAATTCGCACCTCTCCTGCAACAGGCACTGTTGTTGTATCGTTGCATTGTTGTTGAAACAATAGTTCAGAACAATACTCGCCCTATTTGTGTATCTTGTGGGCGAATCCGGTATTGATTCATGTTTGCTATGAACTATAAAGTTCGAAAACTCACTTGGAACAATTTTTGATGTATATCTACCTATGTAAAAAGTTGTTTGGTTTAGAATACTATTTTGTTATCAAGTTGTTCAGAACTTTCGTCTGTTTCTATCTGTACCTATGTGTTTTGCTATTATACACCGTTAATTCTGGGTCAGTTTAAAGCCAGCACCCACTGCTTGTATTGCTTAATCGTATTCGTGTCGTTGGTTTAGTTTTTGAATTTGATAAGTATTTCATACGAAACTAAATAGTTGGAAAGATTAACAAAAGTGAGTAAAACACTTGTTATGGTGTCGTAGGCGCGCAGAGCTAATGACCTAGGTATGTATGTATGACTACGACGTAGCATAGACTCTATGCCGTAGCAACAGCTGAGCACAGAGCACGTATCTCCGTGATTTATCCTGCCTATGTTTCGTGATATTATTAATTGCAAAAAAATAGATCTCAAATTTATTATTATTTTTGAGTAAGGTTATCGATATAGATTACGTAGGCGCAGGCTTTAAACTGACCAAAAATAAACGGTGTATAACACTGAGGATAGTTTGGATTCATCCTTATTTGTATGGTAGCACGCCCGAATATAAATTACTTACAAAATATACTTTGTGTGTGGTCCTCCATTGAATTTGTAGGGGCGCGATCTGTCAAGATTTATATTTCATAACATATAAATCTGCTGTGTGTGTGAGGCACTTTAAAGTCGTAGGTACTACGTCATCGAAACAACACAAAAGTTGTTTTGGTAAGCAACGAGAAACAGCGTCTATGAACTCGACTCGCTAACTTACACAAACAAGAAGCACCTTTCTATTACCTAACTCCCTCCTATTGTCCCTAACAACCTCTACTGTGCAGCTATGCAACTGGCAATCAATAACAACAACCCTTTTTGCTTCCCTAACAACGGCAAACAAGTAATGGTTTTCTGTGAACGTAACCAACAAACGTCAAAGCTAAAACGTAGTATTAATTTCTCTGTGGTCAAAGCAAACTCAATATGTGAATTTATCCTTCATAATTTTGTAATTTCTATTTCAACAAATCTACAAAAACAATCTGAAATGGCGGCTAATAGAAAAGCCGGTCTTACTACAACCGATTTCGAGGTATTCGGGAAAGTGCAAGGGGTATACTTCAGAAAACACACTCAGAAGAAAGCCATCGAATTGGGTTTAAAAGGATGGGTTATGAATACTGCTCAAGGTACCGTGATAGGCCAGCTTCAGGGACCACTTGGGGCTATCGAGGATATGAAGATATGGCTGCAGAAGGTGGGAAGCCCGAAGTCGAGGATTGAAAAGAGTGCGTTCAGGAACGAAGGACCGATCAGCAACTGCGCGTTTAGGACCTTCGAGATACGACGATGAACTGGTGTGAAACGTGTTACTTTGATATGTTTCGTAATAAAAGATCCGAAAGCAATGCAATCTTTTCTATGTTAAACTGCTTGTAATTGTGTATACCTACCTCTGTACCTCTGTCTATAAATTGACTAGGTACTACTTTAAACCGAGCACGCATAACTCGTACTTATACGCACTAGACTCATCATCTTCATTCCCTGTGTAGGTACCTACCTACCTACTTCATTTAATGCAAAATCTTGAGCCAATGACCTTCGATCATATACCTACCTACCTGTGTATGATCGAATGATTGAACTTCTAATTTACCCTACGCACCTATAAAACAATCTGTAGATAAGTATATAAACCCACTAAAGCGAATTTAACCGGGCAATTGACCATAAGTCACACATTCACATAAAAGAGAAGATAAAATAAAGTCTTCGATGGTTGATGAGTTCAGACATCACTAGAAAAAATTCCCCAAAGTTGAGCATACTTACAACCACTCCATCCTATCTTCATCAGGTTCACTGTTCAGAAACTCAGGGTATATATTAACATTATTGAAATCGTAGCTGTAGGCTGTTTTGGAACATGTAGGAATGCACATGGGACAGTCGACACCACCTCCAACAAGCTCCAATTCCAACTCTGGTGGAACTGGATCTACGTTGGGACGTACAACTATGGATTGTGCTGGAAATTGAGTTAAAATATGTAGTTAAATCTTTTCCTGTGATAATATATTTTGAAAGAAAGAAAAATATTGAATTAAAAATTTACTAAAAAAAAACTCCCAACGTATCCCTTCATAAATTAGAAAAGAGCTGATGATCTTCAAACGGCTGAACAGATTTTCATGAAACATAGCTAAGAACAGGTGATTGTCCGTTGCATGAGGTGTGTTTTGCGTTGTGTTGCTCAAAGAAAATGAACAAGTCGCTTGCAATTGTTATCGACCCGTATAAACGGGTAGGTACCTACCTACTTAAATACATATGGGTAGGTATCTAAACGGCGCACGGCGAAAATAGACCCGTGTAAACCCCCTAATAGTAATCAAGTTTACTTACAATATTTTCTCTTCCTCTCTAAGGCGGAAAAGGCTTACAAAAACAAGAAATAATAAAAGCGTGTTAAAAATCAATTATATAATAAGTACTAATTGCAACCAGAATAAATACCGTAAAATATCCTCAAACAAGCAACATCTCTCATATCGCAAGTCCTTGCATTATCCATCTTCGGCATATTGAACGGGGTACAGTTACAGTTTTCCAGCAGGAACTCCATCCTGCATTTCAGTATACAGTCACTGTATGTGTAGAAAGGAAGGTAGTCCGACTCATCGTGGAACCGACACTTCCTCAGATCCAACGAAACGTGTTGAATGTCTCGTGACGCTTCAGTGAAACTTGCCGATACCATTACATTCATCTACAAAATTCAGGGTTATCGTCAATCTGTTCTTGAAATATTTCCGTATGGCTACATCGACGAGTGGCTACTGGCTATAAGTAAGACACATGCCTTGATAATGGCGAATGTTACACTATTAATGATATTCATCAAGTTATTTTGAGCAAATTTATTTTATTTACTCTTGAACTCTTACAATTATGACTATCTTCGGTCAATTAGGTATGAACACTTAGCTCTAAGCAGCGGGATTCCTTACGATATTGACGTATTAATGCGCACACATTTTGAAAATCCATTTTTAAACAAGGCAAGGAACACACGGTTTTCGAGTCAAAAATCTCTAAGCCAACACCTTCAACCTTGAAGGGAAAACTGTCTATATATAGATCTATCTAGGTAGTACATATTTGAAACTCAATCATGCATGAACGAGCGTGAGTGTACTGAAACGTCGGCGTCGTTTAAACTCGTTTCGATTCAGTGAGCAAGTCCTTCAAAACACGTATGATGTTAACTTACTTGCACTCCGGGACTTATTATCTGCATAGCAAAGCTGCCACTTGGTGCGTCTGGGAAATCATAAGCATCTGAAAATTGAAGCTGAAAATAACAATAAAGTTTTAATACACATTTCGGGAATGATGAACAGAATGAGGGATCATTTTGAAGAACGGGAAAGGGTGGAGAAAGGGTGAAGAAAGGGTGGTAAAACAGAGGATCGGTAATATGTGAAAGAAAACTTTTAAAAATGTTGAACGATTAACTCGATCTGGTTAGGTATAGAATGGACACTTAAAACTGAATACTAAATGGATACTGGTTTCAGAAGGTGTAAAATGTATCAAAGTGTGTTTTATCTCATTATTACGATTTGTTTTAAACTTGGTCACTAATGTGACTTGGTTTAAAGACTATGCCTCTCTAACTCTATCCGGATAAATTCGATTCGGCGCAAGATATATCTATTTACATGGATTTTGTAAGCATTTTATTCCAAACCTGAGCTCCTTGTAAGGGGATGTTGTAAAAGAAATCGTCACTTTCGTTCAGTCGAAGCAAGACCTTCAGTCCTTGATCAAAATCGTAAGTCGATTTATTTCCATAGCCGTACATATCCATGCTACGCATCTCCATGTCCTTACTAAAAAAAAGAGAATATAAACATTTTAAAAGGGCTCGAACGCTCCGTGATTCGATTCAATTGCTATTTTCAAAGGCAAAAAAATAGACAGTAGGTACCTACCTACCTAAACAGAAGATGAATAATTTATAAGGGTGAAGAAAAGAATATCTGAGCGAGCCACAATCCGTTTAATCGGTAAAGATAAAAAAACTGGGCTCATAATAGAGATACAGACCTAATAAAGCTATAGGTAGACTCTAGTAGCCCGTTTTTTCTATTTTTTAGGGTTCCGTACCTTAAAAGGTAAAAAAAGGAACCCTTATAAGATCACTTTCTTGTCCGTCTGTCTGTCTGTCTGTCTGTCTGTCTGTCCGTCTGTCTGTCCGTGTGTCACCATCGATTATCTCAGGAACGGGTAGAGCTAGCAAGTTGAAATTTATACCATATACTAAGGTCTATAGTCCCTATTGTGACTATAAAAATCAAGGTCCTGAGTCAACACTATAAAAAGATATAGGCAAATTTAGGTTTTCGTGAAAACTTGTAAGTACCAAAACTTACCTTAATTATCAACTTTTTTTATTTTTCGGAATTTTTCCTTTACTTGTGCTGGAAGACCTTGCTTGTAACCAAAATTGACAATTCTAGGTCAACCGGAAGTACCCTAGAGGTTTTGGGTCGAAAACCTAAATGGTAGTTCCCGTTGACCTAGAATAACGAAATTTGGTAAAAAGCAAGGTCTTATAGCACAAATAAAGGAAAAATTCCAAAAAGTTAAAAAAGTTGAAAATTAAAGGGTGTTCCCATCAGTGGCGGCGTAAGGGGGGGGCGGACGGGGCGGTCCGCCCCGGGCGCCAGCACCAGGGGGGTGTCACCGTGGACCACGGTGAAAAATAATCATACTTTTTTGTAAAATCTACCTTTCAAAGGGAGTGCCAGAGGGTGTTCAAATTGGTATTACCCGTAAGGGGATGTAAATGGGTATTTGAATGAAAAAAGTATCATCACGCATTTGTCTTAAGAAAATTCGGCTCTCTTTGCTCGTGGATCTCGCATATAGCTTCATGAGTAGATAACTATTTTGCGAGCAAAATGAGTTATGTCTGACCACAGAATGGAAACCGACAAGCAGCCAGCATTTTCTTTAAGCACAGTCAAGTGTTGTCACATGTTGCATTTGTCTTAAAAAAAATTGGCTAAAAAGTAGGACGCTCGCTTCGTTTTAATCGCTTTGCTCGCATATAAGCTTTACTGAGTATTTTGCGACCAAAGTAAGTATAATGCCTTACAGTGGCGGCCTTAGGGGGTGGCGAACAGTGCAATCGCCCGGCCTCGCGCGGCTTGCGGCCCCTTGTCATTCCGTCATTATAACGTGTCATGTGTCTTAAAAAATCGGCTCGCTTCGCTCGAATTTAGCTTCATGTCTATTTTAGTCATAGAAACCGACAAGCAGCCCACCTTTTCTTTGAGCACCGCAAGCAAAATCAAGTGTCATCTCATTATGTAGCATTTGTCTTTGAAAATTCGGCTCGCTTCGCTCGCATTTAAGCAGCAGCCTTTTCTTTAAGCACCATAAGCAAACTCAAGTGTCACATGTTACATTTTCTTTAAAAAATTCAGATCGCTTCGCTCGCACTTAGGTTCATGTTGTATTTTGCAAGAGTAGGGAGCTCGCTTTTGCTCGCATATTAGCTTCAGTATTTTGCGATTATGTTGCATTTGTTAAAAAAAATCTGCTCGCTTCGCTCGCATATTAGTTTCATGAGTAAGTATTTTGCGAGCAAAGTGTAAACCGAGTTTCAAGCGGCACCTACGTTACAAATATTTGCATATTTATTTATTCAAACATTTATCTCTGTGTCTTGCACCCATATTGTCAGAAAATATTTTTTGGAGGGGGGGGGGGGGGGGGGGGGGGTGCTCAATAGAATACCGCCCCGGGTGCCAACCCATGCTACGCCGCCACTGGTTCCCATACATACATAGTTGACGCCAATTAAAATTGTCCTCCGAGTTGTATGGGCGCTCATACAATTAAGCGGACTAGCTTAATTGGCACCATGGCTAGATACGGAACCCTCGGCGTACGAGTTCGACTCGCACTTGACCGGTTTTTTTTTTAGTGCATTGTCATCGAATTGTAAGCTACCTACCCTAAAAATTTTAGCCGGATAGCTAATCGGGACGTGCTCGAATTTGAGCTGCAAGATTCCATCCGGCATGACGGACAAACAACGTGGTAAAAAAAATTACTTAAGTATTTGATAAGCTATTTGGCAAATACAAGTTTACGTACTCCTTAAACCTCATGTCCGAAAGCCGCAGATAGTTGAAGGTGCAGCAGTAACCATTCACTGTTAGCCGGAAATCGAACAATTCTAGGCAATTCATCATCTCGTTGTTCCACACACATCGTACTAACAGATCTTCGCAAGAAGGTGTTAGCTGTGAACAAAATCCAAAATCATCTGTTGTTCGTTCATTTCGTTACCTACGTTTTTAAAAGGCAAAGCAGGATGTGGTGGATCTCTAGGCAGTCGTGAAGTTAGCCCGTCGTCGACAGGCTTTTTCCTTATGGCCTAACTATTTCGCCTAACTGATTTGGCTACGAGGTCTAACATAATCCTCATGGCCGAACTTGTGTCAAAATAAACAAAGCAAGTACAACAAGCGTAGTGCAGCTTTTTCATACTTACTATATTGTCTACTGTGCATAGAAACGACTGTTTGATCCACTGACATTTTCTGTTTGGTGGTTCTTTTTCGATCAGAGTCGGTTTTTTAAATGATGTCATAGTAATATGAGTTCGAAGACAACATCCCAACAAGATCATACCTATCACTTTTTCCGCCAACAGGGAAAATATTTTTTTAATAAAATGTATGGATCTTATGGTTGCAAAGATTTAGTGCCCTAATAAAACATACTCGGACCGACTTCCAAAGCGTGATTATAACTTTTTTTTAGTTGGCCGGCTCTTTGGCTCTTGGGCCCAAAATGATGACCTCCTTTGTTTGTGTGTTTGTAATGGGTAATCTCTAGAACTACTAATCTGATTCTGACAATTCTTTCGCTAGGAAGCTACATTATCCCTGCGGGCTTTGGCTTTTATTAAGATACATAAAGATACACGCAAGCGAAGGCGTGGGCAGCAGCTAGTAGTATTCCTTGACTTTAATCGGAGGTATTAGGTAGTTGTAGGTACCCGCTAATTGAAGCCCATGACATACAAGGTGTTAGGCGGACCTTTATTTTAATCTACAAGTGTTTTACGAGTAGCTTTTGCTATTGCGTGTTTTGTAATGCATGCGTCAATCTCCAATTAATTGACCTTGCGTGTAAGTTACGACGCTGACCCTTCTGACATAGCAGAGCTATTTCATCATGTGATTTTGGCATCTAATGGGTTTAGATCTCAGTTCTCAATCCAATGCTCATTGCCCCATAACGTTCAAAGATTTTAGAACATATTTGTGATGTACATAAAGATTTCATCTATCTGCCTTCAAGTGTGTACCTAATGATAACAATAAAATTATAAATTAAGTACTTAGGTACTTAATAATAAGAGCATTTTACTTAGGACATTATTATAAAAACTTTTTGTAATGATATGAAAGTTTTATCCTACACTTCTCATCAGCTCATGGACATTGTATTCGCCTAAAGCCTGGTGCAGCTTCAGCGGCTCGCTGATGTCTGCATGCATCGGCTGGAGGTCGTAAAGCTGCCCCAGACCATACAGAAGCACCATCATCTCTTCTTCGCTGTAATTCTTGTTGCGCTCTTCTTTTAACCTGAAATAAAGCGAGAACTTGACATGAAATTGGCATTTTAGCGAATAATATCTACTAGCGTTAGCGTGAGGTAGACGCAGTGATAATATGGTTGGTTTATTGTAAGTAGGTATATGGGGTTAGTTAGGTTCGACATTATTAGAAAACTAGCTATCCCGAAAACTAAATAGTGGACATGGACACCATGGACTCCATTTCATTTTTATTATAGAGAAGATGTTGGACGAGTCTAGCTTTTTTAAATTTCGTTTTTCACACATTTCCTGACAGAGACATGTATGAATGTACAACGAAAAGCAGTTTTGACTAAAAGGTATTTGACAAAACACACCTTTGGCAAAAATTGGTTAATGACGAAAAGCAGTTTTGACGATACGCATAAAACCCTAAATTTTATCTAGCTTCAATATTTAAATGTTTCCTTTAATAGATATAACGATTTGGTTGGCTACTGTAATGTTATAGGTATGCTATATGTAAAATAAATAAATAAGTGAAAAACCAAATTATATTGGTGGTTTAAGGTCTGGGCTCACTGCGCAGTATCATAAGCGGGCCGAGCCATAACCGAGCCCGTCACGAAAATAGCACCTTACACACTAAGACCGTATCAAACTAGGACCGTCTCATAACCGTTTTGCGAAGCGTAATCCCGAGCCTATACCACAGTAATAGACATTTTGTTGGTTTTATGCTAAATACACAATTATTCTGAAAGCCCATTTTAAAACTTATCACTCAATTTTTTTTGTAAAATACTTTAGTAAATATAAAGCGTTTACAAGCTAAACCACACTAAAATACATATTGCACACATTTTGTCGGGTTTACTAGCAAAGTGCAATATTTCATCATATTTTGTGTAACTTTAAATGGGAGTTTTATCTACAAGGTTTAAAAAAACAGACTTTTAAGAAACCCTTTTAGAAACCCAATTATAATCCATAGTGATGGCATAATTATTATTGCGATCATGATGATGATGATGAAAATTAGCTTATATCCTTCCTCAAATCTCCTGAGATTAGCGTGTTCAAACAAATTAACAAACAAACTTTTCCGCTTTATTACTGGTTGGTATAGATTAAGTGTACTTTCACTCTACATTCAAGGTTTTATGAATAACCTCTTCTGGATATTTTTTAATTTGTAAGCTTATCTTTTTTTTCGAAATCGTGTTTTTGCTGTTACTACACTTTGATTTCAGAGGGCAGTATGGGATTTTGACGTTTGATAAATATCACATAACGTGCGGAACGCATTCAGTGATGCTAGATGGGGGGTTTTTAATTCAAATTTGGGGTATTTATCGACTCAGGAGGAAATCCTTTTAGGGAATTTTCGTAGGTAAAAATTATAAATTATAGGTATACCTACTTGATATTTAGGGGTGATACTGATAGGTTTTTAGAATGTGTACATGTACATGTGTATAAATGGGGGTACTTGAAAGACTTTGTGAAGTGAGAAAAATAACTGAATTATTATATAACCAATATTGGAGCGTTTCCTCTTGCTCCTACTCGATTCTCCTACTGCTCCTGCACGAGGACCAATACATCCTTATGCTCCTACCAGTAGGAACATAAGGATAAGCATATCCTAGTGCTCCTACTGTGGATGGACAGTCAAGGTACAATACCCCGAAATAAAACTATCAAATAGGGGCACAGCCGCGAAGCCGTATTTTGATAAACTTCAAAACAAGATAAATCTTCATCATCAACAAAAAATAAAATCGTTATTGTTATAAATAAATACTTATGCTAAGATCAAGTGATCAAGTGATTTAAAGTGACAGCTGTCACCAAATGTACCAATATAGTGTATAAAGTTTACTGATGAATAATATCAGATGTTAAATTGACAGATTATGTCAAAATGACAGATTAGGACAGATTAAATTGACAGGTTGGCCATATCTCGAAAACCACTTATCTCAGACTCTCCGTCCTCAGTTTAAGTGAAAGCTATTGAAGAGATCTACATTTAAAGTGACAGTTGTCAAACTTTAAACAGCCATTATCTCGGAAACTACTCGTCCTAGACTCCTCATTCTCAGTTCAAATGAAAGCTATGACCAAGATCTACATTTAAAGTGACAGCTGTCAAACTTTAAACGGCCATATCTCGGAAACTACTCGTCCTAGACTCCTCATTCTCAGTTCAAAGGAAAGCTATGACCAAGATCTACATTTAAAGTGACAGCTGTCAAAATGACATCTGTCATCTGAAATGTAGATTTTAGTCATAGCTTTCATTTAAACTAAGAACGGAGAGTCTAGGACGAGTAGTTTCCGAGATATGGCCTTTTAAAGTTTGACAGCTGTCACTTTAAATGTAGATCTTGGTCATAGCTTTCATTTGAACTAAGAACGGAGAGTCTAGGACGAGTAGTTTCCGAGATATGGCCTTTTAAAGTTTGACAGCTGTCACTTTAAATGTAGATCTTGGTCATAGCTTTCATTTGAACTGAGAATGAGGAGTCTAGGACGAGTAGTTTCCGAGATATGGCCGTTTAAAGTTTGACAGCTGTCACTTTAAATGTAGATCTTGGTCATAGCTTTCATTTGAACTAAGAACGGAGAGTCTAGGACGAGTAGTTTCAGAGATATGGCCTTTTAAAGTTTGACAGCTGTCACTTTAAATGTAGATCTTGGTCATAGCTTTCATTTGAACTGAGAATGAGGAGTCTAGGACGAGTAGTTTCCGAGATATGGCCGTTTAAAGTTTGACAGCTGTCACTTTAAATGTAGATCTTGGTCATAGCTTTCATTTGAACTAAGAACGGAGAGTCTAGGACGAGTAGTTTCCGAGATATAACCTTTTAAAGTTTGACAGCTGTCACTTTAAATGTAGATCTTGGTCATAGCTTTCATTTGAACTGAGAATGAGGAGTCTAGGACGAGTAGTTTCCGAGATGTGGCCGTTTAAAGTTTGACAGCTGTCACTTTAAATGTAGATCTCTTCAATAGCTTTCACTTGAAGAGAACGGAGAGTCTGGGATAAGTGGTTTACGAGATATGGCCCATCTGTCATTTTAATATACACCTAATCTGTCTTTTTGACGTAATCTGTCATTTTGACATAATCTCTCATTTTGACATGATCTGTCATTTTGACATAATCACGGGCAGACTGCCCGCAACCACGGCTATTGTAACAGCCAAAACGTCGCGTCGTGATAAATAAGGTAAATTACGCGATAAAATCCCGTGTACATAAATCAACATCCAGTACCAACAAAACGAACCAACTCGGTGGCGCAGTATGCGAAGGTCCAGCTAAAACACAGAAAGTTGCGGGTTCGATTCCCACTGCGACGCAAGTGTTTGTATGATCTGCAAATATATGTATCGGGTCTGGGTGTTTTTCTATGTAATATTATGTATTTACAAAAAAAAAGGATAGGTACCTACAAGTAGTTCATCAGTCATATAGTTTCCATACTAGGTCTATTTACCTTGGAGCTAGATGATGCTGTGAAATATCCAGCATTATTTATTTATAGAAAAAGGCTGAAAAGCTGCCCCTAGGGGCTGACCTGGCTACGCTACTAATATAATGGTTACATGGATTGACAGATGGGCGGGGCTTGTCATTGATTGTCAGCAAAATAATCATGGCGGCCGGAGATTGACAAGACGGCCATGGCACGGGCAGGGCACGCGACGGTGTAGGAACGGTGTGGTGTGGGGCGTCGCATACATTTCAATACAAAGAATATCATTTTTGCCGGGCCGGTGTTGCTACGGTCATGCTATGCGACGGGGTAGAGACTGGATAATGTGTCAACTCCCTTAAACACACATTTCTGGTCTCCGCTTTGGTAGAGTCTCAGCCTCTATGCTATTTACCTTTTACCTTCGAAAAAACCTACATTTCAGTAAGCAATGCGGGTAATGAACTTCATGTTTTTATCTAGTTAAGTACATAAAACCTAAAAAACTTCAATAATTCTTTATTTTAGGAACGACTAGACCACTGCTTCGCCCGCGTGGACTACTATTTTTTATCCCACGGGAATCATACATTTTTCCGGGATAAAAACTAGCCTATGTGTTATTCCAGAATTGGTTTAGTAGTTATGGGGACACGTGGTAACAAACATTTACACACACACACACGGACTTTCGCTTTAATAATTTGTAGGATTCATTCATCTCTGTTTTAGTCCGGCGTCAATTTGTGTGGTTAAAGTAAACGAACCACGTAGATAAGTTAAATGTATAATTATGTTTCCTTAGTTATAAAATCAAGTAGGTATAAGGTAAACTAGGTAACTTCCTAATCGATAGCTTGTGCCACTTTCTATTTCAAGCTAATTCTATAGGTATTTTGTTGGGAAAATTAAGTTGCTTAACAGGTCTATGATAGTGACTAGGCAGGTGATAGGTATAAACTCGGTAATATAACTTACTAGGTAATAAGTTAGCGAGAATATTTGATTACTTCACTCCATAGGTACTGAAAGTCGGGACATACCTAATAAGTACCCATAACAAAAACTGCCCAAGTATGACACTAGAATACTTAGGCGCTATATTAGGTACGTAATTAATAATTGATTCTTAGGGCCTAATTTTACAAAAAAAAACTTTTTTGTATCTACTTACAATTGCCTTGCCAATTCTGTGACAGCTCGCCGGCTGATCCTGTTGTTTGAACAAATGCCCACTGCTGGGAATATGATCTTGCTGACAGAGACACCTTCGGGCATCTGCGTGGTGACCAGCGGAGCTCGGTAGTACTTGAGGAACGTCATCCAGACCAGCGATACGGAACAGCATAGCCCGACTATCAGAATCATCACTCGTAATATCCTGTAAGTGTTCAACTTGTATTTAATTATGTACTTACTGCAATTGAAAATAAAGTAGAAATCTAGTATGATCTTTTTCTATCCCTATGCATAGGCATAGGGATAGAAAAAGATAATTTATGAACCTATGTTTCGTAGCTAATTCGTAGCACTAGGTGCGCGTTGAAATCTTATTAAGGTAAACTTAAGTTAGTGTTGTTGTGTACTCTACCATGATATGCTGGCACTCTAGCGGTAGTTCTAGACTTCAGTCGAGTTGCAGGTTATAGTTTTTTTACGGATGCCTATGAAACATAAGAGTTCTAGCTTGCAGGAAGTGTTTGACACAGTTAAAATAAAAAATATCTTATTTTCAGTTGGAATATTATTTTGAAAAAATATATTTTTTTTTAGGGTAAAAACGCTAGAACTTTCGCTAAAAAGTATCAGGAACTATAGAACTCATCCGCATATGACAAGAACTAACTTTTTTTTTATTTGCAGTAAAATGATATGCTACACTTTCAATCGACTTTTTTTTTCAGTTAAAATCGCTAGAACTATTGCTAAAAAGTATCAGGAACTATAGAACTTATGTGCATGCGAAGAGAACTTACATAAAAATGTGATATGCTGGGAAATGATATGCTAAGTTCACGGACATGAAATGTACAGGCAGGTATATTTTTTAGGTACCTAAGTAAATGTAGAGTGCAGTTGTTACTATAGATGCAACGGATATCCGTACACTCCGATATCGGCCATTTGAATTTCTAAATATTTTCGTACAAAAATACGATTTTCGCTCTAGATTTTCAGTTGCCGGATTTCCGGTTCTCTAGCCTCAGCTTAGGTATAAAGTATAAAGTATTTATTTCAGTTTGTACAAAAGTGGGTAGTAACAAAAATTTTTACAAAACAAGATCCAGTAAACAAGTAGGTATTACAGATAAGTAAAAGCTATACTATTAAGGAATTAGTTACACTTGTCTTATTAGGTAGGTCGATTATTCGAAATCCAGTATCTGTTCGAAACATTATTCGTTGAATCTCTCGTTGTCTCTCCTCATTCAAATTGGGAGCAGACTATTTTATATAATTCCTTCAACATCAAACAATATCGAACTGTTTAATCGAAATTTAGGTTTTTTGTGCAAAAACCTACATTGAACTATCGTTCAACTGATCTTTGAAGGTAAATATTTTATTCATTGTAAGAATATTGTAAGAAAATAAATTTATTTACAGGAACAATGATCAATAGTGTAATAGGTAATTAATTTACTATTTCCAAATCTACAATCTCACATACCTAATAAGAAAGGATCAACTGTGTTTGCATTTGTAATTTTAAGCACATAAAAATGTTAAATCGTGACATAACACTGGACTTGGCAGATGATGTAAGTCTCTCACGTTAGCCGTTGCGCTTGCGACAAACAGGGCATCATTGAACTAAACAAGTTCAAAACATGTTTGCAACGCTTGGTCAATATAGCTATGGAGTAAGTGATTTTATTGGTTTCTGACCAGAAGCCCATATCGCAAAACGAGTTGGCTTGCAAACCTATGCTGTTCATTGCATATGTTTTAATCAAGTTTTGGTAAGACATTACATTGTATACCTAAGCGCGACGTCTTCTCAAATAGCTTCTTCAAGTTTTCTACGTTTTCTTTATAACCGATTTGAAAAATTATTTTATTGTTTGAAATGGTAAACTTTGAAATGGAAAACTTTTCGATTGGTGTCATAAAATTTTGGTGAGGATCTGTTGAGTATCTTCGGAGTTATGAACATAAATGCACCTCGAGAGTGCAGAAAATTGCTCAGCCTAAATAACATTGAAGTCTTTTTTTTTTTAATTTAGACACTTGTTGATATTGCTTTTACCCTGGTTATACCAGCACTACCTTTGATCTTCGTTTTATGGTAAAAAATCGTTCATATTTATTTTACCTTTCAAAGAATGGGGTGTCCTTTTCAACCAGAGGTTTCAGACCGCAGATAGAAGACTCTTCACAATACTGCTTACTGATCGTTAGGAAGCTTTCTTGCACTATATTCTGTTTCGTCGATACATTGTGACTCTTTCTATGTCTATAGTATGAAAATGCATCTGGGGTATCCATTTTACGGTATTATTGTTGTGATTTTAATTCATACAAACTAATCAAATAGCGTTTTTTCTCAAATATTTGTCTACCACTACGACGTCGGACTCAAATACATCATTATTTCAAAAAACATGCGAGAGGAGGCAGATTACCTTTGAGTTTTTTTGATTTCTTTTCGATTTACTCACTCGTTATTAGGAACTTTATGTTTTATAAAATGAGACCTGAAATTATGATGATGAAAGAATATATTAACACGACAAATCTGTCTACAAACAAAACTGGCTGCTAAATGTCTGTGTATATTTTTCCAATGCAATGAAACCACCTACTTGACTGTTTACCTGGCCTCAGTCGAACACCAGTTATTAAATATTCCATTCTCCGATAGCATCGTTTAGATGTGAGGTTAATTGCTGTGATTGATCGTCCTTTTATTATTGGTACCTATTCTTTGCTTGTTGATCAGAAAGATAGTCAAAATATAGGTTTCATGTGAACCTATTTTTCATAATGTCTCTACTTGTGTGATTGACAATGCCCTAGCCCAGGCCCAAGTTATAAGTAGTCATAGGCACATAGTAATATTTGACAACAAACGCTGCGGTTATGTTATTTATGATACTCGATTCCATTCCAAAAACATTATTAAAAAATGTTGGAGATAACATTACAGTTAGGGTAAGAACGGGTATTGCCGGTCACCTAAGCAAGAATTACTACTATTCATTCAAAAATTGATGTTTATTAAAAAAACTCTTATTAGAGGTAACTTTAGGTATTCTTCTAACATAATCACAACCATTAAGATCAGAACTATTCAAATTTTGGCAAAAAAAAACACTTTTAAAATAAATTGGCTTTGACCGCCATTGCCCGACATGGCGGGTAATACCGGTCAGTAGGTTGGCAATGCCGGTCAAGGTTTTCAGCGGCACAAATCGCATACTTTTGTGCTTTTTGGCTCCATTTCCCCTTTGAGACTTAAGTATTACTTTAATTCCCGATATCCTGTAAAAGAAAATAAGCAAAAATTATTAATTGAAACGAAAAAACTAACATAACAAAATTTGACGTATTTTTTATAACCTAAATAACGTTATTTAAAGCACTCCCACAGCCAAACCAAATCTAATGACACCTCAATACGTTAAAATAAATTGAACTGTTTAGGCTGTAGAGTGGCACAAAGAAATAGACATTTATGTATACATACCTAAGAACATACTTACTTAAATACATACAAACACTCGAAAAACATAACCATCCTTTCTGCGTGTAGTCGGGTAATAATAATATTAGGTACAACAGATCAAAAAGTCAAAAATATTATCTAAATACTTGCAAACATAACTTGCGGGAAATACCGGTCAGCATGACCGGCATTAGCCGCACGTATACTTTTCAGATTAAATATATTTTTAACGAAAACCTGGTGCACAGTGCTCGAATCTTGTGATTACATGGGTAGATAAATAGCTACTCGGCTATAATCACTACTGAAAATAAATGAAACATGGAAATCAAAACACTCACCTCTTAGGTTCCGCGACCAAAAAGTTACAACGATACTTCGCGAAACATACTAACGTATGGTACTCCCAAACGCGTGCTCGGAATTGAGCGGGGGCAGGAGCGTTGGCACAGGGAATACTCACGCCACCCTCTATGTGTGCGTATGTGAGAATATACGCTATATTTTGGAAGATAATGAGGTGACCGGCATTGTCGCCTGACCGGGGATACCCGCTTTTACCCTACATACTCAGCTTTAAACATCTTTCGCTTTTCGTATGTTTTTTCCCAACCAATTTTGATGATTAGAAAGTAGGATCTTATTTTTCTATTACGTCAACATTTCCATAATGCAAATTTTTTGTTGCACAAATCGTTCTAGTTCCTCAGTTTTTTGATGGGAGCGGTGACCGTTAGAGCAAGCCTCAAAACTGGAATTGTAGGTATTGTCTTTCGCAACATCACCTGATTGGCCTACTAAGTTGCAAAACTGATTACTAAACAATTTGATAGACATAAATTCTGCTTTTATGCTTCATAAATTTTCAACAGATTTATTTATTTAGGTAAGTACCTACTTAATAATTTTGTATTATTTATTAGACTAGATTTTTTTTTCCTGTTTGTCATCATTAAAATCTATGCACTAGTAACACAACACCGAAACTACTTTTGGACAACTTGCTAAGAAACAAAGGGTAGAGACGATGCGAAAAGAATTGTTTGATTTAGAAATAAAATAAATCTTTATAAGTAATCCTTATTTCGTAGTTTTCTGGTAATTTGACTGCACATAGCATATTTGAACTAGCACAACCTTTGGACAAATTAAAAGCCTGCAGACATTTCACAAAGTCTGATCGGGGTATTTGAACCGCCTAGTTCTTGGAATTATTTAAATTATACTTTAGATATAGAGAAATAAGATCTATTTTGAATCGAATGAATCCTATAGATCGAAGATCCGCCGATCACGTGCTTTTGCGCAAACGTAATCTGCATAGAAAAACAATAAAGGCTTGAGGCGTTTCGCATATTTTTAGCACTACGTACGACTCATTTCTCAACGTTGTTAAATAAAAATTAATAATGTGGTAATCTCAGATAACAGTATGATCATAATAATCGTGGGAGAGGATGAGTCATTTTAGAAATAAAATTTAATTTTGAAAAAGACGAACTACCTTCTAATGACGGCCTTACAATATTTGACCTTTATATTGTAGGTAAATATGTGCGCAATAGAATCTACTAACCTATGAAAACCACTGCATTCTCAGAAAATGAAATTGCAAGTCATGCTGAAGCTGGCGTATTGGACTTTGCACCCATTACTCCACTGACCCCTCGTGTATTTTTATCTCGAAACAGAGTCCAAAGTACATAATTACTACCATTGTTCTCTTGTTTTTTACATTGAAATAGATGTAGATTATTTTAACACATAGGTTGGTACCTACTATATTCATATACCTACTCATAATCAGTGTTTAGAAAAGACAGTAGACAACTTAGATATTTAGTATCTTAGACATCATAAAAACCAGCCATTAGAAATATTACAAATCCCCTAGTTTGCTCATGTTATTATGTTTTATCCTATCTCGCGCCTGCATCGTTTTACTCGACGTCGAGCCTCTTTTTCATTGTATCTCAAGAATCTTATCGAATGTTCTAGCTAGAAGCCAAAATCTGCCAACATTTCGACCAAAATTTCGGCATTATACTTCGTTATCATTTCTGATAGAGCTATTTGTTTCAAGCTATTCAAGTTCCTTCCTTTTTGTTTAATTCCTACTGTCTTGACATAAAAGGAATCCTATAAAGGGCATGCTGCCGCTTTTTTTACTGATTTGTATTTTGACTTTCGATTTCAATTTGACTTCGCATCAATGTGAATAAAGAAGCAGCTTTCGAAACTACTGATCACGTCTTTCTTGTGCCCAGCATCTACAAACATCTCATCCTAGATGGCAAGGGAGGTTTGTGTGAGATATTAGGCATGTCCATTCCATTAAACATTTTCTCGGACAATAAGTCTCGTATAGATTCTCTCCTGATACTGGAAGTATAAGGTACTGATAAGTCCCCGCTTATTAAATTACCTGTGTTATGTCTAATTGTCTATGGTTATGTTCAGCAGGGGACATCCTTGGCTTAAAATGATAATAATGCCAAATTCTATCTGGACAATCAGAAAGGCACGCTCGAATTTCGATTGTATAAAACACAAAGTGCATAACAGTGTATAACGCAGGCCTAACCGTTAATTACTTTGTTTACCTATGTTATAACCTTAGGTCATTGACCGCGGTCCAAGAAATACCTAAGAATACAGCAACTAATCTGAACACAAGGCAATAATTAGTGTTTCCTTCAACATCATAGATTGCGAAACCCGGTGGTGGTGGCGGAGCACCGCTCTCTTGGCCCTCGCGTCTTCAAACAGGCAGTAGACGCGGATTCACATACCTGCTTCTGATGCTCAGTGGAGTGAAGTGATAGCTTGTGGTAACCGTGCGACTATTCAAAACTTCTCTAAAGTCAGTGTTTTGTGAATAAAACTCGGATTAAACAGGATTGAAGGTATGATCAAATGAAAGTGGAAAATGTCAGTGGGTTAGATAATCGTAGTGGTAATCCGAGTGAGTGTGGATAATCAACATATAGATTTTAAACTGAATCAACATATAGGTTTCTAAAGTTGCAAAGCAATGGTTTTAGGCTTTATTTTAAATTTTATTTTTTATTGAAACTTAGTGTATGTAAAACCTTGTTCCTTGACATCCCCAATTCTATTGTTCTGTGGTACTAAAATGTTTATATAAATGAGGTAGGTCATGTGCGATGCTATAGTGCCTTTGTTCGTACAGTCATCGACATAAGCTTAAAATGCAAGTAGATCTAAACAAGCAAAATAAATATAAGTAAACTCAAAGTCGCAAGACAATAATAAAATTCTCCTTCTTGACTCCCCAAATATGAAAATTCGTATTTCACTTATGCTAAAGACCAAAACAGCATGACAATCAAAGTGCCATTGAGGTACCTGTGTGTTTGCTGTCAGTTTCAGTCAGCCAAAAAAGTTAATGTTCTACTAAAATAGACTCTAGTTAATACGATTGAAAATTTTGATTGCAAAAAAGCAAACAACAAAGATACAAGACAAGTTAAATAAATGCTTTTAAAATAAGTCCATTCGTTTTCAGATTTCAAATTGGACCAAGATTGGAGACTCCAATCGAAATAATAGATTTCGTACGTGTCACGTGATTTTTTGTATTTTATGTTTTTGTACGATTTTAGCCAATTCTTAGACTTAGAAAGAAGCGAATCCAAACACTACCTACATTTATAGGTACCTACTGCATGCAGAGTAGATAGGTACTTAAACTTATGTTTGTATTGTATAGTTTAAAAGCGGCCTAGGGATCTATAGTGACCTAATTATTAAAAATGATGGACCTACTCTACTTATTTGAAGGGTTGAGTTTGTTCTCGCCAGAATGTCGCTAAAAGTAAAGTAAAAGTCTGAAATTCCTCAAATTAAAATGTCGCAAAATTTTATAAAGTGCTAAGTGATTTCCCAAGATACTCCATTCAATAGGAATTCAGTGGGCGTGAATTTAATTTACCTTACTACATGGACAAATTTTTGAATAAAATTAATAAAGTAAGAAATAAAAGCGATTAAGGACTTGATGCTTGTATCGCATAGTAGTATCTAGTACCTACTTAGGTATTTTTAAAACAACTTGTAAAAAAAATATAGGTAGGTACCTACCTAGTTCTTAAAGCGTAACTGCTAAAAAATAATTTAATTAATAAGATTACAAAATTGTATCGTATTTGATGATAAAATGTTTTATATTATTTTGCTATTTTTGCATTAACGCAGTCATGGACACTTTACTTCTAAAAATGGTTAGTAATAAAATATATAAAGCACTTTCACCTCACCTGTACTATCGCTCTTTCTAGAACGTTGACCAACGGTATCTCGTCTCATCGTTGAGGTCGAAAGTGAATTTTGTTTACACGCCCGGCGACCTTGAAAAGACATTGCACGCACTATGCTCGTTTTGATGAAGGCATGCATTAAGATAATGGCTTCTAAAGGTTGCCAGACAAACTTAACTATTAAAGTAAAATTTTGTTTAAAGATTTGTGCTTGCGTTGCGTTGGTTTCTTTGATGATGATACGGCCTTAAAATCAGCATTGATTGCGGAGGTCGAAGCTTGTTTATCATAATGTTTTTATATCTGGGGTAATGCAACGCCTCTGCCAAGTTGAGGTTTTTACTATGCTAATTTAATATAGCAAATCTATGTATCTATGTTATATTTAAATTTATAATATAAGTAGGTACCTACCTAAGTATACATTCCTACAGAACTAGATAAAATCACAATAAATCATTTAGGTTCAGGCCGAAGGTCGCAGCCATGAACTTTATGGAAAAAGAGAGGGAAACGTAGTAGGTAGGTATAAAGTCATACAAAATAACTTTTGATATATGTATGTAGGTATAAGTATAGGGGTTTTCACAGTAATGAAAGTAAGATTATTTATTTGAGAAAGACCGAAGTCATGAGTCATTAGATTTTAGAACTTAACATTTTTGTGCAGTCTTGTATAAAATACTTATATTTTATCTTTTTTTTTTCATGAGAATATTAATGAGAGCACACTATTTTAGGTAGATATTATACCTAGTTGACATCCTCATGAGACCTTGACTTTTATTTATTTCTTTAAACATTACCTACAGACTAGCTATCAACTAATTAGTTGTTGCTAAGTTGCTATCAACCTATTATAACTATAAGTATGTACTTATGCGGCACAATAAACAATATTCGTGCTGCATCTTGAGGCTTCCATCTTTTTTTTACACCTATATTCAAACGCAACCTTTCTTTTCTAAATTATTTACCACGATCAAAGCAACCTTTGATAGTCTGCAATACATTTGTGATAAGTACCTACATTGCATAGGTACCCACATATCTATGTGCTTATACATTTCTGATATATAATAATTCTATTTATAATTTCATTTTTTTACTATTATGATCACGACTGTAAGTATCCCCAAGCCGCGGTCCCCAAGAGATTTCTCAGATCTTTTTTTAACATCAGAGATATTTGTTAAACATGCCCAATTGCCCACATTTTGCAGAAGTTAGGATTCCATACGTGACAGCTATTAGAAAGCAAACTGGTTTTCTCACAATGTTTTCCTTCACCGTTTAGAGCTCGTGTTAATGCGCATATAATTTTTTCGAAAAGAAAATTTTGAAACGAAAAATCCTTTGTTGCCGGAATTCGTACCCACGAGGCCACGACCTTCGGATCGGAAGACGAGGCTCTATCCCACTCAGCCAACACAGCTTTTTTTTAAATTTGTAATAGTTCCAATCTTTCTAATACTTAAGTACTTTTTTCTACATTGCCAGTAGGTATTTCCACTTCGCCATGAAGTCATCAATGCTGGTGCTGGCATGTGCCACGTTCGTAGCCTCCCTTCCTCCCCCGCATCCCGACGTGGTGCAAGTAAGAAGGGAAGAAGAACTCCTCCCTCATTACCTGAGGAAGCCGGCGCTGCGGAATCCATATCTCCAGGAAGTGCTACCGTTGTCCAGTCTACTACATCCAGGGGAGAAATTGGTGAGTTGACTTGAGAACAGAAAGGTCATAGCTGTTTAGATCAACTCGGCACCAGCACCGCACCGCATTGCCTTGTGCTGTTAGGTATTTGTATGGAATTGTATGAACCAATGCTCGCTACATCAACTTCGTAACGTCACCGGATTGCCGCATCTCAAGCTGTCAAGGAGATGATGTAGTGAACTCATAGAATATTATAAAAAAAAAACTAACATATTGATCATCCCAAAGAAAGTTTACCTATAGCTTTCGAATATTTGTATCAGTTAAGTTTTTGAATCAAGGAAGAATATAAGTAATTGTCCTTCGTTGGACTTTGAAATCTAGTTCTAAACATTCTGAAGTACTACAACTATCTATTTGTGACCAAGAAATAGGTCCACTACATCACCTACAGGACGAAAGAACTATCCTATTTCTCTTTTTAAGGTATACAACCGTGAATCTCACTACGTCCCCCGTAAGGAGATCTACAAAATCTTGACCCACGCTGGTCTGATCTCCCGCAGCGACTTCCGCAGATCACAGCCACTACATCATCAACCAGCCATCGCCAGGGGACACGATCCGGACATACTGCCTTACTTGTATTCACAAGACTTACTGCAACATTTGAAAAGATAGACTTGCAAATCTTGCAATTAATGGACTGTAGATTTTTTGAATTTGTTGGTATATCCTCAAAACAATAGGTACTTAGCTGGATTTCGTTTGTTCTGAGGTCAAATTTTTTTGGCATTTTTTTCGTTTACATGATGACTAGACAAGACTAGATAGTTGGATTTTTAATGGAGATTTTTGTGCATGGAATGTCTGAGAGCAAAATGAGGTCTATACCCCGCAGTGGATGAAGTCTGTCGAAATTTTAAACTGAAGATACCTACTTATTGCTCTGAGGAGTTAAAAGTCCACTATAAGTATAGGATCACTTTGATCCTAAATTGAATTATCGCGACTAAGCATTTGCGACTAAGGGAGTGGACACATTGCGTTTTCTGCAGCGCGTTTTTGAGCTGCGCGTTTGTATCGATACAAATGCGCGTTCGCAAAGCGTTTTTTTCCATGCAAAAGCGAATCGGGAGGGCCAGCGCGTTCGCATCGCGTTCGAATCGCGTTTGTATCGATACAAACGCGCTGCAAAAAACGCAATGTGGACACTCCCTAAGGCAATACAAAAAACACATTTTCCGTACATTAAGAAGATACAAGAAGTAGTGAGTCAGTGTGGTCTATTATTTCTTAGACAAAACTTGGATATCATAAGTTCTTTTTTTTACTAGACTAGAATAATTAAGTGGACCCATGTCCATAGTTAAGATTATGTAAATATAATTAAGATTTAGTGAATTTTGTTAAATATCTATTACGAATCGGATAAGTGGTAAAAATCTATCAATAAAATATTTACATAAAATATTTTAAGCCACAAAAATGAAAAGTACCCAATAAAAACAATATCAACACACAATAACTAAGGGAGTGGCCACACTGCGTTTTCCGCAGCGCGTTTTTGAGCTGCGCGTTTGTATACAGCTCCCTTTCCACAGAATTAATAGGTATTGTATCCAAACAAGCGCGATGCAAACGTTTGTATCGATACAAACGCGCAGCTCAAAAACGCGCTGCAGAAAACGCAATGTGGCCACTCCCTAAGGAGAAATTGTTTTAAAATACTATGAAAAAAATTAAATAAACGAACCATGAAACAAGTAGCATTTTTGTTGCCCCTAACCCTGAATATATTTTATCTAACCTTCCATGATCACGTCATTGCACAATTGTGAACAATTAACTAATTATTTATTCAAAGCTTGCACAACAATTAATGGTGTTATTGTTGAAAATTATGCAGTTTTGTTTTACCAGTGTTGCTAGTTTCTCTGTTTTGAGTTTATGTTATGTTCACAAAAGCAAAGTGTTTATTAAACTGTAGCATCAATAGGGAAGACGTCACCGTTCGCTGCCAAACGTAAGTTCAACAAAACAAAAATCGAGTAAATTTTTCATAGCTATTATGACGCTGACAGCTCTTGAAATCGCTCTTGATTGGTACCAATCAAGCAACTTAGCGCGTTCAAGAGCTGTCAGAGTCATAATTACAATGAAAAATTGACAATTTGATCCAAGTTTTTTCAGCGAACGGTGAAATCCGCCCTAAAATTTGTGTATTTGTGAAAACTAAGTTTGGAAAGTAACTTTCACTTGTTTGTGCTAAGATGTAAATTAATATTTTGTAGCGCTATCCTATTCCTAACAACAGGTACCGCACATCTTAGTACATTATACTATCCCTAATTTTCAAAGATGTCTACGAAATTTGATTATACCCGAAACTCGTAGACCCTCTACGGCGTAGAGCCCCAGAAATGGCAGTTAGAGAAGAAAGCTGTAAAGCACTGATCAAAGATTACTGTGCAAACTGCACTTTCGCCGGCATCCACTTCATTGCTGATGATACTAAGCATTTTGTTGAAAGGTAAGTAAGATACGAGTTCCCGCTAGTTTCTTCTTTCCGGAAGGAAACAGGAAGTTTCAGTGAATTAGCTACATTTTATTTATTCATCCCTTCAAATTTTCATTCGGGACTAAAAAATGTACGCCAGGAAAAACTTATTCCGGCTGTAAAAATGTAGATCTATACACAAATTAAATTCGAACCTACTCCTAGTTATTTTAACAAATAGTAGGGTAAAACCCCCAATTATTGGCCCTTTAAGGATCTTGATGTACTTAAATCATGATAACTGTCTTTGTTATGTGTGGCGAACAAAAAAAAGTTGTCAAAATGATAGAATGAAAGTTAATTGATGTTTTTAATACATGGAAAACGTACTTAAACATAGTTTTGTATTTATTTTTTTGCGGTTTATTTAAAAACATGATTTTACCAATTATGGGCATACTTTGACTAATTACTGGCATAAGTTGGACCAATTTATTGGCCCTTCTAACTGTTAAGTAAATTGAAAGAAATCGCTTAAAGAGAGCTTAAAATACATTCGTAAAGACTTATTTATTATTTTTCTTCATTCTTGTCATCAAACTCAGTCTAAAAATTCTCTATTTTAGCTATAGTGCAGCTGAGATGCAGTATTTTGTTTTGCTTGGTTTCATTAATTGTCTGTTATATTATAACTTATAACATTAACATGGTCACTATAATTTTCTTCTTTTCGTCTTGTTTTTCATTCGGATTACAGTCTTCTTTTTGTGAGTTAAGGTTATTTCCACAGTATCTAACTTTTTAGGTAACACAAGTTTCGTTACACTTGTTTACTCTTTTGTTGTTTCCTTCCTAATTTCTGTTGTTTGGCTGATATTGTTGAAATTTCTCTCTTTCTTGTTTGATTCATTAGTTAGACCAATTATTAGCAGACTTATGCTCAAACATTGGCCTAGTGTCGATAATTGGTCTACTCATAGAAATCTCAGAAATACCAATCATTGTCATCAATGCCAATAAAATGGAAAAAACTAATTTTGCTGTACCAAATGTTGGCACTGCAATAAAAGAACGAAAACAATGTAATTCTTAAAAAATAGTGCTCAGGAAGCTCGAATAATATGTGTTGAAATGATTTAAAAACTATAGCAAAGTAAAACCTCCTGATAAACTTAGATTCGATAAAATTAAGAAAGCTCTTACCTTAGCAAAAACATAGTTTCTCACTGCTAAAATCGAGACATTTTATTAATGTTGGTGTACCGACGCCACTATGTTCAGTTTTCGTTATTTGGTTTGTCAATATTGTAGCTAATGATTGTTTTCATCGATTTCGATAAGTTGAAGCACTGTGAGATTCGGTTGTTTCTTAATAAATAGGATAAATCCAAGGGGTGATAATAAATGGTGGGCGGCCAAAATTAGGGTCGTTTGCCCTACTTAAATAATATTGGTGTAGGTATCTAGTTGAATATTACACGACCTCAACTTGACATTCATTAATTATAAAATGTGTTCGTAATAAAAACAATTGACATTGTGTCGTGGTCGAGGCAGAACTGCAAAGCCTTGACATTTTATCACCTGATAGTGTAGATTTCAACTGGTTGTGTCATAAAGCTATCGTTCTAGGCTACTCTGGTTGATCCTAGTGATCCTATCCTGGTACGGCTCATCGGTCCTCATCGTCGCAGCATGGGACTCCTTCGTCACGAACCCCATCAGCTTTGGAGTGGAAACTACGTATCTGAACTGGGAGTCACGAATGCCATCTGTGGCGGTTTGCGAAGCAATCAACAAGAAATCTGTTTACAACGTGTCTGATACGTAAGCTCTGTCTCATTAATCTAAAATAAAAAGCTCAGGAAGGCAGGAATTTGCATAAATAATAAACTTGTTTTCTGTAAAAAAAATAACAAAACCATTTGAGATATAAGATCTTTAGAACGATTTAACGTTACAATAAATATTTTGTACCATTTGTATTTATTACAATTTCATCGCTCTTGATATTATCTGACCGAGATATTGGCTGCATTGCCACGCGAAATGACAATGCTGATCCTTACTTTCTTGTAGGTACCTGCCTAACTATAATAGGGATCACGACTGTAATCCCTTGGGAGCATTGGGATCGTAAAGAAACTTGGGTTGGTTTAGCGAGGCCTTTTATGTCTATCGATTTTGATCTAGCATAGTAATCTATACAATAAAAGAATATTAATTCTTTTATTGTATAGATTACTATGCTTGTTTTGTCATGGATTGTTACACCAAATTATGTAGATTGTAGGGACATAACTAGAAAAACTTAAAGACTAATACATGGTAGCACAATGGGCGGCCTTATCGATCAAAGTGATTTCTTCCAGGCAAACTTTGGATGGACCATAATCTATTACTTTTTATTGAAAATGTTGTGTTCCAGAATATGGCCTCCGAACGGTCACCTCTTAGACCTCGAAGATGCGCTACGAGATATCGCCTACTTCCGAGGGTGGAGCTACGCTCTTATAAACAACTGCTTTCTGACCAAGACCCCAGATCCCATGTGCTTGAACTCAAACTATCGGTACTACGCTGATTTGGTTCGCAGTAGTTGTCATCAAATGATGAGAAACTGCTCTTACAATGGCAAGGAGTTCGATTGCTGCGAGTACTTTCAACCTATTGAGACGGATATCGGCGTCTGCTTTATTCTAAACTCGATTCAAACGGAGTAAGTCACATTTTTAACGAGTCTTAGCAGTGCTTCTTTCAGTTGTTTCACGATATAATATGTTTCAGGAAACCAAATCCATACCCAATGATAAGCAATAGAAGTGATAACAAAGCACTTTTGAAATTCGAAGTCATTTTATTCTCTACTGTGAGTTTGCACATTAAAATGTTAATAAACTAGATACTTAGACGATAATAATTTGTCAATTGATTTGCTATATTTGATTTTAGATGTACACGATACATGAGGATGAAGTACCAACTATTACGACATTGAAATCGTCCACTTTGCCCATTCAACTTGGGTATAGCTACCGGTAATAAGAGATGTGACCACTTGGCGTAAAAGCTTAGTCCGATCAATCATATTACACGAACATTCAAGTTAGATCAATTAAACCTTGAGATCTCTGTAACTTCTCTCACCTAGACCTAAATCTCGAGTGTAATCTTTCGATGTACGATAACATACGAAGGTGTTGGAAATAACACGCGATTTCTGAATTGGCGAAGTAGGTTAATAGACGGATCTATCAAGCTATATTATAGACTGGGTAGTTAGTCCTCGAGTTAAGATAGGCCTTCAACGTAGGCCGATGTACCTTTAGTTGATCTCATTAAGGTCCAAATGGAGTAGGTAATCCAAAATTTATAGAGAGCAAGTTATTCCAGATGTTTTCTACAGTAGACCCAATCTTTCCGTGTAGTTTACAAATTGAATGCTGACATTCAATGAAATCACCATGACGAAATTTTATGAGGTATTTAATTGGTGAGTTCAAATCAATTCTAGCATAGAATAGATGAAAGCGTGACAAAAAATAACATCATAAAAATTTTCCGTTACGTTCTGTGCACCATACAACAATATTCCCACATTACCTTAGGGTATGTGTGAACTTTGTTTTTATTCGTTAATTATATCTTCATCAGTCATTTATTTTATTTATTTATTTATTTATTTATTGGGAAACCAACAGCGATACTTAAAATACTTAATTTAAGTTTTAGATACTAAGAATACGGCCAATTACAGGTTTCCACATAAGATACTGAAAGGTAAAGAAAAGTAACAGTAGTAAGCGGAACAGCTGCGGTACGATTAGGATAATTACTTAGTGAAAAAAAAAAAGCAAGTAGAACTAGTGTTTCTACACACATAAATTAAATAGGTACTTTAACACTTAACAGAACATCACATTACCTACCTTATCAAGCAATATTTTTTTTTTTTTTTTTTTTTTTAGTACTGTTACCAAGCAAATCCAGTTGTAATTTTTAATTTTTATAGTGTTAAACCACACTTTGGTATTTTCATTTCTAATGGAATCCAGTTGGAATGTATATTGGGATAGGCAAGGGAAGGGGAGGGGTTAAGGTTTGGTCCAATATTGTAGTAAATAATGTAAGTATTATATTTTTGGCTACCTACTTATCTATTGGAAGTAAGGTTTTCGTTATGTGGTGTCTGAAAGATGATTTGGAATACATAAAGGGGTCTATATTCGAGAATTGGTTATTGTATGTGTCTGCCAAACGGCTTATAACTGAGTTCTGAGTAAAATTGGTACGGTGAAATGTTACCTGAAACAAGTTAGTGTGGCGAGTGCGACGAATGGGTGTATTTATGGCAAGATGATTTAGCAGAGTCGGACAATCAACTTTGCTATTAATAATGTCATAGAGTAAAAGCATATCAGATATGATGCGGCGTGTACGAAGTGGGGGCATTTTATAGTATGAGCATGCATCTTCATAGGTATCGAAATATTTCCGGAATTTATAATTAAGATGTTTAATTAATTTAGATTGAACACGTTCCAGCTGTTCTGTGTAAGTTATGTATTGAGGGTACCAGATTGGGCTAGCGTAGTCTAAGGAACTTCGAACGTAAGCATTGTATATCATTTTTATACAGTTCAAGTCGTTTATAGGTTTACAAACGCGCATAACAAAGCCTAGGTTTTTAAATGCTTTTAATGTTATGTTGTCTATGTGTTTATCCATGAGTAGTTTATGGTCAAGATAAACACCGAGATCTTTAATATCCTTTGTTTTAGATATGGGTGATCCTTGGATGGAATAAGTAAACATAATTGGTTTGGTTTTCCTAGTAAAGGATATAGATTGGCATTTATTAGTATTTACTTTAATACGGTTATTAACATAATATTCCGATAACCTATCAAGATCATGCTGGAGATTAATGCAGTTTTCGGGTTTATTTATGTCAATATATATTTTTGTGTCGTCAGCATACATTAGATATTTGGAGTGCTTGATACACGAGTAAATGTCGTAGAGATAGACGTTATAAAGGAGGGGACCAAGGTGGGAACCTTGTGGAACTCCCGATGTTACTTTAGCGTAATCCGAGCAGAAGCCCCCTACAACAACAGCCTGAGAGCGATTTGTGAGGTAAGAAGTTACCCATCGTAAAAGATCGCCTTGTATACCTAAGTGTTTTAGCTTACGTAACAGAATGACGTGATCCACACGGTCGAAAGCTTTTTCGAAATCGGTGTAGATCACGTCAATCTGCTTTTCTTTATCGATGGCAAGGTGTAAGTCTGTAATAAAGACCGAGAGGTTAGTAACTGTGGATCTGCCAACAAGAAAACCATGCTGTTCCAGTGGGATGCTTGGGGACAGGGTTGCATATAAGAATTTGTAGACAAGTTTTTCAAACATTTTAGCAAAAATATTTAATATGGAGATTGGTCTATAGTTTTCTACCTTTAGTTTGGAGTCTTTTTTATGGATAGGAATAATGTGCGCCTTTTTCCATCTTGCAGGAAAGATGCCTTCTCGAATAGATCTGTTGAAGATTATATGTAGGGGTTTAACTAGTGCTGTAGAACAGCGTTTTATAAATACGGGGGGGATTTGGTCACATCCAGGGCCTTTGTTAATATCTAAGTGTTGAAGTGCATTTTTTATGTCTGACGGGGATAAGAGAGGTGCGTTATTGATACTAGTGATTCCGTTAGAGGGAGGCGGAAGATTAAGAGATGGATAGTCGTGGGCGGGGGGTATAAAAACACTCTTGAAAAAGTCATTGAAAGCAGAGCAGATTCCTTCGCCAGTAGAGAACTTTTGATCTTGGAAAGTAACACACGTAGGGTACGAGCTTGTACCGCGTCTTGATTTTACAAAAGTCCAGAATGCCTTAGGGTTTTTTTTAATATCCTCAATAGTCCTACTTATATATGTATCAAAACATTCTTTTTCAATTTTGCGTTCTCTAGTCCTTAAAGTAGAAAAGTCATTATAATCATTAAGATTTCCGTATTTTTTCCAACGCTTGTGTGCTTTATATTTGTCGCGAACTAATTTAATGAGAAATTTATCATACCAAACTGGGTAAGTGTTGGGTTTGTGGGATATAGATTTTGGGATAAATTGCTCAATGCTAGAGTAAAGATAACTATAAAAGAGATTTACAGCCTCGTCAACAGTACCTACGCAGAGTGAAGGATCCCAGGCTATATTGTTAAGGTGGTCGATTAAAGCATCGTAGTTACCTTTGTGGTAGCGATATTTTACAACTGAATTATTAGTTAATGGAACAATCGATATGTCAGCAGGATGGATTGTAAAAGAAGGGTGAGCACAATCCTCTGGTGTTATCAGGGGAGAATCAGATCTGAGTGTTTCGATGGCAAAGTTACTAAATACTAGGTCCAATGTATTACCAGCGTGATTTTTGAAGTAGGAGTACTGAGTAAAACCTAGTATACTGAGGTCGTTCAGCAGTTTAGATGCAGCGTTTTGTGTTTCTACCGGGCCTTTTTTTGCTATATTTGGTGTGGAGGAGGTCCATGAGATACATGGGAGATTAAAATCTCCAATCAAGATAAAAGGGTTATTTGGGTGAGAGGCAACTGATGAATTGACAAGTGATATTAAAGAGTCAATGTTTCGTGGTTGATGCCTTGGGTTTCCAGGGATATAGGTACATATTATGTGCAAGTCATTATTTGTGCTTATAGTGCGCGATGGAATCGTCAGTTTAACTAATTCAATGGTCTTGCATGTCCAATTGCTTTCCATGCTTATGTAGGCAGAGAGTTCCTTTTTAACGCAAATCATGGCCCCGCCTCCAGTAGTCTTACCTGTGGCAGCTAGGTTCCTATCACAGCGGAATACGTCATAACGCGCATCACAAAATTCGGAGTCAAAAATACCATCGCATAACCAGGTTTCGGTGATTGTTATGATGTCATAGTCGTTTCTAAGTAAATTCGAAAGAAATGTGTAACATTTAGTACGAATGCCGCGAATGTTTTGATAAAATATTTTTAAATCACCTTTTGTTTCTATTTAATCTAATAGTAAGATTGTTAAGTAAGATATATGATATAAATATAGCTATAGTAAATTGTACAGCGAATTTAATTATTAGTTTGAGATTGTAAAATACATAGTTAAAATAAAATGCACTGACTATGACTGTACATAGCTTCAACGGCTGTAAATAAATTGTGAAAAAGAACATCAAATAATATATTTTGGTTATGACTATGCCTAGCTTCGACCACTGTGGATAAATTATCATTGTGAGAAAAAATAATCTACCTAGCAATTTATAGTTAAAATAATATTCATGTCGGTTTGACTGTATGTATATCGAATTATGTATCCGTTTGAGTGACTTATTATTATTAAAGTAGCTTAGCAAATTATTGGCGCATGGAAAGTAATACGACAACAATATAAGTTCGAGATGACTCATGGGTGCAATTTGCAAGTTACATGTTATTGGGATAACATTTATAGACGAGTATAAAATAAGTATAATTATTATGGATTGATGGGTGTAGTATTTACTTAATTTATATTGAGGGTGCACATAATATGGGTTATTATAGCAGAGGTATTGAATAAGTTTTGTTTTAGTTATCCAAAGTAAGGCAGAGTTTTTAGTTTTAGTATAGGTAATTTGTAAATAAAATGTATGCTTGTTAATTACACACACAGTGATATTTCCTAATAGCATTGGGTTACCGGCGCTGGCAGCGTAGTTACGTGAGACAAAAGCAGCTTTTATTTCTAAAAGTGCATAGTTTAGTTGTAATACAAGGAATAGTTGGAGGCAATAACCTATCATTTTATGTTTATGTATAGACAATCGTGAGTTCATATAATAGTGTATGTAGGCTATGGTGTGGGATAGTGAGAAATATTGGTGTTTTAAGTTCATTAAATGTAGGAATAAATATATATTTTTAATTTTTTGTATGTTATAGGTAAAATAATTAAGATATTCAGATCGTGTACAAGGGGGAGGGAGAGGGAGAGGGTAGGATGGGTAGGGTTTGTTTGCTATGGTTTTAGCGAGAAATATAACGTGTGATTGCTTGATAAGGCTTAATAATGAGAAAGAAATTAGAAAAGAACACAATACTATATAATTATGCACGGCGGTATAAGTAGGTACGCCTAAGATAGTTTCGGGATGTCGTCCTCCGTTCTCATCGTGATGAGGGGCCCTTTGTCGTGCTTCCTCATGAAAATTTGACAATTTTTTACCCACACAAATTGGTACTGCTTGATCTTGGCAGCTTCCTTGCACTTTTTTAGTAGGTCTTTATTGTGTGGAGTAAGGTGCTCATTGACGTAAAGAGGCTTGGTCTCCCCCTGGAGGCCGAGATCCTTGGTACTGATGCCGCGAAGTTTGCGGACCCCCGCAATGATGTTATCCTTTTGTAGCCGATTATGTAGTTTTGCAACTACAGCACGGGGGCGACCGGGTGTGGATTTCATTGGCTGCACTCGGTTGATGTGTGAGATATCGTTTGAGGTTATAGGAACCCCAGCGTACCTTGCTACGCTGATAAGGATAGCCGTCAAGTCTTCAGATTTTGATTCGGGAAGTCCAGAGATTTCGATATTGAACATTCTGTCACGTTGTTGTTGCCTCATTGTGTCAATCTGTAGGGTTTTGAGTGAGTGCTTTAGTGATGCTATTTCGGAGTGAAGATCTTCACTGTTTAATTGTTTTTCAATGCTGTCCATTCGTTTCTTCGTATCATCCACTTGGGTGCACGCATGCTCAATGGTCACTTGTAGATCTTCAATTTTTGTGTTTGATTCAATTTGTTGAGATTGAAGTGAAGTGAGCGAGTTTTTTATGGCGGCGTAGTCAGTTCGGAGGTTGTGAAGCTCAGAGTTTATGCTACTGGTTGTTTGAGCTAGTTTGCTGAGCTCAGATTTGACGTCCTCATTGATGTTTTTGCGGAGCTCGTCCATTGAGTTTTGCATTTTCTGCATACACTTGGAAATAGTGGAGAGAGCTTCATCTTGTTCTGGCGTTTTTCTTTTACGCAGGGTTCTAGTGTGTGTGACACCTATATCTGCAGCATTGTACTCGTCATTTAATTTGGATAACTCAGGATGAGATGAGGAAGTTCCCGGTGGAGACCGTTGCATTGTTGTTGATTGATAGCACCCGGAACAAAAACCGACCAAACAAAAACAATGTGGGTATGCAGGTACTAATACAGTCATCTCGCTCTTTTCTCACTTCATCTCTCAAGCACTTCCTGAACTTTCATCAAAATTTATCTTAACATGGCTGATAGGAGACCAGCTTAATGTCTCTTTTGAGTCAAAAGGTTACATGTTTACAGGCGTCAATTAACTGTTCGAAATATAGAAAACGATCCTCTGATAGTGGAGACTACTTCAGAACAGCGTGCTTGCCGATTCCATTATGAAAATGAGAACGGGATTTATCCACACTATTCATACAGTGCGTGTACAGTACTGTGTCGCAAGAAGGGCCAGTTGGAAATGTGCGGGTGTAATGACCACTTTATGCTAGGGACCAGTAAGTAGCTGCTCAAATCACAATAAATCATACCTCCACTCTACCGCTAAAGCGATGTTGTAAGTACATTCGTTTAGAAAATTAACGACATCTTGTTTGGTGTAGGTACCTTAGAGTTGTTTGTCTTGCAACGCAATCCACTCTTGACTAAGTAATTGCTCCAAAATATTTACACGATAGTGGAGCGTAGTTTAATTATGCAAAAGATTCAACAAATAAATCAAATGTTAAAGTATAGGTACCTACTTACATATATGACGTATTAGGTAATAATAAGCTTGCTTGAATTTCATATGCATGTGTTTTTGTCGATACATGTTTTTACCCGGCTGACTGTCAAGTCACCCGGGTTATGTAGATCGCGCGTTTCTATGTATGTGGGTTCGTTCGTATTATTCTTTATTACCACGTTTCTCCTAAACGGCTGGATGGATTTTGATGAATGAGGTATCGTTAGAATCGTCTCCATCTCGATTGTGCTCTAGGATACTTTTAATTTCGATAAATCAAATAATGCGGCTAAAAAATGCAACAATGTGTGAATTTTCAAAATGAAAATCACGCTATCATATCAAAATCCATGTCAAAATCAAGAGGTTGGTGGACTGATATCAAATATAATTTTTTTTTAAATCTAACATGACATCTTCGAAGACTAAATCGAGTCTCAAAATTTTTCAAAATCTATTTTTCGCCCTAAATAGAATTGCTAACCAAAACGCATACTAAAATTTTCTATTTAGTCACACGCAACGTTTAGAACAAACTGCATCGAAATTGGTTTAGCCATTTAGGAAATATATCTCATATTTAAGAAATAACTTACGCATTTAATTTAGGTACTCACAGAGCCATCTGTGTGTCAACTGTGACAACAACGTTTAGGAAAATGCGCACGGCATCGAACCCTAGATACTACATAATAATAAAATTGTAATTTAATTTTGTTTTGTGATTGATAAGATAATGCTGTTTCCAACTTTTCAGTTCAGCCGGGTTTTTTTATTTTTGAATAAATTGCTTGTTCAAATCACAGGAAGCATCCAAATCGATACTAAAGTTATCTTAGGAGTTCAAAAACTGCCTGAAGTCCCTAACTTAGTGGTTTGTAGCACTCATGTATTTATTTCAGACGAGTCAGAACGCTGTGCTTTATCAGGCATCGCATGCCTCCACAAGCATAGCAACCATTTGACAATCCTTAAGCCAGCTTGGGCTCAACGCCCAGGACTGTCGTGCAACTGTCTGCCGTCGTGTGATGAGACTGATATCACTGTTATTAAAGATGACATCTCTTCGTAAGTAAACCAATCCAATAGTATAATTTAGGACCCATTGAGTTTGATCTTATAAACTAAGAAAGACTATAGTCGGATTGCTCATTATACGGACTAAAATTGAAGGAAAAAATGACATTTTTCATATATTTTTGGTCAGTATAATGAGCAATACGACTGTAGTATAACTTATCTACCATCTACAACGTTGAACTGAGATTTAGAGATCAACTTTATAAGCAGTTTTTGGACCCGCAGACCCGCACCAATGTTCCTGACGCTCTTCATTGCCGACAATGTGATCTATCTCAACTTAAGTATAAGGTTCTTTAAAAAGGGTTTCTCTTACGAAGCTAAGAAAGTTTAGTTAAATTACATTGCTTTAGTATTGTTTGCGTAAAGAGAAACTAATTTAATTGATCTAGATCTGGAGCAATTTAATTAAAAATGAAAATACGATCTGAACTGTATTCCCAAGGCACGGTAGACATTGCCTCAGGTCTTTGGGCATTTAAGATCCTTTCAAGATGTCTAAAAGGGGTAGTCAGAGGTCCAAATACATATTAGTATATGCCTACATTTTGCAGAAGCTATAATTAAGTGTAATAATTGGAAGATTTATTTACAGAATGAAAGGCAAGGCCAACAAAAAGAGAGCAGAAGTTGAGGTCATGCTCGCATATTTAGCTACGGAAAGATTCAAGAGAAGCGTGGTGAGAAGCCGGTTGGATTTAGTTGGTAAGTATCTTATCGCTAGACAAAATAGACAGAATAAATTGGTACACGATATGGCATATGATATATGACCCTTATGTAATAACAATAACATAAGCTTAAGTAATAAATAACATATACCTAGGTACCTATCGATTACCATTGTTCGTTGTAGATTATACTATAGTCGTATTGCTCATTATACGGACTAAAAGTGAAGGAAAAAATGTGATTTTTCCTTCAATTTTGACATAAAACGTATCAAAACTAATCAAAATTGAAGGAAAAACGACATTTTTTCCTTCAATTTTAGTCCGTACAATGAGCAATACGACTATAGCAATAGTACAAACTTCAGTGGTTTTTAATTGCTAAGATTATTATTATATTTTTATGAAATTGTAAATCGTTAATAAATAAAAAATAAATAAAAAATATGATAAAATGGTTACGAAAACCGCTTGACTGTAAGATTAAAGGTGATTTCCGGTGAACTACCATAATTTTGGCAACTACAATGTTCTCTTTCACTACCTACTAAGACCTTCACCCGAATACTGAAACGCTACTAGTTTAAGTGGTGCTTATCATTGACATTAACGTCATTAACTGTCATTTTTGTACACCATTCTGAAGGGTAAGAACGTTTCAAATAGAAAATAACGTCTCAAATATTTTAGTAGCGTTTCAGTATTCGGGCATTCACGCAAAGTTTCACCCCCTTACTTATGAAAGATGTTTAAAGTTGAATACTGGTTAAACAACGTCCTGTCTCTATTCGTCACTATCTACACATAAAGACAGGACGTTGTTTAACCAGTGTTCAACTTTAAACATCTTTCATAAGTAAGACCCTTAGTGTGTGCTAGCTATGCTAGTGGTATTACTATCAAAGTGCTTCTGGCTTCAGGGGCTGTTTGAGCAACAGTCGTTGAGCCACGGAGCCATGTAATGGATCATACCATACCATATTTTTCAGTGTCAGTGGGCGGAACAACAGGTCTCTTCCTCGGAGCCAGTGTGCTAAGCTTTGTTGAGCTAATTTTCTTCTTCACCGTTCGTTTTATAAGCAACATACTGATGGAAAGCCGAAAACCACCATCCACGTTGCCACCTGTTCCTGCGTATCCTATGAAAGAATTTTCTGGAGTTAGGATAACCGTTTTGGAGCCTGATTTGAGTCTAAATTATGGAAATAAGGTAGAAATGTCTAGACATGTCAGTGGATTACAATATTTTAGGCAAAACTAGTTCAATAAGGTTCTCGATGTTGTTCACGATCAATTTCTAATATTTCCAATCTCCGACATCTAGTCTAGAGTAGCATACTCTAGCATATGAAATGAAACAATCTTTAAGGGCCCTATGCCTATCTCACAAGGACACCATGGTTGCGCCACCACAAACAAAATGTACGAAAATGACACCTGCTGGCTTAAAAAGGCCGTTATAGCAGAATCACAAAAGCAATTGATCTATTATGCCATCTCTTTTGACTGAGAGCAGGTATATTGCAATTCCTATTATGATTCTGCTATAGCGGCCATTTTAGCCCCGCTGCTGCCGTATTCCCTATCTCAGTTAACATAAATTGCTCAAACAAGCATAATTACGTACATTTTGTTGGTGGCGCAACTGTAATGGCGCCGCCATGTTATCCTAGTGAGATAGCCCTAATGCCTCTTATTTTGTTCTAGGATTGAAATGGCATTCTTCAAAACTTATTTAAACTCTTTTTAACTTTTAGCCTTTAGAAATTCCTTAGTCAGTAAATTATGATTTGTATGCACATGTACCTACCTAGTATTAAATACCCAGGGTCTTACTTATGAAATATGTTTAAAGTTGAACACTGGTTAAACAACGTCCCGTCTTTATTTGTGGATAGTGACGAATAGAGACAGGACGTTTTTTAACCAGTGTTCAACTTTAAACGTCTTTCATAAGTGAGGGGGCCACTGTATAAGCCTTATATTATCTGTGGTATAATAGATGATCAAACGAACTTGCAAAGTGAAGTTCGATCGATATTATATGAGTACGCTTCATTCGAAGTTATAAAACATGGTAGTATCGTTTCATGCTACTGGCAACTTCGCACATTTAAAAATAAAAAAGTCAGAGTTGTCAATTCCTACCTGCGGTCCGGCCTGCGGCAGCTCGTCATTATTTTAGAGAAGAACCACAAAATTTTTCTTTGGGTATTGGGTGGGAGGGTGTATATAACTTCGAATGAAGCGTACTCATATAATATCGATCGAACTTCACTTTGCAAGTTCGTTTGATCATCTATTATATTTCGTCGCTTCATTCTTCAGTTATAAAACATGGTAGATGTTTAGAGATGAAAATTTTGTGAAAGTAAAAGCAGGTTTAACAGAACATAGAATTATATTTACCTATTTATAACAGGTTATACTTAATCATAATCTTAGTAAGTAATAAATTCCGAAACTAATACAATTCTAACCTTATTATAAAAATTAAAGATTATTTGACATATATTTTTTATGTTTTACTCACAATCAATCACCCTGTATGATTAGGTAGGTAATAATACAGATCTTGCAAAGTTACCCTCGTCTAATATTGGTCGATGGTAAAATTTTGCAAAGGACTGCGATGTACTGGTCCAACCAGCCGCTTTCCTAATAGTATCCAACGAGAGACCAGAGGCGCGTGCCGCAGACGTGGCGGCGTGCCGCGTACTATGCGCGCTGAACGTCGACACGTCTACGCCGCTCGCCTCCAGCACCTGCTTAATCCATCTACTAATCGATTGAGCAGTTGCTGGCTTATGTGGTCGCTTGTGGGTTAATATTAAATTATGACTATTAGCCTCAGATCTAATATTTTTTGTGATATGTATGTAGTCCTCTACTATAGTAGCGGGACATATTGCTTTATTTTCATGAAAATAAGGTAAAATCAGTACTGGTTGCTCACGACCTACGCCAGATGTTTTGATCACATCAGAAATACCTATCTTAACGCCGGTGGAATCAACAAAAATGTTCTCTAATTTTATTAATGAGAGTGTTTGCACTCTATGTCCCGTACTTAATGCTAAAAGGACAGCCAATTTTTTGGTGATCTTTTCTAAGGGTAGATCTTTATTGGGCATCCAATCCGCGACATAATTAAAAACTACCTGAGGATCCCAAGTAGAAGTATATTTCGGCATAGCTGGTCTAAGCTTGTAGACACCTTTGAGAAGGCGTTTCACTTGGTCATCGGAGGTTATGTTACTACCTAACAGTAGAGATAGAGCTGAACGATGACTGTTCAAGGATCCGTAAGCTGCCCCATTGTTAAACTGTTCAGTAAGAAATAACATTATGTTTGATAGCGAACATACATACGGATTTTGATTGCGAGTATAACAGAACTGCCACCACAGTTTATAGGTTCCATTGTACTGAAGTAGAGTGTTTTTGGAAAGGGAAGCCATTATTAAGTCGAGTGATAGGCTTGGTGATCCTCTTGCTTCAAAGGCAGCCCGGAGAGCACTGCCGCAGCCAGGGTAAACTGTCTCGGAGGTGGAGGAGTCCTGGAAAAGGACAAATGATTTGGGTCAAAATATATAATATCAGACCGAATCAGTCTCTTAAGCAGAGGAAACCAAGGCTGGGACGGCCAGTTAGGGAATATTAGGATACCTTCAGCTTCATCAACAATGATTTTCTGTATGCATTTCAAAACAAGTGAAAACGGTGGAAATGCATAGAAGTACATCCGTTTCCAGCTCATAGTAAATGCGTCAACTGCTATGGCGTCTGGATCTGGCTTCCACGAGACATAGGTTTCACATTTTGCGTTCGTGCGAGAAGCGAATAGATCTATCTCTGGTTCGCCAAAAGCTGTTACTACTCTTTGATATTCAGAGACAGAAAGATACCATTCAATATCAGGATTAACTTTTCTAGACTCCTGATCTGCTTCTGTGTTGTCTTTTGTATTAATATATGAAGCGAACAGCCAGATGTTTCGCTTCTCGCACCACTGCCAAATAGTTCTTGTTAGGTCTGTCAGATGAGGGAATTGGATCCCTCCCATCCTATTAATGTAACTTATTGCGGTTGTGTTATCAACGCGTAACAGAATGCTACAATTAGTGTATTCGCGAGCAAAACATTTTAAGCCGAGAAAAACAGCAAGTAACTCGAGATAATTGATATGGAAATCTAGTTCACTATCTTTCCATCCGCCGTTTACGCGCTTGCTGTTACAATATGCGCCCCACCCTGTTCTAGACGCATCAGTAAAAATTTCTAGAATGAAATTAGGAGTTTGAAGAGGGAATGCTGTGGAATGAATATTTTTTAACCACCATTCCAAATCTGGTAATATAGAAGAAGATGGTTTGAATTTAGCTTCATATTTTTTATGTTTTACAAGAGCTAAATATTTTTGTCTCTCTAACTCTTTAGTATAGAGCCACCCATACTTTACAGCTGGACAAGCTGATGTAAGGACCCCTAGCAAGTGAGCGAACTCCCTAATAGTACAAACAGGTAGTCGCGAAAACTTCTGTACTAATTGTAGTATTTTGTGTCGCTTGTCTAATGGCAGAGATAATGACATATCCACAGAGTTGTAAATAAATCCTAAAAATTTGCAACATTGTTGAGGATGTAAACAACTTTTATCAAAATTGACCACGAAACCTAAACAGTTAAGTAACTTAAGAGTTTCAGTAACATTTCTTTGGCACTCATCATAACTATCTCCTAGACAGAGCCAATCATCGAGATATATTACGGATCTATATCCGCGATGTCTCAGATAACCTACAACTTCTTTCATTATCTTTGTGAAAGTTCTAGGACCCGAGCATAGACCATAGGGCATGGCACTAAATTCATACGTAGTTTTATCAAATTGAAATCTTAAATACTTGCGATCAGACTTAGCTACTGGAACAAGTAAGTAAGATTCTTTGAGATCGATAGTCGCCATGAATCCATGGCTAGGTATCATTTTCGATGCAGTCCTATGGTCTTCCATTTTGAAATGGGCATTAGAAACAAATTTATTTAACTGTTTAAGGTTTAGTATAAATCTATGGCCGCCATTAGGCTTTGGTGCTAAAAAGATATTTGACAGAAATTGATCTTTTTGTGGTTTACATTTAGTAATAGCGCCTAAGTCTATCAGGTTCTGGATGGCTAACCTCATTTCATTCTTTTCTTTGATCGAATTAAAATTATTAGAATAATAAGTTTGTTCTACCTTACGATTAAATGGTATACTATAACCGTTACGAATCAGATCCAAAATAACTTGATTATTAGTAATACCAATCCAGCAATTATAATAAAATTGTAATCTACCGGCATGTACCTGCGTTACTGTTTCGTTGGGGCATGTTTGTTGTAGCTCGTGTTCGTCGAAGTACGCGTGGACTGCGCCGACGTCATCGGTTGGGCTCTGCGATACGGTTGCTGCGTTGTCGTCTTGTATGCAGCTGTCCGCCCCCCCCTTCTCGATGGTGGGTAGCGAGGGGGGCCTGACCAGTTTCCCTGGTGTTGAAAACGTCCAGCTGACGACTGAGTACCCGAAGAAGAAGGCTTCGGATTAGGAGTCTTTTTGATCTGCAACCCTTGTTTTTCGATAGCCTTTGAGGCCTTAATTTTTTCAGGCAGTTTGCTACCGAAGAGAGTTTCGTCTCTTTCTTGGTCCTGTATTAAAGTAAGGAACGCTTTCTCCAATCCTGGAGTGATGAGCTTGGTTCTCACTTGAGATTCGGTGTGGTGGATGTCGGTTAGTAAACGGCAGCCGTCAGATAATATTTTTACGGCTTGTACCTTATCATCGCTGGTCAGCAGCAGACTCATTGCTTTGTTTATTGCCGATATGCCTAGGCCCAGCTGGTCCTGTTTGAGCTGAATTTTCTTATCTCTGGTTCTCACTATATCAGAGACCGCAGCGGATATTTCCGCGTTTAATGTGGGTGCTTTCAGTAGTTTGCAATTACTGGGGATAGAATAGTCTTTTAAAAGCTTTTCTTTTACTTCCTTTTGTAATCCTTTTTTAAGGATTGGTAGCCAAAGTTGGGCCAGCTTGTCATGTATATCAGGGCCATAAACTGGAAGGTCATCTGAAGCATCACCCAAAGCCTGTAATAACTCTGGATCGAGTTCAGGCACAGTTTCAGTAGTCTCTTGCGGAAGCACTGAGGCCTCGTCTGATGCCGTGAGGAGCGCCGGTACAGGTGGTGTTTCACCATCGACATTATTGCCTTCTTCCATTAATTGCGTTCCGTTATCTGAGCAAACGAAAACAATTTTTTATTATTTTGAGGGTAGTTAAAAAAATAATTTCAAAATTAATTTCTTAGGAAAATAAAATGCAATTATATTTTCGGACAGATTAAAACCTTCGTGTTGACCCGCAGTCGAACCTCCAGGCAATTTTTAAGCATCATGCTAACCCATCGTGATAACCCGCAGTTAATCCTCCAGGGAAGCTTAGAGATGCTGATATGGCATGAGACAGTATCACTTCACTTAGGTATTACAAATTGTAAAAACTCACCTGGATTTTCATCGGAATCCGATGATGAAGAATACACAATCACGCGACGCTTTTTAGCGGTATTTTGCTTTTGAAGGTTTTTAATTTTCTTATTATAATATTCTAACTTTTCTTCGGCACTACGTTTCGGCATTTTGTTTAATTTTTACACGGTAGGTAAAAGCGTGTGCTTGTTGCCGCGCACGAAAAAATAATGACGAGCTGCCGCAGGCCGGACCGCAGGTAGGAATTGACAACTCTGACTTTTTTATTTTTAAATGTGCGAAGTTGCCAGTAGCATGAAACGATACTACCATGTTTTATAACTGAAGAATGAAGCGACGAAATATAACAAAATACATGTATCTATCTCGAAGCTGGTTAGTCTGGACGTGGCCCAGTTAAGAACAGGAAGACAATGATTATGGCAACTGCACTATGTAATGTTCATTCTAGTCCCTTTGTTGTCAACTACTTGAGTTCACACCAGTTAAAATGTTGTTTTACTATTTAAGTTCACACCAGTTAAAACTTTGCTGTGGGTTCTCTAGCCCCTTATCAATTACTACATTTAGCTTACGGCTTTGCTTGCATAGTGTTATACCATCGTTGTAAGATTTTATTCAGTTCTCAAACCTCGCAATTTTTACATCTTCAATGTGTGGTCGGTAAAGTGAAAAATTTTCTCCCATAATTTCTTTATAGAATCCAACCTTAGTTTAGCTTAGGTATATATCAGTGTGGATTTATTTAAATTAAAATGCAATTCGTAAATTCATTGTTTTATTTATTTAGTAGGTAATAATATATGTTTAGTAAAATATTGATATGAAGACATTAGAGCTCTTATAATACTGGTAATGTTTACATTCTATTTAGTTATAAGTACATAATTAAAATCTTATTTTACTTTAACAAGTTTTATATATAACATTAAAAGCATTTAGCTTAGATAAGGCTAAAAATATCTACTTATGTAATATTCACTACAAGATTTAAAAGAAATGCTGAAGAAATACAGTTGAACTCTTATAAACTTGAAATTCCCTAAATATAAAAATGCAATGTATGTAGGTACCTATAAGTATAAAAACATAAAGTAAGAGTAGGTACTTTTAGTATAAAAAAGTAACAAAAAATTACAACAATCACACAACTGTATCCCCCGGAATGGTAAACATCTATCAGACACTCAAGTTTAAGATATTTAGGGGAGAAGTCAAAAGCAAAGCAACTCATCTGGCCCATGCTCCACAATAAAGTTTATTTTAGTGTTATCAGATATCTACTAAACAATAATTTATTTCAAACACACTTTTTTTTTTAATAACGCTACAAATTGAAATAAAATAACGAACGATACGGTAGGACGTACGTGCGTCGATTTGCACCGGTTCAATTCATTTGCATAAGATTATCTTCAGGTTATATAAACTTACCTTCTTTATATTATTTTACCATAATCCCCCTTACTTATGAAAGATGTTTAAAGTTGAACACTGGTTAAACAACTTCCTGTCTCTATTCGTCACTATCCAAAAATAAGGACAGGACGTTGTGTTTAACTTTAAACATCTTTCATAAGTAAGACCCAAAGTTCATGATTCCAATAAGAGTTTCTAAATAGCACTAAATAGTGACCAAGTAACAAGTAGGTATAGTTGAAATGTGACAAACTTAATAAGGATAACGGCCAGTGAGTGCCTCACGATTTGAATTTACCAAAGGGTTTAAAAGTTAGATTGATCTTCATGATAAACGGGTAAAATAATCAATTAAGGGCTGATTTTTCAATCGATAAATAACTTTTATCTGAGGAATAAATATGGCGTTATGACATATTTTCAATACAATATCTGTCAAATCGCATATTTATTTCCTCAGATAAAAGTTATATAGGTATTGAAAAATCAGCCCTAAGTAAAATGTTTTGTTACAAAATGTAGGGTTGTTTTCTACAGTATAATGTGGGTAGACTCGATTGTGGAATAAACCAGTCAGTATCCCACCTCTGTGTTTTATTAGATGTTCCACTGGCGACGATTCGAATTTACGCGTAATTCCGTGCAAAAATAGACTAAAAAGTGCAACAAAATGCCTATTGGTAAACTGGAACCGTTCGATCTCAGTTCTAAACAATGGCCCGCCTATATTCGTCGTGTAAAACAGTATATTGTGTTGAACGAGATCAAGGAGGGACTTCGTGTGCCGTTGTTGATAACTGTGGTCGGCGAAGCGACTTATTCGCTTATGTGCGATTTGTGTTCCCCGGCGCATCCAGAAACAAAAACTTTTGACGAGTTAACAAAACTCGTAACCGATCACTTGGAGCCGCAAAGATCTGAGATTGCCGAGCGACACGTTTTTCGTCTACGCCGGCAAAATGGCGGCGAATCTCTCACGGAGTATTTACAAAAATTGAAACATCTCGCTTCCACTTGCAACTTTGGAGCTACCTTAGAGGAGAATCTTCGCGATCAGTTCGTGTCGGGGTTAGCGAACGAGACGATGCGGTCTCGAATTTTTGCCGAGAAGAATATCAAGTACAAGGAGGCTGTGGAACTGGCTCTGGCGCTGGAGGCTGCCGAGCGCCACGCGGAGGTCAGCGGCGCCACGACGGCGGCGGCGGCGGCCGACAACGTGGCGGCGGGGGGCAGCGGCGGCGCGGCAGGCGAAGGCTTGCATCAGGCGAACGTGAGGCGTTGGAGCGGCGGCGGCGGCCCCGCGCGCCCGGGACAAGGCGGAGCCGGCGCGGCGACCGCGGCCTCCCGAGGCGCCGCCGACCCGGCCGCCGCCGGCGCCGCCGCGCGCTGTTGGCGGTGCGGTAAGGCGCATCGGCCGGACAGGTGCCGGTTCGTACAGTATAATTGTGATGTGTGTGGTGTGCGTGGCCACTTGAAAGTGATGTGTAAAAAGGGACGTGCAGGTGCCCGACACAACTACGTGAGCGACGACGAGAGCGAGGACTTCTTCAACATCCAAGTGGACGGTACAGGTGATCGACCTTATCTTATTATGGTGTCGGTAGATCGTCGGCCTGTCGAGTTCGAAGTCGACACGGGCAGTCGAATTTCGACCATCAACGAGGACTTTTATCGGCGTAATTTTTCGGATAAGGTTATTCAGCCGGATAATTTGAATTTGAGAAGTTACGTCGGTTCAAAAATGGAATCGCTCGGTGTTATAGATGTAGATTTAGTTCTCGGAAATGTGTCGGCACTCGGGTGCAAGCTTCACGTAATCAAGAACGGGGGCCGTCCTCTGCTGGGAAGAGAGTGGGTGCGCGCTCTAAGAATTAAAAATATCACGATAGATTTACATGAGATTAGCGATGAAGTGAGCGATCCATTTGTGAACCGGCTAATAAAAGAATTCCCAAAGGTTTTTACGGATAAGTTAGGGACATGTAAAAAATCAATTCAGTTGCATGTAACGGATGACAGGCCGGTGTACGTTCGGGCGCGGCCGGTGCCGCTGGCGCTGCGCGCGCGCGTGGAGCGCGAGCTGTACCGGCTGGAGGCCGAGGGGACTATCTACCGCGTTGACTCTTCCGAATACGGAACGCCGATCGTGCCTGTCATCAAGGAATGTGGCGATATACGAATCTGTGGGGATTATAAAATAACTATAAATCCGAAACTCAAACGTGATCCTTATCCTCTTCCTCGTATAGAAGAATTATTTGCGACTTTAAGTGGGGGAGAGGAATATTCGAAAATTGATTTGAAACATAGTTACCAACAATTGTTGTTAACAGAGAGCTCTCAGCCGTATACAGCCATAACTACACATGTAGGTACCTTTGTTTACAGCCGAACCCCGTTTGGCCTATCTTGCATTCCGGAGAAGTTTCAAAAGATCATGGAGGAAACCCTGCGTGGTATACCGAATACCGTGGTATTTCTCGACGATATTTGTGTGACAGGTCCCACGAGACAGGACCATTTAAAAAATTTGCGCTCTGTTTTAGAGAGATTGAATGAAATGGGTTTTACAGTAAAAAAAGAAAAGTGTAATTTTTTACAAGCAAGCGTGAAATACCTCGGGTTCATTATAGATAAGACCGGTCTACACCCCGATCCTAAAAAGCTTGAGGCAATTTTTAATGCACCGCAGCCGAACGATGTCACTCAATTGAAAAGTTTCTTAGGAATGCTCAATTATTACGGGAAATTCATTCCTAATCTCAGCATTATTTTACAACCTTTGCATGCACTTCTGAAAAAGGGTTCAAGTTGGGACTGGAATGTCGAATGCGACAAGGCGTTCTCGGCGGCTAAGCGCGCGCTGTCTAGTGATAAAGTTCTGGTACACTATGAAGAAGGGCGGCCGCTCGTGCTATCGGTGGACAGCAGCGCGTACGGTCTGGGCGCGGTGCTGGCGCACGCCTACCCGGACGGCAGCGAGCGTCCGGTCAGTTGTGTGTCTCGAACACTTAATTCAGCGGAAAAAAATTACAGCCAATTAGATAAGGAAGCGCTTGCGATATTTTTCGGTGTAACGAAACATCATCAATACCTATATGGTCGGCGTTTTGTTTTACGGACCGATCATCAACCGCTCAGTTATATTTTTGGAGAAAAAGGTGGAATTCCACAAACGGCGGCAAGTCGCCTTCAAAGGTGGGCGGCACGTTTGGCTGCGTATGATTTCTCAACGACATTTGTTAGATCGATAGATAACGGCCCGGCTGACGCATTGTCTCGGTTGCCACTGCCGACCGAGCGGCGCCAGCGCCTCACGGAACCGGTTTGTTATGTTGATTTGGTACACGAAACAATGCCAGTCGATTTTAAAGAGATCGGGGTGGAAACTGATAAAGATAAATTACTGAGTAAGATTAAAGGCTATGTAATGTTTGGGTGGCCGTCTATGTCATGTTGTGATGAAGAGAAGCCGTATTTTGCTCGAAAGGACGACATTGTTATCGAGTTAGGGTGTCTTATATTTAAATACAGGTTGATCATACCCCCACCTTTGCAGAGCAGGGTTTTAGCGGAAATTCACGAAGGGCATTTGGGGGTGAATAAAATGAAAAATTTGTCGCGCAGTTACGTGTACTGGCCCCGCCTCGATCAAGATATTGAACAATTGTGTAGAATGTGTGGCGCGTGCCGCGCCGTGCGGGACGCGCCCCCGCACGCGTCCCTACACCCGTGGGAGTTTCCCCTCAAGCCTTGGCATCGCATTCACGCAGATTTTGCAGAGTGTGGGGGTAAGAAATACCTAATTATAGTCGATGCCTTTTCAAAATGGATCGAAGTAACAGCGATGAATAAAACGGATGCTCAATCTACCATTTCTGTGTTGAGATCAGTATTTGCGAGGTTCGGTCTGCCGTCACAACTGGTCACGGATAATGGCCCCCCATTCCTATCTGTAGATTTTAAGGATTATTGTAAAAAAAATATTATTAAACATGTAACATCGGCACCGTATAGGCCACAGGGCAACGGGGCGGCAGAAAATGCAGTCAAAACTATTAAAAAAGTTATCAAACGTGCGATTCACGAAGGCGAAAATGTTTCTAAAGCTTTGTGTAAATTTCTTTTCCAATATAGAAATGTAGAACACGCGACGACGAACGTGGCGCCGGCCGTGGCGCTGCTAGGCCGCCGCCTGCGCGGTCGCTTAGACGCGCTGCGGCCGGACGTAGCGGCCGGCGTGCGCGCTGCGCAACAGCGGCAGGTCGATAGCAAGGGAGGACAGGACCGGGACATACGGGTCGGAGATTCAGTGCTCGTTCGCGGTTACTCAGATAAAGGACAAAAATGGGTCGAAAGCAACGTTATAGAAAAAACGGGGCCTGTTTCGTATAAAGTTAATACAGGTAATGGCTTGCAATGGCGCAGGCACCAGGATCAAGTGATTCCTTTAGAACGTAGGAGTAGATACTCTCTTTCGCGACCAAAATTGAACATGTCGCAAGACCCCACTGTGTCACCGAAGGTAGACAGCGATGCCGATGAGACATATGAAGATGCTGCGGGGGAGGAGTCGGAAATAGTGTTGAGTCCTAAGCGGCAGCCGGAGCCGCCGGCGCCGGCCGCGCCCGCGCCCGCGCCCGCGCCGGTCTCGCGCGCTGCGCACTCTCCGACGCCTCCGCCGCAGGACGCTTCAGCTCGTGCGCTGCGAGCTTACAATCGGGCTAGACCTTAGTAATAGCTTAAGTAACTAGTGTGAGTAACTTAATTATGTAAGTATTTAGATTATATAGATCATTTAGATTATTTACTTAGATTTAAAAGAGGGAAAAATGTAGGGTTGTTTTCTACAGTATAATGTGGGTAGACTCGATTGTGGAATAAACCAGTCAGTATCCCACCTCTGTGTTTTATTAGATGTTCCACAAAACAAGAACAGTAATTTTGGAATAAGATGCAAAAGTCTTTGTGAAGAAATTCTGTAAAAAACAAACAAAAAAACACGCTGTTAAAAATAAGGTTCAAAGTTGGTTTAAAAAAACACTTATCTATTACTTACATTTAAACTTTAAAGTGAAGTTCTGTTCAAGAGACTACATAGAACATTTTTAGAGTAAAAACCAAATTTCAAATCAGGGCCTCATGAACCACATCAGTTTCACTGTTTTTTGAAGTCGGTTATTTAGACAAAATGTGAAGACAGATAAAGGTATATAACTTCAAGTCCCAAATACTAAAACAGTGTTCCGCAAAGGGTGTGCCGCGGCACACTGGTGTACCGTGGTCATTACTTGGTGTGCCTTGGAAAAATAAGGTAACCTATCTCAGTGAGCTCAACTAAGCAAGCTCATGCGTATAAAAAAAATGATTTTTCATTAATGGTGTAAGTACCTCTAACATTTTTTGATTTCCTAGATGTACCTTGAACACAAAAAGTTTGCGGAACACTGTACTGAAAGACCGCCACATTTAATCAGTTTGCAGATAGTCCTTAGAAGTGCCGTGGTCTCCAAGGTTGCTTCCCCGAGTATCAGGTCCTCCTCAGCAGCCAGCGGTTGCAGTGTCCGTGGAGCTGGAAGCGGCGGTACCTCATGCAGTGCCATTGAGGAATTTGTTGCATACGACGAATTGCCTCCAACTGGGGATAAATCGTTTCATTAGGTACCTACTACAAAGTTACGCCTTCAACTGGGGAGAATGTTTTGATTACGACAAAGTTACATTTTTTATTGGGGTAAAAATGGGGAACTTTAATTCTCGTTGTAGAGCAGTGTTCCGCAAAATTTTCCGATTTTCTAGATGTATCCTGAACACAAAAAGTTTGCAGAACACTGTTGTAGAGGACACTACCATTCTGCCGTCCGCTAGCTAAAACGCCGTTAATTGACATTTAATTTTGGTCTTTCACTAATAAATGCCATGATAAAAAGCTCAAAATTCAAAAAATGGATTTTGTCACTTAACGGCGTTTTAGCTAGCGGACGGCAGCATGCCGCTCTACATAAACTCTACATTCTCAAAAAATAAAGTTTGTTAGTTTTTGTAAAATATTATTGGGATTGCTACATGCCTCTTTCGTCAGTAGTTAGCCATCAATGATCTTAACTAAGGTGAAACAAGTTTTAATGCGATTCAATGAGTTAATTGTTTCAATTATTCGAATTGTTTGATTGTGCCAATGACATTGTGTTCACTAAATAACAGTAGCTTAGCTGTAACAATTCCTATTTCTATAGATCCTACTTAGTTAGAAAATTATAGTATTATGTACCTATTAGGTTATAACTTAGTCAGAGGCAATTCCAAAATTTACATTAGACAAATGCATAAATACCTACTCCTTGCAAGTAGTAAAGCATTCCACGTTCAGGCGGATCAAGCCCATCTTTAGGTACTTATATTCAAAAATTAAATCCTACTAATATTATAAAGGCGAAAGTCTGTGTGTGTGAATGTTTGTTCCCACGTATCTCCATAACTACTAAACCGATTTTGATGAAATTGGGAATGTAAATTTTCCCGTGGGATAAAAAAAATAGTAGTGCACGCGGACGAAGCCGCGGGCGTCCGCTAGTACTTAATAGTATTTAAGTTGAAAGTTGTATTTCTGTACTCACATAATCAATATTTCCCCCTCGGAACGGCGGCATAGCTTCACAAACCGCCACCAAACACAACAATAGTCCAAACAACAAGCACACGTGTATAAACTTCATGATTCACTGAAAGTATTCACAGCGAGTTTAATGAAATGTCATGAAGCGAGCGCAGCTTATTCAGTTGTGCCGGGATGGAACTCATCCAGTCTTTATAAAGGAATGCAAACGCCCACACACTTTCTTCCCGTCGTGCATCCAGACTAAGGCAGTACAAATGATCAGAGAAGCGGGCAGTGTTTTAGTTTAGGACATGTTAGTACAGTTGGGCCGCCGGATCTCGGCGTACGTGAAGTCAGGCTCTGCGCTGCGCAGTAGAAAATTTTGTATGAAAAAGTTGCACTGCGCATCGAAACGGCTAACTTCACGCACGCCGAGATCCGTTGGCCGTACTGTAGGTAGGTACCCATTCAATATACCTACTAACCTGTCCTAAAACACTACCTACATTTAAATTTAGTAAGTACCTACCTATGCATTTTTAAAATTTTAAATCTCATGGTACTTTATCATAAATATTTGTACACCACCTTTATTTAATCTTGATGTCTCTTTCCATTCAAAATTAATTCAAAGGTTGTCTGGAAGAGATCGCTTCTAAGCGATAAAACCGCCCAAGGTTAGTAGGTACATATATTCTACATATTTAATTATCTAAAGTTACTTTTTAGTACTTAAGTATAAAAGTAAGCCCGTATGAGCCAACTGAAATATTGAAAATAAACAATAACTTCAATGAAAATAGTACCTACCTACCCACCACATTATTTTGACAGAGATGAATGTCTGTGAAAAACAAACAAGGATTTTTCAATTTCACAATGATAATATTGGCTTCGATATGATTGAAGAGATCTAAGCCAATTAATATTGGAAGCGAAAACAGGCAAACGGATCATTTTATTTATTTCAATTTATTACTTAGTATACTTACACCATATTTTTGTTCCGTCTAAACCACGGGTTCCGAACCTGTGAGTACCTAAATACCCCCATCGGGGGTAAATTAGGTTTTTTGGGGGGTAATAGAACAAAACTAGATATATTATTTTCACTTTCAAATTAGTTCGTGTTTAAAATAGTCTAGAACTCTAGGGCCTCTATTAATAAACTCGTATTAACTTCTGTCAAAGTTGCGCCACGGATTAAACTATTGCCATCCTTTTTTGTTAGACAGTGACAAATAAGGATGGCAAAAGTTAAATCCGTGGCGCAACTTTGACATAAGTTAATCCGAGTTTATTAATAGAGGCCTAGAAGAATATTCTATATATATTTTACATAAGTAGGTACCTATCTATACTTTTTTAATTAACAATTTTATAAAGCCTATCCTCTGATAATACTCTATGGACTGGACATCTTTTGTAGTCAACTTTACAAAGATACAGCGTTATCTCTAAGCTGTCGCTAGTATGAAATGACTGTTGGTAAGTATAAGAAAATGTGAAAATATTTTTTGATTTTTACTTTTAACAAATATGCAAAATACATATAGATCTACCTAATCATCGTAAATCTTGCAAATGATTATTTGTTTTAAAATATTTCCTTTTCTTTTTAATGGAATGGTAGGTCTAATCGTACGGTTATGGTAAGAGGAATAACTCAAATAAAACTAGAATAGTATAAAAATATTGTTACATTTTCATATTTATTTTCTAAGCTAAGACACTAGAAGCGCCCTCGCGGCATCATAGTGATGGTATTTTGTGATTATGATGATGATGAAAAGTAGCCTATAGCCTTCCTCAAGAGTTTAGATCAAATGCAGAAAGAATTTTTCAAATCCGACTTGCAGTTTCTGAAATTAGCGCGTTCAAACTAACAAACTCTTCCGCTTTATAAATTGTTATAGATTCTGTGGCCAACACTATCTTCTATCTTCTAACTCACGCTCACACTCACAAAGTCACAAACACTAAACTAACGATTTTATCTGACATTCAATAACGTCTCTCGTAATTTTTTGAAACTCCATCATCATTATCTGAGGACACAGCTAATCTAGCTTACAATCATTGAAGTGAATCGAAATTGTGGTCTTGTTTATGTTTTCTTGATATGATTTTTTTTTTTATGAGAATTAAGTCTAATTCTCGTCATGCTCCACCAATAATAACAATGCAAAGGTTTGTAATTATTTTTGTATTTTTTCGTACTTTCGTAACATATTTTTCCCGTCTGAATCCTTTGTAATAACATTTTCATCCAACAAATCATATCAAGAAAACATAAACAAGACTCTACAATTTCGATTCATTTCAATGATTGTAAGCTAGATTAGCTGTGTCCTCAGATACAGAGAACAAAGAAGTACCTACATAAACTGAGTAGTAAGAAGCCATGACGGAGGCCTTTAAGCAACCAAAAACTCCGTCGCCAGAGTAGCCCACTAGTTCATAAAAACTTACACGAGTAAATTAAGTTTAGAATCAGAAATGAGTGCCTATTGAAACGCTTACGCTACGCTTACTTGAGTAGAGTCAAGTAGAGAAAAAAAAAAGCTGTGAACACCTTAAACTGTGTAGTAGGACATCTAAAGGTATTGGAGAGGTAATGATAGTTAATAGGAACCATTCTTAAATTAGAAGTATAAACCTCCCACAGCAAGTCAGTTTGTCTGTAACCTAATATTCGACAACACAATCTCTGTATAATTCTTCCGCGAACTGCAATAAAGAGCATTGAGTCAGATCATAATTGGTTTAACGGTGGCGTAATTTCCTAATAAGAACTACAAGTGTCCTTTGACACCATTTTCTAGAATTGTCCCTTGTTTTCTAAGAATCTTCCGCCTATGCGCCTCTACTCAATTTATGTGTAGTAAACTTGTTAACACACACATAAATCCGAGTCATTGTTTTCCGTACGAACAGTCAAAAAAGTCAGTCTTTTTTTTTCTCTCAGGTCAATTGCAACTTGCTTTCTTTTACGTGTGAGCTCTCTTTTGATGACAATAATTCTCGTTCAACGCAAAATTGTGGGAGTTCCCTATTACGCCGACAAAGTTACAAAATAAATTTTTGGAAAACCCTTTTTTTAGGGTAGCTCCCCTACATGTGAAGTGGGATTTTTTATGATGAATGAAGGAATGATGAATTTTTTTGTTTCGTCGTCTATCCCATCGTGTGGGGTATCGTTGAATAGGTATTTTATAATGACTTAGGCCTTGCTAGTACTATTTTTCTATTTAATGCTGCATTTACGAAATATTAAACTTTAAAGTGCAAATGTTTGTTTCAGTCGAGCGTCCAAATACCAAAGTACCAAATACAAAATTCTTAGAACAAGTCCTTTAAAGTGACTAAGATGAAATACAGTTGTTGCTTTGTAGTTGCTTTGTTGTTGACTAATACTACGGAACCCTACACTGCGCGTGGCCCGACACGCACTTGGCTGGTTTTTTAATCCATTTCTGTCTTAATGGATAAAAGTGGATAAGACTCCGGAAGTATAGAGCTGTAGAAACAAGGTGAGACCAAACCATTTAAGAAGCCTTACTAAATTGGTAGACGTAATACTTAACGTTATAAACGGTGACCATGATAGAACTTCTCTGAGATATTAAAAAGAAAAACCTAGCCGAAAAGCGATACCTTTAGCTATCATCGAAACTTCTTATACGTTTTGTGTTTCTGTGCTAAGACAAAAGACAAATATCGCTTATAGAAATCATACGTTTTGTGTTTCTGTGCTAAGACAAAAGAAAAGTATCACTTATACCCTGAAGTACAAATGGTATTAACATGATAAATAAAAATACATACTTTGTGCCCTCCAAAAGTGGTCACCCCAGCGCAGTTCAGTCAGGTTATTATCGATCGGGACTTGAACAACAGAGACATCGCGATACCGCCACACCGCTCATGTTTGTCGCATAAACATGAAAACACGACCTTATTTACCGGCCCTTACTACCAATACACTGATCATCTTCGATAATTCAGTGCTTGTTAGCAAAAACGCTTATCTGTGATGGTGTGAAGTGCTAGTGTCAAAAATGTGATCAGCGGAACCGAAAACACTTTCCTGAAGAAAACTTGAGCGCCATGGTATGTTATCTAACCAGTATATTTTAGGATATTGACTTGTTTTTACAGAAAGAGTACATTGTATTATTACTTTCAAAGCTTAAGTAGGTACCCACTTAAAGCGAGTACAATCTTCAAATCTTATGGCCCAAAAAATAAACGCATTAGCTGAAGTAGGTAGGTAATCACATAGTTTATCCGTCAAAGAAAATAAGCAGATTCCCTACTATAATTTTCTTTTTCTTTGAAAGACTTTTCGGGATTACCTACGAAGTAGATACCTATGTTACTTATTACTGAGATCCTCGAATAGATTTCAGTTGAATAAAATATACTAATCCGGTTTCGGATTACAGTAATGTTTTCCGACTCTACATTAGGATACATTAAGTACACAAATAGACGAGAACACAAATAAGAGAAATTAATTTTGAAAGTATCAACTATAAGTATTATTGACCCATAAAGGACGAAAACAAAAATAGAAGGATTTCCCTTGGTTTTGCCATACTGAATACTTACAGCTTTTTTTTTTCAGAAATATAGGAAAAATGACCACTGAAAGAAGCAAAATGAGTAGCACGTTAAGTGCTTTTGGCGGAGGCGAGGCATGTGGTGCGAGATGGACTCTTGGGGCTCTTCTATTGGCCCCTCTCACTGCTGCCAATTCCAGCTATTGCGCTGTTCCTGCTGTGATGCTACTAGCTGTCTTCATCACTATAGCGAGTAAGAACCATTGTAGAAACATACTTCAAACTTTTAAGACCACCATTAATTCTCAGCATTTATAAAGAGAAGACTTTAAAGATCACCGTATCAACTAAATTTATAAAGCGATTCGTGTTTAAATGGATCTATAAAATAACTTAGGAAGAAATGTTTGCAATATGCTGCGCGAAATTTGAAGTTTTTAAGTCTAAAATTAGTATGGGTTTATCAAAGAGCATAAATGACTCTACTTTATACACTGTAATAAATAAGCCATAATAAATGCAAGTCTAATGTCTTTCAGCTTTCACATGCAAAGACTTGAAGAAGCTCGCAGAAATACTACCACCAGCAAAAACAACGCGGGGACGCCGCCAGCGAAATTTACGATCATTCGCGGACTTTATGGCAATGTGGGTGACCTTCCTCTCCCATCTGGTGGCCGTGGCTATCTGTGCCAGGATACTGAGCGCGACTGCTGACCACGTGACTGGAGGTCGAACCAGGAGATGGCTGTTTGGGTACGAGACTCGGGCTTTGGGAGAACCCTGGCCTGATGTTTTAGGAGTCACCGTTGTTATGGTGGTCTGCGCCATGTTTATGTGCGGATTGGAGGTAAACAAACCCACTTTTTAAGGGTGTATATTAAATCTACGTTCGTAATGAACCAGAATCTTTGCTTTGTCTGATGACTAAGTAACAGAGCGAACTGATGAATAGTCTGAGAATGCGACCAATTAAAATAATTAAGTTGAAACCTCAGGCGGAAACATCTCGATTAATCTAGTCTGCCTTTAGTTACCAGTAGGCCTAACATGTGCAACATCGAGAGTCGAGAAACTAGATTTCTCGATCGGTTAAACTGCTCTAGCGTATGCGTTAGAGCAGTACGACCGATCGAGATATCTCTCTCGATGTTGCACAAGTTAGGCCGACAGGTTACAAATGATTCGAATGTATCTTGGTACCTTCGACTAAGGGCTGATTTTTCAATCGATAAATAACTTTTATCTGAGGAATAAATATGGCGTTATGACATAATTTTCAATACAATATCTGTCAAATCGCATATTTATTTCCTCAGATAAAAGTTATCTAGGTATTGAAAAATCAGCCCTAAATATAACATAAGTAGGTACCTACCTACCTAAATAATATCTATTAAAACAGTTGTCTTTGCAGGAAAGTATGATGTTCACGTTTATGCTTCTCGTCCTTCTGTACATATTCAGCCAATTTTTCACAATATTTGGACTGATTAATTTGGATATTGCAAATATTAAGATGCCGATACCAATAACCATTTATGAGGTACCTAACTAAACATAGATTTTATTGCTTCGATTGAAACTAAATGTTCTTCGACTAACTATTTATGAAATGTTGCAGTTGTTTGCAGCAGGTGCGCCGATTTCCTATGCATTTACAGTCGTGCTTCCTCCGAAAGAAAGTGGATCAATGCGAAAGAATCTACTATTGATGATTGGATTGCCCACTGTTATTCTTTGTGGATTATGTTTTTTATATACAAATATGCTCAAAGGGTAAGTGTTTCATCCCTTAGACCTGTAACGTTTATTAGATAAACAAAGCTTAAAGCTCCTTTTGTTCTTATGCGCATAGAAATAGCATAAACGCAGCATTGCCTGTAACGACGCTACTGGAAGCAAGAGCAGCTGGCTGGATCTGTCCCCTTCTCGCTGCCGTGACAGTCTCAGGGGTCTGTCTCGCTCTGACAGAGTTGTGCCCTCTTCTCTTTACTGTGCTGGTGGCACTAGCGTCTCCGGAATGGAAGGTGCTGACTAGATCGATGACGTATGAGAGCACGACCACTGGAAGTCCAGTATTGGCGGTGTTCACAGGAGGTAAGTTTACATGTTCATTATTTCCGCTTCAATGGGCCTGTTTACCTCATTCTGAAACAGGATTACTGCTTACCTAGTATAATTAATGATTTATTTTTCGTGTACGCTTGTTAGATTTAGTTGTACAATTAAGTTTGCTGAGTTTTTTCAGACGTCTGCTTTCAGTTTTATAACTTTAAAGCAAACTATAGTCTTATGCGAGTGCTAGCCAATTTTCTACCAAAATGAGTTATGAATAAGTGCAATGATTTTTCTTTCATTTCAGGAAGTCTAGCAGCGATCTTAGCGTTTGCCTGTCCCCTCTCTCACATGATAACACTAATGAACGCAAGTCACTTGCTCGGCATCTCTATCCAGGCATTCCATTTCATCATCATGCGATGTATGCCAACAACGGAGCAGATCGAGGCTGGCGGTAAGTTATTGAACAGATTTTGTGTTGTTATAGAATAATTTGATCTTACTTGAAGTGTTGATTGTTCGCCACGATAAGTCGAGGTCATTTTGGGAAAACCAAACTATTAATATTACGCGACATATTTCTTAGTACTACCAAATAGACTTAGAAAATACAGATTGATTAATTAATAATATTTTTCAGATGTTGAATACAAACGCTTAGGAAAAGAAGCGAACGCGCGAGCCTCTAAATCTGCAAGTAGCAGATCAAAAAGGGGACTTTGGTTTATACCTTCAGCTATACGCCATACCAAAACTTTGGAAAGTATCAAGTCGAAGGTCACCGCAAAAGGTAAACCAATAGAGATTAAATAAATTGGATTATTACACACCAGAATACAATATAGCTTGCGTTTATCCTGATCTAGATTAGTCTACATAGCACCAGTGGTGTGCTGAAGTGATACAGATTAATTTGTTTCATTGTCTAATTGCTGCGCGTAATTAATGTTGAATTGCGACCAATTTTATTAGAGTAGCGTCATAAAAATACTTTTGATGAGCAAGTTAGAATAGGGTCATAAAGTTTATGTATCCTTATAAAGAAAAACTTCATCATTACACGAATTAATAAGGTGTCTGTAAATGTTTAGAAACTGAAGAGCGAGAATGTCTGCTCCTCGACGAGTATGCAGGCGGTACTAATGAGGATATGGATCCGAGCTGCAGCAGTGGACCAGCTGAAATGACCACGGCTGAGGTCGGGGAAGTGGTGTCTGACGTGGAAGCTAGCGATGGAGAATTGTCGTCTGGTGATGACTCTACTGACATCGACGCAGTGGTCAAGGAGTATAAAGATAGGATTCAGGTAATTTAGACGTGGCTTTTAGTAAAATTAACTGATTAAACCTAAATATAAACAGTAAGAGATTACTAAATATACCTAAGTTAGAGTTCGTCCAGCAATGGACTGCAATTATAATACCTAGATATCGATAACTAGCTGACGCCCGCGGTTTCGCCCGCGTAGACTACTATTTTGTTTATCCCACGGGAACCGTGCATTTTTTCGGGATAAAAAGTAGCCTATGTCCTATTCCGGTCATTATCTATCTATGTTTCAAATTTCAGCCAAATCGGTTCAATGGTTGTCGAGTTATAGAGGAACAAACATACATCCAAACATCTATCCAAACATGCATCCAAACATCCAAACTTTTGCATTTTTAATATTAGTGTGATTCGGGCTTTAAACTTTACGCATATCTAGTATCATCTCCAACTCCATGATGATGTATGAAGATAAGGTACCAGAATAATCTAACCAAACCTATAGAAGGTTTGGTTATTCTGGATCTGGCTATCTAACGGACATACATTTATGCAGCAGTCTGTAATTTATAAAGCAATCTCATTTGACAAAACATGGAACATTTTTGAAATATCCATAAAAAGGAACATCAACGAATTTACTACACCGATTTGTTAGCATAACTAGCTGGACCTGAGGTTATCACCTGCCCTGACCAGACTACCAAAACAGTCACCAAAGGAATCAATACAATATTGCTCCCTGCACAGTGGAGTTACAATGTTCTATCGCCAATGCAGTAGAGACCAGTAGAGTTAAAAGGTTTGATCATATTCAGATGGTGTTACAATGTTTTATCTGACAGGTAGTGACTTCGATTCCCGAAGCTAGTGCTCCATCTCCACCATGCGTGCGCGGAGCACGCTGGGCGGCAGTGGGCGCGATCACTCAAGTGGTAGCCGATGGTTTCATAGCAACTGCCTTCTGCAACGAGGGATTGAGAGTGCCTATGTTTGCTACTGGCATACCATGTAAGTGACAGGAGATGTCTCTTGAACCAATATCTATAGATACCTACATAAAAATACACGCCTCTTTCCAGTAGGGTTCGGCAGGGACCACAGATTTCCATTTGTTCATCCTGACACAATATTTTCGCATCAACCACCCCCATTGCATTTTTCATACAAGCTTAGGTTTCGGGTATTTGTTGATACGATCGAGTACTTTTGTCTTGAAAATGTTTATTTGTAAGGGGGGTTTACAGTGGCTGAAACCTAAAATATTACACACATTACTGTGTCTTAATTAGACACATGTGCGTGAAAACCTACATACATAAAATCCCGCTTCTCTTCCGTAAGGAAAGGCATACACCACAGATTTCCACTAGCTACGATCGCGAAACATCTTTTTCCGCCAATTCTCTTTCATCACTTGACTTGAAATAAAAAATTTTCAAAAAAAAAAAATATAACCGACTTCATAAAATACTTGCACTAAAAAGCGAAAAATAAGACTACAAACAGATTTATTTAATTTGTTATTTTAATTGTTATAATGTTGAAATCGGTGTGCATAAAATATAGTCATTGTTTTACTTAACACCGACTTCAACATTATAACAAACATAAAATAACAAATTAAATAAATCTGTTTGTAGTCTTATTTTTCGCTTTTTAGTGCAAGTATTTTATGAAGTCGGTTATATTTTTTTTTGAAAATTTTTTATTTTTCCATTTTTAGTGTTGTGTTTCTGTTTTTTTTTTAATTTAGAAAGATGTTACTTTACTTATTGTGTTTTGCTCATCAAGCCCTTTCATTTGATACCCATATCACTAAAAAAATCCATGGAACAGGTCCTGACTCCATCATCAGATCAGCTCGCTGTTACCATATTATTACATTGTAGTTGTCACTTCACAGATTTGCTGAGTTCCGAGTTTCAACTCAATCGGCTTATTTATTGAGGAGTTCTGTTGAGCAGCTCTTGACTCCATCATCAGATCAGCTCACTGACACCATATTATTACATTGTATTCGGAACTTGACAGATAAGCCGAGTTTCAACTCAATCGGCTTATTTACTGAGGAGTTATGTTGAACAGCTTTTGACTCCATCATCAGATCAGCTTGCTGATACCATAATATTTCATTGTTCTCAAGAATCTATAAGTGCACAAAATTTCAGCCCGATAGTTCCACAAACACACAAAAAATTTGAGGGTTTCCCTCGATTTCCATGGGATCCCCTCATCAGATCCTGATTTGGTGAAGATGGGACCACCTCGGAAGTATACCCTTTGTAACAAAAAAAGAATTTTCAAAATCGGTCCACAATTGACGGAGAAATCGATGAACATACATAAAAAAAAAAAAAAAAAAAATACATACATCCGAACATAGAACCTCCTCCTTTTTGGAAGTCGGTTAAAAATAATTATTTATTTATGTTTCAGTATGGGTTATTGGAGTTTTTATCAGCGCGTGGCAGCCGGCACATAATCTGGCCATGAGGAAGTCACAGAGCCTAGAAGGTCCGCTGGCGATGCTGACCGCTCTATTGTTCCTCACGCCTTTGTTACTGGACTCTTGGCCTGCTATCACTCTTTTTGCTGGCGCAGGTAAGCTATTCAATTGTCGGTTAGAAATTCAACGCAAACTTTTGCCAAGTTATGTTCTTCAAAGCACATGCAGAACATAACAGTCTAGTATTCCTGTGCTGCAAGTACTTATTCATTTTCATCAAAAATAATTTCTGTGGATTTTTTTTTACTTTTGTAGGTTTTTTTTGTTTATAATTCGATAACTGAAAAATGCACAAATCTTTGAAAGTAGAGTTGTTCCATGATAATGTTTTGTCTCTATTTATGTCTTCATGATGAAAGTTGCCTCCGTTAGTTAATGTTATTCACGTCACAAAATTGTGTGTGATCAGATCAGATGGTTTAATTTATTATTACATTTTAGGAGTGGTAATCTACGCGCGATGTGAAAGATGGTGCGGCGATCTGGCAGTGCAGCAAGCGCGTAGTGCTTTGGAGAAACATAAGGTGTCCGCGGCTGTGCCTCTGACTGGCGCGCGCCTCGCTCACATAGACGCTGTCTATATCACCAGGTAAAAAGTGTTGTGGCTTAACTTATCGTTCTTAATAATTCAATAGATCTTTAGACGATGTTTTACGCGGTCACAGAAATGTACATCGGAGGACACGTCTAACAAAACTGATTTTGTGACATTGGAACGAATAAATTGGTTGGTTATAAATTGTTATGATGTTGATCATAATAAGGCCATACAGGACAATGCTTTCTGTTGAAAAAATGTTTCAAATAACGAGCCTATAATAGGGTTTTAGTAGGGATTTTTACAGTTATTCACTGAGGATATCCGTTTAACAGCTCCTGACTCCATTATCAGATCAGCTTGCTGCCAATAAGAGTGCCAAATTTCAGCTCAATCGGTTGAGGGTAACTGCTTCAAAATTGATTTGCCAAATTCCACCCGAACAAACATACATAGCAAGTTCAACAAAATATTGTAAAAAAAATAATGCAGCTTATGCTAAAAACAAAACCTACAGAGATATTTCTGAAGCGAGAAATATACCTATAGAATTAAAATCAAGAAAATTAGTTATTTGAATCACTTTTTCACGCTTTTTCTTTATTATTAATTATTATAATATTCGTGTAAATTTGCAGATGACAGGAGGATGACTCGGATTCGAGTCTTGACAACCTATTGGATGACGAACAGGACCCTGACGACGAATGACAATCGGAAGACATCGTCATCATCGCCCACACTCATCGTTCCATTACAGAAATGGAGTAATATGCAAACTGTAGAGCGCAGTAGATAGTGAAATTATATTCTTACATGCAAAGCACCCTAAATTCTCAATCGCAGTGTAAGCGGCAAACAACGGAATGAAAATTATCTTAGGCTGTGTCCCCAGTAGGCAAACTGTGAGCTGCCGACTGAGTTTGCGCCGTATCGGTTTAGTACGCTCTTCCATATATTTGAAATGGAGTGTCCACAGTTTGCTAGTTTTGCGCTCACTGTACCTACGCAGTTTGTAGCGTTACGCGCAAAACTAGCAAACTGTGGACACTCCATTTCAAACTACTAAACCGATACGACGCCGACGCAAACTCAGTCGGCCGCTCACAGTTTGCCTACTGAGGACACAGCCTTAGTTTAGCAGAAGTCTGTAAAGAAGTTACTTACGCCGCGGTCCACGTGAGCGATCTGGATGCGAACGCGAAGCGGCGCGGAAACAATAAACAGTCGATAACTATTGTAGTGGCCTACGCGTGACCAAACGCAAATTCACGCGAATTCAAACCGAAAGTGTCACCACGTCGGATCGCTTCGCAATCACGTTCGCTTTGAATCGCCCATGCAAGACGCCCCGCCTTATAGTTACGGTCTTTACAAATCAATCTATAGATTTAACATTTCTAGTTTCAAGGGACAGTAAATTGAACTCAATTTTATAAACATGAGACTATAACCACGTTAATAAAATTGTCACTGAAATATCGTTGGTTGTTTTTAAAGACTTACGAAGTCGAATTGACATTTTTGAATGCGCGTAATATGCGCGTTTCTATGCAGAAATACGCTTATGTGTCTTATCGACTTGACCGTAAGATTACGCGAAATCTGGAACGCGTTAAAAACTTTGAGAAGAGTGCTAGAGTGTTGCGTTAGTGTGAAACTATTTTACCCTCGTTTTCAAATCTGGGCTTCGATTGGCTTGCCTTTTCTGTGATGCTGTAGAATATCTATGCGCTCTATAAGTTTGTTACTCTGATGTGTTACCAAAGACTTTTAAAAGTGAGATTTTAATTATTGGCTTTTAGAAAATAGTCGAATCGAGTGATAAAATGTAACTAAGGACAGTTGGTAAAATGTAACTAATGACGGCTAGTTGGAAAGTGATAAGAGATAAAGAAAGACATTAAGTGTGATTCGGTAGGTATACATATTTTTCAATAGATATAATTAGTAGTATGCTTTTGATAATGACTAGTACTTTATGCGTCGTATTTCAAGAGAAAAAATAAAATTTCAATATTTACAGAAACGGTCTGAAAAAACTGTAATAAAATAATAACTATACCTAAGTACTTAATTCTAATGCAGCATCTTATTGCTTTTATTCGCTCAAACAAAAAAGGATAATTCGTTCGACCCAGCTCGGTTCGGATCGGTTATAGCTCGATCATAAATCAATGTTACTAGGACCTCATAAAACTATATTTGACTGTTTGCCAATTAATAAATTAGTATCTAGTATTAAAGATTAGTAGATACGTTTTGAGATACGCTAGCTTTCTGCTTTTATCGCGTATTGAGGACGGTTTACTAAATATTGCTTGACTGTTATGAAAAACTCTTGCTTCAAATTAGTCCCAACAGATGAATTTATTTTCGGAGAAAGATAGGTACTTATAGTTTATAATAAAAGCACGGTCAGATCCGTAAGGGTATTGTTATGTATTGATATTTGGTTCTAATTATGTCATCATTTTCAAAAAATCTGTTTAAAAAATTAGTGAAAAATTTAAAATTTTATGAATAAGCCCCGTACATATATCCCGTCATAAACAAGAAAAGAGCTGATAATCTTCAAACGGCTGAACCGATTTTGATAAAACATATCTAAGAACCATCGCTAAAAAACCTGCTTTCAAATAAAAAAAACTGCATTCAAATCGGTTTATCAGTTTAAGAGCTACGGTACCACACACAGACAGACACACATAGCGGTCAAAATTATACTATACATATACACCCCTCTTTTTGCGTCGGGGGTTAAAAATTAAAATCTCTCAATAAGATGTCATGAGAATCTGTGAATACTTCAATTAGACCTAGAATTATTTATAACAACTTTTAAACAATATTTAGTAAATATAGCACGTAACTGAAGAAATGTGAATTATTAATGAATAATGATTTAAATTCGTTATATCCGTCCATTGTCATACAAACACGCTTTGCCTTATGCTAAAAAACGCTTACTTAGAACATTAAGATTAGTGGTATACACCCCTCTTTTTGCGTCGGGGGTTAAAAATTAAAATCTCTCAATAAGATGTCATGAGAATCTGTGAATACTTCAATTAGACCTAGAATTATTTATAACAACTTTTAAACAATATTTAGTAAATATAGCACGTAACTGAAGAAATGTGAATTATTAATGAATAATGATTTAAATTCGTTATATCCGTCCATTGTCATACAAACACGCTTTGCCTTATGCTAAAAAACGCTTACTTAGAACATTAAGATTAGTGGTGTCGAGTAATTTAACGTGAAACGTAAACGTTCTTATTTCGTTCTAGCCGAAGAAAGATCAAAATAGATTGAGTTCCTAAGCACACTATGCCGAAAATACGCAACTGAATTTCGGCGTGATTACGCCTATAATGCTATCTCAATTACTAGCAACGCATTTGCCGAAATTACGTCGCGTTTTGGCGTACGACCGAAATTCGGTCCGGCGTAAGTTTGGCGGCAACGTATTCTAATCTATAGCAACACATTATACGCGACGGAAATCGACTACGAACGTTTGAACGAAACAAAAGACTGGACGTTACGCAACCGAATTTCTGTCGCGTAATTTCTGCGCCTATGGTGTGTCATTTCAGCAGAATATGTCAGAAGTTCGGAACGTGAAATCAGCCACGGAATTTCGGTCGCGTAATTTCAGCATGTGTTTAGTTTGACACTAAAACTTATGTATTAGGAAACAAAACATACGGCGCAATGTTGAATACTAAAAAAACAAAAGTTGATGTTTTTAATAACACCTACCTACTGTCACCTCACTTCCCTTACAATACTCATAAGAATTATTCCAGGCCTACTGTTCAAAACAAAACGCTATGTCTTCTGTCTCAAGGTTCAGTTTGCAATAAAAAAGTTGCTGAATTGAATAATTTAGTTTTAATAAATCACATACCTTCACTTTTCTAACAGATACATTCTATAGATGTTTTCAGCGGCTTCGTCGTCGAAACTTGGATTGAATTTCACTTCTATGACATCTTTGAAGCCTTCATTTGGTGTAGGCTCTGTGAATTTTTTTCTGTAACAAATACAAAATCTATAAGATTTATAAAGTTGAAGTTATTTACCTACCTAATGCAAAATCAAAAAGAGAGTTTAAACAACAAAGGAACTAAAACATTAGGTAATGCGACTAAGCTTTTAAAAGTTCCCTAATAGCTTCCAAAATTCAAAAATCATTTGTTCAGTATGACCACTATGATCACTTTATCGTCTTAAGAGCTAAGTAACTCTATCATGGATCTACTCTTGTTCTTACGACCAACACAGTGAAGAATCAGGGCAACAAACACGGTATACCTACCTAGCTCTCTTTTCGGTGATGCGCCTGCAGTTTAATCCGCATGGAACTAACATAAATAAACCAATTTACTTCCAAAACCTTTCCCAAGTTTCATTAAAACCTTCTATCTAGCAGTTATGAAGTGATTGTGTTTCAGACATCAAAACAAAATCACAACTTTTCATTTTTTATTCAGTTAGGTAGTCACTAATGAAATAATACCTCTATTTCATTGAAAATGAAAAGTCATCAAAATTTTCGATTTCGTCGGAATTCGAACCAGCATTGATATAATCGGTGCTACAACCGACAAATACGAGCTTATCAAGATTTTCATCCCACGAATATGGATTCCCTGGCTAAGCTGGTTGAAGCACCGGCTTGAGGAGGATCGCTTGTATCAATGCGGGTTCGAATCCCTCCAGAATCAAAAATTTTGTTAAACTCTAACTAAAAAAAGCACTCACTTGTAAGAATGAAACACAATATCATTAACCGGTACATGATTGATCTTCATCAGCTCTCTAAACTTGTTGTTGTGTTGCGCGTGCGCCTTCGTGGCGGCCATTTTAGCGCAGCGACACTCGACGTTCATTTCCTTAGCGAGCGCTGTCCAGCGGCCACGGGATTCCGTGTCGGGGTTTGTACTGTCTACTATCACACTTTTACCTTGCTGTAAGAAGAATTACCATTGTTATTAATTTATTAAAGCACAGTTCTTCTATTTAAGGGAGTGGCCACACTGCGTTTTTTGCAGCGCGTTTTTTACAGCTCGTTTATGTCGATACAAACGCGCAGACAGCACCCTTCCCACAAAATAAATATAGTCGTATTGCTCATTATACGGACTAAAAGTGAAGGAAAAAATGTCATTTGTCCTTCAATTTTGACATAAAACGTATCAAAACTAATCAAAATTGAAGGAAAAATGACATTTTTTCCTTCAAATTTAGTCCGTATAATGAGCAATACGACTATAGGTATTGTATCCAAACAAATGCGATGCGAACGCGCGTTTGTACCATACAAACGCGAAGCTCGAAAACGCGCTGCAGAAAACGCAACTCCCTTACAGTAACTACAAAAAAATACTATTCTACATGAATTAAGTGAAAATTCATCATCATTATGATCTCAGCCGTTGGATGTCGTCTAGACTGCTGGACATAGGCCTTTCTCATAGATTTCCATGTATTGCGGTTGGATGCGACTTGCATCCGCCGCCAGCCTACAAAAACTCATATTTTACTTTAAACTTTCTTACTATTTTCATTGTACCTAAGTACTTACAAAAATTTTCTTTCATTCTATTTTTGTTATTTTATGGTGTACTTACCTACTTTAAAATTATATTATATTCTGTTCTTACTTACGCTTAATAGTTTTTTCGCTTCAACAGCGCATTTCTGCCAGGAGCCCAGAACATCCCGGCACACAGCAACGTAACGGTGACCGGATTTCTTCTCTATTTGCTTCGCCAGGAAGGATTTACCACTGCCGGGATAACCCACCAAAACTAAAATCTGAAACATATAAGTATGGCTATATTTTGAAACGAACAATATGAATAATTTTAAATTGAAAAATCTTATCAAAATTTTCAATTCCGACGGGATTCGAACCCGCAATGATACAAGCGATCCTTACAATAAAATGTAAATACCCAAGTGTGGATCAACACTATAACAAAATAAAAAAAATATGAATAATATTGGTCGAAATATACCTACCATATACCATTATATTATATAAAGCGGAAGAGTTTGTTTTTTTGTTTGTTTTTTGAAAGTGCTAATCTCTGGAAGTCGGATTTGAAAAATTATTTCAGCATTTGATAGCTTAATTCTAGAGAAAGGTTAAGTACACATAGGCTACTTTTCATCATCTTAAACCAATACTACGCAGGAGACACCGAGGGCGCACCTAGTTACAAATATAAGTTTTGTTATAAAGTCTAACTAAACCAAATGAATTATGTGATAGTGTTAGTTTTAAGTTAGCTTAGACTAGGTTTAGGGGATGGGGGCACCAGGTCAGACAACCTTCACGCGAGCCCAAAGTTGCTTGTCCCTTTTGGATCCATCCCTCCCCATCGAGCTGCTACTCTTTGGGGGATCCGGGGGGAACGGCAGCTGAGGGACGGTGTGCCCTGTTAAGTCCGACAATAACTTCTCTCATCCCGGGATCTTATTGTCGGATAACCAATGGTCTGACAGGGGGGGGTAGCATCTCCGCGCGTCCCTCTGAATAGCAGAGGGCGCAGTGGATGAGGCTGGGACGTGCTTGGCGTGCTTCCTCACGGCCGCCGAGTAGGCATCGGGAGTGGGTTCTTCCGTGCCAGCGTCCCGAGCTCGGAACTCCGAAGGGTCCCTAGGGCCTTGAGGAACTGAGGGCCTAGGCTGGCCTTATGGCCACCCGGGCTGCGAGGAAGACAACCTCTCTAAAAAATTACCCTGGCGGACGTCCTCCGATGGTTTTGGGATGTGGGTGGCTTGGTGACTCGGTCGTGGTGGACCTTCAGGCCAGGTCAAGGTCGACTGACTTGCCTTGCCACCAGTCTCTTAACTGTCTGGGGGAAGAAGCTGCTGAGGGGGAACGGAGCGAGGCCGGTCCCCTTCTAGCGGCCCAATGAAAGGCGAGTCGTGCGGCGCACCCGCAAGGGTTGTGCTTCTAGAACGAGCCTGTGGGCTGCATGAGGAAGAAAACCTCTTTAAAAATTACTTCTGGTGGCGGAAACCTCCGACGTTGGGACTGGGCATCTTGGTGGCGGTCGGTTGGTGGTCGGTCATGCCCATCGGCAGGCCGGCCAAGCCTTGTGCCCGTCCCGTATGTCTGGAGGAAGAAGCTGCTGAGTGGGGTCGGTGCGAGCCGGTCCCGCTCACTCAACGCAGCCGAGTGGAAGGGCAAGTTGCTGAGCACACCTGTGTGATGCGACGAGCCCTTAGCTGGGTTGTAGGAGGAAGAAAACCTCTTTAAAAAATTACAACTGGCGGCAGGACACCAGCCGCTGAGTGGGTTCGGAGCGAGGCCGAACCCGCTCGGGATGGGGGCGGCAACGGGTTGGTGGCAACATCAGCCCTATCCGCCTGCCCCGTGAGGGGGCGAGTGGTACCCCCTGCCATACAGGGGGCTTTTCGGGTCTGCGGGTTGTCGGGGCGAGGGCTCCGGCTGCTCATTATGCAGATCCCGGGAGGGCGGCGACACCGGGTTGGCCAGTGTCGTCGTGAGCTCCGCGCATGTGGTGTCACAGCCATGTGTGCGGGTGCCGGGCGTGGCTGTGGGTGCCATTACCGGGACTGTGCTCGAGGCAAGCTGCAGGAGGGTCACCGGTGCGTTCCGTATGGAGATCCCGGAGTCCCTCATCTTGCAGAGAGGCCGGCCACCAGCTTTGTTTTTAGTGAGTCGGCCAGTGTTGGTCAACCTCACACACCCCAATTACGTCCCTCGGCGTAGTTGGAAGTCTGGATGCAGATTTTTTTAAGCTGTAAATAAAAAAAAAAAAAAAAGGTTTAGGGGATGATTTTATTATTTATTAGTTCGCAGATTGATGAAAGCTTGGAGACAAAAACAAATAATATTTATTTTTGTCTCCTAGGATTAAAACTTTGAATAGCACTATGCTATTCGAAGTTCTAATCCTACGCAGGCGAAGTCGCGGGCATCAGCAAGTGCATAATAAATACTTTACCTCCTTCTCCTTCCCAATCAGATTCTCATTAAATGGTTCTGGTTTGACTTCTTTCGGAATGAATTCAGGAGCATTTATTGGTACATTTGCGATAGAATGTCCTAGGAAGAATTGTTCAGGGGTGTAGAAAGTTAAGCCGAGGTTTTCAGCCATCAGTTTATCAGCCATTGAATGATCTTTCTTCTTCCCTGGTGCCCAGTTTGCGGCCCTTCCTACTGCGTCGCCACAGTAAAAGCTTTGACCCTTGTCTATGGCAATGGAATCGTTTTTCTGAAAGTTATAAAGTAAAATGTAAGTTGGTATGTGTTGGTGTCTAACTGGTGACAGTTTTTAAGCCACCTAAAGGCCTTTGTCATGGCTTAACGCCTTTATAGCCTAATAAGTGCGTAGCTTGATCAAAGAGCTTATTATGCTTGACTGAAAATAAAAATCTCACCTTCTCCGCTAATGTTTCCCACATTCCCGTCGAAGGCTTTCTATAAAAAGTACTCCCTGTAGCTAAAAATACTTGGATAGGGACATCCAACTTCAAAACAATAGCTTCAATTTTCTTTTTAAAATCTTCAATTTTCACCTTTCCCTTACCAATAGGTGCCTGATTGCTCATGATGACTATTTTAAATCCTTTCTCAAATTGTTCCTTAAGTTTTTTAGAGACAGCAGGGAAAGCTATTTGCCAGTCATTTATATCGACTGGAAAGGTTTTAAGAGATTTGGTCTTTATAAGAGTTCCGTCCATATCAAATGCTGCAATATTCTTACTGGCCTTAACTCCTTTGGCCGTGAAGATATAAAGTTCCCCACGGTCTATTTCTTCCCAAATATTCTCCGGTGCTGCCATTATTTCTGTTTCTGTCTCTGTTTTAACAACTTTTTGCTTCCTTGGAGTATCTTCTTCTTCTAATTTCCTTTTGACACTGAGTCTGGGTGTGTCACACCCCTCGGGTGGTGGATCAAACTCTATTATATGAATATGACTGTTTAATAAGACCTCAATTCTAGAGCCATGTTCCACTTTATAGATGCTGTCTTTCTTCAAAGCAAATCCATCTAGACCTGAAGGATTTGGTCCAAGCTGCTTAATTTCAACATGGCATTCATCACAATCTGCTTTCAGGCTTACTGGAAATTTAATAAAAAATGTCTTAGTTAATATGTGGCCGATAACATGAACAAAATAACATCGAGTTCCATGTAGGACTTTGCTTATATCTTCGACTGTTTGAATCACATCAAACTTCACTAATTCAATAAGTGAATAGAGCTGCCAGTATTTTTCCTACTTCGGTTCTTACTTATCCATAAAAGATCTTTGAAAAAGTAGGTAGGTATGCCAGATTTTTATCTTCTTTCATTGATAGGTACTCATCATTTTGTCAGTCATCCAACTAGGTACATTTAAAACCAATGGTGATTCATAAGATTTTGCTATATTTAATCATACCATACTAGGTAGGTATCACCTACATACAAATATCATGATCATGCAAAAAAATGAAATAGATAGGTATTTGTTATTCAATCAAGATGAGTCTATGGCTGAACGAATTCAAATTAAACTGTGTTTAGTGTTACACGCGAAATTAACTATTAAACATTTATTTACAGAAACTAAACTACCTACTACATATTTACATAACTTTTTAGGTAAGTAAACTTAATAAAAATTACTTTTAATTCCGGTACCACGCGAACGAAGCTGTGAGTAGACTTCTTCAAACTCTAGTGCTTTAAAAATTAGTAAGTAAGTAAATTATACTTACCGATTGGGGCTCAGTATATTTTTATTACCACAAAAAAAACCTAAAATACTCTTCAGGTACCTAGGTAGATAAGTGCTTAGTTTACCTTACCCAGGCGCCTACTGAATTCTGAACAACACTAAAATCTGGCACCTTATCACTAGCGCAATCTGATTCCAATCATCTTTATACTCACTTTGCTGACGAGAACATGATTGATCTTTGATCTTGGTTAGTTTACTGCGTCCGATAATAGTTTCTGTATTGTGAGGTAGTTTTATCGGAGCATGCGTGTCGAATAAACATTTCAAGAAACACTGGCGAAGCATTACAAAATTTACAAATCGAGATTTTATCTTTGATTTATTTTGTGTCTTCTACTAAAAAGCTAGACGTGCTAAATTTTTTTTTTATCTCTACGAACCGAAAACAAACTGTTTTAATTTGAGGACCATTTGATTTTGAATTGTTTAATTTTGTTTTAGCGAAGCGAGCGAATTGTGCAAATAGTAAATAAATAACAGCTGTTTGGTTTGACGGTTTGACCAACCTCAATCCGTCAACGCAACGTGACAGTGACAAACAAACAACAAAATACAAATGACTGACATTCAATTATTTTTTTTTATTTTTTACGCTCGGTGGCCAAATTAAATAGATTATAGTCTATGGGCGGCGGCACCATGGTGGGCACCAATGTCATGTCAAAATGTGACAGCTCATCATACTATTCGTTTTTGACGTTTGTTTATTGGTTGGAAATGAGGAAAGGATTGTCGTGAATTTTCTCTGAAAAACCATGAAAAGTCAGTAAAACAATCGATCTAGAACCAGAGTTTGGTCAAAGTGTAATAACAAGAATAACTTTCATACATCATTTTGCAGACGCGGCAAAAATTAAGGTGTAACATCAAGAAAACCAACACCTATTTACTGACGTGTATATCTGGGATTGGATTAGATTATTGTTAGATTTATGGTGTTTTTATTATAACTTGCAGTCCCTTTATGAGATAATCATGGCGCTTACTAAACGTAAACAGTCTCCTGAAAAGCAGGAGTTAATTGAAAATGGTGATCCGATGTTTGAAGGTGGACGTAGCAACATCAAAGGAGACGAACTGAACATTGCTATCTTACTGTTTCTGTACACGTTACAAGGCATACCCCTCGGCCTTGGGGGAGCTGTGCCTATGCTTTTGCAAAACAGAGGAATAACATATACTCAACAGGTAAGAACCAAGTCGTAAAATAATTTGAAAATATTTTTTGTTAAAATTTTAGATTTATTTTAGTATTTAGGTACCCCTTACCTAACCTGCTTATAATCAGATACTAATAACAGATGAAAATGGAACACAACAAAAAAAATTGTATTTAGATACCCCTACATATTTATTTAACAGTTTTATTGCTTGCCAAAACTACAATGCAGAATGTTTATTTTTTTTCTTTCAGGCAGAGTTCAGTTTAGTAAATTGGCCTTTCAGTGTAAAGTTACTATGGGCACCAATAGTAGATGCCCTGTTTTGGCCAGAATTTGGACGAAGAAAAACCTGGCTAGTACCCGTCCAGTATCTAATTGGTATTATGATGATCATCATGTCCTCTAGTGTATCAGACTGGCTAGGGTCTGATGATAAAGCACCTTCCATGATGATACTTACAGTTAGCTTCTTGTTTTTGAACTTTCTGGCTGCAACACAGGATATTGCAGTTGACGGCTGGGCTCTCACAATGCTCAAAAGGTAATTAGATCAAATAAATTTCAACTACTGGCATATTTTTATTAATTTTATTTAACAACAAAATCCACAGCTCGCTTAGAATCTATGCTTATACTTATAAATAATCCTTACAGTCAATAAAGGATTTACATATTTTAGTTGTCACATGTAAAGCGACCTTGAAGAAACTAGTAAAAGCATAGTTATATTACAAGAGGTTGCGGGTTCGATCCCCGCCGCGGGACAAATGTTTGTATGATCTGCAAATATTTGTCTCGGGTCTGGGTGTTTTCTATGTATATTATGTATGTATTTACAAAAAAAAATTATATAAGTAGTATATCAGTCATGTGGTTGCCATAACACAAGCTCTGCTTAGCTTGGGACTACATGATGCTGTGTGAAATGTCCAGCAATATTTATTTATTTATTTATTTATTTATTACAATTATCTTCCATCTGTAGCTTTGCTTGCATATTTTCCAAGTTTCATCCACATTTGCCCACTGGTAAAGTCATGATTGAAACACAAATTGATTGTTTTCAGGTGCAATGTTGGACATGCGTCCACCTGTAACACAGTAGGTCAAACAGCTGGTTTTTTCCTTGGTTATGTACTATTCCTTGCTTTGGAATCTCCTTACTTCTGCAATAAATACATACGAGTGGTCCCTGAAGAGACTGGACTTGTTACACTTGGAAGTTTCCTGTTGCTTTGGGGATGGGTGTTCATAGTAACAACTACATTGATAGCTATTTTCAAGCATGAAGCAAATGATACAGTGAACGCGAAAGGGGAGAGTAATGTGAGGGGAATGAAGGATATTGTTAATGCATACAAGCAGCTGTATACTATTGTGAAACTACCCTCAGTAAGGACTTTGGCGCTTGTACTGTTTACAGCAAAGGTAAATCCCTTAATTTTGAATTTCACATAACTAACCTATGTTTTGGTACTTGTCTTTTTTAAACTTTCGCAATCAGACATTATATAAGTATACATGTTTTAGTACTTACCTATATATTTTAATATTTTGTCCTTTTCGATTATGCATCTTCTATTCCAAATGTTGTCCAAATAGGTGGTAGATCAAGTACTTATTATTAATAAGATTTACATTGAAAAAATTAAAATAGCATACCTACTATACTACCTACACTACCTTACCTACCAATTTTTATTTCTATAGTATTTGTTTGTATTTCCAGTAGTTTTTTTTTCATATAAGTGAGTCAAAAAATTCTTTTAACTCTCACATATTATACGTTTAATGCAACAGCATAGCTGAAAACATTTTAAATATCCTTTATTTTGGGGACAAATTTCATGGCAGTCAGTTTTACCAAAATGTTCTCTTTTTAGCTTGGTTTTTGCGCAAGTGACGCTGTATCTGGACTGAAGTTGGTGGAGGCAGGAGTGCCGCGCGAGGACTTGGCGCTTCTCGCTGTGCCTCTAGTTCCGTTGCAAATCATTATGCCTGTGGTGAGAATTTTACAACATTATTATCTTGAATACCTCTGTGGCGGAGTGGGTGAAGGCCCGCCTGTGACGCAGGAGGTTGCGGGTTCGATCCCCGCCGCGGGACAAATGTTTGTATGATCTGCAAATATTTGTCTCGGGTCTGGGTGTTTTCTATGTATAATATGTATGTATTTACACAAAAAATATAATCAGTCGTGTGAGTCTCATAAGTCATAAGCATAACACAAGCTCTGCTTAGCTTTGGGCTACATGATGCTGTGCAAAATGTCCAGCATTATTTATTATTATTTCAAAACTATGAGAATAAGATGGACAATGGCAGTGACCCAGTGAAGTGTCGTGTATCGCCTGTCTCGGTAAATATATCTCTCGATCAATACATTAGATAAAACTAAACTGCATTATCCATTGCAGATTCTAGCAAAACACACGACAGGCCCAAAACCGCTTTCACTGTGGCTTCGCGCGTTCCCACTGCGTCTGTTAGTCGGACCCCTGGCCGCAGCACTAGTCGCTATCACTCCAAGTTTACTGGGAGATTCTGGGCCATCTTACTACTATCTATTCTTACTGATGATGCTGTACGTGTTTCATCAGGTAAGTGAATTGGTAGCCAAACCGAAACCGAATATTTTTAGGACGATTTCAGAGTAGCATATTTTTCGCTCGTCTTACAAGCGTACTACGCTCGTAATGCAGGCGCGCGTTTATGCGTGTACAAAAAAAAGCTCACGCAGAAAAAACACGGACGGATCACGTATAAATATCGTCATTTAGAGTCGGTCAATATTTTGATTCATCGCTATTATCCTATGGGTCTTTAGAGACTCGTGGAGGGGTCATCCCTCGCGGTTGCGTCTCGGCGCTTTTCAACTGGTTTATTATGTTCGTCGACTTTAGATGTGACGTAGACTGCTAAACCCGGATTAATTCGGAAGAGGCGCTAAATGATAATGTAGAATTAGAAATTCAAAAGTCTTTCTCTTTTCAGACCTGCCTATACTGCATGTTCGTAGCAGTAATGGCATTCTTCGCTAAAGTCTCAGACCCTCTAGTTGGTGGAACTTATATGACGCTGCTCAACACAGTGTCTAACTTGGGCACGAATTGGCCTAACACATTAGCGCTGTGGGCCATCGACCATTTGACGTATAAGAAATGTTCGCTGCCCGAAATGGCTGATAACACCTGCTCATCCAGTTTGGAATCTGGTGTAAGTAACTAATAAACAAGTTGCGCCCTCGCGGTGTTACGCGCTGTGATGGTAATGGTGATGATGAAAAGTAGCTTATAATCTTCTTCAAGGATTAAGCTATCAAGCTATCAGGAATAATTTTTCAAATCCGATTGGTAGTTCCGGAGATCGCTAATCTTTGTATGCGCTAATATACCTTCCTATAGTAAAGCGGAAGAGTTTATTTAATAAACTCTTCCGCTTTACTATAGGTATATTGGTATAGATAACACAGACTCACGACTGTTTGTTTTAAATTTTTAATAAGTATGTACCTACTTATTTTTTAATAAGTACCTTCTAATAAGAATATTATGACATGTAACATTCCAAGTTATCAATAAAGAATCTGAATCTGAATCTGAATGTTTCCCTCCCTACGGTAGAAGTTGGGCTTAGATTCTCAAGTTTTACGTTTCTCTGAAGATACCAAAAGGATACCATACTATACGATAAAATATCTATAACGTGCTCAGCTCATACAGCATTCTGTCTTAATATATAAAATACGGCCGTAATCCTGTTTCGTTTTTTAGGTATGAACAGTAGCGTTTAATCTATTATCTCTTGTCCACAGCTCTGCAAGTCCCAAGGCGGTACGTGTCTCACGGTCATCGATGGTTACTACATAGAAACCCTAGTTTGCCTGATCGTTGGCTTCATCTGGCTGCAGTGGGGTCGACCCACTATCAACAAACTGCAACGATTGCCGCCATCAGCCTGGCAGATAGCAAGATACAACAGATAAGACTGAATCTCCATTCCAATAGTTTAATTTTCGGTTGGCACGTCAAAATAAGTATAGAAATGTGAGGCGATGCAAAGCTTTTTGTATTAGTAAATTATTCCTTCTTCATGTCTTGTATTATCACTTTGTTTTCAGAATAAAATAGTTTCTTAGAGAAGTTTTGCTGAACTCTACAGAATAAAATAGTTTCTTAGAGAAGTTTTGCTGAACTCTACAGGGTGTTACACACTCGTTTAAAATATTTCGAAATTCACCTTGAACTGCATTTTAATGGAATTCGTTTACTCCTGCAACAAGGCACATTTTTATACTTGTTGACGTGTTAACGTTTTAAAAACCGTATAATCGCCGTGTTTGTTGCGTAAGACAAGAAGGGCTTGGGTAGAGTGAGACGGCGATAATACGAACGCAAAGTTACATGACGCGATATCTTCGCACTAGATTGTTTGAGTTTGAAAAACCCTTTGCCCCAAATAATTTATAGAAGATTACTTATGAAGTTTTTGTTATTTGATAAGTTTGATATTTATTTGCACTGAAGCGATAAAGTTGCTATAATTTTAACTTACATAAAAAACATAAGGCTAAGTTTTAAGCAAGTTCTCTTTTAGTATTTTTCTTTAAACATATTGTACTTCATTTTCTATCCTTTCTCAAAACTAAACTTAAATATCATTCCATAGTTGTGTAATTTCAATCCAAAGTAACTTTTCTCTCTGTATAAATAAAATCATTTTCGTTCAACAGCTAAATTTATTGATATCAATTAATCTATGGGTCTTCAATACGGATACGGATAGTTATAATGAATTCTAGATGTGTCGTTTTTATTAATACAGGGTGTAATAGAATTGCTCCTGATTTTTACAAAATCTTAACACTTTGCTGCTTAGTCCAACATTAATTCGTTTTAGAATACGAGTCTAAACTTACAAACCATTATGATGTTCAAAATTTCATAAACACATAATTGTTAATGACGCGGTAATTCCAGTTAAGTCTTTAGGGAGTAATGAACTGGGTTCAATTAAGTTCTAGTTATCCATTAGCGTCTCACAACATTATAACCAGCGCATTTAATATAAATTTTATTCACCTGATACCTCAATAAAGAAAAATAGCCAAGAAAATAAAAGAAATAATGAATTACTGAGCATTAATTTCACTGTTTCAGTTTTCGGGAGTTGTTTTAAACTACACCCTGTTTGTGTGTAGAATTAAGTGTTGTGATAGAAGTATTATGTACTCTAAGTACTGTCTTATAGCAATCATTTTGACTTGACCATTCATTCATGCATTGAATTTAGAATAAAATAGAATAGAATAACATTTATTTTTAGCACACACAAAACAAACAATACAAAAGAAGAAGCAAGGGCGGAATAGACTAAAACAATTTATACATTATTATTATTATATTCAATTCATAAAGCGATTCATTAATCGAATGACAAAAGCATGAAGGTTCTATAGTGTCATCATAAGCATAGCTCAATAGGAAATAGTTGGAGTTAAGCCACAGAACACTGTTCTATAACTTGTTAAACTTTCGCGATTTGTTAACATAATGATAATTAGTATTACGGGATTTTATCGCGTACCTTTTATTTATTTTGTTTCCCGACGTTTCGAACACGTTGCAGCGTTCGTGGTCACGGGATGACTCAACTGTTCTGTGGAATTCAGGCTGTCATTTTCAAATCACCGCCAAATTATGAAATAGTTATAAAAGTACCTACCTATATTGTAACTGAACTAAAGGAAGGTGATATTTTAACCGAAGTAAGACCATTTAATTTTGATAAATTAATTCGCGAACGATCGCCAACTCTACTAGCGACGAAGACAGTTGAACAGCTTAGCTGGTGCCACTTTCATGTTTTATGAACTTTCTTTATAAACGTGTTTAGAAATATATCATAATATTATTTTTACAAAACATAATTATAATGCATAACTGAAGCATCGTATGTATGTTTAAATGCACATCATCACGTGTGGTATTAAACTTTTCTCATAAAGTATTTTGTAATTCGTGATAATTATGTCCTGAGTAATAGTATTCTCGAATGTAACACTTTTCGCACAAAAAATTACTAAATGTATCAATCAAATGTGAAAATTCATCTGATTCATACTATTTGGTAAACTCAGGTGCTATTATTTTAAAATACAATAATTTTCTGTCATAATAAGGTATAATAAATACCTACCTAATCATAAATGCAAAACAAAGATAAAACAACCAACAAAACACTTTGCTCATAACGTAAGTTTGTAATATAGAACGTATTTTATTTATATTTATTAGTTTCTTGTATAACATTCACTTTTAAATACAGGGAATAAAACAATTGTATTAAATACTCACTTCTTTAATTTATTTACACATCAATATTCATTTTACAGATATCTGGTTTAACAATTATATTCTGAATACAATAATGGATAACATTCTTATTGATTAGGTACATGTAAACATTGTGCTGAATCTAGATAATTGCATCTAATGCACTAGTACAAAAATAATCTTTAAACATTTAAAAACAGCAGGAATATCTGAAAAATCTAAATACACACTACACAATAGTTGTAGAGGGCGCCACCATTAGATTTCAATTTACAATGACGTTTCAAGTTTCGAGTGAAATGTAATATAAATACATTTTACTTTATTTCCAGACTAAATTACTTAACACAAAAAAGACTAAAATTTTCTAGGCCTTGTGTTATGGCCTCAATTATTCCAAATGTTCCAAGCCAAAAAACAATTTAAAACTATAAGTACATTGACACAGCGTGAATGTGGGGGGCGTGGGGGTTGAGTACGTCCAAGAGTATCTTTATCTTGGCCAAATAGTTTCTCTTCAGCAAGCAAGGCAAGTAAAAGAGGTTGCCCGGCGTACAGAAAATGCTTGGAGAAGCTTTTGGTCAATGAAAGACCTAATGAAGGGAAAATTACCACTATCCCTCAAAAAGAGACTCATGGACGTGCGCATCCTCCCCGTCCTTACATATGGTGCTCAGACTTGGTCTTTGACTAATCATCAGAAGTTCGCACTCGGGGTTTGTCAGCGAGGCATGGAGCGCAGTATCTTGGGAGTAAAACTGTCAGACCGCGTGCGGAACAGTACTCTCCGCTCCAAAACAAAAATCGTTGATGTTGGTCATAAAGCCGCTAGCCTCAAATGGAACTGGGCTGGACACGTCTGCCGCATGTCAAGCGACTTGTGGGCAAGAAGAGCCACAGAGTGGATCCCACCCAACGCAAGACGGAGGCGTGGAAGGCCCAGAAGGAGATGGCGTGACGAGTTGGATGCCCATTTAAAATCTTGGCCTGTAACGGCGTTAAATCGCGAAGAGTGGAAGGAGGGAAGGGAGGCCTTTGCCCTGCAGTGGGACGGGAATGGCTGAAAAATGAAATGAATGAAATGAAAAGTACATTGAGCTTTAATTAATTGTCAAATATAAAGCATCTATACCTATCTACTATTTCTTTATTTGGCTTCAATGCTTAGGATCGAACAAAGCAATTACATTTTCAAAACAGAGTGTTCTCATCTTCTCAGTTACCTCGGTCTGACATGGTATTCATGTATGTACTCAAATATTCCGTTAATGTAAAAACTTGATATAGGGCACCCTGTACTTACATTTAAGAACACAGAGATTTAGAATTGACCCTGTTCAGGATAATATGGATTTGAGAACCAAGGAAAAATGTTTTACTTATAACATCACTATAAAAAACTCTGTTTCACCTCCAACATTTTCATGTTCTATGAACAAAACATTAGTGCTATTCTCAGTTCTTACATAATTAAACAAATAACAGAGAGCTTTTAGATATTCGCACTAATCGTAAATACCGATCTACAGTTTTTGTGGAGCAAAAAGGTCTTTAATTTTATTCATTGATTAGTACACACATGCAGATATTAAAAACATTGGTTTCAGATCAGTGCTATAAGTATCTAAATTATTCCCATTTAAACAATGGAAGACCTGAAACCAAAAAAAGTAAATCAAAGGTACGAGATGACAATACAATAAATATGTAACTTATATTATAGCACAACAAAGTTATTGTAAAAACCTAGATCACACAACTTATAAATGTCTGCAGGGTAATCCCAGTGCATCTAATAAAATTACCTACTAGGTAGGTATATTAAAGCCAATATATTTGATGATGTCATTCGAGTAGTCAAGTCTCCAAATCATGAAATTTGCACTTAAAAAATGTATATTTATTAATCCTTTCAATATAAATTTTATTAACCTTTACTGTGCAATCAAATTATTTAAAAGGAATTCGTCAAACTTGACCTAACTAAAATAATGTATAATATCAAAATTTAATAATGCCATGTAAAACCAATCAAAGTAGGTAAGTACCAAAATTTTCATTTTTTCTATTACCTACCATACCACTTCATTGTCGGGTCTCATTTCCAGCTAGTCGAATCCGAGTCAGATCCGAGCGATCTAACAGAAAGCTATGTCTCAAACCGTGTTTGATCAAGTCTCCACGCGCGGGCAGAAGAATCACCTAGCTCTTATCCCAGAGATCATTTGAACGCCTTGACGTTATAATAAAATTATATAAAAAACTCAACATGGAAGCAAAATCATCGTCCTAAGGTCTAGAGTCGTCGTCGCTTATTATCGGCTTACGGTCCTCGGACTTGCTGCCCCTCGCAAATCTTCCAACGCGACGGGCGATGGCGCTGGTCTTTTCAACCGCCCCCCAGCCACCATTGCCGCTGCCAGTCAGTAAGCCAGTGGTATCTTCGCCAAGCTTGCTGTGATGGATACCGTAGAGGAAGTACAATAGGAGACCTGAAATGAGATGCTGGTGAAATGACTGGAACATACAAGAAGAATCAGGAAGAATTGGTGAGTTGTTTAATTTTCTGATCTCAAGTAATTAGAGTCTTGCTAGTTGGTTAATTGATTCAGTGCGGCTAAAATGTCCGCTATAGCAGAATCTCAATAGGAATTGCAATATATGCCGTTCTTGTCACTCTCAGTCTCTGAAAAGAGACGGCATATAGTTCAATTCCTATTCTGATTCTGCTATAACGGCCTTCTTAAGCCCGCTGGTTATATTTAAAAGTATATATAAGTCGTATCGTATTCTATTGGGGGTAGGTGATCCCTGTAGGTGCAAAATGTGTATTAGATTGTTTGATTTAATTAATGGTGTAATTCTGAATATTTTCCAAAAACCATGCATAGATCAAATGTAGGTATAGGTACTAGGAATAAAATAATAATGTATCTCTGTCTATCATAGACATCTTCAAAAAATCTGAAATGACTGAATATTTTTGTAAACGCTGTTGATTAGTCAAGTTGTCGTCTAATATGCTAATAATCATAATACGACTCACCGACAGTCATCCAAATACCAAAGCGAGCCCAAGTCAGCAAGTCCAGATAGGTCATCAATGAGAGATTCATGCCAATACACAGACCAGGTACGAACGGGACGTAGGGAACCTTGAATGGCAGTGGTGAGTTGTTCTTGTAAAAACATAATATTGGAAGAAGACCTGAAAGAAAAACACTTTCCGTATAGGTATCTAAAAACTCTGTGAAGATCACTAAATTTTATAACTGGCACACATACCTACTACATGTATGACAATGTATGTGCATAGAAAGCCCATTAAAATGAAATAGTAGGTATGAAGAAGTTAGGTACTCACTGACACACGAGATTATCGTAAAGAGCATGTTGGGAAATGCAAAACGCCATTGCGGAGTGTGCTCAAAGTCATAGTATTTGATAACATATTGGCAGTCTATGTTCAAGGCAGTGACTGAGGCGGCAAATACGCAAACACAAATAGTTACTCCGGCGCCGGGTGTCTTTCCTCCCAATACAGGCTCCAGCCACGCAAAGCTTGGCTTCAGGCGACCCACGGGGGTCGGGTCGAACATCTGGAATATGAGCAAACGTTTTAGAACAAGAATTCTTTCGATATTCAACAAGAATATAGATAATAATTCACCTCTGATGATGGAGAACCCACTTCAGTACACGGTGTGCCAGTTGCAGAACTATCTTCACGGTCTCCAGGTGATTCTAGTTGTGGTGCAAAGCCTCTTTCTCCTATCATTGGGCCAGGCTGGTACCGTAATATAATGACCCCGGCACTCACGATAGTGTATGCCATCAATGTCCCGATAGACATAAACTCTACAAGCGTTTCAATATTGAAAAATAGAGCAACCGAAGAAACAGTGATTCCACAAACAAAAAGATTAGCTGTTGGAATTTCAGACTTTCCGTTGCTGAGAAATCCGAAGAGCAGACCGTCTGCAGACATCGCATAGAGACATCGTGGGAGAGAGAATAGTGAGCCCAGCAAAGTTGATGTCATACCGCAAACTGCTCCAATAGCGACCACATATTTTGCCCATTCAGCGCCCACACTACCAAGTGCCGACGGCAACGCTGCTACAGGGTCTATCAAATTGTAAGGAACCATTAAAGTTAGAGCCAGTGCCACAAGGATGTACAAAAGCGCTACAATCGCTAGTGACAACAGTGTTGCCCTTGGAATGGAGCGCTGAGGATCTTTAGCTTCCTCGCTTGCTGCAGAAATACTGTCAAACCCTACGAATGCATAAAAACAGGTTGCAGCACCGGTTACAACTCCATGTCCACCGAAAGGCGCAAAACCACCATACTTTTCAGACCAGTTATTAAAATCAGCATGGTAGAAACCAAGGAATATAACAAGACAAATAACTAAAAGATTCAGGATAGTGAGTCCGTTATTAATATAGGCGGAAGTTTTAACACCAACGGCTAAAATAGCAGATGCCGTGAGGCAAATGACGAAAGCAAGAACATCCGGTGGTCCAGTTCCAATAAGGAGAGTATCATCAAATGTGCCTATGAAAGACTTTGTTGCATTGCTTATAGCTCCTTCGAACATTGAGTCCAAATATCCTGACCATGCTCTTGCAACTGATGCAGCTCCTGAAATGAAACAACAAATTAGTATTTTCGTAAAACTTTTGAACTGCAAAGAGTCATGTCAATGTCTTACCGATAATGTATTCAAGAACGATGTTCCAGCCGATAATGAAGGCCCAGAATTCACCTATGCTCACATACGTATAGGCGTAGGCACTCCCCGCTCTAGGAATTCTTGTTCCGAACTCGGCATAGCAAAGTGCGGCTAAGAGTGAAGTTATACCAGCAAATAGAAAACTTAGGGATGTAGCAGGACCGGCCATAGTGTGAGCTACAGTTCCAGTTATGACGTAGATACCAGCCCCTAGCATGTGGCCCACACCTGAAATAATATATTTCGATATGAACTTTTTTCATGGTTCTGGAAACTTTAGACACAAGCATGTGCATTTTATCCTTACATTAGTGTATTCATTCATATCCAGCTTTAAATCTTAAAACTTACCAAGTAAAGTGATATCGAAGGTGGTCAGGCATCGGTTCATGGATGTTTCCATATTATCGCTATGGACTGGCCTGCAGCGGTTCATTTTGTGACAAAATCCAGAGAGCACATGCCCTAGGATTTTATGCCTAGCGCCCGGCATTTTGATTTCTGGTGCACAAGTAAAAATAAAAACATTACGGGTCCGAATATAATATAATACATCAGAGAACATTTACTTAGGACATTATGAGGAAGTATCATCTATGAAGCTCTAATAACACGCCTGAAAGTCCTGAAACACAGGATTACCTAGTTCAGGCTCCTATGTTATATATTTACCTTTATGTAAAAATGTGAAAACTTGTGTAATCTTATGCAATCAACTCTACAAAGAATTATTTATTATTTATTAATTATAATATCTTTGTCTAGGTGTAGGTAAATAATTTGAACACTCATAAAAACCTATCCCTATTTTACTTATGGATTTTTAAGATCTACGTACCTCTTCATAGCTTATGATGACGTAAGGGAGCTTAAAAGCCGTGAATTTCGAAATTGTCACCCACTTGAACGTGACCTGACCTTAAAACAATGACCCTATCGTCACAAAGAATCTCCTTTAAAAACTGTCCTATTAATAACTAAGTGAGTCCTAACTGAAAAGTAAGTACCTATCTGTACTAATTTTACCTGTACTAATTTTGGGTCTACTAAAAGATCAAAGAATGTTAAACTCTGAGCATCTATCTAATTATTTACAGGCCAATTTTAGTTGGGACACTTTATACAATTAGAAACGACCTATATTTTTGTAGCTTTGACCTAAATCTGACACTTACCTACCTTTTAGCACTTGTATGTTCACAATCAAACCATTATCAGTATTCCTGTTGATACACAATAACTAGGTACAGACAGAATCCTAGTTTCTCAATGGATTTTGTTTCTAGCTAAAAATGAATCTGTCGAAGCTAAAGATGAGCCCCAACTTTACGTTGGTTACGAGATACGCTCAAAGCTGCGCGCGCACCAGCTCAGCCTAATCGATTTCTTATGGGACTATCTTTTAAACTGTGATAGCTTGTTATCCATACGAAACTTTTTCTATAACTAGAAAAGAGGGTTATGTACGTCCGTTATATCAAAGATATCTAAGGGTGATCAATTTATTAACAAATCAACAACCTAAATACATTATTATGATAGTAATGGCCATAGTATAAAATGGTTTAAATTTATTTAGCAGGCTTAAATCTAAAGTGATAAGGCTTTCCGAAAGAACTGATTAGCCTTGTGATTAGTTTCATCGGAGGTCCTTCCCAGGAAACCTCGTAAACATCCAGCAATCTCTTCAAAAGCATCTCTATCTCTAGTTCTGAGATTCTTCTGCCAATACAACTCCTTACGCCATGTCCAAAAGGTAATGATACCATGGGATGTGTGTTCCCATGGTATAGTGGGTGGTCTTTTTCCACTAGCCACCTTTCGGGCAAAAACTCCTTGGCACGGGGGTAGTGTTTGTCCAAACTTGAGAGGTACTGAGTCGGGGCTATGACATCAATCTAAAAACAAATTATGTATTTATAGTAAAGATATCTTAATTACATAGGTAGCTCTTTTATATCTAATATTAAGTGCGTTAGGTACTTAAATAAATTGTACTCTGATAAGATTGCAATTAAACCAAAAGATATCTAATTATTGATTTTGAGTAAGAAATAGTATATATATAGTTGATGTTTTATAGTTTTTTCATTTCTCATACACGGAAAGTACGCTTGAAGTTACCTGAACAGAGGGATGAAAGTAGTACTTTTCCGCCCTGGGAAGCAATTTTCCCTGCTGTCAAATTAAAAAAAAATCATTCTATTTTGACATTTCTATTGAGTCATGTTGAAACTTTTTACACAGCAAAAGTAATATTTGACATTTCTATTTTACCTTTTTATTGAGAATTGCTGTAAAAAATATTTTCAACAATTTATTACATGAGTATTGTTATTAATAATTACTTTTCACTAAATTATTATTATTAAAACAAGATTTTGACCTTGAAATATTTACCATCTTCAATGACAAATAAAAAAATATTTTAAAAAAACAAAAACCCGACTGCGTCAAAACTAAAAAGAAAAAAACAAGCCTGCAAAGAATTACTCACAGTCGGTACCCATTCATTTTATTACCAATCAAATCTTCCCAATGTTATGGGTCCCGACTGTGAGTAATTCTTTGCAGGCTTGTTTTTTTCTTTTTAGTTTTGACGCAGTCGGGTTTTTGTTTTTTTAAAATATTTTTTTATTTAACACTTTTTAGTTATGATAAAGTTGATTTTAAAATACCTTGATTAACTATTACCTACCCAACAAGAAATTAATAAACCAACTAAACTAAGTAACTTCGTATCGCCCTAATTATTTATTCAATTTTATTCTTCAAATCCATCCAATCCAATTCCCCATCAGCCAATAATTCAATCCAATCCAATAATATCAAAAACTTTCGATAATGGCCTTCAAAAATTGATAGAATAGGTAAACTTTTCAAAACGCAACGATAGCGCGATCTAGGATTGGTTCAGATTTAGCAGCGACATCTAGTTGTGTTTTTGGTAATTAATGTAAATAAAAAATAATACTGAGGGTTGCGATGTTTGTAACTTCTGAACTACAAAACCGATGACCTTGAAATTTTTACAGAACATTTTAAAGTAGGTACATACCTACTTTCTAACAAAATTACCCTTCCTTTGCGTTGCGCAGTCGGGTAAAAAGAATCAATAAAATCGTAGGTACTATGTGTTAATGAATTACAACCAGATACCTACCTACTCATTTTGATTTTCATTTCCTCTCCCAAGGGAACCGTCTTGAATTTCAGTAAGTAAGTAGGTATAGTAATCAAAAGTATCCTATTTATACCTCGTAGTAGTATAGTATGTATGCACTCAAATAATACCAAGTTTCATTTAAATCCGTCCAGTAGTTTCGTTCGACCGAGACGTGATGCGCGGCCAAGATACACACAAACAGAATTTTAAACCGTTATATTTCCTAAGCTATTATTTAAAATGAAAAATAGTAAAAGAAACCTAACATTGATTTTTAAATACCTATTCAACGATACCCCACTTGACATAGTTCGTCAATTTTGAGTTTTTCAATTTTGACAATATGGCGTCTGGTTGTAACACTGGTTAATTTTGATTACTTTCATGTCTTTAGTGACACTCGCAAGGTTGAGACAAATCGATTGACGTTAGAATCATCAAAATCGGTCCACGCGTTTGGCCTCTAGAGTGCCACATAGAAACATCCATAGCGAGAATAATTATTAATCAACTTTAAACCGTTATTTTTCCTAAACTATTACTTAAAATGAAAAATGGTAAAAGAAACATAAAGTTGATTTTAAAATACCTATTCAACGATACCCCACTTGACATGGTGTGACGATTTTGATTTTTTTAATTTTGACATTAAGGCGTCTGGTGGTGGCACTGGTGAATTTTGATTACTGTCATGCCTGTAACAACACTCCCAAGGTTCAGACGAATCGATTGACGTAAGAATCATCAAAATCGGTCCACGCGTTTGGCCTCTAGAATGCCACATAGAAACATCCAAACATACATACATACATACATAGACTGATAAACACATTACCCTTCCTTTGCTTTGCGCAGTCGGGTAAAAATACTGGCTGAAAAAAAAAGGTGGGCGCCTTTTTTGTTTTTTTTTTCAGAGGCAAGCTACCAGCCAGTATTTTTTTTAAAGCACCAATTCGATTTTTATCTGTTTTGTCGATCGAGAGCAGAGATTTTTATAAAATGAGCTAATCAGGTTTTTATTTACTTTCCTAATATTCGAAATGAAAAGCAGAGTGTTTACCTCGGGTGAAATACCTATTACGGCACTCGAACTATTAGCGCCCTCGCTACGCTCAAGCGCCAAACCATCTCGTGCCGCAATAGGTTACTTTCAACCCTCGTGCAACAATCTACTATTGTTAGCGTAACATTATTAACATTCTATATCGTAAGTTTACTATCCGAAGGAATCTTATTGCCCAAGTCTTCATTATGTTTGTGTCTTAGTGTTGCTTCGACATAAAATATTTTGTTTAACTTACCCCTTTAGGAATCTGGTATCCACCCACTACATGTTCCTTACTGGTCCTCCTCATATTACCTGGGACCACGTGCCATATCCTTAGCGATTCCTTCAAACACGCTCGTAAATATCTATTGGTCTCCTTTGATCTTATTTCTTCTCTTAGCTTGTTCTGAGCTTCTGGGTTTACTGCTAAACGGTACAACAGGCTTGTGACGGCAAAAGCTACCTGTAATCATGTGTTTACATAAAGTTCTGTTAAAAAATATGTCTTGCAATCAGTCACATTCATCTCATCATCACAAATGATTAAATAAAAAACAAAAATAACATCCAGCAGTTTTTGACACTCAAGAACTATCTGATTTGTTGCTTATAAAAACGATTACACCTACAGTATCAATTCCAGCCAACAACATCTCGTTTCCCATCATTATAGCCACTTTTTCATCGATTGCCAGCAGTTTTTCAACTATACTCTTGTCTTCATCTGGGACATCATAACCTCTTTCTTTGATAGCCTGCTTTGTTTTGTTGATGTACATCTCGCTTATTCTGAAATACGTACCCGAGTTATACTTACTATTTCTATTTTTATCACCTACATCTAAACTAAATAAGTACATGGAAAAAATATAGTTTACGCCTAGTTGGTCGCGGGCGCGCCGTAAAGTGGGTCTATACCTAGTTTCTAATGCAATTTTCAAAGTGAAATGAATTGTTTCCTTTGTTTGGTTATCATTTTTGAATTATTAGTTTTATATGTATTTACTAGGTACTTAAAAATGAGTTATGACGGCGTTGTTGCTCATGACAACGCCTGGTTCAATTTATTGGCACATAAGCGCGAGCTTCGTCACCAACGTGCTGCACTCCCTACACCAACTACAGGGACGCAATTCGTTTGTCGCAAGTGTGGACGTAGCTGTCGCTCCCGTTTAGGCCTTAGAAGCCATGAGCGTAAGTGCCTAAGTTCCTAAACTGACGTTGTTTGAATCATCTATTTAGATGCAAAAGGCCACTGATGAAAAATGAGTTAGGTTCCTATATCGACCATTTCACTTACTCCCATTGTGTGTCAAAAACTTTTATGATCTTCTTGTAAGCAGGCGTTGCAATATATCGCCAAGGGCTCGGTAGGAACTCTAGTTTGAATGTCAAATCTACCATTTCCTTAGCACATTTTATCAGTATGCTGGCTGGGTGATCATCAGCTATATCACCATCTAGACATCCTAATCTTGATCCTAGTCCGACAAGTGCTATAGACTCTAGCGACCATTTAGTGATCTCGTGGTCTAAATTGTTGTCTAGGAAGTCTCCTTGGTCTTTCAGCTTTGTTATTCTGAAAGAGTTCACTAGAGGTATGAGTCATTTAGATTCATAAAAAGCGCCTAAGCTAAAAGACTAATGTCGTCGGTATTACCTTGCAACCATTTGATCGGCAATATCTTCGAGGCCTGGTGCATACAATTTAATAATTTTAGGTTTCATCATTGCTGGATTTACTTTCGTACGAAAGTCTCGCCATTGCGGTCCTTGTCTGAAAAAAAAATTACGATTTTAAACTCCGTAGACCGTAACTAACATTAATTACGTATTATAAAATCTAAACAGTTCTCTTACGCGGTTGTTAAGCCATAGACGCCGTCAAAGGTTGTTTTTTTTATCTCTTCTCTATAATACGCAAGAGTTTCAAAACCCGGTCGAAGGGGATTGGTTTCTTCTGCCCTGTAAACCTGATAAACCAATTGAAGTTTAAAGGGTGGCTGCCTGTGAGTTGAAGTTAGTCTGGGCAGATCTTTGTTGACCTAAAAGTTGGTCTGGTAGCAACAGAGATATACATTACTTATATACAAAGAACAAACGTTACATCTTTAGAATATATATTATAAATATTATAATTTATTAAATTTATAGTCATGTACCTACCAATATTAAAGTGACGGTGGGTGGAGTGGAGACTGACGAAAACCTACCTGTTCATAATGTTCAGGCTCAAACAGAAACACGAAATGACCCCTCGCGAATACTCTTTTCATACGCATGATCGGACCATATTTTGCTGACATAGATCCCAGTTTGTCGAAAATCTGCCCTTCCGGTCCAATTTCTCCTAAAAAAGGGAATATAGGTAAACAAGTTTTGATTGAAACTAAACCACATTAAACATCAAATGCATAACATAATATTACCTAAAGTGAGTCCCGCGGCCGCCATAACCCAGTTTGCTTCGGCGCCGCGCGGAAGAAGACTTTTTACACGGAGCATTTTTTTGATTTTTCGACAAAAAAGTAAAAACCATCCTCTTACTTTACAGATTTTTTACAGGCAATAGCATTAGACGTCGCAAGAAGTACAATTCCATTACGAAAACCAGGGATAGTGCTTAATGAAGCCATCATAGTCAGAAGAGGACAATTTTATAACACTGCTCGATTTCACGAACTTTGACACAACGAATAGGATCGTGATCGTGGTTCAAGTCTCCCTGTTCGACTATTTTAGCTATGTAGATAACTAGGTTTCAAATAAGTAATACCTAGGAGTCCAACACGCGCCCCGAACCACCACCAGATAAAAATGGATGAAATGGATGGATGAAAAGAATTGGGACTTTGCTGTGAATTGTTATTTATTAGTAGAAACAAAGAGATTTAAATAAACGATGTCTTTTATAGCTACATAAAAAGGTATTATGTACGTACCAATAACCGGAAGGAAGTGGTGCAAAGGTCCTACGATTGGTAAGGATGAGAGCCCCGGCATAGCGCTGAACGGCTTGATTTCTTCAGTTTTGTGTGACATCGATCTTTTACATCCATCTCTGAAAATACAAAACATGTTCAGTAGGTAGGTACCTACTGTATCCCCAAGGTGCGGTAGACGTTCTCTCAGACCTATATCCTTTGAACTTTTGAAGATGTCTATGGTGGAGGTACAGTCAGAAGTAAAGGTGGAATCAGACGGTTTACTTTTCGTTCATTTTTGTTCTTCGTTCGGCATCTTTCACTCAAAGTGACACATCTGAACATTAAATGAAAGAAAAGTGTCATAGAAAACCCCAGGCTTTCATTCGAGTGATCTTTCACTTGAGTGCACCGTCTGATTCCACCTTTACCTAGTATGTTCAAATTCCTTCTTCTAAGGTTCAAATGTATAAGTAGTACCTAAGTATCTTACCTACATTTTTGGTAGGTAGGTATCTACCTATGCCAAAATTTTGCGGAAGTTAGGTAAGTGAGGAGTTGCACTTGCATTGCAACCCCATCGCCTAACTAGTTTCCTCACGAATGTGTTCCTTCACCGTGTTAATGCATATGTCGCAGCCAACTGGTTGAATTAGCCATTCAATTAAATGCCTAGCCATTTCATTGAGCGCCGCCATTCAATTGAATGGCTGACCTTCGTTTAGCCGTAGTGTTGAACACAACGTTCCACACTACAGCGTGTTCTACACGGCTTGAAATCACAGCTTCTACCAAGGTGACCTTGGCAGAACGTTTCTGGCTATACGGTTTGAAGCAAACCCCAAACTTCATTGTGTTTGAAACGCTCGTGCTGAACAGACGTGTGTTGAACGCTTGTGTTGCACTATTACAAAGACACCATGGCTCCTTATTTATCAAAATTTCACAAGTTTGGAGTTTGTATTGCACTTATGTGTGCATTTGAAGAAAAAAAACAAAAAAGGAAAAGAATATGAAGAATATGGATGAAGCGGTGGTTGAAGAAACGACTCAACTTATGTCATACATAAATTTAATACCTAAATCTACTGGACTTCGACGACATTCATAATTTCTTGAGATTGAGAATGGATAAAAAATGTTTCTATGAATATTATCATCCATACTTCTTTGTCTTTATCTTTATCTTTACTATCTTTACTAATTATATAAAGCGGAAGAGTTTGTTTGTTTGAACGCGCTAATCTCAGGAACTACCAGTCGAATTTGAATTTTTTTTTTCTGCATTTGATAGCTAAACTCTTGAGGAAGGCTAAAGGCTACTTTTCATCATCATCATCACAATATACCAACCATCACTACGGGGGCAACACCGCGAGGGCGCTGCTAGTTATATACGCAATAGGTCCGCGCTCGGTGCGTGCAGCAGCGTGACTGTGGTACGCGTGGTTTGAAACAAGCGGCTAGACGGTTTGAAACAAGTTTGAAACCAACTCTTCTGCCAGTGGTTTGCCGAGCACGCCCGTCTACCAAGGGCGTTTAAAGGTCATGCTAAATTTGGCATGATACCACTGTCTACACGGTTTGAAACATCAAGGTCACCTTGGTAGAAGCTGTGGTTTCAAGCCGTGTAGAACGAAGGTCAGCCATTTAATTCAATGGCGGCGCTCAATGAAATGGCTAGGTGGTTCACTTGCACACCGAAAAAGTAAGTAGGTTTTGTTTTTTTTTTTTTTTTTATAGCACGCGTATCACACACCCACGCAGAAAGGCTACTCGAAGGTAAATCCATTATTTTGTGGCATACCAATAACACTGGGAACTTATTTTGTTTATTTTTCACGACAAAACAACACACAACATTCAAGAAACACCAGCTGAAGACGCCATCTTGTGAACAAAGCGAAAGTAGCGCCGCGGTGGCAGAAAAACATAGGTAAGTACTGAGGAAGACTCACGATTTTAGTTGAGTATGCAGATTTGTAGATACAAAAAAAACAAAAAATACTGTGTTTTTGGTTTTTTAATCGGATCAAAAATGACCGAGTTACAGAGATTTTAGTGCACCAATCCAAAAAACGCTCGCGAGAAGGCCGCGACTGGCTGTGACGTCACCAGGCGCCCGCGGCTCGCTCCACTAGTACAAAATCCCTAGTTATTTTCAAACTAATTTCCGACCGCGGCATCGCTCGCGTGGCACCTGGATAAAAAGTAGCCTATGTCCTATTCCCGCTCATTACCTAACTATATTTTAAATTTCAGCCAAATCGGTTCAGGAGTTGTCGAGTTATAGAGGAACAAACATACATCCAAACATCCAAACTTTCGAGGTCATTCACGTTTTTTGTTAAGTAAGTACTTATGCAGATTTGTAGATTTAAAAAAGTTATAAATGATTTCATCTTTATTTTTAAATATGATTACGACTGTATTCCCAAGGCACAGTAGACATATTCTATCAGATCTTTTAGGAATTTTTAGATCCGTTGAAAAAGTCTAAGCGGGTAGTCAGAGGTAGAGAAGCAGTGTTGGCCGAGTGCGCTAGTGCCTCGACTTTCAATCCGAAGGTTGTGGGTTGAAACCCAGCCGTGCATCAATGGATTTTTCGTTTCGAAAAATGTATAAGTAGGTACCTAAGTAGGTATGCGCTTTAACACGAGCTCTAAACGGTGAAGGAAAATATTGTGAAAGTGTGATAGTGTGATTTGAAAACAAAGTTTAGGTAGGTAGGTATGTGATTATTTTGACTCGTACATACAAATTATTAATTTTAGGTATTACGATTAAAAGTATGTTTAAAAAATACCTATTCACTAAAAAGTTTAAAGGCGAAAATTATTTTTAAGTAGGTACCTACCTAGGTAAGTAGTAAGTAGGTAGGTACCTACTTACTACTTACCTAAAAATAATTTATGTAGGTAATAATTTAAGTAGGTAGGTAAATAATTTAGGTAGGTAAAGTTAATATTAGTGTGATTCGACTCCTGATTGTTAGTTTTGTTTGTTATTGTTTTCGGTAAGTACCGGTACCTACCTAAAATACCTATTCAGTAAAAAGTTTAAAGGCGAAAATTATTTTTAAGTAGGTACCTACCTACCTACTTACTACTTACCTAGGTAGGTACCTACTTAAAAATAATTTTCGACTTTAAACTTTTTACTGAATAGTTATTTTAGGTAAGTACCGGTACTTACCGAAAACAATAACAAACAAAACTAACAATCAGGAGTCGAATCACACTAATGTTAACTTTGCCTACCTAAATTTTTACCTACCTACTTAAATTATTACCTACATAAATTATTTTTAAGTAGGTACCTACCTACTTACTACTTACCTAGGTAGGTACCTACTTAAAAATAATTATTTTTAAGTAGGTACCTACCTACTTACTACTTACCTAGGTAGGTACCTACTTAAAAATAATTTTCGCCTTTAAACTTTTTAGTGAATAGGTATTTTTTTAAACGTACTTTTAATCGTAATACCTAATTAATAATTTGTATGTTCGAGTCAAAATAATCACATACATTACCTACCTACCTAAACTTGGTTTTCAAATCACACTATCACACTTTCTCATCACACTAATCATACTATCACACTAATCACACTATCACACTAATATTATAAATGCGAAAGTTTGGATGTTTGGATGGATGATGTTTGTTCCTCTATAACTCAACAACCACTAAACCAATTTGGTTGAAATTTTAAATATAGATAGTTAATGACCAGGAATAGGACATAGGCTACTTTTTATCTGGGTACTACGCGAATAAAGCCGCGGGCGGAAGCTAGTTAATATTAAAAATGCTAAAGTTTGGATATTTAGATTTATGTTTGTTCCTCTATAATTCGACAACCACTGAACTGATTTGGCTGAAATTTAAAACATAGATAGTTCTTAACCTGAAATAGGACATAGGCTACTTTTTATCCAGGTGCCGCGTGAGCGAAGCCGCGGGCGGAAGCTAGTTTGAAATTAACTAGCGATTTTGTACTAGTAGACCGAGCCGCGGGCGCCTGGTGACGTCAGACGCAGCGCGAAGCTCCGAGCGCGCGTTTTGAAATGGCCGAAAAGGAAACATGAATAACTTCGTCATTTATTGATGGATTTTAATTATTTAAAAAACAGAATGCTCAGAATGCTAAAGAGTATACGCCCTCATACTTAGAAACCCAATATTTCGTTTAGTGATTGATCCCCATTCAATGAAATGGCGGCCATTCAATCAGGCAGAGTGTTGAACGTTTCAAACGCTTCAATGATTCAACTATCCGCCTAGCCATTTAATTGAATGGCGGTACTCAATAAAATGGCTAGGCATTTAATTGAATGGCTAATAGTAGGGAAAGACCAATTTTCTACCCATTGTTTAAGGTTTTACTTTAGTTATTGTATTATTCACTGTTATGTTTGTTTCAAGTTTTCTTTATGTCTTTCTGTTCGTGTACGTGTGTTGTAAACAAATAAATTCTTTATCTTTATCTTTAATTCAACCAGTTGGCTGCGACACATACATGCATAGGTAGGTAGGTACCTAAATAAATCAGTCTTTCTAAACGAAACATCCATTGATGCACGGCAGGAAACCGAACTCCCGCTTTTCGGATCGAAAATCGAGGCACTCTGTCTCAGTCAACCAACACGGCCTTTTCCGAAAAGAATGGTAGGTAGGTAGGTACCTACCTACTTTTGCAACAGCAACAGAACTGCTGAACCAATTTAATTCCTACCTACTTGAATTAAAAAACCGGGTGATACCTATTATGCAAGTTCATAATACTTACCGATAACAATTTAGAAGTTGTACAGTCAATCTGTTTGAATCAAAGAAAAGTTTTTGTCTCATCATGCTAAATAAAGAGGTAGGTACCCAAGCACCTACAACTTAGCTTTGATAACTAACAGTTAGCTAAAATAGGTATGTAGGTACTGTTAGAGAGGTAAGTACATAAACACTTAGGAAGCACTAATCTTATTATCTAGGCACATGGAGCTTAGTGGATTGTTAGATTGTTGTATTAATAATTCAGACAGCGTTAGAAACACTACACTCGTTGATGATGGCATCAAAGCGACTAAATAATCTTCTGTAGGTACTACTGTAGATTGCGTGTAGGTAGGTATATACTACCAAAATAAACTTGATTTGTTTGACCTTGGTAGAGCGACGCGTCGCTCACTGACAGTCACACAAGGTAGAGCAGAAGGGTACAGAAGGCGCATTCCGCCGCAGGTAGGTGCAATTTGCAAAGCTACTAGTACATTGGCAGGCCCGCCCGGCCAGGTCTTGGAAGGTAGGGTTTACACTTGCCATTTGGCTCGCACGCTAGCCGCGTCGCGCGTAATATTTATCACGCGACAACTCGACAACCCTGCCGCGCCAGACCGTGACAGAGTTATGCGTTAGAAAGAGAGGATTGGTCTAGCTAGGTAGTTGAATATTCAACTAGGTAATGAGCGCTTGTGCGAGCTGATTTGCACTTTGTTGCATAGTAGCAAGAGTCGCGATTTAAACGTTTTCGCTAAGTCACTTAAGCTTGCTTCTGTACCTACCTATTTATTCTGTGGCAGAAACAAGCATTAAATTATCAAAGTCTCAATGGTTGTAGTAGGCAATGGTTGTAGGTAAGTATATCTATCAGCTACCTACTACGCATTTTAGGTAGGTAAGTAGTAGCTAAGGTAGATGTCTTGTCTTGACGATTCAGTGGCGTCTTGGTGTCAATTCATGAGCCGCTATGCTACGCTCCTCTCCGCTCAGCTCATTACCTACCTACATACCTACTTACTTTTTGTTTTTGTAAATACCTAGGTAGTAGGTACCTACCTACTTACCTACTTAATCATGTTTTAGGTAGGTACCTACCTACCTAGGTAGGTACTTATATAGGTACCTATATACCTACCTATCCATGCTCGAAGGTATTTAATGTTAAGTAAGTATTAGAGGGGTAGTCAGAAACAAGTCCACATCTAGACGAACTACCTACAGGTTTATTTAAATTTATAAGTACCTATTGCAAAACTTTCATGGTTGTAAATCAGTGCAAGTTGAGAGCCCTCAGATTTTAATAGATCTCTTTAATGCTTTGAAGAAATATGTAAACTCGATGCTAGATGCATGCTCTAATGATCTTACGTAGAGTCGGATTCAGCACTGAAGTCTGATAGACGCAGCGCTGCTATCGCAGAACTAGGATACCTATGTAAAAAATTAGGTAGGTAGGTATATAGGTAGTAATAGGTAGGTAGATACTAGGTAATTGTCCAAATAAGGCTTGAACAATAATAATTATGCTAGTTTGTACTTTCGTTCGTTAGGTCTACACACTGAACAACTAAACGACCTTGATTATATGAGCTTGTTTATTATAGTAAATAAAACAATTAGTTCCCGCTTTGGCCGTAGGACTTGAGTGGGCGCGGACTCTAGAGCCCTTGTGACGTTTTTATATACCTACAGGGTGAATTTTTGAGATGGGGCAGTAAGGGCAGCTACCTTAACCGTTGTAGCTAGAGGAAAACGTTCCTAAGAGACTATCCTTAATTTTTGAAGATATTTCGACAAAATGATGAAAAATGATGACAAATGACAAAATGATTTCGTACGAAATGTATAATCAAGGTTTTTTACGTTTTCTGACTTTTGTAGTACCTACTCTTGCCTCAGTTGGTCTCATAGAGTCTTTTAATCCTTAGATGAAACAGGATCGATTGGCATCAAAAAAAGTTTTTGAGTAAATTGCCCATTTTCTCGCTGACTGTACATTTTTTTCAAAATCTGTGGATACAGGTCGAAATATCTTCAAAAGTTAAGGACAGTCTCCTAAGAACGTTTTCCTCTAGCTACAAAGGTTAAGGTAGCCCTTACTGTCTTGTATCAGAAATACATTTTAGCGTTTTCTGACTTTTCTAGTACTCTAACCCCAGTTGGTCTGAAAGAGCCTTTTAATGAAACAGGATCGATTAGCATTAAAAAAAGTTTTTGTGTAAAGTGCCCATTTTCTCGCTGACTAAACATTTTTTTTTAAAACTGTGAATGCAAGTCTTAATACCTTCAAAAATTAAGGATAGTCTCCTAAGAACGTTTTCCTCTAGCTACAACGGTTAAGGTAGCTGCCCTTAAGTACTGTACTGCCCCATCTCAAAAATACATTCCGTAGGTATGTTTAAAGGAAACGGCAGTCGTAGAGGTAGGTAAGCATTTTGTTCGATAGGTTTTGTTTTGACTTTGACTTCGAAGTATTCGAGATTCACTGACAGCGTGTCGCCAAAACTTAGGCCTTTAGGGAGTGTACACATTGCGTTTTTTGCAGCGCGTTTGTATCGATACAAACGCGATTCGAACGCGATGCGAACGCGCAGCCCCCCGCGCAGCCCCTCCCGGTTCGCTTTTGTATGGAAAAAAACGCGTTGCGAACGCGCGTTTGTATCGATACAAACGCGCAGCTCAAAAACGCGCTGCAGATAACGCAATGTGTAGGTACACTCCCTTACATCTTTTACTGTTCTATAAGCTCGAAGCTTTTACTAGATGATTTATACAGTGTCAGGAGGCAATCTTTGCCTACACTTAACGGGACACTGTAGTGCCTGGGACAATGTTGAGATGGAGTAGGCTGTAGAGTGCTGGGCAAGCACCTACACCATCCTCTCAGCTTAACCGGCCATATCCACAGGAAAGACGTGTCAATACCTACGTGCCCCCAAAAGGGACAAAGATTATGTGGATCCATTGTTTCGTAGTAGGTACACTTATGGTCCCTAATAATACAGAATTTTAGAACATAGATGTTCTCTACCTACAAAGAGCCGGCACACGATGAGGGACAAAAGATATTCTGCTCCATTTCATTTTTTCACAAGAATTTTGTACCTCTAGAATAAAAGTCTTTGCTCTAGAATTATCCTTCTTTGTTTTTGTGTGAGTGAGAAGGGACGATCCAGCAGTCTATAGTTTTCTTTGTCTTTGATTCGGATTCTCGGTTGTCCTCGTATGCTGGGGCTACATTAGGGAGTGTCCACATTGCGTTTTCTGAAGCGCGTTTTTGCTACGCGTTGCGAACGCGCGTTCGCAGCGCGTTTCCGCGTTTGTATCGATACAAACGCGCGTTTGTATCGATACAAACGCGCGTTCGCATCGCGTTTGTATCGATACAAACGCGCGTTCGCATCGCGTTTGTAGTTTATACTAGTTTGTTTGCTAGTTTGCCTGCTAGTTTGTCTGATATTTGTCTGCTAGTTTGTCTGCTAGTTTGTATGCTAGTTTGTCCCTTATCAAAAGTGTCCAGTAGTGTCCAGAAGCTAACGTGTCCCTTCGTAAAAGTGTCCCGAAGCAAAAGTTTCTCGAAGCAAAAGTGTCCCGAAGCAAAAGTTTCTCGAAGCAAAAGTGTCCCTTAGCAAAGTGTCCCGAAGCAAAAGTGTCCCCAAGCAAAAGTGTCCCTTAGCAAAAGTGTCCCCAAGCAAAAGTGTCCCAAAGCAAAAGTGTCCCGAAGAAAAAGTGTCCCGAAGCAAAAGTGTCCCCAAACAAAAGTGTCCCGAAGCAAAAGTGTCCCAAAGAAAAAGTGTCCCGAAGCAAAAGTCTCCCGAAGCAAAAGTGTCCCGAAGCAAAAGTATCCCGAAGCAAAAGTGTCCCGAAGCAAAAGTGTCCTTATTGACTTAAAATAAGATTTAGGTTGAATATAATTACGCTATCAACACAAAACCGTAGACAAGACAACACATTTTTTTTTTTCCATAGGAGATCTAGCTACTTTTTGAGGTAAGAAAAACTGGGCCTGTATTCTACTAGATGAAAACCGCTTTGGTTTGGTTCGATCTCATACCTAAATGTCAGCCATTTGGTGAAATAGTAGAATAGCTTTTCAAAAATTTGTTCTGCCAAAGTTCAAAACCTCACCACAACTGAGTTGTTTGTTATTAGTAGTCATGGAAACAGTCGCTTTAGTTGAGGTTTTGGTTGAGGTTGATAAAAATTTCGGTACCGGAATCGACGCCCTGGATATCTAGCAACTTTTCGGAGCAGATTTAGTCACAGATTTGATGGTAGGGTTGGCATTGGCAACACTTCCGCTGTCCCGGTCGTTCGGTTGGTTGGTTGACTGTTGCTTTGCTTTTCTTGCTTATCTGTCTCTGTCTGTCTGTCTGTCCTGCTGTCACTGTCAGTTAAATGTTTTGATTGTGTTGTGGTGTGTGTGGGGTTCTTGCTTGGTGGTCGATCGACACGAAGTTTAATTTAGAATTATTATTTGGAAAAATTACTCCTTCTCAGTTATGTGAAATCCAGTAGCAAGAATAAAGTAGTGTTTAATCCCCCAGTGTCTGTTCTGTATCCCCTGCAGAGTCTTTAGAGAGAACCCCACAGCTTGTTTCAGTGAAATTTCTTTGTCATGAATAGTTTTGAAGCTATCGATCGATTACGAAAGAGCGTTAGTTTGTTGTAAAACTGTTCCACGGTGTTATTTTTTATTGTAAACATGGTTGCGATGTAAAATCGCACGGTGCATTCAAGTGATCGTTGTGCCTGACCAGTTGCGAACGCGGTGATAGATAATGTGTTCACGTTTGCGAGTGTACGAGTTCCAATTTTAAATTTTATTGCAAACTGCAAAAAGTATAGACGGATACGCGACTTTTTTGAAAAATGAGATAAGGAGGAGCTTTGCCCTCCGCGAACTGTTCCTCACATTAACGTCCATGTATTGTTGCTCCTTCCTGTAAGTATTACCTTAATACCGCGTGCCCTTTATTTATTTTAACCTATTTGATACTTCTTACGCTACCTTGAGCTAATCTGCACCTTACTAGCGAAAACACTTCAAAAACCAGACAGAATTAGGTACCTATCTATCAAAATGACACTGGAATTATTAAGTATCAAAAACTACCAATTAACATAATAACATGTAAGTTTATAATCATAGAACACGCATGCTGTATTTTATTTTCTCCAAAAGTTCTATTATTAGTCCAACACAAGCAGGTTTAATGGTTAGAGAAGAGATCCAAAATAATCACAAATGTCAATGAACTCTCATGATGTTTTGCTTGACCTGGCTGAGACTTAACTGTACAATGTACACTTATCTAATCTCATTATTACAATGACAATGAGATAATCTGAGAATTTGTGTGTACCTACAATATTTTGAATATTTCACAACAAAATGGGAAATTACTCATTACATATTGCATTTTTTTATTAATAGTATTAAAGTATCATTAGAAATATTAAAACCTATTAGTTATAGATATAAGTGGTAATCATAAGTACAGTCAACAAGAAATTGATTGTCTATTCCTTAATTTTAATAACTCCAATAAATGTTACTCTCCATCCCTCCAACTGTCTCCACACAAAAAATCACGTCAATCCGTTGCTCTGTTTTGATGTGAAAGCAGGATAAATAAACAAACAAATAAACACACTTTCACATTTATAATATGGGTACGGATTTTATACTTTATTAACTCCTAACTACCATCAGTGAAGCGCTCGAAGCATAGCTCTTAGACATTCTTGATTGATCGATAACCACATTAAATTAATCAAGTGACAAAAACCAAAAACAATACAAACTTTCATTAATCTTGCAATGCAATGTTTATAATAGTCCATCCATTTCAAAATTTGCAGGCCTTGCATCACTTCCTAATGTCTGATTAAGATGAGATTTACCAAGCTTGTTGATTTGGTGAGAAATTAGAGTGTAATATTATGGTGACAGTGATCTGATGATGCAGTCAGGAGCTGTTCAACAGAACTCCTGTGTTTTTAGCCTACTCTATCTCAACAATGTCCCAGGCTTTCAGTTTCCCGTCAGGCGTAGGAAAAGATTGCCTCCTGACACTGTAGGTAAATCATCTAGTAAAGATGTAAATGCCTAAGTTGGAAAACTCCTCATTTGAATCTAATTTTGTTACCTTCTTGTTATTTACTTTTGTTCCTTGAGAAATAAAAACTTACCATAGATATTTTAAACAAAATGATGGACAATTGGGTATAACAGAGGGAATCTGGAACAATCTGCAATGATTGGTTGAATCACATTGTGATACCTAATTATCTCATTTGGCCTCAGACAAACTCACTTACTGAATTTGTAAATTAACTCATCCCGTGAACTCTCATCCCACTAAATTATCATTATCAATTTATGACATGCTGTCTGTTTAAGCTGTGTAACTGATGAAATATCCTGAAAAATAATTTGATAATAATAATAGATTTAATAATTGACTGGAGAGAAGGAAGGGAGGCCTTTGCCCTGCAGTGGGACGTTACAGGCTCATAATAATAATAATAATAATAATAGATTTAACCTTCTTCAAAAAAATCTGTTCCTCATCTGCCAGTCTGCTACGCCAAAGGCCGTGGGTTCGATTCGAACCCTATGTGAGCAAGCCTATTTTTGTACTTAAGTTTTTTTCACCCAAGCAGAACTCGGTCGCCCAGATATTATTACTTAAGTTATTTGTGCAATGAGAAAGAATCACGATTTTAGTTGAGTATGCAGATTTGTAGATACAAAAAAAACAAAAAATACTGTATTTTTGGTTTTTTAATCGGATCAAAAATGACCGAGTTACAGAGATTTTAGTGCACCAATCTAAAAAACGCTCGCGAGAAGGCCGCGACTGGCTGTGACGTCACCAGGCGCCCGCGACTCGCTCCACTAGTACAAAATCCCTAGTTATTTTCAAACTAATTTCCGCCCGCGGCATCGCTCGCGTGGCACCTGGATAAAAAGTAGCCTATGTCCTATTCCCGCTCATTACCTATCTATATTTTAAATTTCAGCCAAATCGGTTCAGTAGTTGTCGAGTTATAGAGGAACAAACATACATCCAAACATCCAAACTTTCGAGGTTATTCACGTTTTTTGTTAAGTAAGTACTTATGCAGATTTGTAGATTTAAAAAAAATATAAATGATTTCATTTTTATTTTTAAAAATGATAACGACTGTATTCCCAAGGCGCAGTAGACATATTCTATCAGATCTTTTAGGAATTTTTAGATTCGTTGAAAAAGTCTAAGCGGGTAGTCAGAGGTAGAGAAGCAGTGTTGGCCGAGTGCGCTAGTGCCTCGACTTTCAATCCGAAGGTTGTGGGTTGGATGGAACCCGGCCGTGCATCAATGGATTTTTAGTTTCGAAAAATGTATAAGTAAAGTAGGTACCTAAGTAGGTATGCGGTTTAACACGAGCTCTAAACGGTGAAGGAAAATATTGTGAGAAAACCAGTTAGCTTTCTAATAGCGTCGATGGGCTTGCAACCTGTCACGTATGGAATGTTGTCTGCTGCAAAATGTGGGAATGTATCAATTGTCTTTGGAAATACCTCGGACTACCCCTTAGATATAAAAAAACAATAAATACCTACTTACTGTGTTTTTGTTTTTTTAATCGGATCAAAAATGACCGAGTTTTATTACAGACAGAGATTTTAGTGCACCAATCTAAAAAACTCTCGCGAGAAGATCGCGACTAGATGTGACGTCATACCATAAATCCATCCATCCAAACATCCAAACTTTCGCATTTTAATATTAGTGTGATTCGACTCCTGATTGTTAGTTTTGTTTGTTATTGTTTTCGGTAAGTACCGGTACCTACCTAAAATACCTATTCAGTAAAAAGTTTAAAGGCGAAAATTATTTTTAAGTAGGTACCTACCTACCTACTTACTACTTACCTAGGTAGGTACCTACCTACTTATTACTTACCTAGGTACCTAGGTACCTACTTAAAAATAATTTTCTACTTTAAACTTTTTACTGAATAGGTATTTTAGGTAAGTACCGGTACTTACCGAAAACAATAACAAACAAAACTAACAATCAGGAGTCGAATCACACTAATATTAACTTTACCTACCTACTTAAATTATTTTTAAGTAGGTACCTACCTACTTACTACTTACCTAGGTAGGTACCTACTTAAAAATAATTTTCGCCTTTAAACTTTTTAGTGAATAGGTATTTTTATACATACTTTTAATCGTAATGCCTAATTAATAATTTGTATGTACGAGTCAAAATAATCACATACCTACCTACCTAAACTTGGTTTTCAAATCACACTATCACACTTTCACATCACACTAATCATACTATCACACTAATCACACTAATATTATAAATGCGAAAGTTTGGATGTTTGGATGGATGATGTTTGTTCCTCTATAACTCAACAACCACTAAACCAATTTGGTTGAAATTTTAAATATAGATAGATAATGACCAGGAATAGGACATAGGCTACTTTTTATCTGGGTACCACGCGAACAAAGCCGCGGGCGGAAGCTAGTTAATATTAAAAATGCAAAAGTTTGGATATTTGGATTTATGTTTGTTCCTCTATAACTCGACCAACCACTGAACTGATTTGGCTGAAATTTAAAACATAGATAGTTCTTGACCTGAAATAGGACACAGGCTACTTTTTATCCAGGTGCCGCGCGAGCGAAGCCGCGGTCGGAAGCTAGTTTGAAATTAACTAGCGATTTTGTACTAGTAGACCGAGCCGCGGGCGCCTGGTGACGTCAGACGCAGCGCGAAGCTCCGAGCGCGCGTTTTGAAATGGTCGAAAAGAAAACTTGAATAACTTCGTCATTTATTGATGGATTTTAATTATTTAAAAAACAGAATGCTCAGAATGCTAAAGAGTATACGCCCTCATACTTAGAAACCCAATATTTCGTTTACTGATTGATCCTCATTGCAATACCTATTAGAATCAATTGTGCCCTTTGTGCAAACCTCAATGGACTTCAAAGGATGATACGGAATTATAATGGATGATAGAATTCCATTTTATCCAATACAATTCTGAAGAGCTAGTCCAACTCCAAAGATATCAAATTGCCATTCTGTTGGAGGGCTTTTTAGGACGCAGATGGACTTATCTATTATATTTGATGATGTGTTCTCAAATGCGTGTTAGAATGATATCTACTTGTGTATATTATTTCTATTTGTAGGTAATATAGGTAGGTACCTATTTCAATGAGTGATTTCCTTCCAACGAGTTATTTATTATCTCAGGAAAACTAACAGTCATTACAAACTAAAGAATAAGAAAAAACGAGCTAGAAAAAAATAAGTATAATACAGCTCAAATACATAACCCTCCTATTGGGCTTCGCCGCAGTCGGGTAATAATAATAGGTCTTTGTTTTAAAATGCCTAGTCATTGATAGATTTTCAAAGTTAGATGACATTTGGAGACAGACAAACATTTGTTCATTGTGTTCTATTAAGCTGGACCCTTGCCACCACTAATATTGTTAAGTTACAGGACATTTAACACTTGCTTATTTGTTTATAAAATAATATTATGGAAACATGTGCTTCATACTGATTCATCATCATTAATTTTATTTATAAGTCATGGTTTTCCTTGCTTGACTAATCTAGTATGTATCATGATGTCATAAGTTGCATACTTTATGGTTTTAATTTTAAAGTTAATAAGTACCTAAATATCTAAAGTGCAAATATCCAGTGATTTCCATTGTTTTTTAATTAAGCTACTTTCCCCAAGAGAAGTGTATATTTTAAGTGTTCTAGTAACATAAAACTTAGATTAATTTGATAAATTAGGTAGGTATATCAGTGCATCAGTGCTAAGTTTTTCATAAACACACAACATACAAATACGCACTACTGTATGCTCATCTAACTGGACAAGTCTTAGGTACTTAGAGATCTAAATTTATTTGAAGATATCCAAAAAGGTAGTCAGAAGCAAGTCCAGCACACATGGCACATGCTCACATTTTGTAAATAAGTAGCACAATGTGACAGGTTGCAAGCCCGATGATGCTTATTTGATTAGTACCTACAATGTTCCAATCTAACTTCTTAATTAAACACCAGGAAATCGCTGTTAATGTTGTTTACCCATTGTTGCTTAGGTATTATGATTACATTTGTAAAGGTTAAAGATACGGTAATTTTCCTCCGTCATCTATTGGTTTATAAACGTAGTAATAACACAATTTTACAGAGAGAGATGCAAGGGCATGTGTACTTAGTATCAAAGAAAATACCTATTACCACTATCAATGTAGATTATTTGTTTTACTGATTCAATTGTTTCTGTAAAGAGGTAGGTCATTTGTTTTGAACAAAGATTAGATTAACAGAAAAAGTTAGGCATTTGATACAGAAATAGTCAATAGAACAATAAACGCCGCTACCCAAAAATAAATTAGATTCGGTTTCTGTACACTATGAAACCCTATGTACAGTACATAGTACCCACACATTTATTTGCAATTGTGAAGCATTGTGTACATTGCACGTAGGTACGTGATGCAAACATGAAAACATTACCTACTGCTTGATACTTATTTATTCTGTGACATTATTTCCTAATTGCGTATTCACGATTTGAGTTGGATCAACTGCTTTACGTAATTCTTCGAAATGGTTTGAGATCGTCTGAACTTGAAATATAATGAATAACTAAGCTGATAAAAAAAACGAGTGTGCTTTAGTTAGACCACACGACTGAAGTAAAACTTTCGTTCGCCTCGCCCGATCACACTTTTCGTAACGCTCTCGTCACGCATTCCCAGCTTACTTCCCAGCTTAGTCAAGCGTGCGTAAAGAAGTTTTACTGTGAAATATTGATAAACTAAAATCGAACCGTGTTAGCAAAAATAGAAATCAGCTGGGATATTTTTTTTCTCAAGTAAAGTCGCTAACTCGGATTCGTTCTAACAAATTGTTTTTTTACGAACAACATTAAAGTTATTTAATGCAAAATTACTTTACATATTTTACACAACAAACATGTCTATCATATTTTTCAACCATCTTCTACCATTTCAAAGTATTCATCTTAAAAAAACAATTTTTGTTGGAACGAATCCCAGTTAGCGACTTTACGTGAGAAACAAAATATCCCAGCTGGTTTCTCGACTGTCGATGTTGTGCATACATTACTGGTTATTTATCTGTTGTGTCGTTGTGGCAGCTCACGGCTGGGAGTCGGGATGGCGAGCATGAGCTCCACGCTCGTCGAGACCGTCTCCATAAACTACGAGGACTTTAACGAGAGCTTCCTCACTTGCGGCACATGTCTATGTTAGTATCTACACTGCTCATTTTCAATACATTTACACTGTCACGTTGCATGGAATATATTTATTTATCTTCAAATTGAATATTTTTTATGTATACTTTATTGTGGATCAGTGTTGAACAAACTGTTGAAAATAGAATGCCACAAACTATTCAGATTGCTTTACATAATTAGAATTACTTATGTCGAAAAAAGTTAAAAGCCTGTAAGATTTAAAAGCCTTCAAGAACTAAATATTTAATTAAGATAAAAGTGGCATATTCGAATAGGTTACTAAGTATTTTCAATATTTTCAGGCACTTACGATGGAGGGGAACATACGCCTAAACTGCTGCCTTGCTCACACACAGTCTGCCTACACTGCCTTACGCGTATAGCCGCATCGCAAACTCGAAACGCTAGCAGTTTTCGATGTCCTATTTGTCGAGAGCTTATAAATATACCGAGGGGAGGAGTGGCGGCTCTGCCACCGTCGTTTCTCGTCAACCAATTGTTAGATCTGATGGCTAGTCAACGCAGGGAGGTCATACCACAATGTAGCTCTCATCCGGGCAGGGAGTTATTATTCTGTGAGACCTGCGATTGCGTATTCTGTCGGCATTGCGCAGATGGACCTCATAGTGATACACCCTGCGATCATACAGTTGTACCGTTCTCGATCGCTTTGAAACGGATGTCGGAGATTCTTCTATACAGAGCCAATGAGTGTCTTAGTAAGCTGGGATCGGCGCGAGATGCCGTGGCCAGTGAACTGAGAAGGCTTGAAGAAGCGGCATTGGCGGCAGATCAAGCGATTGATATGCACTTTGCTGAACTAAAGCTAGCGATTGCCAAACGACACAATGAGCTCAAATCGGCCGCTACGGCCGCCGCGACGCATAAAAGAAAGTTACTCGAAGAGCAACTGAAGTTGATTGACGCAGAAAAAGCTAAAGTGAGTGATTTACAATAATTTCGTAATTGTTTGTGGCGACTGTTATAAAGTAGGTAATTGTAAATAAACAATAACTTTCGCTTTGTGTCCGGTTTGTTTATTAATTACGTTGCGTTGGTCGCATTGGGACTTACGTTGGAATGTATTGAGAAACTGTACGCTTTAAAAGCCACTAATTAATGGTGGTTTGTAACTATCCATTTTCAAATAAACTACATTGCTGATCCATAGACTATAAAGATCTTTAGACAGGCATCCATATTTGCAGGCATGTCCAATAATTTAAGAACATAAGTAATCCCTTTCAGAATCTCGCTTAATACTCGTAGATAGCAAGCCAATTAGGTATAATTACTTACTTAGTTCATCGCCATGTTTTCCTTCACCATTCAGAGCTTGTAAATTCCGAAATCATTGATTCACGGCCGCATGAAATGAATAATTAATTTTAATTTTTGTATTGAAATGTTCGTTTCAGGTCGAAGCAGAATGTTCAGGTCTTCAACAGCAAGTGGAAGTAAGAGAAGTCAGTAGTCGAGCAGCTGCCTTAGGAGCCAGGTTGGGCGATGCGGCTGCCCTAGCCGAACCGAGAGAGAACGCATTCTTAGCGGTGGACTTCGCTCATAACGATGCTCAACAGAGATTCGCGGAAGCCTTGGCAGAGCTGGGCAGAGTACGGACTAGCACCACGTTCCCGGGACTTTGTACCTTATCATTAGGTGGGTAAGATTTGTTTTTGGACTTCACGTAATCAGGCGGTAGTGATGCAAAAATATCTTAAATTTAATCCTAAGTAGGTAGATACTAGGTACATACTGCTACTATTCAAAGAAAACATTGTGTGCATTGTTTACCTCTGCACATTAACATGAGCTCTTAACGGTGAAGGAAAACATCGTGTGGAAACCCGCGGCTTAGCACGAATTGATCATGTCTTTCCTGTCGATATGGCCGGTTAAGCTGACAGGATGGTTTAGGTTAGGTGCTGGGCAAGCCATCTCAAATGTCCCAGGCACTAGTGTCCCATTAAGTGTAAACAAAGATTGCCTCCTGACACTATAAATCATCTAGTAAAAGATATAAAAGGCCTAAGTTACCTCTGCAGCAGGTTTTTTTTTACCAAGTTATAAAACAGTATTACGATTTCAGAGTCGGCGTGTGTATGTGGGCTGGAAACTGTAGTGATGCTCCGAACAGTGGACTATCACGGCGAAGCGCGAAGCACGGGCGGCGACCCCGTCACTGCCGCCGCATCTATGGACGACAATCCCTTACCTTGCACCGTTACTGACTTGGACACTGGAATGTACAGGTGGGTTTTAACTGGCTATTTTATTTATTTATTTATTTCTCTCTCAAAGGTTTCATACATAGGTATTAATTAGGTTTAATTAACTAAACAATAGTTATAAAAACCCTGTAAAACCAGTTTTGTGAGAGACTGGTGCCCGTGAAAGGTTCGAAGACCTGTATTACAGGTCACCAGTGCTCGCTCCACGGATCTGACATGGTCTGGGCAACTTCGTATAGGAAACACACCACTAAAGGAAACAGGCTATGTATACTGGCTCGTTTGGATATTCATGGGAGTTGGTCATACTTTGGGATAAAACAATACATTCAAGAATAGCGTAGTCTGAAGAATACTGTTTTCATGAAAGTCGGCACTCACCATTAAATATTTGAGCTCATACAGTTCCGCAATGATTTCGGCTCAAAGGCTTCTTCCTTTTCACCTTTGTCATTGTCGCTCGCTTGTGAATTTTTTGCGCTTATCGCGAATTATGAAAGGCAGTATGTATAAAACGTTCGTTTTCGACCGAATGTGTATTTTCCGCACTGGCTGACAAATGACTGCTAGCTAGAAAACTGTATCAGGCTTCCATACAAACCATTAAATGTGATTTTCACAAATAAAGTCCCAATTTTACGGAACTAAACTAAACGGCCCAGGCGGAGATAGCGAGACGAGGTCGACGCTTTCAAAACTGAATGGGCCCTTATCGCTGAAGACAGAGAGAAGTGGAAAAAGAGGAGGAAGGCCTTTGCTCTGCAGTGGGATAAACCTGGTTGTTAACGCCTACGCTTTATTAATAGCAACGACGCCTTGTTCCTGCGAGCTCACCTGCATAACAAGGGTGCTAATTTTCAACAGACCTTCACTTCATTTTTTACGCGCTGCTACGAACATTGTTCCTTTCCTAAATTATCCAAAATTCATGTAATACAGTCAATACAAGTGTAAAATCTGTTCGGAAGTTTCATTGATGTCCCCCTGAGCATCAACATCTGGCGACCGTCTCAAGAACAGCAAAAATCTTCGGAAAATTACAAATTACAAAATTGGATGGTCAAGCTACGCCGCCATTTCGATACGCCACGAATTGTACCGAGAAGCCGAATTGTACAGCTGCCGTCCCAACAATAAAGACGATATTGCGAGAACCTTGGAGGCCTATCCATTGCAGCCACAGCCGGTCATCGATCAGCAATCAGCATCGAGCCGCAGCACAGGCCAATGCAGATAAGTAACCTTCCTACACTCGTCATTCAATCCATTCCAATTCATACCCAATTCCTACCCAAACTTCCTGAACATTTTTTACATACTTCCCTAAGTTTAGACGCCTTCTACTAGTGTTTATTTCATTAATACAGTGTTCTAGCATACAATTCAAACATTCAATTCAAAAACATTCACCTAAAACTCATAAATAAAGAGTAAATTGTTAGTGATATTTTTCTACCCGCGCGAGCCCGCGCGTTGCATTTTTATTTCGAACGAAGACTTTTTCCTTCGTACAAAGAAATCATTTATTTTCTAACTTACCTATTCGATTTATTTGTGCACAAAGTGATTACTCTAAAATAAAATACTTAATTAAAATTATCTTCAATGGGGATCAATCACTAAACGAAATATTGGGTTTCTAAGTATGAGGGCGTATACTCTTTAGCATTCTGAGCATTCTGTTTTTTAAATAATTAAAATCCATCAATAAATGACGAAGTTATTCAAGTTTTCTTTTCGGCCATTTCAAAACGCGCGCTCGGAGCTTCGCGCTGCGTCTGACGTCACCAGGCGCCCGCGGCTCGGTCTACTAGTACAAAATCGCTAGTTAATTTCAAACTAGCTTCCGCCCGCGGCTTCGCTCGCGCGGCACCTGGATAAAAAGTAGCCTATGTCCTATTTCAGGTCAAGAACTATCTATGTTTTAAATTTCAGCCAAATCAGTTCAGTAGTTGTCGAATTATAGAGGAACAAACATAAATCCAAATATCCAAACTTTTGCATTTTTAATACTAGTAGTTCGCCCCGAACTGAGATCTCGCGCACCGTTGTGTTGATAGCCTAGATTTGGACTTGTTTCTGACTACCCCTATACCTACGTTAAGTGCTCCTTCTAGTGTTTACCACAGAATGATATCTAATGCGCTACCTCAGTATAGTAAAGATTATAGGCATGCATGCAATACATTAAGTCGTGTCGTGTTTATATTCAATAGTTGACCCCGCGAACTTCGTACCGCGCCTCAGGGAAGGCCTCTTAGTTCGAAAAATTATTAAAATAGCAGTTCAATACGAAATGTATGAGAAAATCAATTCCCTCCCCCTCCCCCCTCTCCTCCCCCCTCACCTCCCCTCCCCCCCCCCTCCCCTCCCCCTCCCCTTCCCTCCCCTACCCCTCCCCCTCCCATCCCATCCCCTCCCCTCCCCTCCCCTCCCCTCCCCTCCCCTCCCCTCCCCTCCCCTCCCCTCCCCTCCCCTCCCCTCCTATCCCCTCCCCCTACCCTCCCCCTCCCTCTATAATTTTGGTACATGCCCAGCCCACTATTTGCAGGAGTTAGCATTTGCATACGTGACAGGTTGCAAGCCCATCGCCGCTATTAGAACGTTAACTGGTTTCCTCACGATGTTTTCTTTCACCGTTTAGAGCTCGTGTTAATGCGCATTTAAATTTTTCTAATCGAAAAATCCATTGATGAGCACGGCCAGGGTTCGAACTTACGACCTATGAATCGAAAATCGAGCACTCTTCCAATCGGCCAACACGGCTTTTATTTTCAATCTCAAGAAAAAATATCAAGTACTTAGCAACTAAAATCAATGCAAACCAAACCACAACGATGCCACACTCCTTGTATGTTAACCAGACCTACGAATACATCGGAACTCTATGAAACGGGAGCTCTCTCCATACTTCCGTTAATTGGTTTTCTTAATTTTTCTTTTTGACTGTATTTCAAAAACTATAGAACCTAGAAGAAAACTAAAAACCATTTTGGAATGTATAAGTTGAGTACTTTCATATGACACCCCACTCAATTTATTTGGGTAACTTTGAAAAAAATTTACCCCCTTGGGAACCCCATATCTTTACAACCCCTTCATCGATTACGCTCATACGCTCCACAGCAAATTTCCATAGCACAACCTATTGACCTATCAAGTTTCATACAAATTGGATAAGCGGTTTGATAGTTATGCGAGAACATAAAAATGAAACATACAAACATACAAACATACAAACATACAAACATACAAACATACAAACATACAAACATACAAACATACAAAGCAAAATCGCCTAACTTGCCACTAAGATCTTCGCTCGCTTCGCTCGCTCGATCGATTAACTAGCTTCCGCCCGCGGCTTTATTCGCGTAGTACCCAGATAAAAAGTAGCCTATGTCCTATTCCTGGTCATTATCTATCTATATTTAAAATTTCAACCAAATTGGTTTAGTGGTTGTTGAGTTATAGAGGAACAAACATCATCCATCCAAACATCCAAACTTTCGCATTTATAATATTAGATAGATAGATAGATAGATAGATATTTTATTCATCAACACAATACATTTGACTGTTAAATAGTGTCTTAAAGCCTATGTTAGGTTTGACTAGACACTAGGGTTCTCTTAACACATAATCTGGATTTTAAAAATAGGAGCAGACACACGTTCTTTCAACCTTTAAGTAGTTAGGTATATGTATAAACTAAATAAGAAGCTAGCGCGCACAGGGACGTCCTTTCATTACAAATTCGCAAAGCTTTTCTTATCGGTGAAACTACTATTTAATAATCTACTCGTCAGCTGTGCGGTGCGGGTCATTAATTAGTAGTGTGTGCAATTAGTGTGATTAGTGTGATAGTATGATTAGTGTGATGAGAAAGTGTGATAGTGTGATTTGAAAACCAAGTTTAGGTAGGTAGGTAATGTATGTGATTATTTTGACTCGAACATACAAATTATTAATTAGGTATTACGATTAAAAGTATGTATAAAAAAATACCTATTCACTAAAAAGTTTAAAGGCGAAAATTATTTTTAAGTAGGTACCTACCTAGGTAAGTAGTAAGTAGGTAGGTACCTACTTAAAAATAATTTATGTAGGTAATAATTTAAGTAGGTAGGTAAAAATTTAGGTAGGTAAAGTTAATATTAGTGTGATTCGACTCCTGATTGTTAGTTTTGTTTGTTATTGTTTTCGGTAAGTACCGGTACCTACCTAAAATACCTATTCAGTAAAAAGTTTAAAGTCGAAAATTATTTTTAAGTAGGTACCTACCTAGGTAAGTAGTAAGTAGGTAGGTAGGTACCTACTTAAAAATAATTTTCGCCTTTAAACTTTTTACTGAATAGGTATTTTAGGTAGGTACCGGTACTTACCGAAAACAATAACAAACAAAACTAACAATCAGGAGTCGAATCACACTAATATTAACTTTACCTACCTAAATTATTTACCTACCTACTTAAATTATTACCTACATAAATTATTTTTAAGTAGATACCTACCTACTTACTATTTACCTAGGTAGGTACCTACTTAAAAATAATTTTCGCCTTTAAACTTTTTAGTGAATAGGTATTTTTTATACATACTTTTAGTCGTAATACCTAAAATTAATAATTTGTATGTACGAGTCAAAATAATCACATACCTACCTACCTAAACTTGGTTTTCAAATCACACTATCACACTTTCACAATATTTTCCTTCACCGTTTAGAGCTCGTGTTAAAGCGCATACCTACTTAGGTACCTACTTATACATTTTTCGAAACGAAAAATCCATTGATGCACGGCTGGGTTTCAACCCACAACCTTCGGATTGAAAGTCGAGGCACTAGCGCACTCGGCCAACACTGCTTCTCTACCTCTGACTACCCGCTTAGACTTTTTCAACGAATCTAAAAATTCCTAAAAGATCTGATAGAATATGTCTACTGTGCCTTGGGAATACAGTCGTAATCATATTTAAAAATAAAAATGAAATCATTTATAACTTTTTTAAATCTACAAATCTGCATAAGTACTTACTTAACAAAAAACGTGAATGACCTCGAAAGTTTGGATGTTTGGATGTATGTTTGTTCCTCTATAACTCGACAACTACTGAACCGATTTGGCTGAAATTTAAAATATAGTTAGGTAATGAGCGGGAATAGGACATAGGCTACTTTTTATCCAGGTGCCACGCGAGCGATGCCGCGGTCGGAAATTAGTTTGAAAATAACTAGGGATTTTGTACTAGTGGAGCGAGCCGCGGGCGCCTGGTGACGTCACAGCCAGTCGCGGCCTTCTCGCGAGCGTTTTTTAGATTGGTGCACTAAAATCTCTGTAACTCGGTCATTTTTGATCCAATTAAAAAACCAAAAACACAGTATTTTTTGTTTTTTTTGTATCTACAAATCTGCATACTCAACTAAAATCGTGAGTCTTCCTCATTCATAACATACTTACCTACATACATAAAATCACGCCTGTTTCCCATCATAGGGGTAGGCAGAGGCCACAGATCTCTACTCATAAAATACATACATACTTACATAGGTAAATACATTCATGGCTAATAACTTTAGGGACTTGTTCTATTCTATTTTACAATAAATTCACGCTGCACCATCACATTCCAGGCAAAGATAACGTTCGTGCATTCTACAATAAAGACACCCAGGCCTGCCGCTTATCAAAACAGCTGGGTCGGAGTGCAGTGTCAGCCGGATTCTCGTAAGGTGGTGCCTAGTCGAGGAGCGTGAGCTAACTTTTTTATTTTATTATTTCTTTCATATCAAAATTTTATTTTTGGTTTGAGTACCTATATATTCTCAAGGTTTCACTTCACATTGTAAAGGCCAAAGCTAAGCTATAAGTGTAATTTTTAAATGAAAAACGTTCTCAGTTGAACTCCAAATTATATAAATTAGATATAACGCTACTTAGTTCAATTTTTGGTTATGATGGGAGGTGAAACCGGTACTAAAGACTTTCAAGATTTAGCTGATCTTTTTGTCAAACGCAGTTCAATTAAGGGTCAGATTACCAAGTTTAAAAATTATCTAACTTGTGCCATTTCAAAGGAAAGTCTTAGTTCAATTGAGCTAGCTGAATTGACACTCAAACTAGGTAAATTTGAAACGCTTTCCAATCGTTTTGATAGCTTGCAGAGTCAGATAGAAGTTTTAAATTCTGTTAATTTAACAAATGAAATTGATGAGCGCGACGACATTGAGCAGTTATTTATTTCAAACATTGCTTCCGCTCAAAATATCATACAAAAATATAACTCGAGCAAGCAAGATGAAAGCAATTACAAGGATCTCAATTCGAGTCATTCTACTTCGGTTCATTGCAATGTCGATCATCATCGTGATCATTTTAAGTTACCTCAAATACAAATTGCAAAGTTCGACGGATCTTACTTCCGTTGGCTCGAGTTCCGTGACACGTTCGTATCTCTAATTCACAATAGTGAGCGAATTTCTCCTATACATAAATATCATTATTTATTATCTTACCTAACAGGTGATGCGGCACGCATTGTCGCTAATTTGGAGGTATCGAGCGCGAACTATAAAAATGCTTGGAAATTAATATGCGATCGATATGATAACAAGCGTCAATTGATAAATCATCATTTGAATTCTTTATTGAATATTCAACAAACTACTCGCGAGTCAGACAAATCATTGAGGTTCATGGTGGATCATATAAATAAGAACCTGCGCGCGCTGTCCAGCCTCGGACAACCTACAAATCAATGGGATGTTCTTTTAATTCACATTATGAGTGCTAAGCTGGATAGTCATACTCTTTTGAAATGGGAGGAGTGTCGGGGCGCGTTGGATGATGTTCCCAATCTTGATCAATTTTACAAATTTTTAACTGATCGCGCTGATGTTCTCGAATCCATACATAAAAACTCGTCAACTACTACTAAGTCAACTCAATCAATACAAAAAACTCCTAATGCTAACAATAACCGGCCTATTACTAGATCCTTTGCTAGCGCCACTGATGAGGGAACCACTGCTTCAGCACGTATAACTTGCGTCGTTTGTAACGAAGAACACCGTATCTACGATTGTCCCACCTTCATGGCGAAGAGCGTAGAGGAGCGCATTGCTGAAGTACACCGCTTAAAGCTATGTACCAATTGTTTAAGGCTCGGTCACAGAGTACAAACTTGCCGTCTAGGCCCATGTCACAAATGTAAGGGTAGACACAATACTCTCATACATAAGCCATTCAATACAATCCAAACCCATACATCCAGTATTGATGCTTCTGATTCCAGTGTTGGCACCGCAGGCGCCTCCGCTGCCACTTCGGACAACACTGACGATACTATTGTCAATTTCTCTAAGCAAAATTCAAATCAAGTCTTGCTTTCTACCGCATTCATTGAGGTGGCTAATCCTCGGACGAACCAGACAGTAAAGGTTCGTGCCCTATTAGACTGCGGTAGTCAGTCCTCGTTTATAACGCAGTCTCTGAAGGAGAAACTGTCGTTACCATCCAATTCAATCAGCAATCTCAAAGTTATTGGCATAGGCCATATGCAGACTGGTACAGTCACAGAAACCTGTGTGGCACAATTGAAGTCCCTGGTTAACCAGTTTCATGTTACATCAGGCTTTCTAGTGCTACCCCAATTAACAGGTCACATTCCTAGATTTCCTATAGATCCAAAGCAATTACAAATATCAGACAACTTTCAGCTAGCAGACCCAATGTTTCACCAGCCAGCGCCGATTGATGTTCTCATCGGTGCCGATCTTTTCTGGGACATTCTTGGCCGCGAGCAATCCTCTCTCGGCCCTAATAATCCAAAATTAAGAAGTTCCCAGTTTGGTTGGATAATTTCAGGTCCTATGAATACAAATGCAACATCATACAATAACGTTGTCCAATGCAATCATTCCATCATTTCAAACACATTGAATGATGACGATAATCAAATTCATCAAGAACTTACAAAGTTCTGGGAACTTGAAGAAGTTCCCCTAAAATCTAAACTAAGCGAAAGCGAGAAGGCATGCGAATCTCATTTTTTATCCAGCACCTTCCGCCTAGATTCAGGTAGATTCTCGGTAGGTCTACCTCTCAAAGATTCACCCGACTGTCTAGGGGAATCATATGATTTAGCGAAAAAACGATTGCTTAATCTAGAAAGACGTTTCAAACGACAGCCCGAAGTGAAATCGCAGTATGCTGAATTTCTGCGCGAGTATTCCGACCTTGGCCATCTCTCGGAGTCTCCTATAGCTAAGCCAGATAATTCTTATTTCCTATGTCATCATGCAGTCTTCAAAGACAGCAGCGAATCCACAAAAATTCGAGTCGTATTCGATGGATCGGCTCCAACTACATCCGGCCATTCCATCAACGACATCCTCTTGGTAGGCCCAAACATGCAAGACTCTCTTTTTTCTATCCTTGTACGAGCTCGGCAATACAAGTACCTCCTCACCGGTGACGTTGAGAAGATGTACCGCCAGTGTCTCATAAATGAATCTGATCGAAATCTTCAGCTCATACTTTGGAGAGAAGACGAGTCTATGCCTATCAAGACATTGAAATTAAATACTATAACTTACGGAATGTCAAGTTCTAGTTATTTAAGCACTCGATGCCTCTGGCAACTCGGTGAAGAATGTTCAGACCCAACAATTAGGGAAATAATACAGCACGATTTTTACATTGATGATCTGATTTCAGGAGCTAACGACGAGAGCTCATTACGTCACATCCATAAGGCTGTATCTGCAGCTCTGCAAAAAGGCTGTTTTAATCTCAGAAAGTTTAAAACCAATCTGCCTTCTATATTAGAGTCAACCTCATCTAACTCAAACGATTTATTGGTTGTAAGCGAATCTACTTCCACGTTAGGCATAGGTTGGAATCCATCTTCAGATCAATTGCATTTCCCATTTAAGATTCCACCTCCATCCGCTAATACTGCCCTAACGAAACGCTTCATTCTTTCATCGTTGTTTAAAATTTTTGATCCTTTGGGATTATTGAGTCCATGCGTGATAAGGGCCAAAATTCTGTTGCAACAATTGTGGTTGCACAAACTGTCATGGGACGATCCCATTCCCATGGATATTCAAAGAGAATGGAACAACTTCTCCAAGGCTATACCAACTCTTCTCAGTCTTGAAATACCCAGATGGGTACTTTGCGATGCTCCTGCATCCATAGAACTTCACTCTTTCAGTGATGCCTCTCAAAATGCATATGGAGCCTGCATTTATTTGCGCTCTGTAGATTCCTCTAATAGGGTAACTGTTAGACTTCTTTGCTCTAAATCTAAAGTAGCTCCAATCAAAACATCTACGATTCCCCGGCTTGAGCTTTGTGCAGCTCTATTAGCAGCTAAACTATGTAAGGCTACTAGGGAATCATTAAGATACAATCTACAAGCTGAAGTTCATTGGTGTGACTCCACAATCGTATTAGCTTGGCTACGTAGCAGCTTTCAGAATTTAAAGGCATTTGTTTCAAATAGGGTTTCAGAAATATCTGAACTAACCAATTCTGCCTCTTGGCGTTACGTGCCAACAGCCTCCAATCCTGCCGATCTCATATCTAGAGGAATAAGTCCAGATCAAGTAGGTGGCGCATCGATGTGGTGGTCAGGACCACCTTTCCTATCGCAGCCAGAAAGTAACTGGCCTATCTATACATATAATAAGAATGAAGTCTAAGAACAAACTTATAAGTATTCAATTAAGTGATGTCAGTTTTTGATCCATATAACCTTTTCACGTCCAAAAATGTCATAAGCGCGATCTACGTTGACCTTGAACGCAAACACTTCATAGTAACTGTTGGTAATCTGTGACTTTGAAATTTTCGTTTCTCTGTGTGTTTGAGCACTAAGATCTCTGAAACTACTGAACTGATTTGGTTGCAGTTTTCATTGTTGTATTATGGTAAGCCGGGATTAAAAGATAGGGGTTGTTTTATCAAAATCCGTTCACAAATAAAAAAGATATATCTATTTAAAGAATTCTACTGTGACTTTAGTTTCTCTGTGTGTTTATTGCTGCTAATCTCAAAAACGGCTCTACTGAATTGGATGTAGTTTTGACTGTTGTATTATGGTAAGTTGGGATTAAAAAATAGAAGTTTTTTTATCAAAATCCGTTCACAAATAAAAAAGATATGTACATTTAAAGAATTCAATCTAAATTTCTAAACACTTTGTTTTCTAAAGAAAAGATTACGATAAAATTTGGCATGGATATAGATTATATCCCAGGAAAGGACGTAGGCTACTTTTTTTCATATGTTATAATGGTTGAGATAAAAAAATAAGGGTTGAAAGTTTGTATGGGGAACAAAATGTTGGGATGGGTGACCGTCTGACCTCCTCTTTTTGCACTCATGGAAATTTTTAAACATTTTTTTATTACCTACGAATTTCAAAATTACTTAATGATAATTACTTAAATTGGTTTTAGGTAGGTGATGACCATGAAGTAGTAGTTGTAAATAGGTAAAGTGGGTAAGTAGAAAGCACGCCTAAGCTATTTCTACGGAACAGAGATAGCTTCTTGCGATTTGCTATTAGAAAACACGCAGGAATATACAAATTTTAGCGTTTCAAAACCGTTGTTGTTTCAGCGCAATAGACTCAAATCTGTAAATGTTATATAATTAAAACCTCAATTGAATATTAATCTTCCTTAAATTGTTGAAAATATAAAAATCAGAGCTTTAAATGAATTCAATATTTTAGAAAACAAATTCCCCAAATCAGCGCAGCGCCAAAGTAAATTATTTCCAAGTATTCAAATTTTCTATCCGTGTATTTATTATGTTAAATACCTATGTATTTATTTAAAAAGTATTTATCACGATAGATTAGAAATTAAAACACCCAAACCCCAAGTAGATAGTTGTAAATAGGAAAAATAGGTAACTAGATAGCACGCCTAAGCTATTTTTACGAAACAGAGATAGCTTCTTGCGATTTGCTATTAGAAAACACGCAGGAATATACAAATTTTAGCGTTTTAAAACCGTATGTTGTTTCAGCGCAATAGACTCAAATCTGTAAATGTTATATAATTAAAACCTCAATTGAATATTAATCTTCCTTAAATTGTTGAAAATATAAAAATCAGAGCTTTAAATGAATTCAATATTTTAGAAAACAAATTCCCCAAATCAGCGCAGCGCCAAAGTAAATTATTTCCAAGTATTCAAATTTTCTATCCGTGTATTTATTATGTTAAATACCTATGTATTTATTTAAAAAGTATTTATCACGATAGATTAGAAATTAAAACACCCAAACCCCAAGTAGATAGTTGTAAATAGGAAAAATAGGTAACTAGATAGCACGCCCAAGCTATTTTTACGAAACAGAGATAGCTTCTTGCGATTTGCTATTAGAAAACACGCAGGAATATACAAATTTTAGCGTTTCAAAACCGTATGTTGTTTCAGCGCAATAGACTCAAATCTGTAAATGTTATATAATTAAAACCTCAATTGAATATTAATCTTCCTTAAATTGTCGAAAATATAAAAATCAGAGCTTTAAATGAATTCAATATTTTAGAAAACAAATTCCCCAAATCAGCGCAGCGCCAAAGTAAATTATTTCCAAGTACTTATTCAAATTTTCTATCCGTGTATTTATTATGTTAAATACCTATGTATTTATTTAAAAAGTATTTATCACGATAGATTAGAAATTAAAACACCCAAACCCCAAGTAGATAGTTGTAAATAGGAAAAATAGGTAACTAGATAGCACGCCTAAGCTATTTTTACGAAACAGAAATAGCTTCTTGCGATTTGCTATTAGAAAACAAGCAGGAATATACAAATTTTTGCGTTTCAAAACCGTATGTTGTTTCAGCGCAATAGACTTAAATCTGTAAATGTTATATAATTAAAACCTCAATTGAATATTAATCTTCCTTAAATTTTCGAAAATATAAAAATCAGAGCTTTAAATGAATTCAATATTTTAGAAAACAAATTCCCCAATTCAGCGCAGCGCCAAAGTAAATTATAGCCAAGTATTTAAATCGTAATTTGAACATAGAAATCTTCAAAAATCTATTTCATATACATCCGATACAAAAATTTCAATTTCTGTATCGGACGCGCAGACATCAGACGTCCTCACGTTGCGTTGGCTCTGACGGAAGTTCCGTCACGGAACAAGACTGGTGTAATCGCCAACGTGTGGATGGTTCACGAAATCTTGGCCCCAACGTTGGTCCCAACGTATACGCCGGCACCATACGTTGGGACCATGAAATTTGCGGTACGGGGGTTAAAGGGGACGAAAAATCGATCTACCTAGGCTAGGTCTCATATCTGGGAAAATTCGTTTTCTCGACATTTTTACGCAAAAAGGTTTACCTACCAGTGCAATGTGGTTCGTAATTTTACAATTTCTGTTGAAACTAAAGTGGCCAAGTGAAATAGGTGTCCGCCTCTCAACTCAACCGATGGCTTCGAGTTCGAATCTCAGCCAGTAAAAGTTTACTTTTTGTAAGTTTTATTTCTTTTTCTTTTTTAATTTTTATCTATTTGCACCCGAGCATAGTTCGGTCGCCCAGATATTCAAGTATTAAGTCCCTACCTACCTAAAGTATTTACAAAAAAATATAGAAGTAGGTAAGTACCTATTCTATCAGTTATCTGGTTCCCATAGTACAAGCTATGCGATTTTGATGAAATTTGCGGTAGGTACGGGGGCTTACGGAGGCGAAAAGCCGATCTAGCTAGGTCTTTTATCTGGGAAAATTCGTTTTCTCAACATTTTCATGCAAAAAGATTTACCTACCAGTGCAATACCTACCTAATGAGTTTTAAAAAATTTGAATAAAAAGAACCTAGCCTATGTGTTATTCCAGGTCATAATCTATGTAAGTAATTATTCCAAGTTTCAATAAAATCCGTTTAGTAGTTTTGGTGTGAAAGAGTAACAAACATCCATCGATACATCCATCCTCACAAACTTTCACATTTCGCAAATTAGTAGAATTAGCATACGCGAACGAAGTCGCGGGCACAGCTAGTCCTAAATAAAACTATTGATTTCACGAATTTACCAGAAACTAAAATTGCTTCGACCATGGTTAATGTAACCACCAACAAGGAACCCGTCATTGATTTTAAAAGGTACTCTAGCTTATCTAAATTGAAACGAATTGTTGCTTACATGCTGCGATTTACGCACAATATGAGAAATCCTAAATCTCGACTCACATGTCCTTTGTCGGTCGAGGAACTGAACAAATCATTCCTTCATCTATGTCGTTTCTCACAACAGGAATCATTTTTAACCGAATATGACTTACTTGCTAACAAAAGGCCATTAAGTTCAAAATCCCCCATTTTATCACTGACTCCATTTTATAGCGATGACCATGTTATTCGAGTTGGTGGTCGATTGGATGCATCTGATTTCAACTTTGACAAGAAACATCCTGTTCTTCTTCATGCCAATCATCATCTCACAAAAATTTTATTTGAAGAAGAGCATAAGCGCAATCTCCATGCTGGGCCACAACTCCTATTGGCTATCATTCGAGACTTCGTGTGGCCCATTAATGGTAGGCATCTCGCAAGGCGTGCCTTTCACAATTGTTTTAAATGTAGACGACTGCAAGGAAAAACTATGAAACCTAAGATGGGCAACTTACCATCACAACGCGTTACGCCAAGCTTCCCATTTCAGAGCGTTGGTTTAGACTTTGCCGGTCCATTTTTTATTTTGAACAGAAAGGGACGTGGTGCTAATGTTATTAAATGCTATTTATGCCTTTTCGTTTGCCTACGTTATAAATGCATACATCTCGAGGCTGTAAGTGATCTCTCAAAGGACGCTTTTATCATGACCTTTCGCCGCTTTGTATCACGACGGGGCAAGCCAACTGAAGTGTTTTGCGACAACGGACGCAATTTTGTAGCTAGCGCTAAGGAAATAAGTTATTTCTTAAAAACAAACTCTAATGAGCTATCTGATTTTGCAAGTGAAGACGGAATTAAATTTGTATTTTCTCCAACTTACGCTCCTCACTTTGGCGGAATCTTTGAGGCCGGTGTGAAATCCGCGAAATTTCACATTAAGCGCGTTATGGGTAATTCGCACCTTACATTTGAAGAACTTTTAACTCTTTTCACGCAAGTAGAGGCGATACTAAACAGCCGTCCGTTATGTCCCTTATCCTCGTCTCCCGACGATTTCCTTTGCCTAACTCCTGGGAACTTTCTCATTGGTCGGGCGCTCACGGCTTTGCCTTCACCTACGCTGGAGGACTGCAATTCAACCAACCTGCAACGCTACGCTCGACTGCAGCTAATGCATCAACACTTTTGGAGACGCTGGCAGCGAGAATATATTGCTGAGCTACAGCAGCGTCACAAGTGGAAGACCAACTCCTTGAGCCCCAACGTAGGAGACCTGGTTCTATTACAAGAAGATGACACTCCGCCACTCTGCTGGAGACTTGGCCGAATCACAAGGCTATTCTATGGTCCAGATGATGGAATACCCAGAGTTGCTGATGTAAAGACAACTAGAGGATGTGTACGTCGTCCATTGGTCCGCCTGGTTGCCCTACCTACAGCAGAAGAATTAGAGGGTTGAAAACCGAAGCTTTCAACGGGGCCAGGATGTTAACGCCTACGCTTTATTAATAGCAACGACGCCTTGTTCCTGCGAGCTCACCTGCATAACAAGGGTGCTAATTTTCAACAGACCTTCACTTCATTTTTTACGCGCTGCTACGAACATTGTTCCTTTCCTAAATTATCCAAAATTCATGTAATACAGTCAATACAAGTGTAAAATCTGTTCGGAAGTTTCATTGATGTCCCCCTGAGCATCAACACTGGTTTTTAATATTATCATTTTTAATAAGTTGTAGACTCACCACCCCATAGCACCCTACAAACCTCAGTGGTTTTTTTAGGTGCTATGTATGTTTCATGTTATTGGTAACTTTTTAAATGATATATAAATAAAAAAAAAATTATAAAGAAAATCCTATGGTAATTTATTTTCTTATGCGGCGTTCACACGCTCGCGAGCAAACAGACATTCAACGAGCACGAAGTAGCTCTGTCCCTCTTATTTCAAGGAGACCGAGCGCGACAGAAGATAAATGGCCCGTTGAACTCGAGCTTGCACGCATGTGTCTGAACCCACGTCTACGTAGATACTATCTAACGCCACTGCGAAGTGAGCTTTCGTTAAACGTGAGAATGTATTCGAAATTCCAGAATCAGCATGCGTCCGTGGGTAGCTGGTAACATCAGTCTTCGCGTGCTGGTGTTCTCCCGCGCGGTGCGGGACTCCCCCCTCCGCATGTCGGCGGCGGGCAGCGGCGCGCCGCTCTGTGTGTGGGGCGCGCGCGGCGCCGGCAAGGAGCAGCTCACGCAGCCCGTCGCCGTCGCAAGGTACACACCCCCCCCCCCCCTCCCCTCCCCCCGCCCCCCCCGCCACCTCCGTATGTCGGCGGCGGGCAGCGGCGCGCCGCTCTGTGTGTGGGGCGCGCGCGGCGCCGGCAAGGAGCAGCTCACGCAGCCCGTCGCCGTCGCAAGGTACACACCCCCCCCCCCTCCCCTCCCCCCGCCCCCCCCCGCCACCTCCGTATGTCGGCGGCGGGCAGCGGCGCGCCGCTCTGTGTGTGGGGCGCGCGCGGCGCCGGCAAGGAGCAGCTCACGCAGCCCGTCGCCGTCGCAAGGTACACACCCCCCCCCCCTCCCCTCCCCCCGCCCCCCCCGCCACCTCCGTATGTCGGCGGCGGGCAGCGGCGCGCCGCTCTGTGTGTGGGGCGCGCGCGGCGCCGGCAAGGAGCAGCTCACGCAGCCCGTCGCCGTCGCAAGGTACACACCCCCCCCCCCTCCCCTCCCCCCGCCCCCCCCGCCACCTCCGTATGTCGGCGGCGGGCAGCGGCGCGCCGCTCTGTGTGTGGGGCGCGCGCGGCGCCGGCAAGGAGCAGCTCACGCAGCCCGTCGCCGTCGCAAGGTACACACCCCCCCCCCCTCCCCTCCCCCCGCCCCCCCCGCCACCTCCGTATGTCGGCGGCGGGCAGCGGCGCGCCGCTCTGTGTGTGGGGCGCGCGCGGCGCCGGCAAGGAGCAGCTCACGCAGCCCGTCGCCGTCGCAAGGTACACACCCCCCCCCCCCTCCCCTCCCCCCGCCCCCCCCCGCCACCTCCGTATGTCGGCGGCGGGCAGCGGCGCGCCGCTCTGTGTGTGGGGCGCGCGCGGCGCCGGCAAGGAGCAGCTCACGCAGCCCGTCGCCGTCGCAAGGTACACACCCCCCCCCCCCTCCCCTCCCCCCGCCCCCCCCGCCACCTCCGTATGTCGGCGGCGGGCAGCGGCGCGCCGCTCTGTGTGTGGGGCGCGCGCGGCGCCGGCAAGGAGCAGCTCACGCAGCCCGTCGCCGTCGCAAGGTACACACCCCCCCCCCCCCCTCCCCTCCCCCCGCCCCCCCCGCCACCTCCGTATGTCGGCGGCGGGCAGCGGCGCGCCGCTCTGTGTGTGGGGCGCGCGCGGCGCCGGCAAGGAGCAGCTCACGCAGCCCGTCGCCGTCGCAAGGTACACACCCCCCCCCCTCCCCTCCCCCCGCCCCCCGCCCCCTCCGCATGTCGGCGGCGGGCAGCGGCGCGCCGCTCTGTGTGTGGGGCGCGCGCGGCGCCGGCAAGGAGCAGCTCACGCAGCCCGTCGCCGTCGCAAGGTACACACCCCCCCCCCCTCCCCTCCCCCCGCCCCCCGCCCCCTCCGCATGTCGGCGGCGGGCAGCGGCGCGCCGCTCTGTGTGTGGGGCGCGCGCGGCGCCGGCAAGGAGCAGCTCACGCAGCCCGTCGCCGTCGCCAGGTACACACCCCCCCCTCCCCCCTCCCCCCGCCCCCTCCGCATGTCGGCGGCGGGCAGCGGCGCGCCGCTCTGTGTGTGGGGCGCGCGCGGCGCCGGCAAGGAGCAGCTCACGCAGCCCGTCGCCGTCGCCAGGTACACACCCCCCCCTCCCCCCTCCCCCCGCCCCCTCCGTATGTCGGCGGCGGGCAGCGGCGCGCCGCTCTGTGTGTGGGGCGCGCGCGGCGCCGGCAAGGAGCAGCTCACGCAGCCCGTCGCCGTCGCCAGGTACACACCCCGCCCCGCCCCTCACGTCGCCAGGTACCCCTCCGCCCCCTCACGTGCCTCTCACGCCGGTTGACAGGAGCAACTCAAGCAGCCTGTCGCTGTCGCCAGGTACCCCCCCGCCCCCTCACGTGCCCCTTACGCTGGTAAGGAGCAGCTCAAGCAGCCCGACGCTGCAGCCAGGTACCCCCCTCCCCCGCTCGCCCCGCCCCTCATGCCGGTTGGCAGGAGCAGCCTGTCGCTATCGCCAGGTACCCCCGCCCCCCCATCGCCCCCGCCCCCTCACGTGCCCCTCACGCCGTTAGAGCCGTTTTCGAGAAGTCAGTACAAACAAACATCAAACAAATATTGCTCGTTTAATAGAATAGCATATGTGTTATAGTGATTATTAGTGATTAGGATTCGTGGATTGGTCATGTTAGTGGAAGAATTAGCCAGGCTAGACACTGCGTTACCGTGTCTAGTCTGGCTAATTCTTCCACTACGATGACTAATCCACGAAACGGTCTACCCGCGGACCACGTCCAACCAACTTTCCGACACAAAAGGAGAATATAATTTTTTTTACAGTGTCAAACCACACTTAGGAATTATTGCGGTTTCGAATCCCGTCGGAATTGAAAATTTTGATAAGATTTTTCATTTTCAAATGTAAGAAGAATAAAAGTTTGTTTCAGATGTCCGAAGCGGCGAGAGATATACGTGCTTGATGCCGGCAACTCTCGAGTCAAGGTGCTCGACGACGAAACGTTTGCATTTAAAAACCATATCGTTAATGAAGGTAACTGTGATTTTATTCTCCCACGTTTATTATAATAATACGGCGCTTACACGCTCGCGCGCGTGCAAGCAGACATTCAACGAGACAGAGACAGAAGTAGCTCTGTCATTCTCTTCTCAAGAACACCGAACGCGACGGAAGATACTTTGCTCATTGAATGTATGTTTGCACGCGAGCGTAAACGCGCCATTAGACCTACAATATTTTAGTAGAGCAGTCATTTCTTTCAATAGATTGGTCGATCTCCCCGAGCTCGATCTTTTTGTTTCTAAAGTGTATAAAATCAAAAATATTTTAACAGATCGCTGGTTTGGCATGGTTTAGTTTAGCTTCAATTTGCATTATTACTTTGTTTTTTTTTTCTTCTTTCTTCTTCGTGTTATTAATACATTGTTTGTTGTTTTTATTTGGTAGTGTTAAACCTCTTGTTAATAATCAAGCAAGCTATACTAAGTCTCGATATGTGAGAACATGTAAATGGTCAACAGTAACAGTTTTAGTTAAGTATATTGTTTTTAAGGACTGTTTGTTTTCCTAGGAAATAAAAATAGAAATAAAAATAAAAATAAAATAAATAAAATACAAATCCTATAGTATATAACTTGAAGCAAAGTACAAAAAAAATATATAATGAGCCAATTGCTTCGCAAAAATGTAATCACAATAGATTACATTTTTGCGAAGCAATTAGCTTATTGAAGGCCTTTTGATCTTTTGTATGAATGAATAACTTACTTACTAAAGATTCTTAATTTAAACTAAAACATTGTGCCAGTTAGTGCAATATACTCGTAGTTGCCATTATTAAAAAGTATGAGGAAGTGACCAACTCTGAAAACAGAATTTTTAAGGCGTCTGTACCGACAATTTCTTATGCCTTCCGAAGCAAAGAAGCGCTCAGTTGTTAATGCCGATCACCCATCCATTCAGAGGCTGCGCAGAACTTAACAAAAGATGTAGCGCCCATCTTGGCATCTAGTAGAACCATATTTAATCAAAAACAATTATAAATGTTACGTTACGAGGTGGGATTTATAAGTCAAACCTTTTTTTAGAAATGTACTGTGATAATGTATTATGGATAATATGTGGGCGACCAAGCTCTGCTCGGGTGCATAACGCCATCTAGTGGTTCAATTACGAACCACATTGCACTGGTAAATCTTTTTGCGGGAAAATGCCGAGAAAACGGCTTTTCCCAGATAAGAGACTAGCTAGATCGATTTTTCACCCCCGTAAACACCCGTACTGCAAATTTCATCGAAATCGTTAGAGCCGTTTTCGAGAACGTCAGTACAAACAAACTTCAAACATCAAACAAACAAATATTGCTCGTTTAATAGAATAGGATGTATACTATTTCAGGGTTAGCAGGACGAAGTTGTACGGGCATAGCGGTCACAGCCGAAGGCGTTGTACTAGTCAACTGGCGGACTCGAACTCTCACTGAAGTAAGCTCTATCTTCTTAAATGTATTACAAAATGCGAGGCAAAACAGACACAAAATGGGGCAAACGTGGAACAAAACTATTAAATTATGGAAAACGATACTTCCAGGGCAGACAAGAAATGTAATGTGGAGCGAACGTGGAGTTTATGTGGAGCAAAACTCTGCAGCGCAAACATGGAACAAGTCCAATAACATTATTCATTACGGCCTCTATTAATAAAATCGTATTAACTTCTGTCAAAGTTGAGCCACGGATTTATTACTATTGCCATCCTTATTTGTCACTGTCTAAAAAAAGGATGGCAATAGTTAAATCCGTGGCGCAACTTTGACATAAGTCAATACGAGTTTATTAATGCCTATGTCATCTTAGAAAGGTATTACAAAATGTTTTTATCTTGACACTCATGTCAATGAAAGGATATAGCAACAGATACGTCAGTACGCACGATGGTTCTAGGCATTCGTGAAGTTAGCCGTTTCGCTGCGCAGTAGAAAATTTAAGCTGCACTGCGCATCGAAACGGCCAACTTCACAAATGCCTACCTATTCTATTATGCGTACTGTACGACATTGTTAAAATATACGGTGAACCCTTTGTGTGTTTTCAAGTGTTTTCATGTGTTTAAAATTCGTTTCGGTCGAATCGTTCGGCGCGAATAGGTGTGCCTTTAGCCTCTTTTGAACTCTGTAATGTAAATAAATATGTTTTCACAGATGAACACAGACGGCACTACAATTCGTACTATCCGGTCGGAGCGTCTAATCGAGCCGGTTTGCGTCGCGGCGGACATTGCGACGCGCCGACTTTGCGTCGCCGACAACGGCGCTAGAACTGTCTTCGTTTTCGATAGCCATGGGAATATTGAGCTAGAGGTAAACAATATACTAAGATAAATGTTAAAGTCTGTGAGGTTGTTTGTTTGAAAATGGACCGATGTAACATTAAATTCTTAACTGACTTCAAAAAAATAGGAGGTTCTAAATTCGTCGGATTTTTTTTGTGTTTTTTTATGTGTGTTCACCGACTACTCGAAGACGCTTGGACCGATTTGGATAATTATTTTTTTGTTAGAAAGGTCTGAGTATACTTTCCAATTGGTGCCATAAAAACTTGTTGAGGACCTGTCGAGGAGCTTCGGAGAGAAGAACAGAAATGCACCTGTAGAGTGCACAAAATTGCTCAGCTTATAACATTGAAGACGGTTTTTATTTTTAATTTAACAACTTGTTGGGTTTATACCAGGGTTCGAAAAAATCCGATTTTTATAATAAATATCAAAAATCCGATTTTTTGATATTTATCCGATATATATCGGATATATATCCAGGCTAAGAAAAAGAAGCGAATTTCATTCTGTAAGGGGATTAAACACTTTAAAATGTGAAAGTAGTTTGTAAAATAATATAGTAAGTGTCAAATTACCACATTTTTTATTTAAAAAACTTAATAAAAGTATCAAAAGAATTAGTGTTTCTTTGAGAAATATTTTTTTTATAATTTTTTATTTGTTATAGTGTTAAACCACACTTAGGTTACATTTATGTATCATTGCGGGTTCGAATCCCGTCGGAATTAAAAATTTAGATATAATTTTTCATTTTCAAAATATTTTTTTAATAAACACCTAAAAAAAAAACAATCTAAATTATTCGGAATTGTAGTTTTTCGCTACGTGTTGCCAGGGTTAACATTAATCTCCAAAATTTTTAGTTCAGAAGACAGGAAAAATCCATTGATATATATCAAGATAAAAATCAATTGATATATATCGTGATATATATCATGATATATATCCGCTGATATATATCGGCGAACCCTGGTTTATACGCAGTCTTGTTTTTGATTTGTAAACAATAAACAATATTTTAATTGCAGATTGGTACCGGAGAGTTGAATTTAGTCGGAGGCATCGCTATCTCGGAAGATCTGATAGTTATAGCGGATACTGCAGTGCATGTGTACAACTCAGAGGGACGCTTGCAGGGCGTTATCGGACCCGTACCAAAAGGTAAAATTATCAAAAATGTAAATTTGATTTAGGAAGATCGCTTTGATCAATGCTGGTTCGAATCGCGTTGGAATCGAAAATGTTGATAAGAATTTTCATTTCTATAAAATGCTACCTATACTCGAGCCATTTTGGATGTACAATGTTTACTAACATTGCACTGACAGATCAATCAGCTGTTAGCAGGAATAGACCAATCACAGAAAACTGAGATTAAATATGATTGGCACTGATTCAATATGGCCAATCGTAATGAATTTTAGTTTTCTGTGATTGGTCTATTCCTGCTATCAGCTGATTGATCTGTCAGTGCAATGTTAGTAAACATTGTACATCCAAAATGGCTTGAGTAAGTATAGGTGTTTTATACCACTTTAAAAATTAAAGTTTTACATTTTTTCTAGGTCGTGGCGGCTACGGCGGCATAGCCCTAGAAACAAACGAGAACGGCAGTAGAATAGTTTGCGCTCGAACTGTGAAGGGTCGGCCGCATATCGTCGTGTTAGAAGCGGATGGCGCAGGAAGAATGTTGGCGTCTTGCGAACTAGCAGAGAAGAGGCCACGACGGGTGGCCGGTATAGCACTACTGCCTAACAAACGGGTGCTGTTAGCGGACTTGGCAGGGGACTGTCTTAGATTGCACACTTATTGGTGAAGCGGTAAGATTTTACTACTTATCCTAGAATCATTCTCGGAAGACAGAAATGGCTAGCGGCCGGGTCGTCCGAATTGTGCCGATACGATAGAGCCCGGCAGCTCGGCAATGCTGTCTCGCTCGCACGACTGCTTTAGTTGCTCTCTCCTTCCTAGTCTATCGGCAAATTCAAGGTGCATTCAGCCGTTTTGGTGAGTCACCTATCTTCCCCTTTTGGAAACATCATTGGCGCTCTAGCTATAGCTATAAATATATTTATGAATAAGTTTCTTCCCTTTCAATATCCTGTACATTCCATTGAAATAAGTAATTACTGATTTAATTTCAGATGGACAAAAGAACTGAGGGAACAAAGAACTACGCCGCCGCGTGAACGAATTTTATGCTAGTCCATTTTCGTAACGAATGAAACGAAACGTTGGCCATATCCACGGAAGGAGGTATTTGCACCAAAGTCTTTAGTCGGCCTCGCATCGGCCCGCTAAGTAGCTTTAAGATATCGCTTAGTACTTACAGTATTTATTTCGTAGTAAGTTTAAAATAGGCTTTGTTATTTTTTTTATTTGCGTCGATTTTATTTCGGCTCACTGACAATCACGACTGATTTTTTCATGAATGGCAACACAACAGTGTTGGTACTATGATAGTGACGTATGACTAAAATTGTTTTGTGTTCATTTTATCGTTAGGTAGGAGCTTCAGAAAAGTTTTGATTGGCATTTTTATTCGCGAAAAAACGCTTGTACTAGTCTTGTTTCGATAGCATTTATTAGCAACGATGACAATTGTACATACAAACTTACATTAAGACTATGACAATATTATGCATATTATAATATTTACAATGTCATCGTGTGCAAATTGTATAGCTTGATAATTTGAAACATAATAACTTAATTTATAAAAATTGGATGTAATGATTCATGATGGATACTTAGTCATATCCAATCATATTGTACTGCGATCGCTTAAGCTTAATTTATGTATTTGAAAATATAGCATATTTATCTACGAACGAATCTATTCCCAGCACATTCACAACTATAAATAAACATTCATGTCATATTAAACACTCGTGCCTCAATAATATACTGTACAAATAAAACGCTGCGTTCGCACCTAAGATTTATTTACTTACCATTTTTTTAGAATACAGTTGTTCTATCTCACGAAGTCCGTTTGGTCTTATTTGTGTGTGTAGATGCACATGCACGTTGTTTCTGTGTGCGTGGGCCGATTCTGAGCGGACAACGTTTCTGACAGAAACAACATGCATGTGAACACACACACAATTAAGACCAAACGGACTTCGTGAGATAGAACCACTGTACCTATTTACGACTTTAAACTATTTTTTTTTTGCTCAATATAAAACTCTTATAATTTCATTAGTCTGTGGCTAGATAATGCTGTGTAAATTAAAACGTATGACAATATTTTTACAAAAGTTAATAGGGATGTTCGATATTTCGGATTGTATCGATATTTCGTATCGCAATATATCGTAACGCATTGTATCGATACGCGTATCGATACAGGGCATTTGATACGATATATCGTATCGATACAGTATCGAATCAAGATAAAGTATGCAGGTACTTTAATAATTAAAAAAATATATTTTATTTTAATAATGTGCACTATTACGAAAATGTGCGTAGTTATAACTGTCAAAAAATGTGTTTTGTGATATCAAACTAATATTAAAAAATGCGAAAGTTTGGACTTATGTTTGTTCCTCTAAAACTCGACAACCACTGAACCGATTTGCCTGAAATTTAAACATAGATAAATAATGACCGGAAATAGGACATAAGCTACCTTTTAACCGGGTAACTTGCAAGTCAAAACAATTCGTTATGAAAATAATTTGATACGATACTTTCGATTCGATACACCTTGCATGTGTTGTATCGATACGCCGTATCGTATGCCATTGTATCGATACAAATATCGGGTGTATCGTATGCCATTGTATCGATACACGAAAATATCGTATCGTATCGAACATCCCTAAAAGTTAATCGTTTTCCATAACGCTAAATCAACATTTTATAATTCATGTTTCACATCTACCACAAATAACAACAGAAATGTTTCACTATGCACGAATCTAAATGATTTTTTATGAAAAATTAAGTTTCCACTTTCATAAAACCGCCTAAACTTAATTTTTCATTCCTCACTATCCGAATTTATTTTTAGCTGTTATTTTTTAAAAGTATTATTTTCAATTAGAAATTGGAAATCTGAATCTCAAAGCATTGGACAGTATTCAAGTACCCACAATTTATGACTCATTGTGGCAATGATTATGTTCAATTTAGCCTTTCCCTGCTAGGTCAATGTCCGATTGTAAATATTGCGTAATTCTTGATTCAGATGCAGCATAATCTTATTATAATTAGCTTAAATAATACTTGTTACCGTGTTCACATATTGAAAACCATTAATGGTCAATACCCACTACAACGACCAAAACATGTGTCATATAATATCTCATTTCTTATAATTCCATCCATTATTATTATTATGATCAATAGTGTTTATGTCAACAATACGAGATATTTTTGAACCTTGAGCTTAGGTGGGGTGTAGCAAAATATCATTAGAAATTGTTTTAAATAATCAGTCCACTTAAAGCTAAGTAATAATACAAATAAGATGTGTTTCAATAAAAAATAGTTTAGGCTAATTTTAGTCTCACGCTCAACGTCAGCGCTGATAGGCGAGTGATCTTTATTACAATGAAATAAGGATACTGATTGTTTAGCAGAAATGACTACGCTGATTGCTCTCGTCAGTGCTGGACAATCAGTATCCTTATTTCATTGTAATAAATCTCTCGCCTATCAGCGCTGACGGTGAGCGTGAGACTAAAATCAGCCTTAGTATCTTCATTCAACATTTCAAAGACTCTATTTATCTATACCAATTTGCCACTCAATATGTATTAGTTAAGATTCTGCAAGGTCTACAAAGCTTATTCCCACAAAACAATGGTTTAATAAACTATATCTTGTGTAAAGTCTTATGCTGTAAATTGTCGTAGTTCTAGACTAAGAATAAAATGATAGACGACTGATAAAACGTATAAAGTTGAGAGTATGTAAGAACTAGTCTGACAAAGGGATCAAAGGCGTAAAAAAAACTGTTGAGCACGCAATGTCGAAAGCTCTTTCCATATTAAAATAAGGTGCATTTTTCAACAGCAACCTTAGTACAATCACACAATTTCCTACTGTGTGACCAGTACCATAGAATAAATATTAATACAAGTAGAGAAGGCTAAGTTCGCGAAAACATTAATATAAATACCTAGCGACTCTTGCTACGACTCAACAAAGTGCAATTCAGCTCGCACAAGCGCTTCGTGCCTACCGTTATAGATACATAGGGCGGTTCTCACACTGGCTACGTACCCCGCTGCGTTGTGCAGATCTGCGGATTTTATCATTGTAAATCACGCGCGTCGATGCGTTAATCGATGCGTCATTGTGTTGTACTATGCGTATTTTCTATACAAATTGAGAAACTGGCATATGCAGCGACGCACAACGCAGCGGGATGCGTCGCAGTGTGAGAATGAGAACCGCCTAATATTGCTATCTTTTTAACGCGTAACTCTGTCTTTTTTCTGTCGTGTCTGTCTGCTATCTGGCAGTCAACTGAACTAACCCTCCGCGCCGGGGTCAATAATATATCAATCTCATTATATTTATGGGATGTGCTTACATTGTGTGTTTTTCAGATTTCTTTGAATGAGGAAGAGAACAAAATATGCCGAAATATTTTGGGTCTGCTAAAACTATTAACTGATTAATTAGAGTGAGACACAACTACATCAAACTCAATTTTGTATTTCTCACTCTTATGCTTAAATTCTATGACAATCAGTAGTCGCTATTTTCGTGTTGATAGTTTTAATGTAATAACGCCCTTTATAAAAGCTTGTGTTGGTTTGTAAAATACGTCTTATGTACTAACAATTGTTTTTTTTTCTAGCTTAGTTTTATTGCAAAAAAATTAAGCATATCAATTAGGTATGAAGATTGCTAAACTTAATAAAATTGACTGTTATATTCTCGAATGAACCATTTAAGTATTTTTAAGTTCCTGTTAAAATAATAACATAATTTAATTCAGAATGCTACTGATATATTGTTAAATTTGATGATAGTTTAAACCCACCTTCACAAGTTTAAGTTTAACCAATTTGAATGTTCAATAAATCTGAAATAATGATGTTACTAAGAGATTTTCCATATTGTATGTACCAAACAAGTACCTATGTATCCTTTTATATTACATCTTGAATAAAAGACTACACTACACACCTAAGCCGCCAATAGTCGGGAACAAATATTGGCGACTTAACTTTGCGATAAAATTTTCAAGTATTATTGCAAGTACATTAAGTGACATGCGCGACTATAGTCGCCAACTGTCGGCGGCTTCGGTGTTTATGTTAACAAGTCCTTATGGTTAACAATGAATCACAACCAATGCTGACGTAGCAAACGCAAAAAAATTAAGAAAGTATTAGATTGAATATTTAATTGTTTACTATCTGTCAATAACTACTGGGAAATTTTCTCACAGCCCCGCCCCGTATCAACGATTTGTTTACGGAAAATAAATAAATACTGAATCTGAATCGAATAACAATTTAAGAGGCTATTGTCTAATGTGACAGTATGGGCTGAAGAAAATCAACGTGTCAACGACATTTTACTATCCCAAGAATGGATGTCCCTGTAAAGTCGCAAACACACGCTGGCCCAGGCTCGCCGAGTGAACGCGTTGCCTCTCTCGCTCTCGCCTTGCATCGATTCGCGTTCTCGCTCGCACTAGCCCAGGCTCGCCTAGGCTGGCCCAGCGTGTGTTTGCGCCATAATCATTGATAAATAGTTACTACTTCCCGAATTCGCTTGTAAAAATATAAATAAAGTAAATATCTTTTTCCATAGATAAATCGCTCTGTATGACGTTGTAGAACGGCTGGCTGAGGTCATGATTTTCGCCAAAATTTTTTAAAGGTTTTTTGTAGGTAAAAAAATATTTTGATTTGTTAAGGTATGATTCCGAACTTCGCTGCAAGCAACAGTGCTGCCACTGTGGTGCATTTGTTTTGCATTACTGCCGCAGCATTGCTGCGTGGCTCGGAATGTAATCTCCATAAAAATCTATAGAGATATGGGGACCAGTAGTACTGTGACAGCAGCGGAGTTCGGAATCGTACCTTTCGAATAGGCAACCATACAAATATTATTCAATATTTTTGGAATCCCGCACGCTGACCCATCTTTAGATTATCTTGAAGTCACTGGTTTTGTACATTTATAGTAGCTATGATGGTAGATTATTATTGTTATTATTTGTAGCCTGTATCGTCCCACTGCCTGCTGGGCAAAGGCCTCTTCCACCTTTCTCGGTCTATAAAGGACCAATCTTCCAAGAATGAGTCTAGCTCAAAGATGGTAGAGATAAAGAAAATTCAGTCACAAAAATTACGTCACTGCTTCATAATATCTTGCATTTATACAGAATTCACATAATTCATATTGTACTCAATGTAGCTTCGGGCAAAACAGCACTATGTACCTTAATTTTTAAAATTTTACGAGTATCATCGATATTATTATTGTGTTGGTAAAGCTAAATCAAATACAACATTTCGTAAAAAGTTCATTACAATAAATGTAAATAAATAAATGCCATAAAATATGCATTATTCGAATAATTCAGACATATTTTTATAGGTCACAGTTACATACAGCATTGGTACAAAAATATTTAGTGATAAATGTTCAAGAGTTATTTGCATTAAGTATAATTATGTTACATTTGAAAATGACTTGCGTAATTTACATTTTATTCTGCTGTTATCAGTACAATAAAAAATCATTTTTAATGGATTCTCGACTCATCTTCAGATTAGTAAATAGATCCTGGACTTAATCTTTTGTTTATGCAAGTCATACTCAGATGTTATAAGTGATTAGAAATGTGATTAGTTTCTTACAAAAAATCAAATCTATTTTGGCGTGTACTTTTAAATGTACGGAATTGAATGGAAAATCAAGATATGAAAGTAAAGTTTATTTATTTATCAAAAGCTGTGAAATTGTACTTAAAATTGTTATCACAGATTATCTCAACATTATTGTCGATAAAGTCACTTTTGTGCGAAACACAATAAAGTTAAAATACTGAACTTTGTATCATTTCTTCCTATATCAGATTTTATAGCTTCGATATACTGAGACAAAATTACAAATTCTACTTGTAATTTGTAGCACATTAGTGTTTACTTTGATCAAGTAGGTACCTACTACCAAATGTTAATAAGTTCTTATTGAATCATATTGGACTGACTGAAAAAAGGCACTGCGTCGGTCGTCAACAGGCATACAAATTCAGCAGGGCTATTTTGATTCATACGTAAAGTCGTAAACTCTGGATTTCTCGCTTGTATCATTGCGGGTTCAAATCCTGTCGGAATTGAAAATTTTGATAAGATTTTTCATTTTCAAAATGTACTTTACATTTAACACAATAAAAATGTGTAAGTATCATTTTTTCAACCATCTACCATTTCAATAGTAAAAGATCAATTTTGTAGGAAATAGGTACTCCGAGTTTACGACTTTACGTGTGAATTTTTTTATAGCTCTTTGACTTTGCTCCTTGCCTCCTAGGCATCGACACAGAATACTAGTACATCGATGAAGTCGACGATGGAGCGAGCTTCCCTAGAAAATGCCTATTAACTCTCCTTAGAATCATAATAGTCCTGCAGGTTTTCGACCGCTAGTGGTCGTTCGTTCGTCACAAATAATTTTATTTATCCCACAGGTAAACTTTCAAAATAAGACAAAATGGTTAAAAAATCTTTTTTATTAGAAATTCATTCAGATTATCAGATTAGTTAAATTCATTAGTCTTTCGGAAATACATCATAATTTAGAACTAATAACACAACTAAAGAAAGAAGAAATAACTGACCTTAAACTGCTTAAACCTTAGTATAATAAATGCATCACGTTTGAATGTTCTAACGTTACATTGACTGGGTGTTGTGAAGTATGAATGAAGGACAATATTGCATTTAAAAGCAAACTATTTATTTACCTAGGAACCATTGATCAGGATTTAATATTGACACAGCCGCAACATAAAACTGTTTAACTTTATGTAACAATACTATGCGCCGTTCCACTCGGCTCATAACTAATTTATTAAAACAACAATATCTAGCAGTAATTTATGCAAAACAATTATATAATTTTGTTTTAATCATTCATTTATTCAGTAGGTACTGAATTTATATCTCTAAGATTAAATTGTAATTAAAATGTAGAATTTGGACCGAGATCAAATCTAGTCATATTTGATACCAAATATAAACAAATGCTATAAAAATACGATTAGTTAATGTAGTTATACAAAATAAATGCAGAGATTTTCAAATCAAACAGACAACCTACCTACATCTTAATAGATCAAAGTCAGACTTAGGTTCACAGTAATTACTGTATAATTTATATATATAAGTAAGTATATAATATCATTATATCAGTTGACCGTAGATAGGGTGTCGACGCTGGCTTATTTATAGCAATAGAGTTCCATTGATTACATAACTAAGGGGCATATTACATTGTCAAATATCTCTATAATTTCTCCAAATTTCTATTTCCAAAAATCTATGATCAAGGAGAAAATGAATCATATGTCTATAAGTATTACATTATCCAATAACATTGACTCATAGATCCATGAACCGAGGTACAGTTGGGCCGACTGATCTAGGCGTTCGTGAAGTCAGGCTTTTCGCTGCGCAGTAGAAAATTTTGTATGAAAAAGTTGCACTGCGCATCGAAACGGCTAACTTCACGAACGCCGAGATTCGCTGGCTGTACTGTAAATGATAGTGTAATAGGCCCCTAAAACATGAAATGACTATAATATACATACATACATGATCTAAAAACTGAAACAGTGCAGTCAGACCATGATTCTATAGGTACTGAGACAAACAAAATAGTGTGATGTTTTTCTATATTTCGTGTGAAGCACGTTTTTTTTTGTTTCATTTAGAAACAGTGATTTTTTTTTTTAATTAATTCTTCTTTGGTAATAAATCTTGGTCTGAAGCTCCCGTTTGAATTTTCGGAAATAATCTTGCACTCAGTGCTAATGGCAGTTCATTATGAATACAACTCTATTGCATTGACCAGAGTTTACTTTCCGAATGTAGAGAGAGTTTCCTTGCATTCTTGGATAGTTTTCTTAAGGCGTTCCACAGTGGCCGAAGTCTGTTTCTGGCTGAGCAGTCGCTGGCAGCTTGCGATGGTGGTGTGGTATCCGCAGACATTGTGGAGGATCCTTACAACGCGATCGCCGCACACGAATAGGTACTTACCGCTCGCATCGAACTTCATAAATGTTATGATACCTGGAACAACAAAATATTCCATTTAAATTTTCATGAAAGAATCGTAGGCGGTATTGATAACTTTGAGGGGTTTGTAAAATTATGGTGTAACTAGGTAAGGTGATGGATTGAAATAATTTTCCCATTAAAAATTGCTTTCTTACTTAGTTTAATATATTTTTGTATGAAGATAATTATAGAAAGGGACACGTGGCATTCAGATGCGGCCGGTCGATACTGAAGCGCCTTGAAAACTGTTGAATATTTCAGTGCGACCTCAGTCCGTGGTAAATACAGAAAAAAACCTAGGTCGAGCAAATATTATGGCATTTTCTTTGTCTTTTAAAAATGGCCAGGAATTGCGATTTATTTTCTACTAAAACATACTCTTTGTAGGTACCTACTTACCTACCTCATCCTTTAATTTAATGCATTCAGGGCGTCTGTTTATTAGGGTTTCGTCACGTTTTTTAAAACGGTTCTCAAGAATAAATTTGTGTTTGAGGTTTCATATCTAATTGGTTTCGGCGGCTTCAAAGACCAAATGATTTTCCTAATTATTACTCTTACCGTTTCGGTAACCACATTCATTAGGGCCCTGTGTAACTGGATCTGCCAAAGATAATATTTTGAAAGTATTTTTCAAATAACATTCGGATTTAGAGCCTTCTGGAAACTTTGGATAGATGAACGGATAGATGAATGAAATGGTCAAACAATAAAAAATTTTCAAAAAAAAAATATAACCGACTTCATAAAATACTTGCACTAAAAAGCGAAAAATAAAAATACAAACAGAATTAATTAATTTGTTATCATTTATTTGTTGTAATGTTGAAATCGGTGTGCATAAAATATGGTCATTGTTTTTCTTAACACCGACTTCAACATTACAACAAATAAATGATAACAAATTAATTAATTCTGTTTGTATTTTTATTTTTCGCTTTTTAGTGAAAGTATTTTATGAAGTCGGTTCTATTTTTTTTTTGAAAATTTTTTATTAATACCTTTTTTGTGTTGTTTTTTTTTTATTTAGAAAGATGTCACTTTACTTATGTTTGATGTCCTGTGCTCATCAAGCCCTTTCATTTGATACCCATATCACTAAAAAATTCCATGGAGCAGGTCCTGACTCCATCATCAGATCAGCTCGCTGTTACCATATTATTACATTGTAGTGGAAACTTCACAGATATGCTGAGTTCCGAGTTTCAACTCAATCAGACTATTTATTGAGGAGTTCTGTTGAGCAGCTCTTGACTCCATCTTCAGATCAGCTCGCTGATACCATATAATTATATTATAATTGGAACTTGACAGATATGCCGAGTTTCAACTCAATCGGCCTATTTACTGAGGAGTTCTGTTGAACAGCTCTTGACTCCATCATCAGATCAGCTCGCTGATACCATAATATTTCATTGTCACCGAGAATCTATAAGTGCGCAAAATTTCAGCCCGATAGTTCCACAAACACACAAAAACTTTGAGGGTTTCCCTTGATTTCCATGGGATCCCCTCATCAGATCCTGATTTAGTGAAGATGGGACCACCTCGGGAGTGTACCCTTTGTAACAAAAAAAGAATTTTCAAGATCGGTCCACAATTGACGGAGAAATCGATGAACATACATAAAAAAAAAAAAAAAAGATAAAAAAAAAAACATACATACAGCCGAACATAGAACCTCCTCCTTTTTGGAAGTCGGTTAAAAAAGAAAGATTTAGGCACATTGAAAACGTCATCATTTAGATTAGATGTTCATAGGGATAACTTTATTGTTACTAGCACTAGATTACACACAACAGCCAACATTGCCAAATTTCACGACATCTCACCAAGGGGGGAGAGGGGTCGAAAAATCGCAAAAATTACCTCACGTAATTAATGGACGCCCCCTTAGACCTTCCACGTCAACTCACAATGATTTTATACAGCACATAGAGGCAATATAATATGCATACCTACATAATACCAGAGTGATGTGGTTAGTGCCTGGGACGTTTATTAAATGGAGCAGGCTAGCATCTTAAACTCTTTATTCACAGGAAAAGATCAATGCATGTGGAATAAGCATAATTATTTTTTCGAAATCACTGATGCAGGAAAGGATTTGGACTCGCAACCCACGGATTGAAAATCAAGTAAGTACCTATGTACTTCTGACTCATGAATTCTGACTCAGTCGCTTAACTAGGACCATTCAAACGCAAAGAAAAATAATGTAATGAGACAAGCTCCACATTGGATAGCGTATATGTAGGTTAGGTATTATAGGGAAAACCATAGAAAATATGAACCATAGGACGTGCGCGTTTATGGTGTTATTCAAATGACGTAGCGTATCGGTTTATGGTGACGATAAAATTACAAGATACCCTTTATGGTCGGCTTGACACCGCGACACCAATGAAAATGAAACTCGCTGTCTCAGAACAGGACGAAAATACATTAATTTATTATAACTTGAGGGTTATGCTTATGACTTACGATACGAGGGCACTGAGTCGAAATCTAAGCAAAAGGTGTTTTTTCATGAGAAATACTGAATGTTAAATTATGTTATGGAAACAATGTATCCTGAAACAAAATAAATAATTTGTATTGAATTGACGAACGAAGTTATTAGTTTTATTCAATCCCTCGCTCGGTAATTCAATTAAAAATTTTACGGTAAGTTATTTAATTAATCGTAATTAAATAACGTACCTAGTGTATTTGAAATTATGTCTCTTTTGAAGCTTAGAGCTTGGAAGACCACCAAAGACAGGAAAATGTGCGCAAGCATAGTGCAACGAGTGATCAAAGCAAAGTTTCAGACTTTGTAATGAAGATGCCCAATAAAAATAAGATCGTAAAATCAATAAGTAGAAAGTGTAAGTATTTGTAGTCTTCTTGAGGAAATAAAATTACTTAGCGAACTGCTCTGCAAGTAGTGTTTACCACTGATATCTTTTAAAAAAGATATTTAAGTAGGTACCTACTATCGAGAAAATGTTCAAGAGTAGAAATCAAAGATTGTTAGAAGTTTCATGTTCCCAAATATTGGGACAGTAAACTTACAAAAACTGAGACAATCGAAATTTTCTAAGAGCATTTTGCTTGCGTCTCTTCAAAGGTAATGTCTACATATCTGAGCTTATGTCTACCGCGCTTGAGCCTACAGTTGAGGGGCACTCTTCGACTCACGACTGTCAGCTCAAGCGCGGTAGACATAAGCTCAGATCTTTAGGTATTCCCTTTGAAGAGGCAAGTCCATTAGTCACCAATCCACCCATTGATATTATCATAACTAGTGTTCTGACATCTAAGATGTTCCTTCACAGTTTTGAGGACGCGTTAATACTCTTTATTGTAGATAAAATCATCATACTAACTTAAATTGGTATAATAAATAAATTGTGTAGGTAGCTAGCTACGGCCTGACCTGACACAATAACCTACTTCCTAGAATAGTAATAGGTAGGTAGGTACTTAATTCTACGTCGTATCATTGATACTTTTCTACCTAGGTATTCAGCACAATTAGTAAGTGGAATCAGTCAGAGTTTACTGTATGACTGTATATTTGTGATCGGATATAAACATGCATGGTGAACACAGATTTATAAACTTCACCTATAAATCTGTGATAATGTTTCTGCTTCAGACATGCGAAGGAGGGTCAACTTTTGCATGGAGTCTAAGGGTCCAAAAATATATACAAAGATAAATAATAGTGCTAACACACGCTCGGATTTGGTCTGGAGCGGACAGCGGATTTGGTCTGCTCCGAACCAAATCCGAATGTTAGTATTAGTACTTAAGTTTCTGCTCTCAACGATAATACGCATGTTAAGTGGGGGTCCTGACTCTTGACTCCCTCAATAGGTTCAGGGTACGCAAAATCCTTACCCATATTATAAATGTGAAAGTGTGTTTATTTATTTGTTTATTTGTCCTGCTTGCACGTCAAAACAGAGCGACGGATTGATGTGATTTTTTTGTGTGGAGATAGTTGGAAGGCTGGAGACTAACATAGGCTACTTTTTATCCGGGTACCACGCGAACGAAGCCGCGGGCAGCAGCTAGTCCACGATAAAAGAAGAGCTCGATGTTTAAAGTGAACTGGGGCAGAATGATTCTCTACATAATGAATGACTAATTTAAAATCACACATCCGTCCGTGTAGAATTACCGTACACTCATAAAATTACATAATCTCTGCTGATTTTTAAAACATTGATACTTATTTTCTAAGACATAAGGTTGACAATGAGTGACGCAACTCATTGGGTCAAGGTTCGCGAGGCGAGCAAATAAAACATCATTAGATGTTGTCAAACAGGAAAAGCTAAAGTTAGTATAATAGACGTGACACTAAAGAGCACATTTAAATGAGCTTACAAAATCTACTTGAAAATAAATAAGTAGGCAATCGACTCTATATTTAGGTAAAAAAAACTATTTAGGTGCCACTGGATCAGCATTTCCATGAAGCTCTCGTGGCGTAGTTTGCTTAGATGTTCTTGATAGATCGTTAAAGTTAAGCGACTTTTAGAGCGGTCACAATTTGGATGGGTGACCGCTAGTGGCATTAACAACTCAGCGCTTCCGTGCTTTGGAGTTAAGTCGTTAAACCATGACGGAGGCCTTCAGGCGGTCTAAAAACTCAATCACCAGAGGTAGCCACTAGCTCATACGAATGAACGAACGTGCGGTTGTGAAAAAGCCCTGTGCGCGATACTTTTCACTTTAATTGACAGTCAGCTTACTTATGACCTTATTCGGTGACGGTGTTACAAGCCCTTAAGCCTTATTCTTAGCATCAACCTTATTGCTTACATAAATAAGAGTCGTAGTAACTAATAAGGCTTGGCCCATAGTTTTATGCTAGAAAAGAACATACAAAAAAGTCTGAGGTTCAGAGCACTAAGATTGTTCTGAATAGGGATCGCCGGACCAATTTAAAAGCACTGGACTCAGCTTATTGTATCACTAAACATTTATTCCTGAGATCTGACGAGATCTAGACAAGTGAACAGAACGAAAGCGCATCCAAAAGTGATGAGAAAATCGATAAAATACTGTGGAAAATGAAATCAACGTTGCATCTGATTTTAAGCAGAATTTAATTAAATTTCAGTAGTAGGTACTACTGAGTAGTTCAACTGGTAGTACAAATGATACAAATTTGTGTCGAAATGAACGAGTAATTACAGTGTAGGATCAACAATTAATCGAAATTGGCATCAAGTTGAGACCGATCGACGATGAAAAGTGAACTTCTAGTCAAGCACCAAAAATGCAGTAAGCTCGCTTTGGTTACATGGGGACAAGCTTCGTGCCTTTGGACGTTATCTTCCTAAAGCTGACAATCCATGTAGGACAACCTACTTTAGTTGAAACTCCCGATTACCCATTATCTAAGGGGCTATTGCTTCAAACCCGGCTACTTGAGCTATAGCCACCCATTAGAGTTGGATTGAAATGTCAAGCTAATGATGATAAATAGAGCAATAAATAAAGTGACAGAACATTTTCTTTTTCTCCATTACTCACGTCGACTGTCAATATTTACTAGACTTTCACCATTAGTGATATGATGGACATGCTGAAGTATATAAGTAGGTATGTAATTGCATTTGCCAGGAAGGGGGTTTCGAAAACGATGATGACAAAAAGCGATCTTATGAGCAAGCGGAATTTTCATTAATAATCTTGGTGTGATAAAAAAAACAGGTATTTTCGGTCTATGTCATAAAAATCTGTCAAAAACGGCTTTAGAAATGTTTTTTACTTGTCGCTTTGCACTCTACTCTTACACTGTCAGTGAAAAGAGATGGCAATAGATTCAGCCGTAGAGAGACCGAAAAAAATTATTATCGATGACAATCTTCCTGGTTTTGACGGCGACATACTACAGCTAGACAAAATAACTAATGTTAGAATGGCAAAAGTGACAAAAAATCTTACAAAAACCAAGTTAATATGGATTAACTGGTTCTAAAGTTTGAAAATGAAATCATCAATGGTTTAATTAGAAACGAAAATAAAAGACAGAGTAATTTGGAGCTTTAGCAGTAGAAGTTACACAAGTTGTTTAAAAAAATATCGCATAGAAAGGCTGGCTCTTACTCCCAACACTTAAAACGATATATCGTGCCCATTTTCGTAGTTCAGCTTACGTTGGTCAAATGTTCCGAATTCAGTTTTTACCAACATAAGCTGAACTTCAAGATTGGAACGATATTCCGTTTTTAGTTAGTAGTTTTAGTCCTAATTCTTTCAACATGGTCAATCGACGTGGAGTGGTGAGGGGCTTCAATGCGCATCGATTAGACATGTATGTTCTAGATTTTATAGGGTTATTAGGTATAATTTCTCCTAAATTATAGAGATATTATACCTAATAACCCTACATTTTATGAACTTGTATTTAATTATCTAATAGCCCTCCTGAATGCATGTCTTGGTATTATTGTTTGTCCTTCGTGGGAAAACAAGAACGTCTTAACAATCTTGTAGTCTTACATAACAGAGTAAACATTAAGAAATACCTACTCGTAAGTCGTTGTTTTCATAGAGACTAGCTAATTGCAGTTTCTGTAGTTTTAACCTCACCATTCCAAGTATTATTATCATTTTTAGGATTATAATAAACTAGCTGCTGCCCGCGGCTTCGCTCCCGTGGTACTCGGATAAAAAGTAGTCTATGTTACTCTCCAGCCCTCCAACTATCTCCACACAAAAAATCACGTCAATCCGTCTCTCTGTTTTGACGTGAAAGCAGGACAAATAAACAAACAAATAAACACACTTTCACATTATTATAATATGGGTACGGATATTAGATTGCATTTTGCACAGTATTATTTAGCCCAAACTAAGCAAAGCTAATATAGGAATCAAAATTACTGATATTAAGATGTTATACCTACTATTATGACACCCAGACACAGAAACATCCGGGTTCATTACAAGAAATTGTCCTGAATGGAAATAGAACCAATGATCTACAGCGCGAAAGGATTTTCGAATTAAGTTTCTATTTTACAAATTGGTGCAAAAAGAGTACAAAAATTGCTCTCTGACTCACAGGAAATTGACAGATATCCCGAGTTCCAGACAGCCTATTTACCGAGGAGTTCTGTTGAACAGCTCTTGACTCCATCATCGGACCGCTCGTTGTTACCGTAATATTTTATTGTCACCAAGAATCTATAAGTGTGCCACAGCTCAATCGGACGCTGGGAAGTGGGTTGCCAAGTTAAAAACTTGCAAGATTTTACCCAAACAAACATACATAACATACATACAAACATTGTAAGATATAAATATAAGCTTGTAAAAAATATACTCGTACAGTCGTATTAACCTACTTACGTACGGTTCAAAGGTTTGTATAATTATTCACCAGGTCTATTCAATTTTATAGGAAGTTTACTTAGGTGAAGCCTCAATACACCGAAACACAATAACTTTCAAGGGAAGGCCGTATCAAATTATTTAGCCTCAAAACATCATTTTAAGCGGAACTACAGGCACACTATAGGCTGATACATTCAATTTGCGCTTCAATATTGAATCTTGTCTAACAAAGTTTCACATCGCCTACGCTACTGCAGCCAATTTCCTTTAAAAGCCTCAACTTGGAAGTGATTTTACAGTGCTGTGGTCGGTAAATGCTTTCAGGAACAATAAAGAGTAAGTTTCGCAACTTTAATTAAGAATGTATTTAGAAAAACCTAAGTCAAGGGGTCTATATTGACTAATATCCTAAGAACTCGAATAATAATAAATAAATAATAACAACAGAGCTTGTGTTATGAGAACCACATGACTGATTTTCTACTCAATTACGTTTAATTGTAAATACATACATTTATTTATACAAAGAAAACACCCAGACCCGAGACAAATATTTGCAGATCATACAAACATTTTTACCGCAGCAGCGGGGATCGAACCCGCAACCTCATGCGTCTCACGCAGGCCTTCAGCCACTGCGCCACAGAGTTCGTCAAAAGAATGTGAGTTTGTTACGTTTTCATGTCATAACTAGGTTCTAACCTGATACAAGGATCAAGGTCCTTTTTGGTCATTTGGTTCATACGTAATCCGTATTCCGTATATCCGTTACTATAGTCAAATACATACCCATTGTAGGTACTAAAACCTAAAAACATACATACCTACAATACAGAGACGAGGGATTTTAATTTGCTACGATCCTGACACCTCTTTCGACTAATTCAATTTCATGGCGAAGCGCTCGTGGCGTAGACATTCTTGATAGAAGCAAGTAAAGCGATATTTCGAGCGGTCACAATTTGGATGGGTGATCGCAAGTGGCATTATCAGTTGAACGCTTCCGTGTTTCGGAGGCACGTCCAATTTTCGGTCCTGGCTTCTAAGTCGTTAAGCTATGACGGAGGCCTGTAGGCGGCCTAAAAAACATATCATCAGTTTTTTTTAAATTTAATTTTGAGTTGTAAGTTTTTGTATTTATCTAAATTATCCTCCTAATTTCTTATTATATCCATCACATTTAAAAATATGGTCACCCCTCTATGATTTCGTCCATCAATACAAATATGTTCACAATATTAAATGAAACCTTTTTTTCCTAGGGAAATTCCTAACTCAAAACGTTTACCCCATCGCTCAAGTCAAAAAACTTATCACGCACAACTTTGTTAACTTTAGCGTATGTAATCTTTTTGTGAGGGATGAGTGGTTCTTTTTATAATTTTTCAGGTTTAATTGTACATTCAGCAACAGAAGTAAGTATAAGTTTTAAGAATTTAATTTACTTTGGAAAAACAAGATGTTTTTTTTTACCATGGCTTAAACTTTAAATAGTTGTTCGGTCTATTTGTAAACCCTCATAAGTGCACCAAGGTTGTGGTTTTCAGGAAACAAGGAGGACGGCAGGGAGTTTCATGTATCATGAATGTGGATCCAACCAAATCTTTGTCGAATTTGAAATATATTCAACTTTACTTTCCCTTTCTACGCTACTTATTTCTGACCGTGTCATTGTATGCCTTCTTTCTTTCTTCCACTTTCCGTGATTTGCAATTTGATACTTCTTTCAAATGTAAGTACCTACATATGTGCATTGCAAGTTGTATATCAGGGTAAGACTGGCTCTAAATCTGAGCACAAAGCCATCGCATGTGGATACAGTCGACAGCCTATATTCTCCTATAGATTTATTGTACGTACAAAGGATATTTACACCTGTTCTCTATACGGTAAAAAACAAACATATCAGTCCTGCAAAGGTTCTTTCTTACCCGAGTAAATATTGTCCACTGTATCATACAGCTGACCAGTGTAGGTGTCGTAGAATTCCACCGCGTTGTCTACGGAGACCGCTAGCACCTCTGCATCGGGGGATAAGGCGATGCGGGGGTGGTTGGCCGTCTGCGTGTAATTGCCGGTCTCCAGCACGTGTGGCGATTCGCCTTGGGCGTAGTTTACTGGAAATTGAAAGGTTTATTAGAACTAGTGATATGATGTTTATGTTCTTTTGCACGTTTTATATTTTTTAAGGCTTGAGGTAGGTACAATTTAAGACTGCTCTACTTTTGATTCGAAAGTTGTAGGTTTGTAACACGACCGTTCAATGGATTTATCGATTCGAAAAATGATTACTTAAGTGCTTTGGTTTAAGCTCTAAGAGTTGACGGGAAATAATAAGAAAAACCAGCCGTTAAACTACACACGTATTAACGAGTCTACCCAGCAGATAAGAAGACAAGCTGAGGTCGGTTTAGGTTTTCTTCAACCATGTCCAATGCACTACAGCATCTCGTATGTGTGGGCATTCTGACTCTTCTTCGATTTCTGTCAAGCACATCTATTTATTTTTTGCCCTTACACTCATTTTCATAATACTTACTACGTTTCCCTATCTTAATTCGAAATGACAACGCCAAGGGCAGCATTATTTTTTGACCATGACATGTCATTAAGTTTTGTTCAATAAAGTTTTCAAGAGAATGCCACCATGGCTATATGCAAGTCACTGTTTTCAACATCTGATGTAGGTATTTTGACATCGATGGCGGGTCCATAGGTTAAACATAAGATATGCAAGGTGTCAGTCATTAGAACAAATGTTTGTCTTGATAATTAACAGTTTTTACAAATCTGTATATTGCGGCATGCATCAGGAAATTCTTCTACATTTTCCTACAAGAAATAATTTTAAGTAGAATCAGTACAAAATCAAAATTAGTTAGGTATCTACCTATGTAATCTTCAAGAGATTATGCAATTCAGTATTTATTTATTGCATGCATTGTATTGACTAAAACCTTAACATACTCATAATGAATTTAATTTACGGTCACTAATCTTAAAGCTTGGAATATGCATGCTACTGAAAAACATGCTAGTTTGCTACTACGTAGCATGCTTATGACATAAGCATACTCTTTTTGTGTATACACGTGCTAATTGTCTGCTTTTTAGTAGCATCTGCTCGAAACTAGCATGCTTACGTGCTACAACGTAAAATGTGTATTTCAGGCTCTATTGGCGATGGGCTTGCAACCTGTAAGGTAGAACTATCTATATGCAAAAACGCGTGCAAAATGTACATGTATATGTATGTCACGGGCAACTTGATTAACCGGGTATTATTCATTATTACATTTGCATAGATAGGTAATGTTGAACTATGTTCACGTTAAGTTAGATTTAGATTTCGAAAAGTTAGACGCTTAGAAACAGTTGGAACCATTTGAAGGTCTTTAAAATGACACTTTAGCGACACTGATTTTCGTACCTAATAAGAAAGGATGATGATACGAGTATTTCTACATTTTTTTTTGTTCTGTGTAAAATGCGTGGGAAAGCCACTGGAGGTTGTTGCCTACGTAATCTGCCTCCACATGAACTTTTTGCGGGGGCGGATAAATGTCTGATACTCTACTGTTTTGAACTCTAGGGTTAGTGCTTACACAATGATGGGTCTCAGTAATAGACTTAGCATCCACCCACCTTACAGCCCCTGTTAGTATAATATCTAGCTAATTAGGCTTTCAAAACTTTCATGAGTTGTAGGTACTAGCTAGACATTAATTTTAATACACGGGAATTACTCACGTAAAAATATCGTCGTTTTAGATACCGACAATGTTTCAATTCATCCGAAGAATTTTCATTTCAAGTGTGAGACGCGAGCGCGAGAACCTTGCCGCAACTCCCTCCTTACCCAGATGAAGATTCTCCGGATGAATCGAAACATTGTCGGTATCTAAATTGACGATATTTTTACGTTAGTAATTTTCGTGTTAAAATAATGTCTAGCTAATTAGGCCTTTATATCTTTTACTTTATGATTTATACTGTGTCAGGACGCAATATTTGCCTACACTTAACGGGACACTCTAGTGCCTGGGACAATGTAGAGATGGAGTAGGCTTGCCCAGCACCTAAACCATCCTCTCAGCTTAACCGGCAATATCCACAGAAAAGACATGATCAATAAGTGAGGGGCTGACTAAACCGCGGGTTTCCTCACTGTGTTTGCCGTCGCCGTTTTAGAACTTTTGTTAATGCGCATATAATTTTTTCGAAATGAAAAATCCATCAGTGCTCGGCCAGGATTCGAAACCACGACCTTCAGATCGAAAGTCGAGGTACCATCCCCCTCGGCCAATACGGCCGTCATCACCATTTTAAATCAGTCTCGGATCTGGGTGCTTTTCTATGTAATTACAAAAAAGTATATAAGTAATATCAGTCATACAGTTCCCATAACACAAGCTCTGCTTACTTTGGGGCTAGAGGATGCTGTGTAAAAAATATCCACCATTATTTATTTATTTAGATTTAATCAATTCTACTACTTCAATAGCTTTATCAATATGTAAAAAATACAATAAAAAATCAAACGATTCTATATTAATTAAACCACTTGTTTAATGAATTCATGATCGCTTGTCATGAGCCGACTATGAATAATAATTAATAAGGCTACGTATGATCAAATTACCATTATTTGGTTGTTCAGCGATTCGGAAAATTGATTATGTTCACTGACTTTTAATATAGCATAATAACACGAATTTAATATAACATTGTGTTAGTATGAAATATTATGAAAGCGTTTTTGCTCTAAGCCGCCATCTCAAAATTTAATCCATTTTTCATACAATTCATATTTTTTTTAGTTTATTTGGTCGGCTTCTGCATTTAATTTAAACAAACACAGTTATGGGCCTAGCTTTCTTTTCCGTAATAATATTAGTGTGATATTTTAATTTATCAGTTACTGCAGCAGGTAGAGTGCGCCGCAAACTTAATGGCGGCTGAAATGCGCGGCAGATTCGACTTTGCGCAGGTACTGTCAACGCAATAAAATAAAGTAAACTTTATCTACATAGCCCGCCTAGCCCCACCCCTCACCACCTTCACCTCCCCGCAATTGCGTTGACTGTACCTGCGCAAAGTCGAATCTGCCGCGCACTTCAGCCGCCATTAAGTTTGGGGCGCACTCTACCTACATTAAAGTAGAGCTCAATACCAATAAATTTATCAAATTAAATAAATTTATTAAATTAATGGTACATAAATTTATCAAATAAATTTATCTACCGTTAGATCTTTGGAAAACTGGTTGAATCTTGTAATTGTGACAAAAAACGTAAATAATTTTTTGAGTTAAAATTTATTATGGCAATTATTTGCTAAATTATTCTTATAACCAACTAGCAGCGCCCTCTCGGCGTTGGCCGCGTAGTGATGGTATAATTAATAACGATGATGATGATGATGAAAAGCTTAATTAATAAAATTAAGAGTTTAGCTATCAAATGCAGAAATATTTTTTCAAATCGTACTGGTAGTTCCTGAGATTAGCGCTTTCAAACAAACAAACAAACTTTTCCGCTTTATTATATTAGTATAGATATAGGTTGGCTAATCTGGGAAATAAATACAGTGATTTATTTGTTGATAAGTTTTATTTTGATATAAATATGTAAAGACACGATGCGGATAATGGTTGAACTCCATAGAGGTTGCGCTTCAGCACGCGTTTAAAAGATTTTCTTCAACTAAATTCTTCAAAATAAAAAACTTCGCTTGTAAAATCCGCTCCTAAAAGCAAACAGACAGTTCGTTTCTGTCTCTCGCCCTAATCAGTAAGAGTCAGCTCTGAAGCATTCTTTACTATGTAGCTCAATTGAAGCAATTAATTTATAATCACAACTTCCTATTAAAATCCCATCGATACATACATAATCAGAATTCCAGTTGCATGTCACGATGTTTTTCTTCACCGTTTGGAACGGATGCATAGTACGCACTGCCACAGATAAAATAACTACTTATATGTAAGTACAGATAATCTATAATCTATTCTCTGCACTTCAGAATTTCTGGTGCCCGCGGCTTCGTTCGAAAAATGTTTACAAGTATAATATGCTCATACTTTAATCAAACTTCATCAGTTCATCAATCTTAAATCAGCTTCACTCAAATCAGATACGCTACAAAGGCGTGACTTGATTCCAACAAATATTCAATCATTGAAGCACTCCGGCTTGAGGGGGATCGCTTGTTTCAATGCAAATCCCGTCGGAATCAAAAATGTTGATAAGACTTCTCATTTTCATTGAAGTATCCTCAAAAAACTCCATCACATTTGACTACAAAGATTTCACAAAAGCAGAAGCTATTTAGAGTATAAGATATTCCTCTTACAAAGGTTTTTCCCCCATTTAGCTATTTTCCCCGTCAAGCCGATTCTACCAGACAAGTGATGTAACAATTTATTCCAAGTTACCGGACCAGACCCACATGACGTGTTGTCTCGACAGGCCATAACATTATTCATTCGTCTGTGTTTCCCACGTATAGGTATTTTACAAGTTAGTCAGTTTAGACGTCACAAATTGCGTGGGCCTCCTACATAAGGAATATTATCTATAAAATAATATTAAGTATGGGATTTTTTGTTGCGCAAAATCACGTTTTAACTTCAATATATTCTGTGGAATAATTTGGTTAACATGCCAAATTGCGATAAGCTAAGCGTATTTCGAACCCAATTAGTGGTAAGTAGCCCTAAGCCGAATTAGTAGTAGGTACGTGTTTCATAACTCTCCTTTTTATACATAAAGGTGAGATCTGCTGGGTGCCCAAAAACATCTACCTAGTTTAGGTTGAGTAACCGAAAAAGGCTGGTTGACATCAGAGGTCAAAGGATTGTTCTCTGATGTCAACCAGCCTTTTTTCGTGGCACTCTGTTACAGCACCACAGATAAATTCAAGGTTATTCAAAAATTAGATCTAAAAGCCTGGAATCTTTTGTAACCCGGTACTTCCCCAGACGTTCTATTTTTTTTTTATTTTGAGTGAGAAAATATCATGATACATACATAAATTACTTACGTAAAAGGTAAGTCCCGAAATGTTTCGATTCATACGGATAAAATCATTACACGGACAATCATACGGAGAATCTTCATTGGGTAAGTGAGTGAGGGACGAGCTGCACTTGTTTTGAAAGTGAAATCTCTTGATAATTAATGTTTCGTGAGATTACGTAATAAGATTATTATTGAAACGAAAAATAATTAAGCTCGTTTTATCGTATTATTGGTGTTTTGCCGGTTCTGGTATAGTGAGAGCATTGACCGTAGCCGACAAAAAGACTAGTTAAATTAATCAGGGTGTTCAGCGGGGTTAAGAAGGCCGCTACATCAGAATAACATAGGAATTGCAATATGTGCCGTTCTTGTCACTCTCAGTTTATGAAAAGAGACTATTTATTGCAATTCCTATTGTGATTCTGCTACAGCTAATGCTGCTATTGTGAACAGGCCGATACGGCCTGTTCGATCTGCGTTCGTATAAAATGAATAACAAGTAAAATACAATAAATAGCTTTCAATATGGAATAATTAAGATTGTGTTTACATACTATAACTGGTTTTTAATATAATACTTACTACGAAATCTAGAATCTCCTAAAAATGGTGGGTTATTTTTTTATCTGCGCTGCGACGTCATTTAGTTTCCAAATGAGAGAAAAACAAGTTTATATGAATGGCATGCGTCAGAACGATACCAATCAAAACAATTTAGCGAATTAGTGTAGGTCAATATAGCGCAGCACATGATAAGGAATAGTCGCGCATCTCTTGCAAAGATACATTGATAAGTAAAGTGGTGTTACGTATGATACGCATATAATCTCTAGATAGATAGGAAGGAATACAACAAGTATTTTAAAATAGATGAAATTAAATGTACTTACTTCAAAAATACTGTTGCGAATCATTAAGATTGTTTGACTGATAAAGAATGTATTCTGATCGCGAAAGTTTAAAAAAGACAAAAGTGGTTTTCCTAAGAGAAGAACCACTTAGAGAAAGTACTACTCTGAACGTATTGCATGAAAAATATAACACAGACCGCTTTTTAAAAGTTACAAATAAACGTTTAAAAAAGAATAACTTACTTTTTCTAAAAATACTCCCTTTATAATGTCTCATAGATCATACACAGTAAAATCGCGGGTCACGTCACGTCACAGTATAAACTGTGCGCAATTTAAATCGTAATAGGACACCCAATGGAACATCTGGCGAGGTTGCCTATCACTCCTATACAGAGGAAATACGTTGTTGACCGACATATGTCGCGCCTTAATGCTCTGATAGTGTCTTCCTACTTGCGAAAATCTATTTGTGTTTTGGATCTAGCCTCTTCTCTACATATAAGCTCTTTGATTTCAGGGAAATACGTACAATTGATTGCTATACGTCGTATTATGTTCAATTATAATGTTGTGTTTCTGGTAGAAGCTAAATTTACTGACCGAATGGTTTGGCTTTTTGTTTTTAATGCGCTTTCTTTGATCTTTGTCATATTATGTATTTCTCAAAGCACGAGTGACATCAGCTACTCACTTCTACGAAATCTATAACATTGTGTTACGCGATGCGCTTCTCAGATGTCTTCTTATATTTTGTATGCCCAACTTAACAAATTATACTTACTTATAGTTAATTACCTACTTACTACTTACTTAATTCCAGTTTGCGCACAAAAGAACGTCATAGTAAGCTATAGCGCCATAACTTCGACCCTAACGCCTTAGAATAAGGAAGAAGCGTAATTTGCATACGGCAATGCGCACGTCAAATGTAAATACAAACATTAGCACTCACTCTTTGTGTGATATAGCTTCCACGTGCCGTCCTTAGATATGGTGGCGATGTGTGAAGTATCCACGTCGAATGCAACGTCGTAGATGCCTGACGAATGGCCTGTCAGTTCGTATGCCTTCGCAACCTGCTTGAACTCGCCATTCTTTGTGAAGCAGACCTCCATAACTTTGATATCCGGAGAGAATCCAGAGGCTACAACGAACCTCCCGCAAGGCGAAATTTTCGCGGAATGGGTGCTCATCAGATATGTGTCCAACCGATCTAGCTGCTGGCCCTTAAGGTCCCAAATGACCATGTCAGTCTTATTTGAACAGGACATCATGAATTTCCCGTTGATGGATATACCGAAGCCTATGACCTCATCTTCGTGAACCTGTAACAAACAAAGAAACATTTATATATTTTATCTTCTAAGTATAAGTATTAGGACTTTACCGAATTTCTTGAAGCAGGAACATTAGATACTTGTTATTAGTCTCTAAATATGACTTCATCTAGCTTGTTTTTGTATAATGAGTCAGGGTTGTAAAGACCATGACCCTACCCACCTGATACAAAAAACGACCTTATTAAGTTCACATGAGCGCAAAATAATTGAGCCCGCATGCATTTTCAGTGATACGAGGATTAAATTAAAAGTAAACAATTCTTCAATGGAGGTCGCAGAATTCGCGGACGAAAATAGACTTGTGAACAATGTTATCGCAAAAACTGCAAATCGAAAAATCCAGTGTAGAATTGTAGATTGCCAAGGACGGCTGTCTAAGTAGAGACAAATCTCAAATTCTGAACTATTTATGGAAAAAAAAAATAGGATTTACATAATGCCCAAAAAGAGGTAGAGCTGGCTGACGTATAGGAAGCTTTACAGTGATCATGACATTGAGACTATCAGTCATGTAAATGCAGGAAGTCAAAAGAATAAAGGAGTGTGGGCAAAAATGTATGGGCACTTCACCCACGGCCGCCACAGCTCAGACTACTTTTGTTTAGAAGGTATCACATCCATGTATCTCTGTGCCAATGCGCATCAAATTCTGTCCCAGGGTTCTCTATTTATTTTAAGTCGAATAGGTTAAACTTACAGACAGGCTAAAATGGCCGTTACCGCATTTTTGGTCATAAATGTATGGACCCACTACGGCCGCCACAGATTAGAATACTTTTGTTTAAAAGGTATCACTGCCATGTTTATCTGTGCCAATGCGCATCAAATTCTGTCCGAGGGTTCTCTATTTATTTTAAGTCGAATAGGTTCAACTTACAGAGGTGCTAAAATGGCCGTTACCGCAATTCCTTTTATGAATCATAATAATGATTCGTAATTATGTTTATGGGATCAGGATTACGCAGGATCACTGGATCAGAATCACAGGATCAGGATCACGGGATCAGGATTATACAGGATCACTGGATCAGGATGACAGGATCAGGTTCACGGGATTAGGATCACGGGATCAAGATCACGCAGGATCACGGGATCTGGATCATGGGATAAGGATCACGGAATCAGGATCATGGGATTAGGATTACGGAATCAGGATCACGAGATCTGGATTACGGGATTGGGATCCTGACCGTAGCCAAGTGAGTTATCTGCCATACATTTCAATACGAACTGTTTGGCCACTTGGCCGGCGAATTACTTTCCTCATATTCGAAATGAAAAGCAGTATTTACTTCGGGTGAAAGACCTATTTATGCACTCGAACTATTGGTGCCCTCGCTACGCTCGTGCGCCAAACTATCTCATGCCTGAATAGGTTACTTTCAACCAACTTGTAACAATCTACTAATTGCTCCCTCGTCATAAAATCTAGTACTAGTACTACTCAGGTTAGGTACAAACATGGATTTATCTAGTGACCCCTGGGATAGATTTGAATGCGTCGATAATAAAAAATGCTTAATTTTGTTAGGTCTTTCGAGTCATATTAGTTACATTGCTGGCGGAGCTGGGTGAAGTTTGCCCACTATCGTTTCGATGCTCTTACAAAGTGCTTCACTAACAAGCACCCTCATACAGACCTAATGCGGAACAATGTATTTGTTGAATATTCAGTGTGTTCCAGACAAACAAAACACATCATGTTTTATGTAGACATACGCTGAGGATAACGGCCGGCGAACCTTCCTGATGCTAAAAATAATATTTTCGAGGCTGCGCGTGCGACGATCGTTGCCGTCGGTAAACTATAGGACGACTTCTTAGGTTTTTCATATGTAAACATGATGTGTTTTGTGCTATCTATGGAGTATAGCAGCCCAACCTGACCAAACTATCAGCCGATAGAAAAGTTTGCTGTCTGCGAGAGGTCTAAAAGCAATTGAGCAACACAATGACAGTAGAAAGATGGCCGCAAATGATACGACATGAACTATGAGTTGCATAATTTACCTTTGCATATTTGACTGCTATGGTTTATTGTATTTACAATGTAACATTATGTTGAATGAGTAGAATGCGAACACGTGTACTCTTAGAAATCTATAAATAAGCCTTTGTGAAACACCAGGAATAATAAACCGCAGATAATTTGTGAAAATGGGAGCTCACAAGCATAGAACAAACGCTTTCATTATAACTCTATGACAATACAAGTAAAAGACTAGAACAGATTGTTGTTAACGTACTATACCTACTGTCTAACTGCTGGGCAAACATATCGCCACACACCGTACCGAGTTATTCACTTATTTAGATGTAACGCCAATCCTCTCCACTGGTTAACGAAGATGTTTAGCTCGTCTCGCCATCTTGCTTGCGAGGTTTGCACCCGTCGCCTCACTGTCTCAAGTACTCACGCCTCACTGTACTCAATGCCTATCTTGGTCCAACATTCATCGGGCGTACAGAGATGTGTCCTGCCTAGTCCCATTTCAGTTTTTCGAGCGCTGGAGCTACATCGGATCAGCTCAGTTAGTAAAATTTTACAACTGTCTTAAAAGTAAAATAAAACACAAGTAGGTATATAAACTACTTTTCTGTTTATTCTTTCATCTTCCACTCGCGGTTTCGGTTGCGAAGCACTTGGATGCAAAGTGGCCTATTATGCTATTTCAGGTACCTAATCCATTCTTAAGTTTATCCTCACGCCATTGTAGTGTGATTGAAACAAAAGATATACGTAACGTACTCACAAACTCGCATGTTTTTATATTAGTAGGGTATGGTAGGATAGGAAGTGCATACCCAACTTATTGTTTCAATTTCCGTGCAAAACAACCATACTTTACCCAAAATAAACAACAAGCAAGATTAAAGTAAGTAGGTATTTCCTTTGTGAGTGACCTGTTGTTTTATTTTTGAAATACGCTTCCATCAGAAACGTATAAATGTCGCAACCTGGATGACGCAAGTCCTTCTTATATTTCAGAGCGACTTAATGTTTGCTGGAATTTCAATAACTTAAAGCTTAAAGGTGCGTGTTTATCGCGGTAATTGACCTCAATAAAATTCGGAACAAAGCTACTGAGGAAACGGGGTACTATATCATATAGAGGTGTACCTAGTGAAAGTAGAAAAGCCTGGTACCCATAGCTGAAACTAAGTTTGTGCCTAATTTTGAGAGACTAATGCAGGAATCTTTACCCATGCATCCTCATATTTTGTTTCGAGTCTCAAGTTTAGAGCTAAAACAAAGCAATATTCAAACAGTTGCAGAAGTGATACTAGATATACAATATTGTATTGTTTACTGCGACCTAAAAACATAAAATGCAAGTGACGTCAGCCAAGACCTTTATTAGTTTTGCGATCAATGGAAGAATTTGTAATAAAACAGACTTTCATCATACGACGCCACCATGTAGATTTTTCGAAATAACTTCCGCTCCGTTGGTGTACCAACGGAAGGTATTTCGAAAAATCTACAAACTTTGTAAACTAGGAATAATCCATACTATTAGCGTTATGTAAATGGTTGCTCATTTATTTTAGATAAAATTACCAAGTGTAAGTAAATATTTGAGAAAGTCAATTTGTCTACCATTGAGTATTAGTATAAACAAGATATCTTAATTGTTGAGATAAGAAAAGTTACGTTACACAATCGAGCGCGACCTAGCTGAGAATTAAGTGATCACAGTAGACAGATCGCAGTTGGTCCGATAGAGTCTTTTAATCCTTAGATGAAACAGGATCGACTGGCATCAAAAAAAGTTTTTGTGTAAATTGTCCATTTTCTCGCTGACTGTACATTTTTTTTTAAATCTGTGAATGCAGGTTGAAACATCTTCAAAAGTTAAGGATAGTCTCCTAAAAACGTTTTCCTGTAGCTACAACGGTTAAGGTAGCCCTTACTGTCTTGTCTCAGAAATACATTTTAGCGATTTCTGACTTTACTAGTACTCTAACCTCAGTTGGTCTGAAAGAGCCTTTTTATCCTTAGATGAAACAGGATCGATTGGCATCAAAAAAAGTTTTTGTGTAAATGGCCCGTTTTCTCGCTGATTGTACATTTTTTTCAAAATCTGTGAATGCAGTTTGAAATATTTTCAAAAATTAAGGATGGTCTCCTAAGAACGTTTTCCTCTAACTACAACGGTTAAGGTAGCTGCCCTTACTGCCCCGTCTCAAAAATTCACCCTGTATATGTCACGGGCAATTTGATTAATCGGGCAGTATTCATATGGACCGGTCATTATGAATAATGACCAAGAGCGTCGGGCAATTTGATAAATTTATTACTTTGACCGGTCCATATTCATAATGCTCGACGGCCCGTGGTCCATTTAATAAATCAAGGCTTGAATTTATCACTTAGACCGGGCAGTATGAATAGTGCCCTACTTCTAGCCGGGCAATGTGATAAATTGGATTAAAATCTGTAGGTTAGGTTATGTTAGGTTAGTAAAAAAACTACGCGCGAGGCGAGCGAAGCGTGCCGCGGTAGCGGCCGCCGAAGCGTCAGAAATGTAGTAAATTAATAATAAATTAAAACACTGCAATTCATCTAATTTATTACATTGCCCAAGATAGGGTGGTCATTATTTATAATGACCGGGCAAAGTGATTAATCATGCAGTTTTTATCACATTGCCTAATCGACGCGGTCATTATGCATACGGACCGGTCATTATTCATAATGACCGGATTTATCAAATTGCCCGTAACATATACATTAATATCTCATGGAAAGTTGCTCGATAAGTATTTAAAAAATCTTTAAAGAAGAATGTAACGCGAGAAATCATGATCACAACTTTCACAAGAGCAAAGGTTAGATACGTTATTGAAATGCGTGAGAAACTATAGCGCTTTTCAATATTGTTTTATTTATATGAATACAAATATTGAAATAAATTAAGAATATAAATTAAGTAGGTATATCTACTTATATTATATGTATAAGCAACTGCTTTCCTCGTGCCACTGTCGCTATTTGTTATATGTACTTAGAAGTTTCAAAGCAATGGCTTGAAATGGCAAAGAAACTGACTGGAATATTTAATAGGATGGCTGAATCATATTTATAATAAAATATTCATCGCAAAACAAAAACCTAAATAACAAGCTAAGTGGTAACCCGGCTGAAGAATTTCACGCAAAACTATTGTAATCGGAGGTGCATTGCCGAGTATACAAGGTTGTTCCCTTCAGGCAATATGATGAAACGGTCAGCAGACGGGTGTAAATGGCATTGGTCGCGGATACCTTAATTAAACCATCGGTGACTAACTCCTGCACTATATAAATTTGCCGGAAAGGATGATCAGTAGGCGCATTCTGTAAACTCACTTCGAACGTCGAAGAGCTGAATCCGCTGTGAGATTTCAAATTTCGTATTCGAAATTTGAATCTTACTACAAACACTTACAATACATTCTTGCGTATTTAGTGAGCTCGGTCACTTGAGTGAATTCGAAGTGAGTCTAGTACAGAATGACTCTGCAGGTTCTTATTACATTCATCTCGATAAGTAGCGGCTTCTCTTTTTCTTCTCCTGGCCTTATCCCATCTTTATTTGGGGTCGGCTCTCCTAATCGTTCTTCTCCAAAGATGTCTTTTCTGGGTCGTCACTGGGTCAATGTTGTTATATTTCTTATTTTTATTGTTTTAGATCTCGATAAGTAGCGGCCCGAGAGGAATAGTGGCTGGTAGTTTATTAGGCAAGTACATTTTAACCAGTTTTTATACTCGTTAAGAATTATCTACACTGCAAAGTCTATAATAATATAAGTCTACATTATGTTAATAAATAAAAAGAACCTACCTACTTACGGCAATTAATAAAAACATATTTTGATTCCAGGTTTTATGATTATTATTTTGGTCTAGTCTAGTCAACCTCAGGTATTGTAATATAAATAAGGTACTTATTCAATTTTATAATGATCTCAATTATATGTGCCACTTATGTTGAGTTAATAATCTTTTCGCACCCTGAGGTATGTGATTCAGAAAAACTAGAACGCAAAATTTTGCGACCAATGACCCAAAATCCCGCAGTGTTATTCAAGGACCTGGGTTTATTGAGGTCATATTCGTGGGAAGTCAGAGGTGCCCTCAGACTTTTATTGATTTGTAAACGGAAAACTAAACTAAATTAATAATAAACCTTCCTAAAATCTTTCAATTGCATCAAGATTACACGAATTCATTGTCCATACGTAAATCAGAGTACTTACTGTGGGAAAATAGCTAGGTATACACCTACAACACGAAGCTGTCAATACAATTGTTAACAATAATCGAATATCATATGATTACGTAGTCAGTAACAGCGCTGACATCACAATCAGAACATACATCATCAGAATAAACAAAGAAGTTGGTAGCAACATGATCTTTGTTCGTTGCATTGAACATCTTAGTGATATATACGTGATTAATTTCACGTCCATAAAATGGCCATTGTTCTTAGCATCTTTGTGGTTTATCTCGTTTTGACCCAACGATCACAGTCTTCTGTAATTTTTCAAAATTTCACAACATATTTCTAAATACTGCGTTTAACTGCACGCGAGTTTTTTCTGAAATCTTGACCCCAATTACGCTTCCTTATATAATTTTAAAACGCGATCATAAGTATTCTGTTCGTCTGGAGTTTTGTTTGCTAGTACATTGTATTTAAAATTATACTTACATAAAATTTAATAATAAAATATATCCTAGCTAGACCTTCACTGATTGCCATCTGTAGATCTGTAGATCTGGCACTCTATAGTTTTAATGCAGTGACGTCATAGTAAAAAGTCAAAAAATGGATCGCATGGTTTTCTTATATATTTAATTTCAAATTTTCCTAATGTAAGATGGTGAATTCGGTAACCTAACTTGATTCATCAGCTTCTAGCTAATCTAGGTAGGTACCTAAAAGTATTTTATTTAACAAAAAAAAAAAACTCACATTTGTATCTAAGTATTAATTTCGCTTAAAATATCACAGTGCCCGGCTAGTGCACCAATAGTAAGGAGTTCGACCCCGTTAGGCAATATTTGACGATGCCAGGTGAACCATCCGCAGGTTACTCACCTATATTGAAATGCAGTCAGGTTCATTGCCTTATCGGCTTAACAATAAAATTAATTATAGTTGACAGGTGTCGATAACAACAAATCGTTGCTTGTACTTTTTATTGTTAGAATATACATCCGTATCGTCACTAGGCAGTTTGTTTAAGTATTTACTACTGTATTGGTTTCAGCCTTGATGAGTCAAAGTCGAGAGGACGTTAAACTTTGCGATATACGAGTAGACATATTTGCATTTCGTAGTTCCTTATTCCATTGTGTGGGCACTGTGTACAAGGTGGAATGTTTTGTCGATTAAAAAACCTGTCCAATGATTATAACAGAAAATTATGTAGATTTATCAGATTTTAGGCAGACGTTCGATTGTGATAGCGAACTCTTTATCTTGGAACCGTAGGTTACCGTATTAATCGTTCATGATCATGGACAATGTGGCTATAAATAGATAATAACAATCTCTAACCAGAATTGCGAAATAAAAAACATAAATTGCGATAACTAAACTAAAAACATCCATTAATTTGTTTAGTACTTGCTAGAAAATAAAAAAATACTTGCTAAAGTGGCATACATACGATAATCTTGTAAAGACGCGTTTACGACTATAATAGGGGCTACACAAGTGATAAAGAAGCAAACACAATACTATATTTAGCTGAAAACATGAGTCATAGTGATAATCGAAGTCACTTACATTTGGGTTTCGCAAATAGCATCGTGTTTTTTTTTTCACAATTAATAAGTGAGTATTTTTATCTACAAATCATGATGTAACCTTTACTCTTCCGGAAAATAATATTTAATATAGCAAATACCAGGTACGAGAATATTATAAGTATCCAAACAAACACACTTTTTTTTAAACTTATTTATTTATCAAAATACAGATGTTGCAAGTGTGAGTTGCTTATGTAAGGTTTATCTAAACACTAGGTTCTCGATATTATTACTATTATTAATAATTTGATGGTGGAAAGAACAACAAAACAAAGCCTAAATAAATAACTACATACATACATAAACTCACGCCTGTTTCCCATCATAGGGGTAATCAGAGACCACAGATCTCCACTTGCTACGATCCTGACACACTTTTGTTTTATAAAATAACTAATGAAAATTTTACGTAAATATTGGTGCATATGATACAAAATCTTCCGTATTTTTGTTTACCTAATACAAACATGACAAAAATGAATCTATCATACAGAATCTATGATCCTTATATAAAGAATTTATTTCTCACGCTACTTTATGTTAATAATGTTTCACGGAGAAATAGCTCGTGACGTGCTACGAAGCCACTATACTAGCTATAGCCCAGTCGGTCTAATCAGTTGCTTTTACACTAAATCATGATAATTTCGCTGTTATCAGACTAATATTTTGTCTGATATTTGGAATTATCTTTGTGGTTTTGCGGTCGTTGTGATTGATTTTGAAATTCTAAATTCTTATCGCAATCTACTATGAAACATCGTTTGCGTAAGTTGCGTTTGTTCAAATTAGTTATTGTATTATGAAAACCTTCCGTGTGCACCTTGTAAACGAAACGGAACTCCAAATAAACAAGAGTTAATAATAATAAGTAAAAAAAGGATGGTACTATATAAATGTAACGTGTGAAAAGAATGAGGAAGATCGGTTTGTTCAATGCGGGTTCAAATTCCGTCGGAATCACAAATTTAGATAAGATTTTTCATTTTCAATATATTTTGTTATATATTTCGATAGGTATAGAGGTATTAAGTTAGTTTTTCAGTTCACGTTCATTTTTGTTCAAGCTCTCTCTTAATTGTTTGTTACGTTATAGTTATACACCAACGTTTGGTAAAGACATTCTAATCTTTTCTACTAAGTAAATTATATTTTAAATGCCGTTGTATTTCAAGAAAAAATAATATTTGCGCATTAACACAAGCTCTAAACGGTGAAGGAAAACATCGTGAGGAAACAAGTTTGCTTTCTAATAGCGTCGATGGGCTTGCAACCTGTCGCGTATGGGATATTAACTTCTGCATAATGTACCAAATATAATTTGGACTACCCCTTTAGACATCTTCAAAGGATCTAAAAAATGCCTAAAGATCTGAAAGAATATGTCTACCGCACCTTGGGAATACAGTCGTGGTCATATAATTATAATTTCATAAAGATTATACAATACATTGTATGTTTCTCTCATATCGCATTATATTATATCCATTTCACCTCACTTCCTTTATGCTTAATACTATTCGGAAGAAATTACATCAAAGATTACGAAAACGATGTAATTCCGATAACATTACATAAACCAGTATAATTTTGCAGAGATTGAGTAACAAAAAAAAACAACATTAATTGGTTCCGTAAGTCGCTCTGTTTCGTTACATTAAGTATATCTTTATGTAAATTTATTTGCAGCTGTAAAATGTTGTGACATTTGTAAATTACAAAAATGGAAGTCTTAACCATATCACAGATAGATAATATAATACTACCATATTAAACATCTTTGCAGGAGATAAAAGTCTAGTGCATGTTTCATGGATGACAATAGAGAGAATAAAATGAAAGCAATTATGTGATGTTTCTCACGCTTAACCTACACAAGTGACGTTACAATACAAACAATAAGAAATGAAAAGAAATGGTACATGAAGACTTTTTGCTGAACATCAGTAAACCAAGGTATAAGAGTTTCTTGTCCACTTATTTTATTGGGTTCAATAATCTTATGGCATTGTAAACATTAAATTCGGCGTAGTTATCTCTAATCTCGATTCTAAGTAAAAACCAAATTAGCTTGACAAACAGGTAAATGCCTAATGGTTTGTTTGTCCCATGGCACGTTTTATAGGTCATTCATTATTGCGGTTGTTGAAGGTTTTTTGTTTTACGGCGAGCATTGTTACTCATAGCCTCTGAGTAATAAGTTTAGGCTAGTTATAGACAATATTAAAACAATAATTACAAGATTTACAAGAGTTGAGAGGACGTTGTGTAGAGAAGACCCCAATAATAATAATGTATAAGCTCAATGCAAGCAACCATTAAATTTATCACAATAATATCATTTCATCACACATACTTTATCTATACTTGGCGATTTATATAGCAGCGTCAAGATCCAACCTATGCCTACAGGACATTACTGTGCCTGTGTCAACGTTTTGGATGACCTATGCCCAGCATTGAAAACCTAACTTAAGGATCCATTCCCTAACATTCCTAACTGAAAGGACACCATTCTCTTTTTCCTGAGGGTGTTTTTTATCACCGTTTTGCTAATTTTCCTCAAGTAAAATTTATGACCGAGATCTTAAAATACGACAATACGACATGTTTAATGGCATAAAAAAGTTCTCGAGTGGAGGCCACAGACCGTCAAGCGCAGTGGACGTCCACCAACAAGGACAGACGACCTTGTAAAAACCGCAGGTCGGCGGTAGATGTAGGTTTTGAACCGCAACACATGGAAATCTTTGAGGAAAGCCTCTGTCTAACAGTAGACGTCCAACGGCTGAGTAAAGATTTTGCTCAGGTATCTGCTCACTCTTTCGATCGTGCTCTAGCAATTGCTTATTATTACTGTATGCACAAAATAAGTGCAGCTGTTTTCGAATGACTAATGCTAGTTACAGTTTCAGGGCAACCAATACAATTGTTGCCCACATGCATAAATTACCTAATCAAAACATGACTAATAGTGTATGACACATGAACACAATAGAGTCACCGAATTAATGGGGTTATTGTTAACATTTAAGTAAAATAAACTTGATGATTTTTTAAAATCATGTCCATTTTCTTACTAACTATTTTTTTATACTACTAAGGTATTGTAGCCTATGCTATGCACGCCTGCGACACCAGAGGAGTCACTCGCGCTGCTGACCCTTTAAAAGAGGAATCACTGCGCCGACAACACAATGGGAAATATTGGTCCACCAGCTATCACCGCAGCGCTACCTTGCAGAGCTCTGGCAACCTTACTCCAAATTTCCTCCGTGCCAAATTGCTGAATAAACATGTTTTCTTTCTTTCTTTCTTTCTTTTCTTACTCACCGCAGGAACACAACACACTGTGCCCTTCCTCCTTCACCCTATAAATGAATCTGACTATACCTGGTTATTTATCTTTCATTTACGTCTCAATACTGAAGATTACATCGTTATCTGGAATACATTGGGTACTAAGTATCGCGCCTGAGTCAAATGTCAGTAAATTATAATTGCTCAAAATGTTGTCAAATGAAAATAATCCAGGTATCAATTTTTCGTTTAATTTGCAGCTAGATGTCAAATTATTCCCTTATCGTTTTATTGAATAAACTTATGATTCTAAAAATTCTCATATTTTTTCTGCGATGACCCATATTCTGTCAAAAACCAAGACGAATGATCATAGCTTATTATATTAATTAACATTTAAATGTTAATTGACACCTAGAACATTCGACTACACATGTCTAGAGTAATTTATACTCCTATATTTTATAGGTCATCACCAAAATTATCAGACAGACTGCAAATGCGCGACGAAGACGGAAGTACTAAATTAGGGTTTTTTATCAGACACCAAGACTTTTTGGGGTACAAATTTTATTAAAAATTAAAAGTTGGCGGTTCAATTCCGCATAAATGACCACTTTTTCTGTATAATCGCTACAGTAAGTGGCAAGACTTTAAGTACCGAATTTGGCACAGGTAGTCCCTCCCCAGTCCCGTCGTTTTTTGCCGTTTACCATCAAACAATGCATTACGGTGTTCCATTTTGAGAGCCGGAATGCCACGATTGCCGAGGCAAACACGAGGTTTATAAGTCTTCGAGATGCATACAAAGCAATATCACGTAGGTAAAATTTTCAGCTTAGATCGGTACCTACAGGTTCTTATAATTATCACCAAAGCATTTTTGCGGAGAATTCTTTCGGAGCGTTCAAAATAATCTTAGGAAAAGAACCAGTCCTACACGAATTGTAAGCGCACAAAAAGCTTATAGGTAATTTTCAATTAGACGAAGGATAATTATGTAGATCGACCACAAATAACCTTGAGTGATCACGTGACAATCACGCTGAGGCGAACCGTTAAAATAAGCAAGGTAAAGAATAACGTTTTTGTTTTATTTGTAAATCCAGAAGCTAGGTATATGTCTCAGTCTTCAGTTCATCCACCTCTTCAGACGAACAACACTACAGTTGATAATTTTTTGGCACGAAACATATTTTATATGTTTTTCTGATCAAAAAACATGATTGGCGCAATAATAGTCGGTTTGCGTATAGTCACTGTCCGGTAGGATTGCATTGATTGCTGATGATCGCTTTCGTAATCCGCCGATAAGCGAGCTATCAAGTTTACAAGCTACAACAAAGGCAAGAGCTCAAGGTTATCGGTGAAACAGCCGACAATTAAATTGATTGACAAAGAGAGTCGTAAGATTTTTCTTTGAGCAATTAACTTACGTCCGTATACTGCCTAGGTTGGTAATATGTACGCGTATTTCTGAGGAACCGAGGTCAGTTATTGTCATTGAAAAGAGGAGCGAGCCCACCGGCTGGGCGTACTACCTGTTAAAGAATGGGAGATTGGATTTACGGCGAGCATTCCAAGAGCATTCTTTAATTTTGGGAGTTAATAGTGTAATTATTCATTAACGTTCTAATTTAGACTATGACATGCCCTACTTTTTTTACTTTGTCAATTATGCATAACGAATCACGGTCGATATGTATACTGCTTGTATCTATATCTTAGTGTAGAGGCAAATTTTATGCCGAAATAAACAGAGTATTTTTGAACAATGATGCAGCATATTCATTCCGCATATTTGAACACAATCGGAGAGGTAGCAAAACAATTGGGTCAAATATTTCTGCAGGTATTTGTTTCGAATCTAGGTTTTGCAACCTCTTGCATCTGGCATCGGTATCTCTTTTGGGTCAGGACTATTTATGAGATCCGCAGATGCAAGCGTTGTTTATGATTATAGTGTAATTAACAGTTGCAAAAGATTGGCAATGCGTGCGTACAGAGTTCATACAATTTGTAACTTGCAGGCAAGCTAATGTTCATTGTTCCAACATCATCTTTACATAGGTTCGAGGAGGAAATGGTATGATTATAAAGAACAAGTTACACGTATTTAAAATGTTATTTTATATTATTAAATTGGTTAGAAATTTATACTTACTTTACTCATAAAAGCTATGTTCATAGTTCAAATATTGGGCAATGTTAAGTTAAGACTTATCATTCATTGGATCTCGCTCACGTTTAAGAGAAAAGTATTAAGTGTAATTTAGTGTGAAAAATTCTCTCACGCGAGCCGATTGTCACATCGAGTTATTCCTGTTGGCGTACTCCACAATTCGATTACAGAGCCGGGCATTGCTCTACGCTTTTACGTTGTACAGAACGCCCACCTATTTTCGGCCGCTATAATTTATATACGTTTGACGTGTTATTGCGTCAAAAGTATTCTAAAGTCTACGTAGTGCGGTCAAACTCCTCCTAATGTGACATTGAGATAGTATAAACATGCACGCTCTTCACCGGTCTAGAGGACTTAGTGCGGGCGAATGCATCAGACCTATAAGTATAAAAAAAAACAACGTTTGGAAGAAAAACATTTTCCGTCAAAATATTTACACAATTAGTTTCACAGAATATTCCAAAATAACCCAGCAAAGTTGAGAGCTGTATTGAGAACAATAATATTCATATTATGTCATGATTGCTCAACCGCACACCAGCAAGCGGGGCAAGGCAGAAAAGCAGTAACCGTAATAATTAATGTTCATAGAATTAGACCTGTGTGATGATAAATCTGTGTTCTGGTTTTGTAATTCTATTATGTCGCTTTAACATCTTGAAAACTCGAGGAAAGCTTTTGTGTGAGTACATTGCAAGGACGTGCTGCTGCTGCGCGCACAACAAGCTTCTCAGAATAGATTTCCAATAACTTTAATGCACGAGCGCGAAGTAATATGAAGACGATACGAATATACGACAGATACACAGAACAGAACGAAGGAAACTGAGACAGACTATACCAAGTTTTCAGTGCGTTTAGTACATTAAAACTGTTGACCCACTTTCACGCTTTCAATATAGGTTGAGCGTGCGACCTGATACTGCAAATGTAGGTAACTAACGCATTTATTGATCCTAGCCATAATTATAGTCTAGTGTAGCCATACATGATAACCGGAGAGAGATAACAAGTTTGTATGTTACATAACCGCATACGAGTTGCGTGCTGTGCGACGATAACCGGGGCAATAATAGGCAATAACATTAAGTGAAACTGAACTGCCAGTAAAAGTATGCCAAGAAAATGATGTTGTGCAAAACAGATTGAATTAATTAGTTTAGGTTCGAGATGAGAAAGATTAAACCCTTATGTACAGGTAGTTTTTAGCCGAAACTATAAATAACTCAATGCAGACTTCTGCTTGAGTTCTACTACTACCTGAATTATTATTTTCAGCAAAAGAAATATACTTAGATAAGACAATATCCTTGCAGGAAAACGCAAAAGGCATAGGACAGAGTGGAGTGAAGGAAGGACACTAATTTTCAAATCAGTTTGAACTTTAGGACATTTGATTTTGACCGAGTGCAAATGAATTCTACCGAGAAGCTCATTGTGCTATACATTATTTTTAAGTCATTTAAAAATTTATTTACTTCATAGATAACCGAAAGGACTATCGTATTTAGATTAGAATGTAGCAAAGCGTCGCCTGCGCCGATATTTTCTACCTACACAAATGAATCCATGGCTCACATTAGGATGGTGAACTCGTTAGTGACGAGGAAGTCAGTGCCGACGGTTATATTATTTCTGGTTTGATAGTTTATCAGGTACTTAGCATTAGCAGAGATGAAGTCATAATGTACATGCACAGTATAACGTAATAAACCTACTAAAATAGGATGTGTTATCATTTTTCAACAACCGAGCCTTACGCCAAGAAGTTACATATTGAAACTTACTAACTAGAGTTTTGAACAATTTTGATTTAGGCTGGATTCGACCAAACTGTCATCTTACTCCCAGAGTAATTATTCCGTTAGCCGACAGAATTCGAAATACAATTGTAAAGAAAGCGCAACTGAACATTATTAGGTGCATTCTAATTATCCTGGTTACAAAGTGTCAACTTTATAATGTCAAAATATTCAAGCAAACAGCAGTTTAATCTGTGGTTTAATCTCCAGATAAAACTTAATCCAGTTTGGTAAAATCCAGCCTTAGCCGACTAACCTGTGGCTCCATAAATTTTATATTGGTCAAGAGAGTCGAAAAATATAAATGAATCTTGTTTTTTTGTACTACTTACAAGCTATATTATTCTGCATTAAATAGCATATTATTATAGTATGTTATCATCAACCACTGCACTTAGGTCTATTGTCTATATATCATTGGGTAATTATTTTTTTATCAAGCTCTTTATTGTTTTATTATATTGTGTTGGGGTTTTCTGTTAAAGGTCACAAGTTGTTTGTATAATCACTTACAGGATAACTACTCAGACGTTAAATATTTCAAGACAATCTGTTGATAAATAAACAGCATCACCCATTTTTATCTATGAATTCTTCTCTATGACCTCTAAAGATGACTACATAGATAGTCAGAGGCACGTCCTACCGAATATAACACATACTACAGTATTTATTATTAGTAACTATTAAAAATTCGCACCAGATACGATGGTAATTTTCTCAGATCTCATCATCCACAGCCCGATTTTACCCACTGCTGGGTAGCCTTCCTAAGCTTGTGCCATCCACCACGATCCTGTGCCAGTTTCTCAGATCTACAGGCATTTAACAAATCCATAATAAAAAGTCTGAGATATTCGAGAAAGTGTAGTAAATCCAATCCAGCAGTGTCTTGTCAACTAACCTAGTTTTGAAAATGATCAAAATAAATAAAAAACTTCAGCGCCGAAACAAACTATGTTGCTAGCATTCCAGTAATTAAGCGCAGGCGCTAGAACAGTCCAAATCATAAAAAGTAAATTGCATTCAGACTTGGCAAAGTAATTATCTCTAGAAACAGATTGCTCTGTTTTGAATAGTTCCTCACATTTTGTATACTCTCATGCTGAAGTAGTATCTGAGAAAGATAGTGAATTGAAACTGCTGACATTATGTGATGTAGTCATAAATTGGAAACGTTGTTGACGTCATAAAGCTTAAACAAGGACCATACCTTATCAAAGGTGATGACCGGCGCCGCAGAGCCGATAGCCCCATCCTTTTTCTTCTCAATCTTGTATACGACTATATTGTTGTCTCTGACTTTGTGTACGATAAACGCCTTGGAGTCTGGACTCCAGGCGACGTGCGAAGCGTGGTCAAACTCGATGTTCACTCGCAGATTCTTGTGTTCTTTTGCGTTAAGATCCTTTACGTCCCAAAGAATCACGGAACCATCTGTTGGAAAAGAGATTCTAAGAACACCCATTTTTGAGCTTTTGATGACTACGACACTTTTAGAAACTCCTGCAGTAAGTATTTTTAAACGATATAATATTATGATTATTGATAGTCAATTGTGACTAAATACTCGTATTTCGTAGTTTCTATTTAAAATTGCTACATAAACATCAAATAAATCAATGAGCGTCCGACGTGTGGTCAGTACAATGTAAGTGCGCTTTGCAGTTTCTCATAAACATACAACCGAAGTTCGAATTAGTTCACAAAAATAGCAGGTATATTTTTCATTCGGTTGATAAATTTACACAATGTGAAATTATATCTAAAAACAATACAAATGCAATACTACCACGGAAACTAAATGCCATATCGTTTGCGATATTGTATTACGCCACCCTGAAGTACGTAACGTAAGGTAAACATTTCCAAGATTTCGCAATAAAACTCAACAATTCTTATGAGAAAAAAGTTTGAAAACTTAAGTTCCTGAGCGAGTATCCAAAGAAAATACAGAGAAGGAAGCACGTACAATGCAGTTCGTGGACAACAACATCCGAACAATATGTATTGTCCCAGTTCAGCGACATTTCACAATCTAGCCTACGCAAGAGCGTAGAAGCCCTAATGGAAGCTTTTAACTAGAGTGTATCAAGTAAAGGTGATTTGCTCATAATGATAATAGTCTTCCTTCCGACGATACAAAATTTCCTATAGTTGTTTACATTTTCTTTGAACACAAAATGGATGGCTTTTGTCTACTAATAGCAAGATCTTTTATTCAATCTACCGACGCCAGCAAGGTTCAACTCTGTTTATATGAACAAAATATCTCCTTTTGATAGACAACAATGATGTAATGGTAAACTAATATTTAACATTCATTCGTCGGATAAAGAAATTGGACATTAATCAGTCAAAACAATTTTAATACATATTATTATCATTAGTGGCCTCTCAGCTCAGTTGGTAGCTTGGCAGTAGCTCTGACTTCTACACTGTAAGTCGTGGGTTCGATTCCTACCCAGTACAAGCATTTTTGTGATGAACATAGATGTTTGTTCTGTGTCTGGTTGTTATTAAGTATTATAAGTACATATAGGTACTTATATATTTACAAAATATACAAGTATTCTATCAGTTATCTGGTTCCCATGTGAAATGTCCACAATATTTAATATTACAGAATGTGCCACCCACTACAGTAAACAGAATCATAGAAACTGCTACTGAAGGGAGTAGCAAGAAACTACTATGTTTGTATGAGCCAGCTAGGGTATAAATATTACGAGTAGATAAGTTTCAGCTATGTACCTATGACAAAAATAAACGCTTCTCATTATAATGGACGGCCATTCGTTATCCTTTGACGCTGTTCAACGCAGCTTAGGGCTTTGTTTATCACAATGTTAATTGCCGACATAATCCTTGACAATTACAAATTATAATCCGTCTTGCCTTTCATACACAGCTCTTACCCAGACAACAAAACTCAGATAAGTTTGTAATTCTCATTGTCAGCTGAATAACTTATTGTTTCCGTGGGACAAACTGTCCGCAGATTATCATTATAAATATCTGCCTTCAGAATAAACTGAGCAAATCTTTCAAGTCTTGTTCATTCGCGATTACTAACTCCTGTAAACCATAACATGCCACGTGTACATTTCAAGCGCCTAATTTTGGCTCGTGTATTACAAACAAATCGGAAATGGGAAGCAGGGAAGGCGAGTGAAACGTTTCTATTTCCTAAAACAATTCATATCGACTTCAAATATAAGTACTGTTTTTCAAATAGAGGTCACTAAAGTTCGTCATATATTTGATTTTGTTTTTGTAGACTAAAGAACAAATATCTGTTTTATAACAATATAGCTAATGTAGCATATCTAATGTCAAACAAAAGTGGGTAAAGTTAATTAAGCATGCCACAATGCAGGTACAGGTAAAAGGTCAACGGACCACTTTGATATCAGAAACCGAGTCACTGTACCAAGGCCTGTGGATTTCAGGTAGACTGACAAATCTGGTGCGCTGTTTCGCGGTAATAGTTCGATTTCACGGTTACAATTACAATCTCTATTATCTATTTTCGGACAAAACTTTTTGTCCAAATATATCCAAACTAGCCGTTGCGAGTTCATACTTGGTTGAAAATTTTATGCAAAAAATATTCTTAAAACTTGTAAGTAGGTAATGTACTTGTGAATGAAACTCTCTATGTTCAATCTTGGTTTAAAGCCTAAGGACAATCGAAAAAAAACAATTTTGTTAAACACAACATTTAAATCAAGTAAGTAGTCGGATTGATTCCTGATTATTTTCATCAATAGTATAGTTGACTACTCGAGTTTGAAACTCTTGCGTTTTACCTATTGTTCCACGAAAGCACGATTTTTTTGGAGAAGTGCTTTGACTAAGTCTTTGCAAGTGCCGCATAATAATTATGTTTATTTAGAATTTTAGATAAGTACCACAAACAAAACATTGCTGCTTGGATACCCAAGAGTAGGTGCAGTTGTTGCGTTCTGTACAAGTGTCGCAAAATAATCAAGTCCCGAGACGTTTTGAGGACAATAGTGTGACAAGATAAGTGGGCGGAAGTCGTGAATACAACTAACGATACGTGTTCCACTTTGTAGGGTTCAGATGCAACTCTGTAGGCGCTCCAATGAAACCTCAGTTGGTGACGATACTTTTCGAAGGATCAAAGTGATTTGTTTAGGCTGAAAGTTCAAAAACAATTGTTTTGAATTTATTAAATGTTGTGATGTGACGCTTTTACGTTTACAACTGGGTTATCAGGATCTAAGATTTAGCCAATAGCAGGTAATGCTAGTATTTTTACCAACTAGCCCTTCAATAACTCGCCAAACCGAAATCATCCAGGTTTTTTTTTACATTTCATGAACTGTAGGTATCATGTCAAAATAAACCTATGTGGCAACGAGTTGGAAAGCGGTGTTGAAATTGTGAGATGTTTCTTCCTCGATATTCAATCAGATCAAAGCAGAGGGTCCTGTTTTCGAATTTTTCAGAAAATATGTAAATAAACATGAGCTCTAGAAGAAAACCATCGTGAAAAAACCAGTAGATTTGTCAGTTCCACACGTTTATCTTTTCTGAGGATAGGACCGATGAAGCTGAGAGGATAGTTTAGGCACAGAACAGATAATAATACTACGTATAGAATGGACACTGTCCCCCCCTTGTCAAATTGGGGCTTTCTCACCCCGCGAGCGATTTTGAGCTATCGAGGGGCTGACTCGAGCTCGGAACGCGCCACACGCCAGAACTTTTTAATAATAGTACGCCGATTGTACATGTTTTGTAGGTACGCAAAACGTGAATTTACGAAACTTATAGCAATCAAGTAACCAAAATCTTCTTGGGTAAGTGTACAATTCATAGGGTGACAATGACAACCTTACTTCACGCACACAATTGCGCGTGAATAAAAATTACATTGTGCAGTGCTGTGTAAATAGTTAGACGCTGCTTTTGCATAGAGATTTCATCGAGTGTCCGGGTGTGTGGTTTAGGTGTAAAGCAAACCATTTCAACAATATCCCTCACACTACGGCGGCGTCCAGTTGAATGTAGGCATAGGTTTCCATTTGACGCTGTATAAATCATCGAGAGATTGGTGTAATGGTCTACGTTAACACAGCATCGAGATATATTTGAATTAATCAAAACTGTGTATTTTTTAAATTTTTGTTCTAAAATCACTTTTCTTAACTTCCCAAGTCAAGTATGGTGACAATTTAAAAATTACTCTTTTAGAAAACGCGCGTTGAAATCTTTTTCATGACTTTGTAAACAATAGCTCGGTAGAGAAATCACACCATTGTGTAAGCAATAGGTAGGTATACGTTACTTACACACTGTCTTGCAAATTCATTGCTAGCATTCAGATACACATAAGCATACAAAATGTTCGGAGTTCTTATAAAATATAAGAGAAGTTTTGTACATTACGTTATTAAAAAAAATTGTAGGTAGAGCTTCTTACGTGCCTCTCGGCGACCGTTCAAGGGAACGAGGAAGCATTCTGCTTCAATATTATAAATAATACAACAACAAAAAATTACAAAGACATCATCATAGCAACAGTGTACATAAATCGTATGTTTATTTAAAATAATCACGACTGTCGGTTCCATACATACTTAATGAAGTCTGTGATTCTTATCCGAGGCTCTAGCAAGACAAAAACTCGCCTGTCGGTGATACTTATACCAAATTCAAGGTCCAGCAGCATTGTCAGTGCGGAGGCCACAATCGCTGATTTAGACGCGGGCTAGTGGGCAGACTGTAGGCAGAAGCTTACCACTTTAACCTTTGTCAGCAATTGACGATCTATCATACGCCTCAACCATCAATCAATCATCATTTACAAATATTTGCTTACAAATAATCGAGAGCTCATATCGATATAGCTTCATTTTGAGGATGGGTAATCATCAAACGTGATAATAACAAAGCTGTACGATTATCTTTATTCCGTTTCAATCTATCGAACAGTATTCAGAATCGACAGTTAACAAAGATGACTGACCCGTCAGTGGTGAAATTATCAATATCACTTTGTATAATCATAGTAGATAGGGAGTATGTTTGCATGATACATCAACCTGACTAATAGGTGCAGCTGCATTGATCCGTCTGTCCACATACACGTGCCCGGAGTCCCGGGGCGAGCAATCGATACCAGTTTGCACATGTGTGGGTGAGTCGAGGCTGCCCTGATTTTCATGTTACAGGGAACGGCTAGTTTCGGCGCGAATATACTGTAGGTAGTCTCCCCAGCCAGAGCTCAATGTCCTCTTTGCATTTTAACTTCAGAACGATTAATTCACTTTACAAAACTGTTTCATTTCTATACAAAAGCCGGCTGAAATGTTTTATACATACCTATTACCAAAACTATTATTTGAAATAAAATACGAAAATGTCTATGTAATAGAAGTAAACAGTAAAATTACTCACATTAGCATAATGCGCCGCTTCAATAGCAGCAAATCAGAAACATCTGGTTCGGTTCATTGAAATGAAACAAGTTCAGTGACATTCCAGTTAGTGTTGATGTAAATTGTAAAACGTATTCCCGCTAATAGGTGCGTAACGTAGTTTGCATGAGTCTAATACTTATTTTAGTTTAAACACTCTTGAAGTACAAGAAATCTACTTCATCAGATTGTTGGTAAATAAATAAACATGAATAAAAAATTTGAAACGGTACTGTAATGAGAAATTTTGTGCAATTGTGAAATGCATGCTATTCAACAGAACATAGAAATTTTACCATACTAAAATTGCTACCTCATAAACAAACCTACATTTGCATACGACACCAAAGCAAGGTGCTCAATTTTAGACCTTCGTATCTTCGCACAAAGATGACAACGTTTTGACGGTCACAAGACATTACCACAACGAATAACGGATTACATGGTGGGGGTCCGCCGAGTAGGCGTGTCGAAGTGTGTGATGACGAAACACCACCTCATTTTGTGCAAGAGCCTTATTGTGAAAGAGGTACTGACGCGGAGGCGAAATAGCCGCCGGCGCCATAGAGGTCGAGACGATTCACTAAAGCGTTCTGTTTACATTTATAAGTGGTTGTATTCTAATTTAATGCTTTGAATTTGAACTACACGCCTCTAGAGAACACAAAAACGCAGAAACAGCTCTAATATTATCTAGTGCTTACTCTACGTCAAGATAAATAACGTTCATAATTTACTTAGTCCCAAAACAAGTATCTGTGGAATGCTATGAAACGAGTTAGCAGCCCTCAGAGCCCTCAACCCAAATAGATTGCCGAAGGTTGTATTTTACATTTTGGAGCTTTAAGTTATTGTGAATCTTTGTAGAGACCACCGTGAAAGTTGAAATAAATTTAAGTAGAACAGCTAAAAATCACAGAACATTTTCTTTTTTGAACATGAGGCTTTTCTTGAGTCAAATTTAAATTAACAAGTGGTGTAGGTAGAGTCAATTACATTCGGTCACTCAGAACAAACAAAGCTCTAAATATTGATGAATTGATTATTCAGGCAAGTGATTATAATTCTGAATGCGCAGCCGGCGTAGTTTTCTTTGAAATCATGAAACATGTTGTATGCAGTCTGGCTGAGGATCGACATGAGAAATTATCTTTTATCAGCTTTATGACTTCACTAGCGGACGCCCGCGGCTTCGCCCGCGTGGACTACTATTTTTTTTATCCCTCGGGAACCGTGCAATTTTTCGGGATAAAAAGTAGCCTATGTCCTATTCCCGGTTATTATCTATCTATACTCCAAATTTCATCAAAATCGGTTTAGTAGTTATGGTGATACGTGGCAACAAACATTCACACACACACACACACACGGACTTTCGCCTTTATAATATTAGTAGGATTCTTCTGCTAAGGTATAGGTACTTACGTTTGTAAAGATCTATTTTAGGCATCACATTCGATCCGACCGGCTGAGAGGGCGGCTGTCGTCGGTTCTCGTTCATAGAGCAGTGACGTCATAGCGCTCTTCATATCACCGGATATGAAACGTCCAAGTGTCTTCAAACGATGCTATCATTCGTAAACATAACAACCGATGCAATCCAAAATATTGTTTGTTTATTATTAATGTACTGTATTGTATAAACATTATATCATATTAAGGTATCGAAGTTTGATCAGCTGTAACGGTTAACGCAGTAATACACGAGCGCCGATTAGATAACATCAAAGAGGGCATCTTGCTCCTATACGAGTCGGTGAGACTATCAATCGTATCTATTAAGGAACTCAAAATACGATTCGTCCTCAATTACTGAGATAACGCGTCCTTAATAGATTGCGATGCTATTGTAGTATACGTACAAGTTGAGTGGAAGCTATGATAAAATAGTAGGTATGTTATGATGTCGAGATCAGTGAATTGAACACACGAATTGAAACGTAAACAAACAGCGTGTTTAGAACGACCGGGCGCGAGGGCGTTGATCCTCCTCTCCGATATACGTATCTAACGCATCAACAATATTATGGACTGGAAAGCGTGTTTTCATCTATCAACAGCCATATAGAATAATGTTGTTTTTAATTTAATTTAAATCTCGAAAACAACCCGTGATACAAGACCATTAGTTAGACCCGTGTCATTGGCTTAGTTTTAATATTTCGCAGACAGCCCGACATAGAAGTCGTTAAGTTGGCACATCATATTCGCAATTTCATCATCTATTTATGTAAGTGTTGTGTAAGTTAGACTGGACAGTTGTTTATATTGCTCGAATGATCAGTTTCACTAACTAATAATATATCTAACAGCTCATCTAGTTTTACTTCCTATATTTATTTGCTATGTAACCTACAACTGAATGAATCATACGATCACCTTAGTGTTAAACGGAACCGGCAATTCTGTTGACTCAGTTCGTTTGTGAGAAAATAAGCAAACAGTAACAAAACAGTCTTAGTCACAATTTACCGTAAGAGATATAAAGCATATGTCATCGATAACGAAATAATTCGTTACGTAGATTATTATCTCATTTATTTAGAGCTAGGCTATTTCTTGCAGAAACGACAGAAGCAGCTGCGAATTTTCTGTTTACCTACTATTACTTTCACAGTAACTATATGAATCATATCATAAGTTATCGTCATTCGGGAATTCCTCGGTCGAATGCCAGCTGAATGAATCCTAAAGGTATGAATGAAATTCAAGCACTAAATATCAATGCAATGAGCAAAGATCAGTAAAACCATATCCAAGCTAAGCTAGCGTTTAGGTAGGTTACGTGCCGCAGCTAACAACCACTTGTTACGTAGCGGAGAAACCTGGCGTAGTGAAAGTTTTTATGGCTCTACTGTGACACAAAATAGACACAAGTTCTGACTTGATATTTGTAACTGTTGATGCGGTCAATATACTTGGATTATTGTGTTTGTGTTTAGTGTACTTACCTACTTTTAATATGGTGTGGGGGAAAGTAAACAAAGTTTTCAGGAAAAAAATATCACGTTTATTGCCTCAATCGCAATTCGAAGGCACATACTGGAAACAGTACGCGCACTCCGTCAACGTGACTACTTGTCACTCAATATTCGAACTGTAATCATCATATTAACTGTTTACATATTTCATGTCCATATAACACTTTCTTGTCTTGTTTTAATTTTGTTGTATCTGTATCACTCAAGTTTTTAGGCGGCACTGATAAGTGGATCGTATGGTTGAAGAATCGGTAATTGGTTGCAAATTCTGACCCGGGAAGAGCGCTCCTCGTTGACTTTCAGAAGGACCAGATCCATTGCTGCCCGAGCGTCTTCCAGTGGTGAGTGACCGGTACATCCACGCTGCACGATTCGTCCCAGTAGCTCTTCCGAAAGAGCTCGTAGCGATCGTCGGAGCGGAAAGCCTCTCGCATGTGGAAACAGAGCACAAGTGTCCACTACTGCGAAATGTAACAGTTTTAAAGCCCGTAAGTCGTTGTCCAATGCGTGTCCAATCAAAATCGTATCAGTTCCCACGAATCCAAGTATGTCATTCTGTACATCTCGTAGCGTCTTAGTCGCGCGCGCCAAGTCGCGCGGCCTGATGCCCGAGAAACGGGTATTGTGATCGACGACAGGTGAACTCGGTTTCACTAGTGATCTGTAAACTAGTCGGCCATCGGCTGCGATGACCGCAATACTAGCGAGTTCCAGTCCTGCTGTTGTATAGCACATCTCCGCGTCGATTGCGTACACCCCGCCGCGAGGCGAGCGAGCACGCACATATCCCTCCAAAGGTCCATTCATCCCAGGCTTGGTGCCGTTCCATACGTGGAAACGGGCCGAGCTGCACCCTCTGGAGCCAAGCGGCATCTTGCAACAGGCGTGGTAGTCACCACTAATCCTACCCCAATGATAGATGCACGGTTCGTCTTTAAGATATTCACCTTCACGAGTCATCCGAAACATTTTATCACATCGTACGCACAAATGTTCCACTGCATCCGCTTCTTCGTCACTGTCCGAACGCGGAGTCGAACCCAAGGAACCGCGGCCGCTGTCGCCCTGCGAGCCGGGCACGAATTCCGGAGCGTTCACGTCCCATGTCGTCGCCGGTAGCGGTCGAGGCCGAGGCGGTGGATTTATGTAGACCACCGCTTTGCAGGAATTCGGCTCGATCTCCAAGGGAAACCCTAGCGCCCACATACGCTTCGGTGACAGCAGATGCGGGCGGAGGGCTTCTACTAGTTCTTCAGTTGAGAGTCTCTGCGGCGTCGACGGCGTCGGCGGCGAGGGCGGGGGGCGGCGTCGATCACGGGGCTTGCGCCGCCGTGCTGCAGCGCTGGCAGAGTCCACCGACGCGAGGGTCTCTTGATAAAACCAATCGTGCAATTGAATACAAAAATGCATGTTTCTTGGCTGGCTTGTGTACACATAGAGTCGAGATAGTGAACGCGGAGCGTCAAAGATACGTGCTATCGCGCGCGCGGGCGCTGTACTAATGGCGCGCTGGTGGGGCAGCCCACGCTTTATACGTTACGTAGGTAGAGCGCCTTCGTTAACGGGACACACGCCGATCGACCGGCCTATTCTCATTTTTACAAACAATAACAAAACATTTCTTCCCAACTTAAAAACATAAAACGATGTTACTAGCAGTAGATAACTGTTTTAACTAGTCGCTAACACACTGCAGCGCTCCTAAGATTTTAGAGAAAGTCCCCTCACGCCCCGTTTCGTTTGTTTGTTTACTAAGATCAGCTGATGTTCTCGCAGTCCGCGCGGTATTTACTTTCAGCTCATTTGGCCGCTCATAGATAGGTACCTACTATGCATACTACATTATCTATCGTTAGTTTATCACCGTTTCTAATTCCAATTATTCTTCTAAATAATTATCGCAAATGGCACATTTTTACCCGGCTGACTGTCAAGTCACCCGGGTTATGTAGATCGCGCGTTTCTATGTATGTGGGTTCGTTCGTTCGTTCGTATGTAAGTAATATTCTTTATTACCACGTTTCTCCTAAACGGCTGGATGGATTTTGATGAATGAGGTATCGTTAGAATCGTCTCCATCTCGATTGTGCTCTAGGATACTTTTTATTTCGATAAATCAAATAGTGCGGCTAAAAAATGCAACAATGTGTGAATTTTCAAAATGAAAATCACGCTATCATATCAAAATCCATGTCAAAATCAAGAGGTTGGTGGACTGATATCAAATATAATTTTTTTAAAAATCTAACATGACATCTTCGAAGATTAAATCGAGTCTCAAAATTTTTGAAAATCTATTTTTCGCCCTAAATAGAATTGCTAACCAAAACGCAAACTAAAACTTTCTATTTAGTCACACGCAACGTTTAGAACAAACTGCATCGAAATTGGTTTAGCCATTTAGGAGATATCTCATATTTAAGAAATAACTTACGCATTTAATTTAGGTACTCACAGAGCCATCTGTGTGTCAACTGTGACAACAACGTTTAGGAAAATGCGTACGGCATCGAACCCTAGATACCTACATTATAATAAAATTGTAATTTAATTTTGTTTTGTGATTGTTAAGATAATGCTGTTTCCAACTTTTCAGTTCAGCCGGGTTTTTTTATTTTTGAATAAATTGCTTGTTATGTTTCGTTATCAGATTTTAAATTAAGTATGTCAAATTAGTTAATTATTTTAAGGAGCATAATTATGTCGATAACTAAGTAGATTTACGAAATCTGTCATCATGTTTCGGCGTGAAATTATGTTAAATTATAGGGTTATTTTATTTAAAAAATAGAATTCTTGTTGAACGTTACCAGGCGGGGTGCATCGGTAAGAAGGACGGGCGTTGCTCTGACAACGTCTGGCCATCATTTAAAAATAAACTTTCATTGATTGCGCGGAGCAACTCGTTCCACAAAGGTATACCGTGAAATATTTAATGAGAACCTGTTTTATCGTTTCAAGAGGAAACTTTTGTATCCAGAGCTTGATATATGATGCGTTTTTGTTTCGTGACGTTATAATAATCCCCGTAGGTTTGATAACAAGACAAGGAAAACTAAACGGCGCTCATTACAATACCTAATACTAATATTGATGAATAATTCCTTTGAAAAACAGATCTCTCGTTGGATTCATCGTGCTATGCTGACGTGACTTACGTCAGTTAGGTACATCCGAAGATGACTAAAAAAATTGGCTTACTAAAACATCATGTGAGATGACTTACTTTCTTCGAAAATTTCATCATCGATGTATTCCTCTCCTCGGGAAGATATGACATATTTTGCAATAAGTACGAAAATGTTTTATTAATAAGGATGTTCACGTTTTATTTCCTAATATCAATGACCCATTCATCGTTTTCGTCGCATGGCATTGAATCCATAAATTGCAGAATTTATTGTACCTACGTGCTTATTTCGGAGTAAATTGTGGGCTATTAAAATTTTTGTTGTTTTTATTTCCTTGGAAATATTATTTATTGTTTACAGATTGGACTTTCGAAGGTCTCGGACCGAGAAATTCTTGGATGTTCATTATAGTCATCATTCACGAGTTCCCTCATTTATAAATAGAATCGTATATTATAAGTATAAAAAAAAAATTAAAAGCTAGTATCAGCTTATCATTTCAATAACAATTTTTTTTTTCAATCAAAGCTAGATACTACCATCTATAATCCAATGATTTGATCCTTGCATTGTTTACCGAGATAAACATTTATACCTAAGTTGCTATCAATAAAGATATATTTAGGATCAACAATCTGAAATGAACTTCACTATCGAACGCATGTGCGCATGAATTTAACAAAGTACGTCTGAGGTATAAGCAGTTATATGCGCTTAGCACGTCTGTACTGTGATTATGTCGTAGATAGATGAAAAAACAAGGCAAAGTTCATTTTTACATCGTGGGAAGTGTTGGCATGCACATAATGGTGTCACGTAAAAGTCGCAGACTGAGTGCCGTCACCTATCTAAAAATAAACCCCTGGCCAAATTCGACCGATATCAAAATCGATAAGAGCAGACAATGACAGAAACATTGTGAATTGTATAGATTTCCGATAAAATTGTATTGTAAACATATCTATAGGAAAAGATCAATCGTTTCTAGGTCTTAATTATAACTTCTCAGTTAGTATGCAAAACCCAATCTACTTCACCATTATCATCCACAGCCTGATTTGGGAGGCCTAGTATACTTAAATAATAGACAGGACGATATAGATAAGCTTTAAAATAAACAAGTCTTACGAGGTTTTGCTACGGGTTAAGTACTAGCAGTTCATTAATTTTAATTAATTAATTTGAAACCCCGAAAACAAAGTACAAATACTCAAGTATATGCTAGTAGTCCTCATAGAAAAATTAGTGCATAAACAAATGATAAGGTGAATTGACCAGATAGTTGAACAAAAACCCGAATGCTTCTATGACCACAGCACACGTCCATGTGAGCGTGATTGTTTGTATACAGAAGCGCGTGTGGGCGCGGCTGGTCGCTGACACCGGCGATAACCTTCGATGTCAAATTCAACCGACGAACGATTTGTTCCATGTTCGCCCCGCAGATTTTTCCTACAGAACGGTACTGACCGAAACCGCCGACCATTTACGACAAACAGATGATCCACAACACGAGCTAAATGAACGAAGCTAACATTCATAAAAACATGAAAAAATATTTTGCAAAAATGTTTTGTTTCCATATTTTTTTCTTAATCTAGCAATGCACTGAAAGATGAGCCCATGTGGATATATTGTATCAAATTGAATGAGGAAAACAGAAAATGAACAACACGTGGAAATATTAAAATAATATACGAATGATTTTAACTTTATTGCCAAAAGCTCACTTTGATAAGTCAGATGGCTTCAAACCAAAACAAATAAACTAAATTGAATTCAAGGTTTAGTACACAAATCTACGATGAAGATGCTCTATCATAAGCAGTTTAGGACGATGTTCTTGAACTACTTTAAACTCCTAGGAAGAGAAATTTCATTATGAGGAACGGAACAAAACTGTCAAATGCACGCATCGCTACAAAAGATCGCTACAAACATCCTCAATACTACAACAAAGAAACCGTTGTGCAAACGTAAGTATCACTATTATCTGTGGTGCAGCCAATGCAGAACATAAACGGGTACATCGCTTTATTAAACTTAAAAAGTGTAAAAGCATTATTCACAAATTAGTCAGTTTTTAAAAAGTTATACACCTTCCCATCTCTTGGCATTTTAAAGATCTAAATAGAAAATGCATCTAACATAAATACAACTTATACATGCATTTTAAACCACAAATGTTTGTTATTAATACATTTAGAACAAAACATGACTTATGGTTATGGCTGATCACGTTTATGATTCAGCCATAAAATAACGTTACGAACGTTACGAATGTCCGAACGTTATGATTACGAGGAAAAGCTATCATCAATATTTATCATCAGTGAAACTTTAGCACAATTACGATACACATCACTTGATTGAAATGCTCGTACGAGACACCCCACACGCAACGTGTGAGGCCATTAAGCCAACCATTATGATTAGGTTTGTGACTTCCCGTTCGCAGAGCTGCTCATTTCCTCTAGATGCATGGTAATAGGATGTGCATCGTAAAATAGAAAGTGGCAACAGTATAGCAAAACGGTTTCTCGAGAGTACGTTCTTAGGTAGGGTAAGGTACATATAGGTTGCAGATTTTTATGAGGCTCTTCGGAGGCCCTAACATTATTTTAAACGAGTGTTAAATGGATTGTAGAATCTCGTTTGCCGACTCTGGAAAACAACAAAATAAAGTGGCAATAATCATGATTCAAATTATCGGTAAATACTTCGTTTAGAACGTTCACCATAAAATGAACCACGATAATTGTCAAGACACATCGTGATTATACTCCAGAGTAGGCCTACTGGTTGCAACTGTGGGAACGACTTAGCCGATAATCAGGATGAAGTTTTAACCGTATCAGAGTAGCGGACACGGCTCATGCACCGTAAATTCCATGAAAAACGCGACACTCACTAAGGCAGGACAATCTTGATAATAAGTTGTATACTACAGGTTTTCCACACCATAGAATTACAAGGTAGATGAAAAATGATTGTTCTATCGGAGTTACCCATTGTACGTGACTAGCAAATACAAGTTTCAAAACAAAGCACGCAATCAAGTTTGAAAAGTTAAACACGGGCCAGTTTTGACTATAAACGTTGACGCCTACGTCTGTTTTGTGGCACTCGCGAAAGCGGTCAGTGGGCCACGGCGAGCGATCAACGTTACCGGAACATATGCTTTCAGACGTATAAGAGACCTTGGCAATAAACTACTATTTTTAACTCTTAACATAGGACTCTTATCAATGCCCGATTAGCCTTTAACAAATACTCACAATAATGTAATCATGCCAAATCCGTAATGTTAATAGGAAGATTCAGATTACAAATTGCGAAATCGTATGATGCATGGTCGTGGTCAGAGTTTTTCTTAAATTTTAGTAACCTCGGATAGTGATGTTTCTGTAAATGTTGATAAGTTGACAGATGACCTCTAAAATGTTAAAATTGTCTGACTCAGAAAGTTGTTCTCCAAAGGGCATTGTCGAAGTTACATTTTAAGTATGATGCGATTTTATTTCGGTGAAAGTTGTCCATCATCGACGGAGTCAAGCTACGTATCTACTGACCACCATCACGATGCTCGGCGAATGTGGGTCAAGGAGGCCGCGTAGTGACTAAGCCATTACTTGAATTGCAGACAGATTTTGATAAGTAAATGAATAAGCTTCAACGGAATTGTGTTTTGAGGACTCAAATGAATAACGCAAGGTTTTAAACGTTGCTGAAGTGATATTGCCGAATAACAATAAAAAATTGCAACATTCAGATTTTCCTTACTTGGTCGTTTTGTTTCGAGTGATAGGAATACTGGCTGGATATAGGATACAGACATTTCAGTGCAATGCTGAAATTGTAGTGTTCATAATAAAACAAGAAACAAGTTTACCTACATTCGAATGGTTTTTTTCACAGGATTACTATTGATTTAACGGTCATTTAAAACTAGACAAAACAAGTTAGACCTAACAAACCGGAAAAATAACGTTTTCAAGCCACGTCCATCACACTCGGCTACACGCACTTCTGCATACGAGACCCGAATACATTCACACAATTCCTGCAAATTACCATTTGATGTCAAACTAGAAATGATAAGAGCTATTTTTAATTTTCAATATAAATTAAGTATTTATAGAAAACTATTTTTAGAGTGTATTTTACAACAAAGGAGGATCCGTATCGTTCTTTAAGCGGTAAATTGTATAAAAGCACACAGTTTTTAGAAATCATTCTACTTATGGCAGCGCCCTTAACGATAAAATCATACAATGATTTACTTAAGACGTTACCCAGAGCTAAAATTAGCACATCGATGAGTGCAACTTCAAATATTTTTATTTTTTAGCTAGAAAGCTAAAATTTGGCAGATAGCTTCCTTTTATAACAAAACTGAGCAAAGGCGGGGTTTTTCTAAATTCAACCCGTAAAGGGGTGAAAAGTGGTGAAATCGTTTTTATCAAACTTTTTAATGCATAAAGTGATTTAGTTGAAACTCGATAAGCATACCTAAAATGCAAAATAAATACCCATGTATTTCAGGATTTTTTAAAACAACCCTTCAAAAGGGGTAAAATGGGGTGTCAATGTTTGAATGGGAACTTTTTAATAGGTGGTGCGATATATTCGTCAATCTTATAAAACTTGTACTCACTACTTATTAATTGAAAGCCACTTTTATGACCACCGTTAAATAAACCAATTTAACAAATAACAATACCAGTAGATGTAATCTATACTGACACTAATAATAACTGTCAGCTTTGCGATATATACAGTGACCTGTCTGCTATTGTATGATTAAAACCAGTAAAACAGTATTGCCTCCAGTGACCGTTTATCTGACAGGAATTGCGCAGTTCGGGAACTTGTTACACTTTTCCCTATGTTTAAAGATTAATAAATGGCAATATGTTTATAAATGAGCAGCAAAAGTACGACTGAAGGTAAATATATTTTTCATCTATTTATTCAAATCTACTTAGTGCCTATTAAATATGTATTTCAGGAAAAAAACTCAATTTATACATGATTTTTAGAACGTTAGGGGACAATCTATAAACGTAATTAGTGAGTGGGACATTGTTGAGTTGAAGTAGGCTTGTTCAGCACCTAAACCATCCTCTCAGCTTAATTGGCCTTATCATAGAAAACATAACTAACTATCGTGATCGCGGAACGTTTTCTCTCACTGTTTATAGCTCGTGTCAAAGTGCATATAAACTTTCGCAGGAAAAAATCTATTGATGCACGGCCAGAATTCAAACTCACGGTGAAATTGCGGCAAGTGATCACTTATAACATCGGAAATGATAAATATATGAAGATAAACAATAAACATAATTCCATCACTACAAACTAGTAATAGACTATGTGGTTACATGACTTGATGTAAATAATATATCGTTGGTCTGTAATTTTATCCTAGATAGTCCATGTAACCGTTTAGCATTGCGGTCATCGGCCTTGTTTGTTCATGACTAAATGTATGTACGATATGTTGTCGTTATATGCAAATTGCGAAGCGCTAATTCTAAAGAGTACAGTGTCATCCACTTGTCTTTGGGAGTTATAAACACATGCAATATGTTTTTCTCTATTATCTATTATAAATAAAAATGAATGTGTATATAATGTAGTGTACATTATTTAACACACGGGAATTAGGTACTCACGTAAAAATATCGTCGATTTAGTTGTGTAGTTTATGTAGTTTTAGTAGTAAATAATGTCTAGTACAACTCACGAAAGTTTTGAAAGTGAAATAATGTAGTGTTTTTAAAATAGTTAGTAAACTGAAAATGTGTTAAGATTTATATTTATTCAAATGAAATGTTGAGTTTTGAAATAATATTTTTTAAGAAACATTTATTTCGTCCGAGAAAATCTAGTAGTCGAACGAAACATTATTTTCGTTAACGAGACCGAAAGGTCATTGCGGAGGTTCGGGGCAAAGGACTTTCAATAAGGCGTTGATCCCAGTCTGGTCTCTCGTCTACTCCAAGTATTTATTTGACTGTGTTACCCTTTAAAAAGATACGAGCACTCGACGAACACGATCCACTTATTCATAAACTTCAGTGTATTACGACTTATTAATCAGTCAACAATCTATTCTTCGATATACAACGTAATGGACTGAAGGACATTGCACAATTCGATTCTTACATCAAGTGCAAGACTCAAAAATATCATAAGGATGTTTAAATACGCAATTCCATTATAAGATGACGTCAAACAAAAGCATCGTAGTATTTTCCGGTGCATTTAATAGGTTTTACCTCAATAAGCGTGCCTCGTAAGCTCATGGATTACCGGACCTAGATTGTAGGAAAATCTTTGCATTAATTTGCAAAGTAATGTGATTCTTTTTTAATTATTAACCGATGACTCAGTGATACGTATTCTTCAAGAGCAAAGAATATTTATATGGACCGTTCACAAGAATTGGAAATTTTAGTGACTCTACTTGACCTCTTCTGATTTTAGGGCGGTACTTTGACACCCAACCTTGAGTAAACACTCACAGTTAACCCTAACTTGCTCTTTTGAAGGTTATTCAATTGTATGACATATGAATTTGTTATTGCATTGAATGTTTTTAAATAATTATACAATAAATTCAAATAAAATTGAAGTTTATGAAAAACTAACTTCAGTTACATCGTCAATTGCTAAGAGAACTTGCGAAACTTAGCTCATTACGACAACGAAAACACATTATTGTCCTATGACAATAGACATCTTATTAGCAATATTGATATTGTTTGGTCTCCACCAACTACCCTTGAACGATGCTGTCAATATGACGCGTACAAACAAACGTCAAATATTGCTCAACAATTTTAAACGGCTGGTTTCTAAACGGAAACCTAAGTATTGTTTGTATGTAAGAGTGCGAGTGCGATGTGTTAGGCAACTCGTCATCCATGTAATCGAAGGTCTCTGAATTTGTATAGAAGGTACGTTACGTAGGAATACTATGAGTGTATGTATGAACTACAGGTAATGTGGGCGAGGCGTTAACACTTGAGTTGCTGTATCCTAGCGCTGATTGATTAATGATTACATAACAGCCCCTATGTTTCAATATAAATCAAGTATGATTTAAATTGAAAATACCTACACATTTAGCATCCAATGTCAATATTATCGTCTCCATGCCAGAAACAACAGACCAATACGTTTTGTGTCTGGAGGGTTCTTAGAGGGCAAGAACTTTTTAGTTGAGGCTCATTTTGATGCCAAGTAAAGTATGATTATCTTTTTGGTTTAGTTAGTCTGCAACATGTATTGTGTATGTGCACCTGCCCATTTTTTTATGGCTTTCTTCAATATAGCGTAACCACGTAACTTTTTAACATAGGTCGCGTAACCCTTACGCTATATTAAATAATGATTGAAGAACGCTTAAATCAAAGTATGTACCTCTGCTCTATATTATATTCGCATTTCTAAATTACATCATTCTCTATATTATAGCAGAGAGAACTGAAGTAAAAACTAGTTCAATTATAATTTGCAAGCAAAACCAACAATATGTTCATGAAAACCAACTGTTAAATTGAAACAACAGACTATTGAATGAGCAATTTAGTATTTAGGTCAAAGAATAGCAGATATCCACTGTTTTATTCAGTATCCAGTGTGACGCAGACGGAAGTAACGGAGCTCTTTTGTTCTCCAGCTGTTAATTTGTGTGTCATGAACTCATGAATGATGATAAGTGCCGAATCTGCACTTAAATAATAAATATATGACACGTGTGGCGATTAAGTTAGCCATTGAAAATATGTTTTCACTATTACACTAATACAGTTATAGATTGTATACGTATGACATTATTTCTACTAACATCGTCAAGAGATTATATAATTAGCCCTATTGGCTATCTTGCCTTTGCATTTACGTCTGGGAGAGATAATATTGTTAGTGTATTGTGTACCATTTGATAAAGTAATACTTTGTTCGCTTTGGAAACAATCTTCATTACTCGGCTCGGCATAATTAGATTACATAACGCCAAGTTTCTTTGTATGAACGTTGGCACAAAAAATCTTGAGCACAGGTTGAATAACAGTAACCCGTTGTAAGTTCTATTCAATTCAAACGCACGCAACTTGTGTGGAAACAGTCGCGGAAAGAAGGTTGCTACGCAGCCTTTTACTAGGTTATATTTGAAACTGGCTAAGCGATTTCGGCGGCCGTGGCCTTATGCAAACTTGGACGTTGTGACAAAACTGTTCGAAGCTCAACATCGAGAAATTGGCGATCATTATGAATTCATGAGTTCACATTTACAGACAGAGAAATCGAAAGATTTAAATTTATGATTTCGCGCCAGCAAAATCACTATACATTGACACGGGTGTTGGAAAAACGATCGTTTGTTAAGTTAGGCAATTCCAAATTATTTGACTTTTGTGACAACTTAGAGCTTCAGAATTTTTACTAACACTGCAAAATCAGCTATAGCTGTTAGCTTTTTTACCTATGCTTCTTTATTGTTTTCTTTGTTGCTAGCCTACATATTGCGATGGGTCACTATTACATAACTTTTAAGGGAAGTTTCGCAGTATACGGACCATGTCTATTTCTGAGGGGGCGGGGAGGGGGGGCGAGGGGGGGAGGGGTAGACCCCCCCCTGTGAAGGGGGGATGTATTGGTGTAAAAAAAAAAAAAAAAAAATTACAATTTTTATTAATTTTGGTTTTTTGAGGGGTGGGGTAGGTGAAAGGGGGTCCACCCCCCCCGTACCACTCCTAACTTGAAGAATTATAAAATAGAATTGTACTTAATTGTAAAAATAAAGTGCTCTGTATCAAATCTGTCACTTATTTTGAACCTAACCTACTCAAGCCTTTCTGGGATGGGCTCCCGCCAGAACTCTCGCGAAGTCGCCTCTGAGTGTCACTTCGCCCCCTCAACCTTCGCTGCGCTACGGAGGTCGCCGGCTCGCTTCGCTCGCCACCTCCCCCCTTCGCTTAGCTCGGTTGAGAGGGCTTGCTCCACTCAGAACCTCCCACGCGAGCTTCTGGCTCCGCGTTTTTTATATACACTCTAGGGGTGTCACGCACAAGACCACGTGGGGTCGGGGTGCTCTGTGTCGGATCTGTCACTCATTTAGAACCTAACCTACTCAAGTCGGGGTGCTCTGTGTCGGATCTGTCACTCATTTAGAACCTATTTACTGACAGTGACAACTCAAAATGGTGTAATTACGTCAAAAACGTCTAATCAAGTGTAAAAAATGCGTTCAATACGTGATCAAAGACAAAATATTTTAAGATTTCAAAAATTAATTTCAGAAAAACTAGAAGGCCTTACAATGTGAAACTTTGCAGGAAGCCCTTTCAGGTCACTACCTTTCTACCATAAAAATTTGGCTGCAAAACATCAAGGTCCGTAAAATGCGCTTCAGCCCTTTTAAGGTTATGGACGTTTAATAATCTTTATTTGCATTCCATCTATCTATAACCTCAATGATGATCGTGACTCCGTCGACCCTGTCAATGATTTCTTTATTGTACGTATGTATGAGAGTTCTTATTGTGCTTTCATAGATTTTTACGAGAGCTGTTTGAATTAGAATGCTTGTACACGTACAAATTACTTTAGATGTATTTTCGTAATTCATAAACGAGTTTATTTAAATAATACAATGTATTTTATACGCCGTACGTGTATAGGTATCATCATTGAACCTTGTTCCTACTTCCTTGTAATTATTTGCTTTGTTCTGAAACGTTGTGTGGTTGTTTCCTAAAATATAAATTCAAGATATTTGCATCTGAGGAACTTGTATGGCACCTAATGTGAATACTTGCCAATAAGATATGGTTTTCGTTTATAAAGCTTGAATTTAGTATAAACGTGCTACGACCAGACCGGTTGACAAATATAAATGGAGATTTGTAACGGTACAAAGTTGAATGTCCACGGACTTGGCGATTTAGAGTTTCATCGTCCTAACGTGAATGTTGTAAAATAATCTAGGCCAGACTACCTACTCCTTCGTATTTTGTCAGGTTAAGGACTTCAATAAATCATTGAGCCTTGGTATGCAAAATTATTAATAAACAATTTACTTAGAATTAACCCATCTAAACACAAAAGAAAACATTTTTGTCAAAAAACAAACGAGTTAACCCATAAAAACTCCAAGCTTACCCAAACCTCTTTCTTGTCCGCATAGTGCTTTTACTGGCCTTTATATGATTGCAGCAAAAAAATCTAAGAAAAGGTGAACGTGCGAAGGTCATTTTTTCTAAATCCAATGACATTGAAAGCAAACGCCTAAAACGGAACTTAAAGCCTATAGAAATAGCACAGACGCAAAATAAAATCAATTTACTTGTAATATAACGATCTCGACTCTATGAAACACAAGCCTTTTGTAACTTAAAATTAAATAATTAATCTAAATAATATTAACCATCACCAGATTATTAGTCAAGCAAATAATGTCACTGTTAATACACAAGTCACAAAGTCATCTGTCATGTGCACTTTCGACGGTCCATGCGGTCGCTGCTATAAGTACTTAGTATAAAAATAACATTATGGTAAAGTAAAATACAAGCAAGAAAGAAATATATGAGAAGTGTAAATCAAATTTAAGTATTATTCATCTATAATAACAAAATGTATAATTGAAAACTATATAGCTTTTGAATCTTTCAGACATAGTAAGTAGTAAATCAAGTTTTTGTCAATACCAACAATATAATTGGACAATTAATGTGATGTTTGGAGAAGTTGTTACGACGGTTGTTTTTTAATTAAATCTGAACCGACGACGTTGATAAAAATTGGAATATATTTTATATATTATCAAGATATTGAAATTTTAAATAGGTAATCGTAACCCTAATACGTAACAACGCTACTTTGAATTGCTATAATATAAAGGTTACTACGAGTTACTAACTCGTAGGCATAAGCTTTTTTTTTCATATAATAATAAGTAATTTTTTAACTTGACTAATGACTCAAACCTTAAATAAAAGAATGAATATGGAGTCACAAGCACGCAAAAAAAGGAAATGAAAGAAAATCGGCATGCACGAGCAAAATTAAATGTAGAGGATATCAAAGAATGTTAAGTTATTTAAGTATTTTGATTGCTAAACTAATATAATGCACGAGCAAAATTAAATGTAGAGGATATCAAAGAATGTTAAGTTATTTAAATACTTAAATAACATATATATACATTATATATATATATATACACATTCTTTGATGTTTCATCACTACCAACGCCTTCGCGGCGTTGCCCCCTCAAGAGTTTAGCAATCAAATGCAGAAATAATTTATCAAATCCGACTTGTACTTCCTAAGATTAACGCGTTCAAAAAACAAACTCTTCTGCTTTATACATTATATAGGTATAGATTGAGATAATTGGAGCAAAATGGAGGCCTTTCGTTATTTTGGTGATTGGAAAATCAGTATATAATCCAGATAATGCTAATATTAAAAACAAGCGCTATATAAATAATCATAACAAAGTAGGTAAGTAATCATGATTAATTGAACTTGTTTTAAAGTAAACATTGAAGTAAGTAGGTAACTAACTTCTCTTAAAAGAATCTTTTTCAGTTTTGGAAAGAACTATTAGGTAACTGAGTAAACGTAAGTCATGGTTGGCGGGATTAGGATTTAGGGCCTTCAGGTGACAATTACAACATTTGAGAACAAAGAAAATTCAATTTCCTAGTTTAAGACATAACAACTGTAACGCCCTTGAATAAGAATAGATTTTTTGCTTTTTAGGAAAAACTGATAGCTAGGTTTAATTCCCCACAAAATATTTTCATTAGGTACCTACTCAAAAGTACTTTCTAAATATCAAAACAAAGTTTTGTGATAATATACATATAAGTTATGGTAACAAACAACTATGAAGTTCGTCACAGACATAGTTATAATATATTATATTGCGATATGTCAGACATTTTTACGATATATTTTCCATAGTAATCTTCGAGCGACCACAGACGGAGCTATAATACCTATTTCTATTACGTTACCAAAATATGTGGACCTATAGCGATATATATAATGAGGGCAAAAATGTATAATATATATTTTATTAAGTACTTATCTACTTAAAGCTAGTGTCTACGGTGGCTTGCTATGATAAAATTATAAAGGATATTAATATACATATTATATTATAGCTACGACTGTGACGGGCTTGATGGGTACCATAACGTTGTCGTATTTTAATTTTTAAAAATGATATGCCTACAGCGCCATCTTACAGCAATTCTCTAAAACATTTTCACGATTACCTCAACCAACTCTACCTTACGATTTCAGTTACCGATACAGCGACTAGATGGCGTCAGTGTCACTGTTCAATTTATGTAATTTTTCATGTTTTGTCAACGAACATTTTTATACCTATTATGTGACCAGAAATGATTATAGTACAAAAATTGCATTAAACATTACACAGCTGATGACCTGAAACATTTTTTTAATTCATAAACTACGTCAGTGAGGTAGCGGACTGGCGGTTTGTATACAAACATCAGTAGGTAGAGTTGTAAAACGTATCAATAAGCGAACGATTAATTTATGACAGCTGTAAGTAGTACTACGATACGAACACGTGGATTCGTAAATTAGCTCACCACAGTAGATTAAGTAGTTACTATGTCTACACATGCTAGCAAAATAGCAATGAGTCTGTCTCTAGTATTGGGTGGTATTGGTATCGACGCGTGTGCGTGTCTATTTCTTACGTTACTGATATTGGTCAAGCAAATCGACTCACTGACATAATTTATAAGTATTAGTTTTTGTAGTTTAGACTATTAATATTCATCCATAACAAAAACTAAACGAATTCAGTCAAAACAATCAATTTTGCATAAAACTGTATAAAAAGCCAAATACAAGTTCCCGGTAGTCAAAATAACGGGTAAGAGATGAACGCTATCCAACGATTTCAGTTAAACATTCTACATACAATAATTTGTAAAAACATAAGAAAGAGCATTCTAATCGGATCTCAATGAAGTGAACGAGCTTTAGAACTATGCTTGATCATTATAAAATGAATCATCGGATGTCTAGGTGACTAATTCTCATACTGAGTTCGTTCACATGGTCAAAGCACCATTGAATCATCTTCATAAAACATTTTATCAAGATGAAATAAATATAGTTTGCCTGGAAATCACGCAGCAACTTTAGAAGGATATCGTAACAGAACTTTTATTTCTTTTGATAATCTATATTAGACAATATTATAAAATACATGTTTAGATTTGCATTTCTGATTTATAGTTAGGACCGAGCGTAAAATAGCTTTGTACGAAGGGATCCCTAGTAGGTACCTATTCAAAATTCTGGAATAGAAGTTTGTACGTTTTCTTAGCTCGTTGCACTGAGGGTGAAAGTGGATTAACATGTTTGAGTTTTGCATCCAAGCTAGGCTATTATACCGCTTTCCAAATAGTCTCAATAAAATATTAGTACTAACCCACCCCGATCTGAAACTATAAAACTAATAGATATATGGAATTCACTCAAGATCTTCAGTATTGCAATATATCGTGTAAAATTGTGTAAAAATTTGTGAAAAGAAAACGAATAACGTTCAACTGTGAGAGATATTTACGTCGCAATTTTAATCTCAAAATAAATAGGAAATATTATCATAATATACTTACTTCGTTTAAGCAAAGTGATATAGATTACGAAATAATTGCTAAGCAGTTATCAGTTAAGCATAAGTGTAAATTACGCACATTTTTTATGTAGGTTTGACACATTATGTCATATATATTTAAAAAACATTACTATAAACGTAAAAAAAAACGATAACACTTGATCTTATCATGCTATCAAACACATGTACATACATACTATATTATCCTGGTAGCACATTGGCATTTGAGAGGTTTTCCTAAATATTATATAATTATCTTTAAACATTGTGAAAAAACGTAAAATGAAACAAAATATATGAAATATTTACAACAAAAACAAGTCAGTGCGATTGTTTGCGCTAACTAAACTATAGAAAGTGCGCACTGAGACAACTTTCGCGACCGAATTCAAGAGAAAGTAGTTCGAGGCGCAGCGCGCATACATTATATCACTTTATCCGATACAAGGATTATATCACTGCCAAGATTTATGTTTACAAATAAACCATACGTTGGTATACAAACAGTTTCGATTTCGTCGGAAATAATCGCGAGGCCTCAATTTGAATTGAAGATTACGAAGCGTGGTACCGGTACGCTTTCGGATCTGATAATTGTCGCCAAGCGGAACTGTTAGTTGGCCGCATCCGTTTTGGCAATTTTATCTTTTGTTCCTAAATATCTCCTTTCGTTTTCAAATTACAGTTGGCGCAGAATCCACGGAAACCAAGCACGCTGAATTAGCATGTCCGTGTACTAAACACCATCTATTTACAGAAACGAACAATAGAAGGTCAGTATCTGGCAATACATACAAATGAGAGTTCTCAGCTAGCAACAGTGACATGTAAGGATTTACGAGCATCATCCTTCGTCCATCTAATCTATGCAACTAGATAGCGAATTCAGATTTCAGACGCGATACAACACAAGAAGTATTAAAATTGTAATTATTTTGTATTATGCTCATACCATACTCTGGTAGTGCTTTGTTTATACACGCAATTGAGTGCTGCATAATATGTTGTGAAGTTAACTCAATATTAGGTTTACATATATGTATCGATAACAACTATTGAATGTCAAGGTTACAATACTACAAAACACAACTAGAACAATAATATTATGCTGATGCTAAGTAGGTACATATTAAACGATGATGCGTCATAAAGAATATAAACAAATACTGTCACTACATAACAAGAAAAAAAAACATATTTTTAAAAACAATCCGCTTTTGGGAAAAAAGGATCAAGATTTTAATGACACAACAGGCCCGAATTGTCCAGTTTGAGACAAAGTTGCATAACAACCGGATGCTCGTAATAATGAATCCCCTCATAAAAATTTAAAAATTGATAAAACGATACTACTTTTTCAACAGAAAGTCTGGCTGGATTGAAATTCTGTAATCAAATATGAAGCTACTCCTAACTTTGGTGAAGTTCAATATATTATAATAGTTGTTTCGTTGCAAGCTGAAATACACAAGTAGGTACGTTTCACACATCATGCATGACACCAATATCCAGTACTTACTTATGTAAAATTGCAACACTGCTAAGGGTCTTCAAGGTGTCATAATCATAAGTAACCAAATGTTTAAGGTGGGTGTCAAACAAATAAACGACACCTTCATTTTGAGAAAATGTGCTAATTTTCTTGGTAATGCCAGGATGGGATTCATAGAGTCCAACTATTTAAAACGTCATGCCAGCTAGATGACTTCACATTGTTAAGATCAGCGATGACGAAATGTAAGGTGGCGTACGGATCAAAAATAGACTATTCTGCTTGTGCAGAAGAGCTAAATAATCTATTTTTTTATAAAAGACAGGTTTTTTACACAAATAAAAAAACCAGGCGTACTGTACTGGCTGTACTGTGTGTAATACATTCGGAAATAGTAAAATCAGAGTGTTTTACTAAAACTAAAAATATATTAATTTGCTCGCCTTGTTGCTCTTCATTTTTTAACCCCCAACGATAAAGAGGGGTGTTAAAAGTTTGAAGTGTGTATCTGTATGTCTGTCTGTGGCATCATAGCTCCTGAACTGATGGACAGATTTTGATAAGTTTTTTTTTTTGTTTGAAAACTGAAGTGATCTAGATAGTTCTTAGCTATAATATATGAAGATCTGTTCAGGCGTTTGAAGATCATCAGCTCTTTTCTAGTTAATGAAGGGATTTGTCGGGGTTTTCTAATTAAATTTATATTTTATTCACTCAACTCAACGTTACTATAAAGTTTAAAGAGTTTCATTCATCATCATATCAGCATGTTTGGTCAATTTTGTACATGTAGGTTAGTAGTCTTCTATTTGATATTAAATCTAGTAGGTATAGTAAACTCATTTAAATGATTGCAGTTATTATGTTAAGAGGTCATCAGGACAGATAACCGGTAGATTACAATGTTAAATAATTAATTTATATGTAGTTTAAAATGGTACCTTACCTACCCAATGAATCGATGAACTAGAACATATCCATTCTTCATTTATGTAACATACATAATATACCTACATAATTCATGGCAGACCTCTAATTTTGTCCGCGTAATTTTTTTTTGTTGATATAAACTTTAACTGCGTTACTTCTGAAAGTCTGTAACGAATTTCTTAGTGCACTTCTATATAGATATCAAAGGTAGTACTTATGCTCCAAGTTTCATGTTTTAGGCTGTGCTTTTATTGTCAGCCCGTAGAAATAAGTTAAAATATTATAATTTATCCTTATAATGTCATAATATTTATATATTTATAATGTCACAATATTATTTGAATAGATATTTCACATTTTTTCGGAAGTAACCTTGAACATACCTACGTATTTGATTCTTAGTATTCTGTGGTATTTCAGAGTCAAATTCCTCAAATAAGATCTATGACATATTTTAAGGTGGGCAAATCTGCAGATTTTGAAGAAACAAATATAAAAGTACAAAATTAATAACAGGTTTTGTTATGGTGAATAATCTTCAGCTATTCCAACAATCTGAGGTCAAAAAACAGGGCAGAGAAAAAGTAAAAAAATGTGAAACTACATTCTGTTTAAAGTGAACGGTTAGGAAAAATGCGGACAACCTAGCGGGGAGGATCATTGCTCTGCGGGTATCACACATCCTTATATGTATGACTATCCCATATAAGCAAGCCAAGCAGTTCGATGGTATGGAATTGATTAGCATTTTACAGAGATGCGCCTGGTGTTTTATATGTATTTAATAGTTAGAGATATCAGGCACACAAGGTTAAAATTTAATACAATAAGTACCTAGTTTAAGAACGAATCTTACAGTAGACATACCACCTATCACATAATCTGAATAAATGCCTAACAATAAAAAAAAAAACGAACAAAAACAGTTAAAGTTTACCAAAATATGCAAAAAAACTATATTTGCCATCATAAAAATATTCCATGTGATTGATACTTGCGTAACTGTGAAGCAATCATTATCATTTGACTAGGAAATCAGAATCGGTAAGGATCGAAAACGTTGAAGGCGAGTCACGTCGTGAGATGACGATATACTTTATGACTAAACTTATCGCGATTGTGTTTGATAATCTACAAAAAACATATAGGTACCTAACTATTATGAAATCAGCAATAACTGACGTAAAATGTAATCTGAGTGATAGCTGACTTATCTTATGGATATATTTTAACTTCAAAGAAATTATGAATAACGAAACTACCGTTTAAAGATCCAATTGTTGTTATTACGATATAGATAAAAACATACACACAAAAAATATATTGAGGTCATCCATTACTCAACTGAATAAGACAAAAACGCAGACATCTGAAGTACATAATGTTTGAGCAGTAATAGGAGTTTCAGATAAACATGTCGAGGATATTTCAAGAAGCTGATATACAGCTAAAGTTATTGACCTGAGATTGAATTCAGGCGATGATGAAAATATTGAACGTTCTATCATAATATCATTCGTAACAATTACACATGCAATTGCCAGAACACGCCTATCGATGTAATCATTGGGAATGAGTTCATACAGAATGATTTTACAAAATATTTAGGAATATTCCTGCGTTTTAAACATTAGATCAAAATGTCTCAGAAGTGTCGAAGCTAAGCCTATACCTAGTTGAAGTCGTTTCTACAATGTGTTTTGTAATGTATTCAAACCACCATTGAAATCGAGCTAGTCCGTGGATGACACTCCTTAAGCGTGCCAAGATCATCCAGTTCTGATGAGCCTCTTAACGTTTAATTGCAAATTCCCATAATTCAGGTTGAGATAATTATTTGTAGTTACTCGAAGAGACTACTTGCAACTGATTTGACTAGCGAACCGATAACTTTTGTTTAGCCATGTCATTTTAGGTGATTTAATATGAATTACTACGTCGTATTGTTTTTATTTTACACTGTAGGACTCTTCAAAGACATGCAGTTTTTATAGTAGCTTAGCGTGAGAAGGCCACCTTCCACATCACGTTCACATATTATTGCCTTCTTTAAAATCATATAATTGCTGAAACAATGACAAACATGTTTATAGTGCTGCAAAATGTTTTATAACAAACAATGCAGTTGGCAAGTAGGTTGGTAATAATATCTTTATGCATTTACAGAGGTCACAGCGACACCAAGCGTGTCTAGCGAATCGACCATGATGGCTCATTCAATCCATATAATTTAACGGTCTATTGTATTCTACACAATAAATGAGATTCAATATTGAATTGCTGTGATTATTACTCTAATAAAAGTATCTCAGTATTCGAAGTTATTAAACTATTAGCAAGACTACGCTACTTTCAAGCAAAAACTAGAAATCAACGAAGATATTGCGTGTGTGGTCGAAAGAAGGAATAGACTTGTACTACCATATTCGTTATTATGAAACTTGAATAACAAACTCATAACACGATCGTAGTACCAAACGAAGTTAATTTTTACGAAACTTACATACTTACTTCAATAACATAGAACCCACTGTATTTTAGTACTTTGTTGAAAATGGATCGGATATATTGTTTTTGTGAATTTCGGTGTTTTACGTAAGTAATGAATGTGGTGAATATTGGATAATGATGTCAATGGTTTCCACTGGTATAGCCTAGCTCGTCACCTTGAATATTGGTTGGCTCAGTGCAATACGAGTATACGTGAGCGCGAGCGATTGTGAGTGATCTTGAGTCATTACGTGAAAATTGTTATGAAAAATTGTTTCAGAGTATAAGAATTCAATCTGGTTTGTAGTTTTTATAAAAATAAGCAGGAACAGAAAAAGTTCTTTAATGAATTTACTAGCTTAATCTTTGGTAGGCGTTTGTATGATCTGATATGATTCTTCAAAATTTTTTTACAGGAAAAAAGTTACACTTTTCTGTGAATATCATAGGTGTTCTTTCCTGGAAAATGTGCAGTATGGGAATCCAAATGCACGTAAAAAAAGCAAGTCACAGCTAGTACCTAATATTATCTACCTTTTTGTACATACAACTTGTACGTACATAACAAGTTTCAGTTTAAAACAATTAAAGGCAATGGCAAATCCAAATTAGCATAATGTCATCGTTTAGGCACACGTAACACTTTAAACTCAGCGTTAACAGACAAAACTCAACTAGGAAGTTAAGACTCAAGGTTAACTACGATGCGACCAAATGATAATTCTTATCGTGTTAAGCGTTATGTAAATTCGCGTTGAATATACGAAATTTTACTAAATGTAACTAACGTAAGATTACGAATACTTAACAATATGATTTTAAACTTTTAATTGAAGTAAAGAATATAACTAGAACATCATTAACGGAGAAAAAACTTTAGTCTACGTGGACATTGTAATTCGTATTGGTTAAGTTAAAACATAAAACGCATTCAGTAGGTTCACTTAACGTCATTTCTCATCTAAATGAGGTCAGGTAGTAAGGTCAGCTAAATAGGTAAATGTATTGTGCACAGGCCATTGTCAAGGCGATTAAGCAGTTGTAATGAATATGCTGCTTTCAATTTGTACAGTCAGTGTCGGCCCTAAAGAGTTAATACAATTTAATAACAAATACAATATTTTAGAACAATTACTTACGTAGCCACAAAATTTTGAATGAATATTTTACTGTAATAAATTCATGCTTACACAAAAACTTATTTATACAAACACACGTCCAACGAGAAATATTAAATTGGGCAAAAAAATTTATGAAAACTGTCAATGTGCAAAATCCTCAAGGTTGTTATGTATATTTAAATAAAGTAGAGTCTAGTTTTTTGTGATTCGCGTAATCATAACGATTTTACTGTTTTTATGACATTTTAGAAGTAATCTTGAAAATACAATAAAATACTATAATTGGACGTAACACCGAATTTAGTTATATTCTAATCACCTAGTCTCTGGGGTTTCGGCACAATTAAATTTGCCTAGCAACATGACAAGTAGACGGATTTATAAGACCAACGCGGGTATGGTAAATATACATAGATAGAAATAGAATACTTAGTGGAAAGTTATTTAAGAGCGCTGCCAATAAAAAAGTGAGAACAAAAAGCGATGACATCGATCAAAATTATTGATAGGTACTATGCATATTGGCAGTGCATCGCAGAATGTGACTGTATCGCTCCGTTGTAGTTGGTTGATTGGTTGTACTCAATTGATAAGGCCAGTATATTGATGTAGTCCCTACGGAAGTCATGCAACATTATCAGTCGGGATATAGGTTTATTATGTCCAGTGACGCGTGACGAATGACCATGGAGCGACCTAGGGACACGTCCTCGCCGCACTGGCCGACCATAACGACACTACACAGGCACAAAACATTTATAATGTTCCGTGGCAAACTGTTTGGCAGATGCTGTGGGTACTGAGGCGGATTAAATACTCGAATCGACGCCGGCGAGAGAAATCAAGCAATGAAGAAAAAGTAAAGGTAGCTTAAACGCTGATGAGGATCGGATTTCAGATATATCTATTAACAGAACGAAAATATCTAACAAGTAAAATAATCTGGTCTCTCTGGTATTTTGTCGGATTTCACCTATGTTCGTTACGTTACCTAAGAGCTAAATGTAAAATGATGACCGGAAACTCATCGAATCCATAGTGCGACTTGTCATGAATCTTTTTATTAGTCTTCTGAAAACGTTTACTTAAAAATGTACTTAAGTTCTTACAATTTAGTTTAGTATTATCATATTACGATTCTCACGTTTTCGCATTAAACATTATGTATTTTGTTTAATGAGAAAAACGTGAGAAAATAGGAATACTATTTATGACCACCACTTTACTACCTGCTAAGTTAGGTAGGTAATTTACTTATTTGTTGAAATACCTTGGCAAATCATCAAAAGCTAGTCCAATTTATTACGTCTCAACTAGACTGAAACGAAAAATAAATCTTTATCGATACATATTATAATCGCGAAATAACGGGATATTGTTTTTATAGATTGGTATAAATAACGGAATCATTAAGTAAATAAATTTATAAAAACCAGTATTTCTTTAATATCAGTGACCCCAGCAACATGCAAATGATCCATTAAATTGAGATGCTATGCTAAACCCTGCTGAACCACGTCAGCAAATCACATTGAACGATGGACAACATTATGGCGTGACCACACACGTTTAGTTCACTCGACCCAGTTACTAGTTATAAACAAAAGCCTGTCCGAACAGGGTCGCAGACTAGCCGAGGTGACCGACCCCTATATCGCGATCAATCCGGTTAAACTATCGTATACCACGTCACGACCATGCGCAAGTGGACCGCAAAATCAATTTTTACACAGACTGCAGATCAATGTAAATATTAAGGGAGTGTCCACATTGCGTTTTCTGAAGCGCGTTTTTGCTACGCGTTGCGAACGCGCGTTTGTATCGATACAAACGCGCGTTCGCAACGCGTATTTTTCCATACAAAAGCGAACCGGGAGGGGCTGCGCGGGGGGCTGCGCGTTCGCATCGCGTTCGAATCGCGTTTGTATCGATACAAACGCGCTGCAAAAAACGCAATGTGGACACTCCCTAAATTGAAGAGATCTTCAGGTAATTGAAATTTCATGGTCAATGCCAGGTAATCGGACTCTCTCGCGCAGATAGTAAACCATGTCATGAGAGAGCGATGGAAATGTGCAAAAGATGCTAAATAACATTACAGAAGATTTAACTGTGGCATTTAAAGTACCTATTTAAGTCATATCTAACAATTTTCGAAGAAATGGAGCGATTTCAGAACTTCGTAGGCAGGTACAAGAGTGTAGGTACCTAGGTACAAGAGTAATAATAAAAAGTAATATTTTCATTTCAACGGAGTTATACATTCAAACATGTCAATAACAAAGAAAGTTTCCAATGTGTGGTGGACATACAAAATAAAACGGAAGTGTTTTGCATATGATAATAATCTTTTATTTTCTTCGATGAAAGTTGTGATGTGATACCACCGATGTTCGTGCAAGCAAAGAAAGAATTTAGTAAACGTTACCTATCATCGTCCACGTAATGTTTCAGAATTCACTTCTGGTTCGGTGATCACTACGCGAATCCGTTATAATGTGAAGTTATGTCGATGTCGGAGTATCCCAAACAATTTGATTTTGGACAGTTATATCAGCAGATCATTGGTCCAACAATAAATATTTAAGATGTGTACCTTCCCTATTCAATGATATGTATCAGACAATTAAATCATTTTAAATATATATTTCATAATACAAAAGCGAGCGTAATCACTCAATCCACTCAATTTGAAACGCCTTTCACTGGATTATAAACACAGTAGTACGAGTACTTACGAGAACATTGTATGAAGAAAATTATCGCAGTGTTATGGGAAGGGACTGATTTAGCCCGGGTCACGCTTGCATAGGTTACACTTTCTTTACTGGTTCTTACGTTGACCACATTACAAGTTGAATAACATAACAGTGAAGTGTTCATTTTGCTATAACTTCCTTCCAGTTCCACGTCTGATTTATCTGCCTATTAACTAGTCAGTTTCTAATCGTCTCCCGTTTAGTTTTGAAAGACTATTCAAGTAATCTTAAGATAGTTTATTTTATGACGACGATAACTGCTATGTAATTTTAAGCATGCAGCGTCACAATACACAATCATCAACATCTTGTAAAATAATTTGTATAATTTGAATGAATGATTGTAAATTTACGTTCAGAGTCGACCGAATCCAGTAAGACTAACATGCATTAGGCATGATAACACTTTTGCTACACTTGATATGTTTCAAGTGTAGTTCAATTTTAATGATGATTCTAGATAATTGCTCGTAGGTAAAGCATCAACCTTGATGGCAACTTGACCGGCGGACCTCCAAATTACACATAACAGTGGCGTAGCGGAGTGGGACAAAAAGCACAAGGTTTCCGCGGCAGACCGCGTCGCTTCCCGTGCAACCATCACGATTTTAAGAACGTGAGTACAACATTTTTCACCATGATCAGGATGATCAGTGAGCACTGATCAGTATTGTAATCAGCGTTAGTGTTTGTAAATAATATTATTTATCAGATGGTTGCACGAAAAGTTATTGTGAACACATTGTTTGCTTTAAAACAAAGCTTGATCTCAATATTAAGTCGTCAAAGTAATTTAAAAAAATTAAATATTTGTACAGATGGTATTTAAAAGGTCAGCAAACAAAGTGTTCAAAATGTGACACAATTTTTCCAATAGACATCACTTTAATCAAATTAAATAGTTTTATTCGTGGTAATGATTAGTTACAATGCTTTTAATGAAAACATTTACATGAACTGAGTTTTAGAAGATGACAACACGTTTTATATTAGTCAAGATTACATTATTCATGCTGTCATCTTCCTTTCCGTCAATTCAAAGATGATTCAGGAAACTACGTGGACAGAATTTGAAGATCCATTTTTATTAACAAATCCACGGAGTTTCTTGTTCGAAACAGTTATCATGATAGCGGCTACATTACTATAAATGTGTTATCAAAGTCCAAATATTTAAATACAAATCTGATTTCTGGAATCTACATTTATCGCGATGACGAAAAAGTCAAATGTTTCTGTATGCGGATATAAAAGGAATGCAAACAATTACAATCAAATAAGACTTTACACTAACACTCGCAACACCCTATATCTTGACATTATTTAACACACGGGAATTATATCTTTTCAAAATGAAAATTATATTTTCAAGACCAGCGGGCTTAAAAAGGTCGCTATTGCAGAATCGCATTAAAGGAATTGAACTATTGAACTCCACCCAATAGAACCAAATTGACAATAATATTAAGTATCAATATTATATTTTTATGTAACGTAACGTAAAGTTTATTAAACGTTATTTTTCCTTTATTCTTTCCTTTTATTTCTTTGTTATTGCATGCAAAATTTTAAAACGTAGGATCAAACAATATCAACTGCGTGCTGTCCCGCTTCACATTGCATTGCACTGCACTTGTCAATAATAGGGGTTCTAAGTCTATCTTCTAATAATTAAAAGGCACTTTATGACGATTTTCAGAATAGTCATCGTCTTATAAGCCACGCGGAGGTAGGTACTAATAAATATATAGAAACACATACTAATAGCAATCACAAAATTCTCATAATAATTTGCCGCTATCATGAAACTATTGAGCTTTGCACAATACTGGCACATACAATCGTTCTCTCATTTTAAAGCATAAACATAGAAGTCAAATGTAATGCTAGAAAAGTGCAGAGCTTTTTTAATATGAAGGTATCTCTGCATAAGCTTTGGCAACTCTCTGATAACAAAAGAATACACAGAACATTTTCATTGAGTAAAAATAAATAAAAATTCACAGTAGTTACTTTGTTTAAAAAGTCGAATTACATTCTGCGTACCGCTTTAACATTCTGCGTATCATATCGCTTTAAAAGCACAATATAGCATGACGTATACTATCTTTTATGGAAGGATGTAAAATGCTCACATCGGCGGTAGAGGAAAATTAATGAACTTGTGGGGTTTTTGACTGGTAGATTTTTAGATTTTTTTTTTCATTAAAATATACTTAATCGTTATAGCATTGATATTTGTACTGTTATAAAAAAGTTGGAAAATTTGTTCATCAGTCTTTCTTTTTATCGTCATGAATGGTATCGACAAAATGTTATCCAAGTTAGTTCAATGTTTGTTCAGTTTGGTGTCAAAGCCTACGCAGGTTCACACAGCAATATAAACATAGGAGCAGCTTAGAAACTTACCATCACAGGTAGCGGCCATGAACTTTCCGTTCGCAGAGAAATCCACCAGAAGAACAGTTCCAGGGTGACCCTTGAGATTCTTCAGCAGCCAGGGGTGGCTGAATTCAGTCTTTCCTTTCCATGTCGTGCGTTTCTTGGCTTTCCCTGAAGCACGGGACTCAGTGACGGCGTTTTCTGATGATGCTTCTTCGGATGGAGCCCCTGAAAAATATATAAGGAATTTCTGAATGAGCTAGTATTAAGCGTAGATAGAGCCGTGTTGGCCGAGGGATACAGTACCTCGACTTTCGATTCGAGGGTCGTGGGTTCGAATCCTGGCCGTGCATCAATGGATTTTTCGTTTCGAAAAATGTATATGCACATTAATACGAGCTCTAAACGGTGAAGGGAAACATCGTGAGGCAACCCGCGGCTTAGTCAGCCCCACACGTATTGACCATGTCTTTCCTGTGGATCTGGCCGGTTAAGCTGAGAGGATGGTGTAGGTGCTGGGCAAGCCTTCTCCATCTCAACAATGTCCCAGGCACTACAGTGTCCCGATAAGTGTAGGCAAAGATTGCCTCCTGACACTGTATAAAACATCTTAGTAAAGATGTAAAGGCCTAAGTAGTATTAAGTGACGTGTTTTATTTGGTGAAACTATGACCTATAAGCTTGAAGTGTCTTTCGAAACACGGAAAAATATGGCTTTAACGCTTCAAACGTCTAAACATTTTTAAATCTACACAAAACTTGTAGCTACGTTCAAGTTTAGTTACAATGAAGAAGTGGCAAAATTAAAAATACTATACTATACGAAAAAACGCGTTCAAGTTCCGTTTATAGGTTGGGTCGGTATTTTCCCGGTTGATAAAACGAACTTGCGTAAAGAGGATACTCTGTTGTATCCTCTAATCTTTTCACCCTACTGCCTACCTGAGAATTATGTTATGATGATAGACATGAAACTGATGTTATGGTAGTCTAATTAAAGACAGGTAGCTTAGTGTCTATGAGCACATCACTTGCAGTGATATAAAATGTGTATTTATTACACAGAAATAACAGGTTTTTAAAATTAAATAACTTTATTAGATCCTTTATAGAATAGATAGAATTCTATATATTTAATTCTGTATATTCTAATTCTGTATATTTCCAAAAGGCGGAAATATACATCTATTGGAGATGGGTATATATTTCTGCCTTTTGGAGTAGAGACTTTAGGACCATGGGGCTCAGAAGCGTGGCTCCTTTACAGGGAAATATCCAAGAGGTTAGTGGATGAGACCAATGACCAAAGGGCTGGTGCTTTCCTCGGATAGAGGATAAGCTTAGCAATCCAACGGGGTAACGCTGCCAGCCTTTTGGGCACTTTACCTGCGGTCGGTGATCTGAACTCTGTCTTCTATCTTTAGTCACTTAAAGATAGAAGACAGAGTTCCTTTTAATTTAGTTGTAAGTTAGTTAAGAAGTGAATTTTTATGTTAATGAGTGTGTTTCTTTGTATTCATTGTCTTAATAAAATAAATCTTTTGTATGTAATAAAATTCTAAATCATTAAAAGAGTACATAGCTTTGCATTTTTCAGCCATTTTTACCCGACTAATAGCCTCCTGGACTTTATAATGCGTGAATTTAACTTAACATGCGGTCAGTTAGCGTCTGGTTCGTTTGTAAAGCTTATGTCATCTTCGTACTCTATTGCTTTTTCGCAACACTCTTAACTTACGCAAGGACTATTTGTTTTACAGCTAGACAAAGTCCTTGCTGGCATTAGCAGATCTAGCATTAGTAAGACATTAACGATCCGTCTCAGTTCAAAACAAACAAGGGAATGTTGATTTTTGTCGAAGATCTGGTTCAAGCCTCTGGTCTCATTCATCTTTACGGCTGCAATACTTGAATCATTGGTAGTAGGTATTACTATTATGTTCTATGTCACTGAGTCAACGATGCATTGGGTCCTAATAGGTATAATAAGCCCATAGCGTTGATTCAAAACATCGGTCCGATTTTTTTTTTTAAGTCGCAATACTAATACAGTATCTATTGTTTTATCTTCTAGCAGCGATGCGGAACAAACTCACGTCATCACTTGATGAACCAGACAGTTGACTTTGAATTGACTTAACTTCATTGTATTGTATTGTATTGTAACAAAATAATGATAAGAAATTCATTCAATTAAATCATTGTGATGCTATGAAGTTTAGTTTTCTTACAATCGACGTGCTCAATCTGTTCCGTCTTGCACGTTTTAATCGATACGTTTATCGGGACCTCTCCATTGTTGTGATTTTTGGATGTTTTGTTATAATTCTATTGTTCATCAGCGTTCGTCATACATGTTGTATGTTTATTGTTTGCTTTGAATTTAACTATTAAGATAGAAAGAATAATAAAATAGTGATGAAACTAGTCGATGAAGAATACTAAGAGTAAACATTACTATGACTTCAATTAGAGTCTCGTGGTCAATTTAAGTTTTGTAGAGCAAGGATAGCAAATTTTCTACAAGATAATTTTTATGATAAGATTCTCCTATGAAGGAACAAATCACTATTTGAATGAATATACCAAAGTACCTACTTTACTTAAAACTGGTACAATGGATGAGAATGGTTCGAATCTACAATTGCTTGCTAGTAGGTTAGTAACGAAGTAAGAATAACAATTAAACAAAAAACAAGTGTTCAAACAGTATCTATAGAAAAATGCAAGAAAAGTTAATGACTCATGCCTGTGTTACTCATGTTATGGACAGCTGGTATTCAATAAGTCAAACTAGGTAAATGTCTGTAGAACAAATAGACATTGCGTAACGAATGCAGATGCAGTGTTATTTGATGATGAGTCAAAGACCTATCGTCCTTTCTACAATATTTTTTTAAACTTATATTGAAATCAACAACAGACATATAAAATCCTCACCAATATAACAAAAGCTCTGCTTACTTTGGGCACAGCTTTGGGGCTGCATGATGCTGCGTGAAATGTCAAGCACTATTTATTCATCTAATATTAAATGTGAATGTGATTTTATTTGTTACGCTTTCACGCCTTAACTACCTACTCAACTGATCATCGTGCAATTTTGCTCACACGCTCTCAGGGGTACAGAAAAGGTACCTACCTATCATCCAGGGTCTACTCATCTTTCATGTACTGTTTTCAAGAGGCAGAAAAAAAACTAACTTCACATTATCGCGAGCGAAGACGTGGGCTAAATCTATTGTTGGTGTAATGTGATGGTTTGGCTACATTGTTTACTAAGCATTTATTCGAAAAAAAGGTGGTGGAGACAACGCGGTTTTTCATAACCAATTTTCAAAAGTTTCACTAGGTTTCACAAACCACAACAGGGTTTAGTTATACCATTTAATAAATTCAAGTTTTCTATAAAGACCTTGTGTAGGCGCAGTGTTATCGAAGTCGCGAAAAAAATCATGCATTATTGCGTATGTTCGGATTACAAGGTTTGCCTGGATATGAACTATCTTTTTTTCTTTTTTTTTGCGTTCTATCATAGCTACATATTGATAGGTTAAGTTTTTCATGCATGCCAGATGCGTTTGCGTGTAACAAAAGCAGATACTATATAGTCAGGATTGATTTATTGTATTGATAGTGGCAAGAATGGGGGGACCAGCATGCAGCAGGGCGATTCACACGTCTTGGAATGTATTCAGAATTCGGAAAGTGAATTTTATTAGGATGACGGATACATGTCCGACGAAGATGTCGACTAATCCTGGGGTTAGAATCAGGAATTAGACAATTTTAGCAAGATTCATAAGACAATTTTAGTATTTTGTAATGGATTTGATTTTCCTGTTCGATCTGTAACCAACTTGCTCAAATCGACGAATCAAACCTACCATATAATGAGCGCGTGGTTACGGTAGGTAGTAGGTGCCTATCGCTAGTGACTCCGCTTGGTCGGACATGCATGCGTCATGCATTGTGAGACAACTCTAAGAATTTAGGCGCCACTTTTGGACCACATGGAAAAAGACTGGAAATAATGAGAGGGGAGACCACAGGAAAGATGGCAAGACGAGATGGTTGCTGTAGCAGGCAAGTCGTGGTTTGAGACAGCACAAGAAATAGAAATTTCGAAGTCTTCGGAGGAGGCCTATACCCGTCGAGGTTCGAGGGGTCCTTGATTAAATATTTTTTTCTAGAATTAAGAATAGATCAGTTTACATTTTGTTAGCTAAGGAAAAATAAAGGCTTTTTTGATTACTTATACTTATTTTATTAACCGACTTCAAAAAAAAGGAGATCTCAAGTCTTTGGAATCATTTTTAGGGTTCCGTACCTTAAAAGGTAAAAAAGGAACCCTTATAAGATCACTTTCTTGTCCGTCTGTCCGTCTGTCCGTCTGTCCGTCTGTCTGTCCGTGTGTCACCATCGATTATCTCAGGAACGGGTAGAGCTAGCAAGTTGAAATTTATACCATATACTAAGGTCTATAGTCCCTATTGTGAGTATAAAAATCAAGGTCCTGAGTCAACACTATAAAAAGATATAGGCAAATTTAGGTTTTTGTGAAAACTTGTGAGTACCAAAACTTACCTTAATCATCAACTTTTTTTATTTTTCGGAATTTTTCCTTTACTTGTGCTGGAAGACCTTGCTTGTAACCAAATTTGACAATTCTAGGTCAACCGGAAGTACCCTAGAGGTTTTGGGTCGAAAACCTAAATGGTAGTTCCCGTTGACCTAGAATAACGAAATTTGGCAAAAAGCAAGGTCTTATAGCACAAATAAAGGAAAAATTCCAAAAACTTAAAAAAGTTGAAAATTAAAGGGTGTTCCCATACATACATAGTTGACGCCTATTAAAAGTCCTCCGAGTTGTATGGGCGCTCATACAATTAAGCGGACTAGCTTAATTGGCACCATGGCTAGGTACGGAACCCTCGGCGTACGAGTTCGACTCGCACTTGACCGGTTTTTTTTAATTTGGACCACATTTGGTAGAGGAAAGTAAAACCACCGACAATAGCACTGTTTTCTGGATTATCGCATTTTTAGTAGAAAAATTTAGACTCCCAAGGTACGGTAGACTCTCTCAGATCTTTTTTATTTTTTAGGTTTAAGAAATATTAAAATTGAGTCATCACAATATAAAATGCGTAACATAGGTACCTACCTACCCGACCCGACGGGCTATGCGATCACTAGCTCTAAGAACCATTTATAATCATGTGTGATTGGTGCTTGGTGCATTACTAATCTACTTTGCGAGAAATTCCGCTTTTAGTCATCAATTGAGTTTAGATTATAATTTTCATCTTCCTTAGGTAAAAGTACAGCATTTTCTGTTGCCGTCCCACATTATTTGAGGCTGTCACAACATTATCACATTAGGATCATGCCGCTGCCGCTCAGCGGGCATCACAATAGGAATTGAACTATATGACGTCTCTTTTCATTGACTGAGAGTGAAAAGAGATGTGGCATATAGTTCAATTCCTATTGTGATTCTGCTACAGCGACCTTTTTAAGCCCGCTGGTACTATCGTAAATTAAGCGGAATCAGAGACGATCAACATATTCGTTTTAAATCATAAATTAAAAATATGTGTCATGCAATGAAGCTCTAAGAATTTAGAAGCCAAGAGTGTTTGAGGAAATTTATAGAAAAAAATAAGTTACTTAACTTGTTTTCGCTTTCGTAAGCTAAGCTCAAATAACTTGGTCTGTGTGAAATAAAATGCAGTAAATGCTGTTGCATAACAAGGAACAAAACAACTTGATTGGTGAAAGTGAGGTGAAATAAGATTAGTGCAACTCACACAAGCTTACACTTGGTAGAGATCTGTATTAACGAAGAAGGGCGTGCAAGCAAATGATGACTCAAACGAAAAAATGCGCCTGTTCACTCTGATTCTGAGCATTATTAAAAACGTTTTCTTTATAAAATCGAATTTATCTCCGCACCTACATTATTTTTGTGAAGAGTAATCTTTAGTAAAAATTAGAGATGCAAATCTTAAATAGGTATCTTCAGCCACAGATTACTATTACTGTAGCCAAGTAATTATTGTCAAGGATTTTATGCAAACGAAAAAAGTAAATGTTGAGTGGGATGATAGCTAAGTTTAGTGGAAGAGCAAAACTTGTTGCTCCGGGGTTGGAGTTTATAATAGAAAAAAGTGGGATAAGAGCAAAGCGATCACGATTCTCATAGCTTAGCTTACCCTACTACTAATTATTCAAACTAATAACGAATAGGTACCTACTTGGTACCTATATTTATATTACATTTTTGATTATACAAAGGACATATTTAGGTATCTAGAACAAGTTTACAGTTTGTACCCCTATAATAGGTATGCTAATAAAGACCATGGCCCTGATGTGGTTAACGAAGATTAGGATTTAGCAGAGGAATAAATATTTTGATATTTTAATTTTAAACATAATGTTATTCTCACAATTTATTATGAATAATCATTTCTTCATCTAAAAGTGGTCTTGGTATTTCATACCTATTCAACTTACACTATACCTACCTAGTTTAGTAAATAAAAAAAAAACTATTTTTGTATTATCAATAAGTATAAACATTAAACAGATGCAATAAATCGCAGCCTAATTTTTGGGTAGGTACTTTAAAGGTAGGCTTATGCCAAGCTAATCATCAATTAAAAAGGCTAATAGCTTATTCTTGGGCAGCATAAGGATAGGCTTGGTAGGCTAAAGTCAACAAAAAATTCTTCTTTTAAAAAAAATAAAGTGGAAAGTAGTGAAATCACATGAAGTGGAGATGTAAGATTTTATAAATAAACATGTTTTTATAAAATAAACACAACCAAAAGCAGGTAGCTGCACACACGCAAACAATAGTTCATTGACTTCTACTCACATGAATAAACTGTTTTTTAGTGCGATCATGAGAAAATAATACGAAGTGTGTCAGCTACATTCTTCATATACAGTTAGAGCATCCGTTCACATCGCAAAAACCGCAAGAGACTTCTACCTACTTTGAAATATCTCACCATTCGCAAGCCGCATGAACCCATGCTTTCGTTAGCGGCAAATCAACGCACGTGTTGAATCAAACATATATTTTTACACAACAACTTGTTAGTAAACTTGCCGCTTTTTTCACTACCCGCGTCTATTAATATTAAAGCTAGCAATCAATAATTTATTTACCAGTATCGCTCTCAGCTTCGCTTTGTAGCGCTTCCTTTTTCTTCGACCCGAAGACGATCTTGTATATCATGTGTATAAATACACACACAGCAATTGTGATCCCCGCTAGCAGGAACACATTAGCGTTGTTACCGGCAAGATTTTCGCCCATTTTCACTCAGGATTATTTACGATACCCCAAAAATTCCGCAAATAATATGAACCGCAATCGACAACAATAATCACGCGGTTTCACAAACTACAATAAATTATCCACAGATGAACTAACCAGCCAGACTGAACGGAATTCGATGAATGAACGAAAAATAAACCTCCCAGTGGCCGGCCGGCGACCCAGTGCTGCCAACTCCAACAATTCATAGTCGCTAGATTCAATATCAAAGGTCGCTAGAAAGTCGCTAAAAACGAGCAGAGGGGGGGCGGGGGGGGGGGGGGGGGGGGGCTCGCGATTTTAGGGGCCTCGCGCAGCAAGCCGACTAAAGAAAATCTTTTATAGTTATTAGCTAAGAAATTAATTTTAAAAGTGTAAGTAAATGTATTCTTAAAGCCCATCACACACACACACAGCAGATAATTATATCTTAAGAATCGCACCCATACAAATTCTATGGCGGATGGACCACACACACAGCGAATATAAATTACAAAATATATTTGGTGCGATCTGTCAAGATTTAGATTTCTTAAGCAAGAAGATTCTAAACTACGTAACTGGAGTGCGAACTGACATTTAATGTACAAAGGATTTTGAACCTTATCGCGACTGAACAACGATCTATTATCATTTAATCTTGGTTATAAGGATTGTTGGTCTTGTTGAGAGGCTTTCTTGGGTGCTTTGTCTCTTTCACATAGTTGCAAAAAGAAAGAGACTTACCGCCCAAGTTTTATTTCAAGCGGACCTTGTTTTCTGTCTCAGTCAGTGTTCCAGGTACGTAGTATAGAAATTCCTTGTTCATAAGTTATAATTTTCTCTTTTGTGTGTTAATGTGCTTATAATTCCAGTAGTATAGAAATTCCTTGGATTCCAGTCATCTCCACAGATTATTAAGGCGAGTAATTTTGTTCCTGAATTTTCCGTCTGTACGACTACTATCAGCAAGAAGATTCTAAACTACGTAACTGGAGTTCTAACTGACATTTAATGTACAAAGGATTTTGAACCTTATCACGACTACACAACGATCTATTATCATTTAATCTTGGTTATAAGGATTGTTGGTCTTGTTGGGAAGGCTTTCTTGGGTGCTTTGTCTCTTTCACACTCGTTGTAGGATTAGTAGTGTGCCCATGTCATTTAAATTTCAGGATATTTTTACCTTATCGCGCTCGACAAAATCAGCGCTTGATTTCGATCCATGGTTTCGATCCTTGAATTAGAGATCCTTGAATTAGATCCTTGATTTCGATCCTTGGTTTCAATCTTGGATTTCGATCCTAGATTTCGATCCTTGATTCTTGAATTTTGAACCTTGAATCTGAAATCTTGAATCTTTGAAGTGACAGCTGTCAAACTTCAAATGACCATATCTCGAGAACTACTCGTCCTAGACTCCCCGTTCCCAGTTCAAATGAAAGCTATGACCAAGATCTTCATTTGAAGTGACAGCTGTCAAACTTCAAATGGCCATATCTCGGGAACTACTCGTCCTAGACTCCCCGTTCTCAGTTCAAATGAAAGCTATGACCAAGATCTTCATTTGAAGTGACAGCTGTCAAACTTCAAATGGCCATATCTCGGGAACTACTTGTCCTAGACTCCCCGTTCTCAGTTCAAATGAAAGCTATGACCAAGACCTACATTTCAGATGACAGATGTCATTTTGACAGCTGTTATTGAAAATGTAGATCTTGGTCATAGCTTTCATTTGAGCTAAAAAGGAAGAGTCTAGGATGAGTAGATTTCGAGACATGGCTGATTGAAGTTTGACATCTGTCACTTTAAATGAAGATCTCTTCAATAGCTTTCATTTGAACTGAGAACGGGGAGTCTAGGATGAGTAGTTCCCGAGATATGGCCATTTAAAGTTTGACAGCTGTCACTTCAAATGAAGATCTTGGTCATAGCTTTCATTTGAACTGAGAACGGGGAGTCTAGGACGAGTAGTTCCCGAGATATGGCCATTTGAAGTTTGACAGCTGTCACTTCAAATGAAAATCTTGGTCATAGCTTTCATTTGAACTTTGAACGGGGAGTCTAGGACGAGTAGTTTCCAAGATATGGCCGTTTGAAGTTTGACAGCTGTCACTTCAAATGAAGATCTTGGTCATAGCTTTCATTTGAACTGAGAACGGGGAGTCTAGGACGAGTAGTTCCCGAGATATGGCCATTTGAAGTTTGACAGCTGTCACTTCAAATGAAGATCTTGGTCATAGCTTTCATTTGAACTGGGAACGGGGAGTCTAGGACGAGTAGTTTTTTTTTTTTTTTTTTTTTTCTTTATTTTGGCTTCGCACGTCTTGTGCATTCAGCCAGTGTCAAGTAATTAATAAATTTCAAGTTTATAGTTATTTAAATACTTATTACAATACATAAATATAATATCCCACCCCTCCCCTTGTGCCTCAGTAAAGATGTGGGGCTTTACTGAAACATCAACACGGACTGTTTGGGAGAACTCGAAAAGCAATGCTATCCAATTTTGTTTCACTTGCCCACACTTATGCACATTCACGAACACTTAACGGTTAATAATCCACCATTATTACACATTAACATTCGCAGAAACACAAGTTTTGGAAAATAAAACAAAAACGAAACATGACTTCTCAAATTCCCGCCAAAAAGCCGACGAGTAGTTTCCAAGATATGGCCGTTTGAAGTTTGACAGCTGTCACTTCAAAGATTCAAGATTCAAAATTTCAGTTTTCAGATTCAAGAATCAAGATTCAAGATTCAAGAATCAAAATGAAGGATCAAAATTGTATCAGTATTTTAATTAAAAAATCATGCCCTGAAACATCACGTAAATCAGAAAATGATAGAAAAGGCCCCTTAGGGACTAGGAATGTTTAGTTTATGGTCACCCTTTAGAAAGAGACACGCCGCCCAAGTTTTATCTCTCAAGCGGACCTTGTTTTCTGTCTCAGTCAGCATTCCAGGTACGTAGTATAGAAATTCCTTGACTATCAGTGAAATCACGCAATATTTTAATAGGAACTTTTTGGCGGGAATTTGAGAAGTCATGATTTCGTTTTGTTTCATTTTCCAAAACTTGTGTTTCTTCGCATGTTAATGTGTATAATAGTGGATTATTAACCATTAAGGGCCTTACTTATGAAAGATGTTTAAAGTGAAACACTGGTTAAACAACGTCCTGTCTTTATTAAATAAAGACAGGACGTTGTTTAATATATAATATTATACTATATTTGTCACTATCCACAAATTTTGTGGATAGTGACAAACAGAGACAGGACGTTGTTCAACCAGTGTTCAAACATCTTTCATAATCATAAGTACAGTGCTACTTTTATTAATAGACATAAATGGGGGCGCCACTGTGCAAGCTATATGGTAACCCCAAAATATGCAGCTAAATGATTTTGATACTTGATCATTTAATTTTTTTTTATTGCTCATAATCGGTACCTACTTAACACAAGTTAAATGCGTACAACCTACCTGTGTGTAACAGCTTTATGTTACACCTTTTGACTATTATATAAAACAATTGTTTTTGTAAAAAAAATATTTATATTGTTTTACTATACTAGCGACCCTATTATCAGTGTTTCTCTACTATAATATGGCATGTATTATACATATAAACCTTCCTCTTGAATTACTCTAGCTACTAGAAAAACCGCATCAAAATCCGTTGCGTAGTTTTAAAGATCTAAGCAAACATACGGACAGACAGCGGGAAGCGACTTTGTCTTATATTATGTAGTGAAGTGATAGTGATACCTCCACATAGGATAAACAAAACGAAATAACAACAAAAAAAACCAATACAATAAAAATTTAATAATTGGAAACAAATTACAATAGTACAAATCTAGACACAAAACTAGATGACACTTATTTATTTAAGTAGGTACCTACCTACACACATGTCTAATTTATTTTAACACTGAATAAAATAGAAAAACATACCTACAATAAAGAAATAAAATAAGATGAAATGATGATGTTAGCGTACAGAATAACAAAAATAATCTTATAAATTAAAACATTTATAACTATAGTCGTATTGCACATTATAAGGACTAAAAACATATCAAAATTGAAGGAAAAATGTCACTTTTTTCCTTCAATTTTAGTCCGTATAATGAGCAATCCGACTATAGGTTAAATATATATATTTATTTATTTATTTTCTCTCAAAAAAATAGGTTGGCTCTAAAGGTAGTTTTTGGACGACTGGCTCTGTTTCCCGGGCGAAGAGAACTTTCCGTTATCTTATATGCCTTCATTCACAATTCTTCTGACTGTGCTTATAGATTTCCCTGCAAATATAAATGAGACCATTAACATTTGCGACCAAATGGGAACTTTTGTTTGAAATCGTAAAAAAGTATCAAAATTGCCTTGTTGCTCTATAGTACAATGTAAACATAACCAACAAATCGTTGTTTTATAATTTCTCAATTTAGGGCCAAATAAAGGTAAATAACCAGTATTATATAATAAGAGTAGTCAAATGTTACTGATAAAATAATTGGATCTAATCAAATACCTCTTAATTCGACGGTACGACGAAAAACTTGTGTGTCTCTGATGAATTTTTTCCGGCTTCTAATTCCAACGAGCATCGCATATAAACATTGAAAATCACTTCTCTGGTGCCACACCGTAATGTTTCACGTTGGTTATTGTCACTTTTACTCGCACTAAATACGCGAAATAGATAAATTCTCTTTTAGAAGGAAATTATTACTTCTGACTGACGTCTTCGGTACTTGTACCATAGACAAGAAACCTGTACTTTAGAGTTGCCGTTGTAATAAATGAATGAATGAAATTTTAGTTCCCTTTCTATTAATAAAAGTAGCACTGTAAGGGGGTCAGTGTTCGTGAATGTGCCTAATAAGTGTGGGCAAGTGAAACAAAATTGGATAGCATGGCTTTTCGACTTCTCCCAAAAAGTCCGTGTTGATGTTTCAGTAAAGCCCCACATCTTTACTGAGGCACAAGGGGAGGGGTAGGTTATTATAATTATGTATTGTACCTAATATGTTTGTAGTACTTTATAAAAAATAAAATATTATTATATTATTGTAATAGGTACCTATGTATTTGTTTAAATTATCTTATATATCTGTAGACTCAGGATGGCCTACATCAGAATTCATCACAGGCGTGGTTATGCAGATTGATACTTTGGGATGAAATAAATGTCTTTTTCTTGACAGTTTACATTAGTCACGAAATAAAGCTTCTACATCGTAGATCACTTATACCAAACTCGTTATCCACTCTAACTTAGTTTATAAAAGCCTGGATCAGAACAATACTTAGCCATTTGTCGAAGACGTGGTGCGCAGTTGACCATCTTTCCAGAAGTCCCCTTCTCAAGATTGTCATCCCGCCTCCATCGACATGACACTTCGCTAGAGCGACCTTCTTGGTCACTCTGGTTATAGACGATTCGCTAGAGCGACCTCCTTGCAGTTCATGCATGTCACTCTTGTTATAGACAATTCGCTACAACGACCTTACCTTCTTCCAGTTCATACTTAATTGTTATAGACAATTCGGCAAGGCGCCGACATATCGAGGCCGTCATTGACAAGGGGCGTACCGCCAAAACGCTACTTTACAGGAGGAACAAAAAACTGTCTAACTTTTTACGGGTAGGTCAGAAAAATCTGAAATTTTCAGGGTGTTTGTATTGTACGAAACCTCAAAGTACCGTTTAATCTAAATTTGTCTAAAATATCTCTAAATACTATTTTTTGTATATACGCCTGTATCGCCCAACGTTTTCATTGCATTTTAATAGTTCAAGTTGACATACATTATGAGGCGTAAAAAAAAAAAAAATTATAGTCAATGATAAAATTTTAACATTAAACAAAACGACGTAAGTATCTTAAAAAACATTATAGAAAAACAAATCAGTAAACCACAATCCAGAAAATTTAAATTAAATTTTACGTACGCCCCTTTCCCTCGACATTAATTTGGCAAACTACCTATTTGAACAGAGGCGTACGTACCTATGTACGAGTAACCTTTCAAATTAAGGCTTGTTTTCCCGTGCTGGTTTTTTATCAAACCAAATAATTGTTTGAAGACTATGAAGTGGGTCAATCTCCAAAATCAGCGGACCTGGTTGATCGCTATGGCGCCCCTTAAATATCGATATTATTGCTTTTCTGCCCCTTCAGGGGCAAATATGAAAATATGCTTAATTAGACACCTCCTTCTCGAAATAAAAATACAGAAAAGCAATAATATCGATATTTAAAAAGCACCATAGCAATCAACCAAACACGCTGATTCTGGAGATTGACCCAAGTGTCAGAATTTGCCTTTGAATTTATCGCACCCTTAAGCTGGGGTCCCACGGCGCGTGTTATCACAGGCCAGACCGGATCGCGCTACGCCTGTGAATGCCTGTGCAGCTGATTGCGTATCGCGCCGAGCCGTTCCCATGGTGTGCGTCGGCCTGTACCGGCCGGAATTAAATCATTCATCCACTCCATCACGTGCATGTTCGAGCACGCGCCGCCGCAAGTGAAATGAATGAGTTAGGAAACAACGCAGACGCACGCGCACAGGCCGCGGCAGGCACCGTCGCTCCGCACCACGCCACGCCTTTGAACTTACCGACTCCCGATGGATCGGTCGGGACGACAGGCACCATCGGATGCGACGGGTCCCAGGCCTGTCGGCCTGGCCTGGCGCGGTCTCGCCTGACATTTTACAGGCCGTGGGACCCCAGCTTAAAGGTGGGGGCCCATGGCCCGTGTTATCACTGGCGAGGCCGGACCGCGCCACGCCTGTGGACGCCTGTGGACTGATGGCGGCTCACGCCGAGCCGTTCCCACGGCGTGTGTCGGTTTGTACAGGCCTGTCGTTACCGCCAGTCCAACATGTTAAGTAATACGGAACGGATGGCTGCGTGTGCAGCTGGTCGCTAAAGGTCTCGCAAAGTCTCTTTTTATCGACTGAGAGTGAAAAGAGACGGCATAATAGCACAGATAATAGTTCAATTCCTATTGCGGTTCTGCTTTAGCGACCTTTTTAAGCCCGCTGAGCTCTTAAATTTAAAAAAATAATAATAATAGGATGACGTTCAAATTAGTGTAAAAAAATTAGGGAAGGAACTGATAGTTGTACTTACCTAGCTACCTAGGTGCCTATCTGATAGGTGTAGGCAGATAGTAGTATCAAGTTAGGGAGTGGAGCGGAGTCTTTACGGAGTCCGTTCAACTCGCAACGACAAAGTACATAGTAGCGTTTCTGCAGAGAAGGAGGTGAGCGGGGCGGATCGAAGGAGTAAAAAGTGGTTGAAACGAGTTCACTTCGGCAAGGTCTCGCCAACTAATTTGAAACGGACTCGCTCTAAAGATATTGAATTTATTCGATGTTTGCCATACGCTTTATCGGATTGATTCGATGGAACAAAAAATATTTGTATTTGATATAATTATCGATAGGTATTTTATAAAAATCGCCGTCTGTACTTAGTTTTTTTATTTTATAACTAGCTGCTGCCCGCGGCTTCGCTGGCGTGGTACCAGACAAAAAGTAGCCTATGTTCTATTCCCGGTCATCATCTATCTATATTTTAAATCTCAGCCTAATCGGTTTAGTAGTTGTCGAGTTATAGAGGAACAAACATCCATCCAAACATCCAAACATTCGCATTTATAATAATAGTGTGAGAGTGTGAAGTGTGATGTTAATCAATACTTATGGACTTACCTAAGTACCTACCTATTATTTCATTGGAAATGTAAAATTATAGGTAAGTATCAAAATTTTCGTTTGCGACGAGATTCGAACCTGCATTGATACAAGCGATCCTCCTTGAGCCGGAGTGCCCGTGAAAAAACTGCGAATCGATTAAAAAAACTGATGACTATTATTTACAATAATTATAAACAAAAGTAAATTTTAACATTTTTAAAACGTTACCTACTTAATTATTTCATTTTAATTAAATTGAATCTCATGCATAATCTGCTGCTTTTCGGTAGGTAACTCAACACGTAACCAGTTTAAAACCACAACTAAACTCGCTCTCTGTGGAAATTGGCTGTTCATTCTTATTTCTCATTTTCCGTTCAGCTCGCTCCGCTCATTCCCCGCTCTCATTTTCATTTTGCAGTGGAAATCAACAGTCAATATTTGTTGGTGGAAATGTAAACACCTATTTCATTTAAAATATTCCGTTCCGCATAGCCATTTTCCTTTCGCGGTGGAAAACGGGCTTTAGACGCGTGCAATGTTTACGCTGTACGCCTCTTTCGCATGACTATAAAAGTTAGGAGTTGTGTTTACGTCCACGGTACGCCCCTATTCCACGGCACATAATAATGATTTGAAACTGTACGTCTATTGCATTTTGTTGAATAAAAAAAAACGGTATTTCCTAAAAATATGATTGTTTTTGCAATAAATGGATCACTAAATTCTTATTTGAATGCCGTAATAAAAAAAAATGCATATTTGTTTGTACGCCCCTTGTCAATGATGGCCTCGATATCTATAAACTTGAAGTTTACTAATTACTTGACACTGGCTGAATGCACAATCCGTGCGAAGCCAAAATAAATAAAAAAAAAATTAATACTGGCCACCACTAAATATATTTTGATATTTTGATAGGCCAGACTCTCGAGAGAAGGCTCGGCGAGAAGTCTCGCCCGAGACTTCGCGAAGAACAAACAAGCTATCCACACTCTCAATTGTTCTCAGTCGTGATCTGTTGCTTATCCGGTATGGACAGGGGCGGCCTTAGCTATCGCGAGGCCCCGGGCGGTAGATCTTTGCGAGGCCCCTGGTGACGGGCGTGAGACCAAGATTTTTGGGAGGACCACACGATATTATGCTGAGGGAAGGGGGGGGGGGGGCGAGCGAAGCGAGCCGATTTTTTTAGCACTTTTTTTTCACTTTGCTAGCAAAATAATGAGCCTAATATGCGAGCAAAGCGAGCTCCCTACTCTCGCAAAATAGCTATGAATTGAAATGCGAGCGAAGCGAGCCGAATTTTTAAAGACAAATGTAACATAATGACACTAGATTTTGCTTACAGTGCTCAAAGAAAAGGCTGGCTGCTTGTCAGTTTCTATTCTGCGGTCAGACATTTCACTTTTTCGTCATTTCGTTTGCAAAATACACATGAAGCTAAAATGCGAGCGAAGCGAGCCGATTTTTTAAGGCAAATGACATATTGATATGACGGGATGAAAAGGGCTAAAAACGTTTGTACGAAAAATTTAGAATTCCTAGCATTTAAGAATTTGAGACATTATAATGCTGGATGCTGGATCAAAGATTTTGGGGGAGTGAGGTGTCATGGCCCTGGGACCGAGCCTGCCTAGTCATTGCGAGGCCCTACCAAAGTGCCTAGGTAGGTATTGAAATTTTGATGACGAAAAGTCGGTGTCGCGCACATAATTCTAAAACAAAGTCCTTCGCCCCCTCATAAACTACTGAACGGATTTTTATTTGTTTTTTTCACCAATAGACAGACAGAGTGGTTCATGAGGAAGGGTAGGTGTATAATTAGTTTAGGTTTTGTGTAAATTGGTTGAAATATGATAATGATTGTTGAAAAAGTTGGAAAAAATATAGCTGACTGGGAGTTTTCCTAAAAAAAGCTGCCTATTCTTTTTGAGATAACAACAAAACAATGTAGAAGGCATTGTTCTTATTTTATAGGTATAAAGAAAATTTCACAATAGAATTTGTCTATCTTTAACGGATAGGTTTACTAATGCTTATAAAAGATTTTCTCTAGTCGGCTTGCTGCGCGAGGCCCCTACAAGCGCGAGGCCCCGGGCGAGTGCCCTGCTCGCCACCCCCAAAGGCCGCCACTGGGTATGGACGTCGATTTTGAAACTGCACCCGGTTTGGCTCTGTGTGCCATTGCATACTGTAACTTTGTGAATGTTGTAACTAAAAATAATGTTAAAAAAAAAAATACTTAATGTAAAAAACTTTTATCTTAGTAGTTTCGATATCATCCCATCCCAGATCCCATAAAATAGGCTCAGATTGAAAAAAATCGATAAATTTCAACTCTATTTATTATTCCACATTTTTACGAAAGAAAATTCTCGAAAAAAACAAACAATATGGATGTCTGCCCACCGCCGCTCATTAATCTGCAATGAGACAAAACGTGAGTGTAGGACCCTTCTCTTTTCTCGCCCGAGAAATCCTTTGGCTCGGCCAAAAATACCGACACCGATCGGAGAACAGGCGAGCCAGAGAACGAGAAGGCAAGAAGCTCTTCACACTCACGCTTCTCGGGTGTTCTCGGGGGTTCTCTACGAGAGTCTGGAGGCCCTTTTATAGGAATTTGATATTCCTTTACTTGTCATATTAGTTAGTAATAGGGCCTCCAGACTCTCGAGAGAAGGCTCGGCGAGAAGTCTCGCCCGAGACTTCGCGAAGAACAAACAAGCTATCCACACTCTCAATTGTTCTCAGTCGTGATCTGTTGCTTATCCGGTATGGACGTCGATTTTGAAACTGCACCCGGTTTGGCTCTGTGTGCCATTGCATACTGTAACTTTGTGAATGTTGTAACTAAAAATAATGTTAAAAAAAAAAAATACATAATGTAAAAAACTTTTATCTTAGTAGTTTCGATATTTAGCATCCCATAAAATAGGCTCAGATTGAAAAAAATCGATAAATTTCAACTCTATTATTCCACATTTTTACGAAAGAAAATTCTCGAAAAAAACAAACAATATGGATGTCTGCCCACCGCCGCTCATTAATCTGCAATGAGACAAAACGTGAGTGTAGGACCCTTCTCTTTTCTCGCCCGAGAAATCCTTTGGCTCGGCCAAAAATACCGACACCGATCGGAGAACAGGCGAGCCAGAGAACGAGAAGGCGAGAAGCTCTTCACACTCACGCTTCTCGGGTGTTCTCGGGGGTTCTCTACGAGAGTCTGGAGGCCCTTTAAAATATTATATAATCTAATTGTCAACGCTGGTCAATATGAAACGCAACTGCATCATACCCGTTATTTTCTAATTTCCAAATATTATGCAGAATTCAGGTGTTTTTATTCGTCTGTAAATCATTATAATGCCGCCAGCTCGCAGCAGAAGTACCAGGTTCGTAAACCAAACCAAACCAATCTCGCGTGCCCACGAGACAATTTTTCGCCGGAGCTAAAGCCGCGTTGACATGATCAAAGTACACTACAGTCCGTTCACAGTTATTTTACCTCTAGCCGTCATGTTGGCCAACCTGGGCGTAGGAACAAACTTTACAAGGTCATAGCAAATTTGTTCCTACGCCCAGGTTGGCCAACATGACGGCCAGAGGTAAAATAACTGTGAACGGACTGTACATCCTAGTGCTACTTGGATGACTCTGATTGGACGCTATCGAACTCACGTGACTCACTCGTACGACGGCGTCCAATCAGAGTCATCCAAGTATAGTGCGCCGCAAACTTTATGGCGGCTGAAGTGCGCGGCAGATTCGACTTTACGCAGGTACAGTCAACGGAATAGGCAATATGCATCAATTTTTTTTATGGTTTTAAACGATAGGTTATATCGTCAATTAACCGTAACAAAAATTCCAGCGCCGAAAAACTAAAATTTTATAACAAAAATAATTTTTAAAATTTATCAACATTTTCATGCACTTGAAACGGACGTGACGTCACAAGTCACCAAAATTACACGCGCTTGTAGGTAGAAAAAAAAAACTTTCTGTCGAGTTTGAAGGAGTGTGACGTCACAGCATACGTGACAAATAGCGTTGCGTTTCAAGTCTTATGAAATTCCCACTATATTTTTGCACTTTTTAATTATTAATTTCTAAGCGAAAATGAAATAATATTAAAAAATAATTACACACACATAATTCTAAAGCCATAATGTTCATAGAAAAATACGTTTAACCCGCTTTTGAATCAGACGCATATTGCCTATTGCGGGGAGGTGCAGGCGGTGAGGGGCGGGGCTAGGCCGGCTATGTAGATTAAGTTTACTCTATTCTATTGCGTTGACTGTACCTGCGTAAAGTCGAATCTGCCGCGCACTTCAGCCGCCAAAAAGTTTGCGGCGCACTCTAGCACTAGGATGTAGTGTACTTTGGTCGTGTCAACGCGGCTTAACGCCGTTTGTCCACCGCCGCCGTCACCGGGACGTCAACGAGAACGATATTATTTCTGGCTGAGATCAAGATGACGTGACGGTCTTCTGATGGACAGGCGGCTATAGTAAATGTATGGTCTATTATGTCGAGTTGTCCTTTCACGGTTCGGCGTGCGCAAGCAAACGTCAACGCCGTCACTTTTTAGTGACTTTTCAGATTGAATCTAGCGACTACGATTTATTGAAGTTGGCAACACGGCTTGCCGGTGTCTATAGTCGTATTGCTCATTATACGGACTAAAAGTGAAGGAAAAAATGACATTTTTTCCTTCAATTTTAGTCCGTATAATGAGCAATACGACTATACGTCAGAAGTGTTCCTAACTTCATTTCGTTTGATGCCTTTTGTTTCCTTTCTATCTCTTTCTCGCTAAACACGATTTCTGCTTGAAAGAGTGAAAAGTAAAACTTATTGAAAATGATTTGACCAAGAAGATTCTAAACTACGTAACTGGAGTGCTAACTGACATTTAATGTACAAAGGATTTTGAACCTTATCGCGATTGAACAACGATCTATTATCATTTAATCTTGGTTATAAGGATTGTTGGTCCTGTTGAGAGGCTTTCTTGGGTGCTTTGTCTCTTTCACACAGTTGCAAAAAGAAAGAGACACACCGCCCAAGTTTTATTTCAAGCGGACCTTGTTTTCTGTCTGAGTCAGCGTTCCAGGTACGTAGTATAGAAATTCCTTGGATTTGACACAATGAATAAAGCTGGCGGCAGCTATCTTAAAAAAAAAACTGACAACTGTGCTGTGTTTGAATGAATCCATGAATCCAAGAAACTGACGTATTCTGTTCTGTGACCAGTGTTGCCAATTTAGCGACTTTATCGCTAGAAATAGCGACTTTTGCTATGTATGGTGTTAGCGACTTAAAATCAGTTCTACCGACAAAATATACTAGTAGTTCGCCCCGAACTGAGATCTCGCGCACAGTAGATGGATTACATTTGGACTTTCTTCTGACTACCCCTATAATTTCAAGTGCTACTACTGCCGAGTATGCCTATTGCGCTAGCTCTTCATGGTAAAAAATACTAGCTTGAATGCAATACTAATGTCGTGTCTAATTTTTTATTTAAGTATTTCATATTTATGAATTCTCGTCGTATTTCTAAAAGTATACGTCCTAGAATAAAAATAATAACTATTTTGGAATGTACAAATAAAGACCTTTCATTTGACACCCCACTCAATATATTTGTTTACTTAACTTTTTTTACCCCAATTATTTTCATTCTTTATCCAAATTTTTTTTTATCATGATAATAAATCAAGTAGCATTTAAAATCATTGCAAACCAAACCGCAACGATGCCACTCTCTTTTTAAGACCGACCAGTCAATGAGCTACGAAGACATCGAAACTCTATGAAACGGGAGCTCTTGCAGCTCTGGTTTCGTGGTTTTTGTTCTTTGGTCGTATTTCAAAAACTTCTCGATCGATTAAGCGACTTATCTAGCGACTTTTCGACTTCAACCGGCACACCAAAACAGTATAGGGCAAGTAATGGAAAGGTGGAAAAGACAAAAAGTCAACTTGAAAAAGTAAATAAAATATAGTTTTCATGTATGGTATGTACACATACCTTCCTACCTACCCTACTTCCTTAATTGAAACGGCATGCCGTTTTAATTAAGGAAGTGGTAATAGGTACAGGGCCTGTATTCTACTAGATGACAACCGCTTTGGTTTGGTTCGATCTCTTAAATGTCAGCCATTTGGTGAAATAGTAGAATAGCTTTTCAAAAATTTGTTCTGCCAAAGTTCAAAACCTCACCACAACTGAGTCGTTTGTTATTAGTAGTCATGGAAACAGTCGCTTTAGTTGAGGTTTTGGTTGAGGTTGATAAAAAGTTCGGTACGAGAATCGACGCCCTGTAAGTTTATAAGAATTTTTAATTTTATAAGTACCTAGGTAGTACATTATTTGTACTGAACAAAAAATTTCTGGCAAATTAGGATTAAAACATCAATAGTTTGATGTTGTTAACGTTGTAACAAATTATTGATATTTTTACCCAGCTCCTGGTTAGAATCAGTTTTTAGTGACTTTCTAGTGACTTTTCGGATTGAATCTAGCGACTTAGATTTATTGGAGTTGGCAACACTGTCTGTGACTGACATTCGGAATTTGACAAGCCCGAAAGCAAAATACATTTTCATTTTCTGATTTTTCGGACTGTGTTCTGTGAAAACGAAAACCTCCCTCTGTGAATTATCTGAGTTCTAAAGAAAACATGCCGCGTCGTGGTCGTTCTGCTAGTCCTCCACCAGCACCTCAGCGCAGGTAAGAGTCTTACACCTAAGTACATAATTGAGTTTAATTTTGTTATTGTCATCGTCATCGTGTGATGATAACCTATGAATGTCTTTCCAGGGCTGCTCCTCCACCAAGCCGTAATGTCCCGGCTCGCGCGCCATCTGCGACCCCCGGGCCTGTTATGGCCCAGCCTCAGCAACCGTCCATGTTCGGTCAGATGGCTGCCACCGCCGGAGGTGTAGCCGTTGGATCTGCTGTGGTGCGTAATTTATTACGTAACATGAACGTTGATCTCAAATCTCCCATTTCTAGAAATCTCTACGCAGAACAATATAGAATTTGCGCAATATTTTCTTGAAATTGCAATACCAATTTCGTTTCAATGGTGTCCTTGGCTGACTGCCAAATGCCCTGAAGATGGTCACATGTTATCTGACGTTATCAGTGACACAGTCTTTGTTTTTGTGATTTGTTTTGCACAATAAATGTTCTTATTGCTTGTTGTTTAAGTTAATCTTTCTAAAATAATTAGTATGTGATTGTTGACTGGACCACCTAAATGTGTTTTTTTTTATTTCAGGGTCATGTGGCCGGTAGTGCTCTGACTGGTATGTTCAGTGGTGGTAGCAGCAGCGAGCCAGCACACCAGGAGCAAGCCGCTGCTCCGGCCCAGTACAGCCCACCACAGGGCCAACAATCTGGACCCTGCGCTTGGGAGATTAAACAGTTTATTGAATGTGCCCAACAACAGCATGACCTTTCTCTCTGCGAGGGATTCAATGAGGCTCTGCGTCAGTGCAAAGTCAACAACCATCTTTAGATATTTTTTTTAATTAGACAATGGTGCCACAATGATTTACTTACGGAAAATACTATCCAAGATCTTCCAGACTTGTACTAGGGCAATAGTTGTTTCTTTCAAAGGCTACCTCAACATAGATACATTCTGTTTTAATTTACGATCAAGGCACCTTCCTAGTAGTTTTTATTTCTAGTTGGACTGGAAATACTTTTTTTAGTAAATTTTAGTATGCTTTACTATTTAATTTAAGAAATTGTGATTTTAAATCTATTGTTGCAATTTTATCCAATTTACGTAATATTTAGTATAATATTGAAATTATAAATAGATTATGACAAACAAATATTCCTTGTTTTATTGTACTTATTAAACAAATACCATAATCATGCCTTCGGTAAGGTAGTACAAGCCCAAAGAAGATAATCAAATTAAATGTAGAATTAAAAGCCTATGCCGGAAAGTGCTGCCTTTTTTGGTTCGCGCGGCCATCAACCAAACATTAAAATATAAACTCTTATGAGTATAACAAACAATATTTGTGAGAACAGTATACAGCTTCACTCAGTCAGGACCTGTACCTGTACCTGTACTTTCAATCAAAATCGCTTATGAGATTCCTTTGAGTGTTTTTCGCTATAGCTAATAGTTTCAGATTTGGCCCTAGAGGTACTCTTTAAACTCACCCTGTATAACTCGGTCCTGAATGAGTGAAGCTGTTTAATGTTCTCACAATATTGTTTGCTATACTCCTAAGAGTTTATATTTTGATGTGTGTTTGATGGCCGCGCGATATAAAAAAGGCACCAATCTCCCATACAAAATCGGCATGGCCATTTCTGCATTGAATATAATCATCATCATAAGCAATCTTGACTCGACAACTCATTTTTAGGGTTCCGTACCTTAAAAGGTAAAAAAAGGAACCCTTATAAGATCACTTTCTTGTCCGTCTGTCTGTCTGTCTGTCTGTCCGTCTGTCTATCTGTCTGTCTGTCTGTCCGTGTGTCACCATCGATTATCTCAGGAACGGGTAGAGCTAGCAAGTTGAAATTTATACCATATACTAAGGTCTATAGTCCCTATTGTGAGTATAAAAATCAAGGTCCTGAGTCAACACTATAAAAAGATATAGGCAAATTTAGGTTTTCGTGAAAACTTGTGAGTACCAAAACTTACCTTAATTATCAACTTTTTTTATTTTTCGAAATTTTTCCTTTACTTGTGCTGAAAGACCTTGCTTGTAACCAAAATTGACAATTCTAGGTCAACCGGAAGTACTCTAGAGGTTTTGGGTCGAAAACCTAAATGGTAGTTCCCGTTGACCTAGAATAACGAAATTTGGCAAAAAGCAAGGTCTTATAGCACAAATAAAGGAAAAATTCCAAAAAGTTAAAAAAGTTGAAAATTAAAGGGTGTTCCCATACATACATAGTTGACGCCAATTAAAATTGTCCTCCGAGTTGTATGGGCGCTCATACAATTAAGCGGACTAGCTTAATTGGCACCATGGCTAGGTACGGAACCCTCGGCGTACGAGTTCGACTCGCACTTGACCGGTTTTTTGTACAGACAAAGACTTTGTATGATTTCCTATGACAGCGGTAGCCGCTCCCGCTATTCAAGAGCAGAGCAAAGCGCGCCCGGCCGTACTCCCCATATTGTGGTGACTCCGATGCCGCGCCGTTCCGTGTTCCGCGACGCTGCTGCTGTCGCTGGAGGCGTCACTGTTGGCACTACCATGGTAAGCTGTGACAGGATTTTCAATTCCATAATGTGTGTTCGTATGAGCTAGTGGATAAGGATGATAAGGATAACTAGTGACGGAGTTTTTAGGCCGCCTGAAAGCCTCCATCATGGCCTAACGACTTAAAAAGGCTTGCAATCGATCCCTGTTGTTAGTGTTACACTATGTTGCTTCTCAGATATACCCCACTGTGATTAGAAATATGAGGAAGGAGGTTCAGCTTAGGGCTAGGGATCAGTCAATTATGTAATCTCTTCTTTGCCTTTTTTTTTACCTTTACTTTCACCTTGTGACCTTGGGAATACATGTACCTATTCTCAAGGTGCGCTAAACACATTTAGATCTTTAGGCATGTTTTCAGACCCGTTGAAGATCTCTAAGGGGGTAGTCAGGTAGGTATCTACTTACCTATATCTTATGAATAATTTCCATCTCAGGGTCATTTAGCGGGAGAGGCGATATCTAGTGTGTTCACGGGCCGTCGACGCGAGGAGGTCCAACAAGCCTTGCCACAGAACTACCAGCTCGGAGCTGAGCCGAGTGGTCCCTGCGCATACGAAATAGCGCAGTTCCTAAACTGTGCCGGTAACAAAGAGAACTTGCAGGAATGCGAAGCTTTTAACGACGCTCTGCGGGAGTGCAAGAAACGAAACAGTACGTACGTTTATACATAGGTACAAATTATATACGAAACAGAAGAAATGAAGTTTTACGAGTTGTAAAATTACGCCTAGGTAAACCTATATCATCCGCAGTCCGACACCTACTCCTGATGGTACCTATATCTACCTATAGTTTGCTAGGTAGGTACTATGTTCTAAGATGCTTTTCATTGTATTAATATAATATTTTTTGTTTCAGGACTACCTTAGACACTGAAAACTCCTCACCGGTCATCCAATTATAAAAATAGAACAAACAGCTAGGTACAATAAACTGAAATAAACCTCTAGAAATAAATTTCTTTCTTTTAATATCCATACTCTCCTAAGCAGTTGCATTTTCAGCTCACTTTACCAATTCAAATTCGAGAAACGTGGGACAAAATCCGCTTATCAGGGTCCATTTATAGGTACCAATTCAATTGAAAAATCTACTCTCGCGCCTTGAGGGTAAGTCAATGCCGTCACGGCATGCTAGTCGGTAGCGTGCCGTGACGGCATTGACGCTCTTTTACGTCGGCTTAAGCTTTTCAATGTTCACCTGCCATACGTCCTGTAACGCCACAGCTATTATGTACCTTGCCTGTTCCCATAATTCTGGCCTGGAGCATGCTCTGACATTCGCATAAACAGCGCCAGGTCAGCCTCGATTTATGAAGGCCCTTTTTGGTCGTATAACAGGGTGGGAATAAAACGATTTTTATACAGGTGTATACATATAAACTTAAAATTTATTTACACCTACATAGATGTTGTGACGTTTTGCAGCATAAATAAAGATCAAATTCAATTATGTATAGTTCTGAACAATAAACAGTTATTCGAGATTTTACAAACCATTCGAGATATATTTCGTTCGTTTGGACAAAATTATTCAATAATCATACTTAGTTACCTTACCACAAAGAAAAAATTATATGATCAAACCAAAGATTTTGTTACTTATACATTATTACGGTGAAAAATATAGATCCAAAATTCTGAAGCCCTGAAAATAATTTCTACATACATAATTACAAAAAATAATGATAATTCTATTACTTATTGTTATTATACAATTTGGCACGATTGAAAACTTCCTGTGATACATGAAATGCCTAAATGAATGATTTGAATCTTTGGACTGAGCAGTGAGCTTTCAAGATAAAAAGGTTATCTACTGACCAAAAATTCTAACAACTATAGATTTGAGAAAAATCAACGGTAAAGAGCTGCTAAGTGAAACAGTCAATAACAGTAAAGAGGTTAACATTGAACAGTAACAAAACGAGGCATATAATATTTTGTGCTTGGCTTGTATAACATTTCTGAGAAAATTCGTTCGAATACCTTATTACTAAAATTGAACTAACAATTATATTTTAATGCTTAAGCTAAATCAGTCTAATTCTTAAAGCGACATTAAAAGTAATGTCTAACAATGTAGCTTAAACAAAATGTTAACACACTGGAAATTTTCAAGACAAAGACCACTATTATAAGGCCACGTTCGCACGAGACTTTAATTAACGTCCGTTAGATAAGATAAGATAAGATAACGTTTATTAATCCAAAAAGTGTCTACATGATGGACAATTTGAATTGACACATGAATTTCTATGTATTGATTTGCACGTCAGCGCTTTTAAATCGCGACGCTTTTTTATTGAGCTTTGTTCTATTTTAAGCGCTGGGCGGTAAATTAAAATTAGGTAGGCATTTAAATTGAATTTGAGTTTTAAATTCGCCAACGTTGAGGTAAAAGGAAACTTTTTTTAACTCGAACGAACGAGGCCTAACTGTTATTTTAACATAATAATATACAGGGTTAATTTACAACAAAAAGATAAATTTAGCCAATTAATCGTAGAGGAATAATTTTAAGATCATATTCGAGGAATTTCTGTACATTTAAATTGAAAACTTAATAATAATATTATTAATTTACATGTTTACAAAATATTTTATGGTAATAAGGCGGTTTTAGGTATATTTCAACAGGTTATTTTGTATAGCAAAGCAAAAGATATTTAAAATACATAATACCTGACCATTTGTTTAGATTATATCCAGAACAATATCATTCCTGTCCCACTTTCCCAATTTAAAACATTAGAAAATGATCACATAATAATGTACTGTGCACCAACTCTTCATAAATACAAGAAACCAATGTAAATCCGGGCTATCAAAAGCTAAGCCCAAACATAGAAAAATAATTTAAAGCTTATCACATACGTAAATTTTTCGTCCCCAAATATCAACAATAAAACATTAGTTTATAGCACAAACATAAACCTAACGTAACAGTAATGTTAATAGCCCTTTGAAATACGTAATTACAGTCAACATTTATTTACAGTTCAAACTAATATGACACAAATACGCAGATCCTTGGATCTCGAGATAGCTCACGTAATAATACGCGCGTAAAGAAACTTTGTTGATACTCTTCGGTCGTCACAAGCGCATTTCCCAGAGGATCAAATGTGCGTCTTTTGGGTTGGGCTCGGCGGCCGGCGCCGGTCGTTCTGCCGCGTCGGCTGTTTGTCGCCAATCGACATACCCTCTACCACCCATCACAATGAATACCGATCGTCTCACCGCGCTCTCGCCTACGACATAATCGGAACCGCGTAAGCTTCTACCGCTACTCTTATTCGTGGTTCTTGTCTCAGGCGTGGTTGAGCTATCGCTGCGAGATATCGAGCGATCCGATGATGTCGATTTGCTCGATGAAGAGTCGGGAGTGGAGATGGCGATGGGGGCGAGATTGGCGGCACCGGACGCGCCGGAGCTAGTTCGCGAGACGCCACGAAGCGCCATCGATTCCTCACTACCTGATGAGGTGCATAGACTCGAAGCGCGGGAATCGACGGACCAGCTAGATAAGTCTAGACTTCTAGGCCGCCCGGCTCGCATTCTCAGTCGGCGATCTAGCGTACTCACGCGGAAAGGTATAGCGGCTAACTCGGGGTCGCTTCTTCGTAAAGATTCGCCACCGGAACCGCTGACATCGCCTTCTCCGACGCAGTCTTTTACGAACATCAGATCTCCGAACAAGCCGTAGACATCACACGCGTTGAGATTCGCACACTTTGGTAATGTTTTGCTGAGGCGCACATCGCCCGGTTTCTTCCTCCGGATGACAGCCGATGGGACTCTCAGCGGTCGATACGGACTGGACTCCTCCGATATCCGTCTCTCCAGCTTCGGTTTATCATCCTTCTCGTTCTCTTCCTCCTTGAACTCTTGCAATGTCGCAGTGTCGGCCATTGCGCGTGCGTTTGATAGGTTACGTCGAACGACGTTGACGTCAATATCTCTAGTTTCGGACATGAGGGATAGTAGGAAAGTGACCGGGCCGGCATGCGCGTGATACGATACGCCTAAATGTCCTCCGATGAGCGGAAGACCCTCTAATTTGGGCAAAGGCACGGTTACACTGACGCCGGCTGTCGTACCGACCCACAGCAGTCCTTGTCCAGCCAATAGAGCTGAAATATGAGCGGGCTTGCTGCCTTCCCTCGCTCCGATAGTTTTCGCCACATCAGCAGCGATGTCAATATTCTGCAATAACTCAAATGTCTCCGAATGATAGAGACTAACGTAGGTCGAGTCAGAAAATGCGGTCCAAAGCCCGACGCCCGAATGAGCTAGGTACTTCACTGATTTATCGTCCTCGCCTTTTAGTTCTAGAATGCGCATGATTTCGCCTGTCAGCGCGTTGATAGCGAAGACTCGTCTACCGCACGTTGCGTAGATAATACCATCGACTGGTAGAACGCAATTCACTGGTTTGTCACCTAGTTCTATTGCGAGCGGTTCGTTGAGTGCCCACGAGTCGTCATAGCTCCTTCTGTAGATTGAGACCCTTCCGTTGGACAATCCTACGAACATCGCGTCGCAGTGGTAGCGTATTTGCGTGACGGCCGCTACGGTGATGACTTCGGAGAGTTTCTCCTGTTTCTCTGGCTCCACGCCGGAGAATATGATGATCTTCTTGTCTTCAGTGCCGAGCCACACTGTGTCGCCGCATAGTGTGGTCACTTGTCGGATCCCTTGGGCGTACTCCATCGCAGTCACCTGAAGCAAAACAGAATTAAATATTTTTCATCATCAAGAAATTAGAACTGTGCGTTCAGAGATTGATTGTGATAACTAAATTTCTTTTTTTAGATCAGCGGGGCTAAAAAGGCCGTTATAGCAGATTCAAAATATGATTCATAGCGAGATTTTCGTATGAGAAATTACAAAATTTACAATTCCTATTACAATTTCTAGTGATTTGTTTCGGCAATTCATCTTTTTAACAGTTTTGTGGAGGCTCCTAAAATGACCGTGCTGTTGACCTGTCAAAACCTCTTTAATTGTACAAATAAAACACATAAACAAAGACACAAAATAAGGACCGAAGGAGAGCCTACGAAGAGCTCTCTTCCAGCAAACCCTTTGAGGCTAGAGAGTGATATTAAATATATAATGATAAATATTATTACGGGATTTTATCGCGTACCTTTTAGTTATTTTCTTTCCCGACGTTTCTTTAAATACCTTAAATTAAATACCTTAGTGTCGGGCAGGTCCAGTGTGACCAGCGTTTTCAGTTTGGTGGCGCGATGAGTGAGCACACATACGTGACTGTCGGCGCCTCCCGCGCACACCCACACGAGAGAGCGAGCGCGACGCATAGAAGCGCCGCGGCTGCCCGTAGACGTGTAGAAACAACCGCAACGCACCTGGAAAATATCAAGTTTTTTACACATTCACGCCTGTTTCCCATCATAGGGGTAGGCAGAGACCACAGATCTCCACTTGCTATTGTTTTTTACAAGTGACTAAATTAGAAATTTAAGAAACCGACTTCAATGTTACGCTGAGCAATTTTCTGCAATCTCGACGTGCATTTCTGTTCGTAACTCCGAAGATCGTCACCAAATTTTTGTGGCAACAATCGGAAAGTATATTTACCCTTTCAAACAAAAAAAGAATTTTCGAAATCGGTCCAGACGTCTGAGTAATTGGTGAACATACAAGAAGCACAAAAAAAATTACCGACGAATTGAGAACCCTTTTTTTTGAGCTAGCTGAGCTAGACTTAGCGATACTAACCTCAGTGAGAAATTTAGAGTAAACAGAGGCAGCTTATGAGCTGGCGCGTGTAGATTTGAAGGCACTCGCCACGCAGGTGAGTTAGCCGAGGCCTGAGCTAGCTGAGCTAGACATAGCAATACTAACCTCAGTGAGAAATTTAGAGGAGTAGACAGGTGTAGCCGCCACAAACAGAGGCATCTTATGAGCTGGCGCGTGTAGATTTGAAGGGACTCGCCACGCAGGTGAGTTAGCCGAGGCCTGAGCTAGCAGAGGTAGACTTAGCAATACTAACCTCAGTGAGAAATTTAGAGGAGTAGACCGGTGTAGCAGCCACAAACAGAGGCATCTTATGAGCTGGCGCGTGTAGATTTGAAGGGACTCGCCACGCAGGTGAGTTAGCCGAGGCCTGAGCTAGCAGAGGTAGACTTAGCAATACTAACCTCAGTGAGAAATTTAGAGGAGTAGACCGGTGTAGCAGCCACAAACAGAGGCATCTTATGAGCTGGCGCATGTAGATTTGAAGGCACTCGCCACGCAGGCGAGTTAGCCGAGGCCTGAGCTAGCTGAGCTAGACTTAGCAATACTAACCTCAGTGAGAAATTTAGAGGAGTAGACAGGTGTAGCGGCCACAAACAGAGGCATCTTATGAGCTGGCGCGTGTAGATTTGAAGGCACTCGCCACGCAGGTGAGTTAGCCGAGGCCTGAGCTAGCTGAGCTAAACGCAGCTCGGTGGCCCAGGCGAGTCTAGCTCCTGGCTCGCTAGCTCGGAAGGTGATTGGCTCGTCACGACCTCGAATCTTTAGTTGGAGGCAGCAAGAGTCCACCCAGGCCATTTCGTCGTCTTTTTTCTGTGAATAAAATAATGATAATGGTTAAAAATTCAATAAATAAATGCTGGACATATTTCACACAGCGCCATCTAGCCCCAAACTAAGCAAAGCTTGTACTATGGGAATCAGATAACTGATAGAATATATATTTTTTTGTTTGTAAATACATACATAGAATACTTTATAACGCCCAGACACAGAACAAACATCTATGTTCATCACAAAAATGTTTGTCCTGGGTGGGAATCGAACCCACGACCTATAGTGCAGAAGGCAAAGCTACTACCAACTGAGCTAAGAGGCCAGTCAAAGCTAAGAGACCAGTCAATGTTATTAGATGTTTGATTGCTGATAGGAAAATAATTCGGAATAAAATTGATATTAACTGTACTTAGTACCGGTTCAAATGTTAAAGTATATACCTGTATACTCTGTTGTATATTCTGCAGCAGAGTTTTGAACATCTCCGGTGCAAGTTCTCCGTACGGCGTCTTCAAGGAGGCGGCCAGGTCTGCTATCCGAGAGACGGTTTCATAGTCGTGCATTAGTGCTGACATTTCACTGCAAAGTGAGTCTCCCGTCGACGTACTCATGTTGTCGTTTGAGTACGAACGGAGACTGCCGCTTCGGTTCATACCTGTAAATAATTTATATTAGTCTTATCTATTACTCATACTAATATGCTGCAGAAGAGTTTGTCTTTTTGTTTGAACGCAATAATCTCAGAAACTAGCAGTCGGATTTGAATAATTCTTTATGCATTTGATAGCCTAATTTTTGAGCTATCGTCCATCTTAAACATCAACTCAACACATTTAACCTTAAGGTTGTATTTACCTTGAGCGAGCACTCTGCTCAACGTAGGCGAGGTTCCAGTATCAACGACTTCGACATCTTGGACGGGATGCGCCCATTTGAGTCCAAGTCGTTCAGAATCGTCGCCGCCCGCGCCGACTGACACGCACACTACGAGATCGTTCAGTAAGAGCAGACGACGGGGCTTGCATTTAGAAAGGCCGCCGGATGCATGAAACTCCTGGAATAAAGAATATTTATTAGGTTCCACACAAAACAAGCTTACAGTTGGGCCGACGGATCTAGGCGTTCGTGAAGTCAGGCTTTTCGCTGCGCAGTAGAAAATTTTGTATGAAAAAGTTGCACTGCGCATCGAAACGGCTAACTTCACGAACGCCGAGATCCGCTGGCCGTACTGTAAGTAGTAGTACACAGGTACAGATAAGAAATGGAAGAAAGATTTGTAAGAATTGTCTTGTGTTGCTCTGCGGAGCTAAAAAGGTCGCTATTGCAGATTCGCAATATGAAATGAACTATAATGCCGTCTCTTTTCACTGTCAGTCAATGAAAAGAGATGGCAATAGTTCCTTTAATGCGATTCTGCAATAGCGACCTTTTTAAGCCCGCTGTTATCAATAGAAGTCCTATAAAATTTACATTATGACTGGTTTACTCGATAGATCAACATGTTACTTTCATGGCTATTATGTAAGAAGTAAGATAAAAAAATCTAAGTAAGTATCCATTTCAAGGTTATTTGAAATTTACACGAATTTTCATATTTTAGTAGACAAAACGGCAGCCATTTATTTTTGAATTTCATTATCTGGCTTCTGTCTAACTGGCTTTTAAAAATAGTAAGGAATATGGCTACAACGGGCTCCATAGTGTTTATAATTGCTCATACTTATAAGATTCTGAACCTAGCTGATATTTACAAAGATGTTACAACAATATTCTCAATTTCTGGTCAACTGCAGCGATCGTCTAGTCTGAGCATACTTGCGCAAACGTTTAAAAAAACAAAATGTCATCTTCATACGTTTCACAACTCACCAACTGCAAGAGATCGTCTTGTCTGAGCAGATGCCGCTTGTCAGCGCGCGAGGCCAGAAGTCTCGCGGCTCCAAACCTCGCCGCTGTACTGGCACCGCCGGCGCCTGCGACTCCACTACGGGTTAGCCTTCTCAATGCTGCACGGAATGCCTGCCAAACATTACATTATTAAAAACCTTATATTTACTAGATTCAGTTTATTATCTTAATCGAAAGTCGAGGTACTAATCTTCTCGGCCAACACGGCTTAAGAGCCGTTTTAGCCGAGAAGATTAGTACCTCGACTTTCGCTTCGAAGGTCGTAAGTTTGAAACCTGGCCAAAAATATATATGGCTGGCTGAAAATATATATGGGCATTAACACGAGCTCTAAACGGTGAAGGACAACATCGTGAGGAAACCCGCGGCTTAGTCAGCCCCACACGTATTGACCATGTCTTTCCTGTGGATATGGCCGGTTAAGCTGAGAGGATGGTTTAGATGCTGGGCAAACCTACTCCATCTTTAACAATGTCCCAGGCACTAGTGTCCCGTTAGATGTAGGCAAAAGATTGCCTCTTGTCACCGTATAAATCATCTAGTAAAGATTTAAAGGCCTATGGGTTTTATCATCCTACTAACATTATAAATGTGAATGTTTGAGAGGAGATGGATGTTTGTTACTCACGAAAAAACTACTGAAAGAATTGTAATAAAATGAAACTTGGAATATACATAGTGTATCACCTGCAGGCTGATTGTCTAACTTGTCTCAAACCTCAAACTGTCAAAACAATCGCGTAGGTATCTTCGAGTTCGGTCTTGTTGAGATAATAGTGACAGAGCTACTTGCGTGGTCCCTGGTCTCTGAACAGTAAAGGCGCTAGCTAACACATGTTGGCCCAGGGTCGCATTGCCTCTCTATCGCTCTCGCCTTGCATCGATTCGCCTTCTCGCTCGCACTCGCCTAAGCTGGCCTAGGCTGGCCCAACATGAGTTAGCGCCTTAATATTTGACAGTTTGAGACCGATTTTGGTCGCTATCAAAGATAGAAAGAGAGAAAGAAAGACAATCACGGGGTGGAATAAAACATAGGCTACTTTTGATACAGTTGTTACATGAATGTTAAGTTCAGTTCACCTGAGTTCTTTCAGCATCCCGTTTCCTCTCGTTTAAAGCCTCAGCGAGCGCCTCCAGTCGTGTCAGAGCGCGCTGTAGAGCGACGCGGTCCGAGTGACCAGGCGGTGTGTGCTTTAGCAAATCCTGGAAGGCATGTATTGACTGTAGTTGACTATATGATATATGACTATATTAATACTATATGAATATGAATAGACATGAATAGACTATATGAATGAAGTGGCAGAAAAGAGTTTAATGGGTCAATCGTAGTGAGAGGCGTACCACTAAAATAGGAAATTCTAAATTAAAATGTTAAATGTTAATGATTTTTTGGTCTTAAGTTTCAATTGGTTATCCGATCATGATATTTTCTTTCTTCTTGGATGAATAATGATGAATTCATTTTTTCAATTAAATTAAGCTTTCATTGAGTTTAAGTTGGATTGGCTACACAGCTAATTCCTAAGCCGTTTGTCACTATCAGAAACCTTTTCTAACTGTAAAAATAGCATAAAAGGACACGGAAATTACTTATAAAGACGCCAAAAATATTTCGACTCATCTGGACTCCAGAGCAGGGTTGGGCAAAGTTTTTTCATTAGGGGCCAAATTAAACCTATGAAATGTAATGGGGGCAAGATTTTTAAACATTTCTTACCATTACTCACAGAACAAAAAAAAAGTGTCAAAACCGGGCATGTCAAACGCGGCGGGCCGGATGCCGCAGATGACCTGCGGGCCGTAGTTTGCCCATCACTGCTCTAAAGTAATTTAAAGATGCCTTTGAAACATACCTGTAGGAACATAATAAACTGAGGAAACCTCTGCACCGGCTTGACCATAAGCCCGAAGAACGAGAGCCTATCGTGAGCGCTGATCTGTTTCACTTTGAAGAAGTCCGCTAAAGCAGATTTCCGTTTCGACTCCATCTTGGCCAGCTCCATCGCCACAGAGAAGTTGTTGATGAAATCCGAGTACACATCGAGGACGACTGCTTTTGAAAACGCGCTTAGGAAGACCTCGCCTGGAAAAAATAGTTTTCACTTAGAATTTTAACCTTATCTTTCTTTAGTCGCTAAATCGGTTGCCATCTCTTCTCATTGACGTTAGAGTGACAAGGAAAAAAAAACATGATTTTGTCTTTCGTAGTTGTGAGGCGAAAATTAATAGTGGGATTCTGAATTACACAGTTTTTGAAGGCTTACTCTTTTTAGCTATTTTAGGGGTTAAATAAATAATCGCAGATTTAGTTGAGAGGACAATAATAATTAGATTCTAACTCTGGACTTTTACAAGCAGATTATGACTTTCTGCTAAATTGTAAGATGAATGTATTCAGATTTAAGTTATGAATGACACAAAAACAAGTGCTTGTTTTTATCCATTAAAGTTAAAAGAACAAACTTTTGTACTGCCTCAAGGTGATTGCTTTAGGTATGTCTTTAATTTAAATATATTTACTTAAACAAAAAATACTATTATTCGTCAACTGGTTAACTGATAGTCCAAAGGTTATTTCCAATTCGATTTCGAATGCAAAATAAACAAAGGCAAATAATTTATACAAACGCTGCTAAAGTCAAAACTAACCAGTTTTTGATTAAAAAAAAACATTGTTGTTATAATTATAGTTAAAAAGTCACGGACAAATAAATAAAAAAAAATAAAATAAAATATAATGATAATTATATTTAACAAGTTATAAAATAAAATATGTTTTATTTCGACCAACACAAGGATCATAGTCTTATTATTATTAATTCTAGTCTAAGTATACAAAAGACACATCAGTTCAGACTATCTATATTAAGCAAACGACCAGTCGTACCGGAAATTAGTCATTTTCGCATTGAGTATTCGCAGTATGCGCTCGTATATTTGGCAATCGAAACACGTGCTAAGGAAATCCAATGGTGAAGTTATTGCGATGATACGATTAGAAAGATTCGGACAAAGAGAGGGACAGGTCAAATATAAAAATAATAATAGGAGACTTATTGTAGTCTTAACGGGAAAATGCTTAAGTTATTAGTTGATAACATGTACTTAAAAGAAAAAAATATTTAAAAAACTTAGGCCATTACATATTTACTAGATGATTTATGCAGTGTCAGGAGGTGACGTCACTAGATCTGAAAACGACCTTAATCAAGAAAAACCAGTCAAGCTGATTATCCATCGTAGTATGCCGAATTAATCGTTTTATTAGGCTATAAAAAAACGTAAGACATAATTCGCGTTCAGTCATGTTTAATGTACCGAAACAGAACAATCACTTCTGATTTACATAATAAACGACATGCCGCATTATGGGGCGTTCAAAATTAAACATTTATTATGATTTCATAAACCAAGCGTGTTTCCAATGTCCTTGAGATTTGATATTGCAAAAGGCTAAGGACTTAAAACAAACATGGGTCACAGACAAAGCGACAAACATTCTGACAGATTAATGTTGTAAACACAGTTTTTATTTTATTCTGAAACCTACATTTTTATCAACAACTAAGTTTATTTTTTAAAAGTGAATGACAGAAAAAATAATAAATAGCGGCGCCAGTTTTCGCGACATTCCATGAAGGCGACACATATTTCAGTATTTTATTGATGGAAAAACTAGCTCATAATTTAAAAGTTTCTTTTATCGTTTTCCTGTCTTTCGTTATTCCAATTCTTTTCAGGGTTTTACAAATGTTTTAATATTTTTTTCGAACGATGAAGTAGTAATGGGCCATACGGGCTTCAAAGGGGCCATGAATGTCATGCGGTTGATGGATGTTGCGCTCTACTGACTATAAACATATTTATTCGGTTCGCGACCCGCATTCAATATGATCGTAAATACAAGAGTGGGTTACCTAAAAGTCATGATCATTGAACTAAAAGATGAGATGGCGACTTATTTAAGTGTATTTTTTAATATTCGTATTTATTATACGTTTTATTGCATTTAACCTAATCTATTTCTACTTTAAGATTTATTGTCTGTTTTATAACCTAATCTATTTTACGTGTTTTTTTGTTTTTATTTGCAAGACTAGCCATAACATTTCTTAACTTTCCTGGAATATTCACCTCAATTTTCAATCTTTCTAAAAACAAATGATTCATCAGTTCATTTGCCTTTGCACTTGTTTTGCCTTTATTACATCTCTTATTAAGCTTAGATTCCATTTATGGCAAGAATATTTGAAGGAAGCTATTACAACCACTATTAACCTGTATTTCCTTGCAATCTATCCATCTTATCTTTACTTATTTACTCGAAATTTTAATTATTTTAGTTTTTAATGAGTTAAATTTTCCTTTTTGCATAATAAATACAAATAGAATTGAAAAAGAATCGATAATTATCTTGAATGCAAATCACATCTCCATCGTCTCAATTGCTGTCCTAGCTATAGACATTTGCAAAAGGTGGATAAACCCACAGCCACGACACAATAAGTTTATATTGGTGAGAACTAAGTTCAATTGCAGATCAAAATCGGAACCATGATAAAATATTTCATTGCCATACATCGTTAGTTGCTTACGAGAGTAGAGCTCTACGATCATCGCAACATCGAAGATTTCGCACGACGCACTATGGACTGCAAAAAACTTGGCACATATTGCCTAGTCAAGTGCCTAGCATAATTAGTTACATACATATATAGCGACTCTATTTGTGGTCTGTTGACTTTTTTTGCTTTTAATTTTTTGCCAAAATCATTTGCCATTTGAAAACTGAATGAAGACTGCTGTACCGGCGCGGCGTATATTTGCTGTGGTTCAATTGGCTACGGCCAGGATGGTGAGATACTCAGGGGCCCTAGCCATATTACACTATCTATCGTCGCTGTAGAATAGAACATTTCAAAATGTATAGTAATTGACGTTCTGACCACGTGACGTGACTCATCACCTTTAAACGTCAATTCCTATACATTTTGAAGTGTTTTATTCTACAGCGACGATAGATAGTGTAATATGGAGCAGTATAGTTGATCGAAGGAAGGCCTAGAAAGTAGAGCTCACCAATTTTTTCATCGCGGTCCCACGTGCGCGCGCAATCGGCCAACGCGGTCCGGAAATGTAGGTGGCATTGTAAGATGTCTGGCAGTCTGTGGAACAGCGTCTGGATCTTGCTGGCATTGAGAATCGCTGGACTGCTCTCTTCTAGAGGTTTCTTGTAGTCCTGTAAAGAAAAGCCCTTTTTATTGATAGTATAGCGCCCTGTTTGACTTCGTCCGGGTATATTTAGGCTTTATACATATCTCAATACGAATTTTGTGTAATAATATTTGAATTGTATGGAAATAGATATTTTAAACCGAAAACTTAGCAGTGTTGCTGTTTCTTAAGTGTTTGTAGTTATGTATTGTTTTGTTTGAAAGAGTAGAAGTGGACAGTGCAAGCTCTGAAATGGAATAATTGGTTTTCAAACTCAATACCTTATTTATATACTGAATTTGAAACGTGATATTTCCTGCACAATAATTTGCAGCCAACCTTTAAGTTTAATTAGTTAAAATAAAACTCAGTAATATGGATGTATTTCCGAGATAATTACTCTTAAACAAAAAGTAATTGACAAGTTTATGGACGTTTAAAACATTGTAAAATTCCACTTAAAACATTAGCGAAACTTTTGCAAAATATGACGCAAATCTTGATAAACATTGATCAACAAAAACTTCACACTACTACGGCTAGGACTAAGCAAATGGTAATTTCTATTAAACCAATATTTCTATTTTATCATAGCTTCACAAACTAAGAACAAAAATTTCATGAATCCGTCATATTGCCGTCATAGTTTAAAATAGTTAGCGAATTGAATAAGTAAGCACTTGTTGCTAGGATTGTGTTGAAAAAGTCGAGTGACATTTGAGTTTTGCTGACCGTCTAAATTACGTAAGGCCAAGTTCACAGGTCATGTTTCAGTAATGTTAAGTCTGACCAGCTTAGACAAAACATTTATTATTTACTAACTACTTACTACCTGTGGCTTTGCTCTATAACATTTAAGTTTTAACCTATACCGACCGACCTCCTATTTGCTAATCGTATTGCTTAAACACGCAAACATACTCGAGGAGTTTTAGATCACATTAACAAAATTAAAGATTGTAATACCTAGTATAGTATTATATTATCTGTGGTAGTACATAGTACAATCTTTATTCATACTAAACCAACCAATGATGAAGGTGATACATTAGAGTGAAGCTAGCATGTTACCTTATTTCAACCCTTCAGCATTAGGGTTATGTATGATATACATATTACCTTATAATGCTTGTCTTTATCGGAACAATTACAAAATACCTAAACTATTTTAGATACGTAAGTTATAACATTTTGGTACGCCACATCAAATCTGATTTATCTTAGGAAATGATACAAAAGTGTTGTATTACGGTGTGATTTCGCAATTAGCCAAACTAATGTTATGACAATATCTTGTAAGAGCGCTTCCTAGCTTGCATCATGTTACAATACTGTGATGTGATGTTGTCGCACAAAGAACCTACGGCCTTACATGGACAGGAATGTACGACCAAACAGTCTAATGATTTTATAATTTATTGAATGTATAAGGCATAAGGATATCTTTTCGATAAATAAGTAATTATATTTCTTCTTTGTTTGTTTGAATTGCAGACGTCAATTTAATACATTGAAAAATTCCTTCGGATTTATCCTATTCTATTAAACGAGCTATATTTGTTTGATGTTTGAAGTTTGTTTGTATGTACTGAGGTTCTCGAAAACGGCTCTAACGATTTCGATGAAATTTGCAGTAGGTACGGACGAAAAATCGATCGAATCGGGAAAAGCCGTTTTCTTGGCATTTTCACGCAAAAAGGTTTACCAGTGCAATGTGGTTCGTAATTGAACCACTAGATGGCGTTATGCAACCGAGCAGAGCTCGGTCGCCCAGATATTTAAATTTAACAAGCAATTTATTCAAAAATAAAAAACCCGGCTGAACTGAAAAGTTGGAAACAGCATTATCTTATCAATCACAAAACAAAATTAAATTACAATTTTATTATTATATAGCTATCTAGGGTTCGATGCCGTGCGCATTTTCCTAAACGTTGTTGTCACAGTTGACACACAGATGGCTCTGTGAGTACCTAAATTAAATGCGTAAGTTATTTCTTAAATATGAGATATCTCCTAAATGGCTTAACCAATTTCGATGCAGTTTGTTCTAAACGTTGCGTGTGACTAAATAGAAAGTTTTAGTATGCGTTTTGGTTAGCAATTCTATTTAGGGCGAAAAATAGATTTTTAAAAATTTTGAGACTCGATTTAGTCTTCCAAGATGTCATGTTAGATTTTTAAAAAAATTATATTTGATATCAGTCCACCAACTTCTTGATTTTGACATGGATTTTGATATGATAGCGTGATTTTCATTTTGAAAATTCACACATTGTTGCATTTTCTAGCCGCACTATTAGATTTATCGAAATAAAAAGTATCCTAGAGCACAATCGAGATAGAGACGATTCTAACGATACCTCATTCATCAAAATCCATCCAGCCGTTTAGGAGCAACGTGGTAATAAAGAATATTACATACATACCCACATAGAAACGCGCGATCTACATAACCCGGGTGACTTGACAGTCAGCCGGGTAAAAAGAATAAGATCAAGACTGTATTTCCAAGGTGCGGTAGACATAAGTCACACATTAGTATTTCACTATTCAGGAAAATTCATTCATTTTAATGACTCTACACTATAAATGACAATGATCGGTAACTACCCGACTATAGAAGGGTTTTGTACGTTTATTTCTAAGGATTCTGAGAAAACACATTTATTGCTTGTTATTGCGTTTGATCAATTCTGTTTGCAAATACTGTACAGCTTTTGATGCATGGATTGACGGCCACAAAGTGCTGCAGTGTTCATGTTTATTCCTCTATAAAACACATTAGCTTCTAAGCAATCTATTACGCAGCTAATAGGTTAAATCTAGCTCTTACGTAGGTTACCAAGAAATTTTAGATAAACTAAGCAGTCACCTTCATGGGTGACCGTTAAACGAGTGATAGATTGGCGAGTAAAACCGACTTTACGCCAATAAGTTAAATGGTTGGATAGTGTCGTCGCCGTGATGACTAAAATTTGCGTGAAAATAAAACAGCTGTGTTCCTTTTTTTTTCAATATTATTTTCTCTTCTATCCGTTGAAGCATCGCTAAAATAAAGCAGTACTTATGTGTGAAATCATGGGTTGTTTATAACTTAAAACATTTCGACGTTCGACAATGACTCGAAAACAATATCTTGATTTCTTTGGTGATCTAGATACAGCGTTAATGCAATCAGTATTGTTTCAAGAATTCCGAAAGCATTATATTCAATGAAAACCGTATAAAGAAAACAATTAACTAGGTATTTGGTATTGAGGCGTTGCAATAAGCTGATTCTTTGTCAATGTACCTATTATAGAAACACAAAACAATATTACACATAGCATGAAGTTACGTATAAAGTTTGAGTGATGTGCACTATACAATTGATTTTAATCTGTAAGTTGGCATAGATAAGAATCTTCATAAACAATTCTTACATAATCTATACTAATGTAATAAAGCGGAAGAATTTGTTTGTTTGTTTGAACGCGCTTATCTCTGGAACTACCAGTCGGATTTGAAAAAACTTTTTTGCATCTGATAGCCTAATTATTATGGAAGGTTATAGGCTACTTTTCACCATCACCATATAACACTACTACGCGGGTAACGCAGCTACTTCTTCATATACGTCTAAAGGGCGTTATAAAACCACTCCCGAAAATCAAAACAGTGAATTCAGAGGTTCGACGACCTACCTATAAAATCGTTTTACATACTTTTAAATATGTCACGCTTATGTCTGTGTAAATTGAATAAACAGGACCAAACCTGTATTCCCCAAGGAGCAGTTAATCTTTTCTCAGACCATTTAGCTCTTCAAGAATCTTTGAAGACACTCTTAGGGACTTTCCACATATTTGGCACATGCTCACAGAAGCATTCAATACGCGACCTTGTTATTCAGAAACTAAGACGTCAAGAAATGAAATACTAATATTATAAATCTAACGGTTTTTGAATATGTTTTTATTTCAATCACGCCTTAAATATTTTTTTTACACGAAGTGAGCCTTCTGTACGTAGTACTATGATTTTTTTGTGGTTTTAGGAAGTAGCATATTTCACCCAGTATTTTTACAGATTATGATTATTATTCAGCCATGGTCGTCCAACTGGAGGGCAAAGGCCTCCCTTATCTTCTTCCATAATAATAAACAACTACATAATGTAACATGAACACTTACATTCTTGTCTGCATGACATTCAAGCGTGGCGAGCATCATAGAAGCATGAAATGAAGTAAATGAAACATTTATGTACAATCGGGGGACAAATGCGATGAATCGACGTGGGAATTTATCTATTAATATTCATTTGCCTTTTTTTAATAATTATTGTATTTATTTAAGTATATAGATAAATTCTCGTGTCAATGTTTTCTAAATACGAGTTGTGATCGCGAAAGTTTACAGCAGCAGGGTCTACAGCAGCAACATCAGATAGAAACATCAGAATTTCGCAATTACAGGTAAAGTTAATACTGTAAAACTTTCTCCTTGTACAAGAATAATTACTATATAGGTAATTACATGATGTTTCATTATTTATACTTATGTTTTTTAATAGAAAGTCGATTTTTGTTATAAAATTGTTACTTTTATTTCGAAGAAGCAATCTAATAGTAACTGCGTTTTTAATAGTATGTGTATTCATAATAGTATACCTAGCATAAGTCTTTGGTAATAATTGATAAACACTATTAAGCATAACATGCTCTGACAGGCAATAAGATAAAAATCTCTTTAAATAATCAATATACTTATATCAATAATCAATACATATCAAACAAGCCTCAAAAACAAAATCGATTTTGGTAAAACTCAATTACACATAGACCGTGGCTTGGAATAAGATACTGATTATTTGGCGGAGGCCCAAATAAAAAGGAAACAAGCTTTTACATCAATTCTAGATGATTACACAGCGATAAGAGTCAATCTATGTCTAAAATAGGATGTATTATAAATAAAACCATAAGAATTTCTTCCCCGATCGTACATGGAATATATTCAAATCGCTCAAGCAAATAGTGAAAGCAAAAACATGAGACTAGCGTAAGATACAGCATACTCGACGGATTCCATTAAAATTTCTCAAGTTGATTTCTCAGTTTAATTAATTTGCGTGTGTAAACAAAAGAGGCATCTGGTTTATGGTAACATAAAGTATCTCTATAGTTCTGATACTGCAAAAGTAACGATCATAGAAACCTAAGACAAACAAATTAAACTATGCATAAGTATACTCGACATTATAATAACACATGGGAATTACTCACTGAAACCGTACGTTCGTGACCGTACCGTCCCTCCTTACTTAGATGAAGAATCTCCGGATGAATCTATACATTGCCGGTATCTAAATCGATAATGAACAAGTGGCAAAATTAAAAAAAAATAAAAACCACCTTCAATATTGTAAACTACACAATTTGCTGCACTCTCGAGCTGCATTTCCGATCATCATTCCGAAGATCTTTGTCAGATCCTCACCAATTTTTATGGGACCACCTAGGAAGTATTTTTTTTTAGAAAAAAAATAATTTTCCAAGTCGGTCCAGACTTTTTTGAATAATCGGGGAACAAACTTACATAAAAAAAAAGATTCCGACGAATTGTGACCCTTTTTTTTTGAAGTCAGTTAAAAATACGCAAATAGACTCGTGACTTTCTCAAAGACGGTACGGTAGACACCTTCTCAGAACTTGAAGTGGGTAGACAGAGTCAAGTAAACAATAAAATAATATTGAGGAAAATAACCTAACCTAACATCCTCAAACTTGTGTATTACGTGATACTCGTATTATTCTGTGGTATTACTATCAATTTGATAGGCATATTAGCATTTGTCATACAACCGGACGCAACCCGATTACAAAATATAATATTAATGTAGGTTTTATTTGGTTACCAAGGAAAAGTTACCATGTTTGAACAAAGCTACCACTCATCGCCAGACCAGAAAGATATAAATATATATAGAACGCAAAATTGGTCTTAGATATTGAGTTTTTTTCACACTTTAATAAATTCAAATTGTCAATTTGTATTTTAGATTTACTTAAAAGTAAATCTAAAATACAAATTGACAATTTGAATTTATTAAAGTGTGAAAAATGCGTTTAATTTCAATAAATTTAATTATCTTCGCAAAATTTATAACTTTTCTAACCTATTCATGAATTGATTCTAAGATTTTTATGTAGGCAAGTTTAAAGATTTAAGGTAGTCTGAGCTCTGAGCTGTAAATAATAAATCTGTTTTCCATAAAGAACTATGAATGATGTTCACTAATATAAATTTATGTTCAAACAGTCTTATGGACAAGCTCACGGCAAGCAAGCACGATATAAATAATTCCAGTCCTTCAAGCATCCATGATACTTTAAAGTTCAAGGGAAAGACACCTCTAAATATTTCATCAATTATATTATGTCCGTTTGCAAATCTCAAATGAGTAAAGCACAATCAACCTCGCTCAGTAGCAAAGGCCTATTCAAAACGCCCTACTTCCCAAATGCAAATGCCATGTGAATTGTAGGCGAGACAATAGAAGTGGCGTGTGCAGGTTAATATTTACATACGCTTGTAGAGATTTTTTGACACAAATCATATCCCGACTTAAAAGACAATGACAAAATTCATGAGACAGAAAAGAAAGCCACATTTAAAGAAAGATTGACGTGAAAATGTCCCACATATTATAAGAATATATTCTGTTTTAATAGGCATGAAAACATGAATAAAGTTCACAGAAATGACACATGTCATGCAAAATAGTGACGCGCGATGACACACAAAGTGGAGCGGAACGACTGTCCCTCAACAGGTTCTAAATAATATTCATGGTAGTAAAAACTCATAACACGGTACAGGTTTTCAAAGGCATGCGGTTATGTAAGGCATTCAGTAGCAAGTTGGTAGACTACTTTCCGAACAAGTAATCTCATTAAAATTAACACCTAGAGCTTAACCCGGTGTTGCGAGACTCGATTCGCAATTACAATTTAAATGAAGTGTCCCGACTGTCACACCTCCTGATAGAAAACAAAAGTGGCAAGGCTGACAAGAACGGCAACAGTTATGTAATAGGAACTGTCGTTATTATGATTGAATTATAATTGCCGGTTGTTTAGCTATCAATCTAAACATGTTTCCTTCCCGATCACGAATTTCACCGGCATGAGAAATGTCAGCGTGTGAGCCAGGGAGGATAGAAACCGGTTGCGGTGACTTGTATCAAGTGGGTTCCTCGCTCCATGTTGACAGTGTGCTTATTTCGGTGCACGATAATTGCGCAATGCAAACGTTTAAACATCGCCTTGTACGGATAATTACTCGCTATTTGTAGATAAATGAACTGCTTGCTACGAATTGATGAAGCCGTCGCTTTCTAATGGTGACGCTTTGTTGCAACCTGACCCTGGGCAATGAACAATACCGAGCTTGGGAATGCGAATCTACTGAGCCATAAAGGGGTGATGCATTGACTTGTAAGGTCACAATAGCAATCGTCAGCTGGCACTGCTTTGTGTGGTGAAATGAAAATTTGTACTATTGGACAGCCCTTAGAAAGAGCATGTTCCATGAACTTGACGACAATTAATGATGACCGCTTCTAAATTGCCACTTACGTTGACTAGTCTTTGTAGTGTAGCGACGTATGAGTTCTCGCTGTGTATAATGGCCGCGACGACATGTCTTCGACGCTGTTGCACCGAGGTCAAGGAGTCAGGGGGGGCGCCGAGCGAGGGCGGAGGCACCCTCCCTCCTCGCACTTCATGAGCACCCCCGCAAGAGAACAGATCCTCTTCCAACTGGAACACACATACACAACTCTATAGCACTTCACAACACACACACGTGAACTTTTCAAGAGGTTCCGATGAGTCGATTCCGAAACAGAAATAGCGCTAGCACATCTCCAAGGACGCGATTTCCACTCTTCCATCTCACGTAACCCACGGCCTTGCCGAGACGAAAGAGCGTCACGAATCGCGTCATCGGAACACAGAATCACAAACACGCAAACGTCAAAAGTATCCATCTGATTGAATCATGTGACTTACTGTGAAATTCAAAGTGTACTCGGCCTTTTCGTGAAGCAACCTCATACACGACGGACAAAACATGGCCGATATGAACGCGTGAAGCAACGAAAACTGCTAGAACTTTTGACATTTACGCATCGCACGTTGTACACGCCGGAACACTAAAAATAAACTGAATGAAGTAAAATTACAATCGTATACATGAATCCACTATGTAAGCTCACTGGATACCAGTCTGACATCATTATATCACATGTTAAAATAGATTTGTTTGTTTAGCGACTTAAGACCTCCGCGAGACGAGTCGTGCCTCAGTACGATCGACGCGTTACTGCGGTCTGTATAGTACTCAATGTCTACTCAATCGACGGCTCATGATTCATCTAAATAATAAATGAATCATGTGGTAACACATTCGTAATAAAATGTATGGACAAAACAAATGGAAGGATAAAAGCAAATGAAAAGAGCATTATAATTCCAGAAATGTCATCGCCGGCCGGCGGGACTTGTGAGTCAATGACCAATTTGTACGGCACAACGTCCGTTTCATTAGTTCAACTTTATAAGTGCTTACTCTATTAATTGAAAAGATGCTATTGAATGGAGTATGATGAGAACATTGAGAACATTCATTTATATCAATATAAAAGCTTTGAAGAAAGTTTGCAAATGCAATAAGCATTCATGTTTTGAACAAGGAGCCGGCCTACTTCACTTTAATGTTCTTTGAATTAATGTGTGGCAGAACTACTTCTCTGTGAATAAAATACTATCAAGTTTTTTTCTCTCACCATATCAATCTCGAAGTCTACTAAAATACATGTTTGTATTCAATTGACTTAGCTGTCTAGCTGCAAGCTTGAATTTATATGACCTTGGAATGCGATAACCGTAAAGATTTGCTTTTTAGATGAGGTGTCGTGCGCGGCATGCATATCGCGTTCTAATGAGTAAAGCTTCCCTTTTAGAGGGGAGTAGAGGGCAAGCAACTTTTAAGTAAATTCATGACTAAAGAAACCACCGGTATGTTACCAACATAATGAAAAGAAAGGAGCATAATCAACATTTGCATATAGGTTTTGCCTAACCACAAAGAAACAATAAACATAGCTGGAACTATTCTGCAAGTGAAGATAAGTTATGTTTGGTCAACGCATTCTGAATAAAAAGAGTTCCAACCAAAAATCTCCATCCTCGCTACAACACACAAAGTAACACTGAAAGATAGAAACAGTGGATAAAATTTTGCAGCAGTAATAAACATACCTCAGGCAGTTTCGGCATCTTGTCATTCTCATGTGAATGCATATCATATTGGTTGGTAGATCCTCGCCTTACGCTGAACCAGCGCGAGAGTCTCCCCCCTCCCTCGTCATCAGGGGGTGGTGCGGGGGGAGTGGTGGCACCGCCGCTGCGCCATCGCTCGCAAAGCTCCCGAGCTCTGCTGAGCGTGTTGCGCAACTGACCACTTGTCCTGAAGAAAAGAAGGAATGACTTTAGGCAAATACGATACACAAAAAGGAAAAGAGTATTCCAAAGAGATGAGCATCAACGATAATGGACCGAGCGAGCGAAGCGTCTTTTTATCATTGACCGAGCGAGCGAAGCGTCTCTGCATCAAGTCGGCAGAATTTGCTTTCCTCTGACTCTTTGTTGGTGCTCCTCTACAGGTCGTATTTTACAAGCGATCTAGAGGAAACTTGCCACGACTTTATAGTATGAGTTCTAAAGAAGTTGAATGCTTTCGATCTTAAATGTTTCTATAGAAGTGTTATAGTATAAGAAAGAAGGCGAAAATGTATAAGTAACTTGAACTGTGATTAAGTAGGTTTTCCTCAAAACTGGTTACAAATTTCGAGTCGAAGGAACAGGATGACGTTGAAAGACGTGTTAAAATTTTGTTTATGATTGGGTTTCTGTAATAAATAAATATTGAAATGCACTAAAGTTCTGTTTTACTTTACCTAGTGTCATTTTGTAGTGGTATATTAGGTAAATCCCTTGTGGTCATTTTATTATTACGTAAGAAATACAGTGATAGCTCATGGTACTAATGTAGTTCTCTTTGTGTTAGTTTCATGTAAATTTATTTATTTTAATGAAATTTTTATAACTTTTTAGTCAAGTAGGGCATAATCCTATTCAGCTAATATGCCTAAAAAAAATATAGACATATCAAGGACAATATTAAGAATGCTTTAGCAATAACAAATATGAAATTATCGCATTACTTCAATTGCGTAAGAGTTGCTGCTGTAATATATTCAACAGAGTCGACATTTCAGCACTTCGACTTGTTAGCTCATTGGAATAGTCTCGTAAAGCGGCATTCCACAAACTAATGGATAACTCAACGACAGAGATGTGGGTGACTATAACGGACAGAATTACAAAGTATTAAAATTTTAATCGGTTGCTAGTAAAATCAAAGAAGTAATTTAACGGGTTGACAAATCATTTTCTGTTTCTTTCTTAAAAGTTGTTAGGATTAAAAGACTACAGGGCTAAGATTGCCGTTATGAAATCCATTTATGAATCGGACACTAAATTTTTAATTGTACTAGGTATGTACTACAGTTGTTTTCATCATTTTACAATGATAAATCATGATAGTATGGAAAAATCGCTTAGCAATTCCTTTTGCTAAGTGATTTTTCTTCCATACTAGATGCATCGACAGAGGTTGTCCTGTAACGGCTATAACTACAGCGAAACTTTATGAAAACAATCCATGTGTTTTTCCAGAGTCCTAACTATTATTATACCAAATTCTGTCCAGTAGTTTTTGCGCAGTTCGTGAACAAATGCACAGACAGACAAATAATGTAGAAACCACTAAATTATATTCTGTAAGGTGGAGTGCCGTAATTGCAACTATCCGGTAATTGCAACTGGAGTCAATAACTCCCTCTAAGATCACATTTTTGAACATCTATAGATGTGGTATTGAACTTCTTCTAAAAGTCTCAGTCTAAAAATATAGATGGCGTTGATAGGACCAAAACTGAGCGAATGACAGGCCTTTTTGTAAAACTGCCAATTTTTCGGAAGTGACGCCGCTCGGACGCTCTTCGTAATTTATTGAAAAAAAATGTTTTTCGTGGTTTTTCGCCGGTGTGTTCACAGTGAGAGTGATTATAAGACACAGTAAGTTGTTATAAATGTGTTTGTTTTATTCTACGATAAATCTACTCAGAGTTATGGATGCAGTTACATTTGCCAGACAAAAAGTGCATAGTCTTGTAATTGTAACTATTTTGTTTCTTTTTTGACAGTTGCAATTTAACGACCGGTTTTGTATGAAGTTTGAAAAACCTAGTGATGTAACAATGACGATGACTATGTCGATACGTAATATTTTATTGAAAGGGATACTATCTACTTCCATACTGTGCTATGAGTTCTTAGCAAGTAATTTGAGTGATTGAGTCCCTTCATTATGTTGGCGCTAGCGGAGCCCTTTCAAAAGTCGTTCAATATGTGAAACGAATATAAAAAGGCTGTTTAACTTCTAAAATATTACTTATTGCGATTAAAATAAAGTTAGAAAAAATAATTAGTAAAAGATAATAGAAGACTTTAAAGATTCTTTGTCGTCTACTAAACTTTTTTCTTTTTCTACTAATCAGTATCTATAAGTGGAAACTTGTAATTGGCCATCAGTAAGCATGTACCTATCACTAATAGGTACTGTCTTTTATATGATCTAATCCATGTGTTTTCTACCTAGCTGTAAGTTTTCCTAAGACTCTAAAATAAAATAAAATAAATAAAATAAGAGTAAAAGAGGCTATTTCATAACTAAAATATTGCTGTGATTAAAATAAACATCGAGTCGATAAAAATCACGATAAGGTTCCCATCACTATTTGTAGTAAAATAGTTGCAATTACCGGATTCTTTGCTGAAAAGTGTTTTCGCGCAAAATTTGACATTTGTAGCAAGGGCATAGCTATTTAAATCGAAAGAGCTATATTCAAGGCATGTGTTCTGTAAATCCCAGTAGTAAGCGCCATAGAAAAAAAAGGAGTAAAAGTAAGTAGTTGCAATTACCCGCAAAAACGGGTAATTGCAACTATTGCTCCCTCTGTCATGAATTTATGCAATAGAGTTTTATTCTTTATCGCTTTACTTTATTTATAACAATGATATAAATCTACATAAAATTTACTATAGAACAGATCTTTCAAAAAATACATTTCTGATATAAAATATAGAATTATCAAGCGATGAAGTTAGGACTCCACTTTTTTTAGTTGCAATTACGGCACTCCACCTTAAACATTTCTTATACCGAGAGTAGTTTTTCTCGAGTATATCTATAATAGATAATATTTGAAAACGCACAAGAAACAGAGTTGTGTAAATTAATTCAGAATATAGAACTAGCAGATTATCTATAAAACCCTGAAAGAATTAAACAATAGACATCTATTCATCATAGTAAAACGTTGTTAGAACTAGAAGTACACAACATACATAATATACACGTGTTTAATTGTTTGTAAGATTATATAAGAGTCACAAAGGTCATGCGCATCAGAAGTCGCCTTGAGAATGCAATTACACATCAGTTCCCATGTGTAGGTAAATAGTTCCAAGTTATATAAGCGATATTTATTAATTTACCAGCTCTGGATTACTTGATTGATCATAAAATTAGCAGGATATGGTCAATCAAGCAGATACGGAAGATAATCAATTATTGATGATAAAATTGGCTAATCTTATTTTGTAACCACCTGTTTTGTAGAAGCAATGAACGCAAAAGCTAATGGAAGTGCTGTGTAGGAGGAAGTATGTGTTTCCGAAAACTATTGCCCTACTCTACTACATCTGTGATGTCATAATACTGGGTGCAGGAATAAACAGCACGAATTGATTGAATCTGGTAGAAATTTAATATTCAGCATGAATAGATAAATTATCTTTCAAACCGATATTCATGAGCTCTGTAAATGTAGAGACGGGTAAGTCAAGCCTATTGCTAAACTTGTCCTCATTCCTTTGTAAGTTGGCGCACAATTTTATGCTCCAACGAGACAGACGAACAAAGAAACCTTATTCGGGAGACAAAAATATCAGTCCAATTAATTGCTCTGGCATTGACATAGCGAGTATCATAAATCACATAATTAAACTGACAACATCTGATCAAACAATTGATCAATAACAATAAAGCAATTAAGATGATGAGAAACGAACACAATACTAACAAAGAATCTGTCAAAGGTTGTAACTATACGACACTTACTGTACACATAGCTTGTATATGAGACAAACCACGAATACATTAGATCATATTTGGTAATGTGAAATGTTGAAAGATATACACATTGTCTTTGCGGTTGCTTCACTCAGCGAAGCAATCTCGGTAATGCAATTTTATGGCAGGGTATCGGTTACGGTGCTTGGGGGAAATTGTTTGTGGAGACACAAAGGTGTTCTCAATAAGCAAACAGTTTTAATAACAATAACACAGATAAGTCAAAACTAGAAATTGTAGCTAGACGTTGATTTCGATTTGAATTTTCACGGTTCATTTCCATCAAGACGGTTTTGGTTCAATAATACCGCAATAAAAACATTCACGATTAGTGACGCTATGATTGTAAACCTGTCTAACCTTTGCCCGATCTAAAGGCAAATTGCAAAAACTTGGTAAGTAAATATATAGGATTCGCATTAGAACAATTTTCTTAAAATTGATCGCATGATGATAGACCATGTAACGAGCAGTCTTCGGGCTAGGGTCAAACGAAGCTCGTTTGACTTTTCCAACATCGAGTCAGGTTAACGATTCCTATTTGTGATTAGGCCAATTAGGAATTACCTCTCATTGTATTAAATTAGCTATACGATTCATCTCACAACGTGCCGGTTGATTTTCTTTATGTTTCTGACATGGCTCGACCTCTTATGTAATGACTATGTTTACACAACAAATTCTCTCCTTATAAGGTGTTGCTAATTACAAATCTTTAGACGCGATCTTTGTACAGTCGTCAGCCAAAAGGTCGGATAGATAAAATTTAATAAACAGAATATAATTTAAATAAATCACTGGATAAATGACCATAGCAATAAAATATAAATTGGCGACGAACTGTCTGCGGTTTATTTAAAGCAAGTTATTGATGAGTTAAATTATAATAAACACGATACATTCGTGCACAGACAAAATAATGTTATAGGCCGGGTAGTTGAACAATAAATTCATCTATTTTTAGAGCTAAAGCGTGTAAAGGAATTTCGATCACTGTAATAAACTACTGCTTAGCTGGAAATGCTATCATGCAGTAAACCTCTAGGGGACAAGAACAAACATCAGTGAAGAAAAAATAAAAATGGCCAAACCTAAAAACTGAGAAATTAGAACTAGGTGCGGAACTTAAAAATAAATGGGCACGTCTCGACCGCAATACATAGTTTTTATTCGTATCGTGTTCTGTTTTCTGGTATATTTTCGTGTTATGGCGTCCATAATAGTTCACGCGTTGTAAAAAGTAATTTCCTTTACATTCATCATGGGTTGTAAAGCTAACAGGCATTTGACCTCAATTAGAGAAAATAAAAACTGTAGTCAATGGCAAAACAATTTGTGTTAATTTAATTCTCAGATTGGCCATAAAACTAAGTTTACTTAGTAGTGTAGCCAACTAAGCCATATAACTAGTTTATAAAATGCCTATAACACAAATTATACTTTACGATTATTATCATGGGTCTATTTCCGTTCTTTGTTCTTTATAATGTTCCATTCGAAGTGAAACAGCAACAATACCTTCGTTCTGTAACCTATTGGTAATATTGACAATAGGGGTGTGAATAATTACCCCCACAGCAAACAACAAATTGACGCCAACGCGAATGCAAATCTACTAAAGTTTCATCTGACCCTGACATTATTTTTCCATATCTTGTGTCGATTTTATGAACACAATACCTATTACTATGTAACTTGTTGACGAACTAAAAATATATATTATGATAGTTTACAAGTATTTTTTTAGTTTAAGAACGTACGTTTTTATAAAAGACAAGTGGCTAAATAAAAATCTGATTTCAATGTTAGAAGCTGAGAAATTTTCTGCACTCTCGAGGTGTATTTCTGTTCATAACTACGAAGGTCCTCGACAGATAGGTACCTAGTCACCAAATTTTTATGAAACCACATGGGGCACATGGGGGATTTATATACCCTTTCAAACAAAACTTGACTGGCCTTGACTGGCCTCTTAGCTCAGTTGGTAGTAGCTCTGCCTTTTACGCTGTAGGTCGTGGGTTCGATTCCCACTCAGGACAAGCATTTGTGTGATGAACATAGATGTTTGTTCTGTGTCTGGGTGTTGTAAAGTATTATAAGTATGTATTTACAAAATATACAGGGTGAATTTTTGAGATGGGGCAGTAAGGGCAGCTACCTTAACCGTTGTAGCTAGAGGAAAACGTTCTTAGGAGACCATCCTTAATTTTTGAAAATATTTCGAGCTGCATTCACAGATTTTGAAAAATATGTACAGTCAGCGAGAAAATGGGCCATTTACACAAAAACTTTTTTTGATGCCAATCGATCCTGTTTCATCTAAGGATAAAAAGGCTCTTTCAGACCAACTGAGGTTAGAGTACTAGAAAAGTCAGAAATCGCTAAAATGTATTTCTGAGACAAGACAGTAATGGCTACCTTAACCGTTGTAACTACAAGAAAACGTTTTTAGGAGACTACCCTTAACTTTCGACGATATTTCAACCTGTATTCACAGATTTTGAAAAAAATGTACAGTCAGCGAGAAAATGCGCAATTTACATAAAAACTTTTTTTGATGCCAGTCGATCCTGTTTCATCTAAGGATTAAAAGACTTTATCGGACCAACTGAGGCAAGAGTACTAGAAAAGTCAGAAAACGCAAATACCTTTGATTATACATTTCGTACGAAATCATTTTGTCATTTGTCATAATTTTTCATCATTTTGTCGAAATATCTTCAAAAGTAAGGGTAGTCTCCTAAGAACGTTTTCCTGTAGCTACATCGGTTAACAAACTGCCTTTACTGCCCCGTCTCAAAAATACATTTTAGCGATTTCTGACTTTTCTAGTACTCTTACCTCAGTTGGTCCGAAAGAGCCTTTTAATCCTTAGATGAAACAGGATCGACTGGCATCAAAAAAAGTTTTTGTGTAAATTGCCCATTTTCTCGCTGACTGTACATTTTTGTCGAAATCTGTGAATGCAGGTTGAAATATCGTCAAAAGTTAAGGACAGTCTCGTAAAAACGTTTTCCTGTAGCTACAACGGTTAAGGTAGCCCTTACTGTCTTGTCTCAGAAATACACTTTAGCGATTTCTGACTTTTCTAGTACTCTAACCTCAGTTGGTCTGAAAGAGCCTTTTTATCCTTAGATGAAACAGGATCGATTGGCATCAAAAAAAGTTTTTGTGTAAATGGCCCATTTTCTCGCTGACTGTACATATTTTTCAAAATCTGTGAATGCAGGTCAAAATATTTTCAAAAATTAAGGATGGTCTCCTAAGAACGTTTTTCTCTAGCTACAACGGTTAAGATAGCTGCCCTTACTGCCCCATCTCAAAAATTCACCCTGTATAAGTATTCTATCAGTTATCTGGTTCCCATAGTACAAGCTTTGCTTAGTTTGGGGCTAGATGGCGCTGTGTGAAATGTCCAGCAATATTTATTTATATTTATAAAAAACGAATCATCATAATCGGTCCACAACTGACGGAGAATAATGTGAAGAACATACATAAAAGTAAAAGACTACGAATTGAGAACCTCCTCCTTTTTTTGAAGTCGGTTAAAAAACCCTTTACACAGTCAGTCTTGTTGTGTGCATTAAAAGATCAAACAAAGGCAAGGTAGAAAGAGTAAACGTACTAATGTGTCAAACACCACCTATGTTTTAACCTTTCTAATACCAGCGTTCCACATTCAATAGAAATCTTCTGTTCAAAACATCCATACAATTTCTCGCAAGTCTCCTAACACGTCATGGCAGTGTTAACGATCATTTGTCGCAAATGCAATGTATTGTAATGTTTATGCTTCCCCTGACAGTGATAATGGAAGGTTGGAGTAACAAAGCTGTTATAAGGTATGAACGAACATCCAATACTTGTAAGGTGGAGTGCCGTAATTGCAACTAAAAAAAGTGGAGTCCTAACTTCATCGCTTGATAATTTTATTATTTTATATCAGAAATGTATTTTTTGAAAGATCTGTTCTATAGTAAATTTTATGTAAATTTATATCATTGTTATGAATCAAGTAAAGCGATAAAGAATAAAATTCTATTGCATAAATTCATGACAGAGGGAGCAATAGTTGCAATTACCCGTTTTGGCGGGTAATTGCAACTACTTTCTTTTACTCCTTTTTTTTCTATGGCGCTTACTACTGGGATTTACAGAACACATGCCTTGAATATAGCTCTTTCGATTTAAATAGCTATGCCCTTGCTACTAATGTCAAATTTTGCGCGAAAACACTTTTCAGCAAAGAATCCGGTAATTGCAACTATTTAACTACAAATAGTGATGGGAACCTTATCGTGATTTTTATCGACTCGATGTTTATTTTAACCACAGTAATCTTTTAGTTATGAAACAGCCTCTTTTACTTTTATCTTTAAAGTCTTCTATTATCTTTTACTAATTATTTTTTCTAACTTTATTTCAATCGCAATAAGTAATATTTTAGAAGCTAAACAGCATTTTTATATTCGTTTCACATATTGAACGACTTTTGAAAGGGCTCCGCTAGCGCCAACATAATGAAGGGACTCGATCACTCAAACTACTTGCTAAGAACTCATAGCACAGTATGGAAGTAGATAGTATCCCTTTCAATAAAATATTACGTATCGACATAGTCATCGTCATTGTTACATCACTAGGTTTTTCAAACTTCATACAAAACCGGTCGTTAAATTGCAACTGTCAAAAAAGAAACAAAATAGTTACAATTGCAAGACTATGCACTTTTTGTCTGGCAAATGTAACTACATCCATAACTCTGAGTAGATTTATCGTAGAATTCAACAAACACATAAAAAACAACTTACTGTGTCTTATAATTACTCTCACTGTGAATACACCGGCGAAAAACCGCGAAAAACAATTTTTTTCAATAAATTACGAAGAGCGTCCGAGCGGCGTCACTTCCGAAAAATTGGCAGTTTTACAAAAAGGTCTGTCATTCGCTCAGTTTTGATCCTATCAACGCCATCTATATTTTTAGACTGAGACTTTTAGAAGAAGTTCAATGCCACATCTATCGATGTTCAAAAAAGTGATCCTAGAGGGAGTTGTTGACTCCAGTTGCAATTACCGGATAGTTGCAATTACGGCACTCCACCTTATAGTATATTAGAATATAAAACCGAGGAGATTTTTGACTAGCGGGCTTAAAAAGGTCGCTATTGCAGAATCGCAATAGGAATTAAACTATATGCCATGCCATCTCTTTCCATTGACTGAGAGTGAAAAGAGACGGCTTATAGTTCATTTCATATTGTGATTCTGCTTTAGCGACCTTTTTAAGAGCCCTGGTGCTGAGAAAGTGAGTGAGGGCCTTATCACATTGGCGGTTTGCGAGCCGGCTGAAACTTTCAGGATAGCTCACAACTCAATGACAAATGCATATGACACTTTCTTGTTTGTCCGTCTGTCGTTCCGGGACCTTGCAATTCAAACGAGAACTTCCCGATTAGCTAACCAGCTGAAACTTTCAGGGTAGCTCAGACACAACTCGATGACAATGCATCCTAAATAAAACAAAATAAAATAAAGATGGTATTTAGATGAATTTTGATATAACTCAAACAATCGCACTGGAAAAACAATACTGAAACAGGTTTTAAATAATGAGAAGCAAAATAAAACATTTGCCTTGACTCCCATTGTCTGTTTGCACTCTGACCATCTACCGTTTGAGAACACAGGAAATTCGTGTTAATTGTCGGCGTGACTCTGCTAATTGTTCGGCGGGATCGGACCACACCGCGACGGGAAGTTGCAAATACCAACTGTCAACTCATACTTGAGAACGGAACTGCAAACGCATTATGTTGTTACCTAATATAAGGGTGGATTCATTTGATTGCCCGTGGTCGTCTGCTACCATTTACCATAATTGTTAGGTAAGAAAGTATGAACAGATAGTTTTTCAGGGTGCGCAAATTGCACAATGATATCGGGTCTGAACCGTATCCCGGTTTGAAGAATTCAGTGTATTCGGGAATTTAGATCGTGAATCGTGTCCCAATACTCCCTCAAGCGACGATTATTTTTTCAATTTCCACTGAGAACAGACAGAAATCGATGCTTGAGCTAATTTAAGACCGAGTTTGGATACTGATAAGACTTATCAGCTTTGTTATTCAGTAGTAGTAGTTATTAGTGTAGAATAGAAACTAGTTTAATGTTTAAGAACTGAAAATAGATCAAAAGAAATGATTGGATCAGCATCTAACAGAAACTGCTAACTAATTGGGACGCTAGAGTGTAGAGTCAATTTCAGAACCAGTATCGACATAATTAGGTACTGAAATCTTAAAAGAGTTTGCTCGCTATTATGAACGTGTCTTTAGCCACAACTACGGTTGACTGCTAGCAAATTATGTGGGATGTTATCAACATCCCACTTGATAATAATAACTGAGGAATCCTACCTTGGTGGTCTTTATGCTATGAATGCCAAGACTCATTGAGAGCTCATGGCACTAGTCAGATGACAAGGTAATGATGACACTTGATTCCATTTGGATGTAATTGGAATAGGAGATGGCGCTTATTTGAGAGGTTGAGTGAAGCTAACTGATGAAATATCAAGTGTTATGAACTTATGAATCAAACATAGTGACCTCAAAATTACTTTAGTCAAATTCGAGTAAGTGATATCTATGAGGTAATCAATACAACGAACTGTAAGACGTTTCGAAAATTGTAAACAAACGTAAGTAGAGTAAATAGGGTCACTAATTAGGTTAGGTTAGGTAATAAATATAAAACAATTTAGATAATTAGTAGCAGATACTTTGTACCCGGTTACTAGAACTGATAAGTACAAGAGATCTGCCCGCCTGACCTTAGATAATAAGAAGATACAGCATAGTCAGACTATAGAATAGAACATCGCTTTGTGTGGTAGATGAATTTTACCAAAAAAAGGTTAGAAATGTTTCAAACATTGCAATGATTGCCTAAACCTAGCATTCTAATCGAGAATATGGCTTGGTTTTAACCTAACTATTCTTAAATTATTAAACTATTGCATGCCGCAGTCTCAAATGAACATAATAAGATACAAAATACATCAACAAAAATCTAAGCAAATAAAACTCCAACCATCAAAGGTATCTTATTTACCCTATCTCTTATTTACTCTAATCCCTCCTACAAATCGAAAGAAAGTGATGCAAAGACAAAATAAAAGAAAGCACAATCATCACTAGGTACAGAAAGCGTCATTAACTGGTATCCCCCTAGTAAGAGGTCGGTTTGCAAGCCGTTGATCTCAACTTTTGTAAAAACTTTTACATCCTTGCTTACTTATGGATATATAATTTCGCTCGAGTTCCTAAACAAAAATAGCTGATATAATACCCGACTGAAATCCAAGGTTGAAATGAAAAGAGTCTTTGTTCAAATCAATAGGGGGATACCGATTGATGACGCTGACTGTACATTAAATCCACTTAAAGCTACTTCGTATGATGCCACTGCGAACCAGCACTTTAGCAGTTTTTTTACAACTATCGCAAATACTGAGGGGCTACGTTTTTTTCTGTCACGTGTGTATTTATATCTCGTAGGTACCTAATTTACAAAATTCTATGTACTTGTGACGAAAATAAACATTTTCTGTTCTATTCTAAATGTCTATGCAGTAACGGTAAGACACGAGTTAAATGAATCGTGCACGAGGCGTATTTTAGGAGTCTAAAAGGCGAGAATTGGTTCTAATTCCGTCGACGCCATCAATCATTATTAGCTGCGACTCTCCGGTTGCCTCACTTCTTATGTTATTCCAGTAAATGTTAGGCACACATTAAACATTCAAATCTATAATGGTTTTCCATCATAATAAATTGTTTGGTAACAGTTTCATCATGTATTAGGTTTGTGTTGGGAATGTTGTGTTTGTAAAGCTTTATAGCCAATTTATTTGAAGAGCTTTGAAAGGATTTATTTAACACCTACCTCGACCATAATTTACAGATGCATTATCATCGAGTTTTTATGCATTCATTAGATTCAACGCCAATTTATTTGTTACAACAACATAGTTAGCTGTTACTATGTTGTTGTAACAAATGTATTTATTCCTACTGGCTAGTTCTTAATGCTTTAAAGCAATTGAATATAATGTAAGTATGTAAAACATAATGTATACTATCACTAGCTGTGCCCCGCGGTGTTACCCGCGGTGGGAGCTGATTTTTTTTTAGAGAAATGCAACATGCGACACTTGATTTTGATAACGGTGCTCTAAGAAAAAGATGGATGGTTGTCGGTTCATAACAGTAAATTAATTTGCTCGTAAAATACTCATGAAAGTAGGTAATATGCGAGCGAAGTGACCATTGAGGCCAGCGAGCGAAGCGAGCTTTCCGAGCTCACGAAGGGAGCGGAATTTTTTTAGACAAATTTAACATGTGACACTTGATTTTGCTAAAGGTGTTCTAAGAAAAAGATGGATGGTTGTCGGTTCGTAACTGTAAATTAATTTGCTCGGAAAATACTCATGAAAGTAATATGCGAACGAAGCGAGCATCGAGGTTAGCGAGCGAAGCGAGCGAAAATTTTTTAGACAAATTTAACATTGTGACACTTGATTTTGCTAACGGTGCTCTAAGAAAAAGATGGATAGTTGTCGGTTCCTAACAGTTAATTATTTTGCTCGTAAAATACTTATGAAAGTAACATGCGAGCGAAGCGAGCTTACCCAGCTCGCGAAGTGAGCGGAAATTTTTAGACAAATTTAACATGTGACACTTATATTTATGAAGTATTGGAACCAAATGTCCATGCCGATTTTGTATGGGAGGTTGGTATAGTATGGTGGTTTTGTATAGTACAATCTTTGACACCCCATTTTACCACTTTTTGAGAGTTATTTTGAAAAACCCTGAAACACGTGTTTATTTATTTTTGTATTTAAAGTATTCGAACCAAAAGAGATGGCCGATTCCTTGAATAAATTTGCCCCACAGATGCCAACAGGAAAGAATGCTTGCGTCATGACCAAATTGGGATTTTTGGGTTTGTTTTTTTATTTTATAATGAGAGTCCATTCATCTTCTTCCTCTAAAAAGTGGGATTTAAAAGTCATTCTAATATAAAGCAGCAGGCTATGACGCCCAGCATGAACGGAGAACCTAGGAAACTATATTTTTAAGGTTCCTATAGTAAAAGCTTTGCTTACGTTGGGGATAGATGGCGCTGTGTGAACATTTACTTTTTCATTATTATTAGGACTAGCAAAATTTTAAGTGAAGTAGGTATAGAAAATAAATGACGCACACAGGTGCTCCCAGTACCTACAATTTCAAGTAAAAAAGAAAAGTACTTAGGAAAAATTGGGAATTTCATCAATAAAATTATCTACACTCGTGTGCAGTGATTCTGTACTAACCGCCTAAAATAAAATATGATATCTATAAATAAATTAAACAAAAAGCCTTTTATTTCTCTATAATTAACATTTTTTTCTTATCACTAATGCTTATAATCTAAGTAGGTACTAGAGAACCCCTAAGGTGAAGGCCTCCTCCAAAGCCAGCCATCTGTCCCTGTCTTGTGCTACTCGGAGCCAGTTTGGTCCAGCAGTTTTCTTGATGTCGTCGTCCCAGCGAGCGTATGGTCTTCCTATGCAGCGTCGACCTCTTGGACCCTCCCAATTTGTCACTCTCCTAGTCCATCTTCCATCTTGTAGACGGGCTACATGTCCAGCCCACTTCCATTTTAGTCTGTATGCATATCCCAAGGCGTCAGTACTTTTTGTAATTTTAAATAAAATATGATAAATCCTCATAAATCACTCATCACAACACAATCACACAACTGAAACTCAACGAAATTCCTTTTACATCTGTCAAATTCTTGTCCGTCTGTTTTGTTTACTATTTGAGTGTCATGTCAACCGCGAAAAAGAAGGTAGGTCTATCTGATAAAAATATTCTCTGTGATACCTAAAAGCCCCTCCAGACTCTCGGCAAGAAACCCCGACAACACTCGAGAAGCGTGAATGTGAGGAGTTTCTCGCCTTCTTGTTCTCGCGCTTCGGTGTCGGTACCTATTTTTGGCCGACACAAAGGATTTCAAACAGATCACGAGTGAGAAAATTGAGAGTGTGGATAATTTGTTTGTTCTTCGAGAAGTCTCGGTGAAACTTCTCGCCGTGAGTCTGGAGAGGCATTACGGACTGTAGTACCGGAAGTGACTAAAGTTACTAATAAAATAACATAATTATATTCCCACAGGGCACGAGATATCTAAGTATTCTGTATGTACCAGTTAATTTTGTGATATTTTATTTAAATAATATTATTCAGACGCATAGTCTAATTCGATATTCGGCTCTGGGGCAGGATCCGGCCAGATTCTTTCAAGCTTCTTCTTCTTCTTTCGTATAAGCAAGTGGCCAACTCTGGTGACGGAGTTTTTCAAGCTAATCGCATGACTCATTAAAAAGTTACCGTACAAAGTTTGAAACCCCATTTTATCACTTTCTAAGAGTTATTTTGAAAAATCCTGAAACACGTATTCAATCATTTTTGATTTTACATATCTGAACAAAGTTTCAAGTAAATAGGATAACGCGTTAAAAAGTTTCATACAAAAGTATTTACCCTTTTTCACCCCTTTAGGTGTTGATTTTTCAAAATTTTATTAGCCTAAATCCTATTCTAGAACCCAATCTATCTACCTTCTAAATTTCATCAAAATCGGTTCAGTAGTTATGGAGATACGTGGTAACAAACATTCTCACACACACACACACACGGACTTTCGCCTTTATAATATTAGTAGGATTAGTAGGATTTATTGCTTACTAAGATTTCGCCAGTGGATTTGCTGTTACAGACGTAGTCGCATCATTTTGTGCTAACAAGACGTACTTATAGGGGAAAAAATGGCGGTTTTTATTGTACCAAACAAAAAATCTACATACAAAATGAATGTTTGTCCTCTATGCGTTCCTAAACCATTGATCAGATTATCATGAAACTTTGGTAGGGTCTTTTCAGGACGACCGCGAGGGTCCCGGTCCAAAAAATATATGCTTTACAGAATTATACACCAAACATTTTTCTTTGCGTGCCATTGCAACATTTGCAACGCATACCAGGTACAGCTGTTCCAGAAAATTATCTACACTACACTAATACCTATCAAAGTTTTATCCAAATATCCATTTGACGTGATTAAACCAAAAACATTCAAACTTATCTACTCAAATAATTTCTTTAAGTATAATAATATTGGACGGATTAAACTATGCTTGTGTCCATTAACACAGTAGGTAACATTAGCTTCACTCTAAGTGATGGCACATAAAACATTAAAATTGCAGCATAAAGCATCCAAGCGTGATGATTATACCACCTGAAGTCATGGTTGGAAATTAGTAGGAGCACCCACTTCCAAGTTACACCCGAGGCAATATCAAATATGGCATTAAAACTACTTTAACATGACGGTATAAGTAGCGATAACCCGTGGCTTCGCTTGGTACCTGAATAAAACGTAGTTTATAGCATGCAGGGTTAGTGTACTGTCTATGTTATCTTCCTAGTAGTGAAATAGTTTATAGAATCGGTAAACTAATCTCTAGCTAATATAGAATTTGTTTTAATCCGTGTTTACGTTGCGGATAAAACAAGCCTATCTTCTATTCCAAGAAACATATACTTACCTTCTGTTTCATTTAAATCGATATTAGCCGTTACATAAATGAAGACATAATTATACCCGAATGGTACCCAGTAAACCGAAATACATCTAATTTACATCTCCGTGAAACAGTGCATTATTGTGTACAAATATCAAAACAGTCTCCAAAATTTTCGCATTTAAACATAAGGATGTAATTGGAGGGTACGTACCTGGAGTCCAGCGTGGAATTGAGCCTTTGGGAGCGCCGGAGGGGAGCGTTGCGCACCGTGCTCACCGGCTCCTCCCAACTCCCGCCCGCTGACCGGTGCTCATCTGTACAAATAGACAAGCTATAACATTTTAGAGTCCATGTGGTATAGATTGTCTCTGGGAAATAAGTAGGCTGACTGATAATATTCGACCGTGGGATTTTATTTAATGAGAAGGAATATTTTGTGCAAGAGCTGATAATATTAATTGATGTGTGCGAGCTGAGCAATATGTCTTTGTCAGTGCGTATAAAAATAAAATTGTCAAAAGAAAGACCTTCTTCAGTCTCATTTCCTCCAAGACGCATCCAAGGTCAAGTCAATGACCTAATCGTCGTCATAATAAGATTTGGAAGTCAAATCACGTGTGTTTAAAAGCAGGAAATCACACTCCCCATATATACTTAAGTAATTAAATACATAGGTACATTATTATGTGATTTCATAATTTTGCGAACCTTGGAATTGTTTGTTTTCGTAGCGTAGACGATTTGTGGTTTTATAATATATTTCTCCCGTACTAAGTTGAAAAAACAATATCAATTAAAAAAAATACATAAACTAAAATTAGTATTTATGTCCACGCAAGGTTTTTATTTCTTAGGTGATCTGTTGAACAATAAAGTTAAAAAAGAATATTTTGTAGGTTATTCACAAGGGCAATGTAGAATGAGGGCCAGCGTTAGACCTTGATACCCAGAATTAGTAGGGTAGTCATTACATTGCCACAGGAAAGAATTCATGATATTAGTATAATAACATGATATTAAAACAAAATTGTTATGAGAAATTCGAATTAACGTGAAACAAAACAAAAAAATGTTTGCAATATTGATGTGAATTATAAACACGAGATACGTACATTTACAAGAAAATAAACAAAATGAGTCAAGCAAGAACTCCTTAAACACCTCAGAATGTATTTTTAGTTCTACGAATTTGCACACGATGGAAGGCTGTGATAATATTGTGGCAAAAAAACTAAATGTCAATTAATGGGCATGGCAGGAGCCTTGAATTCGGAACAGTGTAGGCGTTTGAGGCTACCACGTTTTTTAATACCTACCATGTTGCTAAAGTTTTATATTTGGTTAGGGAAAATTGTGCTACAGCTTGCAATGTGGTCAGAATCAAAGGAAGTGCAATTTGCGTTACCTATTAAACCCGAATTTATACTCTTAACCGCAAAACCTAATCGGTTTCAGCGCAATTAAACACTATTACCTACTTAGTTTGTGTTTTATCAGTTTGTGCTTGATTTTGATTATTTTGTCGTTCTTTCTCATGCGTTTCACCATGTCACCACTTCGCCTATCCATCACGTTTACCGTTCACATTAGCACTGAGGTTACGTAAGCGCCCTCAAACTCTTGAAGATCAAGGTTTGCCGCTATTTGAATTGTAAAACTTCACTTCAACTATGCAACACACAACTTCAACATAAAAGGAACTTTAAATTACAAATTGAAAAGCATTTGTTATCACAACATTAATTAAGCGCGACCACGTGTCGCCTGCGCAATGTTTGATCGAGCACTAAACAGAAAACTTCTCAATGAACTGTTGTTCTCGGTAGCACAATTGTTATTCTCATGTTTATGATTGACACCGTGGTTATAGGCGAACTGACCAGGGTTGACGACCTACATTATTTACTAAACTTATTTGAACAGTTTTTAATCGATTGTGTGCTGTAAAAATATGTAATTTCTTATTTGCCAAACATAATTGAACGAATCGGTAGGGGTTAAAATGGAATATTTGGTTCAAATTATATAAGCATGATGTTTGAAACAAGTTTTCTAGTGAAGATATTGACGATAACTGTTCTCAATCTCATTAGCATATTTATTGGTCGGATGAAAACCCTACAGAGATTGCGGATGAAATTAAGACGTATAACATCCTGAACAGTGTTGACCTCCCTTTCGTGATAGTGCTCGCTATTGAACATAAATCATATCGCCCCAGAGAGATAGCACCAGTTCCAAGAATTACGAAGAGCTAGTACTTGTATACGATGCACTCTCATAACGAACACAAGCTGCGAAGCTCGAATGTGACTATCGAATCCCACAAGCTTGCCAATAACATTATTAAACTTACTGCCAGACCAGTGCCTCTGGCGAATTTCGCAACACGAATTCACATGCCTCAGTCGGTCATATATTGAATTGGTTTCAAATCTAGCACGGCAATAAAATAAATTACAATGATACTTATCGAGGGAGCTTGTAAGTTATTTGCTGGTGCAGATAACCCCGTTAGATGGACTGCAACCTGTTGTAGGTAAATGTAAATATCGAAATCTCAGGTCCGTAACAAGAATCGATTTATGTACGGTCAGTAACTATCTGGTGATCTCAGTATCGGAGTGGGTCGAGATCTGAGACACCGCGCCGCACCCCGTCACTCACGGGCTCATTGTTTCGCCCGCCTAGAGCTTGTGATTCATAATATTACAAGTTTGAGATAAGAATGCAGCAAATAGGCCGTTGCGAGCGAACAATCGGGCTCGATCGGGGCGTTTATGCGCTTGACACAATTCCTGCGCTCTGTGTGCGGGAACATAATATTGCTTCATTGTATCAAAGAGGAATTATTAAGGAACAAATATAGGCTAGCGGCGAATTATGACGTCAATGGATCAGTCATTGACCATTTGCGAAGAAATTACGGTCAACCGCAATGAATAATATTTTTAAGGAAGCTGGTATTATTGTAAAACCAAAATGCCCGTAAACAAAATATTAACCGGAAGAAGAACAAAGAAAATTGAAAACGAACTAGGTGACATTGTATTGGTATCCAATTATGATTTATCCTATGAACATATACATATACGTTCATTGGGTTAATATTAAAACTTCCAAAATAACAAACCTTCAAAAAGAGCAAAGCCATCTTAATCTTAATGTTATATAAAAGTAGAATCAGGAATATTCTGCTGCATACAAATTCAAAACCCTTACATCCATTCAATCAAATGCCAGTTTAGCCAATCATAATATTTCCCAACATCACTAGGGCCATCAAAGGAAATGGCCTACTTATCTCTATTGAACTTAACTTCTTTAAACAATGATTAGCAGCTGAGGGCAATTGAGGCACTCTCCCATGTATAAGGGCAATGGGTCGATAGGAATTGTTCAATTACGTTTATTCAGATGGTTAAGACCGTCACTTACAATATTGCTACGATTGGTCTTGCCACACACTAGCTGGGAGAATGTACTTTCTACCGTTGGACGGCCATTCATAAAACTGTTGGTTTACTGAATGGCTTTCTTCTAAATTGTTCAATGATCTGAGAAGCCTGAGAAACAGTATAGTGCGTTCAGTAGTGAGTCTAATGTTTATCTGTGTTCGGTCTGATAGAGTATAGCTGGTAACCGTTACTTTTTTATGTTCAAGGTTTTTTTTTACTTGATAGCAATATAAGTATTTGAAATGAACAAAAAATATAATCTATATTCGTGCTATGAGATTTCATGTAGGTACTTTCTTGTTCTAAGACTGTACGTTGATTGAAAAGTCAGTTTTGCAATATTTAGTGGTAGGTACTATACTTACAAAGTTTTTTTGTCATAAAATATTTGCCCAGCAGTAAGACAGTTTAGGCTAATAAAAAAAATATTTACACCTGAGATACCAGATCTAGGATCAAGTTAGATAAATAGCATAAAAAAATAACAGTAACTTATTTAGTAATAAAATAAATATATTGTAATACTAAGATAAAAAGGAAGCGTTTATCGAAACACGGTTATCAATTTGATCCCTAGTCAATTACCTATTTGCTTTATCGGTTCCTCGGTCACCGGACATAACTTCACTTTGTTTACGACGATTACCAGTGTAAACTGCATCGCAACATTCGCAACACAACACCAGCACAAGAGCAAAAACAAATTGACTTTCTCACATGACCGCCACAATTTAACAAATTCATCGTTTGCCACTTCGCGTGTTGCTTACCGCAATGTCGGGTTTAAACTAAGCCGGATTAACATAATTCTGAGTGCACATGTCACTTCAATTGCCGAGCCTATGGAGCAACGCATACAAAAATTAATACCAGCATTGGCTCTTGTCCAGCCGGCAATTATTACTAAGGCCCACAAACAAAGCTAATTGTAAATATGCGCATGGCTCCCGCATCAATTGGGAGCGACGCACGACGGGGGAACATTCTGTGACGGATATAAACACAATTGGAGTTATTTCTAGAAATGGCGATGGTGAGATCGGGACTAGAAACGAAACATTTCGCCATAGTCATCAAAGGAATTGGAATGGCCGAGCTAATATCTTTTACGTAGCCGTGCGTTTTGTTTATCAAGATGAGACGGACAAGACCAAATGACTTGCGCAGTTTTGATGTCGCACTGATCTTGAAAGCTCTTAAATCCCGTTTATTCGCGTGTTATTTACATGAAAATGTCTTCGCATTTGAACAGTAATGAACATATTTACATTCCTTGAAGCGGTTGGACAAAAAGGTTCACGTACAGTTCAAGTGTGTTCAAATGAAACACTTGGAATGCAAGATTTTTCTACATGATCCAGATTATATAAATAAAGTAAGGTATGAGACGTCGAGAAGACTACGTCGGCGTCGTGGGCCAAGACACAGTGAGAGCATAGAGAATACGAACTAATGTGGCGACAAGGAATGATCCAAAAATAAGTTGGATGCACAAGCCTAATGATCATGCTTCGACGAATGTTGAGTTGGTAAATAAAATATCTTGTGAGATCGATGTCTCTTACTATTACTATTTGTTTGATATTTTTGTATGTGATGTTAAGCAAACAAGTAGTGATTTTGTAAACAGTCTAAATAGCTGAGCTGAGTGAGACATGTAATATGATCGAAATGACTTGAAAATGTAAAGGATCCTTGAAATGATATGCTCTTCGAGAAATGCATACTCACGAGACGGAGTGCTGACAAGAATTCCGAGTGAGCTTGCCTAAGAAAATGATAAATTTGATTAAGCAGTATATATGTATTAACTCATAAGCCGAGATAGGTAAGTATATTTCTTTGAAAACAAAGAGATCCTTCGAATTTTGTAACAGCCTTTTGATTATCATAATAAAAAGGTAAAACAGGAAGAGCACATGTAACTGTGGCAGGCAACGTGTCTGCAAAGTTTTGACTCATATCAGTTAAAACAAAGTTTATTGCACTGGATAGTAGCCAAGCTAATTCCATTTAGGTGTACTATGCTTATGAAATTATGTTCACTCTTGTTAATGTTTTGAATATTATGTACAAAAATGGGTAGGTACCTATCTCTATCATTCGAATTAACTTTAGTGTTAGTGACCTCTCGCTTAGAATAGCGCAATGGTTTACTGTCCTATTTCTATGTAATCTAGTTTGGGTTGGCATGGTAGTATTGATCCAGTGCAGTTGAAGATAATTTACAAGAGAACCTTATGTCAGCACCGCTATTCTGCGGTTTTGTACTAACGAAGTTCCATTCAAAACTTGTTTTTTGTAATGCCTCGGTGCGTCAGATCTGAGATCAGAATTGTGCCTTGGCTGGTTCCCGCACGTTTTTATAGCAGGTAGGTAAGAGTACTTGATGATCTTGGGTTTCAGATTAAGAAAGAAACAGTCAAACTAAGGATTTGGCGTGTCGACCAATGCTTTACCGAAATAGAGCTATAGAAGTGGCTGTGAGGGTTTCATATATTGGCCAATAGCATGGCATTGATTTGTCACGTCAACAGCATGACGTACAATCATTGCGTGTACTTACATTTAATGAGCACAACCGAGTCGTGGGGCTCGCACTGCACCTGGGTGGCATTCATGGTCAGCAAGCCCCCGCTGACCGCGCCGCCACCCGCCCCGTTCGCCTCACTGCAAGAAAGACATGTTAGTATGAAGAACATTGACTTGTACGTCTAAAATCGTGCTACGGCAACCAGCAGGTCTATTCTTGAAAGCGACAAATGATATGTCGTGACAATTATCGAGGTTCGACTTATGTCGGAGGAATGCATAAGTCCACTCTTGAAAGCGACAAACGGTAATCGTGGCAATTATCGGTTTAGCTTATGTCGGTGATAGTTCTGAGTATTCACCGATGTAAGTAGAACCATAATATAATTGTCTTAATGTATTGTTTTTGCTCTCACACAAGAGTAGACACACTTAACGAATTCTTCGTCAAACTGTAATAATTGTCACGATTTAAATCATAAGGCGCGGGACGTACAGAAAAGACGTAAGACGAGGACGCGTCGCAGACATACCTGTCTCTTCCGCGTCCCTTTCATAGAAAATGTATAGAAGCGTCGCGCCGCAAAACATACAGAATAGACGGGGCGAGGTCACATTTTGTATGAAAGGGACGCGGAAGAGACAAATGTCTTCGCCCCGTCTCTTCTATCTGGCCTGCGCCTTAGGATGCTTTTAGAGGCAGACAGACATACTAACTAAGATTCTTCACATAAAGACAGACATAACTATCAGTTCAGTGCTTGCATGGGTGATGCATAGTAGACCAATATGCAATAGATATTTGAAAAATTACTAAAATAAAGTCGCTAATAGTTTGGTGCAAGAAATAGTTTTTTTGCGTCAATACTGAACTACATACTATGAAATATTTAAAACAGCCTTCGTATACATTATGCACACTTAAACACTGCAGAGTTGCGTGGTGTGTGACTAAGCACAGAAAAAAAAAGCAAGGTTCCCAGATGTTGACAATAAATGGCATTAGGGGCGCTACTGGTGCCACTGCTTCGTTTATTTTTGTCGCGGAGCAGAATTGTTTGCATTGCTATTTTCCGGTTTGTAAACGAAATTAAAAGCATTTTGAAACTTTCAATTTTACTTGTACACGGAATGCGATGTGGTTGCATGCAGATTCCTGGAGCCTACTTCAATCACACCTGGTTGTTGTGATTGTGGTTGTGGTGATGTCCACAGTGCATAATCACCTGCACCAGGGAGGACCTTATGCAGGCTTCCGAAAAGGGTGTAGAAGTCGCTACCTACTGGTCCAATACTGTTTAGTATTACAAAATAAGTTGAGTCTCGACACATATAGAAGAAGAAGACCTGGTTATTTTAAAAATAATGAGCTCCACAGAATGTGGATTTTATACTTAATGTTACCGATGTACAGATTACTTCATAGCTAACTAAGGAAGTCCACAAGATAGGAAATGATAAGACTTAAGCCCCCATTACATTATCCAATTTACCGTATGCCAAGTGCTAGTTCATCGCTCTGTGTCGCTCTTTGGTCTAAGAATTGCGTGTGCATCCTGCTTTAACAGTGCTAACTTTGGCTAACTTCAGTCAGTTAGCACAGTAATAAAGAAGGATGCACAATACGCAATTATTATACCGCGTTCACACGCTTCCGAGCAAACAGACATTCAACGAGACAGGTATATGATCAGCGCAAGCACGAAGTAGCTCTATCACTCTCATCTCCAAGGAGACCGAACACGACAAAAGATAACGTATCCGTTGAATGTATGTTTGCACCCGAGCGTGTAAATGTGCCATTAAGCCAAAAAGCGAGACAAAGCGCTAACACACTAACTTAGCATACGGGAAATCGGATAATGTAGTGGGCGCTTTAGCTTTTCCGTTTTATGACTTTAGTTGACTAGCTTATTCTTAGCAGTAGGTACTAGGTACCTCTCTTTCTGTGATTTCAGTTTAAGTAGGCTTGCTAACTTTAAAAAGGAATTGGTGACACGTGCGCTAGTTTTGTCCGTGACTTAAGTTACAAGACACACACAAGACATTATAATATACCGTTGGCAATGAAAGAAGTGGATTTGCAAACTATCACTCGTATTTAGATCGACTTTTTGGAGGCGAGGCTGATATAGTAAAACCGATTAACTTCAAAGCGATTCTGGTTAAAATACCTGTCTCACAGTCATGTTTATTGTTCTCTAGCCTACTAGGTACTACACTGCTGATTTCATCATCAATCATGGGAATTAGCTACGCTCATTAAATCATTATTCCCATTAATGTAACCAGTCCACAGCTGATTAGATTTCCATCAGAGTAAACAATCATAATCAATTGTATGGAAAAGTGATGTAATTAGCAATAGTGAGTCAGTAATTGTTAACAGGTGGTGATGGTGACTAATAAATGTATTAATTGTATAATTTAATTATAGACAAGTGGCCATGGATCAATGTCAGGGTTAGGACGAAGGCGTTAATGGATTTCGGCAATGTTTGGGTGGAATTGTGAATGGCAGCTAACGAGTGAAGTCTTGGATTCATTTTTTATTCACTACATAATACGGCTCTAAACCTGTCATTTACGTAACCACGGTGCTGGGAAATGTAGGTTATTATTTTAGATAGAATACCAGAGCACCACCAATAATTAAGAGATAAACACAGGCCAGAGGTCATTGGAGATGGTAGGTATAGGTAAGTAAATTTTTGAGGTAAATGACCAACCACTTTAAAAATTCATCACAATTTTGATAGCTAAATTGGCTGATTTGATAAAAAAGTTGACACAAAAGGTTGTAGTTGAATCCTTAGATCTTCATCTGTATAGAATCTGAAATGCCTGTAAATCTGCTTTGATGTCTGCTAAATAAAAAAAAAAGTTTGGGGATACAGTCCAAAAAACTGGCACGGGCGTCTGTAAGAGACCGGCGGGTTTCACATTGGACGGCTTATACCTCTGACATTCTATGCAGGTCTTAAGATATTCGGTAACATATCGTCGCATCCCCGGGAAGTAATAACGCTACCTACTTTAAAACTAACCTAACAGGCAAACAAAAGTTATCAAATTCTTATATTTTTGCCAAGAGAGCAAAGACAGATGGAAGCTGTTGAGTTTTTTATGTGTATCAATTAGACATAGACACACATGGTTGTTGTAAGATAAGCTTGTAACTTCACACTCCCCAATTCTAACCGAAAATAGATGAACATCTTTTAGGGCAACTTTTAGTGTAGGAAACATATGGACTGATAATAAAGTTGGGTTCTTTTGTGGTTTATCTAGTTTTGTTTGAGTGTTTCAAATGACAGGATGAGATACTAAGAATATTTATAAGGGTTAGGAGTTTTATTTGGGTGGTCTTTGTTAAAAGATTAATATTCTGAGCTTCATGTGAACATTTGAAACAAAGGGTAATTGAAAACAGACTGACTGATTCAACACAAGGGACAAAAAAGTGTTTCATCAAGTGAAAAAATGCTCAACCAACTAGACGGGCAATAGCCTTGATGGAAACTATTGGAGACCTAAATATTGATGAAGGAAAGATTTGAATTTGAATTGGTCAAACAGCAGAATTGGCCCAATAGAGATTTATAGGTACAACTTGTGTGTACTCATCTAAATACAAGTATGCACAACTAGCTGCAGGAGTAAAGAATATTTTGCAAGCTTTTTTTTAATTTTCAATGAAAGATTTTGCAATTTATAATTCAGGCTGTACTTACAAAAACAATGATCTTTTCATTGTTCGTTCGTTCATTCATTTGTGTGGTCTGTGTCTTCTGACCCTGACTTCACCTAGCTTTATAGCCAATAGCCATCTGAAATAATGTACCTTTCAAATGGCTAAAGAGTTTTTTAAATCCGATAAGTACCTACCTAGTTTTAAATATTAACTCCTACTTCGGAACTTAATAAACGTAGAAGTACCTATGTATAGATTCAAGTTATATGTTTAATGAAGGAATTTCCAGTATGCCTAAAATCAGAGCAACAGACATTTGTGCACTTATGGTATTCCCCCGCAGCCAATGAGCTATTCATTCTCTCTAAAAAGTGATAGATTAATTTTAAAGACAAATTCAATAATGTTACTACTCGACTATGAATTGTACCATAACAATAGGTATTTTGACAGTAGAATGAAAACAGCCGATAACACATGTATAGACAACTATAATAAATAACATGATGCCAATTGAAAACGATAAACAATTAATTTGTTGGCAGATGGCTTGCTTAATGATGGATAGATTATACAAGTGCCTAGGGGTGTGAATAATTGTTACCAGTTTGCTGAAAGCCAATCAATTGGATGCCAAATTCTTGTTTTGAACAAGAATTTATAAGATTCAATTGAGGTATGATATACAAAGCCAACTTAAATACCTACTTACTTCAAGAACAGTAATACCTAAGAGTGATCAATATCCACAGGAAAATAAATATTGAGTAAGTATTTAGAAAAAAATTTGGGGAGTTTCCCTTATTTATTTTAAATTACACTCCTAATTTAATTCTTTACATAACTAATTAGGTAGGTAGGTACCTATTGTTGGTTCAGAACTTTATCCTCTGGGAATTCCTACATTATCTTTATCTACCTACCTACTTATTTTGTAGTTTTAGTTAGTGTACATATTTTTGTTTGTGTGTTAGTGTAAATTTTTGTAATATGCAGGTTATTTATAATCTGTTTACAAGTATAGAAAATTCTAACTACCTGGTGTTAATGACATCATAAGCTTATGAAAGCTTGCATTGTAAGCTACTGATAAAGAAATATCTCTTAGATAAGAAGCTCACGGTATGAACTGACTCTATGTTTAGCGGAGACTTCTTATCGGATAAGGGTGATAAAATTATGTCACTTAATTTCTTGGTCTATATTGATATTCTAAGTATGAAAATTAATTTACAGTGTTTTAGACGTGTTTACACTACTATGTAAAAGTTTTTTTTGATAAGTATAAATAAATACATAAAATAAAATTAGAACATTCTGTAAGAAATCTGAATAAAAAAAAGAAAGGTCAAAAGTATAATATTTAGCAAGTAAAACAGTCTCCTTCACAACAAATTGAATTAAAACACATGAATTTACTGTTTGTGCAAAAATTTTGCTACTCAATGCAAGCAATAGCTAAATTTGTAAATTGTGCAGAATGAAAAATGCTTGTAAAATGCCTCATCAATAATCAGAGCAAGGAACGTAATTGCTCCGAATGAGTTAACATTTGAAGCAGGTGCAACTCAAAGCCTCATCAGTATGCATATTGGAATTGATATGTGGCACAGTTTCTAGGACATCAATTATCTAGGCTATGTAACAATACCACACAGCGTGCTATGATTCAGCCTTTTTATCCATTGAAACACGAAACCAATCAAGGCAGCGCGGCAGGGATGCTTCACACGGTTTATTTGATGCTATCGCAATAAATTCTCATCTCTCCACTTGCGCTGCGATAGGACGTCTCGACATTTGACACTGGTACGGCCGAGCCGTTGTCACAATTTTAGGTCAAAGTACATTGAACTTGAATGCGCTTTACTCACCGTAAAATGCTTATTGCCGGCACTTGCTTTCCTGCGGAATGCGTGCAGGCAGGGCCCGCATTCGCTAGGAAAGCATTACCCACTGTTTTATGCACGTTTCGAAAGTTTCCTCAGTGGGAACCGGCCACGACAACAATCACTGGTCACAGGCAGTCACAGCTGGCTCCAAAGCATTCAACCTGGCCGTAACGTACTCAAACACCACCTCGATCCACTGTTTTGAACAAAAGGCACTGGAATCCGTGCGATGCACTCATCAGATTGTTCACTGGCACTGTTCTGTCTGTCACATAGGAAGTGCAGGTTCACACGCGGACTCCAATGTAAACAAACTGATTCTTCATTAAATTACAAGCAAATTAACGAAAGAAACGTCGGTCACACCGCAAAATCCGAAAAACACAAGACGCGCAGCTGGCTAGCTGTCGCCTCTCGCTCGAGTGCGGGTGTGACGGCGGGTGTGGGGGGAAGCCGACCGCTCCTACCGCGCCCCCTATCCTTCCCGCCTCGTCTCGCACAAGTCATTTTCATTATACGTTCATTTTATTTTGAAGCTGCGTCTGCGCTTGGACTTGCTTGGTATTACCTCTATACTGTAGTGTAGATCACTGATTTATTTGCAGTACATAGACTGATTATTTGATTAGAGAAATAAATAATTGTAGGTACCTTAAACCTAATTTCCAGTTAAAAAAATGATTTATCTTGTCGCATAAAAGTCAGAACATGATGGTATTTTAGGGAAACGGAAGTTAACGGAACGTTATTCTCAATTCAAACTTACAAAAACGGTAATCTCTTATAAATATTTTCTAAATTATATTATAGTGCACTAGGTACCCTATTATACCTCTAATTAGGTGTGGTTGGTAACCAACAGGTAGGTAGGTAAATATTTCAAAAACACCTAACATTATTATCCTCAAGAATGGCTAGATGAGAATATTAAATAACTAATACCTATGCAAGCCGCTGCGCTGTGCGCTGACTGCAATGAAAGCTTATCAATAACAGTATCACACACAAAAATGCGGTGGCTGGCCTTCACTTGCAAAAATCTGTCAAACATGTAGGTACGAACCGAACAACCAGGTATTTTCGAAAAATACCATTTCGCACGGCACACTTTCGGGCAATTTGCGTGAAAGTATTCTTTCATTGGTGATCTATCAAAGGTTTCTCCTTTATCATTACGCCTGGGTAACCACCCCCGTGGGCCTGTAATTACTTGCAGTTGCCGGCAGATGAGTAAATGCATTAAATTCTGGGTTGTAGGGAAAGTGAAGTGATAATGGAACACTTGCGACAACATGATCATAGTGTTTTGTTCCTTTCTACCAAACTGAGAAGGGATTGACCTCGATGGTGCAACTGGTCATAAATTCTATTTCTACACATACCTACCTAGGTAGGTACTCACCTGAGCTACGCATAAACAGTCCTTCCTATCCGTGAGATCGGAAAGGAACATCTGTCACTGTTTTTGCTCATCAAAATAACAATACACTTTTACCCCAATTCACAGAACGGATGTAGGGTGCGGGTTGGGTGCGTCCTTGATAGATTTGAACCGGAAACATTCTATTGAACATCTAGTTCAGGCTTCATTTTAGTGGTCCTTCGAGCTTCTCGAATTAGTGGTCAAATGCGCTGCTAAAACAAAGAACACTGACATCCTTAAAATACCTATGGCTTAATTTTTTAAGGACACTGATGTCCCTAAAATATCTAGGTAGGTACCTACTTATAATAAAATAGGTTAATTTTTTTTAAGGTGATTACTTGATTAGTGTTGTATGGTACTAAGAAGCTGTGCCAGGGGAAATGTTATTTTGTAGGCCTATAATCTAGGTAGAGTCTTATCTCTACCTTCGGCTCTAGGGACATACATATCTACCGGCTTTAGGTAGGTAGGTACCTATATACCTATCTGCATACGCAAGTCATAGTAGGTACAGTCAGCGTCATCAATCGGTATCCCCCTATTGATTTTAACAAGGACCCTTTTCATTTCAACTTTGGATTTCAGTCGGATTTGCTAGTATAGGAACTCGAGCGAAATTAGATATCCATAAGTATACTAGCAAATCCGACTGAAATCCAAAGTTGAAATGAAAAGGGTCCTTGTTAAAATCAATAGGGGGATACCGATTGATGACGCTGACTGTACATAAGTACCTACGTGCGAAGGTACTTTGTAAGAAGGTTTTGCATTTCGAGAGGGACAAATGGGGCAATAGGCCTGTTAATAGTTCTAGCGAGTAACATGATGTAAAGTTCATTCAGTTCAAACGGATATCCTTTCTATTTCGATCCAAGGATAAATGTTAATGGTTACCTGCGTGTTGGTTTAATATTTCACCTCTTTGTCAACACGCTATTGTTTGAAATAGTCATTCAATTCTCAGCCATTAGTTTCAATCATGTACCTATTTGAACCATTATTAACCGGTATGATTATGACGTCTTCAGGGTTTAGGTAGGTAGGTAAGTGTTTTCTACCTATATTTTTCTAATCCTTCCTAGGTACCTACCTAAATAAGATACCTAGGTACTTAATGAAATTTTAGGTAGGTACCTACCTACTCGTAACCAAAATTAAATTAAGTAGGTAGGTACCTACATAAATTACTTACCTACTTACAAAATAAATTTTAGCCTAAAACCAACTCTCTCTGTTAAAAGAGTTTAGGCCGCTCGAAGGCCTCCGTCACGGTAAAGCGACTACCTACCTATATCGCTGGTGCTGTCCGTAGTTGTAGTTCCGACTATACAGCGCCGCGCATTCATGAGAAGAGAAAAACGCTGAGAATTTTAGAACGCAATTTGAACTAAACTGCGTGTGCGTGTAAAGAGATAGTTTGTCATTGCTCAAGAATCAAGTGGCGGTAGGTGCTTGTTCCTATCTGATAATCTGTGCTCCTAAGATATATTCAAGTAGGCAAGACCACAGAATTACGAGTATATCGGGTAGGACCCTAATTACTAGAAGATTTTTAAAGGAGGTCATTCAGGTTTCGTACATGATTGTGCCCGAAAACCAAAGTGCAGACCAACAAAAAAAAAGAAAGATGGAAGAACTTCACGACGGTTGTAGTGTAGGTACGACTTCTAGAGCTTTGGTGCCCTAATGAAAAATACTCAGACTAACTTCCCAAACGTGGTCATACCTACCTTTGTTTATTTGGCCGGCACTTTGGCTTTTGAGACCAAAATAAATCACCTTTTAGGTAGGTACCTAGTTCAATTTATAAGAGTGAAATTGAATTAGTAGTAGGTACTCCAGATACCAGACATTAGAGTAGAGATGCAGGTTCAGCAGTAGCAGGGCATTTTACTAGCAGCAGTTTGCAGCTAGTAAAGTACCTTGTTCCTTTACAAGACTACAAGTCGCATGGCATGCCTGACGCGCCTTGCTCAAAATATCGCGTCGGTCGGCGATGGCGACTTCCGTCGATTCAGGACGAGACCTGAATTTGCGTTTCCATGGAACACCCGTCTACGTCATTCTTGAACATGTGATTAATATACTGTAGGTACGCACAATGGATCTAGGCATTCATGAAGTTAGCCGTTTCGATTACTTTCGATGCGCAGTGTAGCTTTTTCATACAAAATGTTCTACTAACTTCACGAATGCCTAGATCCATTGTGAGTACCTACTGTAGGTACGCTCTGACCTACCCACTTCTATTAATACCATATTTTTTTTAGGAGTTTATTTAAGGAACCTAATATTCCATCTGTTTCTTTCAACGCTACAACTGGTGTTTTGGTGGAATGGATGATATGATTGGTCTTTTAGTGGTAGGTGCTCTACCTACCCTATACTCTAGTGTAGTGTCTAGAATAGAAGGTAAGATTTTGAATAGACCAGTGTCAGTAGTCTCTAAACTTTGATGTGACATTTTGGATGACAAGAGTTTTGACAGACACATTGGCACATTTTGACCAAGCGAGCGAAGCGTCTCTATTTCAGCTTGGACAAAAATGGTTTCGTTTGTCCGGATGTCTGTCTGTCGGACGTCTGTCGGACATCTGTCTGCATGTTCTCCTCTACCTACAGGTCGCATTTCTCAACCAATTCTCGTGAAATTTTGTGAGCAGGTTCTCTCCGCCTTAAGACATCTGATTTCGATAGCTCTTTTTTTATTTGAAAGGTTGTAACTTTAAGTTAGTCTCATAAAAATTTGGTGAGGATTTGATGAGGATCTTCAGCGTAATGAGCAGAATAGTTCCTCAAAATGAAGTAAATTGCTCACTTTTAGATTTCTACCAGTGGAAGTGGAATCGGCCATTTAACTACTAGGTAGGAATTGATGGAGCACCTGGGACCTTCTCATCACAAAACTAGAGAATTGTGAATATTTATTCAGTTTTCAAATTAAGCTATGCAAGGACAGACTCGCGAGGTCTACAGCTCATAGAGCCACTAGTGAATACTTGCATCAAGCGTTGGAATTTCGGATAAGTAGATAATAAATATTTCTTCTCTAAAAAATAGAACAAAACAAGAAAGTACTTACCTATGAAGTAATATACCTATAAAGTATATACCTAGTTATCTACTAAGAGCCAACTTTATGAACACTTCGATGCAGCCAGTGACTCAACATGGGTGGTGCAGCAACGGTGCTGTGTCATTTTATGATAAACAGATAGGTAGGTACTTTCCTGTTTAGGTCATAAAGTAAACTGTTTAAATTTTCGCCAATACACATGTTCTAAATTCTATATCCGTATCCTTTCACTTTATAAAGACCCATCATTTTGAACAAGCCTTGTATTTATAAACGTGATTCCGTGGGCCTATGAAAACGCGCACCCACGTATTTTTTCTGGTAACTTTTTATGTGAACATTGTCCTGGGTTTCGGCAGCAGACGATGACTTATCAGATCCATTTGAACACATTGAGTGGCGGCGGTTCTTTTGTTTTACTTTGTTTAAGTGCCTTTAGTTTTGGGTCTTAGTGACTTAATTCTTTTGTAATTTGTTGCCATCAAATCACTGTGATAGAGATTACGAAGTATTCTTTGAGTGCCCTGACTACATTGTTGATTTTTTTTTTGCCTTACTTTTATTTCTTTTGTAAGGCTATGCATTGTGGGTGCATGTTAGATGGGGAAGGTTTGTTTTTGTAGATAATAACAAAGCTTCTTCGTGTACGTACAGCGACTTTAAACGTAGTAAGTTCGTATGAGCTAGTGGCCAACTCTGGTGACGGAAGTTTTAGGATTTATAGGATTTTATATAGGATTATATAAAATTAACAATAAAATCGGAGGTTTTTTAAAACTCGGGCAGTAGACGGTCTTCCCCGGCTAAATGAGGGAAGTCCGTCTAGGAGTTATTGTAGGCGATAGGAGATGTTTAGAAGAGTCTAAAGTAACTCACAGCATGTATTACATCTTAACAATGAATTTTATGTCTTCAACGATTCGAAATAAGGTCCCAATCCAAAGATATTGTCAAAAATGTGTAAAACGGGGTAAGTCCGTCACATGTTAGGATTCAGGGGTGGTGAACATTTTTGCAACATTTTCTTGAAAGTAAGCCCCTACCAAAGCATCCAATCCTTTGGTAGGGACTTACTTTCAAACTAAGAACCATTATGTTTCTTATTAAACATTCTAAAGAAACATTATTTCTATAAAAATAATGTTATTATTGTAAGAAAAATGCACGGTTCCCGTGGGATATGAATACATGTGATTTTTTGTGTTAATCACTTTATTCTTATTTCAACTTTTTAAAATTATTAAAGTAGGTAGGTAGAGTAGGTACCCAAGTAAAGTAAAAAAAAAAATATCTGGTAAATTTAAAAATCTAAGTAGCACAATAACAATCTACTAGAGCAGTGATTCCCAAAGTGGTCCAGGTGGACCCCCAGGGGTCCACGGGAGACTTGAAAGGGGTCCACGTTGGCGAGAAACAAAAATGGGGGTGCACAAGTTTTTTGGGAATATGGTAGAAATGTAGCAGCAGGGGGTCCACCGAAACCAGTAAAATTTTGAAAGGGGTCCATGAGAAAAAAAAGTTTGGGAACCTATGTACTAGAGCAAGCAATCGCCAATTATGTATTTTACTAGGTTTGTGATTTTTATGTGTATACCTATCTAATAGTAGGGACTAGGTACTTATCTAAAAACAGAAAAAAAATTATAAGTTAGTAAAGACTTTCTGGTTATGTAGTTTAACACCTATTGTGATAGTCAACACTCTATCTACTCTACTATATCATAATTTATTGCAGGGCCAAACCATACAAGATAATATAAAGAAAATAAGGAACAGTTATTACTAATTTTAAAGAAATAAAAGACACGATCAAGGGGTCATGACAGGTCAAGGGGTCATGTGAGGTCAAAAGGTCATCAAGAGGTCATATCCAATATATTTGGAATAAAAAGGTTTACGATTCATGATTTGAGGCAAGCCCGGCATATGCCGGTCTTGCCCCGCGTAAAGTAGACGGACTTCCCAACTTGAACTTTTGGAAGGTAGATATTTTTGGATGCGATTATCTCAGAAGATATGGCGTTCTTTTGAAATTCGATAAGAGAAATAGGAGGGGGCAATATTATTAAAAAACTCTTATCATAATTAAATCCGACAACTTTACTCTTTATATTTAAAATATTCGTTTTTGTCACCACATGTCTATCTCGATATTCGAGTTAAAATTACACGAAAAGTTTGTGATCGTTTTTTCGCGAACTGTTGCGACATAGAAACATCTATTAGAGCTAGCTGAAACCAGATGGATATGATTGATTTGCCAATATAGGTAAAACATGCGTAGGGTGCATAGTTTCGTCAAAAAGCTCAGTGTACGGTCTTGCCCCGCAGACGGACTTCCCCGCATTGACCTTACCTGCTATATTAAGCGGAACGTAGGGTAGGAGTTGAGGTTACATAGGTACCTACTACGAATACCAGATCTTTAAAAAAATATTTTAAAATCAATTACTTACCTAGTACAGATCCCGACTACATGCAGAATATTTCATTTAGACTCTACCAGCGCTCTAGATTCTTAACATCAATACATATACTTATGATACATATGATCAAACAATGCATCAATACATAGATAATGGTTACGCTCGTTGACGATCGTTTTAATATTTTTACAGCCGGTCTCGGCCGAATACACATCAAATCGATAGCGCATTTCCAGTAAATCACTCAACCAATTATAAGGGTATTAGCGAATTGAATAGCGTGTATCAATAGGGGCATTGTTATGGGGCATGGCACGGCCCATTTAACCTGTGTTATCAATCGCGTCGCCGGCCGGGGCGCTTAGGTCAATGCTCTAGGTGCACCTTTGTCACAGCCTTTGTTGTTGTTTGTCAGACCTCCTGCAACAGAAATGGGCTATAATAGTCCCATGAAAGACTGGTGGAAGGCCCGCGTTGCGAAGATGGTAGTTAAAAAAAAAAACAGCTTCGTGCGAGGGACTCGGACTTGCTTGGCCCATCATGAAAAAAGTATGCCCAAACCTGCTCTAGCTAGACTGTACGATACCAACCTACCTGGTGCGATTCAGACTTTCTCGGAATTTATTCCGAATGCGCTGAAAAACGTCAGCTTTCCAAAGAAAATCATCGAATCGGATGCATTTTCGGAAGTCTGAATCGCACTGTGGAATGTTAAACGTGTTTGAAAATTTAATCATGTTTATTGCATTTAAGTAATACTTTCAAAGCCAATGGAAAGCTTCTTACCATACCTTTCAATCAAAAGAGAGAGGCTTAAATTAATATTTGATTAAATAATAAGGATTAACGGAATGAGTAAATTAATTAGATTAATTTTTAGCCGTTAATTATAGGAGCTGCGGAAACGAAAATAAATAATTATTGGTTTGGTTATCAATGCATTTTTATGACTTCCATAAGTTTAAAGCAGGTTGGCATATACCTATATGTTGAATTTGGTTTGAATGAAATTTGGTAAGTAATTTGGAAATTGGAAATTTGGTCTCAAGAATGGAAATTTAGAAGCTGGGTTTCCGTCGTGCATTGTCAAAAAATCTTGTAAAACGAGGAGGTTCTATGTTCGACTGTATGTATGTTTTTTAAATGTAAGTATATTCAATGTTTTCCTCGTCAATTGTGGACTGAAAATGTAAATTATTCTGTAAATTTACTGCACGGTCGGAATTCGAAGTCACAGCCTTCGGATAAAAAGTCGAGGCACACCATTAGGCCAACAACGCTCTCCTGGGGTATACTATACGGGTAGAGTTAACGGCATAGTATCTATCCACAGTCAATAAAAGAAAAAAAAAAACAATCATAGTAAACTAAGTTAATACTAATGTAGAGAACGTTGGTTGGTAGAGTAAGCAGTTTTTTCTACTGAAACTGGTAGAGTAGTTGGAACTCATAATCATAAATCATATTTATTGAGGAACAGTTACCTACAGTGGCTTACAATATTAATAAAACGATGATACCAGCAGAAGTTCGTAAAAACTGTGTCGCAGGCACCAACGCCCTCCTCCATACTGACAGAGTAATAGGTTTGCTAGTTGACTCTACCTTGTATTTACTGTACCCGTTTATCCCGGGCATTAATCTAAAGTAGTGTTCTATAATACACGTGAAACTAGGCGCATTAGTAAAACAAGTAAGCAAGTTGTTAGAATGAGAGTTTCCACTCTCAAAGTTCATAATGTCACGCTCGTATGCAATTGCGACACCGGTTATTGTCTAAACTCTCTAACTAAACTAACTGAATAGCTTCGATGTTTTAGCTGAATTTAATTCAGCTCGTTCACTACACTACAAGTACAAAGTTTACAAGGTAAGAGAGAAATTTTAAAACTTTCCTCGCAATTGAGAAACAAAAATTAACATTTGAAAAGAAAATGTTCTTCCTTATAAGCTAAGTGTAAACGGATGACCCTAATTTGCAATTAGGAGTAAAATCAATATTTTTTTGATACTTAGTTATTTTAATGAGAGATTAAATAAATGGGAATGGAGTTCCATTACCACTAATTATAATATAAATAGGTAACCTACTCTTGAGGACATAATTTATTTTTTATACTTAGTAGCTCAATTGAAAACTATGAACGCTATAAATTAAGTTAATCACCCACATTTTTGTCGATGATAAACATTTGAAGTGAACCAGCTCTCCTTATAATAGAAGCTGTGGTTTGGGTGCATTCTCAAGACAATCGTGCGAATTAAAACCCATCTCATTAGGCATTATGAGAAATGTGCGCTTTTAAATCCGAAAGTTCATCGCACAATGGCACAACGATGACATTCGGTCTCCTTATCGCACTGCTGACTCATCTCATACAATTCCTCATAATTCGTAGTCAAACTGGCCGAAGTGAAAGTATTCTGGATTAATCACACGATCTATGGCCGCAAGTTCAATGGCTCGATTATGACTGTTTTTTAATTTTTGTAAGATGAATGGGCAGGTGGGTGCCGTAACTGACTGCGTAAGCGTATGTAAGATAGAAAACAAGAAAGTTAACTACTTAGTTTGACGTACTATCAGCGTCAAATTGTCAAGCTCCTCTTATCTCAGTTCCGGTTGCAATTAGAGATTGCATTAATTGAAATACCTAGTCATGTCGTAATTACTGTTTCAGCGCAAGAGTCGTCCAAGGTTCAAAAATGATTGGTACTCGTACCAACTAGGTACAGTGAATGTACCATGTCTTTTTATTGAAGCAGGTATGTAATCGAGATATTAATGAGCGATAAGTGAATAGCATTGCCACACTCGCATGACTAATCAATTGGAGAAATGGCGTTCGCAATTATTGTCTCGGTGATCACGAGTCCGATCCATGTAGGTAGAGGCATGTACCTGACTGATCACAGACTACAACATAGGTATCACTATCAAGCATTTACCTTATCCCGTGGCTTTGTCTGTGCTACCGAAAACAAAATTCTGCTCCACGCAGAAATACTCGTATAAGTATCTAAAAACAAAAGCGATAGTTTGTCCAAAGTTTATTTTCAGACAGACAAACTAGTAAATATAGAGAGGAAAGAGGCGTAATAAACTGTGTTGTAACACTTGTAAGTTATCGCCTATAATTGCCCCCGTCACAGTGTAATTACTTGCTCTCTCGTAGCCATTTGTGGCTGCACCGAGCTAGAATCTTCGTGGTATTATCTAAGCAACGTCTTGTTTGTTGGTGTTTTGTTCGAAAGCGAAACATCATTATCAGCCTTTAACAGTTTAGGTTTACTGCTGGATACAACCTTTTATGCACAATCTTGTCATGCTATCAACAAAAGGGATCTTTTTATAGCCCAATGCATTGCATAGGGTAAAATAATGTATCCAAAAACAATTACTTAGGAATTTTATGGGCGTACAAATACTGGAAGATAATTTTCCTATTAACTCGGATGAACAAAATCAAGTTTTTTTCTAGTAGCATTCCCTTTTTTATTACAAATTATGAAAACAGAATGTTTTTTCTACTGCGCTTGCAGTTCTAATCATTTCCCACAGATGATAATGCGAATGGGGTCATATCTAGGCTAACGGGAGACTTGAATGATTAAGGTACCTCCTCGCCCTTCCATTCCATCTCGTTATTGGTATTCCTGTAAGGGAATCTCGGCCATTGGAACTGAATACATGTAAATAAATCACGATGGACCGTGAGATACAACGCAATACACGATTTAGTACCGTCATTGTTTTCTATAGTGTATCTACTGTTAGAAAATGCGCGGAGATTTGTATCGTCAAAGTATCGGACTAATAAAAATTGAATTATTGAAATTGCACGCACGTCTCTCAAATAAGGTGGGCGAAGCTGGTGGAGCTGGAGGCAACAAATTGGAAGTTGAGGAATGCGGGAAGGTGCGGACATACAAAAACTTAACGGGAACTGGCTCCAATTGAAGGGGCCCAATTTCAAAAATATGATGAGTTTTTTTACAATAATTAATTACAGCACAATTGATTCAAGTTTATTTAGAGTTTAAATCGATCGATCCTAGTATAGATTTGCTATTCAGTTTCCATTCAAGCCTATCATAAACTCTAAGCTTGAGACACGATGAGCCCGAGATGTAGTCTCGCACGTACGTGCGAGACTACATCTCGGGCTCATCGTGTCTCATGCTCTCTAGAAGACCTCGATTTTGGAGGCATTTTCCGCAAAACTAAAATTTTCTAAACTATTCAAAAATTCAAATATAATTTATTCAGTAGGACCGCTATGACCACTTTGAAAACGATGCATTCTTGCGAAACCGGGACACCCAAACTCTTGTTTGATAAACCATCAAGGTTAAGATGGCATGCCTGATTGTAAGAAGCCACGTAACGGTTGAGCCCACATAATGGAGTCGCAACGAAGATAACAAGGTCACTGGATCGGGCGCGCTCATGGCATACGAAATGAATTTGATTATACCTAAGTACGTAATTCACAAACAAAAGTAGGTAAATATTGTAAATTGTTACGATTATTACTTGTCATAAAACTTGGGACATGCACTCTTTCGAAATCAAGAGCTTGATGACTTGATTGTGCTCTACATGCAGAGTTGGTCATTACTGTACAGTCGCAAGACCATGCATTATTTTATTACCTTCAACTCGTTTAATGAACAACATGACTTACTACAGAAAACCTGAATTGTTTTCAGGACAACATACTTACCTGCAGCTTTAATAAATTGTAGACGGTGTTCTTCCAAAAAAAGTTTGAATTATTTCCAGAAATAGTCTTAAAATTTTTAGTAGAGATTAAGAATAGTAGTGTCACGTTAAAGTAAAATTTCCTTTCACTCTACTAGTAGAGCCAAGCGGTAGTGCCAAGGAAAACAAACGGAGAAAAGCATACCTACTCCTCTCTCTGGATGAGCATGACCTACAAGTTGATTACCTCATCATTGATAGCAACCTAAGTAACTTAGCTTGAGGCTGTAGGTAAGGAAACAAAAGCCTCAGTTACATAAGGCAGAGGAAGGCAGACCAGAGTATCCGGTCAACTGCTCGGGGGCTAGAAGATAAGACCAGAGAAAGTGTATACAGGACCCGCATTGTGTGACGACGGTCACGCTTCGCTAGTTTGAACATGCGAGTGTAATAATATAATCTAGTTGATTGATAGACTTATTATATGATGATGAGGTCCCAGGAAAGTGTATTGTCCACCGCCGCACCCGTTAACAATTTGATAAAGATATGCCTATTAGATTATAAAGTAATTGAAAGAATTACGTAAGTCGCGTCAGAGAAATTGTGATACGCCTTCAGATGTTAAAAAGCTTCAGGCGGTTTTCTTTATTCGGCTTGCAACGTAACATTTTTTGTTCCGGTCAAAGACCTCTCTAATTTTATGGTCAAAGCAATATATTGAACCGATACCTAATGGTTGGAGGCGTTTACGAGAAACCAGAATCAGCGTCGTGTTGTGTGAAAAACAGTTCACAGTATAAAGTCACGCTGTTTCAAGATTATGTGTAACTCTAGCAACTTCAATTGGTCGATTTGTTGTGAATGGAAAATGTAAGCATTCTAAAAGGCTACATTGATTTGCTTTGCAATTCATTTTAATTGAGAGAACGATAGTTGAGAACAAATTGTGATAAGTCTTTAGCTGACTATTATTAAGAGCCGCCTGTGTATCGCAGAAACACAATTTGAGGTAATTAATCTTCATTGAAAGAATCTATTGAAGCGAATTGAGAATAATAGAGTTGAGCGCTACTTAGGCCTCACCATTTTCAATAGATAATAGAAGCTTATTACGATTTTGCACTCATTTATTTGTTCGTGAGTGCGTGTTACTTTCACTATCGACGTGCTAGGCAAAAAGTTTGCAATTTATTTCTTTTGGGGCTGTGCTCTACATAGAGTCACGATGGAGCTGTGGTTTCGTTGTAATGTACCAAGGTCAGCCAACCGGACGGTATTACAATACATTACTATACTTTCGTGCTCGATCGACGAAAGCGAACGCTGACTCCCGTTTTGGCGACAACTTTCTGTAAATATTCAGAACGACTTTTTATCCTTTCCAAATCGGAGTTCTGTCAGAACATCAATGGTGTATGAGTTGTACGTTTTCGACAGGTTCACTTTCCACAGTTACGTAAGCTTTTGGTTCTTTGAAGAGTGAGATAAATCAAAGAAAGGGTATTTAATTAGTGTGTGGGCGCTTAAGAGTCCTGTTGCGAGTTATACAAAACGAACGCGATAATAGTTAAGTACCTACTTATTGTATACTAGCAAAGTTTATCGGTATTTACTGTCAGATCTATATCAATATTCAGCCTACTCACCATTCAACTTTGATATGGACCTAATCATTGCCCATATCGGGTCAAACTGCCTACTGTTCACGGAGAAAACAGTTTATTTTGAAGTCGTTTCCGTAGCCTGTTAGTAACATTATGTGGAATAGAAAACAGTTTACCTAATACGACTGTCTATTCCTTCCATTTTTTTGATACTAAAATTATTGTCTTATCGTGTGCTATGACGTGCTATTGCTATTGTCGTTAAAATGTAAGTTACTTAAAACTGAGATTAAATTTAATTGAACTGATCGTTTTTTTTAACTGATCGTAGCCCTTATATCGCGTGGAACGCTGCGGACCCACCATACCCCTGGCCATACCCCTGGGGGTAGGGTGGGACGGTAAATAGACTCAATCTTCATTTCCCAAAATAACATTGAACAACTTACCTATTAAAACAAAATGCCCAATCTTCGTAACTATTTTAGAATTGGGTCAACCTTTCATTGTAGTGGATAAAATAAAATTGTGCGTAGCCTTGACACAATAGCATTCTGGCTAAGCAATTAATTTAAACTTGTTGCAGTAGTGGTGGTGATAGTATATCTGCTGGTGTCATGATCATAATGATTGTGTGACAAATAGATGTGGCTGCGTAAATAAATTATAGCGTTGATCAATTTTGACTGAATCATTTGAATAGCACTTTGGTTCATGAAGATCTGAGATTTAAATCTAATTTAGAGCGTGTTACAAGCTATTTAAGATATTTTTTAACCTTGGTACCAAAACATGGTGCCTTATTTCAAAAGGTTTATTTCTTCATCATCATCAAATTGTAGCGCTCGCATACAATTTGCACATTGCTGTAAATTTCAACTCTTGAGTTGCAAGTGTTATATTTTGTGTTTGCCAGTCAAATACCGACGCGTAAAATTGCACAATTGCTTCATCCCATTCAAGTAAAGACCTTACTTTCGGATCTTGCTTAAGGGAGCACCGCTGCCAAAAAGCTTAATTTGATCATGCCTGCTTCACAGTTATGGTATTTATTGATCATTAATTAATTTGCAGATCACTTTGTATTTTATGCAATAAACATAATATAAAAACAGGACGACCTTAAACTAAAACCCGAGGCTATACGTTAAAGGCTATCAAAATTTACATCGTGTGCGTCCCAATTCGCGAATCCATGAAACGGAACATGTGGGTGCTTCGATTCGGTTGGTTTTATTGTGATTTTGCGTTTGTCAGTTCGGTAATCAGCAGAGGCAGTCGGCGGCAAGGTTGAGGTCACCAGTAAATTACATCCAGTGACTTGTTGCGTAAACACGTGTCACATGCTTGCTCTTGACTCCCGCTTCATCAGAAATTTAATTCAAGTTATTTTCGCTCTTAGGACTCACATCATAAATCACCATCAATGTATTTTACCGAACGACACCACATTAATCAAGCGGTAATGACTATAGTTTCACTTTTCTTTGTGGGCCGCGATTGTGGCCGATTAAAGAAATCATTTGTGGTCCAATTTCCGTGTGGGAGTGCGAATAGGCATCGCGAATCGTTCCAGTTTATCGCCAAGGCAAAGTTTTTGTCTGACAAATGTCTACGGAAGAGATAAAAATGTTACAGTTTAAATGACCAATGTTTTGGCTGGCCTTACACGAGTGACATGGTCTATGACCAGAAGATTTGTTTACAAATCCTTACTATATTTTGAAATGACGAAGTGAGTTTATTCTTCTAAAGCTACAGTAAGCTTTTAACTGCAGTTTACTTTGGTGCGTCAAACAGTAGTTGGCAAATATTGTGGTCACCGTAGTGGCATAATATGTTATTGTTAAAACTTTAAAACAATACTAAAGAGTAAACAATTTCAAAGCCTACGCCATATTGCGAATGCACACAAAGGAATTACGAAAAGTGCTAAGCAGTTGCTAGCGAATGTCAGTTAGTATATTGCAAATACAAATATTTAATACAATTTATACCTAAAGCAAACTGCGAACTGATTGTGCAAACGAGACAACCAGGTCGGGTGATAAATTGGGCTAGATTAATGCTTCATGTCTAGAATCACCCACTTGTAATGTTAATCATCTTCTAAAAGGCAATAGACTTTTTAAATCTATTTACTATAATAAGGCAACTGTATAATGTTTTGAATGTGAACTTTCCATTTTAAAAGCACATCGCTGCCTTATGAAGCTCAAAATAAGTACATTATAATAGTAGTACCTATGCAAAATTATGTTTGTTTTGTTGTTGTAATGATGATGATAGTATTCATGATGTTAGATTGACGTTTTTTCAATGTCAATGCATTAACGGTTATAATAAGAGTAGGTACCTACCCATTAACAAAACCGGTTATGTGATGAAATCTTTTATTTACCTATTTATAAGTACCTACCTACCTACTTACCTACATTCAAGTTATTTTTGAAAATAGTAAACAAACAGATAATAAACAAAGTGATTCGTTAGAGTTGAAGTTTAAAAATTTAAACTGATATCACGAAGCTTACGACTCGTCTCCAACCTTGTCACATTATGTCACACTTGGTTCATCCCCCTACCGCCTTAACTTTTATACTTCTGCGTAGAATGCAAAAAGACGGTTATATTTTGGAAAAAAGCAATAATCTTTTTGTATGTAAGAACTAAGTTTAAGTTCATTACTATGTAGATGAAAGGTAGATGCATAAATTACCTTTATATTTTTTGTTTCTGTAAGTAATTTATTATAAAAATATCCAATCGTAGTCAGATCGTCTGTACGACTCTGCAAATTACTTGTACGAACACAAAACCAACTTATGCCTGAGTCAATAGTCAATATTGCCTCTTATAGGGTTGTCAAATAAGGTGGCACTGCAAATACGCACAGCAATAGGAAATCCATTACGATTATGTGTATAAATGCAATAATAACAAAACTTCACAGTGGAAAAAGTAACAGTTCTCCTGTGCTCGTTGTAGTATTCCTACTAAGTAGATCCCAAAATTCTGGTTACTTTTATTTTGATCAACTATAGCCACATAATTATTCTGTGCTATACAGGTGCTATAGTTAAGAACGATTCAGGTGACTACATTTAAAAGAATGGTGGCTTTTTTGTTTGTTTGCTCGTATTGCTAGTTGGCTAATTAAATCTGGTGACGGAGTTTTTAGGCCACTTCAAGGCCTGCGTTACGGCTTAAAGCCAGGATCGATAATTTTACGTGCTATCCGAAGCATGGAAGCGGTCACCCATCCAAATTAGATCTATCAATAAATTGTGGTTTGGACTAGCGTGATAGGCTAGTATTTAAAATGCTGGTACCACGGAGCGAAGCCGCGGTAATCAATAAAGTCTCAGGAACACTTATCAAATATTTTATTTGTTTTTTTTAAACATAATGGGCCTTACTTATGAAAGATGTTTAAAGTTAAACACTGGTTAAACAACGTCCTGTCTTTATTTGTGGATAGTGACAAACAGAGACAGGACATTGTTTAACCAGTGTTCAACTTTAAACATCTTTCATAAGTAAGGGGGAATAAACCTAGCTCTATATTACTTACCTACATAATTAACATCGAAAGTCTTGATTTAAATACCGTGCAAACTAAGATGCATTTAGTTTTTAAATTACATTGCATAACACAATTTCTTTCAAACAAGATTAGACTTTCATTTTGTTGAACGAGCCACTTCTACGGTTATTGTTAACCCTGATGAAGTGAGAGGTATTTTGCAGCCAGTGTAATTCTATAATAAAGGGTGTCACAATTTTACGATAAGTACTAAAAAACAAAAAACAAACAAAACCACAAGACAGCCAAACAAGCTGTCATAATAATTACTTACGATTAGTCAGAAACAATAATCTATTTATTTCAAGCAGTTCTGAACTGAAAAGAAAGGATAATTTCAGAATACTACGAGTATCTTATAGTTTTGTTGTCTGTTTCTCTCAATGAGAATCATGGAATAAGCAATGTGGTCTTCGAGTATTTAGCCGTTTTTACACCCAGTACCTATGCTACTTATGTTGGCAAATCAAAACTTGTATTGAAATCGCTTCAGCATTCCTCATCTGTATAAGGTAACTTGTCATACACGCTATAGGAACACGTACAAAGTTGGTATTCGACTGTACCACATACCGTCAACTTCAAGATTCTATATTAGAGTGTAGAGTGATTGAACGAGATTCAATTACAGTTATTTCTCGGTATTCATTAACGTCTGGCTTTATATAAACAAAGATAATTAGAAACGTAAGAAAGAAGTTGTGATGTCCGTGAGAAAGACAAGGATTGCTTTTAGGAATAGCAAGTTTCCTTTCAAGAGAGAAGTTTTTATCGGAAATGAATGTAGTTCAGTTCAATGAACTGATAAGTGGATTTATGTGACCTTCAGAACCGCACTGTGAATCCTATCGATGCCTAAATATTCTCTGGATGTCTAACTCTTTGGAAATGCCATGTTTTTTTATTTTCTTTATATCTTTTTGTAAAACAAACATTTCATGCCATCTCGGTATTAATTAGGTACCTACGTGATTTATTCAGAAAAACTACATTAACTGAAAATTGAAGAAGAATTTCGAAGAATCAGTAGATAAGAAACAGCTTAATAGCTGCAAGTGAAATTTCCTTTACAAAATTTCGTCAAAGGCTTCTCATACCCGTTGCACTATTGCATAGCTTGGGTCGAGCCGTGACGACGATGCCCTGCCGATGGTAGCGTTATGGTGGTAGGTCGTGAGATTGTGGTTCTATTGCTAACATGCGTGCAAGCGAGAAATGAGCACAGGCTAAGCATCTTGCATAATCTATTCTAGATTTTTAAGCCACTTGTGAAGAAAAGACAAAGTATGGCGTTTCATAGCCATTTAAGATTTTCAATAGATACTTAGTTGTTTCGTAGAACAGCTTTCAATGCGTCAATGAAGTCATAGATTGTTCCTCTTGTCTTTTTGTCTTAAAGGATATTATGCTTGTAGACTTCTTTGGGATGTAAATGTTAATAAAACATCTAGTAGGTAATCCGATATCGTAAACATAATATTCAGTTTACACAATAAACATCTTGAATTTCTTCGTAAATACCACCCACTGTTACAACAGAACTGATGAATAACTAGAAATTATGCAAAGAACGCCGACGTTCACACACTTTCGCTGAGACAGTTTGGAGTCATTTGGCTACGTGTGGCCAGTGTCCAGTTATTGTAGATCTCCATGATCACACAGCTTCCTTCGCTGTACGTATCATAAGTGCAGAAGCTAGACTGAAATTGCTACCAAATAAACAGTACCAAGTGCTTAGATAAAGTGTCGTCATCAATTGAAAATACGATTGAAGCTCGAAGGGATGAAGATGCCGGCATCTTAAAAGTCGTCTTAAGTATATCGTGATTTTATTCCTCTCCCGATTTATTCACGCAACAAACTTTTATGAGACTGCAACGACATTTTACCGCCATATGAAATCTAAGGCCAAAGCTTATTGTACATCGAAATCCAATTTGTAGTGACACAGTTATTCATTCCTCGCATAAAAACTGATGTGTCTTGTAATAATGGTGTTCGATGGCCGCCGTGACCACCCAGGCCGTTTGCGCGATGCTTTATTTTCTTTCTTATCTTGATGTAATGATCGGAACACAATCACAGCGGCATAAAAATAGGATGTCGGGTTTTGCTTCAGTAATGTTTTGATATGAGCAGTATGAAGATATTTTAATTTCAAATAGGTAGATATTTTTTTTGTAATCTTCTAGTGTCAAATTATAATTTGTTTCTGTAAAAAAGCTTTTGGTAGACAGACGTACAGACAGGCATAGAGTAATGTTCCATTGATTTTCTTTAATTGAGATTTATTAATATTATGTTCGTTCGAATGAGCTTTTATGATTACTTAATAGTTTTAATTTATTTGTAAGAAGATAATCTCTAATCTGTATCTAGCTGTTGCTTTACATCAGGCAGGGTGAGGTCAAACGCGAACCTATTTTAGTTAAAAAAAAAGAAAAAATAGCTCTACCATTGAGAGTATTATTTTTGTTTAAATACAAATGCACTGTGTATGTTAATATATTTTTGAGAGGTTTATTTAGGGTAACGTGTACCAATTATGTCGTAAAGATATCCTTTTTGCCTGAATTTATCATTTCCTCGAGGATATTATGATACATTGATTTAAGATTGCTTTTCCTCGTAAGAACAAAGAAGCCTCGAGGTAAGTTTGTAAAGATAATTTGATTGGTCGCGGACAAAATAAAGCTATAGGATATGAGAAACGATGACCGTCATAATGAAAGCCGGTGCCAGAATATTGGTTAGACACAAATAAACCACAATGGGCAATCCAAGGTTTGGAACTCAAGTCAAACCTTTGCCCAGCACAGAATACTGTGCCAGCAGTGAGATACGAGAGTACGGAATGCTTCTACATTAAAATATTGGTACTTACTTACTGGTACTTACCTATGTGTAAAAAATGTCTTTAATTTGACAATAATAATTACAGTAGTTGTGATTAGGTGGGCAAAAACGCGCAAAACTGTACACTTTCTCAAAATTGTGATTTGATTTTTTTTTGTGGAATTTAATTGAAATGTTTATTTATATGCTATCTATAATTATTCTTCTATCTACAAACGAAAAAGTTTTCTCGTAAAATTGATATTTTAGGAGAAATTAGCAAGTTTATTACTGTAAGGAGAAATTTTAATCCAATTCGTTACCGCTGGTTTTTGGTTTTTTAAGATAGTAAAACTCAAAATTATTTTATTAATTTATTTATTAAAGAAAGAGAACATGTTTTTAAACAATAAATGTATAAAATCAGTTTGATATCTTAGAAATACACGAGTTTTATCAACTTTTCCTTTCCAGTTCGTTACCTATGCTCTAAAATGGCCTTTAAAGTTTTAATAAAATTCCCAAAATTGACTATTTTCTTAATTAACTATTTAAATATTGAGTATTTTGAGAAACCACATCATTTTGCTAAACAATGTCTACACTTATTTTAAACTTTTTAATACAAACTTAACATTTTTGTAACTTGGATTTGGGGGACAGACATCTAAGGTTAGGTTTACATAGCGCCTAATTCTAAATCTTTTTGAATTTTTATTTACTAGCTATAAAATCGTTGAAATTAATGATTTTAGAAGTAAACTAGAACTTGTGAAAATTAGTCTTAACTAAGTAAAGGAACTAAGCATAATAATTTGTTTCGTCACAAAAAAAATATTTTCAAATAGTGGTACCTACTGATATTTAACCACTTTTTCTTCGGAACATAGGTCAAAACGAATAATTTTGATACCTATAGTGGCCGTAGGTTTACCAAAATAATGGGTAAATAATAATAGATAAAATAAAGTGTACGCTATGTAAACCTTGCTTAACGTGATTATCAGCTCTATGGTATCGAATCGGAAGTAACGAACTTGGGTACTTGTTCACAAAAATATGAATTATCTCAAATTGCTGATATTTATCACACGATTTTTCACACTAAGTTAATCTTGGATAGTTTATTTCAGTTTTGAAATAAAAATATGCATTGGAAATACGTTTTAAACATGAAAAAAAAAATTGAATACTCACCGGACAGTGCCCGAAAAAACACAACCTCTCACTGACGCCGAAAATCAAACAATTGTTTTGAATATTTTGGCTTAAAAACTATGGACATCTCCTTTACTTTTACGTCTGTCTCGTTGCAATGTTGTTGTATAAGTAAAAAAATAACTACCCCTCGGAACAAAAAAACTGTAAAATCATTCGAAAATGCGGTAACGGAATCCGGACATGTCCAGTTGGCCCAAATCCCGGGGACAGGCTTAAATATTACTTATTTAGTAGAAATTCTGGCTTTTGCAGCAAATTGTACATTTAGAACCCTAGGTAACCCACTAAACTTCAATTAGATAGCTAAAAGTTTGCCAGTCTAGTGGAATTATTTTTAACCAAACGCTGCTAAAGGTCGGATTTTGTTTAGGGGACAGTACTACAGGCTAAAATTGCGATTTTTTAAAATTAATTTTCGATATCATAATGTTGTTTTAAGCGTTACATTTTAATAAATATGGCATGCCAATTTCACCATGAATCAGATAATGTGGTTACAACTCCTGTAAAACTTATACAGAACTGCGTAGCAGTCAATTTTACCTGGGGACACCTCGAAAATGCCAATGTACAGATTCTCGCGTTTTTGCCCAGGTATGTGTTTTTTTTACTCGACTGTCCGCAGAATGGTATGTTTTTTGTATGTATACAGGGTGGAAAAAATTAATGGGCCCTGGAGGGAAACTACCTATACTTTTTTACAACTATTTTTTTTCTAATTTTGGTTCTAATAATATGTTTGTAAAACAGCGCGGCAGAATTCTCAAAAGGTCTCTTCCAATCCAAAGTTCGAGGCGTGTTGTATTGCGAAAAGCAAAATAAAGTCATTCAACAAAACATATTTATTTATGCTGACCATCAAAACTTTGTATGAAGTCAAAATATTTATCGAACACTTCGCACTTCGCTTTCGCACCTTTTTGTGTTTCTGTAATGTAGCGATCGACAAAAGACGTAGAAGAATTTGCATATTTTTAATAGGAAGTTTTTTCTACGCTGTCAGTGTGTTAAAAATTCACGCACATACACCAACCAAACGAGCTAGGAAAGCTAAAATTTGGTACAAAGTTCCGAAAGTTAATTTACTTTAAGCCGGGAATCAAATAAATTAATGTAGGTTTTAAAGTAGGTACTTATTGATATAGGATGAGTTGAATTAATATTATTTAATCGTTAGTTATATTTTATCTATTTAATTATCGTCCGTATTTTAAAGGACACATTTTTTTGGAAACTTATTTCTGTATCCGATTGAGATTATGTAAAAGTAACCATGACCTTTCTTGGCTTGGATCGTCAATGTTTTCAGAATGCTTCAACATTTTTATTGCTCTTGCTTTTATAGGGACCTCCGTTTCTCTGTTTTTAGTGTTCAATAATGAAAGTGGTTTTTCAAAAAACCTGTAGCTGGTAATTTTTACATAATGTTATTTAATTGGAAAACAACTTGACTGCACACCAGGCATGTTTGTGATTTGGCCACAGAACATAATACATATAATAATAATTAAGCACCAAATAAAAAATAAAAAAAATTTCAATCAGCCCCATGATTTATGTTTATTATAAAATGATTTCGGTCTGTTTCGATCCTAATCTAGTTTGAGCATTGTGTTACCGAAATTATCTATGGTTAGAAACATAATAGGTAAAAGTAAGTACTTTTAATAAAACATTTTTACCTTTTTTGAAAGCTGGGTTAGTAGGACTTCTTACGCAATGCTTGGATCAAACTATTTGCTGCCATAACAAACTGTAGGGTAGACCGAGGCGAATCGGATCGGTGGGTGAATCGGATCAAAATAAGAAATTTGGAAATATTTTGAAAAACGCGTTGACACGGAACATAAGCGACTGGTGCCTTAAGACACCCTTTCACCCTGCACCTTCTGCCGTTGGCAGTGTTTCTATTCGACTTTTACATCAGTGTCAAAACTGCGCTCCAGTGCGTCGGGTATTTGTGTGTGTCACAATTTTGGTGCGCAACTAATGTAGGTACCGTAGAACCCCCGAACTTTGCCTACTTTTTCGAGTTTTTTTAAATTTTGCGCCAAACTGATCATAAATAATCGGTTCTGTCATGCTGAAGTCAACCAATTACTAAAGGGCTTTCAATGTGTGTGTGTGCTAGGCTCACAGCATTGAAAACCTTGACAGTAGAGGCTGTCAAAAAAGTAGGCAAAATTAGGGCAACGAGCCTAACTTTGCCTGAGGTCCATATTTTCTGTAAAACTTGGTAAATCATATAGATTTTAATGCAGTTTAATCATATATTGAACCATTTATAGATTATATTCTCAATACTACTCCAAATAATTATATTTAACTTTATATGATGGCAGGCAAAGTTAGGGCATCATTTACCGACAAAATGCGCCAAAAGTCAGGGCTGTCACAAAAAAGTAATCATCATCATCAGCCTATACAGTCCATTGCTGGATATAGCCCTCCTCCAATCTGCGCCATTTTATCCTGTCCATGGCTTGTTGCATCCACGGCGCGGCGACCTTTGGAAAATCATCACTCCACCTAGCCAGAGGGTGTCCTACACTACTTTTTTCAAGTCGTAACAATAAAAGTAGGTACATAGATGGATAGTAAAATATTGAAAAAAAGTAACGAACATCTAACCGCTTTTATTGGTGCTAAAGTAGCAATGTCTTAGTTAAAAATACCAAAAGAAAACAGACGGGAGTGGTTTGAAATTCATAATCCTCATTTTGTTCTGTTGGTTAAATCTAAAACTGACAACCCTAGGGTAGGCAAAGTTTGGAAAACTTTATTCAAAAAATTGCGCCTAACTTTACCTTCTCAGATATTTCTGTCAATAATCATAGTATTTAGATGAGATAATTGTGTTTCGAAAGCCGATCATATTTGCCAACTACTGTAAAGATATGAAAGACGTACCTCAAACCAGTTCCTCACAATGACATAATTTTGTGGGACAAGTCAAAAAATTGCGCGATTTCCACCGAAAACTTTTTGCAACTACTATGAAATGGCTGCCGTTATTTTAAAGTTAAATAGTGCAGTATTGGCTGTTTATGATTTGGGTTTCTACCAACGAACAAAAATAAGTGTTGTTGTGATAGGAAAATAAATATTGTACTTTTTATAATTTAGGCAAAGTTACCTACACTAGGCAAAGTTCGGGGGTTCCACGGTACTTAGCATTTCTTTGTGTAATTCTAAGGATTTGTGTTAAAACTCTGAATTATATGTCTTATAATGATTGGTATAGGGCCTATTTCAGAATACATTTAAGTTTTTAATTAAAATATTATAGGTTAATGTGTAAAATATTTATTTCAAAAGTCTTTAATATGGGGCTATTCGGATCACGTCATCGGGGGCGAATTGGATCACTTTTTTAAAATGATTTATTTTATATTTGAGGTTAATGATGCGTTTTTATTTCCTTGTAGATAGTTTGCACGTTCATAAGAAATACTAATGCGGGAGAATGGTCCCAAGAAAAAATGAGAGAAGCTGCAAAAAAAATTTTTGTCAAAGAGGTAACCTTACGTCGGGGTGCTGAGATTACGAATTACCAAACAAGAGTCTATAAGAAGAGTTAACTTCTCCAGAGGTGTCATTTAAACTCATGGTGGACAGCCAACCTTAAAAAAGCTTAAGACTAACAAAAAAACTGTGGAAAAGGAGAAAAAGACTGATCATAAAGAAAATTTGAAGAAAAAGAAGAATAAAAGAACGCCTGGAATACAAATTAAAGGTTCATCTGCAAAACAGAGAGTATGGCATTGCATTTACTGCTCAGAAAAAAAAATCCATCCACCATCAGAGGATTGTATTCAGTGGCATGCATGCGAAGAATGGTGCCACGAAAAATGTGCAGATAAGGGAGGAAAAAAGAAAAAAATAGTATGAGATTTATGTGTTACTAATTAATATTGATCTTATTATTAATTATTTAAGTGTTAGTAATGATTCCAAAGCTGAATGTTAAGAAAATTTCATTCAGTCATATAAGTTAAATATGATCCTATTCGCCCCGAGAATTGGGGCGATTCGGATATTTCTGTCTTTCAAGTTTTTAGTTAATATTTTGGAGGATTAATGAAAAATTAAGGTTTTAAAATGTTTATTGCGAAGCTAGATTGTTACTGATTACTATTTTGGCAATAAAAGTTTCATATATTATACTGTAGTGTGATTTTTTTGAACTCAAAAAAAAATTGATCCGATTCGCCTCGGTCTACCCTACCTAAAAACGGTTTAGACGTTATCATTGCACCTTATCAGATATCTATCCGCCCTACATTAAGGTTGAAACATTGTATTTTCTTATCTATAGCTTGACAGGCCCAACACTATATTTGCTAAATTTTGTTAATTGGCTTACAGGCTCAATTTGTAGGGCTACGTGTATGGCTTCCGTATTGTTAAGATATCCGAAAAAATATTCATCAGCGTAATCACAATACGCGGGTACTGTCTGCCATATCCACAGTTGCCCATTTGCCATACGTTTATGCAAACCATCTATTCTGTCATCTTACTTACTACCATTATCCCTCTTTTTTGGTAAGTTGACTCGAACATTATTCATGTTCCACTCCACTCTATTAGCCGCCATCTCAACATTCATTTATGTCTTACCTTTATCTTTCACAAAATCATTAAAGGAGGCTTCGAAAAACCATAGGTACGTAGGTACGGATATAAATAACTAACAATATCCAAACGTTCATTCATAGTCCTCGTACCAGTCACCAGCTCATCTATTGTAATGATATGACCTCGTGCCCTAAAACCCATTTGTTTCGTTGTGGGTTCCATCAGGCTAGGCCCTTTGTTTCCATCAATCTTCCTCTAGTCCACGGTGTGTGGCCCTCCGTAAACAGGTTCCTAGCCTGCGCTCGCGCTGTAAAAAATAACGGTCAAGCGCGAGTAGTTCCGAACTAGTTGGGCCTCAATTCGTGATGTTGAAGTGACACGTATTTCTGTAAGTTGAAATAGTTTGTTTATTAACTGTGTAAGTTTAATGGGATGTACTCTCGACTTTCAATTCGATGGTTTTGTGTTTAAGAGGCATTACACAAAATTTTCTGATTTACGTGATGTTTCGGGGCAGGATTTTTCAATGAAAACACTGTATTTTTAAAAAAATTATGGCACAGCATGAAATATCATTTCAATTTTGTACTATTAAATGAGCTACTTTTGTATTTTTATTATTTCTTTTTGATTAATCGACCTCAAACCGGCGACTGTTTTGTGAATTTTTGCTGCAAGAGGTTTAGAAATCACCATATTTACGAATCATTTTGACGTCCAAATGGTATAAAAAAATTACGATGTTTTGCTGTGATAGTCAACCAAACTATTAAATGGATCACTTTTTACTACCTTTATTTAGTTTTTGAGTAAAAAAATCTTTAACTTAGTCCAAATTTCGAGAAAACGGCCAAAGAATTGCTTTTGATTTTGGCTACTTAGAACTGACTTAGAACTCTTGTTCGTAAAATTAACAAAACAGAAATAAACTTCAGTTCAAAATCAATCCTTTTCTGAAAAAAAAAATGCAAAAAGATTAAAAAATTGGCAATGAAAAATCTTTTAAAACAACCTAAAACGCGTCGTATCTACTACCCTATCTACTCGACGCAAGCAGACCGCGCCGAGCGCTTCTAGGGGGTGGACGTATCGCTTTGCATCCCGGAGCTCGCACTGAGTCGACTCGCAAAGCACGTCGCCGGCTACGAAGAATATAGCGCAATAGGAGCGTTTGATACATTGGTTGCTAAGTTATTAATTACCTATTTTTAAATATTTTCTGCGGGGCTAAAAAGGCCGTTAAAGCAGAATAATGATCTGAATTGTAGTGTAACTAATAATGTAATAATAGGGTGACAGCGAGCTGATCTGATGATGGAGTCAGGACCTGTTCCATGGAATTTTATGATGATATGGGTATCAAATGAAAGGGCTTGATGAGCGCAACACAATGCTGATCTGATGATGGAGTCAGGACCTGTTCCCTGGAACTTTTTAATGATATGGGTATCAAATGAAAGAGCTTGATGAGCGCAACACAATGCTGATCTGATGATGGAGTCAGGACCTGGTTCATGAAACTTTTTAATCATATGGGTATCAAATGAAAGGGCTTGATGAGCAAAACACAATGCTGATCTGATGATGGAGTCAGGACCTGTTCCATCGAACTTTATAATGATATGTGTATCAAATGAAAGGGCTTGATGAGCGCAACACAATGCTGATCTGATGATGGAGATGACCTGTTCCATGGAACTTTTTAATGATATGGGTATCAAATGAAAGGGTTTGATGAGCGAAACACAATGCTGATCTGATGATGGAGTCAGGACCTGGTTCATGGAACTTTATAATGATATGGGTATCAAATGAAAGGGCTTGATGAGCAAAACATAATGCTGATCTGATGATGGAGTTATGACCTGTTCCATGGAACTTTTAATGATAATATGGGCATCAAATGAAAGGGCTTGATGAACAAAACACAATGCTGATCTGATGATGGAGTCAGGACCTGGTCCCTGGAACTTTATAATGATATGGGTATCAAATGAAAGGGCTTGATGAGCGAAACACAAAGCTGGGTCGGGGTTTACTTTGACTTTGATTCTTGATTTTGACTTTCACTTTGATTCTTGATTTTCAATTTTAGTCTCTATTCTCGGATCTCGGATTCTTGATTTTCGATTTTCGAGTCTCAATTCTTGATTATCGGATCTTGGATATCGGATTCTTAATTCTTGATTTTCAATTTTTTTAATTTTTGATTTTTGATTTTGATTCTTGATTCTTGTTTCTCATTTCTCGATTCTCGGATCTCGGATTTTGATTTTGATTTTTATTTCTTGATTTTGATTTTAAAATTAAAATCAAGATTAAAAATGAAAAATCAAACATCAAAAATCGAAGTCAAAAGTAAATCCTAACCCAGCTTTGTGTTTCGCCCATAAAACCCTTTCATTTGATACCCATATCATTATAAAGTTCCATGGAACAGGTCCTGATTCCATCATCAGATCAGCATTGTGTTTTGCTCATTAAAGCCTTTCGTTTGATACCCATATCATTATAAAGTTCGATGGAACAGGTCCTGACTCCATCATTAGATCAGCATTGTGTTGCGCTCATCAAGCCCTTTCATTTGATACCCATATCATTAAAAAGTTCCATGGAGCAGGTCCTGACTCCATCATCAGATCAGAATTGTGTTTCGCTCATCAAACCCTTTCATTTGATACCCATATTATTAAAAAGTTCCATGGAGCAGGTCCTGACTCCATCATCAGATCAGAATTGTGTTTCGCTCATCAAACCCTTTCATTTGATACCCATATCATTAAAAAGTTCCATGGAACAGGTCCTGACTCCATCATCAGATCAGCATTGTGTTGCGCTCATCAAGCCCTTTCATTTGATACCCATATCATTAAAAAGTTCCATGGAACAGGTCCTGACTCCATCATCAGATCAGCATTGTGTTGCGCTCATCAAGCCCTTTCATTTGATACCCATATCATTAAAAAGTTCCATGGAACAGGTCCTGACTCCATCATCAGATGAGCTAGCTGTCACCATATTATTTCATTGTAGTCGGAACTTGACTGACATGCTGAGATCCAAGTTTCAACTCAATCGGACTATTTACTGAAGAGTTCTGTTGAAAAGCTCCTGACTCCATCAGATCAGCACAATATGGTTTATGGGACAAAGAAACAAACATTTATTTTTTGTAATTATTTGTATTCAAGGTGTAACTAACCCGACTTTGTTTTGTGTTATACCTATAGGTACCTACCTAAGTACCTACCCAAAAAGTATTTTTACTATCGCAAATAAATCAATCACATGAAAATTACCAAAACCGTTTAGTCTAACTAAGAAACGGAGCGCTGTTCATCGGGTGTTAGAATTTAGCAACTTTTGTCCCTCCGAGCGCTGATTTTGTCGAGTGCGAAATTGTATAATGGCTCTTAAATGCAGGCTGCCATCTTTGGGTTATTCGTTTCAGGAAAATAAGTGCACACGAGTTGAGACTTACTTAACGGTAAAAGGAAACAGTGTGTGGAAATTCGCGTTAGCTTCTTAGCGTCTTTCCTGTCTGTGGACATGCTGTCTTGTAAAATGCTGGTACCTATGTGATAATTTTGTGACGTAGCATAAATCGTAAAAAAACACACTTTATGGGTTCCATTTTATCCTTCCGGCTAAGGAACTCTAAAAGCCATTCAAACTTTAACGAGCAAGAACACCCAGCCCAAGGCTCTTTTTCATAGATCTTTCTTCTAACACAAATTTTACTTTCCTTACATCGTAACACTTATATAATAAGTGCTTGAATTAGAATTCTAGTCTTTGGTTCTATATGGTGTGAAATGCATACAACATGATAAATAGCTAGAGTACGATTTTGAAAAAGCTCTAGAATAGCTTTTTCCATAGGCTTTGGCGCGTAGAGGTTGAACATCTAACGATGAAAATTCTAGTAGGTTAGCACGTAAAGTTTTTAAGTACCTATTTGATTGTAAGTATATGAAACTTCGCATAGTTAAAACACAAACTTGTTAGTTATAGTCCTCATAGAATATTTTTTTAAATCAAGTCATAATTAATACTAAATTTATAAATGGTAGGAGGTATAAACAGTTTAGAGAGATATATCCCTCTTCTGAGATAATACATTGTTAGCTACCATTTAGTGGACAGGACAAATTGATAGAGAAACACTTTTAAGTTACCTATGTTATGTAAAAGTACACCATACAGAACAGAAGAGGGAAATTGGACATCTTATATGACATGACAGCTTTATAAGGAACATCACAGAAGGAAAAGTAGAAGAAAGACGAGGAATCGGAAGACCAAGAATTAATTACATGAGTCAAATTAAGAAGAAGGACGCTGTCATGTCGTATAAAGAAACAAAAGAACTGGCATTGGAAAAAGATAGATGGAGAGAATTGCATCGTTGCACCGACAAGAGCTGAGCTCTTAAATTTAAATAATAATGTAAAAGTGTAAACAAGTGATTTTTGCGTTTGGTTTCATGAATAAATAAATCGTCATAAAGTTTTTCAATCTCTTACAAAACATGAGCTCTACTACTGTTGCTACTGTATAAATTGATTATGTGGCTTCACCCACGTGTCGTAAGACACAATAAAATAATCTGCAACGACATATTTTATACAAGCATAGATGTTCTCGCTTAGATATGGTTTATTCAACTGTCATAACACTTTGTTATAACATGACGACATCGAGCCTTAGGGTGCTTTTCCACCAGAGATATACTATGCAACTATGCTGCGTGGATGTGAAAGCTAAGCTACGAAACTATGTAATCGTTTCCGTTCCACTGATGCTAAGCTATATAGCGGGGCTAGTAAGATATGCTATGAAGATGCGCCGCTGGGAGGTAGCTGTGCGAGGAGGATGCGCAGCTCAAGCTATGCGATGTATCTACAGTCTACAGTAAGAATGGCACGGTGTGCGGCCATTCATAGTACGCATCCATAGCACACATCCAGAGCACGCATACTTGTAGCACAATCTTTTATAAATTTTATTTTCATCTTTCTGCTCAGATTTCGAACATCTAGCCCCCTCTATAAACAAGACCAGTAGATATCGCTCAATTCTTGTAGTTCAGCCACAGAATAAATAAGCAATGTTTGTCGAATGCTCCGAATTCAGAGTTTGCACCAACATAACCTGAACTCACACCATCACAAAAATTCACACGATATATCGTTTTTAATTTTGTGAGTAGGGCCCTGGTGCCTCCCAAGGGTGTGGTAGGTAGGTACCCACATAAATGTACGGGATCTGTTACAGGTAGGTACAGGTACAGGTCATGATCTCTGCTACTTTTAAAAATATCTTAGAAGTTGGTTAAAAATAGCCTAGGTAGAGGAAAGCAATAGGTAAGTATCTTCTCAATTAAATGTATGGACATATACATTCTTGAGTCTGTCTATCCTACAGATATTTTAAAGTGTCTACAGACTATTGTGCTTGAGGATACAGTCACGAGGCTGTTTTCGTTTCTGCTCCAACTTATGCAACTTTTGAATAATATAAAAGTTATAAATTTTCGGTCCATAACATCAATCTTAAAGGCTCGCAATCTAAACACTATGTAATTACCTATGTAGATTAGTGCTCGCTAAATTATTATAAACGTATATGACTTAATATTAATAATAGACTCTGTGCTTTTCTCAAGATTAAACATAAATATAAAACTTTCATCATCATCATTCATAAGTCCAAGGCAACTATAAGGGTTTAATTAAAGGCCTAAGTTGCCTGAGATTAGCATCATCCAAAGAGGTTCCTGATGTTTTTCTAGTTAAAGTAATTTTCTTATCTAGATTTTCTCATTGTTGTGCAAAGGTCTTGACAATAAAAGATGTAAACAGAACTGCATCTTCTGTAACATAAGTATTGGACTGTCATGCTTTGGATAGTATAGAAAATAAGTAGTATAAGCTTACACCTAAACGACAACTTAAGGTGGCGGTTCGCACCCTAGACCAAGACAGGAGACCGAGACCAGAAACCGAGACAAGAGACCGTTGTCATGGAAACTAACTGTTCTCTGTCTCGTGTCACTTTCGCGCGCCCCTACAAAGCCTGTCTCGGTATATTGTCTCGATCTCGGGCGCGAACCTTTAGACATTCCAATTTGATCATCTAGCATGCAGTATCCCGATCGCGAGTATGCAGAGTCTACTATTCGATCCGTGACTGTAGTTTAGTCTCTCAAATGTATGGGGATTTTAGTTCAGTCAAGTTACCACTGGAGGCGCTGCACCGGGATCCCATACATTTGAGAGACTATACTACAGTCACGGATCGAATAGTAGACTCTGTGCATACTCGCGATCGGGGTACAGCTTTGCTATACCAGCACAAACAAACCGTGTAGTGCCATTCATACGAACAACAGCAACGCAAATCTTAGCGCTGTTCCAGACATGGATGACCCTTCATCTTTACTTACTTTACAAATGCCTTAGTACTTACAAGTGACGTCTTGTCGGTCACCGGTCCGAAATGAAAGTGGAAGCGTGGGCGGCTACGGTCCATTGATACCGACCACTTCACTGTCGTGAGAAATGAGATTGGACATGACAGAACCTCTTGTAGGGTTCTCTGTTTACCACTTGGATATTACAATATCCAAGTGGTAAACGGCAAGCGCTTTTTTAACAAACGTTCTGCTTTTATTTTAGTTTCGTATTTTTTTGCGTAAGTTTGTAGTGGCTATTCCTTTATTTTTACGAACTGTATATAACGGCCAACCTCAAAACATTTACATCGATTTTTAAATCAATGCCGATCAATAACAGTTTAGGAGTAATACCCCGGCACAGCTAAAAAATATTTCTTAGCAGCTCTTTCAGCATTCTAACGTATTTGTTCTGCTGCAAAGTAACCAAGCCAGCAGAAATGCTCGATAATGTGCCAGAGCAAAGCCGATACCTGTTATTAAGACAAGGTGTGACTGCCTAACATTAACCTTTTAATATTTTCTAATATGTTTTTTATTCAATTGCTATATTATTTAGATTGCAAACATGTTCAGCAAGGTTGTCCGAATTTAACGCACTGACCGTGGATTTGATGTTTTGAATCATTAGCTTCAGTGGGCGTTCTGGTCTTTCCACTCGTAATTGGGAAGGAATATTTCTGTACCTTGCTTATTTTCGGATGATCAAAACAATTCACGCTATGTGAAGCATGAAGACATCAATAAAGAGTGCATTCCACTCTAAAGATGATTCCTTTGTACCATTGACGGAAGTAGTGTAACCAATGTTGCGACCACAATTTTAATTTAAGTATATTATGGACGAGCTTCCACCCGCGGCTTGTTATAAAAATAATATTGTCTTGATCAATGATACTGCAGCTTTTTTTTTTGAAATATTTCTTGAATTCAGAATCAATGTCCAATGCATCACATTTTATCACTTTACGTTTTTTTTTGTTAAAACATCAAAATTTTACATATCAGTCGTCGGCATTCAAGATTTTTTGAAGATCTAACTAAAGGGATAGTTGACCATGACCACCTTATTACACATTTTCAAATGATCCAAATTCACTTCAAAAGTCACTTCTAGTATGGCCAAATATAATATTGTGACATATCTATTGGTAAACTGTTGATCGATGACTGTTGATTCTAGAATATCCACCAACAATACGCATAGGTCTTGTCCTATATCGATTAGCATAATGAATTCACAGTGGATCAGTACCGTTGGCACTGATTTGCGGCATACGCCAAACTCATCAGGCAGTCTGCCGGCGTCTTGACCCCCACTCGCAGTGACTCATTGCGAAGCCTCGCGTCCATGAGAAACTGAAGGAAGTATCGTGCATTCTTCGCCAAATCCAAAGTCCTATATCAATTTGCATTAGTCTCCACAATTTAGTTCGTGGAAATTGTTATTATCTTTATACATCTGGTTAGCCCTAGATGTACTTACTCTAAACATTCGATGCGATGCAGATTTTTCGTTTTTTATTTCGTGAAAAAGCAGAAAGAATTCTAATAAACTGTGAAGGTTTTGATTCATATGAATTGTTACTTGCAATATATGGGAGTAAGCCAAAAGTTCAAGAAGTTTTTCTGATTACGACCTAACAATTTTGTAAAGAATCTTAAATACCTGACTAAACACCATTTAAATGAGAAATGTGTAAGTACCTAGCCTAGGGATAAGGTCGTAAGCTGTTTACGTTTAAAATCTGAAACCTTAGTAGCTCATACGACAAAATGATACATAGGGAAACTATAATTATACTTAGGGGGCCTTACTTATGAAAGATGTTTAAAGTTAAACACTGGTTAAACAACGTCCTGTCTTTATTTGTGGATACTGACAAACAGAGACAGGACGTTGTTCAACCAGTGTTCAACTTTAAACATCTTTCATAAGTAAGGGGGAGGTTATGTGAAATCATACAGGTGATACCTAACTGAAATGTACGTTTCAATTTCGTATTTATAACAATTCAAGGAATTGCTTTGAATCATCTTTACCTACGCATTTAATTTGCTCAGCTTCACCGGAATCGGAAACAATTGGAACTCCATCTTTTTAGTAAGTCGTCCTTGATTTTGAACTTACAAAATTGGCTAATATCATAAACTGTAATGTTTATCTAAAACTTTCTCGAAACGAATCGGGAAATTTCTCTTTAATTTCGACCAGTTCAATGAATAATTACAGTCCATTCATTAAACCAACTAATTCGAATAACTAAGGAAAGTTCAAACGAAACGTACCTTATTTATAAGCCCTTCATCAACTTTATTACCAGCACTTATCAGTGACTCTCCCTAAACGACCTAAACTCATGATTCGATAGATTTTTAACTGCTCTGATCGTAAATATCTCACTTTCACTATTATGTTTTATGAGAAAAATAATCAAAAGTAACATGACACTCATGATTTGTGAGTTTATCAGAAAAGTTATATAATCATCCTTAGCTATCGTCCAAATGCTCTCAAGGTAGGAAATATACCTAGACAAAAATGTAAAGAAGTGGGTGGGTAGAGTAAAGTAATGTAGTCAGGCAGGTATTTTACTTCAATTGAAACCTAAATGCTGCCTTATAATACTTACACTAATGACCAAAGACGAAGACAACAAGTTAAAACGAATCTTGTTCTATTTATAGGTATACCTTCCGATAATTTTTATCTTTTAAAGCCTAGCGAACTTGCAATAAAAACTACCTAAAGCAAATAATCCTATAAAACTTGAGAAGAGAACTTCATTTTGCAGTCTATCGATGCAATACAAAAGGATTTAGAAAAAAACATGATTTATCGGGAACCAGTTCCGTGGTTCACTGGTACCTATAGCTCAATAAGCGCTATACTCATGTTAAAGAGCTTTCTTCGTCACATCATCAGTATGCGTGACACAGTCTGTGATTGTGTAGGCACTGACAAATAGCCTCTGCCTGCTTTGTCGGCGTCGACGCACGACGCACCTTTTCTCTACGACATCGACATCTACAAGAGTGTCTTGTCTAATTCCGGGGGTTGATTTTGAAATGAATAGTTATTGTAGCGATTTTATGACAGATCATGATGTAAAAGCTTGTCGGTGAGGAGAACTTTATACGATTTTTTTTCTCATTGTGCTTTATTTGTAACGTCTACGACAATTTCTGAACCCATTAACTGAGTACCGTAAAATACGCCAACATTGCCACCAAGGGTAATTTTGCCCGAAGATCAATTTTTAAGCAAATCTTTAAATTGCAAAAATATTTGAATAATATGTTAACATTTTTTGACTTTGATAGAAAATAGGTTATGTGTCTAGCAACACTGTCTATCTGGTGTGTCGCTAGCTTCACTCAGTAACTTGTTGGAACTCTTCGAGTACGGTGCGTATTTTCGCGGGCAAATTTTGGTGCAAATTCATAAGTGAATTGTGAGTGATGGCGAAAACACAGGTTAGTTTTATTAATATTATGATATGTAAAAACATTTTAGGAGTATTAATATGTTATTATCGTTGCTGAATGTCTTTTCAAACAAGAGTTATAGCGGTGGGCAAAGTTATCCAGCAATGTAGCGATCTACTATTGACAACATTGCCCGCCATCAAAATAAGCTTAGGGTTGGCACTTCAGAAACTTGTTTTTTTTAAAGCTTTTAATTAACTTGCAATGTTTGTATGTTTGTAAGTTCCTATGTTTGTAAGTATGTTTGTCCGAGTCAATTCTTGCAAGCTTAATTTGACCTACTTCCCGGTGTCAAATTGAGCTGAATTTAGGTAAAATTATGAGTCTTCTGTGACAATGCAATAATAATAGTGACAGTTATCTGAAAATGTCTAATAGTTTAGTAATTATTTTAATTTAGCTCCTAACATCATTTGATCTCAATTAGTATTTCATTTTCATTTGGGTACCTATATAAATATGTTGATTAAAGTTTATTAAATAAATACCTGAATGAAAAATAACCAGTTTTTTTATACCTACAACAACTACGATCACAAGATCAGTTAACTAAGAAGTGCCAACCCTAGCACTTTTAATTTGTGAAATGCGGTTTGTATGAAAAAGACAAAAAATGTCAGGGTAACTTTGCCCAGCCACTTTGCTAAGAAACCTTCTATAGTATCGTTTTAAAACCTAAAGTAAACGCCATTATTGCCTAAATTCTTGTATTGGCTTTTTATTTCATCTCTCTAGAGGCTATATTTGCGTCAAAAATCAACGTGGGCAATGTTGGCTAAAAGTCCAGATAACTTTGCCCGCCATCAAAATGTATAAAATACTGAATTAAATATTGACGCATCATAAAATCTGATAAAGTAATACATGCACATAATCTTATAATAGCAGATGATAAAAGAAAATACTTACGTTCCCATAGAAAATTTTTACAAAAATTGAAATTATTCGAAAAAAGCGGGCAATGTTGGCGTATTTTACGGTAATGATTTTGCATATGAAACGAGTAGGTGAGAATGATTGTCATGCGGCTAGTCTATTTCGTTCTTAGACTGAACATCAGCAATGACATAATATTATGTGTGAGCCATATAGTATTTTTACTATTTCAATATCCAATATAAAGGGGCGTGCAGACATTTCAAACATCAGTCGCAGACTAATCGTCTACCGGTGTCGCAGGTACCTCATAATAACTACTTAGACTAATCTGTCCATTAAATTACGTAGTTATTAGCCTCTAACCATCAACTACATGAGAACATTCATTGATGATGTAATTTTACTAGATAATCGACTTCTGATTAGCTGTTATACGATGCTTCTCTTCATACAGGGATGTGACAAACATTAACTTCATTAATGAGCGGTCGAATGAGAACTTAAATGCTTTGGTGTTGCAAGAAGCCGTGGGTTTATTGAGGAAATCAGGTATTTTAATATGCGGTCCATCGCTTGCAACATGACACGTATTATGCTTAGTACTTTCAAAAATGTTGGGTCTTAAGTTATTTAAATGAATCTAAACACAGGCATTTTAATCTTTTCACTGAAGAGCTCCGTCGAACAGCTCTCGACTCCATCATCAGATCAGCTCCTTGTTACTATCATTACATTTTCATCGAGAGTCAGTAACTGTACCAAATTTGAAGGTTGATCAGACTCTAGAAAGTGGCTTAAATTGACCCGAACAGACATACAAACATCTTTTCTACAATGTTAAGACAAAGGATAATGAAGGAACCAAAAGTTTATCTAAATCCAGTTCCTAATCTATATTACACAACTGCTCCAAAAAGCATTAAGCTGTTGTAACCACGTGTAGGGTCGCATAGGTCAACAAGCATGGGATTACATCTTGAAGTTTTATACTATCCAAACATTTTAGTGACCGGAACAAACAATGTCACTTGAATCCAGGTGCGTACTAAGATCTACATCTTGCCACCAAAAATGATGGCCTTCATCAGAATTCATCATCATTCGGTGTGGATTGATAGTTGGAATCGCTTTTCGACCATCTGTCAGGAAGTCCTCTTCCCAAGATTGTCATCCTGCTTCCATCGACGCGACACTTCGCTAGAGCGACCATCTTGCAGTTCATGCAAGTCACTCTTGATATAGACAATACGCCGAGGCGTCGACATATTAAAATTAAAATAAATATCCCGAAAGCCGCTGCACTCGAAAAAGTTAACTCTTTCTAACGTAGGTAGTCAGGTAAAACTATGATATGTTTCACCAATAGAAGTTTTCCGTTTCGCTTGACTTTATTTATATGTCAGAGAATAAATAGTTCGTATTAGGTACTTACCTTGGTTTCCCAAAAATCGTTGATTTTACACATTCCGTGCCGAGGTGAGTGTAAAAATATCAATTACGTGTTTGTAATTGTAACTACGTATTATAAATACCTTCGCATTCCCGATTTTGGCCTTACTGCGGCCCTGTTTACTTCTTAAGTGTCGCAACACGGGACCGTTAAATCTACTTCCAGTTTTCGTATATTCTGGCCCAGTTAGACCCATCTGTCGGTGCGGTCAAAGATATCAATCAGGGTTCCTCAAACTTTGTCACCCCATTAGATCTGATAAATGCGTAGGACACGTAGGTACCTACGAAATTCTAGGGCACTCCCTTTTTCAGAATTTAGAATTTACTATTTAGGCTTGCTTTTGCCATATGAATATTAGCATACCTATATCCATAAAAAAGCACGTTTATCCTGATTCTTCATGATTGTTGTCGTAAAAGATTCAAAGTGATCCCAGTACCTACTCTTATACAAAAAATCTTTAGTGACTTTGAAAAATAGAACAAAGATCATTTTTGATCTTATTCTACCATTATACATAAAGCCCATTTGACTCTATACTTAAAACAAGAACAATAGGTAGTGCACGGTGACTAGACCATGACCATAATAATACTACGTGACATTACGATAATCTTACCACGCTGCAGCGCTGACTGCATCCCAAGCAATAATTGTAAAGTGAGCCATATAATAATATTATTTTTTTCATAAAACATTGTTAAGATTAGGTACATAGCACAAATTATAAAATAAATTAATAGGTCAAGTCATTTACAATGAACCCCGCACTAGGCAAAGCCTGTATCGCGGCGGGAGTCCGAGTGAAAGTTATATAATAATACAACAATGAATATAATATATAGAAGTTTTAGTCTATTGCTATGTTATAATATGCCTTATTTTAATATACATAAAGATAATAAACTACTTATATAGAGACGTCGCCGATGACGAAAACGGGGTGTAACGTGTCAGTCTACCGATGAACTTCCTGAACATCACACCCTTCGGCCAGAAAGCGCTGTCCATTATGTGGAGAGCCGATCAGTGGGCACTATATGATTCAAGTTTGAGAAACGCCCTGTATCATTGGGCTCGATTTGTTGCATCACTTCATTAACGCATGCACCGTAACGCTTTGATCGGCTCGGTTTAGTGTGGCGCCAAGGCCTAATTTAATTTTATTATTTTCATTCAGTAACGTTTATTTTATGCTTGACTAGTGAGGTTGGAGGAAGGTTTATCTTGTATGAACCCTGTTTTGCTACAAATATATCTCTCTCTTCATAATACATTTCTTGTAGCTCTTGCACCTCGACTGCTTTCAAAGTAATGTGGTTAGAAGTGAGCTCCATAATTATAAATTCGAAGATCAAATTTAGTTAGGCCATAACATCCACTTCTTTGGACTTACGAAATTCGCATTGAAAGTCGAGTTACCCCACTCGGTCAACACGGCTCATATTATAGTTTAGTAGTTCCTTCTAGGTAAGCGTGCTCCATCTTAGATCACACTGTTGCTTTACATCAGGCAGAGTGTGGTCAAACGCGAACCTATTTTCGTAAAAAAAAAAAAAAGATTATGGATAATGTCATTAGTTTAGAACTCCTGCAGTTGCTTATAAAGTCAGTAAGATCTAGTTGAAAACCGGAAACCGGTGGATGAGCTAATGCCCATTACAACAACCACAGAACGTGACCTACGTGGCATTGAAATTGTCATCCTGGGTAATAAAATTTACTATACTACCTCCAGTTTTATATTAACCGTGCAGATGCGATGTATTGGCCGAGTAATAAGAAGAACTTTCGAAGGTCGAAGGTTCAAAACCTGACGAATTTGTTTTCCAAAAATATATGTGTTTGGAAACACAAGGTTTTTCTTTCCTTTACAAGTTAAGATGATGGGATTACTACCTGTCACGTGGGATTAAGGGAGTTGACACATTATCCAGTCTCTACCCCGTCGCATAGCATGACCGTAGCAACACCGGCCCGGCAAAAATGATATTCTTTGTATTGAAATGTATGCGACGCCCCACACCACACCGTTCCTACACCGTCGCGTGCCCTGCCCGTGCCATGGCCGTCTTGTCAATCTCCGGCCGCCATGATTATTTTGCTGACAATCAATGACAAGCCCCGCCCATCTGTCAATCCAAATAACCATCATATTAGTAGCGTAGCCAGGTCAGCCCCTAGGGGCAGCTTTTCAGCCTTTTTCTATAAATAAATAATGCTGGATATTTCATAGCATCATCTAGCTCCAAGGTAAATAGACCTTGTATGGAAACTATATGACTGATAAACTACCTATCCTAAGGTACGCGATAAAATCCCGTAATAATAATTATCATTACCTATCCTTTTTTTTTGTAAATACATAATATTACACAGAAAAACACCCAGACCCGATACATATATTTGCAGATCATACAAACATTTGCCTCGCAGTGGGAATCGAACCCGCAACTTTCTGTGTTTTAGCTGGACCTTCGCACACTGCGCCACCGAGTTGGTTCGTTTTGTTGGTACTGGATGTTGATTTATGGACACGGGATTTTATCGCGTAATTTACCTTATTTATCACGACGTTTTGGCTGTTGCAATAGCCGTGATTATGTCAAAATGACAGATCATGTCAAAATGAGAGATTATGTCAAAATGACAGATTATGTCAAAAAGACAGATTAGGTGTATATTAAAATGACAGATGGGCCATCTCGTAAACCACTTATCCTAGACTCTCCGTTCTCTTCAAGTGAAAACTATTGAAGAGATCTACATTTAAAGTAACAGCTGTCAAACTTTAAACGGCCATATCTCGGAAACTACTCGTCCTAGACTCTCCGTTCTTAGTTTAAATGAAAGCTATGACCAAGATCTACATTAAAAGTGACAGTTGTCAAACTTTAAACGGCCATATCTCGGAAACTACTCGTCCTAGGCTCCTCATTCTCAGTTCAAATGAAAGCTATGACCAAGATCTACATTTAAAGTGACAGCTGTCAAACTTTAGGGAGTGTCCACATTGCGTTTTCTGCAGCGCGTTTTTGAGCTGCGCGTTTGCATCGATACAAACGCGCGTTCGCAACGCGTATTTTTCCATACAAAAGCGAACCGGGAGGGGCTGCGCGGGGGGCTGCGCGTTCGCATCGCGTTCGAATCGCGTTTGTATCGATACAAACGCGCTGCAAAAAACGCAATGTGGACACTCCCTTAAACGGCCATATCTAAGAAACTACTCGTCCTAGACTCCTCATTCTCAGTTCAAATGAAAGCTATGACCAAGATCTACATTCAAAGTGACAGCTGTCAAACTTTAAAAGGCCATATCTCGGAAACTACTCGTCCTAGACTCTCCGTTCTTAGTTCAAATGAAAGCTATGACCAAGATCTACATTTAAAGTGACAGCTGTCAAACTTTAAAAGGCCATATCTCGGAAACTACTCGTCCTAGACTCTCCGTTCTTAGTTTAAATGAAAGCTATGACTAAGATCTACATTTCAGATGACAGATGTCATTTTGACAGCTGTCACTTTAAATGTAGATCTTGGTCATAGCTTTCATTTGAACTTTGAACGGGGAGTCTAGGACGAGTAGTTTCCAAGATATGGCCGTTTGAAGTTTGACAGCTGTCACTTCAAATGAAGATCTTGGTCATAGCTTTCATTTGAACTGGGAACGGGGAGTCTAGGACGAGTAGTTTCCGAGATATGGCGGTTTGAAGTTTGACAGCTGTCACTTCAAATGAAGATCTTGGTCAGAGCTTTCATTTGAACTGAGAACGGGGAGTCTAGGACGAGTAGTTCCCGAGATATGGCCATTTGAAGTTTGACAGCTGTCACTTCAAAGATTCAAGGTTCAAGATTTCAGATTCAAGGTTCAAAATTCAAGAATCAAGGATCGAAATCCAGGATCGAAATCCAAGATCAAAACCAAGGATCGAAATCAAGGATCGAAATCAAAATCGAAATCAAAATCAAGGATCAAAATCAAGGATCGAATTCAAGGATCGAAATCAAGCGCTGATTTTGTCGAGCGCGATAAGGTAAAAATATCCTGAAATTTAAATGACATGGGCACACTACTAATCCAACAACGAGTGTGAAAGAGACAAAGCTACCAAGAAAGCATCTCAACAAGACCAACAATCCTTATAACCAAGATTAAATGATAATAGATCGTTGTGTAGTCGTGATAAGGTTCAAATCCTTTGTACATTAAATGTCAGTCAGCATTCTACTATGTATAAAATTTCTTTGCTTTATACATTATATTGGTACATTTGGTGACAGCTGTCACTTTAAATATAGATATTGATCATAGCATAAGTATTTATTTATAACAATAACGATTTTATTTTTTGTTGATGATGAAGATGTTATCTTGTTTTGAAGTTTATCAAAATACGGCTTCGCGGCTGTGCTCCTATTTGATAGTTTTATTTTGGGGTATTGTACCTTGACTGTCCATTAGTAGGAGCACGAGGATATACTTATCCTATAAGATATAATTATAAGATATAATTATCCTTATGCTCCTACTAATAGGAGCATAAGGATATATTGGTCCTCGTGCAGGAGCAGTAGGACAATCGAGTAGGAGCAAGAGGAAACGCTCCAATATTGATAATAAATAATAGATAATAGTAGATAATAATTCAGTTATTTTTCTCACTTCACAAAGTCTTTCAAGTAGGTACCCCCATTTATACACATATACATGTACACATTCTAAACCTATCAAATATCACCCCTAAATATCAAGTAGGTACCTATATAATTTATAATTTTTACCTACGAAAATTCCCCCAAAGGATTTCCTCCTGAGTCGATAAATACCCCAAATTTGAATTGAAAACCCCCCATCTAGCATCACTGAATGCGTTCCGCACGTTATGTGACATTTATCAAACGTCAAAATCCCATACTGCCCTCCGAAATCAAAGTGTAGTAACAGCAAAAACACGATTTCGAGAAAAAAGATAATCTTACACATTAAAAAAATATCCAGTTATTCATAAAACCTTGAATGTAGAGTGAAAGTACACTTAATCTATACCAACCAACCAGTAATAAAGCGGAAAAGTTTATTTGTTAATTTGTTTGAACACGCTAATCTCAGGAGCTTTGAGGAAGGATATAAGCTACTTTTCATCATCATCATCAGGATCGCAATAATAATTATGCCATCACTATGGATTATAATTGGGTTTTTAAAAGGGTTTCTTAAAAGTCTGTTTTTTAAACCTTGTAGATAAAACTCCCATTTAAAGTTACACAAAATAATATGATGAAATATTTCACTTTGCTAGTAAACCCGACAAAATGTGTGCAATATGTATTTTAGTGTGGTTTAGCTTGTAAACGCTCTATATTTACGATAGTATTTTACAAAAAAAATTGAGTGATAAGTTTTAAAATGGGCTTTCAGAATAATTGTGTGTTTAGCATAAAACCAACAAAATGTCTATTACTGTGGTATAGGCTCGGGATTACGCTTCGTAAAACGGTTATGCGACGGTCCTAGTATGATACGGTCTTACTGTGTAAGGTGCTATTTTCGTGACGGGCTCGGTCATGGCTCGGCCCGCTTATGATACTGCGCAGTGAGCGATGACCTTAATACAACATTAACAAAGTGGGAACATGCCAAATGTTTATTTAGACATGCCCTTGACAATATAAAGGATCTTAAATTTTTATATTTTAATACAAAGAAACACACTCATTAACATAAAAATTCACTCCTTAACTAACTTACAACTAAATTAAAAGGAACTCTGTCTTCTATCTTTAAGTGACTAAAGATAGAAGACAGAGTTCAGATCACCGACCGCAGGTAAAGTACCCAAAAGGCTGGCAGCGTTACCCCGTTGGATTGCTAGACTTATCCTCTGTCCGAGGTAAGCACCAGCCCTTTGGTCATTGGTCTCATCCACTAACCTCTTGGATATTTCCCTGTAAAGGAGCCACGCCTCTGAGCCCCATGGTCCTAAAGTCTCTACTCCAAAAGGCAGAAATATATACCCATCTCCAATAGATGTATATTTCCGCCTTTTGGAGTTTTCTGCCGCTGTCGCCGCCGCTCCTGCCGTCCTGGAGGTTGCTGAGATGTGAGAAGGCGCCAGCGTGTCCACACAAGTAGCGTCCCACACCAGCGGCCTTCCCCGACTCCAAGGAATCAAAGACATACCGTCAGGCCTCTTACCGTCGTCACGTGCGATACCGTTCGGCTCTAAAATTGCCGGCACGTTGACGGTGGCGAGGGCCCGACGAATGATGTCGTTGAGGCTGGCATGGCGGGAATGGCGGCCTGCACAACGTCGACAGGAGAGGCCGTGATGGCCTAAGCGGTCGACGGCGCTACCGCAGTGGCACTGATGGGGCTCGTTGGTAGTGGCTCCAATACGCAGACTAACGGCTAGAGAAAAAGTGGTGTTATCCAAGAGTGTGCCTAGGTTTGCCGAGGGCAAGGCATGAAGCCAGAATCCAGATTCCCGAGTGCCAGAGGCAATAAGACGGGCCCTGTCTGTTAGAGTCGCAGCAGAATCTATAAGACCCTGCTGCGTCCTCCTACAAATAGGCCCGTCCCATTGCCTCTGTAGGTGAAGTTTTTCGGGAATGGATTCGGCTGGACAGACCAACGTCCACGCGTTTTTAGCCTCGTCCATAGCACTAATTTTTATATTTCCTAAAGAAGCATATATGATTTTAGAAAAAAGGGCCGATGTGCTATGTACTGAGGATAAGAACGCCGGAAGAGATACACTAGAAATTTTGCGAATGCCTAGTCCACCAAACCGTATAGGAAGTGTGGCCTGGCACCAAGAAACGTCTGACAGGGGACAATTTAGAATTTTAACTAGAACATTTTTTAAAGCGTCGTCCAAATTCAATAGAAGGTCATTAAAGATCCAAATAGGGCTGCATCTAAGAACATAAGTGAGTTGAGGTACAAAAAGACAAAACCGAATGATGTGGAAAGCTATATGACGGTGAATTTTGGATAATCGTTCTGAATATTCATCGAATTTCGCACGCTGCTCGGTGATAAACTCTGGAAAAGATTCGTCTAAAATTGGGGCACCCAGAAGACGAAGAGATTTTTTTGTGATAATTTTGATGTTGGGGGCCAAAAGATTGAAATTATGTATTATTTCTTCTTTTTTTGAATTTTGGATTGATTCATTTATAAAAAGTTCACATTTCGAAAAGTTTAAGTCCAAACCGATATCATTGAATTTGTTAATAATTGTTTTTAAATCGGATAAAACTGTCTCCGATTCGCCTCCTAAGGATCTTAAATATCTGAAGATAGTCGACAACCTTCTAATCTGATGGATACAGTTTGTGCGCTGGATTCACTTGTACCAGAATCATTCTGCTTCTACGTTTGATCTTTACGAACAGGCAAGGAATCACCTTGCTCAGTGACTGTGTTCCTAGTAGTCTGACGCAGACTCTATAATGGATTCTGGACTCTGAACAGAGATAGATTATAGTCTAAAATAGGACATAGGCTACTTTTTATCCCGGAAAAATGCAAGGTTCCCGTGGGAAGAAGTCCTCTTCCAAAAATGTTAGTAGCAAGTATTGAATATATTAAGTACCTACTTGACTTTGAGGTACTTTCTACGTAAAAGCTCCACGAACAGCATAATTTAAAACCGGAAGACAACAATAATGTTCGCATAACCGAGACCTACTTACTCTCGTCATGCGTTTTCAATGATGCAGTTTTGGATATTAACGGGACAATGGAAATTCTTCGCACGGTCAAAAACCTGCCAATACATAGCGGTACCTACCTCTACCTAAGGAATGTTTCTCGCGGTAACAGTATGTATTGCCACCAGACAAATGAGGAGTGGCGGAATTTTTATAAAAATTAAAATCTGACAATTTTTCGGCAATTTAATTCAGAAAAAACATATTTTTGTAGACAAAACAACGAAAACAAGTAGACCTTCTCTCAGAATAACAGAGTACTTAAGTACTTACTTAGTATTATTTTTCAAATGTGTAGACACATCATCAAAATGTGTGTAGGTACACATTTGGCACGTACCCACATTTTGCAAGTGCTCGCTCAGGACTTGACATGACTGACTGAGATCGTTTAAGGTTTTCTTGTCCGTTCAAACCTCTGAAAGAAGACCTTTCAAATTGAAAGAAAAGAAGGAAAGAAAGAAAAATATCTTAATTATTTAGAGGCAACAACAAAATAATAAAAGCGAACGATTTGATTTGAGATCGTCTTTCCTCAAAGAGTGTTGATGCGTTCAAAGCGGTAGGTAATGTTTACTCTAAGCTTCTGCGAACCTGCGGTTTCCGGCGAGTGCGTGTGAAGGCCGCCTGCAAACGGACTGCTCAAGCCGACTGCAAGGAACCGCCTGCACACAGCGCTAAATTCTTGTCGTTTTAGATTAGTGGTTCCTTTTTTTCCTATTTCTAAGAGATAGAAATGCATAAACGGTAAAGGAATCGGGAGGAATCGTGAGCTAGCTTTCTAATACAGTCGATGGGCTTGCAACCTGACACGTATGGAATGTTAACTTCTGCAAAATGTGGACATGTAGATACCAAATGTTTTTGGTGGACATACCTCTGACTTCCCCATAGATATCTTCGAAGGGTCAAAAAATGCCAAAAGATCTGAAATAATTGTCTACCGCACCTTGGGAATTGAAGACAGTCGTGATCTTATTTTTTTTTATATTGTCTCACCTCTTTCTTGTCTTTCTTTTAAATTCAAATTTAAGATGCGCGCCTTGGGGATACAACTATGATCATGTTTCGTTTTTTTTTAATAACTGCCCGTCTCTACCAAGCCTATAAACAACACCTCGTGTCCGCCGGATTCACGAACACTCGCATTAAAATTAAATGTAGTCGTAAAAATGTAAAATCATACTTTCGCAACGTTTGGCAGGCTAACGAGGAAGATATCAAAATGCACTAATACTTCTCCAGGGCTAACAAGAGTTGCGATATGAGTTTATTTAATATATATTTATGGGTATATATTTATATGTTTATAGGTAGGCGTATATATATATATTTATGGCCAGATTATTTATTTTGTGGTACAATCTTGACATTAGTAGGTATTCGAAGTTTCATTTTGAGAAATAAAATAATTAAACAGATGTAAAATGAATGGGTAAAGTGTAAGATTATGAAAATTAGCAGAAGTCTTGTTTTGTACTTTACCTCGAATTATAGTTGGGTAGGTACTTATAATGATTTCTGGGTGCTTACTAAACTTGAAATGTAACATACAAAATTAAATCTTTATTTATGATATCATAGCCTCAAGTCTAATTTTGTTGGAAACCTTCAAATCTGGTGTCGTATATAAGATGTTTTTAATAGATACCTACATCTAATATTTTTCACTCTGATAAGTAGGTACCTATACAGTGAAAAAAATATCTCGAACAATGACGCATCTGACGCAAAATCATGATATTTATGTTATTTTCCAAACCTAATGCGTAAATGTAACAATATTTTCGTGAATGCCTACACGAAGTTTTTTTCCATACTAAATGGTAAACATACGTAAGATTTTTGGGTATGTGAGTGACCCCAGTCAGTCAAGTCAGTCAAGAATAGATGAATATTGTCTGTTTGGTGCAGCTATTTATACTTATACGAGCGTTTGGCGTCAATTTTGAATTTTGAACGGTTCAATATTTAAATTTGTTTGAATTTACAATATGAAAACAATTAAAAGAATTAGGATTAATGCAACTGTTTAGTCACAGCGTCGTTTTGAATGAGTCAGGTCACGTACGAAAATGAATCTCATGAAAGAAAATGTCCGTGCAATAATTTTCTATAACTTCCGAAGAGGCATAACACAGCTTCAGTGTTTCGTAGAGCTGATATCTGTGTTCAATGATGAAGTCCCATGTCTGCAGACTATCGAACGCTAGAATTTGGAATTTCATAGTGGACAAACTAGTCTTAGTGATAAAGCGCGTGAAGGACATCCAAAATCCGTCTTCACTGAAAATAACACCGTGGCTGTGAGACAAATAATCCTCAAAGATCATCATGTGACATATCAGGAGATAGAGGAGTTATTAGGCATCTCGGGGACAACCATTAAAAAGATCTTGCATGAAGTGATTGGTGGGAGAAAGCTAGTTTTCCGTTGGATGTCGCATTTACTTTCCGACGATCATAAGGCGGCCCGCGTCAGATGGTGTAAGATAACTCTTGAAAGGTTCTACTGAGGAAAGTCAAATCACGTCTACGACATCATCGATGGTGACGCATCTTGGATCTATGCTTTCGATCCTGATTCTAAACAACAATCCACAATCTTGGTCTTCCAAGACGAGCCAAAGCCGACTAAAGTTTTTCGCTCTCGAAGCACTTCAAAAAAGACAGTGGCTACGTTCGTGGCGAAAACCGGTTATGTTGTGACGATTGCACTTGAAGATTGTAGGAGGGTTCATGCAGTGGTATACCACAGTTTGATTGCCACAAGTCGTCGTGGAACTTAGGAAATCTAACCCAAAGCGACGCTCGTCAAACGATTGAGTATTTGAAGCATTAAAACAGAGAGATTCTTGACCATCCTCCATATAATCTGATCTAATGCCCTAACGATTTATTTACATTTTCTTAAATTAAGAAAACTCTTCGTGATCAAAGGTTCCAGTCCCGTGAAAAAGCAGCCGACGCTTTTAAATCCATTTTGAACACCCCACTTTGGAGTGGAATAAATGTTTTAATAACTGGTTCGAGCAAATGGAAAAATGTATTAAACTACGTGGTAAATACCTAGCAAAACCATAAACAGTATTTAAGGTTCTAGTTGTTTTTTTTTCTGTAAACGACCAAACTTAAAAGGCATGCCTCGTACATAGAAGGATACCTAACTTTTTACAGCTCTCTTCTTACAAAACTGTTAGTTTTTTACATATGTGGTCACATTCACACCCATTTCGAAGCTTACGAGCTGGTCACGATTGATTTCTTGGCTCGTTGCCGGCGTTTAACCAAAGATAAATACGTAAACGATCCTTCTACATCCGTCCCACTTTTAGGAATCGCATAACGATCGGTTTGTTTTCCTGTTAGCAGCTCTAACCCTTTAGGAACGGTTCATTTTGGGAATTGTTTGTTTTTGAATCTGGCTCATCTTTCCTAGACACTCGAGTTATTAAGAAGTTTACTGTCCTAAAAAGAAGTTTTAGGAATTAGCATAGTCGGCCAAATGTTGATGAACGTTTTAATTTTCTAACCCATTCCAGTAAATTTAAAACCCACTATAAAATGTTTACCTTAAACAATAGTGATTTGATTGTTGAGTGAATAGTTTTTAACTTCTTCAATAAAAATCAGTAAGTAAAGAGCCAACGTGAAAGAATAATATCATAAATATGGTTTATGCGATCAATATAGGCTACTATTATGTTTCCGGGTGGTTAGGTCTGAACATTATTTAACACACGGGATTTATTTATTTAGGTCTGAATGTCAAAATTTACTGATCTACATAACGTAGGTACTTACTTCAAAAAGAACTTTTCCCGAAATTACTGATTTTCTATATGTCTTCATTATTAAATTATTAGTTCAAACTATGCGAGTGAAGATGTGACAGCAGAAATATAGACATTCCCTCAGATTTCTGGAACAAATATGCTACAACAAGTAGATGTCACTTCAGTGATTGACGTTTCTGGACCGAACCTCGTATTATGATATTTCACGGTGATTAGCATGTAGTTCGAAAGAGATAGCTCGAAGCTCCTAAGCAGTGAACAACATACCAGCGATAATGACGCGAGTGTAATTTCAAAAACAAACGCCTGAAGTAAGTAAGTGATGCTCTTATTATTTCAAGAGATCTTGAAAGCCAAATACCTCAAAAAGACTCTTCCGAAGATCTACATCAACAATACCATTGGTCAGCTGTATTGTGCATCCTCTAACAGGGTTTTTAAAACTAAATTCGACTTTGCCAGCCATATTTGGGCACATTATAGACGTAATTAACAAAAAGCCATGTGGCTCTTTCTTTTTTTATTCGCCATTCCAAGGAGGATGAAAATTTTGAAAAGTGACTTTCTTTTTTCAAAACTATGTATATACCCTGGCTTTACCATGAAGGGCGGCTGTTTTAGGGTTATTAAGTTATTTGAGAGTAGTTCGATCTGTGAAAATAAAGCATGAAAACTTGCGCTCCGCAAACCGTGTCGGAATCGCGTTACCAGTGCGTTTACACCCTAAACGGTGTCACTCTATTTTGCTTTTGGTTGAGACTACGTAATATTACAGAAGGTTAAATTCTTCATAAATGTGTAAATATAAGTGGCCTTGTGTATGTAAAATAATAACTTATGCATATCTGCATTTTAACTTTTGCATACCTATCTGCCAAAGTAAAAAAAAGTTAAGTGTGCTACCGCGAGCGAGAGTATGATAGAGATAGATGATAAAATAAAAAAATATTCTACAAGTGACTAGAGAAGCATATTGATCAGCCGGAATCAGTTGGAACTACCAGCCAGATATGGGTACTTACTTGTCCCTCGGCTTATCAATTCTCTGCCTTCCGAATTACGTACCAGCCTAACTATAAGGAATGTTAAGTTTAAATTAAAAAAATATTTTTTAGTAAATACTAGCCAGTAAGTAGGTAGCAATAAGGCTTGAATTGTTACCTTTCTGCCTAAGTGGGTGGGTAGGTAAGTATTGTATGTAGCTACCTTATTAGATACATATTTTATTTAAGTAAAACTGATGTACTAGCGTAAACTAGTGTAGTGTCAAGACAAACCTTAGTGGTTTTTAGATACTATGTATTATTTTAAGATTTATTTTTTGTTAAAACGGTAAATAAATGAAAAAAAAAAAAAAACTTAAACCAAAATGGGGACATATCTTTGCGAAAAGATTAATATTGGTAAATAATTATCTATTTATTAAATGAATGGATAATATTGATGGAATGCTAAAAGTAGGCAGGTATTAATCTATTACTACTGTTTTTGCTTTGTTTGATTGAATTTCGAAACAATAAACCCACTTTATTCGTGACCTAGAACTCAATGCTCCCACATACTTAATTCCGAATTCGTGGGTATGGAAAAACAATAATTGTAATGTGTAGGTATAAGCTTCAAAATCTACAAATTGTAAAAAAATGCGTGAGAAAATCATCTACCTACTAGCTACATTAATTTGTTTGTAAAGTGTTTTTTTAAATGGAACTAAGTAGGGAAGTCTCTACTTAATTTAAACTGTCAAGTGACTACTGAGTAGCATGAAGATTGATCAGTTACTTTAGATAGGTGGTCATTGAATAGTAAGTAAATTAAACAGTAGAACAAAAAATCTTTTAATAACTATAGAGAAAGCTAGCTTCGATCGTGTGGTGTACCTATCAGGGTGTATCAGAAGTTAACGAGCAGTTTAGTTGTTTTTAATTAAATAATTATCACATTATCTACATCTACACTAATATTGGAAAGCGGTAAAGTTTGTTTGTTTATTTGTTTGTCTTTATGAGGTAATCTCAGAAACTACTCATCTTATTTTAAAAAGAACAAATTTATGTATCACGTATTGAATTTGTCTTATCTGCTTTGTCAAGGATCCCGTCGAGACACAATCGATTTTCTATTGTGTCTGTAATCCCCACAGACTAAAGGTTAAAAAAATCAGCTCTCTTTACTCTACTCTCTACTGCATTATTTAATGTTATGTATCTAACGCTTACGAAGGCGCAGGTAACAGCTAGTATAAGTAATACTGTGATAAAACAAAAAAAATAATAATAATATAAACACAACTGATAAGACAAAATTCAAGGTTTTTAGAGTCTCTCCTAAAAACGATTAAAACCCATTATTAACAGAGCTCCAACTTTCATTATTAGACTCAAGTACCTACTCGTAGTACTACTTGAGGTCACTCGCCTAATCGGCCACTTGTCTACAGACTACTTGCTTGAACAAACAATCTCATTAGTATCGAGAAAGTACCTACTATGAAAGTCAAATACGGCGGTGAAAATGATCGATCACTATTGGATCTGTGACATTATATTAGAAGGCTTAAGTTATATGCTTATTGATTAGATATATGGACCAACGTTCACCAAAAGACGGCAATATGGAAATAATATCGATAGATTATTTGACAATGCCTTCAATAAGTGAACCTTGGCTTAATCTGCCCTCACTTATTGACTATAGATAAGGCCAATTTAGCTGAGAGGATGGTTTAGGAGCTGGGCAAGCCTACCTAGGTACCTACTCAACAATGTCCTACTAGCTAGAGGGTCCTGTTAAGTGTATGCATCTAATCATTTAAGTAGTAATAAAGGGACTACACCTTGGAAAGGTTGACTTTTCACGGCAAACGGTTTAACACTAAATGTGGTTTAACACTCCAAAAAAATAAAAAAATATTTGCACGGCAAGCTTTAGAAAACGCGGTAGACAGTATAAGATTTGCCTTTATCTCTGAATCCTGTGTGTGAATAGAATATCTGTGATTAGTTACTGTTAATACGTACCTAAACCACCTGATAATAAGTTGGTGAACTAAGCACACGCACACCTTTCGTTTGAATTTTAATCAAAAATAAATTAATTCGTGGAAATTAAACGGTGAATATTCAGTCAACCGACAGCCCAATGTTACACATTATGTAACAGAATTGATTAACTTCTGATGAAGAATTCTCACGAAAATTGTATGGTAGTTTTGATTGATAGACGTTGTAGGCGGCTTTTTAGTTTCGCTCGTTTTTTACAACAAAATATTCAATAGACTACGAATTTTATTGAGACGGGTTTACTACTGAGCTTCGTATTTAAAGGTGGTCGTATTATTCTGATGACAGGTTGATATACCTACTACTAAAGAACCCGATGAACATTTTAGGTGCGTTTGAGTCGTCAGATGTAAATTCAATCACTAATTATTTTGTACTATCAAGATTATTATGGTAAAAATCTAATCAAGTAAAATTAAATGTAGGTAGCGGTAGAGGCAGACCAAGACTGGAATGTGAGAAAGAAAAGAGTGAATGTGGAGATGATGGTTAATAGAGAGAAGTAGAAGAAGACAGCATGTTGTGACGGACCCACGTAAAAAAGTAAGGCAAGTAGATGGTGAGTAAAAACATAAATATTGCAGGCTCTCTGGTCTCTCTTAGTACGAAAAGTATCAAGTTGTAACGTCGTCTTTCCGTTTATCGAACGCTTTTTGCATTCAAATTTATGACGTAACGCTAACCGTTTTTCAAACGGATATTTCCGGTACAAAGCTACCCGTGGCTTCTCGCTTGATAGGTACTACAAAAAAGCTTACAAAAATTGAGTGTTTGACATGCAAATGAGCTTTTGCATAGCTTTGTGGTCTTCAGTCACAGAACATATAATAATACTATGTCATGAGTCATCGGAATCCAAGTCATCGCACCCTGTCTTTGTTTCCTTATAAGTAGTTACCGTCATGTCACAGCTGTGAAGACGATTCAATAAAAATCACTGCGCTAGGTAATTCTATTTCTGTTACTTCGCGACTAAAAGTATAAATAATAATTAATCAGGGCACGATGGAGTAAATCAAAATCACGAGGTGGCATTCATACCTTGATTGTCTATCTTTGATAGCGACCATAATCGGTCTCAAACTCTCAAATATGACAGTTCAGTGACCACGCAAGTAGCTCTGTCACTCTGATCCCAACGAGACCGAACGCGACAAAAGATACCTACCCGATCCTTTTGACAGTTTGAGACCAATTTGAGGTTTGAGACAAGTTAGACAATCAGCCTGCTCGATCTATGATCAGATGGGAACTACCCCTCATGACAACCGTGTGTCACTTAGTTTTTAGACGTGCCTCTTAGGGAGTGTCCACATTGCGTTTTCTGCAGCGCGTTTTTGAGCTGCGCGTTTGTATCGATACAAACGCGCGTTCGCAACGCGTATTTTTCCATACAAAAGCGAACCGGGAGGGGCTGCGCGGGGGGCTGCGCGTTCGCATCGCGTTCGAATCGCGTTTGTATCGATACAAACGCGCTGCAAAAAACGCAATGTGGACACTCCCTTAGAGAATTTCAAGGGCCATGAAATAAATAGCCTAAAGTATTTCAAAGAAATACATTATTTGTAGAATCATGTTGTTTTGTATGTAAAATTTATCTTGAACAAACATTTTCATCACACAATGTTCAGCCACTAATCATCACCCACTTAATCACTAAATATTCAGGCTACTTTTCTGCCACCGTCAAAAAACGACAGTCTTTTTCTAGAAAATTTGACGTCTACCATCTTAACATAGTCAGTTGAGCAACTTAATTGGCCGCACGGCGTAATGAATAAAATGGGAATGGGTTTGATTACACAGTTATTTATTCAATGCGACTGAATCACTGTAACGCGACAGTTATGACGCTATAAAGTAGATTACTTTTTCATAATAAACTATGACAGTTATGTTGTAGTCTTACCGTAGTAGACTTAACTTGTGATTTTTAGGACCGAGATGTATTATAATGTAGTATAGGATAAGTACTTCCTACTAATATTATAAAGGCGAAAGTCCGTGTGTGTGTGTGTGAATGTTTGTTGCCACGTATCTCCATAACTACTAAACCGATTTTTATGAAATTTAGAATGTAGATAGATAATAACCGGGAATAGGACATAGGCTTTTTATCCCGAAAAATTGCACGGTACCCGTGGTATAAAAAAACAGTAGCCCACGCGGACGAAGGCACGGGCGTCCGCTAGTATAAAATATTTTTTTTAAATATCTTAACCCAAGTTATAAGAACTTTAATTAAAAGAAAGATTTAAGTATCAGCTAAATACCCGTATTATGGTGACCCAACGTGTGGTGTGGGCTCTTGTTGCTGATTCGCGTTCTCGCTCGCACTCGCACAGGCTCGCTTAGGCTAGCCTAGGCTGGCCTACCGTGTGTTTGAGTCTTTATGTAAATAAATATGAATAATATGACTACCATTCATATTTAGAAATAGAAAATGGAAGTTTGTAGCGTTCATGAACACGTTTTTTGTAATAGAGTGTCATAACGTTTTCCAAAAACTATCAAAAACATTTTTTTAATGGAAATTGATCACCTAGTTACATTTTTCTAATGTCGAATACGCGAACCCTAGTGGTATGTATAGTACCAATTTCATTATTAGTTTTTCTTTAGATTGAAATTCATTTAGGTAGTCAAAGTTTTCAAGATCAACACCACTCAACGACTTAATAAATGTTAGTAGTTCACTACATGTTCCAAGAAACACAAAGATGAACACAGAGACTTCATAACGCTTATTATTGTTTTTTTTTTTCATACATTACGACCGTCATTTGACGATGCTAGTATCGGTGAAACTTTGCTACGAAACTAGAAATGTTATTTATATTTATGTTTTCATTCAGACTTGAAAACGATCAGCAGTCTGTATTTTCCATGAATAAAGATTTTCCGAATTCCTACTTCTTGTAAACAGACGTAGAATGTTTTTACAATAAATTATTCTAATCGATTCGTAGTTTAAACTGTATTTTGAGAATATCCCACGCAAGGTGTAGGTCCGGGAATGAAAACATGCGTATTTCTGCGTAATTATCTGTTTAGAGATAGAGAATGTTATCAAGATGTACATCTTGATATCAAAGGAACTTAAAACTTAAATTTTTCTATTTTTAAAGAAGACAATGCAATATCACATTTTTTTTTAACATTATTTACATAGGTAGGTCAAAGTATAATAATCTAACAGCAGCTATAACGTTTACTTGCATTGGTATAGTACGCACGATCTAACTAGGCATTCGTGAAGTTAGCAGTTTCGATGTGCAGTGCAGCTTTTTCATACTAAATTTTGTACTGCGCTTAGGTAGGTACATTACACAAGCTTAGCCACGGTGATTATGATTTGTCGCTCTCAATTGTTTGCACTCTTCATCCGAGTTTGCACTCCACCACTCAGAGCTGTGTGTTTTTCAAGCGATGTCAAATTATGTTTTCAATTCGGTAAAAAACTTCAGAACAAACTAGGCAGTGACTCTATGCATGTTCTTTAGGAAACCGACTACTTATGAAGATTTTATCAAACGTTTCTTCACCTTATATAAACAAGAGGCTCTCCTGGTGTAAAGAAAAATATGCTTCATAATAAATTAAAAAACAAAAACAAATTTCATTACTAAAGAAGAATGCTCTAATGCAAAATTAAAAGCACATTTAACTAGTTTCTTCAGCAATACGTCATGGGCAAAGAGAACACTTACCTAAAGCGAAAAATAAAATAGAGTTTCATTTCTCATAACGTCTGCGCATAACAGGGCCTTGAGTGCTTGTCTATCTGCCTATAATTATCTGCCCCTGCCGACAGCAAAGCATAATAATTACACCTACTGTATCCAGTGTAGTATTATCAAACTGAAATCACCGTATTCACCGTAGTACTTAGTATAACCTCGCTGGCATAGAGGTGTGGTGGCTGTATAGAGATGCAGTAGGAATACTACAGGAAAAGTGACTGCTAGCTTGAAGTTTACGTCATTCACTGCGATGCTGTGCCACTATCTATTTAAATCCCTCGTCTTCGACTATGCTGCCTTGTTCATCTCGCAATAAATATAGCCTTAGATAAAGTTCAAGTCTGGAAAAAAAAAATTAGTAGGTAAGTACTTAATCTAATAGAATTAGATTACTTTAAAAACTGTCCTCTGTATACAACTAACTGTCAGTATGTAGACTGTCTGTTGTTAATTTTGAATGATCAAAAATTCCGCCAATAGAATAAACCAGTGCTCCGCAAAGGGTGTGCCGCGGTACACTGGTGTACCTACCGTGTTCATCAGTAGGTGTGCCTCGTAAAAATAAGGTTACCATCTTAGTTAAGCTACTCCAAATTTGGACAGCATTTGCTCAACTAAACAAGCTCTTTGTTTCGCATTAAATAGTTGATTTTTCATTGGTGTACCTCCAAAATTTTCCGACTTCCTAGATGTACCTTGAACACAAAAAGTTTGCAGAACACTGGAATAAAGTACTAAGTATCTCTCATGCTAACTTATTTATTCAAGATCTCAAAGGATCTAAAATGTCTAAAGATTTAAAAAAATGTCTAACGCGCCTTGGAGATACAGTTGTGATCATTTTTCGTTTCGTATGTTCCTATGTACCTACTGTATATCTACATTTGAAAATAATCTTATCAAAATTTTCAATTCCGACGGGATTCGAACCCGCAATGATACAAGCGATCCTCCTTAAGCCGGAGTGCCTTTACCAACTCGGCCACGGAATCCATATTTGTTAGGTTGAAAATCTTGTCGATTAGAGCATCCAAGAAATTTTTCATTTTCAAATGTAATAATACCTACTCTTGGGCCAACGGATCTAGGCATTCGTGAAGTTAGTCTTTTCGCTGCGCAGTAGAAAATTTTGTATGAAAAAGTTGCACTGCGCATCGAAACGGCTAACTTCACGAATGCCGAGATCCGTTGGCCTAAGTGTAAGTGTGGTTTAAGACTATAAAAAAAAAATTACTGTATGTTTATCTACTGTATCTCTACTGCTCGACTCTTCATTGTGCTATTGATGGTTCATAGCACCGTGTGTGGAATTCGCAGTGGTTAATTCGGGATTTCGCGTCCGTTGACGCCGGACGTCGTAAAATGAACGCTTAAACCTGGTTTAGGTGCTTCAAATGATTTTGAGATCATACCTGTCACTCTCGATGTGTTCATTTTATGCTCCCACCCACGGCTTCACTCGTGGTATCTACGAAAGTAACAAAATATAACCTAGGGACATAACCTTAACAAATAAGTAAGTAAATAAAAAAAAAACTATGTTTTAAATCGATACAGGGTGTGGCAAATTGGGCACTTCATAACCCATAACTTTTCTTTTGCAGTTATAAAGATTTGTTTTTAAGAAACTATAGGTTTATTTTGAAGGAACTTTTTGGTCTTATGACCAAAAACATATCATTAATTTTTTAATTTTTTTTTGGTTCTATGACCAAAAAAATCAATTTAGTTAATTCTTTGAAACGTTATTGCGATTTCTACATACTCCTTCCGGATCGGATAGGTTTTTTTTTAACATAATATTATAATCACAGCAATACCATCATGCAAATGTGTTCTTTTAAAATCACTAAAGTAAGAACTCTACAATAATAAACCTTGAAACCTTGAATTAAACCAAAAAACGGTTGCGAGACTTCTAGCGAATGAATGCGACCTATGAATTATTAATTTGTTAGATAACACATGAATACTAATGGTAACATAGTTGAACATGACGCTTATTATTTATTGTCATTCTTCATTTACTATTTCGTAGGATTATTATTTCTCAGAAGTCCATGCAATCAATACATAGATAAAGCCATGTTTGATTAAGATAAGTTACCCTCTGAACGAAATTGAAATGCAAAATAATGCAGCCGATGGAGATACATAATTTTATAGAGAAACTTAAATGATAATAATTATGTTCAAGTAACAAACAAAGGTACCTAATGTCTTAACGACTCGTTATTTTTTTTTCGTTTCACGTCTGGGCAAGCAAAGGTCTGCCCCGAACTCCTCCATTCTTCGGCGAGTGACACTCGTGATAATTAAGATTAACAAATCTGAAGAATAGAGATTCTATAACAACTCGTGATATTTTTAGTGAAGACTCAAAGAAAAACATCTAGGAAGTAAAAAAGATGGAGATTCTGAAAGACTCTCGGTATGGATTTCCTTTAATTTTTTCGGCGTTGTAGTTAAATGCCTACAAAGGCATTTTGAAGTATCAGAGAACTTGATTATTTGTAGCAAGAAAACCTTAAAACACTCTCTCAGGTCAGAAGTTTAATGTCAGTACCATATTTTCAAGATATATATACCAAAAAACCTTCGCATAAAATAATCATTATGCTACCAAAATCTAGGATTGAAGGTCGCAGGAGTTGCAAACAGTGGGCGAGCTGTGACATGACATGAGTCAGTAGAAGTGGGTGTACTGTACAGGCGAAGGCCGAGGCTTGGCCATTGATATCTGAAGCTATGTTAATAGAGGTGAGCTTTTGTCCGGCTTTCTTGAATCTTTTACTATAAAATGGTAAATGAAAATGTACGTAAGTACCTACAGGTCAGCACAAATGCAATGGTCATCATTTATTTATGAAATTATAATGTTTATGCATACCTAATGTATGTGTTAAACAAATCTGTACATGCAAATAAAAAACACATCTACTTTCAAAAGTACATCACTTGGGAACAACGCGCCTGAATAGATTTAGCTGATTTTTACTGTGTTCGTAATTTTTTTTTCCTAACCTATCTCGTCCCACTGCTGGGCAAAGGTCTCCCCCAAACTCTTCCAACCGTATTCGTAATTGTAAGGACAAAATTTGTATAAAAGAAATTGTAAAGTATTACTTAGATATTTAACTTTTCCAAAAGCTGTTAAAAATAATGAATATGTTACTTTCACTGACACTCCTCTGTGGCCTCCTCCTTAGGAGGGCAACGTAACGCAGAACCTCCTAGTGCTAGTGCATTAAATTAATATTTTTAAATCAAATACTTATTAGAGTATTGCAATTAGCATTATTTCCGACTAATGATAATTTTGCTGGCAACTCTAGATTCTACTACTAGCCACCTTTGTGGCATAGATCTGTAGAAGACAAAGACCGAGGTGCGGCTCGCGAAATATTTTGTCCTATTTTCTCTTGGTCAATACAAATCGTATCCAAAAACGGACACATGAAATAGACGCTACAGAGACAATTCAAATATAGCCAGGTTGTTACCCGCTATACGGGTGTTTCTTCTTTTATTTGCAAGGGGATTCTCGCATGATGAAAATAGAAGCAGCCCTTGAACAACAGCTAAATGTTCAAGATTTCTATTAAAATTCAAACGTTTTTGTTAAATCACTGTCTTGTTTGTTTGTCTGTCTGTCATTCCGGGTGGAATCTTGCAACTCTTTCGATCACTTCCCGATTAGCTATCCGGCTGAAACTTTCAGGATAGCTCACAACTCGATGACAATGCATAAAAAAGAAAATTAACCGTTTTTTAACTTATCTTTTTAATCTACGTTAATTTGCTTGTTCTAACTAATTGTTAAATTTTATGTAGGTAATCCCCTTTATGATAACTTGCGTAGGATTATCTTTTGGACTTGGTAAATAACAACTTGCAACACAGCCGGAACGTCGGGAAATCTATAAAGTTACCTACATTGTATAAAAAGAGGTAAAGTTTGTTAAGCTCTGGAACTACTGATCACTTACTACAAGTTTTAGAAATACTCATATTTCATACTCTAGGTTCGAAAACCAATCAAGTCATTTAGACAAAACTCACAACACAATTTCTAAAACTCGTTATCACGATTCTAAATTGATTTAACATTGATTTGTGAAAAGATTAGATCACGATATAGGATTCGTGCTAAGAAGTTGTTACCAACTGACACGTGCTGACAATTTCAATTCAGATTTTTCAATTTGCGTGATATGATTTAATAATGAACTTGGGTGGGCGGATTATCAAGTTCAGTCGTAATCGAGGCTGGAAGTGAGTGTCTGATAATCATAACTTTTTATATACTTAAAGGGTTGTCTTACTATAGTTTTAGTCTCTACTAAGCTCATGCATCAATTTTGAAGCAGAATACGAGCAATTTGCTTCGGCTAGTTTAGTTTTTGATATCTTGTAGGTAAGTAAATTCATATTCTACAGTGATAGCCCTTTATTTACTCAGAATACAAACGCAAAGTACTGCATGTGCAATTCCTTATCATTCTCCAAATGAGATAAGACGCGGTTAGTGCAGTGCTCGTGACCGGTGGAGCGTTTATAGGTCAGCTATTTCGAATCCAGGTATTCCAGTGATTCATGCTACTAGAATAAAGTTAGCCAAAAGGTCGTAATCCATCTGAAGCGATGTTCCAAGAACTTACTTCGAAGATCTTATAAAGTTTCGGAATGTCTGTGTTCGTAATTCTTCTCCTAAAGCGGCGGTTTGTGTTGGAGAATTCGTTTTTTTTAATATTCAACAAAATTTAGGTGATATGAGTGTGTCTGGACGACGGACATTCGGGTCCACTTGTATAGGTATACAAAGAGGTTGAATTTATAAGGAGGTAATTGTGAGGAAAGCTGCAGTTTTCCTTGGTGTATAGCTATATCGGTACGACAATGAATCAGATTTAAAATAATCGTAGTTTCATTTTACTTGCTTTTAACACTACATAACCGAGTGAAAAAAAACTTTCATGTCTAAATCTTATCACGAATGCCTCAACAAAAAGCGCTAAAAGATGTACAAATTCTTTAGAACAGACATAAAGGTATAACATCACTCCACATTATCCTAGTTCGCATTGAGTGGCAACAAAAACTGGTCTGATGGTACAGTTACTGGCATAGATGGTGACCTACGCATCGTGACTCATCGTGACGAGATCGTCGCAAAAACAGCTGCTTTCGTTCTGAGATGATGAATGACTCATGTAACTGCTTATCTATCTATGATGTCGTTTTCATCAACAAATAAATTACTTTTTATAAATAAAGCAGTTTTAAATAGTTTGGTGACGTCGAGCCAAGACCTGTTTAGAGGTTGATGCGCCGGCTTTAGTACTATGTTTTAGGGAAAAACTATAATTATCAATTGCATTCATTTGGGTAAAAGCACAGAATAAGTTTTAGTACCTAACCCATCGTGGCCATTCTAGTTATTTGCTAAAAAAAAAAAAAAAATTGACCCCAAAGAAAACTCATCTAAACCGCATTGAAAACAAATCCGCCTTTTCAAAGTATCTTTTCTTTCTTTATTTATTTTTATAAATACCTACATTTATTCTTATAAATACAAATTATAATATTTTCCTTACTAATTTTACTAAAGCATAGGTCGCGTCGGAAAGCGCCTAAATGCATCTAAAAATAGAGATTCACCATCTAACGTCTCATTAGGGTGAAGAACGCATAAAACAAAAGTTAGTAGAATTAAAACTCTACTTTTCATAAAAGCTCCGCAAAACGCAACGATAGCGCGTTCTTATGTACTAGTAGCGCCATCTAGTTCTATTTTCTTCAAACAGTTAGGGGAAGTAAAAGCTCATGAAACGAGAAGCAGATCGAAAAAAACTAAAAACCTCTATTAAGTGTTACCTACTTGTGGTGTAAAACCCTTACCCTTTATTTACCTTTGTTTACCCTTTATTTTGATACCCCACTCGAGGGTCCTGAAAAGTAAAAAAAAATTCAGACAACACATCAAAGCGCATAAAATCAGCAATTTTTTAAGAATAAAAATCTCTTGAAGATTAGAAGGAAAGAAATTTTCATAGATTTATACCATTATGCATATCGTTATGAAATAATAACTTTCTTTAAAGTCTGTCTTCGATCTCTCACTTTGAGATTCACTCGCAGATTTGTGCAAAACGATTCGTTCTGCGATGTTTGATGATGATACCTTTGGATCAGTACTTTGAGATAAGACCATCGGCTTTAGGGTTGTGTATACATAAATGTATTTATTGCAGTCGTTTTTGAATAAAAAACCTTAATTCGTACGATCTATCTAAAATTTTTATAGATGTTTAAGTTAAGGCATTCTGCGCTGTCACAAAATGGAAGGGTGACCGCTAGTGGTATTGCCACTAGAGGCCACCACAACTGAGATCCCGGTTATAAAGTCGTTAAGCCACGACGGAGGTCCTTATGGCAGCTTAAAGTTTTTGTCTCGATGGTATTGTTTTCTCCAACTCCTTTCATACTTAGGTATTCATTTTAAGCTAAGTTTTCAGTTTGGTCTATCCCTGACAGCCCTAATCGAAGCCGAATGAGTAACGGGCTGGTACCTTATAAGAATGCTTCGGGTGAAATAGGAGGTTTGCATCGAGGATTGGTGTCAGTGTACCACTTAGATTGCACCACGTTTCTCCTGTGTCCACGATCCCTTTGACGGCATTTCTTGCTTGATTTATCTTTTCATTTGACTCCAAAATAAAACTTGTGAGTCTTCGAAAGGTTGGATTGTATGCCCTTGTACAGAAACGATGTGCCTAAATATTTGATTGGTACGGTTGTATATTATGATGCTCTTTCTATAGGAATTAAAATTGTAAGACAGAACTATCAATACATCATAATTACTGTCATGATCAATACTTAGACGCACTCACCTACTTAATTATTTTAAGTAAGTAAAACAAAATAAGTAGGTAAGTATGAGTACTATTAATTTTTTTCTTAACTTAAGTATAAGTATTTTAGAGATAAATAGAGTAGTAAGAATTCCAATAAGACTGGAATTGGAAGAACACAGGCGCCATCTGAACATAAAAAAGGAAACTTATAAAGCGCCATCTATCTTTTATTTTTTAAGTTATAAAGCTTTCGTGCTTACAAAGTTTTGTACCAACTGCGTAGCAAACGTAGCACTACTACGCTACGAAGCGTTGTGTGTAATTTAGTTTGTAAAGCTGCAGTTAGATGGCATTAATAACTTAAAAAAGTTAATAAATAAGTAAGAGGATAAGTATTAAATAAATTAAAATTAACGGTAAATAATATTTTGACAATCTGACGATTTGCTATTATAGGATGTTATGCTATACTTACACAGACCATCTGATAGTTGGACATTTTGCTACATGTAAGTAGGTACTTACATTTTGCTAAAATTAGACTTACTGCTCATTAGACGTTTCTAAGATACCAACTGTAGACACCTACCTATAGTCGTATTGCTTATTATACGGACTAAAAATATATGAAAAATGTCATTTTTTCCTTCAATTTTAGTCCGTATAATGAGCAATTCGACTATAGTGCTACTTACCTATACACAACTAGCAAAACTCGACGCTCAACTCGCCAATTTCTTGCACAAAACAACGCTTAGGGTAAATTGTCCTGTGACAGGAACATTCCATTATCTATAGGATAGGGTTTATCAACCGCCGGACAATGTGCTTGATAAATGAACGTATCTTTGAATAGACCGAGAATAAATGACCATCTGTCAGGGCGGCCACTGAAGAATAAAAAGACGATTCTATTTGTGCTCAGTTGAGTGCAAAGATTGATAGTAAATGGATGAAACGTAAAAAGACAAGGGGATGCACCTGTTACGATGGTAACTTTATATGAGAATCGAAGAGCTGGGACCTGGGAAGCTAAAATGGCCGCTAACACAATTCCTTTTATGAATCTAAATATGATTCGATAATACCTATGTTTTTTGTCACTCTCATGTCTATGGAAAGAGACGGGATATAATACAATTCATATTATGATTCAGCTAAAGCTACCTTTTCAGACCCTCTGGTCCTCTATTAAATACCTAGCTAAGTCTTATACTTACTTACCAAAAATGTTTGTTTTACAAAATGTTTGTCATAGCTTTAGTAAACGAAAACGGAAAGGTATTTAAGAATAGTATGCGGCCTTTGTGTATAAAATATTTTTCACCTCAGCAGCTCGAAATGGCATCCTTTGCTGCGAGAAACCAGTGTGCAAAATCGCATTTTGCACACTGGTTTCAGTGAGGAAAAGTGATTTGAAATTCGAATGTCGTCGATTGACACGTGGTAGTGCATGGCGGTCAATAGCTAGCCTGTCTATGAAAAAAAAAAAAATAACGCACCTTTTAAAAATTAAATAGCGGGAATTTGTTTCTGTTACGCTAGTTATTTGTTGAAAATTCATAAAACAATAAAGATGAGTGAAACCAGTGGCGAATACACTAATTTATCTCCAGAGAGAAGAGTTGAGACAAAAAATGATTGTGATGAACAAAGTTCCCTTCCTGAGAAGCACGTAGGTAAGTTCTGAACAAAACATAAACTTTTAATTTACAAAACTACAACAACTGTTATATGTTCGTTTAATTTCTGAGAAAAATGCGTTACTTTTAAATAGATTTAAATGAATACCTATTATGGATTAGTTGCTTCATTATGTACAAAGTTGTATCTTTTATTTGTAGGTTAATGTTCTCGCTGCTGAGGTGAAAAATTTTGTGTGCTACACGAGACCAAAGTTTTTCACATCTCGTGCCTTTGAATTCCTCGCTAGACTCGGGATTCTAACGTAGAATCACTCGCTACGCTCGTGATTCAATTCTTAGAATCCCTCGTTCGCTTGGGATTCAAAATCAGCACTCGAGGGAAACATCAACTTTGCTCTCTTGTTGCACAAATAACTATTGTTATTACTTACTGATTTTTTTTACGTTTTCCGATACGTATAATGGTAGAGTAAAACGCAACCTAGGTAACAATATCCGTGCGTAGCTTGGAGTAATATTTTATTTTGCGAATAAAACAAATTGTGCAAAAACATTGGGCTAAAAGCTTAAAATTTCTACCAAAAAGATATATGGCCCATTTATATTGATAGCCTTTGTTGCCACAAATCTTATTGTGTTTAAAAGTTGCAGTTTTTTTCAAACAAACTAATCCCTTTAGTTAATATTGTTACGGTTTATAATACAATAGTTTAACCAGAGTTATTTTTTCTTAAACTTGCGCATTTTCTATTTTGTAATGTTGAGAAGAGCCACATCAGCAGTGCGATTCATAACTTCTCGGAATGTATTCCGAATTCGGAAAGTGACGTTTCTTCGCTGAAAAAACGACAACTTTCCGAAGAAAATCATCGAATCGGATACATTTTCGGAAGCCTGAATCGCACTGCAGTTGTCATAGTGTACACTTTGTGTGTCACACCGCGAGCTAAGTTTCCTAAGCATAGCTTAATAACTCATGTAGCTGTCCATCCAACCAACCATACGGGTTAAGCTAGAATCTAGCTCATAGCATTCAGATCTAGCTTCATAATTTATAGGTCATATAATCTAGCTGCTAGATTATGTGACCTATAAATTATGAAGACTCACAGATAAATCGAAGCTAACTTGGCTGTGTTAGGAGGCCGGCGACAAACGAATAATTACAAACGTAATACCAAAATCATTTAAAATTTGAGCATATTTTTATAACTTTATGTACCTAGGTAGTATTTATCTAGGTTCCTGTTATATTTGTGTAGGTAGGTACCTAACAACTTACCTAAAACGAAATGCAATCAAATTAATTTTTAACCCTTTTACAGCAAAAATAACATGTTTTATTTTTATTTAATTTTGTTCTGTAGTATTTTTTTTTGAACAAAATTGTAACAGAAACATAATAATGAATACTTACTGCCTAATAAAGTGATAAAAATATGCTCATATTTTAAATGATTTTGGTATCTATCACGTTTGTATGGACAATTAGGCTGTCGCAGCCTCGCAGGCCCCCTAAGTTCACTTAGTTTACTCTAAAATTTGTCGTGGGAACACATCGTCACTACGTATGCTTAGCTTAGCTAATAGTTCTCTAGTACGCAAAAAGGTTAGCTTTCATAAAACTTCAAATAATGGAACACTTTACAATGTATAATATCTCACTTTACTTATTAGGTACCAAAATTTTATTTATAGTTGAGGACAGAACAAAAGATTTTCTTTTCAATTATTGGTTTCAATTATGTACCTAGATCAATTCTCTGTTATTAAAATTTAACTAAATGTAAAACATTAAAATAGTATTTTTATTTTATCAATATCAAAGAACACAATAATCCGACAATTTGCGTTTTTTAATTCATGAAGCACTTGTGCATGTGTGAAGCGCCATAATTAATTATATCAAGATATTAAAACATCTCAGTAGCACATGCCGCCGACAGTTCGGTCTGACACAAAGCCTCTGTGCACGTGTCTACGTCATTATTAATCCAACAATCATTGTTGTAGCAACCGGCGGCGTAGCGGTGAACATGTGTGAACCCCTCTTTATAATTCAAATGTTTTTATTGAGTTATTGTTGCAGCATTTTTGTGTAACTATGAAGAATATTCAGTTTCTTTGCTGGATTTATTTACAAATCTAATATTTTATGTTTGATTTCATTAACTTTTTATAGTATCAGAGAACCATGTTGGAAGAGTGGAGTGCAGCAATCGATTTTAAAATCGTAGATGCAAATGCCGACCATATAGTATCTATTTTTCGTTTCGGGAAATTTATATGAACGAACTAAAAAAATTGGGGTCCAGACCCCCTAACCCCCCCCCCCCCCTCACCCCCTTATATAAGTCCATGCCCCTGACTGCCTTACAGACTTCTTAAAAGGCTAGGTAGATCTAAGGATACAGTCGTATCTAAGGACTTTATAAAACTTAATAGTAGGTACAAAATAAAACGTTTTCACCTTTAAAAGTTTTAACAAAATAGACTCCTTTATTTAATGCAGATAATTTTCCTATTATCTTTCTTAGAGCACCTATTCATTCGCTTTAAGAATAACAAACCGCTCTATCATCCAAGCGATTATAAGACCGCAGCTTACGTGACTTGCTGCCAAACGGACTAGCAATCACTATAAGTACAGTTCACTTACAAAATATCTAGAACGAATCTCACCAGCACGGAAAATTGCGTGATTTTTTTGATTAACTTACCCTTACCTACCGCTAGAAACGGTCTTCTCATTATCTTCTGAGCCATGCGATCGTCAGCTTTGTCCCACCAGTCGCCCTGAAATGAGTTAAAGTCAGAGTACAAAGATCACATCAAATCATATCAAAACTGTTGAAAATTTTGTTTAAGTTAGTGGCTAATATTTATGGTTTTATTTACGGAAATTATAGATTTACTTACGACGATGAAGACAATGATACTTGCAAACTATTACGAAAAATTTGGCCCTGTGCAACATGTAGGTATATTCCTTGCTGTCTCTTCCTAGACATCATGGAAGAAATTTTTATTGAAACAAAGTGTAGAGTTTGATATAGCCGACTCTTCTTATTTGCAAGATCTTGTATCTTACTCTTTTTGACAGGAGTCGAGTGACAAGGACTTGGCCTCAAGCCCGTCACAGACTTAGCTATAATATATATTAATATACCGTACTATTATACCGTATATATTATAGCTGAGTGTGTGGTCACGCGAAAATTAGTATAGAAAATATATAGTAATATGCCTAGCTATAAAAATATTATTATATATTATAGCTAAGTCTGTGACGGGCTTTAACATCAAAACTGAGGGCGGCTGATCCCAGATCCTGAAGTACTTATAAATATACAGTAAGTAGGAACAGTTGCGAGGTTTAAACCAACTCACCCACGTGTTCTTAAAGCACCATATGACACCAAAAAGCCACCATAGACTTCAGTACTGTTTCGTCTTTCCCTTTTCTAATAGTTTTACTCTATTTTGGGGTCGACCGTACCAACGACACCCCAATTTACACCCTTGCGTAATATCGCTCCGTTATGAAGGTCCAGTGAGGCCCTGCTTAGTTCCTGAGCTTTATACATAGCTAGGTACAAGTGTGTAATATTAGATGTTTTATAAAGTGGACGGACATGCTCATGGGAAGGACAAAAAGGTCTGATAGCAGCAAGAGGTGATTGGTGTAAATGAAAGGAAAAAGTGGTATAAGAGAGAGATGAAGAGATTAATACTATATTTTATTAGAATTCATCAACATTATTTTTAAAAATGCATCCTAAAAATAACTTTACAGTAACCTCCATAAGTCCTCTTTGCCTTTCACATTTAATAATAACACAAAAAGTAATCACCAAAGCTACAAACAGTTTGAAGCAATAAAAACATTTAAAATTCTTCAAACACCCAAACAAAAGTTCATAAATCGGCGATAAATGGGACCGTGGGTGCGTGAATGCCGCGCCCTTTCCGCGATATTTAGGCATTTCCCTGTAAAGTGTTATTGCGCCTCGGGAGACTGATGATAACCACAACCTCTGCAAGCCTGCAATCTTTATTGTGCTGTCTCATGTTTAGGAAAAGTTGTTCCCCTTTAAAAAATTTATGAGGGTGAAGTTTACAAGATTTAGAAACGGATTGTTTGTTTTTGTCTTCTTTGACTAATGATAGCCGAACCAAAGTCGTATACGTAGGTATGCGCATTGAAATTCTCAAGTGGAGATGGGCACTTAGCTAGACGCAGATTCAGAGGCTAGACGAAAAGACGGAAGATGGATAGAGATTACGGAATCGTGGCCCAGAGATGCGCAACGACCAAGAGGCAGACCACCAGCGATGGTCGCATCGTGGTTGTTACCGATGAAGCGTCGGAAAGGACTGCACAGGACCAGACTGAGTGGCGTTATAGAGAGGAGGCCTATACCCAACAGTAGATATAGCCGGGTTGAGAAAAAGAATGCCTATCTTTTTCTGTTACCTTGGAGTTTGCATAATGTCTTCCTATCTTCGCATAATCTTAAAATGCCTAAAGGTCAGAGCAGTCTCTACTAAACCTGAAACACAGACGTAATCTGAAAATAGAGAAGAATAACTTACGTCCTCTGAAGGCCATACCAAAGTTTCATCACAATCCGAATGGTTTAGAAAGCATAGAGGACAAATATACAAATATACATTTTTATTTTTACAGAAGATAGAACAACGATATCATTTTTGTATTTGCTGGCCAATGTAAAAACTTCTTGTTGAGGCTTTCGTAATCCTAGAAACTGTCATATCTATAAGGCTGCAATATGAAGCTCTTGTCACAGAATATCTTTACCCAATTTCAAGAAGGGGTTCATAGCTACTTAACCTTCCTAAATTGCAATCCCATGGGCAAGATATAAAGTGCTCTTACTTTTATATTTGATGCGAGATCACAAAACGCTTTTCATGTCACTAGATTCTTTCTGCTTGAAGGAATTTATATTGTTGATGTATAATGGATCTATTTTGGTAAGCACATGGTGTGTACTGGCCCACTGGCCCTGAAAAGTGACAGAAAGGTAGATGTAACCAAAAAAGTCAGTGATAAAAAAATTACAAATGCATTCAAATAACTTCATTGATTCAAATTTCGAACGAGGACTGGCATTACATAAAAAAGTATTGAAATCGTGGAATGAACCCTATAGACTGCTGGACATGTTCTTTTTCAATCACTCAAAACAAAGAAGAAAATATACCAAATGCTTCTGAATAAAAGATAAAAACCTTATTGCATACTGGCTATTTCAATGTTTAGCACATTATTGTGATTTTTTGTTCCTTTCGGTGGCACTCCAGCTAGAAGCCTATAGGTTTCTGTCTACGATAGAATTCATTTTATGTTCCAACTTTAAAACTACGAGTATAAAACAAGAAGGTAATTTATTTTCATGAAAGGAATATGAAAACTAATAACTAAAGGTACTACTGTAGGTACTACTGAAATTGTTTCGACTTATGAAAAAGGAAATTCTCTAAAATCATAAGCCTCTTGAGACCACAGCATGTTTACGTTATCAAACAAAATAGAATTACTGAACGTGAATTAGTAAGTCGTTGACAGATGTCATGGCGGATATTAATATGTGCTCCGGATATTGCTATCTTCATATTTCAGCATTCCCGTAGTATTCTGGGTAAGCACTTTCGATGTGTTTTTTCAGATGCGAACATATTATTTGAATCTGTCTAGGTCAAATATGAATAGGTAAAGGTCAAATCTGCGAAATATTTTTTTTGTGTTATCCAGGAACCACGCGAGCGAAGCAGTTATTTTCTATCATAAAATAAAGATGAATGGTTGTATGTTTGCCCTTTATGCGTTCCTAAACGATTGATCAGATTGTGATGAAACTTTGGTAGGAGGACGAGGACTATGCTCTACTACCTCTGAGAACGTATGCGTTGGTTTCCGCCTTAAAAAAACAAAAAAAGTTAAAGCCCATCACACACACAGCAGATAATATATCTTATGAAATATATAATATAATATATCTTATCTTGAGATCGCGCCCATACAAATTCTATGGAGGACCACACACAGCGAATATAAATTAAAAAAATATATTTGCTGCGATCTGCCAAGATTTATATTTCAAAAGATATATTATCTGCTGTGTGTGTGGTACGTTTAAGACGGTACCTACTAAGTTCGCCGGGCAAGCTAGTTTTATAATAATGATTTTTATATCCAAAATAGTAGATACTTTGTGTTATCTTGTTGTAATTTGAAGCATCCGTTTATTACTTACCAGTTTTACCCTTTAGCTATCATTCCTAGTACTTAGGTAGGTACAGCTGATATGGAAGGCAAATGCGAAATGTGTGATAACGACGCGACGCGACATCCGCGAAGATCCCATTTCTCTGATTTATGGACCCATCACACTTTGGGTGTAGCTGAGGTGTCATATTTTAGATTTGTAGGTGAAATTTTCAGTAAACTTGACAAATAATTATAATCTAATGGTTTTTTATCAAAAATATCTAGGTACATGAAGCAATAAATAATAATAATTGCAATAAATATTTTTTGCTGACACGTGCAATCAGAAATTGTAAAAAAATAAGTATAGGTAGGTATATACCTACTTACCTACATTACTGTAAAATGTTAAGTACCTAGGTACAATTACTTTGACTCTGTTACAGTGTATGTTAGAAGAAATAAGCTAAGCTCCAAGTCGTATTTTTTGGGTTGATAATATTCAAATGCCCATATCTGCTTTGACTTTGACTTATGTAGGAAAAATGTTTGCCTTTTCGCATGCGGTAAACACAATAAACCGCTAATTACGGTAACTGCCGTTCTTGTACTTTAACCCATTTTAAATATTTACCGAGTCTCATTTAATTCCATAAAATAATAAAATAACAACGTAATGCGCATACGCATCCAGTTTGTTTGAAATAAAACATTGAATACTTATAAAGTCACTGAGTAGGTACCTACTGTGTGAAAAAAAAACACATTCAAATGTTGGAATAAATTATTGAAGATGTAATTGTACGATATAAAAACAAAACGTAATTTTGGAGAATTTAAATTCTAATAAATAAAGAGTCGACATTCCAACCGTTAACGAAGCAAATAAAACTGCCCGAAACCCTTTGAATAAACCGTGAAAATGCTCCAGAATAGGCTATTAACACCCTCTGAAGTTTTTACCTCCCTTTAAACAACTACCGTCAAAAGACAACCGTCATGAACCCGAATCATTTTCCAAAAGTACGAATTAGCAGATTTATGAGTTGTCAATATAGTATAATCAACTCTATGTAGGTACTTAATGAAAAAAATGTTGTACTGGCTTAGCCAACGTGTCACAGACAACTGACATCCCACTGCCATAGATATCGGTGTAAGTAACACTTAAAAAAACAGTTTTTAATCATAAAAAAACCCTCATAGAATGGGTACTGAGAAACAGTACAAAGTAAAAAAAATGATTTGAAGAGTGAATTATTAAATGGATTTGTTAAAATAGATCACTTTTTAGATCGCTATTCTAGAATAGAATTTATGCCAGATTTAGGTAATTATTAGTCAAACTTTTACATTACATTATTATCCGATAGTAATGTAACGCAATTGTCTTTTTTAAACTTTAGCGATCAGAACACATTATAAATACTTATGTACCCGGGTATTTATCACGTAAATTACTTTTTTATTTAGGCCGAGACGTTTCGACTAGATTGCACCAGCCGATAAATATAATAATAATATAATATAATAATTTACGTGATAAATAAACGGATAAATAAGTATTTATAATGTGAGGCAATGTTCACTAAAATAGGTTCATTGATTGCTTCTGATAGTAATATGATGCCTACGTCCGCTTTAGTAAGTTGGCTGCATTTTAAACGCCCAAAGCTTGACGACAATCTTGTTCAGGCCCCTTGATAAAGATAATATTTTTCTTTTATTTGAAACACTCCGTCCCTCGCTTAATTAGATTAAACTAATTGACTCTCTGCCAATTGTTCGTTCTGAAAAATATTGTTGGACTTTAATGGGTATTAAATTAGGTACCTAAAGGGTTCTATTAGTGAGTTTAATTGATATTTCTAGTGCTCTTTTATCACACTCCGAAGAGAATCGAGACAGTTTTTGTACTTTATGTTTATTTCGCAAAGAATAAAAGAGGTGCCCAATTATTCTTCGCAGCTGCTCTACTTTGTATGAGATATTTGTTTTGTGACTTCATGCAATGTCTTTGCAAAGGAAGAAAACGGAAATAAAAATGTTTTTATGCCGTTGGGTCCGAACTGGGTCCAACTGTCGTGGAACTGGGACGTAGGTACGATACGCTAGTTGTGTCTGGTGAAGATAACAGTTTATTATGAAAATATGAGTTCTGATTAATTTTGTAGTACCTAAGTAAAATTAAAAAACAAGCGAAAAGTGAGTAAAAATTAAAAATAAATTAAGCTGCATAGACTGATTCGTTGCCTTCATAACTTTCAATTTAACAAACTTACATTTTGCGTCTTTGTTGTTCTCATTTTGGCTCCTTCCCCCCTTTATTTATTCTTAAAACCCCCGATTCCTAACCTTTCACATCGGCTGAACTGTCATTAAAGCTTACTACTCCATATCCACTAGCATTACTTGCCACGATCACAACGTCTAGAAGCCAGTTACAGGATCCTAAAGTTTAGAATCAGTCGAATCGTGCAGTCCCTAGTCAGTAGTACCGTAGAGGGTGAAAATGAAAATATTTTCCTTTTACTGCGGTCCCCAGAGCGGTCAATTACAATGGTAATTAACTTAATTTGAGAGTCTGGTGTTGGAGGCTTAGTGGCGGTGTGCTGTGAATTGTGGTCACCAGGATAATTTATGATTGCTTGATTTTACTTGTGTTTAATAAACTTGTCTTACAGGCTGCCTAGGCGCGTATACGTAAGGTAAAATAAATTAACTTTTAAAAATAAATAATGCTAGACATTTCACACAGCATCATCCAGCCCCAAAGTAAGAAGAGTCTGTGTTATGGAAACTATATGACTGACATACTACTTACTACTTACAACCTGTGTTTCAGTCGAGTTGAGTCTCGAGTCATCCTAATGAGATGTATTTTTGACTTTCGATTTGAAAATCCGGCCATTCATCATGGCGGCATTACACGACACTGCATGCAGCGTGCTAACTGCTAAATTAGTGCTCTGTCTCGCTCTTTGGCCTAAGAATTGCGTAATGTGCATCCTGATGCATTTTCCATCAATGATTTGTATTCGGGAAATGAATATGCCCATCATCAAGCTTCAAAAGTTTAAAACAAACCGAAGGGTCTTGGTGCTGACTCAGTCTGCCTGGACTGAGGGACAAACTGAGGCGGCTGTTTATCGGCTGCCTCCGCTTCGGAGTTTTCCTCCGGTCTAAGGCTGTGTCCCCAGTAGGCAAACTGTGAGCGACCGACTGAGTAAAGTGCACTTACTGCAAACTGCGTAAAGTGAGCGCAATACTAGCAAACTGTGGACACTCCATTTCAAATATATGGAAGGGCGTACTAAACCGATACGCCGCAAACTCAGTCGGCCGCTAACAGTTTGACTACTGGGGACACAGCCTAAGGAGGAGGTTTGTCCTCTTGGAAAAGGACGGCAGGGCCGCAAACTTTGCACCATCCCATCTGCCTGCTGGACGAGGTCGGCAGATTGGTCGAGATAATAATTGTACAATTCAATCAGTTTTATAGAAGGCGGTGATGTGGAAGGCTAGGTATAATTCTTTTTTGGATTGATATCTCTTTTAGCATAAACAACAAAAAACATTCCCTACAGCAGCGTTGCTAACTTGACATAAATATAAATTAGGATAGTCACACAGATTATAATACAGTAAAAGTACGAAAGTCCCATTCGAGTTGCTTAGCTGCATTATTACACCCAGTACCTCTAAATTTAGCGTTCAACTCCAGAGCATTCGGATAACTAAACAGTTTTATGTAAACTCTTGCCAGATATTACAAGTTAGTTTCAGAAACTGAGGCAAGTGTGCATGAATATTTAACGACCGAGGAATATTCTGATTACTAGAGAGAAAATTCTGCGATAACTCTGTACACTCAGCGTCAGTAAGCATATTATTTTCAGAATAGAGAATTTTTGCGGAATGCAGAAATTTTACACAAGGTCAGTATTATCGTAAATACTCGTAATATTTTGTCTGCACGGTGCGTATCGGTACGAGTCTGTGGCTAGCTGCCGGGCAATGTAAATAGAGCATCGTAAGAGCGTTTTCACATTATCCGATCCGATATCGGTATCGGACGCCGATACGATATCGGGGCAAGTAAAATGTACCTATGAAATATGTCCGCTCCGATATGCGATATCGGGTCGGACAATGTGAAAGGCAGGTACATATTTCATACATTTTACTTGTCCCGATATCGTATCGGCGTCCGACACCGATATCGGATCGGATAATGTGGAAACGCTCTAACGATGAGCTGCGTCCGAAGCCAAGTGTCTGTCGATGTCTGACGGTACGCTAGATGTAAATAAACAGTGTCAGTCAGTGTCTACTACGGCACGTGCCGGACACGTTCAAATGTCTGTAGATAATTATAAACAGACCTTAATTCTGAATTAAAAAAAAATGCAAAGGACTGTTTCCCCACGCGCATTAGAAATTCTCTCAGATCTTTTTTAGGCATTTTTAAGATCAAAGGATTCTGAATACACATTTAATAAATAGGCATTTAACCAAGTTATGAGGGTTCAAAAAAACGACGAAGCGCTTCGAGAAAAGGAAGTGCCCTTGCGCTTCGCTTGCCTCGTCTTGGGGCTCTACCGTGCCCCCAGATTCTACGAAAGTCTGTTGATTAATTTTTAAGTTTATTATACTTAGGTATTTCAGTAGTAACATTTGAATAATAAAAATGTAAAACGATAGTCTTAACTTAAAGGTCATGGGTTGTCGTTGGGAAAATAGTTCGTCCAGAAAGTACATTTTGATGCCTACAAAACGCCTAGAACCACAAAAAAGGGAAATGAAATGGACGCTAGCAACACTTTAGTTCAGTACCTAATAACAAATAAGTACAGATAACCAAATCGGTTCAATATGAAATTCTAATGGCATGTGACGTCATAAATTTACAATCCTGTAAGTCCCGTTTACTGAAGATTAGATTCGTTCACCCCATTTTGCCGGTCCCGAACATATCTTTACGGCTTTCTAACATGTCTGCGCGATGTTTGAAAAATCTGAAATGGTTTGAATATTTACATAACAATTGTTAGAGGGAAACTCAAGCTGAAGCGAGGTTACTTCGATGTAAAAATGTAAATTTTAAACTAGGGTAGTTGTGTTTATGTTTGTTTTGTAGCTAGTTAGAAATATTAAAGTTTTATAACTTGCTAAGTTGGTTGCGTGAGTTAGAGACTACATTCGATTTGAAAGTTGTAGGTTCGAATCTTGGCCATGCTTTTATAATAATGAAGAAAAATATCTTCAGGAAATGAGTTAATATTCTAATAAAAAGACTCAGCTCACCATAAGAAATGATAACTACTTGCAAAATGTGGACATTGTGCCAAATATATATTTAGACGCCTCTGACTACCCGCTTAGTCTTCTTAACGGGACCTTGAATGTCTGGAGTCCAGGCTGGACCGAGAATATCTTCTGCACCTTGGGGACATCCAACACAAATTAACCTTTACCATTACAGAGTGATAAAAACAACATTAAAACATCCTTGCAAACTCACCTATCCTATTCTATTAAACGAACAATATTTGTTTGTTTGTCTGTATTCACTTTCTCGAAAACGGCTCTAACGATTTCGATGAAATTTGCGGTAAGGCGGCTTACGGGGGCGAAAAATCGATCTAGCTAGGTCTCATATCTGAGAAAATTCGTTTTCTTGGCATTTTCACATTTTTCACGAAAAAGATTTACCAATGCAATGTGGTTCGTAATTTCACATAATTCGTTAAGACGAACGTGGCTTAGTGGTCAGGTGTCCGCCTCTTAATCGAAAGCTTCGAATTCGAAACTCAGCCAAAGAAACTTTTTGTCTTTGTTATTTTTTCTTTTTTAATTTTTCTCTATTTGCACTCGAGCGGAGCTCGGTCGCCCAGATATTATAGGTACTATGATTTCCGCACGCCCTGTAGTAAGTATGTAGGTAACCCAAATATTGGAAGTGGGAGCACGTGGATAAACATAATTCCACAGCTTCATAATTTCCATTATCCGCGGAATTTGTGTGGAAACAAAACAGACGAGTTGCTTGAGGTATGGTTTTTTAAGTTATACCGACCGTTATTTTGCTTTGTTTTTGAATGTTACTTTTTTGTTGCGAGCTTATATGAAAAATATGATGAGAGTGAGTTAGATGATTTCAATGAAGAATGAATGAATGAATAAATGAATGAATGAATGAAGATGAAGGTGTGGCAGAATTGGAACCATTAGAAATCTGTGGCCTACCCCCTACGGGACGGTGTGATTATTTTAATTAAGTAGGTACCTACTTGTGTTATTTTTTTTTGCCGTTCTGTAAAATTAGGTAGGTACCTACATACTTTTGTTTTATAAAAAAAGGACGTGTAAAAATAAAAATTCTTATCTGAAATAATGCTGTTCCTTGTTAGCTGAAGTAATGGTGTTCCGGAGTTTTCAAAATATTAGTTTGTGCTATCGATTACACAAAAGCGATCGTAAAAAATATTCAAAGCTTTAGTTGGCGTTTCTAAAGACGAGCAAAGTGGAAAAATTATATCAAAAAATCGATCAATCACAGGTTGAATTGATGTCAACATAAATGCTCTCTTTTAGGGAGTTGTCACATTATCACGTCTCTACCCCGTCGCATAGCATGACCGTAGCAACACCGTCCCGGCAAAAATGATATTCTTTGTATTGAAATGTACCGGACGCCCCACACCACACCGTTCCTACACCGTCGCGTGCCCTGCCCGTGCCATGGCCGTCTTGTCAATCTCCGGCCGCCATGATTATTTTGCTGACAATCAATGACAAGCCCCGCCCATCTGTCAATCCATGTAACCATCATATTAGTAGCGTAGCCAGGTCAGCCCCTAGGGGCAGCTTTTCAGCCTTTTTCTATAAATAAATAATGCTGGATATTTCACAGCATCATCTAGCTCCAAGGTAAATAGACCTTGTATGGAAACTATATGACTGATAAACTACTTGTAGGTACCTATCCTTTTTTTTTGTAAATACATAATATTACATAGAAAAACACCCAGACCCGATACATATATTTGCAGATCATACAAACACTTGTGTCGCAGTGGGAATCGAACCCGCAACTTTCTGTGTTTTAGCTGGACCTTCGCACACTGCGCCACCGAGTTGGTTCGTTTTGTTGGTACTGGATGTTGATTTATGTACACGGGATTTTATCGCGTAATTTACCTTATTTATCACGACGCGACGTTTTGGCTGTTACAATAGCCGTGGTTGCGCGCAGTCTGCCCGTGATTATGTCAAAATGACAGATCATGTCAAAATGAGAGATTATGTCAAAATTACAGATTACGTCAAAAAGACAGATTAGGTGTATATTAAAATGACAGATGGGCCATACCTCGTAAACCACTTATCCCAGACTCTCCGTTCTCTTCAAGTGAAAGCTATTGAAGAGATCTACATTTAAAGTGACAGCTGTCAAACTTTAAAAGGCCATATCTCGGAAACTACTCGTCCTAGACTCTCCGTTCTTAGTTCAAATGAAAGCTATGACCAAAATCTACATTTAAAGTGACAGCTGTCAAACTTTAAACGGCCATATCTCGGAAACTACTCGTCCTAGACTCCTCATTCTCAGTTCAAATGAAAGCTATGACCAAGATCTACATTTAAAGTGACAGCTGTCACACTTTAAAAGGCCATATGTCGGAAACTACTCGTCCTAGACTCTCCGTTCTTAATTCAAATGAAAGCTATGACCAAGATCTACATTTAAAGTGACAGCTGTCAAACTTTAAACGGCCATATCTCGGAAACTACTCGTCCTAGACTCCTCATTCTTAGTTCAAATGAAAGCTATGACCAAGATCTACATTTAAAGTGACAGCTGTCAAAATGACATCTGTCATCTGAAATGTAGATCTTAGTCATAGCTTTCATTTAAAATAAGAACGGAGAGTCTAGGACGAGTAGTTTCCGAGATAATGGCTGTTTAAAGTTTGACAGCTGTCACTTTAAATGTAGATCTTGGTCATAGCTTTCATTTGAACTGAGAATGAGGAGTCTAGGACGAGTAGTTTCCGAGATAATGGCTGTTTAAAGTTTGACAACTGTCACTTTAAATGTAGATCTCTTCAATAGCTTTCACTTAAACTGAGGACGGAGAGTCTGAGATAAGTGGTTTTCGAGATATGGCCAACCTGTCAAATTAATCTGCCCTAATCTGTCATTTTGACATAATCTGTCAATTTAACATCTGATATTATTCATCAGTAAACTTTATACACTATATTGGTACATTTGGTGACAGCTGTCACTTTAAATGTAGATCTTGATCATAGCATAAGTATTTATTTATAACAATAACGATTTTATTTTTTGTTGATGATGAAGATTTATCTTGTTTTGAAGTTTATCAAAATACGGCTTCGCGGCTGTGCCCCTATTTGATAGTTTTATTTCGGGGTATTGTACCTTGACTGTCCATCCACAGTAGGAGCACTAGGATATGCTTATCCTTATGTTCCTACTGGTAGGAGCATAAGGATGTATTGGTCCTCATGCAGGAGCAGTAGGAGAATCGAGTAGGAGCAAGAGGAAACGCTCCAATATTGGTTAGATAATAATTCAGTTATTTTTCTCACTTCACAAAGTCTTTCAAGTACCCCCATTTATACACATGTACATGTACACATTCTAAAAACCTATCAGTATCACCCCTAAATATCAAGTAGGTATACCTATAGTTTATAATTTTTACCTACGAAAATTCCCCCAAAGGATTTCCTCCTGAGTCGATAAATACCCCAAATTTGAATTAAAAACCCCCCATCTAGCATCACTGAATGCGTTCCGCACGTTATGTGACATTTATCAAACGTCAAAATCCCATACTGCCCTCCGAAATCAAAGTGTAGTAATAGCAAAAACACGATTTCGAAAAAAAAGATAAGCTTACAAATTAAAAAATATCCAGAAGAGGTTATTCATAAAACCTTGAATGTAGAGTGAAAGTACACTTAATCTTTACCAACCAGTAATAAAGCGGAAAAGTTTTTTTGTTAATTTGTTTGAACACGCTAATCTCAGGAGCTTTGAGGAAGGATATAAGCTACTTTTCATCATCATCATCATCATGATCGCAATAATAATTATGCCATCACTATGGATTATAATTGGGTTTCTAAAAGGGTTTCTTAAAAGTCTGTTTTTTTAAACCTTGTAGATAAAACTCCCATTTAAAGTTACACAAAATATGATGAAATATTGCACTTTGCTAGTAAACCCGACAAAATGTGTGCAATATGTATTTTAGTGTGGTTTAGCTTGTAAACGCTCTATATTTACTATAGTATTTTACAAAAAAAATTGAGTGATAAGTTTTAAAATGGGCTTTCAGAATAATTGTGTATTTAGCATAAAACCAACAAAATGTCTATTACTGTGGTATAGGCTCGGGATTACGCTTTGCAAAACGGTTATGAGACGGTCCCAGTTTGATACGGTCTTAGTGTGTAAGGTGCTATTTTCGTGACGGGCTCGGTCATGGCTCGGCCCGCTTATGATACTGCGCAGTGAGCTCAGACCTTTTGTAAGTACCTAGGTACACCTTTTTTTATGAAACCGCTCCGCTCATATCGCTTCAGTGGAAACGCAGCTCAGCTTATTTATTCAATGAAAACCACTATTTCTAAATTTCTTTATCATGGACGTAAAAATGTACGTCACCGCTATTTAAGAAAGCAAGCTTTGTGTAGAAGTTAGGCCTGAGTTCATGTTTTGACTCGTAAATTAATTTATTTACGTAGGAAGCAATCAAGTATTTTCATATTGTGGAAATCTCGTGATGGAGGTTAACTGTTGCTGAACATTTTGAATATAGCTAAGAACCTATAAACAGTGTGCCACTCCCTAAATAAATGAGAAGTGTAATAATTTGTAGTAGGGTTTTTAAATCTTGTTCGAAACCTTGATGAGCGGAGTCATTCGATTCTGTAGTGTAAATGTAGATATTAAGGTAGGTACCTAATCTGTTCTGTATTTACTCCGAAGCTATTCAGCTTCCTCATTGGGTTTGCTGTGGAGATGTGGTTACATTTAGGCCGATTGGTGTCTGATTGCTGAATGGTACTGTGGTGGATTGAATACCCTCCCTTTAGAATAGATACCTATCAGAAAACTAGTCAGTGGTTTGTGTACAGATACTGCATTATTTGTTATTATTAATAAGTTAACCGTTAGAACTGTGTTGGTCAACTGGGATAGTACCTCGACTTTCGAGAGGATGGTGTAGGAGCTGGCAAGCCTACTCCATCTCAACCTTATCCCAGGCACTACTGTGTCCTGTTGGTAGGCAAGTGTATGCGAAGTTTTTTCCCTAACACTGTGTAAATCATCTAGTAAAAGTAAGTTAGTATGAGTTGGTGGTTTACTCTGGTGACTGAGTTTTAAGCCATGGCTAAAAAAATTACAGCAGGGACCGACTTTATAGGTTTATAGCTGACCAGTCGCCTCACCTCACCTCATCGCTTTGGTATTCTTTGTATGGAATTCTATGAACCAATGCTCACTACATCAATTTCGTAACGTCACCAAGGATCGCCGCTTTGCAATCCATGAGTGAAGGAACAAGTGAACGCCGAAAAGGCGATGCGGTGCGGAGGCAACTGGTCGGCTATAACCTAAATCTCTTAGGACAAAGCCCTCGAATTCATGATAAAACTTCACGTAACTACCTACCGGTAAGTTCGTAATCATTAACTATTGTGGAAACCATTTCTCCTATTGATAATAACGGTTTAAGCAAACACATAAACACCAAATTTTACGAGCATCAAAACATCAGAAATAGAGTATCGTTAGCCAATTCCTCGATATGTTTGATTTATACAGCAGTTTATTGACAATGATATAGGTCCTGCATTGCAGCCGACATTTCGTTATGTGAGGGTGAAAAATGGCGCGTTGTCGGCTTGTCGTATTAGCTTGTTTTTGTTCGTGACAGGATCTATGACAACACAATTTTAATAGTCCTACTTATATAATAATGTGGATGAGCCCATTTGAGAGAAATTGTGATAAGAAGAGGATGGTCAAAAGTATTATCCTAAACATCATCATTTTCTTGCCCTTTTCCCACTAGGTGGGGTCGGCACAACATGTTCTCCTCTTCTATTCCCTCCTATCACTCGTCATCTCGGTAGTCACTCCTTTCAAAAGAATTTTCTTTTTTAATGAATGGAATGGTAAAAAAACGCAGCGGGAATGATATTGAAATGGTTGACGTTGTAAATTAGAAGAATTGGCTTACACCGAAAGCCAGTCTTCACTTGTCTGGTCATCCTCTCATTTCTAAATATATCTTCTAAAATATCGTCAGTATATTCAACTAAGCATGAATTTTGAATAGTAAAACATCAAAGTACCTAATTCAACCGTCAGGAGTCATTGAGAATGTAAATTAACCATATTTCGGAGTGTTCACCACCTGTGCTGTGTTCAGATATGAAGTTTGTCCTGTGAAAATTCGTGTAGCAATCTGCATATGCAACGTAGGATATGTACCGTGAAAGGTAGTAACGAGCTCATGTTAAATTGTGAACATACTCAAGAAGCGAGCTGTGATGTTATGGTTTCTTCATTAAGTATATAATTTCTAAAATAAGCTTATATTTCATAATATCCAGAGCAAAAATCTATGTTTATCACACAAATGTTTGACCTGTGAGTAAATCGAACCTACGAACTACAGCGCAGAAGGCAAAGCTACTACCAACTGAACTAAGAGACCAGGCAAAAGCTTTGAGATTGAATCCGTTGCTTTGTGTCCGTAATGCAAATCAAAAAGATCGCCCGTTGCAGCGCACTCACAATAAAGCTCTGAATGAGATGAAAAATTCAATTAGATATTTTTTTGTACAGTTTTCCTCTTAGAAGAAGAAAGGAAGATGAGCTGAAGGCGAATTGTGAGCGAAAATACAGATCAAATAAGACTGTTTAAACTAAATCTTGAGATTGCAATCGGTACATAACAGGATTAGTTACCAGGATTTAATCAATTCAAACCAGGCGGTTCAAAATGTCTCAAAAAGTTGAGTAGGTATTTAATTAATCTACGTCTCACATTCTATCAATATACCTACTTATACTTTTTTTATTAAACCTATCTCGCCTCCTCCAAGTTTTTTCGTCCATCTCTATCCCTCGCCGCCTCCCACCTGTCTCTCTTTCAGTAGGTACAAAGCTCCTAAATTTACGGTCACTATGCCATAATCATGCTAGTTTTCTAGGAAAATTTTAAAGAGTATTTCGCACCCATCTGCCCTCTTTTCCATTCTTATGTTCCGCTACTTATTCCCGTTGTCCCCGGGCAATATTGCGAGGTAAAAGTCCTCATTGTATCGCAAAAGGAAAAATAAAAGTCTCATTTACACCCGCCACTTGCAATTCCCTCGCAAATATTGTTTGTGCAAGTGCTAACTGGGACCCTTTTCTCATAAAGTATTGTGATTATACTCGGGGTTTTATAATGCGATTTGTTGAGAGCTTCTGTAATACTTCTGTGGTATTCAGCTTAGACATAAATATAGAGCCGGGGCTGAAACTTTATGATCATTTGCACATCTAAAACTTATACAAAAAAAGTATCTACACAACAACTAAGTTGATGATTAAAATATTCAGTCTTTCAAATACCTATAGAAGAGCCAAGCACAGACAGAAAAATTGGTAGAAATTATTACTAGGAGCCTAATAAAGCTTGGTTTCTAACCCATTTAGCCAAATATAAAATAATTACAGATATAACTAAGTTATAAGGGGCTTACTTTTAAATATAGGTACTCGTAATAATGTTGCTGAATCCAATAGTGCAAAAAACATAACTTCAGTGCTTTTTTTGCGCAGGTTCTGCTGTTTAACTTCATGAGGTGTTTTTAGCATAAAAATCGGGCTTAGTTTCATCTGCAGGATTCCCATTCATGCAATTAATTAATATTATGCATGCACACTAGTATGTAATACAGCTAACACACTAGAGCTTTTCATTAAAAGAAATTCCATTGTGCAAAATCGTTCACAGCTCGACGTTCTAATCCCGGGATTTAGTTTAAGGAGTGGATTGCGGGATTCCTATCGTCTCGCGCTGCTTTGTCCGGGAATCCTGGATGCAAATCTATTGAGTACCCCTCACCGAACCATGGCTTGGAAGCAATAGCTGGTACACTGGCAGCTGCATTGTTTATAGCTGCATTATTATGTATTGATTGGCCTTTGCCAATGTTGCCAAGATGTTATTTCAGCTTTTTACATTTCTAAAATAAAAAGGAGTGCTTTTATGTTTATCAACATGAACTGAATATTGACGATCTTGACGGCGTGGCCCGATGTAAATTCTCGTGACGAGACAAATGCCTTTTAATCGGCAATAATTTGATTGCATAATCCGCAAATATTCGTTCCTGGCCCCAGTCAGAACATCCATGTTATACTCGTAGGTAATACCACTTACCTAGGTACTTGTAGTTTTTGATAACCATGAAACAGGGCTACCTAGTGTAGGACCAAGAATAATAATGTGACTGTTGGGTGAGTACAATCATTAAGCTAGCGAGTTGGTTCTAATAAAACTACGATTTAAAAGAACAGAATATGATAGAGCAATGCTAAAACAAGCTTAAAACAGGCTTACTGCTTTAGGGATGACATTCGTTGTCAAGTTTCAAGGAGTTCATGGTACGGCTACAGAACATGTTATAGTGTACTAGCCATTATGATACCCGACTGGCCTTGCTTCATAAAGCGATCGCACGAATACCAAAGATCCTTGCACTTTCTTGAGAGAAAGAAAATTGCAACGAATTTTTGTGGAGGACAAATGTTTTGATAAAAGTGTTTTTAAGAGTTATTTCTATAACATAATCTATTTGATTCTTTCTTGTACATCGTGACCATTGTGTTTTGCTTAAACGAAAATATCCAATATTTTTATAAAAAGATCTCATTCATAATCCTTAGATAATTTATGAATACTTAGCGTACAACTAAGGAATTTTAATAACAAACGTAGGTATTCATGTGCTTAGATAATCAATCTCGAAGCTTCCTATTTTGAATACCGACGAAATTGAATCGACGCTCGTCCACCCTATATGTTTGTGGTGCGCTTCCGTCAAAACGGCTCTGGTATGTAATCTCCTTGAAGGGAAATTTCATCAGCTGTCTATAAATACGCAGCGGATTTGCTATCACAGCGGATTTAGGTACAAAATCGTTTTATACTCATCGACGAACATTACTTACTAAGCTGTAATTATGAGATAGGTAGGTACTTGAACTCGAGTTAAATTTTGTAATCTTTACTAGATGATTTATACAGTGTCAGGAGCAATCTTTGGCTACACTTATCGGGACACTGTAGTGCCTGGAACAATGTTGAGATGGAGTAAGCTTGCCCAGCACCTACACCATCCTCTCAGCTTAACCGGCCATACGAGTATCCACAGGAAAGACATGGTCAATACGTGTGGGGCTGACTAAGCCGCGGGTTTCCTCACGATGTTTTCCTTCACCTTAACCTTCGTGTTAATGCGCATTTTTTCAAACGAGAAATCCATTGATGCACGGCCAGGATTCGAACCCACGACCTCTAGTTTAGATTTAAATAATCAATTTAGTTTTGCTAAGAAAACTCAATTATCAGCATAGTCCGCATAGTGCCTTTTATAGCAACCAGACTTATTTTTGTTTTAGATGCAATCTTAAAATGTCAAAGATGAATTGTTTCCCAGTCGATATCAAAACCAAATCTGCCAGATATCCGCTACAAAATCGTCCGCTGAAAATGCAGAATAGACCGCCTCGCAATCTTGTATAATTTATCAAATAGCGACGGAATTGCACATGCAGAGCTCAGCTGCGCCCGGTCACAGTCGAAAGGCAATTTTTTATCTACCCTCCTTTTATCCCGACGTCAACGGTCTACCTACCTCCTTGGGGAACAAATCTGTGGGGATAGGGGATTTTTTGTGGCGGGAACCAATCCTGCTTAAGATATTTGATGATAAGCGAATATAAATTGGTTGGTTGGATGCAAATGGGATTGGGTACGTCTGGAAGACAGCAACAGTTGAACACTGCTGTTACGTTCTACATTTATGAGTATCATGAGTCCCTGAACTTGGGTGGCAATATCTTCGTCTGAGGGGATAGGTTTTTTATAGGTGCGTCGATTGTTACAGCTGTTGAATTTCGTATACCTACTGGTTGTAAAAAAAACGATTTGAGCTGAATTGGTGGATTGGCAAACATTTTTTATTTTTATTTTTAAAAATAGTCAAAGAAAATCAACGCAGTGATTTTTTTTTAAATTAGGAATTTTCATTATAAGTATGTAAGTACCTACTTAAATAAGTGTTATGTCACTTTTTTGTAACTCATTTGTTAACTTTAGTTTGGCCCGAGTTTCATACACATCGTTTCATACAGTCAAACATACATTTTAAATGTGAAGATACTTGAGATGTCTTTTGTCTTTTTAAACTTTCGGTATCAGAACACATTATAAATATGTATCCGGGTATTTATCACGTAAATTACCCTTTAATTTAGCCCGACTTTTTGACTGAATTTCATCAGCCGTGGTCAGGTCGCGGGAAGCCTTAAGTGTTAGATTTTGTCATTGTAGAGAATCATAGAATCACAATTTCGGTTGTAGTCTCACCCAATAGTTTGTACTCAATTAAAATGCTGACTTATTTTGCTGATCTATCCCAATTGTTAGTTTCTCAAATTATTATTCACAGTACCTTACTTATAAATGTAAAAAATTTTGCTCTGCATTTAATTGATTAGCAATCACTTCGTCCACTATTTAACACAAACAAAATAGCTAAAGAATAAATATATTTTTAATATTTTAAATGGATGTTGAGCGATGCGATGATTATCACCAGATCATCGGATGACGCAAAGTCATTTCCAAATGACTTTACAGAGCGTTTTTTAATTACTCAGTACTTGGCGATTTTAAAGTAATTAACTAGCATTGGTCTGTGCGCTTGTTCGAAGAACGATTCAGACAGATTCTCAGGATGAGAAAATTTTGAAATTGGGAAAATACTGAGAGTGCTTTTTTCTATGGGATTTTTGAATGAACTCAAAAGGAAAGGACAGCGTTTGTCAGGTTAGAAAGTTTATCATAAAATCAAACGATCGCTTTGAATTATGGACTTTCAAAAATGTTTGAGAACCTCTTTTACTATAAAATTGGTAATATTCAGAACTGACATAGGAAGTGTTGAATCTCCGAACAGACCCCGGTATCCCAAAGCTGCGCCTTAATTAATTTGCGAGTCGCAGGTAATTCATTAGTAGAATCGACCTCGTTCCGTGCCAATATCGTGATTATTCCTACCATCTACCACCTACTGCATTCCTAATTACATTCCCTAATTGAAACAACCAACTAATTGGTGCCACGGATTTGTAGATACGGACTATGAGGTCTAGTAGTGCCTGATAAGTTTCTTGATGCCGAATTTCGGCCGACGTTTTAAGTGAGTTGTATAGTAGAGCCAGGAGTAGAGCTAACGGATCTAGGTATTCGTGAAGTTAGGTTTTTCGCTGCGCAGTAGAAAATTTTGTATGAAAAAGTTGCACTGCGCATCGAAATGGCCAACTTCAGGAATGCCGAGATCCGTTGGCCCAAGTGTATCATTGTATAGATATATTACGAGCTGAGCACTTCTGTGGTTAGGAGGGCACGCTAAATTGTCGGTCCCGGCTTTTAAGTCGTTAAGCTATGACGGAGGCCTTTACGCGGCCTCAAAACTCCGTCACCAGAGTTGGCCACTTGCTCATATGAAATTACAGCTTTCACTCTATAGCGATGACAACGGCCAAGTACCTACGAGGAGATGGGTTTTCAAGGCTCAGTAATCCCTTTTGAGGTTTGATTGCTTTTGTTATAGCCATTTTGTATCATTTATTTATTTTAGCTAATTTACTTTCAGCTAAAATTTTTCTAAAAATTAAAAAAAAAAAATAGTAGCAAAATTAATGAGTATGTCATTCTATAGAGACTTCACTCGTATTTTCGCTACTAAGATGTAAGATACTGTCGCTACTTTGGCCCTGGTCCAGAATTTGTAAAACTGGCAAAATAATTGTGTGCGGCTGAAATTGAGGCCGAAAAATCTGTCGAGTCTACGTGAGCTAGTCTATTCGTAGTGCTCTGTACAATTGAGAAAAACGGTCCAATCGATTGGAGACTTTTATCTGAAAGTCGTGGATGTAATGGCTCGAATAGAATCGCTTTTTGATCCTCGCTGCCGGTTTAAACTTACCTATTTGAAACTAACGACAATGCGGATGCCTTGTTTATTTTTAAAGTTAGAGAAAACAAATACCAAACTAAGGCTGAGACTCCACCAAAGCGGAGATGTGTGAGATGTGTTTTAAACAACCAATAGAATTTCGTCATTCAAACATGTCATCTCGTCTTTGGAGTCTCAGCCTAACAGCCACAAAAGAGAGGATATCTTGTATGGAACCGTACCCATTTTATTATTGAATTAAATTTTTTTATAATTTGAATATTGTTATATTAATTTGCTCTTGACCAGATGATTCCATAGAAAATTACAGAGATTTCAGTTGTTTTCTGCTGTAGGGTCTGTATCATACTATTTCTTGATCTTTTTGAAATATGTACATTCAAAATTATATAAAAATTCATAAAGTTAGTCTTTGTATCATAAAAATAATGTAATACATACTCTTGCGGCTTATTAAAAATGTACTGGACAGTGTTGATAAAATAAAATGTTGTCGCTGTTTTTATAAGCTCAAAATAAAAATGTTCAATTTGAATGGTATTTTTGACGAGATTCACGCTGTCCCGGGTTTAATCACAAATACGGGACCGGGAATTGCCGGTATCACTCTATATTGACACTGGAAGCGTTTTTATTCGTCAATCGAAATTCGCTGCAATTTGAGGCTGGTTTTAATGGATTAATATTTATTGCGGTCCCATTCGGTTCCTAAAATTGAATTTTTGAATCGTTTTTTATGCGGCAGATGTGTATTTAAAATCATACTTACAACTAAAAAACCGCAGCCGACCTATTTAGAATTCATTTTTGCGATACCTATGATCATGAGCATATAAAATATTATTTATGATGGAGGGTGTGCAAAATCACACCGGTATACCTAAGTAATTATTTTTCAGTTTTAGTTAATAAAATCAAATTATGTTTTTCAATTATAGTGGTACCCATTAAAATTGTCTTTCTTGGCTTCTGAAGTCTTATCTTGGCCAAAAATTATTTTATCAAAATCTAACAAAATCAAATTTTAATAAAACGTAATGAGTTCTGAAACTAAAATCATCAATGTACCTTATGCTTGTATAGAAATAAAAATTAAGGTTTAAGGGATAAGCAATAAAAGTAAGTTTAATGACACACGGTAATTACTCAAGTAAAAATATCGTTGATTTTAGTTACTGACAACGTTTCGTTATATTACCTGAAATAAATGATTTATTATTTATTTATTTACTAAACTAGTTTTACCCAATAACAGTTTGTATTGAAGTCGGTTTTTTAATTATTTTAATTTATCCACTTCTGTGACACTTTACACACCATGAGTTATTACAATGTATATTATTGGTCTTTCCAAAGTGAGGTAGAGAGAATACGTCTTATAATTCATGCTTTATATTTTATACTTGCTGATAGTCTTTGAATAATACCGAACCGTAATAATACCAGATCGATAAAATGAAGCATCAAAGTGACCTCTAAAGTCCCAGATCACAAAAAGGCTGTGTAACCGAAGGTCGAATGGAAATAAGACTTCGTCACGTGGAATGAAGTGACCAGTGAACTTTTTACGACAAAATTTTCCCTCACGTTTTCATTTTAGGATTCCACGTGGACGAAAATATTGGAATAAGCTGGCACGTGATCTGGGACGTGTATTTTTGATAGGTCTGCCAAGAACCGTGGTCGTTGGCGATTTGTTGACAGTATCATTTTTCAGAGTAAGTCAGGAAAGCATTTTATAAATGGGGCAAGACGAATCTGCCGCTTCGGGCTAATTGCAGTAGCCTACATATTTTAGAGCATATTTTATAAAGCTCGTCAAGTTAAGTTATTCAATTACTTACCTACTGACCCTTAATAATAAGTAATTAATTAATAACATAAACCTACCTAACTATTACCATTGTTCATTGTAGATAATACTAGCAATAGTACAAACCCAACTGGTTTTTAATTGCTAAGATTTCATTGTTCTTTTTTATAAAATTGTAAATCGTGTAAGGGTTCGTGTGTAAGTTCCCTTATATTTGATTTTATGTTCTGATCAGTTGGTAGAACGTATGTGCGAGGGCTGTTACTGTTTGGTGTGGTGTCGCCATTGCGTGGTACGACCAATCACTGTAGTTCGCGCTAAAGGATGATTGGTCGTGTGTTTTTGGCGGCGAATGAGAAAAGTTTTGGAGGCATTACGCTACGCGGTCAGCCATCTGCAGGACTTTTCAATTCAAGTTTCATGTTATCTTTCAAACACACAATCCAATGTTCAAGTTTTATTTCTAATGTCAATACAATACACGGACCCAGTATTGTTGTTTCTTTTAATGCACAAGAAAAGCATTATAGTGGCGCTCAACTTAGTGGCCATTTCAAGATTCCCGCGTTTTGGTCGAGCGGAGTTCTCCCAAACGCGCAATATCTTGAAGGAAGAAAATCATTCTAATTGGACTTGTTGTGAAAGATAAAAGATCGTGATGCCGCCTAAAGTCATCCGATCGCCTACGACGAAGACTCGGTCCACGACGGCGGCAGGCTCTTGCGCCGCCAGCGACGAGGAAAGTCCGGCATCGGCACAGACGCCGACGCAGGTAGTAATGACAGAGACGCAGCTCGCTGCCCTGGTAGAGAACATCACACGAACGATCTTTGCCAGCGGCAGAGCGACGCCGTCCCCGTCGAGCGTGGTGGCGCCGGCCGACACGATGTCCGCCGCCCCGCCAGCGAGTCACGGAAACTTCGCAAAATGTTCGGCGCGCTTCCGTGGGGGAGCCGCGAACGATGACGACGTGTTGGAGGCGTTCATCGACTCTGTAGAGGTGTACAGGGAGTGCACCAACATCTCCGACGAGCACGCGCTCCGCGGGCTGCCTATGCTGCTGGAGGGAGATGCGGCTGTCTGGTGGCAGGGCGTGAAACCTACGACGACGTCGTGGCAAGGTGCCATTGATGGTCTGCGCGCAATGTTTGGAGTGCCGCGACCGGCACACAAAGTGTTTAGAGACATTTTCGCTAAGGAACAGCGTGACGGCGAGAAAAGTGATGTGTTTATCAATCGTGTGCGTGCGCTAATTTCTAAGTTACCCTATAGACTTTCAGAAGAAGCCCAGATTGATATTGTGTATGGTTTACTAAATTCAAATATCAGGGAAAAATTACCTAGAAAAGAGTGCGCAACGTTGAGGGAGCTGTCAGATAAAGCACGCGATGTAGTTAGCAAACATACTAGCAACACAGGGGGTAGGCACACAAACCCAAAGGTTTGTGCGGAGGTTCCTAATAGTAAACCAAAACCTCCAACCGTACGGTGTTATGGGTGTGGCCAACCCGGTGTAATTAAAAGTAAATGTTTAACATGTAACGGTGAGACTAATAAAGTTCAATTTCAGGGTGCTGAAATGTATAGTACGGAGTACAACGACACAACGCGGGCGATCGTGGAGGTCGGCGCCGCGGGCTGTCGTGGAGTTGCCGTGCTGGATTCAGGTGCTACCCACAGCCTTGCCAGTCCAGGCCTGTTCAACGTTCTGCGAGACTCCGGTGTGCAGTTCACCGAGTCACAGTACACGTTTGGCCTTGCCGATGGATCTACTCATGTGAGTAAAGTTCTATGTTGTAATACTCAAATAGAGCTGGAAGGAAGGGTTTTCCCTGTGACATTTGCAGTTTTGCCCGATGCAAATAACAAAACTTTGTTGGGGAATGATTTCATGAAAACAGCTGGAATTATCATCGATATTGCCCGAGCTTCATGGATGTTTTCTGATAATCCTAACATTTCTCATCCGTTTGTCTTGAAATATGCTTTGGAATGTGATGCTGAGCTTATGCAATCTACTAAAATTGAGGTGGCCTTGCGGGATGATGAAGGTTTAAAACTTGATTCAAATCAGAGAGTGCGGCTTAACCGCTTGCTTGAGAAGCACAGTGAGGTATTTGCTGAGAAGGGGCCGGCTACTGATTTTGCTATGCATTGCATCAAGGTGAAGGAGAACCAACAACCTATAGCTTGCCCGCCTTACAGGTTATCCCCAAATAAGAAAATTCTCTTGAATAAAGAGTTGCAAAAATTATTAGAAAATGATGTGATCGAGGAGTGTGAGTCACCTTGGGCTGCAAACATCGTGTTAGTGAATAAGAAGGATGGAGGTGTCCGCTTATGTGTTGACTACCGCAAACTCAACGCTGTGACCGAGCCGGACTGCTATCCGCTTCCCAGGATGGAAGATATTTTACATGCAGCCAAGACAAGTAACTACATGACTACACTAGATCTCAGGTCAGGGTACTTTCAATGTCTTGTGAGACCTGAAGATAGAGACAAAACAGCTTTTACTAGTCCGTTAGGAACCCATAGGTTCAAACGTATGGCTATGGGACTTAGGAACTCCGGTGCCACGTTTCAACGACTGATCGACAGGTTCAAGTCCAACCTGAAATGTAAAGTTAAGGAAGGTGATGCTGATGTGATGAGAGAAGTTCATTTACTCGCATACTTAGACGACCTTATAATACTTTCAGACGATTTCAACCAGCACCTGGAGGACCTCGAGGCAGTGTTTGAGAGGCTGAAGCTGTTCAACCTCCGAGTACACCGGCAGAAGAGCATGTTCGCCCGCGACAGCGTGCGGTTCCTGGGGCACGTCATCGTGCCGGGAGGCCTGCAGCCCGACCCACAGAAGGTCGCCGCCATCGCGAACATGTCGCCGCCTAGGAATCTAAAACATTTGAAGAGTTTCATTCAGACAACAAGTTGGTTTCGGCGGTTTATTCCTAATTACGCTGATTTGGCGCGACCGCTGACCGGCCTGCTGAAGAAGGACGTCGCCTGGTGCTGGGCGGAGCCGCAGCAGCGTGCTTTCGAGAAGCTGAAGTCGCAGCTGGTGTCCGCACCGATATTGCGCCAGGCCGATGATACTAAACCGTACGTATTACGCACTGATAGTAGCGGCTATTGTCTCGGAGCAGTCCTACTGCAGGGGGAGGGCCAAGACGAGCGGCCCATCGAATACGCGAGTAGATTACTAACCCCAGCAGAGAAGAACTATAATACTACCGAACGAGAAGCGCTAGCGATCGTGTGGGCGGTGACGAAGTTCAGGGGATACATAGAGGGCGCTGAGGTCCTAGTCAAGTCTGATCACCAACCTCTCAAGTGGTTGATGAACCTCAAAAGTCCGAGTGGACGTTTAGCGCGCTGGGCCCTGACTTTACAAGAGTATAATTTGAGAATCGAATATACACCCGGGAAGGCGAACGTGGTTGCCGACATGCTATCGCGCCCGCCGTGCGAGGAGGAGCCAACATGTGACTTGTGTTACACGACGGTCGACATGCCTACCCGCCGACCCGGAGATATACGGGAGAATCAGCTGACCGACCCAGAGGTCAAGAAGATAGTCGACGACCTCGAGTCAAACGAACCGTTCAAAGCCCGAGTATGGGCTGATCGAGGATATGTAATCTCAGACGGCATTTTGTACAGATACGCACCGGACAGCGAGGACGCCGAGTCGCCGTGCCTGGTGGTGCCGGCGCACGAGCGCGAGCACGTACTTCGCGAGCTGCACGACGCGCCCACCGCCGGCCACTGCGGCGCCGAGCGCACGCTGCTCCGCGTCGCGGACCGATACTACTGGCCCGGTATGAGAACTTTTATATCCGATTATGTAAAGAAATGCGTGCCGTGTCAGAGATACAAGGTTGACACGCGCAAGCCGGCGGGATTGCTGCAGACACCGGCCATGACCAGGAGGTTCGAGGTCATCTCGGTAGATCTGTTCGGACCGCTCCCGGAAACCGTGAACCACAATAGGTGGATATTGATAGTGGAGGATGTGTGCTCGCGGTGGGTAGAGATCTTCCCGCTCAAGAACGCGACGAGCATGGAGTGCGCCAAGCTGCTCATCGACGAGGTCTTCTTCAGATACGGAGTGCCGCGTCGCATGACGTCCGATAACGGCGTGCAATTTGTAAGCGAAGTCATGCAGCAGGCCTGCTATGTGTTGGGAGTGACCCAGGATCTCACCCCACTGTACCACCCTGAGAGTAATCCGATAGAACGTAAGAATCGTGATCTGAAACCGCAGTTAGCGATATTGGTCGGACAAGACCATTCATCTTGGGATGCGCACCTTTCGGCGATCCGGTTCGCCATGAACTCAGCTGTGACAGCCAGTACAGGCTTTACTCCAGCTTTTCTCACTTTTGGACGTGAACTACGGACACCTCTCGAAGCTGTCACCGATATGCGAGCCATCCTTGAGAAGGATAATTTTGTACCTAGTGTTACACCTTACCTCAAGCGAATTGCAAACGCACTTTTACAGGCGAGAGATGTCCACGAGAAGGCGCAGAGACAGCAGAAGAAGTACGCTGACGAGGGCCGTCGAGACGTCCCTCCATATCAAGTCGGAGACTTGGTACTGCTCAAGACTGAAGGGCAGAACAGCGCGGCGCCGGGGCAGACGCCCAAGTTCATTCCGCGCCGCGACGGGCCGTACCGCGTGAACGAGGCTTGCAGTCCGGTGAGCTACATCTTGGTTGATCCAAGTACTGAGGAAATTATTGGTAAGTACCATAGTTCTAAGCTTACACCGTTCGTTGGCCACGTTCAAGCACCGGTACGTCCAAAACGAAGGAGAGGTAGACCTCGCAAGAACCGTACTTAGCTCGATTAGTGCTAGCCTAGCCCCTGACGTTGACTAGACTAGCAGGGGGAGGTTGTAAGGGTTCGTGTGTAAGTTCCCTTATATTTGATTTTATGTTCTGATCAGTTGGTAGAACGTATGTGCGAGGGCTGTTACTGTTTGGTGTGGTGTCGCCATTGCGTGGTACGACCAATCACTGTAGTTCGCGCTAAAGGATGATTGGTCGTGTGTTTTTGGCGGCGAATGAGAAAAGTTTTGGAGGCATTACGCTACGCGGTCAGCCATCTGCAGGACTTTTCAATTCAAGTTTCATGTTATCTTTCAAACACACAATCCAATGTTCAAGTTTTATTTCTAATGTCAATACAATACACGGACCCAGTATTGTTGTTTCTTTTAATGCACAAGAAAAGCATTATAATCGTTAATAAATAAAAAAAAAAGGCAACTGATGGAACCTGGGCGCTATTGGATGAACTTAGTCACGATGATAAAATACTAGACTATTACAAATAATGAATTATCTAATAAGTATCGAATTTAGCAATCATCGCGATCGTCGTAAAGTTCGCCCTTTTTATTCAGTTAAGAATTTCAGCGGCTACCAGGGTCCTGCAAAAATACATGCTGCTATTTTATTTACACACTAAGCTGCTAAATTTGTAGCTAGTAGAAAATAAAGTACTTTTCACAATGTCCGAGCTGGTGGCACAGTGACAGTGTTGTAACATTTTCAATTCAAAGCTTTGTGGAGCTCCAGCGATTTTAATTGACCGGCGAGACGGACATCAAAGTGGATGTGTTCGTTTAAAATTTCCAGCTTTTTCCTATTTCTGGAAAGTCACTTGTGGTAACATGATTACTGTTTTGAATAATATTTTAATGAAAATTGTGGGTAGCCAACACGTTTTGTTAACGTAGGCTCTGAAAATCTCATGCCGGTACGAAAAATATTGTTTTTAAAGGTGAAAAATCTGTACATGTTTTTAAGTCGATGAAATTATCACTCTCTTTTTTTGTCTACGAATTGAATTATCATAGCCCATATTTAATTAAAAAAAAACTCAATGACTTAAGTAGGTACCAAATCTTTGCTATCAGGACTTCTATTCTGCTTTTTTTTATACTATGGCAAGTATACATTTTATTTTATTGTTTATAACATAATTGTTTATAATAAATGTTGGATATGAATGTGGAAGGATACTTATGTAGAGAACGGCCAAAAAAAAGATGGATGGATTGTGTGAGAGAGGACTGTGAAAGGAGTGGCTACTGAGATGACGAGTGATAGGAGAGAATGGAAGAACCGAACATGTTGTGCCGACTCCACCTAGTGGAAAAAGGGCAAGGAAATGATGATGATGATCTATCCTAAAGTGAAAGGTTAACACAAAATAAATCACAATATTTAAAAAATACAAAGCCGTTGAAAGTGTCAGATCCATGATGAAAAATCATTAGAAGATCTGTAGCTTTTCAAGATAAATTATTCCAGTCAAGACGTTGAGGGTTCAGTATTAATACTTTGGACGACTTATCAATTTTTCCCTTTGGCTTCTGAATTAACAGGAAATTGATTGTGACTTCACTTTTATAAGCTGTCAGCAAAATATTCTTTTTTAATAATACTTAAAAGCACTTTAATTTTTTTTGCAAAAATACGAAAATTTGACTTTCCGTACTGTTTAGTTGGTACACACAGCTCTGTCTTCTCTGTAGGTTGCTATGTCGTGGATTCTATTCCCGACCAGTAGGGAGATTCATACTTATTCGACTGCATTCGATTCGAAATAATTCGTCTTCGAAAACTGACGTTTCTTCAAATCGAATGACTTCTTTGTGATTCATAGCGTCGGATCGGAATCTTTTGACTTATGTATAAATTCTAAATAACAGCTGACGTTTGATTTAGAGGCTCCCAGTAGGCCTAACATGTGCAACGTCGAGAGTCGAGAAAAGAAACTTCTCGATCGGTTAAACTGCTCTTACGTATGCGTTAGAGCAGTTCGACCGATCGAGATATCTCTCTCGATGTTGCACATGTTAGGCCGGCTGGTCGCCTATAAAATATGTATACCTATAGTTTGTTGTTTGAGAGTATAAATATACTGTACAAGTATAAACGACATGATAAAGGAAGGTTTATCTTGAGTTCGGCTGCCCATAAATTAATGGGCATTAAGAGCTTACTACGGAACCCTTCGTACAAATTCTGAGAGCAGCAATTGATGAATAAAACCATCAAAAGCTGTCAACGTACGTACAGCTCTTATGATGTTGTGTTGCGGTTGTCCGTGGACGACGGTAATCACTTACCATCAGGTGAGCCGCTTGCTCGTTCGCCCTTCTCTTGCATGACAATAATGAATTATGTGCTATAAAATAGATACAAAATACTTTAGAACCAGTTAAACCATCTAAAGATAAATAATCTATAGATAGATCATTACGATCCAGGCTACTGCCAGTCGGAAGTGTGCCCAAGATAAAAAAAAAACATAAATATTTTATTATTAGCTTATGTGATTTTTTTACTAGCAACGCGTCCCGCCGCGGTGCTCTCATGTTAATGAAAAGAGACAGCAAATGAGAATTTAGTTGAAAACGAACGTAAAAACCGTTAGATTTTAGCATTTTATTTTAAGAAACCATCAGAAGAAAGAAGTTTTGTTCATACTACTCTCACTACCGGCTTTCGTATCATCATTGCTCTGAGGCTCAGTATATGTACCTATAGCCCTAAAGGAAATGAGGAATGATGTAGCTATACTGATTGTTGATTCCACATTAATTGCTAAGAGGTTGTACACATCATGTAACATCCGGTGTTTGTTATTGCTAACAGAACAGTATTTCCGGTTACTTGTATATTTTTATAATAGACTAGCGTCACCCACTATTTAAAAGTATGATGATACTTAATTACTCCATTGGCTCAGGGACCCAAAGTGAGTCTTGGCCTCCAATACGAGAATTCGCCACTTCCTTCTGTACATGGCTGCCTCCAGCCATGTATGATGATGATGATGATAAATAACCTTCCCCAAAAAATGAGCTAGGTATTAAATGTATACCTAGAAACAATTTTTCAAATCGCAAAGTTCAATCGACTGAGAGAATCGCAAGTTCTCTCTAAATAAGTTCTAGTTTTGTAGGCATTGCCGTTTGAAAACCGCATCAAATAATATTCGTCGGGTCACCATGAATTATGGATTGCAACCCGTGACGCAGCTTAGTGTCAATGAGATCACGCGCCCGCCTCCATATTGGATCATTCCACTTATATTGGAAATACAAAAGATGTAAGGATGTTTGTATGTTTATGATTCATTTGTCATAGATCATTTGTCTCAAATTATAAACACAAATGAAACACCTCGTTCAGTTGAACTGAACTAGGATTTTTATCTGCAGTGCAATTCATACTTTATTCGACTGCATTCGTTTCGAAGATCTTCCTCGAAAAGCGTCGTTTCTTCGAATCGAATGGCTTTTAGCGATTCATAAGGTCAGATCGAAAACTAATGGCATTTAAATTTTAAATAACGAATTTTTTTTTCGGCAACTTTTCCGACAACTATTTGTTTGCAGATGGGCTTCCGTCACGGATGTTTTCCAAGATCTGCTGAATCGCCATGCATATCAATTAAACCTGTACATCTTTTACTAGATGGTTTATACAGTGTCAGGAGGAAATCTTTGCCTACACTTAATGGAACACTGTAGTGCCTGGGACATTGTTGAGATTAAGTAGGCTTGCCCAGCACCTTAACTATCCTCTCAGCTTAACCGGCATGCATAATATGCATAATTACTAACGATACCATAATTAGTACATTTGGGCAATGGCAGCTTTTTGTAAACTTAATAAACCTCACCTTTCAATCGTAATTTCACTGCTACATCTTCAAGGTGGCCATCAACTCCGCGCCCGAACCGCACCGCATCACCCTTCGGAGTTCACTTGTCCCTTCACTTTTGGCTTTCGATGCGGCGATCCGTTGATGTTACGAAGTTGATGTAGTGAGCGTTGGTCCGTAGAATCCAAAAAAAGAATACCGAGGCGAGACGGTGAAGTTCGGGTGTGGAGTTGACTGGTCAGCTATTACCTTTAAGGTTCGATTCAATATAATCTTTTAAACGCAGTCGTTAAAGCGCTCGTGGCGTAGCTCAGACCATCACAACTGGTATATAATTTTATAATTACGTTAAAAGTTTCGAAGTATAATATACTTCGCAAGTACTAATTACTTATTAAGTATATTTTTCAACATAATGTGACCACCACACGACCAAAGCCGTACGGTGAAGTAAGTCACGAATAAATGTCAAAAATGGTTTTCGATATCCGTATGGGACCGGCGTTTGTAAAATGGCGATTTGTAGCACGTATTAGGTTTCCGAACGTGTCCCGGTCTGAATTCATTAGCTTGTGTTGCTACAGGCTTTTATGTAATTTAAACACTTATTCGAATATCCTAAAGATGGTGGGTTAAGTGGGCATAGCTATTATTATTATATTCAACTAGCTGCTGCCCGCGGCTTCGCTCGCGTGGCACCCGGATAAAAAGTAGCCTATGTTACTCTCCAGCCCTCCAACTATCTCCACACAAGAAAACACGTCAATCCACTTCTCTGTTTTGACGTGAAAGCAGGACAAATAAACAAAGAAATCAACACACTTTCACATTTATAATATGGTTACGGATCTGTTTTGACGTGAAAGCAGGACAAATAAACAAACAAATAAACACACTTTCACATTTATAATATGGTTACAGATCTGTTTTGACGTGAAAGCAGGACAAATAAACAAACAAATAAACACACTTTCACATTTATAATATGGGTACGGATCTGTTTTGACGTGAAAGCAGGACAAATAAACAAACAAATAAACACACTTTCACATTTATAATATGGGTACGGATCTGTTTTGACGTGAAAGCATGACAAATAAACAAACAAATAAACACACTTTCACATTTATAATACGGGTACGGATATTGTATTGTCACATATTGTCAGGATATTTTCAACTCAAGAAACTTCTTTCGCCGATCTTATCCCCGTCTTTCAGATCGCGGCAGTAAACCCTGACGAGCTTGCTTTAGAGCCGGTATTTCCCCTAATGATCCCCCTCGCTCCTCACCCGTTAATTAAGGTTATTAATCCAAAGGCACGACCACCTTGTTTTCCTTAATTGGTCGCAATTTTATTTGAGCAGTAAGTTCAGCTTTCATAATTAAATTTATACATCACGAGGAATCCTCATAACACGTGCGGGAATTTCGCGTCAGTACGTTTTTTTTACTGCTAACTAGGCAATTGTTTAGGGATGTGAGCCTTAAGTTTCTATAAAACTATGACCGCTGTTTCACGTGAAAAAACCTTAAATTTTACAGGTGTAAATACTAAAATATTAGACTATAAAGGTATTCATACCCAATTACCCATATTATAAATGTGAAAGTGTGTTTGTTTGTTTGTTTGTTTATTTGTCCTGCTTTCACGTTAAAACGGGGAGACGGATTGACGTGATTGTTTGTGTGGAGATAGTTGAGGGGCTGGAGAGTGACATATCGTAAGCTACTTTTTGTCCCGAAAAAATGCATTTTTCCCGTGGGATAAAAAAGTAGTAGTCCACGCGGGCGATACCGCGGGCGACCGCTAATCTACCTAATAAAATAAAACAAAAGAGTTTGTTTTAACGCGGTAATCTTAGGAACTAGCAGTCACTTTTAAAACTATTAATATTTAACTGCATAGTTTGATTCTCAAGCTTGATTCTTAAGGAAGATTTTAGGCTGCTTTCCATCATCATCATTACCCATCACTAAGCGGGTAACGCAGCTATGAAACATTATATTTACTTATTACATTTTTGATTAAAGTTGACAGGGAAAAATATCAATTCAACTAACGAATAACCGTAGACTAAAGGTAAGCGTCCACTTGTCGGTATCGTACGCTTCGGACGCATCGCACGCAACGGATCTTAGTATTATTTGTATAGAAACTCATATAAGTGCGTCCACCTGTCCGCATCGTACGCATCGCATTACACAGATAATCCGCTTGATGCGATCCGTCCGCTGCGTGCGATGCGGGCCTGTGGACGCCAAGCTTTATCGTCATAACAATTTTATTTAAACGATGTAAACTTTAAAGTTTGTGCACTTGATATGTTTAGTGAAAGCTTGATGGAACGGCTGTAGTGACCTACGACTTAAAACACTCATAAAGATTGCTATAAAATTGATTTATGGACGTTATAAAACGGCCAAAGCACCTTAGAAAAACCAAGGTTTAGGAAATACGACACTAAAGTAATTTTGTTTTGGGATTAATTTTGGACGTTCCTTCTATTTTTTTTCCGAAATCGCTGAATTATGATAGACACAAGAGAATTGTCTGTATTAGCAGCTTTCACCGGATATTATAAGAAATGCCGGAGTAACTTGGATTGTAAGCTAGGCGAGATTCTGCTCAAATTGTTTTACAATGTGTAATAAAAACGATGTGATATTCGGTTTCGATGTCACGGGCAACTTGATTAACCGAGCAAGCAGGCCAACCCCACCAAACTATCGACAGATAGAAAAGTTTTCAGTGTGCGACATGGTTCGAGGAAAGAAGCAAAGAAAGCTGAAGGCAGTTTTTATAAATATTTAATTAAAAACGGTAACGTTTAAAACATTACATGCTAAGTAAGATCGAGAGAAAGCGGATGGTAATAGAATTATTTTTATGAACATCCGCTGAATCAGCGGGGGTCGTTATTCAATTACAAAGGAGGGTAGATCCGCAGCCTTACTCAATAGGAAGTCGCGATGGTAATATTGAAACTACGTAGCGTAGTTTCAGTAGTCAGACAACCAGCTGGGCCTGTATTCTACTAGATGACAACCGCTTTGGTTTGGTTCGATCTCTTAAATGTCAGCCATTTGGTGAAATAGTAGAATAGCTTTTCAAAAATTTGTTCTGCCAAAGTTCAAAACCTCACCACAACTGAGTCGTTTGTTATTAGTAGTCATGGAAACAGTCGCTTTAGTTGAGGTTTTGGTTGAGGTTGATAAAAAGTTCGGTACGAGAATCGACGCCCAGTTTTCTCTATTTGTTCTCGATTTTATCAGGTAAAATTTTAATTTAGAATACCTGCACAAACTAATAAGAATCTCGGACGAAGAGTTATTTTTAATTCTCCATAATACTTACAACTTTCATAAAATCGCTTAATTTTAGACTTTACTCTTCCAATAAAAGTACTTACTCGATACCCATATTATAAATGTGAAAGTGTGTTTATTTGTCCTGCTTTCACGTCAAAACAGAGCGACGGATTGACGTGATTTTTTGTGTGGAGATAGTTGGAGGGTTGGAGAGTAACATAGACTACTTTTTATCCAGGTACCACGCAAGCGAAGCCGCGGGCAGTAGCTAGTAATTAATAAAAGTGAACAATAATTCCTACAAATAAAATCTGGTTAATGCTACTCAGCGATGGTGACAGCTGTTTTTCCTTTAACTGACAAATTACTTGGCACTACTATTATTTTTTCTGTACCTTTACCTGTGCCTTTACTTGAAGTTGGTAAAACAAGCGCTTAATAGATTTGAAAGAAAAAAAATGGTTTTGATTTGTATGTAGGTATCAAATTCATATATCGCAGGTCATGTCTAAAATCTGCAACTTCTTTTAGAATTAGGCCCATGGTATTGTTTACCTGTGTTGTGGACCAACCGACCGAATCTTCTTTACTTACCGTAATTACATACTGTATTATAAAAAATGGACAGGAATTTTTTTTGTTCATTGTTTATAAGTATTACCTATTTTTAAACTTAATTTTTTAACTATTCGTTAACTAAAAGTTGTGACTTCCAATGTTTGTAATTAGGACAGTATAATTATTATTTCCTTGTATCATTTTGATTCGGTTTCGTACAAAAATATTTATTTAAAAACCGAAAACTCCTTTCCAGATAATGTCAAACTGTTTTTTTACGTACAGGGTCTACGTAACTGTACGCTTTTGAATTGAAAATGACCATATTAATGCATCTCCATTTTTATTTTGTGTGTGTTCATAATAACTATTTCATGATAAGAGTCATTTTGATACATTTTGGAAAATTGTTCGACTCTACTTGGTTATGATAAAAGCATTTGAATATTGGTAGGTAATGTTTTGTGAGGTAGAAAACACCGAGAAAACGTATTTTTGGGTTCGGTTTTGCGTATTTCACAAACCCACTTACTTACCTTGCTAAAAATAGAACGCAGTGAGCCATTACTCAAAGCGGTTTAGGAAAGGGTAAGTAAATAATTCTAGAACTAAATATATTTTAGCCTTAAATTAGAATTTTTGATTAATCTGTAAATTCAAATTTCTGACACTCAAATAGTCAGGAAGATGAAAATGTCAAAGTAAAATTCAATAGACTTACATTTGACTAGCCTTTGTTCAGATTTTAGTCGACGTTTACAAATAGGTAATAATATACGTATAGGACGTATTTTATCCATTAGAATATTTTGGTACATCCTTGTACGTATAAATATTTGTACACCCCCTGTCATACCTTCAATATTACTGTCTCTTTCCTTCCAGGCTATCTTCTAAGCGATAAGACTGTCCATTGTACCATTATATTAAAGGTATAAGTTTATAAGACACTGTAAGACGTGTACAATAAAAAATGTTTGTCCATACATTCATTAAACTTTCTGTCTACCATAAAGAACGAATTCTCGACTCGATGACATGACACGGCTTTGAATTTTGAAAGCAGTTCACAACTTCACAAGTGCCTAAGTGACTAACAATATTACTTTTCCAGCTGACCCTACAAAAGGGTACCTAAGTAAAATATATTGGAATGAGAAAAATTACAGGGACATAATTATTGAGCCGGGTCGCCGTAAAAGTAAATGATTGGCTTCGTCGGCACGGGTCCGTTTTTATGATGTGGGGATTGTCACCTTGATATTGATACTCTATTTTATATTTTGATTGAAAGATTGCTCTTAAAAATACAAAAATGCTCAGATTTCTGTTCAGATTCCCAAACAGTCATTAAACCCAAATCGTTATACCTAGCATGAATAAATCACAATTTTCTAAACATCCTAACATCAGTAGATCCCATACGAAACACGCAAGACGCAGAGGCGTATTTTAAAATTCAGCGCCCTAGGCCAGTAAGGTTTGCCGCCCCCTGCAAATATTTGTCTCGGGCTTGAAACTTGGTTTGCACTCTGCTCGCAAAATAGTCATGAAGCTTTTAATAAGCGAGCGAAGCGAGCCGATTTTTTTTAAGACTACAACAGACACTTGATTTTGCTTACGGTTCTCAAAGAAAAAGTTGGCTGCTTGTCGGTTCCTATTCTATATGCGAGCGAAGCGAGCCGAATTTTTTTATGACAAATTCAACATGTGACACTTGATTTTGCTTACGGTTCTCAAAGAAAAGGTTGACTGCTTGTAGGTTCCTATTCTATATGCGAGCGAAGCGAGCCGAATTTTTGTATGACAAATGCAACATGTGACACTTGATTTTGCTTACGGTTCTCAAAGAAAAGGTTGGCTGCTTGTCGGTTCCTATTCTATATGCGAGCTAAGCAAGCCGAATTTTTGTATGACAAATCAACATGTGACGCTTGATTTTGCTTATGGTTCTCAAAGAAAAGGTTGGCTGCTTGTCAGTTCTTATTCTATATGCGAGCAAAGCGAGCCGATTTTTTTTATCACAAATGTAACATGTGACACTTGATTTTGCTTACGGTTCTGAAAGAAAAGATTGACTGCTTGTAGGTTCCTATTCTATATGCGAGCGAAGCGAGCCGAATTTTTGTATGACAAATGCAACATGTGACACTTGATTTTGCTTACGGTTCTCAAAGAAAAGGTTGGCTGCTTGTTGGTTCCTATTCTATATGCGAGCGAAGCGAACCGAATTTTTTTATGACAAATTCAACCTGTGACGCTTGATTTTGCTTACGGTTCTCAAAGAAAAGGTTGGCTGCTTGTCGGTTCCTATTCTCTAAGCGAGCGAAGCGAGCCGAATTTTTTTATGACAAATATAACATGTGACATTTGATTTTGCTTACGGTTCTCAAAGAAAAGGTTGGCTGTTTGTCGGTTCCTATTCTATATGCGAGCGAAGCGAGCCGAATTTTTTTATGACAAATGCAACATGTGACACTTGATTTTGCTTACGATTCTCAAAGAAAAGGTTGGTAGCTTGTCGGTTCCTATTCTATATGCGAGCGAAGCAAGCCGAATTTTTTTATGACAAATGCAACATGTGACACTTCATTTTGCTTACAGTTCTCAAAGAAAAGGTTGGCTGATTGTCGGTTCCTATTCTATACGCGAGCGAAGCGAGCCGATTTTTTTTATGACAAATGCAACATGCAATCAAGTGTCAACTTGATTTTGCTTACGTGCTCAAAGAAAAGGCTGGCTATTTGTCGGTTCCTATTTCGCTTTCAGACATAAACTCAATTTTCTCGTAAAACACTGATGAAGCTAATATGCGAGCGAAGCGAACCGAATTTTTTGAAGTAAAATGCAACGTGACACCCAAAGAAATGTTTTCCGAATACCAATTTATTGTAACGAATTATCCTTTAGAGCGTAAAAGAAAACCTACGTTTCCTGTCAAATGAAAATCTTGATGACTTTACAACCAAATAAGTTTTAGCTTTTGTTAATTAGGTACCCTAGGCTTTTTTTTAATTTCTTCGGGCATATAAGGATTAAAAGAAAGGTGCATGAAACTGAAAGCGCGGGGCGGCGCAAGCCGCCCCTCGCTCCGAGCCAATTAAGTTTTAGATTTTGTTAGTTATGAAGACTTTTTTTTACTTTCTTCAGGCATATAAGGACAAAAAGAAAGGCGCATGAAACTGAAAGCACGGGGAACCGCAAGCCCCCCTCGTTCTCAACCAAATAAGTTTTACCTTTTTTTTAGTTCGGTAGGCTTTTTTTTTAATTTCTTCTGGCATGTAAGGACAAAAAGAAAGGCTCATGAAGATGAGAGCGTTTACTAAAAATACTAGAACTAAATATTTGGTTGGCGAGGAGCGGCTTGCGCCGCCCCTCGCCAACCAAATTTTTATTTTTGTTAATTATGTAAGCTTTTTTTAAAATTTATTTTGGCATTATAAGGCCAAAAAGAAAGGCGCAAGCTGAGAGCTAGGGGCGGCTTGCGCCGCCCCTTGTAGCCTGCTGCCCCGGGCCATGGCTCTCTTGGCCCAAGGGTAAATACGCCCCTGGCAAGACGTCGTTATGTCTGTCTATGTCGATCAAAAACAGTTTAGTTCCACAATCCAATTATAATAAAAAAAAATTCTAGAAATGATACTTTTACCTCCAAAATAAATACGAATAGTTTCTTCAATACCAAAAGTAGCCGACTAGGTACTAGATATTTCGCGTTCGCACACAAAGGGCATGGGCACATGACATGTTATAAATCGTCTATCCATAGTAGCACCGTTGCGGACATGAAAACATTAAAATGACAAATTATCCATTGCCGTGATTCCATTTTTCACCACGAAGGAGGTAGCACAGGCGAGGTAGATTAGGTACAGTCGAAACTAAATACATTTGGAGGATAAAGTTTTGTCTTTTATTTAATTAAAAAAAAACTTTATTTTAATTTTATACCTATTAGTTAGGCACATAAATATATATATCTGTTATTATTATTTATTTTACTAGTGAGGTATTCATTACTTTTAATTTTTTTCTGTCTATTATGTTAATCTTTTATTTTTGAGGATGCTGTGGCACCCTATAACGACAAAACACATAGGCTTATGACAATTGTTACATGTTTATTTTTGATTTTTAGTGATTTTGTGTTGGGTGTCTCAAATAAATAAATAAATAAAAGGTGATTGCGGTCAGTTTCTATACCCGACGAACTATGAAGAGAAATGTTTGTATGATCTTCTGATATTTACTCGGGGTCTGGATGTTGTGGAAGGTACAGTGGTACTCGAAGTTTTAAATAGATACAAAATGATACAGGAGTTCAAAGCGTTGGATTACGACTACTGGATTTATATGATTATAGGGTATTTTAAATTAAATTGGGTACTTTAGCAACAGTGATATTTATCAAAAAGTTGTTATTTCTGTTTTTTTGACCAATAAAGCATTTTTTTATTGGTAGATGTAACGCCACTCGTAAAGCACTGAAGCAATGAAGTCAGTAGCGACATCGAAAGTCACAGGAACACGCACACAAAAATAAATAAGGTATCTACTAATAGTTGTCGTATCAGGGACTAGTTTAATGGTAAATAGACACTAAGGGAGTGTACATATTGCGTTTTCTGCAGCGCGTTTTTGAGCTGCGCGTTTGTATCGATACAAACGCGCGTTCGCAACGCGTTTTTTTCCATACAAAAGCGAACCGGGAGGGGCTGCGCGGGGGGCTGCGCGTTCGCATCGCGTTCGAATCGCGTTTGTATCGATACAAACGCGCTGCAAAAAACGCAATGTGTACACTCCCTAAAGGAAGCTTCCATTCTGACTGTACATTAATTCACCCAATTGAATTTCCTTCCACAATCGTTCGTAAATCGACGAAAAAATCCTCGAATATTTTCCATAAATTCCGTTGATTGGACCACGGCTGATTTACACAGCCAGAACATTCGCAGAGCTCTGCTGCAAGAGCTTTAGTGTTTGAGAATTTAATCCTGGAAATACTAAAGCGTAATGAAGAAAATAATTTTATACGGCTTACATGCACCAAGCATTAATCAGCTATTTTAGTTAATCAATGGTAGACTATTGTCAGCCAAAAGTCAAGACAGGTCAAATCTAATTTAGGGGCTTTTGCGCTGCATATATCAATGGATCAATGCCCTAATAAATCTGAGCTGGTTTTCCATCCTCCTATGGCAGACTCGGTACATAATTTAGCTCTGTAAAATAATTTAGCATTTTGATCAACCTACAAAAAACTCACGCTTCTCAAATAATTATCTTCATTATTATTTTACTATAGAAGTTTAATAGTGTGGATTCATTAATAATGTCCTGTTTTCACGACAAAGTTTACAGGAATTTGCAAGAAAATAATAATATAAGGGCTTACTTTTACGTCAATCTTTTTCATAAAATGAAACTGGTTTCGATTGTATTGTGGCGATTGTAAGTAATAAAACTTTCTCATTAAAGTTCTTTATTGTGTAGATTATGGTGTAATGTAACTACCTATTAGAATATTTTCATCATCTTAACTCATGGTTAAACCACCCGTTTGCAATGATAGACTTTGATTTAACTAACACAAAGGAAAACCTTTTCGCCATATCGTCTTATTGTTGGAATAATATTTCTTGCATAATATTATTACAATTTACAACGATGTTGAACCAGAATTATTCAAAAGACATCTTACAAAATTACTTTGCTTGTTTGTCGACACGAGCTTGAAGTTTGACTATATATACGTACCTACGTTAATCGAGCTTTAAATGAGGGGCATGTAAAAAGATCAAGCTTCTAACGCAATCAAAAAATTCTGCCATATTTTGATTATTGTGACTAAATTAAACCCTGTACGGGTACCCGTTGACCTACAATTATAAAATCAAGAAGCAAGGTCACAAAGCACAAATACGTATAGGAAAAAACTAATAAATGTGTAAATTTCTAGTTAAATCACATAACACAACACAAATCAACCAACCGACAAATTGGAGTATTCCCGCCATACAATGCAACAAATCTATGCAATATACTGATTAGCATTCTTAAAACTTCAGTGCGGAAACTCGGATATTTGTTCTATTGTAGATTCGTAAGCACCTTGCACACGTATTACATTGGTAGTAGACGGAGTATTAGTGCGGCGGGCGAGCTCTGAGCCGGTATCGCTGGCTGGAATGACGACAGTAAATGTGGCTGAATTCACACTGTTTTGTAACAATATTTCATAAACGCCACTATTTATATCTTCACAGGAAGATCTGTTCTTCTGTACTCTTTTAAACCAGCTTTTTTAGTATTTTTATTTAGTACTTAGGCTTGATTTTTCAACTGCAATAAGCTTTGCAATTTGATGGCTATTGTAGGTACTTATAGAGAATTTATACATCTTTACATTTGCATTAACATCTTTAATAAATGATTTAAGTATTCAGTGTTAAGAGGCAATCTTTGCCTACACTAAACGGGACACTGTAGTGCCTGAACATTGTTTGAGATGGAGTAGGCTTGACCAGCACCTAAACCATCCACTCAGCTTAACCGGCCATATCTACAGGAAAGAAATGGTCTATAGGGGCTGACTAAGCCGCGGGTTTCCTTATGATGTTTTCCTTCACCGTTTAGAGCTCGCGTTTATACGCATTAGAGCCATATTGGCCGAATTGGTTAGTACCTAGACTTTCGATCCGAAGGAAGTTCGAATCCTGGCCGTGCATCAATGTATTTTTCGTTTCGAAAATTTATATGCGCATAAACACGAGCGCTACACGGTGAAGAGAATTTAAATCAACAGCCATATTTATTAGTTAGTTAACCACTAGCTCATACGAATACACTCGTACGTAAATAGCCGTATTTATTCTTAAGATGAAATATATTTGACGATTGAAAAAACGGCAACCAATTGTCAAAATTTCAAAAATTTTTGCATGACAGTGCTTTTTACTGTGTAACATGATGACACATAAAATCGCTTAAATTCAAATCGTCGTGTAGGTCCCGACGCGGTCGCGTTCGGATTGAATCGCTTAAGCGACAATGTCGTTTCGGCTCGCCTCAAATTACTCCAATGGGTTTTCGATATACCGACCATTTTGTTAGCGAGCCCTTTTAACTTAGGAAGCCGCGGCAAATTGCAATCGGTGCCTTTAATGTCGACACGTACACACTATCTTTTAGAATTGGAGAATTTCCCGAATTTTGTGTAGCTTCGCGTAAAGCCAAGGCTTGGGACACTGGATTTAGACATTGTCCGCTGTCACAGAATAGAAAAAAGTAGAGACTACACGCAGGCGTTGCCCGCGGAGGCAGAAGTTACATAATGCGTAGTTCCGCCTATTTTTCGCTTCTGCCAAAAAAAAAAAAACCTTTTTTGTACTCACTTTTTCTTCTTTCAAATAGTAAACTTTTTAGCTTTTAGCCGCTTGTCACCTCGTGGCTTGAAGACACTATTTTTACCCGACTGCGCAAAGCAAAGGAAGGGTAATGTGTTTATCAGTCTATGTATGTTTGTTTGGATGTTTCTATGTGGCACTCTAGAGGCCAAACGCGTGGACCGATTTTGATAATTCTTACGTCAATCGATTCGTCTCAATCTTGGGAGTGCTACTAAAGACATGACAGTAAACAAAATTCACCAGTGCCACAACCAGACGCCATATTGTCAAAATTAAAAAAACCAAAATCGTCACACTATATCAAGTGGGGTATCGTTGAATAGGTATTTCAAAATCAACTTTAGGTTTCTTTTACCATTTTTCATTTTAAGTAATAGTTTAGGAAAAATAACGGTTTAAAGTTGATTAATAATAATTCTCGCTATGGATGTTTCTATGTGGCACTCTAGAGGCCAAACGCGTGGACCGATTTTGATGATTCTTACGTCAATCGATTTGTCTCAACCTTGGGAGTGTCACTAAAGATATGACAGTAATCAAAATTCACCAGGGCTACAACCAGACGCCATATTGTCAAAATTAAAAGAATCAAAATCGTCACACTATATCAAGTGGGGTATCGTTGAATAGGTATTTTAAAATCAACTTTTATTTATCCTATCTAAAAAGTGTTAAATAAAAAAATATTTCGCAGTCGGGTTTTTGTTTTTTTAAAATATTTTTTTTTACACTAATATACCCCCTTTACTTTTATGATATTCATACTTATACCTGGGTTTCCATACAATGTTTTGCTTTGCCGCTCGTTTTTGAAGAAAACCGTTTTTTTTTCATGTTTTATCGTTTTTCGTTCAAAAGTTATTGAAAAGCCGATCATAACTACGAGGGTCGTTTGATAAGTAATTGGCCTTGACAAGAAAAAATGGTTTTTTAATCTATGAATTATTTTATATTTCAACATAATCATTTTTTAGGGCTACATACCAAGCCCCACTGTTTTCTACCTTTTATAACCTTTCTAAAAATTCGATTGCTCCAACCCTTAAAAATGAGCCTTAGTTTCAGCAGTAAACTCATCGTGAGAGCAATTTTATTAAAATCTGAGTAAATTTTTGATGTTTGTTTACAATAAATCGTTGCTTGATACTAAATCTTACGAATAAAATAGAGAAAGAGGCAATTCGTACCTTAATTTATGAAATTTTGGTATGGCGGGTACGCAAGTGCGTATTTGTGTTTATTGTCAATTGTGAGCAAACGCGGCAGCCATATTTCGGAAAACATTTTAATGTCTAAATGGGTTGTTAAAATATTTAACTCCCATTTAATTAGGATGTCCATAGACTCAGTAATCTAACGCACTTTTACTCTCCGGTCGGTTATTACTAAATCATAGATTTTTTAATTAATTTCTGGATCGGGGGCATAATTTGAACGACCAGGACGGTCTTCATCAATAATGCTTATAAGGTCACATTTTTATTCAGCTGTCCAATATTTTGTGGTTTTTAACGATGGAACAGAGTCTTAGGTATACTTTGGAAAACTAAATTTTATTCATATCACTCTTTTTCTATTTCAAAAACAAGTAGTTTATCACCAATCGGTGTTCGATTTTTACCATTTTTGTAAAATCACAAAAGTTGGTTTGTTTAAATGGCTGTCATATAAAAACTAAACCATCTAGAAAGTTCAGAATTTGACAGTATTACTAAAAAAAGTTAAGTTAGCGAAAAATAACACATTTTTAATATTAGCAGTGTTTTATCTAACTTAGGCCAAGTACTTATCATACTGCCCTCGTACCTAGTTAATTTAGATTTGAGCAGAACAAAATTAAGTAGATTTATTTTTTGTCTTTGAGTCCTCCAAAAACTTCGATGGTCCAAAGAACTAATATTTTTTCTACGAAAAGTTTTTATTGCGTTTGTTATTATTTCGCCGGAACCCTGCTATGAAATTTCGGGGATCCGCTTCGTGATTTCTCTGAAAACACTTGAGGAGTGGCTTCGCTATGAAAAATACCCAAGTAAAATAACTTCATTCGTGTTTCGCTTCCATTTTCTGACAGCTTAAGTTTATTTAATATTTTCTTTACAAGATTCCCATTCAGATTTGTATATTTTATGTTTCAAAGTGGCAGGAGGTTCACTATCAACGGTGTACAAAGAGACAACACATTTACCCTGTCATCCGAAAAGGACAGGGGCCCTAGCCATATTACACTATCTACCGTCGCGATCGCTGTAGAACACTTCAAAATGTATAGGAATTGACGTTCTGACCACATGACTCATCACCTTCAAACGTCAATTTCTATCCCATTTTGAAGTGTTCTACAGCGATCGCGACGATAGATAGTGTAATATGGCTAGGGGGGCAGGTTTCCCATACTTAGAAAGGGTGTTAAATTAATTGTTAACTCACACAGCCCTCAGCAAAGCTGCAAAAATTCCTGGGCCTCTAGCCAAGTGGCATCAATCTTTTCTATTCTACAATTTGCTTCGCTATCACCGATGTTTCATTGGTAGAAGACCACGTGACCTTACGTTTGACCTTGGTTCGACCAATGAAAACCTCACGTTCGAGTGTTAGCGAAGTTAGAAATCAAATCGCTTCATAGCGAAGGCCGGTTGGCTAGGCCCTCAATGGTATCGAATACACTCTAATTTAATCGAAGTTGATGCCAACTACTAACTGCACAAGTGCTCACTGTAGTCCACATTTCTGCAAAATTTTGGTATGTATTTGGTGCCTTTGACTACCTCCTCAAACATCTTGAAAAGATTCACCGATAATTGTGAGAGTAAACTCCCTGAAAATTTCACTTAACGAAAATCAAATATTGAGAGATCGACAAAACATGTAAGAACATATATGTTTTGTTACCTACCTATGAGAGGAAATCTCGTACTTATTTCCTTTGTGTTCTATGACCACGTAGTACTGGGTGGGTACCTTACCTACCTACTACCACGAAAGTTATGGAAGCTATACTATACCGGTTTCTCACATGGTAATTTGGAGTTTAAATTTTTATAACCGAGTTCAAAAAAGCAAGAGGAGGTTCTGTGTTTGTAAATATTTTGTAGGTATTTTTTTTAGGTAGGTGCTTTTAGAAACAGTACAGAAAATACCAACAAGTTTCATCATTACGTCATAGTTGTCATAGGTCTAAAATAGATTTTGACCAAGTTGCAAAAACATAGAACATAAACTTTAGCAATCCTATTAATTCTGAAATAAATACAAATGGAATTATTCATAATGCTGTTCTTTGTTCTTATTTAGTTCCTGAAGTTACAGAAGGTGCCCTTTCTTGAATAATTGTTTTGTTTTGTTTCTGAACTGATTTCAGAATAATTAATCTTGAGAAACTTGATGTTTCAGGTGTAAAATTTCATTGAGCGAAATAGTTTGATGGTTTGGTTATCATGAGCATTTTAGCGAAAACAGAATAATAGTTGTAAGTTTATTGAAGAAAAATCATTAGATAAAATGATTAAAAGTGAATAACTTTGATTACAAAAGTATTTTTTTTTTTAAATACAAAAATACAAGAAATACTTACAAAAACATTTATTTTGTTTCAAAAGGTACAGTGTTTCCGTAACATAAATTTAACATAGTTTAGACAAGGTAGGTAGTTATAGGCTAAGGTTGACAGTAGGTATTCAGGTTAATCATGTAGGTATGTTCACTAGCCCCACACTAGGATACCCTGTGTCGTGGGTGGCTAGGTACTTCCGAGGGTATCAGATAGTTACTTAAAGGTTTATAAGCTAGGTGTTAGTTAAAGATCGATGCTTGATTTATTATATAAAATACAACTTTAGTTTAATAATTTGTTACATTCGTTAAACAGTAGCCGATGTCGAAATTAGTACCAAAAAAATATTTGGAGTTTGGACAAAATTCATGACTTCTTTGATAAAATCAGTAGAGCACGTCTTCTACTATTGACTTTCAGGCACATATAATTAACCATAAATGCTTTACAATCCAAACTCAAACATACGAACAAAAACCAATTACCTACCTACTAAATTCCAAGTGTATCCCTCAACTTTGGGGCCACGAATGATTGAACCAATAAATTTTAGGCTGAAACTCGTACAAAACATCAACAATTTCAGATCGGACTTGACAGGAGGCAAATTAATGAACACAGGTCAGGGTGGATTTATTGGGGTCCAGTGGGAGTTGACTTGTACCTACCTATAAGCAGATACGCAGGAATACATAGCCAACTCTCTTTGGAACGAAACCAAAATCAGGACCACGCCAATACTTCCAAGGCGACGAAGATATGATAAATTTTTTCTAACATCGTAATAAGAAACTGCAAATCTAACAACAAAAGTCTAACATCGACAGTTTTTTTACTGTTAGCGATTCATACTTGACGGGTTGCAAGCCCATTGCCTCCTATCAAAAGATTACAAATCGTTATTCTCGAACCTTTTGAATGAGGTACAGGTTCGTAGCCGACTGCAGACGACGATGTCGCCGGTGACACTACGGGTTTCTATGTATTTTTATGAAATACCATACGTGGCTAGCGACACGTCGCCGGACCGAATCATAGACGAAACTGTCGCTGGGCGACTCGTCGTCTGCTGCTGTGATGGATAACCGAAAGGTAAGCTAAGAACACAAAAAATAATTATGGACAAACCTAGCTCTTAAAATGATTCTTACTGATCCCTATGATTTTATTGAATAAAGTAGGTAAGTAATTGACTTTTGTCTTATTGATAATGAAATGTTTAGTTAGATGTTTAATAACTTTTGTAACTACTTAAGAATAGTTTTTGTTATTTAACTATCGTTTTTTTAAGATTGCCTTTCCATTTATGTAATTTAACTATCCTCGTTTGACTAGGTAACCTAGCTTCCAATAAGAGTTCTTTGAAGCGTGAATAAATGGATCATTTACGAGAGATTTACTTTTAGATAGTAATGCGAGCTAGATTAACCTGGTAACTGACTATCCAAGGTATAAAAACCATTAAATCGTATTATTTGAGAATAATTGCCTTTATTACTTAGCGAGCCGTTTATTTCTACAGAAAAAGACGTGACAAATAGAAATAATTTGGGCCTACAAATTTCATTAATTGTGATAATTGATAGAGTTTTTGATATTTAGGTAACCTCTGTGGGGTACAATTAATAAGTTTTTATGAAAATTAATGTTGTTGCAACGTACTTGTTGGCTCAACCTTGCCGAGGGAACGCCAATGCCAACGTGTAGACAGCATAATTTGCCTCGCCTTGCCATCTCGCGGTGTCGCTCGCCTAGCTGGCCGAGTAAATACAAGCGCATTGGTTTGTATTGGTTTCGATAGACTTGCCAAATGTCTAGACTCTAGACGGTAGCACTTGCCTTTTGCCTTCGCTCGCGTTGGCTTCGGCTCGCCAAACACGTATACACTTTACTATTCCTACAAATCTGAAAGATTATGCCTTCTGAACCATTGGGAAACTTGTAATACCTATCCCAGATCTATAGATTGGTTAGACGTTCTTTATCACACTAATATTATAAATTGCGAAAGTTTGGATGTTTGGATGTATGTTCTTCTATAACTCGACAACCACTGAACCGATTTGGCTGAAAACAATATAGGTAGGTAATGACTGGGAATAGGACATAGACTTTTAATCCCTGTACCACGCGAGCGAAACCGCGGGCGGAAGCTAATATTCCAATATATCGTAGTCATGCAACGTTCCGAGAAGTCATAATTTGGATGGGTAAACGCTAGTGGCATTAACAGCTGAACGCTTCTACTGAGGGCACGTTAAAAGGTCGGTCCCGGCTTTTAAATCGTTAAACCATGGCGATTTACTTCAGGTGGCCTTTTATACACCGTCATCAGAGTTGGCCACTAGCTAATACGGACATACATACATAGAATACGTATCCCACGGCAGATTCAGGGGCCCTAGCCATATTACACGATCTATGGTCGCTGTAGAATAGAACACTTCAAAATGTATAGGAATTGACGTTCTGACCACGTGACTCATCTACTTGAAACGTCAAATCCTATACATTTTGAAGTGTTTCTATTCTACAGCGACGATAGATAGTGTAATATGGCTAGGGGGGCTGGTCTGGAATAGCAGGAATAGACTATTCAAAATGTTGATAATACTCGAACGAAGCCGCTAGCGGATGTATTATAATAATAATACCTATATCATTAAACAGATTACCTAGCTTTCAATCAAATACGACATGTTGGTTTTCCGCAACATCAGATCACTGATTGCTCTTTGACCAACCAAACATTTGAAACATAGTAATCATACCGCATGTTTCTATATACCTACCTTTACTTAATTAAATTTTATTAACTTACTAGCGGAAGCCCGCGGCTTCGCCCGCGTGGACTACTATTTTTTTTATCCCACGAGAACCGTGAAATTTTTCGGTATAAAAAGTAGCTTATGTCCTATTACCGGTTATTATCTATCTACAATCCAAATTTCATCAAAATCGGTTTGATAGTTATGGAGATACGTGGTAACAAACATTCACATACACACACACGGACTTTCGCCTTTATAATATTAATTTTGTTATGTTTTCTAATATTTCGTTACGCCTATTTTAATTTGTCATACGAATAAATAAATCTACTATCTGGTTGACTATTTAAAAAAAGGGAAAAAGGATCACGCCTCTATCCTCCATGCGAGGTTGGCATTCTCTCAGATTTTTATGCATAAGTAAAGATCCTTTGAAGATGTCTAAAGGGGTAGTCAGAGGTATGTCCAAATACAGTTTATTTTATACATTTTGCAGAAGTTTGAAGATGTCTAAAGGGGTAGTCAGATACAGTAGGTAGTATGTCTCGCTCATAATTTGGTATAAGCCTACATTTTGCAGAAGTTATTAGCATTTCATAGTTCCATACGTGCAGCACGGCCGCGAATTGAACCCACGACCAACGAATCTAAGTCGAGGCACTATCCCACTCGGCCATCACGGCTCTTTGATAATAATTAATTAATTATTATCAAATATAGATGGCAACTAGCTTTGGTTTAGCTTTACAACGTCAACCATTCCGGTATCATTACCGCTACAGTAATTTCCAAACATCATTGATAATAATTTGTTCGAAAATTTCATCACAACAGAGTATCTAACCAACCTAACTTCATTGGTCATTAATAATTATGAAACAAAACGAAATAGTTGACGTTTGGCTCTGGTTATCAATGATCAGATTGCATCTTTTTATGTGATCAGATGCAACCACAAACGGATCATATGATCCGATGGGAACTACCCGTAGAATGGGTCGAGGGGCAGAACATTTTTCGACTACTAACTACGAATTTTTATAAAAAATCATAGAAGAAATTCAAAGAAGCCACTTTTAATTATTTTATAATTTTATGAGAGATAAAGTTTCAACACAAGAATACTACGAAATTAGCATCCAACACTAAACAGATAAAATTAAACCAATTCAAATCTTTCGATTTGGATCACTTGATTCATTTAGAAGATTCATTAATTCTCTAATTCTTTATTGTAAAAATAAAACACATAGAACAACGACATAAAGTAAAGACATGTACAAAGGCGAGCTTAACCCTACGAAGAGTTCTCTTCCAGCAAACCTTTTGAGGCTAGAGAGAAGTGATATTAAATAGTGGAGTGAATAGTGAAGATTAGGCAAAACTACATACTTAATAGTTACAGAATTTCAGATCTATTTATGTCTTTATTTATGCATTCTTGAAGAATTTGAATTACGAGTATCTAAGCTGGCTCCAATAAAAGCGCCTATTTAGTATTCAAATCTAGTACGGAACCTTGCTATTCAAATTGAGATGTACAGTCGTGAAAAGGCTGTAGTTCTAAAGCGGCGCAGAAGATGAAAGACGTTTCTTCAATTCGGAGCTGGCAGGAATAAGTAAGTGGGACGGCAATAAAATTGGGCAAATTTCAAATTGAAGCTGAAGAAATAATCGCCATTACACAAATTGGTAAGTGAGAAATTGTAACAGCTTTTATTAAGTACACAATTTATATTTTTATTTTGTACTTGCTGAGAGCTTCGAAGTTTGAGTCATGATCACTAAGAAACTAATTTTCTTGAAAAATACTAAGTATTTTCATCATCATCATCATTGTCGGCTCAAATAATAGTCCACTGCTGGGTATAGGCCGGCTCCCTCAAACGGCATTCTAATCGACACTGTGCCATTCTCATCCATGTCTTTCCCTCTATCTATGGCCCCAATATTTTGGTGTAGTTTAGTTTGAAAATGTTCATCAGTAGTTGAAGTAAGTAAGTTTAATGAGTACAAAGTGACAATGCTACAAACAATTAGCAGTCTCCTGATACCTACAGTTGTTGAATGAAAACGTCTGCAAATTAATACCATTCCAACTACTGTCACAAGGATAAATATCCTTAGGTGTGTACTGTGGTGTTTTGATAATGTAGTGGGCAACACTGGGGTGTTGGAATAAATGATTGGAAGAGTGTGCGGGTACTTCGGGGAGTTGTGCTGTGACACTGGAGCGAGACGGAAGTCCCCGCACACCTGACGAGTATTGTAATCTATGGTGTTGTATTATTTCGTGTACCCGATGGCCCTAGAGTACTGGACAGAGGTGGTGCAAAGAGATACGTGAACCTTACATTGGCGACGAGTGTAAAAACTGTGAGTACCATGTCGATAATCTGACATAAATGTACAAAATGTTGTAAACTAACTTACCACCAAGTAAACTAAGTTTCGAAAAAGGGGAGGAATGTTTATTGTTAATTATGAAGCTTAGGCTTACAAAAATTAAATTCAACTTTACCTAGTTCGAATCAAAATTAATCAGATGGTAAAATCATGCCACTGAAAACCAGCGCTAACAGCCATGGTGCTGCTGGAGCAAATGCTGAGGGGTAGCCTTATTTTTTTTGTCACTTTATTTGTAACATTTCTGTGTTCAGTTTGTGTTTGTATGTAGTATCGTGGTGGCAAAAAAATAAAACTTTTCTATGCTATTCTATGCATACGTAAACAATAGCCCAATGAAAGTTTTGCTTTTACCTTTTGGGTAAAGTGATACTTTCAATTATGTTTGATTTCCATGTAGAAAAGTAGATATCTATGCATTTATATGGTGATATTGGTGGTTAGTTTTAAACAACAAGTGCAATCAAATGAGGCAAATGTTCTAGTTCATAATCAACCAATTTACAACAAGGCAATTCTGGTACCTTGCTTATTTTGTAGAAATAAGTACAAGAAGTTTCTGTTGATATGAATTGACTCCATGGAATGGACAAAAGCGTTGCGAGCCTCTAAATGTGTACCCAATGAGTAAAAACAAAACCAATTAAGATGTAAATACCTATTTCGCGCTATACCTATTAAGTCGCGAAGTAGGTATGTTACTGTACCTGCTCATTGCATTCGTGCCACGTAGTAAACTACGTAAATTTGCCAAAGGGCATAAATAAGTACCTACCTGCCATTTAAGGCCTATGAAAACTGAACTAAGTAAATTTGCCAAAGGGCATAAATAAATACCTGCCATTTAAGGCCTATGAAAACTGAACTAAGTAAATTTGCCAAAGGGCATAAATAAATACCTGCCATTTAAGGCCTATGAAAACTGAACTAAGTAAATTTGCCAAAGGGCATAAATAAATACCTGCCAATTAAGGCCTATGAAAACTAAAGTAACAGAGAGCGAATAAGTAAAAAGTTGCAATTACAACAACCTGCCTACCCTCCGCACGAGTTAAAACCGTTGCGGTAGGAGTAGGTTCACCAAATCACATTTACCACTCTAGTTACTACCTACCATAAGTACCTATATTATTATTGGTCAGTGCTAGACAATGCGGCTGTTTCGAGATGAAACACTGAATAATAATATTTTATCAATTTTAAGCTAGAGCAGTTTTAGTAAAAACTGTTGTGCTAAGGTACCTACTTGTTGAGTAATTTTGTGAACCTTTGTATTTTAACAAAAATTGATATTCTGTGTTTTATTCTGAAATAGCCGAATGTAACTACCACCCTTTACATAGCAACCTTCAGTGCGGTGGCGAACCTACTTTTGCTAGGTTAGATCACGCTGGAAAAGATTTGACCTATAGGTATAAGTTACAGATACAGACAACAGACCCTTCAAGTAAAAACCAATATTGTTGTATTTTGCCATAAGTACATGTTTTATTCAACCAATGATACATCTTAGGTATTTTAAATAACTACATACCTATTAATCTGTGTAAATGTTTTACAATATTTCTGAAAATAAGAAGGTAGAATCAAAACACTTACAATTCCAGAACATACAATGAGAATCAATCACTAAACGAAATATTGGGTTTCTAAGTATGAGGGCGTATACTCTTTAGCATTCTGAGCATTCTGTTTTTTAAATAATTAAAATCCATCAATAAATGACGAAGTTATTCAAGTTTTCTTTTCGGCCATTTCAAAACGCGCGCTCGGAGCTTCGCGCTGCGTCTGACGTCACCAGGCGCCCGCGGCTCGGTCTACTAGTACAAAATCGCTAGTTAATTTCAAACTAGCTTCCGCCCGCGGCTTCGCTCGCGCGGCACCTGGATAAAAAGTTGCCTATGTCCTATTTCAGGTCAAGAACTATCTAAGTTTTAAATTACAGCCAAATCAGTTCAGTGGTTGTCGAGTTATAGAGGAACAAACATAAATACAAATATCCAAACTTTTGCATTTTTAATATTAACTAGCTTCCGCCCGCGGCTTTGTTCGCGTGGTACCCGGATAAAAAGTAGCCTATGTCCTATTCCTGGTCATTATCTATCTATATTTAAAATTTCAACCAAATTGGTTTAGTGGTTGTTGAGTTATAGAGGAACAAACATCATCCATCCAAACATCCAAACTTTCGCATTTATAATATTAGTGTGATAGTATGATTAGTGTGATGTGAAAGTGTGATAGTGTGATTTGAAAACCAAGTTTAGGTAGGTAGGTATGTGATTATTTTGACTCGTACATACAAATTATTAATTAGGTATTACGATTAAAAGTAGGTATGTATAAAAAAATACCTATTCACTAAAAAGTTTAAAGGCGAAAATTATTTTTAAGTAGGTACCTACCTAGGTAAGTAGTAAGTAGGTAGGTACCTACTTAAAAATAATTTTTGCCTCTAAACTTTTTACTGAATAGGTATTTTAGGGAGGTACCGGTACTTACCGAAAACAATTACAAACAAAACTAACAATCAGGAGTCGAATCACACTAATATTAAAATGCGAAAGTTTGGATGTTTGCATGGATGTTTGGATGGATGGATGTATGGTATGACGTCACATCTAGTCGCGATCTTCTCGCGAGAGTTTTTAAGATTGGTGCACTAAAATCTCTGTCTGTAATAAAACTCGGTCATTTTTGATCCGATTAAAAAAACAAAAACACAGTAAGTAGGTCGAGGTATTTCCAAACACATTCGATACATTCCCACATTTTGCAGCAGACAACATTCCATACGTGACAGGTTGCAAGCCCATCGACGCTATTAGAAAGCTAACTGGTTTTCTCACAATATTTTCCTTCACCGTTTAGAGCTCGTGTTAAAGCGCATACCTACTTAGGTACCTACTTATACATTTTTCGAAACGAAAAATCCATTGATGCACGGCCGGGTTCTAACCCACAACCTTCGGATTGAAAGTCGAGGCACAAGCGCACTCGGCCAACACTGCTTCTCTACCTCTGATTACCCGCTTAGACTTTTTCAACGGATCTAAAAATTCCTAAAAGATCTGATAGAATATGTCTACTGCGCCTTGGGAATACAGTCGTAATTACATTTAAAAATAAAAATGAAATCATTTATAACTTTTTTAAATCTACAAATCTGCATAAGTACTTACTTAATAAAAAACGTGAATGACCTCGAAAGTTTGGATGTTTGGATGTATGTTTGTTCCTCTATAACTCGACAACTACTGAACCGATTTGGCTGAAATTTAAAATATAGATAGGTAATGAGCGGGAATAGGACATAGGCTACTTTTTATCCAGGTGCCACGCGAGCGATGCCGCGGGCGGAAATTAGTTTGAAAATAACTAGGGATTTTGTACTAATGGAGCGAGCCGCGGGCGCCTGGTGACGTCACAGCCAGTCGCGGTCTTCTCGCGAGCGTTTTTTAGATTGGTGCACTAAAATCTCTGTAACTCGGTCATTTTTGATCCGATTAAAAAACCAAAAACACAGTATTTTTTGTTTTTTTTGTATCTACAAATCTGCATACTCAACAAAAATCGTGAGTCTTTCTCATTTCCGAGTAGTGTTAGTGGTTTTTCGGAGTAGTAGGTGGTTATGTTGATAGTGGTTGAAGTAAGGTTATAAAGTGGCTAGGCGGGTAAAGTGAAATTTGGCCATCGGAGGATGGAAGGTCGGGTTGCACATGTCAGGGTTAGGTGGTTGACTTTTGACTAAAATTCAACATTTATTCCATCCTGTCCTACTAGTAGTTCGATCGTCGAACTGTTTGGACAGAAAAATTCCAAATTGTTAGACGGACTAATCGAACTTTTTGGACAAACCCTTAGCTATAGCCGGCCGAATACGATCGGTCACGTCAAGTTGGCGGTTATAATGGGGTCACACGTTAGTGCCCAAATCTGGCATCACCCTGCTGAGATTTTGTGTTGTGCGACGCGCGCATTTAACTCCACCTTCGGTTAGAGCTTGGTAGTAGATGGTACGGGTGAGGTTGGCGCCCGGTTGCAACGTTGGTTAAAATGTGCTCACAGGCGACCCATAGTCGTCGGGATTACCTAAAAGTGCATGCCGGCGGAGCTGGGAGTCGTTGAAGTGTGGCGTGATGGCACAGACAATGATATTACTCGTATATACTTACTTATGTTACGTTCATAGTTACCAACTTTTGAGATCTGTTCCTATTGGTATACTTACATAGATACCGATATAGTGCACGACAAGTTTCGCAAATGAATAGTAGGAACATACCTACTATATTATTATAACACAATAGCATTTTTGGTCGTAGCCCTGTTTGACTCGGGCTAAACTCTAAAAACAAGACGTCCAATTGGGACGTTTTTGAGTCTTCATTTTTGCGCGCGCTAGAAACATGTCTATTATTTATGTAATTGTTTACAGAATACATTAAATGGTACACATGTCGAAATGTTATAGTTATGATGATAGTCATTGTATTCAGCCTGCATGATTGAGTACAAATATAATTGTCAAAATTAAAAATTAATCACAATTTATTATTATAATAAAACTTACTAAGTAGGTAAGTATTAAAATTATCAAGTGCCTACATTTTGACCAGAAGTGTTAGAAATGTGGGTTTTGTGAGACGTTTCTGTAGGCAATGTTATGCCGAGTGAGTACCTACCTAAACGAAGAAAACATGCCTAAACAATAACAAAATGTAAATGAATGGACTGATAGTTCAGAGTTAGTCTAAGGTTCAGAAAATGTTATTCATGACAATAACATTTCCTACCTACTTATGTACCTACTGTAACCTCATACTTTTCTTCTGTGTGTGTCGAATAAAAACTATTATTATTATTATAATCATTAAATTGATTACCTACACAAAAATTGACAAGTCATGATCATCTGGTGTTCCGACTTCCAGGACATTGTAAACATATAATATCATATAAAATGGAGCTCGCAACGTAGGTACGGTACCTACCTGCTCGAAAGAGACATAGCTGAAATTGTGCATAATTTATGTACACTTAAATAGATAGACTTGACTTTTTATAAGTACCTACAGTTCAAAGTTTTGGTTGTGTCCATGTTACGTAAAGGTAAATGTTGCGGACAAAGAGGGTTGCGGATAGTGTTACCAGGTGTCCCGAATTTCGCGGGACGTCCCGCTTTTCAGAGGTCTAGGGACGCGTCCCGCGCGACCCTTGCGCGGGACGACAAATGTCCCGCTTTTTGGGAATCAAAAAATCACCGCACTAGTTTACACGTTTGAACACAGTACAAGCAGGGATGTTATAATATGCGACAAACAAGTTGTTCGTGACGTAGGTATGGCTCTATCTCGTTCTTTGGCCAATGATTTGGAAAATGATTATTTTCAAAATCTAATGATGCAGTTTTATTTTTTATTAAAATCGGTTACGAGACTCCTTTGAGTGTTTTTCGCTATCGCTAGTAGTTTCTGATTTGGTCCTAGAGGCACTCTTGAAAAACTCACCCTGTATAACTCGGTTCTGTCTGAGTGTAGATGTATACTGTTCTCATAAATATTGGTTTTTATACTCCTAAGAGTTTATATTTTGATGTTTGGTTGATGGCCGCGCGATATAAAAAAGGCACCACTTTCCGGCATAGGCTTTTACAAAAACTATTTGCTTTCATGGCATCCATACCAGTATGAAATGCTGCCACAGAGAGGATATTTTCTCAAGCGAATATTATTTGGTCCGATAGAAGAAATAGGTTATCTCTCGAGCATGTAAAAGCAGAAATACAAATAAAGATCAACTTCAAAATGACATGTAGTGAATTTTATGACTACGCAATCCTTCCTATCCTATCCTACTAATATTATAAAGGCGAATGTCCGTGTGTGTGTGTGTGTGTGAATGTTTGTTACCACGTATCTCTGTAACTGCAGAACCGGTTTTGATGAAATTTAGAGTGTAGATAGATTAGGTTCTGTAATGGGACATAGACTAATAAAATTTTGGAAAATCAACCCCTAAAGGGGTGAAAAAGGGTAAATACTTTTGTATGAAACTTTTTAACGCGTTGTCCTATTTACTTGAAACTTTGTTTAGGTATGTAAAATAAAAAAAATGATTGAATATGTGTTTCAGGATTTTTCAAAATAACTCTCAAAAAGGGGTAAAACGGGGTTTCAAACTTTGTACGGAAACTTTTTAATGAGTTATGCGATTAGCTTGAAATTTGGTTCGAATACTTTAAATACAAAATAAATAAACACGTGTTTCAGGGTTTTTCAAAATAACTCTCAAAAAGGGGTAAAATGGGGTGTCAAAAATTGTATGGGAACTTTTTAACAAGTGGTGCGGTTGGCTCGAAACTTGATTAGAATACTTTAAATACAAAATAAATGAACATTTATTTCAGGGTTTTTCAAAATAACCCTCGAAAAGGGGTAAAATGGTGTGACAAAGTGACTCGCTTCGCTCGCATATTAGGTTTATGAGTATTTTGCGAGTAAAATAATTCAAAGTTAGGAACCGATAATCATCCATCTTTTTCTTAGAGCACCGTTAGCAAAATCAAGTGTCACGTGTTAAATTTGTCTAAAAAATTTCCGCTCGCTTCGCTCGCATATTACTCATGAGTATTTTACGAGCAAATTAATTTACTGTTATGAACCGACAACTATCCATCTTTTTCTTAGAGCACCGTTAGCAAAATCAAGTGTCACGTGTTAAATTTGTCTAAAAAAGTCTAAAAATTTCCGCTCGCTTCGCGAGCAGGGGAAACTCGCTTCGCTCGCATATTACTTTCATGAGTATTTTACGAGCAAATTAATTTACTGTTAGGAACCGACAACCATCCATCTTTTTCTTAGAGAACCGTTAGCAAAATCAAATGTAACATGTTGTATTTGTCTAAAAAAATTCCGCTCACTTCGCTCGCATATTACTTGCATGAGTATTTTGCGAGAAAAAGAATTTAATGTTAGGAACCGACAAACATCCATCTTTTTCTTAGAGCACCGTTATCAAATCAAGTGTCGCATGTTGCATTTCTTAAAAAAAAAATCAGCTCCCACCGCGGGTAGCACCGCGGGGCACAGCTAGTAAACCAATAATTTCTGAACAAAACTTTTTAACTTCAAGAAAAAAGGTAGCTACCCTGAAATGCCCAAAAATTTTTATAATTTTCCAGATAGGTACTTAATACATAAATATTAAACTTTGATTATCCAAAGCTTGTTTTTTTTTTGTCGTCCCGACTTATAGCACAAAGTCCCGCTTTTTGGAACCTGCTGTCCCGAAATATGGCATAACACACCTGGCAACACTAGTTGCGGATCTTTGGTATGGTGAGCATTCTGTACGAGTGATGGAAGCATGACTCGGAAGAATTCGCGAGTTGACAGTACTACCTATTCAAAATTCAAATAAATTAGGTAGTAGATCTGTTGATAGAAGAAAATAATTATTAATTTGTTTATTTCCCCTTGAGAAAAACAGGATTTTTAAACTGTGAGTCACGTGGCTGAAAACACCATTAGAGATTTTAGAGCGTGACGTACCTAATTTGTTCAAAGCTGATGTTTTTGGAACAGTGACGTCATACGTGACCATAATGCTGCGTTTTTGTGGCATATTTTTATTTAAGTACCTACTTACCTACTTAAATTAAAAAATATGCTTATTGATTTAAGGGTAAATAAAATAATCAATAAAAACTAATTTACGCTCCTTAAGCGTTTAAAACTATGTATTTTGAAAAGATGTCAACTCCCGGATTATAGTAAAATATGTTGTAGGTACTTAGTTCTGCAGGTGGCTAACTAAAAATTTAACCTATAATAATGATTGCAGTACCTAGATCATTTGCAGACTATTGAGAGGCATCGGATGGGTTTGGTGATCCTACCTAGACGTAGAGGTGGATGATCCTGTAATACCTAGGTATCTGTGTTGGTAAGCTAACCTCGCAAGCGGACAGTAAGTACCTACTTAGGTAGTTCTTTTTGGAAAACTAGGTAAGTACTTTAACGTTAAAATCAAGGAACTAATCGAAATTAATGTGGATGGTTGGACCCGTGAACCAACGAGCCTTCTTGGGTCCAATGGCACCGCCAACAATGGTTCGATTCCATTCCGAAAAGGTGCCTAATGGCGAAGTTCAAATATGTGTGGACATGCGGAGCACAGTGATTTTATGTTAAAGGAAAACCAACAGCAAGTTACCTACTTCATATAATTTTAATTAGGTAAGTACCTAAGTAAGTAGTAAACTGACATCCAAATGAGTTTTCTCAGGACAAAGGCAAAATGTTTAAAAACATTTTGCTGAAGGTACCTATACAATTTATGGAATCTGTATCGCGCTGTAGGTACCTACATTTTGAAAATCTTGAACTTTTTATTATTTATAAAAAATAATTATTTGTAATAAAGAACACTAGGTATTATAATACCTAGTTTCCTTAACTTATCGATGATATGTAGTTTCAGGTACCTACCTACCTAAAGATGAGTTGGTTCACACCTCACTTTTGAGAGTAAGGAATGCCTCAATAGATGCCAGAAAGAGCAAGCCGCTGCTCCACGCTGGCGCAGGCTCGCCGAGTGAACGCCATTGCCAACGTGTGGGCAGCACCATTTGCTTTGCCTTTCCACCGCTCGCCTGGCTAGCCGAGTGAATCCAAGGACCAATAGGCATTGGGTGGTGTAGACTCGCCAACGTCTGGACGGTGGCGCTCGCCTTGCATCAGTTTGCCTTCGCTCGCGCTGGCTTGGGCTCGCCCAACATGTCTAGAGGCATTATATTAACAGGCATTTTAGTGCTAGCTCGTAAGTACTTGGGTGGCAATTCTACTAGATGACAACCTCAATCATTCCGCTGCGTTTTGTTTTGATTAAATGTCAGCCATTTGATGAACTTAGAATGGCTTTTCAAAAATTTGTTCTGCCAAAGTCCAAACCTTATTAGCTAAAGCGTCACCACAACTGAGTCGTTTGTCATTAGTAGAATAGGAAACAGTCAAAATCTAAGGTTTAGTTGACGTTTTGCTTGTGGTTGATAAACATTTTGGTAGTAGAATAGCCACCCTGGTAACAAAATCAACAATATATACATTAAAAAAAAAAAAAAAAAAGAAGTGATGGTATTGACACTTTTAGTTTTCATTTGAGAAATTGTATAACTGCAATTATTCTGATATTTATGACTGTGTTTCTGGGCAAGTCCCTAATTCTTTTAACGTATTTCATTTCATTATTATTTTGGATTTCTGTATGTCTTATAATTCATAATGGAATAAATAATAACTATTATAAGTATGAACTCAGTATAATAAGTACCTATTTTTGATGATTAATGATTTTGTAATTTGTTATGCTACGAGGTATAAGTTAGTCTTGAAGTTAGTAATAAAGGATCTTGGAAAACTAATAAAGACCTAGCGTAGGTACTCTGATTTGTTATTAGTAAGTAGTGATAATAATTTGATTGTTACTTTAGTGTTTACATATTAGAACATAATAATTGTCATTTCTTGTAATTACCTTGTCATGATGCTTTGTAGTAATAGAAAATAAGGAATGCTTTTATTGTTTTTAAAAAAAGGAATGATGTGGTGTTTTGATAATGTAGTGGGCAACACTGGGGTGTTGGAATAAATGATTGGAAGAGTGTGCGGGTACTTCGGGGAGTTGTGCTGTGACACTGGAGCGAGACGGAAGTCCCCGCACACCTGACGAGTATTGTAATCTATGGTGTTGTATTATTTCGTGTACCCGATGGCCCTAGAGTACTGGACAGAGGTGGTGCAAAGAGATATACGTGAACCTTACATGTACTTTTGTTTTCACATAATTACCTTTAATTAATAAGGTTATTTTAGGTTAAATAAAATAAAATATGATGGCATCGCAGTGGGTAGCAGTAAAATCATTATATACCAAGTAAATCTTTAGTCACAGTTCAAAATCATTGTAGTTGCATCCCACCTATACTTTGTAGTTTTCATTAACCTGTATAGAATGTTCTCCGACCGATTTCTATCTAATAAACAACAATAAGTGTTCTAGCAAATCCCGGGCGGACGTGATTTCAGTCCAAACGCCGGCATAAATGGATCGACTTCGGAGCTTTGCTGTCTGATACAGTCAGCTCAAAAGCTGATACTGTCTACCAATAAAAAAAAATATATACTTAGCAAAAACTTTCCTCATTATTAATATTTTACTGTCAAATTAAGAGGCGGGCCTAGAAGACACTGGGCGTGACGATATTTCCAGGAAGAGTGGTGGGAGGTGGCCGGTGATCACAAAAAGTGGAAGGATATGGGGAAGACTTTTGCCCAGCAGTTGGACAGTTTATAGGTTATATAAAAAAAATGTCAAACTGGCACGGCTAAAGGTCTGGGCTCACTGCGCAGTATCATAAGCGGGCCGAGCCATAACCGAGCCCGTCACGAAAATAGCACCTTACACACTAAGACCGTATCAAACTAGGACCGTCTCATAACCGTTTTGCGAAGCGTAATCCCGAGCCTATACCACAGTAATAGACATTTTGTTGGTTTTATGCTAAATACACAATTATTCTGAAAGCCCATTTTAAAACTTATCACTCAATTTTTTTTGTAAAATACTTTAGTAAATATAAAGCGTTTACAAGCTAAACCACACTAAAATACATATTGCACACATTTTGTCGGGTTTACTAGCAAAGTGCAATATTTCATCATATTTTGTGTAACTTTAAATGGGAGTTTTATCTACAAGGTTTAAAAAAACAGACTTTTAAGAAACCCTTTTAGAAACCCAATTATAATCCATAGTGATGGCATAATTATTATTACGATCATGATGATGATGATGAAAATTAGCTTATATCCTTCCTCAAATCTCCTGAGATTAGCGTGTTCAAACAAATTAACAAACAAACTTTTCCGCTTTATTACTGGTTGGTATAGATTAAGTGTACTTTCACTCTACATTCAAGGTTTTATGAATAACCTCTTCTGGATATTTTTTAATTTGTAAGCTTATCTTTTTTTTCGAAATCGTGTTTTTGCTGTTACTACACTTTGATTTCGGAGGGCAGTATGGGATTTTGACGTTTGATAAATGTCACATAACGTGCGGAACGCATTCAGTGATGCTAGATGGGGGGTTTTTAATTCAAATTTGGGGTATTTATCGACTCAGGAGGAAATCCTTTTAGGGAATTTTCGTAGGTAAAAATTATAAATTATAGGTATACCTACTTGATATTTAGGGGTGATACTGATAGGTTTTTAGAATGTGTACATGTACATGTGTATAAATGGGGGTACTTGAAAGACTTTGTGAAGTGAGAAAAATAACTGAATTATTGTATAACCAATATTGGAGCGTTTCCTCTTGCTCCTACTCGATTCTCCTACTGCTCCTGCACGAGGACCAATACATCCTTATGCTCCTACCAGTAGGAACATAAGGATAAGCATATCCTAGTGCTCCTACTGTGGATGGACAGTCAAGGTACAATACCCCGAAATAAAACTATCAAATAGGGGCACAGCCGCGAAGCCGTATTTTGATAAACTTCAAAACAAGATAAATCTTCATCATCAACAAAAAATAAAATCGTTATTGTTATAAATAAATACTTATGCTAAGATCAAGTGATCAAGTGATTTAAAGTGACAGCTGTCACCAAATGTACCAATATAGTGTATAAAGTTTACTGATGAATAATATCAGATGTTAAATTGACAGATTATGTCAAAATGACAGATTAGGACAGATTAAATTGACAGGTTGGCCATATCTCGAAAACCACTTATCTCAGACTCTCCGTCCTCAGTTTAAGTGAAAGCTATTGAAGAGATCTACATTTAAAGTGACAGTTGTCAAACTTTAAACAGCCATTATCTCGGAAACTACTCGTCCTAGACTCCTCATTCTCAGTTCAAATGAAAGCTATGACCAAGATCTACATTTAAAGTGACAGCTGTCAAACTTTAAACGGCCATATCTCGGAAACTACTCGTCCTAGACTCCTCATTCTCAGTTCAAAGGAAAGCTATGACCAAGATCTACATTTAAAGTGACAGCTGTCAAAATGACATCTGTCATCTGAAATGTAGATTTTAGTCATAGCTTTCATTTAAACTAAGAACGGAGAGTCTAGGACGAGTAGTTTCCGAGATATAGCCTTTTAAAGTTTGACAGCTGTCACTTTAAATGTAGATCTTGGTCATAGCTTTCATTTGAACTGAGAATGAGGAGTCTAGGACGAGTAGTTTCCGAGATGTGGCCGTTTAAAGTTTGACAGCTGTCACTTTAAATGTAGATCTTGGTCATAGCTTTCATTTGAACTGAGAATGAGGAGTCTAGGACGAGTAGTTTCCGAGATATGGCCGTTTAAAGTTTGACAGCTGTCACTTTAAATGTAGATCTTGGTCATAGCTTTCATTTGAACTAAGAACGGAGAGTCTAGGACGAGTAGTTTCAGAGATATGGCCTTTTAAAGTTTGACAGCTGTCACTTTAAATGTAGATCTTGGTCATAGCTTTCATTTGAACTGAGAATGAGGAGTCTAGGACGAGTAGTTTCCGAGATATGGCCGTTTAAAGTTTGACAGCTGTCACTTTAAATGTAGATCTTGGTCATAGCTTTCATTTGAACTAAGAACGGAGAGTCTAGGACGAGTAGTTTCCGAGATATAACCTTTTAAAGTTTGACAGCTGTCACTTTAAATGTAGATCTTGGTCATAGCTTTCATTTGAACTGAGAATGAGGAGTCTAGGACGAGTAGTTTCCGAGATGTGGCCGTTTAAAGTTTGACAGCTGTCACTTTAAATGTAGATCTCTTCAATAGCTTTCACTTGAAGAGAACGGAGAGTCTGGGATAAGTGGTTTACGAGATATGGCCCATCTGTCATTTTAATATACACCTAATCTGTCTTTTTGACGTAATCTGTCATTTTGACATAATCTCTCATTTTGACATGATCTGTCATTTTGACATAATCACGGGCAGACTGCCCGCAACCACGGCTATTGTAACAGCCAAAACGTCGCGTCGTGATAAATAAGGTAAATTACGCGATAAAATCCCGTGTACATAAATCAACATCCAGTACCAACAAAACGAACCAACTCGGTGGCGCAGTATGCGAAGGTCCAGCTAAAACACAGAAAGTTGCGGGTTCGATTCCCACTGCGACGCAAGTGTTTGTATGATCTGCAAATATATGTATCGGGTCTGGGTGTTTTTCTATGTAATATTATGTATTTACAAAAAAAAAGGATAGGTACCTACAAGTAGTTCATCAGTCATATAGTTTCCATACAAGGTCTATTTACCTTGGAGCTAGATGATGCTGTGAAATATCCAGCATTATTTATTTATAGAAAAAGGCTGAAAAGCTGCCCCTAGGGGCTGACCTGGCTACGCTACTAATATAATGGTTACATGGATTGACAGATGGGCGGGGCTTGTCATTGATTGTCAGCAAAATAATCATGGCGGCCGGAGATTGACAAGACGGCCATGGCACGGGCAGGGCACGCGACGGTGTAGGAACGGTGTGGTGTGGGGCGTCGCATACATTTCAATACAAAGAATATCATTTTTGCCGGGCCGGTGTTGCTACGGTCATGCTATGCGACGGGGTAGAGACTGGATAATGTGTCAACTCCCTTAATGTTTTTTCTTGTTACATTTATGTCAATTATAAGAGATGAGATGACAACAGATTAGGCAAACATCTGAGCTCTAGGAAGCTTAGGTATAAGTCCATTATGAATAATGAACCAATTTTATTATAAACATACATAGTTAGACTTAATTTCCACTAAATTTCATCTATGACGTCGATTATCCAATAGGTAGTCAAATCCCATGTTGGTGAAATTTTTTGATGTATTTTAAAAATCTGCTTATGTAAACTTGTGACATTCAAATGATTAATCCATTTGAATGCTATTTTTATTAAGTTACTGTTTAGTGTACGGTTTGGTGGACTTCTTTAAATACGTTCTTATATCTAAATTGGTCCTTTATATCCGGGTGCGGTAGTCTGTAATAGTTTTATTATTTTTCTTGTGTGGTCTCATATCATGTGGGGCCTTCGATACACGTATTCTTATTTAATTATTCTCTTCCAGCCTTTTTTGTCATGGTTTAACAGGAGATTTTTTAAATTGATTGTACCTACGTAAAGAAATTGAAAGAATGTTTGCAAGTTGGATCTATCGGTGATCAGAGAAATTGGCATTATTGGAACATCTAGCTGAACTTTTTTTGACTGATGAAAATGGACTCGAAAAGTCATGACGGAGGCCTTCAGGCGGCCTAAAACTCCGTCACTAGAGTTATCCACTAGCTCATATGAACATACATACATAATAAGACATAGTAGTTGTCACATTTCTTTGAAACTAGTGTTAGTGCCAACAGCACATTTATTCTAAACTTAAAAATCACTCTGCAAAATGCTTAATAATTTCCCGCTGAGAAATAGCATAAAGTTTTCCCTCTTACGTTGTTTGTAATATTTTTACGCTCAACTTGTTCCGAGTAGGAGCACAGTGATGAAGTTTCTCCTATAACTTTTTTGTGGTCATTGAATTTGTTTGCCCTCCACTCGCCACTGAGCCATGGAAGTTTGATGAAACTTATATTTTGCCTCCTTTGTGTGACTTATCGGTATTCCAAAGAAGTTTTGGGAGCTCTAGAAGTTTTGAATTGCGCTACGTGGAAATGAAACCGTGGAAATTGTTTATTTCTTGTTGGTTAGGTAAATTGAATCATTAAACCCGATTAAAAACCAACAAATCTATATAAATCGTTTAATTGGTACGAGTAGAACGTTTGTTTATTTTTATAGTTAGACGATAGATTTATCATTAGGAAATTACTCCTGACAACTCAAACTAAACAGTGCAATCAGGCTTGGCCACGACTTTGTGGTCTTGTACTGAACAAAATTGTTTTAATCTAACTAAAGCATGGTCTAATTTAAGTCTGTTCGACGGTGGGAACGGCTCGGTGCAATATTGCGCCGAAAAGAATTTTAAAGTACTACTGCCGCTAGCAAACAGCAATACAATAGAAAAAAAATACACGTTTTGCTTGTTTACCTACAGATACGTAGCGTGGCAGACACGGATATGTGTGCGGCCACCTTTATTTGGAAACAGTATACATATATTATTATAAATTGCCTTCAGGTAAGTAATGTTTTTATATTTGTGAAACAACAAATATTTTTTTTTTATATTTTTCAGGGATGATAGGAAGCGTACTCTGCAGCTTTTCTCTGCGTTTTCAGGAGTTGCCTCACTACTGCCTGTATTTATATCACTCACAAGTGAAGCCAATCCATACCCATTATAATAAATGTGAAAGTGTGTTTGTTTGTTTGTTTGTCCTGCTTTCACGTCAAAAAAGAGAGACGGATTGACGTGTTTTTTTGTGTGGAGATATGGAGGGCTGGAAAGTGGCATAGGCTGCTTTTTATCCCGTAAAAATGCATGTTTCTCGTGGGATAAAAAAGTAGTAGCCAACGTGGGCGAAGCCGCGGGCGTCCGCTAGTGACATAATAAATAATTTACTACAAATAGAAAGTAAGTACCTATATTGAAGGAAATCGACGATAAAGTTCAAGAAGTCTCGTAATCGTCAGATTTTCAGGTATTTGGTAAGGAACGTCGCTTTACTAAGATAGAATCGTAAACCTTTTGACTGCGCACCGTAAAAAATGACAAAAGGACGTATGAGATCCTCTTTTATTTAGGTTTTTGAGGGTTTTGAGTCCTCATAAAAACCAAAGCTTAGTAATAAAATGTGTGCGAATATTGTATTCATCTTCCTTTTGTGTTTTTTTTTATAACAATAGAATTTAATTCGAGTCTGTCAGCGATTTCCGCGTGTTTTCATTATTTGTTTTTCTTTGCGGATCACATCACACCAAGCAGGGTTTCAAAGAAATATTTCTTTGGTGCTATCAACGTATTTAATTAAAAAACTGATTTATTTTTGTTCCGTGACGAGAAAAAGCACATAGTTTTGAATATATATTACCTCTCAATATGTCGATATTTTGTGTTTGTGTCATACAAAGACAAAGTTAACACAAAATTGTTAATTACGAATGTATTGTTACTTGATGGCGGGAAGCGTGTGTGAAAACTTGTTTGGAAAACTTTCAGATCGTAGTAAGAAAGACGACCGCAGATTAGTTTAATTTAACTTACTAGCTTTCACAAGTTTCGTCAACTAGATTCATTGTGAGACATTATTCAGCCAATTTATGGTAGATCGCAAAGGTATTTTATCGTGTTATTTCCTTAATGGCCCGTGTCAAGGGTAGTGTAGCAATAATATTAAAGTGATGGAGCACCTGGGAGTAATACTCATCTAGCAATATAACTCCTCAGACGGCGTTCAGCAATTACGTGCGCGGCCTAAGGCTGGGCGCACACAAATCAGTGCAACTTCAGGATTAGTTTGTAAGTAACTTGTGCTCTGTTGTTGTCAGGATTATTGTTTTAGCTCGTTTCATGCATTTTAAGCGTTGAACATGCTCACAACTTAAGTAAGGTTATGTCAGATCTTAGTTTTTTTTTTAAATCTAGATAGACCTTTGTATAGCCACAATCTCACCTGATGGTGAGCGACGATGTGGCTGACGATGGATCACAAAGGTGCAGAAGACACCTATTCACTCTTGACTTGAAGATACCGAGGTTAAAGTTTTCGGCGAAAACAGAAGTGGAGGAGAACCGCGTGGTACGAGTGGATGGAATTGTCCACAAGATAAGGATGGTACTGCGCCGTGCGTCTGCTTGTCCTGAAGTGGAATAGAGATGGTGGTCGTGGAGTTCTTGAGAACATTCCCCGAAATGTAGCATAGAAAAGATCGAAAGACAAGCTACTTTGCGACGGTGGCCGTATTTCTTAAATGGAGTCTAAAATGGCATGTAAGCGAACAAACTCGCAAAGCGAATTCACGTCCACCCTCTCTTGGAGTCTGCAGTATGTCATCAACTTTATTAAATGTCATTATTTAACACACGGGAATTACTCACGTAACAATATCGTCGATTTAGATACCGACAATGTTTCGATTCATGCGGAGAATCTTCATCTGGGTAAGGAGGGAGTTGCGGCAAGGTTACTCCTCGCGGTCGCGTCTCACACTGTTTATTAAATGTACCTAAATAGGTATCAATTAAATAAAATGTTATGATTACCTCAAATTTATAAATCGAACGTTATAAAATAAGATAGATTAGACATCCACTGAAGTTATTAGACACACGTAAAAGGCGTGGCTGATATACATTAGACAAGTATTGTCTATGTACTTTTCTTATCATTAAAATCCGATTTTCATTATAAGTCTGACATTTGTGCTTCAAGCACGCTTTATCAGTGTACTGCAACGTGGAATAGTGTAGATTGTGAAGCTAATAAGTTTAGAAGCCACAGAAACCACGGTTTTGTATGCCATATTGCCATCTTATTACGTATGCTAATTTGTTTCTCAATACTGTGTAGTCTATCATTACCTTTACTCTAGCTATAAATCCCTCATAGGAACGTATCCTGTTGTGAAATTGAGATGAAATTCGAACTCAAGGGATACAGTACTAAACTAGTTGATCAAACTAACGCGTACTCAACTGCGGTTTCCTAGGTACAGTTTAAATGACTTTGTCTAATCTAATGTATTGCCTTCAGGGCCGGCTTATGTTGATCTAAGTTTGGTTTAATTAAAACATGACCTAATCAAAGCTTAGTTGATCCACACAAAGCTGTCAAGACACAGAGCCCTATTGGTCTAGGTTGGTTAGTAGCACTCTCAAAATTCTAAGCCACAATTTAGCCTTGAAATTTGTAAAGATACGTGGAATTGTATTGTCCTAAAGGGATGCTTTCTCGATCTAAAGGTTGTAAATTTGTGTCCAGGGGGCCTAAAGAGGCCAACTTTGGTGTTTCATGATATGTTTATAATATGTTTCATAAAATGCTTCATAAATGCTTCATCTTTATAAAATAAAAGTGCTTCATTTATAAAACATATCACAAAAAATCTTTTTTGACAGTTCCCTATAGAATCCACTTTACCCAACTCTACAGAGAACTGTTAAAAAAGGTTTTGTGATATTATGTTTCATCAATGCAGCATTTATGAAGCAATATGAAGCATTTATGAAGCATAATTATTAAACATAAAATGAAACAGTTATGAAATATCAAAAGTGGCCACTTTAGCCCTCCAGGTCGTACATACATTAAACTTTACAGATAATGAGCTCGCTCTTAACGATGAAAGAAAATATTGTGTGGAAACCAGTTAGTAGATATATATATATTATAGATAGGTGACGTAGATAAAACAGGTCGAAGCCGCGGGCGAAAGTACTTGCTTTCTATCTATCTACTAAAAAAGGCCCTAAAAATTTTGCGTAGGTGTTTCATTCAAAGCCCGTAAAGTAAATTAGATACTTTATCGATTCATTGTCGAATTTCTAATATCTTGGGGTCTCCTTATTTTACGACCAACAAAAAATTTAATCAAGCTGTTTTCTCATTGACGATGTAAAAGTATATTTTCGGGATGTTTTCTTATTCAGCTTTACAAGGTTCCAATTACTTTTTGAAATACCCTGTGGGGCACGACTACGTTATTCTATCGGAACTTGATTAGCATCCGTGTTGTGTTGTCGACTAGCTAAGGAAGCCATCCAAAATGACAAAAGAAAACTCATTGGTTGTTGCTAGGTTAAACATATTTCAGCGAAGTCAATATTATTTTTGTTATCAAGATTTTAACGAAGAATTTTAAAGAGAAAAGATTTTGGTTGCGAAGGACAGGAGTAGAATCACCTAGCTCTTAAGACGATTCAAAGTGGTACACTAGTGATCTTACTGAATAAATTAATTTGACTTTTGACTTTTTAACATAGTCAGTTGGGGCGGCTAGCACCGTCTACTAACTTAGGCAAATGACTGCATCGTGACCCTCAGTCCTTTTTATACGTCCCGGTTTGTCGGCGAAGTGTGTGGGCATGTAGGTACGGTAGCATTCACACGTACCGGCGTAATTTGCATACAAACGCACCACCGGGTAGCCGGCACCGGCCACCCGGAAAAGTGTGAAAAGCCACTCGTAGTACAAAAAGTATATCAAAACGACTAAGCTGCTGGCAGTTGACACTTCAACAGCCGATTCTAGTATAAGTAATATCACATTTGGAGTAATCGTCTCAAAGAAAAGCAACCCCGTCTGTTAACACTTTTTTATCTCATTCTCCTGAACAGTGGAAGGAATCCAAATTTTTTAATAATTTTATTTGTTAGTGATCTGCCGGCGTACCACGAACTGTTAGAGCAATGCCAAAACAAGGTGAAAACAGTCCTGCATCGATTCCGATGTGGAGAGACTCGACGCTGCAGTGAATCGAAATGCCGGGAACCATTCGCGTCAATCTTGACATTTAGTCCAGTCAGCTTAGCATAAAAAAGGGCTCAACCTCGGAATGAGAGATAATAAGCTGAATTTTCGTATGTAGGTAGCTTCATTTAGGAGTCCTAAAAGTTGTCTCAAAAGTCTCATAAAATCTCGTGTCTGCTTCTTAAGTTATTCAAGGTCAAAGGTAAAAAAAATATTTTTTCGCAAATATCTCGGTTTCTATTGGTCCAATGATTTTAACATCTATAATAAAGTTGTAGAACATACAATTTGTGACAAAGAACAATGCCCAAAAATGTATGGACACCGTCCCCACCCTTGTAGCACTTTAAAACCTATGTTAATCGAAGGGCCATAGTCATCTTATCATTTTATTGTAAGACAGCGAAACTGAAATGTGAATCCGAAAAAAGTTATATCGACATGAAGAAACCGGAATCAGTCACAATTATTTTGCCGTTTATTATACTTTTTCAGCACAATGTTTTTTTAATAGATAGAGTAATTCAAGAGGAAGGTTTATATGTATAACTAGCGATCCGCCCTGGGTTCGCACGGGTGCAGTGCTCCTATATACGAGTATTAAGTAAGTATCAGAATTACACCAGTGCGAAGCCGGGGCTATAATACGTATCTGTCGCAGCCAACTGCCTGAATTAGCCATTCAATTAAGTGCCTAGCCATTTCATTGAGCGCCGCCATTCAATTAAATGGCTAGGCGCATAGTTGAATCATTGAAGCATTTAAAACGTTCAACACTCTGCTGCTCACTAGTTCTGCTGATTATCGTTTTTGTGAAGTAGCCATTGACGTTTTTTTAGGAATTTTCAAATAAAACTACCTTCTTTAAATACAAATATAACCGTTGACTTTTTATTACAACAAATAGATTAGCCGGTGTTTTCAGTCTCTATTACAATATTGTCCCAGGCACTGGCTGGCCCAACGAAATTCTCTAAACGCTTTCCTATCCCATAGTACCACACGGTTCTGACGACATGCGCGCGTATAGATTATATTATATATCTTATAAAATATATTATATAATTGGTTGAATTAGCCATTCAATTAAATGCCTAGCCATTTCATTGAACGCTGCCATTCAATTAAATGGCTGAACGTCGGTTAGTCAAATAGTTGAACACAACGGCTAAACCAAGGTCAGCCATTTAATTGAATGCCGTTTTTAAATGAAATGGCTAGCCGGTTCACTTGCTCACAGAAAAAATAAGTAGGATTTGTTTTTTTTTTATAGCACGCGTATCACACACCCACGCAGAAAGACTGCTTGAAGGTAAATCTATTATTTTGTGGCATACTATTAACACTGGGAACTTATTTTCTTTGTTTTTCACGACAAAACAACACACAACTTTCGAGAAACACCAGCTGTAGACGCCATCTTGTAAACAAAGCAAAAGTAGTGCCGCGGTAGCGGAAAAACATACTAATTCAATGAAAAGGCGGCCTTTCAATCAGGCAGTGAGCAGCAGAGTGTTGAACGTTTTAAATGCTTCAATGATTCAACTATGCGCCTAGCCATTTAATTGAATGGCGGCGCTCAATGAAATGGCTAGGCACTTAATTGAATGGCTTATTCAGCCAGTTGGCTGCGACAGATACATATTATAGCCCCGGCTTCGCACTGGTGTAATTCTGATACTTACTTAATACTCGTATATGGGAGCATTGCACCCATGCGAAGCCGGGGCGGGTCGCTAGTTATACATATAAACCTTCCTCTTGAATTACTCTATCTATTAAAAAAAACATTGTGCCGAAAAAGTATAATAAACGGCAAAATAATTGTGAATTTGTGACTGATTCCGGTTTCTTCATGTCGATATAACTTTTTTCGGATTCACATTTCAGTTTCGCTGTAATACAATATAATGATAAGACGGTTATGGCCCATTGATTAACATAGGTTTTAAAGTGCTACAAGGGTGGGGACGCTTTGAACATTCTTCTTTTGTTTAAAACATTATTTCATGCGCTCAACCGTTTTCGCGATAGAGGAGAGTGAGTGCGCAGCGCTCAGCCATACGCGTAGGTACTGTATGTAACGCAGAGTCAAACGTGAATATCTGTGAATACCTTGAATTTTGAATAATTTGTTTTATTTATCAGTTGATTATCAACCGAGCGAGCAAAGCGAGCTAAGATCTTACGATTTTGCTTTGTATGTTTGTATGTGTAATTTTTATGTTCTCGCATAACAATCGAACCGTTAATCCAATCTGCATGAAACTTGGTAGGTAACTAGGTTGTGCTATGGAAATTTGCTGTGGAGCATACGAGCGTAATCGATGGAGGGGTTGTAAAGATATTGGGATCTTAAGGGGGTAAAAAATATAAAAGTTACACAGATATATTGAGTGGGATGTCATATGAAAGGACTTAATTTGTACATTCCAAAATAGTTTTTATTTTTGTTCTAGGAAGTATAGTTTTTGAAATACACATACTAAGCGCTGCATGCTCACCGCCCTGTATCGCAAAAACGGTTGAGCGCATGGAATTTTTTTTTAATGAATTGGTCGCAAATTTTAAGCTCTACAACTTCATAATAGATGTTAACATAGCAATAGCAACCGAGATATTCGCGAAAAACTATTTTTTTTTACCTTTGACCTTGAACTAGTAGTTCGCCCCGAACTGAGATCTCGCGCACCGTAGATGGCTTACATTTGGACTTTCTTCTGACTACCCCTATAATTTCAAGTGCTACTACTGCCGAGTATGCCTATTGCGCTAGCTCTTCATGGTAAAAAATATTAGCATGCATGCAATACATAATGTCGTGTCTAATTTTTCATTTATTTCATATTTATGAATTCTCGTCGTATTTCTATAAGTATACGTCCTAGAATCAAAATAATAACTATTTCGGAATGTACAAATTAAGACCTTTCATTTGACACCCCACTCAATATATTTGTTTATTTAACTTTTTTTACCCCAATTATTTTCATTCTTTATCAAAAATTTTTTTATCATGAAAATAAATCAAGTAGCATCTAAAATCATTGCAAACCAAACCGCGACGATGCCACTCTCTTTTTAAGACCGACCAGTCAATGAGCTACGAAGACATCGAAACTCTATGAAACGGGAGCTCTTGCAGCTCTGGTTTCGTAGTTTTTGTTCTTTGGTCGTATTTCAAAAACTATACATCCTAGATTAAAAATAAAAACCATTTTGGAATGTACAAAATAAGCCCTTTCGTATGACACCCCACTCAATATATTTGGGTAACTTTGAAAAAAATTTACCCCCTTGGGAACCCCATATCTTTACAACCCCTTCATCGATTACGCTCATACGCTCCACAGCAAATTTCCATAGCACTACCTATTGACCTATCAAGTTTCATACAGATTGGATAAGCGGTTCGATAGTTATGCGAGAACATAAAAATGAAACATACAAACATACAAACATACAAACATACAAACATACAAACATACAAACATACAAACATACAAAGCAAAATCGCCTAACTTGCCACTAAGATCTTCGCTCGCTTCGCTCGCTCGATCGATAACTTAAGACGCAGACACGAGATTTTATGAGACTTTTGAGACAACTTTTAGGACGCCTAAATGAAGCTACATACGAAAATTCAGCTTATTATCTCTCATTCCGAGGTTAATTCCTAATTTGACTGGACCAACTTGACACTCCACGATGAGACGTTAACAAAATATTTGTGCGTTAGGCTTACTTTAACCTTACCTTAGTCTTATCTTAGCACGGAATCAGAGTAATCTTACTTTGACATTGCTCTGAGAGTTCATAGTAAGGCCCCTGATCTGCTCGACTCACGTGAGTTGGTAACTGCTGTGCAAAGCCAAGTGCAAAATCATTATTATATCTGTGCCCTGTTTTGACAAAGGATTCTCTTCTGGTACGGATAACCATTCAATCCCATTTTATCGTACCAATTTGCATGAAATATCCTGTTCAAGTCTCATGCTGTTTGGGCATGCGGCACCTATTCCATTGAGCCAAATAAACGTACGAACTAGCCTGTCTCGCCAAAGTGAACTAGAACTGCAAAATTAACCAGCTTCCAACTTGACGTCAGTTTTGCTTATGAGCATTCTACACTGATGGCTAACTTTTACGTAGAAGTCACAATTGGTCATGATTATTTCGTACTAGGCTCACCAATACTTACCAAGTTATAGGGAGATTTCATCTACGATAAAAATTTAGGTCTTTTACATCTTACTAGAGTATTTATATAGTGTCAGGAGGTATTATTTGCCTACACTTAACGGGACACTGTAGTTCCAGGATATAACTGGCCATCTCCACAGGAAAAACATGGTCAATCAATACGCTTGGGGCTAAAGCCACAGGATTCCTCACGATATTTTTCATGGTTCACCTCCACGGGTTAGAGCTCGTTTTAGTTCGCATATACATTTTCAAAATAAACGACCCATTGATTCACGGCCGAGATTCGAACCCACGACCTTCGGATTGAAAGTCGAGGTACTACTAAACACATAGAAACGAATCTGACGAAAACAGGTCTTCAAACTCCGTACTTTCCCGGTTTGGCTACCAACACGTACAGAAGCTCTTTAAGCTCAGTAATATCGCTATATTGCGTGCTCTGCACATGTCCGTGCATAGTAATTAATCATTTGTTAGTTCGTTACTAACTACCCTATTACCCGCATGAAAGAGGGCGTGCCTGAACTGCGATATGGTAATTAAGGCTTCTCGTATCAGCATTACCATTATTTAGTGGCTAAAGATTGTCTGAGATAAACAGCTGGATAAAATCCAGCGATGTTCTTTTTACACTCAGGCCTTTACATCTTTTACAAGATGATTTATACAGTGTCAGGAGGCAATCTTTGCCTACACTTAACGGGACACTGTAGTGCCTGGGACATTGTTGTCTTTTTACATGATCCATACTTGATATTATCACAGAATACTAGATATTATAAACCACTCGTGTAGTCTACTTTCTCAAATCAAATCGTACTTATATTGCGTTCATGTTGTAGGCACAGGAATTCTGTATGTAGTAGGTACCTAATAGCTTCAACAAGAACCAGGATATTACAATACACTGCCTACAGTATAATAATAGTAGTTCTAAAAATACTGTGTAAAAATCTAAACAATGTGGTAAGCACCTACATAATATAGGTATCTGTCGCTATGTTTTGGTGGTTCTTGATGGTGACTAAATTAGTGGCATTAAAACCATAGACACCATTGTATGTATATGTGGATAACGTGGTAACATTTTCTATCATTTTAAAAAATACAAGCCGATCTGGACTTGAACCTACGCGCTCTTGTTGGTATTGTTACCTATCATGCTTTCATTACTTACTTTATGCATTTCACTCGGTCTGCATTTTGAGAATTTCTTTGATTTGATGACCATTCTATTTCGTTTGACTTTTGGTTACTTAAAATTACTGAATCAAATACAGCTACGATTTTAGTTATAATTGTGAATAGTTTTTATCTGATTTGGGCTGTTTTCTAATGTGAATAATAATAAATATATAAGTACTTAGGTACATCAGAAATTTGGAACTCAAAGTTCATTTTACAAAGGAAATTGAAAATACTTTGTGCCGTTAACGTAAGAAACATTTCATTTTCATTTAATCGTGATGTTTAATTGATTGATTAATAATGGAGTAACCCTTTGATTGAACCTCTATGTTTGGGAGTTTCCCGGAAGTTGAACTATCTTTTGAACTATTGGAAGCAATTACCAATAGAAATTTAGGTACTTTAAACCAAAATTAATTATTACTAATACACTAAAATGTTAATTTGAGCAAATCTCTACCGTTTCCAGGACAGGCACAAGTTTTTTTTTTTCGTCGAGAGTTCCGTTTGTTTTTTTAATGTTGACTTAATAACCATAAACAGACCAGTGGCATGACTAACGGAGTAACAATTAATACAAGTTCTTACTTCACTCGTCAGCGCCCGGTTTGAAACTTGGCTTAACATGCTTCAACCACCTCGCTTTATTTTGTTACTCTCAATTATTTCACAAAATGTTCTTATCACTCCGAAAACAGGGTTGATTTTCGCGTGGCACATGCAGTAGTGGGTGGCAAATGTAAAATGGCAAGTGTGAACAAGTGGGGCTAACTGTCATTGTCATGCCTGGCCTTTGTACTGGAAACAGGGCTAACTTAATCCTCAGCCTGCTCATGTCGCCAGCAATTGACTTAGCCAAACCAATTTGTATTTAAGCTCAGTTTTGAAGTTGAGGAAATAACTCTAAGACGACTCATTTTACCACAGGCTTGGATAAGTTTTCTAGAGACGGAAAATACATTGGATAAACCAGATTTCGGCCGAAAATTTAAACAGAGAATTCAGACCACAATTCTGCAATACGAAACGAAACGAAAAAAGATTATGGCTGAAGGTACGCTAGACATTCTCCTAAATCTTTGGACAAATACAAATCATTTGAAGATGTCTAATGAGAAGGGGTAGGGGTAGTCAGAGGCACGTCCTTTAATATTATTATAAACCATGTCCACAATTTGTAGAAGTAGGTGACAGGTTACAAGTCCGTTGTCGCCTATTAAAAAACTAACTGGTTTCCTCGCGATGTTTTCCTTCTTCGTTTGAGCTCGAAAAATTCAATGATGTACGGGATTAGAAACGAAAGTCAAGGTGCTATCCCTCTCAGAAAACAGCCTCTAAAACTTTCCGAAAATTGTGAAAATGTTAGATTAAAGCTGTGCGTTGCGTGCACTGCATCGGAATCGGAGCGTACGGAGCGTCAGGATTTGTTGCTGCGTATTGTTTTCTATGGTAGGTACTGCGTGCACTGGATCGGTATTTTTGCACCAGAGACCGTTATTTATGCCGATGACGTCATCCGCAGTGAACGCGCCATTTAGATCCCGATCGCTTTGAGTTCTAATGTGTTGTGTATTGCCAATGCCGATGCAAAATCCGAATGCAGTCGACGCACACTATCGACATTTTGTAAATACTGACGCTGCGTACGCTGCGTACCTACGCTCCAATACCGACGCAGTAGACGCACAGCTTAATAATTTAATCAAACAGATATTTTAATTTATAACCATGGTTTTATCAGTGAGCGTACTGCAAAAAAAGCTGACTGAATTAAAAATGGATTGAACAAAAAACTCTACATTGTTAAAAGTTTTAGTTATTTGCACGGAATATAAATGACGAATACGCCCTGCTAAAAGGTAGCAACGTTTTCAACAAGCATAATCTCTGTGAAGCCTAGTGTAATCCCAAAATCCCTGTAAAATAACGATTTGCCCTCTGGTGCACTAAAAATCCCGAAGTACAAGTGGATTTTGTAAACTGTCTGGCATTTAATGCCCTTTCGAATAGAGTCAGCAAAAGTAAATGTAGGTACCTACTCCTCAAAACAAAATAGGGCCCACTTGAAATATTTCGATATTTTCCACAACACATATTTTCTGAACGTGTCCTATTTTTTTTTAAAACTAGTTTTCTAAATTCCTAAGTTTAGTAGTAACATACGCCTAAAATCAAAATTGAAATAAATTGTACCTACATTCAATTTTCATTACTATTTAAAGTCATGTTTTTCTAAGTGGACCCTATTTTGTTTTGAGGAGTATATTTTGTGGAAATTCATAAAAATAGTTCTATTCAATTCGGCTGGCTGGCATTTAAAAGTACAAGGGTAAAGTTCTATTCCGGAGTTACGAGTATACGATGCTTATTAATAAGGAGTAGAGCCTGAAAATTCACATTTTCGTTTCCATTCGAAGGATTTTTTTTGGAAAGCCTTGAGCACCCTTATCTTTTGCATTTCCTGTTTATGAAAGAGCGTCAAATTATTTTTAGACTGTTTTGATTACGCTGAATGCATCTGTCGTGAAATATACGTTTGCGTTAAAAAAATCATAAGTGGAACAAGGATAACTTAAAAATCTGCCGAGCTTCGGGTAAACTCAAGATAAATAGCCTGGATAACCTTATTTTCTAAAAATAAGTTCGTATTTAGCTAGTGGCCAACTCTGGTGACAGAATTTTACATTTTTTTCGATGATCCTTTCACTTTATAACCGACTTCAAAAAAGGAGGAGGTTCTCAGTTCGTCGGAATCTTTTATCTCAAAAGTACCTAACGTAACGTAAACGCTTAATATAAAATCAGTAGGTACCTATACCTTGTCACCAGAAAAAAACATTCTATCCTAGATTAGACAATTCAACTTTATTCCTGCAACACGAGCATCAAAACCTCCATCATAACTTTCTATTAGACGGCGACAATCGCTATGTCATACTATATTCCATGACATAAAACATCCCCGAATGGATCACCGTCATTCGTTACAACCTCGTCCCCACATTTCCGCAAGAAATATTACAAAATATATCCAAAATTAGACCTCTACGCATCCGCGGACAAAAAGGGTTCACAATATTTATCTAAGAGCGTTATAGCTGGTACATTCGAGTAATAAATGCCCATGTTGGGGTAACAATATCTCGAATATATCACGGGAAACAGTAGACGGGATCAATTTCCGAGGACCACTTGGGCCTCGCTGCCTAGTTTATTGAAAACGAGGACAAAGTTATCCATTACAGGTGCTTAGGTCTGTTCATTTCCTGCCTTTTCGTCTAGGGCCTAGATTAAAGTATCTATGGCCTAGACTCTAGGCCATAGATACTTTAATAAACTTAAAAGAGCTTTTAGCATGAGCATTGACATCATAGTCACCGGTTGTGTTTTAATATTAGAGGAAAGCTTAAAATATTTAAAGAAACCCTAAAGTCATTTGAAGAAAATCAAACTTGTACGTTATTTATTTACCTTTAGCAAAAAGTACGATGCAACACCAAGGACGATCGATATTTCTACAAAACAGATTTTTAAGCATTTACGATCATCTTATTAGGTACCTAATAAGATATATTTTTTCAATTATTATTTCACTATTTACGAAGAACACGATTAACCGCAAAAAAAGAAAATATAAAAAAAAATATTAAACGATCCTTAAAAATACTGATCTTTTATTTAGATCGGACTTAAATGTCAACAGGCTACTAGATCGTTGCCATCTCTTTTCTTCGAACTTAGGGTCCTGACACATTATCGCGTCTCTACCCCGTCGCATAGTATGACCGTAGCAACACCGTCCCGGCAAAAATGATATTCTTTGTATTGAAATGTACCGGACGCCCCACACCAGACCGTTCCCACACCGTCGCGTGTCCTGCCCTGCCATGGCCGTCTTGTCATAGGGCCTCCAGACTCTCGAGAGAAGGCTCGGCGAGAAGTCTCGCCCGAGACTTCGCGAAGAACAAACAAGCTATCCACACTCTCATTGTTCTCAGTCGTGATCTGTTGCTTATCCGGTATGGACGTCGATATTGAAACTGCAGCCGGTTTGGCTCTGTGTGCCATTGCATACTGTAACTTTGTGAATGTTGTAACTAAAAATAATGTTTAAAAAAATAAAATACTTAATGTAAAAAACTTTTATCTTAGCAGTTTCGATATTTAGCATTCCATAAAATAGGCTCAGATTGAAAAAAATCGATAAATTTCAACTCTATTTATTATTCCATATTTTTACGAAAGAAAATTCTCGAAAAAAACAAACAATATGGATGTCTGCCCACCGCCGCTCATTAATCTGCAATGAGACGAAACGTGAGTGTAGGACCCTTCTCTTTTCTCGCCCGAGAAATCCTTTGGCTCGGCCAAAAATACCGACACCGATCGGAGAACAGGCGAGCCAGAGAACGAGAAGGCGAGAAGCTCTTCACACTCACGCTTCTCGGGTGTTCTCGGGGGTTCTCTACGAGAGTCTGGAGGCCCTTTCAATCTCCGGCCGCCATGATTATTTTGCTGACACGTAGGGTTGCAACACCTAATATTATATTTAATATAAGTCTAATATTATTTGAATCCTAAATAATATATTTTTGGGGAAAAAATATATTAGGCGAAGATCTTAGTGGCAACTTGGGCGATTTTATGTTGTTTGTTAGTAGATGTGTTTCAAAAAATTTTCCGGGATAAAAAGTAGCCTATGTCCTATTTACGGTTATTTTCTATCTATATTTTAAATTTCAGCCAAATCGGTTCAAACACATCCAAACATCCATCTAACCACCCAAACATCAATCCATCCATCCAAACATTCAAACTATTAGTGTGATGTGATAGTGGGATGGCTTTGACCCTTTCTTCTGACTTACAAATTTTGCTCTTAGAGTTGCCGCAAAAAATAATACCCTAGCCTAGAGCTAAAATTAGCACATCGATGAGTGCAACTTCAAATATTTGTCTTAGCTTTGTTAGACTAAAGATAAATTTAGAATGCGTCCGGTCGCGGCGCTTATCGGCGCTGCTCGCTCCGAAACACGACAAAAATGCAGTTTTTTGGAGTTTTCTCATCCCTAATAACAACCAATCGAAAAAGTGAACGGAATTTATGTCATTAATTGAATGACCTATCCGATGGAGCAAACCAAAAACATAAATTACCTACACCAACTTCAAAAGCAAATGAAGATTTATCTTATTTTTAGTGATTTTCGTTGATTTATTATGAAGTAAATATGATGTTAAATAAAAATTAAAACTAAAATTAAACGGTATATTACAAGATAAAATGTTAGAGATGCATGTTGGCTTTTCAGTTACTTTCCACTTTATTTATCGAGGGTTTATACAGGGAAATACAGTATTTGGCTCAGGGAACGCCCTTAAAGCAGACTCAACAAAACCATGGTAAGCTGTCATATTAATTATGTGAATGTAAACTTAAACTTGTAGGGGTAGTCAGACAGAAGCAAGGAAACTTTTATTTTTCAATCACATTTTTTATTAAGTAAAATCTACTATTTATTTGTAAGTTCCTACAAACTCCTTTATTCGAAAAAAAAGTGGCAACCCTACTGAGACGGTCGCATGCATGTCAGGTCGAGTTGACACTCGACTGACGTCCGCTCAAGGAATTTCTATACTACGTACCCGGAACGCTGACTGAGACAGAAAACAAGGTCCGCTTGAAATAAAACTTGGGCGGTGTGTCTCTTTCTTTTTGCAACTGTGTGAAAGAGACAAAGCACCCAAGAAAGCCTCTCAACAAGACCAACAATCCTTATAACCAAGATTAAATGATAATAGATCGTTGTTCAGTCGCGATAAGGTTCAAAATCCTTTGTACATTAAATGTCAGTTAGCACTCCAGTTACGTAGTTTAGAATCTTCTTGCGTCCGCTGACAAATAACAATTTTAAAAATATAGGCTGAGTTCACATTGCATCTCTAAAATTGAAAATTGACAACCTTGTACGAGTTGATGTACGAGTAGAAAAATTTAAATTCCATATACAGGGTGGAAAAAATGAATGGGCCCCGGAGGGAAACTACTTTAAATCCTTAAGATACAGTATTTTACTTAAAGGAAACATTCCTTTATTTTTAAAAAGAAACGAGTAGAAAAGAGTGTTGTCGAGACGTATTTAAAAATAAGTTTTTGAGAATAAAAAAGTTATTGTATTGTTCAGTTATTCAGTTATTTATTTACTACAGATTTAAATTATCATTGCAGATAAACATCCAATGCGATAATTTAGATAGGTACTTTTGGAAATGAACATCTACTATGAATACTTACATTGTAGATACGGTCCGCAGTCCGCACACCCTGGATAAAGGATAGTTCATAGTCTAATATCTTTAAAACTCTGAGATAAATTTTAACTGATATATTGTAAGAAAACTTATGATATTGATGACTTATGTTATGATACTTATACATAATACTTAAAAAATACAGACGGACGGGCATAACGAAACTATTAGGGTTTCTTGTCAGGACAACGGAACCCTAAAAAGTAGTATTAGTTGATGAACTGAAATATTTTGTTTTTGAGTTTCCCAACTCGTTCTCGTACATTTTTTTTTAGTAGTGCAGACACCCCTTTATATTTTTAATCCCCGCCCATCTGTAAGGGCCTCCAGACTCTCGTAGAGAACCCCCGAGAACACCCGAGAAGCGTGAGTGTGAAGAGCTTCTCGCCTTCTCGTTCTCTGGCTCGCCTGTTCTCCGATCGGTGTCGGTATTTTTGGCCGAGCCAAAGGATTTCTCGGGCGAGAAAAGAGAAGGGTCCTACACTCACGTTTTGTCTCATTGCAAATTAATGAGCGGCGGTGGGCAGACATCCATATTGTTTGTTTTTTTCGAGAATTTTCTTTCGTAAAAATGTGGAATAATAAATAGAGTTGAAATTTATCGATTTTTTTCAATCTGAGCCTATTTTATGGGATGCTAAATATCGAAACTACTAAGATAAAAGTTTTTTACATTAAGTATTTTTTTTTTAACATTATTTTTAGTTACAACATTCACAAAGTTACAGTATGCAATGGCACACAGAGCCAAACCGGGTGCAGTTTCAAAATCGACGTCCATACCAGATAAGCAACAGATCACGACTGAGAACAATTGAGAGTGTGGATAGCTTGTTTGTTCTTCGCGAAGTCTCGGGCGAGACTTCTCGCCGAGCCTTCTCTCGAGAGTCTGGAGGCCCTATGTCAATACACATATTAGTAGCGTAGCCAGGTCGGCCCCTAGGGGCCGCTTTTCGGCCGTTGAAAGGCTTAGGCGGCCTTTCGATGGGAGCGGCTCCTAAACGGCCTATATGCACCTAGTTACCTTTTCCTATTTTTATTAGGTAGGTACTTACCTAATCATAATTCAAAATTCTTAGCAAAAAAAAAAACAAAGCATTTTTTTTTCTCTTAGCGCGTGCCGCTTATTTCTTTGGTTGAAACCTCTATGTTCTGAACTTACTAGTAGCATGCACACTGGCAGTCTTTATGACATAATGTGCTATTCTATGCTATGGGTTTCGTTTGAATGAAACTAATTTTGAAATGGATAACGAAAAACTTATTGAGAGCGTAAGAAAATTTAATTTTCATTCCATCTATTTGAATTGGAAAACCCCCCCATCTAGCATAACTTAATGCGTTCCGCACGTTATGTGACATTATCAAACGTCAAAATCCCATCGGGTACAATACTGCCCTCTCGAAATCAAAATGTAGTAACAGCAAAAACACGATTTCGAGAAAAATGATGAAGCTACAATCAATAAAAATATTCAGAAGAGGTTACATATTAATAAAACCTTGAATGTGGAGTGAAAGTACACATAATCTATAGGTACCAACCAATAATAAAGCGTAAAAGTTTGTTTGTTAATTTGTTTGAACATTGAACACGCTAATCTCAGGAGCTACCAGTCGGATTTGAAAATTTATTTCTGCATTTGATAGCTAAACTCTGTGAGGAAGGATATAGGCTACTTTTTATCATCATCATCATCATGATCACCATATACCATCACTATGGGGGCAACGCTACGATGGCACTGCTAGTAAACTATATTTCTTAACGTTTTTACTTTATTTTTTCTTCAAAACATAACAGTTATAGCCATTTTATAGTACTACCTAGTAGAGTGATATATCCCCTATTATTGCAATTAGTTTTCTTGTGAAATCCGTTCAAAACACATTATTATTAACGCACTAAATTTTCTTACTACTGCGTTTTCGATCATTTTTTCTGTCATTTTAGTAACTAAAATGTGGTATTATTGTAAGAATACTACAGTTTAAATGTGAAATAATTAATAATTAATAATTTAACAGTAATTTCACGCACTCTGCTGTGCGACCAGATGGAATAGCGGTTGCAACACCCGGTTGAAATGCTCCTGCGTGTGTCCGGGTTCGGCTTCAAATCCTATAACGACTATGGATTTTTTTAATCAATTTATTTTTTATTTCACAACGAACTGTGTGAAATATGTATTTTAGTGTGGTTTAGCTTGTAAACGCTCTATATTTACAAAAAAATTGAGTGATAAGTTTTAAAATGGGCTTTCAGAATAATTGTGTATTTAGCATAAAACCAACAAAATGTCTATTACTGTGTTATAGGCTCGGGTGGGCAGATTACGCTTCGCAAAACGGTTATGCGACGGTCCTAGTATGATACGGTCTTAGTGTGTAAGGTGCTATTTTCGTGACGGGCTCGGTCATGGCTCGGCCCGCTTATGATACTGCGCAGTGAGCCCAGACCCTTAGAGTAACAATAAAAAACATTAAATGAAGTTTTGCTAAATTAACAGGTTAGGTACCTACCTTAATAGTAGATTGTTGCACGAGGGTTGAAAGTAACCTATTGCGGCACGAGATGGTTTGGCGCCTGAGCGTAGCGAGGGCGCTAATAGTTCGAGTGCCGTAATAGGTATTTCACCCGAGGTAAACACTCTGCTTTTCATTTCAAATAGTAGGAAAGTAAATAAAAACCTGATTAGCTCATTTTATAAAAATCTCTACTCTCGATCGACAAAACAGATAAAAATCGAATTGGTGCTTTAAAAAAAATACCGGCTGGTAGCTTGCTACTGAAAAAAAAAAAGGCGCCTACCTTTTTTTTTCAGCCAGTATTTTTTGTCATTGAAGATGGTAAATATTTCAAGCTCAAAATCTTGTTTAAATAATAATAATTTAGTGAAAATTAATTATTAATAACAATACTCATGTAATAAATTGTTGAAAATATTTTTTACAGCAATTCTCAATAAAAAGGTTAAATAGAAATGTCAAATATTACTTTTGCTGTGTAAAAAGTTTCAACATGACTCAATAGAAATGTCAAAATAGAATGATTTTTTTTTTTAATTTGACAGCAGGGAAAATTGCTTCCCAGGGCGGAAAAGTACTACTTTCATCCCTCTGTTCAGGTAACTTCAAGCGTACTTTCCGTGTATGAGAAATGAAAAATATAAAAATCAAGTAATACTACTTTTTGTTTCTATCATGACGAGCCAAAATGTTGCAACCTCTCAGAAATAATTCGCCAGTAAATGCGTTCTTGCCCTTCATTAAAACGTTTTCCTGGTACCTCGTCGTGAACTAATTTATCTTACCCTTCCAAATGAAATGACCTTGGGTTATTTTTGTATGGCTCGATTTTTTCCATGATAGATCGCTGCGTGAATTGCTACGCTTCAGCGAGTCGAAACGTTTTTTTGAAATAAGCGAGCTTGCTTTTTTCAAAAGTAGTCGTCGTCATTTGACTGTTGCAATAGGCATGATGACTAATTTTCAAAATCTCTTCTATGATATCCAGAAGTATCTATTATGTCTAAAATATATCATATTTCTGTAGAAAATTAAGGTTTTTGTGCAATAAAAGTACATATAATTTTAATTTTTCAAATTCACGCCAAAACGCTCGCCGGTGTCATGGCGTCTGTCATTACGTCACAGCGCGGTATATCAACCAGTGATGCCTACATAGCTACTATAGAAACAAAAGGACGTTTACCGAGACGTGACGCAATGACAAACGCCATGACACCGGCGAGCGTTTTGGCTATCATGTCGGATTGTTGTATTTTGTAGATTTATTTTAACAAATAATATAAGTAATCTCGACATTAATAAGAGAATAAATACATTTTTCAAAATCTTTGAATCCTATTTCATTAGATCAGATAAATATTTTGGCGATACTTGATTACTGTCATCATGCCTATTGTTCCAGTTGGAAAAAGACTGCTATAGCAGAATCATTATACGAATTGCAATATATGCCGTTCTTCTCACTCTCAGTCTATGAAAAGAGACAGCAAAAAGTGAAATTCCTTCTGTGATTCTGCCATAACGTCCTTTTTAGCTACGATGGTGTATCGAGTGTTTCACTAGTGCGTGGCAAGGATTCTGTGGCATCTAGAATCAGGACATTTTGTACATAATGTATGCAAACTAAGGAGATCTATGAAAGAGAAGCGAAGGAGAGGAGGAAAGAGAAAGGGGGGGGGGGGGTAAGCTAGTATAATCTAGAGCACATACGGTCTGGGTGCTTCCTGTGTACAATAACTATGTATTTGTAAAAAAAAATTACATCAAGTAGTTTATCCAGTCATGCGGTTCCCATAACACAAGATCTGCTTACTTTGGGGCTGCATGATGCTGGCCTGTATGTCTAGCATTATTTATTTATATACATTTATAGTATCAATAGAGAATTTGCTATATTTTTGAAGTCAGTTATGTTACGGTCAACGCTTTTAGTAAAGCTAGAGCTTTAGGATTGATGAGCAAGATGGGTAAGTAGATTGAAAAAGTTTTGTAATAAACAACGCCATGTGATTGGCAACATTTCTACGTCAGAAATAATAGTTGCAGGTTCGATTCTCGCCTTGAGAAAATAAAAAAGTGAAAATATTTAATATATTAGTAATTTTATTTAAAAAAAAACATTTTAGTAAGTAGTTTTATTTGAAAAATTATGTAAACTTTCTTTCGCAAAGTATGATAAATCGTTGATTTAGTAAGTTGAATGTTATACCAAAACGTAAGGGTAACCAAGCGAGTATTTAACCGCATCTAATGTGACCCTAAATTTAGCTTCTATTTTAGAAGGTAGGTAATGTTTTTACAGGTTATACAGGATGTTCGAAAAAAATGTAATGTGTTCTAATAGAATATCAATGGAAATAATGATACACGAACTCTAAACGGCAAAGGAAAACATCATAAGGACAACTATTAGCTTTCTAACAGCGGCGGCGGGCGGTGGCCTTGCGGCATAGCATATACCCACATTTTTCAAAAATCTTCTTTTATATGTGGGCACGTATCAAAGACGTATTTTTTCATTCCATCTATTCGAAAAGGACGACTTTGTTCGCCTTTAAGTGCGCCCAAAGTAGATGATTCCTCTTCAAGGAACTTTTAGCGGGCAGTAATGAGTTTTTAATCCTCTTTATAAGTTTAGCGGGCAGTAATGAGTTTTTAATCCCCTTTAAGTGCGCCGGAATTATCTATGAATTATCTTTGCCGCGCACTTTTGAGGTACAACTACTTTCCACATTCATCTCAAATCTACCAAGATGAATGAGGGAGGACTCTTCCAAAAACACCACAGTTGTAATCACATTTAGAGATTTATTACTCTGCAGTTTTCTATCCATACATAATTGTAATTCCAACCTGATAAAATCCTGTGCGTTTTCGTCAGCGCGATCTAGAACGATGGTCTACTGGCGCCATCTAGTTTGTTTTCGTGGAACTATTGAACAATTCTAGCGGAAGAGATTTTTTGTTTGAACGCGCTAATCTCACAAAACAGGTTTTTATAATAGCTACCTACAACGTTTTTAATATTCATTATTCTGTATATTTATTTAGCTATTTATTTATATTTATATTGTTTGTGAGAGAAATAAATAAATAAATGAAATGAAATGAAATCTCAGGAACTACCAGTCGGATTTGAAAAATTATTTCTGTATTTGATAGCTAAACTCTTGAGGAAGGTTATAGGCTACTTTTCATCATCATCATCATCATCACCATAAACCATCACTACGGGGGCAACGCCGCGAGGGCGCTGCTAGTATCGGATAAACATACCGCCCACCATTCAGCCGGCGCGCGGCCACCGTCTGAATAAAAAAAAATTAATCCCCGATTACTCTTCTCAAGTGGAACTTCGTTGATTTAACACATTCCTTTCTCCTCCCTTTTATTTTCTCATAGATTGTAATGAAAAGTAGAGTGTATCACTCGGGCGCAAAATATATTTTTGGCTCGGGCGACGTACTTTAAATCCCTCGCTTCGTTCAGGATTCTACTAAAGAATCCCTCGCTGCGCTCGGGATTCTACTCTAGAATCCTTCACTTCGCTCTGGATTCAAAAAAGCGCCCTCGCCGTAAAAATATTATTTTCCCCCCATATAATACAATCTACTATTACATACCTCCCGGACTCTAGACATCTAAAAAGGACTTAATACTTTAAGATTTAAGAGAATGCCTACTGCACCTTTGAGGATTCAGTCGTGTAGTTCAGCTTCTATTAATGGTAACAGTTTTATTTTAAAAATGATGATAACTTTTTGTATTTTGTTGAAATCATGATGCTATTTTCTCCATTTGTCCAATGCAGTTTATTTCATTTCTTTGTACGCCATGTCAGCAATCTTCTTCTTTATCTGACTCATGTAATTCATTCTTGGTCTTCGCTTTCCTCGTCTTCCTTCTACTTTTCCTTCTATGATGTTCCCTAGGAAGCTGTCATGTCCCCAACCACTTAGCCACTCTGGTTTCTTTCTTCCCTTCGTAAATGTCCTATCATTCTCCCTCTTCTGTTTTGTATGGTGAAATCATATTAGTTATCAAAATTTAGATAAATTATAATTCAACGGAAAAATCTTAGTCGACCTTGTATGTTACATACGAAAGCTTTTCGGTACATTTTCGGGCGTAGTTAAACACTCTGTATATTGGAATAAGTTTGGAAAATCTCAGAATCGGTAGATAACCGTAAAATTCAGTTACAAAGTTCCAGTGGGCACAATGTTCGGGAATATTGGTGAGGTTTATTTTACATGAACTTCCTCAAAGAAATTCTGGTTACCCAAGTTCCAAGATATCTTTAACATGTTCGCGAAAATTCTGTTTGAATCTGTAATTCCGATCAAAAATAAAGTTTATTTCAGTTTTGGTATTTTCCTTGTAAACCTGAAGTATTCTATAATTTGATAATGTAGTTGGAGTTAGGTGTTTTTCAGAAATACTGGTAAGTAAAAATATGGGATAGTAGTGACTGGCAGAAATTAGTGGAGGCTTTTGCCCAACAATGAGAAAGTTTTCGGCTAACAGTATGAGGTAGGTTCCAATAATTTTGCCCGGCCTTGTTATAGTTTAATCCTGAAGCGCTCGTGACCTAGCTTGCTCAGACATTCTTGATGGATCGTTGAAGTTAAGTGACGATCTGAGCTGTTAGAATTTGGATGGGTGACAGCTGAGCGCTATTGTGCTTTGGACGTACGTACAATTGTCGGTCCCGGCGTTTAAGTCTTTAAGCCAAGACGAAGGCCTTCAGGAGACCTAAAAACTCGGTCACCAGAGCTAGCCTCTAGCTCATACAATACCATACATAATATATTTTTGATGTTTGTCATTTCACTAAGAGGAACCTTCGGCGCAAAATGTAGTTCGTACTTGCCGTTATTTTTTTAGGTTCTATCAGTTTACAGTCAATTTCGTAACCTTTATAAATCCCCAATAACAGAAATGCGGCTTTCTATACTAGGGTTTTCTATTTAATTTGTTTTCACATGAGACTCGTCTAGTTAATTGGTTATGACAAGGGTCTTAAAGCGTGGGTATAGTTCACTTTGGGTTTTGCTATTAGATGAGATGTAGGTTCGTCGAAATGGAACAAATAATGAAATAATGTGTTTGAGTTAGTAGTTTAAAAATGTATTTGGAAGTTTCTTTCGGAGTATGGAAGACTCGGATTCGAATACGCATGTAAATACATCCAACAAACATCCATTGGTGCACGGCCGGGATTCGAACCCATTACCTTCGGACCTTTCGGTCCGGTGACTTTCGTCAAGGCATCATCCCACTTGGCTGAGACGGCTCATTAGACATTGATATTTTTAATTGCTTGCTATTCATATTCTTAAATAAAATGAATTTGTTGCAAACTATTACCATCAAATCAGGGTTATCTACCTACTTGGTATTTTATAAAGAGGAAAAAAACATTCAAGAATATCTCGTTACTGTCGCTAGCATTTAGTAATCAACTCCCGTTTTCGTATCTGCTGATAAAAAATGTTTAAACTTGGTGTGCCGTCAAAAAATACGCTGCAAATTAATTACATTGTTACGGACTCCCATCTCATGGCCTTGTTGGATTACCATCAGCAAGCAGGTACGAAGCGAGGATATGTTTCCAGATAAAGTAGGAAACAGAACATTACAATGTTGAAAATGCGGTGTTTTTTTTTACAAAATACTAAATACTGACTTTAAAGTCACTTTACTTTTAAGTACTATGAAGATCAGATCTTATTTTTAATCATCAGGGCTTTTCCCACATTTCAGAACATTATGATGCTCGAAATCGGTTTAGCAGATAAGTAGAAATTAACAAAAACCTTCGATAACTAAATAGGATCAATGCTTACTCAGAATTGACAATGTAATTCAAGTGTCCGAACTTCACTTATAAGTGATTTATTAAAAAGCCTTCACTAGATAATTTTTACAATGTCTGGCAGCCTTCACTGTTTGGAAAGCTGGAAGTGCCTGGAACATTTGTGTGAGGAAGTAGTTTTGCCCAAATCCATCCTCTTAGCTCAACGGTCTTAAAATTAAAACAAATACAATGGTTAATTTTTGTGAAGCTGAGTATTGGTTTCGTAACGATGTTTTCCTACGCGGTTTAGGTCATGTCAAAGCGCAATGTGGTTTATAACACTAAGTTCAGATGAACGCGGGGCGACGCGCGGTTGGCTCGGCGCGCGGTTTGAGATTGTATCAAATGTTGTTGTGTATATGACCGCGTGTCACCGCGCGTCACCGCGCGTTCCCACGCGAACCGCCATGCACCAAGCCGCCGCCATCTGAACAGCTGAACCGCGCGGCAACGCGCGTCGCCGCGCGTTCATCTGAACTTAGCCTGCTCTGTGAATCCGTCTGTAAAAAATAAATCCTGGCTACGCTCCACTACGTAAGCGCACTCTTTTAATCAAGTTAGACCTCCACCCCTGAAGTTAAATCTATTTTGTTGATCAGACTTCATCCTATTGGGTTCAGCTAGCCCATGTCACAGGTATTTTCCGATGGTATTGTTAATCGGATAGCCGTGTTTGCAGTACCTGAATTTCGCAGTATTACCGGCCCTGAAAAGTATTACCGACGTAAATTTTACGGTTCGCTTTTTGTCTTTTTTTCTTCCCACGACCACGGCTGGTGCAATCCAGTCAAACGTCGGGCTAAATAAAAAGTTAATTTTCGTGGTAAATACTCGGATACAAATTATGTATTTATGATTTATAATGGTTTGCTTTTTTAAACGAATTATACAAATTGTCTCTTCTGCATTAGAATTATACAAAGTTTTGCATAATTTCAATATTTGGTAATAAAAGGATGTGTAGTGATTTATATAAACTATTTGGGCCTCCGAAAAGTGTTCTAGAAAAGGATCGTGAAAAATAGCACAACATCTTCCTTCATCTAATGAAATACGAAGTAGTAGACCCTGATTAGCAACGTTGCCTAGTACCTACTTGGTTTTGTATCAGAAAACAAAAAACAAATCTCTTTATCATAAATACATTATTTCTCCATTAAGCTGAGATGATCAAAGCGGTCAAAATAATCCCCAATTTCGCCAGCAATCGTGATTCCAGAAATTAAAAAGAAAATTGAAAGCATTATCGAAAATCGCGAAAACGTTGCCGTGCAATTCTGTTACGTTGGAATAAACCGCTTCTACTTTCTTTTTTATTCCATACGCTCCAACAAAGGGCAGGCGCACAAAGAAGAGTAAAGCCGGTGTAGACGAGTCGTTAAATTTTAATCCTCTTCGATATAAATCTGATTGGGAATGCACCCGGCTCGTTACGTAGACACGCCAGTCCAAACAATTTCTTTGTAGGTAACATACGCCCAGAGATATATTCCATTTTCATAACAATTGGTTGAATTTTCAGTTTGCAGTTTCCCTTGGGACTTGAAATAATGGTGCCTTGGATTATTTAATATTTTGATGCAAGAAATTTTTTAGGATTGAAACCTTGCAATTTAAAAAAACGTGCTTGCACGAATACTCTATTAGCGAAAGCTCAATATCTCATCAATGCTAAAAGCTGAGAGGAATGGTGATTTGAGGTGCTGCTGGCATAAGTGGTTGATAGACGTACGAGTACTCGGCTCGACGTCGGCGACACACGGCAGACTCATTCTGTTACTGTTGAACGAGCAAAATCTTCTTCTACATAGAATAGATGAAAAGACCTTTGTAGTGAGATCTTTGTCGACGAGAGCAACTAAACTAAGTAGGTAATTAGTTGATTTGAATACTTATAGTGAAACTTTATAAACAACTCAGATCAAACCAGACTTTCAAATACTTACTTTTGTAAATGTTAGGCTCTCAATACTCGCTATCTTAGCTAGCTATCAGTGAACTAGGTAACAATAGCTACATTTAGAAAACATACAATTGACTTTTTTAAGTAAGTATCTAGTTATTCTGCTATTCGGGGCGGTGACAAATACTACATAATCAAATCAATGATCATAAAAATCTGCCCAGCCTTTCTTGAGTTTATGGTGTAACTAACCCGACTTTGTTTTATAATAAGATTCATCCTATATTATTATTTAGATAAGAGTCAAACAATTATTTTAATAAAAACCGGTCAAGTGCGAGTCGAACTCGTACGCCGAGGGTTCCGTACCTAGCCATGGTGCCAATTAAGCTAGTCCGCTTAATTGTATGAGCGCCCATACAACTCAGAGGACAATTTTAATTGGCGTCAACTATGTATGTATGGGAACACCTTTTAATTTTCAACTTTTTTAACTTTTTGGAATTTTCCCTTTATTTGTGCTATAAGACCTTGCTTTTTGCCAAATTTCGTTATTCTAGGTCAATGGGAACTACTATTTAGGTTTTCGACCCAAAACCTCTAGGGTACTTCCGGTTGACCTAGAATTGTCAATTTTGGTTACAAGCAAGGTCTTACAGCACAAGTAAAGGAAAAATTCCGAAAAATAAAAAAAGTTGATAATTAAGGTAAGTTTTGGTACTCACAAGTTTTCACGAAAACCTAAATTTGCCTATATATTTTTATAGTGTTGACTCAGGACCTTGATTTTTATACTCACAATAGGGACTGTAGACCTTAGTATATGGTATAAATTTCAACTTGCTAGCTTTACCCGTTCCTGAGATAATCGATGGTGACACACGGACGGACAGACGGACAGACGGACAGACGGACAGACGGACAGACGGACAGACGGACAGACGGACAAGAAAGTGATCTTATAAGGGTTCCTTTTTTTACCTTTTAAGGTACGGAACCCTAAAAATTAGGGGAAAAAAATATGTTGAGTAAATTACCTATTTAAAAAGTGACCGATACCATCTCACATAATTATTAACCAATCGACGCTGACCTTTCATAAACACCCAGAATCACCTTCTTCATCTTCCTTTTCGTATGAGCAAGTGGCCAACTCTGGTGACGGCGACCTTTAACTTACTCAACACTCTTCAACAAAAATAGAAAAAGAAAAATCTGTTCAACCGTTCCCTCGATAAAATCGTAGAAACCTAGAAAGTACGCTCTACACCTCAGACCTCATTGATTTCTATGCGCAATTTGATCAGACCACCCTTTGTAGACCGAGATTATAGAGGTAATCAAATATAATGATCTCGTGCATCCCGACTGACCTTTTTGGATATTTGAAGGCGAAAAGCAGCTAAATGGAATGGAAACTAGAATGACTATTGAAATGTTAGTGCAATGGTTTAAGGATAAGGTATATTTTTGCATGAAAATACAGTTAAATCGAGGATCTAATCCAGCTTTTATTGAAGCCATTTATACCTTTGAATGTGAATGTGTCTTTTTTTGTGAGCTTTGGATTCTACATACCTATCACTAGCTTAATAAAGACTAGTGATAATCAGGGCCTAATTAGATAGTTTTATAATAAGGTTTAAGAATTTAAAAAAACATGAAAAAAAATCATCCATTTTTATGGAACGGCTTTGGTGGTATAAAGTTAGCTGGGTCAGCTAGTTATAAACAAATGACCTAAAAGCTGGGCACAGAAAAAATACACTTATGCAACATGTCAAGGTTCCAGACAACCAACCGTAAAATGTAAATTTGAAATTTCCCTTCATGCACCTAGTTCATTCTTCACAGTAACGCATATTACCCAAGGCAAACATTTTTCAATTTGCTTTGTACTCTATTCCTGACATGACATGAATCCAATAAGGTTCCGATCGTGTAGCATAAAAGTTCGACACCTTAGAACAAAGCTCAACTAGGTCGTTGTACCGGAAAGTACATCCCTACTGTTTGCAATGGCATAGTGGCCCCCCTGAGACATCGATGAAATGCGCAATTCGACGGATCACTTGTCGCTAGTGATGTGGCATTATACTAAAACGACAGAATGGATCCCCTTGTTCTTGATTAGTCATGTGACATTCCTTTATGTCCAAACGTAACGGACTTCAATCGTGTTTTCGTTTTGATGTCTTTGAATGTAAACGCAGACTAAAAACAATTATATCACACTACTATTATAAATGCGAAAGTTTGAATGTTTGGATGTATGTTTGTTCCTCTCTAACTCGGCAACCACTGAACCAATTTGGCTGAAATTTAAAACCTATAGATGGGGTTTTATCCAGGTACCATGCGAGCGAAGCCGCGAGTGGAAGCTAAATATAAAGAAAAATGTTGTATTTAAAAAACCAATACGAGCCGTTTGTAAAACTACACCCGTGACTATCAAAAGCTAAATTGAATAACATTCATTGTTCTGAACTGCTGATGACACCCTTTGATGCCACTCGTATCACGTGTTAGGATTATTGCTTTTTGTTTCACACTCATTATTTAATCTCCTGCGTTTGATCACATAACGGAAATATCTTGTTTCTACTAACTCTATTTTTATTGTTCACTTTGTGTTATCCGGAATATTTTTATTGAATTCATTTTACCGATCTTTTGTTCTGGAACTCTTTGTTTGTTCCTATCGATTGAATTTTGATTACCAATCGCGGAAATCAATAAAATCATTTCAGATGGAAAGTCGAGTGGTTAATTTTAATCTATAGTTGTAAGTATTAACTTATGTATAAACTTATTTTAAAAAATCATAACGTAATATTAACGTTAATAATTATGATAAAAGCGTCGATGGGCTTGCAACCTGTCATTTATGGAATGTTAACTTCTGCAAAATGTGGGAATGAACCAAAAGTGTTTGGACATACCTCTGACCACCCCCTTAGACATCTTCGAAGGATCGAAAAATGCCTAAAGATCTGAAAGAATGTTTCTACCGCTCCTTGGGAATATAGTCGTGATCATATTTAATTTAATTTCAATAATTATAATTTAAAAACGTCGAGAGGGTAAAAGTTTAACAAAACAGGTGTTAACTTGGACCAAATTGGTGACATTTTGGAGAAGAGCCAAGTCAAAAGTAACCAAAACCAGCGAGCTTACCTCTAAGTATATAAAAATTCTAGGAGCGCCCTCGCGGCGTTGTTTCCGTAGTGATGGTATATGGTGATGATGATGGTGATTAAAAGAAGCTTATAACCTTACTGAAGAGTTTAGCTATCGAATGCAGGAAAAACTCCGCCAAGCCGAAGTAGCGTTTTGGAGTTACTTTATCTATTTATTAAGAGGCAAATAAATCATCGAAGAGCAGAAAATCAATAAAAAAAGCTAACAAAGCGAAACATCAGAAGTTGTTTCGAAAAAATCCGGAACAAAATGGTATCATGTCAGTACAAAAATTTTACGCTTTGTTCATAGTTGAAGGGGGGTTAGACGAGGCCTCCGATAATCCACTCGATTTACTAATCTCTTTATCCCTGCTTCAGTAATTTATCAATTGGCTATGGAGCGTTGAAGGATATTTTGTTGCTAAGCGCCGTCAGATGTAAACGTGTTTAGAAAGCCATTTTAGATAGCGCACTATAGTTTTTTCTTTGTTCACTTCGATTATGTTAATACATGGCCTATGTGCATCTGAACTGCGACCTACCAAGAGAAAGATGATAATAATATATTTTATATTATAATTTATATTGACGACCTTTGTGGCGCAGTGCGTGAAGGCCTGCCTGAGACTCAAGAGGTTGTGGGTTCGATCCACGCTGTGGGACAAATGTTTGTATAATCTGCAAACATTTGTCTCGGGACTGGGTGTTTTTGAAAAAGTATGTATTTACAACAAAAAAAGCATGTAGGTATTATAGTTTGACCAAAACCGCTGTACCGCGCCTTAGGTATGCGCGCGGCGAGACGGGGGGGAAATATCGTACTATATATTATCTATTCTATGCCATTAGTCTGCTGTCAACGCTTACTTTTCCTCACTTTTCCTCGGCCCCCACCTCGCCGCACTTCACAAGGAGCGGTACAGCGGTTTCGGCCAAACTATAGTATATCAGTCATGTGGTTCCCATAACACAAGCTCTGCTTATTTTGGAGCTACATGAAGCTGTGTGAAATGTCCAGCATTATTTATTAATATAAAACCAAGTATAAAACGATGATATCCAGGGTATGTCAAATTTATCAAAATATAGCATTCTATCTATGAAATACATTTTTTGTAAAATTATTAGATTTATCATATTTAACATCCCAGTACAATATTTACGCTTGTAACGCAGTTTTAAATCGTATTAACCCATTAGCGAGACAAAGAGGCTTTAATTACGCGGACGCAAACAACGTTGACGCAGAGCGAATGTAATCAACTTGTAATGACGGAGCTACACAGCGCGGTGGATGTCGTACGACAATATTTAAAATTAGCGGACGCTCAGGGCTTCGCCCGCGTGGACTACTATTTTTTTGTCCCACGGGAACCGTGCAATTTTTCTGGATAAAAAATAGCGTATGTCCTATTCCCGGTTATTATCTATCTACTTTCCAAATTTCATCAAAATCAGTTTAGTAGTTATGGAGATACGTGGCAACAAACATTCACACACACACACACACACGGACTTTCGTCTTAGTAATATTAATAGGATAAACCTTAACTCTCAACCTAATTAGCCTTATTATTTACTAGATACCCGTGGCTTTGCTCTTCAACTTTATTTTCATGTTTTATCAAATTCAAATTGGACAAATATAGATTTTTTTATACGTGGGTAATTTACTATTGTACATTTTTTATTACATCCCATATTACCCCACTGCGGGATAAAACTGCCTCCTTCTTTATTTTCTAGAATGCTATACGCTTTTTTAGCTGTATTTTCCAGTTCAGTAGTTGCGCATGCATCTCGCCTCACCATTTTCGAGGTGATTTGCCATATTGAGCTTATTAAAATATCAAGTCAGGTAGCTTTTAAAAATGAAATAGTTTTTTTTTTTCTTTTATGTAAACAGCAATTGAGAATCAAATATCATCAAGGGTCTGTGAATAGTGATGTCGCAGATCAAGTTCATGGTTCAGGATTCTGTCTGGCAAAGGGACTATATTTCAATAATACTGAGGTTAAATTCATTGTAATGCGAATATGGATGTTAATATAATTTAGATATTAACTATTAATAATATTGTAAATTCACTCACACAATAAAATTCACTATAAAAATGATTAATCACTAAAGTAGTATACTGTAAGTGTAAAATGTAGTAGGTACAGTACAATGTACAGTTTTTTCATTATACCTACAGTCAACTGCATAAGTACTATATTTCTTCAAAAAAAAAAAATTCAGCCTATTTTGGGAAGGGTTTTTAAAATATTTAAGATAGTAAGCAGTACAAGATAGCGAAAAAAAAAACTATTAATTTTAGCGATGTTAAAGCAACACAGCATCAATATCTAAAAATATCAATTAGGCTTCAGAAAAATATGGTGGTGTTAAAATACTTCTAGGCACACGAAAACTGTTTGCTTAATTGACCGCAAAATTGAGCAGTGATTCTGTGAGGCCAAATAGCTCCTCTCCAATTGTTGAATGATGGTTTTGGATGGTGAAAAACCGAACAGAGTTTTATTTTTAAAAATAGACTATAGCAGGGCCAATTTAATCTCGGACGAAGTAACCACGGGACGCGAATTGCCATATGTCCCACTTGCTGGGGGGGAAGGGAGCCAACTGTCACACATGACATATTTTTGACATAATGATGATATATTTCTGTCATACATGAAAACTTATAGTGATACCACTATCATAATTTTATGTTCCCCGATTTGAAAATATTTTGTTGAGACGTGTAGCACACTTTGTCTTTAGGTAATCAATAAATCTTAAAATTGTAACGATTTTATTTACAGAAAGTGATCTCCCCCCCAATTCTACTAGATGACAACGCCAATCATTCCGCTGCGTTTTGGTTCGATCTCATAAATGTCAGCCATTTGGTAAATAGTAGAATAGCTTTTCAAAAACGTGTTCTGCCAAAGTCCAAACCTTAGCTAAAACCTCACCACAACTGAGTCGTTTGTCATTAGTAGAATAGGAAACAGTCGAAAATCTAAAGTTTAGTTGAGGTTTTGCTTGAGGTTGATAAAAAGTTTGGTTCTAGAATTGACACCCTGCTAATTAGTTAAGTAAGTAGTTAACTTTACAAAGTAGGGACCTACATCACCTACATCTTTAGATTTCTCAACATGTTCTTACATTTATAGAAATATACCTACCTACCTAATATATTTTACTAGCAGCGTCCTCGCGGTGGCTTAGTTTTTGTGTGAGAAAAAGAGAAAAATGATGTTGCTTGTCACAATTTTTACATTATAAACTTTTAGTTAATCTTAAAATAAAGCTCTATCTACTTACTCTAAAAATCTGTACCTACCATAAAATATTGCGAGAAAATATACTGGTATCACTACTACCAAATTTACTTTTGACATGACTTTCATAGGGATTGATAAATATCGATATTGGAGATGTCGATGTTTTTTACACTAACAGTAGAAAATGTGTAGGTACCTATATTAGGTTACAAGTTTTTTACCATTTCTATCCAAAAAAATACTTGTAATAAAAGACTAGGTAAAATCCAGTTGATCTAATGTCTTGTAAAGCTTATAATTGTTGATTATAAAATTAAATAAAAAAAATATTGCTGAACATTTCACACAGCGCCATCTAGCCCCAAACTAAGCAAAGCTTGTACAATGGGAACCAGATAACTGATAGAATACTTATATATCTTTTGTAAATACATACCTACATAGAATACTTTATAACACCCAGACACAGAACAAACATCTATGTTCATCACACAAATGTTTGTCCTGAGTGGGAATCGAACCCACGACCTACAGCGAAGAAGGCAGAGCTACTACCAACTGAGCTAAGAGGCCAGTCAAATTGTACCTAATTGTACCTAGAGTCCGCGTCAGCACTAAGTGCTACGGCAAAAGCGGGAACTAATAGTTTTATTTACTTTAATAAGCTCTTTTAGTCACGGTCGTTCAGTTGTTCTGATGTGTAGAATTAACTAACGTACAAACTTGCATAATTATTATTGTTCAAGCCGCATTTGGACAGTTAGTAATTTTTAACCTAACCTAGCTCTGTGATAGCAGCGCCGCGTCTATCGGACTTCAGTGGGGGCGCGCACTCTACCTATTGTTATAATGTTCAAACGGCTGAACCGATTTTGATTAAGCATGTCTATGAACCATTACTAATAAAAAACCTGCTTTCAAATAAATAAAAACCGCATTCAAATTGGTTCACCCTTTTAAGAACTACGGTGCACACATACAAACATAAACACACACAGCGGTCAAACTTAGACACCTCTTTTTGCGTCGAGGGGCGGGGGGAGGGGGGGGGGGGGGGTTAGAAATAAGTCAACAAAAAGTTTATAGGTACTTCATCATAATCATCCGCAGCACAACTCGACTTCCCCCATTGCAGGATATAGGCCTCTTTCTGGTCGTGCCACTGTGTTTGTTCTCGGCTTTGTGCTAGGCTCATCCACTGCGTGCACCAGCACGACATTGTCGGGCGCATTTTACTTACAATATAATTACAACAAATAAATTATAGAAAAAGTAGGTAGGCACACGAAAACGTTGAAAATTTTAATAAGATACTTAGGTGTGATTTAATACTATAAAAATTATAATTATGTTGTTATGTGCCAATTTGCACAACTACACAACTACCTAGGTACAATACAACATAATTTAGTATATTATGTAACTTCAAGAAACTTAATGTAAATGGTTTTATCGATATCGATAAGGAGTAATAATTGTACATTACCTCATCGTAATGCATAGACTCGCCACGTCAATTTTGTACCTTCGTAAACCTAAATTATTCAAAATTCGAACTATTGCTAATCGCAATAAGGCTAAACATAATTTTAAAAACCGCATTAGTATCGTGGTACTGTCTCTCAAGACAGTTGTCATTAGACAGTAGTGCATGAGTGATGTCCAAAATATAGTAATTAATAGACATTGCTAGGCAATTATAGACCGTATCCACCGTATCCGTTACGATTGAAAATTAAACAGAGATGTGACGGCAGGCGATGCGATCTTTTTCATTTTAGTCGTATATTTTTTGAATCGATGTTTTAACCTCAGTTAAAATAAAATAATGTTTATTGAAGTAGAAAATCAGCTAAAACACAAAAAAACATTTACATAATGAAATGTTACACCATATTTTAAAGATTTGAGGTGTAGTGGATTTTTATTGCACTGGTATAGCACCATAAATTGGCATTTTCATGGAGCACCTTCCTCGGTGATAACGATACGGAGACTGATAAGAATCGATTATTAGGGTAGTTTTTATTGACGGTACCTGATTTTGATTTGTCAAAGTAATCCTAGCCGTTGGCTAGAGGGGTAAGATTGGTAGGATCATAAAGGCGCGTCCCGTTCTTTTGTCCGAGAATTTAATAGATCACATTTGACATATGTCAGTCCTTACAAAATAAATCGTAAAATTGCCTTTTTTTGTAATTATTACAATAAATATGGATTTTTAACTGAAAAAAGTTAAACAATTATGCAGATCTCGCTTTGAAAAATCAAATAATATTGTGTGCCCTCGGTTACAAGGTTTCGTTGTTGAATTTCGATGAAGTGTCAAATGTGATCTATTAACGTGGTTTAACACTGTTTTTTTTAGGCTTTTCACTGTATTTGTTTATATCTTGACTGGTTTTTAATTGAGCGTAATAACATTGCTGGGATTTCACACTTTTTTGTAAAACATAAACAGACGTGTAAAAAGTGTAGGTTTGTAGGTTTGTCCACGTATTTTTCAGAAACTGGGAATCAAATTTATTGCAAAGTTCATATTGAAAAGTTTTTTAGACACGGGATTTTATCGAAACGTCGGGAAAAATAAGGTAAATTACGCGATAAAATCCCGTGTCTAAAAAACTTTTCAATATGAATAGTGATCGCGAAAGTTTAAAAAAGACTATTGCAAAGTTGATTTTTTTTATCTTTCAACTTCGGGAACAGTACAAGGTTCAACAAAGTTTTGAGACAAACTTTACAACAATTAACTTTTCGCTCAGCAGTGTACACGCGAAAAGTTAAGTCGTTTTTTTTGAAAAAATATCTTTGTTCAGTAAATTAATGTTTTTCGTTGAATAAAAGTAAAAATATCAACTACGAAATATCTTACAAAGTCGGTAGCTTTTCGGAGTCCAATTTGCACAATTTGTATAAAATACGTAGGGCACGGGTATTATTCAATCAAAGCGTGGAGCTCGGGTCATAATTTATTACTCGCGTTGTATTAGGTACAAAAGCCGCCTATATTACGTGGCTTAAGCACTGAATTCGTATACTCTGGTGCTAGTCGGAAGCAGACGTGTGTTCAAAAGAAGACTGGCGAAGTTCTTTGAAGCTACGACCCAACTATAATCTGCCTCGTTCATGAACGAAATAAACCAAGATTTGTACAACCTACCACCGCAAACAAAATAATACTAAAAGTTACCCTCTAAAAGTTGGGATTACAGAGATATAACACGAACGAAATCGAAGTGAAAAACTGAACTCAATGCTACTAGCTTAGATAATTCTTCTTCTTCTTCTATCGAGTCGATGTATCCACAATTTCTAGAGCCATTTAGACCAACAGGTGGCCACATCCACGGCATTTTTTGAACCAGTCATGAGGTCGTCTATTGTACAGGTGGAGGGGCATGAGGGACACTCAAGCACGTGTGGCATAGTCTGCACCTGGGCACCACACGGGCATTGAGTGTCATTTTCGCTGATCATGCCCTATCTGCTCAAGTTACGCCTGCAGCGGCCAACTTGTGATCTTAGCCTATTTAAAGTTCTCCAAACTGGCCAGGGTAGTTCCTGACCAGGGGGTAATTCTTCTGCAGGCTGAACAAACTCGGCGGGAGGAGCACACTTTTCAAGCCACAGGTCAAGTCTGGCAGCACCGGCATGTCTTGTAGAGGCTTTAGTAAAGCGGAGAAAACTTTTGCGGCTTTTTAGCCGGCCTCTTGTTAGTGTGACGTTATGCAGAAGGTGTCTATCGTCATTTTCTTGCTTTTGTTTTTCTACGGTGCAGGCAATTTCTCTACGGATCTGTGGCGGCGCAATACCTGCCAGCGGATATAGTTGGTTGAGTGGAGTGGGTTTAAGGCAGCCGGTCACTATCCTGCACGTCTCATTTAAGGCAACATCTACCTCTCTGGCATGACAAGATCGGTGCTACACTGGGCACGCGTACTCGCCAGCCGAGAAGCAGAGTGAGATTAGATAATTAGAGCAGCTTAGATAATGTCAGTCTGACTTTGACATTTGACACTTATTTTGATGTTGAACGTTCCATTGCTGGCATTTATTTTATTTCTTCTGCGGTTTGTCTAGTTATCTGTAAAAAACCTATAAATAGATTAAAAACTGACTATAATTCTGATATTTTTTTGTAATAAATTCACCATTAATCTAATTAAAACAATGTGAAAAACAGTTTTGCACCAAAACGCAACACGCAACAACAAGTGTGTGCGTATAACGAAACGTTTTCTCATAACAGATAAGTTACGTTTAGTTTTAGCATCCTTGAAAACGTTTTGTTGTCAATCTTACACACATTTTTGAAAATCATTTAATTTTTTATACCCAGCTTTAAAAAATCACTAGTTTTTAGGATGAAAGTCTGACAATAAAATAATATTTATATTTTATGTTCTTCACCATGCACGGTTCTATAAAATATTGGGTCGACTTTCGCCGTGCTTCTTTTCGCAAAATTTGCAATTAAAATAAAATTTGAACAAAGTGAAAGTAAACTTTAAACGAATAGTCACAACATCGAATTTACACCGTAACGTAATCTGTGATTCGCGGTAGTGCACACCGAAGAGACGCGCGCGCAGCTCCCCCCACACCTCGAGTAAGGAGAACAGTCGTCATTTTTCGTCGCGCTCGCACCTACGCAAAGGATACAGATAGCAACGGAATCTATTCGCTACAACTAAATAATGAATCCACAAAGAACTCCGCCCGGTACCATGTTCATAAGCGGAAGCGAGAACGCCAGCAGATCAGTACCTAACTTATCCACCTGCGGTAAAAAAGGAACACTGGAGTATTACGGCATAATAGATAGGAAGCGAAAAGAACGCACCGAAGAACATGACTACAAAAAAGATTTTGCAGATTTTCGGGCGGACATAATGAGTTTCCTTGAAGGATTTGGCAGAACTCAAAACGAGACGCTAAACCAGATACGAGAAGAAATATCTGAGGTCAGAGATGAAATAAGAACTATGCAAAAAGCAACGGAAACGTATGCTAAGCAATTTACACAAATCAATGATGAGCTAGAGAGTATTAAAACAAATAACACAATGGCACAAAATAAAATCAAAGCGATACAAAATGAAATTTCCCAAATAAAAGAGCAATACACTGAAGGTTCAACCGCAGCTATGCAAAAAACGCCTCCGCTCGATCACGAAAACCTCATCCTTGAAGTAAAAGATCGATGCGATCGCGAAAAAAACATCGTAGTTGTGGGTATATTAGAAAAAAATGACAAGAATTTCAGAGCGAGGCAAAACCATGACCTTGAAGAAATTATGAAGTTGCTAAAATCTTTATATGATGATGACTGTCCGAAACCGATAAAAACTTCACGGCTGGGAAAATACGAGCCTAACAAAAATCGAGCATTGAAAGTCCATTTTAACAACTGTGACACTCCAAAATACCTATTGAGAAATAAAACAAACCTTCCCGAAGGCTATACCTTCCACTCCGACCAGACTCCGGCGCAGCAACGATACCTTCAATCTCTAAAACAAGAGCTTAAAAATCGCATGGAAAAGGGGGAAGGAAACCTCACAATAAAATATATAAAAGGGGTACCTAAAATAGTCGAGAATCCGACACACCCAAAAAACTAGTAACGGCATCAATACATAATAAAAATAGTACAGTTAAGTTTCAACATCACCTCATCAAAAAGTACCAGGATATTCCGCTTCACCCGTCGTCATTGAGATTTTTCTATGCTAATATGCGTAGTATACGAAATAATAATAAGTTCGACGAGATAAAATGCATAATCAAAGCGATAACTAAGACTATCCACTTGTTAATATTTACTGAGACTTGGTTTACTTCAGAGAGTGATGCCCAGTTATACCAATTACATAACTACAAACATATATACTGTTACAGAGAAAAGGCAAAAGGCTACGAGGGCGGTGGTGTTTCGATCTATGTACACAACAGTATTAAATATGAGGTCACAGAGGAACTTTTCGAAAACGGTAATCACTACCTGTGGATTTATTTAAATAAGCTTTCTCTGAACATTGGAGCAATTTATAAGCCCGGAGATACCAATCTAAGCTGTTTTTTGGAAAGATACTCATCGCAACTAGAGAAACGTCGAAGGACGGTGGTCCTTGGAGACTTCAACATTAACCTACTCAGCGCAGAGAATGACGCCACACAATACCTACAGGAGATCCAGGGGGCAGGGTACGAGTTTGTGAACAAAATAAGCGAGAACTATACCACACGTGTAACTACGACTACAAATACCCTACTGGACCATGTATGTACAAACGTAAAAAATCATTCTTTCACTCTATCAATTATTGAATCTTCTCTATCTGACCATAAACAAATATTTCTTGAAATTGGCAAGCTTGGTCCACCTCCCATCAAAAAAATACAATACAAAGCACTCGATTACGACAAATTATACAAAAACGCACTACTTACTTCATTCCCTAATGATTGTGACAATTATTATTACTTCGAAAAATTTTTACTCGAACATATCGAAAACAATAAAATAGATAAAACAAAATACCTCAACCCGCCGCAAGATGACTGGATTAATAAAAAAATTATTGATTCAATAAATCTGCGAAACAACTTGTGGGCACAAACTAAAGAAAAACCGGAAGACAAAAACATAAAAAAAGACTTTTACGAAGAACAGGATAGGGTTAGAACTATGATAAAAATACACAAAAAAAACTACTTTCTAAAATTATTCCAAGACAATCAAGATAAATCGAAAAAAATGTGGGAGCTAATAAATAACCTAGCGCGAAATAAAATAAAAGAAAAAAGCACACCACCTAAATTAATTACGAAGTCGGGACAAATTACGGAAGGTAACGCAATTTGCGAACAGTTCAATACGTTTTTTGTATCGATAGGAAAAGACCTAGCGAATAAAATACCGAAACATTACCACGAAAATACGGGGAATATCTTGATGTATGACGATAACTATACGCACGAGACAATCCTATCCAGTTTCACACCTTGTAGCACAGATGAAATCGCAAGAATTATCGACGAATTAGACAGTAATACTAGCTCCGGGCTAGATGGCGTTAGTACAAAGGCGATTAAATGTCTAAAGAGTATAATTTCAGAGCCGTTAAAAAATTGTATAAATTCGAGTTTTTCACAAGGTATCTTCCCAGATACGCTCAAAGTTGCTAAAGTAACACCGATTTATAGGTCAGGCATTAAAACAGACCCAAGTAATTATAGACCAGTATCAGTGTTACCGGTGATTTCGAAAATCTTTGAGCGAGTATTATACAATCGTCTCAATAATTTTCTGTCAGAAAAAAAGTTTTTTATTGACCAACAGTATGGCTTTCGTCCTCAGTCAAGCACTCTAACGGCTACAATAGACCTAGTGACTAAAATTAAAACACATATTGATAAAAAAAATATAGCGGTAGGCATTTTTATTGACCTGAAAAAAGCGTTTGATACAGTAAGTCACAAGAAGCTGCTACAGAAGATAAGTAACATAGGTATCACAGGGACAGCCCTAAGTTTACTAAAATCATACTTAATGAATAGACAGCAGGTCGTAAAAATAGAAAATTTCAAAAGTACCCCTCAACACATAACTTACGGCATTCCTCAAGGTTCAATAATCGGCCCATTAATTTTTTTGATTTACTTAAATAATATAACTAAAATAGGACTAACTGGGCACTTAACACTTTATGCTGACGATACATGTCTTTTCTACTTTGATAAATCAATTCATGATATAGTATCTGATGCTCAAAATGATCTTAATAAACTAAATGAATGGCTGAAATATAATCTATTAACAATAAATACGTCCAAAACGTCATACATGATTTTCGCTGCAAAAAATAAACCAATCCCTGATTTTACCCCTCTTACTCTAAACAACGAAGTGATACAACGCACAACGCATGAAAAATATCTTGGCCTTTGGCTGGATGATAAATTATCATGGAATCTGCATATTAATCATGTGAACTCAAAACTAACGGCATTACTCGGAGCTTTACGCAAAATAGCAAATTTTATCCCAACTAAAGTACGCACAATCATCTATAACTCACTAATAAAATCACACCTCGAATATCTAGTAGAAATATGGGGATCCGCCGCCGCAACTCACCTAAACCGGTTACAAAGAACTCAAAACAAACTTATAAAAGTATTACACGGCTATCACTATCTAACTCCAACTAAAAAATTGTATACGAAAACAAAACTATTTAATCTTCGACAGCTATATATTTACTCCACCTGCGTTCTCATCAAAAACATCACGGATAAATCAATAAAATCCAACATACAACTAACTAAAAAAGAAAACAAATACAATTTAAGAAATAAATATAAACTTCAATTAGCAAATGCGCGAACAAACTACGGATTGAAAACGATATTATGTGAGGGGGCCCAGTTTTTCAATTCATTGCCCAACGACATAAAAGAATGTGAAAACATAAACTCATTTAAAGCCAAACTAAAGACACACGTATGTACAACATGTTTCGAGTGACATTTACCTACCTACCTAGGGCCAGCCCCAGAGTGTGAAAATTAAATTACGAAATAATTATATCTTTGTGAATCTCATTGTAAAAGAACTATTTATGTTTGTATGAGAAATAAATGTCTTTAAACCTAATTCGTAGATCGACTATTTCATAGACGACCGTCAATGAACGGCCGTTGCTGAACTCTAAAAAAAATAACCGGCTGTTAAAATTATAAGTTAAATTGGATTAAAACACCAAATTATCTTTGTAGAAAAGTTAAAACTGATTCTCTATCATAAATTCCATCTACAGAACTCAATGAACCACCACTTCGCATCCATATATCAAATAAGACGGCCGTTATTACAGACTGCACGTTTCTTCTGCTTTTCATATTTGCTTCAGGCGTGTATCGTAGCGCATGCTACGCATAATCTTTGATTGCATGTTACTTTGCATGTTACGTTCCACCAGTCTGACTCACCAGTAACGAGCAGAAACACAGCCTTAAATTTATTCAGGTTCAGTAAGTAGAATAGGGTATTTTTGGTTTAATGAGATTATACATTATGTTTAGCACGCGGGTTTGTTTCATTAAATTAAAGTCGAAGCCAATTGGTATAAATTCAATAAGATCTCTGTAATTTTTTTATTTATGTTCTTGATAAACAAATCATGAAATACTGTTAACTAATGTTTAGAATTGGAAACTGCAAGTTAATAAATATTGACATTGTACACGGGAATTACTCACGTAGAAATATTGTCGATTTAGATACCGACAATGTTTCGATCCAACCTTGACGCAACTCCCTTCTTACCCAGATGAAGATTCTCCGGATGAATCGAAACCTTGTCGGTATCTAAGTAATTCCCGTGTGTAAATACAATGTCAAGTACAACTCACGAAAGTCTAGAAAGTGAAATAAATAAATATTGTAGAACATTTTTGAAGCATTATCTTGCCCCAAACTAAGCAAGGCTTGGACTATGTGTACCAAATAACCGATAGAATACTAAGTTACTATTTATTTGTAAAATTCTATAGTCATACATATCTATAAGGGCATACATGTAAATATAAATACATAGCCTATGGCCTATGACATGATTGTAATAGGTTCACATTGTTCTTTCAATGACATCATGATGTTTTCGTTTCGTTTGTTTCATTCACATGAATCTTTTGCTTTTTGGTACAAAATAAAATATTATTAGAAAAATTCAGTCGCCGGAACAAACTAATTAGGTACATTTTTCAAGATGTCTACATTCGTAGAGCCTGGAAAACATTTTCAACTCTTTAAAGTTAGCAATTAGTGAAAAATGTGGCTTATTATCTTAAGATTACCTAACACTAATTAAGACTCTACGTAGGCTTACGAATCTCAAAGCGAGAGCTTTCCCTTTGAAAAAATTGTAATATTAATTAGAGGCTTAGAGACTGCGCACACTGAACGACAAGCGACAGCGACAGCTCGGCGACTTAAGGTCGCTGCATACGTAACGGGATCAAACCTCGGACGGGACGGAGACGTCGTCCTTATCACAGAACACTAAGGTCCTTATTGATATGTTTTCCGTTTTTGACATTTTCTCCCGTCCCGTCCGGGACGGGACGGCAGGTGAAAGGACATCAATAAGGACCTTAGTGTTCTGTGATAAAGACGACGTCTCCGTCCCGTCCGAGGTTTTATCCCGTTACGTATGCAGCGACCTTTAGACGCGACGACATGCTGTGACCGACAATTTTCATACATTTTGTTCATACACTTGACGTTTTTGTCGCAGAGTCGCCACGACAGGCTTGGGCAGTCGCACGGTTGCAGCAACTATACGCACGGCGCAAGCGCACAGACGACAACACTTGCATGCGACAGATAGGACGGTCAGACACGACGACGCAGCGACATCGCGACTAGATGCAAACCAGTCCAAACTAAGCGTCATTTCGCAGCGACTAGACGCGACTAAACGCCCAGCTTGCGTGGTCACTTATTTTTTTTACAGGTTTACAAAGTAGAAGTACTTTACTTTGTGTTGCCAACTGCCGACTTTTAGTTTTATACTTGGATTTTCCTCGTTCTCAAACATTTGCGGATCCCATTTGAATATATCCTTCTATTCGTGAGTCCCTTACTGTAGCAAAATATTTTTCCTTTGTAAACAGAAATTTAAGAAAACTAGATAAATGAAAAGATGAGGAGCAATAGGTTGGCATGGTATGGGCATGTTATGAGAAGGGATGAATGTCATGTTACGAGAAGAGTGCTTGATATGAAAGTGGATGGATATACGAGTAGAGGTAGACCAAAGAAAAGATGGATGGATTGTGTGAAAGTTGACATGAGTAAGAAAGGAGTGAGTGTTGAGATGACGGCTGATAGAGGGAAATGGAAGAAGAATACATGTTGTGCCGACCCCACGTAAGTGGGAAAAGGGCAGGAAGATGATGATGATGAGATAGATGGATGGATATACTTATATAAATTTATTTATCTATAGGTATAAGTCATTACATTTATTTGTTAGACTTAAAAACTATGTTAGGTTCCTTTATTCACTTTATGGCAGTGACAGATTAGCTTTAGGTTAGAATTGGTGCAAAGCATTGTTGTTGAAAATTAGACGTTCCACCACCATTGACGTTCTTGAAATTAACTAGACTAAGTTGATATGGCTTGCATCATAATAAACCAAGTTCCCATTATTTCAATTGTCGCCAAAAAAGTAATAAGCTTTATAAAATGTGGCTAGATCTAACTCAAATGCTAAAACTGGCAACAATAATTAGTCACATTTGTCCTGCAATTTACGATTCCCCTATTTTACATTACAGACTTTATTTAATTAGTGATAGTGTGCAAAGTAGAATAACGCTTGCAATCGCTTCCCTTCGTTGACGTCGGGATTTTTTAACGATGCAAGTATTAATTATTTTTTATAAAGTTGTCTAGTGTTTGTTAAGCCATGGTTTTGTAAGAAACACCTACATTCTTAAAACGTACGTATTATTTAGGCTAAGGCAAATTTATTAATGAATGTGCTTCAGGGCATGCTACTACTTTCAACACCAAATGGTAACGAAGGAACGAAGGAACGAAGGAACGAAGGAACGAAGGAACGAAGGAACGAAGGAACGGAGGAACGAAGGAACGAAGGAACGAAGGAACGAAGGAACGAAGGAACGAAGGAACGAAGGAACGAAGGAACGAAGGAACGAAGGAACGGAGGAACGGAGGAACGGAGGAACGAAGAAACGAAGGAACGAAGGAACGAAGGAACGAAGGAACGAAGGAACGAAGGAACGAAGGAACGAAGGAACGAAGGAACGAAGGAACGAAGGAACGGAGGAACGAAGGAACGAAGGAACGAAGGAACGAAGGAACGGAGGAACGAAGGAACGGAGGAACGAAGGAACGAAGGAACGAAGGAACGAAGGAACGAAGGAACGAAGAAACGGAGGAACGAAGGAACAAAGGAACGAAGGAACGAAGGAACGAAGGAACGAAGGAACGAAGAAACGAAAGAACGAAGGAACGAAGGAACGAAGGAACGAAGGAACGAAGGAACGAAAGAACGAAGGAACGAAGGAACGAAGGAACGAAGGAACGAAGGAACGAAGGAACGGAGGAACGAAGGAACGAAGGAACGGAGGAACGAAGGAACGAAGGAATGGAGGAACGAAGGAACGGAGGAACGGAGGAATGAAGGTTGATAAATTCTTATAGGCGGTGATGGGCTTGCAACCAGTCAAATGAGTGCATTTGCTAAATACGTATTTAGACGTGCCTCTGACTACCACCCTAGACATCTTCAGGGTCTTGAATGCCTAAAGATGAGAGAATATCTACCGCGCCTTGGGAATATAGTTGTGATACTGTTTCGTTGCTTTAATTAAGAACCCGGGCTTTAGGTGTAAGGTTTCATAAATAAACATTATCGTTAGACACATTTTTATGTAATTTTTTCTTAGTGTTTGCTTGTTACGATACTTTACTTCAATGTAAAAAGAGAAAACGCGTAAAGGTTGTTGTATAGTTCCTCAACTCGTAATCCGTAGATCGTGGGTTTGAATCCCGGCCATGGATTTTTATTTTCACGAGCTTTAAATGGCCATAGAAATTATTAAATAGGGTCTCGAGTTTAGCGGCTCTGATGCTAAAGATTTGCATGACGCGTGACTTCCCAGTCGTTACATCCGAACCAATATATTTGTTTACTAGCCGCTTCCCGCGGCTTAGCTCGCATGGTATCCGAATAAAAAGTAGCCTATGTTACTCTCCAGCCCTCCAACTATCTCCAAACAAAAAATCACCTCAATCCGTCGCTCTGTTTTGCCGTGAAAGCAGGATAAATAAACAAACCAATAAACACACTTTCACATTTTTAATGGAATTAAAATCAGTACTTATACAAAAGTGGACATTATGATTTGTGCTCTCCTCCCGCATCCACAATAATCCACATAGTACCTACCTAATGATTAGGGGATGTGTAACTACTCTTCATCATTCCCGACAAGAGTACCTACCTATCCCCAAACTTCGAATTATCACAAATATCTGAGCAAAATAGGATTCAAACAGAGTCAAACTTGGTGAGTAACCTGTCCATGTTTTCACCTAATTTGTAGGGAAGTCGGGATCTACTGATCTTCTGTTGTTTAATTAAGTATAAGATGGTTCATAGGGTAGTTAAAAGTCACAGTTTAAATTATAGTTATTACATTACAAACATCAAAAGCATGTCGCGGGAAACAGAGTCAGTATGTTGAGTTCAGTGACCCGTGGTCTAATTCAATTAACTACCCCCATTTCCACTTATCCTATTAAGGGTATTGATTTTAATGTTAATTTCTGATAATAGGTACGGTTATTTAAAACTTGACAGTCGAAAATGGTCCGTAGTATATTAAAATAATTAGGACTAGTTTTCACCCGCGGTTTACAATGCGTGGTACGAGTATCAAGATAGCCTATTACTCTCAGGTGTATTATCAGGCCTGTCGGCTTGTCGTATTGTATGATTTAGAGCATAGGTTCTCAACGTGGGCGATAACGCCCCCTTGTGGGCGTTTGAATCTTTCAGGGAGGCAGTAGAAGACCCAGAGAAAATTAGGAGGCATTGAGATGAAGCAGAGGGGGCGAAAATGTAGTCTAAAAAAAACACACTACTATTGGGGACATTGGGGAAAACCACATACACATTACGACTCAAAAATCAGTTTTAAATTCGCGACAGATGGTAAGAAAAATAAAAAGTACGTAAGATGGGGGCTCTAGAAAAAAATATATTTTCAAAGTAGGCGGTGAGCAAAATAAGGTTGAGAAACTATGGATTAGAGCAGTGGTCGTCAAAGTGCGGCCCGCGGGCCGCATGCGGCCCGCGGACGATATTGGTGCGGCCCGCGGCCATGCAAAAAATTTTAGTAGATAATGATGTTACCACGTTCTAACGTGGTAGCATCATTATCTACTAAAATTTTCTCCTCTAGGAGAACATGTTGTGCCGACCCGCCCTAGTTGGAAAAGGGCAAGGAAATGATGATGAAAGGCCTACGTTGCTGCAATAATAGTTATGATTGATTTAAAATTTCAAGATAATGAAGCTCGCTTTGTTTGCTTGGTTTGGAGCTCTCTTTGTTCGCATTTTAGCTTCATGAGTTGGTATATTGCGGGCAAAGTGAGTTATGTCTGACCACAGAATAGGAACCGACAAGCAGCGAGTTTTTCTTTGATCCGCAAACAAAATCAAGTGTCACATATTGCGTTTGTCTTAAAAAATTTGGCTCGCTTCGCTCGCATTTAACTTCATAAGTAAGGTATAAAGTGAGTAAAGTCTAACCACAGAGTAAGAACCTATAAGCAGCGAGTTTTTTCTTTGATCACCGCAAACAAAATCTAGTGTCACAATGTTGCGTTTGTTTTAAAAAATTCGGCTCGCTTCGCTCGCATTTAACTTCATGAGTAGGGTATATTAAGAGTAAAATAAGTAAAGTCTAATCACAGAATAAGAACCTATAAGCAGCGAGTTTTTTCTTTGATCACCGCAAACAAAATCTAGTGTCACAATGTTGTGTTTGTCTTAAAAAATTCGGCTCGCTTCGTTCGCATTTTACTTCATGAGTAAGGTATATTGCGAGTGAAATGTGAGTAAAGTCTAACCACAGAATAAGAACCTATAGCAGCGAGTTTTTTCTTTGATCACCGCAAACAAAATCAAGTGTCACATGTTGCGTTTCTTTTAAAAAATTCGGCTCGCTTCGCTCGCATTTAACTTCATGAGTAAGGTATATTACGAGTAAAGATAGTAAAGTCTAACCACAGAATAAGAACCTATAGCAGCGAGTTTTTTCTTTGATCACCGCAAACAAAATCAAGTGTCACATGTTGCGTTTCTCTTAAAAACTTCGGCTCGCTTCGCTCGCAAATGCGCTCGCAATAACTCGCAGTATACCTTACTTATAAAGTTAAATAAGTTCATGAGTAAGGTATATTGCGAGTAAATTGAGTAAAGCCAAAGAATAAGAACCTATAGCAGCGAGTTTTTCTTTGATCACCGCAAACAAAATCAAGTGTCACATATTGCGTTTGTCTTAAAAAATTCGGCTCGCTTCGCTCGCATTTCACTTCATGAGTAAGGTATATTACGGGTAAAGTGAGTAAAGGCTAACTACAGAATAAGAAACTATAAGCAGCGAATTTTTTCTTTGATCACCGCAAACAAAATCTAGTGTCACATGTTGCATTTGTATTAAAAAATTCGGCTCGCTTCGCTCGCATTTAACTCTATGGTGAGCGCAGAGTACGATAACCGACAAGCAACGAGTCTTTGAGCACTGCAGACTTATGCCGCTAAGTTTCAAGCTCGTTAGTAGGTATCTACTAGGATTTTACCACATTTAGGAATTCGAAAAATCGTCAACTAAATAATTCATGAATGTGCGGCCCGCAGTGATACCTCACATTGTCCTATGCGGCCCTTGACCAGAAAAGTGTGACGACCACTGGATTAGAGTGTTGAGCAACCAAAGCGAGACGGCTGAAAGAAGAGTGAGTATATGGGACTGAGATTTGAATGTTGAGATGGATGTGTAAAGTGACGAAAATAGAGATCAGGAACAGTTTGAAAGTAGCGCCAGTGTCTGATTAATAGAGAATAGGGTTAGAATGGTATGAGCATGTTATGAGAACAGATGAGAGTCATGTTATACAAGTTGAGGAATGTTTCGTGCCTTTGGCTACCCTATATAAATATGGGGTAAGTATGGGGTCCATAATACAGTAGGTGGGTTGGGTTCACAGATACTTACAATACGGCACTAGTTAGAAATTCGTACGTGACTGGTTAATGGTTAAAGCCCATCGTCACTTATTAGAATACGAACTGGTTATCATTATTTTTAATATATTATACACCGTTAATTCTGGGTCAGTTTAAAGCCAGCACCCACTGCTTGTATTGCTTAATCGTATTCGTGTCGTTGGTTTAGTTTTTGAATTTGATAAGTATTTCATACGAAACTAAATAGTTGAAAAGATTAACAAAAGTGAGGAAAACACTTGGTAAGGTGTCGTAGGCGCGCAGAGCTAATGACCTAGGTATGTATGTATGACTACGATGTAGCATAGACTCTACGCCGTAGCAACAGCTGAGCACAGAGCACGTATCTCCGTGATTTATCCTGCCTATGTTTCGTGATATTATTAATTGCAAAAAAATAGATCTCATTTTTATTATTATTTTTGAGTAAGGTTATCGATATAGATTACGTAGGCGCCGGCTTTAAACTGACCAAAAATAAACGGTGTATACTATAATTAGATTTTCGATTAGCTTTTAGAAAAGTCCCTTGTATTGATGTTTTGTTCAATCAAACAAATTAAACCCTGGTCGTATAAACAGATTATTTATGAAGTATCTATTGGCAAGTAAGACCGCTAGTAAACTGTAAATCATTGTTTATTGTAATTAATAATTGATTAATTGTAAGAATCTAAAACCAGTCAATAAAACAGTATAGTTTTCTTTCTATTGCACATCAATAATATTACAACAAACAATACTTTCTCTTTTACGAATTCAAGAACTGTGTTTGTGTACGCTCTTTCACGATGACAACCTTTACGAGCGGTTACTCAAAGCTAACTACGTACCTACTTTACAATTTATAATCACAAACATTCAAAGGTTTACCATTGGCTCACTTTTGTGTAGATCACGCCTTTATTACTGGTGTCATTCGAGAAGTTTTGAGTTCGTACAAAAACATTTGGACCTCGCTTAAACATGAATCTAAATTGAAACCTCCCTCACACTTATATATTGTTCCGTTAATATTGACGGAATGTTTAGTAAAATACTCATCGTCAAGCGACACAGGAAATTACAATCCTAATCAGATCATTCCGAGCGAGTGCTGACAAGTGGCGCGTTCGCGGTTTGAGCACAATTTGAGACTTATCACAATTTAATTCTACAATTTATTTCCCCTTATAAGCCGATGGAATTTAATAAGAAAATAATTATATTAACGTTGGTGTATGGCACAAAATCGATTGTCTTGGAATTGGAAGTATTCAATATGTACAGAACACTTATTAATGAATCGTGATCTTCAGCCGGTTTCAATAACCTATCTATCTTTGGTTTGGCTTACTGTAGTAAAATTGTTGACGTTTTAGTATAGACTAGCTGTGCCCGCGACTTCGTTCGCGTATGCTAATTCTACTAATATGAGAAATGTGAAAGTTTGTGAGGATGGATGTATCGATGGATGTTTGTTACTCTTTCACATCAAAACTACTAAACGGATTTTATTGAAACTTGGAATAATTACTTACATAGATTATGACCTGGAATAACACATAGGCTAGGTTCTTTTTATTCAAATTTTTTAAAACTCATTAGGTAGGTATTGCACTGGTAAATCTTTTTGCATGAAAATGCCGAGAAAACGAATTTTCCCAGATAAAAGACCTAGCTAGATCGGTTTTTCGCCTCCGTAAGCCCCCGTACCTACCGCAAATTTCATCAAAATCGCATGTACTATGGGAACCAGATAACTGATAGAATAGGTACCTACTTCTATATTTTTTTGTAAATACTTTAGGTAGGTAGGTACTTAATACTTGAATATCTGGGCGACCGACCGAACTATGCTCGGGTGCAAATAGATTAAAATTAAAAAAGAAAAAGAAATAAAACTTACAAAAAGTAAACTTTTACTGGCTGAGATTCGAACTCGAAGCCTTCGGTTGAGAGGCGAACACCTATTTCACTTGGCCACTTTAGTCTCAACAGAAATTGTGAAATTACGAACCACATTGCACTGGTAAACCTTTTTGCGTAAAAATGTCGAGAAAACGAATTTTCCCAGATATGAGACCTAGCCTAGCTAGATCGATTTTTCGACCCCTGTACCGCAAATTTCATGGTCCCAACCAACGTATGGTGCCGGCGTATACGTTGGGACCAATGTTGGTCCCAACGTTGGGGCCAAGATTCCGTGAACCATCCACACGTTGGCGATTACACCAGTCTTGTTCCGTGACGGAACTTCCGTCAGAGCCAACGCAACGTGAGGACGTCTGATGTCTGCGCGTCCGATACAGAAATTGAAATTTCTGTATCGTAATGTATCCTACAGTCAATTTAGGTAAATAGGTTTTGATTCTTTGGAGTTGGGTTTAATTAATGTAAGATAAATTAGACAAAGACATAGACACATCATTTATTTGCTACTAAACACAGAAACGTAATAATTATGAATAAAGTTATAAATAGACTGATAAACACATTACCCTTCCTTTGCTTTGCTCAGTCGGGTAAAAAGGTACAAGACCTAATCAACTACAAAATAGGTTGTTTTTTAAATTTTGAAATTGATTTTTGAAGACTTCTATGTTCAAATTACGATTTGAATACTTGGCTATAATTTACTTTGGCGCTGCGCTGAATTGGGGAATTTGTTTTCTAACATATTTAATTCATTTAAAGCTCTGATTTTTATATTTTCGAAAATTTAAGGAAGATTAATATTCAATTGAGGTTTTAGTTATATAACATTTACAGATTTAAGTCTATTGCGCTGAAACAACATACGGTTTTGAAACGCTAAAATTTGTATATTCCTGCGTGTTTTCTAATAGCAAATCGCAAGAAGCTATTTCTGTTCCATAAAAATAGCTTAGGCGTGCTATCTAGTTACCTATTTTACCTATTTACAACTATCTACTTAGGGTTTGGGTGTTTTAATTTCTAATCTATCGTGATAAATACTTTTTAAATAAATACATAGGTATTTAACATAATAAATACACGGATAGAAAATTTGAATACCTACTTGGAAATAATTTACTTTGCCGCTGCGCTGATTTGGGGAATTTGTTTTCTAAAATATTGAATTCATTTAAATCTCTGATTTTTATATTTTCGAAAATTTAAGGAAGAATTATATTCAATTGAGGTTTTAAATATATAACATTTACAGATTTGAGTCTATTGCGCTGAAACAACATACGGTTTTGAAATGCTAAAATTTGTATATTCCTGCGTGTTTTATAATAGCAAGTCGCAAGAAGCTATTTCTGTTCCGTAAAAATAGCTTAGGCGTGCTATCTAGTTACCTATTTTACCTATTTACAACTATCTACTTGGGGTTAGGGTGTTTTAATTTCTAATCTATCGTGATAAATACTTTTTAAATAAATACATAGGTATTTAACATAATAAATACACGGATAGAAAATTTGAATACTTGGAAATAATTTACTTTGGCGCTGCGCTGATTTGGGGAATTTGTTTTTTAAAATATTGAATTCATTTAAAGCTCTGATTTTTATATTTTCGACAATTTAAGGAAGATTAATATTCTATTGAGGTTTTAAATATATAACATTTACAGATTTGAGTCTATTGCGCTGAAACAACATACGGTTTTGAAACGCTAAAATTTGTATATTCCTGCCTGTTTTATAATAGCAAATCGCAAGAAGCTATTTCTGTTTTACCTATTTACAACTACTACTTCATGGTCATCACCTACCTAAAACCAATTTAAGTAGGTAATTATCATTGAGTAATTTTGAAATTCGTAGGTAATAAAAAAATGTTTAAAAATTTCCATGAGTGCAAAAAGAGGAGGTCAGACGGTCACCCATCCCAACATTTTGTTCCCCATACAAACTTTCAACCCTTATTTTTTTATCTCAACCATGATAACATATGAAAAAAAAAATTAGCCTACGTCCTTTCCTGGGATATAATCTATATCCATGCCAAATTTTATCGTAATCTTTTCTTTAGAAAAAAAAGTGTTTAGTAATTTAGATTGAATTCTTTAAATGTACATATCTTTTTTATTTGTGAACGGATTTTGATAAAAAAAACTCCTATTTTTTAATCCCAACTTATCATAATACAACAGTCAAAATTACATCCAATTCAGTAGAGCCGTTTTTGAGATTAGCAGCAATAAACACACAGAGAAACTAAAGTCACAGTAGAATTCTTTAAATAGATATATCTTTTTTATTTGTGAACGGATTTTGATAAAACAACCCCTATCTTTTAATCCCGTCTTACCATAATACAACAATGAAAACTGCATCCAAATCAGTTCAGTAGTTTCAGAGATCTTAGTGCTCAAACACACAGAGAAACGAAAATTTCAAAGTCACAGATTACCAACAGTTACTATGAAGTGTTTGCGTTCAAGGGCGTTCAAGGTCATTCTAGATCGCGCTAACGAAGTGTTTTGGTGCTCGAGGCTTATATAGATCAAAAACTGACTTCACTTAATTGAATACTTATAAGTTTGAGCTTAGACTTCATTCTTATTATATGTATAGAAGTAATAAATAGATAGTTTAAATCTTGAACTCTTTATTGTATCCAACTTAATACAATAATAAACACCAAGCGAAAAACCAAAACACAGAAAGAAACTAAACTAAAACCTATTTCTATATCTTTACAAAATACATCAGAATCTGGTTGTAAACGATTTTCAAGACATAATTATTTTAAGTCACTGTTTAGCTAGCTATAGCTAAACCCAATAATTCTCTCTTAGGGGATATAAAAGACGACAAAATTGACAAAATGAGTTAAGCTATTTTCAGAGTACGGAAAACATGTGGGGCACGATTTACGATATCACTAAACTTATGGATGTCACCCACCGAGTTCAACTGATGACTCCGAAAGTCCGAAATTGTTGTAATATTTAAATTTTGGCGCCTTCTCTAGTGTTAATTGTTTACTCTGTTTGTTACGTCAATGTCAATGTCCTACTGTCAGGTGTCAGTCATCATGACTGATTGCTTGTTTTGACGGATGTGTCAAACTGACACTTCTTGCCTGACCATTGAGCTCGCAATAAATACGCCGTACATCTCCCAAAGTAAATCTGGTTTTATTCACGAAATCCAACAGGTTTTGGGCTCAGAAAATATTTATAATCACGCTAAAGGCCATAGTGAATAATCTGTGAAAATATTTCCGAGTTATTTTCAAGTTCGCGAAAAATCAATCGCGCATGTGCTTGCACACCGGCGCCCCGGCATTCCAGCATCTTTATTTCAGCTTTTCAGCAATTCTAACGATGTCTATCACAAATAACAATGTACACGGAATGCAGATTGAGAAGTTGGTGGGACGATCCAACTTTGCAACTTGGAAGTTTGCTATCCAAACATACTTGGAGCATGAGGAACTCTGGGAATGTGTAACCGGCGCTGAAACCGACAAGAAGAAGATCCTAAAAGCTAAGTCAAAACTTATTTTACTATGTGATTCATCAGTTTATGTACACATAGAGGAGGCCAAAACCGCACAAGAAGTGTGGAATAACCTAACAAAAGCATTTGATGACTCAGGGCTAACTAGGAAAGTTGGTTTATTGCGAGACCTGATAGCAACAAACCTCGACGGGTGTCAAAACATCGAGGAGTATGTATCAAAAATAATGAGCACTGCACACAAACTCAGAAACATCAATTTCAAAGTAGATGATGAGTGGTTAGGTACACTATTATTGGCCGGCCTGCCCGATATCTATAAACCGATGATTATGGCTTTGGAAAGTTCCGGTGTAGCGGTCTCAGCTGATTTGATTAAGACAAAGTTGTTGCAAGAAGTCAAAACAGACACAGTGGCATTATATACAAATAATAAGAAAGATCAGAAACAACAGATTAAAGGACCTAGATGTTATGCATGCAATAAACATGGCCATATTGCAAAGCACTGTAAATCTAAAAAAGCAGGTAATAAATCACAAGATAATGCAAATTTCATTGCCGTGCTTTCAGCTACTCAACAGAATCACGATGGCTGGTTCATCGACTCGGGCGCCTCCATGCACATGACAAAGCACAGGGAGTGGCTATACGATGAAACATGTCCTCCGGTGAGCAGTATTCGAGTAGCAAATGACAAAGTCCTTCCGGTGCAGAGTTCAGGAAGTGTCGACATACAAATTTCCAATGGAGGGAAACTGAAGGTAACAAATGTACTGTATGTTCCTGAACTAGCTACAAATCTTTTGTCCGTGAGCCAGATGATCAGTAAAGGATGCCATGTCAAGTTTGATAGCCATGGTTGTAAGATAATCAACGCGCAGAATAAAGAAGTGGCTACAGCCAAACTCAGTAATAATATGTACAGGCTAAACACTACAAGCAGTGTTGCATACATATCAGATATAAATGAAAATGATTCTTATTTATGGCACCAAAGAATGGGCCATCTGAACTTCTCAGATCTAAAGAAACTGCCTGGATGTGCTGAAGGTATAGCACTGAGTGACAAGGTCGACAAAATGATATGTGTATCATGCCTTGAAGGGAAACAGACCAGACAGAAGTTCCCGAGTGAAGGATCGAGAGCCGATGGACTACTGCAGATAGTACACTCTGATATATGTGGCCCCATGGAAGTAAAGTCAATTGGAGGGGCAAGGTACTTCGTCACTTTCATCGATGATTTCTCAAGGAAAGTATACATTTATTTCATGAAAAATAAGTCTGATATGATTGAAAAATTTAAAGAGTTCAAAAGCAATGTAGAAAATCAGTTAAATGCAAAGATTAAAATTTTCCGCTCAGATAATGGAACTGAATATACAAGTAAAAATTTTTCAAACATTCTGAAAGACTCAGGTATTTTACATCAAACCACAAACCCATACACTCCAGAGCAAAATGGGTTGGCGGAGCGTGCTAATCGCACATTAGTTGAAAAGGCTCGATGTATGCTAATAAATGCAAATTTACAGAAGCAGTACTGGGCAGAAGCTGTGTCAACTGCAGCTTATCTTATGAATCGCTCACCGACACGCACACTGAACTTTTCAACTCCAGAGGAAATGTGGTCCGGAAAGAAACCTGATGTAAGTCACTTAAGAATCTTTGGTTGTGAAGTAATGGTGCATGTTCCCAAAGAAAAATCAAAGAAATGGGACTCAAAAGCACATAAAATGATTTTTATTGGCTATTGTGAAAATACAAAAGGGTATAAAGTCATAGATCCAAAAACTAGAACAGCCACTAGAAGTAGAGATGTTGTCTTTCTTGAGAGTTCAGTAAAAAGAAACTTTGCAACAGTACCTATATCAGAAATAATATCAGACTATGAAATCGATTCAAAATCAGAGGAAGTTGTTGAGGAACAACTCAGTTCTAATGATTCTGATGAATCATTTTATTCAGATAATGGTTCACCTTCTAAAAGGTCAGAGGAACCACATCCAAATGTCACAATGAGGTCAAAGAAAATTAATATGAAGAATGAGGACTCATATTTTTGTTCATATGTGAACACAGTTTTGATTCCAGAGACATATAATGAAGCAGTAAATTCACCAGAGGCCAGTGAATGGAAAAAGTCAATTGAGGAAGAGCTGAAAGCGCATGAGAAGAACAAAACATGGGAGCTGGTGGAGAAACCATCTGAAACAAAAATAATTGGATGTAAATGGGTATTTCGCACCAAGGAACAGAAATCAGGTACTCTTTACAAAGCCAGACTATGTGCAAAAGGCTGTGCTCAGAAAAAGGGCATTGATTACAATGAGACGTTCTCTCCCACAGTAAGCCATGCAGACCGATGTGTGTACACAGCTTGGATAAACGAGAAGAAGACATATTTGTTATTGTTTGTCGATGATGGACTTTTAATTTCAGATGATGTTACCATTTTGAACAGGATCATCAAAAGTCTCAAAGAGGACTTTGAGATAAAATTATGTGAACCACATAATTTTGTAGGAGTACAAATAGAAAGAGTAGATGGGAATCTATTCATTCATCAACAAAAGTATATTGAACAGGTACTTGTAAAATTTGATTTGTGTAATGCTAATTCAAGTCAAATTCCAGTTGACCCACACACGAAGTTGGAGAGGGCTGAGCAGCCGGAGGACAAAAATATTCCATACCGGGAAGCTGTTGGCTCTCTGATGCACCTGGCCATCGTCAGTCGGCCAGATATCATGTATGGAGTCAGCTTGGTCAGTCGCTACCTCAACTGCTATGACCATACTCACTATGCCGTTGTTAAGAAGATCCTGAAGTACTTGAAAGAAACCAAGGACTACGGGCTCAAGTATACAAGCACACTGCCGAATCCGGTGGTTGGATACAGTGATGCGGACTATGCCAACGACACAAGTACGAGACGCTCCATGACAGGGTACGTGTTCATGAAGAATGGTGCAGCTGTGACGTGGGCCAGTCAGAGACAGGCAAGTGTTGCCTTGTCCACCACAGAGGCGGAGTTTATGGCTGCCTGTGCTGCGACCAAGGAAGCTATGTGGATTCAACAGTTACTGAAAGACATTGGTGAATATAATCAGAACTCTATTTGTTTGAATATTGATAATCAAAGTGCAATTTGTGTAATTAAGAATGTAGATTATCATAAAAGATGTAAACATATTGAAGTAAGATATAATTTTATTAAGGAAAAGTATGTAAACAAACAAATTGATTTAAAGTATATCTGTACTAATGAACAAAATGCTGATATTTTTACAAAAGCTCTGTGTAAAGAAAGGTTTCAATATTTGAGAGCAAAGCTTGGTGTATGTAAAATAGAAAGATAAGATTTATATACTTTGCTATGTATATTTTACAGCTTACTAGTAATGTGAAACTATCTCATAAAGATCTGATTTGCTTAAGTAGAAATAAGCTTATGTTTCTCATTATGTTTAGTACTACTACTAGTTATGTACTGTTACTATGTTTTGTAAGTTTATTTAATTTCGTAAGTGCATTTAGTAGTAGAATGAGTTGTTAAAATTTTTGTAAGTTGTTTAGTCTAAAAATTAGGTCAGAGACATTGACTTGTATACATACCTTGCTATGTTTAATTCTATATTGTTTGTATGTATAGACAGGTATGTACCTTATGTAAAAATTAAGTAATGTTAGCTAGAAGGCTTAAATTTGGTCAGAGTGTTGTAATATTTAAATTTTGGCGCCTTCTCTAGTGTTAATTGTTTACTCTGTTTGTTACGTCAATGTCAATGTCCTACTGTCAGGTGTCAGTCATCATGACTGATTGCTTGTTTTGACGGATGTGTCAAACTGACACTTCTTGCCTGACCATTGAGCTCGCAATAAATACGCCGTACATCTCCCAAAGTAAATCTGGTTTTATTCACGAAATCCAACAGAAATGTTATACTCCGAACTTATTTTTTGCATCACACACTGTCACTAAAAAACGTTCAAACCACCTCGATGTTAGGCGCTAGTCAGAAGTGCTTGGCTCCTCTCGTGTAGCGGTGCAGGCGCGGCACTCATGGTAGGGGTTCGATGACGTTTGTCTGCGGCACGAACTGATTTCTCCAGTTGTTCAATTTTTAAGATCATATTATTTCAAAATTAAATTCTTATATTTGAGTTGAAAAGTTAATTGCTTAGCGTGCGACATAGTTATGTCTATGACAATAAAACGATTTTAAACACTAACTGGTATCGTAGATTCTACGGCTCGTAGTATCGTAGCGTTGACGCTACGAGGTTCTACGGCGTAGGGAATTGATTTCATTATTAAAAGGTTGTGTGGAACATAATTTTACTTTGCTTTCCTATAGAAAATATAACCGTTTTTAAATGGTTTACTAAAACAAACTTTCAGCTTTTTTATTGGCTGAGGTTTTTGAAAGATACTTTCGGAAGAAATGAATATTTTGTTCGAAATAAAACTATCTTTCCCATCTCTGCTCACTAAACTTCGGCAGTCTCGACTCGAAGCGTATCTGCCCTAAAGTGCTAGTATATTTTCATTTAGGCCCAGCTTGGAGAGGCATAACTGAGTGGTTTTTTTCGGCGATAACTTACAAGTTACAAACTGGTAGGAAGACCACCTGACTAACTGGCTAGTTTAACAATGTTTAGTTAGAGTATGAGTTGTTTAGATAGAAATCTAAGTTTTTTGTGATTGTAAAACAATGAATGTTAAAGTGAAACCATTAATAAAAGCATTAGGGCTTGATTTGTTACTTTCTGTGCAACGTTACTCAGTAAATATTTATCTCAATTTAAGAGTTTAGTTCTTGTCGGTGCAATGATTGCCTGGAAGAGATCGCTTTAAGCGATAAGGCCGCTAATTGTTCTTACTATGTTTAGATAATTTATACTTAAGGTTTCTTTGTGGTAAACAATAAAATGTTATCTATCTATGTATGATTTCCTCTAAATATCTCTTTACAATGCCATTTCCTTAACCTCCTTATACGACATGACAGTGACCTACTCTTTTATCTGCCTCATGATGTTCGGCAAAAGGCCAAAAATTACTTCTACAAATGCTACTTAGCGAGGGTACTTAAATACCGTGTGAGCAGTAGTACAAACTTTAACTGACTTACAATAAAGATTATTATCATAGACTGAGAGGTATTGTAAACATTGGAAGTAGCCATCGCAAACGGCTAGCATCCGAAAATATCAAACACCATAAACTCCTTTCAGCCTCGCTTGTCAAAATAACAACACGCGGCACTGCTGTAACCACAGAATAGCAAGAGCATATTGTATAGAAGCATCACTTTCTTTTATATTTATTTTTGTGGGACCATCGCTGGATTTTATGAAGGTTTGTGTATCTTTTTCTATCGTGTGTAGGATTATAAGTCTGCGACTGTCACCTATTGCGAGTTTTAGCAATTTTATTGTCACCTCAATGGTTAAGAAACAATTTTACAAAATGATGGTCTCTTTCTGTCAGACTAGTCACAATCTATTCATATTTTATGTATTAAATAGAAAATTATGACTATTTATTATTGCTGCCTTTTATAGGCCTTTATGTGTCATACTCACACAACAAACATTTGTTTTTCTTTAACGTTTAAGAGCACAGTAACCGTCACCGTTAAAAGTGATGTTGAGTATTTGGACGTGCCTGACTACCTTCTTAGACATCTTCAATGGATCTTAGATGTCCAAAGATTTGGTAGAACGTCCACTGCTTTTAAGGCTAAGTTCAGATGAACGCGCAGTGACGCGCGGTTGGCTCGGGATTGTTGTGTACATGACCGCGCGTCTCCGCGCGGTCCCGCTCATACCGCCATGCACTGCGCGCCGAACCAACCGCGCGTCGCCGCGCGTTCATCTGAACTGAGCGTAAAGGTCAGTCATGATCATGTTTATTTTTTTTTGTTGTATAAATAATCATATCAATAGCTATTAAAACAGCAATACATTAGAGTGAAACAGAGCAGGTACTTGGACACAAGCACTGAAACGGCCAAAACCACGTCCGACATAGCTTCCACACGTGATGATAAAGGATGAGGATGAAAACTAGATCAATATCCGAAGATATGATTTTTGGAATGCTTAAACCGTGTTCCAAATAATTATAATAAAGTTGAGTTTGGATTTCAAAGATACATAAGTATTATTATTATGTAACTGCTTAGGATCTTATTTAAATTATTTTTTTGCCAACACCAGCATTTCTAGAGGATCGGACACATAGGTAGGTATACATACTACTTTTACTTGTTTTTTTTTTCTTCTTTTGAGGAAAACCTGGGGTTTTTGTATAAAAATGCGATATATTACATCTCTGAGAGGTCTTTACAGTCCAAACCACACTCGAGGGCTTATTCGACCATTTTGTTTGGACATTTCACTCGTTTGCTTAGCATACAATCGACTACCGATGTTTATGATACCACATCACAGTACGTTGTGTACACGACTTTATAGTTAAGTCTCATGACGATATCGTTCAGCAAAAAACTAAGTTCAAAAATTACTTTTTATAAAATAAAACAAAACAAGTGGCTAAAATTAAATGTTTCTTTTTAAAACCGACTTCAATGTTCTTAGCAATTTTCTGCACTCTCTAGGTGCATTTCAGTCCATGACTCCGAAGATCCTCAACAGATCCTCACCTTACAAACAAAAGAAGAATTTTCCATATCGGTCCACGCGTCTTCGAGTTGAGTGAACATACAAAACATACATACGAATTAAGAACCTCCCCTTTTTTAAAGCGGTTAAAAACCGAACGAAACATGATCATGAGTGTACTCCCAACGAGAGGTAGAAATTTTCTCAAATCTTTTGGCTTTTAAGACCTTTTGAAAATGTCTAAAAGGGTAGCCAGAGGCACGAGCATGTAATATTTGGTACTTTTTATGACAGGACTGTTCAATATCATGCTGTCGATTGCCGGCACGTGTGGAAGGTCTATAACAGCGATGATATCACGTCCACCGAACATGTAAGTTCCATTTAACACCTCGAAAATAGCACCATAAACTCGAACAGTCACGAAACGGTTATACACAGACACAATAAAAGTTAGTATACATCAAAAGTACATGAGCGATATGATGTGAAAATAGACATGGACATAATATAGATTAAATATATCGTGTGAATGACCCGTTAGGGTTTATTATAGTCAGTGATGATAGTGTGTTAATTTATGATCTCTGCATACCCGTACAAGAAAGAGGCTTAATTTTATTAATCCGCTAGCTTCGCCCGCGGCTTCACTTGCGTGGTACCTGGATAAAAAGTAGCCTATGTCCTATTCCCGGTAATTATCTATATTTTAAATTTCAGGCAAATCGGTTCAGTGGTTTATTCAGTGGTTAAGTAGAGTTGTGATGTTTATTATCGGTTTTTCGATCCATCCATTTCTTCATATTTTTTATGCTATGCTAAGCTAGTTTTGACAACGACAGTACACACTCGCCCACATAATTGAAGGGAGTGAACTGGGTCAAATGTGTAGTATGTGAATAATTACTAAACAATTGCCACTGAAACACAAGCAGCCTGCTCGCATGGAGTCTAACTTATGAAGTTTGAACCGCATTGTTGGGTCATTTGATATATAGCTTTTGTATGCAGCTCGCCTAGCACGTTATGAATCTTTATTAAAAGCCATCTGGTATTGACATTGTATTTCTATGTAAACCTGATTAAGCTAAAAGGATGATTTAGGTGCTGGACAAACCTAGGTACACACATCAAAAAAAGTTTGCGGTCACTTTTAAAAGTTTAAATGTTTTTGATTCCTAAAATTATTATTAAAACCTCTGAGGATAATATTCTTTGCTGCAAAATATATGATTTAGAATTAAATATTGTACTTTTAACAAGGAAACAATTCTTAATAAATGTTTTATTAATATTTCAACAAATTAAAAAACATGTTGTTTTCAAACAGATCGCAAACTTTTTGGATGTGTGTACCTACATCCCATTAATCCGTTATTAAAGGATATCCTCTTTGTTTTGAGTGACTGAAAAAGAACATGCCCAGCAGTCTATAGTATTCTCTGACTACAGTCACATCAGTCTGTGTATAATATACTTACACAGAAATAATATACACTGTAAAATATACACTGAAATATTTAGTCAAAATTCTTTTGCCACATATTATGTGGTGTGAATTTTGAATAAATATTTCAGGCTACTAACCAAAATGATTTTGTGCATCACTATTACATACACTCTTGAAAAGTACTTTACTATGATGAATTTTTAAACATACATAGCACTTAAGCGGGACAGTAGGTACTATCAGCCTCGGAATCACATTAAATGTCCGTCATTTCCTAGTCAAATATTATGCATGACCGTAAAACTCACCTGTCCCATATAAATTAAGCAAATTGGATGAAAGCAGCGAACCATGATATCTTTTAGGTTAAAACCAGACCCTAGTATCAAAATTATACAATTTATTTTCTAAAGTTCAAATTATACAACGAAAATGGTGGAGTTTTTTGGTTATAATTTTCAGACATTTTCCTGTTTATTTTTTTTTTAACTTTCAATGTAAACATACAATGTTCGAATTTTCACGATATTTTTCTTTGTTATTTGAAAATACAATTTACGAATAAAATAAAAGCAAATCTCGAACCAAGATGAAAATGATCACACAAAACTGTATTAATCCCCTTTTATACATAGCTTAGACCAATACATAGTATTATACATTTGTAAAGTGTTATCTACTCTATTACAAGTAAACCGAAAACTCTACGCACTCTATATATTTTTTTCTACACATAAGAAACTTAGTGAGTTCCATTCCAGTTGCATATAGGTCAGTACAAGCTCTAGGAGATTTGCTAAAGTAATTATTGTATGCAATATCCTACAGAGCTTGTTGCTGAAACCAAGCGACCATTGTCCGTGACCAAGTTAACTAACTTAACTAAGCGGATACATAAATAGCCTGTGAATTGCATAGTTTAGTTCCCGGTGTGAAACTGGACTTGGATTCTAACAAATACATATATATATACATATAGAAAATCACGCCTCTTTCCCACAGGGGTAGGCAAAGACCAGGGATTTCCACTTGCTACGATCCTGACACTCTCTTTCGCCTCATTCACTCTCATCACATTTTTCATACAAGCTGGGTACTTTTGACGCCTTTCTCCAAAACATCACCAATCTGATCCAGGTGTGTTCGCCTAGGTCTTCCCCTTCCAGCTGTTCTAACAAATAAAATATATCGAATTCCAAGTTTTTTCTATTACCTGGGATTTCATCATCCAAACCTGATTTGGATGGGATCAAGAGGGAGACTAAAATTGGCCTAATTTTCATTCAGAATTTGTCGTATTGAATATCTTCTAGTGTAATTTCAAAAGAATGTTAAACCTACTTTTCTCTAGCCCTCCTGAATATACCACAATGGGCAAATAATAAATATATATTTTTTTAATTCTAGATAGACCTTTGTTTAGCCACAATCTCACCTGATGGTAAGCGACGATGTTTCTGACGATAGATCGCAAGACACTTATTCACTCTTGACTTGAAGAGACCCAGGTTATAATTTTCGGGGAAAACAGAAGCCGGTAGCGAGTTCCAGACCGTAGCAGTGTGGATGATGAAGGGTATGAAGAATGATAAATATTAATTGTAATAAACTCTTTTAAAATTACATATTTTTGTATACTAAATAAATATTGATGGACATTTAACACATCGCCATCTAGCCCCAAACCAACCAAAGCTTGTACTATGGGAACCAGATAATTGATAGAATACTTAACAACTAGACACAGAACATCTATGTTCATCACACAAAGATCCTGGGTGGGAATCGAACCCACGATCTATAGAGTAGAAGGCAGAGCTACTACCAACTGAGCTGAGAGGCCAATAGTATTTTCTCAAAACACAATACCTTTTGTAAAACTCTTGACAAAAATAAAAATACGCGATAGTATACTTTTTAAAATACCTTTCTCATCTTTATCAGGCTCAAGGTTTGTGTATCTTGAAGGGGTTTTATCTCTTCCACTACATAGCGTGCCCTGAGGGGTGTTTGTTTCCACCGATTGATACGTATTACAGGGCTCCCACCCTTCACGTTGACACGCGTTGAAAGGTGGACGCACTATCACAAGTTTTCACAGTTTTATACAGAAGTGAAATTTTGCAAGAATTTGAGAAAGTACCTACTCGTAATTATACTTTGACTTCTTTGTTGTGAAGATTGCGTGCAAAATTGGTTTTTGTCCTCGAATCTACATTAAATTAAATAAAAAAATATTGGTGGATGTTTCTCACAGCACTATCTAGCCCCAAACTAAAAGCTGTACTGTACTAGCAGATAACTGATAGAAAATGAAAATGAAAAAATGTTTATTCAGCAAAAACAAGTTTCGGTGTGAACATACATGTAGGTAGGTATGTAGTAACTTATCAACTATGTATTACATTATATTACACCAAGTCTAATTTACCAGCGGCTTGGGTCAGTTGAGCCACCGTTGAGCATAGATCGTTTTCGAATACATATTTGTAAAGACGTTCTTATAATTATTAACAGCACCCAGACAAAGAACAAACATCTTGGATCATTACACACTTCACACTTTGTTAATTGTCCTGAGTGGGAATCGAACCCACGACCTACTACAGCGCAGAAAGCAGAGCTACTACCAATACCAACTGAGCTGAGAGGCCAGTCCAAATATCTTTATTCATTATCATATTTTTATTTACGGCGTTCGTGATTGTTTTTTTTTTATTTTTTTATCAATTTACATGACAAGAATACAAGACAATTTATCCTGTATTTTAAGTTATCAATAAATTACAGAATCAAAATGACAACCCTAACATTGTTTCAGTAAATTCCTGGTTCGTATTATAGATGCGAAGTCTAAACCCAATTGATCAGAAGTTTTCATATGTGTTGTGAACGCCTGTGACGACAGAAACAAAGTTTTGTTGCCAATATTGCTTTTGAGTAATATGTTTGAAAGCAACATGAATATTTTTATTTACTGTCAGAGTTGGATAAAAGATCTGTACCATAAACAAGTGTAGACTAGAAAATAGCGTGCTTATAAGGTACCGTAGTAAAAAAAGTTGTAGGTAGGGACCTAACCTAACATCGAGAATGGTTTAGGTTTTGTTTTTATTTGCTTTTGTTTTTAGAACGTTATATTATACTTGTTACTTTTAAAAACATTTAAGATACATTTTAATAAAACTGTAACTTAGCGTTGTCTGTTTTATAAAAACATTAGCAGCGCCCTCGCGGCGTTGCCCCCGTAGTTATGGTATATGGTGCTGATGATGATGAAAAGTAGTCAATCAAATGCAAAAGTATATTTTTTAAATCCGACTGGTAGTTCCTGAGATTAACGCATTTATACAAACAAACTCTTCCGCTTTATTATATTGGTATAGATAACATAATATTAACACAAGCTCTGTTTACTTTAGGCACTGAGGGCTCCATGATTCTGTAAAATGTCCATCATTATTTATTTATTTATTGAGAAAGAAATAGAGAGATTCGCTTACAACATCTTGTGATGGTTAAGTAATTTAATGTTTTTGGGCTCCTATAAAACAGTTTACAAATAGAGAGGTGGCTACATTATCTCGCCGAAACTCATTTTAAAATGGACTGACAACTCAGTTGTTTATAATTCTAGTTGATTTATAATTCTAAATTCACTTCATTTCCTTACTTTACAACCCGGAAAAGAAAATACCTAAACAAAAGGTAATTTACTCCTCTCTACCTTTCTATTCTTTCTATTCATCACTTTTAATTACACACCTAATTTATTTACGCTACGAATCCGAGTAAATTATTATAACGTAGCTTTCTTAACAACATCTTAGGGGAGAACTCTTTCTGTATTTTAATCCCGGTCGAGAAACGGAGCAATATTTATCACAGGGGCATTAAATAAGGGTTATAATAGAATAACAAATGCCTCGCCGCCGGGCGACACGGCATAATATCTTAGAATTGCCGCACACTGAAATTCAGCCACAAATAAGTTACACAACATTCAAAAGTACAAACTTTCTCTATCGTCATTGTTTTACTAGTACCTATGTACAGTCAGCGTCATCAATCGGTATCCCCCTATTGATTTTAACAAGGACCCTTTTCATTTCAAATTTGGATTTCAGTCGGATTTGCTAGTATAGGAACTCGAGCGAAATTAGATATCCATAAATATACTAGCAAATCCGACTGAAATCCAAAGTTGAAATGAAAAGGGTCCTTATTAAAATCAATAGGGGGATACCGATTGATGACGCTGACTGTACATCCGTACGCCTATTATAAATGTGAAAGTGTGTTTACTTGTCGTGGAATCACGTCAAAACGGAGCGACCGATTGACGCGATTTTTTGTATGGAGATAGCTGGAGGGCTGCAGAGTAACATAGGCTACTTTTTATCCGGGTACCACGCGAGCGAAGCCGCGGGCAGCAGCTAGTACAATATAACTCTATAGCAGCTACTTATCCCACATAGATGAGGGTGAAAGCTTATCTCGCCATTCACCTACGTTGCTAAAATAATAAATGTCACGAAGAAATTCCGGGTCGGCTTAATTTTGAAGTATTTTGTTGAATTTATTTTGGACTGTGAAAGGTTATTTTACTGGGATATTATTAATCTGAAGTAATTAAAGAAAAAAATATGATTTAGTTAGAATAATTTTAAAATAATAATAATAATTTAATCGTAGCAAGTGGCGAACAGGCGTGTATGTAATTTAAAAATTCATAAAAAAATCGGGACTTAATTTAAAGAAGACTCCCGAATACACAGACAAAGAAAAAACATCTATGTTCATCATACAAATGTCTGTCCTGGGCGGGAATCAAATCCATGACCAAGAGCGCAGAAAGCAGAGCTACCAAATAATCTGAGAGACCCGTCATTAATAAAAGGAGAGATTGTACAATTTTAATTGGAGCATGTGTATTACTTAGGGGTTGTATTATGTTGTATTGGTTTTACTATGGGTTGTATAATTGTATATGTTGTATTGGTAATCTCCAGAAAATCACAACTTTTTTTTGAAAAATCTTACACCATTTGAAAGTTAGCTTCAATCTGATGCTCTTCTGATGTTGCAGTTGTCCAGGTGGCAGTAATCACTTACCATCACTAGTAGCGTTGAAGTGGTGAACGTTGATCTAATGATTTTTGGTTCAACGTGAGTCACCCCACGTGAGCTGATTGCTAGTTTGCCCCCCTCCCCTCTCTGCAAAAAAAAACGTAGGCTATGTTAGGGACTGAATAACCGAAATACCTTTATATAACGGTACTATGTAGGTACATACAAATTAAATAGTAAATAATTAAATAAATAATAAATAATGATAGTTATTTAAAAAAAAATATAAATAAATTACTTGCGTTTATAATTTAGATTGTAGACTGTAGAAACCTATTAATTACCAAAATGTCCAGCTTTAAATCGGGTTACTGATTCTTTCGACACTAAATTCCATTAAGAATTTAATTCAATTTAGAGGGAGAATGTTCGTTACGCAAAATTTATACTGATCCCTGAAGTAACATTTAATGTAATGGTTTTAGTAAAGACATTATGCCTAAAACGACTGTTTCACGACTCGGCCATTTTATGTATTTTGGTTACCGCTAGTTTCCCTGAGGCTTCCTTAAAACAACATATGCAGACAATCGACTTTTGAACTTGTCTTTAGAATATAATGGGTAACAGTGAACTCAAACATAACGCAGCATTCCTTTTCAAGGTACTTCAAGACGCAAATTTTAGTACAAAATCGAAAAACTTCTAGACTAATCGGATTACATCACACATTTATCAGTATTTTCATAATTTCCAAAAAAGATCTTTATTTATTTATTTATTCTTGTTGCACAAATGAAACAGTTATAAAATGCTTAGATCTAGACAGGTAATGGCAAAGGCAAGCTTACTAATCTTAGTTTGAATACATTTTCGCAGGTTAATTATGCTTTGTCCTGCAGTTTATGTTGGGTCATTTAACATGGATGATTTTACATGTCTTATTTGCACTCACACAATCAATTTAATTATTTCGATATTTATTTTTAACGCAAAACAAATAGATACCAAAACCAACACAAGACCAAAAGATAGAGGGTTTGGTAAGGCCGTGAAATTTTACCGAATCATGTACGGTCAATCAAAACTCATTTGTATCCTACATTTAGCAACGTTGTGGACTGTTTTACGTGTGATAGGTCTCCAATGTTTCATAAGAAGATCACAGAATTTATTGGCTTTATCAACATTGGCTAAAATGCCAAAAATAAATAAAAAAGACACTACGCTTGTTTTCCTTATATCCTGGGGACTATTAGGTAATCTCTATCCGGATTCGGGCCTCGGGCTTTGAAGCTCCATCGACCATCGCTATAGACCGAGCAACAACCGTAGGCTACCGTGCTTTATTGAGTACCACGAGTCATATACCTTAAAGCCAAGGAAACTGCACTGTTTCAATTTCGTAAAAGGTCTTGTTATCCGGAATACGGAAAATTACGGAAAATTACGTAAAAAAAACTTTATATTTTTTTGCTTTATATTTTAAGCTTTATTGAGTGCCAGATTGAGAGTAGGTACCAATTGATTGTTTCTTTTTTTACTTTTATGTAAAAATGGTTTTATTAAGTGTTGATTCGTTCGGTAAGGAAATAATTTCGTATGAGTTAATGGTCAGGTGACGGAGTTTTTAGGCCCCTTGAAACCTCCGACATGGATCAACGACTATTAGCTGGGACCAAAAATTTGACTCCAAAGTATGAAAGCTCTCAGTTGTGGTTGCCAATAGCGATCCAATTCGTGACTTTGAACGTTGCGAGTATAGATCGACTAAGCAAGCCTATAACAATACCCATGGACGTATATAAGGGGGGGGTCTAGGGGGTCCGGACCCCCCCCTTAGCCCATTGAGTTCGGAGGAAACCTAGTCAATTTTCGTAATTTGGAACCCTTGGACCCCCCCCTAACAATGATCTTTGTATTTTGGAACCTTTGGACCCCCCCCCCCTTAACAAAGCTATAGCTACGTCCCTGACAATACCTATAAGCTAATTGAATCGCGAGCGCTTCGTTCGGTGAGCTTCATTATTGCATATTTGTGCCTGTAATAAACATAATTTAAACGTGTGTAGTATTTTAATAGTTTCTCAGGATCTGTGACGTCATCAGTACTCGATAAAGTTGGGTTATCGACGGTTGCCGCTCGGTATACGACTGCACAGGATTACGCCGATGAAAAATTCCCAGAGTACAGACAGAAATTGAATAGAAACGTTATTCGGGAGGGACTGACGACCTTTGTGTTACTAGCATTATTCTCTTTGCTTTTGTGATGTTGGACAAACCGATGAAATATGTTCCTGTGCGTGTTTTAGTCTCAATATAAATGCAAAACTGAGATATGTTACGTTTGTAACAGTGGAATTTTCAAGAAATTTTGTTGTCACAAAAATAAACACAAACATATTGACTGGCTTATTTACTGGACTTTGCATAGTAGTAAGTAGCTAAGAGTGGAAGCCATCACCTTAAATAGGGCATCATTAATAGGGTTTGATTGAAATGTAGTATCTAAACATATTACTTAAATCACATTCAGAGCTCGAATCGCCTCATGAAAAGAAGGGTCTGTAAGAAAACCTCAAAATTCGATCCCAACCTTCCCTTTCAAAACATTCCTCTGTAACCGTATCTAATAGGTAAACGAAAGTCAAACAGAACAAATTAAAAGGACAGTCACAAATCCCTGGTTAATATAATCTAATTTAAAATTAATCTACAAGATGAAAAGGCTGGGTTGACTGTATTCTACGAAATGGTCGCTGAAAGTTGTGACATTTTGATGTAGTCAGCAACGAAAGTTGATTAACTCTTGTAGTTTTATAAAGTTTTATACATGGTATAATTTTTTTTCTCAACCAGTTTCGTCCCACTGCTGGGCAAAGGTGTCCCCCAAACTCTTCCAACCGTCTCTATCCTTCGCCGAGTCCTACCATCATTCGTATAAATGATTGCAATTGTATTTTAAGTTCTCAAACACTATCGTACAGAATAAGGCGACTTCATAATACTTTAATTAAAATTTAGATGATAGATCTGAGTTTAAAATTATCTTCCTGCCCTTTTCCCGCTTACGTAGGGTCAGCACAACATGTATTCTTCTTCCATTTCCCTCTATCAGCCGTCATCTCAACATTCACCCCTTTCTTACTCATGTCAACTTTCACAGATCTGAGTTTAAAATATAGGTACTTATTTCAGTTTTTAAAATTGAAATTGTTCATCGATTTTTGTTGCTGACTGTACTTCTAAATTTCATTAAGGAGAAGTGAGCAGGGAACAGTATTTAAAAGAATGCTTTGTTGGTTGATGTATTGAAGGCAGTTGGAGCAAGCGCTTGTTAGTTCTAAAATGAATGAAATATAGGAATTTCTATTTTATTATTGGGTTTAATTTGTGTACGATAAAAGCTTTTAAACTAGAATTTATAGCAAAGTTATTAATATTTACTTTGCACGACTAATGTCCCAATATGAAAATATTTACCAAATTACAAAATAATTACCAATGTAATAATGACAAAAAGTCTAAAACTGTCCATACATAATAATTCTCACACATGTCTATATATATTTTTCCGTGGTCTCTGCTACCCCTGTGGGAAAAAGGCGTAATTTTATGTATGTATGTCTATATTTTTATTTTGCCTGCCTTAGTGAACATTATAGTGGACATTACGTGCTATATACGATCTTAACCAAAATTGAAAAAGATAAAGGAATTTGGCATTCGAATTTTAAATCAGACAACTTTAAATGCCTTTCATTTTCAAATTCTGCATGAAGCTAATTGATACTGCTGATTTGTGGAAGCCTACAACATTTTTATTCGTAGCCCTTCAGACGTCTGCGTACTAAAAACTTTAATGCAGCTTAACGGTCCACGGCGCTAAAGCACGGCTCTTAATCCTAAAAGCTCTGGTTTCCTAGACGGCCGTCACCATGCGTCCGTCAAGTATAACCTATTATTTTCAATGAATTAATGACGTCCGCTTCCTGACGGCCGTCCATCAAAGCAAGCCACCTAGTAAAATAAAGCTTTATACAGAATCTCGTTTCATGTTGCCCTAATTAGAAGAATAACGTTACGTTTAATAGTCTTTATTATATCTTACTTTCACTGTTCCAGTAGATAAGTTCAACCATAAAATGTATAGTGAGAATTTAGGGTCATCAAAATCGACCTTGGGGTAATAAAAGTGGATAGGAGCTCACCAAATATTCACACTTTCGTCGAAGCGATGCTGTCGAAAGCACCGATAAAGATTTACGAGCCAATAATACTTTGATTATTTCACAGAATCGTGGAAGTTGAATTTTATGAGGCATACGAGTCCTTATTTAGGCAATAATGTGTCGTTATGGCCGCCCCGCCGTTCCGTGAAGGATCAATACTTTGCTCTGATTTGTTACACTTCGTTTTTAACGTTTCAATATCTGAGGTTTGAAATGAACAACATATAGACATATCAAGAAATGCATAAGGGTTCTTGAATGCTTTAAGTAACATCTAGTAAAATATTTCTTCTATCTATTACGGTATCGGGTAGTGTTGGGTGTGACGTGACTGAGGCGGCTCTTTCATCCCGTACAAAATTCAACTTTGTAAGATCGACTCAAATTCTACAAATGTCATACTTCAATTCAAATGTCACCGTACACAATATATTATGACAAAATCAAAAAACATGACGTTACTCTTTCCTCAAGCTTCATTCAATCTTCAATCACTCCTCACTTGACAATGACAAGAAAGAATAAACTGACTGGACCAGATTGTCATATGAGAATGAGTGAGTAGTCCGCCAAAATAATTGAAACCAACTTTCAATTGAAAATGACCGGCTCAAATGAACCGGCTCACAGTACCGGCTCAAAATGAAAATGAACCTACTCTTACAAAAGTCATTACAAGTCTTACATTAGTATCGGATACGGTTTCCGTTTAAGGCAGTTTTACAAGAAATTCATGTTCTTAATATTTTATGTTGCTTTTAAATTGTGGGTTTGTATACATCTTACGGGCGATTGTACTTCTCCTTATTCAATACTTGTTCAATACCAATACTTTAGTACTTTAAAAAACTCCTAATATTCCAATAAAGCTTCAAACAAATTACTGTTTTCATCAAAGTACTGAGTGAAGATATTGTGCGTGCTCAAGAGAAATACTAAGACGGAATTTAATTATCATACGTATAATTTAAGTGTATACTTGACATTTAATAGGCCTTTTACGAGTTCTATCTAGATTAATTGCCCGTTAACGAATTATTCACCCATGTAACAATGTACAGTTCTAACAGTGATTCATGTCATTAATCACGCTTCGTGAAATCGTATCACGTGAAATATAAATGATTTCTATTTAAACTTTCGCGATCTGCGTAGCTAAAATGGTCGCTATTGCAGCATCGCGGTGAACGAATTGAACTATTGCTATCTCTTTTCATTGACTTAGAGTGAAAAGAGATGGCAATAGCTCAATTCCTTCACCGCGATGCTGCAATAGCGACCATTTTAGCTACGCAGAACACATTATAAATACATAAATACGTATGAGTCTTCCAGCGACTACGGCTGGTGCAATCCAGTCGAAAAGCCGGTATTTATAATGATTTATATTTACTTAAAAAACATAAATTGCGTATTACATAAGTTTGCCATTATTTTAGAATAGACTAGCTTTACCTGGCGTTGCAACGTCACGAAAAGTAAAAAAGTGTTCGGTTGTACATTCTTATAGATATTTTGGGCCAAAAACCCTCATGGGCGTCCTCATTAGACTCTATGCTAGGGTTGGGCAAATTTAAAAAAGACATACACACATTCATTTTATAATTATAGACGATGATATATTTTGGGATAATAAACTGTAGGCCTAGTTGCATTTCGGCGATCTACGTAGCTCCATTATCACAAAAATAATTTACACTACGATAACAGAAATCAAGGAGAGAATGATATTATTTAGTAGACTCAAAAATGGAAATTTAAGATCTAATCATATTTTTATTACTTATCTGGTACATGAGTTTCTCTATTTTGAAAAGTTGTGATACTGTGTTTTTCTGTAAAACGTCCTCTACACTCTACAGCAAAGTGTAACTACAGACGTCTTCGGATTTCAATTAAAAAGTTTCACCTGAAAATTCATTACTTAAAATTAATTAATTTAGTTTAGTATCGTGTACTGAATTCGTCGATTTTGTTTAAGTGGAGTATCGTGGCCGTGAAAAATACGAAAGTCCCACTCGGCCGACAAGGCTCTAAGGCGAGCCTACTTCATCCAAAAAAATGTCCCATTCATTAGCGTTTGTTTTAAGAAGACATTGTTGCCAATTGTTGCTCTTTAGATCATCTACTTTAATTTATAAGTAAGGCCAACACTCTCTGTATATTTTACGAGTATGTTCCAAGTAATAGCAATAACTTTGATTAAATACTAGCTGCTGCCCGCGGCTTCGCTCGCGTGGTACCCGGATAAAAAGTAGCCTATGTACCCTCCAGCCCTCCAAATATCTCCACACAAAAAATCACGTCAATCCGTCGCTCCGTTTTGAAGTGAAAGCAGGGAAAATAAACAAACAAATGAACACACTTTCATATTTATAATATGGGTACGGATAAATTTATCCTATTTATAATCACACTAATATTATAAATGCGAAAGTTTGGATGTTTGGATGCAAGTTTGTTCTCCACAACCATTAAACCGATTTGGCTGAAATTTACATTTAAAATATAGGTAGCTAATTACCGGAAATAGGACATAGGCTTTTTATCCTGGTACCACGCGAGCGAAGCCACGGGCGTAAGCTAGTAATTATTATAAATTCGAAAGTTTTTGAGGATATATGGATGTTTAGATGTATGGATGTTTGTTACTCTTTCACGCAAAAACTACTAAACGGATTTTGATGAAACTTGGAATATACAATACATCGCCGTCCCCGGAGAACAAAATGATAACTACAAAAACGTAACTTTTCAGGAGAAGCAAAAAACATGTTTTCGTTAATAACTTCACAAATACTGGACGTAGACAGATGATTGTTTGCTTTAAGCAATGCTGATTTTTTATGCATTCGGAATGTTTTAATGACACACGCGTAAGAAATGCCAAAATAGAGATATTTAAAAAATAAGAAGTTAGTCAAAATCAATCACCGTCTAAGTTCTATAATGTCGATTATCATTTTATTCCTCGTATTTTCTAGGCAAAACCTAATTATTGTACCACTATTCTATCATGTTATTCGACGCTTTACCAGGGTGGAAGCGATTATGATAATATAGTCCAGTCAGCTTAGCATAAAAATGGTCTAAACCTCGGAATGACAGATAATAAGCTGAATTTTCGTATGTAGCTTCATTTAGGCGTCCTTAAAGTTGTCTCAAAAGTCTCATAAAATCTCGTGTCTGCGTCTTAAGTTATTCAAGGTCAAAGGTAAAAAAAATAGTTTTTCGCGAATATCTTGGTTGCTATTGGTCCAATGATGTTAACATCTATTATAAAGTTGTAGAGCATACAATTTGCAACAAATTTAGTTTAAAACATTTTTTCATGCGCTTAACCGTTTTCGCGATAGAGGAGGGTGAGTGAGCAGCGCTCAACCATACGCGTAGGTACTGTAACGCAAAGTCAAACGTGAATATCTGTAAATACCTTGAATTTTGAATAATTTGTTTTATTTATCAGTTAATTATCGACCAAGCGAGCAAAGCAAACTAAGATCTTACGATTTTGCTTTGTATGTTTGTATGTGTAATTTTTATGTTATCGCATAACTATCGAACCGTTAATCCAATCTGCATGAAACTTGGTAAATAACTAGGTTGTGCTATGGAAATTTGATATATGACATATGAGCGTAATCGATGGAGGGGTTGTAAAGATATTGGGATCTAAAGGGGGTGAAAAAGATAAAAGTTACACAGATACATTGAGTGGGGTGTCATATGAAAGGACTTAATTTGTACATTCCGAAATAGTTTTTATTTTTGTTCTAGGAAGTATAGTTTTTGAAATACACATACTGAACGATTTGCGCTCACGGCCCTGTATCGCAAAAACGGTTGAGCGCATGGAATTTTTTTTTCAATGAATTGGTCGCAAATTTTAAGCTCTACAACTTCATAATAGATGTTAACATCACTGGACCAATAGCAACCGAGATATTCGCGAAAAACTATTTTTTTTTACCTTTGACCTTGAATAACTTAAGACGCAGACACGAGATTTTATGACACTTTTGAGACAACTTTTAGGGCGCCTAAATGAAGGTATATACGAAAATTCAGCTCGTTATCTCTCATTCCGAGGTTAATTCCTAATTTGACTGGGCTAATAGTGTATTATACGAAATGCAAGGACGAGTTTTGACGAGAATAAAATGGTAACATACGGTTATCATTATCTAGACGAATATTTTTCGCAAGAACATCATGATAATGATTGTTTGTCATATTAACAGGTGTAAATACAATTTGATAAGATTATAGTACAACTTTATTCTTGTAACTTCAGGCATGGGTCGAATCGTGGAATAGTATTGTAATATTTTGTAACTTCGCGAATAATTGTATGAAAGTTACGAAAAAAATTGAGCAGATGTATTAGCACCCAAAGATTACAAATATGGCACAACACTAAAACTAAGATAATGGCAGTTATCATTTTGTTCCCCGGGGACGGCGACATAGTTTATGACCTGGAATAATACATCGGCTACTTTTTAACTTGGTAGGTATCATGCGAACGAAACAGTGGGCGAAAGCTAGTAGGTAAATATTTGTGAGAGAACCCTAATTACGTTTTGGGTTAATTACTTTGGTATACTTATTAATATGATAAGAAAACCATTAGCTGGCAGGTTTTAAATTATTTACATACGATTAATGACCGTGGACCACTCGATACGGTCTGTTAAACCGGTGGTGCATTGAAAATGTAATTCATTATCTTGATGTTATGTGTAAAGAACCTGGTGAAAGATAGCCGATGCAAGTGGTCTCGAATGTGGGTCATAGGCGTATGCCGGAATTTTCAGGTCACTGCGGCTATCAGACAAATATGTGAAATGAAAGTTTTATTGCTTTCCTCTGTAAAAATGATGTTGAAAATTTTTAACTCTACATTTTGAGCTGAACTTTCAGTAAATGGTTCTGATAAACTACCTATATTAATAAAGTTTTATCCTTTTATTAATTCCGATCTCATAGTTTTCTTTTAGATTCAAATGATTTAATGGCTATTGAATCTATTGCTTTCTCTTTTAATTGCCTTAAGCGTGACAAGAAAGAAAAAGCAGTCAAACAATATGAGCAGTGCCAAAATCATAATACAAATATAACTAATCCAAATCCGAGAGCTTTACTGCGACGTTGCGTTGGTCGCGAACTTAGACCTTCTTCGCAAAGAAACATGAGTAGTTTGAATCACATAGCTCTTAAGAAGATTCAATTATAATCTTAGAGGCCCTACTAAGTAAATTATTTTTTATTTGTTTGACTTTTTGACAAATCTGCAGCTGTAGCATGACCACTTAGTAAACAATTCAGTTTAGGAGCTATCCAGTTTAGGTTCCTAATCTGGATCGCAAACTATTCGTTTTAAAAGTGACAGTTTTGACACAAAAGTGAACCAACTCAACGCGTATTAAACGGTCATGGTACGAATTAAGTGAACGAAACTTTATCTAACAATTCAGTTTAGTTCATGTTTAGGTTATGATATTTCGTGAGCGTCATAGCATCCGTCAAGCGAAGCCGTTCAGTTTACGATCTAAAATGGATCGCATTTAAAGCTCATGGTAGGCAGCCTGAAGTTATTCATTTCAGGTCCCAAACCATAAACGTACCGTTACTTGTACTCTATGATAAGTATCTTTGTGAATATTATGTGTTGCGTTATATGATTTATAGAGTTCCATTACACAATACTAGGTTTAATTCATCAATTCCTAGGTTTGTCTCAGTTATCAAAACAATGGCCCTTATCACTAACAGCGCGTCAATGCAATGCATTTCCAATACAATAGCTAATCGATGTTGTTAGGTGCTAAGGTGCGTAGTGTAAACAAGGCTTTACAATTATATTCCAAGATGTCAGAGTTGTGGAAACGGTAGTATATTTTGAAGTGATATAGACATTTCATTATTTACTTTCATTATTTAATTAAACACACGTACACAATGTACACATACATCAAAAACAAAAAGAAGAACGCACATAATAAAAAGTAAAAGAATATTACCATATTAAACCTTGAAATTATATTATGTTTTTAACTACCAACAGTGCTGCGTGCCTATGTGCTACAGCAGTAAAAAGATCTTGACTTAGCATTATGCTTTCCTATCAGCGGGCTGTCTGACTTGTCTCAAACCTCAAATTGGTCTCAAACTGTCAAAACGATCGCGTAGGTTATCTTTTGTTGCATTCGGTCTCGTTGAAATGAGATTGACATAGCTACTTGCGTGGTCTTTGACAGTTTGAGACCGATTTTGCTCGCTATCAGAGATAGACAATCAGGAGGCAGGATGTCAGGTCAGCGGTGGTATTCTGCTGAAAGCATTGGAGAATTACATGCTTGCGACAAAACATCGAAAAATAAATATCAAGTTCAATACTGTATCAGCTGTACAAGCCTACTATTTATTTATAAAATGATTTTTTAATACATAGTCTTTATGAAGCAACGAAATTAAATTTAAAATTATTTAAATTTATTCTCATAATAGTTGTTCTACGCTGTCTTTTCTGTACTTAGTTATTTCTGCAAACAGCAGCTGTTTCAAATTCTCGCAAAAATATGGTTGCAATTTGGTACAACATTGTAATTTCTTTGACTTCACCGAGATATTTTGAAAACATTTTGCTTTAGTTTCTTAGAAATTTATTTTAAGGGAACGTCATTCACCTCTCTTATTCCTTAGCTACTTTTTTGAACATTTTTTTACGCTATCTTTCTCCCTCTTCGTAAAATAGACGACGTGGCACGTAAAGGCGTATTTTTTTAGTGGGAATCACAACTATATTTTCATTCTGCAATCTAATGGCTTGCGAAATGAAAAAAACAGTAGAATTGAGAACCTACTCTTTTTTTGAAGTTGGTTATAAATCATACGTATGAAACATTGAAATTAACAAGACTTTTCAATAACGATCTTAGTTAGTTTAATCTAGAAAACTTTATTCTGCGTTCTGTCCTATCTTTAGTAATTGATGATACGCAATAACTCATCGTTTGTGCGGATCATAGCACGTCGTTTACCTATAAATGCTGTCCGATTATGGATAACTGGGATAGTATACTATCCCAGTTATCCATAATACAAGATTGCTTAGAGTAAAATGCTTAGTTATATGAAAACCAAAACAACAATGAAGAAAATAAAGATGAAAAATATTGTGTTTGAAAACTATGCGACTCCGATAGTCATAAAACTCACGAAGGGTATGATCTCATTTAATTACAAATTGGTATATACAAATATTTTGATAAATTTTAAAATTTGATGATTTTATTTATTACTAGCGGGCGCCCGCGTGCACTATTATTTTTTTATCCCACGGGAACCATGAATTTTTTCGGGATAAAAAGCCTATGTCCTATTCCCGGTCATTATCTATCTACATTCCAAATTTCATCAAAATCGGTTTAGTAGTTATGGAGATACGTGGGAACAAACATTCACACACACAGACTTTCGCCTTTATAATATTAGTAGGAAGTAGGATTTTCTGTGGTGGTAATCGATCAGGGGCCATACCATGAACTCTTAGAGCAATGTTAAAACAAGCTTAAAACAGTCCTACTGCTTTAGAAATGACATTCGTTGTCATGTTTCAAGCTTATTTAACATTGCTCTAAGAGTTCATGATACGGCCCCAGGATAGTCTAAATCTCCTAATTCATTTTATTACACTCAGTGTTTTATTACCAGTAGGAATGAGGAACTCTAACCTATTTGAATCATCATCACTCCTCTGTGCTAGGCTCATCCACTATCGGCCCATAATATTCACAATTACGTCCAACCAGTGCGGTCAGGACGTCCGACGCGTATTTTTTTAGTTTTCACAATTCCGTCAGTACCTTGCTCCACCTATCTTCACTACATCTCGCAAGGTTCTCCGCCCAGTTTCACTTGAGTTTTATTTTCTGATTTATAACGTCTAGGATTTTAAGAATAGCATCTTATAGCAGTTTATTTGATTTGAATAAGGCGGAGAAATTCATTTTTAGAGAATTTGCTTCAATTGAATTGGTAATTTCATGGTTTTTTTTAGTTAGGTACAGTTATATTTCTTTGTTCAATTTACTTCAAGTCTTCTTTGAAGTTTTTTATTACAATTCTGTTATTTCGAAATACGATTGGTATTCTGTAGAACAGTCTTCTTTTTATCTTAATTAAGTAGGTACGAATAATTTATTAGAATATGATTTTTCAACAATATCAAAGCGAAATGGTACAATTGTTTCTAGAATCCATTGAAATGAATGGGTTTTAGTTTTACTGAACTTGAAGTCTAATATAGCGGCAACTTGAATATTACAGTTGCTTAGTAATATGAAATTTAATGTTAGTTGTTGAAAACAACTGTACGAGTATCTTAAAGTTTCTGTTATGAAGAGACGTGATTCTAAAAGTGAATGATATTTACATATACTTACTTATATAACTGTATTTAGTTAAATAACTAGGCAGGTATGTGTATTATTAAATAAGAATAAAATCTGTATTAAAATATTAGGGAAGGATGCTACATTAGTCGACATAGACAAGGTGTGCCTCAGTTTTTAATATTCCTTTCAGCCAGAGTCATTCTGTAAACTCACTTCGAACAGGACGCGGGGACAAACAGGAATAACCCGAAGAGCTGAATCTGCTGTAAGATTTCAAATTTCGCATTCGAAATTTGAATCTCACAATACATTCTTGTGTATTTAGTGAACTCGGTCACTTGAGTGAATTCAAAGTGAGTCTACAGAATGATTCTGCAGATGAAGCTCTGTCTCATTTATTAGATTTCTCTGAGAAAACACATTTCTCTGCCAACTGCTGTATTTTTCTACCTCAGTAAACTAAAAACTTTCGAAGGTAGAAAAAGAAAACTAAAGATGACGAGAGCTAGGTGTGTACTTAAAATACGAAATATTCTGAGGACAAGGGGACACACAGGAATAACCCGAAAATATACTTTAATAAAAAAAACAATAATCCTTGTTAAGATTAGAATACAAGTTGTGATTGTATGTATACCTTACTTATACAAAACAATACTGAACCTATTGAACTTGACTCTTACTGTTGGTTAAAGAACTTTCTGAATTGAATAATATAAATAAAAATAAATATGATAAGTACCTACTACTTTCTTTGTACTTTTACCCCAATCTATTTCAGTCTATTCCTAAACAACAATCTTTCTAAGTTTAGAAAATGTAGTTCTAGTACCAAGTGAGCATAAGGATACTATACTCACATAGTATGAACGGTCTACTTTTTACGTCCACTTTCAGCTACATGGTTGTTTATATAGTTCAGTTATCGTGCAGTTTTCAGTCAACTACGAGTACGCTAGGTTACAATCTATCCTCATTTCGCATCTGAGCCACGGAAGCCAGTATTGGCGCACTAATGCAACGTGCATTTTTAATTCATGTCAAGTGTCCCGGGGGTAAGTGCATGGCGGCCTTAGGTCGTGTTTCTACTGAAGCGGAGATAAGAGGAGAGAGTGGAGCTGGGAAAAAATACGAAACCATTGGACATACTAAAGCAGAGTATATAAAGTGAGACTGAGTTTGCTGATAGAACGGCGCGGAGATGAGATGAGCATATACCTAGATAATTGCATTGTTTAATTAATTTCGTCTCTGCTTTGACACATAAATTTATATTGTACTGTTAGAGAACTTCCGAATGCGTAAACAAGACCACGTGATCCGGTGTATAAAAGGAGCGAGAAAGGCGGAGCGCGCTCATTCTCTGCCGGAATTTCGAACGAGACGGACCTCTAGTGGTGCTAGGAACATTGTATTTTTGCGTCATATCGTAGTTAGGTTATTTTGAGTTGATTTTTCGATTACAGTTAAAATTGTTGGTTAAGTTCTAGTTTTAGGTGGATTGTTTGTTCTTTTTTTTAATAAATCTTTGTTGAAGTTCTTAATATCAGAAGTGGGATCGTAACGTTTTTAGGCCTTGCCCTCCATCATCTTGACAACAGTTTAGTTAAAGGTTCGTTAGTGTTGCAGTTTTGTGAAGTTTTTGTGATTTTGTGTGGTTGGAAAAAATCGTAAGTACCCTCCTTTTTATTGAGCATGACGGGACGTTCGTCCAGGAATAGGGATCGTGAGCATGCATGTAGAAGGGATCGATCACGTAGTAGGAGCCGCGATCGTCGTTATTCGGTGTCTAATAGTTGTCATACGCCAGTTAACGACCGTCGCAGTCGTGCAACTGACCGTCGCGATCGTTCACAAAGACGTGAGGATTCACGTAACTCTCGCAGTAGCTCACATAGGCGTCGCGATAGTTTGTCAGCTCGCCGTGATAGATCTCGTGAATCTCGTGTGGTCGCCTTAGATAGAATTTTGAATCGACTTGAAGTAATCGAGGGTAGGTTTTTATCAAATGACAGACCATCGTGTTCAAACAACGATAGCTATGCGTCATCATCACTGCCTCCGGTTATGCCGACGCCTGCTAATGAGCCGAACTCCGTCGTGTCTGGGGCAGTGACTGATGAAAGCGTCTCGCGTGTTCCAGAGGCAAGTTAGTGTCGAGAATTAAAATGTGGGTAGTATTGTCGGAGTTTTCGCTACATTGTTGAAATCGAAGTCTCGCGAGTTCTACATATCGCCTTTTGATCCAAGTATCCATGATTTTGATGTGTGGTGTGCAGAGGTCGATCGTGAGCGACTTTTGAACAATTGGGATTATCGCGAATGTCTTGGGCGGATAGGTAAATGTTTGCGTGGCGATGCAAAGTCGTGGTTGAACGATTGGGTTACAAATGATAGGTCGTGGAGTAACTTCAAAATAGAGTTTAGATCACTTTGTCCTCGCAACGTCGACATAGCTACTGTTCTGTTTGAGGTTATGTGTTCAAGTTCGAATAAATTCTCGACCTATGCCGAGTACGCGCGTAAATCGCTTTTACGTCTTAATATCGTGACAGGCCTGTCGGACGAGCTGAAGGTTGCTATTGAGGTAGAGGTAAGAGGTATTTCCGATCCTCAGGTAAAGGCTTCAGCAACTAATGCCAAACTGCAGTGTAAGGATTTGGTCGAGTATCTCTCCGCTTATGTCAAGCCCAAAATCGAACACCGCTCGTCTAGCAACGTTGCCCGTGCGACTCATGGTCAGGGTGCATCTTGCCCTACAAGGCGTGAGGCACTTAAGGTGGATATGAGTAAGGTCAGATGTCATACTTGTGGTAAATTAGGGCATGCGTGCGTTATAGATTTCGATCTAGTTCATCAAACGTTCATGCCGCTCACTATGTCCTAAGTAGTGAGTCTAGGTCAGGTGAAGCCGAGCTTGTCATGTGAAATGAAGTTTGCGCTTGGTGATCTCACATTTTTAATAAGGTTTTCTCTGTGCACAGTGAAGTTCAACGCGTGTCCTTTACAACAAGGTGTTCGGCATACTGGCGCAGGCAGTAGCACAGTGCGCGTGTTGCGGCTGGTGGCGGCGCGGGTGCGCTGGCGGCTGCTGTAGACGCCCACGCAGGTGCTGTCGTGCGACGACGAGGCGCCAGGCATGCAGGGAGTGCCGCTGGCGGTGGATGTGTGCCGCGATCTTCGGCACAAGTTTTTGTCTGTTTTTGTCCTAATCCGGTAAAACGTCGTCTATGTCTCTATTGGTTGCTATCCTTTTAATACAGAAGGTTTTACTAAATTCATATCACACTTACACACACTCATACAGTGTAGCTTTGGGGTTTTAGACAATATGACGATAGGTTAGTGGATAGCGATTAATAGTTTCGTAGGTAGTGGACGGATTAAGATAAAAGGTACGGTTGGTAAGATCTGTGGTCTGTGATTTTTAATCTGTAATCTGTGATCTAATCTGTGGTCTGTTATTTTTTTATGTGACCTGTGATTTAATCTGACGTGCCGCATTTTTTTAACGTAATTTCTTATGTTAACAGTTGCTTGGATCACACATGCGTGACGTGACATGGTGTGTGTGCGTGGTGGCTGCGTCGAGCGAGCCGTCGCTTGCGCTGTCGGACGAGCCGTCGCTTGCGCTGTCGGGCGAGCCGTCGCTTGCGCTGTCGGGCGAGCCGTCGCTTGCGCTGTCGGGCGAGCCGTCGCTTGCGCTGTCGGGCGAGCCGTCGCTTGCGCTGTCGGGCGAGCCGTCGCTTGCGCTGTCGGGCGAGCCGTCGCTTGCGCTGTCGGGCGTTCCGTCGCTTGCGCTGTCGTGGGAGCCGTCTTTCGCGCTGTCTGGCGAGCCGTCGTCGTTCGAGCCGTCGTTCGCAAGTTGGGACGAGCGTTGGTGGTGCAGGCGGGCTACCCGCTTCGCACGTTGCTTCCCTGGCGCCTGGGCGCTGCACAGCGCTTGGTGCTCTGGCATGGCGTGGCGAGTGGTGTCTGAAGACGTGTGCTGCGCTCTTCAGCACAAGAGCTGAGGGTCTGTGAGTGGAGCCATCTGCGTCCCGGCGGCTCGGACTTCGATCTGCGTGACGGCGAGATGGTTGGGCATGCGAATGTTGAGGCCTCTGCTCGTTATTCACAACCAGACGTGAATAAGTTGACTAGACACAGCATGCGCTTGTTGAGGCCTCTGCTCCGTCTATATCTTTCATCGGGTTTTGTGAACGCACTGGCTTCGAGGCCGCTGCAATGTTCACGTTTACAACAAGCATTAAGGTTGCTTGGTTGTTCCGACAATGATACATCCTCTCATAGAATGCGAATGTTGAGGCCTAGACTATGAGGTGGTGTTGTTTTTGTCAAACTTGTAAGCATTGAATGATGGATGATAGACTTCCGGAATTTATCATGTGTCATGCATTGCACTTAGCTCCCCCTGAAGCCATGTAGGTAGTTAAAGGTTAAAGCTTTAAGTTTAACTTCATGTGTTGTTGGCGGGATCCTTGTTATGGGCACTTGAGTGCACGCTTGTGTCTATGATATGGGATTCTGTTACAATTTTAGTAGAACCCTTAATTCTTTTTCTTTATACTTTTTGAGCTATAAGTACTTAAGTACTAACTTGTTGAACCCCTTTGCTGTTGCTGAAAAATAATAAAAATAACTTTGCTGTCGATAATGTTTGGCTTCAGGTTTCAGATTTGCTTATTCTATAGGTCACTTTAAGTTTTGTGTTTTGTGTGTTTTAGAGAATGATAATGACCATGCCAATGATGACCAGTTAGCCAATGCAGGGCCTTCTAGACACAATACGGCGGCCGAGGACGTACCGCTCTGCCAGGAACGGCCGTGTTAGAGAACTTCCGAATGCGTAAACAAGACCACGTGATCCGGTGTATAAAAGGAGCGAGAAAGGCGGAGCGCGCTCATTCTCTGCCGGAATTTCGAACGAGACGGACCTCTAGTGGTGCTAGGAACATTGTATTTTTGCGTCATATCGTAGTTAGGTTATTTTGAGTTGATTTTTCGATTACAGTTAAAATTGTTGGTTAAGTTCTAGTTTTAGGTGGATTGTTTGTTCTTTTTTTTAATAAATCTTTGTTGAAGTTCTTAATAGTACATTTAAATTAAAATTAAGAAAATTATGTACGGTTTATTGTAACCGCACAATATTCGTGCATGTTCTCGAGTCAGCGTTTTACACTACGACGTGGTTTTCTTGTCCATACTGGACAGTTGCCTTTTACCACTAATTACGGAAACACGTCATAGTGTACTTCGCAATCACAACTCACCACAACCTAACAACAGACGAATAAACAGACAACTTTAACAACTGTTTTTCTTCAACTAATACGGTAGTAGGACACATCAGACCCTACATCTTTGTTTTTTTTAAAGAGAATGAGACGGAAAGCAATATTATTACAACTCCGCTCTTTTCCTCTCAACTCTTTCGCTTCAGTGGTAGCGCAGCTCAAGTGCATGCTGGCTCGACGTTTACGGTCGCCGAGCATGTCACGGAAATAGGAGTCGGCATTTCGATTTTGGGAGGGTTCAATGTACTGCCTACTGAATTATGTGGTCACTTGTAGGGTTTGACATGACATGTGATACGAAATGAGCTTGTGCGCTTTCTATATTTTAATCGGGGTGGTATTGTGCCTGATATCAGTAGCCTTTACGTACTAAGGCTATTGGATGATTAGGCAGCGTTAGGTCCCCCTAACGCTGTTTAATCATTATCATTATATCATCATGGCATTATCTCCCGATAATGCCTACTTGAATGTTGATCTGCCATGATTATGTGGAGGCATAGATTGCCACTGTTGACTGAGGTACTACTGTTAAATCATCCATATGCCAGAGATATGAGCTAGTGGCTTACTTTGGTGGCGCAGTTTTTATTGCCGCACAGAATAGGTTCAGAAGGCGCCCTCCGCACTTTAGGTGCAAAGCTACAAGTACATTGGCGGGTCCGCCCAGCCGGGCCTTGACAGGTAGGGCTCCCACTTGCCGCTAGGCTTGCACGCTAGCCGCATCGCGTAATACCTTTTACGCGACAACTCGACAACCCTTCCGCGTCACTCTGCGCCAGACAGTGACAGAGTTATGCGTTAGAAAGAGAGGATTTGTGTAGGTAGATGAATATTTTACTAGGCAATGAGCGCATGCGCGAGCTGAATTGCACTTTGTTGCGTCGCGGCAAGAGTCAATATCTAAATATACGTTTTCGCGAAGTTAGGCTTCTGCACCTATTTATTCTGTGCCTGAAGTCAAGTTATAACGACCTAAGGCTGTGTCCCCAGTAGGCAAACTGTGAGCGGCCGACTGAGTTTGCGGCGTATCGGTTTAGTTCGCTCTTCCATATTTGAAATGGAGTGTCCACAGTTTGCTAGTTTTGCGCTCACTGTACGCAGTTTGCAGCGTAACGCTGCAAACTAGCAAACTGTGGACACTCCATTTCAAATATGGAAGTGCCTACTAAACCGATACGCCGCAAACTCAGTCGGCCGCTCACAGTTTGCCTACTGCGGACACAGCCTAAAAGGCGGAACCGACAATTTAACGTGCCCTCCGAAAAACGCAAGCGCTCAGTCGCTAATGCCACTAGTGGTCACCTATCCAAATCAGGTCAGAGGGAGATTATGCCTCGCTAATACTGATCTGCCATGATAAGGTCTGATTAATTATCCATTATTGACTGGTATAATGATTACGATGGGTTAAGCTTTCCTTGCGGTTAAATGTTAATTCAGTTCAGTTGGATTTTTTCTTCTTGCTATCTACTATGTGAAGTCGGCACAACATGTTCTCTTCTTCGACATTTATCTTTCAGTCGTCATTTAGCACTCACTTCTTTCTTACCCATATCATCTTTCACACAATTTATTTATCTCTTTGGTCTTCTGCTACGCATATACCCATCTATGATATCTAACACTCCTAGTCAGTTTTGTTGGTTTGAAAAGAATGCTTCTTTACTATTTACTCTTTGATGTTTTATACTAGCTCAGGTAGTCCTAAGCTAGTCCAAACACAGATCTGATGCAGTTTGCAAGTGTCAGCAACATAACCAAACCCAGGACATTGTACTTCACAATAATAGCTACATATTTTAATTATTATTAATTTGTATTAATTTAAGAGTCAATCATCTATATTTGTACGGTCCGCACACCCTGGCAATAGGTTTATAGTTCTAAGTAGTCTAAAATCAGTAAAACTCTGATATAAATTTTAACTGATGTATTGATAGAAAACTTATGATATTAATGATATGATAATGAGACGCGAGGTATGATCAATTACCGAACGCGAACTGATTCGTTGCAAATGATTGCTGGCGTAAAATGCTAAGATGACAATAATTAAGTAGGACAGTGTACGTGCTCGTACATTCTCCCGGGCCAGAAATTGAGGATGCTAGGATGTAGCTAAAATGATAAGTGAATGATGTGAGACATAGTGATTGAACAACGTTTGCTTAAAATTAAATGATTGTCCAATCTAAAATTGATTAATTAAATGAATTAATTTGTTAGTCTTTAGTCTCTATACGATTGGTTTGAACTGTTGATCGAAGAAGTGGGGGGAGCTTGATCTTTCGGAGATCACACGCGCACTACACGATTTATTTTCTACCTCACTATGAACATAGCCTTGATTTACTGCACTTTCACTGGCACATCTCACAGTAGGAGGCTCGAAGCTTGTCGCGCGTAGCTCGATCCCCGCTCCCTGTGCGCTCGGTGGCGCAGAGAGCTCCACGGGCGGCGAGAGCGGCGCCGCAGCGGGCGCCTCGCCTCGTGCTGTTCGCGCCCGCCAGCGGCGCCACACCAGGACCGCAGCCCCGATGAGGATGGCGAACAACACCAGATAGATAACGACGTAGTGATGAACGTCGTGATAAGAGACTCTCTCAGTCAATATTCCTTCTGCAGCGTTATCTTTCAGCTGCTTTAGCTGTTTGTCGATCTCCTCGAAATACTTTTGATGATCTGAGAAATCTGATTGATTTTCGACTTGATAAATAGGAGTTGATACATTGATGATATGGTTGATAGGAGGAATCTCTATGTTCATTACATCTGCTGCTTTTCTCATTGTATTTGACTGTAATTTGTGAGCAAAGATAGTGATTGATTCACTCTTTATGATACACTCTTCGCTAATCTCTATTATTCCTGACCTATGTAATTGCTCAGCGGAAACTTGATGCTCGCATATGATACGTACGGGGCATTGTCCGCAACAGGAATAAAGGAATGTGTTAATCTTGCTCAATTTAATCCAAGTATTTGTACAAGCAGATAGTGATGTTTGGCACTGGTCGGATAGGAGGCTTTTGACACACAGAGTTTCATCTAATCTCATATGGTAAGTAGGTTGGTTTAAAGGACATAAGTGTGAGTCCGTATCCAACTCTATACATTGATGTACATCTCTATCTGCGAGTGGTACATAAGTGTCTTTTTGTAAGTTGATAGCTATGTATTCAGATAAAGGAACCAAACTGATCATTTGGTTTTTGGTTTGCTGTGGGATTGGTACTAGCCTATAGAGTTCGAAATTATCTCTGCTGACCAACGGTATTTTGATTTCGAAGATGATGAAGTTTCTTGAAGCTCTAGCTTTGACGGAGAGAAGATGGTACATTCTTGATATGTCTGATTGAAGATTCCAGGGCAATGCCATGTCCTTGGATAACAATCCAGTGATTGTATTCATCTCGTCTCGTAACTGCTCAGGGGTAAGAAGGTGAAAGTTGAATCTTCCAGCATAGATGTTTGTCAAGGCATCAATGACAGTTTTTTGAATGTTTTTCAGGTTCATTAAGGTACCTTGTGCAATGACTGATGACAAAGTATAGTCACAGCAATTTGAAATGGATTGCATATCAACCCTTTGTTGATTTATTGATTTTTCAAGGTTGATAAGATGCTGGTTGAAAATCTTTCGTTGCTTGTCAGTAGATGCTGCCACTCTCTTTATTAGATTAAATTCTCCCTCAACAATAGAAGTCTGATTTTTCCACAGTAAAGCTAGGTGTTTCTCGTTCCCTTTGATAACTCCAATGTCTCGCTCGTACTTTTCTGCGAATTCTTGATCCAATACGCCGAATAGCTTGTTAGCTAGGTACCCGACACCGTTGATAAGGCCGCGCGGCAGACGCCGAGGCGCCGGCGCTCCGCTCAGTGGGAACTGCTTACCCATCAAAATGTTGTTATAGTGTTCGAGTTCATTCATTCCGTGCTGTAACTGGAGGAGGATGACGTCACACTGCGCTATCTTTTTATTTAATTGATTATTATTTTTACAAATTCCGTCTAAATGATTTATGTACTTGCTTAGCAGGTCTGTGCTTTGCCAATAAGGATCCATATCGTAATAAATTACAAGATTCCATTGATCTCGTTCCAGGCGAATATTGCTGATTCGATCGAAATAAAACCCTTGGCTTATGTTTAGATTAGCTAATTGATATTTGCTGTAGACGGGCGTTGACATTGTAAGCATAAACATGCACAACATAATGATAAAATTAGCTAAGGTCAGTTTCTTTGATCGTTTGCGTGTTGTCGGAACGTTTTGTTGTTTCTGTTGAAACTCACTTTCTTGTTTGACTGTTTCGCTAGCCTGCACAGGTAACTTAGATATTTTGGTGATAGGGCGTTTGATTTCACCGCTCTTGGTTTTTAGAGTAACTACGCGTACGTAATCATCTTTTCCGGGGTGCAATGCAGTGATTCTGCCTAAGGCCCATTTTCCAGATGGAAGATTAGCGTCGTGAATGATGACGACGTCGTTGATATTTAGGTTTTCCTTTGGTTGACGCCACTTGCAGCGCGTCGATAGTTGGGTCAGATATTCAGATTGCCACTTCTTCCAGATGTCATCGAAGATCCTTTGAGTGAGTTGCCATCTTGTGCGCTGATCTCTTTCGGTTTCTATGATAGTCAACGTGGGACCGCTCGCTAGGAAGTGTGCCGGGCTGAGATATTCTAAGTCTTCAGCATCTTCAGTGATAGGGCACAAAGGTCTAGCGTTTAAGCATGCTTCCAACTGAGCCAGCAAAGTGGTGTACTCTTCAAAAGTTAACTTTTGTTCACCGATAACTCTTTTTAGATGATATTTGAGGCTTTTCACTGCTGCCTCCCAGAGCCCCCCTGCGCTAGGCCAACCTGGGGCGTTGAAGTGCCACTGTATCTTCATATCTGTGATAGCTTCGTAAAAGCTTGAATCCAACGTTGCTTTAAGATTCAGGTATTCTCTGTTGAGAATCTTGTTTGAGCCTACGAAGTTTGTGCCGTTGTCACTGTATATGTGACTAGGAGCGCCTCTTCGCGCGGCCATTCTTCGTAAGGCTGCTAAAAAGGCTGATGATGTAAGGTCGGAGACAAGTTCTAAGTGCACGGCCTTGGTCACCATGCAGACGAACACTGCGATGTAGCCTTTGTTAGATTTTACACCGCGACCTTTGCTAGACTTGACGTCTACAAACCCAGTGTAGTCAACACCTGTCCTTTCAAATACTCGGGTAGGCCTGGTACGAGCAGCTGGTAAGTCTCCCATTATTTGTTCGTGCTTGATAGGGTCGTGGCGCCTGCATATGACACAGCCACGTAATTGCTTTTTCACGATTTTATTTCCTCCTACGAGCCAATATTTTTGTCTTAAATAAGCTGAAGTTAAGCGAGCCCCGCCGTGATAACAAGCCTTGTGGGCGTGGTCAATTAAAAGTTCAGCTAAACGACTATTTCCTGATAGTATGATAGGATGCTTCATGTCTTCAGGCAAGTTTGCATTCCTAAGCCGTCCTCCAACTCGTAAGATTCCCTTTTCGTCCAAAAATGGGTTGAACTCTGATATTTTGCTCTTATGATGTACCTGGTTGCCCTCTTTAATGCTCTTGATTTCCGTTGAAAATTCAAATTGTTGAACTTGTTTGATGATAAGGTGTTCTGCTTGGGTAAGCTCAGATATTGATAGGTATGATTGTTTGATGTTTTTTCTTTCTATAAATCTGAACATCCATGATAAAATTCTGATAACTTTGCTAATAGTGCTGTGATTGCATAGTAATTGATAAATGATATTATTGTCTAAATCTCGTTCAGTGACAACATTGATTTGACGGACCTTTTTCATTTCCTGATCGGTGAAAAATGTTGGCTGATCGCCCAGTCCATCGAAGTCTGCTAGCCAGGATGGTCCCTGCCACCACAGATCTTGCTCTGTCAACTGTGAGGCTGTTAGCCCGCGGCTAGCACAGTCCGCTGGGTTCTCCTCTGATTTGACGTAGCGCCAACATGCTGCTGGCATGATGATAGTAATGTCTCGGACTCTATTAGAAACAAAGGTCTTCCATCTGGAGGGATCTCCGTTAAGCCATCCCAGGACAATCATTGAGTCGGACCATCCATAGATCTTAAGCTGATAAGTACCTAAGCACTGTTGCACTTTAAGCATTAGCCGTGATAAGAGATGAGCGGCGCTTAATTCCAACCTTGGGATGGTGATGGATTTTCCACATGGTACTATTCTTGTTTTAGCTACCAGTAGAGTGATAATAGGCTGATTCTCTCGATAAACTTTGCAATAAATAACGCAAGCGTAGGCTTTTACCGATGCGTCACAAAAACCGTGTAGCTCGATTACGTCATGCGCGTTCGTTGACATCCATCTAGGTACTTGCAATTTGTTTATGTTATGTATGTCGTTTTTGATACTGATCCATTCTGATAAAATTTCATCGGGTAGTGGGTCATCCCATTTGATTTCAGACAACCATACTTTCTGGAAGATAATTTTTAATTTTGTTGACAATGGGGCCAGCCATCCCGCGGGATCAAATAGCTTTGATATATCTGATAATAGTGATCTTTTTGTTTCTTTGTCGGCGGTCGGTTCAATCTTCGAGCTAAATATAAACACATCTTGATGGTGATTCCAGCTGAGCCCTAATGTTTTTGATGACTCTGGTTGTTTGAAACTGAAATTTTCTTGTTTGTTTAGCATGTTTGCATCTGATAATTCAAGAATGTTCGACTTCCATTTTCTCAAATTGAACCCGCCAGATTTTAATAAATTGATAAGGTCCTCGCGCAATTGTTTTGCATCTTGTAGCTGATGAGTCCCGTGGACCAGGTCGTCCATGTAGAAGGAACTCTCGAGGACTGCAGCTGCTGCGCTGCTTTGATAATTTGTTTTTTCATCTGATGCCAACTGTCGAAGGGTCATCATGGCTAAGTAGGGCGCGGCCTTGGTCCCATAGGTCAAGGTCAAAAGCTCCCATTCGTTCAGTAATTCCTGCTCGGAATCTCTCCAGACGATCTTCTGCAGCTTTCGGTCTTCTTTGTTTATCCAAATTTGTCTAAACATCATCTCTATATCTGCTGTGAAAGCGAATTGATAAAATCGCCATTTAATGATAAGTGACTGAATGTCTTGCTGGAGGTTGGGTCCACACTTCATGACGTCATTTAGGCTGTTGCCAGACGATGTTTTAACTGAGCCGTTGAATACGACCCTAAACTTAGTCGTGGTTGATTCCGATCTTTCTACCCCGTGATGAGTGAAGAAAAAGTCGGGCTTGGTGCTTACAGCGGGAGTCATGTGGCCCATTAAATGATACTCCTTCATAAATGATTTATAATGATTTGCCATTTCAGGATTTTTAATGAATTTTCGTTCCAATGATTTGAACTGTGCAACTGCTTTATTTTTGGATAGGCCCAAGTTCTTCTCAAAGTCAGTTTTCATTGGCAGCCGTACTTCATATCGTCCGTCTTCCCGGCGAGTAGTGGTGCTTTTATAATACTGTACGCACTCCTGATCTTCTGATGATAGATTTGATTCTTCTGCAATGTCTTCAATCTCCCAAAATCTCTGGATTTCATCTAGATCATTTAAAACGACATTACACTGCAGAGTCCTCGCGCAGCCACTTAAAATCCATCCTAAGCGCGTGTTTTGCGCAATAGGAGAGTTGTTATGCTCGCCTCGGCAAATTCCTTCTAAAAGGATCAAGGAATAAATATCGGCTCCGAATAGAATGTCGACAGGACGGCTGTGATTAAATTCAGGATCGGCTAAAGTGATATGATCCAAGAACGACCAGTCGGGTCGGACAAAGGAAGAGCTTGGTAAACTTTTGATAAGATTTTTCATGATAAGTACGTCCGTTTGAAATTCGAAATTGCTATGAGTGGAGAAGCATTTGATAGTGATGGCTCCTTTGCAGTTTGACTGAGTTGCGCCTATTCCTGTGACCACGCCCTGACATCTTTGACGAGGTAGTCCTAGCAGTTGAGCTCCGTTTTCCGTTATGAGGGAAGTTTGGGAACCCTGGTCCAGAAGGGCGCGCATTTTGATAAAGGAACCCTTTGATGTTTCAACATTGATCACGGCTGTCGCTAAAAGAACTTCAGGTACTTCAGTTTGTGACACGTGCGAACTTCGACCGGTTGACTTGACTTGACCCTGTTTAGGCACACTGTTATTTGCATAGCTAGAAGTCGATGTTCCGTCGTCATTTTCACGTTGCGCAAACGCCTCATGAAGTAGTGTATTATGCGCTAAGTTACATTCGCGGCAGCGTTTTTCGGAAATACAGTCATTACCGAAGTGACAATAGAGACAGTTTTTGCATAGATTGAGCTTCTCGGCTGTTCGAAGTTTCGATGACGGCGACATTTCTCGGAACTTACTACATTTATAAATTCCGTGGTTATTCATTCTACAAATTGAACATTTATAAAATTTCGCTGTATGGACGTTTTTGTTCTGTTGCTCAATACGTCCGGTCGATGACTGCTTCTGATTGAAGTTATTATTCGATTTTTGATTTTTGATATTTTGAGTAGATTTAACATCAGACTTTCTACGCGTAGTTTCCATGTTCGTGAAGGTTTTTTCCAGGAATGATAGGAACTCCTCCAGTTGAGGTACCTCCTTGGGCGAGTTGACTGATGAGAGATATTCGCTGAGGGTCTCAGTGTCTAGCTTCTGACACATGAGATGAATGATGAGAGGGTCCCACGACTCTACTTTGACTCCTAAGTTCTTGATGGCGTTTAGGCTTTCGCGAGTAACATCGTGGATCCTTTTGATATGATTTAGCGACGCTTGCTGTGCCGCTGGGATGTTGAGCATCAAGTCGAAATGAGAACTCAATATTAGACGTTTATTGTTGTACCTGTTATTAAGAAGTTCCCAGCTAATCGAATAGTTATCCGACGATATAGATAGGTGCTGGATTAGTCTCTCGGCTTCACCCTTTACTTTGGTTTTCAAAAATTGCATTTTTTGCGCGCTAGATAAGGTCGGATTTTCGTGAATAGTTTCTGTAAAAAGATCCTTGAAACTAGACCACTGATGATAATTTCCAGAGAAAGTCGGGATTTCTATTTTAGGAGTAGACTTCTCCCTGTGTGATACAGAAGAGAACTTCCGATTAATAGCCTTGATGATATCATTGTATTTTTTCTCAGCTTGGAAAAAATGCGACTCGTACTCCGGATTTTTCTGACCTGCTGCTTCGCTATCTAGCTCCCAATGAAGAGTGTCGATCGTAGACCAACGTGTTTGAATGGTACGCAACAAGTGATCAAACTCCCATTTTTCTTCTATGGAATCTAAATTGGTGTTCGAGATGGTATGCTCAAATGCCTTGAAATTACTGCTTTGCTTCCGCAGCATCTCGTCGGTCTTGCTATCGCTACCCCGAGCTTGGTACGAGAAATCCGTTGGAGTCCCCGGCACAGTCATAGGGGTGGCTGGTCTGATAAGAGTGGAAGGAGTTTTGATTTCCTCCCTCGGCTTCATGTAGTTCTGAATAGCTGCCCGGATGTTGGTGTATCTGTCTCCCGATTGCTCAAATTTATTGGTCGTAAAATAAGGATGAGAACTAGTACCAAATCCACACAGCTTTACATGATTTGATTGAAATTCTTTCCAATAGCTATCAAGAGTGTCTAACCTGCGCTTGATATAGTCAGGAGTTTTCCTATCCGAACCGTCTTTCTTGAAATTCGAATAAAGTTGCTCAATCGCCTCGGTTAGTTGCTCTTGAGTTGCTAGTAAGTTTTCCTGGCTCGACATCTTGATAAGTTATGAGAGTCAGTGATAAATGGAAAGATCTTACTTGGTATCTGCTTGTACTTGATGAACGGTGATGCGACGCTGCTACGCCTCCGTCCGGTGGTGGTGTCTGTTGACTCCTGCTGTTGCTGTCGCAGGCCGGCTTGGCCCACGAGTGGTATCTGATGATACCCGTTGACTTGATACGGTGAGCTGTTTGCTCACACTGATGATGATAGTTCCACTTGCCAATGGAAATCCTCACTTATGTCCGAGTCACTGAGTCACAGTTCAACTAAGGCACTCGCGAGGGTGGTATATCAGTTTTAAAATTTAAAAAAAAGGATGTACGGTCCGCACACCCTGGCAATAGGTTTATAGTTCTAAGTAGTCTAAAATCAGTAAAACTCTGATATAAATTTTAACTGATGTATTGATAGAAAACTTATGATATTAATGATATGATAATGAGACGCGAGGTATGATCAATTACCGAACGCGAACTGATTCGTTGCAAATGATTGCTGGCGTAAAATGCTAAGATGACAATAATTAAGTAGGACAGTGTACGTGCTCGTACAATATTTTAATTAATACTTAAATAAATTGTTAGTTTGAATAGTTGCTTTAAGCCGGAAGTACTAGCTGTCATGGCGGGCCGCTCCCTCGACAAATCTCGGCTCGTCGGCTACAACCCGATCACCCGATCACCCGATCACCCGATCGAGGTCTTCGTGCAAAGTCGAGCCGGCCCGCCCTGCCAGTTGCATTTTGCTCTTCAAACTAGAAGGACGTCTTCTATTAAATTAATTGCTGTTTATTGGTGTAGTGAAGTGAATATTATAATATCGTTATACATGTGAGTACCTACCTACTTTTATTTGATCCTAGACTAGATTATTTACCCGGTCTTTAAGAATATTAGGCTCCTAAGCTCCATCAAATGAGATGTCGCTCACATCCGAAGCGGGATATATACCTAACATACGCTTCACATAAGTGGCCGCATTTTTGAATTTGTTAGTCCATCCTGTTAGCAGATTGAGATTTTGTTTTGACAGACAGACCTTGAGATCTTTTTTTTGCTGAGTCAGGGCTACTCCCTGATAGCATTAAATCGCTGCGGGTGTTATTCTATGTTAATTGTTAACGTATACCCAGGTATTCGTGACATTTACTTTTTACCTTCAAATTATTATCACCGGGTAAATAGTGTGTTGAATGGTTTAGAGAAAATAACATGATCGATCATAATTATTGTTTTGTGGTTGCTCTGTTTCTGTACTTACCAAAGTTGCCTGAATATAATCGCTTTGAGCGATAAGGCCGCCCATTGTGCCACTACTTATTCGCTTAGAAGTAGTTCTGATAAATTGATAATTTAAATTGAAATTGAATCATACATGGGACTATAGTATGTAAGGTATTTATTAGGTATATAATCAGTATCAAGGATATAATGAATAAGCACCTAGTAGGCACATAATAAAATAGTAAAAATCAAATTGAATGTTTCTCTTTATGAACTTTAATCTGCCGAGTTTCTTTTTTTTAATAATTACAGTAGAGGCACCTGAGCAGAGAGACAAATTTGCTCTCCATCCCAACCTATGGAGCGTACAGCAGAGAGGGACAACGTGCAGCGTGGCCGTAGCAAGAGTTCCCTGGCTAACTACCCCCTGAGCTGTCAGGACCACTGCCGCTCGCGCAGCTGGGTGAGACGTCACTCGCGCAGCCGTGCGAGCCACGCATCCGTGCAAGCCACCGCTCGCGCAGACGTGCGAGCCACCGTTCGCGCCGTCGGGCGAGCCATCGCTCGTGCAGACGTGCGAGCCGCCGTTCGCGCCGTCGGGCGAGCCATTGCTCGTGCAGCCGTGTGAGCCGTCGTCCGCGCCGTCGGGCGAGCCATCGCTCGTGCAGCCGTGCGAGCCGCCGTTCACGCCGTCGGGCGAGCCATCGCTCGTGCAGCCGTGTGAGCCGTCGGGCGAGTCATCGCTCGTGCAGCCGTGCGAGCCGCCGTTCGCGCCGTCGGGCGAGCCATCGCTCGTGCAGCCGTGAGAGCCGCCGTTCGCGCCGTCGGGCGAGCCATCGCTCGTGCAGCCGTGTGAGCCGTCGTCCGCGCCGTCGGGCGAGCCATCGTTCGTGCAGACGTGTGAGCCGCCGTTCGCGCCGTCGGGCGAGCCATCGTTCGTGCAGACGTGTGAGCCACCGTTCGCGCCGTCGGGCGAGCCATCGTTCGTGTAGACGTGTGAGCCGCCGTTCGCGCCGTCGGGCGAGCCATCGTTCGTGCAGACGTGTGAGCCGCCGTTCGCGCCGTTGGGCGAGCCATCGCTCGTGCAGCCATGCGAGCCGCCGTTCGCGCCGTCGTGCGAGCCATCGTTCGTGCAGACGTGTGAGCCGCCGTTTGCGCCGTCGGGCGAGCCATCGCTCGTGCAGCCATGCGAGCCGCCGTTCGCGTCATCGGGCGAGCCATCGTTCGTGCAGACGTGCGAGCCGCCGTTCGCGCCGTCGAGCGAGCCACCGCTCGCGCAGTCGACTGGCCAGTCACCAGCCACGCGGTCCAGTCGCCAGCAGATTGAAGATGAGTCTCTTATAGGACATCCCTGGTCCTACTTCTATATTGGACAACCCTGGTCCACAATTAATTTTAAAGGACATCCCTGGTCCTACTACTATTGGACAACCCTGGTCCACAATTTATTCTTAAGGACATCCCTGGTCCTACTACTATATTGGACAACCCTGGTCCACAATTAATTTTAAAGGACATCCCTGGTCCTACTACTATATTGGACAACCCTGGTCCACAATTAATTTTAAAGGACATCCCTGGTCCTACTACTATATTGGACAACCCTGGTCCGCAATTTATTGTAAAGGACATCCCTGGTCCTACTACTATATTGGACAACCCTGGTCCGCAATTTATTGTAAAGGACATCCCTGGTCCTACTACTATATTGGACAACCCTGGTTCGCAATTCATTATTGTAAAGGACAACCCTGGTCCACAATCTATACTGATATAATAAGGCGGAAGAGTTTGTTTGTTTGAGCGCGCTAATCTCAGGAACTACCAGTCAGATTTAAGAAAAAAATATTATTGCATTTGATAGCTAAACTCTTGGGGAGGGTTGTGGGCTGCTTTTCATCATCATCACCATAAACCATCACTACGGGGGCAACGCTGCGAGGGCGCTACTAGTTTATTGTAAAGGACAACCCTGGTCCATTATTTATTGTAAAAGACATCCCTGGTCCTTTAGATAGCTTGGATGGACATCCCTGGTCCTCTAAAATGAATGTATTTTAAATAGAAGTGTAGAAGTAATTTTAAATAAGCTTCCTATTCTATTCCTTATCCTATTCTAGTGAACGAGCAATATTTGTTTGTTTGAAGTTTGTTTGATGTTTGTTTGTACGACGTTCTCGAAAACGGCTCTAACGATTTCGATGGAATTTGCAGTACGTTTGTTTACGGGGGCGAAAAATCGATCTAGCTAGGTCTCATATCTGTGGAAAGCCGTTTTCTCGGCATTTTCACGCAAAAAGTGCAATGTGGTTCATAATTGAACCACTAGATGGCGTTCGTTGGTTGCCAACCAACCAGATATTGGTATTTGTGTGAATTATGTTGCGCTTATGATAAATTATGTTTGTTGTTATCGATCGTTCGAGGTCGTACGATGATTTTGGATGGCCGACTGTCAGCAACATAACCAAACCCAGGACATTGTACTTCACAATAATAGCTACATATTTTAATTATTATTAATTTGTATTAATTTAAGAGTCAATCATCTATATTTTAATTAATACTTAAATAAATTGTTAGTTTGAATAGTTGCTTTAAGCCGGAAGTACTAGCTGTCATGGCGGGCCGCTCCCTCGACAAATCTCGGCTCGTCGGCTACAACCCGATCACCCGATCACCCGATCACCCGATCGAGGTCTTCGTGCAAAGTCGAGCCGGCCCGCCCTGCCAGTTGCATTTTGCTCTTCAAACTAGAAGGACGTCTTCTATTAAATTAATTGCTGTTTATTGGTGTAGTGAAGTGAATATTATAATATCGTTATACATGTGAGTACCTACCTACTTTTATTTGATCCTAGACTAGATTATTTACCCGGTCTGTAAGAATATTAGGCTCCTAAGCTCCATCAAATGAGATGTCGCTCACACAAGTAGTTAACTTTCCGTGTAACTCTGTTATAAGTTCATTGTCTCTTTGTAGAATGCAGACACGACGTTTCCTTTTACCGTTACAAGCTCGTATTAATTTGTATATAGGTACATTTTCTGGAACGAAAATCACAATGACGTTCGGCCGAAATTCAAACTCATAGAGACTCAAAGTCCAGATGAAAAGTCGAGAGTACAACCTAATGAGTCAACACGTCTTTCATATATTCAACAAATTCAAATAATGATTGGATTAGTAATTAGCGGAACAGACACACGGAACCATATCGAATAAAAGTTACTACAACTCTTGCAATACGTTGAAAATACTGATCAGCGCAAAGTTTTAATTAAAAAAGTTGGGAAAAGTTTTTTGTATGTTCAGCTACCGTGAGCTGAGCGGGTCATCCATGAAGCCCGGTGATACCTATGTATAGAAAAACTACGTTAAAAAATAGAGCTTATCAATCAGGTATGGATAGATTGGTACATGGAGTGGTATAGTGTTGGGCAATATGGTTCAATTGAATTGTTTTTGAAATAAAGAACATGTTTTTAATTTCAGTTTTTAAATATAAAATTAAAAAAATTCCAAAATTATTAACAAAATAATTGTTTAAAATGAAAAACTGATTCAGTCTCTAAACTTTTAAAACTATGTACATACGTATGTACGTATGTTGCATGTATTATTTGATGGTATGTCTAAACCTAGGAGTACCACAAAACCAGAAAAAATACAGTCGCAAGGAGGAAAATGAGACTACAAAAATCCCACTTCCCCAAAAGGTAAACACAGATAATTACTACCTTATAAAGCAATTTCCCTGTAAACACCTACATAATGAAAGCACAAGTACATGAAAAAAGCCTACAAAGTGATGAGAAAAAAATTAAGCGCCTCGACGTCGGCGGCGCGTGGGTCAACAAAGATAATTTTCCTGCAATAAATGAAGGCATGGTTAATTACTACCTGGCTTTTGCAGATAGGACACAGAGGTGGATCAAGATAGTGCTGCCATGTGACGTCACAGAGCTTTGGGGACCTTTTGTGATCGAGTTTTTGTTTACGAAAACAGAATTTGACCACGTTTTAAATTCGTCCACCCGCTGGAAACTGTGAATTGAATCTATAAAAAGAGAATATCCGATCAAAAAACGTTCCGTAATTATTTTTTAATGGTATTATCTTTTTACAGGTTCCATGGTATAGCTTGCTACGCTCGCCGTAAACTTGTATATCTGGGCGTCGATTCTCGTACCGAACTTTTTATCAACCTCAACCAAAACCTCAACTAAAGCGACTGTTTCCATGACTACTAATAACAAACGACTCAGTTGTGGTGAGGTTTTGAACTTTGGCAGAACAAATTTTTGAAAAGCTATTCTACTATTTCACATTTAAGAGATCGAACCAAACCAAAGCGGTTGTCATCTAGTAGAATACAGGCCCTGTTGTTTGCTTTTACAGTTTCATGATAACTTTCTTGGTTGCCTGGCAAAGATTATGAATGATGGTCTCATTGTTTTGGCTTTTTTTGTGTTTTAAATGTAATCTTTTCTGTCGAAAGAAATTAAGTTTTCTCTATATTGTTTCGTATAAAAAAATGTTTATATTTTCTAAATGCTCTTTAACCATTCTATTTAATTTTTATTCGGTGAGATAGCAGAAATCGGAGGAAAACAGGCGGCCTGAGATAAGCCGCGACGCCGCATAATGGAGACTTAGAGGAAATTAGTGCTCGCTCATTAGCGATACCCGCCGTAGTTAATGTTCGATGGCTTGCCTTCGCTTTAAAATTTAAATTCGTATTGTTAGCATTTTGGTAAAACTTTGAAATTGATAGCTGCAGTATACAAAGTAAATCACAGTCAATAATCGTAATATCGAAGAGGTTAAAATTACGTATGAAGTATGTAGAAACATCCAAATTTTTATTTTTTTTAGAACATAACATCTTTTCACATCACTAGTTCTTAAGTTCTTAAGTGAATATAATAATATGATAAAGTATTTTCATTAATGAATTAATCCTTTTTCGCATAAAATAAGGACTTTTGGCGATAGCATAAACACCGACCTCTGTGACAGCTTATAGAATATAGAGCATCAATCAGTCTTGAAGTACCACGAATTAAACCACGTCATACAGTAGTTCTATATTTTTTCTATAAAAGTTGATAAGTATCTAAGAAAATCATCATGCTTTGGTACGTAGGACTATATTTTCATCCCACTTACCAAGCGCAACTAAATTCGGTTTACTCCAAACATCAATATTCGCGTCCTAGCAAATGTGAATTCTGGTGAAAATACACATCGATAGAGCTTGGTATTTTTCTGGTTCTTTTAGAAAGATCCTCGACCCTTTAAATTCGTTGGTTCTTTTTAAAAACTCGGAGCGCATAGCACGAGCTTTAAAAGGTAAAGAAAAACATCCTGAGAAAACCAGTTAGCTTTCTAACGGTGGAGATGAGCTTGCAACTTGAATACTAACTTCTGGAAAATGTGAGCAAGTAAATTCACAAAATAAATTATATAGGTACAAATGTGTATTTGGACATATCTCTGACTTCCCCCTAAGCTTCAAATGATCTTAAATGCCTAAATAATCTAAGAGAGTGTCTACCGCCCCTTACAGTATTGGTCATGTTTCGTACGATTCTTTTTTAAATATTTTATATAAAGGCCACTGTCCTTTACCGAGATCCTTTTCAAAAACAAGTTTGCATAACATCGATGTTCAGCTACACTTCATTATTGGGCAAAAGCAAATTCTCAGCAGAAGTTCTGATTGTCGGAGCCAATCTTCGATCCCATTTTCCAACGCCCTTGAATGTGCAGACGCTCTAGCAGTCTGTAGTCGAGATTATTCGGTCTTATGCCACTTTTACAGTGAAAACTGGATATTATTATGAAATGCAGTACCTAGAAAACATTTAATTTAATTTATGTTTTATGTTTTTATGTACCTACCTATTTATGTTTTTTTTTAATGTGTTGAGGCGGCGATACAAAAACATTTTATTTTACCAATCATATAAAATTATTACTGATTTTAGATTCACACATTGAAAACCGTTCAACAGTCGAAGATTTAAAATATCATGGTAACTTTGGATTTTATACCTTTAACCTTCTTTTTCCTGTTGTCTAGGATGAGATGGCTATAGCATGTTTCTTCTGTCATGTTCATAGTTTATTATTTTTCGTGACAGACAGACATTGCAGTTTGGTAGGAGATGAGACCCGGCGCATTCTGCTTCCTACGTGATTTCATCCTTACAAATGTATTTTTACCAAGAAAATGCAATCTTGCGGCGAGCGTTTCGTAAATAAGTGAACAACTTAATTCTGCACTGTCTGTTTCAAAATGCAAGCTTAGAACTAAGAAATTAACAAATTACATCTTACCTATTTTTATTCAGTTGAAGTGAAGAGTTTCTAGCATTTACTTTTTTTTTTCAGTTTGAGTTATGTACTAAACCCGGTTAAGAGAATGATTTATTTTAATAATATCTCATGAAGTCTTTACAAAGTAAAAAAAAATTAGCACAAACCTAAAATTACTAAATAGTTATTGGAGGTGTAGTTTTGCTCCACCAGCCGTACCTAACAGTCCAGACAATGCCCCTTCTGACTATAATTTGTTACGTTCGATCCAGAATGCCTCAGCTGGAATACACTTCAGTTCAGAAATATGTTCGTGAAAAATTGTCTTGATGCTTTTCTGGCCTCAAGATATGAGAAGTGGTTTTGGGATAGAATCCATAAACAGCAAGACAGATGGAAAGAAGCTTCCATTAAAAAACTACAGATCTTTAGTAAAACACGTTTTTTTTTCCAAATGTTCTTTTATGGTGTAGGGTGTGTTGGCATTGTGTTTGTTGTAGCTTCACCAGCCTGTAGTCTGATTGATGAGTCTGGTTATTCTGCTTAGATAATCATAATGCCTTTAAACATTGATGTTTTAAAAAGGGGGAGATAGGTGACTTACCAAAATTCCTGGTCCTACAAAACTGAGTCCAGTGGACAAACCTGCCCTCAGTGCCGCGCGGAACATCGTCTCAAACGCACCTTGAAGTTGCTAATAGACAAAGATAAAGAGAGCAACTAAAGCAGTCGTGCGAGCGAGACAGCATTGCAGAGCGGCCGGGCTCTATCGTATCGGTTCCATTCGGCTGGAGCCGACAGAACCTGGCCGTTAGCCATTGATGTCTCGCTCGCACGGAGCAATGTGTGTATTTTGGTGTAAGTAGTGGTGCGCCGAGCCCAAGTTTTTGCATGCAATGTTAGTGCGTCACCTATCTTCCCCTTTTGAAAACATCATTGCCTATATATGAATAATTTGGGGATCTAGGTTGTTATGAGTGCGTTTGCTGCACCGTAGTGACCGCAGCTACCTCCCACCAATTTAAATTTATTCCGTGCCGCTGCCACATCGTTAAAGTCAAGGGCGTGCTTAGTACCGACAGTTTCTTTGAGTATTTAGGCACTGGATAACATAAATCACTGTAAAGATCGACCAATCTAATGTAGGTAGTCTAAGTGTTCTGTTGGACATTATACTACGACGGTTACATCCTCAAGATCATAATATTTTTGACCATGTAGTTTCACTTCTCAATGTACTAGGGCATCACATAATTTTAGAGTACTGTAAAATCTGTAAAATTAAAGCATTAGTAACAAAATAATGACACTCTGGCATCCCTATCTGGCAACCCACTCGCTCGGCTCGCGCCAACTTCATTCGTTTCTTATGTGCGGGCATCGCAACATCGCAATAATTACGAATTTATTTTTTTCGCAAGAAAGTTACAATTAAAAGTTTATAATTGGTAAAACAACGTAAACGAAGTGGTGATTATAGAATAAGAAAGAAGATTAAACTTTTGGAAAGGAGTTTATGAAAATCATCATCGTCTACGAGAGATGAAGGGAGGTAACAGTTTTTTTGTTTACTTAATTTCACCCAATTATCAAAAAATATTACCTATAGATGCATACAACAAATAATACCGTAAAATATTTACGACAAATAATTTTTACATGTCGACAATTCACATTAAAAAATATGTGACTACCTTCATTTTATTTTTGTCTCAGGTTTATTGTTGTATTGTTTATCGTTGCATTGTGATATTTATTCATTATAATAAACGATCTAGATTACGTCTTAGTAATAACAATTTTGTCGTATTGCAATTTCAAAGTGCCAAAAACTGCCGGTTTTTTTTGTTTTCTTTGCACACAGGTCACCAACGATGTTGAAATACCTACCTGCGATATATGTATTACGCGACGAGCTCGCGTTTGATAATTATCGCTCAGTCTCGTGTCGTCACATTATGACGACCAATGACTTTAAAACAATAAAAAGGGCAGTCTGCAGATTGGATGGATATGTCTACCTGCCAACACAGGTCAAGGGTGTAAAAAACCTAGGTCCCCAGCGTTATACTGCGTGACGCGATCACGTTTGATATCGCTTAGTCCGGAATGACTTTAAAATAACAACAACTGCAAACTGCAGATTGTAAGTATGTCTACCTGTGCATACAAGTCAAGGAGGTGGAAAACCTACCTGCGTTATACTGCGTGACGCGATCACGTTTGATATCGCCCAAATGACTTTAAAACAATAAAAACGGCAGACTGCGGATTGGATGTATAATTATGTTTACCTGCCCACACAGGTTAAGGGTGTAAAAAACCTAGGTCCCCTGCGTTATACTGCGTGACGCGATCACGTTTGATATCGCTTAGTCCGTAATGACTTTAAAATAACGACAACTGCAAACTGCAGATTGTAAGTATGTCTGCCTGTGCATACAATTCAAGGAGATGAAAAACCTACCTATGTGACGCGATCATGTTTGATATCGCTTAGTCCGTAATGACTTTAAAATAACAACAACTGTAAACTACAGATTGTAAGTACCTGTGCATACAAGTCAAGGTGGTGGAAAATCTACCTATACTGGGTGACGCAATCCCGTTCAATATCGCTCAGTTTCGTGTCGTCGTGTGATGACGACCAATGACTTTAAAACAATAAAACTGCAAACTGCAGATCGTAAGTATATGATCGTAAGTATATGTCTATCTGTGCATAAAGGTCAAGGGTGATATATATCTACCCAGAATTATAGCGCAATGCGATCACGCTTGATTTCGCTTAGTCTCATGTCGTCACGTGATGACGACAAATGGTTTTAAAATAATAAAAACTGTGCAGATAGAAAGTATTATTATGTATACCTGCCCATACAGGTTAAGGGTGTTAAATACCTACCTACGTGATATTGTGTGACGCAAATACGCTTGATATCGTTCAGTCTTGTTTTATTACGTGATGACGATCAATGGTTTTAAAATAATAAAAACTGCAAACTGCAGATTGTAAGTATGTTTACCTGTAAGTATTGTGTCTATTGTAAGTATAAGTCACCAGGGTTAAATAACTACCTGCGTTATACTGCGTGACGTGAACACGTTCCTGTCGCTCAGTCTCATGTCTCATGATGACGACCAATGACTTTAAAACCAATAACAACTACAGACTGCACATTGTACAGGTTATATTACCTGACTTTTGTAACTTTGATGAAAGCGTAGTATGTCATCTACCACTCTCAGAGCGCGGCTATTACAATTCCCGACTCCATCACCGTGAGCTCTACTTGATTTGTCATAGTCAGACCATGACAATCGGTTCATGCATTGTGTCTGAATAAAAAATATAAAATTATTATGATTATTATTATTATCTATCTTTATAGGAGCTCTCTAAACGTTGGGGTCGGATTCTGGTGGAAGGTGACCGAGACCAAGAAAACCAATAAGACCTTGTAAAAAATACTTTAATATTTAAATATTCTATAAATATAAAGGCCTTCAGATTAAAAGGTATGAGCTTAGCTTATTCTCTAGAACGAAGCAGTAGCAGGCAAACTGGAAGGCCATTCCAGAACTAAACCACCCAGACCATTCAGGTGGGGTGGACCGAAGAACAGATGCCAAATCAGAGGTAATCGTCTTAAGATGGGTACCCGTTCCAAGGGCGGAGACCACCGCCTGCCGCGAGCTCTTCCTGCACCAAGACTGAGTTCAGGACCCGCAAAACGCATAAGAGGTAAGTAATACTACTTCATGCTAACAATTTGCGCTATTTTATGCATAATTACTGCGCACTCTGCTGTACCCAATGATCTTCTACTATACCTTATAAACTGAGGTAGATGTGTTGTGTTGTGCCCCGCTCCGCGTGGCGAACTAACTTCGGGCTGGATAGCTTGAGTCAACTCGGTCGCTCGTCACAGGCTGTCATTTGCGACTTGCTGATCACGTAATTGTGAAAATTATATTTATCTCGTTCTGACAACGAGGTTTTGTATTTCTCTGCTATCTTTTGGTTTCTTGAGTGATGTAGTGTAAACGAAGCTGCGAATATTCTACCTACTTAGCTGTAAAACAATTTCGCCGCGTTTGAAAGCTTTTATAATGAGTTTAATTAATATAACGTCTCTGTTGGAAAAATATCATTAGCTGTACCTAGCTATGTGAATGGATTTAAAATCCCGTTTAATAGTAGACCTCCTGTACAAATGTTGGAACAAGCTAACCAAAAGTTTAGCAATACGGAGTTACTCGTAGAGCAGTTATGTTCAGCTACTCATAAGTTATAGTCATCAGAATTTGTGATTCTTACATAAAACATATTCCAGACAATTTTTATCTCAAACTTTTTTGACAAATTATTCGTGAAGGCACTTCTAGATTTAGTGTTAAGTCGATTTATCTTTCAGTCAATATTTTAAAGTAGTAGATACTTGCACCGCTGCTAAATTACTTATTAAAGACTGATTCATGGCTATGATAGACTTGCAAGATACATATGTTTTTTAGTACCCGGTCCATAAGGGCCTGTCATTTCTTATCTAAGAAATACGGACTGATTCTAGTCATTTATTAAAATGAAATTCAGTGCATAAATTATACTTATAATTGCCACGACAGAGTCAAGGAAGCCTTCAAGATTAGGTTTTATTATTATTAATCAAAAACCTTTTTGAGTTCGAATTAGACTCTCGTACCTAACAGGTGCCTGAATTTGGCAGAATTTTAACACAAATAGAACACTTATCTTGTTAAAACTCGTTCACTAACCCTAAAGGATTTCACGAAATTTTTTCGTATTACTTTGCTCAGCTTGTCCTGCAGCTGCCCGTGGACGGCTATAGGTACGCTTCGAATCGGCTTGAATTTGAGAAATTTCTAGCTTCTTTGATTTAATGATTATGACTCCTACATGGTACACAACACACATATACCTACGAGTAGCTTATATCCAGATTTGTCTTTGTGGCGAAATTATATTTTAATTTCAAATAATCCTATTTATGGTAATAGATTTTTATGGATGCGCCTTTAAAGGATTAGGGCGTCTTAATTTTAACGGAGAACATGTAAACGGTTTCTAGGACTGCCGAGCCAGATACACTATCAACCTTTTAGAACTTAAAGCTGCTTCTATAGAATTACAGTGTTTCGCTGGCAAATCGATACAAAATAAATTTTGATCCGTAACGATAAAACGAACGCGATATGTAATTATGATGAGGAGGTGTCCAGTTTAAGCATTTAAACAATTTAAGTAGTAAGATCTAGTAGCGGCGTTATAGTGTAGCATATTCGAAAAATCCAAAATCAAAAAAGAAGCTGGACCAGGGATCCAGATGTTTTAAAATTATTATTGATACAATATGGAGTCTATCTCAAACAAGTTTGAATGATTTATGAAAATGATTTATTTGCCACTAGAATAAATATGTAAATGTCATAAGTTCGTCTCTTGAAACGAGATCCGTCCGCATTCGATATCGATGCGTTTACTCTAGACTGGAGTGTTTATTTGTTTCTAAACATTACCTCCTTTTTTCATTCATTGTAATATACTTAAGTAAACTAAGCAATAATCGTGCTACTAGAATTGGTCGTCCCTTATTGGCCTAGCGGCCTTGGTACCATGGTACCCATTGTTCATAAAAATATATATATATATCTCAAGGCAAACTAGTTTACATAATACCACATTAGGTACTCTTTTCAACTTTCAGACTCTGGCAGCGACACCCTAGTGTCATCGCTGTTATTGAGCAGGCCTACTCAAGACAAGCACTTTAAGCAAGTGCTATAAAATTGATATACCTATCATCTTTTTCTAAAAGTTCTTTAAAACAATAATAACTGTGATCCCACAAAATGGTGGCAATTTTTGCACCAAACTTTAAATTGACTGTTTAGAAGTTATATTCTATTTGTAATCGATTTTCTAGTTAGCGAATATAAATCTGGGTCAAATTATTCGATTTTGAATACTTGTCATTCAGCGCTTGCAATATTTGGTAAACGGATGAGTCAAGATGATAGAATAGAACTAAACTTTGTTTTTTCCAATAATGAAAATAATCTGAAATCTGAATCTTGTAGGTGCTTGATCATCTTTCGAAATTATTTCCTAAACAGATAAATTTTTTCTTACAAAACGATACATAATAATAATAATAATAATAATAATAAAACGTTTATTTCAGGCAACAATAGTACAAGTGAAAGATGTTAAATACTTATAACTACGGCCCATATAAATATATACCTTATAGTCTAACATACATATTATAAACTTATCTACTAGCACGTAATGTCTGTGACGTGTGACACTCGGTATGTGCTGTGATCGGTAGTCTTCCCCTAATGATAATGCGAGTGTCTCGACAATAAGCCGATAGATAATGCAGATTTTGCCAGTCAAATAGTGGCGTCTATGCGTAACGGAGTCCCAATACATATCTTATAACGAACCGACTCGTTTGGTCAGAAGTTCTACATTTGACCCAAAATGATGAGCGTGATGTATTTGGGTTTTTTGTAAAATATTTTAAGTAGGTATTCTATCGGTTTCACCAATATTTAAATAATTGAATATTTTAAATTGAATATTTATTTATTTGCAGATTCCATTTTTTTGTCAAAACATGCAATCGTAAGTTGATTGTAAGACATCATTAGGTATTAATGTACCTACCTGCTTTTGCGTTAACCGCTTATGTCGTTAAAGGTCGCTAAACATCTACATGGTCAAAAATATTATGATCTTGAGGATGTAACCGTCGTAGTATAATTGATGGTTAAACAAACTTACCAAGTGAAGTTTGGCCATAATTATACGAGACGGTTACATCCGAAGAGATCAAGAAGGTCCCACCCGAACCCATAAAGGCCCTTGCTACTTTAACGACATAAGTGTCTCTGAAGAAATGAAGTTGGCGCGAGCCGAGCGAGTGGGTTGCCAGATAGGGATGCCAGAGTGTCATTATTTTGTTACTAATGCTTTAATTTTACAGATTTTACAGTACTCTAAAATTATGTGATGCCCTAGTACATTGAGAAGTGAAACTACATGGTCAAAAATATTATGATCTCTTCGGATGTAACCGTCTCGTATAATTATGGCCAAACTTCACTTGGTAAGTTTGTTTAACCATCAATTATTTTGTAATTAATTGCGAAATTACTTTCTTTAATTGTTTTTTCTATAAACTCTCTTGCAGACCGTAATCAATCTGCAAAGTAAAATAAACAAATGATATGAATAAGAAATCTACTTCTATCATAGCATGTTGAATTGACACGTTCACTAACAATTTAGATAGGCAGTGATAGCAGATTCAAAGAATAGAATACGCGCACAATCTTGAGTACATTCTGTTGCGTAGTTTATTAATATGTACTGTGATTCTGTGTTAGCTTGCCCTCAAATTCCCTTGTTAACTTCTAGATACAATACTAATGTCGAGCATTTTTACATTTTCAACGCATATAATAGTGTAGGCGTAGAATAAAGTGAAAAAAATATTACAGCACCTACCTATACAAATAAATGCGCCCATGTGAGGGGTACGACACTTGCTAGGTACAATTATACCTTTTCATGATTGAAGAGTAATAATTGTACCTAATTGTACCTAATTCATACTTATTAAAATAGATTTGTAATACAATGTACATGTCTGTAATTTATTTCCCAATCCGTAGCTGTGTAGTTCAAGTCCTGTGCCCATTAACTTAATATATGGGTATGAGCAATCGACGTTTTGTTATGTTCCGAGAGTCAAACGGTCGTATTAATTGCTAAATAACTCGTGTTACAGTTAATTTTGTTGAAATAATGAATGACTTTGCTGTTGCGTTCGAGCGTGAGAGAAAAATGCACTTCAACTTCAAAATGTATGTTCTTTACCAATTTTATATGTTTTATATGTTTTTGTGTATGTTTTTTACCAACAATATAGATATAACAATGCTGTAGTACCTACCTACTGCTAAAAAAGCTTTTTTAATAACAATAAATGTACGTTATAGTCTTATTTTTAGAAGTTTGTTACTACAAAAATACTGAATCTGTAAGTTGCTAAATTGAAATTTTTAAAAAACGACTTCAATGTTACAAGCTGAGCAATTTTCTGCGCTCTCGAGGTGCGTTTATTTTTATAATTCCGAAGATCCTCGCCAGATCCTCACCAAACTTTAGTGGGACCTGATTACGGTTAGGTACTAGTACCATTTCAAACAAAAAAATAATTTTCCAAAAATTGGTCCAGGCGTCTTTGAGTGATTGGGAAACATACATAAAAACATATTCCGGTGACTTGAGAACCTCCTCTTTTGAAGTCAGTTAAAAAAAAGTCAGGAATCAATAGATCGTTTAATATACTTACGTGTATACTTTTATGTAGGTACAATTAAAATTAAAATTAGAGACCAGACTAAATCCAACGTATTATTTTCAACTTGTATTTATAGAACATACCTATTGGGAACTGATGATAAACCTACAGTTTCAATGAAAAGTCAGTATCAATTTATAAATCAAACAAACAGATGCTTAACAATTTTTGACGGAATTTTAAAACAGTCAATTACAGTGTTTTGTTGATTTTAAAACATGAATGTAAATAAGAGGACAGTGTCCGTGTTTGCGTCGGGTTGATTGCCTCTATCCGAGTCAGGTTGTTCCCAAGCGAACCCGAAAAATAAATAAAAAAATTACGACCTGGCTAGAAGGGATGACGGCCGGTGAACGAAAGTAATAGCTGAAGGGTGGCCAAGAGATAGGCATCGACCACAGGGCTGACCACCAGCCGTGGTCTGATGACATCGGCAGAGTGGTTGGATGAGAATGGATGAGGCTGACACGGGACTGGGAGGAATAGCGTGTTAGAGAGGAGTCCTAAATCCTCCACAGGTAGTAACAGGCTGAATAATGATGAGAATGATGAAAAATACTCCTATTAAAAATGTAGATTATTATAAGATATTTTGTATTTTTAAGAGGCTCGAGATTTTATTTGCTATCGAGGATTTCGATAGTAATTCAGTTCAGATTCAGTTTATATATATACATTTTATGAATATGTTCCTATGAGTTATGAACTCATTAATGTTAAAACAACAAATAAAAACAGAATCAGCTTATGATCTACCATCATCTCTTTTCTAATGGTAATAATTTGTACTTAACTTTTATTGTCTTTAATTATAACAACTGCCAACAAACCATCAAACATTTGTCAAAAGCTCTAATTGGACCCGACAGCTGTTAATGTCCTGAGTGTTTTCATCACTCATCCATCAAACACTCATAAAGTTGTCACTACAGATGACAAAAAATATTAGTGAAACAGGGCTGTCAAAGCCAAGGATTACCCTTTATTAGAAATGAAGTGTAATAACGTGGATTTGGATGCGACATGATGACAAGAAGTAGGTAGGTACCTTATATAATTATGTTTTTCTTATATTTTTTATAAAGAATCAATATTCAAAATGAAAGAGAAGATGACTAAAATTGAGGAAAACAAAATCTAAATAATTTGTGAATGAAAAATAAAGAGTTTTCGTTGGTAAGAAAGGGTTTACGAATTTTATCTAGGTACCAAGAGATTGCAACGAAAGATTACAACTTTTAATACATAATTTGTACAGTGAGAAATGGAAAATAATGATTGAGTTCGCTCATTAGATTCGCTTGTTGAAATTTAACAACTATTGTTGCAAAATAGGTACCTAGACACATAAAAAATATTCAAATTTCAGTTTTAATTTAATAAATTCTTATTTTTATTTTCAGGTGCGGTTAGGAACAAACCGAATGAGGGACTAGATGTCTACCTATTTTGAAACATATGTAAATTTTCAACAAGCCTTTTCGATCTAGTGAGCGCGTCCAATTCGCTTGTGGATTGCTAGTGAAATTGGAAATATCGTGAGTCATGCCTCCTAGACTTTTTTCAACGCTTTTTGCAACTAATAGGCCCTAGGGATCGGTGTTTTAGGTACGACAGTTCGTACGTTTTTGTTTTCATCCCTACGTTTTTTCTGAATTGAGATAAACTTTTCTTCAAAAATCATAAGAGGCCTTAAACGCCTCTCAACTTGAATACTGGTTACACAATGATTCATCCTGTATCAAGAAAGGATAGGATTATTTTAAACAGTGTTTCCATTTTGAGCGAAGTACCTAAGTAGAGCGGTAGATAACTATTGTTTTCAAAATCATAGGTAGGTAAGTACTTTGTTTTCATAAATATTTTCTCATATTCATTTATGCAATCTAAAAAATAGTACTTAAAGTGTTTTTTTAAGTTTGCCTGTTTTATTTATATACTTAGCCCTGAATTAAACCTTTGAAATTTAATGAAATACAGATTAGTATGTTTCCATGTGTAAAACATTAAGGAATAACAGAATAATACACTAAATTCACACCATTTTTAAAACAATTTCGTAGAACAAAAAGCAAAAATTTAATTTCGCTGGAAATTTGTCAGGTAGAGCCATAGTACTAGGTAATTCGAACATTCTGCGCGCAGTCTAGTTCATAATGAAATTGTACTACGGGACGTTTGGCAGAATGTAAAGCTGAATTACACCGGGGCAACAACGTGCGACAGTGCCGCATGCTACATATTGTGACATGTGGCATCTTGTGGCATACTACAAATAGAAAGCATTTGCGGCATTGGTGGCATGCGGCAGCCTATTTTACGCCGAGGCAACATCGTGCTTGGGTCAGTCTGCCACATGACGCAAGGTGTTGCCATGTCGCACGGTTCTTGCCACAATGTGCAACATTTTTTATTCTGTAGCATGCGGCCTTGTGGCATGCCGCAATGCCACACAGTGTTGCCCCGGTGTAATGCAGCCTTTACTTTAAAAGAAACTTATATTACACCCAGTTTACAACTAGACCAGTAATAGTAAAGTCTGATATTAAAAAGGAAATGTTATTTCTTCCGAAAATGTTTAGACTTGGTATAAAAGTATATTCTCTTATTATCTCGGTAATATTCATTAAATATGGAAAAGTGTTGGTGCTTACAAAAGAGTTTGAATTTGCTAATTAAAGGGATTTCTATATTCATAGCACAAAGCTTGGCTATGATGTATTAACTATATTAAAATCATAAATATTCTTTGAATAAGTTTCTCATAAAATAGGTGGACTATCAGCACGCGGGTCAAAATTTTATTTTGTCTTTTCAAGATTTTTTACAAACTTTTTTTTTTCTCAGTCTTATTTGCGATCAGTTAGGAAACTATGAGCAAATGGTCTGTATGTATAATATCGGGCAGAGCACACTCCTGCTCTCTAGGCATTTGGCACTCTTCATTTTCAGTCATTTGTGGTGCATGACATCTTTTCTCTTCGGCCTCCTCATTTTTTACAAACTGTTTAGAGAAAAAATAAAATACCGGTCAAGTGCGAGTAGAACTCGTACGCCGAGGGTTCCGTACCTACCCATTATACCCATTATGTTATTGTAGCCCGCTTATCTATATCTAGCGCCCATACAACTCAGAGGACAATCTTAATTGGCGTCAACTATGTATGTATGGGAACACCCTTTAATTTTCAACTTTTTTAATTTTTTGGAATTTTTCCTTTATTTGTGCTATAAGACCTTGCTTTTTGCCAAATTTCGTGATTCTAGGTCAACGGGAACTATCATTTAGGTTTTCAACCCAAAACCTCTAGGGTACTTCCGGTTGACCTAGAATTCTCAAATTTGGTTACAAGCAAGGTCTTACAGCACAAATAAAGGAAAAATTCCGAAAAATAAAAAAAGTTGATAAGTAAGGTAAGTTTTGGTACTTACAAGTTTTCACGAAAACCTAAATTTGCCTATATCTTTTTATAGTGTTGACTCAGGACCTTGATTTTTATACTCACAATAGGGACTATAGACTTCAGTATATGGTATAAATTTCAACTTGCTAGCTCTACCCGTTCCTGAGATAATCGATGGTGACAAACGGACAGACGGACAGACGGACAGACAGACGGACAGACGGACAGACGGACAGACGGACAAGAAAGTGATCTTATAAGGGTTCCTTTTTTTACCTTTTAAGGTACGGAACCCTAAAAACGAGTGTGCTTTGGACCACACGACTGAAGCAAAACTTTAGTTCGCCTCGCCCGATCTCACTTTTCGTAACGCTCTCGTCACGCATTCACCAGCTTACTCCCCAAGTCAAGCGTGTGAAAAAAAGTTTTACTTCAATAACAGATATAATTTAAATATCTTAACATTTATTGTTCTATGCTTATGCTTACCCAATTTTTTGACGAGTAATCTATAGTTTTGTGATGGCAGGAGATTTGAGGTCCTGACCATGTGGAGGCCAAGTAAATCACTATGAGCCGGGGCAGACCATCAATCAACCAATTGGATTGATGATAAAGAGGCCACAGACGAAAGACTTGGATGAGAATGACACAGGGCCAATTAGAGTGGCAATAGGGAAGATGATTGTTACTAAACAGCAGGCTAATATTTGAACCGCGGTTGATGCTGATGATGAAAAGTTTAGCAGTAAGTAGTTTTATAATTTAAATCTGTGGTTCGCAGAACTACAGATTATAATGAACCACAGATTAAAATTATTTCCCTCATTACCGATTATGATTTTCGGTAAAGATATTATTTGGTTTCAACATTCTGAAATGAATATCATGAATCATGAATAACCTGTAATATAATATAGATATCTTTCACACAAGGCAGGTACGTTTTCAGGTAAGTAGATATTGTGTTTCACGTGCATACAGAAATACTTTCATCACAATCCAATGCCAGACGCATTGTTCGGTATCAATGAATGTGGTTCCTATTGAAATTTCGAATGAGGGACACACTACATACTAACAGAGCAGCGTCACCCATAGTACAATTCATATCTATATTTGTAATAGCGTCGATGAGCTTGCAGCATGTCACGTCTCTCATTCTCTGTAGTCTGCTCCTGATGACTGAGGATTGTGGTAATCATAGGGTGTCTACATTTAGATCGGATGATCTGTCTTCATCGGCTCCTATTCATCGCATCCCTCACAACGTCTCAAGCAACCTGTCACGTATGAATGATAATTTCTGCAAAATGGGAGTTTTTATCAAATATGTATTTGCCGTGCCTTGGGAATACAGACATGATCAATATTTCACTTTATTTTTTTTAAATACTTATCACGCCTCTTTTCTTTTTCCTCTCTTCATCAATATCATGTCCCATTAAAATTATGTTTTTGGGTTTCAATAGAACCAAAAACCATAGAACCCATTGCTTAGGTTGTAGCTGAAGCTTCATAATTTTAACGGGTATGTAGTCTAACCTTCAGACTGATACAAACTAGTCCATTTCGTAATTTAATATCGGATGATGTTTTACTGTAATGAAAATACCGTTTGATGAAACTAACCTGATGGTATTGATATTGCCGGTATGTGGAAATTAAATTCCGATTGACACAACCCCGATTGAAGTGATATGAGAGCCCATAAATATGTCATGACAATATTTTGTGCCAATAATAAAATGTAATAAACTAGCGGGCCGCCTTGACTTCGTCCGGGTAAATACCTATATTTTTTCTATAATGTATACGTAGGTACCCCAATCTATCCAGAAAAATCTATCCCACTTTTATTTGATCTATCTACCTATACTTATTTTTCCATTATTTATGAAGTAGGTAATTAAAACATTATTTGAAGATGGTGAAACAAGAAAACTGAATAGAACCAGTAATGATAGGTATCCCGAGTAAATACACCTCACCTAAATCTTAAAGTATATCACGAAATATGGGCTAACGTAAGTTTCAAAACAAACAGTCTTCAATATTGGCACAATGTATTAAAGCATCGACTATAATTTCATGAAGTGGGGATTAAACACATAGAGGGTCACTATCCTCAAAGAGGGGGTGAAACCACCCTAAAGGAAAATAAACATCCGTATTAATTGAATGAGTTCCGAAGCAATTCTCGACAAAGATGTATTGTATCAGCTGTTGTTTTATTTTAAACGGAACTTACAAATGTCTGATATTTATTTGGGATCTTCAGTTTCAGGTGGGAAATATCTCAGGTGTGTAATTTTTCTGACTTCATTATCGGATTTGAAAGTTGTTTTACTTCCAAAACATTGTTTACAGGGCGGTTTTAGCCATCTTCCCCTGTTACTATACATGTTCTCAAACATGCGATATTCGATCATTTCTTACACAACCTTCTTTGGGATAAATCGTTCTTGCAGTTCTGGCTTAGGAAGTGCAGCAATTTCTTATCTGGCCTGAACGAACAAACTTTTTAAACCTTCTATTCACCTAAGTTTATTTGAATTTCGAACTGGCACGACTACAAGTAAAATTTTTTCATCTTTGGATACGACAAAAATAATGCGCCATTACATGAACAAAAATTAAAAAAAAAAATCCTGAGTGCGGCTTTTTTTACTGTCCATAAAATTAGTTTATGTTGATTTTACCTATTCTAATTTAGCCGCATGTACGGACTCTGCAAGCAGTTTATAAAAAAACTAAAAAACTCGACTACGGTGGAATGGTCTTATTACACACTAGCTGACCCGGCAAACTTCGTATTGCTTCAAGCATACCTAAATGGAGAGAAAGCATGTATAAAGGGAAGCAGAGAAGCTTATTAGGAGAAAAGTAGGGAAGCATGGAAGAGAAAAAACCCATACCCATATCCATATCACCAAAAAGTTGAATGAAGGTCCTGACTCCACCATCATATCAGCATTGTGTTTCACTCATCAAGCTCTTTCATTTGATACCCATATCACTAAAAAGTTTCATGGAACAGGTCCTGACTCCATCATCAGACCAGCTTGCTGTCACCATATTATTACATTGTAGTCAAAACTATACAGACATGCTGAGTTTCTAGTTTCAACTCAATCGGCCTTTTTATTGAGGAGTTCTGTTGAACAGCTCCTGACTCCATCAGATCATGACCTTGAAATTTTTAGGGGACAATATTTAAAGTACCTACTTTCTAACAAAAAAAGAATCAATGAAATCGGACTACGCGTTGATGAATTACAACCAGATACTCATTTTGACTTTCATCCCCTCTCCCTAGGGAACCGTGCTAAATTTCGGGATAAAAAGTATCCTATATTAGACCTCGTAGTAAGCACTCAAATAATACCAAGTTTCATTTGAATCCATCCAGTAGTTTCGACGTGATGCGCGGCCAAGATACAGACAGACAGACAGACGGACAGACAGACAGACATAAATGAAAAAAATTACAGTTTTGGCTTCAGTATCGATCATAGAGTGCCCTCGAAAAAAAAATTTCAAAATATCTTCAATGTACAGAATTTGACCTGTTACAGTTTTATTATAAGTATTGATGATGATTGATTGATAGTAAAACATACAACTTTGATAGAAGAAAATAGCATTAGTTCATCTTCACAGCCAAATAACATGAATAAAGAAAAAGCTTTCAAGAGTAAAGTTAGTGGCTCGTCTATGATTTAGGAATCAATCTCAAAATCCGTTACAAGAGTATGTGCAATCGAGTCATGAATATCTGAACATTGTTGCAGACATTGGTACACTTGCCAACTTAAGTTGATGAACAAACTCAGCTTTTAATAGTAAAAAACATGATCAGGACTGAATCCCTAAGCGATCTTCTCTCAGAATTTAGTTGTTTAGATCCTTTGAAAATGTTTCATGGGTAAATGGGTAGAGGTAATGTTCAAACACAGTATTGGTACATGCCCACATTTTGCAGAAGTTTAATCAGTCTTCCTTCATACATAGCCGAATCTTTGGGATGAAAATAAGGTACATAATCGGCTGTATTATGCTAAAATGTTTCATACTCTAAAACCTTACTTGAACAATGTTTTAAAAAAAAAAATAGAAATGACTTATTGTTTAAGAGAAAAATTATTTTTGGCATATTTTCTGAACATGCAATAAAAGTGAATATTTGAGTTATTATATTATATACTCATAGGTAGGTATACAAATTGACTTAGAATACTGCTGTTTACACACAGATGCATCAAAAGCTGGTTTAAAATTATATGTCTGATAGTGCAGTAAAACATTTTTAAAATGCTTAAATATGATGTTTCAAGTTAAAATTCTACAAGCTTACCTATCAGGCTGTACGTATTCAATGCCGTATCCAATAAACCTTTATTCTTAAAGTTTAAGTAGATTCCTTTGAACCAGAATGATTCAATACTGAACCGTCTCGATCGCTAGTTTATGAATACGCTAGTTTATGAATCCGTCTTTCATGAAAATTAAATAATTCTTCTGTCTGTTGTTATAAGGTATACCTACAATTAATAATAATTAAAGCTAACTAAAAATTAGGTTTTTGCTCTGAAACTGATTTTCACATTCACGTGTTTTTGGCTTTGCACCTACAAATGACGCTTTTGTCGTCCATTTCAACAGTATTTAATTTTCAAATAAAATGTAAGTAGTATAAAATAATTTACTGCATAAAATATTATGTCTGTCAAAAGATGTCTACCCTTTTCACTTTGCAAATGATTGTACAGAAAGCGTCATTAATTGGTATCCCCCTAGTAAAAGGTCGGTTTAAACTTTTACTTTTCATTTTCTCATCCTTGCTTACTTATGGATATCTAATTTCGCTTGAGCACGAGCCGATGCAATAGCGGTTATAATACCTGACTGAAATCCAACGTTGAAATGAAAAGGGTCCGTGTTCAAATTAATAGGGAGATACCGATTGATGACGCTGACTGTACCTACTAAAACTATTTCTAATAGTAGCTTCAGAGTTTTTCGCAGGTCATATTCGTGTGCGAGCGAATGTTAATCATAATAATTAATGCTTTCGGGTGGGTCTGCTTCCACATGCTATAATTAATTTGACGTGCTTTGTTTGCTTCTATTCAAAATATACGGAACAATCACATGTTGTAGATTACGAGCAGCTTTGGTTTTGGATGACAGTTAATTTTGTACCAGATATTAAAGAATTGCTGTCTCAGGGCGCCACTGAATAATGGTGAAATATTAGTAGAATCCTATTCTATTAAACGACCAATATTTGTTTGATGTTTGAAGTTTGAAGTTTGTTTGTACTGACGTTCTCGATAAAACGGCTCTAACGATTTCGATGAAATTTGCAGTACGGGTGTTCACGGGGGCGAAAAATCGATCTAGCTAGGTCTCATATCTGGGTAAAGCCGTTTTCTCGGCAATTTCACGCAAAAAGATTTACAAGTGAAATTTGGTTCGTAATTTAATCACTAGATGCACCCGAGCAGAGCTCGGTCGCCCAGATATTAATAATAATAATATCGAATAAAAGGGTTTGTATACTTTTGTATAATAAATCAGACAATTATGCGTTTGCAGCTACAGCTCTTGTAAGGAAGATCTGTACGGATGTCTATCATTCCTAGATACAGTTGTGAGACTATTTAATTTAATGTTAGGTACAGTAAAGAATAAAATAAAATGTTCTAGTCCGATAAAGTAAATAAGTACACGTCTGTGACTGCCCGCCCGCCCAGCTGGCGAGGCAACGCGCCAGCGAAACCACTGTAAACTTTAGATCACACTTGCTTCCGCCTGTGCCTTCATTCGCATTATTAAAAGCTATATCGCTTTACCAAAAGTACCTATTGGTTCTATGATAAAAGATATTTTGCATACCTCGGACAGCCTTCTTAGAAAAAGTAGGTAACACATTACGCTTTTTTTTATATTTTTCCATGAAAAAGTTTAGCTTGCACAAACAGTTTAAAAGTTCTGTAACAAAATGTTAAAATAAGTAACGAATTAGCGTTTATATTATTCTATTCTAAAATAACTTTACGATATAATGTACAAATAACCTGAAACTTTCAGTTAATAATTCACAGTTTTGCTTGTACGGAATTCAGATCTGAATACTTTATGAACCAACAGACCTAGAATAACTTCTCAAATAGTTCTAAACTTAAATAATAGAACAACAAACATACAAACGTTTTCACATACTTTTCTTTATGTATGAGTAGGATTAAATTGCCCGCCGATATTTTTTTATGTGTCTGGATCGGGTCTGGGTGATTGTGCGGTAGTGGTCATCCGTGCGATAGTAGGGGAGAACCCTATTAATGGGTGCTTATTTTACTGTTTTTCGAAGCGTAGATAAAATACATTTAGCTGATGACTCGTAATAAAAACTAGTTGATGTCAATGGGCATTTAATCAATATGACGCTTTTGGTGTAGCTTACACAAAGACCCTATAGACTTAGAAATAAGAGAAGGAAAGTGACGTCTTGCGCGCTAGCGGCAACGAAATATTTAGACTTCCTTGGGTGAATTCAAAAATGGTTTTACTTGTGTTGCTGGTTACTACGATTTTCTCAATGATACGATGATACGTAAGTACTCTACAATAAACCATAGTTCCCCATGAGCGAAATATGTAGTAGGTACATCGTATTTGCATTCGAGCTATAAAGTAAAAAAAACTAATCGAACTGAAACTTTAACAATTAACATCATAATTTTGTCCAAAAAAACATAAGCTTTTATTGTAACAACTAGCTTCAGGCCGCGGCTTTACTCGCATGGTACCTACCCAGATAAAAAGTTTCCTATGTGTTATTCCAGGTCATAAACCATGTATATTCCAAGTTCCATTCAAATCTGTTTAGTAGCTTTTGCGTGAAAGAGTAACAAACATCCATACATCTATATATCCAGACATCAACTCACAAACTTTCGCATTTACAATATTACTAGGGAAGAGTCTCCCAGGTTGATATTGGGCGCTATGGGCGGGCCAACTGTCACCACTCACACAACAGTCTGCCACTGTGAAAAAACCTGAATTACATAAAAACACACTCACATTTGCGACATGCAAAAAGATTAACATGACAGGTTTAAATATATACAACATCCGCCACGTGTGGGGCACGCTGCGATTTCTTCACGCCCTATTAATGTAGTAAATTAGTCTTGGGTTTGAACCACCCAGGATAGATGGAATATTTCTGGTATAATCTCATTTTAGAAATGCAACATTGATTATGATAGAATAGAATTCTATATTGATGTTGTTTGTAGTTGTTTTTAACTGAAGTTTTGTAAGTCTCAGTACTAGGAGTAGAGTTAGATGACCGTAAAGATAATTTTTAATAACGTCTACTTAATAACTTTTAATTAAACCTAATAATGGTCTTACTATGGACCAATTAAATTGGTCAGTAGATTTGGTCCGTCAGCCCCACACGTATTGAACATGTCTTTCCTGTGGATATGGCCGTAGCATACATACCTTTAGTGAACTGGTTGTTTTCATAAAACGTGCCTCTAACTAACTCCTCCCAGTTTATTTGAAAATTTAATACTTATCCAAAAGTTAAAAAAAACTCTTCTTTAGAAATTCTGTAAAAAAATATATTTATATTGAAAGACAAAGGTAAATGTTTGCAGATTTATCCTAAAGGTGGAATAATTTTTATTTCCAGTGTTTAATCTTTGTATTTAGTTCTCATAACCCGGCCGTTATATCCTATAATGAGGGCAACGTTCTTGATGCATTGTTTGTATTTCAGCTTCGTTGGAATAATTCCGACGAATAATATTTGAACTGAGAAAACTCGCTTCTTTGTTGAATTTTTTCCTTGAATTTTTCAGTTTTGGAACCCAGATTTTAAACTACAACGGCAAAATCTCTGCTGTCATTCTGTCAATATTTAGCCAAATATTGATAGATTGGAAATATTCTGCTACGGAGGAATACACTATAGACAGGTATATGATCGAAGACTATAGTATAATAGCAAGCCAGAGGGCAAACTTTCTCTTATGCAAGAAACTTTTCTTACAAAAAAAAAAATGTGTCGTTGACAACAGCGGTGATCCCCAAGTATGTAGGTACAATAAAAAAATAACACAATCCTTTAAGCTGTTTAAGAGGATAATTCTTCTCCTAAACTAGTGCGTGTGTGTATACAGAATTTTATAGAAAAAGATTATAGATAAATCTTTGACTGTGCCATAACATAAAGTTATCTTTTACTACTAAAGTGTTTTCCATTTGTCTTTGAAACCCGAAAGTGCGTGATAACAGCATTTCAAACAAACTAACAAGTTTCCTGTTTGGGCTACATTTCCTCTTTGTATTCTGATACTCTGTTTCCTACTGTCAACAGTTCTTATTTCAATCGACATCAAAAGATTAAATCTGTTTAAAAAAAGAAATAGTAGAAGCAGGTAATAATAAAAATAAATTATACTATTACTATTTATCAAGAACATCTAAGCAAGCTACGCCACGAGCGCTTCGGATAAATACCTAATAATTATTTTATTTTTTAAATATGAAAGTTGTCAGGAATACTACTATACCAATAAAATGTAACCCAATTCCAAGACTTCAATCTGAAACTTGAGTCAGGTAACGTAGATTTATTTCAAACTTTGCCCGTAAAAAGTTCGTATCGAAACTCATGGGTAACATTACCGCAAGCTTGCGTGGCTCAGGGTCTGTACTCAACATTTCAAGTAATTTGTGACTAGACAACTAACTAATTCGTGCCTTGCTTCGGAGTTCGTTTTTCTTGGAATTTTTGTACTGATTTTAAAATGTATCTCAAAAATTGCTCTACGTTTAGGACTACCTTTTAAATAAATTGTACCTACTGGAAGAGCGAACACATTTTAGTTACGTTGGTAAGTTAAAAGATTCATTACTTTCGATTCCGATGATCATGGATTCGAAAACTGTAAGTAGATGCAAATGTATTGACCCACTCTGTCTATGTGGAATTAAAACTTGAATTCGTATTATGCTGCCGCTGCTGAACAATGTTTTAAGAATGAATGAGCAAGGTGCTAAGAGTGTGTTTTTTTAAGCCTACATTGTCCCTCCCCTCTTTCCAGCTTTTTCAATCCTTGACCGCAGTGGGCAAATCTGGAAGATACATCACACATCTAGCTTGTCCAGCCATCTCGAAGGAGACTTCTTGCGTTGGGCACCCTTTCGGTTGTGGTATTAGCCCACAAGTCATCCAACATGCGGCAGACAGGCCGGCCCAAAGTCTAAAGTGGACTAAATGCCTAGAGTGGTTGTCAGAAGAAAATTCTTTTAGAAAACACACGTTTGCCCGCACCCAAATTTTGCAGGACGTGATGAGTTGGACAATAATCGCTGATTAGAATTTATGAAATTGTCAGTCCAAGTCGCTAAGCCAAAATAGAGAGCTTCAAACAACTGAAAACCAGCTGACATTTCAACTTACTAACTATATTTTCGTTCGTGTTTGTTGATTTTCAGAAAAGAATAAGCCATTGATCAAGTCTATTGGCTGGGATTTGTATCCACAACCATTATTCCTTGGTACAATATCTGTCATAGAAAAGCCTCAATAGAGCGCGGGCAGGATGTCTTGTACTGTCCTGACCACAGGTAAAGTAATACTACACAGCGTTCTAACTGGTATAATAAATTATTGGAATTGGCATTGAGTGATAATAATTTTTTTTATTTTACATAAGTACCTATTAATATTACGCACACAACACAACGCACAATCAGTGAAAGTATCATGTGAAGACCTTAGTCAAGTCCTGCGTAATGACATTCTATTATTTTGGGCAAACAACAAATATTTTCATAAGGATGACCCCTTTGGCTGTATGAAGCATCAAGAATAGATGTTTACAATTCCGTATATCCTTCGACTTCATAGGCCTAGATAATCTTGCCATCTCTTTTTTTCGACACGAGATTGAGTAGAAAAATAGTTACTTACAGCAAGATTTTTTCGAGACTTGCTTAGCTATTTAAATCTTAAAGGTTTTCAGTACAGCCGTTTAATAACAGTGACACCACTTTCTTGTGAACTTAAAGTGACCGCTAATATAAACATAGGGTTTCCTTGAGGTCCTGTGTTAGATATTTTATCGCCTTTCTGCTGGAACCTTCATAGAAATGGGTAAAATGGTCACGTAGACACTTTGCGGTTAGTTTGTTCAAAGTTATAGTACCTATCGGCTTATGTTTTTACTTTCAACAACGCGGCGGACGTTGTCTTGTCCCATTTTATAGTTTTATAGAAAAAAATTATACCTACTTCCAAAATTTTTTTTGCTTAGGTATAGGCTATTTCGAACGATCTTGTCCAGCCATTATTGTTATGCGCTTACTATCAAACATCATTTACATTTATATTTATATATACTTAAAAACAGATTGATGGAAATTAACTATACGAATACGATACTGTTTTAAAATTTCAAACGATGGCTGAAGTTGAATACCGATAAATTCTCTCTCTCTCTGTGGTCGGCTCTTCATGTCTGAAGATCGTGATCCAAATTATATGGCCAAAGTAAGAGAGTATGCAGCGGTGACAAATTGTGGAAAGTCTATCTTTCACTTTTAGATGCGTAAGGATTGATACGTTGGTGCGCTTAGCTATCCACGGTATCGTAGCATCAGCCGCATCGATAAATTCAATTCAATTCAAATTATTATTCATTCAGATAACAAGATCCAGTTTACATACACTCACAATAAAAAAATCATCTAAAATACTGATAAAAATAGCCGCCTAAAGTACTTACAAACCAGACCCATATTTCGTTTCACCTTCATTGTCACTCGTGACAATTGGATAAAAAAGTATCTTGAAGAAAGTCTTTACGACTGGGTCTACAGCTAACGACACTCAACAAAAGTATTACACGGTTTGAATATTAAAACCTTTGTAACTTTTTTCATACGTAGCCATTGAAGAGTCTTAAGCGCAGTTCTTTGGTTCTTCTCATCAAAACTGGCGTTCTGGGAGCTCGTAGACTGCGTCACATCTCGCTTTAAAACGTCAACCAAAATTGATCTTTAACGTCAGGTAATTAGAGCATATTTTTAGCGTTGCTCTTTATCGTTATATGTTTAGAAAAACTAGGTGAATGGAACTTAAGTGACAGAAAATGAGGTGCGGCATTCGGGAGCTGAACGTCAAACGATACAGGCCACCATTTGACCCTAATACGAGTAGGTACCCATCTGACTTTAAATGTCACCTAATGATGTAATTTTCAGGAAAATTATATAACTTGGATTAATAGAGATTACATTTATTTGAAAACAGGTTAACAACTTTATACCTAAGGACGGCATACATTTACCTAGATCTTCAGCAGTCCTTCGTCCAAATAAAATAGCACACTTTACAAAACCATACAATACTACAAATCATTCCTACAAATTTTCCCATCTCTATAATAAAAAAAAATAAGTTAGTATGAGCAAGAGCAAGCGGCAAATTTTGGTGACGGGATATTTTACAAGCCGCATAAAGTTCTTCATAATATCTTAATGATTTTTCAATGCCGGGACCGATATTAATGCTCAGTTAATAAAACCGTTAGCGTGTCAGCGTAGGGTCATTTAACTTCGATCTATCAGAATGAGTAAGCTTGATCACGAGCGCTTCACTCTACAAAATGAGACCGCAGCACGAGCCAGCTTTTTCGCCTCCAAAAGTCTACTGTTGGTAAAATCTAAAATTTAAGTGTCGTTCCACATACCATCCTCGGGCCATACTTCACAGTATTTGAACTGGCAGCGAGCCAGCAATATGCCTAGCTGGGAAAGTACGCATCTACCCATCGAATTTTTACAACCCAGATAAGTTTTCGTAAATATTTTTCTAGGCTTTGTATTCTGCTCCCCGTCCGGTGATTTGGTTTAACTTTATTATCATAAATAATAAACGTTATTCTATTCGGGATCCTCCTTTTTAGTACAACGATGTTTTTTAATTGCTATGTTTGTAGTGGAAATCTTTTAACTCTGCTAACCCCTACGCTATATACGCTACGAAAAAAAATATTCAGCACATTATATCTGCATAAGTTCTAAAAACTGTGTAGCAGTCTCAACGTCACCGTCTCCTGGACGTAATTAGTTCTGATTTAAGGGAGCTAATTACGTTTCTTAATTGTATTTAGCTAACCTAAACGCATTTAACGCATACAAAAATTGCGTTTAGGCTAGATACAATTAAGAATGTGGTGCAAAAAGCCTTAGTAAACTAATCTGAGATTAACAAAACAAATATAAAAGAGATCGTGTTTTATGTATTTATGTATGTAAGTGTTTGTAGTGTCAAAGTGAAAGTGTAGGTGTCATAGCGCACCTGTACAGCTCAGGATCAAAGCAAATATTGGCAGATCATGCAAACAATTGTTTCAACGCGGTAACGAGGATGAAAATCCACCATGGTTAACACAGCGTATTACAAAAGCCCTATTTTACTATCCTGAAAGATGGTTGTGATTGTACTACTCATATCGTGAATTATACATCGTATCTCTCCCGAAGATGATTACGATTTACATGCAGCAGTACGCAGATAATGCTGTCCTATCACACTTTTAGATTTATTAATTTTTATAATTAATCTATTCATTTTATTTTTAAAATCCATAGACAGTTTCATATGACTGTCATTGCCTTGTCACTGTCAACCCCGCCGCCGCCATGTTGATTCCTGTCGACCGTCATTACGCAATTTTGTGTTGTCCGAGTCACACGTTCGAAAAACATTGCCTCCTCCAACCAAAATTCGGAAAAGAAAACGATCAGTGGTATTGTGGAGTGAGTATTCAAGAATAATTTAATCATCGTCATCATCCGAGGATTCGTCTAAGGAAGAGGAGAGGAGAAGGAAAATTCATACGTACGTATACATACACATCTGGATTTGGAAGCAAGATATTTAAGGTCAGTCTCGAAAAAGTGATTTAAGTACCTTTAACAATTACCCTCCATTTTTTCTATTAAGTATTTCAAACCTTCTTTCGTACTAATAATCCTTATTATGAATTTAATACTAGGTACAAATTTCCGACATATCGTGTGTGAAAAATGTACCTAATCCCGGGTTTATCCGTGTGGAAATCAACCATCCCGACGTATCGTGTGTGGATGTATGTCGCAGCCAACTGGTTGAATTAGCCATTCAATTAGACGGCTAGCCCTTTCATTGAAATTGGTTATACCCTCAGACCAATGCCAATGAGTGGAAGTCAAAAATATATTTTATAACCTTAATATCTAGGTACAAATATTCCGACATATCGTGTGTGAAAAATGTACCTAATCCCGGGTTTATCCGTGTGGAAATTAACCATCCCGACGTACCTATATCGTGTGTGGATGTGAAAATAATAATATATTCCCCAGTCTAATGAACGTTTTCATACAATATACTGGGATAACAGTGTGGAAGTCTAAAATGTACTTATATGACTTTATTAACTAGGTACAAATATTCCGACATATCGTGTGTGAAAAATGTACCTATCCCGGCTTTGCGTGTGGAAATTAACCATCCCGATGAATATCATGTGTGGATGTGAATATACATAAATATGCTGAACGATTTATCCAATATTCCGGCGTTGCGTGTGGAAATTAAACATCCCAATGTATTATATCATGTGTGGATGTTAATATACATAAATATCCTGAACGATTTATCCAATATAATGTGAAATTTACGACTATATTCATAACAATTAATGCAAACCCCCACACAATGCGTGTGTGTCTAAAAGTTATATAACGTTCATTGCATTCTATGTATATTAGTTACCTACCTACATAATAGTTAGGTAAATAATCTACCTACTTGATCTTTCCGTCATTACTTATAGACGAAATCCCAAGTGAGGGTATTTGTTGATACAAAAAAAAAAAACCGTAACTACCTACGTTTTCAATCATTCCGCGTAGATCGCGTCGAGTGAATTTCGATGAATTACAAATGCATGTATTATAATATCATGTCGAGAGTAGGTACGTGTTGTTACTGCACGTAAATACACGTAAATCGTGTTGACCGCATCTGTTGATGCAAAAATAATCGTATCTGCTTGCTTCATATAAAATCATATTGACTGAGATAAAATTAACATGGTTTGATTATTAAACACCTTCTTGGCGCTTGACGCTGACATTAATCTAAAGATAATAATTTAACAAAAAATTATAAAGATGCTGAGCGGCCGCAGGGCGTCAACTGTGCGTTAGATTCTCACCACATAGAATCTCTTTCAAAATAGGTCATCGTTAATTAAATCAGCAACAGCAAGCAGAAACGTGAAATTATAAAAAGTACAGAGATAAATTACCATCTGTTCGGCTTCAACATGTCTGAACATGTAAAATAATACAAAGCCAAATCGGCGTCTGCTTCAGAACTAAGATAAATTCAAGCAGAATCAAACGTCTCATAATCCATCCAGCTTTAAACGCATGGGGGGCATCGCGGCGCTCTGGCACTGGCCACCAAAACGCGAATGTATGTACCCTGCACTTTACCGGGGTGACCCACATCGCCGTCGTTGTCGAGCCGCGCCGCGCCGCGCCAGTGCGCGCACCCTCGTCGTGCGAATATCGCCGTACACCGTCAGCGACCCTCTCTGAGGTACTACCAGCAGACATCTCGTTGACGATAATTCCAAATACTTAGGTACTTACCGATTACCGGCTGACTCAAGTATTTATTTTATTTTATTCCATTTTCTTCCTGAATGAACCAACATCACTAATGATGAAACTGATATAATTGACGACTGTATTAGAGAATTAATAAAGTCGGGCTATAGTATGCTCTAGTGCCTACTCAATTTGAAAATCAATTCATCCGATCTTCACCTACCGTTCCGAAGCCTATTGAAAAACATTAAGTACTTACTTATATTTATTTTGAATTAAATGAATTGAATAGATTAATTCATGGTGACCAATTTAAAATGGAATACTATTGTACTACCGCATTTAAACTAATAGATAAAAACTGTTACATGACCTCAGACTTAAAAGATGCCCAATTTTTATTATCAGTGGCGGAATGTGACAGAATTTAGATACCCTGCGCTTCACTTGGAATTCTAAGAAAGTTGATAATGAATTACAGCATACCTATTCATGTTTTAACCTTTAGGCTTTGTTCTTAACCATACGTGTTTACAAAATTATTAAAGCCTATTCTATAGATACCATCTACGTTTACTGGGACATGTAGTACCTGTTAATTAGGTACTAAGATGATTTGTTATACATAACAAAATATATGGGAAACCCTTTTGACATATGAATTGCATTGATGACCTAGAAGGTCTAAGCGTAAAAGTGACCAGAGACTCACCTTCCCGATTAAGTTTTTTTTTTTTATCAATGAAGCCAAAAGTCAAACAATCTCAAGTCAAAAATGTACCTCCTTAGATTTTATCCCTGACTTAACTGACATGTCACTAACTTTAGGTACTACCTAATGTTAAGAAGAAAGTAAAGAAAGTGTAAAAATGTTCACTCATGAATTGATGCAAACAAAACAATCCATGATTAGGCAGTTCGCTAGGAATATTCGCTTGTTAGCATCAGCGTGTCCCGCGGTCAACTATTATATAAATAATAATTATTATTTGAAAGGAAAAAATTCTGAGCACATATTATTATAATTATAATAAAAATATGATCCTCTCTAGCAAACTTTACCTCTTTATAATGTTGGTATAGATTTAATACTAGAAGTATTCAATCATAGTTTTTTTTTCCGAGATAAAAATTTCTCTTTGGAAATATTTAGCAACACATCAAAATAGGATGAGACGCTGCTTGTAACGAAGAAACAGCGAATAGTCACTGGGATCATTCACAGTTAACATTACTTACATATTAAAACTCTTTTAATTACTTTCAGTTTTTTATACCTCAAAATCCTTGCATCACGATAATTGTTATTATAATATTATCATCCTATTGCGGCTATAATAATACCACGGCCATTGCCTATGTTAGTAAAGTTCTCGCACCTAAACAAGATTGCAACATGTGGCAATAATGGTGCAAAAAATGGAACTCACACATACATATATTATTTACATCGTTTATCCTATCCAAATTAAACGTTGTTGCAGATGTAGAATCTCGTCAGTTATTTAACAACGACACCAAATGAAAATTGGCAGATTATGTTAAAAAAAAAAAAAAAAAAAAAAAAGTTACATTAGAAAGCATCACCCTCTTCATCTGTACCTGACCTTGATGGCAGGGAAATTATCCGACAGTCCCTACTGAAACATGGAACTCTCAATTAGTCTTTACCATAGTGAGGGCTTTTTCTCTGCCAATACCTACATTAAATCAATAATTATGTACGATACTATGTTAGTCATGGTGGTTCTATTGTAAGACAAATTATTTATATTATGGTAATTCTAACAGACTGATAGACTACCTACAGTATTCTACCTTAAATTTGTATCCTACAGCGTTATCTTTTATTTTGGCCAGGAGATTACTTGTAATGATACGAGTACTATTAAAAGATTACTGAAAGGCGTTTATCGATTAAAACCTTCCAGTTCCAAAATACGATACAACTTGGGACCCAAATCTTGAAATAAATTGTTAAAATATTTATTGGACAAATGACTTAATTTCATTGTAATATTTATCGCAAAAAACGATACCACTCCTTCCATTGGCATCATCAAAGAATGCAAACACTTAGGGTCATTAAAATTAAAAATACTTACCTATAATTTTTGATTAAAATTTAAGAAAATTAATTATAACATCAAAACTGAATGCCCCAACCATTAATTGTGTTACTTTCTAATAAAGGAAATCCCAAAGCTTGCCCAGCATCTTGTCTCAATTCATAATCTAGAAATGACCTCTGTGTTATGTCTAAACGAAGAATCATTAATTATCAGTTTAAAAAAGTTTACCCCGCAGACTTTATCTCATTGGATTTAAAATCCTTAAATACAGCGAAATCGATTTATAGGTACCTATATGTTGTGCTCATAGCACGCGTCACGCATCAACAACTGCAACCTACAGAGCAGTGTTAATTTTATGGTTATTTGTTAAGCTGCGGGATAGTAAGAATCGTCTATTGTTTCCATGAAAACTAAATATTAACAACTAAAATTTAAGCAAAACTGATAAAATCTATTTGGGTAAAATTTATTTCAAAGCAAAAATTTCCTATTATTTAATAATAATTATCTCATAAGTATCATGGTAGGTACCGTAATACCTATTATTAATGATGAATAAAATCGTAGTTACATTATACAAGTATGACAGGTACTTAGGTACACTGTTCTATGATAAGCGATTTATGTCGCAAAATATTATCTAATACATAAGTACATAAAATATTATTGTTTTCTAACTCATGCTGATCGTTATTCGTTGATCGTTGTTGTAGTTATTGTATTTTTTCGATACTCTAAACATCTGCATGTAAATCGTAATCATCTTCGGGAGAGATACGATGTATAATTAAGAATCAAACGAACTTACCTTGTGAAGTTTGATATCTAATTATACGAGTGTCTTGACCGAAGATGATTACACACTCCCAAGCCCACCCAAGTTGGTACTAAAACCCCGAACTCGATCGAAAAAATAGTGCTCTTAAAAATGACGGTCGACAGGAATCAACATGGCGGCGGCGGGGTTGACAGTGACAAGGCAATGACAGTCATATGAAACTGTCTATGGATTTTAAAAATAAAATGAATAGATTAATTATAAAAATTAATAAATCTAAAAGTGTGATAGGACAGCATTATCTGCGTACTGCTGCATGTAAATCGTAATCATCTTCGGTCAAGACACTCGTATAATTAGATATCAAACTTCACAAGGTAAGTTCGTTTGATTCTTAATTATAAAATTACTAGCTTCCGCTTGCGGCTTAGCTCTCGTGGTACCCGGATAAAAACCAGCCTCCAGCCTATGTCCTATTCTCGGTCATAATCTATCTATATTTTAAATTTCAGGCAAATCGGTTAAGTGGTTGTCGAGGTATAAAGAAACAAACATACATCTATCCAAAGATCCAAACATCCAAACTTTCGCATTTATAATATTAGTCTGATTACTGAGATAGCCATAGATGTAAATAATAATAATAAATAAATGGACGTAGTTATGCATAAAGGAACCAATCCACACTCATGTCGAAATTGAGTTAAGTATACAGAAAGCTTTTAAAATCCACCTTCTACTAACCCTGTAAATATCAAAGTGATCTGACAATTTTGACTTAACAAAACATTTTCTCGACAAAGTAACCAACCCACATAACAACATTTGTACAATAAACTAAAAAGATCCATGCTCTGTGGTACCCCAGAAATCTGAAAAATCTACAAATTTATTTTTTTCTGTAAGGAACCAAACCACATGTTTCTTTGAAAAAGTCTTTTATTTTATCATTCTTGTGGGTTAGTTCTCGTTGCACTAGTTGCTCTTTGAATATTAAATGAATAAAATACATAAGGTAATCAATAAGTACCTAATTTTAATTATATTTTGTGAATTTTATATTAAATGAAATATCTTAAGTCTAGCATGAAAAAGAGCTATAAAAATACATATTTCACTAGGCTGCATTCATTTTAACCCAATCTTTCTCTACTTCAAAATCAAGTTGACCTGAAAAACCTTCTAAATCGTCTTTTAGGCCTTCATCTCTTACCAGATTCACGTAAAAGTGGTGTGGTTCTTGCGGAATCAAGTGTAGCACACTTTTAGGTCTTTCAACTTCGTATTAGTGACAGGTCTTCCTGTTTCAGCGATTTTTAGAGGTCAAAAGACTTTTACGTGAATCTGGTAGGAGATGAAGCCATAGAAAACGATTTAGAAGGGTTTTCAGGTCAACTTGATTTTGAAGTAGAGGAAAGTTAGGCTAAAATGAATGTAGCCTACTGAAATAAATTATTTTTATAGTTTTTTTTCATGTTAAACCTAAGAAATTTCTTTTTAAATAAAATTCACAAAATATAATACGATTATTTATTATTTTATGCATTTAATATTTAACAACAGAATAAATTAATAAGGAACCAACCCACACATGAGCAGTTTTGCTAAAAGGAACCAGTGGGTTTTTAAATAAAAAATACTATAAATATTAATATTTTTCTCCGAAATTATACTTACATACATAGGAAACAGTATTTTGTACAATATTGGAAACAAACTTTGTTAAAATTAATCATAACTTTTTTTCTATACACAATTTAAACAAAAACTGCTTTTTCTCAAAACTATCATTGTGTGGATTGGATCCTTTATGCATAACTACGTCCAAATGATAACGACTGTATTCCCAAAGTGCGGTAGACGTATTCTTTCAGATTTTTAGGCATTTTTAGAATTACAAATGTTATTATAAAATAATTGTAATAAAGAAAAAAATTAAAATTAAATTCATTTATTTACTTGACACTATAATAGAGTGATCGCCTAGAGTTAAGTTACTCATTTTTCAATTGCTGTTTTATTAAGATTCACTGGTGAATAACCATTTTAATTTTTTAAAACGATTAAAAACCTAACTTCCATTATTTAGGCAATAAAACTTTAAACGTGTTTACAATTTTTTTTATGTTTGTACAAATGCACCCTCCGATCAAACAGGGTTTTTATTAAACGCTGTATTAGTTCCATGTTTCCATGATCTGCAAATGTTTGTTCGGGGCAGTGAGGATTTGACTCCAGAGTAACTTCGTATGAGCCGGTCAATTATTTGGCTGGTTTAACGGGAAGCCTTTGTTTTCGTGTCCGCTAACGAAGGCAGATTAACTGCTATTATTCCATTGAGAGGCTTACGGGCCTAGTGATGTCATTGAGCTTTAGAGGTTCAATTCTAAAAGGACCAACTTAGGCTACTATCTAGGTGTTATAAAGTTCCCATGGTACAAGCTTTGCTTAGTTTGGGGCTAGATGGCGATGTGTGAAATGTCCAGCAATATTTATTTATTTATTTTTCTGATAACGGCTGCATTGATAAAAATACTACACCTTGACGATAAAAATAAAGCGTAAACAGATCCTATTTCCCTATCGCCAAAAATAATCAATATTGTCAGCGATGATATTAATATATCAAAATCTGGGCCTCTCAAATGGCCGCTACGCAATTCATTTTATAATTAAAAAATTAATAGGGGATCATTTAGCCATCCTGAGTAACATTCAAACCATTATGTAATAAAACATTTTGCTACGTCTAGATTATAGATTGGGGTATGTGTTCATAGGAGTAATCTAGCTAGTGAGTATTCTAACAGACAACGATGGGCTTGAAACCTTTCACGTATGGAGTGAATATTCTTGCAAAATGCCTGCACTCGTTTTTTTTTCTAACTAATCTTTGAAATTGTTTGTTTCTTAAATAGATAAATATATATAATAGAAATTTTCAAATCAAATTTCTTGTATTTACAATTTGTGAGTAGGTACAATTAACCAATTCGTTTATCAATTCGAAAGTTTAAACACAAACCCTGACAAACCTTTTACTGAAAGTTACTAATTTAGTGCTATCAGCACACATACAATTGTAAACTGTTTAGTTAAAACACGATTCCGAGTTTTATCTCAATTTTATCACATTTATCAAAACATCTGACGTCACAATTAATAGCAGTCGAACAAAAAGTCTCCGGGTTCAGTTAAACAATTCACATTTCTGTCGCAACTTCAGACTGTTGAATTTATTGTTGAAATTCAAACTGTGGCCTGACATAGTTTATTTCCAAGTCAGCTGGTTCTTTGACTTTTGATTTTCAATTAAATACCAACTACTAAAATTTGCAAGGTTCCATCGTATATCAGTTATTCTTGATAGATTGAGCGACATTAGATTCGGACTCAGGAGTTCAAGTTAAAGATGCCAATAAGGCATGACAAAAAACATCATCATTAGAGTAAACCACCAGTCCACTAACTTACAAATAAATAACAAGAACTTTACATTTTCCTTTATCAGTATATTGGTTCATTCATAGATTAAGCGGTAATCAGACGGTTCATTTTGCTTTCATTGCTGCCTTTCATTCGGCATCTTTCACTAAGAATGAAGCATCTGAACTTGAAATGAAAGTAAAATGAAAAGTGAATTCAATAATGAAACAATCCAACACTGTCGGATCGGTTCATTCCGGAATGAAAGGAAAATGAACGCGCCCTCCGAATGAAAGCAAAATGAACCGTCTGAACACGAAAATGAACGTTCACTCGGAGTCGGCCATCCAAGATGCACGACTTCATTCTATGACATAGACAAGACATAGGCTAGAATGGAAAATGAATGTTCATTTCTTTATCATTCCGTATTATACGTGTGATCATGGAATGAAAGGAAAATGAAGCAATCACTCGAGTGACCTTTCATTCGAGTGAACCGTCTGATCCCGGCTTCACAGTTTGTGGAACAGGGCGCGATATCTCGAGCTATTGGCAGAAAACCAGCTATTCTGAGAGCTGTGGCTTTCAGTCCGACGCCCTGCCGGTGCGGGAAAGCTTGCTCTTTGTGGTACAATTAAAATTTCATGGGAAAGCTTTTCGGCTTAGCTCCAGTCTTCATAGGCTCTGCAATTAGGACGAATGCTAAATTCAATTTCGAGAATGGTAAATTGTTTTCGAGAGGACTTTTTACTTTGTGTTGAGGTGGTTTGTGAGTGACTGGATTGGAGTGGATGAATGGACATTTCGCTTTGTGTCCCTTAATATTACGCGGTTTTGCAAAAAAGCATAATTTTTAAGTAGGTGCAAAAAATTATAAGAAATGTAGAAAAAAGTTTCCTGTGGATTGTTATATTCAAGCATTGACTCTCAAAGCAGGTAGTAAATATGCATCATAAATTGTATTTTTTAAAGTAGGTACATACAACATGTTTATTATGAAAAAGTGGTAGAGATAGCAATTCAATAATTCTCATACCAATATAAAGAATTCAGATAAAATTACATACTGTACAAAAAATGGCCCCGGGTAAAGTAAACATCAAGTGTAAATAAATCGTAGAATCATCAAAGATAAGGTAAATAAGGAAAAATAACAAGAAATTCAGCCGTAAAGTATCTATGTCGTTATTTGGAATTATTTTGTCCCACTGAATTGGAATTTAAACTTTTACAACGTACCCTTCATACGTTATTTACTCACAATCCTATTACGTAATATCCTCATTACCTTGTAATTACCTTGGTTATGTTATACATTTTTTTATTAGAACGTTATATTTAAGTAACAAATAAACAATGCATCACAACTGAATATAACAACTACCTACACTAGTTTCAGCCGGGTAGAAAAAAAAAACTAAAAAAAAAACGTAAACGTAATGTAAACCGGTAGACGGGTTTCTAGAAGATGCTTGACTTTTAAAAGACATTCACATTTGAATAGGTATCTTATAACTACTCTGAATTATTTAAGTATACCACTTGAGAAAATAACATAGACCTATTTTATACAAAGTTCAATATCTAGATATCTTAGATAGAGCAAGCTTATTTTACATATCCTAAAATAATAAGTAGAAGCGATACGTCCCGACTACATCCTTAGGGCATGGTATAAGTATTTTAGAAATGGTCACTAATACAGGCAAACTAGAAGATTACTTATTTTTTTTTTTTTATTTATTTATACATATGAAAAACTCTTAAATATCAGTGTAAACACGTCTAAAAAACTGTATTTAGTTTGTCTTAGACGCTAATGCAATACTTGATATGCATGCGGGTATATAATATATATGAGTAAAAAGAAAAAAAGATGGATGGATTGTGCGAAAGATGATACGAATAGGAAAGAGGTGACTGAGGTGAAGGCTGATAGAGGGAAATGGAAGAAAACTCAACGTAATGTGAGACAGGAAGATGATTATGTCTATAAAACAGGCTTAAAACAAAGTGTTCTCCTTTTTACCTTGAGCCACGGCACCCTACTCTGTTGATAGCAGGCAAATAAACAGTCGTACGTAATCCCCAATTACTACGTTTGATGTTCCTTACACGGAATAAAAAGCCGAATTTCAGTCGTCACGGAACAATTTTCATTAGCAGAGTACGTGACTGCATTATCAAGAGGGCTCCCTGTTGTTCGCAACTAAAAAACTTTTCCATTAGGGTCCTGACACATTATCGCGTCTCTACCACGTCGCATAGTATGACCGTAGCAACACCGTCCCGGCAAAAATGATATTCTTTGTATTGAAATGTACCGGACGCCCCACACCAGACCGTTCCCACACCGTCGCGTGTCCTGCCCTGCCATGGCCGTCTTGTCAATCTCCGGCCGCCATGATTATTTTGCTGACACGTAGGGTTGCAACACCTAATATTATATTTAATATAAGTCTAATATTATTTGAATCCTAAATAATATATTTTTGGGGAAAAAATATATTAGGCGAAGATCTTAGTGGCAACTTGGGCGATTTTATGTTGTTTGTTAGTAGATGTGTTTCAAAAAATTTTCCGGGATAAAAAGTAGCCTATGTCCTATTTACGGTTATTTTCTATCTATATTTTAAATTTCAGCCAAATCGGTTCAAACACATCCAAACATCCATCTAACCACCCAAACATCAATCCATCCATCCAAACATTCAAACTATTAGTGTGATGTGATAGTGTGATGGCTTTGACCCTTTCTTCTGACTTACAAATTTTGCTCTTAGAGTTGCCGCAAAAAATAATACCCTAGCCTAGAGCTAAAATTAGCACATCGATGAGTGCAACTTCAAATATTTGTCTTAGCTTTGTTAGACTAAAGATAAATTTAGAATGCGTCCGGTCGCGGCGCTTATCGGCGCTGCTCGCTCCGAAACACGACAAAAATGCAGTTTTTTGGAGCTTTCTCATCCCTAATAACAACCAATCGAAAAAGTGAACGGAATTTATGTCATTAATTGAATGACCTATCCGATGGAGCAAACCAAAAACATAAATTACCTACACCAACTTCAAAAGCAAATGAAGATTTATCTTATTTTTAGTGATTTTCGTTGATTTATTATGAAGTAAATATGATGTTAAATAAAAATTAAAACTAAAATTAAACGGTATATTACAAGATAAAATGTTAGAGATGCATGTTGGCTTTTCAGTTACTTTCCACTTAATTTATCGAGGGTTTATACAGGGAAATACAGTATTTGGCTCAGGGAACGCCCTTAAAGCAGACTCAACAAAACCATGGTAAGCTGTCATATTAATTATGTGAATGTAAACTTAAACTTGTAGGGGTAGTCAGACAGAAGCAAGGAAACTTTTATTTTTCAATCACATTTTTTATTAAGTAAAATCTACTATTTATTTGTAAGTTCCTACAAACTCCTTTATTCGAAAAAAAAGTGGCAACCCTACTGAGACGGTCGCATGCATGTCAGGTCGAGTTGACACTCGACTGACGTCCGCTGACAAATAACAATTTTAAAAATATAGGCTGAGTTCACATTGCATCTCTAAAATTGAAAATTGACAACCTTGTACGAGTTGATGTACGAGTAGAAAAATTTAAATTCCATATACAGGGTGGAAAAAATGAATGGGCCCCGGAGGGAAACTACTTTAAATCCTTAAGATACAGTATTTTACTTAAAGGAAACATTCCTTTATTTTTAAAAAGAAACGAGTAGAAAAGAGTGTTGTCGAGACGTATTTAAAAATAAGTTTTTGAGAATAAAAAAGTTATTGTATTGTTCAGTTATTCAGTTATTTATTTACTACAGATTTAAATTATCATTGCAGATAAACATCCAATGCGATAATTTAGATAGGTACTTTTGGAAATGAACATCTACTATGAATACTTACATTGTACGGTCCGCAGTCCGCACACCCTGGATAAAGGATAGTTCATAGTCTAATATCTTTAAAACTCTGAGATAAATTTTAACTGATATATTGTAAGAAAACTTATGATATTGATGACTTATGTTATGATACTTATACATAATACTTAAAAAATACAGACGGACGGGCATAACGAAACTATTAGGGTTTCTTGTCAGGACAACGGAACCCTAAAAAGTAGTATTAGTTGATGAACTGAAATATTTTGTTTTTGAGTTTCCCAACTCGTTCTCGTACATTTTTTTTTTAGTAGTGCAGACACCCCTTTATATTTTTAATCCCCGCCCATCTGTCAATACACATATTAGTAGCGTAGCCAGGTCGGCCCCTAGGGGCCGCTTTTCGGCCGTTGAAAGGCTTAGGCGGCCTTTCGATGGGAGCGGCTCCTAAACGGCCTATATGCACCTAGTTACCTTTTCCTATTTTTATTAGGTAGGTACTTACCTAATCATAATTCAAAATTCTTAGCAAAAAAAAAACAAAGCATTTTTTTTTTTCTCTTAGCGCGTGCCGCTTATTTCTTTGGTTGAAACCTCTATGTTCTGAACTTACTAGTAGCATGCACACTAGGGAGGGTCGTTTTTTTTTTTTCTTGATTTTTAAAAACGCTCAGCGTTAAAAAGGTGCCAAATGGTGTTGTTAATTGATATGTAAAGTTTCATCCCATTATTTTAAGGTTTATTGCCTCCGGATTGTCATAGAGTTATTTAAAAAAGTAGATTTTTGATGTCACTTCACAAATTTTTTTTAAAGTTATTTTACAGCAGATTTCATGCGTAATAGTTTTTAGTTATGACAAAAACATAAGTGTTTAGTGTAGTTTAAGTACAAAGGAGAAGGGAGGGACAGGGTGCGGTGGAAGTTGAGACAAGTGAAGCACAATTTATAGGTAAAACGCATGGGTGCCAGTCATTGGTTTTACGACATTAGAAAAATGAAATGCACTCGAAATAGTTGGAAGGGCCCCTTATTTGGTTATTACGTGATTCTAAAGATAGCATATTGCAAAATCACGAAGATGTAATGATGTTTTATGAGTGGACCCGACACAAGTTGAAATTTAAGAAAGAAACGAAAAAAAAAATCCAACGTATAAAGAAATAGAGGCCGTTTTAGTTGCAAACCTGATTTAAATATGGTCAAAATCTTCTAACCCCTCAGTAGAACCAAAACAAATGAGGGATTATTACAAACTTAACATTTAAAATGCAAAAACCTTCTTTATTTTCACCAAAAAACACCTAAAAACAATGTGGAAGAGTCTCGGCTTGGAAGTAACGTTTTCTTTGATATTTCGGCTTGCATGTGTCGAGATTTATTCCTAAATGTATTAGCTCGTTTCCGTTAACGATCCAGTAATTAAAAAAAACAGCTTTATCGCACACCCGGAAAACATTTTGCTTGCAATGTTGATTGATCCCCAGCCGCACGTTCGTGAATTAGTTGCATATCAAATTTTGAAAGAAAAGTCAAAAACAGCATCAAAATGCGTCTGTTTCAGTTAGTAAAGACAAACTTAACGCATCAACATTATTTCGGTCTTTTGAATTGGTGTAAAAGTGTCACTAAGCGATTGTTATTAAAATTTATCCGATTATTAATTCTACAAAAGAAGTAAAGGGGAATTGAATTTATTTCACCTTCTGTGTCACAAAAAAGCAGTAGAAGGAGGAATTAAAGCTGTGACCGAAGTATCAGCTATTTTATGCAATAAAACAATAACAGAAAGATTCTTAAAACCCAGATAGACTCGAGAAAAGCGATACTGAAATTCGACAGCAAAAAGGATTTCACCACAGACTAAACCCTTCACTTTAATAATTATTCTAGTATTGTTTTCCATAATATTTAAAGTAAAAATTGTGTGCTCTCTAAAAAACCTTTAATTACCAATGATTTAAGACTTTTTTTTAATGAATAGTGATTATTTAGTGTAACTTTGAATGTCGTGCTGTTAGGCCTGTTTTAACCATATTTGTTGAAACCCAACAAGATTTCGGAGGCAGAAGATCAATTCCGATTGCAATGAAACTTCATAATCTATTTACACTCATCAATTGGCACCGTTTTGTCACTGTGCCCGTATAAAAACTAAACTTTTTTTTTTCTCCATACAAGAGTGACCCACGCTAATGCACACTGGCAGTCTTTATGACATAATGTGCTATTCTATGCTATGGGTTTCGTTTGAATGAAACTAATTTTGAAATGGATAACGAAAAACTTATTGAGAGCGTAAGAAAATTTAATTTTCATTCCATCTATTTGAATTGGAAAACCCCCCCATCTAGCATAACTTAATGCGTTCCGCACGTTATGTGACATTATCAAACGTCAAAATCCCATCGGGTACAATACTGCCCTCTCGAAATCAAAATGTAGTAACAGCAAAAACACGATTTCGAGAAAAATGATGAAGCTACAATCAATAAAAATATTCAGAAGAGGTTACATATTAATAAAACCTTGAATGTGGAGTGAAAGTACACATAATCTATAGGTACCAACCAATAATAAAGCGTAAAAGTTTGTTTGTTAATTTGTTTGAACATTGAACACGCTAATCTCAGGAGCTACCAGTCGGATTTGAAAATTTATTTCTGCATTTGATAGCTAAACTCTGTGAGGAAGGATATAGGCTACTTTTTATCATCATCATCATCATGATCACCATATACCATCACTATGGGGGCAACGCTACGATGGCACTGCTAGTAAACTATATTTCTTAACGTTTTTACTTTATTTTTTCTTCAAAACATAACAGTTATAGCCATTTTATAGTACTACCTAGTAGAGTGATATATCCCCTATTATTGCAATTAGTTTTCTTGTGAAATCCGTTCAAAACACATTATTATTAACGCACTAAATTTTCTTACTACTGCGTTTTCGATCATTTTTTCTGTCATTTTACTAACTAAAATGTGGTATTATTGTAAGAATACTACAGTTTAAATGTGAAATAATTAATAATTAATAATTTAACAGTAATTTCACGCACTCTGCTGTGCGACCAGATGGAATAGCGGTTGCAACACCCGGTTGAAATGCTCCTGCGTGTGTCCGGGTTCGGCTTCAAATCCTATAACGACTATGGATTTTTTTAATCAATTTATTTTTTATTTTTTATTTCACAACGAACTGTGTGAAATATGTATTTTAGTGTGGTTTAGCTTGTAAACGCTCTATATTTACAAAAAAATTGAGTGATAAGTTTTAAAATGGGCTTTCAGAATAATTGTGTATTTAGCATAAAACCAACAAAATGTCTATTACTGTGTTATAGGCTCGGGTGGGCAGATTACGCTTCGCAAAACGGTTATGCGACGGTCCTAGTATGATACGGTCTTAGTGTGTAAGGTGCTATTTTCGTGACGGGCTCGGCCATGGCTCGGCCCGCTTATGATACTGCGCAGTGAGCCCAGACCCTTAGTCTTGCAAGTTTTGTTATTCATAATATTCGGGTATTGTTTGGGATTTGTGCTCTTTGACATTAGTTTGTACTTGATTTTATAAGGACGAAAGATCAGTATCGATATTTTTGTATACATCACAAAGACATTACTAATTCAATAGCTCTTGTATGAGTATGTGTGCGAATTTTACATAAATAAATTGTATTAGTCCATGGTTAAAAAAGTAGAAAATGTGTTAGTCCAGGGTTTAATATTTTTCCTGTGGTTTTTGTTCGCATGACACAATGACATTAATCCGAATAACGAACATTGTGGAAACTTTATACAACGTAACATGTGTATGTGGCGGATATTGTCATTACATAAGCCATGTAGTAGTTGAAAACAAATCGTCATACCTGAAGAAGAGAGGCCGTGTCTATACTGGCAAGGCGATTGCGTCACAGCCATGATTTTCTTACGCAAATAACGTATCGCATTGCTCAGATGTTTAGGAGATTGCTAGCATGTTTCGATGAATTGGCTTTGTACCTATTGTAGTGGTATTGACAATATGACCGTGGCTTTAGCGTATGCAGATTTTTTTTGCTACTTTTAAACGTAAAAAGAATAGGAGTTTATCGAGAATTTCATATCACTTAGCATACCCAAAAAAGTTTGTAATCTGTCAAAATAATGCACCAAATTCAATTTATGTCTTGATTAATTTTATAATCATCATTATACTACATACATACATAAAATCACGCCTCTTTCCCACAGGGGTAGGCCGAGACCACGGATTTCCACTTGCTACGATCCTGACTCTGTACCTCTTTCGCCTCATTCACTCTTATCACATCTATCATACAAGCTCGCCGGTTTAGGATTATCATTATAGGTACGCTATCTATCTAATCAGCTCACATTAATCCATCGCTGAGAATAGGCCTCCTCATTTTCATGCCACTTTTTTGATCCTGTGCCAGTCGAATCCAATGCTCCTCCGCCGTCACTTATGATTTAATATTATAACGTTACATTATCCATGGGACTACGTGGTAAAAAATGCTCGAAGGGTCACAATATAATTATTGCAATAAAAATCCATATAAGTATGAAGGGACTTAGCTGCTCTTATCTTTTGCAAGTATCTTTCTAAACAAGAAACTTGTTAATTAGTTAAATTGAGGGTGAAAGTTGGTTTTGTTTTGGCCACTTTGATGATTGAAATGCAATATCATTTTTGAAGTCGAAGCTTAGGTAATGAGGAAGTTCTGAATGAGATGGTAATGCCTTGTGACGTCAGTGTCAGTTGAATTTCTGAGTTGCTTTCCGAAAAACTGGATATTTTTTATTCTTAATTTAGGCTTTTACATACTTACTAGATTCAGTCAGGAATCAGGAGGCAATTTATGCATACACTTAACGGGAAACTGTAGTTTCTGGGACATTGTTGAGATGGAATAGACTTGCCCAGCACATTCTCTCTTTCCAAAGGAAAGTGTGAGGCTGACTAAGCCGCTTTTCCTCACGATGTTTTCCTTGTTAATGGTAAAATTTTCAAAAATCTAGTGATGCACGGCCGGGATTTGAATCCATGATCTTCGGATTGAAAGTCGATTATCTATACCCCTCGCCCAACATGGCTTCGAAATGTTTATTACCTCACAGTTAAAAGCGTAAGTGTAGAGCTAGAGACTGAGACTTAATTACTTATGTACGAGTAGTGTATTTGTACAGGTACTTCGTTACTATACAATCCTCATTATCAAATATTTATCACACAGAGTGGGGGCAGGCTATTTATGGAACTGAAATATGTCAGTCTATTTATGTTGGTTTGTTGTGTACCCCTGATAGTCTTATAACTACTGAATAAATGCTCTAAAAATACTTATAAAATACTGATTAGCGCTTATTTCGCTCTTTTCGAGTAGATGGTACCAAAGCTCCCAAGTAAGCTATCTGACAGTTAAAGTGAGCAGTACCACGCCATACGCTTTTCACCATCACTGAGCAGCTGTTACTTGTATGATTTATTGATTACTGTTTCTTGCCAAGTAACGGTACTGATAGTTTTGATTTAGTTACTTCTACGTTACTTCGTACTATAACAAAACTTTTTATTCGTTTTATTTTATTCGAATTATAGACCGTTACCTATAAATAAGCATTAACAAATTTTATTTCAATTTACAATTTATTACTTACGTCTTATTGTAGTGTCTGATTGATCTATTGGGAACTATGATTTTAATTTTCTCTAGACGTTGGTGTCTCTACACAAGTATAAACAAGCCCTAGGATTCGTAATTATTTTAATCAAAAACTTGAAATACTTTTATAAATTCCAAAGTACACAACTAAACTTCATTATTTTATTCATAGAACTTGAAACAGTTTACTAAAACCAATTAAAGATATTCTAAACTTTCTTAGAAGGCCTCTGAGGAAGTACAGATAATTGGAAAACACGAGACCTCATAGCACTATTATTACCTCGATGTTAGTGTTAAAAACTAATTTAGCCCCAAGCAAATGGGGGTCGGACTATACCAAGTAGATAATGTTTACCCAAGTCCAAGTAACTTTAGTACAGTTACTAGCAAAATTGTTATGTAAGTCGTTGATGCATTTAATTTTTAGCAAGAAAAACTCTCTCCAAAAGTAATTGTTTTTCTCGTTAAATTTTATGCAAAATATTTTCCAACGCTACTGTAGAAAAATACATTTTTAGGGTACAAAACGCATAAGCAAATAACTCCTGCTTGGTAAAGATTTTTACTTACCCTCAAAATCTTACACTGATCTCTGTCCTGTGACACTGATTTCTGTTTTTGAAGATTTATTAATATTCTACATTAACAGGTGACAATTATGTAGTAATTTGAAGAATTTTCCTAACTAGCTATACTAATTAATAACGCGGAAGAGTTTGGTTGCTTGTTTGTTTGAACTTTCTGCATTTGACAGTTCATTTTTGAGGAATATTACTCAAGGCTGTTCAAGACTTAATTAAATGGTGGGAAAAACCGTCGAACACAGCTAGTTTTTTGTATTTTTGCCAGATAAAGATTTTTGCCTGATTAGAAAAAAAAATGGCAACTTTCTCCTCCCAGAACTGTTTTGAAGCTGATTTTTTGTCTCGATTGGTTAAGATTCCTTAACAAAACGTAAATGTAATTTAAGTTTAAAGTTTCAACTTAAATTGCATTTACTTACGGTTAGTTTAAACTGTAGGTACCTATCTACATTTGCATTTTAGTATAAACTGAATTGTCACGATTACTAATTTATCCTACTTCAAATCCCAAAGTTAGAATAGAAACAGACGAATTTCCACTTTAGCACACGACTGTAGGTACCTACTTAGGTAAGTTCGTAGGATTCGGGAACAAAAACAACGGCCCCGCGGCGTTTATTGTTACAAACTCATCTATTATACATAGTTATCTTTACTTTGTAATATTAATTTTGCGATGTGGTTTTCGGATGGGAAGTTCTGTTGAATGTAAATATCACAGGCTTGTTTATGTTTTGTTTGCTGACTGAAATCACTTGGAGACTTAGTCATATCTGAAATGTATTGGAATGTGATGTATTAATACAAAAATAACATTTTTCTATTTAGATAAGTATTCAGACCAACTTTATAGGTATAATCATATATTAATTTAGATGAAAGCAAAATCAGTGGTTGAACCTATTTCAATCATATACTTAACTTTTATTGAAATGAAAAAATTAAAATGAAATAATATGATCACTACTGTATTCCCAAGGCTCGGTAGACGTTTTATCAGATCCGTAGGCATTTAAGATCTTTTAAAGATGTCTAAGGGAAGTCAGAGGTATGTCCAAATACATATTATATTTGCCCACATTTTTCTGATGTCTGCATTTCATACGTGATAGGTTCCAAGCCCATCATCGCTATTAAAAAACTAACTGGTTTCCTCACGATGTTTTTCTTCATCGAAAAACATTGATGCAAGACCTGAATTCAAACCCTTAGATCGAAACTCGAGCACTTTCCAGCACGGCCAACACGGATCTTTCCCACATTTTGCAATTATCTTCTATAAATATGAACTGAGGTAGATGCGTTGTACCCCTCTCTGCGTGACGAACAAAGCTCAAGCTAATTAGCTTGAGTCAATTCAGTCGCACTCTGTCTTGCTCCGATGTTACACGCATTTACACATAGCACGTACATAATTTATCTCTTTCTGACAACGGGGTTTTATAATATCTCTGCTATCTTTTAGTTTTCTTGTGTGATATAAACAAAGCTCTTAATTCTATCTAAGTAGTTATAACACAATTTCTCCGCGTTTTAGAGCTTTTTATAATGAGTATAACGTCTCTATTGGTAGTATCTCATTGACATTTTGCACATTTCTAATATTTATAAAAAGAGACAGTAAGAAAACGACTCTAAGAGCTACAGCAAGAAAATCTATGATACCTGTAACCTACCGTATGTACACGTAAACAGACAATATTGTTCTGCGAACTCCATAAGGCATTATTTCCACTGTCGTCAACACCAACTGTATCGATGTCGGGTTGTGTATTTTGTCTCTTATTTATTGAACCGACATGCTTGTTGTTAGCAGAAGTTTCTTGTGCTATCGCAATCGAATGGGCGTTTTTCCACTTGACGGCACGGCACGGCAACGGCAACGGCGACGGCACGGCGCATCGGGGACGCAAAATGTATGAAAATGTACGGCTCGCCTTTCCACTTACCGGCACCGGCACCGGCCCGGCGTTTACATTTTTGCATCCCAGATTGCCGTGCCATCGCCGTTGCCGTTGCCGTGCCGTGCAGTGCCGTCAAGTGGAAAAACGCCCAATAAGTTATAATGTTGTCATTTTCAAATATTTTACATTCTATAAACGACAAGACTATTCCAAACCACCACAATTTACCAATCGTGAGTGGTTCGTTTGCGTGATCCCATGTGAATAGTTTTGTTTTCAGCTTGGTATTGACTTTGTAGAAGGTGGTTATTGACTTGGCAGACGAATCTTTAACGACAGAGCCGAGAGAATGTTGCGATGATTGGTCAAAATATCAACATGTCCTTTAACGTTATATTATTAAATTGTATACATATTTAACAATAAGCTTTTTTTTAGTAATGCTGCCAGTGTCCAGGCACGCTTACGACTGGCACTGGCTTGGATCAGTTGGGTTAACTAGAGATCGTTTACAACGATCCTTAGATAGCTCAACTGGTTCTCATTGTATTTTATAAAGTTATGTAAATATTTAGTAATTAGTTTAGTCTCTATAAATAAATGTCACTTAACAATGCCGCACCGATAGAACAGGATACTAATGCTTAGTATCCTTGTTAATTCTAATAGACAAACTAGGATCATGACAAATAGAGCACATTATTATCTGTTACTAAGTAGGTACTCGTACGTACACATTGATAAAGACTGTGTACTGAAAAATTAAATAAAACTACGCCTTTCCAATAATAAATATTTTTTTCTCCTTTATTTTCTGAAAAAAAATGTACACGTATCATTCAATTTTCACTTCATTCATATACGAGTACCGCCATCCTTTGTAAAGGTAAATTAACTTAGCTTATTCCAATCGGCCTATGTCTGACGGTTCCCTGTTGATTTTTCTTTCCAATTTACATGTAAATCGAACTACACTGCTCTTTCGATTGTGTGATCTTTACGCTCTTACCAATATGCCGGGAACTGAAAGCTCATAGTTCTACTTTGAATCTGAACTACGGAGACATCGAAACTCTAAGGGTGGGTTGCACCAGACTACTTTAACAATAACAAACATGTTAAAGTACCGGTTAGGCAAAAAATGCGTTGCACCATCTGACAATTGTTAAATGACGTCATAACTTAACTGCTAACCGTAACCGCCCAATCTTCGCTGGTTAAAGCTATTGTTAAAGTTAAATAGCTGCCAGATGCGTCAAAATCATAAAAACCTCATACTTCATAAAGCGTTTGTGCTCAAAATAACAAACAACATGTCCCTGCTTCTAGAATTTACAGAGGAATCTAGTAGTTCTGAAGACGAAAGTAATAATATTATGATTAAGTAATAACAGGTCTAGGAAAAGAAAAGTGTAAGTACCTACCTATTTGCCTAAACCCGCTGGGATATAAAGTCGCTAATTCGAATTCGTTCCAACAAATTGATTTTTTACGAACAACATTAAAGTTATTTAATGCAAAATTACTTTACATATTTTACACAACCAACATGTCTATCACTTTTTCAACGATCTTCTACCTACCATTTCAAAGAATTCACCGTAAAAAAACATTTTTTGTTGGAATCAAATCCGAGTTTCTCGAGCTTAATATAAAGTATGAGCAAAAACAAAGGTTTGCTGCGGAAACCATTTTTCTATTGGACTGTTAAGTTTTCGAGAAATAAATAAATTAACTACGTCACTGACACATTTATCATCGATTTTCTCAAAAACAAAGTCGGACAAAAAAATATACCTACGGTAATAGTGCTTACACACGTACAGTAGCGTGTCCCGAAATTTTTTTTTTTGGATTTTCGTAACGCAATACCTCTCAGAATTTGCGTAATTGATCGTAGATTCCCAAAATAATTTTTAAAACCCGATAAAACTATATCTTTAGGGCTCTACCCATCTTCAAAGTTTTGAAAAATTGTCATTTTTTTGGAAATATTTCGTTATCTATAATTTCAGCTCGTGAACTAACTGTACAAAAATTTTAATTGTTTCTTCTATATATGTGGAATACATACACGATTTTTTGATTTGCATGCAATAACACGTTACCAGCGACTTTGGATTTTATAGGTTTCAACCTGCAAATACCATAGAGTTTCATCTTGTTTTGAGGAATTTGTTAACTTGACTCCCGAGTGTTTTCTTCGTAGCCAAAGCAATTTTAATGCTTTATAAGTAAAGTTGCGATTGTTATAGAGTTAAAAGCGGATATTGTGATTTTAAAATAATTAGTTTTAGGCGTACTTGTGCTTCATTGGGACCATACAAAGAACTTTACTATCGGCAGCCGCCAATTATAAAGGTCTTCATTAAATAAATTTTATTTTCGTAAGACCGAACTCAAATTGAAGTATAATGGAAAGGCTCTATCCAATTCAGATATTTATGCGATTGTTTATGAAGATATCAGCTGACTTACCGAATAATGTGGTCAATAAACTAAGAACCTTAGGATCAAAAATATCTCAATGAGATTTGTCAAGCTGTGTCAATTGTTTCCCGTAATCCATAGCTTGATAACTCAGTCACCCTGAAAAACACTTGAGATTGCTTACTTCTACTAATTTTAAGCTCAAACATTACTAAATCCTTCAGTAAAATTGCAATTTCTTGGCAACTACGTGGTTAAAGTAAACGCGCCGATTTGGTTCCTAATAAAGCAAAATACATCTTTTAAGGACGGATCCAAACATTTTTTTGAATTAATTTTGTACTCCCGATTTATAAACAAAAAGCTGAAATCTGTTGTGGATTCTATCATCGAAAGAAATGCTTTTTTCGCGCACCCAGAACATCTACAGTGTCAGTTTAATGTTAGCTTTTATTATTGCGAACAATAATAAAAGCTAGAGAAGCTGAAAATAGCATTAAACCCAGGATATTTAAGCCACCAAAAATTTATAGAGGTTACACCAAAATTATTGCCAGGGTTGGGTGTCAGGTTACAACACCGACGGTTCTTCGGCATATTTATAACTAGTAGCGCCCTCGAGGCGTTGCCCCCGTACTGATGGTATATCGTGATGATAATGTTGATGAAAAGTAGTTTATAACCTTTCTCAAGAATTAAGCTATCATATGCAGAAATAATTTTTCAAATTCGACTGTTAGTTCTTGAGATTAGCGCGTTCAAACAAACCAACTCTTCCGTTTTGTAAATTGGTAGAGTTAAGGTCCTTCAAATCATGAAAAAATATAAGAGCTTGGAAAATGTTGACTTTTCTTATCACACAATGTGTAGAAAGATGTGTTAAACTGTTAACAGAACCCCCACAAAGTGTAACAGACGCTACTTCTAGAGATGGCTTGATTAGAACCAGGTTGCAATCTCGAGCTAAAATGCTAAGTTTTGGACCCAAAAATAAGTTTAAATTCTAAGTTTCTATCTTTTATTATAAACTCTATTTTGTTTATTTTGATTTAGTGTTCTTTGTTTCATTAATTTCAACAATGAAATACCTTTTAAACTTGGTTTTTGTATTATTTTAGTCATACGGCTTAGGTCTGTAAAAACGTAAAATTTACAAAATTTCAAAGCGTGGTAGAGCCCTCAAGATGATACACAATTGTATTTTTTTTATCTTTTCCGTAATCTGTGTAAAATTACGCAAGTTTTGATACCTATTGCGATAGTATAGCTCCATATTTTTTTTTTCCCATACATGGACGGGACAGCCTAACGTACAGACCAAACCGCAGACAGAGTACTCTGTCTCATTTGTTCACATGAATTTTGTATTTTCTGTTCCTTCTCACTCGCACAAAAGAAGAAGAAGGATATATACAAAATTCATGTTAACAAATGAGACAGAGCACTGTGTCTGCGGTTGGGTCTGTGCGTCTGTTACGGCTATTAAAAATTACGAGATCTAAAAAGTCATTAGTATGAAAAAAATATATTTTGAGTCTCGGCTGTCAGTGTCATTGTCTCGCAGACAATGACACTGACAGCAAAATTGGTCAATTGACAGCGTCATTTGAGTTTTCGTCTAGTATAGCCATATTTAAAAATGTTTTTTACACTGATTTTGGGGTAAATAAGATCTCATTTGACTTGTAACCCTGATAACTTTAGCTATGCCAAGAAATACGATGGTGCAACGCATTCCGCAGTCAATGTTAAAGTCAACGTTAAAGTTATCGTCAAATTTGACATAAACCTTAACTTTAACAGCCAATATGGTGCAACCCAGCCTAATAAATGGGAGCTCAAGTTACAGCGGTTTCTTAATTATACTTTTACTATCGTATTAGTACATAGTTGGTATTAATGAATGTTCGTCTAGGCTAGGTTTTATTCTGGTGACTGAGTTTTTGGACGTCTGCGCGCCCGTGGTCACCAATTTAGGACCGGTCAGAACTCCGCTCAACTTCAACGTTCTCTCAAAAATGTAAAGTAGGTATAGTTAAAAATAATACTTATTTATTGATTTCGTACATAGAACAAAAGTAGGACAAATAATTTACAGTGAACCCCGCACTAAGCCAAGCCTATATCGCGGGAGTCCAAGTTAATAAGTGTCTATAACAATATTAATTAGAAAGCGCTAGGCATAGTTTGCTTAGCTTAGACGTTCTTTATTATTGTTAAAATTAAGCGACGTTCAGAGCGGTCACGATTTGGATAGGTGACAGTAAGTGGTATAACCACTGAGTGCTTCCGTGCTTCGGAGGGCAAGATACATTTTCGGTTCAGGCTTGGAGTCGTTAAGCCATTACGGAGGCTGTCATTCGGGCTAAAAACTCCATCGCCAAAGTGAGCCACTTGCTCATACAAATTTACTTACCTACCCCAATGTTGGCCATCTGTACGGTATGCTCAAATCCCAGCACGCTATATTGATATTAATTGGACGACACAGAAGCCGTCCTACGGGAACGAATAACAGATTAATAAAGGCCAATCTCGATTGTAGGAATTCCCTTTGTGAGTTTGGGAGATGCGCGCGTAATAAATCCCAATGATAAAAGATTTTATAGATAGTAGATACTTTTTTTCGATAAGCACATATTTGTTGGGAGAATTCAATCGCGGTTTGTGCTATTATTCGTTTGTTGTGAATTTGATGTAATTTTTTTAGGGCTTTACTAGACAAGCTACTGTTAGCATCGGCGATCGGCGATTTAGTCGCTTTTTAGAAGCAAAACGTAGCGACAAACTTTCCACACCTCACACATAAAAACGCCACATGCGGCGAACGGCGATAGCAGTAGTTGCTAAAACGCGCGATTCTCATACCGCGTCCCAAGGCAGGAAGTCGAGGCAGTAAAACGCGCGATTTTGATACTGCGATTGAACGCAGAGAGTCGCCAAAACGCGATGGAGCAACGATCGCTGATCGACGATGTTAAAAGCAGCATGTCCGCAGTAGCCCTTATATTGATTTTTTCTTTCCTTGCCTGAGGAAGTAAAGTGTACTACCTTGAAGGCTATGTTATTCTCAATGAATTGAATAGTTACGTGTTCAGCCGTAAGGTGGCCAGATTTCTCATTATAATTTTGGTGTTGCTTTGTACGTCATAGACTAAAGTTACCACCAGACAGGCTAAGGTCTATTTGCGTGTTTCAATAGTACAAGTATTTAATTTAGAATGTAGGTACTTAATAAGAGCAGTCTAGATATTTTTTTACGCGTTTCGGTGGGAAATGATCAGCAGTGCGTTTCAGACTCCCGGAAATGCATCCAGTTCGATGATTTTCTTCGGAGAGTTGACATTTCTTCAGCGAAAAAACGTCTCTTTCCGAATTCGGAATGCATTCCGAGAAGATCTGAATTGCACTACAGGAAGCATAATTTGAGGCTCTTATTAAAATTTTGGGGTGTAAAGTAGTCTCATTACATCCAGTATATTTTAATCAAAAGATACCTACCTATCTATACATTTTGGTACAGAAAGCGTCATCAATTGGTATCCCCCTAGTAAGAGATCGGTTTGCAAGCCGTTGATCTCAACTTTTGTAAAAACTTTTAAATCCTTGCTTACTTATGGATTTCTAATTTCGCTCATAAACGAGCCGATGCAATAGCTGTTATAATACCCAACTGAAATCCAAGGTTGAAATGAAAAGGGTCTTTGTTCCAATCAATAGGGGGATACCGATTGATGACGCTGACTGTACCTACTACATATGTCCATGTTTAGTTTACTCACTGGTAGTATGTGCAAGGTATTTACAGGAATTCATAGAATATTACATAAACCATCGATATGACGTAAATGCATTAATTTTTCACAACCTTAAATTCTTTACTAATAATGTTTAATAGCTGCACAAAACAGCAGCTGTTCCGCGTCTCTGTATTTAAAATCTGAATGCTTTTTTATTTTTATTGGCTATTAACAATTAACCCATTGCTGCATTGTGAAGCATAAAAGCTCCCCACTGCGAAATTTTATACTCATCGATGGTGCTTTGTGGTAAAATTTAGGGTTAAAAAGCTTGGCGAATAAAGTAGTAATTTAAAAATAAAGGAATCTCTGCGGGTTTCTGAAAGACCGAATGAAATTAGGTCGTGTTGTTTTTCGGGTTATTATAAAAGCTTTAGCACGTTGCCAAAGGAGAATGGGAACAAATGAATGAATCTCCGACCAAGGTTAAGAATTGACCCATACTTTATTTGTAAGGGTTTTATAGCGCTAATATTTTCTTGTATGACAGCAAATCCATTCTAAGAAATCGTGATATGACACCATAATAAGGAAACACACCACTACTTTCTGTTGCCTTTTAAGCTCTTTCTACTTTTATCAATTTAAATATACTGCATGGCTACCCCAAAACAAAGGTTGAATGGTATTTTTTATTATTATTATTTCCTATTTATTATTTTAGCCTATATTGTCCTACTGGACAAAATCCTCCCTCCCTTCTTTCCAGCTTTTTCTATTCTTTTTCTAGTGGGCCAACGGTATTATACCAAAATATTATTTTTTGGAATATGCTAATAATAAAATAATACACAAGTCATTTTTCACGATTTATTTAATAAAAATCTCTTCTGACTTGAACACGATCACTAAATTACATACAAAGAAATGTTTTTATGTAACATTGAGATTATTCATGTAGGTAGATATCAGTCAAACATCTTAGAACAATAATAGTTAGACCATTGTATGTACCTGACTGATAGTGAATTTTACTATAACTTATTTATTTACACTATTTTCAAAAGTTCAAATCGATTTTTCTTTCAAAGTAGAAATAAAATACATTCGTTCTTCGACATAGATTAAAATAATTATTATTCAAACTTCATTTTATAACTTTTAGCGAGATTGTTGATGCATTTGTTTGAATTAAATACTTACATAAATAAAATATATTTATTGTGACTTAATAATTTATTTTATTAGAACCACCTTTATCTTGAAACTAAATTTTAATACAAAGATAAAACTATTTACACCATAATTTCTAACACATAAACTTACCGAGTTAACTTCATTCATAATAATATAAGTAAATTTAGTGACAGGATACATACATACGTACTTATGTACAAGAATATCTCGAAGTGCACCATTTTTATTTATTTACAAAATGTACAACTATGTTCTAACAAATATTAACAACGACGTTTTTGTGTAACATTTAGTTCTAAAGTGACAAAAGCGATTAAATTAGAAGTACCGAGACTTCCCACTGACACAGATGATTTTATTATTAGACTTTTCAAATTTATTTTAAAACAAGAGGCTAAATTAAAATAATAAAAAAACCGACTTCAATGTTATAAGCTGAGCAATTTTCTGCACTCTCTAGGTGCATTTCTGTTCATAACTCCGAAGATCCTTGACAAAGGATCATCAAATCAATCAGAAATAAGCTTAGTGGAGCCGTCCTTTAAGGCTAAGTTTCTTTTAGTAATATTATTTGAGTTGAAATACACACTAAAAAAAAGTTTTCGATCAGTTTAAAGACATAACCTATTTTTAATTCGTTGAAAGTCATACTTAACTTCGGTTTTATTCAAAGAAACAAAAGAATATTGTGTTTTTTTTTTTAATTATGTATTTAAAACGACGAAGAATATCATTCTTAATGAAATTTTAAAAAATATTTTTAGAATTCAAAACATATTTCAACTTTTAAAAATGATCGCAAACATTTTTTGATGTGTGTAAGTATAGTTTGAGCCACCAAAGCAGGACTATATAATTAGTCTTGCTTTACAATAAATTTGAATACTTATATCTTAATATATTTTAATATATTTGTGAGTGTGTTGAGTAGAAAACCTGAATTATTTTGATGTTACTTATACAGGGTGAATTTTTGAGACGGGGCAGTAAGGGCAGCTACCTTAACCGTTGTAGCTAGAGGAAAACGTTCTTAGAAGACCATCCTTAATTTTTGAAAATATTTCGACCTACATTCACAGATTTTGAAAAAGATGTACAGTCAGCGAGAAAATGGGCCATTTACACAAAAACTTTTTTTGATGCCAATCGATCCTGTTTCATCTAAGGATAAAAAGGCTCTTTCAGACCAACTGAGGTTAGAGTACTAGAAAAGTCAGAAATCGCTAAAATGTATTTCTGAGACAAGTTAGTAAGGGCTACCTTAACCGTTGTAGCTACAGGAAAAAGTTTTTAGGAGACTATCCTTAACTTTTGAAGATATTTCAACCTGCATTCACGGATTTTGAAAAAATGTACAGTCAGCGAGAAAATGGGCAATTTACACAAAAACTTTTTTTGATGCCAATCGATCCTGTTTCTTCTAAGGATAAAAAGGCTCTTTCGGACCAACTGAGGTAAGAGTACTAGAAAAGTCAGAAATTGCTAAAATGTATGTTTGAGACGGAGCGTAAAGGCAGCTACTTTAACCGTTGTAGCTACAGGAAAACGTTCTTAGGAGACTACCCTTACTTTTGAAGATATTTCGACAAAATGATGAAAAATTATGACAAATGACAAAATGATTTCGTACGAAATGTATAATCAAAGTTATTTGCGTTTTCTGACTTTTCTAGTACTCTTGCCTCAGTTGGTCCGATAGAGTCTTTTAATCCTTATATGCAACAGGATAGATTGGCATCAAAAAAAGTATTGGTGTAAATTGCCCATTTTCTCGCTGACTGTACATTTTTTTCAAAATCTGTGAATGCAGGTTGAAATATCTTCAAAAGTTAAGGATAGTCTCCTCAAAACATTTTCCTGTAGCTACAACGGTTAAGGTAGCCCTTACTGTCTTGTCTCAGAAATACATTTTAGCGATTTCTGACTTTTCTAGTACTCTAACCTCAGTTGGTCTGAAAGAGCCTTTTTATCCTTAGATGAAACAGGATCGATTGGCATCAAAAAAAGTTTTTGTGTAAATGGCCCATTTTCTCGCTGACTGTACATTTTTTTCAAAATCTGTGAATGCAGGTCGAAATATTTTCAAAAATTAAGGATGGTCTCCTAAGAACGTTTTCCTCTAGCTACAACGGTTAAGGTAGCTGCCCTTACTGCCCCGTCTCAAAAATTCACCCTGTATACCATATTTTTTTCGTGAGAGTTCATAAAATAAAAACCATTAGGAGCTATTAATAAAAATTTAATTGAGAAGTTTTTATTTTTAGCGCTATTTTTGGTTGTTTATGTGTGCATCGTATAGGGGTTGTTGCAACTTTTTGTGACAAGTGATTAATTTATAAGTAGGTATTAAAATGATTTTACACACTTTGTTTTCATCTTAAGTAAGTTACTATGCATGACATAACTCTCAATATTGCAAATTACAAAACCCATTCGCTCTTAGAATAATTTGTTTAAATTTTAGTTTTATACAAATATTCTTGATTACAAAAAAATACGTTAAATATTATCAATGCCTAGATTTTAGGTAGGACTGAGTTGATACAGACAGTAAGATGCTATTTTATTATAATATATTTATAAATGTAAGTATATCTTTATAACAATGATTTAATTTTTGGGAACATTAGATACTCAAAACAAAACAAAACAAGAAATATAAAAAGCTTTTGTTCCTATTCTAGACTCGTAGATGTAGATTTAACAAGCAATTTATTCAAAAATAAAAAAACCCGGCTGAACTGAAAAGTTAGAAACAGCATTATCTTATCAATCACAAAACAAAATTAAATTACAATTTTATTATTATGTAGGTATCTAGGGTTCGATGCCGTGCGCATTTTCCTAAACGTTGTTGTCACAGTTGACACACAGATGGCTCTGCGAGTACCTAAATTAAATGCGTAAGTTATTTCTTAAATATGAGATATCTCCTAAATGGCTAAACCAATTTCGATGCAGTTTGTTCTAAACGTTGCGTGTGACTAAATAGAAAATTTTAGTATGCGTTTTGGCTAGCAATTCTATTTAGGGCGAAAAATAGATTTTCAAAAATTTTGAGAAGCGATTTAGTCTTCGAAGATGTCATGTTAGATTTAAAAAAAAAAAATATTTGATATCAGTCCACCAACCTCTTGATTTTGACATGGATTTTGATATGATAGCGTGATTTTCATTTTGAAAATTCACACATTGTTGCATTTTTTAGCCGCACTATTTGATTTATCGAAATAAAAAGTATCCTAGAGCACAATCGAGATAGAGACGATTCTAACGATACCTCATTCATCAAAATCCATCCAGCCGTTTAGGAGAAACGTGGTAATAAAGAATATTACTTACATACGAACGAACCCACATACATAGAAACGCGCGATCTACATAACCCGGGTGACTTGACAGTCAGCCGGGTAAAAAACACAATGGAATTTTGAATTCATATTCCGTATCAACTCAGGTAAGTATAATAAACTGTTCCAAAAACATTTGACTAAAATGGCAGCTTTTCATACAAAACCTGATCGAATGTATCAGCCTTTTCGTCATAACCCTATAACTACTAGAACTTGATAAGTAACAACAAAATACAGCACCCGCCACGTAGGAAAGCATGGTAGCTTTCGTATCAGCTTTTTTACAAATTTACTTATTGAGATAATTGATAAGCATAAAAACTGCTAGTATAGTACACATACCCCGTTATTCATAATAATTTTATAATTTAACAAGGCTTATGATCCTGTTTTTTTTTCTAGTCACTCTTAAGTCAATGAAAGGAGACGACAACAGATTTAGCAGCTATATGAGCTCTAGCAAGACTCAAAGTCTATTATGAATAACAGGGTAGAGGTGCAGGAATCACAGTACCGATTCGCTTCTGCTTGATTTCACATACAGTAGAGAGCCTTTTAGGTATAATTTGTTTAACGTTGAACAACATGATATTTTCATATTGAGTCCTTAATTTCTATCATCTCATATGGTTCAGGTAAAGTGTGTCTATTTTGCCCGTGGCGGGTCTGTAGGCATCACGTTTCTATGAAACGACCGTCATAACAATACAAATAATTAATTAGGCTTTTCTATCACTTCGACGTATACGCTTCATGTTCATTCGATTTTTAACTTTATTTACACGCACGCAGTACCTAAAGTCGTCTTATAGACTTGCCATCCGCCTATATGGAATGTTTTTACAGCCCTACCATAATCTACATTTGAAGGGAAATAGCCGAGGGTAAAAAACGTGAAGTCTTTATTAGAAAATAAAAAATAATACTATAATTCCAAGCATAACATTATGTTTCGTGCTTGGAATACAGCAGAATAAGTATAAACACATAGATGGTATTTAAAAAAAAACAATTTTTTTGGTAAGGCTGCCATTTGCCGATCATGTGCTCAACGATGACCTGTATTGAGGAGTCCTTCTGAGGAGTTAGAAGCTCGGATCGAGAGGGGCATTGGCCCCTCAGCTCTGTGCTAGGGTATCCAGCGGCACCACCAATTTTCCGTTTGAGTAGCTATAACAAAGGAAACACTCAATTAGAACTTTATGATCTAGACTGGGTTTGAGTTAACAGCCGAGTCCCAAAAAGCGTAGCAAACAGAAAGTTAGTACCTACTAGATGTAAAGACTGCTCCCAAACAACACCGAATTTTCAATAAAATAATTTTGTGGGAAAACACGAAAACTAAGGACAAATAAAATGTTAGTCACATGACAAAAATAACTTTATTTCAGTAAATATTGCAAAAATAAGCTTCAGATGACTTTCAACAGAAACTATCAAATCTATCAAAATCTTCCATAATAAAAATGATTTAAGGGCATAATGTAGGATCTATTTTGGGAAAAGTCTTACACCCTGAAAAAATATAAAATGTTAACCTGTATGGTATAGTAGCGGTTCTGGATTTAGCTCGGCTTGGCCTACAGGAGTCATCTGTAACCAAGATATTTCAATTTAAACTATCTAGGTGAGCAAAATCTTGGATTCATCTAAAGTTACTTGGTCTAGTATTGTTATCCTATCGACGTTGTTTAATTAAGTGGTAGCGCACGCTATTGTCTCGACTCTTGCGGAACAATACTTATCTCAACTCGAAGTTGCAGAAGTAATATCTGCGATACCTTAATGAGGGAACTTTGTATCGACTTTGTTAATCGATTCTGACCGAGCCGCGACGCTATGCTCAGACATTTCAAACGGGTTTCTTTGCCTTAACAACATTACCGTTCTAAGCGTGATTTATGATTTTATGAAGGAATCAAATAAAACAAAATGAAAATTAAATCTTGGGAAATCCTCAGCGAGGAGACTGTGTGATGAAATTTTTAATGGACGCGCATTTGCCAATTGATGTAAAAATAAAATAAAATGTTTGCTGGAAGAAAGCAGTAAAGGCAAACAAAGTGCTGTTTGATTAAATATTCAAGAAGGCTCTTTGAACGCTTGTTGAATCGAAAGGTACTTTCTGCCAGCAAGGTGTGAAGTGTGGACCCTTACCATAGTGCGGCTAGCACCGTTGCGAGAGGCACGCATCGCATTTGACGGGCTCGGCTCGCCGCTTGCCCTGAGAGGCCTGCGAGCCGGACTTACGCCGGAAAGTGTACCTAACGAGCAGACCTGCAATGCAAAACGCCTCACCGTTAACAAACAAACAAACTAAAATGAAAACGACAAACACTGAGCCACGCGCGCGCGTCCATCTGAAAAACGCCTATGGGCGGACGAAAGCGGGCGAAAATAAAAAAAAAGGTATGATGCTCTCAGGGTTTTCATGACTTGATACCACTCGGATTCATTCGCGTTTTATGCGAGAATGGAACTTTATAGTCCGTGCAATTTCGTTGTAGGTATATTTTGTTGTGACATTGTGTAATGGGTTTATGAAATGGGCCTAAATGACGAATGTGGAGCTATGTTTTGTTGTTTTGTTTGAGCTAAATACAGAAGTTACGTAAGAGACTGTATTATAAAGCGGAGCTGGCATTGTTATATTGTCTCTAAATAAACTTAAACATGCATAGAACCATATAAGGCTCACCTGTTAGACCGGCTTTGTTAATGCTGTTAGAGCTTGAAAACCCGGATATTTTCTTCCAGGCTTTTTTGTTCCAAAACCCCGTAGTCTTAGCGTCTCCGCAACTTGAGCTACGCGGGGATGTTGCGTCTCTTGTACATCGCGCTGCTGCGCATTCTTCAGCGCCTAATATTCTGACTCCAGCTCCTCTTGTCCCATAGGCTACTGCAGGCAAGTGGGGCACAGAACCAGTGGGCTTTCTACGCAAACTGCCCACATAGCTTGCTCCACTACTACTCCCACTGAAACCACTGTCTAAATCGGGAGGGTTACAACTCGCTGGGGATAACAACTCGTCTGTTGGTCCCACTCGAAGTAACTCTTCGATATTATCCCTATCTTCTGCTCGCTCTGAGTCTGGAGATTCGCATTCTGGCATCAACATAGCTTCTACGCTAAGATTTAGCTCACCGAGAATTCTCTTGTGCCTCGACTCCACCCTTCGTACTTCCTCTTCTACTACACTTCTGTCTAAGGAAACCAGTGACTGTCTTGGGACGTATCGGTGTTTCGGGCATGTCCGAGACCCATCTGTGATTTCTTCGTATATGTTTTCTTCAGTGCCATATCGTGTGACGTAATTATGACGAGCTGCCCGATCACGTGGTAAACCTCTTCCACGATGACGATTTCCCTTTCTTGATGACGAGGGCATCGATAAGTGGTGATCGTAATATGCATACGCATACGGATCTACGGGTTCAAACCGCTCCATTGTCGCAGCGATATTACTTCTGTTCCACGTTTGCGCCGTTTGTTCTCTTGATAAATTGACTGCCGCAAGTCTGGCGGGTAGGATTTCATCCAAATCCCTAGCACATCGTTCGTCAAGCGATTGAGCCCCGTCGTCTTCTTCTCGTCGGTGTTTCCTGTGTGGTCTGCGAGATGTTTGAGAGCGATGCGCCCGGTCACAGTCTGAACCATGGCCATGGTTATAATCAGGTGTGTGACTGCGGTTGTAATCCGTAGGTCGATGCTTACAATCCAAAGTATGGTGGTAATCAGGAGTGTGTCTGAGGCTGTAGCTCGAGGCTCCTTCATAGTCTGAACGGTCGTAGGATGGGCTGTCATCCGCATTGCTGTTGTGAGGGTGTGGGCAGTCAGCGGCTATGCCTGACTCTGAAGATGGATAATCATGGACTTCTGCTGTAGTGAGCATGCGGTCGTCAGGTCGTGCGGGTTCAGACGTAGCGTGGCGGTGGTGAGGTCGCGGTCTTGCCGTTTCGCGACAGCTGGCGAAGGCCCTCTCAAGTCGCTGTGAAGGCTGATGAGGGTAACGCCTGTGGGTGTCGAACACCGCCTCCCCCGGATCGTCGGGGCTTGGCGGCGCGCTTCGTGATTCCATATCTCATCCTTTCATATCCATTCAGTACCTGTAAAGAAAAATTCCATTGTTAGATAGAGAATATTATGATTTTAATAAAAGACTCGGGCAGGCGGCCAGCCCGAGGGCAATGAATCCGAAATTACATGCTCCGTGATAAGGGTAGGGTAAGTGACGATCAACACAGCAGCCGACGTCGATATATCATCATCAGTCGCCGGGTAATAAATCGGGGACGGCTCGGTGTTTACATTTCATATTATGGCGGATTCCGACATTTTGTTGGTTTTGTGCAATATTGCGTTGGGGTGTGGATAAGCAACAAAGCTTATTCGTTTATGAAAATAAAGTAATATTTTTATTCGTTGGCCAGAATTTTTCCTACGAATTATTATCATGTCTACCATAACAATATCTGCCAGACGGTGAAACGAACAAAAAGTACAACAAAAGGTGCCCAGCTAAGTGAATCGCGGCCGACAGCGATTATGTAAATATCCACACTACATCAAAACTCATAGACGTTCTATCACAAAGGGATTCGGCATCAACATTTTTATTGCGTTTTTCCCAAGTTATTGCGCGAATTCCAGACCAATTTATTACGATAACGATAAGTGTCCGTGAACTAGTGTCACAAGGGCGGCGGTACCCTTAGCCGTTGCTAGGCAACGGGACAGAATATTCAGAGGGTAGAGACGTTCCCAGAACACGCTTACAATCTACTGTGTGTGATTATCTGTTTCTGTCTGTTGATACGTTTACATTACAGCTAAATGTTCGGTAACATTGTGGGCTTCTCCCACATAATAGATACCTACCTATTCTATTTACAAGTAAACCCGCTAGTCCGTTATCCGTCATTCCGCACGATCGTATGGAAACATACTTCGCCGCAAACTACACAATAGAAATGCAATTCAGCTTATCGCTGCGCTTGCCAATGCACTCCGGCGCGGACCGGCCGCCAGTCTGAATCTCGTTACAAGAACAGGCGCACGTTCGTTGCCCGCTCTCGCTCCCGCGTGTTTACGTGACGTACCTCAAAGTTTGCGTGCTTATCTGTTGTTATTGTGTTTGTTTGGACAGAACTGAATGACCTAGGTGCTAGTGTAGTAGATACGTTTGTGACTTTGTGAAAGAATACCGTGGACATTAAAACTACATACCTACGTAAGTCATTGTTTCACTCACACGTTCCCATCTATCTACATTCAAGCCTAAATTGGTGACCCCGACGTGATTTATTGTTTGAGTAGTTACCTAATTAATGTGTATTTATAAATATTACTTATATAAATAAAATGTAGTAAAATATGATTATAATATAAGTAAGTATATAAATGTAGAAACATGTTAATAGACTATGTAAATTTAGTATGTAAGTTGTTTAAGTAAGTAGGTAAGTATATAAGTGTAGATACATGTAATTAGACTGTTTATATTTTGTATGTAGGTTGTTTAAGTGAGTAGGTACCTGTGTAAGTAATATGGTAGGTACCTACTCACTTAAACAACCTACATACAAAATATAAACAGTCTAATTATATATCATCCTCATCTCTGCTGTAAACTAAGAAGTCGTCTAAATAGCAGTAGACGAAGTCAAGCCCTCGCATCATCTCATCCACGAAGCGTTGGAACGTTTGGCCAGCGTTACGCAAGCCAAACGTCATAAAAGGAAATTCGAACATCCCGAAAGGGGTTGTTATTGCCGTTTTAGGGATATCCTCTGTGCAGACTGGTATCTGGTTATACGCTTTTACAAGATCGATGGTGCTGTATACACGGCAACCAGCGATATTGTGAGTAAAATCGTGTATGTGGCGTATCGGATACATGTCTGGAATGGTTCGAGCGTTGAGCTTTCTGTAATCGCCGCATGGTCTCCACCCGTTTTCCTTTTTCGGTGCAAGGTGTAACGGGGAAGACCATGGGCTTTCGGAGGGTCTAGCCGTGCCGTTTGCTAGCATAGCTTCGAATTCGTTCCTAGCTATTACAAGCTTGTCGGGTGCTAAACGTCTAGGTGCGCATGAAACCGGAGGACCGGGAGTAGTGCGTATATGGTGTTTTGTGTTATGAAGTACTGTGCGTTGTATACCAGCTGGTCGCGTTATTGATGCAAAATCACCGGACAACAAAAGATGATAACGTGAATCGCCAGTCTGAACCTTTACAGAATAAATATTGTTAACATTACAGGCCAGTGAAGCTGGAGTGGATAGATTAGTTGTATTATCGATGAGTCTTTTGTTTTTACAGTCTACAATCAAATCGTAATGACACAAAAAATCTACACCTATGATAGGTTTGGTGACGTCGGCCACCACGAAACGCCAGGGATAGGTACGACGAAGTCCCAGATCCAGGTTGAGGTGTGCGTAGCCGTAGGTTTCAATGGACGTCCCGTTGGCGGCGGTGAGTTCATAGTTGGTGGGTTCTCGGCGCTCTTGCAGGTGGGATCGTGGGAAAACGCAGAGGTCGCTACCCGTGTCAACCAAAAACTGGGTTCTCGTGCATCGGTCCGTAATGAAGAGGCGACCAGGGATATCGGGGCAATCTTCCGTCGCCATTACTACTGATTGCCCGAGTCGTTTCCCGACTTCTTGAAGTCGCATGGTGTCTGGCAATTGCGAGCCTTCGACTTGTAGATGGTGTGATACCAGCATATCGGATATTGGCGATAGCTTGAAGCGGATCGAGACTTGCTGCGTGATGGAGTCCGGTTGCGTCGCTGATTAAAGTTGCCGCGGCGCTGTGGACGTGAAACACGTGTACATTCGTCGAGCTTCACGGCGAGGCGTTCTACCATCTTCCTGAGCTCTGCTATTTCACTTGACGTGCCGGAACGTTCGGGTTCGCTACTAGATGTGGACGCTGCTGCAACGTTGCCGGGAGCAGATATTTCTTGGATGCGGTCTGCCAGGTCTGCCAGCTGTTCCAGGTCCTGAGATGGTTGAGAAGCTAGAACCGTCTGAATGCTTCTCGGTAGGCGGTTGCTCCAGATGGACCGGAGGAACTCCTCCGGAATACTCGGACCTGCCAAGTCTCGCAGGTGACGCAAGAATTGTGAGGCTTTCCTGTCTCCGATTTCCTCATGAGTCAATAATTGCTTGACTTTTTTCTCCTGGGAGGCCGTAAGTCGCCTGATTAGTTCGCTCTTAATTTTCTCATAACGGTGCTTGGTTGGAGGATTGACGATAATGTCTTTCACAGCCTTCGCGTGAACCATGTCGAGTTTCGTGATAACATTGTTGAATTTGACAGCATCTTCAGTTATTCCGTAATTGTCAAATTGCCCCTCTAACACCGCAAACCAGATTTCCGGGTCGTCGGGTGAAAACGGTGGCACCTTTATGTTAAACTTCGGAATATCGGACGATAATCGTTCGTGGTCAATGGACTTGCGCATCTGTTTCGGCCGCCGCGTGGTAATATTTGGTTCAACTGTATCATTTGAGCTGCTACTGCTGGCGTCCTCCTCGTTATTGTTACTGCCTTGCATTTCGGTGTTCTTTCGGGGTCACCAATTTAGGCTTGAATGTAGATAGATGGGAACGTGTGAGTGAAACAATGACTTACGTAGGTATGTAGTTTTAATGTCCACGGTATTCTTTCACAAAGTCACAAACGTATCTACTACACTAGCACCTAGGTCATTCAGTTCTGTCCAAACAAACACAATAACAACAGATAAGCACGCAAACTTTGAGGTACGTCACGTAAACACGCGGGAGCGAGAGCGGGCAACGAACGTGCGCCTGTTCTTGTAACGAGATTCAGACTGGCGGCCGGTCCGCGCCGGAGTGCATTGGCAAGCGCAGCGATAAGCTGAATTGCATTTCTATTGTGTAGTTTGCGGCGAAGTATGTTTCCATACGATCGTGCGGAATGACGGATAACGGACTAGCGGGTTTACTTGTAAATAGAATAGGTAGGTATCTATTATGTGGGAGAAGCCCACAACATTATTTTATTACTTTCACTTACTTTTATACCTTACTACTAATCAGATTTATATTTCTTATCATGATTAAAATTAAACATTTTAATCTTTCGCGACTTGAACACATTTTTAAACACACGTTCTTATCTCTATCTATTAGTTATCTAGTACTTAGAACAAACTTTGTTTAGTTTCGTGCTAAATTATGCTTAAATTGTTCACAGATATTAAAGTATTTTTGCTTAGTAATTCTTACTATTAACTATTAAGTGTGTTTTCAGTCAAATTATACTAGCACCTCATGAAGACAGACCCACACATCAGCTTACAAAAATATCAAATTCTGTATCTCATTTTCAGAATCTGACCTAAACACACAACTCGTTATGCGGGTCAGAATCCCGTGACAAGCTCGGTTCCGACCATAGGGCCACAAATTGCCACGTCCGGACGGTCAGCCGGCATTTTACGAGACGCTTCCCACCACTGATGATGATTTAGATGCGATATAGGGAGCGTAAACCACGGAGCCCAATGTGAAGGACGGCAAATGGTGACAAATAAATTGAGGTTTTTGAAACACGACAAACATATTTCAAGCCGAAATGTAGGGATCGCTCCTATCACGGTTGTAATGACTGGGACCTCACTTCATCTAAAAATTATTCAAACACTACAGTAGGTCCCTGACGCAGGATTATCCAACTTGTATTGCGTGTGAGTAGGTATATTACAAAGATAGAGTACATAGCTACTTATATAGAAATGTTTTGAATTTGTGCGTACCTACAATCTGACCACTTTATTTAGGTTTCATTTGACCACTTTATTGAGGTAGATAGGAATTTTATAATCATACGTCTAACTAAACCAGTGATTCTCAAAGTGGTCCAGGTGGACCCCCAGGGGTCCACGGGAGACTCGAAAGGGGTCCACGTTGGCGAGAAATTTTGGGAATATGGTAGAAATGTAGCAGCAGGGGTCCACCGAAACCAGTAAAATTTTGAAAGGGGTCCATGAGAAAAAAAAGTTTGGGAACTACTGAACTAAACCCTAGGAAACATAAAAATCTTATCAATATTATCTTAGTAATTTCTGAAATAAAAATATGCAACTGGACGGACCAACGCGACTGGGGAACTTGTTTTAACATTTAATTTTGTAGTAATGATAACAAACCAATTGAGTTTCTACTGCATTTTTGCAAATCGTACAGCGCGTGTTATTAGCACATTTTCTCTCCCCACGTCCCCTACCAAGGAACGAATATATTACACATAGTGGGGGCTAAAAAACATGCAACCGTGGTAATGGCATCGTAATTGTAATAAAATACATGAAGCGGCGGGAATTTGTGACTTGAATTTTTATTAATGCCATGCTGCTCCATTAAACTGGAGTTAATGGTTTTAATGGGTTACCTTTTTTACATCCAAAACAAGAAGTTTTAGGAGAATTGAATTTTAAATAAGATTCGATTGTTATTAAAAAAAATATGAGTAAAAAAATCCAAGCGTGAAACCTTATCATCAGCAGTGCAAGCACCGTTCTTATCGATCGCTAAGTTGACATTTAGATTCGATAAAATTCGATAAAATTAAATTTTTCATTGATAAATCCAAATTTTGTCGATTCTAAATGTCAAATTTAGCGATCGATAAGAACGGTGCTTGCACTGCAGGTCGGAATAACGCCTACTGAATTAATCAGTTATATAATTAGTATGTATGTTAGCTGTAAGGTATTTATTGCTATGGGCCGTAGACTAAGTAAAATAACATCTTGTAACTTATTCTAATGTTGCCTTAAATAAAGTTTATTATTATTATTATTAGTATTCCTACTAATAATTTATATTTTGATAGTAAATCATCATTTATTAATTAAATAGAAATTGCTTTTATTTTTTTAAATAAATAATCTCTTACCTACGTTACTTTTACGAGTAGCTATGATTGATTTCAAAAACAAAATGTAGTTAAAATTAGGATGTGCCTAAGTATCCAACTCCCTTTTTGATACAACACATTGAAATATTAACACAATATTAACTTGATATTAAATAACATTTTAACATGCCACTCATGATGTTACCAATATAAAATTAATTTCACACCAATTAATGCGGCGGAATTTCAACAGTCCGTCATTGCAATAATGATCATCAATCACAAGGCGTTAAAATAATAAGTGTTTTCATTAACTATGCACCCCACGATGTCCTCTCATTACGTGTAATAGGTTTTTTGTCGGCCACATGTGCACACTGATTAATAAATAATCTGGATTGAGGAAGATTGAAACTGCTACATAAAAAGCTTATGGAAAAGTAGCTACTAAAAAGACATTTTTTTTTTTTACCATGGGTATGCTAGGCAAAGGTTTTAGATATATTTATAACTATTTAATATTTTTATATTTTTTTACTAAAATTTTGTGAAAGACATTACAATATTTGGATACATGAAACTTCGAGGTTTTAACTTAATTTCTGTAGGTACCTACTTCATTGATCGAATCTCGTAAAAATGTATAAAACCGTTTTATTCGTTATTTTATCATTTCTTTAAAAAAAATACTACCTGTTTAAGCAGCTGTTGTAAATACAATGATAAGTATTTTTATTTTCTTGTTCAATTTGTACAACACACTTCCAGATAATTCTTACCATCTAAATGTAAAACAAGAATAAATTTAATTAACGTTCCTTCAATTTAAAACATAATATTGAATGTTTTTAAACCAGATCGTCCAGAAAACTTTATTTAATGATCCAATTTAGAGAATTTGAAGAGAAATAAAGTATTTTTACGAATGGCCCTTTTATGTTTACGGCGAACACAACAGTGCAGTTTTTTTATTCAATTTTATAAGGTGTAAATAATTGTAACTGCAATCGATAAATTATTCTATTCTTGTGCCAATGTTATATATACCTACTTATGATTATATTCGTAACAGAACCTACTCATTTGTTTTGGAGGTGGGCGTTGGGACTGCTTCATAGTTTGAATTACAACTTTTACAGTTTCACCGTTTTACTTGTTTTTATTGTTCACTTTCGTATTTTTGTTCCGAATAAAGAAAATTATTATTATTAATTATTACTATAGGAAATCAATACATTCACTTTTGATGTTGACAGTACCTACTCATATCTGCTCCAACATCATTTCAATTCATTTCGAATTTAAATTTTCTGTACTTTTGAATTTATATTAAATTTAAATGCCTTCGCAGTCAAATTGTTTCAAAAGATAACGGAAAGTTATTCAAGCAGTTCCTGCTACTTGCAAAGTGTTTTTATATGATAACCAAAGAATACTTTAGCGTTATAGAGAACATAATCGTAACACTCCCGTTTCAATACTTACCCGAATATTGGAATTCCATTAGAGATGTTTTGTGCGAAATCTTCTTGTAACGGGTAAGATTACAATCTGATTAACCAAGAAAAACTTCTAGTTGCGGTAGATTGATAAAATGAGAATAGCACTTAAAAAAGTACCTACTGTCAAATTATTCACATTAATTTTATAGGTCATATAATTATATAGGTCACTTTCTACAGTTTCTACCCCCAAACGTAAGATCTCTCGAATCAAGCAAGAATATCTACTGTACATTGTACAAACATCGACTTGTTTGCAATAACAACAATTACACACTCAATTTCATTGAACAAATACACCAGCTTTCTACCAGAGCCTGTTAGTCTGTACAACCCTAATTTGTATAATAAAACGTGAATAAACCTCTGAAATAACTGAGGCATAATTACTGAGACAGCCCCTCTCTCGTTTCTAGTGTGTTCTTAGCTTTACTGAATTTTAATGACTCTGACATGAAATCTCTTGATTTTATACTAAGTGAGCGGTAAAACATGAAATTCTTAGGAGATTATACATGTTACTGCTTAAGCTGTTATACTTATGTATGATACTCATATTAGAGAATAGTAGATTGTATTATAAGGGGGCAAAATAATATTTTGACGGCGAGGGCGCTTTTTTGAATCCAGAGCGAAGTGAAGGATTCTAGAGTAGAATCCCGAGCGTAGCGAGGGATTCTTTGGTAGAATCCTGAACGTAGCGAGGGATTTAAAGTACGTCGCCCGAGCCAAAAATATATTTTGCGCCCGAGTGAAACACTCTACTTTTCATTACAATCTATGAGAAAATAATGTGTTAAATCAACGAAGTTCCACTTGAGAAGAGTAATCGGGGATTAAATTTTTTTTATTCAGACGACAGCCGCGCGCCGGCTGAATGGTGGGCGGTTTGTTTATCTGATGGTTTATGGTGATGATGATGATGATGAAAAGTAGCCTATAACCTTCCTCAAGAGTTTAGCTATCAAATACAGAAATAATTTTTCAAATCGGACTGGTAGTTCCTGAGATTAGCGCTTTCGAACAAAAAAACTCTAGAACAGCCATCAATAGTTCCACGAAAACAAACTAGATGGCGGTTTTCTAGATCGCGCTGACGAAAACGCACAGGATTTTATGAGGTTGGACTTACAATTTTTGTATGGATAGTTAGCTAACTATAGCTATACTGAAACCGCTGAGTAATAAATCTCTAAATGTGATTACAATTGTGGTGTTTTTGGAAGAGTCCTCATTCATCTAGCTAGATTCGAGACTTGAATGTGGAATCTTTGCACCTATGAGGTACAACTACTTTGCAGTGCAAAGTAGTTGTACCTCATAGGTGCGCGGCAAAGATAATTCCGGCGCACTTAAAGGGGATTAAAAACTCATTACTGCCCGCTAAACTTATAAAGAGGAATAAAAACTCATTACTGCCCGCTAAAAGTTCCTTGAAGAGGAATCATCTACTTTGGGCGCACTTAAAGGCGAACAAAGTCGTCTTTTTCGAATAGATGGAATGAAAAATCTTATAAATATTTAAAACAAAATCTAGTTTGTTACACCATTTATTTAATTCAAAAGCGGATTGACTGATTTGTATGATCTTTATTTTGTTGGATTTATCTCCGCCTCGAATAGCGGAGCGGAATAACTAATAAAACATGGGAAAAATTTATGAAAAAACAATAGCCTTTTCTCCTAATTTAGTATGGAACGGCTTTTTTGATGATACATACTTATATAAAATCTCAAATTCTAAGGCGGTACGAAGTTTGCCGGTTTATTGATTCTATTGATTATTATTTTAGGTATATACAGAATGTGGCAAATTTTTGGGCACTTCAGGATAGCTACCTTTTCTCTTATAGTTAGGAAGTTTTATTCCTAGGAAACTATTGTTTTATTTTAAAGAGAAAAAAATGATGGCATTTTTAGATTTTTGAAAAACTGTAGGTACAGTTAGCCTAAAAATTTACATTTACTTATCAAAAAAAAAAAACAAACAAGTTGGTCTTAATCGACTCTATTTCTCACCCGGAACACTTCTCCCAAAGTAACTTACCAAATCAAATCGTAAATTTTTACAATAATTAAAAAAAACACATTCCATACATTTTCTGCCACATGTAACGGTCCCCCATCATTATTTATTTTATAGTAAACTAGAAATAGAGTGGAGAATTGTATTTAATTATTGAAAAAATCGATTGCTTTCTAAACCACATCTGTACACTTTCACACTTCAACAGACAGCTAGCTTACTCGATACCTAATTCGGAGATAGTGAAAAAAGTGTTTAGTAATTTTGTGTAAAAACAAATACATCTAGCTACGAGTACCTACCTATGAACAGCACAGGATTAATCTTTTATCCTCATATAAATCATATACTCCGTTCCCCGAAGTCGTATAGTGTTTGTTATTGTGCATGCACATTTCAGTGTGTTTAAACACAGAGCTTTCAACAAAATAATCATAGGGGTTTCATGATATAGAATATTTACCGGCATTCACGTCAATCAATCGCTGAATTTGACAGGTTTTCAACATGGCTATCATAAGCGCTATAGGCATAGCTGCGATATGTAGATCATTATAAATCATAGATAAGTATCTGTACTTTCAACAAACAAAAATTATTAATTACAATAGTTACATACACACGAAAGTGCCAAGCATCCGTCATTGTTTTTTTGTATGTGGTAGTTAACAATGTCTCTTCTTCCACTTCAATTGTTACATTCAATGATCTTGTATATACTGAGGTAAATGAGTTGTACCCCGCTCTACATGGCGAACAAATGTCAAGCTAACTAGCTTGAGTCAACTCAGTCGCACTTTGTGTTGCTCTGCTGTAACACGCATTTACACACAGCACGCAAATAACTCATCTCTTTCTGATAACGGGGTTTTATAAATCTCTACTATTTTTTAGTTTTCTTGATTAATAATAAACTAGTAGTTCGCCCCGAACTGAGATCTCGCGCACCGTAGATGGCTTACATTTGGACTTTCTTCTGACTACCCCTATAATTTCAAGTGCTACTACTGCCGAGTATGCCTATTGCGCTAGCTCTTCAAGGTAAAAAATACTAGCATGCATGCAATACAATAATGTCGTGTCTAATTTTTCATTTACTTATTTCATATTTATGAATTCTCGTCGTATTTCTAAAGTATACCTACGTCCTAGAATGAAAATAATAACTATTTTGAAATGTACAAATTAAGACCTTTCATTTGACACCCCACTCAATATATTTGTTTATTTAACTTTTTTTACCCCAATTATTTTCATTCTTTATCAAAAATTTTTTTATTATGAAAATAAATCAAGTAGCATCTAAAATCATTGCAAACCAAACCGCAACGATGCCAGTCTCTTTTTAAGACCGACCAGTCAATGAGCTACGAAGACATCGAAACTCTATGAAACGGGAGCTCTTGCAGCTCTGGTTTCGTAGTTTTTGTTCTTTGGTCGTATTTCAAAAACTATACATCCTAGATTAAAAATAAAAACCATTTTGGAATGTACAAAATAAGCCCTTTCGTATGACACCCCACTCAATATATTTGGGTAACTTTGAAAAAAATTTACCCCCTTGGGAACCCCATATCTTTACAACCCCTTCATCGATTACGCTCATACGCTCCACAGCAAATTTCCATAGCACTACCTATTGACCTATCAAGTTTCATACAGATTGGATAAGCGGTTCGATAGTTATGCGAGAACATAAAAATGAAACATACAAACATACAAACATACAAACATACAAACATACAAACATACAAAGCAAAATCGCCTAACTTGCCACTAAGATCTTCGCTCGCTTCGCTCGCTCGATCGATAAAGCTGCTTATATTCTACCTAAGTAACCATAACAAAATTTGGCCGCGTTTAATAGCTTTTTCTAATGAGTATAACGTCTCTATTGGTAAAATTTCATTGGTTACATTACTTTCTCTTTTTAATGATATGTAGGTCATTCACGAAGACTACATTTACACGTGGTCGACCGAGAAAACGTTGGAGGGACGATCTCGACGCCTTTGAGGAGACTTGGTGAAAAATCTCGAAGAACAGAGATGGTTGGAGAGATATGGGGGAGACCTTTGCCCAGAAGGGAGGACTGATGACTGAAAAATATTTACTTCTTCTTTCTGTCAATTAAATTAGATATTTTTAGTAAAGAAAACTGTTTATTTTTTAGGTGAGAAAAGCTTCCTGTCGTATTCATTTCTTGTCAGCTACACAAATCTATACCGATTATGTGCAGCGAGTGTAGAATGTGTTTTTTTTCGTAAGGCTGTTTTGGCACGTTCAATTGGCAGAAAGAAATCTTTGTGTAATTGCGAATGTCTAAGGCCGTTTGTCCACCGCCGCCGTCACCGGTAGGGCTATTAGCTAAAATTTGCGATCAGCAATCATCGCACAATTATCGCGCAGCTATCGTGCAATCGATCGCTAGACGTCAAAAAAAATGGTATTACGTACGAGACCGATTGCTGATCGCTCGTTGATTGTTGGAATGCACTTATTGCGAAGATACTAGTGCCATCGCGATCGAGTAGCAATCGCTGGAACTAAAGCGTAATGCGAATGAAACAGCTGTGATTTTGTTTACAATCAAAAAGCTATTCAAATTCTACAAAAAAATATCGTGGCATGGTATTCCTACCACCAAATGTTTAAGTGCATCAGATAATGGGACTGTGAAGTGCTCTGAAGTGAACCATGGATGAAGTCAGTTGGACAAAATAACTTTTGTAACAAAGTTTTGTGTTAGATTTCGTTTGCATAATTCGTTCGTTCGTATGTCCTTGAAATTGTTAATCAAAACAAGAGTGTCGAATGAGCAGCGTCGGAAATATTAGGCACACTGTACCTACCTAAGTATGAATAAGTGTTTGCAGTGTTAGCAGTTTTAAGTAGAGCCAGGCCAGTCTTTGTCAGCTATCGGTCAGGCACGCAAGAGTTCTAATACCTACGGGGAATATTTAGGTACCAAGAAATAAACTGAGTGAACTTAAATTTGTGTTGTGATTGACCGTGTTCAAACAGACTTTATAGTTAGGCAGGCTGTTAGTGACGAAGATTCCTACAGATCTAAACAAGATCTAAAGCATTGGCTTGATCTCGAAGACTACGTCGCAGCCGTGGGAAGGTGTAGGTACTGTGTGGAGGATTTCATTTCTTCTCTTCTCTGCTTCCAACAAGATGCGAGATGAACACAAGCCATGTCGAACGGTCAGTCATCACATCAAACACAATCTATTTTTAGCTAATAGGTACTAGTAAGGTATTTAATTACACTCCGCAGTCGTACAATAATATTGATAAGTAAAAGATGTTTATTGGCTTTGATAAGTGATAGAACATCGGTGGTATAGGTTTTTTATGAACTAACCATCATTTGTTATCAAATAATAGGAGGATGAGACACAAACAAAGTAAATAATTTCTTGGCAATTGCAAAGCAATCGTATAACAATCGATACAAAGGTCCTCGCAATTTGACAGTTGAAATTGCTTACTAATTGCTTTATTATTGCTGTCAAAAGCGTACGTAATACCAAAACACTACAGCTTTGTAAAGAACAATGCACATTTGAGTTACCGATTGTCCTGTAGAGGCAGCACTGTCGATAGATTGCGATGGCTTTGTTATCGTGGTTAGGTAATACGAATTAGCAATTTGAGAGCAAAAAATGTGCGATTTTTGCTTATGCTTTGCTATTGCAAGATACGTGATAGGGCGGCCGGACGTCAACGAGAACAAGATGACGGCGCCAAGGTAGCGACCATACATTTAGAGCGTTTGTCCACCGCCGCCGTCACCGGGACGTCAACGAGAACGATATTATTTCTGGCTGAGATCAAGATGACGTGACGGTCTTCTGGTGGACAGGCGGCTATAGTAAATGTATGGTCGCTACCTCGGCGCCGTCATCTCGTTCTCGTTGACGTCCCGGTGACGGCGGCGGTGGACAAACGGCCTTACTATAGCCGCCTGTCCACCAGAAGACCGTCACGTCATCTTGATCTCAGCCAAAAATAATCTCGTTCTCGGTGACGGTTCGGTGACGGCGGCGGTGGACAAACGCTCTAATGAGTCATTTTGTTTACATTACTGTGTTTTGATAGACACTGCCTTGGGGATAATTCGCGTTCAACAGAGCCAAGTTTCTGCCAAGCCACGTCTCGTGCACGAGGTTGTTAAGCGAGTTTTGATAAATAGTTGCTTAGCTACTTTAAACTTTTAATGCTTTGCTGCAAAATTTGTAACCACTTATTTTCTAACAATAGTGAAGTTAATACAGAATGCGAAGGATGAATGAATGAATGAAAACTCTTTATTGTACACGTCTTATAAAACATAATCCTACTGCGAAATACGAATGTGAGTTTGTTTTTTTTAGCCTCCTACTCAACCAATCATCAGGCATAAACATTGTCAGAGGCATATAATAAGTCATAGTATACGTATAGTCCTAAAAACAGTACTGTTTCCGAAGAACAGAAAAATAACAAAACCTAAATTAATTCGAGCGAGGCCTCAGGCAAAAGTTGGTCTTCAATAAAAGTTTAATTTCCAAATTGTTGTATTTGTAATCTTTAAAGGATTACAAAGGATCTTGAATGCATAATAATCTGAGAGATTGTCTACTGCGCCTTGGGGATACAGTCGTCATTATGTTTGTTAGTATTTTTTCGTAAATCATTTTTACAAAAAAAAAAAAAATCTGTTCGCACATTAAGACCAAGCTTTCAAAAGAAATGTCATCGTTGACTCCCCCCAAACGCCCCTCTACCCTCTATCTATTCACGATATTTTGACATGTTAAAACTTTTGAAACTATCTTAGAATAATTATAATTTTTACATCTTGTTGAAGTAGCGAACATTGTCATGGAGACTTCATCAATTATTTTTTTCGATGGAAGTGATACCTAGTTGTTACCTTCATAATTATTATTACTTATTATAGAATATCTGGGCGACCAAGCTCTGCTTGGGTGCAAATCGAGAAAAAAAGAAAAATGAGTTAAGTATGTACACAAAGCGTCACCAATATATACTCCCCCTGGTAAGACGTCAGTTCGCAACCCGTTGATCTCAACTTTTTGTAAAACATTTACCTTTTTTATTAGATTTGTCATTCTTACTTTCTTATTCTTACTTACGTACGGATAAGTAATTTCACGCACTCTGCTGTGCGACCAAATGGGTCAGCGTTGCGAGCCCCGATTCAAATGTTCCTGCGTGGGTCCGGGCTTGGTTTCAAATCCTGTCACGACTATGTATTTTTTGTTTATTTTATTTTTATTTTTGCTTTCACAACTACGTTGTGAGTATGTAGGTAGTAAGTTACCTAGTAAAGTTATAGTTAGATGAAACAACTTTTAGCAGGGTCTTAGTAAATTTATTTAAACACAAACCTAATACTTAATCCAATAAAATTAACGAGTGAACAAATATGTCATGTTATCATTGGAACAGTTTATACTTGTCGTATAAAATCCAATGAAAAATAAACAATTTAGATCTCTCGCAAATCAGATCAGACTAAGTAATATTATCTACTTACAATTTAAAACAATATCAGTTATCTTTCAATTTTATAAAAGTTAGTAACAGCTCGCGAACGATGAAGCGCAGTTATCATGAACTAAATACACTAGGTATTCCTTCTCGATAAGCAACTCGCTGGGCCAATATTATGACATCTTTCCATCCCCAATAACCTGAAAATATGAACATTATTACATAATGGCATAGGTTAGATATAAGATAAAAAAACAACCTCTGTAATACTTATCAATTATCATACCACTTACCTAACGTTATTCTGCAACTTGCTGGTATTAATAATAATGTTTGTGGCGTTCACATAGATCTGTTTAGACTCCTTAGTTCTTTCGGCCTGATTTGTGTGGCTTTATATGATTCATATCACCAGTCTGCACCGATTTGACCTACGAAAAGTAAAATAAGTGTTATACATTTATACTCAGGCAATTATTTATTCACAAAGATTCTTCTAATATTTACGACTTACCATTATTCCATGATGCCAAGCAATCTCTTTTGCTTATATTTTGTTCGTAAAGAACAACTATCTTTGTCCTTTCAAAATTGATAAAATGCACCATTGCTATGCTACACGCACCGAAAATAAACAAGTAACAAAACCAGTCAGTTAATTTTATTGTTCAATAGAATTTAGTGCACAACTACCTTCAATACAATTTTATTAGTTGATGGTAGTCGTGTACAGTTGGGCCGACGGATCTAGGCGTACCTACGTGAAGTCAGGCTCTGCGCTGCGCAGTAGAAAATTTTGTATGAAAAAGTTGCACTGCGCATCGAAACGGCTAACTTCACGCACGCCGAGATCCGTTGGCCGTACTGTAAAAAGTTACCTACTATTATTTTCTAAACGAATAATGTAACTTATAAATTCAGCGCTGTTGCCAACTGATACGGTAGCTCAGTTGGAAAAGCGTGGGCTGCTAATAATACTCGCTCACGTGCAATTGGGGCATCGGTGGTTCGAATCCTAGCAAGCAAATAAGTTTTTGTAAGATTTTATTTATTTGAGTCGTTCAGGCAAACAATTTCGTTAGTGTAGCCGGCATACGGCAACTTTCCATTTACACTATAAAGGGTTACCAATTGGTGACGCAGTGTGTACCTATTTAAAAAAAGCTAGGTCTCGATCGATCTAGCTAGGTAGAGACCTAGCTAGATCGATTCTTCGCCCCCGTAAACCGTAAACCTATGTACCTACCGCAAATTTCATCGAAATCGTTAGAGCCGTTTTCGAGAACGTGAGTACAAATAAACAAACAAACAAATATTGCTCGTTTAATAGAATAAGATTATATTTCATAAGAAGATCATATACTTGTCAGGGAGAGGTTCTGGGCGTGAAGTATGGATGGTCCGATATGTTCAAAGACACGAAATAACCAATGTAACGTGTAGTCAGGATGTCTATTTTATAATTACAATTACTTTCACAAGACTTAAACAGAGGATTGATTCGATTTTTGCCGATTAGAATTACTATCACCATTTAAAAAATAAACTAAAAACCACGTCTTTATTTATTTATTTATTTAGAATGCGTTGTCATCGAGTTGTGAGCTACCCTGACAGTTTTAGCGGACCAGCTACACGGAAAGTGCTCGAAATTTTAGTCGCGCGAGATTTTCCACGGAACGACAGACAGATAGACAGACGAACAAGAAAGTGACTATACCTATAGGTATAATAAAAACGTGGTAAAATAATAATGTCTTTGATCCTTGATAAGTGTGCACATTTTGATCCGACGTTTTGAAATGGATTAAAACTACGTTCTAAGATTCTGTTGACATAGATGAATACAAGTGAAGCTAAAAAAAACTAAATTCGGGGTAATATCCCACTTGGCCAACACAGTCCTTGAACCAAAACCAAATTATATAGTTGAGGATGCGACTCCACTCCATTTTGTTCCGAATGACATTCGATTTCGACTAGTCCTATTATATAACAAATGAGAGAAGTTTGTGTGAATGTTTGTTTTACCACCTATCTCCGTAACTACTAAACTAATTTTGCCGATTTTTTGTTCTACTCGTAATCTATAGTGATCTTCGATCTTCTGTTCTATCTAACAAGAAGGTGAAAAAAGGAGGCAAGTTTCTAAGAAATAAATGTACCTAATTTCTTAAATAAAAATAAAATAATAAGTACTAAGTTATGAATTTTTAAAGGGGTTGCAATAAAGTTCTATTTCAAATAAATATTTTCTGGTTTGATTCACCAGAGTAATTAAATACCTACTTTATTTTTATTTTATTCAAAATTACCCTTAGGAAGGGACTGTGCATTATTACTAAGGTCGTAAAGTTAGTATTGTTTTTCCTAATCGAAAAAAAAACTAAATACTTACTAACTTTATGACTTTTTGGTTTCATTTTCTGTTACCTGTACAAAGCCGGGGCGGGCAAATAGCTTGTCAAATGTCAAAATGTCAAAACGCGCGTGGATCCGACCTTGTGACCGCCCAGAAGCGGAATGAGCTGCGTTCGATTCTGTGTTTATTTATATAGCAACTCGGGACTCAATAAGGTTGATTTTCGGTTGATCCGTTTAACTCTCTGTGCTCAGAAGTAAAGCTCAAAACTAATTTTGCTTATTATGAGAAAAATAAGCAGTCTAGGTAAACGATAACTTAGAAGCAAATAAAAGACTAAATTTCCTTTCTGTGAGTATTTATTTTGTATATGTAGCTGAACTGGTTTTCAAGAAAAATGCAAAAATCTTGAGAAAAGGTGTCATTTTCAAAACGTAAAAGTATCATGTAAATTTCTATTAATCGTGTTTCTGGCTTTATAACTAAATAGAAAAAAGATTAAAAAATCACATAATTGGAGTTGTAACTTGATGAGATATTCCGTTTAGTTACAATTTGCAGGCAAACAATCATAACCGTTTTGGAGCTTGGCCTTAAAGAGCCGAACAAAAACCGACATTTTGATTTTTAAGAATTTGATACCCAATAGGCGTGTCCACACAGAGCGAGCAGCCTCGCGAGGCATTTGCCGCGCGAAGCAGCTCGGTTAGTGTGGACGTCCTCGGCCGAGGCAAGCGGCAGCCTTGCGATGATACCAAGGCTGCCGCGCGTCCACACTAACCGAGCTGCTTCGCGCGGCAAATGCCTCGCGAGGCTGCTCGCTCCGTGTGGACCCGCCTAATGACACTCGCGCCATAAAGTCGAATCCAATAGCGGCCTTTATACGGTAGAGTTTTTACCACGGATCTGGACTGTACAGATATCTGTACAGATATCCGTACAGATATCTTTACAGATAACCGCGGATAAAACTGTCAAAGGTTGGAATGGCGCGTGCTATTTCCCGCGGCATCTGGACTGTAGAGATGTACAGATATCCGCACAGATATCTCTGCGTGTAAATGCTGCTAATGCCGTATCATCAAGGACAAGTCCTTGCGTATCATTTATCAAAATCGGGTGAGCCGTTGCGTAGTTACGAGCGGGCATAGGAAGCACATAGGTACTATACACATTCAAAAAGGTCAAACACATACCCCTCCTTTTGGACTTCGCCGCAGTCGGGTAAAAAGGCAGAGGCACATCGAAAAAGACACAACAAACCAATCTGATAAATGCCCCTTCCAAAGGCCCCTTGTAATCTACCTAGCTTAAACTTTCAGGCGCACCCCACACGATGAACCGTCACATAATGTAAAATATTATGAACATAAACACAATCTTACCTATAATGCTATGATCCCTTCATTTTATCAATGAGGTTTATCGTAAGCGTGACTTTATCGAATAAGCGGACTTCACACTGCATTTTAAAAACAAACTTAGCTTGAACGCTTGCTTAGCTTAGCTTGAATTTACGAGAATTTGTGTTACTTTGTTAGGTATACTCGTAAATTTTAATAATAACCGGATTTAATAGCACCAGCTGTATTTATAGCAATAGGAATGGTAATTTTTGCAAAATGTCGACATGTTAGAACCAATTACCTAAATATTTTGAAAAACAAATACGCCCTCAAGGCATCTTCAAAGGATCTTAAATGCCTAAATATCAGAGAGCAACTTGAAGCATAGTCGTTTTTCTGTTTCGATTTTTAAACTCATTTGGTTTATGATTACGACAATACATTTTTGAAAAGTTGCCCAAAGTTGTGCAGTCGCATCGAGCGGTCCTTTTAAAATGCCAGTAAAGTTCGTTTACCGTTCCCCTAATATCGGCCGAGACTCCAATAACACATTTTTAAGGATTTGTGTCAGGATCGTTTTATCCAAAAGGGAATATTTTCGTAGGTGAACGACGAAATTAGGCTTTAGGAATCTCCTTTTTCATCTTTAGCGAGAAATTGCTTTTCTGGAATATGACCCATTTTAGGTGGCCGTCAGCAAACTGTCGTTGGCAAATATTTGTCACAAAATATTTTTGTCGGAGATGAAAAAATGCAACCTTGCTTTAGAAGTGACATTTCCGGCCCTGTAAATATGTCTAATGGGTATAAGTATAGTATAAGAATAAGTATAGTAGGTACCTATAGCGTTATTCCATATGGCAATTTGTTGTAGGTACATATATAACTTTAGGCATACACCTTGTTTATTATGTTCTGACGAAATAAATAACAACATTACGCACTTTTTAATAAAGCGTTGCGTAAAAACTGTACTTTGTATTATATTATAGGGTATAGGTAACTATGAATTTGCATTTGTAATTATTTTTGTTAGATTTTGTAAATTGCAAAGACGCAAGGGACTTTACAGCTGTCAAGTCATTCCGGGACTATAAAAAGCTTCGTAACTATATTCCCTCTTATGTTTATGAAGTGACTAAGGGCAACTCCTTAAAAGCTCGACCCAAATAACTCGTTGTCACTGTTAAATGTGTATCCAATGAAATGGCACTAAAATTGTGAGCATTTCTAAGTGAAAACTGTCCGCTCTGAAAGCTACAACGGATTCAGAGCGAAATTAGATTTGTATTTATTAGTGACGGGCAATGTGTAAGTTGGTATGTTTGAATATTAGCGTACGATGCAATATGTGGTTTTGAATTTAAAAACAGACGTAAGGTTATAAAAAGTTATTTTAATTGATTTCATAAATCCGTTGCCCAATTTAAAAAGTAATTAAGATACTAATTTTATTCACGTGATACCTAAAAAGGCGATCTAACTCGAGAGTGGAAACTAAGTTCTGATAGTTTTATAGTGCATATGAAATTTTTTTTTAAATATTTACTTGTATAATAAAAATGCAGTGCTTGCACACAAAGGCCCATGTGCATTACAACCGCATCGGGTTGTAGCGCATAGCATTGAATTATTGAACCAAAGAAAGAACTTAGTTGCGAGTTTTCGCTGCGGCTCAGTGCGGCTCAATTTTAATGTGTTAGGTTTTATGAATGTCTGTGGGTAGTAGAACATGTATAACAAATAAAATTACTTACCTACCTAAACATTTTTTAACTTTAAAACACAGAAATCTAGCTTCAAACTGAGCAAGGCTTGAACAATAAACACTAGACTGATATAATTTTTTTTGGTGAAAATAAATCGGACTCAAACTCTACAGTTTGAGTCCGATTTATTTTTCATATTCGGATTTATTCTGCGTTAGCGCAGAAGGCAGAGTTACTATCAGTTTAAGTGTAAAGGCAATCAATGAAAGTATAGAAGTATTTATTGAGTTGTGATGCGGTTCGCTATAGTCTACACCATCCTTAAGGAAACGAGCCGGCGAATTGGCTACCAGCTTATAAAACGTAATGTCACATTCATTTGCAATTCAAGAGTCCTCAGCCTGTATTATGCCTAATAAAATTTACATATTTAAATTAAACTGAGAAATAACAAGATACTGAACCGTCATGGCGTTTAGATTGGACGGACAGGCGCTGGAGCCTGCTATGTGGATATATATAAGCTGGGATTCATCAGGGAAAACTGTATCGTTAATAATTAATTTGCACAAGAAGTAATCACATAGTGTGATCTGATCACACTAAATTATAAATGTGAAAGTTTGGATGTATGGATGGATGTATGTTTGATCCTCTATAAATTGACAACCACTGAACCGATTTGCCTGAAATTTAAATTAAAGATAGACAATGATCGGGAATTGGACATAGGCTACTTTTTATTTCGGAAAAATGCGTTGGATAAAAAAAAATAATAGGTCACGCCGGCGAAGCCGCGGGCGTCCGCTAGTTTTCTACAAAAATAAGAGTAAAACTTTGGGCGTCAGTAGGGCACCGCATAAGGTGCCTGTAATATTACACTAATTTATAAATACGAAAGTTTGGATGTTTGGTTTGGATGGATGGATGTTTGTTTGTTCCTCTATAACCCGACAACCACTGAACCGATTTGCCTGAAATTTAAAATATAGAACCTTAGCCTATATCTACCTACCTTGTGTAAACTATGTTAAATTATGTTACGGAAACACTACCTTTTGAAACAAAATAAATGTTTTTGTATTTTTTTATTTTTATTTAGATAGATAATGACCGGGAATAGAACATAGGCTACTTTTTGTACCACGCGAGCGAGTGCGTAAGCGATGACGGAGTTTTACAAAAAAATACTTAGATTAATATTAAAAAACATGCCTGCACTACACAGTGAGATACTTTTTTACGACCAATAAAATCTCATAGTGTCATTTAAGTTTGGCTGGTAGTTTATGATACGCAATTGTGGTACACCAGACCTTCCGAAAACCGTAAAAATTCAATAGACTCAAAGATTTTTCCCAACACCTTAACTAGGATATAAAAACGTAGGTATCCAAATGATATACCCATGAAAGTGCCATTAAAACGTACAGTCAGTAGGTGAATAAAAAAGCCATGAAGAATGCCACTAAAACCTTGTACCTACAATAATTTTACAGAGTTTTATAGGCCAATTACGAAATGGTGTGATGAGGGAATGAAGACCAATTTTATAGCTGCCATCGCCGATACATTCAATCAGTAGATGGGTCCTGGGTTCATGATATTTTTATTATAGTCGCTGGATCTTTTCATTTAATCATAATATACACAGATAATAGCATTCACATTATTATGGATATGAAGAAAGTCATGCTTTAGGTATATTTTGAAAACTTCTTTAATTTCAATACAGAAATCTTGGGTTAATGTAAGTAACCGTACCGTAAGCACCTCGAATATATAGAGGTCCACTTTCACTTCGGGAAATGAATATATCTGATTATGTAGTCCTAGGTTTAATTCTCGGCTATACGAATCCACTATCATATTAAAAAAAAACTGGGATAGTAATACGCGCATCAAAACGAGATTAAATCTGCGTGATGTGATGAGGCCAATTAAGCCGAAATTAATGGTTTAGGTGTTGGTCAAGTCCATGACAAGGAAAAATATCACAGGCATTACAGCCAGCGAAGGTCGAAGTAAAAACTGGGAAATTAATACGCGCATCAAGACGAGATTTAATCTGTGTGAAAGTTTAGGTTGCCACTTAATGCAATGTCTCCTGAATTGATTTTAAAGGCCTAAGTAAATCCCATCTTATTCTCGTTCTCCATTTTATTGTCCAGTTTATTTCAAATTAGAATTACTTAGTATTATTTCTCTACAAAATTAAATGACAGGTCAAAGTTTACTCAACTAAATCTGTCGTTCATCGACACCAATTTCGTAACATAAAACCCACAGTGGCTGTATTTTTATCGCAATAAAATTACATTTTATTAATTAGTTGGGATTTTTTATGTTAATTTACAACCTTTTACTGATAGGGGAGAGCAGGTAGGATTCGTACAGAGGGAGCATTCGTACAGTGGTCATATCTACACAATCTAATACGTTGACGCGTTCATGTTTGTGTGCGTGACATACCATCATACCCTAAGTCTAACCACGGGACGGGGTGGCAGTGCGGCCGCCGGCTTGGTTGGATCAAGTCAATATGTGTTTTTGCGCCACTTAAGTAATTTTTGAATGCACTTTTGAACGCGTTTATCTCTAATATGCTTTGCTCTAAATGTTAAGGTTATTTATTGTTGTTTATGAATTGATGCCCTAGCTTGTTATGTTAACATTTATTTTAAGATAACCGTGACAGTTATTTTTATTTTGAATTTATTTGTGGATTATTTGGGTTGGGGTACCTACGTACAGTTATGTGTGGGGTAGATTCGTACAGTATGAATGGAACAGTTAACTTAGCAGATGTGGTGTAAATACTGCCGCAACACAAATCTGCTCTTACAGCAAGAACAGCTAACATCTTTAGCTTTGGAAAAGACCTGTCTATGTTCATTATGTGCAATAGTAGGTCCAATATTAAAAGTTATAATGTTGATTGGTTCCTTTAAGGACATAAGAAGAAAATTTTATGATAGTTGTTAATTTTTTTAACTAGACTGTGTAAAAACCAATATGGTTAATTATTACTGCATTTAAGGCTGATACTGTATTAATTTTGATCTCAATAAATATTTCTACTATGTATAATCACTGTGTACGAAGCCACCACGCGTGTGGGGTGCTTTCGTACGTTTCCCATTTTTTAGAAAAACCATCAAAGCTCAACTATGTGTCATTGTATCAACACTAAACTTCAATTTTATTAAAGCCAGTTAAGTAGGTATTAAAGCAGCATTGAAATAATTTTACAATAGCTGTTAGTTTTTTTTTTACAGGCCTCAGAGTAAAAAGTGTACGAATCCTACCTGCTCTCCCCTACTGGCCCTCGAAATGGGTCAATTTAGGACAGTTTAAACGTTTATTGCCGCAATAAACAGAACAAACAAATAAAAGCCTCGATCTAAAACCGTAATTAGAGTAATGCAGTCAATGAATCTTGTGCAGTAGACTAGTGTTGGAGCAGTAACACTGTTACACTTGGAAATAATTTGATACGAATTAAAGAAAAATCAGATTTGATATAGGTATTTTAAAGATGATTTGTACTGCGTGAAGAGACAACCTAGACATTGAGGTACCTCCACTTTTTATCGAATACACCATGAAAGTATGTCAATAAAGAATACGCTATTGGCACTTTAAAAGTGGTAATGTATGTATAGCCAATATGTTATGAATGGCCAATGGATTTTGGAACTTAATAAGGAGGAGGAAACCTTGAGAAGAATCTCAAGGTTTTGCTTCACCATTGAGAGATACGTAATTTTATAGTAAGACTTATAAACTATGCAAAGATCAAACATCATACACTCATGAAGATTTACTTAGCTGGTTTAGTATTTATTAAGTGAAAATGTCTCCGTAAACTTCATAAAGATGCTATTGTGTTGTCCTTTTGATTCCTTGGCCAACTGTGACAAAACTACATACTTCTAATGTGGTAAAGTAGGGGCGTTGGTTGGGCCCTTACTGCTATTTTATTACCTGTGACAATGTGGGTGCGACCAATGACACTTTTCTAACAATACCAGTCACGAGTGTGTTCATTAGTTTTAAGTGTTTTTCTATAATACTGGGTTCCAGTTACTTTCTATTTATTTCTGTTACCTTAGCTAAGAACTCTCATAATAGTTTATATTTATTTGTAAAATAATTAGTCAAACAATAGATATCAACGAAGATACTATTAATGTCATTTAAAACGCTTTGGCAAACTCATAGCTAAACTGCAGTGGAATCCTGTGGGGAAGTGTTTATTTGAAATTTAAAATCGACAGATGTAATATTTTGTTGTATGTGTCTCGTATGTGTCACATAATAAAGTTATCTTATATTTTATGAGCATGAGAAAACTAGATTTTATACTGTAAAAGATAATTTTATCGTGAGAGTATGATGTCAAATGAAGTAAATCCAGTATTGAATAAGTATTCAAATAGTTTACTGGAAGAAAGGAATTAGACGGTCTAAGGGTGGGTTGCACCAGCTTACTTTAACAATAACAAACATGTTAAAGTACCGGTTAGGCAAAAAATGCGTTGCACCATCTGACAATTTGTTAAATGACGTCATAACTTAACTGCTAACCGTAACCGCCCAATCTTCGCTGGTTAAAGCTATTGTTAAAGTTAAATAGCTGCCAGATGCGTCAAAATCATAAAAACCTCATACTTCATAAAGCGTTTGTGCTCAAAATAACAAACAACATGTCCCTGCTTCTAGAATTTACAGAGGAATCTAGTAGTTCTGAAGACGAAAGTAATAATATTATGATTAAGTAATAGCAGGTCTAGGAAAAGAAAAGTGTAAGTACCTACCTATTTGCCTAAACCTGCTGGGATATAAAGTCGCTAACTCGAATTCGTTCCAACAAATTGATTTTTTACGAACAACATTAAAGTTATTTAATGCAAAATTACTTTACATATTTTACACAACAAACATGTCTATCACTTTTTCAACGATCTTCTACCATTTCAAAGAATTCACCGTAAAAAAACATTTTTTGTTGGAATCAAATCCGAGTTTCTCGAGCTTAATATAAAGTATGAGCAAAAACAAAGGTTTGTTGCGGAAACCATTTTTCTATTGGACTGTTAAGTTTTCGAGAAATAAATAAATTAACTACGTCACTGACACATTTATCATCGATTTTCTCAAAAACAAAGTCGGACAAAAAAAATATACCTACGGTAATAGTGCTTACACAAATACACACGTATAGACCAAACCGCAGACACAGTACTCTGTCTCATTTGTTCACATGAATTTTGTATTTTCAGTTCCTTCTCACTCGCACAAAAGAAGAAGAAGGATATATACAAAATTCATGTTAACAAATGAGACAGAGCACTGTGTCTGCGGTTGGGTCTGTGCATCTGTTACGGCTATTAAAAATTACGAGATCTAAAAAGTCATTAGTATGAAAAAACTATATTTTGAGTCTAGGCTGTCAGTGTCATTGTCTCGCAGACAATGACACTGACAGCAAAATTTGTCAATTGACAGCGTCATTTGAGTTTTCGTCTAGTATAGCCATATTTAAAAATGTTTTTTACACTGATTTTGGGGTAAATAAGATCTCATTTGACTTGTAACCCTGATAACTTTAGCTATGCCAAGAAATACGATGGTGCAACTCATTCCGCAGTCAATGTTAAAGTCAACGTTAAAGTTATCGTCAAATTTGACATAAACCTTAACTTTAACAGCCAATATGGTGCAACCCAGCCTAAGACTTCATGTAACCAAGATTGTAATGGTTGCAGAAAATTGGTAGTATTTCACTCTACTTGGCATATACTTACGTGCTCACGCAACATGTTTGGCGTTTAATAAGTAAATCAGGTCCGACAAAGATGCAGCTTTGTTCAACGCTACAAAAAAGTATAAGTAGTTCTAAAAATAAATATATATTTTTTTGAATTGTGAGGGCTATTATTTGTACCTAGAATAAATTATATTAAATTACTTAATTTCACTAAGGCTCTAAAAATAGACTTTTTGAGCTGCTTCCGTGCTTCGAAAGGCACGTTAAATTGTCAGTCCCGGGTTTTAAGTCGTTAAGCCATGACGGAGGCCTTTAGGCGAAATAAAAACTCTGTCACCAGAGTTGGCCTCTAGTTCATACTCACTTACTTTTTTACTGTTATCTGTACTTTGAACATTGAAAGAAAATACTAAAAGCTAATGTTAAACTAAATATTCCAGCGTTCACTGACATCCACATAAATGCAAGTCACTTGTCCTAATGAACGCTACAGGTAGCCTTTGTGAATAATTTTATGAATCGGTTTGCTTTGACACTTTAGTAATCAAGTGATGTAAGTATACTTAGGTATCTACTTGTAAAACGGGAGTAGGTATATATATTATTGTGTGGCAAAAGTTTTAACCATAGAACTGTTTTTTTTTTTAGTTGTTTGTCTTCATTGAATGGTTCAACGAATTTGTAAACATGTGGCAAAATTTAAAAATTTAAAAGACCGACTTCAATGTTGTAAGCTGAGCAATTTACTGCACTTTCGTACATATCTGTTCATCACTCCGAAGACCGCCAGGTCCTCACCAAATCCATATGGCACTACTTGGGAAGTATACTCTTTCAAACAAAAAAATAATTTTCCAAATCGGCTAAGGCGTCTTTAAGTAATCATACAAGCAAGCATAAAACAAGCTTTTTAGCTTTTAGGTAAAGCTTTTTTTTTTAAGTCGATTTAAAAGTTTTGCTGTATTTAAGATTCTATAATATGTATTCTGCAAACGCCTTTAAGTACGCCTTTTGGCTATTTATTTAGTGAAATGAAATTTTTTTTTTATTTTTTTTTAAGATTGTCCAGGGCTTCGATCGAATAGCTCGTAGAATTATACAAATTTATATTTTTATATATACGGTAATACGAGTACATTTACACAGACTTTGGTGTTACACATATTTCTGATTACTCCAAATGAAATTAATAAAAGGTCATGCATTCGGCGAAAGATATAACTTAAGTATCAAAACGAATAAAGAAATAAAACTTGATCTAGAGACCTCTCTATGTCGTAAAAGTAAAGTTTTACACCTTCTGAAACTTTTAGCTATTCACGAAACTTCTAACAAAAATTCCTTACTTTACTACGAAAACTCTCCATTAACACTATTGTGGCACACTGCAAGTCACGAAAGTAATGAATTCTAGTTTTTCAGTTAGACCGTGAATTTGCAACCTTTGCACACTTGTTTAAATAAATGAGTTCGGGGAAAACTTGGGCGAGTGTAATAATATTTTAATGAGTGTAGGTAAGTGAGCGCGGTAAAGTATGAACACGTACATTTGCTAGACGGCATTTTTAGAATGCGGTCTATGTTTCTTTGCAGAGAAACTTTTTATACGGTCAGCCACGAAAGCTGATGGCATTAACATGCTATGTTATCCAAGCTTTTTAAAATTTAAATAACATGTAAGCTTTTCATAATAATTATATAATAAAAAAAAACATTGAGTATTCACTCTTTCTTTATATTTTCATTGGAATATCATCCGACTTTAAAATATTAAAAAAAACTATATTCACTGATATCATTATTGTGCTCCCATTGTCACCAAATCAGGATTTGGTAATAAAATCTCTCGTAATAGGCAACTTTAAAGTCAGATGTCAGTTATTGGTAAACAAATATTTTAATGTTTTAAAAAATAGTACTTACTTAGATTATTTTACTCGTAAAAACTTTATAATTGAAGATAAAAATGGCCTATCTAAACCGACGTTATCAAAATATTCCGGTTAACCATTAATTTTGAAAAAATAATATAAAAGCAGGGTAAAACAACCAAAACTGGACAATGAAACATTTCCCAAGACCTTTTTGGAATGATGTCTTCGGGTCTTTTCATCATAGTGACAGTGTCTGTCCGAGTGAATGCTTTATAAACTTGCCGACAGACAAGCTTGACGGACAAACATCTATTCTTGGCGAAGAGAAATATGATCACGGATTTTCGAAAAGATTTTGAATATTTCATGGATTGAAGGAAACAAACAACCATGTTGAGCATTGAATTAAAACTCTGAAGAAAGATGTCATGTTTTATATATTTATGTAAGAAAATGTTGAAACACTGGAACCGTTAAATTATCGTCTTTTGAGGATATAATGGAGATAGTGAAAGGTATGGTATGAATGAATGAAGATGTAAATCAGACTTACCTCTTAGATAGATCTTGTATAAAAAACTTGGCTGAGACCATCTACCCCGCCTTGTATAGAGCTGATTCATTAACTTTTGGTTGGAAATAGTCATCGACACGACACCGTATTATTCACATCGAAAACTGATAAAAGTTATTTGTACGTATTTTCATATAATTCCTCAAAATTAGCACATACTTTGTAATCAGTTGTGGAAAAAAAAGGATAAAATATAAAAAAAATAAAAAAATATATAAACTTAAACACGTTGTGCCGACCCCACCTAGTAGTCAGGGAGATGATGACTTTGTAATCAGTAAACGTTTATTCAATTACTTATGGCTATAGTTTCAGCTAGCTTTCGGGAAGTGGCCGCGCATCAATCATTTTCTCATCCACTTTATGTCAACTTCGAATTTTGATACTACGATGATTGATCACCACACCAGTCGTGTCGCGGACGACCATTGTAACTAGAAATTAAGGTTGAATGCACAATGTGATGTTTACGTAGAGACAGGAATTAGTATTTAAAATTACCTCATCCAAAACATATCGTTTGAAAAACAGTCACATATCAAGTTTCCTTTTGTACCATGAAGTCTTGAAATAAAATTGGTCTTACAACAAGTACAAAATAATTAATTATATGCAGATTTTTTTTATTTTAGACTACCTTTCTCTAAGGTAGTTGCTAAATAATTTTCTCTTTTTAGGTTGCTTAAACATTCGATATGATTTAACGACTTTTCGTCTACTCTATCTAAACGTGCTTCGGAGGGCACGTAAAACTGCCGGTCCCGACTTTTAAGTCGTTAACAACTCCGTCACTAGAGTTAGCCACTCATTGAACCGAACTAAACTGCATACCAAGAATGCTGGCATTGTAAAACAATTGAATTTACGCACGTCGAATGTTTTATTTCTACACAAAACAATCCGCGAACAAATCTAACACAGATCACCGCGGACATAAAATCGAATCGTAAGTCTCTTTACAATGCAGAAATAAAAACAGTCTACAGTCAGCGGCTGAGGCGACGGCACAAAACGAAGAGAATGAAATTTCCCCGCTGCGTCTGCAAATGCTTAAGCGAAATTGTTTGTGAGTTGCTTGTAATGTTTTGGATTTGTAAGAAACGGCGTCCGTCATAATGCGCTACTAAAAACTCAACAAAAACTAAATCCATTATGACACATCTATTCACTCTAATTTTTAAAACTAGTTCTTTATACTAAAGACACTAGGTATTATTAAATAGATATATTATTAAATAGAATGAATAGTGAAGTCATGATACGCACTGTCATATCCAGCCTTTTTATTTTGACAAGACGAAGAAATTCAGGAAAATACGAGGTCATGGGAGTTGTGACAACTACCGCGATTCTGAGTTGTTTGACTGACCTACTTATTAATGTCAATTGATGGCAATATCTTCGTGAAAACAGGGCTTAAATTAATTAATTTTAGCGATAAACTGGCACGTGGCTGCTTTATATCCAGCAATCCATTAGTCGATGCAATAAATTTGTAATGATGTAGCTACTTTATAGCGATGTCTCTCGAAATAATTGTTAAGGGGCTTCGAAATAAAGCTTCCGCCCGTGGCTACGCTCGCGTGGCACCAAACTTTTAAACAGTTTAATTATATTTGCCACTCTCTAGGCCACGATCTATACCTATTCTATTTAAAGTTTCATTTCAGGTCCACTTTAGGCGTTATTGAAACACAAACATACAAACTTTCAGATTTTATAAATTAACACACACAGTGATTATTTCAGCCGAATAATATACGGGGGTGATACGGAAGCAATTAAGTAGTTCCTTTCAAATCAAGACTGACTCAATTATTGAAGCAAATGATTCGTTTCAAATGTGACGTTTGCAGTGAATGTGGAAAACCCTGAATTTGGAACTCAGTGCTGACACCTCCTTAGAAGATGTTGATGGAAATATGAAATGGTTCAAATGATGGTCTTCCCGCGACCACGGCTGGTGCAATCCAGTCGAAAGGTGTCGGGGCAAAATAATAAGGTACTTTACGTGATAAATACCCGAATACATTATTATGTATTAATAATGTGTTCTGATCGCGAAAGTTTAAAAAGACAATGGTTCAAATGGTTCTTTTATTTTTTTTCGAATCTTTCTAAATCTGGTGCAGCCCGGTAATGCTTGCCAACGTCTTGGGCATGCTTCTGACTGGCAGTGGCTTGGATCACTTGAGCTAGCCATCCAAGCCACTGCCATTAGGAAGCAATAACACGCTGCACCATTTTTATATTTATTTATATTCAAAAAAAAAGCAAAAGAACCATTTGAACCATCTATAAGGAGTTAAAAATTTAGGGTTTTCCACATTCACTGCAAATGTCACATTTGAAACGAATGAGCTACCTGTAGATGGTTTAACATAACTTCAGGACCTTCAAGTAGCTGGTTTAGTTTCTGTAAATAAAAAAATACTTTGATGTTAAAAAAATTTTGTTTAGACATATTTCCTTTGTTCTGGTACGAGTATATAAGAACACTCCAGTTTCTATTAGCTGATGATAAAGATTACTCACGAATGTTAGAAGAACTGAAAGTAAGAATCTCTTGTCGCACTTCGGGGCGGTTGTTTGGTCGCACGCATTGGAAAAATGATCCTCTCATGAAATTTAATGTGAAAATGTCTTGAAACGACGCCAAACCCCTGAATAATTTATGACTCGCTATTTTAATGGCCTCTCTGTCCATTCATTACAGTAAGAGTATTTCTTAATTTTGAACTGCGCCCTGCTGCAGATTCGGACTGTCAACTTTGTTGTTTATTATTATTTTATTTTTAATCTTGTTTTCGTCTGCTCTTTCTTTTCCCTGAATCTTTAATCTGAAATCGGTTTCCTAGTTAAAAAATATATATTTTTTGAAGTTTTTTAGATTAAAAACAATTTGAGTCATACTGTTTCCGGCTTTTTGATTAATGCATGTTAAGTGTTGTAAAATTTCATTGCAGCGAACTTTGACATTAAATTACATTCTCTTTGCGTAATTTTTCGTGGCTTTCCACTAGAGTTTCTATTATCCTACCTTCTTTTATTCACCGTAGACTCGTTCTAAGTAGGCTAGTTCGAATATTGCGTTCTTTCAGCTGAACTCAACGGGAAATAAGGTCTGTTTTGCTTTTCAAAAAGCCAACGGGGAGCAATAAAAACAGACATGAGAAATCCTTTAGAGGCAACGTACAGGTTTATGATGCATTCAGGCTTTCCGGGATTTTCTCTTCTGTCAACTGAAGCCGTTTAAGAAAAGCTTACAAGGAAAAGGAAACATAAAATTAGATAAGTCAATAGTTGAACCGTAGAGTGAAGTTCAGAAAATAGCAAAATTTGTATTTTGATTTTGTCTAACTAAAATCTTAAAATTTTAAGGAAGTTGTACTTAATTGGTACTAGATACTTTAGAATGTATCGCAGTTGGATAAATAACAAGTTTTTGTTCTTATATTGAATTGGTAGTCTATTTGAACTTAAGGACGTAACAACAAATATCAACGGTTTTTAGGTACCATTTAAAGAACCAGGAATCGCATTTGTAAGGATGTTATGGTATAAAATTAAAGGTAATATATTCATCTCTAAAAATTTCTAATAAAAACTTGGCAGTTCCATACAAAATTTTCACAAAAACACGTTTTTACCATTGCAAGTGTTAGATTATTAATGTTATATTTGTAAAATTTGTAAAGAAAGAAAGGCTGAATGAATAAAACCTACTTGGTAAAAATTAATCGAAAATAAAGGGAACAAAAAATAAGTTTGATGGAAACTTTTTACAATGGATGTTCAGTCCTTCTTTTTAAAAAAAAAGAAATATGTCATTCGAGATAAAAACGAAAAGTGTTGAAAAATCGGTATTGTCTTATAAAAATAATTTAACACATAAAATTGGATAATCGAACAATAAATAGTAATTGTTATATGTTTTGGAAGAGTTTTATTGATATACTTCGTTTCAACTTCAGAAATTGGGATAAACACGCGCGATTGCTCGCCATTGGTTTGTATTGGTAAAAAGTGAAATAAAGGTACGTGTTCCAGTTTTTTGTTGCTCAGGTAATATAATTCTATTGGTAATAAAGCTTAGATAAGTAATAAAAGCAAATTTGTTCGCATGAAACGTTGATACCTACTTTAGGTAGGTACGTAGATATTGTGTTTCATACTTTGCGCGCGCCGCAACGCGCTACCGCTACGCCGTAGCGGGTGAGTGCCCGACTTAAAAACTAGAGGTGCGGGTTCGATTCCCGCTACGGAAGAAATGTTTATACAGTTGTACGCTTTGCAAACATCTTTTCCGACTAAGGTTGTCGTGGTACCAAAGTAATTGTAATTAAGATACTTACCTTAAAGTGATCATAGTGTTCTTATTGAATAAATTATAATTATCTAAGTATTTGAATTTTAGAAACACAGGAAGTTCTTTTATGAGATCAGGGCATTGTATTATTGTATGATGTGACTATTGGGTGCTATGTTAATCAATATTTGATTATAGTAGGTTTGTGAACTAACAATTCATTTTATGTTTTGAATACGCAGATTAAAGGCATCACAGGCGTCCCGTACACGAGACAGGCGTCCCGTACACGAGACCGGCGTCCCGTACACGAGACAGGCGTCCCGTACACGAGACAGGCGTCCCGTACACGAGACAGGCGTCCCGTACACGAGACAGGCGTCCCGTACACGAGACAGGCGTTCTCGTTCCCACAGCGTGCGACCACGTGCGACCACCACCACCTTCGAGGGATATACGCGAGCGGTGACCGCGTTCAAGGTCAGATTCCGAAGTAAGAGGAAGAAGGCATCGGCGGGGCGTAACCAATCTCGGTTGTGCAGTGCTCAACGTTCACGAGCAGAGATGTGTTCTTGAGGTAGAACTCGTTTAAGGAGCAGACATCAGTCCTTCAGTAGTAGGCGTTCTAAGAGGTCTCAGAATACTGTATCACCTCATCATCAGTCTAGTGACATTGATCTAGGAAATGTTGAATGTGTAGTTTCATTAAACGTAAGTCAAAAGAAAAATGTTAGTAGCTTAGAAATACCTCAACCTACACAAGTGGTTTCACAATTAGAACCGTTAATGTAATCTACTTCCAATGAAACCAATGCAAGTACATAATATGAGTATAATTGAAACTTTGCAAAGAGCTCTGCAAGCTGTCACAACCAAATCAAAGACAAATTTTCAGCAACCAATGTTGTACCCAAGTTTGACCTCAAAATCAAAAATCAGTATCAATCAATATTAAACAATAATCACATGGTTGAATAAAGTAAACGAAAAATTAAAAGCAGCGTTTTCGAAAATTATGGCCGCTTATTGTCTGAAATGTTAGATAGAAAAGCAATGTTTGGTGAAGACTTAGAAGAGTACTACTATGAAAAATTAATTTTGTTAAATAGGTGTAGTTTTAACGGAAAACATGCTATAGATTGTATAGTTTACGGCATAGAAGATCGGTCTGTCAGGTATGGTGCAGAAGCTGTTGGAGTTGAGGACGCTGATAAGTATACCTAAGGGTAATACCTGATAAGGGTACCTTAAAAATGTTAAACATGAGCGGTTTGATGAAAATAATAGTAAAAAAAAATAATAATAATTAGACCAATGTCAGATTTGCATAAAGCACCAAAATATGACCTTAACAGGCAAATGAAATGTTTTCAATGCCAAGAATCAGGACACGTTGTGACAACTTGTAAAAAGCCTGTAATAAAATGTAAAAACTGCAAAAGATTTGGTCACGATGATTCAAACTGCACAAAAAGTTAGGAAAAGTCATGTTGAAGTAAAGACGTTGTGAAAAGATGATGACAAGAATGTTTTGGATAATAAGTTTAGAAAAATGATTAGAGTTAACGGTTTCGAAATAAATGTTTCGTTTTCGGCAGGGTTGCCATGAAATGTAGATGTTTAAAGTAGTAGCTCTGGAGGACGTGACGATCGATACAGGTGCATTGTTGTGGATATGTGTTTATTGATGAACGGTGCAATGGGTTCTGTCTCTTAATACAATGTATTAAGTTATATTGGAAGCTATGGTTAGTGCTGAGTTTGCACTCACACTACATTATGTTGATTTTGGCAGTCAATGTTGTTAATCCAAGAGTCGGTAGCAAGAAAATTAATTGACATAAATGACTGGAGTTACACGGGGTTATCACATTTACGGGGTTTTGTAAATTCCGCCATCCAATCGATAGGGATATGTACAGTAGATTTAACGATTGATAATATGAGTGTGAATGTTGAATTAGTTAAAGTGCCAGATTGTTATTTGAATTATGAAGCACTAGTCGGTCAAACAGTAACAGAACAACCTTATGTAGAAATCTACAAAGACGACAAACGGTTATATATTACATTTAAGTTGTCACTGAAAGAAACACGATTCGTTTTGCGAGTACCTAAGTGGTTTTGTCAACATATTAGGTAGTGTTTCAATTAAAGTCTTCGCTGATAACAATTTTCGTAATATTATTATTGAAAATAGCCAAAGAATAAAATACAAAGTCAGAGGTTGAACTTTTAAATTGAATTATGGTATAGGTTACATAACTATGGAGAACGAACGGGCAAATAATTGCCCGTTATAGTTACTGGACATAAGTCCAGTTTAAAGAAAAGGAAATTATTACTCGGGGATACTCTTGTATAGAAATTCCTAACAAACCTAAGTGTTTAAGCGTTAGTAAAATATGTTAAGATCTATTGAGGTACAATCGGGGTTAAATAATACGATTAACAAGGGTTCTGGTAAATCCCTGTCAGAAATACTGTTCGGACTTTAACTTTCGGCTTACCAACACTAATGAAGTACGGATTATATCAGAAATTCAGTCTTAGTTACATTCTTGTAGATAGCGGTAACTTTGATCATAATGAAATTACTCAATCTAGCCAAAAAGCAGATAGTTCATCAATCGTCGTAGGTAATGATGGGCGTGATCTACTAGATAAATGATGTTGTTATCAATCAATTAAATGTCAACAATAATACTCACACTAGCCGCGTAGATGAACCCGAAGCACATTATAATTAGAGTAGGTAAAGAAAAAAAAAAGTAAATCTACTGAAAATCTGACTCAAATTAGATCGGAGATAGATACATTTATAAATAATTGCAAGAAATGCAAAAACGCAGATTTGACCGGAGAAGAAAAGAAGCGAGAAAGTATAATATAGATTTGGTAAGAGTAGAAAGGACAAGTCATACAGTAGGCAAGGCAATAGTAGAAAGTTGTTACCTAAGCTGTCAGGACCGTATAAAGTTACTAAAATACTAAGCAATGATATAGACATGAGATTGTTGACACGCCTAAAACAAAAATAAAAGGGCAGAAGTAGTTATACCGGAGTTTTTGTACCTAGTTGATAAAATATTTCCTTGGACTTGTTTTAATGGAAATGATAATGATATAATGATATTACCTCAGAGAGTAGTTGCACTGACGATGAGAGTACCTACTAATACAAACGATATATTAAATAATTAATTTATCTAGTGGTTTTCAGAGGTGAAATACGGTCAGTTAAATTCAAAACTTGATCACTTTACCGATCAGTTGTATAAGTTAATTTAAAATATTAATAATTTGCAGTGACCATTTATATACCTATTAACGGTTAGTAGTTTATTTGAGATTAATGTTGGGTATGACAATATGATTTTAGATTGACTTTTGTAAGAGTAGGTTCATTTTCATTTTGAGCCGGTACCGTGAGCCGGTTCGTTTGAGCCGGTCATTTTCAATTGACTATTCATTATTTTGGCGGATTACTCACTCATTCTCATATGACAAACTGTCTGGTCAGTTCTGAATTTTGTCAAGCGAGGAGTGATTGAAGATTGAATGAACCTTGAGGAAAGAGTAAAGTCATTTTTTGATTTTGTCATATTGTGTACGGTCACATAACATTTGAATTGAAGCATGACATTTGTAGAAATTGAGCCGATCACACAAAGTCGAATTTTGTACAGGAAAAAAGAGCCGTGTCAGTCACGTCATGCTCAACACTATTTGAGATTGTACATGTAAACAATACGTGTCATTAAATGTAATTATCACCACTAGAAGACCACAAAGTATGCAAAGTGCAAACTGCTCTAGGAACTATTCTAAACGCAAAGTGCGTTATTAATCAAAGCACAAAGTGTGCTAAACGCAAAGTGCGTTATTAGGTAGTCAAAGCACAAAGTGTGCTAAACGCAAAGTGCGTTATTAGGTAGTCAAAGAACAAAGTGTTCTAAACGCAAAGTGCGTTATTAGGTAATCAAAGCACAAAGTGTGCTAAACGCAAAGTGCGTTATTAGGTAATCAAAGAACAAAGTGTTCTAAACGCAAAGTGCGTTATTAGGTAATCAAAGCACAAAGTGTGCTAAACGCAAAGTGCGTTATTAGGTAATCAAAGAACAAAGTGTTCTAAACGCAAAGTGCGTTATTAGGTAATCAAAGAACAAAGTGTTCTAAACGCAAAGTGCGTTATTAGGTAATCAAAGAACAAAGTGTTCTAAACGCAAAGTGCGTTATTAGGTAATCAAAGAACAAAGTGTTCTAAACGCAAAGTGCGTTATTAGGTAATCAAAGAACAAAGTGTTCTAAACGCAAAGTGCGTTATTAGGTAATCAAAGCACAAAGTGTGCTAAACGCAAAGTGCGTTATTAGGTAATCAAAGAACAAAGTGTTCTAAACGCAAAGTGCGTTATTAGGTAATCAAAGAACAAAGTGTTCTAAACGCAAAGTGCGTTATTAGGTAATCAAAGAACAAAGTGTTCTAAACGCAAAGTGCGTTATTAGGTAATCAAAGAACAAAGTGTTCTAAACGCAAAGTGCGTTATTAGGTAATCAAAGCACAAAGTGTGCTAAACGCAAAGTGCGTTATTAATCAAAGCACAAAGTGTGCTAGTAGTTTAGATAAAATGTGATTTATTTATGAAGAGCGCTAATGCGAAGTTGCATGCAAAGTATGTATTTGTAATACCTACCTACACACTACAGATAGAATATTGTTTTGAGCGCAACGTGTGCTGAGTTAAAATCAAAATCAAATATCATTTATTCAGTAGAACCGTTATGACCACTTTGAAACGTCTTAAGAGCAAAGTGCTCGTTTTGTTATATTGATTCTGTTATTATTGTCATTTGATTAAAGATCTATGATTATTATACCTACAATGGTAATATTGTTACTTCAAAAGTTATTTTCCATGATAATAAACTAACATTCAATGCACGTGTGTTGCGTACGTACGTTAGGTACCTACAGTTTGTTTATGTAATTGTTAGATATAGGTACCTTAACTAAATAAGTGGTAGCTAGAGTTGAATTCAGCACTGAAGTCCGATAGACGCAGCGCTGCTATCGCAGAACTACCTAGGTTATGAAAAAAAAAATAATAATAATAATAATTACTAATGTCCAAACAAGGCTTGAACACTAATACAGTTTTTACGTTCGTTAGCTCTACACACCAGAACAACTGAACGACCTTGACTAAAAGAGCATTAAGAACCTTAATAAAACAATTAGTTCCCGCTTTTTCCGTAGGACTTGAGTGTTGAATCCTACTCTACTAAATAACATCGTTGTAGTCATTCAGTCAACAGTGCTTTAACTTGATTTTTTTTTTTTTTAGTTTTGTATAATAAGTACTTACCTACATTTTCATTTTATTTATTTTTTTTCTCTTTGTTAGAGGGTTTTGATTAAATTGTTTCTTTATTGAAAATAATGCACATTTTAATAAGTTTCACGAGGACGTGAACATTTATCAGGATGGACGAGCTGTTAGATTATTAATGTTATATTTGTAAAATTTGTAAAGAAAGAAAGGCTGAATGAATAAAACCTACTTGGTAAAAATTAATCGAAAATAAAGGGAACAAAAAATAAGTTTGATGGAAACTTTTTACAATGGATGTTCAGTCCTTCTTTTAAAAAAAAAAGAAATATGTCATTCGAGATAAAAACGAAAAGTGTTGAAAAATCGGTATTGTCTTATAAAAATAATTTAACACATAAAATTGGATAATCGAACAATAAATAGTAATTGTTATATGTTTTGGAAGAGTTTTATTGATATACTTCGTTTCACAAGAATCGCTGAAAATACCGAAAAATGGGGTCTGATTAGGTACATAAATAACCAATCCCGCTGCATTTTTGAACAAAATAATAATACAAAATTGTAGCTTTTAGAGTCCTCTATAATAATTTCTGATTATTTTATTGCCAAATAAATTACTTTTTTATTTATGAGAAAGAATAGACGGCAGAAAATGCACAAGAATTTCTCCATACATTTTTCAAAAGAAAACTGACGGAACGCAGACAGATTTCATTTTGGCTCGTCATTCCGCGTCAAGACGCGGCAATGGAAGCACGGATGTATCGCAATTTTGCAAATTTATTTGGAACGACAAGGTTCTAAAGTAATTGTATCGTGTGTGTTTTATAGTGTGAGGGAATTATTTTGATACTTTTTTGAACCGAAAATAAAAGTCAGTACCTACCTACCTAAGTGCATAGCCAGAATTAGATTTGAAAAAGTACCTAGGTACCTGTCTGGTAGGTTATTACAATCATCATCATCATCACCATGACTCCCAGTTAAGATGGCGGATGTCACTTTTTTATGGAAAATCCATATCCAATTATCATTATCGGGGTTTTTAAGGGCGGTGATTACGAAAATGACACTCATTTTAGAATTAAGCCTCAAGGGGGATCGCTTGTATCAGTGCGGGTGCGAATCCCGTCGGAATCGCAAATTTTGATAAGATTTTTATTTTCAATTTTTTTCTACTATCTAGTGTCGAGGACATAGAGGTGGGTCGACGACATAGTTCACGTCGCAGGGCGTCAATGGATGCAACTGGCACAGGATCGTGGTGGATGGCACAAACTTAGGGAGGCCTATACCCAGCAGTGGGTCAAATCGGGCTGTGGATGATGATGATGATGATCTAGTGTCTAATAAATAATAGTACTGCGTAGTCATAATGGAGACATTCTGCGAATGAAGACACATAGAGTAACGTATTATTGACTCTTTCTATCAAATGAAATTTGTTAGTGTTTATGGAAGATGTTACTTTGCTAGCCTCGATAAAAGCAAAACCCTGCGAAGAGAACATCAAGAGAACATTCTTTTTAGAAGAAGTACATACTTTTTCTCAGGTAATTACGAATATGACACTCATTTGGAATGAATGGATGGCAGATGTCACTTTTTTATGGAAAATTAATATCCATATAACATTATCGGGGTTTTTGTGGGTGGTGATAAAGTATAGAGAAATAAATATAATTAAAGAGTTTAAATTAAATGTAAACATAATTATAAAAATAAAGTTGTTATTTTCATTAAAGATGCCACGCATTCGGAAATTTGGACGTTATACCAAAAAACTGTCAAAAGTACGAAATAAAATAAATGAAGTTTTGTAAGTATCTATTTATAATATTCTTGGAGATTATTATTTCTTGAATCAGAAATTATTTATGTGAACGTTTGTGAACAGGGAGAGCAGCCAAGAAGTTTCCGTGGACGACGATGAGCAGCATGAAATTTCAATTGTAACTCCTTTTTATAAAATTATTATTACTTAGTAATTTTGTTGTATTATGTTAAAACTAGTATTTCACCGCGAAATGAGATCTGGCGCACCGTTGCGTTGATAGCCTAGATAAAGCCGTGTTGGCCGAGGGGTATAGTACCTCGACTTTCGATCCGAAGGTCGTGGGTTCGTATCCTGGCCGTGCATCAATGGATTTTTCATTTCGAAAAAATTATATGCGCATTAACATTAACTCTAAACGGTGAAGGAAAACATCGTGAGGAAACCCGCGGCTTAGTCAGCCCCACACGTATTGACCATGTCTTTCCTGTGGATATGGCCGTAAAGCTGAGAGGATGGTGTAGGTGCTGGGCAAGCCTACTCCATCTCAACATTGTCCCAGGCACTACAGTTTCCCGATAAGTGTAGGCAAAAGATTGCCTCCTGACACTGTATAAATCATCTAGTAAAGATGTAAAAGGCCTAAGTTTAAAAGTGAAACATACAAACATACAAAGCAAAATCGCCTAACATGCCACTAAAATCTTCGCTCGCTTCACTCGATCGATCGATTAAGTACCTAATTATGCTGTCTTTTTTAACTTTAGGAGCAGGAAAGTGCAGAAAAAGAAAATATGCCGGGAGGCAGAAGAATCATAGAAATCGATTACCTCTTTGAGCAGCTAATCCATATAGGTAGCCACACTTCTCTTTTTGATTGCGGCGTGAAGTATCTCAGCGTACTTAAAGAAAAAAGAGCTGGCCTTCATTCAAAATTTGAACTTCTTTGCAAAATGTGTGGTGAAAAGTTTCAGCTTGAAACAGTACGTGAAGTCCAGAGTAGAATGGACATAAATGAGGAAGTTGTAGCAGGAATTATATCTACTGGTGCTGGATACATCCAACTTAATACTGTTCTTGCCCATGCTGATATCCCACAAATGCCTCTGCGGCTGTATGAAGCTACGCACAATCAAGTTTGCAAGTGGTGGGAACAAACAGCGCAACATTGTATGGCTGAGGCAGGGAAAGAAGAGGTTGAAGAAGCAAAACGTATTGGAAATGTTTCATCCCAAGGAACGCCGATGATTGCAGTAATTGCAGACGCATGTTGGAGTAAACGTTCATACGGTACAAATTATAATGCTTCTTCTGGTGCTGCGGCAATTGTTGGCCAGCACAGTAAACAAGTTATTTATTACGGTGTGAAAAACAAATACTGTTCCACATGTTCTCGATCCACCAACAAAGTGATGCCACCAGATCATGAATGCTTTAAAAACTTTAGTGGTCCTTCGACTGCGATGGAAGCTGCAATAATAACCGAAGGTTTTAAACGTTCCTTGCCTGATCACGGACTTATTTATTCTCATTTAATTGCTGATGGGGACGCCAGTACATACGCTTGTATTAGAAATGCTCGACCTTATCAACAAACAACAGTTGGTAAAGTCGAATGCAAGAACCATCTTCTGAGGAATTATTGCAAAACTCTCCTAGGATTTTCAAACAATACAGTATACCACATTCGAGCGAGAAAACTAATAAAAGAAAATTATTTGCGGTTGCGTTGGGGAGTTGACTCTTGTATAAAACATTGGACCAGTCAAAATATCCCATTCACGGAAAAAGTAGAAAATATAAAAAAGGACATCCAAAATGGGCCATATCATATATTTGGTGACCACAGCAATTGTCAAACATATTTCTGCACAGATAGTCTTAAAAAATCTAACAATGAAAATGTTGTCCAAGAATTGCTAGCATATGGAATTTTTCAAAAAATAACAGATTTGGCCCATAGACTTTCCATGCATTCATACAGTTTTGCGTATAACGTGACTAACAACTTGGTAGAAAGTTTTAATGCAAGAGTTGCAAAATTTGTGGGAGGCAAAAGAGTAAATTACGCATCAAAAGGCTCCTATAGCGGTCGATGCGCTGCAGCTGTTATTTCATTCAATACTGGCACATTACAATCTTATGTTCATAAATTCATCTTTGGCACTGATGCCAATTCAGAAATATGTCGGCTAGAAAAAGAACGTAAAGCAAACAATTTTAAAAGGAGAAATATTAAGAAGACAAAGATCACTAACAAATCTGTATCGACGAATAATGCCCATTACGGTGAAACTTGTGAGAAACCTGACATGGAAATCGATGAATACTCCGATGCCAAAGATTGCTTTTTAAAAACATTAGAAAGAACTTTAGAAGAAAGAAATAGTATTGAGAGGAACACTGTATCGCAAAGTGCTAGTCCGCTCTGGCTTGAAACCAGAAGAAAACTCTTAACCGCTTCATGGTTCGGCACAGTCTGCAAGCGGCGTGCAGGCACTAACTGTGCCTCCCTAAGCAAACAAATTCTTTATGGCAAAGACTTAAGTAATGTGCCTTCCATTAAACATGGTAAGAATAACGAAAATAGAGCGCTTCGGGATTTAGAAAAGTCGTTAAACGTTAATATTCTAGAATGTGGGTTGCACATTGACAAAGAATTTCCATTTCTGGGAGCTACTCCAGACGGCAAATGCACACATGGTATTGTAGAAGTGAAGTGCCCATCATCCGCTTACAATTTAGAGCCCGAAGAAGCAATCAAACAAAAGAAAATTGACTTTTGGTTGTACAAATCTGATGCTTACACATTAAATAAAAAAAGCAAGTGGTACTACCAAGTTCAGGGCCAATTACGAGTAACTGATCAAAAAATGTGTGTATTTGCCGTTTGGACTGGTGACGGCAAAATAAAATATGAATTTGTAAAAAGAGACGAGCAGTTCTGGAAGGAAAATATGGAGGGGCATTTAGTAAAGTTCTACAATAACTGTTTACTTCCTGAACTTGTTGACTCTCGATATACGAGGTCTATGAATCTTCGAGATCATAGCTCACACACATAAAAACATCTCGACAAAAAATTAAATAAATAAAAAAACATTTTCTAAAACAAGTTTTTATTTAAATGCTCTAGCAAGAAAAAAATAAATTTTACATGAATTTAGTACATTACCTACAAAATTAATGTTACATAAGCTTGTCGCGAGATTTATCTAGTTTAGGTAAAATTTGTTTATCTACCCAGGTAAATCTCGCTACAAGCTTTTATAACATATAAATTGTGTAGGTAATGTAATAAATACCTATATGGGTTTAATTTATGTATATTTTTTTTCTTTTTTTTAGAGCATTTAAATAAAAGCTTGCTTTAGAAAATTATTTTTTTAATTTTAGTTGTCGCTGGATGTTTCAATGTTTTTTTTTTGATTTAGAATGACGTCACTTTACTTTTTGTGTTTCGCTCATCAAGCCGTTTCATTTTGATACCCATATCACTAAAAAATTCCATGGAACAGGTCCTGACTCCATCATCAGATCAGCTCGCTATCACCATATTATTACATTGTAGTTGGAACTTGACAGATATGTCGAGTTTCAACTCAATCGGCCTAATAACTGAGGTCTGTTGGACAGCTCCTGACTCCATCATCAGATCAGCTCGCTGAGACGATAATATTGCATTGTCATCGAGAATCTGTATGTAAGTGTGCAAAATTTCAGCTCAATCGAACACTGGAAAGTGGGTTAAATTTAATTTTAACAAACATACCTACTTACATTATACATTGCAAAATAAATAAAAGCTTTTAAAAAATGTTTAAAGGTTATAACCCGACTGCCCGAAGAAAGGAGGGTTATGTTTTTTGAGTTATGTAATAATAATAATTTATTTCATGAAACATTTTTAAGATTGTAATGTACTCTGTATGTCTATTTCTATGAGGGGGGGGGGGGGGGGGGGGGGGCGTTTTAATATTTTTTTTTTTGCAATAATGTTTTGCAACCCACACAAGGGTTTTTTTGTTACAATTAGTAATAAGTCTTGCTTATTTTGGGCCTTTTAGTATGTTTTTTTTTACACGTCTAACTGTAATACGACGAGAATTCATAAATATGAAATGAATGAAAAATTACACACGACATTATGCATTGCAGGCATGTCAGTATTTTTTACCATGACGAGCTAGCGCAATAGGCATACTCGGTAGAAGTAGCACTTGAAAGTTTAGGGGTAGTCAGAAGAAAGTCCAATTGTAAGCCATCTACGGTGCGCGAGATCTTAGTTGGGGGCGAACTACTAGTTGAAGAATGGAAAAACCTGGCTGAACTGGAAATAATTAAACATAATATTATTTTCACCATGGAACGTCGTAATTTATACCTTTACAGTAGTCAAATTTAAAATAACCAGTCAATCGGAGGCTTTTTCTAATTGATTTTCAGCGTGCCTCCAACTAGCTGATTTTTTTTTTTTGACTAAGTACTGTAAAGGTAAAAATTATGACGTTCCATGGTGAAAATATGTTGAAGTATTTTCAACTTTTCAGTTCAGCCAGGTTTTTAATTTTTTTTAATTGAGTAAGTACTTAATATTTTTATACTTAAACAAAAGTAGCAGCGTCCTCGCGGCGTTGTCCCCGTAGTGATGGTATATTGTGATGATGATGATGATGAAAAGTAGCCTAAACCTTCCTAAAGAGTTTAGCTAATCAAATACAGAAAAAAAAATCAAACAAACAAACTCTTCCGCTTTATATAGGTAAGTAATTGAAATGAAATGAAATGAAATGAAATTAAATTAAACAATATTATGTTAAAAAAAAAATCAAATTCAGTTTATAAATAGCAGCTGCTTAGAAGCAAATAGGTGCTGGATTCGATTTTATTTTTAAATCTAAGCATACCTGATTATTGGTTGACTCGTAACAAAATTGACAATAAGAAATTAGAATCAAGCACCTATTTAATTTCTTATGAATGATCAGCAGAACCAAAACTGAACATTCTGTATATCGGAAATTAATTTGAAAACTCAATAAAATAACAAGATGGAATACCTAAGCGACAAGTATTTTTGACGCGGAAGCAACGTTTTTGTTCAGTATTCTTAAATTCTGCTGTGAACTAAGAAAAAAATACTATTTTTAATTAATGCTATTAAATTTTAATAAATAAAACTGTTTAAGTATTTGTTTATTTTTATTAGTAGAATAATATAAATAGAATAGGCAGATAAATAGAAGATACATTACCCAAATGCTATTGCAAACACCTAATTTAATTTAATTACTTGACCTACCCATACTAAACCTTCAAGTACCAAAATTAGTTTATCAATAAAAAATCGAGCGTAAAGCGGCTTCAATTGTTTTGGTAACTTTGTAGCTCAAATACCCAAATTCGAATGCATCAAAAATGTAATTACGTCCTTAAATATAACGCAATTGTCATACAGAAATAGATAAGCTATACTTCGTGTTATAATAAGCATAAGCAAAAGGAGTTCAGTAACGAACGGTGAAATCGCCTATTGTACCACGGAATCGTCGGTAAATCATCTTCCTACGCAACAGGCTATAATCCTGATCATAGGTAGTTCTCATAAACATATCATTGGTACTTACATAGTAGGCGATACAATACGAAGGCAACAATAAAATAAATAAAGTTTTATCAGTACTGAACAGTGAAATCCACAAATACAGATGTCAGCCATTCGAGGATACTGTCAAACATTTGCGGGGCTATTTATGCAGAGAGCAATGCCCAGTAAACCTTTGGTTTTCGAGGCGAACGTGCCGTCGATAAACGGCCGTCAGCGAACGACCATCAGACATGTTAATACGCAAATATCTTTCTGTCTATAATCTTTCTCTTGGAGATATTGTTGTGCCATATAGTGTGGTTCTGACGGAAGATCAGCGTTGTGTTTGTTAAACACAACATAGTGCTGAGTCAGCGCCGTTGTAACATAAGCTATCACTATTAGGTACTATTGATTAGGTAGTAATCTTGTATACTGTGTGTGTTTATGTTGTTTATGTTACAAATAAATCATTTCATTTCATTTCAAATAAAACTTACTTGTATAAGCAAACAGTATAAGAATCATTAAAGGTAAAAAATGTTATAAACACTTTTATCGGGTCCAGTCTAGAAGTTGTTCAACACTCAAGTAACTATGTGTTATTCATAAAAATTTGTTTACCAGACCGACAAATGCGTTTATTTTTTTCAAAACATGGAAAAACAAGATTAAAAACTACTACTTTTTTCTTTTTTGGTTTTACTCTTTTTTAGATTCAAATAAGAGTTGTTTATAAAAATTGCATAAGCTGACGGCCGTTTGACTACGGTTCTTCCGCATAGTTTGTCAAACTGAGACTTAACATATACTAGTTCACAGATGTGTGGGAGCATATCTAGTGCTGAATTTACGGTCTTACAAAGCAGTACAAATATTATTGCGCTCGACAGAAGAAAATAGCTATGCGTCTCGGGCTGGTCTAGAGAATACGTAGTATATAGGTCAGTATAGCATTACATATACTTGAACACAATCACAAAGTTGGTATATGAAAAGTGTGAGAGAGTTTGTTTAAAAAGGATGGCTTCAATTTATCCTCTATCATTCCCTAAAATGAGATTTGATTATGATTATTATTATCATATTGTTATTTACTTTTTTCTAATACCTATACCTACTACCTACTTAGTGACTGTCGTAATATAAGTCTTTTTCTAAAAAATGTAAATCCGTTATTGGCTGTAAGAAACATAAATAAGTCGATTTGTTACTACTAAGAGCTGTGGATTTTGTTTGATAAATAAATACTTAAATAAATAAATAAATTATTAAAAAATATGTGAGTGTCTGGTTATTAAAATTTTATTATCCAAACAAGTAAAATATTCTTTCATTGTTTTGTTTTTGGCTCTGGAGGATTAAGTAAATTATGAATAGTTAATTCTTAAAAATTTTGACCTAGGTACATAATCAATTTGACCATTTGAAATGGAGTCAAAAATAGGTCCGTTGGGACTACAAAAATCAGGACGAGTACCGAGAACAGTGACCACATGGGAAAAGGCGCTAATGGCAATTGACACAAGTTTTAATCTCATATTGATTTTATCTCATAAATGTAGCTAAAGATCACGTCTATCAAGTCGTATCCAATATTGATGGTTATGAATAACCTTTTAGCTTTCAACTTAAATAATTTAAACCCGAAAAAGTGATACCAATTTGAGTAAAATAATTTCATAAATTCTACTGTAACATGCCGTGAAGTCGGCACGATGCCGGCACGTTGTGTCAACAGAAACATCTCATACTGACTGTTATTTATTCTGCGCCGGGGTCGTCCTACTGAATAAATAACGTAAAAGCTTACTCAAACAAAAGTTAATTTATTCACCAAATACAACGATTAATACGAGATCTCGCGACGGATTTGTTTTAATAGATTGTGCTCAGCGTGGCTTAAATTGCCGCTATAGCAGAATCAATAGGAATTGCAATAATATGCTGTTCTTGTCACTCAGTCTATGAAAAGAGACGGCATCGTTCAATTCCTATTGTGATTATGCTATAACGGCCTTTTTAAGCCCGCTGAATGTAGTCATGAGAAAAGTTAATATAAGCTCGTTCGGCTTAAGATTTGACTCTATGGAAAAACTAAAAAGTCACATGTGTGCCAACAAAAACTGTGTCAATTTTGGTTTTCTAAAGGTGCACTCTATTTTTGTTGCTACTTGAAGTAAATTAGAAACCACACTCGAGCCATTTTCACTCTAATTTCAATTCTAAATTCAGAGTACTTTTTACACTCCCAAGCGCGTAAACCAATATTGATGGTCTTGGATTTTTGTAAAAGAAGACATTACGGTATCTAGCTTCACGCTAAGCACACTCCACACTACCTTTGACATTGGAAATTGACTTAAAAATACTGTAATTTTCAAGCGGGCCATAAAAATATAAAATGCCCATTTAAATCAATTTAGCATGGGTACAGTTTTTCCTGTCACTCTCATGTTAATGAAAAGAGATGACAATAGATATTGTCATTGGTCAGTTGGTCTTATAATGTTCTTTTCTTCTATCACTCATCCTAACAGTACTCCCTTTTTTACACCGAAATCCGAATTTACACAATCCATCCATCTTTTCTTAGGCCTACCACTGCCGGTGTAGCCACATTCATATTCATCGCTCGCCGTGTACAGTTGTTCTATCTCACGAAGTCCGTTTGGTCTTAATTGTGTGTGTAGATGCACATGCACGTTGTTTCTGTGTGCGTGGGCCGATTCTGAGCGCTCCCGAGCTTACGCACACAGAAACAACGTGCATGTGAACACTCACACAATTAAGACCAAACGGACTTCGTGAGATAGAACAACTGTAACATGATTTTCATCCCTTCTCATAGCCAATAATAAAGGATAGGTCAATACGACAAAGAAAGATGTGCAAAAAGAAAAATCTAAAATATTCCAAAAACATTGAACAAAAGCAAAGAAACAAAGGTTGAGCGTTTATTTACAAACAACGAGTTAATGGGAAACTACAGCGCAACTTTATTTGTTCGCGGAAGAATAACAATTCCCACAACGACCACATTCGGTTGAGATGCAGCTTAGAATTAGAATAGCTGGGTTTCTGCCGATTTATGAGTTTGAACAGTCACTGAAGGTAAAAGGAATACCTACCTGAAGGTATTTATAAAATCACAGTAAGATTTACCTAGACTCCCGATTAATGAGTTTGAACAGTCACTGAAGGTAAAAGGAATACCTACCTGAAGGGATTTATAAAATCACAGTAAGATTTACCTAGACTCCCGATTTATGAGTTTGAACAGTCACTGAAGGTAAAAAGAATACCTACCTGAAGGTATTTCAAAAAATCAAAAAAATGTTACAGTAAGATTTAACCTAGACGAAGGCATTATTATAAACTAAAACGTGATATTCAATGAACAGCCATAACAGATTAACATGTAAGTAATTACATAACCGATAGAAAAATAAAACAAACAAATTGAAATACTTTTGATTTTCTCGGTAAAATCAAATTGACCCAGAAAATTTGCGCAGTAGGTACCTACCCTAGGTACTCGGAAAATATTGTATTGAACTGATTATTTTTCAACAATTATTCTATAGAAAATATTTTCAACAACTGTGTTTTCAAAACAAAGAAACCAAAGACCATTACTTTACAAATAACTGTGTTAATCCAGAAATAATGAAATCAATTATTATTTTGCCACTTATTGCTCTCTAAACTGACTCAACCATCCTATTTGACCGCTGCCCTAGCTAGGGGGATGTTATCGTTAGAGCAAAGGTAAACAAATTTTTAAGTCAGAAGACCGCCACATGTTATTTTATATTAAATTTTAAATAACTAAACACACAGTTTGGTTGAATTCTCACAGGTAGTATGTACGTACAGTGTGACTAAAATTATAAGATTTGATATTTTATTATGTAGGTACTTACGTATTTATGTATATAAAGATGTAAATACATACAAGATTTATAGATATAAATTTATCATATATATTTAAAGGATTTACACGCTTGGTGATTAAAAATAAATTGTTGTTGGTATAAAAAACTTATTTATTTATTTAATTAGGGATATCCAACAAAAACGTTGTTTTTTAAATTTTTTAGCATAAAGATTTGAGTTAATTGTAGTGAATTTTGATGTTAGATTAAATGCATTGTTTATAAGTAAGCATACCATGCACTCACAGCGATTAAAAATAAAAAATGTTAGTCATTATTAAACTCTTGCATCTTTAGTATTATTTCCTTAGCTTAAGAATCGCATTGCAAGTCTGCACTAACTTATTTTAAGTAGGTAGGTACTTAGATAAATACCTTTTGTTAAACATGAAAAATGTTGTTCTCTCCAAAATACCTAGTTGGTTGGTCGCCTTCACAATAAATAATATGGATGGCTTCGAAATGATTTGTTTCATCCGCTTAAAGGAATGCATGAACATCGTGTTTGGTATTTTCACGACTTTCTGTGCTCTTGTGATTTTAAATTATGTTTATTAGATGTAGCTTTACGTTGTTCAGCCTCATGATATTTTAATTAGAATCTGTTCGCGATGCCACTAGAATATAAAATTGCTAACTACTTCTTCAGATTACTAACTTCCCAAAAAAACTAGGTGAGTAAAGTTGCAAGGATCAGTTGTTATACCTACCACATTATCTTAAAAACACTTTTACTCGTATGGACCTACTAGCTCCTATTTGTGTTTTAACTTACGATGGAATCAATAGGCTATTTCGAGTTGAAGTGCTAATTTCATCTAATTTGTTCTACTGTTTGGCTATTATTCTCCTTAGTTTAAAACTATTTTGGTTAATGTCTGCCACTCTTCACAAAGCGGGTCAGATATTCACAATGACCTTTCCTAGAAACCACCTCATGAACATTCACTAAAAGATATGTATGACGGTGAATGTCATAAATCAACAGACGTTGTTCTGTCCTTTCGAGTTCCATCAAAAATCACAGAAAAAAAGCCTTTTCAATTTTTCCATAATAAAAAAAAAAGGGATCCGGTTGTTCAGGTTTGTTCTTAAGTTAAGCTCTTACCAACGAACACCATTTAATTTTATTTATAAGCTTTACATAGGTATCTTTAAATAAATAGAGTTCCTATGTAAAACAATTGATTTAAAACAAAAACCTGTCTCAGTAAACACAACAAATCACGATTTTAGCAAAGCGGCTGAGCTTAGAAGTGACTTATACAAAGAAAGAGGATTACCGGGTAATCTCGTGGGGCTGTGCGGGGACACGTCTGATGCCCACATTAAACCCACATTAGCTCACCATCGATTACAACTTGACATTTTCGACGTATCGCTGAAATGTCCAATATTAAACGCACATCACTCAAGTGTAGGTTTTTCTACTTATTTTATAATTAAAAGTGGCTACATTAAAATTAAAAAAAAACCGACTTCGATGTTCGAGCTGAGTAATTTTCTGCAATTTCGAGGTGCATTTCTGTTACTCTATAACTCCGAATATCCTCAACAGATACCATTCGGAAAACATACCCTTTCAAACAAAAACAAAGAATTTTTCAAATCGGTCCATACGTCCTTGAGTAGTCGGTGAACAACATACCTACATAAAAAAAAATCCGATGAATTGAGAACCTCCTCCTTTTTTTGAAGTCGATTAAAAATACATGCTAAAAAAAGAAGCTTTTCAGTATTCGGGCATTAGATAGATAATCTAAATTCGATTCGTCGCAATTCGCTCCTTTAGAAACTCAAAACTAAAGCTAAGCACACACGGTGATCCACGAAAACAGATTTGGGACTTGACGGGCTTCAGCGTGACATTCAGTCCAAAGCAATGAAAGCGGCTTAGTCCAGAAGAGGGGCTTAGAGTATAATCTGTGGGGTTGACATGCTCCCGGGGCAGAATGTACCAAAGTACAGTGAGTAACGTGCCTTAAGCTCGTTTCAGACGACACACTGTAAATGAAACGTATAGAGAATACGCTTAGAAAATGGGAACAAAATAGGAAAATAGTATATGCATGCCTAGGTGTAGCAAAAAGTTAGTTACCTACTCAAATATCCACAGCAAGCAAAATAACAGACAGATGAAATATGACGATGAAACTGACGATTAAAATGCAATTCCATATAAAATTGGAATTGTTACATTTTTGTAGGTAGGGACTGCGGGGCGATTTAGACTTCTCGGAATGTATTCCGAATTCGTAAAGTAACGTTTCTTCGTAGAAAAAACATCAACTTTCTGAAGAAAATCATCAAATCGGATGCATTTTTGGAAGTCTGAATCACACTGCTGAATGCAAACTAGTCTTCTAATCATTAAAATAAAATAGCTGTTGTACTGCAACAATGTTCAGACATTTTACTTAATATTGAAATTATTGTAGGTGTTTGTTCTAACAGTGTCCTTAGCGAGTTTTAAATCTGATATTTACTTACCTGAAACTGTAATTTTTATAGTAGTAGTAAACATTAAAAAAAATTATTGCTTAAATTATTTAAATATTTATTTAAATGCAAGTAATTAAAAAACCAACAAGTTTTTATTAAAAAACTAATGCATGCAACCTTATTGATCTAGCCACTAAAAGAAAAACATTTCTTGAAACTTTATGATATTTCCACTCGGATACAATAAATTATCTGTGGCAGGTTTTAGTTGAAATATACACTGGGACGGGAAAGCTTTGTGGGACAATGGTGTCGCGTCGGGTCCGATTATTTTAAAGATTTTAGCTCGCCTTTTGACTTCATTGTGCTAGTAACTTGATATAAGCTGAAAGCTTCACTATTGTTTTTTTTTGTATTTAAATAATTACTTATACTTTTTAGAATAATAATTATTATAATAATCAATATTAATAATTACTTATAATAATCAATATTGTTTAGATACGTAAGTACTTTGTAAATTAAAGTTTTTTTTTGAATTTTTTTAAATATTATTGTTTAATTGTAGTTGTTATTATTATTTAATTGCATAGATGTGTTCTATTAAATATTTAACAATGTTTAAAATTATGTGATGCTGGCGTATTTTGGTGGAGTTTTAATTGGGCCGTGTCAATACCGTTTCAGTCACCTAAACTAAGTGCAATGTCCTAGTTTATTTTATTTATTTATTATTATTTATAACCCTGACGATTCCCACTGCAGGGCAAAGGCCTCCCTTCCTTCCCTCTATCAATCCCTATTCTGCGCCTGCTGGAGCCAGTCCTCGCTTTAGGAGTCACGCTCATTCCGCCATCGCCGCCTGGGTCTATCACTTGGCCGTCGTTGTTGGGGAGCCCAATCACCAATCAGTGGTTATTTTTGCCCATAGGTGTTGGGGCATATAGCTCACGTGTCCTAGTTTAGGTAATTGAAAAATTTAGTCTGTTCTTCAATCTGAAACTGATAATTCTGACCAAGTCGTCAGCCTATCTAGCTAAGACTAGACTCAAATGTTGGTAGAATGATTCTATATGAATAGTTTGTTTTATTAAATTTTCACTTCAGACACTTTTTATTATCCAATCAGATTTGTGTTTTATGACAAGTTTTATATTTTTCTTTCATGTGTTTGTGTGCATGCAACGTTTATTCGTATCTATAACTTACCTTATGACATATTTATGATGCCGTAGAGTTTCAGTGGTCTGAAACAAACATAATAATATAAATAAATATATTTAATTACTGTTCATAACTTAGCTGCGAGTCTCATAAAAAACATGCAATCAGATACGCACATAGATATATTTATGAATCTTAAAAGGAATTCTGTTTGAGTTATAAAACCCGAAACATTTATAAAAAGAACTATTTTCATCCTATTTCATAAAAATATATTGAACATTCGAATCAAATAAGATTGTAATACCCTATTACGTATCAACGTGTACTATAATTTAGAAAATTGGATATAACTTATCCAAGTAAGTAATGGTGAGAGTGACTATCGTATAACAGGGTCAAAGTACCGTACTCAATTGAAGATAGATAGTAAAAGATAGCAATAACGTGACTATAAAACTGCAATAAAAACATCGTCAGCTCAACGAGGAAGACATATGTCACATGATTACTGAGTCACCCGCGTGTGAGCGTCACAAAGTGACAGATAAGTACTTGCTGAAGTAAGAAAATATAATAGGGCGCGTACGAAAGCCTTATGTAAACTAAACTGCGCCACAGAGGTCGTATGCGTCGATGGCTAGGCCTACGCAGACCGGGACGGTATTGCAAAGGATTTAAAATTTTACCAATGGGCACTCAAACTTATGGACATAGAAATGATGTAAACTATGCCTTAAAATGATGACGTGGCATCGAAAATATCCCTTTCGATGCCACGGCATCATTATAAAGCATAGGAATTTATATCATATTTCTATCTCCATAAGTTTGAGTGTTGGTAAAATTTTAAATCCTTTGCCATGCCATCCCGGTGTGCGTAAGCCTCAGTGTTAAGCTACGCTCTGTGGCCTTTGTATCTAGCAGGAGTGTAGTTTTGACAGACAAAACATTAGCAAGCGGTAGTTGCTCAAACAACTACCTTTTTCTCTTTTCTCTGAGCCAATCGTTAGATAGTTAGCAACGTTGGCTTACCAAGTTATAATGAATTACAAGAATTCTTATTTTATTTCAGAGAATGACTAGAGTTAAATGAATTTTCCTTATTTTGATTTTCTTGGAACCACTCCGTCAAAGTGGGTAGTACCGGGATTAGGATTGTATTGGATGACAAAAACAAGAGGTATAAAGGCCCAGTAAGCTATTATTTCAAGAAACGCTCGTGGCTAGCCTAAGCGTAAGCTTCGAAACTAGAGACGAATCACGTTCAATGCTGACACCAAATAGCATAAGGGCTCTATCTCACTTGAACACCATGCTAGTATCATTACAGTTACAGTTGCTCCAGCAACAAAATGTAGGCATGTAAATGACACCAGCCCTCTCTATCTATTTTTGATATCTTCCAAAATCAGTCTCAAACTGTCAAATATGACAGTTCAGTGACCACGCAAGTAGCTCTGTCACTCAACAAGACCAAACGCGACAAAAGATACCTATGCAATCGCTTTGACAGTTCGCCCGTATTTATAAACAAGTAAAAGTGATTACTTTAGTAAAAGTAATTACTCTAGTAATGATTTTTATTCTAGAGTTAAGAAATTGTTTGAAGTTAGAACTGTCAAAAGTTAGAATTCTTCGCCAGGTAATAGTCACCATTTTCTTTACTTGAGCATCGAGAAATCAACCATTTTGCGTTTGATTTTGACGTTACGTTACTCGGCTATAGAATAAAATTTTAAAATTTAGAATTCTATCCTCAAGTAATGACTTCATTGAGAAACTACTTAGCAGCAAGTAATTGCTTGTCTATAAATACGGGGGTCAGACTAATTTGAGGTTTGAGACAAGTTAGACAATCAGCCTGCTGATGTCCGCTTGGTTGCGCAACCAAGCTTTACACCAGGTACATTTTTATTGTGGTGGCACAACCATGGTGTCCTAGTAAGATAGGGATCTAATACTTTAAGGGTATGTTAACTGTTCGGTCCTAAATAACATTTTCGTTGACCTAGAGTTGCCAGTTCATTAAAACTAACTTAATATTAGTATTCTAGTTTCAGTAGGTATCAAGTAGGTACATCAAGTGCAGTTCATACATATCCGTTCGACGTTCATACTCGCCAGCAAACACTCGTTTTAAAATTTTACCTCTTATGCTTGACCAAGCACTGACCAGCTACATTGTTGGATAATAGGACGACACCCACATACGGGCGTATTGACTTACAATAAAAGCCACATTTCTCTTAATATAAGCTACGGTCATACCTTGAAAGGCACCAATATAATTGGTAATATGTGACTTGTATGATGAGTTGCGGTCAGTATTATTTTAATGAAACAGTAGTATTCCCATTCTCTTTTGACCTAAGCATAAGTTTAGCATAAAGTTTAATCCATTCAGAGTTGATAACCTCTGGTAGTAAAACACAGCTTAGGTCTCGAAGGCTCTACAAATCAGGAAAACTAATATTGACTTTTTGCTACACCCACCAATCATAAAAAAACCACAAATCATACTCAACCGTAATTTCTGTAAAAGGCGTAAATCTCAAATTCTCAATCAGTAATTTTCTCTGACCATACTTTTGTTTGAATTTACACTTACCTAGCTATTGCCGTATCTTTCGTTTACCTTAACCAAGCAATGGCAGTTGTTAAGTTACTTCCTGGTAAGTCCAAAAATTGGATGAGAATTCTCAGAAATATTTAAATTTTTTTCAACGTTGAAAAGTCAACTTTATACACTAAGGGTCTTACTTATGAAAGATTTTTTAGTTGAACACTGGTTATACAACGTCCTGTCTTTATTTGTGGATAGTGATGAATAGAGAGAGAGGACGTTGTTTAACCAGTGTTTAACTTTAAACATCTTTCATAAGTAAGGGGGTAAGGGCTCTATCTCACTAGGACATCATGGTTGCACCACCACAAACAAAATGTACCGGTAAGATAACCTCCATAACATTTTGTGGGTGGCGCAACCCTGCAGGCTGATTATCTAACTTGTTTCCAACCTCAAATTGGTCTCAAACTGTCAAAACGATCGCGTAGGTATCTTTTGTCGCGTTCGGTCTCGTTGAGATGAGAGTGACATAGCTACTTGCGTGGTTACTGAACTATCATATCTGACAGTTTAAGATCGATCTTTGTTGCTATCAAAGATGGACAATCAGGAGGCTGGTGTCCTAGTGAGATTGGGCGCTTAGACTTGCTTCTCTATTTACCTACTTGACTTTGTCAGAACAAAAACCTCAGAACCAAAGAAGTAGGTACTAAAATACCTTCCAAAATGAAGTCCGCTACAAAAAACAATTTATAACGGTCATAGCTTTTAAGAAAACTATGGCTTTATAAATCTTACTTCCCAGACGACAACCCATTAGCATTTTAAATCGAGTAATGAATTTGTGAAGCTACCTGTGTACTCCTAGCCTATCTTTTCTGCACTTAAAATGTTAAAGGTATTATTTTTTACTCACTTAGAAAGTTACATATAAACTTTTTGAAGTTTGCTAGAAGTTTGATAAAACTAAAAGCTTTCTAAATGAAGGTAAATAAGTTTTTGTTTTCTACACAAATATATTTTTACTAGCAGCGCCCTTGCGACGTTGCCCCCGTAGTGGTTTATGGTGATGATGAAAGTAGCCTATAACCTTTCTCATGAGTTTAGCTATCACATGCAGAATTTTTTTTAATCTGACAGCTAGTTCCTGATGGGGCGTTTAAACGGCGCGCCAATACGCGAGCCGAGCCTGGCTCGGCTCGTGACTCGGCGCGCCACGCGCCGTTTAAACAGCTACGCTCCACGGACGCCTCCACGGACGCCTCGGCTCAAGTAGGCTCGTGATATCCCGCGCCGTTTAAACAGCTACGCTCGGCTCGGCTCTAGCCGAGCCGCGCCTCCACGGACGGCTCGGCTCGCGTAGGCTCGTGATATCCCGCGTCGTTTAAACGCACCATGAGATTAGTGCGTTCAAACAAACAAACTCTTCCGCTTTATTAAGTTAGTATAGAGTAGTATAGATATAGATTAGTATAGAAATATAATATTTATTACTAGCTAACCCGCCTCAGTTTTTTTTTATATTTGTACAGATTTTTTGGACCAGAATCCCTCGAGGATCCTCAGAAAACTCTACCAAAGTTACATCACTATCTGATTAATGGTTTAGGAACGCATTAGAGGACAAACATGCAAACATTTTTTTTTATTTATAGTGTAGATAGGTTGACATTTCACAGATTTTCGTTTCTTGCCAAAATTCTAAACGAATCTCTAAAACGGAACCATTACGAATAAAGAGAAAGTTACCTTCATTGTTTTATTTCATTCTCATTGAAACAATTCCTTATTAAGTATGCAGAGCCAAAAATATTCACGGCTTAGTACAAACGGATCAAAAATTCCGACTTTAACAACCACTTACCATTCTAAAGTAAAGTACCTACTTAAAAAGTAACGAAACGAAAAATTATGACGATTGTTTAAGGTGCGGTAGTCATTCTCTCAGATTTTTGGTCAATCAAAACCCCTTTGAAGTTGTCTAAGGGGAAAATCACATCATCATCTTCCTGTCCTTTTCCCACTTACGTGGGGTTGGTACATCCGTCATCTCAGCATTCACCCCTTTCTTACTCATGTAAAACACACAATCCATCTATCTTTTGTTTGGTCTACCTCTACTCAAAAGGAAGTAATCACAGACACACTCACCGCGTGACGTGTTTTGGTCACTAACATCGTTAGAATATGTAATATGAGATTACATATTCTATTGTAAACTTAGTACTTTGGTATCATTAATCTAGACCAAAGTAAAAAATTCTAGGTCACATATTTGTTCCCCTGCATAATCGAAACCACCAAAGGTCAAACACAATCAAACATTTAACGCAGGTAACGCTTTGATATCCTCTTGAAATATGCAATGGCTTCTGAAATACATTTTATAACTAGTACTTATATAGATAGTAGTAACTACCTATGAATTGAATGTGTAATTATGTATTTATTGAGTCAATAAAAAAAAATACTTTAAACCTCCTCTCAAGTTCCTAAAAATATTCGTAGCTAAATAGAAACGGATCAAAAAGTGCCGACTTCAATGCCCGCTTATTATTCCAAAGTACTTCACGATAAAGATCTCTAAAACTGTTTGCTTTGCGGCCTAATTTGATAAAAGTCCCCGGCACCTGACTTACCGCATTATAATTACGAGTCCGACTTAGATAAAACATTTTAGGGTCCCGTAAATATTTGCAGCGATTTATAATCGAGTTGTAGGTTTCACTTGAAGTTTTCACAGCTTTCGTTAAAGTCTCACGCTGAGAATTAAAGCTGAACAATGACGAAGTAAACCAAATTTTTCTCCTACAGTGAGTACTAAGTCAATATAAAGGGACACTTTTAAACGTCTTAAAACCTAGAGCTGATTCTGGTACTGTTCTACTAAAAAAGTAAGCCCTACTTATTTTAACTAAGTAGTAATCTAGACATTGTTTTAACAAACGGGAATTACTCACATAAAAATATGAGTAAGACGCGACCGCGAGGAGGACCTTGCCGCAACTCTCCCAGATGAAGATTCTCCGGATGAATCGAAATATTGTCGGTATCTAAATCTACGATATTTTTACGTGAGTATTCCCGTTTGTTAAAATAATGTCTAGTACAACTCACGAAAGTTTTGAAAGTGAAAAAGTAGAAATCTTTTCTATCTATTATTTAGTTAGAGTAACAAGACTTTTTGCCCTGACGTGTTGCAAAACTTGTACATTTAGAAATTTAATGAGCAAACTGTGAGGTTTTGACACAGGCTCTGCTCTATCCAATATTACTCACCAACTTTAAATTCTCTTAACATTTGTCGGAAAAAAATACGTTTAGAGAACCCATGACACATGAAATCTACTCTCACCTTTCGCCGATTTATTCTAATTTGGTGGCGTGAGTCTTTTTGAATTTGAAGGTTAATCCTCACCCACGCATGCTCAAACCTAATCGTTCATTCAGATTATTCCGAATAAAATTATCTAAATACATACAATCGCTGAGTGACTGACTGACGATCCTTGATTTTCATTTCGAATTGTTGGTGTAGTAGATAAAACGTTTGTAGAGGTAGGTATACAACAAAATATAATTTTTTACACAGCAGTAAAATAAGTAGTACAACAATTTAATAGTTTATTTTGTCGTCTTTTCTTGTGTATTTAATTGGTATATTGGTTTTTTGTCAGGACTTATAAGATTTTACCTACAGACAGAGATTTTACTAACAGAGGCAGTGACCAAAAGGGGTAGTTTAATTTCGGTCTTTGCAGCTGTAGTCAGATGGCCTGACGATGACGCTTTTTTGTGGCCTTATGATATGAGCCTTAAAGATCTTGTAATTAAATATAACCGTCTTCGTCTATGAATACTCTTAGAAAGTGACTGTCCAACTTCGGTCCTGAGAGATTAAAGTTTAATAACGAACTAAGTCCACGCGAGCGATGTCACGGGAGTACATCTACCTCATTACAAACGTGAATATGTATGAGAATGTTATCACGCCATTGATTTTAAACGGAGAGTTGACGATGACTAAGCTGATGTAAATGTCGTCGAGATTAAGAGGAATGGAGGTTATTTTAATGAGCGGATTAAAACCACAGAATTGATTCCAAATTTTATTGGCTGAATCTGTGGGATTTAATCCACGTTTTTTATTGAGCACTCTATAGTTATTTGAGCTAAGAATACCCAATTATTAAGAGATAATTTTTTGTAATAAAAAAACTTTGTAATAAGTAAAACGAAATGATTGTCAAGTATCTACATTGTTTTATGTTAGAATTCGATTCTAGAATTGTTTTATGTTAGAATTCGATAATTAGTTGATATTTAATTTGTTCCATGATACAAAGAGAACAGCATAAGCTTTTGTTATTTACTAGCGAACGCCCGCGACTTCGCCCGTGTGGACCACATTTTTTTCCCACGAGAACCTTGAATTTATCCTGAATAAAAAGTAGCTTATGTGCTATTTACAATCTATCTCTATGATAAATTTTATCCATATCCGTTTAGATGTTCTGGCGTGATTGATTACTAAACAGACATCCAAACAAGTAAAACATTCACATGTATAATATTATAATTATAGTAAGGATGCGTATTTAACTCATGCAAACTTTGAAAAGAGATCTACAGTATTTTTCAGTTTAATGATCATGCAAATTATGATTAAATTTTATAAATACACTCTTTCTCTTTCAAAATTTAATACATCAACTTATGAAAAACCATAGCGGTAAGTTCGTATTTTGAAATATCGCTCACTGAAATTCATGGGTAATAAATTCTTAAGGCCGTAGCGCACTGCGCGGCACTGCACGGCACGGCACAAAGCGTCAATATATTATTTTAGCAATTTTGTATGGTTTATGTCGCATTAGGGCAGCGCTGCACGTTGTCACCGAAAGAATATAGAACATTAGCAGCATTTACACGCAGAGATCGGACTGCGGGAAATAGCACGCGCCATTCCAACCTTTGCTAAAAACCTTACGTGTAGATGCGCGACGCTGACACTTCGATCTGGCAAAGTTTTTAGCACAGTTTTTGTGACAGTTTTTTGCACGCATCACCGTTCATAATCGTACCACGCGCCAGTCCAAAACTGTGACAGTAATTAACACGACAGTTTTTTCCGCGGTTAATCTGTACAGATCTACCCGCGGTTCGGAATACAGTTCAGATGCGTGGTAAAAACTTTACCGTGTAAAGGCCTATCATTTCCTACCTGTCATCTGGTTTTTTTACCCTTGATTCGCATTTAATAAATGATTGATTGATTAAACATTTTGTCGCGCAGCGCTCTGTCGCGCTGTGCAGGGACGCTCAAATACGGTCCGACCTTAAGTAACCAAGGCAACCATCGAATGACTCCACCACTTCGAATCGCCAATTCTCGCAATCCAAATGGCGCCTGTAATTACCGTGACCCTATAGCCAGCCTCAATAGCTATCACCAACAACTGCACTTGAATGCCTATCCAGAAATTCGGATTCGATAATTAAGATCTGGCTTACTAGAAAACGGTCAACGTTATATATGTAGCAGAAAAACGATAGGATTATAGTATAGGTGCTGTGCAATAAAGACATGCTCAACTAATGATAAAAATAACTTAATAACTTGTTTTTAGTAGGTACCTTTTTGTTTTTACAGTCACGGATCGAATAATAGACTTTGTGCTACTCACACTACTGCCTACTCAACTAATGCCAGAAAAGAAAAGAAATAACAATTGTTGGTCTTCTAAATATTGTTTCAGGCTTAGTAAAGTAACGTTCAATTTATGCATAGATTGCCTACTTCAATGTATCCTGTCTAAAGCTTCCGTGAAAAACTTTTTAGTAAAAACTAAAACTATGTTCACACTTTGACTAATTGCATATTTATCCATACAAAATTGTTGAAAATGAATTAATTTTACATAACCAACTAGAACGAAGGCCGTAGTTCAAATCCCGGTAGCGTATCAATGAATTTTTCATTTTGACAAATTGCGTATTAATACGAGCTCCAAATGGTGAAGAAAGTATCTGAGAGAAAACCAGTAAGTGTTCTAATTGGCAATGATGGGCTTGCAACTTGCACACAGCTTATTGTATGGAATGTTAACTTATGCAAAATGTGGACATTACCTATTATTAGGATTTGACTTTGACCTTTTACATCTTGAAAGGATCTTGAATTCCCAAAAGGTATGAGAAAATATTTACCGTGCCTTAAGTTTGCAGTAATGGTTTTGTTTCGTTTGATTCGTTTTTTACCCCTCTTAAATGAATAAAATACATAATGACTTTGCTAAGACCGTTTAAATACGGCCACTATTTTTCAGGATACTGTAGCGAGGGGCTCATTTATCTTATTGCCGTTGTCAGAGGCAGAAACCAAGCACAAAAGGACCAGCTACATGTGGACTCGCCTTGAGCGGCATTTCTGACAGAATAGGGTGAATTTGTTTAGAATCGGGGTTCAACAAAAACAAAACAGCATTCTGAGTTTCAAATATTAATTATTTAGCCTTTATTAATCTAGAGAAATATGATGCATATCTCGGTATCCTACTAATATTATAAAGCCGAAAGGCCGTGTGTATGTGTGTGTGAATGTTTGTTACCACGTATCTCCATAAATACTGAACCGATTTTGATGAAATTTAGAAAGTGAATAGTTTAGGTTCTGGAATAACACATAGGCTTTTTATCCTGGAAAAATGTATGGTTCCCGTGGGATAAAAAAAGTAGTCCACGCGAGCGAAGCCGCGGGCGTTCACTAGTATTAACTAAAGTAACAGGTAGGTAAGTATATAAATGTTTATTTTTAAAGTTTCATATCGAAGATAACGTCAACTCGCTACTTGCTGACCCGTTGTGAGTATAAAATACAACGAGAATTACAAAAACATCCAGACCTAAATATAGATAAAAAGAGACGCACTATGGCTCAATAGACTTATCTCTTTAGGAAAACAGAGATACGAACAATACAAATTCAGAACATACTCACATTTTGCAGATGTTTAAGGAAGTACCTACGTATATTAAAAATATTGTTGATTTCACTTTCAAAACTTTCGTGAGTTGTACTAGACATTATTTAACACACGGGAATTACTCACGTAAAATTATCGTCGATTTAGATACCGACAATGTTTCGATTCATCCGGAGAATCTTCATCCCGTGTGTTAAATAATGTCTAATATTGTTGATATTGTTGATATGGAAAACTTACGTCTATTGCAAAATAAACATAATTCTAAAACTGATTGAGCTCTTGAATAAATCATCGGCTAATTTCATTGTGAACAGAATACTCTATCAACTATTTAGTCAATAATAATTAGACCACTGTTAATCAAACCTAACTGAATACATTATTGAGTACAGCAAAACACAAGCGTGTTTGCTCACTTTCACCAATCCAAATCAATTGTTCGAATCTCAATCAATCGAATCAGCCGGTAGCAAACATTCAGTCAAGATCTCGCTTTAGTTGCTATTAAGTCCGTTGCGTTGCGGTGGCGGTGGATGCAAGCCGCTTCCAACCGCAACACATGGAAATTTTTGAGGGAGGCCTATGTTCAACAGTGGACGTCCAACGGCTGAGATGACGATGATGATGATGATGATGATGATGAAGTCCGTTGACCTTCTGTCTCAGACTCTTCAGAATTAAATTTTGGACCTCCTTAGACATCTTAAAAAAAATGAAATGCCTAAAAGATCTAAGAAAAAGTCTACCACGCCCCGTGGAGATGCAGTTGTGATCTTATTAGTTTTTCTAAGGTTTTTAATCTGCTATGCACATAAGTTTTTGCAGTTTTTTACAACTTTCATAGCTAGATATTCCTAAAGCACTCGAGTGTTTTTGTCCAACAGACTTGAAAAAAAATTATTATTCCTGATTGATTTTAGCGGTGAAACCTCTGAAAATGTATTGCTGTGTCAGGGTAGTTTAAATCCATTGTAATCAAACGCTGATAATCGGCCTCTGATGGTGATGGGTTAATTCCTCCGATAATTCCATTTCCGATTGACTGTTGCATCTGATAAATAACAAAAATGAGATGTAGCTAAGACAGTACTAGATAAGTCAACAATTCCGATGAACCAATGACATAAGGGTGTTTTTCCTTCTTGTAATTTTTTGTCCATCCAAAGGTTGCCTGTAAAAGATCTTTTATAGTGATAAGGCAATTTGTACCTTCTGTTTTTAGTTTATGTTATATTTTTGGCGGTTATATATAATAAAGAATTATCTATCTATAGTCGTATTGCTCATTATACGGACTAAAAGTGAAGGAAAAAATGTCATTTTTCCTTCAATTTTGACAGAAAACGTATCAAAACTAATCAAAATTGAAGGAAAAATGACATTTTTTCCTTCAATTTTAGTCCGTATAATGAGCAATACGACTATATCTATACTCTATAGGGTCATGAGTACGTCGATACTTGCTATTCAAAAGTGTTTATGGTTCAGTGTTATGTTTATGTGTCCGGTAGTGGAATTCTATAGACAAAGGACCTGTAATGACTACTTGCAATGGAAATTCGTAGTCTCCGCCTACCCCTCTGAGAGAACGGCGTGATTTTATATATGTATGTTACAGACATATTGGCTGCAGGCAAACAGTTAATTTAAAAGCTCCTTTAGCAACCAGCCCAATTCTGCCAATCGTACGTAAATCCGTTGTAATATTCAGCAGAGAATCTCGAAAGATCGACCGTTGTTTGAACAACAGCTTGCAGATTGGCAATTACTAACTGGCACTGTGCCACGACCACTATCGCAATTACCTGCCTATTAGTTCATCAATACGAAGCATAGATAAACTGATACCCTGGAATTATATCGACGGCAGAAAGCGGAAATGTCGTATCTCGGAAATTGGCTTAGATGACTTATAAAAATATATTGTTGATAAATAAAAAAAAGCCGCGTCGAATGTTCCATGTCTCGTCTTTATACGATGAAAAAAATTTATTATACCCCCTTGATTTTTCTAAGTTTTTGTAGATTAGGAGTTATGATTTTTTGAAAAGCTTAGTTTTTTTGGCTCTGGTGTAAAATTGGATATTTCGAGATTCGACATTTTCGCTTTCTGCCGTCGATATTGTCTGAGTAACCCTTACATCTATTCAAGGTGATAATTATAAAGCCTAACGAGGTAGTTCCTCATATTAGTTCATCAACTTATGCCTGCACACAATGCGATGGTGTAGTGCCTGGTACATCCAAACCCACAAAGTCAAAGTCAATAAGGATTTATTCAATAAGACAAATACCGTTTCAATTTCAAAGTCTACATATTTTATAGCTACCTATAGCATTTTTTTATTCTTCCTCAGTATTGAACAGTAAATATAGGCAGCCGAAAAAGAAGAAACATTCAAAGAAGCGGTTTGTTCAAAAAAGTAATTAATCTAACAGTCAAGATGTTGGGATACATTCAAAAATCTTACAATATCAAGTATGAGGTAAACTTTATAAAACTTAAGATAGACTTGTTTCAATATCTCTAAGTAAAGTTTTTATTTGTTACTGCCTATAAAAAGTTCCTTGACAAGTAAAAGTACCTCATAGACAGCTGGTTAGTGTAGGTCTGGAGTAGGTAGTCAGCGATTGTATAAGTAAGCCGTGTGTGCGATTTACTCTCTTTAACGGACAATGGTAACATTATTAGCTATTATTTTGTACCTTTCTCAGAAATGGTGAAACAGGTGATAACAATTTCAGATGAGACCAATCTGGCATCATGCTTTAAGTTGAACAATTTTTTTATTAAAACAGTAAGAGATCAAAGCTGCCTCAAGACTTCTTCCAACCCTGCTTCAAAACAAAGAGAATTTCTTACTGCCCTTGTCCACTATGTAGGTCAGCTCAACATGTCTTCCTTTTCCACTTTTATCTATCGGTAGACATTTTAGCTCTCACTTTTTTCTTACTGTCCTAATATCATCATCTTTCACATGATAATCCATATTTTTTATGGACAAAACATAATGTCTTAGGTACATAAGTAACAACTGAATACGTTTTGTCATTGATTACAGTTCATGCAAATTCACAGTGACCCGTAGGTAACTCGTACTCGGATCCAGCAATAGTAATTGAAATGAAACAGGTGACATTAGCGCGGCCGGTCACGATCTCATGTACGGGAATGAAGTTAGCGACGAATGTGACCGAATTTTCAACATATTCGGCTATTTTCGGCTTTTTACCCGACTGCGCAAAGCAAAGGAAGGGTAATGTGTTTATCAGTCTATGTATGTATGTTTGGATGTTTCTATGTGGCACTCTAGAGGCCAAACGCGTGGACCGATTTTGATAATTCTTACGTCAATCGATTCGTCTCAACCTTGGGAGTGTTAATAAGGCATGACAGTAATCAAAATTCACCAGTGCCACCACCAGACGCCTTAATGTCAAAATTAAAAAAATCAAAATCGTCACACCATGTCAAGTGGGGTATCGTTGAATAGGTATTTCAAAATCAACTTTATGTTTCTTTTACCATTTTTCATTTTAAGTAATAGTTTAGGAAAAATAACGGTTTAAAGTTGATTAATAATTATTCTCGCTATGGATGTTACTATGTGGCACTCTAGAGGCCAAACGCGTGAACCGATTTTGATGATTCTTACGTCAATCGATTTGTCTCAACCTTGGGAGTGTCACTAAAGATATGACAGTAATCAAAATTCACCTGGGCTACAACCAGACGCCATATTGTCAAAATTAAAAGAATCAAAATCGTCACTCTATATCAAGTGGGGTATCGTTGAATAGGTATTTTAAAATCAACTTTATCATAACTAAAAAGTGTTAAATAAAAAAATATTTTAAAAAAACAAAAACCCGACTGCGTCAAAACTAAAAAGAAAAAAACAAGCCTGCAAAGAATTACTCACAGTCGGGACCCATAACATTGGGAAGATTTGATTGGTAATAAAATGAATGGGTACCGACTGTGAGTAATTCTTTGCAGGCTTGTTTTTTTCTTTTTAGTTTTGACGCAGTCGGGTTTTTGTTTTTTTAAAATATTTTTTTTTTACAGGTATTTTTGGCAAGGATTGTATATTATAGGTTTATTATTTATATTGTAACAATTTGTAGTAACAACTGCTTGTAGGTGTTTATATTGTAACAATAATATCTGTGTGAGTCAAGAATCTCAAAACATATTTTTTAGGCATGTGTGAATTTAAAGTAAAATTAAAGTTACTATGATATTTATTTGATGAATCGTTGCGCGTCGGCCATTACTATTCACTATGTTGAACTTATTGTCGCAATTAAATATAAATAAGCTAAAAATACTTGGTTTCATTAATCTTCTTTCTAAACATTTATTACTGTTATTTTTAAAACCTTTAAAAATTTACCCAAATCAAGCTTTTTGATGGATATTAACGTTTTATTTATTAAATTCGTAGCACTATTCCTAAGTACTTGTAAGCTGAACGCGTTTAAAATCTAATATCAAGTTATTTCAAAGCAACATTAAAATTTATTTGAAATCAATCGGACGTTCAATTCGTCTGTCTATGGGGTCCATATATCATTGCTTCTTATTAAATTTTGGCTGACACAGTCTTTCATAAAATCAGTCGGACGCCCAAGGTGGCAATCTCCCTCCAGTATTCTTTTTAAATTTTGGCCGAAAGTGTAATTGTGTTTGTCAAACACTAGTACGAATGGGCAGAGTCATTCGCAATGTTGCGGTTATGAAGGGATCCCGGGGATTTGCTTAATAAATCTTGCCAGGTTAGAAGGATTTGAGACGTAACGGGCTTATGCTGGTTATTGCGGTGATATTTTATGATCCTATCTTAAGAGCCAGTATACAATTTCGCACTCGACAAAATCAGCGCTCGGAGGGACAAAAGTTGCTAAATTCTAACACCCAATGAACAGCGCTCCGTTTCTTAGACTAAACGGTTTTGGTAATTTTCATGTGATTGATTTATTTGAGATAGTAAAAATACTTTTTGGGTAGGTACTTAGGTAGGTACCTATAGGTATAACACAAAACAAAGTCGGGTTAGTTACACTTTGAATACAAATAATTACAAAAAAATAAATGTTTGTTTTTTTGTCCCATAAACCATATTGTGCTGATCTGATGGAGTCAGGAGCTTTTCAACAGAACTCTTCAGTAAATAGTCCGATTGAGTTGAAACTTGGATCTCAGCATGTCAGTCAAGTTCCGACTACAATGAAATAATATGGTGACAGCTAGCTCATCTGATGATGGAGTCAGGACCTGTTCCATGGAACTTTTTAATGATATGGGTATCAAATGACAGGGCTTGATGAGCGCAACACAATGCTGATCTGATGATGGAGCCAGGACCTGCTCCATCGAACTTTATAATGATATGGGTATCAAATGAAAGAGCTTGATGAGCGCAACACAATGCTGATCTGATGATGGAGTCAGGACCTGTTCCATGGAACTTTTTAATGATATGGGTATCAAATGAAAGGGTTTGATGAGCGAAACATAATTCTGATCTGATGATGGAGTCAGGACCTGCTCCATCGAACTTTATAATGATATGGGTATCAAATGAAAGAGCTTGATGAGCGAAACACAATGCTGATCTGATGATGGAGTCAGGACCTGTTCCATGGAACTTTTTAATGATATGGGTATCAAATGAAAGGGCTTGATGAGCGCAACACAATGCTGATCTGATGATGGAGTCAGGACCTGTTCCCTGGAACTTTTTAATGATATGGGTATCAAATGACAGAGCTTGATGAGCGCAACACAATGCTGATCTGATGATGGAGTCAGGACCTGTTCCCTGGAACTTTTTAATGATATGGGTATCAAATGAAAGAGCTTGATGAGCGCAACACAATGATGATCTGATGATGGAGTCAGGACCTGTTCCATGGAACTTTTTAATGATATGGGTATCAAATGAAAGGGTTTGATGAGCGAAACACAATGCTGATCTGATGATGGAGTCAGGACCTACTCCATGGAACTTTTTAATAATATGGGTATCAAATGAAAGGGCTTGATGAGCGCAACACAATGCTGATCTGATGATGGAGTCAGGACCTGTTCCATGGAACTTTTTAATGATATGGGTATCAAATTAAAGGGCTTGACGAGCGCAACACAATGCTGATCTGATGATGGAGTCAGGACCTGTTCCCTAGAACTTTTTAATGATATGGGTATCAAATGAAAGGGCTTGATGACCGAAACACAATGCTGATCTGATGATGGAGTCAGGACCTGTTCCATCGAACTTTATAATGATATGGGTATCAAATGAAAGGGTTTAATGAGCAAAACACAATGCTGATCTGATGATGGAATCAGGACCTGTTCCATGGAACTTTATAATGATATGGGTATCAAATGAAAGGGTTTTATGCGCGAAACACAAAGCTGGGTTAGGATTTACTTTTGACTTCGATTTTTGATGTTTGATTTTTCATTTTTAATCTTGATTTTAATTTTAAAATCAAAATCAAGAAATAAAAATCAAAATAAAAATCCGAGATCCGAGAATCGAGAAATGAGAAACAAGAATCAAGAATCACAAATCAAAAATTAAAAAATTGAAAATCAAGAATTAAGAATCCGAGATACAAGATCCGAGAATCGATAATCGAAAATTGAAAATCAAGAATCAAAATCAAGAATCAAGAACCCGATATCCAAGATCCGATAATCAAGAATTGAGACTCGAAAATCGAAAATCAAGAATCCGAGATCCGAGAATAGAGAAACTAAAATTGAAAATCAAGAATCAAGAATCAAAGTGCAAGTCAAAATCAAGAATCAAAGTCAAAGTAAACCCCGACCCAGCTTTGTGTTTCGCTCATCAAGCCCTTTCATTTGATACCCATATCATTGTAAAGTTCCAGGGAACAGGTCCTGACTCCATCATCAGATCAGCATTGTGTTTTGTTCATCAAGCCCTTTCATTTGATGCCCATATTATCATTAAAAGTTCCATAGAACAGGTCATAACTCCATCATCAGATCAGCATTATGTTTTGCTCATCAAGCCCTTTCATTTGATACCCATATGATTAAAACGTTCCATGAACCAGGTCCTGACTCCATCATCAGATCAGCATTGTGTTTCGCTCATCAAACCCTTTCATTTAATACCCATATCATTAAAAAATTCCATGGAACAGGTCCTGACTCCATTATCAGATCAGCATTGTGTTGCGCTCATCAAGCCCTTTAATTTGATACCCATATCATTAAAGAGTTCCATGGAACAGGTCCTGACTCCATCATCAGATCAGCATTGTGTTGCGCTCATCAAACCCTTTCATTTGATACCCATATTATTAAAATGTTCCATGGAGCAGGTCCTGACTCCATCATCAGATCAGCATTGTGTTTCGCTCATCAAACCCTTTCATTTGATACCCATATCATTAAAAAGTTCCATGGAACAGGTCCTGACTCCATCATCAGATCAGCATTGTGTTGCGCTCATCAAGCTCTTTCATTTGATACCCATATCATTAAAAAGTTCCAGGGAACAGGTCCTGACTCCATCATCAGATCAGCATTGTGTTGCGCTCATCAAGCTCTGTCATTTGATACCCATATCATTAAAAAGTTCCATGGAGCAGGTCCTGACTCCATCATCAGATCAGAATTGTGTTTCGCTCATCAAACCCTTTCATTTGATACCCATATCATTAAAAAGTTCCATGGAACAGGTCCTGACTCCATCATCAGATCAGCATTGTGTTGCGTTCATCAAGCTCTTTCATTTGATACCCATATCATTATAAAGTTCGATGGAACAGGTCCTGACTCCATCATCAGATCAGCATTGTGTTTCGGTCATCAATCCCTTTCATTTGATACCCATATCATTAAAAAGTTCTAGGGAACAGGTCCTGACTCCATCATCAGATCAGCATTGTGTTGCGCTCATCAAGCCCTTTAATTTGATACCCATATCATTAAAAAGTTCCATGGAACAGGTCCTGACTCCATCATCAGATCAGCATTGTGTTGCGCTCATCAAGCCCTTTCATTTGATACCCATATTATTAAAAAGTTCCATGGAGTAGGTCCTGACTCCATCATCAGATCAGCATTGTGTTTCGCTCATCAAACCCTTTCATTTGATACCCATATCATTAAAAAGTTCCATGGAACAGGTCCTGACTCCATCATCAGATCAGCATTGTGTTGCGCTCATCAAGCTCTTTCATTTGATACCCATATCATTAAACAGTTCCAGGGAACAGGTCCTGACTCCATCATCAGATCAGCATTGTGTTGCGCTCATCAAGCTCTGTCATTTGATACCCATATCATTAAAAAGTTCCAGGGAACAGGTCCTGACTCCATCATCAGATCAGCATTGTGTTGCGCTCATCAAGCCCTTTCATTTGATACCCATATCATCATAAAATTCCATGGAACAGGTCCTGACTCCATCATCAGATCAGCTCGCTGTCACCCTATTATTACATTATTAGTTACACAACAATTCAGATCATTATTCTGCTTTAACGGCCTTTTTAGCCCCGCAGAAAATATTTAAAAATAGGTAATTAATAACTTAGCAACCAATGTATCAAACGCTCCTATTTCGCTATATTCTTCGTAGCCGGCGACGTGCTTTGCGAGTCGACTCAGTGCGAGCTCCGGGATGCAAAGCGATACGTCCACCCCCTAGAAGCGCTCGGCGCGGTCTGCTTGCGTCGAGTAGATAGGGTAGTAGATACGACGCGTTTTAGGTTGTTTTAAAAGATTTTTCATTGCCAATTTTTTAATCTTTTTGCATTTTTTTTTTCAGAAAAGGATTGATTTTGAACTCAAGTTTATTTCTGTTTTGTTAATTTTACGAACAAGAGTTCTAAGTCAGTTCTAAGTAGCCAAAATCAAAAGCAATTCTTTGGCCGTTTTCTCGAAATTTGGACTAAGTTAAAGATTTTTTTACTCAAAAACTAAATAAAGGTAGTAAAAAGTGATCCATTTAATAGTTTGGTTGACTATCACAGCAAAACATCGTAATTTTTTTATACCATTTGGACGTCAAAATGATTCGTAAATATGGTGATTTCTAAACCTCTTACAGCAAAAATTCACAAAACAGTCGCCGGTTTGAGGTCGATTAATCAAAAAGAAATAATAAAAATACAAAAGTAGCTCATTTAATAGTACAAAATTGAAATGATATTTCATGCTGTGCCATAATTTTTTTATAAATACAGTGTTTTCATTGAAAAATCCTGCCCCAAAACATCACGTAAATCAGAAAATTTTGTCTAATGCCTCTTAATTAGCTCACAAGTTAGTTACTGTCTAGTGAATTGTAGAAAGGTAGCGGCTTTGTACGAGGTATCATCGTTTCAAAATCCTTATGATACTTATGACCACGATGCTTTATATATATATTCGAGTTTTTACTATACACTTAAAGGTTCCGAGGTTTTTTTTTTCTTCAGTTGATTGAATAACAAATATTATGCACATAAACATTACGATTTATAATAATATAGAAATGAAGAAAGAAGATAGTAATATGATTCCTTTTCTTGCCCGCTTCTACATTTTGTAGATTTATGTACTCGTACATTTTGTTAAGAACTGAAAAAAAAGCTATTTCCAATAGAGAGCAAAGTTGATAATGATGATCTTGTTAAGTTAAATACAAGACATTTATCAGAACTTTTTGAGTATCAATGTAATTACGATTTTTTTTACTAATTATAAATAAAAATTCAAAAACATCCATTAAAATGCCCAAATTTTACGATTAACTCCATACGTACTTATAATGTAAATATTTTTGGTGTAAGTAATATTTTGTATGTATATTTATAAAACCACTGCGTTTTTAGTTGGAACTTGAAGGCAAAAGCTTTTCAAACCTTTCCTAATTTACTGTTCTTAGATCCCTAATTTTTATTTTTTATTCCCTTATCGTAAACATATATTTAGCTCCTAATTAGGTTAAGATGAGCTTCTAAAAATTCGAAAGTGGTTGTCCGAGTTTTGAGTTCAATCAAGCATTCCGATAAGACTTGACATCATTAGCATCCTCATAAATCGTGAGGAACGTCCATTATGAGTAATTGATCAACATTTTCAATATATATCTTACTATATAACATCTATAACAACATAGACGGGTATATTCTGAGTATAAGCAATAAGTCGTGACTAGAGGAGGTAGAGATACAATATCCTTAGATACGGATACGGAAAATAGTATTTTTTTCACTAGTACCAGTTGCTCAGCTTAGAATACACTTTGAAAACATGGAACATAAATAAAACAAATAACATAATTGGAAATCTGAATACTCTACAGTCAGATAAATCGCCTTGTATGGAATATTTGTCGGATAACATTTTATTTATTGCCCAAATATCTTTTAATATAACAGGACAATGTTTTGATGCGTCTAGAAAACCTCAAATAAAAAATAAAATGATGGATAAAATACTTATTCCAGATACTTACTCATTATAATACCATAACACCATAAAACTTGCCATCAAAATGATATCACCGAAAAGTACAGTGTACTATAACTATTAATTTAATTAATTGGATCTCGCTCTGAGCAGATTTTGATCTTTGATTCAGCTGCTCACAGCAACGGTACAAAATATAAAAAGTAAATAATATAAAAAGTCCTACTGTCAAAACAATGGAGAGATCAGGAGAAGGCTTTTGCCCAGCTGTGGGACACAATGGGCTAATTATAATACTGGCAGAACACAATACTCAAATGTCCAATAGTTATACGGATACGGAACCGTCCCGCCAGCACTACCCGTGACCTCATTTTGCATTCGCCGAGTGCACGGATCCAGTATGAGCCAATAATAAAGTCTGAACCACTCAACTTGAGCATCGATGGCCCTCCAGCCTTTGAAACCCTGCTTCACTGATGACGAAACAAAATGAAAAGCGAATTATTTTTATTCATCACTAAACCTCGGATTGAGGGGGACCTTTAAAAACGCCTCCGGCACGCCCTTTGTCGTTAAAACAAAAAATGCTTTATGAAAATCACCTTTTGAAATCGCGAGCTTTCGTTTGTTATTGAGATTGAATAATGAATTTTATTATCTTTTTATGAGGTAGTCAATAACAAAAAGTAAAAAACTTTACAGACCAAAAACGTGTTGTAAAATCCATGCATTTGGGACTACGAAACGGAAAACAGTTTTTAATTGAATAAAATCGCCAGAAATAATGCACAAAAACGTCGGAATTCATGGAACAGAACTACCGCGAAAACAAATAAAGCAAACAAGTCTCATGCCCACAATACGTTTGTTGCCAAACTTGCCAAATACAAAACAAAATTCCCCCACATCAAAGCAAACCGTTTTAGAATATTCAATATGAAATATCGGTCTCAAGGAAAAATGTGGACCCAATTTGTCTCCCAACTCACGTTCTCCACAATTTGGGGAATGTAGAGTTTCGTAATGCCTTGGATTCATGCATATTTCTTATTGACATACATACCGTCAGGGCCTCTAGCACCAGTTCTTTAAAGAATAACTGAGAATTACTACTGATCATACATTTTGAAAGACAATTCAAAATTATAATATTGTTGTCATTATAGGAGCCATCCAAGAAAAGTTTGAAAAAGTGGTACTTTGATGGTTCCAGAATTTTCGCAATTCATATTTGAATTTTACTGTCATTATTTTCATTTAGAATTTCAAGGCAAATATTATGATTACGGCTGTATTTCCAAGGTGTGGTAGACATATCGCTCATTAAATTCAAAAGGGTCACATTTCGAAAAAACTCAAAATCGTTTTTATTGCAAAAATCGCATCTAAATTGTATAAATTTTTATATTCGAAGAAGACACCCATTGATTTAGCGTTTAAAATGGTCCAAATATACAACTGCCCTTTTTGAATTTTAACACATTGACTACTAATTTCAGAACAAAACGGCCATCTTGTCAATTACGACCCGGCGATAAGCGTAATCGCACGCAATCTTTGTTAAAAAGGGCCACATTCCGAAAATCAACTGAATTTGAAGTAGTAAATTATCGTCAAAAGTGCCATATTTTGAAATGTCACCGTATTGAATATAGAAAACACGCGGAGTACAATATTATTTATAAGCAAAGGAGCCATGTTTTGAAATACGTTTCTTTTGAATTAAAATTCAATAAGTTTGGTAATTATTTATTGAAACAAAAAATGCAGTTCTTGGAATATGTCTGTTTTGCGTTTAAACAAAATATGCTATGTTTGTTAAATGGCTGTTTTGGTGTTCGTGAACTATGCTATAATGTTTAAAAATTATGTTTATGTTGTATTTTATTTATCATCACGATCATCTCAGCCATTGGACGTCCACTATGGGACATAGGCAGACTTCCCTCAATGATTTCATTGTGTTGCGGTTGGAAGCGGCTTGCATCCACCTGGTTTTTTTTTAAGATCGTCTGTTCAGCTTGTTGGTGGACGTCGAACGCTGAACTTGCTGATCCGTGGCCTCCACTCGAGAACTTTTACATTTAGAGAATAGTAAAGGACCACGTCTCGGTTCCATTATGCCATCACGGTAACACACACTGATTGAAGACTTTTGTCTTATGGCACAGATGTAATTATAGACGAGAAGATGTTGTGGAATTTCCCAAATTCTGCCCATCCGAATTGGATTCGACGATTTACCTCTTTCTTAATGTTGGACCTACCCAATTTCACTGTTTGTTCAAACTAAAAAATGATTCTATCAAAATTATTTAAATTGAACAGTTAGTTATTAAAGGAAAGGGTGTTTGCCTGTTTGTGTGTAAGTCAGCTGCTACCTAATAGGCTTTTTCTTAACTTGCTTTTTGTGGTTTAGGTACAGTTACAATTTTAGACATTCATTTAGCGAAAACTTTATAGTCGCAGTCTACGACTTACAAGCGGTGATGACTTGCCCACAAGGTGAGGTAAATTTATGTTAGCAATGTCCTAATACGCCATAAATGATTTTTTTAAACTTAAGATGTATAACCCATAAATTCTTAATCAAGGGGCACACACACCCAAAATGAGGGGACGCTGTGCACTCCATCATAAAGAAGAACATCTCAGAATTCTTAAGCTGCTCAGTAGGTACATCGCATTAATAAAAACTGCAAAGAAGAAGGGGGAGGTATTTTAATAAAATGTTGACTGTTTTGTTGTCTCTTTTCTTAGTTATTTTAATGTGAGATCCTCCTACTCCTTAGTCGATTCCTTATTGTTGAGTGAGGATCGTTACTCCTTCCCATAATCCTGTGGATGGTTGATCTTCATTTGGAGCGATCTGTGGCTTGATGCAGTGCTTTGTTCATCAGCAATTCTAGTTGCGCCGATACCTGGTCAGACCAGCGTTTGGGGCTACATATTCTGTACAGGCAAGTGGTTGTCAGATGCTTTTGGTGCTTTAGCTTCAGTTGTTTTAAAATTGAAAAAATAGTTTTGCAGGCTGTCCATGGGATTCTCAAAAGGCGTTGCCAAAACCACATCTCAAACGCGTCTATCCTCTGCCTATCGGTAGCTTTGAGGGTCTAAATAGGGTTTCTTTTCACATTTACCAAAACAATGATGGAAAACTTATAATTAAACTAATTTTTTGTATGATTTGTGGCCTTTTGTTTAGTAAATTCATTTAACATTGCGACCATTTTTATAAATAAAAGAGACTTTTGTGACTTTGTACGTTTCTGGATAAAAGTTACAGTAAATGTTATTTTATAGTAAATAGCAGCTCGAAATACGCATCGAATGATATATGACACATGTATATACAAGATACTATTTACAAAATAATACGAAAAAACGACGACCAAAACTTCAAAAGGCTCCCCTGTAAAAAATGTAGTTTTTGAAATATGACCCTTTTGAATTTAATGAGCGATATTCTTCCAGATCTTTAGGCATTTTAGATGGTTAGGTAAGGGGATCATTTGGACGATTATAATTTAATTTCTGCAGAATAATAAAAGGATATAGCGGCTAATATATAAAAATATCATTTAAAAACACTTAAATTTTTAATACTTAGTACACCCGTATAATGTTTAAATTCTCATATTCACTAGTGATTTAATAGCGTCAAATTGATGTAGATAAAAAATAATTTCAAAGCACTTTTTTTGTTTCTTTTTTAAATTTAGATTGCATTGTCATCGAGTTGTGAGCTACCCTGAAAGTTTCAGCCGGATAGCTAATAGGGAAGTGCTTGAAATTTAAGTTGCAAGTTTCCACTTGGAACGATACACAGAGGGACAGATAGATAGATAGAAGAACAAACAAGAAAGTGACTTTTTAAAAACGAGGTAATAACTGGTGCTAAGCTTATAGACTGATTTTGTGTAAATATTTTGCCCGTTGCTTCGATTCGGTTTTTGTCTGGGTTATTTATTTTTATTCTTAATTTTGTTGAAACATAGGTATTTTAAACAACAAAATGGTACATAAGCCGTTTTAAAATTCCAAATAATTTTATAAGAATAAATTTTATGCTTTTAAACTGAAAAACCCGGAAAACGAATTTAGATTCGTATAGCGTATAATTGTTTAACTTTTCAGAAGAAATTACGAGGCTTAAAAGATTATAATTTGCTTCCGTCGTTTGGCGAGACACCTAAATCAGACAAGAAGGGTCAACCGCTAGCGATAAGGGGTGAAGGGGAGGAGACAGTATTAATAGCACTTTCTATACAGCAGGCTCTTAGACATCAAAACGCACACAATTTTGAATCTTCAGTCTGCAGGCAAACGTTCAAATTCCATAAAAGTCAAGACTAAACTTTATTTCTAGTAAGGCAGATACGAGTCAAAACGCATTACCTAGTTTCACTTTTTCTGTCTGGAAGGGTAGGTGAGATTTTTTTAAGTTTTAGCATAAGCAATACTGTTCTGGTTGTTTCTACGCTATGCATGAACACAATTTTGTATCTTAGGTCTGTAGCAAAGTGTCCAAAATTTGAGAAACTCAAAAAATCTGTATCTCGTAATGGGCTCTTACGTAACTATCAAAATTTAGTCTCAATTTTTTCATTAAAAGATCATAGGCTGATTTTAGTCTCACGCTCACCGTCAGCGCTGATAATATGCAATGGTCTTTTTGCTTTATACATCGTTCTATACTTATACAATTGTGATACATATTGTTCTCCTATCGGTTTCCGGTGCGTATTATAAAACTATTAGTTTAAGATAAAATCACAAATCCGTTACAACTTACCATTAGTGGTTATACAGGGTTGCACCAGCAGCGTAAGCGATCAACATGCCGATATGAACAAAATGCTTCCTGTGACACTTCAGTGCACACCCTAATTATGATCTACATGCAACCATAGGTAGATTGAAAGCAGATTATATTATGATTAAGTATGAACTGTGTTTTACGTAATATACATAGCTGTAAATGATTATGGTATGTGGTACCAATCTGTGACAGACGTAGTGAGATTTGTTAGACATTTTTATATAGTTAAGTGTGTATTTATCTAAAAGTTTCAGTGAAATATAAATATTTTTTTAACATTTTTGCTTACATTGTCGACCAAAATTTGATATGTGGACTCACTCATGACATTTTTCTACCCGACTTTAAAACAGCGTACAACTAAATTTCACAACTGTATCAGTTGTGAAATTTAGTTTCAAATTGATTTTATGCACATTTTTTTATGATATTTACCTACTAATCACGTTTAAAATAATATGTATCTTAGCAAAATTCAAAATTTTATAGGTATTGTTTTTAAAAACTGCTACTACAACAAACATCTACAGCAGCAAAAATGTCACTTCCACTTCATAAGATTAAAATAAATGAATCCGAAGCGAAGTAATATTTCCTTTTGTATTTAAATTTAAACATATTTCACCCCTGCTTTGGTGATGATTAATGAAATAATCCCCGCGAGTCAAGCCCGCCCTTTACGTTCATAAAAGCAAGTTATTTACTACTGGATATAATTTGTGATTTTGGTCATGACCTTTTAAAACTTTATTTGTGGGTTTGGGAAACAACTTTTATGCAGGGCCTCGAGCACGAGTATGCACAAAGTCTACTATTCGATCCGTGACTGTAGTATAGTCTCTCAAATGTATTGGGATTTTAGTTCAGTCAAGTTACCACTGGAGGCGCTGCACCGGAATCCCATACATTTGAGAGACTATACTACAGTCACGGATCGAATAGTAAACTTGTGCATACTCCTGCTAAAGGCTCAGAGATATAATTGAGACCAAAAACAACTTAGGCCTTTCCATCTTTTACTAAGATGATTTATACATATACAGTGTCAGGAGGCATCTTTGCCTACACTCACGGGATACTGTAGTGCCTGGGACAATGTGGAGATGGAGTAGGCTTGATAATTGAGACAACGCTTATTTTAATAAAATAGCTCTGCCTTAGGAAAAATCCCACTAATATTATAAATGCGAAAGTTTGTGAGGATGAATGGGTCTATGGATCTTTCACGCAAAAACTACCGAATGGATTTTAGTAAAACTTTGAATAAACATAGTTTATGACCTGGAATATAACATATAAGTAGGCTGCTTTTTATGGTTGGTAGGTACTAGGTACCACGTGAGCGAAGCCGTGGGTGAAGCTAGTGTTTAATAAAATACAAATTAAACTCTTATTTTGCCAGCTAACTTAATATTTTATTACGAGTTTGAAAAGCTCAAGAAAACCTTGAAATCAATAGATTTATTAGCAGAGACTGAAAATGACGGCTGAATTTCGAGGCTGTTTATTTTATAGGTACTTTAGAACCGTGCTGGTTGAGTGAGGTAGTGCCTCGATTTTTGTTCCGAAGGTTGAAGGAATGTTGTAGTGAATCCAGGCCATGCATGAATGGATTTTTCGTTTCTATAAAGATGACTTCTAAATGGTGAAGGAAACCAGTCGGCATTCTAATAGGCAGGATGTGTCACGTAGGAAATGTTATCTTCTGCAATATCTAGGCTTGTTCCAAACTTGTATGTACTTGGACGTGCCTCTGACCACCCCCTTAGATCTCTTCATAATATCTGAGAGAATTTATTTCGTGCCTTGGGGATAAAAGGATTTGATGTTGCGTTCAAACCCATATACCTAAGACCTGCTGTACCGACTTGAAACAATAAATAAATATGAATTTAAAGACTTAATCCCTGGTACCTACCTTAAAAAAATGACCATGACAAACGTACATCCACTCACAGTCGTAATTTATTAATCCCTTTCACTGTAATATTTCGGCGAGTAATATTATCGCGTGCATACTAAGCATAAGAATTTGTTATCCAAATGCTCCTTCGGTGGCTGTCACCGGCCAAATTGAATACAATTCATCATGCGATACGTAAGCTCCATATATTTCCATACGTCAGCGTGTTTTCTTTGGCTATGCTATTATACTTTCAAGCACTTAGTATATAATCGTGTATGGGCATAGTTTTATAGAACCTATATTATAAAAAAATACATTCATTATAACTGCTTGTATATTTTGTTAGGCAGGACGGGCTTGCAACGTGTCACGTCAAGAATGTTATCTTCTGCAATATCTAGGCATGTGCCAAACATGTACCTATGTACTATGACGTGCCTCTGACTACCCCCTTAGATCTCTTCAAAATATCTGAGATAATAATTTGGGGCTAGATGGCGCTGTGCGAAATGTCCAGCAATATTTATTATTATTATTATTGATTTTTTTAGTAAATGCTTGATAAATCAACTTTACTACTACTATTTCAGCTAAAAAGCTTCTAGTATCAAATAATCTTGTTAGTTCATTTTCTATTTGCATATTATGAGGGATCGGAGGGAATAGAGAATAAAGGAGATAATAAAGGAGATCTATAGTGTTTTTATATTATGATATTTTTTGATATTTTATATTTATTGAGGAACAGTTACAGTTATAACATTTTCATTACTGATAAATAGATACTCACAATGATCTTCTATATAAATTGAGGTATATGCGTGGTGAACAAAACTCAAGCGAATTAGCTTGAGTCAATTCAGTCGCGCTCTGTCTTGCTCCGATGTTACATGCATTTACGCACAGCACGCACATAATTTATCTCTTTCTGACAACTGGGTTTTATAATATCTCTGCTATCTTTTAGTTTTCTTGAGTGATATAAGTAAACCAAACTGCGTATATTCTGCCTAAGTAGTTATAACACAACTTATGTGGTTCTATCTACATTCAAAATTTCAGCAAAATCGCACATACACACACAGACTTTCGCCTTTATAATATTAGTAGAATATTTGCCAATTTCACCGCGTTTAAGAGCTTTTTATAATGAGTCGTCTCTGTTGGTAGTATCTCATTGGATGCTCAATAATGTAACACTAATGAAATCTAAACAAAGAAAACTGATAAACACTATCATTTCATCTCCTTTGTTACTGGAAAATAAAACTAAATACCCGTTAAAATTAAGTTGTAACATTTTCTTTCCGGAGAAATAGGACGGCATCTGTTTCCATGTAGACTCTTGCGATTTACAAGATAATGCCTTCGTGTTTGCGAGAAACATTTTGATAATGGTGGAGTTTTCAGACTGTAGACTAACGTTGATGAGAAGAGCTTAGTGAGATAGCTACTTTTTAGGTAAGAGAATGTTTATTATTTAATTTACGAGTCCTAGTAAGACCTACTTTTAAAAAATTGTATCATTCTATTTTTAAATAAGTATGGTGTTTATACGGTATGTTTATATTTCCATTTTTTGTTATGATCTTACATGAGTTTTAGTAAGCACTAAATTACAAAACTTAGTTTATTAGGATAGGAATACAATGTAACCTCGAATTGTTAATGACATCAACGCTGTTTGTGAGGATGTTTGTTACTCTTTCACGCAAAAACGAACGGAGTTTGTTGAATCTATATAGTGACATCATTATTTATAACTAGTAAACGCCCGCTGCTTCTCCCGCGTGGATTATTATTTTTGTATCCCACGGGAACTATACATTTTTACCGGGATAACAATTAGCCAATGTGTTATTCCAGAATCTAAACTATCAACACTAAAAAAATCATCAAAAAGTAGTTAAGGAGATACGTGGTAACAAACATTCACACACGCACACACACACACACACGGACTTTCGCCTTTATAAAATACTCTTAAGTATTCTCAATTTGTTATTTTCATCAAAGAAACTATTTGATTAATCGAAATGAAAAGATCAAATATCAGTGCCCCATTTAATGAGCTCAATGTATTTTATTGAATGTGGGGCTTCACAAGACAACTGACACTAGGGTGAATGTTTAATGGACCATTTAACGAACACATAAATATCAGTTAATCATGACTAATTGGAGTGACATAAGAACATTTCAAACTATATCAATAGTAGTTGTGTTGGCCGAGTAGGTTACGAGTAGAGTGACTTTCGTTCCGTAGACCATATTCCGACCGTGCAAAAAAATATATTCCCGAGCTCCAAACAATTAAGGAAATCATAGTGAATAAACTAGTTATCTTTTTCTACCATCGATGGGTTTGCAACCTGTCATGTATGGAATGCTTACTACTTCGAAATAAATAAGTAATGCTGGACATTTCACGCAGCATCATGTAGCCCCAAAGTAAGCAGAACTTGTGACCACATGACTAATATACCGCAACTTTTACCACACATCTACTTGTTTTTTTTTTACATTATTAATACCCAGACCCGAGACAAATATTTGCATTATAATAAAAACATTTGTCCCGCGGTGGGGATCGAACCCGCAACCTTATGCGTCTCAGGCGGACCTTCACTAACTACGCCGCAGAGGACGTCAAATACCGAATATGAGTTTGAACATATTTCTGACTACCCAGATATCTTCAAATAATAAATGCTTAAATATCTGAGAGAACGTCTACCGTGCCTTAGGAATACTGTCATGATCACGTTGTTCTTTCAATAGTTCAGTAGTTACAAAGTACGTTATACTTATGGGTGGTCTCTTAAACTCTCCAAGCTTTTATTTGTCTGATAATAGCTAAAAGGTAACCCACATAAAAATTAAGATAACAGTGGCATTTGAAGATCTATATAAAAGCATCGTTAATTCTAGTTTTTATTAAAATGCGCGCCGACATAAAATCGGTTGATAAGCGAAATATTTTAGTTGTCCGTAAGTTACTACTTATCAACATTTTGTAAGAGTGCGTTTTACGATTTTCTTCACTGATCTATACTAATTTATACTGATAATAATATTATAGAGCAGGATAGTTTTTTTTTTGTTTGAACGTGCCAATCTCAGGAACTAAGCAGTAACTTCACTCTTGAGAAAGGTAATAGGCTACTTTTCATCATTTTCATAATAAACGTTACGCAGTTAGCTGCGGGAAAATTTGTATTTTAATATTAAAACGACGGATTATAAAACAAATAAAAGTTTTTTCAGTGTTTGTATGCTAGGTGTACTGCACTGTCAGCAGCTTTACCAGATTAAAAAGACAATTGTTAAGAACCTTTAGCAAAATAATTAAGTATAATGAAGCTAAAAATACTACACAATTTTTTTGTTATAAATGTCGATGTCGAAGGGCTACTTTAGTCCTTTTGTCTTATCCTGAAGTTGGTACTGATCATTGGCCTGTGGACATCTATTGCAGATGATTTAGATGGCGTCAGTCAAGTTATGGAACAGTTTATAGAACATTTTCGTTCATGGCTAAAGAGGCCTATGCGGGAGTGGCAGCCTCGACCACATTTTTTACAAATAAAAGACCCTGGGATTTTACAGTGAAGTGGGTACTAATACCCAAGTAACTACTAAGAATCAAAAACTCATACTAATTAAAAAAATAGGAACAATTAAAAAACAATTTCCTTCAACGTCTGAGCTGGAATTTGTAACATAATCGATTTGGAGACCCGGACGAAGTGCGGTCACAAAATTTACATATAAATTCGGATCATTTTAATTTAAAACGCATTGGGAGACATATTTGCATTTATATTATGAGGGACCATTACTGTTTCTTTGTCGCGGTTAATATCACAGAAGAAATAGTCAGAAATGACTACCTACAAGAATCTTGATCCAACATTCCTACACAAGTGAGGGATATAAAATAAATGGGCTTGTGACTATTTATACTGTTTAGTAAAATGAAACGATAAGCTCGACTTATAACACCGAATACAGTAAATGTTTATTGTATTTTCGATGTAAAATAAACTCTACTAAAGTTCAGTTTTAATTAAAAATAATTTTCAGTGACCCGGACCTTCTAATAAAGCAGTTCTCTGAGCTATACGTTATAGACTTGGACGAAGGGACGAGGGTATCGTGATTTACAACCAGATTCAATGAAGAATTAAATATTTACCATCTCACTTTACACAGAAGTGCAAGCGAGATGCATGCTACCCCTTGATTTTTCCGGTGGTACTTTACTAAACATACTAAACCGATATGAGACCGGTCACTTAATAAATTGAACAATTTGTGGTATTTGCGAAGGGTGGATGCCATTAAGCTAATTCATTACACAAATTGACATTGTTACTTTCATTTTGTTTAGGCACCTTCCTTTTATGTTGAAGATCAGTTACCCTAAAACAGGTAGCTACAAAAACCATTACTAGAAAGAGCTTTGAACTTTGAATTACGTATTATAAATAACGTATTTATGAGAGGAGGAAAATATATTGAAAATATTAACTATTTCCTTTTAGTAACCATTAAGTTAATTAAATACAATGGCCAATGACTTGTTAGATGATGACAAGCCTTCAAAAGACCAACCTAATCTTCTATTTAATCTATCACTTAGTTAAAATATTTTGTTTCATCTCAATGTTGACATTTTATGTTCAATCCAAATAGGTGATAATTATGATAGTAATATTCTGACTACTTTACGTTTCCTCTTTAATGAACTTATAACAAAAGTGAAAGCATCAAAGGATACGAAAATAGTTCAAAATCGGGGACGCGTCATCATTTAATCCTGTAGTGGTATTAAATCAGTCATTTGCTAAAAGACGACATGAATACGAAGATTTTCGTTTTGTCTCTTTTAGTTTTTTCATGAAAACGTCGACCGTTATGTAGCGGAGTTGTATGAGAACAAAATACTTATTCAGAAGTTGCCTATGCACCATTTACATGGAGCGAGTCTCTCGTCTCGAAGATGCGATTCTCGAAGGTGAGAAGAATTCAGTGATAAGCTATTATCGACCTCCAACGTATGATATCAATGTTTAGTTTACATTGAGTTACATCGAGAACCGTAATTTCGAGGCAAACTCTCTCCATGTAAATGGCACTTTACTTTGAACATTTAACTCATTTATAGTTCATGACATCGAAATAATACAAGATTTCCCATTATACTTAGTATTCGTAATTTTATATAAGGCTGTGTCCCCAGTAGGCAAACTGTTAGAGGCCGACTGAGTTTGCGGCGTATCGGTTTAGTACGCCCTTCCTTACCTATATTTGAAATGAAGTGTCCACAGTTTGCTAGTTTTGCGCTCACTTTACGCAGTTTGCAGTAAGTGCACTTTACTCAGTCAGCCGCTAACAGTTTGCCTACTGGGGACACAGCCTAACTCATATCAGTTCGTTATCGCTGCAAAATTCCTTAATTTTTTCAACAACATTTTAAGTAGGTAGGTTATTCATTATTTTTCATTAATACGTCGGTTATGCCTATAAAAATTACGCTCTCACATCTCACAAAGACTTAAAAGTGATGATCATGATCCTGTTAAAATAAAATTTGTTGACTTTAACTCTGGTATGCTCTAAAATACAAATTAATTTTTATTATCTTAAATGTAAAGGTCACAAGACATTCACCGCTTCTTAAAGCCCTGAACATTTTGTTCTTGTTGCACTAATAGCTCGTAAATATTTCAGCAACACGGCACACATGCGCCTCTAGACAAATGGTCGCTTATAAAATATATGTGAGCCGTCACTTTAAACATTCCCATTCGTTTTCGACAACTGAAACAACAATGCGTACTAAAGTCCCCAGTTTTAAAATTTGAACGGATATGTTCCGGTCATCCATCACTTTTGGCCAGTCTTTATAGAGCAAGCGCCTATTGTGCGTAATGCATACTTTAAAAAGTACCCAAATGTTTGTCTGAGTAGTTGTTTGGGCTTTAATTATTCTGAATCATTGCCATAAGATTTAAAACAACCAAAATTGTGATCTGGATTAAAGTAACGTGCAAAAATAATTTAAAATACGAAGCGAGATTAAACACAAAATTGAACTTAACTACGAGTACATATTTGAGTATACTCGTATTAATTCCCCAAGCGAAATAATATTGTCAATTCACATTAATGCTACGACCTTAAACAATAATCAAGATAATTGTAATGTCCGAATACTATACCTTTGTATCTGGATTTTTATCAAAATACACATTTTTTACAATACATTTTTGCCTTTGTCTCTAAAGAAATACTGCTAAAGCGTAACTAAACTTCGACTAACTAGCGTAACTATCATGGCTAAACCGAGTTGAGAAATCAAACTATATAAAATTGTTACGACTGGCTATCTCTATTTTCAAAGTGTGTGTGTGTATTATTGTAGGCAAACTCCCCCAAACTCCTGCTCTATTAACAACAGCTGGGAACCATCCAGCATACTTTGGGCGAGGTATTTTAACAATACGAGTAATGAACTCAAAGTAACATTAGACTGTTTGTGAAATCTTTGTTCATTTAGTTCGGTTTGTTTGGGAAGCGTGAAGTTGAGAATAGTTTCACTTACATCAATCAGAACTTTTTAAAACAAATAGGTTAACTACTGATGCCTTTTAAACTGTTCGAAGATACGTTATGGAGGTTTATGCGATAGATAACACAAATGCGTTTCCTATTCGTGATTCCCATACAATATGGATTCCACAAAACTGCAGTTTAGAACTTATAAGTTCAATAATTTTATTTGTTATAGTGTTAATCCACACTTGGGTATTTACATTTTAAACTGAAAATGAAATCGATGCTGTAATCGATAGTATGGTCTTATCATGATTTTCAACTCTGACGTCAGAGGTTCCGTGGCCGAATTGGTAAAGGCACTCCGGCTAAAGGAGGATCGCTTGTATCATTGCGGGTTCGAATCCCGTCGGAATCATCGAGATAATAACTAGAGAAGAAAGTACAAACCATAGACGTGTCACAAATGAGTCGGAACATGGGCTGGAGATTAGACATCGCACAGAAGCGACACAGCTTTTTTACCTACTAATTATTACTCTGCCTTATCTAAATAAATTGTCTAGGTCGTGGGTTTGATTCCCACCCAGGACAAACATTTGTAGGATGAATTATATTATTTTATAGTATTATAGGTACCTATGTATGCATTTCCAAATAATAAGTATTCTACCATTTTTTTCCCTGAATAGCAGAATAACTATTAAAATATCAAAAAATTCACGGAAAAAAAAATTATAGGTAGGTAGGTACTACTTACAGGAAACTTAGTTTTGAATAAATTAGGTTTGGGTTTGGTTAGTATCTTTAAGGTGATGATGATGAAAAATATCCTTTTTAAACTAAGTAAAATAAAAATCTACCATTACAATTTGATAATAAACTTTAGTAGGTACTGATAGACAAACAGACAGACAAACGGCATAGGCTGAGTAGGTATTTTATGATCTAAACAATAATCAGTTAAGTATATTATACCTAATTGAGTTAAAATAACTAGGTGCATATATTATGAGTTCACCAACATTTATTACCTACCGTGTCCAATCTGTACAGTTCCATTTTCATATTCTATGATTTTCTAGAAATGGCGGCAAATTATGACAAAAATTAGTTTTGCTTGGTTTTAGTTGATGTTTTGTTTACTTACCGATGATAAGTTACGCCACTATCCTTTTTTTGTGTAGTTGATGCGTTTTTGTAAGATTCTAAAATGCAAGACGGCATTTTTGAAAGTCATTTTTATACCTTTCGTCAACATTCAACACCATAAAGCCAGCGACCGATTGCGATGAACGTGAGCTAGTGAATGAATGAGTTGACGCTGATCGGCTTCAATTGTGGCGTCAAGTGTGAGTTCGCCGGTGTCCGTTCTAGTTTACATATTTCTTCAAAGGTCGGAATTGAAAATTTTGATAAGATTTTTCAGTTTATAAGTTCAAGCTGCTGCTAAATCTGCTGCCATCTTTTTTCAATGAAATGTGAGTGACAAGGAAACACACTCTCCAAAGTCAAGCTAAAATGACAGCTGATTATAAATAATGGGATTACTTTTACAAATCCTGTCCAAAAGTCACAAATTCACATTTACCTTAATCGTTTACTGTTTATTGACTGCTTACCTGAAACCAAACAAATAATACAATTAGTCAAATGAAACATTACATCCTTTTTATCTACTCTGAAATCTTCAAAGACCAAAAAAGAAAGACAGACGTGATCAAAAAAGATCTACGACTGCAATGTTTCCCAGGACAACGCGTTAGACAGAGCGAAGTGGAAGACGATGACGAGGAAAGCAGACCCCACCATCAGATGGGAATAATGCTCAGGAGAGAGAGAGAGAGAGAATCTTCAAAGTAAAGGCAGAGGAACAACATATTGAATGAAGCTATGGGGCGTAGCAGGTCATTCCTCATTCTGAGGACTCTCCCGGGGCGAGGAGTAACAGATTTTAAGGAGACACCTTCGGAATTACGAAGAACTTGGGGCATGTCACTGGAATAGACGTAAAAAGTAGCACTCCGATTAGTAATGTTTTTACTAAATTAATGCTGCCATTTCCAATATTCGATTCATCTCTAGGCTAAGATAAATTAACATTTTTCCTCATTTAACACAAGAAAAAGTTGAATTTTTGTTGCCATAACTCGAAAGGTTTGGTGGTTGTGGATTCAAATTCCCGGATTTACTCGTCCGTATACTCGTAACTGTCTGATCAAAAATATACATATTGATGGAAACACATTTTTTATTAAAATAATTAGGTAGGTACTTACCTACTTTTAATCAAGATATTCTACAAATCGTGTCGACTTCTCACAGTTACATCTAAAATAATTTATGAAAGTTAAAAGACAAGAGAATTTTCAAGTCTTACTTTTATATTCGGTCCCAGACACAATCAACCAAATAATTCACAAGCATTTGTGAATGAAATTCTGAATTCGTTCATAAAAAAGTAATTTATGTAAAAATATGATGTAGTAATATCTCGCGTTGAATAAAACTGGATTGTTAGCACTAGAAAAAAATTGAAAAGACAAATAATTTTACCCTAAACAATCCTTTTATGAGTGGATAAGTTTTTGTTCAGCAGAGGTCTCAGCGGCGCATTTAAATACGCTGAAACTCATGCTAACCTGGGATCACGTGCCGTTGCGTAGAGTATGAGAAAAGTTCTTCGAGGGACGAGGGATTTATTTGTCAACTTTCCCCTGATAAAACTTTGTTTGACATTTGATTGTGAGGTCGTGCTTGCGCTATGGATTCTTCGTAGATATCTTTGAGTGTTCTTTTTGGCTTCGGGCCCTTATCGGACCGAATTTAGAGTTGCTAGCGAGCCGATCGTAAACGAAAATTGACGAGTAATTTCAATGATGTGAAAGCGTGCTGCTATTTGCTCCAATGTTATTGCTGCTGTTTCGATACTTGCAATTAAGTAAAGTAAGTTTGTATGAACTAGTGAACAGTAGCAACTCTGGTGATGAAGTTTTTAGGCCTCCTAAAGGACTTTCAATTATTTAGACTATTGTTTATATTACTACTAGCTGCTGACCGCGACTTCACTCGCGTAGTATCCGAATGAAAAGTAGCCTATGTTACTCGCCAGCTCTCCAACTATCTCCACACAAAAAAATCACGTCAATCCGTCGCTCTGTTGTGACGTTAAATACGTAGGCCGCTGCCCGGGGTAGCTTTTAAAAAATTAAACTTATTTTCAAACTAGATTTATTGTAAAATTACAGTTTTATAATTAATTAACTTAAGTGAACCTCGTTCGATGGTTGAACAGAGAATACATTTTATTACTAGGTAAAATTCCTTGTTTCGTGCAATTGACGTCAACGGGCCACGTTCCGCTGACGACGCACCTCGTGCGGGCCACTGTATGAATATACCGGTCGAGCTTGGATCAGCGATATCCATATGTGAGCCGTGCGTAACACCTCCCCCCGAAGATCAGCGAGTATTGAAGCTTTGCTTGAATTGAGCTGGGGGTTGATCAGGATTGACTCTCCTTTTTGCTGGAATAGCGTATACTTGTAGTTCAGCTTGGCTCTCTTCTAAAACTTTTAAATTCTCGTTCCGATTGAATCTATACTTTCTGTATAGCCATGCGCTAATCAGTGCACATGCACTTGATATTACGATGAAGTACAAGGGGATTGTAGTATGATATAAACTGTAGTCGATGTCCTCGTCGAGATTCAACGGTGATTGTAGCGAGATTTTCTTATTGGTAGAGTGAAGATGGTCCAAGTTGATAGAGTTCAGTTTGAGTGCTGGAATTAGTGCTGGAGATGAAGTAACGAAGTTGCTCTTAGGTAGATCCATGATCTTCATAGCTTGTCCTTTTAGACGATCGTTGGTATTAGAAATGGTGAATTCCGGTGTTTCTAAGTAACATTTCTTAGGGATGATGGCGAGATAGCTGCCTTGAAGCGTTTTGTAGAGATCTTGACCACAGGAGAGATGAACCTTAGTAGAGACGGGGAAACTGATGCTGTAATGTTTCTCGTCGAGTTCTTCATAGGCTGGTTTTGCTAGTGAGATGGTGGTAGGGCTGCACATCTTGTTCCGTTGTTGCGTAGAGATGAGATGTTGGATGCAGTCATCTGATGATTGAGTTTGCAGATTTTTCTTCTCCTCGCAGATGTACCATTTACTGGTCTTCGGGCATTCAGCCGCAATGTACTTGAAATCTTTCTCATGGATAGCTAGGTATGGGAGAGGAGGCATGAGGATCTCGTGATTTTTGTTGGGAAGGATTGATAATTTATACATATCATACGTAGATGGAAGCACGATTGGAAATTTATATACTATAACTATTTCATTACCTACATAGTATGAACCTAACTTAATTATATCGAAATATTCTCTAATATCTAAATCTACTACTTTTTCACTGCCATATAGTATTCCCAATTTACGAATAATATCGCGAATGGTATACAAATTTAAGACCGAATGATGCGTCGCGGAAGCTCTAATAAATGCAAGGATATTCTGCAATTTAAGTAGTTCTTGAGAGATAGAATCTACATTGTCTGTTAAAATCCTAAGGGCTTGATCTAAATGCGCGTATTTCACTAGATCGTAGTCCCTAGAAACGTCTGTTACTTGCTTAATCTTGTTCACTAAAATTTCGATCTTATTCTGGTTATCTACAATATCGTCTAAAATCTTTGAATATTGCAAAGTCCAATTTTTAGTTAAACTGACATGATTGTTAAATTCGGTAACTAATTTATTTTCATCATTCTGTAAAGATTTAATAGCTTGATTATAATGCAAAGCGTCTGTGTAGTCGAGATTACCTGTAATGCTTTTAACTACAGATCCGAGACCATCTACGAGTCCTCTTTTTACACGATTTACCTCGAATGTCTCTAATTGATTTAAAACACTTGCAAGCTTACTTTTTAAATAGTCTAAGTGAGGTTCAAATAATGAATAAGTTTTATTATTTAGCTGAGGGCTAAATTTATCAATTTGATTATCTATAGAATTGACTTTACTTCGCAAATCTTGGAGATTGACATTTTGTAGAAAAGTATGATAGTGAGAAACAAGTTTAGCTGAGCCTAATTTAAAGGGTCAAATACCAGGGCCGTCATCAAGACTTTCAAGTTTTATCTCCTGCATTAGGACTGGGGTCAGGAGTAGTTGAATTATTAGAAGGGTCCTGTAACAATTGAGCACTTTTAGGGAGACGCTTAAGCCTAGATTTGGCAATCGGACCTCGCTTCTTCTTAGTATAAATATGAATAGGGAGATCTGCCATTACGACGTCATGAGTGTAACGAGGGGCTAATTTCTGTCGGGAGGCGAACGGATTTTTCACGAAAATCTGTTGCTCAGGAGAGTATTCAGCTTCTGGTTCCCGTTCCTTATTTCGGTTGTCAGTCAGGTCTTTACGAGTCTCAGTACACATGTCATGAATCGTATTATAAGCTTTAGTCATCTTGTCTTTATGATTAGTCATGTACTGTTGAAGTAAATGAGCAGAGAGATCTACATCAAAAGGATCGCGTGGGTCATAGTGTCCAGTAATAACTTCTATTGGCTTGCATCGAGTAAAACTATGAATGCTGCTGTTATAAGCCAGAAGGGCATAGGGCATTAAATTGATTACAGATTCGGTTTTCTGACCTAATTTAAGAATACGAAGATGTTCAAGTATTGTTGAGTGGAATCTCTCAACTATACCATTCTCATTAGGTGAGTGAGGAGCAACTCTATGATGCTGGATTTTATGCATCTTTACAAATTCTGCAACTAACTGATTTGTGAATTCGGTACCGTTATCAGTTACTAAAGTGAAAGGTACACCATGATGAGTACAAAAATTCAATAAAGCTTGTACTACACTAACAGCAGTGCCATCTCTGAGATGGTACGCTTGAGCGTACTTAGAAAATGCGTCTACGATGGTTAAGAATTTTTCACACTGAATAGTCAAGAGATCCAGATGGACTAGTTCAAAGGGCTTGCTAGCTGGTGGTACTACTTTAAACTGTTGTTTGATTGGAGTGCGATCATATTTGGCTTGGCCACATATGGTACACTCATTGATGAATTTAGTAATCTGCTCTCTCATTCTAGGCCAATAGTACTTATTAGATAACGCTAAGTAACATTCGTTAATGCCACGATGATTGGTCTTACCATCATGATATTTACTGATGATTTCTTGCTGTTTCAAATATTCCCTAACGTTCTCCAATTCACGTTTAGTCAGTGTCAGATTCATTGCCGAATTTTTAAATGTTCTCTGTATAATGGGTATAATTTCGTACATAGCAAAATAGGGTTTAATCAGAAGTCCAGTCTTGATTTTAGGGTTAACGTATTCTTTAATTGCGTTAATGACATCTTCCTCTAAATTAGATTCAGATAGTTGGACAGTCGTTCGAGTGTGGGTCTCAAAAGGTTTAGTTATTGTCGGTCGTCCCTTAATGTCACCTACAACGTTGAATATTAACTGTTTTGTAAATCGGTTCAAAGGGTCATCTGTAATTGGGACTTCTAAGATGGGGTTTTCATTGTCAGTATGAACGGTGGCTGTTCTAGAACCAGCTGCAGTTTCTGTAGCCGTAATAGTTCTAGATTCATCTAACGCGGGATCAGTTTCAGATGGATTAACTGCGATCGACAAAAGCTCTTCGTTATTAACTTCGATTCGCGATAGTGCATCAGCGTTAGTGTTAAACTTGCCTTGTAAGTATTCGACTCTGTAGTCGTACTCACTCAATTTCAAACGCCATCTTGTAAGTCGTGAGCTAGGATCTTTTAAATTGACTACCCATTGCAAAGGTCTATGATCGGTAAGTATTAAGAATTTTCGGCCATACAAATACGGTCTAAAATACTTAGTTGCCCAAACAATTGCCAAAAGTTCTTTCTCAATGGTGCTATAATTTAATTCGCTACTATTGAGAGTGCGCGATGCATAAGCGATTGGTTTATTTGATGATTTGGTACCTTGAGATAGGACGGCACCAATAGCTACATTAGATGCGTCTGTAGTTAGAATAAACTCACGCGTAAAGTCTGGGTACTGTAAGATCGGGTCGTTGGTCAAAAGAGTTTTGCAATGGTTAAAACAGTTGGTGTAGTTTTGGTCTAATTTAATTTTGGAACCTTTCTTTAAGCATTGAGTCAGTGGTTTGGTGATACGAGCGAAGTCAGGGATGAACTTCCTATAGTATCCGAGCAATCCGAGAAAACGTTTGATTTCTGTGGTAGTTTTTGGAAGGGGATAATTTTCTATGGCTTTAATTTTATTAGGGTTTGGTTTAACACCGTCTTGGCAAATGACATGTCCTAGAAATTCAGTTTCCAGCTTCAAAAATTCAGACTTATCCATTTGAATTTTGAAGTTGGATTCCCTCAATCTACTAAAGACTTTGTCCAAATTGACAATGTGTTCCTGAAGGGAAGTACTGAAAACAATGATGTCATCAAGATAAACCAGGCAGATTTCATTTTGCAGGCCTCTCAGGACATTATCCATCACTCGTTGGAAGGTTGATGGAGAATTTTTCAATCCCATGGGCATTCTGAGAAACTCATAGTGTCCGTTCTCTACGTTAAAACCTGTTTTATGAATATCTGACGGGTCCATCTCGACTTGGTAAAATCCACTGGCCAAATCAAGAGTTGTAAAGTATTGGCATTTACCGAGTTTGTCTAGTACGTCAGTTATGTTCGGAATTGGGTATTTATCATCAATCGTTTTCTCATTTACTTTCCTGAAATCCACGACAAGACGCCATTTGACTTTACCGGAAGCATCTGCCTTTTTGGGTACAATCCAAATCGGAGAGCTCCAGGCGGATTCTGAAGGTCTTATAATATTCTGATCAAGCATTTTATTAATTTGATCTCTGACCTCTTGTCTGTGAATGTAAGGATAGCGATAACTCTTAGTATGTACTGGAATTTCATCAGTTGTTCTAATTTTATGTTTGATCTTGTTGGTGAATGTAAGTGGTTCACCCTCAAGATAAAACACGTCCGCGTAATTAGCACACAAGCGCTGTAAATTAGCGAGTTCTTCAGGATTAAGATGATCTGTCCTAAGACGAGATAAAACATCTTTCGCGCGGTCTGATAAAATTTCAGTACTGTCACATTCAAGATTAAATATTTCAGCTTCAACAGGACGATCCATAGAAAAGATTACGTCATTAGATGTTGGGTTAGTAATCTCTACCCAGCCTCTATTATTATGAACAGTCGTTATGCAGTCTGAAATAAGGCAATTACAAATTGTCTGATTTTCTACAAAGACTTCACCGTCCCGTGTATTAACCGGCAATCTAACTATCTTTGTCGAGTTAGCTGGAATGATCTCTTCATATAAGTTAACATTCCTAGAGTCATACATCTGAATGGGGATCTGAGTATTACGGGTCTTCAGTAATTTATTTTTCAGATCGATGTTAGAGTCCCATACGTCAAGTAAATCAAAGCCTAAAAGTCCGTCGAAAAAGTTATGAAACTTGTAGACGTATAGAGTCATGTCATTCGGGTCATTAAATTCTTGGAAACTAGGTAAAGTGATCGAATAGTCGTTCTTACTAGTCGCGTGCACATTGGTCACTTCGAAAGGATCGTAGTTCAAAGGGATGTGACGGAAGTATTTGTCTACGGCATCGGGGCTAATAAAAGACTGATTAGCTCCTGTATCGATCAAAAATTTCAGAGGTGGATTAGCTATTTGAATGTATCCTAGTTGCCTTTGAATATGAAAATTGACTTCTATTTTGGCTTTTCTGATTTCGAATCCTTCTGAAAATTTTCATCGGTGGTTGGAACTTCCTCTACTACGGGTGGCTCTTGGTAAGAGTACTGATCACAAGGGTAGTAGTCAGGGCATTGGTCGTACGAATAATAGTCGTTATAATATTCGTTATCATAGTCGTCATAGTAATAGTCATTGTCGTAACCGTCAAACTCGTTGAAATTTACTTCGCGGGTCTTGAAATAGTTAGACGGAGGCGGGTTACCGTGCTTACGCCAGTCATGTCCAGTCATAGGTAAACGTCTTTCTACAAAGTTACTTACACCACTCATAGGGCTAGGACGCGGGGCATTGCCAAAGTTAAACGATTGCTGTGGTTGAGGTCTAAACGGCATCCTAAAAGTATTACTTTGTGCGTTATAATTCTGTGGAGGGGCGCGGAACATCTGTTGTGTTCGCGTAGGACCACGTGGTGGTTGCTGAGACATAGGGGTAGGTCTCCAACCTTGATTAGGCTGAGCCTGCATGGGGTTCGGCCTTGATTGACCAGGCAAGCTAAAGATGGGCTGTCTCATTTGTCCGTAATGTCCGTTAGTCATTTTGGGGTTAAAGTTATTGAGCGGGAGATTGAACTTGGCTGCGTTAGAAATGGGTTGATGCCAATCCTTTCTACTAGATGAAACGCCACTACGCTCTTGCATATAAAGTGTGTTAAGCTCCTCTTGAACAAATTCGAGGGCCTTTTCCATCGATTCAGGTCGCATACAGCGTATCCTGGAACCTAATGGGTCCTTGAGACCTCGTAGATAGGCCTGAAGGGTCAACTTTTGATAAAGGGCACGCTTAGCTTCTACAGTTGTGCCTAAAGTTTCGTGAAGCGAAACATACGTCATTATGGTGCTGAATAAATTTTGGCACCGTTCGTAAAACTCTTGCGGGGTACTAGACCCTTGGGTCTCTAAAGATAGATCACTGTAAAGAGCGGTCTCGTCACGATGGTCTGCGAAGTTGTTAATCAAAGCGCTCCTAATACCTTGCCAAGTATTGGGTATCCCGTTGGAGTTAATCAACCTAGCTGCGGATCCCGATACTTTATTCAAAATTCCGTTTAAAAGAGCTAAGTTTTCTAATTCCCTTCCCGGTTCGTTCGTGACGTGAGCTAACACAAGTTGATCACAAAGATTAATAAATCGAGTGAGAATGTGCGGATTCCCGTCAAAATCGGGCACAAGTCTGAGGGACTTGTAGATGATGTCCATGGTGTTAGGTTGAGCCATGTCTGAATCTTCTAAATTTCTATGCTCGTCGATAGCACTAAGCCTACTGCTAAATAATCTATCACTACCTAACCTAGTATTCCGTGATTCTCTCGGATGAAAAATCTTGGAAGCCTAAACTAAATTCACTAAAAAAGAGACACAGTAAAAATACACAAATGCACAAATATAAGGATTAAAGTAGGAATAAGAAAGGACTTGAAAGATTCAAGGACTTACTGCATTTCAGGAACTCAGCAGGAATCGATTTTTAGATTCACCCGGAACAGTAGCACTAGTAGGTTCTTTTTACTTGTGAGAGATAAATCTCGTGAATTTAAGATAGATCAAGTATCCGTGAGGCTGCGCCAAATACGTAGGCCGCTGCCCGGGGTAGCTTTTAAAAAATTAAACTTATTTTCAAACTAGATTTATTGTAAAATTACAGTTTTATAATTAATTAACTTAAGTGAACCTCGTTCGATGGTTGAACAGAGAATACATTTTATTACTAGGTAAAATTCCTTGTTTCGTGCAATTGACGTCAACGGGCCACGTTCCGCTGACGACGCACCTCGTGCGGGCCACTGTATGAATATACCGGTCGAGCTTGGATCAGCGATATCCATATGTGAGCCGTGCGTAACACGTTAAAGCAGGACAAATAAACAAACAAATAAACACACTTTCAAATTTATAATATGGGTACGGATTACACTTCAATAATTCGGTTCAAATGTACAAATTGAATCAAAACTCCGGAAAAATGTGTGTAAGTAATGTTGTTGAACTAATTATAAATACGAGAAACATTGAAGTAAGTACTTATAAGTTTTAAATCGAAACCAAAAACTTTGTTTATCTGTTTCTAAGTTTTTATATAAACGTTATTATGAATGCCAAGCACGGAGCGGTATCCGACTTGAAATATAGCTTTCTCGCGACAGTCTTTTTGTCGTAAAATAAATAGTGGGGGAGTGTAGACGGACAGGCGCCCTAACGATTAGGTATTATTTGTGATTGCGTAGGTAGGCTAAGCACCTTAATTTTTCGTATGACTTGGTTTCCATGATGACTATTATCGAACAGTACACCTTTTTTGCTGCCGTAAAAGCTTGAAATCATAGCCTCATTAAAATGAAGAGAAAAATATTTCCAGGAATCACAATTTCTCCGTAATAATAACAACAGCCTCAACAAAAATCAGGCTGGATTTGGATGTCTAATGGGGTGATGATTCGTTTTTGTATAGGTGTTTACTAAAAACTAATTCACTTAAGCCGGGGTAAACCGGGGCTTAAGCACATGAAGAATAAACGTGACCTTTATTGTAATAAAAACTCTAATGAATAAAGAGTCGTTCTTCATTGATTTTTTTTTTCGCAATCAAACAATCAATCGTCATCAATACTTATAATAAAACTGTAACAGGTCAAATTCTGTACATTGAAGATATTTTGAAAATTTTTTTGGAGGGCACTCTATAATCAATACTGAAGCCTAAACTGTAATTTTTTTCATTCATGTCTGTCTGTCTGTCGGTCTGTCTGTCTGTCTGTCGGTCTGTCTGTCTGTCTGTCTGTCTGTATCTTGGCCGCGCATCACGTCGAAACTACTGGATGGATTTAAATGAAACTTGGCATGATCGATCGAGCGAGCGAAGCGAGCGAAGATCTTAGTGGTAAGTTGGGCGATTTTGCTTTGTATGTTTGTATGTTTGTATGTATGTTTCACGAATTGTTGTTCGCGCATAACTGTCGAACCGTTCATCCAATCTGCATGAAACTTGGTAGGTCAATAGGTTGTAGTAAGGAAATTTACGGTGGAGCATATGAGCTTAATCGATGAAGGGGTTGTGAAGATATTGGGTTCCCAAGGGGGTAATTTTTTTTTAAAGTTACACAAATATATTGAGTGGGGTGTCATATGAAAGGGCTTATTTTGTACATTCCAAAATGGTTTTTATTTTTACTCTAGGATGTATAGTTTTTGAAATACGACCAATGAACAAAAACTACGAAACCAGAGCTGCAAGAGCTCCCGTTTCATAGAGTTTCCATGTCTTCGTAGCTCATTGACTGGTCGGTCTTAAAAAGAGAGTGACATCGTTGCGGTTTGGTTTGCAATGATTTTAGATGCTACTTGATTTATTTTCGTGATAAAAAAAAAATTTGATAAAGAATTAAAATAATTGAGGTAAAAAAAGTTAAGTAAACAAATATATTGAGTGGGGTGTCAAATGAAAGGTCTTTATTTGTACATTCCAAAATAGTTATTATTTTTATTCTAGGTCGTATACTTTTAGAAATACGACGAGAATTCATAAATATGAAATAAATGAAAAATTAGACACGACATTATGTATTGCATGCATGCTAGTATTTTTTACCATAAAGAGCTAGCGCAATAGGCATACTCGGCAGTAGTAGCACTTGAAATTATAGGGGTAGTCAGAAGAAAGTCCAAATGTAAGCCATCTACGGTGCGCGAGATCTCAGTTCGGGGCGAACTACTAGTTCGAGTGTATACTACGAGGTCTAATATAAGATACTTTTTATCCCGAACTCCTCAATAAAAAGGCCGATTGAGTTAAAACTAGGAACTCAGCATATCTGTAAAGTTCCGACTACAATGTAATAATATGGTGACAGCAAGCTGATCTGATGATGGAGTCAGGACCTGTTCCATGGAACTTTTTAGTGATATGGGTATCAAATGAAAGAGCTTGATGAGTGAAACACAATGCTGATATTATGATGGAGTCAGGACCTTCATGGAACTTTTTGGTGATATGGATATGGGTATGGATTTTCTCTCTTCCATGCTTCCCTGCTTCTCTCCTTCCAAGCTTCTCTGCTTCTCTTTATACATGCTTCTCTCCATTTAGGTATGCTTCAAGCAATACGAAGTTTGCCGGGTCAGCTAGTAATAAATATTACGATTAGATTAAATTATTTTAAGATCTTCTGCTTGATATTATAATAGCTAGGAATAAATGATATATATATTTTTTTTTCCCTAACCTATCTCGTCCCACTGCTGGGCAAAGGTCTCCCCCAAACTCTTCCAACCGTCCCTATCCTTCGCCGAGTCCCACCATGATTTTATGATGAGATATTGGCTTGAAATCATTAAAACCTTGCAGACACAAATATGAGTCGGTATTATCATGACTGTTATAAATAAAGAGATACTATAGTGTACAATAATAACAACTATGTCTATCTATAGATCAGAACTATATTTTGAACTAGACTTAATCTAAAGCGCAGTTTTGGACCACCTTCAAAGTTCAAAACGATATTTCACATGCAGTTAACGATCTATTTACAAGCAGCATCGGCTTGTTCATCTTTGTGGCTTGTCAAAGGAATGCTATAAAGGCTCGGAAGTTGACAAATCTCAACGTTATTTCTGTACTAATTAGGAAGGGAGGCGTGGGTGTCTGAATGACAAACAGACACGTACATGAGTTCACACAAATAAATTCATTTGTCGTGTAGTTGATAGGTACAGTCGATGTAAGAAGGAAATAGTCAAAATTATTACATTTATAATTTTGTGGTTTGGGTTTGCTAACTATACATGAAAGTATATACTAGTCATAGTTATATACCCAACGTAACATTGTGGTACTTTGGGGTACAAAATTAGAATACCCTTGTTTCTCAAATCTTCAGGGATTGTTCTAGATGTTTCAAGACATAAGGGTAGCCCTTATGTCAAGGAAATAAAAATGATGATATAATTTGATTTTGAATGATGGAAGTCCAGCTAATTAAAGCTTAAAGTTTTATATGAACCGGTATCGCATTTGTTTGTGGTGTCACGTCGAATTCAAGAAAACGATTGTTAGTCGTGGGCGGTGATCTTCCGTCCATTAATGGAATGGTGATTGGTCTGTCGACTATTCTTCATGCATATTCATTGCTGTATTAACCACTCATCCGGGCCTTTATTAGATTGGAAAAGAAGGTTGAACTTATAGGAATGCTTATCAAATACCTCTTTGCAAGGTATGGTGTGGCTCGGGTTTGTTGTTGGGGCCTGTTTTATTAACGTTGCATCAATTTCTTATATGATCTAGTATGTTTTCACTTCTTTAATAAGATTATGTTAATAAATAAAGTTATTTTGAGACTTGATAAAATTGTTTTTTTTTGATCTTATTTTTTTCTCTGCGTAGGATCCTGACAATTACCACGGTAATTTTTTTACTATACAAATTGCCGGCAACATGCCTGGCGTTGCTTTTGGCAAATCTGGTTGTTGCATTAGTGTCTAAAATAGATTTATTTTCGGAATACAGTTAGGTAACTATATTTCGTCGCTTTTGTTACTTTTTCATCTGATAAATAAATAGGATCCGTAACAGACTCCATCCAATTTCAGTAATTGGTACTTTTCAGTGCTTCGGATTTAAATTACATTTTAAGTAACTATACCGTAGTTACTTTATACAAGCTAGGAGTCAATACTGGTGACGGAATATTTAAAAGCATCGTACAAGATCAACAACAAATTGTAGCTTCCCTTCCGAAGAATCAGTTATATTATTATAAGTAACAATCATTACATTACATTTCTCTATTACTTTCGTACTATAGAAACACCTCCTTGAATTTACTCAAAAAATCTTGAAAATAAACTCTGTTTCTTTTATAGATATGGTTAATAACGGCGTAACAAGGTGCTTGTTTTCGTAATGGCCGGAGCTTTGGGATGAAAGTACATTTTGATACGACAGTGAGATTAGTCTTATTTTAACTAATTTAGAGGATAAGAAAGATTCAAGTTCAACACAACATTGTTAAATTATTTAAAAAAAATAATTTGGGTACCAAGGTTAAAAATACGAGAGCGTTTGTTTAGGGACTAATAGGTATAGCTATAGGTAACTCACCTACTTTTTGGAATACGCAACAAAAAATAGGATTTCTTGAAAACACACCCAAGAAACTCCGATCATTATCTCCCAACGATAATTGTAAGGCTTCTATACTTAAGATTTATTGCTTCAGAAGCAAAATAAATTATACAGAACCAAGCAATTAGAAGGTTATTACTCGTAATAGAACCTGATTGAAGACCTTTACGGTTACGTTGAAAGAAAATTAAATAGCAAAATATGGGCTTCAATCAATTACATACCGGTATAATAATTTCTTGCAGAGTTTCTTATGAAGTTACGTGTGTAATGTATGGCGACCTTAGCATGAGCATTGTACATTATTTTGAATTCAGATAAATAAAAAACACAAATAATAATTAGAAAATTAAGACATCATTTAAGATACATTTTGACATGAACCCGCGGCTTAGTCAACCCAACACATATTGACCATGTCTTTCCTGTGGATATGGCCGGTTAAGTTGAGAGGATGATTTAGGTTAGGTGATGGGCAAGCCTACTCCATCTCAACAATGTTCTAGGCACTAACAGGGTGTAGGCAAAGAATACCTGCTGACACTTTACCAAATTTGTGATTTAATCATCTAGTAAAGATGGAAAGGCTTAGTTTTTAGACATGAGTATGAGTAATTAGGTAAGTCATAGGAAGAAAATATAATATTTTTCTTTATTTAACGAGCAGTATTTGAATCGGCCCTGGCGGCGATGAGATTGTGATCAGTCACGTGGGATAATTACTTCCAAAAATTAGCAAAAAGGACGAAATGTTTAAGACGTGGATTTGACCACCCCCTGAACATCTTGCAAGTATGCAGAATGTGTGAAAATCTGATTGGATGTTTACTTGTTTTAGAAAAGAAGGTTCTGAAACACGTTTCATTTCACTTAACAATAAAAATAAAATTTAATGATGAAAGAAATATAGGAAATCTACTTCATTAAGGGTTTGAATGAAAGACTCAGATTACAGTACAAGCTCCAAAGACACTGTGACACATGAAATGTCTGATGCGAGTAGCTAATTAAGTGAGAGCTCGGATTTATTTCAGTGACAAGTCCTTCCTAGCGTCTTTATGTTGAACTTAGAGGAACTAATTGTAGTCTAAAAGGATGGTTGGAGCACTGTGAAACTTTACAACTCTTGTGCAATGAAAGCCTGTAAAAAGCCCACTTCCTTTTAAAAAGATTGCATTCTCACAGCGTATTAAAAAGTTAAAGCCAAGAAGAATTCACCAGCAGAGCTTTATAAGCCTTCAATAGCACTCAATAGCCTTAAATAGTTTCATATAAAATAAAACTTCTATTCGATTCGAACACGCTTTGATCAAATCGATCGTCTTAAAGCTTCTAAAAGTTCATTTTGGATAAAATGTAGTTTGTTTGTTTGTTTGTTTAAACGCGCTAATTTCAGGAACTACAAGTCAGATTTGAAAGTCTTTCTGCATGTGATAGCTAAACTCATGAGGAAAGTTAGGTATAGGCTTTTTATCATCATCACCATCATAAACCACTACGGGGGAAACTCCGCGAGGGCGCTGCTAGTACCTACTCTATGTATATACCCAGTAGGTTTTAAATAGCATAGCTATAGCTAAAATCTTTTGTCGAGATGCATTTTTTAAATATTTTTCAACTTAATATTTTGTGCGTAGCAGGACGTCTTGTCTATAGGGTCTTCCAGTTTATAATGAAGATTAGTGACGAACGATAGAGTTGTCAAAGTTGGAGGCTAATTAACGAAGTGTGGTACGGAATCAGCCGCTCAATTAGATTCACATTACTTGGAGCGATTTACCGCTAACCAGTCGTGGGTACTCGATGCGCTTCGAATAACAAAATGGCCGGTCAAGAGCGGCCGGACCTAGGCCATTTTATTTAAATAAATTAATTTAATTAAAATATACCGAGTCTGTAGGATAATATGAATCTAAATTTTGGTACATACTCAAATTAATTGGAAAATATTCAGATTTTTTTGAAAATTTCGAAAATAATTATGGATAAACTTCACTTCACGTGTAAGTGTTATTAAAATATCTAGTACTCCTCCGCTAATCTATAGGTACCAAAAAAGTTTCGTCAAAATTTTCACACTAAAGCCACCCAACCACCCACTTTCCACAGCCTAGCCTTTGGAAAATATTCTTAAATTCACCTACTTTCCGACTTTTAGATGATGATTATGATGGCTTCGAAATGTGAAGAACCAGAAGGAAAGCAGGATCTACAACACAAATTACCTAAACTTAGTGTAGGTCCTGTCTGTAACTAAAAAATGTACAAGCCTACTATATCAATTTGCTATTTTGTATGTAATTGTGTAGTTGTCCTGTGTGCTTGCAAGCAATCTCATTACACACGTGACTTCATAAGAAACTCTGCAAGAAATTATTATACCGGCATATCATTGATTGAAGCCCATATTTTGCTATTTACTTAATAAATAAATTGAAATTGAAACAAATAATCGTTTCCTTGAAATTGTCATGCAATATCCTCTCCGTCAGTGTCCCAATTTTTACTCGTAGAGTAGAATAATTAGGGATGATGAATACATCTTACGAAATCTTATATCTTGGAAATATTTATTTAGCTCGGGTTGGTTGTGTAATTTTCATGTGACCGTTGTTACCAACAATCAAAACGGTAAGTCTTGTTAAATGCAAATATCAGCAATGCTCCAAAATATTTTTTTAGATTATACTTTATGGTAGGTATTGTATTACAAGTCACGCGATTTATTTATTCGCTCCACTTTTACTTAAGGATTATTTAAGTAATCTTCTGTAGGCTTCAGTAAAAATATTTAGGTAAGTATGTTTTATTTTATGCGAAACATGAAATAATTAATTTATTGAGAAATAAAAAAATGAACTATGGTCACTCACGACTGTATTCCAAAGGTGTAATTTATTGAGCTTCTTAATTAATGAACAAGCAATTAAAGAGGATTACTTTATCCCAGACTCGGTCGAACTCTCAGATCTTCGATTAGAATTAGATAGCAATTAGTAGCATTCTATTTCACCGCAATTTGTGATCCATTATCCTGTCCTAAATACATCCACACGAGTACCGGCTAAGCCTTTGCCCGGCGCTCCAGAACCTAGACTGGACGTAAGACTTTATTTTTACTTCGACAGGGAACTTTTATTTGCACAGCGATGTCGCTTTTATACTAAAGGCTCATTCACACACATGTACACACTGACCCACTAGCATTGTACTGTAGTACTCTAGGTAATCAATGTGCGATGACGTACAAATTAATTATTGTGATGCTGAATCACTATTGTATCACTGGTTCATTTAATTGTTAGTACTTAAAAAAAAAAGCATGATTATAAGACTAAATAAAATGAATAATGCTATACCTTTTGCTTAGGTTTGGGCAAGGCGCTATTATAAACATACCTAGCAATAAACAAAATCCGATTGATTTAATTTATTCTATAGATAGTGATATAAATTTTATTTAGAGGAAATATTAAAACTGTAAAACCGGTGCCTGAGTACAAAGAATGTTTCTGTGAATGTATCTCATGAGTCACGAACCAGGTGCACTGCATAAAAATATCTATCTGCATGTTAGAGTTTGTAGCAAATACCATTATGATATACGAATGTTTCGCAATAAGCAGTAAGCATGCTGGGAGTTTCAGTACCTATTGCATTTATTATTGCAGGTAAAACGTGTATGAATTTCTTCATTATGAAAAGTTAATAAACTGGATTTTATTACAATGGTAGTTTTATTGATTTCGTGGTGAAATGAGACTCAAAAGGTGCGTTTTAGGTAAATTAGAGCCATAATTTACATGATCTTCATTTCAATTTCAAAACTTTTGTGAGTTGTAGGCACCTACTTGACATTGTATTAACACACGGGATTACTTAAAAATATCTTCGATTTAGATACCGACCGACAATGCTTCGATTCATCAGAAGAATCTTCATCTGGGTACGAGCGCACAGTATTATAAATGACCCGAAAATCGGACATGCCTTTTTTATGATACTAATCAAAACATTAGGCTATTTCCAATACTAGAGTAGAACTCCCAAAAGTTAATTCAGCTTAGAACGTGAGTTATGATTTTTTTAATTTTTTTCTATGATTACCAGAGAAAACCTAAAGAAATGCTGTAATTTTCTAAGTAAGCAATGTTTTTTAGTTTCAATGACAGTATGCTATGAAATCAACTAACTACTATTTTCGGAAACGTATAATTAATTTCTAGGTAAACAACAAAGAAAGTTATGAATTTTTTTGTAGTAATTTAGAAATTATTTTTTTTCACAGCTGTCTACAGAGATTAGCGCCAGATTTTCACAGTTTCGTATTCATTAGTATTATGTTAACCTGCCTGTAAAATATCAGACGCGTAACACGTAGGACTTCGGAGTTATTGAATTTTAAAATTTGGATGTTAGGGTTGGTACTTATTAAAAGTGAACTAATGAGAATCCAAATCAGATTTTTTTACAGAACTTGATTAAATTGATTGAATTTTGGTGATATTGAAAGTTGTTATCACTCAATTATCTGTCAAACATAGGTACCCAAAATAACAACATTGTACAGGGTGTGGCAAATTCTTGGTCACTGAAGGGTAGCTACCTTTTCTCTTGTAGTTAGAAAGTTTTGTTCTTAGGAAACTTCGGTTTTATTTTGAAGAAAAAAATAATTGCATTTTTAGATTTTTGAAAAAAAAATACAGTTAGCCTAAAAAATTACATTTGTCAAAAAAAAAAAACAAGTTGGTCTTAATCGACTCTATTTCCCACCAGGAACACTTTTCCCAAAGTAACTTATCAAATCAAATCGTAAGTTTTTGCAATAATTCAAAAAAACACATCCCATACATTTTCTATGAAATTAGTAGTTGTAAATCATTCTCATAGATTCTCAGTGACAATACAATATTATGGTAACAGTGATCTGATGATGGAGTCAGGAGCTGTTCAACAGAACTCCTCAGTAAATAGGCCGATTGAGTTTAAACTCGGCATATCTGTCAAGTTCCGACTACAAGCCATCTAATGATGAAGTCAGGAGCTGTTCAATGCTTTCCGCCGAGAACATCCATGTTTTGGCTCATTAGAATCAGCTCAACATTACTCAATAAAAGCTTGTGATGAATGAAAATATTTTTTTAATTAGAAAACTTATTTTTTTAAGCCCTTTAATTTATACATACCCCTTTGTACTATGGATATTATAAATCGCCATTTTGTGATGTCCACCATAATAATAATTTTATAAGACTTATAATAATAACGTAACTTTACTTATTTTGTTTCGCTTGTCTAGTTTTTTCATTTGATACCCATATCACCTAACCGAGGATAAAATAAAACGTTAGCTCACACACTTTCTTGGTGCAAGTGGTACCACAAAAGTTCTGCTTCGGTTTAGCGTATTGTCTGCATGTTTTACAAAACTACCCTACTTTTTGATACTAGTTTATTTTAACGATGTTTATGTGATAATGCAAATATAATTAATCTTTTATTAGCTACAATATGTGCTCACTGTATTTAAGAAAACTGTAAATACTTTGTAGTATACTTAAGGTTTCTCAGTAAGTAATTTATTGTATAAATTTTATGAGAAATAAATAATCTTTAACCGTAACCGTAACCGTATCATAGGGTTGCTGTGGTAATGATAATTCGTCATTTTGTAGCGTCCGCCATATTGGCTAATAATATATAAATAATAGATAAAAACATAACAATTAAATAATTAATTCTATTTTGATTTTTTTTGTTTATTCTATTATTCATAATAGAGTGTCGCTCTTGAAGTCTAGATGTATCAAAGTTTCATGCTACGTTTATCCATCTGTTTACAATTTTCTCTGGTACATTTTATAAGATCTTATTATGACAACCCTAATTTCATAGAAATTACTGAAGATCATAGAAACGTCATATCTTCGATGTCCTGATAGATATTCGTGTGATTTTTTTTCACAAGTATAATACAGTTACGACGTATATTTTCAGCAAGATTTCTAGCGCTAATCTCTAATGGTTTATGAGAAAAAAAATAAAACGTGAAAATCACAAAATTGAGCATAGAAACTTTACTGTTATCGGTAAATCTATTTTGTTTAGCTTATAAAGTGCCCTGTATATAATGCCATTTTGGCCTAGAAATAATTGTACAAATATGTTACGCAGTTCTTTTATTTTCGCCTTTTTCTGAAAATCCAGAATTTTCTAAAAAAAAATATAACTCGAGTTCTAAGCTGAATTAACTTCTGGGAGTTCTACTCTAGTGTTGAAAATAGCCTAATGTTTCGATTAGTATCATAAAAAGGGCATGTCCGATTTTCGGGTCTTTTATAATACTGTGGAGCGCCTTCAATTTATGCGTTTCTTGACGGCCTGCTGCGGTGCCAAAACCGTGCGTTAGTCGCACAGCGCACGGACGATCGTGTTTTTTCATACAAAGCGAGTGGTGAGGCAACGGCACTCGAGTCGAGCGTTCGCGGTACGGGCGCCGCGCTGTTGCCGCACCGCTCGCTTTGTATGAAAAAACACGACCGTCCGTGCGCTGCACGACCGCACCGCTTCGCCACCGCAGCAGGCCGTCAAGAAACGCGTAAATTGAAGGCGCCCTAAGGAGGGAGTGGCAAGGTTCGCGGTCGCGTCTGTACCTGTATCTACTTTAAATAATGGTTCCAGCTCACCTCATCATATTCCTATCATTGACACCACTCAACCAAAACACCCACAATAACAGATAATCCGTAAAATAATGTTTTATCACTTCACACTTAATCGATTACTAGCTCTAATAGTCGCCGGTGGAACTTATTGAGCATCCCGAAAATCGTGATCGGACCACCCACAGATGCTGTGAGAAGGCAAATAAAATAAAACGACGATAAATAACAGTGCTCTCGCATAATTGATCACAAATTAAAACTCGCCGCGCGTCCGAAATGTTAAACGAACGCCGAAAGCGAAATTAGTATCTGCATACAACACATGGGAGATAAACACACACACTGAAAGATAGATAGGGCTGTCACAGATTGATGTACCATTTGCGAACAAACACATTATGATGATATTTTATTTCATGTAATGGTTTTTGGATAATCTTCTCATGAGGCTACTCGTAGACCGACCGAAGCATTAACTCATAGTATTGACTAAACTAATCAAACTACACATTCCATGTTTTACATAGCTTAATCGGTGGGAATCGAGAGGTTTAAGTCGAACTCAGATCCGTATCATCATTCACATATAGTAAATAATAATATGATTTTGTTGGCGAGCTACGTGTTCTGCACGTTCAAGGCTAAATATAAAAGGAGTGCCAAACAAAGAAGAAACAAGGAGTGGTTACAGTCAAATGACTTATTAATCGTTGCCTGATGAAGTACCAACCCTATTTAGCATCATCACACTCACATTCTGGTTACTGATTCAAACAAAGGGCCGTATTCAGGACAACGTTCCAGTAAAAATCTTGAATGAAAGTTATTCTTTGTCTTTGCATTGTAGCACAAACTTTTGAGAAATAGTTCTAAATGTTAGCTTTTGAAATAGTTTTCTAAAATGATTAAATTCCGTATTGATACTAACCCTAATTTACAACAGAAAATTAGTTTAGTCAAAAAATATCTCTTATGTTGCTGATTTCACTAAAAGCCTATGCCTAGTGGTGCCTTTTTGTTTCGCGCGGCCATCAAATATATCAGTCAGGACCGAGTTATACTGGGTGAGTTTTTCAAGAGTGCCTCTAGGGTCAAATCTGAAACTGAATTATTAAACTCTAATTATGTTCAAATTTTGAACATAATTAGAGTTTAAGTAGGGTTAATATAGACGAAGAAAAACATCGTGAAGCCTGTAGGGGTGTCTCTTCAGTAGCTTTAGACGCAGCACGTTTTGACAAAGTCTTTTTGATTATTCAGCTTGATGATAACGATAAATTAGACTAAAATTTTGATCTCCGGTCTCCGTTTCGGGCGCGAACCGCCACGTTGGTGTATTTCCGTTTCAACCCACATGTTCAACCCATAAGCCAAAAGTAATAATATTTTTTTCCGTTTTCTCACCACAGAATTTTTTGATTTCTGTTTCAACCGAAACAGAAATCAAAAAATTCTGTGGTACACTTAGAAGCAAAATAACCTAACAAAACATAGATGGCAAAGTATATTTTATAAGTTACTATAAGTTACATCTAAAGCAGCGTAATAAATAAGAACTTAAACATCTTCCAAAATCAAAGGTATCATCTTAAACACATGAACGCATTAACAACAAATTGTTACACGCCGATCTCTATCTAATCACAATCACAAAGATACCACAAACTATAAAATATGTTCTGAGAATATCTCGGTAATGGAGGTAGTTCCGAGAAGGCGTAATATTAGGTATAATAATTCTTCCCAGAGAAAGATTGTAACAACGATAACTAGCCCTTAGCACAAGTTTCTGATCTGGTCAAACAACTAGTCAAAGCCCCAAACGATACTCAGTAAATAATAAAGTTATATCTACAAGGCGCAATAAAAATATGTGTGTATAGTTATACATACCACCAGACGAAGTTATATATTATTTCACTGAGAATTTATGTAAAACTAGCGAACGCCCGCGGCTTCGCCCGCGTGGACTTCTATTATTTTTGCCTACGGGAACCATACATTTTTCGCGATAAAAAGTAGCCTTTGTGTTAATTCAGAGCCTAAGCTATCTACACTCTAAATTTCATCAAAATCGGTTTAGTAGTTATGGGGATACGTGGTAACAAACATTCACACACACACATACACACGGACTTTTGCCTTTATAATATTACTACTAATATTATAAAGGCGAAACTCCGTGGATTAAGCTCAACTTCTACTACAGCATGCTACAATAGAATTTGAACGTTAATGCCAGTGTCTTGATTACCTAAAGAACTAGTGCCAATAGTACTGTAGATACTTAAGGCTTACTGGTTTTTCTGGAATTCCCTCTGCATTGTGAAACATAAGAACTTAGAAACTAGAAGAACAGTTCGTAGTTTTACGTGACTCTATGCAAGAATATGCGGCCTTATCAGACGTAACTTGGTAACTTAGAAACTGCGGGGTTAAAATGGCCGCTAATAGCAGATTCACAATAGGAATTGCAATATGTGCCGTTCTTGTCACCCCCAGTCTATAGACTCTCAGTTTCTCAGACTCAGACTCTCAGTCTCTCTCAGACACTTAGTCTATGAAAAGAGACGGCATATAGTTCAATTCCTATTGTGATTCTGTTCTACCGGCCTTTTTAACCCCGCTGAATGCTATCCATTAATCAAGCTTCAAGTCTGATCTAAATAGGACCTATCCGAATATTAATTAAATAATTTATTATAATTAGCCTAATGTTTCCCACTGCTAGGCAAAGGCCTCCCCTTGATCTCTCCAAATATCATCGACGTCATAATCATCATTATCATAAGCCACCACAGCACCGTGCCGCACCGGGTGGCTTATGTTAGTTAAAATAATTTAATTTAATTTTAATTTAATTTAAAAATCCTTCTCCCTTTCACTAACTGAGATTGCATACGAGTAAACTAGAATGTAGTATTGTGTGATCAAAAATCCGAAAAACTAAAAAGAAGTAACATAAGGGATAATCTAAAGCAAATTCCACGTTAAAACAAGCTTTTTATTTCGAAGTCTGTGCACTTTCAGCTTAAAACAATTTGTTTTGCTCCTTTTATGTTAATTAGCTGAAGAGGCCATTAACCAACCACGAAAAAGAACAAGTGGCGGTGCAAATGGTCCTAATCTGAATACTGATATCAAGCTTTGTTTTGAATTTACCTAAAGTTTTAAGAAGGTGTGCTTTGTGAAATAAAATAGGAATTACAACTAAATTAAAAATTAATTTTGGCAAACATTTTTGTGTGGAATGGCCTTTATTAATTATATCTAGAAATCTGAGGCGGTACAAAGTTCGCGGGGTCAGCTAATATCCGATATACATAAGAAGAGATTATATCAATAAGAAGTTAAGTTTTGTAACTAAAGAATTTTAAATTTGAATTTGAAGAGATTATGCGTACCTAAAGGAAAAAAAAGGCTAGCTAATTGGTAAATTTTGTGATCAATCAATGGCCTAAATATAACATACCAAAACCATATTTTATTCTATACGAATATCGATTTCTAGGCTGTAATAAAATTCATCATGTCGATTCAAACAAAATGTCCCTCGTTTTCCAAGCCATCGCACTTCCCACCAAATCATTTCGATCGACCATTTTCACATTAACATTCATTGAAAACTTGTATAATATGGCAGGACGTGATGCTATTATTGGACTTCTTCCAATTGGCCGATTTTGCTTAATTCTGTTGGTTCCAAATGTTATTTTCCTCTTCTTTTGATCATGATTATCAAACCAGTAGACAAGAGAAAAAGAGCCAGAAGCCAAAGCTTTATTAACATTGATTTTCCCTTTAAATCCGTCAATGGATTGCTAACTTCTGCAAATGTATGTATCAAATATGTATTTGGTCAAACCTCTGACTACCCCCTTAGACATCTTGGCATGATCTTAAATGCCTAAAAATCTGGTCTAAAGATTATTAATTAGTATTAAACTAGTAGTTCGCCCCGAACTGAGATCTCGCGCACCGTAGATGGCTTACATTTGGACTTTCTTCTGACTACCCCTATAATTTCAAGTGCTACTACTGCCGAGTATGCCTATTGCGCTAGCTCTTCATGGTAAAAAATACTAGCATGCATGCAATACAATAATGTCGTGTCTAATTTTTCATTTACTTATTTCATATTTATGAATTCTCGTCGTATTTCTAAAGTATACGTCCTAGAATGAAAATAATAACTATTTTGGAATGTACAAAATAAGACCTTTCATTTGACACCCCACTCAATATATTTGTTTATTTAACTTTTTTTACCCCAATTATTTTCATTCTTTATCAAAAATTTTTTTATCATGAAAATAAATCAAGTAGCATCTAAAATCATTGCAAACCAAACCGCAACGATGCCACTCTCTTTTTAAGACCGACCAGTCAATGAGCTACGAAGACATCGAAACTCTATGAAACGGGAGCTCTTGCAGCTCTGGTTTCGTAGTTTTTGTTCTTTGGTCGTATTTCAAAAACTATACATCCTAGATTAAAAATAAAAACCATTTTGGAATGTACAAAATAAGCCCTTTCGTATGACACCCCACTCAATATATTTGGGTAACTTTGAAAAAAATTTACCCCCTTGGGAACCCCATATCTTTACAACCCCTTCATCGATTACGCTCATACGCTCCACAGCAAATTTCCATAGTACTACCTATTGACCTATCAAGTTTCATACAGATTGGATTAGCGGTTCGATAGTTATGCGAGAACATAAAAATGAAACATACAAACATACAAACATACAAACATACAAAGCAAAATCGCCTAACTTGCCACTAAGATCTTCGCTCGCTTCGCTCGCTCGATCGACAAGAAATATTACGAAGAAAGTTTAAAAAATACACCTTTATTCATTTACCAGTAAAATGTAGCAAGGCTTCAGAGAATGTTTTTTTCTTATTCCTCTTATGTCGGTGAAAGGAGATGGCTACAGATTTATAAGTGAGCTAAAAGAAACCTATACTTTTACTATGAACAATGGGTTAAGTTTAACATGTGTAAAGACTATCGCACGATGAAGCGGCAATAATTGAAATAAATACTTTATAACTAGTAGTTCGCCCCGAACTGAGATCTCGCGCACCGTAGATGGCTAACATTTGGACTTTCTTCTGACTACCCCTATAATTTCAAGTGCTACTACTGCCGAGTATGCCTATTGCGCTAGCTCTTCATGGTAAAAATACTAGCATGCATGCAATACAATAATGTCGTGTCTAATTTTTCATTTACTTATTTCATATTTATGAATTCTCGTCGTATTTCTAAAACAAACATACAAACATACAAACATACAAACATACAAACATACAAACATACAAACATACAAACATACAAACATACAAACATACAAACATACAAAGCAAAATCGCCTAACTTGCCACTAAGATCTTCGCTCGCTTCGCTCGCTCGATCGATTATTATAAAATGTCAAATTCAACAACAATCAAGCAAAAATTCATAATAATTAAAAAAACCCCGACTTCGTGGTCTGAGAAGTAAAATATAAAACTACCTTTGGTTCATCAACATGATCAAACTGTCTGGTACTATTGACTAGAAAAAGAAAATCACATAATTGTTGACAATTTACTAGACACAGGCATCATCGAGCCCCAAAGTAAGTAGAGCTTGTGTTATGGGGACTACATCTATACTATTATCTATACTCTATACTATTATAATAAAGCGGAAGAGTTTGTTTGTTTGTTTGTTTGTTTGTTTGAACGCGCTATTCTCTGAAAGTACCAGTCGTATTTGAAAACTTCTTTCTGTATTGGATAGCTAATTTATTGAGGAAGGCTATAGGCTATTCAACATCACGAAAAGACCCTCAGAAGCCATACAAAATGAAAGAAAGCCTGAATCGTGCTGACAAAAACATGCGGTTAACAGATGATCACAGAAAACTATTACCATAGAACATAACAAGCGGAGACGATTGCCATCTCCATACAAAAGAAAGCGTAAACCGGTGTTTTTTTTTTTTTTTTTTAATTCTTTATTTTGGCTTTGCAAAAATTATGTTCTCTTCATATTATTCTGATTCATGTTTTCTTCTAAATGACAATATACAATATTTGACACTGACATTTGGAAAGGATTGAACATTCAGAAATCAGACATCTGTTTATTAATAGAATGCTATTTGACTTTGACACAAATTCAAATCCACAAAAAAGGTTTAGGTAAGTAACTATAACTAAATCGTGAAACCATAGGTAAGGAATCGTCGTCGTTCCTGCTGTGTGAATCACGGTCTTCATAATAGTTTCTACGCGCATCTAATGCGTGATTCTTTTTAATAAACCGACTTAAAAAAAAGGAGGTGTAGGTTCTCAGATTCGATTCAACGGAATCTTTTTTTTACTATGTGATTATAACTCGAAGATGCCTGAACCGATTTGGAAAATTATCAATCAATTAATATAAATCAATCAATCAATACTTTTAATAAAACTGTAACAGGTCAAATTCTGTTCATACATTGAAGATATTTTGAATTTTTTTTTTTGGAGGGCTCTCTATAATCGATACTGAAGCCAAAACTGTAATTTATCATTCATGTCTGTCTGTCTGTCTGTGTGTATCTTGGCCGCGCATCACGTCGAAACTACTGGATGAATTTAAATGAAACTTGGTATTATTTGAGTGCATACTACGAGGTAATAGGCCTTGGGAGAGGGGATGAAAGTAATAATAAATAATAAATAAATAATGCTGGACATTTCACACAGCATCATGTAGCCCCAAGCTAAGCCGAGCTTGTGTTATGGGAACCACATGACTGATAATATTACTTATATAAGTATAGGTAGTATATATATTTTTTTTGTAAATACATACATATTTTACAGTAAAGTCAAAATGAGTTGTAATTCATTAACGCGTAGTCCGATTTCATTGTTTCTTTTTTTGTTAGAAAGTAGGTAGGTAGGTACCTACTTTAAATACTGTCCCGTAAAAATTTCAAGGTCATGATCTGATGGAGTCAGGACCTGTTCCATGAAACTTTTTAGTGATATGGGTATCAAATGAAAGAGCTTGATGAGTGAAACACAATTCTGTTATGATGATGGAGTCAGGACCTTCATGGAACTTTTTGGTGATATGGGTATGGGTATGGGTTTTCTCTCTTCCATGCTTCTCTGCTTCTCTTTATACATGCTTCTCTCCATTTATGCTTGAAGCAATACGAAGTTTGCCGGGTCAGCTAGTACCTGATATACCTAATACTTACCTTCCGGACCCAAGGCACAACTACTATGCTCAACTGATTGTGCCGTGGGTACTTTTGATTCCCTTCTACACAACTAATTGGTCCGTTCCGGAAAAAATATGTACCTATGACCCAACTGACGAAAACTCGAATCCCTGGTTGTGCCGTGGGTTCTTTTGAGACACAACTGATTGATTCGTTGGGAAAAAAATGTACCTTTGGCCCAACTGACGAAAATTAGACGCAAATAATAGTGTGACGAAAACCAAGCTGAAATTATATGGCGAAACCCAAACACAATTCTAGAAGGCATCTTACATCGATTTCCTTCGATTTTGCTTGTAATTACCAACTTGTGCGATTGATCACGTTTTGAATTAAGTCTGTTGAATCGTTGAATCCGCTTACCGGCTATATGTTTATTTCCAAACATGCAATTAAAGATTGCCAATATTCATTTAGAGAGGTTTTATTTTGAAGAGATTTTTAAGCTGCTTTGGCAACAATGAAATATCAAATAAAATATTCTATTTGCTTTATTTTTGAGTTTATTTCTTTTCATAAATCCTTCTTAATGAACATTGTAGCGTCAGAAAAATTATTTTTATTTACCTAAGAGTAGATACAAAAAAGTCGTTTTGGGAATTAAGATTACTTTTCATTATATTTTACACTATCATGGTGGAAAACTGTAAAAAAAACTAATTTCAAAAATGTAAACACAATCCCTTAACAATAATAATATCTGCCAGCCCATTGGCTAACTACCCGCAAGATCCGCAGGAAAATTAGGTAAAAAATTTAAGAAAAATTATCATTAGGTCCAATGCTGGTTTTCAAAATATGTAAGTAACAATTTTAAAGAAATTTTAAAGAAATTTAAGTACATGGATTTTATGAAAAAGAACAGTTGAATTTGGAGCATTTTTTATGATCCTCAAATATCAAAACAGACACATAAATGCCTTTACAACCTATCAAACTCATCCAACTGCAGAGGCGGATGTAAATAACCCCACAAACGACAATAGTTTTATTTTACTATGTCCTTGTGGCTGAGAGGATCATTCCGTCTATCTCTACAACATATCAGAACTTACTGAAACTGATTAAACAGCTCAAACCAAACAAACCCGTACTACAACCAACTAAGATTTACTTTCAAATAGCGAGGCTATAGCTAACTACCAGCGTTGCAGTTCAAGTTATCAAGGCATAGCGATCTATGAACACTATTTTGTTATTTTTGCAGAAGTAATGTACTTAGAAGGAGAAAATATTACACGCTTTGCCATTAACAGGATATTTATGGGCTGCTGGTTTCTTGGTGCTGAGATTATTAATGGTATTCGTGGATGGTTTAGTGGGCGTGCCTTATATTGCAGTTGAATAATAATGTTTCCTAGCAGTTTTTGAGAAATAAAAAAAATTTGCTCGGTTCTGGGTTTTCTTATGAATAAGAGTACTTATAAGTAGTATTCAGTCATGTAGTCCCAGAACACAAGCTCTGCTTATTTTGGAGCTGGCTGATGCTGTGTAAAATGTCTGGCATTATTTATAATTTATTTATTATTATTAATAAGGCATTATTTATAAGGGCAGGGAGATGATGAAGTATATTTCTTTATTTAAAGAGAAGACTTTGGTAATCTAAATTAAAGAATAAAACCACGGTAGATATTTCAAAAGCTTCGAAATCTAACAAACTAATTTAATTTGTTTACGATGATAAGATGATAAGAAAATCATAAAACAATTTTCTCACTTTTTGTATAAACTAGCGCTCATTGATACGTAATTATGAATGGACTTACATAATTATTATTACCAATAATATTTCATCATGAATAACATACCTACAGAAGTTTAATTTGCCTTGTTAAAATACAATTAACGAATGGTTGAAATGTAATTACCAAGTTCATAACCAATTAATTAATCTCAGTGATTTGAGCTCGAAACTCAGTTACAAATTGTATTTCAGAATGTGAATGATAAAATAAAAGCTTTAACAAAATATATGAACTAAGATCACAACTGTAGGTATTTCCAAGGGGCGGTAGACATTTTTCTCAGATCTTTAGGCATTTTAGACTCTTTAAAGATGTCTATCTAAGGCTGATTTTAGTCTCACGCTCACCGTCAGCACTTATAGGCGAGTGATCTTTATTACAATGAAATAAGGATACTGATTGTTTAGCAGAAATGGCTACGCTGATTGCTCTCGTCAGTGCTGGACAATCAGTATCCTTATTTCATTGTAATAAAGATCATTCGCCTATCAGCGCTGACGGTGAGCGTGAGACTAAAATCAGCCTAAGGCACGTCCAAATACATTTTTGCCCACATTTTGCACAGTTAACATTTCATACGTGACGAGACGGTGACGCTATTACCGATAAGAGCTCGTGAATGCGCACTCATTGATGTACGGGTTCTAACCCACGACCTTCGGATCTAAAGTCGAGGGACTAACCCCCTCGGTCTACACGGTTCTTTGCATGAATACAGCTCATTTTTTATCTACTATAATAGATACCTTCCGAACCCGTGAATTTATTTTTTGTTTCAAAGATATTTTGAACTTCATTTTTATTTTCATTTTTATTTTTATTTTTATTATACGATATTGCTCTTAGGCTGGTTTCGATCAAACTGGGTTCAGTTTTTACTCGAGAGTAAACTACTGTTTGTTTGAATATTTTGACATTGTAAAGTTGACACTATAGAACCAGGATAATTTGTATGCACATAATAATGTTCGGTTGCGCTTTCTAAACAATTGTATTTCGAATTAAGTCGGCTAGTTACTCTGGAGTAAGATGACTTTTGGTCGAATCCAGCCTTAAACGTATTAACCTTTAATAATTTAATTTAAATTTGCAGTTAGGTACACAATAACTGAATATGGCGCTTGCCTCTATTATATTCAATCCAAATGCTATTCATTGATTTGGCGTATTCATCGCCTAACTCGATGTTGGTAACGGGATAACCAGTATGACGGATCCACAAACAAATTTCACGCAGCAACATGTAGCCTCAACGTAAGCAGAGCTTGTGTTAATGGGAACCATTATATGACTGATTTACTACTTATACATTGGTACCTAATTTATAAGTATTTTTTTATTAATAAATAGAACCCGTTAAATCCACAGCTTGTCAAATAAGATCATCTCACATCGCCAGCTCACAATATTAAGAACAAGACTGTACAAATATATCAAAACTGACCTCACGACTCGCGACCTCCAATCAAAGGAGATTTGATCTAAGATATATCATACCCGCAGGCAGTTACTGGATACATTTTTAAATATCTTCTCATTATACTTACAGTTGGTAAGCGTGTTTTGGTCAGCAATGTTTGGTCGGCAAATTATGTAATGTTAATAAAGTGTTTTTTTTCTAATTTTAATTTCTTTCTCGATTTCCTCTCAGATGTCCAACACAAAATCAGAATATAACTCATTTATTTGTTTAAGCTACGGAATATTTCAAAGGTATTGAAACATTTCGAGTACTTACATAATAACATAACCAAAAAAAAGCTTTGGTCTACGGTGAAAATTCTATAATGAAAGCAAAATTAACACATTTATTAGAAACTCGGCGTTTCTAAATTCACCATTTCATTCTCCGCAGAAAATATCCAGGGTCGAACCGAGTGATTTTAACGAGCTTTTATTCTTTTCTACGAAGAGGTATTTTTCTGAAACTAATGAATGTCAAAGAGAACTTAATTTACGAGCCGATGAGCAGGGGTTGAGCACCAGTTTCTGTTCGCAAATCATCAAATTGTCATTTCAAATTGACCAATGACTATGACAATAGCCAATTAAAATTGAACTCTAGTGAACTGTAAACAGGCAGAAAAATTGTTATCGCTTGTCATTGATATACAAGTGACAATGATAAACGGTTCGCAGATAAACTTTTTTGATTGAATTTATGTATCTATCCCATTATAAATCAAATTTATTATTAACTTATAAATAGACCATTCTATTCCTGATTTCTTTTTAGTAAGTCCAGCAGTGAAATTTTTTTTCTCAGAATGCATTCGATTCGTAAATTTTCTTTAGAAAGTGATGTTTTTTGCCCACGAAACGTTACTTTTCGAATTTGGAATACGTTTCGAGAAGTGTTCAATCGCGCCTCAGGAAAGATTGTTTTGAGTTCGTTTTAACACTAAATAAGCATACCAAGCTCTCATCAAGCTTTTGCATCTTTGCACGGAAGTTATAGTCATCATAATACAGTTTAAACCGGTGCTAAGTACTCGAGTTTTTGAACGTCAGATCAAAGATACGTCTCATCTATCTGCAGATTAGCTTGTTATTTGCTGGTGATTCCGAAAGCGTGCCTACGACAGTTTATCAAAGATAAAAGTGTGGGGTTTCTTGCTCACTGAATCCATAATGAAGTAAGTAGACGAATCCAATTATTACCTGAAAAGAAAAAGATCGTTGTTAGGTAACAGCAAATTTAAAGCTTCAGTTATAAAGAGATAGATAAAGTCTCAGTAATAAACAGATAAAGAGTTTTTTAAAAAGTTCGTTCTTGGCTTTAAAAACTTTGAAACCTAATTTTCAAAGAATGTTTCGGTCATTGATTGAACGACTATATAAAGAATAGAAGTTGATAGAATTTGACAAGTATGGAGATGGATCAGGATAATATGTTTGGTGATTATTAAAATGTTCTTATGTTACTTCATGAACTGCAAGACCGATTTTTTTTTTGAGACTGATCTTTCTTAAAACTTAATACTCGTATCAACATTTCTTTATTAAACGCATGAGAAACCCTCGAATTCCAAAACCATTAGATATCACCGAAAAGAATCTAGCGAACTCGTCAACCGAATCACGTTTTACTCAAGCGGTGTTGATCTGAAACATGATCAAAACTCAATTATAATCGCATTATGTGGCGTCTCGGCAAACCGTGCGTTCAATTTTAATTACAATTACGCTTCCGAAATAGGCGAGGGAAACAGGCATTATTCAAAGCTGTAAGTTGTGATGCGCGTGGGCATATTTAGTCACGGGCGTGTACTCCCAGCTTAACTATAGATGTTTAATAAACGTACAGTCCCCGTGACTATCCTACCAAAAACACCTTTATCCCAACGTGATAAAAGCTCAATTTTCTACACCTTTGGGGAAGACTGTAAAACGTTCACACTGGAAACTATTCCTCTCATATAACCGGTTTTGATACACAGCGAAGCCACTCCAAGACGAACACTTAACCGTAATGTATATCTAGCGGACAGATGAGAGCGGTTAGTCCTCTATAATTACAACTAAAGTATAATTTGTTCTGATTGCTATGCATCAAGTCATGACATAGTAACAGAGTGATACAAAGTTTTAAATGCTACTGGAAAGCAAATTTAAAAGTATTTTAACACAGTCATGTACTCATCTCCCTTTCCCAACAAGCTTCTTTTCTCCATTTTCCTCCATCACTAACCATTTCAGCATTCACTTTTTTCATTAACCGCAGCTGTCCAAAATAATTTAAAACCCGTCAGAAGCCATGTTTTTGTTTTACGACGATGATGATTTTTAACCATATATTTTGTTATCTACTTTGAGAACACATGCCCCAATTCTTCGAGACAGAAATGGGAAGCAAAAACGGCCTACACCTAAATAACAACCCTTTCGTCCGCTTATCTCTAGCAATGTTGCCGCTATCTGCTGAGCTATTTCGGCCCGCTACAAATGCATACTCATTGAGGACATACCTTTATTTCTTCCACGTTCTTTACGACCAGAATCGTCAGCAAAGTTAAAAGCTTGTAAGTCTTGTTTTATATCATGTAGTCCCTTTATATCGATATCACCATTATAGGAATCAGTTAACTTTTATGCGATTGACTGTACTGAGGATGTAGCTGCTTTTATGGTCACTATCGTTTTTAAGTCAATCAAGAAATCCAATCATTGGTTAGGCTATTTGACAAAGACGGGACATGGTATCTTGATAGCAAGGGCGTATTTGTTGTGACCACTGAAGTTATAGTAATGTTGATGTAGCTACTTTTAGAGTTAGAGCTTTTCATTAAATTAAGAGCTAAAAAATACTTTATAATTTTTATTCGAATACATTTGACAATACTCATGTAAAATATCACATTGAAATATTTCAGATGTAGCGGAAAATGAGGGATTTTCTCAATTTTAAGGTGTACAAAATAATTTGAGAGGCTTTGATATTATGCTACACAATAGTCTCTCCCGTTTAAATTTCATTGCATTAGAATTAGTAGTAAAAGCGTGTATCGACATTGCATAAGAATATTTTGGGCAGCTTACAAAATTGAGGGTTTCCTCATCAATTGGCTAGTATTTGAACACAAAGTTTGAAAATAGGATTACAGCAGAAAAAACTACTACCGGTTTTAAATGATTACCTACTTACTATTCAAGTGGTAAGTCACTTTTTTTTACAACTCCATAGAGATTCAATTCTTTTCCATAACTTACAATTTGACCTCATATCCCAATTATGGAGCTACTCCATCATGATCCAGAGCTTTAATTCCATTATAAATCATAATTTGTTCAGCATCTATCATCTTAACCGGTATATCCATTGAATGTTCAACTCGATCCATATAAACACACCAGCTTATAAAGCAACTAGCTAGAACACAACATAACTTTTAAAATAGAATAAATGATGTATGTTTATCGTTACTGTTTGTACAACATAACTTTTGAAATATATTAAATTATGTATGTTTAATGTTAATTGTTACTGTTTGTTGGTTCTTTTATATTCCAGGAGGGCTTAAATGGTTGCTTCGTTATTCCTGAGAACTAACATTCTTAAAATTTAATTGTAGCATATAAGTAATATTTTATTATGTAAATATGTACCTAGTAGTTTAGTTTCCGTAAATAAATGTTTTTATTACCTACTTTAAAAAAAATTGTAGCATACATTACCTATACATTGTAGACGACATGAGAAAGAAAAGAGATTTTTGAGATGACGACTGATGGAGGGAAGTAAGGGGAAAATATGTTGTGCCAACCCCAAATTAGTGGTAGAAGGGGACAACTTTAGGAAACCGACGTAAAATAATTGTAAAAACATCTACACAATGTTTTCGACAGAAAATTATGGAAAATTTAAAATTAAATTGTAATAATGGATAGTGAACCAGCTGAATTAATTGCACTGTGCGTGGTCGTAGCTCGTAACCACTTAAAGCCGGCGGCAACCTGTACTTTCATGCAATTAAAATTTATTAATTTCAGTTTAAAGCTTTTATTTTTACTGTTTGTTAATGCGACGAGGCTTGCCCTTTTTATAGCACCATTGGAAAACAAAATCAATGTAAGACCCAATAAAGTTCAATTTAATTTTTAATCGAGAGCGGTCGGTATCATAAAGTGATCGGACGTAACGGAAAAAATGTGTGAAAAATATGATTCTGATAATGTTTATAATCCACTGGAAAGACAGGCACCAAAGCCTTATCCACAGGAAAGACGTGATAAATACGTGTGTATGTCATTCTGTCATTGACTGTTGCTGTTGTCTGTTGCTGTCATTGACTAATGTCAATGATTACAGTTAATACTGTCATTTTTGCATACGATGAGTAAAAACGTCTCAAAAAGTTATGTGAGTCTCAAATATTTAATCAGTGTTTCAGTATTTGGGCTTATGCTGCGGGTTTTCTTACGAGACATTTTCCTTTAACATTTTAACAAAATATTATCACGTAAATAAATCATTTCATTTACCTCTACTTACGTCATACATAATATTTTTAAAAATGTGTTAAGTCGCTAAAGTCTAAAAAAAAAAGAACTTTCCTTCAACGTTTAGAGCAAAAACAAAATACTAGTACAGAAAATACAGTGGATTCATTAAACCATTATATTTAAGCTTTTATGACGACCAGCTTCTAACCATAAAAAGTAAAACTAAAATAATTTTTTTTTACAAACCACGCTGAATTCCATTGTCAAAGTTCCAAAGCCTTATAACTTAAAACTTTTCTCATACCGGTACTCCGACGGCCATAAAAACATAAACAGTTACGAACTTAAAAATACTCAGGGTTTTTGTGAAAGAAAAACATTCTTAATAAGCGGTAGAATGTCAGCCGTCTGGCTAAAATGGTTCGTCCTCACGTCACCGAGTGGAGCGGGCCCATCCGTTACCGTGTACCGATACACAGTTGTTCAACTTCTATATTCGCATCACCTGCTTTTTCTGTTGCGACAGTTTTTCAACAGTTCAATTTACTATTAAGTACACATTCCCCATTATTCATAATAATTTGTTAGTTTAGCAAGGCTTTAGAGATTTTTTCTTGTCATTCATAAGCCGATGAAAACAGACGGTAACGGTGATCTAGCAAGTTTTTTTTGGTTTGTTTTCATTACTCCTAGTGGACAAGAAGAAGAAGAAAGAGAAGAATAAGAATAAAAGGTAATGCGATAATTAGCTTTTTTTTTTCAATAAGTACAAATTGCTGTTCTAAATGTTAAAACGTTCGAAGCAGATTTCTAGTATAAATCAGATAAATTTAAAATTAATATAGAATATAGTGAATCAAATTTAAATTAAGTATGAATAAAAATCAATCTCTCAATGTAGGTATTTCATCACGGCTAGAGATGGGCGGTTCCCGGCAATTTTCCCGAAGGGGGAATGTACCCGGGAACGTGCCCGGCAATGTTCCCAGTAGGTGGAAATATTGGGGAAAGTAGTAAAAATAATACCTTTAAAATTTTCATCTTTTGTTTTTAAGTAGATTATGAACAGGCACGCCATTTTTAACATTTCAAGTATAAAATTACCCTGTTTTTCTTCAAAATTCCCAATGTGCCCGGGTTTATTCCCAGTAAATTTTCAATGTTCCCGGCAAAATTCCCTGTAAACATTAAATAAAAAGACGTGAATTGTGGAAGATATAGCTTTTATTTCCGAATAAAATGAATCAGTTTTACACTAAACAACAGTTATAATATTTATTTATGTATTCAACATTTTTTTTTTCTTCCTTTTTATCTGCCATTGGCTCGTCAGCCTGAATCAGATGTGTTCTGAGGGTGGAAGTTTTAGGTGAAGTTCCAGTGAAGTGCCCCAATTGCAGCAGTTGAACTTCTTAGTTCCTCTGGTCAAGCGAGAGAATGTCCCATCTCTTGAGACGTTTTATAGTATTTTGGTCGTTCAGTAGGTTTCTGGCCAATATTTTACTGTACTTGTTGAGTCTTTCCTTGTATTTTGTGCAGTAGTAGTTGACTTCTTCCTTAACGGTTGGCATCTCGAGGTATTCATGGATTTCTGTGTTTTTTACAAACCAGTGTGCGCTGGAAACCATTCTAAGAGTGATGTTCTGAAATCTTTGGAGTATTTCCAGGTTGGAGTTGCTAGCTGATCCCCAGAGTTCGATGCCGTAAGTCCAGATAGGTTTTATGATTGCTTTGTAAACAAGCAGCTTGTTACTGAGCGAAAGCCGGGATTGTCGTCCTAGGAGCCACGAAAGACCTCTGACTTTCAAGTTTGCTTCTGTTCTTTTAGTTTTGATGTGGCCTGACCAGGTAAATCTTCTATCTAGATGCAATCCCAGATATCTGACAGTTTGGTTGGTTGGTAGGATATTGCCGCCCATGCAGACAGGTGCACAGTCTCCCTTCCGGAGACTGAATGTTACTTGCGTTGATTTGGTTACGCTCGGCTTTATTCTCCATTTTTGTAACCACACATCTACTTTATCTAGCTGGGTCTGTAGTTTGGTGGAAGCTTTTTTAGGATCTGTATCGCTTGCAAGACATGCAGTGTCATCCGCATAGGTTGCTGTCACAACATCCGCCGTTTCGGGTAGGTCTGCTGTATATAATGTATAGTACTGGGCCAAGCACCGACCCTTGTGGTACTGATGCTTCGATGTTATATAGTTTTGAGAAGTCTTCTTCGTATTTTACTTGGAATCTTCGTTGTGTTAAGTATGATTTAAGAATCATGTAGAACGAGTTCGGTAGTGAATTTTTAAGCTTGTATAATAGACCATTATGCCATACTTTGTCGAACGCTTGTTTTATGTCTAAGAACACAGCAGAACAGTATTCTTTTCTTTCTAGTGATTGTCTTATTTTATGAACTACTCTATGTACTTGTTCTACAGTAGCGTGTTTCTCTCGAAATCCAAATTGATGGTCTGGTATGATTTTGTTATCTTCAAGAATTGGTTTGAGTCTACATAATAGTAGTTTTTCGAACACTTTTGACAGGATAGGGAGTAAGCTTATTGGTCTGTATGAACTAGGGTCAGTTGGTGGTTTTCCCAGTTTTGCTATCATGCATATTTGTGAGATCTTCCATAACTTTGGGTAGTAGTGCACTCCGTAGAGACTCCGATTCATGTTGTTCATTATTTGCCTTAGAAGTTTTAAAACTGTTTTTAACTACTTCAGGACACTTTTCACATTTATTTGTCAAATGTCGAGCAAATTTGGTACTTTTTTTAAATGTATACACTTTTTTACAAAATGAACACGTGTAAGTCATCTTTGCGTTCACTAAGGCTTCGGTGAAATGGTCAAACACTTTTCTTTTGGCCCTCATGTTTAAAATGACGCGTCACCGCGTCACCTCACAACGACAGTTCAAACGTAGGTAACTAATCTCAGTCGGTCTGCCCTGCCGAGTGGGTAACGAGCTTACCCGAAAGTTCACGAATAAACGAACGAGGGAACGCGTAGGTACGCTTGTTTTATTGCTCACTCTGTTTTTATTTCACTCAGGTCAGAACATTAATAAAAAAAATTTTATGGAAATAATCCGTACCTACCCATATTTTAAATGTGAAAGTGTGTTTATTTGTCCCGCTTTCACGTCAAAACAGAGCGACGGATTGACGTGATTTTTTGTGTGGAGATATTTGGAGGGCTGGAGAGTAACGTAGGTTACTTTTTATCCGGGTACCACGCGAGCGAAACCGCGAGCAGCAGCTAGTAAGGAAAAAAAAGAAAGTAGGTACCTATGACAAGAGCTGATGAGTCGTAAAAAAATAAACATCATTAATTATTGTTTATTAGACATACTTACTACCAATTTTTAAGCAAAAATAAACTGAGTACAGCCTATTTTCCATGTTTTTAAACTTTGATCGAATGTTCCCAGTCATGGGGAACGTTACCGGGAACATTGGGAATTTACCCAGTAAATTTCCAATAGGGAAATTACTGGGAATGGCAATATTCCCGCGGCACATCACTAATCACGGCTATGTTGCGCTACTTGTTCACCTTTACATCACCTACCATCCGCTTCAAATAAAAGAACAGTTTTTTGCTCCAACTTTTTCAAGTACAGATGGAAAAGAACCCACACTTAGTCGGCGTTAACCTGTAATCTAAATTCATTTCTCGATCCGACCCACCCGGGCCATATCTCCGTTTTATTATACGCCTTGAGCCCATTTGCAGGTTTTTTTATTCTAAACAAATTACCCATTATTCACGTTGCCCGTCGATCTCATTATCTGACGACAGACAGTCTTTTTTGTTCTGGTTCCGGCTGGGTGTTTACTAGAGAAAATGTTGTGACGATTATAAATGTCGCGAAAAGCCTTGCTAACTATGTTCCACTTACCTAACGTGTTTGTTACTAAGAACGCTCGTAACAAATATTTTTACATACATTTCTTCTTTTAATGTAACACAGACACCAAACATTAAAACAAATACTTACCTAAGTACTTTTTAAATGCCTAAAATTAAACCACCTAAGTACTTATGGAAATACACCGGCTTTTAAGTCGTTAAGCCATGGTGGAGGCCAAAAACTCCGTCACCAGAGTCGACCACTAGCTCATACGAGCTTACTTACCTACTTACTTATAAGTAACTTCTACGACTTTCTTTAAATAAATAACTTCTACGACTTTCTTTAAAACAAGCAGTGGTCACTATCTTATTTTCTTGTAGGGATGTTCGATACGATACGATATTTTCGTGTATCGATACAATGGCATACGATACGGCGTATCGATACAACACATGCAAGGTGTATCGGATCGAAAGTATCGTATCAAATTATTTTGATAACGAATGGTTTTGACTTGCAAGTTACCCGGTTAAAAGGTGGCATAGGTCCTATTTCCAGTCATTATTTATCTATGTTTAAATTTCAGGCAAATCGGTTCAGTGGTTGTCGAGTTTTAGAGGAACAAACATACGTCCAAACTTTCGCATTTTTTAATATTAGTTTGATATCACAAAACACCTTTTTTGACAGTTATAACTACGCATATTTTCGTAATAGTGCACATTATTAAAATAAAATATATTTTTTTAATGAATAAAGTACCTGCATACTTTGTCTTGATTCGATACTGTATCGATACGATATATCGTATCAAATGCCCTGTATCGATACGCGTATCGATACAATGCGTTACGATATATTGCGATACGAAATATCGATACAATCCGAAATATCGAACATCCCTATTTTCTTGTACGTAGGCTTAAAAACTCTGTTACCAGCTAGAGTTGACCGTCAGCTCATATTAATAAATTACCTAGGTAACATTTCAACGTATCACTATCCGATGGCCGTTCGTTTGTAACTTATCGGAAGCGGGTTTTTGGACGATATTTTCGCCAGTGTACACACCAGCTTTCGAAAAATATACCTATCAGTTTATAAAGGATATTGAACAACAAGCAGGCATCGCAAAGCATTGAATCGATTTGCGTTCATTGATTCGAGTAATTGCAATGATTCTGAGTAACATGAATTTATTCTGTTGGGTCACGGAACACTTTGTCTTTGTTACGAGTTTTACAAGGTTGGTATCAATTGTTTTTGGTATTGAAATATGATAAGTAGGCATAGTAAGTGATTGGCTTATTTTACCGTTAATTTTAAGGTGGGGGAAGTTTACAATAAAAAACAATCAACAACCGTAATTTTCCATATCTGTACCAATTAATACCTATAGCGGAAGAGTTTGTTTGAACGCACTAATCTCAGTAACTAGGTACCTGTCGGATTTGAAAATTATTTCTGCGTTTGAAATAGACTCTGATGGAAGGTTATTTATAGGCTACTTTTCATCATCATAATCATATACCATCACTAAGGGGGCAACGTGGACGCTGCTAGTGTACAATATTCTTGGTGTATGCTTTGCAAAAGACGATAAATTTTAGAATCCATAAATCTTTTTTTAATGTTACTGTTCATAGGTTTTTTTCAGGCGCAAGTAAACAAAAACATAATCCTATTATTTTCAGGATATGATTTGATTTAATCAACCACTCAACAAAATGTTTTACAAAAATCAACATAAACAAAACTGTTCTTAAAAAGTAATGCCTGTGTACCTATACTAACGCTACAGCTATTTTATTAACAAGATGAAGAGCTTTCAAACCATTTGCAAAGAATGAGCCAATATTTTTGCATGTTTAGATGGCTTTGTATGCAGATTTAATAGATATTCAGATAAGGGATTGATATTCAAATTATATTTTCAAATCAGAGAGATATCGATACGATTGGAACAAAGCAAAACAATACCGGGACGACCATGTTCGTTTTAATTCTTTCTTGTGACTGTAACTCTGCCGTCATATGTAAAAAGGCCGTATCTTCCTTAAAGTATGTAAGGAAATTACGACCTTTCTACATTCTAAATAGGCCGTGACTTCCATAAAGTAAGTAAGGAAGTAAAGGCTTTTTTAGGTATGACGGCAGAACTTTAGTACTCTGTGATATAACTTCAAAGCAATAATCAAAGTTCTCTAGACAAACCGGTATCTTTGGAGTCACGGAGAGAATTTTGATACTTACAATTTTCAATAGTAGGTATGTAGATTTCAAGAATAAATTGAAACATGAGAAAAGTATAAGAATTACTATAACTTTTCTTTAGTTTTAGTTGGTCTTATTTTTTTTATTCTATTTCGTTACTTTGCAATTACTACTGTTAGTTTTTCTGGGTTATTCCTGTTTGTCACCACGTCTGTCTTGTCCCCAAGAGGAGACTAAAAAAAATAATAAATAAACTTTTACATAGCTTTCTGACCTACTTATAATTTTTCATTGAATAGGATCGTTACTTCGATATAATTTCAAATACCTAATCAATAAATTTAACATTCAATTATCTTTGTCTTACAAATATTTTGTAATTTTCATACATAAAAGTGTTTTTCCAACATCTTCTCACGATGGACATAGTCTACGTACCTACAGTAATAAAACTCGTTATGCTTCATCAAGACAAATAAAATGTTCGACTTTACGTTGATTGTCCCATGCGTGATTATAGCTTTTGTCTCATGATGGCCCATGACAGCTTTAGCTGGAATTCCTATAATGTCTGACCATTTACTGACAATACAGACTTTTTCTATTGTGTTTTACAGATGCTTACTACGGTTTTTCTATTGTGAAAATCTACGAAATATAGCAAAATAAAATCATATGAGCAGAAAAGTAGAAAATAATGATTCGTAAAATACTGAATGAAAAAATACTTATGCCGTCAACTTAAATGAGAGCTCCAAACTTTGCTTGAAATACTAAGAAAAATGCCTTTGAACTGATAAAAACCATTTAAGATATTTAACTCAAGAAAAAGGCCTTTTTGACAACTCTTATGTTTTTACTCTATACGTAGACTTCAGCCATAGAACATTATAATAATACTACGTACTTTAGTCTCGTTAGCAAACGATTTTCATTCCAACTAAGTATTCATGTTGCGAATTGCAGTATTCGAATAGTAGCTATACTATAACTCCTTGACCAATCAGTGAAAGTCTTTGTCAGTCTCCAGTCTAATGGGAAACCAAGGCCTTAAGAAACCCATGTCTGAAGTAATTTGACAAGTTTTACGACATAACACCAGCAAACGTGGGATTATTAATTTATTATCACTTCCTCGCGTGATGAAGATAGATTAAGCCGTGGTGATGGATCGCTAGACTAATATTTACATTTACAACATCCTTTCATGCTGTATTTAAGCTCTTCATGTGTCAGTTGATTCTGCTAAAGCTTTAGCACGCTTATAGACGTCTGCTAGTTTCTGGTTTGTTAAATATGATCGAATGTGTTCGTTGGGTTGGTTTTCTTCTTAAACACATTGATTTGGTGTATTCGATAGTTATGTGTCAAAAAACTGTTTTATTTAGAACTTGATCGTAAAAGTCGAAATTCAATAATAAAATTTATTACGAGTACTAAAATATATTACTAATGTGGAATAATAAAATAATTTTTGTTAAGTGACAATATTCATAATTAGGTACAATCACATTTAGCGGTTAATACAATAATGAGTATAACGTAACACAATAAAATAAATACTAATGAATAAAATAATGCTGGACATTTCACACAGCATCATGTAGCCCCAAGCTAAGCAGAGCTTGTATTATGGGAACCACAATGACTGATATACTACTTAAATACATTTTTTTTTGTAAATACATCCATAATATACATAGAAAACACCCAGACCCGAGACAAATATTTGCAGATCATACAAACATTTGTCCCGCGGCGGGGATCGAACCCGCAACCTCCTGCGTCACAGGCGGGCCTTCGCCCACTGCGCCACAGAGGTCGTCCACACACAGAGGGGTCTTTGCTTAATAATGAATACCAACAGGATATTCATATTAGTTCAAATTAGGTAATTGTTTATTTTCTTCCATTTATAAAAGAATTTGAATCCAAATAATAAGATAGTTTATCCACATTACATTACACAATAGCCTTAAGTAGCATCCATATGCGTGCAGCACGCAAAGCGAACGGGTCTATTAATTGTCCCAAGTTTATTCGCTACCTACTTACTGAGAATGGGGATTAATGGTGATTTTCCTGTTGGATATTTTGGACAGTCCGTTGTCCTGTCTTTTGGGTATCGAGCTTTTTAAGCAACATTTTTCTTTCTATAGAACGTCTAAGAAGTTTCTGAAGAAGAGAATGAATTGAGTATTATTGGAACACTTGAAAATAAAAAGAGGCGCGCAAAGAAAAAGCATTCTAAGTAATGATAGAATTTATATTTAATTCAATTATCACCGTTTTATTAAAAATGAGTGCGTATAATGAACAGGAATAACTAGTGCCGCTTGTAATGAAAAATGCAGATTCAACAACTAGTTGATACTTTTCATTAATAATCTTTTATTCATAATTTAAATCAAACAAAGGCAAATGTAAATATAATATAGGGATGTCGTAGGGATAAAAAAAACTTTGAACTTTGAAGTTAATAATGCACTAGCACAAAAATGTCCCATATTCAACCACAATAAGAAATACTTATTGAAAAGTTGAATTGTCCTTATTCAGTTATTGCAGAAGTTATGATCAATTCATATTCTCTTTCGAAAGGCAATTTCACTATTGAAGGATGATATTGAACACTTCAATATCCATATGATTACATTTTTATAAACAGAAAAATAAAAATTACTTTATAAAAATTCCATGTAACATGGTAGGTACATAGTTTCTTTTTGACGCCACGAAAGTAAAAAACATTATCAAAATACAAACAATTTACTGTCATAAATAAACCATAAAATAGTAAGTAGGTATATTTTATAATTCAAAAGTACCTTTATTATAAATATTTGGTTTAAAAAACTTTGTAAGCACATTATTTGACTAAAAACGACGATGACGCATAAAATGGCGTCGGGTTAAAAGGGGTGTCTCATAAACGCTCTACATGTGCACATAAAAAAGTACTCAGAGCTCCCGCGTTTACATTTGGGCCCTAGCAAACTTGTATGAAAAGAAAATTCTTAATCGCTAATTCAAGGTAAAACAAAGAGGTACAAAGAACACCGACCAATCACCGCCGACAATCAAAGAAGGGCGTGGCCAATCTCCACTTTAATCTTTACACGAACAAAGCTTTATAATTCGCAAAAGAATGAAAAAACAATAATAACTAGTAGTTCGCCCCGAACTGAGATCTCGCGCACCGTAGATGGCTTACATTTGGACTTTCTTCTGACTACCCCTATAATTTCAAGTGCTACTACTGATACTGCCGAGTATGCCTATTGCGCTAGCTCTTCATGGTAAAAAATACTGGCATGCATGCAATACATAATGTCGTGTCTAATTTTTCATTTAGGTATTTCATATTTATGAATTCTCGTCGTATTTCTAAAAGTATACATCCTAGAATAAAAATAATAACTATTTTGGAATGTACAAATAAAGACCTTTCATTTGACAGCCCACTCAATATATTTGTTTACTTAACTTTTTTTACCCCAATTATTTTCATTCTTTATCAATTTTTTTTTTATCATGAAAATAAATCAAGTAGCATCTAAAATCATTGCAAACCAAACCGCAACGATGCCACTCTCTTTTTAAGACCGACCAGTCAATGAGCTACGAAGTCATCGAAACTCTATGCAACGGGAGCTCTTGCAGCTCTGGTTTCGTAGTTTTTGGTCTTTGGTCGTATTTCAAAAACTATACATCCTAGATTAAAAATAAAAACCATTTTGGAATGTACAAAATAAGCCCTTTCGTATGACACCCCACTCAATTTATTTGTGTAACTTTCATAATTTTTTACCCCCTTGGGAACCCAATATCTTTACAACCCCTTCATCGATTAAGCTCATATGCTCCCCCGTAAATTTCCTTACCACAACCTATTGACCTACCAAGTTTCATGCAGATTGGATGAACGGTTCGACAGTTATGCGCGAACAACAATTCGTGAAACATACAAACATACAAACATACAAACATACAAACATACAAACATACAAACATACAAAGCAAAATCGCCCAACTTACCACTAAGATCTTCGCTCGCTTCGCTCGCTCGATCGATTAAACCATTGAATGAGACGGGATGTAAAGGTCTTTATGAAAATAAGAATAGGCCGAGGTTGTTTGTGAAAGTTAATAAAACATCACAGAATTAAGAAGCTTTTTATTGATTCACCTCTAAGCCTAGTTATTTTATTGATCATTTCAAGATTCACACACGCTGAGTAGCTATTTAGGTACTCTCTGTTTATACATGAGTAATGTGAATGAAAAAGATGACATAAAGTGAAAGTTAAATAAATCGAGAGAGTCTCAGTCTCAGCTCAATACTAATATATTAGTAAGTAGAATCGTTCGATAAAAATAAAGTATTTGTTTGAATAAAATGGCGTAAGTAACATCTTATTACTGCGACCTTTATCTCTTGATACGTATTTTTCCACTTTATTTTGCGTGGACTACTATTTTTTATCCCACGGGAACCATACATTTATCCGGAATTAAAAGTAACCTATGTGTTGTTCCAGTACCTAAACTATCTACATGCCAAACATCATAATCGTAGTTATAGGGATACATGGTAACTTTCGCCTTTATAATATTAGTAGGATTAATGATTTCTGCATACCTACCCTAAAAGCCTTGACAATTCATGTTTCAATTTTCCTCTATCCAAATTCAATTACATGAACCCCATAAAACTTCAGCCATAAAAACCATAATACAAAATTACTATTCACTATATGCTTGCTAATTTCAATAAACATGACTTACAGAGATTACTATGCAAATAGTGGGATGATTCACTTGTTATCTTCATAATGGCTACTTGTTTGCAATAACCATATCGTTTTTGATTACACCACTACCATAATGTTCGTATTTGATAATATTCTGATAGGTGACATTGAACTTTCAATCTGTCACGTGGATGAATGATTTATTTATTTAAAGTTCACAAAGCAGATTACAATCGGTATAGCGCTTATATTTATGGATTCAAATCGAATTGTTCTAGATTCGTAATCAATATATGCGAACATGAAAGAGTTAATGTTGCAAGATTAAGATTAAAATTACCCTAAAAAACTAGAACTTGAGTGAAAGTAAAAATTATACATTGCAAAAGAAATTTAATATTAAGATTTTATGGATACATCTTTTAAACCTGCCTTCAGGTGAGTCAAAGATATCTAAGTTTTGTTTGGACGCTAAATCGTTGAATAAGCGGCACATTCTAGGAAGGGGACTATGAAATGACGTGTTATTTCTGAAAACTGTTAGTGAAAAAGTCGGTGGATTACGGGATCTGTAGTACACATTTATGTTTAGAGATGCTAGTAGAGGAGTGCAGTCAATGGTGGAATGAAGAATTTTGTGTAGATAAACTAGGTTAATATATTCTCTACGAGTGGACAATTTAACTAGGTACCTACATTAAAAAAAAGTCGGCATGCCAAGTATGCATTTTGAACTTGCTTTTGACCTAAGACTTTGTGTAAGATTTTGTTTGGATTTGTTTGGGGATAAGGTTGTGAGCCTGTTTACGATTTTATATGCTGTTTAGGTAACAGGCTAGCCCTTTCTGTAGATTCCAACGTGTGTGGATGTGTTTAAAGTTTTTGAAATAAAAAGGTTTTTACGTTGTTATCGTTTTTTTCCAATTTTGCATTACAAATTTTTGGTCTGATAAATGTCTGAAATGAAAAAGAATTTACACGACCACTGCACATTTTAATTTTAACGGTTTTATAATCCTGCTATGAATTCACTTAGCTGCACACGAGCAAGCTGTTATTAATTTTGTTATTGATTCTGATATAATAATGACCAACTCTTACTCGCACATATTTTACATGAAACATAACAAAATGAAATTGAAACTTATTCATATGAAAATACAGCCTAATTTGTGTTTTTATGCAAGGATAATGTTTCATATTACTCGTAGGTAGGTAAGTCTTTTTCGTCAACAACCATAATATAAACCGTTTCACTAAAAAAGACCCTTCGCGGCGCTAGTATCGAAAATAGATTGCCATATTTCGTTAGTTCTGCAATTCCGCGGAACTTCTTTTGTCAAAAAGACTAGTTATTTTGGTTTACTATTTACTACAACCAAACGTGTCACACTGTAACGAGTTTAGGTTTGTTTTACAATTCAGTTACAATGTCACAACTTTTTTTTAGTCGAACTCCCAATCAGCCATTTCCAGAGTAACTTTTGATGTTTGAAGTTGAACACAGTTTGACGTTCTCTATTAAAATATTCAGCTACGCTTGATCAAGGAATTTCTATACTACGTACCCGGAACGCTGACTGAGACAGAAAACACGGTCCGCTTGAAATCAAACTTGGGCGGTGTGTCTCTTTCTTTTTGCAACTGTGTGAAAGAGACAAAGCACCCAAGAAAGCCTCTCAACAAGACCAACAATCCTTATAACCAAAATTAAATGATAATAGATCGTTGTGTGGTCGTGATAAGGTTCAAAATCCTTTGTACATTAAATGTCAGTCAGCATTCTACTATGTATACAATTTCTTTGCGCTTGATTCAAAAATTTTAATTAAAAGAAGCATTCATTGGCTCTGTAATAGATTGTAATTGCGTCAGTGAACTCTGTGATTTTATTGCATCTTCCTCTTAATTTCATTATTTAAGTAAACAAACCGGATAATATATTCAAATTGAGTCTATTTCTGAACAGGTTTATGCCTAATAAAGAACATTTGGATTCAAATAAATAGTTTTAACGATAAATTTGAAAGAAATCGGGCTATTACTGTGGAACTTAGTGTAGGTACATAATTATTGGTCTACCCACAAAACTGCAGGTGGTATGTAATCGTAGACCTTTTTTAGAGCAACGGATCATCATAATATTCTAATGGATTCGAGTAGAACACTTTTTTGTTATAAAAAGTGGCTTATAAGATAAAGTTGATTATAAATACACCTACTACTTTCTATACACCTACTACTTTTTATCTTATTAAGCTTAGGCTATTAGGGTTATGTTGACGTCGTAGAAGTGTTCTTTTAAACCTTAGTTCATCTTTCATTAAGTAAACAGATAAAACAAACAAATCAATGTATCATAAAAAATGTATCTAAAAAAGGTTTTTTTAATGTATTGTTATCGAGTTGTGAGCTACCCTGAATGTTTCAGCTGGATATCTAATCGGGATGTGCTTGAAATTTAAGTTGCTTGATTCACCCGAAACGACAGACAGACATACAAACAAATAAGAAAGTGACCTTTTAAAAACATTTTATTCAAAATAACGTAATAAGTACTTAATAAGTACTTATTACGTTATTTAAAAAAAAAAGCATACTTTAATGCCAACAATTTGAATGAAAGTAGGGTGACTTTACTCCAAATTATTTTGAAAAATATCTCCTTTGATGACTTAAAGTAAAAAAAACAATATTTTAGAGAAGGAATGTAATGTGGGGTGAACGTTTAATTTTAAATGTGGGGCAAAACTCTTCGGGAAGAACATGGAACAAATCCAAGCTACGTTATCTTTGGAGCGCTCTTAATCAATATGTAAATAAATTAAGTAATTAATTTGAAAGCATATCATCAAATTTTACGTGCTTAAAGACATTTAATATATTTTATGTATTTTAATGCCTTATCAAGCCTCGATGTGGCGTGTTACAATCCCATCCAAATGAAGATTGGCCCAAGATAACACTTTAGGTGTTAACTGTAATGTCCACAAAATTTACCGTCACCTTTAAAATAATAATCTCCCCTTAAAATAAATTAATTGTTGGGTTCGGGTTATTATTTTAAAGACACTGGCAGGTACCCGGCTTTGCGGTAAAAATAATGAATTCCATAACAATTCGTTTGTTTGATTTGTTTGCAGTTGCTGTGTACGTAAAAATCTTTATACAAATTGGATTGTGAAAGTTGACATGAGTAAAAAAGGGGGTTAGTGCTGAGATGACGGCTGAATAGAGGGAAATAGAAATACCATGTTGTGCCGACACTACTTAAGGACAAGAAGATGATGAGTACGGTTCTCAAATTCAGAACTCAATTGGTAGTAAATTCGAAATTTATAATTCAAATATTGACTGGTTACCAAGAAAATGAAGTCTTATCAAAGTTTTTTTGATTCCCACGGGATTGGAACCCGTATTTATACTAAGCGATCCTCCTCAAGCCAGAGTGCCTTAACCAACTCGGCCACGGAATCTAAATTCGTCGGTTCTTGGTGTGGATTAACCACTATAAAATTAAAAATAAATTACAAGTGATTTTGTATACTTACCATAAAGTCAAGTTTCAATTAAACGATTATTGAGTTACAACGGAACTTACATACATTAAATTAGTATTTTATCGATTACTATGAACAGCAGTAAATTGCTTTCCTAGGAAATATTTTCCATACTAAAATCAGAATGAACCGAGATATTCACATAAATGTTTATATGCTGAGCGCCAATGAGAATGCACTATGAGCACTAAGGCCAGGTTCAATCATCTTAGTAATGAAGCTTTTCTTTACAGGTCAGGGCGTCAATTCTGGTACCGAACTTTTTATCAACCTCAACCAAAACCTCAACTAAAGCGACTGTTTCCATTACTACTAATAACAAACGACTCAGTTGTGGTGAGGTTTTAGCTAAGGTTTGTCCTTTGGCAGAACAAATTTTTGAAAAGCTATTCCACTATTTCACCAAATGGCTGACATTTTAGAGAACAAAACAACACCGAGCGGAATGGCAAACGTTGTACTTTAGTAGAATCAAGGCCCTGATCCTTTTACTACTAAAAGTGCCATAATACGTAGTCATTACTTAAAAATGTAAAGTTCATTACGCAAAATGTTTGCCGGCATCCATACTAATCTATTTAGGGTGGTTTATGCAGCGTCAGGTCATGAGTCCTATTTACAAGACTCAAATGGAACGCTGTAGAGACTGGGTCCTTCTTGCGGTAGAATAGGCTTTATTGAGCACTCGTTCCTACCTAATCTACTCAAGATTCTTAAGGTATGGTAAACTTAACTTAAACTGAGGATAATGCTGTGGGCAACAATATTACCTACACTCATTTTTTTTTTTTTCTAAAAAAATATTGTACATTTGTTTTGATTACGCTGTATATTGTAGCTGTTTATTGTCCCTAATAAATAAAATAAAATAAAATAAAACTTAAAAATTACTGTATTTCTATCCAAAAACCCCTAGATTATAATTGTTCCAACGTCATTTTTTAATCTCGGGTATGCGACGGTCTAGTGTGTCGACTCCTGCATTATTTTAAGTAGAGATACTGAGTAGGGTTGGAAAAATGATTTCTTTCTCTCAATTCTCGCAACAAAAACTACTGTGATTCTGCCTTGCTAGACTCAGAATTGTGTACGTAAAAGTTACAGTGTACCTCCCTCGCAATCAGTTATTGTGTAGGCGTTGTAAACCACAATTTAGCTAAGCTATGACCAAACAGTCGGGAGATGACGCGAAGTATGGTGGACAAATTATAATAGTCCTTTCCAAAACTACTACTTATCGTACCATTTTCATGTTGAAAAGTACCTGATATACAACACTCATAGAAACTTAAAATATCTATATATATATAGACATAGACATAGACATAGAAACATTTATTTAGCACACACAAATGATAGGTATAAGAAAAAACATACAATGAAAGGACTTAAACTAAGGTCACCTTTTGTGACATAAGGTAGGTAGGTACCTATTAGAAAATTCAAAATTACAAACAAAATAATATTATGCGGCACCTACCTATAAACATACAACCTGAAACAAAATTAGCCCTTCCCTTAAGCGATGGTGTGGCTAAAATGGTCCAATCTCAGTGTGGTCTACTTCCGAACACAATGGTACGGAGGTAACACTGGTTTTCAGATTGGGCCAAATTACATTCGTGAAACATTAATAGAGAGCGAAATACACACAATAATAATGATGCAAAAATAAATAAATATTGATAAGTAATTATTTATGTAAAGTAATACACATACTTAAATAAAAAGAATAAATAAAATAGGATGCGCAGATTCTGAAAAGCAATACGATAAAAAAAATAGTAACTATTTAAATATATACGCTGGCAAGTCAGTGTCAGTGACCTGACACTGACATTGACGTACGAGACGAGTGCTATGCCATTTTATTGCAACGTGGCAAAAAAACATGTGCGTCGTGACATGTGGTGATTGTAAAGTTCAATTTATGTCTTTATTTATTTTATAACGTAAAAACGATAGAAAGAGAAGTGTTGGGAAAAACAAACAATGTGGGAAATGGAACCCAGCGCTGGAACAAGACCTGCCTTACCTAGCCTGTCGGACATAACCATAAGGTAGGTAAGAAACCTACGTTTTACATCCACCAAGCACTCCCACATTACGAGGTTTTTTGTGCAAGTAAAAGAGACTGTTTTAGCCTAAGTTTAAAAGTGTACAATGTTTTTAGGGTCCGCATTGGAGGAGGCAGATCGTTCCAGCAGCGGGTAGCTGCAAAACGAAATGAACCTCTGAATGCAGCTGTTCTATGTTCCATGGTCATTAGGACTGGAGAACAGACCCTTTGAGGGTAACGGCCATTCTTCCGTGACCATTTTAACTTATTGAAAAGGTAAGGGGGAGTTTTACTATGGATTACACCAAAGAGCAGACTAGCCAAGTGCAACTTTCTGCGCGCTTTCAGTTTTAGCAAGTTGGAGGCATTGAGATAGGGCGTAACATGAGTTCGAGGAGGTATTTTAAAACAAAACCTTGCGCAGGCGTTCTGCACTCGCTGGAGGAGCTTCTCTGTCCTGGCTAGGAGGCCAGGTCCAAACACTACATCGCAGTAATTAAGTTTAGACAGTTTTATATATGGTATTTATATGGTAAAAGTATAATGGTTTCGAAAGTGATATCATGACTTATAAACACTATAAATGGACTCCTTCCCAACAACCCCACTGGCCCACCCCACCCGTGGGGGATATTTACCATGATTTTTGGATTTTATGGTCGAGTGTGGCGATACCTCGACTTTAAATTAGAAGGTCGTTAGTACGAATCAAGGCAGCGTATTTGCATTTTCAAATATTTGCGTAGGTAGTAAAATACTTGCTTGTCTCGCAAGGTTTCCTTCATTACTAATTAATTAATACTAATTATAATAGGCATGGTGACAGTAATCAAGTATCGCCAAAATATTTATCTGATCTAATGAAATAGGATTCAAAAATTTTGAAAAATGTATTTATTCTCTTATTAATGTCGAGATTACTAATTTATTTGCTAAAATAAATCTACAAAATACAACAATCCGCCATGATAGCCAAAACGCTCGCCGGTGTCATGGCGTCTGTCATTGCGTCTCGTCTCGGCAACGTCTCGGTAAACATCCTTTTGTTTCTATAGTAACTATGTAGGCATCACTGATTGATTTACCGATCCGTGACGTAAAAACAGACGCCATGACACCAGCGAGCGTATTGGCGTGAATTTGAAAATTTAAATTTAAATGTACTTTTATTGCACAAAAACCTTAATTTTCTACAGAAATATGATATATTTTAGACATAATAGATACTTCTGAATATCATAGAAGAGATTTTGAAAATTAGGATTCATGCCTATTGCGTTTGCTCACATAAATTGACAAGTTTTATGACTCGTGTGGAATGAAAAATACTGTAAAGTGTATGCAAGTATCTCTTACATTACCTGATATAAACAAAAGGCCTTACTTTTAAACGCCTCTCAACTTGAACACTGGTTAAACAATGCTCAAGATTAGCCCGATCACTATTTGTCACTATCTAACAAAAACGATGGTATTTTAAACGGTGTTTCAATTTTGACAGAAATTGAGAGGTGTTTATATGTAGAGCGGAAAATGTCTAACGTACTGAAGGATAATGTTTGTATGTTGTTTCGAAGAATTAGAAACATACAATGTTTCTAATTCTTCGACGCATTTGGCGTCGGTTTCAAAGTATCCAACATACGAGTAACTATCATAAACTGATGGTTTGAAATTTCTCTCATCATCGACCGCCGCCGTGACAAAATATGTAATGACGCTATTTATTGTGATGTTCAACAGGTTTGTCGTGAGAGTTCGATAGATAATCGATTTTGTTGTAATGCTCAGTGGAATTGTTATAAACTATTAAAGTTGAATGTTGAGCTCTTTATAGCTCTCTCTCTTTATAGCTTCAGTTTTCTTATTTAACAGCACAAAAGTACCTACCAATGAAATCCATGCATTGTTCTATATTTTTATGCTGACTAACCTTTAGAAGTCTTCAAAGTATGGGAGTATCTAGAAATCTATTATGTGTAGTGTGTACGGATTTAGGTCTTGAGGATACAGTGGTTAGACTTTGATTTACAACAACATTTTAGTATAGGTATAATGTAAATCGAGCATTCATCGGTAAAAACACACAATACATTACATCAAAGCTTATACAATCAAAAGACTACCAAATGTTTAAATAAATGAAGGAATAACTTGTTCATTGTTGATCTTTCATAGGCATATTTCAGTAGGATTATGTTTCCATTCCAATTTGAAAATGTATTATTCAGATTACAGGATAAAGAATTATTTTCTTTATATTCCAAACCTTTGTCGTTTCAGACAAAGTTACATTGATATCGTTAGTTGAGTGAAAAAGCGGTTTAACAATGAACCTTATCTCAAACAGTGAATTCGCATTCAAAGGTGAGTGGTAAAACTGCGTGATCACGTGGGCTCTATACCCAAGGCATAAGGTTCAAAGTGCTTTTTCGATGGTATGTAGAATGCTTAGTCACAGCGGAACTTGTTGCCTTAGGAAATTTTTATTAATGATCTGGTTCCACATCGCTGGGGTTGCGTGTAATATGGTTTCGGTCTATTAGGGGTATTTGTTGGCCTATAACTGGGCATTTGCGTAATGTCCCATTAGTTGCTCGAAATTAGGTGAACTTAGTCATATTTTACTGCAATATAACTGCTAGCAAAACTATTATAGCGGTCGTTTATTTTACTTTATACATTAGCCAGCCATATTTTTTAATCATAACCTGGTTAATATTTTTGTAGATTTAAAAGAAATGTTTACTAATTTAATATTTTTGTCATAATTTATGACAAAAATTCATTATAACATTCTAGAAGATTTGTGATTTGCGGAGTTATTAAATACTTTTTAAGACTAACGCCATTATGTGCTAAGTATTTTAAATCTTCATCAAATTCAAGTTTTATATCAAAATAAAAAAATCTATTTTTATTACAAATAACAATAAAACGCGTAGAGAATTTATCTTAATAGAAAGAAGACTTTTTATCTTATGAGAAAGAAACAAAAACGAAGAAATATTTTAGAGCCTTGGCAAGAGCAAAAAGAGGCCTACTAATAATAACATAATAATGATGATGATGTTGATACAGTTTCAGTGAGCTTTTATGATGCTTGTGTCTAATGTCCAATTGAATTCAAGCAAGACTAAATAGTTTCGTCTAACAAAAAGGTAGGTGAAACTAAAACGAAAAACAAGTTTAAACCATTAAACTTAAATCTTACAACACAGATAAGCCCCATTTAATAATAGGCTCTATACTCCCATTGTGACTATTCTCATCTTTAATACGAGCTTAAAAGGTATCCACTTCCCATCCAAACTTTAACGGGGCATTGTCAGAATGTTAACGCCTCATTGTCATGTCACAGTTTTTAAAAAGGTTTTAGGTGGTATGTAAATGATGTTCAAGCCTGTTACAGCTGACGAAACACATGTCGATTGTCCCTCTACTGTTTAAAACATGTAACTTGTTTCTGATACTATCTGTGTCTATTATGATAGGACACTTCCTGTTCGATATTCAAATTGTTGGTCTCGTTATCTTTGACAAATGAGAATGGACAAAAATTGACGTTCGGATCGACAACAATTTTTTTATCCAGGATATGGTATCGGTGTATATTTATCATGTATGCTTGTCAGATTGCATCAAGCTGTATATTTCTTTTTTTTTGTAATAATACTTAGTATTTTATTATAAAAAAAGTTTTTGGGTATACAAAAGTAGAGATAATTTTTGTTACTACAGTGACTCAGTTTTTTTTTCCAGGACTTCGTTGCCATGTTGATGTTGTTAAAAAATATTGGTTCATAAATGACTTTCCTACTAGATAAAAATCAGCTTCCGAATTTCTACAGCAGAATATAGCATGAATACTGACCAAAATTACCAAAACCATCGAGACTTGCCGAAAATAAACGCTATTTTACATCCACTGACGGTTGCCACATTTCTGCGGAAAAATTGCTCTTTGAAGGCTCTTTTTTGAAGTTGGAAAAGACCGAATTCGGTCGGGATCACTACTCTTTAATAAATTGGAGTTTGGAAAAGAGTACGTGCAAATGCAAGTGACGTCTATCCGTCTGTGCTTTATACGTGAGTGGATTGCATTGGACTCCTTTATTAAATGGCGTGGGTGCATTTGAAGGACGTTTAAGGAGTCGCAGTTGATTGGAATGACAAGTGTTTGTGGTATCGGATGTGTTGCCACTTTGGTTTTCCTTATTGCGATGCCGAACTGAGCGATTGCTTTCAATTAAAACTCAATATGTAATAACCTTACTTATTTACACAAGATTATATTAGTTTAATTAAAAAAACAGCGGAGTACATAAAGTAATAAATAAATAATAAATATGTCTAATAAAGCAGATCAAAATTTAAGGATCCTAAACAGAGTTTGCTGATTAACATACCCATGTCATAAGTATTCACAAAATGAGGTATATACCTAAGTTATATAAAACATGTCCATGTTTTCTAAGCACATAGTCTATAACTTTTATACTACTACTTCATAAAGTCATAAATGCTAATATGCTTTGAAATAGCACATTTCAAACTTTCGCGATCTGTAGACATAATTTAAATGAACTAACGTTGTACAATGTACACGTCGGGATATAACATAATAAGGTAATTACGTGTTAAAGTCCCGTTAGTTCGTTTGAATTATGCTTAGAAAATCCACTTCTTTATACAATTAATTATCTAAAAAGCAATACAAAGCTTTCAGAATTTATAACATTATTTCCAAGATCCATTTTTCCTAAAATTGTATCTTCTCAGACACTTGTTTCTAGATCATCGACATTTGAAGCAAACGGCTAAGTGAGTTTCCATCTCGAACTTACATTGCCACTTATAAAGGTCCATGTGCAAACAATTATCGAGCATTCCACTTCAGTTCTACGGGTCTCTACACTTGTTTCTTGCTTGGCTGAACAAGAGGTAACTATATCTTGTTTTAGTTGAAACGCTCTCTCAAAACTACTAGTATCAATAGACGTACGTAGGTACTTACTTACTTAATAGACGTAGAGCGTCTTCCGTCGCGTCTCAAACCACACTATTATTATGGAGATGTACCATAATGTACTTATCAACTTTTATAGTCCTTTTACTGTTATACCGATATTTTTGATAAAAAATATAATAGCTTTTCTTATAATTTCTAAATTAAGCTTGAATATTATATAATTTAATAGTTAATGAATTTTCTTTTTACTTTCATCTAAAATTTTACATTTCTTCTCGCAGATGGGTTAGGATGGTCTTGCAGTGCCCAACTGGTGGAACGAAGCTGGTGATCTCAAGGCTTGAACGATGGTGATGATCTGATGATGATGGTGGCAAGGATGATGGTGTAGAACTTTGGAGACGAGAGGGACAGTATACACCCATAGATTTAAAAAACTGTGATAACTTATCTGTTCTTCTTTTTATAGTTTGTTGTTTAAAAAAAACCTTTACCACATCACAGAAAATAGCTTTTGCAAACTTTCAAACCTATAGTTAAAGCGAACTAAAATCTCAAATTTGGTGAAACTAATTGTAATAGGCACGTCCACGGCACGTCAATGCCATTACGGTGGAGCTGGCAGTATTGCCAAATATAATGGAATATTGTAATAAAACTGCAATAAACGGTGAATTCGATTTTGTTGTTACAGATTAGCCAAGTCAACCCCGCAATCCCAAGTGTCGTAAACCCTCAAAGTAGTTTTTATTTTCATTAATTTAATTTCATTCCCCTAAGGTCTCAAGTTGCCTATCAGAAAGTGAGAAGCATAACTCAAACGGCTATCTGCATTGCAATGACTTCCACAATTTTTAATATAATTTGAAATATTTTGAGTACTTACATAAATCGTAAAAATCAACGTGAAAAAAGACACAGGGCTTATAGTTTCACATGAAATAAACAGAAAAGAGCCTTTAGAACTTTTACAGCACTGCTACATTCAAGTGTGTAGTACTTATAAGACTTAACAAATCAAAACCGAAAGAAAATTGCCCGAGAAAAACCAGAAACGTAAAGTAAAAGCGTACTAAAATAAAGCATAATTTAACCAGCAATTTTTATAAGTTAGAAATAGTTGCAATGAATGCAACGTCTAACAACTTCGTGCATCGTTAAGTCGCTTTGCGGTGGAATTAAATCTGTTTAGCAGCCCTGAAAGTGACTGCTACTTATTCTGTGAACGGAGCTAAAGCCTTGGTTTCGAAGACTACCGTCTGCAAACGGCCGTCAGCTAGACCAGCGAGCTGATTGACGAACTTGTCTCAAACCTCAAATCGGTTTCAAAATGTCAAAACGATCGCGTAGGCATCTTTTGGCGCATTCGATCTCGTTGAGATGAGAGTGACAGAGCTACTTGCGTGGTCACTGAACTGTCATGTTTGAAGTTTGAGACCAATTTTGGTCGTTATCAAAGATAGACAATCAGACAGAGCTACAGTTGGTTAGGGTCTGTAGATTGAACTTTGAAACGTAAATGCGTAAGCGTAATTTTCATAAACAACAAGCGAACAAAGATTTTTTTACAAATTATAAGTTTCAAATAATATAAGGTTAGAAGGTACTCTAAGCCGGCGAGCTTGTATTAAAAATGTAATGAAAGTGATTGAAGTGAAAAATGGGGGTCAGGATTATGGCAAATGAATATGGGTTTTGCTTAACCCTACAGGAAAGAGGCATGATTTATGTTCAATTGGTTCCGTGATGTTGATTGCTTAGTTTTATAATAATTATTATCATCCAAACTTTCGCATGTATGATATTAGTGTGATAGACATTCTGTGCGGGGTCAGAATGAGTAAGTACTACTGGCAATAATAACTATGCGCTTCATTGGTTCAGAGACCTTTAAGGCGCTAATAGTAGCCGATGACCTTGAGCGAATGGGTGTGGCTACTATTTCGGCTCCGCACCACCCGCACCTTCCGCGCGGTTCCGCGCCGGTCGCGAAATATTTTTCGCGCGTAACCTAAGCCGCAATTGAAGACATCCGTGGAATGGTAAACGAATGCTGCGCAAGAGATTCGGGTTCGATTCCCATTACGGGATACATTTTTACAAGATCTGCAAGTAAGTACCTATGTATTTGTTCCTGGTCTGTGTTTTGTGGTAAGTAGGTACCTACCTCACTTCCTAGCATGATGTGAGTAACCTACCTTTTCGAAATTCTTGATACCCATGACGGATTCCTAGTGTAGGGACAGAACTAAGTAGGTAAGTACTTAGTAAATATGTGACTGTTGGGTTTTATGTTATTGTATCAACGAGTAGGTACCTACCTACGTAAATAAGATACGGGTGGAATGATTTCAAAACAAAATCTCTAAGCTAAAGAGAAAAGCTAAGAGAAAGGGAATACTGGATCTAAGATACAAAATTGCGGTTATAGGGGTAACTTATCAATCTTTCGAAAAACGAAACACCGAATTTTGAAATCCATAAAACGTTTAATAGAAACTCGAAATCCAGATACTATGTTTTACATAATATTATTACTCCGTTATAACGTTTCACAGAAGTCCCATTTGACAGAAACACTAATGCCAGATTATCAGTTCGTTTTTTTTTCATTCTACAACAATATCCTTATACCTTATTTTAAATGACAGAAGTAACGCTTACCAGAAAATTTCCAGCCATATAAAACCTTTTCCATCTTACTCAATTATTTATTATTGGAGAATAATAAGTCGAGCCGCAGAATTATTTTTTGGCCACGGAACCTAACTTCTGATTTTATAACTAAGCAACGGAAAAATAAGAAACCTTCTAATAAACTAACTCGTCTTTTTTACAGCATCAACTAAATATTCCAAAGAAAGCGTCAAGTAAATAACAACAATTATTTTTACTTGACCTACTGATTTATACATCGCCATCAAATTTACTAACTCAGCCACGGATTTTACAACTAACCAACAGTTTAGATTAGGTTAGGTTAGATTATGAAATAACTACGCGCGAGGTAAGCGAGCGTAGCGAGCGTGCCGACTGCCGCGGCAGCGGCCGCCGAAGCGACAGAAATCTAATTCATAAAGAATACAATATATTATACTCCGGTATTTTCGACATTTTAAGCATTCTACCTTCCAAGTATCGTCTTTATAAACTTCGATCAATCGATCTTTATACATTTCAAACATTCTTGATTTTGAAATTCGCAATTTTAAGCTTTGGCATTACAATTAATGTTACACTATATTTTTAACATGCTGAGTTATAAAATTAGAAGTAGATAGACTTACTTTATTGGTGTCAAAATTAAATATTTTAGGAGTTCCCGCTTGAATATGTGTTACAAATTTAGATCCTAAAAACAAATTAAGATGCTAAAAATAACTGCCATGCTGAGTTGTATTTACAGTGGCTTACATCGAGGATATTTAGTGGCTAAGATAGTAGTTTTTAGTGGCACATTGATAGTGGCTGACTTAGTAATTCAGAGGTCAATGTAAATTTTTAGAGGCGAAAAATGCTATTAAATAGAAGGCGGTTTAATTAGCACCCTTTATTATTTACGTAATTTGTGTTACTTTTTATGTTGCTTCTGTCATACCGTAAAACGAAACGTTTTTAGGTTATTATCGGTCTCAGAACCGAATCTGCCCACCCCGACTTCCACGTACAGTTGGGCCGACGGATCTAGGCGTTCGTGAAGTCAGGCTTTCGCTGCGCAGTAGAAAATTTTGTATGAAAAAGTTGCACTGCGCATCGAAACGGCTAACTTCACGAACGCCGAGATCCGTTAGCCCTACTGTAGTCTTGTCTGTCCTACCCTAGAGTGTTTTTATGAACACGGAGGCGCGAAGGGAGATGCAGCCCCCGCCCGCTGTGACAAAACGCGGCACCAGCACGAGCTGCGAAGGCTCATGCTGATGCTGCGTTTTGTTACGCAAGGGCGGAGGGGCTGCACTTCCCGAAGCGTCCGGAGCCGTCACAAATTCGAAATGGATGGAAGATTTAGGTTAAATTTTGATAATTTGCCAAAAGTGTTTGGTGAGGTTACTTAACCATCTAGCACGAAATTAGTTAGGAAATGTTAAAGGTAATAAAAAAAAAGTAACTAGGTACAATATGTATTAGATATCTACCTACAGTACTTCAAACTACATAATGGACATCGGTCATTTAATTTTATGGTACCCAGTATTTATAACGCTCTGAATTATTACTAGATGGCGCTACTAGTAGGCGTTTAGAAAGATTGAATACCTACATAATTTTGTAATAGGTCTTTCCTGAACCATGATTTTTCGGGATCACAAAATATATGGAAAACAAATTATATAGAAAACAAACATGCGGTAAAGTGAATTATCTGGATGTTAAAATTTCTGGAAAATGTTTAGATGTATTTTGTATTTCTGTCTTGTAAAAAAATAAAACAAATGAAAATCTGGCTTAAGAATTTATGGAATTCGAATTACTGTATTATGAAATAAAAAACCGGTCAAGTGCGAGTCGAACTCGTACGCCGAGGGTTCCGTGCGTAGCCATGGTGCCAATTAAGCTAGTCCGCTTACAGTACGGCCAACGGATCTCGGCGTGCGTGAAGTTAGCCGTTTCGATGCGCAGTGCAACTTTTTCATACAAAATTTTCTACTGCGCAGCGCAGAGCCTGACTTCACGTACGCCTAGATCCGTCGGCCCAACTGTAATTGTATGAGCGCCCATACAACTCGGAGGACAATTTTAATTGGCGTCAACTATGTATGTATGGGAACACCCTTTAATTTTCAACTTTTTTAACTTTTTGGAATTTTTCCTTTATTTGTGCTATAAGACCTTGCTTTTTGCCAAATTTCGTTATTCTAGGTCAACGGGAACTACCATTTAGGTTTTCGACCCAAAACCTCTAGGGTACTTCCGGTTGACCTAGAATTGTCAATTTTGGTTACAAGCAAGGTCTTCCAGCACAAGTAAAGGGAAAATTCCGAAAAATAAAAAAAAATGATAATTCAGGTAAGTTTTGGTACTCACAAGTTTTCACGAAAACCTAAATTTGCCTATATCTTTTTATAGTGTTGGCTCAGGACCTTGATTTTTATACTCACAGTAGGGACTATAGACCTTAGTATAGGGTATAAATTTCAACTTGCTAGCTCTACCCGTTCCTGAGATAATCGATGGTGACACACGGACAGACGGACAGACAGACGGACAGACGGACAAGAAAGTGATCTTATAAGGGTTCCTTTTTTTACCTTTTAAGGTACGGAACCCTAAAAATAAAAAAACCGGTCAAGTGCGAGTCGAACTCGTACGCCGAAGGTTCCGTACCTAGCCATGGTGCCAATTAAGCTAGTCCGCTTAATTGTATGAGCGCCCATACAACTCGGAGGACAATTTTAATTGGCGTCAACTATGTATGTATGGGAACACCCTTTAATTTTCAACTTTTTTAACTTTTTGGAATTTTTCCTTTATTTGTGCTATAAGACCTTACTTTTTGCCAAATTTCGTTATTCTAGGTCAACGGAAACTACCATTTAGGTTTTCGACCAAAAACCTCTAGGGTACTTCCGGTTGACCTAGAATTGTCAATTTTGGTTACAAGCAAGGTCTTACAGCACAAGTAAAGGAAAAATTCCGAAAAATAAAAAAGTTGATAATTAAGGTAAGTTTTGGTACTCACAAGTTTTCACGAAAACCTAAATTTGCCTATATCTTTTTATAGTGTTGACTCAGGACCTTGATTTTTATACTCACAATAGGGACTATAGACCTTAGTATATGGTATAAATTTCAACTTGCTAACTCTACCCGTTCCTGACATAATCGATGGTGACACACGGACAGACGGACAGACGGACAAGAAAGTGATCTTATAAGGGTTCCCTTTTTTACCTTTTAAGGTACGGAACCCTAAAAAGGAATCAAAAATCTGTCAAACGTTCCTATGGATTTCAAAAATCTGTCTTTTATTTTTCGTGACATAAATACGTAACCCAAAGCAAGGTAATCGTAAGTATGTTTTCGAATTGAATATAATTTTTTTGACTTTGATTATGGATGTTTTACTATAATAATGTTCTAGTGGGGTACGTCCGAAAACCAAAATGCCGATCCTTGAAATGCCGATGCTTCAAATAGCGAAATTCGATATGTTGAAATGTAGAAAGCTTGAAAGATAAAAAATCCGATTTTTTGATATTTATCCGATATATATCGGATATATATCCAGGCTAAGAAAAAGAAGCAAATTTCATTCTGTAACGGGATTTAACACTTTAAAATGTGAAAGCAATTTGTAAAATAATATAGGTAAGTGTCAAATTACCACATTTATATTTACAAACTTAAATAAAGTATCAAAAGAATTAGTGTTTATTTGAGAAAGAGTTTTTTTAATGAACACTTTAAAAAACACTTAAAATCACTTTAAAAAACAGTCTAAATTATTCGAAATTGTAGTTTTTCGCTACGTGTTGCCAGGGTAAACATTTATCTCCAAAATTTTTAGTTCAGAAGACAGGAAAAAATCCATTGATATATATCAAGATAAAAATCAATTGATATATATCGTGATATAATATCATGATATATCCGTGGCACGCGTGAATACGTTGACATGTATAAAACACCAACTTTTCAGGGCGGCCGTTTGAAAGTTTGACCTCTTCTGGTTTCTCGGTAAATTAGTTTACAGTATTTGTGTTAATTGTTTCTATGGTTATTTTATGCCCTCTTTCGAATGATGACAATAAATAACCAAAATTCCCCATAGTTTCCATGATATAAGACATGTCAACAAAAAAATTGATGATATTTAGGTTACGTCTCGAGATGTCCAGTTATGCCGCAAAAGATATCAACTTATTCACCTTTAATGTATGGAATATTGGTAGGTAAACAATGCTATATTATCGGATTGCAAACAGATAGAGACTATAAAACCGGTTTTTTGAGTTGCTGAAGTACCTACTTATTACTCAGAACCATTCATACCGTTTAGAAATGAGATTTAACATAGTAAGGGTAAGCTGATTTTAAATGAGCCCAAACACGGATGCTCTACTGTTAATCACTGAGAATTTGAATGGAATACAACCAGATTTTATCAGCACATCTGCTCATTGTCACCATATTATTACAATGTTTTCGGAACTAGAAAAAAATGCAAAGTTTCACCTCAATCGAAAACTTTACTGAGGAGTTTTGTTGAATAACTCCTGACTCCAGCAACAGATCAGCTTGTTGTTATCATAATATTACATTCTTATCTAGAGTCTATAAGTGTGCCAAATTTTAGCTCAATGAGACACTGGAAAGTGGGTCAAATTAAACTTGCAAGAATTCACTAAAAAAAATATGAGTTTTGTTGAACAGGTCCTGGCTCCATCATCAGATCAGCTCGTTGTTACAATAATATTGCATTGTCACCAAGAATCCATAAGTGTGCCAAATTTCAGCACAATCAGACACTGGGAAGTGGGTCAAATTAAACTTGAAAGATTTGACCCGAACACAATATTGAGTTTTGTTGAACAGCTCCTGACACCAGCATCAGATCAGCTTACTGTTAACATAATATTACATTGTTATCTAGAATCTATAAGTGTGCCAAATTTTAGCTCAATCAAACACTGGAAAGTGGGTCAAATTGCACTTGCAAGATTTCACTAAAAAAAAAGTGAGTTCTGTTGAACAGCTCCTGGCTCCATCATCAGATCAGGTCGCTGTTACAATAGTATTGCATCGTCATCGAGAATCTATAAGTGTGCCAAATTTCAGCTCAATCAGATGCTGGGAAGTGGGTCAAATTGAATTTGCAAGATTTAATCCAAACAAATATTGAGGTTTGTTGAACAGCTCCTGACTCCAGCATCAGATCAGCTTATTGTTAACATAATATTACATTGTTATCTAGAATCTATAAGTGTGCCAAATTTTAGCTCAATCAAACACTGGAAAGTGGGTCAAATTGAACTTGCAACATTTCACTAAAAAAAAAAGTGAGTTCTGTTGAACAGCTCCTGGCTCCATCATCAGATCAGCTCGTTGTTAAAATAATATTGCCTTGTCACCAAGAACCTATAGGTATTCCAAATTTCAGCTTAATCAGACACTGGGAAGTCAGTCAAATTTAGTTTTCAAAAGTAGACCCGAACAAAAATCGCAAGTTAATAATAAAAGCTTGTAAAAATCAAGCAATGTCATTATAGTTTAACAAATAATTAAAATCTATCAGTTTTCCATGTAAAAGCAATACTAAAAAAAAAAGATTTCTGAACTGACGTTTTGTTTACCAATACGAGTGACATGTTCGGTTATGCCAGCGCGAGAGCGCGCGGGCATAACTGAACAACTCAATGTATCACAATTTAAACGGAATACTTTGGTTAGCCATAACCTGACATTTTAATTTGTTAAAAGTTAATCAAAAATATCATATGTATATGTCGAGATATCATGTAACAAATATAATTTTGGCGAATGAGTAGGTTGATAAATCGAAGTATCTACAAAAACATGTGTGTGTTAGTGGCTTGAAAAATTGACAAGTAGTTATGTCAACTAAAATACGAAAAATGGAGGAGTTGGCAAGGCCATAACTCGAAAACTTGTCTAGCTAGGGAGCTGTCAATTTTTTTATAGATACTTCATAGGCGTAGATATCGTTTAAGCCAATAAAAGAAAAAATTGACATCTCGACATATCAACGTATTCACGCGAGCCACGGATATATCCGCTGATATATATCGGCGAACCCTGTTCTAAATACAGGTGAAATATTTTTTTATATCAGATGAGTAGTTTTTGAGATAACCTCCTACATACAAACACACTTTACCTCTTAATAAATTAGTATAGACAAAAAAAAATTTTTACATCGTCATAATTATTATTTCGAGCAGTACCTACTGGTTTCAAACTTTTATATTTCAAGCATTCTAAATTTTGAGCTTCGGCATTTTAAGCTTCTTTGTTTTAAGCTTCGGTATTTTGGCTTTCGGCATTTCGAGCATTCTGACTTTTAAGCATTCTACATTTTAAGCATTATACTTTACGAGCATTCGCTATTTCAAGCATCGGCATTTCAAGGATCGGCATTTCGGTTTTCGGACTTTTCATATGTACCCATCCTATTGTGTTCGAATTGAATAAAAGATTTTTGACTTTGACTTTGGATGTTTTACCAATGATGTTCTAGTATAGGTACCTACTCAAGCGTTATCACTCCAGTTTCAACTTGAACTTGTTCGGTCTCTGTACATTTGTGAATGAATAATATAATAATGTACGTGAGATCAGTACCTACGGTAGACACCTACCAAACAATAATGAGTAAGAATAAGAAGCGAAGAATACGGGTCGCTAAGATGGTGTCGTCGGTGACCCAGATTCATTACCTACTCTCAAGTGTATTTAGGTACCTACAGGTAAGTTAGGTAGGTAGGTACTAAGTAAAGTAGGTACATATCTACTTATTTACATCTATCTTCGTTCATTTGTTCCTACTGTCCGTGCACGAGTTGAGTGCAGAGCTTAGGAATTGGCTAGTGTTGAATTGAAGGACCACACATAGCTATACATAAGCGGCATTTACACGATAGAGATTATCCCACGGATCCGGACTGTACAGATATCTTTAAAGATATCTGTAAAGATATCTGTAAAGATATCCGCGGATAAAACTAGCGGCCTTTAAACGGTAGAGTTTTTCCCACGGATCCGGACTGTAAAGATATCTGTAAAGATATCTTTAAAGATATCTGTACAGATAACCGCAGATTTTGGACTAGCGCGTGGAACGGTATAAATTTACAAAGTTTTTTTCTTGATTCTTGAATTTTGAACCTTGAATCTGAAATTTTGAATCTTGAATATTTGAAGTGACAGCTGTCAAACTTCAAATGGCCATATCTCGGGAACTACTCGTCCTAGACTCCCCGTTCTCAGTTCAAATGAAAGCTATGACCAAGATCTTCATTTGAAGTTTGACAGCTGTCAAACTTCAAAGCGCCATATCTCGGAAACTACTCGTCCTAGACTCCCCGTTCCCAGTTCAAATGAAAGCTATGACGAAGATCTTCATTTGAAGTGACAGCTGTCAAACTTCAAATAGCCATATCTCGGAAACTACTCGTCCTAGACTCCCCGTTTCCAGTTCAAATGAAAGCTATGACCAAGATCTTCATTTGAAGTGACAGCTGTCAAACTTCAAATGGCCATATCTCGGAAACTACTCGTCCTAGACTCCCCGTTCCTAGTTCAAATGAAAGCTATGACCAAGATCTTCATTTGAAGTGACAGCTGTCAAACTTCAAATGGCCATATCTCGGGAACTACTCGTCCTAGACTCCCCGTTCTCAGTTCAAATGAAAGCTATGACCAAGATCTACATTTTCAATAACAGCTGTCAAAATGACATCTGTCATCTGAAATGTAGATCTTGGTCATAGCTTTCATTTGAACTGAGAACGAGGAGTCTAGGAAGAGTAGTTCCCGAGATATGGCCATTTGAAGTTTGACAGCTGTCACTTCAAATGAAGATCTTAGTCATAGCTTTCATTTGAACTGGGAACGGGGAGTCTAGGACGAGTAGTTTCCAAGATATGGCGGTTTGAAGTTTGACAGCTGTCACTTCAAATGAAGATCTTGGTCATAGCTTTCATTTGAACTGAGAACGGGGAGTCTAGGACGAGTAGTTCCCGAGATATGGCGGTTTCAAGTTTGACAGCTGTCACTTCAAATGAAGATCTTGGTCATAGCTTTCATTTGAACTGAGAACGGGGAGTCTAGGACGAGTAGTTCCCGAGATATGGTCATTTGAAGTTTGACAGCTGTCACTTCAAAGATTCAAGATTCAAAATTTCAGATTCAAGGTTCAAAATTCAAGAATCAAGGATCGAAATCTAGGATCGAAATCCAAGATCGAAACCAAGGATCGAAATCAAAATCAAGGATCAAAATCAAGGATCGAATTCAAGGATCGAAACCATGGATCGAAATCAAGCGCTGATTTTGTCGAGCGCGATAAAGTAAAAATATCCTGAAATTTAAATGACATGGGCACACTACTAATCCAACAACGAGTGTGAAAGAGACAAAGCTACCAAGAAAGCCTCTCAACAAGACCAACAATCCTTATAACCAAGATTAAATGATAATAGATCGTTGTGTGGACTGTACAGATATCTGTAAAGATATCCGCGGATAAAACTAGCGGCCTTTAAACGATAGAGTTTTTAGCACGGATCTGGACTGTACAGATATCTGTAAAGATATCTTTACGGATATCCGCGGATAAAACTGTCAAAGGTTGGAATGGCAGAGATCGATCCGCGGGAAAATCCGCAGGCCGATCTCTGCGTGTAAATGCTGCTTACACTACACCGTCAACGTCGTCGTCGGCGTCGTCGCGCGGATTGGTTTTACAATGTGAATTGACACTTATGTACATGCGCCAGAGAGGTCCTACCTAACTATTTTTGTACCTAGTAGGTATCTTATCTAGTAGTAGTAGGTATAGGTAGGTTACACGATATCATTTTATTTTGGAATTGGTATATACCTACCTACTTACCTACCTGTTTTCTTTATCGGGAAGTTGTCTTTTTCGCGACCTCCTAAAATAACAAACATACCTACTTACAAACATGAAAATCTACATACTTACTTAATATTTCTAATAGGTAGGTAAGGTAGGTATTAACAACAAATTATTATCTAACACTAAATATAGCGTCCATGCGCTAATAACTTTTAATTTCGTAACACTAAATAAGATCATGCGCGGATAACTTATATTACTAAATAAATCGTCTGTGTGCGAATAACATAAAATACCAATAAGTCGTCAAGCAAAAAAAGGTGAGTGCGAGGCAGACGAACACAACCATCCCGTACGACAGTCAGCGTTACTCTGCCGCCCGTCGCCCCTGCGACCGTAACGCCCACTAATTATTCGGAAAAATGTAAAATAATTAATTGCCACGAGAAAAACCGTCGCAGCAGAAAATCAAATTTGTAATTTGAAGGTAAAGTCTTTGCGCACATTTTAGTGAAAAAAAAATGACAAAATGTTATGTCGTTTAGAGGTAGAATCGAATCAAAAGTCGAAAACAGCTACACTTTGTTATTTTTTTTCACATAGTAAATAAACAGATAGAACTTTTTCGAATTTACATTTTGCAGATAAAAGGTCAAAGAATGACATATATTTTTTTGAGCACACAAAACTGATTCCTCTATGAGGAGAATGCCTCCAAATAAGACCAATCAGGTCCTATATTCGCCTTAAACTTCGTCGCTAGAGAAGACACTAGCTCCTACGAACTTACTGTTTCAAATCTTACTTTTCTTCTCTTTAGAGACGGTCGTTCACGGACGGTCGTATGAAAACGTCCGTCTATGAAACGAAGGCTTAAATAGTTACTTTGTGCCTGGGGCTAAGGTTGTCGCATCTTGCACGTCTTTAAGCCTTTGAAATGGGTTGTGGTCAGCACAAGTTAGGTTTAAAGTATCATTTCACTTTACTAAGAACTTAGAGTAAATTGTGCTTTACTTTGAATTAGAACAGACTATTTTGTGGACAGATTCCCTTTTGTGGAGAACGCCGACGATTATGTGGGCATTGTCTGCACCTGGCTGGTACTAATTGTTTTGTTTTTTTGCAAGGAAACGCTGATAAGGCGCGCGCCGCTCAATATAGCGAGCAAAAAGGATGGAAAGCTTGTTTTACACGAGGAAATGTGGTTTATAAAAACATTTGAAGACAAAACAATGAGTTTTAAATGTTAATTTCAAACCATCTAAAGCTCGAGAATTTATTGTCGATTATGACAATTTTTTTTTACAGAAAACAGGAAGTATTTTTAAAAGTTGGCCTATTTACAAGTTCCACAAAGATCAGTGCTTCTATTCATGCGCACGTGTACTGCTACTGCCTTGAGATGTCACTAACCATGTTATGCTCTTTTGAAAACAAAATAATGTTTACGAAATAATTATTTTCTCACAAAAACATTGATCCCAAAATCATATTCTCTTTATACTATATCGGTTCAGTTACGGAGAAATTCGGTAACACAACAACAAGTACTATAGCAAAATTAGGGTTTTATTTGAGTAAAGGATTTGCTTCAGAACAATCCAAAGATTAGCAGTCATGATTATTGTCAGAATCACGACTGCTAAATGCAATGTAACTGTACTTAAATGCTAGGGTTTTCTCATTCATACGCCTAATTGACAGACAAAGTAATGCACTACATTCACAACTAGCATACGACACGAACGACAAACATAAAAAATAGCACCGTATCTATTATCCCAAACAATTTTATAAATGCGAATGTAAGTTTGTTTATTTGTTATTTTTTACATACAATTATGCTTATACGTTGTCAAGAGTTCAGGATAGGACATAAGAAACCATTCAGAAAAAGTAATGGTTCTAATGCCCGGGTTACACGAGGCTAGTTTTTCAAGCTAGGATAGCAAGCTAGTGTTAGTAAGCTAGCAAGCTAGTACTTCTAGCTTCTTGTAGACACAACTAGCTTCATTTCTAAGCTAGTACACGAAGCTAGTAGCTTAGAAATGAAGCTAGTTGTGTCTACACGAAGCTAGAAGTACTAGCTTGCTAGCTTACTAACACTAGCTTGCTATCCTAGCTTGAAAAACTAGCCTCGTGTAACCCGGGCATAAGGGATAGAAAAATAACGTCTACATTAAAGCGATCCGGGAAAAAGTTTGTATCACCATTTTATTACCATACCATTTTTATCTTTGGAGTCAAATGCAACAGAAAATTGACTAGAATGAGCGATATCTTTATTGCGAATGGTGAATGCGCGACAACCCTGTTGAGTCTCTTGCTTGTGCGCAGCTAATTGACAGTTGCACTCAATGGATTACCTCATATTCCAGTCTAGTATATTTTAAGTCGAACGTCTTCGTCCGTCTTCATGCCTGAGGTGTTGAATCCTAATTCTCGGGTCATTCTGTAGCAGAGTCATTCTGTAGACTCATTTCGAATTCACTCAAGTGACCGAGCTCACGAAATACAGAAGAATGTATGTTGAGAATCAAATTTCGAATACGAAATTTGAAATCTCACAGCGGATTCAGCTCTTCGACGTTCGAAGTGAGTTTACAGAATGACTCTGCAAACCTCGGTGTGCGATTCTCAAGCGCAGAAGAAGTTGAAAGTAGCAGAAATAACAACACCGGTTACAATTTTATACTTCAGGAGAGTCGAGGCGCGAACGGGCAGAGTTTCGCCTGCGATTGAGAAAAGTGTGCGGGGAGAAATTCAAACATCTCAACAAGACAAAGTAAGTTTCACCTTGGAGTCAGGTGCAACAGAAAAGTGACAATGGAAAGTGCGATATCTTTATTGCGAATGTAAAATACGTGACAGCCCTGTTGTGTCTCGCTTGCGCGCAGCTAATTGACAGTTGCACTCAGTGCGCGACACGAAAGCACATTCCCGGCACATAGATTTGTGCGAACTATTTTCAGATTGCGTGAAAAGTTCATTACTTTTTATTTATCTGCTGATTTTAGACATAATAATATGCTTGGTATTTTGCATGTTGTTTTAACTCAGAAATTAAACAGAAACCTCTAGATCTCTAAGTAAAATTCCAAGTTCATGTAACTTGGAATCAATTAAATTGAAAAGGATGAAGTTCATTGCTTTCACTAACCAGCAGATATTGGTAACTTTTACTCATAGAGTATTATTACATTATAAAGGGAGTACCTAATCAATGCTCGGAGATGTTGAAACAAAACAAGCCTTTATAATAATAGCATCATGAATACCTACATCTACGCTAATACGCATTTACAACCACTCGAAAGTAACAAAGTGCATTCATAAAGTCCCAAGTGCTCATTCCGAAGCACTGAAGCATGCATTAGCACCGAAAATGGCGCCATGAAAACACCCTTTGTTCATATCCGTTAGAAGTTTAAAATTTAATTTCTATATTATCAGCATGCAGGACTAATCTTATAAGAAGGGATTGTGGCAACAGGCTTCCAAATGCACAGTGACAGCTTGAGCCCATGAGACTGCAAAATTAGTAGAGCCACGTTACCTCCCCCCTCTCCCTCCTTTCCCCTTACCCCCGTCGGGTGACGTAATAGCACCCTACACGTGAGCCAGCGCAAGACGTCACTTGAAGGTAATACTTACATACATAAAATTATACGTCCATTTGGCACGAATGCCAAAATCGTTCTGGTACGGTGTGCCGTAAATGTAGCATTTGATAATAACCAGGAAATGTGGTGCAACCACAAAGATTTGCTAAGTATAAGTATTGTTTTGTTCAGGCCAGACAAAAAACTCTTACAGAGCGTTAACAAAAACTTTGTATAGCTAGACCAGATAAAACTAAAATACATATTTAAACTTTCGCGACTTGAACACATTTTTAAAATTATTATTATCGGGACTTAATCGCGTAATGAAATTGTTTTATTTACCTCGACGTTTCGGCGACGTTACAGTCGCCGTGGTCACGAGTAGACTGATGACCGAGTCATTACGCGATTAAGTCCCGATAATAATAATTTAAAAAAATAAAATACTGCTCTACAAAAATCTTTGTAGAGCTAGACTAGATCTATTATTAAGGCTTGATGAAATGATGGAACAAGGTCCTATACGCTATTTACATTGTGTAATACACATTCCAATATACACTGTGTATTTTGGAAATAAATTATCGTCTATGTATCATAATCATAAACTATGTCTACCGTGCCTTGGGGATACAGTCGTGATCATATTTCATTTTCATAAACTACTTACAAACATTGAAGACTCAAAAGTGATCAGAAAGATCAAAAACCTTTATCTTACCTTTTATTGACGTAATAAGTAGGGAAACCTGATGGAACTGCCACCGTGCTTACACTAGCACCCACGCATAGCGTGAGCAGTCTGGAAACAATTTACCTTTGTTGGCACTGCCAATAACAATAACGTTTATCAAATTACGCGGGCCGACTTGGTTGGCGCATTTGAGTAGAAAGCCTGCAACAGTATGCCAGAACAGGTACCGGGTCGTTACCGGTAGGAATATCTTTAACAGGAGTAGAATCAGGACGTTTCAAAGTGGTCATAGCGGTCCTACTGAATAAATGATATTTGAATTTTGAATTTTTTGAATTTATACGTAAAATTACATTTAGGTGTGTTCGTAATGGTCCTCCTTCGAAAATAATAACAATTTTTTTTGCATTTATAGGGTCACCTTGACTGGCTTCCCAAAATGTATTTTGCTAGCGAGTAGGCAAAATAACGTCTAAGTCGGTCTTCTAGTATATTAATATTGGCAGAATTTCCACAATAGCAGTTTACTGCTTGACTTTCTCTCCAATTGCAGACAAGAGAGCACGATCCTTGGCTTCATAATAAAGAAGAATGCATTAATATTAAAGTGAAATAAATCTTCTAAACTAATATATCTACATACATTAAAGATCAAAATCGCTTGCATCGTCATCGTATTTCAAAAAAATTGACAATCTGCTTTCTATCTGAATGTGGTGCTATATGAAAGGAGAACAAAATTGACACAGTGATATAAACGAATATAGAACTGCTTGGATCTGAATAATTTTAGAGAAGGTTTGAAATCGATACTGTCTCGATTGGTGGTCGACAGCAACTATACAGGTCGATCTATTTTCTGCAACTGCCTCATTTACACTCTATAGGTACTTTATTAGATGATTTGACTCTTTATTCTTGCAAAATTAAATCGAGTTTTTCAAATACGATTTAATTTGATTACAAACAATTTCAATTTACACTTTGTAGTGCCTAAGGGCCTGTCACAAGCATTTCATTTTTATGTTCATAACAATTACATTTTCATGGAAATCAATTTGACTTTGTTTAAATAAAATGTTATTAAAATATTTTTATAAAAGCTTTTTTTGTAAATACACCTATAGGTAAGTACCTACATACTAAATTTCTGTTAAAATTGTTAGAACATGGTATAGGAGTCGTACAAAAGGTAAGGTTGGATTAGTAATATTATACGTTTGAACAGTCAAAAATAAAGAATCACTCTCCCTTGTTTGAAGCAAAAGGCTTGGCTGCTCGCGTGTTGGTACGTGTTTGCATCGGTAATTTGTTTGGCGGCGGTACACGGCTGACTACATTAATGGATCTGAGTCTCGCACGCGACGAGACAATCTAGACTTGCCACTCACACTGCGAACAACATATCTTAGGTTTGATTGTGTTTTGGTAATTTTTAAAGAGCAATAAATATCTTGCACAACGTTTGTGGTGCACTGGACCACTGACCGATGACACAGAAGATTGCTGGTTCGAATCCTGCCGCAAGGCAAATGTTTGTATGATCTGCAAATACATATTTGTCTCGGTTCTGGGTGTTTTCTAGGAATAATGTGTATGTATTTACAAAAAAAAACAGTATTTAAGTAGTAATCAGTCATGTAGCTCCCATAACACAGGTTCTGCTTACTTTGAGACTTGATGATACATGATGATACTGTGTGAAATGTGAGAACTATATAAATAGATATTGCTGGATATCTATTTATATCATTCTCGGAATAGGACAAAACAAAGAAAAAATAATAGAAAAAATAAAAGGTGTTTATTGTAAATCATTTTTAGAAACTCATGATGGAATCAAGAGCTGTGCAACAGAGCTCGTCAGTAACATTTAAAAGACTTGTATGTGTGTGTGTGTGTGTATGTTCATTTGAATCAGCTCGCGATTGCCTACTGAAATCTTGTTACTTAGGTACTTGAAAAATATTTCTTCAACAAATTATTTGTCAAAATTTGTTTCCAAACGATTCATATTTCATTCGATATTATAATTTGAATATTAAAGTTCAACAAACCTAATAATCATTATTCATGTTTTACTGGTAAGCAGATGTTCAGGGCTTCATGTTTAAACTTATTAACTTCCAGCTTTTAATATTCGAAAACAATGTTCAGAAGTTACTTTCATTTTGATTAATTCTCTTACGAATACCGAAGCGACGTTTTAAAGCCAGACACTTTGAAACAATACCAGACTGTTTGTCTTGAAATTCTGTATTCCTGTAATTTATCTATAAGTGTCTCTAGACGGTATCGACTCAATCTAACTAGTGCCGAACTTAAACAAGCCGCACAAGCTCGACTCGGCATTTTGAATCGGTGCCATTTTACAAGACACACAGTATTGTAGGATATACAATTTGTAAGTATAAATTAATGGATATAGAATAATTTATCTTTTAGTTGTATGTGACAACAGACATACGATTAAACCACGAAAAATAAAGTCACGTCACGTGTGGGGCTGACTAAGCCACGGGTTTCCTCACGATGTTTTCCTTCACCGTTTAGAGCGCCGTTAATGCGCCTATAATTTTTTCGAAATTAAAAATCCATTGATGCACGGCTAGCATTCAATCCCACGACCTTCGGATCGAATGTCGAGGTACTATCTCCCTCGGCCAATAAGGCTTTTCTACTACTACTACGGCGGTACTAAAAAAGGTACAGATTATTGGGTCAAACAACCGTACCAACAAGAATGAATTCAGATTGCATCGCATTCGCTTCAGACGCTGCACTGTAAATTCAAAGGTCCCTGTAATGAGTTTCGGTAACGCCCGTAGCTTGTATCAGAATGCATTGCTGCACTCTTGAAAGACTGGAGCGAAGCCCGCATCAAAACAGGGATTGTAAAGCCAAGAATACAACAGCTGGAAATATAGTTTAGAATAATCATTTTGTTTTAAGAAAATGTACAGCGAGTTACAAAAAAACTAGATAGTTTTTACACTAATTTTATGAACTAGCTTCCGCCCGCGACTTCGCTCGCGTGGTCAAACCTGGATAAAAAGTTAATATTAGTGTTAATAATACTGGATAATGTCCTATCTTGAAGAACAGAGATGGTTGGAGAGATTTGGGGTACAACAGTATTTTTCAGAACGATAATAACAAACTATGATGGATAAACTTCATTACGCTTTAAAAGTCCAAATGTGCTACTTTAAGTTCAATTTAATGTGGGTTTGTTTTAAAACTAAGAAAAGTCCAAATTGACAGATAACGCTGCAGATAACTTTAACCTTAACTTTAGTCCTTAACTTTAACTTTTTGAACAATTTGTTTTAAAAGCTTTAGCAGTAGAGTTCCATGATGAAACTGAGATATAGAGGCGAACCAGTGTCATGTATTGAATAAGTTACTGTAGGTATAGATTACATTTTGTCACAGGTTTCATCAAAATTTGCAATCTTTTTGCCTTCACTAAAAATAGAAAATTCTTTACAAACTTTCACGCTAATATGCTGCGATCGCACGTGAGAACTGACCTTAGCTTACAGGAATACATTTGGAAAATGCTGCTTTTAAAGTTAACCCAGGTTTCGTATCCGACAGTACGTGACTAAAATCAAAATTTATGCCATGCCGTTGACGGGCGACGAAAGCCTAATCCCCAAAATCCGTTACTAAAAATGGATGCTATTTTTGAATATCCCAGACTTTGAACCAGAATAACCTCTGTTGTTTACTTTATGGACCTAAGTTTGCTAAACTAGTGGACGACGAGTTGAGTGTCAAGGGTCGAATTGATAACAATTCGCCAAAGTCTTTGCAAATATGTTTTTGCATGTTTCACTATTTAGAAGTAACTTTTTGCATGAATATTAAACAACATTAACAACTTTTCTAACACGATAGTTTGTAAAGGTTGGTACCTACTAGAAGAAAATACACTTGCTAGGAGGTTTACTGTTTAATGACTTAAAATACTTTAGCCAAGAGTTCTTTGATAGGTAATATAATAACTTATTATTAAATAATATCACAATATATAATAATATATTAATTTAAATAATAACTAATTATTAATTCTGTATTAAATCATAAATAAGATAAAGTCAAGAAAATTATTCCAAAATTATTGATCTTTCAAACAAAATCACAAAAAAATACATAAGCAGGATATTAGGACCCACGTCTCTCTCTGTCTTTTCTTTTGACACAAAAGTCTAAAAACTGCTGACAATGATGCGAAGTCCTAAATGTTTACTTATTTTGTGAATCTAAGTTCAACAAAACAACAATGGCGACTATCATAGAGTTTTATGATAATAGTTAAATATTTTTTTAGATTAAGTATGTAGGTACTAGTATTTACCTACTTTATGTAAACTTAATGTTACAATAAGATAAGATAAGATAACGTTTATTAATCCAAAAAGTGTGTCTATTTGTGTTACTTAGTGTAAAATTTTATCAACATCTAACTAATAAGTATAAACAAGACGTATTATTTAAAAAGCAACCTTCTTTATTCAACTTTACACTCGAATAGTTCCATATTTCACGATTTTCCCTTAACATTCTCAAATTGTTTGGCTCTTGAGGTAAAAATATCCTTTCAAACTATGACATGATAAAACGCTGCGGATAAGCGTAGGATTTTGATACGCTAGAAATGATTTTTGATCTTCGAATTTGATTTGGTTTATTTCATTCTGTCAGACTATTGGATAAGTTGTGTTGTTTAAAAGAAGATTATTTAAAGGAGCCGTGTTGGCCGAGGGGGATGGTACTAGGGTTCGAATCCTGCGAAAAAAATTTATGCTCATTAACACGAGCTCAGAACGGTGAAGGAAAACATCGTGAGGAAACCCACGGCTTAGTCAGCTCCACACGTATTGACCATGTCTTTCCTGTGGATATGGCTGGTTAAGCTGAGATGATGGTTTAGGTGCTGACTAAGCTTACTCCAACTCAAATAATATCCCAGGCACTACAGTGCCCCGTTAAGTGTAGGCAAAGATTGCTCCTGACACTGTATGAATCATCTAGTAAAGATGAAGGTAAAGGTCTAAGTTTTTTTTAAACGACTTAGTCTAGAATTTGATAAGTGTTAATAGAAACTAGCTTATGTTTTATGGATGATAAAAAGCCTACAATAATATTCGAAACTATAAAACCTTTTTTGATTTACTTTGGCGTAAAGGCACATTTAAATATAATCTAAACAAAACATCAATACAAACTTTCACAAATAAATTATTACCAAGGATTTAACCCAAAAACAAAACATTATCTCATTCAAAAAACTTTCTATCCCTACTGCACAAAATACAGTTTAATGTTCCCACCGCCCTCTAAATAAATCCTACTCAACTGTGAATTCAGAACCAAGTATAAATTACGGGCCCTATACGGGTTATCTTTATGTCGTGGCGACGCGGCGTGCCTGGCCAATTAAACGGGTTTACCTCGCCACAAAGAATGACTAGTTAGCCTCCGTCACACTATTTGCACCTACTATTTGTACGTAGGTTTACTGTAGACAGAACAGTCACTAACAAAAGTAGTTAAACATGATTCGTTTACTCAGCTACACAAAGCGAACGTTCGTTTTGGTTAACAAATGGTTACGAAGCATGGCGATTCATCAAATGATAATCAAAAGTCATTTTTAGTCCAAAATCAGAACAAGAAGGTCATTTGGGGTTTTTTTACCCTCTTGTGTCCCATTGCTGGGCATAGATTTCCTTCCCTTGATTTTCAAGACTGTTTTTACAAGCTTTTTTAAAAAAAAATTGTTGAATGACTTTTGTAACTCATTGTACTAGAGTTGGTGAGCTTTGTAAATAGGTATATTGTACCTTTGTATGAATAACGACGGCTAGACAGCTAATAATAAACTAAAATAGAGAGATGGGTACCTACAAATTAATTTGACATATGAATTAATTTTACCGACCTTGCTGACCGTGATGTAAGGTGCGTATGATTTCCATGGGGATAAAAAACTGGTTGTCTGATAAGTTGGTTTACTGACAATAATTTTACGTGTTAAAGTCATAGAAAAATTGCATAGGTACTTTTATGAATTGCCGAAAGCTTAGGCCGATCGTGCTTCTCTATCGCTTGTTCCGCGCTCTAGCTTGCACGCTCGGCTTAGGCGTAACGTGACACTTTTTCGTGCGTGCAGCCGGCGTTCATCGATTTATAAGACGGTAACACGTCAAAAACTAACAATAAGTACCACGTATGGAATAGCCACTCCTCGTTATCCTGTACGAGCTAATTTTGAAGATTATTCTTATTTCGTGTATTATTCTTATTTTTAATAGCAATAATTTGTACGCATTACCTTTTTTTTATGTTGAAGTTCGATTGAGTGTCCGTGTTTTGGTAGTGTTTATTAGAATTCATACCTACCTATGTATTTTTGAGTTTGGGTTTTAATGAGAAAAAATATTCGTCCATCATTAAACAAAAATGGCAAACGTTTTTTCGTAAATTTGTTTGAAAACGTGTGCCTTTTAAATTAAATTCAATTGAATGTTCCAGAGCGAAATTTGACAAGGGATCATTTCACGCTTGACCTTTTGCGGATTACGAATTAAACAATTTCTCACTGAGAGAAGACTTTCATCATTTGCAATAAATTCGGTTCGGTAACTATGTAAATAATAGGAAATAGCTTAACCGAAAATATCTTTATTGGGTCTTCTATCTTGAATTATCTATATAATGTAGGTAAAGGTATGTGTAGTTCGGACACATACCTATTACTACCACGACACTATGCTTATAGTTAACGCTTTGGTTGATAAAAGGTTTGTCATAGAAATTAGGGCCCAGGACACCATGGTTGCGCCACCATGGTGTTCGAGTGAGATAGAGCCCTAATTGATTGCTCTAAATTAGAAAGAAAATCGTTGTTTAATTTGGTCGATAATTGAAAGATTTCAACTTCAACTTCTTCTTTGTGGCTACTGTGACTAGGGATGTAAAATTGATAGATATATCGTGACACTTATACAGCTCATGCAGATATCTACAAAGAAGGCAGTCAAAAGTCAAAAGTCAAAAGTCAAATTCGTTTATTCAATAAGATCACAAGTGTACCACTTTGAAACGTCTTAAGAGCTAGGTGATTCTACTCCTGTTCCTTCGCGACCAAGACCGTGAAGAACCAGGGCAACAAACACGGTTTGGGGCTTAACACTCTTTTCGGTGACACACTTTTTGTTTGTAATTTTTTTTTTTATATATTTTTTTTATGTAAGCAATTATTACAAATGTTACAATTATTATTTGTTACAATATTTTTATGATTTAATAATAACGGAGTTGGAGCATATTCAGTCCCAGGCCTTTTTGTCATCCAAGTAATCTGATATTTTATAATACGCTTTTTTATAGAGATGACGTTTAATTGATTTCTTAAATTTGTTGATTGATAAGTTTTGCAATTCGCCTGGGACTTTGTTGTAGAAGCGTACACATTGCCCTATAAATGATTTACTAACTTTCTCAAGCCTAATTGTGGGAACAGCGAGTTTATCTTTGTTTCTGGTATTAACATTGTGATTATCACTTTTTTTCTTAAATAGTTTAATATTTTTTCGAACATACATTAGATTTTCATAGATAAACTGACAAGGCATAGTCATTATAAATATTTCTTTAAACTTATTCCTAAGTGACTCCCTGGGACCCATACAATAAATTGCTCGAACAGCCCTCTTCTGCAGCACAAACACGGTGTTAACACGTTCAGTGCGGTACAGGACATATATGGGTTGTACGCGACTTTCTTCTGGTGCGGAAGGTAAAATTGTAGTTTTACCGCTGGTGCGGGGGCTATTTCTATACGAAATCCTTTATGTAAAAAAGAGTCAAGTATACTTTTCTGTAGCTTATTAAAAATATAAGTAAAATTTGCCATAAAATTGTACAGGACACATATGGGTAGTACGCACTTAAAAGCAATTTTCGTAATTCTGTGCGTTACCATACATATATGTCCTGTATCCGCAGACCCGGTGTCGCGCTGATTTTTACAGTAGTGCGGAGCAATCCCTATCTTATTAGCACGTCATTTGTCGATTATTACATTAACGCCAAAATTAAGCGATCTCATAAAATGTTATCGATGGTCGCAATTTAATTGAGGATTGAAAATCATCAACATCCTAACTCAGTTATTAAAAAAATCAATTGCCGCATGTATGTTCCCGCACTACTTAAGAACGGCTTGACTGATTTGACTGATTCCTTTTTTGTTTTGTTTGTAATTGTACGGACAAGGTTTTTATAAATTAAAATTTTGTAAGTATGCGGTGGAGGTCTGCGCCGAACAAAATTGACCAAGGATGCACCAAAAATGAGTCCTGCATATACTTCCACCAGGACCATAAATCCATGCCGGGGTGTTTAATTTAGCTTGTGATTTAAGTAAATGAAGTTTTGTTCATATTCAGAGAAATAAATGCTACTTATCGATATCGATTGTTCAAAATACGGTTAGAACATCACTAAACTTGTGTAAAGGACAAACGTTTTGACCCTATTTTCAGTGCGGTACAGGACAATTTTGGTGGGTATTTAGTTTTAGGTATAGCTTCTAAAGTATTCATCAGATCCCCGTCCTGGCTTACCATATGTTAGATAAGGTTACAATCTACCCAAATAATTAAAAAAACAACATTAAATTACGAAATTCATTAAATTATAGGCATTTCAAAAAAAACATAATACAGGACATATATGTCATGTACCGCACCAGGAGTAACTCTCGTACCTACCATAAATGTCCTGTATCGCACTGTCTGAAAGTCTTGCAAATACGGTCCCGCACCGAACGTGTTAATATCTGCAGCACTCCCCCACAACAGAATGCCATAAGACATGATGCTGTGAAAGTAGCTGAAGTAGACTAGCCTAGCAGTATCTACGTCCGTGTATAGACGTATTTTTTTGACTGCGTATGCTGCAGAACTAAGTCTCTTCGACAATCCATCTATGTGCGGACCCCATTGAAGCTTATTATCTAAGGTTATGCCTAAAAATGTAGTGGTGTCCACGAGATTTATTTGTTCGTCTTTTATTGTGACTTTGCATTTTACTTCTTTAACATTTGGTAAAATAAATCGTATACATTTAGTTTTTTTCTCGTTAAGTAATAAATTGTTCACATTGAACCATTCTACAACCATAGACATAGCATTGTTTACTTCGTCAAGGTTAACCTGTTGTCTTTTCAACTTGAATAAAAGTGAAGTGTCATCTGCAAACAGTACAATCTCATGGTCATTTTTAACTATTTTCGGTAAATCATTTATATAAATTAAAAAGAGAAATGGACCTAGTATTGATCCCTGTGGCACACCCATTGTTACCAACGACCCCGGAGAACATTTTCCATTTACGTCAACTCTTTGTATTCTGTCACTTAAGTAAGAAGTGAGAAGGTTAAGAGCAACACCCTTAACACCATAGTGGTGGAGTTTCCTTATTAATGTTTCATGATGAACGCAATCAAATGCTTTTGATAGATCACAAAAAATACCAAGCGCATCATGAGATTTTTCCCAAGAATTAAAAATATGTGATATTAGCTCAACACCGGCATCAGTGGTTGAGCGACCTCTTGTGAACCCAAATTGTTTGTTGTCAAGTAGGTTATTTTGATCAAAATGTCTTTGAAGTTGTATGAGGATTAGCTTTTCGAATATTTTACTAAACGTTGGTAAGACTGATATAGGTCTAAAATTGCTGGGGTCAGAATGACTACCTGATTTGAAAAGGGGTGATATTTTACTATGTTTCATTAAATCCGGAAACATACCACTATCAATGCATTGGTTGAATATTAAAGCTAGGTCAGGTGCAATGATGTCAATCAATGGTTTTACAACGCTAACGGAAATCCCCCAGAGGTCTTTGGTTTTTTTTACATTGATTAATTTAAAGGCTTTTATGATATCTTGTTTATCCACATAATCGAAAGTGAATTGAATGTTACATTCTGGTAAATTATCTTTTAACAAGGACTCCGCGATTATGTGGGATGACTTCAAAGATTTAGTAGTAGAGACTGGAATGTCAGTGAAAAATGCTTCAAATGCTTTGGCTACCTCATCATCTTGGTTAATGATGGAATCACCAATTTTAAGATGGTATGTATTACAGTGATCTTTGACTTTTCCAGTCTCACTATTAATCACACTCCAAGTTGCCTTTATTTTATCTTGGCTGTTTTTTATTTTATTACTTATAAACAATGATTTTGCTGTGCGGCAAACATTTTTAAAAACTTTTGAATATTTCTTAACTTTATCTATAAACTCTTCACTAAAATTATATTGTTTTTCATCATAAAGTTCATATAAAGTTTGTCTGCTTTTATGAATTCCTGCTGTTGCCCACTCACAAAAAGTTAAACCTTCTGTAACCATGATCGATTTGGATGTATATATTGCATTAAATTGCTTGTTAAATTCATTAAAAAATGTATTGTATAAGGAATTTAGATTATCATTATTATAAATAAGGTTTGGTAAAGTATTTATGAGTTTTGATTTAAATTTCTCCAATCGATCAATGGTCATTGGTACATAAGTAATTTTTCTTCTTACATTTTGTCTTGGTTTTGTTTTAATTTTAATTAACTGACCGAGATGGTCTGATTGAACAAAACTTATGGTACTTTTATATATTACATTTACATTTGTAAAAATGTTGTCTATACAAGTGGCAGTAGTAGCTGTGATTCTTGTCGGTTCCATAAAAGATGGTTCTAGATTAAATGATTTAAATAAACTAATTAATCTGGTACTTGAGGAGTCTCTTTCTAACAGATTTACATTAAAATCGCCACATACTATAATTTGTTTCTTAGATTTACATATTTTATACAAAACTTCTTCCATAGCTTTTTCAAAAATATTAAATGTGGCAGAAGGCGGGCTATAAACGCTTACAACGATGAACTGCTCCAACTCTACGCATGCAATTTCAATGTGTCTTTGTACAGAGTGGTGGACAATATCTTTGCGTTCTTTAAATTTTGAAATGGTAATTGCGTGAAATGGTAGGTACATCCATGCATATCTTCGGGACTTCTCGAAAATACATACTTATCTAAATATGAAAACAAAGTCTAAATTGTGAATTTTAATAGTTTTAAAGATAAAAGGCAGGTAACCTAGCTTAGTTACTCGCATAAGTCGCTTGCGATATTTTACATGCTACATAAAACTTCTATGGAAAGCTCAAAAGTAGGTACTTAAAGAGCCTGCAATAAACGCGTGGCTTCATAAGTCAGTTGTCGTGTCGTCGACACGAAACTGCCACCCTTGACTATAAATCCATCAAATAAACTAGACTTTTACAATCATTGTTACTACTCCCTTCCGGCCACTCCTGTCCTTGTTTGCTTATTCAAATAGGTATTTATGTGAATATAGTTATTACTTTATTATAGGAGCATTATATTATGACAAACGATCACTATCAAAATTGATATTAAAAATTCTGCTTAAAGGTTTAATTGCAAATTTTCCGTAAAGCCACTAGATTTTAATTTTTAATAAAAAACAATTTATCTAGGGTAATACTCCTCCTCCTTAATCGTTCCCCCATAGTTGAGGATCGTGACTCCGTGCAAGTACTTGTTGTATGGTTTTTCTCCATCTGCCACGGTCTTCGGCTTGATGGAGAGCGACACTAACGGGCATGTTTAAATGTTCTGACACCTGGTCCGACCATCGCTTTGGGCTCCTCCCTCTGGATCTTTTGCCCTCTATTTTGCCTGTTATTATTAGCCTCTCCATGTTGTCGGCGTTTCTCCGCGCGATGTGCCCGAAGTACTGTAGAACTCGCTGTAGGCAAATAGAGGACAGGCGTTTGGTTCGTTCGAGTTTAAGCTCTTTTAAAACTGAGACGTTGGTTCTTCTAGCCGTCCAGGGGATTCTCAACAATCGTCTCCAGACCCACATTTCAAAGGCATCTATTCGTTTCCGGTCAGCTGCTGTCATGGTCCAGGTTTCCGAGCCGTATAGGAAAATGGGGAATACTAGCGTGCTTGCTACTTTAATTTTAGTTATTCTGCTAATGTTACTGTCTCTCCATATCCTATTAAGCTGGTTCATGGCTGTTTTGGCCATGCCGATACGTCGACGGATTTCGGATTCGCTCTTTCCCTTATTGTTGATCGTTGAGCCTAAGTATTGGAATTCATCCACAGTATCGTATTCCTTCAACGCGTCTGACAGGTAGATAGTGTCAGAGCGATCAACAATCATCAACTTGGTTTTTTTTCTTGTTGATGGTGAGGCCCATTTCTGCACTGACCGATTTTAAACGGTCTAAAAGATCAACCATTTCGGTTTCCGTGGATGCGAATAAAGTTGTGTCATCGGCGTATCGAAGATTAGAAATGGTAACTCCCCCAACCTTCACACCACCATTCCAATCCTCCAGAGTCTTACGCATTATGTATTCGCCGTATATGTTGAATAATATGGGGGATATGACACAACCTTGACGCACTCCTTTTTGAAAACCGAAGGGATTTGAAGTGGTATTTCCTAGGCTGATTGTACCGAAACCCTTTTCATATAGCTTCCTGATTAGAAGCACCAAATGCCCTGGTACTCCAAGCTCTTTGAGAATGGACCATAAGTTCTGCCATCTTACACAGTCGAACGCTTTTTGATAGTCTACAAAACACATTACCAGCGGGGTGTTAAATTCGCGACATTTTTCGACGACTTGTCTCATGTTTAAGATCTGTTCCCTGGTCCCTTTTCCTTTGACGAAACCGGCCTGTTCTTGTGGGATTTGCCAGTCCAGGAAAGATCTGAGGCGATTGTTGATAATGTGCAGGAGTACTTTGCTAGCGTGTGATATCAGAGCAATGGTTCGATAATTGTTGCAGTCTCTTACTGAACCCTTCTTATGGAGAGGCAAGATGGATGAGTGAACCCATTGTTCAGGCCATTCACATGTGATCCAAACCGCGTTACAGATTTCGTGCATTATGGTTACTCCTCGTTCTCCAAGCGCTTTGATAGCTTCAGCTGTAATGCGGTCACTACCTGGAGCTTTGTTTGTCTTGAGCTTATTGATTGCATGTTCAACTTCGGCTCTCAGGATATCTGGTTCAAGTTCTGTTAGCTCTGGGTCAGAGTTCAAATGATCATTGGTAGGAGCAGGGGATTTATCTTGGTATAGTTCAGCGCAGTATTCCCTCCATCTCTCTGCTGCTTTCGCTATGTCATGTATTGGATTCCCCTCCTTGTCATCTACTATAAAAGATCTTTGTTTAAAGCTATGCGTGATCTTGCGTATTTTCTTAAACAAATCTGCGGTTTGATATTTCTCGGCGTGAGTTTCAATTTCTACACAAATTTGTTCCAGAAACTGATTCTTGTCCCTGCGACAGCGAGTTTGGATTAACTTGTGTAGTTTCGAGTATTCCAGTTGCTGTTCAGCAGTGGCTTCCTTGGGTATCTAGGGTAATAATCATCTTTAAACTATATGTCAGTCACTTTTAATTAAGCCACATACAAAAAAATCTCAGAAAAAAAAAAGCCTCTAGAGACCAAAACGAACACTAAATGTGTGAAGAAGTATGTATATGTACTTACTCATTTCTTTAAGACCATAAACAATCAATACCTACATCTCGAAATAAGGTTTATAATGCCAATGCAAAAAGATTTTCCAAAACAACGACATTTCAAAACATTCACACTGAAATTCCTCCAAAAATAACCAAACGAAATATTAATTTAATTCCAGGAAGTCCCAACTTGCAAATAGACAAGTGGTCTACGCCAACTTCGTCGTTACAAACTCACCTGACTCAGACATTATTTATTCAAAGAGAAACCTCGGTGGGTACTAGGTAGGTACTATTGCGGTATCGCACGTAAGAGGAAAACTTCACACTACCGTTTAAATGGAGTAAATGCACTGACTTTAACTATTTTTGAAAACTTCATGTTCAGCGTTCTTTCTAAGTTCATCTTTAAAAACTTCTTCACTTGTACTTTTTGGGAGCTTTTAAAGTATAACATAAAATTGTAACATGATATTACGTTTCGAAGATATTAAAAATAAATTGAATTGGACGGAGTAAAAATTTTTACCGTAGTCAATCAATACATTTTTATGTGAGCTAGGCGCGTTTTTCAACATTGTATGTACGCATACCAATAACATTTAATGTACCGAGAAAGAATTTCAAATAACCGTTGTACAAAAGCACAGAGTATAAAATTTCATAGGCTTTTGCTACGCTTTTTGAGCGAACGATGAAATGTAAACATTTATGTGTGTTAAACTTTGTTACAGACTTCTTACAAAGTAGAAGCGGTTTTATCAAAGAAATATTTATATGACAAAAAAACCATTTTACCATTAACCCCATTATCAATAGACGAATTGTTTTTGCTAGATTACTTTGGTCAGTCTTTAGTGGCCATATACCTACAATACAATGTTATACTTAATATAAAAAATACGACTTTCATGTATTTATGCATAGAGTTTACAATTTATCATGACAGTTGAACTTCAAATTCTCAATTTCCATAAAAGTATAATTCACGTGTCACGACCTAAAATATAACCGTGCGAAGTTCTCCCTATTCCATTATGACTGAAGCTGAAGTGTGACGTTTCTAAAGCTAAGTTGTGACGATTACTCAGCGGGATATGGCCACAATGTATCGCGCAATGTACTAAAGTGCCAAACTGCCGACCTTCTCAGTAAAATCCATTATACCCGTGACGTAAGTACGTAACTAACTAACCATTTCATAGAAATAGGCGTTTATTATAACAGAAAAAAAAATAATACCCAGTTTGTATCTTGTAAAGTTAGGGGTAGGCTCTATAGTTGTAGACACTGACCTGCAAAACTAAGTACTACACTTTTAAAGTATTACTTTTTCTACACTATAGAAGTTAGAGATTTAAAATAAAAAACGTTTCATAGCAAATTTTATCAGCTTTTTTGAAGTTTTCATATACAAAATTAAACTCTTTTTCGAGTCCTTTTTATTTTCGAAAGATATCTAGTGTACATAAAAAGTTATTGCAATTTTAAAAGTGTGATACTTAGTTTTGCAGGCCAGTGTAGATACTATAGTCTTCCGGCCATATCCCACGGACCTAACTAGTTTAAGACCTAAACTTAGGTCCATTATAAAAATAGAAGAAGATAACTCAGTACTTAGATCTACCTCTTTACATCGTGAGCTTCTCATTTTATTTTGAATCGTATTTATAAAATGTTTAAGTGAATATCTGATTACAAACTGAACTGTGTTACATCTACTTTCTAATAAAAAGTAGGTTTAATTACAGCGACAAAAATAAATTGTTTTCAACATAATGCAGCTTGTTAGTTCAAAATTTGTTGAGTGGGCGAGCAAAAACATCATTACCCACTTCAATTCGACCGCAAACGATAAAACCACGAAATAAATCCACACTATTTTGTCCCAGGCGTGACTAACAATGGATTTTTTAAGTTCCTTTCACGGGCTAAATACATCTATTGTGATGCAACCTGAGCCACTAAATCTCAACTCAGTCACATTACAGCAAAAATAAAATAGCTGGAAAACTATAGTCGAATTTCTAATTGTACCTACGCACAGTGTGGGATTTGACGTGATTTTCGGACATGGTCTTTTTATTGCAGAATTCGTTAGTATTAACGATTTAAAACGTTAGAGTAGAACTCCCGTGTTTCAGTTAAGTTTAGTTTCAGAGATGTGAATTTTTGAAAATACCTATATTTTTTGTACCAAAAAATTTTAAAGCGTTGGTGCGCCTACATTATAGGATTATTTAATAATTTGATTTCTGTATACCTAAGGATGTTTCAAGCTGCAATTTTAGAAATTATTTTGAATCTTCTATATGCTGTAAAACGCGAGTAATTAATTATTTTATATTTTTGGTTTTTATTTTTTTACTCCGAATTTAGGTCGTTGTAGCACATAATTTCTTCATAACACATAGCCCCAGATCCTAAGCAACAATGTGGTAAAAAAACGGAAAGCTAATCTCGCGTGGATTGGAAGTTATTAAATAATAACTTATTTGCCGAAAACTTTACAGTCGGGGTTGTCACTTTTTAAATAATAATTTTTTTGCCAAAAATAAGGGAACTTATTTTATTTTTAATTTTCCTTTAGATCGTTTACAACGATCCTTAGATTATGCTATTCTCAATTACATTATATTATTGTGCATATTATTGAGGATAACACTTTTTTTACATTTAGAATCGCTATATCTCAGAAATGGTGAATCTTAGGAAAAAGAATATACGGCAAATTTTGTGGAAAATAGCATGATCTACATTTTATATTACTAAATAAATCTGTTTTTCATAAATATCTCGTTTTGTTCTATTACCCAAAAAAAACAAAATTACCCTGCAGGGGTAAATAAATATCCACAGGCACGGTATCACTGAGATTTTCAGCTCTATCAATTTTTTTAAATTTTTTGCCAAAAACGTTCAAAATTTGACCAAATATTTGTGACAACCATAACGAAAAAACTTAAGTCACTGTAACTTCCAATCCACGCAAGATTAGCTTTCCGTTTTTTTACCACATTGTTGCTTAGGATCTGGGGCTATGTGTTATGAAGAAATTATGTGCTACAACGACCTAAATTCGGAGTAAAAAAATAAAAACCAAAAATATAAAATAATTAATTACTCGCGTTTTACAGCATATACAAGATTCAAAATAATTTCTAAAATTGCAGCTTGAAACATCCTTAGGTATACAGAAATCAAATTATTAAATAATCCTATAATGTAGGCGCACCAACGCTTTAAAATTTTTTGGCACAAAAAATATAGGTATTTTCAAAAATTCACATCTCTGAAACTAAACTTAACTGAAACACGGGAGTTCTACTCTAACGTTTTAAATCGTTAATACTAACGAATTCTGCAATAAAAAGACCATGTCCGAAAATCACGTCAAATCCCACACTGTGCTACGCACTAAAATTGACGATCAAAATGTCATTCTTTATATATTTTTAGTTCGTAAAATGAGCAATCCGACTATACACCAAGATTTTGTGAAAGATGCGGAGACTTTTACACTCACTGGCTGAATTATTGTGTTCGAATTAAAATCAACGGCAACATTTATGCAAGTTTTTTCTATTTCTATTCTGGCGCTACACATCTACACAACTGATAATACCTACTAAGTACATGATTTTTCATTTTTCCCAGAAAAAGACAGATGGCAAACTTAGATCTGATTTTTTAATACGTGTGTGTATATTAAACTACTTACAAACTCCATACAAACTCTCTTGATATTTTTAAATACCTAAAAGCTTTTGTTATGATTTGAATTCGTTAACCCTCTGAAATACGGAAGCGTTCAACTTGATCAGTGTCCGTAGATCATTTCGTCTTTCACCACTCGCTTTTATTTTGCAGAGCGATTAAAAGAAGCAGTGCTACACAAAGAATAATATAATATTAGTGTAGGTATAAGTACATAATTCTCAGATATACAGTCATATGAGTGAGCGTTGATTGATGAAGGAATTTGAATGGGCAATGTCAAAATGTCCCAGCCATTCTGTCTGTAATTGTGCCCCACCTCAGTTAAATACGGCAATTATTCAAGCACGGCAAGCCTCATTGTGCGTGCCTCGCCTAGCTATCCCACTTCTATAATGCTCACTAAATTTGGATTTTCATGCCTTGTCATCCCACATAAGTGTTTTAATACGATCACTTTGTTATTTATTTTATAAACTGTGACATTGACATGATGACACACATGTATCATTCAGATCTCTAGTTCTATTCAATAATCCAACTGTCCAATTTTCTCAGCGCAGTTCAAATAAAAAATCTTTCTGAATACTTTACAAAATTTAAAAAGATTGCATTAATAGAATTGGATACGACTCCGTCGATCGATTCCGAGATAAAGACTCGTAAGCAGAGAAACGCTTTCCGGCTAAGACCGCGTTCATGCCAATATTAAACTGAGATGATTCACAAAAAAGAGCACAGAGATCTCGGAGATGTTTATCGCATTAATATAATGCGGCATTAAGATTACAATGGGTCGGCTCAAGAGAGGTCCAATATAAGGAGCTCAGAGGCCCCGCGTGCTTTGTTGTGAAAATAACTTTATGCCTCAGAAGGCGGGGACAGAGCAACCGAGCCTTTCAATAAACCAAATGGCCGTTCTAAGAGAGATGTATTCATCCCGTTGTTCATATCCTTTGTGCAATGCAATGTTATTCTATGAGGTTTCGCATTGTATCGCGCGAACTGTCATGCTCGTCTAGTAAGGAATATAATGCGTCCATTAATTTTGAATATTAGCGGCCGAAATGCTATGTAATAATACGCAAAAGGCAGAACCAGGCACGAGAGAGATCGCTATCAAACGCCGCCGCCCCTGCCAGACAATCGTTGCACAGCAATTACAAATGAGTTATTTAAAGCAGACCAAACTGAGATAAGTACTTATTTTAAGCTCATTTCCATCTAATCTATTGATCCACGCACACAGCACCGGCCGGCTTAAATGCTCTTTAGTCGAAATGAAATCCAATTTCGCCCAGACAAGCCAGAGGCACGGCATTAATCATTGTTGGAAGTTACTCCTTAATTTCTCGTACCTTACAAAATTCAGTTCGAAGTTGGTTATTTACTCAGTGTGCTCGCACGAGTGGAATTGTACGGGCGGTATGAAAAGATCGAATTTATTACTTCATAAGTCATGAGGGTTAAGCAATAATCGTCACAATGGGCTATAAAGACTTTATAGGCAGTAAAGTTCGATCCGGTCACACGTTCGTACCCTGAAGCCCTTTCGAACTCTTTTAGATCATGATCTACTTTATCGTTTCTTGAGATGATGACCCAGTGAGAATCTTCATGCATCTTTCGGCTATCTAGACAATGTGTCTTTGTACTATGAGCGCGTTTGGTTTGTAAGCGAGTACGTTCACCACTTGATCCGATATTATCATCTTCGTGCAGTGCTAAAAGTAGAACCCATACTAACTTTTGTAGATAGTTGGACCTAAGGACTACCATTACCCAGTACTTTGAGTACATAACTACAATGTTGCAGTAGATAAGAAGAGTTCAAAGTGTCACTTAAGTATTTATATTTATGAGCTACAAAATCTTATCGCCACACCTCAATTTGATAAAAGCTTTCTATATTAACACTCGCGCAGTGTCGATTATTCAAATGTAACTACTTCGATTAAGTCGATTTTCTTGTTATAAATCGGAAACTATGCGATTACCCCATTAACACGTACATTTTACGACTTGATTGAGTTCAAATCAATAATGTTTGTCAAGAAGGCTATAAAATAACAGTTTTGAAAACGATGTTTGTAAATAACAGAATAATTATTGACGCGACACCATAAACGTTTTTACGTTTCATTTAATGTTATAACATAAAATACCATAGATTTTATATAAATTACTGAGGACTTTGACTTTTTATAAGCAATGCTTATTTTAAAAACCGTTATTGCTTAGCGAGAAGATTTCTTAAGCTTGTGTGCACATAAAATTTGTTTAATGACAAGATTTCAAATATGAATTTACTTTGATGTTGTTTGTGGTGATTTGGTCGAGGTTAATACAAAATTTATTTTATCTTTCTTGTTGCTACTAGCAGATTATTTATTTTGTTTCTAACAATAAGCACAACAATAATTTTATTTTAAAAATGGATATTTAATATAGGTATTATGCACCAAAAAAAAATTATTTATGAATTAGCTACAATAGTGTCTTTAAGCATTTTGACACTAGTAATAATAAAGTGAATGCTGACAGAACGCGTAAAAGTGTGTAATGCAGAAACATTATTACAAAGAATAGTAGAAAGAAGATATTCACGATAACAGTCATCAACTGCGATCTAAAATAATCAACACAAGAGATGGTTATTAGCTACACAAAAACTTACCTTAAAAATAATATAATTTGTCGTATCATCTCGCAATCGATTCAAAAATATTCGAACAATTCCAAGGGCCCTGTTTGTCGCGTCGATTGTTTATAGTCAAACATAGAATACTGTATTGGATTGCAGGGAACATAATCTTTACCATCCACGGTCCAATCTTTAAAATACACATACGAGTTACTATCATAACAATGATGTTATGAGTTCACAAGTGATGGGCGTGCATGTTCATTCTGTTTGTAGAGATGTGATAAAATAAAGTTAAATATGGTTGAAAAGAATAGGGGATTATGCCGTAGCTGTTTTGAAAATAACTTCACAGCTTTATGTGACAGTAAAATATTTTATCTCTAAATCTATGATGTATGTTTAGTTAGTGTGTTCACGATCGTAGCTTTCTCCTATTTGTTCAGTAGGCGTTATAAATAAATTTCATCACGGTATGTTTCTTCAAAGGAAACAGTTAAATAGCTATTGAATGAGTTAATGTTTACGATTCCCACAACTCAAGATAATATTGATAATCGATTTAAGAATGATACAGGTAACTTTGCTTAAGCCCATTACAATGCAAGAATTTATCATACAAAGCAACGAACTAAATTTAATCTTTACCATACAGCTTAGAGTGTTTGACCACGACATTATTCAACTTCCAATAGGTTAATTCGATCAATTCATAACGCTTTCGTATTTTGATTTGACCGACCACCGACTGCTTAAGCGGAGGCGGCTTTCTGTGACAATGGAATGTATGAAAGCCAAAGTTTTGTCAAAACTGGGTGACGTTATAATGACGACCACAGTAATTTAGTATTGTTTTATATTTTTACCAGATAGCTAAACATGTTCTAGTCATGGACGTATATAAGGGGGGGTTTAGGGGGTCCGGACCCCCCCCCCCCCCCTTAGCCCATTGAGTTCGGAGGAAACCTAGTCAATTTTTGTATATTGGAACCCTTGGACCCCCCCCTTAACAATGATTTTTGTATTTTGGAACCTATGGACCCCCCCTTAACAAAGCTATAGCTACGCCCCTGGTTCTAGTCTAATTTGCAAATTTATAACATTTTCTGTAAGTCTGAGCATAGGGGCGACACGCAATAAATATTATAATGATCGAGAATGTTATGTAGCGCTTAACGCGTCGTATACCTACAGAGAAATTAATAAGAAAATTTTAAAACCTTATTAAAATTGATAACAAAATCAACACCACTTAACATTGGTATCGCACACAAACCGACTCATCTTTACCTAAATTAGTCTTGAATGCATTACTACAAATTACGTCCAACTTCGTTGACGACCGCCGCTTTCAGGAAATCATAAGCTTTTCATAATGCTTTATGAAAGGAACCATGTGTTTTATAATGATGGCTTAGTCAACTACACAAATAAATGAACTAAAGTTGATGTATTTTAGAAAATCTTGTGGCAACTGACACAAGTATGACTCGGCGGAAGTCAATTTATTACGTCATATAAATCGGTTCAACGTGATACGACTGCATCGATGAAACAGGAAAAAAAATCTAGCTAGCGGGGCTGAACCGATGAAAATAAGTTTTGCACGGACCTAGATTTTTATTGCAACTCGATATTTTTGAAGCAGCACCGCTATTACTATAGTAAAATGATGACGATCTTATTCAGTAGCTTATTCGTTACAATTCTTTGAAGTTTAGTTCGGTAGTCAAAAGCACGTATGTACCTACATAAACCCAAATTTTATGAAAAAGCTTATTATTTGTATGTTTTCATTTATGCAAAAGTCCAATAAATTTTATAAGAGAATAGGATCAGTCAAATCCAGCTGGCTAGACAAAATCCGTTCTAAAAAAATCAATAATTTTACAAATATAGTCTGTGGCTGAACTCTTAACACTTTAAAATGTTCTATCGCCAACATCAAAGTCGATTATTTCACCAAACCGTCGATTGTACTGTCATACAATACATTATTACCAAAGAACGATTAGCCGTTGCAGTCACGACTTATGCTTGACAAGGATGGATATGATAATAATGGGCTTTGAGCATTTTTAATCACAAGGGCTTCAGTGATTCATTATTAGGTCACTGTGTAAAGTGAGTGTTCTAGGTTTATTGTTATTAATTGCCTACTTCATCATACTTGTTTCATACTTAGTGTAGTATTTGATTTATTTAAAGTGCTAAGTTGAAATATTTACTCGTTGTCTCAATTGCAAAATTGATTGGTATAAGATTTGTTTATGCACATATTTTATTTTTTCGTATTTTCCTCTATTTAGTTTCTTATAAAAGCTATTAAAAATGTATTACACTAGTCAGAAGTCCATATTAAAGGCTGAGCAAACAAAGCGAGTTACTACCCGACGAAGACCAGACAGCGTCGAAAGTGTAATAATATGAAATGCAACCTCTTTCTACGCCATAGCACCCACATTTGACCGCGCAGTGAAGGAAAGAAAACAAAGTTTTTATTCTACCAAAATATTGTGAGAAGACCGCTGTGAAAAATCATTGTTATAAACTCGCTCTTTACACAAGAGTAATAAGATGTAAAATCCTTCACCGTATTGTGCATATTTCATTTTGTAAGGATCGTAAAGATTCGCTTACCTGCTTGTTTGTTGTGAGTAGAAAGGGCCGTCGTTGGGCGCAAAACCTTTTTTTATCATTCAATTTTATGTGTGGGAATTTTAATGCCTCAAATGGCACGTTCTGTCCCCACAGCTGGGTCGCACTTGGTGTCTATTCTTCGCGAAACACGTGTTTGCTCATAAAATAACACATAACACATAAAAGAACAGCCGTTTTTAAAGCACACCTATTTCAAAAGACATTAATGAAATATTCATTCTTTATGGTTGTAAAGATTATTTATTGTTTTATCGGAAAGCAGCAAGCAGCTGCTTATTTTCAATTACGGTCGAATGATTGATGTGTGAGTTAGTGTAGTATCTTTCCACACTCAAACGAGTTTATCGTCGGTTCGCTGCAATCGATAGTGGGTCCACTATTAATTTTATCAGTGAAGGCTTGGCTGAGCGGCGGCGGCGCGGAGAGATGCAACGTCATCCATCTACCAGCCGCCCCCGGAGCTGAACCCTTGGAATTACTTCAATCATTTAAAATAAACACCGCTTCTTCGAAATGTAAAGAGAGTAGCTGTTGGCCCGATCACAAAATCCCTTTTGATTTATGATACCTCTCGACATGTTCTATCCCAACACCTGCCGATTTTATTTATGGACTGTTCGGCGCCATTAAATGTGATTGTTGCAGGAGGCTCAGTGGCCAAATGTGTGGAAAATTGATTTTATTTGATATTAATATTTTTTTGAATCGAATTAACAAAGGTCTTGACAGGTTTTGCATGTTATGTGTTTTAAAAAATATTACAACTTTAAAACACATTAGAACTTTCTGTAAAACTGAACCGTAACATTTAATTTACTTCAAAATCAACAAATAAGAATTAATGTTTAAAACAGCTGGAATTCTAGAAAGAAATCCAACGGGCGGCGCTCAGCGGGACGCCTCGACAATGGCAACCAAATTAAAAGAAACCGTAAATGTTTCGACTTGAGCCTTGCTAAAATTTATTGCTATGAGTTTTTCCTCTTGTTTCAGTTGCTAATGAGATTCGAATGCTGCAGCTGTATTATTCGAGATGTCGAGCGAAGATTAAAAAAATCTGGCCAAGTCTTCCTATTTACGGCAGCCCCGCAGAAAAGATGTTCGCCGCAAGTTAAAGCCTTTTATTTTTCTTGTTTGTTTGAGATTATTGTAATTTTCCGAATGAGATGAGACCGGGAGCGAATATAGAATATTTTCTCAGTATGCATATTGAAATTTGCGGGGAAGACGCGAGTTGATTGTAGAGCGCCTTATTGCAGGCTATAGGTATATGGCATAAGAGCGGACTTGATTTGAAATTCTATCTCGGAGCTATAAAGCTGGTATTGAAGTGAAGGCTCGTCTACGCGGGTGGTCTTTACACTGTTGGCTATTGAAGCAAAGCGGGAATGCAAATTTTGCCGGTGTCTCTAGCCCCCGTGTCTTGAACTCCGTAATGACAAGATGGAGGCTATTAACGGTAAGATGAACTTGAAAATTTATTAATTAAGGAACCCGTTATGGAATTTATTGGCGGGCGAAAACATGATGCAGAGCGTGATACGCCGGTTTTCACGGCACTCGTATCGAATCGTGTACAAATGCCTGACACGCTATCGTGGGGTATCGGAGCGATCGGTGTAAAAAACAAAATGGTGTGGAACGAATGATGCAATAGGAATTAAGTGCGGCAAACTAGATGGTACGAGACGAGAGCTCTTTTGACAGGCGGAGCTCTACTCTAGTACAGACAAAGGGACAATAGTGAAAGAGCAAGTACCGGAGCGTGGCGATCCAGTGCCTGCTTCCGGCAACGTGGGAACGCCTTTTTATTGCTATCGATAATTTCTTTGTCGATATTCGATATTCAGAAATACCCGGCCGGCCTCTTGAAAGGGTTCGAGCAGTCAAGTCTCTTAGAGCTTTTTACATGCACATGGCCATCAGTCGCACCAGTTAAAAGGTTATTTTACACAACTGCTTGAACTTACTTTTTTTTGCCCTTAAGAGAGAGATCGGAGCCCGAGAGTCGGTTTTTGTATACGCGGTATGCGTGTATACAAAAGCCGATTCTAGTGAATCAAGCGCTAAATCGAAAGCGATTCTAATGTTGAACTATCTGTGGGGCTAAAAAGGCCGTTAAAGCAGAATCATAATCTCAATTGCACTATACCTATGCCGTCTCTTTTCATAGACATGAGAGTGACAGGAACAAAACTTAATACAAATCATATTATGATTCTGCTATAACGGCCTTTTTAGGCCCGCTTTATAGAAATTAGTATTAGATTGAGGTTTTTATTAACTTAATTTAAATCAACTTGAACATGCTTTGTGAATTTGCTATTGACTATTAGGTAGGTACTTACATTTTATAACAAGAAAATAAAGTGAAAACTTCAGCTACATTCAAACAAAGATTCAAAATCTCATTCACTCAACCACCAAAGACGAAATACACAAATCAACATTCACATTACCGTCCCTATCGTGATAATCATCACGATCCATTACAATTGATATTGTCACGAAATGATTTATGCGACCAATTGTCCTCAGTGTTCTCATAAGAACACGATCCCAGTCAAACACACTCGCTCTTAGGTATGTACTTTAATCTTGTAGGGATGTGAAATAAAATTATAAGTCTGACATACCTATTAAGTCACTCATCTACCAAAGCTCTAGGTTTAGAGCGATCAATAATGGTATTACGTTACTCTGTCAAAGTAAGTTCGAATGAATCATCATCTCTTGAGGCACAATTTTTAGGCCACCTGTATGTAACAAAATAGGTTATGTACCTACTATTTCATGTAAATTGTAGAAGAATAAAAATGTTAGTCTGATTGCAACCGTCTCTTCCGAGTTTTATTAGGTTATGGGCCCAGAAGAAAACAACAGAAGACTGTAAAGTGATTGAAAGTCATAATTAAATAATTTTGTAATTAAGAATAAAAGTAATTAAGAAGCTTATAAACTAAATAATGTAGAGTTAAGACAAGAGATTTAGCTCTTTAAATAAACTCTGCAAGGTTTAATAAATACAATATGCAGTCAACAGCAAAATAAGATTATCGGTTTCGTTTTTTGAAGAGTTTATGTTATCGAGTTTAGTAATTATAAAAATAGTAGATATCTAATTTTAGTTTTTCAAAAGAATCTAGACAAATTGCTTATCAACTTTATAGTTGTTATAAAATGAGGTTGTACTAAATCAGCAACCTCATTTTATTACAAGGATTTCCTTCGATTGTGAATAGGTTCCCGGTAGGTTTGTTTACAGAAAGAGCTCGACGAATCCACTGCTTAACATACAATTCTAAACAATAGCTCATCAGTAAACCTAATACCTTCCAAACACTACCTCGTAGTTAGCACTTGATATTGTCTTGTCACATGTTTTTAACGTTTTAGCTTTTGTTCTACTTTTCTATTAAGTACGTTATTATGTTTTCTCCTTACAAAGAAAACTTCACGTTACCAACGGATTTAAGAAATGGAAAACGTTGGTCCTACTTTACAATAACTTTGTATTTTTGTATTTGTAAACAGAATGTATTCACAAAGAAATTGCCCGTACCGATATATTTTTTTGGATTTATAGGTACAAATAGCGATATCACTGGTAAGATAAAAAGATACTGTTAGAGAGAATCATTCCTGATATTATTTTGCAAGAACATGTTTACTAATAAAAGTGGTATAAAATAGGTACAGTCAGCGACAAAAATCGATGAACATTTTGAGTTTTCAAATTTTTATAAGTATATGTACCTATCTACGAAACTGGTGGAGCTATAATTAAAATTTTAGCTAATATTAGATGCTTTGCCCTGCTGTAATTTTAAACAGCAGTGACCAATTTCGCACATAACGTGAAGAAACAGTGATTTCAAACTCAAAATGTTCATCGATTTTTGTCGCTGACTGTACCTATTTTATACCACTTTCATTAGTAAACATGTTCTTGCAAAATAATTATCAGAAATTATTCTCTCTAACAGTATCTTTATCTTACCAGTGATTACACTAGTTAGGTACGAGAAACGAGAAAGATCAATAGTAGGTACTTGATTGTCGAGATAAGATACCCCAAAACCAATTGTGAACCTTATTAGAATCACTGTCAGCTGTCCGATGCTATCTGTAATCTCTCTTTCATTAGTCGTCTTGTTTTTCTTCACTATCGATCGAGACAACTATCTAAAACTAACATGTAGGGAGGTCTGCCAAATACTACCCCCACATCTAAGAACCCTCGGAACGCAAGATTTATTGGTTAAACTTGTACCATTACTCATCTCACCATTCGTTACTTCAATAAAAAGAGCGTCTTCTGATAAATTTATTGGAGTATGGATTTTTTATTACAGACGGTCTATTTTAGAACGCTCTCCAGTTATTAGTTCATAAATAAAAGATTTGATTTAATGTGTCCTCGGTGCATTAAAAGTTCCGACCCGCATGAAAGTTTTATGTCTAGGAAAGTACTCTCCATTGTATAATATTTTTCTTATCCTTTTTAGTTTCTCGAACTTCTTATATTTTATTGAAGGAAGTTGTTTTATATCTTTTACATCAAAGTTATCTTAATTGGTACGTTTTAGTGAATTTATTTGGGGTAATTTGATATCAACCGATTTTTTCACTCGCAGCAGCTGCTGTAAAAGGCAGGTGAAAATATTTTATCAAAAAGCTGATGATTGTATAAAAGAGAGAAGTTGCCTCTCACAATAAATAATGATAAAAGAAATTTAAGCTACAACATTAATCAAATGAACGATAGCAAAACAAACAGCGTAAACAAAGAACAAAATAAAGATTGACTGACCTTCAAATGTTTGACCATACGACGGTGAGGTGTCCAAGGTACTTCTTCACAAACAATCAGAAAAAGTTAAATACTCCACTGATATAACATTCAAAACTTCACGTCAAAGCTGTCATGTAACAAGCAAGCTGCACTCAAATCACGATCACGATAAAATGCAGTTCATGTCACTTTACAACTTTACACTGGCTTCACTTTTCACACTTCACTAAAATTCCTCTTTTAGTTTAGGATATTTCCGAAGAAAGTTGTGATTCAAAACACAGTGCACAGAACTGTTATCGTGTGGTCGAAAAGACGCGTACTGTGAACGGGAGCGACGTTCGTTCGTTCGCCGCGGCCGCGCGACTCACTCTGGCATGGAGAAGCCCCAACGGGCGGGCGACGGGGCCGATAGACGAAAATGGCTTCACAAGTTAATTTTTTTCTCTTTCCTCCTTTAATATTCCGCATATGCCGAGCGCGGTGGACGGTGCACGCGCATGCGTCTACCCCATCACGATCATGTAGGGTTGTAATGTAACGCGATGCACCCACACTTTACATAACTTATTGGGCCGTTTATTGAAGGCACTGTTTAATACCCTTTCCGTGTCGGCTTTGTGCGTAGCTTCCTACGAGGTAGTGAATATTAATCCTGGTACAAAATGCGTTAATCCGACCGAACTGTTCATTAATCTCAATGTTAACTGAATGTAAACGTCAGTTCAAACATGAAATTTAAACAGAAATAGAGCCGTTGTAAAATAGGATACCGCATAAACTATTTCTATAATAAATGAACAAACCCACTTTTGTTCATGTTAATGTAGAGATCGTTGCATGTTTCAATCTATTTAATTGTATAATTATGAAGCTTTTAGATTGATTAACAAATCTCTTCCGTGAACAATTACAACAAAAATCTTTTGGAATGACATTCTATTATCATAAAAGTTATCCTATGCGAACTTAAGCTTTTAATTCCGAATTCGAGAATGCCGCATAAATTATTTATGACGTTGGACTTCCATTAGTGGGACTATTACATTTATTTTGAATCGACTAGGGGTTGGAGCTTCCGTTTTCCAATTTGTACAAATACGGTCGTTCTATATAAGTTTTTCCAAGTTTGAATCGTCTTCAGATAGTCTTTGTATATCTTTCAATAGTATCTACTCTATCTGGACTAGGTTCCGAGTAGGTAAGCAATTTTCTATTCGAAAATATAACCAGATGCACTTCGTTATAAATGCCTTCCATTATTTTATTCACACTTTTCCAACTGTAATTTTATTTTCCTCCATTGTTTGAACTTTAACTTATTGTATTTCTCTCTGGCTCTAAAAACCCGTTCTTGGCTCTTAGCATAAATTCACGGCATAATAATGAGACAGTGTACCTGATCATTGCATAAACAGATTTATTTATAGCTTCCTCGGGTGACTTTTTGTGCTGTCCATCAAAGAACGCAAGGGCTTTGTTCCACTAAGTTTCCACGTTTTTATGCACGAAATACTTGAACAGGCCTTCCAAACTCGTTGACAGGAACTCGACCGAAATGGTAGCAACGAGTATATAGTAAGCAGAGAGACAGTTCCTACCATATTTAACTTATTTATATCAAGAGGTGACCATGGAAGTTAAGCATGGTGTTATTGAACTTACGAATCTTCACAAATATCAGAATATGGGTCAGAAAATTACCATATTTTCTGCAAAATTAGTTTTTCTATTCAGGAACTACTAAACGAAGAACATTTCTTGGTAATTTTGTCTTTAGCGATATGAAGAAAAGATTTCATTAGATTTAGTTATTATAAGTGATGTTGTTTTCTTAGAAGTAAACTAATTATCCACTGACCTGATTCTAAAAAAAATATCAATAAAGTAAGCAATTGTAATACTCACAGAATGTTATAGGCTGTTTATATTTCGTAAATTGATATAGGTACTTAAATAAATCTCCATATGAGTGAAACTGCGGGCTACAGATACTTATATATCTTATAACAAACAAAATAATGCATCTTGCAAGACTTTTTATAAAAATTGCAAAAAAAAAACTGGTAAGTGTGGTTATATGCAGTCAAAATTAAGCATTAAATAGTGTGAATCTTGGCCTCTGCTCAGGACTCTGTGCCAAAACGTTGGAAGAATTAGCATACAGTTGTTCCCATGTCAAACGGTCTGATATCCACAGTACTTGAATCCCTTCTTTTATCCTGTTAGGTAAACCAATTTTGTTTTTGCGAGTAGATTAAAAAGAATCGAGTAAGGTTAGAACTGACATACCTTAACTATTATGTGGTATTGAATTATGTTGAATAGATATTTGTTTTGCTTTATCTTAAAAACTAAGACCTTCTTTTTAATTGTTTTCACAAATGCTTAGTGAAGCCACAAGTGAGCCGTGGCCGAGTGTAATTTCTTCTTCTTATAGTGCCTCTCCAGTTATTGAAGCTTGGCGGTCATCCTCTTAAACTCTTCCTTATTTTGGGCTATTAAAATAGGTCTTCAGCTTTTTGATGCCTGTCCACTGCCTTATATTCTGCATCCTGGAAAATTTTCTCCTACCAACAGATCTTTTGCCTTGTATCTTCCCCATCATGATACTTTGCAGCAGTTGATAACAATGGTGCCAACTTTTCTCTGCTTGAAGGTTCGTACTAGGTTGGTTCTTTTGATTTGCATTCGCTACAGTACTTCAATATTGGTAACTTTCTATGTCCAGCTTATGAGGAGCATGCGACGGTCCACCCACATTTTGAACGCCTCTATTCCGCCGAATAGGAAAGTTAAAAGTATTGTGGGTTCGCGTTGCGACTGTGCATCAAAGGATCTATTACCTCTAATAGCCGACATTGCAGCACCCACTCTTTAACTCTTGTCATATTTCATAAATAATATTATGGTTTATGAATTCCATAAAATCTTGGGCCCCGATCGTCCTCACTTCTATTTCGATATACACTGTAATATTATGTTTTTATTTCTACTAAAATCACAGCAGGTACTTAATGCACAGATGGTTAAATTGATTTTGAATCCAGAAGAGAGGTTTTACCTACAAACAATTTCAACAAAAGTTTCGATTAGCTTACATTACCGTTCATAAATGGTAAATGAATACAAGCGGAGCATTCAACTCGTTGCTAAGCTTTTACGTGAAGTGAATCAACATAATGACTTCTTCAAAGTTAAATAGGTTCCAGGTAACACGAAGGTAGTGTTGGTGTATTGTGAAGGTGCTAAACCCGCGTTTTGATATGCATTCATTGCTCGTTGATTGTGAGATCGCGTGCCGACTTGATAACTAAAAGCGCAATCTACAACTAAGTATGGATATGCCTTGACCGTTTATGTAAATAAAATGATTTTATTTGCATTTTCTCAATATTATTGTAATCCGCCTTCTGCGCTATGAGGTTCGATTCCCACTCAGGACAAATAATTGGTGGTGATGAACACGGAAGTTTATTCTGTGTCTGACTGTTTTATCATAAGGATGTATTTACATAAAAAAGTACTACAATACCTATTTCATAAAAGACCGTACCTACATGATAAACAAAACAGAATTGTATAAGTGCAATTGTGTCACAATGAGAGAGAATATCTCGTATCGTTGTAGTGAAAATAGTTGCTTACTAAGATAACCTTGTCAATTGTGGTATAAATATATTACTCAATTATTAGGTCACAGCAACTTATTAATCTGTTCTTATCTGTGTGTTGATTGTTCCTGGTGTGGCTTTGATTTATATTATGCGTGCATTTTGGTATATAAATAAACTTATTTAACACCGCAATGAATAAAATTACTGAAATAAGCAAAATGATATATTCAGTTATATTAATTATTTATCTTTTATAGTTAGAAAATGCAACATCATTCTTATAGATAGATGAGTATATGGCCTTATACTTCTCTGAACTGGACCTTGTCTAAAATAAGGTTTTATACTATTTTTCTGAGCTCATTTTTTCACACTGCATAAGTGTTAAAACAAGGCACAAAGCCTTATTTATGGTTTTCTATCGCACAGTACTCAGTAAAAGTAAAAGTAAAAATATCAAATATCACCTTACATTGAAAAGAGTATCCACTTTAGACTTTCCCAAAATTTTCCAGGTAGGTAGGTACCTACTTTAGCTCGCCGTCGCAGGTTATACTCACACGTAAACAAAATGCCATTAAAATCTGAATGCGGTTGCTTTTCACCAGCTTTGCTGTTTATTTCCATTTCATCGAAGGATTTCAGCGAAGAGTCATTGAAGAACGTAGTCTTTAGAAAAAAAATTACGCTAATGGCAAAGCTTGGTTTATCGAAATTTATTATTCTTAAGTACCTACCTATTTTAATAAATCAGTTTTGGAAGAAAATAAAAACAACAGAAGATTTAGAGTGTGGAGTATGGAATTTGAAATCAACATTGTGGCAGAAGTGAAGTTAACAGATACTGATATTATGAACATTATTACTATTATTTTAAGTACCTAAGTAAAATCAGTCTGTCTCTATCGTCCTCTATTTGGGCAATAGAGACAACTTCTAACTTCTTCTAAGCCGCGTTTCCTCTATGAGACATCGCGTTTAAGAGCATTATATTATTTGAAGCTTTATTCTCTGATGTAGTATATTCCACAAAAAGGACGTGTAGTTATGATAAATATATTTGTTAATACCATAAATATATGCACGTATTGAATAGGTAAGAGCAAGTCCCTTGGACAATAAATAACTAGCTCTTAATAAAACGCCAATCAACACGAATAAAACGTAGCAATATTCTTGCAACAATTTATAGAGCCTATAATAACAGCCTGGGCTTATCTACAAACATATCAAATAGTATAAATTAATCCAATCACACTATATTTCACACTTGTAACGATAACCAGCACGTATAAGGTGCTAGAACTAATCACCTCATTCGATAGTCTAGTCGATTATGTAGTCTAGCCGATAATCTCACTGGAAAACCCGTTACCTACTATGTTTAGACTAGTCATTTAGTAGAAAACAAGACTGCAGTCAATGTAGAAGATCATTGACTGCTTATTCCCAAGTTGGCAAGGTGAAAACTCTGAATAACATAAAAATATTAATACAAATTGTACTTCATATTTTTTTACATCTTACAAGGTATGTTTGTATGAACAATTGTGTAGCAAATAGTACATGAGTAGTAGCCACGACGGAGGCCTTTAGGCGGCCTGAAAACTTCGTCACCAGAGTTGGCCACTTGCTCATACGAATTTACTTTAGCAGTGTAGCTAAAACAAAACGAAAATAAGTGTTAAAAATGTGTTATTTTTAACCGACTTCAAAAAATGAGCAGGTTCTCAAGTCGTCGGAATCTTTTTTATACTTAATTCTTTTTTTTTTGCTCTTTCAATTTACCCTTGTATACCCCACGTAGTCCCATAAAAAGTTGGTGAGGATCTGTCGAAGATCTTTTGAGTTATTAGAATGCAGAAAATTGCACAGCTTTACAACACTGAAGTCAGTTTTTTTTTTATTTTTAATTTAAAGCCACTTGTTCTTATTATTTTTTGTTATGACACGATATGACTCTACGAAAATCCAATTACATAATAAAATTAATTTTGAGGAATATAGTAGGTAAGTACCTTCTTTAAAATCATATCTAAGTATTTTCTTTGAGCATTTCTGCTTCAGTTTTCATGAGCTTATAGAATCAGATATTCATTTAACAATGTTTTTTAGGGTTCCGTACCTTAAAAGGTAAAAAAAGGAACCCTTATAAGATCACTTTCTTGTCCGTCTGTCCGTCTGTCCGTCTGTCCGTCTGTCCGTCTGTCCGTCCGTCTGTCCGTCCGTCTGTCCGTCCGTCTGTCCGTGTGTCACCATCGATTATCTCAGGAACGGGTAGAGCTAGCAAGTTGAAATTTATACCATATACTAAGGTCTATAGTCCCTATTGTGAGTATAAAAATCAAGGTCCTGAGTAAACACTATAAAAAGATATAGGCAAATTTAGGTTTTCGTGAAAACTTGTGAGTACCAAAACTTACCTTAATTATCAACTTTTTTTATTTTTCGGAATTTTTCCTTTACTTGTGCTGTAAGATCTTGCTTGTAACCAAAATTGACAATTCTAGGTCAACCGGAAGTACCCTAGAGGTTTTGGGTCGAAAACCTAAATGGTAGTTCCCGTTGACCTAGAATAACGAAATTTGGCAAAAAGCAAGGTCTTATAGCACAAATAAAGGAAAAATTCCAAAAAGTTAAAAAAGTTAAAAATTAAAGGGTGTTTCCATACATACATAGTTGACGCCAGTTAAAATTGTCCTCCGAGTTGTATGGGTGCTCATACAATTAAGCGGACTAGCTTAATTGGCACCATGGCTAGTTACGGAACCCTCGGCGTACGAGTTCGACTCGCACTTGACCGGTTTTATTTTAAATATACCTGCAATGTCTTCGCAATAACATAAATATATCGAAATATTTTTCTACGTTTCAATTACAATCAATTTATTTATTTCAATATCTATTTTCACTCAGATCTTTGAGGGTAATTAGCAATAAATTTTCAATAACATTATATTCGAAATAAAGTAAAACTTGGTAAATTTTATTAGATCTTACAAAATTGGTAGTATCTTTATTGAATTTTTCTAAAATAATTATATAAGGGCTTTTCTTTACTGTCTTAAAGCAAAAGAAACAGCGATTTTGATGAAAACGTGAAACACGAACTTACTTTGAATCAAATAAATTTGTAAAGATTTACATTATTTCAACTAAATAATAATCTATTTATTAGGTACAGTTTTTTATTTGATGAAAATAAGTAAAAAAACTTAAATTTATATCGCGGGTAAGTCCGCGTAGTATCGAGAACTTTCAACGTTAAGATCAATATTTCATAACATTAAAGTTTGAAAATTGCACTACTAGTATTTTTTAGTATAGTCGAATTGCTCATTGTACGAACTAAAAATATATGAAAAATGACATTTTGATCGTCAATTTTAGTGCGTATAATGAGCAATCCGACTATAATGCGTATAAATTGGTTTAGGTTCGTTAAGAAAAACTTTATTGATTTATTGTTTCTGTAGTGAACTATGACAGACTCACCACCGCTAGTATTTTTAGTTTAGTTTAGTAACTGGTATAGGCTTAAACTTAGGATTACTGATTATTTTCTGTGATATTTTAATTAAAAGTTTTGTTTATTATTGTTGTAATTCTATGAGAGATTTTACGAATTGTTAAAAAAACTGATTTTATGTCGTGAGAAAAAAGAGTCAACGTTATTGATTTTTACCTTAAATAATTATCTATTTCTTATAGTTTTTTTATTTGATGAAAATAGGTAAAAAAAACTGAAATATCGCCGGTATCTACCCACGATTCGCTTTAAACTTATGGCATTTGACAGGGCATGGGTTTCACCCAAGTGCTCCGTCAAAAGGGCCGGCGTGGCCTTCTTGTTGATATTCATGGCAGCTGCGGGCCCGCTCGGGTCGACGTCAGCTAAATTGCTTTATTGCCCTGTCTATAGGTAAATATGAGCAACATACTGTCAGCTTCCAAATGGAGGTAGGAAATTGGAAACAGTTTATAAATATGGTATTTTTTATTTTCTTTAATTTATCTATATTACCGAGTAAGCTATATTGTAAGTGCAAGTTTAAAAAAGAGCTTTGCTGGACTTCTATCGAAAATGAGTGTAAGTTTTTATTTTAATTTGTACTTTCTTAGTTCAATTTAATTTTAAATTTATTATTAAAAAATTTTTATTTTAATATTATTTTAATTTAAATTTGTAAATTCACTTCAAGTAATTTAAAATAAACAAAATCGTAAATAATACTAATAAAAACAGTTTGAAACATAGTAGATCACATAATCAGACATTTGTAATTCCTATCTGATTCAGGAAAAATTCATACTTACTTCTAAATACTTTAATTTATGACACGTGATTTTTCTTACACACCTACTATTTTACATATTTATTTAAAAAAGTAATAACATCAAACCTTTGTATCAAGTTGACAAAATGATAGTTTCAACGTTCATTTAAAAACCAGACAAAGCATGATTCCCGTTATCAAAGCTTTTCATTGTCTAATAGAAACGAGGTCTCATACATCATCTATGAGATGAAAGAATGGAAGGTTGTACATTTGGTCACGAATACCATTATTTAATATTGTATAGGAATCTTTCTTATAGACACATCTTTGACATTTACCCTAAAACTGGATAGTTGAATTAGCTGATAGGTTTAAAAACGTGTTTGTGGGAAGGATTAGAATTTTCATTATATATACTTACCACATTAAATTTTTAAGTAATGTTATACAGGGTGGAAAAAATGAATGGGCCCCGGAGGGAAACTACTTTAAATCCTTAAGATACAGTATTTTACTTAAAGGAAATATTCCTTTATTTTTAAAAAGAAACAAAACTGCATTCAACGATTTTCTAAAATTCGCTTGCCTCACCCGGAATCGAACCAGCTAAAAATTAAAAACAAACCTCGCTCTATTTAATACCACTAATCGATAGGATTAATGTCAGGGATAAATCTTTATAACACACATTTGGTTTTAGAAATAAAAAAGATCATGAAATCTAACATTAATTTTCACAATTTTTTTTAAATTAATTTTTATTATTTCTTCATTCGCGTCAAAACTTTTCTAGACGGTATTTGTCTATTTGAGGTGAGATTCAGACTACCGAAAATGCATCCGATTCGATGATTTTCTTCGAAAAGTTGACGGTTTTTCTGCAAAAAAAGGTTATTTTCCGAATTAGGAATACATTCCGAGAAGGTCTGAATCACATTACTGGATACCTCTCACCATTCCACTGTAGAGCTAAATTGCAATTAAAGCCCTTATGGACTAAATTTTAGATTTCATGGATTTTTTGTACGACAGACGAGTGTAAGACCTCATGTTTCTTTGAGAAGTTTTATCTTTAGTATTGAATGTATTGACTAGTGGAATAAAAAAGGGAATGTTTAATTTTTGAATTTTTAGCTGGTTCGATTCCTGGGTGAAGCAAGTGAATTTTAGAAAATCTTTGAATGCAGTTATGTTTCTTTTTAAAATAAAGGAATGTTTCCTTTAAGTAAAATACTGTATCTTAAGGATTTAAAGTAGTTTCCCTCCAGAGCCCATTCATTTTTTCCACCCTGTATATTATGTTAATTTACAGTAATATTATGACTGCACTTCGGCACTACGAATTTACTAACATACCTACCTACCCAACACCAATTTGATTCAAAATAGGGCATAGATATCGGTTCATGACATTTTACAAGTTATTGTAGAAATACAATGGATTGCGTAAAATTATTATCATCGAGCACGTGCGTTCAAAGCTCTAAATAGCACAACTACTAAAAACTGATCTTATGTATTAGTAACATTATGGTCACGTAGTAAGGAAAGGCGATGACAGCTTGGAAAAACTCATCGTGGTTGGAAAACACAGACGGAAAACGCTCGCGTGGTCGATCCCTAACTCGATGGACGGATCAAATCAAAGAGTCATCAGCCGTTAGGTTCCACAACGTTGTGTGAGATGCGATGAATAGAAGCCGATGGAGACAGATCATCCAAGCTAGATGCAGACCATCCGATGATGACCACGATCCTCAGTCATGAGGGGCTGACTACACAGAGAGAGAGAGTATTAGCAGCGGGGATATAACTAGAATCCTAACCTGTCAGAACTTTTCCTTTAATGATCGAAGAATAGGAACCATATCGTTTGCGCATTATTTATTGTGGCGATCGTTCATTTCGTCTGTTGGGTAGATAAACGGGTGGATGTATTTAGGACGTGAAGGAAGAAAGCTTTTAAAAACTGTTTATTTCTACAGACATTTAACGTGTCTGGAACGTGACCGGTGTGCCATGGCAGACACGTAGCGTGTCGTAAGCGTGTCGTGTCACGATTACGTTTACGATATATTTTGACTAATAAACCATTCTAAACTTATAAATACAGTACCTACGGCCAACGGATCTCGGCGTACGTGAAGTTGGCCGTTTCGATGCGCAGTGCAACTTTTTCATACAAAATGTTCTACTGCGCAGCGAAAAGCCTAACTTCACGATCGCCGAGATCCGTCGGCCCAACTGTACCTAGCTGACGGCCGCGGCTTCGCCCGCGTGGACTACTATTTTGTTTATCCCACGGGAACCGTGCATTTTTTCGGGATAAAAAGTAGCCATTTATAATGTTAGTGTGAAGTGTGATAGTGTGATTAGTGTGATTTTATTATAAAAACTGAACATCGTTATAAGGTTACGTTGGTGAAGCCTTTTTAACCGACTTCCAAAAAGGAGGAGGTTCTACGTTCAGCTATATGTATGTTTTATGTATGTTCATCGATTTCTCCGTCAATTGTGAACCGATTTTGAAAATCGTCACCAAATCAGGTTCTGATGAGGGGATCCCATGGAAATCAAGGGAAACCCTTAAATTTTATGGTTATTTAGTGTTTGTGGAACTATCGGGCTAAAATTTTGCGCACTCATAGATTCTTGGTGACAATGAAATAATTAACAAATTAAATCTGTTTACATACCTAAGTAAGTATATTATTCTTATTTTTCGCTTTTTAGTGCAAGTATATTTTGAAGTCGGTTTTTTTTTTTCTTAGATTTTTTTTTTAACAAAGGATGTTACCTAGACACCGTCAGTGGCGTCAGACACTATCAGTGACGTCTCGGTCGCAGCCGCTTTCAAACAAAAAAATATTTATTTTGGATTGGATGAATATCTGAAAACCACGGCTCACGGCTCTAACGGCGGAATTCTAAAATAGACTAGGTAATCTTTGAGTGTATGAATTTATTCAACAACAAACAAAAAAACAAACATTTGCTGGTAGTAAATTCATAAAAAACTCAAACTAAATTAAGCTTGTGTCACACACACCAAAGAAACGAGCTTCTACATTTAATTTTATCTTTGAAAAAATATAACGAGTACTTTCAAAACGCGTACAAGGCTTCGCAACCACAATCTGTCCACAATTCTCATTGGTCACCCCTCCAGGGTGTCAATCATACGATAATGTTGTCAGTTGCGACTCCGGTCTGTCACGTTTTGAATGTCGATCGATGTCGCTGTAGATTCGTTTCAATGCAGAACATTATGCAGCTGTGGTTTAATTACTATCTACTGATAGGCTAGTTGACTCTCTTTCAAAGTAAGTTTTTGTCCGTTTAGACCTAGAACTAGAAAACCACAAAACTTTAAGTATTTTAAAATTTTAATTATTTTTAAACAGGCGAAAACGCTGTCAACTATGTTAGTCGAGATTATCTGTGCTGTGGATAAACAAACAAGCATGTTTGACATTTATCAGACATTGGTCATTCTAAAAACCTCGCTAAGTTTGTTTACAAATTGTATAACGTCACATCATGGCCGATAGCGTTTTCATCGTTCCAAATAAAAAAAAAATTTTAATCATAAATGATGTAGCCATATTCTTGCCATTTTGCACTTTTATTAACTAAAATGGAAATATTTTGGTTTTCTTAAGTTAAATACTGTAGAGAATATCATTTATTGCTTCAAATTAGATATGAATCAAGGCTATGGCAAAATATTCAGGTATTGGCAATTTTCCGACCAAGTGCTACGTAAAGTTAATCCGGTTTGAATTAGAATAAACTTTCAGAAATTGTTGATACCCACAGATACCGAATATTTGTCCTATCACGTGTTTGCAGACGAAGCGGCAAACCGCACGGCTCTTCTCTTTCATAAAAATATTTACACAGGAACACTAATGAAAGGTATTTCGTCCCTTTTCCCAATAAAAGGTCCCCCTCACAAACACTGAGTCCGGCCACAAACTCGAGGTTTTATTTCCCGAACAGAAAACTATCATGTACGAGGTACACGCAAACGTGCAATCACCACCCCACATGACTGTGTGAATGCAGCAAAACGAAATGCTTGGAAATGGGCCTAATACGAAACGCGATAAGTGATCTTTCATTATTTCGTGAATTTGATTGGTTTGGTTTTGTGGGGAATTTCTTGGAAAGTTACACACATTTTATACCAATTTAGATTAGAGGAAACATTGGGTTTTCCTAAAAACTCGAATCATTTTTCTGTTCAAAAGTTTTTTTCAAATAATAAGCTTTTGTGATCGCGAGCCAATTCAAATGGCGGAACCGAAGGGAATTTTACAATTATTCACTGAGGAGATCCATTAAACAGCTCCTGACTCTATGATCAGATATGCGTTGCTAAAGAGTCCACTGTTGGTGTTTTATATTAGGTACGTTTCATATTCTGAAACATATCACAAAACACCTTTTCTGACAGTTCTCTATAGAATTGGGTAAAATGATCCACCACATATGAATCCAATGTCTTTTACCCAATTCTATAGAAGACTGTCAAAAAAGGTGGTTTGTGATATTTATGAAACGCCAAACGTGGCCACTTTAGCCCTGAAGCTCGCTGTTAACATAATAATTGCATGTGAATCCACCGTGAATCTATGGCCTCTATTAATAAACTCGTATTAACTTCTGTCAAAGTTGCGCCACGGATTTAACTATTGCCATCCTTTTTTGTTAGACAGTGACAAATAAGGATGGCAATAGTTAAATCCGTGGCGCAACTTTGACAGAAGTTAATACGAATTTATTAATAGGCCTTTAGGTCTAGTGTGCTCAATTGGTTGAGAATAACTTTAAAATTCAGTTGTAAGATTCCATGAACAAACATATAAACAACAAGTTAAAAAAAGCCTGTAAAAACCAACATGAACCACCAAAATATAAAATAACCTTTTTCAATAAGCAAGTCGTCCTCGCGAATCGCGCAGCACAAAACTCAGTTAACTAAAACAATCATGAATTTCACTCTGAAAATACAACTCTCATTTTCCATAATCGAGGTCAAGCTAACAATAAGTAGCGGCGACGGAAACTTTGGCTGTTTGTTTGTTTATTAAAACAGTGAGAAGAGCACTAAAGTTGTAACTTTGATATTCGCTATTTGCGATTTCATTTAGTTGGTACCACCTTCATAGGGCCTGAGCCACTAAACCAGCACCTTTTAGAGGAGAGTTAGATAGAAATATAAATCTTACATATAAAAAGATAGCACATGTGTTAGAAAGACTACAAGCATCATCATCGTCACTAATCATAATATTTAGATTAAAAATTTAATTAAACATTTAAATTAAAAAACCCCTGACATATCCCTTCATAAACTCCAAACGGCTGAACTGATTTTCATGAAACATAGCTAAGAACAACCTCGACAAAGACACCTTTCAAACAAAAAATCATAATTGAAATCGGTTTATAGTCGAGAGCCTATTTATGTTTTATGTTTGACTAGCTAGCCCGGTGAACTTCGACCTAAAAGCTTTAGCTGATTCATATCAAGCCGTCTCTTTTCATAGACATGAGTAAGAGTGACAAGAAAAAAACATAAATATGAATTATATTATTACAAGCTGCTGCCCGCGGCTTCGCTCGCGTGGTATCCGGATAAAAAGTAGCCTATGTTATTCTCCAGCCCTCCAACTATCTCCACACAAAAAATCACGTCAATCCGTCGCTCTGTTTTAACGTGAAAGCAAGACAAATAAACAAACAAATAAACACACTTTCACATTTATAATATGGGTACGGATTTATAAAAGGAATTGCGGTAGCGGCCATTTTAGCCATTTCTACTACTTGGCGGTAGCCTCGAGATTTTGTAAAATAAACGTTCCTTACGAAACGTATGAGAAAATGAACTTGCTTCGTATTTTTTTAAAATGAATTTTACATACCTATTATGTAAAATTTATTTAAAAAAAATACTTTAAAATATTATTTAAAAGTAAATTATTAGCTACGAGCAAGTTTCTTTAGTTCAGTGCCTCTAGTCAAAAAGGACATAAGCGCCTCTAGTCAAAAAGGACTTATGTCCTTTTTGACTAGAGGCACTGAGTTGTTCGACGATACAAAGACGAAGTGAAACTACAACACGATTGTAACTATTATTAATTCACGGCCTTCTTGTCTTGTTTATGTTTATCTTTGAAAACTTGAGCCATAATCATTATATCTATAACTTAGGGACCCTTCAAGTTAAACAATTATGCGTTTATTAAATCATTAGTTCGTCCTTTATGTTTGTTGCAAAGCGTCAACATTTTCTCCTAGTTGCTTCTGCCAAGAAATATTAATTTCAAGTATCAATCCGAATGATGCGGTCTGCCAATAAACATTAATACCTTTAAGTATAAATCCGAAAGGTTTTAGAATAGTCCATTAGGGTTATTTATTTATTAGTAATAGTAGTTGACCCAAACCGAGACCACGCGACCACGCTTCTCCTAAACGTCTAAGTTCTACTACTAGTAGGAGTTTTAGCAATGTAATAATGTCTACTGCGCTAGTTTACATGGAAAATAATTGTTAACACTATAAACAGGATATTTACCATGATTTTTGTTTACAATGTTTACAACCATGATAGTTTCAAAAGTTTTATATAAATAATTTTTATTTTACAGATAAGTAACTCACAAAATAAATTGTCTTTTTCTGGTCGTGAATTTCTCTATTTATTTACTAAGTATAAGTACTTACCTAAGGTTATACTTTATAATAAGAGTTTCTGACAAAGAAAATATAAATATTGTAATAATGCAGAATTAACTTTCTGCTTGCTTTTCATTACAGTTGTTTTCAAAGACGAATCGAGTCTTAGTTTTCGAAAGATGAATAATTTATAACAGTTCTAAGTAAACTGAAATTTCATGTCCTTCAGAGCCAGCTCTTTATCTAAGTACTAAAAATGCTTGGTGAAATATATTACTTTCAGTAATACCAAGCATTTTCCACACAATCCCGTCATTGAGTGTAAATGAATGCAAATCGGTGTTCTTGTCCTATAGTCTGTCATTCAACTTGCTTATTGCACCATTTGCAAGTAACTCGTTCATTCCTTCATCTTGAAACCTCTTCCCTTATTCACAAACAATGTATTTAATAACCTATCTAATTCTTTGAAATAAAAAAAAATGAGTTATAAATGAAATGTGGTCACGACTATATCACCAAGGCGCGAAAGACATTCATTAAGATTTTTAGGAACCTATTCTTTTAAGATTCTTTGTAGGTGTCTAAGGGGGTAGTTAGAGGTATGTCCAAATACACATTTGGTACATGCCCATATTTTGTGAAAGTTGGTATCCGGCAATTAACGTTATTCCATACGTAGCAAGTTGGAAGCCCATGCATTAACTTTACAAGAAAGGTATCTAATTTTCTCACGATGTTTTCCTTCATGTTACATGTCCCTTAACAATATTAGGTAAGAAAGTACATGATTTATTATTTTAGTATTTTAGTCGAATCGTGTGATGTCGAATCAGCAATCTATACTTATTTCATTGGCAATGCGATAGAATATCAAAGTACTCGTAATCCTCCGGGGTCGTAATACTTTCACGTTTGTGAATAAAGGGCCTTTTATCCGATGATATCTCTCATTTCCATTTATACCTTTGACCCCTACGTGGTTTATTAAGTTCTATATCTCTGATAGAAATTGAAGCGATGTAGCATAAACTCGTCACATAGTGAAGATATTTTTGCTCAAAGTATTGGATCCTTTCGAATTCAGAATGTTTGCTTTTTATTTGTTGAACGTTTTTAGACTTTACATTTGAGATGAAGTACCTTTACTTTGTTTACAGATATAATACAAGAAGCTTTTTCTTTTTTTTTTTTTTCTTTTTCGTCGTTGTTTTTAATAATGCAATCTATCACTTAAATTCTAGTAGTTTGCTATAAGTAGGCAAAATACTAAGAGTGGTTTCACTTACCGTTTTTTGTGCGTATGATCAAAAGAATGCGGGAGCGCGAAAGCTTGCGTCCCTGAGCGTTTGAGCATTTGTCTATGTGCGTGACACGCACGTCCGGTTAATCACCGGGAATTATTAGTGTGCTAGTATTCACGTTTTTAAAACAGAGCGTGAAAAGCGTGAGGAAAATGATACCTAGTCTAAACCAAGTATGTAGATTAATAATTGGTCAAAAGAATCGCAAAATATCGGTTTCGGAGCGAGCTCAAGCTATTTGGGTTGCCGACGACTCGGACACTATAATATTTGGACACTTTGTCCGAATATTATTGACACACTTTTCAATTTTAATAATATATTTATTAATTTCCTACTGAGGGGTTTTTACAAAACCTGGTGTTAAATGTCTACCATATTTTTATGGAATAGTAGTGATTCATTATATGGTAAGACCAAAGTGTAAAGTAAATTCTGAGAGCAAAATTAGAGTTATGCTAACACCTACTTTGGCATAGCCACAGCAAAAAATAAAAAGCAGTATCGTAAGTACATATTAATCTAAAGCCAGCCGATCAGATAAGTGCCGTTCTACGAAGCATTGTCACAGTTGGCTGGGGGTCCGGCGCTCTTGCCAAATATGTCGGGGTAGATAGCGCTAGACTCCGTGTAGTGTTGCCAGATTAAAGTGAAAAGCCGGACAAGAAGCAGAGAAAATTTTCCGGAAAAAAATTAATAATGCTATCATTTAAATAGTTTACATTAATATGGTTGTCAGGGTCTGTTTCTACAATACAAAATTTTTTTTTACTGTTCTAAAAGTATAAAAGAAGTAAATCTAGAAATATTACGTTAATGGTAGGTTAAAAAAGGCATTAGACTGTCAGTGTTTAAATAAATACTGACTTGTAAGTAGTGCTTACTTAGACAAAGGTTTAAAAACTTTAAACCAATTTTAGTTGATAAATAGTTTTATAGTTCATTTGTTTTCGTAATTTATAAGTACCTAAATTTGTTGCACCACTAGCCTAAAACGTAGTATATTGTAATGTTCTGTGCCTAAACATAAAGATACATAGTTAAACTTGTTTAAAATTTGTATTTTTATTCTAATGAGATTTTAGAATTTTCGATAAGTAGGTAAGTACTCGAATAATAAGAAAATAATCGAAATAAAAAAAAAATACATTTATGTTCGGCTTACGTGTGGCCACTCTATCTCCTAGCGATTTACTGCTGAAATTCTGTCACACTGTACTGCCACAGTGACTTGAATAACCTACACAAGCTATTTGTAGTTGGATCGTTGATTTATTCGCTGGCGAATCGCTCGGAGATTTCGTGTTATTGAGCAATATTTCTCCATCAGTTTTGCAGTGTAATACTTATTTGTTTTATGGGCAATGGCTTATAAATTATTGCAAAACAATTCTGTGATATTTCAATCTACAATAATGATCTGTGTTGGATATAAATGTTGATGTGTGAAATCTTTTGCGCAATAAATAAAGTAGTGGATATTTGATGAAATAGATAAACATCGATTTAAAAAGGCGCTCATCTGACTTTTTCTTAAAATAGTATATCGACACTGTCGGCTTTACACTAATGACTATCGTTTACTTTGTAAAAGGCACTGTATATTATTGTAAAAAGCACTGTATATTATTTTGTAAAATGTTCTCATATCCCCAGAAGATTTACAAAGCTTTACTGAATAACTCCTTACAATGTAACCAACAGAATATTTCAGGCAAAAGCTTGAAACATTGGAACCAAGTCAAATTGCTGACAAATTCAGACAATTACCAGTATTTTAAACTCGCGCCATAAAATCGGAAAGGCAAAACCGCATCAAGCGTTGAAAGCTAGTTGCACACAGTTCGGAATTCCTGAACTTTGTTATTCGTAATTCGTCGGGTGCTTCCGTTCTCGTAGGTGACGGTATCATAACATTTTCTGCTCAACTCCTGAATATGGTCGAGTGAGTGCAAAAAGACCCTGTTCAGGGCTGGATTTGCATAAGCTCGTAGATATTACTATTTTGTTTTGGTGTCTGACACTGAACAAATTTAAATAAGTCTGAAAGAACAGAAAAATAAAAAACGGTTCAATTGATCCGCACAAACATTCAAACATACATATTTACATGCGTTTATACTATTCCACTAATTTTCTTATTCTTTTTAATAAATCTTTCGGGTCCGAAACCCTCGCGGGCGTCCTCAGAAGACCCTACCAAAGTTTCATCACAATCTGCAGACTGATTGTCTAACTTGTCTCAAACCTCAAATTGGTCTCAAACTGTCATAACGGTGGCGAAGATACCCTTTGTCGCGTTCGGTCTAGGGCTTGCAAATATTCGAAAATTTTGATATTCGAATATTCGATTTTTTTTCGGGTAATATTCGAATTATTCGAATATTATTCGAATAATAGACAAAAATCTTTGTTTTTACTAAAATCACATCTTCTTTTATTCTTTCAAGTGTTATTTGCATAAACAAAAGATTGTGTCGGCGTAATGAGACATTGGCGATTATTGCACGCACAATCAACCACGAATTCTCAGTAAAATCAGTCAACAATATCTGTACTTAATATTATGTAGGAGGTAATCTCCGAAACTACTCATCCAATTTCAAAAATGAACTTTCAGGATGAACAAAGGCTACTATGTTATGTAGGTACCTAGCGGGCAACGCCGTAGCCGGAAGCTAGTCTACAATAAAATGACTATGCTGATTTTGTATGGAAGGTTGGTGCCTTTTTTTTCGCGCAGTCATCAACCAAACAAAAATCACCTGATGCTTGAAAGAATGCAATTGTCACCATTTTGCACAAAAAGGGAGACTGCTCGAAACTAAGCAATTACAGGCCCATAAGTCTCTTATGTCAGGTGTACAAGCTATTTGTCAAGGTGGTATGCAATCAGCTCACTCGCCAGTTAGATGAGTACCAGCCCGTCGAGCAAGCCGGCTTCCGTAGTGGTTATTCCACGATCGACCACATCCACACCATGAAGCAGCTGATGGAGAAGAGTTCAGAATATAACCGGCCCCTGTGCTTAGCTTTCGCCGATTACGAGAAAGCATTCGACAGCGTCGAGCACTGGGCTGTGTTTAACGCTCTCTATCGCTGCCAGATTGGCGCACGATATGTGGATGTGCTGCGGGAGTTATACGGCACGGCAACCATGCAAGTCCGCCTTCACGACACTACCAACCCTATTAACATTAAGAGGGGAGTGCGGCAGGAAGACACAATATCACCCAAGCTCTTGCGGCGGCTTTTGAAGACGTTATGAAGATGCTTGCATGGGATCTTGCGGAATAAACATCAATAGTGCCTTCCTGTCACATCTCAAGTTTGCCGATGACCTCGTATTGTTTGCCCATAACCTGGAAGATCTCCAACTCATGATTCAACAACTTTTTGATGCCTCTTTAGCCGTTGGCCTTAAGATGAATATGTCTAAGACAAAGATTATGGCGAATGCTTCTGGAACCTCGAATTTTACCGTAACGGTGAAACGAGAGACTGGAGGTAGTTGACAAGTATCTTTATCTTTTCGGCATATTCTATCTTAGAGCATCAGAGTAAGGAGATCTCCAGAAGGATACAACTCGGAGGGGCCGCGTTCGGAAAACTGGCAGATGTGCTTCAGTCGAAGAAAGTTCCACAGTGCCTGAAAACCCGTCTCTTTAACCAATGTGTCTTCCAACTTTGACTTGACGTGGTCGCTTACTAAGGAGACTGTGTTCAAAGTATTAGCTACACAGAGAGCCATGGAGCGGGCCATGCTCGGCATTAAATTCCAAGAACGAATTCAAAACACCGAGGTCCGGCGCCGGACTAAGTCCAAGACGTCAGAGTTAGGGTTACGAATCTTAAATGGAAATGAGCTGGACACTTGGTTAGACGAGGTGATGGCAGGTGGCAATAGCGACAAAACACTCAAAAGAGTCTTGGGTAACCGATTTTGATAAAAAAGTAAAACTGCATCATTAGATTTTAAAATAATAATTCTCCTGGCCAGGAATCAAACATGTAGATTAAAAAAAACTTTGTGTGTAGATTTGCATTTTCCTGACAAAGCACCTCCACTGGGTTGCCGGCAAATACGCGAAAGCACTACGCAATCACGCGCGGCACTCTCGAGTGTTTCCGAATCCTATAAAAGTGGCATTTTATGCACATCAGAGTTCTGAGTTTGGTGTTACTAACTTTTATCGAATATTCGAATATTTTATTTTCAGTATTCGAATATTCGAACGAATTTAATATTCGAATTATTCGAATATTCGAATATTCGAATGCAAGCCCTAGTTCGTTCGGTCTCGTTGAGTTGAAAGTGACAGAGCCACTTGAGTTACTGAACTGTCATATTTGACAGTTTGAGACTGATTTTGGTCGTTATCAAAGATAGACAATCAGGATTCAATGGTTTAGGAATACATAGAGGACAGGCATACAATCATTCATTTTTATTTTAAATTGAAGATTTAATAATACCTGTAATATTCACGGAAATAGCCAGACAGTTACATAACGAACGCACAGTAAAGTTAAATAGTAAGTCAAAGCGTCAACCCACGCCTGTATTCCAACTATTCCCGCTCGGACCGCGTTCCACAGTAAATTCACGCGTCGCCTCATTATTTCGCTTCGACTACACTGAGCCCTATTCGTAGAAAGTACTCCATGATTTACTCACAAATTTTACTCGATGAAAACGCCCAAATGGAGTTAGTTGCTTTTTCGAATTCCTAAACTGAATACCCATACGGTGATACAAATGAGTTAATTGAACAAGCTTAAAAAATGTTACTTTCATGAATATATTTTTACATTTTTTATAGTTTGTCATAGATTTCTAAATCAGTTTTTTGTCATTACTGAAAAAGTAGGTTTTTTGAGTTACCGAGGTTTCCATCTATAGTCGTATTTCTAATTATACGCACTAAAATTGACGGTCAAAATGTAATTTTTCATATATTTTTAGTTCGTACAATGAGCAATTCGACTATAGGGGTGATAATGAATGCTGTATTGGCCAAGTGGGTTATGTTTCGTTTCAAAAAATTAATATGCGTGAGGAAATCAGTTAGCTTTCTAATACTGTCGATGGGCTTGCAACCTTTCACGTTTGGAATTTTAACCTCTGCAAAATGTAGGCATTACCAATATGTATTTGGACATTCCTCTAACTACCCCCCTAAACATCTCCAAAGGTATGTTCCCATAATACAATTTGCTTAGTTTGTGACCAGATTGCGTTGTGTGAAATGTCCACTAATACTTATTTATATAAAAAAAGGCATTTCATTTTCATCGAATGAGGCATTTTCTTAAATAAATGTTATTAAAAATGCAAGAGTAATGTTTTTAAAAGTCAAGTGCAAACATTTCGTTACCGTGTTCAGTACGTGCAATTAAGATCCATGTACGTCTGAAAAAGGGTTAAGCTTTCAAACGCGTATTTTAAAAGTGTTTTTAGCTTAGGCGTGGGATTTAATCACTCAAGCGAGAGTTTTAAAATGTAAGTATTTCTGCTACTATAAACGCAAATGTTTTTAAAGATATCCATGTGCACTGAAACCGGCTTTAACTTAATTGAAAAAAGATGTAGAAATGTATGGATGTTTTGTTTTTTAGTAACGACCATTTTTTAAATAGTCATAAAATTACTATTCAAAAAATGGAAATACGAAAGACACATAAAACTGTATTTATTTTAGTACATTTAGCGATAAAGGCTTTGAAGGAAATATTAGAGGGAATTGCTTAAAACCAAATCTCCTGAAAACGTTCAGATTCACTCTTATCTCCTATACCAATTACCAAGTCATAAAAAGATTCTGAGATAGCAACTTCCTACAGTGGATAACATTAAGCCTTTGTTTTATAAATGGCCATAAGATATAGGCCTGTATAATCCACCAATTGTAAGTTTATTTACTTCGTAAAATAAGTCAAGTCTGTTCACATTACTAAAACAAGGTTTTGGAAAATGATCAGACTTCTTATACAACATGACAGCTTCATAAGGAACATCATAGAAGGAAAAGTAGAAGGAAGACCAAGTATTAATTAAATGAGTCAGATTAAGAAGGTTGCTGTCATGGCATATAAAGAAATAAAAGAAATCGCATTGGAAAGAGGTAGGTGGAGAGAATTGCATCGTTACACCGACAAGAGCTACGGACTGCAGAATCACAATAGGAATTGAACTATATGCCTTTCTTTTCATTGACTGAGAGTGAAAAAAGATGGCATATAGTTCAATGTGCTAGATTGGCTCGAGACAGGGGCGCATAGCAGAAACGAAAAGAGGTCTATGCCCAGCAGAGGGATGAGAAAGGCTGACGATGATGATGATAGCGTGCATTCTCATATATTCTGATCCAAAGGTTCCTATGTAATAGATTCTTCAGGTTAAGGGTGAGCTTGAGTCTTTGTACGAAAACAACTTAACAGTACATAATAAAGGTTTATAAACTCTTTAGTATTCGACATGCTCTATGGTCCAAGGAACTCTCACATTTTTCTTATCTCACTCCTAATACGAGAATGTACGATGCATACAAAGTGGCGTAGAAATTAAGTAGCGAGGAGCGCAGAACCCTGTATTATTGGACTGAATCAAAATAGTATTCTCAAACCACAAAAGAGATCTCATGCTAGTAAACAAGTATTCAGCTTACTTGATACATTGTGGTGGTTTTAAAATATCCGAGATCCCTTTGAATAATAATGATTATTTAAATTGACATTTTGTTATTGTGAATAAGTTTAGGACATCAAAAAATATATTATTGTTTGCTTACTAGCATCACGAATAACGACTGAAAGGTCTCGATCTTCAAGATTTAGATTTTTAACCACTCAACATCTTTTGAAAATTTGTAGGGTGTAGTCAGACACATTTATGATTTTAATTTAAGTAACCTAGAATATCCAAAACTTAGTTACATCGGGGGATATCAAGCGATCGCTCATAAGAATTCAATGGAACATTCAAACTAGATCAAACAAAACAACTTTACTATAAAAGTCGATGAAAGTTCAAACTTTTCGAATAAAGATCTCTGCTTCGACACAGATGACCTAATTTTTCATTTCTGTAAAGTTCCTTTCGTGAGGAAGTTTGGTCTTAATAGAAACTACTTTATCCGTTCCCGTTCTAGTTAAGAAGTGCCATGTTCACACACTGTATGTAACTTTACATTAGTTCAAGTTGTCCATGGCTCTTTTACGTCGTGTCAGATATCTATTGCACGTTTCTTTTGACAGTGTTTAAAAAAAAAAATATTTAATCGCATAACAGTAAATCCCCTTTTCTTCCGTCCCCCGTCCCCCCCGAGCAGGGAAGCTTCAGTATTTTTGGTGCTCAAGTCTGTATTTTAGATTCAATTAGTTTATTTGTGGAGACACTTATCCTAAATAGAGGTGCAGTTAAAAAATGCCCCAAAATATGAGCTTCTGTATTGTCAACAACTGTATAAACAAAATAAGCATGTGCATAACTTAGTTCGATAAAAGCAAACAGTGCTCTTCGTGCCTCCAGCTGACCCTTAGCTTCTAGACCTCTACACTTTGTATGTAAAACAATGAAGAATACATTCTTGAAGCTTGCATGTCAAACTGCCACATTTTGACCTTAGAAAGAAAATTTCACTTTTTTTTTAATCTAATTCAAATGGAAAAGATTACCAATTTGTAAAAATGAGCACTTCAAAAAATAAATCACCTTAAACTAATAAACTTTATAAAAACTTTTTACTAGGGTTAGTACACTTTCTGACTCTACTGAATGGACCTATTTTGATCCCATAAGTAAGCGTGGGTGACATTCTCTCAGATCTTTTAGTATTAAAAAGCTTTGAATGATGTCTAAAAAGATCTGTTAAAAAATCGATGCTCTCTCTAAACAAATAACATACACCTACAAAGTATTTGCCTACAAAACAGTTACTTACCTTCCTAATATCAGACCACTAGAATATTCAAACAATGTTATGATGAATATAGTCAATATTTTGTTATAATACTACTTTTCCAAACAAAACAAGCACTCGTTAAACCAACACGCGAGTTTGCTTTCCATTATTGTCATGTATTTGTATTCGTTAAGTGGGCATTGTTATCGTCTTACTAATTAATTAGTAAGCTAATTGAATCAATATGGATAATGTGGAGAACAATATACTGTGTTTTCAGATACTACTTGTTATTTTGTTACTACTAAGAGAAAGTTTTTTATCTTTGCAGGATATTAGGCTCAACGGCTCAGCATTCGCGCTGCCAGCCTTTTAGGCATTCTTCCGCAGTGACTTAGATCCATTGAGGTATCTGTAGATCCTTTGCAATGATCTTAAGATGGATCAACTGGTTTGAGTATATTGTGAAATTATGTAGGTTTAGTAGTAGGTTAGTTTCTGCAAATAAATATGACGGATTGTAAAACAAACTATTTTGAGATTTTTTTTTTAATCTCATCTTTGTATGTAGTTTGTAGGTATCTTTTACTTATTTGGATTTTATAACTAAAAATGTTTACTTTTTATAATAATTTAAACTTCGCTTTATGGAGTCAAAATTTCAAAGAGGAGATATATGAAATAATAATATCATTAACATACCAAACATTGTGTGTACGTGGTTGGAAAAACACACGAAACTTTAGGCATTCGAGATCCCTTCCTTTCTAACACTTATTTTTCACTGCTGTATTTTACGGCAGCAACAATTTTTTAAGACCTAGGGGTACTTGGATATAATAGTTACTATAACTAGCCTACCCCAATTGAGACTCAAGCGATCAGGGTCAAAAGGGTTTATTTTATTACGTGTTACCCGAGTTAAATATTTAGGGAACAGCATTTCATTCGACCTCACCATCTATTTCCATTTTCGCCAATCCAGACTGTTTTTATTGCTAGCTGTAGAAGAAATCTGTGAGGATCTGGATGGGACAGAGATGGAAGAAATGGAATTTCAAACGTTTCTTGCTCATTTGATTTGGAATTTCTAGGGCGCGATTTTGGTGAATTTTCAACTGGGCGTTGGGCGTCATTTTTTATTTACCAAAGGAAAAAGAACTGTTGATCACAATGTTCCGTTTTACTTACATTACATAAGTACCTATTCATAATTTTACATAAAGGTATATTTCTGGGAATTCGTGATCGCCTACGAGAAAGATTTTCTTCTATCTTTAGAAGTCAAACATGCATTTTTTAACAAAGAAATTCCATTAATACAAGTATATTTTTTTTTATATGCTTTTAAAACTTATCACAAGAATAGCATAAGGACTTCCAACTTTTCAAGATATGCCCAAGATGGGATCGAATTCCACTAAGTCTCCCCCCTTCTTTTAAAAAAAATCACTCTGATTACGCATATGTTTTGTGAGTGAGGTAACTAAATTAAATACGTAAAAAATAGTCCCAACAGTCAACAATTTCAGGTAGACGAAAACTTTCAACAAAAGCACGTTTTCGCATCAAAACTCAAAACAATAGCCATGTTTAGAATCAGAGCACAATGAAATCCTGTGTACGGAACACCTCGAACGAGTCTTAACGAGGAAATAGTGGTCGTAAATCACGGGAAATTCGCTCTTATTGAATTTCCTTTTGTCGGAAGCTCTGCCTCAGTTTTTGTTCTGGATGGACGCCCGAAGACATGTTAGGTTTTTTCAACGCTCTGCACTGATTGTTGATAATGTACGATCCATCATGTTTTTGGTTTGTTGAAAAGGTTTTTGTGAGCGTTGGTTAGAATGCGCTGGGTTATTAATTTTACTTCATTCAAATGCTCAAGAGCATCAGTTTTTGACGCTATGATGACGTAGTAACAAAATGAAATAAACAAAATCAGAAGTTAATACCTTTGTACGATTATAATAATGAAGTATTGTTAAATGTATTTTAAACTTACAATAAAATTTCAATCTGCTTATAGTCGTAAAATCGTAGTGAGTGGATGAACGTTGTTTTATAAAATTAAATGTAATTAAGCTGGAACTGCATCTATCAACTAAAGTCTATTATAGGCATCGTATTATAGGCAACACTGTAATATTGGACACAAATTACCTCTTATAGCTTCCTTTTTTAACCTTCTTTCATACAAACCTTGTCCTAACACTTATTATCAATGAAAAGAAGTCAGCCAAATCTGATGCACTATTTTCAAGTGATCATCTTGATACTTACATGCGGCAAATTATTTATATTTATGTTCCTTTTTATTTTATTTTTATTTTGTATATTTATTTTACAGATAAAAATGTGGCGAAAAAATGTATAGCACCAAAACACACATAGTACCATGTAACAACGCTTTCAAAATACTGTAAAAATTCGCAGACAAAGTTCGGTACGGAATAATGGCGGATCTGAACGTATGTGACAATATTTATGTGTTGAATTTTCTCATAAAAACTTGAACCGTCTTCTGTTTCCTTTTACACGGAGTTTTCTTGTAAACGAGTATCATTAGATGGGATTTTGAAACAATTGTTTTTAAGAATGGCAGTCAAGAACTCGTTTATAAAGACCTCATTCATAATAAGCAAAATAACTCGCAGCTCTTTTACCATCTTGAAAATAATAAACGAAAAGTGCTGGCTGAAACATGAGTTTTGAAGTAAACTGAGAATGGCACCTTGCAATAATTGTTTATTAGAGATAGTTCTTTTTCTTTCATAAAATCCTGTCCTGGTAATTAAAAAATTTGCCAAGTTTGGCTCATGATCTTTCTTACATTGGCAATTGACTTTTATTTATTTAGCGCGTTTTTAGTTATATCTTGATTGTCAATGTACATCTCTATCGATTAGGCTTGCACGTAAGTATACAATCTTATAAGGTTATAATATAAGCGGCTAATTCTCAGGAAAGACATAGTCTTGGTCATGGCCAACCGTATTTCCTAAAAGTTCTAGAAATACCGACCTACTGGTTAGATATTTTTTTGCATAATTATAGGACCAAAAAATCTGGTATCTTCCGTATCGAATTTTTAAGATTTTTTGAAGGGAATTTATTTTTGTTTACAAGAAAATACTTCGGCTTCTAAACATGCCCTTGGGAAATCGTTTGATAGCGCGCAAGCATACCTACTGCTTTATTTGGCAGAGTGTTTTGTTCCCTTAGGCTGAACGCACAGCTATCCGCGCCGAGTTCTCGAAGTACTACCAGATTCGGTCGAATCGGACGATCCGACGCGGGCAGGTGTGCGAGTTTTCATACAATTTCATGTAAAGAATTCTGAAATTCGTTTCTGCCGATTTATTCGACGCGTTCGGCGCAGATATAGTCGTATTGCTCATTATACGGACTAAAGTGAAGGAAAAAATGTCATTTTTCCTTCAATTTTGACATAAAACGTATCAAAACTAATCAAAATTGAAGGAAAAATGACATTTTTTCCTTCAATTTTAGTCCGTATAATGAGCAATACGACTATAGGTGTGCGGCCAACTTTAGAAGACTTTACATTAAATGAGTACAGTGAAAAAACGTTGGTTAAAAACTGATAATGGCGCTGACTACTTTAATAATCACTAAACCCGATAGCTTTTATTTCGTGACCAAATCACAATGAATTTGAAAGTAACATTTTTAAAACTACCTTGTTTTGCGTCGTTCTTCGATTCATGGTAGTTTTATTCAGAATCTGAAATTGGGCCTCGACTACTCATAAACACTTGGTTCATTTTTAAATAGTGAAAGCCCGCGGCTTCGCCCACGTGGACTATTTTTTTTTATCCCACGGGAACCATACATTTTTTCGGGATGAAAAGTAGCCTATGTGTTATTCCAGAACCTAAACTATCTACATTCCAAATTTCATCAAAATCAATTTAGTACTTATGGAGATACGTGGTAACAAACACACACACACACAAGGACTTTCGCCTTTGTAATATTAGTAGGATGTACCTACTTAGTAACTTTAGAAATGTCACTCAGGCTGTCGTTTTGTGGTCTTTAGAGTGAACGAAACAAGAAGCTACCTATAGGTTTTAGTTTTAATTAAATTAGTCAGTGTACAAGGGACTTTACAATGTCTAAACACGTGGAACAAAAGTTGAAAGCTTGTTATTTAATCACAGTGTAATGCCTGGATATTAATGCTGGCAAATTGGTCACATAGAATGTACATTTATTTAAAAAAATATTCTTTGGTAGAATAATGTATATTTATAATTGTATTTAATCCATACTAAAATTACAACTACTTGTTTATTTTGTTTGTAATCTCTGGAACTACTCATGTGATTCTCTAAAATTATTTTACTGTCTACTAGAAAGAAAGTCTTGTCTTTTCTGTTTCGAGCTATAGGCTATGTTTTGTCTAGGTACCACTGAGTAAAACAGCTATTTTTAAAAATACTAACTGATGCTGACGCTTAGATCAGAAAAGAAAAGAGGGGACTCTTCAAACACAGGTTTTTATAAACTTAAATGAAGAGATCCCAACCCATGCAATGTACAACTTGTTTTTAATGAATAAATGATTTTGTATTTTGTATTTGTATTTGTATTTGAAGATCAAGTAGATCTAAGAACTGACGTTGTGTTCTTTTAGAAAATGAATCTATGTTTCTTCGCAACAAATCCCCTAATCTGGGTTAATTTATCTAAGAACTTTATTCACACGTACAATGCAAACGCGACAAGCGCAAGTTTGCACTGTTGTTCAACATTTGCCATGTAAATCTAGTGTTAGAAGGCAGTGCCAAGAGTTGGCCCTGTATCATTTAAAATTAACTTTTAGACTATAATTTACAACAATAATTGTAGTTTACAATACAATTACATTAACAGCTTTCAATGGATTGTATCACTATCTCAGAAAAAGGTCCTATGTAAGTTAAGTGTTAAAGTAGGACGCACGGTTTTCACCATCTATGAGTAGGCAATACTTTTGTGGCTGTTATTACTTAGTTACTTTAAGAAAACTTACTCGGAGATAGAGGAACAAGCCTTAAGACAGCGGCGCATGCGCCGTCTTATCGCGTGGCACAAGAATTAACCAATCCATCTTTTTCTTTCACAGCATGCGTCAAATGTGTCGTGGTTTTTAGAAACGTTGGGTCCAACAATTACCGTGTGATTCCACTACGCGCATTCGGTCATTTCATTTCAGTTGGTATATTTAAATTGAATCACACGACCGACGCGACGTCGCAAGTCTTTCATCACACTAAAATTTTACACCGGAGATAAGAAATATCGAAATGTACTTACCTACATATTATATTCATAAAATCACGCCTCTTCACCACAAAAGTAGGCAAAATCAATCAAAAAAGTAGGCATTTGTTACGATATCCTGGCACACCTTTTTCGCCTTTTAACGAAAATTGGTCGATCAAAATCACAGTGAGATGCAATAATTTCGGTTTCAATTCGCATGCATTTGATCCCCGTAGAACCAAAGTGATACAGCAACACGTAGCTCACTACTATTAGTTCTGTGCCAAGTCTCGCTTGCATATGTGGTGCTCCACACGACTTGCTCAGTGTATTTGGATAATCGATCCTCGCGAGAACTGTATTAGCTGAAACTTGGCTTGGTTGCCTGATTGCATGGACGATTGACCCTTCGAGTTTTGAAACTAAGAGCGCTTTCACATGTAGGCGTTTGTCGCGCTACAGCAGCGCTACAGCAGCAAACCCCTTAAAGGTGAACGCAGTCCTGGGCCGCACCGCACGCGCCGCAGTCCCGAATTGTTTATATGAAGTTCTATGCAACCTCGCACACCTACCCGCGCCGCAGTTGCCGCAGTACCTGAAGCATTAATATGAAGAATTCGAATGCGGTGACTGCGGCGCGTGCGGTGCGGGCCAGGTCTGCGTTCACCATTACACTTCAGCGGCTGTGGCGCGGCTTCTTCACGAAGCTGCCGGCCACTAGCAACGGCTATCACGCTGCACCCATGCTGATTAAATATGTATTTAATGATTATACATTTAAGCAGCGTGGCTGGTTGGATGGATGACAGTGTCATCCATACAGTGTCATCCAAGGGTGTTATCATAACACCCTTGTGATAGCAGCGCTTCTAAGCGCGCCTTTATGTGAAAGCGCTCTACGCGGATGCAAGACTGAACTTCTAACACACTGAGCACTGAGTTGATTAAGTATACAGAGGTCGGCATGGCTCTTGAGCTGGACAAGCGGGAGTCGGTTTGTTAAATTAACATCTGATACATCAAACCCTGTTATTCATATTGAACGTATATGCTTGCTAGAGCTCAAACGGCTGCTAAATCAAATCTTTTGTCATCTCTATTTATTGACATGTGAGTGACAAGAAAAAATACTCTTACAACTGCAACTGAGTAAAATCTTGCTTGAGATCTGATACTAGGCGTATTATCACAAAATTGGTACTTTACAAGAATATTTATTCTCTGACTCAATAAAATTAAGTTTTCTCGTGCTGTCTACTGAACGGGTGGCTGACGACTCGGACATATCCAACCCAGCTAAACTAATAATACTTGATAATGGTAAGCATTATAGTGTAAAAATATCAAAGCATCATTGTCACATAGGTAGGCATAGGTACGTAAAAATAACAAAAGTCTTCGATCAAAGCATTTTAAATTCAATACAAAATGCTACCTGCAACAGAGCTAACCAATTAAAGATCGCTAGGTAACGTGGGCGATAAACCCACATTTCCAACGCAAATTGCTACGTGTTTGCCTTATTACGCCGAACATTCCTATTGAACATTCAACAAAAATCCGTTCAATTCCCGAACCTTTTCAGGCACCTCATTAGCAAACTTCTCTGAATCGAGACTATTGAGAAACTTGATCATATTCGCAATTTCGCGGCGCACCGCGGGGCTGTCAAAACGTTTGCCTTGTTTATTAGGAGGTCTCTCAGACTTGTTGCCAGCATATTTGACATCAAGGTGATGGTTAGCTCATTAAAACAAAGTCAAATAATGTAAGTGGTGTTGCCTTTTTTCACTTTGTTGTGCGTGTTTCGAAATAAACCATCAAGAGGATATATACGGGTACATATTGTTTTTGAATGGTTTTCTAGTGTCAGTTTATACAGGAAAATCTATTTTTTATCAACCATCAAACATTGAACGAATCGAAATCAATTAATTATCTTCTAATTTTTTGCCGATGTGGAATGTGATCCCAGATATCCTATAAATAAATAATTTTTGATTTATTACTTTTTTTTAAGCGCTTTCATCCAGTCACATGCCAAGTAGAAGGACCGCAACTTTCACCGAAATGTATTCGCAAAGTCGGGATAAAACGATCACGGCAGTCGAATAAGTCAAGACTTGCCATTATTTACTGCAGCATGAATTTGAATCGTCGCAAACTTTCCCAATAAACCAAGCGACACTTCCCGCTTCCAACTCTCTTAAACAATCGTTCCCCCAAATCTGAAAACTCGTTTTTGATTAGAATTGAATAATCTGTGCTGATCAATATTTGGTATTGCATTATAATATACCTTCTTTGGTTTGATAGACTAGTTTAAAGTGGGTACATATGAAAAGTCCGAAAACCGAAATGCCGATCCTTGAAATGCCGATGCTTAAAATAGCGAAATTCGATATGTAGAACGGTTGAAATGCAGAAAGCTTGAAAGATAGAAGTTTGTAAGGTCGAAAGCTAAAAGTCAGAATGCTCGAAATGCCGAAAGTTTCAATTGCCGAACGTTTACAAAGTAGAATGCTTAATAAGTATAAGTTCCAAATGTCGAATGACTAAAACATCGAAAATGATCGAAATAAGTACTTACATAAATTATTGGATTTTTTAGTACTTTATTTCGTGGTAGTTTTTACGGGTGCGAAAGTAGTTTAGGTGTAAAGTAGCTAGATGGAAACGTGATAGTGAAACGACTTAAATACTTACAAAATTATTGTATTCTTAACCGAACTTAAAAAAATAAGGAGGAGGTTCTCAATTCGTCAGTTTTTTTTTTTGTGTTTTTTGTGTACGTTCACCGGTTACTCGAAGACGCCTCGACCGATTTCAAAGATTCTTTTGTTTGAAAGGGTACACTTTTCCAATGTTCTTTTTGATCATCAGGTCAGGATCTGATGATGGAATCTTGGAGAAATCGAGGTAACTCTTCATATTTTAAAGGCATACGCGATTCGGGAATTTTTTAAGAACTTGATAGGATATCAGTGACAATGCAATATGATGGTAACATTAAGCTAATCTGATGATGGAGTCAGAAGCTGTTCAACAGAACTCCTCAGTAAATAAGCCGATTTAGTTAAAACTCGGCATATCTGTCAAGTTCCGACTACAATGTAATAATATGGTCATAACAAGCTGATCTGAGGATGACATCAGGAGCTGTTCAACAGAACTCTTCAGTAAATAGTCCGATCGAGTTGAAACTTGGAACTCAGCGTATCGGTGAAGTTCCGACTATAATGTAATAATATGGTGACAGCTGCTGATCTGATGGAGTCAGGACCTATTGTGTCAGAACTTCTCAGTGAATAACAGTGGAAGATCCATGTTTGGGTCTCCCTCCCCCTCCCCTCTCCCTCCCCCTCCCTCTCTTCCTCCCCCTCTCCCACCCCCTCTCCCTCCCTCTACCTCCCTCTCCCTCCCTCTCCCTCCCTCTCCCTCCCTCTCCCTCCCTCTCCATCCCTCTCCCTCCCCCTCCCCCTCCCCCCTCCCCCTCTCCCTCCCCCTCTCCCTCCCCCTCTCCCTCCCCCTCTCCCTCCCCCTCTCCCTCCCCATCTCCCTCCCCCTCTCCCTCCCCCTCTCCCTCCCCCTCTCCCTCCCCCTCTCCCTCCCCCTCTCCCTCCCCCTCTCCCTCCCCCTCTCCCTCCCCTCTCCCTCCCCCTCTTCCTCCCCCTCTCCCTCCCCCTCTCCCTCCCCCTCTCCCTCCCCCTCCCCTCATTCTAAATACAGGTAAAATATTTTTTTAAATCAGATGAGTAGTTTTTGAGATAACCTCTTACATACAAACACACTTTACCTCTTAATAATAATAAAGGCAAAAAAAAATTCTTACATCTACATAATTATTTCGAGCATTACTGGTTTCAAGCTTTTATATTTCAAGCATTCTAAATTTTGAGCGTCGGCATTTTAAGCTTCTATGTTTTAAGCTTCGGTATTTTGGCTTTCGGCATTTCGAGCATTCTGATTTTTAAGCATTCTACATTTAAAGCTTCTACATTTTAAGCATTCTTCTTTACGAGCATTCGCTATTTCAAGCATCGGCATTTCAAGGATCGGCATTTCGGTTTTCGGACTTTTCATATGTACCCGTTTAAAGTATGTTCTAGAATGTGCAGATCCGTAGGCACGTTGTCGATGAGCTGGCAACGTATCTGTTCTCACTTCTCCGCTGGGGCTTTAAGTCTAGGTGGAAGTCAAAGGTATGACCAAATGTTTGTATTGATCTTCAAGTATTTGTCTCAGGTCTGGGTGTTTTTGTTTGTATGTATTTACAAAATAAGGTATATAAATATTATATATCAATTACGAAGTTCCTATCTATAACACAAGCTCTGCCTAGTTTGGGGCTAGATGATGCTGTGTGAAACTATTCAGTGTTATTTATTTAATTGAAATACATATTAGATTCAGTGACACTGATACAAAATTAATTCACAACGTATCGTGGTTTTTGTCCGGCAATGAAATTAATATTCGTGATAATTACTACTAGTAATACTAACCTACCAATAACTTTAGTGCTTTCTCATCAGACAGACCCAGTTCGAATACGCAATGGTGCAAACATAACTAACCAGTTACGTCAAATCAATGGTGCAAACGTAACCGCGGGAAAACAAGATCACATAGCCGAACTTCCGCACAAAAATCTCGAACGAGCGCGTTTAATCAATCCTTTGGAGGAGCTTGTATTACAAGTACTGTGTCGAGGGTGGAACTTTTCCACTAAACCACTACCTACTCAACTTGTCGAATCAACTACCCAGACCCTCAGTGGAGTATTGCATTCACGATGGACGCATTTACATTCTACACATAAAAAAGAATACATAGTACAATCGCTTCTAAGCGATAAGACCGGGCCCATTGTACAATTATTCACTAGGTTTATTCTTTCAAATGTTTTATGAGACGTGTTAAGAGTTTTAATTCATTCATTCATGAATAGCCGATTTAATCGTGTCAAGTGCCAGGGTATATAAAATAGAGAATGCTTGCAGTCTTGTCCATTGTGTTGTCGGCGCAGTGATTCCTCTTTTAAAGGGTCAACAGCGCGATTGTGACTCCTCTGGTATCACAGGCGTCCATAGGCAACGGTAACCCCTTGTCATAAGGTGGGCCGTATGATTGTCTGCTACGTTAGTACTCGTAGTATAAAAATGCTTTCCTAGTTGGTAGTCAAGGGTACGTCTAATCAAATAGGTAGTGACAGATTGCAAGCCCACAGCTCCTATTAAAATGCATACTATACTAGCTTTCTCAAGAAGATATATATCACACTTTAAATCTCGTAAATTTTAAATATTTTTATCAGTTGTACCGCAGGGATCACATTGAATTGTCTTCTAAAACTAGGTTAATCTACTCTGGTTCCTTCGCGGCCAATACCATGAAGAACAAGCAACAAACAAGGTTTGAGGCCAAGCTCTCTTTTCGGTGATCTATCCTCTTAAATCTAAATAGTTCAGTGGGGAGCCAATCAAACAAAGTAAGCAGAACTTGTAAAATTAGGAAAGGAAGGGAAACTTACGCGTATTACATAATATACAAACATTTCCAAAGCTAAAAATTAATTGATACACAGGATCTACTTCTCACTAGTCCAACACGGCCTCTACCTACTTGTATGATAATTTATATTATCTCTAGTAATTCAAGGTTTGAGTCAGGTAAGGTTGTTAAACCACGGCGACTCAGGGATTTCCCTCTTCCTTTTAGCTGTCCCAAAGGTGTTAAGATAAACGTTATACCGAGGTCCTTCTTAAGCCAACTTCTAGATATAACAGTGACTGTACTTCCTGTTTTAAAAGCATTTTTTTTCTGTTCCTTCTAGATATTACAGTGACTGTACTTCCTGTTTCAAAAAGCATTTTTTTTTCTGAGATAACATAATTTTCCTAAATTAAAGAAGTTAGGTATTATGGAAAATTAATAAAAAAATTAAGTTGAACGTTTTGAATATGAGTAGAATTCACAATTACGTTTACTTATTACTTTAAATAGTAGGTCTACTGATTTTTTTTATTTGTTATTATGGAAAACCAACAGAGTAAAATAATTTACTTAGCTACTAAGCTAGATTTATCATACTACCTCTAATGCTGATTAGGTTTTTTTTGAAGGTAGGTACATTTTAAAATAAAATACATACTTAAGTACCTCCTTACACACAAAAACGCTCCGAACTATTTTTATCACAAGCGACTTCTTTCAATAATTTCAACGAAACCAAAAATCGGGGAAGCCATATTTTCGGGAACAAAGTTACTATAGTTGCAGCAGCGTGCTCCAAACTTTTATTACGTTACAAACTGCAAAGTGTCGGGTGTGTTACCAAATAACTAAGTGCTAGTACATTTTGAAATAGGAGAACTCAGTACGTGACTATTTTTGTTCGGGAGAAGCGAGATCTCAGTGATATTTGTGAGGGGTCATTTCTTTTACAGTTATGCGTTCAACACACATAGCAACTTTGAGCTCTCAGTTGTAGCGATCGGCAACTTGAAACTAGCTGTTTTGACGATTCGTATAATTTTCAGAAAGAGCGCAGACGTACCAACTCTACTTGCGAGTTTCGGTGATCGCAACAGTTTTCGGTTGATGCAATTGATGACAAAATCAATTCCAAATTGCCACAATTGGCAACTGACTTTCTACTTCAAGTTGCTGGTTTCCCCAATCGGCATTCATAAAACAATTTATGAGTTGAGGAACTTTGGAATGTTTAATGACCCTTGTCTTTGATCCGTACCTATGTGTGTATATTTGTTGTATGTTACATGATAACTTTGGAGTTGTTGATCCAACCGTTAACGATACTAATTTATTTGAAAAGTTTTAGCTTAATCCGACGGATCACGAAGTCAAAGCTTAAAGCCAAAATTTATTGAAGTCCGCTATCTGTCTAAATAACCAGCCCACATTTACCCACAGATGAGTCACTCATTGTCACGCCTTTCCCACTTTTTTCTATCATGTGTCAGTGGAGCCCAAAGAAGTCCTTTACCCTATTTTTATTCAAACGAAGAACATGTACAAAAATTACAACAATATCAGCCACAATCTGCAAATTCGAGTAAAATACGTCCGATTTCATGGAATGAGAAATGGCCTGAACGTACCCGGATGTGGGACCATAAAAAACCATTGTCCTGCCTTCCTTATGATTAATGCAGCGCTCGCGTGGCGTCGACGTTCGCACTTCCACGTTTCAGTGACACTACACTAGAGGATAACTCAGAAAGGTAGTTACAATGGCAATTGTCTGAACTTTTCTTTCACCTTCTACGAATAAGGTCGTAAGTAAGCTGGTTGTCAAACACAATAGCAGCATTTACACGCAGAGATATCTGTACAGTCCAGACGCCGCGGGAAATAGCACGCGCCATTCCAATCTTTGACAGTTTTATCCGCGGTTATCTTTAAAGATATATGTACAGATATCTGTACAGTCCAGATCCGTGGTAAAAACTCTACCGTGTAAAGGCCGCTAATGAGCAACACACAAGCTCACACAGCTTTCGCTAAGTAGCATCAAACAGCTTATAGCTTATAATATTGGCAGTAACTGATCAAAACTTATTAGGATATGGAGCTGACTCAGATAGAATATCTACTGCGCATTGATGATGCAGTAGTGATTATTTTTCGTATTAACATTGATGTTTATGAACGAACAGTCCACCAAAAAAAAATAGCGTAAGCTGTAGGATAAGTAAAGCATGTCAGATTTATGCTTTGTGACATTTTTATTTTTCAACCAGCGCTGGGAACGAACTACAGGTTATGTTGCGAACGTTACTTCTGTATTGTGCCGTAGTGTACTGTTTTGCCGTTTAGCTGCTCAGTCGCATTTTGCAACACGTGACACGAATTTTGTATGGACGAGTTTATTTTTATAAAATTAAAAATTTACAAGACACTATAGAAATACATTTTTTGGTGTAGGAATTCACTTTTAAAATATTAAGGCTAGATTTTACCAAACTGGATTAAGTTTTATCTGAAGATTTAACCACAGATTAAACTGCTGTTTGTTTGAATATTTTACATTGTCAAAGTTGACACCTTATAACCAGGATAATTTGAATGCACCTAATAATATTCGGTTGCGCTTTCTAAACAATTGTATTTCGAATTATGTCGGCTAACGGAATTACTACTCCGGAAGTAAGATGACAGTTTGGTCGAATCCAGCCTAAATCAGTCACCAAGAACAAGCGTTGATAAGTTAGGATACTACTTATTATTGGTTTAAATTCTGGAAGCCTTCAGACGGCCTAAAATCTACGTCACCCGAGTTGGCCACTAGCTCATACGAACTTACTACTTACTCTCGTAAGTTACTCTCAAGTATTTCTAAAAAATGAAAATACTAAGATTTCGCACAAACGCGATATAAACGCGCAGCTCAAAAACGCGCTGCAGAACACATTGTGTAGCCCCTCCCTTACCTACAATTAGTTTTTATAGAGGTCTTCCAGATTAAGATCAATTATTATTTCAAGAGCTTAGGCCCAACTCAAAACACACTTAATTTTAGTAAGATTAGGAAAAATTGTGAATAATTCTACTCGTACAGAAAAATTCAGCTTACAAAAACCATGTCACACGCTTGTTTAGCAGACAATTGTAGATAGAGGGCCCGTAATTGCCTTCCAAAAACAAACAGTAACACAGCTCACAGTTATTGTCAACACCGAAGACAGATTGGAGGAGATTCCTCGATTGGTCACAAATACAAATTACACGCTTTAAAGGGAACTGCGAATTGATTGGCGCTCGTGTCTCCGCTTGTCTCCGTACGAATGGAAGGCATCGCTCAAAGTCAACGGTAATCCTTGGTTAATGAGTTCAAAAGCAGCAATTGTGAGGCACAGAATAATATTGATTTTCAAGCAGTAAGTGTAAGTAAGTAAGTAAGAAGACATTTTTGACGGTTCGGGTAAAAATTGTGTGATAATAATTAATCAATCAGTTACTTAATTAATTAATAAAAAGACAAAATAGATAGCGTAGCTGATCATGGATCGTATCTAGTTTATGATTTTGATAATTATGTGAATGGTTATATATTTAATTAGGTAAGTACTTATTGTTATTATTATGAAAATAAAGGAGACTGTTTATTTTTGTATGGGGAGTGGTCTATGAACCAATAGCGATACTGTAGTGGTATTTATGTGGGGATACCTCAACTACATCCTTGTGCAAGGGGGCATCAAAATCTAGCCCGGCAGTTTTGAGAAAAATAATACTTTAGATTTAATATAATATAATATGATAGAATAATACATTTCTTGCAACATTTTTTTTATTTTAGAAACGTTTTGAACGGTTATTTTGCTTAGTGTCTGTAAAGTTCGGACTACAATGTAATAATTATAGTGACAGTGAGCTGATCTGATGATGGAGTCAGGAGCTATTCGACAGAACTCCTCAATAAATAAGTCGATTGAGTTGAAACTTGGCAAATCTGTCAAGTTCCAACTATAATGTAATAATATGGTGACAACGAGTTGATCTGATAGTGGCTGTTCAACAGAACTCCTCAAGAAATAAGCTGATTGAGTCGAAACTCGGCATATCTGTCAAGTTTTAACTGCAATGTTATAATATGGTGACTTTGACGCCTACGCCAACGCTGAAGCCGACTCTGACGCTGACGCTGACGCCGACGCTGACGCCGACGTTGACGCCAACGCAGACGCCGACGCCGACGCCAACGCCGACGTCGACGCCGACGCTGACGCCGACGCTGACGCTGACGCCGACGCCGACGCTGACGCCGACGCTGACGCCGACGTTGACGTCAACGCCATCGCCGACGCCGACGCCGAAGCCGACGCTAACGTCGACGCTGACACCGACGCTAACGCCGACACCGACACCGACGCCGATGCCGACGCCGACGCCGACGCTGACGCCGACGCCGACGCCGACGCTGACTTTGACGCCAACGCCGACGCTGAAGCCGACTCTGACGCTGACGCCGACGCTGACGCCGACGTTGACGCCGACGCAGACGCCAACGCCGACGCCAACGCCGACGTCGACGCCAACGCTGACGCCGACGCTGACGCTGACGTCGACGCCGATGCCGACGCCGACGCCAACGCCGACGCTGACGCCGACGCTGACGCCGACGCCGACGCCGAAGCTGACGCCGCCGCCGACGCCAACGCCAACGCCGACGCTGACGCCGACGCCGACGTCGACGCCGACGCTGACGCCGACGCCGACGCCAACGCCGACGTCGACGCCGTCGCCGACGCCAACGCCGACGCTGTCGCCGACGCTGACGCTAACGCCGACGCCGACGCTGACTTTGACGCCAACGCCGACGCTGAAGCCGACTCTGACGCCGACGCTGACGCCGACGCCGAAGCCGATGCCGACGCCGACGCCGACGTTGACGCCGACGCTGACGCCGACGCCGACGCCGAAACTGAAACTGAAACTGAAACTGAAACTGAAACTGAAACTGAAACTGAAACTGAAACTGAAGCTGAAGCTGAAGCTGAAGCTGAAGCTGAAGCTGAAACTGAAACTGAAACTGAAACTGAAACTGAAACTGAAACTGAAACTGACTGAAACTGAAACTGACTGAAACTGAAACTGAAACTGAAACTGAAATTAACTGAAACTGAAACTAAAACTGACACTGAAACTGAAACTGACTGAAATTGATTATATTACTCCTGACTCCATCATCAGATCAGCTCGTTGTCACCATATTATTACATTGTAGTTGAAACTTGACAGACATGCCGAGTTTCAACTCAATCGGTTTATTTATTGAGGAGTTCTGTTGAACAGCCCCTGGGCCTGAATTCTACTAGATGACAACCGCTTTGGTTTTGGTTCGATCTCTTAAATGTCAGCCATTTGCTGAAATAGTAGAATAGCTTTTCAAAAATTTGTTCTGCCAAAGTTCAAAACCTCACCACAACTGAGTCGTTTGTTATTAGTAGTCATGGAAACAGTCGCTTTAGTTGAGGTTTTGGTTGAGGTTGATAAAAAGTTCGGTACCAGAATCGACGCCCTGACTCAATCATCAGATCAGCTCGTTGTCACCATATTATTACATTATAGTTGGAATTTGACAGATTTGCCAAGTTTCAACTCAATCGACTTATTTATTGAGGAGTTCTGTTGAATTCTGACTCCATCATCAGATCAGCTCGCTGTCACCATATTATTACATTGTAGTCAGAACTTTACAGACACTAACCACATTATCCTTTCAAAACGTTTCTAAAATAAAAAAAATGTTGCAAGAAATGTGAATTCTAAAATATTATTTTTCTCAAAACTGCCGGGCTAGATTTTAATGCCGCCTTGCACAAGGATGTAGTTGAGGTATCCCCACAGAAATATCATAGCAGTATCGCTTTTGGTTCATAGACCACTTTTAAACAGTCTCCTTTACTTATAGAAACTAAACTAGGTACTAGGTAAGGAATATATTTATATGACTTTATAAAATACAATAAGAACCAGTTGAGCCATCTAAGGATCATTATAAACGATCTATAGATAGCTCAACTGATCAAGCCACTGCCAGTTGGAAGCGTGCCCAAGAAACTGGCAGCATTACCGCGCTGGATGGCAATGCTGATCCGTCGAGCCAAATAAAAAAATTATTAGTAATAGTAATTATTTTCTCAAGCTCTAAACATTTTTTTTTTTTAGCAGCAAACCTCGAATCATCATGACACAACCGCTGTAAATTGAACCTTACAAACACAAAAATTACTTACAAAGCTTCACAACTAATTGTAAATATATTTTTTCTGTGCAACCCTTGCCGGGTCGGTAGCCTGGTATTGTGCAGATTCAAGGGTGCTCTTCTTCCTAACGCTTCATGTTACTCTGATAATTGACTTCTAATAATGTGTTCCGGGGTGTAGTTGTTTTTGTAGAGCTAGGGGAAAGACTAGTACCTAAATCCCCGCTTGTTTTTGCCATGGCAACGCTTTGGAAGGGTTGTGCTGTTATTACAATAAGCTCAAAATAGGGAACAAAATTGCAAAGTCGGTGTTTTATTTAAAATAAAAATAGTATATAAGTATATCTATTAATAAGTATTTATATAATTTGTGTAGATGTACTAGCTAGACAAATTTTACAAATATTATCTAGACTATAATTATATATTTAAAAATACATAAAAATCTAGCTTATAAAGGAAGCTTATATTAAAAGCGGAAGGAATGGAGACTTTTGGCTTGCAGTGAGACGTCACAGATTTTCAGTAACAATAATAACAGTCCGTTAAACTGTGAGTCCGTTTACGCAAAATAATCATAATTTAAAAAACTTTGAGACACTCATAACATGCAACGGACGGACTCATTATCCATTTTAAAAACATATACAAGTAATAAATTATTGTTGGTTTAAAAGCTGTGAAATGCCTAGTAATAAAAAAAATCCAATCCATATTAACTATCTCTTTACTATCTAATTATCTAATTACTAATAATATAAAGGGAAAGCGTTTTTTTGTTGTTTTGAACGCGCTAATATCAGAAACTACCAGTCGAATTTAAAAAAATATTTCTGCATTTGATAGCTTAACTCTTGAGGAAGGTTATAGGCTACTTTTCATTATCATCATCATCATCATTACCATTATACCATCACTACGGGGGCAACGCCGCTAGGGCTTTGCTAGTTTCTTTATAGTACTACAGATCAGGATCAGGAGATTTTTCCCTTCATTCATCTCCTCCGGGTTCAAAAGTAGCCTCACATCCAGTTTATAATATTAGGTCTATTTACTACGTACCTTTGATAAAAGCTCCCGTAATCACGACATACAGTGACTGAAACAGTGCTTTCAAAAAGCAGCGTATCTTGAAAGTTAGACTCGTTCTCAGGGTTGCCATCTTAGCAATGTTGAAGTCGCTAAAAAGAGTCAAATGTCACTAAATTTTGGATATTTAAGAGAATATCACAAAAATGTCGCTGAAATTAATAACTACAAATTAAAGTAATTACCTAAATAATGCGTAAATTGATGTTTAGTAAAAAGGGTCTCAACAAAAAATTGTAATGTTTTGATTGACCACAAAAAAATTGATTGAAAAATAGTGATGAGAAAAAATCACTAAAGTCCTTTAAAAGTCTCTAGATCTGGTAAAAAAGGCTAAGGTGGCAGCACTGCTCGCACTAGGGAATATCCTAGAGCTCTAGCCAGTGTCAATATTGAATCAGCGCGGTCCGTGTTTGTGAGAGGAATAAATTGCGGCCAGTCACAGCCTGATTCTGTAAGTTTCAGTTTGATTTCAAAAATATTTTGCTCTCGTCAGATAATTTTTGAAGAAACTTTTTATTTATTTTTTACAAAATAAGACAAATAAAACATGAATTTCAAGAAAAACCTATAGTTAATTTACAATGCACGGTTTTTAGTGTAAAAACTTTCAAAAAACGCTGTGAAACTAAACTGAAATGAAAACGGCTTATTGAATCAGCCCGCCGAACTCTCTGGAAAATGCTCACGTCAGACGAATAATTTTCTTATCTATCCTTTTTTCGGCCAAACAATGCGAGAGCACGCCTAGACTATTTTTGGCTTTAATATAATGTAATAGTAGATTTTAATTGAATTTTGAAGCTGTTTGCTTTTAGTTTTTAGCTAGTTTTAATTACAACGCTAGTCAAATAAAAGTTACATAGTGGCTTTAAAAACGTTCCTGGCGAATGAAATATTCACGTAATAAAAACATCATTTTTTGTTTATTTTACGTCCCACTTCTTATGAAATAACATTGACCGAATATAAAAATATACTTCAGCTATTCTATAACTATAATAAATAAATAAATAATGCTGGAAATTTCACACATCATCATCTAGCCCCAAAGTAAGCAGAGCTTGTGTTATGGGAACTACATGGCTACTTACCACCTACCTAATTTTTTTTTTTTTTTTAATACCTACATTAAAATCTATACATAGAAAACATCTAGATACTTGTCCCGTATCGGGAATCAAACCCGCAACGTCCTGCATCTCAGACGGGCCTTCACCTACTGCGCCACAGAGGTCGTCCACATGATATCATAATCCAGTGATTATAACGATATATTTGTACCGTAATAATGGTAAAAACTCAAACAAGCAGGTATTACGTTACGTTTAACGTAGTTACATACGTTTTACCATTACGTTTTTCATAATCTCTTATGTCATTATGCATTACATTAGAAAATAATAAGAACTCAGCAGAAACTCGTAAACAAAGAATTACGGGTCACAAACATCATAAGCATGCATTAGATCTGTCGACAATAAAATTCCTTTGCTACCCCACTCATTGATGCACTTTACCAACCCGTGCAGAATGCGTGCATGACATTATTGGAGGTTGGAGGGACCTAAGGGGCACTTGCCGCAGGAAATTGAAGGCAATTCAGCAATCTCGTAGAACGTAGTGCCTCATAATATACTTTAGGGGCTCTTTCTTTGACATTGCGCTTCTCAAACTGTTTACTTCCTTTCGTGAATTTATTAACAGAGCTGTACAAGGAAATAGGAGTTTGAAAGCCTCATAATAAATTATATTTACAAGTAAGGACCGTTCTGAAGTGCTGTAAAATCATGCTAAATTAATAAGTAAGTTCGTATAAGCCAGTGGCCAACTCTGCTGATGGAGTTTTTAGACCGCCTAAGGGACTCCGTCATGGCTTAGTGACATGAATATATCGGCGCAAACGCTGCGCGCAAAACAACACGCCATCTGGCGCGTGACTCATGCCGCTCGGGTTGGCGACAACTCGCGACTGCAGACTCGCTATCCCCACTACTCGCCTATAAAACCGAGTGCCGCGCTGTTCGGAGCTCATTCCATCGCTTGCGCTTGAGCTGAGTGGTTATCAGTTTTGCTTTAAATTATTATTGTTATGACGAATACGAATTGTTATTGTTAAGAATGAAGTGACGGTTACGTAATTTTGGTGATTCGGGAATAATTTGTTTATTTTCAATCGAATATAATTTAAATTATCAATTTGATTAATTTGTGTTTTTCTGATTTTAGCTGATTAAAGAGGAAATTGATATGAGTGAACCTGGTTTCAATGAACCCAATACCGGCTCCTGTCACATCAGAAGTGGGATGCAACTCAAACTCACATGAGGAAATCGATTACTTTGGTTTTGGTTCGGTGCGGAGCGGTCGCTCCTCGTCAGTAATCGTGTTCTGTGGGTTGCTTTGCATCTTTCTGTTGAATTCACCGCGTTTCCATTTTTGTTTAAATTGTGAAAGTAATTCTAATATTCTTTTCAGTAACCTATGAGGACTCTTGTGACGTTGAAGTGTTGTTTTTATTACCATTGCTTTTATTTATTTGTGTTTTGTTAAACGTGTTTATAAAAAAAAATATTGTCAATATGAGCGCCGAGGCTCTGAGACTCTGAGAATGGACTAATATTAGCGCCGAGGCTATGAAGTCCTTAACGTGAACAGTCGCGACCAATACTAGCGCTGAGGCTTGAGGTCTAACTGTAAACAATCGTGTTCAATACTAGCGCCGAGGCTATGAGAACTAAATGCTTAAAATATTTCTATGGTTTTTCTTTTAATCGATGTTTCTCTTATTAACAGACCGTAATACAAAATAGGCGCAGGGACGCGCCTGCATCAGGATGGCCGTATCGGCGCAAACGCTGCGCGCAAAACAACACGCCATCTGGCGCGTGACTCATGCCGCTCGGGTTGGCGACAACTCTCGACTGCAGACTCGCTATCCCCACTACTCGCCTATAAAACCGAGTGCCGCGCTGTTCGGAGCTCATTCCATCGCTTGCGCTTGAGCTGAGTGGTTATCAGTTTTGCTTTAAATTATTATTGTTATGACGAATACGAATTGTTATTGTTACGAATGAAGTGACGGTTACGTAATTTTGGTGATTCGGGAATAATTTGTTTATTTTCAATCGAATATAATTTAAATTATCAATTTGATTAATTTGTGTTTTTCTGATTTTAGCTGATTAAAGAGGAAATTGATATGAGTGAACCTGGTTTCAATGAACCCAATACCGGCTCCTGTCACAAATATAGTCTAGTAGAAAAAAAAATATTAACGAAAATCTAGCAATTTTATTTAAATTATCCTTAATTAATGCTTAGTCTTCTTAGTCTTAATTTTTAGCTGCTGCAATTCTAAACATGATTGGAAACTAAAAAACACATTAAACAAGGATGAAAAACCTGAAAAAGTCTCATTGTTGTAAAACAACATTCTTTTAATGAATCCTAAAGACACTGCCAAAGACAACAAAAGGAATTTTAACTTTTGTGTAACTTTGGACACCTTAACATTAAAACACCAACAAAACACCTTGACATTGTAAATAAAATAAATTAATTGGAATAAAAGGGAGGATACTTTTGATTTACTATAAGTTCATTCAACAAAATTCTTTTAGTATTATTATTTTTGCCTTGACAAAGAAAAATGTCTATGTTCCTCTAACAAATGTTTGTTTTTGGAAGGAACAAATTCACCAATATTATAATATTAATTAGAATAACAAAATACCACCAATCGAGCTGTTAGAGTCTAGTCAAGCGATACAGATAGGTACTGAAACATGACTCAAAATGTCTGCAATTATTTTATACTTGTAAATAAGCACCCCTCACCCCATTACAATATATTTTGCAGTAAAACCGGGCGGTATCGTCCCAGACGACATTAAACCTATACAACCACTGTCATAAAGTGATTTGTCGTGGAAATGATGGCGCAAACCTCAGACTTTGAGCCGCTCTGTAAACTTTCAAATATTTATAAAAGAAATTCCGAACATACAAATTTTAGTCCAGTAAAGGAAATATATTAAATATAGTGTAAGTAAGCCATCTTATTACTTATTAAACATTTTCAAAGGATATTTGGATGCCTATAGATCTGAGAATGTTTACTGCGCATTGGGTATGCGTCAGACGTATTTTTTTTTGGTTCTTGAAGTCCACCCAGTTCGATTCCTACTAACCCGCTTATTCTATATTTTTTTCTACATTATTTTACTAGCGGATTCATTAGGCAGACGTTGTCTTACCAGTACCACAACATCGCAAGCAAACAAAAAAAAAGTAATGTGAATCTCGCTAACTGTGCCGCCTGTCGGGTCCAATAGCTACGAATCATCCAGATGATGCCATAAGTGTAAGAAAGTTATTTGGTCAGTGTCATACACACTTGAAATTTATAATTTAAGAAAAAAATGTATATTTATGCGTTATACTAAAAGGCTTCAGTCTACGTGTTTTTACTTTTGTTATAAGTCAATATTCCTGTGGGTTACATCGGAGCAAAGGCAAGTGTCAATCTTCTTTACCTTCGTGTCTTTACCCATCAATAAATTTTCATTCGTTTATTTTTGTACCTATTTTCGTTAATACAGTTTTATGAAAGGGAAAACCCGCATGATACCCATTTCAGTAGCGGTTTTATAAGTCTCGCGAACCACAATTTCCTTCTTAGCTCTTACAGCACTCTATCAAATACGTGGTCAGCAAACAAAGCTCTATGGAAATGTTGTGGATTAAAAAGGATGCACGGCTTCTGACGTCATGGTTGATGAATGTTTAGGAAAGTTCTATTAGATTTTATATAAGGGTGTCGCGGCGTATCCGAACGGTTTCGGCACAGTGCGGTGTATCCGAACAATATATATATTTTTTTATGTATAAATTAAAAATAGCGACTTCCTCTTGCTGTCTAACCCGAATCGCCTCGTCATTACTCATTCTTGTAAATAATTATTTAAAATACAAGTTTAAAGTCTTCTGGAATTTTCACTTGGCACCGACACCAAACCCGTAACGATACATTTGGTCCTTCAAGCCGGATTGATCAGCGGATTGATCAGCGGGATTTTTTCGATTCAGGTTAGTTTATGCTTTATAGCTTTGATCATAATTGCAAGGGTCAAAATACTACTTGATCAAAACAAATCGGAATATTAAAAAGGTTAAGGACTTGTTTCACGCCAGCTAACTGCTATTAATAACGACAAGTACAAGCTCGTGGTTTTCACCATTGCTGTTTAGAATTAGCCAGCATCTATGTTACATAAGATATAACAAATCTGGTGTGCGTATGGTGTGGGTGTCACTATAATAAAAACGGTTGAAAATATGCTCAGTATTCTGTGATTATTCTAAAAGTTTTGTGAAATTGATAATAGATTTCATGACAATTAATAAGCTGGTTATGCGCAAAAGCGTTGATCACCCAATTTTGTATTGAAGGATTGGGTCCACCTGAAACTGATAAACTAAGCACATAAGGAAATGTCTGTCAGAATTGGTGAAGCAAGCCCTAACACGATTGTTTGTTCACAAATGTCACTTATATCAGCGAGAGATGCCAATCAAACAATATCAAAGTAAGTAGGTAGGTAAACGTTCATGGAAAGGTATTTATTACAGAAAAGTAAACTGTCGAAAAGTTCTAAAGACTTCTAAAGACTCACAATCTCTTTTCGTTACTAAAAGACCACTATAATAAAGGTATACAACCTTTCCTTTAACCAGGTAGACAACGCTACCAATTTACAGTAAGGAGAAGATTTTCCAAACGAAACTACTGAACACGTACGAATAGGTACCTATATCACTGTGACACGACAATTTGTTTATATTGCTCTGTATTCGGCTAGACTAGAGGGGTTGAGGCTCTACTTCCCCTGAAACTGGCAACGTCTTATAACAGACGTAATGTCTTTTCAAAGATACATAATTATTATGTGGGATTTAGGAACATGAAATACGCTTATTAACTTTTCTAATATTAACTTTTTAAATATTTTTCTTGTTTCTCTCATGTCAATGAAGAGTTTGAAACAAATTATTTGAGCTGTAATAGGTCATGTGAGTCCATTATGAATATAATGTGTAAATCCAATACGAAATTATTATATAACAATGACTGAATGCTAAAATGTTTGATCTGATTTTTTTAAATTCAATCTTCAAAATCCAGATGTAACTAGTGCTTTTATTTTTGTAAGTAAAAAATACTTTACGAACTGAGATTGTATGAATGCAGGTAATATTTTAAATCCCGGTCTTTAAAAGTCAAAAATAATAGTATTGGAACATTCCAATTAAAAGTTTTGATACTTAATTCTTCGGCTTGCATTTGCAATGATTTTGATTGAATAAATTTTGTTATTTACATTATATTATGTACAATTATGCTGAACTACACATCGCGGTAGATTTTTTTTAGAAAAATGTGGTGAAAGCGTTCGTTTATAGCGCTATGGCGTATCAAATGCTGTGGAAATGATACCCTGGATCGTACAGCTCTTTATTCCTACGTAGAAATACGCAATATTCTATTTATGCATTTATGTCAGTAAGTCATATTTTGAATATTTAGCACTGGCTGTTGACCATTAAGTAAACAGTTTTTGCTTTTGATACATGATGAAAAGGCGTATTTAAATTAGATTAACTAAGTAATCCAGATTCCAGGAAAGGATTCGCTAAGTTTGTATGAGCTACTGGCTTTCCCTGGTGACGGAGTTTGTAGGCCGCCTGAAGGCCTCCGTCAGGCTCCGTCATAGCTTAACGACTTGAAAGCAAGGACCGAAAATTTAACTTGCCCTCAGGTGTTAATGCCACTTGCAGTCACCCATCCAAATTGTGACAGCTCAGAACGCTTAACTTCAACGACCTATCAGCAGGGCAATTCTACTGACTCGTTTGTCATTAGTAGAATAGGAAACAGTCGAAAATCTAAGGTTTAGTTGAGGTTTTGCTTGTAGTTCATTTCATAAAAAGTTTTGTACTAGAATTGCCACCCAGAAAAGTTCCAGAACGTCTAAGCAAGCTACGCCACCAGCGCTTCATAGTAAAAAAAAACTTAGGCCATTATCTTTACTATGTGACTTATATATTCAGTGTCAGGAAGCAATCTTTGCCTACACTTAACTGAACACTGTAGTGCCTGGGACATTGTTTGAGATGGAGTAGGCTTGCCCAGCACCTAAACCATCCTCTCAGCTTAACCGGCCACATCAACAAGAAAGACATGGTCAATACGTGTGTGGCTGACTAAGCCGCGGGTTTCCTCACGATATTTCCTTTACCGTTTAGAGCTCCTTTTTTTTCAAACGAAAAATCCACGCTTGTCCAGAGCATGGATTTTCGTTTGGAAAAAAATGTTATGCGCATTAACACGAGCTCTAAACGGTAAAGGAAATATTGTGAGGAAACCCGCGGCGGTTTCAAACCCAAAGTCAAGATACCGAAAGTCAAGATACTGGTCCCCTCGGCCAACACGGCTCTCGTTTATGTTTTTATTCTGTAAATATCAACCAAATTCACAGTGACTTCCACACTTCAGTAATTTAGTATGCAAGACAAAATGCACAATACAAAATTCCATTCATCATTTGGCACAAAGCAGGACGTACAGTCGTACACCCGAGAGAGTAAGTTGCAAGTTTTAATTAAATAAAACGTTCTTACAAGTACCTACTCGGGAAATTTGTAAAACAGACTCAAGAAAGATAACATTGTCTTACCCCTGGGCACAGAATAAACTCAGTTTTTCATTGAACTTTTATAACTGTATTTTAATTTCTTTAGCATGGTCAAACAATGTTAAGATGGTGACACTCCTTTGTCGTTAATAAAAAAGTAAAGCAAGTGATGCAATAAAAAATTGATTAAATAGGAGAGTTATTTTATTTGCTTGGATACGAGCCGTGTTGGCCGAGGTGTATGGTACCTCGACTTTCGATCCGAAGGTCGTGGGTTCAAATCCTGGCCGTGCATCAATGGATTTTTCGTTTCGAAAAATTTATATGCGCATTAACACGAGCTCTAAACGGTGAAGGAAAACATCGTGAGGAAACCCGCGGCTTAGCCAGCCCCACACGTATTGAACATGTCTTTCCTGTGGATATGGCCGGTTAAGCTGAGAGGATTGTGTAGGTGCTGGGCAAGCCAAGCCTACGCCATCTCAACATTGTCCCAGGCACTACAGTGTCCCGATGAGTGCAGGCAAAAATTGCCTCCTGACACTGTATAAATCATCTAGTAAAGATGTAAAGGCCTAAGTTTTTTTTTTGGATACGAAAATAATGATACTCCTGTGGTATAGGGAAAATAATATAATGATAATTTGTGGTGTGTAGCTCTTGGTGTCGGTTCGTCCGACCGTTTTTTTTTTTAAACATATTTTTCTGTCGTGGTATTCGTGGTAAAGTAGTCATTTAAAAGAACGTGATTGATCTTTTCTAATAGGTTTTGAAAAGATTTTCAAAGAGTGAAAGCTTTTCAAATTGTTTCCAAATTGATGATTTTATAATTTAGACAATGTGAATTATATTTCATTCGTCAATTTTTGTAGTTCATATTTCTGTTTGCGTTGTAAAACTAGTTTTTCATTTTACAGTAATCAAATATTCAATTGCAGCGCCAACCACCTATATATTAATCGGGTTTTTCTTCACAAACAGATTTTATCTTGATCTTATCTAATCTTGATCTTGCTCAAAAAATAAATATATTTCTTGACTTTTCTTTTACTGAAAAACATGTTTGCTGAATCTCTTTGATCTTAAAATTGTATCAACGAAAATAGATTGAAATTGGTAAATCACCGAAAAGATTGCTCAGATTACGGGTAATTTCCCTAAAGAGTTCGTTTTCGCTGTAATCTAGACCTCACCTGTTAAGTATTCTGCGTCTAGATAGAGAGCTCTAGGGCATTTCAATCAAAACTAAGCAGAAGAGACAGCGAGGGATTAACAACAGAATACTTTTAAATTTTGATTGATAACATCACTTTCCTTTAATGTTGAAAACTGAATAAAGGTTTGTGATTTATTTTTTATGCCTTTTTACGATATTTTCAACCTAAAGTACCTTACTAATTTTAACCAACTTTAAAAAAAGAGACATGGAAAAACTAATCAGGATCCCAAGGCACTATAATTTTTTTTTCAGTTCAAGTCATTTATGATCTTTTGAGATAAAGGGGTAGTCAGAAGATGAAGATGAAGAAGCATGTCCAAATATCTACACATATTTCCACATTTTGCAGAGGTTATCATTCCATACTTGGTAGGTTGTAATTGTTGTAAGTCATCGCGCACACTGTTAGGAGCTTTATTCATCGATACAGTATCATTAGAGTACTTAATAAAGTACATTTCTTAGGTGTGCCTAGTTTTTACAAAGTTCAATAGTTCCGGGGTTAACAAGCCTATCAGTTCTTTTCACGTAAAAAGTTTACTCTTTATATGACTTACAGTGGCCAGGAAGATTATGATTAATCAGTGAAATATTTTGTGTTTCTAGAGGGTAAGTACCTCCTACAAACGCATAGAAACTGAACATTTTTAGGATAAGTATAGTTAGACACACAATGACCCCATTATAGAGCAACCTTTGAGCCGACAAAGTACAGACGCGTAAAGTCATTTCAAATCGCGCTGCCGACACGTCGAAGAAACATCTAAGAAAAAGTTGAGTATAAGCTTCATAAGCCTTAACTACCTCTTTTCACGGAGTGCCCTTCCTTATACTTATATTATACCCGTGAAGAGGTTCTAAGCCCTCCATGTTGTCATCAAGTGAGCTCGTCACCGACTAATAGAGATGAGGTATGAAACGAAAAAGTCGGAAAAACTATCACCATTTTGTCTATTTTATCGCTAGACAAAAAAATCTATATTTGCAAGTGATATTTGTAAGTATTTGTTTAAAAACAAAAGATGACAACAAGAACCTAATGCAAATGTTGAGGCGCACTCATAAAAGTGCAAAGAGCGAGAGAGCGCTTCTAAAGTTAAAAGAGAAGATACCTATATTTAAATCTCGGAAGTACAGTCGCCCGTAATTAAACGTTTACATACTTCACCTTTAAAAGTCGTGCCACAGTAAAACCAACAATTGTAGGTACACAACAAATACTGAGAAATGTGTTAAACGCCTACAAATCTGAGAGAATGCCACGCCTTGGCGATACAGTGTCGATCGTATTACTTACATTTATTTAATTTTTTAATTTCAAAATCAATTAAACATTTAGTTACTCGAAAAACGATTGCAAGCATGAAGAATCATACTTCAGGTGATATGGTTTTACGTGACAAAAAGTTGGAATAATGTATAAAAGACCGGAAGCGCAGCAGCCCTAGCAGCGACCTAATTTTCGAAGACCTCGTTATAAAAATCATCTCTGTTCCACGCTCCACGCTTTTTTCTACAGCTATATATTTTATAGATACGTCCCGACATTAATTGGGTTATTGCAGATTAAAAATTTGATTACCCTTCGATTGTAACTCGATTTCCGTTTTGACTGGAATTGGTATTGCAAACTTTTTATTAATCTCGAACATTCTGCAGATGAACGCGTTTGTTTGATTCCTTTTAGCCGGTGTAATAGAAAATGAACATTAATAGCTTTTAAGATTGATTTTGTTAGAATTCACGCTACATCGATGTCGAAATTCTAAAATTTTGATTTAGTTTAACTGCAAATTTTTGTTTTTAATCTAAGGTTAGATGACAACAGTTGGGCCTATATTCAAAGGTAAATAAAATCATCACTTGTAATATACAAGTAGGTATTTCAAGTACTTAAACTCGAATTCATTTGGAACTTGTAGGATTTTCTACCAAAAAGGTCGATTCACACATATCAGTGAAGCCACAGTTCCGACGCAGTACCAGCACAGTGCGAAATATTATTTCATACATTCTTTATGAACGCCTCCCCACTTGTCAGTGTCAGTGACGACACCGTGATATGATGACACAATTGCGGACGACGAGTGATCTTCTTCCTACCCTTGGGGGGTAGGTAGGTAGGAGCCTCGAGCTATGCTCACTACTCCGGCTTCGACTCCAGGGGCAGCTGCCCCTGGGTGACGGGGATTCGCCCTTGCGGCGAGTCGCGGCGAGCGGCGACGGTCGGCGGACGTCAGTCGACGCCAGACCGACTGGCCTCTTCGAGCAGCGAGATGGTCAGGGGGGGGTGGAGTCCGTGGAATTGCGGCGCACGCATGTGCCCGTGGCGGGGCCCGCGGCGGTCCTTAGGCCGACATCGGCTCCAGCGGACTGGTCGCGGCCGCATCAGCCAGCGGCTGGCGACCCACGCACCGGCGAGGATGATCCTCTAGCCGGCGGGGTGGCCGCGGTGGCGAGCAGGTGGCAACCGTCGGCGAGCGTCAGTCGGGGTGGGGCCGGCGTGCAGGCATCGACAACGGGCGATGGGCGCCGTCGGTCGGCAGCAAGGTGGTGGTGTGTTCCGGATGCGGAGTTGGGAACTGCGACGCATCGGGGGGGCGCGGGGCGCTCGGCCAGCCGCGGAGCGGCCGGCACGTGCGCTCTCGGCGCGGCTTGTGACGGGACTATATAGATAGATGATGACACAATTGCGGCCTCTACACGGTAGAGTTTTAACCGCGCATCTGGACTGCGTTCCGAACCGCGGATAAAACTGTCGTGCTAATTACTGTCACAGTTTAGACTGGCGCGTGGTACGATATGAACGGTGATGCGTGCAAAAAACTCTCACAAACTGTCTGTCGACATGCCAGATCGAACTGTCAGGCCTCGCGCATCTATACGTAAGGTTTTGGAGCGAAGGATGGAATGGCGCGTGCTATTTCCCGCGGTTAAACTTTAATATACCTACACAGAGATGGATACTGAACTGAACAAACACGTTGCCGGAACTGTGACTTCATGTGTGAATCGACCTTAAAGAACACGAACTTTATTTGAAACTTTTTAATCTACTTTCGATTCTAACGTACCTGAGTAAGCTAATACAATTTTACCATGATATTTTGAAACGTCCCATTAGTAGAAAGTGAGTGATGAACAACGGGTGAAAGGTAAAGTACTAATTAATACTAATGATCAAGATCCCTCAAGCAAATAAAAGGAAAGACCTCCTAATTACAAAGCGAAGGTTGGGCTGGGCATTACAAACATGGAGACTGGTCCCTTCAAATCCACTCTTCCCGCTTTATTTCAAACTTTCCTTCAATAAAATTCATAATTAGTTAACTAATCTAATTCGTCACAAAGGGACTTTGCGATAACGAGTGAAATTCGACTCGGAATCTCAAAATCTGGATGTGACTTAAATTTGGATAAATTTACATAGAAAACAGATGACGATTGAAGATAGAGACGAGAATAGAATGGAATTTCCCAAATAGAAATCTCACGAATCTCAGAATCTTCAAATTTATCAACAACAAAAAGTGCATTTCCCATAGTGCTTAACGCATTCAGTGTCCATGACGCACATGCAGATTTTGCACCTCCCCAGCTGGAGGAGGGCAGGGGAAGGGTATATGTTAAACTAGAAGTAGAATATGTCAAACTAGGAAGTAAATATATACCTATTTAACAAAGACTAAGGGAAACAAATCTATAGAATCTTGGGGCTTTGGATATACTTCCCGTACTACTAGTAAATCATATCATATTACAACAAAGTCTGCTTGGTAAAAATACAATGGAGTGTTATCTGGAGAAATCCTGCTTTTTACGTAAAATGAGCCTTAATGGACAAAACTTTTGAATCCTGATTGACGAAGTAAACTTACTTAGCAAAGTGGAAAATTAACTTTGATAAACTAACACCCTGCATGTGTTCGGAGCACTTTCATTAGTTTCTCACCAGTCTCTAGTGTGGGTTTTATATTAAATTTATGTTTAACATACAAACTCCCGTTGTTGAAAAAACAGTCTTAATCCTATATTTTTAGATTATATTTCACTCAGGACTCTTATTTTGGAATAGTATCTTTATTGTTATTAATTATGTTTAAAATACTTTACACATCACCTATTGATTAAATTTTACTTGTCAAATAAACTGTATGATGCTAGATATATTCAAAAGGATAAGTATTAAAATTTAGAAAATCAGGCAGCATCCTCAGCTAATTTTGATATGGGAACATATTAGGAGTACCTACCCTTTCAAACAACAAAAGAATCATCAAAATCAGTTTACAATTGATGGCGAAATAGGTGAATATACCTATATGAAAAAATACAGCCGAACATAGAACCTCCTCCTTTTTTGAAGTCGGTTAAAAATGGAATCACTGCTATTTTGTTGCTCTGGAGAGCTCGTTTTAATCAAACGTTAAAGATTTATTCAGTAAAAGCTAGGGGCGTCATTAATTACGTGAGGTAGGTAATTTTTGCGATTTTACGATTTTTTTTTCGATTTTATAAAATAATAAAATAAATTTAATCCTTTGCTATTTTGTGAAGGAATTTGAATGTTCATTGTTCATAAGGATGACTTAACCTGTGTAGCATTCTTTCAACGCATATTCATAAAAATATATACCTAAATAGAAGGTAGCTAATACGATGATGTTATGCTATTATTTGTTTGATATTCACACCAAATTTGAAATCCCGTTATTGTTCGGTTCGAAAATCGAACCCAGCTATAAAACCCCATACCTTGGGTCAAAAGATACAAATAATATTCCATTACATGACCGTGATCATACTAACTGTATTTTATTCTGTAACGTTACGCTCATATTCTCACAAAAATCGAACACTGTAACTACACACTCCATAAAATCGATGAATTTATTCACTCACACGAATATATGTCAGCACTTGACTATTAGTTACTAAATAGTATGTAGGTATTTCATTTTTAAAAAGCAATTCCTATGCAACTCTATACGAGGTGTCATATTTATGTTAATTTAATTATGATTTTAATATCCCATAAACTTTGATTACTATCTAAAGAAACGTAGTTTTATTCAATTAATGGTAACTGTCTCTATAATGGAGTTGAAATCAACTGGTATCGATTAAGTTTGCATAAGACGCAAATGGTCCACAATTTACATGTTATAAAAAACGACCATTATCGATAATAATTTCAATAACTGTTAATTATTTTACAATGTCATTATGAATATTTTGAAATTTTACGAATTTCATCCAAGTGCGAGGAAGTGTCACCGGTTTTTATGGTAAATGATTTTTAAAACAGCGCACACGACGAAAGTTGGATATTGAAGTTAGTTTTAAATAAATGTGATTTTTTTTAACGCACTGATAGTTAGAAAAACTAAGGGGTTAGTTGAAGTCAAATGAAATAACTAAGCTTCAGAAACCGTTTTTGAACTGTGGGTAAAATAGTCACTAAGCATTATTTAACTATTAACTAGTCTGTAATTTGTACATCTAGTATTCAGGAAAAAAAGTAACTTTCATCGTCCCTTGCCCTTGTCTTTCTCTTTTAAGAGAACATCAATACAAGTATTTATCTACCATTTAGCTGTACCAGCTAACATTTTAACTTTCACGCCTCTCATACACTAATTTTTCAGACATTCCATCTATCTTCAACAAAAATTCATTGAATAATTATAAGTAAGTACCTACTTATAACTATTCGCTTAAAAGTGAAATTGCTAAAATATTTTAACGAAACAAACTTGTGTTTTCTGTTTCAATATAACTCTTTTGTAACAAGACGGTTTGAAACTCTACTCGTGTTACTATGACGTACGCGAGGCACGTATAATACTTTCAAGGTGGCTTCAAAGGAAAGGAGGTGACGGTCCTAGATTTCTGTAGAAATGATACTATTTCGAGTTCATGTGAGAGAATCCGAGGCAAATTATGCACTTTTATGGCGACAGTCATAATGGGACACGGCAAGGACACGGCACAGCTTTTCAAGTAATTTCTAGTTTTAGACGTCCAACGAATTCTGCTAGGTACTAAATTGCTCCGTTTATGAATCTTTTTAGTTGGCGATCCGTATAATGTCCAATGCCTATGTAGGCATTGGACATTATACTTAGAAAAGTAGGTTCAATTGTCTTTTATTTGCTTATGTACCTATGTAGGTACCTATGTAGGTACATAAGCAAATAAAAGACACCTGAACCTATTTTATGAACCTACTTTACTTATACCTAAGTCATGAAAATCAAAAGTAAATTATCTAATTACAGAACTCAGTGATCGGGAATGTAAAGAACAGAGCAATTTTGACTTTAAGTTTATTGTGTATAGCAATCACAAAGTTCCTCAGAACACTTAAGTATTAAAATAATTGAGCTAACGAAGCAAAATAATAAACTGCAGTAGAATGGAGATCATAAATTACAGGCTATATCGAATCTTTTGTTAGGGGTGTAATCTGCAAAACTAGCTTATTTGGCATTTGGGAATTTTATTTTGAAAAGAGCAACTATATATCTGCTGATATGCGCTGGAGTAGGTACGTAGGAGTAGGAATAAAGAGTAGTTTGAAGTCTTTAAAGGATAGAAGGCAAAAATGAAAATCTATGGATCAAATTCCGCAATATTTTCATTGGGCCAACATAAATAAGATCGATCGAACGGTGAGGAGCAAGAGACCACCTTAAGTGCACATATCCATTCTGGTGCGGCTGTAATGCATGCTTTCATCGTTCCATCAGCGAGATGAATGCCATACTTGCAATTTGCTTTTGAAGTTTGTTCCGTGACACGGTAATGCACTATAGCGTCAATAATTCAACTATTTAAATGGAGTCTATCAATCTAGCACTAAAATATCCTTCGTGATGGTACACTTTGCTGCTTACATATTCATATAAACTGCACTATGTAGAGCGGTTAGCACAATATGTTGCTAGAAATATTGTAAAATCACTACGACTTAAAAACTAAAGGATGACGTATCCCCAAGGCAAAGTTGGATACTTATCACAGATTTTTAGGGAAATCAAGATCCATTTTGTGAAAATGTATGAGGGAATTAACAGTCAGAGGTCCAACAAAAACATTTATTTGACACATAGGTATATGTATTCACATTTTGCAGAACTTAGCATTCTATACGTGACAGGTTGGAAGCCCATCGGCACCTATTCATTTATAATTATAATAATAGTTTATAATTTCGACAACTTTACTTGTGGCATCGACACAATGAAGAGAAGAAGATTAGGTACAGTAAAACCAGGAAAAGAATGCGTTTTGGAAAACACTGCTGTCGGACATATTCGGAAAATACGAGGTCCAATATAAAATTTGAAGAACTGTAAGTACCTAGCTGTAATAATGTTTACTTTCGATAGCGCTAGAAACTCGTGCAAAGAGCATCGCTTGTATCGGAATAATAAATGGCGACTCGACTCATTGCATATTGAAAACATGGACGCAGCATGCAGATTATATTTTAGCGATGCTACACAGATATTATAAAACTCGTTCAACAGTGCAAACATTACTGTCGTGACTGGAAGTGTATTTACTTTAATCGCGACTTACGTGCGTTCGTTGGGCATACAGAATACCGTACAATAAACTAAAGGACACTGACCTGACAAACTCTGAGTAATTTAATCTTGGGTAAGCTTTGTCCAAACCACAAATGCTTTTTTAGCCTAGATATAAGTACTCTGATGAAATTGATGATATTTTGTAGAACGGTAAAGTTTAAATTGACCTACCTAAACGAAAAAGCAAGTTTGAAGAATATGATAAGAGTGAAAATACAAAAAGCTAAATAATCTCTCTATCTATCTCAACGGGAAAGAGACGTGGTTTTATAGTAGAATGTAAACTATTAAAAACTTATATAACTTTTTCAAATCGTTAGTAGCACTTTCGTTTTTAGCAATTTTTTATATGTGGCAGAATTCTCTCTGTAACCGAGAATCGAACCCAAATCATGTATCAGCCATTCAGCCATCCTCAAATCCACCGAGGTCGAAGTATCTGTTAAGCTTCCAATCCTTTGAAACCTCAAGAAACTTATCCGTTGAAGCGAGTGTAAGCAAGTTTTCTTCGTATTGTCTACGGCTTCCAGTGAAGTTCTATCCACCTAAATAAGTGAAACTTCAGATAACTTGATAAACTGTAACACGAACCCGTTAGTAGCTGCTTCATAACGTCTTAATAGTTTTACTTAATAGTAAGTGATTCATAATTGTTGGGTGGAATTTCTACTCTGATTTTTGAGATACACCTATCTTAACTATATTATAATCGATGATTTATGGGCAAATAATCAAAATGAGACTCAGGACTTACGAAAACATAGAATGCACAATATTGACATAGGTACATCGCTAAGAGCTCTCGTGAAAGTGTGAGCTTATACATCAGTGCTCGAACGAGTAAAAGAGAAAATAGTAAATCAATTATTGATGTGTGAGAAAAGAGAAAAACATAGTTCTGTTGACTATCATATACGAAAATACAATCCCGCGAATTTTAAGGGTCATGGATGGCGTATCTGACGACATAATATCAATGACAAAAAAATATTATTGCTCCTGGGTGTCGAAACCCACAACTTACCACTGCTGCAGAATCTTACCAAACTGATCTGTAAATCAGTCTAACTAATGGCAATTTTGAAATCCATTTGAGCTTTCTATGCTCTTTTTGGGTACTCAAGAAACCTTAATTTGAATTTGACTTAGTTTTATAAAGTTGCTTACATAAGAATTGCTAAGAATGTGCCCAACGGCACGTTTCTTACTGTCTCTATTTAAGGGGAAGACCCTTTGTTCTTGTGTTCTTTATATTAAATAGCAGTTATTCACTAACACTTTCATATAATTTTACACTACACTAACTCAAATGGTTCGTTTGATTCTTCTCACTAGGTCTGTGTTATTGAGGAGCTGGATGGCCTCGACGTTCACATGGTGATGAAGTCTTTTTTCGTGAGCTTCTGCGTATTTTTTTATAACTTTGTCAACGAAGTCTATATTACTAAGTCGAAATCAAATTGCTCATTAGCCTACTTGGCTAGATTGTAATTTTATTGGGGTATAATTATTTAATTTCACATTAAAAAACAAAAAAAAAAACCTAAAAAACTCCTGATACAGTTCAAACATTGTAAACTACTGAACCCGATTATGAACTCGAAAATTTTCTCCGCACGTGCAACAGTCGCAAATCGTCGCCAGCTCGGGAAATAAATCTCAAATCGAGTTATACACCGTGTCAGAGGCGTTAGTTAAATGGAAAATATTTCTGTGCCGCCTACGGGCGTGTATCAATTGGTAGGTGATGCGATTTCTCGATACGGTTTGAGGATTATTTTATATTTGTAATAGAAAGTTTTCACATTTCGTTTCTTCATCGTCTTTTGACACATAACTTGTATTTTTTGTTGTATTTTTGCGCTACCGACTTCAAGTAGCGTTTTATTTTGCATCTTAGAGCATGGGTGCCATAAATCAGATGGCATACTAAAATCTTTTAGATATTTTTTAATTAATTAAAAGACTTCGTACGACATGCAGACGATCTATATTATTTAATATTTTTTCTTCCAACATTCAAATGTGAGCTAAGGTTCCATTTACCCATCAGAACTATTAACGATTTCTAGTAGCTATGGTACTTTCTCCATCAAAATGCTCCCCCATTCACCATTTCTAATCACACAAAGCGTCATAGCGCGCCCTGATGTCGATTACTCATTCACATTGACGTGAAACACCCTTTGAGCGCAATCGAAAAACTCCCTAAGCCCTAAGAGATTTATTTGTATAGTCGTCTGTTTTGCACTCGACGCAGACTCATCAGTAGCCGTGTGAAATATCTACGACATCGTAGGTAATTTTTCTCACATAAGGGTGCGATAAAAATACGAGTAGGTACCTACATAGTTTTTGTTGCACGGAATCTATCAAGGTTTTTCATGAATGTACAAACAAAATCAATATTTCCTCTAGAAAAAAGTCCCCCCTTTATTCAATTAAACCGGAAACACAATACTCATTAGAACACCTTCCCCACGTCTACCAACGCAGTTTATTTCCAACGATGACATTAAAAGAAATCAAAAGGAAAAAGTGGATTTACTCGCAAAACAAGCTGAATCGCCCGGGGCAGCTATTGCTTCCGATTTAGAAAACAATATACAGCTGACGATGGTTTTTCCAACCAATATTTCTTCGATAATGATGTTTATATAACTTTCCAGACACTATGTCTCTGTTTCTTGGGAGTAATGGTGTCTACTTGTCGCACCTTCGTTTTGCAGACGACCTAATCTTAATTAGCGAAAACATGCAAGATCTCCAATTAATGGTTCAAGAACTACACCATGCTTCTCTGAGTGTGGGCCTGAGGATGAACATGTCCAAGACTAAGGTTATGTCTAGTGTCTCCGGTGCCTCAACACCAACCATCAGTGTTGGTGGTGAGACGCTGGAGATGGTGGATCATTATATCTATCTTGGGCACTGTTTATCTTTAGGCAACCAACACAGAGCAAAGGAGATCGATAGGCGCATACAATTAGGTTGGGCTGCGTTTAATAAATTGGAGGATATTCTTAAGGCCCGAAAGATGCCGCAATGCCTGAAAACCAAACTTTATAACCAATGTGTTCTGGCCACCATGACCTACGCTTCCGAGACATGGACGCTCACTCAGGAGACTGTGCACAGAATGCGAGTCGCACAACGGGCCATGGAGCGTACCATGCTTGGTATCACTATACTTGACAGAGTTCGTAATACGGAAATCCGACGTCGAACTAAAGTGGTCGATGTTGGGGACCGTATTATGGGCTTAAAATGGAGTTGGGCAGGACACTTGGCAAGATTTGGTGATGGCAGGTGGAGTAAAGCCTTAACAGAATGGTGGCCCCGGGGATTTACTAGACCTCTTGGCAGACCACCTGCCAGATGGATGGACGATATAGTTGCCGTACAGGGTAAGACCTGGATGCAAAAGGCCCAGAATAGAATGTTTTGGCGGGTAGGGAAGGAGGCTTATGCCCAGCAGTGGGTCGTCAAAAGCTGATGATGATGATGATGAAGCGACCTTTTATGCTACCCTTATTTCCTTTGTCACAGGGGCGACTATAGTTTATGATGCGTGGCTCCCGTAAATAAAAATCGAATTTTTTTCCACAACATTTACATACGTGTGTGGTTTTATTTGATAGGAAAGGAATGTGAGAGAAATTACAATATTTCCATTTAAATATAATTTTTTAAGCAATAAAAAATGTAGACGCAAATAACTATAAAAAATACACGACAAATCAAATAAAGCACTGAAATTAAGTTTGAATCGTAAAAATTGAATTTTGGTAAGCTTGTAAGTACGCTTTGATTTTTCTATTTGTTTGTTCAAGTGTGAACAGAAAAATAAAGCGGAAACATTTCTCTTTTCAAAAGTATTTTTTATCAGCCCTTTTTCGAACTCTTTGTTTTTCCCCATTACAGCTCGCAGCAAAGATAATGTCTCGTAAAACAAATTGTGAAAAAACCGTCACTCAGTCTTTCCTTACCTGTTTTGTTTCTTCTGAGTCGGAGATTGGCGCAATTTAATTATTTGTGTGCTCATAAATATTATTTTAAGCACTGTAACTTTCCTTCTCTTAGCTACAATAGAGTTTACGAGTGAAAATTGCTCACACAAAAGGTGTCAATAATGTGTTAAAATCTTGTCTCATTATTTACAGAACTTAACTACATTTATAGATTTATATATACCTACCTACTATTTACATAACTTTACAAAATACAATTAGTACCACTTGAGCCATTTATGGATCGTTGTAAACGATCTATAAGTAGCTCAACTAATCCAAACCACTGCCAGTAGGAAGCGTGCCCCAAACACTGGCAGCATTACCGCACTGAATGGCAATGCTAATCCGTTGAGCCAAATATGTACGCCTCGGATCGCGCATCGCTTCGACCAGACGCCCTGAAAGATTTTTAAAAACATTTCGTGCGTAGACGAACAGAGTGTTTATCCCTGCCTTCACATATAGTTGAGAAACCAACTTATTATGATAGACTGCCGCAGAAACGCAAAACTCTCCAGTACCTAATAGATTCATAAAACTAAAGAAAAAGAGATAAAACCTGCGATTGTGAACACGAAAACTCAAAAATTACAACACAAACAGCGTGATAGCAAAGTTTTCAACAAGAATCATTCACTCGCACGTAAAGTGCCTAATTAAATTTGCAGTACGTCAACATAAACTTTGTTTGGTGGCTTACATTTGAATCGTAGTCTGCTCACGTCCCGTAGTGAATCAATTTCGTGTCAGGCTCGACTCTGAGCTCGGAATGTCGCGTTACTCTAACTGAATTCAGTGCTGATTACAAGGTCAGAAATGTGGATATGAAAAATTTTCACCATAAGAGCAAATGTTCGCACGACTGAGTCGTTTATTCGAAGTGTGAATTGTAAGTGATAGGGTACAATAATTATTTGATACCTTTTTTCCTGATTACCGTTATTTGGTACCTGGTATTACATTAGACTTCTTAACAACACAATCTTACGTAAAGAATCTTACGTATTGCGTCATGGTTTCGTAAACGAAAAACTAGACTATAAAGATTTTAGATTCATTTTTAGACTACAAAATACTGTAATTATTTTAAAATTAGTTGCTAATTATTATATTATGTATTACATTACCTATTCATTTTACATAGCCTGAAGAATCTTAGCTGATTCACTTCACGAACTCATCAAAGTTTCATGCATAGAAAACGAACAGACAACTAGGTATACCTAATTTATATGTAAAGTGTCTAGTCGGAGTAAACAGTTGATTTAACTTGTTGCTTGGGGCTTTAGTACATTTCGGTCAATCAACATAATATAGGTAGAAGACGTAGGTATGAGGACCGTTACGGTACGCGTACACCAAATCCGTCATCGGCCGAACCATCGTCGGCCGAACTCGTCCGATCGAATCAAACGTATGTGAAGATATGAGAGCGCGTATACTACTGCCGACCTGACATCGTCCGATTCCTTCACATACGTTTCTCGACCGAAGACGGCCGTGCATAGTTCGGCCGATGACGGATTTGGTGTACGCGAGCCTTTACCCTGGCGATTGGCGACACTTGGCTAGAAGGGATGACGGGCAGTGACAGAAAGGTGGCCAATGGGGCAGACCACCAGCCCGTTGGTCGAACGACATCGTCAGCGTGGTCGGACGAGAATGGATGAAATTTTCATTTCTAATGAGAATGGATGAGGCTGGCACGGGACCGGAAGGAGTGGCGTATTAGAAAGGAGGCCTTACCCAGCAATGGGTGGGTCGATGATCGCCTCATTCACTCAAATGACATTTTTCATACAAGCTTGCAGGATAACCGCACTTTTCATATGGCCCTTCTCCGTTATGTAACCAATTTGGTCTAAAAATTTTCAACTAAGACAGTTTTTTACTTTAAAAAAATGTATTTGCCAAATAAAAATACGTCTAATAAGAAAACCGTCACAAGAAAGCTGCACAGTAGGCACCCAAGATGCACTCACCACCATAACGGGGTAATAAATTCCAAATAGCGCCACTATCTCGGGTAATGTAAACGTTCTTAAGATAATCGTACGATATTTCGTCTCGTAGACGCAATCTAGGGAACGAGCCCGCATAAGCTTATTGTGGAAGAAATCTAAAAATGTTTATAGTTTAGTTTTGAATTTAGAAATAAAACGAAATGAAACATGTCACGACTGTATTCCCAAGTGGTGGTAGACATTAAACTCAGATATTTTTAGGCATTTAAGATCCTTTGAAGATGTCTAAGGGCTTCCCCCTAAAGCGCGCGTTTTGTAGTACCTACTAGCTTTTAGAAATGTAATATTGGCATCTTGATCAAATTAGTCAATTGTTTTATTTGATAGAGATAGTATTTTATGTTTTACATAGGTACCTCGTATATTTATTTCCTCGTGTTTTCTTTCAAAATAAAATTAATCGCTACTAACTCCTCTGATAGTGAGGGAAAACCTGGTAATACCAATTATTCGACCACATGTAGATTGGGCCCTGAATTTATGTGCTAAGTTGTTATCGTACATACAAAGCTTCCCCTAGGAAATTCATAAGTATTGCACGGAACAAAGAGTACATGCGTGCTCACTAAACAATGCGCGTCATCGCTACCAGCTCAAGTGCTAAGGCCAGTAATATGACGCTGAAGCACGTTTCTTGAAAATATAGCGTGGAAAGTAGAGCTTTGCACTAGAACTAACAAATCGAAGATATAGAGAATGAAAACAGCGCTCTCACCTTTTTGTGAATATACCTAGTCAAATAGCCTATAATAATCCATTAAAAAAGATAAATTAAATGCGATTATGCTTTATTTGTATATTTTTTAACTTTCTATCGAACTATCTTGTATTTTTCTGAATAAGTTTTCTTTCTTTAACTGTTAAGTATTGATGTTTTGCAACTAGCTAACCCGGCAAACTTCGTAGATGTCACTTCAAAATTCGAAATAATACCTATCATCAATATGACGTATCAAAAAAGCCGTTCTATGCAAAATATATGAGAAAATGAACTTCCTTCATACTTTTCTTTTTGTTATTTTTTTCCGATGGTTTCGTAATAATTCTGCCATTCGGGATTCTACAAACCCAACAAATTAAAGATCATAAATATCGGTCCAGCCTTTTTTGAGTTATAAATGGTGGAACTAACTTACCTTTAATTTAAACTAAACTAAACTAACCGTTAGTTCGTTTAAATTATGTCTACAGATCGCGAAAGTTTAAAATGTGCTATAACTTACCTTTGTTTGATTGAGATAAGATTGCACCAATGAATTTTTATCACACATTAGTCTGACAGCAGCATTTTATCCCCTCTAGAGTCAAACACAGGGCACGCTAGGGAAGCCCGCCCCTGCAGTAGCCCACTTAAGCAAAATTAGCTTCTTCTGTTCGCAAAGAACACTATCGGATGTTTTGTGCGTCTGATACGCCCCACGCTTCGAGCTATGAAAAGGAAGGGCGCTTCAGACGAATCCCAATACGCGACATATTTGTTTACAGTCTCGCTTCAATGGATATCCAAACGTAATAAGCTAGTTTTCATCTAAAAATTTGATATCGCTTAGTACTTTTTGATACCATTACAAAGATTTTGTACTACTTTGACAATTTTTAGAACGTTAAACTCAACTGTCTATATATTTAGAGGAACACCTGAATTATTGTAGGTAACCTTTTCTTAAGCATTGAGCGCAGAATAGAAGATACATCAGAGCCTACTCTAAAAAAAACAACAAGTTTACTACCACAACTCGAGCTATAAAAGCTCAATACAGTTTTTTAACAACTATCTGAAATCATTTTATAGTATACAGGAAAGGTTGAAACTTTCGTCGAGGTCAAATTATTTCACCTAATTCATAAATTACCTGTTAATAGTGTAGCGAACAATAAAGTATACCCTCTTAATTATTGTTCTAATAAAGGCCCTAGGTCTGAGTCCCTTCTCCAAAAGGTTTCCTAATTAACCCGCAACGTCGCAGAGATACGATCCTAATGCCATCTTGTAGCTTAGTAGGTACGTATAGACCAAGAGGGTGTTTTTTTTTCGAAGATTTGTAGCAAAATCTATTACTAAAATAAAACCATACGGAGCTACCGTTACGAAGAAATTTAGTAGCAGTCGCTATCATTTTTCGATAGAGCAAACTTTTTGTAGTGGAATAAATTGGCTGATATTTATCAATCATCTGTCGTCTTTGAAATTAGAGAAAAAAGAGGGAACCTGACTGAAGTAAACTCGTACACTGAAATGCTAGTTTCAGTGGTGCTTATCATTGACATTAACTGTCATTAAATGTATTTTTGGATACGATTCTGAAGAGCAAGAACGTCTTAAATATTAATAATACCTAATGGTTACTTATTCCTTGCAACTGATTGAGTTTTGTTTCATTTTGTAAGACTTAAGTATAATAAGCAGTAAACTCATTGACCAAACGCTACCTATTTTCTATAGGTAGGTACTTACTCTAAGAAAATCGTCACCAGTTCTCTCTCCGGCTATTTTAATGCCAATTAAGCGTAATCTTCTCTTAAATGTATGACTTCTTGCAATCCCTGTGAGCTGTTACTAAAACAAAGCTTTTGAGGTACGACCGTGGTTTGTGGGTAGACGCAAATAGCCAACTACCCACTTGGGTAATATAGAGGGCGCTACTTAACCACACAGGCCCACAATGACATACTCACCTTAAAATAAGTAAAGATGCATAGATATGATACTGAATTTATTTTTTTGTTTGTATGTGGCATTGAGACAACTATACTAATGTTATATTGAAGTGAAATTTGTTTATTTGTATGTAATGGGTATCTCTGGAAAAATCGCATCAAAAGCTGTCCATCCGTTCAGGATGCCACAGAAAGACTTATAAAACTTATAAAACCCCTCTTTTTCGTCGGGGGTTAATAATAGGTAGAAAACTTGCACTTGTTAGTCAGAGTTGCGTTTCTATACAGTTATAATGTCCAACGATTCTATGAAGATGCCCCACAACGCCATACCTTGCAACATTTAGTGCTTTACTTTGTCATAATCACGTCTTTGTATTGTCGCCGCCAAGACACCTATTCACATGCATTATGGAGGTAAATGGCCGTGGGAAATGCAAGTTTTAAGTGCACCTACTGCAGCTTAAGCTTGGCATTTCGATATTTCTGTGACCGTCATTTCGCAACTGTGATTCTAATGCAAACATATTTCGAAGAAATTTATTAAACTGAGAGAGAAAAGGCAGGTTAAAAGTACCTTACCGGTGAGCTTGTACAAATAATGTAATAAGTGTGAAGCAAAAGATGTGCCAGGATCGTAGCAAGAGGAAATCTATGGCTTCTGCCTCTACTAGAAAAATTCGTGATTTCATGTCAAGTCTTTTCATAAAATATAGAAGCAAATTTTTAAACTAATGATATTTTGACTTCTAAAACACAGGATAGGAAAATGATAACATAATTATTGTAATCTAAGTAAATAAAATATGATAGGCTGGGGTTCATGAAAGTTTTCATGAAAAAGTCGGATTTTGAAAATAATTTTTTTTGTATTTCTGGCTTATGAATTTTCAATTTTAAAGGTGTTTTCAACTTTGCTTGACTCATACATTTATTTATTTATTATCAAACAAAGGAACCAAATATGCAAAAAATAAAAAAAACTTTTTTCAATGCAGAACTAATCAGAATCGAGCCCGTGACTCCTTTTGATAATAATGACTTTTCGACAACTCTCACGGTTTCAGATTACAAGTGGCACTGAAAAAGAAACTCACTTGTCTAGCAAAACAGCAAAACTAATATGACAGTATACGTTTTCGAAGAAACCGGAGCTAGTAGTTGAGCTTGACAATATGCTTTCTGAGTGACTTTGGTTGTTATTGTCTCTGGTAGAGCGCTGTTGATGATAGCAATTTCTCGGGGGAGGAACTGAGCATAGCTTCTACGTAAGAATTTTAAATTGGAACACTTTTTTTAAACCTTGACTACCATCCTCTGGGCTGCAGCATCGCTTGGTGATATCCATATCCTGTCGGTGACACTTAAAGTGTTTTTTTGTTATTGGTTAATCGTTATACGATTCTTTAAAATTAATCTAATCCAGTCTTCTCTTTTACAAGCCAAAGATGTTGCCCAACTCCTCAAACATTTATCTGTCTTCTGTACCTATTCTTCTCTGTGTAGAACATGACACTATCATACTATCACACAAACTATCATAGCTAGAAACAGTAGGATGTTGAACCTTAAATCAGGTAGCCTGAGGTAAAAACATAACAAATACAAAGAGATGTTTATCTTCAAAGCTTTTTCGTTCAAAAGCCCGCGGCAAACATGGCTTTTTCAACTTTTTTTGTAGATAATTTAAATATAAAAAAGTAAGTAGGTAAGTACCTATTTGTTTTACACACTAATCTTACTGTCATGTTCACATTTTGCAACCAGTTTGCATTCCTCGTTAGGTAGGTAGGTATTTATGTTGCAAATCCGTCGCGGTCTTTTAAAACTACCGAACAATATCATAAAATCTTACACTAAACCACTGAGCTAGCAGACTTTCAATTTGCCCAAAACTACTCGAAATACTTTGTAGAGGCTTTCGTTGTTTCTTGACGCTCAGCAAATCCGCATTTACGGTGAGCGCCTGCGATTCAATTACTAGCAAAGTGCGGGCACGGTGCGTATTGCATCGTAAAATAAAGGCTATAAGACGTTATGACTCCGCCTTCAGAGGAAGGATACTAGAAATAGAACATAGGCACCGTAAGCATAATTAAAATTCTCAGATACTTACCTATTTTGCACCGATCCATAGATGTCTCAAATGGTTCTTTTTTTGAATCTGTGTAAATTGTAGCCATTTAGGAGTTAATTTTTTTCTGTTAATATAAGAAAGTAGGTAAGTACTTATCTAAAGTTTTCCTCATTTCCACTCATAAAATGTAGTATGAAACAGTATTCAAAATCTAGAGTAAGTAAATTTTGAATTTATGAAATATTTAAGTAGGTACCTACATTTAATCAGCAAAAAAAAAGACTAGTACCTAGGTTAGGTACCTATCACACGAACATAAATAAAAATAGTTAGGTACGCCTACCATTATGTAGGTACCTACAGTATACCTATACCTACCTATGTCATAACTAATTACTTAGGTATATTGTAATCCAAAAATAGATCTAATAAGTCCCACACAGGAAGAGATGAGCATTCATGCGCCCTAAGATATTTTCGCTCCAAAGTTTCCGGCGAAATAAAATGTAGTGGGAAGTGAGAAGGCCTCTAACTACCTCTGACCTGAATAATCAAAGTATCGATAAAATAAAATTGTGTTGGTAAAGGTTTATTTCTGACTACAAACATAAAAAGTTTCATAGTTGAGTGGTTGATGTTGCTAAGCAGGTTTTATCGAGGCAAATTGAAGTATAAAATTTTAGACATTTTCCAACCGTAGTTTCATGTGGTACACATATAAAATAAATTAATCACCCTCAAACACTTAAAAATTTATAACCTTCGTAGCATAAATTATTTTCGAAGTGTTTAAATATTATAGGTACCTACCTAAGTATATAATAAGTACTTACTTATTCGTGTTACATACATTCATTCATGTTACAGCCCCAGGCTTTTCTATCTGCCGATAGTTTGGTTGGTAACCATCGACCGATCGAAAAATTGAACCACAATGACATTTTTGACATTTGACGACCTCTGTGGCGCAGTGGGTGAAGGCCCGCCTGTGACGCAGGAGGTTGCGGGTTCGATCCCCGCCGCGGGACAAATGTTTGTACTTATGATCTGCAAAAATTTGTCTCGGGTCTTGGTATTTTCTATGTATATTATGTATGTTTTCACAAAAAAAAATGTATTTAAGTAGTATATCAGTCCTGTGGTTCACATAACACAAGCTCTGCTTAGCTTGGGGCTACATGATGCTGTGTGAAATGTCCAGCATTATTTATTATTATTTATTTATTTCCACGCGATCGCTCAACACTTTGCAAAAAACAAGTGGCTAAATTAGAAATTCTAAAAAAAAACAACTTAATGTTTCTTGCGGAACAATTTTCTGCACTGTCGAGGTGCATTTCTGTTCATAACACAGAAGATCCTCGACAGATCCTCACCAAATTTATGTGACACCAAACACCAACCAGTAAGTGGTAGGTAACCCTTCAAATAAAAAAGATTTTTTTATCGATCCAGGCGTCTTCAAGTAATCGGTGAAAATACATAAAAAAAAAGATTCTGACGAATTGAGAACCTCCTCCTTTTTTTGAAGTCGAATAAAAAAGCTTTTAGAAATAGAAAAGCCCGATAAGCGTTTCTATTAAGTTTTATTAGTAAGTTCAATATGTGGTTGGTTTATTTTATTAATCCCATATCCTTGCAACCTGCAATAATGTCCGCCTCATAAAGTGTCGCGTGTGGCTTAGCATTTCTCACTTACTGTTATTTCTTTACTTGCGTCCCAGTTTTCATAGTCGATATACTCGTAGACATAGCACTCGTTTCTAGACATCATTCAAACTCAAAATTTGATATACCTACCTACCTAATGAAATCACTTCGATTCGTCTTTTATAAAGAGATAGGTATTTTAATTTAAATAAATCGATTTTGAGCATATACAATATATAGTATCTAGGATTCTAGGTTATTAAACTAAATATTACTAAATTATTACTAAGGGTCGAGGCAGACTACAGCGTACCTATCATTCCATGGCCGTGCTATGACCGTGCTATGAACGTGCCAGGCACGAGATGATTAAAAATATCAAAGGACTTATTTCAGCAAGTTGTTAGCGTTAAACATAATCCTACAGTTCCAGTAATTTTTTTTGTTGAATAATCTTGAGCGATTTCAACTCGTCATTAAAAACTGGCGGACTGACCGCACTATCGGAGCATCGATCGGTCGACCGTTTAGGGCTCTCCGTACCAACCGAATCATCCACACAGCAATAAAAGCGACGATTAGATGCCTAGCGTGTCCATGCGGAGTGCGGGGCGCGGACGCGCTCGACGGATGGTTTTCGTCCGCAGGGGCGGATGGTTCGCTGCCGTGTGATACTAAACGTAGGAGTTGATTTCTATACGATACCTCCAGACGACGGACCTCCGCGCGGACCGTCCGCATAGCACTAAACCCAGCCTTACCTAAATCAAACAAAGCAGTTCCAGTATTTATTTTTGTTCTCTAGTGACATTTTGAGCATTGTCAAACATTGAGACCAAAATGTGACTAAAAAGCGCATAAGAAAACTAGGTGTTTTTTTAAGTTTTAGGATTTACCAGTTGATGAAACTAGTGCTAACTCCTACTCATTGTGTTGACACATGAATGTAGGGACTTCGCGTAAAAATGTAACGTTTCTATTTTTTACGACAGCTATAAAAAAGTTGGTTTTCTTTAATAAAAGTTACACAATGTGAATTTCAAAATTGCTTAATTTTAGTAGAGTCCTTAATTTATGGAATTGTGTAACGAGTTTTATAAATCGCATAACTTTTCCTTATTACGACTTCTAAGCTTATAATTTATAAAATAGGCACAACTTGTGCCTAAGTTATGATTCTAAAGTCATTTTACTTCTGCAATTATTGAGGCTTCGTTAAATTTCTGATGTTATATCTTACTTAATTAAAACTTGAATTTTACTCACAATTTGTTAAGTATAAATTCTTCTAACTTATCTTGGCTTTGCCGTTAAATGTACGGTAGGTACAGGATTTAAAAAAAAACTAAAAACCGATTCACCTCCTTGATTTTTGACCCTTAACCCTTTCCGAAAAAATTTAAATCGGTCCACGGAAAATCGGAGAAATCGGAGAACATACATACAGTCAAACATAGAACCTTTTCCTTTTTTGAAGTAATCCTATTCTATCCTACTAATATCCTACTTCCTACTAATATTATAAAGGCGAAAGTCCGTGTGTGTGTGTGTGAATGTTTGTTGCCACGTATCTCCATAACTACTAAACCGATTTTGATGAAATTTGGAATGTAGATAGATAATAACCGGGAATAGGACATAGGCTACTTTTTATCCTGAAAAATTGCACGGTTCCCGTGGGATAAAAAATAGTAGTCCACGCGGGCGAAGCCGCGGGCGTCCGCTAGTTACTTATAAAACGAAAACAAAGACAAAATAAGCAATCCTAATCTCTGTCGTCATTTCACTTGGAGGTGTTTATTGATCGAGCGAGCGAAGTGAGCGAAGAAAAAAAAGTATATAAAAAAAAAATTACAAACAAAAAGTGTGTCACCGAAAAGAGTGTTAGGCCCCAAACCGTGTTTGTTGCCCTGGTTCTTCACGGTCTTGGTCGCGAAGGAACAGGAGTAGAATCACCTAGCTCTTAAGACGTTTCAAAGTGGTACACTTGTGATCTTATTGAATAAACGAATTTGACTTTTGACTTTTGACTTTTGAAGCGAGCGAAGATCTTAGTGGTAAGTTGGGCGATTTTGCTTTGTATGTTTGTATGTTTGTATGTTTCACGAATTGTTGTTCGCGCATAACTGTCGAAACGTTCATCCAATCTGCATGAAACTTGGTAGGTCAATAGGTTGTGGTAAGGAAATTTACGGTGGAGCATATGAGCTTAATCGATGAAGGGGTTGTGAAGTTATTGTGTTCCCAAGGGGGTAAAAAATTTTGAAAGTTACACAAATATATTTAGTGGGGTGTCATACGAAAGGGCTTATTTTGTACATTCCAAAATGGTTTTTATTTTTAATCTAGGATGTATAGTTTTTGAAATACGACCAAAGAAAAAAAACTACGAAACCAGAGCTGCAAGAGCTCCCGTTTCATAGAGTTTCGATGTCTTCGTAGCTCATTGACTGGTTGGTCTTAAAAAGAGAGTGGCATCGTTGCGGTTTGGTATGCAATGATTTTAGATGCTACTTGATTTATTTTCGTGATAAAAAATTTTTTGATAAAGAATGAAAATAATTGGGGTAAAAAAAGTTAAGTAAACAAATATATTGAGTGGGGTGTCAAATGAAAGGTCTTTATTTGTACATTCCAAAATAGTTATTATTTTTATTCTAGGACGTATACTTTTAGAAATACGACGAGAATTCATAAATATGAAATAAATGAAAAATTAGACACGACATTATGTATTGCATGCATGCTAGTATTTTTTCATGAAGAGCTAGCGCAATAGGCATACTCGGCAGTAGTAGCACTTGAAATTATAGGGGTAGTCAGAAGAAAGTTCAAATGTAAGCCATCTACGGTGCGCGAGATCTCAGTTCGGGGCGAACTACTAGTTAAAATGAGTCTATTGCTGTGGGCGATATCTTAAGTACTACGGCGTACAAACCATCTAATATGTGAAGGATAAAACAAAGGATACCTAAGGAGGAAAATAAATAAGTACTTACCTAAGTTTTCCTATTATTTTATCCAAAATAAACAAGTACGTTGTCGCGAGCAGTCTAATAGGGAGTGGGCACACTGCGTTTTTTGCAGCTCAAAAACGATTGATTTATTTTCCACTAAGTACATTTTGCTGATGATCAAAAGATGCAAAACGGTAAGCAGTCAATATTTGTAATTTTGTTACATTAACTTTGGCTTTGCAACAAACTTTGATCATTTTCTAGAACACATAAATTCATGGACCACAAAATGAAATTTAATTCATGCTATAACGTTGAACCATTATAACATTGTCAAACTATTTTGCTCATTACGATGGAAGTTTTCAAATTAAATCATTTGAAATTAGTAGCTTTTACTGTTGCTACTTCCGGGTTGTATTTGGGTTAGTAGGCTTAGGCCCAATTGCTTTACTAGGGTAATAAATTTGAGCCGACTCGACAGTGCCTACACAAATTTGCCTTGCATATAGCTGATTATAGTAACCCTAGTTGACACCACTGAGGCTCAGTGCCGTGTTGGTAAATGTAGCTTATTTCGTTGTGTACCCAGTGTTTTTTTACAAAGCGCAATGCAGTCAGGTTCCTAGGTAGGCTAAATAATAGTTTTATTTTGTAGATACATCCTTATAGCAGGGGCCGTACCACGAACTCTTAGAGTAATGTTTTAAGCTTGAAACAGTGAAAACATCCATTCGCCTCGCCCTTTTCGTAACGCTCTCGCCTTTCGTCACACATTCACCAGCTTACTCCCCAAGTCAAGCGTGCGTAAAAAAGTTTTACTTCAATAATATTGTGTGCCCTCCGTTACAAGGTTACGTTGTTGAATTTCAATGAAGTGTCAAATATGATCTATTAAATTGGCCCTTCTTTAGGTACGTTTTCAAATCGTCGACACTCGGTATCCGTGGGTCCGAATAACTCAGCAACCTAATCCATCCAAATGGCTAGCCGCCGTCCGAAGTTTTAAATCGATTGAATAGTGGTATCTACGTGTAGAGTGCTAGCAATTCGTCAACGTCCCTGTATAATCTCCCCCTCAATGAGATCTAAGCCTGGAGAAGCGATGTCGCGTCATCCATCACAGTCGAGCTGCGTCATCGATACCAACTATCCAGAACTTGGATTATTTGATAAGTATATTTACTTGCTGCAACTTTACACAAAAATAATTTGACAAATAAGAAATCTTTTAAAAAAACTAAAAACCGAATTTACTTATTGATAATACATTTTTCACCCCCGACACAAAAATAGGGGTGTTAAATCGCTATTTGTGTGTGTCTTTCTGTGGCCCGTAGCTCTTAAACGGGTGAACCGATTTGAATGCGGTGTTTTTTATTTGAAAGCAAGTTTTTTAGCAATGGTTCTTCTTAGTTATGTTTTGTCAAAATCGGTTCAACCGTTTCAAGATCATTAGCTCTTTTCTAGTCTATGAAGGGAATTGTCACCGAAAAGAGTGTTAGGCCCCAAACCGTGTTTGTTGCCCTGGTTCTTCACGGTCTTGGTCGCGAAGGAACAGGAGTAGAATCACCTAGCTCTTAAGACGATTCAAAGTGGTACACAAAGTGATCTTATTGAATAAATGAATTTGCGTTTTGAGTTTTGAGTCGGGGGTTTTTCATCTATATTTTTGAAAACTACTGAACTAATTTTGATGAAAAATGCACTGTTCCATAATAGTAATGTTAAATCAGTTATCAGTCAACGCAACGGTGTTTATTTCAATAGTTTTTGAACTCATTTTTAAGTCCGAACTTCAGCTCAGCGATGGGTGACACTAAATAGCCAGTATTTTTATTTTAGTTTGTGTTTTTATAGTTTGAGCAATACCAGCAACATAAGAACTTCGCTTAGAAATTAAATTGATTTCATAATACCCATTGATTCTGTGTTTATTTGGAATTTATAAAGGCTTTGACGTCTACAGTCAGGACTAAATCGTTCGTTCATCAAGTATACTGTGCATATGATTCAAAATTATGAATATAATGAAGTTGATTTGCTGGGATAACATAAATTATAGTAAAAAGCGCCTGATGGATAATACAGATCGCAGCAGCCGCCAACCCGTACGGTAAAAACTCAAACTTTGCTGCTAACAAGAAAAGTCGTTAGCATACTCAGCAACATGTTTTAAAAAGCACACTGTGCTTTTTACTTGGCTTCTAGTTTGGTGTTCTTGTTTCTCGTGTGCTTAGAAATAATGCAAAAGTTTTACTTAGGTAGATACTCTTTTAGTAGTAGAAACAAACAACTCTATCTCAGTTTACCTAAAACGAAATTGCTGTAGAAAAAGGTTAGCAATTATAATGCTCTAATGGTTTGAATGCGATGGTAATAATTAAAGTTAGATTCTCTATGTAGGTTAAATTAAATTAAATTCCTAAATTTAATTAAATTGAACAATATCACAAATTGTACAATATTTTGATCTTTTATGGGTATTTAATAGTACCGGTTACCAATTTATATTAATTGACAGCATTCTCTGAAATCATTTTGAAAAACGTGTAAACAAAACGTTATTTTTTACCCCAAAATCTAAGTACTTATATGAAACTGTATTTCATTGACACAAATTCGTGCGGTCCGCGGGCGTCACGTATTGACAATAAATTGATTTGGTGCCAGATGTGTCTCTACACTGGACCTGATATTTGTAAGCTTACCCGCATTATGTGGGCTGCAGTGTGAACATAAACCTTTATAATATCAAGAAAAACGTAGGTACTGCATACTAATATTATTCAAATCGAAACATGCTCACGACTGTGTCCTCAAGATGTCTAAAGAGGTAGTCAGACGCACGCCCATATTATGTAGGTAATAAGGTAATAACATAATAAGTATAAAATGCCCACTTTTTGTATAAGTAAACGTTATACTTACTACGACTATACGAAAGTTTCCTTACTGGCATCCTCACAATGTTTTCTTTTATCATATGAACCCGTGTTAATGTGCAGGAATATATTTTTTTTAAACCAAAATGCTGTATTCATTTAGTTAGACCATTTTAGTCTCCTATGGGAGAGTACCGTGGAGTTTTATTTCGTTCAGTAGTACCTACCCATTTTTTTTCTCTACAAATTCAGCTACAACTTTGGATGATATAAAAGTAATTTCATAACCCAGATGCATTGTATTAAGTAGAATACGTTGATAATCTAGTTCTGCTCTACTAATTCCAGGTTAGTATGCCGATGCTATCAAACTAATCTCGGATCAGCAAATGGCCTTTTAACTGTTTTTACTTGGATTAAAGCTTAGTATACGCGGATCCACTATTATTTAGTTTGTCTTTTATGAGTACCTAGATTTTATTATTGGGTTTTTGTCCGTCATTGTGTAATTAATTTTGCTTTTGAACTTTGATTTATCCATCACACAATGGCTTAACCTGCCATGACTTAGGGTCACCATAAGTCTCAGCGGAGTTCAGTATACTGCATTCTGTGTCATGTCTAGGCAGAAAAATCGCTTATTGCATAACAAAGAAGGTTTACGCCTTAGGGTGAAGACGCATTGGAGACGTGACAGCGAGTAGCTAAGCCAAGTCAATGTCAAAGAGTTTTTATGCAATAAGATCATATAGGTAGATCACTTGAACACATACAAGCATACGGCCCATGGTAAGCGACCAAAAGAGATAAATCAAACCAATGTAGGTAGTAGATAGTTGTAGTATTACAAAGATATAAAAAAAACAATCAACAAATCTCCTGTAAGTAATACCGCGTCCTCAATGATCCTTATTTCATTCCCGCAGTCGGGTGTTTTGTTTTAATATTTTTTTCTTGTTTCTAACTCTCGCATCGCCGCAGTATCTCCGCGGCCTTACTATCAAGGGCGGATCCAGGGGGGGGGTCATGGGGGTCATGACCCCCCCCTGGGCCGGGTTGGGCCGGGTCCAGGACCATGTACTTCAAAATTTTGAAAACTACCTCCAAACGCGGTGCTAGGATTGTAAAAGTTGGATTGGAACTTTATAACGCGTATTGTGATTTGCTTGAAACTCTGTTAAAATACTGTGAATGCAAAATAATGGACACGTGTTTCAGGATTTTCTTTAAGAACATTAAAAAATTCGTTTCGCTTCATAAGTATTTTGCGAACAAAGTGAGTTATGTCTAACTAAAGAATAAGAACCGACAAGCAGCCAGCCTTTTCATTGAGCACCGTTAGCAAAATCAAATGTCACATGTTGAGTTTGTCTATAAAAATCGCCAGAGAATTGGAAGCGACAAGCAGCCAGCCTTTTCTTTAAGACCCGTAATAGCAAAATCAAGTGTCACATGTATTTGTATTTGTCTAAAAAAAAATCGGCTCGCTTCGCTCGCTTTTTAGCTTCATGAGTATTAAATGCGTAAAGTGAGCTATGTCTGACCTTTTCGTTGGACACCGTAATAGCAAAAACAAGTGTCACAACATGTTGTATTTGTCTAAAAAAAATCGGCCCTCTTCGCTCGCTTTTTAGCTTCATGAGTATTTAATGCGCAAAGTGAGTTATGTCTGACCAGAGAATTGGAACCGACAAGCAGCCAGCCTTTTCGTTGAGCACCATAATAGCAAAATCCAGTGTCAATGTTGTATTTGTCTAAAAAAATCGGCTCGCTTCGCTCGCTTTTTAGCTTCATGAGTATTTAATGCGCAAAGTGAATTATGTCTGACCCGAGAATTGAAACCGACAACCAGCCAGCGTTTTCGTTGAGCACCGTAATAGCAAAATCAAGTGTCAATGTTGTATTTGTCTAAAAAAATCGGCTCGCTTCGCTCGCTTTTTAGCTTCATGAGTATTTAATGCGCAAAGTGAGTTATGTCTGACCCGAGAATTGGAACCGACAAGCAGCCAGCCTTTTCGTTGAGCACCGTAATAGCAAAATCAAGTGTCAATGTTGTATTTGTCTAAAAAAATGGGCTCGCTTCGCTCGCTTTTTAGCTTCATGAGTATTTAATGCGCAAAGTGAGTTATGTCTGACCAGAGAATTGGAACCGACAAGCAGCCAGCCTTTTCGTTGAGCACCGTAATAGCAAAATCAAGTGTCAATGTTGTATTTGTCTAAAAAAATCGGCTCGCTTCGCTCGCTTTTTAGCTTCATGAGTATTTAATGCGCAAAGTGAGTTATGTCTGACCAGAGAATTGGAACAGACAAGCAGCCAGCCTTTTCGTTGAGCACCGTAATAGCAAAATCAAGTGTCAATGTTGTATTTGTCTAAAAAAATGGGCTCGCTTCGCTCGCTTTTTAGCTTCATGAGTATTAAATGCGCAAAGTGAGTTATGTCTGACCAGAGAATTGGAACCGACAAGCAGCCAGCCTTTTCGTTGAGCACCGTAATAGGAAAATCAAGTGTCAATGATTTATTTGTCTAAAAAAAATCGGCTCGATTCGCTCGCTTTTTAGCTTTATGAGTATTAAATGCGCAAAGTGAGTTATGTCTGACCAGAGAATTGGAACCGACAAGCAGCCAGCCTTTTCGTTGAGCACCGTAATAGCAAAATCAAGTGTCAATGTTGTATTTGTCTAAAAAAAATCGGCTCGCTTCGCTCGCTTTTTAGCTTCATGACTATTAAATGCGCAAAGTGAGTTATGTCTGACCCGAGAATTGGAACAGACAAGCAGCCAGCCTTTTCGTTGAGCACCGTAATAGGAAAATCAAGTGTCAATGATGTATTTGTCAAAAAAAAAAAATCGGCTCGCTTCGCTCGCTTTTTAGCTTCATGAGTATTTGATGCGCAAAGTAAGTTATGTCTGACCAGAGAATTGGAACTGACATGCAGCCAGCCTTTTCTTTGAGCACCGTTAGCAACATCAAGTGTCACACATTTGTTTTAAAAAAGCGACTCGCTTCTCTAAACTAGTTACTTACTGGCAGTAAGTTACTGCATTACGTACGTAGGTAGGTACCTACTTATGAAAGTAATCTAACACGTACGAAGTCGCGGGTAGCGGCTAGTTAAATTATAACTTCTTGTGACTTGACCACGACTATGTGACCCCCCCCTGGCACCAAAGCTGGATCCGCCCTTGCTTACTATCCAGTCTGATAAGCAGCGAGTAAACATGCCTCGCAGATAAGTATAGCTTGTAGCAAACAAGCTGACGCTCCGGAACCTACGTCAGCTTCCTGCGCACTCGCCCCGGATATCTTCTGCTACGAGCCCTTTGCGTGATACCGTCTAATTTTCTAAAAGGAAACTGAAAATGCCTTTTATTGGTGCTAAGGAAACTGAAAAATAAAAATGAAATACTTAAGTAGATATTATTTTGTGCTAAACGAATTTCAGCCAAGTATTGTACTAGTTTTTTAAGAGGGCTCAAAGTTTTAAAAACAAATAGCATATCAGAATTATGTTGTTCATTAAAATTTAGTCACCACATAAATTAAACAAGTTTAGACTGATCTGTCGGAATGAATCGGAAACATGGAAGAGCACTTCACACTATTTTTATCGCGCGATATAGGTCCATAAGTATCGATAATTTAACAAAAACATTGATATTTTATCTTAACTATCTATAGCCGAAAAGCTACTTCCAAAGTAATGGACAAACCTTCGAAAAATCAGTAATTGGCCATAGAACAATGTAATCATTAACATTAGCAGTAGTTTAATGTCCTCTATCAACGAAAGAGAATCGTCCGCACATAACCGCTCAAAAGATCGATATCCAAGACATTAACTATCTGTTTAAAGAAATTGCTGAGTCTAGTGCTTTGGTTATTGGGCTTTTATCGGATATACTTAAAAGAGCCGTGTTGACCGAGTGGGATAGTGTCTTGACTTTCAATCTGAAGGCCGTGGTTTCAAATTGCGGACTGTGCATTTATGGATCTTTTATTTCGTAATATTTAAATGCGCACACGAGTTTAGTCCCCCTAGCCAAGTGGCAGCCGATACTATTTCTACAATTCGCTAACACTAAAAAGTACTATAATTTTATTTGTTATAGTGTTAATCCACACTTGGGTATTTAAATTTTTTCAGTTTAAAACTAAAAAGTACACTTGAACAAGACGCAACGGAAGGTCACCTGGTTTTGTTATTTTGTCCACCAATCACACGGAGATACCTCTGACTACACCTTCAGACATCTTCAAAGGATCTTAAATGCAGATCTAAGAATGTCGCCTTGAGGATACAGATTTTTGTTTAGAAAATTCCTCTGATGCTCCACTGTCAAACCTAGCGTCTCACAGTAGACGTGTACGAGTGATTATTTGAAAGGCTATAAAGCTGTGACAGCACATAAACTGTGCTTGGGCTTGCAATGGCCCATAAAATGACATTAAACGCTTTACGGGAACCACTGGTTTATTGCTGGTATACAATGTAGACCTGCTCCCTGATACCAATCGCTTACTGTTCTGGAACTAATGTTACAATGTTTAAATTTTTTGTGCTGCCTTGTAACTACGTGCGTGTGTACCCACCATAATAAAATGTTCGCACAAAGTGCTTCTATCGAAATAAAAAACTTACATCGTTGTAGCAATAGATTTTAGTTTAATATTTTTAGATAAAGTTGCGAGTCAAGTAATACTGAAAAAATGCATCTTGATGCAGAGTCAGTATAATGCTATTGATAGTTTTTAAAACATAACTGGCTCTATTTTGTAATTCGATGTGTAATGTTCTGACTAGCTTCACTTTCGATTCTTTGTAATCAATAATAATAATAATTTATTAATCAAAGTATTTTTTTTAAAAAGGTTTGATAACAAAAGTACCACTTACTATTTTGGTATAAGTAATCACTTTATTTATGTAGGTAATTGAAAGAAAGTTCATTTTACGTCGTACTTTAATCAGAAGCGTATTAATCTAATTTATTAGTATAGTAGTACAATAGCCAACAAATAGTCAAAATATAGGTAGAAAATGTTTCCATTACCATTACCATTACCTAGCTATAGCAAAAATTTTCATGTACCTGAAAAAGCGGCCCGCAGCTAGTTTCATTGATGAATGAATGAATGAATGCAGTATTGTACAGTCTTATAAAACATGTGAAAGAATAAACTTAATGAATAATTGTACAATGGCCGTTGATAGTATCTACTTGTAATTCTAGAAACAATCAACAACCCACTAAGCAACACAACTAAACAAATTGGCAAACAACTTTGTTACCGTCTCGGAACGCGCAGGAACTGATTTATGCTTGATTTCCCAACGCATACACTCGTCTTCGAAGCCAGGTGCCGGGAAATGAAATAACTACTGCCTCACCTCTATTGGTAGACGCTAGGCCCCTAAACAAGTGATCTAAGTGTAAAATTGCGTATTACCATAGCGATAAAGCATGAAATAAAATATAAAACTCACGACATTTTACCTTACAGTGGCGCCCAACGTGGGGCGCCACCGTAAGTAGACGAAGAGTCTTTCCGTGTGTTTTTATTATATTTAATTTGACAATGACAATCAATCGTGTTTTGAACCTTTATAAATACCTAAAATCCCCTGAGAGACTTTTCACCGAGTTTTCACCTTACTATTAGCAGCGTCGCAAAAATGATAAGTCAATAATTTATTAGTATATCGTTTCGTTACGATGTTATCTATAGTTTACTTATGAAGTGATTGAAAAAAACAAAAATATTTGTTAGTAAATAAGAAATGATATAAATCAGGAGCATGACTTATATCTCGTAGGTACGGTAGACCAACTCCCAGACCTTCAGTTATTCACGATCCAGTAGATATCTAAGAAGCAAGTAAGAACCATATTCAAATATAGCAGAGTTATTCTCTTTGCCGATTAGACCGTGCCATACCATGACCGTGCCATGAACGTGCCATTACCGTATTAGGCACGGAAAGAAAAACGAAAACAAACACGCTACAATGTTTGTCGGTGACGGAACGGTGGGCGTCGTCTCATATTATTCAATCCAAATAATATTTTATTTGTCTGGCACGTTCCTATTACGGTCATAGCACGGTCATGGTATGGCACGTTCTAGTCGGCAAAGGCAAAAAATTCACCAGAATAAAGACCATTTACCCCGCGTACATGTAGAACCAATATCACGTACAGTGCAAACAAAGGACCTACAAATGCAATTCCACTCCCTTCTAACCTTCGACCGCTTTATGTGCGCGGTACCCAGTAATGGTCACTGGACATGGCAGCACTCTTACATCGGGGTTCAATAACTGTATCAGGATAGTATTTTGCCACACTATTTTAGTTTTATAAAAACATAAACAGGCGACTGCAAACTACAGACATGAAATGTTTTCAATCCTTTCCTAGGGGATGGACAGAGACACGTCGAATTAAATTAAATTAAATTACAGTTAATATATTATACTTCTAAGACATGCTTACTTTTTTCATGTAGTGAAGCTCATTTCAGACTACGCTATAAAATATGATACGTAGCATACAGCTTATAGTTCATAGCACAACAATATCGCGCACCATACATTTACTATGGACACGTTCACACTGTACTGTACGATATATTATTGGCTTGCTATAAAAATGTATCTAAATCCATATCATATCGATCCATACCAATTTATAAAGCAGAATATTTGTTTAATTATTTGTTTGTTTGAACGCGCTAATCTCAAGAATTAGCAGTCGTATATGAAAAATACTTTCTGCGTTTGATAGCTTAACTCATGGGGAAGGTGATAATACTACTTTTTATCATCATCATATATCAACATATACATATAGGTAGGTACATAGTTACACACACATCAAAATACATATAGTAGTAACATTTATTAACAGTCGAGTGTCCTCTAACGTATTAATTGTGTCTCCAAACATGTCCTAAGTGTTGCATACTTATGTTTCATGAAAAACACTTATGTAGGGAAAATGATTTTATACAAATAAACCTCTCGTATCACACTAATGTTATAAATGCGAAAGTTTGCGGATGTTTGAAAATTTGGATGCATGTTTGTTCCTCTATAATTCGACAACCACTTAACCGATTTGGCTGAATTTTTAAACATAAATAAATAATGACCAGGAATAGGACATACGCAACTTTTTATACAGGTGCAACGCGAGCGAAGCGCGGGTGGAAGCTAGTTATGTATAATTTGGCAATAATTGAGATGTTCATACGCTTTCCGCCTTCGTTTTACGTTTCAGCAATCAAAGTAATCTCTTAGGCAATCAAATTACAAGTAATTCGGATTGTACGACACGGATGTACCTTCCAGGAGTTCAATTCCCAGTAGAACTACTTTTAATTAAATTGAGCGCTCTCTTACCTGCGCTTTGAAACTCTTTTAAGTGATTTCGCGATAAACTTCGAAACAAACTGAAACAATACTTAGCCACTTGCGACGGGGAAATACAGTTTACTTTGCGGTTATTTAAGAGGTTTCTTTGGGAATATTAAGTAAATGAATGCATATTTTTATGGATTCAGATTTTATAACAGAAAAATAATTCGAGAAGCTGAATTTATTATTGTTGTGAATGACAATTTCATAATTTTAAGGCCAGAGTTTTCGATCTTGATAAAGAATGATTGTATGTAATTTGACAGGGTACAAATTAAGTCAAACCTGATTTTTTTACAGATTTTTATTTCACGATTGAAAAATTCGACGTTAAATTAATGTGTAATCGTCATAAATAAATAGGGTTCTGATCTGAAGCATTTTTTGAAGGTGGATAATTATGCGCACAACGCGATTGTACAACCTTTTGTACAATCTAAATATCGCATCGCTGCAAACTATTTCTTAGTTTTCTCAACTAATCCAGACCACTACTGCTAGTTTGAAGCATTCATTTTGATTCATTCAAAATATATAATATGTGACTGCACACTCTAACTAATCCGTTGAGCCAAACATGCACCAACTTTCAGATTTTAATATGACTTTGCTTATATGCTGTGCTTTTTCCTCTTGTCAGTTTTGTCCATCCAAAGGTTGCCTATTAGAGATTGCTTATAGTGATAAGGTCGCCCATTGTACTCTTACGTAGGTATTTAGTTTTTCACTTTGTTACATTTTTTATGTTAGTATTAAGTTGGATCCAATAAAGATACTATCTATCCATCTATCACATTTCACATTACTTTGTGATTTACCTACTTTGTGTTTTCAATTCTTGGTCTTTGCAATTTTTTACAAAGTACCGAGTCGATTCATCATCATTATCATCATTCACAGCCAATAATATCCCACTGCTGTGTTGTAGGCCACCCTTTGTATACATACGCCATTCATTCTGGTCTCACGCATAGATATAATAATAATAGATTATATATTTTGGATGCGTGAAGTACGTATACATATACGTACGTATACTTATAATCGATCAGATTACATAAATAAATAGTGTTTTATCTTGTGCGTTATTACTAAAAGCAATCTTCCATCACAGAATAGATTTGCAAACTAATTTAATACCCCAAAGAGGCTGTTATCGTAACAGGTGTTTAATATTACAGTGTTTACATACTTAATTATAGTAATTACTTCCAAGGATTGTCCTATAAATATTAATAGGAACTATGCCAGGTGAGTTATTTATTAGACCCATTTATGTAATCAAATGATTAAGGAAAATGAAATGGCTATTTATATTACACAGGCTAAATTAGGGGCTAGGCAAAATTTATCATTTTCATTCTCTTACCCTTATCTTAGTGTGCTTTTCCACCAGAGATGTGCTGTGCAGCTATGCTCCGAGGTTGTGAAAGCTAAGCTACGAAATTTTGGTAAGGATCTAACAAGGAACTTCGGAATGATGAACAGAAATGCACATCAAGAGTGCAACATTGAAATCGGGTTTTCAATTTTTTATTTTGCTCCTTGCTTTCATCAGAAATTATTCTCACCATTTTTTTCTGATATAAACTCATTTGCAGCGCTTGGAGCCCTTTTAACGCAGTCTTTTTAGCTCTAAAGTCATTTAGGCCTATTAAATGTTAACTTTTAATCAATATTCATGTATAATTAATTTTTTGTAGGTATTAGACTGTATACAATTACTGGACGTGGATTCTCATCAAAGTAAGTATTTTCAAGTAATAAGAGTTTATAACGTTGTAAAGGTTACATTGTCTTCAGCCCACAATAGACTTCAGCTTTTATAGACAATTAACAGGTTATGGTCACCTTGTTTGTGCTAAAAGGACTTTTAGGTTGAAGTAAGAGTTATAAACAATTTAGTAAAAGTTGTAGAAGGTAGGCACCTTACAGTGAAATCTATTATAATAATAACAAAAGAGAACATGATATCTCTATATTTTTCTTCCCGGTAGTGTCAATAAATCGAAATAACAAAGACAATTTTGACCATTATATTATGTTACGTGTTCAATGCAATCTGTCGGTTGATGGAGCTTAACTATGTTCCATATTATTATCATGTTTCATCAGTTAAACAATGGAAATTTGACAAAACTGATTCCAGTAAACTATTAATTTACTCAATGAGGCTGGAGTTCCGTAATTCAATTACGTACCTACATATAAATATGTATAAGTATATACCTACGTTCTTGTATATACAGGTGTGGCAAGTTTTTCGGCACTTCAGCGTAGCTACCTTTTCTCTTGTAGTTTGAAAGTTTTGTTCCTAAGACACTATTAAGTACCTATTTTATTTTGAAGAAAATATATTGCATTTTTAGATTTTTGCAAAAAAAAGTACTTACCTACCTACAGTTAGCCTAAAAAAATTAAATTTGTCTAAAAACACAAGTTGATCTTAATCGACTCTATATCTCACCAGGGACACTTTTACCAAAGTAACTTACCAAATCAAATCGTAAGTTTCTGCAATACTTAATTCAAAAAAACACATGCTATACATTTTCTATGAAATTAGGAGTGTTAAACATTGCAGTGCCACTTACCACACTACAAGAGAAAAGGTGAAAGAAAACCCTGAAGTGCCCAAAAATTTGCCCCATCCTGTATAGTGTGTCAATTTCGGTTTGTTCAATATATTTAGGAGCATTGAATATAATCTGAAATATCACAAAATATTTCATTTCTGCTAATTCACATTTCTCTGACAAATTCCATTTTCTAACTAAGTAGGTATAATTCGCGTCATGTAAAAAGAACGCTGGCTTTCAAGCTGCGCAGTAAGTAATTTATAAAAATTAGGAAAGTTAATACCATCGCGCACAAAAGTTTTTAATTACGAAATGGTTTTCCATAGAAAAAACAAACAATAAAAAAAAACAATAGACCTAGACCTACTAGGTCCTAACTTTCGTGTGCAGTGCAAGTGTAGCCATGCGCAAACATACCCCCTTCACTGTCTTCCAGCGTTCTTTTTACGTGACGCGACCTATACTGAGGCCGCAAATTCTTATAAAGATTAAAGTTTTTTTACTGTAAGTATCACAACTATAGTCTGGCAAAAAATAATAGACCTAAATGGGAGCGCCACTGAGCAAGCTAAATACGCGAAATAGATAAATTCTCTTTTATAAGGAAATTATTAAGTACTTCTGACTGACGTCTTTGGTACCTGTACAAGAAACCAGTACTTTACCATAGATTAGTAGAGAAAGGGTTTCCATTGTAATGTTTTAGTTGCCGTTTCTACCCGTTTTTGCCAGACTATACCTCATTTCATAAATAATGTTTTTTCTTGTTACGTATTTTACATTGTGCCGTATACTGTCAGACCTGTCAGTGTATTTTGTCTGTTTCTAAACACAAAGCGTATGTCCTAAGTATTAGTATAGAAGATATACAGTTCAAAATTTCCAATTAATTGCATAGCCTTTAAATGACAAAATTCCAGAGAGGATACTAATTAATCGCCATGAGCGTATACACAGAGTAATAATGCATGAGCTGTGGAATATTGTTTCAAAAGTCAGTTTCTACGTTCACTTTTACTAAAGTTGACCCCCGAAATAACATCAGTTAGAACAGAACAGTCACGCTAATTATTAGAAAAGCTTGTGTTTAGGTTGATCTTGGAATAACATTTGAACCACGTTTATTTCTATGGTTAGTGAATGAATGAATGAAAACTATTTATTGTACACGTCTTAGTGCTAGTGAACAAAGAAAAGGTTTACCAAAATCGTACCACTCTCGAGTCACAGCTCGCAAATCGAGTGAACATGTGTTACCAACATTACTCTTCGAAAGTAAATATGTTAGGCATGCCGGCGATGCGCAACTACCAACGTGAACAACATTATTTTGTTACAACAAACTAATTAAGTCTCCTTTTATCAGTTTCATTCTGGAAATATTTTGGATGCTGGAAAACTGACCGTTTATTATTCGTTCAGAAACTGTACTCAGACGTGAATCGTATGGGCGATGCCACACGAATGCGTTAGGCGCGGGACATACAAAAAAGACGTAAGACGAGGACGCGTCGCAGACATATGTCTCTTCCGCGTCCCTTTCATAGATAATGTATAGAAGCGTCGCGCCGCAAAACATACAGAAGAGACGAGGCGCCGTCACATTTTGTAAGAAAGGGACGCGGAAGAGACAAATGTCTGCGCCCCGTCTCTTCTATCTGGCCTGCGCCTTACGTCGGCATTGCGACGATGGAGCGGTGACGCTGCGTTATTTTTGATATAAATCAGAACGATATGCTATACGGTGCGGTAAAACGACGCTCGTTGACAGAACACTCTGTCATAGAGCTGCGACAACGCAACGGATTGGCAACGCCCGTGTGGCATCGCTCTTTATATATATTACTTATATATTAAGATATAAATCATTCACTAAGGTGATATCAGACGGTTCACTATGATGATCTCATAGACATTTCAAGAACGACTTGTCTTTGTTGGTTCTTACTTTATGTCGTTGTTCTATCTGTTTTATTTGTACAATAAAGAATTAAAGAATTTGTAGAGCCATCACAAATAGCTATCCCCCTTACTTATGAAAGATGTTTAAGGTTGAATACTGGTTAAACAGCGTCCTGTCTCTATTCGTCACTATCCACAAATAAAGACAGGACGTTGTTTCACCAGTGTTCAACTTTAAACATCTTTCATAAGTAAGACCCTATATATTTAGCGTCTCACTCACTGTCACGCTGCAAGCTTCAAAATTATATCCTGCATTTCCAGAGATTCTACTCTGATTACATATTCGTGATGTCAGAAATGCAAAGCAACGTAGACATTTAATTGGATTGTTACAAAATTCACTTGTAGCAAGATATTAAGTCATATTCGTCTACACTACACACAAGTATTTAAGTTTAGATGTAGGAGATAAGCTCCCATTCTATTTCAAAAATTATTTAGTTGTAATGTTGCTATATTTTTGAGTGTTAAAGGAAATGTTAGTCCCACGCAAAGGCGCAAATGGAAGCCAGTTACTTAATCAGAAATAGAAAAGTGAAAATAAGCTGGCTAATAAAGACAAAGACAGTTTTGAAAAATAAAGTTAGTAAGTAAAATGAGTCCAACCAATCGATAAACAGAGATCCTTTGAAAGATACAAAAACAAAATGAAATGCAGTAGAACTTTCACGTTAAAAACTTCCAGTATAATGTTTAAACCCACAAACACTGGACAGTTCCCCACGTTTGTTACCAGCAAAGCACCGTGACTAACAGACAGTTAACGCTCTTAAAAAAACAGTAGGTTTTATACTTTTATCCCCGACATTATACTTACGCGTTGTTATAAAGCAAGCTACAGACCATTTGAGCCCGCTGCTAGGATAAGTTATTGTAAAGGGGAGGCTACACGATGGCCACATTTTTTATAATGTAGTAAACACTTGTCTAACGGTCAGTTTCAGTATTCTATCTGTGGTTTTGCTGACTGTTGTAACATATTTGACATTTTTAGTACCTATAGGTATAAGTAATGTCAAAGTCAAATTACTATTTTTAGTAACTATAGGAATAATGTCAAAGTCAAATTACTTATAAAATAGTTACCAAACATGTTTGAATAGATTCAATCATGTAATTACAGTCTAGATATTAAATAACAGATCTGAACTATGAGTATTCGCTCAAGATTTTAGATTTTTTTCTATAATAGATTTTCTTCATGCTTGTTGACTTTCCCAAATCGTTTTTGCTCAAGTTGTTGTTCGTAGAAAAGTGTGATTATGTACGAATACATTGTTTCGACGACCTCTGTGGCGCAGTGGGCGAAAGCCCGCCTGTGACGCAGGAGGTTGCGGGTTCGATCACCGCCGCGGGACAAATGTTTGTATGATCTGCAAATATTTTTCTCGGGTCTGGGTGTTTTCTATGTATATTATGTATGTATTTATAAAAAAAAATGTATTTAAGTAGTATATCAGTCATGTGATTCCCATAACACAAGCTCTGCTTAGCTTGGGGCTACATGATGCTGTGTGAAATGTCCAGCATTATTTATTTATTGTTCATTGTCCAATCCTTGCTGACAAAGATCGTTAAAGCCGACTTTTCTTTACTTATAATATTGTGATCAAATATTTAGGGTGCTATCTATGTGGGAACCAATAAAGTATTATTCATATATTATTCAAGTTCCAGGAAGAAGCAGAGAAACGCTAGAATGTAACCAGCACTCCTATTTTGTAACACACGGTAAGTCGCTAACTCGGATTCGTTCAAACAAAAATTGTTTTTGTACGTTGAATACTTTGAAATGGAAACCATTGTGTAAAATATGTGAAGTAATTTTGCAATAAATAACTTTAATGTTGTTCGTAAAAAATCAATTTGTAACGAATCCGAGTTAGCGACTTACCGTGTTTTACAAAATAGGGGTGCAGGAAAAGTACCTTGTCAACACCGCTATGAACTACCTAACATTATTATGAACCGCACAACTGCTACAAAAACACCTCTCTAAATAAACTAGGCAAGCTGTTCTTACGCTTTTATATTGTTATGTTTATGTAGACCTAATTATGTTACCTTCCGTAATTCTCACCGGGTACCTTCAGTAGTTCTCATTGGGTAATAAACGAACACTTACCTACATAGTGTGGCAGCACCTTTATGGTTCTGACTGTTATTTTTATACGAATGCCCCGAGTGGACTACAAATCAAGATAACAAGCTGAGATAGAGGTCAGGAGGAAATATTTACACATGCCTCCATGCTTTATTCAGGAAAACTCAAATAAATAATCGCGTACAAGTATTAGGATGTAGAGACATTTATTACTTTTGTGTTTTCTTGGCGGGTTCTTTAGGCAGATTTCTATAGAATTGGGACAACGAAAATAACTTAGTTAGTCTTAGTTAGTCTTTTTAGCTAGTCTTGCTGAGTGAGAAGTGCTCGGTTGTTTTACTATAAACACTATTTAAATTAAAATGTTTTAATAAATAATCAAATAGATCTTTTATTTAGTTAATCTACCAAGCACGAGTTAATTGGTATCTAAAAACTTGTTTTCTTATTTCATTTCTCAAAGAGAGACAAGCGGGGCTAAAAGGGCCGTTATAGCAGAATCATAATATGAATTGCACTATATGCCGTCTCTTTTCATAGACATGAGAGTGACAAAAAAAAACATTAATATCTATATGATTCAAAAATGGAATTGCTTTAACGGTCATTTTAGCCTTTAAGTTAAGCATATCATTGCTACAATTTTCTTTTTTAAATTCATTCCAAGGGTATGACGATAAAAGATTAACATGACATGTACCTTTTTGTACGAAATAAATGATTCTGATCATCCAATAATGCATTCCCTTTGCCTTTCTAAAATAACGATCGAAATAGCGAACAATGTCCAAGTCTGGACTAATATTAGGAATTCAATAAGAGCTCTATTTATGTTAGAAATCGATTTTCCTCAGACTACTGCTACTTGTTACTAGGAAAAACAGTGGGAACAGAGTGGTTGTTTTATAAACATCTGCGCAGCCTTACCCCTTATTTATCGTTGGTTCTAAACAAAATAATAGAATTCTGCTGCGAAACTTGGCCAGATATAACAAATAATGGATAGTTTTGATGTTACGTTTGAACTTGAGTCTGGAAACCACTAACATTTTGTGATGCCAGAGAGTACCCAAATATCGTCAGCTGACATTCTCGCCATATAAAATACGATTTTTATATAGATTTTTGTACTTGTTCACGCCAGAATCAATACTTTTTTGTTTTTCATTTGTTTATGAGGAATGTCTGCACCTTAGGCAAACCATTTCTAGGTTTTTAAGGTGTTTATTATTCAGCTTTTAGTCTACTTTTATTTTTGTCAAATAAAAAAAAAAAAAACCTACTTTTTGTGTAAAATGTAACTACCGTTCGAGTCAATATTTAATTATTTATTTAAGAAGCCTGATGTTTCTTTTCCACAGTGCAAACGCCTCCCTTCCTCTTTCTAGTTAAAGTTGCATAGCAGAGGAACATTTACAGATTAAAATGTATGTTTTATGTGTTTTCAATTCCCACTTAAATTCTCTTCTTCTTCTTTCGTATGAGCAAGTGGCCAACTCTGGTAACTTAAATTACCCTAATTACCCTTTAATCTAGATATTATATTTATAACTCTTCAAAATTTTTGACCATGTCCGTCCATGTCCACTTTGACATTAGAGAGACCGAGAATGGCCTACAAAAGAGGCCACATAAAAATTCGAGAAAAAATAATTACAAAGAATAATTCGCTCGCGACGGTTTTTCAGTCTGCCCATCCAATTGAACAAACTTCCGACTTCTCATTCAGATTAACTTCCGAATAGGTATTCTTCAGGAGTACAAGTTTATTACTTCCGACTCTGAATAAAGGTCCTGATCCAGGCACAATGGCCCAATTACAGAGACGCGGATTGGAGAAATTCCAGTTTCCATAGCTCAGTGGCAAATTTCCCGAATTCAGTGTGATTCAAAAAATTTCACGGTGTTTCTTCAAACAAAGCTGAAGTTACAGCAACAATTATTTTTCATACTCATTATATACCAAATTTGTCAATTTATACAATAGCAATTCGAACATTGTGTTTAATATATTTTTACTCGGGATAGAACCATTGGACAAAACGAAATCTATGGTTATAAGTAGTTGACGTTTTGCTTTGGTTAATAAAAAGTTTGATAGAAGGGGCCCGGAGTAAAATAACCCAGCTATAAGACGTGTCAAAGTTATCTTAATGATCTGGGTGTTAGAATTGACAAAACTAACACCCAGATCATTACAAAACTTTTTATGAACCACAAGCAAAACCTCAATTAAGTAAACCTTAGATTTTCGACTGTTTCCTATTCTACTAATGACAAACGACCTCCAAACGACTCAGTTGAGGTGACAGTTTAGCAGACTTTGGCAGAACAAATTTTTAAAAAGCTATTTTACTATTCACCAAATGGCTGACATTTAAGAGATCGAACCAAAACGCAGCGGAATGATTGACGTTGTCATCTAGTATAATTGCCCTGCTGGAGCTCAAACTCCATTCGCAGAGTCTAGTATCTATTTCTGGTGTGAATATTTTGAATTTCATTTAAATTCTACCAACTCTACACGAATTTGCGAATGTAACATGATATTCAAATGTGTTATGAATCTGTATTCACGCTCATTAATATGACGACGAGCGTGGTTCTACGGAGCTTTGTTAAATGGCACTGAGCTATTTGTCAAAAGATTCAACTAAACGTTTAAACATTACCTCAAATGACATTCTCGCTTAGAGGTGCTTTGGAGACGTAAATGCTTGATAGCAATTACCTGTGGAACTCTCCCATTCGGGTATTAGACAATAGAAGATCGTTAATCGGTACAGTTCACTTTACAAAGGAAACATACCAGAAATACCTTTGTTGAGATAAACTTGACTATTGATAAGAAACGCAAAACAGGCTCACAACTGTATCACAACCCTCTTGGGTAGTTTATAAGTAAGGCCTCTAATGTCTACCGTCTTCGGTAGACATTAGAGGCCTTACTTATAAACTTGAACACTGGTTAAACAATGCTCAAATTCGCTCTGTCACTATTTGTCACTTTCCAAAAAAAAAGGATGGCAATATTTTAAACAGTGTTTCAATTTTGACAGAAGGAAGTAAATTTTTAAATACTTATATCTACACTAGGTGTAAACAGAGGGATGACCTAATGTTTACTCAGAACATGTGCACTTATTGCAAGTACAGTAAGCATGCCACGTCATAGGTTCAAAGGCCATCGCCGTCTAAAAAGTTTAAAAATACTAACTAGTTTCCTCACAATGTTTTCCTTTATCGGTTAGAGTTCTTGTCCATGAGCAAATCGGACTTTTTCAAACCTAAACCTTTACGTTTATAATTTCTTCATTTGGTACAAATGTGTACACATTTTAGACCATTTTTTTACATGACATTATAATGACTTTAATTTCTAGACACAGCAATGGCATTTTTAATAAAGTGCAGTACATAAATTAATATGAGGCAACAATGCTGCAGAAAAAATACCTACTTTATATTGGACCCTGTTTAGCTATTTTCCCTTAAGTACATGTTTGTGAGCTTGTATCGAGAGCTCCGATGTCATTGAAGTTCAATGAAGCCCAGTATTTGCTACACTTACTAAATAGTCTAGTCTGCTGTGTAGTGCAGATAGGGTAACTAAAGTATTCTACTATAAAAAAAAGATCTCGAAACATTTAAAATACTAACCCCAATACACATTTTTACTTCTAAAATTAGCAAGGTGTTTAGAGTATGGTTTTTTCTTGTCATTCTCAAAAAAAAGACAGCAGCAGATTTAGCAGCTATTCGAACTACTTACAAGAAGCCTGTTAGTCTATTGTCAATAACAGGGAAAGACTTTTTTTGCTCTGTTCTAGGTATCTTTTCTCTCTTTTTACATTTTTCTGAGGTCAATTCAAAGAAAATGCATTCAAAGGATTCAATGTTTCTTGTACAGGTTCCATAATTCATTACATTTTGTTCATTCCGCTCCTGCAGCAGATTTATCGTTTTGTTTCATTAAAAATCTACCGTAACCATTTAGCATTTCGAAACGGATCCAGCACACAGCGCTCCCTATTTTAAATTTTGTAATGCAATCTAAATATTCAATTCCAACATTCATTTCGTAGCGTTTACTCGAACGAGCGTGCTAAAAGAAACTGCTCATGTATGCAAAAACTCCATGCAATTCAAGGGTGCTGTGGTTATAGGGGCAGCCACACACGCTACATTTTGAAGCACATTTTCACGATTATGCCGCTCGGCGAGGGTGAGGAAGTCGTGTAAAATAGATCTTAAAGCTTCGGCAAAAACATTTTATGCTAAAATCTAGGTTTATTCAAATTTTTCAAACATTTTTACGTAACGAATTATTTACGTAAACCTGAGTCGAGATGAAAAGCTCCTAGTTTACACACATTAAACTATGTGGAACAAAACTGGTTTTTGCTGAAGGCCTTTACGTCGTTAAACCATGGCGGGGCCTTCAAGTGGCTAATAACTACGTCAACAACATTTGGCCAAAAAAGAGCAACACACTAAACAATTTTGTTCTGCTCCAAGACCAAGTGTTGCGATATTTCCCAGTCGGGCGAATCCGCCAAAATCATCGCGTGTATTTTGACTGCGGAATCCGATAGAGGAATTGAAAATAGAACCCTTGTTATTTCGAGTGTGTAGAGTGCAGAGGGGGATTGTCTCCCGGTCTTGTTATGCGCCGCTTCAGACGTGATAACAAACCGCTGCGCTCTATAAAATGTATTACATTATGGCTGACTTTATGTAGGTATAAAGCCGGTCTTCCTATAACCATATCATAGAAATTATAATACTTAATAAAGGAGTGATTTTACCGCGAATATCTTAACTCTCTTTCCAGATACTGATTACCTAGCTAGAATTATAGATGAATCGAAACATTTTCGGTATCGAAATCGAAAATGTTTTCACATGATTAATTCCAAGTAACTTTTATTTCAATTTAAATTCTTGATGTGAAAATCGGTAACCGTTTCTGCTATTACTAATCATAAGTACCTACCAATAAGGTAATTTACGTAAGAAATAAAAATACCTATGCTGTGTTTACCAATAATTATTTATTACTTGCTGTATCCGGCATGCATTGCAATGCCACGTAAAAGATATAAAAATACAAACTTTTTTTTATTAATATAGATAGATGTTTTGAGCCAGAAACCCTCGCAGTCATTTTCAAAGTTCTATCACAATCTGATCAATGGTTTAGAAACGCATAGAGGACAAACATAAAAAGATTAGTTTACAAAGATTTATTTATTTATTATTATAACTACAACAGTCTAGATCACATACAGTAAGCAGGTTACAAGTACTAGTAAACTGGTACCTGTCTTAAACCCTTGAATGCGTCGGAACATTTTCAGTGGCTTCGGGTTTCGTGTGTGAATAGTTGATGGGGAACTGCACTCTGCAGGTTTATTGCAGGTTGTTCGTGAGTTTCTCAGCTTTGATTGCCTGTCAGAATACATCCATGGGTTGATGATTCGTGATGTGCTTTATGTTACGATTCGGATTCTTAGTATTTGTTGTAGAGGAGAAAATTCGGAGACAAATGACCAAAAAAGTAATAGTTTAGGAGGGACAGTAAATTGTTGGCTTGTGCACGTCGTTCGTGCCATGGCGGACAGTGGTGTCCTGAAAACAGAAGCAAGAAGAGTTGGCATTATAAACCTATTATAGTGATATGAAAGTTATGATTATGTAATACATGATCATGTAATATATTTTACAACCATTGAAAATCGTAAAATATGTTTCAATAGTGTCTAGACCGAACTGATTTAGATAAAAATTGAAAGAAATGTATTTTAGTGGAAACCAAATATAAGCTATATCTTTGAGAAACAAAATAATAAAGACGCTGAGAGGGAGAGCTAGTAATTAACGCATCAGGATTGATTTATACACAACTAAATACTATTTCACTTTCAAATAACTAAATACTGATCTATTTTAGCTATACTTACATTACTACACGTATCGTTTAACTAGTACTTTTGCAAAAACCAAGCAAGCCCTACCGTTAAATTTTCTAAAATCAATACCTATTCTCCTAGACAGTTTCTCCATACTAGAAAACCACTCAAATAACACTCACTCCGGCATATATCATGGAGCACTTGGCTCCCAGGGGAGCTTCCGAGCCCACCGAGCCGTCGACGACTTGCATCGGTGTAGCAATAAAATTTATTAATTTGTCTTCTCACAGTAGGACCCTCGTCTTTGTTTGATAAATTGGCTGCTTGTTGTGACAAAGATGCGCTGTAGGGTGTTGGGATTTTCTAATTGGCTCCTGCTGGTGTGTTTTTCCGCTAGGCTTTTGCAACTTAGAGATGTTACAAAGGAAGTAAGTATAATGTAGGAAATTCAAAATATTTGAGCCATGGTAGCCCTTTTCTATAGTTTCTCAACCATTCAGATCTTGAGGGTAGTAAGAGACACGTCAATATAATTACTTAATTACACATATCATCAACAGTGTTACGTTTTTACGCTGACATTAATTACTTTGTTTTGGTCATAATTTAATGAATGAGGAAAATCTTTACAGTTCATTTTTTATAGTAAGTAGTAATAAACCTAATTTACAATTGTAAAATAGATGTCCTTCCCACATCGAAACAATCTCTCCTAAACACCGGTTTATGCTATCGATTACACAAACGCGATTCTTCCTATTCGTGTTTCTATACAAAATGGGTTCCACACAACCTATGGCTGGATGCATAAAGATCAATAATTCTTCATATTATTTCCTGCCAGTCCTCTTGAATCAAATAGCTTAATCTCTCAAAAAGAACAGGCTCCGAATCAATTTATAACATGGATTCGACAGTTCCGTCCGCAGCCGCCGGCCTTGAGTACCGACAATCTGTCAATGTCCCAAATAAAGCCCCTTAAATGCGTTCTTAAATACGCCACGCCACGTCCACCTACGCCTGATGTCCACTTCGATGGTCCACGCGATCAATAACCAGGCTTGGGCCTCTATATGTTACAGAAACTGTTTTTATTCATAACTTATCGAAAAACGTGTGGCATTGAAGGACCGCTGCTTTTGATCTTAAAAATGTTACAATAAGTTTGCTTTAATGGTATTACAATTATTATTATTCATTACATTGTTCGGTCAATCTATAAGCTCCTAACCAAAAGCAAACTGTCGTAGGCAGCGAACCATGAAAATTATAGAAATGAATTTCTAACTTTAGAACCATTCCGAGAAATATATTTCTAGATTCCCTAGAATTATCTGTGCATTGTTTGGTATGGTTGATTCGATGTTCAAAAATCATTCACGCCGAAGATGAACTGAAATGAGTAACCGAGACCAGAGACCGAGACAGGAGACAGTTGTCATATAAACTGACAGTTCTTTGTCTCGTCTCACTGTCGCGTGCCCCTACAAAGCCTGTCTCAGTCGGTCTCCTGTCTCGATCGCGAACCGCCACTTTACGCACAACGAAGCGGCGCCACAGGAAATAATTGGATTTGTACTCAAACACGCCGGGGGGCGATCGACAGTTTATCATATTACATTTTAGTATAGGAGCTAATAATCAAAAAAAATTTTTTAACATGCTCGTAGCGATTTTTCCAATTCAAGAATCATTGACGTAGTACCGTTTGCTACAACATCTACGACGTAGCAGTTGGGTTTCTGTCATTCCGTAGAAAAAAACAAAACTAAAAAGTTGCCATGTTTATAAGAATCGTATGTCTACTCCACTTCGTTTACTAGGTAGGCATAAAAAATACTTAAAAATTTGTTATTTCGTGTAACGCTTGAACATTTTCCGAAACGAAATGTAAACATAATTTTATAATGACGCTCTCGACATCGTGTAATGTATATAAAAATAACTAAACTATAGTCGTATTGCTCATTATACGGACTAAAAGTGAAGGAAAAAATTTCATTTGTCCTTCAATTTTGACATAAAACGTATCAAAACCAATCAAAATTGAAGGAAAAATGACATTTTTTCCTTCAATTTTAGTCCGTATAATGAGCAATACGACTATAGTTGAAGTATTCAACCAGCTCCTGCACTAAAACTCTATTTCACGGGAAAACTAATAAAACTACAAATAGCAGGTATTAACAGAAAATAATTAACCATCGCTACCTCACTACTGAAAAAACTTTTCACTTAGAAAAGGCAAAAAAATTTCGACAAAATGCCGAGTGGGCTTTAGTTTAAGACTGAAGGATCTTCGGGGAATCGACAGCTGTGTGAAATTGTCAATTGAAAATACCCGTGTTTTAAGGTGGGATGAGACGGTTCATTTTTTGTTCATTTTCGTCGTTGATTTTTCATATTTCACTCAAATTGACACACCTCAACATAAAATGAAAGAAAAGTGTCATAGAAAACCCCAGCATTCATTCTAGCGATCTTTACTCGAGTGAACCGTCTGATTCCACCTTTACACAAATTCCTTTATCAGTGAAAAATATATATACACCGTTAATTTTGGGTCAGTTTAAAGCCAGCACCCACTGCTTGTATTGCTTAATCGTATTCGTGTCGTTGGTTTAATTTTTGAATTTGATAAGTATTTCATACGAAACTAAATAGTTGAAAAGATTAACAAAAGTGAGGAAAACACTTGGTAAGGTGTCGTAGGCGCGCAGAGCTAATGACCTAGGTATGTATGTATGACTACGACATAGCGTAGACTCTACGCCGTAGCAACAGCTGAGCACAGAGCACGTATCTCCGTGATTTATCCTGCCTATGTTTCCTGATATTATTAATTGCAAAAAAATAGATCTCATATTTACTATTATTTTTGAGTAAGGTTATCGATATAGATTACGTAGGCGCCGGCTTTAAACTGACCAAAAATAAACGGTGTATGTATTGGATCTAAGAATATTTCATCGATTAATCAAGACTTTTAAATTAGAAATTATGTTAAGTACCACTCAAAGGTAAAAACATAAAATAAACTTCCGTAAAATAAGCTCAAATTGGTTACAAAATCCTTCCATAAAACTTACCAAGAAACCTAGAAGCTTAACTTCGTAAAATATGATGAAGAAATTTCATTGCAGTTGTTCCCAACTCGACTCTACATCCCCGCAACTCTTTAAAACTTCACTGAAACATCAACTGAATCATAACCTCGCCATCAAAGTAAATTGTTTCATCAGTAATTTAATTAAAACTGGTGCGAGTACTCGTAAAACTAAGCCAGAATCTTTGTCCTCGGCCGAAATTACTAAGAAACTAAGTTCCGAGTTTAGTTATAGCACAAACTCCTTGCAGAAAACGGTTTAACTTTTGACTGCACTTAAATAAACGAATATTTAGTAAACTAATCGTGAAGAGTAGATGGTACTTACAATGAGACAGTTAAGACATCAAAGGGAAATTAAATTTTCTTTGAAACGAAAGCCTGTCAGAAAATGCTTGAATTTCTTTCATAGTTAATAGGTACACTAAATTTGATTTGGTGTCTAGAATTCTTCAGATGAAATTGAGTGTCTAGAAATCTTAATATAGAATTCAATTCAGTTAGAATTATTGGTAGTTAAAAAGCATAGCGTGGTATGGGCATGTCATGAGAAGGAATGATAGCAGCGGCTGACTTCACCAGCGGACTTAAAAAGGTCGGTAAAACTGAATCACAATTTGAAATTAACTATAATGCCGTCTCTTTTCACTCTCAGTCAATGAAAAGAGATGGCAATAGGTCAATTCCTATATTGCGATTCTGCAATAGCGTTTACCACCATTAGCGACCGCCCGCTGAACGATGTGAATAGACATGCGCTTGGCGTAGGATCATTTCTTTTTTAAACACAACGGATATGATGTGCTCAATTTATCCGCTAGCTATGCATAGCTGACACCACCTGAACGACGTGACCAGACATCCGCTTGGCGCAGGATAATCCTACTTATAAAGTACTCCGTCTCTTACAGACGATACGAATTTGGTACGAAGTCGCTCTGTACCGGCATATTATGTTTTAATCCAAGTTGGGAACAATTTGGTAGAGTACCTATATTATGTATTGAAAAATAAACATCTAAATATCTTTGGATAAGTAATAAATTCATTTATAGTTGAATATGTATTGTGTTTGTTTGTTTTTGATTTTATTTCATTTTATGCTATGAGAAAAAACAGGATTTCAAAAGATCATAAATGCCTTAAGATCTGAGAGAATGTCTACTGCGCCTTAAGGTCATCGCTCACTGCGCAGTATCATAAGCGGGCCGAGCCATGACCGAGCCCGTCACGAAAATAGCACCTTACACACTAAGACCGTATCAAACTAGGACCGTCTCATAACCGTTTTGCGAAGCGTAATCCCGAGCCTATACCACAGTAATAGATATTTTGTTGGTTTTATGCTAAATACACATATATTCTGAAAGCCCATTTTAAAACTTATCACTCAATCTTTTTTGTAAAATACTATAGTAAATATAGAGCGTTTACAAGCTAAACCACACTAAAATACATATTGCACACATTTTGTCGGGTTTACTAGCAAAGTGCAATATTTCATCATATTTTGTGTAACTTTAAATGGGAGTTTTATCTACAAGGTTTAAAAAAACAGACTTTTAAGAAACCCTTTTAGAAACCCAATTATAATCCATAGTGATGGCATAATTATTATTGCGATCATGATGATGATGATGAAAAGTAGCCTCAAAGCTCCTGAGATTACGTGTTCAAACAAATTAACAAACAAACTTTTCCGCTTTATTACTGGTTGGTTGGTATAGATTAAGTGTACTTTCACTCTACATTCAAGGTTTTATGAATAACCTCTTCTGGATATTTTTTAATTTGTAAGCTTATCTTTTTTTTCGAAATCGTGTTTTTGCTGTTACTACACTTTGATTTCGGAGGGCAGTATGGGATTTTGACGTTTGATAAATGTCACATAACGTACAGAACGCATTCAGTGATGCTAGATGGGGGGTTTTTAATTCAAATTTGGGGTATTTATCGACTCAGGAGGAAATCTTTTGGGGGAATTTTCGTAGGTAAAAATTATAAATTATATACCTACTTGATATTTAGGGGTGATACTTGATAGGTTTTTAGAATGTGTACATGTACATAATGTGTATAAATGGGGGTACTTGAAAGACTTTGTGAAGTGAGAAAAATAACTGAATTATTATCTAACCAATATTGGAGCGTTTCCTCTTGCTCCTACTCGATTCTTCTACTGCTCCTGCACGAGGACCAATACATCCTTATGCTTCTACCAGTAGGAACATAAGGATAAGCATATCCTAGTGCTCCTACTGTGGATGGACAGTCAAGGTACAATACCCCGAAATCATCATCATCATCATCATCAGCCCTTCTCATCCCACTGCTGGGCATAGGCCTCTCTTCGCTTTTGCCATTCGCCTCTATCCTGCGCCAATCTTACCCATGTACGACCTGCGGATTTTATTATGTCGTCGACCCATCTTGTCGGCGGACGACCGACACTCCTTTTTCCGTCTCTAGGCCACCATTCGGTCAACACTTTGCTCCACCTGTCATCACCGCGCCTGGCCACGTGTCCTGCCCAGCTCCATTTGAGCCCCAATATTCGCTTGCTGACATCTTGAACTTTTGTCTGCTTGCGAATTTCGATATTGGGGACTCGATCTAAAAGGGTGATGCCGAGCATGGCGCGCTCCATGGCTCTCTGTGCAACTCTGATTCTGTGCACAGTCTCCTTTGTATGCGTCCATGTCTCGGCACCATAGGTCATTGTAGGCAGGACACATTGGTTATAGAGGCGGGTTTTCAGACATTGTGGAACTGTGTGTGATTTTAAAATGTCGTCCAGCCTGTTGAACGCTGCCCAACCCAGTTGAATTCTCCGAGAGATCTCCTTTGACTGTAGTTCTTTCCCAAAAGACAGAACATGACCCAGATACACGTAATGATCTACAATCTCCAGGCTCTCGTTTCCTATCGTAACGTTTGGAATCGAGGTCCTGGAGACATTCGACATTATTTTTGTTTTAGTCATGTTCATCTTCAGGCCTACTCTTACGGATGCGTTGTTAAGACTGTCAAGCATCTTTTGAAGATCCCCCAGATTCTCAGCAAATAGGACAAGGTCGTCTGCAAACCTAAGGTGGGACAGGAAGACACCGTTGATTTTTATTCCTGAACTGTCCCATGCAAGCGTTTTTACTACGTCTTCTAGAACAGCCGTAAAAAGCTTGGGTGATATAGTGTCTCCCTGTCTCACCCCCCTTCTGATGGGTATAGGGTTGGTGTTGCTATGTAGCCGCACTTGCATGGTGGCCGAGCTATACAGTTCCCGGAGTATATCCACATAGCGGGAATCGATGTGGCAGCGATGAAGGGAGTCAAACACGGCCCAATGCTCAATGCTGTCAAAGGCTTTTTCGTAGTCTATGAAAGCCATGCATATGGGCCGGTTGAACTCTTGACTCTTCTCCATCAACTGCTTCACCGTGTGGATGTGATCTGTGGTAGAGAAACCACTCCGGAAGCCTGCTTGTTCTACGGGCTGGTACTCGTCAAGCTGGCGGGTGAGTCTGTTACAAATGACCTTAGCGAAGAGTTTGTAAATTTGTGATAATAAACTTATTGGCCTATAGTTGCCTAGCTTAGCAGTGTCACCTTTCTTATGGATAATAGTAACTAAAGCGGTTTTCCAGGGCTCAGGTGTATGAGTACCAGACAGGACATCATTGAAAAGTTTGAGAAGAACATCTATTACAGGTCCTCCTCCAGCACGAAGTTGCTCAATCGTGATGCCATCTTCACCGGGAGATCTTTCACTCTTCATTTGCCAAAGTGCATGTTCTATTTCTCTACGTAGAATCTTTGGAAGGTCTTCAAGATCTCGAGTTCTAACTGGTGATGCTATTGTATCACCAGTATTCGGTTCAATGCTACTAGATTGAGAAGCGTACAGGCTACCATAAAACTGCTCAACGACACCCAACATCTGCTGTCTGTCTGTCACTAAGTTGCCATGTTTATCTTTTAATTTGATTATTTGTTTGGATCCTGTGCTAATTTTCCTCTTGAATACTTTTGGTCCTCTATATCTCTCTATTGTATTTATTATTATGTTAGTATTATATTTCCTCAAATCTCTTTTAATTAATTTACGTACTTTTTTGTTCATAGCTAATATTAGTTTATGATCTTCAATTGTATTTTGAGGCATTGCTCTTCTCTTTTCGATCAAACCTCTGGTCTCATCTGAAAGTTTGTGGACCTTTTTATTATTGGCTCCAAGATGTTTTTTGGTTGTTTCAGAAATTGCCTGGCAAAGCAACTGATTGATTTGATCGACATCCAAATTCTTTTCTTCAAGTCCTTCAAATTGATTACGGAGGTCGTCACGGTACTCGTCACGAAGGGAAGCAATTTCCTGTGTTTTGTATCTCTGCCGAGTACAGGTTAATTTGGCTCTTTCTTTCTTAAGATTAAATTTGAATGTCGACCTAACCATCCTATGATCACTTCCTGTTTTGAATCTTGCAAGGACAGAAACATCTGTGACGACTTGCTTATGTGAACAGATGACGTAGTCCACTTCATTCTTGTATTTGCCGCCCGGGCTCACCCAAGTCCACTTCCTTGAAGGTCTTTTTTGGTAGAAAGTATTCATAGCGTATAGCTGATGTTTTTCAAGGAAGTTGACAAGAGTTTGCCCTCTACTGTTTCTCTGTCCAAGTCCAAAACTACCGACGGATTTTTCATTCAGCAAAGGAGGTCCTATTTTGGAATTTAAATCGCCTATTATGGTGTTATAATAGCAGGGAGATTCATCGAGAGCTTTTTCAATGTCTTCATAGAATTCCTCCACCTCGTCGTCTGGATGGTCTGACGTTGGTGCGTAAACTTGTATGATTTTTAGTGAGTAGCGCTTATTCAGTTTTAAAATTGTATAGCAGACTCTGGTAGAGATACTTTTGAAGTTCTGAATAGATGACGCTAAGCTGCTTTTCACCAAAAATCCCACACCCCCATAGGCAGAGTCTTTATGACCTCTATAATAAAATAGATCTCCCGAAGTCAACTTTAACAAGTCTTCCCCTTTCCTCCGTATCTCCGAGAGACCTATTATATCCCATTTAACTGTTTCCAATTCACTTAATAGTTCTATTAATCGGTCGTCCTTTTGCAACGTCCTGGCGTTATAGCACGCCAGGGTCAGGGTCGTGGTGTTTTGGCAGCTGGGCTTCTTCCAGCGATTCTTAGCACCCTCTGCCCCGCCGGAACCGTGACCGCTGCCAGAGTCAGGAATAGCGGGGCTGCTGGGGACTGAGGGCCGGGGCTTATTGGCATCAATCATAGCGAAGAGGAGTTGGCCTTAAAACGCCACGCTGGCCAGTGCGTCTTGGCGAGTTTATTCCCTGTCACGTTGGCCTGTGGTAAGAAGTATAATAATTTAATATTTATTATACCTCTCACCACAGTTACCAGGGGGGACCACGTGGAGGTGTGACTCGGAACTGGTACAACAAGTTTTGTGATTTTAAGCTACGGCACACAAGCCTTGTTCCCCTACCCCCCCCAAAATAAAACTACCCCTACCCCTACCCCTACCCCGAAATAAAACTATCAAATAGGGGCACAACCGCGAAGCCGTATTTTGATAAACTTCAAAACAAGATAACATCTTCATCATCAACAAAATATAAAATCGTTATTGTTATAAATAAATACTTATGCTATGATCAAGATTTACATTTAAAGTGACAGCTGTCACCAAATGTACCAATATAGTGTATAAAGTTTACTGATGAATAATATCAGATGTTAAATTGACAGATTATGTCAAAATGACAGATTAGGACAGATTAAATTTACAGGTTGGCCATATCTCGAAAACCACTTATCTCAGATTCTCCGTCCTCAGTTTAAGTGAAAGCTATTGAAGAGATCTACATTTAAAGTGACAGTTGTCAAACTTTAAACAGCCATTATCTTGGAAACTACTCGTCCTAGACTCCTCATTCTCAGTTCAAATGAAAGCTATGGCCAAGATCTACATTTAAAGTGACAGCTGTCAAACTTTAAACGGCCATATCTCGGAAACTACTCGTCCTAGACTCCTCATTATCAGTTCAAAGGAAAGCTATGACCAAGATCTACATTTAAAGTGATAGCTGTCAAAATGACATCTGTCATCTGAAATGTAGATCTTAGTCATAGCTTTCATTTAAACTAAGAACGGAGAGTCTAGGACGAGTAGTTTCCGAGATATGGCCTTTTAAAGTTTGACAGCTGTCACTTTAAATGTAGATCTTGGTCATAGCTTTCATTTGAACTAAGAACGGAGAGTCTAGGACGAGTAGTTTCCGAGATATGGCCTTTTAAAGTTTGACAGCTGTCACTTTAAATGTAGATCTTGGTCATAGCTTTCATTTGAACTGAGAATGAGGAGTCTAGGACGAGTAGTTTCCGAGATATGGCCGTTTAAAGTTTGACAGCTGTCACTTTAAATGTAGATCTCTTCAATAGCTTTCACTTGAAAAGAACGGAGAGTCTGGGATAAGTGGTTTACGAGATATGGCCCATCTGTCATTTTAATATACACCTAATCTGTCTTTTTGACGTAATCTGTCATTTTGACATAATCTCTCATTTTGACATGATCTGTCATTTTGACATAATCACGGGCAGACTGCCCGCAACCATGGCTATAGTAACAGCCAAAACGTCGCGTCGTGATAAATAAGGTAAATTACGCGATAAAATCCCGTGTACATAAATCAACATCCAGTACCAACAAAACGAACCAACTCGGTGGCGCAGTATGCGAAGGTCCAGCTAAAACACAGAAAGTTGCGGGTTCGATTCCCACTGCGACGCAAGTGTTTGTATGATCTGCAAATATATGTATCGGGTCTGGGTGTTTTTCTATGTAATATTATGTAATTACAAAAAAAAGGATAGGTACCTACAAGTAGTTTATCAGTCATATAGTTTCCATACAAGGTCTATTTACCTTGGAGCTAATTGATGCTGTGAAATATCCAGCATTATTTATTTATAGAAAAAGGCTGAAAAGCTGCCCCTAGGGGCTGACCTGGCTACGCTACTAATATGATGGTTACATGGATTGACAGATGGGCGGGGCTTGTCATTGATTGTCAGCAAAATAATCATGGCGGCCGGAGATTGACAAGACGGCCATGGCACGGGCAGGGCACGCGACGGTGTAGGAACGGTGTGGTGTGGGGCGTCCGGTACATTTCAATACAAAGAATATCATTTTTGCCGGGACGGTGTTGCTACGGTCATGCTATGCGACGGGGTAGAGACGTGATAATGTGACAGCACCCTTAAGGATACAGTCGTGATCAACGGAGAAAGAAGAGAAACATTAATAGTTCAGTATCAGAATAGCTGGGCGGTATTATAAATCCAGCAGGAAAGCTGGCCTTAGACCGTATAGAGCGGCCAAAAAAGAGAGAATGTACGAATATGAATAAATGAGTGAAAACTCTTTATTGTTCACAACTTAAAATAACATTAAGAAAAAAATACTTAACCCAATGAGTAATTTTTTGTACATGGGCGGTCATATCGCTTAGAAGGAAGCTCTTCCAGACATAGAGATGTTGAATTCAAGCTATAAGTTTTAGTTTTGCAACAATTTAGTACCATTGGATAAGAAAAGTTAGGTTTCTTTAATGGAGTAAAAAGTATTTAAAGTATAGTTTACACCAGGCCAGCGCTGGCTGCCAGCGCTGGCGCGAATAGAGCGCCGTCTATTTTTTAAGCCAGTGACCTCCGCCTCCGCTTGAAAAACTGTTTACACAAGGCAAATACCAAGCCAGCGCTGGCTGCCAGTGAGACTGGCAGCCAGCGATGGCCTCGTGTAAAGACATTCGAGCAATGTCCGAACATTATTTGCGCGCATGTTAGTGACCCGGGTTAAAGAAAGAACTTCGTAGAGTAGGTCACAGCGGTCAACAAACGAACTGTGAAAATAATGGACTTCCGTAACTCGCGTCTTAGATCGACTCATGCACTTGACGGTCCGTTCCGGTTCCGGTGACTGTAGTTTGTCAGGCACTCTACGGATAAATTTAAGTATGGGCACTAGGGTGTCCCAAAAAAATGAAAGTTATTTTTTTTCGACGCATACCCTCTAATTTTGTTTGAATGATGTCAAAACAATCGTAAATAAAGTTTCATGTACTTAGAACCACGGTAACCCGTGCCGACTTGCATCGGAAGATCTCAGTACTTGCGTACTAGGCGTGCGGGAGCTAATGTATCGTTAGGCTTGTTATTGCTTGTTCTTCTTCTAGTAACCGCATTATTTTTGTTCAGTCAACATTTCAGTGGAATTACGCAGTTCTAAAAATGAAATCTAGTTAATTAGGGGACGTAAAACATCGAATTTTAACATCGGTTCAAAACTTCTCTCTAATGGACAGTACTGGCCTGGGTTAATGTTTCATAAATTAACAAACTACTAGAATTTTACCAAAATAAATTGACGAAAGAAATTGCTAGAGATGACTAGATAATGAGAAAGAATAGAGCCTTCGATAACATTTATTGGCGGAGATACTGAGAAGAAATAAAAGATTCGGCCTCAAGGGCTCATGCACCCAGCTCTAGGTATGGATGGCGAAAGCAATTTATTCATTAAAATATCATTAATTAGCTCTCAATTAAGAATTTCAAACAAGAATAAGGTGGCTTTGTGATGTCTGACTGTTTATTGTAACATCCTTGGCTGCAAAGCACTTTAGCAGTGAAAGCACCTTACCAAGATTTGGGCTTTTTTGAAAACCATGAAAGTTTACGAAACAATCGACAAAAGCAGCTTTTCAGAAGTTTTTCCTGCATTTAATTGACAGATGAAGTGTTGTTGATGCAAGACTTTGATGGCTTATGACTGTTGAAGAGGAAATAAAAGAAATCTTTATTACGTTGCGTACAAGAACAGAAACTTTTTCTTTAAAAAGAAAACTTTATGAATAAAGTCCTGTTATTGATAAATCTATCTATTCTATAATAAAGCGGAAGAGTTTGTTTGTTTGTTTGTTTCAATGCGCTAATATCAGGAACTACCAGTACGATTTGAAAAATTATTTCTTCATTTTGTTAGCTAAACTTTTGAGGAAGGTTATAGGCTACTTTTCATCGTTAACATCATTACCATTATACTATCACTACGGAGGCAACGCTGCGAGGTTGATGTTAGTACTTAATAAATGTTTAAAATACAGATAAAAAAGTATTTTTCAACTCACTTAACATAAAGTTCTAAAATTCTTCTAAGGCTTCTATACTAACTTTCCACTTAAAAGTTTTACGTCAAGTCGGCACGGCTTATCGATGTCCGATAACAATAATATTTATTATTTAAGTTAATAGGGTCAAAAGAAAAAAAATAGAGGGTATGCGTTCCAAAATTCGAAAAAAAAAATTTCGTCCTTATAGCCTGGGACGCCCTAATGGGCACTGAATAAATAGGTCCAGAAGCCTGACTTCGCGAAAACGTTTATTTAAATAGCTCTTGCTGCGACGCAACAAAGTGCAATTCAGCTCGCGTAAGCGCTCATTGCCTAGCGCAATATTCACCTAACAAAATAATTTTCTCTTATACTGTCTGGCGCGGTGTGACGCGAAAGGGTTGTCGTTTTCGAGTGATAGGTATAACGCGCAACGACGCGGCTAGCGTGCGGGCCGAGCGGCAAGTGGGAACCCTGCTTGCCAAGGCCCGCTCGGGCTGGCCCGCCAATGTACTTGCAGCTTTGTACCTAAAGACCGGAGTGCGCCTTCTGTACATATTCTGTGGTATGGGAAGCAAACAGGTTTACGACTCTCGGTAGATATTCAGTGTTTCAAGATCCTGTCAGGATGTCTAGGGTGGTTGGAACCATGTTGTAATTCACATTCAGACTACATTAAGTTTAGTTAGTGGTACCTATTTATAAATATTTTATGTCTATAATATAGTTAGTACTTGAGGAAAGATCCATCCCTATCACGGCCCAATGAACATATTTGTTTATTGAAATGGAAATGTCTTATGGCGTAGGTAAGTAGTACCACAAATAACACCATTAACTTATCTGAATTGCGTCCCCTTAGTTTGTTCGTTTGCTTCAAAATAATCTAATAAGTATATATTATAATAATGCAAAATCTATTACATATTCACACTGACCTATCCCAAGATTTTAAATACATTCAACGTGAGAAAAACACTTCTAGGCATTACGTTTTAGCTAAACTAAAACGTTTTTCACTTTCCTTGCAAGTCTTTGATAGAAAACAAACTGCTTGCACTTTCCCAACTGCAATAAAAACCATTGAGATTCTCAACCTGCCTGAAAATACAGTTCCACGCCAAAGTTATCAAGTGGCCCCTCAGAGCCGCCCCTTAAAAGTTTCTTCTCCTAATTGGACTAAGGATAAAGTTTTCAAGATCTCAGTAAAAACAGTGGGTCAAGTAGGAAAAAATTACAGACCGACCTTGGACAAGGATGATGGCTCATTTCGAAGGACGAGGCTGTCGTGAAAACTAAGAGCTTTTTTCTGAGGTTTCTTCACTAATATTATGAGTCTGAAAGTTTGCATGTTTGCTTTACGTACTCGTATGTGATATTTTGAAACAAATACCAGACACGACACCTCATATATTTTGAAAACATTTCACTAAAACATCTTCAATATTCGTGTTAAATGTTTGTCATTTAATTTTATAAATCATGAGTGAAAATGGTCTACTTTGTTACATGAAATAAAGACAATCATAATATACATTAACACTGTTCCTAAGTATTTTATTGACAGTAGTTAAATAAAAGCGCTTGTAAAGTTTCCGGCAAAAACTCCACACAAAAAGCAGAAAAAGGTGCAAACGCTAAAAGTTCTGAACTATGCGCGATTATACGACGTGTTCCATTTATGCCTTTTGTACCCTCCAACTGTAGATCGGTGTGTACAGTTTATGTAGATTGTAGAGGATAGCTAGTTTAGGTCTCTAGCATGCGTATCTAGACATTTTTTAGACATTCTTTGTTATTTTACTCTAACAAACCGACACAGAGTTCTGAAAGCCGTAAGCTATAATGAAACGTCAAAAACAGATTTAAATACAAAACGAAGAAACGTATTTATTAACAAAGGCTCCAAAAGTTTCTGATCTGAAATCGCACTAACAAATAGAGACTAGAAAAAAACTTCATTCAAATCGGTTCACCCGTTTAAGAGCTACGGTGCTACAGACAGACACACAGACAGATAGACCACATGTGGTCTATCTGTCTGTGTGTCTGTAAAATAAGTGTGATATAAGTTTGACCGCTATGTGTATGTATACACATAGCGGTCAAACTTATATCACACTTATTTTGCTTTTTAAGGTTAAATTTCCGAAACAGCTATGTAATCACTATTGTTTACTTAAAATACATAATTTACGTGTACCTATATTTCGCACACAGCATGTTGCATCGTCTTCCAAGCGACGGACCTGATTGACTGAGCCGTCCCTGCTCACTTTGTATGTAAACAATACCGTTATTAGTGAAAACAAAGCCAAAAGTGGCGGTTCGCACCCAAAATCGAGACAGGAGACCGTTGTACAAATAAACTAACGGTTCTCTGTCTCGTGTCACTTTCGCGCGCCCCTATAAAGCCTGTCTCTGGTGGCGTACCACCAACTCTTAGAGCAATGTCAAAACAAGGTGAAAACAGTCCTGCGTTAGGCTTGTTTCAGGACATGCGCATTCCTGCATCGAGTCGATGACTTGACACTTGACACTCCACGATGACGATTAAAACAAGGTTAACTTAGGCCTGCGTTAAGCTTACTTTAAACTTACCTTACCTATCTAAGTACGGAATCATAATAATCTTACTTTGACATTGCTCTAAGGGTTCATAGTAAGGTCCCTGGTCTCGGTCTCCTGTCTCGGGTCTCGGGCGCGAACCGACACCTTAAGATAACATTGGTATATCTTATTGGTATTGTTATATGTACAGTATTCGTCTCGTTGTTTTGTTTTGTAAAGCAAAGTGTCCACTGGAAAAAAAAATTGCACAAGTTGACTTGCGCAAGCGACTGCCAACGTGTAAACGCTCGCGCAAGGACTTCTGCAAGTTTTAGTGACTTGCCGAAATTGCTGCAAGTCCCAAGCTTAGGCAAATAGAAAAATCGCAGTCAGTGGAAACTAGTCGTCAATTGATTTCTGCAAGAAATTGCAGAAGTTACTTGTCAGTGGACACATTATTTTAGATAATAATATCACACCTCCAGAATAGAAGTGACTCAATTCAAAAAATTGGAAAAATGACTTGAATACGTAGAAAGACTCAGAAAAAACTCTATCGGCTAGTTATTCAAAATTTGCTACTTTTTGGTTCAAACATGAAAAATGTAATAGCTGCGTCTCTTTCATTTCGGTAGTTTCTCCTCCATCTCGCGCGGAAAACGGCCATTTATCGCATTTCCCAAAAATTATAATTTTTGAATAGAGTCACTTTTATTCTGGAGGTGCGATATGGTATTATGAATAAGGCGATTGGAAGCTTGTTTGTTGGAGATATTTTTAGTTTATAAATAAGGTTCCTAGTGTTTACCCAACAAACTATTTCCTCAGTGGAAACGTTCCGGAAATTAAAACCAGAGAAAAGTCCCCTGGGACATTAACTCGTTGTGAGAAAGGGATTTAATTTTAAATTTGGTTCCCGGCTTATTTGTTTGAAGGCTGTGCGTCTATTTTTGCGTGATTTAATGCAACATCCTTTATGGAATGGGTTTTCGGTGAACCTCATATGAACAGTTTGTTTATAATTTTAAATGCATAAAAAATAAAGCTTTTATCTCAACATCAGTCTCTTTTAATTTTTTTTTATTAAAATATGGACACAACGTCTTTTATACTAAACTAAACGGACATTGAGAGCAGTCACCCACTTATGAAATGTAATGCCAGAGCAAATATTGGACTTGTCTCTAACTACCTATCCCCCCTATTCAAAGGATCTTAAGAGCTTGAATCTCATAGAGAATATTTACTATTCCTGATTACTTTCCATTACAATTCCATTTGTAAGTAAGACTTTTTGAATTTGATACGAATCTGAAAGTATTTTAAAAGCTTTTTTAACTTCATTTAGGTTTATGTTTGACGACGATTTGCAAAAATAAGTGCCCATCTTTTTAGTTATCACAATAAACGGAATAAAACATAAATTTCTTTTTTAACCCTGAATTCTGTACTGGAAATTAAAGTTGTATAGAATTTTTTAAACACTGTTTTATATTTTACCTACTAGTAAACGCCCGCGGCTTCGCCCGACTACTTTTTTTTTCCTATGGGAACCATACATTTTTCCGGGATAAAAAGTACCTAGCCTATAAGTTATTCCAGAACTGAAACTATCTACAATCTACATTTCATCAAAATCGGTCTAGTAGTTATGGAGATACGTGGTAACAAACGTTACACACGGACTTTCGCCTTTATAATATTAATAGGATGCGAACTATAACACTAGCACGGAACACAGAATCTCACAGATATTTAATTAACTATTTCACATTTATAACTAGTGGCCAAATATTTTAGTAGGTATAGGTACCTACTTAGTTTGGCCGGAACCGCTGTACCGCTCCTTGTGAAGTGCGGCGAGGTGGGGGCCGAGGAAAAGTGAGGAAAAGTAAGCGTTGACAGCAGACTGATGGCATAGAATAGATAATATATAGTACTACTGATGGATCGGAGCGGCCGATATTTCCCCCCCGTCTCGCCGCGCGCATAGCTAAGGCGCGGTACAGCGGTTTCGGTCAAACTATAATACACTTAATTAAATCAGTCAAAAAAACCTTAATTTTAATTACCAAACTTCTAGCTATAAATAATCCTCTCTCGAAAATAAATCCAGTAATCAGACGGCTGCACTGTAGTTCTATAAGTGAATTAGGGTCATCGCCGACTAACTTGTTATGGCGAGCTTCTTTGTAATGCGATTAAACGTATTCGTCTGGCCCCACACAAGTTCGCTACAATTAGATAAACGCGCTAATGCTCGCTTTTAGAACGGCTCAAAGTTTTACTGTTAAAAGTTGAACAAAAAACCGGGTTTGGTTAAAAACGAAACGAAGCACGATCGACTGTAGTAGGTATCCCCAAAACGTGGTAGACATTCTTTCAGATATTTAGGCGTTTAAAATCTTTATTGACGATTTCTAAGGGGCACTCAGAAGTATGTCTAAGTAGGTACATTATTATTTGGTACATTCTTACATTTTGCAGAAGTTAGCATTCCGTACTTGACAGGTTGCAAGCCCATCGCCGCTATTAGAAAGCTCTCTTCTTCTCTCATTATGTTTTCCTCGTGTTAATCCGCATACTAACCTATAAATTTTAAAATCCATTTATTCACGGCCGGGATTTGAACCCACGACTTTTGGATCGAAAGTCGAAGCACTATCCCACTCAACCAACACAGCTCCGCAAAAACCTTGTTCCGAATAGTATTTACTTACATGCTTTTTTCCTCATCGATAGCGAATTGTCAGAAGGTAATCTTAACCTGCACTTAACGAGATGGTAAAAATCATAATGGACAATCACTATCACTATCTAAATGGTGTTTGTTGGCACATTATGGGCTCTATCTCACTTGGGCACTATGGTGGCGTCACCACATTTGCACAACAAAATGTACGTAAATGGCACCTACAGGCTGATTGTCTAACTTGTCTCAAACCTCAAATTGGTCTCTCAAACTGTCAAAACGATCGCTTAGGTATATTTGGCCGCGTTCGGTCGCGATCTGTCAAATTTGAGAGTAAGAGACCGATTTTGGTCGCTATCAAAAATAGACAAAGGGCTGGTGTCATTTTCTTACATTTTATTTGTGGTCGCACCACCATGGTGTCCTAGTGAGATAGGGCCCTAATGGTGAATATAATAACCTTTATGAAAACAAATCATGGTATTACGAGTATGAATAGTGTGCACGTAGCTACAACATGTTGAACAAAATCAATCAAAGTTGAAACAGTAATTAGTAAGTTTAAATTAACGTTATACCGCTGAAAAACTTGATTAATTATAAACTAATAACGTTTAGTTCATAGTTAATTACGTAAATCTATGTATACACCAGGGAACGTAGTATCCCAGAGTAATTTATTGAGCATGTCATCACACAAGTCACATGTTTCAGAACATACGTACTTAGTAGGATTTAAATGAATAGGTGCACGATATTTTTTGTTCACAATTCGAAATATCAAAATAATTTTAAGATTGTAAATCTTTTTTGCTCAATTGATCGGGACACGTGTCCGACTGATTACGCGGCTTTACAGTTTAAGGTCAGGTTATCAAAACTACATACATACAAAATCACCATAACAAACAATCTCATCTTACTTTGTGATTTACTTGAGTTATTCATCATCACCACGGAATAGTTGGCTCCACAATTATTCGTTACATCATTCTTGTGGAGCCATATATATCATGAAAGTCGAAATCAGCCTTTTCGCCCTATTCTAAGCTGGGTGGCTTTTGAATTTGCTTGAGTTATTCATCATCGAACCCACGGCTTAGCTAGTTACACATTTGTTCTATCTTTTTATATATTACAATAACCAAAAGAAAGATGACCAATAACCAAAAGACCTACGTGTGGAGCCAACTAACCCGTGGGTTTGATGATGAATAAAGCTGAGACTCCACCAAAGCGGAGAGGAGAGGAGATGTGTTTTTAAAAAACCAATAGAATTTCGTTATTCACACGTCTGTATCACGAGATGTGTGAATAACGAAATTCTATTGGTTACAGATCTCCTCTAGTCTCCGCTTTGGTGGAGTCTCAGCCTAACTCAAGTAAATCAGAACGTAAATGCAAAAGCCACCCAGCTTCGAATAGAGTGAGAATATAAAAGCATTTCACGGTTGATTCAACGTAAAGATGACACTCGGAAGGTCTTCGCGAGGCCACGTCTCGGTGGACTCCTGTCTACTACGTCTCCAAGTCTGTCGGGACTCGATGCCATCTATAAAGAGCAGCTCTCTTTAGAAATAGCTAGGTCATAGTATTTATTAGAAAGAAATATTTAAGTAATTGTTATTAGAAAACTGAAGTGAAGTGGGCCGAGGTTTCATAGCATCAGACCAAAAGCAGAAGAAGCAAAGAAGCAAAAGGTAGAAGGGGGATGCAGTTGGGGCGATACAGTCTAGAAATAAGAATATTAGTATCTAAGTTCCTACTTTCCACTGCAAATTCAATACGTTGGTTTTTATTTATTTATTATTAGGTACAATTATTGTTTTATTTTGTAAAGTCCATTTCGTTCATATTTATTGCAGTACGTTCACGTTGACTATGCCTAAGCACAACGCTCTTCATTTTTATCTTCTCAATTTGCGCATACTAAAACCACTACAAACTATCTTAAATAAAACCACAACAAATAAACTAATGTGAAATAGAATAACGGTACCAGAAAAATAGCTACTACTTAGTATTATTTATCTACATAAGTTATCTACTCTAATATATAAATTAATTTCGTTTGAACCCGATCTTATTTTGTCTCTTCTGTTATCAATCTTACCACATATACATATTTCTACTTAAGATTGTATAACTAGGACGCAGCACGGTGGACTGAGTGAGCTGTCCCCACTAAGCTGTGCTTTCAGTCGCGATGGGAATCGAATCAATTTGTCGACACAACATTGCTCCCGTTCGATCTCCGTTCTACGTTTATTTGTTATCGCATCAACTCTGATCTCGACACGATTACATGTCTTTTACGACTGTACATTTAAACGTTTTCTGGTTAAAAACAATTGTAAAACCACGATGCATGTGGAGCATACGAGCCTGGCAACCGCGACGAGCCCGGGGCGCAGTGCTCTTGCCAAATGTGCCATCCGATAGCAGAACATTGTTGCAAATTTACAACCACCCTATTAGCACTAAATCTAAACATTAACCCGATTTCGGTAACGAAACTTCACGGTTGCTGCTGAAAATGTCGGTCAAAACGCAAGTTAAATTCACTAGGCACTCTGTTTTGGCGAGCGGGGCGCGCTTTACGTCCAAATGCTTATAACAGGAAAAAATAAGATGTAATATCTTTACAAACATAAAAATGTAACAGCTAAAATCATAGCCAAAAATAAGAATGTCATAATATTAAATGGAACTGATGTGATACAGTTAATTTTTGTTAGCGTTTCTCGTAAAGTTCGAAAATATGTATGAAGAAGGTGGTCTTATTTCCCATTCGATTTAAAAAAAAAATATAACTTGAAGATCTGTTGTATCCATAACGCTGAAGTCTAAGACAGAATGGTGAAGAGTTTGATAACAGTTTAAGTAAATTCATGTACTTACTTAAGTCTATTTATCTGCCAAAGTCCAATACTAAGCCAAAGAAACACAAACTCTCACTTACTGATTCTAGTCATTAGTAATTGTGTAGGTTACACTGAGACGTACCATGTATGTGTAATCTCTGACCTTAGTTATTTGCCTTTTTGTTTGGTGTATATTATTGATATATTTAACATCTTTTACGAAGTAACTATTATTATCATCTGTGCTTGTACTGATAACCCTAAATGATAGATAAATATTAATTGAGCTCAAACATAAACACAACTCAGTATCGGTAAGCAAGTTGACAAAACGAGTTGTGCTTTAAAATCTAACTTTCTTTAAATCAAGATGATGGCAGATAAACTGATTGTCCAAGCACCGAATATCGTAGACCGTGAAGTGGTGAAGCCTGAGCTCTGTGGACCAGGGCCCTGTGATGTTTGGCCATCTGTGAACGAAGCATATAGCCTTCCGGTTTTAACTCCACTTTGCGACGAATATTTTAATGTAAGTTGTCGATTACTTTATTTCATACATTCACCTCGATGCCTAAAGTCTAAAGGCTGGATTACACCGGGGCAACACTGTGCGGCATTGCGGCATGCCATAATGCCACATGCCACATGCGGCCTTCCGCATGCTACAGAATAAAAAATGTCGCATATTGTGGCAAGAACCGTGCGACATGGCAACACCTTGCGTCATGTGGCAGACTGACCCAAGCACGATGTTGCCTCGGCGTAAATTAGGCTGCCGCATGCCACTAATGCCGCAACTGCTTTCTATTTGTAGCATGCCACAAGATGCCACATGTGACACATGTCACAACATGTAGCATGCGGCACTGTCGCACGTTGTTGCCCTGGTGTAATTCAGCCATAAGAGAAATGAGAATGCCTACCGCTTCTTGCACTACCGCGCCTTTGAAATACTATAAATATTCGCTCACATTTTATCTCGTATTTTGTAGTTTCGTTGCTTCTTCCGTAAATTTGCAAGTCTTTAGTGTCGATAGAGCTTTGAAAGCTTCGAGCATTGAAACTAGTACAAACCAAGGGGATCATTGGATTCTAATTTAAGTCTTCGATTTACTAAATAACATGTAAGTCTTCAATACGTTCTTGTTTTCTCAGAAACATTCACACTTGTTTAGTACTAAAAATACAAAATCCTATTTTAACATTTGTTCCTACTTAAGTATTATTATTTTTTTTTAATCAGAAGTAATTTTGGACTTTGAAATACATTAGTCTTAATAAAGTCTTGTCGTTTTTAAGCACAATTCAGTTGTTTATTACTTAAGAGATAATTTGAAGTGATTGTAAATTTGCTAAAATCGGCCATAAAGCCGGCCGTTAGCGAGCAAAATGGCTACATAATTTCGTATAATCCGCGAAATAATATCTCCAACGCGGGTTTATTCAGCTTATCTCTTGAGGAATCACAGGAATGACCTTGCGCAGTCATGAAACGTATGAGTCCACTCCTCCCGATCTTGTTTGTTGCATCTTGAATAAAACTTCCAAGATTTGTGTGGCAGATGTGGAATTTATTGCCTTTGATCTTACGGGAATGGAAGTTTGATCCGAATAGCCATTCGGTGCTTTATTGCAACTTGAAATTCTTGAAAAACTTGGAACTATTGATTTGTTCGTTGGTAAATATATTTTACTCTCACCAAATGATATTTATGTTTTTAAATGTCGTGAGATAAATTGCTATACTCGTATATTTTATTTTTTGTTTTTGAAAGTTTCAAAGGTTATAAAACAGGTCATAAAACTTCAAAACTTAATAAATATAAGTACTACGTACCAAAAGATACGGACACCAATAAAATTTATTTAACAATTTTATGTTTATTTAACTTTATCATGGGAATTTTGATAGCCTGTTTATACCTACCTACTTAAAATCTTGATCAAAAGCTCAAAGTTGTAGCAGTTGTAAAAAAAAAAAAAAATTGTGATTGACCTTGTAGAAAAATGAAAGCTCATCGTCAGATTATACCTACTGGTTTCCTTGCGATGGTTTCCGTAACCGTTTGGCTTCAACCATATCGATAACATTCGAATCGAAAGTCGGCTACTCAATGCTTCACTAATACGTACAAAAAATTTAATAAATAAATAAATCATTTATCAACCAGTAGGTAGTCCATAATCACACACATTTTAAAAAACACACAATACACAAAATTAAAATTAAATTAAAATAGCAAAATACATACAAAAACAGATACCCGGCCCAGCTTACACTTTATTTAAGTATTTGTTTGTTTGAATGAATGAACTGCGCGTGTATCATTCTGAGATGGTTCACATACTCGCAGTCGAATCTACACGCAAATGACCTCAGTATGCTATTTGAGCTGACCCGAATTCTGCGCTCCAGAGATGTGCACCTCTTGTGCATGTTTGTGTTAATGATTTTGTTGATCTCTCTTAAAATTATCCACCTTCGGAAACTCTTGATCTTGTTTTCTTTCCAGGTCGTGGATGACATTCGTGTCGGCATGCAGTATCTATTTCAGACTCACAGTAAACTTGTCTTGCTTGTGAGTGCTTCAGGCAATGGTGGCATGGAAGCCGTCATCACCAACCTGGTTGCTCCGAAGGAGACCTTGCTGGTAGCGGCTAGGGGAATATGGGACGAAAGAGCTATTGACATTGCAGGAAGATACGGTAGGTATTTTAACATGAAGTTGGTATGAAGGTGCCTGTTAGAATCATATACTTACTATGTTTCTTTTATAGTATTTTTAAGGATCTATATTTTTTTTCTTATTTGACATAATTTGTTAGTAGACTTGCCACTGAAATAATCAAAGCGCACCTATAATAATTACAAAAGATATAAATATAGGTAACTTCTTCATCGTGTAGAAAAGAAAAATTTAAAAAGTGTGTGCAAATTTTGTCGTGAAAATATAGATAAACTTTTTCGATAGGTAGGGATCGAAAAAGTTTATCTATGTTTTCCCGACAAAATTTGCACACACCTTTTAAATTAAGTGCTATGTTAAGGTGCTCTATGATATACGTTACATTAGATTTGATTTATGACCACGGAGACGCAGTTTACCTTGAAGTACCTACAAGGGAGCTTTAAGGGCTCGGCGAACGTATCTACTTACCTAGGAACGTAATACCAAAATAATTTAAAATTTGAGCATATTTTTATCACTTTACGTTATTATTTGGATAAAGGTAGTATTTATCTAGGTTCCTGTTAAAGTTTTGTTTCAAAAAACTTACTATAGAACAAATGAAAAGAAAAAATGCCATTTTTGGTGTACCTACAAAGATTTCAATTCAATTGGCTTACATTTCTTTTTAGGTAAGTTTTTCGGAACAAAAGTTTAACAGGAACCTAGATAAATACCTACTCTCCTAATCTAACAACATAAACTGATATAAACATGCTTACATTTTAAATGATTTCGGTATTACGTTTTTATGGAAATTCGCCTGTCGCAGCCAGGGATCGGATAACCCATTCATAACGGTAACCGCTTCAAACGCTTACCGATTGAAAGGGTAACCGATTGAAACGATATACCGAAATGATTGGGTATTAACCGAAATAATAACCCATACCGAATGAAACGGTATACCGAAATGATTGGGTTTTTTAAAACTGTATTTTTGTCGCATTATTACGTAAATATTTCGTAGAAAGAGAGCGATGCATTAAGCGCGACGTTGCCAGCTTGTTGCCAGCGAATGTAAGTATTTCGTGTTTTTGACTTATTTGTCGACAGGATTACAGTTGGGCCGAAGGATCTCGGCGTTCGTGAAGTTAGGCTTTTCGCTGCGCAGTAGAAAATTTTGTATGAAAAAGTTGCACTGCGCATCGAAACTGCTAACTTCACGAACGCCGAGATCCGTTGGCCGTACTGTACCTAAAGCAGTTTGCGCATAATTCACAGAAAATGTTTTATTTAATGTGATGATGACTTCCTAGCCGATTTCGGCCACGGCGCCGGCGACTGTATTTTTCTAGATAGGCGTACCTATTTTACTTATTTTAATTTTAGGTATTGTGAGTGTGAGCTATTGATATTTTTAAAATAATGGTTAGTGATTTGCTTCTGTAATTTCAACAGATAAAGTAAGGTAGGTATGTAGGTACATAATCTTTGCCTGTTGATGTTCGCATGCGAAAAATGCGTTTTATCCAGGGTCAGAATAAAAATTAGGTAGGTACCTATTACCTACCTACATTTCGCCGTTCTTACCTATCTTCGTAACTTCGTAACTTCGCAACTTCGTATCTTCGTAACTTCGTATCTTCGTATCTTCGTATCTTCGTATCTTCGTAACTTCGTATCTTCGTATCTTCGTAACTTCGAATCTTCGTAACTTCGTATCTTGGTATCTTCGCAACTTCGTATCTTCGTATCTTCGCAATTTCACATCTTCGCAACTTCTTATCTTCGTAACTTCGCAACTTCGCATCTTCATATCTTCGTAACTTCGTAACTTCGTAACTTCGCAACTTCGTATCTTCGTAACTTCGTATCTTCGTAACTTCGCAACTTCGCAACTTCGTATCTTCGTAACTTCATAACTTCATAACTTCGTAACTTCGCAACTTCGCAACTTCGTATCTTCGTAACTTCGTATCTTCGTATCTTCGCAACTTCGCATCTTCGCAACTTCGTATCTTCGTAACTTCGCAACTTCGCAACTTCGCATCTTCATTACTTCGTAACTTCGCAACTTCGTATCTTCATATCTTCGTAACTTCGCATCATCGCATCTTCGCATCTTCGCATCTTCGTAACTTCGTAACTTCGCAACTTCGTATCTTCGTAACTTCGCAACTTCGTATCTTCATTTTTAATTTATTAGTAACGGGACTTAATCGCGTAATGAAATTATTTTATTTACCTCGACGTTTCGGCGACATTACAGTCGCCGTGGTCACTAATAAATTAAAAATGTGTTCAAGTCGCGAAAGTTTCAAATATGTATTCGTATCTTCATATCTTCGCAACTTCGTAACTTCGCAACTTCGTGTCTTCGTATCTTCGTATCTTCGTATCTACGTATCTTCGTATCTTCGCAACTTCGCATCTTCGTATCTTCGTAACTTCGCATCTTATTAGAAGTTACTGTTAATAATACGTTTTTATAGATATTTCTAGTAATTTTGAATACTGGTGTCCCGTTACTGATCCCGGCTAGTTGTTGGATATTTTACCCTATTTTATATTTTACACATTAGCCAATTTATCTTGTTTTCGTGACTTTTCTATTTAACTAGGTAGGTAGGTAAATAATTAGTATGGTAATACCTAAGTACCTACCTACCTATAAGTTAACAAAATATAAAGGACATAGGTAAGTACATACATGACAACTCAGTAGTAGGTGTAGGTAAGGTCCTCCTAACCTACCTACCTATTATTCTTGATATAACGGCATAACAATAAGTAAGTAAATGAATATATATTAACAACACTGTACCTACTAACAACAATCGAACTAAAACAACATTGAATAGTTTTCCATTTAGGTGATAGTAGATATTAATCTACTTAAATAAGTAAGTAGGTACCTATTTATTTTGTCTGATTCTAATACCTAACTAAAATAATACCTACCTACTTACCTTTAACTGCTTTCCACAAAGCATACCTACATAAACTGCAACCAGTCCTTTTGTTATATTCAAAATGTCTGTGAACGGCGTTAGACTGTTTGCGAGGCATTTAAATGTAAAAAATACCAATTTTTAATCGTTTAAAGTAAATTATTTGTAGTACTTATTCAACAACTCACTACTAATTCAGTACTCACAATAACTAAATAATACATTCATTCGCTACAGCTTTGGCAAGAAATAATCTGCCAAAAAGCGGATAGGTACGGTAGGTAGTGCATAAACAAAATAATCACGGCGATACTCGCACGCAAACTACAAAAATACGCAACGACAGAAATTCAAGCAAGCAAGAATATTAAACGCGACAGAAGATGAGTGAGACATTATTTTCCGTCGCACTCACATTACGCTACTCGCAGCACACGCCGAAAATGCGCCAATTTAAACCTTAAGAAAAAAACCCATATCGTTTCGGTTGTTATTAACAGAAACGTTTCGGTAACCCATTGTTTCGGTTAACCGGTATTCAAACTGTTAAACAACCGATTCATTACGGTTTTTAACCTTAACCGGAATATCCCTGGTCGCAGCCCTCTTAAGAATCTCATTTTGATAATATTGTAACTGCAACAACTTTCAAACGGACAATTTCAGCTCTGATAAAGCCAGAGCTAAGTTGATTAATCTCGATGATGATAGCAAACAAAAATCTTTGGTGATGATAAAACAATCTGCATATTAATGGTCTGCAAGCAGCGCAGTAAAATTTGGTAGAATTTCGTCGACGATTTCAAGTATAACTAAATATTCACATCCTATTTTCAACATCACAAACAGCGTCCGAGCCATCTTACGCTTGAAAAATTCAGTAGCTAAATACTTGTACAAATTGTTTGAGCAATTTCGTAGCACGTAACATTGGATGTGATTAATCTTCTGAAAACGGACAGAAATTCGTTCTCCAGAGCCATGATGTAATAAATTAACACCGCAAAAGAACAAATTATTTTCGGGATAAATTGCATTTTTAAATGTATTCCTTTACACAATGCAGTTTCTCTGTTTATTATGTGTTTACGGACATTCTTTTGAGTTAATATTCAGCCTGGAAGCACAATAATCAATACAAATAAGGGTTCCTCATGATGTGAGTTTCGCCTCGAAGATGCGATTATTGAAAGCAAATGTCAAAATATGGCAATGTGCACTAAACATTGATTTCATCCGTAGAAGGTCGGTAATCGCTTGTCACTATATTGTTGTCATTTGTTGTCATTTAATAACTGTTTTTCTCAACTCAGGTATAAATACAGCGGTTACTAGAGTGCCCATGAATGCAACATTCAGTTTCGAACAGCTGGAGAGGGAGCTGAAGAAACATCGTCCTCAAGCCTTGTTCATCACCCACGGAGACTCCTCCACGGGAACTGTGCAGAACTTGGAGGGGCTTGGGAAACTGTGTCACAAGTTAGTAAGCAACTAAGATCTAAGTACTACTTTTTTTAATAGGTGATTTACGAGTACCTATATAACATCAGAGAGTATATAATATAGCCAATGTTTTCACGCACGGTGTGGTTCCAAAGGAATTTCCTCCTATGATCAATTAAGTTGTGGAACGATTTACTTGTCGTGTTTTACCCCAGAAACTAACCTAGATAGAGTATGGGGTTCTTAAAGAGTGTGTTTTAAAATTTTTAAAGGGTCAGCAGCGCGAATGTGACTTCGTTGGTATCATCTCAGCTTAAATGGCTTTTTCCACAAGAAAAGACAATATCAATATATACTTTGTAGAGCTAAGACGTGAATTTTAGTTGTTCGCCGTACAAAGCTCGTGTCAGTAGGTAATTTATAAAGGCATATAAAAAGGATGTAAATATAGAGTAGGTACTTATATAGACAACTTCCACAGAAATAACAGGTCAATTTGAAATCCGGGTCGTCTGATAGCGCAATAGGTGCATGCAAGTCATGGCATTTGCGTCAGATACTCACGGGATAAGAGTGTGGCAACTGTGAAAAATGCCTTTACTTTATCTTGGCTGAAGGTGATAACATAAGTTGATAATGGTGTATAAAATTGGCTCGTTTGTTATAAACTGTTGATTGATAATACACCATAATAGCCCAGTCACCTTAGCATAAAAAAGGGCTTAATCTCGGAATGAGAGATAATAAGCTGAATTTTCGTATATACCTTCATTTAGACGTCCTAAAAGTTGTCTCAAAAGTCTCATAAAATCTCGTGTCTGCGTCTTAAGTTATTCAAGGTCAAAGGTAAAAAAAAATAGTTTTTCACGAATATCTCGGTTTCTATTGGTCCAATGATGTTAACATCTATTATAAAATTGTAGAGCATACAATTTGCGACAAATTTTGTTTAAAACATTCTTTCATGCGCTCAACCGTTTTCGCGATAGAGTAGGGTGAGTGCGCAGCGCTCAGCCATACGCGTAGGTACTGTAACGTAAAGTCAAACGTGAATATCTGTGAATACCTTGAATTTTGAATAATTTGTTTTATTTATCAGTTAATTATCGACCAAGCGAGCAAAGCGAGCTAAGATCTTACGATTTTGCTTTGTATGTTTGTAGGTATGTGTAATTTTTATGTTCTCGCATAACTAACGCATAACAACATCAGTTATGCCGATGACATGGTGCTGCTGAGCCCGACGGTTGGGGGGCTTAGAGAGCTTTTGAGAGTATGCGAAAAATACGCATCTGAGCATGGTCTCATTTACAATGTAAATAAAACAGAATACATGGTCTTTAAGGCCGCCGGTAAACGTCCTGACACTAATCTTAATATTACCCTAAATGGCTTGAACATTAATCGCGTGTCAAAATTCAAATATCTTGGACATTACCTTACCGACGACCTTAAAGACGATGTAGATGTTGAAAGGGAACGTAGGGCTCTATCGGTTCGAGGTAACATGCTGGCTCGCAGATTTTCCCGTTGTACTGACCTAGTTAAGATCACGCTTTTTAAAGCATATTGTCAGAGTTTTTACACGGGAAGTCTGTGGGTCCGGCATACCAAAAGATCGATGGATGCCCTACGAATCCAATATAATAATGTCTTTAGGATGATGCTGCGGCTGCCCCGTTTCTGCAGTGCGTCGGGGATGTTTGCGCAATACCATACTGATGGCTTTTATGCTATTATACGCAAAAAAACAGCGTCTCTGATGCGCAGAGTACGGGACAGTCGCAACAGCATCCTGAGAACTGTGGCAGACTCAATTGTATCCCCACTATGGAGGTGTTTTGTGCAGAGAGTGATCGGTGAAGGAACCTATTTCCTTGACTGATCGCCTCTAGCACATTACATTTCCTAGTGTTGTATGTTCTTTTAATATTTTAATTTTACACACATAGATTTGCACGATGCATTCATTTGCAGCCTTAAACAGTACGCACACACAAATTCTTATGCAAGGTGATGGTAGTCACTGATAGTACTGGCCCAAAATATTATTATACTGCGCTTCCAGTCCTCTAGATTAGTTGTTTTCTTATTTATATTACTACTTGTAGTATCGCATAGTTACTACCACTCTGCACTAAGTTGAGAATTCAAACTTTTTTTTTTTTTTTTTTTGTGGGTACCTGTCTACCCCGCTCGGTAATCGGCCATCTTTATTCATTCGCATTTTAGTGCTCAAGCCACTCGCACTTCTCGCTCGTTATTTTCGCGTATATTTTCGAAAGTGTTTTTTATTTTACGTTTTATTTAAAAAATGAAGTGTTAACTGTGTTGTGCTCCAAGGAATTTTCCAAGGATCAAGGATGGGAAACTACGTCGATGTGACGACGTCGGGTACATTGGACCTGATTTTTACCAAATCACACAAAATTGTGAGGATAGCGGTGCCAGCGGTACAGGTGATTACCTACCTATAATTTTTTACGTGTTTACGTAATGTAATAAATGCAATCTGAACTGCCAGTAGACATACCTACCTATAATTTTTTACGTGTTTACGTAATGTAATAAATGCAATCTGAGCTGCCATTAGGGCTACCTCGCCGCATAGAAATAAATGCAATCTGAGCTGCCATTGGGGCTACCTCGCCGCATAGATACACGGTTGGCGTTCTTTCCGCTGGGGATCGTAACCTAACCTTTTAAAAACAGATAACACTCGTTATCAAATTATACCTACATGTATTTACGTGCAATGTTTTACTTAGAAGCAAATTACCTAAGTACCTACCTACTGAGATGGTTTATACATAACGTAGATCTGAGCTGTTTCGCCGCATAAACTTACGGTTGACGGTCTTTCCCCTGGGGACTGCAACATAACTTTTTACAAAAAATCATCAGCCTATTTGGACTACAGGCAGTGGAACAGGTGTTTACCTTTCGGAGCAGTAATTGAGGCTGTTTCGCCGCATGGACTTACGGTTGGCGTTCTTTCCGCTGGTAACTGCAACCTAACCTTTTATTAACAATCACAGGATTGACAAAGGCACTCCTGCTTAAGGAGGATCGCTTGTATCGTTGCGGGTTCGAATCCCGTCGGAATTGAAAATTTTGATAAGATTGTTCCTTTTCAAATGAAATAATACCAAAGTGTGGTTTACCACTGTAATAATTAAAAAAATTATACAGTATTTATCTTGCGATTTTTACGTATCGACGTATTCTGTATAAATGCAGTCATTGGCGCTGTCTAGCTGCATCGACCTACAGTTGGCGTGTTTTCCACTAGAGAAAAATATATACCTACCTACCTAGACTAAAGTAGTCTTCCACTATACAAAGATACATTCTGTTTAGAATGAGATCAGCATCATCATTATCATAACTAGTCTGAACATCCGCTAAGGATAATAAAATATTTACCTACCTATAAGTATCTAAGTAGGTAGTGTTTTGTAAATTATTATATGACACTATAAAAATTGATGACTTCTCTATCATCATCAGTTTATTTTCAATAACGCACCGATGGTTAATTACAACTGTTTACAGTGGGACTTCTGACACAGACACGTCTGTGATACAAAATCAAATAAATTGTTTTAAAAAAGTATGTTTCAACTAAAACAATGATTTTATTGGTTTTTTGATACTCATCTACTTGACTCATTTGAGTCAGTTTAATGACGAACACGGGCCTAAGCCAAGTGCAAATCATTTACTAAACAACATTTCACCTAATTACGAAGAAGAAGAAGAAGAAGAAGATTTCACCTAATCATCATTTAACCTAACGTTCAATTAATCCAACAACAGTTGAAATAGTTTCATATGTCATAATTTCATTTGACCTAATTATTATTTGACATAATTTCATTTGTCCTAATTTTTAGTAACTTAGTTTCATTTGACCCAATTGTTATTTGACATAATTTCATTTGACCTAATATTTATTTAACATAATTTCATTTGACCTAATTTTTATTAACTTAATTTCATTTAACCTAATGGTTATTTGACATAATTTCATTTGACCTAATTTTTATTTAACATAATTTCATTTGTCCTAATTTTTATTTAACATAAAATTTTTATTTCACATAATTTTATTGGACCAAATTATTATTTACACATTTTATATTTAACGGGAATAATTTTTTGAAGAGGTCCAATCCAAACCACAGACCGACGTGTCAAGTTTTTAAACCGCACTGCCTAGTAGGCATACAGTTTGCCGGACGGCGCGCCACGTCGCGTCGTCGGTCGCCGTCGGTCGCCCCAACTGCGTTCCTCGCAGCGAACTCCTGTGCGCCTCCGCGCCCTACCTCCTCCGCCGCCATCGAGGCACGCGCACTCATCGCGGACGTCGTCGCAGCAACGCTGATACTGGATACCTACAGCTGAGTACCTCGACATCTTTCATATAAAAATAAATTGTCTCGTACAACAAACTTTCGCACTACCTATCCTATTAAGGATAAATAGGTACGAAATAATTTTTTGCGCACTCAGCCAGTAGTGATAAATTTTATTAAATTGACCATTTTAAGCTTAGGTACTAAAGTACTTATTTAGCTATTATTTATTATTTAGCTTCGTTACTGAATGGCAGTTCTTCATCTCAAAATTTTTTTTATTACAAAAATTCATCAGGAGTCAAATAAATAAATAATATCAAAGATTTTTGAAGATTTAAAAAATAAGTGACTTTAGTGTTAGCCTGCCCTGTCGTTGAATAGGTACGGCTGGTTACACATTAACAAATGGAAAGAGTCAACTCTTAATTTAGAAGACGGATATTAAAATAGGTTGAGTACCTATGTTACTTATGTGATTTCCTCAGTCCCCTCAGCCTGATATCAAGTGGTAACTTATTAATAGAGATGTTACATCAATTTAGAAGGCGCTGAATTTTCTCTGTCTCTGTCTGACGCCTCAACTATGGGGTGTGGGAGTTTCCTAGAACGGCTGTACTTCGAGCGGTAGTGGTCAATAATTAAACAGAAAAATCTCATTAATTATAATTAATTAATTATTATTTTATTAATTAGGTATCTTGAGCTACTTGCTGCATTCAAAGCTCTTAAAAGTTTTTTGCTCGTAACATTATCTGACTTCCAGATACTTGTACGAATCGACAACACTGCCGCAATTCGCATACCAACAACAATTCAATAGACTGGAAAGTCCCGGGTATTAAGTAATGTCTAAGACTGGAAAGTATTCAATATCCACGTTTCGCACAAATTATAAAGTTGAATTTTGGTATTGGTGCTAAAGTAGAAGTTATGTGTTTTTGCGTGTTACATTTTCATCAATTTGTGATAACTTGTTGACAATTTTGTCTCAAGTAATTAGATTAAGTATGTCATCCTGACATAGAATCAGCTTATCAGAGTTAAGTGATACGGCCTTCGAAACTTTGACTTATCTTTTAATTTTTATATTGACAGTTTGCACTTTAGTTTTTTAATAATTTATCAATCAAAGATTGAGTATACTACTACCAATAGGTCTTGGCAAAGTGATCCTGACGCACTGACTGTAGCTTCATTTACCATCTCTTGGACAAAGTAGAAATTTTATGCCTCTCCTTCCTTTCTTCTACTATTCTAGAAACGCTTGGAAAAATTATGACAAACAAAACTAGGAACATCATGGTAGGACCATACTGGCCTACACAACTGTAGTATCCGGTTTTTTAAATCCCGTCTCATTACAGAAACTGAAAAATTGCATGCATTATTATCGTACTCCGGTTTCCGGATATGCAACTCATTTCCTGGTGCAATATTCAAAACTCAGCGTTAGACATAATATTATACGCATAATTAGCAGACATTTCGACGAAATAATATGACACAAGATACTTGTATTTGATGATTATATTATATTGTTAAACTAAGTTACCTAAGTAACTGATTTTTATGACATTTCTGTACTTCAAGTAGGCAATTTATTTTATGATACATCTTTTCAACGAGGGTTTTTACTATGAAACTTATTATTAAACTCGTGATCGGTCATGTCCTTAATTTTAGGACCACAATGACAACCATTTGAAAATTTTGTCTAAATGTGTATTCTTTCCAAGATATCTTTGTTCTAGACCGTTCGTTCGTAACGGTTTCGTTGCCTAATAATAAATTTGTTGGTGAAACTAAATAAATGTCACTATGTTACTAGCTCTCGAGCACATTGAGTTCCTAACATTGTCTAAAAAACATTTTATGAGATTAAATAGTAATCATTAAAATTTCATACAAAATTAAAACCTCAAGACTAGGTTATAAGCAACCAGTATCACCCCTACCTTTATTGAATAAAAGGCCTACCTACTGCCTGAACTAAATGAATTTCAGATCAATTCAATTCAATATAATTTATCGCTTCAAGTTGATTTAGAAAATATTTCACGCTATTAACGCTTACAGCACAGTTGCCATCTCACGAGCTCACTTAGTCGGTGTGAACATTAATACCGTCCGTTACACAGCCGGCTGGCTAGTACAAGCGGTCCATTACCTTTACTCGTTTCTTTAAATACCTATACTATGTCTATATTCTATATAGTTGACCATGATACTATAGATCTGACTTATTCGGTGTTTGATTAATATCAGAATAACTACCTACATAATTAAGTACTTAATTAATTAAATCTAGTGATCTAAATTTTAAACAAGGATTTGCAAGATCTTAAGATCTTCTGTTGAATATGAAATGTTTAGTTACGGTATACAATGAATACTTACCTAAGTTTTCAAAAAACCTACTTCTTAAGTTTTCAGAAAATGACAAGTTTGTTGATTGTTTTCCCTAATGACTCTCAAAGTCTACAAGTAGTAATATAAATAAGAAAACAACTAATCTAGAGGACTGGAAGCGCAGTATAATTAAGGATTAAACGAACTTACCTGTGAGTGAAGTTCTATCCTAATTATACTAGCGCCCAGTCCGAATAGATTAGTGTGTCCCGCCCGCCCAACGCGCGTGAAACACACACTTATCCCTCAATATTACTTAATTAGGGAAGACATCAATAAAATTGGTTGAGATTATTAACTCCTAACTATATGAATAAAGATGGCCGATTACCGAGCGGGGTAGACAGGTACCCACAAAAAAAAAAAAAAAAAAAGTTTGAATTCTCAACTTAGTGCAGAGTGGTAGTAACTATGCGATACTACAAGTAGTAATATAAATAAGAAAACAACTAATCTATTCGGACTGGGCGCTAGTATAATTAGGATAGAACTTCACTCACAGGTAAGTTCGTTTAATCCTTAATTATACTACCTACAAAAAAAAAAAAATAGTTATAGTTTGAACTTTTCTAATTATTATATAAGTAGGTACCATCCTACATAATATAAGTACTATACTTACTTAATTCTTTTTGTAATAATAAGAGTAAATCTATTTTATGTTTGCAAAGGTAGCTTCATAAAAGTTACTTGTTTTGTTATGTTAAAAGTTATGCATGCTTCGCCTCTAGCCTAAATTTTACTTACTTAATAATAGTTAATCTCATTTTAAGTGAACTGTGTAATGTTCTTATGAGAATAAATTCTTTAAACCGAAACCGAATTTTTATGTTGTGTACCTACAAATATGGACCCCCTTTTGTTGTCTGAAATAAAAAGATTTTATTTTATTTATTTATTTATAACTATCGAACCGTTAATCCAATCTGCATGAAACTTGGTAGATAACTAGGTTGTGCTATGAAAATTTGCTGAGGAGCATATGAGCGTAATCGATGCAGGGGTTGTAAAGATATTGGGATCTCAAGGGGGTAAAAAAGAGAAAAGTTACACATATATATTGAGTGGGGTGTCATATGAAAGGACTTCATTTGTACATTCCGAAATAGTTTTTATTTTTGTTCTAGGAAGTATAGTTTTTGAAATACACATACTGAACGCTTTGCGCTCACGGCCCTGTATCGCAAAAACGGTTGAGCGCATGGAATTTTTTTTTTTTGTATTGGTCGCAAATTTTAAGCTCTACAACTTCATAATAGATGTTAACATCACTGGACCAATAGCAACCGAGATATTCGCGAAAAACTATTTTTTTTTACCTTTGACCTTGAATAACTTAAGACGCAGACACGAGATTTTATGAGACTTTTGAGACAACTTTTAGGGCGCCTAAATGAAGGTATATACGAAAATTCAGCTTATTATCTCTCATTCCGAGGTTAATTCCTAATTTGACTGGACTAATAAAAGATAACTTAGGTTTGAACTTACCTAGTATTTTTTTTCTATAAAGTTGATTAGTCAACAATACAATTCACAATTAAAATACGATTTCTAAATATTCATATTAACATTAAATACCTATTACAACCTATTAGGCAACCCTAAACCGGTAACCTATCAATCTTTAGAAAAACGATACACCGAATTTTGAAATCCATAAAACGTTTGATAGAAACTCGAAATCCAGATACTATGTTTTACATAATTTTATTACTCCGATAAAACGTTTCACAGAAGTCTCATTTGACAGAAACACTAATGCCAGATTATCAGTTCGTTTTTTTTTCATTCGACAACAATATCCATAAACCTTATTTTAAAAGACAGAAGTAACGCTTACCAGAGAATTTCCAGCCATATAAAACCTTTTCCATCTTACTCAATTTACGTAATTTGTGTTGCTTTTCATGTTGCGTCTGTCTTACCGTAAAACGAAACGTTTTTAGGTTACTATCGGTCTCAGAACCGAATCTGCCCACCCCGACTTCCACGTAGTCTTGTCTGTCCTACCCTAGTGTTTTTATGAACTCGGAGACGCGAAGGGAGATGCAGCCCCCGCCCGCTGTGACAAAACGCGGCACCAGCACGAGCTGGAGCGGCTGAGGCTGAGCCGAAGCTGCGAAGGCTCGTGCTGATGCCGCGTTTTGTTACCCAAGGGCGGAGGGGCTGCACTTCCCGAAGCGCCGGAGCCGTCACAATTTCGAAATGTATGGAAGATTTAGGTTAAATTTTGATAATTTGCCAAAATTGTTTGGTGAGGTTACTTCACCACCTAGCACGAAATTAGTTAGGAAATGTTAAAGGTAGGTAATAAAAAAAAAGTAACTAGGTACAATATTTATTAGATATCTACCTACAGTACCTACTTCAAGCTACATAATGGATATCGGTCATTTAATTTTATGGTACCTAGTATTTATAACGCTCTGAATTATTACTAGATGGCGCTACTAGTAGGCGTTTAGAAAGATTGAATACATAATTTTGTAATAGGTCTTTCCTGAACCATGATTTTTCGGCATCACAAAATATATGGAAAACAAATTATATGGAAAACAAAAATGCAGTAAAGTGAATTATCTGGATGTTAAAATTTCTGGAAAATGTTTAGATGTATTTTGTATTTCTGTCTTGTAAAAAAAAAACAAATGAAAATCTGGCTTATGAATTTATGGAATTCGAATTCCTGTATTATGAAAAAAAAGAAATCAAAAATCTGTCAAACGTTCCTATGGATTTCAAAAATCTGTCTTGTATTTTTCGTGACATAAATACGTAACCGTTAATTAACAAAATAGTTACCTAGGTAATTAGCGGTGTACTTGACGCCTACTAAAGTTAGCTAAAGCCATTCCAGAAACTCTCCTATCCTAAACTAAAAAGCAACGAACTCCGCGAAAAACTATGTCGTATTGCTCATTATACGGACTAAAATTGAAGGAAAAAATGTCATTTTTCCTTCAATTTTGATTAGTTTTGATACGTTTTATGTCAAAATTGAAGGAAAAATGACATTTTTTCCTTCACTTTTAGTCCGTATAATGAGCAATACTACTTATATTTGATTCGCTCAAGAATACCGAGACATGGGAGTCAAACAATTAAATTTTATTCGCTATCTCTTTCCTCCTTAATGCACCAATACACGAAGCTAGTAAATTAAATTACTAAACCAGAAAAATATCTGATATCTCAAGCAATTTTACTCGTAGGTACCTATTTGTAAAAGTATCTAGAATGTAGGTGAAACATGATATTTACATTTTGAAAAATAAGCTCAATATTGTACATAACATTGACCTCTGCTTTTAGGCAGTCTCATTCACCATCATTTTGATTAGGTACCTACCATTATCCATTTAAGTGGGCACGGCACAACAAGTCTTTCTTTATTTTTCTCTAATATCAATCGCGATTTTGATATTCACACAAAAATTTCCATTCGCAAAGTTCATCCATATTTTCTTTGAGCTACCAATATTCTTGTACACATCTACATTCCTATGTACAATTTTTCGTGCAAGGCCAATATAATATTAACATTACACACCATAAATAATATTTTTCTATATTAGTTCGTAGAAACCACTAAATAGAAACCGTATGAAAGATGTATTGTAGGAGATAATAGTAGCTGGTCCACTGGCTTCGTGTATCCCGGGCGAAGCTTGACATTTTACTTGGATCTGCTCTGAATACGCTCAAGTTCAGAACTCTTAATTGCATCCTGTAAAGGACTATGCAATTAGCATGCTCCAGAACATAGGTACCTACAAAAGAAAGTTGAGAAAGTGCTGTAATTATAATTCAAATTTCTGAAAGCATTAATTTATGTTGAGACAGAAAGCAGTTATTTTAACGGCGGCAATTAACTGTGCGCAATAAAAATAATATCACGTTTGTAATTAGGTTGCTTTTGTAGCGAATTTTCATTTAGAAATGGTTTTCATTCTGTAAGCAGCAACGGAAGAAATAACACATTTTCTATTCTATCTCTTGTCCAAAACTAGGAATAACATCCAGACATCTAAAGGATATTACCCCTATAAATGTTAATGAAACTATTTTGGACCTAACTACTATTTAGTAGTAATGTTGTGGACTCCACAATGTGGAGGACATTATTTTTTTCACTACATACGTGATCTGGAACAGCATGTGCCTACTTTTAATCCGTGTAGGTACTACGCAACCGAAGCCGCAGGCATAAGCAATTTTTTCTAGATTTTAGGGGTAGTCCAGTTCACACCTGTATACATGTCTACATTTCGCAGGAATAGGTACGTGACAGAAAAAAACTAAAACATAAATATTGCTTAGTGTTCATGTGGTGCGAAATGCTTTGAAAATAAGCGTTATACTTCAACATGAGCCCAGATGAATCACAGATTATACAAATGTTATTTACGCTAAGATCTAATATTAAATTTATTTTTTCAGGTATGGCACCCTTCTAATAGTGGACACAGTGGTGTCCCTTGTAGCTGTCCCATTCCTAATGGACGAGTGGGAAGTGGACGCCGTGTACACGTCCACTCAGAAGGCATTCAGTGGACCAGCTGGCTTGTCGCCTGTCGGATTCAGTGCAAGAGCCGAGTGAGTACTGAGTGCTTCGAATCTATTTGTACCATTAGCTTTTCTGTTCAGGAAAAATATAAGCTGAAACTGTAAATTTCAAATACTTACTTTATTGTCTTCAAATCATAATTAGTTAGTATTATAAACTAAAGAAAGAAGGAAAAATATCCGAAGTAAGTAATCAATTTGAAGGATGAATTTACAAAAACACGCAACATTGTCCACTGAACAGAGAAGCAAGTGACAATTTAAACAAGTCTCACAGATGGGTCACGAGATCACATAAACAAAGGCCTCTCTCATAAAAATGTATTCTATCAGTAATCTGGTTCCCAAGCTTTGCTTAGTTTAGGGCTTGATCACGCTGTGTACCAATATTTATTTATTTTATTGACTAGGTTAGACAATTACTGATGTTGCAAATGAGCAACATTGTTAGACAATGTTGCTCATTTGGCTAATTTGGATAAGCAACATTGTTAGACAATGTTGTTCATTTGCAACGTGGGTAATCAATAAATCAATAATTTTGTCTTTACAGGAAAAAGATTAATGAGAGGAAACACCTACCACCATTTTATTTTGACATTAAGCTGTTGGCGCAGCAGTGGAATTGTTATGGCAATACGAGATTGTAAGTTTTCTGAAAACTTAGAACTGAATTTTCATTCTTAGCTTTATATGTAACTGAAGAATATATTTTGAATTTTTACAGTAAATTTATCATATAAGTACCTAGCTTGGCGGTTAATAGCTTATGAACCATTTAATTTATTTGACAATAGGCAATATGCGTCTGATTCAAAAGCGGGTTAAACGTATTTTTCTATGAACATTATGGCTTTAGAATAGGCAATATGCATCAATTTTTTTTATGGTTTTAAACGATAGGTTATATCGTCAATTAACCGTAACAAAAATTCCAGCGCCGAAAAACTAAAATTTTATAACAAAAATAATTTTTAAAATTTATCAACATTTTCATGCACTTGAAACGGACGTGACGTCACAAGTCACCAAAATTACACGCGCTTGTAGGTAGAAAAAAAAAACTTTCTGTCGAGTTTGAAGGAGTGTGACGTCACAGCATACGTGACAAATAGCGTTGCGTTTCAAGTCTTATGAAATTCCCACTATATTTTTGCACTTTTTAATTATTAATTTCTAAGCGAAAATAAAATAATATTAAAAAATAATTACACACACATAATTCTAAAGCCATAATGTTCATAGAAAAATACGTTTAACCCGCTTTTGAATCAGACGCATATTGCCTATTATGTGTGTATAATTATTTTTTAATATTATTTCATTTTCGCTTAGAAATTAATAATTAAAAACTGCAAAAATATAGTGGGAATTTCATAAGACTTGAAACGCAACGCTATTTGTCACGTATGCTGTGACGTCACACTCCTTCAAACTCGACAGAAAGTTTTTTTTCTACCTACAAGCGCGTGTAATTTTGGTGACTTGTGACGTCACGTCCGTTTCAAGTGCATGAAAATGTTGATAAATTTTAAAAATTATTTTTGTTATAAAATTTTAGTTTTTCGGCGCTGGAATTTTTGTTACGGTTAATTGACGATATAACCTATCGTTTAAAACCATAAAAAAAATTGATGCATATTGCCTATTGAAAATCAACTCTAAGCTGTGAGCTCTAAAATGTGAATAAAAGCATCGTGAGGAAACCAGTTAGCTTTCTAATGGCGGCGATAGGCTTGCATTGCAACCTATCACTTATGGCATGCTAACTTTTGCAAAATGTGGGCCTGTACCAGTACAAAACAATCAGATGCAGTCGTGATCGTGCTCAGTTTGTCGCTTTTTTTTAAATTATACCTACTTACCTCATAATTCATAATAATTTATCAATTCAGCAAGGCCTTAGAGAATATTTTTTTCTTGTTAGGTACTCATTATGACAATGAAAAGAGATGGCAACAGATTTAGCAGCCATCTAAGCTCAAGGAAGCCTCATCCATTATGAATAACATGGTGTCTCTTTGCAGCTATCATCATACAATGAGCCCGCCTCTACTTTGGGCAATTCGAGCTTGCATCAAAGAAGCGTGTAAAGAAACCTTACCAGCTGCATGGGCCCGACATGCTGCCGTCACAGCACATTTCCACAAACGTCTCCAATCTCATAAGTTCGAATTCTTCGTACCAAAACCAGAAGATCGACTGGCGACGGTCACTTTGATAGTATTACCGAAAGGCTATGATTATATGGAGGTGGTGAAATATATCAGATCAAAGTATGTATAGATGGAATTATAGTACTTCATTATGACACTTAGATAGGTTAAAAATACAATATGTGAATGAAACAGTTCACTACTACAGGCTAATGATGATGATGATAATGGTGATGATAATGATGCTGATGCAGAAGATATGACATTTGATGGAATTACAAGACAAGCACAGTAAACTGTTTCATGATTCATATTTAAAAATATATCAAAAATGGGTAATTTTAAATGTACGATGTTGCATATCATACTCGTAGTAAGACTGTATGCATGGTAGGTACGTACATTTTGATGGCAACATTATAAGTATAATCTTAGTGTTTTTTCATCATATTATGTACCTACAAGATGAAGTAGTTGTATTTATATGTAGGGGGACTCCCTTTTCCGCAATTAGACTCAAGGGTGGTTCTTTTTGCGTGAAGACGAAGTGGTTGGTCGGTTAGTAATAGACGCAAGACAGTTAGAGACCGGAGACAGCGGGAACTATTATTGATAAAAAAGAATGAATTGCCGCTGGCCCTGTTCACGTGGATATGCTCATCGGGGACAACGGTAACCCATCATAAGACATAAATCCTATTTTTTTCCAGATACAACATTCTCATCTTCGGAGGATTGGGTCCCACTGCTGGCAAGGCTCTACGCATCGGAATTATGGGCATCAACTCAAGAATTGAATTAGTAAATGCAATAGTCGATGCTTTGATTGACGCTATGGTGGTTCTTAGAAAATCATCACTTTAGGACAATAAGTTTGAAAAGGCATGGTTGTATCCTCATTATCTAAAGTAAGACGTTTTAAAATAAGGAGTGAAATAATGTCTCATCGCATCGGTCGGATCAGATCTCTGTATTCAAAATCAAAGTGTGTTCACAGGTCATTTATTTCATTTACTGTTTGATAAATTTACAAACTATTCACTGGTTTCATCTAGGTATATAGGTGATGGTGGATTTAATTTGCTGTAGGTACTTACCTATCTGAAATTTTGGGTATAACTTTATAATCAAATTAGCGTTACAGTTTTGTTTCTATTTATAGGTATAATTGGACTGGAATAATGTTACATTAAATAGAAAAAACAATGCAATACAAGCGATTTCATGGTATTCTTTATGGCCATTAGTTATGTTATTCGCAAGCCATAGTTGACTACTTTTCTATTGTTAGATCATACAAAATTATTTAAAATCATGAAAACTTTTGTAAATAAGTTTCCGTTACGTCGAACAGCGTATAGCCAATACAATAACACTATAGATACAAACTCCTCACATATTTTGATGGACTAGAACCCACAACGAAACGCGAAAAATTTCTTTAACAATGTTTTATTTTTGGCAATGTTTCTTGAGAAAATGTTTATAATTATCTCTAGAAAGTCGTGTAATACAAGAATAAATAAAGTGTTAACTGGACCTCATCTAACAACTCAGAGAAACAAAGCTTACATTCCTAATAATACCTTTAAATTTCACATCCATTGATGAGGCCCTGGATACGAATGAAAATAATCTTACACTCAAAGACGTATCGCTAGCTACATGGCATTCATTTCCATCACATCGATATATTTGGACTAGCTTCCTTAATTACTTACCTAAACCTTTAAACCTCGTAATTAAACAAAACTAGTCACGAAATTTGCATAAACTTAGGTAAATTATCATAATCATGATTTATATTAACGGTACAATCCGTAATATTAAGTATACAATGTTAAAACGTAAAGTATCTATAACAAAATATCTTACTATTTACAAATTAATTTCTGTGACAATCCTATTGTCATAACTACAATTTGATTACAAACATAAGTTACCTACGCAAAATTAATACCTATTAAATATCATCATAGTTGCAACTGAAAGCATTAAACAAAAAGATATAATATTATAAAAACAGGGCCCAATAAAGGTCCCTGGGTAACTCATGTTTGTAATATTTTCTTCCTATGTATTGATACATTTAAATAATTCCTAATTCGACACAGGTTTAAAACTAGAGCTAAAATTATAACGTAGGTAATAAACGATTCAGTAAGGTTACAATGTATGGTACTAAACAAAGATACAAAACTAAAAGCAAATGCACAAACAAGGCGACCAATACAATGTGTTCTGTGATGGTTCATACAGATACCTACATGTGCGAGTCCATATCATTACAATAGCAAAGTAAATAAATATGCATATAAGTAGTTATTCAAGTTTATATTTACATTTAAGAAAATATGGCACATCTTTATCGACCGCGCTCGCACCTTTAAAGTTCCTTGCTCGAGCGATCGAGCCCTTCTAAACACTAATCAGTGGATCAACTTCTGAGAGAACCAAATAATTCTCAAAATAAACAAAATAGCCTTTAAATGAGACTAAATCTTGAGTGTAATGTGGTCTTTCAGATTTGAGACATAACGGATGATAATGTAGTGCGCCTATGAAATTTCGTGATAAATCATAATACCAATTAAAATACCGGTGGGTAAATATATTCAACGCCGTCAACAGTAAAGCTATTCCAATCGATCCTTGCCGTTGCGCGGCCGACCGTTCCTACCGTCTACAATATCAATCAGGTAAAGTTGTAACAAGACGAAAAACTAGTATATGGTATAAAATCTAATTTAAAATATCACCAGAACTATTAGAATTAAAAAATAAATTACCTAAGTAATAAATTCAACGATCATATTGAAAACTGAAATACACGAATAGAACAGGTATTTAAGCTAACTAAAAAATGTAAAATGGAGATAAAATAATGATTAGCTAAGGAGAAGAATTAGAGGAACTTTGACTAACCAAGACATTTATAAATGAATAAAAACGATGAATCGGAACTAAAGTAAGATACGATCTCTTCAAATACTAGTCCTTCGAATTGCCACAATTCAATACCCAGTACAAACTAAAACTAGAAATAAACACATTCGAATCGCACGAGTACATAAAATACGTCAGTCTAATAGAGCGAGTCACTCTTAGCCTACACAGTCTGGGTATATAGACGGGTCGGGCGCTAACACAGCTTCTTAACATCTTCAAAAGCCTAAATTGTTTAACCATAGAAAAAGTTAGAAAACTAAATGATACATTTTAAAAAGGTTTATTTTATACAAACGAATTGTGTTATCAAGATCTTTTAAAAGCAAAGGTATATCGGCCCGAAGTCTTCTGTAGGCAATACAATCGAAGTTCAACGACTCTTAGTCATCTCTCTTGCTCCAAGCGCAAGGTATGAACAGAATCTCAATCGAAAGTTCAAAGGATCGCCCAAAAAGACTAATTCAAGTGTTGTCGCAACCGTCGTTTACACAATCGTAGAACCTTATATTCTCAACTGCGCAGCTTTTCAGCTGTGATTTCAGCCACGTCAACAATGCAGTTCGTAAAATTTTCTTAGTCATTGACGTAAAAAGTTTTACAGGTGTAAAAGCTTGGTTCATGGCCTAGGCCGAAAGTGGATGTTTTGCTAGTACACTCGAGTAGTAAGATATTAAAATAAACTAAGTATTCACATTCAAATTAGGTCATGCCGGTAAAAGATCATGTGAAAAATTGTCAAGCCGAATAGCTAGTTACTAATAGTGACAAAGGGATGTGAAATATCAAAGCAGCTTACTCTGATGGTCCTGAACTGCATTAGCTTAACCAAAACCACACGACTTAACAAGGATCTTAGCCAAAAACAGCGCTGTGTCTAAACTGCAGCGTGACTTTACGAACCACTGTCTTATCCAATAACTACTGCAACGGCATACCACTACACTGCAGAGTCCCTTTACTGCTCAGCGAAATTCCGGGAGCAGTATCGCAGTTGCCAGAACTGTATGACTTCAGCTGCGTACTACTGTCTTAGCCAATAACTATACTGCAGAGCAGCATACCACTAGACTGCAGTTTCTTAGATGCGCTCAGCTTGGTGGTGGATGACGTGTGGCGGGTCTTTGGCGTCGGTGACGAGTGCATGCACAGCACGAGTCGACGCGCCGTCGCTTCTGGCAGGAAGCGCGCCCGCAGCGTTTGCGGACGCATGTTACTTCCCCGTCCTGAAAAAGGAAGAAAAATGATTATTTTGTCACGCTCTCGTAACTCTTACAACTCTTGCTCTCTGACTGTCTTCGATGATATTGAAAAACAGAGAGAAAACTGACGTAGGTACAAGGACAAGCAAGACAGTTGAATGGAAACGAGGTACACTTCTCACAATGGATCTACGCATGAGGTGAGTTTAGCTGTTTCGCTGCGCAGTAGAAAATGTTGTATGAAAAAGCTGCACTGCGCATCGAAACGGCTAACTTCACGAATGCCTAGATCCATTGTGAGAAGTGTAGGTGTTCTGGTTAATAACAAACATTGGTCACGATGATAAAAAAATATCAAAAATAATATGATCAGTAGTACCTCTGGGACCACATAGGATAGTTTTAAGAGCTAGGTGGTTCTAATCCTGTTCCTTAACCACCAATACCGTGAAGAACCAGAGTAACAAACACGGTTTGGGGCGTAGCTTTCTAAACAGGGATTTCGCCACTTAAATCAATTTCAGTGGGGAGCCAACAAAGTGAGGATCGTGAAAGTAAGTAAAGTAACTACTTGTTATGATGATCTTAGATCTTACCTTGCACCTGCAAGTGACACATCTCTGCTCGCCATGCGAGTGTATCGACGGATGAACCTCCTTGCCGTTAGGCAGAGGTCCGTCGGGGAATTTGCAGCCGCCTTCTGCCAAAATCTCTTCGGCTGTTCGCGGCGCTCCCTGGTCTTTTGGCGTTTCTTCGTCTGGTTTCTTTGCTCTTGGCTGCAAAATTAACAAACCATTTATTATGATTGGATTAAAGCAATAGACTGATGATCGAAATAGAACTAAAGCATATTGCTTATTGTTTATCATGCATTATCAGGTATCAGTTAAAAAGGTCAAAGAGAATGGCGTAATAAAGAGTCTACCCAAAAGTGGGTAGAAACGGGCAGAAATGATGATGATAAGGTTATCAGTAATTTTTTATAGTTTTTGTTCATGGTTAAAATATAAATCTAGCCTCTACTTTGGAAGGATGTCCGAAAGATCCCAGTCTAAACCTTCCTTCTTTATTTCTCCAGAATTGATTTTTTATTTGTTCAAGCATGAGCGTAGCTATAGCTTTGTTAAGGGGAGGTCCAAGGGTTCCAAAATACAAAGATTGACTAGGTTTTCCCCGAACGGCTAAGGGGGGTCCGGACCCCCAAAACCCCCCTTAAATACGCCCATGTGTTAAGCGTGTAATTTTCTATTAAGAAAAAAATCCTTTCAATAAATTGATCAAAAAGCCCTTAGGTACCTCAGGACAAACACGGCAGCAAGCTCTCTTGTCAATTCTATAGGCCTCCTTCTCACTGCAGTGAAGGGCAGGACAGCGAACTCTCGGGCAGTGTATCTGTCTCGTCTCGAAGTTGCAAGTACAAGTGACACAGGTGTCGTATCCTCCTGGCACTAGGTACGGATGCCAAGAAGAACCGGGTGCGTATTGCTGACCAGCCAACTCACAGCTACCAGTGTCACTCCAGATAGCTGTGGTTGAATCTGTGAATAGGCAAGGTGGATATGAAGAGGATGTCCAAAAAGGTAACGATAAGTAAAGCGATGGATTAATGGCTCATTTACATGATGTGAGTTTCTTACCTTAGTTTTGATCAGAACCATGTTTGTGTTAAGGATATCGGCGTTGAAGCTGCTACACAGTTATTAACTTTTGCAGTTTCATCGTACTTCCGTAAACTATGTTCCTACTTGTCTGTTCTGAATAAAATGATTTGATTTGATTTGTTTACCTCTAAGATGCGAGGAACTAGCTCCATGACAATTCAGAGACAAGCTATTATCGTCCTTCCACGTATGATTTCAATGTTTAGTTTACATTGTCATTGTTTTGACATTGATGACGATAATCGCCTCTTCGGGGCGAGAACCTCGCATCATGTAAATGAGCGTTTAATGTTTCGATGATTTAATATTCCGAGTGTTCGGAGCCTTGACAAAATAGCAAGAAAAATAAGTTTAACAAAAGAGCTGAGTAAACGGTATCATATTCTACTAACCAAATGTGATTTGATTATCATTATGTAAGGTCTAAAAATACAGGCGTTTATTTCTTGTTCATCTGAATGACTATCTCAACTGAGACGCCACCTTCATGACTTCATGGCCTTCATAACTCGATGTCAAACTTATTTTAAGGTTTATTAATTGCAATGGTTTAATCTCATGTAGTTCAGGTACGACAGGACTATTTTCAGTCACCGTTTTCACTATGTTAGGAATAATTCCATTCAAACTTACTGGTGCAAATAGGGCAGCACTGTCCTTGCGGCATTTGCAATGGAGTAACGCAGTTGATATGCGGGCACTGCACCGGCTCGCAGCGAGGCACGCCGTGCATACACACACACTTTGAACATGTCTGGAAATTACAACATGTTCACTTTATTTACTTAGTACTTATGTATGTTCAAATGAGCTAGTTGCTAAATCTGGGGACGGAGTTTTTAGGCGCGGGACATACAGAAAAAACGTAAGACGAGGACGCGTCTTAGACATAATGTCTATTCCGCGTCGCGCCGCAAAACATACCTACCTACAGAAGAGACGGGGCGCCGCACACAGGGGTATTAGACCCAAAAACACGTACAAAATTATTTTTCGCTTTATTTGACATTATTTTGACATAATATGTCAATTAGAATCGAAAAATAATTTTATTAAGCTGATCTGATGATGGAGTCAGGAGCTGTTCCACGGAACTCCTCAGTAAGTATGCCGATTGAGTTGAAACTCGGCATATCTGTCAAGTTTCGACTACAATGTAATAATATGGTGACAGCGAGCTGATCTGATCATGGAGTCAGGAGCTGTTCAACAGAACTCCTCAGTAAATGAGCCGATTGAGTTGAAACTCGGCATATCTGTCAAGTTTTGACTACAATGTAATAATATGGTGACAACGAGCTGATCTGATCATGGAGTCAGGAGCTGTTCAACAGAACTCCTCAGTAAATAAGCCGATTGAGTTGAAACTCGGCATATCTGTCAATTTCTGACTACAATGTAATAATATGGAAACAGCGAGCTGATCTAGTAATGGAGTCAGGAGCTGTTCAACAGAACTCCTCAGTTAGTAGGCCGATTAAGTTGAAACTCGACATATCTGTCACGTTCCGACTAAAATGTAATAATATAGTGACAGCGAGCTGATCTGATGATGGAGTCAGGGGCCGTTTAAATGAAATTCTCAGTGAATAAAAGTAGAACATCCGTGTTTGGGCTCTTTTGAATCAGCTCATCCTTACCACTGTGCCTTGTAATCACAATATTTTCCTGATGAAAACATCTTCACTCCTGTCGGCAGCAAGCCTGGTCTTCATTTTTTATTTAATCTTAGAAAATTTGCAGCGAAACTCTTGTATTTGTTCAACGGAAAATTATGGCTATGGAGTTCTCCATAAAATCCCACTTTGAAAATTCTCTCACTGTGCTAGCTTTCACCATATTAAGCAAATATATATTCTCGGGTCTTAATGCTGACACCAGAACCACCTACATGCGAAAAAACGCAGATATTAGAGTATGAAGTGCATTATTAATTTTGTTTTGTAAAATATCGTCATCAAAGAAAAATTAAAAAAATATATAATAGGCAAATTTTGGCACCCAATATTTACGTATTCTAAAAGTAGGATAGTTACATCAACTCACGAAAACAAAACATATGCCGGGCAACACCCGGCAATACAACAAAAACTCTAATGTATACATTTTTGAAACGAAATATCATGAGTTTTTTTTGCGGTTCATAAAAACTACAATATCTACTAATATTCTCGTATTATTTTAAAATTATTAAGTAAAACGAATAGTACATACCTCGTTAAATAGTATAAATCATACAAATAACCACTCCTAACTTCTCCACTTCTTTAAAATATTCCTGAATGCAGGACTGCAAAATCGTTTACTTAGTGTTAATTTACGTACTTGGTTCAAAGCACTTATAAAACGTTTACCTGCAACTTAACGCAAGCCTACGAAAATAAAATGGCAGTTGACTTTTGTGCTGAATGTATCTAGGTATCAACTTATATAATCTGTTTTTGAAAATTGCATACTTTGCATACATTGACTTTTATACGTGTTTTCGGGTCGAATACCCCTCAGTGCGCCGCCGTCACATTTTGTATGAAAGGGACGCGGAAGAGACAAATATCTGCGCCCCGTCTCTTCTATCTGGCCTGCGCCTTAGGCCGTTTGATGGCCTCGGCCATGGCTTATTGACTTAAAAACCAGGACGATTTACCGCGCCTACGTCACGGGTGGAATATTAACTCCAGCAAAATGTGGACATTAAATAATTATCATGTTTGGGCGTGGCTCTACCTCTTTAGAAAACTGTAGTTGCGTAGCAGAGCCGCAAGAAATGTGGGATCCATGTCCATTTTATCATTTTTACACTTCACCATGTTTACATGATCAGCAGATTATATCTGATGATACGCCAATGCGTATCCATAAAAAACTAGGAATATCATGATATCAATATATCATGATATTCCTAGTTTTTTCTGGTGTCTTCTATGTTTATGACCATTGACTGTAAAAGTATTAAAAATATAAGTACACTGGCCTCCAAAAAAATCGACCCACCTTGTATTTTGCTTAAAAAAGTTAAAATAAGGAAAAATACTTATAATTTTTATATTTTTTATAATTTCTGGGATAGGAAATGTAATTATGCGTCACATTTGTCATAATTTGTGCCACTTGATGGTACTTATCGATATTTTGTAACAAGAATACCCATAAGTGCAAAATTTGCTAAAACTGGTGTTGACCGGTTCGAGACGTGTACTTCGTTATTACAGCACTTTTGTTTTATTGTTTGTTTTGTGTGTTATGTTTAATTATTGAAGATGCATTTTTGTTAACTTTTGCATACAAATAATGGATCCAACTGAAACTGAGGCTACCTACGCGTTTTGTGGCTTTAATTCAAAAGGGTTAAGTCAACGTTTTGTGGCCAGAACAGTAAATTTTAGCCGTTCATCAGTGCCTCGCGTATACAAAAAGTTTCAAAAGACTGGTCTGTATCAACGAAGATATGAATCAGAAAGAAATCGTGTCACATCGGAGAGAGATGATCACTTTCTTGTGCTAGCGTCTCTACGAAATCGGCATCTCTCTGGTGTTGATCTTCAGTGACGTCTACAGGAGGTACGTGAAGTTACCATAAGTGAGAGTACGGTGAGAAGCAGGCTTAAGGATGAAAATGTAATACCACATAGGCCTGCAAAGGGACCTAAATTAACCACATCCCATCGCCAAGTTAGACTTTAGTTTGCTAGGGATCACGTGAACTGGACAGTTCAGCAATGGGAATCTGTTCTCTTTAGTGACGAGTGCCGAATGACTTTATTTGGCTCAGGTGGCTGTCGTAATGTCATGAGACACCCTGGAGAACGACATGCTCAATGTTGCTTTAAAAAAACCTTGACTGACGAGGGAGGTTCGTTTATGTTCTGGGCTGGCATATCTTTGACCGGACGTACGGACGTGGCTTTTATAGAGAGAGGCGTTTTAAATGCTCAGAGATACGTCTTAGGAATCTTAGAAGAATATGTTGTGCCTTACGGAGGTTATTTTGGAGAAAATTTTGAGTAGATGGATGATAATGCACGGCCCCACGTAGCTAGGATTATCACACAGTACTTAGAGGAGGTCGGTATTCGCGTTATGAAGTAGCCAGCCAGGAGTTCAGACGTGAACCCAATAGAGCACCTGTGGGACCAGCTGAAACAAAAGGTTAGAGCCCCAAATCCAGCTCAAGCAACAATAAGTGATTTAAAGACTGCCATCAAAGAAGAATGGGAAAGGGTTCCCCAAGAAAGCATAAAAACTCTCATTAGGTCGCTGAAACAGCGAATGATGGCCATCATAAAGGCAAGAGGGGGCAACATGCAATATTGAATAATTGATTATTGTTCCAAAAAACGTTGTGTCACTTCAAAATCTTAATGAAACAAACCGGAGAGCAAAGATTTATTTTTCGCTTTTTGTTAAAGTTGTCTTTTTTATTATTTTTATTGATAAACCATGTTATTTATGTCATAAAATTGCTGCCATTAAACAGATTCAGCAAGATAATCCACAAGTTTAATCAATTTATGTCATGTTTAAACAAAAATGCTAAGTTTTACGAAAAAATCCAAGTGGGTCGATTTTTTTGGAGGCCAGTGTATTTCGCATTCGCGGTTTTCGTATCTTAATTCGTAATTCTCAATATTCATGGTAATTCCATCAAATTACCTTTGTATCGGTCCAAATCTCTCCCGTTTTGTACAGCTTGTCTCCGTGAGAGCAGTAGCCCTGGTTGAGTCTGAATATAGCGTTGTCTGACAACTGATCTTCCGTCGGTCCCGCAGTGAACTTGGTACTGAGTTCATTGTCAGAAGTCCCCGGGACTGAGGGCAAGCAGGAAGGAGGCACGCTTATCTGTAAGAAATTAAGAATATAATTATACAGATATCCCTACGCATGTATGTATAGGTATCTAGATTATATTATGAAAATCTAGCGTTGTTGGCTCTACGGGATCGAATCAGAAATGATTCGATCACGGGTCACCGACATAGTCAAACGGATTATCACGTTAAAATGGCAATGGGCAGGCCATATAGCACGCAGAACAGATGGCCGATGGGGCCGAAAAGTTTTCGAGTGGAGGCCACGGACCGGCAAGCGTAGTGTTGGACGTCCATCGAGAAGATGGACAGACGACCTTGTAAAAACTGCAGGTCGGCGGTGGATGCAGGCCGCTTCCAACCGCAACACATGGAAATATTTGAGGGAGGCCTATGTCCAACAGTGGACGTCCAACGGCTGAGATGATGATGATAATGATGATGATATAGGCTATGTAAAAAAACCAGAAAATAATTAGTTCTTGAGACAATCTCTCTGCAGTTCGACGCTAGTATTATTTTAAAAATGTTATTTTCTCACCTTTCCATTTCCCATATCTGAAGCAGCATGAACAATTAAGTTCGTTTAGGTCAAATTTAATCGTAATTGGTGACGTTAAAAAAAAGTTGATAAGGAATTTCATGACGAATTGAATATGGTCGGTTTATTACTATCATACAAATTAAACTGTTTCACGTCTACAATACATTTTTCCAGGCTGCTCGATCTCGAGGTTTTATACAAGTTTTATAGCATACTTTCCAGCCCTTCAACTGTCACCACACAAAAAATCACGTCAATCCGTCGCTATGTTTTGACGTGAAAGCAGGACAAATAAACAAACAAATAAACACACTTTCACATTTATAATATGGGTACGGATAACTGACCTGGGGTATTCGCGTGCGCATCAGCACAGTGACGTTATCATTAGACCGCAGCTCCAAGTAGGCGGCTCCGACGTGCAAAGCGACCAGTTCGGAGCCGGTCGGCTCCAGCACCCAGCCTTCCTCAGGACCCAGTTCACGGGCGCTTCCCTCCACTCCGGCGTGGGTCTCCAGCCACCAGGAGGAACGGGAGCGAGCGTTGCTGCCTATCACTACCGTCTGTGGAATAACATTTAGAAATGTTCATAGCATTTCCGGGAATATAGAGGTATTTGCCCTGTAGTAGGAAAATACAGACAAGAAATTTGACGACCTCTGTGGCGCAGTGGGTGAAGGCCGGCCTGTGACGCAGGAGGTTGCGGGTTCGATCCCCGCCGCGGGACAAAATGTTTGTATGATCTGCAAATATTTGTCTCGGGTCTGGATGTTTTCTATGTATATTATGTACCTATGTATTTACAAAAAAATCAGTCGTGTGGTTCCCATAACACAAGCTCTGCTTAACTTGGGGCTACATGATGCTGTGTGAAATGTCCAACATTATTTATTTATTTATGTTCAGAAATACAGAAATAGTGTTAAAAACATAGCTTTGGTAAATAAACAATACTTTTGAAAAGCTTCAAAATCGTTCTTACAAATCGCTTTTTACTGTCCAGCTCAGTTTAGTACTTATCAAACAAAATGCAAAAAAGGAGTAGTCGTAGACACTTTCAAACAATGTTTAACATTGGCATACCTATGCCCACATTTTTCTGTTGTTGGCATACTACACGTGTCGTGTTGTAAGCCCATCGCCATCTAATACATTAGTTTTTTATTAGTGGTCTCTATTTATTTGCCTTTCCATACGTTCCACTCTAAGCCATCCTTCACAAAGTAACTGGATAAAACTAGCTAACCTCATAGTAGAATCCGCACAATGAGTCCACAGACACCCAAGCCAGTCCCGCCATGGTCGTTGGCAGTCGGATCTGGCTGGTCCTCTTCAGCAAAGCAGGTCCAGACCCAGCCGCATCAGGAAGCATTCGTGACGTCAATCTTCCACGCAGAGTTGGAGGACCTGTAAAACGCACTCTGTTTCAAAATTCAAATTTCAAAATTCAAATATCATTTATTGACTGGCCTCTTAGCTCAGTTGGTAGTAGCTCTGCCTTCTGCCCTGTAGGTCGTGGGTTCGATTCCCACCCAGAACAAACATTTGTGTGATGAACGTAGATGTTTGTTCTGTGTCTGGGTGTTATAAAATATTCTATGTATGCATTTTAAAAAAAAGTATATACTTAGGTAAGTATTCTATCAGTTATCTGGTTCCCATAGTACAAGCTTTGCTTTGTTTGGGGTTAGATGGCGCTGCGTGAAATGTCCAGCAATATTTATTTATTTATTTATTTTATTTATTCAGTAGGACTGCTATGACCACTTTGAAACGTCTTAAGACCTAGGTAATTCTACTCCTGTTCTTTCGCGACCAGAAGCGAGTTTCAAATAATGTTAGGATATCATTATTGGATAGTTGTATAATCATCATCATTTGCCATTATACAGTCTTGCAGATGGTTTAGGTGACGTCAGTCAAGTTACAGAGTTGTATGACTCTCTTAAAAATTTGAGTTTCAGTTCAGACGTGTGATCCAATAGATGACACATATTTGCCTTATCTGCGGGCTTAAAAAGGTCCCTATTGCAGAATCGCACTAAAGGAATTGAACTATTGCCATCTTTTTTCATTGACTGAGAGTGAAAAGAGATGACATTATAGTTCATTTCAAATTGTGATTCAGCTTTAGCGACCTTTTTAATTCCACAGATCAGTATTGCCATTCAGCATGGTGATGCTGTCAGAGCCTTGGGCATGTTTCCGACTGGCAGACTTGGATCAGTCGAGCTATCTAAAAATCATTAAGTATCGATTATAAAATGTATCGTTAGATGTCTCATCTGGTTTTAATATGTTTTTTAAAGTTTTTAAAAAAATATTGATTTCTGTAAATAAAGGAGATTTTGTACCTACTTATATAAAAACCATATTTCATATTAGACTTGGAATATTCTTACCAGTATCAGCCCCAATATGGACAGCTAGTTGGTCTTCATACAAAGGCTGGAAGATCCTCGCACTAGGTCTCGCTAAGACACCCATTCGAGTGTCGAGAATTTCCACTTGCGAGTGCCTCTTGCCTTGCTCTTCAACAAGAGTTATTTTGGGGTCTATTGCACCCAAATTGTCTATCTGAAATAGAGGAGGAAAGAAAAATGTATGTTTTTGTGTTTTAGATCACCAGTCGAGCTATCAAAAACAGATAAAAAGAAGCAGTCTTATAATTTGCTGAGCCATGATTTATTTTTTACTAGAGGCACTCAACACCACGTTTGCCTGGTCAATACGTTTACATTAAACACTCTTGTCTTATGCCGTGGTTGTACTGTTGAAACGATTGCGACGCAACGGCGATATTGATAAAATTATTCGTGACATTACCTGCATACTCCATTACCATTCACCCATAACAATGTCCACTACCATTCAATTACAGGTGTTTATTTTATCGTTTTGTCACGTCGCCATCGCCAAGGCCTTTGTACCAAGAACCAATAAGACGTAATAATTTAATTTCATTATATAACTAGGACCATCTCAGTAGAACCAATGAGTCTATAATTTCAATGTTGTTATTCGTGGGGCCGCCTCTGTACCAATGTACCACTTAATTTTATAGTGTTAATCCACACTTACACTTTTGGATACCATTTTGCTTCCTTACCTGAATGTCATAAACGAGAGATCCATCCTTGTCGATATAAAGCAGCGCGAACCCTTCGGGTGACACGCTAGCTGGAGCTCTCTCTGCTACCAACGGCGCATGGAACATTTCACACGCCGCCTTCTGCCTCACACTGCCCACTATCCTCCTATCAGGAGCTCCCACAGCTTCTATTGTGAGCAGTAATCGACCTCGGGCCAAAGATCTGAGTTCTGCAGCGGACACGGGAGTGGAAACTTCCAGAACGTTCGTGTGGTAGTCGGGTTTTGCTACTCTCTGCACCTGAAAGAGTAGAATTCTTTTTTCCTTGGTTTTGAAATTTCATTTCATGACACACCAAAATCTTGTAACCCAAATTCAAAGATTTTCCTTATTTTCAATCAGTACATAACTTCAAAAGCTGATTCTGACTAACTATGACTTTGCAGTTCACTCGATAATTTCTAGAACCGTGATCAGTTTGCTTGTGATCTACTGTGTGAATGTCGGTATTAAATTTATTGCTCGTCATCCATCATCATGATGCATGAGCAGAATAAATAAAACTCAGTAATGCGAAAACCCATCCCACAGCATTGCTAGTTTCATGCCTACGCCCATTTGCATTTTCAATTCACCAATGAAAGGACCAGGTACGAAGCTAATTACTTAAGGCAGGAAGTCTTGCAACTCATTTGCCATTTCTCAACAGCAAGTAGAAATCAAGACACAAAGTTTAGTTCATTCTTGTGCTTTAATAAACTAGTCACGAGGGGTTCAACACGGTTAGGCCAAAGCAATTAGTACACAATGTTTTATTGATGGCACTTGCTTTTCATTAGGGCTGCAAACATCCACACCAAATTAGGACCGATGGATTCGTGTTTGCTTGGAATTTAAAAAAGAACGGACTAACTACACGCACGGTCTTCCCAAAGTTACCTGATCAATGATGGTCTGATTCTTCTCAGGTAATGTGAGCACTATCTTCACCAGATGAGAAGTCGAAGCGCTTTTCGGGAACACTCCATTGAAAACCAAAGCCATATAAAGGCTAGGAGTGGCACCGGCAACTCCTGTGATAATAGCAGTACCACCCCACCAGCCGTCCTCGTGGTCCATTGCTCCGTAATCCCGACAGGCTCCTTGTCCAAACGAAGGTGGAGGATGCTCGGGCTCCAAAAGTGTCGTGAACATCTCCGAAGTTAAGGCCGGATATCTGCAATAAATTGCAAGAATAATTTCAAAGGAAATTACTGGGATTACCCAACTATCATTATGGCGAGATCACACATATACCTAACTCAAAGCATAAAATACGTGTCATAATAGTCATTGAATAAGAAGAATGATAAATAAATGTCTAGATTACGACATCACGCAATTAAAAGAACGAATCAATTGAGTTTTCGCTTTGATCGCTAAAGCCGCCTTGCCTACATACGGTGGTATTTTCCAAGACTTATTTCTAATGAAACCGACAGATTTCCGTTATTAATCACACGGTTAATTTAATTTACGATCCAAAGCGAATAGAGCTGCTTGAGGTTTTCTCGGAATCAGTGAAGGACTTTACCGAGCAATTTTATACATAGCGTTTGTATGCCCCCAAATGGACCCGCATAAGAGTTGGCACAGTTCGCGACATGAATGCGAGAATAGCGAATGTCCGTACCTACCTGTCGATTCGGCCGCTCAAAGCGCTATCGATGGAGTTATTCCGTTCGTCACCCCAAAGCAGTGCGACGTGCAATTCTCCATCTCGCAATAAACTCTTGTACTGACGAGGTACTCGTCTCCAAACGCCGCATAACTGTTAGAGAGAACATCATCAAAAATGGCAAACAAACAGTAAGGTTACTTTCAATATTTGTATGTGTGAGTAAATACCTTATCAGTTTTTTCTTCATAAGTAGCGTGAATTCCAGGTATTTTCTTGAGAGACTGCTCGAGGAGCACTCGTCCAGCTTTATCGAGGAAGGCAAGTGCTCTAGGCTGCGCGCCTATCGAGGGGCTCAGGATGACGGACCAATAGAGATGACGTCGGCGGAACGTGAAGCGGGCAGTCGCCACTCCTGGGGCTACGGGCACTCCTGACATGTCGTCACGTCTCACGCAAAGTGGAGACCGACCCGTCAGGAATGAAGCAAAATCTACGATAAAAATCACTGTTTAGAAAGATCACAAATCAATATGTAAAAACAACGGCACAGTTATGAAGTCTTTTGGAATACGCAAATTATTTAGATTATGCCTGGAATACTATGCGACGTAGTAAAACATAAGTACACTTTATTATCCTATACCATTAAACGACCAAAATATTTAGATACCTATATGTATATTTGTATTCGCGCTCTCGAAAACGGCTCTAACGATTTCGATGAAATTTTTCAATACATGGGTTTACCTACGGAGGCTAAAAATCGATCTAGCTAGGTCTTATATCTAGGGAAATTCGTTTTCTTTTTCTCTATTTGCACCCAAGCAGAGCTCGATCGCCCAGATATGTGACCTAAGCAAGCTAGTTTCGAGCAGATGCTACTTAGTAGGATACAATTAGCACGTGTAAGTATACATAATAATATGAAAAGAGTATGCCCATGAAGAATCACGCTACGTTATAGCAAATAAGCCTGCTTTTTAGTAGTATGTGTCGATTTCATCAATCGAGTTAGATGTTTAGGTATATTGCACACATCAAGCACAAACATCGCAAATTATAATAAAAGCCCCGTTTTTATTTATACTCACATCTCATATTGTGTTCGTCTTCTTCAGCAGTGATGACCATTGGGCTGTCTTCCTGCACGATATCCGGCGCTGAAACAAACATTAACACATCAAAAACAAGTCGCCACGTGTGTGGCACTCGGATGGTACCGGTTTATTTACCTTAACTTAATGGTAATTGATATTTTCTACTGTAGGTGCTCAGCTGACGGGTGCGGCGCCTATGGATATCACGTTACCAATACCAGGGCATTTGGTTAAGCAAAGCTACTTCGTTAACGACGTGATTTATCAATTACGCGTAGTTATGAACAGGGCCGGCGGGCACATTTCATTTCAGTTTTATGATGTAGGTATTCGGAATCTAAGTGCAAATTGAAACTTGTTCATTCAGGTAAATGCGTTTAGTGCCGACTAAGGTGCATAATTATTGCTTCCCTGTTTAAATGGAAGGCGTACACTTTCTCCCGTCGATGCAACGGCTCATAAAAAGCAGTGGTTCGATGAATTGATCGCGGGTGACGTCCGCGTGGCCGCCGGCCGGTTCGCGAGACCCCCGACCCCTCCACTGTGGTTGATTGGATCAAATATTATTCAATCGGATCGGAGCGTCTAGACGGCGACGGCAGAATTTGCGATTTGCAATAAGCTTTCTTGTTGGGTCTGCTATGGACGGAAATAGAGGGAGCACTGACATTTTGCGCGACACTTTGATTGGTACTAGATTTTGTCTATGCGCTCGTTAAACGCTCGTAAACTACAATTAATCTGGCTCTGGCTGTAAATAATACTTTGAATCTGCAGCTCTTTGAACTCGGCGTTCTAAATAGTGGAACATTCACATGACATCACGGAAATAAGTCTCAGTAAAAACAATAAAATCAGAAGAGAAACATTTTAATAAGATTACAAATTGTAGCTTTGGAATAGGAGAAACGAGATCCAGATGTTGGTTTCTATAGTTAAAATAAATACAAGTAAATTATTCTCATTACCCACTGTGTTATTAATTATTATAAAGTTTTTGGTACCTACTGCCGTAATGAAGTAACGCGACAACAGTAAAAAAATATATTTGCAGCAGTAAGTATATTAGTGGACCGCTTCTTCTCAGGAAATTTAAGTTTAATCATACAAACAGGAGAATGACATGATAAACAAGCCATGCAAACAGTAGGTAGTCAAGATGAGCAGACCTGTTTACGTGTCTAGCTGAAGATTGTGATCTGGCACGGTGCGGCGCCGGTGGTCATAATTCACTCTGTAAATTCATTACATACCCGAGACAGCCCTAAATTTATTTGCAAATGGCGCCAACGCGTTGAGTAGCTCTAGGATATTTACAAGCACAACAAAGAGATGATCCAACAAATATATCGCTTCTTATAGGGTTGATACAGATTAACATAAACTTCTGGAAACATCGTCAAAGAATTAACAGGCATAAATGTTTTCGTTTGCTTTTGTAACACGTTAATGATAATACCCAACTGCAAAAAGTTTTAGTAGGTACCTACCAAAATTAAACTGCTAAATAAGATGAATAAGCCAAGTTTTATAATACCTACATAAATTTATTGGGTCCTCTAACGTTCTATATTATTAAATCTCCGAAAGAACGTATCCGTCAGTAACAAATCATTTGGCAGCTGATGATCTGGCAGCCCTAGTAAACACCCATAGCGAGTGCAAGCGGCTTCAAGCACCTTTGACTCGACGGAGTCGGCGCAGGCACACACGTCGCGCCTGCAGAGAATGAATATTTATGCGCTTGCATAGTTGCAGTACACAGAAGCGCGCGACTGTGGCGTCTCACCAACCGACAACCCTCATTAATGTCGTTTAGCGTAAATTTAAACTTTTGAAAGCAGCATACGTGACAAGACTGGAACCGTGACCGCTTCATTTTTAGTCCAGTCGTGTCTTAACTCTTTAGGCCTCTCCGGACGGGCGAGTTTTCCAATCGCGTGACGTAATGAGGCGCCACTTTGACGACGCTCATATCCAGTGCTATTACAGAGATCAAGAATGGTTTACATCTAGTAGGTTTTACAACATTGAGCAGTACATTAACAGCTAATGAGGCAATTCAAATCATAAACGTGAGTGTAAAATACAAAACGAGACATTAAATCGCACACCTCGACAGCTATATAAACTGTATTGTTACAAAACAGCTGCAGAGAGTGAAAGCTGTACTGAAATGAGAAACGATAACTTTCCTAATCCAGGCCTAGCTCGTTCAGCCTCTCAATGCACCTAATTATCTGCCCCGGGTTCCTTTCACCAGGGACAGAATGAGCATAGTTCTAACCAATTTGCGAGATTTACAGGCACACTATGTCTTGACTTTCAACGCAATACTATTTGAGAATAGAATAACATGGTTGGTAGACACAAACATTTCTGCGCTGGCGCCACGGGCCGTGGCGAAATGGATTTAACTAACAGACAAATCAGTCGGTCGATTGACAAGACAGTCAGCACGCTCGATCTGGTATAAAGTGGCTCAATCGTCTCTGTGATTGCACAATCGATCGAGCCAATAAACAGCATCTTAAGACAACTTAGTGTTCCTAGGGCTTTGCATATTTATGAGACGTTTAACGGAGGATTAGATAAATAACATGAATACTTGCATAGATAAGCCTGTACCGGAATTTCTCCCTCGAGTCAGTTTTCTGAATGATTATTCTTGTAGTACACTTTGATCTTGATTTACTGAAGCGGAACTGGGCCTTAATAACTTTGAATTCCTTGATTTATTTCCGACAGTTCAGTTCTCACATTGAGAACAATTTATTCCGTATATAAAAGTTCAACGTTCAGTAGCGAAGGTTAGGTGATTTTTATCACCTGCGTTTCAGTGGTCATTTGCAACATTGTAAGTACGGTAAATCTACAGCGAATCCTGTTGACCCATTGTCATAAACTTGAGGCCGCTGTGTGACCTTAGTAAGTGGATTATAAGTCAATTCTTATTTCTTAGGGCTGATTTTTCAATCGATAAATAACTTTTATCTGAGGAATAAATATGGCGTTATGACATATTTTCAATACAATATCTGTCAAATCGCATATTTATTTCCTCAGATAAAAGTTATCTAGGTATTGAAAAATCAGCCCTTAGTAAATTTTCTTTTAGTACCTAACCAAACCAATAGCAATACCCATCTTTGAAGCAAATATTTTTGGAAAGTTTTAGATAAAAACATCAAAGAAACTCTTCTATAGTATACAAGTTTTAGCGTAGAAGTGGATAGTGAGACAGACATCTACCTTGACCTCGCCGTGTAAAAATGTGAATTTCAGCTAATGTCGCGCCGCGCCCCGCGCCGCCGGCGCTGAACAAATAGGTACGTCTGGTGACGCAACAAACGCATCTAAAGCACAAAATACACTGGAGTTTACGTAGCAATTTCATTTTATTAAGAAAATATTTGATAAAGACTTAAATTAAACCGACGGATAATGATTAAGCCCAATGAAGTAGATCCTTAACTATTAAGTTTAAGAGCTGTAGAACAATTGAATTTCCGTTTCGAAAAATAAACATGAGCCAAGATTTTATGCTAAAGGAAGACATTGCGAAGCGAATTCGCAGCGAAATCAGCTTCAGACGTATTGAATTGACCATATCTTTCAAGTAGACACGACCGATTGTGCTGAGAGTATATTATAGGTGCAGGACAAGCCTACATCATCTCAACAGCATGCCAGGCACAAGAGCGTCCCTTTAAGTGTAAAAATTAATTGGGAAAGAGGCGTGATTTTGTGTAGGTATTTATGTACATGTATTCATTGGTTGCCGTGCGACACTGTTTTAGATTTAGACCATGATTCTAGATTACAATCTTAGTTCAAATATTTATGGTAAAAAACTCATTAGCCACCCAAATTATGCATGGGCAGAAATGCATACCTAAACCACAGAATAACTCGAAAGTTCTCAAGAAATCGACGATAATCATAAAACCATGCATTAATTTTACAAAATCAAGAAATTTTGTGGTATAGAACTGTTTATACTAACGACGATAATGTAAACAGATCCTAAATCCATTGTCCCATGCCACCTAAACATCAAACTGACAGAATTTGTAACTATGCCAGCAGTTCGATGGTATTTTAAGATTTTCCTGATTTTTTTACCATGACTCATTACATAATTGATAATAATAAATCGATAGTTCGTTAATTGTTAGGTTCTCGACCTGATTTACCATTAACCTACATGTTAGCCACACATAGATAACATTGATATATCGTGCCATTGTCTTACTGAGTGCGATTTTCTTATCTACAATTACCTGCGTAAAGACAAAGTGAAACGAGGCTTTGTTATGAATGAAAAATAAAATATGTATTTAGAATATACTGCTCCAACTTATTGAAATATGTTACTACGTATTATATTAGATTATGCGTTGAACAATAAAAGGCTCTACAACGACTAATTAATAAAAGTATCAGAGTTAAGGAAATGCGAACAAAGATGGTGCAAGACGCGATAGCTGCGTGCAAGCATTTCCAGGATCGAGGACGCCGAGCTCGTACCTCATTCTGAATTCCCGCAACGACAAACACAAACCACACAGGGATACAGCGAGAGTTGTTCGCTGTCGGCTCTACGCTAATTTATAGGTTATATTCGTAATGATTGTGGCAAAGAATGTTATAGCAAGGCGCGGTCTTATTGTTGTCGATAGGCACGCCGCGCGCCTGCTTCGTGCCCGTGCCCGCACACACGCCTGTATAACTGTCGCACTGAGAGAATGCAATGAGCGTTGGCTTCGATTCAACGTCCATTTCCATAAAATATAATTTCACCGAGATGAATGCATCTTAGGTACTTTTCTCGCTTAGATTTTGATGTTCGAATTGCGAAAAGCATGACGTTAACTCGAAATTCAACTGGGAGCGTAATGCACAACACGCGTCATATAAGGCATACTACCATACCTACTTTGTACAGTGTAATTTTTGCGTGAACTAAAATGGTTGCAGTACAGAGTTGGAAAATATTGGACAAGCAAGAATCGGGCCGTTCACGGTCGGAGATCCCTTGTACGGCGGCGAACGAGGTATTGTGCCGGTCGCGGTATTTCTTGCGGCGGCCTATGCAACACCGTTTACGGGCAACCGTTTACCCAAAAAACGTAGAACAACAAACCACGTCCGTGCTGTTTACAAGACGCGCAACACTTCGACCGCATTGCCCTGCGGTAAAACGATGCCGATTTGCATTTAACGCCTACAGCCTTGCTTGCATCACTGGGAGGGCCGAAACTCGAATGCATACATTTCTCTCACACCAACATTTCTTTTTTAAGTCTACAATAACAACGAATTCATTCAAATCCCTTTTCTGAAAAAAAATATTAAGAATGCTGTGTCAAGTTTTCCAATATTTGCTCTTGGTAAACTAATCGCGCAGCAGTAATGAGGCGCACGCGCATGTCGCAAACGGACACCTTGGCGTTTTCTCCATCACGTTTCGAGTTAAACGGGCATGAAATTATATTTGTTCTTTTAACTAAACAAATATCGTGATGAGATCGCTGTTTGAGCATCAGAGATTGTCTGCCACTTAATAATACTCGTTAAATGTTTGTTGTTTAGCTGATTGCGCAGCGTTTCATGAATGTTTGTTTTCGAAAACCATTTCATAAATCGCAGTATTTATTACTTCAATTGAGAATAAATAACATTGAAAGTCTTATTTATGCATTCAAATTATGAGTCTTTAAAAAAGCTTCACATTCGCGTGTTGCAGGCAATAAATCTTTATTCTTAACTGTATGATATGACGGCTGGCGATGGAGCTTGTTGATGGAATTTAATTAGAATTGGAGCGCGCTTTCCGATTGGCGAACCATATCGTATCATCTTCATCTGAATGGCCCCGTCGCTACTTTGAACCATTCTTTTACCACGCAACTACTTTATTGCGAATTTTAAAGGGTTTTACAAACACCAAAGGCGTGCTCGTTAGTTAATTTGTCTCCCACCGTGAGAGTTTTCATGACCAAAATTATGATACTTTCCAAAATTGACTTGAATTTAATCCGATGAATGAATTGCCAAGTCAAGTGTTGCGTGAGTAGTGGGTACATAGTCATTGAGGGCAAACACCTAGTGCATCGATAAAGAACTCAGTGGATACGTGAGAGACGGCACATCACATATTTTTTCACAATATATTTTCAGGAATGTTTACTTTTAATAACCATGTTCATGGATGATGTAATAGTTATTTGGTTCGTTAGATCCACCATCGCTATTCAAATAACAATGCTTAAATAAAACTTAACACAATTTGTCATTTTATTTACAAACACACTATCTAACCAAAAATTTAAATTTCAGCTTCGAAGCAAACCAATTTGCTTTTAGACGGGCAATTATTATTAAAATCGCTTCATTCTAGACAACGAAACTAGTAAGTTTAAGTAGTGAATGTTGAACGCGCTTCTTTACTCCATTACAATAATATCTGATGTTTATAATTATTGACTTTGAAGATAATGCCTAATTTAAGAAATAAAACAATCAAGCATAACGTGAAGCAGCTAGACGAAGTACTTACAAAAAAAATTACTGAATGTAGAGTTTATAAACTTCTCTACATTGACTCCGTTTAATTCGGTTTGGCTGAGCAATTATTGCTTAAAAATTGCCCGTTTGTAAGCTTCTTTATATAATTTTATTGGCTATCATTCAAAATGTCATATAGACTGATGTCTATATCACCCTATGACTACGTATTGAACCAAAAATAAACCTCGTACTTGCGACGGCTTTAAAATTATCAGTCCTATAAAAGTGAGTTTTACTCGTGGGTACCTTTGCCTGTTTTCTACTCGACCGTAGTGATGAGAAATTTTAAGAGTGCCTTCATCATCATCATTGGCCTTTGGTCATCTGTTACAGATGATTTAGGTACTTATTTGATGATTACCTTCATAATCCATAGGTAATAATGTATTTAATCTAAATACAATCTAATTTAATTTATTTCATCTAGGCCGTTTATAATATTCATTCCTATAGAAAATAATTACGAAATCTATACTTACCTACGCAGATTTTTAAACTTTTTTTACTTTTTTCAAAGACAAAATTCAATCACTTTCAAAAAAATCGTGTTTTTGAAGCTTAATTTTTAAAGCTAATTCTTATTTAGAGTAAATTTAAATATTTTTAAGTCTAAATTATTTTCCAAAAAGGTATACGTATGCTACAAACAAACAAAGGTCTAATGAACGTGCTCTCCAAAACATCCATCTTCATTAGCGTGATTATTTCCGAAAAAAGAATCTTAAATCACAAACCCTGCATACATTTTGCAGTAATTAAAGTCATCAAAAGACGGGTCAATATTTATTGTTTAACACCTCAACAGTGATTATAAAAAAACGTAAAAATAATTAATTAAGTACCTACCTACTACCTACCTACATATACGATACATTAATAATTGTGTCCAATAATAATTTAAAAATATTTCAAAACTTACTTCAGAATGTAAGTATATGATTGCTAGAATTTTTACACTTTTCTACACTTATCTTGAATTTTTGGTGCTAAAATACTGCCAATAAAATAATAATCTCTAGTAATGAATTATTTCCTTGTTTCAAGTTACATCTCATTAACATGACTAATAAAGTTTATTAGCGAAAAAACCAATGCACTTACTCATTTTTAACCTTCAACTTTCGATATTTACATCAAGGTCAACAATAAAGTGGTAATATTCAAGTTATGTTTCATTCAAATGTGTATTCCAAGTAATTGATGATGAACGCAAATAAAAATTGATGAGCAGAACTAAACAAAATGCTGATGATAAACTTCTGAATCATTCGAGCAATAAAGACCGACGAGCCTTAGGTACTAATAGACAAAGGTCATAGATGTAAAACACCGCTACCGCTGGGTCAGGTCATACCTACAAGACAATGATTTCAAAACAAACACAATGGACTTTTGTCTCGCATCGTCAAGATAAATGTTACAGAACATACTTATTGTTCATTCAATACCTAAATGGATCTTTAGAAACGAGATCGCATATATCGCAAAACGCTCTTTGAAGAGACGCGGAACTTAGTGAAAATGAATGATTATTTAACTTTTTTAGCATTTTTTATGATTAATAAACTGATAAATGTTTGTCGTAGAGGACCATGCAACTGAATTAATATTTACCAAGTTTAACATTGAGGAAAATTCGCATCAAAGTTTTAACAACACTTTTTTTACATCAAGATTAAATGATTGATCTTGACTTCGGCGTAACATCAATCCGCTAATAGAGATCGTGCTCTGGTTCCACGATGGCATGAATGGTGGCATTGTGTCCGACTGCGGCCATGTGGCGCCCCGGCTCAGGCGCCATCACTTGACCATGAATCGTGGGATATGAAGGGTCAAAGATCTAGTAACGTGACCTCCATTTTAATGATACCTTTGCCAAACCACCTCCACCAGAATACTAAACATTCCGAAAATTTACATCTTGACTTTATTTCTAGTTCAATTTATTATGGTAGTAAATTAATTAATCTAAATTTAAAATTTCGGTAGTATTCGCATTTGAGATTATGATGGTTTATTAAAATTATTGCAAAAATCTTCAAGTGATATTTTATCTTGATACGAGTGATGGGTAAACACAGAGCGTAGTTGTGCCACTTGTGTAAGTACATAGAAAACTCTACGCCCCAGATTGCCAGTAGTACCTAAGTTGCAAAAAGCGAAAACATCCTTATCGAACGAACATAGGGCAGGGCAGATTAGTTAATGATAAATTTAAATCAGCAGTTTACGTTTAAATATCTACATTTATTACGTATCCTGAATACTGAATAGAAGGCGTAGAAAACAATGTGTTGTAGGTATTAGAAAAACATTGAATTTAGTGGAAAATCGCATACAGGCGCCGCATACGAAATTAGGCACTGTTTGCTGGAATTGATGGACATTGAATTGAAGAGGGTAAATACAGTTGTCACCTAAATTGTGTTTGGCTAAGGCCTCATGTTTACGGAAAATTCTTTGGAACCGTGTTTACGTGTATTTGCATTATAGTCACGAAGAAGAAACGAACACACTGCCTAATTCATAAGTCTTTCAATTATTATGTACAATTCTACAAGTTGTATCCTTGTATCCATTCCAAAACCGTTTCAGTGTAAACAAGCATCAAAAAAGAACGAACATTTTGGCATACCTACTCTTCCGCCATTTTGAAAAAATCTCGATCTTGTAGCCAGTGATGAAACATGTGTCAATCGATAGGGAAAGTGATTACAAACAAAATATATTCAGTAATAAAATCTCGTAATCTTTATACTTTCCGAGATATTTGAGTTTGAAAATGTAAAAATTAAAACTTGAAAATGCTAATTATGCTGCCAATAATAACCGGTAGGTATTTGAATATGTCTACTGTGACTGGGGATAAAATCGTGAGCCAATTTCGTTTAAGTAATTTTTAAGTAAAAATTATTTTTTTTTTTTTGAAATTATACAGGTGAATTTTTGAGACGGGGCATTAAGGGCAGCTACCTTAACCGTTGTAGCTACAGGAAAACGTTCTTACGAGACTATCCTTAACTTTTGAAGATATTTTAACCTGCATTCACAGATTTTTAAAAAAATGTACAGGCAGCGAGAAAATGGCCAGTTTACACAAAAACTTTTTTTGATGCCAATGGCTCCTGTTTTACATAAGAATTAAAAGGCTCTATCGGACCAACTGAGGTTAGAGTACTAGAAAAGTCAGAAAACGCTAAAATGTATTTTTGGGACGGGGTAGTAAGGGCTACCATAACCGTTGTAGCTACAGGAAAACGTTCTCAAGAGACCATCCTTAGCTTTTGAAGATATTGTGACTTTCATTCACAGATTTTGGAAAAAATGTACAAAAAAAAAGTTTTTATGTAAATTATTCATTTTTTTTCCTGGAGCTAAAATGGTTAAGGTAGCCCTTACTAGCCCGTCTCAAAAATACATTTTAGCGTTTTCTGACTTTTCTCCTTTTAACCTCGGTCCGATAGAGCCTTTTAATCCTTATGTAAAACAGGATCGATTGGCATCAAAAAAAGTTTTTGTGTAAACTGGCCATTTTCTCGCTGCCTGTAAATTTTTTTATAAATCTGTGAATGCAGGTTAAAATATCTTCAAAAGTTAAGGATAGTCTCGTAAGAACGTTTTCCTGTAGCTACAACGGTTAAGGTAGCTGCCCTTAATGCCCCGTCTCAAAAATTCACCTGTAGGTACCTATAATTTAAAAAAAAAAATTTACTTAAAAATTAAACGAACTTGGCTCACGATTTTATCCCCAGTCACAGTAGACATATTCAAATACCTACCGGTTATTATTGGCAGCATAATTAGCATTTTCATGTTTTAATTTTTACATTTTTAAACTCAAATATCTCGGAAAGTATAAAGATTACGAGATTTTATTACTGAATATATTTTGTTTGTAATCACTTCCCCTATCGATTGACACATGTTTCATCACTGGATGCAAAATCGAGGTTTTTTCAAAATGGCCGACAGTAGGTATGCCAGGCTCCATACAAAAATGTTCGTACCCTTTTATTAACGTTCTCACTCACAAACTTGCGAATGGTAATGATTTTTGTGTTATTTCTTACTTAGATTCAAGACAAATGCACACCTAGCAAATTAAATTTCTTTACCTATATTTCGGTAAATAATTCCTAGTACCTATCTATGCAAGCATTTAATTCAGTCAGAGATATTTGCCTCAAGTGGGGCAGATGTGAGGCTGGTAATTGCGAAAATCAATTGATTAACATGGAAATTAATCTTAAAGTTGCATCGAAGGTATTACTGGTATTACAAGGCAAACAATTTATAGTTTCAATTAGGCATAATCTTCCTGCAGATGGGTAGAATTGTCCTATGTGCTTAAATACTGGTATTAAAGCACCGTGTAAGGTTTAGACATTTTTATTACTAACAATTGTATTATGATTGTTCGGGTGGAATCTTTCAATCATACATTTACCTAGTAAGTTCGTATGAGCCAACAGCCAACTCTGGTGACAGAGTTTTTAGGCCGCCTAAAGGCCTCCGTCATGGCTTAACGATTTAAAAGCCGGGACCGGCAATTTAACGTGCCCTCCGAAGCACGGGACCGCTCAGCTCGTAATACCACACCTAGTGAGAATGCCAAAAGCAATAAGATATACCTAAATATAAAGAATTTATTTCTTAAGAGATCCAAGAAGGAGCTAATGAATGAAATACTAATGTTATCTCAGGAATGTCGTTAGGAAGTTACGAGGATAGCGGATGACACAAAAATATTTAAAGGAAATGTCATGCTCGTGAGTTATGGCTAATTAGTTTTAAATCGTTGAAACCGTAACAAAAACAATGTATAGGACTAAATTTTATCAAAATAATACCTAATTATTGGATTGTGTGAAAGTTGACATGAGTAAGAAGGGGTGAATGCTGAGATGACGGCTGATAGAGGGAAATGGACTAAATACATGTTGTGCCGACCCCACGTAAGTGGGAAAAAGGCAGGAAGATGACGATGATGATGATGATTTTATTATATGTACTACTTTAACGCGTTCCGTCAGTCAGCCAAATCGGTTCAGTGGTTGTCGAGTTATGGAGGAACAAACCCACATCCAAACATCCAACAAACTTTCGCATTTATAATATTACTAATGAACGCCCGCGGTTTCGCCCGCGTGGACTACTTTTTTTTATCCCACGGGAAACTTAAATTTATCCGGGATAAAAATAGCCTATATGTTATTCTAGAACCTGTTTAGGTTCTAAATTCCAAATTTCATCAAAATCGGTTTAGTAGCTATGACGATACGTGGCAACAACCATTCACACACACACACACACACGGACTTTCGCCTTTATAATATTAGTAGGGCAGTGTGATAATGTAGTCTCCCCAGATTTTCTAAATATCATAGGTACCTAAGTACAGTCAGCGTCAAATTAATATGAGCGTCTAGAGTAGTCAAAAGTATCTGAAAGTATGAAAGCAATTTGACGTTTTCATGTATTTCAGATACTTTTGACTACTCTAGACGCTCATATTAATTTGACGCTGACTGTACATGAAACTACAGTCATGTTTATAATCCTTGGGTCTAAGAACGGTACTTCAATGTTCAGAGTACAATGTATACTAGCTGTATCGGCAATTCAAACGATCTACAAGTCAATCGACAGCGATACACCATCACAAGGATAAATCTCTTAACGGCTTCATACCATTGAGCTTAAAGTATTCGATGCTATGTTTAAATGTTTATATGATCCACTCATCACATACTAAGATAATTCAATAAACATAGCATTATCGATTCTTAGTTTTTGATTCAATGTAGTAAATAATTTAAATAAAAAAATATTAAGATTTTAAATAAGTAATTGCATCCTTGACCTGGCACTGGATTTGCAAATGTACCTATCATTTGTCTTCAACACACAAACACTTAATTATTACACAATAGATACCTGCTAATACGAACTTACTGCAGCATTCTCAGGGCTCCCTACGACACCAAGGTGGCGCCACCAACCACCAGCAGACTGATTGCCTGATTATCGAGTTATAAAGAAACAAACATCCATCCATCCATCCATCCATCCATCCATCCAAACTTTCGCATCTATGATATTGGTGTGATTTATACCTACAGAGTTTCAAGCCAATCTCACCGCCCTTTAAAAAGTTCCAATACAAACTTTGACACCCCATTTCACCCCTTTTTAAGGGTTGTTTCAAAAAAATTCTATAACACGTGTCCATTTTATTTGCGTTTATAGTAATTATGTAAACTGAGTTTCAAGCCAATCGCACCGCCGCCCTTTAAAAAGTTCCCATACAAACTTTGACACCCCATTTCAACCTTTTATAAGGGTTGTTTTGAAAAATCCTGAAACATTATTTTGCATGTACCTACAATATCCGTACTGAGTTTCAAACAAATCACACTACGCGTTAAAAAGTTTCATACAAAGGTTTTCATCCCTTTTCACCCCTTTAGGGGTTGAACTTTGAAAAGTATTTTCTTAGTGGATGATTTTACTATAAAAGGAAGCTACCTTCTAAATTTCAGATTTCTAGCTTCAGCGATTTCGGCTCGGCGATGATGAATCAGTTAGTCAGGTTAAAAGATCTTTTATAGGTATAGATACTTATTTCTTGTACAAACGTAAAACAACTTATTATTATAATCAAGTCTCTTTAGGTATATGATTCGAAAGAAAAGTTTACCAGAATCCGATTATTTTTGGAAAGAACGATTCTTACGCAAATCTCGATGTGACCCGATTCTCAAAACCCAATCGCTGTGAGTCAGCTTCCGATGGTGCACTTACTGTAAATTGGGTAGCGCTTGTTTATTGACTTTACCGATGTGTTTCGATGAGGAATACGAGAAATGTTTGTTATGCCTAAAAGCTAGCAGTATTGGAAGCGCTCGTGGCATAGATCGTTGAAGTTAAGCGACGTTCTGACCGGTCACAATTTGGATGGGTACCGGATGCGTAAATAATTTTATTAACAGTCGAGCGCTTCCGTGCTTCGAAGGGCAAGTTAAATTATCGGTCCCGGATTATAAGTCACTAGCAGCGCCCTCGCGGCGTTGCCCCCGTAGTTATGGATATAGTGATGAAGATGATGATGATGAAAAGTATCCTATAACCTCAAGAGTTTAGCTACCAAATGCAGTAGAATTTTTCACGTCGGACTGGTAGTTCCTGAGATTAGCGCGTTCAAACAAACAAACTCTTCCGCTTTATTATATTATAGTATAGTATTTAAGCCATGACGGAGACCTTTAGGCGGCCTATAAACTTCGTGACCACCGCCACTAGCTCATACGAACAAACATACATAAATGGCGATATTCCGAGCACGTAAACCTTTAAATTCTATACAGAAGTTGCAGTGCGTATTCACATTCAAGTAGCGCTTGGGGTATAGAGAAAACGGCTTTTGCAAGTTTCGCATCGTAAAGCTGCAGCGTGTCAGACGCCACAGTTCTATGAACAATGAAATGGTATGGTGATGGCGCCAAGCCCTTCATCATAAGCTGCGCACGAGCGAACCATAAAACTACATTATTAGCGTTTAGCCGCTACATTTACGACTTTGTGGCACTGTTCTACCTGTCCTTGCTTGGCTTTCATGCTTTAGTCTAAAAACTATAATACTATTACTCTACTACGTTTATATTAATATCTATGCTCTTCTTTATGTAAAATCTTAGTAGCTACAAAAGTTGATAAACATGGTCATGTGTCAATAAATTAACTTTGCAGCTACAAGGTTTTTGATAAATTGTTTGAACTCAAAAATATCAATTTATTATATTGAAACAGAATGAGGTAGCGCTTTATAAATAAGACAAGATTTTTTTGTTGTCGATACCAGAAGAGTTAGACAATAAACAACTGTACAAATGAATCATAAACACGTTCCATTGATGTCCGTGCATTATAAAAAACAAATCGAAAGACAGTCATAAGAGTGACTCCGACCTTTGACATGACGAATAACACATACTTATACATATAAGTGTTTTACGATTATCAAAATATCTTGGTTATTGTGAGGAAACTAACAAGTATTCTAATAGGCAGCGATGGGCTTACAGCCTGTCACGTATGGAATGCTTCAGCAAAATATGAACATGTTTTAAATATGTATCGGACGGGCCTCTGATTATAATATTAGACATCTTCGAAAGAGCTTTAATTTCCTAAAAATATCTGACAAAACGTCTACCACGAGTTGGGGAACAGTCGTGATGCCGTCTAGTCATGTAACTATGATAAGTAAAACAGTATTATGTAAAGTATACCTACAGTATTTTCATAGTTGTTTGCAAAACTGATCCATCTCTCAACTGGTTACATTGGATCAATTGAACTTCATTTCATCTATTGTTACAATTGATGCCATCAGATCGTATCGTATGTCCCACTTTTTAGTAATTGATGAATTAATTTGTTTAATTATGCTATAACAAAACAAAGTGATTTAAGCTTTATCGATAGGTATTGATTTAAATTTGTGCTATTGAATAACATTCAACACTTCTAATTTAATTAATACAATCATTCATTATTATTAGTGGATTTATCTGTTTTTCTGTTGACTTCAATAATAGTAAGTAGGTAGGTATATGCACCACACATAAAATAGTATGTCTATGTGCTATTATTCATTATGTCCTTAAATTTTTGACTTATCTGACTAGGAATATATCGTGTGCGCCAAAAACAATCACTTTTACGCAAAACAAATTGTTTATTATGTTTATGCAAGCTTGGTCAATGTCCGAATTAATTTATCTCATAAGCTTACATTAATACCATTTTATGAGTTTACCAGTGACGTAGGTAAAGGTGAAGAATGAATATTTATATCTACAGATTAAAAAATATTCCTATCAAATTTATCCCAAAAATCACTCAGCAGGCAGGAAGGCATATGCTCTGATGGAATGCTTTCGCCGACTGTTATTTTAGCTGGAAAAATCTGACGTCACCCATATTTCAGTGTATAATAAACAAGTAGCAAGTGGCACTTATTGGCAGCAGCTGATGGGATTTCTTATTAGATGATTCATGATAAATATTTTCAAATGAGGACATGAGGATCTATAGTGTTTATTCAAAGTTTTTTCTCAGAATAAATAGAGAAAATGTACTTTTATTTCAGTCTAGTTAGTCGTGTGTAATGTAAAGTCCGTGTTGAATGATGCCTTGTAGGGAAGTGGTTACTAAGCAAAGTGCAGCCATAATCTAGCTGCGAAATTGCTAAGATATCTGCGCAGCACTTGCAATCTACCAAATTTGCTTAGAGCAGGCCACTGGCGCCAATCCACTTTCCGAATAGCCTTCGAGTCTCGACTGTGACCTTTTACGCACGTAATACACGCCTTACCGACGCTGGCCAGTAGTCCACTCCTAGCCCATAAAGTTATCACGAGACAAGTGATAAATTACAATAGAACATCGAATAAAACAGATTATACATCGGCGAGACTGAGCTGTGATTTTGTATCACTTTTTATCATGTCGACGTTGCTGAGCGAGTAACTCGAAGCATTTTCTGTGAGGACTATAATGATAATGTCACTATTTTAGGTTTTTAGCTAAGTAATATCAAATAGTGTTTAAGTTACAATGGCCGGTTAAGCTGAGAGAATGATGTAGGTGCCGGGCAAGCCTACTCCATCTCAACAATGTCCCAGGCAGTACCAGTGTCCCGATAAGTGTAGGCAAAGATTGCCTTCTGACACTGTATAAATCATTTAGTAAAAATGTAAAGGCCTAAGTTTTTTTTTTTTTAAGTTACAAAACCATATTTAACCATCTATAACGTTAGTTAGTCGTTAAGCCATGACGGTGGCCTTTAGGCGTAAAAACTCCGTCAATAGAGTTGGCCACTTGCTCATACGAACTTACTTACTTACCACCAATAACCGAAATTATCACGTTCGTGTAAAATATACTCACAGATTATTCTATGCGCAAATGAGTGTGCGTGGTGCCTATCTTCTCCCACGTCACTTGGCGCTGGTGTCCATAACGCCGATAATTACAAGCAATAAATAAACAATAATGTTCTCCATTCATAATAGGCTAATGTAACAATAATGAATCCAATAAATTCGAGATGTACCTAGATAATAACTCACGATACTATTTAAGGAATAGGATATACTGAGAATGCCTATCGTTTGTAATTTAATACCTTATTGATAGCGATAGTGGTTCGTCGACATCATAATCAGCTATAATTAGACAAATTATTAGTAAAATATGTCCTTAAAAGTTTTGATTTATGTGATAAAAAAAAATGAAGAAGCTAGTAGGTATTTTTTTTATGTTGTACATTAATATAATGTTGCAAACGAATGCAGAAGTTATTAAAGTTCCAAAGTAAAGAGTGACTACGTTGTAATGCATGTGAAAATGTATTACGTCAGAAAACTATAAAATCTAGATAATTTTAAGCCTTCATTTTTTAATCTTTTGCAAATTACCTTGACCATGAGATGACGGTCGAACTCATTAACGTATTTAAATATCGAGATTTTTTTCAAAAATATTTTTGAGTGCTTCAAAGACAATTTTGGAGGCCACATACAGATTCGAAATCTCGCAAGATGGCAGTATCGAAGACCAAGGCGATGTGAAGACCGAGTGAATATGCTTCTTTTAAAGAAATTACCTATGTTAGTTATTCCAAATGATTTTATTATTTGTAATGTTCTAAGATCGTTTAGAACTTTAGATCGTTTACACTTTGAGACTAGCATAATGAATAGGAAGATAGTCGTAATTGTCACTGTTTTTTTTTAGAAGTTAATAAACTAGCTAGACTAATAATTTCAAATCAAAACAAGTAGATATTATAATTCCATTTTTTCTTAGACAAAATAAAACAATCAAGCAAACAGGTATTGTGAATACACGAACATGGTTGATTTTTTAACATTTCTTTATTTCTGTCACTCAATAAAGATTTTTTTTTGACATATTTTTAACTCCTGACGCAAAAAAAAGGTTTACTGTACACCCTTTATGTTGACCGCTATGTGTGTTTGTATGTGTCTGCGGCACTGTAGCCCTTAAACGAATGAACCGATTTGAATGCAATGGTTCTTAGTCATGTTTTATCAAAATCGGTTCAGCCATTTGAAGATCATCAGCTCTTTTCTAGTTTATGAAGGGATATGTCATTGTACGGGTTTTTCAAATATGTGTAATGTTTTCAATTATTCTGATTAGATACCTCTAAGAATGTTATCATGATATAGAGCAGTGAATTCACGACTAGTCTTAGATAATCAGTTGCAGCAGGGGCCATGTTGCGTCGTAAAGTGTAAAACACAATTAACATTAGTGTGCACTGCACATTAACCCGCATATTCGTGGCGCCAATATTTGTCGCCTGTTTCCATTGTATTATCTACGAATGTAATGAGAATCATTTGCACTAAATGTGATTACTTGGATTTAGACCGAGGTCGTAAAGATACAGTGCAATCTGGACAATTGGTAAGACGCGATTTGAGAAAGATTAAAAAAAGCGTAGCCTTAAGCCATTATTATTGACATTGAAATAGAAAATACATTTATTAAGACATCACAAATCACAATCCTTTTTTTTTAACCTCCGACGAAAGAAGGGTGTTATAAGTTTGTAGTGTGTAGTATCTGTGTATCTATGTATAATTTTTATGTTTTTGTCTAAGTGGTTTCTTTTTCGAGAGTGTTCTTAGCTATGTTTTATGAAAATCTGTTCAGCCGTTTGAAGATCATCAGCTCTTTTTTTAGTTACTAGCTATTTCCGCGTTTTCGTCAGCGCGAAAGACCCAATCGTAGGATTGGGTCTTTTTAAGTCGCGCCATCTAGTTTTGAATTCGGAAAGCAAAATCTGAAATCCTGTCACTCATCTTTCCATAGATATAGAATCATCTTTCAATGATACGAGTCGGTAATGCAGTAAGTATGTAGGTGGCGTTCCATTTCATGTTTTATCTACATTTTTACTAGTTTACACTCAATGCTGCAACAAGGTTCATTGCAATGCTTTAACAACATAAGCGTAGAATGAAACATTTCTGTCACTTATTTTTGTCAATAATGTTTACCTACTGTTTCCAAATGTGTGTTTCAGCCAGTTTTATTGTGTTGTTTTCTCATTTAATTTCTACAACAAACAAGACAAACGTGAAAATAGTGCAGCTTCAGGTCTTGTTAAAAGTTTTTATTTGACTTCTTTCAAACTTTTTTGGGTCGGTGGTTTCTTTAAATTATTTATTTAATATTATTATACTACTACGGTGGCAGACAAGCATACGGCCCGCTTGATGTTAAGCGGTCACAGGAGCTTATAGACACCTACGACACCAGAGGAGTCACACTCGCGCAGCTGAACCTTATTATTGTCTCACTTTGAAAAAGGTAACTTTATAGACCTTAGTTGTTTTATAGTATTTCTTATCGACTTTCTATTAAACTATTATTTTTCTGCAGCGACTCTGGTCGCGTGGTACTCGTAGACTTATGTTCTATGTCATGTTCCGGGCCACTTTACAAGCCACATTTCAACAAAATTGGGATAAGTTCTCTAACAAATATTACTCACAAACTTTTAAATGTTTATTTGCAGAATGGCGATAATTTCCAATAAACAGTTGCAAAATTAATTTTACTTATGACTATAAATTCGAAGCTTTAGTCAAGATGTTCTTACAAATCTATAAATGCATACACTCGGAGAAAAACGTCGTGCGACTGTGCACCACGTTTGCGCTTGATTTATCGCTACTTCTGTAATGATATTATAACTTTAAGTACTTGGATACAGCATACTCAAGTCGTTTACTGGACTCATGTTTATTATTGGTGATTATTAATTATTTATTTTCTGATTTTGCAGTACAGAAATATCTGTTTTTTTATTCATAATTGACGGGAATTATTCATGCAAGCTCGTGAGAGCGTACCAAAGTGAAAAATACCTGTGTAAATTCGGTAAAGCAATTTGAGCGTTCACACGTTTTTGCGCTAAGAATCTTCCACGGCTGATTAAGATTTAGTAAAATAAAACACGTATTCTCATGTGTCCTTGCCCGGCGGCGCCGGCGCCGCCCGTCGCGACGCCGGCGCCGTATGATCTCTATTTACGCAACTACGTTTTCGCATTACAACGGCAAACATGTGACAAGCAAGCTCCAGCCAATGGATTCGCTCGCGTAGTACTAAGATTATCATTCGAGTCTTTCATACCTTCTGATTGTGTTCATATCGTCCTGATTTGTGCCATTGCCTTAGATTGTTAGCTAAAAAAATATTTAGGTAAGTACTAAATATATTAAATTTATAGAATTAAATTAAATTTGTGATTATCATTATTTACGTTTACACTCATATCATTTCATATCCACTAATTTCGTCTACACGTTCACATTCTTTTCTCTGTATTTTCTGTTTTGGTGGTAAAAATCCAAATTGTATCCCAATTGGTTTTACGTAATTTTAGTCTCAAATGTCCTTACATACACGTACTAATACAATATAATAGTTTTATTATTTAAATTACCTCTACTTACCAAAAATATCTACTACGTACGACTGTGACGTCATTTAACATCTACGTGTTATCGCTAAGTTAAAAAGCATACGGAAACTCATGATAATGCCCGGGATACACGAAAACTAGCCTCGTGTAACCCGGGCATTATTGTCAAATTCGTTCCTGTGGAGAGAAATTAATGATTTTTTTATAACAAGAACTAAAATCAGATAATGACAACTAACTCGGGCAAATTCGCATGACACCTTGCTCGAATGACGTTTGTGCAAAAGTACAGTGCGCAATGGATCGCATATAGTGTATCAAGTTCTGAGCCAGGTGTCATGTTAATTCGCCCGAGTAGTACCTACTTACATAATTAATTTGCCATTATATACGCACTATTGTTCACTGCTCTACTGCATATTTTGACTTTATTTATAACACATTATTTTCATTTCACAATTATTATTTAAAGTTATGAAATCTATGTTTATTTCTTAACTTGACATTATCTTTGTATGAACCAGCCTATATAAACAAGATTTATACTCCTAGTAGCAGATCATAGTGCACTTCAAATATTTATAAACATCTATTATGTAACCAATAAATAAATTGAAATTGATTAATTAAATTCACTTACATTATTTTATACTTGTATTCGAAGTGACTTTTTGTATTCGAAAAAAAAAAATTAAGTCATTGCGTTTTAATGTCAAAATAACTTAATAACATCCAGGGCCCACATGCTTCTAAAATTATGCATGATCTTACAATCTTACTTATATAGAGAAAGTCATGACTGGGATAATTTAAAATCGACTTAGTACCAGGTGATTCTACTAGGATAACCAGGGCAACAAACACAGTTTAGTGCTTCTTCAATTAACATCTAAATAAAGATAATATCAAACATCGCAGTACAATGGAGCTAGTGTCAACAGAGTGCCACAAGGTACATAAATGTCATCGAGCACAACAGGTCAATCATGACTGCTCTACGATTTATCCCGCGACTTATTCAAATGTCAATTCAACATTATCAAACGAGCCGTTTAATCAAAAGATTAATGCTAGTGGTAAATCGAAAAGGGCCTGGCGCCGAGACTGGCATGCGCCTGATACAGTTCCACTCAGAAAGGAAGTTACATTGCCAATTTTTGCACCATTCACTTGTCAGACCACAGGTACCTACGTGAGAGTTTTTTTAGGTACTTATTCGTTAATGTATAGTGTATCTCCGGGCCCGGGACCCGGAGCACATGTGCGTCATGGGCACTGAACTTAGGGGGCCTTACTAAAAACGCCTTTCAACTTTGTAAACTGGTTAACCTACGTCCTGTCTCTATTTGTCACTATCTAACAAAAAAGGATGGCTATAGTTTTAAACGGTGTGTTTCAAATTGTAAGTAAGGCCCAGGGCTTTAAGATGGCATAACACTTTAAGTGCCACCGATGCACATGGTAATCAGACCTGCTGGGATTGCTGCGGCCTTCTGCGGAAGACACATTATACTATACATGGATGACTGTTTGTTTAATCTGATACAGTGATACGTAGTACATACAATATGTTACTGTCATACCATTTGTTTTGCAAATCCTGATATAAAACACTAGCAAAACCTGGACAAACCTGGTGAAAGGAAACGCAACAGCGTCGTTGTCGTTTCTATTGTTGTTGACGATGCTACTTATAACGAATCGGACTATACCTGGTTATTGTATGGCATGCGCCACACCGAGTCACGCTCCGTTTGCACCACAACTCAAACCACCGGTACGGCTCAGATATGGCTAATCATATCTGAGCCGTACCGGTAAGTAAGTACCTAAGTTCGTATGAGCAAGTGGCCAACTCTGGTGACGGAGTTTTTAGGCCGCCTAGAGGCCTCCGTTATGGCTTAGCGACTTAAAAGCCGGGACCGACAATTAACGTGCCCTCCGGAGCACGGAAGCGCTCAGTTCCTAATACCACTTGCGGTCACGCATCCTAAAAGTGACCGCGCATAATGCTGCTTAACTTCAACGATCAATCAAGAACGTCCAAGCAAGCTACGCCACGAGCGCTTCCAAACCAACTTTAATATTAGAAGCTGAGCAATTTGCTGCACTTTCGAGATGCATTTCCGTTCATCACTCCGAAATTCCTCGTCAGATCCTCGCCAATTTTTCATGGGATCACATTGAGTGTAATACCCTTTCAAACAAAAAAAATCATCAAAATCGATCCGCAATTGACGGAGATACCGGTAAACAAACATAAAAAAACATTCATATATACAGTCGAACATAGAATCTCCTCCTTTTTTTAAGTCGGTTAAAAAGGACGTTGAGAAATGCTCAATCACTTGAAAATTAGCTTTTTACCATAATTTTTGCCAAAGCCTGAAGATTTTGATAACCAACACTACCATTTTTCTATTTAGCTCCACTTGGAAGAGTTTTAAAGTATAAAAATGTATCCATGGTTGCTGCCAATAATAATTAACCGTACTAACGATAAGCCCGCCCACTAAACGTTCACCTAACTCTACCTCATTAAATAGCATTAGAATAATAACTAAATCACTTTACGGACCAGAACCATCTCTTTTACTCCAAATATATAAAAGTCGGTTTCAAAAAACATATCAATCAATTTCAAGCATGTTCAAATTGAAAATAACTTAAGACCTTGTGTAATGATTTGTATTGCACACCTCCCTTATCGCTTTTTTGCGCTTATCTCTACTGAACAAGGACACAAAAGCAAATAAAATCTCGATTAAAAACTCAGAACAAACACCAGAAGCCAGACTCTATCAATCTTCCTCCCGCTTTCACACATCTTTGTCAGGTTATAGGCCTTAAACGTTCCTTTCGCCCGTACTCGATTATCGTACCTACGTATAAAACAAGGCTGTTACAACAAAAAGAAAGCTTGACATCAAAGTGTTTTTTCGCGGCGATCGACGCAAAAGGCGCAAACAAAATTATGCATCGTGGAATGCGTTGTGAAGGCAAAGACACCGAACTCTCGAAAATAAAACGTCGATTGTACTCGACCACGGAACAAATAATAGTAAGTGCCTAATAACGATCGAACGAAGTATCACTGCGAAATCTGAAACTCACACTATGTTTAAAACAGCGTAAGTACTCTTATTACAGAATACATTCAACTGCCTAAATTATAAAATATTAAACTCTAACGTACTGAAGCACTCGCTTATCAGTTCACGTTCATCTCAAAAAATTAGACGATTCGCAGTGGCATACCAGATATAGATGCAATAATTCACACAATCAATATTCAATCTTAAACAGTTGCGATAGAGATAATATTACATTGTAAACCAAATTGAAGTGACATAGGTCCCATCGCATCGGCCGTGCACAAAACAAATTCCTGTGAGGCACATGCTGCACACTGAATTAGACACACCCGTGATCGAATGGTCGCGGCGCGTCGCGCGATCAACCGTGAACGAACTGACACGAACTATCTAGCTTTCAAAAGCATTAGAATCAATTCACAGAAGACAGAAACATTATACAATCTGGATACCTGGATATTATACCAAAATCTACATTTTTAGTTACGAACCGTCTAAAATACCAGAGCTACTCGAAAGCATCAAAGGTGCAAGTCGTTTTATTATAAGATCATGATTTCGTATGCACATCTTCAGATATAATCATTCCAATGGCACTGCATCGCTGAACGGATTTTAATGAAAACATACAATAATCATTAAACATTTGCGGTCTTACATTTAGATATTTTAAGTTAAAGTCGCTGCCAAATTACTTATTAGTTTTCAGTAATTTTCTTGAAGCATGATTATTTACCGTCTCTAGCCAGGTATCTAAGTTGATAAAAGTGACAACAAAACTAGAGAAATCTTGACATTGAACCCACATCATCAATATGCACGTTAGATTTAGCTACTTGTATCAGAGCGATTTAATACTCCGGCAGGGTGTGATAACTTATTCATTTGTCAAATAAATTATTCGGAAAGATTACAAATGTCTGCTGAATTCTGGCTCAGTGATTTTTTCTGGCATTGCAAGCCACACCGTCTGCAGTCATGAAATCTCACGGTTATTACACCAAACACCTGGCTGAGATTCAATTAAAAATTATCCGTTTTACAGTCTCCGTATGGTGCCGAGGATTTATTAAAAGCACGATAAAGTATATTATTACGGCAGACGCCGGCAAACGGCCAACTGAAGCTCTCACAAAGGCAACTGTGGATCAGATTTGATAGCTTTTATAGTTACGAGCCTCGGATAGACTTTATGGCCAGCTTACAGTTCCGCTACATTTTAACGGCTTATAAACCATAGTAGTGTCGGCATCCTGATTCATGTAAAATGCAATGCAATGCGTATAATGAAAGCATGGTCACGAATGGAAAATATGTAAGGGTGCCAATAGAACCGATGTCCTTCGTCATTTAGTTCCAAACGCAAGCAGTTATGTTAAATTGCACGTAGACAATCCATTTTAAGAGGCATTAGACAAAATTTTCTGATTTACGTGATGTTTTGGGGCAGGATTTTTCAATGAAAACACTGTATTTATAAAAAAATTATGGCACAGCATGAAATATCATTTCAATTTTGTACTATTAAATGAGCTACTTTTGTATTTTTATTATTTCTTTTTGATTAATCGACCTCAAACCGGCGACTGTTTTGTGAATTTTTGCTGTAAGAGGTTTAGAAATCACCATATTTACGAATCATTTTGACGTCCAAATGGTATAAAAAAATTACGATGTTTTGCTGTGATAGTCAACCAAACTATTAAATGGATCACTTTTTACTACCTTTATTTAGTTTTTGAGTAAAAAAATCTTTAACTTAGTCCAAATTTCGAGAAAACGGCCAAAGAATTGCTTTTGATTTTGGCTACTTAGAACTGACTTAGAACTCTTGTTCGTAAAATTAACAAAACAGAAATAAACTTGGGTTCAAAATCAATCCTTTTCTGAAAAAAAAAATGCAAAAAGATTAAAAAATTGGCAATGAAAAATCTTTTAAAACAACCTAAAACGCGTCGTATCTACTACCCTATCTACTCGACGCAAGCAGACCGCGCCGAGCGCTTCTAGGGGGTGGACGTATCGCTTTGCATCCCGGAGCTCGCACTGAGTCGACTCGCAAAGCACGTCGCCGGCTACGAAGAATATAGCGAAATAGGAGCGTTTGATACATTGGTTGCTAAGTTATTAATTACCTATTTTTAAATATTTTCTGCGGGGCTAAAAAGGCCGTTAAAGCAGAATAATGATCTGAATTGTTGTGTAACTAATAATGTAATAATAGGGTGACAGCGAGCTGATCTGATGATGGAGTCAGGACCTGTTCCATGGAATTTTATGATGATATGGGTATCAAATGAAAGGGCTTGATGAGCGCAACACAATGCTGATCTGATGATGGAGTCAGGACCTGTTCCCTGGAACTTTTTAATGATATGGGTATCAAATGACAGAGCTTGATGAGCGCAACACAATGCTGATCTGATGATGGAGTCAGGACCTGTTCCCTGGAACTTTTTAATGATATGGGTATCAAATGAAAGAGCTTGATGAGCGCAACACAATGCTGATCTGATGATGGAGTCAGGACCTGTTCCATGGAACTTTTTAATGATATGGGTATCAAATGAAAGGGTTTGATGAGCGAAACACAATGCTGATCTGATGATGGAGTCAGGACCTACTCCATGGAACTTTTTAATAATATGGGTATCAAATGAAAGGGCTTGATGAGCGCAACACAATGCTGATCTGATGATGGAGTCAGGACCTGTTCCATGGAACTTTTTAATGATATGGGTATCAAATTAAAGGGCTTGACAAGCGCAACACAATGCTGATCTGATGATGGAGTCAGGACCTGTTCCCTAGAACTTTTTAATGATATGGGTATCAAATGAAAGGGCTTGATGACCGAAACACAATGCTGATCTGATGATGGAGTCAGGACCTGTTCCATCGAACTTTATAATGATATGGGTATCAAATGAAAGAGCTTGATGAACGCAACACAATGCTGATCTGATGATGGAGTCAGGACCTGTTCCATGGAACTTTTTAATGATATGGGTATCAAATGAAAGGGTTTGATGAGCGAAACACAATTCTGATCTGATGATGGAGTCAGGACCTGCTCCATGGAACTTTTTAATAATATGGGTATCAAATGAAAGGGCTTGATGAGCGCAACACAATGCTGATCTGATGATGGAGTCAGGACCTGTTCCATGGAACTTTTTAATGATATGGGTATCAAATGAAAGGGTTTGATGAGCGAAACACAATTCTGATCTGATGATGGAGTCAGGACCTGCTCCATGGAACTTTTTAATAATATGGGTATCAAATGAAAGGGCTTGATGAGCGCAACACAATGCTGATCTGATGATGGAGTCAGGACCTGTTCCATGGAACTTTTTAATGATATGGGTATCAAATGAAAGGGCTTGATGACCGAAACACAATGCTGATCTGATGATGGAGTCAGGACCTGTTCCATCGAACTTTATAATGATATGGGTATCAAATGAAAGAGCTTGATGAGCGCAACACAATGCTGATCTGATGATGGAGTCAGGACCTGTTCCATGGAACTTTTTAATGATATGGGTATCAAATGAAAGGGTTTGATGAGCGAAACACAATGCTGATCTGATGATGGAGTCAGGACCTGCTCCATGGAACATTTTAATAATATGGGTATCAAATGAAAGGGTTTGATGAGCGCAACACAATGCTGATCTGATGATGGAGTCAGGACCTGTTCCATGGAACTCTTTAATGATATGGGTATCAAATTAAAGGGCTTGATGAACAAAACACAATGCTGATCTGATGATGGAGTCAGGACCTGTTCCCTGGAACTTTACAATGATATGGGTATCAAATGAAAGGGCTTGATGAGCGAAACACAAAGCTGGGTCGGGGTTTACTTTGACTTTGATTCTTGATTTTGACTTTCACTTTGATTCTTGATTCTTGATTTTCAATTTTAGTTTCTCTATTCTCGGATCTCGGATTCTTGATTTTCGATTTTCGAGTCTCAATTCTTGATTATCGGATCTTGGATATCGGGTTCTTGATTCTTGATTTTGATTCTTGATTTTAAATTTTCGATTATCGATTCTCGGATCTTGTATCTCGGATTCTTAATTCTTGATTTTCAATTTTTTAATTTTTGATTTGTGATTCTTGATTCTTGTTTCTCATTTCTCGATTCTCGGATCTCGGATTTTTATTTTGATTTTTATTTCTTGATTTTGATTTTAAAATTAAAATCAAGATTAAAAATGAAAAATCAAACATCAAAAATCGAAGTCAAAAGTAAATCCTAACCCAGCTTTGTGTTTCGCGCATAAAACCCTTTCATTTGATACCCATATCATTATAAAGTTCGATGGAACAGGTCCTGACTCCATCATCAGATCAGCATTGTGTTTCGGTCATCAAGCCCTTTCATTTGATACCCATATCATTAAAAAGTTCTAGGGAACAGGTCCTGACTCCATCATCAGATCAGCATTGTGTTGCGCTCGTCAAGCCCTTTAATTTGATACCCATATCATTAAAAAGTTCCATGGAACAGGTCCTGACTCCATCATCAGATCAGCATTGTGTTGCGCTCATCAAGCCCTTTCATTTGATACCCATATTATTAAAAAGTTCCATGGAGCAGGTCCTGACTCCATCATCAGATCAGCATTGTGTTTCGCTCATCAAACCCTTTCATTTGATACCCATATCATTAAAAAGTTCCATGGAACAGGTCCTGACTCCATCATCAGATCAGCATTGTGTTGCGCTCATCAAGCTCTTTCATTTGATACCCATATCATTAAAAAGTTCCAGGGAACAGGTCCTGACTCCATCATCAGATCAGCATTGTGTTGCGCTCATCAAGCTCTGTCATTTGATACCCATATCATTAAAAAGTTCCAGGGAACAGGTCCTGACTCCATCATCAGATCAGCATTGTGTTGCGCTCATCAAGCCCTTTCATTTGATACCCATATCATTAAAAAGTTCCATGGAACAGGTCCTGACTCCATCATCAGATCAGCATTGTGTTGCGCTCATCAAGCTCTTTCATTTGATACCCATATCATTATAAAGTTCGATGGAGCAGGTCCTGACTCCATCATCAGATCAGAATTATGTTTCGCTCATCAAACCCTTTCATTTGATACCCATATCATTAAAAAGTTCCATGGAACAGGTCCTGACTCCATCATCAGATCAGCATTGTGTTGCGCTCATCAAGCTATTTCATTTGATACCCATATCATTATAAAGTTCGATGGAGCAGGTCCTGACTCCATCATCAGATCAGAATTGTGTTTCGCTCATCAAACCCTTTCATTTGATACCCATATCATTAAAAAGTTCCATGGAACAGGTCCTGACTCCATCATCAGATCAGCATTGTGTTGCGCTCATCAAGCCCTTTCATTTGATACCCATATTATTAAAAAGTTCCATGGAACAGGTCCTGACTCCATCATCAGATCAGCATTGTGTTGCGCTCATCAAACCCTTTCATTTGATACCCATATCATTATAAAGTTCCATGGAACAGGTCCTGATTCCATCATCAGATCAGCATTGTGTTTTGCTCATTAAACCCTTTCATTTGATACCCATATCATTATAAAGTTCGATGGAACAGGTCCTGACTCCATCATCAGATCAGCATTGTGTTTCGGTCATCAAGCCCTTTCATTTGATACCCATATCATTAAAAAGTTCCATGGAACAGGTCCTGACTCCATCATCAGATCAGCATTGTGTTGCGCTCATCAAGCCCTTTCATTTGATACCCATATTATTAAAAAGTTCCATGGAGCAGGTCCTGACTCCATCATCAGATCAGCATTGTGTTTCGCTCATCAAACCCTTTCATTTGATACCCATATCATTAAAAAGTTCCATGGAACAGGTCCTGACTCCATCATCAGATCAGCATTGTGTTGCGCTCATCAAGCTCTTTCATTTGATACCCATATCATTAAAAAGTTCCAGGGAACAGGTCCTGACTCCATCATCAGATCAGCATTGTGTTGCGCTCATCAAGCTCTGTCATTTGATACCCATATCATTAAAAAGTTCCAGGGAACAGGTCCTGACTCCATCATCAGATCAGCATTGTGTTGCGCTCATCAAGCCCTTTCATTTGATACCCATATCATTAAAAAGTTCCATGGAACAGGTCCTGACTCCATCATCAGATCAGCATTGTGTTGCGCTCATCAAGCTCTTTCATTTGATACCCATATCATTATAAAGTTCGATGGAGCAGGTCCTGACTCCATCATCAGATCAGAATTATGTTTCGCTCATCAAACCCTTTCATTTGATACCCATATCATTAAAAAGTTCCATGGAACAGGTCCTGACTCCATCATCAGATCAGCATTGTGTTGCGCTCATCAAGCTATTTCATTTGATACCCATATCATTATAAAGTTCGATGGAGCAGGTCCTGACTCCATCATCAGATCAGAATTGTGTTTCGCTCATCAAACCCTTTCATTTGATACCCATATCATTAAAAAGTTCCATGGAACAGGTCCTGACTCCATCATCAGATCAGCATTGTGTTGCGCTCATCAAGCCCTTTCATTTGATACCCATATTATTAAAAAGTTCCATGGAACAGGTCCTGACTCCATCATCAGATCAGCATTGTGTTGCGCTCATCAAACCCTTTCATTTGATACCCATATTATTAAAATGTTCCATGGAGCAGGTCCTGACTCCATCATCAGATCAGCATTGTGTTTCGCTCATCAAACCCTTTCATTTGATACCCATATCATTAAAAAGTTCCATGGAACAGGTCCTGACTCCATCATCAGATCAGCATTGTGTTGCGCTCATCAAGCTCTTTCATTTGATACCCATATCATTATAAAGTTCGATGGAGCAGGTCCTGACTCCATCATCAGATCAGAATTGTGTTTCGCTCATCAAACCCTTTCATTTGATACCCATATCATTAAAAAGTTCCATGGAACAGGTCCTGACTCCATCATCAGATCAGCATTGTGTTGCGCTCATCAAGCCCTTTCATTTGATACCCATATTATTAAAAAGTTCCATGGAGCAGGTCCTGACTCCATCATCAGATCAGAATTGTGTTTCGCTCATCAAACCCTTTCATTTGATACCCATATCATTAAAAAGTTCCATGGAACAGGTCCTGACTCCATCATCAGATCAGCATTGTGTTGCGCTCATCAAGCCCTTTCATTTGATACCCATATCATTAAAAAGTTCCATGGAGCAGGTCCTGGCTCCATCATCAGATCAGCATTGTGTTGCGCTCATCAAGCCCTGTCATTTGATACCCATATCATTAAAAAGTTCCATGGAACAGGTCCTGACTCCATCATCAGATGAGCTAGCTGTCACCATATTATTTCATTGTAGTCGGAACTTGACTGACATGCTGAGATCCAAGTTTCAACTCAATCGGACTATTTACTGAAGAGTTCTGTTGAAAAGCTCCTGACTCCATCAGATCAGCACAATATGGTTTATGGGACAAAAAAACAAACATTTATTTTTTTGTAATTATTTGTATTCAAAGTGTAACTAACCCGACTTTGTTTTGTGTTATACCTATAGGTACCTACCTAAGTACCTACCCAAAAAGTATTTTTACTATCTCAAATAAATCAATCACATGAAAATTACCAAAACCGTTTAGTCTAAGAAACGGAGCGCTGTTCATTGGGTGTTAGAATTTAGCAACTTTTGTCCCTCCGAGCGCTGATTTTGTCGAGTGCGAAATTGTATAATGGCTCTTAATACCGATATTGTGAAGAATTTTATGAGTCAGAAATACCGCCGCTTATTTCTGGATGTAGGTTTTAAATGGCCTTGAAATGTATAGGACCGTGTTTTCTTAGAAAGCGTCATAATAAATGTAGTAAAAGAACGCGTACGTTGACATCGGCTTTATATTTTTTTCGCAAAAAATGCGTGAGTTGGTAAGTGGTGTTCGCTAAAAAGGCGAGCAGACGGCGTCGCGGCGGCGGGTCGACGGCCGCGCCCGGAATAGCCAACACCAGCAGCTATTTGCAGCGCGCGGGTGCAGGGGGGCTCCGCGTGCCATTTCTGCACCACCTCCCGGTGCATCTGACTAATGGCATTGTAATGCTCTCGATATACTCCTGGTGGGTGGAGGCTGCAGAGGCAGACGCGCCGTCGGCGTCGCAGGAACCCGATCCAGCTGACGCAGCTGATTCACTCGCAGGTGAATGACAATCGCAAAATGAAAGCGGGACTCATTATTTGACAAGTTTAAGATAAGGGCAGCAAGACGAAACATGATCACTACTGTATCCAATAGACATTCTCTCAGATCTTTAGACATTTAATATCCTTTGAAGATATCTAAGGAGGTAGTCAGAGGTATGTTCAAATATATTGTGTTGACTCATTTTTACATTAAGCCGTGTGAGTGTCATACTGAAATTGATAAGATCCAAGATGAGGGTGGCATAGCGCCTGCGCCAAAGCCTCGAAAGCTGCCTACTATGGCTAATGTAAATTGATGACCGAGAGCCGTGGGAGGCAGCGAGGAGCAGCGCCGTCATTTGTCATCGCCAGCTCCTGTCACATCGCATTCGCATGCTTTCTGACGAGCGCAATTACCTCACCGTCGTCGGCTCACTAATGAAAAAATATATCTATGCTACGTTTGATGTCCAGCGACGATCAAAACTAACTCAATGTAAAACATGGTCAATTTTAACGATCGCAAATGATAAAATAGCGATTAGATATAAAATAAAACCATCACTGTTATATTGACTCTATCATAATGTCGTTAAGAATAAACGTTTGGAGTCGAATAAATATTAATCAATTATACGTTTTCATTAGTATATTTATTGGAGGTATCATATTTCACAAGCTACACAGGCTAATCAAAATGATTATTAATGTTGGTCATTAAAAATTATATACAAAACGTCCATTAAGTTATATGTCACCTGATTTCCACAGGCGGAGTTTTCGCGACAGATGGCCATGAGTCATTAACCTGCTCTGATCAATGATTTGGTCCCAATGTAATCGATATGAAAATACCTACACCTTTTAAAACTTATTTAAACCATTATAAAACTAGAAAAAATAATATTTAATCTAATAACGCTAAATTAAAAGTCAATTAGTTACTTCTGAGCTATCAAATATCAAACCGAAAAAGGAATGACATCAGTTTTCAGTGCCGCTTATAAAAGTTGCATTGTTAATTAGGAAATGGAATTGAAGGACATTATTAACGTTAGTATTGAAGCGAACAACGTAAAATAAAATGATAAAGGTAATAGCTGACCACGTCAACTCCACACCCAAACCGCACCGCATCGCATTTCGACGTTCACTTGTTCCATCACTTTTGGCTTGTGATGCGGCGATCCGGTGACGCTACGAAGTTGATGTAGTGAGCGTTGGTCCATAGAAAGAATATCTAACCGCACAATTCCTGCCTGTTCCCAAACTCAAATTCGGGGACAGGCAGGAATTTTGATTCCTGTTTGTCCCCTTTTGACAGGACGAGGTGATAAACAGGAATAGAATAACCCAAGGCGAGGCGGTAAGGTGCGGGTGCGGCGTTGACGTAATCAGCTATAACCTTAAGGTCATAAAGGTTTTTTGAATATCACTTTATCACTTTTGAACATCGTTTTAAAAAGGCCAAAATTTATTGCGGATCATGTTATAGATCCAATAAACATTAAAAATGAGTCCAATTAGAAGCAACTGAACTATAAAAGACGTCAATAGGATAATCGTTCTTAAAAAACTAATTGCGACGCAAATTGCATCCTTTAAGTTTATGTAGGTAAGTATAGAGATGCGAACACATCGTGCTAAGGTAGCAAAATTACCAACGCTGATCACTTTACACACACAGATCTTCTTACAGTAAAGTAGGTACATAATAAACTTACTTTTATACTATAAATGCGAAAGTCTGTGAGAACATTCTAAATGTGTATAATTCAATCATAATGAATTATGGAATTTGGACCTCTCTGCAGCCTAAATGGCTCGTTGGATTTCAACTTGTGAGGCATCATAATATTTGGCTTGATTGTAGGAGTGCTATGCTATAGAGAGGTTATAAACATTTCAACAGACTAGTAAGGTCTACATTTTTTGCAGTTGGGTTTTTCTTTCAATTATTAATTTTGCGAGAAAAACGAGTTTACGATAAAATTGTCATTGTTATTGCAGAATCGTGTCGATCAGAGCACTCTCAATATCAAAACTGCTCAACTCATCATTTAGATTGATTGTTGGCAATTAAGATTCCAGTTTATGTACGCTCTTTTAGTAATTGTCAGTTGATGCCAATGTTCCAATTCGTTTATTATATCGCTAATATGACAATCTGACTTCTATACGTATTTGTTTACTTCGCAAATTTGATTCGCAATCGGAGAGACAACTTTTCCCGACAGCTGAATTGAATGCAGCATTTTAGTATTTTATATATTTTTGTTCTCTAGCAATGATTCACGTTCTCACGTTCTCTGGCAATGAGCAACTAAACTTTCCTATTATTTTTGTATTTTTTCAACACCATGACTCTTAATCGCGTCTATTTTTTCAGTCCTATCCAGTCCGGTCACCTTGACTGCTTTTGATCTTTCTATAAATTATATTTTCACCTATCAACTGTAACGAATGGTAATGCAAATAAAGTGGATAATATATGTGGACTCACAATTTATGTCTCCAGGGCACGTCTTGCAGCAGCGGCCTGGCAACAGCACCGGGGTATCGCATGAGGGTTCCGGACATTCATTCTTGATGTTGCGACAGTGGACCTTAGCGACCACGCGTCGCTTTTTCTGCACCTGTAGAAGAAAAATTTCTTTGAGCTTCTCTTTAATATTTTGTGCACAGGCTTCTTCATCACAGTTACAGTCAGAAATCCGTTCGCTATTATAATTATCTATCTAAGAAGTCAAAACATTGAAAGTTTTACGATGTAAATTTGAAAATCGTCGTGAATACGTACCGCTACACACTCACATTTGATGCAGTACATGACTCCAAAAGGCGGGCCGAGGTCCGCGAACCATTTGGATCCCAGCTCCATTGCTTGTTTGCCGAACAGGCATTCTGAAACAAACACAACACTTCGTCATTTTTTGTTAAGGACTGCTATATTCAAAAGGTGGAAAATAAAAAAAAAATATCAATTTGGAATTTTAGTTAATAATCTGAGGAAGCTATCTTTCATAATATGAAGGTGACTAAAGGAATACTTTAACTCAAATTCAAACTCAAATTGTCGGTCCCGGCTTTTAAGTCGTTAAGCCATGATGGAGGCCTTTAGGCGGCCTAAAAACTCCGTCACCAGAGTTGGCCACTTGCTCATACGAAAGAAGAAGAAGAAGAACTCAAATTCTATCACGTTTGAACGCAAGCTTCAAAAAACGAAAAAATGTCGCAAAGATCCGTAGATCATAAACAGATTTCACGAGAAATAAATTAAGAGTGGACGGTGTAAGGAAAAATCTAAAAGCTATTTATGGGCAGTCGATGCCCAAGAGTAATCCGAACAAAATGCATACACAGATTTATAAGTTAACAGCTGGGTTCGCACAGGTTAACAAGTTGCATTTACATACCGAACTCGTGAGCGCCGTCTAAAAATAAGATTTCACAAATAGTAATGTTAAAACTGAATGTTGTTATGTCGCGTCTCATAGGATCATGCATACAGACAATTTCGCTTTACGAATGCATTCATTTTAATCTGACCTTACTCAGGGAATGCCTTGAGCATCAACTAGGTATGAATTGAACAAATGCACTAATTTTATTAGAATTTTCCAAGGAAAGGTGTTATTATTTATTACTAGCAATGCCCCGCGGTGTTACCCGCGGTTAAAAAGTCAAAATGAGACGATGGGAAAAACTTACAGAATTTGTGTTTTTTACAAAGCTTTTCAGCTTACAACAATGCAGTTTTAGTTACATTTACATTTAAGTTTCAATGCTGGAATGAAACATGGTTATGTTGCTCCGTGATCACTTATGTGATGCTATTGCATTATTAAATGCATTATTTTTAGTTTGACCTTACAAAACTTGAACTTCGAGAAAATTAGCAAAACATAAAAGAGCTCTTAGCAATTAACAGAGTAAAAATAGCAGTATTAAAAGTTTCATCTTTTTATGATCTTATTTATTGTTAATTTCAAATTGTAATCTATTTTCCTATCATTATTTGTGACGTTTTGTCTGTCCCCAATCTGATAATGTTTTTTCTAGGTTGGCCTAAACTAGTATACTTATCTTACTCATTGTTAACGAAAATAATTTTCTGTAAAGTTCCATAACAATTATCTCAATGATGTCATGTTTAGAAACTACTTTAGAACATGTTGCCTGACTTCTATTCTATAAAATCATGAAATTATTATTTTCTACTAAAATAGGTGCCTTTCTAAATAATACATTACAATCAATACATCTGGGTATATAAAGGACTAAAAAAGCACTGTAGAAGCCTGGGTTCGGTCTCAGTTTGTCTCCTTGATCGTCTTTACCGGAATATCTAGATCGACTATTTATTTTTAAATTTTGCAGTTTCACAGTCCGTGTTACACTACCTAGTATTTTATAAATACTCAGAAAATGGCGTCGTTGACAGAAATGAACGGCGAGATAGATCCACAATCAGATGGCCGGGTCGATAAGTTGGCCCGCTCGAATAGGCGTCACTCTTATCTCCCGTTTCTATTTAATTAACCTTATGCACAGAAGCAATATCGTAAACAGTAGGTAAGAACACTGAAGAAGTGAGTGACATTATCTGCTTTACGAGGTGGAGCGACAGCCGCGGGCTTGTATCAGCTCGTCTTTGCTTTTTGGAAAGCAAAGACGATATACAGAACTTCGTTAAAATTAAATTCATGTTGTTACTGCAGCAATAAATTTATATCTATTCCGTGGCGCTTGCGCCGATAAAACAGACAGTTGCGTGAGAATGTAATATTGCTCTTCCAGTCGGTTTGCGCGACTTTGTTGCGTATCGTGCATTTTATAATCATCGGCTTTAGCGCATTTGGGTCAGCGCAGTTCAATATCTGTTTTTTAATGATCCTTATCGCTTTGAAATACCAACTTGATGACAACAATGTTTTGAGTTTAAATTCCACACATCTAAAAACATAATAAATGGTGAACTCTTGCGTAGGTAAATTACGGACTGTATCTGTTCCGAGATGGGTTTGCGAGTTGTTATGGAAATGTAACTGCAATATCTCGAGTTTCCTAGCTCATTCCTATTTTATTTTCAAGCGTGTTTTATTTGCTGCTACCCGATCCAACTGTGAAAGGTTAAACCCCTCACAATAGGATTATGATCGCGATCAATACGACGCACCCACTGCCATAATGAGGAAGGAGGGTGCCGGCGCCTACGCCGCACATTCAGGATGCAACAATCATTGTATCGTGTCATGCATTAACTAGTTTTGTTATTCGTCTGGCATCTACTCCTACACCCTGAAACAATTCACTGGATAATAACATGCAAAGATTACTTTGCATTGGAACCGAGCATCTACGCGACACATGGAATCCTTTCAAAACGCTGTTAGTTTCAGTAATGCCATTGATCAGACAATAAACGTAATAGGATTGAGTAGTACTACTAATAAAATGTCAATTAAACTGTCGACATTTTCTGTTCATTTTTGTTGAATTATTGTAGAACAGTAATTTGTCTATCCTCGATTCCATATAATATTTCAATCGTATTAACAGCATCTAAATTTGTTTTCCTTGAGTGAAACTGGAATAATTTAACAGTCTGGTGTTTTTTGTAAAGTTAGAGACAGCAGTGCCAAGAAAGTATCCGTCCCGCCACTCACGTCTAATTGTTACAAGGCGGGAGCTGGCACCGTGCACTCTATCACCATAACATGTTTTCTATGTTGATGTTTTGGTTTCACGAAAATATTATAAGTGACATGATTTAGGCATATAAAGTGTGGCGAGACATCGCGTAACCTTCCTTTCGTTTTCTCGGAAATGTTGGCGAGCCTCCAGAAACGCTTCGCCAAAGAAATGAAGTATTGGCGACGCCCGTCTTTTGCTTCTTTCACGATCTGTTTATGGAATTTGTACCCGATGCGACCCGGTGTTTATTTTGATTTTAACTTACGCACATCGCAGAGATTTGCGTTAATACTTAGATAGGTAGATATTTTAAAATGGCTTCTGTACCCATAATATGTGTACTTTATGGCAGCTTAAATAAAATAAAAGTACTAAATGATATGTATGTATTTACGGATGAAACATGAGTTCGATAATTATAGCATCATAATTATGTATAACGGATGGATTCTTGACAAAGTTCGAAGTATCGTAGCACGGTTAGGAGAGTGGATCTGTGTCGGCGCAAAACAAGCGCGACACAATAAGTATAATTCGTAATCTTCGAAGCGTGGCATGCGCAACCGCAGCCTCACTTCTCCAGCATTGTCACACTGGCATAGATCATGATAAGTATAAGTTACATGTCAAGCCGCCCGAAGTATGGTCTGCTCATTGAAGCGTGCGCAAGTCGCTTCAATAAATCCTCTACATAAAAGGGTTGAAAGAGGCGTGCGCCGTATTTCAGCGAGCGTGGGCAGCACATAAATTGTTAGGTCTGAATTAGCCTTAAGCAGGATATTTTGACGTTCGTTCTGTAGAGAAGCTGACTAGTTTATACTTTCTCTCCAACTGTGGCTATATTTTATTAGAAGATAGACAGGATTATGATCTGTTTAATTAGGTGATTGGTTGCTACTTCTCCAACATGGCTTTACAATGTCCAAAGGCTGTAATTTATCGCTGCTTTGTCGTGGTTTCGTTCTGTTTTCATTGGAAGTACGAATTGATTATTTTCCAATCTTAGGCTAATAACGCACACACAAATAACTAGGAACTTTAAATGGAAATGATTAAACGTGTCTATTGCTTCTAAAACATAGGTACTTCAAGTATTTTTTACACCTTTTTATTAATATTTTATTTATATTGCTGGAAATTTCACACAGCGACATCTAGCCCCAAACTAAGCAAAGCTTTTACTATGGGAACCAGATAACTGATAGAATACATATTTGCAAAGTCATACCTAATTATAATACTTTATAACACCCAAACACAGAACAAACATCTATATTCATCACACAAATGTTTATCCTGGATGAACACCTACAGCGACCTACAGCGCAGAAGGCAGTGCTACTTACTACCAACTGAGCTGAGAGGCCAGTTAGACTTTCTAAGATGTAGTAAGCATTCTACAGTGGTAGCCCTAAGTTTTCTATCAACAATGAGTCAATGATGGTGCGGTAGAACTACTACATGTAGGCGATGACGTTCCCCGCAGATCAGTTAATTTACTCAGATCGCTGTGTCATTACACACCCACAACACAGCACAATGCACACAGTATCTTCTTAGCTATAAAAATAAGACCACGCTTTTGAAACTTACTAAATACAATTGAAAATGAAACACTTAGTACTATGCTTAAGGTTTTAAAGAAAAGGAAGTATAAATCGTTAGTTAGTAGACGTTTTACACAACCCTCTTTAGCCAAAAAATAGACAAACTACCTAAGACCTAAACTAACTAAATAACCGTAAGTGAGTTTGATAGTTTCGATTGAAAGGTCAGCTACGGTTAACATCCTTAAGAAATCAGCTTGTATTCTAATAGGTGTCTATGGGCTTTAACCTGTCACGTGGATGCTAACTACTTCTTTGCATACTTTACTCATCTTTTGCAGTCGAAAATAATGAAGAATCATAGTCAAATGTGGCGTAGCGCTCGTTTGCGGTTTATCCCAGATGATAAGACGGACGATTATCACGTCCGTTCCACCTAGTTACATTGTAGTTACATTGATGTAACTAGCTGGACATTTTTATTCCAAGTAGTTACATTATTTAAAAATGTAACTTTAACGTAACTAATGAGACTTTTTTGTTCCACCTAGTTACATCGTAGATAAGTACCATCGTAGGTTCAAAAGATATATTAGTTAGCTCTTGTGAGTCATGTACTCCTAGTACTTTTGAGACTTTTTTGTTCCACCTAGTTACATTGTAGATAAGTACCATCGTAGGTTCAAAAGATATATTAGTTAGCTCTCGTGAGTCATGTACTCCTAGTACTTTCATGCTCATGGCAACCAACGTCTTAATGAACTTACTTAATGAAAACACAGTTTTTAACGAACGATAATATAATAAAATACTAAAGCAAAGGGAAGATGGCATTGTAATTGCTTTGCGTTGCACCTATGATCAGGAGATATACCAATTATTATTAAGAACTTAAAAAAGCCAAGATTTTGTCGAGAAAATGATTTAACAATAATTGCAAACGCGATTTTAATATAAAGTTATCCTTCTCTCTGTTTACTTTTCTCCGTTTTGGTTGAGTGCTTGAATTAAATTTTTCAATTTTACGTTGGTTGCCATGAGCATGAAAGTACTAGGAGTACATGACTCACGAGAGCTAACTAATATATCTTTTGAACCTACGATGGTACTTATCTACGATGTAACTAGGTGGAACAAAAAAGTCTCATTAGTTACGTTAAAGTTACATTTTTAAATAATGTAACTACTTGGAATAAAAATGTCCAGCTAGTTACATCAATGTAACTACAATGTAACTAGGTGGAACGGACGAATTATCAAGTCGAGCGAATGGCACTTTTTCTACTGATACAACGGCCTATATTTATTCTGTGCCATGCCCACACGCTAAATGATTGGCCACTGTACCGCCCCTTCATTACGTGATCTTATTGTGACGCCATTTATTCGAAAGCAAATACAACCGTTTGTTTATCGTACTCTGAAATAGTGGTTTTGTAGTGAATTGTGTTCGAGTGACTCAATCCGCGGTTTCGATGCTTTCTGTTAGTCATTCTATTAGACCGCTCGGCTTCAAAATAAACGATTTAGAGTCGTAGAGATGCTTGTAAGTGCAGTCAGGCCCTACACTTACATGATTCAGTCAGACGGATATATCGATTCTGTATCATAAATAAACTACGTATCGAAAAAAACAAATCCTAACTTAATATTATAAATACGAATGTGAATTCGTGTTTCACTTTCACACCTTATCTACTCAGCCGATCATCATGTAATTTTGCGTAAACGTTGTCAGGGGTACAGAAAAAAGCTATAGAGTACTTTCATCCAGAAAAAAGTAAGTAAGTATTTAGAAAGTACAAAATCTGCATTAACGCGAGCGAAGCCGCGGCCATAAGCCAGCTTACAGTATTTCAAAGTAATCATCTAGCTAGTCTATCGCCACCCAAATGTGGAACTGTTCTATTAGGTCGATCAGAGTAAGACAATAGCTTTGAGTGATCTTTTTATGGTATAACCACCCACCTCCTCACTTTCACTGTTAAGAATCTGAAATATCATTGTAAAAGGATTGTCGTACACATTAACTTTGTCATATTAGTTAGAGGATGAGGTCAGTTCCATTCTTTATAAAAATACTTTTCTGTCTGCCAACGTTATATACCTAAAGAGTTTTCTATAATTACGACAACCGGCATTTCATGTACATATAAAGTACGAGCAGCGCCCTCGCGGCGTTGCTGCCCTAGTAATGGTTTATGGTAGTAATGATGATGATGAAAAGTAGCCTATAACCTTCCTCAATAGTTTAGCTATCACATGCAGAAATATTTTTTCACATCCGACTGGTAGTGCCTGAGATTAGAGCGTTCAAACAAACAAACAATCAAACACTTCCGTTTTATTAGTATAGATAGATTATTCGTATAGATTAGTATAGATAGTATAGAAGGTATTAGGTATAAGTTGTTGGATTTTTCTTTACCCAACAACTATTTCACATACATGTAGGTAATTATAACAATTAAATTAAAAATTTTATGAAAAAACCCTCGACATAAGTATCTTTTTATTCATGTTTTAAACAATGCATATTATGTGCCTATTGATATTTTACATTTTTCAGGTTGGACCACACACCATAATAAGAACACCACGTGCTAAGATGCGAAACATTGTCTTGTTGTGCTTAACGACTTAAAAGCGGGTACCGACAATTCTATGTCTCCGAAGAACGGAAGCTCTGTTAACGCTCTGTTGCTTAACTTTGACGATCTATTAAGAACGTGTAAGCAAGCTACGCCATGAGCGCTTCGTTATTCTGTAAGTAAAGTGACGGAAATAGTTTTTTAGGAACATTTAGGTGATTTGCGTCAGGCTAAGCTCACGGCCTCAGGTGTTCCATCTGCGGCGAGGCGCAGATATTATGTAAAACGCATAGTATCGGGTGTCACCAACAGGTGTCTAGCTAATAAAATGACTCTTGCACGTCGATTTGATTCACGCCGATGAATTGGTAGGTAGTAATTTGTTTTGATTGAGATTTGTCTTTGAAACGCAAAAGCTTTTGTGTTTTCTACAAAACTATATTCTACTTTGAAAATTGGGAGTTAAGCCATGACGGAGATCTTCAAGCGGCCTAAAATCTCCTTCACCAGAGTTAGACACTAGCTCATGCGAACATATAACATATAAAGTCTCTATAAAGTCTCTAAAAGCTTCTGAAAGTTTGTGGAATTTCCCCATAATATGATGTCATACTTTAAAATGGAAGAAACATGCCTGTGATAAACCATAAGAGCTGTTTCTACATTTGTTATATTTTTTCTTCTATTCAAAGCGACTATATTTTTTTTACATATTGACAACATTATGTAAGTAGTACTAGACTTTATTTAACACACGGGAATTACTCACGTAAAAATATCGTCACACTGTGTGAGACGCGACCGCGAGGAGTAATCTTGCCGCAACTCCCTCCTTACCCAGATGAAGATTCTCCGGATGAATCGAAACATTGTCAGTATCTAAATCGACGATATTAATTTACGTGAGTAATTCCCGTGTGTTAAATAATGATTATGTAAGTATTTTTTTTAAATTGAATTTGAAGTTTCCAATTACAATATTTATCCAATACTATTAAAAATGCCGTGCTGTTGACTTCTTCGACGTCATTTGGTCAATTTTTAACCTCTAACGCAAAAGAGGGTTGTTATAAGTTTGTACTGTGTAGGTAGGTATCTGAGTGTCCGTCTGTGGTATAGCTCCTGAACGTAGGGACAGATTATGATGCGGTTTTTTTTGTTTGAAAACTGACGTGATCGAGATGGTTCCCATCTTTAATTTATAAAGACCTGTTTAGGCGTTTAAAGATCATCAGGTATTTTCTAGTTGATGAAGGGAAATGTCAAGGGTTTTTCTTTACATTTTAATTAAATTGTTACGTTTTTTATTTTATTTTTGTACAGTTACTTAAAAACAGTAAGATACATTTCAATTTTGTATCTGTGCCAATTAAAAAAAGAGTAGAGAGAGGCTTTACGATGACCACAGGCAAGGGCAGTCGTGTCGTTGGCAATTGTAATGCAATTATCACATTTTTGGTAAAGATTTTGATTATTTCACACGTGCGCACTTCTCAAGAATTGTAATTATTGCGATTATCATCATGCGAACCAAATTCATTAGCGCCATTTAAAGGTGAATGGATTTAAAGTAATTGCCCCAATAAAAACTGTTAATGTCAACTGCAATACTTGGTGTCGACAGAGCGTCGGTCAAGATAAAAGGCAAATACTTAAAATGGTCTCAAATCGGTACCTATTATATACGAGCATAGACATTTAAATAAGCATTCACAAAGCTTTAAACTCGACACTCTTAACCAATCCAGTTAACTTTTTATAGGCAGAACACACAGAGATGTATAAAATGTTATTGAACATTAAGACCCACAATAAAACTGTTACGACTAACTTGCCGTATTGATAGGTAATCAAAAGTCTTTAAATTTTAATTTATAAGCTTTAGATGTCTCGGTTTACCAAGACACCTAAAACTTATAAGGTAATTTCCAGTGTGAAACGTCCAGCATATTTATTTATTTATTTAATTTTTAATTTTATTTAATAATGTATCAAACTCCGATAAGCGTGTATTTGTAATCTTCCCCTGTTAAACGGCTTGATCATCACTTTTGATTAAATGTTATTTGTTACTACAGGGATCAATTGAATAGTTCTTATATTCGTTTAGTTGTAATTGGATCTAGTTAGTGTCATTGTTTTCAAGATCTAGTTTCCTTTTGAATATGTTGTCTATACAGGACATTATACCTACCGGGGTTTGCTAGTATTAGACAATGCCGCAACCAGAAGTTAGTGATCGAAGAATTGACTATGTACATACATAATGTTCGTAATAATCCGAATATTATAAAAGAGATTATTATGAGAAATGTAAAAATTGACAAATTGGAAATTCGGGAAAAACAGTAGGTAAGTATTTTTTCATGGGTTCACGTATGAAATTTAGATTTAGATAAGAAGTCTGACGGGTTACCTCATATATTCGCAAAACTTCTTAATATATTGCGTCTGGCATAGTAATAACAAATGTTAAATAATTCAATAAACAAGTACGAGTAGGTAGGCTCAGTCAGCTACGGATACTCTTAATATGTCATCGATGGAGCTCCTGCTATGACGGTAAATCATATTTTCATAAAAAAAACATCCGTAGGTACCTGCATAAATCGTGGTAAAATTGTCTCGTGTTCGAATCTGGTCAGTCGAACTAACGTTTGCACGTTTACCCGATAATAGAACTTAATTTTGTACCTAAAAAAAACGAAAAATTGAGAACCTCCTTTTTTTTAAGTCCGTTAAAATTAAAACAAATTATCCTAAAACACAAATTTTTAAATTTCCTAATTTGTAAGTAGATCCTATCTTTTGTGATATTATTATGAGAGTAATTGAGATAATATTGATTAGTAATATAAAAGTACGTACCTATTATTCACTAAGTGTGTCTAGTTTTAAAAGTCTTTTTAGTAATATTTATTACCCATATTAATGAATTTTAATAGGGCTCTTCTTATTGGATAGATCCACAGTGCCCCAAAATAACAGGGAAGGCTAGAGAAAAGTAACGTAGGTAGTGATACACTAAAGCTTCTAATAAGAACGTTTTTAATTGCAACAACACACAGGTATACACAATATAACTTACTCATAATAACTTTTTAGGGGTCCATTTTGCAGCAACTAGTAGTTAAGTAACTAAATGTTGCTAACTTCAGTCAAATGCAGGAAGAAAAAAATAGAATGCACAATACGCAATTCGTAGGCCAAAGTTTGAGACAGAGCTATGTTTCTAGATCAGTTTCCTACATATTGGATAGTGTAATCGCTACTTTACTCAGCATTATGCGGATCGCAGAGCCAACAAACCGCGCTGATCTTCCGTTAGGACCGATTCTATTTAGCGGACATGAATATACATAAAAACTTAATAGAAAACCAACAAACAAAACTTAGCATACAAAAGTTATAAGCAAAACTTAATTATAATATTATTTTGGAAATATTGACATTTCATCACCGAAGCTTTTAAATAGTTTTTAACGTCTGAAACTCAAATATCACGTAACATGTCGAAACTTTCGTGAATTTGTGGGAAAAACATTCGGACAATGCATATTTTATGCATTTTTTGCGCAATGGGCATGCAATCGTCCTCGATTCGCAGAATGTACACGGAATACCTATGCAAGGTTGACGGCATTAAGTATGACGCCTTCCTGCTCAACTGATGTCGGTATTGCCTTAACTTTGTCTATTCAACGGTATTCTTCGACACATTATCTACAAATACCCATTACTATTAATTTCGTATAAATATTCAATTTTTTTTTTGTTCGGTTCTTGTGTTTGTATCTTGTAGGTAGGTACCTAATGTAATAGGTAGGTATTTAATTTGTTTACTTATTAGATTAGTTGTACTTAAATACATCTAATAAAAATAAAAAAAATAAAAGAAAGTTTGTAAGAATTTTTGTATCTTACCTATGGTTTAAGAATTTGTTAAACACAAATAAAAGATTTTAGACAAATTATTTTTGGAGCCATATTACCCATAATTTATATTTAAATGTCCTCATTTTTTATTGAATCAACTATTTATGAACTACTCACCAAAATTTTTGGCTTAAATTTTAGGGGCAATTATTCACTGAATAAATTAATGTCTAATACCTATAATTTAGATAGATTTATCAATTAAAACGGTGTATAAAGATTTTTATGTGTCATTTGAAAACAAAACACGAGTGGTTGTAAATGTTTGTCAGTTGGTGTCTGTGATGTCCTATAAATTGTGTGTGTATTAATAGAATCTCGTTTCCCTCAACTTTTATTTATTATTGCAGACTTCATTGAGTAGGGCTGGCGCCTGCTTGTCGCAATTGTGACTGGTTCTTCTCGTTCTATATGTCCATAATTCTACTTATACATGTTCATTTCCAGTGCATCCTGATTAAAATGCAAGAAGGTGGCGTAAATGCTATTTACATTGTCAAACCAATTAGTAGGAACCATAAAAATCATACAAATCATCCGTCTTCCTTTCTGAGCGTTATCGACCTCCCGGTATGATTTTTACACTCTTAAATTTTTCGGAACACTTTTATATCGAGACAGTTTTACGAGGTGCAGACAGTTTACATGACACAAGGTACACTTAAACCGTCACTGATCGCCTTATCGGGAGCAGCGCTGAGAGCGGAACTGCCGCCGCTGTACCATCGCCTTTCAGCGTTCACTTTCATAGATTAAATAAACATTCCGTACCTACTGATCATTAAACTCAGATGCTTAATGACATAGGTATTATTGAATATCATCCGAATGTCCAGAAGCAGACAGTGGACGTGAGCCAACTTACTCAACAAAAATATCGCATATAATTTATTGAGTATCATTCTACGAATGCTTCACGAGTGAGACTGTCGTACAGTTGCACCTCATAAAAAGAAACTTAAAAAATATTTTGCAAACATGTGTCGCCGTCGAGCCACGAATTTTGCTAGCGATGCATATATTATTATTATGTGTCCAAAAAAATAATATATCTGTCATTTCAGAATAGTTAGACTCTGGAAAACAAATGAGCGAGCATTTACTCTTCTGTCGAAATAGATGTTAACTCGTCTGGATGGTAACGTCCTTTACAATATCCGCAAGGTCGACGTATATCATAAAATTAAGAGGATTTGTTTTCATTTTGCTAACTGTCTGTACACTCGCAAATTTATATGCTACCAGTAATGAGAAATCTGCTTGTTGTATTTGTATAGCTGCAGTGTGACGTTATTATTACCTACTCAAAAGCATAATGTTATCTTATAATTAATCGAAGTCTCCAGACTTGCATTGAGTCAGTCACAAGAGTTTTTCGCAGACTTCATCACATAATGCTTGTTGCAAAGCTACACCTCACCCCACCTACACATCCCAAGGATCCTTTCGCTCTCACTATGCTATCCAACAGAGTTATCAATCAGACAGTGAGAATGCAAATTTTAATTGTGGTCGGGCTGGGTCTGTGTCACACGATATTATGCTTGCAATTTATTTTCACGGAGCAGAGTTGCGGGGCGGAGCTAGTCGAAGACCCGGGGTGGGAGATAACCGCCAATTATGAATAAACTAGCTCTACTACTATGTTAATAAGACTTGAGATTTTTCCTCGGCGATTTCACCAAGCGACTTCGCTCATTAATGGTTTTGTGACTCCGTTATCAGGCCTCTAGAAAGCTTTGCCTTGTAATAATCGATGTTTACCTAGTAATGTGCAGTTTATTAACATTAAAATGTAATTTCCAATAAGTACATTAATATTTGTACATTATGTTGCGTGATTTGAGTGTAAATTAACCATTTCTATCTGCAGATTTCTTTGTAGATACGACTGCTCATGTCCAGACTGTTTCTCCAGACTACAAAATAGTATACTTTTAACTTTCCCTTCGTGGTTTTGAGTTGAGACGCCACACGCCTGGCGTGGACACTGGCCCGTTTCCGGAGCTAAATATAATTTTACTTGATCATTTAATTATATGGAGATTAATGGGCGGGCGGAGATGCCAACTTTTACGGATAAACGGAACAATATGGCGGGACCAGACACTATTGATTAAACGAGAAAGTCGTAGCACGCTCTACGAAAATAGCCGCTGTAAATACTTTGTTATTATTTTGGGAAAATAAACTGTTAGTGTTATTTGTGTACTCAATATTATCTTATCTATACATATAATAAGAATGAAGTCTAAGCTCAAACTTATAAGTATTCAATTAAGTGAAGTCAGTTTTTGATCTATATAACCCTCGAGCAGCAAAACACTTCGTTAGCGCGTTTTAGAATGACCTTGAACGCAAACACTTCATAGTAACTGTTGGTAATCTGTGACTTTGATATTTTCGTTTCTGTGTGTTTGACCACTAAGATCTCTGAAACTACTGAACTGATTTGGATGCAGTTTTCATTGTTGTATTACGGTAAGCCGGGATTAAAAGATAGGGGTTGTTTTATCAAAATCCGTTCACAAATAAAAAAGATATGTACATTTAAAGAATTCAATCTAAATTTCTAAACACTTGCTTTTCTAAAGAAAAGATTACGATAAAATTTGGCATGGATATAGATTACATCCCAGGAAAGGACGTAGGCTACTTTTTTTCAAATGTTATCATGGTTGAGATAAAAAAATAAGGGTTGCAAGTTTGTATGGGGAACAAAATGTTAGGTGACTCCGCCTCTTTTTGCACTCATGAAAATTTTTACACATTTTTTTATTACGAATGATAAACGATTTCAAAATTAATGATAATGATGTAATGTAAACCTATTCTAATAAACGAGCAATATTTGTCTTATATTTATGTGGGAAAATACGTTTTCTCTTGCAATGTGGTTCGTAATTGAACCACTAGAGCCATCTAGTGGCAAGAGGCAACCAACGAACGCCAGTTCGTTGGTTGCCTCTTAGCTTAGGCCAAGATGTTTAAAAAATAGATAAAATTGTCAGTCATGTCACACTAGATGGCGTTCGTTTAACGATTATTTTTTCTCTATTTTTACACGAGCAGAGCTCGGTCGCCCAATATGTAGGTATTGAAATAGTTACCATTCAATACATCCAAAATTCATTATGTAGGTAGGTATTTTTAATCTTTTATCTTACAACGACACAAATAATTGGTTGTAGAGTACGCGCCACCACTGAAGTCCGATAGAAGCGGCGGCGCTGCTATCTAATCGCAGAAAAAAAAATTAAAGAAATGAACAAGCAATTCATTCAAAAATTAAAAAACCCGGCTGAACTGAAAAGTTGGAAACAGCATTATCTCAATCACAAAATTAAATTACAATTTTATTATTAGGTAGGTAGGTATCTAGGGTTCGATGCCGTGCGCTTTTTCCTAAACTTTGTTGTCACAGTTGACACACAGATGGCTCTGTCTGTTCTAAACGTTGCGTGTGACTAAATAGAAAGTTTTAGTATGCGTTTTGTTTAGCAATAACATTAGGGGCGAAAAATAGATTTTCAAAAATTTTGGAAGTCGATTTAGTTTTTGAAGATGTTATGTTAGATTTTTCAAAAAATTATATTTGATATCAATCCACCAACCTCTTGATTTTGACATGGATTTTGATATGATGGCATGATTTTTATTTTCTAAATTCACACATTGTTGCATTTTCTAGGCGCACTATTTGATTTATCGAAATAAAAAGTATCCTAGAGCACAATCGACATAGAGACGATTCTAACGATACCTCATTCATCAAAATCCATTGAGCCGTTTAGGAGAAACGTGGTAATAAAGAATATTACTTACTTAACCACCCACCCACATACATAGAAACGCGCGATCTACATAACCCTGTGACTTGACAGTCAGCCGGGTAATTAGGCACGTAAATTACGTGATACCGGGTACTGTGTGAAGTGTTCACTTCACACAGAAATAATCTTTAGGTACGTGACGCAAAGTAAAAAAGTGATCTAGGTTTTAGAGATCTTTTGGACCAAATACCTAGGTAGGTACCTACCATCGCGGGCGTTTTCAGAAGATCAGCACCACAGTTTCATCACAATCTGGTCAATGGTTTAGGAACGCATAGCGGACAAACATACTCAGGTAGGTACCTACATTTTTATTTAGATATGTACCTACCTACCTACCTACATAAGCATTGTCCCATTAATTTCTTCACCTGAAACGTCATGCATGACCATCCAATTCTAAAACGTAATACTTACTTAGTAACTACTAGGTAGGTACGTTAATAAGGAATACCTTCCTACAACCAATTTGTGTCATTGCAAGTAAAAAGATCAAAATACCTAAGTAGGTAAGTACTTTTATGAATTTCGGATGTATTGAAAAGTAGGTAGGTAGGTACTTACCTATTTCAAAAAAGTGATAAGAGTATTATGAGTAAGTAGGTACCTATGTAGATATGTATTTATAAAAAATATAGGTACCTACCTATGTAGACACCTAAAAGTATTCTATCAGTTAGGTAGCTGGTTCCATTGTACAAGCTTTGCTTAGTTTGGATATATTCTATTCTATGGTTTGGGGCTAGATGGAGCTGTGTGAAAAATGTCCACCAATATTTATTTGTTTATTTAACCTATTCTAATAAACGAGCAATAATTGTTTGATGTTTTAAGTTTGAAGTTTGTTTGTATGTAGGTACCAATTGAGGTTCTCGAAAACGGCTTTAACAATTTCGATCACCACCAATTACATTATAAGAACGCATAGCGGCCAAACATACCTACCTACATACATTTTTATACCTATATAATAGACAACCAATTTGTGTCGTTGGAATTATAAAGATCAAAATAGGTAAGTACCTACTTATTTAAGTACCTACCTGTATGAATTTCAGATGTAAGTACCTACTTACCTATTGAAAAGTAGGTAGGTAGGTACCTATTTCAATAAAGTGTTATCCTATCCTATTCTATTAAACGAGCAATATTTGTTTGTCTGTACCTACTAACGTTCTCGAAAACGGCTCTACCTAATGATTTCGATAAAATTTGCGGTACATAAAATTTGCGGTACAGGGGTTTAAGGGGACGAAAAATCGATCTAGCTAGGCTAGGTCTCATATCTGGGAAAATTCGTTTTCTCGACATTTTCACGCAAAAAGGTTTACCAGTGCAATGTGGTTCGTAATTTCACAATTTCTGTTGAGACTAAAGTGGCCAAGTGAAATAGGTGTCCGCCTCTCAACCGAAGGCTTCGAGTTCGAATCTCAGCCAGTAAAAGTTTACTTTTTGTAAGTTTTATTTCTTTTTCTTTTTTAATTTTTATCTATTTGCACCCGAGCATAGTTCGGTCGCCCAGATATTAAAGTATTAAGTACCTACCTAAAGTATTTACAAAAAAATATAGAAGTAGGTACCTATTCTATCAGTTATCTGGTTCCCATAGTACAAGCTATGCTTAGCTATGCGATTTTGATGAAATTTGCAGTAGGTACGGGGGCTTACGGAGGCGAAAAACCGATCTAGCTAGGTCTTTTATCTGGGAAAATTCGTTTTCTCGGCATTTTCATGCAAAAAGATTTACCAGTGCAATACCTAATGAGTTTTAAAAAAATTGAATAAAAAGAACCTAGCCTATGTGCTATTTCAGGTCATAATCTATGTAATATATTCCAAGTTTCAATAAAATCCGTTTAGTAGTTTTGGCGTGAAAGAGTAACAAACATCCATCGATACATCCATCCTCACAAATTTTCACATTTCTCATATTAGTAGAATTAGCATACGCGAACGAAGTCGCGGGCACAGCTAGTGAATAATAAAAACCCTCTCCAATAAGATTATTTTTCAAATGGAAATTAGAACAGAAAATGTAGGAATATGTAAGTATAATGAAGACTATAAACTTGATAATAGGTATAAAAATCACCGTACTTTATTTACTTGCTAGTCTGGTCATACAGGCTGCACGGGTGGTCGCCTCAAAAGTGTATTCGATGAATATTTATACGAAACGTATCATTTACGTGTGTATTCGCAAATATAGCCTTACTATGGATAATTTAGTTTTCATTATAATTTTACTCGTTGTCAATGTTCCGCAGCTAAGTGCTCAAAACCGTTTTACTCAACTCTGGAATTAGTTGATCAAGTATTTTAAAACGGCTACATATATTGAAAAATAAGGCTAAATATTTTTTTTTCTGACTTTCTGTAATTTGTTGCCTACAATGTAAATAAACTATGCATAACTTTACTGTAGACTCTACAATAAAGTTTTACATAGTTTATGACCTGGAGTAACACATGCTACTTTTAATCCGGGTAAGTACCACGCGAGCGAAGCCACGAGCAGATACTAGTTATTTCTAAACAGACAAGATAAATCTTTTTTTTTTTTTTGTTAATCTTTTCATATTTCGTTGTTTTAAGTATAGGGCAATTTTAACTTTCAAGCATGCAACACAATCATGGTAAGTATGTTTATTTATTTGTAAGTAGTTATATTTACATGTTTGACTATGAATCTAGGTAAATTAATAATACAGAACGTTTATATACATAAGGTTTTGTTATCTGCTTTCTGAATTAAAATAAATAAAATCGGGATTTCTCAAATTTAATATGCTTACAATTTGATTGTAGAAAATTATAGTGATTAAAGAAAAGTGTCGAAGTAATAAAGCATGACAAAATTCGTCGGCTAAATTCGAAAACCTCGTAACTCCGTCCTTTTGACAAAAATAATTTTTTGATGCAGTTTGGTAGAAAATCTAATTCTCTACCAAACTACATCAAAAAAACATTTTCGTAAAAAAGACGGAGTTACCAGGTTTTCGAATTTAGCCGACGAAATGTAGGATTGCAAGTAAAATGGAATAGAAATTACGCCTGGCGCCTAATCTACATTCGAACACGATAATAAGGTGAGTTCTTACTTTCCCTAGGGTTAGTATTGCAAGTGGTTCCATTTAGTTTGCACTAGTTCAGATAAAGTTGTAAACTTACAGAGTTTAGTTTAGTTATTGAACTGAGGTATTTATGGTATCTACACGTACTCTAAGTACATTGTAACGTTTCAAGTTTAGAGGCGCGATTCAGATCTTCTCGTAATGCATTCCGAATTCGAAGAGTGACGTTTCTTCGCTAAAAAACTTAATCCAGTATGGTCGAATCCAGCCTAAGAGATATCAAGGATGGCGCCAGCTTGATAAACAAAACGCTACAATCATTCACACTAGTGACTTCTCGCCTGCACAATCTAACCTATCACCTCCTTATCAGAATCTGATAAGCACTATCTACCAGTTACTTGCTGTACCCACGCAAAATTATTATCAAAGACATTGCGATTAACAATCACGATACAGATAAGGGTCCGAATACATTTAACCACAGGGTATCGCTTTTTGTATGGTAATTCATACACGGTATTTTAAATACCATGGAGTATGAGACTCATGAAGAATACATGTCGCGCCATCCACAAGTAATGTGACACATAAATGTTTTTTTTCTGCTGGAATTTGAAATAATTTGTGGTTTTTCTTACCTCGTAAGTTTTGCTGTACCTGGGTTTTTACCTAATGGCCAAGCTTAGAAGGAGGGTTAAGTGTTTCACCTGTATGTATGTATGTTCTTATGTTTCAATAATAATTTGCAAAGCCAAATCCACAATAAAAACTGACACAAACTAAACTTATTCAGTAAAAGTACCAAACATACTTGTGAATTACTACTCTCTAGACTAGACATTATATCCTAGCTGACCCAGCGAACTATCGACTACTATTATTATCTGTTCTGTGGTATCGCCCTAATTATTTATTTATTTAATAAATAGGTAGATTTTATGGGCTAGAAACTCTCGCAGGCGACCCTACCAAAGTTTCATCACAATCTGATCAATGGATAAGGAGAAATTCTTTTCTTCAACTTATTTTTAACGCCCGAACTGTGTAAAATGACCATTAGACACTTTGGAGTTGTTTGAATGTGCGATGAGCCGTACATTCAAAAGTTCCTGTGCATTCCGGATGTTTGAAATTTCGGAACTACATAACCTTGAAATTTTTGCGAGTAGATTACTTTCAAACAAAAAAGAATCAAAGAAATCGGACTACGCCTTGATGAATTACAACCAGATACTCATTTTGAATTTCATCCCCTCTCCCTAGGGAACGGTGCTGAATTTCGGGATAAAAAGTATCCTATATTATACCTCGTACTTTACACTCAAATGCTAAGTTTCATTTAAATCCATTCAGTAGTTTCGACATGATGCTTGGCCAAGATACAGACAGACAGACAGACATGTATTGAAATAAAAATATTGTTTTATTGTAAAACAATATCTTCAGGATCAGGAGGAGGCTTTTGCCCAGCAGTGGGATATAATAGGCTAATTTTAATACCAAATTCGCCGGGTCGGCTAGTTGAGTATAAAAAATATAGAAGCTAACATTTTTTAACACTAATTAACTAACTGATAAGGACTGTCTCAATAATAAGAGCTTATCCAGCTTACTATTGGAATGGGATAACTGCTCAGTTCATCGTGCGGAATTCTGGGGCCAAGCGGTCATAAAGTGTGAAACCCACTTCGAAAACAAATAAAAAGGAGTCATCGGCAATCTAAAAACTCTGTCACCAGATCAATAGCTACCACTAGCTGTTATAAAGAACTCACTAACGGAGTTTTTTTTTATTCAAATATATTTTTTATCTGTTCGAGTTTCCCTTTTTCCCTAAAGGAGTTTATGAAGGCAATCGACCGTTGAACTAAATATTAAAATTATAAACTTCTTGGATATTATACGTTTCGGTGTCGGCGCCTCTCGCCGTCCTAATTAAAATTTAAATTTGGAATCAGCTTTACGAATTTAGGTATTATAATAATACTAGCGGACGCCCGCGGCTTCGCCCGCGTGGACTACTACTTTTTTATCCCACGGGAAACTTCCTTTTTTTTTCGGGATAAAAAGTAGCCTATGTCTCCAGCCCTCCAACTATCTCCACACAAAAATCACGTCAATCCGTCTCTCTTTTTTTACGTGAAAGCAGGACAAACAAACAAACACACTTTCACATTTATAATATGGGTAAACGTAAATATGGGTATGGATATGAATTTCATATATACGAACTTCCTTAGTTCTCTACGACATCTTCACTTCAATAGGGTCCTGTGATGTTATTTCTATGCTTGGGGATACAAAACTAGTTTTTGTTTTTCGGATGTCGTTCTAAATGATTAACATCTAACTTTTCTTAGTTACCTATATGGATTAGTACCTAGCTAGAAGTTTTCAGGGCAGATCAATATATTATTATCAATATAAACAATGAATTCATTGGACATGATTAATATAAAACTTTTTAAATTACTTATGAAAGTTACTGTTACTACGTTATTGAGCGGACTAACTGCAAACTCAATGCACAATACATACTAGTTTATGAACTGCGGTACCCAGGTACTTGAAGGATCTTTTTAAATTTCTTTGTGATAAAGCTGTAATTAATTAGGAAACAATCATCAATAAATTACCATTGTATGCAAAAGCTCTAGATATAAAGCATTACCTACCAAAAACCAGTTCGTTGTAGTAAATTATAGGTCGGTATATTCAACGATAATACAAGGCAATCAATCAATACGTGGGATGAAATTACAGTGTGATTTTATTTATAATGCCTTTAGGCACAACGTCCATCAAAGCAGTGAGCATGGTGGTGGTTTAACCGAACAACATCGCAAGCGGTGCAATCCAACCTTGTTAGTTTATTTTAACTCTCTACATGTTTGGTGGATTCTGGCCTTAAACGTTTTTACATCTTCATATGACAGATAATGGACCTTAGCTGCGAAGTCGAAGGTAGCTCTAGACAGTCTGTCTCAATAAACACGATTACCTACCTTACAAGATGTTTCATTGAGTATCAAATCTACCTACATCATTGATTTCTCAAAAGTGTTTATAAATCTACATTTAAGTAAAGTAAAAAAATAGCCTTACAAGTTTATAGAGGAGGCAAGATTTATTTCTTTAGCGACACCTGGCCAAATTACAAATCCACGAATCAAAATTACCTACTATAAGTAAGTACATTTACGAAAAGTAAATTGATCCGTAAGGTCATTTCTTTTCTGTTGGGTAATGTTCGAAAATAGTGAGAAAAATTAAAAACGAATGCGAAACGAGGCCGAAGGGCGTGTTGGGCAAGTTTGAGTAATGACCCGAGCAGACGCGATTGTCGCCCATCGCCTGCTGGTGTCGCTCTGGGATTTGAATACAATGATGCTATAGCTCAGGGCCGCCCGCGTACTAGCATACATAATCCATTTATTTAAAAAGTGCAACATTCTCCCCGAGAGTGATGGCACATCAATGAATCTTTAAAACTGACTTCAACCGGATCCCTTTCATGCGAATTGTCCTCTATTCGCAATTGTCACGGTCACCAGTCGAGTGCCAGTTCGATGTTATTGACTTCATATGTATTTCTTCCATTAAGCCTTAACGACCATACTTCAAGGCTGCATAAGCTGCATTCCTGGCATGATGTGGCACGACGAGTAGCTAGTTATGGCAGGTCATATATGACAATAAACTTTCTGTAGCTGTAGCTAGTCACTCGACAAAACGCCCGCATGTGCCAGGTATGAAGATAAACTTACTTTTATACGCTTTTAAATATCAGAGGTTACTGTGGGCGCCACTATTTAAATTCCTGAATCGCTTTCTATAATACTACAATTCCAAGAAGCGTAGGTATCGTATAAATCACTCGTATAAAAAATAAGTCTTTACTATCGTAATTACCTCTCGAGAAATCGGATCAGCGCCATTGTTTAAAATGCTGAAACTCAGCAAATATTGTGACTCTGACTAATATTTTGTGAAGATGATGTTTTACAATAGTAAAGAGATTGTAGTTTTGCATTTAAAATTAATCGACAGACTAGATCATACGAAATTAATGATAACATGAATGACAAAAATGTAGACAATGGAATCGAGTAGTAGCATGTTGCGTCCTCGATAGGTGGTGGCAAGCAACGGCCTGGCCAATGCCTATTTGGGAGAGGGCTCCCTATTTGGAAGGCTGCGTTTCGAGTCGAGATCGATATCGAGTACAATGCGACGCCCGCCGGCAGCCGTCACTCTACCAACTCGTTTGTAGATATTTTATAGAATTTATGGTACAGTTCATCAATAAATGTCTTCTTTTACACCTTGTATAATGCTATGCTATGGTATTTAGACTTTTGTATCTATTAGTTTGAGCTTTAGTACTTATTCGGTTAAAATACAGGAAAAATACGAAAACAATACATACTTTGTCTCCTGTTCAAATATCAAATACCTCGTAAAATGTCTGAGCATTCACGTAAAATGTTCTAATAAATTTATGGTTCAACATACATTAAGTCGTTAAAATCACACAAATTTTACAACAAATTATAACTACCAGTTGTAAAAAAATACCTACGCCAGAAAAAAACCCTGTCTTGATAGCTGTGTCATTGTTTTGCAATGCTGGCCAAAGCACCTGATTTTCCTTCACTGTCTTTGGTCTTTCCGACGCCATATTTTATGTATATTTAATTGCATCTCTGAAAAATTTTAAATTTTCTTTTATATTATTTGTTTGGAAAAACAAAACAACAATGACCTGTGCTTTATACACTATCTTCGGCTTTAACTTCTTTAAATAAAAACACAACTATTTATTAAACTTTTAGGTTATTTTGTGACCTAAGAAAATTTAAGTACAGAATGTTTAAAAACATAGCAAAACTTTAAAATCCCTTATGTTATTGGCAAAACTTTCCTTCGTAAGTAAATGCAGCTCAACAAAATTACCTCCACTTTGCGGTTTACCGCCACTGACTGCGAGTATGCAGGACGCAGTAACCGCTTACGACCAAATCGAGCGGGTACCTTATCCAGCACATTTGCAAAATAGAGTATGGGAGAGACCATTCAATTATAATGTTGTAGTTTTATAGCTATTATCGGCAATACGGAAGGGATTTCATTCTATTCTGTTCATAAAACGGATAATCGCATTCGTCGACTTGAGGCGCTCGTTTTAGTGTTTCACGCGCGTTGGCAATATCAGATCCCAAATTTTTGTTGAAAGTGTAAAAACCTGTTCTTTAGTCTTTTAATATGTCGATGATGGCGGTGAACGACTAATGATCTAGCTAGTCGATACAACATAGATCCTTAAAAAAGTGTTCTAAGACACTCGATCAACAATAAGTAGCTTGAAACATTTCAGTTGTAAAAATCAAAGGCAGACGTTTACACCTACACAGTATAGCTTTAAAATCCACGTCACAGTTTGCTTTGTAATAACAGCGCGCTTGTGCCAAAGACACAATCATATTTACAACGTGACACGAAACACGGCTCAGGCGCACTGCAGCCGTGCGCGTGCCGTTAAGTTGAATGAGTGCTCGTTAAAAACCAACCCGCCGTGTAATTAGCAGTGAAAAAATACATGCCGAAACACCAGATAACGCAGGAGTCACTAAATGGCAAAATCTTCACTCCAACAAAATTACGATACTTATGTGAAAAAATAACCCTGACGATGTTTGGTTTATAATGCAAGCTATACTGAGCCCAAATTCAGCACGATAAAGCTCATTATTACATTGGTAAAGAATCTCGAGTGACATAAGCCAACTGAAACAAAAGTGGGATATCCCACGGCCTCAGACCCTCGTGACTGCTCTCGAATATCCATCACGAAAACAGTCGTAAGTGTTATGAAAGGCCAAGTGACAGAGCCTTTTATAGACCGCCACCTCACGGCTGTCCGATGTTTTATTGACACAATCTGAAGTAGCTAATGATTGTATTTGATTGGCACAAGTTGATGGAACCTTGGGAAAGGAGTTCTAAGATCCAAAAGCAAAAAGTTAATTAACAATAATGAAAAGTTGAAAAAAAATAAAGCTAAAATATCTAATAAGTTGACAAAAATATTATGAAAAGTTCAAGGTGTTGAATCCAGGCTGAATCAACTTATCACATCAATGTAGAGGTACAGACAGACTACAGCGCGTAAATAGAGAACCTCGACACGCCAGGCGGCTATTATCACGTCAGAGAAAAGTGGCTACCTTTATTTCTCAATTTAGTGATATTTTCATAAAGACAAGAAGGCGGCGCCGGCGGCGCGGCGGACGACGATCGTGCGGTAGGTCCTCTCGCATCGTCTATAATATTAATTGCGAGCCGCTTCAAGAACTCGTCGATAACACGATAATGTCTTTAATGACAGTCTTGTGTGTCCACTCGAAACATTCTGTCCGATCGCGTTAAACCAAAAACACAATGGCAAGGCAATAAGTTCACGTCGATTGGACCGAAATTCACACAATGACATTACCATATCATTAAGTCTCTTTGGTGTGTCGGCGTGTAAATCCAGACCTTCCCTTGGTATGCGACGCCCCGCTTGTCGAGATGAAGTCGATTTTAAGCAGGGCGTGAAGCCGCGTGCCTTCTCGACATACTTTTCATGTACTTTACCAATATTTTTCACATGTTTATATACTGGTTTAACAAAATATACTTAAGTAGGTATATTCATTATTTTGATTATTTAAATTAAAATCAGTCTTAAATAAAGCCCAGAAAGGATGATGGAAATATAATTTTTAAAAGGCATACTTCCTGTAATACGAATCTGAGGTTTGTAATTAGATGCAAAACACTTATAATATAGGCTAGGAAATCAGTAGCTTTTACTTCGTAAACAGGACTTTACTCAACATGTAAGATAGACCCTGATATTGTTGCAGGGTAATTATACAGCTAGAGATAATCAAGTGAATCGTTTTGTAACACGATCTGAGCATACAATTTAGCGCTCTTGCAAGAGAACACAAATTGCAACCAGTTGCATAACATGCATTATTTAAGCGCGACAACCTTATAAGAAAGTATTAATGTGATAGAGACTACGTATGTCGCATGCGGTGAGTCAGAACAGAGCTCAATGACCCTCGCTCACCCGCCGACGCATACTATTCCTGTGCTGCTATGCACTACATTGCTTCATCTCAAAACGCCAACATGTTTCAAGAAACAATCAAACTTAATAATTAAACGCACTCTTAAAAATGTTGCAACATCTCTTTCATTCAGCAGTTGGCGGCCGACCAGCGGAGCGGATCGACAATGCGCATACAGACTCATTAGTCCTTCCATTGTATCACCCTTCACAATTATTATTGAGCGATGTTGACCAACGAACGAGCTCCATTTATATCACAAAATGTCCTCTACTTTTTTCATGAGCAGTGAAAAATGGTCTACATATCAAAGGAACGCTTATCTATCGCAAGATTGTTCGTTTAAAATAATCTGCGTGTATTCTTCGAGCGAGAGATTCAGATGCGGTTCTTGTGTCAGTACATCATTCATCAGGTGGCCGCAAACGTGTAAATTTGCATACGACCGAGAGTCCAGTCTTGCAGGCGTCGAGGGCCGAGAGAAGCGATCTCGTGTCGATAGTGTCACATGACTAATGGAGCAGGCGCCGATCACAGATATCGACAAATAAAAGTGCGCCTGGGCCACCGCCGCCACCGCCTGCGTGCGTCCTGCGATCTGCTTCGATGTTCCCACACCGCACTCATGACTCACCGACTCATTGGTGCCAATGAAATCCGCCTTGTCACAATGTGTCGCAGTTACTGGACGTACTGACATGTTTTTCGTCCTTTTTCTACTAAATCTTTCATTGATGCACGCAATTGTTCTAAGACTTCGTGTTTATTTTTTATGTTTTGTTTGCAACATCGACCAAGTTTGAACACTCGAATCAAATAAATGTACGTGTTGTAACATATCAACATAATTATTATCTATTAAGGTACTTACTAGTCGAAAATATAGAGAATATAAAGTCATTGTTAGTATTTATCTATTTCAATTCGTCGTGTAAAGTAGGTATTAGTAAAATGTTATTCTGCACTCAATCACGCCAAGCTTCTACGATAACAGTTTATGGCTGGCCTAACCCAGATTTTGTTGGTAAATATCATGTCAGACAATATAATTTCATCAATAAAAATGTTATCTCAAAGTACAAAACTTTTAATTTTAGCACAATTTTACGTCAAAATTAATGTTTTAATAAAAATAAATGTTTTTTCATGTAAATAGAAACTGCTCCAATAAATTTTAAAATTTAATGTGATGCGTACTAAAACTAGGACTTTCAACGTTGGGCGGATTTTCAGTAGATAACCACGCTGGATCTCATACATTTTTATGTGTTTTCTGTGCACTAAAACGAAACGACTATCGCTGATACCTATTTAGAATTCAATTTTTTACATTGTTCTTTATTCCAACGTTCAAGTGGCTGTAATTCAGGACCATACATTAAATTTTCATTCATGTTCATAAACAAGCATGTTCAGTATTACTCGGGAAAGTTTGACGTCAATCAATCACGTCAAAAGTTACGTTTGTTGTCGGGAGCAAGGTACACCGGATACGCGACACCCACCTGACACATAGACCTTGCCAAATGAGTGGTATTGAGAACTTATGACTGCAGTTTACAACTGCACCTATTATCACAGAATATAAGGGGAATCTAAAATGCATTATGGGCTAGTTAAAAAGTCTAAAAACATCCTGTAACTATTAATGAAGGCAAATTATGCTTTGAAATCATAGGTTTGTTCAGCAGAGTGATCTTGAGTCACACCCGCAAAAGATAAGTTTTCAGCGGTGCGGTTTGAGTAATGTAGATAGCAACGGGATGAAAAATAACAAGTTGTAGGTATTGAATGCCGAATTCAAACGGCCGTTTTGAGCGCCAATGCAATACTCGTTTAGATTTGGTTTGGAGAGTGCTTGAAAGGCACAGACGCCGCCGTCACTGACAGACACATCCGATACCGGCTCGTGACGCGCCATCATCACTAAATATAACCCGCGACAATGAGACACTTCGCCGCCGGCCGCCGCGCGATAATTACCCAAAGCTGATGTGTGAAGAAGTGCTAAACTTCATGAACCGCCCGCCACGCCTCATCCCGCCCAGCCTTAATAAAAGGAGGTTCAACAACCGACTCGCAAACGGGAATGACGCCTCGTCTAGATATATGTGGTATGCGCTTAATATCTAGCTAGCGAGATCGAAATAAATGACTAGGATTATTGCCAAGTGGAAAATCATTATAATATATTAGACGCGCGGAATTCACTTTGACAATATTTTGACAACGTGCGGTCTACGAGAGAGCCGTCCGCATCGAGGCGTGCTCCCGATTTTTTTTATAAATGTTTTCTCGTTCTATATTTACTGAGCGCTGCTTAAGGATCTATTTTGATTGTGCCACTGTCTGGTATATTTTTGATGTTTTGTGGTGAACCCGCGGATGAATCACACTGGATGGTGTAGATCTTAGCTGGGTTAGAGTATTGATGGCTAGTTGATGTATGGCCCTAAACGCGTGTGGTGGTGTGCGCGGGCACAGGTCGGCGCTGGAGAAACGGGCGCCGCCGCGCCGCTGGCCATCTATGGACTGCAACTGTATAACCGGAACGACTGCCTCCTATTTAGAATGATCAGCTCGTAATTTCGATTCGACTTGCGGAGTCTCTCGGCTCATAACTCACAGCCATTCCGAATACTTGGTATTGATGCATCAGTGAGAGGTATTAGGTACCTACTTACATCTATAAATTTTAAAGCTCAATAGAAATACTAGCACTTGATAGAAATATTTAATAGAAATACTTACCTAAAATATTGATAGTTTCAAAGCAAAATCGAATTATAAACTCGAAATACATCGAAAGACGGCAGAAGGCTCGAGATTCCGAAACTGTTGACTGTAGGTACCCATAATGCTGAAACTCATAAAGCATGTCGACATTGTGTTCTTTCTGGTAGATCGAACAGGGAACACTGAAACAATGGTTTATTGCAGGAAAACATCCATCAGATACGCAGCTCGCTCGTCTGATTCAGATACTTAGGCACATTTTCAGCTGATTTCATGTATCTAGGCACCTAAATTATGACTTTGATCTTGGATATTTCTGTTTAGAAAAGTACATAGGTAGCAGAATGCACTTAAAACATTTCGTGATTGTCTTATAAAATACGTTGTAATACTTAGTAGCCTCTCAATTATTATTCTACTATATTACATCAGTTAGTCAGTATTAAGCCTGCGCACAATTTATAGTAATAGAACGTGATCGTTATTAAGTCTTGTATTCAGCACCAAATGCGACAAAACGGTCTCATATTACTAGTACTCTACGTAATACGACCTAATAATCTGATTCTAGCTTCAGTAACTACATTGTATGCTCGTCGAGCCAACCATAACGCGACAGAGGTCGACGCACTGTGTCATTATAGTTCTAAACGTACTACAAAAATGTGCAAGTTTTTTAGCTTCAAGCAATCCTGGCTAGCGAGAACTAGGCATGCCTAGTGGACTAAGAATAACGACGAACTTGAAGTAAAACTTCTGCCGCAGGGGTTCCTCCGTAGAATGATAAAAAAATTAAATGACAGGTCATTAAGGAACTATGACTGCCTTTAATAATTCCAAATTTTACAACATACTTTCATGTTTCATTTTCAATTTCAGTAAAATTAATCTTGACAAAATACAAATATTCTTGCATAATGTACTAATAGTCTTCTGAGTTCAAACGGCTGCAAAGTATCTATAATAAATATTGAGCATAGAAAAAATCTAATAGATTTTTAAATTAACAGGTAAATAGGTACGAAAACTGGGGTTAGAAGTTTATACAGAACCGAGAAGCTATCGCGTGTCAGTAAACCGTAGACAGCGGGACGACCGATGCTCCACATTGCAATCGATTATTTTAATAACATCGCACTTTTTATACTTACACGATGACATCAGCCTCTCTGATAGTGTGATTCTCAGTATTTAGGTACTATTACAAGTTATCAATGTAAAAAAGTGTTGTATAACAAAAACATAAAGAACAAATCATTTTGTTTGCATTTTTTTTTACGAAATTTAGAAATTTAAATGAAAGTGAACGCGCTTAAATCTTTTACATTAAAAAATAGAAAGAGTACCTAGATTGAAATAGTGATAGGTTTATGGTATTTTATGTTAACAGATTTGCATCAAGAGAAACGAGTAGTACTGTAATTATGAAAACATAAAATGCAAGGCTTCAAATTAACTTGAAGTAACATCATATAATATCATATTTGAGTACGTATTCAAGTCTGTTTATGCAGCAGTACTTGCAGACTTCACAAGCTTAGGATATGAAAGTTAGCATTCCCGTATGCATATCCAAACACGTTTCGCGACCGATTGAGAAGAGTGCTCGGATCCATTACGTGCTGTTTGAATAAACAATCTTTCATCACTCCGTTACCGCCAGGGATGAATTAAAGTAAAGGGGCTACAAACACCACAATTCATTACAAATGGATGACTGAATTTTGTAGCATTACTCTTAGCGCGAGTTAACTTGAGACTCAACAAAACTCCCAAAATACAGTGCGCGATTGTACGTATTTTTACACAAACATCAAAAAGCCAGGTCTCAAGTTAACTCGCGCAGGGTATACATCTGCCCCCTCATTGACTATCTTTGATAGCGACCAAAATTGGTCTCAAACTCTCAAAATGACAGTTCAGTGACCACGCGAGTAGCGCTGTCACTCTCATCTCAAAGTAATCGAAAGCGACAAAAGATAGCTGCGCGTTCGTTTTGACAGTTTGCGACCAATTTGAGATTTGAGACAAGTTAGACAATCAGCCTGCTCAGCGATGTTTGGTGAAGACATGCTACATTTTTGGCATTAGCTACTACGACATAAAGAGCTCATGTCGTAAAGCTACGACGAAGACTTTCACGCCGCCTTACTCCGACACCAAAGTAGACCCCTCTTGTACGAATGCTTACTTATCATAATCATAAGCAGCTTCGGCTGGGTATAATTTTGGGGGAGTCCTTAAATGCGATATCACCAAACTGTCCTGTGTTATCCATATCCAGGTCGTTTAAGGCAAAAAATAATTCAGCTTTTTAACTTTTCAATGTCCCATTACCCATCGGTTTCTTTCATGATTAGGTATATATTTTTTATATTATTTATATTTGCGAGGCGATGAAAGGGTAATGTAGCTTTTAATTTTTACTTTATTTTAAAAAGTCTCAATCCCAAGTTCAATCGTAGCAAGTGATCTTTGCCTACAAAACAGAAAAAAAAATCGAATTACGTAAATCGCGATTTATATCGGATCAGTCTAGCACACGACCGTGAATACAAACAAGGATATGCCTCACAGCTGTGGATGATGTCCAGCTAAAGAGTAACTGTATTTAAATGCCCCCAGTTCAAAAGATACTTAAAGGGTTAATCCGGCTCTGTGTACCACCATTAAGCACTACGTTATAAGTGCAAGATCGGCATGCGGAATCCTTGTTTGTTGGATCAGCCGACGATGGGTAATCTCTAGAAAATTGACATTCGGCGCCAAAAGGAGCTTTGAGTGATGTGAATACCATTCGGCGGTCGGAATGGATGTGTATAAATATTTATCAAGCTTGGATTTATAAGTGGCGCCATATTTGTAGGTACCTATTCATACCTACTTCGTATTTTCTCTTTATCGTGGATTATGGACTCATGGGTAGATACTTTCGTTTGGGGTAGCACAAAGTACTTAAATCAAGTTTTAAATGAGTTTGGTGTCGAGCTTCCTCAAATAAAATGACCTAGTTTTTAATATACTTACATCTTTTGAGGAATAAAAAAACGTAGTAGGTGATGGTGAAATAGGATTTTGATTTTGGAAGAATAAATATTGATTTAAAAATATCTCTTTTTACTTAACAATAATTAAACAGTGCCTTGGATTTTTTTATACTTAGGTAGTGCCTTTTTAACAACTGCATATCTTGCAAAATATGTATTATATGTACCTATTTTAAATACATACTTATAAGTACCTACCTACCAATGTTTTGAATGAACGTATCATTCAAGTTCTTGAATACCTACTTGAAGATCTCTAAGAATGTTGTATGATAGGTACATTTTTTCGACCAGCTATTTTATAGGTAGGTATTTAAATTTGTCAAAATTAAAAATTTTAAATAAACCCGACTGCGGGTTTAAAAGATTAAAAAACAGTAAAATCCAACATTCTGGTTTTTAAGAATTTTATTAGTACCCAGTGAGATCTAATGACGTATCATTTATCAAAATCGGTAGAGCCGTTGATTAGTTACGAGCGGCCATAGGAACGGACATACATACGCACGTCGTACAGCGGAGCTAAAAAGGTCGCTATTGCAGATAAAGGAATTGAACTATTGCCATCTCTTTTCATTGACTGAGAGTGAGTAAACAAAGGTCTATCTACATTAAAAAAAAAAAGAGATTCCCAAGTAGCACAGAACTGCATTATAAATTTTCACATAGGGCCCACAGCGGTAATCTCAGCATTTATAACGAATTATTAGAGTTCACCCGGGCTGCCACAGCTGTTTAGAAAAAAAGAGGCTCGCTATAATGCTTTTTTCTGTACTGTAATTCTATTAAGTACCACAAACACGCTACAGATGTCACTGTTATTCAGCGTTTAGCATTACAATACCTATCAGCTGCAAGAGCGCATCTTTGTGAACACAAATAATGCAGAGTTCTGAATTAAAGCCCACGCGTGTACTAAAAAATCGTTGCATTTTAAGAGAGAACATGTGAACTACTATAGCTTAAGCAGTTACTTTGTGAAGTTATTTAACAAAGATTTAATGCTTTATGCTGGTCGTAGAGGTCAAACACAATCCTCCTTTTGAGTTTCGCCGCAGTCGGGTAAAAAAACTTTCCACTAGATCTTTCATAAATTGACTGTACATAAACTGGACCTTAGAATAGATATTCTGATACTCGTATCTATAGATGTGTTTACTAGCTTCGTAGGATATGAGTAATTTGATGCAAACAAGGAAACTTGAATTATTTAAGTCACGTCTGAGGATACTTCCAACTATTTACACGTATGAAATTCCTTACTCAAGGTAGTCATGATTGCAAATAAAAAGGTTTTGCGGCTTAGCAGCGAAAGTTTATTTTTAATTTACAAATCAGTACCAACCTCATGTTATGTACCAAATTAGCTTTCGTACAAATGGCTGCCACGCCCAAGAATATAATAGAAAGAAGAAAAATAGAGAATTAAGATAAGGAGCTTTAAACTGTGTAAAATTTTATAGCTATAGTATTAAATACATCTGTGTAATCCCTATAATATCTTAGTTATACTCATAGCACACAGTTTTACAGAGTACCTAATAGTTTTATCACTAGCATAGTAGAAAAACTTTGGCAATGTGTATACCTACTCAAAGGTTATAGCGGTGTATATCACGAACAAGATCAAGTAGACGCGCATTATTTAATGTGATAATTTCAATACATGTTGTAGGTAATCAATGCATTCTGTTTACGCTAGAATGCCTCAAGCGTCAGCGTATATCGAATCAACGCGGTATTATTTTCAATTATAATAAATTAATTGCAAATTTATGCGTTCGTAAAAGCGGTAAACAAACTATACCGAACACCTGGCTTAAGCACAATTAGCTTTGCAGATATTGATCACTATCAACACCATTATCCCACTGGTTATAAATATTATAGGAATAAATTATAAGTTTTCTTCAGGATTCTTTTTCAACCCCCGACGAAAAAGAGGGGTGTTATAAGTTTGTAGTGTTTATCTGTATGTAGCTGTGGCTCTGTGTGTCTATCTGTGGTTTCATGGCTCCTGAACGGATGAACCGATTTTAATCATTATATTTTGCTTGAATGGTGTCTTTGTCGAAAGTTTTCTTAGAATTTTTCATGAAAATCAGTTCAGCCGTTTGAATATCATCAACTCTTTTCTATAGTTTACTAGCTGTCCCCGCGTTTTCGTCAGCGCTTTGGATCATTTTTAGTCGCGCCATCTAGTTTTGATTTTGGAAAAAAAATTAATAAGTAGGTACCTAATTGATACTTAATTATTTTTTTTTTAGTCGTGAAAACTGTCGTTTTTTTCTACGTTTGTTACAACACAGAAAATAATACCTGTCACTTTTAAAAACGTGTACTGGGTACAGCCAGTATTTCGGTTTCATCCGTCATTTATTTAGGGATGTGTTGTGTAATATATTTTATGATCTAAAATATAAAGTAACGATCAATGATTTGACATTTCATCTAATTTCAAATTCATATATTCTAATCAACTTAACATAATTTATCATCATCATCAAGGCATGCAAGCAAACAAGCAAGCATGCATGCAAGCAAGCATGTGACAGCAAATGTACAGCAAGCATGTGACGCTCGCTCCGCTCGCTATAATGTTGTTTCAATATCTAACCAAACTTAACCTATCTGATAGTAACAGAGTCTATAAGTTTTTTTAATGGATAGGTATTAAAAATATGGATAGGTACCTAAAGTTGTCGTTGATTCCCATCGCGTGCAATTATTATATTGCGCAGTGTATTCGCTTGTTTACGAGACCCATGCAAATCACTTTAGCACGGGACAGACAGGCGTGTAAACAGTGTAGTTCTACGTTTTTCACAATTAGCTTCCCGGCGTGCCCCGTTTCCTTTGCTTGCATTTTATGCAGAATTACACTGTTTACGTCCGTTACGTCCGTCTGTCTCGTGCTCCAGAGACCTCTACAATCTCTACCTTTTTATTATTCAGTCGTGATTTACAAAATTATTCTCATATAGTTTCACATTCAACATGATTGCTTAATATAGGTACCTACTAATAATTGATGGAAATCATGTCGTTAGATTTGAAGTATCAAGTAAGTATAAAACATTACAAAGTCATCATGGTATAATGTAACCTTTACATAAGTCTTTCTGTGTAGTTCATCATGTATTTTTACACTATAAAACCATTAGTTTGCGGAACTTATCCCTCACACTAAATCTAGCATCATGGCCATTGAGTTATAATGTACTACGAGTTCAATGAATCATAGTTCACAAACTGTCACACCTCGTATAGTTATTATGCTAACCTGGTTATCTAACGAAGAGTGATTTTATTAAAGTCTCATCTTACAAGAAATATTGATCAGTATCTACATCAAATTATAATGTTTCTTATAATCTATTACATAGGTAGTGAAATTATGGCAGGAAGATTAGTGACGATAATATATAAGACTGGAAAAAGCGCGGTGGATCATACGTAGTACTAGTATTCTGTGGTACTACCACGGAATAATATACTGACTAGTGAGTAGTTCAACTGGTAGTACAAATGACAAAACTTTTTATCTCTAAGTAGTACTACTACAAAAAATTCAAGCACATTTCACTCGCAATTTTGATACAGATTTTAGCGCTGAAGTTCAACCTGGTAGTACAAAAATTGGTGTCAAAATACAGCAAAAGTTCAGTTAAAAGCTTTATAGTAGCATTTTTACAGTCACTGACAGTTGAGTTAACTGTAAGCACGCCGCAAAGCCCACACCGCAAGTGCCGTTCGTAATTTGTATCACGTTAATTATTGCCACAACATTTCTTATCGTGAGGCTGATGAAATTTTATATCCTTGTGGGACCGCCGTATCTCTGACATAAGCGAAGGCGTTCAAACGGTACCTACTTCATATCGGTTACAAAGGAATTCTGAGGCTCGGCAAAATCAGTAGGCGCTTTGATCAAAGTACAAACATTTTTTTACCAGCAGTTATAATTACTAGGTAAGGTATATTTCTCACAATGGATCTAGGCTTCGTGAAATTAGCCGTTTCCATGCGCAGTGCAGCTTTTTCATACAAAATTTTCTACTGCCCATCAAAACGGCTAACTTCACGAATGCCCAGATCCATTGTGAGAAGTGTAGTGTAAATTATCCAAGAATATGTAGGATAGGTCAGGTTGAAACTTATCGTTCGATTTTGAACTTAGTACTCGAACTGCCATTAAATGATTTCGGATTTTTAGACCTTTTTGATTAGTAGGTACTGAAGTCAAATTATTTCTGACTAAATTATCTCCTACTTAATCTAAATTAGGGAGCGTAAAAGTTGGTGGAAAAGATAACTATCATCGTAGTTTTGAAGGAATAGTGAAAGTCTTTGTGACACATGAAATAGAACATCAAGTATTCATTTAGTGATATCCACAATAGTGCAGAGGCCGAGTTCGCAGGCGGATGCACGTGCGAGTAATGGACTAGCGCGCTGCCTGCACTTCCGACTCACATTCATTCCCGCTCCATTCATACAACTGCGTCATTCATTTAATTCAAGTTCATAACGAGCACGTGGGAGGGGCTAAGTCGACACACCCGCGCGCCGGACTGTAGGGTATACCCCGGTTACTGGCAAATCCCACTGACCACACTCATTAGGTAAGTACTTACTATTTATTACAAATGCAACGAGAGTATGAACTGCAAATCATTGGATGGTAGTAGGTTGACCATCTGCATTACATCAATTTGTATGTAAGTAGTTTACCTAGTTAAAATATATTTTTAAAGTCATTCTTAATAAGCATTCTTTGAACCATGATACTCCTTTTATCTACTTAAGTTATTTTTCACGATTTCATGCGTAATCGATTCTTTTATCACCGAAGCAAATGAAACGTTTTCACGTTCCGCGCTTTGGGTCCAAATACTTCCATAAAATTATTTGGATCCTCGCCATTTGGGATTGCATTTATTGTTTCTCAGTATTCGTTCGGAATCCTGCGCGGGCGCTATATTTCACCGAGTTCTAATTAAATGCACGGGTGGAATCTTCGGGAGAGGGGCCACGGCCGGCGGTCGGAGACGAGTGTGGGATGGTGGACGAGCGACGGCACTCGAGCCGATGGCGCCGAGATGGTATCGGGGCGTCCCACCACCGTGCCATACTTTTCTAACTTTTTGGAGTGTCGGGTCGCGCGGGGGCGTATTATGTGCAATTGTAGCACGCGAGGGCACCTCGGGCCGACGACCCGCTGTCGCCCGCCTCGTATAATCCGACAGCATTATGGTCGACCCGGCGCCTTTGTTGGCTACCGGCTTAATGAGGAGCCGTGGGTGGCTTATGACACGTCAAGGACTTGATCATAAAGGTGCCAAAAATCTACCTGGCCGCGGCTGCGCCGGCGACATTCCTATCTCGCGCCTTTCAAAATTAATGCCTATTGTAAGCGCACTCCGACAGAAGGCGTAAGGGATTACCGATGATGTGTTACCTCGGGGACGGTATCTCTCATGAGCATAAAAAGTGGAAATCGTTTGACCGTCCGTTTTTGAGTGGCGATGACTCCCCGGTGTATCGTTAAGTTTAATTGAGATGTATGCACTCAAATTCTTTGACCCCAATTAATTTCGTGGAAGAGAGTCGGCCGGGCGTTAATTAAGTGCGCTAATATTTGCTGAGAACGCACTAGCGGTCAAACACAATGTCCATTGTATTTGTAGTCTTCATTATTAAAAGCAGTCAAATAAATTAATCAACTTGATAAAATCTTTCGCAGAAGTGCTGTTGAAACAAGATCAAACCGATAAACGTTCAGTTAGCACAAAAACACAAGGACAAATTTTAGTTCTCCCTGTTAATTTTGCTAAGCAGCGTAAACTACCGTTAAACACGATGTAATCAAATAAGATTTTCTGTTTGTTTAACGAACTGTGTGCATGTTTAAGCTTGTAACAATTACGTACTGATTAAAGTGAGTGCAGGCGTGTGTAATGCAATTTGAGCGCATGGACATGGCGTGACGTCACAGAGCGGATCGTTTGTTAGCAGGCTCGGGGCAATGAACCAAAGGCTGAATTGGACATATGTGTCCTGCGTCGCAGTACCGCATGCATAACGCAACCCAACCACGATTTACGACACGCGGTGACGCCATCCAATACCGCTTGCAGATCTAAATTAGCACTCGATCAAAACTGCACGTATCTAACTTCCACTATTCTCTTCCACTTATTAGATAATGAAGCCATCACACAAAGACAAGAGTTTGTAAATATTTACAGGAGCAAATCTCTGCAAATTCACAAAGCTGTAGGTTGAGTAAATAAACTGAAAGAATACAGTAATCATTTACAATTCAACTAGAAGAAGAAGAAGGGGTACATTGACTTCTGAGCAAATTCCGTATAATAAATCTTGTAAAGTTGTAAAGGGGTACAATGAAAAGTCCGAAAACCAATCCCAATCCTTGAAATGCCGATGCTTGAAATAGCGAATGCTCGTAAAGTTTAGTGCTTAAAATGTAGAAGTTTAAAATGTATAATGCTTGTGAACCTAATCTAATAATGTTGAAGTGCTGCCATTATTTTTCTGGGATATGCGGATATGCTCCCGCCAGAACTCTCGCGAAGTCGCCCCTGAGTGTCACTTCACCCACTCAACCTTCATTGCGCTACGGAGGTCGCCGGTTCGCTTCGCTCGCCACCTCCCCCCTATACTTAGCTCGGTTTCGAGGGCTTGCTCCACTCAGGACCTCCCACGCGAGCTTCTGGCTCCACGTTTTTTATATACACTCTAGGGGTGTCACGCACAAGACCAGGCAGCATCAGGGTGCTCTGTGTCGGATCTGACACTCATTTAGTATAAAATACATAAAGAATACAATAATTTTTGTAAGTATTTCGATCTAACATTCTACTTCGTAAAAGTTCTGCAATTCAAACTTTCGGCATTTCGAGCGTTCTAAATTTTAGGTTTCGATCTTACAAACTTCTATCAATCGAGCTTTATATATTTCAACCTTATAGATAATATATTGAATTTCGCTATTTCAAGCATCGTCATGTCAAGGGACGGGCTTTCGATTTTCGGAATTTTCATATGTAACCTTCTAAAGGCCTAATAAGTGATTTTGTTGGTAAGCCAATAATATATACGAGAAGGTTCGTAGGAATGCCACGTATGCTTGGGCATGAGTGGAGCTTAGGTGAAGAACAATCATAATCACAATGACGCGCACTCGTCGCATTTTCATTCCAAACGCGACTGACTGCATACAAACAATCTTACATAATATTTGCGTATAAATGCACGTTTAAAACATTCCAAGGCATCTGTTAATAACTCTGACACTTTACCGCGCATTCGATGTTTGTTTGAAGATTTAAACGTAATTTAGTGAGAGTCACTTTCTGTTACCGAATCTCTATGAGACCCATTTCCTAATTAAGATTGTCTTACGAAACAAAAATATGATTTACAAAACAGATAAAATATGATAGAATAGATGAGAGAAATACTTAAATAAATGACATGATGATGATGATAGATATAAATGTTTGGAAGTGGGAGCTTCAAGCTTTCCTTGCTTGAAGGATTATATTAATTTCAAGTTGAGATGGATGAAACACGGCGTAGGTATCTAACCAAAAATCGGTTCAATATCAAACCAAGTAACTTATTTCTTAATTCGTATGTACTCGTACAAAAATAGCTCTACCAAGTATGTAATACATAAGTACACTAGGTCTTGAAAAGAAGATCGCACTCAAGACATGATTAATAATGAATGAGTGAGAAACAAATTGTTAATCAGATCGATAGGAACGGGAGAGATCGGAGATCGAAGACCGGAGATCGGGGATCGGAGATCGGATCAAAGCCACTTCAAAACAAAACCGGCAGTCTGTATCAGGAAAAAAAACATTTTCATACACCACTTGAGGGTTAAAAGATCAATCGATAAAGCAATCGGAGCGTATAAAAATAACAATGTGTAATTCGCTACGTTTTCTCTTTTATTTATGAGGGTGACGTCTTCCATAGTCTACTTACCAAACGCATCATTACTGATATAATAAATTCAGTTATTGATAACTACTGAATAATACTAGTGATAGTAGGTAGGTACCTACTAGTATAAATAAATAACAAAGTATACGTTTGCAAACATAACACATTAGATATTTGCGCACAAAGCAAGTGCAGCTGTCAACGTTACATTTCATTGTATATAATCTACCTGTGTTTATGTTCCAAATACATTAATATGTTTCATATGTTGTATTCCAAATACAAAATCAAAATTTCAATATTTATTTACTATAAGTAAATAAATATTGAAATTTTGATTTGTTTTTTAAATATGTTTACTGGTTTAGGGAAGAAATGAGCTACATATCAAAACGCTACTCACTTTTAAACCGCGTCTTCGTTAGTTTACATGGAATAAGTAAGCTTATTTGAGACACGAATCAAACTTTAGTAGCTTTCTGACAATTAAAGTAATCCTTCAGTGTTTAATTCATAAAACATTGTTGTCTATTTTGTAACTTCTAATGAGCTGCAAAATATCGCTATTGCACAACCCAAATCCAAGATAGCAAACATAAAGATAAGATAAACAATCGTAAAGATTTCGTAGATAACTGATATAAAATCGATTCAAAACTGAAAGACGTGTGCCAATGTTATGTTACCTATGACGAATCATTTTAGAAAGCTGAATACGCGGGTAATTTACCGACTATTCTTTTATTGGGAAATTTATAAAACAAGATGTATTTACAGTCACAATTAATGGCTTTATTATTTAAACAAAAACTGGATTTAGTCCTGAATTAACCCAAATTTGGCCCCATTGAAAATAATATTCCGATTCATAATTTTTATGACTTCTTTTAGTAATAAAACTTTAGAGAATCAAGAATTCAAATTTAAAATTTCAGATGTTTTTCTGAGTTTTTTTCGTTAAGATAATAATAGGTTTCCTTGCAACAATCCAAGCAGCATCATGTCATAACGTCCTCGCGACCAATACCTACCAAGAAATACCTGGCAAGGCAAACACATAGTTTTGAGAAATAAAGGTCAGAAGTTTTAGGCTATAGTGGACCACGCAGTATAAAATACTTGCAGCTCCTACTATACGAAGTAGATAAAGGCATTAGGTTTTCAGTGAATTTATTAGACGCATTAGACAAATTGCTCTGAAAACCTAAGAGGGAGATCATGATTAGTATGTTCAACATTTTAAGTCTTTTCCTAAAAGTGAATATGCCCTTTGGTACCGTTCCGCGTTGTTTTCGTTTGTACTACAATGTTACGCAACACAAATGACGAAACTGAATATAGCACGCCCTTTCAGTCGGTCACCATTCAACACCCACCTAGTCATGTGTGCGGACATCTCACGATCACTGCACAACACGTACCTACACACCTACACTTTTCATACATAAAATCGGGGTTGTTCCCATAGAATAGCTATGTACCTACTGTACTTTTTCCGTTTTGTGAAAAGCAGTGCTAGGTATGTCCGTGAACTTAGCATATCATTTTCCAGCATATCACATTTTTATGTAAGTTCTCTTCGCATGCACTTGAGTTCTATAGTTCCTGATACTTATTAGCAATACGTAGTTCTGGCGATTTTACCTGACAAAAAGTCGATTGAAAAAATGATAATGCTAACTTCTCATAGCATATCATTTTACTGTAAATCAAAAAAAGTTCGTTCTTGTCGCATGCGGATGAGTTCTATTGTTCCTGATACTTTTTAGCAATAGTTCTGGCGGTTTTTACCCAAAAAAAAAATTAATTTGTCAAAATAATATTCCTACTGAAAATACGAAAATTTTTATTTTAACTGTGTCAAATACTTCCTGGAAGTTAGAACTCTTACGTTTCATATGCATCCGTAACAGAACTTTAACCTGCAACTCAATTGAGTCCAGAACTATCAGTAAAGTGCCAGCATATCATGGTTGAGTAGGTAGTTGAAAAGACGAAAAAAAATGTTTTGATAGTGCATACACTTCTTAAAAGCTAGAACTATTACGTTATATAAGTATAAGTTAAATAAAGTAATATAAGTTACAGTTATAAACTATACCTATCTAAAGAGCGGAAGACATTTTCTTAGATCTTTTGGCATTTATGAATGAACCTATGTTTCGTAGCTTATTCGTAGCACTAGGTGCGCGTTCAAATCTTATTCACAGGTAAACTTAAGTTAGTGTTGTTGTGATGTTCGTGAATTTAGCATATCATTTAGTTATCATTACTAGTATATCATTACTTAGCATATCATTCACTAGCTTCTAAGAAGTGAACACACTATACAAATAATTTTCTTCGACTTTTTTACTACTCTACCATGATATGCTGGCACTTTAGTGATAGTTCTAGACTTAAATCGAGTTCTAGGCTATAGTTCTACTACGGATGCATATGAAACGTGATAGTTCTAGCTTCTAAGAATTGAACACAATACTCAAACAATTATCTTCGTCTTTTCAACTACTCAACCATGATGTGCTGGCACTTTAGTGATAGTTCTAGACTCGAATCGAAATGTAGGCTATAGTTCTGTTACGGATGCATATGAAACGTGATAGTTCTAGCTTTTAAGAGGTGGATACAATAAACAAATAATTTTTACTCTACTTTTTTACTACTATACCATGATATGCTGGTACTTTGAGGATCCTAGTGTGACCGTGATATCTGATCTAAAAAACATTGTATACCTATTTAAAGGGCGGTATTTATACATTTTCTTAGATCTTTAGGCATTTATGAACATATGTTTCGTAGCTAATTCGTAGCACTAGGTGCGCGTTGAAATCTTATTAACAGGTAAAGAGTACATCACAACAACACTAACTTATTAGTGTTGTTGTGATGTACTCTATCATTATATGCTGGCACTTTAGCGATAGTTCTAGACTTCAATCGAGTTGCAGGTTAAAGTTCTGTTACGGATGTGTATGAAACATAAGAGTTATAGCTTGCAAGAAGTGTTTAACACAGTAAAAATAAAAATTTTCGTATTTTCAGTAGGAATATTATTTTGACAAATTCTCTACATCGTGAATGCGTGTCAACGTCTATCATCGGCGTATGTGGAGAGGAGCCATAACGCGTAACTCTGACTGTCCTCTATCTGAAACCAAAAAAACCCGCCGGCGGGGTCCACCAATGTACCTTGTAGCTTGTAGCTTTGCACCTCAAGTGCAGAGTGCGCCTTCTGTAATATTCTGTGGTAGAGCCCACATAAAATTAAACAAAATAAGTATAACTTATATCGATTGCGAAGCAATAAAACGGATCAATTACCTGTACATAATGATGCAAATTTAATTAAAGTTTTATCATTACTGAACCCGGAACTCAGATAGACGCAAAAGGCCAAATCCGAGTTCTATAGAAATGTAATGCCGACCATAAAATGTTATCCGGCATCCATAATGTTTGAGTTCTATGAAGCAAATCGAATTGAGGCTAAATTGAGAAGGAAGCAGACAATTCGAATCATAAAACTGAATAAGAACGACCTCACTTTACCTACTGCGGTGACTATGACAAGTAAATTATTTGATTTCCTTTATAGGTACACGATATCGAATCGAGTTATTACCTAAGTACTATCTTACAATCTGTAAAAACTCTGCCAATATTATTTCAGTGTTGTATTTATCTTGTAACATTAAACTTTCGCATTTATAATACTAGGTAGTAGGTAAGATTTTCATAAAACGATAATGAAAATCTTACTACTATTATAAATGCGAAAGTTTAAGATTAGTAAGTTTAAAGAGTAAGATTTTAATAAAACTTTTATAAAAATCTTACTACTAGGTATTATAAATGCGAAAGTTTGGATGGATGGATGTTTGTTACTCTATCACGCCAGAACGGCTGTTACATAGTTTATAGTCTGGAATAACACATTCTAAGCTACTTTTTATTTGGCAGGTACCACACGAACAAAGTCGTGGCAGAAAGCTATTTAAGAATAAAGATAGTTTCTTAAAAATCTGTTGAAAATAGTACCAAAATTGAACTCAAAGGAATTGCACGAGGGTTGAAAGTAACCTATTGCGGCACGAGATGGTTTGGCGCCTGAGCGTAGCGAGGGCGCTAATAGTTCGAGTGCCGTAATAGGTATTTCACCCGAGGTAAACACTCTGCTTTTCATTTCGAATATTAGGAAAGTAAATAAAAACCTGATTAGCTCATTTTATAAAAATCTCTGCTCGCTATCGACAAAACAGATAAAAATCGAATTGGTGCTTTAAAAAAAATACTGGCTGGTAGCTTGCCACTGAAAAAAAAACAAAAAAGGCGCCTACCTTTTTTTTTCAGCCAGTATTTTTTGTCATTGAAGATCGTAAATACATATTTCAAGCTCAAAATCTTGATTAAATAAAAATAATTTAGTGAAAAGTAATTATTAATGACAATACTCATGTAATAAATTGTTGAAAATATTTTTTACAGCAATTCTCAATAATAAGGTAAAATAGAAATGTCAAATATTACTTTTGCTGTGTAAAAAGTTTCATCATGACTCAATAGAAATGTCAAAATAGAATGATTTTTTTTTTTAATTTGACAGCAGGGAAAATTGCTTCCCAGGGCAGAAAAGTACTACTTTCATCCCTCTATTCAGGTAACTTCAAGCGTACTTTCCGTGTATGAGAAATGAAAAATACTTTATTGCAAACTTCTCTTCTCTGTGTTTGAACCAAGGTCTGAATCTTTTTAGGAAGTAAATATTGTGTTCAACGACCCTGAATCCTGCAGCAATTTTGGATATTTGAACAATGGCAAACATGCTCAATACACTGTTCAGGTGACAGGAATACCTTCTTACACTCTTGGAAATTTCATAATAACGTCACGTCTTGTCTCGTTCGGCTGTCTAGACATCACAGACAACTTTTCCTTGTTCTCGGTAATACGATTTTTGGCAGACATTTTAATATAGACTTGGCAAACATTTTGTAACTTTTATCAGATTCGGAAAATGAATGAAAGCTGTCGTGAGTCACGGTCGCGGCCACATCGACTCTTGGCGACGGAGGTGGCTTAGAAAGCCCTTGCAGTCTTCAAATTATATTATTAAAATAAACAGTGACATCATACATCTCAAAGGAGGTTTATAGAACTTTCCTCCCTGGTTTAAAATATGCACGCAATCTAAAACCAGGGAGGCTAAAATTGCCGCTAACGGAAAAGGAATTGCCTTTTATGAATCATAATATAGGATTCGTATTAAGTATGTTTTTTTCTTGTCACTCTCATGTCTACGAAAAGAGTCGCTTTTACCTACCTAATACAATTAATAAACTATGATTCTGATGAAGCATCCTAAAATTTACAATGTACTTGCTTGCCATCGCTGTTTTTTTTACCAGCCATGACGGAGGCCTTTAGGCTGCCTAAAACCTCCGTCATCACTTCACCAGAGTTGGCCACTAATTAATTTAATCGCTGTTTTAGATGAAAAAGCAAAAACTTCTGAAACATTTTCTATATGAAAATAGATTTTCTGATTTCAGAGAAGACATTTTACAATTCTTTTTTTTTTTTTTTTTTGACAAGAGCCTTGTATTTTATTTGGACGAATATTAACTTGCAGTAAAACAATAATATCGTAGCGATTCGTTTTCACCATTTTAGTAAGATTGAAAATACAGCACACGTGTTTTATTTTTGTATATTATTATAATTTGCAAAAAAAAGTACTTAGGAAGGTGATTTGCTAATTTTAATCGACTGCAGTCAAAAAGTTAACTAGAAACTTTAAGCAGAAAACCAACATAACATTAAAAGAAAATATAAATAAACTGAAGTCTTTTACCTGTTTCTGTCGTCACTCGTCATACATGCTTGATAAGATTGCAAAATCGTACGACATTGATTATTACACTTTTTTATCTATGATATAACTAATCGACCATATGAATATCGACTAGTTTGTATGAAAGTTCAAACTAATAGTGATTAACTTTACTTTAAAACAGTGAAAACAAATATTATAAGTAATCTGGTGGTTTAGGCCAAAGACTTTTGGAAAACCAACTTAGTTATTACAAGAAAACTCAATAATCATGGTAATTATCCCGTTGATAATATTTGTACGAGCACGTACACTGTCCTACTTAATTATTGTCATATAAGCATTACGCCAACAATCATTTGCAACGAATCAGTTCGCGTTCGGTAATCGTTCATACCTCGCGTCTCATTATCATATCATCAATATCATAAGTTTTCTTACAATATATCAGTTAAAATTTATCTCTGAGTTTTACTGATATTAGATTACTATTGCCAGGGTGTGCGGACCGTACATTATTATCGATCGAGCGAGCGAAGCGAGCGAAGATCTTAGTGGTAAGTTGGGCGATTTTGCTTTGTATGTTTGTATGTTTCACGAATTGTTGTTCGAGCATAACTGTCGAACCGTTCATCCAATCTGCATGAAACTTGGTAGGTCAATAGGTTGTGGTAAGGAAATTTACGGTGGAGCATATGAGCTTAATCGATGAAGGGGTTGTGAAGATATTGGGTTCCCAAGGGGGTAAAAAATTATGAAAGTTACACAAATATATTGAGTGGGGTGTCATACGAAAGGGCTTATTTTGTACATTCCAAAATGGTTTTTATTTTTAATCTAGGATGTATAGTTTTTGAAATACGACCAAAGACCAAAAACTACGAAACCAGAGCTGCAAGAGCTCCCGTTTCATAGAGTTTCGATGTCTTCGTAGCTCATTGACTAGTCGGTCTTAAAAAGAGAGTGGCATCGTTGCGGTTTGGTTTGCAATGATTTTAAATGCTACTTGATTTATTTTCATGATAAAAAAATTTTTGATAAAAAATGAAAATAATTGGGGTAAAAAAAGTTAAGTAAACAAATATATTGAGTGCGGTGTCAAATGAAAGGTCTTTATTTGTACATTCTAAAATAGTTATTATTTGTATTCTAGGACGTATACTTTTAAAAATACGACGAGAATTCATAAATATGAAATAAATGAAAAATTAGACACGACATTATGTATTGCATGCATGCTAGTATTTTTTACCATGAAGAGCTAGCGCAATAGGCATACCCGGCAGTAGTAGCACTTGAAATTATAGGGGTAGTCAGAAGAAAGTCCAAATGTTGGCCATCTACGGTGCGCGAGATCTCAGTTCGGGGCGAACTACTAGTTTATAAGTACTTACCTACTTAATTTTTTTTTTACCTGGGTACCTACTTGTTACTTTTAAAGAAAAATATCTACTTACCGAATATGACCGACATCGACAGCATCTAGATAGGCAGTATACCTCCTTAATATAAATGACAAAACAGAATGTGACAGAAGTGCACGTTGTTAGAGCTGCGCAGCTCGCACGGCTTGCAACTAATTTGCTTTTTTTAACAATGACATTCATATTTATTTAAATAAAGCGATTTAAAGTTAAAATTGTGAGTGTTTTTTATGACCAAACTACTTTTTGTCAATCGTTTTTGTAATGTTATACGATTGTTACCGATGGCTTCCGAAACGCATTATTAACCTGAAAGTACTGTAAGAATCGTGGTGCAAGGCGCCCTTAATCATGAACAACATGAATTTATGCAGGTCTATGTAAGTTCTAGACATTGTTAACTCATTGACCGTTTCAAAATACACATTTTCGCAGAAATATCAATGTGAGATCTAATCTTTTTTCAGTTTTAATGTTTACCTACTTTTATAGTGATAAGATAAAAAAATTCAATAACTTTTTTAAGTTGCTCATGGAGACATGTACTTAAGTGGATTTAGGTAGTTATCTCTGACAGTTCCTATACGCTTCCCAATCTCCCAATTCTCAAGCCCAGGTGTCGGTCGTTGGCCGATAACAAATCAGTTATTGTATCACACCACATAAATAGAACCTTACGACATTCCTCTCGTTTGTTGATATTGTCAAACCGTCGATCTCACGTGGATTTGTTTTTATCATACGGTATCAGGCAACAGCGATAACTTGGAGCCGCGTGAACGGTGCATGTTTATGCAATTATTTACATAATAAGATGTGGTTTTCCCGAGGTTTTGCATCGAGAGGGCGCGGCATCGGGAGATAGATGCGGATTTAATTGCGGCACGCTGATGTCGGTGTCAGTGTTGGCAAGCTTCAGGCGGTAGGCAGGGCAGGGGTACTCACCGGCGGGGCGCGTGGTGCGGCGCGCGGGCTCGTCCTCGCGCAGGTCGGGCGCGTGCCGGCGTGCGGCCGCCGGGCCCGCCAGCGCCGCCAGCACGAGCAGCGCCACCAGCATGGCCACTTTGTATCCCACCGGGTTCCGCTCGCTCCCGGCCGCGAGCACACTATTTTGGCGCGCGTTTGCGTCGAGCGCGGTTCGCGATTAGCGTACGGGTCGCAGGCGTCGTCTTACCGCGACGGCTCGGCCGAACTGAGACGAGTGACGCGCGATTTCCCGGCGGGGGCCGGCGTGCCCCTCGTGGAAAACGCCGCGCGGAGTGCGGGGTGGGAAAACTGCAGGCCGCCCGCCCGCCGCTTCGCCCGCCTCACGCCCTTCCCTTCCCTTCCCTAGCAGCGCTCGCGTCGCCGCCGACGCATCGCTGCACTCTATTTGATTGATCTCACCCGTTGTGTTTGAAATGTGTTAGTAAAGTTTAATATAAAATTACCTAGTTTATTTCCGCCTAGACGGTATAGTACGATCTTTCACCCGAGGTAAACACTCTGCTTTTCATTTCTAATATTAGGAAAGTAACTAAAAACCTGATTAGCTCATTTTATAAAAATCTCTGCTCTCGACCGACGAAACAGCTAAAAATCGAATTGGTGCTTTCCCGCCTTTTTTGTTTTTTTTTCTGTGGAAAACAACCTGCAAGTACTATTTTTTTTTTATTCAAGATGGTAAATATTTAACACTCAAAAACATTTTTAAATAAATAACAATTTAGTGAAAAGTAAATTAATAACAATAGTCATAAGTAGGTACTTATACCTAACAAAATAGGTAGTTGAAAATATTCTATTACAGCAATTCTCAATAAAAAGGTAAATAGAAATGTCAAATATTGCTTTGGCTGTATAAAAAGTTTCAACATGACTCAGTAGAAATGTCAAAATAGTTTTTTTTTTTTTTTTTAATTGATATACCTAGTTACAGTAGCCACAAAGAAGTTGGAAGTTTTTATGAATTTGACAGCAAGGAAAATTGCTTCCCAGGGACGAAAAGTACTACCGTAAAATACGCCAACATTGCCACCAAGGGTAATTTTGCCCGAAGATCAATTTTTAAGCAAATCTTTAAATTGCAAAAATATTTGAATAATATGTTAACATTTTTTGAATTTGATAGAAAATAGGTTATGTGTCTAGCAACACTGTCTATCTGGTGTGTCGCTAGCTTCACTCAGTAACTTGTTGGAACTCTTCGAGTACGGTGCGTATTTTCGCGGGCAAATTTTGGTGCAAATTCATAAGTGAATTGTGAGTGATGGCGAAAACACAGGTTAGTTTTATTAATATTATGATATGTAAGAACATTTTAGGAGTATTCATATGTTGTTATCGTTGCTGAAAGTCTTTTCAAACAAGAGTTATAGCGGTGGGCAAAGTTATCCAGCAATGTAGCGATCTACTATTGACAACATTGCCCGCCATCAAAATAAGCTTAGGGTTGGCACTTCAGAAACTTGTTTTTTTTAAAGCTTTTAATTAACTTGCAATGTTTGTATGTTTGTAAGTTCCTATGTTTGTAAGTATGTTTGTCCGGGTCAATTCTTGCAAGCTTAATTTGACCTACTTCCCGGTGTCAAATTGAGCTGAATTTAGGTAAAATTATGAGTCTTCGGTGACAATGCAATAATAATAGTGACAGTTAGCTGAAAATGTCTAATAGTTTAGTAATTATTTTAATTTAGCTCCTAACATCATTTGATCTCAATTAGTATTTCATTTTCATTTGGGTACCTATATAAATATGTTGATTAAAGTTTATTAAATAAATACCTGAATGAAAAATAACCAGTTTTTTTATACCTACAACAACTACGATCACAAGATCAGTTAACTAAGAAGTGCCAACCCTAGCACTTTTAATTTGTGAAATGCGGTTTGTATGAAAAAGACAAAAAATGTCAGGGTAACTTTGCCCAGCCACTTTGCTAGGAAACCTTCTATAGTATCGTTTTAAAACCTAAAGTAAACGCCATTATTGCCTAAATTCTTGTATTGGCTTTTTATTTCATCTCTCTAGAGGCTATATTTGCGTCAAAAATCAACGTGGGCAATGTTGGCTAAAAGTCCAGATAACTTTGCCCGCCATCAAAATGTATAAAATACTTAATTAAATATTGACGCATCATAAAATCTGATAAAGTAATACATGCACATAATCTTATAACAGCAGATGATAAAAGAAAATACTTACGTTCCCATAGAAATTTTTTACAAAAATTGAAATTATTCGAAAAAAGCGGGCAATGTTGGCGTATTTTACGGTACTTTCATCCCTCTGTTCAGGTAACTTCAAGCTTCAAGCGTACTTTCCGTGTATGAGTAATGAAAAATACTAATACCCCTAGGGGATGTGCAATAGTCTTGCACTTTGTATGGAAAAAAAAATATTCCCTGGTATACTTAATAACAAATTAAATAAATCTGTTTGTATTCTTATTTTTCGCTTTTTAGTGCAAGTATTTTATGAAGTCGGTTACTATTATTTTTTTTATTACCTACTTGCACATAATAATCACCGTGCTATACTATAATCTACATTTTTTTGAAAATGTTTTATTTTTCCAATTTTAGTGTTGTTTTTTTTTTAATTGTTTCTGTTTTTTTTTTTTAATTTAGAAAGATGTCACTTTACTTATTGTGTTTCGCTCATCAAGCCCTTACAAATGATACCCATATCACTAAAAAAATCCATGGAACAGGTCCTGACTCCATCATCAGATCAGCTCGCTGTTACCATATTATTACATTGTAGTTGAAACTTCACAGATATGCTGAGTTCCGAGTTTCAACTCAATCAGACTACCTATTTATTGAGGAGTTCTGTTGATCAGCTCTTGACTCCATCATCAGATCAGCTCGCTGACACCATATTATTACATTGTAATCGGAACTTGACAGATATGCCGAGTTTCAACTCAATCGGCTTATTTACTGAGGAGTTCTGTTGAACAGCTCTTGACTCCATCGATCAGCTTGCTGATACCATAATATTTCATTGTCACCAAGAATCTATAAGTGCGCAAAATTTCAGCCCGATATAAGTAGTTCCACGAAAACACTAAAATTTTTCACTAAAATAGAGGGTTTCCCTCGATTTCCATGGGATCCCCTCATCAGATCCTGATTTGGTGACGATGGGACCACCTCGGGAGTATACCCGTTGTAACAAAAAAAGAATTTTCAAAATCGGTCCACAATTGACGGAGAAATCGATGAACATACATAAAAAAAACATACATGCAGCCGAACATAGAACCTCCTCCATTTTGAAAGTCGGTTAAAAATAAAAAAAAACATACATGCAGCCGAACATAGAACCTCCTCCATTTTGGAAGTCGGTTAAAAAGTACACTTTGTAGTTTACAAAATAGTAAGGAATAGCAAAAGAGGAAAAGATAAAAAGAAGAGGAAAAGAAAGATAAAATATAAATTAAGAGGTAGGTACCTAGGTAGGTAGGTAAGGCAATATTTTAACAACGACAGCAAGGCACTTTTGTGTTTGAGAGTAAGTATAAGTTGAGGAGACGAAAAAATAAAAGCTTTTAAAAAAACCTTTGTAACAATAAACTTTATTATTAAAATAAATGTTACCTGATTGCAGCCTGTGGCGTGGCTACTGCGGCTTCCCTCTACATTCCTCATTTTACGACTGCATCAGCGTCTACAATGAATTAGAGGATTAAAGACAAAAAATAAATCTTATACGATTATTTTGTTTTACGGCAGAAATAACTCTGTTCATAGCAATTTTTTGCATTATTGGCATAGCTCGAGTTAATAGCTTCCTAAAATCAAACGTTTCTTCTCATAAAACTCGTATAAAATGTTTAAAACTTTGTTTTGCTCTATTCAGCGACGAATCCAGACATGTTGAACACATTCTTATGAATTTACCGATTAACATTATGTATCTACATTTATCTGATGCAGAGCTCGATTTGGCAGAGGGCCCAACTAGTCATAACATTATAATATTTCATATCTTTAGTGGATAAATAAACACGCCTAGGAATATAGAAACAAGTAGGTAGGTAAGTACTTACTTACCTACTTTCCTGACAGAGTAGTACCTACCTGCAACCCCAGGTCTTCATAGAAACAGGTAGGTACCTGGCGCTCCCGCAAGGTACTGCTAGAACGAGCCTGTGGGCTGCATGAGAAAGAAAACATCTTTAAAAAATTACTTCTGGTGGCGGAACCCTCCGACTTTCGTGGGACTGGGCAGCTAGGTTGTTGGTGGTCGGTCGAATTGACAGGCCGGCTACGCCTTGTGCCGGTCCCTTATGTCAGGAGGAAGAAGCTGCTGAATGGGGTCGGTGCGAGCCGGTCCCACTCAACGCAGCCGAGTGAAAGGGCAAGTTGCGGAGCACACACATGGGCCAAAAGCCTCATAAAAGAGAGGTGCCTGCGACGAGCTTATGTAGCTGGGTTATAGGAAGAAAACCTCTTTACAAAATTACACCAGGCAACGGGACACCGGCCGCTGAGCGGGATTAGAGCGAGGCAAATCCCGCTCGAGATGGAGGCGCTAACGGCTAGTTACCAACAACCCATCGGCGAGTCTTATTTACGAAAAGGTACCTTTTTTTCCACCGACTCACTAAAACCAGGCCTGACTCACTTCTCACTTTAGGTATTTATCGGACGCGCGCCGCCTGAGGCGGCGCGCGACATAGGTTGCCACTTGCCGCTCGCTCGGCTCCCGGACTAGACGCATTGTGCGTAATTATCGTGATCTCGTATACATCGTTTCTTGTGATTTTTGCACGACGACTAAACGATCTAATCCATATAAAAGATACTGCTGTGTGTACGGGTGTCTAAACAAAAGGAAAGCAATGAATGGACATTAACATTCCACAAAATTCCGGAAGATATTGAAAGGGTGGTAGGTACCTACTAAGCTTTTCTATAATTTGTTGTAAGTACCTATTTAAATAAATAATCAATAAATACCTAGGTAGGTAGGTACTTACTTTTACTCTGTAACTGTAGGTGCATAATGAAAACGAGATTTAAAGGTACCTATTCGATTCCTTTTTGATTGAATAGGTACCTGTTTACAAATAAACAAACATAATACACCTACAAAACTGTAGGTAGGTAGGTACCTACAGTTTTGTTTATTTACATATGTACCTAACTGTAACTTATCCATTAAGTATGTACCTAACCTACTTAATATAATAATTGTAAGTGTTTAGAAGTTACATTACATTCATAGAGCCATGTTGGTCGAAGTGATTAGTACCTCAACTTTCGAGACGAAGGTCGTGGGTTCGAGTCCTGGCCGTGCATTAAATTGCAAATGTGATTGCAAACCTAACATTAAAAGGGTGATTATCGGATAACGGCTCCCGGTCTAGTTGTGTGATGATGATGATTGTGTGTGTCTGATCGATGTCTAGGTAGGTATGAAGGTATAGATATTTTGAAATGCAATTGTTTACAAAACGAACGAGATAATAATGTATCTACCTACTTCACCTACCTACGTACAATACGTAGTACCTACTTACTATTATTTATTCTGTGGTAACGGTAGATTAAATTATATTTAGGCCTACTTATTTTAGAACTTAAGTAGGTACTGTTTTTGTGACAGATAAAATAAATTAATTTATTTGTGTTGTCGCAAGCGAAAATTCGACAACCCTTACGAGTCGCGTCACACCGCGCCAGACAGTGACACGGTTACGCATTAGAGCAGGATGGGAATGTTTAGGCAAATATCTCGATAGGTAATAGGCCCATAGGCGAGTTGAATTGCACTTTATAGCTTCGCCGCGAGAGTCTCTATTTAAACAAATTTACTCGCGAAGTGACCCTTCTGTACGTAGTACTAGTATTCTGTGCTAAAACTAACCTGTACCCCGATCGCGAGTATGCACAGAGTCTACTATTCGATCCGTGACTGTAGTATAGTCTCTCAAATGTATGGGATTCCGGTGCAGCGCCTCCAGTGGTAACTTGACTGAACTAAAATCCCAATACATTTGAGAGACTATACGAGTCGCGTCACACCGCGCCAGACAGTGACACAGTTACGCATTAGAGCAGGATGGGAATGTTTAGGCAAATATCTCCATAGGTATTAGGCCCATAGGCGAGTTGAATTGCACTTTATAGCTTCGCTGCGAGAGTCGCTATTTAAACAAATTTACTCGCGAAGTGACCCTTCTGTACGTAGTACTAGTATTCTGTGACTATACTACAGTCACGGATCGAATAGTAGACTCTGTGCATACTCGCGATCGGGGTACTGGTGGCCGGCCTCTTTGCAAGATGAGGGACTCCGGGATCTCCGTACGGAACGCACCGGTGACCCTTCTGCAGTTCGGCACCCACATGTAACACCACCGACGATACTGGTCAATCCGGTGTCGCAGTCTTCCCGGGATCCGCATGATGAGCAGCCAGAGCCCTCACTCCGACAACCCGCAGACCCGAAAAGCCTCCTATATGGCAGGAGGTACCTACCTAAGTAAGTACCTACTTCTTATAATTTCCGATACCCACGTTTGGGGCCAGAACCAGAACTATGCAAATGCTAGAATTAAAGAGCAGTACTGACCTGACGCACCACAACAATAACGATAGTAATTTTTGATTCGTCAGATAGGTATCGTCATTATTGTGTTACTGCTTGCAAGGTCGTCGGCAATTTGTATCTAAAGCTGATAAAAGTTAATTTGGGAACGTTTGTAAAAATAATCGACGCACAATTAAATTAATCTTATCAGAATTTCCAAGAAATCAGTACTTAGGTACTTTATCCTGTCTGTTTCCCTAGGATAGTAACTTTTCTGATGGGTAATATGAATACAGCGGAGGTGACTTAAACTTTGCTAGGCCGATTTCAATCATAATAGCGTTTTTTCTTGGTGCTTATGTTCGTTTTTGTACGCGCATAATTGCGCGCCCGGCATCTCAAGCGAGCTTATCAAAGACCCTGCCCAGCCACTGTATACCCGTGCTCTCCGAAGAGCACGGGTATACACGGGCAGCTTGTAGCAGTCAATCCGGACTGCTTCGAGTTGCCCGTGTATGCCCGGGCTTAGCGCATTTAGCTCGCACACGGTAACGCGCAAGTCGCCTACGTCTCATCGTGAATAAGCGCGTCTACGCGCGTTTGGTTTATTGAAGCTCATAAAACGATAATATGGAATGGCCCTAAACAGCTGATTAAATTAACAAGTTGCTAAATTAAAAGTTAATAAAAAACGACTTCAATGTTACGAACAATTTTCTGCACTCGAGGTGCATTTCCGTTCATAACTCCGAAGATCCTCAACAGATCCTCAACAAATTTTTATGGCACCAATCGGAAAGTACCCTTTCAAACAAAAAATAATTTTTGTCAACGGATTGAGAACCTCCTCTTTTTTTGAAGTCTGTTAAAAAACATTGATTATCTTATAAAAAAGCTTTGTAATGTAGGATAGCTAATCGAGAAGTGCTCGAAAATTTAGTTTCAAGATTCCACCAACATTAGGGTATACGTGGCCTTCCTATATTTTTACAATGTAACAACCATCATGTAGTTTCTAAGAAAAAAGACTGGGAAGATTTAGCTTACAAATACAAAATCAGTAATTGGTGAGGATATTTTATTCCATAATACAGCATAAGACAAACCGGAATGTCACATATCGCATTTTCATTATTTTTGTTTTCATAAAAATAAAAAAGATGCTATCCACACTTGGCCACATAACTGATCCATTGAATATAGTGTTTTAACAATTTTTCTAAATTATTATAAAAATGCTAAGTTATAATTATTTGTGTAAGAGCAAAGGACCGCTTAGAATTCTGAGCACTGTTCCCTGTCAGTGGGAACACTCCTCACAATGACAACGTGTTTATCTAATACATTTTACACCTAAGTTACAAGATAATCTCGGTTCGCCATGACAAGTCTAAACTGTAAATGCAGGTCGATCACAACGAGCCGTTTCTTCGAACGAAAGTCGTCTACAAATGTTTTTGAATGTGAAACATATAACAGCTTAATCTACCTAGTTAACTTCCATAAAAATAAACTATCATCATACAATAAGTCGTTCAAGTAAGTGGAATACGCACGTGTAACCGATTGGTGATACCGAACGGGGCATTGCGATGTCCCGGCCACAGAGCGATGTGAATAGGAGAGACGGCCATCCGGCCGGAGACTAGCCTACCTACATGGCGCTAGATGTAGGTTACTACAGCTAATCTAAACAATTAAAGTCAACAAATGTGAATTAACTTTAAATACTTTATTACGACAACTTATTCCACATTATAGTATACATATAAAACATTTTATGCTGTGATTCACTGTTATCACGTGTCAGCTACGTACCTATCCACATCACAATGCTCGGTCACTCAATAAAAGTAAATACACCGTTATTGTTAAATTATAAACAAAATCGCGGGTAATTTTGCATAAACTTTACACACTATATTTTGTTCGACGTCATCGGAGATCGAACGAACAACGCACGCGTCGTAGACTCGGCGCGGTTGCGATGCAGGCTCGGTCGCCGGGTGACGCGTCATAATACATTGATACCGCACATAATACATTGTATTTTAGCAAATAAAGTTAACATATCTTAAACCATAGTCTCTTTCAGTGTTGATGTGAGTTGGTTAGCTAGCGGTTGGCGTTCTTGAGTTGGTTGGAGAGCCAGTCGAGGCCTTCATAGAGGCCATCCCCGGAGGTGGCGCACGTGGCCTGGATGTACCAGTTGCGGTTGCGCAGCGAGTGCAGACCCAGCTTGTCCGTTATCTCGGCCGCATTCATCGCGTTTGGCAGATCCTGCACACAACACATTGCGTTCATAATACGAACTACACTTTGCTCTATAAGACTCTACCCACAGTGAAGGCAAAGGGGTGTATAGAGAGGTGAGGAGTGTTTAGAGAACATTAAATTGGTATGCAGCTGATGGTCGTGATGACCATCATTTAGTACTTTTTTTTACAAAGCAAAGAATAATTCAATTACCTATTTTAAAATTTACAACTACTTTAGCATGACGCACCACCCATGGCACACGTGTAGAATTTTCTGAATCATCTAATACAGTAATTTCTACAAAAACCGTCAAAAATCGTTTCAGGGCGGAACATTATAAAATCGTGCTCACCATACTTTATCCAGGTTAAACCTAATACATAACTAATTGAAATCGAATCTGGAAACCGCATACGTGCAGCCAGCTAAGGACGTAATCTTTATAAAAAAAAGGCATGGTTATGTTTCCATAAAAAAGTAATAATAATGCCATAATATAGACTACTAAACTATAGAAAACACTCATAACATTTTTAAGAAAAAAGATTTACTGAATGCAGACTTTGCCACTGGTCTCACGTTTGTTGAAATTCAGCAGATTTTTTTTTAGTAGCAACACTAAGTAGGAAGGCAAAATGTTACAAACATATTGCTGAAAATTAATTTTTCACGTTTTTTTCTCTAGCCTAGATGAATAAACAGAATCTGGATGCAATCTTTTACACTAAACGGGACATTGTAGCGGCTGGAACATTGTTGAGATTTGCCAGCACCTAAACCATCTTCCTTGTTCACAGGAAGACATTAATACTTATAGAGCTATAATTAAGGCTTGGGTAGCCTCAAAGTATTTTCCTACAACGTTTAGATCTTGTGTTAAAAACGAAAATCTATTGACGCATAGCAGGGATTCGAGCCAACTACTTTTGGATTAGAAGTTGAGGCTATCCCACTTATGTCGGGTTTCTATATTCAACTTACGACTGACGGCTCATCGTCAGTTTATATGTCAAAAAAAGTATGTAGTTTTTTTACAGATTTCAGGTTTTTTGAGAGAAAACGATGCTATGGTAACTTGAGTACTAACGACAGTTTGTTGATTATAGAAACTAGGGCATTAGTCAACAAGTCTCATGGTCTAGATTGGTGGTGATTGGGCGTTTTTCCAATAGCCCGGCACGGCACCGGCACCGGCGCCGGGGAAGCAAAAATGTATGAAAATGTACGGCTCGCCTTTCCACTTACCGGCGCCGGCACCGGCCCGGCATTATGAGATTTTCATACATTTTTTCATCCCCACCACCGGCCCAGCGCCGGTGCCGGTGCCGGTGCCAGTGCCGTGCCGGCTAATGGAAAAACGCCCATTGTCTGTGAATTAATTCTATAAATTGCTGACCTGTTTGTTTGCGAAGATCAAAAGTACTGCATCCCGTAACTCGTCTTCACTTAACATTCGCATGAGTTCTTCGCGCGCCTCACCGATACGCTCTCTGTCGTTACTGTCTACTACGAAAATGAGACCCTGGAATGAGAAAAAAAATTAGTTTATATTAAAAAATAGGTAACAATGATAGAGGTCGCAACAGAAGGGTCCTTAGAAAATGTAAAACAAGCCAAGTTGACAAGACAGATAGTCAAATGATATTGTCTGTGTAAAAAACCCAATGGCGCAAGATCGCATAGAATAATTACATCTTGTTATTCAATGGACTTATAAAAGACTTTGTATAGATGAAATGATTGTCAAATAGTTCAATTGCAATTCATTCTCTAATTTCTAACATTCGAGAGTCTTGCTGATAAAATGCCATTTAGAAGGGAAAATATTTGGTTGAGATTTTTTTTATCTGTTTGAGTGCAAGAGGAGTTGATGTGATAGTATAATTGACGAGTAGGCCTAATTTGCCCAACATCGAGAGTCGAGAAACGAGATATCTCGATGTTGCGCATGTTAGGCCTCTGGTCATATTTATTTATCAAAAATACAATCTGAAAGATGAAAAGCAATAGAAAAACTCAATTAAGTAAGTAGAGCAACTTTCAAATAAATAATTTCAGCCAAATTATTGTAATAATGTTAGGATATTGTTTCCTACTATGTAGACAATTTAATACAATGTCATCCTTATAATTTTTAGTTAGCCTACTTTGCCCTGCTGCTAGGCCAACAAAAGTAAACCTCCTATGAGCAAAGTTGCCCAGCAGTGGGACGAATTAGGTTCACGTTATTATTGAAGAGACTATGATATTTACCAATATATGCGGAAAATAATCTGTTTCATATCTCTGCCACAACAGCAAAAATTCAAGTATTTAATCAAAATAATCTAACATATTTGAAGGTTTTAATTTCAGGGTAACCACACATTCAACACATTCCCTGCCCAGCCACCACGGTGCTCCGAAAGAGAGTGCCTGACTGCATGCAAGATTACTGCATCACAGCTTAGTGAATGCTTCTTACATTTTACACTAGTCTCACTTTTCCTAATGTGTCTGATTGAAGTGTATGATTAGATTCATACAAAATAATATCCAAGCAATATATTTCCTAACATCCATACACCCCGGATTTTGCAGACCCTGACCAGGGGGTCTCACTCCGCAGTTTAGGTACATTCGGCCGCGCGCCTCTTCAGGCAGGCGTATGGCAGTGGGTTTACACTTTCCGCTGGGCTCGCATGCTAGCCGCCCGCGTCGATTACCCATTTATACGACAAGTCGACAACGACAACCGTTGCTCCGCGCCAGACAGCACCAGAGTTATGCGTTAGAAAGAGAGGTAATGTTTAGGTGAATATAGCACTAGGCACTAAGCGCTTAAATGAGATGCATTGCACTTTGTTGTGTCGCAGCAAGAGTCGCTATTATATAATTTTTTTCGCGAAGTGAGCCTTCTGTACGTATTTATTCTGTGGCCTGACCCTGATGTGAGTGGTAAGAGCCATAAGCACAAGAGAGATATTGCACCGTGGGACATAGAGAAATCATCAGCATAAAGGTAAGGCCTATGCATGGCCTACTTTCACATGTCATTACAAATTAAATGAAAGTAAAATTTTATCTGATGTGACTCACTTGTGTTTAGGTACTAGACTTTACAAGAGGCTAGTTTAATCATACTGGTTTTTTTTATAATGTAGTTTGTTTAAATGCAGGTAGATAATATTATTGATTAGAAGCTTATATTGATTGGCAACTGTTGACCACTTTATTTTATCAATGTGAAAGGAACAACAAAACAAAACTAAAGGAGCAACAATTATGAGCATGTTTGCATTGCATTTATTATCATGTTCTGTGCCCATGATGCACATGTGCACACTGTCTCTGAAGTTGTGGCAGGGAATTGCTTAATACGCTATACATTATCACTAAATATTTTTCATAACAACAATCATCTTAGGAATATTACAAACAATCAGTTGGTAGCTCAGTTTCAGCTTCAGCTTAGCAATCCAGATCAATTTCATCTATTAATTTGTTGATTACTAAATAAGGGGCTGTTCATTTATTACATAAGACAATTTTTACCACTTTCTGACCCAAAATAAGACAATATAAGAACAAAAAAATACTTGTTTCGACTTCCTCCCATCCCAAATCGTCTTACCTTTCAGTAGTGAAAATGAGTATAAGGTAATTTGAATTTTACCTGTGTGTTCTGGAAATAATGCCTCCACAGTGGTCGGATTTTGTCTTGACCGCCGACATCCCATACGGTGAAACTGATGTTTTTGTATTCTACTGTCTCGACATTGAAACCTGGAAATAGCACAGTGAATAGTTTTAATGTCTCATATAATTAGATTACATTAACAATTCTACTAAATGACTCAATAATATCATTTATTTTATTGATGGGTCAAGATAAGATTTATGTGAATCAAGTTCAACATCTATAGTTCATTCTATTTCAACTTAGAAATTGATTACCTACAATAGTAATGTTAATAGTTTTCATTATCCGAGGATCACCAATCTTATCATGAACAGAGAGACTAGATTGGAGCCCAGTAATGGGACATGTTAAATTCTATATTTGTATTATAATAGGGTGTGAATTATGTAAGTATGTGTGAATGTGGAGGGTGAACGATCTCCTCTCTTTTAAATAGGTGGAGTGGTCCATCTATTTAAAAGTTCTTTCACCATGAAAGGTGCATTATTCTAGATGGACATAGGCTATGTTAGGTTTTACCCGGGTAAACTGAAAACAGGCTACCTACTAGTATGTATATAATTAAATTATAGCAAAGAAACAAAACAGAATTAAGTACTTTTATTTCAAGTGGGAGTTCTCAAAATACTGTTCCATTTTCTCAAAAAACATGTTCTTTTGTTTACTTCTGTAAACAATAAGGCCTCTATTAATAAACATGGATTAACTTCTGTCAAAGTTGCACCACGGATTAAACTATTGCCATCCTTATTTGTCACTGTCTAACAAAAAAGGATGGCAATAGTTTAATCCATGGTGCAACTTCTGTCAAAGTTGCACCATGGATTAAACTATTACCATCCTTATTTGTCACTGTCTAACAAAAAAGGATGGCAATAGTTTAATCCGTGGTGCAACTTTGACAGAGTTAATCCGAGTTTATTAATAGAGGCCTAAATGGTGGTACCTACCTAAATAACTGGTTTGATTGAATATTAACAATGACATGGTCTAGGAGAAGAGGATAAAATAGCCACAAGAGGATGTCTTTTTACGAAATTATGAAACATTTGATTTACCTAAATATCAATGTCACATAACTTCCTTAATTGAGTTAGGTACAGATATTTGTTTGCGTTAGAATAAAATAATCATCTGCTGCCTGAAGATTGTAGATAATGTCTAATGAACCTTGGCTTAAGGTGGAGAGCCTGGTCTTTTGTCATCCGAGAGTTTAGTTTAAAGCATGTATTCTTCTCTCCAACTTAAGAATTAAATTTATAAGAAATCTAACCATTGTTGTTATTATTTGTAACTTTCTAAGAGCCATATGGGTCAATATTTTATAAGTACAACAAAGGCAGAACGTAATTACCAAAATCAATAAGGTCAAGAAGTTTCTTTACTTACTGCTCCAAAATAAACTAGATACATAATAGACATTTCTTGTGTTTGTTTAGTCATCAGAATGATTCACCTTTTTTATCTTACTCAATACGCTGAGTTTTATGCAACTATGGATTTGATTTAAGAAAAGTATTTTAGTAAGTACTCACCAATAGTGGGAATAGTTGTAACAATTTCTCCTAATTTGAGTTTGTACAGGATTGTGGTTTTACCAGCAGCATCCAAACCAACCATCAATATTCTCATTTCCTTTTTGCCAAATAGGCCTTTGAATAAATTTGCGAACATATTCCCCATTTTTGAGCTTTTTCAAGTTTCTGAAACAATGAACATTATTGTGAATCTTAGAACGTTTTAATTCTGAGTCACCCGTGTCGTCTGCACGTTATTTCAATCAATGATAGTGACATGGCAGGTCTCCACTGAATTTCAACGTAGATTGTTTCTTACGGGTGAATAATTAAGCACAATCTAGAATCGATGATATCGAGTAGAATATGTTGGATAAAATTAGGTGAATAACTTTACACTTTGTACAGTAAACTTTACAGATTTCAAGATAGTAGTCAGACACCGCTGTTGGTTTACGCTACGGTCACCACCCTCAGTACTTGGAATACAACTCTTTACAACATCAGTTTGTTACTTCACAACTAAATTTTGCACATATCCAACAATACAACGATACACTTACATTTTTCGAAGCAAATTACTAAATAATCCAGAAAAAACGCTACACTGAAATATATTCTTTACAATTCGCTGGATGTCAAAATGGCGGCGAACGTGGAAGTTTATTCGTGCCTATGCCACGTATTGGAAAAAAGTGGCCAGTAATAAAATTAACAACATTTTATTACAGGGCGGCAAAATACAAAATAATAAATAAAATAGGTAATATAATTTGATAAATAAATAATAAATTGTATTACGTTTTTAGAAAACTTCAAGTTTGTGTAAAAATATTTCGTTAACTTATTGATTTTTATAGCTAAATTTAGCATTTTTAGCAAAAAAAATGCGAGAAAAGCTAAAACTTTGTGCCTGACTGTACCCGCCAGACAGCACGAAACTTTATTCGCCTAGTACTACAGCTGTGAATGCCAATATTTTAATTTGGATGTTTGGTTGGATTGTCAAAGCCTCAAAAGGTATTCTCGAATGTCTATGGTTTAGTATTGCCAATTTAGTGACTTTGTCGCTAGAAATAGCGACTTTTGCTCTAGTGTTAGCGACTTAGGCTTGTTTCACTCTTCAGCGTGTCGATGTCGCCCCGGTCGCGTTCGCGAGTTGACCATTCATAGCACAGAGAATTTTGAATTTTCGAATTTCTCTGTGCTGTGAATGGTCAACTCGCGGACGCGACCGGCGACACGCTGAAGAGTGAAAGGCCCCATAAAATCAGTTATAATTAAAGATTTGTATTAATTTTCATTTTAGTAATAGACTGCCGTTTTATTTAAGTTTAAGTGTAAGTGACATCTCATTTAATGGAGCCAGGAGCCTTATATTCTTATAAACCGGGTGAATAGTCTAGAACCAAATAAAAGTAGGTACTTACTTGTATTAGGTTGCTGACACCATGAATCTACATACTTTGTACTCTGAGTTGATACACAGAAAAATAAACCTTATGACGTAGGAATTACAGCGTAAGTTTGTATGAATGAAATTTCGTTTTTAAATCTTGGTGCGTTATCCAGTTTACGCAGTATATAGATTCATGGCTGACACTAACATATCCCCCCCCCCCCCCACTCCGGGTAAGAGTCAGTATTTAGCGACTTTCTAGCGACTTTTCAGATTGAATCTAGCGACTACGATCGATTAGAGTTGGCAGCACTGCCATGGTTAAAATAAAAAAAAATTCAATTCCATAAAAAAAAACTCGTCGAAATGTCGTCCGTGGATGATTGTTTGTTTTGAAAATATTTTAAATATTTCTACTTTTCGAGTTGGTTGAATGAATTTGAGTGAGATTTTATTATTTTGAGATTGGTTCTATATTTTTCGGAAAGCCCAGATAAAAAGTATAGTGTTTAGATAGAATAACCTCATCATGGAACTGCAAAGTTGGCTTGCAAAAGCACCGAAATTCACTACTTTTAGAGTCAATAAATTGAAAGAATTTGATTATAATATGCTAAAAAGCTTCCTAAGAGCCGTAAGTCCTTGTTTAAATCGGTTTTCACAACACTAAATTCTATTGAAAATTGATCATTAGAAAGGATTTTCTTTTCAGCAAAGCAAGGAACTCAATTCCCGAGACATTCCCAGATTTTACTTCGTCAGACCAGACTGTCTGATCCTTGAACAATGGCCTGAAGGTGTAGAGTTGGATCCGACAGGAACAGAAGTTATTGTAGATGCCCTTTGTGCTGCAGCGGTCCTGAGAGGAGCCCACGTATTTGCTCCAGGCATTGTGGGACTTCCTACTAGTTCGTACATTTAAACTTTCTCATTTAGGTGTGCTGTATAAATGTGAAAGTATCTAGAAGAACTCTAATCTATCTATACTAGGTATACCAAAAATTAAGCGGAGGAGTTTGTTTGTTTAAAAACGCTAAACTCAGGAACTACCATTCGGATTTGAAAAACTTGAGGAAGGTTATAGGCTACTTTTCATCATCATATACCATCACTACGGGGTGATGCCACTAGGGTGCTGCTAGTATTTTACATGTTCAATATAAAAGGACTAGATATGACGCGTTCAGTACCCATGACTTACCCGACAGTACATTTTGTTATGTATACAAGTACCTAGCAGACATGAACTTCAGATAGATATTATCTGAGATTCTGGAAATGTTTGGCTGCATGCAATAGGTACTCATTGTACTCACACGTATTCAGGAACTTAGACTGGGACAACTACGGGCTCAACATCGACGGAAAGAAAATAACCCATCTAAGATTCGCCGACGACCTAATACTTTTTGCAGAAAACGCCGAGATTATGCAGATCATGCTCTTGCAGCTGAAAGAGGAGAGCGAAAAAGTAGGTCTTACAATGAATACAAGCAAAACAAAAGCAATGACAAACTGGTCCAGCCGCATCGAAAGTGCCCCACCCGACCCGATTGTAGTAGGAGACCAAGGGATAGAATACGTAGACCAATATGTTTACCTAGGCCAGATAATCTCACCAAAGAATCTGATGGCAAAAGAGATCGAAAAAAGAATAACAATCAGCTGGTCTCGCTACTGGTCTCTCAAAGAAATTATGAAAAATAAATCAATCCCCATCAGAGACAAAAGCAGGGTCTTCAATACGTGCATCTTACCAATCCTAACATACGGCTGCCCAACATGGTCACTCACCAAAGCAAACAGTCACAGACTAGAAGTTTGCCAACACGGAATGGAAAGAAGTATGATAAATATAAAACTAAAAGACAGAGAGAGGCTGGAGGACATAAGAGAGAAAACTAAAGTGAAGGATGTCACTAAAACAATAAGAAGGCAGAAATGGCGCTGGACTGGACAATTGGACATATGATGAGGTCCCGGAAGAACAAGTGGGCATATGACTGTACAGTTTGGTACCCAAGAGATGGCAAACGCAGTAGAGGGAGACAGTTTAAGAGATGGGAGGACGATCTGCCCAAGGGTTGGCGCAGAGCGTGCCTAGACCGCGCTCAATGGCAGAGTCTGGAGGAGGCCTTTGTCGAAGGACAACCTGACCTAGGTTTCGATGTCAATGAAACATCTAATTAAGTTTAATAGTTAAGTATAGGATTAGTTAGTAATTTAAGTTAAGCTTAAGTCATAATGTTAGAATAAGGTCAGAGAATAAAGGCTCTTTTTATTTTATTTTTATTTTATTTAATAGGTACTCAAGGATTATAATAATGTATGATTTTATGTTGCAGATTGTCAGCTAAATACGAGAGTAGACATTTATGGAGATTTAGAAGGACACTGTAAAAGGGGTCTGAAAGTAAAATATGAAGGCAATAAGCTCTATGTTGGAACTGGCTACTTGAAGAAACTGAGATATGATTTATTTGATAATGGAATTCAACCAAGGTACTTTTAAATTGTCAATTAAATTAACTAACATGTCACAAATTATTACAATCTAGTAAAATGCAGAGGCAATTAAACCTGTCACAGATGTAGCTATGATAATATTAGAGCAAGACATCATGTGTGTTTTTGTTTAGTTAGAGGTTTGGTTACACCATCTATCAGAAAACATATGATATAAATTGTCTGACTACCCCCTTAGACATCTTTGAATGATCATAAATGCCTCAAGATCTGGAGATACAGTAATCATGTTTCGTAAATTATATCAGCTGGTATAAAAAAGAAACCTGAAAACCATGAAACATTTGTCTAGAAAAAAATTGTAGCTATAATCACCTATTTCACAGTGGTATTGGTGTTCATACACTCCTCCCAGCTTCAAGATTGCCGGTTGTCAATGAAACACTATGTCCTAAAGGAGAAATTCTTCTGCAGAATCTACCATCTATTGTTTGTGGATGGGTACTGGATGCAGAACCTCAGGAATATATTTTAGATATGTGTGCTTCACCAGGGAACAAAACTACACATTTAGCTGAAATGTCTGGTGACAAAGTTAGTATTGTAGAACTTACCTTGTCCTGCCTGAGTCCTGAGTCAGCCTTTATAATAAAATTTTTATTTATTTTCAGGCATTCATCACAGCAATAGACAAAACTCCTCAAAAAGTAGCCAAGATAGTCCAAAATTGCGAGATCCAAGGCGTCTCCTGCATCAAAGCCTCTGCATTCGACTCAACCAAATGCCACTCTGAGGAGAGCAGTGGAATCAACAGTGGACCACCATTCCCTTCGAATTGCTTTGATAAAGTGCTATTAGACGCTCCATGCAGTGGATTAGGACAGAGGCCACAACTGCATAATAAGATGACGCCAAAAATGATACAGTCTTATAAGTTTGTGCAGAGAAAACTGTTCACTGCTGTAAGTGGATCATTATTTATTTATAAACATTTTATCAGATTTATTCTTAACTGTAATACGATGGAGCGCTCGGTGACGTCCTACGCCAATGGTTTACGTTGTCCTACGCGGTCATAAAATGGATGGGCAACAGATAGTGGCATAGCTTGTACTTACTTTATCTAAACTTAGTCGTGCCAGTTATCATCAGTCATTTATTTGCCTTTCAGGCCGTCAAAGTACTCAAAGTGGGCGGTAAACTCGTGTACAGTACTTGCACAGTCACAGAAGAAGAGAACGAAGGTATGGTGGCGTGGGCGCTGGAAAAGTTTCCGAGTTTACAGCTGATACCCGCAGAGCCTTTGCTTGGAGGCCCGGGATTGGCTGAGAAGGGCTTGACTGACGAACAGAGGTATGTAATGTTGTGGAACTAAACAAATGTGTGAGACGAGTGTGTATGGGACAACTGGAACCTTGACGATCGTACTTTGAGGAATGTTTAATTATTACATTGCGCGAGCGTAATTGAGGCAAGAGATGTTATCAGGATCGTAGAATTTGAATATCAGTGTCCTCTGCCTACCCCTATGGTAAATAAAATCTAGGTATACCTACTTCATACGTGAGTTTATTTAATCATTAGTATTAAGGCCCGGGCGAACGGCGAATTGTCCATACAAACGTACTACCGAAATCATTTAAAATTTGAGCATATTTTCACCACTTTGTGCTATTATTTAGATTAGGGAAGTATTAATCTAGGTTCCTGTTAAACTTTTGTTCTAAAAAACTTACCTGAAACAAAATGTAACCAAATTGTATTTCTAACATTTTTACAGCAAAAATATCGTGTTTTCGTTTCATTTGTTCTGTATGATAAACAATAATGATTGTAATATCCTTTTAATAGGAACACAGCTTAGATTGTCTAGTTACAGGCCATACAAAAAAAATTGCGAAATCATTAACTTTTCATTCATCATTTTTGGTATTACGGAATACATCGTAAATTCTTGTAAATTCTGAACATGAGTATTGCCGTACGCGTTGCTCGATTGACTTCAATGTGTGTGTATAGTCCCGGAGGCGGAGTTTCGACACTCACACTAACGCAAAAATGGACTGCACAGTACTTCTGGATTCCGATTGGTGCATAAAATTGCACGATTGCACGATTGCACGATTTGCAGTTTGCACCAATCGGATTTGTACAAAAAAATTCGGATTGGTGCAAACGGCACATCGTGCAGTTCGCACCAATTCGATTTTTTTCCACGAATCCACGATCACTACTTTTCATAATTTTTAGCATTTTTAGCTCGCTCGATGTGTAGGTATGTAGGTATAGGTATAGGTAGTATACATACTAACTAGGTAGGTGTACCTAGCGTAGATTAGAATTGATTTTTACTTTGAACAATTACCTATTTCAATTTTAAATGGTATGTAGGTAGGTAGGTTTTATAGACCCTTTTATGAAAATTACTTTCTTTTTAACCGACTTCAAAAAAAGGAGGAGATTCTCAAGATAGGAATATTTTTTTATGTAGGTAGGTATGTTTCTCGAGTATCTACTTGAATAGGTGAGCCTGGACCGATTTGGAAAATTATTTTTTTGTTTGAAAGGGTACCAGGTGGAGCTATGGTCATCAGATCAGGTCAGGATCTGATAATGGAGTCAGGAACTGTTCAACAGAACTCCTCAGTAAATAGGCTGATTGAGTTTAAACTCGGCATAATGTAAGCTGTCTTGTTCCGTTTCGTTCCGACTACAATGTCATGTAATATGTAATACCTATGCGTACCTATGGTGACTGCGAGCTGACCTGATGATGGAATCAGAAGCTGTTCAAAAAATGGTGCTGGTGATGATGATGACGAGTTTCAGCTCAATCGGCCTATTTAGATTTAGGTAGGTACTGATGTGTTCTGTTGAACAGCTCCTGACGCCATCATCAGATCCTGACCTGATCTGATGACCATGGCACCACCTGGGACCCTTTCAAACAAAAAGAATTTTCCAAATCAAAAAAATTCCAAAAACATACCTACCTACATAAAAAAATATTCCTATGAATTGAGAATCTCCTCCTGTTTTTGAAGTCGGTTAAAAAGAAAGTAATTTTCATACTAAAGTTATGAAGTTGAAGTTATGAAAGAAGTTGAAGTTATGTTTTTAAACTTCAAAGTCTATAAATAGAACAGTAGTAGTTTTGTAATGACGTCACAAAATGACGGCGGGCCATTTGAATCTGCCAAGAGGGGCTTTTCCATCCTACTAATAATTTTACAGTGTGAAAGTTTGTGAGGATGTATGGATGTATAGATGTACCGCTATCTAGGGATGTTTGTATGTTTGTTACTCTTTCAAGCAAAAACTACTGATACACGCGCGGTCCGAGGGGGGGGGTCATGGAGGTCATGACCCCCCCCCCCCCTCAAAATCCTTGAGAAACCTGTAACATCCAGCAAAAAGAGAGGTAGGTACGCACTACCAAAACTAGTGACCCCCCCCCCCCCAAGATCAAAGTCTGCGACCGCCAGTGCTACTGAACGGATTTTAATGAAACTTGGAATACATATAGGTAGGTACTTAAGTAGGTAGGTACCTATACGTACCATAATTTATGACCTGGAATAAAACATAGGCTACTTTTTATCCGGGTAGGTATCACGCGAGCGAAGCCGCGGGCGGAACCTAGTATATTTTACATTTGTCTCTCTGATGTTGGCTGTTAGGTAGGTATTATGTTTTATCTCGCTTCCATAGATACCTACCTACTCTACTGCCTATAACAGTGGCGGATTTCCAAATTTGCCGCCAGTAGGCTATTCAACTTTTGCCGCCCCTACACTCGATACCACATCACAATCATATTAATTACATTTTTTTTGTTAATGAAATTGTAACTTTTATGATTTGTGTAATATTATTTTTAACCGACTTCAAAAAGGAGGAGGCTCTCAAGTCGACTGTGTTTTTTTTTTTATTTTAGGTATATATTTTTTTTAGTTTTTTGTGTGTGTGTTACGCCATTTCTCCGTCAATTGTGGACCGATTTTGACAATTATTTTTTTTTGGTTACAAAGGATATACTCCAAAAGTGGAGGATCTGATGAGGGGATCCCATGGAAATCGAGGGGAACTCTCAAATTTTATGGTTATTTATTGTGTTTGTAGAACTATCGGGCTGAAATTTTTCACACTTATATATTCTCGGTGACAATGAAATATTATGGTATCAATCAAGCTTATCTGATGATGGAGTCAAGAGCTGTTCAACAGAACTCCTCAGTGAATAGGCCGATTGAGTCGAAACTCGGTATTTCTATCAAGTTTCAATTACAATTTAATAATATGGTGACAACGAGCTGATTTGATGATGGAGTCAAGAGCTGCTCAACAGAACTCCTCAATAAATTGGCCGATGAGTAAAAACACAGCATATCTGTGAAGTTCCGACACAATGTAATATAATAATATGGTGACAGCGATCTGATCTGATGATGGAGTCAGGACCTGTTCCATGGAACTTTTTAGTAAAATAGAAATAAGTTTTATTTTCGCCACTACGATACATACAACACAAATCAGAAATGCTACATTACAGTGACAAGAAAATAAGGTTACCCCTCAGCATTTGCTCCAGCAGCGCCATGGCTGTTAGAGCGCTGGTTTTCAGTATCTTAGTTTTTAGTAGTATAGTAGTAGTGACATGGATATCAAATGAAAGGGCTTGATGAGCGAAACACAATAAGTAGGTAAGATGACATTATTCTTAATAAAAAATAAACACTAAAATGAAAAAATAAAAAATAAAATACTTAACCGACTTTAAAACATACTTGCACTAAAAAGCAAAACATAAGAATATAAACAGATTTATTTACCTAATTACTAATTACGCGCACTCCGCACTTTAGGTACGAAGCTACAAGTACATTGGTGGGCCCGCCCGGGCGGGCCTTGGCAGGGTTCCCACTTGCCACTCGGCTCTAATACCTATCGCGTGACAACTCGACAACCCTTCCGCGTCACTCCGCGCCAGACAGTGACAGAGTTATGCGTTAGAAAGAGAGAATTTGTGTAAGCACGTGTCAGTGCATATTGCACTAGGCAAAGAACGCTTACGCGAGCTGAATTGAACTTTGTCGCATAATTCTGTGCTACAACGTAGGTATTTTATTCAAAGTTTTCGTCAGAATCTACGACTTTTTGCCTTCTTGCTCATGCTTATTTTTGAAATAAACATGTTTAAAATACAATAATAATCATCTACCTTTGTGATTATGCAGGGTTTTCGTTTTGCATGCATTTAGAATAAATGTACCTACCTACGTAAAACTAGATACATTGTGCTTACTTAATACATAAACTAAAATATATATAAAAATACCAACAACAACCAGCACCAACAACAACAACCAGCACCGACAACTCGTTTGGAGTTGTTTGCACACCAGCTTAAGATGAGCCGTACATTCAACGGTTCCTGTGCATTCCGGGTGTCAAGGATTCCGGATGTTTGTAATTTCGGAACTACAAAACCGATGACCTTGAAATTTTTACGGAACAATATATAAAGTACTTACTTTCAAACAAAGTAAAAACCGGTCAAGTGCGAGTCGAACTCGTACACCGAGGGTTCCGTATAGGGCATGCAATAACGGGACAAATCTCAATACCGGTATTGAGTTCGGTATTGGTGCCCAATACCGGAATACCGGTATTAATACCGGTATTGGCATTTTTATTTGAAATTCTAGTTTTTCCTAAAAAAACAAAAATATTGAATGTAATTTAAGCAAATTTTAGCAAGATTTATTGGTCAAGGACATGATACGAAGAAAAACTGTAGGAATAAAATCAAAATAATTTGTATTTCTATGTACATGTATAAAATATAGTATCTATACTCACATAACAAAAGAGATCAATCAATAAACTTAGTCTACTTACTTAACTTTACCTAAATGTAGATACTAGGTACCAAACGATGCAGGATGCATTAGGAACTTTTTGGATTAGGAAGTCTAAGGTAATCACATTATCTAAGTAGGTACTACTTATTACTGGAGATACTATTATTGGGGCGATTCAGCAGCTAATCCAGCGTCACAATTTCACAAAAGTAAACACTCACAGACACAACATTTGCGAACCGACTGATGCGATAGTATGCGGCGCGGAAGCGGGGGTAGAGTAAGAGTGAGAGAGCGTTAGAGCTGGCCAGCGAACCATTTTAAAGGCGCGTTCACACGCTCGCGTGCAAACAGACAACGAGCACATTATTTTATGTTGCGTCCGGTCCGGTCTCCTCGAGATGAAAGTGACAGAGTTACACCGTGCTTGATCTAATCATATTTCTGTCTCGATGAATTTCTGTTTGCACGTGAGCGTGTAAACCCACCGTAATACCACTTGCCGGCCGCGACGTAGTTTATGATTTGGAATAACACATAGGCTACTTTTTACCCAGGTAGGCGCAGTCGCAGGCACATGGATGCTAGTAATTCTTATGATAGTAATTAAAGTAAACATAGACGTACAATACGATTAGCGTATCTAGGCATTCGTAAAGATAGCTGTTTCGATGCACAGTAGGTATACAATTTAGCAAGAAAATGCTCTACTGCGCACGACAAAAGACCGAATTCCGGGATCCGTTAACCATACGGAATAACGTACGGAATTATTTGATATTGATTTCCTCAATACCGGTATTGTCCGGTATTGATTACTTCAATACCGGTATTGAAATACCGGACAAATCTTCCGGGATCCCGGTATTTCGGTATTACGGGATCCCGGTATTCATGCCCTAGTTCCGTACCTACCCATTATACCCATTAAGTTATTGAACAATTAGTAATTTTTTTGTACATATCCTAGTTCTGCGATAGCAGCGCCGCAAATGTTCTGCGCACACGAGCATAATATTGCAATAAATATTTTCTTTTATTTTCTTTCACACAATAGCACAATTTTATTTATTTACCTTATTTGAGGATGGTGCCAATTAAGCTAGTTCGCTTAATTGTATGAGCGCTCATACAACTCAGAAGACAATCTTAATTGGCGTCAACTATGTATGTACCTATGTATGTATGGGAACACCCTTTAACTTTCAACTTTTTTAATTTTTTGGAATTTTTCCTTTATTTCTGCTATAAGGCCTTGCTTTTTGCCAAATTTCGTGATTCTAGGTCAACGGGAACTACCATTTAGGTTTTCGACCCAAAACCTCTAGGGTACTTCCGGTTGACCTAGAATTGTCAATTTTGGTTACAAGCAAGGCCTTACAGTTACAGCACAAGTAAAGGAAAAATTCCGAAAAATAAAAAAAGTTGATAATTAAGGTAAGTTTTGGTACTTACAAGTTTTCACGAAAACCTAAATTTGCCTATATCTTTTTATAGTGTTGACTCAGGACCTTGATTTTTATACTCACAATAGGGACTATAGACCTCAGTATATGGTATGAATTTCAACTTGCTAGCTCCACCCGTTCCTGAGATAATCGATGGTGACAGACGGACAGACAGATGGATAGACAGACAGACAGACAGACGGACAAGAAAGTGATCTTATAAGGGTTCCTTTTTTTACCTTTTAAGGTACGGAACCCTAAAAAGAATCAATGAAATCGGACTACGCGCTCATGAATTACAACCAGATACTTATTTTGACTTTCATCCCCTCTCCCTAGGGAACCGTGCTGAATTTCAGGATTAAAAGTATTTTATATTAGACCTCGTAGTATGCACTCAAATAATACCAGGTTTCATTTAAATCCAACCAGTAGTTTCGACGTAATGCGCGGCCATGATACGGACAGACAGACATGAATGAAAAAAATTACAGTTTTGGCTTCAGTATCGACAATAGAGAGCCCTCCAAAAAAAATTTCAAAATATCTTCAATGTACAGAATTTGACCTGTTACAGTTTTATTATAAACTAGCTGCTGCCCGCGGCTTCGCTCGAGTTGTACCCGGATAAAAAGTAGCCTATGTTACTCTCCAGCCCTCCCAACTATCTCCACACAAAAAATCACGTCAATCCGTCGCTCCGTTTTGACGTGATTCAACTACAAATAAACAAACAAACAAACACACTTTCACATTTATAATAGGGGTACGGATACCTATTGATGTTTGATTGGTTGATGATTGATGATGATTGATTGATGATGTGAAATTTAATGATTAATGAAAATATGACTTGTCCTGAATATCCAGTTGGTCACAGCAAAACAGTCTCCTACTTAATCCACTAAAAACTAAGTTTATGATTTTTGGTACTAGACAGAAACTGGATGATTTAGTTCTACCTTCGGGCATCTCAGTCATGGGTGAGCCTGTTGAGCGGGTTTACGAGGCGCGAAATTTAGGTCTCACTATGGATGTGGGTCTTAATTTTGAAAAACATATTACTAATTCAGTAAAAACATGTTTTTACAAATTAAAAGTCTTGTACAATATTAGACAATATTTGAGTGAAGAGTTGCGTGTGCAGCTCGTGGAATCTTTAGTACTTTCGAGACTAAATTACCTTGATACAGTTACTGGCCCTCGATTACTCCGCCATACGCAACGTTTGGTGCAAAGGGTACAAAATGCGTGCACCCGTTTTTGTTTTAAGGTACCGCCTAGGAGCCATGTCACACCTTTCTTAAACCAACATTCCATCTTAAAAATGAGAGCGAGACAGAAATTACATCTAGCATGCCTACTTTTTGGCGTTCTTAAATACAGGACGCCAAGTTATTTATATGAAAGGCTTTCGTGGGTGTCAAAAACTAGATCGTTGCGTAGGTGTTCAAAGCAGCTGTCCACTCAAATACATCACTCGGCAGCCTTTAGAGGCAGTTTCCGGTACGCTGCGTCAAAGTGCTGGAACAACATCCCACCACCGATTCGTGACCTGCAAAGTATTCAGGGCTTCAGGCGCAAATTAAAATCTTACCTAACTTCCCATCAACTAGCTACGGGACACCTTCGAAATGAGGTTTCTATTTTGTAAAATAAACTAAAGCTATAAAATAGAAGCTTCACAGCCTTGTCACCTACAGGGACTTGGTTGCTTCTGTAAATTTATATATATATATATTTCAACCGCCATCGTCGGTCGTCACCCGTCCTTCTTATCTTTTTTCACCACAGATAAATTAATGGGTACCTACTACGTCACCATTTTATAAAATTAAAGTATCAGTATCGTTCCTTTCAGTTCATCTTGGACTCTTGTATTATTTCATGTCCGTATAACGTCGGTCCACGAACGTATAAATGTCGGTGTACATGATATCTATTTATTTAACCTCCTAAATCTGTCTTATTTATGTTCCTATACTGTAGGTATATTTATATTATAGTTCCTATATTGTTCCTGTATTGTATATTGTTCCTATATTGTAGGTATATTTGTATTACATTTATTATTTAATATAGGTATTTTCGAGTTATGTTTAAATGTTATTCTAACTGTTATAATTAAGTATGTTTAAATACTATTTTATTAGTAGACATCCGTGACTTCATTGCTAGGCTCCAACGGAAGATCAGCGTTGTGTTACCGTAATACAACAAATGCTGAGGTGGACGCCTTTCTGTGGCAATGTAGATGTGTAGATGGTCAACACCGGGAGAAGCACATTTCGGAAAACAACACCTAATAAATTATATTTCTGTTTACCTTTTTAAGTGGTTTGTGTAAGTACATCTACACTTGCATTGTTACAAATAAATGTTTTTTTCTTTCTTTCTTTCAAATAAAAATTCTTCGGTACACATAGGGATTTTTCGTACATGACGACCTTACACGTGCTGATTACAGCTACAGAAACAAACATGATCAACAGGTAAACTGTTGGAAATTTTCGGGATACTACTGTAATTCGCGGGCCCATCTAAACGCACCGCCTTTATCGCTCGTTTCCAATCCAATTATGGAAAAAAGTTTTAAGCAAGAAAAGCTCTCACTCTAACAATTTTTAAAACATTACTTACATGTTGAATTGTTTGTGTGTACATAATAACATAGCATTATTAATAAATATAGGTAAATATTATTTTTCTGTAACACAAAAAAAATTGTTCCCTATTTGCCGCCCCTAAAATCTGCCGCCCTAGGCTCCAGCCTTCTCAGCCTATTGGTACCACCAATTGATTCGCCACGTCATAAGTACCTAAATATGCGTTATCCTTTGTTGCACTTATGGGGGCATCCATTAATTACGTCAGGCTTTTAGGGGGCGGGAGGGGGTTGAGCCAAATCGCACCTAATCCCATGTGGGATTAGGATTAAATGAAAGGGAGGTCTCGGCAAATCTAGGTAGGTACCTGTTTAAGATTATTTTTTTTATTCTCACGTGAGATTAGGGGGTGGGGGAGGGGATCGAGCCAAATCTCAGGACATCTCACCAAGGGGGGAGGGGGTGCGGGGGTTGAAAAATCGCAAAAATCACCTTTAATTTTTATTCTTTAATTTTAATTAATGGACGCCCCCTAATTTCAGAGGGACAAACATCCGTTGTGACTTCAGTAGTTAGGTAGGTTAGGTAAGTACCTACTTACCTATAGACATTGGACAGAAAAAAACATAGGTAAGTACCTACTTAGGTACCTACTTCCCTTTGAAAATTTAGGTAATTGTGTACCTACTTATATAGGTAACAACCCACATATTCTGTCTAGCGTCATAATATCGATCTCATCCCTCCCTAAAAATCTTGAGAGTAAGGTAGGTAGAAGGTAATTGAAAAGTTTTATGGACACGGGATTTTATCGCGTAATTTACCTTATTTATCCCGACGGCGACGTTTCGGCTATGTTGCAATAGCCGTGGTCGCGGGCAGACTATTGCTATATATATTATTATATAGGCTATTGCAACATAGCCGAAACGTCGGGATAAATAAGGTAAATTACGCGATAAAATCCCGTGTCCATAAAACTTTTCAATATGAATAGTGATCGCGAAAGTTTAGAAAAGGGTAGGTAATTACCTAGATATTGTAGATAAATTTCCAAAAAAAGCATTTTTACCATACATTTATCTAACGATTCCATGAAATAAAATGAACATTATTCATTAGTGACTGACAATATAACATTTTTGGCCTCTCCAAAGATGCAAAAACTCAATATCAACAGGAATTGATCTCCATTCCGCAAGTACTTACCGCGCTGCAAGCGGAGCTCACAACGACTGAGCCAAACGTCCTGATGCATTTGTATTTGAAATTATTAAACAGTAGCTGCGCGTAATGTGTCCTGAATCGCGCTAAAAAGGGCGGGCCTCATATCAGACTCATATCTGCCAATCACAGATTAGGTAGAGGTAATACTGCCAATCGGGGCTGTGATTGCTCATAGTAGACTGAGTAGTACACCTATACTATACTACATAGAGTTTTTTGCGTGACAAGGACGAACAATTTAGATAGATACGTTGGAAGAGAAGTTCCGAGCGCGAGGGACCGGCCCCTTAACATCTTTGACATAAGATCCAAGCTTCCCAATAAATCTCTTTCAATGAAAACGAATTTGGCTTTTTTGCCTTCACTTGATGTCGTATCTTTTATCTTATAGTCGTATTGCTCATTATACGGACTAAAATTGAAGGAAAAAATGTCATTTTTCCTTCAATTTTGATTAGTTTTGATGCGTTTTATGTCAAAATTGAAGGAAAAATGACATTTTTTCCTTCACTTTTAGTCCGTATAATGAGCAATACGACTATAGTACCTACAGTTAACTTTCATAAATTGCTTATGATTATGACAGATTTTAGAAACTTACCGAATTGTAGAGGTATTGTTTTTCAAGACATTATTTTTACTGTACTCCTTTACTTTTGTTACAGAATCATGGTACAAAGATTTGGACCCACCATTGATCCTCTCAGGCCAAGTGAAGAAATTTATCGGGATTCCATAGGATTCTTTATAGCTGCATTTACGAAAACTACTGAGCCTCAATAATCTAACTAATACCATCAGATAAGTTTTCCGCTTTGTTTGTTTACTTACGCGCTAATCTCAGGAACTATCAGTCGGATTTGAAAAATTCTTTCTGCATTTGATAGCTACTCTTGAGGATGGTTATAGACTCTTTCATCATCATCATTATCGCCATATATCATCACTACGGGGGCAACGCCGCGAGGGCGCTGATAGTCAGTAAATACAATTAATGTCTTCTGTTTTTACCATAAGCGAGAATTGAAAAGCAATCTCTTTATGAAAGACCTTTTAAATAAATACCTACTTTTCTAAATACATACCTACTTTAATTTTATACTATCTACGATAATGATGTTAAGGAGGGGTAAATAAAAGACAATATTCACTGAAATAAAATTTTACTTGTTTAAGTATGAAATCTAATAAATATTTCTGTAAGCTATTAACTTTAATAAAGTATTAAATATTTGTACGTAATTATATTGAACTCACTATTTCGCAGTCATTTAGGTAACATTTGAATGGCAAGATCTCTTACTAACATTTAGGTAGGTACTTATTTTGCACTATTTTATCACAAATTTGTAAAAAGTAGTTTAATATAAAATGGCTTGTATGTATTTCACTCGGCGCTTGTATTTAAAGGGGACGCGGCCTAAATCTAACTGCATATACTTGGTTAGTTCGCCGTTTCACTGTAACATCTATATAGGTCTTATTCTACAGTACAATCATAAAAATAAAACATTTGTATCCCAAAAACCTTACTAAATACCCCCATAAAATATTAAACATACGAGTACCTGATAATGGTACGTTTATGTTTCCAAATCGAGACCAAAGAGATTCATAATATTATTTTTAATTATAATCAATTAACTGGAATCTTATGTTAGAGTTTCATAATATCATTCATATTCTAGTTAAACTCAATAAAATTCCAGCAATTAGAAAAAACAATACTGAATTAGCAGGCTAATATACTAACGGGCATATTACTGAATTAGCAGGCTAATACACCACGGGTATAGCTATCTGTGGTTTTACTTACTATAGTAAGTTTACTGTGGTTTTATTTACTTAATTGACATTTAAATTTTTAGTGTAGAAGTAATGTGAAATACATAGGTAAAGTAATGTGAAATACCTAAGTAATAAGCACTGATCGGAGTAGGTAGAGCTATTTAGGTTCATTGACCGCAAACATTGATGTTAATATGGATATTCCACGGGATTCCGACTAATACTCCGGGATTCGATTATACAAATAGTTTGTTCTTTTCAATCATGTTTCGATTTTTGAGGAACTAATAATTTGTATGGTATGTTCTTGTACAACTTCAGAATGAAAATGTTAAATGATTGTTGATTCTTCTATAAATATAAGAAATTGTTACATAAAAAAAAATATGTGTGTTCATGAATCAAGTTTCTATCTATTTATTATACAATCCTTAAACTCGTATTTAGCAAAAAGCAAAAAGCTTTTTATTATTTTTCTAACTAAAAAACGAATCCCGGGATTCGGGGAATATCCATATTATTCTATCATATGGCAAGTACATAAAATAGCTCTACCTACTCCGATCACTGTAATAAGTAAAGTAAGCAAAATCACAGATAAGTACATATAATTGAAACTGGCCGCTAGATTAGTCAATGAATCATTGAAATAACCACCAGGCCTGGCTGCATTATGTCTACAACTTTTCTATACGAACCCAAAGACCAGTGCTGGCCTTCAAGAGGAAAGCTCGCTTGTCGAAAGTCACTGGTTCTTGGGTTTTAGAGCAAGGCACGAATTTGAAGTTCTGCATGAGAGACACCATCGCCATTTTTGCAGAGATCATCGCGAAACGCAAACCTGCAAGAGAGATAATTTGTAGCCAGAAGTCAGTGAGGCTTTTGGTTGAAATTTAATGCATCGCCATATAGAAATCGATGTTAAAACTTTCGATAACCTACTTTTTACATACTTTTGTTGGTAAGTAAGTTCGTACGAGCTAGTCCTAGTGGCCAACTCTGGTGACGGAGTTGGTGAAAACCTATAGTTGGCAACAAAAGCGGGTTAGGTAACATTTTCAGGTCTATAAAGCTCATCATGTTTAAACGAGTAAGTAAATTATATTTTTTTTAAATAGTTTAAGGTCAAAGCACCTACTTATCTTTTTAAATCTTGGCCAAAATGATTATCAAAAGCTTGGTAGTTTCAATGTTAAATAATAATATGGTGTTGGTCGCGAAAGAACAGGAGAACCTTGCTATCGAGACGTTTCAATGTGATCCCAGAGATCTTACTGAATAGACTATTTAAAAATTATTTAGAACTCGCTTCCGCCCGCGGCTTCGCTTTAGTGATACCTACACGGATAAAAAATAGCCTATTATGTTATTTCACGTCATAAATTATATATATTTCAAGTTTCATAAAAATCCGTTCAGTAGTTTTTGCGTGATAGAGTAACAAATATCCATACGTCTTTACATCCAGACATCCATACTCTCACAGACTTTCGCATTTATAATATTAGTAGGATTTACTAATTTGTGTTTTAAAAAGCTTGAAATGTCATTCAACTTCTGTTGTTGAGAGTATTTACTCAAACTTTTGTAGACGAATCAAACAGTAGAACTGTACGTAGGTAGGTACAGAGGCTTTCACGATATCTATAAATTTATAATTTTATTTAATTTGTTATAGTGTTAAACCACACTTAGGTATTTATTTAGGTATCCCATCGGAATTGAAAATTTTGATAAGATTTTTAATTTTCAAAGGTATACTTACTTAAATTTAGATCATAATGAAACGAAAAACCAGCTAGACAGCTAGTATCCCTATACTAGGTTATGAGTAGGTATACTTACCAGTACAATTCCTAGGTCCAACACCAAAAGCGAGGAACAAATGGGACGGTCGTTCCTTCTTCTCATCGCCCAGGAATCTTTCGGGCCGGAAAACCTCCGGTTCCGGATAATTTTCCGGGTCCATGTGAATTCCGTAGATCGGTATGACCACTACGTCTCCGGTGTTCAGCCGGATATTGGTTTCCGGGAGAGTGTAAGGTTTAGTTACTACGCGGTCTACTCGGCTGACCGGTGGGTATATTCTGAGGGTTTCTGCGAAAAAGAGCGAGTTTTTAATAAAAATAATAAAACTAAAAAAACAATTTTTCCTTTCCTATGACTAGTAGTTACGATTTTGAATTTTTAAGAAGTATATTTTATAGATAGGTAAAAAATATGTTTTATCGGGCTTTTGTGTCAGACAGACCCCGTCATATCTAGAATCTTGTTTTTTTTTTTTAATTTTAAGTACCTACAACAATAGCCTATAAAAAAGGTAACTGACACATAGTACATTCCACATTTAATTCTTATTGTAGTTAGGTAGGTACCTACTTAAATTTTTTGCTACATTTTATCATTTAAACTTCAATAACATTACCCTTATCGGTATAACTATCACACCTTGCAAAACTTGCTCAAAACAAAATAAACAACAAATGACTACGAAAGTAAATATTTAATTAATAGTTAGGTACTTATCTCAGACAACTATCACATATTCGTGTCCTAGTTAGCAAAAACACTTCTAGATAAGTTTCGAAATTAGTTGACCCTACCTAATTTTCTGATCTTTACCCGTGGACCCCGGTGTGTCGACCCATTAACGGGTCCACGGGTAATTTTATTTACCGGTAGACCCATAAATAAGAGTTAAGTACCTACACGAAAAAAAATATATCTAAAGCCTTGCTAAAGTGACAAATTATGAATAATGGGGTAAGTGTTTAATATGACAAAAGCCAGCAAGGTATTGAATGTCCTATGCCAGGGGTGCCCAAACAGTCGATCGCGATCGACCGGTCGATCGCGAGGCTTTTTGAGTCGATCGCCATCAATATACCAATTTTAGTACCTAGGTACTCATTCCTAACATAAAGGTAGGTATGATTCCTTCATTTCGATGTACCTATATTCAATTTGAAAGTACAGTAAAAGCATTTAAAAAAAATATTTTTCAGTACCTAACCTACCTACATAGTAGTTTAGTCGATCCTTTGCTTTCAAAATATTTTCTGGTCGATCGCCGACACTATAAGTCTGGGCACCCCTGTCCTATGCCATCAGCTTGCATAGGTAGGTACTCTTTGAAAAGTAGGTACCTACTCCATGCCTAATGTCAAACGACAACGGCGTACTCGATGAACTATGACGTACCAAGATGTATTTTAGCTGTCTTACCAAGTAAAAACGCTTCCAAATAAGCCAGTTCAGAAATGAGTTCATAGCTCATTTCCTTGCCCGCTGTGTGTTCATTGATGTAAGCTCGCAGTTTCTCCTGTAGCTCAGGTTTAGTGGCTAGTACGTGGATAGCGAAGGAAAGTAGAGTACTTGATGTCTCGTAGCCAGCTATGAGGAAAAGTAGGCATTGCGCGTCGATAGTATCGTCATCCAAGTCTGGAATAAAATTTTTGCTTTAGTTTTACACAAACCCTGCGGTATTTATGATCAACTTCGAGGCTTTCTTGAGCTCATGTGGCTGCTGAATCTGTTGCCTTCTATTGTCATTGGAGCGATAAGAAAAAAAAAATTGAAAAATTAGCCAGATTCGGTCAAATCGGACGATTCGACGCGGGCAGGTGTGCGAGGCAGGTAGGTATACGATTTCATTTATAATCACAGAATTGAGAATTCTGAATTCTGTTTCGGTCGATTCGTTCGGCGCGTTCTGCGCGGATAGGTGTGCGGCAACCTTTAACACTAGGTAGGGATCACAGTAGGGATTGAGACCACGAGACCCGCGAGAGTTCACGCGTTGGCGAATCGAAAACTCAAACTCAATGTATTGCACGTAGTACTAGTATTCTGTGGTATTGCCTAGAATTCTACCGCCCAGCGCTCAAAATCTAAGGCCCGCGGGCATACATAGATGCCTATCTAGATATTGCCACCTGTGATATTGCCTAGCTACTTATAGGTAGGTACCTAGCTAGATATTATATTTTACATTGCTAAAACAAAGCGCATTTGTGCATTTTATCTTTATTGCATTCAGTCAATAAACATGGCAGTAACAATGATCTAAAATTGTTTGTAGGTACAGCTGATAAGGCTCAGAAATAGGACAATACGATATCACTGGTCTCTGAATTAGTACATCTCTATTTTGGTCTATTTATTAAGGCGATCATTTCGCTACGATTCGTCTGTACGATCCATCGCTTCAAATCGATTCGATCGAAACGACGAATCGATAGTGTATCTATGTCAAGATATAGATCCTACTATCGATTCGTCGTTTCGATCGGTCTAAAACGACGGATCGTAACAGTACCTACCTATATGGGGCCCTCTAAGTAGATACATCGTCTGCAATGAAGAAAGAATGAAGAAAGTATAGAATAAATCAAAACTTACATTTTTTACCAGTCTTATTACTTTCGCTGTTCTCCTTTTCGGCCACATCGACGAGAATTTGCAAGAAGTCATTCTTCCTGAAATTATAATAAACATTTTAAAACATTTTTATAAAGTCACTTTCTTGTTTGTCTGTCGTTCCGGATGGAATCTTGTTCCTCATCGAGCGCTTTCCGATTAGCTATCCGGTTAAAACTTTCAGGGTAGCTGGTGCTCACAATCACAAAACGAAAAACTTTTTATAGATTTTTTTTAATTAGGTAACCTTAAATTGCTTGTTTAATTTGATATCATTTAAATAAATATTCGTTAAAAAGTGAAAAGTGGATGGATAAAACATTATCAGTAAGTACCTACAATTTTTCATCAGTCAGTAGGTGCAACTAGTTTATGTTTATTACGAAAATAATACTTACGCATAATATTTTTAAGGTAAATAATAAAATATAAGTACCTACCTACTTACCTAACTTATTAAGAAATTCATCTATTTTAGATGCTAATTATAATCATAATCAATTACCCACACAATGCCCACATCTCATGGCTGGTCTCATAGTTCAGTTGGTAGTAGCTCTGCCTTCTGAGCTGTAGGTCGTGGGTTCGATTCCCATCCAGGACAAACATTTGTGTGATGAACATAGATGCTTGTTCTGTGTCTGGGTGTTATAAAGTAGTATTATACTTAAGTAAGTATACATATTTAAGTATAATACTTTATAACACCACATTTTTTTTTTTGTAAATACATGTATTTACAAAAAATATATATATGTATTCTATCAGTTATCTGATTCCCATAGTACAAGCTTTGCTTAGTTTGGGGCTAGATGGTGCTGTGTGAAATGTCCAGCAATATTTATTATTTATTATCTATGACTCTGGTACACCACTCATTATCTTGAAGGTAACTTTGCCTTTGATCGTGTTACTGTAATTAAAACACACAATTAAACGCCTTAAGTTTATGTTAACATAAACATAAACGTAAGGCACGAGAAAAACCAGTAGGTACCTAGGTACCTACCTTCCTAATAAATATCAAGTACCTAGCATTATCCTTCACATAGCATTAGACTAGCTAGATAATACTGTGTTATTCATAATGGACTGCTTAGCGTGATAGTGAATCACGCTAGTGACTCCTCAGCGGGCTTAAAAAGGTCGCTATTGCAGAATCGCATTAAAGGAATTGAACTATTGCCATCTATTTTCATTGACTGAGAGTGAAAAGAGATGGCAATAGTTCAATTCCTTTAATGCGATTCTGCAATAGCGACCTTTTTAAGCCCGCTGGTGTCGCAGGCGCTGCTGACCTTTTGAAAGAGGAATCACTGCGCCGACAACACAATGGACAAGACTGGTCCACCAGTTATCATCACAGCGCTTCCTCCCAGAGCTCTGGCAACCTTACTCACCGCATGAACACAAACACAACACCATTCGATAAGAATGATGCCCTTTCATTTCTTTTTTATGAAATTTAAGTGACAAGAACAAAACATTATTTAATCTAAAGCCTTGTTATATTGACAAACTATTGTAAATAATGATGCTAGGAATTAAATCTGGGGCAGATGAACGAAGTAAACAAGTACCTACATTATGTTATTTATCTTTGAATTCTGACTGTCTGCTAACAAATTATACGGCGATATGATAAAATAAGCGTTAGTTCAATATTTCGCAGTGTTGCATGATATAATATTTTTGATATAAACTTAGTATCTAGATTGTTCGTTAGATGAATATAACGAGCAACCTTGTACCTTGTGTATCCTATTGTTTACTGCTTTTATAAATTATACCACTTAGTTTCAGCCATCCTGTATCCTGTATACGCATCAGATCAGCTCGCTGATACCATTATTTTATTGTCACCGAGAATCTATAAGTGCGGAAAATTTCAGCCCGATAGTTCCACAAACACACTAAAAATTCTAGGGTTTCTCTCGATTTCCATGGGATCCCCTCATCAGATCCTGTTTTGGTGACGATGGGACCACCTAGGGAGTAGTATAGGTACACTTTGTAACAAAAAAAGAATTAAGTATCGGTCTACGATTGTCGGAAAAATCGATGAACATTATGTACCGTAAAATACGCCAACATTGCCCGCTTTTTTCGAATAATTTCAATTTTTGTAAAAAATTTCTATGGGAACGTAAGTATTTTCTTTTACCATCTGCTATTATAAGATTATGTGCATGTATTACTTTATCAGATTTTATGATGCGTCAATATTTAATTAAGTATTTTATACATTTTGATGGCGGGCAAAGTTATCTGGACTTTTAGCCAACATTGCCCACGTTGATTTTTGACGCAAATATAGCCTCTAGAGAGATGAAATAAAAAGCCAATACAAGAATTTAGGCAATAATGGCGTTTACTTTAGGTTTTAAAACGATACTATAGAAGGTTTCCTAGCAAAGTGGCTGGGCAAAGTTACCCTGACATTTTTTGTCTTTTTCATACAAACCGCATTTCACAAATTAAAAGTGCTAGGGTTGGCACTTCTTAGTTAACTGATCTTGTGATCGTAGTTGTTGTAGGTATAAAAAAAACTGGTTATTTTTCATTCAGGTATTTATTTAATAAACTTTAATCAACATATTTATATAGGTACCCAAATGAAAATGAAATACTAATTGAGATCAAATGATGTTAGGAGCTAAATTAAAATAATTACTAAACTATTAGACATTTTCAGCTAACTGTCACTATTATTATTGCATTGTCACCGAAGACTCATAATTTTACCTAAATTCAGCTCAATTTGACACCGGGAAGTAGATCAAATTAAGCTTGCAAGAATTGACCCGGACAAACATACTTACAAACATAGGAACTTACAAACATACAAACATTGCAAGTTAAAAGCTACAAAGCTTTAAAAAAAACAAGTTTCTGAAGTGCCAACCCTAAGCTTATTTTGATGGCGGGCAATGTTGTCAATAGTAGATCGCTACATTGCTGGATAACTTTGCCCACCGCTATAACTCTTGTTTGAAAAGACATTCAGCAACGATAACAACATATTAATACTCCTAAAATGTTCTTACATATCATAATATTAATAAAACTAACCTGTGTTTTCGCCATCACTCACAATTCACTTATGAATTTGCACCAAAATTTGCCCGCGAAAATACGCACCGTACTCGAAGAGTTCCAACAAGTTACTGAGTGAAGCTAGCGACACATCAGATAGACAGTGTTGCTAGACACATAACCTATTTTCTATCAAATTCAAAAAAATGTTAACATATTATTCAAATATTTTTGCAATTTAAAGATTTGCTTAAAAATTGATCTTCGGGCAAAATTACCCTTGGTGGCAATGTTGGCGTATTTTACGGTACATAAAAAAAACACATACAGCCGAACATAGAACCTCCTTCTTTTTGGAAGTGGGTTAAAAAATAGCTAACAAGTAAACAAGAGAGTATTGAATAAGTGCTCACTTACTTTGAATTAGCCACTCTTCTCTCCGCTTTAGCCGCTTGTAATATCCTCACGAGCTCAGCTGTCGACTCCAAGTTCAAGAAAGAAATCGTAATGAGCTTCAATAGTTGTGGCGCCAACATCAACATTAGCAAAACGAACACACGCTTCGCTCTCGTCATGTAGTCGTATTTTCTTGCCACCTTCGAACAAAGTTAAAATTACTAGCTTAGTATTCAAGGTGACATTTTGTTTTCTTATTTTATTCTTCGAATGGCGTAAGCATAAGGATTACTGTACCTACATTTTGCAGTGTTAAGTATGGTACTTGGATTAAAGATATTAGCGGCATTTACACGGTAGAGTTTTAACCGCGCATCTGGACTGCGTTCCGAACCGCGGATAAATCTGTACTTACAGATTTAACCGCAGATAAAACTGTCGTGCTAATTATTGTCACAGTTTAGACTGGCGCGTGGTACGATTATGAACGGTGATGCGTGCAAAAAACTGTCACAAAAACTGTGCTAAAAACTTTGCCAGATCGAACTGTCAGCGTCGCGCATCTACACGTAAGGTTTTTAGCGAAGGTTGGAATGGCGCGTGCTATTTCCCACGTTCTGATATCTACGTGTAAAGGCCTGAATGAGCCTAAACATGGATATTCCACTGTTATTCACTTAGAAGTTCCATTGAACAGGTCCTGACTCCATCATCAGATCAGCTAGCTGTCACCATATTATTACATTATAGTCGGAACTTGACCGACATGCTGAGTTCCAAGTTTCAACTCAATCAGAATATTTATTGAGGAGTTCTGTTGAACAGCTCCTGACTCCAGATCAGCTCGTCGTGACCATATTATTACATTGTAGTAGGAACTTGACAGACGTGCCGAGTTTCAACTCAATCGGCCTATTTATTGAGGAGTTCTGTTGAACAGCTCCTGACTCCATCATCAGATCAGCTCAATGTTACCATAATATTGCATTGTCACCGATCTATAAAGCTTTTAAAAAATATCCTAATCGCTTCCAGTGTGCCCATAAAATTTGAAGAGTTACCTCGATTTCTCCAAGATCCCATCATCAGATCCTGACCTGATGAGCAAAAGGACCAATTGGAAAGTGTACCCTTTCAAACAAAAAAAGAATTTTTGAAATCGGTCGAGGCGTCTTCGAGTAATCGGTGAACATACATAAAAAAAAGCACAAAAAAAAAACATTCCGACGAACTGAGAACCTCCTTCTTTTTTCGAAGTCGGTTAAAAATAATTTAATTACCATTAATAGAATTTTGAGTCATTTCCAGAACTTTGTCGTGAACAATTCGTCGTGACTGGCAATTTGTGTTGTTTGAAGAAGACTGTGTTTATGGGACTTTGAACCTATGACTAAATACTTACCGTAAAATACGCCAACATTGCCCACTTTTTTCGAATAATTTCAATTTTTGTAAAAAAATTCTATGGGAACGTAAGTATTTTCTTTTATTATCTGCTATTATAAGATTATGTGCATGTATTACTTTATCACATTTTATGATGCGTCAATATTTAATTAAGTATTTTATACATTTTGATGGCGGGCAAAGTTATCTGGACTTTTAGCCAACATTGCCCACGTTGATTTTTGACGCAAATATAGCCTCTAGAGAGATGAAATAAAAAGTCAATACAAGAATTTAGGCAATAATGGCGTTTACTTTAGGAATTAAAACGATACCATAGAAGGTTTCCTAGCAAAGTGGCTGGGCAAAGTTACCCTGACATTTTTTGTCTTTTTCATACAAACCGCATTTCACCAATTAAAAGTGCTAGGGTTGGCACTTCTTAGTTAACTGATCTTGTGATCGTAGTTGTTGTAGGTATAAAAAAACTGGTTATTTTTCATTCAGGTATTTATTTAATAAACTTTAATCAACATATTTATGTAGGTACCCAAATGAAAATTAAATACTAATTGAGATCAAATGATGTTAGGAGCTAAATTAAAATAATTACTTAACTATTAGACATTTTCAGCTAACTGTCACTATTATTATTGCATTGTCACCGAAGACTCATAATTTAACCTAAATTCAGCTCAATTTGACACCGGGAAGTAGGTCAAATTAAGCTTGCAAGAATTGACCCGGACAAACATACTTACAAACATAGGAACTTACAAACATACAAACATTGCAAGTTAATTAAAAGCTTTAAAAAATACAAGTTTCTGAAGTGCCAACCCTAAGCTTATTTTGATGGCGGGCAATGTTGTCAATAGTAGATCGCTACATTGCTGGATAACTTTGCCCACCGCTATAACTCTTGTTTGAAAAGACATTCAGCAACGATAATAACATATTAATACTCCTAAAGTATTTTTACATATCATAATATTAATAAAAATAACCTGTGTTTTCGCCATCACTCACAATTCACTTATGAATTTGCACCAAAATTTGCCCGCGAAAATACGCACCATACTCGAAGAGTTCCAACAAGTTACTGAGTGAAGCTAGCGACACACCCGATAGACAGTATTGCTAGACACATAATCTATTTTCTATCAAAGTCAAAAAATGTTACCATATTATTCAAATATTTTTGCAATTTAAAGATTTGCTTAAAAATTGATCTTCGGGCAAAATTACCCTTGGTGGCAATGTTGGCGTATTTGACGGTACTAGTTTATTTGTCTATACATTTGTACAATCAAACAAAAACTTTGAAGCTCCGAATTTATAACGGGGAGAGACCGAAAAAACAAAGTTCAACTACTATACTGCCGTCATACGTAAAAAAGCCTTTACTTCCTTACTTACTTTATGGAAGTCACGGCCTATTTAGAATGTAGAAAGGTCGTAATTTCCTTACATACTTTATGGAAGTTACGGCCTTTTTACGTATGACGGCAGTATACTAGCAACCTACCATTCAAATGGTGTAGGTAAGAATGTTTTAGGAGTTTCCGTGCCTACTAACAAAATTTGAATAGGTTTGTGTTTAAATCACGCAGGAAACCTTAGAGCAAAATTATATTCCCTTCCTTATTAAAGATGTCTAAATTTGAACACTGGTTAAACAACGTCCTGTCTTTATCCACAAATAAAGACAGGATTTTGTTGTTTAACCAGTATTCAACTTTAAACATCTCACCCATAGTTTTTATTCATTGTTTGTAAGTTGAGGGCTGTTTACCTTAATGAAGTGTGACTCCTCTTTGTTCAAAGCATCGCATTTGATACCGAAAGCGCAAGCCCCTATTATTTCCAGAGTATAGTGACCCATGGCTTCCTTCATCTCTATTTCTGTGTTTTCTGAAAGAGCACCTAGTGTAAAGTAGTGTAGGTGTTTAAAGTAAAAAAAGAGTAGTAGGTAGGTGAAGGCAGGAATACTAGATGGTGAAGGTAAAAAATGTATAAATTGTATACCGTGCATAAGTGGATCAACCCTACACCGTGTAGCATACATAAAAAACAACGAATTACGATTTTGTCCCCAAAGCAATTGCTAGCAAGTTCGTATGAGCAAGTGGCCAACCCTGGTGACGGGGTCTTTAGGCCGCAATATTTTATCGCCAGAGACAGTAGGAAGGATGTCTCTCCTCGCTCAGATTTTAAGGATGTCTATTCAGAACATGCCTATTTTAATTTACTTTGCAAGGAGAACTCGACGTGACAGGTTACAAACTTATTGGTGCCAAATATCAATCAAATTCTTCTGATAATGTTATAAATTGGTTATAAACCTTTGATCGAAGGTTATAAACAGAGTGGGTATAGTATAGTAAGAGATGGACAGATAAAAGAACTTGTCCTATATTTTCACTTGTAAGTATATTGTTAAACTTACCATACTGACTGAAATATGTGACCATTTGGTTTGAGCACAGCTCCAATAGCGGCAGCATATTCCTAAGCCTCGCTGAGCTGAAGACCGGTGTCATTGTGCTTCTGACCCCCTTCCATTCGCTTCCCTACAATCCGTTGCAATAAAATCACTTAAAAAAACACACACACAATCTATACTTATAATAAGAATGAAGTCTAAGAACAAACTTATAAGTATTCAATTAAGTGAAGTCAGTTTTTGATCCATATAACCCTAACCCGTGCGAAAATGTCGTAAGCGCGTTCTAGAACGTCCTTGAACTTTTTGTTCGAAGGTCCTTATTCTGAGGTTCATAGTAACTGTTTGGGTAATCTGTGACTTTGAAATTTTCGTTTCTGTGTGTTTGAGTCCTAAGATCTCTGAAACTACTGAACTGATTTGGATGCAGTTTTCATTGTTGTATTATGGTAAGCCGGGATTAAAAGATAGGGGTTGTTTTATCAAAATCCGTTAACAAATAAAAAAGATATGTCCATTTAAAGAATGTACTGTGACTTTAGTAAAAAAATAATATAAAAAAGGATGTATCTTTTTTATTTGTGAACGGATTTTGATGAAACTAACACTAAAAATTGACCCAGGCTTACCACAATACAACAGTGAAAACTGCATAAAAATCGGTAAAGCCATTGCTGAGATGAGTCATATATTACCCAGCATAGTTCTGTTCTGAACTAAAGTCCCACAGTTACCCAGCATATCCAAGTTACAATGAACTTTTTGCATGATTTTCAATATTATTAAAAAACTCTTATCATAAGTAAGTAATTAAATACGACAACTTCACTCTAATTAAATTTAAAGTTTTTTCAAGAACAAAGGACATAGAGACATCTATTGGAGCTAGCTGAAACCAGATTGTGATATCTGGTTCCCATATTAGCTACAAGCTTTGCTTAGTTTAGGGCTAGATGGCGCTGTGTGTCTCCAAAAAAAATATTAATAAAAAATTAAAAAACCCCGTGATCTGAAAAGTTGGAAATAATCTATACTTATCTTTATCTTTAATCTATACTAATATAATAAAGCGGAAGAGTTTGTTTGATTGTTTGATCGCGCTAATCTCTGGAAGTACCAGTTGGATTTGAAAAAATATTTCTGGTTTTGGATAAGTAGCTAATTTTTTGAGGAAGGTTTTAAGCTATTCATCATCACGAAAAGGCAAAAGCCGAGCAAAACGAAAGAAAGCCAGATAAACGCTTGGTTTTCCGTAATCAAAACTAGATGGCGGGACTAAAAATGACCATTTTCTGAATCGCGCTGATGAAAACACGCGGCAGTCACTTATTAGCAGTGATCGGAATGAGGCGGGCTAAAATACCTAAAGTTCGAAAAATAACAGAGACAAATAGAGACGCCTTAGGACTAAATATTTTTCGACCCAATTATTTCCGTTTTCGGGACATTAATAAAGAACATCTAACATTGAGGTGAATCAATTTTTTACCTGAGTTAATAACAAAAACTAAAATTTAAATTATAAGGATAAAAAACTTTTTTCCGTCGGTCAAATAGAAAAATTATTTGAATTAGTTCACAATATTATTAACATTAATTTTAAATGTACTTACTCACTGTGAAAATTGTGCCTACTTTCAATAAAATTCTTACTTACTACAAGAATAAAATTCTTGTAGTAAGAAAGTCTCCCCTTTTTTGCCTCTGTTCTTTGAACTTTAGGTAGTTTAGCCCGCCTAGTTCCGATCACTGCTTATTAGTCTACGCGTGATTTAAAACACTTTTCATTAAACCGACTTCAAAATGAAGGAGGTACTCGATTATTTATTACTCGAAGATGCCTGGACCGATTTGGAACATTATTTTTTTGATTGAAAGGTGGTGTCTTGGTCAGATCAGGTCAGGATCTGATAATGGAATCCTGGAGCTGTTCAACAGAACTCCTCAGTAAATAGGCCGATTGAGTTGAAACTCGGCAAACCTGTCAAGTTTCAACTACAATGTAATAATATGGTGACAGTGAGTTGATCTGAGGATGGAGTCAGGAGCTGTTCAACATAACTCCTCAGTAAATATGCCGATTGATTTGAAACTCGGAACTCAGCATATCTGTCAAGCTTCCAATATAATGTAATGATATGGTGACATCGAGCTGAAGGGGAAGGGGGAGAGGGGGAGGAGGAGATGGGGACGGGGACGGGGACGGGGACGGGACGGGACGGGACGGGACGGGACGGGACGGGACGGGACGGGACGGGACGGGACGGGACGGGGATGGGGACGGGGATACATGACACACAAACTTATTTAATTTAAAATCCAAAAAAATCTGTTTATGTACAGAATATAAAACCAAACACTTTTTACTTCACGTCACGTGGCATTGCAACGCATGCCGGGTACAGCTAGTAATAAAAAATAGAGATCGAGTAATATCACAGTTCGTCTTACCTTTAAATTGAGCAGGGATAGTTTCAGATATTTTGGCTCCACATTATTTAGCATATTCCTGTCAGTAAAGTGATCAAAGTCTCGGATAGTGATCGCTTTGATCAGATCGGAATCTGTTATGTACAGGAGTGGCTTTCTTCCTTCAAACATGCCTAAAACAACAAATAGAGTCACAATGTTTGTATTGATACAATTATGTTATTCTAGATCACAGTGAGAGAGACCGGTAACTACTGCTCTCCTCCTCCTCCTCAATCGGTCCCTCATGCCTGAGGATCGTGACTCTGCCGACGTAGCATAGCCAGTAGTCTTTTTCACGAGTTTCGGTCGGTTGCCTGTTGGAGGGCCACATTCACCGGCATGTCAAGGTATTCTGACACCTGATTGACGCATCGTTTAGGGCTTCGGCCTCTTGGCCTTTAGCCTTTAACTGTTCCAGTTACCACCAAACTACTACTGCTCTATTTAGGTATATCGAGAGCAATTTGTATCAGTATCAGATTAGTATCAGACCTAGTGAATTAATAGTAGCCAGTTAGAACAGTGCTTCGACTTGTGATCCTAAGGGTTCGACGATCACAATCGTGAATCAATGGATTATTCGTTACGAAAAATTATATTCGCCTAACTAAATGCAACCAGACTTATAGGTTTCTCTCTATTGGTTCAATAATTTTAGAATCAGAAATTGTCCTCCCTAAGTAAATAAATTGCTTCAGTCATTAGCTTCACTTTTGGGGAACTAAATAAAACGCAGCTGCAATGATACCTACTTGAATGGTTGGTGTTGTAAAATAGAGGAATAGGGGCCGGTACAGTTGGGCCGGCGGATCTAGGCGTTCGTGAAGTCAGGCTTTGCGCTGCGCAGTAGAAAATTTTGTATGAAAAAGTTGCACTGCGCATCGAAACGGCGAACTTCACGTACGCCGAGATCCGTTGGCCGTACTGTAGGTTCCTACTTCCTATGTATTCTATGAAATCATAGAAGATGAATTTTAATGGTGTTCTTAAAAAGCAAACCTTTGAATACCTATCAGGTTAGAGTTTGGGCACAGAACAGATAATAATACTATAATTTAAGACTGTTAAAGTTTCTTAGTAGATCTGCCCCTTGATTCTACTAAAAACTTTTTCTCAACCAAAGCAAAGCTTCCAACTACTTATTTAGTTTTATTTCATAATCTACTAATGACCAATGAGGTTAGGTTACTCTGTTGTGATGACATTTTCAAACTAATTACCAATGGGGTTTTGCAAATTACTGTCATTTTGGGGAACTAAATAAAACGCAGCGGCAATGATACTTGAATGGTTGGTGTTGTAAAATAGAGGAATAGGGGCCGGTAGGTTCCTACTTCCTATGTATTCTATGAAATCATAGAAGATGAATTTTAATGGTGTTCTTAAAAAGCAAACCTTTGAATATCAGGATAGAGTTTGGGCACAGAACAGATAATAATACTATATTTGGGTGTGCACTTGTGCAGGCAACACACCTTGTCGATTGTCTGTTGGCAAGATAATAATTTTAAAAAATTGGGTATGGAGGATTATCAGTAAAAATTTCCTTAAAAATTAGATTTTAAAAAATAAGTACCTAAGTAAAAAAAAATTCTGCAAGAAAAACGGTACTGGAAATATTATATTACCATACTTACTGATATTGAGGTAGTAGTTCTAAGTTTCTAAACCCAACCCTAAGCAAATATTGGATACCTACTCACAATCTGTCTTGCCTGGTGTATCCCCTATAGAACAGTAGGTAGGTACCTATAAGTCGTATTGCTCATTATACGGACTAAAATTGAAGGAAAAAATGTCATTTTTCCTTCAATTTTGATTAGTTTTAATACGTTTTATGTCAAAATTAAAGGAAAAATGACATTTTTTCTTTCACTTTTAGTCCGTATAATGAGCAATACGACTATACCTACACTTCTCACAATGGATTTAGGCATTCGTGAAGTTAGCCGTTTCGCTGCGCAGTTCCAAATTTTGTATGAAAAAGCTGCACTGCGCATCGAAACGGTCACCTTTATTAGGATCATTGGGTAGAGCACTTACCTCCGAAACGACTTCCTTTGAACCGATTATAAATCTTAAGTTGAAAATCATGGAACGATATTTTAGCTCGTATACGCGGTCCCAAATTGCCCAATAAAATCACCGGCTTCATATATGGAATGCCTTTCTTTTTGAAAAAGTCGAAAGTGGAAGTGTAGTAGAAATATAATGCGAAACCAGTGGTTAAAATCGCAATCAACTTCCAATCCTCGACTAAAATTAGCAACAGTTGCTTGGCAAAGCTCTGGGACTCCATATTTACTTGTTCCTTTGTAAAGATTCACTTTCAGTCACTCAAATTATTACGCAAAATTCATGAAATAATGTACCTAATAATTAATAATTAAAACACAAAACTCAACCTGCCCGCTGACCCAGCTGACTGGGATTGACGTGCGTGACGACAGATTCACTTAGGGATGTTCGATACGATACGATATTTTCATGTATCGATACAATGAATGGCATACGATACACCCGATATTTGTATCGATACAATGGCATACGATACGACGTATCGATACAACACATGCAAGGTGTATCGGATCGAAAGTATCGTATCAAATTATTTTGCTAACGAATTGTTTTGACTTGCAAGTTACCCGGTTAAAAGGTGGCAGATGTCCTATTTCCGGTCATTAGGTATTTATCTATGTTTAAATTTCAGGCAAATCGGTTCAGTGGTTGTCGAGTTTTAGAGGAACAAACATACGTCCAAACTTGCGCATTTTTAATAGGTATTAGTTTGATATCACAAAACACCTTTTTTGACAGTTATAATAACTTCGCACATTTTCGTAATAGTGCACATTATAAAATAAAATATATATTTTTAATTATTTATGTACCTGCATACTTCATCTTGATTCGATACTGTATCGATACGATATATCGTATCAAATGCCCTGTATCGATACGCGTATCGATACAATGCGTTACGATATATTGCGATACGAAATATCGATACAATCCGAAATATCGAACATCCCTAGATTGACTGTGACTGGTTGGTGACTGCTGACATAACCTGCTTGACTGACAGATGACAGACAAGACAACTGAAATGACTTAAAAAAAATAGACAAGAAAAGATTTTTTTGTCTTTGACTAGAAAAAAAAAATTGCTTGCTTTGCTCAGTGCTGCCAATTTAGCGACTTTGTCGTTGTCGCTAGAAATAGCGACTTTTGCTCTAGTGTTAGCGACAAAATAAACACGATTTATCTAGCGACTTCAACCTGCAAATCAAAATAAGTTAGAGCTAAGTTAATAAGTAATGAAAAGGTGGAAAAGACAAAAAGTTACCTTGAAAAAAATAATTACTTACAGATGTATAATTTTTATTTTTATGAATAGACTGCCGTTGTAATTAATGTTACTTACATAATTCATATTATATAATCTTGTATCTCTAGGGAAATGTTTTTATTTTTTTGACCGAAATAATACCTAATAACTACACTAGTTATTTTATTTTAAGTTACCTATTTTGTACTAAACAAAAAACTTCTGGCAAACACTAATTAAAACATCAAGCTTGTCAAACTTTATGTTTTTTGTACTATCAACAAATTATTGTTATTCCGTTGAGGTGCCCCGCCCCCCGGACCGATTGCCTGCCTAGCCAAACCAACGCCCGCGCAACTGTTGCCAGCGGTTTAACTTTTTTTGCCAGTGATTTTATTCCTGGACTAAACCTGTTTGTGGTATCATTGGAATCGGAATTTAACAAGCTTATTAACTACTTACTTACCTGCTCAAGGGGATTACATTGTCACCACCAAATAAATTGTTTATTCCATTCCGTAAACATGTTTGGCACCTTGCAAAATAAAAACTCACAATTGTTCAAAATTGGTAGCAAATATCTGCGTCAACATGGTGCACACACTTAGTACACTACACACCTTTATTATTTAACACAAAACATATACACATCGACATTAAAAGTAATTATCTATTCGCGTTTGCAAAAGGCCAAATTACGCCATTTTGTTCCGCGCGCGACGAGCGGGAGGGCGCTCACGGCAAATAAAAATTCAATACCACGGGTAGAAATGTTCCTAGTCAGAAGCTTGGACTTGTATATAATCTGTGCTTTGATTGGAAATTGATAGGAAAACGATGCATGACATTTCGTTCTCCGCTCCTCAACTCTTCCGATTCCGAATGAGTTGCTATTTTGATGACAATGTCAATGTCAATGAATGATTGAGATCTTTGAGGGTAGGTATCTCTGTGGATGTGGGTAGTCTGTGCTCTGCGGTCTAATGTCTAACGATCATTGTGTATTTAGTTTGTTGATTTTCCCCGCCTATTTCTGTTCCTTATTAGCTGCAAACGGTTTGTACCTTCAGTACCTACGATGTATTTTATGTGTTGTGTTAACTTGTGTTGTACCAGGTTGTACAAATTTGCGAAAGGCCGCTGTATTCCATATTCCCAGTGTGTAGTGTAATCAGACTCAAAAAGTGGCTCGATTGTTTATGCAGTGATTTGTTGAGAAACGTGAGTTTGAACGAGATTTCGAGAACGAGAACGAGACGCACTGGTCACATCACACATCACAGAAACCTAAGATTTATCAGTGTTTCTCTAGGTACTATATTATGCATGTATTATACATATAAACCTTCCTGTTGAATCACTCTATCTATTAAAAAAACCGCATCAAAATCTGTTGCGTAGTTTTAAAGATCTAAGCATTGCTTAAATCTTTAAAACTACGCAACAGATTTTGATGATGTTTTTTTTTACATAGGGACAGACAGCGGGAAGCAACTTTGTTTATTATACAATACCTATACCTACTATGTAGTGTTAAGAAAAAATTTAAAAAATAATAATAAATGATTAACTATGTTTCGTTGTTTTCTATCAACAACACCTTTCCCTTAGGCCACTGACCTCTACTATGGCATTGATCTCAATAGTACACATTGAGATCAATGCCTTAGAAATATTGAATGAAAAAAGCAATCCTACCAAATTAATTTGTTTGGTAGAATGACAATTCTGCTCGGTGCCGGTGTAGCAGAAAAAAAAAAAGAAACGTCATACATCGTTTTCTGATAGCCAATCAGGAGCGAGTAACATCTATATAATCTGTGAACACAAGTCCACACTAAAATGTTCCCGACATTTCCATCTGATACGTAGTATCTCTACCTAATCTGTGTTCAATACTACTTCATTTTTCATCCTATAGCCTTGTCTGAAGTCTTTCTGATTGGTAGAAATATGTAGTTAGCCAACAAAACGAACAAAACAAACCTCATTCACTTCAGTCCTATACATCAATCACAATAGCTAACCTTCAAAAAGAAAATTCACCCGCAACATTCAAAATGTTGATCAAATTCAAATTTTTTAATATAAAACGGGGTTTTAATGGTTCAGTAATTATCCTAAATACCTGTCAGATTTAATTAATGCAAAACATGTATAGGTCATCGCTGAAAATCTTATTTGAACCTTCTTTCAAAAATAAAGTTTTTTTCGTATTTTTCTCTTCCGGTATTTTGACACATTGTAGAAATATTATATATTATCTATGACTTTTAGTGTTACCAGTAGTGGGACAATAATGTTACCAACAAATAAAGACACTTTCCACGTATGGGGAAGCCCTAACACCATAGAAATCGTGATTTTAATCGGCGAACGACTCAAATAGAGCTCGGGCCAGTACAGTGGCCTAAGGCACTTTGGCGGTAAACAGTATTCTCCCCCCCCCCCCCCTTCCCCCCATCCTGATTAGAATCAGTTTTAGCGACTTACTAGCGACTTTTCAGATTGAATCTAGCGACAACGATTTTGGAGTTGGCAGCACTGGTTTGCTTGCTTTGCTAAATTTCTCTGTTTTTTTATTTAATTATAATTTCCAAAGTATTTTGTGTGTGCTGAAATAACAACATAGTCAAAAACTATCAAACTCTTTTCTAATTAAAGTACTTTACTCAACTCACCGTTATGGGGAAAACATCAAAAGATAAACGAGACATTTACTACCGGCTAGCCAAAGAAGAAGGATGGCGAGCTAGGAGCGCGTTTAAATTACTACAAATCAACGAAGAGCACGATATATTCAACAGTGTGACACGAGCCGTCGACCTGTGCGCCGCTCCTGGTAGCTGGAGCCAGGTCCTCACTAAGAAATTGCATGAAAACACAGAAAACATCGACCAAGTGAAAATAGTTGCAGTAGACTTACAGGTTATGGCTGCTCTCCCTGGTGTTATACAAATACAAGGCGATATAACGAAACTGACCACTGCGAATGCTATCATAAAAGAGTTTGCAGGAAACAAAGCCGACCTTGTTGTATGTGATGGAGCTCCAGACGTTACCGGTCTGCATGATATCGATGAATATGTACAATCACAGTTACTGCTAGCAGCTCTTAACATAACAACTCACGTGTTGAAGGATGGAGGTGTGTTTGTTGCGAAGATATTTAGAGGCAAAGATGTTACACTCTTGTACTCACAGTTGAAGCAGTTCTTTGAGTTTGTAACTGTGTCAAAACCGAGGAGCTCAAGGAATTCAAGTATAGAAGCATTTGTTGTCTGTCAGAACTACAAGCCACCTGAAGGCTATGTACCAAACATGGTGAATCCTCTATTGGATCACCAATATTGTGATTTCAACCAGTTCACTGGAGTTAATAGGTTCATAGTCCCGTTTAATGCTTGTGGAGACTTAAGTGCATATGACTCGGATAAATCTTACCCGTTGTTGCTTGGAGGACAGACTTCTTATGAATACAAGGAACCAGTGCAAGCCCCTATTGATCCACCCTACAAAGACATCTTGCAAAAAACTAAAAATCTCCAACTTTAAAAATATCGTGTAATTTTAATTTGTAAATTTTTTCTGTTAAGTTTTATGGTAAATAAAATATTAAAAACCTTTTCTTGATATAATTATACTAAAACCATTCTCAAATTAATTTAAAATATAATAATAGTTCCTGATGGATAAAGTGATTTTTGCAAAGCTTTTAATAGACTCCATGATTCCAATGACTTAAAAAATATGTTTACTGTGAGTCTCTGAGCCATTTTCATTCATACCAAGCAGGTTCTGCAATAGTCACTACCTATCTCTAATACTAATGATCCTCTTTCATTTTTATGTTAAAATAAAAAATTAGAAGAAAAAAGCTCAAGAAAACGTTATCAACCTTTCAAAAACCATCTGTCATAAAAATTCTAAAGTTTAAGCATATAAAATTTTTGTGAAATTTTTATTTGGTATTTTCATAAATTTTTGTTATTGTAAAATGGGCAAGTTCAAAATGCCAACTGTGCAACAATTCCTCAAGAAAAAGGTAGGTATTGAATCTATTGGATTTTCTTTTTATATTGACGATGATAAATAGTTTCCGTAAACTTAAAGGACATTAAAAGTAACTAGTGAAATGGCTAGGTAATGATGTAATGATTCATGTATTGATTGATTTATTAAGTACTTACCTACCTAAAATTATATAGGTAGGGACCTACTATTATTTATTCTATAACATTATCAATCTTCACTCTTTCCCTTTCAGACCATTTATGGCCCAAAAAAAGATCCAGTATGGGTTTACCTGGAAAGAGAAATGATAGAAAATATAGAAAAGAAGCCTTACAACGAAAAAGTGGGTTCCTGGCTTAAGTTTCTAAAGGATTTGAGATACTACTTCTATTGTGAAGGTAACAAGACCAATCTCATTCACTGAGTAGTATGTAGTATCTACCTCCTTACACTGCTAATATACACAATGTTGCTGTTTTAGGCAAGCGTAAAGAAAAAAGGTTAAAAAAAGAAGTCGGTCCGCTATGGTATATCGAGCTTTCGAGTTTCCAACGGGAAGTTCTGACCTACCTAAAGGCGAATATTCACCAAGATTTACTGGAAGATCTTCCGACCAGGGTCAGGCAGTCACTATCCGATCTCGGAGTGACTCTAAAAATTTCTAAACGGGTGCTAATGAAAGCAATGCTGGATTCAATGGAGGACCCCGGAGTTTTTATTTGGAATCTTTTTATAGCAGTTTACAAAACATCACCTAGTGAGTTACGAGGACGTAAGTACCTACCTACCTACCTTCTCTTTTAAAGAACTATTATTTATTTGCAGACTTTTGTCCCACCATGATAATCGAAATTGCACCTGTTGCGTTACAAACTCCTTGGAGTAATAAATTGTGTTCTGTTACAAAACGCTACCAATGTGAAATAATAATACCTACCTACTTATTAATATAAAGTACCTACTTACCTACCTTTATAATTTATTTTTAGGTTACGACATGAACGGAATGATTTTAATGTCTTGCTTGGTATTCATTGATTTGGAAGAATGTATTAACCGTTTAGAAAAGTTGACAGCACTCAAGAAAACACCCTCAACTCCAGTAAAGCCAAGTATGTAATTAAAACCCATTTACCCCTACCTACTTATGCGTTAGGTAGGTACCTAATGCGTTAGGTAGGTACCTAATGCGTTGCATAGGTAGGTACTATGCGTAAATGCGTTCAATTTAGTTTAAAGTGGTAGGTAGATAGGTAAGGTAACTTTATCCCGAGCTAAAATTATCACATCGATAAATGCAACTTCAAATATTTCTCTTAGCTTCGTTATTAAATATTAAAGATGAATTTAGAATGCGGTCGGCCGCGGCGCCACACAGAGCGTCGAAACTGATAAAAAAAGGACATTGGTTTTTTTTCAATACTTATCTAAGTAATTGAAAGTTTTTTTTATGCCAATGGGTAGAGCTCAATAACCCTATTAGTATTCTATGACATTTTGTCATAAAACTAATACTTACCGAGAAATAAAATAAAGTTCAAAAAAATTGTATGTAGGGACATCTATCAGGCTTGTTTTCTACGAAACGGTACCTACTTTATTATCATTTCAGAAGTTAAAAAAAACTTCCAACCCAATGTCCGCTACGGTGAATATCTGCAAAAAATATACGTGCCGTTTTACAGTAACCATTCTTCGGGCGAGAAAAAACCATTCAAGCCCTTACCTTTGGGTTACAAATTGAGATTGAGAAGCGAAGATGTATGTTCAATTTTGATACTTACCTACACTTACCCTAAGTCTATTAATAATCAAATTAATTTTGCGTTTGTCTTTTTTGTGTACCTACCTATCTATAAATAACCATGAAACGAAATTAATCTTTATTGTTTTCAGAGCTACACAAGGCTACGAAAGAATAATGATTTCGTAAGTAACCTTCCAACCTACTTTACTTTACCTTGGTAGGTACCTACTTACTTCTTTTTTATGTTGGTCATCATCATCCTACTGCGGGATGTAATTAGTTAGCCCCTTTTCACTCCTGTCACTTGAAGAAGACCCCTTTATAATTTGTAACCAACCTATGTAGTATTTATTAAGTTTTATTTTAGCTTGAAAAACGCAAGGAGAGAAATAAAACAGAAAAGGGAACTGAAAGGATTTGTACCTATAAGTTTTGGGAACCACCAAGTACTTTACGTAAGTTGCAAATTTTTTTCTGATTCCAGCCAGAATCATAATAGGCAATATGCGTCTGATTCAAAAGCGGGTTAAATGTATTTTATTATGAACATTGTTGCTTTAGAGGTATGTGTGTGTAATTATTTTTTAATATTAAACCATTTTCGATTAGAAAATAAATTTTAAAAATTGCAAAAAATAGTAGGAATTTCAAAATACTTGAAAAGGATGTGAAAGGATGTGACGTTACGAGTTCATAAGAAAAGTCAAGGACGAGTCAGATATGACGATCCATAGATAAGTTTTTTTTTTTAATTTTCACAATTCCTATACTCGAACTTATTGTTGTCACAGATTATTGTTGTACTTAGTATCAATTTGACGTCACACGTCAAAGTTCACAAATTGTTACTACAACAGTAATCTGTGACAACAATAATAATCGTGTTTCAGATGCGTGAAAATGTTGGTAAATTTCAAAAATTATTTTTGTTATAAAATTTTAGTATTTCGGCGCTGGAATTTTTATGACGGTTATTTGACGATATAACCTATCGTATAAAATCATAAAAAAAAATTGTGGGAGTTCCCTATTAGGTAAAAACCTACTTACTTATCATATTTTAAATACTTACCTACTTAGCGATTGCCTAACTTATTTTCAGGAAATACTGATCCAAAAATGGCAGCTTTTGTCAATAAATTGAAAATGATAAAAAAGAAAGCAAAACCCAAACACAAGGCGCCGTTCAAAAATGTTCAGTATCAAATTGGTGGTGTTGCTTTTAGTGGAGGCTCACCATACTACGTGTTAGCAAGTAAGTTCTGTTGAAAATTAAAATACTTAGGTAAGTATGACCTACACACATCAAAAAGAGTTTGCGATCAGTTTGAAAAAAAAAACTATTCATATTTCACTTTTCTACCATTTCAATATCGGTAGGTACATATTAAAAAATATGATGTTTTCATTTCAAACTGATCGCAAACTTTTTTTGATGTGTGTAAGTATAAACCCTCCTGATCAGATGGTCTAAAAAGCTAAATGTAGGTACAACAGCGCGAAACTTCTAATGAACCGTAGGTACCTATACCTAGGTAAGCCTATTTAGCAAATCGTCAGATTCCTTCTCAAAATGTCTGGCTGGACACTCAGGCACAAATTCAACACACGCATTGCCAAAAAGTTAGTCCCTTTGAATTTTTGATAAACCCCATATCAAAAAGTAAGTAAGTGTTTTTTTTTTCATTTGATTTCTATCACGAGTCTAGGTGCACATTTTAAAAATGACTTTTTGCTAAATAGATGGTCTGTTATACTGGTTATAGGGACGACATTTTGCTAATTGGGCGGCCTAAAAACTCTGCCACCAGACTCTGGTGCGAGTCTCGGACTCTATTCTGAGTCGGGTCATGTCTAAAGACATTGGTGCTATAAGTACATTTGTTTGAACATGCAACACACGTCCGATCCGACACACGGAAACAAATGTATGGCGGGGACAGTCTCTTGTCGGACGGCCGGTCAAACTAAAAGTCTGACGTATGTTGTCCGCATGTGGCCGGACTAAAGGCCTCCGTCATGGCTTAACAAATAAAAATTTTACCTACTGCTCACTGTGCTGTGTCCTCCGAAGGAGATGGCGGCAGCAAACTCGTGTGCGGCTTGGGCTAGCTAATTTAAAATTAGGGAATGTGTAAAAAAAATAGTTGCAGGTAATATATCCCAGGAACCCCAGGAAGAAACGCTGTCAGTTGTAACTTTGGAAATTCTTCCCAATTTTCAGATAATGTTATAGCATTATTCCCTTCACAGATGTAGCATTATTGCCAACTGGTTATATCCCGATAAACGGTGGAATTGCTGGAGTACTCGGAGATTACGTCACTACTATCGTAGGGTATTGGAAATTTCCTAGAGAAACAAAGGAAGTGTGCGATGATACATGCAATTGCATCGAGAAATGGTACAGTTTACGAAACATTTTCACCATAAGAATAATAATAATAAATAATAATAAAAATTGTTTATTGAACCAGAAAAGATTAATTTAACAGAGCAATGGTCTCCAAACTAGGTTATCCTGTGTTTTGGAGACCTCCTTCCTAATTAAACAAAATAGTTATCTTAACTTAGGACACATTTAAACCATTTTAGGTTTTTTTAGACATATAGGTTACTTAGTGAGACTTATAAACATAAGAAGTACCTAATTGTTATTTTTGTTAATACAGGACAAATCATTTGTTTTTATGTTTTAGGGAGGAGACTGTAATGGAATATCTCAATGAATCGAAGTGCAGATGTGGACATTTATATGACTTTCATAACGAAGGCAAAATCAAAGAGAAATTCATTTATCCTCCGACGAGACACGGACCATTCTGGGTTGATGAAGCAAAAATTTATCAGATGGATCCTATGGACGATTTTATAAGAGATACCGTCCATAACGCTCTGATGTCTGTCGAGCCAACGGTAAAGTACCACTTGTAGATATAAAAATAATACTTAAAAGTACTTAAATAAAATAATCAATTCATTTGGTAAAATAAAACCACTTATACTATTTTTACGCGGTTGTGTTATTTGTAAGATAATGCATGTTTGTAAAGGGAGTTTGGCAACAGCCAAATTCCAAAAAAGATCAGTGTTATAGCTTGTTTGTGTTTAATAGGTAAGTACCAATATAATTATAGTACTTACTACCTAATTATAATTGTTTCAGCCTGAACCATCAATGCCTACTCTATCAGCTTCAGGATTGCGAGAAAAAGACCTTCTTGCGGTATGTACCTACCTACAGAAACTATAGTATAGGTAGATAGAGGAATAGTTTTGCTACATAGAAATGTTCCAATGTTTATTTTACAGGCCTTCTTAGCAGATCTTTCAGACACTCCTTTGCTTATTCCTCATTTGCCACAAGCAAACCTTTTGAACAATCTCCAAGAATGGGTCAGGAAACGAGTAAAAGGAAAAATTACACCCAAAGAACATAGTAAGTAAAACCTACTTATTAAAAGCTTTCGTGGCGTAGCTTGCTTAGACGTTCTTGATTGATCGTTGAAGTTAAGCAGCGTTGTGCTCCGTCTCAACTTGGATGGGTGAACTTGACTGGCATTACGAACTGAGCGCTTCCGTGCTTCGGAGGGCACCTTAAAATGTCGGTCCCGGCTTTTAGCCGTTAAGCCATGACGGAGGCCTTTAGGCAGCCCAAAAACTCCGTTACCAGATTTGGCCACTTGCGCATACGAACTTACTTAGGTAAGTACCTACTTATTTTATTTTTCGTTTTCATTTCCATTGTTCCATATTTGAGAGATTGTTGTAAAACTGTTATTATTGTGATTTCAGAAAGATTTCTCCTGACGTCACAACGTAGATGGCTAGACCTAAAGCACATGGACTTCCGAGCTAGAGCAAACAGAATACCTTTCACATTAAAACAACTCGAGCATTTCAACTGGTCTCACCATGAAGTGATCATGAAGTTGGTAAATATCTGAATAATTATGATTAATAACCATCTTAGGCTCGCGGCGTCTTCTCTCGCGTGGCAACAACATTTTAAATTGCTTATCTAAGTTCTTCTAAGTTATTTTAGTTTCTAAGTTATTCTATTTAATTATATAGGTATGCAGGTATATTAGATAGGTAAAAAAATAATTTAAAAAAGTACCCACTATACCGAACGTCGATCTACCCCTATTTCAAGTTTTATCCATATCGATCCACTTATATACTTAATGCGCTTACCAATTAAACCCTCTTTGTTTTGCAGTTCCACATACTATTAGAAGACTTTGTTTCGAGAAACAGATTGAAACAGCTAGAACAAACGCGATTATGGTGGTCTACCACCAAATACGATGCTTATCCCAGCAAACCATTCCTGTGAGTATATACCTAGATACTTATAAATTTAATTTGATGAATTTTTAACATTTAAATTAACGGACTCGACAAATCATGAAGTAATGTATGGTGTAGGTAGGTACCTACATGAGGTTATGTAGGTACCTACCTACACCTATTCAAATTTATTGCCGCGATAGGGCCTAATCGTATATTTGAACACTAAGAATGTATTTATTTTTATTTCAGAGATATATTCTACACATACATGCCTGGACGAATGAAAGATACTTTCCTAATAAATCCTTACAGCTCTGAACTTACTCCCAAGCATGGTGCTAAAACTTGCCCATTGTCATCTTTGTTTTAGCCTAAATGTTTATTTGATCATTAATTTTACTTAGGTAAGTATTTATTTATTTATTTTACCTATTTAATCCTTGATTGTAGCAATTCATAGGTTAGGTATTATTAAATGTGGTTAGACATAGGATAGGAGTGTTTTGTGAAAATCGTTACGTAGCAAACGTGCTGTTTTAGTTTATGTACCTAGTGCTTTTTTCCATTTTGAATGTGATGACTGTAATTCACTATTGTTGTTTACAATAATTAGGTATTACATAAAGCACAGAATGACAATATTAGAACTTTCTACTAGCTACAGCCCTAAGTATTAATGTTTAAAAATTTCAAAATAAGAACCTAATCATAATTTCAATAAAATATTATTCTGTATCTACTACAAGTACCTACCTACTTACTGATGTTTTTAATCCTATCCTATCCTATAAGTAGGTACCTACTATTAAACGAGCAATATTTGTATTTCGATGAAATTTGCGGTACCTATGGTGGTTTACGAGGGCGAAAAATCGATTTAGCTAGGTCTCATATCTGGGAAAATTCTTTTTCTCGGCATTTTCTCGGAAAAAGATTTACAAGTGCAATGTGGTTCGTATCTATTTCGCTGCAAAACCGCGGCTTCAGTATCTAAGTGGTAATAGTGTCGTCTGCGACGCGCACGACGCCCTACGCCGCCGCAGGCTGTGAGATCGAGTCCCAGCCATTGACAATTTTTTTGTATTGTGAATACTATTGTCCATGTTTTTTATTCATTTTTCGAGTAGGTACCTACCTAGGTACCTTGTAGGTAGGTACGTCTATCGGCTTTTGGGCTCGAGCCACAGCGAGCGATAAACTGCTAGGTACCTACCTATAAAAAATCGAAATAGGGTAGGTAACCTTGAGATCCCGTAGTATAAATAAAATAGATACCTACTTAATTTAAAAATATAAAATTCTTAGGCTGGATTTTACCAAACTGGATTAAGTTTTATTGGAGATCCAGGATAATTTGAATGCACATAATAATGTTCGGTTGAATTCTGTCGGCTAACGGAATATTACTCTGAGAGTAAGATGACAGTTTGGTCGAATCCAGCCTTAATAAAATTAGAATCTGCCTTTTTGAGAACGGGTTTTTTTTCTAGTGAACTAACTAAATCATTGCCTGAAAAAATACTTCTTTTTTTTTTACTTGACAATCATGACTTCTGAAATTCCCGCCAAAAAGTCCTGAAAAAATACTGTCCTCGTGTAAAGGATCGTGGCCGTCAGTAAACCACAGTAAACTTATGTCAGTGTCATTCATGTCAACTTTTAGCAGTGATGCCAGATGGGGGGATTCCCTGTAAATTCGGGGGTATTTCTGAGCTCCGTGGGGAAATTTGGGGAGATTTCTACAGGGAAAAATTGTGAATGGGAAATGAGAATTTATTTATCTACAAAGGATGTTTATTAATTATCAGAAACAAACCTAATAGCCCTAACATACGATCGGACCGTACCACGGACTAGGCGAGCGCGAGCGAGAAGGCGAATCGATGCAAGGCGAGAGCGATAGAGAGGCAATGACCAAGTCCACTGTACGGTCCGACTCGTCTGTTAGCACTTTATGGTGGAATCAGATGGTTAATTTTTCGTTCATTTCTGTTCTTCATTCGGCACCTTTCACTTTATAAGGCTTGTTTCACTCTTCAGCGTGTCACCGGTCGCGTCCGACGCGGTCGGTCGAGTTGACCTTTCACAGTTCGGCGTGCGCAAACGTTGAGCTGGACCAGTGGTGGGCAAACTACGGCCCGCGGGCCAACTCCGGCCCGCGAACCTTCTTAATCCGGCCCGCCGCGCCAGCATTCTTACTCAATCCGTACTATTCATCTCAATTAAATGTAAACACTTTCAAAATTGTTACAATATTTTTAGTGTTTTGTAAGTAATAGTAAAAACCAGTTCAAAAATCTGGCCCCCCATTACATTTCATTGGTTTTGTTTGGCCCCCGATGAAAAAAGTTTGCCCAACCCTGAGCTGGACGTATACAATCATGTAAACAAGTAATAAAAAAAAGTTATTCATATTTCTGTGTTATCATTAGAACAAAAAACGCCGTGTCAGTCTAAAAGGAAAATTATCTATGCATCTTATAACTTCAGCTCATCTAACGTAACGCTGTATTCGTATTCACAACTACGAGAAGATGCAAAAAAAATATGTTTAATTATCTAAGTACCTACCTAGGTACTTCAGAATGAAGAAAAAGAAAATCTGTTTGCATCCCTGTCAACATTTTAAAATAAATTTTTATTCATATTTAAAGTAGGTACATACACATTGTTATATTTTTATCACTATAAAGATAGATAAACAGAGTAGGTAACGAATTGTGATAGGTAGGTATACCTACCTACTTATACGACAATTAAGGTGTAGGTGCTATAACATTAACATTACTACCTATAACTTTTTAATTAACTAATTCCATCCAACAACTCTGTTTTTATACAACAGGTTTCGTAAATCTCAAATACCAGGCCTTTTTTACTTTTCCTAACAACAGTCGTCATGACTGTACGCAAGACGCACACGCGCACGTCCAACAGTGAAAGCTCACGCGGCAACACTGGCCCGCGCGCCAACCGGCACACGCGGGGCGTGCGGGCTCCGGTTAGCCTTTTGCGCCGGTTGGGCGTTTCGAAAAATGCGACCGGCCTCACGCGACAGAGTGAAAGCCGCCATTCACTTCCATGCTAATTGCGCCGGTCGCGTCCGCACGCGACCGACCGCACGCGACAGAATGAAAGGGGCCTAAAGGAATGTAGCGTCTGAACATAAAATGAAAGCAATATGAAAAGTGAATTCATAGAAAACCCCAGCATTCATTCGAGTGATCTTTCACTCGAGTGAAGTGTGCACCGTCTGATTTCACCCTTATGCCCGGGTGACACGAGGCTAGTTTTTCAAGCTAGGATAGCAAGCTAGTGTTTTACTAGCTTCGTGTAGACACAACTAGCTTCATTTCTAAGCTAGTACACGAAGCTAGAAGTACTAGCTTGCTAGCTTACTAACACTAGCTTGCTATCCTAGCTTGAAAAACTAGCCTCGTGTCACCCGGGCATTACGTCTACTGTACAATTATTATTTTACATAATTTTATTTGCAAAATAAAAAAACATACCTACCTAAATAAAGACTTGCAAAAAATCTAAAACTGCTTAATTTGTTACTATGATGATGACTTATATTATATTATGGTTGGGGTTGATCGATCGTTTGGGGGTTTTTGCCGTTAGGAAACCTGTTTTTTGGGGGTTTCATAGTTTGGAGGTAAATTCACTTAGCCACCTGGCAACACTAATTTTTAGATGTCTTGTCTAATTGACATTTGGCTGTGTTTTGACATTGACATTGTCAATGACAGACGCCACAAATAAAAGAAGAAGAGACGAAAAATTTTGTGAATGTGAATGTGAGTCGAACGAAATTTTCTAAAATGTCTACACGGCAAGCCATCCAAGTTGGCCAGAAAACTGTGAGGCCAATCCTCTCCCTGAACAAAAGTGAAGCCAAAGGAAGAGTTCTTAATCTTTACAAGGCGTGGTATCGTCAAGTCCCTTACGTGGGTAAGTAACCTGTTATGTCATCATTTTGCGCTGTACAATAAACATAAACATTGAAAAAATGTTTAATCATGCTCAAAACAATCCTGAGAACTTCTATTCCGCTTTAAATGGCAACCATTGTATGTGTCCAGTAACCTGTCATAGGTAGGTACTGTACATAGGTAGGTGCACCCTGTACCTTTGTGACTGCATCAAATAACAATTCGTAGTTCAACACAAAAAGGGTTTTATTAAGAAAATTTGCACAAAAATCTGACCGAATCTGACCTCTTTTGTAGACAGGGACGATACTAACTTTAAACCAGTACGTAATTTTAAATAGCTTTTGCAATATAAGACTTGAGAGGACTTGAGCATCTAAAACTAAATAAAGTATCTTCAGGATTCTTATATATGAGTCCTATAGAATCAAAGGCGGTAATCTGTACTTGGGCTGAATTTTGGTAATTCAATAAAAACGTTTTACTAAGTCTGTTTTGAAATTATTTTGAAAGAAAGATTGCCGTATTTGAAACTAATGCTGATTTTTGACGTCAATTTTGAACGCTTGAATGCCACCTTTGATACAGATTGAGAAAATAATGAAACGTTATTTTAAATTCCCTAAACGGCCATACCATTATGTCATTTTTGACAAATTTGACAGATTACCGCCTTTGATTCTATAGGACTCATATCTTCGTTTTTCAGTAAAGGAGTATGACATACCAAAATCTCCTGAGCAGTGCCGTGCGAAGCTCCGAGAATTGTTCATGAAAAACAAAGATGTTACTGACATCAGAGTTATTGATATGCTTGTTATCAAGGTGAGGTATTCTCAAGCTGGATTTTTTAATACATTTAAAATAAACAGTTCTAATAATGAGACACACACACCATGTTGTTTATAATGGATTTAAAAGTTTACTAGAGCTCAAGTGGCTGCTAAATCTGTTGCCATCACTCTTCATTGACATACAAATGACAAGAAAAAAACATTCTCCAAAGCCTGAAATGACAGCTTATTATGAATAATGGAGGTAGTGTCAAATCATTAGCACTTATACTTGACCCCATTACTTATGAAAGATGTTTAAAGTTGAACACTGGTTAAACAACGTCCTGTCTATTCGTCACTACCCACAAATAATAAAAACACGACATTGTTTAACCAGTATTCAACTTTAAACATCTTTCATAAGTAAGACCCTCCTCTGACTTGTCTTTATTTGAATGGATGACCGCAAGTGGCATTAACAGCTGAGTTTACTCTAATACTTTTCATCTTATCATTCACCCCTGTATCATCTTTCACTGTGGTAAAGATATTTATGTATTTCTACCAGTTGTCTCCATTATTGGCACTTGTCACCCCGAAGGAAATAACAACAATGATAAGAAACCTGAAAAACAAAAAAGCCCCTGGATTCGACTTAATAACGGCCGAAGTCCTTAAACGATTACCTAGAAAAGCTATAGTACTTCTGACGATGCTGTTTAACGCCATCCTCAGAATACACTACTTCCCTAAACTTTGGAAAATCTCCCAAAGGACTCGATCAAAAATTTCATAGGAGCTGGTATTTAAATAATTTGGACAATAAAGCAAGATAAAAGCTATATTCTGTGAAAGAACATATTATTTCGATATTATTACAAATATTTAAATAAATATTGACTCCGCCGTTTTTCTTTAAAAAATATTTTAAAATAGATTTGCTTGCAACCCTGTAAAATGTAATAATGTGACGCATAGTCTCTGAACGCACCCCATGAAAGAGATAGCGCCATACTAAAACGAGCTTATGTCTCACTCACTCCAACGTGTTACATTGATGACAATGCTATTGATGTCGTCAACTGCCATGCCAATGTCAACTGTCATAATTACCTATGTCAAGTAGGTGCGTCATCTAAACTCGGAAGTCGGAACGGAAAGTGGTTTTGATTCAAAATAAAAACCAACAGACGGATTTTCGACATCGTTTCGCGTTGATCGTAATTTCGTTGTGCTCTGTGTGTTGCTCCACCATCGACGTGATCTTTAATTTGACCCTGCATCTGCTCAACGGACTCCGAACCCTCCTAGTGTATTCGACTTTGGCGCTTGTTTAAACTGGACTCTGATATTTTGTGATTTGGATTGCGTTTATCTTCAGTTGAAAACATCGAGCTTTCAGCAATTGAAAAGGTATGTACGTGTACTTCTTGTTATACTTATAACGTTAACCCACAGCATTAACTCCTCAGATACCTGCTGTTTGGCAAATCTAAGCAAACGAATGCAAACCATGCGCTTTTATTCACTCGGCCAGCTAGGCGAGCGACGCCAATTGATATTAAATATGCTGTCCACACGTCGGCCTTCGTTAGCGTTGGCCTAGGCTCGCTAAACATTATGCAGCTTATTAATATGTATCTACAATGCTTCTGTGTCGGGGCGGGCTGCTAGTCCCAGTATTTATGTACCTACCACTACCTACCTATCTAGCGATACATAACTAAAGTACTGGCCATGCCCAACTTGTGTTTCAACAGTATCTACCTACTGTTTATTTCCCCTTTTTGAAAAGGTCTTTAACTCATAAGGATTTATATTTCATTATTCTGAGGACTTTATTGTTTTTGTTTGTTTAGGTATCTACCATGGCTGTATGTTGCAACTGCCATATTATCTTGTGGCCTGGCTTCCAGCAACATGAATACCATGTTATGGACTTGGCCCCAGTGCTAGTCTTAATAATTGAAGAGTGGTGTGGTAGTGAGGTAAGGTGAATTAGTTAATTTAATTTGCTTTTTTTCTGCCTATGAGATTGATAAAAATATTTTGACTTAGATCTCTTAGAAACAATATAATATGTAACTTACAATCTAATAATGTTGGAACTACTGAGCACTGTACCAACTGGGTGTGCACTCAATTTTGAAAATATAGAAAATTGTTCTGATAATCTATGTCATTATTGGACTGGGCTTACGGTGGCAAACTTTTTGTCATTATTCAACAGTATTCCTCAGATGGACACAATAGCAAAAAAAGCAAAAACTGCCCTTGGAATTTATCTGATAAAGTTACGAACAGGAGAATCATTTGCACGTATTTCCAGCCTTTTTTTAATTTCAAAGGGCACTGTGTCAAATTACATTTCAAAAGCTCGGGATTGCTTGTTTAATTTCTATGTGCCTTTACACCTAGGTATTGACCATATAACAAGAGAACAACACAGTGCCCATAATCTTTTGATACCCCAAGGACTATTTGGAACGGAAAACAATAATCCCATAGTTATCTGTGATGGTACTTATATATACCTGCAAAAATCGTCAAATTATTTATTTCAAAAACAAACATATAGTTTGCATAAATTCCACAATTTAGTTAAACCTTTCATGATGGTGACTTGCAATGGCCACATCATTGATGCATTTGGACCTTACGCGGCAACACGATCTGATGCTGATATAATGAAACATCTGTTTCAGAATGAAAACTCGCCGCTAAGGTCCTATTTTCAGCAAAATGATATTTTTATTTTGGATCGTGGCTTTAGAGATGCTATTGGGTTATTGTCTTCCTTGGGGTACTCAATTCATAAACCTGAAGGTTTGGATGTAGGTGAAAGACAGTTGTCTACATTAAAAGCCAACAAATCCCGATTGGTTACTTTGTGTAGATGGGTGGTGGAAGTAGTCAATGGTCGGTTCAAACGGGATTTCAAAATTTTCAGGGAGAAGTATTTTAATGTAGCATCTAAAAACTTAATGACTGATTTTAAAATTGCAGCAGCTCTACTTAATTGTTTCCATCCCGTTATAACTGACCATCCCAATGCCCACTCAATTTTAAATAGAGCTCTACAAAGGCTTGATATCCCTAACAGATTGTCAAATTATGTTGTAGAGCAAAATGTTAACAGACATCGTGCAAGTTTTGTTCCCATTAATGGTCAGCTCCCTCAGCTGAATGTGTTCCCTGTAATGGAAATGAGTGATCTCATACTATTTTCACTAGGTACATACCAAATAAAGCAAGCCAGATCTTATTACGGGGAACACATTCGAGACAACGGAACATTTCAAGTAGAAGTTGACAGCAATCTTCTAAGACATTCAACTAATTCATTTTTAATGAGAGGAAGAATAAGGTCTCGTCACCAAAGCAACAAAATATACTATACGTATATATTATTAAATCTAAGTGCTGATATTAGCGATTGGTGTCAACGAATTTCTGAATATTACTGCAGCTGTATTATAGGAAAACGTACTGTTGGGAGCTGTGCACATGTGATGACGATTGTCTGGTATTTAGGATGGGCGCGGTACCAGAATAGCATACTTCCACCAGCCAGATTTTTAGACAGTGTTTTAATAAGAGAAGATTTAGAAAATGAATAAAGCTTTTTGTATTAACTTGTGTGTTTCATTCACGAAAGCCGTGACGGTTGTAGTTATGATTCTTGGTCTCTCCTGGAAGAGATATATCTCTCTCCTATTCTGCAAAACTACCTAAGTGTCGTCGTTTTGAGATAGGTAAGCACAATACACACCAAAGGCGGCTTTACCCGGCCGGGTCGGGTCGCCGGGCATGTTTTGCAATAATAGCCTGCAAAACAAGCCCGGCGGGCGGCCCATCATGCCGCGCCCCGGGCCGGCGGCTTTGGTGTGTATTGCGTTGCGCTATACACTGCGTGACTATGCGGTATCCATTCCGAAGTTGAGGTGTCGTTATTGCCTCGCAGTTCGCATCGCTTATGTACATAGTAGAATCTTGTGTTGCGTATCCGTTGTAACGAATAGGTAGTACATAAAACCTTTGATACGAGAGAGAAGTGAGAACTACAATACGAGACGCATACGCAGGATATGCTTATCATTTCGTTCGACTCGATGCTGTGCTAGGGATGTTCGATACGATACGATATTTTCGTGTATCGATACAATGGCATACGATACACCCGATATTTGTATCGATACAATGGCATACGATACGGCGTATCGATACAACACATGCAAGGTGTATCGGATCGAAAGTATCGTATCAAATTATTTTGATAACGAATTGTTTTGACTTGCAAATTACCCGGTTCAAAGAGGTGGCATAGGTCCTATTTCCGGTCATTATTTATCTATATTTAAATTTCAGGCAAATCGGTTCAGTGGTTGTCGAGTTTTAGAGGAACAAACATACGTTCAAACTTTCGCATTTTTTTATATTAGTTTGATATCACAAAACAGCTTTTTTGACAGTTATAACTCGCACATTTTCGTAATAGTGCACATTATTAAAATAAAATATTTTTTTTAAATAATCAGGTACCTGCATACTTTGTCTTTATTCGATACTGTATCGATACGATATATCGTATCAAATGCTCTGTATCGATACGCGTATCGATACAATGCGTTACGATATATTGCGATACGAAATATCGATACAATCCAAAATATCGAACATCCCTATGCTGTGCGCGACTAAAGCGTGTTCTACACGGCTTGAAACCACAGCTTCTACCAAGGTGACCTTGATGTTTCAAACCGTGTAGACAGTGGTATCATGCCAAATTTCGCATGACCTTTAAACGCCCTTGGTAGACGGGCGTGCTCGGCAAACCACTGGCAGAAGAGTTGGTTTCAAACTTGTTTCAAACCATCTAGCCGCTGGTTTCAAACCACGCGTACCACAGTCACGCCGCTGCACGCACCGAGCGCGGACGTATTGCGTATATAACTAGCAGCGCCCTCGCGGTGTTGCCTCCGTAGTGATGGTATATTGTGATGATGATGATGATGAAAAGTAGCCTATATTCTTCCTCAAGAGTTTAGCTAAGTATCAAATGCAGAGAAAAAAAAATCAAATTTGACTGGTGGTTCCTGAGATTGAGTGAGATTTGTATTTGTATTTGTAAATTATAGTAAAGTTATAGAAGTATAGATTATAATATTCATAGAAATATTCTTTAACCATTCTCAATCTCAAGAAATTATGAATGTCGTCGAAGTCCAGTAGATTTATTAAATTTATGTATGACATAAGTTGAGTCGTTTCTTCAACCACCGCTTCATCCATATTCTTTTCCTTTTTTGTTTTTTTTTCTTCAAATGCACACAATAAGTGCAATAGGTACAAACTCCAAACTTGTGAAATTTTGATAAATAAGAAGCCATGGCGTCTTTGTAATAGTGCAACACAAGCGTTCAACACACGTCTGTTCATCACGAGCGTTTCAAACACAATGATGTTTGGGATTTGTTTCAAACCGTGTAGCCAGAAACGTTCTGCCAAGGTCACCTTGGTAGAAGCTGTGGTTTCAAGCCGTGTAGAACACGCTTTAAGCGTGTTCTACACGGCTTGAAACCACAGCTTCTACCAAGGTGACCTTGATGTTTCAAACCGTGTAGACGGTGGTATCATGCCAAATTTCGCATGACCTTTAAACGCCCTTGGTAGACGGGCGTGCTCGGCAAACCACTGGCAGAAGAGTTGGTTTCAAACTTGTTTCAAACCGTCTAGCCGCTTGTTTCAAACCACGCGTACCACAGTCACGCCGCTGCACGCACCGAGCGCGGACGTATTACGCGCCCGCGCGGCATTACATTATGGAGGAGAAGGAACGTGAGGTTATCACTGAATTCATCGAGTTATCTAAAGACCTGCCCTGTCTCTGGGACCTAACGTGTAAGGAGTACAGTTTCAAAAAAAAAATATGCGTGGGATATTCTGGTACAGTTCCTACCTAACCTATTATACCTAGACTACCAGTACCTACCGAACAGTTTTAATTGTACTTATCTCTTTTGAACTCTTAACTATTTAAAAGTAAGTACCTGCCTGCTATCCACATGCAGGTACCTACTACATTCTGTCTGTTAAATTGATATGTAAGTAACTAGGTACCAAATTATGTAAGTACATAGGTAACATTCAGGCTAAAGAAACAAACAAACTCTTCCGCTTAAATGATTAGGATAGGTATCTAGATTATAATATTCATAGAAACATTCTTTATCCATTCTCAAGAAATTATGAATGTCGTCGAAGTTCAGTAGATTTATTAAAATGTATGACTTAAGTTGAGTCGTTTGTTCAACCACCGCTTCATCCATATTATTTTCCTTCTTCAAATGCACACATTAGTGCAATACAAACTCCAAACTTGTGAAATTTTGATAAATAAGAAGCCATGGCGTCTTTGTAATAGTGCAACACAAGCATTCAACACACGTCTGTTCAGCACGAGCGTTTCAAACACAATGAAGTTTGGGGATTGTTTCAAACCGTGTAGCCAGAAACGTTCTGCCAAGGTCACCTTGGTAGAAGTCGTGGTTTCAAGCCGTGTAGAACACGCTGTAGGTAGAGTGCGCAGCAAACTTAATGGCGGCTGAAGTGCGCAGCAAATTCGACTTTGCGCAGGTACAGTCAACGCAATTGCGGGAAGTGAAGGTGGTGAGGGGCGGGGCTAGGCGGGCTATGTAGATAAAGTTTACTGTATTCTATTGCGTTGACTGTACCTGCGCAAAGTCGAATTTGCCGCGCACTTCAGCCGCCATTAAGTTTGCGGCGCACTCTTAGGGATGCACCGATCCAATCCGATCTTTTAGAAGATCGGATCGCTTGCATACGATCAAGCGATTTTTCGGATCGTATGAAAGCCATTCGATTTTTTAGCGGATCGATTGAACTATACCAGAGATCGGATCGGATCGAAAAGATCGAATGAATCAACTAAACTTATAGGTAAGATTGATATTATCGGGGCTATAATCACAACTTGGACGGTGTAATAATTAACAAGCAAAATAAAACACAACACTTTACCTGCAAGTTGCTAAGTCGTGTGAGTCTTCCAAATCATGTATTAATTTTATTTTATTTTAAGTGTAAACATAAAAGATTGGCATTTAAAAGCATTAATCTGTAAGGTTGACATGTTTATTTGTAATGCAAATTTGATTTGCATGTTAAAATAACATTTTAAAAATACCTTATTTGGTTTTATTTCATTCGATCTTTTGATACGATCTTTTGAAAATCGGATCGATACAATGCGATCCGATCCGCGGATCGGATCGAGACATTACGATCCGTTACGATCCTAAAAATCGGATCAAATGAAAAGATCGCACATCCCTACGCACTCTACCTATGGGGAACTTGAAGTGAGTGACATGTGACAGCTGACGGGATGGATGGACTGACGGTACGGAACGTAGATTTGACAGTGACATAACGTCAATGTGACATACTCAATGTCTTTTCGACAGATTTTAGTGTGGCCCAGTGTGGCCGTAATAGTTTCCTAAAATTCCCCACGCCTCCTAAAATTATTTTTTACACAAAAACGGCGGTACTGAAAAATATGTATTTGGTTTATATAAATAGTAAAAAAAATAACCTTTTAAATGAGATTTATTTCATCCTGCTTCTCATTTCTCCGGAATAAAATACCACTTTTGACTGTATCCTTTGTATGATCGCTAAACCTGGAAAACCACCCACAGAACCTGGCTCTTATAGACCCATCAGTCTATTACCTTTACTATCAAAAGTCTTCGAAAAAATATTGCTGACTAGGCTCAAACCAGTACTGGAAGAATCTAAAGTCATACCTGACCATCAGTTCGGATTCCGAGAAAAACACGCAACCGTAGAGCAAGTGCACCGAGTGGTCCACAAAATCAGGCAATCGCTAGAAAAAAAAGAATACTGCTCAGCAGCGTTTATAGACATTAAACAGGCGTTTGATAAAGTCTGGCATAAAGGACTCTTATATAAAATAAAAACCCTATTACCAAACTCATTCTACATGATCATAAAATCGTACCTAAACGGGAGAAAGTTCCAGGTCAAGTACGAGGAAGATTACTCGAAACTGTATAATATCACGGCCTCGGTGCCGCAGGGATCGGTACTTGGCCCGGTACTTTACTCTATATTCACGGCAGACCTGCCCGAAACAGACAACGTTGTAACGGCAACATACGCAGACGATACAGCATGCCTCGCAAGTGACAAGGACCCAAATAAAGCCTCGCAGAGTCTGCAGGAGCAGTTAAACAAAATAGACCTCTGGCTGCAAAAGTGGAGAATCAAGCCCAATGTGACCAAGTCAACACAAATAACATTTACCTACACTCAGGAAAGGCGATTGTCCACCAGTGTGTATGGAAACCAAAACACTCCCAAGCAACAACACTGTCAAGTATCTAGGACTACACTTGGACAGAAGACTAACCTGGGCTAACCATATAAAAGCCAAAAGAACCGAAGCCAATCTTCAATTTAAGGGATTCTCCTGGTTACTTAGTCGCCAATCCCAACTATCACTCAGCAACAAGCTGCTAGTCTACAAGACCATAATAAAGCCCATATGGACGTATGGTATAGAACTCTGGGGTACAGCCAGCAACTCTAACATTGAGATCTTACAAAGGTTCCAAAACTTAGCCCTAAGGACCATCTCCAAAGCACACTGGTTTGTTAGAAACACCGAAATACACGAACACCTAGAAATACCAACAGTTAAAGAAGAAGTCTGCAAATACGGGAAAAAATACAAAGAACGACTGAGAACTCACGTAAACACACTAGCCCAGAACCTCCTGGATACCAAAGAGAGCGTAAATCGCCTAAAGAGATGGCAGGTGCTTGACCTGGACATGAGAAGCTGACCTTGCCTAATGCCACAGTATGGTGCCATTCAATGGAACGGCGCCTGAAAACAAACCCGACCAAGAACAGATCTGATTATGGCTACACAGCCGATCGCAGATAAAAAGGGGAGAAAAAGAAAAAAAAAAAAAAAAAATTCTACCAATACTACTAAATTCCAGTAGAATTTCGTACATTCCTGCTATTACCTGTCTCCGTTGCTCCCGCGTAAATATATTGCCATCGCGTTGTCACTACTACTCTCAAGTACTTCTGTATTTAATTTTAATCTTTGTTTTCAGGGTCAAATGGAACTTAAAGAGACAATGCAGATGTGGAAGCAGAAGGGACATGTAATGGACTACTTCAGACCTACCGCAGAAGCTAAACCAAAGGATTTCCTTTCCAAGTTCTTCTCTTCAAATGAATGAGCCATGCTTAGGCAACTAGTGTAAATATATTAAGATAAATAATTTAAATGGAATAGATATTGCAGTTCAAATTGTAGTTTCAATCTAATGGTGTGTAAAGGCACATACAGATGTTGGGCCAGCCTAGGCCAGCTTAGGCGAGTGCGAGCGAAAAGGTGAATCGATTCAAGGTGAGAGCGATAGAGAGGCAATGCGACCCTGGCCCAACGTGTGTACGCGCTATAACAGACTGCTGAAATGTAACATGAAATGTATCATTCTGTCTTTTATTGCATGTTCGTTGCAAGTATCAACACGTGCCCACCGTGCGTTCATTACGAATCTCCCGCGTGCAACTATATCCGTGAACACCAGTGTAGTTCAGTGTATTATCTATGGCGAACACGGAGGCGCGCCCCTTTGTGTTCGCCCTAAAAACCGACAAATCACAGATCACTCCACGCGCGATGCACGTAGCGGGCGCATAAGCACAGTTAGCGCCGTGCAAGTCCTTCAATTCATGAGAATTTGTTACAAATACAACCTTTCATGATACATTGCAGCAATGTGAATGGCAAAGACGGACGATTCTTTAATTACTTTACCTACACTGCCTACTACATAAAAATAATGCAAACTTCTTGGCGTGAGTATAGGTACTGCCGACCTTTTTACAAGTTGTGTCAATTATTGCCATCCGAGATTGCCATGTATCATCGTGCTAAGAAAACTTTATTGAGAATTGAGAATCATTCCTTGCATATTAAGTAGGTATTTATAATTTTGTCGGAAAAGACACAAATTAGTATCACAGGTCCAAATAGGTATTCTAGTTTGTTAATAATGGCTGGAAGAGAAACGATGAAGGCAGCTAGCAAGACAGTGCGTCCACTCATGTCCATGGATTACCGAGAAGCTCGCTTGCGAGCCCTAGGTCTATATAGAGCATTCTACCGTTACATACCATACATAGGTGAGCATAACACAAACAAACCTAGATATATTATATACAAGTTATATACCTATAGTCGTATTGTTCATTATACGGACTAAAATTGAAGGAAAAAATGTCATTTTTCCTTCAATTTTGATTAGTTTTGATACGTTTTATGTCAAAATTGAAGGAAAAATGACATTTTTTCCTTCACTTTAGTCCGTATAATGAGCAATACGACTATACCTACTTACAAAGTAAAGTTTGATTTCTACCAATATTATTAGGATTGAAACAATAGGTGTACCTACCTAGTCTTTTTTTCCTCTTACCATCAAGAATGTCTAGAAAAGGAACCACGTATAGAATCAAAATGAGTCTCTAATCTTACCCTCAGACCAATATTTGTCTTACGTGACTCCTATATCACCAATATAGCAGTTAAAATAAATAAGTTAATCCGGGATTGGTCCTGTAGTTCGCAGAATCGATAAAATAGCAGTAAGGTACGCTGAAAACGAAGTGTAACTACCTACACTATAGCTAGACCTCCGATTACATTGTATGATGTGATGATGATGAGATAATAAGCATAAAATTAATCTTCCTTTAAGTGTTTTCGAAGAGGCTTATATCCAGTTGTGAACTATAATGAAAATACGTCTAAAGTAGGTAGGTGTCCTGCACTTATATTTTATTGTTTTTTCTTTCAGTAAAGTATTTCGACATTCCAAAAAGTAGGGAGCAGGTCAAATGTAAACTACGAGAACAGTTCTACCGGAATGCTTGCGTGACTGATGTACGCGTTATTGACATGCTGGTTTTAAAGGTAAAATTACATAATTATCCCGCTCGAAGTTTTAAACGAAAAAAATCTCACAGGCACTGATAATTTCCGGTATGAAAATAGGTACTCGTACCTACTTTAGTTAAGCCCCTACATTGTGAGCGTGGGAACTTCTCATTCTACGCACACTTTGAAATTTTACACTCACACATCTGCAACTCGTAGCGTAGTACGCAGGCACACTAACGTTTATTCGTTTGTTTGTTTCTCATTGCGCGTCATCGCTGTAGCATTTGTAAGCATGTCCTAGAAAATGCGCAATGTATACCGGCCGGCGTAAATGTCATGGTGAGTGTTTGTTGCCTAAGGGTGGAGCCATAGTGTAAACCGGGTTGACGCTATCCAAGTCGGTTGCACGGTTCGAATTGAGTCTATATTCGAACCGAACTATTAGGTAGGTATTATAAATTGAAGCTGTAGGTACATCCGATATCTGTACATTCAATCAATTTTGATTTATTAAACGCTATAAATATTATTTAATTTATGTACCTACCTACTTGTAGGTAAACATAAAAATCGGTCGAGCCGTAGGTACCTACTTGAGTTATCGTGTCAGATTCGGTTCTAGAGCACACTAGCAACTTCCGATTGGTTTCATTACTTTGTGCATTGTCATAATGATGATGGAAGGTTTATAATATAGTGAGATAAGAAGTATGTAGGTAACTTGGACGAACTAAATATCAAGACCCCGATTTCGAGCGTCAAAACGCCAAAAAAAAGTCAACCAACTGTTGGTTGACTTGTTCGTTTCGCTCATTCAGTCGCGCTAAGGTCGTTGTACTGTAAACATGAATTTGGCGGCAAACAAAAATGGTGATTTGTGCCATTAAAGTGTGCAGGAATTACAAAGGATGACTAAAAATAAATGAGGAAGTTACATAGCATCGGTAAGTAAACTATAAATAACTATAAGTTATGAAAACAAGAAAATAAAACTTTGTAATTTTTACCCGGCTGACTGTCAAGTCACCCGGGTTATGTAGATCGCGCGTTTCTATCAGGGTTGTTGCTGATGCAGTTTTTTTACACATCAGCGGATGCTGATGCTGATGCTGATTTTTGACTTTGACATCAGCGGATGCTGATGCTGATGCTGATTATTAGCCGACTTCAATAAAAAGTAGTTCTCAATTCGTCGGAGCTTTTTTTTATGTATTTTCACGGGTTAAGTACCTACTCGAAGACGCCTGAAACGATTTGGAATTTTTTTTTTTTGTTTGAACGGGCATACTTTCCGATTGATGCCATAAAAAATTGGTGAGAATCTGATGAGGATCTTCGGAATTATGAACAGAAATGCACCTCGAGAGTGCAAAAAATCGCTAAGATAAGTAACATTGAGGTCGGTCTTTTAAAATTTTAATTTGGCAAAAAAAATATCCTTATTGAATCTATATGAAAAAGCTTTCTAGTTTTTTTGGTAATGAAATATAATACTACCTATTTTAAAGTTTTTGAGTCATTTATTTTATCAATCAAAAAATTCAATCTGCATAATTTGTAGTTAATTGTATTTTAACCGACTTCAAAAACGAGGACACACAAAACTGCCAATCTCGCGAGATATCAAAATTGGCGAGATCTCGCGGTACTGTTATTCATAAACTCGCGAGATCTCGCCTGAGCCCCAATCTCGCGAGATTGCATTCCCTAGTTCAGTGGTCGTCACACTTTTCTGGTCAAGGGCCGCATAGGACAATGTGAGGTATCACTGCGGGCCGCACATTCAATGCGAGCGAATAGAGCTCCAAACCAGGCGAGCAAAGCGAGCCGGAAGTTTGTTAGTCAAATGCAATATGTGGCACTTGTTTTTTTTGCTGTGATCAAAGAAAAAACTCGCTGCTTATCGGTGCTTATTCTGTGGTTATACTTTGTTCACTTTTTTCGCAATATACCTTACTCATGAAGTTAAATGCGAGCGAAGCGAGCCGAATTTTTTAAGACAAATACAACATGTGACACTTGATTTTGTTTGCGGCTATCAAAGAAAAAACTCGCTCCTTATCAGTTCTTATTCTGTGGTTAGACTTTACTTGCAAGATACCTTACTCATAAAGTTAAATGCGAGAGAAGTAAGCCGAATATTTTAAGACAAATGCAACATGTGACACTAGATTTTGTTTGGGGTGTTTAACGAAAAAACTCACTGCTTATCGGTTCTTATTCTGTGGTTAGGCTTTACTCACTTAATTCGCAATATACCTTACCCATGAAGTTAAATGCGAGCGAAGCGAGCTGAATTTTTTAAGACAAATGCAACATTGTGACACTTGATTTTGTGTGCGGTGATCAAAGAAAAAACTCGCTGCTTATGGGTTCTTATTCTGTGGTTAGGCTTAACTCACTTTATTCGCAATATAATTACCTTACTTATGAAGTTAAATGCGAGCGAAGCGAACCAAATTTTTAAGACAAATGCAACATGTGACACTTGATTTTGTTTATGGTGTTCATGGAAAGGCGCGCTGCTTGTCGGTTCCTATTCTGTGGTCAGACATAACTCACTTTGTACTGTGTGTTTCACATTATACCTACTCATGAAGCTAAAATGCGAGCAAAGCGAGCTCCAAACCAAGCAAACAAAGCGAGCTTCATTATCTTGAAGTTTTTAAATAAAATATAATTATTATTGTAGCAACGTAGGTAGCATCATTCATCATCATAATTTCTTTGCCCTTATCCCTCTAGTTTGGGTCGGCACAAAATGTTCTCTAACGTGGTAGCATCATTATCTACTAAAATTGTTTGCTTGGCCGCGGGCCGCATGCGGCCCGCGGATCGCTCTTTGACGACCACTGCCCTAGTTGGACCTAACTACCTTGAAAACTCGAGGGGAGGCCTTTGCCCAGCTGTGGGACAGGGTAGGCTAAAATCAACAAAATATTGTGCCTTCGGCATTATGTTCGCCAATTGTGCACTATTTTTGTAATTTTGTGCAATAAAGAATTTAAATAAATAAATAAACAACAATAAACATAATTAGTTTGCTCGTTATTATTAAACGAACGATATACAAAAAGTCCCGCCCCCTATGTCCTGTCGCGACTGGAACATCAGCATTGAATATCAGCATCAATCAATGCGGATGCTGATGCTGATGCTGATGTTACAAACGATGCTGATCATCAGCGGATGCTGATGCTGATGCTGATATTCGCAACAACCCTGGTTTCTATGTATGTGGGTTCGTTCGTATGTAAGTAATATTCTTTATTACCACGTTTCTCCTAAACGGCTGGATGGATTTTGATGAATGAGGTATCGTTAGAATCGTCTCCATCTCGATTGTGCTCTAGGATACTTTTTATTTCGATAAATCAAATAGTGCGGCTAAAAAATGCAACAATGTGTGAATTTTCAAAATGAAAATCACGCTATCATATCAAAATTCATGTCAAAATCAAGAGGTTGGTAGACTGATATCAAATATATTTTTTTTTAAATCTAACATGACATCTTCGAAGATTAAATCGAGTCTCAAAATTTTTGAAAATCTATTTTTCGCCCTAAATAGAATTGCTAGCCAAAACGCATACTAAAATTTTCTATTTAGTCACACGCAACGTTTAGAACAAACTGCATCGAAATTGGTTCAGCCATTTAGGAGATATCTCATATTTAAGAAATAACTTATGCATTTAATTTAGGTACCTACCTGCTCGCAGAGCCATCTGTGTGTCAACTGTGACAACAACGTTTAGGAAAATGCGCACGGCATCGAACCCTAGATACCTACATAATAATAAAATTGTAATTTAATTTTGTTTTGTGATTGATAAGATAATGCTGTTTCCAACTTTTCAGTTCAGTCGGGTTTTTTTATTTTTGAATAAATTGCTTGTATCCTAACATGTTCTAAGGGAGTGTACACATTGCGTTTTCTGCCGCGCGTTTTTGAGCTGCGCGTTTGTATCGATACAAACGCGCGTTCGCAACGCGTTTTTTTTTCCATACAAAAGCGAACCGGGAGGGGCTGCGCGGGGGGCTGCGCGTTCGCATCGCGTTCGAATCGCGTTTGTATCGATACAAACGCGCTGCAAAAAACGCAATGTGTACACTCCCTAAGAGGGTTGCCATAATTATTCTTTGATTTTACCCATGTGAAAGCGTGAGCAAATAAAAAAAAGTGTTGAATCCAAGGATTTTATATACAAACAGGATGGTTAAGTCGACTTTAATGTAAAAGGGACTTTGAACCTTAACACGACTACACAACGATCTATTATAATTTAATCTTGGTTATAAGGATTGTTGGTCTTGTTGAGAGGCTTTCTTGGTAGCTTTGTCTCTTTCACACTCGTTGTTGGATTAGTAGTGTGCCCAAGTCATTGACAGGATATTTTTACCTTATTGATTTCGATCCTTGGTTTCGATCCTTGATTTCGATCCTTGGTTACGATTCTGGATTTCGATCCTTGATTTCGATCCTTGATTCTTGAATCTTGAATCTTTGAAGTGACAGCTGTCAAACTTCAAACCGCCATATCTCATGAATTACTCGTCCTAGACTCCCCGTTCTCAGTTCAAATGAAAGCTTTGACCAAGATCTTTATTTGAACTGACAGCTGTCAAACTTAAAACGGCCATATCTCGGAAACTACTCGTCCTAGACTCCCCGTTCTCAGTTCAAATGAAAGCTATGACCAAGATCTACATTTCAGATGACAGATGTCATTTTGACAGCTGTCACTTAAAAAGAAGATCTTGGTCATAGCTTTCATTTGAACTGAGAACGGGGAGTCTAGGACGAGTAGTTTCCGAGATATGGCTGTTTTAAACTTTGAACTGACAGCTGTCAAACTTAAAACGGTCATATCTCGGAAACTACTCGTCCTAGACTCACCGTTCTCAGTTCAAATGAAAGCTATGACCAAGATCTACATTTCAGATGACAGATGTCATTTTAACAGCTGTCACTTAAAAAGAAGATCTTGGTCATAGCTTTCATTTGAACTGAGAACGGGGAGTCTAGGACGAGTAGTTTCCGAGATATGGCTGTTTTAAACTTTGAACTGACAGCTGTCAAACTTAAAACGGTCATATCTCGGAAACTACTCGTCCTAGACTCACCGTTCTCAGTTCAAATGAAAGCTATGACCAAGATCTACATTTCAGATGACAGATGTCATTTTGACAGCTGTCACTTAAAAAGAAGATCTTGGTCATAGCTTTCATTTGAACTGAGAACGGGGAGTCTAGGACAAGTAGTTTCCGAGATATGGCCGTTTAAGCTTTGAACTGACAGCTGTCAAACTTAAAACGGTCATATCTCGGAAACTACTCGTCCTAGACTCCCCGTTCTCAGTTCAAATGAAAGCTATGACCAAGATCTACATTTCAGATGACTGATGTCATTTTGACAGCTGTCACTTAAAAAGAAGATCTTGGTCATAGCTTTCATTTGAACTGAGAACGGGGAGTCTAGGACGAGTAGTTTCCGAGATATGGCCGTTTTAAGTTTGACAGCTGTCAGTTCAAATGAAGATTTTGGTCATAGCTTTCATTTGAACTGAGAACGGGGAGTCTAGGACGAGTAATTCATGAGATATGGCGGTTTGAAGTTTGACAGCTGTCACTTCAAAGATTCAAGATTTCAAATTCCAGATTCAAGAATCAAGGATTGAAATCAAGGATCGAAATCAAGGATCGAAATCCAGGATCGAAACCAAGGATCGAATACTTACAAGAAAAATTAAGTAAACAAAAACCAGTATTGACCTCAAAAAATTTGAAACAAATTTTAGAGACATTTCGATATCATAACATATTTTCCCCTACTTTTATGGGAAATTTTCAAGAGCTGGTATCACTAAAAATAAATAAATAAATAAATAAATAAATAAATATTGCTGGACATTTCACACAGCATTATGTAGTCCCAAGCTAAGCAGAGCTTGTGTTATGGCAACCACATGACTGATATACTACTTAAATACATTTTCTTAAAAATGGATGACAATGTTGACAGGTGACGCAGCGCACCTGTATAGACAATAGAAGATTCGCATACTTGTGTGCGTAATACGCACACTAGCGTTTCAAACCTGGCCTGTTGTTCTTGTTGCGATTGAAGCGAGAGAGTCCGTCTAGACATATAATTAATCAAAGGTAGGTAAGTAGGTAATCATGGAAGGAGAAAAGAAGAGAAACATGGAAGGAGAGAAGCATGTACCTACATAAAAAAAAACAAAAAAAAAGATTCCGACGAACGTTCTCCTTTTTCCGATGTCGGTTAAAAATAGGTAAGTATTTCCTTTAGCTAAAAATACGTCATACAAAGTGATGATAATGATAATTATTGCGGAGACAGTCACACCCCACCCTAAAATGTGCGTGCGTCCGTGAGCGGATGGAAAACGGACGTCCTCCCACCTCGGTATCCGCGACGATACTGCCATTTTTCGCACGTCAACGTTCCATTTATACAGCGCAGAAAGCGACGTTCGGTCCGTACCTACTCCATAGTAAAATGTATGGACGCAGGCGCACGCTTTGCGTCGAAAAATAAATAGTGTTCAGACGTAGATTTCAACTTTACGATGAGATTTAATCAAAATCTAGCGCGGTATTGCTCTTGTTCATACTTTTGTGTCTATCGTGAACAATAAAGATTTTTATAAACTCCAATGGGGATTTTCAAAAATTGGAACAAAAAAAGGTCGATTTCGGGATTTTTGAGAGAGTTTATCTATTTTCTTCTCGGAAATAAGTAATTATTTTGCAATTATCTCGCGGTGTTATTGTTGGCACATCTATTGAGCTACTACCTTTTTGTTTTTATGTAATACAATTCAGCCAAACTCTTAAACTTTTGGATCTTGCAAGTGCCTTTTGGTGCATTGTCAGGGTATCGGGCCTTAAGCATGCCGCCGGGCCGAAAAATTAAAGTTCTAAGATTTTCATAAATGGATCAGTGTTTCAAAAGTATCTCATACTTTATAATTTGTTTGTCATACTAAACAATGATTATTTAACTAGGGTTTCATGGAACTGAAAGAGATTGACCACCAATGGCAGCAAAAGGGCCACGTTATGGCGTACTGGCACCCGACCGCTGAACCGAGGCCCTACGACTTTGTGGGCAAATTCTTAGCTGGCTTAGATTAAAAGACTTTTAAGCCCGTCACAGACTTAGCTATAATATATATTAATATTTTTATAGCTAGGCATATTACTATATATTTTCTATACTAATTTTCGCGTGACCGCACACTCAGCTATAATATATATGGTATCATAGTACGGTATATTAATATTATAGCTAAGTCTGTGACGGGCTTTATACTACGACGCTGAAAATTTACAAACGGCTTTACCTAATTATTTGAGTAAGTTTATGGACCAAAATTATAGCGGCTAAACATTGTCTTACCAAAAAGTACAGCTTATTATTCTTATTTGCATTCGTTTAGTAAAATATAAATCGCAAAAAATTGCGAAGTGTAATTTTTAGTTAGGTAGGTAAGTAATTAAATGCACCAGCTGTTCTAATTCAATCGCTATTCTAATTATCTCGGATTAGTCGGAAAAAAATATGTTTGCCACGGCATGTGTCTGACACGCTTAGTGTCTGTACAAACGGACCTCCTTTAGTTTGCCAGGATTCCAGACACAATAGAAAATAAATTGTGTCTCGTTTGCATCCGCGTTCTGGCATACAAAAGGTTAGCAGTGAATAAGAAAAGCTGTAGGTATAGTAGGGTTAAGAAATAAAAATAATTAACAAATTCAATATTTTATTGATCACTTTCGTTCCACATCACATGCCTTTCAAAGGCCCATTGAAAATTGGTATCTGAAATTATTACTCATACTTTTAAGTTGAACAGATTCATAAGATATAGTAGAATAGGTCATCCACCGATATTATGTTTTTTTTTTCTGAAAGTTAGCATTAGCCACAAAAGAAAAAATAGAATAACTTTGTATTGTTAACTGTTAAATTATTTCAAAGATAGTAGGATGAATACGTTTCAAGCTTTTACACAATAAACTTTAAACATTTTTAATAATAATGTTCTCAATTGTTTACGTATTTTGCCTCTCTTGGATGGAAAATCTTGGAAAATAAAATAAGTTCTGACCATGTTTGTGGCTGAATGTAACTCATTACTTACATTGATTAAAAAATGTATAAGATGGATGCCGCTAAAATATTTAAATCATGGTTTAACTTTAAGGCTCCTACACATTATACCAGGCGGCACTATGCGAAATGCGAACTAATGTGTAGGTAGTGTTTATTTCGCCGACTATTTGCCGCACAAACGAATCATCTGGGTGGTTGCCATTGATAGTGACAGTAAATATGCCGGCATGGGCTTTGCCACTGGTATAGTGTGTAGGTAGGATCTATTACAAAATCAAATCTCTATTTTATTAGTTAGAAGCTATGTAACAATAAAAACAACTTTCGTAGCATGAAAGTTAGCTTAGTAACAGAGTCAGCTCACAACCATGTTTTCTGATATTTTACCAAGAAATTACGAGTATGAATTTATATTCTATGTTAGTTTAAAAAAATATGGACAGCGTTGGATGGTCAATGTTATATTATTGTTACAATCGATACAGCATTTTCTTTTAAAAGCATTATGCGTTTTTAAATTAAATAAGTATTTTCCTATTTTTGTCAGATGATTGTGGTAAGGCTTAAGCTAAACTTAACCTAGGTAAGCTACTAACAATTGCTGTGCAAAATATGTTAACAGCAACATTTACAAAATAAGTAAGCTAAACAGCTACTACGAGGTATATTTCTTTACCTACAACAATAATTTAATCACGACAAATCCCTAGGTTTAATAATATATTTAATCTCTTTTGGTATTGTCTTTATGCAGGTAAATTTACAACCGGTAGGTATGTAGTATTTTATAAAAATATTCATTGGTATAAATCGTTTCATTGCAAATAAATTAAAAGTAATAAATAGTACTGTTTTCTAGTCATCTTATAATACAATGTTTTATTTTAGAAAAATTACAACTATTTACACTTCTTTAATAGCTTAACAAATATAAGTATTTGTACCTACTTTACAAGCAAAAATAGGTTAACATAGTATACTTAAGTACATAATATTAGTATTCGTAAAGTTTTCACAAATTGCTTGTAGCGCAAATTACCTTGCCACTGATCGCGTAGCAGGCTCTACGCCGTAGCACTCGTAGGCCAAAGAGACTTCAAATATTAAAATTCAATTTAAAAATTGAAATGTTTATATACAAGATACTTATAAACATGGCAAGATTAAGCCTTCTTATTACGATCTTAGATTTGTAACGAAGATTCATTGACTCTATAATTCGACAGAAACCAAAATATGAACAGAATTATGTCCGTCGGTAAAACATTTCTTAGAGAATCTTTTAATCGAAATTGTTTCAACTAATTGATAATAAGTAATGACGAGCCTATACGTAGTGTCCAATTTGTTTAAACAACGAATAAGTAACTTTACAGTCACAAGATAGGTTCACAAGAAGCTAATATTCCTAAGGTAAGATTTAATGTATCAACTGTTTGTTGTTCCCAATAAAGTAAAATAAAATAAAATAAAATAGGTTATTACAGCAGCATCTTTACGAACTCTGAAAAAAAAGAAAAGTAAAATTAGAACCGATGGTAAAATCATAGAAAAATTTACAAACTTAGTAGGTGGGTTCGAATCCTATACGGCTGGTGCATGGTGCCGGCTGGTATCACGACTTTTAAAATCTAATTTGGAGAAATTTTCTGGAAAAAACTTGAACTAAAGAATTTTAGCTATGATAAATTACTGTGAGAAATTCCACCTTTGTTACAATATACAGTCTGATGCTATTAGCAAATAACCTTAGAGCCTGGAGTCAGTTTAAAAAATGTGATGGTTATAAAAATAATAATAACTAGCTGCTGCCCGCGGCTTCGCTCGCATGGTACCCGGATAAAAGGTAGCCTATGCTACTCTCCAGCCCTCTAACTTTCTCCACACAAAAAATCACATCAATCCGTCGCTCTGTTTTGACGTGAAATCAGCAGAGTCATTCTGTACAAGACTCACTTCGAATTCACTCAAGTGACCGAGCTCACTAATTACGCAAGAATGTATTGTAAGTGTTTGTAGTAAGATTCAAATTTCGAATACGCTCATGCTGTAAACTCACTTCGAACGTCGGAGCGCTGAATCCGCTGTGACAAATAAACAAACAAATAAACACACTTCCACTTTTATAATATGGGTACGGATAATGAGCCGTGTTGGTAGAGTGGGATAGTGCCTCTTTCAATCCGAAGGTCGAGTGTTCGATTCCCAGCGTGCATCAACGGATTTTTCATTTCAAAAACACATGATCTAAAGCAATTCGCCCCATTAAGTGAGCTTAAAATGACAAGTGAAAATATCGTTATGTAACCAGTTAGCTTTGTAATAATTACACGGGGCGACAGGCTTGTAACCTGTTGGTTGAATTATAACTTCTGCAAAATGTTGGAATGTACCAAATTGTGTTTTAGACGTGACTGCCCCCTTAGTCATCTTCAAAGGATCCTATTATGCTTAAAAAACAGAGAATGTCTACCGCATCTTGAGGAAAGTTATGATTGTTACTTCGAATGTTTCATTTATAAAATAAAGAGAGCGTATATTCTTGTCTATTTCGTACGCGTAAGCTAGTAAATCCCTATAATCATCCAGATTCTCAAGGTCGAATAAAGCAGTCATTTCCTTGTGGTCGTTATCTCGACTATATGGGAGTGTTGCCAATCTTTTAGTTTTTTGTCACATCTATCCGCCGTAACGACATTCTTTCAAGACTTACGCAGTTTTTATGTTTAATTTTAGATTTGTTCACATTAATCTGTTCAGCAAAATATTGCTATAGCAGTTCCGAATGTTTTTGCTCTAAATGATTGTATTAGACTTAAAAAAGAAAAAAATGTTCTACATAATGTTGAACAGCGAATTCACTGAAGTCTTTTTTTTAGTCATCATATCGACTATTTTATACGATAGGTTTAGCGTGGTAAAATCAATTATCGATTTTGTAGGCCTACTCCCAAAACGAAAAACAATGTCATGCCAATTTTTGTAGTTCAGCTTATGTTGGTGTAATGTTCCGAATTCTGTTTCCACGATATATCCAGTTGGCACGATATATCGTTTTTAGTTTTGGGAGTATGCCTACTGATCTATCAAAACACTGATCGAAACACCCGTATATCGGGAAAAATATACCTTCAAAATCGATTATTTTCTATCGAAGCACCCATACATACTTTCATAATCGATTCTATCGGATTACCCCTTAATAATACAAACCATACCTTCATAGTCGATCCTGCCGTCGTGGTCGATGTCTCCGAGCGCTAGGACCTGGTTGAGCTGCGCGTCGGTGACGGGCTCCCCTATCATCTCCAGCGCCGAGCGCAGCTCGTCCCGCGTTATGTACCCATTGTCGTCCCGGTCGAACACCCTGGAACGAATTTACTTAGTGATCTTCCTTTGATGTTTTGCTTTGACATTACTTTTCCACAGTGGCGGCCTTTGGGGGTGGCGAGCAGGGCACTCGCCCGGGGCCTCGCGCTTGTAGGGGCCTCGCGCAGCAAGCCGACTAGAGAAAATCTTTTATAGGCATTAGTAAACCTATCCGTTAAAGATAGACAAATTCTATTGTGAAATTTTCTTTAAACCTATAAAAGAAGAGCAATGCCTTCTACATTGTTTTGTTATTATCTCAAAAAGAATAGGCAGCTTTTTTTAAAACTCCCAGTCAGCTATATTTTTTCCAACTTTATTATACACCTACCCTTCCTCATGAACCACTCTGTCTGTCTATTGGTGAAAAAACCAAATAAAAATCCGTTCAGTAGTTTATGAGGGGGCGAAGGACTTTGTTTTAGAATATGTGCGCGACTCCGACTTTTCGTCATCAAAATTTCAATACCTAGGAACTTTGGTAGGGCCTCGCAATGACTAGGCAGGCTCGGTCCCAGGGCCATGACACCCCACCCCCCCAAAATCTTTGATCCAGCATCCAGCATTATAATGTCTTAAATTCTTAAATGTTAGGAATTCTAATTTTTTTGTACAAACGTTTTTAGCCCTTTTCATCCCGTCATATCAATGTGTCATTTGTCTTAAAAAAATCAGCTCGCTTCGCTCGCATTTTAGCTTCATGTGTATTTTGCGAACGAAGTGACGAAAAAATGAAATGTCTGACCGCAGAATAGAAAATGACAAGCAGCCAGCCTTTTCTTTGAGCACTGTAAGCAAAATCTAGTGTCATTATGATGTTGCATTTTTCTTTAAAAATTCGGCTCGCTTCGCTCGCATTTAAATTCATAGGTATTTTGCGAGAGTAGGGATCTCGCTTTGCTCGCATATTAAGCTCATTATTTTGCTAGCAAAGTGAAAAAAAAGTGATAAAAAAAATCGGCTCGCTTCGCTCGCCCCCCCCCCCCCCCCTTCCTTCGGCATAATATCGTGTGTCCCTCCCAAAAACCTTGGTCTCACGCCCGTCACCAGGAGCCTCGCAAAGATCTACCGCCCGGGGCCTCGCGATAGCTAAGGCCGCCCCTGCTTTTCCAAATACTTTAGAATATCATTTTTTTAATCCCCTGACATTCATGCTCATTTTTCTTGACGGCTTATTGGACCCTGATCATCTGCCTATCCGTAAAGTTTATAACCAAAAGTTCATAACTCTAGGCGTAGCTTATTCGTAGCACCGTAGCAATTTGCTACGAAAAACATGAGTAACTTCAAAGTAGGTACTAAAAGTTTTGCCTACGCGGTTTTTTTCATGCATGAAGGTTGCGTGAATTCTTACTTGAAGGCTGCGAGTAGATCCTTCGTAATCTCCTCCTCTGAGTCGCCTCCGATAGCACTAACGTCCATTCCTTGTAACGCTTGTATTTTTGTCACCCACTGCATGAAGTCATTCTCGTCTATTAGGCCGTTGCCTGAAAGATCAAACAAAACGTATGAAAGCTAGCCGAATTTATAAACAAATCAATATTTCTTGGCTTTTTTAGCCACTCTGGAACCTCTGTTAGTCCTCTAAAACAATCTTTTTTATGAATTTTCAAAAATCTTTCCACAAGAGAACCCTATTTAATCGAATCTTATAGTATAAAGAGAGAATGTGAATTTTGTGCGTATGTGTGAAATATTCGGACCCATTGCAGCTATTTAAAAAAGTATTTCAATGTTTAAAAGGAGGACATAGACTTAGTCTTAGTTATAATGTTTGCAAAGTCGGGGCGATGATATATTATACTAGCTTTTATTTATTACACTCAGTAGCCACCGGATTAGGCTGTGCGTTTTCTGTCAAGGATCGTTAGAGTTTAATTACCTAGCAGATATTTATGTGAGTCATTTGTCGTTGATAAAGTTTGTTTATGTGTTAAAATTACGATCAAAGAGATGTTTGTGACTCAGGAAATAGATATCATTTTATCTTCAATGTAATTGGCTAGAATGGCGCATATCGTTTTATTGATAATTTTCGGCTTCTTTGATTAGTGACTGTAATCTGCGAAGATACGGCGTGACTATTTCCTCATTGGCTCAACAAAAGGTTACCGATTTTCATGTTAAGTCTACGACTGCCGAATACAATTTCCGTAATCTATATCTTTTGTAAGTAAACCGTTTGTCTACTTATTTGTGCTGTGGAACGTAAATAATACCAAGTTCATAAATTCCAACCGAAAAAATTACAAAGTTTCAGTTCGGGGTAAAATAGGTACTAGCAGATCTAAAATACAGGCTTTCCTAAAGTTATGAAATGAATATCAAAAATCATGAAAAATCTTTCACTAGGCCAACTCAACTCACTGTTGAAGAGGCACTCTTTGCCTACACGTACTGTCTGGGCCATTGTTTGAGATGGACTAGCCTTGCCCAGCACCTAAACCATCCTCTCAGCTTAACCGTCTATATCCACATGAAAGACATGGTCAATACGTGTGGGGCTGACTAAGCTGCGGGTTTTCTTACGATGTTTTCCTTCACCGTTATGAGCTAGTGTTATTGCGCATATAAATTTTTCGAAACGCAAAAGTCCATTGATGCACGGCCAGGATTCGACCCCACGACCTTCGGATCGAAAGTCGAGGTAGTATATCGGCCAACACGGCTTTTACTGTTGAACAACACCTAACAAAAGCTTACGTCATGACTTTCCTATAAAGTCTTGCACGTGGCAGAAACACGGTAAACAAAAGCAGAATCGATAAGGTTAATTCTCTCTGGTTATTGTAAAATGGCGTGCAGGTTAGCTGGCTTCCGGCACTAAGGAAATATTGTGGCTGTGCCAGTTATCGGAAGCTTTTATTGCATATCCTGCTCTATTCCTGAAGTTAAATCAGATTAAAATACATACATACATAAAATCACGCCTCTTTCCCACAAATTAAAATATTAAATATGTATTAAATTCAGATTAAAATATTCCTTCTATTCCAAGCAACTCACTCCTTATTCAACTGTTTACACATTCTTTACTTTTGATCACTTTCTTGATCCGCAGAGCGATTCAGACTTCCGAAAATGCATCCGATTCGATGATTTTCTTCGGAAAGTTGACGTTATTTTAGAGAAGAAAGGTCACTTTCCGAATTTGGAATACATTCCGAGAAGGTCTGATTCGCACTGCTGTTCGGTATTTATTTACCAACTTTTTGTTTTGACTTATTCCTATAAGTACCTACATGCAGTAAGTAATAAAAATCCTATCCAATCCGATAGTGTTTTTTCGAGTAGGTATCGAAATTTGGTTCCATTTACGAGGTTCCTAAATACAAAAAATATGCCGTAATGTCATTGGAATTCCTACATGCTCTTTCTAGGTCGGACAGAGTTTTCCGTACATGTAGGTTTGGTAAATGCTCGAAGATGTAGACGTACGAGTATCTACACCTAGGTATACTTAATACTTTTCGGTTGGATATAATTTTGGAAGAAAGAAGTTTCTCCAGCAAACGATTTTGACTTTGACGTTGTGTCAAGCATCAGCCGATTACTGTAGAGCTACGTATTTCCGGTCCGAAGAAGGCCTGCGACCTCAAGGTCAGCCTTCATGCGACTTACAGTCGGCCGTAAAGACTGTTACGGCTGCTTCTACAAAAATAATTATTTCCTTTGATAGGGGCGCCATAAAGAAACGTTTCTTCACTATTTATACTTAATTGGTACTTTATAATTTTACTGGTATAGGTACTGTGTTCGTTCGTTTTATTGCTTACGACGACTGTGATTTAAGTGTCAAGATCTATAAAAAACGGAATTTTTTAAATGTAAAATTTGGTAGATAATAAAACTTATTAGGACGTACTACGTATAAAATAGTTCGTGTTCGTTACTTAGATTATCTCTAAAAGGGTACGTACACTTGCTTTCGTTTTCAAATAAACACGGCAGCGTTTTTCAATGATTTTCATCTTACGCTCACCCGATACAATTAAATTTCCTTAAATGACACTAGTCGGGAGAAAATCGACGAAATAAATTATGTTTCTTTAGAGGGAACTTACTTTATAAGGCTGAAAAGCTTAGCTACTGAAAATGTAGCATTTTTAAATGAAACAAATCCTCAATATCCTATCTAGCAGCCCCACCATAATGTTAACAAATTTTAAATTTTATAAAGGTACTTAAGTATTACTACACACCTTCCAACGGATCTTGGCATTCGTGGAGTTAGCCGTTTCGATGCGCAGTGCAAGTTTTTCAAACAAAATTTTCTACTGCGCAGCTAAAAGCCTAACTTCACGTATGCCTAGATCCATTGTGATACTTCGTATGCGTTGGATAACTTTAAGTACCTAAATAACGCAGTAGAGAGTAGAGTAGAAAGAGCCGAATTTTTTTAAGGCAAATGCAACATGTGAAACTTGGTTTTCCTTACGGTGTCCACAAAAAAGGCTGGCTACTTGTCTATTAATAAATTTTCAATTTTATATATTATAGTAAGAAGAAAATACAATAATTATAAGATTGTTCTAGTTACCAGAATACTGTAAATTCTGTCAGTTATATCTTTTCCAGATAAGCACAATGCTATCAGGAAAAGATTTCTTAAGAGCATCGGGCACGCGACGCGTTTCAAATGAAGTTGTGGTCACCGCTGCATACCTACTCGTATTTTACACAAAAAGCGGGTTAATACTGGTTATCTTCTGAATTATTTACCGGCAAGTAAGAAACTAACGAAACTTTGCTGAAAATAATATGCTGAGTTTAGAAGTTAGTCTACACACTCACTCTACACGGTTCAATGACTAGCAAGAGTCACTGCACCCAGTTTGTTCGTATGAGCTAGTGACTAACTCTGGTGACGGAGTTTTTAGGCCGCCTGAAGGCCCATCTCTCATTGCATATAAGGTCACGATAGGAGCATAAGGACATATCGGTTCTCGTGCTCCTACCAGTCAGTAGGAGAACCGAGGCTCTATCACATGGCTATCGGCTATCGGCTATCTTCTGCTTCTATATCCGTGTCGCCCAGTGACCGGTGTAAACCAGTTTATATCCGCGAATGTGCCCTATCTACCATCAACGGTAATCTGTTAATCCAATCAGTACCAGGCATCTAATGGGGTTAGCTAGTGCTTGAACACGTAATTTTATTTACGAGCTTCATTGTTCAACCTCTGCGATAAGTGTTATCTAGGCTATGTTAGTGTAGAAAATGCAAATTGGCGGGTCCACACAGAGCGAGCAGCCTCGCGAGGCATTTGCCGCGCGAAGCAGCTCGGTTAGTGTGGACGTGTGGCTCGGGCGCTCGGACGCTCGCCCGCCCGCGGTAGCGCGCGCCCGAGCCACACGTCCACACTAACCGAGCTGCTTCGCGCGGCAAATGCCTCGCGAGGCTGCTCGCTCTGTGTGGACCCGCCTAATAAGATACCGCTACCGCCAGACCTCTTGGACAATGTAATTTGACTTTAGCTAGATGTATAAAACTGTGGTTGTGACAATCAATGCGCCGAAATCTACGAAAAACTTGAAAATGATGTAGTACTAGACTAGACTAAACTGTCCTGTCACCACTAGGCTCCACGCGCAGTTGCACTAGCATGAAACATAACAAATATTATTATAATATTTGGGCAACCGAGCTCTGTTCGGGTGCAATTAGAAAAAAAAAAGAACAAAAAAAATTCCACTGGCTGAGATTTAAACTAGCAGCCTTCGGCTGGGATACAGACACCCTACCACGCAGCCACTTTAGTCCAACAATTTACATGAAATTACGAACCACATTGCACTGGTAAATCTTTTTGATTGAAATGCCGAGAAAACGAATTTTCCCAGATACGAGACCTAGTTAGATCGATTTTTCGCCCCCGTAAACCGCCATACCGCAAATTTCATCGAAATCGTTAGAGCCGTTTTCGAGAACATGAGTACAAACAAACAAATATTGTGCGTTTAATAGAATAGGATTAAAGGGCTATAGCACCATTCCAGAATTTAATTTGGTCCCATAGTTGAAACACATACCTACATTCAAACATAGGGACTCAATATAGGTACTTTTAGATACTTAGTAGGAAGCAAGATAATGGAAATGTGGAGCTTTTGTTACCTATAGGCTTAGATAAATGCCAACTAGGGCTTCAAGTTTGTATTGTAGGATTTGCCGTGTAATCCAGGCTAGTGATGAAGACCCCTACAATAGTAGAGTATTTAGCTATTGATATACCTACAGTGTGTATTCAGATCCTTGTCCGATCAGTAAGGGTAGTACACGAGGGAGATGCCACATTATAAAATTATACTTGGCAATGTTATTGTTATTCATGCCCCTTTCCATCATCGGACAGGGTTTTTACACATTATAACGCTCTGATAACTAAAACTGCTTTTATATTCGACAATCAACAGAACCCCAATTAGTATCTGTCTCTTTTTCTCCCACATATTATGTATCATAGGTACACATTTCCGCGCGGTCGCTCTATCGGCGCATAAATAATTATATTTAGCACTTAACTATTCTCAAAGTTCATCCAAAATATCGTTCGGCGTTATCGCCGAAACTGTAAATAGGCACTTCGTAGTAAATTACTATTTCAATTTTCCAAGCGACACATTTGATTTATGGTTCATAATGGCAAACTGCCGTTAAATCACCGTGAAAGCAAACTGTTTACTGGGCGTAATAGGACTTCTTCAGAAAATTACTATGTAGTAAATTACTAGGTAGGTACTTACGCATTCTTTTAATTCTAAGAACAAACCGTATGCTTATGAATATTTTTGTTAAAAGTCTTGCTGTAAAAAATATGGCGTAATATAATTGAGCTTTAGAATCCGTCCGGGCAATGCTAACGGTGGAATCAGACGGTTCACTTTTCGTTCATTTCTATTCTTCATTCGGCATATTTTACTCAAAGTGACACATCTGAACATAAAACACACCTTAGTTTACTCAAAGTGACACCCCATCTAGTTGTAGTATTTAGTATAGTTTTACGGTTGTCTGGAAGAGATCGCCAAGAGCGATAAGACCGCCGATTGTAGGACATTGTATTTCTAAAAATAGCCTAACTAGATAATACTTTGAAATTGTGTCCTCAATAAAGTTCTTATTTATTTATTTATTTAAAAGGAAAAAAAGTGCCATAGAAAACCCCAGCTTTCTGAACCGTCTGATTCCACCTTAAGCACAGACAAATGCTAGGTACTAGAAAGTGTAACAATTATTACAAAAAACACAATGAAAGCTTTTGAAGTTCTTTGCAACCTCTATGAAACTGTCTTGATAAATCTCTCGAAAAATATTGTAATTTTGTTTCCTAATAATAAATAATGATCGCTAATAAATCAAACAGAATGCACAAACGTAAGCGACTATAAAATAAGAAGTAGGTATGTTGTAGTCTTCAGGTAGAAAGGGAATGCTTAGATTACATTTTAGCACAAAATCATATTCACTGACGTCATCGGCATCGACGACTTACCATGCCATACTATGTACCTAATTAAGATTAACGAGCAAAACTCTGTTAATCGCTTTCCATTTTTCACTCATCACAACACAAACACTACGTTGGTACAATATTACCTAATGGCTTTCAGTGAATAGTGCTGTGTCTTTGAATACCTTTGTTTATATGCAGAATAAACGCGATTATAATGGTGGAAATCGTTTTTTGAAGCAAAATGAACTCATTATATGTATGTTATGATTTCGATAATGCTTAGAGGTCAATTTTTAATCTTCACAATGGATATATAATATAAAGAACAAAAAAGGCATAAAAGTATGTGGAACTTAAAAAATTTGTCCTTTTTTGCATAATTCATCCAGCAAGAAAATTGGCAGCTATGTATAAAATGTGTACCTACTTAGTATAAATGTACTTATCGATCGAGCGAGCGAAGCGAGCGAAGATCTTAGTGGTAAGTTGGGCGATTTTGCTTTGTATGTTTGTATGTTTGTATGTTTGTATGTTTGTATGTTTGTATGTATGTTTCACGAATTGTTGTTCGCGCATAACTGTCGAACCGTTCATCCAATCTGCATGAAACTCGGTAGGTCAATAGGTTGTAGTAAGGAAATTTACGGTGGAGCATATGAGCTTAATCGATGAAGGGGTTGTGAAGATATTAGGTTCCCAAGGGGGTAATTTTTTTTTAAAGTTACACAAATATATTGAGTGGGGTGTCAAACGAAAGGGCTTATTTTGTACATTCCAAAATGGTTTTTATTTTTAATCTAGGATGTATAGTTTTTGAAATACGACCAAAGAACAAAAACTACGAAACCAGAGCTGCAAGAGCTCCCGTTTCATAGAGTTTCGATGTCTTCGTAGCTCATTGACTGGTCGGTCTTAAAAAGAGAGTGGCATCGTTGCGGTTTGGTTTGCAATGATTTTAGATGCTACTTGATTTATTTTCGTGATAAAAAAAAAATTGATAAAGAATGAAAATTATTGGGGTAAAAAAAGTTAAGTAAACAAATATATTGAGTGGGGTGTCAAATGAAAGGTCTTTATTTGTACATTCCAAAATAGTTATTATTTTTATTCTAGGACGTATACTTTTAGAAATACGACGAGAATTCATAAATATGAAATAAATGAAAAATTAGACACGACATTATGTATTGCATGCATGCTAGTATTTTTACCATGAAGAGCTAGTGCAATAGGCATACTCGGCAGTAGTAGCACTTGAAATTATAGGGGTAGTCAGAAGAAAGTCCAAATGTAAGCCATCTACGGTGCGCGAGATCTCAGTTCGGGGCGAACTACTAGTTTAAAAGTTTTGGCTAGGTTAATCGTCCGTTTAAAGCTTCGTTGAACGCGAGCTTTAATTTTGGTTATAGTAGTGCGTGCTACAGTGTAGTTAAATGGGCAGTAAGGCAACTATAAACTGCGGCAACGATCAAACAGAATTCTAAGCCGAAGCTATTTTTACGTAATTTATGCAAAAGTTTATTTACACCGGCATTGTTACAAATCCACTGAAATGAAACTGTATATCAGTGAAACGTAGGTCAGCGTAAACAAGATTTAATTATAACTTGCTGATGAGATGTTGTTTCCGCTCTCTGTACATTCTGAAGCAATTTAAAGTCGTACAATATTTCATTCTGTAGAACCGTGTGAACTGAATATTTTTGTAGTAGGTAAGCATGCGCTGGTTTTGGCGTGTATTCAAAATACAGGAACAGAGTTAGGTATAATATTATAATGTCTAGTTATATAGTGTATACGATGTCACGTTGAATTAATGAAACACCACGAGGAAGAATATTTTTGTCTCACATTTTATAATAGAAAGTGATTTGGGTCCGGGCACAGTCCAGGGTTGAATAAAATTAGATTTAATAAAAATTAGAATCAAAATAAGGATTTTTGTTTGAAAAAACAAAAAAGGAAGAGATAGGTAGGAAGATTTAATTTTAAATGCGTTCAAAGTCGTAATTGAACAAAGTGCATCTAAAAAATCTAAGTATTTAGAAGCGTCGAAACCGCAACGCATTGCATTTGACTTAGGTAGGTAAGTATACGAAAATAATTTCGTTATACATTAGCGTTTTATTCCTGCGAAGTTTTGACACTGACTTGATATTCACTCGCATATTCCAGTACCAATATTCCTAGGTTTACCAGAAGGGGAACCTGTAATAATGAACTGAAAGTGACATCGAAATTGGCCACAAAACCGGCAACAAACCTCGAGAACTAATAACAGTTGGTCTTGGCAATGACACCGCCGAGCAGACGGGGGCCGGCAGGGAAGGTCAGGGAACGCGACCTTTGTTTCCTTTCAATGTCCCTTGACCGTGATAAATAAAATGTGGGTAGGCAAAATCACAGCAACCTATATTCCTTTCAAAGAGTCTTATCATATTAAAATTCACGCACAATTTACAAAAGAAAAGATTTTTCACTTAAAAAGTTGAATTTCACAAAAAACTCAGTAAATTTTTTTGTGAAATTCAATGGATGAAACGATTAAATAAAAACCTATGGATAGTAAATGTGAATACTTAATTGATAAGTAGGTACTTATAGTGAAAAAGGCTCAATAAATTCCATTACGTTTTCATGGTAAACGTACTGTTGACCTTTAGAACTGAGGAGCATGCCAACCGCGCCTTATTGAGACATTACGTGCCACAACGAGACTCCATAAATACCAATGAATACTTGACTGCGAACGACTGAAGGGAGCTGTAATGTCCTATCGATACGAAGCAAGTTATCAAGCTCGTGCCTCATACCGACTTGGTACTGTTTGACGTCTTGATAAGGCAGGGGTGGTACAGGATTTCAAGGTTATAGCAGTCAACAGTAATGTGATTTGAGCTACGAACGACGCCGACGGGGAAGTTGGATAAATACAAGGTTATTAGGTACCTACCTAGCATTAGTTAACCAGGACCCTTTAGTACAATCGGTTTGACTTTATCTACTCTTGCAAATAACAGAATCTAGCTAGTTTAGAGGACAAAATTAAGCTTTGGACTAATTCGTTTCCTGATTTTTCTTGGTGGAGAGAACATGGACGTGAGAAAACATGGACCTATTTCAAAAAGCATAGTTAAAATATGTGAAATTATATGTGGATACATTATTCATCGTTATCATCTTTCAATAGCACCTACTGTTTGGTATAGGCCCCTTCTTTTTACGCCGATCTTTCCGGTCTCTTGTGAATATTATCCGGTGGTTTCCGACTACACCGGGAATACCGTCGACTTAGCTATCTAAGAAATACATGATAGTAGATCTGCTGCATATGTATTTACTCAATAAAAAAATAGTAAGACTCACCAGTTTTACTGGCATCCTTGATAAGTTCCGAAATGAGATCGTCGCTGACCTCGATCCCCAGATTCCTCAGCATGAACTGCAGCTCCGCCGGCGTCACGTGCCCGTCACTGTCTCGGTCCAGCAAGCCGAAGGCTGTGCGGAGATCTATAACAATAGAAACATGCTTACGTCTGACGGACGGTATCATTTAGGGACGGTGGTAGACCGAACCGATCAGTGAGACATTCGTGATTCTTAAAGATGTGTATATTCGTATGAGCTAGTGTGGCTGACTCTGGTGACAAAGTTTTTAGTCCGCTTGAAGACTTCCTTCATAACTAGCCTATAATTTAAGATGTATGGAGAAAGGTTAAGTTTGAATATAAAATTATACATATTTCAAATGACGTGGATGTCTATGTAAAAAACCTGTCCGATCCCTAATGTATTTTAATGTTAATGGGATTCTTTCCAGGGTTTTCATTATACGCATTGTTTTAATCAATATTAAGAAAAACATGTTTTTTTTTATACCTGTCAAGGGAAAACTTCCGTGAGTAATTTGAATATAAATTAGATCTTGAAAAGTCAGGGTACCGCTATTGAAAAATATTAAAGTACCGCGTCTCTTATGTGATTTTTACCCAAAAATCAAATGGATCTATTTTGAAATAGCCTGCACCAATTTAGCTTAGTCCATAGTGAACCACTAAACTCTAAAAAAACACTAGGTACTGACCCACCATATTACCGAAACCAGAAGTAGGTACTTATTGGGCATCTTAAAGAATCTGGTAAGGAAAACTCCATAACTTTTTTGTTTCGTTTCAAGATCGAAGGTTTATTTATTATTCTGTCTGTGTAGTAGGTAAGTACCTACGAGTACGGTAAAATCTAACCAGCTGGAATCAAACTTTATTTGACAGGATGAAATAAGCAATACCTATACAATTATACCTAGGTATCAGTTTTGAAACTTTCATGAGTTCTACTAAACATTTTAAGTGCATGAAAGCATAAAGGAATTACTCACGTATAATCTTGTCGATTTAGTTGTCGACATCGTTTCGATTCAACCGAAGAAACTTCACTTAGATAAGAGGGAAAGACTCGCGGTACCTACGGTCACTCCTCGCAGTTTCGTCTCACTAACTTATAGCAAGCATTGGCTTTATTGAGACATGAGTGTAAAAGGTTGTTGTTGTTGTTCAGAGGACAAGTGAAATATAAGACATAACTAAGGGGGTAAATATTTTACGCCGACCCCATCTAGGCGGAGAGATGGTGATGACCACACTGTCAGTACAATCACAGAGTGATGATTTTATCAATTTTGGACTTACAAAAATCGTTATCTTTTTTAGCAGCCATAATAACAAAACACAAGGAAGCCGCCGACCCCAACGTGATCAATGCCACCTCGCGACTAGAATTAATTAATGTTATCAGTAGATTTTATCTCGTGTTTAGGACAATATGAGGCTGTAAACATCTGTCTTACATCCGACAATATTGACAAAAGATTACAGTCACTACGAGTATCTATCTTATCGCAAAGCGAGTCAAGTTTGAAGAATTGCCGTCATAAAGGTTGGTAAGATTTTACCGATGCTTTTATCAGTCCAGTCCTGTTAATACCATTGATACATACTTAGCAATACAGTTTAGTTGGTATCATGTCAAAGATTGGGTACCAACACCAATCTTACAGCTTATATCTATAAGCATACTAAACACAACTATAAACAGGTAGAATTTATTGAATTCCATTTGAATCTGCAAGAAGTATTTGAAAGTAGTGTCTGAGAGTAGGAACATTAGTAGATTTACGTGCTTCTTGAAGTTACAAAAATGGAAGATCAGTCATCTTTATTAGATCTTCAAGATTTTTAAAATGCATTCCAAAAGTTGCACCCAGACGGGATTTGAACCCGCATCCTGACTTTACCGTAGGCATACTCTGACTCTGACCTTATAGATCGATTGCCCAGTAGATGAATTAAATGTGCAATGAGCATGGCTACGGTAAAGTCAGGATGCGGGTTCCAATCCCGTCTGGGTGAAATTTGTGGAATATATCTTAAGAAATCTTCAAAGATTTACTTATTTGTAATTGTAGAGTTTGTTATGTAACCAGCGGTGCTTGTGCAAGTCACGTAATGCCTAGTCCCAGCCTGTGTCAGCCTTTATCTTACGTTGCGAATGCCTAGGAACAGCTCACTTTTTTCCTGTTTTAAGAAGTCTGTTGTTTTGCAAACGTAAACAGCAGATTTCGAGGAATAGCACACGTTAATTTCTCGGATGTTCTGAGTTAACCTACGCGTCCACTGGATCGGAATCGGAGCGTACGCTGCGTACGAGGCGTCTCGCCGTCGGTATTTACCGATCCAGTGCATGCTGCACCATAGAAATCAATACAAGGCAACAAATCCTTTCGCTTCGTACTCTCCGATTCCGACCCAGTGGACGCATAGCTTTATACAGTCTGTTACTACGAGCTGCCACCTGCTGTACTCTATTTTAGACTGACTATTTAGTGATAATGACCGGTTTATGCTGTCATTATTTGAGCAACAGTCATCGCCTGTTTCTCGAAATACCCGAAGCGTCCAATACTACAGCAAAAAAAAACAGTAATTTCTTGTAGTTTATGCATACGTAAACTACTTACAAGAAATTACTGTTTTTTTTTTTCGTTTTCGCGCTTAGACTGTGAAGATACGGGCAACAAACGTGGAGCTGACTTTTTTCAGTAATCTTTCTACTAGCCTAGGTACAAATTTTACTAATAGGTACCTATTATAAATCTGAAAGTTTGTGAGTATGTTTGTCAGCAGATATTAATTTGTGTTTTAATCGCTCGTTATCCAGTGGACCGATGAAACTTGGAAATGGTGTAGTTCTTGACTTGGAATAGTCAGCCTTCCCGCGACCACGGCTGGTGCAATCCAGTCGAAACGTCGGTCGGTCGGGCTCAATATAAAGGTAAATTACGTGATAAATACCCGGATACATATATATTTGTAATTGGAATAGTATACAGGCTAGTATGATGATATAACGCCGCAGATAGAAACTTGTAAAAAAAAAAGGTCTTATTAAGACCACTAGAATTCCTTTAAACTTTTCTTATTGAGTAATGCCTGCTGACTTTGAGCTTTTATTGATAACTACTCGTTGAATGTTAAAATGTTATTCAGGCCGGCCGTATCTTTCAGTAATCGGTCAAAAACCAACTCGAGATGGATGAAGCCATATCGCATATCATGCCAGTGTGGCGTGTCGAGAACGTGTTTTGTATTTTCTAAATGTAAGATAACAAAATTCAAGTGTGAATGCGAAAAGGGAGTTTATATTTCCATGTAAATCACACATTTTCATTTTATTTAAACTACGTAGTAGGTATGGATGTCCATTTGAGCTGGTGGCTAACTCTGGTGACGGAGATTTTAGGCCGCCTAAAGGCCTCCGTCCGTCATGGCTTAACGACTTACAAACCAGGACTGAAAATAACGAGTCTTTCTGCTTTCGAAGCACGGAAACACTCATATATAAAGAGAGTGGGCACACTACGTTTTTCGTACGTTCCCACTCGTGCCCACGCCCTTGCCACTTGCGGTAACTCATCCCGAGTATAACCGCTCATCTAATGAGCGTTAGATGTTCTTTAAGCGTTCTGCAAGCTGCGCCACGAGTGCTTCAACTAAAGCTAACTGTGTATAAACGTAATTATTTATTATCCTGATATAAATGTTGTTTAGAACAGGCACTCAGAAGTACGCGTAAACATAATAAACTATACAAGTATTAGGGATTACTTTTATCGGTGTTTTTATCAGACGTCCGTATATTTTGTTTGTATAGAGAACAGTTATAGGTACTGAATCATGATAATGTTAAACAGTTCCAAAAATATTTAAGTAGAGAACCTTGCCTAAGATACTTCCAAGGAATTTCTATACTACGTACCTGGAATGCTGACTGAGACAGAAAACAAGGTCCGCTTGAGAGATAAAACTTGGGCGGCGTGTCTCTTTCTAAAGGGTGACCATAAACTAAACATTCCTAGTCCCTAAGGGGCCTTTTCCATCATTTTCTGATTTACGTGATGTTTCAGGGCATGATTTTTGAATTAAAATACTGATACAATTTTGATCCTTCATTTTGATTCTTAAATCTTGAATCTTGATTCTTGAATCTGAAAACTGAAATTTTGAATCTTGAATCTTTGAAGTGACAGCTGTCAAACTTCAAACGGCCATATCTTGGAAACTACTCGTCCTAGACTCCCCGTTCTCAGTTCAAATGAAAGCTATGACCAAGATCTTCATTTGAAGTGACAGCTGTCAAACTTTAAATGGCCATATCTCGGGAACTACTCATCCTAGACTCCCCGTTCTCAGTTCAAATGAAAGCTATTGAAGAGATCTTCATTTAAAGTGACAGATGTCAAACTTCAATCAGCCATATCTCGAAATCTACTCATCCTAGACTCTTCCTTTTTAGCTCAAATGAAAGCTATGACCAAGATCTACATTTTCAATAACAGCTGTCAAAATGACATCTGTCATCTGAAATGTAGGTCTTGGTCATAGCTTTCATTTGAACTGAGAACGGGGAGTCTAGGACAAGTAGTTCCCGAGATATGGCCATTTGAAGTTTGACAGCTGTCACTTCAAATGAAGATCTTGGTCATAGCTTTCATTTGAACTGAGAACGGGGAGTCTAGGACAAGTAGTTCCCGAGATATGGCCATTTGAAGTTTGACAGCTGTCACTTCAGATGAAGATCTTGGTCATAGCTTTCATTTGAACTGGGAACGGGGAGTCTAGGACGAGTAGTTCTCGAGATATGGTCATTTGAAGTTTGACAGCTGTCACTTCAAAGATTCAAGATTCAAGATTTCAGATTCAAGGTTCAAAATTCAAGAATCAAGGATCGAAATCCAGGATCGAAATCCAAGATCGAAACCAAGGATCGAAATCAGGGATCGAAATCAAAATCAAGGATCAAAATCAAGGATCTAATTCAAGGATCTCTAATTCAAGGATCGAAACCATGAATCGAAATCAAGCGCTGATTTTGTCGAGCGCGATAAGGTAAAAACACAGAATTGAGAATAAGACTAGAACTAGTAAGTAGGCGGGGCCCGCGTAGCACCAAGTAAGCGCATTGCGCGCACTTCAACCTCCGCATACTTCAGTCGTGTTTGACGTCTTTCACAAGGAACATAGGTAGGAAAAATCAGAAAAAAATAGAAAAATGCCGTATTGTGCTATTATAAGCTGCAAAAACGATAGCCGCACCAAAAATGTAACAAAAGGGAGCATATCGTATCACCGGTAAGTATTATTTTATTGTTTTAAAGCGGTTTTGTTTGGTTTGTTTACAATTCAAAACCGTCAAACAAAAATAGACTGTGAACATTATTAGTTAAGGTCGCGTTTCTCATAAACCTCAACTTTCGCTACTCAATTAGGGATGTTACCCCATTATACTGATGAATGTGTTATCGAATACTTTATTGGTTATGATCATGTAAATAGTATTAAGGCGTTGATTTTTTTTTTGCAATAGTGATGATTTTATTCTGAACTGGCTGACGCCCGCGGCTTCACCCGCGTGGACTACTTTTTTGTTTATCCCACGGGAACTGTGCATTATTTCGGGATAAAAAGTAGCCTATGTCCTATTCCCGGTCATTATCTATCTATGTTTCAAATTTCAGCAAATCGGTTCAGTGATTGTCGAGTTATAGAGGAACAAACATACAAACATCCAAACTTTCGCATTTATAATATTAGTGTGATTCGTATGATTTATTTACTATTCTTATTCTTTTCTTATTCTTATTTAAGACTTATGGTGCCCGCCCTGTGGCTGGGTAAGATGAAAATTAGAAATATTTTGAAGAAATAACGTAAAATCTTCTGGTTTCAGTTTTCCCAAGGCACCAGATAAAAAAAAATATGGATAGATGCAACTGTACCTACACCATAAAAAGAAAACACAAGAAGAAAAAAGAACCATTATTTTAAACAGTGATACAATTTACAAGTTGTAAACCTTTGATTGTGTAAATAAAGAAAGAAAGATAAGAAAAGCTTTTTATTTCGACCACCAGAAATATAACCTGACGTGCTACCTAGGAAGATTAAACTGAGCGTGCTACCGATCTTTACACATCAGTAGGTTGGTAATAATAATCGATTTCGATACGTCTTGTATTCTCATTGGCACATCACTAATCGAGTAGCAAGTATAGTCATTGTATTATCAATCTTATATCTGGTAAATATAAGATTGATAATAAAAGACTAACTGATAGCGCCATCTCTCGTCAAGTAGCTTGTTTTGTTGTCATTCAAGTAACAGCCATTGCATTATCAATCCTATTCCGACGTGTTAGAGACTAAAAGGAAAAAAATACTGAATGAAAATGTTTCGCAAAGCGCCATCTTTTGACAAGTAGCAGTACTGTTTATTTTATTAAGTTTAGAACCATGTTCCGATAGGCCTAAGGTTTATTATCAATAAAATTAGTTTTATGGTTTTAGGTCCTTTTTAAGGTTCTCTTTCGACCAATCATAACTTTTATTTCTAAGTGTGTTTTATTTTACGTGTGTGAGTTTGGCGACACTGGTTCTCTTAGTAATAAGTCAACATGCTGCTTCTACTTGCGTAAGCGAGCGATTCTGTGTTCTGTGGGTAAAAATATCCTGAAATTTAAATGACATGGGCACACTACTAATCCTACAACGAGTGTGAAAGAGACAAAGCACCCAAGAAAGCCTTCCCAACAAGACCAACAATCCTTACAACCAAGATTAAATGATAATAGATCGTTGTGTAGTCGTGATAAGGTTCAAAATCCTTTGTACATTAAATGTCAGTTAGAACTCCAGTTACGTAGTTTAGAATCTTCTTGGATACTTCCAACCAATCGCAATCTAATCTATTTTTTATAATTCTCTTTATTTCCTCGAACCTTGTCAATTTTATTTGTCAAGTACTGTCAGTGCACGCCACGCAAAGAAAACATAATCCCATCAAAAACATAACATGTCGGTCATTCTCAGGCGCAGCATTTTTTCGGTGGCACAATTTTTTTTTAGAATTTGGATGTTTTGACATGAAATATCAAATCTAGATTTAATTTAGTAATTATTATTACAAGAGGGAACTCTTAAAGCCTAACGGTTAAAAAGTTATTTGATTTTGAAAAATTGGTGCCCACCGAAGTCAATATTCTAATCACCGAAATCAAATTCATTAAAATTTGGTTAAAAAGTCAACAGTCTTTAGTTCGATCTATAATTATTACATAAAAAATTAGGTATTTGTAGATAAAAAATCATTTCAAAAAGGGGTTACATCATTAAACCCCTTGAAGGAGTTAAATTATGTTTCAAAGTTTGTATGGCGATATAATACTAGTAGTTCTCCCCGAACTGAAATCTTGCGCATCGTAGATGGCTTACTTTTGGACTTTCTTCTGACTGCCCCTATACTTTCAAGTGCTATTACTGCTGAGTATGCCTATTGTGCTAGCTCGTCATGGTAAAATTACTGGTATGCATGCAATACATAATGTCGTTTCTAATTTTTCATTCATTTCATATTTATGAATTCTCGTCGTATTTCAAAAAGTATATACGTCCTAGAATAAAAATAATAACTATTTTGGAATTTTCAAATAAAGACATTTGACACCCAACTCAATATATTTGTTTACCTACCTTTTTTTTTACTTCCCTTGGGAACCCAATAAGCTCACAACCCCTTCATCGATTAAGCTCATATGCTCCACCGTATATTTCCATACCACAAACTATTGACCTACCAAGTTTCATGCAGATTGGATGAACGATTCGACAGTTATGCGAGAACAAGAATTCGTGAAACATACAAACATACAAAATACAAAGCAAAATTGCCCAACTTGCTACCAAGATCTTCGCTCGCTCGATCGATTAGATAGACATTTTGATCGGATGGTAAACGATTCCGGCTGTCCAAAAGTCAAGAGCTAGGAACACGTCCTGGCTGGCATCCACCCGAGCATATACTACTTAAAGTTAGTCTCTCATTTGCAGAATCCAGCCGCTTCAAACCTTGTACTAGGTACTACTACAGGTGGCTGCCTGATTTGGCATTAGCTCCTCTCATTCACATACTGACGGATGCTTTCCTCACTAGTTGACGGGGTCTAGTTGGGATATATTATAAGCCGATGGTCGTTTCAACAACCTGCAGGGCGAACCTGGCAGAGCGGAGGGCTATCCCACGTCAGTTGGGGGTAGGCTTCAGCCGATGCTTCTTATCTATGAGAAAAAATCCATCCACGTCAGTCCTCCTCACATCACAAATGGGTACCTATTTCCTGTTGTGTCAGAATTTTCTGTCGCTTTCACCGCGTCAGGTGCCGCTTTAACGCTTGGCACCTGACGCAGTAGCAGTCTGGCGGAACAATCAGTGGACTCCCGTTTCCGCATTTGGACTCGATGGTGGTCCTTTATGCGTGGGGATAACCTGGCTCGTTAGGTACGTAGCCAACCTAGCTCTCCTAGAAGCACAACAGCTTCCTGGGGTCTTCACCGGCTTAGAGGAGCGACCTCGGGATACTGAAGATTTGTTGCCATTGTGTTGCTACACCGCACATTCCAGGACTACGTGAGCAGCTGATTCTTCTTCGCTTAGACATCCCCTGCACAGTGGACTGTCCGTGGCACCGATGTTGTACAGATGTGTGTTGAGAGTACAGTGTCCTGTCAATGTCCCTAAGATTATTTCGAGGTCTTTTCTTTGTAGGTTCATCAGATGACACTCTGAAGTGTCGGATTGTCTGTCTCCAGCGATAGTTGTGTAGGTTTTGGGTATGTTGTCGCATCCAGATGCGTAGTTGAGAAAAGGGCGTAGGCAAGAATGAGGTTGGGCTCTAACTCTTTAGGTTGAAAGCTGCAATTGAGCCGTTCTTTTATTTTTTATAGATGCCGACACTAATCTGGGGCACCTTTTTTATGCCAGCTTTCTCTATGATTCAATACAATTATCATAAATCAGGAAACAGCACTATAAGTGCTATGAAACTGTCTTTACCCTTCATATATTTCCACGGAAAACACTGAAATCAATACCACCGGAATCAAAATTATGAGCAAAATCCTAGATATTTTTAAAAGTAACCAAAATTTTGAATATTAGTCTGCATAATGGAAATCTAGTATCTCTAAGATACACTTTTGTTATAATTAGAAATTAATTGCTTGAATGGATTTGAAAAAAAATATTACACCGAACTCATCTTGGAGGGTATACCAAGCCACCGAAAACAATTTTGTTCCTCAATAAAAGAGACACACAGTGACCCACAGACCTGGTTGTCCTCTCCACCAATGCGGAGGGGCTGATAGTTATTCTTACTCTAACAACTGTTCTTGCAACTATTAGAGAACAGGGTATATGCGTAGATCGGTGCGCGCCACCGATATCAATTCAAAACCTCGGACGCGACTAAAACTACTTGTAACTTATTAACGAAAGCCTAATATTTATTGGGAATATTATAAAATAAGCTAGTAATTATCTGGTTTCTTGTGAATATATTCAAAGTAGCACCACGTTTTATAGAGAAAAAGATAAAAAATAATTTACATCGCAAAATGTGCTTGGGACATGCCACCGAGGCTCAAATTTCAGCGATTTTTATTTTTTTTAACTATTTTAAATTTATTTTATTAAAAAGAAAACATAGACTTCTTCTAGTATTCGATCATAACTATCATACAAAAAAGAATCAAGCTTTTAGAAATCTATTTAATAGAGGTTTTTGGCCCGGACGGTTTTTTTGAGGCGTTTGCGAATGGCCCATGTACAAAAATGCGCAAGTCTCGCAACGCAGTTCTTCTGCCGTAAAAAGTTGTGAAATCGGATGTAAACCAAGTCGGTATAGAGTAACTTGGCAATCGCACACAGCAACCTCGTAACGTTTTATGTAGATTATTTTGCCGTGTGTGTTTGCCAAGTTACTCTATACCGACTTGGTTTACATCCGATTTCACAACTTTTTACGGCAGAAGAACTGCGTTGCGAGACTTGCGCATTTTTGTACATGTTATGTTTTTGATGGGATCTCACTTCTTTTTGTAGGTAGTCCTCCTATTTTTCTTTTACCTATTACATCTTGTGCCTTAGCTGCGGGCTTTCTCATAGCCCACTCCCTGTCTCTGTGGGCTTTTCTCAGAGGCTTTTATGTATTGATTTTTGACAAGTCTGGACGGTAAATGCATCTAGTCTATTATATTCAGAGCAGACTCAGAATACAACCAAAGTTGACATTGATTAGATGTAAACCGCCTAGACTTGTCACTCTCGAAAGTGCCACATACGCTTGACCGCATGTAAATACTGATGAACCAATGTCCATCAATGCACAAGTTACTTACTATTTTTGCGGACAAGTACAAGATTAGAAAATATTTTTTTGAAAATAACTACAAGGTTATGATGTCCAGTAGGTATTTATTTAAATAGTGTAGATTAATAAAGGTTTCGGTTTACTAAATAAGTACATAATTTTTTTTTGTAATTACCTACTTATTTGACTTGTTTCGATACTGTATCGATACAAAATATCGTTTCATATCCCCTGGATCGATACCAGTATCGATACAATGCATAACGATCCATTGCGATCCGTTAGACCACAGAAATGAGGGGATTCTTCTAACACAGGTTTCATAAAAGAAAACATAAATTAAGAGATCTCAACCCAAGTACAACTTGTTTTCAATGAACAAATGATTTTTTTTTAATGAAATATCGATACCTACAATCCGAAATATCGAACATCCCTACACTGCGGAACATCATACTCAACTCAACACTAGCTGCAACACTATACAACTCAACACTATACGGAACGAAACGTCACGCGCTCCGCGCGGTACAGAGAAATGGCGGCACGGCTCCTAGCACAAGCAAATTATAATCTAAAGTTACATAAATTAAAATCGGGACTAATAATTCAGAATGTCAGAGTTTTCCCTTGCTATACACACTAAACTATACATGTGTGCCAAATTTGGAGTTTGTAAGTCTGCTAGAAATACCTTATTAATTTTGATGATCGGTGAGTCAGTGAGTCAGTGAGTCACTTACAAAATCAAGGAATTTGACTTGCAATAATTCCTAAACTACTGGTCCAAATTTAATGTTATTTGAAAATATATCTCGCTATGTGATGCCCTCTTGGTCACTGAAAATTTAGGCTTCTAGTCTTTTCCACAACGAAGTTACGAGGGGTCGAAAATGGCCCGAATGGCTTCGAGAAAAGGATGGTACGGCCTGCTCGACTTGGCGGTGCACTGCCGTGCACCCAGATAAGGAAGCACTGAGGGCGCTACTCACACACCTGCCGCAGGAACAATCTAGGGTGCATGGCGGTTGTGGCGATATCCTCTACACACTTGCCAAATTGCCCCTGCATGCCTACACACATCACAATTAAGGATGCAATTAAGGGTCATCCCCACTCCTACACCCTAGATTGCCCCTGCGACAGGTGTGTGAGTAGGGCGCTTTAACATAGACAGACATTAATTCACAACTTGGCACACAAAAGGTACAAATCTCAAAAACAATAAACACAAAGAAACAAGAGACAGATGCTGCTGCAGAATCGGAACGTCCGCAGCGTTATGCTGCCTTTACATTAGACTGCTTGCAGAGCACTGAATGCTTGTTCATTCATAAATTAGTGCTCTGTCTCGCTCGTTAGCCTAAGAATTGCGTATTGTGCATCCTACTCTTACAAGGCTTACTGACTGGAGTTAGCCGCAGTTAGCCTCAGAGTAAGAGTAGGATGCACAATACGCAATTCTTAGGCCAAAGAGCGAGACAGAGCACTAATTTAGCAGTTAGCACGCTGCATGCAGTGTCGTGTAATGTGGGCTTCAGCAGTGTCAGTTGCAGTGTGACGTCATCGAAGAAATGCCGATGCATGCAGTGCACGCAGTACCACAGAAATCCATACAAAGGAACAAATCCTGACGCAGCGGACGCTCCGATTCCGATGCTATGGACGCACAGCTTTGGACGCGTATTTTGGTACAAAATCGAACAAACTCACTCATCGGAACTCTTTTACTGATTTTCTACTGTTGCGTGCTTGCGTGCAGTTCAAAAATCTATCTTATTTCTTGGGGGCTTAGAATCCTCATTCGTGGCTCAGTTAGCAAGGCTCGTCCATCGTGGCTCAGTTTGCTTCGGGTCATTTTGATGCCATAACTCGGCAATTTGGCACAAGATTTTTCGGTCGAGGTACTATTATTTTATTCTTTAGTTGAGTTAAGAAACTACTCTTTGTAGAGTAAAAGATGCTACCATGTTTTATTAGCATTCATTGAGTAGCTCAATCGGAGAGCATTCAACTAACGCTTTACCGAGTCGTAACTAAATAAAAAATATTCGAAAATGGTTGTTTTATATCTGAAAATGCACTTAATGTTTCCCTGTCCATTATCCCAAACACATTAAACTCTACCTTTTCTCTAATCCCTTTAATTTTATTTACTTACATTTGTTATTATGGGCAGTGCGAAAAAAGTTAATGAATAACCAACTACATTAACCCATGACCTTTAAAAGCTATTTGTGAAAATGTATCATAATTGGTGTTCATGGAAAGTGCGATGGTGTTGATTGACAAATAGACGTAAACAATATCCATTGCCAGCGACCCTTAGCACCAGTATTTGACATTCTTGAGTCTCTTGCGAGCGACTTACTTTTGGTAGGCCAAGATTTGTTTAATAACTAAGCTCAGAAAAAAATTTAAGTAAAAAATATAATCTCTATTCTTCCTCTTGCCCTTATCCCACTAGGTGGGGTTGGCAAAGCATGTTTTCTTCCACTTCCCTCTCGAGTTAACGCGCTCTCGCGGTCTTCCCCACTCAGTGATGGTATCTGGTGATGATGATGAATAACCTTCCTCAAGAGTTTAGCTATCAAATGCAGAAATAATTATTCAAATCCGACTTGTAGTTCCTGAGATTAGCGCGTTCAAACAAACAAACAAAAAAAAAACTTCCGCTTAATTAATATTAGTACAGATTGGTATAGTATAAGTTAGCAAGTAGTAGGTAAAGTAAATAAATTCTACTAACTGGTGTTAACATTTTCACCCACGCTACAGACGAACCCACTGATGGGGTCGATACCAGTCCAACTGTCAAGGACATGGATGCTTTGCAAACCACCCCTATAGTAGAATTATACAATGAATTAACACCTCTACCGCAGCTTTTTCATTAATTTAGCTATAAGCTAGAGTAACCTGATGTAGCATTTTTTCAGTGCAAATAGAAATCACGAGGAGTTTACAACTTTATTCTACTACTCCTGATAAAGCGATTGGATTTCAAACCGTCACTGAACACTACTTTATGGAAAGTGCGAAATGTAAACCTAAGCATGGCAATTTTTTTTATTAAAAAAAAAATTCTAACTGCTTAATAAGCTTAAAATATTTTGGACACCTGAAAATTTAAGCCGTAGTATTCGAGAAAATATTAGCACGAATTGGGCTCATTCATTATTTTCATTAGCTACACAAACAAGATTTTGGCTCACCGATTTTAATACTTTGTCAAAGTAATAAACGTTTGAATAAATAATTTAATGTCATTACGACCCTCATTTTGAGTTCGTAGACGGCTAAAGATAGCGCATCGACTATTAACAGCCAACATAATCATATTTTAATGTTGAAACTGTTTGTTTATGCGTTCTAGTAATAAATTGTTGCAATTTAATGTAATTATTAGCATTTTGTGACGAACACAGCTGTCGCGGTCCACATGAAATCTGTACTAATATACTATAATCGTAATTGCAGTCATGAACCGATCGAGCAAGCAATCTTAGTGGCAACTTGGGCGATTTTGCTTTGTATGTTTGTTGGTATGTTTGTTTTCTTATTCTCGCATCGCATAACTATCGAACCGTTAATCCAATCTGCATGAAAATTGGTAGGTCAACAGGTGCTAGGGAAATTAATGGGGAGCATTGAGCCTAATGGATCAAGGGGCTGTAAAGATATTGGGTTCCCAAGGGGGTAAAAAAAAGCTATAAGTACCTAAATAAAAATATATTATAGTGGGGTGGCCAAGGAAAGGACTATTATTTGCACCCACATTAAAAAAATAGTTTTTAATTTTATTCTAACATGTATTGTATACCTAGTTTTTAAATACAATAAAAAAAGAAAAATTAAGAAACCGCTGTAACCAGAGCTCCCGTTTGTTAGAGTTCGAAGTGTTCGTAGTTCAGGTACCTACCAGTTAACCAGGTAACTTGAACCAGTTAATACCAGCTTATCTATTTCTAATGAAAGAGAGTGGTATCGTTGAGATTTGCAATGATTTTAGTTGCTACTTGATATTTTTTTTATTGTAGAGGTTAAATTTTGGATGCAGGAGCTAATTTGGGAAACCACTCATCTGAATTTAAAAAAAAAATCACGTGTGGGTGGAGCTGCAGGGACCCTGAGTCTTATATAATGATACGAGACGCCGCGGGCGGTAGCTTCTCAATAATATCAAAATTATTGTGTGTATGTATGTATGAGTAAACGTAGAATTTGTCACTGTTAGATACTATTAAATGGCTTTTAGTTTATATGCAAGTCTAAGACACTTTTAGAATAAGGAAACAGCTAGGTAGGGAACATACAAATTAGCAGACGTTACAACTGTTTATCAATTCAAATAATGTATGTACCTAATACTATAGACTAGGGCACCTAATATGTACTAAATTGGAGTATTGCACTAAGATAAACGTTACCTAAACCATATAGCTAATACCTACAGTATGAACACTTTCAAAAATGTAATACTTATTCAAATTTATGATTTTAATGCAGTCACAAGAGTTAAAGATAACTTGTCTAGTTTCTAAATGCAAATGCAATTTGCTCTCTGCTCACAATAATCATAACTTCGTCGGGACCTTGGAGGGCATACCTACCTACAGGGAGTTAGTGAACCTTAATATTTTATTAATTTACTTACTTAGAAATAGGGGATTTTTTAAATGGATGGGCTTCGTATGAGATGAGAGTGAATGAAGCGGAAGACGTGTGTCAGGATCGTAGCAAGTGGAGATCTGTGGTCTCTGCCTACCCCTATGATGGGAAACAGGCGTGTGTTATAATAAACTATGTATGTATGGGCTTTGTAAAGTCTGTGTAAATAAGATAGGTACCTATATGTGTGAAGGGAGTGCAAAATGTTGTGTTGACCCCACTTAGGATAAGAACAGAGAAATGATTTTTTGTTATATGTAAGTACTGATTTTGTGTATCCTGTAAGTACCTACAACGATTTAATTAAACCGTCAAAACATTTTACTAAGGGCTGATTTTTCAATACCTAGATAACTTTTATCCGAGGAAATAAATATGCGTTTTGACAGATATTGTATTGAAAATATGTCATAACGCCATATTTATTCCTCAGATAAAAGTTATTTATCGATTGAAAAATCAGCCCTAAGTGCACTTTTGTAAAAAAATATTTAAAAATTAGTACTTATACGATATCAGCAGTAAGATTAATTTGAAATTGAATAAAATGTGCTACGATCAGCTGTTTATGCCACTTGCGACCCCTCATCCAAATTATGAACGCTTATATTAGAACGTCGCTGTATCAAGAACGGCCTCGAGTGCTTCTAAAACAAAAATATAACAAATATGTACTTACTGTTGAGCATAGCTTCACTGGGTGCAGGTACCACGGGCCTGTCGTCCACCGGAGACTGCTTCTTCTTACTCTTTTTCTCATCATCAGTCTGTGAAACCAAACAGGCGTTATCAGACATACAATACCACGTTACACGATCAATAGTTTAATCCGACTGCGTCGCTATCGCGAGTATCAATAAGAAAGGTCCAGTAAATGGTTCGGGCATTTTATCAATTTACTGTTCTTATCAATCTTGTCATATTTTATCGGACAATTGTCTGATCAATGTTGTTTATGCAGACAATTTGCTATTGAACTGAAACCGTGAAGTGTCCATGTTTTTAGCTTACTCTTGTGCCGGTTATCAAAGTAATCTTTATCTTATCTATAGGCGAGCATAGACGCACTTAACTCATAATTGTACTTAAGTACAGGTGAACTGAAAACGGTAAAACACAGAAATATCCATCATTTTGGGAAAATACACTAAACTAAACGAATCTTTTTGAATAAAAACATTCACGAAATTGCATTGCAAACCGATATAAGTATTTAAACATTTATTGTAAGATTGAACTTCAAGCGGGTATTTTCATCTTCATGCCATGTTCAAAGCTCTGATCGGACATGAAAATACCAGGAAAGCTCTCGAATGAACACTATAAAAGTTTTCAATCGAAAATTCAATTTGAAAAGAAACCATAATAACCTTATCTATCGACACAACGAATATTATTGTTTCTGAGTCAAGAATTAAATAAAGACTAAGGTGATCTTACCGTGTAATCTAACGTGGAAAGGTAATAGTTTTAATTTAATCCTTAGAAAACATCCTATAATAGGGAAGTTCCTATTTAATCCTTCTCGATAACGTCTCGTCCCGTCTGCGTCTGAACATCTTTTCAGAAATGTACAGTAGTAGTAGCAGCTTCAAAAATGTAACAGTTTGAAGAATCCTTCCAGGTAATTTGGGTTACGTTTTATGATGCCTCGCAGACGGCAGGGCTCCACCAACGGAAGTAATTCCCGCCCACGCCCTTGTAATGCCTAAGGTCGTTTCTTTTCTTACTAGTTTTTAGGGTTCCGTAGTCCTGACAAGGAACCCTTATAGTTTCGTTATGTCTGTCTGTCCGTCTGTCCGAGGTTTTGCTAAGAGACTGTTTATACTAGAAAGCTGTAATTTTGTAAGAGTGTGTTGTGTATATCAATTACGCCGACAAAGTGGTAAAATAAAATTTATTAGTTTAGCAGTAATAGTCGTTGAACTTGGGTGTTGGATAATTTTGTACCAAATAAATAAATAAATAATCCTTAGAATAAATCCTTTAAAGTGACTAAGATGAAGTAGTTGCTTGTCAACAACGGAGCAATAACGGGCTACTACGGAACCCTACATTGCGCGTGGCCCGACACGCACTTGGCCGATGTTTTTTTACGATTTGTTTTCGTCGGTTGTCCACGGACAAACCTTTTACCGCGCGATGGTCAGCAATGTCTGATATATCAACGGATGTTACCGAATCGATATCGAAGGTGAAAGCGTCTCTATATAAGTATTTTTGCTGGTGTAAGAATTTCAGTACAAAGTGCCTATAGTTATATTTTTGTATGTACCGTCCATTCTCTCATTCAAAAAGTTTTTTACTATGTGCATAAAAAGTTTTCGCAAAAATTACGCCGGAATTCGAACTTTCGGTGTGATCATCAAAGGTGCATTCCACTTGGCCAACAAAACTGTATATTTTTTAAAGAATTACTTAATTAGGCATCATTTTGAATCGTTGTTGTTCATTGTTGATATCAGGAATCGTTTAAAACAAAGCATAAAATTGAAATAAGATTGCTGCTACCTGTCATGGTGTGCTTTGTACCGAAATTCCTTAATTTCAATAGAATGGATTTTCCTGCCAAGGAGTACAGAGAGAATGAATTTTGAAATAAAATTACTTCACATAAAAGACGCGCGCAAGCGTTCATTAATTCTAGAACAGGAGTTGGTCTAATAAGGGGAAGAATAAGGCAGAAAAGCCAGGAATCTGCAAACTTGCAGTGAAAGCTTTACTAGAAATTCCCTTTTTAAAATCTAAGCATAGTCTTGTAAATCCGCCTTTTGAGGTCGTAGAAAAGAGCAAGCCAAGGTGAGACGCATCTTTGTTACCCACACCGTTGCATCCATTGTTTTTCGTGAGATCTGTGGGAACACCCACGCGACAAATGAATACTTTATGAATAGGTTACTACTGTTGGAACTAGAGGAAAGGAAGCGGGAAGCGTCATACTAAAAGAACGCACGCTATCTTGAACTTATTTAGACGACGTAGGCGTCATAGAAATGACGCCTACGTCGTCAAAATAAGTTGGTAACTGCCTTCTGTGACAGTATGTAACTTATGCGGACCAATCCGACCATAGACGTTCTAGTAATTCGATCAAACAGGCTAGTTCAAACTGTTTGACGAAATAGAAATACGAAAATTATTTATTCATGCCTTTTGACAAAATTTTGAAATTTTTGATCAAATTTTCCCACAGATATTCATGGCAATATGAGAAAACTGTTTGAACCACCTATTTGATAAAATTACTTGAATGTCTATAATGGCCAGCATTATGCCAGTCCTGATAAAGAATGTTAACATCGATGTTAACTCAAAGATAAAGTATCGTTCCTTCCTGTGTTAATGAGCTTATGTGCCAAATATCAGTTTTAGATGTTTTATCAAACCCCTCGTTTTTTTTCTCTTTATTGTGGCTTCGACTCGAGGGGGTTAGCTTAAAGCTCTGAAGCTCGTAATACCATTTACACTCCAAAATTGTGCAGAAACTCGTTGAGTCTGCAAGAGCTTGCATACAAAATTATATATTTTGTCACCCTCGTAAAACTAAATGCTTATGTTGAATCGTGGATTTCGAGATTTTGTTTGTGCGAGACCTTGACATAACTGTGGCGCGATTGCCGCAGAGTCCGATGCCAATTTCTTCTCGGATATCTACCAATTGGCCGATAACCATGCCAAATCTAATAAGTAGGTGAATCTATGACGACCTAATTAAACTATCTTTAAACATGACTCTAACTACCGTCTAGTGTCAATTATTTATTTATGAAGATTCAATTTGTGAGACTTATAAGTCCAACCGTAGAATTGAAATACCTACTTAGGTACTTATAATTTTTATCTTATTTATTTATAACCTTTAGAGTTTTATATACCTACGCATATGTTTTCCATAATAAAAGTGTCATTGAAAAAGGCAGTAGTCCCTACATCCGACATATGTGACTGAGAAGAGTTCGTATGAAAATAGATGTTGGCACAACATCAATTGGGAACCGTAAACACGCAAGCTTTGTGAAAAAATGTGACATGCTGCTTTCATAGGTAAATAAACCGAAGAGTGATGTATTGCCCACAAAGTAGCACCTATCTACACATTCATACAAACTTCTTCAAAGACGGCCCTAAATCACCAGCTTAATTGTAAAGCAAATATTATGCGAAAATACACATCTGGAGTTTAATTATCGAGGATATGGTATGGGATGAGGGAACTGAGAAAATAGCAATAATCTTCGTTCTGGGAAGCCTTGGCTCTTGGCCTCTTGTTGCTTTAGTGTGTCCAAGGACGGTGTTTTTTTGTTACTGAAACGACCACAACATCCGGCCCATCTTTCAAAATTTGTCCAACAGTGATGTTACATAGGTAATTATGTGATTTGAAAGCTCTTTATTTATTTCATTCTATTACAGCTAAGTTCAAATCTAGCGCGAAAATAGTATTTTGGAGCAAAAATGGTGCGAAAATGGTTTATTGCAAGAATACCTTTATACATTTGCAATTGTGCTTTACAAGGTTGCACAAAAATTGCAAAATGAAAGCTCATATGGATTTAAAGATTCTTTAATCACTTCACTTGAGAAAGACAGAAATACCTAATCAAGTAGTTATCTTTGATAGAACTTTAGTTGAATGTCTTGCATATTTTTCTCTTCACAATTGTATGTGATCGATAGCGTCTTTTGCAGTTGTTTGTGACGTATTTTGACTGCCACTGTCCACGCTACCAAAATATTATGAGCACTCCTTGAGTACACACAGAGAGCGTTGAATAAACTTAAAGTCACGAGGATGACAAACTACAACAATGTAAACAATTAACAATGTTCGTAAAGCCGCAGTCAAACAGATGACCAAAACTTAGCTGGAGTGGAACGCTTTAGATTGCTGAGAAATGTTGACAACACATGCTACATATTTCAGTGGTCGTTCCACGCCGGCTTTTGAAGGATTCTAAGCATTTGTGTTGAGAAATGACGGGAGATGTAGGCAATACTGGCGGGGCGGCCGAGAATTCAGAATTTCACATCAGCGGTTAGCTATTGCCTCCTTTATTGCTATTCAAAGAAATGGTATTGGCATTCTTTGACGTTTAAGTCCTATAAATTCTAATGGATGGTGGAATAAATTCACATTTGCGTCGCAGATGTAAAATAGTAACGTTTTCAGTAACACTTCATTCATAGAATAAATTTTTCGGCTCATTTTGAATAAGTAATACCTACCTACTTCAAACCAAAATAGTCTCAACTAAACCTATGTGCCAGAAAAGCTAAAAACACTTGGATTCAGTCCATTCGAGCTTCAGTAACAAAAGCTTCGTAAATGACCACTAAGTATGTAAGTACCTATATAAAATGTTTTATTGCAATTATGTAATGTAACGGAATATCTTAAAATAACTCACTTTTCTCCTACTTCTCGATGTGGTAGCCATTCCCTGCAAAGAAAAACAAAAGGTTTATTAGTTTATTCATAGATGTTATAATTAATGTACTTAATAATATTCAAGTAGGTACCTAGTTATGTAAATAAAACATGCATAAACATAAAAAACTGATTCATTGATACGAAGGACAATAAAATTTATATTACATTAGTTATATTACATTAGTGTTACGAAGATAAGTAGGTTTGATTTGATTTTTTTTGCGATTGCGGTTTTGAAAAAAGATTTTATGTATGGACTTACCTCGCATCCACACGTTGGGGCCAACGTTGGTCCCAATGTCACTCGCCAACGTGTGGATCTAGCAAAATCAGCCCCAACGTTGGCCCCAACGTTGGGGCCAATGCAATTTTGTCAGCTCCACACGTTGGTGAGAGGCATTGGGGCCAACGTTGGCCCCAACGTGTGGATGCGAGGTTACAGTTTCTTACAATTGGTACAGTCAGCGACAAAGATCGATGAACATTTTGAATTTTTCAAATTACTTTTTCTTCACGTAATGTGCGATTGGTGGATCTTAAAAATTAGTAATAGAGCAGGGAAAAGCGTGTGATATTAGCTCTTTTGAGTATAACTCCGCGGGATCAGCAGATTCATAAAAATTGTAAACCGTACCAACTTGTGCTAAAATGACAACGAGGCTAAAATCTTATTATCCATTTATGAGAAAACAAGCAAGCGTCGCACAAAAATGTCGTGAACTCGTAATATTAGAAGCAATTTTATCGTTATCGGAGAAAGTAGACCGACGAACTCGCGCTACTAATGGCAGCCCAGGTACCGACCTAATGGTAATTTGATCGTCAAGTAATGTGAACGTCATTCAAAGTTTAGATATTGTCACGTCTCATCAACTGGTGAGATTGTATTACTTTCATAGCTCCAATTAGGATTTTAGGATTATGTTAAAGTAGGTAAAACTAAATCAATATCGATACTTACTGGTATGTTTTTTGTATGAGCTGGTATCAAAGTTATAATTGGACTGGCCTGTGGTTGCGTTACCCTTTTACATTGTTTAAAAATTAATTTATATTTTATGGTAAGTATTTTTTTTTTAGAAGGTTCATAGTTCTTATAATAATTAAATTATGGAAAAAAAAAAAACAATAAGTGTAGGAGCATAGTGGTAAAGATTGTATGGTAAAATAATTTTTGCATAGTGGTAAAGATTGTATGGTAAAATAATTTTTGCTCTAGTGTCATTGTCCAGAGAGGAAACCGAGGATTACATTTGTATGGTCTAAACGTCCCGTTCACGTATTCTATGTATCTGCTATGAATGGAACAATATTCCCTAAAAATGTTTGTTCTACAGAAAAGAGATTCCACGCGGCGTGAATTGCCGGTCATCTCATTACAAATCTCCCTTTCCACGCTAATTAAAACATTTTTTCTGCTCTGTCAGCTCATTTTAATTTAAACGTTTTGGTGCACTGCTATTTTAGCAGGGGCTGGTTATTGTTTGAACAAAAGTTTCAGAACACTAACTAGTTTTGTAGTTTTGTACAAAATTCTTGATAGTGGGTAACCTACCTATGTAATGACTTTACTTATCTATTAAAATTAATATTTAAGATAATTTTTGCACCCAAGAGAGCATTCATTTATTTTGATGACTATAGTCAGAAACGACAACTCTACGTGCCCTCAGAAACACAGAAGCTATCAACTTTGTCAATCAATCAAGAACTGTAAACGTAAGCTACCTTCTACCTACCTAGTTGATTAGATCTAATCAACGTTGGATGTGTGTGATATATGATTTGAAACAAAAATATGCCACGCAATGTGTTTTGAGAACAACGGCGAAATTCTTTTATGTTTTCTCAACATTTCCTGATACAAGACAAGAAGACATGACAAGTGTTATTAGTGGTTTACAGATAATATTTGCAGCTGATATCTACACATAAACCTAGTTTTTATTGGCATATGTCCAAAATAAACTTAAAATAGAATTATTTTAAATTGTCAGTGTTCATAGTAACACGAGTGTGGTCAGTTTTATAATAGGTAGGTCGGTAGGTATATACTTGATTTATAACAGTTACGCGCCGACAAGTTTTAGCTTTTCCCTTGTCGCAAGTGCATATTTTTAATATGAATCAAAAATAATCGAAATTATTTCATCTAAACATATTCAGCTAGTAATACCTATGTTCCAATAAGCTTTGGTATTTTATATGGAATGTCGTCCTTTGTCGACCGATACATTGTCGATCCTTGGCTTTGCCATAATCCCTCACATCAACAGGGTTCACAACAGATGTGTTAGAGATCGAAAAGTGCAAACTAATAAATATGGAATAAGAAGTCAATGACCGTTTGATCCGGGTCAAGGCTATGATACAACTGTAAGATAGGGCATTGATATTCCAATAGACGAACAACCTCACGACCGAAGTTCAGATCATTTTATATTCTGGAGCAAGATACTTTTACATAAGAGTTTTGATAAGGTTACCGCTCTTTTTTACGACCAAAGTATTACGAATTTTGTTTACAAATTTTGTGTAACAAAGACTTTATCTTTTATGAAAATGATCAAAATGCATTAAAAATACAGCAATGCGTTCTTACAAAATTATAGTTAAGGTTACCATACGAATAATAACTTTAAAATAACAAAGCTGAAGCATGGTGTGAAAGGCACATTAATTCAAGCAAATTCAAGCATTTCACTCACAAAACATCGCAATTTGACACGAATCGTCCTAAATATGTGACCCCAATGGCAGTGCGTGTTCATCGTTTTGAAGCAGGCGTGTTCTTGATTTCGGCAGAGTTCTGATCAAAAATAGCAGGAGCAGAGCCCAACATCTCGATTGTGTCTATTCTCTATTTATAATCGCACACGCACTCACCAATTGCTCCAACAATGAGCATGAGTCCTACAAATTACGATGAAAAGCATCGCTATCTCAAAACTGCATTGCTTTTGGACTCGCAACGTTAACCTAATAAGTACATTGGAAGAGACTACATAATAATATTGGATAGAAGTTTTACGCATGGTACCTAATTATTAACTTTGAAACCGTTTACTTAACTGGAAAATAAAATAGAGCTAACGTATATTTTGGAGGAAACTTTACTATATTACTGGTATATTTGTTCTAATATTTTCACAAAGGTTCCCGGAGTCCCGTAGTTGGTATCAAAATAGTTAAGTAGGTAAGTATATAACAAAATAAGCAACGTTTTGCATACAACATTGTTTTGGGTATGAAACAAGCTTGTGACTGGTACTTTACTTTTGTAATAATGTGTGCTGAAAAAGTAACGAGAAGAAAATGTGTAGGTAGGTAAATTCCAAGTTAATCGGTGTAAATGAGTTCGATTCCACTATTTTCTATCCCATTATCTCAGTCTGCAGAATTTCTAAGTTTTAGATAAAGTAAAGTGCTCATTATGTTCGTAAGCTCTAGATTATTGGATGCACACGCCGAAGAAAGGGTGCGTCAGGGTCATAATACCGATCGATGAGGTCAAACTAAAACTGATGGCCTTGAACATTCGTGAAAGGTGCTTTCTGAATTTACGAATGCAGCTAACAGGAATATCTAGGTAGATACTTTTGAAATAACAATATTGACACCTTTCTAAAAATATTGCGGACATCCAAACCAAAAGAAACAGCAGTGAAGATTTGGAAATCATTGCTTGAATCTCTTTCAAAAAACTTCTCTCAGACTCATTTCAAAAGTTAAAATCAGACTTTCAAAGTAAATACTACATTCTAAGGAAGACTTTGAAGAGAACTTCGTTACGAATCGCGCGTTTTCAATTTGAAAGCTTCACTCAACTCAGGTGGAAAATTAAGGAAGAAACCTAGTTAAAGCACAATCCAACCAGTAAATAATTATTTACACAACAGAAAAATAAATAGCGAAGTTACAGGTTTCTGGTTCCGTTCACTGGTTGTAAATACTAAGTAATCTGTGCCTCGAGTAAACAGCCGCATGCCTGTCTATCCCAAACTCGCATGTCAGTTCTCACATGGGCACATCGTATTCAGAACTGATGAAAGTTTAAAGGCACTATCACTTTGATCACCACAGATTGAATTCACTGTTTAGATTTGTTACGGATGTCAATAAAAGCAGTTAAAATTGGCATTAGTAAGGTGATAGTTGAGTTTGAGGATGTACCTAGGCTTCGATGTTCGTTGGGAGATGAAAGTGTAGAGTTGCAGCGAGAGCGGCGTCAAGGATGCAACTGCAGATGCGTCTGGTGTGGGTTGTTGTGCCGCGCGGAGGTGCCGGTCGTGGTCGCCGGCGTGGTGAGCTAGCACGAGTGCGCGTCGCCGGCCTTTGTGCCTCGCGATCGTTTAATGCGCGGGTATTTCGGTAGATCACCATCGGACAAATCACGACCGTGCGACCCAGCCTCAACGAGCACTCTAATAATAAACTTGTTTATATTTTTTATTCCCTCCATGACTTGGATCATGCCGCTCCGAGGCCTCGCTGCTCGACCTCGGGGACCACGTGCGATCTTAAATAGTGACATTTATCGGATATTTTATTGTAGAATCGCCGCCAAAATGCGTTTTGTAGGGGATAGTTGTTCGAGGCGCGGATGCGAGCGCGGCGGCGGCAGCGACGGCGGGTACGTACCGAGATGGTGTCGGAGATGGCGGTGCAGAAGTCGCCGAAGCGGGAGTGCGCGCTGGCGGGCGGGGAGGGCGGCGGGCTGCCGAGGCCGGCGCTGGGCCGCTCCATGGCGCTGGGTGCGCGGTGTGGCGCGGTGTGGCGCGGTCGGGACGGCACTGCCGCGATGCCGCCGCGGCCGCTCGCGCCCTCGCGTTACATAAACCCAGCCCGCTGCTAGCTCCCACCTGTCTGTTGTCGCTACGTTTTGGCATCACATGCATCCCACAACAATAACATTAAATAATTATAGATACTCTATTTAAAGCGCACTCAACGCCGGAGTCAGACTAATTTATGGCACTCTGTCTTAACATAGCGCTTGGTTGATGTTTGGACGTGCGGGAAATCGTACTTTCAGATCTTGATCGCTCTATTTGCCGGCTTCGGAATTAAGTTTTATGAATAGGGCCCGACTCTGGCCTTCGCCTTCTTATATTTATGACGCCTTCGAGTTCTGATAGGTAGTGTATATCGCGAACAGAGTATATTTATGTATGCTCATAAATAATTTGAATTTATTTCACTCTCTAGCTAGCTGATTAATGGACACACTCATCTAAAAAAACATTTTGTTTCAATACCTACAATTCAGTTGAATTTAATCCATTTGGGGGGTTTAATTAACAGATAATAATTAATTGCTAAAAGTAATTTTGAGTTTGTAATACAAACACCACTAACAAATTAATGTAAGGTTTACACTTACCAACTTTTAAGCCTAAATTTTACGATCGTCACACAAACAATCATGTTACTTACCGTTCATTCATATATTTATAGTACTCTAGTACATTCATTAATTTATCAAACTTATTATAATGTATGAACTAATTGGCTAAATTAAAAAGAGAAAACCAACTTTAATGATAAAAGCTGAGCAATTTTCTACACTCTCGAGGGGCATTTCTGTTCATAACTCCTAAGATCCTCGACAGATCCTCATTAAATTTTTATGGCACCAATAGGAAAGAATATACGAGTATTTACCCTTTTACTAAAAAATCCAAATCGGTATAGGCGCCTACGAGTAATTGGGTAACATACACTAAAAAAAGATTTAGACGAATTGAGAACCTCCTCCTATTTTGGAAGTCCGTTAATAAGGGTACGAAATTTTTAGGCCACAAAGGTCTTCGTCATGTTTTACTGATTTTTTAGCTGGGGATTAGTGACTCAGTTTAAAAGCATAATTTCTGCACAGTTCTGTACACTTCTGTACCACTCATCTATTTTTATTAAAGACAAGGACATCTATTCGTAAAATACGAGCGCATCGCATCTTTTTATAATTTAGTGAATAAATAAAACGAATGATAACACTATTTGCTAAGTTCCGCTCTTACGAACACCTGTTCACATAAAATTCGATGTTTCGTCACGACCAGTAAAAGGCTTGTCTATTTAAAATGTAAGTGGTTGATGAATTTTCACATTACTATTTAAATTATCAAGAAGAATGTTTGTTAATTTGTGTTTAGTTAATATTTTAGTTTCACTATGTTTATGTGTAAATGCAGGAAGAATTAAAAGAGTTATTAATGGACACGAAGTTATTTGTGGTATGTTTGTTACTGAAATATCTTATCCTATTTTTTATCTGAAAATTTTACGATGTTTTGGACAGATTTTCTTAAAGAGCCAAATGACAAATCCATATTCGTCCATGAGCTCATACGATCTTATTTATTTCTGAATACAATATAAGAACATGTATATTAGGTAATTTATCTACATTGTATGGAATTCGACCTCATTTAGGCAGTAAGGATGACAAGATTTACTACCAAGCTAAAGTCATGAATAACTTTGGTAATAAAACAGATTTCATTAAATGTATTTTTCACCAAGAAAGTGTGCAAATTTAATGTACATGCTTACCTACATTTAATTTTATTACACGTAACAACACATAACATTTCTGTTTACGACTGTGTCGTAAAATCGTACGTTATCCAAGAGACCCTTTGTGGGTAGAATCTGGATGCCTAACATTGTAAACCGCAAAATATGCTGTCATTTGCGTTCTTAGTTGTTACATTGTAGGTTTACAGGTCTATCAAAGTGTTTTCTTACTAACAATTTAAATATCTTACAATCTGAGTTTTCTTAAGACATTTTCTGTAGGTACCTAGGTACTATACAAAAATATTCTGCAAAAATCTTTGCAATTCGGTAAAAATCATCATACAAGTAAAATATTTTATCTATAATATCGGACTATATAATTTTCATAGTGCTCTACTAGGATTTGCGCTTGCGACGTTGGTTGCAACGTAAACACGATAAAACAATTATTAAGAGTGTACCATAGCATAAATTAGCACATTGATGAGTGCAACTTCTAATATTAGTCTTAGCTTCGTTAAAATAAAGATGAATTTAGAATGCGATCGGGCGCCTTGCTTGCGACTGCAGCACGTTCCGAAATACGACGAAAATGCAGTTTTTTCCTGATAAAAAGTTAATTAAATAACCAATCAAAAAATTTATTTATTTATTTATTTATTTGTGCCACCAACATAATATACATCCAATCATGCAAATATACGAAAGCTAGTTCTAGAAGACGAGGTAAATGCTACTTATTATAATTATAGGTGACAGACAGCAAGCTTTTAAATGATACATCGAGTACAGACATATTTATAAATTAAAAGATATACATAAACCGAATAAAAATAGCGCGCTGATCCCGAGATTAATAGCAAAATATGTGCAAAATAGGTATTTTTCAAAAAAATAATTTATCGAGAAAATTTTCACCAATCGTATTTTCAAAAAAACAGAATCCAAGATAAAAGTTTGAAGTATCTTTTCCCCAATTATTAAGGTGGTAACTTTCACAGTTTCTGAGATAAATAACGATATCGAACTACAAATTGCATAATGCACACTCTTAATAAGTTCCTGACGTAGAGCATCGTAGCAGCTACGACGTAGTGGTCCTACGCAAGCACAAATTATTAATTGAAACAAAACCCGACTGCGGGTTTGAAAGATTATTTTTAAATCTTACTAGCCAGCGCCTTCACAGCTTTGCCTAGTTATGGTAATTCTGATGATGATGATGACGATGAAAAGGATAACCTTCCTCAAGAGTTTAGCTATCAAACACAGAAATAATTTTTCAAATCCTGACTGGTATTTCCTGAGATTAGCGCGTTCAAACAAACTCTTCCGCTTTATATCTATATCTACTTATACTAACATAATAAAGCGGAAGAGTTTGTTTGTTTGCTTGTTGGAACGCGCTAATCTCAGAAACTACTAGTCCGATTTGAACAAAAAAATTAAAAATAATTTTTCAAATCGGCTAAATTCTTGAAGATGGTTTATAGGCTACATTTCATCATCATCATCATTACCATTATACCATCACTACGGGGTCAACGTCGTGAGGGCGCTGTTAGTATTGGTATAAAGATGAATTCGAGGTTCATAATTTTATTTTTACAGAGTAACCAAAGTTTCAGGCAAAGCAATTTTTAAATAAAAAATAATAATAATAAGGGGGTTCTTTAAATGGACATATCTTTTTTATTTATTAACGGATTTAAAATAATACTGATTTATTATAATACAACATTGAAAACTGCATCTAAATCGGTTAAGTCGTTTGTGAGAGAAGCGGGATCAACGAAAGCGGGAACAACAAATACACAAATATAAAAACATTAATTATAACTACTGCGTTAATAAATGTCCCAAAAATAGTTTTTCTCAAATATTTTTCAAAAACAGACATCGATAAGTTACAGTTTTATTAAAATGTATAGTTATTATTTTTAATGACAGAGTCATTTAGGCTGTAGAGCGGCACAAAGAAATAGACACACATACGTACGTTTATACACTCGATAAACATAACCCTCCTTTCTGTGTGAAGTCGGGTAACAATTATATTCACATAATTTATAAAAAAACCGACATTTCGAAGGCCCATCCAGATGTTTTTATTCTGCGTAGCAGAGCTACGAAGCTCTACGACAGAGGGTCCGTTTCTTGTAAGGCAATTAGCAGTACACTCATTTATTGAGGAATTTTATCCAAAGTAAATACGTACTGAAAATATATTAAAAAATAACAATATTTCCACGTAGCATTGCTATAAAAGGAGGGACCTGTATATTTTACTACGTTGCTTATTAATTTTTTACCAGGTACTGCACCCCGCGTAGCATCACTACGTAATGCTACGACCGACCAGCACCTATGTGGTGCTACGCTTCTCTCAAGCAAGTTCGCTTTAACAGCTGCACACTGTGTACTGGAAAATGTTGAGCAATATGTATTGAAACTGAACAACTACTGTGGTGACGTGATGCCAAGGATTCAAGTGCAGGAAGTTATTGTGAATGAGTTTTATGACAGGTAAGATTTTTACTATGTTCAAACTAAGTATCTGATTCAGACTTCCGAAAATGCATCAAATTCGATGATTTTCTTCGGGAAGTTGACGTTTTTCAGCGAAGAAACCTATCTTCCCGAATTCTGAATACATTCCGAGAAGGTCTGAATCGCACTGCTGAATCGAATTTCGGAATAAGTATGAGTCTTACAATGGGACAGTACATGCAATATTTTGAAGTAGGTATATCGGTGTCTGTGCTGTTCCGGACGCGGCGCGGACGGTTCATCGGTGCCTAATAAGCATACACAAAGACCATTTTATGGGCGGAAATGATCGGATCTGGGCCATATTTTGGGTTATTTTCCATTTTACTGTTAGAGATGGGTAAATTTAGAGTATTTTTCAAGGACGCAGAAAAAAGGCAAGTTACATTACGGTTCTGAACGCAGGTGATCTAAACTTGCGACTTCGTCAAATCCAACTTTTAGTCAAATTTCTCAATAGTTATTTTTGTAGTTGAATGTACGTACACAGAACTTGCGCAACCCAGTGTAATTCACTAAGTAACTACCTACTTTGTAAAAAGCATTCATCAATGTCGGCTGTGTATACTGATGAGGCTCTGTAATGTTTTCTGAACTAAATGAATGCTAGAAACATTTCCAAGTCATCATCCATTCTACTTACGTTCACTTAGTTTAATATTCGGTATTTCTCAGTGTCTTTTGATCAACATACACGTAGGTTAACACAATAAAATGCATATGTGAAATATAAATTAAAAAGCCCTTGTAAACATTCAGCCGAATTGAGAACCTTCTATTTTATATTATGAATTAAACATTTAGTTATTTAAATTAATATTAAACATGTCTACGAGTAACAAATAACAACATGGATACACAAACAAGCGATCTTTTGTTATAATATCTCATATTGTTTAGTTCATTGCAGTTAAGTCCATTATAATAAATGTATCGTCCTAATGTTTTTTTTTTCACTGTTTGTTTGAGAGCACTGGCATGACATTGAAAAAAATATCACTAGAGATAAAGAAAGATAAAAATTGCTCCTCAATACATTGAAATGTTAAATATTCAGAGAGCAGACGCGTAAGTTTTGAACTTTAGAGTATTAGGGTCTCTAAATTGGTTTACCCTTGCCTAGTTTTACCCCTTTATTGGTCCTAAATGTCAATGCTAAAGTGTGTCAGGTTTACCTGTTGTTTATGAGGTAGATCCACCGGGCCCCGTAGATTAAAAGGGTGGTAAGATTTGTTTTCACCAACGAATTAAAAGATTAAGAAAGTAATCAGGATTTTAACGCCTCGTCTCTCGGCCCTTTGAAACAGCAGCAGTTGTTGATGCCTCTAACCCTAGCGGTAACCCATCCATTTTGTGTGTGATATACTATCACTTAACTTCGACCATCTATCAAAAGTCTAAACAAGCTTTAGTTCCAGATAAATAATGGGCATCGGTTAATTTTGTGTTTTCCGAATATGACCGACAGCATCTAGGCAGTATTGATATAAGCTCTGTATCATTCCACAAAACAATGTGACAGAAGTGCACGTCGTTAGCGGCGCAGCTCGCACGGCTTGCAACTAATTTGCTTTTCTTAAAAATGACTTTGTTATTTATTTGTTATTAGAGTAATTTGCATTTCCAAATTAGGTACTTTTTTTCTTTATTCTTGTAATTTTATACTATTGGTTCCGATGTTTTCCCATACCCATTATTTATCTGGTAGTACTGTACACTACGAAAACATAAACAGGCTCACGACTGTATCCCAAAAACTGTAGACTTTCGCTCAGAACTTCATATAAGTATTATCTTTAAATATTAGTTAGACACATTCAAAGAATCTTGAAGCGGGGTAGTCAAAGGCACTGATGCAAGTTTTCAACTCATTGTTGTACCTATCACTTGTTTATCTGTACCTACTTTAAAAAAATATTTATTTATAATTTAAAATAGTCCTTTAGTTATGCCCCATGCTCTTTTCAGATTGACCATTATCCATCCACATGTTGTCTGGTAGAGATCGCTATTTAGCGATAAGACCGCCGATTGTATGCCTATCATAGGTACTTTAGAAATTTTAGTTTGTTATTGCTTATTTTGTATATGGTGTGCAATAAAGTTTTTTCTATCTTCCATCTATTTGTTACTATAAAGGCTTATTGTTATATTATTTCAGTACTTGCCTTCTTTTTCAAGCAGATGTAGTGTAGGTAATACAATGTGTGTATACCTTATGTTTACTTTTAGGGTTTCTTTCAGAGATTCTAGAGCGCATGATCTCGCGATGCTTCGGATTATCCACGAGCTTGATGACGTAACGTGGTTGGAGCACTCTGTGATACCGAAGTTCTCGTTTGGTTTATCAGGTCAGTACAATACAATGATGGCATTCCCATTATTTGTGCCTGTGCATATCTGTTTACAGTAATTCGAGATAAAGAATGGTTTTCGCAAAACATCGGAAACAATCGTAAAACATTACAAAAACGATTGACAAAAAGTCATTTGGAAATGAAAATTAGGTAGCTACTTGCTCATAATTTCAACTTTATCGCAAACAAATAAATATCAATGTAATTTTTAAGAAAAGCAAATTAGATGCTGCTAATGACGTGCATTTCTGTCGCATTCGGTTTTGTGGAATCATACACTGCTGTCGGACATATTCGGGAAACACGAAAATAACCGATGTCCATTATACAGCTTGAAGTAGATACTGTACCTACTGGTTTTTTGTTGATGTACATATAAGTTACATAGGTAGGTAAGTACCTACATTTATTTGGCAAGATATTCGAGATTTTTTTAGGAAGTTTTGTAATTTAGGAAATTTTGCCACAACATAAATAGGTACCGATTATATAATTATTAACGTTCTTGATTCACGAAGGATGATTTCATCTAAGAGGATTTAGGTATTCTTATATATATATATAGTATATAGGATTCTTGTAGGTAATTGAAGTTGGGGCGGGTCTCTAGCTTTTTTGTTTGTGTACCTACACATTATTACCTAATAATAATAAGGTAAGTAATAAAGCAGTTAATATTTTTACATAATGTAAGTAGATAGGTGGTACCTACTTAATAATTTTAAGAATCATCATAGGAACATTCGGGAAATTTTCTTAGGTGATGTTTTTTTCAGTTCCGGCCACTTCCGGCTCTCTAATAACGACAGTACCTAATAAATTCCTTAGAAAGGTAACTCGTATCTCCAGTTCATACGAGGTAGAGTAAATATTTTATTCAATAACGCAAGGAACGGATGCAAAGCTACCTTCATTTATCTCTTTCAAGGTTTAGTGAAGCGATGTTAAAGAAACCGCTAACTAAATCCGTAGGTAGAGCTTGATTGATCAAGGTTCAAAGCAGTGGTTTTACATACCTACTACCTATTCGTGTGTGGGGAATGCAATAAGGCGTTATTTTCAATCCGGCAATATCCGACTTACCTATGTTAGTAGGACGTAGGTACTTATGTTATTGTTTCAACCCTATTCGACTGGGTTGCTTATTATTGGCAAATTGGTAGCGCTACACCGAATCGTGTGTTAATTGGCAGATAAATCTACAGACACGTGATAGGTTTATTTAAAGCTGTTATCAGGAAATAAACTAGATTTAAAATAGGTTACTGTGACATTTAAAATAAATGTAGCTTTAAAAAAAATATTCTTGAAAGAAATCTCGCAAAATTTCCTCAAAAAAAAGATAGGTAGGTAATTTATAAACATGAGAAATGAGCTTCTGTCTGTGTTTGAGAAAGGTGATTCATAAAGCAGTTAAGAGGCATTACACAAAATTTTCTGATTTACGTGATGTTTCGGGGCAGGATTTTTCAATGAAAACACTTTATTTTTAAAAAAATTATGGCACAGCATGAAATATCATTTCAATTTTGTACTATTAAATGAGCTACTTTTGTATTTTTATTATTTCTTTTTGATTAATCGACCTCAAACCGGCGACTGTTTTGTGAATTTTTGCTGTAGGAGGTTTAGAAATCACCATATTTACGAATCATTTTGACGTCCAAATGGTATAAAAAAATTACGATGTTTTGCTGTGATAGTCAACCAAACTATTAAATGGATCACTTTTTACTACCTTTATTTAGTTTTTGAGTAAAAAAATCTTTAACTTAGTCCAAATTTCGAGAAAACGGCCAAAGAATTGCTTTTGATTTTGGCTACTTAGAACTGACTTAGAACTCTTGTTCGTAAAATTAACAAAACAGAAATAAACTTCAGTTCAAAATCAATCCTTTTCTGAAAAAAAAAATGCAAAAAGATTAAAAAATTGGCAATGAAAAATCTTTTCAAACAACCTAAAACGCGTCGTATCTACTACCCTATCTACTCGACGCAAGCAGACCGCGCCGAGCGCTTCTAGGGGGTGGACGTATCGCTTTGCATCCCGGAGCTCGCACTGAGTCGACTCGCAAAGCACGTCGCCGGCTACGAAGAATATAGCGCAATAGGAGCGTTTGATACATTGGTTGCTAAGTTATTAATTACCTATTTTTAAATATTTTCTGCGGGGCTAAAAAGGCCGTTAAAGCAGAATAATGATCTGAATTGTAGTGTAACTAATAATTTGATAATAGGGTGACAGCGAGCTGATCTGATGATGGAGTCAGGACCTGTTCCATGGAATTTTATGATGATATGGGTATCAAATGAAAGGGCTTGATGAGCGCAACACAATGCTGATCTGATGATGGAGTCAGGACCTGTTCCATGGAACTTTTTAATGATATGGGTATCAAATGAAAGGGTTTGATGAGCGAAACACAATGCTGATCTGATGATGGAGTCAGGACCTGCTCCATGGAACTTTTTAATAATATGGGTATCAAATGAAAGGGCTTGATGAGCGCAACACAATGCTGATCTGATGATGGAGTCAGGACCTGTTCCATGGAACTTTTTAATGATATGGGTATCAAATGAAAGGGTTTGATGAGCGAAACACAATGCTGATCTGATGATGGAGTCAGGACCTGTTCCATGGAATTTTATGATGATATGGGTATCAAATGAAAGGGCTTGATGAGCGCAACACAATGCTGATCTGATGATGGAGTCAGGACCTGTTCCATGGAATTTTATGATGATATGGGTATCAAATGAAAGGGCTTGATGAGCGCAACACAATGCTGATCTGATGATGGAGTCAGGACCTGTTCCATGGAACTTTTTAATGATATGGGTATCAAATGAAAGGGTTTGATGAGCGAAACACAATGCTGATCTGATGATGGAGTCAGGACCTGTTCCATGGAATTTTATGATGATATGGGTATCAAATGAAAGGGCTTGATGAGCGCAACACAATGCTGATCTGATGATGGAGTCAGGACCTGTTCCATGGAACTTTTTAATAATATGGGTATCAAATGAAAGGGCTTGATGAGCGCAACACAATGCTGATCTGATGATGGAGTCAGGACCTGTTCCATGGAACTTTTTAATGATATGGGTATCAAATTAAAGGGCATGATGAGCGCAACACAATGCTGATCTGATGATGGAGTCAGGACCTGTTCCATGGAATTTTATGATGATATGGGTATCAAATGAAAGGGCTTGATGAGCGCAACACAATGCTGATCTGATGATGGAGTCAGGACCTGTTCCCTGGAACTTTATAATGATATGGGTATCAAATGAAAGGGCTCGATGAGCAAAACATAATGCTGATCTGATGATGGAGTTATGACCAGTTCCATGGTACTTTTAATGATAATATCGGCATTAAATGAAAGGGCTTGATGAACAAAACACAATGCTGATCTGATGATGGAGTCAGGACCTTCCCTGGAACTTTATAATGATATGGGTATCAAATGAAAGGGCTTGATGAGCGAAACACAAAGCTGGGTCGGGGTTTACTTTGACTTTGATTCTTGATTTTGACTTTCACTTTGATTCTTGATTTTCAATTTTAGTTTCTCTATTCTCGGATCTCGGATTCTTGATTTTCGATTTTCGAGTCTCAATTCTTGATTATCGGATCTTGGATATCGGGTTCTTGATTCTTGATTTTGATTCTTGATTTTCAATTTTCGATTATCGATTCTCGGATCTTGTATCTCGGATTCTTAATTCTTGATTTTCAATTTTTTTATTTTTGATTTTTGATTTTGATTCTTGATTCTTGATTCTTGTTTCTCATTTCTCGATTCTCGGATCTCGGATTTTTATTTTTATTTTTATTTCTTGATTTTGCTTTTAAAATTAAAATCAAGATTAAAAATGAAAAATCAAACATCAAAAATCGAAGTCAAAAGTAAATCCTAACCCAGCTTTGTGTTTCGCGCATAAAACCCTTTCATTTGATACCCATATCATTATAAAGTTCCATGGAACAGGTCCTGATTCCATCATCAGATCAGCATTGTGTTTTGCTCATTAAACCCTTTCATTTGATACCCATATCATTATAAAGTTCGATGGAACAGGTCCTGACTCCATCATTAGATCAGCATTGTGTTGCGCTCATCAAGCCCTTTCATTTGATACCCATATCATTAAAAAGTTCCATGGAGCAGGTCCTGACTCCATCATCAGATCAGAATTGTGTTTCGCTCATCAAACCCTTTCATTTGATACCCATATCATTAAAAAGTTCCATGGAACAGGTCCTGACTCCATCATCAGATCAGCATTGTGTTGCGCTCATCAAGCCCTTTCATTTGATACCCATATTATTAAAAAGTTCCATGGAGCAGGTCCTGACTCCATCATCAGATCAGAATTGTGTTTCGCTCATCAAACCCTTTCATTTGATACCCATATCATTAAAAAGTTCCATGGAACAGGTCCTGACTCCATCATCAGATCAGCATTGTGTTGCGCTCATCAAGCCCTTTCATTTGATACCCATATTATTAAAAAGTTCCATGGAGCAGGTCCTGGCTCCATCATCAGATCAGCATTGTGTTGCGCTCATCAAGCCCTGTCATTTGATACCCATATCATTAAAAAGTTCCATGGAACAGGTCCTGACTCCATCATCAGATGAGCTAGCTGTCACCATATTATTTCATTGTAGTCGGAACTTGACTGACATGCTGAGATCCAAGTTTCAACTCAATCGGACTATTTACTGAAGAGTTCTGTTGAAAAGCTCCTGACTCCATCAGATCAGCACAATATGGTTTATGGGACAAAGAAACAAACATTTATTTTTTGTAATTATTTGTATTCAAGGTGTAACTAACCCGACTTTGTTTTGTGTTATACCTATAGGTACCTACCTAAGTACCTACCCAAAAAGTATTTTTACTATCGCAAATAAATCAATCACATGAAAATTACCAAAACCGTTTATTCTAAGAAACGGAGCGCTGTTCATCGGGTGTTAGAATTTAGCAACTTTTGTCCCTCCGAGCGCTGATTTTGTCGAGTGCGAAATTGTATAATGGCTCTTAACGTTAGCTACTGAAGTTTTTGATTAATTTACTAAAGGCGCAGTTCCATTGAGCTGGAACTAGTACCTACCTATCTATAGGTAAGCGTACCTTATTAAGTTTCACATTCATTGCAAACAAATTCAATTCATCAACAAATAATCTAGAAACCAAGCATATTATAACCATATTCAGTGCCAATTTCAATTACTTAGGTACCTACTCCAAGTCCAAATTTGAGATGTGTAAAAAAAACTAGTGCGTGTAAGTAGATACCTAATCTCGGCAACTTTCCCAAGATTACTTCACTTGCACTCACAAAATCTAATCTAGGTACACATTCCATTATAATTATGAATTTAAATGTCTTACTTTTCTAAACCCGACCAAAGGCTTAGGTAAAAATATAGGTACCTAGGTACTTACTTATCTACCTATTAGGTACCTAAATGAGTGCTTGGTTGCTTTTCCATGTCATGCATGTTACATTTTCTATTAGTTCATCGAATATCCGGACTTCGGCCAAACAAATGTCCACCGCATATCAATTCTCTACAATTAAATAGGTAGGTACAATTTCACTCTAGAAAACTACAAATTCGAATCTATTTTGGTTGTTTGTCAGACATAACTTGGCAAGTATAAATACACCTTGGGCTAATCAATCGCGCGCAAACCATAAATTTTATCACGTGTCGTCGTTAGGCACCTACATCTACAATGTACTTACATTCTTATTAAAATAAATCATTCACAAAGTAGCCGCTTATTATTATCTTCGCAACGTTAGATAGATAGGTAAGTAAGTAGGTACTTACTTGCGAGAACCTATGAAACTACTTGTAGTTACACAAACAAGGATAGTAAGTATCAATTTTTTATCGATGATAATTAATTCTCAGTGTGTAGGTATTGTGAGATAGAGATACGTTATGGCTATCTTAATCGTTTTCTGCCGAAGTGCAGACATCAGACAGAGTGCAGTTTTCGTCCAGGGACCTAATAAACTGAGTCAATCAACCTCGGCAGGCTTATTTGAAACCTGAGAAATTCTAAGGTTTTCAGGATATTCTGAGTCAGAATATCTGAGTTTGAAATAAGTATGTGTTTGAAACGAATCACGATCACGATTGTAAGGCGCGGTAGATAAATTCTGTGGATCTTTAGGCATTTCTGCATTTCAGTTTGAATTTCCTAACAACAATTTTAATTAGTTTTAGGACAATGCACAATGTTCGGCTATGGATATCAGCACCAGTATGTCTATATAACTTCAGAGAAGCTGTTAGCTGGATCTATGAGCATTGTGTCACTGGACGACTGCTACAGATACATGGGCATGTATCTAGCACCTGCTGCTGGGAGCGGAATGCTTTGCGCGATGGGGGCTGGAGTGGATGCATGTCAGGTGAGATTAATTTCATTATGCATTCGAGTTGAGTCTGCGTAAAAGCGTGTAGGTACCTACCTATACAATGTTTGTAGGTATCTGCCTAAAGCAAGACTTGAGTCATGAAAAATCATACCTCCTCCTTGCGTCGTTTCCCCAATGCTGGGGGTCGTGAGTCGTGACCCATCACGAAAGCATCTTCTCCCGCACGTCTGCTCCGGCTTAAATGAAAAATCATACCAAAAATAAAGATATAAGATCAGAAAATAAAATCGTTCAAAAGATCCTTAGGGTAAAGATAGATTACTTTTTCAGACATTTGCACTTGCCGAAATAAAAGCTAGTTGAATTTTCCAGGGTGATTCCGGAGGGCCGCTCATATGCAATGGTGTAGTACAAGCAATAAGCAGTTATGGCACAGGATGCGCGGTACCAGGGATACCTGGGGTCTTCACTAGCGTCAGTGCACACTTGAAGTGGATAAATGAAATAATGAATGATGCTCGATGAGAAACATGTTTTCATGAAACACCGAAAAGAAATCTAGGCCCCAAACCGTGTTTAGTCTTGTTCTTCACGTCACGGTGTTGGTAACGAAGGAACAGTAGAATCACTTTGCGCTTAAGACTATTCATTGAATGTGATCCCAGAGATCCTACTGAAATTGATTTTTTACTTTCACTTTCACTTCATCTATTCTCTATCTCTGTGGCTTAAAAAAAAAAACTTCATTTCAGGGTGGCGAGCAAATGCTCGTATGATCTGTACCAAATGTTTACATTACAGCGTTGGAAGCCTGTCTCCGGACAATAACTAGTGTACCTAATAATTATCTACTTAAATGAAAGACGTAGCCAATACGTATGGAATTGAATAAGCCGCAGGTTCCTTCACGATGTTTTTCTTTTGTGCATATAGGTAGTTTTTGTCATGGGTGGAAAGAAAATCGATCGTGCCGTATTCTTCTCACACCACTCTCTACATTTATCCGCACAAAATGAGGATAAATGTAGAGTTCTATGATGTTGTATGTTCCATGATCGAAATAGAGTTAAAATAAAACAAAAATATGACAACTATAGATACCTACACTTCCGTATATTTCGCTAATATTTAATTTAATCAACACATTTTAGGTATTTCCTTATACTAATGCGCAGTTATGCGCAAGTAACTAATTAAAAATTATTGCACAAGCATTCAAACAATTTAATTAAACCACAGAATAGGTACAGAAGGCGCACTCTAGGTACAAAGCTACAAGTACATTGGCAGAGTTATGCATTAGAAAGAAAGGCAATTCTAGGTGTGGTCTAGGTGAATATTGCGATAGGCATTAACCGCTTAAGCGAGCTGAATTGCACTTTGTTGCGTCGCAGCAAGAGACGTCATTTAAATAAATGATTTCGCGAAGACAGGCTTCTGTACCTATTTATTCTGTGACCAAACAATAATATTGCTAAATTACTTACAACCGATACTTTTTGAATCTAAAAAAATTATACTTAGGTATTTTAAAAGCTAGTTGATTTCAATGCAATTAATAGCAGAACAATAGAATTCCATAAAAACCTATTTATATTTACATATAAGTAGCATTAGGATATTCTAGAAAGATGTTATGATAGAAAGAACGTCTATCTACTTTGGTCAACCACTATGAAATTCGTTTTACATAATTAAATTAGGACTATCTTATTCACAATAGTCCCATAAATATTTGACATTTTTTTTAAACATAAGTACCTACTTACTTAATTTATGTTTAAAAATATGTCAAAAAAATGTTATTTTAAACCAAATAAAAATTGTATGTAAAGATTCAGTCGTTTCCATTTTTATTTTGTTTTAATTAGACATTATTTAACACACGGGAACATTGTTTTAATTAGCCAAGATAACTTAAACCACATTTGGATTCAGAACATACTAAGTTTCATTAAACTAATCTTAATATGAAGAGGCCCTCTGCTTAGGAAATATCAAATCAGAGTATAATTTAATAGCAATAACATGAATATTTAACTAACAACCATATTTGATGCCTACAAACACACATTACAAAATCATCTACTATATCCCTACATAATGAAAATTAAATTTGAACTAAACTACATTTAAATAGTACCTACTCAAGTTATATTATGAAATATGTTATTAATTCCATTTAGGCCGTAAATACTTCATTGAAATATAAATGTTACGAACTTTTGAAAACGTAATTATCTCATTCAACATTCAGTAAGGGGTATGTATGAATATGAATAACTTAATAATAAATAGAAGAAACCTACTAAGTAACGTTTGACTAACTATTCATTACAATAAATAAATGTAAAATTTAACTAGAAAAAAAGCACTAGGAATGCTAATATCAAGTGGTTTAGACTCCTAACTTTAAATTCATTACACAACAGACAGTATAGTGATATAACAAGACACTTAACACTCTTATATAAACTGGATATATTTTCTTACGTTATCTATGCACGTGCACCAAATTAACTTGCATTGCAGCGTTAATATAGGTTGTAAAAGATTATTCCCGAAAGCTAAAACAGAGCATTTAGTCTATTCAAAGTTAAAAACGTTTTATTCTGTGCCCCGGTCGCCGTATGCACGAGTTTGCTATTCTATCCGTGACTATAGTAAAGTATCTCAATTGTATGGAATTCGGTGCAGCGCCTCTAGCGGTAACTTGACTAAACTAAGTTCAGTCCATACGATTGTCCATACTTTACTATAGTCACGGGTAGAATAGTAAACTCATGCATACTGGCGATCGGGGCACTGAAGTATGTAAGTTAATGGCACATAAAATACTCAAAAAAAAAATGCTCTAAATATAGAGAATTGGCGTTTTGACAACGCAGATCAAATAGCACTTATCATTGACGACAATTTAAATGCGAATACAACTGAAGAAATGGTAGGTACTTTTAATCAGGAACTAAAATTGCCATCAACTTATTTCGGTAATAAATTTTATCAGAAAATATGGTAGGTAGGTACTAGCGTGGGTCGTTTTTTTTTTTTCTTGATTTTTAAAAACGCTCAGCATTAAAAAGGTGCCAAATGGTGTTGTTAATTAATATGTAAAGTTTCATCCCATTATTTTAAGGTTTATTGCCTCCGGATTGTCATAGAGTTATTTAAAAAAGTAGATTTTTGATGTCACTTCACAATTTTTTTTTAAAGTTATTTTACAGCAGATTTCATGCGTAATAGTTTTTAGTTATGACAAAAACATAAGTGCTTAGTGTAGTATAAGTACAAAGGAGAAGAGAGGGGCAGGGTGCGGTGGAAGTTGAGACAAGTGAAGCACAATTTATAGGTAAAACGCATGGGTGCCAGTCATTGGTTTTACGACATCAGAAAAATGAAATGAACTCGAAATAGTTAAAAGGGCTCCTTATTTGGTTATTACGTGATTCGAAAGACAGCATATTGCAAAATCACGAAGATGTAATGATGTTTTATGAGTGGACCCGACACAAGTTGAAATTTAAGAAAGAAACGAAAAAAAATCCAACGTATAAAGAAATAGAGGCCGTTTTAGTTGCAAACCTGATTTAAATATGGGCAAAATCTTCTAACCCCTCAGTAGAACCAAAAAAATGAGGGAATATTACAAACTTAACATTTAAAATGCAAAAACCTTCTTTATTTTCACCAAAAAACACCTAAAAACAATATGGAAGAGTCTCGGCTTGGAAGTAACGTTTTCTTTTATATTTCGGCTTGCATGTGTCGAGATTTATTCCTAAATGTATTAGCTCGTTTCCATTAACGATCCAGTCATTTAAAAAAACAGATTTATCGCACACCCGGAAAACATTTTGCTTGCAATGTTGATTGATCCCCAGCCGCACGTTCGTGAATTAGTTGCACATCAAATTTTGAAAGAAAGGTCAAAAACAGCATCAAAATGCGTCTGTTTCAGTTAGTAAAGACAAACTTTAACGCATCAACATTATTTCGGTCTTTTGAATTGGTGTAAAAGTGTCACTAAGCTATTTTTATTAAAATTACTCCGATTATTAATTCTACAAAAAAAGTAAAGGGGAATTGGATTTATTTCACCTTTTGTGTCACACAAAAGCAGTAGAAGGAGGAGTTAAAGCTGTGACCGAAGTATCAGCTATTTTATGCAATAAAACAATGACAGAAAGTTTCTTAAAACCCAGATAGACTCGAGAAAAGCGATACTGAAATTCGACAGCAAAAAGGATTTCACCACAGACTAAACCCTTCACTTTAATAATTATTCTAGTATTGTTTTTCATATTATTTAAAGTAAAAATTGTGTGCTCTTTATAAAACCTTTAATTACCAATGATTTAAGACTTATTTTTTAATGAATAGTGATTATATAGTGTAACTTTGAATGTCGTGCTGTTAGGCCTGTTTTAACCATATTTTTTGAAACTCAACATGATTTCGGAGGCAGAAGATCAATTCCGATTGCAATGAAACTTCATAATCTATTTACACTCATCAATTGGCACCGTTTTGTCACTGTGCCCGTATAAAAGCTAAACTTTTTTTTTTCTCCATACATGAGTGACCCACGCTAGTAGGTACTATTTTTAATTTACTCAAATTTGAGTTTTCCGGAATAATTTTATTACACCTAGTATAACTTAGGCCTTTGCATCTTTACTAGATGATTTATACAGTCAGGAGGCAATCTTTCTTTCAAAGATTGCGTCCTGGCCTAGTTTATAGCAAAAAAATATATCGAAGCTTTGGTGCAAATGGGCCTTAATTAAACATCCCTGCTTAATTTTGGAACATATTAGATGTACCTAATATTTGGAATATCAAAATACCTATACATCTCACGTCTAACTTTCAATAACTACAGAGTGATATTTTTTTATACACAAACACGACAAACGCCTATCACACACAATGCAACTTATTTATTTGTACTATCAAAAATTTTCTAACAAATCAACTTTTTTTCAATAGATGGCATTCTGAGATTGTGAAGCATTTTATGTACTAGCTTTTAGTTTGTTTCGATACAAACGCGCGTACGAAAAACGCGTAAGACCTAGATGTTACCAGCTTGAAGCAGCAAACATTATTTAATAGGCAATATGCATCAATTTTTTTTATGGTTTTAAACGATAGATTATATCGTTAAATAACCGTAACAAAAATTCCAGCGCCGAAAAACTAAAATTTTGTAACAAATCCAATTTTTAAAATTTACTAACATTTTCACGCACCTGAAACACGTATTATTATTGTTGTCACAGATTACTGTTGTAGTAACAATTTGTGAACTGTGACTTCACGCGTCAACGTTCACAAATTGATACTAAGTACAATAGTAATCTGTGACAACAATAAGTTCGAGTTTAGGAATTGTGAAAATTAAAAAAAAAACTTATCTCTGGATCGTTATATCTGACTCGTCCTTGACTCGTTTTATGGACTCGTGTCGTCACATCCTTTCACATCCTTTTCAAGTATTTTGAAATTCCTACTATTTTTTGCAATTTTTAATGGAAAATGGTTTAATATTAAAAAATAATTACACACACATACCTCTAAAGCAACAATGTTCATAATAAAATACATTTAACCCGCTTTTGAATCAGACGCATGTTCCCAATTGAATGACACTCGGATGAAGTTCTTAAAAAAGCTATAATGGCCAATTGATGGCGGAGTTGGACACTAGATTCTAAAGGCTCAACCACATGTTGGCCCAGGGTCGCATTGACTCTCTATCGCTCTCGCCTTACATCGATTCGCCTTCTCGCTCGCGCTCGCCTAGGCTGGCCCAGCTTGTATTCGCGCCTTAATTTTTAGGCCACTCATGAAATGGCCAGCCTCATATATCAAATCTTAACGATTTTATAGCAGAGACCGATCAAGTAACGTGCCTTCAGAAGCACGAAAATGAAATAATAATAGTGGCTAACTCTTTGCTCATACGAAATTACTGTAATAACTTACGGAAAAAAAATCCGGTTGGTTTTAACAATTTACGAAATTATAAGAGGAATTTCTTTAGCCGAATTGTAATACGATTCACACTATGAAACACACGAATAACGCCCTTTTTAGCTCCTCTGTGTATGTCCCATGTCTATTAACAAAAATATTATATTACACGTTGTAAATAAACGAATGAAATAGGAATCCTGTTGATTGCGAGATCATTTAGTATAAACTGAAAGTAAAAATATTTGCTCACAGTTGTCATGTTAGCTAGACATCCTCTGAAATATGCCGATAGTGGGGTAGTCAGTGGCACACAAATATTAAACTTGGTACATGCATACCATATGTGACAGGTGGCGAGTCTATCATCTGTATGATAGCGAGATCAAAGGCTCCCCCTTGGGGGGCAAGTTGTTATAATATGGAGGACTAGTGAACGCCCGCTGCTACGCCCGCGTGGAATACTTTTTTTTCCCACGGGAACTAAAAAGTAGCCTAGGTATCTGTTATTACAGAACCTAAACTTTTACATTCCAAATTTCATCAAAATCGGTTTAGTAGTTCTGGAGATATGTGGTAACAAACATTCACACACACGGACTTTGGGAATGGACTTAGGACTGATTTCTTTGCATTTGGCTAAATTTTTTCATCTCTAGCGACGCCCTTGTGTGTACTTAAGACCAGTTGAACCAAGACCTGCCTTCAGTAGGCGTGGAGGTGGCACTCTTAGGCGTGCCCGGTACTGAACCCTTGCGGCTCTTCGGCGTACTGGGCACGGAGCCCTTGGGACTCTTCGGAGTTTGCGGCACCGAATCTGAAGCCTTGTCGCCGTCTTCCTCTGGATTCCCTTCTGCGTTCTCTATTGTGGATTTCAGCTGAAAATATAATAATGTAAGTTAGTAAATAAATTGTTGCTGGTTTTTATACTTAAAAATGTCGTACTTTGGGGTTTTAGGGGCTTGCTCAACGATTCCTAAACGCAATTAACCTTAACAAAAAAAAACCGTTTAGGCCAGCTTAGATACAATTAGGAACATTGTGCATGTCGCCCTAAACGCTTCATATAAAATCCCTAAATTATATCTTTTATTAGCTAGCTAATAGTAACTTTTTTTGATGATGATAATCTAGTAGCTTAATTTAGTAGTCATCAAAAAAATCATCAAAAAAAGTTACTATTGGCTAGCTAATAAAAGATATACCTTGCGTTCCATGTAATCGGTCCTTTGGCGCAAAAATAGGCTACATCAGCCATATGCGGGCTAAACACCCAAGCCCATAGATAAGTCAAATTACCAAGCCTAATGTCTCCGTAGCCGAGATCGGCCAGGAAGATTATTATTATTTAGTATTAAATAAAAAAATACAATAATTACCCACCTTATCATTGGTTTTGCTCTGCATATCACGTTCGTACTCTCTGACGTCATCGATAGTCATGTTGAACCAATCGTCCATCCAGGCGAAGGCCTGTCGGTGTCCCAGCAGAAGGATCTCACGAATTGCCTGCCGAAGAAATAAACATAAATAAAATATTGGTGGATATTTCGGAAAAAGTGCCGTGAAATAGAAGAGGTATGGTTAAGTTTAGACTCAGCAGTGGTATACTATTCCATCTAACTAATATCTGTACGAAGTTTGACTCATATCAATCCAGTGATGGAGGTAGAAGGTCTAAGTTCGCTTTCACTGACTAACTATGATGATGGAGTTCCTTGCCTAGGCTTAAAGCCGCGTATACACTGGCGCAAGCTTGCCGAGTGAACGCCTTGCGTCTCTCTCGCTCTCGCCTTGCATAATTCACCTTCTCGCTCGCGCTCGCCCAGGCTCGCCTAAGCTCGCTCTGGCTTGCCCAGCATGTATACGCGGCTTAAAAAGATTTATAGCCGGGGCCGACAATTTAACGCGCCAATACCTACTCGGATGACAAGAACGCGGTCCGATTTAACTATGATTAGGGGTTCGGATTAGTGGGGTCTCGGATTAGGGGTTGCCACAATTCGAGTTATGTCCGAGTAGGTATCTGAGTGCACTCGGTCCGAGCGTACTCTGATCGTGCCACCGTGTTTAGAACTTACACTTTGCGCATACTCCTCAACTCTAGTCTGCAGTCCCCAAACTTCAAACTTGACACTGACAGCTTTATAACAGCACATGATTGGCTGTTGTGTTTCCCGCCAACTTTCCACTAGCGGCCCTCGTCCGGTCTTCTCAGATTTGAAGAACTTAGGGTCTTCTGCTTCCTTGTAGTGGTGTGGCTTGATCTCGTCATAGGCTATGTCTATGTAGTCCACTTCTCTTTGTTCTAACTCTTCTGCGGATAGGCCTAGACACTGAAATTGAAAGGAAGGCATTGAGACAAATGGCTAAATTAAAAATATTCAAAATCCGACTACGACTTCAATGTTAGAAACGGCAACTTTCTGCACTCTCGAGGTGAATTTCTATTCATAACTCCGAAGATCCTCGACAGATCCTCACCAGATTTTTATGGCACCACAGGGGGGTAAGAACTTTCAAACTTTCAAACAAATGAATAATTTTTCAAATCGGTGGGTTTCAAATCGTCTTCGAATAATCGGGGAACACACCTACATAAAAAAAAAGATTCACCTTTTTTTGAGGTCGGTTAAAAAGAAAACGGATGCTTTTTAAGATCTTTTGAAGATGTCTGGGGCAGTAAGAAACACGTTCAAAGATCATATACATTTGGTTCATGCCTACTCTTAGTAAGTGTAGTTGTATTCCAGTAGAATTATGTTCTGTGTCCACGTTACAAATTGCAAGCAAGTTAAGTTTTTACGAACCGGTTTATTAGAGTTAGTAAGCTCTAAACGGCGAAGAATACTGCAGCCTTCACCATGAAATATTTTTACAATATATTTAACATCCAAACTTACACTAGTAAGTATAGATAATTTCTTACATTTTCTGTAGAGCCATTGTTGTCTTCATATCTCGTTTGAATGGATATCGCGAATTTTGGTAAAAATGAACACTGAAATAAAGAAAAATTGCATAAGAATTTATAATAATGTTGTAATAAACAAGTACTTTTTTGATACAGGTAAAAATACTTACTGTGTATTCTATTGAAACCGCAAAACATGCAACAAAAAAAACTAAATTATTAAAAAACTAATAAGTAAGTAAGTAAATAAAATTATACGATCTATGAACTGTAAAATCATCATTTATGTACTTCAATAGTGTTATTTATAACGGTGAAGGCGATTCGTAAATTAATAAAATAGAACAGGAAATTCCTGTTCTATTTTATTAATTAACGAATCGCTATTCCATCCGCACAGAAACCAATCATTTTCCGGAATAAAAACGAGCTTAAGACATTCTGGAGTGTATTATTTTATCAATACTGTCTAGTTTAGTTTTTCAAACAGTATTATCTTTTTATTAATCAGATCAGTGTTTTTTGCTTCTTTTTTTTTACGTAACAACATTACCTCTATACTTAACTAGCTATACTTAACTTAACTAGCTCCTGCCCACGGCTCAGCCCGCGTGGAACCAAAATAGTCAACACCCTAATACTGAAACGCTACCATAATTGACATTAATCGTAATTTTTGTATAAGTAGGCACATGAAGTAGCGTTTCAGTATTCTGGCGTAAGAAACTCAGAAATACTGCAGCCTACAACCGTCAAAGAATATTTGAAATTGGATGAGAAGTTACAGGGATAACCCTTACATCCAAACTTATAAACTTTTTAAGAATAGTGTAGGTAGGTAAGTAAAGATCAAATGGATAAAAATAAAACATATCATTTCACCTGTGATTGTGTATGGGTAGTAGTTCCACGCTTTTTCAGTTATGTAAAATATTCTCGGCGTTACTGACTGAAGCCAATAGGGTAAATGGCTAAAACAAAAAAAAAAATGCGATGTAAATACGGAAAACACGAAAAACGATGACAGGTTAATTTTTCGGAGCTTTCGCCAGGCATTGGCCTTCTAGCAGCGTAATAACTTCATCACAAAAGGCTCTGGCCAGTTAAACAGGTGTTTATTTAAATAAATAACTAAAGCTGGACATTTCACACAGCGCCATCTAGCCCCAAACTAAGCAAAGCTTGTACTATGGGAACCAGATAACTGATAGAATACTTAATATACTTTTTTTTTGTAAATACATAGGTAGGTACTTATAATACTTTAAAATAATACCCAGACACAGAACAAACATCTATGTTCATCACACAAATGTTTGTCCTGGATGGGAATCGAACCCACGACCTACAGCGCAGGACCTACAAGTTAGTCAAAAAAATTATTTAGTCATAGTATAGGTTATTTACTAGGTTCCGCTTGCGGCGTTACTCGCGAGGTGCCTACATAACAAAAAGCCTATGTTCATCCTGAAAGTTCATTACAAAATACTGGTGAAAGAATTTTTGAAATCGGATGAGAAATTTCGGAGATTACCTCTTTATTCCTACTACAATAAAACCTCTTTATAATATTAGTACTAGAATTTAAATCCGTTTGAGAACGCCATCTAGGTAGACTAACGGAGCTATTTTTTTATTTTTATAGAATGTTCATCATTGATTAAGAGTTTAATTAGACATAGAAACACGTGTTCGAACTATTATTAATTCAGTCGCACTATCTTTCTTGTTTACGTAACAAAATAACAAGTCAGACAGACACTTGCTTATTAAATGCACTACTTTTACCACAATTTTGAACTAATACTTATAGTATTAAATCCTAACTTGTGAAGAATTATGTATTTTAGACAATTCTTTTTATTATTGTCTTACAAACTTAAATGCGCGAACGCCATTTTATTTTGCGTATCAAGCTTGCGTCTCTAACTATGTATGTATGCGAGGTAAAAGATGGATGGATTTTGTAAAAAAATAGCATTGGATTTGTCATTATGCCCGGTTTTTATATTCAACGAACTGTCGTCGTTAGTACCTACCTACTCAAATTGCCAAAGCTACGTTTGTTATCTGTAAAAAAACTATGAACATACATTTTTTGACATACCTACAAACAAAGTTGCTATGACAAGCCTGCGGTTTTTTTTTGTAGCTAGTCCAGCAGGTACCTACTATAAACTTTTCTGTTGCTATTAGAATACACTTACTTACCTGGACAAATGAATTCTTTTTTCAGTGAATTGACCTTCTCCGTTGACTTCATCTGTGACCTTTTCATTTGCCACCACCTCGACTCCTTCTCCATTGCTGGATTGCTCAAAACTGTGGCGAGCAATCATATACAATTGCCCGATACGGTACTGAAATAAAGATAAATTATTTTTGTTATTTACTACACAATAGATAAAGTCACAAAATAATGTTTTTATGAGCAGATTTAGGGCGCGTCCCGATTAGACCAACAGTGAGCAGCAGAAGCAGTTAGCCGCTCACTGTTCGCCTACTCAAAACGCGCCCTTAATATATTAAGACTTATAATAAATTAAATATTTAAAAATATCATTTTGCACTGCAAACCTTTTTATTATGTTAAAAACAATGGTAAGTATTGAAATAAAAATATACAGTGGTAGGTATGCCTCATTCAGGTAATTTCTCATTACTTAAAATGTTTTATCAAACAGGATATTGATTAATCAATATACAGGAATTGGTAACAGTTCAGAAAAGTTTTTGAGTAAGTACCTACCACCAATGCACATGGATTTTTTATGTCCTTTGAAGAGAACAGCGTAGCTAAAATGGTCGCTAATGCAGATTCACAAATGATTTGCGTCGAGATTCTCGTATTACAAATCACAAAGTTGACAATTCCGTACCGGCAATATCATCTTATTGTTTGACAGTTTTGTGGAGAATCGTAAAATAAAATGGCCACCTATGAATTGGAATTGCACTAAGTGTCAATCAAATATTATTTATGTTTAATAATGATAATAAAACATACTAAATACTTACTTAAAAACCAAATACTTATTTACAGAGTATTAGTAGTAATAATACGATGCAATATTAAATGAAAACCAACCGGGTTATTTTTTTTCGTGTGGCAATTTAAGGCCTAGCATGTGATTCTGCTGTGAATTGAATTGCGTACAATTCAGCTAACATTTGACGGTAATTAAAGATGAAATGCTTTAGCAATATCAATACAAATCACCCGTGAATCATATTATTGTGAATCTGCATTAGCGTCCATTTTAGCTCTGCAGAGGGTCGCATTGAAATCATTAATCCTCAAACCTTTAATTTACAATTTTTTTAAATAAAATTTACTTTGAGAAAAAGTTGGATATATTATAACCAGCAACTATATATAATAAACATGATTATTGTCTAGGAACAGATTTATAAACTTATCAAGAAATCATTGCATGTAAAGTTTATCTAATTTTAATTTCCACAGAATTACTTTAGATAATAATAATTCATTCAATCAAGACAGATAAATCAGTTCCTTATTTCTAATCAATAAAGTACAAGGCTATTCGGCTAATTGGTGATAGCCCATTCTATTTACAGCTACCCTACCCATTCATAATTGAACTGAACACAAAAAGTAATGCTCTAAAAACTAACTAGGTATAGAATGGAACAGGATAACTCAGCACAATCCTATGGTGTAAATACTTACTAAAGGATGAACTCGAAATGTAAAAAACAAAATGTTTCTGTAATATTAAGTGAGAAACATGATAAAAATTACCTCCTCCACCGTCATGGGCATGCATATCCTGAATTCCTTAGTCAAAACCATTGTTTTCTATGTGAGCCCTGATAATTAAATTAGATTTTATACTGTAATAGCGTAATATTTCAGCGCTTTTCCTCCACCGACCGCGACTAACTGAAACCGAACAAATTAAATTACAGGGAAAATAGCAGAGCAGAAAGCTGAAATCTCCAATCTTCACAGTGCTTTGTTTGTTTGCTTCGCTTCGCTTGCTCTACGAAACGAATTCTGCAAAACGAAAGAAAAATAAAATGACATGACATGACATAACAGTCAACACATGTCAATGTCAGTCAAGTGAATTCAGTTCAATGTCAGTGTATGTATCAATCGATGTTATGATGTCAATTCAATGTCAATTTTAGATTGTTGTCATGTCATTTCAATATTTCTGATTCTGAATTTCTTTGATTCAATTCAATTAAAATAATTCCAATACATAGGTACATACCTATTTTCAATTTAATTTTGGTTGGGTGGGGTATCAAATCACTAGGAGTTAATTTACTAGGTACCCGTAACCATTCAGTGGTAATAAAATACTTTTTTCATATTGAAAACTAAATAAATACTTTTACAATGGATGCAAAAGAAGTGGTGGAACATTTGGTGGCTCTGAAAGTCATGAGACTTACTAAACCGGCGCTGATAAGCCCGAAAATTGTCACTTGTGATTCAAAAGATTTGCCAGGTAATATCCTCAATAACTTCCTGAAGGATGATGCCACTTCTGTTACTCAAATGGAAACACTTGCTGCTGGACAATTCCTCTTGTTGCCTCAAAGTTTTGGCAATATCTATTTAGGGGAAACCTTCTCCTGCTATGTTTGTGTCCATAATGAGACCAACCAGCCAGTGCAAAGTGTCTCAATAAAGGCTGACCTACAGACAAACTCACAAAGAATAGTTCTGACAACACAACAAAGTCAGAACCCAACTATGCTTGATGTGGATGAGACATTAAGTGATGTTATACACCATGAAGTGAAAGATCTCGGAACTCACATCCTAGTATGTGAGGTCACCTACATGTCCAACTATAGCACACTGGCCTCATTCAGAAAGTTCTTCAAGTTTGAAGTCATGAAGCCATTGGATGTCAAAACTAAGTTCTACAATGCTGAATCTGATGATGTCTATCTTGAAGCACAAGTACAGAATATAACTTCTGGCCCAATTATCTTAGAACAAGTCTCACTGGAAAGCTCTCAACAATTCAATGTACAGTCGCTGAATGAAATAGATGATGGAACATCAGTATTTGGAGAGGTGACCCTACTTCAGTCTCAAGAAAGCTGCCAATACCTGTATTGTCTCTCACCTAAAGAACATATTTCAAAAGAGATCAAACTCCTTGCAGCAGCTAAGAATATTGGTAAACTAGATATTGTGTGGAGATCTAATTTAGGAGAAAAGGGGCGTTTACAAACCAGCCAACTACAGAGAAAAACTCCTGAATATGGGGATATAAGAGTAACATTTGAGAACCTGCCCAGCAAGGTTCCTGTTGATGAACCATTTGAGTTCATATGCAAAATAGTAAATGCCAGCGAAAGAACTCTAGATTTGATTTTAAAGCTGAGATCGATACAGGATGCTAGCTTGCTTTGGTGTGGAGTTGCAAACAAGAAATTGGGCCCCATAGAGCCTGGGAACAATATCTGTGTAAATCTTACTGCTTTACCAATCAATACTGGACTGTACAGCCTGAATGGAGTTTCATTAGTTGATTTGTTCTTGAAAAGAACTTATGATTATGATGATTTAGCCTCTGTTTTTGTTTGCCAGTAATTAATTTAATTTATAGCTTGTTATTGCGTAAATATTAGTCATAAAAATATAGTTTAGGCTTTATAATATAAAGTTTTTTACTGAATGAAAACTTTTGTAATTTTTGTTTATTGTGCTGATCAACAAAAACTACAAAGCTTCTCAAAATTACCAATATTAATCCAATAACACTTTATTACAGTAAGAATAGGATACTTGTTTATGTAGGTTCCTAGAGTTTTTATTGAAGCTGAAGAAAAATGAAAAATGTTGAAGATCATTATTATAATCTGATTCGAAGTAAGTATTCCGGGGCTAGCTAGTTTCTGCACTTCGGAATACAAAACTGCGTCATTGCATTAGAATATTTGGAATCCTCGAGTAATTGTGTTCTGTGTTTGGAATACTCTGTCTGTGCTGTTGCATGATGCATTTAGCTCCAGTCACTGACCTGTATCAGATAGATACAGATTATATATATATATCTATATATTATTATATATCTATATATATATATAGATTCTATAGATACAGGTCAGTGGCTCCAGTCCAGCAGAAATCAAAACACTGCCTTCGTGTAAACGGGACTTAAGCCCCGGCTTCGCTTCGCTTGTCTATGGAAATAAAAAAAAATGTCATGTCAGTCCAGTGATGCCAGATGGGTGGGATTTCCTGCAAATTCGGGGGTATTTCTGGGCTCCCCAGGGGGAATTTTGAAACGGGAAATGAGTTTATTTATTTTATTTCAAGAAATTTTGTTTTTTGTTGATGTTTTATTTACAGAAATAAACTAAAAAACGGTGTTACGACTAACAAATGATATTTTACAAAACAAATGTAAGAGGAAGACTGTTCTACCTATCTGAAGATGTTAAATTTTTAATTTAGATGACCGCTTGATTGGGCTTTTTAACCAAAATATTATTTTCAGGGTGAGGGGATTAAATCCCCTTAGTTAACCCCCTTAGTATGAAATCCCCGGGATTTCATACTAAGTTTGGGGGTAAATTCACATAACCATACGGCAACACTGTGTCAGTCAGCTGTTAACTGTCAATGTCATTTTAGCTAGACTCTTGTCTTGTGTCTGTTTTGTGGTTCTAGTTCTAATTTATTTCTTGGGAATGGGAATACGGTATTTCTGAAATTCTGATTACATTTACAGATTTGTCAACCTTTTACATCTTACCTAAACTATCTTTTTTTGTCTACAGAATGTCGAAAGAATCGCACAATTCTACAGAGTAATATTGCGTTTGGCGTACCTACGAAACTCTGATGTGGCCCAATCATGTTGATTTGTATTGTACCTATGTTATCTAGCTGATTTGCTTTTGTGTTTCTGGAAGTTTTACAAGCCGACAGAGGCTGCTCAATTAGCTGCAATGGCATATCAAACTATATTGCAAGAATATATGCTAATACCGCCTGTTACACGGGCATACACAACGGCTTGTGTGGTCACTACTTTGGCAGTGGTAAGGTTTTGTCTGTTAATTCACTGTCGATTCCTTTTAGTTGCACTGAAATTTTTTTACGAGCCTGCGCCATGCAATAATGTCTAATGTTGCTCAGTTTACTTCCTACAACAATCAAAACTTTGTTTTGGTTTCTTCACAGGCACTAAACTATCTTAATCTTATTTCAGCAACTAGATCTAGTGTCACCATTTCAACTTTATTTCAATCCAATACTGATATTGAAGAAATTTCAACTATGGAGGCTGATTACAACATTCCTTTTCTTTGGGAATCTGGGATTTAACTTTTTCTTCAACATGATATTTACATATAGATACTGTAGAATGTTGGAGGAAGGATCATTCAGAGGACGGACTGCAGATTTTGTTGTTATGTTCATGTTTGGTGGAGTACTCATGATTGTATCCTTTTACAATAAATAATAAATAAATAAATAATGCTGGACATTTCACACAGCATCATGTAGCCCCAAGCTAAGCTGAGCTTGTGTTATGGGTACCACATGACTGATATACTACTTAAATACTTTTTTTTTTGTAAATACTTACATAATAAATACATACATAATACCCAGACCCGAGATAAATATTTGCAGATCATACAAACATTTGTCCCGCAGCGGGGATCGAACCCGCAACCTCCTGCGTCACAGGCGGGCCTTCACCCACTGCGCCACAGACAATAAGAATGATTCCTGAAAAAATAAGGTTCTTATATCCCTAAGGTGTGTATGGAAAATTTAAAAATAATACTCCAATAACAGAAATGGTAGGAACCTTCCTATTATGTTGATTTACTTAGTGTTAAAAGCTATGATGGAAGCCTAAACACTTATCATTGATAAATGTGACTAATTAGTTGATTACTAATATAAACATATTATTTTTTTATTTAAGTAATTTTTAACCGACTTCAAAAAACAGAGGAGGTACTCAATTTGTCGGAATCTTTTTTTTTTTTGTATGTTCACTGATTACTCAAAGATGCCTGGACCGATTTGGATGTTGTCTTTTGTTTGTAAGGGTATACATTCCGATTGGTGCCACAAAAATTTGATGAGGAACTGCAGAGTTATGAACAAAATGCACCTCGAGAGTGCAGAAAATTGCTCAGCTTATAATAGTGAAGTCAGTTTTTTTTTAATTTTTAAACAGTTACTTGTTCTAGTCAAAGTTTTAATATTACATTTCCTGAATAATCTTCCAGTTGTGTGCGTTCTTTGTGAACCTACTGTTTTTAGGACAAGCTTTTACCATCATGATTGTGTATGTGTGGTCAAGAAGAAACATTTTCATAAGAATGAATTTCTTTGGATTAATGAATTTCCAGGTAAAATAACTTCTAGTATTTGTAATACAATTAATACAATTAATATATTCAATTATTCACACAGTTGAATAAATAAAACTAAAGAGAGAAATACAGCTGCCAAATGAAAACAACACCTTTCATCCCAACCAGCTAGCAGCTCAGCTTGCTCAAATCAGCTGCTTCTTCTTCTTTAGTGTCATTGTTACAACCTATAATGACTTTGGCCATTATGTAGCTACATCTACGGCATTATCCGAGCAGGACATGAGATCAGCCATAGTACATGAGTAAGGCTTGTTTCATTCACACTGCACTCACAATGCATACAGCATTCTCTCAGTATTTATGCATTTGAGATCCTTTGAAGATGTCAAAGGGCTTACTCAGAGGTGTATCCAAATACATAATTTGGTAGCTGCCCACTAACTGGTTTTCTCACGATTTTTTGTTTTCTTTACTATTTAGTTAGAGCTTAATGTTAATGCACATTTTATTTTTTTCATAACGGAAAAACCGTTGTTGCACAACTGGGTTTCAAACCCACAGACTTCAGAGTGAGGCCAACATGGCTCTTTTACAAGATATTATGAATGTACTTAATGAATTATCATTGTTTATTTCCAGGCCCCATACCTTCCTTGGGTGTTGCTAGGTTTCTCGGTCCTTCTTGGCAATGCAATATCTGTGGACCTGGTGGGCATGGCCATTGGCCATATCTACTTCTTCCTAGAAGACATTCTGCCACGTCAAAGAGGCGGCCAGAAAATATTGAAAACCCCCAAGTTCCTGTGAGTATTACTCCATTTCAATGGGTAATATAACTCTTCTCTTTCTCCATTTGAATTGAACATTCCACCGCGGAAGATTGGCGACGGGATACGCTCTCAGCGTAGCATTGGTCTAACTAAATAATCAATGTACCAGGGTTCAAGCAGAAGTTTTAAAATCAGTGGAAAAGGTGTTGGTATGGTTTATGTTTCCTTCAATAATACATTATGTAAATCAAGATTAACATCTCAAGTGTCTGGAATTTCCAGTTGTTATAGTAATAGTACCAGGTACTACAACTAAATCATGTAAGTAAACAATTGTCCCACCGCGGGAATGTAACTCGCACATATTGCATCGCAGTCTTGTACTATGTTAGGGAGTGTACACATTGCGTTTTCTGCAGCGCGTTTTTGAGCTGCGCGTTTGTATCGATACAAACGCGCGTTCGCAACGCGTTTTTTTTCCATACAAAAGCGAACCGGGAGGGGCTGCGCGGGGGGCTGCGCGTTCGAATCGCGTTTGTATCGATACAAACGCGCTGCAAAAAACGCAATGTGTACCTACACTCCCTTAGTCACGTGTGAACAGTCACACTATTTTATGGCCTATTATCGTCCCACTGCAAAAGACTTCCCTATCCTTCTTCCACATTTGCGGTCAAATGCTATGGAAAACTAATTTCAGTCTAGCTCATCCTGCCACCTTAATCAGCCTGCCGCGACGTCGTCTTCTGCATCGGGCGTCTACTCGGTCGTTGCTATGGCCCAAAGATCATTCGACAGCTGATACGACGATATTTTAAGTATTAAAAAATGCTTTGTTTTAGGCGAAAGCTGTTTGACCCAGCACCAGAGCCCGACTACGGTCCTCTCCCGGAAGAATACGCGGACTACAGACCAGGCGGCTACGACTGGCGCGGGGAGGAGGATGATAGATAAATGTCTTGTGATACCAATCTTAGCCAAAGGCCGCATTCGCATAGAAACGCCTCAACTTTTCACATTTCTAAACAAGATAGATGGTTGGTTCGCTATAAAGCAAAACATCACAAAAAAAAGGAGTTCGTAAATTTTACACTTCTAGATAATATAGAAACCAGCGGACGGCCGCGGTTTCGCCCGCGTGGACTACTATTTTTTCCCACAGGAACCGTGTATTTTTTCGAGATTAAAAGTAGCCTATGTGCTATTCCAGACTATCATCTATCTCTGTGCCAAATTTCATCCATATCCGTTAAGCCGATCTGGCGTGATCGAGTAACAAAGATCCGAACATCTAAACTTTGCCTTTGGTCCATTTTCATAACTATTCACATTCACAATATTAGTAGGTTAGTGAATATGAGAGTTTGGATTTTGTCATAGAGTTTTTTTCATAACTTATATTGAAAAAAACTCTATGCCTATAGTAAAGCTTCCAATCCAAGCTTCCTATTCACTAGTAGGGAACAAAATATGTCGGACGTCTTGTACGTTTGGCGATTGGCGATGTCAGCCATTGTAAGATATCTTCTTGGGACCTTCTTGGTCGACATTTATTTTGACGATTTATCACACAAACCGACATTGCAGTTTTTTCGGTTCTAAGTTTTGGCTTCTATGTGAATGTATAAGGCCAATACTATTATTTATTGTGTTGACATAAATTGGGTTGAAAAGTCATATATTTTCTAATAAAAGTTTAGATTTTAGTAGGTTTAAAGTGTACAATAATTTTACTGCCTTTATTTTTCACTTTGTATTCTCATCTTAATTTTCAAATACTGATGTTTGCGCACGTTTAATATTCAGTACCAATACAAGCGCAGACAGACACTATCTCTGCTGATGTTTTTATACATCATCTTAAATATTTTTTATCGGTACAAATAAACGAATGAAGTGATATTAAACCAGCATAGTGAAACCAGACGTACCTAAGGTATTTTGTGTAAAAAGTTAAAGATAAGTACGATTTTGTGAATATACTTTCAATTAAATTACCAACTTTGTTTCAATGATGTATTAAGCGAGTTTCTTTGAATTAATTTTAATCTACTCTTTTATTTATTTCTAATTGTGAATGTATGGAAAAGATAATTTTCGGAATGCTAGTGCAGTTAGTTAGTCTCCTAAAAACATTGTCCTGTGAGATTTATTCTTGATTACTTTTTGTGTAGCATACCTACCTAGGTCAGGAAAAAAGGTATATTTATGATAAATAAATAAAACAATAAGTGAAATAATTCAGAATTGTTTATTCTAAATTTCACGCATGTAATTTTTAGCTATACAATGCCAAAATAGAATTTCAACTCTGTACAAAATGCCTATTTGGATAACTTCCTATTGGAAAGCGCAGGTATTTAACATGAAGTATGTAATAGAATGGTGTGTATTTACATCAGCAAATTATAGCTGGATCAATAGTAGACATTATATTACACATTTGTAATAAATTATGAGGCTACATCAACAATTCAATCAGTTTTATTGCTTGAATAATTGACAAAATCATCTCGGATGCACCATACGACTCAACATCGACTCAACTTATTAACTTAAGGCAATTTATTTTTATACGAAGATGCCTCCCGCTCCAAAATGACTTCTTAGGTAAGCGATAATACCTATCTACTGCTGCTTAAATTGTTAATGTCTCCAGTAGGTACCTAATGATTTAGTATTTTTCAAATGCTTTTGCGTGAGTTTAGGACTCTTTGTGCACAATAGTTCACTGTACCCAAACGAGAAGACAAAATCTCAATTGCAATACTTAAATTAATTAGAAATTATCATGAAATGTAAATAAAAAATGTCACAATTTAATGAACCATGAAATCAATTAATTTTTTTGCGATTCTGAACATTAAACCTAGTAACAAGAATAAAACTATATTTCAGTCTTCATTCAAACGTAAATCCATTCACACCCAAAAGTTAGAACTCGACTGGTAAAAAAATATGGGTCAGCGAAAAAATGCAAGGTTTAGCGAACCATTAATTTTTGTCCCAAACAAAAAGTATTGCATTTATCACCAACGATTTTGCACACACTATTCAAATTTTCTTTATCCAAACACATACATCACGATAAAACAAAATTTAGTACGGAACACTCAATTGAGACTAAGTTCAACTATAGATTAACTAGAACCTAACATCACAATTAAACAGGACAGACAAATGATGCCACTGCGCGTAATTTTCTCGTTAAAAAAAAATTCTTGTCCCGGCAATAGAATATACGTAAAAAATGTAAAGTGGCTGATAGACGTACAACCTTTCCTTTGAAACTTGCAATTTTACGCGTATTTGGCTCGACGTCGGTCGGCGACACCGACAGACTTGCTCATACTGCTTCTGTTATATGAGTTAGATCGCCGACGAACTTGCACGGCGATTTTAAAGTTCGCCTAAGGTGACACACAGGCGATGAAGATCGTCGAGCCTTCAGTCAGCGTATTTACTCGTATGTCTATAACCCACTTATATATCCTGGAATTATATATACAGAAACGTAACTTTCCTGAAGTTATTTGTTATGATGAAGAACCTCAGCTATGCACATTAGCCAAATCAACCTTATAAACGACCTCTATAGATAATTTGACATCTAGTAACAGTTATGCACGTAGCATGCACACGAGTTGCCACACGTTTGCACAATGCAACTGACAACGAGAATTGTATCTGAAGTTTAGTACTTATGTAATTTACGAAGGTATCAATCAACTGAACGAACCGAGTAATACTCTCACTTTACTAAACATGTGGATGTCTACCGTTCTAGAGGAAGACGTGGGCCTGATACTTTTTTATTTTACTTATCGCTCGACCATTAAGGAAATATAGAGGACAACCTCTCATGAAATTTAAAACGATATACATAGAGTGCTTATTTTCGTGGTTTAGTTTACCTTGGTGAAATGTTCTAAGCTCAGTTTTCACCAACAAGCTGTACCACAAAATTCTGATACAATTCTCGCCCCAAATGCATTGTTTCACAATAAATTCTAATAAGCGAGGTCATTCGAAGAGTAAATCAAAACGTCCAAGTATTTGGTGTCGTTGTTTATCTAACACTACTGATTTGTTTTTAGTTGTGAACGAAAATGTGACTAAAATCTACCTACATAAATCACATGAAGACATTTTCATAGCGCTACGATTGCAAGTAGCACCGTTATGTCGTCTGGTTTTCCTCCTGTGAACAAAATAAACAATAATTCATAAATTAGTTTCATGTGGTGGTACACAGTGTTATATCTGACTTGCAGCGCCCTCGCGGCGTTGCCCCCGTTGTGATGGTATAAATTATAGTGATGATGATGATGAATAGTAGCCTATTACCTTTCTCAAGAGTTTCGCTATCAAATGCGAAAATAATTTTTCAAATCTGACTGGTAGTTCCTGAGGTTAGCGCGTTCAAACAAACAAACACGCTTCATATATTGGTGGGCTTCATATAAGTCGTATTGCTCATTATACGGACTAAAAGTGAAGGAAAAATGTCATTTTTCCTTCAATTTTGACATAAAACGTATCAAAACTAATCAAAATTTAAGGAAAAATGACATTTTTTCCTTCAATTTTAGTCCGTATAATGAGCAATACGACTATACAGGGTGTGGCAAATTCTTGGTCACTGAAGGGTAGCTACCTTTTCTCTTGTAGTTAGAAAGTTTTGTTCTGAGGAAACTTCAGTTTTATTTTGAAGAAAAAAATAATTGCATTTTTAGATTTTTGAAAAAAAGTACAGTTAGTCTAAAAAATTACATTTGTCAAAAAAAACAAGTTGGTCTTAATCGACTCTATTTCCCACCAGGAACACTTCTCCCAAAGTAACTTATCAAATCAAATCGTAAGTTTTTGCAATAATTCAAAAAAACACATCCCATACATTTTCTATGAAATTAGTAGTTGTAAACATTATAGTGCCACATATTCGATCGTTCTTAATTTAATTTCATAACTGCTCCGGCAAGCTGGGAGGCTATTGTAAAGCGCGTATTTAAATTTAGAACAAAGTGCTTCCCTGCAGATGTACTAATGGTATACTCCATGCATACCATTCTCTCTTGCGGCTCTGTCTTAGGCGCCTAAGGTTTTACAATAGCCTCCCAGCATGCCGAAGCAGTTACGAATTTAAATTAATAACCATCGAATAAGTGGCACTATAATGTTTACAACTACTAATTTCATAGAAAATGTATGGGATGTGTTTTTTTGAATTATTGCAAAAACTTACGATTTGATTTGATAAGTTACTTTGGGAGAAGTGTTCCTGGTGGGAAATAGAGTCGATTAAGACCAACTTGTTTTTTTTGACAAATGTAATTTTTTAGGCTAAGTGTACTTTTTTTCAAAAATCTAAAAATGCAATTATTTTTTTCTTCAAAATAAAACTGAAGTTTCCTCAGAACAAAACTTTCTAACTACAAGAGAAAAGGTAGCTACCCTTCAGTGACCAAGAATTTGCCACACCCTGTATAGATGTTTTTTTCATTGACATTTCAGTGACAATAAAAAAAAACATTCATAAAAGCCTTCCTAAATTAACAGGTTCGGATGCGAGGGACTTTATTTTTTTATTATTTTAATCCAAATTTGTTTTAAATTATATTTAGAACGTTGAGTAACAAATTAGAAGTACTCTCATTATAACGCTTCACGTTCTTCATACATGTAAACGATAAAAGAGAAGTGAAATATATTTTGGCATTGCTTCAAGCAGTTAAATTTACAAAAATAACCAAATATGTTTTGAACTAGCTGTACCCGGCATGCGTTGCAATGCCACGTGACGTGAAGTAAAAAGTGTTTGGTTTTATATTCTGTACATAAACAGATTTTTTTGGATTTTAAATTAAATAAGTTTGTGTCATGTATCCCCGTCCCCATCCCCGTCCCGTCGTTGACAGATATGCTGAGTTCCGAGTTTCAAATCAATCGGCATATTTACTGAGGAGTTATGTTGAACAGCTCCTGACTCCATCCTCAGATCAACTCACTGTCACCATATTATTACATTGTAGTTGAAACTTGACAGGTTTGCCGAGTTTCAACTCAATCGGCCTATTTACTGAGGAGTTCTGTTGAACAGCTCCAGGATTCCATTATCAGATCCTGACCTGATCTGACCAAGACACCACCTTTCAATCAAAAAAATAATGTTCCAAATCGGTCCAGGCATCTTCGAGTAATAAATAATCGAGTACCTCCTTTATTTTGATGTCGGTTTAATAAAAAGTGTTTTAGATCACGCGTAGACTAATAAGTGACTGCCGCGTGTTTTCATCAGCGCGATTCAGAAAATGGTCATTTTTAGTCCCGCCATCTAGTTTTGATTACGGAAAACCAAGCGTTTATCTGGCTTTCTTTCGTTTTGCTCGGCTTTTGCCTTTTCGTGATGATGAATAGCTTAAAACCTTCCTCAAAAAATTAGCTACTTATCCAAAACCAGAAATATTTTTTCAAATCCAACTGGTACTTCCAGAGATTAGCGCGATCAAACAATCAAACAAACTCTTCCGCTTTATTATATTAGTATAGATTAAAGATAAAGATAAGTATAGATTATTTCCAACTTTTCAGATCACGGGGTTTTTTAATTTTTTATTAATATTTTTTTTGGAGACACACAGCGCCATCTAGCCCTAAACTAAGCAAAGCTTGTAGCTACTATGGGAACCAGATATCACAATCTGGTTTCAGCTAGCTCCAATAGATGTCTCTATGTCCTTTGTTCTTGAAAAAACTTTAAATTTAATGAGTGAAGTTGTCGTATTTAATTACTTACTTATGATAAGAGTTTTTTAATAATATTGAAAATCATGCAAAAAGTTCATTGTAACTTGGATATGCTGGGTAACTGTGGGACTTTAGTTCAGAACAGAACTATGCTGGGTAATATATGACTCATCTCAGCAATGGCTTTACCGATTTTTATGCAGTTTTCACTGTTGTATTGTGGTAAGTTTGGGTCAATTTTTAGTGTTAGTTTCATCAAAATCCGTTCACAAACAAAAAAGATACATCTTTTTTTATATTATTTTTTTACTAAAGTCACAGTACATTCTTTAAATGGACATATCTTTTTTATTTGTTAACGGATTTTGATAAAACAACCCCTATCTTTTAATCCCGGCTTACCATAATACAACAATGAAAACTGCATCCAAATCAGTTCAGTAGTTTCAGAGATCTTAGGACTCAAACACACAGAAACGAAAATTTCAAAGTCACAGATTACCCAAACAGTTACTATGAACCTCAGAATAAGGACCTTCGAACAAAAAGTTCAAGGACGTTCTAGAACGCGCTTACGACATTTTCGCACGGGTTAGGGTTATATGGATCAAAAACTGACTTCACTTAATTGAATACTTATAAGTTTGTTCTTAGACTTCATTCTTATTATATATGTTTTGAATTTCGTCAACTAGTCAGTGCCGAGTTGACGAATAAGTCGCTATACGAGATTGAGTTTTCGATCACTCACTGACTCGCTTTATATTCGGATAGCACTAGCCTACGCCAAACACGGCTCTATTCGGAAATAGCCATGGGTGACCGCAAGTGGCGTTAACAGCTGAGCGCTTCCGTGCTTCGGAGGGCACGTTAAATTGTTGGTACCGGCTTTCAAGTCGCTAAGCCATGACGGAGGGCTTAAGGCGATCAAAAAACACCGTCACCAGAGTTGGCCACTCCGACTCATACGAACTTACTTTTACTCGGCTATTATGATATTTGATGTAGTCATCTAGCTAGAGAGACAATAGTGAGGTAATCTCAAATGAAGTCATCACTATACTACACTTAGGATATAATAAGAAGGTAGGTACACAAGCGTAACACTTAGTCAATTTAGGTATAATATGCAACTTAGTAGTGTTTTTAAATAGACAATTTGGCAATCGGTCTGAAGAAAAGGAGACATCTCGTGATTGTTAGACTTAATGTCTTCTCATGTGACAATTGACGTACAATGTGACGAAATAACAAACGTAGCCAATCTCAAAGTAGATTATTCGATTACAAGTGTGATTTTTGATTAATTACAGATAAAAAGTATGAGAAGTCAAAACAACTACTAGGTACTAAAATATGTAGATATTTGTACCATTAGGTATATGCAAAGACCTTATATGATTACCAGAACTGCTCTCGCGACGTGGCCCTGTAGTGATGATATATTGTGATGATGATGATGATGAAAAGGAGCCTATAACCTTCCTCAAGAGTTTAGCCAAGTATTCTGTGGTTTAGCTATCAAATGCAAAAATATTTTTTGACTGGATGTTTCTTAGATTAGCGCGTTCAATCAAACAAACTCCCGCTTTATACAGGGTGAATTTTTGAGATGGGGCAGTAAGGGCAGCTACCTTAACCGTTGTAGCTAGAGGAAAACGTTCTTAGGAGACCATCCTTAATTTTTGAAAATATTTCGACCTGCATTCACAGATTTTGAAAAATATGTAGTCAGCGAGAAAATGGGTCATTTACACAAAAACTTTTTTTGATGCCATTCGATCCTGTTTCATCTAAGGATAAAAAGGCTCTTTCAGACCAACTGAGGTTAGAGTACTAGAAAAGTCAGAAATCGCTAAAGTGTATTTCTGAGACAAGACAGTAAGGGCTACCTTAACCGTTGTAGCTACAGGAAAACGTTTTTAGGAGACTACCCTTAACTTTTGACGATATTTCAACCTGCATTCACAGATTTTGAAAAAAATGTACAGTCAGCGAGAAGATGGGCAATTTACACAAAAAAATTTTTTGATGCCAGTCGATCCTGTTTCATCTAAGGATTTAAAGGCTCTTTCGGACCAACTGAGGTAAGAGTACTAGAAAAGTCAGAAATTGCTAAAATGTATTTTTGAGACGGAGCAGTAAAGGCAGTTTGTTAACCGTTGTAGCTACAGGAAAACGTTCTTAGGAGACTACCCTTACTTTTAAAGATATTTCGACAAAATGATGAAAAATTATGACAAATGACAAAATGATTTCGTACGAAATGTATAATCAAAGTTATTTGCGTTTTCTGACTTTTCTAGTACTCTTACCTCAGTTGGTCTGATAGAGTCTTTTAATCCTTAGATGAAACAGGATCGACTGGCATCAAAAAAGTTTATGTAAATTGCCCATTTTCTCGCTGACTGTACATTTTTTTCAAAATCTGTGGATGCAGGTTGAAATATCGTCAAAAGTTAAGGGTAGTCTCCTAAAAACGTTTTTCTGTAGCTACAACGGTTAAGGTAGCCCTTACTGTCTTGTCTCAGGAATACATTTTAGCGATTTCTGACTTTTCTAGTACTCTAACCTCAGTTGGTCTGAAAGAGCCTTTTTATACTTAGATGAAACAGGATCGATTGGCATCAAAAAAAGTTTTTGTGTAAATGGCCCATTTTCTCGCTGACTGTACATATTTTTCAAAATCTGTGAATGCAGGTCGAAATATTTTCAAAAATTAAGGATGGTCTCCTAAGAACGTTTTCCTCTAGCTACAACGGTTAAGGTAGCTGCCCTTACTGCCCCATCTCAAAAATTCACCCTGTATATTGGTATACAGATACATAAATTCTCGAAGCGAACGCGAATATTCTTTGCGAAAAAAGTACAGTCGCTATTTATTTCTATAGCTTATGTAGCAAGCTTTTTAACACGCGTCCTACAAACAATATCTAGGCATCATGTGCCACACTATTTTTATTTTCACTAATCGAGGAAATAGTTCCAACAGATTTTAGCTTGGGATCATACGATGTCTGTTCTATTAAAAATACTCACCAATAGCATCTATGCCGTTCTGCCGAGCGCTCTTCGCGAAAGGAGACATGTAGCAGCCATCAAAGGACAGGTTCCTCGCCATCCAAGCTATGGAATTAGCCACGCCCTGCAACCTGAAAATAAAAAGGTATGAACTCAAAAAGATCTACGTTTATTAGAATTTGCCAAGAAGGAATTGACCACCTTCTATACATCTACAAACGGTCTTGAATGTCTGAAGATTTTAAATACTATCTAACGTAACCGAATGAGCGGTATTTATCTGGAAGTCTGTACAGTTGTGAGCTTGAACCCATTCCCTGCCCAGCTACACTTCTTCGGCACCATCTGTACGTGCGACATGGGCACTGAACGCGATAAGTTTTAAGGATTTAAATATATCTACGCAAAACAAGAAACTGTTTCAGCTTTTTTTTTCAAGTTAATTGTAAATTTACCTCTGAGAGTCGCTCGCTGCGTCGGTGGCGCGGCGCATCTCAGCAACCAGCACCGGTTCGGGAACGTTGTCGAAAACGCCGTCAGTGGCGACTAGGATCACGTCTCCACACTCCACCGAGAATTCGGATGTGTCCGCTGATTCTGGTCTGAGAAGGAATAAGACCGTGTTTACAATAACATGACGATTTTAATTTATTCTTAGCAAATCCACAGTTAACTGGGTAAAGAATGATCCGAAGCTGAAATAGTACCTACGGACTGATGATTGACAAAGTTTTGATAATCTAAGACTATGTGAATAGATTCAAAATGCTTTCGTATTTAAGTAAAAAAAAACTACTAGCAGCTAGTTCATAGTCGGGAAAGTATGAAAGTACTAATCCTGCATGAATTCTACTTGAAATTAAGGAAAAGACGACTTTATTTTGTATAAACTAGCTGTGCCCTCGCGGCGTTGCCAACGTAGTTATGGTTTATGGTGATGATGATAATGATGATGAAAAGTAGCCTATAACCTTCCTCAAGAGTTTAGCTATCACATGCAGTAGGTACTACTGGTAGTTCCTGAGATTAGCGAGTTCAAACAAATTCCGCTTCATTATATTCGTACAGATAGATCATCAGTCAATGAAAATTATAGCTTTGCATCGGATCCAAGAAATATACTATTGCTAGTAGAATATTGTCCAAACTAAGTAGGTAATTTATCTTACCTATCAGCGCCTATTTATTTAATAAACAATAAGTTTGAACAGTGCAATGTACGTATTTACAACTGCGATGCAGCTGTGTGGTTATCAAGCGTGGACGCTATTGTTTTCAAGGTAATCCCCGTGACTGAAATTTTATCATTCTCAAATGGCTTCTTTCATAGGTTGATTTTACGTGGTAAATGTAAGGGAAAACTGCCAAAAACTACACATTTAGAGTCTAGAACATTATCCTAAGGCGACGACCTCAAGATGTAAATTTTAAAGGTCAGTGGGACAGTTGAATTAATTATAGCGATAAACTTCAGAGAAGACTCTTTTTTTAAAAGAATAAATTTTAGCAAAGCTGTGAACATGAATCTAAGTGCCAATTCAGACGTACCACAACCACACGACACCGACAACCACACCACAACGACGCGACGTGGTCGGGCGTATATTTGTATTGAAAATGAATTTCCAATTCAGACGTACCATATTTTGTCGTTGTTATCGACCACCTGTGTAATACGACCACATCGCGACCACATCGCAACCACATCGCAACGACATGACGTCATCAACAGCGCGCGCCTAGCTGGCGCCTGCCACATTGACATTTTGTCGGTACCACAACGCAACTGCAAAAAGTCGCTGCGACACAATTCACACGCAACCATAGCTGGACCACATTTTGTCGCTGCGACGTGGTGTGGTAGTGGTACGTGTGTTTTGACGCTAAGGCTAGATATTGTATAAAAAGTAAAATGTAAGTACCTACCTACTGCATATTACTATTGTATTTCAAAAAGTATTTTAACTAAGCGCTCTGCGACTTCACGTGATAAAAACAACCTTATGAAGGGCAAAGGCGATTATTTCAGTTAAGATATGAACATAAATTATACCGCCTTCACTCTCAGAGAAGATTACTATGTAGTACGTCAGTACTCGCGTGGACAATGTCGCACAGTGTTCAGAGGTAGAAAGAAAGAAAACCGTAGTGCCCTCTCTTTCTATCCTCACGCCGCTCAACTCATTCTGTTTCGTGCGCGCACGGCGTTCGCACAGTTATAAAAATATTTACAAACGTCGTCATGAAGAATCCAAGGAGGATGGAAGCGGAGGATGGAATCGGAGGATGGAAGCGAAGGAAGAAGCGGAAGAAGAAGAAATATGTGAAAAAGTTGTCAGAAAGCGATGTGCAAACTCAAGGTACATTTAATTTTATTATCCGTTGAATTCTTCGGATACCCTCGTTGCTTTCATCGAGGTTGGTTCAAACCATAGTACCTAATACCAACCTAATTTAATGACTCATATTTGTGAGTGCGGGTTTGATTGTGCACAGGCTATTTTTTCGTTGTATTCAACGATAAAATTTATTTTTTCTCCTTGAATTCTTGGGATGTGCCTGGAGATGACTATGAAAGATAAATTTCCATATTCGTTGTATTCTTCGAATTATGAGAATTATGGCGAAAAATATCGTGATTTTTTGAATTTATTTTTTCCCTTGAATTCTTGGGAGGTGCCTGGCGATAACAATGAAAGCTAATTTTCTTATTCGTTGCATTCTTCGAATATTTAGAGTTATGGCGGTTTCTGTTTATTAAAATGCGTTTTTTTCTCTTCGAAAAACATCGTGATTTTTTTGAACGTCTGCTTTAATTACCTATATTTTGTTCTACCGTCAAAACATTAATATTCTCATACGGGTTTTTTTCGCCTAAATTAGAGTTTTACAAAGATAATACCTACTTACAAATCTATCAGTCACCCTGGTTCACTTTTTATCCAGGGTAATATTGAGGTAAGTACTTACTTACCTACTTACCCACACTATAGGCCCGAAGTTGTCTCAAGCCCCAATATCGATATTATTACGAATAGGATATTTTAGATCCTGATTTGCTGCAAGCACTCGGCGATTCAAGGTCGGACGTAATGGAGATATTATAAGCAGCGAATTAACCTTCAAGGTCCACCTAAAATATAAGCGGTCTTCCGAAGGATAATTTGTTTAATTTTTTTCCAAAAAATTTCCTCTGATTAAGGGTTCTACTCTAAACGGTGGAGTTTGGTGCCATGCCGGTCGAGACATGTAAACTGAGGGTTAAGCGCTTGTTTACCAAGCAAGATCAAATCGGTACCTAAATCGCTTTTCGCTGAAAACAGTTCGGCATTAGAATACTTTTATCAAAGACACTCAATGCGTCAAGAAAAAGGAACAAATTAACCGATTCAAGTTTAGATTTCGTCTAACAAAATTAAACGGAAGAGGCTCATCGTTCCGCTGAGTGAAGAACCAGTACGGGGAGTCGGCAAGCTGACGTACTTCAACGTCAACTAGTCGTATAACAAGCCAGTGGCAGGCCAAGGCTGACGACCGTCCCGAAGCCGCGCCGCGCCCCGTGCACCGCTCGTTGCACCGCGCCCGCGCCGCAACCGTCAGCTGGCGAGCAGCGATGAGTGCACCGCTACCCGCCACTGTCTCGCAGGTACGCGCAGGACGTTTGAATTAATTTTTTAAACTAATGGAAATCTATTCTATTTATTACGAGTGATAATTTTATACTCGATGTGGGTCTGCTTATCAAAAATCTTTTACAGGATTTCATAACTAAACTCCTGAAATGTACCCGCGCTGTAAGTACTTATTCTAAAACTGAAACCGCAACTATGCCTAAGTTAAAATGCGAACTGACTGCTGGACAATTTATTTCGGAAATTCTCTTTATTGCCAAAGCTGATGGAAGCAGTCAGTTCATCCTGAATTTAATGAAATTAAATTAATGAAGTGATTAATGAACAATTTAATGGAACATACTCCATCTTAAATATTCTGTATGAATGTATCATACGGTCCATTTAGATCAACTTTTGTTCACGAATAAGTACCTACCATAAACTATATTTTTTACGGTTTTATTTTCAATACATGCATGAAGCATGTATGAATTTACAACGCCTAGCATTTGCTTTGTGTTTTTTAGTTTTTAAATTTTTACGGAAATAGTAATCCCTTCATTTTTTACATGAATCTTTATGTACTTATTGATTAAGAATCAGCAAGTGGTTGCCTAGCAAATGCAATAATAAACTATAGCTACTTAATAGCAATATATACGATTAGAACTAATTGTAAAAAAAAAAAAAAAAAAAAATATACCAAACAAAGACTTCTTGCTAGATTCTGATGGGTCATTATAATTATTCAATGTCCATGACTACTTATACAGTTTCCAGACTTAGAGATACAAAAAATCTTGGAAGATACGAATAAGTAGATTCTCTTTAAACATATTTAAACACTGTTTGGTATTTAAATGTAAAAAGAGTTTGAAATTTAAATAAGTAATGCATATTAGAACTTTTGTTTATTGCAGTATTAGAATGATAACAAGGATCTATTATTATATCTATTATCTAGTTATCTATAGTTACCTATCGTGGCATGTCCATTTCATACAGCTGGTTTTTTTTTTTTTGCAAGAATTCTATGGAAAATTCTACAATAATTTTTCTTTGTCTAAAAGTAACGATAACTTAGACGTAGTTCAGATGGAACTACTTTGATGGAGAAATAATACTTTGTTAGCTGTCCATCCTATTCGCAAAAATATGATTAGGTACAATATTTTTACGGATGCTTCATCTACAGCTTTTGTAATTCTGGAATGAATTAAGTACATGGTTTTACCACAGAGGTTGACAATTTTTTTTTAACTACTTAAGTACCTGGAATTTGATGGCGATTTTTTAGTCTCAAATCAGTTGCAGAAGACAATAAACTGGGTAAACATACTTTAAATGTATGTAAGTCTCTAGTGTAGACAATACCACTACTTATTGTCATATATTTTAATAGGATGGTCGAAGTGCATCCATATTTTAAAAAAGTTAGCTAACATGATTTGGATTTGGAACGAAAAAAGAAACAATGTTCATTTTCGCGTCATAGGTGTAATTATTATTCTTATTTTTTATTTTTTGTCTCCCTGAATGTGGAAGCAGATAAAAACTAAACCTTTCATCAGGCTAAATGTAGATAGATACGGAGTGAAAATTAGATTCTCAAGAAGTCAGGGAGATTGTCTGTCTGTTTAATAAGACACATAATAGATTTATTTGCGTCTTGTATAAACCCGAAGTGCTTATTAAAATTATTTATATGCCTTTATAATATGTACTTAAATATTATGGTCTCAGTTCTACTTCTACTGTTTTATTTAGTTGAAAAACACTAAAAAAGGTTTATATCTGATGTGGTAGGTAACTGGTATGTAGTCAGGGTACCATTACTATGGTGGTCGTGTCAACCGTGGTACCCTCTATGCAGATCACTCTGTGTTACAGAGATGATGTTATTTTCCCCTAGTAAATCTACTTCTTTCCTCTTTCAAGTCCATTAACCCGCTGTACTAAAGCAATGGTGTAGGTGTACATATTTTTTTTTAGGAACTAACTACCAGATTTTCTCACAACTTTTCGCGAAAAGACTCATGCTATTATGCCTTCAATAATTTGCTATTTTTTTAATGTATTAAAACAAAATAGATGATGGTCTAGTCTAGAGGCTAACCACATTATTCATAATTCGACTGTCAAATTAGTAGGTACCTACCTACGGCTATATTTTTATTTTATTTGTTTTAGTGTTAAACCACACTTAGAACACACTGCCTACGGCTTTAGAGAATGTGATTTTTTCTTGTTACTCTCATGTAATTGAAAAGAAATGACTGCAGATTTAGGGGCCGTTTTAACTTAAACAAGCTTATAAGTAAGTCTATTATAAATTATGACTATAGAACGTTTTAAGCGGTATTTTTAGAATTAAAACCGAGTTTTCTCTCACCACAATGTTACTTGGGATCCAAGTAGGTATTGTGATTATTAAGATAAATAATCAAAGGCCTCCATTATTTCGGAAAATCCAAAAATAAATAAATAAGTAAATAGGTAATAATAAAAACTAATAATAATAATATTTTTTTTACTACTATTATTATCAACTAGCCAGAGAATCCAAGCTCATTGATTCTAAATTACTAATGATCAGAATATATAAAAGGCTTTCGTTACTGACTGACTGACATATCAACGCACAGCCTAAACTATAAGTCCTAGAAGCATGAAATTTGCAGGGTGCGTTCCTCTTATAATGTAGAGGTGCACTAAGAAAGGAATTTTGAAAATTCGACCTCTAAGGGGATGAAAAGGGCTAAAAATGTTTGTAGGAAAAATCTTATTCTTTGAACATAGAAACTTGAAACTTAGCAGTTATGTTCTTCAAAACATTTAAAAAAAGTTAGTGAAAAAATTTTTTTTCAAACTACCCTCAAAACGGGGTGAAAGGAATGTTAAAGTTTGTATGGGAACTCTTTAACGGTTAGTTTAATTTGCTTGAAACTCGGTACAAATATATTTCAGGACAAATAAAAAATATCTGTAAAAAAAAATATTCCAAATTATGCTTCAGAGGGAGTGCCAGAGGGTGTTCAAGTTGGTAATGGAACTTCTTAACGGGTGGTTCGATTTGCTTCAAACTTTGTATGTGTACTTATAAAAAGGTAAAAAACATCCCTAAGAAAGTAATTTTAAAAATTTTACCCCTAACGGGAAGAAAATGGTTAAAAATGGGTGAATAAAAATACGTATCATCAAGCATTAAACATGAAAAAAATTGGATTTCGAAATGAGGAAGCTCGCTTCGTTTGTTTAAATCGAAGCTCGCTTCACTCGCTTGGCTTGAAGCTGACTTCGCTTGCATATTAGCTTCATAATCCTACCAATAATAAATAAATTGCGAGAAAAGTGGATTATGTCTGACAACAGAATAGGAACCGACAAGCACCCAGCTGTTTCTTAGAGCACCGTTAGCAAAATCAAGTACCAAATGTTGCATTTGTCTAAAAAATTTCCACTCACTTCGCGAGCAGGGGAAGCTCGCTTCGCTCGCATATTAGCTTAATGAGTAGTTTACTGTTAGGAACCGACAACCATCCATCTTTTTCTTAGAGCACCGTTAACAAAATCAAGTGACAATGTCATGTTGCATTTGTCTAAAAAAAGCTCGCTTCGCTCGCTTAAGTAGATGCTCGCTTCGCTCGCATTTTAGTTTCATGAGTAATTTGCTGTTAGGAACCGACAACCATCCATCTTTTTCTTAGAGCACCGTTAGCAAAATCAAGTGACACATGTCATGTTGCTCTAAAAAATTTCAGCAGGAAAGCTCACTTCGCTCGCTCAAGTCGGTGCTCGCTTCGCTCGCATATTAGCTTCATGAGTATTTTGCGTGCAAAGTAATTTACTGTTAGGAACTGATAAGCACCCAGCTTTTTCTTAGAGCACCGTTAGCAAAATCAAGTACCTATCAAATGTTGCATTTGTCTAAAAAATTTCCGCTCGCTTCGCGAGCAGGGGAAGCTCGCTTCGCTCGCTTAAATAGATGCTCGCTTCGCTCGCATATTAGCTTCATGAGTAACTTGCTGTTAGGAATCGACAACCATCCATCTTTTTCTTAGAGCACCGTTAGCAAAATCAAGTGACATAATATGTCATGTTGGTCTTAAAAAATTCAGCAAGAAAGCTCGCTTCGCTCGCTCAAGTCAATGCTCGCGTCGCTCGCATATTAGCTTCATGAGTATTTTGCGTGCAAAGTAATTTACTGTTAGGAACTGATAAGCGCCCAGCTTTTTCTTAGAGCACCGTTAGCAAAATCAAGTACCTATCAAATGTTGCATTTGTCTAAAAAATTTCCGCTCGCTTCGCGAGAAGGGGAAGCTCGCTTCGCTCGCTTAAGTAGATGCTCGCTTCGCTCGCATTTTAGTTTCATGAGTAATTTGCTGTTAGGAACCGACAACCATCCATCTTTTTCTTAGAGCACCGTTAGCAAAATCAAGTGACACATGTCATGTTGCTCTAAAAAATTTCAGCAGGAAAGCTCACTTCGCTCGCTCAAGTCGGTGCTCGCTTCGCTCGCATATTAGCTTCATGAGTATTTTGCGTGCAAAGTAATTTACTGTTAGGAACTGATAAGCACCCAGCTTTTTCTTAGAGCACCGTTAGCAAAATCAAGTACATATCAAATGTTGCATTTGTCTAAAAAATTTCCGCTCACTTCGGGAGCAGGGGAAGCTCGCTTCGCTCGCTTAAGTGGATGCTCGCTTCGCTCGCATATTAGCTTCATGAGTAATTTGCTGTTAGGAACCGACAACCATCCATCTTTTTCTTAGAGCACCGTTAGCGAAATCAAGTGACACAATGTGTCACTTGATTGCGGAAATTTTTTAGAGCAACGTGACATATCATGTCACGTAAAAAATTTCCGCTCGCTTCGCGAGCAGGGAAGCTCGCTTCGCTCGCTCAAGTCAGTGCTCGCGTCGCTCGCATATTAGCTTCATGAGTACTTTGCGAGTAAAGTAATTTACTGTTAGGAACCGACAAGCACCCAACTTTTTCTTAGAGCACCGTTAACAAAATCAAGTGTCACATGTTGCATTTGTCTAAAAAAGCTCGCTCCGCTTGCTTAACTCGATGCTTCGCTTGCATAGGCTCAGGGCCAGACTTAACAGCTAGCTGGAATAGATTTAAGACAGTATTTTTATTCACACGTGCAATTTTATGTAGCTTGCTCCAGGGTGAGCTCCTGCAGTAGCTTGGTGATACTTGCTCCAGAAAAAAATGACCCGAAACGTGGTCTGGAAAAGTTCTTTAATAGAACCTATTTTAAAATTTCAAAAGAACTTGCCGACTCGATAATTTCCCTTTTTTTTGGAAGTCGGTTAAAAATTACCCGAACGCGTACGAAGTCGCGGGTAACAGCTAGTCTTAAATAAATGGTTACCTATGGTAATTTCGTTATCTACTTAATTAAATTAAAAGTTCAAGTAGTGGCAGAATGCAACTTTCTTTTAATTTTCCTAATTTGATCAAAAGCTTGGTCGAGCATCTGTCCAGTTTCTATTTAAAAATAATAAATTAGAAAAGTTTTATTATCAATAACAATAATAATAAAAAATTTAAGTAATTACGCGATGAAGACCCGTTAGTTCGCTTAAATTAGTTTTATTACCCTTTAGAAAAAAAAAAAAAAAAAAAAAAAAAAAACTTTAAAATAATAGCTATGCTATAGTGTGTATGAGCCTGCCTGTCGGTGTCGGTGAAAACCTCCTCTAGTTGATACATTAGAGAAATGTAAATTAATTAGGTACATCGGTAATCAGATTAAATTTAGAATATTGGGTTATGTTAACCCACTTTAAGCACCTTATCAGACCCTCGGATGCTGGCTGAAGCAGTTGCTAGCTGATAGTGGTATCGATACTACGATTTTAGAGCTGGCAGCACGAGGCATGCCTCTATTTCTGATAGCAGGAGTTTGTATCGATGTTTTCAGGACAGCAGGCTGATCCATACAATCAGCAGTATTTACCAACTTTTACAATGGATCTGTGGTTGAATCAAATACCTAGTAGTTTATTACAGGTTTTATCCATTTAAACTGAGTACCTATGTAATATTTCCATTTAAATCTTAGTTTTTCTGTTGTTATTTGTAAAAATCAATATAGCTACCTACTTACTCGTAAGCAGGCTTCTCACACTAACCATTTATGCTCGTCAAAAATTTATTGCAACATCGATCTTATATATTCTCTGAACATCTACATAGTAATCTTCTCTGAGAGTGAAGGCGGTATAATTGAATGATCAAGCGAGCTTACCTGAAGCGAAGCTCGATCTTGATTATACCGCCTTCACCGAAGAGAACCAAGGTCCCTCCCTACCCTAACGAGTTGCCCTTGCAGATCTATGTTGCTGTATGTATCTAGGTCTACTCTAAAAAGAATGAGTTGAGCGGCGTGAGGATAGAAAGAGAGGGCACTACGGTTTTCTTTCTTTCTACCTCTGAACACTGTGCGACATTGTCCACGCGAGTACTGACGTACTACATAGTAATCTTCTCTTCGGTGAAGGCGGTATAATCAAGATCGAGCTTCGCTTCAGGTAAGCTCGCTTGATCATTCAATAAATGATTATTACTGATAGTTAATGGTATTAATCACTATTTTATTAGTACCTAGATATCATAATACTTAATTATTTCATCGAAAATTAAAATTATTTTCAAAATGTTTTATTCCAACGGGATTCGAACCCGCATTGATCAAACCGATCCTCCGGCCACAGAACCCCTATGACGTCGCGTTGGCCTGAAAATCTTGATAAGATCATATTTATCAGTTGAGTCAAAAATTTTAATAATAATAATATAATAATAATATAATATAAACTTTATACTTTTTTTTTAGTTAATTTTATAACAATTTTCGTTTGTTTAAATCGAAGCTCGCTTCACTCGCTTGGCTTGAAGCTGACTTCGCTTGCATATTAGCTTCATAATCCTACCAATAATAAATAAATTGCGAGAAAAGTGGATTATGTCTGACAACAGAATAGGAACCGACAAGCACCCAGCTGTTTCTTAGAGCACCGTTAGCAAAATCAAGTACCAAATGTTGCATTTGTCTAAAAAATTTCCACTCACTTCGCGAGCAGGGGAAGCTCGCTTCGCTCGCATATTAGCTTAATGAGTAGTTTACTGTTAGGAACCGACAACCATCCATCTTTTTCTTAGAGCACCGTTAACAAAATCAAGTGACAATGTCATGTTGCATTTGTCTAAAAAAAGCTCGCTTCGCTCGCTTAAGTAGATGCTCGCTTCGCTCGCATTTTAGTTTCATGAGTAATTTGCTGTTAGGAACCGACAACCATCCATCTTTTTCTTAGAGCACCGTTAGCAAAATCAAGTGACACATGTCATGTTGCTCTAAAAAATTTCAGCAGGAAAGCTCACTTCGCTCGCTCAAGTCGGTGCTCGCTTCGCTCGCATATTAGCTTCATGAGTATTTTGCGTGCAAAGTAATTTACTGTTAGGAACTGATAAGCACCCAGCTTTTTCTTAGAGCACCGTTAGCAAAATCAAGTACCTATCAAATGTTGCATTTGTCTAAAAAATTTCCGCTCGCTTCGCGAGCAGGGGAAGCTCGCTTCGCTCGCTTAAATAGATGCTCGCTTCGCTCGCATATTAGCTTCATGAGTAACTTGCTGTTAGGAATCGACAACCATCCATCTTTTTCTTAGAGCACCGTTAGCAAAATCAAGTGACATAATATGTCATGTTGGTCTTAAAAAATTCAGCAAGAAAGCTCGCTTCGCTCGCTCAAGTCAATGCTCGCGTCGCTCGCATATTAGCTTCATGAGTATTTTGCGTGCAAAGTAATTTACTGTTAGGAACTGATAAGCGCCCAGCTTTTTCTTAGAGCACCGTTAGCAAAATCAAGTACCTATCAAATGTTGCATTTGTCTAAAAAATTTCCGCTCGCTTCGCGAGAAGGGGAAGCTCGCTTCGCTCGCTTAAGTAGATGCTCGCTTCGCTCGCATTTTAGTTTCATGAGTAATTTGCTGTTAGGAACCGACAACCATCCATCTTTTTCTTAGAGCACCGTTAGCAAAATCAAGTGACACATGTCATGTTGCTCTAAAAAATTTCAGCAGGAAAGCTCACTTCGCTCGCTCAAGTCGGTGCTCGCTTCGCTCGCATATTAGCTTCATGAGTATTTTGCGTGCAAAGTAATTTACTGTTAGGAACTGATAAGCACCCAGCTTTTTCTTAGAGCACCGTTAGCAAAATCAAGTACATATCAAATGTTGCATTTGTCTAAAAAATTTCCGCTCACTTCGGGAGCAGGGGAAGCTCGCTTCGCTCGCTTAAGTGGATGCTCGCTTCGCTCGCATATTAGCTTCATGAGTAATTTGCTGTTAGGAACCGACAACCATCCATCTTTTTCTTAGAGCACCGTTAGCGAAATCAAGTGACACAATGTGTCACTTGATTGCGGAAATTTTTTAGAGCAACGTGACATATCATGTCACGTTGCTCTAAAAAATTTCCGCTCGCTTCGCGAGCAGGGAAGCTCGCTTCGCTCGCTCAAGTCAGTGCTCGCGTCGCTCGCATATTAGCTTCATGAGTACTTTGCGAGTAAAGTAATTTACTGTTAGGAACCGACAAGCACCCAACTTTTTCTTAGAGCACCGTTAACAAAATCAAGTGTCACATGTTGCATTTGTCTAAAAAAGCTCGCTCCGCTTGCTTAACTCGATGCTTCGCTTGCATAGGCTCAGGGCCAGACTTAACAGCTAGCTGGAATAGATTTAAGACAGTATTTTTATTCACACGTGCAATTTTATGTAGCTTGCTCCAGGGTGAGCTCCTGCAGTAGCTTGGTGATACTTGCTCCAGAAAAAAATGACCCGAAACGTGGTCTGGAAAAGTTCTTTAATAGAACCTATTTTAAAATTTCAAAAGAACTTGCCGACTCGATAATTTCCCTTTTTTTTGGAAGTCGGTTAAAAATTACCCGAACGCGTACGAAGTCGCGGGTAACAGCTAGTAATATAATATAAACTTTATACTTTTTTTTTAGTTAATTTTATAACAATTTTCGTTTTCGATGAATGCCTATGCGGAAAATACGTGACCGAACTTCGGCGTGATTACGCCTGCAATCCTATTTCAAATACTTACTAGCAAAACATTTGCCGAAATTACGTTACGTTATGGCGTATAACTATAACCGAACTTCGGTCGGTCAAACGTAATATAAGTTCAGTTAAGTTGTGGTTAAACCCTTAAAAAAAATTAAAAACTGTTTCACATTAAAATTTTCCCGTTTATAAATATCGAGTTGTTTAAAAAACTATTTTTTAAAATAAATTTAAAAATTTGAATAAAAGAGGATATTTTTTTCCTACTACCTTTATGTACAACGTTAGTGTTGAAGTAAGTAGCCATAAAATGAGGAACATAACATAAAAAAACCTCTGGATGATGACGAAGTGGTGCCGTATTATTTAAACAAGTATTTGGAGCGCAAATAAAGGCGCCTAGAAATGACAGTGATAATTTAATAAGAAAACAAATCCGGGTGCAATTTTGCCCTTGACCAACATTCCGATAGATCACTTTCTTATCGCAGCTTGCTAATTACAAAACAAATTATAATTTGTTATATTTATAATACAAAATACAATAATTTTGGAATGACCACGTAAGCGCTGGCAAATATCCAATGAGCTAAAAATCCTAATAATAGCGCATACAGAAATACAACCGATGTTGTGGAATGAGCACATGACTGCTGGTCCCGTGGGCATGTAATGACTGGTTACTATTACTGTAATAAACAATGATTTACATAATTCCGATATTACCGTAATAGATTGCATTATGGATTTAATACTTTAGTACTTTTGCTGAGCCGTGTTGGCAGAGTTGTGCCTGCCTCGACTAATTAACCGAAGGTTCAAATCACGTGTATAGTCGTATTGCTCATTATACGGACTAAAATTGAAGGAAAAATGACATTTTTTCCTTCAATTTTAGTCCGTAGAATGAGCAATCCGACTATAGGTACCTTTCAATGGATTTTTCGTTTCGGAAAATTGCACGAGCTCTAGACGATTTGATAGCTTAATTCATATGGAAGGTTAAAGGCTACTTTTCATCATAATCATCATCATTATTATACCTACCATCACTACGCGGGTAACGCAAACACAAATTAAGTCTGTATCTTACGAAACGATAATGATAATCTTTATGGAATATCTTTATCCGAAAACCTTAGATACCGCCATTCTCTTGCTAAACAATTGTGTGAACAATACACGACTTATTAATACATTTATCAAATGCACATTACCTACGTAACTTAAACACGGAAACAAACAAGCTGGGCAGGGCTATTTTAATTCACTCGTTGACTCGGATTGCTTCCGACACACTGATTTTTTACGAAGACTGCTTTGAAAGCAGTATAATATATTCTGCTATCAAGTATGAAATGGTATAAAAAGTGCTTGCCATTTGTTCAATTCATTCGGTTTATTCCGAAGCTCATTGAATTGCATATTTATTATGCCGCGAAACAATGCCGCAAGATTTTCCTCAGAAGATAATGCAAAAATATCCAATAACCTCCTCTTGTTAGCAAAAACAAAACGATTAAATATCTATATATACTTACCTACTTGTTTGTCGATCGAGCGAGCGAAGCGAGCGAAGATCTTAGTGGTAAGTTGGGCGATTTTGCTTTGTATGTTTGTATGTTTGTATGTTTGTATGTTTGTATGTTTGTATGTTTGTATGTTTGTATGTTTCACGAATTGTTGTTCGAGCATAACTGTCGAACCGTTCATCCAATCTGCATGAAACTTGGTAGGTCAATAGGTTGTGGTAAGGAAATTTACGGGGGAGCATATGAGCTTAATCGATAAAGGGGTTGTGAAGATATTGGGTTCCCAAGGGGGTAAAAAATTATGAAAGTTACACAAATAAATTGAGTGGGGTGTCATACGAAAGGGCTTATTTTGTACATTCCAAAATGGTTTTTATTTTTAATCTAGGATGTATAGTTTTTGAAATACGACCAAAGACCAAAAACTACGAAACCAGAGCTGCAAGAGCTCCCGTTGCATAGAGTTTCGATGACTTCGTAGCTCATTGACTGGTCGGTCTTAAAAAGAGAGTGGCATCGTTGCGGTTTGGTTTGCAATGATTTTAGATGCTACTTGATTTATTTTCATGATAAAAAAAATTTTGATAAAGAATGAAAATAATTGGGGTAAAAAAAGTTAAGTAAACAAATATATTGAGTGGGCTGTCAAATGAAAGGTCTTTATTTGTACATTCCAAAATAGTTATTATTTTTATTCTAGGACCTATACTTTTAGAAATACGACGAGAATTCATAAATATGAAATACCTAAATGAAAAATTAGACGCGACATTATGTATTGCATGCATGCCAGTATTTTTTACCATGAAGAGCTAGCGCAATAGGCATACTCGGCAGTATCAGTAGTAGCACTTGAAATTATAGGAGTAGTCAGAAGAAAGTCCAAATGTAAGCCATCTACGGTGCGCGAGATCTCAGTTCGGGGCGAACTACTAGTTTATATGAGCTACTATTTGTGTTATTAAAAAAAATAACTGGCACATCTCCAAAATGAAAAGTGTCAACAATTTCGTCAACATTGTGTTTGATGACTATATTATGTATTTTCGTAAGAGCTTTAAGGCCCTGAAGGAACCTCCGTCATGGCTTAAAGTCCGGAACTGACAATGAAGAACGAAAACGCTCAGCTGTTAATGCCACTTGCGGTCATCCATCCAAATTGTAACCGCTCAAAGAACGACGCGTAACTTCAACGATCCTTCAATAACGTTTACGCCACGAGCGCTTCAATTCTCCTTCTATCATAAGGCTGTGTCCCCAGTAGGCAAACTGTGAGCGGCCGACTGAGTTTGCGGCGTATCGGTTTAGTACGCTCTTCCATATTTAAAATGGAGCCTAACTGTACGACAGGCATACAGTGTTTATTTGCATATGATTATGCTTCGTCAGTTCTTATTTCAGAATAAATAAACATTGGCACAGAACGAGTATTTTTAAATCTCATAAATTGCCCTAAATATTTGTTTTCATACGACAGTTTTTATCTTGATGCAGAGGATTTTAAGAAAAGGATTTAAATAGGTCTAGTTTTCGTTATCATGATAAGTGTTGTCTTATGTTTGAAATATATCTCAAGTTTAATTCAAATCTTTGTTTATTCTTTTCTACATTTACGTTACAATTTAACCCATTAACATCTAAGACAAAAATAGTATTATTAACGTTATATCAAACAACCACCGTAGAAAAAAAAATATTTTTCATCGTTTTAGTCACTTACTGAATGAATGTTTCTTTCATTCAAAATCTGGTAGGTCTGGGCCGAATTTAAGATCCCGCTTTGGTTTGTATGAACTAGTTTTCACTGTGACGAAATTAGTTTAATTAAACCAAATCGTGACTCGATTTGGTTTAATTTAAACTAACTTCGTCACATAGGTACCTAAAATAATTGAGGTCGAGTCCAATGAATCATTTCTTAAATTTTTTTACTGGAGAATCATCTCATGATCATTGACATTTTGAAAATTAGGTACAATAAAGTTTATGAATATAAAATCAAATGAGTGTATATTTTATTAAAGAAACTTGACTACGACTTCCGGTACGTACATAACATACTCGTAACATAATGTCTTTGCCGATTTTCCTTTACTCAGGTAAGTATCCTATCCTGTACTATTAAACAAGCAATATTTTTATATATTAGTAGATAATATAAGAACGAACTACATTATTGTCCAGCCATTTCCTACTAGGTGGCATGTGATACATCTGCATTAGGTAACAAATCGTTTTATTCTCATTGTGCTCACACTCAATGAAACTACGCAACACACAACCTTTGGACTTGTTATTTATGAAAAAACGTCTGCTCAAATCACTTTGCAAGCAGTAAAACGTAATTTGACAGTTAGATATAGCCCAGTCAAATTAGGAATTAACCTCGGAATGAGAGATAATAAGCTGAATTTTCGTATATACCTTCATTTAGGCGCCCTAAAAGTTGTCTCAAAAGTCTCATAAAATCTCGTGTCTGCGTCTTAAGTTATTCAAGGTCAAAGGTAAAAAAAATAGTTTTTCGCGAATATCTCGGTTGCTATTGGTCCAGTGATGTTAACTAGGGCATGCAAACCGGTTAACCGGGTAACCGAAAAAACCGGGTAACCGCCTGATTTGAAGATCGGTTTTTTCATGGTGTAAAACCCGGTTTTTTCGATTTTTTCGGTTTTTTTTTCGATCGATAAAAATGCTCATAAACTACCGTTTCTCTTCCTTAATTAATGAATTATTATAATGGCCAAGCTCAGTCGAGCCAAACTGGCAGGCAAGACTACTAACGTGATTTTAGTTCCTACTATTAATACCTAACCTACCTGAAAATTTTATAATTTGCTTATTTGTTTGATAGTTTAACTTCATTGTTAAAGTAACTAGTGGCTCTGTGAACTGCAGACCTCGCGAGTGGCTTCGCATAGCTTATTATTATTATTATTATCATCAGCCATCAATATCCCACTGCTGGGCAAAGGCCTCCCCCCACTCTTTCCATTCATCCCTCTCCTTTGCTAGTGATGTCCAGTCGGCACGGAATTTGGCAAGCTCGTCTCTCCATCTCGTTCGCGGTCTGCCGTCTCGCAACGTATTAGGGCACCACTCCGTGGTTAGTTAAGTTAGTTTTAAGCATAGCTTAAAACCGAATAAATGCTCACAATTCTCTAGTTGACAGAGCGAGCGAAGCGTCTATGCTTCAGCTTGGACAAAAATGCTTTCGTTTGTCCACCGGAAACCTGTCTGTTGCTGTTGGACGTCTGTCTGTCGGTCGTACGTCTGTCTGTATGTTCTCCTCTACAGGTAGCATTTCTTAACCATTTCTCGTGAAATTTTGTGAGACGGGCGTCAATTCTGGTACCGAACTTTTTATCAACCTCAACCAAAACCTCAACTAAAGCGACTGTTTCCATGACTACTAATAACAAACGACTCAGTTGTGGTGAGGTTTTAGCTAAGGTTTGAACTTTGGCAGAACAAATTTTTGAAAAGCTATTCTACTATTTCACCAAATGGCTGACATTTAAGAGATCGAACCAAAACGCAGCGGTTGTTATCTAGTAGAATTGCCCAGCAGGTTTGATAATTTTAAAGAATTTTACTATAGTTGGGGACCTTAGATTGGGGGGGTTCTTCTTCCCAAAAGGGTTAAAAAGGGGGATACCGGATATCTCCGTCTTATGACATCCTATTCCGTTGGTTCTTTTTTTGTTTGAAAGGTTGCATATAACTTTAAGTTGGTCTCATAAAAATTTGGTGAAGATCTGATGAGGATCAGCGTGACGAGCAGAATAGATCCTCATCATGCAGTATATTGATCACTTTTAGATTTCTACCAGTGAAATTGGCCCTATGATGACATGATGACCTCCACGACGAGTCCGTCGACGGCGAACCCTACTATTGGATTGAGCTAGGTATTTCGCTGATGTGCGCGAATATGACTTGCTAGACCAAATTTAGTTTGAAATGTCCTGTTACAGGACGCACAGAACAATTGCCCGACCTTTGATTCGCAATAAATATATTATGATTATGATTATGAAAAAAAAAGAGTGTGGTATGTGTATGTGTAGACGGATTTCGGTTTTGCTTTTCGCAGCTGGAGCTTAGTGTCAAGATGTTTGTAACGTATACACGTTATTTTACGTAGATACAATAGTTTTAGGAACTTAATAATAAATAATAAAACAAAAGAAAAACAAATTATCTAGTTTTATTATATTTAAAATAAATACGTAGGTATCGAATGAAAGAAAATACAATCTATTCGCTATTTCACATTCTTTTACCATGCCTAAAGTCACAAGCGATGCGCGGAATACTTCCTCATGCTGTGAACTGTACTGTTTACGCTGTCTATGGGGCCGGCATCGGCATAACGGTATATTACTGCGTAAGCGTTTTCTAACCGCCATTTTTGCGAGCTCGGAGCCCAGTCGCCGCAAACCGTCTCAGAGTACGGTCACATTACCTGGTTGCGCGCGCTAGCTACGAAAGTTGAATATTCAACATTTTGCCTAACTCTTTTTTACTGATAATTAATCCTAAAGCTCATTGCAGTCGAAGGCCATAATTAACTATAAATTCAGTGTAAAATCCCGTATTCGGTAAGTGTTGAACAATTATTTCCGCAAAACTGTAGGTAGACTTTGTAACGTATTTTAACGGTCATTTATTTTAGTTTGTGTTAATTTAAGTTAATTTCAGCCTTTTTCTCACAATGCTTTCATCAACTAGGTATCTACACAATACACTAGATATCCTACTGCACTTTTACTCTTTCATTCTATCATTTCACTATCATTTTCTCATGTACACTCCGCTCTGATTGTGACACTACATACATCACCTCAGTACTCTCCTCACATAGTTACCAGCATCTTCATCTCGCTTGGCTACGATGGTCACAATCAGAGGGAGAGAACGTTATACGTGTCCTGACGGAATTTTTATATGGAATTCCAGGGTCCAAGGTTACGGGTGAGAAGACCAAGAAGTTTTGCCGCCAATTCTACCACTGGCGTGTTCATTGGCGTTCCTCCGCGTTCTTCTGACATCGGAAACCTTGCGAGACTCTCATCGGCTCCACATCAGCCTGGACTATCCGAGGGGAGTACCTACCCTACCTCCGCCTTTACGAGTGCAACCGTTCAATCAGTGACCAGGGCCATTATAGAACCGTTTTAATAAATTTGTATACTGCCAGGTCTGTGTTTCATTCCATAACCAGCCTGACACGTATCATGTTTGAAACGCGTTTCTACAAAGCGTGCGCAGGCGCGGTACTGCACCAGTCAGAGCGGCGATGCGTGAGCTACCCCCAAATGTTACATGGTATTTCAATGATGTTATATGGCGTTTCAAAACGTCTCTGTAGTGCAAAAATTGACCACCAGACTTGCGTTTTCCGACTGAGCTCTGAGAAAAAAACGTTTTAGGAAGTCTGGTGTTTTCTATACGGACAATATGACCACACCTTCTAACCTACTAAGGTGTAGAATAAAAAGTTAGTTATATTCTGCAAGTTTTTCATTTGATTGAGACAAATATAAAAAAAAACCGAAAAAACCGAAAAACCCGGTTATCCGGTTTTTTTAAATCGGAAATCCGAAAAAACCGGGTTTTCAAACTACTCGGTTTTTGCAAGCCCTAATGTTAACATCTAATATGAAGTTGTAGAGCTTAAAATTTGCGACCAATTCATTGAAAAAAAAATTCCATGCGCTCAACCGTTTTTGCGATACAGGGCCGTGAGCGCAAAGAGTTCAGGGCCTCGAGCACGAGTATGCACAAAGTCTACTATTCGATCCGTGACTGTAGTATAGTCTCTCAAATGTATTGGGATTTTAGTTCAGTCAAGTTACCACTGGAGGCGCTGCACCGGAATCCCATACATTTGAGAGACTATACTACAGTCACGGATCGAATAGTAAACTTGTGCATACTGGCGATCGAGGCACAGTATGTGTATTTCAAAAACTATACTTCCTAGAACAAAAATAAAAACTTTTTCGGAATGTACAAATTAAGTCCTTTCATATGACACCCCACTCAATATATCTGTGTATCTTTTATCTTTTTTACCCCCTTGAGATCCCAATATCTTTACAACCCCTCCATCGATTACGCTCATATGTCATATATCAAATTTCCATAGCACAACCTAGTTATCTACCAAGTTTCATGCAGATTGGATTAACGGTTCGATAGTTATGCGATAACATAAAAATTACACATACAAACATATAAAGCAAAATCGTAAGATCTTAGCTCGCTTTGCTCGCTTGGTCGATAATTAACTAATAAATAAAACAAATTATTCAAAATTCAAGGTATTCACAGATATTCACGTTTGACTTTGCGTTACAGTACCTACGCGTATGGCTGAGCGCTGCGCACTCACCCTCCTCTATCGCGAAAACGGTTGAGCGCATGAAATAATGTTTTAAACAAAATGTGTCGCAAATTGTATGCTCTACAACTTTATAATAGATGTTAACATCATTGGACCAATAGCAACCGAGATATTCGCGAAAAACTATTTTTTTTACCTTTGACCTTGAATAACTTAAGACGCAGACACGAGATTTTATGAGACTTTTGAGACAACTTTTAGGACGCCTAAATGAAGCTACATACGAAAATTCAGCTTATTATCTGTCATTCCGAGGTTGAGCCCATTTTTATGCTAAGCTGACTGGACTAATATAGAAACCCGGTACTTCGACCGTGAGCCTTGAATCTATGTTTACATAATTATCTTTATTAAAATGACCTTTAGCATCCTAACATGACGCGCACATAAAAACTTTTACATATCGCACCTCCGACAGGACAAGGTCTCAACTGCACATTTTGTGATTTTACAGGAGAGCCATTTTAAATATTTTTATTCATTCAACGTCGTATCATTCTGTATAAACTGCTCTGAAGAGATTGTTCTTTGCACAAAATATACTTTAAACTTTTATGAATCGGTGCATGTTTCATAAATGAGTGAAATATTTTTTAGTTGTTTTATAGAAGGTTTTTTAAAAAAAGGGGTCACATTTATGCCCTTGTCCTCCAAAAGTTAAATAACTTTGTAATTAGGGTTGCATATACAACATAAAATAAGTACTAAATATGACTTTGTTCCTCCACAAACTTAAACAAAAAACAAAAATATGTGGTCTTTGAATATGCCCTATATTAACCTTTACGGCGTTGTCGCGCCAGAATTGACGAAAAATCGCAATAATCTGACAAAGACACTGTTGCCCTATAGCGAAATAAAGCCAAACTAAGAAAGAATCTCTGTCGTTTCAGATAAAAGGCTATTTTTTAGGCCCTTGGGCATACTCAACTCATTTTTGGAATTTTTGACAGTTACGACCTTGTCCTGCCGAAGGTGCGATATGGCTGTAGATGCAATTGCAATGTCATTTTAAAATCATCTTGATATTAGCAATCATTATCACGGGACTGGCATTTACATTGATCAGCACGTCGATGTAAAATGACCAGAAGCATTTTCAGACCTTCAGAACTTCGAGCATTATTTTCTTGATTAAGTATTTCATAAAATATGGTGATTGATAGAGTATTATAATTTATAACCAGTATCTATCAGCGTGGTTCACTGATGGCTACATAATGACTATTCACGTATACAACACGTTTGTTAATGGTTTCTAATCAAGAAGCCTTTGAATCAGAATTCAGAAGTTTTAAATAACCTAATCTTTCTGGAGAGACACTTTGTATGTATTCTTTCAGGAAAATTACAACTCATAAAGCGTAGCGAGTTCGGATCGTAAACATCACAAGTTCACTTGTTTAGACTTTTCTATTTCGGTTCCCCATAAACAGTACGTAGTTATTGCTTCCTTCAACTCTAGAACTAAATGAACAATAGATGAATTCTTGGAAGTGATTTGGAGCGTTTATAAAACCAAATGGCATTTCGACAGAACAAATGAGCACTTCTGTTTCAAAAGTACGAGTTTCGTGTTTACGAGTTCAAGAGTTTGCTAGTGGTATTCGATGATGGGTTAAAATTAAGTCTTAATGAAGACCACACTAACAATAAGTTAATCGTAGGAATGAAGTTAGCCAGAGCGCTAAATATATTCATAACTGTTCAATACCTCAGCTATTATAAAAGATCTAGGAATCAATTAAAAAAACAGAAGTTATGGATACCAGGAAACCCTTCTCTAAAAGAAGTGTAAAGTAAGTTCGTATGAGCAAGTGACCAACTCTGATGATGAAGTTTTTAGGCCGCCTAAAGGCATCCGTCGTGGCTTAAACGACTTAAAAGCCGGGACTGACAATTTAACGTGCCCTCCGAAGCACGGAAGCGCTCAGCTCGTAATACCACTAATAAAATAATAATACCCATCCTAATCGTGACCGCGTACAACGCTGCTTAACTTCAACGATCAATCAATCATGAATCATCAAACAAGAACGTCTAAGCAAGCTACGCCACGAGCGCTAGAAAAATATGAAGAAGAATAACTTCGAAGATCTAAGAAGAATGACTAAGCAAACAGCTATTAGATACGTCAGACAGATAAATTATGCTCACCTATCACTGAGCACGTTCCTATCATGTCCCGGCGGCGGCAGACTGAGCTGGTAAGGAGTGTTGAAGTAGTGCTGCTGCTCATGAGAACGGTAGACGACTCGGCCTCCTCGGACCACCATGTACCCGCTATCGCCGATGTTCGCCGCTCGCATCACGCTCTCGCTTCGATCGAGTATCATCACGCAAGCTGTGCTACTGCCTGTAACAATGTGGACAATTTTTTAGAGCTGATAAGCGATGTGTTTACGATGCGGGTAATTGTTAAGAGTTAGGGGAAATGATGATTACGATGAAGGAAGCAGCTTTTTGTGTGGAGACATAATAACAAAAGGCAACATTGAGGTAAACTGGATTAGTAATTGTATATACAGTAGGGCGTAAGTTGATTAATACTCGTATGTATTGGTAAGACAACCAAGATGATCTACGGATCCAAATCGAGGTATTAGTATTATCCTATTCAAAGTAACAAAAAAAAAATTGATGAGAGAGAGAGAACATTAGAAAGAACGAAAGTTCAGAAGAAAAACAGTCAATCGAGTTTGGCTTGTTATTTAGAAAACTTAAGGATTATTTCTGCAATTAATCACAATGAGGTGAAAGTATAGATAAAGCACGTTAATAAGCATTGGTAATGAGGAAATTGCAATAAATATCTCAGACAGCGTTATCTAAACGTTGTAATGACGTGATGTTTGTTTGACTCTACAGACTGATTAAGTTGTACTTGAATGAGGCCATTATTTTGATGGGACTTTTTATGTTTGTTTCAGTGCATCTACACCGCAGTTTTTTTTGTTGATCAACGTTTCCAAATGTTACTCAGCAACATCCGACAGCAAAAAGTTATTTAATGATATTAAATGTTGCCGTGTTAGTAAATGTTGAACAAAACAATGGAGGGAGGGAAGGGAGGTCTTTGCCAAGCCTGCAGAGGGAAACATACCAGGCTTATAAATAAAATCTATACTTATAATAAGAATGAAGTCTAAGTACAAACGTATAAGTATTCAATTAAGTGAAGTCAGTTTTTGATCTATATAACCCTAGAGCACCAAAACACTTCGTAAGCGCGTTCTAGAATGCAAAAAGTGCATAGTATGCTGTAATCTGTGACTTTATTTCTCTGTTCGCTGTTCGCGCTAATCTCAGAAATGGCTTAACCGAATTGGATGCAGTTTTCACTGATGTATTGTGGTAAGTCTGGACCTTTTATTAGTGTTAGTTTCATCAGAATCCGTTCACAAATAAAAAAGATATGTCCATTTAAAGAATGTACTGTGACTTTAGTAAAAAAATAATATAAAAAAGGATGTATCTTTTTTATATGTGAACGGATTTTGATGAAACTAACACTAAAAAATGACCCAGGCTTACCACAATACAACAGTGAAAACTGCATAAAAATCGGTAAAGCCATTTCTGAGATTTACCCAGCATAGTTCTGTTCTGAACTAAAGTCCCACAGTTACCCAGCATATCCAAGTTACAATGAACTTATTGCATGATTTTCAATATTATTAAAAAAACTCTTATCATAAATAATTAAATACGACAACTTCACTCATTAAATTTAAAGTTTTTTCGAGAACAATTAGGACATAGAGACTTTAGAGACATCTATTGGAGCTAGCTGAAACCAGATTGTGATATCTGGTTCTCATAGGAGTTACAAGCTTTGCTTAGTTTAGGGCTAGATGGCGCTGTGTGTCTCCAAAAAAATATTAATAAAAAATTAAAAAACCCGGTGATCTGAAAAGTTGGAAATAATCTATACTTATTTTTATCTATACTCTATACTAATATAATAAAGCGGAAGAGTTTGTTTGATTGTTTGATCGCGCTAATCTCTGGTTGGATTTGAAAATTTATTTCCGGTTTTGGATAGCTAATTTTTTGAGGAAGGTTTTAAGCTATTCATCATCACGAAAAGGCAAATGCCGAGCAAAACGAAAGAAAGCCAGATAAACGCTTGGTTTTCCGTAATCAAAACTAGATGGCGGGACTAAAAATGACCATTTTCTGAATCGCGCTGATGAAAACACGCGGCGCGGCAGTCACTTATTAGTCTACGCGTGATTTAAAACATTTTTTAGTAAACCAACTTCAAAATAAAGGAGGTACTCGATTATTTATTACTCGAAGATGCCTGGACCGATTTGGAACATTATTTTTTTGATTGAAAGGTGGTGTCTTGGTCAGATCAGGTCAGGATCTGATAATGGAATCCTGGAGCTGTTCAACAGAACTCCTCAGTAAATAGGCCGATTGAGTTGAAACTCGGCAAACCTGTCAAGTTTCAACTACAATGTAATAATATGGTGACAGTGAGCTGATCTGAGGATGGAGTCAGGAGCTGTTCAACATAACTCCTCAGTAAATAATGTCGATTGATTTGAAACTCGGAACTCAGCATATCTGTCAAGTTTCCAATATAATGTAATGATATGGTGACATCGAGCTGAAGGGGAAGGGGGAGAGGGGGAGGAGGAGATGGGGACGGGGACGGGGACGGGGACGGGGACGGGGACGGGGATGGGGACGGGACGGGACGGGACGGGACGGGACGGGAATACATGACACAAACTTATTTAATTTAAAATCCAAAAAAATCTGTTTATGTACAGAATATAAAACCAAACACTTTTTTACTTCACGTCACGTGGCATTGCAACGCATGCCGGGTACAGCTAGTAAATAAATAAGTTTTTGAATTCACGTGCATCACTATCACTACATAGTATAAGCAAAGTCGCTTCCCGCTGTCTATCCCTGTGTCCTTTTTAATGCGGTTTTTTTAATAGATAGAGTGATTCAAGAGGAAGGTTTATATGTATAATACATGCATAATATAGTAGAGAAACACTGATAATTTTAAAGGTTTCTAATTTGAAGTATGATGTGACCCGGTGCGAAGCAGGGGCGGGTCGCTAGTATTATTATATTGAAACATTAAGCTCTCCTTAGTAGCAGTCAGGTGTAAAATAAAATAGGACTTACCTAAAATAGGCTTCTTGTGCTCCAATAGCTCATAGTAGGACTTAGCCAAGAGGTCTCCTGGCTCTGAGAGTTTGAAGTGGCCCATCTGGACCAGCCTCTCGCAGGTCCTCATGAGGTACGATGAGAATTCTCCCGGATCAATGCCGTAGGCTCGCCATCCGCCGACACCGTCTGCAACTCCTGTCATGAAAAAATAAATTGTTCATAAACTTTATTCTATTTCAATGTCTTTGCTTTACAACAAGAATGACAGAATGATAATGGCTACATGTAGGCTGAGGACGCAGGTTCAAATCTGTAGCTGCAGTTTTAGAAATGCACTTTAAAAATCGAGAACTCTAAGAAGTAATTCTAGTAATTGCGGGTTCGATCCCCGCCGCGGGACAAATGTTTGTATGATCTGCAAATATTTGTCTCGGGTCTGGGTGTTTTCTATGTATATTATGTATGTATGTATTTACAAAAAAAAAAGTATATATAAGTAGTATATCAGTCATGTGGTTGCCATAACACAAGCTCCGCTTAGCTTGGGACTACATGATGCTGTGTGAAATGTCCAGCAATATTTATTTATTTATTATTTATTAATTAGTAACAAAGCCTTACAAAGGTAACACATGATGGAAGTGAGAATGACAATAATAAGGATGTAAACTATCTACAGAATATTCTCTTTCAATAGAAATATGACTATCACTGTCTACCTGTGCAGTGTGCTTAAATTAAGAAAAGTTTATTGACAAAAATCCTGACCTGATCTTGAGTTTAATATACCTGGCAATTTAAATTCATGATTCTAATCTTAAACATGATTTTCACCTGAGGTATATTATCAGGTAGGTAAGGCAGTACCTAAATGGCCTTTGAAACTCATTTGTTATATTGATTTTCCTGTTGTTTGATTTCACAGGCACCATGATAATAAACATAAGTGTTTTTTAACAATAGATTTACTACTATATTAATAAACTCTGTGCATCTACCATAAGCAAAGAAAAACACAATGTATTTTTATTCACTGTGATGATGACAAAATTTTCAAAGCAAGGAGATTTTTTTTTCTAGCTAGGCCAACATGGCTTTTAAGTCTAAAATAATATTATAAGTTTTCAGTGAAAAAATAATCAACAAGTCAACAACAAAAATATCAACAACTCTTGGGCAGCCTAAAACTCAATTAGCAAAATTGGCAATAAACATGCTCATACAATGTACCGCAGCTTAAATCATTAGGTATAAGTTTTAACTTATTGAATGTACCATTGTGTAAATAACAAAACTACCTTAGTACATTATCAAAATGAGATTCCAATATAGTATAAATTGTAAAACAAACTAATAATACTAATGGAAGAAGTTATGCTGTAGGTTGGTATTGGTACAATAGGTTCAGAAGCCTGACTTCGCGAAAACATTTATTTAAATAACGACTCTTGCTGCGACGCAACAAAGTGTAATTCAGCTCGCGTAAGCGCTTAGTGCCTAGTGCAATAAACACCTAAACATTTGCCTCTCTTTCTAACGCATAACTCTGTCACTGTCTAGCGCAGAGTGATGTGGAAGGGTTGTCTACTTGTCGCGTCATAGATATTACGCGCGACGCGGCTAGCGTGCGAGCCGAGCGGCAAGTGTGAACCCTATCTAACAAGACCCGCGCGGGCGGGCCCGCCAATGTACTTGTAGCTTTGTACCTAAAGTGCAGAGTGCGCCTTCTGTACCTATTCTGTGCTAGGGGTAGGTAGGTACTAATCAAATGAGTGCTTCTGTACTTTGGAGGGCATGTTACAAAATGCTAGTGCATAAGATGTTTTTCAGATATTTGTTTGTTCAGCCAACTTTCACCATCTCTTGGGTTTATTTAATCATACATGATTATTAATGTATTGTACAAAGTTGACTTTGGTTTATCTCAAAAAGTTTTTTATCATTCACAACACAATACATGTTTTGGTCAGGGTGTATAACCGACCCATGTTTTATGTGTAAATCAATTTCACAGATTGGCATAAATGCACAAATTATAAGCTTTTATTTTCTTCCCTTCTTCAAAGCTACATTTACTAGATCAACACACCTCCCTAAAATTCAACAACTTTGTAGAAAAGTAGAAAATCGAACTTGGCAAAGATTTAAATATTTTCCTTAGATTTTTTCCTTGAGGATAGACTTTGACCAGCTAAGATGTTGGTAGGTAACAAAGCAAATTTTTATTAATTAGATATTTCAGCATTACATAGCATTTACATATGAATATTTAAATATGTAATAGGTTCAACAGATCTAAAATTAGCTCGATATGTGAATTATAACATAAAATTTTAACATTCTATTAACACATTGTTGAAAAGCACTTTAGATTTGGTAGGGAAAATTAATATTGCATGGAATGTTATTGATAATTATTGAATATTATGATAGTTACTTCTACTCACCAATAACGTCTGCATTGTTGAAATTAGTGGAGAACCAAGCATCATCACCAAACTGTCCTTTATTTGTTCTTCCATTGGCAATGTCTTTGGGAAAACCACACACCACAGAAACTAAATAGGGATGCTTTCTTGAAACGTTTAATTCAGTAGCACTCGAGAAATTAGATAATCCATTTCTAATAGCACGTGATATCAGTCTACCTGTCCAGAATATAGACTGCATCATTCATTAGTTGCTTCGTAGTTTGACTCGTTTTTCATGCGCATTTATCTCATAGTTTCAACAGGCTCGTGGATTTTATAAACGTTCACATGTAACACAGCACAAAATTTTGAATACAATGACGAGATACAATGCTCAGAAGCCAAGAAAAAATACGATTTCCTGATTTATTACATTTGTCTTGCCTTGCCTTGCCTTGTGACTTCTTCTGAGTTCTGACATTCATGACGTAGGAAAGAAATTAAGAAACTGACATTGACATAACATGACATGACAGGAGGAGGCAAACAAACAAATCTAATCAGACATAGACAAAATAAAAAGTGCCCATTCACATGACGTTCCAATGAAAAATATCTCTCAAGCATGCTACCAGGTGAAAGCATACACCTAACTGCGCTAAACGCGTCGAACAAATCGAAAGAAACGAATTTTAGAATTCTTGGATGAAATTGTATGAAACCTCGCACATCTGCCTGCATCGATTTTTCCGAATTGTCCAATTATTGTGCGTTCACCTCAAGATTGGATTTAAAAAACATTTACTTTTTCTCAAATATTCAGATTGTTGGCAACATTGATGTTATCATCGTGAATTCTGGGCCTAAAGGCCTAAACCACAGAATAAACTCAAAGTTCAACGAAAGGCATTGTGAAGTGTCAATGGTTTATTATTTATTTAAGCTCTATTGCAATAGCATAAAGACCAATTTTCCTTGAGATACAACTTTAATGATATCGATTCATAAACAATGGATACGTCTATTCTAGTTTTGACGTTTACGAATCTATGGAAAAAGGAAGGCGTTGTAGAACTTGGAGGAAGAAAGCTCGTCTACCTTTTCGGTAAAATTGTAATGACTACCTACCGCTGATCGAAATTAACGCCGATTTATTGTGTTACACTCACTAGAATTGTGTAAGTGATCTGGACTAGTTGGTTTTTCCTAGAAGTGTAAAGCAACGGCATAAAACTGGTGTTCGATAAGTCACTTGGCACTATGCCTGCCGTCAGAGGAGATGGAATGCGAGGACTCGCAGTCTTCATATCGGATATAAGAAACTGTAAAAGTAAGGAAGCGGAAATAAAGAGAATCAACAAGGAGCTGGCCAACATAAGAAGCAAGTTCAAAGGCGATAAAACACTCGATGGCTACCAGAAGAAGAAGTATGTATGTAAACTCTTATTTATCTTCCTTTTGGGCCACGATATCGACTTCGGTCATATGGAGGCTGTCAACCTACTATCTTCCAATAAGTACTCTGAAAAACAGATTGGATATCTGTTCATATCAGTCCTGGTCAACACTAACAGTGACCTCATTAAACTTATCATCCAGAGTATAAAGAATGACTTGCAGTCGCGGAACCCTATCCATGTCAACTTAGCCCTGCAGTGTATTGCTAACATAGGCAGTAAAGATATGGCCGAAGCATTTGGCACAGAGATTCCAAAGCTTCTAGTCTCTGGAGATACAATGGATGTAGTGAAACAGTCAGCAGCTCTCTGCCTTCTGAGACTCTTCCGCAAATCACCAGAGATCATACCAGGAGGTGAGTGGACGTCTCGCATCATACATCTTTTAAATGATCCTCACATGGGGGTGGTGACGGCTGCCACCTCTCTAATTGATGCTCTTGTGAAGAAAAATCCTGATGAGTACAAGGGGTGTGTGACTCTGGCTGTTGCTAGACTGAGCCGAATTGTTACCGCCAGCTACACAGATCTGCAAGATTACACATACTACTTTGTCCCAGCCCCATGGCTCTCTGTGAAACTGCTGAGACTTCTACAAAATTACACACCCCCATCTGAAGAGCCTGGTGTAAGGGGGCGTCTTTCTGAATGCTTGGAGACAATTTTCAATAAAGCTCAGGAGCCACCAAAATCCAAGAAAGTCCAGCATTCCAATGCCAAGAATGCTGTTTTATTTGAAGCAATAAGCCTCATAATTCACAATGACAGTGAACCCAACCTGCTTGTTCGAGCCTGCAACCAGCTTGGCCAATTCCTTAGCAACCGTGAGACAAACTTGCGTTACTTAGCTCTTGAATCCATGTGCCATCTGGCTACCTCTGAGTTCTCTCATGAAGCTGTCAAAAAGCACCAAGAAGTAGTTATTTTATCCATGAAGATGGAGAAGGATGTGTCAGTCAGACAGCAAGCAGTAGATCTCTTGTATGCCATGTGTGACAAGACTAATGCAGAAGAAATAGTACAAGAAATGTTGGCTTACTTGGAGACAGCTGACTATTCCATTAGAGAGGAAATGGTGCTAAAGGTTGCTATATTGGCTGAGAAGTATGCCACTGACTTCACTTGGTATGTGGATGTCATACTCAATCTCATCAGAATTGCTGGTGATTATGTCTCAGAGGAAGTGTGGTACAGGGTCATTCAAATTGTAATCAATAGAGAGGAAGTTCAAGCATATGCAGCTAAAACTGTGTTTGAGGCTCTACAGGCGCCGACATGTCATGAAAACATGGTAAAAGTGGGAGGATACATCCTTGGAGAGTTTGGCAACTTGATTGCAGGAGATACCCGTTCTTCTCCCCAAGTTCAGTTTGAATTACTGCATTCCAAATACCACCTCTGTTCTGCTGCTACCAGAGCTCTCTTACTGTCTACATACATTAAGCTTGTCAACCTATTCCCAGAAATTAAAAACCGGGTTCAAGAGGTTTTCAAAGCCGACTCCAACTTGCGCTCAGCTGATGTTGAGTTGCAGCAGAGGGCTTCTGAGTATCTGCAGTTAAGTATTGTGGCTAGTTCTGATGTTTTGGCTACAGTGCTAGAAGAGATGCCTGCTTTCCCAGAACGGGAATCCTCTATTTTGGCTGTGCTTAAAAAGAAGAAGCCAGGCAGGATACCTGATGAAATAAGAGATTCAAAGAGTCCTCAGCCAATAGCAGCACCTCCTGCTCCTGTAATCAATTCTATAAACAATGCGAACTCCAGTGCAGACCTCCTTGGGTTGTCAACCCCACCTGGCACCACTGCACTGGCCACTGGGAATGGCTTACTGGATGTTCTGGGTGATCTCTACACCACCCCAAAGAGTCCTACTACAGTACTACAAAACAACATCAAAAAGTTTCTGTTTAAAAACAATGGAGTCCTATTTGAGAATGATCTAATCCAAATTGGAGTAAAAAGTGAATACAGACAAAACTTAGGCAGAATTGGTTTGTTCTATGGTAACAAGACACAATTTGCAATCCAGAATGTCCGCCCTGAACTGCATTGGACTGACCAACACAAGCTCTTTGTACAAATGAAGCCAATGGAACCTGTCTTAGAAGCTGGTGCTCAAATTCAACAGATGCTAACAGCTGAATGTCTCGAAGACTTTGCAGATGCCCCCAGTATGTCTGTAACCTTTGTTTATAACAATGTTCCTCAAAAAATAACTATGAAAATACCTATTACCTTGAATAAATTCTTTGAGCCTACTGAAATGAATGGTGAGTCCTTCTTTGCCAGATGGAAAAATTTGGGTGGAGAGCAGCAAAGAGCACAAAAAATTTTCAAAGCCCAAGGGGCGGTCGACATTGCCGGCACTCGCGCTAAACTAGCTGGGTTTGGCATGCAACTACTAGACGGTATTGATCCAAACCCTGATAACTTTGTCCTCGCGGGTATAGTGCACACAAAACTCCAGCAAGTTGGATGTCTCATGAGATTAGAACCAAATAAGCAAGCTCAAATGTACAGACTTACAGTAAGATCAAGTAAAGAAACAGTCTCTCAAGAAGTTTGCAATTTGTTAGCAGACCAGTTTTAGGCTGCTTTGTTTGTTACAAAGGACCACTATCTATATTTGAGCAACATTGTTAGACAAAGTTGATGTTATAGTTTCATAGGTGTTTACAGTCACTTGTAGATTTGCTATGTATTTACAACCTTGAACAGGTATTTAGCAAACACTGATGAACTTTGCACCAATCAATGATAAGGTGATGAAATTTGATTTAGCAAACATCAGTTTTTTTTTCTATGTTTTAAGTTAGATTTTTTTTTATATACTGTAAATTATTTAAGTTATTGGAGATACAACCACTTCAAATTTAAAAAGACAAAACAATGTTTTTTTTTTCTATGAATCTAAAAATCATCATCTAAGTATATGTAGTGTAAATGTACCTATTTGTATTTGCTAAATGTCTATCTCGATTAAAATATAGCATAAGACAAGTATATTACTTCCATTCAATATCTGAAGTAACTTAAGAAATTAGGTGTTAGGTTCACATGCCTACTTTTTTGTAAATTTTGTTTTTCAAGCAACTTCTGAGGTTCAATTCCAAAACGGCTAGGTGCTGTGTTAATGTAAATGTAAAGTTGATAATGTTGGTATACTTACCGAAGTATAGAATACCAAAAATATGTACTTTTTTGTATATATAGGAAGAATACATACCTAAAATCTTTTCAATTCTGTTTGCTACTGATGAATTTAACAAGTTTACTGTTAGCTTTTTATTATAAAAATAAGGACCTATATATAACTAGTTAAAACTCATGTATGCTTATCAATACATTTAGAGAAATGTTTATTAATATTATACCAAAGTAAGTATTTGGCTGTTATATTACGTACCTATCAAAATTAATATTGAATTGACTTCTCTACCACCTACAAAAAAACTACACTATGTCAAGCAGCAGTGGATTGTTTTTCATTATTTTTATAAAACCTGCTTCCTTTTTTTTTTATATCAAAATACCTCATTTGTACCTACATTGTATATCATTTTAAAATTCATAGTTTATTTATTCAAGTGCATTAGTACTGGCATGTTAAACACAGTTTTATTTTAATCTCTTTATGTCTCTGTATGTTTCGAAACCTAAAAGGCTATTAAAATTATCATAATAAACCTTTTAACTACCTATTTCTAAAATTTTAATCTCTGTTTTAAAACATTTTATTTTTCTTTTCCGAAATATTTAAACATAACTTGTGCACTATACAAACTGAGATTAATTTAAAAATTATCAGTAAGTACCTACGTAATTAATCATGATACTTTCACAGACATTCCTGTGTATCATTCATTTGACTATATTTTTCAGTTTAAAAGCTATGACACTTATTGTCTCTTTTAGGCAATGCTCATGTTAATGAATGTACTCATCTAAGAAATGTATTGCATTAGTTGGAGTTAGAAAAATGTTGATGTGTGTGTTACTAGGAATCTCACATCCTTAGATGTTATTATGTTGCAAAAAAATCTTAGATTAGAAACATTATGTAAAACTACATATTATAGACATACAATGTTATTAATATCAGTAGTATAAAAGCATGCTAAAGATTTTTTTGCATGATAGGTAGATTAGTAATAAATTAATATATAATGTTTCAAACATATGAAATATATATTCTTGTTAAGAATGGGTTTTCTTATTCTTAACTAAATGTAATGTATAATTATAAAAGTTAAAGTAAACATGCTTCATTAATACATGTACAATTTGTATGTGTGTGCGTTTATGTAAAAAAAATCGAAGTGTGGTTATGCAATAGTTATACATTTGTTCCAAATTAGGCTTCAAAACAACATTGTAATTGTCTCTAATAAAATATTTATCCAACACATACCTACTAACATTTATGTTTCATTTTCCGTATATCAGATACTGTCAGCAATTAAAGTTCTTGGAGTCAAACTGAAAGCTACCTATTTGAAAACCACAAGGCGATTTACGTCTCATTACTTTTGTTGGAGACGGAATATTATCTATTTTATGACTGAATCATGCAAACCATCTTTTTGTTTATGGGGGGATTGAAATAAGAAAGCTTGGGTAAAAGTTTTAAATAGGTGTATTTATTAGTAGGTAAGGGCTTCTAGCAGTATACTAAGTAGAGATATTATAATTACAATAAGGACTGCTACATCTATGTAAGTACTACCACATTCTACTTAAAAACAGATTAAACGAAGATAAGAAAATAAGTAACATTTTAGATGTAACTTACATTAGGGGGGTTGTAGACTTATAGGTAAGTCAAGTACCTACCTACTTAACATTATTTAGCTAAATTTTGCAATCGCCAAATAAGTTTGACCTGAAGAATAAATATGGCGGGTTAATGCTGTCAAATCGTAAAATTTATTCCTTCAGTAGGAGTTATGTGACGATTGAAAATCAGACCAAGTTACTAGGTACCTATATTAGATTAGGTAGCTAATTAGTCTATCAATCAAACCATTCTTCAACATTGGGCGAGTTTTCCAGGATATCATTTGACTCGCTGAAAAGAAAAAAATAATTTGTATTAAAAAGTACATTTATTTTCCGAGTTTTTGATTTGGAATTAGGTATTATCTTTCTATACAAATCATATAGGTAAGTACCTACTGAAATAAATAATCTGTGAATTTTATTCTTGATAGTACCCCAGTTTCCAAGTCCATTTTAGCACAAAACATCTAACGTGTCAGAGGGAAGTCCAATCGACGCAATTTATGTTGGTGTGTCTATCATCTAGGTTCCTATCATCATCATCACCGGCGGGTACTTATTTATAGAAGTTTTCCATTTAAACAACTTACGAAATTGAAAGTTTGGAAAGCTTACTGCTTACCGCAAGAGGTATCCGGCGGCTTGGTAAATAAACAGTAAAAATTAGTAGGTAGGTACACGGTAATAGCTTACGTACCTACTTAAATAAAAATATGAATGAGTGTAACATGAACAGAATGACAGATGGATGAGTAATGTGAAAAAATTGAAAGTGGTTTTTTTCTTATCATAATGATATCATGTCATGAACGCCTCTACCTAAAATAACTTCTACACTACATCAACGAAGTGGTGAAAAACTTACCCTATTATTCATATTAATCTGACAATTATTTATTAAAGCTTTATAGTTTTTTTTTCTTGACACCTAAGTCATGACAAGAGGCGGCATTTAACATCCTCTAGGAAGCCTCTAAGTCCGTTATGAATAACAGAGTTAGTTTTTTACATATTTGGACTATCCAATTCCTAATAAAAGCGGCGCCCTGTCACCAGATTTGGCCACTAGCTCATACGAACTTACTTTTTTTAAAGAAAAATATTGTTATTGTTATTTAGTGTAGGTGCAGGCCTAACTAAATGAAGCAAGCTTAGCGGGGGGTGATCAGCAGATGGAGTAGGAGTTTGCAAATCTTGTCAAACTATTTGGGATAACTGAATGGTTCAACAAACTGAATGTTTGTACCTATTCGGTAAAATCTCAATTCAATCCATCACTAGTAGGTAGGTACTTGATTCTGTTATCCACAATGCAAGTGAATATTGTTTGTGAATGATGAATTAAATATATATTCACCTGTCGAGAGAAGGGTCATTGCTGAACATTTCCGTCGGCACCGTGGGAGGCGCCCGCTCTGGCAGAAGTTCGAGATAAGACTGCCGCGACTGCAAGTGTCTCTCCACTTCCTCGGGAGTCATGTGACCATCTGTAGATAATCCTTGGCCTAAAGCTGGTGTCATTTTGGACATTGCAGGGTGCCCAGACTGATGCTGAAATATACAAAAATATGTGTTAAGGGCCAGACTCCCAAAAATTGCAACATTTCACGTCCTAATTACCTTTATCTTACATGATAATAAATAATAATATAATATAGCCCTTTATTTCGATACACTGAATTAGTTATACTAGTTTTATTTATTTTAATTCGTATCGAATCCCTCTTGGGTATAGGCCTCCTCCAACTGCTTCCATCTCTCTATCTACCATGAGTTTATTATTATTGAGACATGACCAGATTTCTCTCACACCTATTATAATATATTCCACATAATTATTGCTAATATTACCAACAAAAGCACCGAGCCTTTTATTGGAAAAAGCTTTTGATTTTTGTAAAGTGTAGTATTTATAAAACATCAATTTCGATAATAGCATAGCTTCATGCTACGCTTACATTGCTAGGTGGGTTGTCTGTCCCGATATAAAGTCTGTAACAATAAATTAGGAGAAATACAGCAGTTTCCTTGTGAAATGTTCATGGTAAAAGGTATTGTTGTAACAATAAAATAGAATATCTTCAATTCATATTATAAAAAACTTTTATTTTAAATAATAGCCATAGAACTGGGGGTGTTTCATTGACACATCTTATGGGTAATGAGATTTAAAAGGTTAGGAACCATTGCCTTGATAGAACATCCTAACAGATTCCATAAAGTCAATTTCCATAAAAAGCTCTTGTTGTCAATTTAAGATGTTTTCCAATGCTAGTTGACCAATACAATTATTTTACTCACTACTTGGCCAACATTTGGAGGCTTCTTGGGGACTACTGGTCTTTTCCTTTTAACAGGGTTGTTGGTGTTTCTAGTAGGAGGTGGAACTCCTTGATGCTGTCCGGGTTCCATTTTTATTTTTCTGAAATAAAAACCTTTATTGAAAAAAAAAGTTGATGAATTTATTTAACAGTGAGGAATTTACTATTCTTACCTGTACTTAAGTACAAGTGCTATACGGAAAATCCGAAGTTTAATCCGTTGAACCTACTTCTGACATTTTCAATGAAAATGCCTACTGACAAGACTGAGTCACCTTGAGGATATAATCATGATCTCAAATACCTTTTCAAAGCTTCAGCACGTCTATAATCAGCTCCATCATCTGATGATTCTGTATCCTCACTCTCTGATGAAGAACTGTCTCCCTTTTCATACATTAGCAATCTGTCAAGAAGGAAGGTGCGGTCTCTCGTAGCTGATAGTAGCCGTTGTTGGCTGCACCTGAGTGCATCTTGGAAACATTCATTTTCCTGGAATATTCATAGATTAAATTTACTTAGATAACCAAAAAGGGACGGAAAAGGTACCACATTCAGAAGAATACACAATTTTGTTTAAACAGTTAGTTATTTGATGGTTTCTTTATTATTACGTACATATATCAGGTATTTGAGGCTCCGTTTCATGATCAAGTAGCGGTCCCGGTAGTTGGTTTCTGATTCGCATTCGCTGCTGCTTCGCCTGCTACTGTCACTGGAATAATCATTTGGCGGGTTGTGGGCTTCAGGAGGCTCCGGGGCCGCGCCATTTGCACCAGCGGCTTCGTTTGCTTGCATATTCGCTATAGACCGACAGTACCAGCCATCTAGCATCTTCTAAATCAAGAAAACAATAAGTATTGTATACTATTACTATTTCAATCGATCATCTAGAAAAGGCTTTACCTTTGGGTAATTTTCGGCCGCCAGTATGAAATTTTATGCTATTTGATCGAAATGAGATAAATATACATTCAGTGTGATGTGCTTTCAAGTATCATTAAATTGTCATGAAATTATTAGAATTATTTCAAAATGCTATATATGTAGGTAGGTACATGAAGAAAAAACAAAGAAATTGTACATAGTAAATCAATTGACTGACATTGATTTGTTTATTTCGAAAATTCTGTCAAATCAAAGCAAAGTTTTAACGCTTGTCAATGTCATTATTTTTCAATGACATAAAGCCCTAACACACGATCGGACCGTATACCACGGACTAGGCGAGAGCGAGCGAGAAGGCGAATCGATGCAAGGCAAGAGCGATAGAGAGGTCATAACCAAGTCCGCTGTACGGTCCGGTCCGACTCGTCTGTTAGTACTTTATAGTGCTAACAGACCTCGCACAGACCAAACCGCAGACAAATAGGGAGTGATGCCAAATGGGGGGATTTCCTGCAAATTCGGGAGTTTTAAAATAAATTAGCACTGACGGTCTATGTTGCCTATTTATTTTTTATTGTTAGCAGGCTTTTAGCAGGTATCTATTTCATTTAATCTTACCTAACCTACCTACTAATTATTTAACGTTGGTTGGTAGGTAGGTACCTTCAAGCAAGATTATTCTTTCGTTCACAGTAAGTAGGTAGATTTATGTTAGGTTATGTGGCATCACTCCCTATTTGTCTGCGGTTTGGTCTGTGTCGTCGCAGACCGTGTGTTAGCTCTATTAGCCCTAAGCCCCTAACACACGATCGGACCATACCACGGACCGTACTGGTACAATACTCGTACCACGGACCTAGGCGAGCGCTAGCGAGAAGGCGAATCGATGCAAGGCGAGAGCGATAGAGAGGCAATGACCAAGTCCGCTGTTGAGAAGGATTCAGCACTCAAGTCTTACGGAAAAAGTGGGAACTAATATCTAATCAATGTAGAGTTAACGAACGTACAAACTAGCATAATTATTATTGTTCAAGCCCTATTTGGACAATTAGTAATATCTTACATTGCCGCAATCAATTGTATTATCTAGAATTATTTATTTACCAGAAAAAAAAAATAAAAAAAAAAATATGTAGAAAATAAAATACACTTTTGTTTGAACACCGAAATTTCGAACGCAGCGCAAGCAGGCAAGAGCAAGACAAGACAGACACAGTGTTGCCAATTTAGCGACTTTGTCGCTAGAAATAGCGACTTTTGGACCTGTGTTAGCGACAAAAAATCGGTTTTAGCGACAAAAAATATTTAGCGACTTATCTAGCGACTTTTGGACTTCGACCAAGAAATCAAAAGTCTTTTACTGTAACTGGGTGACAGACAGTGACAGACACCATTAAAGTATGTTATTATCTTGCTTGTTGTACATTTTGACGGATTAAATAAAAAATAAGTTCAAAAACTAAAACCCGACTACTGAAAAAAGTATGAAACAAGAACATAATGTTGAGAATGTTCTGAGGATAGCCGTGGTCATATGCCACTTTGCCCTTAGCTTATGATCGCATACGTAGCATATGACCACGGCTCTCCTCAGAACATTCTCAACATTATGTTCTTGTTTCATACTTTTTTCAGTAGTCGGGTTTTAGTTTTTGAACTTATTTTTTATTTAAATTATTTTGGGGTCGTAATTTTATTATTACCTAAGTATTTGCAGAATCACCACCAACCCACCCGGCTCTCCAAAGGAGAGCTCAGCTTTAATAGAACAATTTGCTTGGGTTCGGCAAGTGCGTCGCGGGCATTGAACGTGCTAGCACTAACACGTTTATTGCCCGCGACGCACTTGCCGAAACTAAGCAGATTGTTCTATTAAAGTGGAGCTGTCTCTTGGAGAATGCTGCAGAGGTGGGATAGGAAATGTGTTAACACTAGCACGTTCAATGCCCGTGACGCACTTGCCGAACCCAAGCAGATTGTAATATTAAAGCGGAGCTCTCCTCTGAAGAGTACCGCAGAGGTGGGACAGGGAATGTGTTAACACTAACACGTTTATTGCCCGTGATGCACTTGCCGAAACCAAGCAGATTGTTTTATTAAAGCGGAGCTCTCCTCTGGAGAGTACCGTAGAGGTGGAACAGGAAATGTGTTAACAGTGTTAATATTCCCTATCCCACCTCTACCGTGCTCTCCGAACGCCATCATAGGACAGTATACGCGGGTGAGGCATCGAACGTGTTAGTATTTCCTGTCCCACTTCTTCGGTACTATCCGAAGGAGTCTTGTCTTATTAATCGTGGTTTGTGCAATTATTACCAGTTATCGAGTGCATACAAGCAAAGCCGCGAGCAACAGCTAACAATATGCCTATATATTTTTGAAATGTGCTAATAAAGCCCTTTCATATGATACCCAACACAGCATTTTTAACACATTTGTTTTTAGTTTTGTCCTCTAGAGGGCGCCATATTCAATTTATAGTAACATCACAAAACTTATAACTAGCGGACAATCAAGAAGCTTCCAATGATACCTCATTTGTCAAATTATGATAAAAAGTTTGGAAGATATGACGAACAGATGAACAAATTATAACACTCTTTATCGGGTCCTTGCATGCAAAGCCGCGAGCAACAGCTAACATATTATATATTTTTGAAATGTGCTAATAAAGTCCTTTCATTTGATACCCAACACAACATCATTAACTCATTTGTTTTTGTTTTGTCCTCTAGAGGGCGCCCTATTCAATTTATTGTAACGTCACAGAGCTTATAATCAGTGGACAATCAAGACGCTTCCAATGATACCTCATTTGTCAAATTATGATAAGAAGTTTGGAAGATATGAGGAACAGATGAACAAATTATAACCCTCTTTATCGAGTCCTTGCAAGCAAAGCCGCGAGCAACAGCTAACATATTATACATTTTTGAAATGTGCTAACAAAGCCCTTTCATTTGATACACAACACTGCATCATCAATCAATATTTGTTTTTTAGTTGATGACTTTATGACCTCTAGAGGGCGCCATATTCACTTTAATGTGACGTCACATAGCCTATAACCAGCGGACAATGAAGACGCTTCAAACGATACCTCATTTGTCAGATTATGATAAGTAGTTTAGAAGTTACGAGGGAACAGATAAACATTCATACATACATACATACCGGTCAAACTCATTACCCTCCTTTTTGCTTCGCCGTAGTCGGGTAAAAAAAAAATACGGAACATGTGCGTGATCACTACGGTGTATGTTCCATTAACTATCAAACTCTATCCAACTCTGCACTATGCTCAATGAATGCTGACGAAGATTTTGAATTAAAACTTTTTTTTGAGTTTACGTAAATAAAATTTTTTTAAAAGATTGTTTATCTTTTGGGTGTCACCCCCCCCCCCCCCCCCCCCGCTAGCTCCTTTGCATCGTTTAGCGACTTTCTAGCGACTTTTCGCACTCAATCTAGCGACTTTTATTTTTTGGAGTTGGCAACACTGGACAGACAGACAGACGTCAAACGTCATTGCATTGAGAAAATGTCACTTTTTTTTCTTTTTCTACTATTGAAATTATTGTACGTCTCTATTGAATTTGATGTACATTTCTGGTTAGAACAGGAAAAGTTATCGCATAGCAGCTAAAGTCAGCAATGAATTTACAAATAGCGATAGTTTTGATCTTGCACAGATTTCATTAAAAACCAACCTCGAGTAAAAAGACCCAGTTCCTCATATTACAGTGCAGACTTTAGACGGTCTTAAAATTTTTCGGATTATAATTCACTTCCTGTCGTTTTTCAGTCGAAATTGAACCTTATAACAACCGCATGTGTTCTTTCAGCTGAGCGTTGAGCCGTGTTCGTCGCGGTCAATCTGACTGAATCCTATTGATTCCTCGTGTTGTGATGGCTCTTGGGAGTGAAGTGAGTGAAAATTCTGGTAAAAATGCTTCTCAGAAAGTGAAAAAATGTCCGGCGAATAATGTGAACGATAAATGTGGCAGTGACAGTGTTAGCAAGGGTAAGTTGGAACATGCCCTGAGTTATGTAACTTATTTGAATAGATTATTTGAGTAGCTGTCGAGCTACCTACCTGGTTAGTTTTATTTCAAAATATGTGCTTGTAGAGTGCATGCAAGTCATGTGACTGAATAGATCATGTGACTCCTCAAATCTTCACACTCACTTATTCAGTAAGCTGGTGTCTGCAAAATCTTTAAAACAATTTTATTTCTCAAATTCTAACTCTTCCTTGCTCTCCAATCAATTTTAAACGCTCCAAAAAGAAAATGCTCCAATAGCTGGGCAAGATTATTACACAACATCTCCCCAGATTACTTGAATCTACATAACCAGTACTTGTGTAGCTACAGTTGAGGTAGGCAGCACTAGCTATATTATGATGCAAAAATACGTTTTTATATTTATATATTGGTTTGGATCCTGAACTTTAGTATATAATGTCCTTTCTAAGCATTAAAATATATGAATGGGTTTCAGAAACACCATTGACAAGTTGACCTATTATGACCTCCACTGTTTCAATTGATTATTATTAAATGGAAATAATGTGTTCATTGAGTGTGATTTACACATTTTACCATTATTATTATTGTTATTATTTGTAATACACTGGCAGCTCAGAGCTGATGCATGTATTTCCTATTTATTGCCAGTGCGCTTTAAATATTTATCCAGTCATTTTTTTTAAAGTGTTCACTGAGGAAGCACTAGGAGGTAATCGATTCCAAGTGTGCACAATGATTGGGCATCATGTACTCCCTTGGTTTGCTGGTACTTGGCCCACGTTGCAGCTTCAGTGAGCTTATTACTTAATTATTATTGCAAGACATGTGTTTCATTCTCTTGTTTTACACTATTTTCCAACCAGATTCAATAAGTAGGTAAGGACCTATTTCAAATTCAAATAAAATTATCATTGCACAAAACTTTCAGTTAGTATAGAAAACTTAATGAAGCACAAATTGTGTCAAATGCATAAACATAGTGATATTCAAGAGCCGTGTTGGCCGAGTGGTCTAGTACCTCGACTTTCGATCTGATGGTCGCAGGTTCGAATCCCGGCCGTGCATCAATGGGTTTTTTGTTTGTGAAGGAAAACATGTGAAGAAACCCGTGCCTTAGTCGGCCCCATACATATTGACCATTGTATTTCCTGTGGATATGGCCGGTTAAGCTGAGAGGATGGTTTAGGTGCTGGGTAAGCCAATCAATGTCAGCAATGTCCCGGGCACTACAGTTTCCCATTAAGTGTAGGCATAAATTGCTTCCTGATGCAGTACAAATAAATAATCTAGTAAAGAGCTAAAGGCCTAACTTTTATAGTGATATTCAGTTACTGACCTTACCTAGTTAGAGGCTGGGTTATCACTACTAACTTACAATGTAAGTGGAACTAGGTATACTGGTATATGCAAAATACAAAGAAGGTCATTCAGGCAGACATTATGGTTGGGCCCAAAAGCCAAAGTGCTGGCCAACAAAAAGACAGTCAATCTGAGTATTTTTTATTAGGACACCAAGTCTCTAAAATCATTATTTCAGTTGATTTTTCATGAAGAAAAATCTGATTAACATTTAATGCAGGTAATTGACCCCGAACCCCCTAAGACTAAAAACAAAAAATCAAACCAGTTAGTGATTTGAAAGTCATTTTCTTACTTTTTATTCTTATGTTGGTTTAACAACTTACTTTAACTTTTTAACAAATATCTACAATGGTTAAGTATGTTTATTACATAATCAGACACAGAAAATGTTGTTTCACCTTGGAAACAACATGTTTTGTTACAAAAATTGTCTGAATAAATACATCTGTACTCTTTCCATTACTATTGGTACCTAGTAATAGTATTTAAGTTTTTGTGCACTCATTTTCTAAGAGCTGTGGATTTTGTTTAAGATATAAATAAATAAATAAACAGACTGGTAGACAGTAATTTTTGTAAGAAAAATGTTTCCAGGGAGAAACAAAATTTTCCATGCCTCAGTTATGGATGATTCGCAAGAAGCGGTCCGAAAAACGGTACCCCATTTTCGCAATTTTTTTTTTGGTTATTTAAAAAAAAAAAATAACATACCTAATTAAGCACTCAAAGACATGCATTTTAATGTTAGCGGCCCTCAATTTGATAAAGCCGTTTTGAAGTTTTAGTGGTTTAAATATATTCGTGCCCATTGAAATTAGGTTTGGTCCAGAGAAATTAGAAAAATGCCAGAGAAATTAGCAAAATGCCAAAGAAATTAGCAAAATGCCAGAGAAATTAGGAAAATGCCACAGAAATTAGCGACAGAGAAATTAGTTTTTTATCGCGGACACATTTGTTTGCTTTGTAAAACAGTAACGTGGAGTTAAAATAACATGAAATTTGATTCACCACTACCTAATAGTATCTATATGGATGATTCGCAAGAAGCGGTCCGAAAAACGGTACCCCATTTTCGCAATTTTTTTTTTGGTTATTTAAAAAAAAAAATAACATACCTAATTAAGCACTCAAAGACATGCATTTTAATGTTAGCGGCCCTCAATTTGATAAAGCCGTTTTGAAGTTTTAGTGGTTTAAATATATTCGTGCCCATTGAAATTAGGTTTGGTCCAGAGAAATTAGAAAAATGCCAGAGAAATTAGCAAAATGCCAAAGAAATTAGCAAAACGCCAGAGAAATTAGGAAAATGCCACAGAAATTAGCGACAGAGAAATTAGTTTTTTATCGCGGACACATTTGTTTGCTTTGTAAAACAGTAACGTGGAGTTAAAATAACATGAAATTTGATTCACCACTACCTAATAGTATCTATATTAACGTTAACGTTATAAAAAGTGTCAATTTATATTTCATTATTGCGTAATAAGCGATTGAATGCAGATAGGGGTGTCGCGGACACGCCAGAGAACTTAGATTTCACGACTTTAGAAATTAATTACAGCTTTCCTATGTATATAATTGAGGATATTACTAGTGCCATAATAGCGTACTCGTATACTATTTCCAAATAAAAATACAGCAATACTGAAACTGGTCATTTTAATAGGTTCGCAAGGCCGGACATGCCAAAAACACGAGTCCTGCGAAACACCCTTATATTATAATCATACTTAGTAAATACACTGTAAATATTTTATTTGTTAGAAGTTATTAAGTAAGTTTAAACCAAGTTTGCCAGAAAGCAGGAAGATCAGTCTTCCATGATACCTACTGTTCTTTCTGCTTTGTGACGATCTAGTCATAAAATAACTTCCTACCTAGTTCAACTAAGTCCATTGGTAACTTGAAACCTTGAAGCACATAAGTCCAGCTCAGCTCTTAAATAGGCTGTGTCCCCAGTAGGCAAACTGTTAGCGGCAGACTAAGTAAATTGCACATACTACAAACTGCGTAACGTGAGCGCAAAACTAGCAAACTATGGACACTCCATTTCAAATATGTGGAAGGGCGTACTAAACCTATACGCCGCAAACTCAGTCGGCCGCTAACAGTATGCCTACTGGGGACACAGCCTTAAGGCTAAACAAAATATTACAACTGTCCACTATCAGGTCCACCATACATATTATTCCCTTAGTAATGATTACAGGCAGTAATGAAATAGGAGTATTAATCTAGCTTGTTACATGAATTACCATTATCATCTTACACTATTGTAATGTAAACCTTGAATGTTTGAACTCGTGTTATTTGCTTGAGAACTTATTCCGTAACCTGATGATATTTAAAAATAAATCATTATCCATAACCCATTCCCTGGCCGAGTGCACGCAACATCGCCACAGGTTTCGCTTAAAATTCTCTCAGATGTTCCCCAAAATTATCTACCTACCTCTAGTAGGTATTGAAATCACAAGCTAGAAAATCAGAGCAGTCAAGTTGATGGATATTGCATCATATTATTTAAGCCAGTCAGTGAAGCAAGTAACAAATCATTTTAGGTGTCATGAGCACGCATAAGACTATTTTCCCAAAAGCCAGGAAAAAAATTCCCACCCAACCTTTTCTTTATCTCGTATGTGGGTACAGAAACACACACTTTACTTTAAGGTACTTACCTACGTAAATAATACATAAATATAATGACGGACGTGTGAAATTCGCTTTAGAATCCAGAAGCATTGTGCTTTGAGTCCATTCCGTTGAACATGATATTAATATCATGTCGTTAGGAAGGGACCCCACTTGAGTATATCTGCAACTTAGTATTAGGGTTCGGCAACTACAAAAACCACTAGCAAAAAATACTGCCTAGCAACTAGCAATCTGTTAGTCCTTGAGGTGTTTTCTAACCAGAATCTATCGTCTCCTAATTCGTTCGAAGTTCCGCATTTATAACGGAACTTCGACTAAGAACGAATGCGATGATATAGAACTCTTTCAACTAAGTAAATGAAAAAGTAATTAACAATAGTGTAGAATTAGAAGACAAAGCTTTCGATTCAAGAAACTTGTAGTTCCTTGCTCTTAAATTGCTTTAATTTTTTTATATTGTATTTTTTGAAGATTTGAATTTTCCCCTCGATAACAAAAAGCCTTTCTTCTCACATTCACCTGCTCTACCTACGGAAGGGCCTAACCCTTCCGTAGGTAGAGTATTCGCAGTTTTTACATTTTCGACGATTTTTAGATCAGGGTGCGTTCGTAGAGAGTACCATGAACTCTTAAAACCCAACAATACCTATTTATAGTATTTATGTATTACGTAAAAGTTACATCATTCCAAGTTTCTTGACGATAACCAACAGGAATAACTGAAGGTTTCACAGATAATTAATTAAGAATGACAGAACCCGCCTCAGAAATTATTATTTAGGCGACTGCAGCGTTTAGCTGTCTTGAGTCACAACTTGTAAAAGGAATATACACGTGCGCCTCATATGTAACTTATCTAATTTAGTAGACACCTATCATTCACCCCCACTAGGAGAGCTTCATCAAGTTATTCACACGATGTTTTTATATAAAATGTTCGTGATGAACACTGTTTAGAAACAGAACTAATTGATATTCAGCGCTTAAACGTTCTTTTGACCTCCAGTTTCGGTCTCTGAAGATAAATTATGTTTTGTCCAAATGCACTTTGAAATTCTTAACTTATTCAAAGTATGCTGTTACATAAAGTATATGACCTTATGAATTACCTACCATGTACTATTTGTGTCAGATTACCATACTTGGTATGGTAAATACGTTTTCTATAATAGGTAGGTACATGTCTAATTGTTTAGTTACATAGGCGATACCTTTAGATGTTGAAGTCTAGCCTAGCTGAACAGAATGAATGAACTTTAAAATCTTTTTTGGAAAGATTCTAAAAACTATTAACATAAAATCGAGTTGTTAGGTACCTAATAATCGGTAAGTAAATCCCTATCTAACAAACATTTTTATGTGTGATCCTATTTGAAGCTTATCTTTCGCTAACAGGTCTTTGGATCGATTTATGTTAATATATGTATTGGTTAAATTCATTGAAGATTTCATATGGTTCTTATGAGTGGGGTGAATGATAAAACGAAAAATGTGCCTCTCCCTTTCAATACTTTATAGCATTTGACTCCTTGGGGCTGCTCCACTTCGAGTCCCCTTGCCAATTTGTCCATAACAATCGATTTGCAGCTTGGAATAAACCTGAATCCAGCTAAGACTTCCATTGTCTTGATAATTTTTCTTCGCTGTGCTACTTTCGATTCGAGACAGTGAGCAATTTCCGTACTTATCTACCGAAATTGTGTCGAGTTACGGAATTTGTTAGTCGCTCTCTGTCGTCTCGCCCGTCGTGAACATTCAATTTGAGCAAACACGTTACCTGGTTTACAGCAGCTACTAGATTTGTTGGCTTCGAATAAACTTAAACGAAATGCCAAGCACATGGGGCGAACTCTCGGAATTCTGTGAATGTTTATTCGGAATGCAGAGCAATCCAACACACCATCGCATTCCTTTCAGTGCTTCTTAAGTAGGTGTACCTAAGCCATTTATTATTTTTTTTATTCTGTATAAAGAAAATATAATTCTTAGATGAAATGTTATTAAAGGCGATAATAGAATTATAAGTTAATCGATCGAGCGAGCGAAGCGAGCGAAGATCTTAGTGGCAAGTTAGGCGATTTTGCTTTGTATGTTTGTATGTTTGTATGTTTGTATGTTTGTATGTTTGTATATTTGTATGTTTCATTTTTATGTTCTCGCATAACTATCGAACCGCTTATCCAATCTGTATGAAACTTGATAGGTCAATAGGTTGTGCTATGGAAATTTGCTGTGGAGCGTATGAGCGTAATCGATGAAGGGGTTGTAAAGATATGGGGTTCCCAAGGGGGTAAATTTTTTTCAAAGTTACCCAAATATATTGAGTGGGGTGTCATATGAAAGTACTCAATTTATACATTCCAAAATGGTTTTTAGTTTTCTTCTAGGTTCTATAGTTTTTGAAATACAGAGAAAAATAAAAATGATGAAAACCAATTAACGGATGTATGGAAAGAGCTCCCGTTTCATAGAGTTTCGATGTATTCGTAGGTCTGGTTATCAGACAAGGAGTGTGGCATCGTTGTGGTTTGGTTTGCAATGATTTTAGTTGCTTCTTGATATTTTTTCTTGAGATTGAAAATAAAAGCCGTGTTGGCCGAGTGGAAGAGTGCTCGATTTTCGATTCATAGGTCGTAAGTTCGAACCCTGGCCGTGCTCATCAATGGATTTTTCGATTAGAAAAATTTAAATGCGCATTAACACGAGCTCTAAACGGTGAAAGAAAACATCGTGAGGAAACCAGTTAACGTTCTAATAGCGGCGATGGGCTTGCAACCTGTCACGTATGCAAATGCTAACTCCTGCAAATAGTGGGCTGGGCATGTACCAAAATTATAGAGGGAGACGGAGGGGGACGGGGAGGGGTAGGGGGAGGGGGAGGGGGTGGGGAAGGGGAGGGGCAGGGGGAGGGGGGAGGGGAGGGGGGAGGGGAGGGGGGAGGGGAGGGGAGGGAGAGAGACGGGGAGGGGGAGGGGAGGGGGAGGGGAGGGGGAGGGGTGGGGGAGGGATGGGAGAGGGGAGGGGAGGGGGGAGGGGGAGGGAATTGATTTTCTCATACATTTTGTATTGAACTGCTATTTTAATAATTTCTCGAACTAAGAGGCCTTCCCTGAGGCGCGGTACGAAGTTCGCGGGGTCAACTATTGAATATAAACACGACACGACTTAATGTATTGCATGCATGCCTATAATCTTTACCATACTGAGGTAGCGCATTAGATATCATTGTGTGGTAAACACTAGAAGGAGCACTTAACGTAGGTATAGGGGTAGTCAGAAACAAGTCCAAATCTAGGCTATCAACACACGGTGCGCGAGATCTCAGTTCGGGGCGAACTACTAGTAATAATGTAGTTCATTTCTGTGCATTGTTAACAAGAATAATGCAAAGACGCCATTCCTTGCATGAATAAAATATATGAATACCAACAAGTATTCGTCCATTGTTCTGAAGGGCAATATTTTATTCATTTAGGCTTGTGAAGGTTGATAGATTAGCAAAAATACACCATGACATCAAGTTCTGAACTGAGATTACTGGTTTCTCAAATTAATTGCTCAGTACTCAGGTATTATTTATGACTTCGGTAAATGTTCTAGTTAGATTTTCAAATGTTATGATAACTGCTCTATATTGTATAATAGAAAAGTTATTTGTCCTATTAGACCCTATTGACGCGGTCATTTATTTTGACCAGAGAAGCCGGCCGCTAGTTTAGGCCAGTTCTAACCGTGTTTAAATTACAGCGGTGCCACTCTGTTGACTCTAATTTAGAATAGCCGGAAATACAGAGTTGTCATGAAAGTAGAGCGTTGGGTCAGATCAAACAAAAACGAAACGAAATTGTACTGTGGCTCCTTGTGCTAAGCGAGATAATTAATGTACAACTGGTATTGTCCACCACTTAAAAACTCGTCTCATTATGTTTGCTATGTTCACTAATAACAGCGTTTACGTCATGCATTGTTACAATATCGTCATTGTACTATCATCCCGTTTAGCAAAACAATCTCGGGTACTTTTACCGAGGAAGGATTTATCTCTACACTGTTATCGCTTATTTCAGTCACTATCCACAGTAGTCTCACCGGTTTAAAATCCTTGCGACTTCATTCTCATTTCCAATCCCGATGGGTTCCAATTTTCCTTCGAGCATCAATTTACCAGTTTGCTCTATACCTCTATACTCATGAAACCTTATTGTTCGAAAATGCTCTCAAAATGTTACTAACTTGTCATACAGTTTTGTAAATAAGTCAAAATTATTGTTCGCGAGAAAATGCGAAGTTTATCAGTTAATTCTTTTCAAAATAGGGAACAAATTATAACAGGTGATCGCTCGCCTTTCCATACTGTGATTCAGATTATTAAACCTAGGTATATAGGAGGGGTCAACGGTAACTGTATAAACAGTAAAGGGTAAGAGGACCCGAGGGTCGGGTGACTGAAGAGAAACCACACATTAACCGTAAGTTAAAGGTTAAACATTCAGCAATCGTCACGGACGCTGTTTCTGTATGCATAATTCATTGATCGATTCAGTTGTTGTTATAGCAGTCTTGGCGTCTAACACAAGCGATGTCTTCTACATATCTGAATTATGAAATAGGTTTCCGAGTGGTTTCCGACCATGCGTCTTGACGTCAATGCGGCAATGTACGCGTCGATAACAAGTGTTACAAATATTTCTTCCCGGTAGAATTAGCATCAATCATCGCTGATGATCTTTACGATTCTTCATAGTTCCGTTGTCCTTACTTATTTAGTTATTTATAGAAACTAGCGTACTTATTACAGTTTTTAAACTAGTTCTTAAAAATGTAGTAAGTACCACATATTCTTAATAAAACTATTTTTTTTTTCATTCATGAAGCGTGATTAATAACTTAGACATATTGATTTACAGAATACTTGATTTATATTGATCTACATCGAGTTCTACCGTGTAGCACGGTTCAATAGGCAATTGCCTCTGACGTGCAATGCAAAGCAAACTACGCCTCCCCGTGAACTATGCCCCGTTCTGATTAGATCTCCTCTCGGTCGAGCACAAGTAATGCTTCTCGTTGATCGATAACACTGCTGACGGCTCTGTGCACTTTTGTACTGTAATCACAAGGCAAGCATACCTAAACGACCGAAATAATTGTGTCAACGGACCCTGTTTATCGAATACTGATTCAAACTTATCTCGAGTCACAGGCGCTACGTTATCTTATTTGGTAAAGGCAAGAAAGATAACATCAAACATTTTGGTGATAAAAATTATCTTCTCAGGCCAGAAGGAAAACACTTTGCTTTTTGTAGCAAAATGTTTTCCTACACAACTTATCACAACTAGAATTTAAGTTTTGTAGGTACCTAGCTTTGAATCACACGCCCCTATTATTGTAATCATACCATAGCGTGCGTAAATGAGTGCATCTTTTAGTTCCATGTTTTGTATTTATTTATTTATTTATTAAAGGTCTACCAACAGTTGTTACAACAATACAAGTTTTACTTACATCCCAAAACGTACTTTAGAGTACAGTGTAGCGCTAATTGGACAACCAATTACAGGTAAACACTGCATGCATGTAAAAATGTACATTCAATATTTTTTTAATTTTATAGTGTTAAACCACACTTAGGTATTATTAATTTGAAAATAAAATTATCTTTTCAAAATTTCGGGTTCGAATCCCGTCGGAATTGTAAATTTTGATTAAGATTTTTCATTTTCAAATGCATTCAAGTTTTTATCTCTAAAATTTTCTACTTTTTATATATGTGTACCTACCTATACCACAGAATGTGTATTACACATATCTATCAAATATAAGTTCAAATCATGTTTATTCACATGCTGGGAAGTATTTTTCTGTTTGGGTTAAAATTCGGCATGATTACTGGACTAGCTAAATATGTGAAACGTGCAAGTACCTAGGTATATCATTAAATACTTTTATAATTCCATTTAACAAACTAAACTCTATTTTTAGGGTTCCGTACCTTAAAAGGTAAAAAAAGGAACCCTTATAAGATCACTTTCTTGTCCGTCTGTCTGTCTGTCTGTCTGTCCGTCTGTCAGTCTGTCCGTCTGTCCGTGTGTCACCATCGATTATCTCAGGAACGGGTAGAGCTAGCAAGTTGAAATTTATACCATATACTAAGGTCTATAGTCCCTATTGTGAGTATAAAAATCAAGGTCCTGAGTCAACACTATAAAAAGATATAAGCAAATTTAGGTTTTCGTGAAAACTTGTGAGTACCAAAACTTACCTTCATTATCAACTTTTTTATTTTTCGGAATTTTTCCTTTACTTGTGCTGGAAGACCTTGCTTGTAACCAAAATTGACAATTCTAGGTCAACCGGAAGTACCCTAGAGGTTTTGGGTCGAAAACCTAAATGGTAGTTCCCGTTGACCTAGACTAGAATAACGAAATTTGGCAAAAAGCAAGGTCTTATAGCACAAATAAAGGAAAAATTCCAAAAAGTTAAAAAAGTTGAAACTTAAAGGGTGTTCCTATACATACATAGTTGACGCCAATTAAAATTGTCCTTTGAGTTGTATGGGCGCTCATACAATTAAGCGGACTAGCTTAATTGGCACCATGGCTAGGTACGGAACCCTCGGCATACGAGTTCGACTCGCACTTGACCGGTTTTTATTAGAACTAAATAGCTTAAATAATACTAGGTAGGTAGGGACTTATATTTATTTTGAGACTTGTTTATTTGCATATTCATCTAATGCCTTCACTGCGAATTAGATTAGGTAGGTACTGAAAGGGAAAACTTTTGTTTTCTCTATCAGCTTCAGATTATCGTGACTCATTAACTTCAAGCGCATTGGTAAAATAAAATAGTTAGATTGCACCGTCCTGGCTTAGGTCTAGTAGAGGCGTCTATTGTTGGCGGCATCCCGTTGCCATCTATTATTGACTCGACGCTGGAGATAGTTGGCATTGCGCCAGCGCAGACCACGTGCTCCGGCTCGCCCGTCACGGGACGTGTACAGCTGTAACCAGGGCGGACTGCGGAACTTTCCTACTTAAAAAAAAATAATTAAATTAAGTAAATTATTTTGTTTTCTGACATTTTTATTAATTGAATACTATGGAGCTCTGATTATGTCTATCTATGCTAATGTTTTTTAATTACGCGGGGTGGTGACTGGGACATTGCCATTGTTGAGATCTTTGGATCTAATACTGTATGTGAATTGAAGGTACGGAGCATTCCTCATAATCAATCATTGGCAACTGTAGATCTGCAAGACGCCTGGCAAACTGTGACAAGGTCTCGATTCAACCTCGTTATGGTAGGTAGGTATATGTGTCAATTAGGAAAAGTTAATTAGCATTCTGATAACCCGGTGATTTCATTAGGCTCTGCTTAGTCGCGTCTGTTTGTAGATTGGAGATTTAATTATAGAGTATCTATCCAGCATTATAAGTATTCCCAACACTATTTCAATGCGGCGATAGCTAAACTCGGTATTGAAAGTATAAACCGATTCTTTGCAGAATTCAGACAGCTTCGCCAAACATCGGAAAGGGCAATGACTTATGCCTATTTTCGTGATTTATTCAAATCGATCTTTAAAATTGGTTTGTTTTAACAAACGAATAAAGTTATCAGCATCTCGGAAATACTCCTTGGTAAAATGTTGGCGATAAAACTGATAGCCATTGGACGCGTGAATGTTTAATTGATGTGAATGTGACACTACCAATTCCGCGATCATCATTAATTACGTAGGTTTGTTTTGAACCTACAGTATGTATATAGTGGTCAGGTCAGGTAGAGTACATGGTTGATCTAAATAAAATTGGCAGCTTTCATTTCAGTGATGAAAACTTTCATTCATTTTGTCTACTGGTTCTCAATAGAACATTTAAACCTTCATCCAATATACCTACGGTTGAAATGCAATGTTGGCGTTGCTCCTCTGCAGAATGGGCAGTCAATTAATTTTAATTTTAACCGTGAAGGTAGAGTCATTATCTGTTCAGTGGTACTACTTCCTCCAAGAAGGGGGCTATTTGAAAGGTTGTAACTTTAAGCTGGTCTCATAAAACTTTGGTGAAGATAGAGCAGAATAACTCCTAAAAATGTAGTAAATTGCTCACTTTTAGTTATTTAGGCTATGCAAACACAGACTTGCGAGGTCTGCAGCTCACATAGCCGCTAGTTTTATACTGCACATCTAAGTTACAAAATTAATTACCTATATGAATCATCAAAAAACTTGGGAGCTTACTTAACGATAATCACTTTAGTTACAGAAAAGCAAACAAAGTCAGCAAAGATGAAGAAGGAATCTGCAGAGAAGCCACTGATCAGCAACGGACACACGAGCACGCCGAACGGACGCGCTGACGACGAGGGTGGTGGTGCGGCGACCCCGAGGGTCTCGTATGCAGCGGCCGCTCGCAAACCTACCTCGCCGCAAGCCAACACGCTGGCACCTTTCCCGCTAAACACAGGTAAAATTGAAAAGACCAGCCAATGAAGAAAGTAGCGGTATAAACCTTAACAATAATTTTAAGATTTGACCTGTAGCTTGATGTTTAACATTTGCTTACAGAAACCCAAAAGGGTAATAAAACCAATGGGGAAAAGTCATCACAAGACAAATCGAATTCCATAACCAATGGAGAGGAATCAACTAACGATGTTAGTCAAGAACTAGATACCAAAGAACCAATAGTAAACGGCACAGAAAAATCCATCGAAACCATTGTAAACGGTGATCAGAAAGATTTAGATTGTGATATTAGTAGTAATAGTGATAACACTAAAATAGTTTATAATGGGGTCAGTAGTGATTCTGACGACACAAAATCTAGTAAGTCTGATGAAGAGCAAATCACTCCTAAAGTATGTCCAAACAAACCTGAGGTCACGCAGGCCTCTGAGAAAAAGAAAGAAAAGAAAACTAAGACAACTGATAATAGCGATTCGGATAAAAAGAAGGAGCCAGCTAAAAATAAAAACGCAGAAAATGATAAAAAAGATGAGGCTGAAACAAAAAGCAATGAGGCAGACAAGTTGAACGGAGTTGGAGACAGCAAACTCGTGAACGGAGAGAAGGATAGAGAATCGTCTCCGAGCGAGGATGGAGACGAGAAGAAAAGGGACGCTGAAGTTGTATTTATTCAAGATCTTGGATTTACAGTAAAGATTGTGAGCCCGGGGGCAGAGCCGTTAGACATTCAGGTATTTAAAATAGCTGACTTTTACATTGCAAAATCCATTAGCATTTTCATGAATTATTTAGTGTTTACGGTTGCATTGTAGGTATCGAGCATGGAGCTTGTGCAGGAAATTCACCAGGTGCTAATGGATCGCGAAGACACATGTCACAGAACTTGCTTCTCGCTGCAGTTGGATGGAGTCACTTTGGATAATTTTGCAGAGTTAAAGAATATTGAAGGACTGAAGGAGGGATCTATCATCAAGGTACCTATATATTTTATAAATTTACCACATACCTATCAATTTAAAACAATAAATGGCATGAATAAGGAACTTTCATCATCATTTTTGCGGTCAAGTCATCCCGTAAAGTATATTTATCAGTTATGGAAAGGTTTGGAATAATAACAAGTTTTAGAGCCGTGTTGGTCGAGTGGGGTATTGCCTCGACTTTTAATCCGAAGGTTGTGGATTCGAATCCCGGTCGTGCATCAATGGAATTTTGTTTCTAAAAATGTAAAGCTCTAAACTGTAAAGTAAAACGTCGTGAGGAAACCAGGTAGCATAGCGTCGATGGTCTTGCAACCTGTCACATATGGAATGATAACTTCTGCAAAATTACCTATGACTACCGCCTATCTTCAAAGCCATTTTTCACCACATTCCACATCTTCAATTCTTAAATGTTGAAGATTGGGAGAACGTCTACCGCGCCTTGGGGATTCAGCCGTGATTATTTAATTTAACAAGTATATATTTTGCAGGTCGTTGAAGAACCATACACTATGCGTGAGGCAAGAATACATGTTCGCCACGTGCGCGACTTGCTAAAGTCTATAGACTACACGGACGCTTACGCCGGCCAAGAATGCAGTTCTCTAGCATTCCTCAATATGGTCACACAGGGTGACATTTTAGGTAAGACTCATTTTACGACAAAAAATGTACACTGTCCTTTATAACCAGAAGTTTTTTTGCCGCAAAAGATGATAACGATGTGTCAATCACCACACTTACAAACGACGAGCTTGCAACTGGGTACTCCCAAAACCGAACACGATATTTCGTGCCAATTTATCATAGTTCAGTATATGCGTCATGGGCACTGGACGCGTTAACGAAATTCTCTGTCTGGTTATGTTGATAACACATTTAACGTTGTTTTGGCTATCATCACATCCATATAATTAGTGAAACAGGCCACTTTAGGTCACTTCACTAATATGATAACATTTATTTTTTACTAGCTTCGGCCCGCGGCTTCGTTCGCGTGATACCCGGATAAAAAGTACTAACCTATGTCCTATTCCCGATCATTATCTATATTTTAAATTTCAGCCGAATCGGTTCAGTGGTTGTCGAGTTATAGAAGAACAAACATACATCCAAACATCCAAACTTCCGCATTTATAATATTAGTGTGATTGATTAGTGTGATGGTTTTTTTTAGAAAATAATGATCTTATGGCATGATGTGGTAAAATATCATTCTTTTAGTATGAGAATAAAAATAACTTAACATTGTATTGTGTTTATAATCATGACATACTTACATATCAGGAAATTCTTGATCTCTGCCTAATCTAGGAACCCATCTGAGAATCAGCCATGATTTTGTGTATGCATGTCCACAATAGTTTGTGTATTAACATTCATTTTGAGACGAAGCGAAGTCGTGACATAAAGCTACATAAATAATGAAGTTGTATGATGGTTAGTATCAGTACTGAACGCTATTTATTTTGCACTATTGACCTACTTCAGTTTGTTAGCTTAAGACTATCTGCATGCCAGCATTGACGCATACGACTAACTGAATAAAAACAAGCTCTGATTTTTTACAGTTCAGCTGGTCTAAATGACCCTTTATCTGAATCATAAAGGCCTACGCAGACCGGGCCGGCATGGCTGAGGATTTAAATTTTTACCAATGGTCAAAAGTTAAAAGTCAAAGATTATTTATTCAATAAAATCATATAGGTTGATCACTTTGACACGTCAATTGTTTAATTGGACCATAGATAAAGAATCGTCGTCGATCCTCCTGAATTGGACATTTAAACTTACGAAGATAGACCCCCTTACTTATGAAAGATGTTTAAAGTTGAACACTGGTTAAACAACGTCCTGTCTCTATTCGTCACTATCCACGAATAAAGACGGACGTTGTTTAGCCAGTGTTCAACTTTAAAGTATTTAAACATATTTCATAAGTAACACCCAGAAATATTTTCGAAGGGATATTTTCTATACCACGGCATCATTTTAAAGCATAGGAATTTATATAGTATTTCTATTTCGATATGTTTGAATGTCCATTGGTGAAAAATTAAAATCATTTGCCATACCGTCCCGGTCTGCGTAGGCCATAATATGATTTGTATTCTATGCCGTCTCTTTTCATGGACATGAGACTAACAAGAAAAAAACAATACGAATCATGAGATTCATGAAAGGAATTGCGCTAACGGCCATTTTAGCCTCCCTGAATAAAACTGTTGACGAGTTATTCCGAAAATTACTGAAAATATAATATGGAAACACTTAAAACGTGTACAATAGAGAAAGAGTTTGTTCGTTTGTACGCGCTAATCTCAGGAACTACCAGTCAGATTAGAAAAAATATTTCTTCATTTGATAGTTAAACTTTTGAAGTAACTTTGGAAGGTTATAAGCTACTTTTCATCATCATCTACTGGGGCAACCCCTGCGAGGGCGATGCTAGTATGCTAGTATGATTATAAGAGCTTTCAAAGAAACAAAGGTCACAGCACCTTTAAAATTATATGGACACGGGATTTTATCGCGTAATTTCTGCCCGCGACCACGGCTGTTGTAACGTAGCCGAAACGTCGGGATAAATAAGGTAAATTACGCGATAAAATTCCGTGTCAATATAATTCAACATGAATAGTGATCGCGAAAGTTTAAAAAAGACTATTGTCACAACACCTGTTATGATAAAGATCCAATGCTTCCTTTCACAGAGAAGAAAAAGTCTCGTCCAGAAAGCGTAGACTGCACGCCACCGGACTACATAATGCCCGGCAGTACTGAGCGTCCATTGTTGCCCCTGCACCCTGGACTGACCAAGGAAAACAAAGCACCTCAGTGTTTGAAGGTATCTATACAGATTAGGGGTCTTACTTATAAACTTGAACACTGGTTAAATAATGCTCAAGTTTCTATTTGATACTATCTAACAAAAAAGGCCGGCCGGTGTTTCAATTTTAACAGAATTTCATAAGTAATGGAATAGATTTTTAAAGTAAGGTAGGTACTGGTACTGGTACCTTCCTAATCTAACATTTCATAATGGTCAATTTGGTATGTATGCAATAAAATACATGGAATGGATCTGTGTCGTAAATTCAATGTAACAAAGCTTTCGTGATTTTTTTTCATGTCATTGCCTTGCCAATAATAAAAGAAGAATAGAATACAATATATTTAGAAGTTGCTTTATCTATTATGAAGCCTAAGTGACACAAGTGACACAGACCTTTAAAGTACATATAATATTGAACTGTTATACAAAAAATACAAAAAATAATATAAGAAAATGAATTGTTAAACTAAGACATTTTTGTTAAATATTAAAATTATTTACTTTGCCTATCATAATATGCCAGAGGGTTTCATAAAAAGTAAAAAAACAATAATAATATTATAATATCCGACACACTCATTGCACATTTAACTCGTTTTTGTTATCATAAAATATAATTTGCATATCAAAGGTAAGCAGACTCATATTTCTTATTTATCGGCTGTTTTACTGTCAAGGGTATTTTAAATAAAAAAACAATTAAGTAGTTAATTGATAAGAAATCTAGAGAAATCGATTTTATCTCATTACATTAAAGTAGAATTATGGTCTGCCCAGTTTCAGTTTTCAGGAGTTTTCTTATCAAACCCTGTAGTTGTAGATAACGTTCCTTCAAGTAGGTATTATGATTTGCAGGGAGTGAATTAATCTTATAGTTTATAGATTATTTAATTAAGCTATATAATCACAGAATACTAGTACTACGTACAGAAGGGTCACTTCGCGAGTAAATTTGTTTAAATAGAGACTCTCGCGGCGAAGCTATAAAGTGCAATTCAACTCGCCTATGGGCCTATTACCTATCGAGATATTTGCCTAAACATTCCCATCCTGCTCTAATGCGTAACTGTGTCACTGTCTGGCGCGGTGTGACGCGACTCGTAAGGGTTGTCGAATTTTCGCTTGCGACAAAACAAATAAATTAATTTATTTTATCTGTCACAAAAACAGTACCTACTTAAGTTCTAAAATAAGTAGGCCTAAATATAATTTAATCTACCGTTACCACAGAATAAATAGTAGTAAGTAGGTACTACGTATTGTACGTAGGTAGGTGAAGTAGGTAGATACATTATTATCTCGTTCGTTTTGTAAACAATTGCATTTCAAAATATCTATACATTCATACCTACCTAGACATCGATCAGACACACACAATCATCATCATCACACAACTAGACCGGGAGCCGTTATCCGATAATCACCCTTTTAATGTTAGGTTTGCAATCACATTTGCAATTTAATGCACGGCCAGGACTCGAACCCACGACCTTCGTCTCGAAAGTTGAGGTACTAATCACTTCGACCAACATGGCTCTATGAATGTAATGTAACTTCTAAACACTTAAAATTATTATATTAGGTAAGTAGGTTAGGTACCTACTTAATGGATAAGTTACTTTTAGGTAAGTACATACATATGTAAATAAACAAAACTGTAGGTACCTACCTACCTACAGTTTTGTAGGTAGGTAGTTTTGTAGGTGTATTATGTTTGTTTATTTGTAAACAGGTACCTATTCAATCAAAAAGGAATCGAATAGGTAGGTACCTATAAAATCTCGTTTTCATTATGCACCTACAGTTACAGAGTAAAAGTAAGTACCTACCTAGGTATTTATTGATGATTTATTTAAATAGGTACTTACAACAAATTATAGAAAAGCTTAGTAGGTACCTACCAACCTTTCAATATCTTCCGGAATTTTGTGGAATGTTAATGTCCATTCATTGCTTTTCCTTTTGTTTAGACACCCGTAGACACAGCAGTATCTTTTATACGGATTAGATCGTTTAGTTATCGTGCAAAAATCACAAGAAACGATGTATACGAGATCACGATAATTACGCACAACGCGTCTAGTCCGCAAGCCGAGCGAGCGGCAAGTGGCAACCTATGTCGCGCGCCCCCCGAGGCGGCGCGCGTCCGATAAATACCTAAAGTGAGAAGTGAGACAGGCCTGATATAATCTTTCAGGTGACTTAGAAACCTCGACAGCAGAGTTAGCTCTTAGTTCATAAGAATTTTCACATACATAGTGACTTTTGTTGTTAAATTGTCGGTCCTGAGTTTTACCGAGTCGTTAAGCTATGACGGAGGCCCTCAGGCGGCCTAAAAACTCCATCACCAGAGTTAGCCACTAGAATAGAATACGAATTTAAGAGCGCAAACGAACATTGAAATATGGGACAGAGAAAGATACTTACAAAGAAAAAAGAGAGGTAAAAAAAGTAGTAGGTACAGGAGTGAAAGACAGAAACAGGTAGATAGGTTCTAGCTCATACGAACATACATACTTGAACCCGAATACTGAAACGCTTCTTAGTTTAAGTTCATCATTTACATTCATTATATTATCATTAAATGTCATTTTTGAATACGATTCTAAAGAGTAAGAATCAAATGGGTGTTTCGCAGGACTCGTGTTTTTGGCATGTCCGGCCTTGCGAACCTATTAAAATGACCAGTTTTAGTATTGCTGTATTTTTATTTGGAAATAGTATACGAGTACGCTATTATGGCACTAGTAATATCCTCAATTATATACATAGGAAAGCTGTAATTAATTTCTAAAGTCGTGAAATCTAAGTTCTCTGGTGTGTCCGCGACACCCCTATCTGCATTCAATCGCTTATTACGCAATAATGAAATATAAATTGACACTTTTTATAACGTTAACGTTAATATAGATACTATTAGGTAGTGGTGAATCAAATTTCATGTTATTTTAACTCCACGTTACTGTTTTACAAAGCAAACAAATGTGTCCGCGATAAAAAACTAATTTCTCTGTCGCTAATTTCTTTGGCATTTTCCTAATTTCTCTGGCATTTTGCTAATTTCTCTGGCATTTTGCTAATTTCTTTGGCATTTTTCTAATTTCTCTGGACCAAACCTAATTTCAATGGGCACGAATATATTTAAACCACTAAAACTTCAAAACGGCTTTATCAAATTGAGGGCCGCTAACATTAAAATGCATGTCTTTGAGTGCTTAATTAGGTATGTTATTTTTTTTTTTAAATAACCAAAAAAAAAATTGCGAAAATGGGGTACCGTTTTTCGGACCGCTTCTTGCGAATCATCCATTAGGTAGTGGTGAATCAAATTTCATGTTATTTTAACTCCACGTTACTGTTTTACAAAGCAAACAAATGTGTCCGCGATAAAAAACTAATTTCTCTGTCGCTAATTTCTTTGGCATTTTCCTAATTTCTCTGGCATTTTGCTAATTTCTCTGGCATTTTGCTAATTTCTTTGGCATTTTTCTAATTTCTCTGGACCAAACCTAATTTCTATGGGCACGAATATATTTAAACCACTAAAACTTCAAAACGGCTTTATCAAATTGAGGGCCGCTAACATTAAAATGCATGTCTTTGAGTGCTTAATTAGGTATGTTATTTTTTTTTTTTAAATAACCAAAAAAAAAATTGCGAAAATGGGGTACCGTTTTTCGGACCGCTTCTTGCGAATCATCCAAATATAAAAGTAGTACGTCTCAAATATTTAAGTAGCGGTTCCGTATTCGGGAAATCGCGAGTTTTTTTCAAACTTATTAAATTTTCTTTTTATTTACCCAGGTGCTGACAACATCGGGTTGGAATCCACCACCCGGACCTCGCAAGATGTGCGGTGATCTGCTGTATCTACATGTAGTGACGCTGGAAGAGAGGCATTTCCACATCACCGCGTGCCCACGGGGATTCTATCTCAACCAGTAATTTACTTGTTATATTTGACTAGACTTTTAACCGACTCCAAAAAAAGGAGGAGGTTCTCAATTCGTCGAAAACCTTTTTGTGCTCATTTTGTCTATGTTCACCGATTATTCGAAGACGTCTGGACCGATTTGGAAAATTCTTTTTTTGTTTGAAAGGGTATGCTTTCCGATTGTGCCATAAAAATTTGGTGAGGATCTGTCGAGGATCTTCGGAGTTATGAACAGAAATACACCTCGAGAGTGCAGAAAAATTCTCAGCTTATAACATTAAAGTCGGCTATTTTCAATTTTTAATTTAGGCACTTGTATACCTAGCCTATTGTTTCTTGACCATCGATGACGCAGTGTTGACCTAACGGGATGAACGTCGACTTTCGGTCCCGACTGTTCATCAATGGATTTTTCCCGAGCTGTAAATGGTGCTGGAAAACATCGTGACTAACCTCGTGGTTTATGTCAGGTTTAGATACTCAATTTACGAACAACCGTAGACCTATGTCATAAAAATATGACGTTTTTGACTTATAACAATGTTGTTATGATAGGTGAGTACTAACGACAGTTTGTTGTAAATAGAAATCGGGCTTTAGTCAACTCCACACGAATTGATCAATATTTTCCGTGGATATGGCTTATTTAGCTGAGAAGATGGTAGTATGGTATAAGCGCTAGGCAAGCTTACTCCATTTCAACAATGTCTCAGGTGCATTTAAAATCTTATTTTTCTCTAGAGCCTAACACCAAATTCAATTTATTGTCTAGCGAAAACAAAGTAATCAGAGGAAAGTGTAATAGTTATATTGACGTGATCATGCGACATTTTATCTTATCAGCGTTAATTTGCAAAACAAGGTCTTTTGTTATCTCTGACCTATATAAAGAAATAGTACAAAAAATGGTTGTATGAAAGTAATCACCTTCATTATACCTACATTAACCTTTCATCGCTAAAATGCATTCAAGCGAACAAGTTAATGAGACTAAGCTGCTTTTTCTGTAAATTAAAATTCCTAGGCTACACGACTTGTTTAATCATATTAATATTTATAGATATAGATAGAGTAGATAAAGTCTATTGTAAAGTCTTACAAAATAACACTAAATTAACAATTTACCGACATGATTGTAATAAGTTCCTAATATTAGCTTTTGGGAAATTATATTATTCTAAGATCTGCACATTACAACACCGTACAATTTCCGAAATCGTATAATCTCGTACAACAAATGTTCATACCAGTCATAGTAATTATGTTAAACTAGCTGACGCCCACGGCTTCGCCCGCGTGGACTATTATTTTGTTTATCCTACGGGAACCGTGCATTTTTTTCGGGATAAAAAGTAGCTTAGTCCTATTCCGGGTCATTATCTATCTATGTTTCGAATTTCTGCTAAATCGGTTCAGTGGTTATCGAGTTATAGAGGAACAAACATACATCCAAACTTTTGCATTTATAATTATTATTATAGTGTGATTAGTGTGGTGTATTAAAATCAATAACCATTTCGACCATTTTGTCTCCAGGTCTACCGAAGATGTGTTCAACCCTCGTCCAGCGAACCCCTCTCTCCTCTGCCACTCGCTCATCGAGCTACTGAGCATAGTGTCTCCGGCGTTCAAACGCAACTTCGCGTTGGTACAGAAGCGAAGGATGCAGAAACATCCCTTCGAAAGGGTCGCCACGCCGTACCAAGTCTACCAATGGGCGTCGCCGATGCTGGATCATACAGTAGACGCTATTCGCGCTGAAGACAGTAAGTACAGAATTATGACAAAAAATCAGCTCAGCGCCATCTAGTACCCAATTAAATAAAGCTTATATCACTGGACCTTCATAAATCGCTGTATCTGCACCCCTATTTTGTAACACACGGTAAGTCGCTAACTCGGATTCGACAAAACAAATTGATTTTTACGAACAACATTAAAGTTATTTAGTGCAAAATTACTTCACATATTTTACACAACGAACATGTCTATCACTTTTTTCAACCATCTTCTACCATTTCAAAGTATTCATCGTAAAAAACATTTTTTTTTTAACGAATCCGAGTTAGCGACTTACCGTTGTTACAAAATAGGGGTGCTGGTGGTAATTAACGTAGCGACTACTACTACCACTATGTCACCAACATTAGCTAATGTTTGCGAAAACTTAGCTCAGAATAGTAGCTTTATTCTAAAACAGATTACGAAGTACCGAACCCTATTAATTTCCTTGCAGCGTTGTGCAAGTCAATGATTGATATTGCGTAATCAATTATATCAATGAGATAGATACGATGCAATGACGATAGTGAAATAACTGGCTTGTTTTGTTTGATTAAAGATAGTAGTCGTGTACTGTTAATGGACATTGAACATTGGGTGGCAATTCTTGCTGATCACACGATTAAGCCCAATATCTACTCTAGGATATAACAGTGTATTGTATAAAAAATGTTTTATCATGCGTCAATTCAACGTTGTATGACGACAAGCGTATTGCAAACGTTTTTATGTATGTACAAATTGTTACCTACCGAATTTTAATTAACGATTTTTGACATCATCATTGTCTTAAAAACGATAGTGATCTTTCTAGAATTAATGCGTAACTGTTCAAATATCTTTTCTACACCATGATCAAGTTATACTTGCATCGTCGGCGGACAAGTTTTAGATAACAACGTTTTATTTTACACTAGTGAACGCCCGCGGCTTCGCCCGCGTGGACTACTATTTTTTTACCCCACGATTTTCCAGAACCTAACTATCTACATTCCAAATTTCATCAAAATCAGTTTAGTATTTATGGAGATACGTGGTAACAAACATTCACACACACACATTCACACACACGGACTTTCGCCTTTATAACTTAGGCTGGATTTTACCAAACTGGATTAAGTTTTATCTGGAGATTAAACCACAGAATAAACTGCTGTTTGTTTGAATATTTTGACATTGTAAAATTGACACCTTATAACCAGGATAATTTGAATGCACTTAGTAATGTTCGGTTGCGCTTTCTGAACAATTGTATTTCAAATTCTGTCGTCTAACGGAATAACTACTCTGGGAGTAAGATGACAGTTTGGTCGAATCCAGCCTTAGTAGGATAGTAGGAAGTATAAACTTTTACAAGAAATAAAATGAAAATAATGACTGAAGTTATGAGTTATGCTTTATTAACCATCCATACCAATTCCCAAAGAACCTTCCTTAGGTAATGAATCATCAATTCTTTACGCTTCTTTCAATCACAGCTACGGTAATCTATAATTATTAGGCAAGATAAGTCCTTTTAAAATGTGTAAGGAATAGATATTTTTGGAAGATATTAATTTGTTTATATTTATGCAGCGTTCTCATCGAAGCTTGGTTATGAAGAGCACATTCCGGGGCAGACTCGCGACTGGAACGAGGAGTTGCAGACCACGCGAGAGCTGCCCCGCAATACTCTACCAGAGAGGTTGCTAAGAGAGCGAGCTATTTTCAAGGTAATTCATCTTACTACAAAATATATATTTGCATCTATGTATCTTGTTCTAAAATCAAGTCATGGATTTAGAAGGCATATTGGTCAACATGCAAATATCTAATTTAAAAATAAAGTAAACAGCTTATAACTTTATCCACGTTACAGTAGAGACAGTAGATCATCCGTCCAGTTGTTAAAACATTTAAAATTTTACATCCTCAATTTTTAGACAAATACCTTCCAACTGTTATTTAACCAAACACTTCATTCACACCTTAGCTATCGTATTTTTATTATTCGCAACATCTTCATATCCAAACAAAATATCAAAGTCAAAATGAATTTATTTAATAAAATCATGTAGATTACTTTGATATAACATCCTTATAATCAGTTATCATTATTTTATGCTCTAAATCTTGTCTTGCGCTCAAAAATTACTACGAGATCTTTATGCAGGTATAACTCGCGTCACGTAAAAAGAACGCTGTAAGAAAGTGGAGGGGGTGTGTTTTGTCTCATGTTTGCGAATAGGTAACCCATGCGCAAACATGAGTCAAAACACACCCCCGCCACTTTCTTCCAGCGTTCTTTTTACATGACGCGAACTATACCACAGAACAGATAATAATACTACGGTAAGATGGGACACTGTGAGTTTGAGCTGGCGAGGAGCTGACTTTGAGCACGGAACGCGCCACACACGCAGACGCGACGACGAGACCGAGACCACAGTGTACGTTATTCATATGGTGACAACCTTATTGTGTACAAAACTGACATTGTGTAGTGTAAATATAGGTAGTTAGACGCCGCTTTTACATAGAGATTTCGTCGAGTGTCCGGGGTGTGACTATACCTTGAAGCAATAAATAAAATTATATAAATTTTTCGTCAGGTTCACAGTGACTTCGTAGCCGCCGCGACCCGTGGCGCGATGGCGGTTGTGGACGGTAACGTGATGGCGATCAACCCGGGCGAGGAGCCGAAGATGCAGATGTTCATTTGGAACAATATCTTCTTCTCGCTCGGCTTTGATGTCCGCGACCACTATAAGGATCTGGGTGGTGACGCCGCGGCTTTCGTTGCTCCGGTAAGTGGTTCTTGAGAAAACGCTGTATGCAATATATGAGATTCTGATAGCTGAGAATGCTAGGGATATTTCTTTATGTAACAAGGGATGAGATTCTGATAGCTGAAAAATGAACACTCTGTCTAATTCGTATTCTTTTTAAATGTTGATTGTCTGGTTCGAGATATTTTTAATCATTAAAAAATGTTGAATTACATAGTTCGTTACTTTATTATTAAATTCATATAATATTTAAACAAGGCAAATAACATTGTTTATTCAAGATATAAGCTATTGCTCAGGTTAAATGTCAATAGACCACATTGGCTCTGATTGGAAAGTTGAAGGAAGACTCATATATTTTTAAACACAGATTAAACAATTCCCTTATTTCCAGCGGAACGATCTCCAAGGTGTAAGAGTGTACAGTGCAGTAGATACCGCCGGGCTTCACACCCTAGGAACAGTGGTGGTGGACTACCGTGGATACAGAGTCACGGCTCAATCCATCATCCCGGGCATTTTGGAGAAGGAGCAGGAACAGAGCGTTGTGTACGGCAGCATTGACTTCGGAACCACGGTTCTGTCACACCCCAAGTATATGGAGCTGGTGAGTTTTTCTACAAATAATATAAGTTTGAAAAGTATCTAAAAATCAATAGTAAACACGCGAAACCTGTGTTTCGTAATTCGTACCGAGCAATTTCATACGAAACCTGTTTAGTGTAACACAAGCAATTTAATAAAAAAATTAATGAAAAACCTCCGACATAACCCTTCATCAACTAGAAAAGAGCTGATAAACCCGCTACAGTTTTTTGGTCCTTCGAACCCGCCTCGTTTGAATCAGCTCGCGGATACCTAGTAAAACCTTGCTTAAAGTACAAATGTTTTGAACAAAAAACTTATTGTTTTAGCTCAGCAAAGCTGGCCAGCAGCTAAAGATAATGCCTCACTCAGTGATCAGTGCGAATGGTGAGACAGTGGAACTGTGCTCCAGCGTGGAATGCAAGGGCATTGTTGGCAACGACGGACGCCATTACATATTGGATCTGCTGCGCACTTTCCCGCCAGATGTCAACTTCTTGCAATGTAAGTCTCATGATATATGCCTATAGCTTTATAACAAAGTAGTCTCCAACCAAATATTCATTTATTTATTCTACACTGTGGTTCTTAGATATCACAATAAAATTTTAGGCCTCTATTTATAAACTCGTATTAACTTCTGTCAAAGTTGGCCACGGATTTAACTATTGCCATCCTTATTTGTCACGGTCTAACAAAAAAGGATGGCAATAGTTAAATCCGTGGCGCAACTTTGACAGAAGTTAATACGATTTTAGCGAAATAGCGAATAGCGAATAGCGAGCGGTTAACCGCTCGCCTGCTTAAAGACGGATCCGCTCGAGACACAATTGATTTTCTATTGTGTCTGAAATCACGACAGACGAATTAATAGAGGCCTTAAAGATTGTAATACAAATTATAAGTAACTTAATTTCCAGTGGAAGACGACGATCTTCGCGAGGACATCAAGTCAATGGGATTCCCCATCATACACAAGCACAAGCTGTGCTGCCTCAGACAGGAATTAGTGGATAGCTTTGTTGAGTGAGTACCCTCAAATTACAATATTTATTTTTATCATTTTATAGTCAACGTCAAAAATCATTTTATTTTTATTTTATTTTATTTAGCAACAAAATCCACAGCTCGCCTAAAATCATCCTCTCAGGACCTCTGGGATCACATTGAAACGTCTTAAAAGCTAGGTGATTCTAGATTATGTTCTACGTCTATTTTTTTTAGAGCGTAGCTTTCTTTTAGGTCATCTATCATCTTAAATCTAATTAGTCTAAATAGATAGTCAAGCTCCAGTGGGGAGCCAATCGAACAAAGCATTTTAAGTTCCTACTAATGGTTCGCGTGTGATCAATCTAAAATTCTGGTGAATCTAATGCAACAACAGTATCATATAATTGTTCACCATTTTATTTATTTATTTATTTAATTATTATTCAGCCAGAAACATTCATATTTTTGTTTCAAATACTAATGAAAACTGTCTGTATTCAAAAATGTTCTTACCATGTCGATGTGGTTCAATTTACTGTAATCAAACCAAGTTGATTAATTGCAATTGAGGAGGCGGATTGACCTAAACTCATGTTAGATTTATCCTCCATTTAAAACTGCGCGAAATGTGTAAAAGGTATACCTACGATTACACTTTTCTCTCTGAATTGGGAGACACAGAATAGAAATGTTAGTAATAATGTCGAAAGCTAGTTTCTCTATTAGTTAATGATAATAATACGTTTTTGATGTCCATATTCTAGAGCCCGTTACTTCATGTTCATCCGTTACGCTGCCTTCCATCTACAACAGCTTAGCGCGAAACGCCAGCGGGAAGCTACCGAACAAAAATCTATCGAAGCCAACAAAGACAAAGATGAGACTGACAAAAAACGCGACAGCAAGAGTCAAGAGAAAGAGACAAAAGACAAGAAGAAGAAGGAAGACAAAAGTGCCAAAAAACCTAAAGATGTTAAAGAAACCGAGACAGAGAAGGATGCTAAGACAGAGAAGAAAGATGATGATTTGCTACTAAACGAGAATTATTCTGAGATCGACACGGATGTCGCTAAGAAGATTGTTGAGAGCATCACTGATTCTATTTGCAGTGGAGATAACAAGCAGGAAAATGATTGTGAGTTGAACAACTGTTACTTCATAAGTTACCAAAGTTTTTCAATGTAGTGATTTCGATTTGATTCCTATGAAAATGAGAAACTGAGAATTAATTTGCATGGAAAAGTTGTGTTTTTACATGTTCTTTTCTCTTTGTAACTTCCCAAAAATGAAAACTGGTCGCTTATTTATTTTTCTCATTGATAGATGGATGAAAAGCAGAGTGTTTCACTCGGAAGCAAAATTATTTGTTCCTCGGGTGACGTACTTTTAATCCCTTACGCGTTGCGTTTGCTTTCAGGGAACTTTAGAATCCTTCTGGATTCAAAATAGCACCCTTGCTGAAAATATATTATTTTGCTCCCTTGTCAAATTGTATGACAAGGGAGCAAAACCATAACATCTCTCCGTACAAACCGAACCTTCTCTCAGCGGGCGAACGTTCCCGCGCAGTTGTGGCGTCTGCCGCCCGCGCCGTGGCGTCTCTCAAGGAGTCTGAGTTCGACGTGAGGTTTAACCCCGACGTGTATTCGGCTGGCATCAAGCACGCCGCTTCGCCCGAACAACTCGCTAAGCAACGGCATCTTGTTAAAGAAGCGGCAGCGTTTGTGCTGACCACGCAGATACCCACATTCGTAAGTAAATTTTTTTAGCTTGGTATCACCGCTGGCTGGTTACAGACTTCCTTTCGGTTCTGTGACGTCCATTGTCCGCGTCTTGGCTTCACTCAAGGAGTCTCGAGTTTGACGTGAGGTTCAACCCCGACGTGTACTCCGCAGAAGAACACTAAATCCGCAATAATCCGCATATTGAGAGAAGCAACCTGAAATGATACTTGTGAAGCCAGAATCCGAAAATTACTTATTATACAAATAAATTATATTGAGCGTTTTCTCTAATCGCAAGTACATTCAAAGAAGTTATAAGGCCACCTCCATCGCGACAGAAAATTTACTATACATACCAATATACTCTAATGTATCCAGTGTTGTATAGTGTCATTAATTAATATGCTAAGATTTCATAAAAGACAAACATAACGATGTGACATAATTTCTTCGTCTTATCTAACTCTTATTTTATTTGAACCTAATTCCAGGTCCGCGAGTGTCTGGACCACACGTCCGCTCCGATGGACGGCGCGGGGTTGACTGAGGCGCTGCACGCGCGCGGTATCAACGTGCGCTACTTGGGCCGCGTGGCGCTTGCGCTGAAGCCTCACGCCCATCTATCTTACCTGCACGCTATCGCTGTCGGCGAGCTTGTACTGAGGGCGGCTAAACATATCTACACGGCTTATTTACAGGTGAGGAAATGTAGGATTAGATGGAACTACAGTCGTGGGGGAACATTCTCAACAATTCCTTTGTTAGGACAAAATTCTTCACACAAAATTCGCGATTCTCGCTTTATAATATTAACCTTTTCACCCAGGGTTGCGAGCCAATGTGCATCGGCTCAGCAGTAGCGCACTTCCTAAACTGCCTCCTCGGCGCGTGTCAGACTCCAGCCGTCAGCGCTGGGCCAGCTCCGGGGGGAGGGAGGGGAGCGGGACGCGGGGGGAGGGGACGACGATCCAGGAAACACGCACACGCGCCGCCTTCACCGCTGCCTGACTGGCAGAACCTGACACCCAAGGCACTGTTCGCGCAGATCAAACATGAGCTCAAGGTAAGCTGGTGAGCGCGGGGCCAGCGCCGGGGGGCGGGAACGGACGACGCTCCAGGAAGCACGCACACGCGCCGCCTTCACCACTGGCTGACTTGCAGATCAAACAGGAGCTCAAGGTAAGTTGGCTGAAGGGAAGGGGAGGGGCCGCCGTACGGCACTCTGCCTGACTGACAGAACTTTACACCTAAAGCACAATAGGTAAGCGAAGATCAAACACGAACTCAAAGTATGCTGGTTTGTGTGAAGGGAGGGGGGGGGGGGGGGGGGGGGTACGCTCAGGAGCACTTTAGAGCTCCAGGGTTTTTATAAGTAAATTGAAAATGCAAGCAGAAGATATTAATCAAGAAATTAGTGAGGAATTGAGTCGGGAGGACCGTAGACGACTAAACTCCCACGATTCACTATTACCGATTTCTGAAACCTTATCCCATGAACGATATTATGAAATGTAATACTAAAATAATAAATTTTGAAGTACTATTTATATCTAATACAAATTTTACTTCGGTAAACATCGTAACATTTAAAATGCTTGTGACACGCAGATTTTGTTTATTTCAGGCTTACTGGGGTTACGAATTGAACGCAGAAAACATGGACACCGTCATCGAAAAACAGGGTCTTCAGAAAATATCACTGCTCAGGTAAAACTATTTTCAAACATTTCTAGATGTTACTTGCTATGGGAATGTTTGTATAAATGTTGTTTTATTTTAGGTCATTTGCTTTGAAAGTTGGTTTGCAAACGATGTTGCGTGAATACGACTTTGACAGTAAGAACAAGGCGCCGTTCTCTGGATCTGATATCATGAACATTTTCCCTGTCGTCAAACATATCAACCCAAGGGTAAGTATTAATTGAATGTGTAAGCTACCTCCGTATTTAGTTCAATTTTTCTGTCTATCTTCCTTTTAAGTTTAATGAGAAAAACTTTTCTGATCCGAATGTTCAAATAAGCGATGTTATGTTCAAAACTTTATAGCCATTCCCATTGACTTAGTGGATTAGACTCAATGGTGATTTATTAGCCACTATTTAGCTTTTGTTACGCTAATTTTTTCTCGCATTATAATTTTATAACTATTTTTATTTTGACATCGCCCATAAAATTACTAAAACTGTACACTTATAAAAATCTCTTTTCTCAGGCCTCAGACGCTTACAACTTCTACACAACGGGCCAGAACAAAATCCAAGCGGGCGCGGTGTCCGAAGGGCACGAGTTAATCGCCGAAGCGTTGAATTTGCTCAACAATGTGTATGGAGCCATGCACGGAGAGATTGCGCAATGTCTCCGCATGGTGGCGAGACTGTGCTACGTCACCGGCGAGCATAGGGAGGCTATGGCTTACCAACAGAAAGCTGTGCTGATGTCTGAACGAGTGAATGGAATTGATCATCCTTATACTATCACTGAATATGTAAGTTTTTATTGATATAATTAATCTTCTCTATACCTTTGGTTCGTGATTTGTGTACGGCGATTATTAAAAAAGGAAACGAAACTGATCATTACTGTATTCCCATAGACTTTCCTCGTAGATATTTTTTCATAGTTTCTCAACCTTATTTTGCCCACCGCCCACTTTGAAAAAAAATTTTTTCAAGAGCCTCCCTATATCTTGATGCGCCATTTCAATGCCCCCTAATTTTCTCTGGGTCTTCTACTGCCCCCCTGAAAGTCTCAAACGCCCACAAGGGGGCGTTATCGCCCACGTTGAGAACCTATGGGTTACACAGTTCTGTTTCATTTTAAAATCACATTCTGGCGGTTTTAATTTTTATATTAACTTACCTTTGATAAACTTACTACTTTGAGGATGAATTTTACAACTTTTTTCCAGTCTCACTTGGCGCTATACTGCTTTGCAAATGGACAAGTCAGCACCGCTCTGAAGTTGTTGTATAGAGCTCGCTATCTCGCTTTGCTCGTCTGCGGAGAAAACCACCCGGAGATGGCTCTGCTCGACGTAAGTTTTTTGTATTTAGTTTAATAGAAGCATCTGCGAAGGTTGCACGCACATGCACAATCGTTCCGTTTGACGAAGATAGGTGATTTACATTCTTAGCATAGTAAATTTACTTTTACGTGTCGAGGTGATTTACATTCTTAGCATAGTAAATTTACTTTTACGTGTCGATTGTAGGGATATATGAAGGGCAAGTGGATTCTTAACTTATTATGTTGTAGATGCAAGTGGAGAGAACAAATCGAAACTTACATTTCGAAAGCTAGTTGTAAGTCGAAGCTAGTGACACAATAGTTAATGTCCAACGTTTACGCAATATTTCTTTTTAATTTCCAGAGCAACATAGCTCTGATCCTCCACGCGGTGGGCGAATACGAGCTATCCCTTCGCTTCGCGGAGCGCGCGCTCAGCGTGACGGCCGCTAGCCACGGACCCAAGTCTCTGAAGGCGGCCGTCGCCAGGCATCTCCTAGCACGCACGCTCTCCTGTCTCGGCGACTTCAGAGCAGCCTTGCAGCATGAGAAGGAGACATACTCTATATACAAGCAGCTGGTGAGTACAAGCAGTCTGTGTGACGGCCGCGAGCCACGGACCCAAGTCTCTGAAGGCGGCCGTCGCCAGGCATCTCCTAGCACGCACGCTCTCCTGTCTCGGCGACTTCAGAGCAGCCTTGCAGCATGAGAAGGAGACATACTCTATATACAAGCAGCTGGTGAGTACAAGCAGTCTGTGTGACGGCCGCGAGCCACGGACCCAAGTCTCTGAAGGCGGCCGTCGCCAGGCATCTCCTAGCACGCACGCTCTCCTGTCTCGGCGACTTCAGAGCAGCCTTGCAGCATGAGAAGGAGACATACTCTATATACAAGCAGCTGGTGAGTACAAGCAGTCTGTGTGACGGCCGCGAGCCACGGACCCAAGTCTCTGAAGGCGGCCGTCGCCAGGCATCTCCTAGCACGCACGCTCTCCTGTCTCGGAGACTTCAGAGCAGCCTTGCAGCATGAGAAGGAGACATACTCTATATACAAGCAGCTGGTGAGTACAAGCAGTCTGTGTGACGGCCGCGAGCCACGGACCCAAGTCTCTGAAGGCGGCCGTCGCCAGGCATCTCCTAGCACGCACGCTCTCCTGTCTCGGAGACTTCAGAGCAGCCTTGCAGCATGAGAAGGAGACATACTCTATATACAAGCAGCTGGTGAGTACAAGCTGTCTGTGTGACGGCCGCGAGCCACGGACCCAAGTCTCTGAAGGCGGCCGTCGCCAGGCATCTCCTAGCACGCACGCTCTCCTGTCTCGGAGACTTCAGAGCAGCCTTGCAGCATGAGAAGGAGACATACTCTATATACAAGCAGCTGGTGAGTACAAGCTGTCTGTGTGACGGCCGCTAGCCACGGACCCAAGTTTTATCGTTTTATCGTTTCAAAGGTCTCGAGAGTGTTCTTAGCTATGTTTCATTTGTACTGGGGTTTCTTTAATTTATGATTATTTTATTACACTGCTGGGGTAAATGGAAAAAGGGCTGGAAGCTGCGGGATCCAGTGGGCTTCTTAGATTAGATTTTTTTATAAACCAGACCAGCATTATTTATTTAGAGCGATTTTATTTCTCACAGTTGGGCGAGAAGCACGAGAAGACCCGTGAGTCATCAGAATGCCTCCGCCACCTGACCCAGCAAGCGGTGGTGCTACAGAAGCGTCTGGCGGAGGCGAGCGCGCGCTCTGCGCCTCCACACGCGCCGCTGCACATCCAGCCGCCGCCCATACCATCCGTCATCGACATGCTCAATCTTATCAATGGCATACTGTTTGTGCAGATCAGGTAATAACTGGAAATCAAAGCGGGATGGTGAACTATGTCTTTCTAGTGAGAGAGGGTCGGCGTGAGACACAAGCAGGGGGGTCTCACGCAGTTCAGGTACGTTCGGCCGCGCGCCTCTTCGGGTATGCGTATGGCAGTGGGTTCCCACTTTCCGCTCGGCTCGCATGCTAGCCGCCCGCGTCGATTACCTACATTCGACAACCCCTCCGCGTCACTCCACGCCAGACAGCGACAGAGTTATGCGTTAGAAAGAAAGGCAAATATTTAGGTGTATATAGCTCTAAGCATTAAGCGCTTATGCGAGCTGAATTGCACTTTGTTGCGTCGCTGCAAGAGTCGCTATTTCTATAATTTTGTTCGCGAAGTGAGCCTTCTGTACGTAGTACTATTATTCTGTGACACAAGTGAGGTCATACCAATTCGTCATCGACATGCTCAACCTTATCACTGGTACAAAAGTTCTTTTCTTTTCTAGCCCTCAAGACATCGAACAGTTCAAAGCGGAGATAGAAAAGAGGCAACTGAAAGACTTACCCATTGCGGGGCTGGCTGAACTGAGCGGCAAAGCGGCGGAGAAAGACACCGCAGAGATCACAGAAAAACCTTCCACAAAGGACGAACTCAAAGAGACTTTAAAGCAACAGTCCGAGAGTTGAAGTATCGGAGAGCATAATCTTAACGCGGTGTCTCTGGACTTTGTTTAGTGATAGTAAGCGTTGGTCGCGCGGGCCTCGGTAGCACGTCATGTTCCACTCGTATTGGACAATTACTATTATACGTTGTTACTTTATTATGATTATTGATTGATGATATTGTTCCTTATCTATGAATGTATGCGGTAGTGAATAGTGTGCTAAGGTTTGATGTAGATTTTTTTGTTAGAAAATTTTTGAGGATATTATTTTGATCAAATTAGGAATAATATGATTGATTCGTGCAAAGTGCAATAGATTTATGCATGCGCATATATTTATTTATTTACTTCGCTCAAATCACGCAGATTTAGATTTAATTTTATGCTTCCGTTTGAAATTCACAATTTTATGAACGCCCAAAGTAGTGCAATTTTATGTAGTGATAATAGCAATAAGTTTTGGTTGTGAACCTGAGACGGAGTGCGTCGCTATTTTATGGTAACTGGTGCTACTGCCAATTTCTCTTAAACAGTGATTTTATTGTTGTTGTACTCGAGTATTATTATTTTTTGTGCGGGAGTATATTGTTGGAACACGTAGCAGTAGAAATTCAGTTATATTGTAATTGAAATGTAACAGGATTTGGTTGTATCAAGTCCGGAATTATTTAATCAGACGTTATTTTTATCAATTTTGTTTCTATGAATATTTTTGAACACTGCCTTATTGTTATAGCTTTCTGGGTTTAGTTACTATGTAGTGCCATATGTTTGTAGTGAATGAGTGTTATACATTTTAGTTAGTCTGTGATATAGGAAGTTTTATCATCGAGCCACTTGCCTTCTTATCATAAGGTTTAGACCATGTAGTGTTTGGGGCTCTTGATGAATAGATTTACAGTAAGTTTTTTAATGTTTGGTTTTACAGTTTTATTTGCTCTATGGCCCCAACCTTGCCGTGCAATTGGTGTGAATCTGCAATATAAATAAGCAATAAACCCTAATTCTATGAGAATAAAATTTCTGTAAAAATATAGCAATACTATCAATTTGATTGGCAAATAAAAAATCTCTAGGCGGTTACTCTAATGTACTTATTTTAATTAATTTACAGTCTTGTGGATCACATTTACCATTGAAATATCTTGAGCTTGTGAATTATTTTTCTAAAGTTGTTACCAATAATTGTTACTAGTGACTAAATAGCTATTACAAAGATTTTCAAGTCTAAATCATAATTTCCCCACCATAGTGTATTGAGAGTTCATGGGTAGTCCCTCCACTGTTACGCAGATTGCTAAATATTTTAAGAGTGTTGTTCAATGAAATATGTGCCTAAGCAAACAATAATCGTTGTTGTTGTTACATTTCTCTAACAATATGATGACCATGTAAATACGGCGCTGTTCGTAGTATGATAATAAAAATCGTTTTTAAAATAATGTTTTATTTACACAAAAGCAATAGCTCGTAATAAACACCAATAAATTATGTACCTAAAGTACTCAATTATAAATATCGCTGCCAATAACAAAACAAGGCGGTAAAACAGCACTAACAGTAGTGCAAATTATTTTAAGGCTAGTCTAGTTGAATAGTGGTGCACTATAAATTCCTTCACGAGAAAGGTAGGTAGCTTAGTTGAAGAGTTCAGGAATATGCCTGAAAAAGTATTATTTCCTCCTTCAGCTACGATTTAAGGCTCTGAGCAAACAAACACTTTTTATCGTCAATACGGGACGAACCTTAGAAAACCGCGGTTGTGTGTCCGGTTTCTGAAGCTTTTTTCTATGAAAGTGTCTAAACACCAAAAAATGTTTAAGTTTGCGCAGCAATCAAACAGTTAGCCGAGATCGAGCTAGCGACCGCTAATTTACAGCTAGGTTCAACTATTTCCTGCCTCTAGGCCTAGGTCGCGGCCTGGCTCTTGGCCGCGGTCTAGGCCGACGCCGGCGCACGCGCGGCGTCCTACCCCGCTCCAACTGAGCCGCCATGAGCTCGGCTAACGCCCCGCGTTCCGTCAGCATCGAGAGAAACGTGCCGATAAACTCATCGTAATTGTGAGTGCGTCGACAATCGTCCACCTGCAATAGGAAATAGATTACTATCTGATTTGCTATCGGGAAAATCCCTGCCAATTCATTCAGATATTGGTTGTTAAAGATTGTGCAAGTACTTATGTTATGATAAACATGACATGAATAACACAATCTAACTAGTTAGAACTAGATTTCTCAGCTTACAATGAGTACACGTACATAAGGGTTTAAAATGTAAAAAACGTAAACAGGCTCACGACTGCATCCTCAAGAACGATAGACATGCACTCAAATCTTAAGACAACAAAAAGATCCTACTTTGACAATGTCTCAGGGGGCCATAAGAATCAAAAGAATCGCAAGAATCACGGCTGGGCTTTCGAGCGACTTTCATAAACGTACCTTATACATATCTCGCTTATCGTTCTCATCGTTCAGCGCCTGCTGACAAGCCTGCACCTCGCCGACGATGCCGCTCATGAGAGCATTCAGTTCCGAATGCGACAGTAACAGCTTGCGGTAAATTAATGGCTGCTCCGGCGCCGTCTCGCAACAAACAAGGACGGGAGACTCGTTGCTCTTTAGTAGAGCTGTGGTGGATGTGGGGTAGATCTGGAAAAGGGGTTGCAGCTTTAGCTACCTATCTATAAACACCATAACTTTATAATTCCAGTGCGCGTAGAGTAAGATGGGTACTACTTACCTCTCCAATAACATTATTCTCTTTGCTGATTGTAACGAATTTGACTGAAGCACCCAACTCTATTGGATCAACTGAAAAAAAAAAAACGTTTTTTTTTTGTAGGTCTGAAAATCTAAATAGAATTTAAGAATAGTGGATGATAAATGCAAGATCAAGCCATATCCAGATTATCCAGTTTGAATTTTAACATGATACTTTACACTAAATTGGCATAATCTTACTCAGTAAAACACTTCTGTCTTGAATAGGTCTATCAGCAGCTCCAATTTCTATGGTGATGGGAACAGTGAAGTCCATTTCGTGCATCTGTATGGGCGCGGTGTCCAGTGCACTCAGGATAGTTTGCTCGCTCACAGGAATTATATTGTCTAGAAGAGGCTCTTCTGGTATTTGTCCTGATTCTAAAAAAAGAGACATGATCAAACAAAATAATCAGGTTTTACAAACATGCTGAGACTAGGTCTGAAGGAAAGAATGATTACTCTATTTATAACAGAAAATTTAAAAAAAATTATCCATATTACTTTTTTGAATATGGTTAGTGTAGTGCCCACTTATGTGGATCAATACAACAGGAATTATATCAATATCAATACAACAGAAATTAGCCGAGATACATGATTCATCATAGCAGTGCTCAGCAGGCTTAAAAAGGTCGCTAAAGCAGAATCACAATATGAAATAAACTATAATGCCGTTTCTTTTCATTCTCAGACAATGAAAAGCAATAGCGACATTTTTAAGCCTGCAGTTGTGGTTGTCACCAGTTGAAGTTCTGCAGCTTGATGCAAATGCATCAAGAATGGCTAAGCAAAAACCACAAACACTTACCACTTAGTTCCCTAGTCTTAGCCAGTAAATGCCGCATATGTTTCCCTATTTTGGAGATGGCTTCCTTGACTCTCTTTTGGTTCAGTTCAAGTGCCGATAGTCTTTGAGTTATAGCAATCCGCCTGTCAGGCACAACTGCCATTAAGTTGAACCTGAAATTATAATAATTGTATTGTAGAAAGTAGATACCAATTATGAATGAAAAATAACTCAATCATTCCAATATGGCTGATGCTTTAGTCAATTATATTTTTGTGATTTGAAAGAAGTCAAAATTATTTGCTTATTAGTTAATAGTTTATTTTTGATAGTTTAATTTTTTTGGTGTTTTTCAAAGAACATGATTTAGGGAAGAAATCTTATTAGATTTTTCCTAGTCTTAAAAAATTGTTGAGCACTTTAGATCCAAAATAGTTATTTACCATAATATAAGTTGTAATCAAAATAAAATAAATAACCTGATATCATGGACTTGTTCTCCAGCATCTCTCCCCAGTCTCTCGGCCATGACTCTCTTGAACTTGTCCGTCCAATCTTCACCGCTAGCCCAGGGTCCATGGTCAGTGGGGTATGGTTTCAGTCCATCCAGTTCAAACAAGTGCCCATTGATGGGTACAAAACTTACAAAGTGGTATGCTTCACCTAAAAATAGTGAAATTTATTAATAAAAATTAAATCAAACACCAATTTATTCAGGAAATGTAAGCTTATTTATAGAGTTCTGATATTAATTACCATAGTAACAAAACACAAATTATAGTATACCTGTGAAGCGACCACTAGAAAGGCCAGCATTTTTATCAGTTTTCTTCCGAGTCAGCGGGATTGCATGAGAATTGTGAGCACAGGCAATTTCTGGGGTATTGCCGATAGCCCAACCCTTATTTTCAGGGTTCATACACAGCGTATGAAGCTGTAAGTAAATTTAAATTGTTTAGAAAAAAAAATGCTGATTGAAAAGTTAGCGTATGACGAATTTGGTTGACTGAAATACCTTACCTTGAGTCTGCTCAGTGTCTCACCCAGGTGAAGATTAGGGCAGTTCAACAGTATAGAGAGTAGAGCATGAGTAGCGCAACTATTCGGTACTATCTGCTGGGCGAAGAAAATGTTATTGATCGTTTCCTCATCGCGCACGTAACTCTCAATTTGCTCCACAAACTTGCGCCGAGAGCGTCTCTCCTCGATCCAACGGAACAAGAATATAAACCCGTACACAGGACTCTCCAGCGGCTTGTGTAAATCGTATATCTCCTCAACTTGAACACCCTTTACACCGAAATCTTCGAGCAACAGTGTGAACAATCCCGGATCACTCTCCAGCTCGAGCCAACCTTCCGATAGGTTATTTAGCTCGACCGGCATATTTTTCGTAAATAAATGTTATAATTCAGGTCACTGTTAACGAACAAAAGCGTTGTTTCTGATTATTTTCTCATTTTCTTTTTCCAAAACAAAGAATGAAAGAATCTTCTTTTTGGTGATTGTTGATGATTATTTCGTTATCGCTGACTAGAGCAGTGTTGCCAACTCCAATAAAACCAAGTCGCTAGATTCAATCTGAAAAGTCGCTAGAAAGTCGCTAAAACTGATTCTAATCAGGAGCGGGGGGGGGGGGGGGGGAGGATTGTAAAATAACAATAATCTGTTGAAAGTAAAAAAAAACCCAAACGTTAGGGTTTTCATGATCAAAAAATTAAGTTTTCTTCTTAATTTGCCAGAAATTTTTTTGTTCAGTACCTAGTACAAATAATGTGCCTAACAAAAAGGCAAAAACACTGTAGGATAGACATCGTCTTTTGTGAAAAAATAACTACATAAGTAAATAAAAATTAGACTTTTTTAATTATTTATTCAAGTTCTTGTGTCAAGACTTTTTGTCTTTTCCACCTTTCCATGACTTGCTCTAAAACTGTTTTGGAGTGCCGGTTGAAGTCGAAAAGTCGCTAGATAAGTCGCTAAATATATTTTGTCGCTAAAACTGATTTTAAGTCGCTAACACCATAGCAAAAGTCGCTATTTCTAGCGACAAAGTCGCTAAACTGGCAACACTAGAGACATGTCAAAAGACTGTCAAACAACCATAGGTGTCAAAGCGATTCATAATTCAATGTCATGCATGAATTTACGTTTCCGCTGCGCTCTCGCCTTGCTTCGATTCGCCTCTTCGCTCGCTCGCGCTTGACTAGGCTGGCCTAGCGTGTATTCGCACCATTATAGCCGTAACAGACGGCACAGACCAAACCACAGATTTGGTCTGCGGCAGACCAAAGTGATGGTCTGTGTCACTGTCACAATGATATGACACAGACCATCAAACGATTTTGATGGTTGGCACCAACCGTCAAAAACCACGACAGACAAATAGGGAGTGATGCCAAATGGGGGATTTCCTGCAAATTCGGGAGTTTTAAAATAAATTAGAACCGACTGTCTAGGTTGCCTATTTATTGTTAGCAGGCTTTTAGCAGGTATCTATTTCATTTAATCTTACCTACCTACTAATTATGTAACGTTGGTTGGTAGGTTGAAATGTACCTACAAGCAAGATTATTCTTTCGTTCACAGTAAATGGGCGTTTTTCCACTAGCCCGGCACGGCACCGGCACCGGCACCGGCACCGGCGCCGGCAACGCAAGAATGTGTGAAAATGTACTGCTCGTTTTTCCACTTGCCGGTGCCGGCACCGGCACGGTTTCATACATTTTTGCATCCCCACCACGGGCGCCGGTGCCGGTGCCCTTGCCATGCCGTGCCGGCTAGTGGAAAAACGCCCATTATGTAGATTTAGGTTGGGTTATTGTGATTAAGTAGGTACCTATATTTAGGTCGGGACAAACAAACAAATATTGTTCGTATTATCGTACAGAACTTCAGTTATAGTACCTATGGCTTTTAGACGTAGACGCAGGAGGTTGCGGGTTCGATTTCCGGCTTGGGAAAAATATATGTAGGTATGAACTTCAGATCATGGAGGTGGATTCATTACTCAAGTCCTACGGCGAAAGCGGGAACTATTGTTTTATTATGCTCTTTTATTCAAGGTCGTTCAGTTGTGTGTACAGAGCTAACAAACGTAAAACTAGCATAGGTAATTATTTTTGTTCAAGTCTTATTTGGATAATTAGTAATTTTTTAGTTCTGCGATGGCAGTGCTGCGTCTATCGGACTTCAGTGCTGAATCCGACTCTACAAGCAAATTGTATCGAGTTAGGGATGTTCAAATGCGATACGATACTTGCGTGTATCGATACAATGGCATACCTACGATACATCCGATATTTGTATCGATACAATAGCATACGATACGGCGTATCGTTACAACACGTGCAAGGTGTATCGGATCGAATGTATCGTAACAAATTGTTTTGATATCAAATTGTAACACACCAAAAGTCTAAATTAAATACCTGCCAACCTATTTATTTTATTATTTGTAATAGGTAAGTAATTATTATTATTATTATTATTATTATTTTAGCCTATATTGTCCCACTGCAGGGCAAAGGCCTCCCTCCCCTCTTTCCAGATTTTTCTGTCCTTGGCAGCATTGGGCCAATCTGGATCATGCGCATCTAGTTCGTCCCGCCATCTCCGTGGTGGTCTGCCACGCGGACGTCTTGCATTGGGCACCCATTCGGTTGCGGTTTTAGCCCACAAGTCGTCCGACATGCGGCAGACGTGGCCGGCCCAATCCCACTTGAGCTGAGCAGACTTTTTCCCGACGTCGAAAACTTTTGTTTGGGAACGCAGCACTGAATTTCGGATTCGGTCTGTTAACCGAACACCCAGTATGCTGCGTTCCATAGCCCGTTGACACACCTCGAGTCTGGACCTTTGCTGAGCTGTCAAAGACCAAGTTTGTGCACCGTATGTGAGGATGGGGAGAACGCACATGTCCATGAGTTTGCGTTTGAGGCAGAGAGGAAGTTCGCCTTTCATTAGCTGTTTCATCGACCAATATCTCTTCCAGGCGTTTTCGGTGCGACGAGTAACTTCTTTCTCTTGTCGCGCCTGGAATGAGACAATTTGGCCGAGATACACATACTCATGGACATATCCTATCTCAACCCCCTCTACGTGTAGTCTACGTTTTGTGCTGTTTGTCATTAACTTGGTCTTCGACATGTTCATCGCAAGTCCAACCTCGAGGCTGGCTTGGTTTAGATCGTCTAGCATGCAGCCAAGTTCTGTGGCTGAAGAGGAAAACAGAACTATGTCGTCGGCAAAACGGAGATTACTTAATCGCCGTTTCCCTAAGACAACCCCCTTGTCAACCCAGCTCGGTGCCAACTTCCTAAAAACTTGTTCGAGAGTTGCTGTGAAAAGTTTTGGGGAAAGCGGGTCTCCTTGCTTCACCCCTTTTTGAATTTGAAAAGAGGGACCAGTGGATGTAAGTTGAATAGCAGCTGTACTATGTCTGTAAATATTTTTTAAAAGGTTAATATAAGTTGGTTCAATATCTTGTTTATTAAGGGAATCGAAAAGTGAAATATGTTTAATACTATCAAAGGCTTTTGAGTAATCAATGAATGCTAAATAAATAGGTAAATCGTATTCTGAATGTTTTTCTATTAGTTGATTTAGAGAGTGTAGGTGGTCTGTGGTTGATAAGCCTCGGCGAAAGCCAGCTTGTTCAGGCGGCTGATGCAGGTCAAGTTGGGCAGATATGCGAAATTCAATCACCTTAATAAAAGCCTTATATAAATGTGAGATAAGACTAATTGGCCGATAATTAGTAATATCAGATTTATCACCCTTCTTATGGAGAAGGATAACATTGGAGTGACAGAATTTTTTGGGAAAATTGCCGGACTGGAGTATTAAATTAAAGAATTTGGTAATATGAGGAAGTAGTGCAGGTTCACCTATTTTTAGGGCTTCAGTAGTAATGCCATCATCGCCAGGACTTTTACAGTATTTTAAGCTACATATTGCACGATGAACTTCTGAATCTGTTATCGGCTCCATGTCTGCGGAGCAAGAGTATGCAGCCCTTTCAACGGAATCTGCATGTGGGTCGGAGTAGAGACTGCTATAGAATTTTGTACAAATGTCTAAAATTTTATCTTTTTCGCCATGCTTAACGCCATCTTTATCTTTAAGTTTACTGATTGATGATTTTCCCTTATCCATACTTTGTTTTGCTGTCTTTAAAGATAGATTTTGTTCTAAAGCAGATTTAATAAGATTTATATTGAAGTTTCTAATGTCTTTGCGTATATTTCTTTTAACGGATTTATCTATGCTTCTATAATCAGGCGTGTTGAACTTTAATGTAAGTCTCTTTTCTATCAGGTTTTTTGTATGTTGACTTAGTTTTTCATGTTTCTTCTTATTGGGTTTTACTTTTATGCTAGCTTTTTGAATACTATTTTTAATGTTATTATATTGAGTTTCTATATTATTTGAATCTATATCTAAAACATCAAAACTATTCTTTAGCTCTAAATTAAATTGATCTTGACATGTTAAAAGAGAAACTTTATCTAATCGTTTGATGCTATTTTTTATCATTTTCATTCTTTGTATTTTTAAATTAAATTTTATAACTGTCCGGAGAGGCCGGTGATCAGAACTAAATCGAATTTTATTAATTACTTCTACGTTTGTAATTATATGTTTGTTGGAAGAGAGGCAAAAGTCTATTTCGTTCTTCGTATTTCCGTCTCGAGAAAACCAAGTCCATCTACGTTGAGCCTTTTTGTAGTAGAACGAGTTGCTCACACTCAGGTTTTGTCCAAAAGCGAAGTTAAGGAGCCGTTTGCCTCGATCATTTCTGTCTCCTAGCCCATAGCCAATAACGATGGGGTTGTCTTGCGGATCTCCTACCCCAAGCTTGGCATTAAAATCACCGATAACCATCGTCCAAGTTCCCCGGTGTTCGTCGCACGCTTTGTTTAATAGATCGTAAAACTCTTCTAATTCGTCGTCTGATCTCTTTGAATGGGGTGCGTAAACTTGGACGATCGTCAAAGTTTTATTTTCCGTAATTTTAAATTTTAATAAAGCTATTCTATCAGAGTATGAAATGAACTCAATTATATTTTGTTTCCACTTCTTGGAAACTAGGAAACCTACACCGTACTGGCTGCCGCTTCCATTGTAGTAGAAGATGTTCTTACTACGTTCGAGAGTGTCTTCGCCTTCTCTTCTTACCTCGGCCAATCCTACCACATCCCAATTTATAAAATCTAAAGCATTTTCTAATTCTATAAGCTTTTCTTCTGTTCTCAATGTGCACACATTGTATGTTAAAATATTTAGTTTATCGAAGTCCGTTAGGCACGCGTTGGTCGTTTGACAGTTTAGGGCTCCCGCCCGGAGATTCACCTCGCCCCTGACCCTGTGGGCTCTTGGCCTACTGTCATTAGCCTCACCCACAGTGTCGCCGGGCACTTGGGGACAGTTTATTCTTGTGTGCTTCATAATGAGGAGGGGTTTGGACCAATAGGTAAGTAAAGTCAGGGAAAAATATCGATGATGATTTTGAGTTTTTCAAGTCACTTTTTCTTCACGTTATGTGCAAAATTGGCAACTTTTGTTTAAAATTTGTAATAGAGCAGGGTTTGTTAATAGGTACCTACCTACAATGTTATATCCAGTACGTAGGTATTTATTTAAATAGTGAGTGTACATTAATAAAGGTTTCGGTTTACTAATTATGTACATTTTTTTATTTATTTAAGTACCGAAGTAGGTATCTACATACTTGACTTGATTCGATACTGTATCTATACAAAATATCGTATCATATCCTCCGTATCGATACAATGCATTACGATACAATGCGATACGAAATATCGTTACAATCCGAAATATTGAACATCCCTTTATCGAGTATCATCTGGCTGGCTGGATAATGTACGCGCCTTTCTAATTTACACAAGTGAGTGAGAAGGAAAGTTTTCCTTCTCACTCGCACAAAACAAAGAAGGATATATTAAAACTACCTACCTTTCTTTTTTTTGTGCGAGTGACGAATGAAACAGGAGGCTATCTAAAGATTGTTGTTTTCAATCTGTAGATGTTAAAGTAATTTAGTTGACTTTTTTAGGGCTTTATGCTTGGTTGGGTTTATTTTCGGAAAGACCTATTTTTCGGAGGGATTTCCATCTAAGTTTAGAGGTAGTTTCGTTTACACGAAGACGACCAGTGATCACGATCTTCAGGCATGAAGAGCCGACCACAGAGAGAAATTCGTTTAGCCATCTGGCAACACTCCTCATTTGAACCGTGGTTACTATTATGTATTCAAGGATCCGACCGTCTGCCAGACCGTCTGGCAGACCGTCTGGCAGACGGTCTGCCAACGTGTCTGCAGACCGTGTGGTAGCACTATTAGGGTGAATTTAAATCCGCACGGGTAGCCCGCGAAATTCAAATTTTCTTCCGTTTTTTGCAATTTGCAGGACTGTGTGTCATAGGCTAAGCTAAGAGCCCAAGGTCTCAGAACACTTGTAGGTATTTATTGGAAGCCAGGCTAAGCGAGAACAAGAATTCGTGAAACTTCAAACCTACAACGCAAAACCACCCAAGTTGCCACTTGTTGCCACACAAGTTCGCTCGATTCGCTCGCTCGATCAATGAGATTAGACTACCTACAATTGTAGGTAGTAAGATCATGTTCGTATTTTTTTCTGTTCTGAAAAATTCAAGTAAGTAGGTAGGTACCTACCTACTTAAGGATTTTCTCTTTTTTTTCTAATTAGTGGGAGGTAGGTACTTAGGTACTTACCTAATTTGAATACCGTCAACCAGGGTTACATTGATTAAATTTTACCTAAGTTAAAAACAGTAGGTATAATACTTAAGTATAAAACTTTAATGGGTAACTAGAAAAATATGAAAAAAACGTACTCTGGTGGACATAATATTTTGGAGTAGTTATACCAAAAATAAAGAAAATACCTAGGTTCATTAAATTCTGAGAAATAAAATAAAAACTACCTACACTATTTTCTATCGACTTGATATGGGGTCACTTTGATACACCCTGTTTTAACTTGAAATTCGAAAGACGCCCCTTTTTAAAATACTAGAAACGTAAATTTTTCACATGCTCTTCATAAATTTTTTACTCTCAAACGGCTTGCTTCCTTGCACTGAGACTTATTGACAAGATAGCGAAAAAGTCAATGCTACCTATAAAAGAAAAAAAAAATCATCTACCTACTTTTAATTTTAAGCGTAATAAAGACCATAGAGCAAATGTTTTGTCCCGTGATGTAAAGTCTCCGCGGTTGACCGTTACTAATTTTACTGCGAAAAGGGTTGAATGAAATAAGTAAGTATGTTAACTTTTAACTTTTTAGGATATTGTATCAGAATCTGTCAATAGTAGGTATAACTTATAGCCATGCATAGGTAAGTAGGTACCTATCTAATAATGTTGGAATGCACATACTTAATAATTTGTTATATTCGGGATGATGAAATAAAACCATAGGTAAATATATTCTTCAACAACATTTATTTTAATGTACACTCATACTAAACGCCCATAACTTTGTACATGTACAATTATTAAATGCACAACTTCAGCATTGTAAAATCGTCGTAAACACTTCCACGCTTATTAAGGTTAGCAGTATGCACACGAAGGATTAAGTCAGGTTTTGGTCCCACTTTAAATTATGTAAGTTAATTTGAAAGCTCTTGGTTAATTCATGATATTGCTTTCGTTGCAATTATTACTATGCAGTTCTTTTGATTATTCTAGAATACTGAAAGAAGACTAATTGTTAAACTGAAAAAGTCAGTCGGTCAACTTCAAACCCACTGCAGTTTCTTGCGGGTCATTTAATTTAAATGGCATTTAGAATGGTTTTAGTTTATCTTGAAATTACAATGTGGGATTTTCCATTACTCAAAATGTTTAAAAGCCTTTTTGGGAACTCCATAAAGGCGTGACATAAATATTTATCTTTGCGTTGCACAATAGTAGGTAAGTCACAAATTGCAAATCTGTTCGAACATTAAAATATTTTACTACTACAAAATATGAAGACTAGAACAAAACTACAATAATGCTCTAATACATGGCAGGTAGGTAAAAAAAACTGTTAAGTGTATTAAAGTAGGTGTCTGATTCTAGTATATTGACGCACAGTTCAATAATTCAGAATGAGGTTTAAATTAGTTTTTAATTGCTGAAAACATCTACCTGCCTCGATTGTGTCGTAGCCTCGGCTGTGTCACAAATACGAAAACTACATGTAGTTGTACATTTTATAAAGATTACTTTTAAAAGTGCAGAAACACGCCCTGTGGCGAGGAAATTCATAAAGATGGCACAGCGTAGCTTGCTTAACAAAACAGATATGTACAGAACTGTGAGATATCAATCTGAGACTTAAATCTAATCATTTGGAAATAAAGGTGCTCCAAAACACCGTTTAATTAATGGAAGAGATGATCAACTTATCTAACTTTACATATTATTTACACATAGGTTAGGTTCTACTCTATCTTCCATAGTATCACATAAGTACTTCGACACTACCGTCTAAAATGTTTCACGTGTGGATATGTACGCACAAACACAAATGACACCGTCGACGGTTCGACGGTGCGGTGAGTCTTTCGCATCACATGAAACAGCAGTCGATTTAAAGTTTTGTTCGGCGAGTCTTTCACCTGATGGCGTGTGTGGGGTTATAGGGGGGCGGGGGGGTCTTGGGGATCTGCGATCTGTGGACGGGAGCGACGGTGATGGGAGTGGGGCGAGCCTCGTCGAGTTGTCCCGGGACTATGATCGTGTCGGGGATGTAAGGCGCGCTGCGGGTGGGCTCGTGGCGCGCTGAGCTCGAAGGGAGGAGTCTCGCAGGGTTCAGCTTGATGGCGTCGTCGTAGGTCGGCGGCGCGCCCGCCACCGTGTCGTAGTCTGGCGGCTTCTGCTGCATCGTCTCTTCGTCCGGCATCGAGATTACGTGGATCGGGTCGTCGATCTGGAACCAAGGAAATCAACGTTACATCAACTTACTTACAAACTGACTGATCAGAAGGGAGCTGGCACCGGGAAGTAACGAGCAATTCTTTCCTTTGTTGGCCAAGTCTAGATTTATCTTTCTGTATCCTGAATTACGAATACTACCTTCTTTTCATTCGTCTGCACTCAGCTATGACCGCTACAGACAATAGTCTATCGTTCTCTCTTTTCGTACAGCCAAACTTTTTTTTGTTTTGATCCATTGTCTGTTTGAGTGTAAGAAAGAGGTGCCTACTAAAAATACTATTTCAGGTCAGGTCGTCTGCGTAAATCTAGGTTTTTTGCCATGACCTCATAATTAATCTCTATTGTCTACCTACTGAAGTGTGATTGAGATCAAATGGTCCAATTTATGTTCCAGTCGCTGTGATTGTGCGTAGGATCGAATATACTTTGGTAATTTATGAGTCAAGGGCGATTATTTCATCATGAACACTTTCAGTTCTAAAGGTTAGAGACCAACTTTCGGGTTAGAGGAGGCTCTGTTCATCGGATTTCACAATTATCGAACAGATTAATCTCGAAGTTAACTGCTTAATCAAAGTGATTGTGTTCGATTCATGGTTAATTTATGTTCAATTAGAATAGATTGTACTATTTCAAGCAATGGGTTGTGTTGTGATTGAGACAGCCAACGACACAGCTGGGATAACACCGGGAAGGGAAACCCGAGTGGTTTAGTCATCCTAATAATAGTCTTAAATAAAGTATAACAGATATTTCCAGAATAATTTAGTGCGTAACAAATTGGTCAGGTTTTATTTAACCGCAAACAGTAGTCATTTGTTGTGTTCATCAATCGTGTACTCATTATGTTTTATTATAGTACTTAATGAAACAACTGTTACATTTTATTTCAACAGTCCTACAGTTTACGAATTTAAAGAATTATGAGTTTTTTAGCTACCACAGTAAATAAAGTAGCTCTTTGTTGAATTCATAATAAACGGCTAAGTTCAGAGATCGTATTGCTACTACATCACAACAATTTCTACATTCATCCCAAAAATACCTATCGAAGTTGTCAAGGAAAGTTATTTCAGTAACCGAATAGCGTTCATTAATAAATTAACTTACTCAAAAGTACCTCACAAATGAACTGTACTATTTGACCTATAGCTTGTACTATTTATTTATTCTGTGCCTATAGAAATAACCATACTTGAATAGTTATTACTTGACCATAACATTAAACGATTAGACAGAATGAAAGAAGCATAGATTTAATTATTACACTTCTTCCAACGAATCTTGGCATTCGTGAAGCCGTTCGATGCGCAGTGCAACTTTTTCATAGAAAATTTTCTACTGCGCAGCGAAAAGCCTAACTTCACGAATGCCTAGATCCATTGTGACAACTGTACCTGATGTGTGTCAGGATCGGCGCGGTCCGAATGCGGCTGGCGCGCCGGCGACTGCAGCCAGCAGCACATTGCCGCGCAGATGAGCAGGGCTCCGGCGACGATGCACGCCACGCCGACGTATCTCACAGGCTCCGCGTAGTCTTCGGCCAGGCCCAGCCAGTTGATCAGCGCTCCCGCGCATAACAGCACCATGCCATATCTGTACGGCCTCTGTGACTGTCTGCCCTCGTCTAGCGACATGCCTGGAAAGAAAATTGTACATTAGTATTTAAACATCGATATCGGTTGCTGAATGGATGAATAATGAGGTAGACCATAGCAATAATATTTAGTTATTTTAATATCATACAGAACGGGTAACCGGGGTAAACGTGTTCTTCGAGCGGAGACTACGAATTAGCAGTGAAGGATTCCCTCTCAAACAAGCTCGAGCGACGATCTACGCAAGCAGGAGCTGGATGAGAGAAGCCAAGGATCGCTCGCATTCAGTGGCACGCAATTGGAGGAGCGGGGATGATGATTGATGATAAAACCAAGAGGTAACTAGCACATTGGTGAATACATAGTCAATATGATGAGCATAGAGTTAGTACATGACCGGAGAGAATGAATACCTAATTTGGTAGAGCCAACGCCGTGCGTTTAAGTTTGCCTTATAAAGGAGTCTCGTCTCATTAAACCTACACACACGTAGCATACTTGGTCACTGTTGCGGTGGATTCTTTAACTAATTAAGAAAATTGCTTTTGAATGTGTGGTAACGAGATAGGGTAGGTATAATAATGATGAAGTTAAATGTTTATTTTGTGAACCGAACTGCAGTTATTTCCTCTCTCCTATGAATCAAGCTTCATAAGTATCATATCGTCTGCATATCCGTCTAGCTAGACTAACGGACGTTTCGCACAATCACGCAGCTGGCCAATTTCACTTTTCCCAATGAATATGCTAAAGCTAAGCGCACAAGAACCATCACATCATGGAAAATGTAGTTTACTGGGGCAGCGCCGCTAACGGGATTCAGCTCACACAAACCGGTGATCAAAAAGAAAGCTGGGAAAGTGTAGTACAATTAGATGACACGAGGTAATTTTGCGTTTGTATGTAAATTGCACTAACAGTAAATTGTTTGTGTAAATCGCGTTTGTGCGGAAGGTCGCTGGATCGTCGGATGAACAATTGTTTTCTGAGACGTTATCGAGGTTTGTGCGAAGTAATGGCGAGTCGTCAAGCTGATCGAGGCTGTTGCGAAGACAATGGTCTCTCAAGAGATGTGGGTCAAGTTCGGCGCGTGCGGTCGAGTGGCGCCGGTTTGGTCACGCGTCTCCTCTACCCGCGACTTATTATACATTGTTATGCTGAAGATGAAACCTACGCATCCTTGATGCTTTTGTTTCAAGTAGACAGTTGCTTTATATTTGTTTTTAACGAGAGATTTTTAGGAGATAAAGGTCTACGTACGTCTTCGAAGATCATAGCTTAGACTAAAATAAAACTATTGAATTTACTAAAACATACAGTAGTTAACCTTTTCAAAATAACTGTAAGAAACGTTGAAAGAATAATAAATATTTGTTTAAAAAACACTCTTTTATAGTAAATCAACAAAAAAAGTTTAAAAAATTAATGAATTTTTATTTCTTAATTTTTTTTAATTAAATTAATTATTATATTGTCATCGGTCCTTGATAAGTGTGCAAAGTTTCAATTTAACCCGACTTTTTTTAAATGGGTCAACATTACGTTCAAAGATTCCGTTAACATAGATAGAAAGATACAACTTAGGCCTTTATTACATCATTTCTAGATTATTTATACAGTGTCAGGAGGCAATCTTTGCCTCCAATCTTAACGGGTTGTAATGCCTGGGACATTGTTTTGAGATGGCGCACCTACACCATCCTCTCAGCTTAACCGGCCATATCCACAGGAAAGACATGGTCCATACGTGTGGGGCTGACTAAGCCGCGGGTTTCCTCACGAGATGTTTTCCTTCACCGTTTAGAGCTCGTGTTAGAGCGCATAAACATTTTTCGAAACGAAAAATTTATTGATGCATGGTCAGGATTCGAATAAGAACTCTTCCTTAGACTCCGACCTTCAGGTCGAAAGTCGGGGTATTATCTCCCTCGCCTCTATGCCAACACGGCTCATAGATACAAATTAAGCTATTAAAAGCGTGTTGAAAAGTAAGTTTTATAATAAAATAAACTCACAGTCTCGAGCTGCCCTGTACCGCATCGTCGTAGTGGTTTCGTACATCATCGGATATATCCACGTCATTAATAAGGATTGACAGAACTTGGACAAACACCACAAAATCTAGGCCGAACAAAATGGCCTGAATAACCTGAATTTTATCTGATAAAACACAAGCGTCTGAGTATAAATCCGCAACTGACACAGTATTTTTACTTTCGTCTTGCCACTTTAAGCAGGTACCTATCTTATCAAATTGTGTCACACTTTCAAAGAATTGTCCTATCCGATATGTAAGATAACAGGTCAAAGAATTCAAGAAGGATCTTGACATTGTAAGATTTATGAGATGTTTTTGTGCATTTAAGAGCATATTTATAGGTAATGCATTACTCATTTGTTATTGTTGTTCAAGAAAATATTTGTGTACTTATAGGTGGAAATTCGTATTAGCACAGGTGAAATTACGATTATGTCCTGGCTGACGGAGAAGGAGTACGGTGAGATAATAAATATTTCTGAGGATCATTATATGAATACAGACGAAACATAATAGGTAATCCTTTTAAAATTTAAAATAAGTAATACCTACTTTTATAAGCTTTAATAATTAGATAATTTACTTTAATTGTAAAAGACAAGAATAGAGATACAAATACTTACAAATATTTTATTTCTGTAACATAGACTAAAATACATTTCATGAGTTTGGGACCCTCTTTTAAGTATAAAAATACCTGTATCTGGATGTATCTGGATCTCGCTCTTCCGTTAATTGTTACAGTTTTTTGAAGATTAATAATATATTTATTGCAGACGCAAAAGATGGACGAAAAGCCGATAGGGAATTGATAGAAAGCAAGGAGGCAATATAAGATGACGTTATATATTTTTGAGATATTATGTGGGACATGGCTTAAAGTATGAGGTTCTTTTACATATTGTATTAGGTACTTATATGAGTAGTATAATAGTTTTTTGAAATAATAATTACTTATAAGTAATCTTTTTGTGTCAGTAGTAGACGATTGCAAATTAAACGAGCATACTTACAAAAATATTTACGATTAAATAAAAACAACGTATGTCTAGAACACACTAAAGCACACAAGAGAGAGACCTAGGCTACATAGTTATTGGCACGACCATGACGTGTTACACCATATACAAAGTTCAGTACCATCATATAAATCGTTACCTTTACACGTAGTACTAGTATTCTGTGCCTTTACTTTGTACGGGAAAATCTGAGGGATAATTTGAGGGGTATTTCCCTAGGTCTAATTTCCCTAAGTTTAGGCATGAGCCAGACACTTTGGGTAGGTTTCAGAAGGATTATCGTAATGACAGATTTAACTGCCGCTCTGTAACGCCTGTAAGTCCCGTCATGCAGGGCTTCGCCCCACCCACCGGCACTAAACCGGTGATATTCCGTAAATGGATTAAACCTACACGGTATTATGTCGGCTGGTGTTAGATTGGAAATCTGAGTTACTGTCGTTGATATCACCTAGCAAATATAGCTGTGATTTATTTTCAATAAATCACACCCATGATATTTCATTGTATTTTAAATTTAGCTTTGTATGTATTGTATGTCCTATGAGCTAGTGGCTAACTTTGGAGACATAATTTAGCATTGATGGAATTGCTTAGGGGTTCGGTATAGCCGACCATGAAAAAAAACCAATGTTAAAAATGTTGTACCTATATTAAGTTGAGTTATTTCTAGTCTAGGTAAAGTCTGCTTTTATAATATGTATAAAAACCACAAGGTGACACGCACGATAAAATAAAATGCAAACATCTAAATATTTTAATTGGCGTCAGATATATTTTTTTATGTCATGTGCCGATAAACTAGCTCACCAGCGTTCTGCATAAATAAGCATTTCTTATCTTACCGAGCATTGTTCCTAAAATTCCAACATTTCTACAGAAGAAAATATGTCATTACTTATTTATTATTTTTTTCAAGATAACGTAAACAGCATGCTCTACATATCAGAACGCTCGTGAAACTTGAAATTCGTCTTCAATATCTTATCAATTATTATAGACTATTTGCGTCTGACCTGCAAAAGTAATCTAAGCAGACATGATACTTAAACTATTATGTTTTTCTATAATCAGATACGATGCGTAACACAGGTGTATCTATCAAATAATGTTTACTATTTTTCAAATCTCTATTATCTTTTTAGTCAAAAATAAAACAGACGGAAATCACTCTGCATTAAATTATAGTTATTGTTGATTTTTTTGACAGTGGGGATTTATATTGAGAGCCCAATTTTTTAATATTGCAAATTAAACTGAAACTTTCAGAAAAAAATGTTAAAAATTAGTAAAACTTGATCCAATGACCACGACTGGCCTCTTAGCTCAGTTGGTAGTAGCTCTGCCTTCTACGGTCGTGGGTTCGTGGGTCGTGGACAAAGAGTAGCTATGCTTATGATTTTTATATGTATCAGGATTTAGTAGGTAAGTAAAAAAAATTCTTTAATCTTTTACTTAAGTTTCAACTTGCTACGATAAGACAGTTATTATCTTGGGCCCTTAGACATATCCTAAAAAAATATTTAGAGTAGGTAAGTAAGTAATTATTTATTTTTAACTAATTAACTGAGGTGTTTAACTAAGAGGTACAAACGGATTATTTTCTCATGTCTTCATTTTAACAAGATTGAACTGATATTTTGATTTTATTTATGATACCTGAGGGCCCAAGATAAATAACTGTAAGTAACTCTGTAACCTCTCATCGTAGCAAGTTGAAACTTTAGAAGATTTAAAGATAAGTAGTTTAAAAGATAAAAGATTTAAGAATTTTTCAAGTCAATTCTGATTTTTTATCAATAATAAGCACAGCTATAGTAATTCAAACTTGAAAGCTCTTTCTAAAAAAATATGCCAGTCACCGCCACTTAGCTTTGAAATGGATGACCTTTAAAGGCACAATTATCCTATCAAATTACAGTATAATTGGGTAGGTATGTATGACATCACGTGAAGTAAATTGTAGGTTTTTCTCACGACAAATCGAGAAGTTGTCGCATAAAACCTCGGCAAACCCAAGGTTCATGGAATGAGTGGAAAACATACGCAGCAGTAAAGTGAGTACCTAGGTAAACAAAGGTTTCGTATTACATAAGATGACTAAGCTTGTTCAACACTAGCAGCGCCCTCGCGGCGGCAGCGTTGCTTCAGTAGTAATGGTATATGGTGATAATGATGAAAAGCAAGAGTTTAGCTATCAAATGCAGAAAGATTTTATCAAATGTGACTGGTAGTTCCTGAGATTAGCGCGTTTAAACAATCTAACTCTTCCGCTATATGTATATCTATTAGTACTTATATTTATATATAGGTATATAGGTATTTATATAGTAATCATTTAGTTAGAACATTAATATTTGATTTCAATTTGATGATCTATTAGCTAAATGTTAGCACTCGTAAAATTTACTAGTTTGATTTTTCTACTTGCTTATTTTTCTGTTAGTGAATCCGAAAGTGTTAATTTCACACTTAGAGCGTTTCTAAGATGTTTTTATGGTTTTCTTTTGCTCTAAGATCATTGTTTTCCGCGAAGTATTTCAACCATTGTTTATTTTCTGAAATCAGTTTTAGTGGGAGCATTGGCACGACGACGCTCCTACGTTATCACAACCTGTTAAGAATTTATTTTAGTCGTATTTTAGTATTGCGATGAAAATGTGACAACAATCTCGAAATCGCACGGCAGTCGGCAGTGACCGTGTAGTTCACTGAACCACAACAAGAAAAAAGTCGACTATTTTAAAACCAATACCACGTTGTAACTTTTTCTATGCTTTTGACCGATACACCCCATTTTATCTTGGCTCAGCTACAACAATAAATTATTTACTAATGTGTCTGAATTTTCTTGTTTACAACATTCTTCATAAAATATAAAATAGTTTACCTACCTACAATTTGTTTGACGGGAGAAAAACAAGACGTTTCATAGTTTCACCCTTGACCTATTTTAAGTAAATATTAGACGAAATAGAACCATGACTCTATTAAATATACCTTTATTCTATTCTACTAAATGTGACCAGTAAAAGTTACCAAGGTACTAAACAAACCTTTATACTAACAATTTGTTAATGTGTAAGAGTCCTCGCAGACGTTTCTATCGACCGATAGTTTGGTCAAGTTAGGCTGCTAGTGCGTACATGGCCGATACTGGGCCCCTACTCCCAAAACCGAAAACGATACATAACATAGTGCCTCACCTAATGTTGGTATGTTCCAAATTCAGTTTCCATCAACATAATCTGAACTACGAAAATGAACGATATATCGTTTACCTATAGCTTTGGGAGTAACCTCCCTGAATTGTTGTAGTGTGTGTGCGCACTTGCACTGCGACCAAACTATCGGCCGAAAGAAAGAAAAGGTCTTTATGGGTTTGTTGTATTTACAAGTTTTAGGTTTTGATTTGTTACTTTTTATAACGGTATTCGACCAGCAAAAGTAACCGATAATTCCTACAAATGAGTAGTGGTAAATGCTAATCAACGATGGAGAAAGTCGTGTTCAGGGTACTCCTCACTATAACTGACAGCTAGATGACCTTACGTAGACACCTATTTCCAGCAGGAAGTAAATAAAAGCTAAGCATGCTGATGAACACTATTATAAGTTATATGGACTGGCCCAAAAGACATTGGACACTGAGGTCTAAGAAGTTCGATAGTAGGACATGGTAGGACTTACTTTAATATCCTGATAATCCTGGGGCTTAAAAAGGTCGCTATAGCAGAATCACAACATGAATTGAACTATATGCCGTCTCTTTTCATTGACTGAGAGTGAAAAGAGACGGCATATACCGCATATAGTTCAATTGCTATTGTGATTCTGCTAAAGCGACCTTTTTAAGCCCGCTGAGAGGTTTAGGCAGTACTTAGTACTTAAAAGTAAGCAAGTCACTTAATAGGTAATTACCCAGTAACATGGTTGCGCTGTCAGTTTCAATTGCCAGCTGGTCAGTCTGGATTGCGTGTCACCAGTTATGCACCAATTCGCTTGACAAGTGAGGGTGAATAGAATTCATGCCATGTGGTTTGGCATATCTACTAGCATCTGACAGAATTTGCTCGCGTGTGTGAATTTCCCTTTATATAAAGAAGCCTACAAAAATATTGCATACTAAACACCATGTCACATCCATTTTGCCGTTAAAGTGACAACACATATGACCGCGTTTGTAATTTAAATAAGGAGTAGTAATAAATTGACCTTAAAATAACTTGTATTAGTTAATTGTCCAGGTCTTATTTATATACCTACATGACGTCACTAGATGTACCTAGAGCGGGTTCCTAATGTAAATAGTCTATTATTAGATAGTAATTTCTCAATAGCAAAGCGATAGGAGCAAGCACTTGACACCGAAACATTGCTAGTATTGATAGCCTTTCCAATAATTATACATTGAAGTGTTATTTATTTATGCTACAAATATTGGCGCCTCTGTCAGACTAAATCAGTAAAATAATAAAGATAATTTCGAAGCCATTAGATGAAATTCGTGTCTATACATCGAAGTTTATATCTTAGCTTAGCTCACAAAGTAGGTACTCAGAATGTAATTTAAATAGTACTTTCGTTCCAAGAGTTGTGAGTTTGAATGCCGCATGCGCATCATTGTACAGTATACACACACACAAGTATTACAGGTATACAGACGGTACAGGTAAGAAAAGGTCCAGAGTAGAGCTGTTTGGCGGTTAGGGATGCCCAGCTTATGCCCAGCAGTGGGTCATAACAAGCTGACAATGATGATGATGATGTGCATTATGTTTACTTTTGTCGGTGAAATTAAACATCATAAGTAAACCTACTGTTTGATCTCTACAACCCCCTAGACATTTCCAAAGCATCTTAATTCTTTGGGGACCTGAGAGTTTTTCTCTTAAATGCTTCAGGAAACACAGCCTAAGTGCTAACGAGTGCTTTATGGACATGTAAATTTAATAAAACTCAGAATAAATATTTAATCAAAATATACACAGACGTATGCGGAAGATGCTTCTCGATTTTGCTTAGTAGATAGTAACTATTGATATTCTGTGTCTGCTACGCAGAATGGTTTCTGAGGGCTCGATGGCTAGATAAGCCGTTGTGCGATCGAATCTATTCGTAAACGAATATTTTAACATTTTATTAAGTAAGTAATGGTTTTTCAAACTACTTAGCTTGTTCGATGGTGATAATATGTAGGGGAAAAAATGCTTAGTAACGTTTGAACTAAATAAACCTGATATTTGACTAACGGAAACTTGGAGACCCACCAATGAGGTAATGTTGAGGTTCGCGTTTTTGTATACTTAAATAAAACTAATGCTAATGTGACTAAATGTTATTTTGGTAACAACCTTATCTTATTAAAAATAACTTGAGCGGAAAAGTTTGCTTGGATGTTTGTTATGTTACTTAACGAATCAATGAACATAATACAATGTTTTTTACTTGGGTGTAGGTGATTTATAAATAGCTTATACTTGGTCCGGTTTTTATAGGTTAGGTACAAAATCATACAAATAAGATTATGTTTCTCGAAATTCTACTCTAGCAACTTATTATGTCTACGCTAATGGCGTATAAGTTATTTGAGTTCGTGCTTTTATGTTTATCACGTACGGCTGGTTTAGTCTTGAACTATCGAGTTCACCTATCGAATTGCTTTCACTTGATAATTACTTTAACATTACAATGTTCTGACAAATATCATCAAAACTAACATCAAAACTTTCTTTTAACTCATAAAGTAACATAACAATTAAATTATATTCTAATCTAGGCTCGCTCCATCGTCGGGCAAGGAGCGCAGTCAAGAACTAACCTATCATAAATAAAAATAAAATAATGAAAAATCCCCGATTCCCTGAATAGACGAGTAGGTAATACTCGTCTCTGGTAATAAACATGGGCGTAGCTATAGCTTTGTTATGAGGGGGGGGGGGGGGGGGGTGGGGGAGTCTAAGGCTTCCAAAATACAAAGATTGACTAGGTTTCCCCCGAACTTAATGGGGTTCAACAGCTCAAGGGTTCCAAATTTTTTTCTTTTGAAATTAGGAATCCCCTGTATCCCGGATGTTCCATGTCGGATACAAATTATAAATATTTTTGTTCTTATCTACTCGTACTAAGGGGGGTTCGGACGAAAATAGTGTCTAATAAAATTATTGTCAAAAGCTTCTTGGGTAAGTGTACAATCATTTTCATAAGGTGTTGTTTGAGTGAGAGAGCTTTCAATGACAGAGAGCTTTCATTTTGTTACAGTGCTTTAAACACTAGCCCCTCTACTTATAAAATTCTGTTAAAATTGAAACACCGTTTAAACAAATGCCATCCTTTTTTGTTTGATAGTGTCAAACAGTCAGTGTTCAAGTAAGGCCTAATGTGAATGCACCTAACATACGCAAACGAACATCATAATACAAAATATCTAGTGCACCTAAGTAAACCTAACAAGCATGATACGTTTACCTTGCATCCTGAATGAATGGTGTGTAGATGACGGCATGTGGCTTACCTGCAAAGAAACAATGGGTTTTTATAAATAATGCATTATCCATTGTAAATAGTAGATTTATGTTTATTTTTGTGCGCTTTTAGCGAATATTTCATACATGTAGGTAGGTAAACATGAAATTACACCTTTTCCTGTAGGGGTAAACAGAGACCGCAGATTTTTACTTGCTGTGATCTACCTTATTTGCATGATTTATTTAAGCACATTTTATACTTAATTTGTATTTTTTTATGTGCTTGGTTTATCTAAAAAATCAGGCATAAGTACTTGGATTAGCGAAAGCTTATTTAAATTTGTTACAATGTTATTATATCGCGTGCATTCGCTTGCGAGTCATCATTCGAATTTAAATCTAAAATACTTATCATTAGAAAGCGTTTTCTGTGAGACATGAATGTTGAGCAGAGAAAGACACGCACGACATAATAAAGAAACTGGTGGTTAATAAATGACACATAAACATCAAATTCTTCATGACTTTATAGTCATTGTGGCTTCAACAAAAGAGTATTTGAAAGTTAATCTTCACCACTGCAAATAGTAGACTACTAGAACTGCTGTTCATCTACATAGATTATACTCGTAGATAACAATTATTTTTAGAAGGCATAATACCGGATCTATGGAAACTGTTAAATTCTCTTCGGCGTAATTGCTGTTTTTACATCTGACACGGCTTCTTGCTCCGTACAATGGAACTCGGCAATTTGTAGTTAAAAGGGCCTAAAGGGGTCGGAGGCGCAAGCGTGAAAATGTACCGGTGCGCCCGCGCACTCCTCCGTAAAGCGTGACTGGGACAATGACGCCGCTCTAAATGTTTGCATTAATTTATAAAAATATCGGGTAAGTACTCTACATGGGATGGTATTTTTTTGACTATACTATTATTGTATTATATTGAAGGGCTAGTGATAGTGACACATTGGTGAAGAAACGGAATGTATGAAATATGCAGGTATAAAAGTTTCATGGTCAAAATCTATTGTGTGTTCGTATATTTTAGTTTAGAGCGTCCATCATTATTGAAACTCTAATATATTGGTTAGAATTGCGACACCAACAATCGTGAGTCGTACTAGAAATGAAGTTATATTTGCACGCTACGCAATACATATCTTTTGAAGGTTGTACTCGTCACGATCTTATTTATTGGTCAAATATAAAGGAATTATTTCCCGATGTTACATTTCATACGTCAAATGCCTTACTAGAAAATCAGGCTATGCAAGAGGCCGTTAGTATTTTTTTTTCATCACATCATTATCTTAGCCCACTGTCCGCCGTAGCTGGATATTACATAGACATAGAACAATTATGTACCTAAGTGGATTATTAGATGTATGTGTCTGAAGAATAATGGTAACAAGATCATATGGTCAAGTATATTGCAAAAAATAGTTTGCTTCGCGTCTGATGTAAAATTACCACCTAACCACTTATTACTACCTATTATTCGATCGATAAGGAACTAATCAATATAACTAGTAGTTCGCCCCGAACTGAGATCTCGCGCACCGTTGTGTTGATAGCCTAGATTTGGACTTGTTTCTGACTACCCCTATACCTACGTTAAGTGCTCCTTCTAGTGTTTCCCACACAATGATATCTAATGCGCTACCTCAGTATGGTAAAGATTATAGGCATGCATGCAATACATTAAGTCGTGTCGTGTTTATATTCAATAGTTGACCCCGCGAACTTCGTACCGCGCCTCAGGGAAGGCCTCTTAGTTCGAGAAATTATTAAAATAGCAGTTCAATACAAAATGTATGAGAAAATCAATTTCCTCCCCCTCCCTCCCCCTCCCACCCCCCTCCCCTCCCCCTCCCCTCCCCCTCGTCTCCCCCTCCCCTCCCCCTCGTCTCCCCCTCGTCTCCCCCTCCCCTCCCCCTCCCCGTCTCTCTCCCTCCCCTCCCCTCCCCCCTCTCCCTGCCCCTCCCCTTCCCCACCCCTCCCCCTCCCCCTACCCCTCCCCGTCCCCCTCCGTCTCCCTCTATAATTTTGGTACATGCCCAGCCCACTATTTGCAGGAGTTAGCATTTGCATACGTGACAGGTTGCAAGCCCATCGCCGCTATTAGAACGTTAACTGGTTTCCTCGCGATGTTTTCTTTCACCGTTTAGAGCTCGTGTTAATGCGCATTTAAATTTTTCTAATCGAAAAATCCATTGATGAGCACGGCCAGGGTTCGAACTTACGACCTATGAATCGAAAATCGAGCACTCTTCCACTCGGCCAACACGGCTTTTATTTTCAATCTCAAGAAAAAATATCAAGAAGCAACTAAAATCATTGCAAACCAAACCACAACGATGCCACACTCTTTGTCTGATAACCAGACCTACGAATACATCGAAACTCTATGAAACGGGAGCTCTTTCCATACATCCGTTAATTGGTTTTCATCATTTTTATTTTTCTCTGTATTTCAAAAACTATAGAACCTAGAAGAAAACTAAAAACCATTTTGGAATGTATAAATTGAGTACTTTCATATGACACCCCACTCAATATATTTGGGTAACTTTGAAAAAAATTTACCCCCTTGGGAACCCCATATCTTTACAACCCCTTCATCGATTACGCTCATACGCTCCACAGCAAATTTCCATAGCACAACCTATTGACCTATCAAGTTTCATACAGATTGGATAAGCGGTTCGATAGTTATGCGAGAACATAAAAATGAAACATACAAATATACAAACATACAAACATACAAACATACAAACATACAAAGCAAAATCGCCTAACTTGCCACTAAGATCTTCGCTCGCTTCGCTCGCTCGATCGATAATACTAAAAGAGTCCGCTACAGAAACTGTCATTATCTTAGTCTAGAAAATGCAGTTTGTTTGATATAATGGAAGTGGTATTATAAAACATACACACTCATGAGTTGAATCAAGTAGGTGACTCGAGTTTGTTCAGTTGAGTGAGACTATAGATAACTAAGTTTAATATTATTTTCTTACAATGCTTATGAATATAAATATTTTCATCACATAGGTAGCATAATAACCTTCTTTTGCGTCCTCAAATTATTTTATATTTGCTTGTTCCCATTCCATTCATGTCGTTCCATTCATTATACATTTTTGGTCGTAAAGCGTTGAAGTTTAATATGTTAGTACATTATAGTATACTAATATCCAATTGTAAACGTGGAAGAGTAAATAGACAAAGAAACACGATCATCTGAAGAAAATGATTAGTGCTGTTAATATAAAGATGAGTCATACATAGCCCATAAGTACCAATAATACAATTTTAAGGTGTGTAAGACGTTAACCTTTTCATCCGGAAGCGAAGCCTGCTCTTAACCTTCGAATTTGGTTGCTTTTACTACGCTGCATACGCTACATTACTTTTTACGTGGGTGTCAGTGACTATATAGCCCGTACTATGTACTCGAACCGAACGTGATCTGAAAATCGAGGGCCATGCAAATACCGACGACTATGCGAAACATTCCGGCACGAACATTGATAACACCTGAGCATGTATGTACGTTTTGCAATGACAGATACCTAAGTGATAACTAGGAAGCTAGGTAGTTTAACTATTAATGTTATAACTAGCTGACACGGCGAACTTTACAGCTGTATTTTTTTAACGAGTTTTTGGCCCAGAAACCTTCGCGGGCGTCCTCAGAAAACCTACCCTACCAAAGTTTCAGCTCAATTTGCTCAATTTGATTATTCGCTTAGGAACGCATAGAGGACAAACATCCATTTTTATTTATATAGATTTATAGTGCTTCATAGCCCGGAAAATACTTCTAATACTTAACACTTTTTTAGCAATTTTGGGTAATGTTTGTCTACTTTAGCAAAAACTGATAGATCTTTCTATCCAACATTCAGTAAAAAAGTACTAAAGAGGCCTGTAAACGGGCTAGAAAAATTGCATCTTGTTTGCAATTTTATAGACCAATATAGTTCAGTATATTTACAACTTCTGCTATAAAAATTCTTGAACTATGAAATATCTTGACAATATCGCCGATTATCAGCAACTTGGCGCCTACACAATTGCAGCAGAAATTGGTTTAGCCCGTTTAACAGCACCTTTAGTAATATATTTTCATAGTTTCACTGTCATAGTTGTACAGCGATGTTGAAGTATATCTTATAATGGCAAGGGGCACTCTACGAGGGTCCGAGGGGAATGCCAATAGTATCATAAGCATAATGGCTTCTGCATGCGTGCCAGTGCCATAAAGTGGGGCCACTTTCACTTGAACTATGATGTACGTTGTACACCTTTTAAAGGACCATTAGAGGAGAAATTTTAAAAAGTTAAATATTCTTAGGAAATTGACCAAGTTCTGTTTATATCCGGAGTTCCTACGTTGTAGCTTCTTGAGAGGTTTTTCTGAACAAAGTTATAAAAACACTTGATTTATTATGAGGGATAGATAGATTTCATAAGAATTTATCAACAAGTTACTTTTTTGTGTTACGTTATAAATAAGGGAGATTCTCAAAGGTATTAATCACACATTCAGGAAAAACAAATGAAAATGATATGAATGGGTCCGGGGTTTTCCGATATTATTATTACCTCTAACAAATGTAAAACAATATCTCAGAAATAGTGAATCTTAGGAAAAAGTACGTATCAAGGCTTTTTTTAATTGCATGATATGCATTTTGGTCAAAGATATTTTTACGATAAATCTAACCATTTGGCTGAAAAATAAAAAAAAAACGATTTTTGTTACTTTGACCTTAAATAAAAAAATTTGCATACATGGGATCGATGGGGACTTTTCACAGTTTAGTGACAATGGTGTTCCTAACATTCCTACCAATTTTCAGCTTACTGGGAATTTTTACAAGGGTGCACCTATTTTTCGGGCTATTTCGACCGGACTAGAGGTAAAGTAGTTTGGATGTTGTAACTTTTGACTACTCATTCGATTTCAGAAATTCTTTCAGGGTTTGAAAGGTACGCCTGGACAAAGTCGGGTTAGGCCGATATTCACGAAGACATAATTAAGGATGTATAGTATAGACTTGCACGTTAGGAGGCAGACGGTCGGGTCTGCAACATATCCGGCTCTGACCAAGGAGAACTTTCCACAGGCACAGGTTAGCGAATAGTTTGTACGGAGCAATATCGACATGGCGATACCGATAACATCATCGATCCAGCCTTTATGAAGGTTAATATAGTACACTTTATTTAAAACTAGTGAACGCCCGCGGCTTCGCCCGCGTGGACTACTTTTTTTATCACACGGCAACCATAAATTTTTCCGGGATAAAAAGTAGCCTATATCTTATTCCAGAACCTAAAGGACCTACATTCCAAATTTCATTAAAATCGGTTGAGTAGTTATTGAGATACGTGGTAACAAACATTCACACACACACACACTGACTTTCGCCTTTATAATATTAGTAGGATAATAAAGCCCGCGGCTTCGCGGTGGTACCCGGATTAAAAGTAGCCTATGTTACTCTCCAGCCCTCCAACTATCTCCACACAAAAAAACTGTTTTGACGTAAAAGCAGGACATTTTTAATATACCCATATATTATAAATGTCCTGCTTTTATAATATGGGTATATTATAAATGTGAAAATGTGTTTATTTGTTTGTTTATTTGTCCTTTACTTACGGATTATTGAACTTGATATTATGGAATTATATTTTATCGATTACCGACTCTTGTTAAAGATAATTTTGTATTTAATCTTATATCTATAGATCTAATTTTAGATATTATTGTGTTGTTTTAATTCAAAGTTATGAAGCGTATATTTGATAAATATACTTTTGCCGATAAGTCCTGTTTTCGTTAGCCCATATGCTAGATAACAATAGAAAATTATGTGGTCTGATTTGCGATTGATTGTGACTATAACACTATTGTTAATATAAGCTAGTAGTAGTATCTACGAAGAGACAAGTAAAGTAGGTAACATATATTATTTCAAATGAAAATATATAAAATGTTGTTTGGTCTGCGAGTAGACATACCGGTTTGGCATTACCTACTATTTAAGTATAAATATTATACTTGGCATTTAATATTAAAATACCACTAAGAGGCCCAGCAAGGAATCTGAAATACGAATATTAATTTGCCTAATACATACTCAGATAATAATATTGTAAGTAACGTTTTTCTCTGTCGTGCTCTATCACTTGTGCAAAATTTTCTTTGTAAATACATCACAATAATGTAGGAAACAACAAGTTGCGCAAGAGTTGTTTAGTACCATTCAGCTCTTAACATAATACGTAGGAGGAAAACGTAGCGTGCATCGCTAAGATAATGCCCATGGGGAAGTTGCTATAATTATAAATCAAATCAAGGCTTTAATCATGCTATAAAAAGTATTGAATATCCTTGTTTGATGTTCATTGATAATTCCCACCATCAATAAAACTTGAAGAGGATTGTTTCATGCTTAATAACTAAATACTTTAGGGTTATACCTAGTTCTCGTGTCAATTTATGATAAAATTGTTTAGTTTTTCGCAACCGCAATTCAATATACTTCTAGATTACTCCCATTCGATATTTTCTAGGTTCGCATACTGGCCACAGCTGATATTATATTGACATTCAAATTACGATTGCATAATAATTGTATTCTCACGTCATATCCTCAAAATTTCTTTTTTTCAAATCCGTTAAGGCCAGTCATCTCAATTATAATAGTGAATCAGCGCGCGGTTCCACGAAACACTACGTGAGATTCTACAACCGCAACCAAAGTCAGGGTGACCCGAACTATGAAGCAAGACACTATGGCACGACATATCTATACCGACCGTAGACCTAATGAGGGCAAAAATATATATTACTAGCTGCTGCCCGCGGCTTCGCTCGTGTGGTACCCGGATAAAAAGTAACCTATGTTACTCTCCAGCGCTCCAACTATCTCCACACAAAAAATCACGTCAATCCGTCGCTCCGTTTTGACGTGATTCCACGACAAATAAACAAACAAACAAACACACTTTCACATTTATAATAGGGGTACGGATTATACAGCTACAGTGTGTAGTGGCTTGAAATATTAGCATAATATATTAAATTATATTTTAGCTACGTATGTGACGAGCTTTATGCTTCCGTGAATATAGTACTGTTTTTGATGTGTTAACGTCTTATAATGCGATGAACGCCGCGCCGGCTGCATGCAAGAAAAAGTGTCACGTTCCACCTGAGCCGAGCGTGCAAGCGAGAGCGCGGAACAAGCGATAGAGAGCGTTCGGCAATTCAGAAAAGTAGGTAACTATGCAATTTTTCATCAGTTTTACTATGACGTTAACACGTAAAATTATCGTCCGTAAACCGACTTTACAGACAACCAGTTTTTTTTTCTAAAATAAAACGTAAAAGAATATAAGAAAAAAGTTCCTTGCGCATTTCAAATGTTTATTGTCGCGTACATAGTACCTAGTAAGTTTAAAATGAGGTGGTGAATGATTTTGGACTAAGCTTTGCTTGACTTGTGATAAGATGATTAAAAATAGTAATTGCAAATATTCAAATAGCATTGTGTTTACAGTAACAGCTATTGGATTGTGTTTACTAAGATTAAATTATACTAAGATGACACAAATAAAACATGCAGATATAAATAGTAATGTATTTTTAAAAGATGCGGTGAGATATTTTAATTTCAGGTATGCTTGCAGTGATGCACTATAAAATCGTACCTTTAAAGGTTCAAAATGCAAGGTTAAAGAACCGGTCCAGAGATCCACAAATTCACAACCACAATATCACAGTGTATAACGTCCAACACAACCTTGTTACTTAAACTCAAATAAACGATCAAAGTAATAACACAAATGACGTCAAAAGAGAAGTTTGTATGTTATCTTATCAATTAATTGTTTTGTAAAGGTTGTTGCAGACGAGCTGTTCCATCAGCGTTCGGAATACGTATGGGGGCGTTCGATGCCAACTGCTTGTTTTATGTATTGTGGTCATTCGTGACGCATGACGCGACAGATGCCGGCTGACCCGCCGTGACGTCACCACGCCAAAGCCTTTTCGAAAGCGTCACACAGACGGATTTATCGGAAACCTTATTTTGGTTACATTATTTATTACTGGTTCTTACGCAACCTTAATTAATTGCTTCCTATAAAAGCTTAGAATTTTGGGCGATTTTTGGCTTTTGGTGAACTTTTAAAGAATATACGATTGTCGCTAAAAGGAATAACAGTGGGTGGTGTTACCTACTAATGTATTTTGATGCAACGACATATTACTCATTTTGCTGAAATATGTTATGCAAATGTTTTCATCCATCGCTACCTGCGCAAAATAAAATAATATGGAGAAAACATGTTTTTGTAGACAGAGCTTATCACTTTAATTCCTATTTGGCTCGAGGTAACGTCATTTACCAATATAAAATGAACATCATTTGTTTCTTAAATAGTGGTTAGGTATTTAAAGACAGGTTTTATCTGGAATTGTATCCATGCAAGAAGTCACGTAGATAATTATATTGGGTAAATAACTAAAGGGATATCACAATACTAATACTGTTACCACTGGCATTGATAGATTAAATCGTGATTCACCGCCTCATTTACCAACAATAAATCTGCGGGGCTAAAAAGGCCGTTAAAGCAGAATCAAACTCTGAATTGCATACCTACTTGAAAGTGACAAGAACAAAACTGATTACAAATCTTATTATGATTCTGCTATAACGGCCTTTTTAGCCCCGCAGGAACATTCTTTTCGAAACGAGATTTTCAACTTTGAGATGCTCTTGGGCTACCGCTTTACCATTAAACAAATTAAAATTAACAAGCAATTTATTCAAAAATAAAAAAGCCCGGCTGAACTGAAAAGTTGGAAACAGCATTATCTTATCAATCACAAAACAAAATTAAATTACAATTTTATATTATTACGTAGGTATCTAGGGTTCGATCCCGTGCGCATTTTCCTAAACGTTGTTGTCACAGTTGACACACAGATGGCTCTGTGAGTAGGTACCTAAATTAAATGCGTAAGTTATTTCTTAAATATGAGATACTTATCTCCTAAATGGCTGAACCAATTTCAATGCAGTTTGTTCTAAACGTTGCGTGTGACTAAATAAAAAGTTTTAGTATGCGTTTTGGTTAGCAATTCTGTTTAGGGCGAAAAATAGATTTTCAAAAATTTTGAGACTCGATTTAGTCTTCGAAGATGTCATGTTAGATTTTTTAAAAAATTATATTTGATATCAGTCCACCAACCTCTTGATTTTGACATGGATTTTGATATGATAGCGTGATTTTCATTTTGAAAATTCACACATTGTTGCATTTTTTAGCCGCACTATTTGATTTATCGAAATAAAAAGTATCCTAGAGCACAATCGAGATGGAGACGATTCTAACGATACCTCATTCATCAAAATCCATCCAGCTGTTTAGGAGAAACGTGGTAATAAAGAATATTACTTACATACGAACGAACGAACGAACCCACCCACATACATAGAAACGCGCGATCTACATAACCCGGGTGACTTGACAGTCAGCCGGGTAAAAATATTCTTTCATTGATTACACTGGTCAACAATAGTAGATTGTATTATAAGGGGGCAAAATAATATTTTGACGGCGAGGGCGCTTTTTTGAATCCAGAGCGAAGTGAAGGATTCTAGAGTAGAATCCCGAGCGTAGCGAGGGATTCTTTGGTAGAATCCTGAACGTAGCGAGGGATTTAAAGTACGTCGCCCGAGCCAAAAATATATTTTGCGCCCGAGTGATACACTCTACTTTTCATTACAATCTATGAGAAAATAAAAGGGAAGAGAAAAGAATGTGTTAAATCGACGAAGTTCCACTTGAGAAGAGTAATCGGGGATTAAATTTTTTTTATTCAGACGGCGGCCGCGCGCCGGCTGAATGGTGGGCGGTATGTTTATCTGATGGTTTATGGTGATGATGATGATGATGAAAAGTAGCCTATAACCTTCCTCAAGAGTTTAGCTATCAAATACAGAAATATTTTTTCAAATCGGCCTGGTAGTTCCTGAGATTAGCGCGTTCGAACAAAAAAACTCTAGAACAGCCATCAATAGTTCCACGAAAACCAAACTAGATGGCGGTAGTAAATCATTTTCTAGATCGCGCTGACGAAAACGCACAGGATTTTATGAGGTTGGACTTACAATTTTTGTATGGATAGCTAACTATCTATAGCTATGCTAAAACCGCAGAGTAATAAATCTCTAAATGTGATTACAATGGTGGTGTTTTTGGAAGAGTCCTCATTCATCTAGCTAGATTCGAGACTTGAATGTGGAATCTTTGCACCTATGAGGTACAACTACTTTGCAGTGCAAAGTAGTTGTACCTCATAGGTGCGCGGCAAAGATAATTCCGGCGCACTTAAAGGGGATTAAAAACTCATTACTGCCCGCTAAACTTATAAAAAGGATTAAAAACTCATTACTGCCCGCTAAAAGTTCCTTGAAGAGGAATCATCTACTTTGGGCGCACTTAAAGGCGAACAAAGTCGTCCTTTTCGAATAGATGGAATGAAAAATAAACATTTTTGCTTTTTTCCTCGGATTTTTTTTTGTTTCTAGCTCAGTTTGGTGTTCTTATTTTGAATATGATAACAGTTTTTCTCTAACAGCTTTTGTTTTTGCGTTACAGCTAATAAAAAAAAACTATCCCCATTTTCCGATTTGGTTCAGATTTTTATGTTTTGACGGGCACTATAATATATTTTGCTGTTGTTTTTGATATGGCTTCGTTAAGAAAACGTTGTTTGCATAATCCACGATATTTTTGCTATATTTGTGGCTATATATCTTTGAAAAACATCGGAAAACTTTATAAAACTGCGTAAAAACTGCGTATTTTCATCACCTTCTTTAGAATAACATTGTGCTATGAAGACAAACCATGGGTACCTCATTATTGTGTGCCAAAAATATGTTTTTTGCCTGCGACTATGGTCTTATGGAGAAAAAAATGCTTCAAAGTTCGGAAAACCCATGATTTGGCGAGAACCTCAATTTGTTTTGGTCAAAATTAACTTTCTTGGAAACAAGTCTAACAAATTTTCACGAGCTGGAATGCAACATGAGCATAAAAATTAACTTCTTACACTCACAGGAGGAAGGGAATAGTGAGTTTTTCTCACTCTATTCAAAAAAACTGACTGGAGAAGTACCTCCGCCTTACAGAATATCGCAGCCAAATAACATCATTGTTTTCGAATGGTGTTGTGTTTCTGCGGTGAGTAAGGTTACCAGAGCTCTGCGAGGAAGCGCTGCGGTGACAACTGGTGGACCAGTCTTGTCCATTGGGTTTGTCGGCGCAGTGGTTCCTCTTTTAAAGAGACAGCAGCACGAGTATGACGTCCTCTGGTTTCGCAGGCGTCCATAGGCTACGGTAATCGCTCACCATCAGGTTCGTCAGGACCATATGCTTGTCTGCTACCTTAGTAGTATAAAAAAACCCTCCAGAAAATCTGGGCGATTTTAGTAATGAGCAGGATGAAATATTTCATCAAGATATAAGTACGGTCAATAAAAAAGCGTTACCAAGGAAGGTGGGACTCATACATGATGGTCGACTGCTGTTGGAGCTTGCAACGAGATCAACCTGAAGTCGTTCATGCAAGGAAACCATAAAAAGTTCATTTGCTAGTGTTAAAATGGAAATTTTGCTCAAATATGTCGTAATTTTCTAGTAATTTTCAGTAAAATTGAAAAACTGTATATTTCAAAAACTAAAGCTGTTAGCAATGATCCAGTATTTTTTTGTTAATCAGGGACCTATAAATAATCAATAACAGTAAAAAAAAACCGTAGAAAAAAAAATGGTGTTGACCAGTGTTATTCGTTTTTTTGTTTTATTTTATAAGGGAAATTAATACGTCATCACACCTACGCATCCCTCATCTAAATAATCAGATAAATGTATTGATAAGATCAAGCACCATAAAGCAAGGACAAGGAATGATGCTAAGAAAAACCCAGATTATGAGCTGAAATCTATACTTACCTAGACAATTTGCTAACACGCCATAAAAATAGCATTATTAGAAGTAAGGATTAGAAACTGTTTCCAAAGAGAACATTTAAAGACGATTATAATTAAAGTAGGCATTATAACGTATGTGATGCTAATCCAGGATAAATATAAATAAAATACTTTTTCTAACTGATTTTATTCATGTTAGGCTAATGGGGGTTTTCTTAAAAGTGATTATTCATCAATTTATAGATGCGGGATATTTGCTACACAATCTTTGTTTTCCTCATAGGTTTTTACTGACTTGAGATTCTAATAAATCTATAAAATAGGTAGGTATATCTAAAGTTGGGGCCTTGGCACAGGACGTTTTGGATGGCACAAATGGCTCCCCTTATACTCAGAAAAGGGTGAAGTCAGACTGAGGATAGTGATGATGATGTGTAGGTGAATCATTTTACTTTGAAATGTATTTTGTTGTTGTTATACATTCATTAGATTTTTCATCTTACTAAATATAATGATTTTATAATGTTTAGCAAAGGTGATACTCGTAATATCATCATGAAATGACAAGACAATGTAAGATACAAATACTTAGTGCACGTTCACTAAGTATCGTACGTTTTTATTCGTCGATGGCGTATGTGGTCGTACGAGCGTGTTCACACACATGACAGTTTTGCTGATTCAGTAGAAAACAAATTCATTAGAAAATCAATTTAGTAAAAACTATAAATACGGACCTTCTGTGTGAACGTGCCCTTAATGTTAGTTTCTGAATCATCAACTTAAATTAAGAGGGGCTTTACTGTATGAGTCTGACATTTGGTCTCTTTATTAGTTAGACAAACAGTCACAATCTGTTGAATTCATTTCTGCATTTAAATGGAGGATCTGTTGTCATTTCTCGGGTAAAAATAGAGAAAAATATAATATTTAAGTACCCGAAAAATGAACAAAAAAAACCCGTCCATAGCTGAGGTTCGATCTCACAGCCTACGGCGTTGCAGGCCGATGCTCTAACTGCTAAGCCGCTCAGACGACAGCAGCATCAGTGAAATTACAAACTACATTGAACAAGCAATTCTTTTTACGTGAAAATGCCGAGAAAACGAATTTTCCCAGATATGATCCCAGATTGATTATTCGCCCAGTAAAACCCTATACATACTGCAAATTGCATCGAAATCATTAGAGACGTTTTCAAGAACGTGAATACCAATATATATATTTACAAGAATACAAATAGTGCTCGTTTAATAGTATAGGATAAAACAGACAGCAAAAAACATTTTATATACAGATAGTTAGCATATAAGCTCTAGGTAGTCAATTGTGGCATACAAAAGGGTTAAAGCGACAAGATATTCCACGATGAGGATCACGACAATCCAAACGAAGATTAAAATAGAAAATTCAATTACAAGGGTAAGTAAAACAATTATCACCTCGGTTCTATGATGCTGAAAATAGCAACAACTCTGAATGCTAACTCGCTAGTCACATTCTTGGTCATTTGTGAAAATTTTGACAAATACCACAATACCTACTCTAATCTAAACCTATTTCGACTGCGGGCTGAGCATTATAACTTTTCGGAATAAAATCGTAAATAGGCTCATTCATGTTTGTATCTACTCTTCAAATGCCATCGGTCGATGGCAGACCAAAGTGTAAAAAATAATAAGCAATTATATTACACTCTCTAATATGATTAGCACTTTGGTCCCATGATGTTGAAAATAAGTAAATTTGCTCGGTGCTAACATATGAGATACATCTTCGATACAACGTTGGATTTTTTTAACATATTTGTACTAAATAAACACTGATAAATGTTCATGACAACAACATCGACTGACGTACTAGACAGGTGACTCTCAAAGCGTTTAGCAACGTGATGTACATTTATTTACAAAGTGAGTAGAAAGAATAATAATTTAATCAAATGCCTACAAAAGTGATGGTTATAAAGATGCTCTTAGATCCCCTATCAAAGTCATTTCTTGCACTCGCGCTACTTTTACACTATTTTGGTTTGTAGTATTTTTGCCCGGTGACTTCCTTGAATGTGGAAATCAATTTTCTATTGTCAATTTAAAAGTACCTAAGTATACAAAAGAAAATTATTTTGTTTTTTACCTCTCAAGATTATAATGCATGCAAGTGAGGAGGCAAATTTGCCCACACTCAACTGATGCAGTAGTGCCTGGGACATTGTTTGTTAGAGATGGAACAGGTTTGTCCAGCATTTTTACTTAATAGCTTACCTATATGCTTAATCGGTTTTATGTACAGGAAAGACTGTGAGGCTCAACAAGGTTATCAATAAGTACCAGTTTAAAAAAAATATCAAAGCCCCGGTTTTGTATGGAAGTAGAATCGTAATGTTACCTTATGGTAGGGGCTCAGAATCTTTCTATTTTTGAACGGTTAACGACACTAACCCATCCCACCAGTTGACATTTAGGTCGTTCTATAACTGCTCTTCATATTTCAGGGTAACATGTATAATATAAGTGTGGATCACATCAGAATTTAATTTTTGTTTTCGCGATTTTCTTTCATAGTTGAACGTCCTCGATACTTGACATTTAGATATCCAAAATAAACATTTATTTGAGACGGTGAAAATAGTTTTAGTTTTATGTATTTACATTTCGTGTTTTGTTTTTGCGATAAAATATACGCCTATTATAAATTAACTAGCTGCTGCCCGCGGCTTCACTCGCGTGGTACCCGTATAAAAAGTAGCCTATGTTACTCTCCAGCCCTCTAACTATCTCCACATAAAAAATCATGTTAATCCGTCGCTCTGTTTTGACGTGAAAGCAAGACAAATAAACAAACAAATAAACACACTTTCACATTTATACTATGGGTACGGAGGTACGGATTATAAAACTAGAATTTTCATTCTTTGAGATCATTCGTCGAATCCCAAAATAACAGAGGGCGCCCTTACCGATTAAAAGGAGTCGTTGCGAACTTGGGGCAGAAAGGATTACTTATGTCAATTGTTCCAATGACCTAATTCTTTTCAACGTAGAAAATGAAAAGGCAAATCTTATAAGAAAAGAATACGAATCTCGATATTTTTACGAAGAAGTATATTTTTAATTTAGTGGCGTTATTAATAAATAAGATTTTTTTTTTAAATAAATTAATACAAAATAGTTTTTTTACACCAAAAAATTACCGATAATAAAGCCAGTCACACAAATATTTCTGGTTGTTGCAAACTATCTCGATAGTTTGCAACAACCAGAAATATTTGTGATATTGATAAAATATTATGCATAAAGATGTCTCGACTTACCTATCTCTAAATTCAATGGTCTGATCCAACTTCCACAATACGTCAGATTGTTTTTACAGCGAAAATAAATGCTATATCTTAAATGAGAATCTTTTTATTATTGTTTGCTTTTGGTTAGTGATAATGATAAGAGAACCATATAAAAATCCTTACCACCTGCGATTCGAGAAAAATCTAAACAACATGACATTAAATTAAAGTATGAAAATATGTAGGTAATAGTAGATACAATCTTTATGATTGTGTAAAGTAGAATTATGTTTATGGTTTAATTAAAAGTACAATTTATTATCATGTTCCCATTATTACAATTTTAATTAAACACTTTTTGCACAGGTATAAAATTAAGAAATTGTTAAATGTTTAGGAATTTAGTCAGTTCGTACTCTCTGAAATCACTATTTTCAATGGGTAATTTCCAAATTTACCGAAAAAAGGAAATCAGGTTTCTAAACCAGCTTCATAAATAAATCGTTGCCCTTTCGAAGTCCCAGCCTTTCACATGACACAACGGTTGACATCGGGCTCTAGGTTAATCAATATCCCTTAAAAATGTATGAGTAGAGCAATCATGTACATTACCGATGGCACGATTTGATTGAACGATTCATGATGAATAAACAAATTACAGAACGAATAGGAAAAGCACATTACGTAAATGAACTTGATAAGTGGATATAGTTTTTTTCTTGTGCGTCAGACTTCAATGATAAATTCTTATAATGAACAGTAAAACAGATTAGGATTTGACCGTTGCTGCAGCGTTACTGGACTATATCACGTTTATATACGTCGATTCGTGTCATTTATCTACACCTACTTTTAAGGTACCTATACAAGCTTAAAAATTCGACCCGTCCGTTAGAGGTTATAGAAATAGAACAATTAAAAGTAATAATATGGTACGGGTTAAAATTTATTACAATATTCGGGCACTACATCACTAACGGCCACTTGACACGCCATCGTGAAATATTAACGACCACCATACTGGCCAGTACGTTTTAGTAACGCAATCAAAACACTTAATCAGAAACAAACTGCTATTCCCATCACGACAACTTTACTCAAAATAAGCACAATATGAGTTTAATTCAATTATAAAGATTCTGAAAACGATTTTTCAATTTTTTTTTCGATTTCGAGTTTATACCATAATGAAATCAAGTGTTCCTTTTTACTAAAAACTTTATTTTGAAGCACGATTAGATGAGTTTCAAGTTCGTCAACATTAAGCAAGTCAGAATAATTTCATTTTGGAATACTTTTAAAAATACAGCATAAGTATTTTACGTGAAATAAAAGAGAACAACACAAACCCAGCTGAATCAACAATTTCAAGTTCACAGTTGACATCACAGTCGGAATTTTTCTTTGTTATATTTATAGGTAAGTACTTACTTACTTATCTGCTACAATATAAATATAATCTGAATAACAATAATTTATATCCTACCTTGTACGGATTTCGAAAGATACAGATGAATTCAAAGTACTTACTACAATATTAGACAATTTAGACAGGATAGCAATAATTTAGGATTTTGAAGACATGAACGGGATTTTCAGCAAAGATTTCTATCAAACCCTATTGGAACTCCTCGGGCCCTACTATATTTTGAAACCCCCATTAATATTGGATCGAAAGTCATTAGTGACAGATGTTAATCGACCTTCTAGATCGGAGTGAATACCCCATTATCACGATGAAAGTTGATGAAGTATTTTCGGCCAGTAAACTAGTAGGTTAATTGTAATGTCAATGAGCCGAGAGGATGAGAACGCAGTAACGTCTATGATGTGCGACCCAAATTACAGCAAATTAAATGCCGACACGACCGGACCTGAGGTGCATGACTTAGTAAATCTGTTAGTCCAAGCAAAGCTAAATATATTGGACTTGAAGAATCAGTTTGGGAGTAGGGACCAAGCACAACAACTGTGTTCGTCGAAATGGATGTGAATAAAGATAGAATAGTAGTTTTGAATTATTTATGAGTGAACGTCATATTAAATGTAGGCAACAGAAAATATTTTTTTATATAGGTAGGTTATTGTAATTATTTCCTACTCAATACACTTATGATATATTATATACAATATACAAGATTTCTTTACAATATTACGCCCTACTGAAACAAAAATTGCGAAAAGACGGACGGATTTAAATGACAACGGTCTTCTGTCTCTGTCTCTGGCGCTAACCCCCAGCTTTACAATACCAATTGCTGAAAATAATTTTAAAAGAGAAAATTATTTAATTTACACGCAGAAGCATGATGAAGCCATAACGGAGGGAGGTCATTTTTATGCTGAGTCAGCAGGCCAATACATGAATGTTTGTAAGTTCCATCGACTACCCAAACGGCGAGGCTTGGAGTATACATATAGTATGGATATTATCACGAAGTAATTGTAAAATTCCATGGAGGCACTTGTCAGTATCTATTCTACCAGCACAGTGATTGTTGTGCCATTATGAGCTAAACATTCAAACAATAGGCCCTTCATAATAATTGAAACGATTAGGCACAATCTAAACGAGCTAACAAATTAAAGGAAAACAATAAAATGTATGATGAAATTCTGCTGCAAGAACTTTTATTAACAATCATTTAGAGTTTGTATTATTTTACTGAGATTATAGAGGTTCATATAAGTATTAAATCGGATGACAGATAACGTACATCCAAAACGAATGTCTAGAAGCATTAAATGCTTGAATGATAGGCTGCATTAGTCGTTTTTGTAATGAATGACAAATAACAGTTTGCATAAAAACCAACCAAAACGTATAAGGTGCAGCGGGGCAATTCTGTCCGAAAAATTTTAGTCAAAATTTTAAACTTCAATGCTCTCGTTCCTTATTGAGTTACGCTAATTCTGAAAAATTGGTGACCTGTAACCTTTATCTGCCTTTTTCTTTATTGTATTTTTGTTAAAGAAAAAGCGTATTTAAATGGTGAAATAACACAATTTTTACTAAAAACTGGAAAATGCCAGAATAGCCCCTCAGCGGGGTAATTCCGTCAGGTGGTGATATTATTCGAACCAATGATGCTATGATACTAAATCCAAGAGCTTTACAAACTAGACAACATAATACACTTGAATTTGAACATTCTGATCTCCTACGATGGTCCAGTTTCTATAAAAAACCTGTTAGAATTTTTGTGGGGTAATTCTGGCATCACTCTTTAGTCTCCCATACATGCTAGTGTTGGGACCCTGACTATCGATAAACGGAGTTTACGCAAAAATCTCGCGCAAAAATTATGTATGAAATGTAGTTTGCCCCGAACTGAGATCTCGCGAACCGTAGATCACTTACATTTGGACTTTCTTCTGATTACCCCTATACTTTCAAGTGCTACTACTGCCAAGTATGTCTATTGCGCTAGCTTGTCATCCTACTAATATTACTAGTAGTTCGCCCCGAACTGAGATCTCGCGCACCGTAGATGGCTTACATTTGGACTTTCTTCTGACTACCCCTATAATTTCAAGTGCTACTACTGCCGAGTATGCCTATTGCGCTAGCTCTTCATGGTAAAAAATACTAGCATGCATGCAATACAATAATGTCGTGTCTAATTTTTCATTTACTTATTTCATATTTATGAATTCTCGTCGTATTTCTAAAGTATACGTCCTAGAATGAAAATAATAACTATTTTGGAATGTACAAATTAAGACCTTTCATTTGACACCCCACTCAATATATTTGTTTATTTAACTTTTTTTACCCCAATTATTTTCATTCTTTATCAAAAATTTTTTTATCATGAAAATAAATCAAGTAGCATCTAAAATCATTGCAAACCAAACCGCAACGATGCCACTCTCTTTTTAAGACCGACCAGTCAATGAGCTACGAAGACATCGAAACTCTATGAAACGGGAGCTCTTGCAGCTCTGGTTTCGTAGTTTTTGTTCTTTGGTCGTATTTCAAAAACTATACATCCTAGATTAAAAATAAAAACCATTTTGGAATGTACAAAATAAGCCCTTTCGTATGACACCCCACTCAATATATTTGGGTAACTTTGAAAAAAATTTACCCCCTTGGGAACCCCATATCTTTACAACCCCTTCATCGATTACGCTCATACGCTCCACAGCAAATTTCCATAGCACTACCTATTGACCTATCAAGTTTCATACAGATTGGATTAGCGGTTCGATAGTTATGCGAGAACATAAAAATGAAACATACAAACATACAAACATACAAACATACAAACATACAAACATACAAACATACAAACATACAAACATACAAACATACAAAGCAAAATCGCCTAACTTGCCACTAAGATCTTCGCTCGCTTCGCTCGCTCGATCGATAAAGGCGAAAGTCCGTGTGTGTGAATGTTTGTTCCCACGTATCTCAATAACTACTAAACCGATTTGAATGAAATTTGGAATGTAGATAGATAATGACCGGGAATAGGACAAAAGCTACTTTTTATCCCGAAAAATGCACGGTTCCCGTGGGATAAAAAAAATAGTAGTGCACGCGGGCGAAGCCGCAGGCGTCCGCTAGTGGTAAATAATACTGGCAAGCATGCAATGCAATACATAATGCTGTGTCTAATTTTTTATGAATTCTCGTCGTATTTCTAAAAGTATAATATGTACATCCTAGAATAAAACTGATAACTATTTTGGAATGTACAAATAAAGACCTTTCATGACACCCTACTCAATAAATTTGTTAGTTTTTTTACCCCCTTGGGAACCCAATATTTTGACAACCCCTTCATCGATTAAGCTCATATGCTCCACTATACATTGCCATAGCACAACCTATTGACCTACCAAGTTTCATGAAGATTGGATGAACGGTTCGACAATTATGCGAGAACTAGAATTCATGAAACATACAAACATACAAAGCAAAATCTCCATACTTGCCAGTAAGATCTTCGTTCGCTTCGCTCGCTCGATCGAAAATTTAATGTGTGTCGACTATGGTTTAATTAAGCTCAAATAAAGCCACAAACAAATACTTATGCAAAGAAATGTCGCATTAGTTAACCCCGAGATCTTCACTCGCTCGATTAGTTAAGTATTATTTTTATCGATGTTTACTTCAATGCTGTGGACATCACTGGTTTTTGGCAACTTCATACAAAATCGGTGGGGCAATTATGGCAACCGATTTCGATAAAATTACATAAAATCAACACTTTGTGGGGTAATTATAGCGGATGCAATAACACAGAAGAAACAATGAGTAGAAACGAACTAGTACGATTAAAATAATCTCCAGTCTAAAATACACCTCCTTAGCTTGTTCAATTTTCAATTAAACCGCGAAAACCACTTAATTATTACAAAAACTCGAGGGGCTAATATTTTTACACCCTCCGAAAAATAGGTGACTGTCAAAATGATGCTGTCAATCAGTCAGTTTTTGCGCTAGAAATGCCACCTATCGTTTATGAATGAACAAAACATTTCTCTACGCGTACATAGATGTCTCTTCGAGGTATAAGTCATAGAACGAGAGATATAACCATGTGACATAATTACCCCGCTGCCAGAATTGCCCCGCTGCACCTTAATGGTTCCTGAGATGATGCCAATATTTCACCCGAGACATTAGCCATGTCTTTTTTTTATTTGTTTGATAAATAAACAAGTGTGACATTAACAATTAAAAAATCACTTTATTATTTTTGCAAACATAGACAATAATAATAAAATTGGGTCCGTCTTAACTAAAAGTATGGGAAATATCGATACTGCTATCAATGTAAAAGTAAGGTGGAGTGCCGTAATTGCAACTGTCCGGTAATTGAAACTGGAGTCAATAACTCCCTCTAGGATCACATTTTTGAACATCAATAGATGTGGTATTGAACTTCTTCTAAAAGTCTCAATCTAAAAATATAGATGGTGTTGATAGGACCAAAACTGAGCGAATGACAGGCCTTTTTGTAAAACTGCCAATTTTTCGGAAGTGACGCCGGCGCCGCTCGGACGCTCTTCGTAATTTATTTAAAAAAAATGTTTTTCGTGGTTTTTCGCCGGTGTGTTCACAGTGAGAGTGATTATAAGACACAGTAAGTTGTTTTTTATGTGTTTGTTGTATTCTACGATCTATCTACTCAGAGTTATGGTTGTAGTTACATTTGCCAGACAAAAAGTGCATAGTCTTGTAATTGTAACCATTTTGTTTCTTTTTCGACAGTTGCAATTTAACGACCGGTTTTGTATGAAGTTTGAAAAACCTAGTGATGTAACAATGACGATGAATATGTCGATACGTAATATTTTATTGAAAGGGATACTATCTACTTCCATATTATGCTATGAGTTCTTAGCAATTAGTTTGAGTGATTGAGTCCCTTCATTATGTTGGCGCTAGCGGACCCCTTTCCAAAGCCGTTCAATATGTGAAACGAATATAAAAAGGCTCTTTAACTTCTAAAATATTACTTATTGCGATTTAAATAAAGTTAGAAAAAATAATTAGTAAAAGATAATTGAAGACTTTAAAGATAAGAGTAAAAGAGGCTGTTTCATAACTAAAAGATTACTGTGATTAAAATAAACATCGAGTCGATAAAAATCACGATAAGGTTCCCATCACTATTTGTAGTAAAATAATTGCAATTACCGGTTTCTTTGCTGAAAAGTGTTTTCGCGCAAAATTTGACATTAGTAGCAAGGGCATAGCTATATAAATCGAAAGAACGATATTCAAGGCATGTGTTCTGTATTTTCCAGTAGTAAGCGCCATAGAAAAATAAGAAGTAAAAACAAGTAGTTGCAATTACCCGCAAAAACGGGCAACTATTGCTCCCTCTCTCATGAATTTATGCAATAGAATTGTATTCTTTATCGCTTTACTTTATTCATAATAATGATATAAATCTACATAAAATTTACTATAGAACAGATCTTTCAAAAATTACATTTCTGATACAAAATATAGAATTATCAAGCGATGAAGTTAGGACTCCACTTTTTTTAGTTGCAATTACGGCACTCCACCTTATAAGATTGGCGATTACACAAATAACCGATTTTCATTAACAGAAAACACTCAAATGAGTCGCATCAGCAGTAAATTGAAACGTTTTCCTTTAACAGCCAATCGTCAGAGCTGTTTAAATGGAAATTTTCCGCCATTAACCAAAGTACTTGATAAGTATCACTCAATACAAATACATAAATATCGAAAACGGTAGACCTATACTTAGTTATACTGTCATTTCCGTTCGTTCTCCTTTCGCACCCTTCGCCATTTATAACTGTAGGAACAATCGCGAGAGCTGAAAACCTATTATAATCATCATCAAAATCTATATTTTTATTCAAATGTGAATTTTCCTTTGAAATATAATAAACTCGCACCTGTTTCAATTACAAGTTTAGTAAAGAAATGAAGATAAATGTAAAAATAAATAATAAATAAATAAATGAAGATAAATCTATGTTTGACTGGCCTATCAGCTCAGTTGGTAGTAGCTCTGCCTTCTGCGCTGTAGGTCGTGGGTTCGATTTCCACCCGGGACAAACATTTGTGTGATGAACATGGATGTTTATTCTGTGTCTGGATGTTGTAAAGTATTCTATGTATGTATTTACAAATATACACCGTTTATTTTTGGTCAGTTTAAAGCCGGCGTCTACGTAATTTATATCGATAACCTTACTCAAAAATAATAATAAATATGAGATCAATTTTTTTGCAATTAATAATAACACGAATCATACGCGATAATATGAGAACCGATAGTAGTAGTACTATTAAGTTTGTCGGATCGACTCGTCGTCGTGGACGCGGTCATTCACATCACAATCTATCACACATTCACATCACAGCTGTTTGCTACGGCGTAGAACTACTCTCAGCTAGCGACTACGGCGTAGAGTCTACGAGGCCATTGGCTCTGCGCGCCTACGACACCTTACCAAGTGTTTATCTCACTTTTGTTAATCTTTTCAACTATTCGATTTCCTATGACACGAATACGATTAAGTAATAAAAGCAGTGGGTGCTGGCTTTAAACTGACCCATAATTAACAGTGTAGGTATAAGTATTTTATTAGTTATCTGGTTCCCATAGTACAAGCTTTGCTTAGTTTGGGGCTAAATGGAGCTGAGTGAAATGTCCAGCAATATTTATTTATTTATATACCTATGTTACTTTAATGATTATTTCCGCATTCTACAATTATAAAAGTTTTGTAATTTACATTGAACTATCGAATACCTCCCAGGTAAGGTTCGATTAATTGCCGTTGTTCCAGTTAAATAAGACATGCAAATATGGACCCATTAGTAGAGTTCACATACGGTGTTACCAGTTACACCTATGGGCAATGGTCGTTCAAACATTGTTTTATTTATCTGTTCCCCGTAAATGGAAATCACTTTCAAAAGTACACACGAAGTCAGAATCTACCTACACGGTGGTCACTACTCACTGGTCATGCCGTGTGCAACTCTTTTAAGTAAACACCGTGACTTCATAATGCGTGATTCTAGTTCATTTAACTAGCTAGTATAAACAGTTTTTAATACACCAAAGGAAATGTAAAGATAGAACTAAAACTGGAATTGGTAAAAATTAATATGAATTTTTTGTGTTTTTTGTCTATAGTCGTATTGCTCATTATACGGACTAAAATTGAAGGAAAAAATGTCATTTTTCCTTCAATTTTGATTAGTTTTGATACGTTTTATGTCAAAATTGAAGGAAAAATGACATTCTTTCCTTCACTTTTAGTCCGTATAATGAGCAATACGACTATAGTCTGTAGATGCGTATTATTATAATCTTACATTGCCTGAATACTTTTTCCTTGTTGAGTAGTATTTTACATTTAAGTTTAATTCAAAAAAGGTGTTGGCAGTATTGGTTAAGTAGGTTTTTATGCCACTTTATTATAATTAAACGTAGTCACATGGCATTGAAGATAAAGCAAATCGATAGGCAAATGAAAGAAACCATGACTGTCATTTTCTTTAAAACATGATCGCAGTCACATTCTAATTTGACGCTATGAAGTTGTTTAAGTCCGACAGATTCTTCACTTCACTTCTTCTTTGTGGCTACTGTGTTCCAGTTTTCAAAACTACACGAATTATTTCCATTTTCTTGGGCTAAATAGGATGTCGATTGCTTGTCAATTTTTGGCATGTTTCGTATTTACTTCCACGCCAAGGAATGAATGAAATGAAATGAAATTTAATTTGTATAGGCAACAAACATTCCGGTATAAAGTAATTTCACATATTCTTACAAAGAATCAATGTTTCAATGAAATTGAGAAGTATTTTCAAGTGGTGCTAGTGATATCATTATGAAAATGAAACCTCTAAGTAACTATTATTATAGGTACATTTGAAATTAAATAGCCGAGCGTGAGTCGAGTTTTGAAATGGTTCGATGAACAGTCACGAGAAAACTGCGCTGAGACGAATTTACTTGACGATTTCCAACGAGTGATCGAGCGTGGCCGATCGCATTCGATCGAAAATAATAACCTGCGATACTAACGGTTTGTGACGAATGCAATTTCTGTATATTATTCGATACTTATGACTCATAGTAGGTATTATGTAGGTCAGCTACTTGTGTCAGCCAGCTCCCAAGTATGCCCCTAAAAACAATTGGTCTACGGTAGGTAGTCCATTAAGTGAAAAATTTGTAGATGAAGCAAACTAGATGTAGACATAGACATAGACACATCATTTATTTGCTACTAAGCACACAAAATATACAGTGAAACGTAATAATTAAATAATGTCAGTTCAGATCCAGTAAATATAACAAAAAAAGGAAAAAAACAATAAATATTTTTATTGCGGTACGGGGTTTATGGGGGCGAAAAATCGATCTAACTAGGTCTCATATCTGGGAAAATTCGTTTTCTCGGCATTTTCACGCAAAAAGATTTACCAGTGCAATGTGGTTCGTAATTTCAACGGAATTTGTTGAGACCAAAGTGGCCTAGTGGATTGGGTGTTCGCCTTTTTGTAAGATTTTTTTTTCTTTTTCTTTTTTAATTTTTCTCTATTTGCACCAGCTCGGTCGCCCAGATAGTACATAATACGTGGATGAGGACACCAAAGGATGTTTAGCTTCTTTGTTTTCCAATTACTTATATCCCACTTTAAGAATCCCTCGTTTTTTTTCTTGTTGCTGTAACTTTTTGTTACCTATTTAAGTATTTAATTTTACAAAGCAGATTCCAACTAACGAAGCCTAATAAAAATCTAGATTTGTAATCAAATATGTATGTGAATATAATATCATGAATGTATCTATATATCATGATATGTATACATATATCATGCATAATAGTTAAAAATAATCCGTAAGTAATATTTTCTTTACAACTTTACACACTTAGCATGCATTTTGTTTTTCTATGACAGACATGCTTTTAAAAAGTAAAGTACATAAGGATACATATTATTCCCCTTGACTGTACCTTTACGCATGTTCGCAAACCAAGTAGGTAACGTCCGTGGAACGAACGCGGTGATAAGCAGATTGTTATGTAATCTGAAGTTTAATGCATGAAAAACTAAAATTAGCAAAGCGACACGCATGTTGAAAAACTAATAAAAATGGGACATTCAGCATGTTACGAGTTTACGGTATGGGACAGGTAATCAAAGCGGTATGGATTTGGTGTTTTTTTAAACTTATTACTTAGGTAAGTACTTAAATGTTTTGAGATGCCAGCATAGTAACATAATAGCAACTGTCACTTATTTGACATAATTACATGTTAGTAACATTTTCTGTCCTATAAATACAGACTAAGTAAGTACCTACCTAATAACTTAAGTAATAGTTGGACAATATCATCCTTTCATTAGTTTTGACGATTGTCAAAACTAATGAAATCGCATGAAATATAACAAAGGTTGAGTGAGTATTACATAACAAGAAAAAACAAGTCCATTAAATACCGGCTCACTGAGCAGGTTTCTACCAGTTGTTTATTCACGTCTACGAAAAGATGAAAACCAAAATCAATTCTATTACTTAATCTAATAAAGCCATACTTTGCTCAACCTATCGTGCATATTTTACAGTTGAAAGGTTTCCTTAGGTTTCCTAATTTTGTATAAGAATCAGGTAATTTAAAAATATGTCAGCGGTTTTCCCCTAAGAAAATACGTGCAATTAAAAGATGTCATTATCTTTACGGCTTATTCAACAATCTCAAGAATACCAATAAATCTTTACGAAAAAAAACAATAGATTAACTAGCTTCAGCTGAGTGTAATGAAATGAAGATGTTTTCGTGAAAACTACTTCGATATCAGCGAAGGTCGGATAGAAACAAACAGACAACGCTTCAAGGTGCCAATAACCTATAATAATTATCAATCTACCTCTCGATAGTGACCTCATTGTTTTAACAAACAGCATTCGTGTTTTTCCGTCAACGTGAGAAGAATGGGCATTTGTTCGATTAATTACTTTTTTTTATTATTGGCATGCACTTGTGGTATTATTATGCTTGGTTACGTGATTGTTATGGTGATAATTTGTAAATTTGCCATGTTTTTTTTTTTCATTCTAAACTAAAACCTTTGTTGGCCCACCGTAGGTACGTTAGGCGCTGCGCAAATGTAGACACTTTTGTGTCTTGTATGGGACACAGGCCGAAAAAGGGCAAAAAAGGGCTACTGGATATCTTTGCCTAATGAGATCCGATTTCGATGGTTCTTTATTTATAATTTTTAATTTTTATAGTGTTATACCACACTTTGGTATTTCATTAGAAATGAAAAATCTTATCAAAATTTTCAACCTGACGTAATAAGGATTCTGTGGCCGAATAAGGCACTCGCTTGTATCATTGCGGGTTCGAATCACGTCGGAATTGAAAATTTTGATAAGATTTTTCATTTCTAAGGTTCTATATTTATTTGCAATGAAAAATGAAAAATGTTACCTTCATTAAGTTAGTTTTATAATTATTTGGTGAAGATCTGATGAGGATCTTCGACGTGATGAGCTGAATAGCTCCTCAAAGTGCAGTCAATTGCTCATTTTTAGATTTCTACCTGTGGAATCGGCATTTAACTAGTAGGTAGAGATTGATGGAGCACCTGGGACCAATTTCTTAAAACTTTGGTGAAGATCTGAAGAGGATCTTCGGCGTGATGAGCAGAATAGCTCCTCGAATTGCATTAAATTGCTCACTTTTAGATTTCTACCAGTGGAATCGGCCCTTTAACTACTAGGTAACTATTATCATCACAAAAATAGAAAAAAAAATCGCTTCTGTTCGCAGGACTAGTCAATATGGAATCGGCCACTCCCTGCGCAGACGTAGACACTTTTTGTGTCCAGTTGCTTCCACTTGACACATACCGATCGCCTATCAAGGCTATCAAAAAGTGTTCGGTGTAAGCTTGGTGTAAGCAACTGGAAACTAAAAGTCGTCAGTTGAAGACAAGTAACATAACCAATTTCCTTACAATTGTACGGCGCTACTACGGGTTCGTGTGGTGTGCCGTGCCGTGTCGGTAACAGCCAACCGACACGACTGTGTGCAATTGCCGCTACCGGACACAGCAACTACGGTTTACACAGTGATGTTGCGCCCCGTGTCAGTAACAAAAAGTGTCTGCAAACGTGTCAAACGTTTGCGCAGCGCCTTAGACTAGCTAAGCTAGGCAACAGAGTCATGGATCCCGTAGGTATCATTTAGTGATAACAGATATGATATGTAGATACCTACAGAAATTCTGTGTTATTCAGAATACCAATTTAAAGTTGAAAACCCGAGAGATGCTTACATGACATAAATTATAATTTAACACTCAATTTCAAATATTTACGACATGAAACATCAATTAAAATTAATATCAGTTCGACTAATGTGATTAAAATACCTATACACTTTAAATTACACAAATATTTATTTATAATTTGCTTGTTAGGTTTTGTATTGACGGTGTAATTATTACGAGTATAACTCTAAAGCATAAAAGTGTTTTGTTTACTTGCATTTAAATACGTTTCATGACGTTTCCTAAGAAAATTTATACATTCTTGGTAATAAAGGTAAACAGTAGATACAGATAGTGAAAGAGATATAAATTAGCGTCACGTCATTTTGTTTGTCTTGATACCTAAGTCATAGTCACATTGAATGGATTTTCAATTTTCTGTTTGGTGTTTGATAAGAAATGACATCAATGTACTTGAGATCATAATCATGTTAATCATCACTGTCACCACAGACTAAACTAGAAGTAACCAATGAGAACTAGTTCGAATTTGACACTGACAGATCTTCAAACAATAATGCTGATAATATGCCATTAGTACTACAATAATTACCACATTCTAACAAGTATCTAATTTCGTAGGATCTAAGTAGGTTACCTCACACCGTCGGTCGCTCGGACATTGCACCTAAGTCTTTATTGCCTTCGCTTTCAAAGGCGACTGTAAAATTTAGCATCGTAAACCATTTGATTACCCATACTACAGTAATAGCGTCAAGAAAAGTACCTTTCTTTAAAATTACTTACCATTTAGGTATTTCATTAAATATTCAGATATTCAGAGATTTGAGATCTGACAAATCAAATAAGAGTTTTATATCCCTAGCAGACCGGGTAGACAGAAATAGTCTTGCTACAGAGAAAAAAAAACTTGATCTAAACAACAGCGCCACCTATCGGGTCTAACTATAGCCACAGAATACTAGTACTACGCTATAGCTAAGAACTGTTCATGCTACTAACCGTATTAAAAAAACAACAACACTGGTCAAGCAGTTTACGAGAAAAATTACGAACCACCGCACTGTGATGAACGAAAAATGTGAAAAAAATGAAAAAGTTAGAAAATTACGGGTTCCCATAAAACTACCCTTTCGAGTAGCTTTACAAACATACCTACCTCCATAATTTTAAATAGGTAAACGCTACTAAGATTTTTATTTTAAATACTAGCTTAGTCTTTATTCGAATTCAAATAATAAAAACCGCAGAAATAAATAATCTGAAAATAAATCTCAGTTCAAATCACGCGGTCACAAAGTAGTCAAAGCCTAAATATATTTCTATTGATCAGTGTACCTCGAACATCCCCATTGATCACGTGTTCTCATTACAACCGCTTTTCCCTGTCACAAAAGTGGGTCGTTCGTAACGGCAATTATTTCCTGAAGCTAATATTTAATCTCCTCATGGCATAGAGTGACTATGGCTTATCTAAATGAATGAATAGTAAAACGTTGCACACAGCAGATTTTATATTATGAAATGTAAATCTTGACAGATCGCGCCCATGAGGACTACACACAGCGAATATTAATTAAAAAATATATATGCGCTTAGTATTGCCACATTGCTTAGTAGATGCGCTTTAGTATTTCCCGAAAACAAAAGAAACCGTATCAATAACATTAAATTATGGCTACCAACGCGTGCGTGTGATGACAATTATCGAAATGGTTTCTGAATGGAATTTGTATCGACATGTAAGCTCCATGGTTGTTATTATGTTCTGGCTGGTCTCGGCTTTGTTTATAGTGTGCTGTAACATTCACGCATGCATAGCATAAAATTGTACAATGCCACCCGCTAGGACGTGATTCGCATAATGCATGCATGCATATACCTAGCTCGAGGGTTTCCTGTCGAACCTGTTATACTAAAACTCGTATATAATTTTAATTAAATGTTTTTGAATTTGTTTTACATATAACCTTTAATATGTTTAAATAAAACGATTAGTAAAGTCATTATTTAAATAGGTTAACAATTTCTGATTTGAGTGCCATAATGGTGGCTACGCACATGGTGCAAAATCTGCAAGTGCTGCGGCCCCCTCTTTTAGATGTGACAACGCGTTAACGTTACTCATATTAAAACAAATCCTAGGTTTAATAATAATAGTAGTATACTTTATATTTTTTTACATAGGCATGATGCATTCATTCGAATCACAACTTCATTGATTACGTACCTACCAGTCTCAGAAAGCGCGCACCAACACATTGGCGATATGATTAATACCAATTTATCCAAATATTTTTGTACTTTACAATTTTGTCCGACAATAACATTGAAATATAGACAAACCATGCAGAAATCACGAAAAAAATTCAAAGAACGTTTAAATTACCTACCTATTCTTGAGAACAGCTGTATGGGAATGTTTTAAAAGACAAGAAACAGGCAAGTAGAATTAATTGCAATGACAATGTTTAATTGTTTTTGGCTTGTAGAACCTGTAAGCGGTAAGGCCAGATCAAACTATAGAAGGTTAATTACGTTCCACAAATTACGCACACATTCGAGTAAACGCTGTTTGAACATGCCACCGCAAACTTGAGGTAGTACGATTAAATTAAATAATATTCACAAACCGTCTACACGTTCTTATTCTTACAGATAAGAAACTCCATTTGTGGATTGAAATCGCTCTGCACTGAAAATATATATTTTTCTTAAATTGAGAATCTATATGTAATTGAATTAGTCTACTGGCTAAAGCACATTATCACTAAAATTTGTAAGAAAAGTTTCAGAGTTTTTGGAAATTCGAATCTACACACTCGTATTTATCACATGTAGTTTAGTTATACGAGTAATATGCAGCCTTATTTGCCTAACATTACTATGGAAACGAACGGTCAAAACACTGATTGGCATTTAAATATCACTTAGGAAGAATCACGCGGTCTATATTAGGTACTCAGTACAATCAATTGTTGAGATATCGTTACTACTTCAATCATTGAATGTTTTCTTCTAGTTAGAGATCTTAAGAAACAGACCATGATTTCTTAAAAATGTTTACACTTTAAAGAACTAGGACTATAAAATTTACATTTTGAATAGACAAAATCTCTAAGGACTTAACTCACGTGATTCGGAAAGCATTTTGTATATAATGTCGTATATTATACATATGCAGTAAATAAAGAAATGGATATGTCTAATTTTATTAAATTTTATAAGTACTCACCATCTAATTTATAGATTTTTTGTAGTGGTGGTATGAATAAATGCTTTTTCTTTCTTTCTTTAATTGTTTATCTTGCTATTGTACATGTTAACATTACCAGTGCACGTGTACTGGTAGACGAGTTTGCTGTAAATAATACAGTTTCATATATTGCATACGCATCACATTACACCTTGACACCCTTGTCGGCTTGCCACAGACCAAGTAATCCTATATGAATTACATTATTCTATTTCTCACGTTTTCTTGGTTTCATGTCGAATGTAAGGTCACACGGCCACTGTAACGGAAGTAAAAACAAAGACGAGAAAAAGTTCAAAAAGTGCTGTAGGTACTATTAAACAGGCTGTGGTGGTTGTCAAGCTACTTCCTTCTAGTTCGACTTCTACTTTGTTTGAAATGAGGAAAACAAAAAATCTCTGGGGACACGGACTGAAACTTCTTCGGAAAAGTAGCGGTGAAAAGTTATGGCAAAGTCCGGTCTTTATCAATAAGTTATTAGTGAGGTGAGATAGTTCCGGGTACCCGTATATCCGTAGTACAACGGTCGTAAAAAACATTCTAAGCATTTTTTCCAATGCAAACATTCACTTTAAAATTTTAAAAAATCTAAGGACATTTTCATAACTACTCAAGCAAGACCGACCCGTTTCATATAAATTTCATTTTTACTATGTTTGTTATACCTAAAATGTTCTAACTTTAAGTGTTTTTATAGATTTTTGGGATGAATAATAATAAATTAGTTCTATCAAACAAGGAAACTCCGTACAAAAGATAACTGACTAAGCTAAAAATAAGTACTTCCATTCACAGCGATCTAATTCTAATCTTTCAAATAGTGTAGCCTTGCCAGACGCTTCCGCTTTAAAGTACTCCGATTTGCGGTAAATTTACAACATTGTTTCACAACTTCCCAGACACATTATTTACATCTGCGAGTAATATACCTTTGAAGAGAAACATGCAGTCTGGCAATAGATTTGTTACACTTAAAAGTTCACCTAGGAAAGAACCAACGCTCATTATAGAAATGCAGCTTCAGTCGCGTAGTACCCTAGTACAAAACTCATAATGATCGTTTTCCAAGTTATACCACAGTTATACTCAAATCCTTTCAGTCGCTGGGGGTGATTGAGTCACAGGTATATAAATAATCAAAGAGTCACATATTAAACTATCACATTTATAATATAAATAGTCATATTCAGAAAACTACACATCAGCTGTTGCAATATCGTAACACTGGCATAAATAAATGTATTAATAGAAAGTTAATACTTCTCCGTAACCAGTAACGTTCATTCAAAACTTCCCAAGAAAAGTAAATTGCATACCCAGAAAACCAGTACCCATCCCGAGGATAAGCTGACGTCCCGATCTCCTTGGCCAAGACCGGCTAGCTTTTATTTGCAATGCAATCGAGCAGGGACCGCGGAAGTGGAGGGCAGTAGGGGCCAAATGCACCCCTCCCCTTCTAAAATCAAACCGGGGGTGCCACGCCCCCTCCAATTTTACTCTTTTTCTCTGTGCTATGTGCTAGGTATCTTGAAGAAATGGGGTGACCAAAGAAGTTAGCCCCCCCCCCCCCCTTCCATTTTGGAGTACTTCAGCGGTCCCTGCAATCGAAACTTGCAGTTTGAGTTCCTGTTTTTGCAATGGGAATGAGCGCTCAAGACATGTCAGTATGCCAACAGGATATACCTTCGATATACTGATGTGATGACCTTGAATGCGACATTCTCCTCGCCAAATCTAAGCCATTAGGACGCTTTAAGGACATTTTTAATTAATACAATACTAATGATATATATGATAAAATATACCACAGCTCATAACCAGTTTAATATAATTTAAAAGGGGTAAGAATTTAGCGTATAAGAATAATTTAAGTTTAGACAAGGTTATTATATACACCAGATAACATTATACAAAGCAGATACTTATCGGTAAATAATCGTTTATTTAAAAGTTGTATTGAATCTCTGTTTGTTAAAGTTCACTGGACAGCAATCGAATCGAAAACCACTTTACAACATATTATTTTATTGATCAAGATTATCTGTTGTTGGGATCACCTTGATGACATAAATAAGACAAAAAAAAAGAGCAAAAATTACCGGCGAAAACTGAAACTATCTACTTTCTATTGTTTTAGTATTTTTCCTATGATTAAAATATATTTGTTTTCTTGATCATTTAAGCGACGATTACATTTTGCTGTGATCTGGTTGGCAACAGCCGTTATTATTGTAAGGTCGGTACCGTCAGCAACATATTATTATAAGATTTCATCTAAAACGTGTTTTGGACTCAGCTTGTGCTCGGCCATTTCAGAGCGTTTAGAAAGGACGAGGGTAGGGCCTACCTACATACTCTATCTAGTCACGACTGTGTATGTAGTTTTATGTGCAGTGAGATCATTTAGAAAGTGCATAGAGCCTCACCTGCACCGCATGAATTCTTCCAAAAGTCGCAAAACTTGCTGCACGAACACATCTCGATTGGACGTCACACCGCACTAGTGCCAATGTATTTTTAAACTTCACTTGTACAGTTTCGCAATACTTCAGCCGGTGCGCATTCACGCCGAGTCGAGCTAATGTCTGCAGTCGAGAAAAACTTTGTTCGTCTTATAGTAAACAGTGTAAACATGTCAACGTAACGGATTAGATGACGGACGCTTCTGTACCGTTGGCGCGTAGAAAGCGAGTTTTCGTGAACGGCCGGGGGAGACCAGTCGTCATCGTACCGAGAGGGTACGCGTCAGTTTGCGCGAGCGGGTTCGGGGCGGCGGGGAGCGCGACGCGACGTGCTATTGATGCGGGCGCCCTCGTGCGACTGCCGACGCAACCACTCCACGGTCTTCACGCCGACCGACACGGCGACAACCCACGTCTCCGATATAATAAAACCAAGGAAATGCACGGATTTCGCAATAAAAGACGTGATTATTGCCGCCAATTGATCGAATTGAAACCTTCCAATTTAACGGTCGAGGGGATAAAGCCGTAAAGAAGGTTATAGTAACACGAACTTTGATGATCCTGTCGTAAATCAGTCCGTCCTCACGTCGGAAAATAAATAAACAGTTTCGATGCCGACCTTTATGGAAACTTGACTTGAGATGTTTTCTTGGGATGGACGATCTACCTACTGCGGTTTTCCTCAGTGACAGTATGGGGTTCTTCAAAAAGAGCGTTTTGAATTTAGCCTATTGACGCCTCGCCTGCGACACCAGAGGAGTCACATTTGTGCTGCCCTTTAAAAAATTCAAAACGCTCTTTTTGAAGAACCCCATACCGACCTGATGGCAAGCGGTTACCTTAGCCGCTAAGGTAGTGCTTGTTTGCTACCTTAGTAGGTATAAAAAATGGAATCAAGGAAAAGCTTTATTCTATTTTATTAAAAAAATATATAAGTACTTATTTGATATTTCGTGAGTAAGACGAGTACGAAATGAAACTTGCGCGAAAGGATAACTTGAACTCTAATTTCCTGGTAAACTTCTAGGCCAAGTGTAGCGAAGCGTCGTCGTAGCCAATCGTACTGGTATAGCACCAATTATTTTATTTTATTTAAATAAAATCTCAATTTTCTGAATTAAATCTGTTACCTCTAGAATTTCTTTACAAAACCTGTAAATTTAGAATGCAAATGAGGAATAATTCACCGAATATGTTCATTGCCCGTAGCGCCGTACAAAAGAGTTCAACGCGCTAGTAGCATCAACGGGCAATACGTGCGCTACTGCACATCTACATATAAACGTCTTATTTCACCGTTCTTTGAAATTTCTGTTATTGTTTAAGGCACGAACATACATTCAAAATACAGTACGTAAAAAATAACCGATTCGTGATCTCAAATGAACTAAAGTCAAGTAACGGTCTGACTGATTCTTTACAGTTTAAACGGTTTTTTATCGACTTTTAAAAACGCATCAATATCAAAACGTTTATTGATTAATGTTTTTCTGTAACTAAGTACTTATAGGTATTATATGCAAAAGTATAAGTACTTATATGATGACCTCCTCTTCTTCAAGTTCTAACAACTTAGGATAACATAGATCACTTTATTGTGAAATACGACTCTTTGTCGTGAATTTAATCGTATACACGAGAGACATTATGTACCTATCTAGAACGAATTTTAAAGAAGTAGAGTTACTATGACATAAATCATAAGGGAAGAACGTCATGTAACTAGAAGAGTGCTTGATATGAAAGTGGATGGATTGTACGAGTGATGATAATTATGATTAAGAAACGGGATTAGTGCTGGGCAAGGGCAGGAAGATCATGACAGTTCATGCGTTTGAAAAAACTATGTAAGGTTTAAATTAAACATTCGTGTGATGTAGATGCTTCATGTGATCCACACGTTGGCTATAAATATATCATATAGCTATAACTATAAGTTCAAAATATTCACAATCTGACCAAGCGCATTGATTTACATAGGAAAGTGTTTACAACTAGAACCAGTTTCGCTTGCTCATATGTAAAGTAAGATATAATTTATGCCCACGTATTAATCATGTTCGAAGGTCACCAAGCCTGATATAGAAATCGGGAAGTAAATTGACGTCGACCACATAGAATTAGATAAATAGTAGCTGAGCAATTATTTAAAAGATAAATTAGTATAGTCCGGGTCACTATCAATTTCCGGGCCAATTGTTTAGACCTCCTACGTTGGATAAACAGGTTTAGTATTAACTGAGCAAATATACGACGCATGTTCGCCTCACGATGACAAGCCTATTTATAAAAGCTTTTTGAATTTCGTCACCAATTTCGATTCTAAACTCGTTTGGTTGAGTTCCAATTTTACATGACTGATGATAAAATTATTTTGCGATAGATCTTGCTGAGAAGGAATATAGGCAATTGAACCTCCTTCCGTTTTTATTTTAATCTATAATTTCATAAACATTAAAAAAAAAATTGAAAATTAGAAGAATCAAAATATTTATAACAGTAGGTACATCAAATAATCTTTGTTAAACTCAGTTCTTGGGAATAAACTTGTTGATTGATATTCAAATATGTTTTTTCATTGACATCACTGAGGATTATTATCTCAAGTCTCAAGCTACGTAATTTTTAAAAGTAGGTACCTACTTATAAGGTTTAACTTTCATAAAATATAAATAATTTTCCGGTTTCTCAGACAGGATAATGGAAAAAAATACTAAAACCTGTCAGGCTCTGCGTATGCTTATATGATATGAAAATCAAGTATTTACAGTCAGTAATGGAAATATGATTATATTATCTACAAAATCTGTTAAAAATACTCCGGTTTATTATAATCATAAACATACACATCTTGTAAAATCACACCATTCGTGCCGTCATCTTCATTTGAAGATTTTTATACTTAATGTACCTAAATTGTGTTCTACCTACCTACAGTACTACGTCAGCTTACACTCAAATATATTATTTACTACATTTACAACTTGTGATAAAAAAAAAAGATATTTTTCTTAAAAACTCTTCACAAAACATAATAGACTTACGAAGTTTTCTAACCAAAGTTTTTTTTTTAACTTTAGTTGCAAACGTACATACCTGCCAGGAACCATAGTAAAAAATCGGTATTAGAATAGTTTTGGTTTGCTAATTGCAACAACTTAGATAATGAATTCAATGGCATTGTAGAGCAAGGCTGCATGCAATGAATAAAGACAAGCCTAATTAATTGTTTTAGATAGATGGAAGGTTTACTGATAAAAATACAATGTGTTATAAAAACCCTTGCCCGATCCAAAAGGGACAATATAAATAACCATTAATAAAACTTTAATTTTCATTGTCCTATTTTTTGTATTGAAATTACCCCAATTTCCCATATATGAATCTTTTTTATAAAATGACAGCTCCCCCATGTTTTGACCATCTCCACTTTGACAAGCCAAGGGTATGTTTCCTTATTTTATCAATTATGATTTACTTTTTCGAAATAATTATTATAAGTAGCTTATATTTCTAAAAATGATGACATAAATCGTATCCAATTTCGATACCTCATTTGATAACACCCTCACGAATCGGGCAGGAGTTTTGTTAAACACTGTATAGATGGAGTAAACACTGTATAAGTACAATTAATATAATATTATTGAGATTACCTAATGTTTGTGCAGTGTGTTGATTTTCTTAACTCATACACTTTCTGGAACAAGATAAGATGCAAAAGAAAATATGCATTTACATTTGTAGTTCAACTGGTCACGGTTAAACATCCACTTTTTCTAAGCTCCGTTTTCGACCTTACAAAACAACAAATTAATGTATATTGGTATAAGCGGATGTTGCAGAAAACTGAAGTCCATCGAGACTACCTCAAGTCGGATAACCTCAAGATAGTGGGTTCATTGTCGTCAATACACTGTTTGTTTTATAGGTATATTTGTAATAGGAAAAATTGTTCTTTTGAAGAACATTAATACAGCTGCTTAATACACAATACACAGTAGAGTGTAACATGATTTCTATTGATAAGTATTTTATGTACTTACCTTTTATTCAAGATAAAAATCACGATACTCGCAGTTAAATCGATAGGTCAGACTCATGTCTTTTCCGAGTATCTGTTTATGAAATTCTAAGTGTTTTTGTTAGGGAAAAGTAAACAATTTTGAAGATATTGTTTATGGAACAGTGGGTCTGCACCAAATCTCACAAGCTATAAATGTCGGCATTGAATTTTATTAATATGTTTTCGTTAATAGTGCATTCTTTGAGTGCTAAGAACCGATTTCAACTCTTTCTGTGCGAAGGTTATGGGCTTCCCTTCCGAGTTCTTTGTGATAATTAAACACACAACACGCTATTTTTTTTGCTCATTGATTTTTTCGAAGCACAAAATTATTTACGTACATCGTGTTTTTAATTTTTTTTTTAAATAAACCATGGTCTACAAGTCTAACTTAAGATGAGTAGGTGGGAAATGTGACGGAAGATGCAGTAGTTGAATTTCACGACCTCTGTGGCGCAGTAGGGGAAAATTGTTGTTGTTATAAATAAAATTGGAACACGTGTCCATTTATTAACCGACTTCAAAAGAAGCCAATTGCGGTCACCCATCCACACCTATTGTGACCACTCAGAACATCGCATAACTTCAACGATCTATGAAGAACATCAAAGAAAGCAAGCTACGCCACGAGCACTTCGACAATGACAATAAAAAGTACTAGTTACTTTTTTATGACAGGTAGGGCAAGTCACGCTCTGCAATGCTACCTAATCTTATATGAGAGAACAGTTAAAACTGTAATAAATAGCACAACTAGGTACCTACTTCTAAAAATAAATAAATAATAAATAGTGCTGGACATGGACATGTCACAAAGCATCATGTAGCCCCAAGCTAACCAGAGCGCGAGGAGTAACCTTGCCGCAACTCCCTCCTTACCCAGATGAAGATTCTCCGAATGAATCGGTATCTAAATCGACGATATTTTTACGTGAGTAATTCCCGTGTGTTAAATAATGTCTAGTAGGTATAACTCACGAACGTTTTGAAAGTGAGATAAGTACGTTTCAAATATTTAAGTAGCGTTTCAGTATTCGGGCATATGACTTCTATGTTAAATGTAGGTACTATCAGAATCAGAGAGCTCTTACAAAATGTTTAAAATCAATGAACATTATTATTTTGAAAACTCTTGAAACTAATACTATGTAGTTTTTGGGACATACAAGAGTCAAAGCCAAAATTTAAGTTGCCTTGACTTCTTATCATTTAAAAGCCAAGCTCGAGCATTTAAATTGGAGGATAACAATTAAATTCTGTACCTAATGTTTACTAACGTCACAGTGCCCAGATAAAAAAGTGTTATTGTTTTGTTATGTTTTTTTCTAATAATAGCTGACAGTATAGACAATTTCAGAGTCTATTCTTTAAAAAACATGCTTAATTAACACAATTCGGCGCATAATAGCAACTTTATTACGTTGTTCAGTAATTGATTCAACTACTTGTCAAGTAATCATTATAACCGGTTTTGCATTCTTTATCTCACAGCCTGAACTCACCGAGTCTTTGAAATGACTATAAATATACTTCAGGTAATTTATATAATGGATAATATCTTCCGAGCTTAATGTATCACAGCAAGGACACTCCTATAAAAAATCTGCGGGCTTAAAAAGGTCGCTATTGCAGAATCGCATTAAAGGAATTGAACTATTGCCATCTCTTTTCATTGACTGAAAGTGAAAAGAGACGGTATTATAGTTCATTTCATATTACGATTCAGCTTTAGCGACCTTTTTAGGTCCGCTGAGTATTAGACTTGTTTATTGAAGCGCTCAGAAATTGTGACCGCCCAGCGGAGCTAAAATGGCCGAGAACCACAATAGTAATTGCAATATAATGCCGTTCTTGTCACTCTCAGTCTATGAAACGAGACATTAGTTCAATTCCTATTGTGATTCTGCTAACGGCCATTTTAAGCCCGCAGAACGTCTCCTTTCAAGAACTCTAGTGCGTATCGAACTCTTTCTATTGCGCTACTATAGTATAGTAGCGCAATAGAAAGAAGGCCTAAACCCAACAGTGAATGCAAAATGCCTGGCAGAATGCAGATAGACAGATGTAATTTTAAATAATCGGTATTGGGTTAATATTTTATGCTACATATTTCAAAAGTTAGCCTCATATTTTAAACTCAATATTGCATATTAGTCTCAGTTAATAGCAACATCTGATAAAGACCACCGAGCTGGTTTAATTTTTTATTTATTTAACGTATCTAGTCCCACTTCTGGGCAAAGGTGTCCTGCAGTTTCCTCCAATTAAAACCTACCAGAATTTTTATTACATAATACCATCTGTGACCATAGACAACGATTGTCTCTTATTAGCGAACTGAGTAAGCTGTTAAAATATAAGCTAGATAAAGTTATGACACTAGTTGCATAACCACCGTTATCTAATCAATTTACTGCCGAGTTTGTTTGTGTATAAATAGGTATCAACATTGGAAATGTTTTCAATGTAAACAAGAAACGTCGTGGCATAAAGACCCAAAGCTTGTTGCTTGAGACAAAAACACTTCGAACAACAACTACACAATATTCGCAGATAGCTGGAAAAGTCGAAGAATATGTTAAGTTTATAAAACTTAACTAGGAGATGGTGAAACAAGCGTTTAGTGATTTTGTTTTGTTATCAATAAAATATATGACATTGTTTCCCAAATAAAATAGTAATGTCTGGATCAATAAAGCGCATTTCAGACTACGCTATAATATGATGGCATAACATATAGCTCATAGCACAACAATATCGCGCACCATACATTTAATATGGACACGTTCACACTGTAGGACGATATATTATTGACTTACTATAAAAATGTACGTTGCGCGATATTGTTGTGCTATGAGCTATATGCTATGTGCTATATAAATTATAGCGTAGTATGAAGTGCGCTTTAGAAAATAACATACTTACCCATTTGACATGTGGGATGCGCATACGGCACAACTTCATGACTGACATCTACTGTCACTCGGTCGTGTCTTCGCGGGCCGTCCTCATCCTCAGATGGGCCACTTACCTAAAACAATAGCAAATAATCGTTAATTGTTGGTCAATTTGTCCTAGAAACGTGGGAAAGTTGGGGGAAAACGGTAGAGTCAGCTATGCGCTTACTCTTTCGCGCTTTGTCTCTTTTTACGCGGTTTCCTTAAAGCGAGGACGAACTATTGTATTCAAACTTCTGTTTTTTAGCACGTGTTGAGTTTTTTGTTTACATAAGAAAAAAAAAATGTAACCATAAAGTAAAACCATAGCAGCAAAAAGTAATACTGATAGTATCATGTACCCTGTAATCCTCATACGATTTGAATTATATTGGACTTAATAATATAGTTTTAGATAAAATAAATAGGTAGTATGTGTCAACAAGTATATAAAAAAAACAAGATATCTCCTACCTACATAGTCTACATACATATTATGTTGATGTAATCACAATGTTATAGCCATTCTTATCTAGTTTGCTGAAGGTGGTCTAGCCTGTTTTTCAAAGACACGACGTTGCACCTCCACATTGTTACACCAGAAATTAAGATACGTTTGTTTGTATAGTATAACTAAACCAGCTTATGAAAAAATAAAATCAGAAGTACCTATACCTACCCACTCATAGGTTGGTTAACATTAACACCGCCATCGCCAATTAATGTTCAATAATCTATATTCACTTAAGCTCAAAAACGCGCTGCAGAAAACGCAACGTGTCCACTCCCTAACATGTGAAAATATTTAATTTTGGTGCAGATTTATGCAGAAAATCAAGTATTTGATGTTTATACAGATAATAAAGCACTTTAGATTTGTTTATTTAAGATTAACCTTAGAGTATTCTTTGTTTTATTCATCATAGGTACTTCAACCTTCGTGAAGAATTTTGGCAAAAAAAAATCTACTTAGAACTCTAGAACTTTCACAATCCGTTTAGTGAATCAATTCATCCTATTTCTTTCAAACTTCGAACTATAATTCAAACGATTGTGGGATGCTTTCTCTGAATTTGTGGTTAGGCAAATCTTTTTATAACACCTGAATTATAGGTACCTATGGTATGGTATTTGGAATAATGCAAACGACCTAAAAATCTGTTCGAATCTAGGCCGTGCATCAATGGATTTTGCAATTCGAAGTTAGAAATAAAGTAATTGGACGTGGCTCTGACTACCCCCTTAGATCTTCAGAGCATTTTTAATAAATATGTAAGAGAATGCCTACCGCACTTCAGGGCAGCTGTGATCATGTTTCCTTTCGTATAATTTCTTCGTTAATTATTGTCTTATAACTTGTCTGTAAAACTGTGTTTTCCAAATAAATAAAAATCAAATAAAAATATTTTGTCTCCCCCCCGTCTTAAAACTAAACTGCAGGCTTGAAAAACTTGGAAAAATTCATGATGATAGTGTATTTCATGAACTTTGAAGGAAAACTATAGTGGTTAAGATAACTTTATTAGTTTAGCAGTAATAGTCGTTAAACTTGGGTGTTGGATAATTTTGTACCAAATACAAAATCCTTAGAATAAATCCTTTAAAGTGACTAAGATGAAGTAGTTGCTTGTTGTAACGAGCTACCCTACATTGCACGTGGCCCGACACGCACTTGGCCGGTTTTATTTTATATTCGAATGCTTTTTATTGGTGGGCAAAAGCTGGTCAGCCCAGCAAAGATGCAAGCCGAACCTTGACTTAGTCTCTAAATAGATGTGTGAACCCGTGAACCACATTCTGTTTAAAATATGACTTGTCACATATCTTAAATTCATAAACGTAAAGGGCATCACACACACACAGCAGATAATGTATCTTATGAAATATACAGGGTGGAAAAAATGAATGGCCCTGGAGGGAAACTACTTTAAATCCTTAAGATACAGTATTTTACTTAAAGGAAACATTCCTTTATTTTTAAAAAGAAACATAACTGCATTCAAAGATTTTCTAAAATTCGCTTGCTTCACCCAGGAATCAAACCAGCTAAAAATTCAAAAATGAAACACTCCCTATTTTATTCCACTAGTCGATACATTCAATACTAAAGATCAAACTTCTCAAAGAAACATGAGGTCTTACACTCGTCTGTCGTACAAGAAATCCATGAAATCTAATATTTAGTATATAAGGGCTTTAATTGCAATTTAGCTCTACAGTGGAATGTTGAGAGGTATCCAGTTATGTGATTCAGACCCTCTCGGATTGTATTCCGAATTCGGAAAATAATGTTTCTTCACTGAAAAACCGTCAACTTTTCGAAGAAAACCATGGAATCGGATGCAATTTCGGAAGTCTGAATCTCATCTCAGATAGACAAATACCGTCTAGAAAAGTTTTGTCGCGAATAATGAAATAATAAAAATTTATGAAAAAAAATTGTTAAAATTAATGTTAGATTTCATGATCTTTTCTAATTCTAAAACCAAATGTGTGTTATAAAGATTTTATCCTGACATTAATCCTATCGATTAGTGGTATTAAATAGAGGGAGGTTTGTTTTTTAATTTTTAGCTGGTTCGATTCCAGGTGAGGCAAGCGAATTTTAGAAAATCTATGAATGCAGTTTTGTTTCTTTTTAAAAATAAGGGAATGTTTCCTTTAGGTAAAATACTGTATCATAAGGATTTAAAGTAGTTTCCCTCCGGGGCCCATTCATTTTTTCCACCCTGTAAATCTTGAGATCGCGCCCATACAAATTCTATAGATAGAGGATCTGTCAACATTTGTATTTCATAAGATATATTATCTGCTGTGTGTGTGGTGCGCTTAAGTCGTGTTTTTTTACTATCTGTATAAAGATTACAGGTGACATTCAATTTTATTCATGGTTCTATTTCGGCGTAGATTAAAAGTAACTAAGTATTTAATATTAATATCTTGTTAGATAAGTTACTTGAAAACATACACATAGGGTATCCTTAGTGTACCTAATAATAAAATAAATGACACCCAGCGGTCATTTGGGGTTAGGAGACTACTGCAAGCCCAGGCTCCATACATTTGTTATCATCTCTTTTAATAAAAAAATTGATTTTCCAAGTGTAAAAAATTATAAGAAAGATGATAGCGCAGAGGCTTTTGAGATAAGATATTTATAATTGGAGCTTACATTTCCTCAACAAAGTTTCAAGCTCGCGATAACAGTTTCAAGCTACCAAAACTTTGCTTTCAAAGAATCAAACAAAGCACATGAAAGGAAACCATCCTTACTTACTAAATGTTTACAGTTTTGTATTGATACTGAAATATCACTGATAGTATGAAAGATGAGTAAAAGAACACCGTACACACGTCAATCTATTCGAACAGAAGCGAATAGCTTTTTTGCAGTCAGGTCAGGACGTTGTGCCAGTTACCTTTCATTCAGTAACATCCGAAGACAAAACCATCGACTAAACCGCATAAAAAATATTGGAAACCAATGTGCACCGGACTGAAATTGAGTTCGCTTTGTTTGAACAGCGTTTTTCAATTAACATCCCTGCGTCCATGTCGTGATAGCACATTCGACAGGGTTCTAGATACAAAGGAATATTTAAATAAGCTGTCGAGCGAGCAGCGAGGGACCCTCTGTCTAGAATAAAAGGATTCGAAAGACTTATATTTGCACTAGAATACCTAGGAGGTATTCATGAGCCAGAACATCTCTCCTTCAAATTGTTTCATTTTGTCAACGTGCATTATAAGTAAGGATTTATCAAAAGGAACAAATTAGTAGAACCAATTGAAGGAATGAGATGGTAGTTTCCAATTTTATTCAGAGCGTTTTACTAATTCCTGTGTATGTTGTTAAGCGACTAATGATAACCGTTGCAATAATAGTGGTTCAGTTCATATTGGTGATTAGTTAGTTCAGTGTGTTCACCGATCTATGTTGAACAACCATAATATTTAACTATATATTTTTTGAACAATACAGTGTTGGATGGTACAAAGTAAAATATGGAGTACAGTGTCTTTACTTAGCACCTTAGCAATGAGTAAATCGCGCTAAGAGATGGTGATGCGGATCATAGTTTATCCGCAACAATAAAAGTATGTAAATAAGTAGAGAATATAATTATTTATTTATAGAAACTAACATATTTACGGGTCTTTTTACATAGCTTTATAAAATACAAAAAGAACCCGTTGAGCCACCTAAGGATCGTTGGAAACGATCTATAGGTAGCTCAACTGATCCAAGCCACTGCCAGACGGAAGCGTGCCCAAGACACTGGCAGCATTACCGCGCTGGATGGCAATGCTAAATAAGTAGGTATAATAAATAGTTGCATTTTTAATTTTTCAATGTTTGTCTTTCTTTCGGAAAAACAAAATGCCCTTTGTTTTATTTGTTTGACCTTTTACGCCGAAGAATGATTCTCGTCAAACCCTTGCAGTGGAACCCTATTGTGAGGGGTCATGAACTGACCTGAATAGCACCTACTATGCTTCTACACAATATCTATGTTACCTATAGGTATACGCCATTAGACGTAACTTTGTAAGTTTAGTACTTTGCAGTACGTGATAAGATGTTTTTACTTTACTGTGTGTTTGAGAACATTTTACAACCACTGAATTGTGTTCAACTACTAAAGGTACTTGCATATATTAAAAAATAATGACCCTGCAAATTGATATCAGTTATTCACCTTTCAACGATAGTTACAGATAAGTATATATTTATCGTCTCGCACCAATTATAAATCATTGTTTTAATAGTTACGCAATTTTTTTTTTAAAATATTAGTTTATAGGATTGTCACTATGTTTAGGCTATGGGTATCGTCTGGCGTACGTCACTAGCGTTGTCATCCATGTCATCTGCTATCATATATTTCGAGTTTTACCCTGGTTTTACTGGTTAACCAGTGGACCGATTTGGGTGAAACTTAGAATACATGTGAATCCCTACAGTCCATAAACTTTGATATTATAATCTTTAGGTTCGCCGCGATGCATGTAACAGTCAGAAACAGTCTTTTATCTCACGTCAATTACAACATTTCATTCTTTTTCTGATTGGTCTCCGCCCCGAATAGCACAAAAAAGGTAGGTAGGTAAGTACTTAAGAACCTAGTTAATTGAAAAAAAAAATCAAGTACAAAAAAGTAGTAGTACTTACCTATTTATTTTTCATACATGTGATTTATCATCAATAACCCTGAAGATATATTCGTAAGCCTGTTTACATTTATTTTTCACTTTTAGAAAAGTAGACACACGTAGACCTTGTGTTTAGATTATTTTTTACCGTTGGCACTTCCTATTTCATCGATCTATCAAGATCTAATCCTAACAGTAGTTTTCAAATGACCTACATCAAGTTCAGATAAAAATCTAAACAAATCTCAGTTAAATCTAATGCCAGTATCAGATAGACGAGTAAATTTTCCAGTAAGATATAACATTTCTTACACCTGAATACTGAAACGCTTCTTAAATATTTGAGACGTGCTTAACTATTTGAACGGTCTTAATATTCTATCTATACTTATAATAAGAATGAAGTCTAAGCCCAAACTTATAAGTATTCAATTAAGTGAAGTCAGTTTTTGATCTATATAACCCTAGAATGCCAAAACACTTCGTAAGCGCGTTCTAGAACGCAAAAAGTGCATAGTATGCTGTAATCTGTGACTTTATTTCTCTGTTCGCTGTTCGCGCTGATCTCAGAAATGGCTTAACCGAATTGGATGCAATATTCACTGATGTATTGTGGTAAGTCTGGACCTTTTATTAGTGTTAGTTTCATCAAAATCCGTTCACAAATAAAAAAGATATGTCCATTTAAAGAATGTACTGTGACTTTAGTTAAAAAATGATATAAAAAAGCATGTATCTTTTTTATTTGTGAACGGATTTTGATGAAACTAACACTAAAAAATGACCCAGGCTTACCACAATACAACAGTGAAAACTGCATAAAAATCGGTAAAGCCATTTCTGAGATGAGTCATATATTACCCAGCATAGTTCTGTTCTGAACTAAAGTCCCACAGTTACCCAGCATATCCAAGTTACAATGAACTTTTGATTTTCAATATTATTAAAAAACTCTTATTATCATAAGTAAGTAATTAAATACGACAACTTCACTCATTAAATTTAAAGTTTTTTCGAGAACAAAGGACATAAAGACATCTATTGGAGCTAGCTGAAACCAGATTGTGATATCTGGTTCCCATAGTGGCTACAAGCTTTGCTTAGTTTAGGGCTAGATGGCGCTGTGTGTCTCCAAAAAAATATTAATAAAAAATTAAAAAACCCGGTGATCTGAAAAGTAGGAAATAATCTATACTTATCTTTATCTTTAATCTATACTAATATAATAAAGCGGAAGAGTTTGTTTGATTGTTTGATCGCGCTAATCTCTGGAAGTACCAGTTGGATTTGAAAAATTATTTCTGGTTTTGGATAGCTAATTTTTTGAGGAAGGTTTTAAGCTATTCATCATCACGAAAAGGCAAAAGCCGAGCAAAACGAAAGAAAGCCAGATAAACGCTTGGTTTTCCGTAATCAAAACTAGATGGCGGGACTAAAAATGACCATTTTCTGAATCGCGCTGACGAAAACACGCGGCAGTCACTTATTAGTCTACGCGTGATTTAAAACATTTGTTATTAAACCGACTTCAAAATAAAGGAGGTACTCGATTATTTATTACTCGAAGATGCCTGGACCGATTTGGAACATTATTTTTTTGATTGAAAGGTGGTGTCTTGGTCAGATCAGGTCAGGATCTGATAATGGAATCCTGGAGCTGTTCAACAGAACTCCTCAGTAAATAGGCCGATTGAGTTGAAACTCGGCAAACCTGTCAAGTTTCAACTACAATGTAATAATATGGTGACAGTGAGCTGATCTGAGGATGGAGTCAGGAGCTGTTCAACATAACTCCTCAGTAAATATGCCGATTGATTTGAAACTCGGAACTCAGCATATCTGTCAAGTTTCCAATATAATGTAATGATATGGTGACATCGAGCTGAAGGGAAAGGGGGAGAGGGTGAGGAGGAGATGGGGACGGGGAAGGGGACGGGGACGGGACGGGACGGGACGGGACGAGACGGGACAGGGATGGGGACGAGGATACATGACACACAAACTTATTTAATTTAAAATCCAAAAAAATCTGTTTATGTAAGTACTTATACCTAGAATATAAAACCAAACACTTTTTTACTTCACGTCACGTGGCATTGCAACGCATGCCGGGTACAGCTAGTCTATACTAAAATTGGTGGTGACAGACGGCCAGACGGACAAGAAAGTGATCTTATAAGGGATCCTTTTTTTACCCTTTGAGGTACGGAACCCTAAAAACGACAATTAATGTCAATGATGAGCAGCTCCTAAGCTAAGAAGCGTTTCAGTATGCGGTATGTTAGTGTTCTAGAAAGGAACCGTGTCGGCCGAGTGGGATATTGACTTGATTTTCGATCCGAATGTTCGAAATAAGGTTCGAATAACGGCCGGCGGTTATCAAAGGATTTTTCATTAAAAAGTTACAGTGATAGTCGTGATAATGTTTCGTATCTCTAGTGTTCTTACAAATTTACTACCTGCAACATTCAGCAAATACACTAATCTATTTCTGCAATAAATATATGATCCGGTGGTTTCCCTAACTAATAGGTGTACATACTCGTATAAAAACAATTAACTAAGTAAGTATATCATAAATCTACAAACAATTGTCTCATACATTTCAAGAAAATACTTACATAAATGATTCATGACATTCGACATATCACTCAGGCACAACATCTATTACAAAATTGAAGGTGGTAGTAGTAAATACGTTAGAATAACGAGTAAGTCCGTGTTTATTTTTATTATCATTAAGTACGAATTTTTTGAAACCACAACCGAAGCTTCGCTTAGTAGTTCAATTGGCTACAAGCGCTTCATCGAATAACTTTTGTAAGTTCAGCTTTGTCCTTATCCATTATTCTTCCTGAATAATTTCCAAGGGTTCGGAGATAAAAAAGTTAGGCAACCACGCTTCACGCCATATGCGTCCCGGGGTTCATGGAAAATTGAAAATTCCCTTTCGGATTTTCTAAATTTATCTCGGCGTCAGATCGATCCGGCCGGCTTTCCTGTCTAGACAGACACGTACTAACTCACCAATTAACATTATACTCGTACGAACACAACACAAACGGTTTAACACACAGGACAATGCTCTTTTCAGACTCGTTTTTCTGTCAATAATTATGAAAGATAACTTCCTGTTATGAAATTACATTTGAAATGCAAAAAAACTGAATAGGTGATCTATTACTTTCAACAGTTCAATATATTGATACCTTTGCTAAAGTCATTCATGTGAAAATGGTAAGTAACCAATTGATGTTTACGATACGATACATTTATAAATAAGCCATAGAGAGAATATAGGTAGGTAGGTATACAAAAGCAATGAAGAAAACCTATGTATATCCTACTCATCAAGATAATAATTTATGACCCTAAGCGCCTGATAACCGACTGACACATTGCATGCAATGCAACGCCTGATAATGATAAAGATAACGAACGTGATTAATTAGATGATTAATAACTACCATAAAGAACCTCTGTGGCGCAGTGGGCGAAGGCCCGCCTGGAACACAGAAGGTTGCGGGATCGATTCCCGCCGCGAGCCAAATGTTTGCCAAATATTTGTCTCAGGTTTGGGTGTTTTTGGAAGCTTTTATTCTACTTTGTATAATTTGTATGATTTACAAAAAAGTATTAAAAAAAGTTTATCAGTCATATAGTTCCCATAACAAAAGTTGCGATCAAGATCCGATTGACAGGCTGATGTTTTTATATCCGTAGAGGATTTATTTATTACTTAAACAGAATAATTCTGTTAAATAATTCCATGTCTCTTTTTAAAGGTAGGTACTTAGAGAAAAAAATATTTATAACTTTTTGAAAAAAGTTAATCATGGTCCCAGTTGCTATGTTACTTCAATTTTTGAATTTACGTAGGATTTATAAATTAAAGACAATTTCAAGATAGGTAGGTACCTATTCAAAAAACAAAACCGGTCAACTGTTTGGTTTATCTATTTAGTATGTAAGAGTTAGTGGGTATTCATAATTCAATTCAGTAACATTCTAGATGTGGAACCATCGTCATAGTTAATGAAGTAGTAAAATGTAAAGGTAAGTTGAATCCACCTTGAATGTAACCTAGAACTGATAAAATAAGAATTTTGGAGGTAATGATAAAGTAAAGTGTTGTATAAATACAGAACCGGTAATATCAATCAGGCCTAGCAATCTCAAGTCTTATTATGGAAATTATGTTGAACGTCGCACGGCCTCGCAGTGTAGGCACAGAGTTTTTTACTTACTGAATAAAATTAAGACAAAGAGACTTATTTCAAAACATTTTAAAGAACAATATTATCAAAAGTTATCGGATTAGTTGCTCCTCTTAAAAATAAACCGATGAAATAAATCAGAAGAATAGCTTTTATATTACCATTTTACCAGGGGAAAACGTTTACCAAACAGTAGGTACCGTAAGAATTGAAAAATAAATACTTACTAAAATACTACCTGTGGACAGTCAAATATTCAAGCAACACGTCAATAAACTTAAGAAGTCAACAAAGAGTTCGATACGAACGACCTTCAAACGTCACAACGGAGGCAGAGTGGTCTTTGCAAAGAAATTTCATACATAGTAGAATGCTGACTGACATTTAATGTATAAAGGATTTTGAACCTTATCACGACTACACAACGATCTATTATCATTTAATCTTGGTTATAAGGATTGTTGGTCTTGTTGAGAGGCTTTCTTGGGTGCTTTGTCTCTTTCACACAGTTGCAAAAAGAAAGAGACACAGCGCCCAAGTTTTATTTCAAGCGGACCGCGTTTTCTGTATCAGTGCGCGTTCCAGTTACGTTAGTATAAAAATTCCTTGGGTCTTTGTAAGTTAAGACACGGCATTAGTAAAACAGCACGACAGAGAGTGAGGTTAAATGATAAGGAATCTAGGAAGGGGAATTCGCTTACCATTGATGCGTCTATCGGACAAATTGTCCTCCTCGTCCCACCATGGCTGATCATGGTGCACTCTTCGAATCGGACGCTCGTAATTCGCATAGTACTGAAACTCCATCCTATTCAAGGCACTAAGAATTTTTCTTTAAAAAAACTCACGTACTCACTATCTTACATTACACACACCACGCCGGCTTTAACGTTAAAATGATACTGAATTGCAATTAAGTCTTCACAAGTAGACACTGAGATAAACTACGATCGACAATAAGTAATAACATGTAGGGTCATTATTGGAAATAGTACCTACCTATCATCGTTTTACGTACATTCGCTATGTGATTAAACGCACGTAAAACTGAAAATCGTCTGGTATATTATAAAACAAAAATGGATATGAATGGGTAGGTATAAAATTTCAACACGTCCTTTTTCAGCCACTACAAAAAATAAAGTCACACGCGATTTTATTTTACTCGCATACCCATACATAAGTTCAAAAAACTCAAATAACACTACATTTCAATGCTACAAAGTTAGCAGCAATACTAACTATGTGTTCCTAAGAAAAAAGAACACAAAGTGTAGTATTGTATTGACATGCTGCTTATAGTTTGCCTATGCCCAATACTTTGTCGAGTGTCTACGACTACGAAATTTTTATTTAGACGAAAAGTGTCGGCGGACGCAAACACACGTCTCAGTTTGATCGCACTGAGACTGAAAATAAAGTTTTTACAACGTTTTCTATATCTCTATTATCATGTCGGAAGTGGGTATGTTTGTTATGAAATTTAGAGTACAAACGACGCAGTACAAAGCCATGAAAATCCTTCAGACAGTTAACACGTGGTTTGTTAGGTACTTAAAGATCTGTAGGCGTGAACATGCTAATCTTAATGTAAAACATGTTGCTGCGTACCTGGTGACTATTGGTATTTAGCCCAGTCACCTTAGCATAAAATAAAAACCGGTCAAGTGTGAGTCGAACTCGTACGCCGAGGGTTCCGTACCTAGCCATGGTGCCAATTAAGCTAGTCCGCTTAATTGTATGAGCGCCCATACAACTCGGAGGACTTTTAATAGGCGTCAACTATGTATGTATGGGAGAACCCTTTAATTTTCAACTTTTTTAATTTTTTTGAATTTTTCCTTTATTTGTGCTATAAGACCTTGCTTTTTGCCAAATTTCGTTATTCTAGGTCAACGGGAACTACCATTTAGGTTTTCGACCCAAAACCTCTAGGGTACTTCCGGTTGACCTAGAATTGTCAAATTTGGTTACAAGCAAGGTCTTCCAGCACAAGTAAAGGAAAAATTCCGAAAAATAAAAAAAGTTGATAATTAAGGTAAGTTTTGGTACTCACAAGTTTTCACGAAAACCTAAATTTGCCTATATCTTTTTATAGTGTTGACTCAGGACCTTGATTTTTATACTCACAATAGGGACTATAGACCTTAGTATATGGTATAAATTTCAACTTGCTAGCTCTACCCGTTCCTGAGATAATCGATGGTGACACACGGACAGACAGACGGACAGACGGACAGACGGACAGACGGACAAGAAAGTGATCTTATAAGGGTTCCTTTTTTTACCTTTTAAGGTACGGAACCCTAAAAGGGCTTAATCTCGGAATGAGAGATAATAAGCTGAATTTTCGTATATACCTTCATTTAGACATCCTAAAAGTTGTCTCAAAAGTCTCATAAAATCTCGTGTCTGCGTCTTAAGTTATTCAAGGTCAAAGATAAAAAAAATAGTTTTTCACGAATATCTCGGTTTCTATTGGTCCAATGATGTTAACATCTATTATAAAATTGTAGAACATACAATTTGCGACAAATTTTGTTTCAAACATTCTTTCATGCGCTCAACCGTTTTCGCGATAGAGTAGGATGAGTGCGCAGCGCTCAGCCATACGCGTAGGTACTGTAACGCAAAGTCAACCGTGAATATCTGTGAATACCTTGAATTTTGAATAATTTCTTTTATTTATTAGTTAATTATCGACCAAGTGAGCAAAGCGAGCTAAGATCTTACGATTTTGCTTTGTATGTTTGTATGTGTAATTTTTATGTTCTCGCATAACTATCGAACCGTTAATCCAATCTGCATGAAACTTGGTACATAACTAGGTTGTGCTATGGAAATTTGCTGAGGAGCATATGAGAGTAATCGATGGAGGGGTTGTAAAGATATTGGGATCTCAAGGGGGTAAAAAAGATAAAAGTTACACAGATATATTGAGTGGGGTGTCATATGAAAGGACTTAATTTGTACATTCCGAAATAGTTTTTATTTTTGTTCTAGGAAGTATAGTTTTTGAAATACACATACTGAACGCTTTGCGCTCACGGCCCTGTATCGCAAAAACGGTTGAGCGTATGGAATTTTTTTTTATGAATTTCTCGCAAATTTTAAGCTCTACAACTTCATAATAGATGTTAACATCACTGGACCAATAGCAACCGAGATATTCGCGAAAAACTATTTTTTTTACCTTTGACCTTGAATAACTTAAGACGCAGACACGAGATTTTTTGAGACTTTTGAGACAACTTGTAGGGCGCCTAAATGAAGGTATATACAAAAATTCAGCTTATTATCTCTCATTCCGAGGTTAATTCCTAATTTGACTGGACTATATTGTCAATTTTGACAAAACAAAACAAGGTATATGAGATCAAGATTACGCAATCCTTTACTACTAACTTTAAATTAGGTGTAAAAACTGCAGACACAAAATTGCTGTATTTTTTTGTTATTGTGACTTTGTTTTAATTTGCATTTGAAAGTAAAAACAACTTTTTTCAGGGTTATGAAAAAAAGGAGTTTTGAACATATTTTTTTTTTAATTTTAATATAAAATGGTATTGTGCCAAAAATGTAAGGTGTTTAATTTTTAGACTTCTGCAAATGCAGTTCATAAAGGGTTAAAAGTTCACGGTCAAAAAGCACATTTCCCAATGACGTCCGAGATCTCTATCAGGTAGTTGGGCAGTTAAAACTCCTTTCTAGCTATTGGTAGTTTTTACGTAAGTGGTGGATTCAATGTTTATTTTGTAAAAGAGTACAAAGTATCCCTAGATATAATGTTTACATGCATTTCTGAAGAAATGTTCATCTCCCAATCACCTCCCGCGACCTTCGGTATTTATCAATCATCGGTTCGTTCAACTGCAGAGGAAAGAAGTAAAGTAAATAATTAATTTGAGAAATAATAAAGATAAATTAAACTGTGGGTAGACACTATCTTAATGGGGGTTTAATTTATTTGTAACGGTAATGCCTCAAGATTACGTTTGACGCAGTCACTATATTGTCTTGACAAATAAGAAAGTGCACATACTTTCATATCATCACACCTCGCTAAAATAAATAGGTGTTAGTCAAACAAAGATTGTTTTATTACTATGTATGTATTTGATAAAGGATTTTCTGAATCTCAAGTCACTATCTACAATTTGTGTTATTCAGAAGAGGCAAGGAGATGGCGGCCTATAAATTTAGTCACCAGAGTTAGTCAAGAACTAACTTAGAAGCTAAAATTGTCAAATCCAATTTCCTTGATGATAGAAATTGAAAGACATTTCATAATGGTTAAAGTTTGGTTAAAGTAAAACTTCACAATCATTTAGTTCTGACATCCTAGGTTTCTAAGAAATCGAAAAGTTTTTGATTCCGATGACATCATCGGTATCAAAAACTTTTCGATGGAAGAATATCTCAAAACTCTGTTTTAATTAAAGTCAAATTTTTTGCACAAAAATGGATAAGTAAATGAGTTTCAAAGTTCTTAGATCAATGGAGAAAAAGGAAAACTCTCTAGTCTAGTGTAACAAAGTAATATCAATGAATCGCGTAGTTTCGCCTTGTGCTCGTATATCCAAAGCCAGCTGGTGATTTAAATCTAAATTATACGCAACTAAGGGCAACCGGTCCCAGAAACCTCAATACACGTTGTAAAGAATGATAAAAAGAAAATGTAGAGCGATTTATTGATAAAGAACTATCATAGATAGGTACATTGTAAGAAGAAGCATTTTAGAGAATACTGAAAATCTGAATTCAATATTGAAGTGATCCATTATCAAAAATATAAATAAATAAATAAATTTTTGCTAAGTTTAGAAGAAAAATGGTTGGGGTTAAACCAATAGACATGTCAGCGCATGTTAGACAAACAAATAAAAGTATTACTTAGAGAAGAAACTGAAAAACACTCGAAGCCACACGTAGCAACGTAAGATTTCACATTAAAACACGCTGAAGGCTACCAAAGGCATGCAAGTAACGTAGAAAACCAACTCACGGTGACAGCCTCTCTATACCACCCATACATTTCAAATCATTGAATAAAAAAACTGTCTTTAAACCGTTAAAAAAATAATTCAGATTTTTTCGAAGTTTGACCGCGGCGCATTGACGAAAGACGCGAATAGACTGACTAGTGCGAATAGGATACTGAGTCGCAGTTATTTAGCAAGCAGTGAACCTTGAAAAAATGCCATATCAACCCAATTTCTTACATAAAAGTACTAAATACAAAAGATAATGTAAATCTTTTATGCTCTAGTTTGATAAAATATTTGGGTTATGTATGCACAAGACCAATCTGTCTCTGCTTATACGTCCATCTCGGGCCCAAGGTTTTAAAAAAAACTGTTTAAGCCACTGGTTTAAGTAAGTTTAATATCCAATAATTTGCTGGTTCATCCTAATATTCCTAGAGGTATTTCCTTGAAATGAAGTCTAGGAGGTGCTTTGATCAGTCCAGCAACAGTCCCAGTTCTTTTAACAACAGTCACTACTCTTACAAACTATCCAGTGTTACAGCAGACATAGGTTTACTTATAATTTTTATTTTGTTATAGTGTTAATCCACACTTGGGTATTTACATTTTAAACTGAAAAATCTTATCAAAATTTTCAATTCCGACGGGATTCGAACCCGCAATGATACAAGCGATCCTCCTTTAGCCGGAGTGCCTTTACCAATTCGGCCACGGAACCTCTCACGCCAGAGTTGAAAATCATTTCAGTTTAAAATAGGTTTACTTATTAAAATATGTTATAGATAGACAATACACAATCACCTCTCGACTTAACACCATGACTCATATGTTTTTGACCGCTAAGTCACAGAGAAAAACTACGATTTAACACATGAAACGGATTGTACTAAATATTAGGACGAGACTCCCTTATTTACCACTCGTGACAGCCGTCATGATCTAAGCATCTGTTTCCGCAAATCGTGTAAATTTTGGCATCGCTTTATCAATCTTTTGTTTGATTTTATAAATTCGTAAAAAATACTTTGGACTTTTCAGAAGAGTATTTGTTTGACGTTTAAGTTTGTTTGTTTGTTTGTATGTACTGAGGTTCTAACGATTTCGATGAAATTTGCAGTACGGGGGCGAAAAATCGATCTAGCTAGGTCTCATATCTGGGAAAAGCCGTTTTCTTGGCATTTTCACGCAAAAAGATTTACCAGTGCAATGTGGTTCGCAATTGACCATACCTATTGTGACCATACCTACTCCTAAGCAATAAATATTTTAAATTAATTTGAATTTCTAAACCCAACTTTATGATGATTTTTGTCAATAACCCTTGTTATTTATGACTCTTATCAGTTTGTCGAAATAATAACGATAATGTAATATACAATTAACGTAATTCAATATGTAATTAAATGAAGTCGGCATTTTCCAAAACTTGGGAAATATTATCATGAAACAAACAAAGAGCAATAATAGGCAAACAGAAATGACAAGTTTTGAAACTATGGTTGTTAACATTATAAGTACTGACAACGGGATATTTACCATGATTCGTGGATTTTATAGTTTTCCGATATTTCGGCACATTTGCATGCGCCATGATCACTGTAATTGTGCCGAATATTGGGAAATTCTAAAATGGACTACCCCGTTTGCCCCTCTTCCTGCACAAGAACCGGCCTCAACACCGCTATACCGGTAGCAGTGGTAGCGTCTTTTTGAGACACGAGTGATGAAAAGCTTATAAGCAAAAACAACAACAGCATTTAAACAGTACTACTTTTTTCAATGCCTTAAAAATAAGAGTGAATGTCTACAATGCTTACATCATAAGTTGAGAAATGTTACTAAAAGGAGTGAGGGAATGATGAAGTTAAAAGGAGGAAAATACTTGAGTGGAGTCGTATTTCAAAAACCAGACAAATAAAGTCCTCTATGACACTCCGCTCAAAATATTTCTAATACTTTAATTTTTTTACCGCCTTGGGAACCCTATTTACAACCCCTTCACCAGATTAACCTTTGCAGATTAGAACGGTTCAAAAGTTATGCTCTAAGAACATTTATTGAAACACTAGCGGACGCCCGCGGCTTCGCCCGCGTGGACTATTATTTTTTGTATCTCACGGGAACCGTGCAATTTTTCGGGATAAAAAGTAGCCTATGTCCTATTCCCGGTTAATATCTATCTACATTCCAAATTTCATCAAAATCGGTTTAGTAGTTATGGAGATACGTGGCAACAAACATTCACACACACACACACACGGACTTTCACCTTTATAATATTAGTAGGATAAAAACATAAACCGTCAAATTGCCCAAGTGTGCCCCCCTCTTTTTACATCAGGGGTTAAAAATATAACTGATTGACTATATATTACTGATTGTGTCCTCAGAAACGGCAAGCTTCCGCTCGGAGCTTCAAACATTTTAGAATCAAGCTATCTGTCTATCTAATCAGCCCACATCCACCCACTGCTGAGTATAGGCCTCCTCATTTTCACGCCACTTGTCTCGGTTCTAAGCCAGTCTAATCCAATGCTTCCCCGCTACCTTCACTATATCATCAGTCCATCGGGCTGGTGTTCTGTGACCCTCACGCGGCCACCACTCTAGAATCTAGCTAGATGCTTTAAAATATTTGGTCGGGGTTGCAAAAGACATTTTTTACATTCTGCATGTGCTCATTTTTTGCAAGAAGCAAGTCACATAGAAATAAGAATAAATATAACTAATTTCCTCACGAAGTTTTATTTTATCGTTTAAATTAACACGCATACAAATTTCACGAATTGATAATATAATATGAACCTGACTCGTTCTATCTTTGCAAAATCGAAAAATCTGATTGTTTTACTTGGAGTGTGAATTTATGTGCGAATTGACTTGACCATAAACTTCTATTTGTTTTTTTTTTGTTTATTTGGATGGTGGTGGTTTGCTCCTAATCAGACGGCTATACACATGAAGATTAATTTTAAGATGACCCTTGTTCCACAGAAGCTGCTATCATACAAAACGTTTAGACATGAAATTCAACCTTTTTTTTGGTATTCACTGTTATTGATGCCGGTTAGTTATATGGATGGTAATGGACAAACAAAAACACCTATCACTATTCGCAAACACATAAACCACGCTATTCCATCGTGGGTTAGACAAACAAGCAAACGCGAGACAAAGCCATCAAATATTTACACTGAGCGCATGAGCCCAAGCTAGACCCGACAGACAACAATAAGATGAAAAGATACAGCAAGGAGAGACACAAAGAAAGAACATTAAGCAAATAATAGAAAACAGGAAAATTTCTCAAATCGCGTGAACTGGCTACATGAGATTTTCAACGAGTTTTGAGATTGTACTGCCTTGTAGAACATTTTGAGGCACAATGCCATTTGTAAGGCAATAAAATGGAAAAACTTGATGATAACATTGTTAAAAATTAACCACGACTAAGACCCGATAGGCACATCTTATAAGCTTTTAGGGATGTATTATATTAAGGTCCTTCTATCGATGGGCGTTGAAAGGCCCAATAATATTAATACTCCAGGTTGTAATGTATGTAAGGCAAAATTTGACTAATTTCAATAGGCGTCGAGACGACCACAAATACAACACCCGCGGTGCCGGCAAGCTCTCAGCGACGGCGACGTCCCACAGACTTGCTAAATCTGACAGGCTGACACATGTACCTAGGTACTGGGGCCCAGTCTGTACAACCACTTACCAGATCACATAGTTTCCACACCAAGCCTGCCCTCCTTTAAAATAAAACTTAAATCTTGGCTAATCGAGAAGGCGTTTTACAGTTTGAGGATTTTCTTAATACCTAAGAGTTACTTTAATTTATTTTATTTTATTTTGATTTTATTAATTAATCACAATTTCAATTTAATTTATTATTTATTTAACTACTTATTATAAGTACCTACCTAGTTAATAATAATTTTCAACTTTTTATTTAAGTTGGTAGGTAGGTATAGGTACCTTTATTTATTTTTGACCTGAAATGCTTTTATTACCAATAAATTGATTATTCTGATTATTCTGTATATTTTGTAGCAAAATTGGAGTTTGAGATTAAATGTGTTTTGTAGGCATATTTCGGGTAATATAACGAACAATCTTACCTTCGTCGTCTTTGTCGTCTCCAAGACCAAGAATGTAGGCGCTCCTTACGAAAACCATCTTCAAAACTGCTGACGGCTCACGAATACAATATTACAATACTGTGTTGTGCGTTCAAGGCGAAAAAACTACATAGATATACTAATAATACTAATATACACTATAGAATAAACGAAATAATACCATATAGTACGCTATTATGGGCAAAACACTACAACTACGATCAAAAACACAACTAAGGAAAAACGAAAACAATAACTTTAACCCATATGGTCAGAACCGCACTAGTCGGTCAAGCGATAATCGGCTACATCTCGAGAGAAAATTAAGGTTAACTCGCCTTTCTGTAAGAAAGCCCGATTAATGTACTATGTATGATAACCACTTTACAAGTGATGTAAACTGAGCGCTAACCGAAATTATAGGTAGCGTTAGGAAGCTGCGCAGAGAAAACCGAGGAGTCGCTTCACGTCACACTTTATACATATAAATGTTTCCTCTTCTTGAGGGTCAATGGTGAGTTGAAGGTCAGGAAAGTACTAGGCCTATTGTTTTTTTTTATTATTTGTTTTTTTCTATGGAATGGATGATGTGGTATGGACATGTCAAAAGAAGACCAGCTGATTATATTGGTGTGGTAACCAACCAGATACTGGGACATCCCATCTCTGGCAAAAGACCGAGAGGGAGACCAAAGACCACCTGGACAGCTGTGTTGGACCGAGATCTGAAGGCATGCAACGTTTCCGAAGACGACGTCATGGATAGGGCGAAGTGGAGGAAGAATGTTAAGAAGGCTGACTCCACCACCATGTGGGATGAATAGCCGGGAAGAGAGAGAGAGAGAGTTTTTATATTATTAAAAACTTAATTCAAAACTTTTGTGCGCGATGGTATTAATTTGCTTAATTTTTATAAATTGCTTACTGCGCAGCTTGACAGGTAGCGTTTTTTTTTACATGACGCAAACTATACAAGGGCGGATTAGGTCAAAATACCTCGAGACGGATAATCTAAGAAGAGGGACCTTTAAAAAAAAGCAACGGATATTGGAAAACGCGAGAGAACTTTATTGCAGAAAGTAATTTGTTTAAAGCAAATTGCCTAACGAAATCTTTAAAACTACCGAAGTGTTAGATTGTAAAGTAACAACCCAAGAAAAATATAAATAAAAATTAAACATGATCACGACTGTATCCCCAAGGCGCGGTAGACATTCTCTCAGATCTTTTTAGGCATTTTAAGATCCTTTAAAGATGTCTAAGGGGATAGTCAGAGGTATGTCCAACCAAATACACATTTGGTTTTGGTATTCCATACGCGACAGGTTGCAAGCCCATCGACGCTATTTTAGATAGCGTTAGCTAACTGGTTTCCTCACAATGTTTTCCTTCACCATTTAGAGCTCCTGTTAATGCGCATATAAATTTTTCGAAAAGAAAAATCCATTGATGCACGCGCGGGTTCGAATCTGCGAACTTCGGATCGAAAGTCGAGGCATTAACCCACTCGGCCAACACGGCTCATTCAATATATATAGGGAAAATATATAGATACATAGATGTAGATCATATTTAAGTTTTTTGTAAAAATGTCTCTACGCCATGTATTTTGCATAATGTAACTAATAATATTGACATTAGCAAGGGCACAATAAAGATATCCGCTTCTGCGCAATGTATAGTGCAAACACACGTCACACACAAAGAGAGGAGGACTAGTTTTCCTTATTAGTATAGGAATAGATAACTTTATTTTGTAACCATTCCACTCTATACATTTTTTGTACCACGTAATATTTGCTTTCGTAAGGGAACAATAAAGATATTTGGATCTACCAAGCCTGATTACACAAACAAATGACAAAGAAATTCGTGAGATTTTCATTTTTAGTTATGATAATATGAAACTAAGTAGGTACTTTATTTAATTTACTATTTTTGGAAAAGATGATTAGTATTGAATGACAAAAATGTTGTAATGTTTTCTTTTTTAGTCAGTTATTGAATACATTCGTAGATACAGATAATAGTTTTATAAGAAACTAGCAGCTCCCTCGAGGCGTTGCCCCCGTAGTGACGGTATATGGTGAATATGATGACGATGAAAAGTAGCCTATTATCTTCTTCAAGAGTTTAGCTATCAAATGCAGATATGCAGAGAATAATTTTTCAAATCCGACTGGAAGTTCCTGAGATTAGCGCGTTCAAACAAACCAACAAACTCTGTCGCCTTTAAATTGTTTATTAAAAGACAAAGTTCTAAACTTGGGATCAGGCTGATTTTTTATAAAAACTTTTGTGAAATCTTACATCATCTAAAATTTAACGCCCATCATATTATTACCTACTTGGCGTATCTTGCTTGACGTGTTTATTATGCCTTAGGTTTCCCTCAAGGTAATTTAAGTGCGTTCAGTTATTTTAAAAGAAAATGTTCAGTTTTATACATTAGTAGGTATTATTATGTTTATAAAGTGGTTTTACCCTTTTTAAGGTGATGGGTAAGGTACGGAAGCGAAACAAAAGGAAGTTTTTTTGAGACATATTGAATTGAATCTTCTTAAACCATAACATTGAATTAACAATTGAACACGGCACCACTATTAGAGTGGTATAAACAAAATAAGCGCTTCCGTGCTTCGGAGGATACGTTTAACTAACAAGCCCATCCGAAGGATTGACCGAAGCCTCCAGGGGTCTATAAGTTCCGCCACCAGAGTTGGTTACTCATACGAAGTCACTTATGAGATCATCAAAATATAGTTGTGACCCACTGACCTTACAAATATATAGGTACTCGTAGAATCGACAAGCGACTCGTACCGCTCATAGAAATCTGGCGAACCACGTACACACGCACTATGATTTTGATAACAGTACATGCAACGGTTACGGTTACAGTTACAGATCACTATTAGTGAATACCCGGATTAAGCTGTTTTCGAACAGGTGTTATCTTTATTACAAGTTTTTGTTTTTATAACAGCGATCTGATGTGACGTCACATTGGATCTATGCACACTGCCCAGTATCATTGTATGTTGTCCTACCATTCAATACCCAGAATACCCACCAACCAGAAACATAACATTAACTTTCTTTCATACAGTGTGATGTATGCATGCGGAGACCTTTTGAATGCAATTGGACCGCATACTTATTATAAACTTGCAATGAATCAGACAACTCAAAAGTGTGGTAAGCCACAACAATGTTGCTTCAAAAATATCTGTGTTGGTTTTGCATGGAGTTAGTAGTAAATTATAGTGAGTCTTACCTGCATCCGAACTGAATAATATAAACGTTTTCCATTTTCCCACTCACCTATAACGTTTTTCGCAAATATCAATTTATTTCCCGGCATTAGTGGTTATAAATAGAATGACGAAGGGAAGCCGCCGTTAGGGATCCGAAATTGACCCAAATTCAAAGCCAGTAGACAAGTGTCTGCTAAAAAATATAGCGAATGTTGATTGAACTGATACCTATTGAGAAACAAAGAAAACTTTCGACTGGAAATTTCTCATTTAAGTACTGAGTACCTAAATTTATAGGTCTTTTGCAACTACCTTTAGACGTTTTCGTTTAGATTCTTTGCGATCTTGGAAATCTTCTCTTGGAAAAGTAAGTATACAAATCGCTCAATAAATAAATCCAGTATTAACAAAAGCGTACTATTCAACTTCATCAAAAAATAAAGGGCATAACATAATGTGATCTCACTAATCGGACGTGTAAAAACTCAAGCAAAAATCTTTCTAATAACAAAAAACCACCGCGTATTTACAGAATGCATTTTCCTGGTGCATTTTGATAGTATTTCGTTCAGGCAAAAGACTTGTCTAAAGGAAGTTTTGGAATGTGCCGTCTACAGGCTGTCATCATTTTCCACCCAATTTAGCTTCCGCCCGACGCAATTACGGAGTCATTGACGCGATGCGAGATTTATTAATAAATACCTGATACCTACCCCCACCTACAAACAATAACACGAAATAATTGTAACAGGCAGGTGTAAAAAGCTATCATTAAAAAGCCATTAATGGCTATTCGACAGCCGCGCAAAACTGCCTGCCACAGAGAAATTAACACAAATCACATTTCTTTTTGCCAAAATATTTTTAGATAATCTATAGCCCGCTTAAGAGTACCTACCTTAAACCGACAAGCTTGCATGAAGAATGTGATGAGAGTGAATGAAGCGAAAGAAGTGTGTCAAGATCGTAGCAAGTGGAGATCTGTGGTCTCTGCCTACCCCTATGATGGCAAACAGGCGTGATTTTATGTATGTATGTATAGCCCGCTTAAACTATGGTGCTATGGATTCAATTTGTAGCTACTTAATGATATTTGTCTGAAAAATACTTAAGTATCATCATTTAAAAAAAGCCTACTTACATCTTTATTTTAAAATTTATACTATTTTATACACCGTCAGTCCGTCAGTTTGGATATTAAAAAAAGGACTTAGAATATTAAGCAAGCTACGCCATGAGCGCTTCAGACCTTGAATATTAGATGCTAACGATCTTCCAACGACTTTATGACCCGCAAGTTGTTATTGTTGTGGTGTCTGTTGCTATGGTTGCTGATATCTTGATACACGATAGTTAACTCAAGCGCCTTGATATCACAAAGGTTTATCTAAATGGTAATGCCAAGGTCACAGATTTTTAAGCACCTTTGTTCTATTTACAAGTATATTTTTGGCCATAAAAAATTAACAATTTAACTTTAAGAAACAGCATCAACGAATAATAAATTAGTTGACTCCTGACTGTATCCAGTACCTACTGTAGACGTTTCCTCAGACCTTTTAAATTACAGAACTCAGATAATCATGAGTACTAAAATTGGCTGCATACATTTTAACTCTGTGCAAGATCACTGATAAAAATAATATAAAAAGTAACGGACCCAAGTGCGATCCTTGGGGCACACTACTTCTTAATCTGAACGCGATGTGTATCCACGTTTTACGAGCTGAGAATAAGCGAGTATTGGCGTGCTTGTAGGTAGTGTAGTAAGTCCTAAATATTGAATAATAGAAGATAATTTCTATTCTTGGGGGCAGATTTTTCTAAACCAAAATAAAATATTCAAAAATGTTCACTTGCCTATCACAGTAAAATAATAATGAACTAGCGGAACCTCCTAATTTTGTCCAGGTTAAAAAAATAAAATACATAGCCTATGCCCATCTGTAGTAATGTAACTTTACAATGATGACAGATTTTTTCAGTGGTTCTGGCTGGATATTACCCTCCTAGATTCAGTGGCGTAGCGTGCCTTGGCGGTGCCCCGTATAAAATTTTGTTTGGGGGCCCTTATGAAGGGTAAAGATTTCTCTTGGGCTTGGGGGCCCCGTATAATTGATACGGCAGATACGGCGGTAGCTACGCCCCTGCCTAGATTACTCACAAAATGGCACCTTCCGTCCTTTATAATATTCGTTAGGAAAAAATTTAGGAATAAATGATAATAATAATATAACTATTGTAATGGCACTCATTCTTGTCTTGCTTATTCATTAAAAAATAAAATCTAAATAAGTAAAGAATGTAGGGTCAGTTACCTACATCATTCAAGAATGAATGGACCGATTTTTATTATCTTTAATTTGTTGGATTTGTCTCTGCTCCGAATAGCAGAATAACTACAAAAACATGATAAAAATGCACGAAAAAAATATATGAGAAAAATTCTTGTTGTCGTACATTTTGCATGGAACGACTTTTTTGCTGATTTCTTGAACTATGATTTTTGTACGAGGCGGTACGAAGTTCGCCGGTTCAACTATTTAAAAATAAGATGCAACTTAAAAAATCACTTTTTTTGTCTAAAATACTTTTATTCACAATCTTTTAAGATGACAAACGATGTTATGTGATTCCAACTTCGGCAAATAAGTATGCATTTGCATCGAAGTTGATGTAAGGCTCCAGCTCCCACGAAGACATGTATACTTCAATCAGTTTCTCATCACGGCAATGGGCAACATTTTCTGAAATATAGAAAATATTAAAATAAATAACAGCAGTGGAACGAGATAAGTTAAACAAAAAGAAAAAACCTAGTAAATATTAAATTTAAGCAGCATTATTTTTGATTATTACATTTACCTACTTGATAAATTGATATTCTAATTTATAATTAAAAATTCATCATATTTAGTTTATGTAAATTGCTACATAGCATACAACATCATCTAGGTAAAATTGGTTTACCTTGTTGAGATTCCATAATAAGATTTTTAATATGTTTTAAATGTAGCACTCTCATTGTTTTACACTTGATCTGATTCTTATGTAAAAGGAACTAAATTGTCTACTATATAAGTAAATACTCTTATAAGTAAATTTAGCATCCATTGACAAATTATTGTTAAAATTTGGAGTAATATGAATTTAATCAATAACAAATAGTGTATATAATATGCATATTTTTACATCATTATATCACCATTGACGACCGGTATGCATGGCTATGTATGATGTTCCTAGATCAAATGTTGAGAGGTATCCTTATTATATTGTCACTTGATTTGTACTTATACCTGATTTGTATTATTCTTTAGATGGTGAATATGAACTAGAAGCGCTTGTGGCATAGTTTCATTAGACATTGTTGATGAGTTTTTGAAGGTAAAGCAATATTTGGAGCACAATTTGTATGTAGTATCAGTATTTATTGTTTAAACTCACCAGTGATGACACATTTTAGATGATACTCTCTCTGTAGCTGATTGTAAATACAGTCCACATTTTCTGAGATTCTGGAGACAGGCCATGTGGAAATTACTGGGCTGTCAGTTGGCTGTACTTTGGCTAGTGCTTGCATTTGTGTTTTGAGAATATTGACACCTGTAAAATAGATTCAAGAAAATATACTTACCTAGTATTAAAAAATTTGGAAGTACGGATCAAGATGACTGAAAACAATTAGTTCAGCTTACCTTCAACAATATTTTTCAGGCTATCCAATATCTCCACTATATTAGCCATTAGTACCTTCAATTGGCTTGGATAGTAATCATTGTTGCATTCATGTAATTTTAGCACCAAGAGACAGTCCAGGTGCCTGCTGCCTTTCTCTCTCAACCGAGCCCAGTCCCTGAGAAACCCATGTAGATTGGATACGTGAGAGAATACTGTCTTGGAGATGCCAAGATGGTCTTTATTCGGAGAAGGCGACAGGACTTCTGAAAGTATAAATTCAAAATAAAAACAATAGGTTACATTGCAGGTGTAAACAATTAAAACTATAAGTTTATTTTTACCTTTATTCAAGAATTGCGTTGATTCACTTTTTACAGGAGTTTTCGACATTTCGATGAACAGTTTCGATTATTCTCATTTTCACAGACCAAAATCCAAATAATCGACAGAAACCTCGCAGAACAGAAACAGAAAAATAAACAAAAAATATAAAACGACCAACCAACCAAAATGATTCGAATGTCATGTTAATGTCATAATGTCAATTACGTACTAATGTCAATGTCAAATTTATCAAACAAGAAGCCAGCTGCTTGGCTGCTGCCAACTAGAGACGTTTGTTGTTGTTTGCTGGCACGCGCACGCACACGGCACACGAGCACAGTTTTTACAGTGTTGCCAGATCGGCCTCTAAGGGCTGATTTTCAGCCTTTGGATTGGAATGGAAGGTTTTGGCGGCCGGCCGGCGGCCTTTCAATGGGAGCGGCCCCGAAGCGGCTTTTGGGCACAGTTACCTTTTGGTGCTACTTTTTAGAACAATTTTTAGTAAATACAATAGCACAAACTCTGCATAAGTAACAGCTCAAGGCTAATAATTAAATAAATAATGCTGGACATTTCACACAGCATTAGGTAGCCCCAAGCTAAGCAGAGCTTGTGATAAGGGAACCACACGCACGACTGATATACCTATTACTTTTATATTTTTTTGTAAATACATACATATTATATCCCTCCCCCTATCTCAACCGGAAGGGCCCATGAAAACGTTACGCTAAGAACCCAAAAAAGACGAGATCAGAGTCTTTGTCTACAACAATCGCCCCAGCAATCCACTGCTCAAGTCATTCACGCCCTCATATCTGAGGAGCTGGCCCGGAGTATGAGCTCGCTGGAAAAGCGTCTTCAGGCTATGCTGGAAAAAAATCATAAAACCTTACTCGATAACTTCTCAAGGTTGTGGGAGCGCATGGATGCCATCGAGGAGAAGATTAAACAACAACATCCCGTTATGAGCAAAACATCATCATCATCGTCGAGTACTGGAGTCCATCTTGCTAGCAGCTCTGTTCCTGTTACTCCAGAATCTGCAGGTGGGCCCGTGGTGACTGTGGCGGACCGCTTGACTGTGGTTGAGACTGCTGCCCTGAGCTCATGCAACGATCCAAGAGCTATGGCTCCATCGTCGAAAAATGTATCTGATGCCGTGAAACGCCGACCAAGTCCAACGAAAGCGGCAGCTGCTACTAATCAGAAGAAGGCAAAACGAAACACGACGAAAAGTGCTGATGACAATGTCCTACCTACACCCACCTCATCTGCGGTATCCAATCCCATGTTAATACCTGCGCTGAGCGAGAAGTCTTACGTAAATGCGGCATCGCAGGGGAAAAAACTTGTCAGCGAAATATATAATAAGTCGGATGCTCAACAGTGGACGGAAGTTCGAAACCGCAAGAGTCGTCGCGTCACTTCCCTTTGTGGGACCGCAGGACCCGCTGTGACAACACTTAAGGCGGTAGAGGCACGCAAGCTTCTGCACCTATGGAACATGGAATCCAATGTGGATGATGTACGACAATACCTTCGGCAGCTGTGTCCTGCAGGTGCCTGTAATGTTGAAGAGTTGACCCCTAAAGGTAACTACAAGTCATACAAGATCGATGTTCCAGCTGACTATTTTGACAAATGTTACTCAATGGACGTATGGCCAGTCAATGCCAGAATCAAACCTTGGGTACACTATAGAAAGCTTACGACGACGACGGGTCAGAAAGACTTCAATGATGCCGTGGGGGGCAATTCAGCTCCGCAGCCCTTTCGTGGCACAAGTGCATCGCAGCACTAACTTTCATGTTTTCTACCAAAATGTACGTGGACTTAAAACCAAGCTTCCGGTGTGGCGTAATAATCTGACGCTGCTTGACCACGATCTAGTTGCCATCACAGAGTCTAACCTCGATGACTCTGTTAGAGACTCTGAACTTGTAGACAGTGAGTGGAGCATTCTGCGGCGAGACCGGGGAACACCGGGTGGCGGCGTGATGCTCTGTGCACGCCTTCCTATCGTACTACGCCGTAACCGGGAGCTGGAGACTGACTATGGTGAAGACCTTTGGGCTAGTTTCACGTGCTGTGGGCGTACTTTCCATGTGTGCGTCGTATACATTAGTACAAGCGCTTCTGATGATGAGTATATGACATGGTTTTGCAAAACGGAATCTATTATGGGTAATCTTAAGGGGGAAGTCATTGTATTAGGGGATCTAAATTTGAACAGCACATCCCTTAGCATTGTTAATTATTATTGCTATTTTCTATCTTTTTGTGGCTTGACTGACAGTAATAATATTATGAACGCAAGTGGTGGAAGGCTCGATGTGGTATTGGTTCGGGAGAGCGTTAACGTGCGAGAGGTTTCAGTTACAGTCTCTGAGGGAATAGTACCTATTGACAAGTTATACCACCCAGCATTGGATGTATATTTTGATATAGAGTCGGCTCGTAATAACTCTAACGTAATCCAGCCGAGTAACATTGATCCGGTAAATGACTGGAACTTCAAAAAGTGCAATTACGATCAACTGTATCATTTGCTCTCTAGGGCTTCATGGGATAGTGTCTTACAGTCGCATGATGCGACAACGGCTACAAAGCTTTTTTACGATATAATCTACGAAATCTTTACTACGTGCATGCCTAAGAAACGTCGCGGAAAAGCTCGCCATAAGCGTTACCCGGTCTGGTTTACCTCAGATATCATACAAGACTTAAAGCTCAAGCAGAAATTGCATGCTACTTGGAAACGCCAAAACTCTGAGGAAAACTATACACGGTTCTCTGAACTCAGGCGCTCCCTTAAGGGTCGGATTGCAGGTGCTTATAGTTCTTACACTAGCCGCATTGAAAACAACATTAAAATAAATCCGCGCCAGTTTTGGCAACACGTGTCCAGCTTACGGTGTAGTGGGGGTTTTGAACCCGACGTTACCTACATGGGTGAATCATTTACTGGTGTTGCTGCTGCAAACGCTTTTGCTAGTTTTTTCGCTAGTGTTTTCTCACAAGATGTGCCTCAACTAAATGCAGAAACTGCAATGAATCTTGACGAAAGCTGTAACAGCAATTATGTCAATGTTTTAGAATTCACTCTGGACGATGTTGTGTATGGGATTAATAAACTTAAACCTAGTAGCGCGATAGGGCCTGATAATATTCCTCCTTCCATAATCAAACAGGCTAGGAACTATCTAAGTATTCCTCTTCAGCATATTCTTAACATATCTCTACGCACCGGTCACTATCCTTCTCAGTGGAAGATCTCACGGGTAACTCCGATTCCCAAGAGCTCAAACAAGTCAGCTGTTGAGGAATATCGCCCTATCGCTATACTCTCTTCACCTGCAAAGGTATTCGAAAACATCCTTCACCGGCGAGTATATTTGCAGGTGGAGAAATATCTAACAAACGCACAGCATGGTTTCAGATCGAAGAGATCAGTGAACACTAACCTCCTAACTCTCGTAGAGTACATCTCCGCACAGCTAGAGAGGGGGCAACAAGTGGATGTCTTGTATTTTGATTTTCAGAAGGCCTTCGATAAAGTAAACAATGATGTCCTTCTTGCGAAGCTCAGCAGTATTGGATTCGCACCAGACCTCCTAAGGCTTTTGGCGGATTATCTCCGAGATCGCCAACAATACGTTAGGCTGGGGATTTATCAATCGTCAACTTACCACACGCGCTCGGGGGTGAGCCAGGGCTCGATCCTCGGACCGCTTCTCTTTATTCTCATGATTAACGACCTACCGACTGTTCTTAGGCATGCAGAGTGTCTTATTTATGCCGACGACTTAAAACTCTATCTTAAAGTCGGTTGCGAGGCAGACTGTTTGGCACTCCAGGAGGATGTTGGAGCGGTACATGAATGGAGTGTTACAAATAAAATGAATTTTAATCTTTCTAAATGCTATGTTATGACTTTTGGTCGAATGTGGCGCCCAATAATATTCAATTACACAATTAATAATACTGTTATAACTAGGACTGCAACAATGAAAGATTTGGGTGTCACATTTGACCAAAAACTTACTTTTCACGACCACATGGCTGTGGTCGCTAAAGAATCATTCCAGCGGCTGGGCTTTGTGCTTAGAAATTCCAAAGATTTTAAAAGTGAACACGTAATACGGCTCCTATTCAGTGCCCTTGTGCGAAGCAAGCTAGAAGCCAGCGCTTGCATTTGGAATCCCCATGAGACCACCTATAAGCTGTTACTTGAAAAGGTACAAAAAGCCTTCCTTAGGTACCTGTATAAGCGGAAGTTCGGGTATTACCCATTCATGTACCCCACCAGGTTCCTCCAAGGCTGTCTTAGTTACAATTCACTGGAGACCAGGCGGGCATATGATCAAATTATTACAGCCTGTAAGATCTTGCGAGGCATGATTGACGTTCCGGACATTCATAACAAGCTGGCTCAATTTTATACCCCAGATAATTATTTTCGGGCCCGGAGACATAAACTGTTCGCAGTCCCCTCCTGCCGCACTGTAGCGCGCGCCAACTCGCCCTTACCGCGCACCCTCACCGCGCTTAACGATCTCCTGACAACTAATGCAGACTTCGATTTATTCGCGGACGAATGGACAAAGGTCCTTAGGACTAGTCTGGCGTTCAGCGAAAATATAGAGATAAATGAGTTTAATTAGATATTGTAATTTAATTTTAATTTAATTTTATTCCATGCATGTTTTGTTTTTATTTCTTATTTTGTTTTATTTTCTTATTTTTTATTTTTCTTTTTCATTTGACATTCGGCCTACCTGACGACATTGTTATTATAATATTTTTACTATTTATTGTATTTCATATTGACATTTTGTAATTAGCGTAATTGGTGTTTTGTAACCGTGCTAGTTATTAATAATAAATAAATAAATAAATAAAATTAAAAATAAATATACATAGAATACACCCAGACCCGAGACAAATATTTGCAGATCATACAAACATTTGTCCCGCGGCGGGGATCGAACCCGCAACCTCCTGCGTCACAGGCGGGCCTTCACCCACTGCACCACAGAGATCGTCATAATAAACTTGCTGTGTGAAATGTCCTTTTTTTTACCCGACTGCGCAAAGCAAAGGAAGGGTAATGTGTTTATCAGTCTATGTTTGTATGTTTGTATGTTTGTTTGTATGTATGTTTGGATGTTTCTATGTGGCACTCTAGAGGCCAAACGCGTGGACCGATTTTGATAATTCTTGCGTCAATCGATTCGTCTCAACCTTGAGAGTGTCACTAAAGACATGACAATTATCAAAATTCACCAGTGCCACAACCAGACGCCATATTGTCAAAATTAAAAAAATCAAAATCGTCACACTATATCAAGTGGGGTATTGTTGAATAGGTATTTTAAAATCAACTTTAGGTTTCTTTTACCATTTTTCATTTTAAGTAATAGTTTAGGAAAAATAACGGTTTAAAGTTGATTAATAATAATTCTCGCTATAGATGTTTCTATGTGGCACTCTAGAGGCCAAATGCGTGGACCGATTTTGATGATTCTTACGTCAATCGATTTGTCTCAACCTTGGGAGTGTCACTAAAGATATGACAGTAATCAAAATTCACCAGGGCTACAACCAGACGCCATATTGTGAAAATTAAAAGAATCAAAATCGTCACACTATATCAAGTGGGGTATCGTTGAATAGGTATTTTAAAATCAACTTTATCATAACTAAATAGACTGATAAACACATTACCCTTCCTTTGCTTTGCGCAGTCGGGTAAAAAGTGTTAATTATAAACTTATTTAAAAAAAAACCCGACTGCGTTAAAACTAAAAAGAATAAAACAAGCCTGCAAAGAATTACTCACAGTCGGGACCCATAACATTGGGAAGATTTGATTGTTAATAAAATGAATGGGGACCGACTGTGAGTCATTCTTTTGGAGTTTTTTTAGTTAACATGCTGGCAGCACTACCCACTGACACTGACACTGACACTGACACTGACACTTTGTTGTTTGTTGCTTGATTGCTTGCTTCCGTCCGTTCGTTGCATATTTTTTTTTAGTCTGTTCATGACTTCATGTTTTTTTTTCGTTTTTTAACTCAGAATTCAGAAACTAGATCTTTAAACTAAACTAGAAGAAAGAAATCGAATAAAATAGACTGCATACAGTAAAGTCTACACTCCAATTTTATGTAAAAATGTCTGGACCGATACAAGACGTTATTGAGGAAGATGCTGCAGATTTACAATTTCCCAAAGGTTAGCATGTTTTTGTACAATAAAAAAAAACTATTCTGCCGTTTTGCCTGTGAATGCAAAACAGTATTTGACATCGTTTATACTTTGTAAAACACAACCCAATCCTCACCTAATTTCCCAACGCTAACACATGAACAAAATTGTGCAAAATAAGAGTTTTTGTTTGTAGGTGACTCGTGCATGAGCGTGACCTATCTTACTTATTTTTTATGCTTCGATTGCTAAATGCTCTAAGATTATAAGTGAAAATAACATCAACCTTATTATGTCTCCAGAGTTTGAAAATGCTGAAACACTGTTGATATCAGAAGTTGATATGTTACTTGAACATCGGAAGGCACAAAATGAATCTGCCGAGGAGGAACAAGAATTCTCAGAGGTTTTTATGAAGACACTCACATATACCAACATGTTCAAGAAATTTAAAAACAAGGAAACAATTGCTGCTATCAGAAAGTAAGTTGCATTGAGAAAAGTTTAAGATAAATTACATAAATCTGTATCTTGGTGGATTCTATAGTATGGTGTGAGGTCACCAAATACAAGGAAATTTTGACTCAAAATGCATTACTACCAAAATATGATCAAGGTAGGCTCTTACAGTACTTCCAAATAAATAATGAGCATTGGCTAATTTTGTGTTTTCTGAATTTGACTGACAGCATCTAGGATTCTAGGCAGTAGATATTGATATAGCTCTGGATGATTCCACAAAATGTGACAGAAGTGCACATGGTTAGCTGCGTAGCTCGCAAGGCTTGCAACTATTATAAGCTTTTCTTAAAAATGACATTGATTTTATTTCTTTGCAAAAAACTTGAAATTATGAGTAATTTTCATTTCCAAATTACTTTTTGTCAATTGTTTTTGTAATATTATGCGATTGTTTCAGATGTTTTCCGATACTCATTATTTATCTGGAAGTACTGTATATAGATTTATGAAGGTTTCTGTTGGTCCACTTGGTAGTTCTTTGTGTGTTGTCAGGTTTTCAAGAAATATCTTTTTATTTTCAGTCTCCTACAAAGTAAGAAACTCCATAAGTTTGAAGTAGCAAGCTTGGCGAATCTCTGTCCTGAGACAGCTGAAGAAGCAAAGGCTCTTATTCCATCGCTGGAAGGAAGATTTGAAGATGAAGAACTAAGAATTTTGCTTGATGACATTCAAACTAAAAGAAGTTTACAATACTAATGAAATAGAAAAATAATAATAAATATAAAATGGAATCATGCATGATAATGTGAAATCTCTTTAATTTAAATTAGGGACAGAGCGTGCATAGAGCCCTTTAAAACAGAAGTAGAGTACGCGCCACCACTGAAGTCCGATAGACGCGGCGCTGCTATCGCAGAACTAAATAACCGTGTGACTTGACAGTCAGCCGGGTAAAAATTACTAATTGTCCAATTATGGGTTGAATCACAGAATTAAGACAGAATACGCGATCCGCTTCTTTTTCACGCACGGCACTGAGTCCAAAATCGTGGCGAACGCCCCGCACCCACCCTACTTCCCACCCGCATAATGTTGCTAGTTCGGGAGTAATTTCCCACTTTTTGGGGTAAACTTGCAACATCATAGATAAGATATATCTTATCCTAACACTAATCTATACCAATAAATATAGCGGAAGAGTTTGATTGTTTGTTTGATTGATGAGTGTGTCGAATAAACTTTATTGTTTTACTGTTATTAATTCTATTATTATAAATTTTGTTATCAACGGGATAATTACCATGACTATTGAGTATTTTCAATCAAAATGGTAAATACACTGTCTGAACGTGGGAAAGTCACATTAAAAAAAGGTAAACATAGTGATAAAATCCTGTGCCAAATGTAATCGGTGAACATACTTACTTACGTAAAAAAAAACACAAAAAAACATTTCAACAAACTAAGAACCTCCTTTTTTTGAAGTCGGTTAAAAATAAAAACTTATCATTTTTCACAGAGTAATTGGTGAACATACTTACCTACATAAAAAAAAGCACAAAAAAACATTTCGACAAACTAAGAACCTCCTTTTTTTGAAGTCGGTTAAAAATAAAAACTTATCATTTTTCACAGAGTAATCGGTGAACATACTTACCTACATAAAAAAAAGCACAAAAAAAAACATTTCGACAAACTAAGAACCTCCTTTTTTTTTAAGTCTATTAAAAATAAAAACTTATCATTTTTCACAGAGTAGGTAATCGGTGAACATACTTACCTACATAAAAAAAAACACAAAGAAACATTTCGACAAACTAAGAACCTCCTTTTTTTGAAGTCGGTTAAAAATAAAAACTTATCATTTTTCACAGAGTAATCAGTGAACATACTTACCTACATAAAAAAAAGCACAAAAAAACATTTCGACAAACTAAGAACCTCCTTTTTTTTTAAGTCGGTTAAAAATAAAAACTTATCATTTTTCACAGAGTAGGTAATCGGTGAACATACTTACCTACATAAAAAAAAACACAAAGAAACATTTCGACAAACTAAGAACCTCCTTTATTTGAAGTCGGTTAAAAAAAAAAACTTATCATTTTTCACAGAGTAATCAGTGAACATACTTACCTACATAAAAAAAAGCACAAAAAAACATTTCGACAAACTAAGAACCTCCTTTTTTTTAAGTCGGTTAAAAATAAAAACTTATCATTTTTCACAGAGTAATCAGTGAACATACTTACCTACATAAAAAAAAGCACAAAAAAACATTTCGACAAACTAAGAACCTCCTTTTTTTTAAGTCGGTTAAAAATAAAAACTTATCATTTTTCACACAGGTACTCACCCAAAAGTTCGTGACTATGTAGTTCCTGAGATTAGCGCGTTCAAACAAACAAACTCATCCGCTTTATATAATTATTATTGAAGTAATTTTCTGTACGTACTATGTATGCATTAATCTGTATTTATTAATATTTGAAATCGATTTTAATCTACTTCCCATTGTCGTATCGATTTGAAAATTTGCATTTGTATGTAATTCGGTTAAAATTACAATAATTTGGTATTGTCGAGCTGATCTGATGATGGAGTCAGGAGCTGTTCAACAGAACTCCTCAATAAATAAGCCGATTGAGTTGAAACTCAGCACATCTGCCAAGTTTCAACTACAATGTAATAATATGGTGACAGCAAGCTGATCTAATGATGGAGTCGGGAGCTGTTCAACAGAACTCCTCAATAAATAGGCCGATTGCGTTGAAATTCGGCATAGGTAATTACAAAAATACGATTTACTTCCTTGCGTGTTTATTTAAATAAATAAGGCTAACGTAAGTATTTATTTTAGCAAATACCTATCACCTGTCTGTCGCGGTGGCGAGTGACACCGCGCGGCGCTCGTTTAAACAAACAAACAACTTTTCCACTTTATATTTGGGCACCTACCTACCTATAGATTAGTATCCTATAGATATTATAAAAAGTTGGTAAAACACTTCGACAAAAATTGGCAACACTAACAAAATGGACTCGCCCGTTTCTAAGACAATTGCAATAAGTAAAATAAATTCAATTATCAAGTGAAATGATAGCTGAAAGTGTTACTTACACATGAAATGTGATCCCCTCCTGTTTCTTCGTAGGTCCAGTGGCATTTTTACAGGTAGGAACAACACAACTCGGCATAATTAAATCAAAATATGCACTTGTCACGCACGTCACGACGGTACGTGTTCCGCAAAGCGACTGATCAATACTACACCAATTTGGTGTAGTTTTTGCGATGTGGAATGAGAAGCGAACAGCTGTTCTGTCTTAATTCTGTGGGTTGAATGCACTGACCTGTATCTATACAAGTACGCATAGATACAGGTCAGTGGTTGAATGCAAGTTTAAACATTCCTTGATTCTACACACCAGAAAGGCCAATTTTATGTCACTCTTTCAAAAGTAACCATTGTTACCCCGCATCCACACGTTGGGGCCAACGTTGGTCCCAATGCCTCTCACCAACGTGTGGTGCTGACAAAATAGCTTGGCGCCAACGTTGGGGCCAACGTTGGGGCTTGGCCGTGCCGTGTCGGTTTTATCAAAGGAAGTTGGCGCGCCAACGTTGGGGATCCGTCCACACGTTGGCGCTATGCTCAGTCCCGTTTCGACGCGCATCGTGAGCGCACGTGTCGACTGACGAGCGAGAATGTCATCGTATTCCTTATTTATTGTGTTTGTAGAACTATCGGGCTGAAATTTTGCACACTTATAGATTCTCGGTGACAATTAAATATTATGGTATCAACAAGCTGATCTGATGATGGAGTCAAGAGCTGTTCAACAGAACTCCTCAGTAAATAGGCCGATTGAGTTGAAACTCGGCATATTTGTCAAGTTCTGACTACAATGTAATAATATGGTGACAGCGAGCTGATCTGATGATGGAGTCTACTATTTTTTTTTATGTTACGGGAACCGTGCAATTTTTTGGGATAAAAAGTAGCCTATGTCCTATTTCCGGTTATTATCTATCTATATTTTAAATTTCACCCATATCGGTTAAGTGGTTGTCGTGTTAGAGAGGAACAAACATACATCCAAACATCCAAACTTTCGCATTTATAATATAGTGTGTTGTGTGAAGTGTGATAGTGACATGATGTGATGTGATTGTGATAAAATTGGTATTCAGTAATGTAAAATTCATTTTAATTAATTTAATTTAATTGATTCTTAGTTTTCATACTTATTTTAATTAATTTATTTTATTTTATTTCTATAATTTATTTAAATGCATTCTCTTTTTATTGTTGTAGAAAATTACTTTTTAATTTAAAAAAAAAATGTCACTTTCGAATTAACTATTATTTTAAAATTATTTGTGTAATGGTTGTTTTGCATGTTGTTTATACCTATAATTGAGGTGGCACTTAGCTTTTGTCGGTGTTTTTTTTCTGTGAATGAAATGGTGTTTACTTTGTTGGTGTAACTTATCAATAAATAAATAAATAAATAAAATCACTTCGAGAAATTTCAATTTCTGTATCGGACGCGCAGACATCGGACGTCTGCACGTTGGCTCTGACGGAACAAGACTGGTGTATCGCCAACGTGTGGATGGTTCACGAAATCTTGGCCCCAACGTTGGGACCAACGTTGGTCCCAACGTATGGAGCCGGCGTTATTTTAGAAAATAGAATTTTATTATTTTAGAATTATTTTATTTCAGAGAGAAAACATTGTTATTTTAAACTATAGAATAAAAAACAAGTAGTTCTCGCTTTTGCCGTAGGGCTTCAGTGCTGGCGCGGACTCTATCCAACAAACAAACAAAAGATTCCAATCCAAACCCACCCAACCAACCAACCAAAGACAATTTATTTAGTTGACTGACATGGCGGAGTGATCAGCTGTTTTATTGCAATGCTACCGACATTAGTCTAAAACATTTTATTTCTAACGTAATCCAATTCAAAAGAACAATTTGCTATAGTTGAAAAAGTGTGATAGATTAGATTTACTTTAAAAAAGCAACTTTTCATGTAAATAGTGTTTCCGATACACAAAGAAAAAAAGAATGGCGCGATGTTCTTGTCATCTGCCTGCTGTCAGCTTCATCCATTGTGCAAGAAAAATGTGACTCCTTCGCTTTGTAATTTTGTTTGTAGTAATTTATGGATATTAGAACCTAAAATACTTTTCGTTTAGTTTCGGATCACTTTACGGTACCTTCTACTACTATATTTTGATAAAACAAGTTCAGGGTTCACGTCAAAAGCATCGGCTATCCGGGCCTATGAAGTTGGCTTTACAAAGAGAATGTACGGCGTCGGCAAATAAACTATTTGTGTATTTCTTGTGTAGTGATAGCTTTCGGTGGTGTAACAGGGATTTATGTTAGTGTTGTTTGCCCGATTGTGATAATGTCGGGTCGAGTGGGGAAGCAGGGGCCGATGCGGGCGACCCTGCCTGTGTCGTCGGTGATGAAACAGAGTGGTGGACTCAAAAAGAACGCGGGCAACAGCCCGACGCTGTCGCCCACAAATGTGTGGCCGCGGATATCGCCGGATCACGCCCTTTCGGGGCAAAGAAGTCCTGGAGCTGTAACCTACAAAGGTACTTACTATAATTCATTCAATAGTCATGTTCTTACCTGTTTCTAGTTATATCTAAAAAACCAGTAAGTTCACTTGCAATTCATAAAATAATGTTTAAAGTCTGAGAAGTGAGGTAAACTAAATAAGCAAACATGACTATGGCTTGAAAGGTTAGCTTTTCATCGGTAGAGTGCTAATTAATTTGTTCCAAAGCATGCCTTATTGTAAAATAACTAATTTCAGAGGTAACATATAATAACACTCATAAATGTATTATTTTCTAGTAATTATGATGCTCAATTTATTCAGTAATGGAGTACATTACATAAATTCTAGGTTTGATTTTTGTAAATCCATATCTTAGCACAGGTGCAATGCAGTTTTGGTGTGGTCAACTTTGTGTAGGGCCTGGGAAATCAATTTTCATTTACAGAACCAATAAATGATTAGCCTCTCCCATCAAGAGAATTGATTATTACATAAGTGCCTAGTACACTACATATTACACTACTAAGTACCCATAATTATATTTTACTCTCCATTATTCTAAACTATCAAGTCTGTTTGCTTGTTACACCAATAAATTGCCAGTTAAAGTAGTCATATAAACCTATCTGAGCCATTTTATCAGAACCACAAACAATATCTGGAACTTAATCTGTTTTGTTTAGTACAACCGTAATTATGTTTAATGCTGGCTGAAAAAAAAAGCTATTAATGTATCCCTGAGGATTGTTGTGATCCTATTAATGATATATTTTCCTGATAATTATAAACAAATTATGGTGAATGTTATGCATTGGTATAAATTAAACATTAATAAAATAGGATTACAGCTATCCTCAAGGATTTATCTCATCTTCACTTTTATAGAAAATTTGTTTCTAAGGTAAAACCTCTGGAACTATTGATCTGATTCTGAAACTTCTTTTACTAATAGAAAGCTACATTATCCCTCCATGCATATGTGTTTTATTTGTGTACCACATGACCAGGTATACAATACGCCACATGACCAGGTATACAATAAGCCACTTGTAGCAGCTAGTCTACTAAACATGTAAAATGTCTTCCAAAATCTATGTCATAATTTTGGTATCTGTTTCATGAAGATCTACATAATTGCAGGCAAAGGACGGTTTGGCGCCAGCATTAGACGCACGGCATCCCTTGACACATTGTATCACAAAGGTCAATGGCCCCGGGACTACTATCTGCATGCCGGCCAGCTGCTTGTTGATAAGTCCACACAAGTATGTCGTCTAATGCACTTTATGTTTAAAATAGTTTTTGATATACTGATAAAAGTTATAGTGTGTATCTATGCGAGCTATAGGAAAATTATTTTTTGTCGCTCATATTATTATGAAACTTTTTCGATATTTTTAAGATAATTTATTAAAAATAGTTGTAAGGTAGATTTTAAGACTGCATGATGTTGATAATGAGCAAATCTTGCTGACATTTAAATTAAATCCACTTTTGCTATAATATTATTGTGTTGTGGAAACAATTTCAAATCCAAAGGTCCTGAGTTAGGTGTTCAATCTTTCAAAACAATAGTGAGCTTGTTGAACTACAAAATAAGTAAATAAGCATTCTTCTTCCTTCCCTTATCCCACCATGTGGGGTGGACCTAAGTAAATAAGCATTATGAAAATGAAATTTACTGCATAAAGAAAGATAAAATCTAAATTAGCATATTGAATGATGATAAGAGTAAAATTACCTTCATGTTATTATTGAAGATCACTTCTGTTTAGGAAGAAGGCTCAATCATGGATTTTAAAGAGAATTGGTTTTCATAATGATAATTGTTACGGGATTTTATAGCATACCTTTTATTTATTTCTTTTCCCGACGTTTCGAACACGTTGCAGCGTTTGTGGTCACAGGGTGACTGAAGTACTGGGAGCTACCGCCGAAAATTGAGGGTAGGACTACGACTACCCCCAATTAGTCTTCAGAATAAGAAAAGTCCTCATTCAGATTACGACACACTACACTGACGGAGTCAGGCTGACGTACAGTTGGACCACCACGAACCCACTTATTAATTTATAGGATTTCACGCAGACGAGACGAAAACCACCATCACGATTAAAGTTTTGGTGCTTTTTGATCTCAATCACCTCTCGAACATTGTTTACAGACAGACGAAGGTGGTGGAACCTCAGGGCGCTCGTCCCGCGGCTCTGACGACGACAAACTGGACCGTCTGCTGCGGTGCCGCCTTCAGAGACCACACAAGCCATCCGCGTCCGGAGACTACTCACACAACGCCAACTCAAACATCAGTCAGTATTCAATTTATAATGAACCAGCAACCTGCGCCGGCTTCGCACAGGTCACATCTCACATCACATTAGAAAACTCAAAAAATATCAATGTTTCTCTACTATTAAAAAAAAAACGCATCAAAATTAGTTGCATAGTTTTAAAGATCTAAGCATACATCGTGCGTGACAGACATCGGGAAGCGACTTTGTTTTATACTATGTAGTGATAGTGATAGTGAAGTGACATACAACAAAACCAAGCAAATCTAGTACACGAGCAAAAGTATAAGGGATTCTTTCACCATTCCCAAGTAGTTGATTAGTTACATCCTAAATAGCTTAAATGTAACCCATCGCTATAAACATCTGCAAGTTAGTGCCCACACGGTAATGATGAATGTTGCGTGCTCGGTACTTCACTTTTACTGTTAATTTTACAGTGAAATAAGCCTTGATAGTTCTAGTTTTTTTTATCTGTCACATTATAAACCTCGGTGGCATGGCGCAAAGAGGTTTGCATGTTGCAAATACCTGTATAGCACAAATGGTATCCATAGTATCTATGTGAAATAAGCCCTAAGATTTCCAGTTATTTTTAATCTGTCACATTATATTACCTCTGTGGCGCATAACAGATGAAGGGATATGAGTTTGATTTTCGCGGCGAGACAAACGTTTGCACTTTGCAAATAACTGGATCTGTTATGGCACCAATGGTACCCGTAGTTTCTGATGCGCACAACACGTAATCCTAATGTGGGATTAGGACTATGTACCGTTGGACTGTTGGATGTTATTTTTATGGTATGGGTTAAATTTATAATACCTATATCAACTCATGTCTTCATGAAGCCATAAGTCTATGGGGGTCCACGGAGTGGGTCCCCCACTAAACTATTGTCTGATTAAATAAAACCAAGATGTGGGGTAAACCAGCAATCGTTAGATAGGTATACTTAGTATTCACAAAACTTAATTAAAATATAAAACAAATTATTGAAATGTATCTGACAGATCTTTTGTGTCTTGATGTTCTTCTTTTCTTTTTTCACCGCGCTGCCGCGCAGACAGCCCGTCAGAGATGGGATACGTTAGCTAGGGATGAGCACCACAAGTTCATCATCAAGTTCATCAAAAACACGTGCACAACTTAACATGATTAATAATAACAATTACTGTTTTTTTTAGGCCTCCGTTTCAGCAGCGGCAGTGTTCCGCTTAGAGCGGCGCGATCCTCGGTCGAGGGGCTCAATCAGGAGATAGAACGTCTGGTGCTCTATCCGGCCAGCGGCACTCAGACTCCGCACCACGACCGACTCAGGGACAAGGTAACATATGCTTGTGAAATGTTTTAAATCAAAATTTACTACCAACGTAGAATCACTTTGAATAAAACAGCAACTTTAATTTCTTGTGGAGAATCCGAAGCGAGTCACTATGACACTGATACAATACAAGCTCATCAGAGACCTAGTGCAGAGAATAGAGCTCAAATTGGTACAATCTACTTTACCTGTATGATCGTAAACTTTATAAACCTTGCTGTCTCACTAAGATCGTAAATTTATACTAACACTTGATTACTACTTGTTGCATTTATTGTTAGTGTAAAGTATTGTTAAGCTTAAATAAACACATTTTTCATTTTCATTATTCCCAAATATTTGTATTAATTATTTCAATAAATTTTAAACCGAGTTGATGCATTTTCGATACGTTTTAATATTAAAACTAAAAGTCTGTTAGAGATAGTTTATTTCCGACTTTTAATCCAATGTCCAAAGTTCCAACTATCCCAACCGCCCATCAAGAGATTTCAGAAAACTATTACGATTTTATTACTACTAGCTCTGTAACCTAAAGAGCTATTTTACCTCGGGCAGGGGCAGATGTAATTACCCGAAACTGAATAATTCTCTCTCCAATGTCAATGAAAGAGACGGCAATATATTTAGCAGCAACGCTACAGGACGCCTATGAATAAAGTAGTATACTAAGGCTGGATTCGACCAAACTGTCATCTTACTCCCAGAGTAGTTATTCCGTTAGCCGACAGAATTCGAAATACAATTGTTTAGAAAGCGCAACCGAACATTATTAGGTGCATTCAAATTATCCTGGTTATAAGTCAACTTTACAATGTCAAAATATTCAAATAAACAGCAGTTTCATCTGTGGTTTAATCTCCAGATAAAACTTAATCCAGTTTGGTAAAATCCAGCCTTAGTAATATACTTAGTTAAGTATATTGTTTTTAAGGACTGTTTGTTTTCCTAGGAAATAAAAATAAAATAAAAATAAAAATAAAATACTAAATCTGCATTACAGATAACACCAGAGGGGCACCGTGCGCCGCTAGCAGAGCTATTGCGACGCTCTGTCAACACACAGACGCCGCACGATCTTTGCCACACCGCTCATTCATCAGGTAATACTGCTTTGCTTACTAAACTCTGTGCCCCTTACCTATGAAAGATGTTTAAAGTTGAACACTGGTTAAACAACATCCTGTCACTGTTTGTCACTATCCACAAATAAAGACAGGACGTTGTTTAACTAGTGTTTAACTTTAAACATCTTTCATAAGTAAGGCCTTCTATTTGTTACTATGTTGGCTTCGGCTAGTCGTAACCGGTAGAATATAGATGTCAAAATTAACGTCACTAATTGAGGGAGTCAATAAAAATAGTAGCTTTTCCTCTACCGCCTGTAATTTTAAAAAGAGTATAAAACAATTCATACTCTTTGTTCTACTGGTGCCATGAAAGATGCTTAGAAAAGACGTCATTAGAGTTTGTCACTAGCTCATACGAACTTATGCCTGTGCCTGTGTGATAATATTACATCAAACATGGGCTCATGAGAAAAGGAGATCTTATGAAATAAACCAGTCACGAATTTATAACGTCATAATATGTTGGCACAAGTTCGTATCGCGGACTCTATAAATACATGTTCTGCAGATATTTAATCTCTAGTATTTGATTATGAATTTACTCCCAACTTTCTACAAACGTAACACAAAACGTAACTTTAAACGTAAAACAAAAAAAGTACAACGAAGATATTGACTTATTTTCTAATTAAAACAGAAATATTTCCCATGCTCTTATCTATATATTTTTTTTGACACATTTTGTGACCAAAAATGCTTCTAAGGCGCGGGACATACAGAAAAGACGTAAGACGAAGACGCGTCGCAGACATATGTCTCTTCCGCGTCCCTTTCATAGAAAATGTATAGAAGCGTCGCGCCGCAAAACATACAGAAGAGACGGGGCGCCGTCACATTTTGTATGAAAGGGACGCGGAAGAGACAAATGTCTGCGCCCCGTCTCTTCTATCTGGCCTGCGCCTAATAGAATTTGTTGACATTTTCTATGAAATGTCTAAACGAAACATTATGGGAATAGATCCACCGTCCCGAGGGTCGCTGTCCAGCAGTGGGTCCGTGGAATTACTGATGGCAGCAGGTCTCAATACAAATTAGCTTTTAGGGCGCTCGTATATCAAAAGGTTTTTGCAAAATGTACCAAGAAGATGTCATGTTTTACGTTAAAAAAACGGGTTCTGTACTGAGCGAATCCATTTCTTATAAAATTAGTTCTATGTCCACAACGCAAAATAACACTTTTACAAAATAATTTATCAGACCAATTATTGGATTTGATTAAAAAATTTATAAGTAGGTACTTAGTTCTATGTCCACAAAAAAAAGTATTATTATTTTATTATTATTATTATTATTTTAGCCTATATTGTCCCACTGCAGGGCAAAGGCCTCCCTCCCCTCTTTCCAGATTTTTCTGTCCTTGGCGGTATTGGGCCAATCTGGATCATGCGCATCTAGTTCGTCCCGCCATCTCCTTGGTGGTCTGCCACGCGGACGTCTTGCATTGGGCACCCATTCGGTTGCGGTTTTAGCCCACAAGTCGTCCGACATGCGGCAGACGTGGCCGGCCACAAAAAAAAGTACATTTTGTAAAAATCTTTTGTTGAAGCGTCGTTAGTGCAAACCCATCGCAATCTAGGTTTAGGTACCTACTTAGTTTCGCACCGACCACTTTAGACTATTCCCTAGCATGATCTTAAAAACAAATGTTATTTCGCTTTTTACATTTTACTTTTTGTGTGTGAAGATACTATTCTTGAAGATATTGGAGTCGATAGTAGAACTGTCACAAGTTTGACGATTTCAATTTTTGTCTGCTCAATCATGCCGGAAAGGCCAAACTTAAATATTGTTAAAGTAGCTTCTAACTTGTAAAAGCATACAGACTATTTTTATCCTGATTGAGCGGACAGAAGCGATGTATAAGAAAAGTAAAGTAAATCTCAGTACCTACTCTGTAGATTAGGCCCGTCTGTTGACGCTGCATAAACGCTTTTTTTACTCAACTTGCAGACTACACGATTGTTCAATAGCTTGTATGCACCAAAAATCATAGCGAGCACATTTTATGGATCCAGGAGATTGAGAAAATTATTGAGTGTGACGTCTATGGCAAATAAGACTTCCGGTTTTTTCAATTTTCTGAATGTTGACCTTTATGTTGTCTTGCGTCTATGTAGCGACAGGTAGGTACCTATAAGTCGTATTGCTCATTATACGGACTAAAAGTGAAGGAAAAAATGTCATTTTTCCTTCAATTTTGACATAAAACGTATCAAAACTAATCAAAATTGAAGTAAAAATGACATTTTTTCCTTCAATTTTAGTCCGTATAATGAGCAATACGACTATATATAATTTTTACGAAGCTATCATACACACACTCGAAGACAAGCTACTAGTCGATTATGCGTTAAAGAGTTTGCCATATCAGAAAGAATAGCATGTAAAGGAAATCTTATATTATTCTGAGTAATTTAATAAGACACCTATTGTTTATGTTTTCCGATAAGATATTTTTACTCGTAGATTGTTAGAATTGATGTTTGTTATACACATATTTTTAAAAATACAAGTATTCAAACTAAACCTGTAACAAAAATAGCGTTGTGGTTTACTTAATTTTTGAGTAAAACCTATAACATCATCGATCTTTAGTTCCTTAATTCCAGTGGGTGTTAGCCGAATGTCTTTTGGTAACAAAAACAAAATTTAGAAAAGTACTTTTTCAGTCTACTTATAGCTTTAGTTGTAGCTATAGCTTTATCTTAAGGCGTGTATCGACATTGCTGCCTCGCGAGGGATGCCGCCTCGCGGTGTGGAGACGCATTTGCCTCGCGGGTCAATTTAATCGTTGCCTTGACTTACTGGTCAAACGAGTGGACTCGCGAGCAGCCTCTCGTTGCAGCATCGCAATGTCGATACACACCTTGTTTATAAGTAGTAAAAATAAAGAGTGAATGTAAAATGTGTATTGCGTATTGCAGGCGGCAGCGTGTGCTCGTCTCCGGACCTCGACGGTTCCAAGCTGGGCACGTCGCCGCAAATCAATCGATTCCTTGCCAGAGAACCTCCAGATGGTTGTGAAAAGGTTTGTATTTTTTACTCCTCTAGTTCGTTTAACAATTATTATTACTGAATACATGTAGGGATTGCAGTTGTGATGTAAGTGATAACAAAAGATCAACGGATAAGTTTATTTTTGGTATACTCTAAAACTTAAACAAACTACGCCTGGTACTAGTACAATTCACGAAAGTAAAGTAAAGCATAAATATTGTTATCAACGGGATAATTACCATGATTATTGAGTTTTGTTGTTTCCCGATATTTCGACGCAGTTGCATGCGCCATGATCACGGGTAACTGAAGTCTTTGCGAGGTAGAGGGTGGTTAAACAACAAAACTCAATAATCATGGTAATTATCCCGTTGATAACAATATTTATGTTCGTAACCATGATAGTTTCAAAAGTTATAAAGTAAAGCAATTACTACATTTGCTTACCCCATATATCTGTTTTCCAGGTTAACTTAAAAGCAGGCGAAGGCGCGTACACAGAACCACATTTGATGAAACCCGCAGTATCGACTTTCACTCTGCGGCCCTCGCTCGGCTCGGCCTTTCAGCCGCTGCAGCCGTCACCGCCGCCGAGATCTCCGCCCGCTACCCACTAACAGTACCATAGCTCAACTTTACCCTCCTGTTCGTTAACACGATTTATTATATCCTTCACTAATATTTCATCAGCTGATCAACATTTGTTCTAATTGTTGTGTATCTGTTTTTTGACCAGATAGTAACTTTAATGCATTCACTGCCACGCCGCTATGGTGCCATTCGAAAGATGGGTGGAGTCTGCACAAGTACTAACATTTGAGTCTGTTGCATTGAACGTGTAACCACACTTTAATTTTATTGATGTAACACTCTCCTCACTCTGTCTCTTGTTGGTGTAGTCAAAGTCGTATGCTGTGTGGACAGAACCATTTTGTATGGCACAAGGTATGCCCAACAGTAGGTGAAGTTGAACTGTAAATTCTACTTGAGCTACATACATGTTTCAGGTCGTCACTTTCTCAACTTTGACCATCACGAGAATTCAAGGATGTGAAAGACCCAGTAAAGTACAACATCAAGACATAATTTGCAGGCAGCAAACAGTAGAGTCATTATTGAGGCCTATCGTTCCCTCAAAAAGAAGTTACATAAATTCTAAAACCTAGTAGGTACTTAGATAAAACCCCATAGTAGATAAAAAACTCAAAATGGCATGTGTTATACTTTTTATGTGTAAATCGTGTTTGCGAATAATAGGGTAATGGACTAGAATTCTTGCTATTCAATTTGTGTATGGTAACATTACTTGAACATTTTATGTCAATAAGAATATTGATGAGATACCTACTTTACATTTGACAACTCTGCCAGCGCTGCGAGGGCAAGCGCTAAACTTTTAACTCTATTACAATAGGTTTGAGTTGATATTTCTTGTGAATAAAGTGTTCAAGCAACTGTTACGCTAACCCAAAAAGCTACTTGATCAGAAAACTAGAACTTAAATTCACAACGCTTATTCGACAAGCGATACTGTTTAAAATCAAAGGTATTTGTTGTACTATACACATACTTCTAAGAGCAGCTTCGAGTTAGCAGGAATTCTAGCCCAATATTTCCGCATTCCCATAGAAAATTCAGCAATGGGAAGATCCCATTTCGTATCATGGTGTCATGGCAATAAAGATTTTGTCATGTTTGTGTGTGGCAACTACACTACACTGTTGTGACAATAATAACATTTAATTAGTGACAATGTGTAGTCCATGTGTACTGGGAATATGTTTGTCAATTTTCAAATATGAGTGAGATTTCAAAGTCTCCCATGTATTTTAATGTATTGCGGAATAAATTCTGTTGAATGTAACCAAAGCGAAAATCACAACTTTTACCTTTTATATGTCAGTAATGTAAACAGTCATGCAAATAGTCTAATCATTGTTATTTAAACAAAGTAACCAATGTAAGTTTCCAATTGCTATGTAAATATACATGTAACGCTGCATTATGTAACTCTGTCCTCATAGTTGAACCCTTCTAATATTTGCATGGTCTGTCAAATGTATTCAATACACAAATTAGATGACGGCAACAAATAAGTGTCTATGTATAAGTAAGTAGTAAACAACATCTTCATTTTAGACATATTATTTAGAACTCATTTAACAACTTAATTTGAACATTATGACTGGATGAATTTGTTTGATCTCATTTTATGTATTATTCGAGTAAAGCATGCTATGCCCTCTTTCACATATGTGACCTCTCTTATGTGCGAAACAGGACATGACAGCTTATCAGTATAGTTTTTTTACTTATTTTCGGACCAAATATCTTAACGGGCCAGAGCATCGTATGGTCGTGGTCATATCAGTTAGAAACCTGTTTGATGCAAAAGCTTTAAATTGTGGAATTTGGTAGAGTAAAGAGGAAGAAATCAGACTGACTTTTTAACTTTACTCGTACTTTGATACAGGTATCTTGACTTTAATTTGTAGAAGTGCATTCGGAAGTGCCTCGCGCGCACGTTAGTGCTGAAATTCTTGTGTATTGTTTTGACTCAAATACAATTCTGTGTTTCTGCTGTTATTATTGTGACTCTGGTCAGTATCTGTATCAGGTAAAAGAGTTGTGTATTTGATTTAAACGATTGGTTAAGGGAAGGTGGTCTTTACCGCGGCCAAAATGCATTTTTTATCATCGAGACTGATAAACATAGTATGATGACAAATTACACATAAAACATAGTTAGATCTGCTTTTGGACATAACGCAATTATTTTTTAACCTTTTGTAAATTTCTACGGCAGATATATATTTTGGAAGGCTCACCTTTGGAATACATAATAGTATATTAATCTCGACATTGCTCAAATCAAAATTTTTATTAAGAGCCATACTTATGATATGATACGCCGAATTTGAAAAATTGAACTTAGTATGGTAATGTTTCCATTTGCTAAAGTAAATTAGTGATATTGTTTAATCAATAAACGAATGTGATAATGTATGTAAAGTAATCGTTGGACGCAGACTGTTGATGTAGCTTGACAACTCTCGGTACTGGAGGGAGCCGGGAGTAGGGCCAGTAGCCACGAGTTGTCGAGTCTTACAAAGGTGCTGACTAGTGATTGTATAAGTGTACAGACTACAGAGAGCAGACTTGAGAGTTGAGACAGTGGAACAGGGTGTTTTGGATGCGAATGTATACGCACGGGATGGCTACGACAAAATAACAATTGACCATGAATATGACAATCAAAAACCATAGCCCATTATAGCTAAGAAGCGAAAAATCATACAACTTTTGTACAAATATTTCTCTTCTCTGTTTACACATAATCGTCAGGTAGAAATCCCGAGGTTATGTTTGTAAACGCCACTCCAAAGTAAATGTTTTCATTAGTAGTAGTGATGTATGTATTGTGCAAAACATTAACATGAAAGAAAAGCCGAGCCAGTATTTAAAATCCGGATTTCTGTGTAAAAATGTTTCTGAAGTAAGTGCAATATAGCTGTAATGTAAACAACCAAACTGTTTTCGATGTAAACGTCATTGTTAGTAATGTTATAAATTCTTTTCATGCCTGCAAGTAACGTTCCTTTGCACCATTATCGTCGTAATCACATTATACCTAACTATATTATAAGCTTGGTTGTTATTTTAGCATTGCTTCCTAACTGCTTCCATGTCGCTTCTAGAATCCCCACACTTGGAATCCAAAACATTATTATGCTTTACTAATAATAATGTTAGACACAATGTCACAGGTCCAGGTTGTAATAATTTTATCTAGCCTCTCCCTATGTCGTTACCTATTTTAACATTTATTATGGTTTAGTGAAGGACTCGAAAATTATTAGCTGTTATTGTGTGCTATAAAAACGATGACCCAGTAATACTTAATTTTAAAGTAAACCACTTGACAATTAAGGGAGATTCTCGTATAAAGACGTTTTATAAGTATGTTCTGACTTTACGATCTTAGACCAAGCTCGTGCTTTTATTTGACAAATAAGTAGTATAGTTCGATAGTTGCGCTTACCATGATGATTGATGACTTTACCGAAATAAGGCGTACGTATAATTTCTGCGTTCAGTTCTGAATGAATCTATCTATATGATCCATATCCGACAAGCAAAGCAAGCCGCGCTAAATCCGTTAACAGCAACATTACTCGCACACATTTCACGAAACTTAATTCGTCAACTACAGTTCTGGACTAACCATTGCCTCAGTTTTTAATTTCTCTAAACGTCTCTGTATGAGAATTGTATGTTTTTAAAGTACATAAATATTTTTATAAGTTCAGGGTAGGAGATGCGAGATGTAACATAAAAGTAACACTGCTAGGACCTTAGATTTGATAGTTATTTTAAAGATGGTTAATTTTATTTTTAAGTTTGCTTTTAGACAAATGATAAGTTTGTAATTTTTATTACAATTTTAGATTAAAAACTAACATTTAAACTAAACCAAAAGTGCCCATTGAGATAAGTTTATAATTCAGGCAAGTGCTTTGTTCGGCATTTTGTTAATAAAGTTTAGGCGTCAAAATTAGGAATTAATAAATTGATTAACGAAGGGTTGTTGAACTTTAGTTATTTAAAATTGTTGAGGTTTATTGATAAATTAAAATTCTTTTAGTTTTTTTACAGTTGGTGCTGGACAAAGTGCTTGTTTAGTTAGAGGCATTAATTAACATCAAATATGAATAGTATGTACTTTAAGTAATGAATAAGAATGGTTTATTATAGTTTTGTTTCAGAGAAGAAATTCTAATTACTATTTTTGTTTCCAATATTTTATCACTTATCTGTTTTCACTGTAATGTATCTTGCTGTATTGCAGACATATCCAATATACAGACTGATTTAAACACTGTTTTTTTAGTTACATTTATGACGTCATTAAACTTGGATGTTGACATGGATAATCGTGGGATTTGTCCAAATTACTTGTAGAGAAGGAGCGATGTGCCACACGCATTGCGTTGCGTTGCGACGACGACACTGTCTGGCGATGCACGTCAACGTTGTTTTCCTCGACAATGACGCAACGTATCGGCAACCCCCTGGTTTTCTGCCAGAAGACTCACGTCCAAATTATCATCTAGTCTAGTAGGTAACAAGATTTGTTAGAAACAAAGGACTTATTCCATTTTGCTCCCACTTCGTGATCCCAATAGGATCATACAAAACTTTGGAGTTCACAAAAAGTTTTATATGACCCCACTGGGATCACGAGAGTGCACGAGTGGGAGCATAATGGAATAAGACAAACAAAGACTGATATTGTTTTCAGACAATTCTATGCTGTGGTTCTTTTATGAGTAAATAAAAAAGAAAATATTTTCAGAGTTATATTTTATCAACGTTCCTATGCATACATAAATAACTATTGATTCAAAATAAAACAAAAATAATATCACAAAATAGGGTGGAACTAACTTCCATACCCGTCATTATGGCTTGCACCAAAACATAATTACATAACTGATTTTAATATTGCAAGTTAAACTCATAGGAATGAATCACGAGGACAACATAAACTGAACACAATAGATTTTTGGACACTTCATAAAGACCATCCGTCGAAGTATTCAGTACGAAAACTACACACTTGCGCTTTACTAATAAACGTTGCACAGCCCCAGAATAAGATTAGAGTATCTTCCTGCCTTGTAAATTACTAGCTTTGTTTGCCTAAATAAGACCAGATTAAAATCTACTTCTAGGTTTTTTAATCTTAATCTAGCTATTTTACTTGATCGAGCGGTAATTGGACTATCGGGTACTAAAAATTAAATTTATTCAAATTTGGAATTTTTAATGAATCTATCTAAATCAGTTCAGCAGCTGGGGGATTGACACAATCACATCTTTCGGAAGGATATTTCCAAAATTTTTGAAAATCCCGCTGTCAATTTTCCCAAACTAATGTTCTTTTTCGACTAACTAGCATTTGCTAAGCTCCTAAGTTCATAAGTCTGAAGCCATTCAACGCTCATAAGTAATCAATCACCTAGCCTAGTTCACTTGTAATCCTTATAAAAAGTCTTATTCGGTAGTACTAGCATTGGTACTGCTTTGAGCAAACTTCTGTTTTTGCGTCGCGATCCAGGTCTCAATTTTCTCCTTTAGTTCAGTGTTAGATTTCACTTGGTCCATAGATAGCGGCGAGCGGTTGAAAGGGTCTGACTGGTCGCTGAGGAGATGCCTGAAATGGAAAAAACCGGATAAGTACCTACTGTGAGGTGTAATTGATTAGTGGAAGACAGTCTAGACCAGGGTTGAACCTTTTTAGACCCGCTGGTTCTTATCTTGAATGCGTAAAGATTTTATATGATAGAGCTTTGCATAATTAAGTGGGCCATATATTCATGATGCCGCTGTTTAGCAATAAAATGATTACGACTCGCACAGTTTGCATTCCATGCGTGACAGGTTGCGAGCCCATCGCCGTTATTAGAAAGCTAACTGGTTTCCTTCACCGTTTAGAGCTCGTGTTAATGTGCATATAAATTTTTCGAAACGAAAATACATTGATGACGTGAATACATTATGCTCGAAGCGTGAATACGATGACGGCCGGGATTCGAACCCACGACCTTCGGATCAAAAAATAATAATACAATCCCACTCGGCCAACATGGCTTTAGATAAAAAAATGCTATAGCGATAGTAATGAAAGATAGCTCATGTTCCATGGTTACCTGGCAATCGTAGTTCTATCGACAGTGGTTCTTGAACTAGGCAGTATAACAGGATCTAGCATCAGCGTGCTCATGATAGGGTCTAGGAACTCTTCGGGCGCGTTGGCCAGTATCTCCTCATTGCGTTGTCGTTGTTCCGCGATCACTGCGACCCGCGCCGCGAATTCTTGTAAGGAGCCGATGAGCGAGCCACCTCCGATGCGAACTGTAAATTAAAAACTTTACATTTAAGTGAACCCAAAAAAAGATATAGCTCTGAGAACACGATCAAAACTACTACAAAAGAGTTATATTCCAATATTTTAGATACAGATGAGCATTTCACGATATTTCACCAAAACATTTATTTGTGAAATTGCGACAAACTTCAATAATGAATATTCTGGTATTTATATATCTATACCAGTCTATCTATACTAATATTATATATATATAGAGAGAGAGAGAGAGTAAAAAAATTTTGTGAGTTTATCTGTAAGCGGAAAATGAAATTGTATTTCAACTTTCAATTATTTCAGATGGCTATGTATTACACTGGTACATATTATACCTATAGTATGTGTGTGATTAGTATCGAGCAAGTTGGAATTCAGTATAAAATAAATCTCTAATTACCTAAGACCGCCTCGGCTAGCGTGAACAGTGTGGGCGAGTAGGAGCGTCCGTCGTCGGAAACGGCGGCGCAGAAACGCTCTTTGCTTCCAAGCTCCACATACATTCGGCAGATGTCTAGGACCGTGCTGGCCGGGTCGAACTCGTACTCTTTCATGTCTTTTACCTGGAAACAGAGAATTCGATCGATAAGCCGCCTATAATACATGTTTGGCGAGCCTAGGCCAAAGAGAGTGAAGGCCAACGTGTAGACAGCTTATTTGCCATGGCTCGGTGTCGCACGCCTAGCTGGCCGAGTGAATACAAGCGCATGGTCTACATTGGTTTGCAAAGACTTGCCAAACGTGTAGAGTGTTGACGGTAGAACTTGCCTTGCATTAATTTTCGCGTTGGCCTAGGCTCGCCAAACATGTACAGGCGGCTGTCTACTTTTGACAGCGACAAACGATTTGCGTATCAATTTATTTCAGTTCACAATTGAAACGTTAGTAGAAAAATCTGAACTCAGTTGTTACCACCATATTTAGGTGATTTTCGTCACGTTTTATTTTATAATATGAGTCACAGTAAGGGTGTTACCATACCAACCGATCGATCGTCGATCGACGGCATCGATCGATGTTAGAATGGATTAGTCGACGTCAATATGTATGGTGACACCAATCGATCGATTGGTATGGTAACAACCTAATAATATTGTTTGCAGCTTTCAAGACATCTTGAATAGAACTTTATAAATGCCATTAGAGCTTTGGCGACTTTAGCACTTACCTGTTCTAATTCCAAGTTGAGAAAAAAAGTATGAAAAGCTCACCTTAAAATTCTTCTTATTAGGACCAACAAGATGTAGCAGGAAGTAATTGAGCATTGAAGCGATTCGCTCCACTAGTGTTGGATGACAGAACACATAGTCTGCGTGCGCCGTCAGTCGCACTAGCATTTTTATGGTCTCCCGGCCGAGGATATTATCGAACCGCGCCATCATGCCGATGTGAGATAACGTACTAAGGTTTTGCGTCCGTTCTGGCTGAGGCATGTTTGCCCATCGCTCTGAATCTCTGTGAAAAGAAGTGGTAATATAATAATAGAATGTGAAAATCACACTAATACTCGTATTATTAAATGAGAAAGTTTGGATGTTTGGATGGATTTGTGTTTGATCCTTTATAACTCGACAACCACTGAACCGATTTGGCTGAAATTTGAACTATAGATAGTTAATGACCGGAATAGGACATAGGCTACTTTTTATCCGGGTACCATGCGAGCGAAGCCGCGGGTGGAAGCTAGTAAATTAAAAAATTCTTAAAAGTATGTGTGTAATAGTAGAAGTACCTAACTCCTTTTTGCATTGTTTTATTGATCACATTTTCCATGTATGAAAAAACTAAACGAAGTAAAAATAATTCCAAATCAAAGAACTTGTAAGGTAGACCAAAGCATGGTCATAACTCAAAAGTTTTAGGTTCAATAGAGGGTAAATAAACATCGCAGCAGCCTTATATTTTTTTACAGGATTTATAACTTACAATACTACTTACTTACTTGAGTAACTTCTTCAAGGAAAATTTTACTAACCCAAATCATTTAACTTTACTTACTGCAATGCCTGCATTGTGCGTATCTGTGCCATGTTATTGAGCGCTTCATCTAACAAGAAAATGGAGTCATTGATTAGTAGGTTGACGAAACGTAAGAAAATCGGTGGGTGTACTGCCTCCATGTTGGCTTCCGCTTCTTTGGCGAGCACTCTGGAAAGAAAAGGAAATTATTTAGGAATTTAGAGAGAAATATCAGCTTCCAGCGTTCAATGACAGTCAAAGATGTAAATAATTCTAGTTGAATGCTCACTAAAAAGTTCACAAAATATATTCATATGCGAAAGTATTGGAAGTGCTTCTGATAAGTCCCATCAGATTTCCTAAAAGGATCTTAAGTGCTTTATCATCAGAGAGTATCATCTCCGTATTTCTTTATAAAATTATATTCTGTACTAAATGTATTCGGACCGTTCTTGTAGATTCTGCACTAGTCGTATTCAATTTTTAATTATGAGTATCGCAATATCATTCTTCTGGAATGGTGTTGTGTTCATGCGATGAGTAAGGTTGCCAGAGCTCTGTGAGGAAGCGCTGCGGTGACAACTGGTGGACCAGTCTTGTCCATTGTGTTGTCGGCGCAGTGATTCCTCTTTTAAAAGGTCAGCAGCGCGAATGTGACTGCGCTGGTGTCACAGGCTTTCATAGGCTACGGTAACCGCTTACCATCAGGTGGGCCGTATGCTTGTCTGCTACATGAGTAGCATAAAGAAAAAGATGATTAAGAAAATCGTAGGCAACGAGTTTTGAATTTATTCACGTGAGGACAAAATAAAGTGAGAAAGTACTCACGTGAGTGCATCTCTGTGTTCCTCGATGCCCCAAAGGAACTCCATGACCAAATACATCGGCCGACGGTAGTTGAACTTCTGCTCAAACTGTACGCTGCTGCCCGTCATCTCGATACCAACAAACACGTCCAGTAGGCATCGCATGAGCTGAAATAATATCGCATTGGTATAGATAGAGCCTTTGGTTGATAAATATTTCAAAGTTAAAACAATCTATTTTGGCGTCTAATTCAATATTGGGTTGAAGGCACGTACACTAAAGCGAAAGTCCGCCTAGCAATAGCCTATGTAAACCTGAAAGGGTAATTAATTTTAGTCTCGGCTAAATTAATGTACTAAGGGCTGATTTTTCAATACCTAGATAGCTTTTATCTGAGGAAATAAATATGCGATTTGACAGATATTGTATTGAAAATATGTCATAACGCCATATTTATTTCTTATCGCTTGAAAAATCAGCCCTAAATTATCTAAATATGAAATCACCTACAGAAATCCTCAAGTCAAAATGAGATAGTGCCCTTGATTTTAAATCTGAATCTTGTCGTTGAAAATATAAACGTACCTGCAATCTATGTGGATGTTCTTTGAATAGCTGTTCTCGATAGAAAGAGGCGAGGTTCCCGAGTGGCTGTTGGTCATCCGGGTGATTGGGCAGCATTGCTTCTAAGCATTCTGCTAGGCGGGCTCTGAAAAAAATATAAATATTTTGACACAAATGTTCTAAGTGAATTTAATTATAAGGAAATTTAATACTTGGTCAAGAAAGTAACATTACTCTGTAGAAAAATCAGAACCAAATAACTAACAGGGGTCTTATTCTGTAAGTCCAAATAAAAGGTAACGCGGCGTTACGTCGCTCGTTATCGTTTTTAAAATGATTACGTGAAATCTAATTATACATAAATTATGTGTTCAGCGGGCCTATAAAGGTCGCTATGCAGAATCGCAATTGACTGAGAGTGAAAAGACGGCTTTATAGTTCATTTCATATTGCGATTCAGTTTTAGCGACCTTTTTAAGTCCGCTGATGTCAAAGACAGAGAAGATTTGGATTTACAGAATAAGGAAACGAAATATTTTGGGTTTTTGAAATTTTATAAATATTAAACGTAGAGGATTGTGGTGATACCTTAAATGTGGGTTCTTCATCCGTTCTTGATCGCCCATGAAGGTGAGCACGAGTGTTAGTACGGTGTCGAGCGAGCCCGAGATGTCTGCCTCGTCGGTGATGGCGCCCACCGTCCGTCGCGCCATCGTCACCAGCACCACTATGTTCTCTAGCACGAACTCCGGTATGCATCTGTCAAAAGACAAATTCATTTATTCAATAGGATCACATAGAGCTTACAACACTAAGGGCTGATTTTTCAATCGATAAATAACTTTTATCTGAGGAATAAATATGGCGTTATGACATATTTTCAATACAATATCTGTCAAATCACATATTTATTTCCTCAGATAAGTTATCTAGGTATTGAAAAATCAGCCCTTAGAAACGTCGGGGCCGGCGACAGGCGAATTTCCATAAAATCGTAATACCGAAATCATTTAAAATTTAAGCATATTTTTATAAGTTTATGGCAGTAGGTATTTACGAGTATCTAGGTTCCTGTTACACTTTTGTTCCGAAAACCTTTTAACCCGACTTAAAAAAAAGGGAGGAGGTTCTCAATGCTGGCAATCTTTTCTGTTCATAATCTCACCTCAATGTATCAGGTGGAGGCGTAGTAACAGGCAGTTCCAACGGCACCATGCTCCCAGGCGCGTAGCTCGCCTGTGGTGAGTCCGCGTTGGGCCGGATCGCGACTTGCACCAGCCATATGCACGTCATCGCTTGCAGACGGTGGAGGTTCTTTAGCATATCTGTCTCTAGGAGAGCGCATCGGAGGCTCACTAGTCTGTAATATGAGAAAACATTTAAGGGAGTGGGCACACTGCGTTTTTTGCAACGCTTTTATAACACTACGCGAACGCGCAGCTCAAAAACGCGCTTCAGAAAACGTCGTGTGAAATGAAACCAAAATGCCTAAAGATCTGAGAGAATATGTCTACCTCACCTTGGGATCGTCGTGATCATATTTCATTTTTTCATATAGTAAATGTAGAAATAGATTGACAGAGGAATGTATCACGTTGTTTACATTTTATGATCCGATGTTTTGACGGCGTTTTTTTTAGCGCAGACAAGCAGACTGCCCACCTGATGGTAAGCGGTTACCGTAGCCTATGGACGCCTGTAACACCTGTAGGTGTCACACTCGCGCTACTGACCCTTTAAAAGAGGAATCATTGCCGTCACTGCGCCGACAACACAATTGCAATAGTCTTGGACGGAAATTTTCCAGCAACAGGACCATGAGCCCGTATTGGGCTGAGCGCACACCTATCTGCGCCGAATTCTCGAAGTACTGCCAGATTCGGTCGAATCGGACGATTCGACTCGGGCAGGTGTGTGATGTTTCCTACGATTTCTTGTAAAGAATTCAAAAATTCGTTTCAGTCGATTCGTTCAGCGCGGATTGGTGTGCGACCACCTATATGTAGATAAAGATTCACAGGATGAATAAGTATATTGCATTTCTAAATCGATGATATTTTTTATTTGGGTAATTTCCGTGAGTTAGCTATTGCAAATCAATGATTGCTGAATATTATGTACCTTGTCATAAGATGGTGTGCCCTTTGCCGCAGCGGCTCCAATAAGTGATGTGCGCCGGCCGCGGCATCTGACAACGTCCTCTGAGCCTGCCCCAATTCCTGCCCACATCGCCACAACTTCTCCGCACACACTCTAACACCTGGGGACATGAAAATACTCTATAGACAGGTTATCCTATCCTAACTAATATTAAAAAAAGTGAGTTCATTGTTTTCACGTCTTAACAACCTATCGGCGGGGTTGAAAAGGCCGTTATAGCAGAATCATGATCTGAATTGCCGTCTCTTTTCATAGACATGAGAGTGACAAGAACAAAAACATAATACGAATCATATTACGATTCTGCTATAGCGGCCTTTTTAGCCACGCTGATTATCATGAACTTTTGCATTCACCAAATAATCTATCAGCGCATTCTATGATACACGCAAAAATGTATACGCCAAAATATATTTTATGATCTGTTGGCATAAAATTTATTTCAATAAAGCAGTTGCAACGGATCAATGATCTGTTGGCATCTTTTTGTTTGATCAGATACAACCACAAACGGTTCATATGATCAGATGGGAACTACCCGAGCAAACTAATAGCTTACCCAAGTCCATACACTTCTGCGTCATAAAGAAGCACTCGGTAACAAAGTTGTAAGTGTCAGCCGTGGGCCGTTTGATCGGCTGGTCGTTGTCATCGGACTGCGCGGGCAGAAGGCACGTCTCATCGTGGAGGAAATCCATGTGGACTGATTTTGAGGCGCATTCTTCTGGCTAATAGGGAATATAAAAAAAGTAGTAAGATATAAGTAGAGGAACAAGTTTTTAATTGTAATTTTTTTAGGCACTTTTTTAAATAATATTTGAAACATAATGAACGCCATCTAGTGGTTCAATTACGAACCACATTGCACTTGTAAATCTTTTTGCGTGAAAATGCAGAGAACACGGCTTTTCCCAGATACGAGACCTAGCTAGATCGAGTTTTCGCCCCCGTAAACACCCGTACTGCAAATTTCATCGAAATCGTTAGAGCCGTTTTCGAGAACGTCAGTACAAACAAACATCAAACAAATATTGCTCGTTCAATAGAATAGGATGACTTACAGGTACAGCACCATAAGTGGGGTCAATCTTGAGAGATTTGGGGTCGTCAGGGGTCGAGCAGAATGGCTGGCAGAGTTGCAGTAAAACTCCACCTAGATTTATCATGAAACCGTCTGACACGCAGCGCATCGTAGACGCGTTCACCTCATTTGCCTGAAACAGCTTAATTTATAAAAGCGTGTTTTAAAACTAAAACACGCTTATATAGCAGAACATCGGCAACTATTGTTATAATACTAGTACTCGTTATATAAGTTGTATCAAAAAAATAAATCTTAGGCCCATACAAAGATAATAACGTGACGCAAGGCATAATAATAGCAAACTTGTAGAATTTGAAAGATGTTCATCATCAAAGCGCTCATGGCGTAGCTTGCTTAGACGTTCTTGATTGATCGTTGAAGTTAAGCAGCGTTGTGCGCGGTCACAGTTTGGATGGGTGACCGCAAGTGGCATTACGAGCTGAGCGCTTCCGTGCTTCGGAGGTCACGTTAAATTGTCGGTCCCGGCTTTTAAGTCGTTAAGCCATGACGGAGGCCTTTAGGCGGCCTAAAAACTCCGTCACCAGAGTTGGCCACTTGCTTACACGAACTTACTTACTTTTATATAATGATAATTATTATTACGGGATTTCTCTCAGCAGCTTCGAACACCGAAAGATAGTATACCACTGCAAGTGCCAGGCGTATACAAGATTGTCTGTAGCTGTGGCCGTTCATACATAGGGCAAACTAAACGTACAATAGCCGAACGCGTCAAGGAGCATATTACAGCGGTCAAAAATAGGCAAGTGAATAAGGGCTCCCACACATAAACACGATACGACGTCGCATCGTGGAAATATACGACACGATGCACGATACGACGTCGTGACGTTAGAAACTCACGATGCAATCCTGCGCAGTTGTTATTGAAAATTCAAAGATGACGGATGGTATTGAAGTCGATCATCTAACAGCAGAAGCAGAAGGCGTCTAGTGCGGTCCATTTTTCGGGATGAACTAAAACACCACCTCACTGTATCGACGGCATCGTGCCGTGTATCGTGCGTGGCACATTACGTAACGATGTCGTGTTTTTTTTCGATGCTTATCGTAGATTTCCACGACACGACGTCGTATCGTGAAACGACGCCGCATCGTTGTACGACGCGACGTCGTATCGTGTTTATGTGTGGGAGCCCTAAGTCGGCGATTGCGGAACATTTGCTCGATTCAGGCCCTAACCACTGGATAGAACTACATGACCCAAAAGTTCTATCCAAAGAACGCCATTATTATAAGAGGATAGTTCGAGAGGTGATCTAGATCAAAAAACACCGAAATTTTAATCGTGATGGTGGTTTTCGTCTCTCGGCTGCGTGGAATCCTATAATTAATAAGTGTGTTCGTGGTGGTCTGACTGTACGTCAGCCTGACACCGTTAGTGTTGTGTGTCGTAGTGTGAACGAGGACTTTTCTGATTCTGAAGACGAATTGGGGGTAGTCGTGGATCCTACTCTCAATTCACGGCGGTAGCTCCAGTACTTCAGTCATCCCGTGACCACGAACGCTGTAACGTGTTCGAAACGTCGGGAAACAAAATAAATAAAAGGTACGCGATAAAATCCCGTAATAATAATTATCATTATGTTAACAAATCGCGAAAGTTTAACAAGCTACTTACTTTTAGCATCATCATCACGCGCAGCTCATCTCATCCCACTGCTGGGCGTAGGCCTCTCTTCGCTTGTGCCAACTCTCCCTGCACTAGCCTGATCCATTAAAATTGTTATTAAATTAAATTGATGAAAGATTACCTGATTCCAGATTTTCCCTCTAGATACATTCGTCTTCAAACACTTGCCAATCCATGTAAGTAACCGGTTCCTCATTTCAGGACCTGCCTTCAATAAGAATAGAAATATTTTGTGAAGGTTGTTGGTTAAGTGCGAAGTTGCATTCCATATTGATGACTCCACCATTGATGTAGCAGCCTGGAATAGGAAAGTCACAATTTATATAACAGTAATAACAGTTTAATTACACAATGTGATAATCATTACAATATACCACTCAAATATTTCCCATACGGAGTTTTCCACAGGAATTTATCATTCTATGGAATAAAACATAGCCAGGATGATTCATTTTGAAAACTTTTGCTGTACTAGACATTATAATAACACTCGAGAATTTGGGGATCTCACACCCCTAGACGAAAACCCCGGTAACTCGAAAAACCTACTTTTTCAGAAATGACAAAAAACTGATTTATAAATCTTTGACAGACTATGAAAAACGTAAATTTATTTACTTATAAAAGAACAAAACCCTTGAAGGTATAGTTACGTGAGTTATATCACCGTATCACCGTATAGGTAATCAGTTTAGGAATTCGAAAACGCAACTAACTCCATTTGGGCACATTTTGAGTTATCGGAGTTTTCATCTAGGGGTGCGATACGGTCATAAATCTGCTTTTTTTAACTTACCTGGTCCATAGGATTATCGAAGAACTCATGCAGTGATGTAGCAGTCCTCGGTAGAACTGAGAGGCTGAGTAGTGCGCCAAGCACACAATCTTGATATAATCTTCCATTTGACTCTAGTTTGGGCTCACACGCCCCCATTAATATAGGGGCTAGGTATTGGTTAGCTAAAAAAAGAATTAAGTATGGTTGAGGTTGTTTTCTTAGATAATAAAGAAGCTGGAATCCTACTAATATTATAAAGGCGAAAGTCCATGTGTGTGTATGTTTGTTACCATGTAACCTCATATTTTATGTACTAAACCGATTTTGATGAGATTTGGAATGTTGATAGTTTAGGTTCTGGAATAACACATAGGCTACTTTTTATCCCGGGAAAATGTATGGTTCCCGTGGGATAAAAAAATAGTAATCCTTGCGGGTGAAGCCGCGGGCGTTCGCTAGTGGAATATACAGTGAACACAAATAAAACATAACCCGGGTGACTTGACAGTCAGCCGGGTAAAAATAGATGCGTTTTTGCAAGGGAAAACATTATCTTAACCACATAGGTAACTTATTTGCGTTTTTCGAGAAATATTTAGGATTAAATGTTGTTTTATTATTTCAAAAATTTACAACAGGACTTGAAATGCAGATAAAAAAAAGTCGCCATTCGGGCCCCCTATAGTATATCCAATTTTCACTAAAATCCATTCTCAATAAGATCACTGGTAAACAAAGTATCATCAAGGTTATGAATTGTGTGGCTGAGACAAAGAAGATGCCAGTCATGTTCAACTTTGTTCTATATTTCGATTATTTGGTTTTCACAGAATTGTTTTGGCCAAGTAAAATGGTGCCTCGACTTTTGATTCAAAGGTTGTGAGTTTGAATACTGGCTGTCTCCAAAGGTATTTATTAAGGAAACCTAAACGCACACTAACATTGTATGCTCTTACTAAGGGGCAATGGGCCTGTAACCTGATATGTGTATTACTTTTGCTAGATGTATGCACATACCTAGTATGTATTTGGACATGCCACTAACTACCCCTTTTGACATTAATAAGGGATCTTGATGGCATACAAATCTGATAGATTGTCTACTGCACTTTGTGGATTCAGGGTCCTAACTCCCAAAAACGAAAACGATAATGTCTCGTAGTTCAGCTTATGTTGGTTGAATGTTCCGAATTAGGCTTCCACCAACTTATGCTGAACTACGATAATTGGCACGATATATCGTTTTTAGTGCTGGGAGAAGGCCTACTCTTGTGATAATATTTCATTCTTTCTAATATCCTTACCAGCAAATAGTTGTATTGATGGTAGTATATAAATTGGGAGACTGATCAAGTTAGATTTGTTGACTTCCGTGTGGATATGCGTTAGAACTGGTAGCATTGTATCTCTCAGTTGTTCTTGGCTGCCTTGTTCACCTGAAAAATTCACAATATTATTGCAAAACTATTTTTATTACAAAGGTAAAGAAAGCGTCATTAATTGGTATCCCCCTAGTAAGAGGTCGGTTTGCAAGCCGTTGATCTCAACTTTTGTAAAAACTTTTACATCCTTGCTTACTTATGGATATCTTATTTCGCTCGAGTTCCTAAACAAAAACAGCTGATATAATAGGTACCTGACTGAAATCCAAGGTTGAAATGAAAAGAGTCTTTGTTCAAATCAATAGGGGGATACCGATTGATGACACTGACTGTACCAAGTAGAAGTAATTTATGAGAGGTTTGCTTTACAATTTTCAATAATACAACCTGTTACAGATTCATACTCATTTTTTGACCACCTATTGTGTTCTACTGGCTGGGCTTGGTCTCTCAAAAACTTCTACAGATTTGGGTCTTTTATGGACTCATAAAAGTTTGATTAACCTCCAGAGGCCTTATGGTCTTTTTTTGGAACAAAATAAGACATGTTGCTGAGCCCGGCTTCTAAAAAACATGACCTTTCTTTGAGGGCGGATGTCCCAAAAACTGACCATAATAAACCTCTCCAAATATTGTAGTTTAGTAATGCTACATTCAATGTCAATTGATTAATATTATTTGGCAAACTGTCATATGAAATAATAAAATAGATAGGGTAGTTAATACACTCACCGTCAGACATAAATGCTTTGACAATATCAATAAAAAATGTATGACTCTGTGGATCAACATGTTGTAGCAGCTCTAATAGCTGAATAGAAAAGTCTTGCCCTTCAAATAGAGCTGGCTGTTTAAGTGCCGTGATCGCATTTCGAAATATTAGCTCTTTCGTCCTTTGCACCACATTCTTCACTACATCATTGGTACTTGAATCATAGCTTTGTAGATTTTGCATAGAACTGAATAAATATGGAATCACCTGTCTCTGTATCACATGAGACTGGTATAGTTTGAATTTTTTGGGTAGCACATAAACTTCAGGATTTGGTAACAGCAACCTTTCGAAAAGTCCTTGTTCTAAAGCTTCTAAATCAATTTGTATCCGGGGTTTTGATGCTTCTGCAAGATCCTCAAGGTATACCAACTGGCGGTCTGTGACACCTTCGAGGGCGTTAGGATTTATTGTTATATGAAACACATTTTCAACGATGTTGTTTATTGTTTCATTTTCGTCATTTTCTTTGGTCCTTTTTGATGAAGCTTGTAAAATATTACTTTCGTCATCCTGAGCAGGAATGTCCTCAGTTACTCCCAGTAATCCAGAGAATGGATTATTCGCGTCTGACATCGTGGAAGATCACTTGCACATGAAATACATGTAAAATATTACGGTTAGGTACTCTGCAGAATTTTTGTAGGTACACAAAATTTTAATATTTTGTTTTAGCTCAAAACCTCTACGGACTGTATTTGAATTAATGAAGACGTCGCCTGCTGGTTTTAATTGAATAATAAACGGTAGTCAGCAGCGCAAGGAAATAAAATCAACAAGCAAATAAACAACAAAGCAACACTACATCACACAGGACAGTTTTAAAACCACAAGGTGAAGGTGAAGAAACTCCACAGAAAGAAACACTCTAATCTCTAAATAATAATTAATAAATAACACACAGTAGCGATGGGCGAGTCGAGTTGGCTGATTCGAATAACTCGAATCAGAGTCTAAGCGAGTTGATTCGAATCAAGTTCATTCGCAACTCGAATCAACTCGCTTAACTACCTATCTACTAGAATGCGGATAACGAATGCGAGTTATGCGAATGCGAGTGCACGCGAGGTCGCGAGTCAGCGATTCGCCAACTCGAAACCGAAACTCGACTCAAGAATAAGAATACGAATACGGTGCATTCGATTCGACTCGCCGCGCCGATCCGTTTGGCTGCTGCCGCGAAGCGGATCCCATCCGGTTGATGCGAGTCGAGTCAACTCGCGTTGCGATTCGAGTTAGCGGCCGAGTCAACTCGAGTTATCCGAGTTGGAATAAAATCAACTCGTAACATCGCTAACACACAGTGCTGCCAACTCCAATAAATCGTAGTCGCTAGATTCAATCTGAAAAGTAGCTAGAAAGTCGCAAAAAAGTGATTCTCTAACCAGGATTCTAACAGTAGATAAGTAATTATTTAAGTTATTCATCCACAGGCAAAAAAATATAGGTAATCACTTCCTTTTAAATTCAAGGTCATATTAAGAATTATTTTAATAAACTTAATGACAACGGCAGTCTATTCTTAGACATAGGTAATGAAAATAATACCATCGTTAGTTATAATTTTAAGTTGACATTTTGTCTTTTCCACCTTTCCGTAAATTGCCCTAAAATTGTTTTGAGTTGAAGGTTGAAGTCCAAAAGTCACAAGTTATGTTGCTAAATTTAATTTGTCATTATAACTGATTGACCAAAAGTCGCTATTTCTAGCAAAAAAGTCGCAGTCAAGTCTCTAGATTCAATCTGAAAAGTCGCCAGAAAGCTGGGGAGCTGGGGTGAAATGCTGTGTAAAAATAACAATCATTATCAATAGCGCTGTAGGTCGTGGGTTCGATTCCCACCCAGGACAAACGTTTGTGTGATGAACATAGATGTTTGTTCTGTGTCTGGGTTTTATAAAGTATTATAAGTACAGGTACCTATATACGTAGTCTATGTACATAGGTCTATGTATTTACAAAAAAATATAATTACCTACCATTTATCAGTTTATTTTCATTTCATTACATGCCTTAGAACTGTTTTGTTTTTCAGGTTGAAGTCCACAAGTCGCCAGATAAGTCGAGGCAATATTTTTTCGTCGCTAAATCTGATTAAAACTCGCTAACATTAAGGCAAAAGTCACTATTTCTAGTGACAAAGTCACTTAATTGGCAACACTGAACACAATTCACTTCACCAGTTTTCAGTATCAGTCAGTAGTGTTGTCAACTGCAACTGAGCAAAGATCATGCTCGATGGTGTGTTGTAATTTCAGCAGACAGTTTAATTAATGGAAACTAGCAAGACTAAACCTCATTAAATGCATAATTAATTTAAAATGTGTTATCTGCTTGAGATATATATTGAAGACTTCATTAACAAGAAAAAAAGGACATAGGTAGAGTAGGATTCAGCACTCAAGTCCTACGGAATAAGCGGGAACTAATTGTGTTATTTACTTTATTAGATAGGCTGTTTTAGTCAAGGTCGTTCAGTTGTTCTGGTGTGTAGAGAGAGCTAACGAACGTACAAACTAGCATAATTATTATTGTTCAAGCCTTATTTGGAAAATGAGTAATTTTTTTCATAACCTAGTTCTGCGATAGCAGCGCTGCGTCTATTGGACTTCAGTGCTGAATCTGACTCTAATTATATTATTTAATTCAGAGCTGTACCTACCGCTTACACGGATTCAAAAATGGCGAGGTTCAGCGTCAAGTAATTATGCTGGCAGCACTAAAAGATAGTGTCAATATTCATTTCGAATAGTCATGGTGACAAACTGGTTGACATTTGGCTGACGGTTAGTCATAGCTTTAGATCTTTTTTAATTAATTTCTAATAGAAAATGAAATTCTAATGATTATTTTTAGTTGATTTTTTAATAATTTAAACTCAAACATTAAATTTAGACAAAATTTATAAATAATGCAAAATATGTTTTATCTTTGGTTCTTTTTTACTCTTTGCAACATTGGTATTTAGGATTTAACGTCAATGTTAGCACTTAATTTTATAAAAATGTTTTATAAACGTAAGCGATTTTGAATAACTATGCCTAATAAAAGTTAAACAAATTAACTGTGTGTTTCATGTATATATCTGGAATGTATCTTCAATAAAAAAATATAAAACTAACGAATTAGTTTTGTTATTGGACGGATGTCTCAGTAGTTTTTTTTTTATTTTGCGAATGAGTGCGTGACAAAATGTACTGCGTCTTGAGCGACATCCGGTTTGGTGTAAAAATTTGGAACTAATTCGCTTCGAATTTATATTTTACTCCGCTGCAGTCGTCGTTCGAAATCAATCTATCGTACACGAATAGTTACGTTTATGCTGATGATATGAAATCAATTTTTATATAGTTAGTAGGAGAATAGTGAAACGTTATTAATGTAAGATTTGGTAACACTTAGTATTATTATTGTACTCGCTAGGAAATTACGCGTCGGTGTTTGATCAGACATCCAAAGTTGATAATAGGTAAATCAACTAAATTCAACGGTGCATACCTACTGCCACACTTTTCTGTACACACATGAATATTCGCATTGCGAAAATTGATGTTTGTACATAGGTAACTATACTATAATACCTACACAAACAAGCCAATTTAAAATTTCGTAAAAAAAATCCACATTAGGATGTTTCAAAATGGCGGCTCTATCATCGGCTTTGATGTTCACTCAATAAAGTGAAATCCCTGGTCGTGATTTTTGCATGAAAGTTAATTGTAATTTGTGTTTTATTTATTTCGTATTTATAGGGCTAGACATAGATTATTTATTTTGGGAAGGTTCCTATGGACTAACCTTTCTCTTAACACAAGCTACATAGCTGCCCTAGTCTATAATTTTGTTCGGTAATTTTATTTTTGCGATGCTTTGTTGGGTGTTGGTTGATTTTAATACCTAATTTAAATTATTTCGTGATAATAAACCATCAATGTTTTTCAAAATACGTTGTTAGTTGTCATTGCTTGTAGATTCACATTGTAATAAAATTAATGTAATGCTGCTAAATTATGTAGGTAGGTACAAATTGTACCGTACAATGGGCTGGTTGGTACTTGGTATACCTAACTAAACTAGTTAGGTAGGTACCTACACGTTTTATCTACTTAAAATAATACGCTAGTGTGAGTGAGAGTTGTACGACTCGTGACCTCGATGAAAGGGAGGACACATGCACAAGTAGATATCTTGCTGTTCTAGAAATCTGACGTCATTCAAATCGTGGCTAGAACGCAGAGAACACATCAGCAAGACATTGTGAAATGTGAATAGCCACCCACTGCCTGTTGGTTAGCTTGTCTGAATCACCAAATTTATTAATTTGAAAGTAGTGGCTACTCATAAGCAGTTAATGTACTGACTTCGGCCATTCATGTTGAAAAATATCTACGCTAAGTCTATTTTGTGATTATTGGAGAACATATTCCCAATGCTAATTGTTCCATCGATTATTAGGTAGGTACAGTATTTATACAGACTGACGAGATACTTATCTAAACGTGCTTATGATTAAAGACAAAGACAGTTTACTTTCCAATTTAACTAACACGCAGTTAGATCAAGGTATTTGTGATTCATGAGTTTTGATTATGTGACAGATAGTTTAGGGTTTTGATAATTTTGCCTACATTATTCAATTAACTTATTGGTTTTTTAGTACCTGCCTGTAATGAGTGAGATTTGCCCATGCTATTTAAAACTAAATTTGACCTTGTGGCATTCCAGTGGTACAATACCTATTTGATTTGGTCGGGTTATACAGAAATGGCGTCCGTGGTGTTATAGACTTCTCATTGTGATTTCTTTTGTTGCATGACGCATCGCTATTCCATTTAGCACGCTTTTATTTCCAATGTATTAAATATTTTATGTAGGTAGGTACTTACCTAGGTACCTTTTAAACCTAGGGACCTATCATGCAAAAAATATTCCTGTATTAACAAAATAACCTAACAACTGACCTACATTACGCACCTTATACTTATAATAGGTAGGTAGGTACCTAATTATTGTTCCTACCTAATGTTTAGAGCGTGGAGCTAGGTACTTTAAACATTTAAGTAGTTAGCGTACCGTGCCAAAAACCTATGGTAAAACACCTACATGCCTTAGGTACATGTTGCTCCTATCCTACGTAGGTGCGTAACGTAAAACTCGTAAGTTTATTTTGTAATTGTGCTTTATAGATAAGGGTAGGTACCTACCTACATACACCCTTAAAAAAATTTTGGCCTTCATGTTAATTTGAACTTTATAACCAGAGAAGATAAGATAGAAATTTCAGAACTCAGGATTACGCACAAACTAAAGAGGGGTCACTACCCCTCTAAAAACTATCGAATAGTCGGGTCTCCACCTAACCATTTAAGTAGGTACTACAAAAATCGATGTCGATGTTTATGCTAGGTATTATTTATCTGTTCTAAAACTATTATAGGTACCTACTAGGTAGGTACATACATAGTACCGTTACCTGAACAAATAAATCATTGAATTGGTAGGTAGGTATAATTAGGTCGAAGTAGGTAGGTAAGTACCTACCTATCTAACAAATAAGTTAGGTACCTAATAATTTATCGTAGGTACCTTTCTCATGTAGGTATTGCTAAGGCGCTATCATTATTTTTATCATGAATACATAGGTAGGTAGGTACCTACTTAGCGATATTGCGATAAATAAATAGGTAAGCACCTACCTACCTGACTTAGTTTAGGTATTTCGAAAAAATAGATTGAGACCTTTTGCTAGGAATTAATGTGTACCTACCTGTCTACCTATTATCCTATTTGTCGCATTTTATTGTAGTTACCTAAATAATACAAGCAACTCTCTACCTACTGCTAGGCAAAGGTATCCCCAACTTATTACATGGGTAATTTTATTTGAGATTGGTTCATTTAGTTTCACGACACTAACATAAAATTTTGCATTTATAAAACTGTAAATTCATGTAACAATTAACAAACATTTTTCATAGAAAAGATTTCAACGCACACTTCTTACTCTTACTTACGAATTAATTACGAATGAAAGTTAGGTTTTTATATTATTTAGAATATTTCAATGTATTTAAAAATAACTTTTATAGGTACTCAGTTGATTAGTTTTAAGCAATTTTTAAGACGGTATAGGTAATTTAATTTAACAACCGAAAATAGAAGTTCTTGGGGTACCTATTTTATTTGGTTTATTGATGGTTAACTTAATTATTTTTTTAGCGATATCATACAATCATATTAACAAGTTCAAAAGTTACGTAAATGGATTTCTAAGAGAAATTAATATCTTGTTGAAGAATAAATGAGATTTTAATAGTTTTTTTTTCAATTTCAGAGAAAGATTCATCATGGCAGATACTTCAAATGTAGAAGATCTCGAAGACGGAGAGATTGAAAGTGATGGCGAAGAAATACCTGAAAATCAAAATTCTGAGACTAAAGATGAAGTTATACAAAATGAGTCCGAATCTATGCACGTTGAAAAACAAGAAAACCAAGATTTACAACAGTATAACAAACCAGGTAAGAAAAAGAAAAACAAGTCTAAAAAAGGAGACCAGAATAAAAACAAAAATAAGGGCAAAAATAAAAATAATCGTAAGTATTCATCTAGTGCGGCTGAAGATGATTTTGCGGGTAGTATTGAAAAAGCTATTAGAAGCGCTATGAAAAGAAATGACAATGGGGAAAATCAGTTTGAAACTGATGTTGATGAACGTCGTAAACATAAAAAAAGAAAGAAATATGATGGTAATAAAGATGGTCCGGGTAAAAAGCGAAAGAAACAAGAGTATTCTGATGAAATGGATGAAACTGAGATGATGTGTGTAAGAGGAGCTTCACCTGTTCGTAGAAATTCAAACGTTGATAATAATTATCCAGAAGATGAAAGGGATTCTTACGCTTCAGATAGTAGCGAAGATAGGGGACATCAACAACACCGTCAAAGACAAAGACCGCCCCAAAGAGAAAGAAACAACAAGAATAATAAAAACGATAGAAGAAGAGGTGGTGCTCATCCTATGCAAGATCCAGACGGTGTTTGTCTATATTTTATGCAAGGAAAGTGTCATAAAGGTGATGATTGTATCTATTCTCATGACGCAAATCCTCCACGAAAAATGGAACTTTGTAAATTTTATTTAATGGAATGTTGTGCAAAAAGAGACAAATGTCTGTATATGCATGCAGATTTCCCTTGTAAGTATTATCACACTGGGCTTCCGTGCATATACAAAGATGAGTGTAAGTTCGCGCATGGTAAACCCTTATCAGATAATTTAAAAAATATTTTATTGAAACATATAGAGTCTGCACCGAAAGAGATTTTAGGGGATTTCCCAAGGTTAAACAGAGAAGGTGCCTTGAAAATGATTCATACAACACAAGCGAAACTGATGCAGCAATATTCTGAACATTTTGATGGCCAAGACAGAAATATTCCATCTCTTTTTGAGTTAAACATTGCTAATCCGCCTAACAACGAAGGAAACCAATTTAATTTGTTCAATAATGATCGGCAAAACAAAATATCCCCCAAAATCAGACAGTCACGATGGCAGAATGAAAATTCTAATCTGAATTACAATATGGCCATGTCACCAAATAGTAATTCAACGAATGTTTTAAATATTAGAAATTTAACTGGAGTATTAACACCAAGACAAATATCAGATCTTTCAAAAATGGGAATAGAAAATTTAGATCAATTAGGACAACTGACGGTTTTGCAGTTAAATGGTATTGGTTTATCTTTAAAACAGATAACTGAAATACAGCTTAATACAATGAGCATTCAAAAGTTGGGTTTGATAAATCCAAATAATGAACAATCTTCACAACAGTTCCCAGGCTCCACAGGTTCGAAAGATATGGATTTGAGAGTGCCGCCAGCCATCCCAGTGACCAATAATTTAGTAGTAGCATCAGACCTGCCTGGTAAAGATATTGATATGCGATTTCAGCCTGTAGTTTCACACTCCATTGATGAAGATAAATCGCAAACTAAAAATACTCAGAAAGATATACAAATGAATAAAGATATGATTGACATCGATCAATACACTAAAGATGCATTGAAATTTGCATCAAAAGACAAAGATAATATTGAAATATCAAATGATGCTTACGACAATGAAAAAGCTATCACAACCGAAATTAAAGACATTGATCATAGAGTTTTACCGTTCCATGAGGACGCTATAAAGGCAGCCGAGCCTGTTGATAGTATTCAAAATCAGAAAGAGTCTGATACTGATATTCGTTTTCGCCAACCAGAACCTATCTTCAAAAGTCCTGAGAAACGACATCGTCGTTCGACTACTGACGATGAAGATAATAATTTACTTATTGACGAAAAATGGTACTCTAGCGACGAAGAAAAGGGTAACAAAAGCAAAAAGTCTCCAGCATCATCGCCTTTGCAATCATCTATGTCGCCCCAAACTCCTGCTCCTCATGTTATCGAACCTTCGTCAGTAATAAGCCGACTCGGGGACCTTTCTAAAATTGACATAAGTGAAGAAGTCACAAAACTATTAAATACAATGAAAAATAATGTAAAAGAAAATAAAAATGAAAGCACTTCTGAAAGTCTAGGCTCTCCAAAACTAAGGGATCCAAGATCTAGAAGATTATCTGCAGAAAAAGTGAGTGATTCTCCTAAAGCAGGAAGTCATAAGAAACCCCCAAGAATATCTATATATGAATGTGTAGATGGGGAACCCACAGATGGCCGACGAAGAAGTGATGTTGACCTACGAAAAACTGACTATGCCATGCCATCCTTTGGAGACACGGATTTACGGCAAAGTACCAGCGGGGATATAGATTTACGGTTAGGATTACCATTTAAAGCTATACCTAACTATACCCCTGCGTCAGAAATAGACGGATCTATAAACAGTCATCCCCCCATACCATTTAAGGTAGTGCCAATCGATATACCCCGACCAGACTACACAGATATAAGAAACAGTACCGCAAAATCACAAGCACTAGTTGACCCAAGATTAAGAAAAGTATTTAGATTATCAGTTGAAGAATCATCCAGTGACAATGAAAAAGAAAAAGCATTAAAAGCAGCAGCTCCAACAGGGCCACGTGTGGATCCAAGAAGAAAACCAAAAGATACACTAGAAACACAGGAATCTAAACCGAATCAATTAGATTTACAAACAATTTTACAAAACTCTAACTGGTACAAAGATTTGAGTTCTACTCAGAAAATTTTTGTTAATCAACATTTAGCCCCAGTGACTCAAGCAATCAAACTGTTCCATCAAGAAAAGGTACCCGGAAGAATGTTTGATGTTTCTTCCACACAAAACAACTCAATTGTATGCAGTATTTTCGCAAATTTAGGGATTTCTTTAGGCGAAAATGGTGAATTTTCGTATTTGCCAAAACCCAAAGAAGCTTTGTTAAAAACTCCAACTAATTATAACCAAAATAATGGACCTTTTGGTATGAACACAAACATGGGTGTCCCTCCAGGCGTATCAGTTGATGGCAATAATATGAACATGATGAACAATATGAACATGCCACCAATGGGAATGGGAGGTATGAATAATATGAACATGCATGGAGGTATGCACGGCTTTAATCCTTCGTTATCGGATCCTCGTGGAGGTCCCACGCCTGGACTGTTGGGCATAGCTCCGAACATGCCTCATAATTTCAATAACAACTTTGGCGCGCCAAATAATTATGCAAATATGCCTTTCAATGGTCCGGGCCCAGGTAATGACTTTAATTTCATGGATGGCGAACAGAATTTCCCTAGATTTCCCAACAGAGGAGGTAATCGTGGTCGCGGCAATGAGCGGTGGAACCGCGGCTCAGCTCGAGGTAATAGAAAAAATTTTAACGATCGCAACAATTGGAAAAATGACAGAAATTAGGGGTTATGCTTATATTCAATACTATTAATTCGATAAAAATATTTATTTTAGTTATGTAGGTACGTAAATAGTTATTGGAAAAAAAAACCCTTCCGTGTAGGTATAAATAATACTGTATGTGATCAAGGTGATAATCTAGTGTATTTTATTGAATCTGTTAGGATTTTTATCATATTTCTTTAGTGGTCCATAGGTTTATAATGTAAGTTCTTACTTTATGTAAATAATCAACTATAAAGATCAATGTCAGTTCAGTTACATTATTTTTCATATTATTAAGTGATTTTTTAATACTTTAAGTTGAAAAGTACTCATTATAAGAGCCAAAAGTTTTAAGACTGAGCGAAAGTTCATGATCGTAATATTTCATACTTTTTACTTTTTAGTTCAATAAAGTTAAAAGTTCGTGTAATTTTAGTGAAATATTCGATAGATTTAAATTAAGTTACTTAGGTATGTTAATAACTTGTTTTATGTACATTTGAATTGAGATTTTGATGTGTAGGTAGGTACCTAGGCTACAAAAAGGTTTCGTCATAGCTAAGTTTCTGAGTAGGTATTTGAAAGTAACTTTCTTGACGTTGAATGTTAAATAATCGTTTACAACTTTTGATATCTATCGGTTTTTCATGTTGCATACGTCTTATGATAAATTAGTCTTAAATAGTCACAAGGAGAGCAATAAATATGTTTTATGCAAAATATAATAAATACATACATAACTTCCCTTTCCATATTTTATGAATAATGTACATACGTAACTTTAAATATGGCTTTAGTATGTTCGTACTCGTATGAAAGGCCTACACAATTCAAAATAAAAATGTTATATTAATTAAAATACGGCTCTATTAATTTAAAACCTCTACAAACACAACAATGACTTTTATGTAATTTCTTATTTGTATTGTAAGTATCTAGGTAGGTATCTACTATATATTTGGTTCAGTAAATTCCCCACCGATGTGTGTTATTTAATGAATGATCGGCGAACCAAAGTATTTATAGAAAAAACTCCTTATTTTGGATTATCCCATTAAGCTCCCACTCCCACATCCCAGTGGGATCATACAAAACTTTTTTTTCATTAATGAACTCAAAGTTTTGTATGATCTCACTGGGCTCTACGAGAGTGGGAGCATAATGGAATAAGCCCTCATTTTATGGTGCCATGTGTTGATGATTTCAGAAAAAAAGAAAGTGAATGGTATGATAATGATTAATGGAAATAAATTCTTTTTGGTAAGTTACAAGGCTCGTAAGTTACCTATACTTACCTAGGTATAGTTCGGGTCATGTAAAAAGAACGCTGGCTATCAAGCTGCGCAGTAAACAATTAATAAAAATTAGGCAAATGAATACCATCGCGCACAAAAGTTTTTAATTACGAAATGGTTTTCCATAGAAAAAAAAAAACTGGTACTTTCGTGTGCAAGTGTACCCATGCGCAAACATGCCCCCTCCACTTTCTTCTAGAGTTCTTTTTACGTGACGCGACCTATAGGTAAGAACCTAAAGTGAAATACACTCGATGCTTAGACGTCTTTATTCAGCGATTGGAGAATAGAAGTTACATAACTTGAGAAATCTATTTTCAAGCGATTTCCTCCAGACTTCAGGTTGATTGAGACGCGGGACACCTTCGAGAATGTTGGAGCTGAAATACAAATATTTTTAAGAAACATGGTACTTCACAGTAATCTTGATAAGTTCCATTGATATAAAAACCTAATGCCTAAAATCCGTGGTGTTGTATTTTCATTATGTGACAGGATTAATTACAAAACAGTAGGGTGGGTTGTCCACCTGTGAACCAGGCAGATGCAATGAGCCACCGCTATATTTCAAAAATGAGACATCGCCGTTCTTTACGAATACTGCCAACAGTCACGCATACGCACCCCTCACTCTCTCCCCAAATTGCAAGCAGCGCAAGCTTAAGACGTACGCCCAGTGATCGAATTTATAAAAATGTATCACAAAAGTCAGTTTTTTGTGTTGATTTCATTCTTTTTCTACATTTTTTGGGTGTTACCTACAGTTTTTTTTTGCCTGTTACGTATGATTACACATACATAACGTTGTAAATTACACTATAGTTAGTTTGCTGTATCATCATTTACCAGGTGAAATTCTGAGGTTTGTTTTGTCAATGGGGTGTGTCCAGCAATGAGCCATGACATAGTGTCCTGCATTGAACCATAGTTATCACATACATTTTCCCAGTCCGAGCTGCACCTACCATTCATATACGTTGAGAAACTGAATCACCTACTTATTACAACTAGATTTGTATGTTATCCTACTTATAATTAGTATTATGATAAAAAAACCATGTTGCTTGATGTCAATACATAGATTTTATTAAGACTAAGATACTCAAGCCTAAATATAATTAACAGTACCTTTAACGGCTTATATTTCATAGTTAGTAATAATTTTGCTGATAGGTAATAATAATAAAGTAAAAACATTGCCCTTTCTCTTGGTAAATAGATGGTTCATTGCAGAATTCGGTCTGGTTCAATGCGTACCACCCGTGTTACGCAATGAACCAATTCTCATTTTTTGCTAAATCTGTATTTCTAAGAAATCTAAAGATTATATGAATAAACTAATAATGCACAATCTTAGCCAGATTAATCACCTTACTTCACGCCAAATCTTAGGTCCGTAAGTCAAAAAATATAAAAGATATGGACGTTTGAATTTTACCTGGTTCATTGCTGGACAACCCACCCTACCTACTTCAAGCTTTCTAATGGACATTGGTTATTTTCGTGTTTCCTGAATATGATTCCACAAAACAGAATGCAACAGAAGTGCACTTCGTCAGCTGCGCAGCTCACAAGGCTTGCAACTAATTTGCTTTTCTTAAAAATGACATTGATAAAATTATTTGTTTGCGGTAAAGTTGAAATTATGAGTAGGTACCTAGGTAATTTTCATTTCCAAATGACTTTTTGTCAATCGTTTTTGTAATATTATACCTTCTGATGTTTTACGAAAACCAATTTTATCTTCAATTACTGTAGGTTATTGTTTTCTATTTCTCACATTACTTTCTTTTTTAATGTTCGGTCGCCATTTTGCTGGACCACGTCAACTCCGCATCCGAACTTTACACCGCATCGCCTTGTGCGGTTAGGTATTCAAGAATCAACGTTTTACCACAGAATACTAGTACTACGGTTTTACTCAAGTTTTACTACATCTACTCCGTAGCGTCACGATCGCAAGCCGTCAACGCGTTGACAACTCGTTGACCGCGTGAGGTTCACTGGTTGACCACGCGGCGTTCTCAACTCTTTGACTCTTTGAACTCTAGACTGGGCCACCATTCTACAACGAGTGAATGCCGAAATGCGATGCGGTGCGGTTCGGGTACGGAGTTGACGTGGTCAGCTATGCTACGACCCAATTCTGTGCTACGACTTATAAAATGACAACATTCTGTGGTGGGTCGGCTAGGAGTGCATCTTGTGAGTTAAGTATATCAATGTTGGCAGTTGCGACACTCACAGAGTGTGAGGGCATCCATGTCTTCCTGATCGTCGGAATCTGTGCAGTTGTAGAAAAGTACACATTGCTTCGCTGATAACTTCGGCTGAGACACGAAGTAGTTGTAGAGTAGTTCCATTTCTCTTGCGGCTGCTTGTAGAGTGTTAGGTGAACACACAAGAATGACACCTTGGATTCCTAGTCTGAGCGCAGGCCAACAGGATTCAAACCTAAAAACAAAACATTTTAGATCAAAAAGTAGACACTTACACAATAGAATGAGGATATGGTCTGGTTCAGATAGCAGAGATTAAGACTAAGGGAGTGTACACATTGCGTTTTCTGCAGCGCGTTTTTGAGCTGCGCGTTTGTATCGATACAAACGCGCGTTCGCAACGCGTTTTTTTCCATACAAAAGCGAACCGGGAGGGGGGCTGCGCGTTCGCATCGCGTTCGAATCGCGTTTGTATCGATACAAACGCGCTGCAAAAAACGCAATGTGTACACTCCCTAGGAACCAACTAATGCTAGCTAGAGGAGGGCATAACAACGAGAACGATAAACCACTTACCTACCTACCTACCTTTTTTTAGTTATAGAAACGCAGTAGGTACTTACTCTGTATAGGGAAATAACATTGTGAAAATTAACGATCTTCTGTCTATTTGTTGAGTCATACTTTCACCAAGCATGAATTTGAGGTTACGTCTATAAGCAAAAGATAGGGGCTCACTATTAATGCTCTTCATTTCTATTTTAATTAAGTAAGTGTTGCTTTTCAATTGGTTTTCTAAGCTACTCAACCAGATGAAGCCATAAATGATGCGCTTGGCTTGACCTTGACTTGAACCTGTTGGTACCTAAAGCTGAGCCCGCTAGGAATTAAAGTTCTTTCTTTTATTGTTATGAAAAGGAAAGGAAATAAATAAGTATACCTACCTTCTTACTTATACTTAAGTAGTTTTGTTTATTAAAATGGTGTGATGTTTATGAAGTGCTTGTTGCATGACTATGTACTTAAGTAGGTAGTTACGTTGGATTGGACGTCATACCTGTGGTCGCCACTGCAATCCCAGAGTTCAATATCAACATTGGTAGACTTTCCATTGACATTAATATTGGAAAGCTCGAACTCCACAATTCTTACGCCTTGAGTGGGTTTAGGGATCCCTGCTTCTTCAATATTGATAGATTCTGATATAAAGTTTGATAACTGAGTTTTCCCACACTGTAAACAAAATTTAATTAATTCTTATGACGTAGACAGATTAATAGTCAAACAAAGCCTAGCTAGTCAAATTAACTTTTTGTGAATTGTTTTATCTTTTATTGTTCTGTATTCTGAGCTTTATCTTAGGATCGTTGACATACATCTGAAGGACCAATCATGAGAATCTTCAGTTTGTTGGGTTGCATTATGAAAACAAACACTCGTACCGACTGACTACTTTACTAGGAGCAAAAACAATTTGATTAGAGGCAAAACTGGAATATGATCGAAGACTGGAATCTAACGAATGATAACTTGATGATTGGCTGATGATAACGTGACAAACACAGAGTAATTAATACTACGGTGACAAACAAGTGGGTTTGTTTTGTTTACTGTTTTATTTCCTTGGTAACAAAAACCATAGAGTCATTTAATTTTGTTACCTACACTATAGTCGTATTGCTCATTATACGGACTAAAAGTGAAGGAAAAAATTTCATTTTTCCTTCAATTTTGACATAAATCGTATCAAAACTAATCAAAATTGAAGGAAAAATGACATTTTTTCCTTCAATTTTAGTCCGTATAATGAGCAATACCACAGGTATCTTTTTTATGTGCGTTGTGCAAAGACTTTTACCTGTAGACACCCTCTTGTCTCACGTAACCACGTTCAAAAATATTGACTATAAAAAGTTCATACTGATTTCTGCTACTTTAGTGTCATCCTGAGATCATGACGTAAGGGTCTCCAGAAAAATATTTTATTATGCCGGTTTGCGCTGTCCTACTTTGTCGGAACCGCCGCGGGAAACCTGGTGATAATAAGGTCATCACATACCATCGGTAAGTTTTGAAATTACCTATTGCAATTTAGAGAAAAACCGATTTTTAATTTCAATATTTTAGCAGCTTGTTGATTTGAACGGTGTTTCATCATAAAAAGTGGGGTAATTTCCTAAAATTATGGGAAACTTACGTACGTAATAGTATGAATAGTAGATTGTTATACAAGGGTTGAAAGTAACCTTTAGGTTTGGCACACGAGCGTAGCGAGAGTGCTAATACTTAGAGTCAACGCCTAAATAGGTATTTCACCCGAGATAAACACTCTGCTTTTCATTTCGAATAATGAAGAAAGTAATTAACAGATTCTTTGACTGCTATAACGCGCTGAGACGCGGTTACGTGGCCAAACTGTTCGTATTGAAATGTGTGACAGAAATAGATGTTCCATGATTCTGATTCCGTGATCCTGATCCTGTAATCAGATCCCGTGATCCGGATCCTGTGATCCTGATCCTGCGTGACCCTGATTCTGTTATCCTGATCCCGTGATCCTCATCCCGCTATTGATTTTTAGATTTCCCGCGGACCCGGTTCTGACAAAACGTTGGGCAGACGTCATAAGGAAAACAAGAGGCGACATTTTGTGGAAACCGCATAAAACCTCAGTGGTTTGTTCCGACCATTTCTCTAAGTAGGTGTAGGTAGTAAAAAAGTAGGGTATTATTTTTAGGCTAGTTGGTATCCCTAAAAATAGTCATATTGTCAGTAAGTTGTCAGTTTTCAGAGATAGTTTGGCGTCGTTTTTGAGTGATGTGTATTTAACATTACTCCGTCTACAGGTACAAAGTCTTTGGCGTTGTGTCTTTTACACAACTTTTGGTTGCCTTGCGCTATTTGGTTGACCAGCTGTGGTAAAATAAAGACTGAAAAATTAAATTACCTACTACTTAAATAATGATCTAAGTAAGTATAATAATAGTATCAAAACCATGGACTACATCAGTGGTTCTTAACCTTTTGGTGATGGGGGACCATTTGATAAACTTTTTTTTTGCCGCGGACCACCAAACCGTATCACGATGGTGGGGGGGGGATGTATCTTTCAAGTTATATAGTGTTGTATTTCGTCAGGCAAATAATCAGATGACTTTGCACTTTCGCAAAATATCTACTTTTGAACATGCGAGCGAAGCGAGCCGATTTTTTTTTTAAGTCAAATGCAACGTAGCTCATTTTGGTCGCAAAATACTCATGAAGCTAATATGCGAGCAAAGCGAGTGAGCTTCAAACCAAGCGACTGAAGCGAGCTCCCTAATCCGCGAAGCGAAACAAATGCAACATTTACGCTTTATTTTGCTTACGGTTCTCAAAGAAAGGCTGGCTGCTTGTCAGTTTCTATTCTGCGATCAGACATAACTCAATTTGTTCTCAAAATACTCATGAACCTAAAATGCGAGCGAAGCGAGCCGAATTTTTTTAAGACAAATGCAATGCGTGCTTCTTTATTTTGCTTACGGTGCTTAATGCGAGCGAAGCGAGCCGAATTTTTTAAAGAAAAATGCAGCATGTGACACTTAATCTTGCTTACCATGCTCAAAGAAAAAGCTGGCTGCTTGTCAGTTTCTATTCTGCGATCAGACATAACTCAATTTGTTTGCAAAATACTCATGAAGCTAAAATGGGAGCGAAGCGAGCCGATTTTTTTTAAGACAAATGCAATGCGTGCTTCTTTATTTTGCTTACGGTGCTCAAAGAAAAAGCTGGCTGCTGGTCGATTCCTATTTTGCGGTTAGACATAGCTCACTTTGCTCGCAAAATACGCATGAAGCTAAAGTTAAATAAAATGCGAGCGAAGCGAGCCGAATTTTTTTAAGGCAAATGCAGCATGTGGCTATTTATTTTGCTTGTGGTGCTCAAAGAAAAGGCTGGCTGCTGCCGATTTTTAGTCTGCGTACAGACATAGCATAACTCACTTTGTTCGCAAAATACACATGAAACTAAAATGCGACCGAAGCGAGCCGATTTTTTTAAGACAAATGACCCCCATGACCCTCCCCATGGGACCGCGCCTGCTCAACACACAGTCAAGCAATAATTTGATTCAAAACGTGTCAAAAGCGGAAAAGTTTTCTCTTATAAGGTTAGGTTGGGCAATCGGTCCGGGGGGCGGGTCACCTCAACGGTTAACTTTGATCCGTTGTCACTTGCTTAAATTTTTCGGATAGCTTCGCGGACCACTTCGGGTGGCTCCAGGGACCACCAGTGGTCCGCGGACCACCGGTTAAGAACCACTGGACTACATAAATACCTACTTATAAGCGCATATTACATGCTGGATGGAAGTAGGTAAGTATGTATTTAGATTGTCAGTAAATAAAAGTAAAATAACAAAAGGTACAAAAATCAAGGTCCCACCGAGATTTGAACTCGGGTCGCAGGATTCAGAGTCCTGAGTGCTAACCGCTACACCATGGGACCTCGGTGACGACATGTGAAATTGTCTAAGTATGTACTTATTTCCCTATACAGTACCTACCTACTTCAAGCTTTTGAAAGCTGTTGAAACATCGGTTCTGCTCATTACGCTGACTATCCTCATCAGATCTTCACCAAATTTTTATGAGACCAATCTAAAGTCACTTAGGTACCTACCTACAACCAATTTAATTTTTTGGCCTATTTCGAAACTGAAAAGCTTCGATCGCGACTTAAAGCTTAGAAATCCATGACAATGGCTCCTCACGATATCCTGACAGTAATATGCAATTTCATTTATGAGACTTCCCGCTGCCTAAGGTCCCAGGATCAGACCCTTGTATGCAGTCAATGCACTATTGAAATTTATCGTATCCTGCGAATCTACCGCCTCCGTGCCTGGGGGCGGTCGATGACCTAGGAACAGCGTTAGGATACCTAGCTCCGTTGGTACTGTTCACGAACAGACTATGCGGCTATCTACTGTGCTATGGTTTGAGGCAGGGATAGCACGACGAACCCGGATGCCGTGGATTTGTACCCACTTGGTTATTACAATAAGTTGCTCTATGGGCTTTATTAACGCATAAAAGTTTTACGGGAACGGGTGCCTCTTAGATTTTCCTTTTTATCAAAAAGACTTGAATGTAATGGAGATCTCAAATACAAAATTTAATAAACATTGTAGGTACCTAAATTTTTAAGGTTCAAATAGCTTCAGAACTGTAGGTTCTACAGATACACGTTAACATTCTCTTAGATCTTTAGACATTATAATTGTGAAGATGTCTAAGGGGGTAGGTCCAAATAGGTAGGTACTTATTACATGCCCACATTTTGCAGAAGTTAGCATTTCGCCCGTGACAGGTTGCAAGTCTATTAACGCTATTAGGTAGAAGCTAACTGGTTTCCTCACGATGTTTTCCCTCACCATTTAGAGCTTGTGTTAAAATAAAACATCCATTGATGCTCGGCCGGGATTTGATCCCATGACTTTCGGAACGAAACTCGAGGCACTGTCCTACTCGACCAACACGGCTCTACTAGCCTATTTCACGCATTAATATAGGTACCTACTTACTTATAGCTTATTTGTTGTGAATTAATTTTCGCTCTATAAAATAATATTAGGTAGGTAGGTAGGTACCTATCTTAGTTTAGAATTGGAGACGAAATGTGCATTAAGCAATAAAAAGGGGTGTTATTAGTTTGACCGCTAATGTGTGTCTGTCTGTCTGTCTGTGGCACCGTAGCTCTCAAACGGGTAAACCGATTTGAATGCGGTCTTTTTTATTTAAAAGCCGATTTTTTGGTAATGGTTCTTAGATTATGTTTTACCAAAATCGGTTCAGCCGTTTGAAGATCATCAAATGTTTTCTAATTTATGAAGGGATGTGTCGGGGATTTTCATTAAATTTTAAATTTAAATTTAAATTGCTTGTTGTTGTTGACTATACTTACCAAAATGTAAAACAAAATTAACATAAAGCGAATGCTATTCTGTTACCTACAAAATCCCTATAGAAAATAGGACTTCGAATTTACTATGCACACGTTTAATCCATAAGTCGAGGGTAATGTGAACTGCTTGGTTAGAACTTTTTACCTACATACCTATTTGGAAGTCGGCCCCTAATTCTTCTAATTTACAACGTCAACCATTCCGATATCATTACCGTTGCGTTTTGTTTCATTTTCCAAAATGACAGTACCTAGTTGGTAATTTTTTGAAAACGTCATCACAACAGAGTAGGTAGCCTAACCTCTTTGGTCAAAGAAAAAAGTAAAGTCAAGTAGAGAAACAAAACGAAATAGTAGATACCTACACGTATTGCTTTGGTTGATAAAAACTTTGTTAATAGAATTAGCCTAGGTGTTTGGTGATGGTTCCTACATGCTAGTCGGCTGCTGTTATGCTATTTTGCTAGTGGCAGGCGCCGGCTGTGTGTAGGAGCTTTTAGGGCGTAGAGCAGATACCTAAGAACATAGCTCACCTCGCGCAAACGTCTTTTGTGTCGTTTTTTCGTAGGTAGGTTCGTAGGTAAGTAAATCTCCAAAACTGACAATCTTTTTTGTTTGTATTTCTCACTAGATTGATTTGGATCAAACATGGACTAAGAGCAGGGGGGTTAAAGTGGCCACTTTTGATGAAACATCAGGGGGTCTAAAGTGGCCACTTTTGATGAAAAATCAGATGTTTCATAGATCTATGAAACATCTGATTTTTCATCAAAAGTGGCCACTTTAGACCCCCAGGTGTTTCATAGATGCTTCATCCTATGAAACATCTGATTTTTCATCAAATGCTTCATAAATGCTTCATATATGCTTCATCTATGAAGCATCGATGCTTCATCGATGTTTCATAGATTAATATGAAGCATCTATGACACATCTGATTTTTCATCAAAAGTGGCCACTTTAGATCCCCAGATCATAACAAAAAGCAATATTAGTGTACCTAGTTAACTTTCTTAGGCTGGACTCGACCAAACTGGATTAAGTTTTTACTCGAGAGTAAGCTACTGTTTGTTTGAATATTTTGACATTGTTAAATTGACATCTTATAACCAGGATAATTTGAATGCACTTAATAAAGTTCGGTTGCGCTTTCTAAACAACTGTATTTTGAATTATGTCGGCTAGTTACTCTGGAGTAAGATAACTTTTGGTCGAATCCAGCCTTAGACGTTCTTGAAAGACTGAGTGGTGGTCACAATTTGGATGGATTCAAGTGCATTTCAGAGCTTCGGAGGGCACGTTAAAATGTCGGTCCCGGCTTTTAAGTCGTAAAGCTATGACGGAGGCCTTCAGGCGGCTTAATAACTCCGTCACCAGAGATACTTAGTAGGTAAGTCAGTTCGTATGAGCTATTGCTGACTTACTTGTATATCAACTAATATGGCCAATTTGGTAAAACAACTCGAGCAAAGTCGCAGGCCTAAATAAGTGACTTTTAAATTAGTGATAAATTCTTTGCCTCGTTTTTTCTTATGCTTATTGACGGTGAACACAACTGTGTAGTGTTTCCTCTCTATCAGCTTTTACAACTCTTGCGCTGTCAAGTAGTAAAGCTCTAAAAAGCCAATATAAGGGCTAATATAACTCGATGGCTTATTTGAGCCAATAAAACAAAATTACTTTAGAAAACTCGTAGTATTTTTTTCTCGAAAGATCACACCCTTTTTTTAAGGACAAAAAACACGACGAATGGTGGTTGGTGGTGGTTTAAATTATAATTTAAACCAAGTCACCATAAATTGATGACGATAAAGTCTATTTAGCAAAGCTAGCATACTACTTGAGACCTCTGTAAAAAAAAATTGTCGGTAAATACTGGATCTCCACAATAGCGCCACCTTGGACGAACTCATTTAGTTCTTCAAAGAGCACCACCTAGAGCGGAAATTCCCTAGGAAATCCCCTAAACTTACCTATACAAAAAAAAAAAACATAAAATCGTTCAAACTCTACCAAAACCTGTGCCAAAACTAAGTCTCTATGGTTTCTCAAACAGAACTTCTGTTTATCCGATCAAATACAAAATCAAGAAAATAACAGTAAGTACTTACTTAAATACATTTTTACAATTAAGTACTTCTTATTACAAACTATGCTGCTGTATTTTGTTTAAATTATATAATTCCAGAGCTAAGTGTGTGAAGGAATGAATGGAATAATTATTAAAGCTTGAAAATGTGAGGAATTCGAGAAATGAATTCTCGCCAAGCATTCTTTTTGTCTTTAGGTTTTTAAAGTTTATAATAAAATTTAAACTGCGCTATCAAGTTTTGGAAAACAGATAAATGATTGAACATAGGCAGGTAAATTTTGCACATTACTTTGGACATCGACCTTAGCTCTGCAAGTTGTGAATTCAAATCTTGTTCATGTATCTCTCAACGAATTTTGCTCCGCACCGCACGAGCTCTCCCAGGTGTAAAAAGTTTATTAAAAACTAGTTAGCATGCTAATACGCGAAGATGGGTTGACGTACAGAAAGCTTTCTTTTCCAAAATGTAGGCAAGTACGAGTATCAATATGTTTATGTACTTATTCGTATGTGCACTGGTTACGGCTAACACGTTAGGGCCTCTATTAATAAACTCGTATTAACTTCTGTCAAAGTTGTGCCACGGATTTAACTGTTGCCATCCTTATTTGTCACTGTCTAACAAAAAAGGATGGCAATAGTTTAATCCGTGGCGCAACTTTGACAGAACTTAATACGAGTTTATTAATAGAGGCCTAGAAGTATATTTCAAAGCGAATATAAAATGTATGGAACGGTTTGATTTGTGTTTTCATACTGATGATGATAGGAAGGATCCGATGACTGAAGTAAAATTAAAAAGTGATAATATTAGTTTCGGGAGACCGAGCGACGGAGGCATTTTATGTTTATTTTATTTTGTACTTGACACCATCTTGATCCCATCGCACTCGCCGTGCGTAGAGGTTGCTTTTATTATCATCTTAAAAGCTACCTTTAGAGCTTTTTCTTGGTAGTAAATGTAAGCTAGGTCACCACCTAGTTATAGGCCGCCTTTCGCTTTTGCAAAACGTTTCGGTCCTGCGCGTTTTAAATCTAGGTTTTGCTTGCCATTTTCTCTATTACAATCGAACCAACGCTACAGATAAACCGAGTTTTATATTGCCAGGATAATGTTCCGATGAAGTAATATTATGTTGTCGTTACCTTGACCAGTAAGATCCTAACATCACTCGCTTGACGGGCCGGCCGGCGACAAACGAATGTCCATATGAAAGTACTTAAAAAAAAGGTTTTTGGAACAAAACAGGAACCTAGATAAATATTGCTATATACAGGGTGTGGCAAATTCTTGGTCACTGAAGGGTAGCTACCTTTTCTCTTGTAGTTAGAGAGTTTTGTTCTTAGGAAACTTCGGTTTTATTTTGAAGAAAAAAATAATTGCATTTTTAGATTTTTGAAAAAAAGTACAGTTAGCCTAAAAAGTTACATTTGTCAAAAAAAACAAGTTGGTCTTAATCGACTCTATTTCCCTCCAGGAACACTTCTCCCAAAGTAACTTATCAAATCAAATCGTAAGTTTTTGCAATAATTCAAAAAAACACATCCCATACATTTTCTATGAAATTAGTACCTAGTAGTAAACATTATAGTGCCAATTATTTGATGGTTATTAATTTAAATTCGGAACTGCTTCGGCATGCTGGGAGGCTATTGTAAAGCCTTATGCGCCTCAGATAGAGCCGCAAGAGAGAATGGTAATTTTACATCTGCAGGGAAGCACTTTGTTCTAAATTTAAATACACGCTTTACAATAGCCTCCCAGCTTGCCGGAGCACTTATGAAATTAAATTAAGAACGATCGAATAAGTTTCACTGTAATGTTTACAACTTCTAATTTCATAGAAAATGTATGGGATGTGTTTTTTTGAATTATTGCAAAAACTTACGATTTGATTTGGTAAGTTACTTTGGGAGAAGTGTTCCTGATGGAAAATAGAGTCGATTAAGACCAACTTGTTTTTTTTAACAAATGTATTTTTTTAGGCTAACTGTACTTTTTTTCAAAAATCTAAAAATGCAATTATTTTTTTCTTCAAAATAAAAACGAAGTTTCCTAAGAACAAAACTCTCTAACTACAAGAGAAAAGGTAGCTACCCTTCAGTGACCAAGAATTTGCCACACCCTGTATAATAATCTAAATACTTAATAACATAAAGTTGTAAAATATGGTGGTATTACGTTTGTATCGACAATTCGTCTGTCGGCAGCCCGGTAACCACAGAAAAAACCACACACATTACCGTCTTGTTGAACTGATAATCCAAGGATTTAAAAAAAAATTGTATTTTACGTAAACATTTTATTTTATTCTTGTGAGAGTGAACTAGCTGTTTGCTTATGTCACACTTTGTATGGGTCTGCAAGACATATACCTTATATTAGACTTGTCTCGCATGTCATTTGTATAATTTAGCACTTTGCTACTTGAAGGATGAAAGTGCAACGAGTAAATTTTTAGGCGATTCTCAACCTTGCTTCTTTGAAATAAGCACTAAGACTTGGATCAAATTCTCGATCAGGCATGTTTTTAAAAAGCGTTGGCATGAGTGGAAAGGATGAGTTAGCACTTAGATGTTTATGAGGTGTCTGTCTACTTTACTACATTGTTTATGTTTAGATCTTCAACTTCTTATTGAAAAGTTTTATAGACACGGGATTTTATCGCGTAATTTACCTTATTTTTCCCGACGTCTATAAAACTTTTCAATATGAATAGTGATCGCGAAACTTCAACTTCTTGTCAAGAATTTTATATAAATTTTCATCCTACAGAATGGTCATATGGTCATGAGTATCTGATTGCTCATAGTCAAAGAACAATCATATTCCATTATCGTATCCATTGTCGTATGTAACATCGACTGGATTCAGAGAGATCCTTAAGAGGGCTGCGACCGGCGAATTTCCATAAAAACGTAATACCGAAATCATTTAAAATGTAAGCATGTTTATATCAGTTTATGTTGTTAGATTAGGAGAGTAGGTATTTATCTAGGTTCCTGTTAAACTTTTGTTCCGAAAAACTTACCTAAAAAGAAATGTAAGCCAATTGAATTGAAATCTTCGTAGGTACAACAAAAATGGCATTTTTTCTTTTCATTTGTTCTATAGTAAGTTTTTTGAAACAAAAGTTTAACAGGAACCTAGATAAATACTACCTTTATCCAAATAATAACGTAAAGTGATAAAAATATGCTCAAATTTTAAATTATTTTGGTATTACGTTCCTAGGTAAGTAGATACGTTCGCCGAGCCCTTAAAGTGCTAATACACGTTCGGATTTGTTCCGGACCTTGATTGTATTTAACGGTACGTATGTGTTCAACTATTCCCCCATAACTTCTAAACTTACCATTATGTGTGCGATTTCAATCAGACTTGGCAACACTGCCATTGTTGACGAGAACTTTTACCTATTCAATGTTCGGACCAAATCCGAATGTGTGTTAGCACTTTTAATGGCTATAAGAAATTCGTGAACACGAATTATTTATCTTTGCATAAACATTAAATAAATAAATAATGCTGGACATTTCACACAGCATCATCTAGCCCCAAAGTAAGCAAAGCTTGTGTTATGGGAACCACATGAATGATACACTACTTAGGTAGGTATCTACATACTTTTTTGTGTAAATACATAGGTACACAAACACATATAAAACACCCAGACCCGAGACAAATATTTGCAGATCGTACGAACATTTGAAACAATATTCTTAACGAAAATTCATCAAAATCCATTGATGCATTAAATTCGAGGCACTATCTCACTCGGATAACATGGCTTTTTACATTAGGGAATATCGTGTTGAAAAATAAATCCGAAATATGTTAATCCTGTTTAATTTATAAATGAACCTAACTGTAAGAAAAAAAAAACTACTTATAATTTTTAGTTTAATAATAAATTGGTAAGTACCCCTATTTGAATTGTTATTTACTGTTACCTACCAACTTTCTCTCCTATATTTTAATGATATCACTTCAAATGAATGGTAATAAAACTAATTGCATTCTTATTTTTTCGAATGCTATTTCGTGAACTAATCGTCAAATACTCTAAGTTAATAGTGCTTAATGACATCCAAAAACGATTTAAAAAATTTGGTAAAGCATTTTAAGATAAAATATTTTATTACATTGTTATTTTGAGCAGGATTTGAAAGTAGAAGGAAAACATGCTCTACATTTATTTATTTAAGTATTTATTTTTAGTCTTTTTTGTCCCACTGTTGGCCAAAAGCCAAAGCCAAAGCCAAAGGCCTCCCCCGTTCCCCCGTTAGTACCAAGAAACGAATTATAGTACGAATAAAAAATCTACAGGAGACACATCGTGCTAATATTATTTTCAGCAGTAAATTGGGTTTCAAAATACTTTTTTTTGTTAGCTGAAAGTCTTTGAATAAACTTGGTTAGTGTATCAACTTTCAATTCATTTTTTTTCCTTGTCATGGGCGATTTACATTGATACAGTAGCTGTAGGTACCTATACTAGCTCATGTCCTATTTCCGATCATTATTTATCTAGGTAAGTACTTATATTTTAAATTTCAGCCAAATCGGTTCAGTGGTTGTCAAGTTATAGAGGAACAAAGATGCATCCAAATATCCAAACTTTCGCATTTACAAAATTAGTTTGATCAATAACAGGGTAAGTCTTTGTTTTTCAGTATTTTTGGTAAACTATATAAAATCTGCATCTACCCTGGTATCTTACTCATTTCCAACCAACTAACAGATAATTCGACGACCTTGGAAGAGATACAGCAAAACATTAATTTAATTAAAACAACTGTCTTGTTCCGGACCTAAATAAACAAAGTCTGACTTTTGCTCCTTTTCTTGAAGTACAATCGTTGTTTATCTTAAATCAGCATATGTAACGAGTGTTTAATTTTCGCGGCGGGTGCAGCAATAAAAATGTATGGCTATTCAATGATCCGAATAAATAAATTAAAAATATACAAGTCCCGGTCAATCGAGAACTATGTAAGGGTTCCGTGGTAGTTCGTGATTAGACTAGAAAATGTTTACAGTTTGTTTGATTCTGTCTAAACCTAATCAGACTTAACCTAACCTTAAAAGAACGAAACTTACATAAGCCACTATTCACACTGACTTGCTAGTACCTAGTATCTTTTATTGATCAAATAATAGTCAAAGGGCCTATCCTTTATGACTGAGTTATTCATAAATCAGAATCGTGTGCTTTACCTAACTGACTTACTTACAACCATTTATAAAACATATTCTCATTATTATCGAAGATTTTATTAAGAGGGCAAAATAGATAAAATTATATATAGGTACTTAGTTCATCTCAGTTTTAGATTATGACTCAGTTTTAGACTAAGGTCGCCCAGATAACTTAGTTTCAGACTAATATGTTCACGATATGTTCATCAAATTATTTAAAAAGTTTGTCATTCCATTGCATAACAAAGAGCTCTTTTATGTTCTTGCACTCCTTACATTTTGAAGCATTGGCAGGACATGTGCAACTGTGCACTTTTGAGCAGTTTTTCTTGCCATGCCGTCTGCGTCACCGCGTCATGTTCTGTTGAGCCCACTGTGCGATAACATAGGCACGGGCATAGCCAGTTCAATATTTAGGGACAATTCAGATGCGGAACCCTAAAAATATGTACCTAGCGTGTTTGTAGGCGGTAGTAATTGATTACTGTGGCGAACACCGTATCAGCTTATCGCAGATCGGGACGTACGCACAATGTCCAATAAACTAGGCGATGCAATCTGACGTTGTAAATGAATCACTTCAGGTTTAGCCGACATTGGACTATAAGTAGCCGTTTTAGTGCTGTTTTGTCACAAAAACGCTTGTAGAGGTGTACATTAGTATTATTATTTTAAGCTGTAAAATCTATTTCCAACCTGTGAAATTCCATTCAAATAGACTCGAATAAGGGTGCTGCCACATTATCACGTCTCTACCCCGTCGCATAGCATGACCGTAGCAACACCGTCCCGGCAAAAATGATATTCTTTGTATTGAAATGTACCGGACGCCCCACACCAGACCGTTCCCACACCGTCGCGTGTCCTGCCCTGCCATGGCCGTCTTGTCAATCTCCGGCCGCCATGATTATTTTGCTGACACGTAGGGTTGCAACACCTAATATTATATTTAATATAAGTCTAATATTATTTGAATCCTAAATAATATATTTTTGGGGAAAAAATATATTAGGCGAAGATCTTAGTGGCAACTTGGGCGATTTTATGTTGTTTGTTAGTAATGTGTTTCAAAAAATTTTCCGGGATAAAAAGTAGCCTATGTCCTATTTACGGTTATTTTCTATCTATATTTTAAATTTCAGCCAAATCGGTTCAAACACATCCAAACATCCATCTAACCACCCAAACATCAATCCATCCATCCAAACATTCAAACTATTAGTGTGATGTGATAGTGTGATGGCTTTGACCCTTTCTTCTGACTTACAAATTTTGCTCTTAGAGTTGCCGCAAAAAATAATACCCTAGCCTAGAGCTAAAATTAGCACATCGATGAGTGCAACTTCAAATATTTGTCTTAGCTTTGTTAGACTAAAGATAAATTTAGAATGCGTCCGGTCGCGGCGCTTATCGGCGCTGCTCGCTCCGAAACACGACAAAAATGCAGTTTTTTGGAGCTTTCTCATCCCTAATAACAACCAATCGAAAAAGTGAACGGAATTTATGTCATTAATTGAATGACCTATCCGATGGAGCAAACCAAAAACATAAATTACCTACACCAACTTCAAAAGCAAATGAAGATTTATCTTATTTTTAGTGATTTTCGTTGATTTATTATGAAGTAAATATGATGTTAAATAAAAATTAAAACTAAAATTAAACGGTATATTACAAGATAAAATGTTAGAGATGCATGTTGGCTTTTCAGTTACTTTCCACTTTATTTATCGAGGGTTTATACAGGGAAATACAGTGTTTGGCTCAGGGAACGCCCTTAAAGCAGACTCAACAAAACCATGGTAAGCTGTCATATTAATTATGTGAATGTAAACTTAAACTTGTAGGGGTAGTCAGACAGAAGCAAGGAAACTTTTATTTTTCAATCACATTTTTTATTAAGTAAAATCTACTATTTATTTGTAAGTTCCTACAAACTCCTTTATTCGAAAAAAAAGTGGCAACCCTACTGAGACGGTCGCATGCATGTCAGGTCGAGTTGACACTCGACTGACGTCCGCTGACAAATAACAATTTTAAAAATATAGGCTGAGTTCACATTGCATCTCTAAAATTGAAAATTGACAACCTTGTACGAGTTGATGTACGAGTAGAAAAATTTAAATTCCATATACAGGGTGGAAAAAATGAATGGGCCCCGGAGGGAAACTACTTTAAATCCTTAAGATACAATATTTTACTTAAAGGAAACATTCCTTTATTTTTAAAAAGAAACGAGTAGAAAAGAGTGTTGTCGAGACGTATTTAAAAATAAGTTTTTGAGAATAAAAAAGTTATTGTATTGTTCAGTTATTCAGTTATTTATTTACTACAGATTTAAATTATCATTGCAGATAAACATCCAATGCGATAATTTAGATAGGTACTTTTGGAAATTAACATCTACTATGAATACTTACATTGTACGGTCCGCACACCCTGGATAAAGGATAGTTCATAGTCTAATATCAGTAAAACTCTGAGATAAATTTTAACTGATATATTGTAAGAAAACTTATGATATTGATGACTTATGTTATGATACTTATACAAAATACTTAAAAAATACAGACGGACGGGCATAACGAAACTATTAGGGTTTCTTGTCAGGACAACGGAACCCTAAAAAGTAGTATTAGTTGATGAACTGAAATATTTTGTTTTTGAGTTTCCCAACTCGTTCTATCTAGTACATTTTTTTTTAGTATGTAAGAGACGGAGTGCAGACACGCCTTTATATTTTAATCCCCGCCCATCTGTCAATACACATATTAGTAGCGTAGCCAGGTCAGCCCCTAGGGGCCGCTTTTCGGCCGTTGAAAGGCTTAGGCGGCCTTTCGATGGGAGCGGCTCCTAAACGGCCTATATGCACCTAGTTACCTTTTCCTATTTTTATTAGGTAGGTACTTACCTAATCATAATTCAAAAAAACAAATTCGGATTGTAAGTACAGGTAAGTACATAGATAATGAGATACTGCGTTTAAAAAACCGGTCAAGTGCGAGTCGAACTCGTACGCCGAGGGTTCCGTACCTAGCCATGGTGCCAATTACCTAAGCTAGTCCGCTTAATTGTATGAGCGCCCATACAACTCGGAGGACAATTTTAATTGGCGTCAACTATGTATGGGAACACCCTTTAATTTTCAACTTTTTTAACTTTTTGGAATTTTTCCTTTATTTGTGCTATAAGACCTTGCTTTTTGCCAAATTTCGTTATTCTAGGTCAACGGGAACTACCATTTAAGTTTTCGACCCAAAACCTCTAGGGTACTTCCGGTTGACCTAGAATTGTCAATTTTGGTTACAAGCAAGGTCTTCCAGCACAAGTAAAGGAAAAATTCCGAAAAATAAAAAAAGTTGATAATTAAGGTAAGTTTTGGTACTCACAAATTTTCACGAAAACCTAAATTTGCCTATATCTTTTTATAGTGTTGACTCAGGACCTTGATTTTTATAGTCACAATACGGACTATAAACCTTAGTATTTGGTATAAATTTCAACTTGCTAGCTCTACCCGTTCCTGAGATAATCGATGGTGACACACGGACAGACAGACGGACAGACAGACAGACGGACAAGAAAGTGATCTTATAAGGGTTCCTTTTTTTACCTTTTAAGGTACGGAACCCTAAAAAAATATAAAAAATTAAAAAATATTAATAAAAGGTAAAAAAAAAATTATGTCCACCCGTGCGAAGCCGGGACGGGCCGCTAGTACCTAATATTTTTCCCTACGAAAATCACCCCAAAGGATTTGTCCACCAATAATTCTTCCTTGACCCGATAAATACCTACCCCAAATTTGAATTGGAAAACCCCCCCATCTAGCATAACTTAATGCGTTCCGCACGTTATGTGACATTATCAAACGTCAAAATCCCATCGGGTACAATACTGCCCTCTCGAAATCAAAATGTAGTAACAGCAAAAACACGATTTCGAGAAAAATGATGAAGCTACAATCAATAAAAATATTCAGAAGAGGTTACATATTAATAAAACCTTGAATGTGGAGTGAAAGTACACATAATCTATAGGTACCAACCAATAATAAAGCGTAAAAGTTTGTTTGTTAATTTGTTTGAACATTGAACACGCTAATCTCAGGAGCTACCAGTCGGATTTGAAAATTTATTCCTGCATTTGATAGCTAAACTCTGTGAAGAAGGATATATGCTACTTTTTATCATCATCATCATCATGATCACCATATACCATCACTATGGGGGCAACGCTACGATGGCACTGCTAGTAAACTATATTTCTTAACGTTTTTACTTTATTTTTTCTTCAAAACATAACAGTTATAGCCATTTTGTAGTACTACCTAGTAGAGTGATATATCCCCTATTATTGCAATTAGTTTTCTTGTGAAATCCGTTCAAAACCCATTATTATTAACGCAGTAAATTTTCTTACTACTGCGTTTTCGATCATTTTTTCTGTCATTTTACTAACTAAAATGTGGTATTATTGTAAGAATACTACAGTTTAAATGTGAAATAATTAATAATTAATAATTTAACAGTAATTTCACGCACTCTGCTGTGCGACCAGATGGAATAGCGGTTGCAACACCCGGTTGAAATGCTCCTGCGTGTGTCCGGGTTCGGCTTCAAATCCTATAACGACTATGGATTTTTTTAATCAATTTATTTTTTTATTTTTTATTTCACAACGAACTATATGAAATATGTATTTTAGTGTGGTTTAGCTTGTAAACGCTCTATATTTACAAAAAAATTGAGTGATAAGTTTTAAAATGGGCTTTCAGAATAATTGTGTATTTAGCATAAAACCAACAAAATGTCTATTACTGTGGTATAGGCTCGGGTGGGCAGATTACGCTTCGCAAAACGGTTATGCGACGGTCCTAGTATGATACGGTCTTAGTGTGTAAGGTGCTATTTTCGCGACGGGCTCGGTTATGGCTCGGCCCGCTTATGATATGACGCAATGTGTCAACAGCCTAAATATTCGAATTATCTATCGCATAAACTCCCACCCACCATCTTGGGATTTAACTCTACAGCCAATGTATTTGAACTCCCAAAGAGGAGTTGTGCCTGTATTCAGGATAAACCCAACCCTGCTATTCATACAAGACTTAGGTAGGTACTTATAGCTTTTGTATAGCACAGACGGCTGTAAAATTTGTTACCTATTAATTGATAATAGAGTGACAACCAAATAACATTCTCTAAATTGAAAATTTTATACTTACATTCTAAGAAAATGAATAGCGGGGTGGCTCTATCTCGTTCTGGAATAGCGTGCCTTCTTATTACCTAATCGATTTTGATTCGATTCTTTATTCTGGAATATTCCGTTAATTGCATCAAACTTTACTCACATAAAAATGTACAACAGTATCAACTCACTTAGATCGTAAATAATCAAGGTTATCATCTACAGTTACATCTATCGATTGTTAAATAAAATAAAATACGCGCTTGTAGTCCAGGATATTCGTGATTCCCTAGTGAAATACAAAACTTTTGGTTGAAATGCAAATTCAATTTGCACGGGAAAGTAGAAACGGTTTGAGATTACTCACAACTTTACTGTCCACCTACACAATTGTTGTCTTGTAAGCAGACCTATATAGATATTTTATTCTTGAGTTCTTTTTAATAGCTTGGTTTATGTAATAGAAATATGCTGTTCACGGGTACATAAGGTTAGTACCTACATAAGACACCGGTTTCAGGTAAATTATTTTTTGTTGAAAAATAATTTAAAAAAAAACAAACTTTGATTCAAATGAGCCAAAACACAGGCATTTTAATATAATTATCATCAGATCGCTGTAAGCATAATGTTACATTTTAATCACAACATGACAGTTTCGCTATCACTGAGTTCGGCATTGTCACTGAAATTCATAAAGTGTTCAAAATTTTAGCTCTATCGGACCCTTGTTCAATATGGTCCAAGACAACGGGGAGTTTCTTTGTAAGATTTGTCCCTAAAGTAAGTACCTAGGTAAATAAGATCGTATGAGCTTGTGGTCATCTCTGGTGATGAAGTTTAGAGGCCGCCGCGCTAAATGCCTCCGTTATGGCTTTACGTCCCGACAATAACTGGTGACGATATCTGTACCCATATTACAAATGTGAAAGTGTGTTTATTTGTTAGTATATTTGTCCTGCTTTCACGTCAAAACAGAGCAACGGATTGACGTTATTTTTTGTGTGGAGATAGTTGGAGGGCTGGAAAGTAACATAGACTACTTTTTATCCGGGTACCACGCCAGCGAAGCCGCGGGCAGCAGCTAGTATTATATACTTATATGAACAATTTCTTACGTCCTTGAATAAGTACTTATTTATTTATTTTCCAAGCTTATATATAATTATACTTAAGCTTGTTATTTGCCATACACTATCCAACCATCGCAAGCTCTATCCATTTAAATTCTATCTACTGATGTAAAATAAAATGAATGATATTTATCTGTGGTTTCCACTTAGTCACATTGCCGTGATAGTCTCAATCTACACGCGTTTCATGTTTTGATGTCGTTCTATCGCAAAAGCGTGACCCTAGATTACCTGCTATTCTAGATTACCTAGGTGTGTGGTGTTATTTAGTATTATTTGCTGTGGTAAAGCTGCGGGTTGCTTGCAAGCTAAAGATATAATAAGACGGCCGTATTTTAACTGTAATCCTACTAATATTATAAAGGCGAAAGTCCGTGTATGTGTGTGTGTGTGTGTGTGAATGTTTGTTGCCACGTATCTCCATAACTACTAAACCGATTTTGATGAAATTTGGAATGTAGATAGATAATAACCGGGAATAGGACATAGGCTACTTTTTATCCCGAAAAATTGCACGGTTCCCGTGGGATAAAAAAAACAGTAGTCCACATGGGCGAAGCCGCGGGCGTCAGCTAGTTTGAACTAAAGGAACAATGATTTTAAACAAAGCGAGTTACTCAGATACTTACGGATGAAGTGGATGAAGATGCTGCTTATAAGTGGATCCCAAAGGACCCTGATTAATTTTTATTTTTGTGAAGTTGAAACTAAGAACAAATCTTCAAGCTCAATTAAATTGAGGGCAGAGGCAGAGAGGCATTATAGTATAGTAGAGGTAATTATTTTGTACCTGAAGGTTGCATAACCTTATTAGGAGACTAATTAGCTACTCGTATTTGGCCCTCATATTTTCCTCTACCCTCTACTTAGGTACAATGAAAGAACACTAGAAAAAACCGTCGTATAGGTAATATATGATTATGGTTGCAATATTACGCTAGGCGTTTTTTTAGAAATTCGAAAGAGACAAGTGATCGGAACGCAAACATGGTAATAACACGCAGGCTCGGAATAGGCGTAAGAAATGAGAATAGAAGGTGATCAAAAACAGCTTGCTAATTACTACTAAAGCATCTTTTTTTTAATAAAATTCCGGCGTGAATGTGTTCGTAATTTTTTTATCTTTTACTGCTTGAACGATTATGGTAAAAAAAAACTTTGGGTCATCTGGATGGTTCTTAGGTTTTTGTTACCTACCTACACGTGGTGATGATGTTGTCGAGATCCAATTATTTGTGGCAGGACAACGTGTGGTCCATTAGGTCTCCACTTCTGTTAATTTTATCTCGTCCAAGTTTTATTAAAATAGATATGTATTTGGGAGTGAAATCAAAAAATCTTTAGGTGTTTTTTTTTTTAATAAAATGTTAGTAGTTTAAAAAGGCACGTGGTTAGGGTTTAAACCATTACGCACTAACCTTATACTTAAACTAATTTTATTTGATAAGGTAGTATCAAGAGATGTTTGCTGCTGATAATAGTACGAATGACAATAGTTCTCGTATGAACAAGGGACGACCGTGATTTAGCTTCATCATCGACCTTAAGTACCATTTTTAGGGTTCCGTACCTTAAAAGGAACCCTCATAAGATCTCTTTCTTGTCCGTTTGTCTGTCTGTCCGTTTGTCACCACAGATTTTCTCAGGAAAGGTGGACCTAGTAAGTTGAAATTTATACCAGATACTGAAGTCTATAGTCCGCGGTCCCTATTAGGTGTATAAAAATCAAGGTCCCTGAGCCAACGCGATAAAAGGATAATTTGATTTTTTTTTTATTTTACGGAAAATTCCCTTTACTTGTGCTGTAAGATCTTACCTTTAACCAAAATTGACAATTCTAGGTCAACCGGAAGTACTCTATAGGTTTTGGGTTGAAAACCTGTTTGGTAGTTTCCGTTGCAGTGTATCAAAAGCCCATATTTTTTAGATAAATTCCCAGAGTGACTTTTTTGGAATGTTTTTGCATACTTAGGTACAGTAGGGTCAAAGAAACCCATTTTAGAAGTTTGGGTCAATTTGCCCACCGGGGGGGCAAGTTGGCCCCCCACTGGGGCAAGATGAGATTTTGTGCCCCAAAAATTATATTAGGCTGCAGAGGTCTTGTGGAACAAGTTTGGTTCAAATCGGTTGAAACTGGCCTGAGATATGGCCGTTCAAACTTCCAAAATATCGGAAAAGGGTGAAAAATGGCCATATTTGACCCCATATTGCTCAGAAGAGCACAACTATGCGCAAAATCTTTTTACATTTCTAGATTCAGCATAACGTGGGATTACTAGATCAATCAAAACCCCGATGGGTTTTGCCTAGAACCCGAGATATAGGACTTTGAAAATTAAAAAAAAAAACCCTAAAATCGAACCCATCTAAAGGGTTTTACATATGACAAAAATAATCAAATACGGAACCCTCGGCGGAGGGTATGGAACCCTCGGCGCACGAGTTCGACTAGCACTTGACCGGTTTTTTTTTTGTATAAGCACCTACTTTATTTAATCCTTAAAATTGTACACCCAGTATATTGAATTGCACCAACGAGGTGTGTAAAATGTAATGAAATAGACAGCTGTGAGCTTATTATACCCTTGATCTAAGTATAGCGGCTCGCCAGCCGATGAGAACAAATTCAAAATACTACAGGCTGCTCCAAAACAGCACGTCCTGTAAAAAAGATTTTCATTCTGATTTGTTATTGATTCTCTCTATGAAAATGGACATAGGCCTATCACCATATAATTTAGTATCGACAGTTTCATAATTATTTTCTTAAATAAAATTACGACTTTTTTCCTTAGGGGTAGGCAGAGACCACGGATTTCAATTTGTTACGATCTTGACTAGGGCATCGAGAACCAGGCATTATTTAAGAACCGGTTTTTTCGATTCCAGTTTCAACTCAGAACCGGGTACCCGGTTCTTTCGGTTCTTTCGGTTCTTGTGACAATTTTTATTGGAATCGAATCGATGTTTGTCCTTTTCCACAAAAAAGGCAAATAATATGAAAATTACCGGACTATCGCTTTAATAACGCACGCAAGTAAGTCCTCGTAACCTACATTGTATTAAAAAGACGTCTTAGTTACTTTTTAGCCCAACAAATACCTGAAGAACAGGCAGGTTTGTTAAAGGCAAGGGTACGCGGGAATCAGACAGAATCAACATTTGCCAAATAATAGAGAAGAGTAGAGAATTCAACAGCCTAGTAATCCTGTGCTTTATTGATTACACCAAAGCTTTGACTGTATGCAATTAGAGAAATCGTAGAATATACTACTGGAGATGGGAGCTCCTGAACACCTCGTCAGTTTACATACAGAAAACCGTTCTTACATCAGGTTGGGCACCGAATGCTCTAGTATGTTCCAAACCAAGAAGGGAGTGAGACACTGTTGCATCCTATCCCCTGCTATGTTTAACATTATATGAAGAGTATATTTTTCGAAGAACCCTTGAAAACTGAGGGAAAAGTTTCCCGACAGGCGGAAAGAGGGAAAGAGGATATCAAAATTCAAAAATCATTCATTTAGTAGGACCGCGATGACCACTTTGAATCGTCTTAAGAGCTAGGTGATTCTACTCCCGTAGAAATCTTCGGTACGCCGACGATACCGTTCTAGCCACATCCGTGGAAGATATGGAAGATTTTTTCCAAAGTCTAGTCAACTTGTCTAGTCTGAGTCAACAGGGCGAAAACCAAAAAAATTGGTAGTGGATCGTGCGGGGAAACTAATAGATGCCACCGGCATCATCTCAAGCATCGACACCGTTGACCAATATATATCTACCTAGCTAGGGCCACAAATACTGTAAGGATGGCAGCTGTGTCCCGGAGATAAAGAGGTTTATTGGAATGGCAAAAGATACAATGACCCCGCCTAAATAACATCTGGAAGAACAGAATAGATATCAAAACTAAGATCAGACTGTTACGGGCATTGGTATAAGTATTTAGTATTCCCTAAATTTAATGTACCTATTGAGTGGAAACGTGGACCATTCTGGCCAGAGAAAGACAAACGATCGATGCATTCGAAATGTAGTGCTGGAGGCGACTGCTAAGAATACCCTGGACCGATAAATGCACCAATGTGGCGATCCTATCCCAGCTCCAAATTAAAACCCGACTGGCTACTTTGAGCCACCAACGCACTCATTAATACTTCGGCCACGTGGTGTGCAGAGGCAGTGAAAGTCTAGTAAAACACAAAGTCTAGTAGTACAAGGTTATAAGGGACGCACTAGACAGAAACGGGTGGAGGCCAATCATCCGTTCCGAAGACAAACCCTAAGCTGACCACGATCCTCAGATATGACGGAACGACGAAAGAGAGAGAGATAGTTTATTAGAATTTTGTAAGTAAAATCTTACAAAATTCTACAATAGGATCAAAAATGAAACAGGGAATTTATAATCACAGTTATAATTTATCTAATTTAAACAATCACTAAGTAATAACAAACAAGGTACACTATGCTGCCTGTACACACCTAAGAACTCGGCACACTTTCGAAGATAACTTTTTAAAGGAACCGAAAGAACCGAAAACCCGGTTCTTAATATTTTGAGAACCGGTTCTTGTTGCAGCCCCAAGAACCGGGTAATCCCGGTTCTTTCGGTTCCGGGTAAACCCGGTTCCTATGCCCTAATCTTGACACATCTCTTTCGCCTCATTCCTCATTACATTCTTTAAACAAACTCGCTGGTTTAGGGAATTGTATTTTTATATTGCATAGTTTAACTTAGTCCTTACTTATTACCTACTGAAATGGAAAAATCCATACAACATCTATTAATGGACTGATTTGGATGTAACTTGGATGGTTATAGACCGTGGCCTTATTTATACTCATAGTAATACCCATGGGCGTAGCTATAGCTTTGTTATGGAGGGTGTCCAAGGGTTCTAAAATACAAGGATCTTTGTTATGGGGGGAGGTCCAAGGCTTCCAAAATACAAACTAGAAACTAGGCGGAAACTAGAGTCAATATTAACTATAAATAAGATAAAACAAACAAACTTTTATTTTCTTTGTTTGAAAGTCCCATCTGAATTGGAGGATTCACTTGTATAACTTTTGTCTCTAGGTATTTTTATAGTTTTAACTTATCTTTTATTCACCTCTCAACGAATTAGGTATTCAATATTTTCACATTCGATTAGCTAAAGGACAATAAAATAACTGATATAAACCACCTACGCTGCAGTTCGGAATAACATTTCCTTTTTTGCACTTTGATCGTATAAAAGGATTGGTTGGATTGTTGGAGTATTTTATAGGATTGCTTGTCTAAATTTGAAAGGAGCTTTTACTGGAATAGTATAAATTGTGAATAGTAGGAATAAGTCGTCGGCGTCGTTGGCAAAATACGAAAATTTCAATAACAATAGATTCGGTACAATTTATTGGTCTCTGGTAGCTTAGCTCTGCTTTCTGCCTGCGCTGTAGGTCGTGGGTTCAATTTCAACCCAGAATAAATATTTGTGTAATGAACATAGATGTTTGTTCTGTATCTGGGTGTTATAAAGTATAAGAACATAAATAAGTCTTAAAAGGTATCTATTAAAAAAAATTATGAAAATATATTCTGGTTTCCATAGCTTTGCTTAGCTTGGGCTACGGGTTCATCACGTAGTTGTAAAAAAATCTCATGCACCGTTACCTATCAAGGGAACTTCAGATTTTTCAGGTAGGTACTTAATAGACCAGGTAGGACGTACTTGGCTGGTTTATAACCTTAAAAATCTGTAGACAATTGAATGCCACGGATCACCAATCAGGGGTCAGAATATGACTGGCACCCGTGGGATCACGGCGGTTGGCAGATCACTCTGTGATTCATAGCCAAGCAAAGGTTCAAGGGTTCATGACGGGTTGGAAGATCCTTTCAAGGTTCCCTGACCATGAACCTTATGGTAATCGTCTTTATAATACTGATTCGCTTAAGGCGATTCGTGTTGGTGTTCTTCAGCATAAAATGGAAATGTGCTCGTCATTATAATAACATTAAGTACCTATAAATTTTGTTACACATCATTTGGTAACGCACATTATGATTCTCAAGACTTTTTACCTCTTAATGCCTAGATGGCTTCATAATGTTTCTCTGAACATCTACAACATCGGTACCTAACTAGTTACTAAATAGAAGCTAAATCATCATCATCGTCATGTCCCAGAATGTATCTTAATCTACTTAAAAGGGCGTGGTGAAACCTGGTTCTTGCTGGATTGGCGGTTGATAGGACATTCTTCTTTGTCAACAAATGAAAGGGTGACCGATTGTAGCTTACACAACACTCAAACAACTAATTTTAACCCACTGCTTCTTATTGTAAAGGTAGTAGGAAAACATTGTGAGAAAACACGGGGCTTAGTCAGCCACACACATTATTGATCATGTCTTTCTTGTTTTGGCTTAGGTGCCGGGCAAGCCTATTCCATCTCAACATTGTCCCAGGCACTACAGGGTTCCGTTAAGTGTAGGCAAAGATTGCGATCTGCCTCATCTAGTAAAAAGATGTAAAGGCCTAAGCTTTTTTGTACGTAAAGTTTGTTCCGCCATCTCCAACGTTTTGTCTGATCCCCCATTCACAATATTATTACAACTACAACTTTTTCATTAATTATACTTTAGTGCTTTAGCGTAGAAGATTCCGTTATCTGACTTGCTCAACAGAAGTGTTTATTTTTACTGTCCCCAACATAAGATTTGTGTATCTGCTCTACATAAAACGCTACAAAGATGAAGTCTAACCAGACTTTTTCTTGTTTGAGCCATCTTCGTGAAGGTAGGTATGTCAGTAAATCTTTTGCGATGGTACTGATAAAAAATTTACTGCTGTAATTTATTGGCATCGCAATCACAGTGGCTAGTAACATCTACCGATAAGAACCAGTAAGTTAGTTAAAGATCCTACTGACCAGTCACATCAATCACTGACCGTAGACTGACGTGCTCATCACTCATAAATATTTAAATTTTATTTCATGGACAGTCACTAACATGAATGGTAAAACAAGTAAGTATATTAAATACAGCTCTATATGACCACTGCCTGTAGTGGGTGCGACAAATTCGTATTTGTCATTGATTTACAAAATAAATGTACTATGTAAGTACCTACTTGTTTATATATTCAATATTCTAAAAAAATATATTCAGTAGGACCTCTATGATCACTTTGAATCGTCTAAGAGCTAGGTGATTCTACTCCTGTTCTTTTGCGATGCACACCGTGAAGAATCAGGGCAACAAACACGGTATGGGGCCTAGCTTTCTTTTCGGTGATCTATCCCCTTTAGTCAAGCTCCAGTGGGGAGCCAGTCGAACAAAATGAGGCTCGTCAAAATAAAGGACTAAAGTTTGTTTATGAGTTTATTCGTTAATGAGTTTGTAAAGAGAGCTCGTTCTTTAGAGCTGAGGTGCCTACCACGCAACTCTACGTGTCCTGCGTCCATTTTGAGGAGGTGGTGGATTAAATCAGGAAGAAAACTGAGCTGGTCTGGTTATGAGGGTTAAGAAGTTGAAATCAAATCATAATCAATCATTTGCTTTTTAGCTTTCATGAATGAAGATTTTTGGCCGTAGGGTGTCATGTAGGTACCGACGATTCACGGAGTGTCTGCAACGTGACGCTGCCCACGCCCCTGGAAACTCCGAGATTGCGTCTCACGTCGCCGTTTTCAAAAAGTGTATTTATACCTAAGGCTGTTGACACATTGCGTCATATCATAAGCGGGCCGAGCCATAACCGAGCCCGTCGCGAAAACAGCACCTTACACACTAAGACCGTATCATACTAGGACCGTCGCATAACCGTTTTGCGAAGCGTAATCTGCCCACCCGAGCCTATACCACAGTAATAGACATTTTGTTGGTTTTATGCTAAATACACAATTATTCTGAAAGCCCATTTTAAAACTTATCACTCAATTTTTTTGTAAATATAGAGCGTTTACAAGCTAAACCACACTAAAATACATATTTCATATAGTTCGTTGTGAAATAAAAAATAAAAAAATAAATTGATTAAAAAAATCCATAGTCGTTATAGGATTTGAAGCCGAACCCGGACACACGCAGGAGCATTTCAACCGGGTGTTGCAACCGCTATTCCATCTGGTCGCACAGCAGAGTGCGTGAAATTACTGTTAAATTATTAATTATTAATTATTTCACATTTAAACTGTAGTATTCTTACAATAATACCACATTTTAGTTAGTAAAATGACAGAAAAAATGATCGAAAACGCAGTAGTAAGAAAATTTACTGCGTTAATAATAATGGGTTTTGAACGGATTTCACAAGAAAACTAATTGCAATAATAGGGGATATATCACTCTACTAGGTAGTACTACAAAATGGCTATAACTGTTATGTTTTGAAGAAAAAATAAAGTAAAAACGTTAAGAAATATAGTTTACTAGCAGTGCCATCGTAGCGTTGTCCCCATAGTGATGGTATATGGTGATCATGATGATGATGATGATAAAAAGTAGCATATATCCTTCTTCACAGAGTTTAGCTATCAAATGCAGGAATAAATTTTCAAATCCGACTGGTAGCTCCTGAGATTAGCGTGTTCAATGTTCAAACAAATTAACAAACAAACTTTTACGCTTTATTATTGGTTGGTACCTATAGATTATGTGTACTTTCACTCCACATTCAAGGTTTTATTAATATGTAACCTCTTCTGAATATTTTTATTGATTGTAGCTTCATCATTTTTCTCGAAATCGTGTTTTTGCTGTTACTACATTTTGATTTCGAGAGGGCAGTATTGTACCCGATGGGATTTTGACGTTTGATAATGTCACATAACGTGCGGAACGCATTAAGTTATGCTAGATGGGGGGGTTTTCCAATTCAAATTTGGGGTAGGTATTTATCGGGTCAAGGAAGAATTATTGGTGGACAAATCCTTTGGGGTGATTTTCGTAGGGAAAAATATTAGGTACTAGCGGCCCGTCCTGGCTTCGCACGGGTGGACATAATTTTTTTTTTACCTTTTATTAATATTTTTTAATTTTTTATATTTTTTTAGGGTTCCGTACCTTAAAAGGTAAAAAAAGGAACCCTTATAAGATCACTTTCTTGTCCGTCTGTCTGTCTGTCCGTCTGTCTGTCCGTGTGTCACCATCGATTATCTCAGGAACGGGTAGAGCTAGCAAGTTGAAATTTATACCAAATACTAAGGTTTATAGTCCGTATTGTGACTATAAAAATCAAGGTCCTGAGTCAACACTATAAAAAGATATAGGCAAATTTAGGTTTTCGTGAAAATTTGTGAGTACCAAAACTTACCTTAATTATCAACTTTTTTTATTTTTCGGAATTTTTCCTTTACTTGTGCTGGAAGACCTTGCTTGTAACCAAAATTGACAATTCTAGGTCAACCGGAAGTACCCTAGAGGTTTTGGGTCGAAAACTTAAATGGTAGTTCCCGTTGACCTAGAATAACGAAATTTGGCAAAAAGCAAGGTCTTATAGCACAAATAAAGGAAAAATTCCAAAAAGTTAAAAAAGTTGAAAATTAAAGGGTGTTCCCATACATAGTTGACGCCAATTAAAATTGTCCTCCGAGTTGTATGGGCGCTCATACAATTAAGCGGACTAGCTTAGGTAATTGGCACCATGGCTAGGTACGGAACCCTCGGCGTACGAGTTCGACTCGCACTTGACCGGTTTTTTAAACGCAGTATCTCATTATCTATGTACTTACCTGTACTTACAATCCGAATTTGTTTTTTTGAATTATGATTAGGTAAGTACCTACCTAATAAAAATAGGAAAAGGTAACTAGGTGCATATAGGCCGTTTAGGAGCCGCTCCCATCGAAAGGCCGCCTAAGCCTTTCAACGGCCGAAAAGCGGCCCCTAGGGGCTGACCTGGCTACGCTACTAATATGTGTATTGACAGATGGGCGGGGATTAAAATATAAAGGCGTGTCTGCACTCCGTCTCTTACATACTAAAAAAAAATGTACTAGATAGAACGAGTTGGGAAACTCAAAAACAAAATATTTCAGTTCATCAACTAATACTACTTTTTAGGGTTCCGTTGTCCTGACAAGAAACCCTAATAGTTTCGTTATGCCCGTCCGTCTGTATTTTTTAAGTATTTTGTATAAGTATCATAACATAAGTCATCAATATCATAAGTTTTCTTACAATATATCAGTTAAAATTTATCTCAGAGTTTTACTGATATTAGACTATGAACTATCCTTTATCCAGGGTGTGCGGACCGTACAATGTAAGTATTCATAGTAGATGTTAATTTCCAAAAGTACCTATCTAAATTATCGCATTGGATGTTTATCTGCAATGATAATTTAAATCTGTAGTAAATAAATAACTGAATAACTGAACAATACAATAACTTTTTTATTCTCAAAAACTTATTTTTAAATACGTCTCGACAACACTCTTTTCTACTCGTTTCTTTTTAAAAATAAAGGAATGTTTCCTTTAAGTAAAATATTGTATCTTAAGGATTTAAAGTAGTTTCCCTCCGGGGCCCATTCATTTTTTCCACCCTGTATATGGAATTTAAATTTTTCTACTCGTACATCAACTCGTACAAGGTTGTCAATTTTCAATTTTAGAGATGCAATGTGAACTCAGCCTATATTTTTAAAATTGTTATTTGTCAGCGGACGTCAGTCGAGTGTCAACTCGACCTGACATGCATGCGACCGTCTCAGTAGGGTTGCCACTTTTTTTTCGAATAAAGGAGTTTGTAGGAACTTACAAATAAATAGTAGATTTTACTTAATAAAAAATGTGATTGAAAAATAAAAGTTTCCTTGCTTCTGTCTGACTACCCCTACAAGTTTAAGTTTACATTCACATAATTAATATGACAGCTTACCATGGTTTTGTTGAGTCTGCTTTAAGGGCGTTCCCTGAGCCAAACACTGTATTTCCCTGTATAAACCCTCGATAAATAAAGTGGAAAGTAACTGAAAAGCCAACATGCATCTCTAACATTTTATCTTGTAATATACCGTTTAATTTTAGTTTTAATTTTTATTTAACATCATATTTACTTCATAATAAATCAACGAAAATCACTAAAAATAAGATAAATCTTCATTTGCTTTTGAAGTTGGTGTAGGTAATTTATGTTTTTGGTTTGCTCCATCGGATAGGTCATTCAATTAATGACATAAATTCCGTTCACTTTTTCGATTGGTTGTTATTAGGGATGAGAAAGCTCCAAAAAACTGCATTTTTGTCGTGTTTCGGAGCGAGCAGCGCCGATAAGCGCCGCGACCGGACGCATTCTAAATTTATCTTTAGTCTAACAAAGCTAAGACAAATATTTGAAGTTGCACTCATCGATGTGCTAATTTTAGCTCTAGGCTAGGGTATTATTTTTTGCGGCAACTCTAAGAGCAAAATTTGTAAGTCAGAAGAAAGGGTCAAAGCCATCACACTATCACATCACACTAATAGTTTGAATGTTTGGATGGATGGATTGATGTTTGGGTGGTTAGATGGATGTTTGGATGTGTTTGAACCGATTTGGCTGAAATTTAAAATATAGATAGAAAATAACCGTAAATAGGACATAGGCTACTTTTTATCCCGGAAAATTTTTTGAAACACATTACTAACAAACAACATAAAATCGCCCAAGTTGCCACTAAGATCTTCGCCTAATATATTTTTTCCCCAAAAATATATTATTTAGGATTCAAATAATATTAGACTTATATTAAATATAATATTAGGTGTTGCAACCCTACGTGTCAGCAAAATAATCATGGCGGCCGGAGATTGACAAGACGGCCATGGCAGGGCAGGACACGCGACGGTGTGGGAATGGTCTGGTGTGGGGCGTCCGGTACATTTCAATACAAAGAATATCATTTTTGCCGGGACGGTGTTGCTACGGTCATGCTATGCGACGGGGTAGAGACGTGATAATGTGGCAGCACCCTAATAATTAAGTTAATATTTATTGTAGGTAACTTATTCTTATTCTTATGTTGCCTGAAAAAAAAAGTTTTGGTGATGCTCATTATGTTTTGAGTGTGCAACTAATTGATCTGGTGAAGACTGTACCACAAGCACGTGCCATGTCTGAGAGAGTCTGACAAAAAATGCAAAGTTTTTATAAATTTTTTTTATCTCAATCTGCATCATAAATTTGCATACATGCTTTTGTTTTCGTACTTATTGTTATTATAATAAAGTTGATACGTGGGTACGTCGACCTAACGACATTACACTATCAGATCTGATGCATCATAAAGATAACTTTGCCTCTTTCCTTCAGTGCGTTCAATGTAGGTATTTTAACATTTTGTTGTTGCGTCGTGGACCAAACGCTGAACTTGGTCTAAAACGCACTACTGAATAATCATTTCGGGAAAATAACGACCGTATTTGGTAAATGAAGACATTATGAGAAAACTTGCGATTTAGCTAACCCCGCACCTGGGTGCCGCTCCGCAAACTTAGCTAACAGAGGACAAGTCAGGAATACATCTAAAAATATTTACCAGGCATTAAAAACGTTCTCAGGATTTGTCTGGTTTAGTCTTGTCTTGTAAGTTTATCTCGCATTATTATAATGTGTATAAGAAAAAAGTTGTAACAAGGGCTGTGGTGCGAAATAATGAACAGGGTAGAGCTACGATGAATTTCTTACAAACCATAGAAAACTGTCTCTGGTTAATTGCTACTATGATTATATGACTCACCGCTTGTTTATTTCTGTCGCCAAGCAGCATTGTTGAAATACTTAACGGAGGAGAATTTTCAACATGCATTCATTTTTATATTTATGATTTTAAATCATTGACTGAGCGAGCGAAGCGAGCGTAGCCTCTCTGCTTCAGTTTTGACAAAAATGCTTTGTTGTCAGGATGTCAGTCTGTATGTTCTCCTCTAGAGGTCGCATTTCTCAACAAATTCTCATGACGTTTTGTGAGCAGGTTCGATAATTTTATAATTCTATAAAATTATCGAACCTGCTTATAAATCTTATTGTCGTCGTACTTATTGTCGTCGGGGATTTTTGAAGAGAATAGTTACTCAAACTGAAGTAAATTGCTCACTTTTAGATTACTACCAGTCAGTGGAAGTGAAATCGGCCCTTTAACTACTAGGTAGGAATTGATGGAGCACCTGTGACCACCTTCTCCTCATACAACTAGAGAATTGTGAATACTTACATATTTATTCAGTTTTAAATTTGAGTTATGCAAGGTCAGACTCGCGAGGTCTACAGCTCATAGAGCCACTAGTAATAGAAATGTTTTTGAGCTTATTCATAAGTAATCATAATCAGTGATTACTAATCATTAAAGTTTGTATGTTTTCCTGTTAGACATCTTTCCCTTTGAAGATCAGAGATTCATTACATTTTGCACATTCTTAGTGGAAGCATCTATTACTATATTATTGCAAACCTGTCTTGTTTTCTTCTGATGACTATTTTAAAATAAAAACACTTCAACTTTCAGTAGCTATTTATTATTGTTGACACATGGGCCTTCTGCGAGTGCTATGGTCAGCGCACGCACGAGGTGTGAAGCGGACTTGTCAACACGTGCTCGTCGTGAGTACCTGGCGCAATCTGCCACCACTGTAGAGTTGCAGCTCTCCTGAAATAAATAGTTGCAGATTAAAACACCCGGATTTTCTTAAGCAGACGGTTCGCGGCGGAGACCGAGAATGGAGACCGAGACTGATCTCAGTCTCTGAAGACAGAAACAGATTGTTGTAATTTTGGTTTCGATCTCCGGTATCGGTCGACGCGACACGGCGCGAACCGTAAGGCCCCGTCTTTAGAAGTAGTGCATACCATGTTGCATTCAATAAATTATTGTGTAAAAGTTGACTGATCGGTGTTAGTTTTACCAAAGTCCTTTGTAGGTTTTGGACGAAAGAACTCATTTTTATTGTGCTCATTGATTTATTTTTACTCATCCTAAAGGTAATGCAATGTTATTGTACCTACTGATATTTATTAATTAATTTAAATAGGACATCCAACACAATACCACTAAAAAAAAAAATGATGCAACAAGTTTCTCAAGCCCATGTGTTTCGCTATTCGGCGGATGTCACAGCAATTACAAAAATTAAAGATTGACATAATGGCTGATTTACACAGGGTCAGTAGACAAGTCAGTCGCAGCGCCAATGTCGGCGCCGCGACTGACTTTAACTGTTTACATGAAGTAAGTAGTAGTGGTGCGTTTCTCACGGTGAGCACACGTGTGTGAAGTCAGTGGGAAAAATGAATTCGCGAAAACAACTGAAACGACGATTTAATTATTTGTTGAAAAATTTATCAATTTTATTGCGGTAATTTAGGGATTTAATATCCCAAAGGCACTCGTTTTCGCCATATAATTGCACCAATTTTAAGGTTTCGTCTTCGCTAAACTTACGCGTCATTTTTATCGCCAGCGAAAAAAACGTGGTCACTCTACAACGCAGCGGCAGTGACTAACCACGGGTGGAAATGTTCCTAGTCAGAAGCTTGGACTTGTATATAATCTGTGCTTTGATCAGAAAACTATGCATGACAGTTCGTTCTCCGCTCCTCAACTCTTCCGATTCCGAATGAGTTGCTATTTTGATGACAATGTCAATGTCAATGAATGATTGAGATCTTTGAGGGTAGGTATCTCTGTGGATGTGGGTAGTCTGTGCTCTGCGGTCTAATGTCTAACGATCATTGTGTATTTAGTTTGTTGATTTTCCCCGCCTATTTCTGTTCCTTATTAGCTGCAAACGGTTTGTACCTTCAGTACCTACGATGTATTTTATGTGTTGTGTTAACTTGTGTTGTACCAGGTTGTACAAATTTGCGAAAGGCCGCTGTATTCCATATTCCCAGTGTGTAGTGTAATCAGACTCAAAAAGTGGCTCGATTGTTTATGCAGTGATTTGTTGAGAAACGTGAGTTTGAACGAGATTTCAAGACGCCAAGTGTGTCACAGACATTTTGAGGCCTCTAAGACCCGCCCCGGCTTCGCACTGGTCACATCACACATCACAGAAACCTAAGATTTATCAGTGTTTCTCTAGGTACTATATTATGCCTGTATTATACATATAAACCTTCCTGTTGAATCACTCTATCTTTAAAAAAACCGCATCAAAATCTGTTGCGTAGTTTTAAAGATCTAAGCTTTGCTTAAATCTTTAAAACTACGCAAAGGATTTTGATGATGTTTTTTTTTTACTTAGGGACAGACAGCGGGAAGCGACTTTGTTTAATAAACAATATACCTACTATGTAGTGTTAAGAAAAAAATTAAAAAATAATAATAAATGATTATCTATGTTTCTTTGTTTTCTATCACCAACACCTTCTTTCCCTTAGGCCACTGACTTTTACTATAGCATTGATCTCAATAGTACACATTGAGATCAATGCCTTAGAAATATTGAATGAAAAAAGCAATCCTACCAAATTAATTTGTTTGGTAGAATGACAATTCTGCTCGGTGCCGGTGTAGCAGAAAAAAAAAAAGAAACGTCATACATCGTTTTCTGATAGCCAATCAGGAGCGAGTAACATCTATTTAGTCTGTGAACACAAGTCCACACTAAAATGTTCCCGACATTTCCATCTGATACGTAGTATCTCTACCTAATCTGTGTGACTAACCACGCACTGACTTGTCTGCTTACACGGGGTTTATTTGGCTGGCGCGGGTGGCGGGGGGCGCCAACTGACTTTAAAATATTCGTGTCCGAATATTCAAGTCAGCGCTGACTTCAAGCCACTGTACTGACTTCCAATCAGTTTACACAGGGTTTTTTTCGGGTGAGCACTGACTTGCCTCGAATTTGTAGTCAGTTACTGACCCTGTGTAAATCAGCCATAACAGACAGAAGAAATTAAAAGTAATTAATATCTAACTACTTAATAAAATAAATAATAATAACAGTAATAGGTACATAAAATTTTATATAAAGTTATTTTTACTATTATTTTAACATTGACATATAAATTTTATAACTGTCTCAATGTTCGAAGTTAATAACTATTCTTACCTTGTAGTGATTGAGTTGAACTTCATTGAATGGTGCTGCCCAGCCAGTAAAACCTGCTCCTCCCAGACTTGCCAGTGGGTAATGATTGAAGGCTGTCAACACCCTCTTAGTCACCATCAAACTCTTAGTATAGGATCCTATTGGACTAACCATTGCTGAGCTTACAAAATGTCTCCCAATTTTCGGTGTATGCAGTGCTTTTCCACATCTGCCTTTATACTTTTCTAGTATAAGTTTATCAGTAACATCTATGACTTCATTATTTATGCTATTTTCTAACTCTACGTCTCCTATATCTACGTTTTCTGAATCATTTATCCGTACGTCATCTCGCTTCGTGTACATTTTACTTTTGCTCAAGTGATTTTTTTTGTATTTGTTGACACCTTGCATGAAGTCGAAGAAGAAAACGTTCCGTATCATTATTGCTGAGTGCTGCGAAGATCCCCAACCATGATCTGAAAGTCGATGTAGCAGCTCTGATAAGTTTTCTGCTTTCTTCGGCAGAATAATTTCGTCAACATCAAGTGGTATAATAAATTCTGAATCTATTATGTTTCTATACAAACAATCATTGTACGTTACTATATGGTCTCTTCTTCTCTGCCACAGAGATCTTCCCTTATTTCTAATAGGAACGCTATAAAGCCTTACATATCCTTTGTATTTATAATATTGCAAAACTGCTACAGTTTCTTGGCTAAGTTTATCTATATACATGTCTATCATATCAACGCCGAGTAATCTGTTAGTTTCAATCCATTCGATAATGTTTCTTGAAATATCATTATCAAAATACATATCCTTAACGCATATAGTGAATTTTCTTGCGGACTTCCGTTCTCTCAAAGGGTTCAATGAGAATGCGTTTGTGGGATCATCACAGGGTAGTGTGACGATGGACACTACCGAAGGACTGTACAGAGGTTCCGTGAGAGGGCAGGATAAGAGTAATGGTGTGTCAACTTCTGTAGAAGTGGCGTCCCAGTCGTGCCACCATATTTCAAGTGGCTTCGCTGCCACCACTTCGATGAAATCTTCGTCAGGATTTATTGATCGTCTCTGGCAAAAAAGCGTTTCTTCTGTTGAGAAATTGCGACCTGCAGACAAAGAAAATTTATTTTATAAACTTACTGTAATATCCACTTGAGCTAGTCTTTCGAAGTTTATCAAGATTTTCTAATAACCTTAATAATAGATTATGCAAAATTACTACGTGTCGTTAAAAATTAATATAATAATAATCTCGAGTAAGATTCCGTACAATTACCTACTAAATACAAACACCTAGCGGCGCTAGGCACCACAGAGAAATACCAACAAGGCAGATATTATACAGCAAATGAATTCAATTCACGTTATTTTAATACATTTTACCGTTAAACATGACGACAGTTGCATTTCATATCGAGATTCCATTACCAGGTCTTATATAATAGTAATTTTCTGGAGTCATTTCCTCAAGAACGCACTTCAGTCATAGACAGCTAAGGACAGCTAGCTATCTCTATACTATGCTTTACTCGGAAATATATGAATAAGGGAGATTGAATAATTTAGGATTTTAATATTTTTTTTACAAGACTAGTAGACAGAAGAATTAATGATAAAAGATAACGTTTATTGAAGGTTCTAGAAACCTCCGCCAAGTTGTATCTCAAAACTCAACCTACGAAAATTAAAACAAGTCAAAACAATAATGTTTCACCATCTCCGAAGTCTGAGTAGAGTCTGAGAGGTATATGCAAATTACCCCCGGTACGTATGAAAGCTACCGTTCATACCCCAACACTTTGCCGCCAGGTAACCGGCGGCACCGGCAACCGGGACGTATGAAAGAGCACTTACAGGAAGAGAGTGTAGTAATCTGTGGTTTTGTAGTGTAGTCTAAGATTAGCTGTTCTCCCCCGGCTATGGAGCAGCGGTTCTTTCAAGGAACTGTCATTAAAACGGTGCTTGAATTGCAGGCTCTTGAGCAGGACCCGGCGTCTCATTAGAGGCAAGTGTTTGAATTACAAATCGATTTCTTTTACTGCAATACTGCAATCTTGCAATCTTGTCCATCGCAGTTGTACCGCTGGCTGATGTCTAAGAAAGGATAGCACAGAACACTTACTCACAGGCTTGTGATTGAATTCTTTTCAATCTGAAGAAGTCAGTGTACCTTTTTAGGAACTAAGATTATTAATTACCTAACTTTCCACATGACTTTACCGGCTTACGTCCAATACTAAAATAAAATCTTAATAGGATACTTGTAATTGTGCATGCTTAGGGCATTGATCCCAGTTACAAAGTTCACGACAGGAACCTTCGACTCAACCCAACATCAACGTCGACAGACATTATAATTATTTGAAGTTTACCAAGAAAGGCAGTTGCTCAGAAATTCAAGGTAGAATATAAAGTTCTGTTTTTTAGCCCTCTAATCAGATAAACTCAACTTTCAAGCCTATCTGATTACAGCGAATTAGCCAGTCAAGTCGTTTCCTTTGAAAACAAATGGCTCTTCAACGTAAACAACTAAATGCAGAAATGCATTGGAAGGTGAGGTATTTTAATCCCTCTATGGGTTGGTACAATCGCGTACAATGTATGTAGAAGTTGGGTGGGTTTATCTCGGCTGGGAGGAATACACCGTTTATTTTTGGTCAGTTTAAAGCCGGCGCCTACATAATCTATGTCGATAACCTTACTCAAAAATAATAATAAATATGAGATCTATTTTTTTGCAATAAATAATATCACGAAACATAGGCAGGATAAATCACGGAGATACGTGCTCTGTGCTCAGCTGTTGCTACGGCGTAGAGTCTACGCTATGTCGTAGTCATACATACATACCTAGGTCATTAGCTCTGCGCGCCTACGACACCTTACCAAGTGTTTTCCTCACTTTTGTTAATCTTTTCAACTATTTAGTTTCGTATGAAATACTTATCAAATTCAAAAATTACACCAACGACACGAATACGATTAAGCAATACAAGCAGTGGGTGCTGGCTTTAAACTGACCCAGAATTAACGGTGTATACACGACGCGTTCGCTCGCGTTCAGTGACAAATGAGTGCCGCTTATCGCCGACTCTCGCACTGTCGTCGTCCGCGCACTTTCTACAACTTTTGTTTATTTCACAAGATACCCGATAATATATAAACGTTTTAAATCGACAACTTAAGCTATATTTAATGCCGCCCGTCTTTAATGAGACACCAGCCACGTGACTTACTGCAACTGGCTCGCAAATAAAAGAAAAATTCGCCGTGATTAAGTTGCGAACAAAATACCAGGTTTTTTCAACATGATGCAAAGAAAATACGAGTCGCGATCGAGTATCGCGCTCTCGAATAATAATTATGGTGTGGTATTATCTGTGCGAGAGATTTTACCGATGCGATGTCTTTATTGATTGTTTGTTTAACATTTTACTTGTTGGTAGCCAGATTTGATCTTTAATGTTTATTTATGCTCATCGTTATGGATAGAAAAAGCTGAGTAAATGATTGAGCTTACATTTTTAAGTTTTGTGAAATATCAGTTGAAACCGTCAATCATAGTTATCTCGATAATACATACATACGCTCCGGGCGACTCGTGCTAGCTCAGAATGTAACTTAATTGACGATTAAGATCCCAAATGAAAACTGTTTAAATCTTTTAATACAAACGAACGATATTTTTATTCCATATTGAGAGCTTTTGAACGTAGCGTGGCAGAAAAATGTTTCGATTGGCGCACGTAATGTACACACGAATGTCCTGTCAATTACTGGGTCTGGTATGTCAACGAGGTATCTTATTACAAACATGTAATGCAGGTGTGAGTTATGTGTTTTTGTAATATCATTTATCATAGAAATAAAATACCTTTGAACATAAATAAATGTATTTGAACTAGTAGCTAACTCTGTATTTCTCCAATAAATCTTTATTGAATTTTTAATAAGGCTACATTTTAACTGGGAGACAAAAGTTCTAGAACACTACTTTAATGGAACTTTTGAACAATTACTTACTAAAGCTTTTATTATTCTATTCCTTTATTCTATTTTTGTATTATTCTGAGATCGAAACATTTTATCAGTTGGTGCTTAAAGTAAGTTCGTATGTGCTAGTGGGCAACTTTGGTGACGGAGTTTTAGGCCGCCTGAAGACCTCCGTCATCGCTAAACGACTTAAAAGCCGGGACCAACAATTTCCGAAGCGAAGCCGAAGCTTCTCCGAAGCGTCCGAAGCATGAAAGCGCTCAGCTGTTAATGCCACTTGCGGTCACCTATTTAGTTGGTGAGTGTGAATGATAAAGTATGTCTTTCACAAGCAAAACGTAAAATACTACGTAAAGTACTAAAAGATGAAATCTGCAACCTGATCATAGAGCATGGAGGCACTTATTCATTACAGACCGGGACGTAATCCAAAGTGTGTTCCGTAATTCCAATTCAAAAGCCGTTTATCAATTTTATAGGGCCAAATCAGACTACAATGTTGCTAAGATAATAAATAATTACAACTAATTAAATGCAAAATCATTCCATTTCACGCCTTCGGTCCCACACGCAAACCATTGCAGTTTTTATGTCCTTGTTGGATTTATCAGATGGCGATCATTGGCCCACCTAGCTTACTAGCTAGCTCATTAGCATAATAAGATTATGTTATAAAACTGAACTCTCATTACAGCTTATAAGAAATCATTGCAACATTATAATTAGGTTTTACAATCTAGAAAAACCAGTTTGTTGATGATTTAGCATTTCTTTTATATTATTGCTGCTATTTTCTTGGTTTGCTTGTTTATTATTCGTTTGGATGCTTATTACATAAATAATAATTTCCCATAAACATCTTCATTACTTTAATATTTAAAAGGCTTCAGCCTAAAACCTCCGTCACTAGAGTTAGCCGCTCATACGAATATACATATGATAAGATATATTTATTTGCCAGAACATAAATGTTCTGAATAAATAATAAATAATAAAAAAAATAATAATAAATGAACATAAACAATAAGGTCTTAAACTAGGGTAATTTTCCAATTATGTTCTGCTGCACTAGTCAGGCATACAAATATTAGTTACTAGCTGTACCCGGCATGCGTTGCAATGCCACGTGAAGTGAAGTAAAAAAGTGTTTGGTTTTATATTCTGTACATAAACAGATTTTTTTGGATTTTAAATTAAATAAGTTTGTGTCATGTATCCCCGTCCCGTCCCGTCCCGTCCCGTCCCGTCCCGTCCCGTCCCGTCCCGTCCCGTCCCGTCCCGTCCCCGTCCCCGTCCCCATCTCCTCCTCCCCCTCTCCCCCTTCCCCTTCATTTCGATGTCACCATATCATTACATTATATTGGAAACTTGACAGATATGCTGAGTTCCGAGTTTCAAATCAATCGGCATATTTACTGAGGAGTTATGTTGAACAGCTCCTGACTCCATCCTCAGATCAGCTCACTGTCACCATATTATTACATAGTACCTAGTTGAAACTTGACAGGTTTGCCGAGTTTCAACTCAATCGGCCTATTTACTGAGGGGTTCTGTAGAACAGCTCCAGGATTCCATTATCAGATCCTGACCTGATCTGACCAAGACACCACCTTTCAATCAAAAAAATAATGTTCCAAATCGGTCCAGGCATCTTCGAGTAATAAATAATCGAGTACCTCCTTTATTTTGAAGTCGGTTTAATAAAAAAATGTTTTAGATCACGCGTAGACTAATAAGTAAGTGACTGCCGCGTGTTTTCATCAGCGCGATTCAGAAAATGGTCATTTTTAGTCCCGCCATCTAGTTTTGATTTTTTTCAAATCCAACTGGTACGTCCAGAGATTAGCGCGATCAAACAATCAAACAAACTCTTCCGCTTTATTATATTAGTATAGATAAAAGATAAAGATAAGTATAGATTATTTCCAACTTTTCAGATCACCGGGTTTTTTAATTTTTTATTAATATTTTTTTTGGAGACACACAGCGCCATCTAGCCCTAAACTAAGCAAAGCTTGTAGCTACTATGGGAACCAGATATCACAATTTGGTTTCAGCTAGCTCCAATAGATGTCTCTATGTCCTTTGTTCTCGAAAAAACTTTAAATTTAATGATTGAAGTTGTCGTATTTAATTACTTACTTGTGATAAGAGTTTTTTAATAATATTGAAACTCATGCAAAAAGTTCATTGTAACTTGGATATGCTGGGTAACTGTGGGACTTTAGTTCAGAACAGAACTATGCTGGGTAATATAATATGACTCATCTCAGAAATGACTTTACCAATTTTTATGCAGTTTTCACTGTTGTATTGTGGTAAGCCTGGGTCATTTTTTAGTGTTAGTTTCATCAAAATCCGTTCACAAATAAAAAAGATACATCCTTTTTTATATTATTTTTTTACTAAAGTCACAGTACATTCTTTAAATGGACATATCTTTTTTATTTGTGAACGGATTTTGATAAAACTAACACTAATAAAAGGTCCAGACTTACCACAATACATCAGTGAAAACTGCATCCAATTCGGATAAGCCATTTCTGAGATCAGCGCGAACAGCGAACAGAGAACTAAAGTCACAGATTACAGCACTTTTTGCGCTCTAGATCGCGCTTACGAAGTGTTTTAAGGCTCTAGGGTTATATAGATCAAAAACTGACTTCACTTAATTGAATACTTATAAGTTTGGCCTTAGACTTCATTCTTATTATAAGTATAGATGGGTAAATTTTAATCATCAAAAATGTAAAAAAATAATAGAACACACCTCTAAAGCTGGCCAGTATCCTAACGTACTTCTGCGGCGTCCGTTCGTCGTAGTACGCAGCGTATAAGGATACTTTAGTACCAGTCACATGCTGCCATGCTTGTTCTGGAGACTGAGCTGTCCAAGTACGATTCTAAAACAAAATAAATTTTATTAGGTAAGTAATCGATAAAAAAGTGCGGGAATTATACTAGCTTTTAGAAACAGTTTGATTTTTTGGTGTGCCCCGTCATAAAAGCTTTTATGACAGGTAGCTGTAGTGCAATCCAATGTAAGTTTAGACTAATGAACAGGTTGCGGCGACTTCTGTGTTTTCGAACTACCAGATGCTAGTGTTGTGGACTAGACGTAAGAAGTGTAAAAGGGGGCAAAAAATCAAGATATTCTATGAAAAAACAGACCACGTTGGCAGAGTGGGTTAGTGCCTCGACTTCTGATCCGAAAGTCGTGGGTTCGAACCCGGCCGTGAAAAACTGGATTTTTCGTTTTGAAAAATTTATATGCGCATTAACACGAGCAGTAAACGGTGAAAAAAAAAACATCGTGAGGAAACCAGTTAGCTTTCTAATAGCGTCGATGGGCTTGCAACCTGTCACGTATGAAATGTTAACTTCTGCAAAATATGGGCATGGACATGCTAAATGTGTATTTATACCAAATATGTATTTGGCCATACCTCTGACTACCCCCTTAGACATCTTCAAAGGACCTAAAAATTCTTAATGATCTGAATTACCGACCTCGGGAATACAGCGATCATACTCAGTTTTTTTTCTTATGAAAAAACTTAACTACTTTATGGTTCAAATCCCAAATCATCAGACAAATGAGTGCAAAGTTCTTATCACAAAATGAGTAGGTATTGGCATTGTAATAAACCTAAGAAAATAGATTTAAGTGCGCATAAGCACGTATAAAACCAGACCTTCATTAAAAATCAGTAGGAAAAAAAGCACATAATTATTTTGTTGAAAGTTTTGACGAATCCTTCATCAAAAGAAAAACGATTTTGAATTGAAGCTTGGATCAGTTATCTAAGAATTGATATATAAACGATCTATTGGTTCTAACGTATTTTGTAAAGTGATGTTAAAATTTATAGTAGATAAGTTTATAAGATTAATTAGGGTTCCGTACCTTAAAAGGTAAGAAAAGGAACCCTTATAAGATCACTTTCTTGTCCGTCTGTCTGTCTGTCTGTCTGTCTGTCTGTCCGTCTGTCCGTGTGTCACCATCGATTATCTCAGGAACGGGTGGAGCTAGCAAGTTCAAATTTATACCATATACTGAGGTCTATAGTCCCTATTGTGAGTATAAAAATCAAGGTCCTGAGTCAACACTATAAAAAGATATAGGCAAATTTAGGTTTTCGTCAAAACTTGTAAGTACCAAAACTTACCTTAATTATCAACTTTTTTTATTTTTCGGAATTTTTCCTTTACTTGTGGTGTAAGACCTTGCTTGTAACCAAATTTGACAAATCTAGGTCAACCGGAAGTACCCTAGAGGTTTTGGGTCGAAAACCTAAATGGTAGTTCCCGTTGACCTAGAATCACGAAATTTGGCAAAAAGCAAGGTCTTATAGCACAAATAAAGGAAAAATTCCAAAAAGTTAAAAAAGTTGAAAATTAAAGGGTGTTCCCATACATACATAGTTGACGCCAATTAAGATTGTCCTCTGAGTTGTATGGGCGCTCATACAATTAAGCGGTCTAGCTTAATTGGCACCATGGCTAGGTACGGAACCCTCGGCGTACGAGTTCGACTCGCACTTGACCGGTTTTTTTTTTTTGAAAACAAAATGTTTTCTTTTGTTTTACCGTCGCGTCTCGTCAAGAACATCGCGTCATAACTCTATGTTATCCAAAGGGTTAAAATTGCGGTACAATTGTTTACATGATCTGTTCAATATTTGTTCCGGTACTTAATGTAAAACTTGTTTCCCTACAGGAAATTTTGGAGAGAGATAATGACTACAATGGTTGTTGGCAGGTAGTAGTTAAATTGCTCCCAGTGATAGCGCGTTGATGTCTTTTGTAGGGAAATATGAAAAAATAGTGCACGCGTAATTTTTTGATTTATTTTTTAAGAGGTAAGAGGTAAAAAGTCTGTATAGTGTCGTTTATCTAACTAATTGATATTAGAGCCCTCAAAATCATTGAAATTCGTTTCATACACCGAAAAACTTATTTCAACAACAAGGACTGTTTGGGTGTTACTTATGAAAGATGTTTAAAGTTGAACACTGGTTAAACAACGTCCTGTATTTATTTGTGGATAGTGATGAATAGAGACAGGACGTTGTTTAACCAGTGTTTGTGTAACCAGTGTTTGTGTTGTTTAACCAGTTCGACTTTTAACATCTTTCATAAGTAAGGGGATTTATATCTACAGAAATTGAGAGTAATAGACACGTAGCGCGCCAGACATCGTCAGACAACGATAGACATCGTCGGTCGCGGCCACTCTCAAACAAAAGACTGAGAAAGAAAGAGAAAAAGCACTGCACGATCCCGTTACGATTCTCTATTTACTCTATTGACTTATAGACACGGACACAAAACGCACCGCGTTGAGAAAATTCTTTGCGCTAATACTGTGTCTGTCCGTGTCTACGAGACCCGTGTCTGTGCGTGTCTGTGCGGCTACGTTACGTTAAATATCGTCTGCCACGCTAAGTATTTGTTATGCTCATTATATCTATGTAGATATATACAGTCCAAAAGGGTTCTAAAAGTTAAATAATGTACTTACTTCTTCAAAACCAGTATTAATTAGTATGTTCTCGTCAATATTTAAATGCTTCTCAAAACTCACAAGCCCTCATTTAAAAGGGATTGAGGTAGTTATTCGAGCAACCATTATGGATAATACCGATATGCGCCGGGACCAATTATAATAAACATTGCTAATTGAAGATTTCGCGTAACGGTACTATACTTTGTATGTGAAATGCAAAAATGTTCAAGTACTTTAAACGGTTGATTATGGTTATATTAACTTTAATAATGCCTTGTAAAAATCCACTGTAATTTTAAAAATCCTTAGATTTGCACAGCCTCAACTTGTTGAAAAACATTAACATGCACGAAGCAAAAAAAAACATTAACTCGTATTCTAAACGATGAAAGACAAAATGATCTGCTACGGGAACTTTTTAATCGATTTGTGTAGTTAAAATCGCCGTAACTATTGATTAAAAGTATCAGGATCTATAGAACTCATCTGCATGCAAAGATAACTTACATTTAATCATATGCTTGGAAATGATATGCTAAGTTCCCGGACATTGCAAGAAAACATCGAGATTCGTAAGGACTCAGTGAGTACTCTAATAAGCGGCAATGGACTTGAAACCTGTAGACGTAGAATTTAGCAAGTTATATAAAATGTAGTCTAGTAGTGAGAGTGCTAACGTATGTTCTGACATGACTCTGACTATACCCCTTTACATCCTCTAAAGATTTTTCTCCTTTGAAAATCATGTAGGATACAGCAGAAGAATACTCAGACAATTGAAAATTACTAAATGATCGACATTCATGAATAATAAAATTAGAGATTAGAATTGCATGGTTTTGTAAAAACTATCCAGTTGCAATTTTATATCAATACATTTTCGTTACATTGATGATAAGATAACTGAAGTGTGGGGAACACGGAAAGGGAGGAATACATTATGATGATTATCAAATAATTATATAAGCCTTACATTCGTGATGAAAATTATGGAATTATTCCATTCTGGTTGAAATTTAATTGTGTTCGATCACGAACGAATTAGATTAGATGAAAAGTAATTTTAAAAGCATTGTTTATTTAAATTGCGAATAACTCAAACTTACCAAATAAGTATTAGATATCTAGCAGATTTCCATAAATCCGAGGATGCAAAGCTTTTATGATTCAAAATATTATTATTTTCGCTATGTGATGTTAGCTGTAATGTTGACATAACAATAGGCATGATGACAGTAATCAAGTATCGCCAAAATATTTATCTGATCTAATGAAATAGGATTCAAAGATTTTGAAAAATGTATTTATCCTCTTATTAATGTCGAGATTACTAATTTATTTGTGAAAATAAATCTACAAAATACAACAATCCGCCATGATAGCCAAAACGCTCGCCGGTGTCATGGCGTCTGTCATTGCGTCTCGTCTCGGTAAACGTCCTTTTGTTTCTATAGTAACTATGTAGGCATCACTGGTTGATATACCGCGCCGTGACGTAATGACAGACGCCATGACACCGGCGAGCGTTTTGGCGTGAATTTGAAAAATTAAAATTAAATGTACTTTTATTGCACAAAACCTTAATTTTCTACAGAAATATGATTTATTTTAGACATAATAGATACTTCTGGATATCATAGAAGAGATTTTGAAAATTAGTCATCATGCCTATTTAGGCCTTTACAATTCTTAGATGATTTATACATACCTATAGCGAAAGAGGAAATATATGGGACACTGTGGTGCCAGGGATATTGTTGAGATAGAGCAGGCTTGCCCAGCACCTAAACCATTCTCTCAGTTAAATCGGCCTTATCCACAGGAAAGACATGGTAAGTAGTTTTCCTTCTCTCACAAACAACTTCGGACCGAAAGTCAAGGGACAAAACCCACTCGATCAATACAATTTTCTTTTTGAAATAATATTTCAAAAAGAAAACTGATGATATGTGTTTTTAGTAAATTGATAGAATCACCCTTTTCTATACACTTTGCATAATATAATCCACTATGGTATTGTGGTTTCATTCTGCGAGCAAATACTTTTTCTCCGGACTTCTTTACTTACATTACACGAAGTAAAAAAGACAGAATCGATTTAAATATTACTATTGTGGTTGCGATTCATTCAGAAATATATAATAGCCCTTTCAAGCTAAATTACGATGCTCATTTTCAATATAGTGGTCTTTAGGAACGTGTGGCGCGGCTCGTTTAAACCGCCGGCTTTGTGCCGCACTCGAAATTACAGTCCATGGATGCAGGTGGTTAGATCATTCAATGCAACCAAAATGTTGTTGACATAACCTGTCTGTTTAGGAAATGATCATAGAAGTTTAAAATTAATGATAAGAGATGGGTTTGGTTTCAAAATGTAAGAGGTTGATTGACTTTGTTCGCATTTTTCTTTGTTTTATTTATTAGTCTTATCTTTGTAAAGGTAACAGTGAGAGTTTCTTTATTTAAGACGATTAAAAAGTTCGTAACAATACATTGTTATTAAAATAATACTCAAAACCCTATTTTAGCTAACCCTATACATATACATAATCTAATTTGAATAAATAAATAAATAAATAAATAAATAAATATTGCTGGACATTTCACACAGCGCCATCTAGCCCCAAACTAAGCGAAGCTTGTACTATGGGAACCAGATAACTGATAGAATACTTATATACTTTTATATAATAAATATAATAAGCTGAAGAAACATTTATTTTACTAAAACTAGTGTAAGCGCGTGTGCTTTTTATGTTAGATTGATTTGGGACATAGCATTAAGAACCTTCGGATGGGAGTTAAATGGAATAAAATTCTGAAGACGTCGCAAATATTACAGTCTGTCATATTGTACTAGCTATACGAACTTTTCCTTTGTAAGCTCCACAATTGATTTAAGGGCTTGTCAAGTTCAAAGGAGCAATGCATCGGGCGTCCAATTTGCATAAGTCTAAGCTTGTCCTATTCCACCGAACTGCAGTTTAACTGCTGCTGATTTATTATGGGCATGGGTATCGTTGGTTAGAAAACTACCGACAACGCCAAAGAAGGAAGCGACTGTCATATTGAAGTTCAAATTTCTAATGCTGGACTTGTTACATACTAGTACTAGGCACGTTAGAAGTATATTATTATAGGGACCAGCAGCGCCCACGTGGCGTTGCCCCCGTAGTGATGGTATATGGTGATTATAATGATGATAAAAAGTAGCCTATGACCGATTTGGATATAGTTTAGTTTGTAGTTTAAAAAATGTCTGTCCATTTAAAGAATCCCGTCTAAGTTCTGTGTTTCTTTAAATGGGCATATCTTTTTTATTTGTGAACGAATTTTGATAAAACAAACACTGAAATATTATTCTAATTCATTTCATAGAAACTACTACTACCTACTTTACTTCGTGTAATTTACACTTCTCGGAATGCATCCCATTTGAAGATTTCCTTCGGAAAGTTGTCATTTTTTCAGCGAAGAAACATCATTTTCCGAATTTGGATTACATTCCTAGTACTTAGTTTGAATCACCCTGCCTGTTATTTAGAAAAAGGTTAAAACAAAAAACTTTAATAACGACGAAAAACATTAAGAAAGAACCAGATACTCGGATTCAAGAGAGCAAATCCGTCTTTTCTAAAAAGATAATCCAGTTTCTGTGAAGTAAACCAAGAATTATTTGGTTAGAACTTTTACTTAGAGTGAGACAGTGCACTTGATTTATTATGAGTATCGCGTCCTGGGTTAGACGTACGCCAAAAAAGGTAACATTGCTCTTGCGGCGTGGGAGGAAAGATAAACGGCCGAGATACGAGAGATAACATAAACGCAGAGAATTCGCACGTGTGTTGAGTTTTCAGTAAAATGTTCGAATTTCTACATATTAATGCAGTTGAAATTCTTTACTATACCTAGTTACAGATAGAATAGTAAACTCGTTATACCCCTACTGTTGCTATTTTCAAAACTACTACAATCTTGATTTGATGTTAAAATGAAAAAAGTGAATTTTACTAAGTTTTTGACCTAGTACCTACCTACGAATTTTCCATTTTTTCTACAACCAGCAGCGCCTTCGCGGTGTTGCCCTGTTCAAACAAACAAACTCTCCGCCTTATAAAGTTTAGATTATATTTTGTCTACACCGTCCCATCTGCTTTGTTATTTTCAACTTTTACAACAATCTTCATTGAAATAAGTGTTCATGATGACTTTATGTTTTACTTGTTTTACCCTAATTGCCTTATTATTGATTGGATATGGTCAAGTAATTGTAGTGTAAGTGTAAGTTTTGGTCCTATAGTACAAATCTTTCATTATAATCTACTCTACATCTTTTACCTACCATGTCCCACCAGTTACAAGTTTTGTTGAGGAATAAGTACCTACGTACTTATATGAAATGGTTCTTTTACTGTTTTACTTACTACTAACTATTTACAGTTATACAAGCAGCTAATTTAATTTCCTTGCGGTTTCGTTTCTTAGAACAGTTATTGTCTCATAAAGACCGTGTCTAACCTAACCTAGGTTGCCTAGAAATCGCTTAACGCGATAACGCCTATTTCACTATGCTTAAATAGTTTTAAGTCATTTCTCTTGTTTTTTTTTTAATATTTTTATTTTTTTTGTACAACAAAGCAGTTTCTATCTATATAGGTATAATATAACCATTGGATCAGTAAAGCTGGGAACAAATTATCGGACGCGGCTGACGGACGCGGCTGACAGCCGCGACTGAATAGGTATCTGGATATAGAACGAACATAGAACTGTGCACATTATCTGACGAAAGTCGCGGACGCGTCCTTAGACCTTCAGACGTCCGAAGGCAATCTGGCCCGCTGGGTGTTCGGACGGTGTGCACACTTATCAGTCGCGGCTGTCAGCCGCGTCCGTCAGCCGCGTCCGATAGTTTGTTTCCAGCTTAAAGCTGGAAACATACTGTCGGACGCGGCTTACGGACGCGGCAGACAGCCGCGACTGAATAGGTATCTGGATATAGAACGAACATAAAACTGTGCACATTATCTGACAAAAGTCGCGGACGCGTCCTTGGACCTTCAGACGTCCGAAGGCAATCTGGCCCGCTGGGTGTTCGGACGGTGTGCACACTTATCAGTCGCGGCTGTCAGCCGCGTCCGTCAGCCGCGTCCGATAATTTGTTCCCAGCTTTACGGTGCACCTCCTTCGTCCCACGTTGTTATGTCACGTTCTTGGTAATGACCGCAGAGTTCGATTCCTATCCAGAGGTTCACGATCCGAATACTTGCTCCTACGCTTACTATTGTCTGTGGTTCATTATTTAACAGACATTAATTGCATATCGAACACACAAACCGGATAGACGTACGGATCGAACGGTGATGATTAATTAATTCCATTAACATTTTAGTAGGTACCGATCTTTTTCGATTAGCGAAAAGTTATAAATGATAAAAAAAAAATATAATAGCTTCTCGTAGTTTGACTCCAAATCAATCAAAATATTTTTGTCCAATGTTTTAAAAATACCTAAGTATACCTACATTAAATTAATACGAATTTCAGCTAAAGTGTGTTAGTTTAGATTTTATTAGGAGCAGCACAAAAAAAAAATCGAGGTCTAAACCTAAATGTGGGCGAAAATAAAGATAATGTTAGTAGTTTATGACCTATACGTTTTGATTCAGGTTCTATACAAAAGGTCTGTCTTAATCTGAACACCCCGTTTGGCGCCTACGCTTCATGTCATCATCGCTGATCTCATGAAGCTCATGTAGGTCTCATGTAGGCGAATACGGAAAGTTTTCAATTCGAAAATATTTTTTATATTTTTTATAGTATCAAATTGAAAACAAACAAACAATTGGATAATTATCTGATGAGGATCTTCAGCGTGATGAGCAGAATAGTTCCTCAAACTGAAGTAAATTGCTCACTTTAAGATTTCTACCAGTGGAAGTGAAATCGGCCCTGTAACTACTAGGTAGGAATTGATGGACCACCTGGGACCACCTTATCATCACAAAACTAGAGAATTGTGAATATTTATTCAGTTTTTAATCGAGGTCTAAAGCTCACAGAGCCACTAGTGTGTAAAAGGATGTTTTATCTATCTGTCTACCGTTCTTGAAGATACAGTTATTAGTAATTTTCACATTTTGTTTCCAGTTATTTACGAATTAATTCAGTTGACTGAAAGAGACACTTATCACATTGATCCCACCAAAAATATAAAATTGAAAACAAACCCAACTCAGTTAAACCGGTAAAAGGTTCAAAGGATCCAATTAGAGGGTGTGAAGAAGTCAAAAGTAGCTCAATTGGCAGAACAAGTTGTTGTTCTGAACAACGCCTTTTTCTTTCACGAACTTGACAGACAAACAAGACAAACTGCCGTGTCTAGCTAAACCTTATTACTCACAACATAATTATACAATACCTACTTGCACTTACATGCACACGCGCTTCGAGTTTTTCTTTTATTGCATACCTACTCAGATGTGTAGCAGTCCTTCAAAGTGCAGTCTTATTGTGATAATGACTGTAGAGTGTAAAAAATGATAATTGCATGCAATAGTATGTAATCTTCGCGAAAACCGAACGTGGCCTATTCCGATCCGAAATATCACTCACGTACGAAGGTGTGGGGATAATGCTCATGTAATGACATGTAATCAAATCAGATCATTTCGCCATAGTCATTACCTAATAAGGTCTGCACTGCAAAAAGGAATCGTAAATATTCTGCGGTACAGTGAAATAGCATGGGAAAATACTTTACCATTAAAGGTTTATTTTTAACAGAATTATAAATTAATTTACTAATTCATGTGTTTTCTAACATAATGTAAGTACTCGTTATATTGAAAAATATACAAGCAAGTATTTTCATAGCTGAAAATGAGGTATTTAGAATGCTATTTTTTCCCACGGTTTGAACAATATTCATTATTTGTATCACCAATCATCTGCTCAGAAGTAACTAAAGTACTAAAGTACCCTTTAGTAATTGGCCTACTACATGCGTATACCTAAGTAAAGTTTTTATGTTTATTGCAGAATTTTACAAGCTCCTTAATAATAAATCACGTCTGCATTTATTTTGAATGTTAAAGCATAATAATAGTGCCAGGTTCGTAAGCCATTACAGTTTTTGCGATATTAAAATTGAATTTAAACCAAGGTTTTACCTACCAGCTCTAAGTATAAAACTATTAGCTGCTACGTGTTACGTCTCCGAATATAATTGATTTTAGGGTTCTTCAGGCTAAGAAACATATTTATAACATTTTGTTGATTAAGTATTTAAAATAAAAAAAAAGGATATGCAACCATTACGTCCTAATTAACAAATATTTGATACGTTAGAAATAGGTACATATAGTTTATTTTCGTGCATCTTTAAGGTCGTAGCAGACATATCAACTCGGACAGGGATCGTCACCGTATCGCCTTTCGCCTTGCCGTCAACCAGGCCTACCTTACGTAAGCACGTAACGTAAGCGGATCGGCTACGGCTAGGAGACGCCGCGCTTAGGCTTGTTTCACTCTTCAGCGTGTCGCTGGTCGCGTCCGCGAGTTGACCATTCACAGCACAGAGAAATTAATTTTGACCATTTACAGCACAGAGAAATGTACTGTGAATGGTCAACTCGCGGACGCGACGGGTGACACGCTGAAGAGTGAAAAAAGCGCGCCAACCGGTCGGTGGTTTAGGCTAGGCGGCACGGCGGATACGGAGATACGTAAGCGCGGCGTCTCACCTAGCGTGAGCTTGTCCCGAGGCGAGGCGATAACGTTACAATTCTGATAAGTGTGCGTTGCAGTACGGAGTTTCATACAAAGAATACTGAACGGCTCGAGTTAATACGGTTACGGTCCCTTTCCGAGTTGATATGTCTACTACCTACAACCTTTAATTGCTTTCTAATGTCAGGTATTATTTTTTAAAGGTAACTAAACTTTACTACCCATTACTTGATGGACTCACTTAAAATTTTATAAGTCAGGAAACAAAAACCATTACTACTTTTAATTATGTAAAATTACTTGCTTGTGGTAAAACTCACATAAAATTCACTGCGTTTATCTTTAGTTTAATGCATGTATTTCTATTTATGTCACGTCTAGTACCAAGTATGTCATAAACCTGTATAATATACCTACTAGCATGGCGATGGTAATCAGTTGTGCAGGCTTAGATTGGTATTCTATGCAGCCTGACTATTCTGAGTGATTCTATTCTGAGATACAAGTATGTAATAGGTAAATGCATCTGCAATACTTGATGTAACTTCCTAAAAATCGTCCATCATGGCTATATGTATATATCCATGGCTATATATCGATAGCTAGGTGCGCTTTACGGTTTAGAAGTTATTTATTAAACCCCTTGCATACTGCAAACTTTTCTATCGGTTGATAGTTTGGCTGGGTTGGTCTGCTAGTACAAACATGGCCGATACTGAATCGTTGCACTTGCATACAAACAGGAATAACGCCTCCATAAGAGCCCGACCAGCGGGCTGATTGTCTAACTTGTCTCGAACCTCAATTTGGTCTCAATCTGTCAAAACGATCGCGTAGGGTATCTTTTGTCGCGTTCGGTCTCGTTTCGATGAGAGTGACAGAGCTACTTGCGTGATTACTGAACTGTCACATTTGACATTTTGAGAACAATTTTGGTCGCTATCAAAGATAGACAATCAGAGGGTAGGGGGCAGACTATCGGCCGATGAATGTCAAAGTTAATAAATGAATATAGGTACCTAATTATCCCCTGTCCTTATCTCACTTTAATGTGGGGTCGGCCCAGGTTTTCTTCTTTCACTCTGTCTGTTCTATCAGCCGTCATCTCGAAATTTAAACCTTTCTTCCCTATCACGTCTTTCACAGTCGTTCATATTTATCGAATGGAATATTAGAATGGTAAATGAAAACAACCTGATAGTTTATAATAGTGCCTAGAGCTTTACTGTAGAGTTAGTGCTTGACTTGGAGCTATTTCCCGGAAATTACTACTTATCTATTTATACGTATGTAAGAACTTACAGCAGGTAAGTGTGGATATCCTGCAAAAGTACCTAATGGTTAAATTACTTGATATCACTTGCATCAGCTTGCGGTGTTCAGTAAAACTCTACAATTTTTGATTGTAAAAGTGAATTTATACAAGACCTACATTGTTTTTGTTGGTTTTTTACACAAAAGTAAAACAGACTGGAAGAACTTTAACATACTGGATTTTACCGTGTTAAGTATATTTTTATATTATTTCCCGAAGTTTCGCCGTGGTTTGCCCACGACGGTTCGTGCAACACAGCCGAAACGTCAAGAAACAATATAAACAAGATTCAATAACAAGAGAAATCGTGTACTTATCAAAATATTTTGAGTTGTGATAGTGAAAATTTAAGAAATACTTACTGAAACAGATATTAGGCGGGTCCACACAGAGCGAGCAGCCTCGCGAGGCATTTGCCGCGCGAAGCAGCTCGGTTAGTGTGGACGCGCGGCAGCCTTGGTATCATCGCGAGGCTGCCATGCCGCTTGCCTCGCCCGAGCCACGTCCACACTAACCGAGCTGCTTCGCGCGGCAAATGCCTCGCGAGGCTGCTCGCTCTGTGTGGACCCGACTATTGAAATATTTTTAAAGAAAGATATTTTTAATATTTTTGTCCAAGTTTAAGGCGTATATTTTCTAGTACTTACCTACCAGATATTATCGAGGTTGCCTGTACTCGGTGGCGGCGTGCTATTAGAAATGCCCGTGGAGGATATTGATTTCGATTTATTTTCCATTCGTGACCGGCATCGGAATAGATTATCTCAACAAAGCCAGCTCAAGTTCAACTATTTCAGAACTTCGCAGGGCATTTGTGCAGAAAGCAGTTTGCCTGCGTTTTTCAGTACAGTCTTGTACAAGACAATGCCTTTGAGAATCCCCTAGACTTAGACATGCCTGGCACTGAGTCTGGGATAGAGTTGTACTCTTATTTTTGCAATAAAATTAGGTTATAGTATTATAAGTCAGACAGAAATGTAAGTTTTCTGCTTGATGACAATATGATGTGTCACGTGACAAAGAAAAACCACTGAAATGACTCATGACATGACGCCTCTATTACTATTTATCCGCTCCAAACGTCGAGTTTATTATACAAATGACACATCTTTATAATAATTTAACAAAAGGGCAAAGCCGGTAAAGGGTGAGACGACTATAAATAAATAAATAGGTAATACCTAAATAAATACAAATATATGTATATAGGCTAATGGAATCCAACTAATATTATAAATGTGAAAGTTTGTTATTTGTTACTCAATCGCGTAAAAACAACTGTACGGATTTAAGTAGTAGGTATATAAAACTTGGAATAATAAATAAATGTATAGTGTTGCCTTTGGCCATAAAAAAAATTAACGCCAAGCTAGTACGACAGTAAACTTGTGAAGAATGAAAAGATTCTGGTAAATCGGCGCCGGCGCATGCGTTTGGAATATTCGAAGCCTCGTCTAATAGATACTTTATTATAATAACGTGAAAGCCTCCGAAGGCGTGCGCAAGATGCATTTTAAATGTACATTATTTAAATAATTGAACTACTTAAACATTCAGAGGGTATTGATAAATTGTAGAAATCAACAAACACTTTACTGTTGCCACTAAAATTATTATATAATGAAAACTTTGGACTTAAATAAAGGCATTGTAATCAGCAACACATAGAAATCTCTGAGGGAGGCCTATGTCCAACAGTGGACGCGCAACAGTTTAGATGATGATGATGAAATATCGAGATAAATCAAGGTACCTAGCATGTACGAATATCTTTTCTTCATTCGATCGCGATGACTTAACCTCAGATTTGTATAGTTCATTACTTATTAATGTAAGGAAGTGCTTGCATCTATTCGTAAGTACTTATTGCTCTGAGTGTGATATTGATGGTGTTGATCTGTTTCTATACAAATCGTAGTTTACCTCAATGTAATCAAATACGTTAAAAATGCATACTTGATTATCGTGTCAGTTGTACTTCTAAATTCAAATGTTGAAGAAAGAAAAATGTATTTAAAGTTGAGCCCAGCGGATTCGAACGCACAACTTTGAGATTGAGAATACGTCTATAGGTCATAACATAACTGATCTAAAACGAATCTATTGTGGTGTTCACAAGCCAGATTTTTTTTAAGGAACATTATGATAACAAAACACAACACAAAAGTAGCATCGGAAACTATATCGAGAGGGAGCTTTCCAAGACCAACGTCAAAATAAACTAAGACCATAATTCCTTTAGGGCTGATTTTTCAATTTATAAATAACTTTTATTTGAGGATTAAATATGGCGTTATGACATATTTTCAATACAATATCTGTCAAATCGCATATTTATTTCCTCAGAAATAAATATGCGATTTGACAGATATTGTATAAAAGAAGTCAGAAATTGAAAATTAACTTCTTCAGTGATAACAAAAGTGAGTCTGGATGTGCTTGCTTTTTTGTGCATTAAAAAACAGACAAAATGAAATTGAAGAAAGTGACTTAAGGCTTTCCGGTTCATTTTAGAATAAAATTTATTTTCAAATTCCTTAGCTTTCTAAATATTTGCTGCATTTGCAACAGGAAGTGCCGTAGCTACATTGTGACAATAGGCCATATTTTACCGAGAGTATCTTTTCTCATCCATTCTTGTCTGTGATATTTGCATAAAGCTTTTACCTTGTTATCTTGTAAAATATGATTGTGGTATGGGAAAGTAAGAAGAAAGTTTCATGGAGATATATTTTTGAAAATAACGTATTTTGTAAATTAACTTTGAGACTAGGTATTTTAAAAACAACATGGTTACGGATTATGTAAAGTTGAAGTAGAAGTAATGACTTTGCATTACATTGAATGTTATTGAATAATGCATTTCAATTTATTCTAAGCCAAGCAAGTTTATTAGTCTGCGATGAGTTCTTCACGATCTGCCAGGAAGCCGTGGCCATCCATACCTACATTTGCATATCGGATCTGATGCTATCGATGACGCCGTAACGAATAACAATTTGTATGATAAAGCCACATTGTAAGGCTAAAACAGTAAAACGCTGTATGAAAACCTTATTGATAATTTTATGGGTCTATTGACTCAAATATATTTTAATAAACATGATTTTAATAAAATTATTCGCTACCTGCGTATAATTTTATTAAAATCATATTTTATCATTAAATCAGAAGCTCAAACTAATTTGACGGCAAAACTTGTTTGAATGATTTATGCGGCGATTAAATACTAAATTAGATGTTTTTTCATCAGTGCGATTCAGACTTCCGAAAATCCATCCGATTCGATGATTTTCTTCGGAAAGTTACTTCGCCAATTTCGGAATACGGAATAAGGTCTGAATCGCACTGCTGATCAAGTCTGAAATTGAAAAGGTGCTAACAATTTGTGGTATCTTTGGGAAGACGGGCAGCCGGTCACAGGCGAGGGGCGAGGGCTTCTCCATTTCCGCCTGCTTGCCCTCCGAGTAGGCCACGATGGTCCTCATGGTGGTGAAGGCCCTCCTGTCGACGCGCCGGCTCCAGCGCACCCCGGCGTGCCACTCGTTCACACTCGCGATCCAGCTCACGCAAAACAAAGTCACACCCGCTAGTAAAAATTTCGTCACGCGCACGAATTTCCTCTTTTTCCCCGGCATTTTGTTCGGTTAAGGCATACGAAGGGTGGGAGCTGCGGACGCCGCGCTCGGGCGGGTGCGGGGTGACCGCACCGTGCGCGCTACCATGCCGGACTGCGCAACATCAGCTGATAGCATATCAACAATGCGTCCCTCCCGGCTAATCCTTCTAAACGCCTAGCGGACGTGGAAATCTAGTTTTCTATACCAGTTTTTACTCTCGATCCATCTGACGTGAACGCACTTCTAACGCGACCCGTTCTCTATAAAAAGCATATTGTGGTTATCTCACACGGAACAAGAAACTTTATGGTGAGATCGGAGGACTCGATCTGGCCATTTGTTTAATTGCGTGAGATCGATTATGGACGGCAGGCTCGTGATTACTGGGCTTGCGGCTGCAGTTAAACGGATAGAGGATCATTGAGCCCCATCAGCTGCAATCACGCAAATCATTACTAATCATTGTACCTGCTGATTCGATCTGGTTGCTCATTACTCCGGCGAAACTCATGTGTAATTTAAATCAGTTTTATTATTTGTTTTCATGATTCGATTGTTTAGTAACTTTCGATTGGAATCGCTAAATACGATACAAAATTAAACTCGCAGGTACAAAACATTAAGTGGGCAATCAAACAACTAGCCCCTATTCATTAAGTACCAGTATTCTCAAGTTACAAATGCGCATAGCGATTATACAAGTCGCTGTTCCATCGTAAATTACTTACGACAATTTAATAAACACATCAGGGTATAAACGCTTCTTCAATAGCTTTTGATTACATCTAGAGTATTAATTTGACATGTCGTAGCTACCTGTGTTCTCTGTAATTGTAGGTGGCAGCTGAAGGGTCGAACTACATACCTACATGCCAATGAGCAGATGTAGAGTGTTTTTTGTTGTGACGCAATGACGTCCAATCGCACTCACGCGCTGACATTTCTTCCATAACGAATCCAAATTTTATAAAAGCAATATGCTGAATCATACTATGTTATGTAGCTTAAATCTTCCATCCGATGGAAATGTACAATTAGCAAACTATAAAAGTATTGTTTGCTAAACTATTTGTGGTTAATAAAACGATTTAACCATGGTGATTGTGGAGAATGAAGTTATTTTTATGAGTCTGGGAACTTTCTTTTAACAAGTTTTTATAAACTCACGTTTTGTTTTTTTACTTTGAAATAATTATCTATTGTGTTGATATTTGATGTTATTATATTTAAGTAAGATTAATATTCTCGAAATGAGTATAAACTGCATGTAATTTTAATAAGGTATTTTTTAAGTAAAAAATAATTATTGCTCTAACAAAATAATTAGAATTAGTCGTCAAACCTCTAATATCAGTTGACGTCTTTAAAACATGCGGGTGTTGCCACGTTACAAAAATTTGTTAGATTTAGGGCAGATTTTTCAATCGATAAATAGCTTTTATCTGAGAAATAAATATGGCGTTATGACATATTTTCAATACAATATCTGTCAAATCGCATATTTATTACCTCAAATAAAAGTTATCTAGGTATTGAAAAATCAGCCCTTAGAGATAGATAAGGCACTTTAGTTTCTAAAAACGATAAATTAAAATTATTTATTATTTCGTCACAACAAAATCAATTTGTTTTTTTTTTTGGTGGTATTGGGTAATGTCATTGGGCCTTTTCACATTCTATAAATATATAATGCTGGACATTTCACACAGCATCATGTAGGCCCAAGCTAAGCAGAGCTTGTGTTATGGGAACCACATGACTGATATACTACTTAAATACATATTTTTTTTGTAAATACATACATAATATACACAGAAAACACCCAGACCCGAGACAAATATTTGCAGATCATACAAACATTTGTCCCGCGGTGGGGATCGAACCCGCAACCTCCTGCGTCACAGGCGGGCCTTCGCCCACTGTGCGACAGAGGTCGTCAATAAAACATAGTAGTATTTGAATTAGAACTGAGCGTCTCCCTAAAGGCCATCCATTGCCTGTGGCGTAAACAAGTGAAGCATATAATTATTTCCTGTGTAAGCATTCCCAGCCATCCATCGAATGGTGTAAAAACGTCACATTCTATACTTTTCTCAAGTAGACGTATTCTTCACGCGCCATTGAAATACTCGTAACAAGGTAGAAAAATAAACATTTGATAAGGCTTTATCAACCTCTTAGCTCGCGCGGTACATTAGATAGCCTATATGTATGCTATTCCAGCCACGATTTACATATATTTCAAGCTTCATCCAAATCGGTACCCTGGTTAAGGCGTGATTAAAACAAAAAGTTACCACAAACTTTTTGTACTAGTACGATTCATCCTTTTAAGCACTAGTACTTGAAAAACCGTATTTTTCATCGAATTCTTTAAAATATCCCTCAATTGTATTCGAAACTATTATTCAAAAGTTCTCGCGAGACATTACAATCGTAAAGTTTGAAAAAGAAATACTTAAACATTTAAATTATTAAACTTCAAGCGTTGATAGAATAAAATGTATATAAAATCTTACAAATAGAGTCTACAATTTTACATAATCGTACGAAGTGTGCATCAGGAACGGCATGCACTATTGAAATGCAGACTTTATCTGCGCCCGCGCATCTAGTTCGTTAGGCGCACGCTCAGGCCCTAGCTTCATTTATTTAGAAAGCAGGTTGCCTGTTTTACTATAGGTAGTATTAAGTACATACCTAATTATATACCTACCAGGACAAAAACAGAGTAGGTACTTAGAAGCTATAAAAAGGACGTTATTCGTGAATCACAATGTGTTTCATATTGTGAGTTGTATTACAATTCAGCTATAAGAATTGTACGCAATTCAAGAACAAGCAAGAACATTTTAACATTTACAAGTGGCTAAATTAAAAATTAAAAAAAAAAACCGACTTCGATGTTACATAAAGCTGAGAAATTTTCTGCACTCTCGAGGTGTATTTGTTAATAACACTAAAGATCCTTACCACATTTTTGTGGCATCAATCGGAAAGTATACCATTTCAAATAAAAAAGGAATTTTCCTTACCGGATCGATTAGGAAAATTCATTTTTTATTTGAATGAGTTTTTGCGTCTTCGAGTAATCGATGAACATAAAAAAAAAATCGACGAATTGAGAACCTGCTTCTTTTTTTGAAGTCGGTTTAAATAAAATAATAAGTGTATTTAAAAATTATATAATCCACTAAACATTAGTAACCCTGACCTACTGCTGCATCATCATCTGAAATCTGATGGCTCTTTTGGTTCTATGTATAACATTGTAGGTGTGTAATTATTTACAAAACTTCAGGTAAGTTTTGTACTTACCTGGTTACTATTACCTGGTTTCTACAAAAATGCGTCCTTAGTGTATTGAACCCACTATTGGCGTTAGAGAGGCAATAGCCAGGGTGTTCCTGTTTATGCTTTTATTTCTCGCGTGCCAATATAAGGCTGCTTTGTAATGTTTAGGGCCCTAGCCCTAGAAGTGTTTAAAGCCGTAACATGTTATGTTGTGTCGGGATGTTAGTTTGTAAGTATTAAGATATTGCTAATTTCAGAGCTCTTGTTGGTTAAAAATGGCTATGTTGTAAAAATGGCTTGCTGTTTTTACAAGCCTTTTGAAGATGCCGGTTTCAAAATTAGCAAGCCATATTTCATTCACGTGCTGATATTCGATTGAGTCATTTAGCAATTATTTATGTAAGTTTACTGATAATGCAATACGACATCTATGGCGCAGTGGGTGAACGCTCCCCTGAGACACAGGGGAGCGTTCACAAGTTGCGGGTTCGATCCCTGCTGCGGGACAAATGTTTGTACGAATTGGAAATATATGTCTCGGGTCTGGATGTTTTCAATGTAGGTATAATAATGTATGTATTTACTAATAAAAAGTTTATAAGTCGTATAACAGTCATGTTGTTCCCATATCACAAATTCTGCAAACAAAATAAAACTTTGGGGCTACATGATGCTGTGTGAAATATCCAGCAGAATTTATTTGTTTGTTTAGATACAAATCTTATGGTGACTTATATAACTGATACTGGAATCAGAAGCTGTTCATTATTATAACTACTCCAAGGAAGTTTTATACCTACGTAACAAAATTTCTTTGAACTACTCAGAAAACAATCAAGTCGAAACTTTCCGTCTCTGTCAAGTTTTGATGACAATGACACATTATGGTGACAGTGAGCTGATCTGATGATGTTAGAGTCAGTAACAAGCTGTTTAATGGAATTTCTGTGTGAATACCAAGGAAGTTTTATAGAATACTATTATAGGGCCTCCAGACTCTCGAGAGAAGGCTCGGCGAGAAGTCTCGCCCGAGACTTCGCGAAGAACAAACAAGCTATCCACACTCTCAATTGTTCTCAGTCGTGATCTGTTGCTTATCCGGTATGGACGTCGATTTTGAAACTGCACCCGGTTTGGCTCTGTGTGCCATTGCATACTGTAACTTTGTGAATGTTGTAACTAAAAATAATGTTTAAAAAAATAAAATACTTAATGTAAAAAACTTTTATCTTAGTAGTTTCGATATTTAGCATCCCATAAAATAGGCTCAGATTGAAAAAAATCGATAAATTTCAACTCTATTTACTATTCCACATTTTTACGAAAGACATTTCTCGAAAAAAAAACAAACAATATGGATGTCTGCCCACCGCCGCTCATTAATCTGCAATGAGACAAAACGTGAGTGTAGGACCCTTCTCTTTTCTCGACCGAGAAATCCTTTGGCTCGGCCAAAAATACCGACACCGATCGGAGAACAGGCGAGCCAGAGAACGAGAAGGCGAGAAGCTCTTCACACTCACGCTTCTCGGGTGTTCTCGGGGGTTCTCTACGAGAGTCTGGAGGCCCTTTTAAATATCTGTGTTTAGGCTGATTTGAATTAAATGTGGCATGTTTTTACCATAGAACCGGAATAAATAAGTTTAAACCTAGTGAATAAAAAAGTAGTACTTAAATGATGAAAAAATACCAAAATATTCATAATCTTCTATACTTTTTATGAACAATAAAGCGTGCAGTTTTATTTTAAAAGAGAATCATCCACAAATTGTGGTTTGGTTAGAGTGTGGTGTAAAAGTGGTTTTAATTGGTCGTTGTCGTGCCTCGCAAATAGTTGCAGGGAATGTCTCACGAACTTCTAATTCCAGCGTTTGTTTTGTACACGATGGTATAAATAGCTGGGGTTTGTATGTTCAAAAGATATTTTTCTTTTGTTGTTGTGTTCTTTTGCTGCTGTCTTTGTTCAAAAAAAAAATATTCATAGTTTCGATCCGCTTGACACAAGATGACTGCTGAAATTTTGAAGAGGAGGAGAGCTACCATTTTTATTTTTATTTTATTTATTTGGGTAAACAAACAGTAACACATTACAATAGTTCGTATCGATAGATGAATATAATAAATGTGAAACGAACACCGTTTACAACGGTTTGCTTAAATATCTTACTTATAGGTACCTACTTATGAATAGCTAATTTAAAAAAAAATTTAGGGAAATTTGGTACACAGTGGGAAATCAAAACTACATTAGCGCTGATTCCGTTGTCCACTGACTAATTAAATAATCACTAAAACCAATAGCTTTTATTTCGTTCAAAGACCAAAACAGCGCCATTTAAGGTTTAATTTTTTTGAAAAAACCAGTTGCTATTTTTTTAAAATGTTATTGTTATCGGGATCTCTATAAGCCCCTTTCCGAATGGATAGGACTTTTTTACATATTAAATTAATGGCTTTTGACCTCCTAGTGTGATAGTGGGTTAATAAAGTTTGTATTGAACAGTGTGATGGAGTTGATGGGCTGCCTGAGGCGTTCGTCATGGCATTAAATTGTGAATAACTATAAAATGATATTGAATTGGGAATTTATTTGGCAGTATAACACATCGAAGGAGTTATAGAATCTCTCTTGAATAATAGATTGAATAAGAACAATCGGTGTCTGTTTGTAACATTATATTTAACTCGTCCTTCAATACTACAATACTTTAAAATAAATTAAATAATAGTACTAACGTTTTTTTATTCAACTTAAAAACTCTACATCTGATTACATCATTAAAGGGAAGTGCCCAATGTGCCCATATCGAAAATAGTGGTTCTTATTTATTTGCGTCTCCAATGCGGTCTCAATAAACCAATTTGCGACGGCTATCAGCTCTCTTACTTATTAAAGCTCTTTATGCATTGGTTTCCTTCCTTAGCGGTGGTCACATACAGACATAATCAAGACAAATAGATGGTTATAAATTGTATCCTTTGGATAAAGGTGAGAATAAAATTTACTATCTACTGGTATTTACTTTGACAGTGACATTAAAAGCACTTTCGTACAGTCAGCGTCAAATTAATATGAGCGTCTAGAATAGTCAAAAGTATCTGAAATACATGAAAACGTCAAATTGCTTTCATACTTTCAGATACTTTTGACTACTCTAGACGCTCATATTAATTTGACGCTGACTGTACCTACTACAAATCACTTGATTCCTAGTATAAGTTTGTTAAAAGTAAGTTTTTTATTTGTACCACTACTGTATCTCTGTCAATAAATGCCTTTGTTTCATTTCAAACACTTAACAAAAGCTTCTAAAAACAATTCCATTAATCATTACTGTTCGATTTGACGGACGGACAGGTGCTGTAACAAATTAGCTGATCCAATTTCCTGTTGGATCAATAACCGCAGAATAACCACTAGGCATTAAGATGCTACCACTTTTTACTGCTGGTACTTATGTGCTCGATTCGTACGTTCTTACGCCATCCATCACGATCACATCTAATTACGATAACGCATTTCGAATTATCGTTCTTTGTCTTTTACTATTCTCATCTATGTAAATAATAAGGTTATGTTCATGTAGAAAGCGGTTTATCGGCGCTTGTATGCTATTTTTTCTTGTATCAGTTGTTATTTTCACACTCAAGCCATACTTTTCTATCGAGTCTTTTTAAGATGTCATAAAACAAACATACGTACTTACCTTAATTTAATTCACGGATACAATTTCAATGAAAAAATATAGGCCTTATAATTAAGACTAAAACTTGAGAATTGTTTTAATCAAGTCCACAATATTATTTAAGATTGGTAGTAGATCACATCGCATTGTTTTTTCGTTCATTTTTTTGGGATCACGCGCTAAAAACAAGAGATGTTATCCAGCCAGTTCCAAGTTTGACAGCTATTTATAATACGAGTTTCAATGAATAATTATCTCGTAAATAAAGAGGTGTCTTACAAACCGGTGCTAGGAGATGCTAGAAACCTTTTTTCTTCCAAATGCTTAGACGTGCTCAATCATTTGTACACGCACGTTGTAACCATAGACCCACAAAAAGTATTATGATGTGTATTTTAGTAAGATAGATCAGATTAGGTATTTTATTTCATAAGTTAAAAGATATGATATGAGTAGGTAGCTAAGTGACTTAAAAAATCGGTAAGTCGACTCACACGAAGAAGCACTTAATTAAGTGGGTTTTTTCTTGGTAGCTAAGTATTTCGAAAAGTTTGAAATTATTCCAGGTTTTTTTTACTTTGCTTTCGGAAGGTTTAAAAGGCAGCTTTTAAGGAGGAAATATGTTATGGGCCTAAGATTCTGCAAGATTAAAAGCAAATGCCTCCACTTAATAGCATTTCTGTGTTACTTGTCGTGTATTGGGAGCGTGAACCAGTGAGACTGACTACTAACTGTCTTTATTGTTCACAATTGTGGGTTAATCGAGCGATACAACTGCTTATTTAAGAGTTTTACTCTGCAACGCATAAAAAGCCGTGAAAGCCTTTTTAATGATTATGAGAATACTCTAGGCTATGCTGCTTTGAGAATAAATAGGTAATAATAAATTGACTTGTAAGTATTACCGTCTGGAGATTTCATACAAATTTGAAACAGTACCTACGCCTATGATTGATTATAGAAAGTGTCTAAGAAATCTACAATGTTGTAACATTCATATATTGCTGGCATTTGCAACTTTATTTCGATTTTTATTAGTCTAGCGCTATTCAATTCAATGTAGTAGGTCCAGATTGTACCTACCGACATCAAAGAGCAAAGCTGATTTATGGTAAGCGTCCACAGGCCCGCATCGCACGCAGCGGACGGATCGCATCAAACGGATTATCTGTGAAATGCGATGCGTACGATGCGGACATGTGGACGCACTTATATGAGTTTCTATACAAATAATACTACGATCCGTTGCGTGCGATGCGTCCGAAGCGTACGATACCGACATGTGGACGCTTACCATTAATCGAACCCTTAGGCGTTGAAGCCTCCTGTAGTTACACACGACTCTTTTAATTTGTACCTCGTTGCGAACAGAAATATCAATATTTATGTATTTTTAGTAAAATACAAAAACCAGAGCAAAAGATCAGAATCCCGCCATAACCGAGGCACCGATTTGGATGAAACTTGAATAAGTGTAGATCGTGGTATGGATTTTTCGTCGTCAGTCTGTTTCGGTAGAGCTGGTAGTGGAAGAGACTATTATTTTGTGGTTAAATTAAAAAAAACATATAAATATAGAATAAGAAAACGTACACATTGAGTTGGTATGGATTTTTCGTCGACAGTCTGTTTCGGTAGAGCTGGACGTGGAAGAGACTATTATTTTGTGGTTAAATTAAAAAAATATATATATATAGAATAAGAAAACGTACACATTGAGTTCACCCAATTTTGAAAAATAGACCCAATTTGTTTGTGACATTATATCCGAATCTGAAAGACAATGCATCTTAATTCATTGATAACTTTTTTATTTAAAAATATAATAAAACAATATTTATTTACCAAAGTAAAAAAAAAAAAAAAATCACAGCAATCGCGACGGAAACGCGCTCAACTGAACAATCAACGAACGTTATATTACATCTCAAAGCGCACGTCAACGCGCGGTCGCCTGCGTCTAGAGACTTTTTTAGTGGCGCGTCATGTTAACGCGCGCTCAATAGGCAATATGCATCAATTTTTTTTATGGTTTTACACGATAGGTTATATAGTCAAATAACCGTCATAAAAATTCCAGCGCCGAAATACTAAAATTTTATAACAAAAATAATTTTTGAAATTTACCAACATTTTCACGCATCTGAAACACGATTATTATTGTTGTCACAGATTACTGTTGTAGTAACAATTTGTGAACTTTGACGTGTGACGTCAAATTGATACTAAGTACAACAGTAATCTGTGACAACAATAAGTTCGAGTATAGGAATTGTGAAAATTAAAAAAAAAAACTTATCTATGGATCGTCATATCTGACTCGTCCTTGACTTTTCTTATGAACTCGTGACGTCACATCCTTTCACATCCTTTTCAAGTATTTTGAAATTCCTACTATTTTTTGCAATTTTTAAAATTTATTTTCTAATCGAAAATGGTTTAATATTAAAAAATAATTAGACACACATACCTCTAAAGCAACAATGTTCATAATAAAATACATTTAACCCGCTTTTGAATCAGACGCATATTGCCTATTGTGATCGGTTGTATGTAAATACCAGGGTGTCTAGACGGGCGATTTCAAAACGTGCGTCAAAATTTGGCCATCTAAACTTAGCCTAAATTGACCACAAGATCTGAAAGAATATCTACCGCGCCTTGGGGATACAGTCGTGACGATATTTCATTGTCGTGTTCTTTTGCGTGCAGCTTTCGTGTGGTCTCTTGCGAAAAATAATTAAAAACACGTGCAAGTGATTTAAACAACACTTTAAATAAATTACTGATTAACTTCGGTGTCACAGTCTATTAGATGTACATTGCCGTACGGGACACACTGAGAGCCAACTCCATATTTATATATTTATTCGAACATGGATCACTTTGAAACGTCCGATGGTCTTTCGTCGTTAGTTCGTTCTATAAAGATCAAAAATTTTTTTCCTATCTTTGATGGTGTTTAAATTAAGTTTTAATAAATTCAACTGTCAAATTAGCATAGATTTCGTTTGTTTTTTTTTGTCACTCTGAGGCGTCGCGACGCAAAACATATAGAAAAGACGGAGCGCCCCGTCCTTTCTGTGTGTTTTGCGTCGCGACACTTCTCTACATTTTGTATGAAAGGGACGCGAAAGAGACAAATGTCCGCGCCCCGTCTGCGTCTTACGTCTTTTCTGTATGTCCCGCGCCTTATGTCAGTGATAAAAGATGACAACAGATTTAGCAACCATCTGAGCTGAAGGAAGCTCAGAGCTTAGTTTTCTAACCCGAAACGTGTCACACTATATTCAATATTCATCCAGACTTGTGTCTATTTCAGATCCAGGGCTGAAATATCAGGCGATGTGAAATTAAATACTGGTAAATATAAAAAAAATTGAAAGGCTGAGTTTATCAAAAATAGTTCAAAATTCTTAACTTGATAATGTAAGTCCTTATTTCACTTCTTGAAATAATGGAATATTATCTCTGTACCTTTGTAATTCTAGACATACCAGGGTCGATAAAATCCGTGGCAGGTATCATTGGCTCGGTGTGTCTGAGAGCTGGGCGTATTAAGCTGACCATATTACAATTTTATTGTTTTCAATCGTCATATTTCTGCTGCGAGAATGAACAATAGTTTTCGTAACTTAGTATTTTAATTCAAATCACAATGGCAATAAATTGTGGGATTTATTTTATTATAATAACGACTGTTAATGCGGCTATTTAGAGTTTTATGATCTTTTTGAATATTACTTATGTTTTATTTAAAAGATAAGGATTTTTATATGATTCGACTGGTAACATGCCTGGTATACAAAACCCATATACCTACGTACACTGTCTGAAAAAGAGAGCAGGGTAAGTAAGTCATTTTGCGAGTTTGTGTATGTGGAGAATAATCTTCGAAACCACTGCACCTATTTCAAAGTTCTATTTACGAGTATATACATAGGTACTAGCTGTTGCCCGCGGCTTTGCTCGCGGGGTACCCGGATAAAAAGTAGCCTATGTTACTTTCCAGCCCTCCAACTATCTCAACACAAAAAATCACGTCAGTCCGTCGCTCTGTTTTGACGTGAAAGCAGGACAAATAAACACACTTTCACATTTATAATATGGGTACGGATATGCCTACACTAACCCGAGTGAAGTCGAATCGCTAGTAAATTATACTTGGGTTTGTATGTATCTTCTTACAGAATACAGACAGAATGACCAGATTCTGTCTTAAAATGAAATATTGTCATTGGCGCTATCTGAGAAACGTCGACACAAATCAACAAATGAACATAAAGCACCACAGCTGGCCTCTCATACATTCTGGTGCGCGATCCGTTGCCTCCTTGCTTCCCATACATTCTTGGCTTGCGATCCCTTGTCACGCATCTGCCGCGTCAGATGCAATCACTACTCTCACGACAACAACAACCATTACTAACTTAAGCTTCTGTAGTTGGGATATGGCGGCCGTTATATGGAGGCTATACTTTCTTCTAGAAAGTTAAAAACACTCACTGCATCCCATCATAGGCATGGTAAACACACTCTCATTCTAGGCATTCAAAGATATTTTGACGATGTCTAAGGTAGTAAAAGGCAGTTTCAAATATACATTTGGTACATGCTTACATTATGCAGGAAGAAAAAAAAAATTTGATTCGGACTGTATCCCCAAGGCGCGGTGGATATTTAGATCTGAGAGAATGTACCGCGCAGAAAGAAAGAGCAGAAAAAGAAGAAGTGTGCGGTACAAATTTGTAAAGAGACAGAGATGTCACAGCAAGAGATACTAAGGACTATATAATTGACCAATCATGAAATGGTTTATCCGCTTATTATGTAAGAGACATAGTTTAAAATACACATGCATGTAAGTCGCATTTTAGGAAACTTTGACTGTCCTCCAATCTCGCCCATTCATACGTCCTGCAATGATAAATTGTCCTCGATTAGCATATAAAGGGTTAAAAAAGAAAGCAACAGAAAATTTTACTGCTAGCATTGTCTTTATTAAACCCATTTATGGAGTCGAGATAGCATTTATCTCAGTAAAGACCAATATCAGGGCTTAATGGTCCGCGTGGTATCGAAATGTAGTGCAATATATATTATTATTTTGATAAGATTCCGATCTCGTATTGAATTCCTCTATCTGAAATGCCTCTGGTTCAGATAATATAAACAGCCTCTGGATTTAGGTCCCTTCGTATTAATATGACGTGTCATTTAAAGCATTCATACTAAATGTAATGATTACTCCAGAAAACTAGAAAAGTGGGAGCCAATGACCATACACCATACAATATTATTTCTCTAACAAAACTAAGTTGGATTGAAATCGAAACGCTACTAAACAGAGTATTGAATTGACAACTAGACCTAAATAAAATATGTAACTAAAAGATCTCAGAGTTTCGATGTTCACTTATAATAAAGCGATCTTACTTGTAACTGATTTGTATTTGGAGTTTTACAAAGTTACATTTTATTGTATAATAAGTTTTTTTTATTTTACTAAGTATAGGAAAATCATGAAAAGTGTACCTATGTAAATTGACATGCCAATGTTTTTATGTAACTTTACATTTAAGTGAAAAAAAGAGGTAATTCGTCATGGGCCATTCCTTTGTTTACACCTTTTATGATGACATCTTTGATTATATAATAATAAAGATTATAAATAATCAAAAGATGAAATCTTGCTCAGAAATAATCTCGATTGAAAGACAGAAAGAAAGTTTACTTAATAAGTTCAGCTTATTATGGAAACTATGTTCATGTCGTAACATGAACTTTACCATCATAATATCTCAGCCTCTATCATGATAAGATGCATTTACTTTTACAGAAATTTGAGTTGAGACCCTGAACAAGATAAAGTTCATTTTACATTGAAAATTGATCCAGCGTGACATGAACGAAGGCTCTTTCCTGTTTCTTCAGGGTGGATGAACTTCCTATCCTATAAAAGGGAAAACGCTTTTTGCGGCATCCCGGTCTTGCGTAACTCGTCCAAGATGGTCCCACTTTTTGTCCTAATGCCTCCGTAAACGAGTTTCTAGTTACATAAATTTATGAGAATTGTTATCGTATGCCTTGTTTCTGTGTAATAAGGGTGTATAAAAAGACTTGTAAGGCAGGGTAGAGAAGCTTGCGATCAATCATTAATATGCACCCGTCATACGACCCTTTGGACGCATTAACACATAAGCGGGTTATATTGACATTAGCAAGTATTCTCACTTTTTACATTACTTACGTCTCTTCACATGATTGTACTAGGGAGGAAAACATACGGTCTGCTTTCTATGTAAGTGCGGTCAGGAATGGCGTAAAAAGCTAAGCATAGAAAAATTCTAGTCGTAAAGTACGAGTATAATGCAGGTTTCTAAACATAGCTTGCATCCATTACCGCGCCTTAGTGAGTGAATGCCATCGTCGCATCGTTACGTTAGTATTTATAACTTACTAGCTTTTGCCCGCGATTTTGTTATTATTGTCGTTATCGTTATGTTCTTTTTTGTACCCCTGACAACGTGAATGTAAAATTTAATGATGATCCTTTGAGAAGTTAAGTCGTCAAAGCGTAATAAACAAAACTAACAAACGCACATTCGCTTTTTTAATAAATTATGTATCATGCCTACGTAGATAATTAGGAGTAACCAACTGCAACCTACTTACAGTGATGCATCGGCGTAGTTTCTCTCGCATTTATTACCATAGGAACTTAACACTTCTCAAAAATAGCCTAGTGTTTATAAATACTTCTTTATCACCGAAATGATTATATGAGTGCTAAAAGCATTTTCAAAGGAGTTCACAGTATTACACTTATCGATTACTGCAATAAAGTGTTTCACTTTCAATAACCAATAAAACAAAGGTATAATACTAGGTAAACGTGGGCTATATGTATTTTTTTTAATTTTAAGAGCTCAGATCTTGTCGGTGCAACGAAGCAACTCTCTCCTCTCTATCTCTTTTCAATGCGATTTCTTTTATTTCTTTATACGACATGACAGCGACCTTCTTCTTCATCTGACTCATGTAATTAATTCTCCCCTTCTTGTTCTTCTCTTTCTTCCTATTCCTCGCCTTCCCTCTACTTTTCCTTCTATGATGTTCCTTTTGAAGCTGTTATGTCGTATAAGATGTCCAATCATTTTTCCTCCTATATGTAGGTACCTATGCTGTTACAAAATATTAATTCTTTCAATTCTGAACTAAAAGTTATTTCTAAATGTAAGTATTCAAAGAAAACTCTCACAAACCTACTAAATATAAACAAACTAGTTACAACAGAGGCGGAAGCGATATCATAACTTTATGAAATTATAATAGTTTACAATAAACTGTGAAGTTGAACTCTTTGTTCATATATATAACAGAGACCGTGTACCTACTTATGGACTTTTTGTTTTTGTGATCTTAGCTTCTAGCCAATTAAATAGAAAACTAGCGAGGATCGGGTTTTTTGCTGCCATGACATATGTAAATGGACACGTAAGTGTGAGGCCGAGACGTACATATTAGTCCTACTAATATTATAAAGGCGAAAGCCCGTGTGTGTGAATGTTTGTTCCCACGTATCTCCATAACTACTAAACCAATTTTGATGAAATTTTGAATGTAGATAGATAATGACCGGGAATAGGACATAAGCTACTTTTTATCCCGAAAAAATGCACGGTTCCCGTGGGATAAAAAAAAAAGTAGTGCACGCGGATGAAGCCGCGGGCGTCCGCTAGTATTACATAAATTAAACCAACACTGTCGTCAATAATCTTAAAAAAAAATGAAAATTTCATAAACCTACTTAAATTAAAATGTCTTTCTAATTTTTTTTACATTTTCCGCTATAAAATTGAAACACCGTTCAAACTATTGCCATTCTTTTTTGTTAGTGACAGGGCGAATCTTGAGCATTGTTTAACCAGTGTTCAAGTTGAGAGACGTTTAAAAGGCCTTTTATTTTGTAGAAGAAGAGCGAACGATATCTTCTTTGAGGAAACAATGTTGAGTTTCTTGTATTTTACTTTTTTAAATGTGAACCTAAACATAATTAACTTTTTTATGCATCCCAAAAATTGCACCCACACGGGATTTGAAATCACAACCTCGGCCTTTACGCAGCCACCACTACATCATTTATAGTTAACGAGAAAAAAACAGTCTAATGTGTAAAAACTAGTCAAAGACAGGGTGAATGTTGGAGAGAGGATTTTGCCCTGCAGTGAGAAACAAGCTTGTTAATAAAATTTAAAATGAGGCACGTGTAACGTATACTTCTCACAATGGATCCAGGCCAGGCATTCGTGAAGTTAGCCGTTTCGCTGCCCAGTAGAAAATTTTGTATAAAAAGTTGCACTACGCATCGCAACGGATACCAAGATCCATTAAAAGAAGTGTAAGTCAAATCTGCGGTGTTAGTAGTATATAATTTGAGCTGATCTATTCCAAAGATTCTATTGGCTTTCCAGCCACCTACCGCGCTATCAGTGTGGCTCGCCTCGAGACATAATATTCCTTAAAGGAAAGCCTGTTTCGATTTTAAAATATTTTTATGTAGTTTTGACAACGAGTAGTTAAATAATAGAAACGAAACTCTCACGGTATTAATATAAAACGAAGAATAAATATGTACTTATTACTACTTAGCACTAGTTTAAACCAGGTTAAAATTAATGATTACACCAAAAAGTTTAGCTCTAAAAAACAGATCCAATAAAATAAGCCATGGTTAATTTTCATTTTACATACCATATTTTAAAATATATTATATTATTATGATATAGGTACGTATATTATTTATTTATGATTTAGAAATTTTATTGTTTCGTTCGTATTCTTTACAATTTGCAGAACTATTTACATCAAAACCATTTTGAACTCAAAACACGTTTTTTTCGGGAAAAATATATGTAAGTATATGGCAGTCTGTTACAACAATATTTTTTAATTACTGTGAAATTGATACAATTATGACTGCACATAATATAAAAACTACTAGCTGCTCGCCCCGGCTTCGCACGGGTGTACTAGTGAAGAGAATGAGATCAAATTTTCTCTTTACAGTACAATCTCGTAAATGAAATAAAATGGTAATTATTTTTTTTATAAAGTAATAGGTAATACGTGTTTAATTATTTACTTTAAAGTTTATTTTACCATGTTGCGATTGTATCGCACCAGGAAATAAAAAAAAACTATTTATGACCGGAAACAGTTCAAAACGTTTCCAATACAGTGACGGAGTTCAGGTTCTACTTGTTATTAGTTTAGTTTGATATCGCTTATGGGCAGGACGTGTGCTACGCTGCAGGCCATGGCCCAACACACGCTCCTCGTCATTGAAATACGTTGCCATTGTGAAACGATGCCTGAATAAATATTTAGCGTACCACCCAGAGCGGCTGGCACAAAGCCTACCTGCCTCCCCATGATTAATCCTTGAAGGGCAGAATTATCGGTTCAGCTGTTCTGACAATCGAAGGTAAGACGGTCATCTGCCTAATTGGATTGTTTGGACTGTCCGCTAATAAAACATTGAATCCTATCGGGAGCCTGACAGACGTCTGAAGCTTGACAATAGGCTTGAATGTGCGACCGCACAGCATGACCATAATAATATTATTGCCTACTTCTTTAAAGTTAAACTCAAATTCAACCAAATTACAGGTATAGACTACAGACTTGATTTAATATCTCTTTATCAGTGTGTTTTCTATTATAATGTATGTATTTACAACAAAAAAGTACGTAAGTAGTATAACAGTCATGTAGTTTCCATAACACAAGCTCTGCTTACTTTGGGGCTACATGATGCTGTGTGAGATGTCCAGCATAAATTAATACTTTTATTTATTTAATTTTCATATTGCCAACAAAGTTATGAAATTCGTAAATTTTTCCTAATGTGAATAAGAAATTCACAACAAAATTCATTTCATTGGCTCTACACTACAGGGAGGCTAAAATGGTCGTTATCGCAATTCCTTTTAGGTTTTTTTCTTGCCACTCTCATATCTGTGAAAAGAGATGGCATTATAGTGCAATTCATATTAAAGATTCTGCTATGATTATGCTCTGCCGAGATCATTTCATATTTACTTAGTCTGTTTTGTTTGAAAAACAATGGGCGTTTTTCCACTAGCCCGGCACGGCACCGGCACCGGGGCGCCGGCGACGCAAAAATGTATGAAAATGTACTGCTCGTTTTTTCCACTGCTGGCACAGTTTCGTACATTTTTGCATCCCCACCACCGGCACCGGTGCCGGTGCCGGTGCCGTGCCGGCTAGTGGAAAAACGCCCATTAGGTTAGGTAAGTATGTATTTTACAGTTAAGATGTTACTTGTTGTAAACGTATATTTCATTTCATTTAATTTTATTTTGAAGTCTACAGTTTTGAGATTACAGTTCAAATAAATTCAGTAAATAAAAAGAAAACACGTGGTAGCAACAATTACGGCAATAACTGGACGTTGTGTCAGTCAAAACGTTTTTGCTGGACCGTCACTGCTCATAATATATTCACGTAGCTGACAGAACATGATGAATGTAAACTTGGAGCTGGGTAACTAATGACTCAAGATATTCAGATTTCCAGTGATAAATTATGTAAAAAATACAGGACATCCCTTTACCGCCAATCTTTGGCGCCGCTTGTTGAGTGACAAGTGAAACCGTTTCTTTTTGTAAACTTAAACTCTCCCTTGGGTATTTGTTGTCCTCTCACATGCCCAGCCTCAAGAATTCATATTTTTTTCAAAACATTACATCTGTGAAACTTGTTCCCATAGTATTTTAACACAGAATCATGTTATATTTTTGTTTTAAATTGCTATATTTATGAATTATGCAACGTAATTTAGATTATTGCCGCTTTAAGAGAACATGGTCTTGTATTGTAATTTAAATTTTATAAAATACATTAACTGTAATAGCTGATACATTAATCAACAAGAAAATACTTATAAAATGTGGTATATTTTCATGTTTAAGTGTAACATGGATGATGAATGCGGGAGACATGAGTGATATTAAAATTACTTCGATGAAAACCAATTTGTTTTGTGGATACCTTGCATAACTTGTTATTTTGTTTAGTGTCATACCAGAAAAATGAATGAAACGGTGAATAAAAAGTTACTATATAAGCCCAGTTATAATGTGTTTTTATTACAAAGAAAACCTCTATCAAAATCTCGGTTTATGCACTTACCCATATTTTTTTCATAAAAGACATTTTATTTCTTCAGATGGGCCTCAATCTAGCAGAGAAGCAACTAGACCTACGACTGAACGTGTATAAAGTGTACATAATGGTTCTATGGCTTTTCGATTTGTTTTATCAAAAATGAAAATTCTAATCAAAATTTTCGATTCCGACGGTATTCGGACTCCGGAACGGAACGCTATTGGTATAATTAATGTAGGTTCGAATCCCGGGAATCGTAATATTTGATAAGAATTTTCATAAATGATGATGTTTGAAACTTTAAAAATGGAAAAACTTGGTTTTTGATTATTGTTCTCCGCTTTTTCTCTCTCTTTACTTTTAGAGTCGTTTAGAGTTTAAAGTTTACGTCAAGCATATTAAGTGTTATTTACGCTATTCTACAATTAAGTATATCCATGAATCTAGCTTTCATGAATATTGTGTTGTAAGTTTTATAAATAAATGATATGAATTGTTACAGAAAAAAAGAACTTAGGCCTTGATAATATTTTATTTGCTCCCAAACAAAACCCTTTTGAAAAGCTCTCATAAATTCAAATTTTACGATTGCACGAGTGTCAGAATCTCTCACAATGCTACAAACCTATTCGTAATTTTGACAATAAAACTTAAAGATGCTTTATGCGGTTGGATAGCAAAATTTACAGGGATTTAGTGCATCTGCAATTTATGGGAAGAGTCTTATTCCTTTGCAAAGGTTAAAGCGTTTTATGAAGCATAGCGCATTGAAGAAATATGGGTATTGGCAAGCGATAAAAGTATTATTGGAGACTGATGCGTCATTGCGAAGGTAGAACCACTGAGCCGTATGTGATTCATAGCACCACGTATGTCCTTTACTTACTTAATTTTTTTCTTCTTAACGTTTTAAAAATAAGGCCATGTTTTATTTCATAAATACCTACAAAATATGTATCAGGGTATTTATCACGTAAGTTACCTTTATATTCTTTGTGTTCATCGCAAAGAAAGTTTAAAAAAAAACAAATTCTTCTTTTCATGGGTTTTTTATTGAAAAATAATTATTATTACACTAAAGTGTATTTTCTAACAAAATATTTAAAAAGTGTACCAAAGCATTCATAACATCCAACAAATTATGTTTGCTTGAATTTATCGTCAAATGTTTGTAGCAAATACAAACAATGACCTTGTATGAGGTGTCCTAATAAACAAATCTTGGAGCTTGTAGCCTTGTAGCTCTATTCTCATATGTTTAACAATTATACATTATACATCATGCTTTCACTAACTTATGAGCCCATTTAGAATGTTGCAGACCATTAAATATAATTCTGAAATGTATTCTCATAATTGACTGGTATTAGATTTGTTTCGACTTATAGGCTGGCTTCGACCAAAAGTCGGAGACCAAAAGTCATCTTACTCCCAGAGTACCTATTTATTCTAGGCCGACATAATTCAAAATACAATTGTTTAGAAGGCGCAACCGAACATTATTATGTGCACACAAATTATCCTGCTTTTAGGGTGTCAACTTTACAATGTCAAAATATTAAAACAAACAGCAGTTTACTCTCCAGATAAAACTTAATCCAGTTTCGTCGAATCCAGCCGTAAAATAAAGAGAGCTTACTTACATTATAAGGCTTTAGCTGATTTTAAGCGGTGCCTACCCGTGGTCCACCTATTTAGTCCAGCTGGTGTACCACGGTTTCAATTCACCCGGATAAAGGTGAACCACAGGAAGTATATTCTACCCGTATCTAGTAAGTACACCAAGTATTTCTTTTTAGAGCTCCACAAACTTGAACCCATCATCTCCCACAGAGCGATTCTACAATAAATCACTACAAATGAATGACAAGGAATGATGCAGAATTTATTTTCAAAGGGCAGATAAGCTTAGCCTTTATTAGCATTGAATAAGTTGTATGCATGATTCCCTTTCATGTCATGATCCCTTTCATAAAGGTAATCAAAGAGAGCCTTGTCAGATGTGGGCGATTATTCGCACGTTTAACAAGACAACTCCCAAGGCGCATTTGCAACAAGCAAGGATAAATTTGACATGTCCTGACACTTGACTTGAAGGGAGAGGCGTGCTTATCACTTTACTTAGTAATAACCTTTTAAGAAATCAATGTCTGTAGGGCTTTTGTAGAGGCGTTGTATTTATTTTCTTGTGATTATCGTAGTGGTGAGCAGGTATAAGTACCTAGGTACCCATTTTGACGAGACTCACCCTTTTCTAAGGTGGGCCCTAAACGATCAATTTTGTTGCGCAATATTACGAATTGCCGTTTAGGGTTCATATTGAAGATCGTTTGGGTTCAAAGTGTATTTCAATCATATTGTAGGTCTAGGGGGCACCCAAGACACCTCTACTGAAACTTCCTATGTTAACTTCCTATAGTGGACATCAAGAAGAAAGCCGGATTGGGATTGAGGGTCGAGAAGTTGGACTCTCATCGTAATGTGAGCTTTAGCTCATTTATGGTGAGGGTCCCTACGGAGAGATTGAAGACCTTCATGAGTCCTGACTTCTGGCCGAAAGGGGTGAAGTTTCGGCGGTTCAAGGGCTGCCTGTCACGTGATACCCCGCGCCGTGACACACAGACCTAGATTAAGTTTTATTAATATGTATTTTTAGGTTTAAGGTATTTATTTCTATGGGCCTTAGAATTAGTTTTTACCATCTGTACTATTCTTAAGTTGCCTGAAATAAAGTTTATATTATTATTATTATTATTATTATTTAAGTTTATAAAATTTTACTGAAACAAAACTAGAGCCCTTAAGACACTTTTATTGGCCTGCATTTACATGGTGTTGGCTGCAAAAGAACACACATTATAAACAGACTATTCAAAGTGAAATGAATTCGGAGGTGTCAAAACTACTGTAAACATAGCGGAAGAAACACATTTTAAACGACGACGCCGTAGACCAAGTCTCAAATGCCAGGACGAGCTGGACTCTCTTCTGGAAATTGCTAATTCTTCAAAAGAGAGTGCTGCCTCACTGTTTTTTCCATTCGGTTCGATCTTGAACAAATGTCTTGGCATTTATTCAAGATTGAGCCAAAGGGAAGAAGCAGTGAGGCAGTTTTGGCTGGCAATGATAATAATAATATTAAACTTCATCAGAGTAAATCCACAGAAGATCTCTAGTGTTACTAAGCTAGTACTTATCCTATGAGAGCCAGGCAACGGCAATAGCATTAATCTCAGTCGACAGCTCAATTACTAAGGGTACGCCGAATGGTTCTCTACTACACGGAACTCAACGTAAATGCATCTAAGCTTATCTAAGCTGTACAATAAACATATTTTATCGTCGTGCAATAAATTGGTACTTGCTATCTTTGGAGATAAGTATATGTTGGGCTTTGCACGATTTGCTGCAGTTCAAACAGTTTTGATAAAGGACGTCCTCAGAATACCATAGTTTCGGGTGTCATACTTACGTTAGATCAAAATTAAAATGGTTTAGGAACGCATAGAGGACAAACATACAAACATTCATTTTTAACGAAAAATAGGGGTGTTATAAGTGTGTATCGGGGTGTTTGTCTGTGGCATCATAGCTCTTGAATGATAATTTTCATGCGTGTTGAAAACTGACGTGATTGAGATGGTTCAGAGGTCCAAGGCGCAGAAGACATTGGGCGTTTTCACATTGAACGATAACAGTAACTACACGATAACTGTAACTACACGATAACTGCACGATAGCAGCTCGGACGACAACGATATCGTTCGAAAAGTAACCGCGCTATTCTAAAAGTGTAATAGAATATTCGAGGGATAATGGCAGCAGTGAACAAGTTACATTTGCTTTATCTTTTAAATTTACACTGTATCGTCACCCGATAACAGCAGCATTTACACGCAGAGATCGGCCCGCGGGAAATAGCACGCGACATTCCAACCTTTGCTAAAAACCTTACGTGTAGATGCGCGACGATCTGTACAGATAACTGTACCTACAGATATCTGTGCGGTTCGGAACGCAGTCCACATGCGTGGTAAAAACTCTACAGTCGACAGTTTTATCCGCGGTTAGCTATACAGATATCTGTACAGATATCTGTGCGGTTCATATCTGTACAGATATCTGTACCGTGTAAAGGCCGCTATTGGCACGACAATCTGTCGGCGACGATATCTAACGTTGACTACAACGACACAGTGTGAAAGAATTTAGTAGAAAATGTATCAAACTACCAGTCCGACGATATCGTGCAGTTATCGTGTGGTTATAGTTATCGTCCGATGTGAAAACGCCCATTCTCTCAGATCTTAGGCATTTAAGCAGTTTATTCTCTTTTTTTACATCGTCGTCATAAAAGTTATGAGAACGAGGATACCTAAATAACAATTACTTACTCATTTTAACTTTTAAAATACTACTCACTTACATGATTTTTATTTTATTACAGTAATTTACCATCTTCTTTACATCAGACGCCTATCATAAATGTCAGAGCGGACTATAGGGTTGTGTATTTAAATAACTCAGGCTTTTTAAAATATCTTATGAAAAGTGGTAAAAAGTGGAGTTATAATATACTTACTTAAGTATAACTATACTTAATACCTAAGTTTCCCAAACTTTTATTTTTTTCATACTTGTAGGTAGGTAGACTGTATGTACTCCTAGATAAAGATTCACCTTCGTTATTTTTTTATGGGAGGAAACGGAACCTTTAGTTTAGATCTATGGAAAGTACTTAGTTAAGTTCGTACGAGCTAAGTGGTGGTCGTCTGTGGAGCTATGGAAAATAGTTCCCGGATTTTACATAAAATGTGAAGTGCATTTTAGCCGGACAGGAACTAAAAGAGCCGGCTAGAGATAATAGCCGGATAGCTACAAAACAAACCTATATCATTTTATTGTGCTGCTATCGCCGGTAATTGCATTTCTTTATACGGGTCTGGGCTATTTACGGAGATTTGGTTTGAATACGAGTATTTACAATGGTACTTAGTGCATGCCCTTCATTGGTACAATTAATCTTATTATTCATTCCATTAAAAAGAAAACGAAAGGGTTTATATAATTAAGCATTATCGAGATTAAACGGTACGAGTATCTAGTAGACATTTAATAGCTAGCTTATGTAGGTAAGTAAATAAAATTGGTGTATTAAATTAAACTAATGATGGTGATTAGTTTAAAATTATAACTACCTACTTAATTAAAGTTAAAATATTATTGTGCATGAAGTCGGTAGTGTTGGTGCATCTTCAAATTAAAAAAGCCGAAACCCAGGCTATATAATAATAATTGTTATGAAACCAGATTTGCGAGCGCCATCTGTATGAGGTGGCTTGAAACTTCATGTAAGCTTTTCATCCCGGATTCCTTCGTAGCAATGAGAACCCACTCTCATTGCTACGAAGCGAAGCTTAAAAAGCTCTCCATCTCTTTTCTTGCTTTAATGTTTCTTAAATAGATGGCGCTGCGCTAATTTCTGAACGGATTATATTTCAGTAGGTACCAACCTAGTACTTACATAAGTACTTACTTACTTACCTTTAGTGTCTTGATCAATAACATTTTAATATTGCAATTGAGCGATATTCATCGTAAACTTATCGTATGAATATGACCCAGTAGTAATACGAGTAGGTATTCATCTAAGTATATCTCGTTATTGATCGAAATAAAGAAGGTATCTATGGATAATTTTATTGTGAACTAGATGAACAGGTATTGAATTTATAGAGAAAACGAAAAAAGTTAATTTCTCTGTGGAGAGTTTTTATAGCTTCTTATTAAAATTAAAATCTTAACTAACAGAACATCAGATAGAGTAAAAAACGAGTGAATAAAATGAACTTTGTTCAGAATTCTTCAACGTTGTAACCCAAAGACAACAGAAAAATACAACCCAGCTAGAAATATCCACAAGAAAGGAAAGTCGGAGGTCGTGATGAATACCTATGCTTTAATTAAAGTTGTTATTACCCCAAGGACCTCAGTCTGATTTGATATTGTAGATAATGCTTGCATGTCACGTATTGCTTATTGGTTAGAAATCCTTATAGGATTATTCTGACTTTGCCAGATTGTGGTAAAAATTTGACCCATAATTTTCTTAGTACATCATAAATTTATTGTAAAATGAAAATAAAACCAAATTAAACATCACATTGGACCTTGGAATACAGTCGTTATCATTACTTAAGTAAGTAACCATAAAGGCTGGATTACACCGGGGCAACATTGTGCGGCATTGCGGCATGCCACAAGGCCGCATTCTACAGAATAAAAAATGTTGCACATTGTGGCAAGAACCGTGCGACATGGCAACACCTTGCGTCATGTGGCAGACTGACCCAAGTACGATGTTGCCTCGGCGTAAAATAGGCTGCCGCATGCCACTAATGCCGCAACTGCTTTCTATTTGTAGCATGCCACAAGATGTCACATGTCACAATATGTAGCATGCGGCATTGTCGCACGTTGTTGCCCTGGTGTAATTCAGCCTTAAGTGTTCGTAAGTATTAGTCCTATTTTTTTTCCTATTCTATTATATTATATTATTTTTTTTTATATTGGGGTAAAGTGATTCTTAGCTATAATTTTGTTGAAATTACGATTTATTCTTTTCTGAAAAAGGAGGACGCCAGCCTAGCGAGTCCGCTAATATTTTATACTGTTGCGCAAAATACATTCTCTCGGTTGCACTATATTGAGAGACTCATTCAATTTTTTTCGTTACTGTCATCATCGCATCGGTGCGAAATATAGCCGACTCTCCGATGGAGATACAAATCATTCTACGACCGCCATATTCGTCTGAATTGGTCAGTTTTCATTTAGTCGACCACCCACCGCCGCAATACGATGATTCTTTTTTCTCTTTTGTAACCCCGGAAACTCAGACGCCTTTATTGGTATAGATACAGCTTCCTTTCTGTGCAGGTTTTCATTGATATTGGGTTGGCAGCTGACATAAGTACCTACTTAATTAAAAATAAGTACGTTTTGAAAATAATTACATACCTATAGGTATGTATAATAAAATGAAATGCTGTTCGTTAGTAGGCGCGTATAAATTTTTTTTGTTTCATCTCGAAATTTGGACAGAACAAATTAATATTAAGTATTAAGTATATTATTATTTTTAAAATTTCCATTTCATACAAAGCTAAAGAGAAAAATAAACTACAAGCCTCGGTAAGAGTAACAATGAAGAATACACAGTTGTTATAAATGAGATTTACCTAAAGGTTAATTTCCCCAGTGAGGTGGCTTGAGTAAAGACTACCGGATACCGTACATCCGACTAAGGTACCTAATAGTCATTTCTTTTAGTAATAACTATGCTCCTACAGAAATATCTATCAGTAAAGGGGTTTGTATAAATTATAAGTTTTGAAAACTGAGAAATAGAAGCGGGTAGAAACGCATGAAAAATATTTATTTAACGCCGCCCGGGCAACGCCTTTGTGTCAAATCCCCATCAAAAGTTCCACATTCTAAATGTCAACGATAAAGGCTCGAGGAAAGCTCTCCTCATAGACAAGTATTCTCTAAAACATCTCCCATCTCCGAAACTAGGTCGCAAAACCGCTTCATAAATTAGCAAATAGCTAATTAGGTTTAGGAGCAAAAAGTGCCACTGCAGGATACCGAGCCACTTAATTATGCACAAGCAAGGGCTTCAAAATAATTCAAACGTCTGACAGAGGCCGATTACCCATTAAATAATTCATGAGACCTGGTGTTATGTCACAGCTGCCACTAGTGGGATCTACTGACGAGATTGGCTGCACTGTGCGGTACGGTAAAATGTACTTTGGAACTTGGAATTCGACCATAGGAACTTTTAACTTTACATTATATGTTGCTATTGTTTTAGTTGGTATTCAGGGGTGAAAATGTACTTTTCATTTCTCATACACGGAAAGTACGCTTGAAGTTACCTGAACAGAGGGATGAAAGTAGTACTTTTCCGCCCTGGGAAGCAATTTTCCCTGCTGTCAAATTAAAAAAAAAAAAATTCTATTTTGACATTTCTATTGAGTCATGTTGAAACTTTTTACACAGCAAAAGTAATATTTGACATTTCTATTTTACCTTTTTATTGAGAATTGCTGTAAAAAATATTTTCAACAATTTATTACATGAGAATTGTTATTAATAATTACTTTTCACTAAAATATTATTATTTAAACAAGATTTTGAGCTTGAAATATTTACCATCTTCAATGACAAAAAATACTGGCTGAAAAAAAAATGTGGGCGTCTTTTTTGTTTTTTTTTTCAGTGGCAAGCTACCAGCCAGTATTTTTTTTAAAGCACCAATTCGATTTTTATCTGTTTTGTCGATCGAGAGTAGAGATTTTTATAAAATGAGCTAATCAGGTTTTTATTTACTTTCCTAATATTCGAAATGAAAAGCAGAGTGTTTACCTCGGGTGAAATACCTATTACGGCACTCGAACTATTAGCGCCCTCGCTACGCTCAGGCGCCAAACCATCTCGTGCCGCAATAGGTTACTTTCAACCCTCGTGCAACAATCTACTATTAAATTCGACCACATTAGAACCCTGGAACTTTATTTAATGTCTACCTAATTCAGTTGGATAAACAATACTTTCTGGAATTTCGACGTATCGAAAATAACATTTACCACATAAAAAAATACCTAATGATATCTATATATTTTCTGGTTTGACATTTCTTCAAATTGTTGCCGATGGCAGAACCAGGCTATGTTACTTGAGAAAAAATCACAAAAATGATAATTTACATATGCTTAACATAATAGTCTCAGTGCACTTTAGAATGTAGTTACCTACAAATTCAACACATTTTTTATTTAGCCTATTTTCTAGTTCGGTGCGATTTGTGCCGCACCGCAATGTGTGAGTACTTCTGAGCGGAAGGAGCGTAGAAAACCCAACGGTCTTTGATTTAATTCCGCGTCGCGAATCATTCCCCGATAATTTGTATCAAAGGAGTTGGAGCATCGAACTCTGAAAGTTGGATATTGTCTTCTCAACTTGAAGAATTTACGTCGACGTGTGGAGCCGGGGGATTAGAGTTGAGCCGTGAACCTCGACGGCTTGTTGAGTTGGTAATGTTGCTTTTACAATCAGGTTGGTTTGTTCATAAAGTAGACTGGGATAAGTAAGTTTTTTTCTTCGATTCTAAAATCCGTACCCCTATATGTGAAAGTGTGTTTATTTGTTTGTTTATTTGTCGTGGAATCACGTCAAAACGGAGCGACCGATTGACGCGATTTTTTGTGTGGAGATAGCTGGAGGGCTGGAGCCTAACATAGGCTACTTTTTATCCGGGTACCACGCGAGCGAAGCCGGGGGCAGCAACTAGTCTAAATATATATTGTATTTGATATCTATACCATCATCATTATTAACATCACTACAGAGTTTTGAGCTTGAAACATCAAAATCTGGAATAAAATACTTCTTATCGATAAAACATCTACAGCTTAATCGCCCTTATCCACAGGAAGGACACGGTCATTACGCGTGGATTTGATCAAACTAAGGTTTTTTTTCCTAAATCTGTTTGAGGTTAATCAGGAGGAGCTCCGGAACAAAAACCGATAATTACGTATTTGGTCAAACCACTTTTTTTTTTTTCGTTTTTCATAGTACTCTTACATGCTATACTTTAATTTGGTGTGTCAAAACTCATTAAAAACGTACTAAATGAGACTCTAAAGATGGACAGCCGGATCAAAATCCGACAATTGTATATTTTTTTATCAATTCGTAACAGATTTTTTAGTTTTCGGGGCAGTAACCGATAAATCCTATGCATATTGTTGAAGATAAGATAAGATAAGATATATTTATTTGAAGGCGGAATTCCGTTCGGATCATTTGCCGATAAATTATTTTTTTTATGGAATCACTAGGATTCTAGTTTTAAAAACAACACTTCTTGTTTGTTGATTGCTACATTGTCTATGGTAGTTAATTTCATAATCTGTGGTTGATAAAAACCGAAATATACAAATATAAAAACCGAAATATACAATTAAGCCGCTGAAAAGCCGATAATTACGTAATGGTCGGACCAAAACCCGATAATTCCATATTTTAAATTATAATGCTTAGGACACTATTCATACTAGATTTTTTTTTTAATGACTATATGAAAGCCCTTCCTACAACCCATTTTTATCATATTTTAGTTGATCGAAAAGCTTTACGATTTCTAAATAAATCAATATTTTGTATTTTCCCAAAAATTTCGTAAAGTGGATTTATCGGTTTTTGTTCCGGAGCTCCTCTGTTAATGATGTACTGTCTTAAGCATAAAACGTGTGCCGACCAATCTCACTAGAGAGTTGTTTCCAAAAACAAGAGAGCGCTCTAGCGATCCTGGTGCATTTAGTTTAATACCTAAGACATGTATAATATTTCGTTTATTTTTTCGAAACTATGATAGGTATCGAGAATTCTTGGTCAACAAGGCTCATATTTGTCACATCATTATACATTACCGATATTCTTACCCTGCTTTAAAACTATTATGTAAATGAAGCAGTTTTTTCAACGGCACATAAAGTAGACCGTGCTAATTAGGTAAGTAGCTTGCGCAACATTAAAAGTTAATGACTAACATTCTTGTTAACAAGCCTTAAAACTCCTTGCAGAAAAAGACAACTACCTATTAGTATTTTCTTTGTCATGGTGCATTTGTTCTATTACATAGTTTTCTATAGCAGGCACTATAGTATTAATTTCTCTGTGACTATAGCCTTGATTTCTTATAAAGAACTGTCTCTTGAATTTGTATAAAAAATAACGTTTTTAAAACAGATCTAGGAGATATTAGTGAATGCAAACAATGTATGGTAGCATCTTTATCGCTAGAACATGAAACAATGCAAAATGAGTTGCAATGGGCGACGCGGCTCTTACCAACTGAGCCGCGAGGAACCCAAGCTCCCAGAACATGAGATTGTTTTTCCTTTTTCTCAAACGCACATAACGGTTGTCGTAAAATGAAAAGTGGTGGCAAATCAGTAACTTCTTGTAGGTTTGACTTTTTTTATTTTGTACTTACCAAAATGCGTTTCAAATTCCCTAGACGGAACACTTTCAAGATTTACTTATTTGTACTGGGAGCCCAAATGCAGGATACCGGTATGTGAAGAAGTCGCTTCTTCAAAAGTGTTATGACAATGGAAAAGAAGGTAGGTAAGTACTCCTATTTTGATCGGTCTTCTTACCCGTGAAGGTGACTCGGCATGCTGTATGAATAATGTAGGCGGAATAATGTGAGTATTATGACATGCATATTGCATATAGCATTCAACGTCTAAAGAATTCATAATGTGAAAACAAAGACTTGTTCTGACCAAAACTTCAAAAGATCTGTTTAATATTTTTTACTATTTTAGAGATTTTATTTTATCTGTCCACAGGTTGTTTGGCAGAATTGGCTGTTCGGCAATAAGACCGTTGACAGTATATCATAGTTAAGTTAGTTTTCTAATAGCGTCAATGGGCTTGCAACCTGTTATCTACGTTTGGAATGTTAACATCTGCAAAATGTGGGCATGGACCAAATATGTATTTGAACATACCTCTGCCAACCCCCATATACATCTTCAAATGATCTAAAATTGCCTAAATATCTGAAAGAATATGTCTTTTCAGTATATAGTCTTGATCTAAAAATATTTTTTTTTGTCTATTACATTTATTATCGTGTGCGGTAAAACTGTTATTTTCATTAAAATAGTTTATCCTATTATATTACTTATCAAAGAACGTTGTCTTGAAGATAAGACACTCGTAGGTACCTACTCTTGAATTGAAAACAACAAAATTAAAACTTTGTTTCCTGTCATCCAAATCAGACGAAGTTGTCGAGAATAAATCAAAGATTTATTTACACACATCAAAACACCGTGGAACATTTCCGTTTGCCAAGCTCTGAAACAATTTGCTTGTATTTGGAAGTAAAGTTCATTTGAGCAGGTGTTATATGGATTAAGATAGGCTAACGTGGGGTGAGGTTACGTGAATTCCAAAGGTTACATGTAACGTGTACGCCCAGTGTAGAAACATACTTCACACTTACTATTATACAAAGCCCTACAAGGTGTATTCCATGCAAACTTAACTGAAAGTCATCTGTTAACGCGTTCAGTGCTCGTGACGTACTTTTAACCGACTTCAAAAAAAGGAGTTTCTCAATTCGTCGCAATCTTTTTTTGTGCATGTTTAGTTATGCTACTGGTTGAATTTTACTGTGTTTTCAGTAGGCATTCTCGAGAGACTGAATTCGTGTCGGCACAGATGAAGTAATAGTAAGTACACGCGGGTGATAAAATCAACATACGTTTTTGTCGAGCGCTTCGCTACTTAAGCTATACTACTTATTTATGTATACTTTTTACGATGATGAAATAGTAACGAGGTACGCTTTTTGTGTTTTCATCATGTGGAAACTACCTTTGAAAAAACCCTTTTCATAAACAAGTTATACTAAATAAAAATAACAAAGTATTCAGGTTAACAAAACGGTGTTTCGTATTGTTGATGTTTTCTCTTCCCTGTGTTGGTTTTATATCAAACATGGTATTCGTCTATTGTCTGTCATAGCTTTACTGCGGTGTGGGATTTATCTTACGGATAAAATACCCGTACGATAAGTTAAAAAAGCGTTAAGATATTTTCATTATGACTATATTTTTACTAAAATTCTGTCAATTAAATATTTATAACAGTTGAAATCGAGCACCCCACGTCGTTTTTATTTACGATAGAATTTTTTTTTTGTTTTTTTTTTTAACTTTTGAAAATTACTCTCATCCAGGGAAATGTTAGATGCTTGCCTAGGATGGTTTATGGACCACCCTGTCATAATAAAGCTTCGTTTAGTGGCCTCATGACATCAAGACGGTCATACTTCTGAAATTGACAAACCTATCGGTTTCGTCACGATGCAACCTTCATCGTTTGGGAGCAAAACGAAAATTCTTTGTTTCAAAAGTACATGCCTCAAGACCAACACATAATTTAGCATTTCTGTATATCATCAAAACGTGTATATAATACAAATCTAACCCAGGTGTGTAAGTAATGGTTCCGAGTTATGCTAATAGTCTCATGTACGTCGACGGCACGCTTTCTATAGATCACACATGGCAAAGAGAATTTCCGTGTTTGCGGTTTCAAAGCGATGCGCTACCAACAGATTTTTGAACGGATACCAGGGAAATGTATAATGTTATTGATCCAGCAATTTCTAGTCAGCAGTTTACGAAAATTGCTCTGTTCACAAGCATGGATCTTTTATTCGAAACCACTTTTAGTTAGGTACTTCTCCTTTCTTATTAACAAAAGTTGTTATAGAGTTAGAATTCTTAATCAACTTTGTAAAATACCCGAAGAATTGTATGAATTCTAACCCTAAACACTTCTGTTACGTACTCCATTTTTTTGTTAGGAAAACAGAAGATCACCTTCATGACTGAAAAAAAGACAACTGGAAACTTAACCAAAATGTCTAAAGAAGCAAATTGAAGTAGGTTTTTGATCTAAAAAAGTTTATTTTATATTTTTTTAAGTGCAATGTCATCAAGTTGTGAGCTACCCTGAAAGTTTCAGCCGGATAGCTATAAATTGGGCTAATTGGGAAGTGCTCGAAGTTTTGAGTTGCAAGTTTCCACCCGGAACGACTGACAGACAGACAAACAAGAAATATAGGTCAAAATAAGCTGAAAACAAATAAATTTAAGTAAATATTTCTTAGTCTAGGGCATAGGTTCCCAAACTTTATTTACTCGTGGACCACTTTCACAATTTTGCTGGTCCCGGTGGACCCCCTGTAGCTACAATTCTACCATATTCCCAGTCGACAAAAAATGTGAAGAGTAGATTTTGCGTTGCGGCTGCGTTCCAACCACGAATTAACAGTTTTCGAAAAAATAAAAATGAGAATTGATTGGTTAATTAATTCATTGATTGGATGTGGAGTGGAGTGGAAGTCAAGAAAGTCAAGTTGGCTAATCAAAAAAGTGATTCCATCTAACCTTACTTTTTTGACATCTACTCGCACACAGCACAAGAAACCAATCAATTCTCACTTATTTTATTTAGAAAACTCCCCATTCGAAGTGGTAAAACAAAAAAAAAACTATATTATTTTCTTGTGTTTTATTTATTCAAATAATTATGTAACTATGACACTATTAATTATTATTGTTATAAACTAGTAGTTCGCCCCGAACTGAGATCTCGCGCACCGTAGATGGCTTACATTTGGACTTTCTTCTGACTACCCCTATAATTTCAAGTGCAACTACTGCCGAGTATGCCTATTGCGCTAGCTCTTCATGGTAAAAAATACTGGCATGTATGCAATAGGTACATAATGCCGTGTCTAATTTTTCATTCATTTCATAGGTATTTATGAATTCTCGTCGTATTTATAAAAGTATACGTCCTAGAATAAAAATAATAACTATTTTGGAATGTACAAATAAAGACCTTTCATTTGACACCCCATTCAATATTATTTGTTTAGGTACTTACTTAACTTTTTTTACCCCAATTAATTTCATTCTTTATCAAAAAAATTTTTTTCATGAAAATAAATCAAGTAGCATCTAAAATCATTGCAAACCAAACCGCAACGATGCCACTCTCTTTTTAAGACCGACCAGTCAATGAGCTACGAAGACATCGAAACTCTATGAAACGGGAGCTCTTGCAGCTCTGGTTTCGTAGTTTTTGTTCTTGGGTCGTATTTCAAAAACTATACATCCTAGATTAAAAATAAAAACCATTTGGGAATGTACAAAATAAGCCCTTTCGTATGACACCCCACTCAATATATTTGTGTTACTTTCATAATTTTTTACCCCCTTGGGAACCCAATATCTTCACAACCCCTTCATCGATTAAGCTCATATGCTCCACCGTAAATTTCTTTACCACAACCTATTGACCTACCAAGTTTCATGCAGATTGGATGAACGGTTCGACAGTTATGCGCGAACAACAATTCGTGAAACATACAAACATACAAAGCAAAATCGCCCAACTTACCACTAAGATCTTCGCTCGCTTCGCTCGCTCGATCGATAACTAAATAACGTAACGTAACTTATAAATATTAATATTGCTGGCAGAGGCGTAGGTATTTTAAGATTCAGCGCCCTAGGCCGGTAAAGTTTACCGCCCACTGCAAATATTGGTCTCTGGCTTGAAACTTGGTTTGCACTCTGCTCGCAAAATAGTCATGAAGCTTATAATAAGCGAGCGAAGCAAGCCGACTTTTTTAAAACAACAACAGATACTTGATTTTGCTTACGGTTCTTAAAGAAAAGGTTGGCTGCTTGCCGGTTCCTATTCCATATGCGAGCGAAGCGAGCCGAATTTTTTTATGACAAATGCAACAAGTGACACTTGATTTTGCTTACGTGCTCAAAGAAAAGGCTGACTATTTGTCGGTTCCTATTTCGCGGTCAGACATAACTCAATTTGCTCGCAAAATACTGATGAAGCTAATATGCGAGCGAAGCGAGCCGAATTTTTTGAAGAAAAATGCAACATGTGACACTCAAGAAATGTTTTCCTAAAATTGTGTCGAGGATTTATTCCCAGACTACCAATTATTGTAACGAATTATCCCTTCGAGCTTAAAAGAAAACCTACGTTTCCTGTCAAGTTAAAAAATCGCAAAGTCAGTCTCTGAAAATGGCCAGTCAGTAAAACGATAGTCTTGATGTCTATCAAACTTTACAACCAAATAAGTTTTAGTTTTTATTTCGCATCTTACTCTCAACCAAATAAGTTTTAGCTTTTGTTAGTTAGGTAGGCTATTTTTAATTTCTTCAGGCATATAAGGACAAAAAGAAAGGCGTATGAAGCTGAGAGCACGAGGCGGCGCAAGCCCCCCTTCGCTCTCAGCCAAATAAGTTTTAGCTTTTGTTAGTTAGGTAGGCTTTTTTAATTTCTTCAGGCATTTAAGGACAAAAAGAAAGGCGTATGAAGCTGAGAGCACGGGGCGGCGCAAGCCCCCCTTCGCTCTCAGCCAAATAAGTTTTAGCTTTTTGTTAGTTCGGTAGGCTTTTTTTTAATTTCTTCTGGCATGTAAGGACAAAAAGAAAGGCGCATCAAGCTTCATCAAGCATCGTAGACTGGGGCCCCGGGCCATGGCCCTCTTGGCCCAGGGGTAAATACGCCCCTGATTGCTGGGCACACTTACAATGACAATCACATCATTTTAGTTCTTCACTATCGAAACCAGATAAATTTTCGTGGACCCCCATTTACGAGTTGTGCACCCCCATTTTTTGGTCACGCCAACGCGGACCCCCGTCGAGTCTCCCGTGGACCCCTGGGGGTCCACCTGGACCACTTTGGGAACCTATGGTCTAGGGCTTTATTACATTGGAACGGCTGCAACAAAGTCCTAGTATATTCACTAGTCTTTAAGTAGGTTGGTAGGTACTAACAAGCCAAAACGCGCTAAATGCAGCTCCCGACCCCAATATGACGGCATTAGACCATTGAGCCGCAAGATTGGAATTCGAATCAGTCTGTCCATCGCGATTGTACGTTTGTCGCTCCAATTGAATTGCACCGATTTAGACCAGCGTCTATACCTACCACTTTACAATATTGATAGGGATGGCATAGAAACATGGTTGTACTTAACCTATTTTATGTGAAGATGATGTGGTAAACGTACAAACTGTGTGGCATCAGAAAATAATTTGAGAATAAATCCTACTAATATTATAAAGGCGAAAGTCTGTGTGTGTGAATTCCCACGTATCTCCATAACTACTAAACCAATTTTGATGAAATTTGGAAAATAGATAGATAATGACCGGGAATAGAACATAGGCTACTTTTTAAAAAATCCTTCTCTATGCTGATGACATGAAGATTCTATCTCAAATAAAGACTGCAAGTGATGCATACCATCTGCAGGAAGATCTATTTAGGTTTCAAACCTATTGTACACAAAATAAGCTGGATTTAAACGTTTCTAAATGCTACATTTGCTCTTACACACGTAAAAAAACAACCGTCAAATTTGATTATAGCCTACATAGTACACCGCTAACACGACTCGATACCATTAGAGACCTAGGCGTATCCTTCGACAGTAAACTCCTTTTTGACGTCCATGTTAACAGCATTATCTCCAAAGCAAGCCGTGCACTTGGTTTCGTTCTACGAATGTCCTCCGAATTCACTAGCGTAAAAACCTTTAAAATCTTATACTGTGCGTATGTTCGTAGTCACCTAGAATACGCTTCTCAGGTTTGGAACCCGTGCTACGACATCTACGTTACTAGGTTGGAGAGTATCCAAAAGAGGTTTTTACGTTACTTGCAATTTCGCTCCAAAGTCTACCTCCCTAACTATACTATGCGATGTCGTAAATTTCACTTCTTGCCCCTTTACGAACGTAGATATATTTCTGATCTGTCATACCTCATGGGAATAGTAAATGGCACAGTCGACTGTCCGGAGCTGGTTGAACTACTGGGATTGCGCACTGTGGTTGGGTTAAGAAATCCTAAGCTTCTTCATGTCCAGCAAGCTAAAACTAACTATAGGCAGAATAACTTTATTATCAGAGCATGTTCGTCTTTCAACACTTTGGCAAGTGCTGGCATAGATATTGATTTGTTCAACTCTTCGATAAGCAAATTAAAACGCCTACTCAGTGATAAGTTTTTCTTCGACTGTCACTAATTGACAGTCAAAGAATAAATTAAACACTATTGTTACATGCTGTAGTGCTTCTTTGTATGTATTTTTATATCCCTATCTCTCTAAATTCAACCTACTGCGTATTTGACTTATTTTCTGTACTTATGTCTTTTTTTTTTTCTGTTATGTCGTCTACGATTGTATTTATATCTATCTTTATGCTTTTTTCTACCTATTTGTGGAAACTTTTAACTGGCCTTCCGCATGTTATATGTGCCTTGCATGTATGATATTTATATAATTATCCAACGTTGTACATAGCTGTAAGTTTTCCTAAAACAAATAAAATAAAATAAATTATCCCGAAAAATGCACGGTTCCCGTGGGATAAAAAAATAGTAGTGCACGCGGGCGAAGCCGCGGGCGTCTGCTATTTATTTAATAATTTTAAAAACTTGACAGCAGTAAACTTTTTAAATTGAGATGCAATCTGAGGACGATACAGTATGCTCACAAAGTTACGGCTTACGAGAATACCTTAGAGAGGCAACTTTATGTCACGTACTTTATTACTAAACCCATTTCAGCTCATCTATTGTAAAATAACTCATTGAGATGAGAGAATATGAGAGGGATGATTTTAACAATAAAATCAATAGAAAAACAAAAGTCTTACTAGAATATTATCATTGTTTTCAGGCTATGAGACAGTTGAATGCAGCGAGTTTTATTATAAAAGGTTTTATAGCAAATGACGGAACATAATAAAATGAAAAACTATAACTGATAACTAGAGTAATGTTTACGATTCTGCATGATAAAACTATAAGTTATCGAAAAACAAATCTGGCGTAATAACCGAAATAAACCATTCCGAAACACATAAAACTAAACCGTGTTATAGAGACAAGCGGACACAAACTTTTATAGGTATGTTTCTCATACCAATTTTATGACATCTACAATAAGATTATATTCCATTTCGGCAGCAATTTAAAAATGTTCATGGGTTTTACTACTTGATTATATTGGCATACGTTTTGGTGTCAAATGTTTATATACACGCCAATGCATGGCATTGTTTTTTCGTAAGTCATTATTTTTTTCATTTCTCATACACGGAAAGTACGCTTGAAGTTACCTGAACAGAGGGATGAAAGTAGTACTTTTCCGCCCTGGGAAGCAATTTTCCCTGCTGTCAAATTAAAAAAAAAAATCATTCTATTTTGACATTTCTATTGAGTCATGTTCAAACTTTTTACACAGCAAAAGTAATATTTGACATTTCTATTATACCTTTTTATTGAGAATTGCTGTAAAAAATATTTTCAACAATTTATTACATGAGTATTGTTATTAATAATTACTTTTTACTAAATTATTATTATTTAAACAACATTTTGAGCTTGAAATATTTACCATCTTCAATGACAAAAAATACTGACTGAAAAAAAAAGGTGGACGCCTTTTTTGTTTTTTTTTTAGTGGCAAGCTACCAGCCAGTATTTTTTTTAAAGCACCAATTCGATTTTTATCTGTTTTGTCAATCGAGAGCAGAGATTTTTATAAAATGAGCTAAGTAATCAGGTTTTTATTTACTTTCCTAATATTCAAAATGAAAAGCAGAGTGTTTACCTCGGGTGAAATACCTATTACGGCACTCGAACAATTAGCGCCCTCGCTACGCTCAGGCGCCAAACCATCTCGTGCCGCAATAGGTAACTTTCAACCCTCGTGCAACAATCTACTATTACTCCCTCGGTAATTGTAATATTACTTTCTTATTCTGAATTTACGCTAATTAAGTGGCGCTTATCTTAGCGCATCTCATGATTTAAGTACTTGTATCAATAAAATGCATGTTTTCTATATTTTGGAACATTTCAACTGTAAATTTTAATTCACCTTTGACTAAAGTAAAAACATTAACATATCAGTGGATACTGATCGGAGTTTTTTCATTTTTTATGAACGACAAACTATTATGGGCTCTTTTGCACACTACATTGAATGTGAATGTACAACGTCACAGCAAAATGAAAGAGCAAACTGTTTTATCGTGACCGAGCACTTAGGCAGGTACAATCGAAAATTAAAGTGGTTTTTGTCTCTCCTGGCACTTATTTTGATTTAAGATTTCTGGTTTTGTGTGTACAAAATTTTTGTAACGGCCTTCAGCATTTTGCTTTTAGCAATAAGTAAAGAAAAATTTAAAACATTGTATTTTCTTCTAAAATACTTATTAAAATATGAATGAAAGATACGTTTTGAAATTAATCTTTGACTATTTTAGCTAAAGTTCATCGTTTTTGGAAATGAAGTCTTTTTAAAATGTTCGATTCCGACGGGATTCGAACCCGCATTGATACAAGCGATCCTCCTCAAGCCGGTGCCTTAACCAACTCGGCCACGGAATCCAGATTCATCGTTTTTCTAAATATTAACATAGGGCCATATTAGCGGCCCTATTAGCAAACTTCCTCATTACATTACTGTTCATTCATAGAGCAGTGAGCGGAGATGTCAAGCATCTAGCATTGAGGTCGGACGTCGCTCGCAGCATTCGCTCCAGATTCCCTGGAATTTGCCCAACGTTCCATTCACAGAATTGTTATTTACTGCCTATCTTATTCATAATTGACTTAGAGACTTTCTAGAGTTCAGAAGTGACATAAAAAAATCTCTAAAGCCTTGCCAAATTGAAAAATTATTGTGAATAATGGAGTAAAGTGTGTATGAGCTTTACCTACTCTGGTGACCGAGTTTTTAGTTCTCCTAAAGGCATCATGGCTTAACGACTTAAAAGCCTTCGGTTTTGTCACGTGCCCTCCGAAGCACGGAAACGCTCAGCTGTTAATGCATTTATTGTCTGTGTATTGTTATTTATTGCCTTTTTAACACGAGCTCTTAACGCTGATAGTGCCTCGACCTTCGATCCGAAAGTCGTGAGTTCAAATACCGGTCGTGCATCAATGGATTTTTTATTTCAAAAATTTATATGCGCGTTATACGAGCTCTTAACGGTGAAGGAAAACATCAAGAGGAAACCAGGTTAGTCTATTAGCGGCGATGAGCTTGTAACCTGTCACGTATGGAATCCTAACTTCTGTAAAATGTGGGCGTGCGCCAAATATGTATTTGAACGTACCTCTGACTACCCCGGTAAGCATCTTAAATTTCAATGAACAAAGCCTCTAGAGTTTTAAAAGCATCTGTAATATGCTTTGGTAGTGAGTGTGACCTTTGGTTGTAAAAGATCAAAGTTGAAACGACCTTAAAAAGCACTTAAACTCGCTTCAATACTGTTACTAGTATAGGTATGTCAGATTAAGCTCCTCGCAAATAGCCGGTCTCAGTTAGCGCAGTTAGCAAACTCACCTCAATCTTGCACCTATTACACCTCTTTTTATTTCTGGAAGCCGGGAACTAATCCCTTGTTTAATGGCTCGTGAAGATCCAGCCCGGTAGAACAGCTAGTTTTAATTTAACTTTGATGTTACGAAGAAAAACTTTGTATTTTACGGGGTCATACAATGTTTTCAAGACGTGTGAGTGAGATTGCTTGTTAGTTGAGTCTATATAAAAGTTTAGTTAAAGTTTTAGTATAGTCTAATATTAGTGTGAAGATGGGTCTTAAATACTACGGCACATCATAACAAACATAATATAGGCGTCCTGTATTCAAAGCCGGTGCTCTACAGCCATTTCTAAATCTTATTTCATAAATCTACCTGAGCTAAACGGTTACGTATTGATGTCACGAAAAATACAAGACAGATTTTTGAAATCCATAGGAACGTTTGACAGATTTTTGATTTCTTTTTTTTCATAATACAGGAATTCGAATTCCATAAATTCTTAAGCCAGATTTTCATTTGGTTTTTTTTTACAAGGCAGAAATACAAAATACATCTAAACATTTTCCAGAAATTTTAACATCCAGATAATTCACTTTACCGCATGTTTGTTTTCCATATAATTTGTTTTCCATATATTTTGTGATCCCGAAAAATTACAAAATTATGTATTCAATCTTTCTAAACGCCTACTAATTGCGCCATCTAGTAATAATTCAGAGCATTATAAATACTAGGTACCATAAAATTAAATGACCGATGTTCATTATGTAGCTTGAAGTACTGTAGGTAGATATCTAATAAATATTGTACCTAGTTACTTTTTTTTTATTACCTTTAACATTTCCTAACTAATTTCGTGCTAGATGGTTAAGTAACCTCACCAAACACTTTTGGCAAATTATCAAAATTTAACCTAAATTTTCTATCCATTTCGAATTTGTGACGGCTCCGGCGCTTCGGGAAGTGCAGCCCCTCCGCCCTTGCGTAACAAAACGCAGCATCAGCACGAGCCTTCGCAGCTTCGGCTGTTTGGTCGCCACCTTCGGCGGCGACCAGCCTCGGCCGCTCCAGCTCGTGCTGGTGCCGCGTTTTGTCACAGCGGGCGGGGGCTGCATCTCCCTTCGCGCCTCCGAGTTCATAAAAACACTCTAGGGTAGGACAGACAAGACTACGTGGAAGTCGGGGTGGGCATATTCGGTTCTGAGACCGATAATAACCTAAAAACGTTTCGTTTTAAGGTAAGACAGACGCAACATAAAAAGTAACACAAATTACGTAAATAATATAATTGAGTAAGATGGAAAAGGTTTTATATGGCTGGAAATTTTCTGGTAAGCGTTACTTCTGTCTTTTAAAATAAGGTATAAGGATATTGTTGTCAAATGAAAAAAAAAAAACGAACTGATAATCTGGCATTAGTGTTTCTGTCAAATGAGACTTCTGTGAAACGTTTTATCGGAGTAATAAAATTATGTAAAACAAAGTATCTGGATTTCGAGTTTCTATCAAACGTTTTATGGATTTCAAAATTCGGTGTATCGTTTTTCGAAAGATTGATAGGTTACCGAGCTAAACGGGTTTAAGGACATCGTTTATTTGTAAGTAACTAGTAGTTCGCCCCGAACTGAGATCTCGCGCACCGTTGTATTGATAGCCTAGATTTGGACTTGTTTCTGACTACCCCTATACCTACGTTAAGTGCTCCTTCTAGTGTTTACCACAGAATGATATCTAATGCACTACCTCAGTATGGTACGGATTATAGGCATGCATGCAATACATTAAGTCGTGTCGTGTTTATATTCAATAGTTGACCCCGCGAACTTCGTACCGCGCCTCAGGGAAGGCCTCTTAGTTCGAGAAGTTATTAAAATAGCAGTTCAATACGAAATGTATGAGAAAATCAATTCCCTCCCCCTCCCCCTTCCCTCCCCCCTCCCATCTCCCCTCCCCTCCCCCTCCCTCACCCTCCCCACCCCTCCCCCTCCCCTCCCCCTCCTCCCCTCCCCTCCCCACCCCTTCCCTTCCCCTTCCCCTCCCCCCTCCCCCTCCTCTACCCCTCCCCCTTCCCTACCCCTCCCCTACCCTCCCCCCTCCCCTACCCCTCCCTTCCCCTTCCCCCTCCCCTCCCCTCCCCCTCTCCTCCTCCTCCTCCCCCTCCCCTCCCCTCCGATCTTCACCCCTCCCCTCCCCTCCCCCTCCCCCTACCCTCCCCCTCCCTCTATAATTTTGGTACATGCCCAGCCCACTATTTGCAGGAGTTAGCATTTGCATACGTGACAGGTTGCAAGCCCATCGCCGCTATTAGAAAGTTAACTGGTTTCCTCACGATGTTTTCTTTCACCGTTTAGAGCTCGTGTTAATGCGCATTTAAATTTTTCTAATCGAAAAATCCATTGATGAGCACGGCCAGGGTTCGAACTTACGACCTATGAATCGAAAGTCGAGCACTCTTCCAATCGGCCAACACGGCTTTTATTTTCAATCTCAAGAAAAAATATCAAGTAGCAACTAAAATCATTGCAAACCAAACCACAACGATGACACACTCCTTGTCTGTTAACCAGACCTACGAATACATCGAAACTCTATGAAACGGGAGCTCTCTCCATACTTCCGTTAATTGGTTTTCATAATTTTTCTTTTTGACTGTATTTCAAAAACTATAGAACCTAGAAGAAAACCAAAAACCATTTTGGAATGTAGTTGAGTACTTTCATATGACACCCCACTCAATATATTTGGGTAACTTTGAAAAAAATTTACCCCCTTGGGAACCCCATATCTTTACAACCCCTTCATCGATTACGCTCATACGCTCCACAGCAAATTTCCATAGCACAACCTATTGACCTATCAAGTTTCATACAGATTGGATAAGCGGTTCGATAGTTATGCGAGAACATAAAAATGAAACATACAAACATACAAACATACAAACATACAAACATACAAACATACAAAGCAAAATCGCCTAACTTGCCACTAAGATCTTCGCTCGCTTCGCTCGCTCGATCGATTATTATTTTATGTTTCATGTTTTCATTATTATGTTTCATTAAAAATAGTAGATGCTGAAAAAAATTGCTGCGTCAAATGATAAATCAGCGAATTCTCGAAGCACCCTCACTTACATTTTAGAAAGAATGAAAGAAAAAGCATTTATTTAAGACACAAAAATAAGTATAAGTAGATAAAAGTACTAATTTAAGCTACTGCTCGCTCAACTGGTACCAGTCAGAAGCGGTCCCAAGACTTTACTACTACCCAAGTATACCTACTATGCAGAATGGCAACCCAGTTCCGTTGAGCCAAATATGCGCCAGCTCTCAGTCAGACAGAATACAATGCAATAAGTGTTGTGTATTTGGACTAGCATTTGACTACCGCTTTAGACATCTTCAAAGGATCTGCCTTAGTAAAAAAAAATGGCGTATCAGAAAGTCTAATTTTCAAGTACCTACTAAATGAGTCAGCGGTGCTTTCGCAGACTGCGACAAAGCCCAAAGGTTGTTAAGGGGCGTTTAAGAAGCAAGTTCAATTTGGAGCCGCGAACTGACGAACATCCCATAAAACTTCTCGGGAAATACCGTCTCCGCTCGAATTGAAAGGGAGCTAAGTTCGGATCTTGTAATTATGGACGTTTGGAACGTTGTAATTTAGTGTAAGTTTTTTGAATCTTAGAAAACCTGGAGGTAGGTAGGTAATGCTTAGTTAAAAAACAGCGTAAAACAGCGCAAGAATGTATCTTCAAATTTTTCGTTTATAACATTTTACCTACGTAATCATAGGCATTGCATTTATAAATAGAAATAATCATGGAGAAGGACAATCAGTCTTTTATTTCGGCATCTGCATAGTTTTTCATGAAACAATACAAATTCAACCAAGCAACACACAGAGGCAAAAAATACGAAGATCCAGCCGCAAGAACTTCTGAGCTTTAGAAGGATTTGCTGTGAAAAGCAAACTACTGTTTATAATTTTGATAAAATAATTTCCTAGACAAACATAATGCTCTGAAACGGTTATAATCATCACTGGTTGTTCAAATTAATTCAAGTTAACATAGCTGTCCGCGGGCCACAAAGGAGACAAAATTACCAAGTTTCCAATACGAGTTTGAAACAGTTGCACTATTCAAACTAGCATTGGTGAATTTGGCTCAGAACTTCGGACACAAATCCCCACACGTAGGTACGTAGCGAATTACAAAATTCCATCAATGTACGAGAGCCCCGGGCAGCTCGATAAGCTTCAAAATCAATTTCGAACTGTTTACAGAGAGCAAGCCGCAAATACCTACCAGTCTATTTACGGACATGCCATGGTGAATTGTCCACTGAAGTTAAACTAACCTGGTATTAGTAGGTAGTCATTTGGCCGTAATGCTATGTTTTAGGAAAATAAAACAAGGCTAGCCAACACTATGACTAAAAATTCCGTAAGTTGTAAATTTTAATTTATACTAGTATTACCAAATGCAGATTAGATATTAGTTACATTATTTGTAAACATTAACTTTATTTTGATAGTCTGTCTATACAAGAGAAAACATTTATTTATTTCCAACGTTGCTTTAGTCGACAGTAGTCTTTTTTTTACTTTTATACTGACTGTGTTTTCATCTGTGGCATGTGGGTCCATCCCTTTAGTAACTATGGGGTTATCTGTGAGGACGTTGGTCGCAGGTGGAATATCCGTGAAACTGAGCTTTGATTGGCTGCGTTATCAATTGTACAGGGTGGACATTTTCGGTGATGCAGACTGGAAAATGAAAATCCATGTCCAGATTACTTATCTTTTTAAAATTGGTTTGGTTATAAATTGCAAAGAAACTGTGAGTTTGAAGTAAGTAAGTAAGTTTATTTGCAATCTGTTAAACTTGGCAACAAATTCCATTCATAAAGATTTTTGAGGCAGTTTTTATGTTAGTTTTGTGACTAGAACTCGGTCCTGAAAAATGAACGCTTTCTACCTTTATTATACCCGTCTATCGGAAACGAGCATTGGTTTCAACTAAAATTCATTGCTTTCATGTTTCACCGTAATAAAAATGAAATGAAAGCATAGTTCCATATATTTAGGAGATCATTTCCTATGATAGTGAATGTCAGTATCGCACGCTTTACGTAAAATGTTATAGGATTCATGAAATTGCGTTGGTCCCTTTCGTTTTAGGTAGGTATGTTATAATCGATGAACTTACTGACCTAGTCTAAATTATGTAAAAGCTTTATATTTATACTAGATGCTGCCCGCGGCTTCGCTCGCGCGGTACCCGGATAAAAAGTAGCCTATGTTACTCTCCAGCCCTCCAACTATCTCCACACAAAAAATCACATCAATCCGTCGCTCTGTTTTGACGTGAAAGCACGACAAATAAACAAACAAATAAACACACTTTCACATTTACAATATGAGTACCTACGGATAGCATACCTACATATAATATTTGCATTTGTATGAACCATATACAGGGTGAATTTTTGAGATGGGGCAGTAAGGGCAGCTACCTTAACCGTTGTAGCTAGAGGAAAACGTTCTTAGGAGACTATCCTTAATTTTTGAAGGTATTAAGACTTGCATTCACAGATTTTGAAAAAAATGTACAGTCAGCGAGAAAATGGGCACTTTGCACAAAAACTTTTTTTGATGCCAATCGATCCTGTTTCATCTAAGGATTAAAAGGCTTTTTCAGACCAACTGGGGCTAGAGTACCAGAAAAGTCAGAAAACGCTAAAATGTATTTCTGATACAAGACAGTAAGGGCTACCTTAACCGTTGTAGGTAGAGGAAAACGTTCTTAGGAGATTGTCCTTAACTTTTGAAGATATTTCGACCTGTATCCACAGATTTTGAAAAAAATGTACAGTCAGCGAGAAAATGGGCAATTTACACAAAAACTTTTTTTGATGCCAATCGATCCTGTTTCATCTAAGGATTAAAAGATTCTAAAGACCAACTGAGGCAAGAGTACTACAAAAGTCAGAAAATGCAAAAAACCTTGATCATACATTTCGTACGAAATCATTTTGTCATTTGTCATCATTTTTCATCATTTTGTCAAAATATCTTCAAAAGTAAGGGTAGTCTCCTAAGAACGTTTTCCTCTAGCTACAACGGTTAAGGTAGCTGCCCTTACTCCTCCGTCTCAAAAATACATTTTACCAATTTCTGACTTTTCTAGTACTCTTACCTGATGTTGTTCCGATGTTGGTCCGATAGAGCCTTTTAATTCTTAGATGAAACAGGATCGATTGGCATCAAAAAAAGTTTTTGTGTAAATTACCCATTTTGTCGCTGACTGTACATTTTTTTCAAAATCTGTGAATGCAAGTCTTAATACCTTCAAAAATTAAGGTTAGTCTCTTAAGAACGTTTTCCTCTAGCTACAACGGTTAAGGTAGCCCTTACTGTCTTGTATCAGAAATACATTTTAGCGTTTTCTGACTTTTCTAGTACTCTAACCCCAGTTGGTCTGAAAGAGCCTTTTAATCCTTAGATGAAACAGGATCGATTGGCATCAAAAAAAGTTTTTGTGTAAAGTGCCCATTTTCTCGCTGACTGTACATTTTTTTCAAAATCTGTGAATGCAAGTCTTAATACCTTTAAAAGTTAAGGATAGTCTCCTAAGAACGTTTTCCTCTAGCTACAACGGTTAAGGTAGCTGCCCTTACTGCCCCATCTCAAAAATTCACCCTGTATAGCAACTGTCATAAGTTTCACAAAGATGAAAACCTATCAATAATAAAGTAGACATAAAATAAAAATACTTAGTAATCTGTTATGAAACTTACATCAGTTGCCGTCATTTTCGGTGATTTGTTTGTCGGGCAGAATTAATTTCGCCACGACGAAAAAATCCATGACGTGACTGACATAAAAATCCCTAGAAAATTTGTTTTCTTTATGTTAGCCGTTTTTCAAAGGGCGCTTTTGCTTTGACGATTCCCTTTCTATAAGAGTAGGTACTTACGTCTTCTTTGTTCGATTGTACGTTGATTTTCCAATCAGATTGATTCAGATTTTATCATTGAAAAAGGATTTTGATACTATATTTTTGGTTAAATATATTTAAGTTTTCATTGAGAACCTTCTCAGTTGTGTTGAGTGGTTATTTGTTAAAATAATATGACAAAAACGATTTTCGATATAATAGACTCTTGATTTGTTTTTAGCACAGTTATGCATTCATCTGTGTCTAATAGGTCCTAAAAAAAATGCACACCTTATGTACCTAAACGTCACATCTACCTTAAAACAAATTTCGTTTCGGACGCCTCATTTTCCTGGCAGCCGACATTCGTCACCAATTTATTTTTATTCCAACGAAAAAAACATGACAACTTGTTGCCACCCGCGTCCATCATATCCTTAAGGATAGAATCCTGTGGGAGCGCCGCGTAGTAAAGACGTCTCACAGACAAGGGCGGATCCAGGGGGGGGGTCATGGGGGTCATGACCCCCCCCTGGGCCGGGTTGGGCCGGGTCCAGGACCTAGGTGGACGACTAATTAAAATTATTCTATTGAACATGTACTTCAGGATTTTGAAAACTACCTCCAAACGCGGTGCTCGGATTGTAAAAGTTGGTATTGGAACTTTATAACGCTTATTGTGATTTGCTTGAAACTCTGTTAAAATACTGTGAATGCAAAATAATGGACACGTGTTTCAGGATTTTCTTTAAGCACATTAAAAAAAATCGTTTCGCTTCTTAAGTGTTTTGCGAACAAAGTGAGTTAGTTATGTATGTCTAACCAAAGAATAAGAACCGACAAGCAGCCAGCCTTTTCATTGAGCACCGTTAGCAAAATCAAGTGTCACATGTTGAGTTTGTCTACAAGAATCGCCAGAGGATTGGAAGCGACAAGCAGCCAGCCTTTTCTTTAAGACCCGTAGGTAATAGCAAAATCAAGTGTCACATGTATTTGTCTAAAAAAAAATCGGCTCGCTTCGCTCGCTTCTTAGCTTCATGAGTATTAAATGCGTAAAGTGAGCTATGTCTGACCTTTTCGTTGGACACCGTAATAGCAAAATCAAGTGTCACATGTTGAGTTTGTCTACAAGAATCGCCAGAGAATTGGAAGCGACAAGCAGCCAGCCTTTTCGTTGAGCACCGTAATAGCAAAATCAAGTGTCAATGTTGTATTTGTCTAAAAAAAATCGGCTCGCTTCGCTCGCTTTTTAGCTTCATGAGTATTTAATGCGCAAAGTGAGTTATGTCTGACCAGAGAATTGGAACCGACAAGCAGCCAGACTTTTCGTTGAGCACCGTAATAGCAAAATCAAGCGTCAGTGTTGTATTTGTCTAAAAAAAATCGGCTCGCTTCGCTCGCTTTTTAGCTTCATGAGTATTTAATGCGTAAAGTGAGTTATGTCTGACCAGAGAATTGGAACTGACATGCAGCCAGCCTTTTCGTTGAGCACCGTAATAGCAAAATCAAGTGTCAATGTTGTATTTGTCTAAAAAAAATCGGCTCGCTTCGCTCGCTTTTTAGCTTCACGAGTATTTAATGCGCATAGTAAGTTATGTTTGACCAGAGAATTGGAACTGACATGCAGCCAGCCTTTTCTTTGAGCACCGTTAGCGACATCAAGTGTCACACAGTGTTACATGCATTTGTTTTAAAAAACGGCTCGCTTCTCTAATATAGTTACTTATGTACTGCATTACGTAGGTACTTACTTATGAAAGTAATCTAACACGTACGAAGTCGCGGGTAACGGCTAGTTAAATTATAACTTCTTGTGACTTGACCACGACTATGTGACCCCCCCCTGGCACCAAAGCTGGATCCGCCCTTGCTCACAGACGGTATCAAAAGTAATAAATGTCTGAGTTTACGACAGGTCTGTCTGACAGCCCGTCATTTTGTACGGAAAAATATTTTCTCCAGCACCCGACGTCGGTGTAATAAACTTAGTGAGAAACCAGGTGTATGCCATTTAATTTGCCCTGTTGTGTTTAGTACACACATTATTTTTAGCGCCAGCAAAAACTATGAGTATTTTGTTTTTATATTCAGAAATAAGTCAGTTGAAGTTAGGAATGAAGAGAGTTCTTTATTAACGGTATGTGCCTTATCATACTTCCTGGTTGCCGGGTGGCCGGTGCCGGGTACCCAGCGGCGAAGTTTATGGGCTTGTACGGTAGTTTTCAGACAGTAATTTGCAAACGCTTCGCCGTCGGGTACCCGGCACCGGCTACCCGGCCACCGGGACGTAAGAAAAGGCACTAAAGCTTGGAAAATAAAAAGGAGAATGTGGTGTCTAGACAACTTTATGTACTTTTATGCCAGAAGTTTAGCTAAATTCGATGAAGAATATAAGGAAGCAAGGAAAAATATAAACATTGCCGTATTTACATTAAGGCTGAAGCCAAACGAGCGTATTTTTTTGAGTTGTGAGTCGCGTAATTTCTGCTGCATTTGTTTTCATACAAAAGTCCTGTTTGATTCACACGGCGACGCAAAATGAGTTGTCTGTTTTCGTTGAAAGTAGATTACGCGACTCATTTTTCGCGACTCACACTCAAAAAATTACGCTCGTTTGGCCTCAGCCTAAGTATGGTTTTTTACTGGTGGTAAAAAACTAGTGTTTCTTTAAAAGTTTTTAGATGTTAAACATTTTATAAATATCTCGTAGCGACTGAACGCATGGGGGATAATAATGTTTCATACCTGTAATTTTGCGGCGACCGACGCTCGACGTTTTGCAAGCGGTTTGAATTTTAAATGCAATCTTGCTTGATTTCTGTTCCGATATGGCATGGCATCGGCATCGTACACAAAATCCTTTGACGTTATTGTGAAATAAAATAAGCTTTCGTAAGATTAAGGTTACGACGAATGATTTATTTCTATTTGCGTAACCAAACAAAATACACTATTTACACACAAGCCTCTATACCACATTTTGTCAGATTCTCTTACTACAAATTAAACACATTAATATCGACTGCCTGAACAATTCGCACCTCACAAGTAATATAGTTGCAACTCAAAAACAATGATTTTGAGATATCGCGTTTTGAAGTTTTAAAAAATCGTACCGTCTAAAATATTGACAGTAATGTCTTAACTTAAATGCAAATATATAGGTATATCGCTTGGCTATGAATATTTCCTATTCTAGTTAGTTTATAGTAAATAGCTTTCTTAAAATGAATATTATTTTAATAACACTCAGAGTTACAACTGTATTGCTTATCTATTCAGGTACTTTTTTGAAATATAACTATATTGCCTGTTTTAAAAACTAACTTTTGTGCGTTTCGACGGTTATAATTAACGTTTTAATGTACATTTTCCTAGTGTTTCAGAAGTTATAATGCGTTTTATGAAGGTAACCTGTATTTCTCGTAAATTAAATTCAAAAAATGTTATAACAAAATACTATGTATATTTAAAAATCAACAGTAGCTAAACAAAAAATAAGAAACCGAAGAGAAATAGTAAGTACTTTACCACAGTTTAGGTACCTAATTATCAAAAATGTAGAAGAGCAAAATACAACTACTAAACTAGCATCATCATCTCTGGCGTTGGACGTCCACTGTCGGACATAGGCCTCCTTCAAAGATTTCCATGTATTGTGGTTGGAGGCGGCCTGCATCTACTACTACCTGCAGTTCTGCAGATCTGCAGTTTTTACAAGGTCGTATGTATATTGTCGGTGGACGTCCAACGCTGCGCTTGCCGGTCCGTGGCCTCCTCCTGAGAACTTTTTGGCTCCATCAGCCATCTGTTCTGCGTGCTATATGGCCTGCCAATTGCCGCTTCAACGTGCGAATCCGTTTGGCTGTAACCCGAGTTCTACGTATCTCCTCATTTCTGATTCAATTCCGCAGTGAAACCCCAAGCACAGCCCTCTCCATTGCTCGTTAAGCTACTCTGAGGCCAATAGTGAAGAACCACGTATTGATTGAAGACTTTTTTCTTAATGAATTGACGTATTTTGGATGAAAAGCTAAGTGGCGTTTTTAAACAAACACTTCAAAATTTCGATGTACCGATAGTCAATTCGGCATCGCTGGAGAGACTCGAGCTCCTCCCATGTTTCAATTGAATCGAAGGCTTTCTCATAGTCCACAAACGCGAAACAAAGCGTCAAGTTATATTCTTCGGTCTTCTGTATGACTTGCCGCAACGTGTGTGTGTTTGGGAGGCTGAAAGTCATCCTGCAAACCTGCGATCGAGACAATTCGTGATAATTCTTGAAAACTGCTTTTAAACAATGTTTATTAGCTGTTCTTGCTGTTGAGCCATGTTTATTAAACATGGTTCAACAGCAAGAACAGCAACACCACGCTCTTGTTCCATGCTTCTGCCGTAATACCTTCGAGCAAGACGAGCTTTTGAAGGACTTTAATTACCGGTGATACACCCGCTTTCAAAAGCTCTTGAAGTTATTCCGTCTTCGCCCGGCGCCTTGTTGAGAACAACTTGTTGTTCTTAAGCTGCTTCAGGGCCACCCTGATCTTGTACGGGTATCAAGTTTATTGGAAAAAGGCCAGGTCAAGAGTACCATAAACCGACGAGCTTGCATGAAGAATGTGATGAGAGTGAATGAAGCCAAAGAAGTGTGTCAGGATCGTAGCAAGTGGAGATCTGTGGTCTCTGCCTACCCCTATGATGGGAAACAGGCGTGAGTTTATGTATGTATGTACCTAATTTATTTTGAAATAAACAATTAGCTGTCACTGTTTTATTGCATCGGTAATGTATGCTGAATTTCAGCTCAATCGGACACAAGAAAATGACAGACAGACACTGAAACAGGTGAAGCTAAATAAAAACTTGTAAAAATATGCACAGGCAATAGAGTTACATTTAGAAATAAGCAATACCTCGAAGAATTTATGCGATAATCTTAACAGGTCATATAGTGTTAACTCAAACAAAATTGCGGCAATATAGTTGTAAGTTGAAATGTTTTTCGTAAAAGTCTATTTAAAGGAAATTACTAACAAGCAATACAGTTACAACTCTTAATGTGAACCTCATGGCTTATTTTTATTGACAGGCAATACAGTTACAACTAGATAATACAACTATATTGATTACTTATTTACTATGTTTTTGTATCCAAGCTAACACTCCAATGTTTTATTTTGAGATGTGACAGGCAAAACACGTCTGGCACGAGTGGTGACTTATTCAACAGGGATTCAACTTTAGATGTAACTATCCTACTTGACAAATTAATGAACGAGATGGATAGTCAATAAAGAGTTTTAGTGCTACCATTTAGCGATAAAAAGAGGTAAAAATGTAAGGGTCTCACCAGTCGATAGAGAAAAAAAAATTGTATTTAATGGCATACTTAGCTCAATATTGCAAAATTTTGAGTTGCAACTATATTACTTGTGAGGTGCGAATTGTAATCAGTGCAGATTTTTGACACGGTTAAGGTATAGAGGTACTCTTTCATTTTAGTTTAACTTTTCATAAAAGAAAAGTCACGATTTTAACTTATAGTGATCCCACGTCAGCGTTGGCTGAAGGCTTTATAAAAAGGTATGGTTTAGCAAATATTTTATTTATCGAGCTACAAATGGTATATTTTGGTCACGCTCTACAAAATACGGTACCATTGGCTTGGACCCGTTTTCAAGTGAGAAATCACGTAGGTACCCACGTCAATAATGGACTATTCACTGGTTGATTGAATTCTTCAGGTCCTCAGATTCGTATTCAAGACCAGACCCTTGTGGATTTATATTTATAAGATATGTTGGATACACGAGCTTTTTGACGTGCTAGTCATTCTGTTTGAAATTCCTATTGACCGATTTTTCTTGAATTTATGAATGAAGAGTATTCTATAAGCTCGGTAAAGCTTGGATACAACTTATGGAAAAAAATGAAGTGTCCGGGAAAACTTTTATGTTTGTTCGACGATCACTTTCAAAAAATTACGATGGTCTAGTCGTCATGGAAATTGCATTGTAATTCGTGATGTTTATGTGTTTTCGTCACGTAGTAGTAAGGAAAGGCGATGACAGCTTGGAGAATCTCATCGTGGTTGGGAACACAGACGGAAAACGCTCGCGTGGTCGATCCCCAACTCGATGGACGGATCAAATCAAAGAATCATCAGCCGTCATGTTCCACAACGTTGTGAGAGATGCGATGAATAGAAGCCGATGGAGACAGATCATCCAAGCTAGATGCAGACCACCCGATGATGACCACGATCCTCAGTCATAAGGGGCCGACTACAGAGAGAGAGAGAGAGGTGTTTTCTAGTTTTTTAATTTTATCTATAAAGAGAAACATGACAGGTCTCGTTCGGGGTAGCAACTAGTAAAATAATATAAAAATAGAGGCTTAAGTAACTAGTACACTCGTGTACAATGGCCTCATAAAATGGCTTAGAAACTTGAGCACTGTTTCGACACTCGCAGTTTTTGTAGAGCAATCTGGAGAGGCATTCTCGCTCTCATTAAGTTTAACTATTCGTCGAGGGAGCTTCCGCAGAACAATCCTGCTGATGTGACCGACATGCCAGGAAACTATTGTGCCTGGAAGGATTATTTACTTTGATTTTCTTAGTGACATTGTATTGAATACTGTCACAAATAACGTAGAGTTTACATTGCAAACATTTTAAAGATTTTTTTATATCTATGGGTTTTTAGTTTAGGTGTGTTATGTTTCTGTGTGTTTATTTTATTTGTGTAAATAGAACATCCATAATAATCAATTAAGTATGAATATTTTAATTTTTTTTATTATAAGTAAGTATCCCAAAAATGTAATTTGGACGCGATTTAAAAACCTTTATTGCAAAACTGCATTTGCTAAATATTGCAGCATTCTGAAAAAAACTGATTGTGAACAGTGTAATACATTTTTAGCAACATTTTAGTGCAACCTTAAAAGGATCTAAATTGTACTCCACTATCCATTCATTTTGGGATTGTCACTCATTCATTACCTAACCTGATTCTTGATTTGATGTGTCAGTGACAGTGATCAAACAAAACTTATAATATATTGAAAATAGATGCTTAAAACTTTTTAATCTAGAGCCATCAGAACCGCAATATTATTTAAATATAATAATTGCCTTAATTATTTGACATTCATGCAGGTTTGTACTAAGGATTAAAGGTCTAAGACCAAAACAAGTTCGAAACGGAAGAGTACAAAAGGGTAATTTCGGTTAGCCTGCGGTGAACTTTCAGAAACAGGGATAGAAAAGTATGAAAATGCCTCCAGCCGTCATGTAGCGGCTTTTTGGTAAACTGAACAACAAACTTGAAATTACAATTTCAACGTTTTGATTAATTTAACTGTTATACAATATTCTTTATCCTGTCCTAGACCTAAATGTCTTAAAAAAAAACTTTACAAACGACTGTTCAACATCAATCGACTTAAGATTTTACTTGAAGTAAGACAAAGTGCAAAAGAAGACATTAATCAAGTCCCCGAGCAGAAGGCTCATCCAGGTGAATTTATCCGTGTCGCTCCCAGTTTACGGTCAATTAAACGAAAGAACTTATCCCAACTTTGATGTACCGTCGACCTGGAACTAATTAGAATTAGGCGCAAACGGCCACCCGCCGCAGCTTTGTCTAAGGCCTGCCGACTGTGAGACGTGGCCGCGTTTATATCATTCCTCACATGGGTCAATCTTCAGAATCAGCGTGTTTGGTTGATCACTATGGTATAACTTGTTAAACTTTCGCGATTTGTTATTAATTATCATTATGATCACTATGGTGCTTTTTAAATATCGATATTATTGCTTTTCTGTATTTTTATTTCGAGAAGGAGGTGTCTAAATAAGCATATTTTCATATTGGCCCCTGAAGGGGCAGAAAAGCAACAATATGGATATTTGAGGGGCGCCATAGTGATCAACCAGGTGCGCTGATTCTGAAGATTGACCCGTTATGCAATCTATACCTACACATAAAAATCGATGTGTATGGACTTAATTTACTAAATTTCATCAAAATTGGTCACGCCGATTAAATTTTCAGGCATTCTTCAGATTAGCCCCAGAGGTATTCGTGTGATGTTTGGTAGCGATCAGATTAACAGTAACCCCGTGCGAAGCCGGGGCGGGTCGCTAGTTGAATTATAAAATATAACGTAGGTAATCATTTTCTAGAGATTTGATAGTTGAGTGGGTTAGTACCTCGACTTTCGATCCGAAGGTTGAACGATTCAAAAATGTATGTTTCGTTTCGAATGTTTTTATACGCCCACTGACACGAAGTCAAACGATGGAGGAAAACATCTTGAGGCAACCAGTTAGTGGCTTTGAAGCCTAACACGCAAAGAGTGTAACAGTGTTATATGGTTACATCGCCATCTATTGGCGCATTGCAAAACTAAAACCTTGACTTGTTTGTGCGCAAGAGTTCATCAGCTAACAAGTGCCAAACTTTTCACCTAGATGGCGGTGCGCTTAGTTGTACATCTCTCAATAACTTTGACCTTTTGTTAGTAAATATTTAAATTACAAAATTATTAGCTGAATTTAGATAATTCATTTGCGATTTTTGGTGCATTTTAAAAATCAAAATTAACTTAGTAAATAAATACCAAAGACTAGATTTTTTTTTGTTTGTTATTATTTTTTTGTTTTACGGATGTCAACGTCTTGTCAATATGGCTGTCAACGAAGAGGTTAGTGTTGGACAGAGGTCGGTGAACTTGGTATCGAAGATTCTGTTTGAAAGTTTTGGAAAATCAAAAGTTGTTTTTTTTTACAGGCGAAATCTTATTTTGTTGTAGGTTTTCTATAATAGGTGAGTTTCAGGCGATCGTTGTCTTTTTCATGTGTGCTACGCCTCCCGACATAAGGGGTTTTTGAAATAATAACTAGGTAGACCCAAAAGGTCAAGGGTCACATCGAACCAAGCTACGTCTTGGATGTTGGAAAAGCAACGCGCCTCACTAGAGAGATCCAAAGCTTTCTTTTTCAAGCTGGGGACTGCGGAGGGCAGTCCCCATGACAAGCATTCAGTAATTTTTGCTGTTTTTGACTCGGTCTGGTGGATAGATCCTCTTCTATTTTGAAGAATATAAAGCTAAGGATTAATTGCGAGAGAGATATTGGTGAGTATAGGCAAGGGAGCTCCAGTTTCAAAGGGGTCGAGAGTTTGTAATCCGACGCCATTTCGCTTGTTTGTATAACGTTTTTGTATCTTTGTTTTAGAACATTTGGTGATAGAGAAATATTTTGAAGAAACCTTATTTCCATTGGACAATTGTTGCGGAGTATATTTTGAGGAGATCGGAAACGATTGCAGCATTAGTTTATCCGGGTGAGTGCCACGTGTCTGTAATCCGCAATTATCTCCATCATCATGTTGTGTTTTCACTTGAATGTGGCGGGCAGGTGTGGTGCACAAATGAGGGCATGCTTGCATTTAGTAATTTAATATATAACATTTCAGGTTGGAGCCCGGTCCTTGGGCAGGGATAACATCTTACATCCAGCACATCCCGGTCTGCGAGTGGTGAGCCGAGAGGTCGACTCCTATCATCCAGGACCGCATTTTAACGATCATGTCCTCGGCCACGGCATCCCACTCCAATTAATCGCATCAGGTGACCTTATTCCAATATTTTGGCTCCGTTCTATTGAAATTTATTTATTCCTTCGGTACTGCTCCATCAAAATTTTACAGCGTATTTAATATAGGGAGAGTTTTGTGCATAAGACAAGGTTAGTAGGTATTTTGGTCATTGTCTAAATTTAATTGTCATTCTACACATAGATCTATGGTGTTAGGGTTTTATTATAGTTCAGGTTTGAAACCTGGTTGTTGTTTATTTGGGTAGTGTTGTACTTAAATAATACAGTTAAGTTAGTAGGTAAATAGAATAGTGTTCAATATTTCTCTCACAATTTTTATTTATTTTGGTGCAAGCTTTGTTGCACACCGTGGCTGCCCTCTTCTGGGGTTATTGTTATGCCTGTGTTTAGTTGCTTCTAAAGTCATTAGAATTGTATAGATTTTCTTGTTTGGGTAATAGGCTATCCCACAGATAGGTAGGTTCTTTACTAACCAGGGTCCTCAGGCGTGGGGAGGACGTGCTGTGGGAAGTGCATAAAAATTTTCTTTTGTCATTATTTGAACTTAACTTAAATTCCTTATTTGTCATGTTTAGACTCACTTTGTTTGCTTCACAAAATTAAAATTAGAATCATAATCTTACTGCTAGAAAATAAAACAACGTGCTTATTGCATACCTCGCTTCATTTAATAAACAGGTTATATTGTAACAACATCTGTATCGTTTCATTCTACTTTATCATTGTGTTTAGGACATTCGAGCTTTTGTCCTCATAGGTATCCAAAGTATAAAGCTCGTGGCGCCCATACCATTCTTCCTGTAGTTCTAGCATAATTTAAGAACCCAGACTAGCCAGGCATACCATCTTTGAAAAACCAGACAGATCACTTTTATAGGTTACAATTGGCGCCTCAACTAGAGGGCTCAGGAAGATTTGGTTGTTTAGTTTAGTAGGTATATTGTTTTGAAACCTTGTATTTGAAATTTTGTCTTAGTGACCTTGTCTTTTGCACAACTCTCATTTAGTCTCAGTATTGTGTACCGCTAGTATTATAATATAGCATATTATTATGTAGTAGTGTTGGAAATTGTAATTAGTAACTTTGATTTAGCCGTAGTATAGTTATACGGATAAAGTTATTTATTTAAGAGGAATTTGTTAGTATTGGATACAGTATTGCAAAGCTGTGTTCATGAACATAAGTTTGTTATGTAGGTACATACTGCACTCTACTCTCTCTATTTATTCTCGCTTAAAATGAGTACTAATTTAGATGTTTGATTGTATTTTTTTTTTGGTCAAAGAAAAATTTGTCTTTGAAGTTTTGGAATTTTAACTGGTTTTGAAATTTAAAATGTTTTTTTTTTAAATAAATAGCCGTGATTTAAATGTGGTGGAACAATTTTTGGATTGATGGTTTGAGACACAGGTTTGAGATGGTTTGTTTGGTTTTGGTTTTTGTGGATATGTGCAATTTTGTTTGTTGTTCAGTTCGGACATTCTAGGCTCTGAACATGGTATTGTAAAGCCGTGTGTATAGGTTTGAGCTGAGATTGTTTTGAATTTTTTTTTGGGTTGTTTTGTACACAGTATTGTAAAGCTGTGTACTCACACATAAAAAGGTTGTCGGGGTCTCTGTCTTCGGTCCTTTGTGAGCTCTGAAGAATCACATATTGTCAAAGTGTGATTCTGCATATAAGGAGATGAGGAGGAGAATCAGCGCCGTCGTTTGATGGTGTTGGACATGGCACCTTATAGATTTTCATTTGTTGGTCTTTGTTTGTTTTTTTTATTTTGTTTTGATGGTTAGGTACTTCAAACAAAGGAGCGGTGGAAGTAACTCCTTCAAATAAATAAGCCTATGCTAGGGCGGTTGTTGGGAACCCTTTTACAAAGCCTTATTCCAACATTCTCACCTAAATTTTGTTTTTGTTTATTGTTTGTTTGGCATTTGGTTAGGTACTTCAAACAAAGGAGCGGTGGAAGTAACTCCTTCAAATAAATAAGCCTATGCTAGGGCGGTTGTTGGAAACCCTGTTACAAAGCCTTATTCCAAAATTCTTGTCTAAATTTTATTTGTTTTGTGGATTTGTTTGGTATCGTGTTCGTTTGCTTTTATGTTGGAATGATGAATCGTAGGATAGCAAGTCACTGACAATTTTAGTAGCTTACCCCATAGAAGACATGTAAAACTCTTTTTCTTTTTTTTTTTATATTTTTTTCTTTTGTTCCTTAGCAAAGCGGTAATGTAACAGTGTTATATGGTTACATCGCCATCTATTGGCGCATTGCAAAACTAAAACCTTGACTTGTTTGTGCGCAAGAGTTCATCAGCTAACAAGTGCCAAACTTTTCACCTAGATGGCGGTGCGCTTAGTTGTACATCTCTCAATAACTTTGACCTTTTGTTAGTAAATATTTAAATTACAAAATTATTAGCTGAATTTAGATAATTCATTTGCGATTTTTGGTGCATTTTAAAAATCAAAATTAACTTAGTAAATAAATACCAAAGACTAGATTTTTTTTTGTTTGTTATTATTTTTTTGTTTTACGGATGTCAACGTCTTGTCAATATGGCTGTCAACGAAGAGGTTAGTGTTGGACAGAGGTCGGTGAACTTGGTATCGAAGATTCTGTTTGAAAGTTTTGGAAAATCAAAAGTTGTTTTTTTTTACAGGCGAAATCTTATTTTGTTGTAGGTTTTCTATAATAGGTGAGTTTCAGGCGATCGTTGTCTTTTTCATGTGTGCTACGCCTCCCGACATAAGGGGTTTTTGAAATAATAACTAGGTAGACCCAAAAGGTCAAGGGTCACATCGAACCAAGCTACGTCTTGGATGTTGGAAAAGCAACGCGCCTCACTAGAGAGATCCAAAGCTTTCTTTTTCAAGCTGGGGACTGCGGAGGGCAGTCCCCATGACAAGCATTCAGTAATTTTTGCTGTTTTTGACTCGGTCTGGTGGATAGATCCTCTTCTATTTTGAAGAATATAAAGCTAAGGATTAATTGCGAGAGAGATATTGGTGAGTATAGGCAAGGGAGCTCCAGTTTCAAAGGGGTCGAGAGTTTGTAATCCGACGCCATTTCGCTTGTTTGTATAACGTTTTTGTATCTTTGTTTTAGAACATTTGGTGATAGAGAAATATTTTGAAGAAACCTAATTTCCATTGGACAATTGTTGCGGAGTATATTTTGAGGAGATCGGAAACGATTGCAGCATTAGTTTATCCGGGTGAGTGCCACGTGTCTGTAATCCGCAATTATCTCCATCATCATGTTGTGTTTTCACTTGAATGTGGCGGGCAGGTGTGGTGCACAAATGAGGGCATGCTTGCATTTAGTAATTTAATATATAACATTTCAGGTTGGAGCCCGGTCCTTGGGCAGGGATAACATCTTACATCCAGCACATCCCGGTCTGCGAGTGGTGAGCCGAGAGGTCGACTCCTATCATCCAGGACCGCATTTTAACGATCATGTCCTCGGCCACGGCATCCCACTCCAATTAATCGCATCAGGTGACCTTATTCCAATATTTTGGCTCCGTTCTATTGAAATTTATTTATTCCTTCGGTACTGCTCCATCAAAATTTTACAGCGTATTTAATATAGGGAGAGTTTTGTGCATAAGACAAGGTTAGTAGGTATTTTGGTCATTGTCTAAATTTAATTGTCATTCTACACATAGATCTATGGTGTTAGGGTTTTATTATAGTTCAGGTTTGAAACCTGGTTGTTGTTTATTTGGGTAGTGTTGTACTTAAATAATACAGTTAAGTTAGTAGGTAAATAGAATAGTGTTCAATATTTCTCTCACAATTTTTATTTATTTTGGTGCAAGCTTTGTTGCACACCGTGGCTGCCCTCTTCTGGGGTTATTGTTATGCCTGTGTTTAGTTGCTTCTAAAGTCATTAGAATTGTATAGATTTTCTTGTTTGGGTAATAGGCTATCCCACAGATAGGTAGGTTCTTTACTAACCAGGGTCCTCAGGCGTGGGGAGGACGTGCTGTGGGAAGTGCATAAAAATTTTCTTTTGTCATTATTTGAACTTAACTTAAATTCCTTATTTGTCATGTTTAGACTCACTTTGTTTGCTTCACAAAATTAAAATTAGAATCATAATCTTACTGCTAGAAAATAAAACAACGTGCTTATTGCATACCTCGCTTCATTTAATAAACAGGTTATATTGTAACAACATCTGTATCGTTTCATTCTACTTTATCATTGTGTTTAGGACATTCGAGCTTTTGTCCTCATAGGTATCCAAAGTATAAAGCTCGTGGCGCCCATACCATTCTTCCTGTAGTTCTAGCATAATTTAAGAACCCAGACTAGCCAGGCATACCATCTTTGAAAAACCAGACAGATCACTTTTATAGGTTACAAGAGTACTCCTGCGAAATCGGGACATATGCCATTGTATTTGGAAGTGCCTCAAGATCTGAGAGTCAACTGCCTCTTAACATTTTCTAAACTACTAGTTGCGAAGACCCACCGTATGCGGCACATTCACCGAATAAATCATTGACGATGACTGCTCACCTGTTTTACAGTGTTCAATACTTTGAATTCAATTATTAATGAAAAGCATTACTTAGCTTGTCGCTCTTTTGTCACCTTGTTCACTACCTTTTATGATAGAACAGTAAGATGGGGGGTCACCATTTTATAGCAAAACTTATTCGAGCAAGCTGAGAATTCATTTAAATCTGGGACTGCAGTCAGAGTTTTGAAGAGGAATATTTTAAATCACTTGGAGCACGGTTGAGGAGATCATTTTTCGACTGATATAAGTATGGAGTAAAATTCAAAACTATTTCATCACATCATGGCAATAATACCGCAAATAAATAAGTATTCTTTCAGTTATCTTTAGACATCTCAAATTACATGCTTTGCTTAGCTCAGAACTGCACAGAACACTGTGTGAAATGTTTACCAATAAAACACAACAAAATACTTTTTTAAAGACTTTCTTAGTCCCAAACTTAGACTCTGAAGTGCGAAATTAATACTTGGGTAGGTACTTGTAATTGTCTATGTCCAGCAATGGAATGAAAAAGGCTGCAAGTGGTGATATAAAGAAATCCTAGCAAAAAAATCTGAAAACGGGAAAGTGACTTACCGTTTACGTTCCACTAGTGGTGTGAAATGATTTCATAGTGTTGACTTAAGAGCCAGTATACAATTTCGCACTCGACAAAATCAGCGCTCGGAGGGACAAAAGTTGCTAAATTCTAACACCCAATGAACAGCGCTCCGTTTCTTAGACTAAACGGTTTTGGTAATTTTCATGTGATTGATTTATTTGAGATAGTAAAAATACTTTTTGGGTAGGTACTTAGGTAGGTACCTATAGGTATAACACAAAACAAAGTCGGGTTAGTTACACTTTGAATACAAATAATTACAAAAAAATAAATGTTTGTTTTTTTGTCCCATAAACCATATTGTGCTGATCTGATGGAGTCAGGAGCTTTTCAACAGAACTCTTCAGTAAATAGTCCGATTGAGTTGAAACTTGGATCTCAGCATGTCAGTCAAGTTCCGACTACAATGAAATAATATGGTGACAGCTAGCTCATCTGATGATGGAGTCAGGACCTGTTCCATGGAACTTTTTAATGATATGGGTATCAAATGACAGGGCTTGATGAGCGCAACACAATGCTGATCTGATGATGGAGCCAGGACCTGCTCCATGGAACTTTTTAGTGATATGGGTATCAAATGAAAGGGCTTGATGAGCGCAACACAATGCTGATCTGATGATGGAGTCAGGACCTGTTCCATGGAACTTTTTAATGATATGGGTATCAAATGAAAGGGTTTGATGAGCGAAACACAATTCTGATCTGATGATGGAGTCAGGACCTGCTCCATGGAACTTTTTAATAATATGGGTATCAAATGAAAGGGCTTGATGAGCGCAACACAATGCTGATCTGATGATGGAGTCAGGACCTGTTCCATGGAACTTTTTAATGATATGGGTATCAAATGAAAGGGTTTGATGAGCGAAACACAATTCTGATCTGATGATGGAGTCAGGACCTGCTTCATGGAACTTTTTAATGATATGGGTATCAAATGAAAGGACTTGATGAGCGCAACACAATGCTGATCTAATGATGGAGTCAGGACCTGCTCCATGGAACTTTTTAATAATATGGGTATCAAATGAAAGGGCTTGATGAGCGCAACACAATGCTGATCTGATGATGGAGTCAGGACCTGTTCCATGGAACTTTTTAATGATATGGGTATCAAATGAAAGGGTTTGATGAGCGAAACACAATTCTGATCTGATGATGGAGTCAGGACCTGCTTCATGGAACTTTTTAATGATATGGGTATCAAATGAAAGGACTTGATGAGCGCAACACAATGCTGATCTAATGATGGAGTCAGGACCTGTTCCATCGAACTTTATAATGATATGGGTATCAAATGAAAGGGTTTAATGAGCAAAACACAATGCTGATCTGATGATGGAATCAGGACCTGTTCCATGGATCTTTATAATGATATGGGTATCAAATGAAAGGGTTTTATGCGCGAAACACAAAGCTGGGTTAGGATTTACTTTTGACTTCGATTTTTGATGTTTGATTTTTCATTTTTAATCTTGATTTTAATTTTAAAATCAAAATCAAGAAATAAAAATCAAAATAAAAATCCGAGATCCGAGAATCGAGAAATGAGAAACAAGAATCAAGAATCACAAATCAAAAATTAAAAAATTGAAAATCAAGAATTAAGAATCCGAGATACAAGATCCGAGAATCGATAATCGAAAATTGAAAATCAAGAATCAAAATCAAGAATCAAGAACCCGATATCCAAGATCCGATAATCAAGAATTGAGACTCGAAAATCGAAAATCAAGAATCCGAGATCCGAGAATAGAGAAACTAAAATTGAAAATCAAGAATCAAGAATCAAAGTGAAAGTCAAAATCAAGAATCAAAGTCAAAGTAAACCCCGACCCAGCTTTGTGTTTCGCTCATCAAGCCCTTTCATTTGATACCCATATCATTGTAAAGTTCCAGGGAACAGGTCCTGACTCCATCATCAGATCAGCATTGTGTTTTGTTCATCAAGCCCTTTAATTTGATACCCATATCATTAAAGAGTTCCATGGAACAGGTCCTGACTCCATCATCAGATCAGCATTGTGTTGCGCTCATCAAACCCTTTCATTTGATACCCATATTATTAAAATGTTCCATGGAGCAGGTCCTGACTCCATCATCAGATCAGCATTGTGTTTCGCTCATCAAACCCTTTCATTTGATACCCATATCATTAAAAAGTTCCATGGAACAGGTCCTGACTCCATCATCAGATCAGCATTGTGTTGCGCTCATCAAGCTCTTTCATTTGATACCCATATCATTATAAAGTTTGATGGAACAGGTCCTGACTCCATCATCAGATCAGCATTGTGTTTCGGTCATCAAGCCCTTTCATTTGATACCCATATCATTAAAAAGTTCCAGGGAACAGGTCCTGACTCCATCATCAGATCAGCATTGTGTTGCGCTCATCAAGCCCTTTAATTTGATACCCATATCATTAAAAAGTTCCATGGAACAGGTCCTGACTCCATCATCAGATCAGCATTGTGTTGCGCTCATCAAGCCCTTTCATTTGATACCCATATTATTAAAAAGTTCCATGGAGCAGGTCCTGACTCCATCATCAGATCAGAATTGTGTTTCGCTCATCAAACCCTTTCATTTGATACCCATATCATTAAAAAGTTCCATGGAACAGGTCCTGACTCCATCATCAGATCAGCATTGTGTTGCGCTCATCAAGCCCTTTCATTTGATACCCATATTATTAAAAAGTTCCATGGAGCAGGTCCTGACTCCATCATCAGATCAGAATTGTGTTTCGCTCATCAAACCCTTTCATTTGATACCCATATCATTAAAAAGTTCCAGGGAACAGGTCCTGACTCCATCATCAGATCAGCATTGTGTTGCGCTCATCAAGCTCTGTCATTTGATACCCATATCATTAAAAAGTTCCAGGGAACAGGTCCTGACTCCATCATCAGATCAGCATTGTGTTGCGCTCATCAAGCCCTTTCATTTGATACCCATATCATCATAAAATTCCATGGAACAGGTCCTGACTCCATCATCAGATCAGCTCGCTGTCACCCTATTATTACATTATTAGTTACACAACAATTCAGATCATTATTCTGCTTTAACGGCCTTTTTAGCCCCGCAGAAAATATTTAAAAATAGGTAATTAATAACTTAGCAACCAATGTATCAAACGCTCCTATTTCGCTATATTCTTCGTAGCCGGCGACGTGCTTTGCGAGTCGACTCAGTGCGAGCTCCGGGATGCAAAGCGATACGTCCACCCCCTAGAAGCGCTCGGCGCGGTCTGCTTGCGTCGAGTAGATAGGGTAGTAGATACGACGCGTTTTAGGTTGTTTTAAAAGATTTTTCATTGCCAATTTTTTAATCTTTTTGCATTTTTTTTTTCAGAAAAGGATTGATTTTGAACTGAAGTTTATTTCTGTTTTGTTAATTTTACGAACAAGAGTTCTAAGTCAGTTCTAAGTAGCCAAAATCAAAAGCAATTCTTTGGCCGTTTTCTCGAAATTTGGACTAAGTTAAAGATTTTTTTACTCAAAAACTAAATAAAGGTAGTAAAAAGTGATCCATTTAATAGTTTGGTTGACTATCACAGCAAAACATCGTAATTTTTTTATACCATTTGGACGTCAAAATGATTCGTAAATATGGTGATTTCTAAACCTCTTACAGCAAAAATTCACAAAACAGTCGCCGGTTTGAGGTCGATTAATCAAAAAGAAATAATAAAAATACAAAAGTAGCTCATTTAATAGTACAAAATTGAAATGATATTTCATGCTGTGCCATAATTTTTTTATAAATACAGTGTTTTCATTGAAAAATCCTGCCCCAAAACATCACGTAAATCAGAAAATTTTGTCTAATGCCTCTTAAGTGATTGAATATCCAACATGTTTGCTCGTCGAACTCATTCCTTGGAGTGCCGTATGGAAATGAGTCGATGTAAATCGCCTGCAATCTCAGCCAATTCGTCTTTGACATCTTGACCTTATTTCCCACATGGATTTGAAATGAGTATGATTTTATGCTGGGTCCAATCGGGTGCGCTCGACTCGAATTGTGCTACGATGCATGAACTGGTTTTCATTTCCTAAATTATGTCAGAGTAAAATTCCATGAATAAACAGAAACATTTTTATGGCTTCGTGAATTAGGTACGCATCAATCATGTTGATTGTACTTGTACAATTGTACGTACATGCATGGGATGACAGAATGCAGGAAAGGTGAAACATAGCCGAAATCTTTTTTCTAAAGATCAACTATAAAACTTTGGGCCTTTTATTTCTAATACTATCTTATGTATGTTTCGTAATATAAAAGATCTCCTACTAATATACCCCCAGTTTCACAAAGATTTTTGATTTTATTATTCCATCAGACGTTAATTATCACTTTGATTACCAGTTCCTTTTGAAAGTAAATTAAAAAGAACAACTTTGTAAGCCCCTTCACGTTCAAAGCCGGGGGCAATATGTTGCAAGTAATTAAACGAACCATCTCGGGGGAAAGATTGCCTTTACTCACACTAGCACAATATCACCCCAATAAGATTTACTTAGCTTATACAGTGGCTTCTGAGACGATATTATCTCATAGATCAATAGTAACTAAAATCTGTGTTGCAGTGGGGTTTTTATTTTTGACAAAAGGTTTCATGAATAAATCATCAAGTAAGATGTAAAGGCCTATATTTTTTTAAAGTTTACAAGGCATTGCCTGATGTTATTAAAATATATTATGCTATGTAAATTGAGATCTAGAAATACAAAACTTAAAAAGAAGTAGCTTAACCGGGTGTATTCAAGATTAATTTCAAGCGTGGGTTTCAGTTAAAAGTGCTTAAAAAAAGATTTGCAGTTAAGTGTCGTGTGAGCACAATGGGCAAGTTTGGTTAATATGAAAAGGCACTAAATGTTGCCAACATTTAGTGCCTTTTCATACGTCCCGGTTTGCCGGGTAGCCGATGGCGGCGAAGTGTATGGGCAATAGGCATGTTCGGTAACTTTCATACGTACTATTAAATTATTGCATACAAACGCCCTTAATGTGCAAACAATAAAGTAGTGTTATAAATATACAGGGTGTGGCAAATTCTTGGTCACTGAAGGGTAGCTACCTTTTCTCTTGTAGTTAGAAAGTTTTGTTCTTAGGAAACTTCAGTTTTATTTTGAAGAAAATAATAATTGCATTTTTAGATTTTTGAAAAAAAGTACAGTTAGCCTAAAAAATTACATTTGTCAAAAAAAACAAGTTGGTCTTAATCGACTCTATTTCCCACCAGGAACACTTCTCCCAAAGTAACTTATCAAATCAAATCGTAAGTTTTTGCAATAATTCAAAAAAACACATCCCATACATTTTCTATGAAATTAAGAGTTGTAAACATTACAGTGCCACTTAATTGATTATTCTTAATTTAATTTCGTAACTACTCCGGTAAGCTGGGAGGCTATTGTAAAGCGCGTATTTAAATTTAGAACAAAGTGCTTCGCTGCAGATGTACAGTCAGCGTCATCAATCGGTATCCCCCTATTGATTTTAACAAGGACCCTTTTCATTTCAACTTTGGATTTCAGTCGGATTTGCTAGTATAGGAACTCGAGCGAAATTAGATATCCATAAGTATACTAGCAAATCCGACTGAAATCCAAAGTTGAAATGAAAAGGGTCCTTGTTAAAATCAATAGGGGGATACCGATTGATGACGCTGACTGTACAAATGGTATGCTCCATGCATACCAACATCTCTTGCGGCTCCGTCTGAAGCGCCTAAGGCTTTACAATAGCCTCCCAGCATGCCGAAGCAGTTACGAATTTAAATTAATAACCATCGAATAAGTGGCACTATAATGTTTACAACTATTAATTTCATAGAAAATGTATGGGATGTGTTTTTTTGAATTATTACAAAAACTTACGATTTGATTTGATAAGTTACTTTTGGAGAAGTGTTCCTGGTGGGAAATAGAGTCGATTAAGACCAACTTGTTTTTTTTGACAAATGTAATTTTTTAGGCTAACTGTACTTTTTTTCAAAAATCTAAAAATGCAATTATTATTTTCTTCAAAATAAAACTGAAGTTTCCTAAGAACAAAACTTTCTAACTACAAGAGAAAAGGTAGCTACCCTTCAGTGACCAAGAATTTGCCACACCCTGTATATATATACTGTAGATGCGATGTATATAAATCTATATATATCGCATAGACCAAGAAATATATATACCTATTTCTTGGTCTATGCGCAGTAAATAGATCATGAACATTGTATTACATAGGTACAAAGAGAAGCAATTTGCCAACTACAGTGCAACATAAAAGTTACAGACAACAAATAGTGGGTATTGGAGCACGCCTAGCCGCACAATGTAGAACTAATAAAACCAGCGTAAAACAAACATGCAATCAAACTACGAGCTTTGTAATTCCACAGATACCGCTCTCACACAGACCACTAGTTAATTACAATATATTGCAGAATAGGTCATGTTCTTGCAGAATTAATACTAAGTACTAGGATTTGTTTATTATTTCGTCTTATTAACGCGTTCGCTGCCTTGCCTTGTTATAAAACGGTGGTGCCTTTTTCGAAGAAAAGGCCGCAGGAACGCCGTAACTACGTCCTTCATGTGCGTCGGTGACATTGAACGTGTTAATATAATGCGTTGTCACTACATCGGAATTTTCCACAGAATTGAGAATAAGACTAGAACTAGTAAGTAGGCGGGGCCCGCGTAGCACCAAGTAAGCGCATTGCGCGCACTTCAACCTCCGCATACTTCAGTCGTGTTTGACGTCTTTCACAAGGAACATAGGTAGGAAAAATCAGAAAAAAATAGAAAAATGCCGTATTGTGCTATTATAAGCTGCAAAAACGATAGCCGCACCAAAAATGTAACAAAAGGGAGCATATCGTATCACCGGTAAGTATTATTTTATTGTTTTAAAGCGGTTTTGTTTGGTTTGTTTACAATTCAAAACCGTCAAACAAAAATAGACTGTGAACATTATTAGTTAAGGTCGCGTTTCTCATAAACCTCAACTTTCGCTACTCAATTAGGGATGTTACCCCATTATACTGATGAATGTGTTATCGAATACTTTATTGGTTATGATCATGTAAATAGTATTAAGGCGTTGATTTTTTTTTGCAATAGTGATGATTTTATTCTGAACTGGCTGACGCCCGCGGCTTCACCTGCGTGGACTACTTTTTTGTTTATCCCACGGGAACTGTGCCTTATTTCGGGATAAAAAGTAGCCTATGTCCTATTCCCGGTCATTATCTATCTATGTTTCAAATTTCAGCAAATCGGTTCAGTGATTGTCGAGTTATAGAGGAACAAACATACAAACATCCAAACTTTCGCATTTATAATATTAGTGTGATTCGTATGATTTATTTACTATTCTTATTCTTTTCTTATTCTTATTTAAGACTTATGGTGCCCGCCCAGTGGCTGGGTAAGATGAAAATTAGAAATATTTTGAAGAAATAACGTAAAATCTTCTGGTTTCAGTTTTGCCAAGGCACCAGATAAAAAAAAATATGGATAGATGCAACTGTACCTACACCATAAAAAGAAAACACAAGAAGAAAAAAGAACCATTATTTTAAACAGTGATAAAATTTACGAGTTGTAAACCTTTGATTGTGTAAATAAAGAAAGAAAGATAAGAAAAGCTTTTTATTTCGACCACCAGAAATATAACCTGACGTGCTACCTAGGAAGATTAAACTGAGCGTGCTACCGATCTTTACACATCAGTAGGTTGGTAATAATAATCGATTTCGATACGTCTTGTATTCTCATTGGCACATCACTAATCGAGTAGCAAGTATAGTCATTGTATTATCAATCTTATATCTGGTAAATATAAGATTGATAATAAAAGACTAACTGATAGCGCCATCTCTCGTCAAGTAGCTTGTTTTGTTGTCATTCAAGTAACAGCCATTGCATTATCAATCCTATTCCGACGTGTTAGAGACTAAAAGGAAAAAAATACTGAATGAAAATGTTTCGCAAAGCGCCATCTTTTGACAAGTAGCAGTACTGTTTATTTTATTAAGTTTAGAACCATGTTCCGATAGGCCTAAGGTTTATTATCAATAAAATTAGTTTTATGGTTTTAGGTCCTTTTTAAGGTTCTCTTTCGACCAATCATAACTTTTATTTCTAAGTGTGTTTTATTTTACGTGTGTGAGTTTGGCGACACTGGTTCTCTTAGTAATAAGTCAACATGCTGCTTCTACTTGCGTAAGCGAGCGATTCTGTGTTCTGTGGAATTTTCAACAAAACGCATTTTTTTTAATTAAAGAAAAAAAGAAGACTGAAAGTTGATTAAGTAAGTACTTTTTTGTTTTTATTTTATGTACGCCGGCGTCGATTGCTATCCCCGTAACTAGCTAACGTGGTGGATCGATTTCAATAGTTTTTTTTGGGTAAATAATTTTATGCAATAATTCAAAGGTTCCTTAAGTTTAGTTCCTGGAAGAAAGCCTCTATTCCACTAAGTTCAACTCAAAGTTCAACGAGTAGAACTATTTAATTGATTTTTTTCTACCTTTTACGTAAAAGCAAAATCCATCAGTTATAATTCCGAAGTTATTCCCGAATAACTTTTAGTTACCCCGGTAACTAAAAGCCTTTGGTTCTTAAAGTTGAAACATTTTTACTAAAGTCTAACGGCATTAATCAAATTCAGCTGTCAATATTTTTTTCTTGTCACTCACCATGTCATTGAGAAGAAATGACAACAGATTTAGGGGCAGTTTTAGTGATAACAAGCTTATTAGTACATTATGATTAAGACTACCTACAATAGTTTTCTGTCCAGTAACAATTTTCAAATGGCCGTTTATAAACCTTTTAAATCATGTCCAAAATAATGATCGAAAGCCGATTTGTTCCAATAATGTTCAACTAGGAGCGAAGTTGCGAACAGCTACAATATGATAAAGCTCCTAGCTCTACTAATCTTTCCTTCACTGCACCGTGCCTCACGAAGTTTAAGGACCAGAATCCCTAAAATTGCAACATTTCGTGTCCAAATTACTCTATCTTACTGTGGTCTATCCTACACTGTATGGTATTGAATTCACCGAGCTCAAAACACGAATTAATTTAAAATCCTCGATAGAATTTTTGCCAAACATAGCTCTGAATATTGAGACATCCAAATGTGGGAGAAATACCCTGATTGAATGTATTTCGATATTATGGTCAACATAATTATTGCTTCACTTACTTATATCAACAAAAGCACTGAGCCTTTTTTTTTCAGACAAGCTTTTTATTTTTTAATTAAGTATATTTATAAAACATCAATTTCAAAGCTTATTGAAAATTCGTAGCTTTATGCCGCATTCTTCTTTCTCGCTACGTGTATATTTAGCATCACGTTCACGTTTGCTAGATGGGTTGTCTGGCCCTTAACAGAAACTCGTATATAAAATGTAGAGGCGTAGGTATAGTTGCATGTAACCGCAAAGCCGATAGCAAGCCGATAAGCCTCGTCCAACGCCGACACTGCCTTCGCTGATAGAGATGCCTGGGAAAGGAGACGGATTATTTTTTATCAATTTTAAGCTATTTTCTTAAAATTAAACACTTTTTAAGTTTTTTTTATTTATTTATTTAGATTAAGTAAACAGAAAATAAAGTTTAAGAATAAGCATTGCAAAAACCATGTGACGGTTTAAATAACCATCTAAATAACAGTATCTAATAACGGTCTAAATAACCATAAAATTTGAGAGTTTCCCTCGATTTCCATGGGATCCCCTCATCATCCTGATTTGGTGATGATGGGACCACCTCGCGAGTATACCCTTTGTAAAACAAAAAGAATTTTCAATATCGGTTCACAATTGACGAAGAAATCGGTGAACATACTCGTACATAAAAACCTACCGCCGAACATAGAACCTCCTCCTTTTTGGAAGTCGGTTAAAAAGGAACAAAATGCCTTGTTGTTAAAAAAAAAGCTGGAGTAGATTTCCTTTCATCGGTACCCAAGAACCTGATATAGAAGGTTCTTGTCGGTACCTAAGTACCTACTCTTTTATTTAGAAAACAATTGATTTTGTTGCTCTATTTTATTTTCACCAAAACATTAGCGGGCGATTGTGTGTCCAATGCAATTTTCCACTGCGGCTTTAATTTGACGCGCCAGACTTGGCGTGTATTGAAAACCAGCAATGTAAAAATAACCAATCGAAACTGACGAGTAGCGTTCTTCGTTAATTTAATTTTTTTTTCTGAAAAGATTAAAATCGATTTTGAAAACAGAGTAGGCGTGAGGTGTATTTACGCGAAATATATTATCGTTTCGTATACTGTTTAATATTGTAATGAATCATCTAACCGCAAAGATACAGAAACAAACACCCTGGAACCTGTTGTATGCTGATGATGTGGCTATTATATCTGACAACATCCAAGAAATCCAAGAAAACCTCGAGGATTGGAGACAGGCACTGGAATCAAATGGCCTGCGCATCAGTAGAACAAAGACCGAGTACATGATGTGTAATTTCAACCCCAATGTAGGAGCACACACGGACATAAAGCTAAACAACACCATACTTCCAAGAGTCAAAACCTTTAAATATCTAGGATCAGTAATATCAGAAGACGGTTCAATAGAAGCTGACATAACCCATAGAACTACATGTGGCTGGAACAGGTGGCGTATGCTTTCTGGAGTCCTGTGTGATACAAAAATGCCCATAAAAACCAAAGGCAAGGTCTATAAAACAGCTGTCAGGCCAGCACTGTTGTATGGCAGCGAAGTCTGGGCTGCAAAAAAGACACACGAGCAGAAGCTCCATACAACAGAAATGCGCATGCTTCGTTGGGCAGGGGGAGTAACACGGAAAGACAGGGTGCGCAATGAATTTATACGAGGAAGCTTTAAAGTCGCCCCTATAAATGACAAACTCACTGAATCCAGGCTCAGATGGTACGGTCATGTAATGAGAAGATCAGATGACCACGTCGTGAAAAAGTGCCTTTCCATGGCTACAAATAAAAGGGGAAGAGGAAGACCGCAAACTACATGGATGACGAATATCCGGAGGGATATAAGGAACAACGGCCTTAGCATAGATGACGTCCACCAGCGAGATAAATGGCGCTGCATGATTAGGAAAGCCGACCCCAAATAATGGGAAAAGGCGAGGGAGAAGAAGAAGAATATTATCGTTTCGTCAAAATATACTCGCATGGCAAAGTGATCCGTGCTGCTATGTGATTAAGGAGAAAAGTCACGTTGAAAAAAATGTAGATTTATTTATTAAATCATTTATAGCTGATGATGAGATGACTTTAGTTTTTCTAAAGATTCTGCCTCTATGGACAAACTCTTAAACGCACGCTTTACGCGTGAAAAAAAGGAATTGCTTTTTTTAACTATAATTTCTGAAATAAACAAAATATTTGGGAAGTTTTTGTTAATTTTTGCTTACGCACGTCGGGGGCCCCCGTGGCTTGGGGGCCCCGTATAATTGATATGGCAGATACGGCGGTAGCTACGCCCCTGATTATACATTCAGTATGATATAAATCTGTAGAATCTGGCTATTATAAGTAAGGCATTTTTCAACTAGATGGCGCCACAGGTCAAATTAGAACGCGCTATCGTTGCGTTTCGTCCAATGCGCCGGTCGGTTCGTCTCTATCTTCATCATTTACTTTCAAACAAAAAAAGAATTTTTTTTTTGAAGCGCTATCATCATTGTAGTGATGATGGGTGAAGCGCGTAATATACAGGGTGGAAAAAATGTATCAGTACCAGTAGGGAAACTACTTTAAATTCTTAAAATACCTACTATACAGGGTGAATTTTTGAGACGGGGCAGTAAGGGCAGCTACCTTAACCGTTGTAGCTAGAGGAAAACGTTCTTAGGAGACCATCCTTAATTTTTGAAAATATTTCGACCTGTATTCACAGATTTTGAAAAAAATGTACAATCAGCGAGAAAATGGGCCATTTACACAAAAACTTTTTTTGATGCCAATCGATCCTGTTTCATCTAAGGATAAAAAGGCTCTTTCAAACCAACTGAGGTTAGAGTACTAGAAAAGTCAGAAATCGCTAAAATGTATTTCTGAGACAAGATAGTAAGGGCTACCTTAACCGTTGTAGCTACAGGAAAACGTTCTTAGGAGACTATCCTTAACTTTTGAAGATATTTCAACCTGCATTCACAGATTTTGAAAAAAAATGTACAGTTAGCGAGAAAATGGGCACTTTACACAAAAACTTTTTTTGATGCCAGTCGATCCTGTTTCAGCTAAGGATTAAAAGGCTCTTTCGTACCAACTGAGGTAAGAGTACTAGAAAAGTCAGAAATTGCTAAAATGTATTTTTGAGACGGAGCAGTAAAGGCAGCTACTTTAACCGTTATAGCTACAGGAAATCTTTCTTAGGAGACTACCCTTACTTTTGAAGATATTTTGACAAAATGATGAAAAATTATGACAAATGACAAATTGATTTCGTACGAAATGTATAATCAAACTTATTTGCGTTTTCTGACTTTTCTAGTACTCTTGCCTCAGTTGGTCCGATAGAGTCTTTTAATACTTAGATGAAACAGGATCGACTGGCATCAAAAAAGTATGTGTGTAAATTGCCCATTTTCTCGCTGACTGTACATTTTTTTTCAAAATCTGTGAATGCAGGTTGAAATATCTTCAAAAGTTAAGGATAGTCTCCTAAGAACGTTTTCCTGTAGCTACAACGGTTAAGGTAGCCCTTACTGTTTTGTCTCAGAAATACATTTTAGCGATTTCTGACTTTTCTAGTACTCTAACCTCAGTTGGTCTGAAAGAGCCTTTTTATCCTTAGATGAAACAGGATCGATTGGCATCAAAAAAGTTTTTGTGTAAATGGCCCATTTTCTCGCTGACAGTACATTTTTTTTTCAAAATCTGTGAATGCAGGTCAAAATATTTTCAAAAATTAAGGATGGTCTCCTAAGAACGTTTTCCTCTAGCTACAACGGTTAAGGTAGCTGCCCTTACTGCCCCGTCTCAAAAATTCACCCTGTATATTTTACCTTAAGGAAACATTCCTTTGTTTTTAAAAAGAAACAACTGCATTCAAAGATTTTTTAATATTTACTTGCTTCACCCAGGAATCAAACAGCTAAAAATTCAAAAAATAAATACTTACTCGCTATTTTATTCCACTTGTATATTCAATGTTAAAGATAAAATTTCTGAAAGAAACATGAGGTCTACTCGTCTGTCGTACAAGATATCCGTGAAATCTAATAAGTATTTAGTACACAAGGGCTTTAATTGGAATTTAGCTCTACAGTGGAATGGTGTGAGGTATCCAGCAGTGCTATTCAGACCTTCTAGGAATGTATTCCGAATTCTTAAAACGACAACTTTTCGAAGAAAATCGTCGAATAGGATGCATTTTTGGAAGTCTGAATCGGACCTCAGATAGACAAATACCTACCGTCTAGAAAAATTTTTTAGCGAGTAAAAAAAATTAATGAATAATAAAAATTAATGAAAATAATAGTGAAAATTAATGTTAACTACTGCAAAATGTAGGCATTACTTACCAAATAATGTATTTGGTCATACCTCTGACTAACCCCTTAGACATCTTCAAAGGATTTTAAATACTTACCTAAAGATCTGAGAGAATGTCTACCCCGGCGATACAGCAGCAGTGAATATATTTCATTTTTAACCGACTTCGAAAAAAGGAGGTTCTCAGTTCGTCGGAATCTTTTTTATTCATTTATTATTTTTTGCCGACTTGGGTCTTACTTATGTCACTATTGTATTAACCACTTTACTTAGAAACTCCTCTCAACTTCTGTTAAAACTGAAACACCGTTTTAGTTTGAATGGTATTTCAATTTTGACAGAAGTCGCCATCCTTTTTTGTTACATCGATAGTGACAATACTTACTAATACTGACAGGGCGAACCTTAAGCATTGTTTAACCAACGTTCAAGTTGAGAGGCGTTTAAAAGTAGAGTACGCGCCACTACTGAATTCCGATGGACGCGGCCGGCGCTGCTATCGCAGAGCTAGGTTAGGTAAAAAATACTAATTGTCAAAAACAATTATAATTATTATGCAAGTTTGTACGTTCGTTAATTCTACATACCAGAACAACTGAACGACCATATTACGATAATAATAAAATATATTACCTACCTAAAACAATTAATTCCCGCTTTTGTCGTAGGACTTGAGTGCTGGCGCGGTCTCTAAGGCCTTTCATGTCCGGTCAAAGGCAAAAAGTAGCCAGCCCTACCAGCAAACGACTTCTAGATTACGGGCTTAGAGCAGTCCTTGTATTGAATGCTATTATGTAAAGGCCTATTCACGATGAGCTTTAAAAAGCTTGTGGTTATCTCGACTCAATATTGTTAAGTAGGTATTTGATTTTGTACCTATTACAATGAGATTACATTATTTATTGTCCTCGGGACTAGGATAATTTACTTTTTTCATCTCGACTCATCCTAATCTTAAATTTACCATTTTAAAGCGTTCGTGGCGTAGCTTACTTTGATTTTTTGATAGATCGTTGAAGGTAAGCGTAAGGTAACCGCAAGTGACAATGTGGCATTCTGTGTATTCCGTGCTTCGGAGCGCGTTAAATTTTCGGTTCCGGCTTTTAATTCGTTAAGCCATGACGGAGGCCGTCAGGCGGACTAAACTCCGTCATCAGAGTGAGCCACTTACTCATACGAACATACTTATTTACTTAGTGACAAATCAAAGTACTGAGGTCCATTAGTCTATTTTTGCACGGCTCTCTTTCCAAACTATGATTACCCACGGCACCCACGGCATAAATTACTGTCATGTCACTACCTATCAAGCTGCTGAGCGCCTTGCGATTTTCTTGCCAGTTCTCGGTAATTTGTTCGTATAAATAGAATCTCAAAGTACTCTACTACTATTAATTTTGAAGTAACTAGAGAAACTCTAGGAACCTGCAAAGGTAGTTTACGTTCACTTCAGTCGACTCGTCTATCTTTATTGCATCCATCTTATTTAGCCGCCAGCCTTTCAGTTAACAATTTATTCCCCCTTTGTTTCAATACAGATCACCATAACAAATTTTGATGTTTGTTTGTTCATCAACACAAAGGGTTCACGGAGCAATTTATTTCAAATAAGTTTGGGATAGGAAAAGGGTTTGATGGGTGTATCCCCGTTCAAACTCTATATCGACGGTTTTGTTTGCTTTCAAAGGATTTTAAGAGTTCTATAGGTATTAAGCTGCCCCAAACTTTATGGTTGGCCTAAGCATAGGCTCGTGTGGTATGTGTAAGTAAATAAAAATGCAATTTACAAATAAATTGAGTCCAAGTTCTCTAGCTCTCTTTCCAAGTCTAGCACAGAACCAAAAGATTAATTGCCTAATGATTAATTATTCATTAATTTGTGATCTGTCTGGCACTTATTTGGCACAACGGATCAGCATTGACATCCAACGCGGTAATGCTGCCAGTGTCTCGGGCACGCTTCCGACTGGCAGTGGCTTGGATCAGTTGGGCTTGCCTATAGATCGTTTCCAACGTTATATAAAATATAAAATTGCATGATCAAAACATTATATTCGTTATGATAGAATTATTGAAATGCATTTGATGACGAGTTTCAAAAAATATTGAAATCTCATTGAAGTTTCGTACCTACTTTGCAAAAAAATTACGAAAGCTAGGTACTACCTACTTAAAAACGTTTCATGCATTCAAAGCATAGTAAATAGGTAAATGTACCGGTAAAGAAAATTCCGCTTTTATTGGCATTCAGTAAATAAATTCATAAAAAAGTCTGACTGGGAATAAATAAACTCGATAGTTGTATAATTTGTATTGCAGCGTTATTTATAAATGCCTGTTGCGCTGACGTTGACAGGTTCATTCTAAATGCCAGCTACAGAAAAGTTGATTGGTGAATTCACTCTGACATTCACGTCAGAATTCCTGAAATTCGTTTCAACCAAGGAATTTCTATACTACGTACCTGGAACACTGACTGTGACAGAAAACAAGGTCCGCTTGAGAAAGAAAACTTGGGCGGTGTGTCTCTTTCTAAAGGGTGACCATAAACTAAACATTCCTAGTCCCTAAGGGGCCTTTTCCATCATTTTCTGATTTACGTGATGTTTCAGGGCATGATTTTTGAATTAAAATACTGATACAATTTTGATCCTTCATTTTGATTCTTGAATCTTGAATCTTGAATCTGAAAACTGAAAACTGAAATTTTGAATCTTGAATCTTTGAAGTGACAGCTGTCAAACTTAAAACCGCCATATCTCGGGAACTACTCGTCCTAGACTCCCCGTTCTCAGTTCAAATGAAAGCTATGACCAAGATCTTCATTTGAAGTGACAGCTGTCAAACTTCAAACGGCCATATCTTGGAAACTACTCGTCCTAGACTCCCCGTTCAAAGTTCAAATGAAAGCTATGACCAAGATCTTCATTTGAAGTGACAGCTGTCAAACTTCAAACGGCCATATCTTGGAAACTACTCGTCCTAGACTCCCCGTTCCCAGTTCAAATAAAAGCTATGACCAAGATCTTCATTTGAAGTGACAGCTGTCAAACTTCAAATCGCCATATCTCGGAAACTACTCGTCCTAGACTCCCCGTTCCCAGTTCAAATGAAAGCTATGACCAAGATCTTCATTTGAAGTGACAGCTGTCAAACTTCAAACGGCCATATCTTGGAAACTACTCGTCCTAGACTCCCCGTTCAAAGTTCAAATGAAAGCTATGACCAAGATCTTCATTTGAAGTGACAGCTGTCAAACTTCAAATGGCCATATCTCGGGAACTACTCGTCCTAGACTCCCCGTTCTCAGTTCAAATGAAAGCTATGACCAAGATCTTCATTTGAAGTGACAGCTGTCAAACTTCAAATGGCCATATCTCGGGAACTACTCGTCCTAGACTCCCCGTTCTCAGTTCAAATGAAAGCTATTGAAGAGATCTTCATTTAAAGTGACAGATGTCAAACTTCAATCAGCCATATCTCGAAATCTACTCATCCTAGACTCTTCCTTTTTAGCTCAAATGAAAGCTATGACCAAGACCTACATTTTCAATAACAGCTGTCAAAATGACATCTGTCATCTGAAATGTAGGTCTTGGTCATAGCTTTCATTTGAACTGAGAACGGGGAGTCTAGGACGAGTAGTTCCCGAGATATGGCCATTTGAAGTTTGACAGCTGTCACTTCAAATGAAGATCTTGGTCATAGCTTTCATTTGAACTGGGAACGGGGAGTCTAGGACGAGTAGTTTCCGAGATATGGCGGTTTGAAGTTTGACAGCTGTCACTTCAAATGAAGATCTTGGTCACAGCTTTCATTTGAACTTTGAACGGGGAGTCTAGGACGAGTAGTTCCCGAGATATGGCCATTTGAAGTTTGACAGCTGTCACTTCAAATGAAGATCTTGGTCATAGCTTTCATTTGAACTGGGAACGGGGAGTCTAGGACGAGTAGTTTCCGAGATATCGCGGTTTGAAGTTTGACAGCTGTCACTTCAAATGAAGATCTTGGTCATAGCTTTCATTTGAACTGGGAACGGGGAGTCTAGGACGAGTAGTTTCCGATATGTGGCCGTTTGAAGTTTGACAGCTGTCACTTCAAATGAAGATCTTGGTCATAGCTTTCATTTGAACTGGGAACGGGGAGTCTAGGACGAGTAGTTTCCGAGATATGGCGGTTTGAAGTTTGACAGCTGTCACTTCAAATGAAGATCTTGGTCATAGCTTTTATTTGAACTGGGAACGGGGAGTCTAGGACGAGTAGTTTCCAAGATATGGCCGTTTGAAGTTTGACAGCTGTCACTTCAAATGAAGATCTTGGTCATAGCTTTCATTTGAACTTTGAACGGGGAGTCTAGGACGAATAGTTTCCAAGATATGGCCGTTTGAAGTTTGACAGCTGTCACTTCAAATGAAGATCTTGGTCATAGCTTTCATTTGAACTGGGAACAGGGAGTCTAGGACGAGTAGTTTCCGAGATATGGCGATTTGAAGTTTGACAGCTGTCACTTCAAATGAAGATCTTGGTCATAGCTTTTATTTGAACTTTGAACGGGGAGTCTAGGACGAATAGTTTCCAAGATATGGCCGTTTGAAGTTTGACAGCTGTCACTTCAAAGATTCAAGATTCAAGATTTCAGATTCAAGGTTCAAAATTCAAGAATCAAGGATCGAAATCCAAGATCGAAACCAAGGATCGAAATCAAGGATCGAAATCAAAATCAAGGATCAAAATCAAGGATCTAATTCAAGGATCTAATTCAAGGATCGAAACCATGGATCGAAATCAAGCGCCGATTTTGTCGAGCGCGATAAGGTAAAAATATCCTGAAATTTAAATGACATGGGCACACTACTAATCCAACAACGAGTGTGAAAGAGACAAAGCACCCAAGAAAGCCTCTCAACAAGACCAACAATCCTTATAACCAAGATTAAATGATAATAGATCGTTGTGTAGTCGTGATAAGGTTCAAAATCCTTTGTACATTAAATGTCAGTCAGCGTTCTAGTATGTATAGAATTTCTTTGGTTTCAACTAATTAAGTATGCAAAATTCGTAGCAAGTTATTTTGTTTTATTGGAATTTTGGACATAGAAATGTGTGAGTTTGAGTATTTACTCAAACTTGTATTGTATGATCTAATAAATCATAAATCGTTATTATAATAAAAAAATAGCTTTCGAGCTTCGCACATAGATCTCGATATTCAGGGTCATATCTACTCGCAAAAAATGCTTCAGGGGGCGTACGCCGTACAACCAAGTCTTAGGGGCCTTTCACTCTTCAGCGTGTCGCCGGTCGCGTCCGCGAGTTGACCATTCGCAGCACAGAGAAATTCGAAAATTCAAAATTCTCTGTGCTATGAATGGTCAACTCGCGAACGCGACCGGCGACACGCTGAAGAGTGAAACAAGCCTTAGAGCAATGTCAAAACAAGCTTAGAACAGGCTTACTGCTTTATGAATGACATTAGTTGTCATGTTTCAAGCTTAAACTTACTAACAAGCTTGTTTTACGTTGCTAGAGTTCATACAGAGATTAGCTACTTCCTAAAGTGACAAACTAACTGATCTTTTAATATTGTATTTATAGATATTAGAAAGTAAAATGACTGTGTCAATTATTATGAAAGCTAGCTATTTTTTTTCCATCAGAAAATACACCTTCTACAAGTCGTTTAGTTCCTTCCTACAATACAGACAGAAATACTTTTTTACTGGTAAAAAAAAGTAAACAAAAAAGTAAAAATATAAATTGGTATTTACTAACTAGGCAATTTTTTTAAATGTTGTTTCTGAATTAATACATTCTGTGAACTTCTGTTTTTATATTTTTTTATGTTTTTATGTTTTTGTTTTTAATTAGCCTCTGTAATCATTACCTACTTTTGATAATTTAAGAGTTTGACCGCAACATTTTACACGAGTACCTATACATATTCCCATCCTATAAATATTATAATGGATAGAACTCACAAGGGTCTTCGTGCCAGGATGACCAGGCCCGTATGCAATAAAGGCTACAAGTCTACAAATTTGTTGAAAAGTAACAATTTTGTCGAATTTTCGACAAGTGCTGTATAATAAAAAAGCGATTTTTCCTACAAATATGTAAAATATTGCCTGTAGGGAGAAAAAGTTTTTTCAACTGAAATATGTAGAATTGTAGGTACAATTTTACAATTTTGTGAATTTTCCACCTAAACAAATATGTAAATTGTATTTTTAATTAAACAGAAAGTTGTAAAATTGTAGCCTTTACAATTAATTGTATTTTACAATTTGTAATGTTTATTGCATTGGGGCCAGGCCGTTTGTGCTTTTACCGCAAACTTATGAATATATTATTTGATGTATGGCTAGGGTGGATAAATTGCATTGCCGTTCCCTAAAAGAAACTCCCTTCATTTCCAACAAACGCTGCAGTAAAGTAGACTATCGATTTATTTTGTAACATGGTATTGGATGTAACTTTATTTATTCGTAGAACATTGTAATACTAGGACAAACAATTTGTATTGTAACTGGATTCCACCAGTAATTGAGCTCGCGTGATTCTATTAAAAATAAGCTTAAAGTTCTGAAGTAACATGTCTATCTATTGCAGGTTTTATTTAAATAGAATCAGTCGTTGTAGGTTATTTGATTTATGTACACATCCAAACAATGTTGTTGTGGTCTGATCCCAATTTCTTCGAAATTGATAATCATCGTGCATCTGCAATGAGATTTTTTTGGTTTTATCCATACAATTGCAATATTCGCTTTTGTATAAAGAGGCTTGATGATGCAATAGTAGATTGTATTATAAGGGGGCAAAATAATATTTTGACGGCGAGGGCGCTTTTTTGAATCCAGAGCGAAGTGAAGGATTCTAGAGTAGAATCCCGAGCGTAGCGAGGGATTCTTTAGTAGAATCCTGAACGTAGCGAGGGATTTAAAGTACGTCGCCCGAGCAAAAAATATATTTTGCGCCCGAATGATACACTCTACTTTTCATTACAATCTATGAGAAAATAAAAGGGAAGAGAATAGTAGATTGTATTATAAGGGGGCAAAATAATATTTTGACGGCGAGGGCGCTTTTTTGAATCCAGAGCGAAGTGAAGGATTCTAGAGTAGAATCCCGAGCGTAGCGAGGGATTCTTTAGTAGAATCCTGAACGTAGCGAGGGATTTAAAGTACGTCGCCCGAGCCAAAAACATATTTTGCGCCCGAGTGATACACTCTACTTTTCATTACAATCTATGAGAAAATAAAAGGGAAGAGAAAAGAATGTGTTAAATCGACAAAGTTCCACTTGAGAAGAGTAATCGGGGATTAAATTTTTTTTATTTAGATTTCGGTGGGCGGTATGTTTATCTAGCAGCGCCCTCGCGGCGTTGCCCCTGTAGTGATGGTTTATGGTGATGATGATGATGATGAAAAGTAGCCTATAAGCTTCCTCAAGAGTTTAGCTATCAAATACAGAAATAATTTTTCAAATCCGACTGGTAGTTCCTGAGATTTAGCGCGTTCAAAAAAAAAAACTCTTCCGCTAGAATTGCTCAATAGTTCCACGAAAACAAACTAGATGGCGGTAGTAAAAAAGACCGTTTTCTAGATCGCGCTGACGAAAACGCACAGGATTTTATGAGGTTAAAATTACAATTTTTGTATGGATAGAACTAAAACCGCAGAGTATAATCTCTAAATGTGATTACAACTGTGGTGTTTTTGGAAGAGTCCTCCCTCATTCATCTTTGTAGATTCGAGATGAATGAATGTGGAAAGTAGTTGTACCTCTAAAGTGCGCGGCAAAGATAATTCAAAGATAATTCCGGCGCACTTAAAGGGGATTAAAAACTCATTACTGCCCGCTAAACTTATAAAGAGGATTAAAAACTCATTACTGCCCGCTAAAAGTTCCTTGAAGAGGAATCATCTACTTTGGGCGCACTTAAAGGCGAACAAAGTCGTCCTTTTCGAATAGATGGAATGAAAAAGAATGTGTTAAATCGACGAAGTTCCACTTGAGAAGAGTAATCGGGGATTAAATTTTTTTATTTAGACTTTTTATCTGATACTAGCAGCGCCGAGTAGTGATGGTTTATGGTGATGATGATGATGAAAAGTAGCCTATAACCTTCCTCAAGAGTTTAGCTATCAAATACAGAAATAATTTTTCAAATCCGACTGGTAGTTCCTGAGATCGAAAACGCACAGGATTTTATGAAGTTGAAATTACAATTTTTGTATGCTATGCTATGCTATGCTATGCTATGCTATGCTATGCTATGCTATGCTATGCTATGCTATGCTATGCTATGCTATGCTATGCTATGCTATGCTATGCTATGCTATGCTATGCTATGCTATGGTATGGTATGCTATGCTATGCTATGCTATGCTATGCTATGCTATGCTATGCTATGCTATGCTATGCTATGCTATGCTATGCTATGCTATGCTATGCTATGCTATGCTATGGTATGCTATGCTATGCTATGCTATGCTATGCTATGCTATGCTATGCTATGCTATGCTATGGTATGCTATGGTATGCTATGGTATGCTATGGTATGCTATGGTATGCTATGCTATGCTATGCTATGCTATAGTATGCTATGCTATGCTATAGTATGCTATGCTATGCTATGCTATGCTATGCTATGCTATGCTATGCTATGCTATGCTATGCTATGGTATGCTATGCTATGCTATGCTATAGTATGCTATGCTATGCTATGCTATGCTATGCTATGCTATAGTATGCTATGCTATGCTATGCTATGTTATGCTATAGTATGCTATGCTATGCTATGCTATGCTATGGTATGCTATGCTATGGTATGCTATGCTATGCTATGCTATGCTATAGTATGCTATGCTATGCTTTAGTATGCTATGCTATGCTATGCTATGCTATGCTATGCTATGCTATGCTATAGTATGCTATAGTGCTAAGGGAGTGTCCACATTGCGTTTTTTGCAGCGCGTTTGTATCGATACAAACGCGATTCGAACGCGCAGCCCCTCCCGGTTCACTTTTGTATGGAAAAATACGCGTTGCGAACGCGCGTTTGTATCGATACAAACGCGCAGCTCAAAAACGCGCTGCAGAAAACGCAATGTGGACACTCCCTAAGAGTCCTCCCTCATTCATCTTGGTAGATTCGAGATGAATGAATGTGGAAAGTAGTTGTACCTCTAAAGTGCGCGGCAAAGATAATTCCGGCGCACTTAAAGGGGATTAAAAACTCATTACTGCCCGCTAAATTTATAAAGAGGATTAAAAACTCATTACTGCCCGCTAAAAGTTCCTTGAAGAGGAATCATCTACTTTGGGCGCACTTAAAGGCGAACAAAGTCGTCCTTTTCGAATAGATGGAATGAAAATGATTTTTACAAGCTTTTGTTTAATTTCTCAGTGTCAATGCAATTATTATGTTGCCAGCGAGCTGGTCTGATGATGGAATCATGAGCTGTTTAGCGGATCTCCTTAGTGAATAAATGTAAAATACCCGAGTTTAGACTCATTTGAATCAGCTCGCAATTACCTATTGATCTTGTTATTTAAAAAATATTTTTTTGCAGAAAACTTGTTTTATTAAAATCCTGACAAATCCAAACTTCATTTTAATACCAGTGAGGAAGAAGAAAACAAGCAACAAGAGTAAAAATATTGCTGCTGCAGCAAGAACCATTGACAAACAATTTCACGGATAAAAATAGCAAAGTGAATTCCAGTTCATAATTGAATAACGCTGGTGGACGAGATATGCTCGGCTATTATGCATGTGAATATGCGAAACAGAATACCAAGTGTGAGTATTTATATTTTTTCGATCGAGATAACGTTAACACAGAGTGTATTTTATTCCTCACGAGGTACCAACACTTTAAATAATCTATATGCTATTACCTTAATCTACATCTATTGTAAGTTTCACCTAAATCGGTCCACTGGGAATGGATATTTTAGATATAAACATCTAAACATACTCACAAACTTTCAGATAATAGTCAAATAGTTTGGCGCTGATCTTTTTTGTTCACGCAAAACTAAGTATGTATTATTACTACTACTTATATGTAGTTTTTTAGGCCACTAGAAGGAATCCGTCATAGTTTAACGACCGTCTGCGTCATAGCTTATATCCAGGACTGATAGCTTAAAGGTTGATTCACGTTATACCGGGCCGTGCCCCGGCCGTGCCCCGGCGCCCGGTCAGACATGAATACAAAATGTCATGTCATACAAAATGTATACCATAATGTTCCGGACGGACCCGGCCGGGCCCCGGCCCGGTGTAACGTGAATCAACCTTAACACTCCTCAATAAAAAAGCCGATTGCGTTGAAACTAGGAACTCAGCATACTTATCTGTAAGGGAGTGTCCACATTGCGTTTTCTGAAGCGCGTTTTTGCTACGCTTTGCGAACGCGCGTTTGTATCGATACAAACGCGCGTTCGCAACGCGTATTTTTCCATACAAAAGCGAACCGGGAGGGGCTGCGCGGGGGGCTGCGCGTTCGCATCGCGTTCGAATCGCGTTTGTATCGATACAAACGCGCTGCAAAAAACGCAATGTGGACACTCCCTAAAGTTTCGACTACAATGTAATAATATGATGACAGCAAGCTGATCTGATGATGGAGTCAGGACCAGTTCCATAGAACTATTTAGTGATCAAATGAAAGAGCTGAAAGAGTGAAACACAATGCTGATAATTTTGATGATGGAGTCAGGACCTTCTTCTGGTTTTTTCTCTTCCATGCTTCCCTGCTTCTCTCTTTCCAAGCTTCTCTGCTTCTCTTTATACATGCTTCTCTCCATTTAGGTATGCTTGAAGCAATACGAAGTTTGCCGGGTGAGCTAGTAAGGTATAAAACTCGCACTACTCTATAAATAATCAGAATACTACACGTTCGCTGTTTGCCATGTTCATTGGATTGCTCAACTGGCAGATGCATATTATTTCTTAATATATACCAAAAACCAGCGAAATTATGTACTTGTAAGTAATTTTATATGAAAAAATAATAGTAAGCTATTCACTACGTACCTATTTCTACAGATATAGCCACCAGCTTAGAATTATAGAGATGTAACCCGAAAACTTTCTCAACACCGTCATCAGCTGTTAAAACTTGTGTTCAGTGAAAGTCGGCGGAGATCTAACAAATATATTATCTGAAATAAACTCTAGATCGCTTTTTGTTTTTGCACTGTACACCAATATACCTACTAATGCGTAGTTTCTTTAAATATGGTGATGATTCTGTTATACACAAACTAATTAAATTATCACTAAATCTGAAAGCTTTTATTTCGTTCATTCTAAAGACCAAAACCAAACAACAGACAGCCTGTGTGACATTTCTAAAATTAATATATTTTTGTAGGTAAAACTAAATTGATTGTGGGTAGAATCAGTCAAGGCCCATTTTGTTTCTGACTAAAACTACCCGTAAAGACGCAAAACAACTTCATTAACTTTTAGAAATGTCATTTTCAATATCATTATGTAGGTATCTTTAGCGTGAATGAAATAAAAGCTTTCTAAATTAGGTCAGTGTACAACAAAATTTGATCTTTAATAATTTAATACCTACTGATTCTAATGTGATTCTAAAACTCAACTTGCGAAGTTACAAAACGAGTTGTAAAAAAATCTCAAATGCGTAAAAATGCGAGCTGATACGAGTATAAACGTGCTTTAGGTCATGATCCTGTTTTTTTGGAACATAATTATTACCTAGGCTATACAGATTGTGTACGCTATTATACCTACCTACATGGCATAAAGGACGTAGTAAAATTACATTTCAATTCCCTGGAACTCTACCAGCACAAACATTTATCTATCTATAGACTATAGATATGCGAGGTTTGTGTTCGATTGGTTTTTGCGGGTGGATAGTGACGTGTTTGTTTGGTGGTAGTCGGGAAAAGTGGTTGTTGTTTTCAACAATGGAACTCTATAAAATTGATTTAGTTCTAACATTGTCCAATAATAATTTTAATTTTTTTGTGACCTAATACGAAATACAATGAAAGACAATAGAAAAAAATATTTATACTTTAGCTTCCTGTAACCGTACTATGAGCTCTTAGAGCAATGTCAAAATAAGGTGAAATCCATTCCTGCCTTAAGCTTGATTTGACATTGTTTTCGTCCGAAAACAATCTTATTTTATTCCTGCCTTGGTCTTGACGCAGGAATGCAGCAGGACATGCGCATTACACTCTCTCGACGCTCTCTCTGCGCATGTCTTGCTCGATGACACCGAGCAGGACATGCGCAGTCCTGCATCTAGTCGATGTCATGTCCAAGGAAGTTATATACATACTGGAATGCTACCTGACATTTAATGTACAAATGATTTTGAACCTTATCACGACTACACAACGATATATTAGGTATAATTTAATCTTGGTTATAAGGATTGTTGGTCTTGTTGAGAGACTTTCTTGGTAGCTTTGTCTCTTTCACACTCGTTGTTGGATTAGTAGTGTGACCTTGTCATTTAAATTTCAGGATATTTTTACCTTATCGCGCTCGACAAAATCAGCGCTTGATTTCGATCCATGGTTTCGATCCTTTAATTCAATCCTTGATTTTGATCCTTGATTTTGATTTCGATCCTTGATTTCGATCCTTGGTTTCGATATTGGATTTCGATCCTGGATTTTGATCCTTGATTCTTGAATCTTGAATCTGAAATTTTGAATCTTGAATCTTTGAAGTGACAGCTGTCAAACTTCAAATGGACATATCTCGGGAACTACTCGTCCTAGACTCCCCGTTCTCAGTTCAAATGAAAGCAATGACCAAGATCTTCATTTGAAGTGACAGCTGTCAAACTTCAAACGGCCATATCTTGGAAACTACTCGTCCTAGACTCCCCGTTCAAAGTTCAAATGAAAGCTATGACCAAGATCTTCATTTGAAGTGACAGCTGTCAAACTTCAAACGGCCATATCTTGGAAACTACTCGTCCTAGACTCCCCGTTCAAAGTTCAAATGAAAGCTATGACCAAGATCTTCATTTGAAGTGACAGCTGTCAAACTTCAAACGGCCATATCCTGGAAACTACTCGTCCTAGACTCCCCGTTCAAAGTTCAAATGAAAGCTATGACCAAGATCTTCATTTGAAGTGACAGCTGTCAAACTTCAAACGGCCATATCTTGGAAACTACTCGTCCCAGACTCCCCGTTCTCAGTTCAAATGAAAGCTATGACCAAGATCTTCTTTTTAAGTGACAGCTGTCAAAATGACATCTGTCATCTGAAATGTAGATCTTGGTCATAGCTTTCATTTGAACTGAGAACGGGGAGTCTAGGACGAGTAGTTTCCGAGATATGGCCGTTTTCAGCTTTGAACTGACAGCTGTCAAACTTAAAACGGTCATATCTCGGAAACTACTCGTCCTAGACTCCCCGTTCTCAGTTCAAATGAAAGCTATGACCAAGATCTACATTTCAGATGACAGATGTCATTTTGACAGCTGTTACTTAAAAGGAAGATCTTGGTCATAGCTTTCATTTGAACTAAGAACGGGGAGTCTAGGACGAGTAGTTCCCGAGATATGGCCGTTTTAAGTTTGACAGCTGTCACTTCAAATGAAGATCTTGGTCATAGCTTTCATTTGAACTGAGAACGGGGAGTCTAGGACGAGTAGTTCCCGAGATATGGCGGTTTTAAGTTTGACAGCTGTCACTTCAAATGAAGATCTTGGTTATAGCTTTCATTTGAACTGAGAACGGGGAGTCTAGGACGAGTAGTTCCCGAGATATGGCGGTTTTAAGTTTGACAGCTGTCACTTCAAAGATTCAAGATTCAAGATTTCAGTTTTCAGATTCAAGAATCAAGAATCTAGGATCGAAATAAAGGATCGAAATCAAGGATCGAAACCAAGGATTGAAATCAAGGATCGAAATCAAGGATCGAATTCAAGGATCGAAACCAAGGATCGAAATCAAAATCAAGGATCAAAATTGTATCAGTATTTTAATTGAAAAATCATGCTCTGAAACATCACGTAAATCAGAAAATGATGTAAAAGGCCCCTTAGGGACTTTAGGGATGTTTAGTTTATAAATTATGGTCACCCTTTAGAAAGAGACACACCGCCCAAGTTTTATCTCTCAAGCGGACCGCGTTTTCTGTCTCAATTAACCTTCCAGTTACGTAGGTATATAACTTCCTTGGTCATGTCACCAAAACATCCCTGCGTTAAGATTGTTTCCGTCCTAAGGCAGGATTAAAACAAGGTTGATTTAGGCCTGATTTATGCCTGCGTCAGTCTTACTTCAGTCTTATCTAAGTACGGACGAAAGTAATCTTACTTTGACATTGCTCTAAGACTTGGTAATACGACCGCTGTTAGCTCATATAGAGACTGCATTAAAAGACCGTGACTCTGGCAGACCGAGTTTTTACACCCTCTGAAAACCTCCATCATGGCTTAACACTGAATTAAAATAGGTAATGAAAATAACAATTATTAATATGGTAAAGTCTTCACTGTCTCTATATTTTATAATTTTTTCTACCATCATCATAATTTTTCTTACATCTGACAAGGAAACAACTCTAACTTCAATTTACATTTTCACGAGTGTAAAACTAGGTGCGTCGTCGTAAGCAAAAGTTTACTTTGAAGTACTCCAATGCTATAAGAAAGCCAATTTTACCCGCTTTTACAAAAGGGCTTAAAAATCAACCAACCAAGATTTCATTCAACGAAGGGGTGTAAGCCACAGTGGCTGGATGTAGCCTCAGAGACGAAATATTATGTTAGAGCAATTTTCTTCTGAAAATCATGATAAAGCTAGATAAAGATCTAAACGGCGGCGGTAGGCTTGCTACTCGTCACGTGAAATAATACCATTAGAAAAAGTTGTGTGGTTGTTGACAAATGTACTACTTCTTTCACGTCCCTTGACTTATTCCTTCTCGCTTCTTCTTCTTTTCTGCTTGCTTTCTTTCATGCTGAACAATTTTTTATTCTAACAATATCTTTAAACAATTTGGAATGTCTGATTTCGTCTTTGAAAACAGTATTTCAATGACGGTCGTCAAGGCGTATTGTGTTTTGTTTTTTTTTGTTTACTTAAGTATTTATAGAAATACTAGTTGCTACTTGCAGCTTCACTCATCTGTATAAAGTGTAGTCTGTAGTACGCAGCGAAAATACCCTTCCAATAGAAAGCTAGAATTTTAGTAGTGAAAGAATTTCAGCATTGAATTAGTAGTTCCAGAGATTTTGTGTCTTCAATAGCTGTGGTCTACAGGTTCATACCCGTATATCTGCTTACGGTTCGCACGAGTTTTCGCTTTAGCGTTATTTTCTTCCAAGAATGCAACGCTGGCTCATTCTCCACAATTGAAATGGTAATGCGACCTCCCTCTGCTCTAATTGCTATGCAAATGCTAGGTTTGTAGGTACACTGTCGATGGGCACTAAGTTCCTGATATTGCTATATGGACAAATAAAGATAATGTAAGGAGAGAGTTTTGTTACATATGCAGCGCAACCTTAAGTGACATACAGCAATTATTTTCACGTACTTACCTACCTTGTACTCTATGGTATTGTATTCTGTTCATTTTCTATTATTTTTCGTATTATTTATCTTGTTCTGTGTTATTTCATTATAAATCAACTAGTTTAAAAGTGAAAAAAAAATGGGTTAAGCCTTTAGGTACGTAGTAGCAAGCGAAAACTATCCAATTGCCTGGAATTATGGAAGAATTAGTCATTGATTTCAATAACCTAAGTATGTAGATCATGGTTCTTCTATAGGTAGGTTGAATTGAGATAGCCCAATGCAATTGAAAATTGAATCATTTAACACACAATTGGGTTGCACAAAGGGACATTTAGCTCGTCGTGATTCAATTATGTTGCACACTGTGTGTGATCTTTCGAGGTAATTTTAGGTCAGTTATTTGCAGCCCTAATTATTCTTTTTAATGCTCGCTTTATGACATTGAAATTAAAAAGGAAACACCGAGGGATATTTGAAAACTTTGCTAAACATACCCTTAAAAATTGAGTATTTTGATACGATTTTTCATATATTTACTTAAATATTATTTAAATAGTAAAAGCAAACCGAGGCTTTTTAGTATAAAAAAATTATTTGTAGGTATACTAGCTGACCCCGCGAACTTCGAACCAAATCAAAATTCAAGATATTTTCTAAAAAGCCGTTCCATACAACATTTAAAAAGAAAATAAATCTTCGTCGTGAAGATTTTTTTTTGTTAATTTCACCGATGCATGGTAGGTATACTTACTCGTACTGGCCCATTCATAAATTGTATAATACTATTCAAGGTACCTACTTATAATCAGGTTTCCGCTTATATTTAATTATTATCATTATCTAAGTCCAATATCATCATCCAGTAGTGGCCCACCTGTGGATACAAACTTGCGAGGTATACATAGCGCACGGCGCGTAACGCACGCCCCTCGATATAAATCACGTGCGTAGCACATGCCTCGCCACGAATATGAAGGTCCACACATTGCTAAGCATGCGATGCGACGCCCGCCGTGTGCTACGCATGCCTCACAATAGCAGCATTTACACGCAGAGATCGGCCCGCGGGAAATAGCACGCGCCATTCCAACCTTTGCTAAAAACCTTACGTGTAGATGCGCGACGATCCGTACAGATATCTGAACAGATATCTGTGCGGCTCGGAACGCAGTCCAGATGCGTGGTAAAAACTCTACCGCGTAAAGGCCGCTAATATCGTACCACGCGCCAGTCCAAAACTGTGACAGTAATTAACACGACAGTTTTATCAGTGGTTATCTGTACAGATATCTGTGCGGTTCATATCTGTACAGATATCTGTACCGTGTAAAGGCCGCTAATGTCTGTATCCCGTCATCCAAACTACCTGCCATGACCTAAATGTACCGTATAAATGTTACCTATATCTTATATTTTGTGGCATACGTACACTTTCAGCTTGTTGATAACTGCTCCAACTAAGAGCCAGCACAAGTTCTGAAGTTTCACAGAGTTTGTTTAGGGAGTTGATCGCTGATATGTAGTTAACGCTTACAGTTGACAAGTCAGGACTCGAGCTCGTGATAAGAATCATAATGACCGAAAACTTGACTTGTTATGATCTGTCTCGAATAAATAACGACTTTGCTGTAATACAATAAGCTGGGAAAATGTGTTTTGAAGTTATGACGGTGACTGAATTCTTACTGATTTTAAGCTGCTTGGAATAACATAAGTTGAATCTGTTTTTGTAATAAACAGGATTATTGAATAATAACTATAGAATAATGTAAAATGTATAGTATGTAGGTAAGTATTATTAATGTTTTCCATTAATAATTCGATAATTTAATAATAGAATCAGGTTCCATTGCTGATTGTGTTATAATAATTCATAGGTATTCGTTTTAATTTGTTTTTTGTTGTTCTTTTTTTGCATTGAAAGTCAGCGAATTTTTTTCACATTCGTTAATTTGGTTAGCTCCGTCTTAATTCACATTACGTTATTTAAATAATTTCATTTATTTCTTTTATTTAAAATGTATGTTGTTCGAACGGTATGTTTTCGTACGTTATTGTTAGTTATTAAAAGGCTTTTAGGGATTTTGTACACTCAGGGAGATTATTTGTTTGGGGCCAGAGCACTCACTGCACTTTATAGGGACCACGAAGGCTTACATACACAATCAGCTTTACTACAGTTGAGCCTGATTCAATTATTTAATTATCGAATGATTAATGGAAAAACAGCAATAATACTTACATACTATACATTTACATTATTCCATAGTTATTATTATAATAATCCTGTTAGTTATAAATAGCATTGCACGCATGGTCATAGCGGTCATAGACTATAGAACTCAGAGGAAATTAAAATTTATATGCGAGAATTAAATTAGATCTTAACTTTTGAGATTACTTCAAGTCAGAAAATGTAAGTACGTAAATCACACAAGCCCATGATCATTAAATAAATAAATTGACGCGTTCTAGTATTTGATTTACACACCAACTTTTGTGAGCAATATCGCATTCCTCTGCTTTATCATAAACTGAGAGCCAACAATGATCCGGAATTCCATTTAAAATTTCCCCTGTATTCCGAGTTTTGAGTGCCAGTACCTGTTAAACTGATAGAACATGTAAATGCGACGTATTGTTTGCGAACGGAACATACGAACCGTGCTAACATACAAACAACAATACAACTTTAACGTAAATACGCCTTCCGCGTTTCACTGCGTACCTTTAAACACGGCATAACTTTAGTCTCACTCACGGCACTCGTGACATCAGTGCAAGTAAACTTATAATGAATGAAAATAATAGTAATACCTAGTCATATTAAACCTACCTAGTAAAACTTTCTTGAAAACCTTAAAACCTTCGCCGTGTTCAAATTATGATTGTTCTGTCTGATGGTCTCTCAGATACCGTTGTATCAACTTCCTGAATTAGCTGAGTAGCAGGTGTGTAGGAAACATGTTGCACCACTTTATAAACTTCAATTTCAGGAAACTCAATTTTATTCTCCCCTTTTCTAAAAAATCTTGAAGTAAGAATTTTCCCCGGAATTTCACTACCTACTTACCTGCTACGTTTTATTAGTCGGAATATATTTGCATGATTCGGTCTCTTCAGTCGTCGATTTACTCCGATTCCTATTGAATTTTCGCTGACGGCGTAAAATGCGTGTTTTCTATCTACGTAACGCTCGAACGAGGAGTGCTTTTTCAGCGATTTTAGAACTAAGTGGCGCTGTGCTTATATGATATTGTTATTTTTCCATTTTACACATGAAGCTAACTTTCTAAAACATTGATATTGAAAATGAATATGCGTAGATAAAATTCGAAGGTATTTCTATTCTAAAACTTTAAACGACTTTACATTACCTAAGCAACTTCACCATATTTGTGAAATACCCCGATGCATTCCCTACGCTGCTCGCAGTCGGTGCGAATGCTCAAGCATTCTCACTGCCGTGAAACATTCCACAGTCGTTTTGTGGAATTGAAAAGAATAGTTCGCTAACTAAGCTACACAAGTTGGGCAGCTAGGTGCCGACTAACGACACCTTATTGCGAGAACTTTCTTAAAAGGCTGCACTTTTCCCGGCGCGGTTTGTTGGAAAAGATTCCCCCATTTTAAGACTATTATACTGGGACCTACTTATTTGTATTCACTGGAAATTTCAATATCCATATTTGGCCCGAAAAATGTAAGGACTGAACAAACTATGAAACAAAAATTTGTGTAAAGTCTGTTACGAAAATATGTAGGTCCATTAATCAAAGCTACGAGTAGGTGCTATGTTATTTATATTTAACTTTCAAAACCTTTTTACTCGTAGCTCGTATAATTCGAGTAAGAGAATTCATAGGGCAATCGATCTCATGAGACACGTGTTAAAAAAGTATGTGTCCCTAAATTCTGAAATTTATACAAAATATACCGACACATTGATGATACCTACGGAGGTCAAAGGAATGGAAATGAAGGATGGTCGAACTCGAAGCATATAAATACGTACATGACCTTGATATAAATGTTAATTTCTTAGTTGATCGCTGCTGTAGAGTATTTTCCTTTATCGTAAAATATTTTATCCTCGCGTTTGGATCTTTATTGAAAATAAGCGGCAAATCACACGCTTGATGCTCTCATTTCTGTGCCTCATATTAACAGCGTGGGTTCTTTTAGGGACCAACTCATGGACTACCTTTTATAATAACGGTGCGTTTATGAAATTTTCACATTTTGAAAAACTGGTTTTTCAAATTTTCGAAAATTTGAAAAGAAGAAAGTCAGTTTGGTTAAGAAAATCAGGGGCCAATATGAAAATATGCTTTTTTAGACTTATCCTTTTCGAAATAAAGATACAGAACAGCAATAATACATAGCGATCAACCAAATACGCTGATTCTGAAGATCGACTCCTAAAATCTCATTTTTCACTCGCGTATTTTTCTAAAGTTTACCTATTATTATAATCTAAACGTGTCAATTTCACTAAAGAAACTGATAGCTATTAGCACATCTTAACCGCGTTCAATTGCAACGGTGGAATCGGCCCAACGTAAGATTGATTGTATTTTCATAATCTTCATAACCATCATCATCATCCGCAGCCTACACCACCTGCTGGACATAGATCTCTTTTTGCTCTAACCGTGGTTCAGAATTTAATTACTATTTACTTAAATGTTTTAATTATCCAGTTACATAGTTACTTCAAGTTTTTTAGTAGCAGTTAACTATTTCTTGGTACCATTTGGTCCAGTTGTGGATGAGTCCGAGTTTCTAATATTGTCCCTCAAAGTGCGTGATGGGACTCGATAAGCCGGACCTGCTATTATCCTACTGGTTTACGAGTCCGCTGTGCGTAACTAGCAAAGAAATTGATAGATAAGCTTTTACTATGTTTCTGTTTACAGAAAGTCTTAGTCGTATCAATTTTTTATTTCAAAGTCACCATTTTTCTTTCATCATTATTATAGGTTGTTCTTATCTTATAAAACGCTGTATGATTGCCACTGTTTGCTCTAAAGATCAAAGGGACAGAGTATGGAATGAGTTTAGACAGGCAAAGATTGTTCTTTCTAATAAAATAAAAAGTAAGATGTTAATTTTACTAAGCGACCTCACTGGCATGGTACTGGAGTATTAAAAACGTTAATCCAATGTATGTGTACCTACTTACTTAGATATTTGTTGAAGAGATAAGGTCAAAGATTAAGCAAATTACATTTTTACTAAAGCAACTTCGAGTGCAGATCGCACCATTACAATTCTTTTACAGAAGTTCATTTATATATTTATATTATTTTTATTTCTAATACTATTTGATGCTTTAATTAAATCTTATCATTGTTTTTTCAGTCAACAAAACAGTGCCGTTCTGTATTTCTTCCATGTCGATTCATAACTTATTATCCCAAAACACAAGCTCTGCGTACTTTGGGGCTAATGTCCAGCATTATTTATTTATTTTGATTTTATTTATCGATGACAACATTTTCACACGGTCAAAGCGAGGGGCACTGGGGCGCATCTAGCGATTTAGATCAACGAAGTAATCGATTTTATAGTATTTCATTCGCGCCATTCCACTACCTACCATTCCAGCTACGAGTTCCAGCGTTAGGAAGCTGGACGTTTCCGTCCGCTCGGCAGTCCGTTGCTTCAGGCGAACCGGTAATGAAATGTTCCAATGCCGAACCGAACTCCGTCTGCTTTGTACCGCCCCAGGATACATGTAATTGTTCTAACAAAATAACTCAGCTAGGAGAAAAGTTACGTCTGGGTTGGTTGGAATATCAGAAAGTTTTACTCCTTTTTACTCCTGTTACAGATATGATTTTTCAATAGGTATGTACTATTAAGGAAATGATGTCGGTATTTTTATTCAGTGAGAGCTCTTGGTAGCCAATAAGTCATATATTAGTGACGTTCTGAATGATCTTAAACTGGAGATACTGCTTGTGGCATTTGGGTGCTTCCAAGGGCAAATTCATTCAAGGGAGCCAAAAGCCAAATCAGCTCGTCTAACTAAAATATTTACGCTCGTAGCATCAAAGAAAACCCTGTGTTTCCGCAATTTATATTCTCGGAGTATTAAGCTCAATTTCTTTTATCAAGGCCTTTTGTGGCTCTCGAAATGAGCTTTTAAATAAATAGCCAGTGGCCTAGCGTACGAACCTCTCTCGTGAAGTCGAATCAAGTCCATCAATCGAAACCAGCCCCCCTAGCCATATTACACTATCTATCGTCGCTGTAGAATAGAAACACTTCAAAATGTATAGGATTTGACGTTTCAAGTAGATGAGTCACGTGGTCAGAACGTCAATTCCTATACATTTTGAAGTGTTCTATTCTACAGCGACGATAGATCGTTCTACAGCGACGATAGATCGTTCTACAGCGACGATAGATCGTGTAATATAGCTAGGGCCCCTGTTTCTTGTACGAAATTGAATTTGACAACGCTTATTTTTATTTTTTATTTTATAAGTCTATACCACAGATAATATAATACTATGTATATACCTACTTAATTATTAAATTATATTATTTTAAACAATCTATTTTATAGATACTTAATATTACCTACTCATAAATTTATAATGTTAGTAACTGTTTAAGATTTATTTATTGTTAGCACGCCTTTTGTTCTGTTCCTACAAACTTTTGGTTAGCAGATAAAAATTCCTTCGGCAATATGTTCGCCAATTTTGCACTATTCTGTAATTTTGTGCAATAAAGTATTTAAATAAATAAAAAACGCTGTATTCATTTGCTGTTTCCAGGAACGATACTGATACTGTATCTTTGCCTTAAGCGCATTACACACACAGCAGATAATATCTTATGAAATATAAATTTTGAGATCGCGCCCATACAAATTCTATGGAGGACCACACTCGCGAATATAAATTACAAAGGACTATAAGTATATGTATTTGGTGCGATCTGTCAAGGTTTATATTTCATACTAGCGGACGCCCGCGGCTTCGCCCGCGTGGACTACTATTTTTTTTATCCCACGGGAACCGTGCAATTTTTCGGGATAAAAAGTAGCCTATGTCCTATTCCCGGTTATTATCTATCTACATTCCAAATTTCATCAAAATCGGTTTAGTAATTATGGAGATACGTGGCAACAAACATTCACACACACACACACGGACTTTCGCCTTTATAATATTAGTAGGATTAGTAGGATTATTATCTGCTGTGTGTGTGTGGTACCTACGCTTAAAAGTTATTAGGGGGTTGATTGTGATAGGAACTTTTTTTTTGCGTTTATAAAACCCAAAAAAAAAACAGTAGGTACCTACAATAAAGTTTAAGAGAACTTTTTATGATTTTTTAGATTGCGAGGAAATAAAAAGACATTAGTTACTCATAAAACTTTTATTTTAGAAAATGTTTGTTAAAATCAAAGGTATTTTAACCTAAATATCACAAAATAAATCACAATAAACGAACATAGAATTAACATAAATGTCAACAAACTTTAAAATAAAACAAATAAAAATAATACAATCACAAGCTCGATGGGAATATGTTTGGTAGTACTATTTAAATCGAGTTTATAATTATTTAAATTATATAATTTTAATATCAAGTTGAAGCTCTCGTTTTATATTTTGGTAATGCGTGAAATTATTGTTATATCACAGTGAAGGGCAATTAAATACAGCGATAAATTAATTAAAAATAGGTTTTTTCACTTGTTAGGTATGGTTAAAGTTATCAGAACAAGTTATTTGGTTATAGGTACACATTTAGAAGTTTTATTATAGTTTATTAGGAAAAAATACATTTCCAACTACATGCCTTACAAATATGTATTTCTATTATAAAGTGGGATATGTCTGCAATGTAATATTAAAGTTCACAACGTTTTCTTAGCGGTAGGTAACCTAATGAATATTATATTTTGAGACATCTAGGTACTACTTTATAGGAAAATCATTTTTAGTTATAAGATAGAGAAAAATCAAATATATTCAAATCAGAAAACCTAATAAACTACTCTTATTAGAAAACATCTACTTAAGACAATCTAAATATTGGTCGTCAACCACATGATTAATAGGGCTAGGTAATTGGTTTTTTTGTCAACTTTGTGTATTCAAAAGGAACTTAAGATATTAAAAACTAAGTATATTAACTCGTATTCTTTGGTTAACTCTGACTCAGTTACAAGAAACATTCTAAAGTGCATTGACATTGGTTTTGGTTCAGAACATTTTTAAACGACCACCGCTTCTTTATAGTTTAAAGTTTCACTTCTGAACGAAAGTCGTTAAAATTTAGATTTTTGGTTCAAAGTGTATTGAATTAAATAAATAAGCTAGTTTTACGGAGCTTTTGTAACAAATCAAAATGAATAAACCAATGATTTTCACAATAACACAATGATATGTGATTTTGTACTACATTTTTTTGTTACAAATTCTTTTTCCGGTCTAATTTTTCCTATTGGTTATAGGGATGTATTATTTGGTATGTTAATATGACTAGCATAATTTCATATTTAAAACAGAGAGTACAAAACAACCTGAGTGGAATATTATTAAAAACTTATATTCTACTATTAATACAAAAATCAATACCACTTCTATAAATTGATCTAGTTTACTCCTACTACTAGTATTGTTCTACGCCGCACGATGAAAATTATTGCCTTGGCACTTCAGGCATACCGCCTCAATATTTTATTTTAAAATACCTAGTCAATATTTATTACAAGAATTCAATCTTTAAAATCACATAGCACACATAAGTGCAATGTTCTTACAAAATATCTGTACTTATACAGTATCTTACTTCTCCACGTTTAAGAAAAATACGGTCCATATTTTGCATCAAGAATTTTGTGTCAATGTTTGGGGCAGCGCGCAGATACGGAGAAATTCTCGAGCAAAGAAATTTCCATTTGCTTGCGTTCGCTCTTCATAACTTCAACGTTTATTATAATTATAAGAAATACTTTGTCAAGTTATGATTTTCATCGTAAATTTTTTGGTAAACAAAATTGTGTAGGTAAGTAGATAGGTATATATATTTTGAAATGAACCGATATTTACACGTTCAATGTCCACGACGCACATGTCGAGCCCGAGCAGATTGTTCTATGACAGGTGGGACAGCGAATGTGTTAAAATGATAAAAACTCCTATAAGCCAATTCAGTATGCGGTGAATTCTAGTTGTAATGTCGAGTTAAACCGAAGTTTTGCTGCATGCGTTGATATCCCCGATGCTCTTCACGCGTCTATGCCTCTTCTGTTTGATCGCGGAATCGTCAACCGACTTTGCTGGCAAAGGCGAGCTAACTCTGTGTGCGTGGTCAGCCTTCTGTCCGTACCTGCGATAAATAAATAAATATTGCTAAACATTTCACACAGCGCTATCTAGCCCCAAACTAAGCAAAGCTTGTACTATGGGAACCAGATAACTGATAGAATACTTACATACTTACTTTTTTTGTAAATACATACATAGAATACTTTATAACACCCGGACACAGAACAAACATCTATGTTCATCACAAAAATGTTTGTCCTGGGTGGGAATCGAACCCACGACCGTGCAGAAGGCAGAGCTATTACCAACTGAGCTAAGAGGCCAGTCAATAACTCAATTTATGAACTTTCTTAAACTCCAATATTCTATTGGATCCAAAATATACTATTATTAAGATAGTGTAAGGATCGATCTATGATTGCACTTGAAAAAATCTGTCATGTCACGTTTTAAAATATTTATTTCTTTAGAAAAAATCAGTTAAATTATAATGCCTGATGACATAATGTTGATGTAATGACTGCATTGGATATTCCATTGAAATGGTTTTCAGAAAAAGTAAACAAAACAAAACTTAAAACATAAACGTTAACGTGTTCAGTGACCATGACACACATGTGCTACGGATGAGCCGGGGCAGGGAATATGTTAAATTGATTCATGAAACCAGATGTGATCCACATAATGGTGCTAAGCTATAATGTGGTGCTAATTGAAGAAAGTGCGGTTCAACTTTGACTATAAATTAAACGACAAACAAAGAATGTTACACTTTTTTTATCTTCTCTATTTTGGCTTCGCACGGTTTGTCCATTTAGTCAGTGTCAAGTAATTAATATAACATTTAAGATGTGTTTGGTTGATTACACAGGATGTCAAGATTTGCTTAGGCCTGAGTTCGTTTTACGCTTAGAAAAACACTTTAATTTGTAAAGTAGTTTTCTGAACGTAAAACAAACTGTTGAACCAGTCTTAAACAGGTTGTGTAACTAGTTTACGATGACAATGCAAGTATAACTTGGTTATTGGGTCGATGCACAGCATAGTTACGCGAACAATGATAAAGTGCTGAATTCATTGACCACCAGGGAAAACACGGTATTGGATTAATAAATCACTAAATCAACGACAACAAATTGTTTTTCGAATTGACTGATTAATTAATTATGGCTAATGAAATACCATTGTTAAAGTTGAAATCATTGTGCCGAGAATCGAGAACAATGAGTTATATAAAACGACCATTTCGGTGAGATAATGACCAGTTACGATGTTGCGAAATGCAAAATAACAAGCGAAACAGTTTTAATATTAAATGTAAGTAATTCGGTTATCCGTAAAGTTAGGCTTTCAATCAAACTTTCCAGTTTTCCACAAAGGCAACTAACAAACCTAATTAAAACAATGAGATTCCGAATTTTATAAGTTAAACAATGTTTGTTATGACGTCGACAGAATAATTGTGTGGGCGCCGAATGATTTGACCTCACAATATTCACTGTTGACCGTCCCCACTAAATTGAAATTCAATATTCAAACAACAGTCAGTCGATGAAGTGCTATTTTTTGATACGGAAAAATATTTGACTTGCATATAAAAAGGATGAGATACACATTATTGTTGAGTCATCAGTTGCATTTTTATGAAACAAATAATATATCAAAACTGTAACTTTAAATTAAAAATGTATCGAGAGAATAATCTCTCTATACATTTTTAATTTAAAGTTATAATTAATTCTACAATAGTACGTCCATAGCATTGAGTTAGTTAGATAATTTGACTAGTAAGTAGGTATGTATTTACAAAAAAAAGTATATACTTAAGTAGTATATCAGTCATGGTGTTCACATGACATAAGCTCTACTTAACTTGGGGCTACATGATGCTGTGTAAAATGTCCAGCATTATTTATTATATTTTCTGAATTAGGTAAGTATTTATAAACTTTTTAAATATGACTATTGTCTCTGGCAAAGAAAAAACAATATTTAATGTACTTATCTGTAATTACGTTTACTGTAGATAATATTCGACATAAACCACAGTAAACAAAGTCACAGATAGAATATTGAGTATAGCCGTTAATGAAAGAAAGAAAGAAAGAAAGAAAGAAAGAAAACTAATTTATGTAAGACACAAAAAAAAACATAAAAGTACTATAATTAAGCAATTAATGCTATTGTAACCTCAAAAAGAACATACCTGTGAGTGATTCCATTGTTCTCCTTAATGTCGTTCAGTCGAGTCATGCTGTCCCGCGTGGAGACACTGGACTGTGAGTAAAGACTGAGGGGAGTATAGATCGGTTCGTACTCTTGAAGAGTCGGTGGAGGAGCGTATGTCATGCTGAGCTGTGACAATGTCCTGTAGGACAAAAAGTGTGGTAAGAATGATTGTATGAATGAATGAACACTTTTTTATACACGATTCAAGATGAAGTAGAATATTGCAACAGATAAAGTTTAAATTAGAACAAAAGGTGGCCTTATCACTGAGAGCCATTTCTTCCATAAGATAAGATTTCCGTGTGAGATCTCTTAAAAAAGACTAAGTAAATCTTACTTTTTGGACTATTGAGAGAACTACTGTTTATTTAAATTAACACCAATGTACGGTAATTCGTTCATTGCTGGACTGGACATCCCTATGATTGTTTATTACATTTACGGTTTATTTTTTCGGGAAGATTTGAATTCGAACTAGGTAAATCACAAGCTGTTTTTTAATATTGATTAATTTCAAACCAAATAACTGTACAGGGTTATGATTGTTGGAATATTTCACCAAACAACTGATGTAAAACAATTTTAATGAATTTATTGCTGATGTTGACACAATTCTGAATACTCGTCAATTACATTAATGCAAAAGCTACAAACCAAACGACCGACGTACATTAATGATAGTACTATTTAAAACTCATGGACATAATAATAATGTACTGTCATGCTCGGAAATAGTAAATTTTGCTTTAAAAAAGTTTTATAATGGTTCACTGCAAACCATTAGGATTTTAGAATTGCAATAACTATGTTTATTATGGACTAGCTTCCGCCAGCGGCTTTGCTCGCGTGGTACTCAGATAAAAAGTAGCCATGTCTTATTCCTGGTCAAATCTATATAGGTACCTATATATTTTAAATTTCAGCCAAATCGGTTCTCTCTCGTTATAAAGAAAGGTTGAAGTTATAGAGGAACAAACATACATATATAAACAAACATCCAATGCAGTGAGCATTGGTTCATAGAATTCTATACAAAGAATACTTAACAGCACAACACGATGCGGTGCGATGTTGGTGCAGAGTTGATCTAAACAGCTATAACCTTTAGGATAAAACGAAAGCATTTCTCTATAGACTCTACTATAGACTATTACCAGTAAAATTAGTGAGAACATACCTGGTGGCTATAGGAGGTGAGTACGAAAGCTGGTAAGGAGCAGTGAGACTCAACACGCTGGAGCTCTCACTGGAGCTAGAAGGAGAAGTCCGTTCGTGCTTCGGTTTGAGCACCCCGAGTGCCCTAGTTATCGACCCCTGTGGATAATGGAGGGTCATTTTATAGCTGTCGTAAACCGATAGATATCACATTTTGATTTAACTGCCCATTTAAGTTGTTTTGGTGTAAATTCATGGGTATTTTCTGGAGGCGGTTTTTGTGTAAATAGAAAATATATAAGACGAGTTTATGTTTTAATGTTTTGCGCAAATAAATGCCACGATATACCCCGATATACATTAAATGGCTAAAATATATCAGTAATAAACATAAGTTATGCTTAGTCTTACCCTTAAACTATGTCTCCTGGAATCCCCACTGAGATCGATACCGGGCAAACCTGTGGCCACAGATCTCGAGAACGGTCTTCCCAACATCCTGATTTGGTGTCCAAACATATTCCTGCAAGTTAACGAAGTCTGCAGTCACTGTTCGCTCAACTTCGTACAAATTTGAGATCCAACGAAAGCCAAGCTGAGCGTCTGTAATGTTACTTGTTGTCTAATCTTCTCAAATTTGCACGAATATTGAGTTGTCTCTTGTTTATCTGCTAACACAGAAAGCTCACATGCAGTTTCTGCATTTATTAATTGGAATTGCTTATCATGGAGCGTAGCTTTGTAGTTTACCACCACTCTACCACTGTTCCTAAGTGGACAATTTACGGTTCGCTATATTCGTGTGTTTCAGAGAATTTACGTTCATTGAAAGCTACAGACAGACATAGTGACTGGTAATTTAATTACATTTGCATAGACATCAAAAGCATGATGCACTTTGCTGGAAACGAGTCATGCTGTGTACGAAATATGGATACAAAAAAGAGTAACATGGATTGAAAACTTTTTTTTGTAAGGAAAAGTACTGACTGTATTGTGAACTTATTAATTTTCATGCTACAAGTACAGTACTCTTCCCTGATGAAACGAATCAAATTAGCAATAATCAAATGTAGAAATTAACTAGAAAAGCGCGAAATGTTCCTGAAATTATTGTCACAAACAAAATGTTATGTTATACGGAAGAAAAAGGGTGGAGAGATCGATAAAGGTGCGATCTAATGATGATGACAGAGAGGCATTCATGAGTACTGTATCGATGTATAAAATGGTCTTTACCGTTCTGTCTCGATGCAAGGATCGCCAAGTTTTAGGGTGATGAAAAACTGACTCGATGCCTTTCATTTTTATCAGGATTTATTCACATTTATTATAGATCAATTGATATCATTACAGGTGAACCTAATATACAATGGTGTCAAATTTTACATTACGAATGTATACAAGTCAAAAACATAGGTATCTTACAATATTGATATTAATAAGCTATTATTGTTATAATCCTAAAGCTATGGTGATGGTTCTGTTTTAAGGATATTAAATTCATTTTATTTAACAATACCTTTCGAATCTGTCGGTACTATCTTTTTAAAACATCTCATTTTATAGAAACGAATTTTATTTAAAAATTTGAATGAATGTAATGGGATATGGATCACCCCCTATGAATATTTACGAAGCATTTCATGCTTCTAGTTAATATCAACTAAGTTGTATACATTTACTAAATTTATCAATTGATCGACTTGGAACAAACATTAACGTGACAAATCTAATCTACGGCAAGATCGGGGAATCTATGGGGCACAATATGTTCAACATCGAATCTAACACTGACGAAGGCGAAAGTACAAACATATTGTGAATGTTTCCGATCGGTTCAACTTTTCGAGAATCTTTCGCTAACAATCCACGAATCCTACTATATCTTATCAGTCTTCACCGCTCGTAAAGTTTTCGATCAAAAAAGTTCCGCAAACGAGCGACTTTCGACGGTCGATAGGTACAAAATTATTTTCATAGCAAAGTAATTTTTTTTTTCGTAAAAATAGCTTTACAAACATTTCGTACAGATAATTACTTTACATAAATACAAGGGCTTGGAAATAGGCTTCGAAGCGTTTACTTTTTGAAGGAGAGCTTTTTAACTTTTGTGGATTTATCTTTGTTTTGTGGACAACATGGATGCTCGGGCAGCCTCCACTTGCAGTTCTTCCACCTGGCAAAATATCGTATACCTGCAGGATTGCACCTCACATTATAATCAACTACAGCTTGCTCACCTACGGGGCGTGACTGGTGACTATGGCATGCAGTGCGCCTCTCACTTTGATTGCCATTCATTTTAGGTTAGTAATGCAATGGACGATTGTGCTTACTGTCACCAAAAGTTCTTACAAATTGTATTCAATTCACTGATATTTCACTGATATAGACGAAAAGTGTGTCAAGCAAATGTTACATTCTAGTAGAGGGGTGCGAAAGTGTCGGGTCTTACCTGGCTGGTATGATGAGAGCGTCGAATTCTGCGACGAGATGCCTTCGGATAATGCTCTTGGATGGCGGGATGCCGAGGGCGGTGGCCATTGTCTCGCCAGTGAAGGATGGCTCCAACACTACAAGGCCACCGTGCACTCCGCTATCTGTGTTCAACGTTTTAAAATCAGCAATATCAATTTGATCTTGATTGGTTTTAAAAGTAAAGTAGGTAACAGTATAGGTATTTATTTAATAATAAAAACCATCAATAAAACCTTACTTGACTTACTTCATAGTGTCTAGAGTCAAGGGCAATTAATTTAATAGCTGGTTTCTATAATTATTTAAACCAATAAAAACAAAGTACCTAGATACTGACTGCTAGAGCCACTAATTCGGGTACATATGAAAAGTCCGAAAACCGAAATGCCGATCCTTGAAATGCCGATGCTTGAAATAGCGAATGCTCGTAAAGAAGAATGCTTAAAATGTAGAAGCTTTAAATGTAGAATGCTTAAAAATCAGAATGCTCGAAATGCCGAAAGCCAAAATACCGAAGCTTAAAACATAGAAGCTTAAAATGCCGACGCTCAAAATTTAGAATGCTTGAAATATAAAAGCTTGAAACCAGTAATGCTCGAAATAATTATGTAGATGTAAGAATTTTTTTTTGTCTTTACTTATTATTATTAAGAGGTAAAGTGTGTTTGTATTGTACTCGTATGTAGGAGGTTATCTCAAAAACTACTCATCTGATTAAAAAAATTCTTTCACCTGTATTTAGAATGAGGGGAGGGGGAGGGAGAGGGGGAGGGAGAGGGGGAGGGAGAGGGGGAGGGAGAGGGGGAGGGTGAGGGGGAGGGAGAGGGGGAGGGAGAGGGGGAGGGAGAGGGGGAGGGAGAGGGGGAGGGGAGGGAGAGGGGGAGGGGAGGTGGAGGGAGAGGGGGAGGGAGAGGGGGAGGGGGAGGGAGAGGGGGAGGGGAGGGAGAGGGGGAGGGGAGGGAGAGGGGGGAGGGAGAGGGAGGGGGAGGGAGAGGGAGGGAGAGGGCGAGGGGGAGGGAGGGAGAGGGAGGGAGAGGGCGAGGGGGAGGGAGAAGGGGAGGGAGAGGGGCAGGGGGAGGGAGAGGGGGAGGAAGAGGGGGAGGGAGAGGGAGAGGCGGAGGGAGAGGGGGAGGGAGAGGGGGAGGGAGTGGTGGAGGGAGAGGGGAAGGGAGAGGGGGAGGGAGAGGGGGAGGGAGAGGGGAAGGGAGAGGGGGAGGGAGAGGAGGAGGGGGAGAGGGATAGGGAGGGAGAGGGAAGGGGGAGGGAGACCCAAACATGGATCTTCCACTGTTATTCACTGAGAAGTTCTGACACAATAGGTCCTGACTCCATCAGATCAGCAGCTGTCACCATATTATTACATTGTAGTCGGAACTTCACCGATACGCTGAGTTCCAAGTTTCAACTCGATCGGACTATTTACTGAAGAGTTCTGTTGAACAGCTCCTGATGTCATCCTCAGATCAGCTTGTTATGACCATATTATTACATTGTAGTCGGAACTTGACAGATATGCCGAGTTTTAACTAAATAGGCTTATTTACTAAGGAGTTCTGTTGAACAGCTTCTGACTCCATCATCAGGTCAGCTTAATGTTACCATCATATTGCATTGTCACTGATATCCTATCAAGTTCTTAAAAAATTCCCGAATCGCGTATGCCTTTAAAATATGAAGAGTTACCTCGATTTCTCCAAGATCCCATCATCAGATCCTGACCTGATGATCAAAAGGAACATTGGAAAAGTGTACCCTTTCAAACAAAAAAAGAATCTTTGAAATCGGTCGAGGCGTCTTCGAGTAACCGGTAAACGTACACAAAAAACACAAAAAAAAAATCCAACGAATTGAGAACCTCCTCCTTATTTTTTTAAGTTCGGTTAAGAATACAATAATTTTGTAAGTATTTAAGTCGTTTCACTATCACGTTTCCATCTTGCTACTTTACACCTAAACTACTTTCGCACCCGTAAAAACTACAACGAAATAAAGTACTAAAAAATTCAATAATTTATGTAAGTACTTATTTCGATCATTTTCGATGTTTTAGTCATTCGGCATTTGGAACTTATACTTATTAAGCATTCTACTTTGTAAACGTTCGGCAATTGAAACTTTCGGCATTTCGAGCATTCTGACTTTTAGCTTTCGACCTTACAAACTTCTATCTTTCAAGCTTTCTGCATTTCAACCGTTCTACATATCGAATTTCGCTATTTTAAGCATCGGCATTTCAAGGATCGGCATTTCGGTTTTCGGACTTTTCATATGTACCCACTAATTCTCTAAATGATATGAAATATGTTTCACACATTAGTAGTACCTAAGTAGGCATATTGATCCTCACTATAAGCACATAATACTAGCTTAGACCAGAATAAATTGTCAAAGACTTTATGTAATCAAGTCATAGCTATAAATAATCAAACTACGTCTGAAGGTATTAACTTTTTTCATTTCAATTGTGGCCTTGGATGATATTCCAGTGAGTGGCTTTGTTGGGAAATGGAAAATGTTTTGAGAATGTTTCTGACACAGTGGCATGCAATAAAAGTTACCCTACGAAGTACATTGTAATGTGACGCATATTTTGTATGGCAGTAAGAGTATGCTGTAAGTAGGTACCTGAATGGGTTTTGGTACCCTTCTGAATGGGTATGGCTTTAAGGAAAGTAGGCTCACAAAAGATTTATTATGCCTCGGATATAACAGAAACAAAAGACTTACCTTTGAGATTATCAGCGAATTCTCCCAAGTCGATGTTGTGAGCCCATCGCATAAATCTCTGGTTGGTCCAGACTAATGGATCGGCGTCAACGTTCTCGCATTGATGCCGTCTCACAGCCAAAGCCTATAAACAACGCCTTTGTTACCGCAATGATTGATCACAACAATGCAAATTGTTGTATTTTATGAAAGAATAGACGTAACAGGTCAAAGGCAGAAAAGAGAAGTATAAGGATGATTAATGAGAGTACATTATAGCACAGTATGAGACGAAACATTTTGTACTGGTTCACGGGATAATCCCTCATTTGCTTGCACCCTTATCGTCCCTCCTTATCGAAGCGCGGACGGAATTATCTTATTATTACGTCGAATTTTTCCGATATTTTGTCAAAATGTTTATTGACGCTAAATAAATAGAAGCCAATTTCTGTCACAACATAAATCAACGTTCAAGATAAAAGCTTCGTTATAAAATTCTTTCGGGATAATAAGTACTTTGTGTTTACTTACTTGTCGGTCGTACTTCATGATTCTGAGCAAATGTATGCCGTGGACGATCGACGCCTGATGGAACTTCCTGGTGACTCCTAAGTATTTCTCCAGCTCTTTCTTGCTGATAGTGTCCAGCATACGTGCGTCTACCAGGTTAGCCAGGAATGATTCTGCATACTGTTTGAAAACATAATAGTCCAGTCAGCTTAGCATAAAAATGGTCTAAACCTCGGAATGACAGATAATAAGCTGAATTTTCGTATGTAGCTTCATTTAGGCGTCCTAAAAGTTGTCTCAAAAGTCTCATAAAATCTCGTGTCTGCGTCTTAAGTTATTCAAGGTCAAAGATAAAAAAATAGTTTTTCGCGAATATCTCGGTTGCTATTGGTCCAATGATGTTAACATCTATTATAAAGTTGTAGAGCATACAATTTGCGACAAATTTTGTTTAAAACATTTTTTCATGCGCTCAACCGTTTTCGCGATAGAGGAGGGTGAGTGAGCAGCGCTCAACCATACGCGTAGGTACTGTAACGCAAAGTCAAACGTGAATATCTGTGAATACCTTGAATTTTGAATAATTTGTTTTATTTATCAGTTAATTATCGACCAAGCGAGCTAAGATCTTACGATTTTGCTTTGTATGTTTGTATGTGTAATTTTTATGTTATCGCATAACTATCGAACCGTTAATCCAATCTGCATGAAACTTGGTAGATAACTAGGTTGTGCTATGGAAATTTGATATATGACATATGAGCGTAATCGATGGAGGGGTTGTAAAGATATTGGGATCTAAAGGGGGTGAAAAAGATAAAAGTTACACAGATATATTGAGTGGGGTGTCATATGAAAGGACTTAATTTGTACATTCCGAAATAGTTTTTATTTTTGTTCTAGGAAGTATAGTTTTTGAAATACACATACTGAACGCTTTGCGCTCACGGCCCTGTATCGCAAAAACGGTTGAGCGCATGGAATATAAATTTTTTCAATGAATTGGTCGCAAATTTTAAGCTCTACAACTTCATAATAGATGTTAACATCACTGGACCAATAGCAACCGAGATATTCGCGAAAAACTATTTTTTTTACCTTTGACCTTGAATAACTTAAGACGCAGACACGAGATTTTATGAGACTTTTGAGACAACTTTTAGGGCGCCTAAATGAAGGTATATACGAAAATTCAGCTTATTATCTCTCATTCCGAGGTTAATTCCTAATTTGACTGGGCTATAATCCATTTTACAGTATAGTAGGTACATATGAGTTTCTGTAAAAAAAGTTTAAAAAATTGCTACTCATTATTTCTAAATTAGTTCAGTATTTACAATAAATTAAGAATTGTTATCTGTTATCAGTTGTAACATACTTATTATAGAAAAAATAATTTGAAATATTGGCATCATCCTCCCTTTCTCTCCTCTCCTTATGTACCAAACTTTCTAATGTTGCATTGTATGGCTAAATAATGTTAGTCTTTTTTAAACTTTCGCGATCACTGTTCATATTGAAAATATATGGACACGGGATTTTATTGCGTGATTTTACCTTATTTATAGACTTATCCCGACATTTCGGCTACCTATGTTACAATACAACAGCCATGGTCGCGGGCAGAGAGTTGGGATATAAATAAGGTAAAATTACGCGATAAAATCCCGTGTCCATATATTTTCAATATGGCTAATATTCTTCGTAGACTGAATGATAAATATGTACCTATTGGTTTAGACTTTCGCTGTGTGAACAAGTGATATTACAATTTTCGTCGTTTATAATAATAATATAATATATAATTTTATTTCAGGCAACTTAAGAATAGTACAGATGGTAAAAACTAATTCTAAGGGCCATAGAAATAAATACCTTAAACCTAAAAATACATATTAATAAAACTTAATCTAGGTCACACATGTCGCCTGTGTGTCGCGGCACGGGGTATCACCGGCCCTTGAACCGCCGAAACTTCACCCCTTTCGGCCAGACTTTCAGTTTATGACGAACAAGTGTACCTGCGAGAGTCCAAGATCAGGCAGCCACTCGGCGGCCACCCAGGCGTGCGTGAGCTGTCCGATGGTAGGGTTCCGCACGAGGTCGGGCCGGCGCCGCTCCTCGATGGCCAGCCGCAGCTTCTTGCGATGCATCGGCTGCGTCACGCCCAGCCCCACCTCCAGCTCAGCGTCCGACAGCTCGAGCAGAACCTGCCCATTCAAAGCACGGATCTAGAACCAACCAGAACACAATATTTGACGCTTTTGTTGCGTCAGTGCTTTACTAGTTGGATGTGTGATTGGTTGGTTTATTATTTATTTTGACATAAAACAGGTAGGAACAAAATTGCAAGACAGTTGGTAAAGGTAGTGATCCAGGAATACGATATTTGATGCTTTTGTTGCGTCAGTGCTTTACTAGTTGGATGTGTGATTGGTTGGTTTATTATTTATTTTGACATAAAACAGGTAGGAACAAAATTGCAAGACAGTTGGTAAAGGTAGTGATCCAGGAGTACGATATTTGACGCTTTTGTTGCGTCAGTGCTTTACTAGTTGGATGTGTGATTGGTTGGTTAATTATTTATTTTGACACAAAACAGGTAGGAACAAAATTACAAGACAGTTGGTAAAGGTAGTGACCTAGGAGTACGATATTTGACGCTTTTGTTGCGTCAGTGCTTTACTAGTTGGATGTGTGATTGGTTGGTTAATTATTTATTTTGACATAAAATAGGTAGGAACAAAATTGCAAGACAGTTGGTAAAGGTAGTGATCTAGGAGTTACGATATTTGACGCTTTTGTTGCGTCAGTGTTTTACTAGTTGGATGTGTGATTGGTTGGTTAATTATTTATTTTGACATAAAACAGGTAGGAACAAAATTGCAAGACAGTTGGTAAAGGTAGTGATCTAGAACTAGCCAGAGTACAGAGCAGTGTGAAGGTTGGTCGGGCGCGGATATTTGATGCTTTTGTTGCGTCAGTGATTTACTAGTTTCTAGATGTTTGGCACTTATTTTGGCAAAAAAAAAAACAGTCAAGGACAAGAATACAAGACAACTAATAAATTGTACCTACCCAAATGGTAATGTTTAAAAGTACGGATCTAGTACGAGTTAGAACAAAATATTTGACGGTCTATTTGCGTCAGTGCTTTATGGCGGCTCCTCACTAGTTGGATGTGTGATTGGTTGGAAAGTTATTGTTTTGTCGAAATACATGCAAAACCAAAATAGCAGGATCAAAAATACAGACAAACGACAGAACTGGATCAAGTGAGAACGCATCTAAAATCAACCAGAATACAATATTTGAAGATTTTTTTGAGTCAGTGTTTACTCATTGGATTTGTATTTGGGTGGTAAAATCTCATTTTGGCAAAATACAGGCAAAAACTGAAGTAATTATTATTGAAGACTTTAGATTTTAGAAAATTGATTTTGCTTATGGCCATACGTCATTAGTGAGTTTATCGGTTTTTCCTTGGTTTTTCAATCAGTTTTTATAGTTTTATGACTGACCCGTTTAAAATTTGACCTAGTTTACTATTTGTATAATGATGAGATATTGTAGCTATAAGAGCCAGAGTAAAAGTGGCGAATAATAAACACACCAAGGAATTGCGTATTGGACCCCAATTTCCATACAAATGTAATAAAATGCCCGGATCCAGAATAATGAATGGATATGAGGGTAATGAAAATGGGTTTCTGTGCCGTTTGTTACATTCGAAAATAATAAAACATTGTTGCGTCGGAAATTACGAGCGTCCGCGTGTGTAATTTTCGCACGTTACTTATTTTGTGCGCAGTCAATTGTTATTTAACATTGTCCTTTTCATCAAATAGGGTCAATTGAATATCTTTACTGAAATTGAGGTGGAAAATTTCAAGTTGATCTCAATCACAAATTGAAATTGACATTCAAAATACCATTTATTAAAAATACTGAACACTTTTTACACTTTATGCTGAATACTTTATAATATTAACGTTAAATAATGAAAAAACAAGTTGAATTACTTTTTAATTGTTAATGATGATCACTACTAAAAAACTAGTTTAATTGACTAGCGTCAACGTGAGGTGCACTAGGTAGATTATAAAACAGTTCCAGTTTTAAGATTAAAGAAAATGTAGAGTGAATTCACTACGTGTCTTATAAACCCAGGAACATCTGCTCTAGGTCACAGATATATACTACTGCAGTAGGTATATATTATGTATGTAAGTGCACAGATAAACTTTACGAGCGTTTCCTCCATAAAACAGATTTAATATAAAACGCATATCAAATTTTCCAATCAGACAATAGATGGTACATCTTTGATAGAGTTCCAAAAGATTGACCTACTCTACTCTGAATATAATGTTTCTCATTTACGGACTGTCAAACGTGCGATCGAAGTGCAAATAACGATCTAGATACAATCGAGATTTAGTCAAACTGCGAATTGTTCGTAGCCGCTACCTAGTCATATCGAAACGTAGACTTTGTACCCCTCTACTTATCAAATTCTGAATTGAGACACCGTTTAAACAATTGCCAAGATTCACCCTGTCTCTATCTAATACTATCAACAAAAAAAGACTTTTTGTTGATAGTATTAGATAGAGACAGGGTGAATCTTGAGCATTATTTAACGAGTGTTCAAGTTTATAAGTAAGGCCTTTTGGTACTATACTAACCCCTGCTGAATAAGTCTATCTGCAATAATATCAAAATATTAATATTTATATCTTATCTTGTTTTGTACATAATATATAGGTACTTATCCTATCCTATTTTCCTGATCCCACCCTAAATCCCCCGTCCTAGCTAGCGATTTACTTTGTTTTAATTTAAAGACAAAAATAAAATAAAAATGGCAAACTCACAAAGAGTGATAACTTTTTTTTGGACAAACCAAAAAAAAGGATATCTGCAATGTTTGTCATAGCACTCACCTTGCCACTCTTGACATTATCAGCCACCGCTGCAGCGTACTGCGGCATGCCCAGCGCGAGCTCCAGCCAGGCGATGATGGCGGGCGTGCGCCACCGCGCTAGAGGCAGCGACGCGGCTTCACGCAGGGCTGCCTCGCTGCCGAGCGGGGACCAAGCACGGGTTGATCCGGTGCCGGCGTAGATTGGCTCTGGACAGAAATCACATAGTTTTTACAAAAAACTAAAACGAACTAAACGCTAAATTTTAAAGGAAATGAGCTGTTTGAGGTACACGGTGGAGTAGTACCCCAAAGGCAGAGTAGGTGGTTCTCTGCAACGGGCCGGCCCATCTGGCCCACTTGCCCGTGGTCTTTCGACGACAGTTGTTGTCGGTTAGTCCTAGTTATGTCTATCGCCGGCGAAAACTTCGTTAGCGCGATCTAGACATTCTGATGTTGTGTGGCGCCATTTGTAGTGCGTATCATGTTTATGTAGCTCATCTAGCGACAGGTAGGTAGATGTCGTTCGCTACAAATTGTATCCCAGGAATAAAACAATTGTTCATTGCTCAATTCTTTTATCTTCTTTGCTCTTTATTCTTCTTATTTTAAAATCTATTATTGAGAAAAAATCTCCTTTTTTAAGTTACTTAGTTAAAATAAAAAGTAGGATACGAGTAGGTACCATTCTCTCTGAATATTGTACTAATGAGTTTGTTGACTTAAAACTATTTAAATACGAGAGCGTGTTCATTGCCCCCGACGCACATGCCGTTCCAGCCCCCTTTCTCCCGAAACTAAAATGTATATTGTGCCAATTTTCGTAGTTCAGCTAATGTTGGTCAAATGATCCAAATTCAGTTTCCACCAACATAAGCTGCACTACAAAAAAATGGTGCGATATATCGGTTTTAGTTTTGGGATTTGGTGGTCAGAGCAGGTTGTCCTGCAGCCCCATCCGAGACTTGCGGTAAACATATATTAAATTAGGCAGCAGGTCTATAAAGGTCGCTATTGCAGAATCACATTAAAGGAATTGAACTATTGCCATCTCTTTTCATTGACTGGGAGTGAAATGAGACGGCATTTAGTTCATTTCATATTGTGATTCAGTTTTAGCGACCTTTTTAAGTCTGCTGGTCTTACCACTCTCGTGTCCGCTGACAGTGGCGCTGCCGGACTTGGTGCGGTGGCGACTGCGCGCGAATACGCGGGATATGGAACCCCAGGCGGAGCCCCGGCCACGAGTCCCCTTCCCGCCCCCACTGCCGCGGCCTCGAAGGCCTGCCACCAATGCCGCTTCGCACTCGCCGGGACTTGATAGTTGTTCTACAGATCTAGGGAGATAGTTACGTTTCATAGTCTTTTTCTGTTGAAATCAAAATCAAAATCAAATATCATTTATTCAGTATTAGGACCGTTATGACCACTTTGAAACGTCTTAAGAGCTAGGTGATTCTACTCCTGTTCTTTCGCGACCAACACCGTGAAGAATCAGGGCAACAAATACGGTATGGGGCCTAGCTTTCTTTTCGGTGATCCATCCGCTTAAAATCTAAATAGTCAAGCTCCAGTGTGAAGCCAGTCGAACAATGTGAGTGAGTGAACCTACAACAGAGTGTGTTCTGTTGATAATACGAGCAAGATGTACTTTTAACGATATTAAATGGTTTAATAGTAAGTTGAAGTACTTGTTCCACCATCTCCGAGTAGGATCCATATTAGGCTATAAAATATCTGTCATAAGTTAAAGTGAGCAGTAACGTGTACACGTACATGGCTTTCACCACAGTTCAGTAGCACTTATTAGCTGCCATAATAATATGTATAAGTTAAAAGTTACTTGTAGTAGCTAATAAATATTGTTTGAGAAGTAACTTATCAAAACTTTTATGGAGATGGTGAAATAAGCCCGAAGGCTTGATGATGATTACTAAAAGAAGCTATATAGCATTGGTTTCATGAATCTATTGATGTAATCTGTTAGATCTATAGATTCTTGAGATTAGTGAAATAAAGTGGCACAAGACCGATCTTATAGGTAACTTTTAATTATAAAAAAAGCCTTTCTGATTTTTTTTTGTCATTTGAAAAGAAGTAGTAGGATGATAATTTTGAAAGAACAAAAGTTATTAAAATATTCTTACCTGGAAAGCGATCCAGCGTCGATAGAGCGAGTGAACGGCGAGGCGCTGTTGTGTGGCGACAAAGTAGGCGGGCTGCAATCTCGCGGAGTGCTCACTGCGACATTATAATTTCATTTTTAATGTAGTTCCTTTCTGCACATTTATTCTATGCCTTGTTTTTACAAAACTGAGGGATCTCACGCCATTATTGAAATACCGAGGTGTGTGTTTTTGTGTAAGCTTTATTCAAAATAGGATACTTTTAAACGGTGCTATTAGTTGAAAGTAAAAAAAAAAATAAGTAAATACATTCTATCTTTCAGTTTCCCATGTTTATGCATAAATATAAATCACTGTTTATGTATTTAAAATATGCCGACCATTCAAATCATATTACATTTTGAACTTGTAATGCAGGACTAAATTACGAGTACATTACGATCCATTTGCTAGAATATTTTAAATTAAAACGGCGATTTAACCAATACCACCTACCGCAGTTATTTACTCAATAACCTACAAACTGTTTGGACTAGTGGCTAATTACTGCCACGCGTAAATAAATATAAATTAATATTATTAGTACTTAATTGGATAACATTTTAGGTTATCCAATTACTTGTTCTATAAAGCTCTTGGTTGCGCTTCATAGTTTATAATTCTTATATTTTATTCCATCACCTTATGGCGATCGAGAGGCATTGGTTTGATAGTCTTAGTTTATTAAATAAGTGCCGCATATTGTTGTTTGGTGATGCTCGCGCGGAGAAACGCCGTAGTCAGCAGTTTTGTGCTGACGGACATTGGCTGTTGGCTCTGCTCGGAGTCTCGCTTCGCCCGTGGAATAGTGCGCACGCGCCTGTTGCATTTGTCCACATTTTCGCTCTGACGTGCATCATCTCGTCTTTAAACCCTGAACTGAACCTACATCAAGTGTTATCTGTATTACCTAGACTAGACTGTGTTTGTGTACCGCTGGCCAGCGTAGTGTCGTGTCTAGACTGCGAGCTTTAAGCCCTAACGCGGCATCGCCTACATCTACGTGGAGGTCGCTGATCAAAGGTATGTGGCATGCTTGATGAATTTGGACTTTTAAATCATTGCCTTAAAGTTAGCATCGCTGAATCAGTTCCCGCGCGTATGATTTTTATTTCCTAGCAATTTTTATTCTAGAGGTTATACGCTCCAGCTCTATAAATCAAAATATACAACATATTAAAGCCATGTAGGTATAATTTGTGCTAGTAAGCAACAAATGTTATTATAATAGTCAGCCGCATTAGTTGTTGAGCCTTTTGAGTTTTAACAATGACTTTGAACTCCAACTAAAACTCAAATAACTTTGAGACTAAAACGCTTAATTGATCATCACTTTAGCCAAGATTTGAATAATCGAGCTATTTGGAAATCTAAATGAGTAGTGAGTTTATTCATGGACCACTATAGGAGACAGAAATTTGAAAACATAATATGTTATACCTAGTTACATTCCTTAAATATCGTTTTTACAAATGATTACACAAAATGGTCAAAAATAAAGTATTTTACAGTACAAAAAAAAAACAAAGCCGGAAAAACATTGCGGCACTTATCCTGGCTGTCATCGCGAGTTGTACAAACGAGCCAATCTCTTCGTTACTGATGTCCCTCTAATAAAACTGTCGTCACGTACATTTTACACTGCTTTTGAACAAGAAAACGCAATCCAAAGTGATTTACTGTATGTTACCGAAGGATGTCCGAAAGAAAAGATGGATGGATTGTGTGAGAGAGGACATGCGTGAGAAAGGAGTGACTACTGAGATGACGAGTGGAATGGAAGAGGAGAACATGTTGTGCCGACCCCACCTTGTGGGAAAAGGGCAAGGAGATGATGATGACCAAAGGATGTCCGAAAGGTAATTTAAAATCATAAGAGATTAGCGCTTTGCATGATCGGTCAAGTCACAAGAGTGCGATTCTTACATCGGGATAAATATTTACATGATCAGCAAACGCATTATTTGTTTCACATCTATGAGTTATGGTACTCGTAGTTCCTGATACCCACGAGACAGGAAATCCTATGTGGGATCGATGATGGATTATAGTTTATTAATTAGTAGATATGGTATGACTGGCTGAGGAGATATAGTGTAATAATATCTGGGCGACCGAGCTCTGCTCGGGTGCAAATAGAGAAAAAGAAAAAAGAACAAAAAAGAAACAAAAGGCGGACAACCAACCACTCAGCCACTTTAGTCTCAACAGATTACATGAACTTATAAACCACGTTGGTAAATCTTTTTGCGTAAAAATTCCGAGAAAACGAATATTCTCAGATATGAGACCTAGCTAGATCGATTTTTCGCTCTCGTAAACCCCCGTATCGCAAATTTCATCGAAATCGTTAAAGCCGTTTTCGAGAACGTGAGTACAAACAAACAAATATTGCTCGTTTAATAGAATAGGATTTCTGTGTCTGTGGAGCAATAATGTAATAAAAATGTTTAAATATAATAGGGATATAGGTACAGTGCGACTTTTATTAATAGACATAAATGGGGGCGCCACTGTGCAAGCTAAATACGCGAAATAGATGAATTCTGTTTTAGAAGTAAATTATTACTTCTGACTGACGTCTTCGGCACCTGTACCATAGACAAGAAACCTGTACTTTACCATAGATTAGTAGAGAAAGGGTTTCCAAAGTACTGAAATTTTAGTTGCCGTGTCTACCCGTTATTGCCGGACTATATGTCATGGATTTTAAATACCAGTGGCCAATCTATCACGTTTATCATAGCATTTGATGGACAGAAACAAAGAGTTTCCAACCCTTTAGTAGTTTGATCGTAAAATCCTACCCTTTTAGCTCTGGGTCACTGCTTGAATGGAGAAATGTAATCAATTTATTCTACGTAAACCAAACATTTCGATGTACTACTTAGATAAAAACAAAAAAGCTGTGTACCGACTAGGAAAATACGTTGACTTCCGATGAAGACTTGTGGGCTCGAATCACAGACTTTCGTCAATGGCGTTTTAGAAAACTTATTTGTAAATTAGCTCCAAAAGATAAGGTCATAAGAAAACCAGAAAGAATTCTAGGTGTGATGGACTTGCAACCTGTGCTTACAATGTAAAATAGGTACTAAAAACTAACATCTATAAGACATTGCCGAATGTATGTTTGGACGTGCCAAATAAAAGATCAAAGGATCGTGAATCTTCGGAAATATGAGTGAATGTATACCACCTTTGAGAATAAAAACGAGAGCATATGTTTGAGGTAATAAACTGAACTACCTGTCAAAAATTTTAAAGTTAAAGCACCGATTTTATGCCACATAAACAGGTGAGAGTACCTATCTGATGAGCACATAATTTCAACAAAACATAACATAAACAAAAAATGATATTTTTCGCATCGTGAAATGTTTTTATAAAGTTGTTTTCAGCACGTGTGATTCGCAATAGGTTTTGCAGCATTTTCCAGTTGAATCACAGAGTCACATGAAATTACGCTTTGTTGGGTACCTACGCCGAATGATTTATTTTATTTTTAGGGTTCCGTACCTTAAAAGGTATAAAAAGGAACCCTTATAAGATCACTTTCTTGTCCGTCTGTCTGTCTGTCTGTCTGTCCGTCTGTCCGTGTGTCACCATCGATTATCTCAGGAACGGGTAGAGCTAGCAAGTTGAAATTTATACCATATACTAAGGTCTATAGTCCCTATTGTGGGTATAAAAATCAAGGTCCTGAGTCAACACTATAAAAAGATATAGGCAAATTTAGGTTTTCGTGAAAACTTGTGAGTACCAAAACTTACCTTAATTATCAACTTTTTTTATTTTTCGGAATTTTTCCTTTACTTGTGCTGAAAGACCTTGCTTGTAACCAAAATTGACAATTCTAGGTCAACCGGAAGTACCCTAGAGGTTTTGGGTCGAAAACCTAAATGGTAGTTCCCGTTGATCTAGAATAACGAAATTTGGCAAAAAGCAAGGTCTTATAGTACAAATAAAGGGAAAATTCCAAAAAGTTAAAAAAGTTGAAAATTAAAGGGTGTTGCCATACATACATAGTTGACGCCAATTGAAATTGTCCTCCGAGTTGTATGGGCGCTCATACAATTAAGCGGACTAGCTTAATTGCACCATGGCTAGGTACGGAACCCTCGGCGTACGAGTTCGACTCGCACTTGACCGGTTTTTTTTTATAGGTCCGTCCTTTCGTAGGTTAATCCAAGGATTTTAGTTAAATGACCGAACAACATAAAGTAATAAAATAACAGTTCCCTCAAGTCAATTACGGATTGTCTTAAGGTTAAAACTAAGTTCGTGGGATACAGGTCGTTTGCGCTGCTGCCTAGGTTTTACAAATGGCATTAATTAGTGTAATGAAATTTCACGCACATTTTGTAATAATGTTGCGCCATTTGAAATTAAATTAGTCTCTAGCTAGGCTATGATAAGTATCGTGCTTGAGACTTGTTTAGAGGACATACTGTCTGTTTCGCCCTCTACTCGACTTGGTCTTTAGTCTGCATTGATATCTGCATTGATATTGAGAACTAGAATATTAAATACTTTTGATGTTACAAAATAAATAAATACAAAAGTCAGAAAAATATATTAAGCAGTATTTTCACCTTTCTAATTTAGAAAATACGATTAATTTTAATGATTGTAAACTAAGTGGAAAGAAAATAAACCATAATTTTTTACAAGCAGTTTTGATTAATGAAATGAACTCGACTTCTATACAACATTGAACCACGTTAGCAACAAGAAAAATAAAGACCAGTACAAGGATGAAACGGAGGCTTTTGTCTTGTAGTGGGACGTCACAGGCTCGTGAAAATTGATCATGCTCAAGCTCATATATTTCAATACTTACGCTGATAGATGTGATGAGCAGAAGACACAAGACTAGTGGCATCAGTGTCATAGGCATCCATCGTAGGTGGAATTCCCTCGGCTGTTGAATCTGACAAGTTGCCTCCACAAACAGAAGTGGCGCCACCATCGCTGCTTCCTAGGTAATGATAAACCTCTTCAAGGTTTGGAATAAAGGAAAAATAGTTGTAGCTCGCGAGCTATACTATGAAATGAGATGATGGAAAATTATGAATATGTTAAAAGTAAAAAGGATTGAAATTCTACCTAGCAAAAAATACTTTAATGGAAGATACTAGCCAACCAGCTCTTAAAAATCTTAACAAATACTGTCTGTTATCTATTTCAATATCATACTCGTAATCGACCCTTTTTCAGTCTGTAGCAGGCAGGAGGTAGGTCTTTCTCAAGTTACGATGCACTTCACACCCAGTTTTTAGTATCTAGAGTAGACATAATTTTGCAGATCATCGCCAATCCATACTTAAAGTCTATAAAACAGCTAGTTCAGAGGAAAAATCATATAATTATCACCTGGTTCAATTCTTTGTAACAGTAGTGGCTTTTCTCCGAAGTTGACAGCAAAACAATAATATTACTCTTACCTCTAACACCGGAGTCAGCGCTGCAACTGCCCCTATCTCCGATAAGGCCGGAGGGTCCTAGCCCCATCATGGGTGGTCCGAGTCCAAGGGAAGCAACGCTCTCACCTTCTGAGAGGCATCCGGCTGCTTGTAACTGACGCCTTGCCTGTTAAAAAACATGTTACCTACATAAAACATACAAACGCACAGTGTGGGATTTGATGTGATTTTCGGACATGGTCTTTTTATTGCAGAATTCGTTAGTATTAACGATTTAAAACGTTAGAGTAGAACTCCCGTGTTTCAGTTAAGTTTAGTTTCAGAGATGTGAATTTTTGAAAATACCTATATTTTTTGTGCCAAAAAAATTTAAAGCGTTGGTGCGCCTACATTATAGGATTATTTAATAATTTGATTTCTGTATACCTAAGGATGTTTCAAGCTGCAATTTTAAAAATTATTTTGAATCTTCTATACGCTGTAAAACGCGAGTAATTAATTATTTTATATTTTTGGTTTTTATTTTTTACTCCGAATTTAGGTAGTTGTAGCACATAATTTCTTCATAACACATAGCCCCAGATCCTAAGCAACAATGTGGTAAAAAAACGGAAAGCTAATCTCGCGTGGATTGGAAGTTATTAAATAATAACGTTTTTGCCGAAAACTTTACAGTCGGGGTTGTCACTTTTTAAATAATAATTTTTTTGCCAAAAATAAAGGAACTTATTTTTTTTTAATTTTCCTTTAGATCGTTTACAACGATCCTTAGATTATGCTATTCTCAATTACATTATATTATTGTGCATATTATTGAGGATAACACTTTTTTTACATTTAGAATCGCTATATCTCAGAAATGGTGAATCTTAGGAAAAAGAATATACGGCAAATTTTGTGGAAAATAGCATGATCTACATTTTGTATTAATAAATAAATATGTTTTTCATAAATACCTCGTTTCGTTCTATTACCCAAAAAAAACAAAATTACCCTGCCGGGGTAAATAAATATCCACAGGCACGGTATCACTGAGATTTTCAGCTCTATCAATTTTTTTAATTTTTCTGCCAAAAACGTTCAAAATTTGACCAAATATTTGTGACAACCATAACGAAAAAACTTAAGTCACTGTAACTTCCAATCCACGCGAGATTAGCTTTCCGTTTTTTTACCACATTGTTGCTTAGGATCTGGGGCTATGTGTTATGAAGAAATTATGTGCTACAACTACCTAAATTCGGAGTAAAAAAATAAAAACCAAAAATATAAAATAATTAATTACTCGCGTTTTACAGCATATAGAAGATTCAAAATAATTTCTAAAATTGCAGCTTGAAACATCCTTAGGTATACAGAAATCAAATTATTAAATAATCCTATAATGTAGGCGCACCAACGCTTTAAATTTTTTTGGCACAAAAAATATAGGTATTTTCAAAAATTCACACCTCTGAAACTAAACTTAACTGAAACACGGGAGTTCTACTCTAACGTTTTAAATCGTTACTACTAACGAATTCTGCAATAAAAAGACCATGTCCGAAAATCACGTCAAATCCCACACTGTGAAACGTGCATACTCTGTAACAAAATCTTAGAAATTGAATCTATATCTATACTAATTATATAAAGCGGAGAGGTTTTTTTTGTTTGAACGCGCTAATCTCAGGAACTACCAGTCCGATTTGAAAAATTATTTCTGCAATTAATAGCTAAACTCTTGAGGAAGGTTACTTTTCTTCTTCATCATCATCATCACCATATACCATCACTACGGGGGCTACGCCGCGAGGGCGCTGCTAGTGACTAAATAACTGTGAGAACATTATTTGGCGCCCGAAGGAAACAGTCGCAATCCAGTTTCGTTTATGGTTAGAGATAGTTTATTTATTACTCAAAGATTCGTTTCTTTTTACTTAAGGCGCGTTTCCACTGTGCAAGTACCTACTAGAAGTAAATCTTTAGGCATAATGATCCTTTGATTAGCATTGCATTATTGACATTGCGCATATACATTTTTCGAAAAAAAAAACCATTCGAACCCACGACCTTCTCAGATTGTAAGCTGAGGAACTGTCTCAGTTGATCAACACGGCTCGGTCAACAAAAAAAACAGATATTTTATTCAAACTGAACTTTTTTTTTAATTGCAGAACCGTCAATCTTCACTACACGCTCCAATTCCACAACAATACATCTTAAAGTACAAGTCATTTTAGTTGGTGGAACAATAACTTGAAGAATTAAATAATATTGTTATAAAGTAAGTACCTACTTGTAATGCAAGTAACAATATTTAACTTCATAAATATTAATAAAAGTTGGCTATGACAAAGCGATACAGGGAACAGGTATTTTTGTTGGCAGAGATTTGATGGATGGCCCGATTGATCATCAATTACGTTGATATTTTTCCCTGTCCTAAAAAAATGAGAGGTAGCGATGTCCTATTTTATTATGAATGTAAACATTTTGAGTAGCATTTCCAATTAATGGAGGGTCGGGTGTACGTACTGTATTCAGTATTTGACAGTTTAGTAGATGAAGGTTGGCGCTTGATGTGGGGCAGGACGTCTGCGTGAACGTATTTATGCATTAGACCCAAGTTCCTGAAGTCTTTCAAATCTTCGACTCAATTAAGGATCTTCTAAATAAACATCGCCTTGGAGATTAACAAAAAAGTAGCAGTTTGCGAGCATATTCAGGCATAAGCCTTATCGGATAACACTATGGGTAGCGAAAATACAAAGTAGTATATTCAGTCGTGCCTCGCAACTTTCATTGGAACACAGTTATGATTCGTTACTCAAAATGGTATTATGTAACTTTGGTTTAAACTGTAGTACCTAACATCGCATACTGACTCCACTTTTTCGTTAACCATAGCGGAGCAAATAACGCTGAAAAATACACATATAAATAGGCCTGTAGTACACACTACACAGTAGCTTAGTAATACTCTGTAGGTGTATCCTGACAGCATATTTAAATGCCAAGTCATTTACATAAAGTAGGTACAGTAATGAGCTGACAAGAATTACGAGTTTCAGAAGGCAATCAGGCGGGACAATGAAGTTCGTAACCTTGAAGAGAGAGCAAACCCAATCCAATACTATGTCGTCCATTTATAATTCAAGCGGTCAGAAGCCCTCCACATTACAACCGGTAACGTGTCCGAAGCCCACAATCCACCCCGGTTTTATGCCTCAATTAATTTCGATTGGTGATTTAATTTGAACAGGGTTTGACCTCTCGAATGACGTCCGTTTCAACGAGCAAGTGTAATGAGATCGAACGGCCGCGGCCGACGGCTGAAATAATACTGATTAAAAATGTGTTTGCGGACATTTGCGATATAAATAGGCTTTTTGCGGATAATGAGAGCAACCGAACTGCTGCTGGAGATAAAACATTCAGCTGGCTAATGAGCTATGAGCTTGCGAACTATCGATTTTCTGTTCGTTAACTATGCATTGGTTTTTACCGCTCCCGCGAAATGCTTCGTTTCATTAGTGAAGTAATGAAAATAATTATCTGCATTGCACTAAAGTGCACCATTACAATAAAATACAACCATTTTGAAAGCACAAAACTCATTGTTACAATACAAAAGCACTCAAAACAAATCAAGGAAAGTAAAAATATTTGCGTTCAATTTACTCTCAATAAATACCGAAGGAGCAATTTGAAATTGTAATTAACACGAGTGATTGATAGTCCTTCTCGCAAGTCGGGCAGCGCATTCATCATACCACCCCGATCGGTAGCTTTGTTGTGGATTTGTTATTGTTTATAAAGCACTTTATCACACAACTTATTCATCAATATCTTTGCTTTGACCGACTTGGGCCATGCCCATGATAGATGATAATGCCACGATTTAAGCCAGTTGATGTGTCTATTACAAGCAACAAGTCGAATCATGAATCATGTTGATGGTATGCTATCTGTCTCCCGTTTTGCATTTAATGTGCACTGTCACAATCTCCTAATTTTGATTCAGTATGATGTTATTATAGTTGTAGCATAATAAAGATCCATCATTTGTTGTGAAGATTGAATATTTTATGATTACATAGTATATAGATAAAACTTCTCTTAGAAATATCTTAATTATGTGATTTATAAAAATTACCGCCTTAGTGTTTTGGAACAAGGAAAGACACTACCGGTCCTCACTCGAAATACACATTTCAGTTATTATAGGTAGGTACATTTGTTTTAAAGTTTTCGTACGATTTTTTTTATAGGATAGCTTATCTTGCCTCACATAAAGTATGAAAAATTTAAAAAAATCTGGATCTCGACAAACGCGCCACCTACCATATCCAACTATAGGTAGCTAAAAACCATCCAGGTGGACCACAAGTACCTACCTACAAAAAAAGTTTATCAAAATTGGTCCAGTCGTTAAGATGAGAAGAAATACGAACATGCACTTTTACGTCAATAATAATCTTAAAGTACTCTTAGATATAGGTATATTTGAAAATGTAATTATCTATAAAGGCTAGGTGGAGTTGGCACCGAGAAAACTCAAACCAGATGTCCTTTGCTCAGCAGTGTGACAGCCTAGCCTGAAACCTTTTGGACGAGTTTTCCGTTTTCCTTCACTTACCCAGTGTGACAGCCTACCCTGAAATCTATATTTGGACGAGTTTTCCATCACTTACCTCAAACAACTGCTCCCTAGCATGTCTCAGCTGCGTGTCCCGGGCGCTCAGGGCGGCCGCGAGCTGCAGGGACCTCTCTGCCTCGTCCCTCGCGTGACGCAGCAAAGCGGCTCTCTCTCTTTCTCTCTCTGCCCTCTCCGCGCCAAGGGCAGAAGACGCACCGCCTCTTGAACGCATCTAAAAGAAAAATTTGTAAAAAAATAGTAGAAAAACTGCCGCGGTTTTCCTCAGTGACTACAGTATGGGGTTCTTCAAAAAGGCCGTTTTGAAATTTTTAAAGGGTCAGCAGCGCGAGTGTGACTCCTCTGGTGTCAGGCGTCCATAGGCTACGGTAACCGCTTACCATCAGGTGGGCCGCATGCTTGTCTGCTACCTTAGTATTATAAAAAAAAAAAGTTTTTATAAGTACCATGTGGAAAGGAAACTCTATCAGTTCCGAAAGAGGAATATAGAATTCCAAATAACCATGGACATGGGATTTTATCGCGTTGTTTACCTACCTTATTTACATCCATACGTTTTGGCTATGTTACAACAGCAATGGTACCACAATAAATAAGAATTGTAATTGCGTAAGTTTAAGAAAGACTATCCGAATAACATTTTCTAAAAAATAACTAAATGGAAACATTCATGAAAATAAACAGTCGGTGTGTGTAAAGAGATAAAATATGTGATTTTAGTAATCCGTTTAGCTAAATTACCTCAACTTTCCCTAAATCTAGTACGGTAATTTTTTTGGCCTAGCCCGCTTTGAAATTATACGGTCCGGATTCCTTCAATTAACCGAATTCTATTTATTTTTAAATATAACAACCTAATTAAAAGGACATAAATAGAACCAAATCTTGATACCTAATAACAACTTTGGAATATGGATAGCGGCAAAATATTCGGAATATGGGAATATGGACGGACAGGGATGATGATGAGAGATGATTTTATATGTTGATAGATTTAAGTACCTAAATCACAAAGAGCAATTTGCCTATTACTAAGATCAGTAACTAAAACCGCCCTGTAAGTATAGCGAACAAAGTTCTAAAACCATTTGAAATGATTGTGAAAAGTCGAAAAAATCCTTATCTATGTAGTTCAACGAAAAATTTAACTTTAAAAAGTTTATTATTCCTTCCAAATTAATGTAAATGCGTGCTTGTAAACGCTAATAGCGCCCAATACTGACTACACTGAACATTAAAGTAGAAGTCATTTTCCCAAACCAAAACTTTTCTAAATAGATATACTTACGAAAGTAATCCTTGCTACTAATACTAAACCTCAGTTTATCGGTGGGCAACTAATGAACGTGGGCTGTAAAACTTTTAGTACCAATCCATTATGTAGAATAGGAATGTATAAAAAACAGGTTAAAATGCGGATAAGAACCTTTGACTTTTACGTGTTTTGTAACTTGATCGTAGTATGCATATGCTTATACGAGACTGTAATACCTTAATGGCTCGTTATTCAGCAGCGTTCTTGCTAACGAAGTCATTAAAATTACCAGGTGAGTGTCAGTAATCCACTTCAGTTTTAACATGAAGTTTTTCTGTTCATGCTTAAAATGAGAGTAAATACATTTGTGTAACTTCAGACTAAAAGTAAAAAAATCATACGACTTTTTTTCCTAAATTATCTCTGCGGGGAATATACAGCAGTTTAATCTTCCCACAATGAAAGCTTCTTTACTACCCTCCTGAGTCATTCTGTCACCGATACAAAGAATTATAGACTGTAGCTCTACGTCATATAAAATAGTATCTTTATGTGCTCGTAAAATAATTTTGTCAGAGAAAAATGGGCGGATCTTATCAGTTTTATATTGAAACTTTGTCGCAAGAATAAGCTGCAATCATATCTTACTAATAACTACAGTTAGTTCTGTCTTTATCAAGATTATTTGTTTCAGTATAAAAATAAAATTAGTATGTTGTTTTAATTTGTCCAATTTGGCCAATATATCCATAGATCAAAAAATGGTTTTGTTGATTAGGCGAGCAAATCACAACGTTTTATGAAGCACAAATAGCAATAGGTATTGATCGAACTGGATTGCTCATTTCTCCCGTGTTTGCATTACTGAATTAGTTACGAAAACACAAAGTCAACAAAGGCTTGTTTAGCTTGAATACGGAATTAAAATCAAGTGCTGCACACAACAATCTACTTTAAACTAAAAGGATCTTGTAAATAAGGTAGTTCTGTAGAAACAAAGCATTGAAGTTAAACGTACCTGCTCATAATTCCTGATAAAGTCCCGTAATTCCTTTTCTTTGTCTTCAAGCGTCGCGTAGAGCTGCTTCATCTGGTTGAGTAAATCAAATTTTTCAGCTTTCAACCTCTTCTTATCCGCTTTCAAAGCTGCAACAAAAAGCGCTCTTTGTATCTCGAAATAAAATGATATTTCGCAAATAAAGTGACCTAGTTTGCGGTGCATGAAATATGATGTTCAAAGCGATAACCCTCCAACAAACGATCGAACTTAGTGCAACGTGTCTACAAATCTGAATACTAACATACATATTTGAATCTGGTTTTGATCCCAAGCGATTCTAGGTCTTTGAGCGTTGCTCGCTCGCTTCGAAGGCCTGTCCTTTGTCATTCCACTCTCTATGCAGATCCTTTCGATTCGGACAAATGCGCATTTGAATAGCTTGATACGAAAATAAAACGCTAGGTTTCCGCTTTCCTTTGAAAACGTTTGCTCACCCAATGTTGACGCAGACTGCTTCGCCCCTATATCAGCTCCTATCCAAGTGAATCAACGCAGAAGCATATTATAATATGCTAAGGATTTCAGAGTTTAGTGGGTGGTTACTCTTAACGTTTTCCTGAATAGGATTGAGAAGTACACCTAATTCTATTGGCCCCTTCTATTGATGTATTTTCAATAGTGATTTTATTGAGTGCTTAGGGACGGCTACGCTAGTAGATACAAAGGGCTCATTAGCTAATGCACTGCGCGTCGTCCTGCATCGATCACGGACGCTTGTATGCGCAGAGCAATCGCCTTTGATCGATGTTAATTGAGCATGTCGGTAATACCTAGATCTGCATGCATCGCTCAATTTGGTTATAGTGAACTATAGGCTGAGGCGTAATTCACTGATGATAGATTGAGAGCAATATCCGATAACATGCAGGTAAGCCTGTCTAGGAAATGTACCTCAGTGGAGCGTCGCCTAGGAATCACCTAACAGATTACAATTAATCTGTACGCAGATGTAGTTAATATAGTCATGGTTGGCTCTTCATTCTCACACATAGAGTTAATAATATTCTGTTCCCGCTGTTTTGATAACATTAATCATTGATCATTTTGAAATCAATAAAATCATTGATGTATACCTATTATGAGCATTGAGCAACGTCTTTTCTTCATTTTATTACTAAGTGTAATAAAATGAAGTAAGATACTAGGATATTGATATTTCGTAATATCTACGTAGCCTACTGCTATAAATTCGTATAAAGAACCTAGTACGACGGAGCGTAGAGATAGGTATTTAGATCACATATTTGTCTAGTATAGAGCACGCCTGTAATGCTAGAGTGAAGTTATTGGATATGAATAAAACAACACACGTTTTGCAGATCCACCGAAGAATGTTTGCTTTGACTCATAACTGCATGATTAGACATTCTGGAATATTCTTATTTTCTTGGAATATCTTGGTATGGGAAAGTTCCATAAAATTACCAATTATTCAACAAGATTGCTCATGTAAATGAATCTGAGAAGTTGTAAAGTTTTATAGAATAGTATTCAAATGAATTGCATGTATTTTACGTGGTTTTGGTGACGCACGGTAAAATGTTCAACTTGTAAAATCGGGGTCGCTTGTCAGTGAATATTTTAAACGACTACGCTTCATTCCAGTATAAAATGAGTAAAATATTTTACTGTTTTATTTACTCAGATCTCGAGAGCGAAATGAGAAGCAATATAGGCTAAAGCCACCCCATATGCGCAAATGATGTCCCACCGAGTCTAACGTTTTCGTCAGAGTAATGACATTAGCCAAAAATGGCAGGAAAGCTACAGTTCCACACCCTGAAATACGTGACTCGTTTACCGATTCTGTCCCGGTTCAGCCTGCCAGGCACCAGGTATTCCGCTGAATATTATGAGAATAGTTTATCAAAATGTCGGCTTAGTACACGCCTTCCCCATATCATGGACGGCACTCTACAAATTGGCCACTTTTACGGGATCAGTTCAGATTATTGTGTAAAAGAAGCGAACATAAGTTACAAATTGTGACTTGCGGTAATTTTCCGGGGCCGTATTTCACGTTCAATTTTGTGATATTCAGCTTAATGTTTAGTGACCTTCCACTTTGTTATAGTACTAGTGTAGCACCATCGTTGCAAACAATTATTTAGTAAATTCATAACATGTACCTATGTGGTTTACTGGTTATTGTTTTCTATTTTATTTTATTTAATATGGAAGATAAACAGTCATTTGTGACAACATTTTTCACACAATGGTAGATAAATACAGCTATAATAATTATTTTACCTAGAACATCATCCCCACAAACTGTGATTATAATTATTCATGCCAGTATTGTATATCGTTAAACGGTCGGTCCCGGCTTTTAAGTCGTTAAACCATGACGGAGGCCTTTAGGCGGCCTAAAACTCCGTTACCAGAGTTGGCTACTTGCTCATACGAACTGACTTACTTTTAGCAGTTTATAAAGTAGGTACGTATATAAATTATATTAGTTACAATAGCCTCCTAATCAGAATCAATATTTAGGTTTATAGCATAATAATAATAATTATGATTAATTACCATCAATTTATTATTAAGGTGTGTAACATATTAATTAGACCAAGTAGATCCTCATTATCTAATCAATTTATCGTCATTAGTATCAGTACACATTGGTTTTAATCATGATCAAAACTCTCTAATAATTGAATTAAATTAAAATTACATGGACTTTGAAAGTAGTTTCAAAACTTTATACTTTATTAAACAAGTACTTAGAAATTAATTTGTAAGTCTTTTATAATTATTGTACGCATGTTTTGTTGTGATACCCATTAAATACAGGATCACTAGACCTAGACCTAGACACTAGATCCTTAACGTTTTGAACGTACCTACAGTAAATTTGTGTTGTGTTATTTTAGAAAAATAAGTTAAGCAAACACCAACCCAAGAGTGTGCTCAAAATATACTTACAATTGACAGCTTCTCTAGCCAGGAGCAGTTCTTTTTCCAGCTGTTGAGGGTCCAGTGGAGTAGATTCTTCTCCTTTAGCTCGATCTATGAGCGCGGTACCTGCCTCACCCCGCTCGGCTGCAGCCACTAGGAGCCGACGGACGCGAGTCAATTCCGCCTGTTATCATCAATAGTTATTATAGTTCGTGTCACGTAAAAAGAACGCTGGAAGACAGTGGAGGGGATATGTTTGCGCATGGCTACACTTGCACACAAAAGTACTAGGCCTATTTTCTTTTATTGTTTGTTTATTTCTATGAAAAACCATTTCGTAATTCAAAACTATAGTGCGCGATGGTATAAATTTGCCTTATTTTGATAAATTGCTTACTGTGCAGCTTGATAGTCAGCGTTCTTTTTACATGACGCGCGTTCAGAGTATATGATGCACGTGCAGATGCTGTGTGCAATCGGTCAAGGATATTTGAAATAACAGTTTCAGAATATAGTTCACAGAGTAGGATTCTGTTTCGTAAAAAGCTAGAACGGTCGCAGTGTAGTTACGTCAGTTACGTGGAACAAATAATTATTATACTCGCAAGACATTTCAGGGTTGAACCATTGCACTTCTTTCACGTTTCTAGGTATCTTTTTGACCAATGATTACTTGACTGACGAAGCTCTTCTCGATTTTTCAGAAACAGAAAATGTTGGAAAAAAATGAGTGAAGTATTGTGCCATACAGCTCTGTGCACTAGAATGAGTACTTTTTTATAGTTATGTGCTATTTAATGTTTGAGTCCGTTGCAAATGGTGATTGTACCGAAAGCAATAAAATATTAGGAAACTGTATAAAATAAACCCATCAAATGATTATATCCATATTCCCGTAAACGGCATATCGGATACAAATGACCCAATAAGTCTTTTAGGAACCCAATTTAATAGAAAGCCATCGAATAATATTTACGAGCACATATTGGAAGTAGTTAAGCGTATCCAACCGCAACTGAATTACGAACGCTAATGTTACCTACTGACCAACTCTCTAAAAATACTGATCACTTGAGTGGAAAAGGCTAAAGCAAAAAGTATGTCGTATTTCAGGAGGCAGAGCTTATAATCGAATGTTGGCTTCGATATGCGAGTAACATGAAGTCCAAGCTTTGTTGGAACAAACAATATTTATTATCGTTGTTGGTAGCAACATAGGTAAGTTTAGTTACGAACTTTGGTTCACACAAAATCTGAGCCAATTCGCAGTATTAATAAAGTCTAAAAAAAAATTATTTCTAATATTAATAACTAGACATCTCTTTGGTAAAGATTTTTACCTTCCGCTCCTTTCTTTAAGTACTACCTACGTGTAATTTTATGTACGGTAAATTAAATAGTTAGGTACTATGAAATGTAAACTAATTAAAACGGAACTCACAACAAGCCCTGTTCTAATTAAACCCACATTAGCTGCGAGCTAGTATTAGTACTTGAAAACATTTGCTCTTTATCTTCAGTAATTAAAAACAGGTCTTGATTTAAATTAATTTGTTTTTGTGCCTTGATCTTTAAACAACTACGATAGCAAAATCCCTTTAATCTGGGTCTAATTTTAAGAACGCCACGTTATTCCTCATAGTTACCTATTTATGCTAATACGCTGTAACTAATTCAGCCACCTATAAATATTAATCATTAGAATAAATTATTACATTCGTGTAGTCACCAACGTATTCTTAACGAATGCAAAAACCGGCAAAGTGTGAGTCGGACTCGCTCAAACCATTACACAATATTTAACATAGCATTTTTTTTAAAGTGTAAGTTTCTTATAAGGACCCCTTTTAATTTTGAACATTATTTTTATTAATTGTTATGACAACGGCAGCGGCGTTCCATTTCACTAACGCTGTGAAAATGTAAAGTGTTATTACAGTTTAAAAGATACTGTGACAGACGGATACAGGCAGACAGCAGAGGCTTAGCATTAGAGTCCCTAACAACCGAATAAAAATTAAAAAAAAATCCCTAGAAAAGTATGCGTAAGTAAGATGACGGACCTGTAATCGTTCATTTTCCATCCTGAGCCGGCGAGCGAGCTGCGCCGCGGTGAGCATCCCGGGGGAGGCGGGCACCTCCTCCGCGCGCGAGCGGTCGGAGCGCCCGCCCGGCGAAGCCGCTTCTACCACACACCACACGTCTAAACACCATGTCTTCAAACACAACATAAATTACTCCCAAAATAGCCCCCAAAATGCGCGAGCACGCCCCTAAATTTATTTCAACTCAGCAACCTAATTCACATTTTGTTTACTCCCATTGTCTTGCTGATAGCTTTACTTCCAAGTTTGTCCCTGTTAACATTCAAGGGCTCACGTAAACCCTCATTATTAGCTGTGCTATAATATGAAAAGTTCAGTAAAGTACGGTACTGACGCGGTATAAATGGAATCGGTTATGGCGATGTAAACGGTATAATAACGCGAAAGTTGGCCGAGTCACGAAAGTCACGACTCTGGCCGGTCCAGACAAATCGATTGCTCGAAACACGCGTCAGCAGGTGTGTGTGACGCCGCTTTATTGTGCCATCACACCGAGAGACGTATTGACTCCAATATTACTCCTCTTGTATACTCCGTAATTGTTCCTGTCAAGTTGGTGAAATGGTTATAGATGGATATCGGGAAATCCGAGAGTTGTATTAGCAAATAAATCACTCAACAAGCAATGATTTCCAGAAAACAATAAGCTAAAAGATTGGTAATAAATGAGCCGACAACAATTTGCTCGTTACATTACAGAAGTTCCATTAATGTGACTCGAGGTAATAGTCGTGCCAGAGATAAGTTATGCGATGCCAGACGATTTCGCTTTGATCCTATTATTCGACTAGCTCGGGTAAGTCAGCGCGATGAAACATTGCAAGCTTTTGATAGCTATTTTCCGAATGGTTATACTTGCAATAATTTGAAGTAATTTTCAGAAGTTTATGAGTCAGAAGTGAGTGTGCATATGAAATGCACAAAAAGTTTTCAAATAAACTTTGGGTGTGTTTGGTAAATATTTGCTAATTAAAAGGTTGGCAGTGTAATTAAATGACGAATGGCAATATCTAGCGGAAAACTTCTTTCGTACAAAGTTGGCAGTGTACTTAGACGGCAAAATGAGCTAAATTCCCTAAGGCTGCCGGCTCATTAGAGAGAATATTCTGCTGAGTTAATCGAGTACTAGGTATATGCTGTGCAAGCTATTCCAATCTGACTGACTTTCTGTAACTTTAGAACACTATTTTAGATTTTACAAAACTATCATGGTTTTTTTTTATTTTAAGACGTGTTCAGTTGTCCGGTGATTGTGAAATTTAATTTACTAGATACTAAAATTGATCCACCCTAAATAAAGTAAGGCCAGGTTAACTTACAGTCGTAAAGTTTATATTCTTCTTTTCTTATAATAAACGCACTTTGTCTATCCAATTAGGTAATCAATAGATTTTGTTCTCAGTTTTATTGTTTGTTTAAAATAGTTAGGTATTATAAGAAGAATAATACCCAATTGACGCAGGAAACACAATTTACAAGGAAAATATCACGAGCACTATAAGTTTTAACAAACTATCAACCAAACTTTACCACCATTCAACTTGAAACATCTATGAAGAATTCCCAAGTACGTACTACGAACTTAGTTCATCAGCAATACAAACATACCGTCTCGACTAGTTGCAAACTATTATCTGTTGGATTACAGACTCTTAAGATCAACGTTAACAGAACAACTTGAGCACATAGGTATCTGTTGGAATTTGTTTTATTTTCTTTGCGATAAATATTTGCCTCTGTCTTTGTATGAAGTTTTATATTTTATCACATGATTGGTATTTTACGGTATACTAAATCTGGAAGTTATACCACTTCAACATTTATGGCTGTGGTATATACTGAAAGCATTAAGGACCTACCTCCATCAAGAGATGCGGTGATATCAGCTCTGGGCTCTGGTCCATCACTACTCCGTCCGGGCGATGTAGCATCAGGCAAAGGAACTTCCTCCTCCGAGCTGTCTCCTGGGTCGAGGATATTCCTCTCACTAGTGTTACTATTCCCTCCAGTACCAATTTCAGCGTACGTGCCGCTGTCGCTGCCATTCTGATTCCATTTCACAGGGGATTCCAGTTTTCCATTCGCCTGGTTTTCTTTATTGTCGTCATCTGCGGTAAAAATATTAGTTCGACGTGACACATTTTTCAAACGATCTAATGGACTGGCATGTCATCATGTATAGAGGTATAATTATTGAGCAAAACAAAGCCGACCTATATCGATTTGAACAACTAGGTCGCCATCATGGTATGATTAAAGTGCATGCTTAATGAAGAACTTCCAATCAAAAACGTAATCCCCACAAAGCGCACTACGTTCCATTAGTTATTAAAGAACCGTTAGGTATTTGATCAGTAGGTAAAATGCACCACGATAATTCTATTCGATTCTAGTCACGCTATGAATGGATTTCCGATAGGATCGAAAACCTCGCCGTGAGCGCGGTCTATTTATCTTCGTTTAGGAAATATTTTATTTTGCCAGACCAAACTGAGATACGATAATTGCCTTCTGACACTATACAAATCATCTATTAAAAAGATGTAAAGGCCTTAGTATAACCAAAAAACTAAATAGATGAGAAATTAGAACGGTATCCAAATCTAGATTTGACTATTTAATCATATTTTAAACAACTGACCTATAAACGGATTATCCTTTCCATTTCGTATAGTCAGTCGAGTCGTTCGATTCAATGTGGCTTCTTTGTCTCCATTTAGTGATCCATTCTTCGGTTTGTCCAAGGTCCCGATTAGAAGTCGGCGCTCCGGCGGCACTGGCCGAGGGTCGAAGTCGGGTCGGTCTAGGATGGATGTGGCTGGTGTGATGAGGGGGTCAGCTGCTTCCGTGTCCGTATCTTCGACACGGGTCCCGACCGACACTTGTTCGTCCACCATCTTCCGTAGTTTCGCCTTTACAAAAAAAAAAAATGAACCTATAGAATATAATCTAATATGTATGATAGCCACTTTTGATTCTGAATGATGAACAATACCTTCTTTTTGTTTTGAAAATTAGCTGTTCTAGTAGAAAATAACATTTCATAACGCAAAATTGAATTTATTTCCTCAGTTCTAGCGATTAATCGATCATAAACTCTATACCTTACCGTTAGCTTTATCCCGGTAATTGATAAGGTTGATGCATGTAAGCAATATTAATATTCTACGGCCTCTGTTGTACCAAATTAGGATGCTATGAGGAAACACATGATAACGTTATTACTTAAGACTAACTTCGTATGTGATGAGGCATAATAAGAAACAACGAGGAAGTAAAATGATGTAATGAATTTTAGAATGAAGTTTTAATTAAGTATGTTCTTACCTCGTATATGAATGTTGTTAAAGAGGTAATAAGTAGTCGAGTAGAAACTTTATTCTTATTGCATGTTGCACATGCATTTGAAGACGTATTATGCTTGGAACAGGCTTTAGATTATTATGTAAAACATTCTGCGATGCTGAATGCACGATATTAGATAGGTACTATGTTCCTTAGGCCTTCAAAAGGCGTTAAAATAACACAAAAATACAATGTAGGAGCTCATTAAGCAGCTTTCATGATAACAATGCTATTTTGGCCATCCGCTGCCGTATCTCCGGCCATTAATCTGAAGCTATACCTCCGCTCATTAAGTTAATTCACCTGCCACCGTTTGATGTAATAGACGTTGTCTGCTCGTTTAAAACCGCATTCAGATGGAAAGCTGATTGCCGGCACCTGCTTTCGGTCTTTTGACTGTACGTTCAAGCTAAAGATATAGACACTATAGAGTACTTTAAACTTTTAAGCGGAAAAATATGACGTGATAATCTATCTACAGTTATAAAGTGGGTTTTTAATAGTTAGTGCCTTCTTATAGTTAGAATTTAGTTTTTTATAAAAGCACTTATGTATGATTTTAATTGTTGCAAATAATAATGGGTACTTTCCGATAAATTATTACAAAATGTCAAAAATATTTACTAAAGTATCGTTTTTAAGAGGGCTGCGACCGGCGAATTTCCATAAAAACGTAATACCGAAATAATTTAAAATGTAAGCATGTTTATATCAGTTTATGTTGTTAGATTAGGAGAGTAGGTATTTATCTAGGTCCCTGTTAAACTTTTGTTCCGTAAAACTTACCTAAAAAGAAATGTAAGCCAATTGAATTGAAATCTTTGTAGGTACACCAAAAATGGCATTTTTTCTTTTCATTTGTTCTATAGTAAGTTTTTTGAAACAAAAGTTTAACAGGAACCTAGATAAATACTACCTTTATCCAAATAATAACGTAAAGTGATAAAAATATGCTCAAATTTTAAATTATTTTGGTATTACGTTCCTAGGTAAGTAGATACGTTCGCCGAGCCCTTAAAAGATAAAAATGTAAATAGATTTTATATGTGTGTAACATGTTTAGATTTTAACACTGCTTTATATTTATGTAAAGGAAGGAAGTCGCGTGCTTGTCATGAGTTCGTCTAGCGACAGCTTAAGTAAGGCATGACGAAGTGGAGTACTAATCATGCATGCTTGTGAATAAAATTGTAAAATGTCCAGCAGTCAATGAAGGTTTTAGGGTGGTTTAAAAAGTGATATTTACCTACGTGCGTACATTAATGTAATTAAAGTTAAGGATAATGTTAATTAAGTTTTTTTTTATTTTAATTTAATTTAATTAAGTTTTAATTAAGTTATGTTAATGATAAAGATGTATTTTTTCTGTAATTTAAAACTTTGGCGTTTCAAGATGGCTTGGAAAAAATTGGATTATCTTTCTTACAAAATGAGAAAACGTCAGCTCACGCTTTGCATTTTTATAACATAAGTTGCTGCTAGTTGTTTCGCTTCATTCTTGAAACTTCTTGAAAGAATTTCGGGCAACACTTTAAATTAATCAAAAAAGGATGTAAGTAGTCACCGTTGCGTGAAAGCTTAAACAAATTGACAACGAATCACTTTTATAGATTTGGATAAAGAAAAGCTCTGGTACACTCGTGCAATAGATCGATACCGTGTTCGTATTTAGGTTTATTCACACATGAACGCGCGCTGTAAGCTCTGTGGTCTGATGTATTTTATGCAGGATTTTTATTTGATGCACATTAAAACTTCTCATACTTCAATATTTTCGAAGGGTCTTGAATTATCTAAAGACCTGTACTGTACGTAAATATGATCATGATACAGCTTCGTTTTTTCGCTTTAACATTTAAAGGAAATTACGAGACTGTGTGAGATGCGACCGTGAGGAGTGACGTACCGCGAGTCCCTCCTTCTTACCCAGGTAAAGATTCCCCGGATGAATCGAAACGTTATCGGTACCTATCTAAATCGACGAAATGAGTAATTCCCGTGTGTTATTTATAATGTCAATTACGAGAAAGTAATTAAAACATTTTCAAATTTAAAGGTACACGGTATAGAGGGGCAGTTTTTTGCTAAGATTGATTGGTACCTCTCTATATGCAAACTCACCTGGGCGTCGCCAAGTATCCGGCGCACTAGCGCCATTAGGCCGCCGTGGCAGGCGCTGTCATGCTACCCCCCACCACCCATCCCCGCGACACCTGCCACACGCTCGTTATAGTATGCACACTAAACTTTCGATACAAATTGAAACTATTCCACTTTGTTGCACGCTTCGGCTCTCCACTGTAATCGCGGATTTTGGTGGGAATGATCTGAAACAATAGAACATTAACATTAGGGATGGAGTAGCTTTTGTGTTCATGGTAATGACTTTAGGCATCAAAATGATCAGATGGTTGGACCAGTCTTTGATCAGACATAATTTTTTATAAATTGCAATGAGCACTCCACAAAATGGATAATCTAGATCTAAGGGTTTGAACTGTTCGGCGTATTAATTTGATTTGGTTCAGAAATAAATAATATTAACTCACTCTCTACTCGATATTTTTTCTTCTACTTGATAATAATTTTATTGGATTCTTCTAAAGGCGTAATAGTTGCAAAATTAAAAAAAACTGATAAGTATAAAGAAAACAAAACGGTTTTAACTAAGCTACCATTTCAAAAAATATCCAAGTGCGGAAAAGTTCTAAACCTATAGAAATGTTTTCACATTTATGTAGTACTTTTTCCCCAACTCAAAGCCCATCTACCGAGTTGAAATGGTCGTGCGAACTAATTACTACGTCTCGAAAGAAAAATATTAAAACCTCCTTAATTGCCTGCTAAGTAGTAACCGTAATAAAGTTCCTTCTAAATGCTTGTGAAACTCATTATTCAGTGTGCCCTGCGGGTTTCAGAGCACAAACGGCTCTCTTGTCTTTGACGCCGCGATATTTCTGATACTTTTTTTTGTCGTCGCCTCGCGCCTTTTGTGTGCAGTATAAAAACGAAGGTATCCAGTATCCATTCGTTCGAAGAAATATTACTCAAACCAGCAAATCTGGGAGCAATGATAAAAACATTTGTTTATTGTAGCAAAACATCTGCTACCGGTTGCCAACTGGTGCAATGAATGATAAAACAGATTTCATAATTTAAACAGATTTCTTTTTTCAACCCTATGCGAATTAAAAGTAACTTAGTAAATTAATCTGAGTGGGAATAGCAACGGATATCAAAGCAAACGTTTTAGGGCGGTAATTTGCGAAGTGCGGCTCGTTGAGCCTGCCATCTCCAGTTATTGGCCGCAAAATTGATTAAAATTCCAGCTGCGTAAGAGAGTCTCATCTACTTTTTATTAGATTGCGTACGCTGAAGACCGTTTCGTTTCAAGGAATTCTGTTTTTACTTTGTTTTTTTTTATCGTTTGATTCCTTTTGAGTATCTTAGAAGTTTGTTTTGACTTGCAAAGACCCTACAGTTAAAAGACTCTAGTTTTCTTTGTTGAGTTTTCTTGATTTGAAAACGTTTCTTATAACTGATTACCCGATTACAAAGTACGTCAAAATGTTGTTTAAATTCAAGACAATGATGAAACAAAACAATCAATGTTTTGAATCAACTAAACCATTAAAGGATATGCTTTACCAAGAAGCCACCTACGTTTTCTAATTTGAATCAATATAGGTACTTACCTGCCATTTAATTTATATTAAGCCTCCCTCGCTAAGGGTCGTCACGTCACGGATGCAGTATTCGTCAAAGTAATTGCGACAGTTTCATTAAAAATCCCGGCACATCCTTAAAGATTTGCATAAAAAGGTCTCGAGGCTTGTGACCCCACTCGAGCTTACATTACTTAAACCAATTTTTAAATGTCTCAGTAACTTCTTAAAACTGTCACGTTTACAAAGTTTCAACGAAAGTAGTTGATGGAACCAGAAAGCTTTTATCGAAGGCCGCCCAGATGTCATGACGATAACTGAACTGATAAATTCAGAGAATGCCATGTTTTGAAATATACAAACCGTTCATTTCGTTCTACGACCTATTATAATTCAAAACGTGATTCAAAATTTGACAATTGCACGGCATGTGAGCTATGGCATTTTGTCAAATTAAGTACATTGGTAGATTTATTTAGGTAGGTACCTGTGCTTTGATGCACCAAACTAAAACAAAAACAAGTTTTATCATCAACTGTTTCAAAACTTTCAAATGTTAATGTTTTAGTTCGCTCTACATTTAGAGGTTTTTAGAATCTCATATATTATTTGCTATTTTACTTGCATAAAATTAGAAATGGTAAATTAATATTCTGAGGCACCTACATACCTACATACATAAAAAGAAACATAATTATCCTTTCGACCAAAAACCTTTTAGCCAAATATTTTTACTAGAAAACGCAGCCAAAGTACAAGAACTAGGTTAAGAACTTACATCAAATTTAATTAAGCTTCTTACTTCCAAGCTATATGTTTGCTTGGTTACCCAATAGTTGGGGTTTGCATCCGTAATTCATGGAACTCGCGCACATTGGCCATAACTCAGCTCCTCTCTCGTTATTACAGTCTTTGAATACTTCATGTTTTAATTAAAACATTGTCACAAGTATTTTATACCTCTCTGCTTGTAGAATAATGTCGCTGACATAACACGCTCGACTCTAGTTAGATGAGGGTCAAACAGGCTTTACAAACTCAGTTTACTTTAGCAGTTTTTAGTACTTAGATACTTTAGTTTCGTTTTAGTCGATGCTCAAAATAAAAATTTATTTTAACTCACATTCTTCACATAAGGACTAGTAACTTACTTTTCATGATCTCATGATCCAAATTATAACTTAAATATTTATTTCATTTAAAATCACAAGCAAAAAAATTGTCATAATCAGGACGAGACTTTAAAAAAAGAACATTCGATTTTTATAGTTTTCCCGCCAATAATCAAAAAGTATCTATGCGGTTTTTTTTCTTAAAATATGAATTAGAAAATCACAAGCAAAAAAATCTAATAAAAGCAAAAGTCTTTTTCAGGACATCACTTAAAAAAAAACATTAGATTTTTATAGTTTTCCCGCCAATGATCAAAAAGTATGTAAGTATGCGGTTTTTTTCTTCAAATATGAATTTGAATACAGAACTGTCAAAAAAAAATTGAAATAGTTTTGCTGCAATAATTTCAATAAAGTTTTTATGTAAAAATACTATTTAAGTTTGCGAGCAAAGGTTTTGGAATCCCGTAAACACTAGGCTCGTGTAAATAATGATAAAGGTTATTTATAAATAGATGTCAGATGCAGATGAGGCGGGCACAGGTGACAAGAGTCATCCCGGGACCGTTCGGGTCCATATTTACGGCGAAACTTAGGGGCCTCCATACAGCTGTTCCATTTATTATGAACCAAATAGCCCAAGTTTAAACCTGTATTATGAGATAAGGTTGTTATTTACACTCCAAAATTAATAGATGAGGCTTAATATAATCTACATTTTTTGGATTGTGAATAGCGTTCTTTTAATTTTTTAATTCTTTGAAGAGCCACGATGACTGCCTCAACTTTCTCGAATAAATACCTATATTTCAAAAAATGTACTTAATTGTTTTATACTCAATTCAAAGCCAAGATCTCTGTATATATCTGAACAGGGAAAAAAATAGTCGTACTTAGGCGAGTTTGATCTTGTCTTGACTACCCCCTAGACATTTTAAAAGGATTTTAAGTGAAAATCTGAGGAAGATAAGATGTTTGTCGTCACAGAGAATATTGCCCCAGTACAAAGATCTTAAGGTCTTTGCCCTAGTATCTTCGACTTCTCAACACTCCGTCCGTCCTCTATTTAGGTATATGTTCTATTAATCGAATAAGCTTCGTAAACCAAAGGCATCCTTATTTGCAGACTGAATTAGCATCAGGCGAGCGCTTTGCAACCGTCTCAAGCGAAATGTGGTTTGTGGTCAGTCCTTCAGATATTCTGAACCAGCCCTGTTTCACTTTAAAACAGCTAGGTACTGATGCAGATGCTACTTTATGGCGTTCGTTTAAAACAGTTTACACGAGAAAATAACCAAGTACAATCAGAATATTAGTGTAAATAGACAGGAAAGTAAAGTATGTGTTGGCGTTGTTTTCCTTTGTACTACTAATTTTAGTTTATGAAAAATTTAGAGATTATTCTTAATACTTAAATCCAGGAGGAACAACGACGATTCTTTATCTATGCTTAAATCAATCATGTGTCTGACAATGACATTACTGAACCATAAAAGAAGATAAAAGAGCACAGCCACTGAACTAGGTAGGTACCTACCTCGAAATAGTGATTTTATTTTGATTGGACCAGATTTGACCAAGACTAAGCGTCAAGTATATTATGTACGAGTAACATAATGTAGGTAAGTTAGTATTTATTTTCAACCAGTGTCTCAGACAAAACAATGGACATACTGAAAACTCGATAAACCATTTGGAAGTTGCAAACACTTGCAGCTTTCTAACCAGATAGAGTAAACCTGCTTACCGTCTGGTGGCTTTAACTGTGACAAACATGTCACAGAGAGCTTGTCTTGTGAAAGCGGACTTCAAGACTAGACCGTAAAGTTGTCTGGGTAACAATGTTTACGAAAAATGATTTCCATCATGTTTTTATAAATCACAAGTGCAGTTGGGTACTGACAATATACTGATAAATTATGACTTGATGGCTCACTCACGCAAGTAATCAAACCAACCAAACGATCTCAAGTAAAGTTGTACAAAGGCATTTTCATATTAATGTTTTTCTGCGCGCATAAGTCGCTGTACACCCATCGTGCGCTTTGCTTATAAGCTATTCTATCCATCTATCTATCTTACATTTTATTCTCTGCGTATACACACGAGCCGTCTACGATGCGCGGTTCATCGATCGAACACGCTGGAATGAGCACTTGTATACACTATACATACATTTTCGGTTTATTGAAACAAACCAAAATGTAGCGCGTTTGTGTATGTGCGTATGTCAAAACAAACAAAGATGCGTAGAAAACCTTGCGTAAGCGAGCGATTCTCTGTTCTGTGCAGAAAACGGTAATCTGAAATCACTCCAAAACTACTAAGTATAAAAAGCAGAAAACGGTACACGCTCATTCATATCATCATACTTTAGACAGTTTGACACAACAATTTTAAAGTATGATGTGGCGGAAAAGGTGCCTTCAGCAGATAGCGACGTCAGTTGTAAAAGTTGTGAGAAGTTTCGTAGCTACGGGCTACGAGCTACGAGCTAACATCGGTAGGAAAAGTCAACGAGTAATAAAACATAATGTCATATTTAAGAACGCCTGATACTAGAAATTAAAAAAAACACACAAAAAAATATGTTGTAAGTACCTATATTTATTCCATACCACCTTCAGGGCTTGTTTTACCATTTCCAAGTAAAGTTATGATTAGGAACTTCCTGAATAAAGTTAACAACTAAAACCAAAAAGTCCAATCATGGTACACATCAATGGTAAATGCTTTAAGCGATGGCATAGGCCATGTGCATGGTACTCCTCACTTTTACTTTTTTTTGTTTACTTGGAATCCCACTCGGGAAAGAGATGGAAACAGTTGTGTCAGGCCTTGCAAGACCTTTGCCTTGAAGTGGAAAATATAAGTTAGAATCAAATAAAAACCATCTGCTACGCCAAGTACTTTTGTATAGTCTGTTCAAACGCAGGTCTGATCAATAATGTTTATCTTTCATTTATACAAGAATCAGAGTTACTTATTAGAATTAGCTTTAATAATAAATCATACCTTCACGTAATACATGAGATGGGAGCTGATGTGCCTGGATTATTACTCCTAGGTGCCGACGCCACGAGTTCGAATCGCTATACAAACTCGCTAACTAGATAGCAAAGTTTTGCTAATTAATTACGTATTATAACAGCTGCATACCGCCAGAGGTCATTCACAGTGATTTTACTAGCTTAACTGTAGCTTAGTCAGGTCAACTCAACATTAACTTTAAGCTTTAAAACTTTGAAGTAAAATTGAGTGAGCAATAAAGATAAAATCATAGTGTAAAATGTTTTTTCACAGTGGTTCTATGACCAACAAAAACATTAGAATAACAGGCATATTTACAAACGAAAATTTGGTTAATATTTGACAAGGAAGTCGGTTAAATATAACAGTATCTCGATGAACATAATAAACCAATAAAAGCTGTCAAACTAAAATTCGCCTAAAACTTTGCAATCAACGACTTTATTCGCTTATAGAAATAAATTAAGAGATTTTGATCGCTATGTCAAAGCGAGTTTGAAAAATGACTTAAAAGTTTCCCTTTGTTTCGTGTCGCTAATCCTGATTCCAGTAAAGGACCGTGACATCGGCGACACGGAATAAAACAATAGGCAATATGCGTCTGATTCAAAAGCGGGTTAAACGTATTTTTCTATGAACATTATGGCTTTAGAATTATGTGTGTGTAATTATTTTTTAATATTATTTCATTTTCGCTTAGAAATTAATAATTAAAAAGTGCAAAAATATAGTGGGAATTTCATAAGACTTGAAACGCAACGCTATTTGTCACGTATGCTGTGACGTCACACTCCTTCAAACTCGACAGAAAGTTTTTTTTTCTACCTACAAGCGCGTGTAATTTTGGTGACTTGTGACGTCACGTCCGTTTCAAGTGCATGAAAATGTTGGTAAATTTTAAAAATTATTTTTGTTATAAAATTTTAGTTTTTCGGCGCTGGAATTTTTGTTACGGTTATTTGACAATATAACCTATCGTATAAAATCATAAAAAAAAATTGTGGGAGTTCCCTATTACAACTATAATAAGTCAAACTGGCGCTTTACAGGCGACATTAAAGACATTATTTTTAAGCAGTTTTCATTGAGGGCGATGGGATTGCAACCTGCTTGCAGAGCTAACTACAATTGTTTTATGTGGTGTACTTGCAAAATGTGGCTACGTGCCAACCGTACACTATAACATTTGATACGTGATAGTGCATAAAACATACATAAGCAAAGAAACTTTGTAATATCTATGGATGACATTTTGTTTTATACTTTATAATAAACTAGCTGCTGCTTGCAGCTTCACTCGCTTGGTACCCAGACAAAAAGTAGCCTACGTTACTCTCCAGCCCTCCAACTATCTCCACACAAAAAATCACGTCAATCCGTCGCTCTGTTTTGACGTGAAAGCAGGACAAATAAACAAACCAATAAACACACTTTCACATTTATAACATGGGTACGGATGGGTACGGATTTGTCAATTCTTGTTAAAAAATACTAGGATTCATGCCCTAGTATTCTTTGAACAACAAACAGATTACACGTTGTATTCACGAACAACCACATAAAAGGACAAAGGAACAATATTCTCGTGTCGTAATAGGCGTACAAAAACCGGCTTATTATTACATTACGAAGGAGTTTCTCTAGACGTTTTAAGCACTTAGTATAATTATGTATAACATTGATTAAACACGCTTCTCAGTAAAACAAAGTTTCTTGTTTTAAAACATTTTGTGGTAGAGGCTACGTGGAATAGAAAATCTGTAGGTATGTATGGATAATAGAAGATAAAATACTAAAAACTATTTAGGTATCGTAGTAGGTGCATAAATCCGTCTATTACCAACCGACCAACCACGCTGTCTACCTAGTTGGACTAAGTACCTAATTATTTTTCTTAACCTATCTTCTGCCGTAAGATTACGCAAACGTCCTACAATTTATTCGAGTTAAACGACAGAGAACCCGACACAACACGACAAAATCACAAAGTATTACTATTGCAAAAACTAACTGTAAGCATTTCCATGACTCATATCCACCGATTGCAACCAAAGTTGTTTAGTAACAGCTACGTAATTCGGATACCATGCAAACAATAAACCATGAATCTAGTAATCAATTGAAATGTATTGGAATAATCTGCTTTGGTAACAAACTTTTCGTTTCCACTCATAACTGTTTAACTCATGAAAAGTTAAAAGCTAATGGCTTCAAATTGGGTTAATGATTTTACATGGGATGATACGGAAAACTTTAGCACTTAACAAGGTCTGAAATCACGATAATTGAAGTTGAGTAACGGAACTTATGACATTAACTAACTTTTTGATAAATGAATCCGCTTTAGTAAGCGCACACACGCTTCTATGAACCCAATATAACAACAAACTTAAGCCAGCTTGGAGGGCGCTGACATAATATTGATACCTTCAACGTGTATGTATACTATATGAAAATAATGTTAAAACACGTATCGGTTGATTATTTATAGTAATTATAGAGAACTTTGCTATTATTATGACGTCACACGTTTAAATCCATAACCATACCCATTTACCCATGTTAAATGTGAAAGTGTGTTTATTTGTTTGTTTATTTGTCCTGCTTTCACGTCAAAACAGAGCGACGGATTGACGTGATTTTTTGTGTGGAGATAGTTGGAGGGCTGGAGAGTAACATAGGCTACTTTTTATCCGGGTACCACGCGAGCGAAGCCGCGGGCAGCAGCTAGTTCTTTATAAATTTGCTGCAATGAAATGAGTACTATTCATTCTTCTGTGGCCTTGCTCAGGTGGTCCCGGGGGATGTTCGTTCGCTGCATGTTGGTGCTCTAGGGTATTAGAAATTTAGAAATGCTATGAAAATGTGGAAGCTTAATACATTAAGTGTGAAGTTGGCTTTCCTACATAAATACATTATTTATGGGTCCAGCCCCATGCTTCACCTAAGTTCTCCATCTGGGTGAGCACAAGGACCTAAGTATAAGGTCCCGTGCTCCAACTGATGACCAAAACAGTTAAATACATAATCCGAATCGGAATCGTAAAGAATGAAATGTATTTCACTTTCAAAGCTTTCGTGAGTTGTACTAGACATTATTTAACACACGGGAATTACTCGAATCGAAACATTGTTGGTATCTAAATCGACGATATTTTTACGTGAGTAATTCCCGTGTGTTAAATAATGAATGAAATGTATGTAATGTATCAGTTCGCTTTCGCTATTCTATTTGAATAGATTCAAAGAATACCATACATTACAAAATTTGTAACCTCACCACAACTGAAAGGTGAAGGTAATAAAATAAGTTCTACCTACCTCACCTAATGTGAGTAAAATCGTATAATCGTTAAATGAATGGCTACTAACTTTAGGCTACGAAGAAGTAGAGAATCTCCTTGAAATTGTTTCGTAACACTCACACATATGCACATACGCACACACATACACACACACACACACACATACACATATAGGTATTAATATATCTTAAGTACAACTTTGAATTACTGTAACCTAACTTGATAATCATGATTCATGTCATCTTTTACTTTTATTTTTAATAGTACTATCTTATCTTAATCTACATGAAAACGCATATACGGAAGAGCGAGATACCCTAGCACAGGTATTTTTATACTTAAAAGGGTATCTCAAACCCATGAAATGTAAAATAAACATTTTGTAATTGTATTTGTATTTGTATCACAAAATTCCTCTCTAAATACCAAAATGTGGAGCAACACGACAATATAATCAATGAAGGCACTTACATTGTTATGGTACCTACACATAGGAAATGAAGATGAAGCATGAATCAAAACTTACTTCGACCATCGATTGTTTCATAACATTGATCCTGTTTGTCTTTATAACGTAGTATACAATCATATGAGTAATGTTAAAATACTTCCAAGTTTTTTAAAGAAGAAACCATTTTTATAAAAATAACATTATAAAACATGAGTACCTAGGAAGAATTGTTAAGATAGTGATAGTATTTAATAGAAATCAAATAAGAAAGAAATACTTAAAATAAAAATTATTTGGTTCTTAATATTGTTAAAATTGGCTTTTTCCCAGCAGTGGGACAACGTAGACTGATAATTTTTATTTTAAATAAATAACTTGTGTCATAAACTTTATTATAACTTTATTACATTTTTGCCTCTATTTAGGACAGGCACCAAACTCGCTCCCCGATGGGTACTCCAGACCGTTCAAGGACCTCTTCAACTGGATGTGGAATAAATTAAATACTCTCGTATATTAGGGTTCTGTATAGAATGTGAAGTGCAGTTGAAAACATTTATCATAGCGAACTGGTTAAACGATTTTAGAACCTCTTTACAAAAAACACCCCATATTTTGTACCTTCTAGCTAACCCACAATGTTGTATACAAAAAAAAAATCTTCTTTTTTCTTTTAAAACCATTTTTGTATAGGTAAGTCAAATCGGCTAAGCTGTTCTTAAGTTATGCGCTTACCAACGAAAACCATTTCTTTTTTATTGTTTAGAGATTCTCACTACATTGCAAATTGAAATCGTAAAAATGGGTTATTAGTAAGAATTGTATAAAAGTTTTGTTTGTAATATTTAAATAAATAATTAGAATTCAATCAAAATAATGGAATCCTATGAATATTCATACACAACGATATTAATAATTCATAAGAAGCTTCTAAATATGCAGCGAGCTAGAATATTTCAATTTAAAACAAAAATACAGCACAACCCAATACCACTGTAGAACGTAAATTACCCAATATTCTTACTAAAAACCCAATAAACCAAGGATACATTGTATTCAAATGTTTTACGCTACCCAAGTTATTTCAATGTGGTACGCGAAGCGAAGGTATTACTGCATTTGAAACGTTAATTGTAAATGTAAATTTAGTGCTTGAGAGCTTTCGCGAGGTATTCGACCTTCGTATACCAACAGTAACCTACCCTACCTACATCTCAGCTTGTATTTTCTACACAAAATAGTATCATAGTTCTCATACTATCAAGAATGTAGACAGTGATGTGGTAGAACCATTTGATATGAGAAGATGTAATGCAATTAGCAAAATTATTTGTTTTTGTAAAACTTGGACTCATGTAAATTAATCTGGTATATGAAAAAAATAAAATACAATAATGTATGACTGTTTGTGCTACACTTAAATTACACTTGTGGTATACTTAAATTAATATTTACTGAAATAATTTCTCATCAAATTGCATGAAGCAGAACTTTAATAAAACATTTTTTTTTCTTTTTAATTTTATAGTGTTAATCCACACCTAGGTATTATTTCATTGAAAATAAAAAGGTTTATCAAAATTTTCGATTCCGACAGGGTTCGAATCCACATTGATACAAGCGATCTCCCTCAAGCCAGAGTGCCATAACCAACTCGGCCACGAAATCCATATTCGTCTGATCGAAAATCTTGAAAAGCTCATATTTTTTTATTAATATCGAAAAATTTGATGACTTTTCATTTTCAATATTAATTTATGATCTAAAATAATAAACATAAAAGTAAAATGTTTTTCAGAAAAAAATCCGTTGTTCAGACACCCTCAGTACATCACTAGGTAACGTTGATGAAGCTATGCCATAACTTCGTCTCTGAATTATTACCGAGAATTTTTCAAGGTGAGCCCGAGAATATTAGCTGGAGCCATTTTATTATTTACTGTAAAATACATTATGAAACGAGATTCCTGGAGAATTTCAACATAATAATATTGTAAATTATATTTTATTGAAGTACTTACTTATATTACTTATTTTATTATTATTATTATGTTTGTCAATTTGAGCATCTCGGGACTATGGAGTCCCGGACCTTTGACAGGCATGCATGGGGCCGAAGCCAACACACAGAGGCCCTTTTGACAATTTTGATCTTTTGTGATGGACATACATTCCGGTGACTACCCTGTATGACACTATAAAAATGCTTTTAAAGGTAGCCCCCGGTCTGTGCAGGACTATTGCAGATATGGAAAACTACTAATGGGCTATGGGGGTGTGATGGTAGTGGACTGGTTACTGGGAAAACTATGGATACTATGGCACCCGCCGAAACAATGTTAACGAACATGTATCAAATGGCGGGTGGAGACTCGCCTACTCACAAATGGGCCCCCCTAAAACAGTCGCTGGTATCGCAACAAGGGGGCAACAAGACGTGAGTGGCTAGAGGGTGGTCAGATGTTATCGGGTTTTAAACGACGTTCATTAGCTCCCTGAGGGTCCAGCTTCACGTGCCCACTCACCACTTACGTAACACCCTCCAGCCCCCGAGCAATGCTCTAGCGACTCCACTCCGTCCGGCCGGTGAAGGCAACACGGAGGTAGGGGACCTGTTCCTCGTCAGTGTTCACTCCGTCCGGCCAATGAAGGCAACACGGAGGTGAGGAACGGTGACCTCCCCCGGGAGCACTCGGGTCCGCGGGGACGCTACTCACCCGACACCTCGCCTCAAAGGTGCCCTGCGGGCTTATTATTATTATTATTATTAGCAGCCATCAATATCCCACTGCTGGACAAAGGCCTCCCCCACTCCTTCCATTACTTATTTTAATTATATTTTTTCCTATACATATTTTTCCTTTGTCAATAAAATATTCTTGTTCTCTTTTTTCAAATACTCTTTCTTACGTACCTAAAAAGTCGCTCATTCACAATGACACATGCTAGGGGCGCATATAGTTGTTTATCAATGTAGTAAGTTATGTACTCCTTTTAACCTGTCTGTACTGAGATTAATTCAAATCAGATCCATTCGATCCATTCTAAATCATTGTAATTACAATGTTTGGAATCGAGTCTTGTATTGAAGTTACAAAGTTATCAATCTGATATTGAAGTACGATCCTAGCAAAGCCGACATGAAAACAATATGAAATGATTGAGCTTTGCCAGATAACTTGCAATACTTGATGAGTCAAATACGCTTATATTATAATCGTTTGAGGGGAAACTGCTTATATTAAATTCTCAAGCATCACTTTGGAAGGTAAAATCCGTAGGTAAACTTAGCAAGTTTTGACGGCTTTGTTTGCGTTGTAGTTGTTTGATACAAATTCAAACAAGGGAGATAGATTTACAATAGGTTTAATTAGGTATAAAAGATAGGCTATTACATTTGGAATTTTGGGGATTTGACTCGAATTTATATAATTTTTAGAGTGCGTTGGCAAGTTGTAATGGCGGCGGCCGAGCCCAAAGAGAGCGAGGGAAAATCTTCTCATGTCATGTGAACTGTCAGTTTTGACAGTTCAGACGCGTTCGGTGTGCAAGCTTCGTAGTTGTTTTTGGAGGCACGTTCGGCGACTGGATGTGGCGCCGACATCATCCCGGCCGTTAAAGCTGGAGGGAAGCTTTAACGTTCTTTGGCATCACTGGTAGGCAGTAGAACGAGACGATTGAGCGCTCGTCTGATGGTTCCGTTGGCTGTGTCTACATCAGCTACTCTAGGAGTTTGGTCTGATCCGACATGCAAGCGACTGACTCTTCCAAGGCGCCAGCATAAGGGAGGTGCGCTAGGATCCTTTATCAGGACCAGATCATTGAGCTGAAGATCTCTGCATTTCACCCGCCATTTAGTCCTTTGCTGTAGCTCGGCGACGTATTCGGTGGACCATCTTCTCCAGAAGTGTTGTTTGGCTTGCTCTAGAAGCTGGAACCGTTGGAGGCGATGCGTGTTGACGTCCAGGTAGCTCGCTGAGGGGAGCGCCGTCATTTGTCTACCGATCAAAAAGTGAGACGGGGTGAGGATTTGGAAATCGTTAGGCGAAGGGCTCATAGGACACAGGGGTCGGCTATTGAGGATAGCTTCTATTTGTGCAAACACCGAAGTCAGCTCCTCAAATGTTAGGTGAGATTGACCTAGGGTTCGATTAAGATGAAATTTAGCCGACTTGACGCCTGCCTCTGCCATGCCGTTGAAATGAGGAGCGTATACTGGAGAGAAGCGAAATTCTATGTTTCGACGGGCGGCAAATTCGCAAACTGCATCCTGATTTGATTCTAGAAAATTGCCAATGTCCTTAGCTGCAGCTACAAAATTGCGCCCATTATCACAATATATTATGTTAGGCATACCTCTGCGAGATATAAATCGATTTAAAGTTAGTAAAAAGGCATCTTTGCTTAGTTCGCTCACTAGTTCTAGATGTAGGCATTTATATCTTAGGCATATAAATATACATAGGTAGCATTTTGTTATCTTGCAACCTCTACCTTTGCGATCTGTTATCAAAAAGGGACCAGCAAAGTCAGTTCCTACAGTACTGAAAGGAAAATCGAGTTCCACCCTTTCACTAGGCAAGTTTCCCATTATATTAGACATAGTTTCGCCTTTAAAGCGACGACAGACAAAACAACAGCGTGCGACTTGCCTAGCTAATTTACGGCCTCCAATAGGCCAGTAGCTCTCTCGTATGGCAGCGAGTAGCTGTTGAGGTCCAGCATGTAGAAGACGTTTGTGTTCAGATTCAAAAATGAGCTTGGTTAGGTAGTGATCTGATTTGAGGACAATAGGATGTCTTTTCTCATAGGGATGAGCAGAGGAGGCAAGGCGGCCTCCCACTCGAAGTAGACCTGCATCATCGAGAAAAGGGTTCAAAGAACAGAGATGAGTGTTAGGATTGAGAGGTTTCTTATTATATAGAGATTTAATTTCCTTAGAAAAGGATTCATTTTGAGCTGTTTTAATGAGAGTGGTCATAGCCTCTCTGAGTTCAGGGACTTGTAGTACTCCTGTTCTCTTGTTGTTAGGGAATTTACAATTGTGTATAAATCTTAGAACTCTAGCATATACTCTTTGTAGAGTGATTACTTTAGAATATTTTTCAAAGTTTATGACTGGTGCTGAAGGCACATCTTCCGCCACCAAAGCGGGCATCGCTTTCAATTCAGGTAGATCTAATACCACATTGGGTGAAAGAGTTGGCCAAGTAGATTCTGGTTGCGTGAGAAACGACGGTCCATGCCACCAAAGGGATGCGTCAAGGACCTGCTGGGCATTTACACCTCGTGAAGCAAGGTCTGCGGGATTGTCCGCTGTGGGTACATGGCGCCAGTCTCTGGAATCAGTAAGTTCAATAATGGTGGCAATTCTATTGGCTACAAAGGTTTTAGTTTTATTAGGCGTTCGCAGCCATCCTAGAACCACACTAGAATCTGTCCAAAAGACACAGCGAGTCAGTTTGAGTCTTAGTGCTTTAGTGACCGCAGAACTTAACTCTGCACCCAGCAAAGCACCACAAAGTTCTAGGCGAGGAATGGTACAAGATTTGATAGGGGCCACACGGGCCTTCGCGCACAACAAGTTGACTTGGACGAGGCCATGGCTATTTTCAGATCTCAGATAGATACAGCAACCATAGGCTAGCTGAGATGCATCACAAAAACAATGAAGTTCGATATTAATTGCATTATCTATTAGAACCCACCTAGGTATCCGTAGAGACGATAGAGTGCTAAGCTGTTGACTCAAGACTTGCCATGAGGTTAGGATGGAGTGGGGGACCGGTTCATCCCAGCCCAGTTTTTCTAACCACAACCTTTGGAGTAGAATTTTTGCGCTTATAGTGCACAAGGTCAGTAGACCAAGGGGGTCAAATATTTTGCATGTTGATGACAAGATATTTCTTTTGGTAGAAGCTTTGTCTGACGAGAAATCTATAGGAAAATGAATTTCATCAAGATTCGGTGTCCACCCAATACCAAGAGTGCTAGAAGCATTGCTAATAATTAGATTTGACTCTTCAGAATTAGTTGCATTCTCAGATATTAAGTTGGGTAGATTGGAGCGATACTTTCGTAGAGGAAACCCGCCCTTAGCCAGTTCATTGGAAACAGTCTGCTGGATGTGACGTATTTCCCCTTCACTATCTGCCCCAGTTAGCAAGTCATCACAATAGAAATCATTTTTTATAATAGTTTTAGTATTATAGTCGTCACACTCCTCACCGAGCTGCCAGATGCATCTTGTGCTAAGGAAGCTAGAACTAGCAAATCCGTAAGTTACAGTGTTGAGCCTAAGCGTGCGCAAGCTTTCTGCTTCACTATCGCGCCACAAGATGAGCTGGAGATTGCGATCGGATTCTCTCACCTTGATTTGACGATACATCTTTTCTATATCACCCGAAACAACATAGCGATATTGTCGAAAGCGAATAAGAATGTTAAACAAAGAGTCTTGCACCGTAGGGCCTACCATTTGGAGATCATTGATCGACAGGCCAGATGTAGTGGGTTCTGAAGCGTTAAAGACTACTCTGAGCTTAGTAGATTCACTCTTTTCCTTCAAGACAGGATGGTGAGGAAGAAAGTAGGAATTAGGAGGCTTAAACTCCTTAGATTCTGAGAGATGTCCTAGATCTGCATACTCATGGATGAAATCAGAATACATTTCCTTGAGCTTGGGATTTTTTCGGAAGCGAGCTTCCAGACTATAGAATCGTTTCTTGGCTATGAACTGAGATTCACCTAGGCAGTCTACATCGTCCTTCAATGGAATACCTACACAGAAGCGTCCATCATTTTCACGAGTAGTATTGGAGAGGAAGAGCGTTTCGCAAAGACTTTGTTCCTCAGATAAAGGCTGTTTTTGAGGGACGCTCTCAAGTTCCCAGAATTTACTCAGTTCACTTTGTATGTCGTCATGACACTCACTCTTTAAAAAGTTGCAAGCTAGTGACTTAGGTGACGAAGTTTCAATAGGCTTAGGCATAGGACCTGCAATGAGCCACCCGAGTTTGGAACTACAAAGATTAGGGTTACCCGACCCTAGGGAATGACGCTCATTTCCTATTAAATCCCAAAATAGATCTGACCCAATGAGCATGTCAATGGGTGATGGTTCATTGAAGCAGGGGTCTGCGAGGACAAAGTCCTTTAGATTTAGTGCACTAATATTGAATGGTTGCTTTGGTAGATCATCAGATATGGCATTCAACACTAGACAGTGCATGGTAGTTTCAAATGAAGTAGAGCTGGAGTGTAGCTTCAAGAAGCAGCGATCAGGGGTTAGGTTTAGAGTATTGTTTCCTATAGCAACAATACTGACATTGGTCGGCTGAGGAGTCAGATTGAGTCTTTGCTTCACTTTCTCAGAAATGAAGGACGATTGACTCCCGCTATCAAGTAGAGCCCGAACGCTAATGGCTTCTCCAGTGGTAGGGTTAGATAGGCGCACCTTAGCGGTGCAAAGAATTATTTCAGACGTGGACAAAGAAGTCATGACAACTGCCTGTGGGGGTGGACTTGACGAGTCCAAGTTGGAAGACTCAGTTTCAGAAATGTGCAGTAGGGAATTGTGTTTTTGTTTACAAGATCTGCAAGAGCCAGGTAGTCGGCAAGTCTTGACATCATGACCAGGTCTCAGACAATTTGGGCACAAGTTTAGTGACAACACGGTAGAGTTCCTATCCTTTGGATTCCTAGATTTGAACTTGGTGCACTCAAACACACGGTGATTACCCGAACAAACGGAACACTCTAGATGTGAACGAGGAACAGAGCTAGCTTCCTTGGAGGTAGAAACAAATGCTCTAGTCTGTGCCTTAGGTGGGGGTGGATTCTGTGAAACTTGTTTGTTTGTTGTTTGTTTGTCAGATTTGTTTCGATTCACAGTTTCCAAAACGTTCGCACGATTTTTTAGAAATGAGAAGAAGTCATCTAATGTAGGAATCTCAGGTAGGTTGGTTCGATGTTCCTCCCATTTGAAAGTGGTACTGTGGTCTAGCTTTGCTGATAAAATGTGAATAATGAGCATATCCCATTTATCAGTGGGTAAACCTAATGTGCTGAGGGCACGTAGATTCTTTGTTACATGATCGATAATAAATCTAAGAGACTTTTCGGTTTCCCGCATTGATTCGATACTAAGCAAAGATTTTAAATGGTTGTTGATCAATTGCCGTTTATTGTCATACCGGTTGCAGAGAAGTGACCAAGCTTCTAGGTAGTTGCTATCTGATACTTCTAAGTTGGTAAGAACCCGAGCAGCTTCGCCTTCCAAGTAGGAATTTAGGTAGTGAAATTTATGAACATTTTTAATCTTAGGATTGTCATGAATTAGCGATGAATAAATTTCTTTAAACTCCAACCAGCGGTAGTATGTGCCATCAAATTTAGGTATGTTTATTGTTGGTAGTTTGAACCCCAATGGGTTGCACCCATCACTTCCATGGTGGTGGCACCCATTGGAATGAGAACAAGTTGACACATTGTTTTCTGTCTGCTTGGGGGGCGAGCTGTGAGTTTGAATTAAATCTTGAGCAACAGAAATGCAAGAATCGAATTCTTGTTCCACTAAGTCACGCGTAGTTAATTCAATGTCTAAATTAGAATCATTTAGAACCTCGATTTGACTCTGCAACCCGTCGAACTCAATGAATATAGCCTCAATCCTTGATAACTTCATCGCAAGCTTACTGACTTCGATAGAAGAAATAGTTTCAAAAGTAGAAAGAGAATCTAGATACATTTTAAATTTAGTAACACGTCCCTTAATGGAACCACGTTTTGCAATTAATTCTTTATAGTTTGGTTCAGCCATTGCGATAAAGTATCAAACAATCGTAAAAAGAGAAATAGTTACGATACGCTCCTCGTTTCGTAGCCGGCGCGCAGGGCAGTGAGGCTCGGCGTCTTATCGGCGAAACGCGGGCCGATCAGCTGAGCGCAGCCAAGTAGCAGTAGGTAAGTGCACAAGGGCGTTGACCCGTGCAGCTGGCAATCACTCTGAAATCAACGTCGGCAAATCTAAAGCAGCTGATTTGCGATAGCGTGCAGCGCTGGGTGGAGGAGGGCTTGGTATTTTCGTATGCGTATGTGAGTATGTGAGGTTAGAATTTACTGGAAATTGAACACATAATGCAAAGAAAGTTGGGCAAAAATAGGGAAATTGAATTGATAATTGACTTGAGTAAGTTTAGACTCAACACGTGGCTAGGTACGGTACCGTATTTTGTATTAAAATGTGCAATGCAAAAATGTAGGTAGGAATAACTGATGTTACCGGGAATTTAATTTAAAACGCCACATATGCAAAATTTAGGGAAATTATTGATTGAATTTAGCTTAGTTTAGGCTCGGCACATAGGTAAATAGGCGCACTTTCATTTGAAAAGAGAATTCACCAGACAATATGAGGCACTGACATGTGGCAAGAACACAAATAAAAGGGGAAAAAGAAAGGAAAAAATGCTAGGAACGGGCTCACTTTATGACGGCAAACAATGCAAAGCAGGAAATAGGCGTCCTGGCTCCCATAGGCTCCCTCGGAGGATTAGGCGGGTCCAGAACAAAACGCCTCGCATGCGCCGCCACGTGTTTGGTGTGAGGCCTCGATCTTCGCGTCACAGGGAGTTGTGGCCTCCCGCGACTGTCCTCTTCCTTGCGTCTCCTCTTCTGCCAACGTGCCTTCGTAGGCGCTGGCGCTGGTGAAATTGTTGTAGACCTGTCGAATTCGATTACCGAGATTATCGTGCAAGTCGAGTCCGGTCCTGTTCACGGTCGCCAAAAATGTTTGATACAAATTCAAACAAGGGAGATAGATTTACAATAGGTTTAATTAGGTATAAAAGATAGGCTATTACATTTGGAATTTTGGGGATTTGACTCGAATTTATATAATTTTTAGAGTGCGTTGGCAAGTTGTAATGGCGGCGGCCGAGCCCAAAGAGAGCGAGGGAAAATCTTCTCATGTCATGTGAACTGTCAGTTTTGACAGTTCAGACGCGTTCGGTGTGCAAGCTTCGTAGTTGTTTTTGGAGGCACGTTCGGCGACTGGATGTGGCGCCGACAGTAGTTATTTTTTGTTTATATTAACCCATATTACCCTACTGCCTATAGAGCAAAGGCCTCCCAACTGATTTTCAGGATAATCTATTAGGGCCTCGAGCTCTAAACGACTAAAACGTGAAAAAAACATCGAGGATACTCGCGGCATACACGCATGTATTGATGATGTCTTTCCTGTGGATAAGGTCGATTAAGCTGAGAGGGTGGCTTAGATGCGGGGCAAAGGCTACTCTATCTTGATAATGTCACAATAACTACACCATTAGGTACCAATCTGGTAGCAATTTCTACCCATCAGTCCACAGACGTCAAACATGCGGTTTACTTGGCTTACCTTTCATTCATGAGCTGGGACGATTTAGTTAGTTTATCTTCATACGTAGAGTGATAAAAGGAAATAAGTAGCTATCATTTTGACCCCTGAGTTTAGTTACTGTTGCAGTCAAGTCCTTGTAAAATCATGACAAACTAAAATGAAAATAAAAACTTTTTCATTTACAATATTAGCAAAGATTTCACAGAATTTAAGGCAGCAAATTGCCAAAGGGCTAATGATGGCAGAACTGAGCCGGAATTTAAAGAGCAAATAATTTTTCAGTAAATGGAGTTCCTCAGAACATTGTTATCGCTCAATGCACATGGATTTTGTAGAAATAACGATAAAAAATCCAGAAATAACTATTACTGTACTACGAAGATAGACAATAATAGACATATTCTCTATAAATTATGACATGACATGTATATAAGTACATATTAGGTAAGTAGTAGTTTGATTTCTGAAAATAAATGTGTACTTGTTAGATACGCTCGTCGTGCGTATTTTTTAATGTTTACTTTTCTCCTACGTACTGTGATTAAGTTATTTCAGTTTCGATTGTAGAGTCACGAGTTACAAAGCTACTCCAGTACGCCTACCACAGGTTTGCATAGTATGCACACTTTGTAAAATTCCGTTTGCTCTCAAAAGTATTGGTTTCCGTTTACGTTTCATCTCAATTGGTACCATAGGCTACAGGTTTTCCACAAAGTGGCCTCCATATCGACCATCGAGTTGCTCAAAGTTGCTCGATCTTCTATCTCGTTCACCCACCGGCAAAAGAAAGGGACAAACAAGGTTTGACCTTTTGACGTTTTCAGCAAAGTATCCTTGTTTTGTTTTGAATGAATACGTTATAACCTCAAAGCTCTTTAAACAAAATTAAAATAATATCTAATCAATGTGTTTGTTGGTTCAATGAATTGGGAAAAATCACGATGTGAACAATGTCATCACAGGCTGAAGTGATGCTGGCTTTTATAGACCGGTAAGTCCAACATACATACGAAAATATTAAAGTCTGGAAAAATGTATTCAATACATTTTATTGCTTGTTTATCCTACTCAAACGGGACCCCAACGGCACGGGACCGGGAGGAAAGGCGTATTAGAGAGGAGGCCTACACCCAGCAGTGGGTAATAACGGGCGGATGATGATGATTACCTTATAATATTACGTAGTATTATTATCTATTCTATGCCTATGTACAAGCATTAAGTAGTGTAAATTGTAACGACTACAAGTTGAGCCATCTAAGGATCTTTGTAAAGGATCTATAGGTAGCTCAACTGATTCAATTCACTGCCAGTTGGAAACATGCCCAAGACATTGGCAGCTTAGGCAGCATTACCACGCTGAATGGCAACGCTGATCCGTTGAACCAAATAATAATGATAATCACACTGTCACACTATCATCACACTAATCACACTAATATTATAAATGCGAAAGTTTGGATGTTTAGATGTTTGGATGTATGTTTGTTCCTCTATAACACGACAACCACTGAACCGATTTGGCTGAAATTTGAAACATAGAAATAGGTATAATGAGCGGGAATAGGACATAGGCTACTGTTTATCCCGAAAAAATGCACGGTTCCCGTGGGATAAACAAAATAGTAGTCCACGCGGGCGAAGTCGCGGGCGTCAGCTAGTACATTAATAATGTACGGTACATATTGATTTTTTTTTTCAGAAATGGAGACCTAAATAAGCCTGCCGATGAGTCCAGTGGCAGACTGAGGACCATAAGTAAATGGGAGGACCTTAAAAATGCCCTTAACATGGACACGACAGGCACTCCCACCAAAGACTGTTGAAAAGTGGAAAACAGTAGGTATACTTACTCCTTAAGTTTATTTTGATAGTAGGTATTGGCATAGATAGGCTGCCCGGATTGAAAGGGCTGCAGGAGGGACGGGTGATGGACCTGCATGCACATCAACCCTGATGAACCTGGAGCAGCGTGTGATGAGCCTTATTAGGCCACAGGCTGCTTCAGGGTATTGTCACCATTGGATAAGTTGGTTGGGAAGTAATTAACTTTATTAATATAATGCTATCACAATATAGACAACTAGCAGCGCCTTCGTAGCGTTGCCCCCGTAGTGACGGTTTATGGTGATGATGATAATGATGATAAAGTAAGTAAGTATGATGTGATGATGAAAAGTAGCCTATAACCTTCTCCAAGAGTTTAGCTATCACACATGCAGAAAGAATTTATCATAATATCCGACTGGTACTTTCTGTGATTAGCACGTTCAAACAAACAACCTCTTCTGCTTTATATAATTAGCATATAGTCGTATTGCTCATTATACGGACTAAAATTGAAGGAAAAAATGTCATTTTTCCTTCAGTTTTGATTAGTTTTGATACGATTTATGTCAAAATTGAAGCAAAAATGACATTTTTTCCTTCACTTTTAGTCCGTATAATGAGCAATACGACTATAGATAGTCATCCACTATTGATTTTTTTTATTCTAAGTACCTATAAGGTGCTGGTATACAAATATAAATACAACTTTTTTATTTCAAAAAGGGGTACTTCCATAACTTAACAGGTTTACATTGTTACTAATAATAGGGAGGTACGGATGTATGTAAAGGATTTATCAGCGAAAAACAAACTAAGCGTGAGCTTGTATCTTGGCCTTCTAGAGTGCAACAAGAGGAGATAAGTACCAGGCACGGTGTTCGAGGGAATTTCGTGTGACCTGTGTTAATGAATAGAAAGTAAATTACCCAGAATTAATCAAAGTTAAAATTAAATAAAAATAAAGATTGTATGGTAGGTATGTAACATGTATGGTTTTGTAATGTTATCCATTTCAACTTTCAGCGAGCTGACCCATCTACAGCTGAGGCAGCAATTATATTGCCCACACCGGCCACACCTACACAAGCACCAGTACAAATAGAAAACAGTTAGTACATTTTTTTTACTAGTATCTATTTCATACATTATAATCTTCTACAAAATCATGTGCTTATCATTGTAGAACCAACACCAGAATTTACATTACAACCAGATAAAAAGTAGCCATGTTCTTCCCCAGGCTACAATCTATCTCCTTAACAAATTTCAGCAATATCCATTTAGCCATAAAAAAGATAACATACAACATGTTATGTACCTTCTTCCCAAGCCTAGGTAAACTTATAAAATTGACTGACTATTAACGTGCAGCCCAGAGGTTCTAGATATTTTAATTTAATAGGGCAGCTTCTTTTTATAATAATGTAGTGAGTGGTGTACTAAGAAAGGATTCGCCAATATTGTATAATAGTTTTAAAGTTCATAAACAATTTTTTTTTTCAGTTGTGGAAGCTTGGAACAGGCCCGGTGAAAGTAGCCAGGAAGTGGAAACTACGGCTACTTCAGCCCACCAATCACAACATACAGAGCCCTCAACGTAGGGCTCCTTGATGCGTGCTCCGAGGGCGCCGCCGCCGCTTGCTCTCGACGTCAGCACCGATGCCACCACTTCGCACCCGTCACACGTCGCACTGAGTCTCTGAGACTACGACAAGTAGAACTCGAGCAGCAGGCTCAGACAGTCCCGTTGAAAGCCTCGTCGTGAGCGCTCGTGCCGGCTCCGCCCCGCACCCCTCCGAACGCGTCGCAGTTCCCACCTTCGCGTTCGGCGCCTACCACCTTGCTGCCCGACGGCGCCCATCGCTGCCCGCACGCTGGCCCTACCCCGACCGACGCTCGCCGTCAGTCGCCGCCTGCGCCGCCGCACGGCCTCCGCAGCCTGCTCGCCCACTGCGCGGCCTCCCCCACTGCTCACCCACCGCGGCCACCCCCGCCGCGGCTAGAAAATGCGGGATTCTCGCCGCCGCCGGTTGATGCGCCCGCGATCGGTCCGCTCGATTGAGCCGACTTCGATGCGAGACTCGACGCGAGCGCTCGCGCACACCCCGACTCTGTGACCACCTCGTTGACCACCCCGCTGCTCCACGGAGCCCATCATTCGCCGAAGTCTGCCCGCTCGCTGATCTGGCGTCGCCTGACGTCCGCCGACCGTCGCCGCTGGTGCAGTCCCGGACCCCACCGGCTCGAAGGCGCGACCCGCCGCCGGCTGACGCGGTCATTACCTGTCGGCCTGGACCGATGTCACGCCCACCGACGAAGCGGAAGCTGGACATCGGCTGAGTGATCGGCCCCGTCGCGCAGCACCGCCCTCACGGGCGACACCTCGAGTCCCAGGGAACGTTGTTCCTGGCGTTAAAGCCAGGATAAAGAGCTTGCTCGTAGGCCCCTACCTACCTTCCGCTCGCGGGAAGATCGTTCGTCGTTGCAGGCTCAGTGGCAAACTGTATTTGCCAAATTGATAAAGGGTTTATCAATTTAATTTCCTATAAATCACACAGATTAGGCCCTTTCTTATTTCTAGTATTATGTAAATGATCTCCTCTTTGGTTTTCAAAGTTGATAGGTCCAAAGATAATTATGATAATGTTAAGGCATCTCTATCCTAGTTTTAAACTGGTTCACTACTAATAATTTATTTCATAAAATATCGTTAGGATTATATAGATTTTTCGTTTCGATTTTACATGTGCATTAACACGAGCTCTAGACGGTGAAGAAAAATATCGTGAGGAAACCAGTTAGCTTTCTAATAGCGTCGATGGGCTTGCAACCTGTCACGTATGGAATGCTAACTTCTGCAAAATGTGGGCATGTTCCAAAATGTATTTGGACATACCTCTGACTACCCTCTTAGACATCTTCAAAGGATCTTAAAGATGCCTAAAAAGGTCGAGAGAATGTCTGGGAATACAGAATAAAATGATATTTAAATTTTGAAAAATCTTTAATTTAATGAACCATCATGATAGTCTTATGCTCAATTTACCTACATTGCAGCGGAATGCAGTTGTATAATGAACTTTACGCCTATTGCATTAAGGTACAAATTAATTCGAGCCAATTATAGGAAGTCGCGCGTCTTCCGTGGAAATCTCGTGAATTCTCTAGGATTCACGTAGCTACTCGTCTGTGGAATAGTTTATTACAATAGATGTAAAGTCCGTTGGGGATGTACAATAAAGTTCGTAAGTTACAGTTTTATTATATGTTTATTTTATAGATAAATTATGCACACATTTCAGCAGCCTCTAAGTCCGTCAGGGTTAAAGTACATGCAGGCCCACCACCCGTACCTCCTGCAGCCCTTTCGATCTGGGCAGCCTTCCGTTCTTGAAGTCTATTAGCCACCCGATCACGCAGCCGCCTAGATCACCCATTGTTAACAGGGTAGCAGTAGCAGCCCCTTGTTGGAAAATCTCGTTCCGTTGGAATTCTTGATTTTCTGTAAAACAGACAGAATAGGTATTTATAACGTCATGTAAATGAAAATTAAGTAGGTACACTGTATCCTATTCTATTAAACGAGCAATATTTGTTTGTTAGTTTGTTTATCTGTACCTACTCACGTTCTCTAAAACGGCTCTAACGATTTCGATGAAATTTGCGGTACTGCGGTTAAGGGGGCGAAAAATCGATCTAGCTAGGTCTCATAACTGAGAAAATTCGTAAATTTGCAACGTGGTTCGTAATTTCACAGAATTTGGTAAGACCAAAGTGGCCGAGTGGATTGGGTGTTTGCTTTTTAATTAAAGGCTTCGAGTTCGAATCTCAGCTAGTGAAAGTTTTTTTCTTTTTCTTTTTTAATTTTTCTCTATTTGCACCCGAGCGTAGCTCGGTCGCCCAGATATTGAATGATTAATTTAATTCAATCTTAGATTAGCTATGACACATTACTTACCTATTATTGATTCTTGAGCATCTGGTAAGTACTCCAAAATTAAGTGCTAGATTATGCAGCACACTGCAAGCCAGAGTAATTTGGGCGCATTTTGCGGGCTTGTAGTGCAATACCCTGTCTTTGGATACACATCTCCATCTATTTTTGAGGCATCCAAATGTGTTTTCAATTGTCGCGCGAGCCATGCTGTGAACTGTGTTGAAAGATTCTTCAGCAGTACCGGTTGCAGGGTTTCTGTAAGGGGTCATCAACCATGGCCTTTGCGGATATTTCAGAGTCACCTGTTGGTAATTATTCCAATATTTTAATACTTTCATGAATAAGTAGGTATGTAAATGATTATTTCTACAGCAATTTAATTATTTTATGTCTTACTCACCCAGTATTGCTTAAAGGTGTTGAGTTGACTATTTTCCCAAACAAAAGCATCATGGCTTGCACCACCAAACTGTTGGTGGCCAAAATTTGGCATTTCTCATCACAAATCTAGAAAAAAGAAATAATGTTTAGCAAAGAAGATATTTGAATTGTAGTTATTATTTAAGTACATTATAAACATAGGTCTTTAAATGAATAATGTACCTATAAATATAAACATCATAGGTACCATAGATTTATCATAAGAGGTACCTACTACAGTTAGGTTTGTTAATAAAAATATTGTTACCATTTAAACATTCAACGATGAATAATGCTTTCTACAATAGTAGAAATGCTCCTCTTCTTTATTCGGCTTAAAAATTCTGAAATGACAGCCATCAATGCATCCTATCACCCCAGGAATTCCATACATGTTGTAGAAACTAAAAAAAAATATAATTTAGGTAAGTAAAGCAGCAAGGTACCTATAAGTAGGTACATATTTTGATGTAATAATGTCACAATATTATGGTAATTTACTGACTTTTGCTTCGTTTGTTCTCTAGCCGCTGGTGTGTTGGGAAACTTTATGAATTTCTTCATAACATTTGGGTTGTTTTTTTGAGGGCCACAAAAACTTGTTGAATGTATCGGCTTAGTTCTTCTTGGGAAAGAGAATTAGCTATTCCAATCACTCTTTGGTATTCCCCATTCGCATATAATAGTAATGCGCTTAGAACATTTCTATAAACAAACAATACAACATAATAGGTTAGGTACATACAAGTTGTTCACAGCAAAGGTTTCAAGTTGGTTGGTAAGTTTTCATCGTACCTTGGTCTCGAGAGATTCTCTGCGAACTCATGAGGTCGGTGTTTTCCCTCAGGGTATCACAAAGATACACAGACCCTTTGGTGAGCCAATACCACTGCACAAAGTGAGTGTCGGAGATACGGCTATGTATATTTAATCTCCGCCATTCTACGAGCTCATGCCTTTCCTCATCACGGCGACGGTCAGCTTCATCCCTCTACGTGTATAATCCACTCAAAAAATCGTCTCGCGATATATTTTTCTCACAAAAACAAAGATGCTCGCACGCTCTCACCAAAATAAATTTGGTGAGTAAGGAAACCAATAAAGTTTTCGAAAACTACGTCATAGACTGCCTTTGAGTTGTCAAAATGTGTACTCATGGTGCGAATAAGCACCAAAACCACTCGAAAACGTATTTGGAATTGGTTTAGTTTCACAAGTGAAACTCATCCTACCGAATTCAACTCCTAAACTATCCGCTAGAGGCGCTGCCAAGGAAATGTATGGAAGGAAACGTAAACCAATACTTTTTTCCAAAACTATGTGAGAGCTGTCAAAACCTGTACTAGAGGTACTGGTATCAAGTGTCTGAATCTGAGTTTTATAGAAAAAGTTGTTACTTAATAAGTTTTTACGAGTTTGCTATAAAAAGAACATCAGAATCACTTATTTTGTTTATGTACTTTTAGCACGAAATGAGCCATCAAAACCTATCTTTACAATTTTTATTTTTTACAACAAACATCTGGGATCCAATCATTTTATGGTGATTCTATTGTGGCACACGAACAATGTTAAAAAAGATGACATAACGCCCAGCTTTAAAACATGAATTTTGCTTGTTACAAAGAAACTATTCATCTTTTTGCTACCTACTTCTATCTTTCTTTACAGCCGGTAGCATCCACTGCTGGGTAAGGTATTTCTTCTCTATCACCAGGCGGTTTTGTGACAGCCGGATCCACTGCTCTCCAATCACCTCCACATAAATATATCGTATCTCCAAAATAGAAGTGACTCAATTCAAAAATCATGATTTTTGGGTAATGCGATAAATGGCCGTAATCGATTTCTCAACTAAATCTCGTGAAATTTTGTGAGCAGGTTCGATAATTTATAGTTTTTTTTTTCGTTGGGGATTTTTGATTCGGGGTGTTTCTTTTCTTCCTCCAAAGAGGGGCAAAAAGGGGGCTACAGGATATCTCCGCCTTATGACATCCGATTTCGATGATTCTTTTTTATTTTGTAACTTTAAATTGAACTCATAAAACTTTGGTGAAGATCTGATGAGGATATTCAGCGTAAGGAGCAGAATAACTTTAAAAATGTAGTAAACTGCTCACTTTTATATTTCTTGAAGCTATGCAAACACAGACTCGCGAGGTTTACAGGTCACAGAGCAACTAGTTTTGTAAACAACCAAAAATACACATTATAATAAAGAGCATTAAAAAGACACGACAAAAAATATTTATTATTGATCAGTATTAACTGCCTCATTATTTCCATTACAAAGTTTGTAACGAAGACTTATTTCAACAAGGAAGTTTGAGTAAAAAGAATAAGAACAAACTTATTGACGGTGTCCTTAATATTGAACAGTAAAAAATTATATAGGTAGGTACGTCAGATCTTAAAAACGTAGCAATAAACACCATTTTGCCCTGTTTTGTTTGACAACGGTATTCATAGGAATGGATTTTTTATGACCACACTGTCGTAATAAAGTTTATTGTCATACGAAACATTAATTTCCTTTGGGAAGAATGAAGAAGAGTCAACACAACAAAAATGATCAAATACAGCTCATATTTATAAGCATGTTTATTAGTCCGTGAAATTTTAATAAATCAGGCAGCGAGTTCACCGACTCGCATGACAGAGCGCTACTTAGGTTCATGACATTCTGATAGGATTTTGTAAATTGTAGAAAAACATGCTTGAGATATAATAATTATTCCTCTAATAGCATTACTATTATAAATAGTAAATAAGTAGATATTCATGAACATTTCACACTGACGTCAAGTACCAAACTAAACGTTTGTACTGTAGGAAGGCAATTACATTTATTTTTGAAGTTTTTACTTTTAGAACAAAGTCATAAAGTTCAAAATGCCTGCTTTATTGTTTTATTCGAATTATATTCCTACTCGTAGTTGGGTGTGTGAAATTGTTGTACCGGGAAAAAACTCCGTCACCTGAGTTAGCCACTAGCTCATACGAACATACATACATACTCATACATAGTTGGTTTGTATGTCCCCTATCTCTCGCAAAGAGTCCGTAATTCACCGACCTACACGCCTAGGCATTGGAAATGCTAAATTTTACCGAAACTGCATTGGAATGCCAAAGAAATGAACGTTTGTGGATAAAAAAGAAAATCACCTTGTTCATTTACAACTTTTTAAAAAGTTTTATATATTGTGCTATTTAATGTTGAATACCTTTGAGTTCCAGCGAATATTTATACCATTTAGGTACTTTGATCCCAAGACACGAAATTTTCTTTAACTTTCAAAGTCTTCTTTCTCCGAACTGAGCGGAGACTGCCAAACAATTCTGAACCGCAAATCAGTGAATAATCAGCGTAGGTACTACGTATAACGAAGGTATTTTATTTGAACGAAAAAGCAGTTCATGAATTGTTTTACTAATAATATTTTTACATTTTATTAGACAGCTGTAATAGCCTGTAGGAATATAAAGTAGCTCTAGTCTTGTAGAGCTTTATGTATTGTATTAATATAGGTTGCTCTCACTGCGAACGTTGTAATTCTAAGTTTCTTCTGAGAATATAAGCTACTAGTGTCGATAAAGGTCTTCGATCACGACCTCACCTAACGAAGCGAAACTAGTTTCTATCCATTTTGTAAGAAAAACATTGTTTCAACGCGAGGTGGAATTAAACTGCTGTGCAGGTACGTGCTACGTGCCAGCAGAATAGGTATCTGACTTAGTTCTCATGGGACTTGCATTCTTACTTAACACTAACTGCGTAATTTAAAGCTGTGAAGTCTGAATTTAACATATTTTCTGTAACCTCATAAAAAATAATATTGCATGATACACCATTTTTTTTTTTTTAATAAACTTTTCTTTAAACAAGCTTAGATGTATAGGTTCTACTGGTGACACCTACCAATGGCAAGGCTTGAGTGAATGTTTTTTTTTGTGCGCCACCAAATATGTGTTTGGAAATACTTTTGACTACCCCCTTAGACATCTTCTAAGTAGCTCAAATTAACCTTTTTTTCTGGTGCTGTCGTGATCATGTTCAGTTTTTTTCGTATGTCTTGTTAAGTTTGTTTGTGACACCAAAACCAAAATCAACGTTTATTTCTTACTAGCAGCGCCCTCACGGCGTTGCCCCCGTAGTGATGGTATATGGATGATGATGATGAAAAGTAGCCTTTCTCAAGAGTTTAGCTATCAAATGCAGAAATAATTTTTCAAATTGCACTGGTAGTTCTTGAGATTAGCGCGTTCAAATAGTACAGTTTGTATAGATCTGTATCTATACTAACTCTAGATCCAGGAGGTTCCAGGGAATGTAAACATTGAGGTCCGACTGAAAAGTTGACCCGACTTTTTCATTCAAAAAAGGGACACGTTGTCGAGTTTCATATTGATTGGTTCTCGTTATTCTTGTAGCGGATGTCACGTCATGCATGCGTGTCTATAGTACAGTGTAAACCGATCTTGGTAACAAGCATGGATCGGAAAACAATTTACCCGTACGGGAAAAAAATGGTGTGAATAAATAAAACGGGTAACAGAAAAATACGTCACTACAATGTAGTTAAACGTATCTAAGCTATCCATTTATCTCCTTGTTAGATACCTACTAAATATTTACACGTACGAAAAAAAAATGGTCTGAATAAATAAAACGGGTAACAGACTACTAATGCGTAAAATGTATCTCTCATGTATTAATTATACTACTTAAAATGTATGTTATTGATCCTTATAAATATATTTCATGGTCCTCGGCTATGAGATCGTGAATGTCTTTGACAACATTTCATGTGTACCTATGACCAACACTTAACATTTTCACTGAGTGATTTTGTTTTTAATCAGTGTCTGACGTCATAATCTAAGCAAACAATAAGATTCTATAACTCTTTAATCGAATGGTTTGTTGCCTATTGCACTATAAGTTTTCTTCTTGAAATTTCTTCCATCAGTCCTATTGTGCAAGGATAGTTTAAGAGTAGGTACTATAGAGTAGTATAGAACACATATTCAGCTTGAATCTTGAATCTAGGGCAAGGAAAGGGTTATGTGGAGACCATAAAAGTATATGAAAAACTCGAGCCCAACTCGAAGATAAAAGGAAATCGGCGGGCGTAAGCTGCACTTTGTTCTCGGGTGATGTTGGTTTTCCCTGAATAAACCATGGCAACGAGGTTTTAGTGTTCCGTACAGTATTTGGAAACAAGAACACTTAAGGTCTCTATATCTGATCAATGCAAAAGTTTTCAATGTATTTATTCCATTACAAAAATAAGGTCTTTTAGAATTAGGTTTGTAAGTCTTATGAACTTTTATCATCTTTGTTTGACATGTTTTTTTATTACATAAAAAATATCAAAAAAGCTATAAAAAGGCCCTTTTTTACAATCAACTCGATCAAATTCAAAAAAACACGAAACAAAACAGAGTCACGACTGTTTTCCCGTCACATTAGACATTCTCTGAAATTTTTATTGCAATCAAGATCATTTAGAGATGTCTTAGAAAGTAGTCAGAGGCAAGTCCAAGTACAATATAATATGAAAACAAATAAAACTTTGACTCTGACTTCGTATTTGGTACTTATGCCCACATTTTGGTCAAACTTTGCATTTGTCTTTCAAAAATTTATAAATCTTAATTCGAAAGTATGTTTTGTTTTTAGTTTAATTAAAAAGCCCAGTATACTACAACACAACAGCGCCCTAAGTCCTTCAAACAAGTGCTCGCTTACAGGTTCGCCTCAGGGACTTGTTCAAAGGTAATGTAATCGTAGAGCAATGTGCTACGAACGTGCTACGGGCATGCTACGTCAGTCTACGCTTTGAGGGTATTATAGCTAAGCGTAGCTTATTTTGTGGAAAACTTGTCTTATAACCGTCAAAGACATAATCACGACTATCCCTCAAGCGCGGTAGACATTCTTTCATATTTATAAATATGTAATACAGGTTTTTTTCAAACCTATCTCAGGCACCAGCCTCCTACAACAAACTGACTCAAATAGTAGGTAAGTACCTATATTATAACTAGTTCATGTTTCCATATTTTTATTTAAGTATTTGGTATTTTGTAGTACAGTTAAAAAGTAGGTATGTACTTGAAGACTCATTGAGTCACTTGATACATTTTTTTTTCATAGTACATAATGTGTTATTTATTCCGTAATTAGATTCACTTTATCTGAAAAACCAGAGATTATTTCCATCCATAATAGCTTTCATGAATAAACTATCCGGTCACAAGTACTCACCGTGTACTTTACTAATAAACTTTCATCGGTGCATAATGAATATTGGAAAAAGCAATAATCCCATTTTGTCAGTCGCAGCGGATTATGTTGGATTCTGCAGTGCGAAATTGCCTCTTCATTAACTTTGAAATCATTTTATAAATCTCAGTTTTAATTAGACTAGGTATTATGTTGCTAGGTAAATAACTCGGCTTAGGCTGGATTCGACCAAACTGGATTAAGTTTTATCTGGAGATTAAACTGCTGTTTGTTTGAATATTTTGACATTGTAAAGTTGACACCTTATAACCAAGATAATTTGTATGCACATAATGTCTTATTAGTAAAGGTAAAGACTGCCTCTTGACACTGTACGAGTATATTCATTTAGTAAAAGATATAAAGGCCTTAGTTTTTTTAGATACATAACATAGGTAAGTTATTAGATAAAAAGTCTTCATACTCGTATATTGAATATCTCAAAGTAGTCGTAATAAAGATTGGATATTCAATACTTTGGTCTCGTAAAGCTTCAGCAAGTGCCTTCTGGCGGAGAAATATTGAAAAATAGCTATAAAAATACAGTGTAATCCTCATACGATGAAGTTCACGATTCATAAATTTTATTTTTCGATTTTTCTCGATTGAATAGAAGCGTCATGATAGGTGTTTTTCGTACAAAAGCGCTTTTAGCACCTCACAGCTTAAACCTTCTGCTCAAGAAACTCTTTGTGACCGTAAAAAGGGAAAGCTTATGAGGGCTCGCGTTATGGCGCCAGGCCGCAACCTGGCCCTAGAGAATAAATATAATCTGCGTTTATGAATTTGTGTAATGACATTTCCAGAAAATATAACTACGTGCCCCCATTTGCTTTTTACCACTTTACGTGACAAAACTCAGGTAGTAAAAACATGGGAGCGAGATGTTTTGTCTACTTATACCGAATATTTTTGGCAAGTTCCACTGTGGCTTATTCTTTGTGTGTCAATATGGCCTAGAAGTTGACTACTCTTTTTTTTGTTACAAATAAATATTAGTAATTTCCGTATTCTTGAAAAAAGGATACTTAGGTATAATACCACTTAGTGAAACTAATTTTAAAGTGGTCTTGAAGGATCATAATTATTTCTATTAATTTATGTATGATCATAGCCTAACTTGCAACCTATACTTACCTACTTACTACTACCTACTGAACAAGATTCATGACTATTGTCTCAAAAATATAGCCGGCAAAACATCTATCTACTTCAAGAGGCAAGAAAAGTTGTCAGGGTCACATTTTTTCAAAACACTAGGCAGAAATTTCTTGTGTTTTGTAACAAAATCCAAGCTGTTTTATTGTTTCTATTCAAGATTGTGATTAAAAAAAAAATATCTAATAAAAACATCTTGTTATCTCAGATACGGTTCTGTTTACTTGGAAGATATTCCGAAATAAAGCTTTTTCAGTAACCCCTTTGCTCCAGGATTTAATTAAAGCGTCTAAACATTTTACATCGGTAATAATTGCAGAGGATCACAAATCTGCTTGTATCAAATTGGAATTACTTAGTTGTAATGAACACTGGAGGGGGTTCTTTGAAATTATCTGTTCCAATTAACAATTAGACGAAACAGAACTGTACAAACTATAAATAGCAATCAATTAGTACTGTGTAGAGTTTGTGTAAAGTCATACCATTCAGGCTCGTAATCTCAAGTTCTACTCCAAATATCTCTCGCTTTTGGCGTAGCTTAGACGTTATTGGTAGATAGTTGAAGTTAAGAAGTCACAAATTGGATGGGTGGCCGCAAGTGGCATTAATAGCTGAGCACTTCCGTGCTTCGGAGGGCACGTTAAATTGTCGCTCCGGCTATTAAGTCGGTAAGCCATGATGGAGTCCTTGCTGTCATACGAACATACATAATACATATTCAAAACAGAAAATGAGTAGAGATTGAGTACTTGATTACTGAAATCTACTACAACTGAGTACTAAACCAAAGGAGCTAAGTAATCAGTACGTGTACAAAGTAAAATTAACTTTATCATTATTATATTCCTATAAACAGCTTTCTTTGAAAGCAGATGAGATAATTTCTGTACTACCCATGGGGATATTTTTCTTTAATTTGACTTAAATTTATTTCTGTGGCAATCTGAATTAGACCCACTGGACCTTTATTTCCCTGAGGAGAAGCTCGAAATTACAATCAACTAATGAATTGCCTTTTTATTGGATCGAATGTTTCATCAGATTCTAAGTAATGGGTTTGAGAATTTTTGCAATTTTCAATTAATTTGGAATGGAATTTCATTGAATTCTTCCACCATTTAATAGTTAAGACGTAGTTAGAAAATTGAATAGTTCCACCATAATCAGTTTGTGAAGACTGACATTGTTACAAAAAAAAAACACTGTTTATGTAAAAACACTGGAAAAAAGGAATGTGAACGCATTAATGGGGAGGCCATGGACTTTCCTTATGGTATTGTATTAACACACGGGAATTACTCACGTAAAAATATCGTCTTCCTTATGATTCTCATCGACAAAGATAGATACAGAAATGCAAAAAAAATTGTTAATAGATAATATTTAATCAGCAATAGATGTCAGTTTTATTGTTTGTAAACAAAAACCAATTCCTTTTACCTCATTATTCATAATAATGGAAAAATGTCTTCATGAATAAGAAATAATATATTATTTAAAAAAAAACTAGTAACTACCTATAAGCATTACTATTTATATAATTTCCCACAAGATTTACCGGATGATATAATTTCCTCTCCACACATATTCGGCTAGTTTATCTACGGAATGGGATGTTACGTCACCGAGCACCAATTCATTAGATGTCGATAACACACGCGTGAGTAGTTCTGCCCTCAGGGTAAACTGAAGCACGGCATAGTATCATAGCCATCTAGTAATTTGTACATAGAAAAGAAACTCCTGTTTTGTAAGTCATCCACCGCGAAAGGCGCGAAACTGTACTCTGCCTTATCGCGTTTGGTGCCTGGGCTGCACATGTCATTCTAAAGCAAGATTTCCAGCACCTTCGTAAAACACCGCGGAGATGGGGCAGGGAATGTATTAATATTTTTGCCTCTTTAAGGGACCTGCGACATTAGCAGCATTTACACGCAGAGATATCTGTACAGATATCTGTACAGTCCAGATGCCGCGGGAAATAGCACGCACCATTCCAACCTTTGACAGTTTTATCCGCGGTTATCTGTAAAGATATCTGTACAGTCCAGATTCGTGGTAAAAACTCTACCGTGTAAAGGCCGCTAATCCTACTAATATTATAAAGGCGAAAGTCCGTGTGTGTGTGTGTGTGTGTGTGTGTGTGTGTGTGTGTGTGTGTGTGTGTGTGTGTGAATGTTTGTTACCACGTATCTCCATAACTACTGAACCGATTTTGATGAGATTTGTAATGTAGATTGATAATAACCGGGAATAGGACATAGGCTACTTTTTATCCCGAAAAATCCCGAGAACCGTTCTCGTGGGATAAAAAAATAGTAGTCCACGCGGGCGAAGCCGCGGGCGTCCGCTAGTATGTCCATATAAACCTAATACCAAAATCATTTTAAATTTAAGCATATTTATATCAGTTAATGTTATTATATCCATTAAGGCAGTATTTATCTAGGTTCCTGTTACACTTTTGTTCACAGTCAGCCCCACACATATTGACTATGTTTTTCCTATGGATATGGCCGGTTAAGCTGAGAGGATGGTTTAGGTGCTGGGCAACTCCATCTCAAACAATGTCCCAGGCACTACAGAGTCCCGTTAAGTGTAGGCAAAAGACACTGTTTAATACGCTAAGTAAAAAAAAACTCGTTACTTGTAGAAGTAGGTTTCACATGAGTGCGGGAGTTACACTTCTGTAACTATATTATTTAATGTCCAAAGCATGGCCAGCAAACACTTCATCAGCCATTCATAGTTGTTTGCCCAGGAGTACTCTAAGGTTATAAATTGAGATGGAGGAGCCGCCTGGGCGCACTGCAGGGAGGTGTGACCATTTTGCGCGAGAACAAAAGTTTCACATGCCATACGAAAAACTTTGCAGACACACTATTTGATCCACAAACGAAATAGACGTTCTTTTGTCGCATTATATGATGCGCCATTTACATGGAGCTACTTTCTCGCCTCGAAGAAGCGATTCTCGAAGGCGAGAATAATTCAGTGACAAGCGATTATCGACCTTCCACGTATGATTTCAATGTTTAGTTAACGTTGTCATGTTTTTTGAGTCGACAAACTCTCTCCATGTAAATGGCGCTTTATTGATAAAAAACGATTAAGTAAAATTAAACGAAATTACGAATCGTAGAATTCCAAATGAGCCGCTTTACTATGCAGTGTTTACAGTTTGACCTAAAAATGTAGTATCTAACTACCTAATGAGTAGGTATGTTTTCAACATTTACAGAAATACAAACAGAAACACGAAACCCTACACACTAAAGCGTAGGTACCTATGTTTGCTTCGAGTTTCCTAATTGAATATTCTTTGTTTGTGAAGTTTTTAGACATTTAAATAACAAACTACTACCGCAGACTCTACGCTGCCCTTATTTAAATGATTTACAGAGTGGTAATGAGAAACACACCCCGTCCGCCAGCAAGACGGAAGACGATTTGACGGCCGCATCTGGATGAGGATAGCACAGGCCCATGAAGAGTAGTATAAACAAAAAATGGCCGTAAATGAAGCCAAAATGATTGATGCCATGTGGCGACTGTAAGCTACTATTTCAAAATACAGCACAGCAACATTTAGTAAGTACCAACATTTTCAAAGCAATTAATAATGCATAAAGCATGGGATCCATCGCGTCGAGCCTCAAGCAGATTGTTTCACAGCCTCACAAATTCATTAATCGCGATAATCCGGAATGGGCCCAACCTGTCGGCCGGTAAGATAAACGTTGGCTACATTAAACTAAACCCCTCCACGGCTCAAGAGTTTAAGATTCCTTTCGATTGGATTAGCCCGGACATCCATTAGGGACGCCCTTTAAAGATTGAACTTGATGGGTTTCGACGCAAACATTTCTAATCACAAGTTAAATGTTCTTGAAGAATCGCTAAGGTCAAGTGAGGATTGTACTCGTAATATCCGAATCCCTATTTTCTTCGATTCTTAAAACCCTACTCGCTTATTTTTACGACTTCTTTTACGAACTCCAAAGTATACAAGTATCTTTAGACACTCTGAAATAAATAATAAAATATTTTCCGCTTCAAATTAACTTCGGCGGATTTTGAAAGGTACCTACCTACCAGCCGAAATTATGTCTATAAGATTCCTGCTTAGCAGAAGTTGAGTTGAACTTCTATCACCATCTGCCGCCAATTGGGAGGACTGCCAAAACTAACAGATAAAGTTGGAGAAAATCCGATACGAACTTTGTTGAGAGCGAAGAGGCCTCGGTGTGAAAATTTCAATCAACAACCTGGTTTTATACACAACTAGCTGGTGTTCGCATTGCAAAACCTTCTCAAAAAAAATTCACTGCACTTGTACGATATGATTTTATGGAAACTCGGTAAAAAGGATCGCCCCGTGCAAAGATACAAACCTACAAAACAAATCATATAATTCCTAACATTTTCTAAAATTGCTCATAGACTTTGATTAGTTTTAAATGTTTGACTAAGTAAGTTCGTATGAGCTAGTGGCCAACTCTGGTGACTTGTAATAATGATTGATTTCTAAGGACAGATAGGAAGAGAGATCTAAGCTCATAGTCACAAAATTCCAAGTTGCCAAGATTTGGCAACGAGGACACGGTTTGCAGTTTTTTTATTGTTCTCTTCGTTAATTTAATAGAATAGAATAATATTATTTCAGACTACATTAGAAAAGTTACATGATGTTTATATTAGGTATACAGGGTGTGGCAAATTCTTGGTCACTGAAGGGTAGCTACCTTTTCTCTTGAAGTTAGAAAGTTTTGTTCTTAGGAAACTTCAGTTTTATTTTGAAGAAAAAAATAATTGCATTTTTAGATTTTTGAAAAAAAGTACAGTTAGCCTAAAAAAATACATTTGTCTAAAAAAACAAGTTGGTCTTAATCGACTCTATTTCCCACCAGGAACATTTCTCCCAAAGTAACTTATCAAATCAAATCGTAAGTTTTTGCAATAATTCAAAAAAACACATCCCATACATTTTCTATGAAATTAGGAGTTGTAAACATTACAGTGCCACTTATTCGATCGTTCTTAATTTAATTTTATAACTGCTCCGGCAAGCTGGGAGGTTATTGTAAAGCGCGTATTTAAATTTAGAACAAAGTGCTTCCCTGCAGATGTAGAAATTATATGCTCCATGCATACCATTCTCTCTTGCAGCTCTGTCTGAGGCGCCTAAGGCTTTAAAATAGCCTCCCAGCATGCCGAAGCAGTTACGAATTTAAATTAATAACTAAAGAATAAGTGGCACTATAATGTTTACAACTACTAATTTCATAGAAAATGTACGGTATGTGTTTTTTTGAATTATTGCAAAAACTTACGATTTGATTTGATAAGTTACTTTGGGAGAAATGTTCCTGGTGGGAAATAGAGTCGATTAAGACCAACTTGTTTTTTTAGACAAATGTAATTTTTTAGGCTAACTGTACTTTTTTTCAAAAATCTAAAAATGCAATTATTTTTTTCTTCAAAATAAAACTGAAGTTTTCTAAGAACAAAACTTTCTAACTACAAGAGAAAAGGTAGCTACCCTTCAGTGACCAAGAATTTGCCACACCCTGTATATTGTATTTATATTTTGAAGTATGGATTTTTGTGACTAATACAAACATCATTTAACTTTTCTAATGTAGTCTGAAATAATATTATTCTATTCTATTAAATTAACGAAGAGAATAATTAAGTAAATTATTTTCTGTTTAAATATTTTTAAATACCTAATTGGTTTATAGTAGATTGTTGCACGAGGGTTGAAAGTAACTTATTGCGGCACGAGATGGTTTGGCGCCTGAGCGTAGCGAGGGCGCTAATAGTTCGAGTGCCGTAGTAGGTATTTCACCCGAGGTAAACACTCTGCTTTTTATTTCGAATATTAGGAAAGTAAATAAAAACCTGATTAGCTCATTTTATAAAAATCTCTGCTCTCGATCGACAAAACAGATAAAAATCGAATTGGTGCTCTAAAAAAAATACTGGCTGGTAGCTTGCCACTGAAAAAAAAAAAACAAAAAAGGCGCCCACCTTTTTTTTTCAGCCAGTATTTTTTGTCATTGAAGATGGTAAATATTTCAAGCTCAAAATCTGGTTTAAATAATAATAATTTAGTGAAAAGTAATTATTAATAACAATACTCATGTAATAAATTGTTGAAAATATTTTTTACAGCAATTCTCAATAAAAAGGTAAAATAGAAATGTCAAATATTACTTTTGCTGTGTAAAAAGTTTCAACATGACTCATTATAAATGTCAAAATAGAATGTTTTTTTTTTTAATTTGACAGCAGGGAAAATTGCTTCCCAGGGCGGAAAAGTACTACTTTCATCCCCCTGTTCAGGTAACTTCAAGCGTACTTTCCGTGTATGAGTAATGAAAAATATTAAATATCACTTTTATGAGGCGAATGTATTTCAACTAAAGCAGAGTGCAATGAAGATTTGAAAATCATACAATGTTTTTTGGGGTTATCGTTTATAGTATCACCAAGCAGATATACGAGTAGAACAAATATTCCAAGATAGCTAGGACTAGCTAGACATCTTGCTACTTTCGTTATAAAATTATTCATTGTTAGAATACAGAACTAAGTAAAAACAATTTGTAGGACAAGGATCTAAAACTATATAAAAACTTTATGTATGACCTTCCTTTTGATCTTGCTGAGTACAAATACATATGAAACATCTGAGTGAGAATGGGTAACAACCGTTCACGAATCACAGTTACATAAACACGATAGTCAAGGAAAGACGATGAAAATCTATTGCTGAAGCACTTTCGAACTACAAATAGGAAAACAAAAGTGGCTTTCCCAATTCATCAAACAAACGGAGAACAAATTATTTCCCGAACCCCCTATTCTATCTACCCTTTGATTTAGGGAAAGAAAACTCAAAACATTCTCCGTGAGAAATAGATGACAAATAAAACTTTGGTAAAGTGCGAACAATACAGGCGACCGAAAGTTTTATTACGCGTAGGTATTTATTGAGTTCCCCAACTTTGAAAGTTTGGAAACTTTCGTCAGTCAAAATGAGCAGATAATATAATAGAGAAATGTTTCTTACGTCAAAACTAATCATGTCGACCTAAGGTCATAGCTGACCACGTCAACTCTGTACCCGAACCGCATCGCATTGCCTTTTATTTATTTTTATCCGCTATGCTACGGAGTCGATGTAGTGAGCGTTGGTCCATAGAATTCCATACAAAGAAAAACTAACCGTACAAAGCTAGGCGGTATGGAGTTGACCTTTACTTTAAAAATCGACATTATAGATATCGGGCAAGTATCGTGGTTTCACTTATATTGGTATAAACTGAAGTCTGAACATTTCACTAACATAAGTAAGCTGAACTACGAAAAATGGCACTATTTATCGTTTTTAGTTTCAAGAATAGGCCAGGTTATTTTGAAACTTCGTCGATGGAAACTATACGAGTTAATTTGTTAACTTTTAGCGTGGGTTATTGCTAATCTTGTAATAAAGGTAAAATGTGTGGGAGTGAGAGACGACTATCGATTCGTAGTGGATTAATGAATTTAACGGTCTTAAGATCCTGTTATATTTATAAAAAACAGAATAATTTTAAAAACGTCAAATTATAAAGTTCCATTGAAATCCACTGATTTTCTGTAACATAAACAGTAGCCACGTTTAAAATAAATTGTGAACAGTCAAGGCATGGAACAGAATTATTTGCAAACTGAAAAGTAAATTATTTTACGAAACACTGTAAAAGCCGTATAAAATGCATGCATTTATTTAATTTGTAAGGCTCTCTCCATGTTTTCAGTGAGTGCTGTTTCCTAAAAAACGTGAGCTGTACTTGTCTGCAGTTTGTGATCTTCTTCTTCTTCACTGCATCTGTATTCAATTTCAGAACTAACTGAATGAAGTTGACCTTCTTCTTTAACTGGAATCAGTGGCCGAAAGTCTCCCCTCCCCCCCTGCCCGCGTCAGAATTACCTTGAAAGCTGTAGTCGAAATTTTCATGTTATATTTGTATCCTAGAAATGAATTTATTATTAACGTTAAACAATTTGTACTGAAAAGGGTTACAAAGCAATTTACTTAATAATAACCTGATTCACGGGGGATTACGGTTCAACGCTATGCATTATAGATATAACATCTACGGTCCATCAAAAAGGGTCATGTTCAATACTTTGTGAAAGAATTCAAAGGGCATTTAAATACGGAATATCCCTTGATGATAACAATCTATCTTATTTAAATATTTAAATAAATGTTTTAAAATATTGGTATCATTTTGTAGATTGAATGCTTGATTGATGATGAATAATAAGTTTTTTTTTTAATTTCATTCGTTTAATTAAAGTGTAAAAAGTTTCTGTTTGCCCATATTTGCAATAATCTATTCTATATACTATTTTTGTTGGAATACAACTGGAACACAACTTAACAACTAATTAATAGAGTTTTTAATATATAATAATAACGCCCCAGACCTCTTTTTTGGACTTGTCAAAACATTTTCAGGTGCAATAAATGATTTGAATTTGAGTTTATTTAAAAGATATAAGTACAGAAAACAATAATTGAACGAAATACAGAACGAAATGTCAACGTACTTATTTTCAACGAAATGTCAACATACTTATTTCCTAATTACTTTCAACAGTGGACATTTTCATCGGCGCTTTGAACGAACTCGGTAGATCCTGAAGAAGCTTCGCGCAGCTGAATAATGGCAGTCATTCGGCTCATAATTAAAACGAAATTAAACTGGAAGCAATCTGGAAGGATACACTCGAAACATCAATAATCCAGCCGGGGTAAGACAGTTCCAAATGAGGTTTGAAGCAGACAACAGCAGAATAAAATAAGGATGTAGATGAGGAACTTACAAAAACTTGCTTAGGGTGATAAAAGCGGTTTGAAGACCGTCAAAAATCAAATTGCATGCTTATTTCAAAGTTTGAAGTTTTCCAAACCACAATATTTATAGTTGTTTGCGATTTGTAGCTTCTGATATATTATTTAACAAGATTCACTTCTATGCAGTAGAATTCATATTTTACTCTACATTGTACAGGTAGACAAGCTTCATACTCCATCTACCCCACAAGATTGGAAATAGGTTTCATCACGTCTCGACAGACAGTGAATCGGTACACACGTATTGGATTGAAGTAAGTTGGCGAAGTAAGTAGTACTTTGTATTAATCAAAAGTTAGAGGATTCAGTCGTGGGCCTGTTTAAAGGACAAATCATCACAGAAGAATATTTAGGGTTATGGCTGACCAGCCGCCTCGGCACAGCATCGTTTTTTCGGGGTTCACTTGTTCCTTCACTTATGGATTGTGATGTGGCGATCCGGTGATGTTACGAAGTTGATGTAGTGAGCGTTGGTCCCAAGTTGGTCCATTAATTCCATACAAAGAATACCGAGGCGATGCGGTGAGGTCCAAACCGCTGTGTAGAGGCTATTGGTCACTTTGGTCAGCTCTAATTTACTGTATTTAGCCGGTTAGAAAATAATTATAAATAAAAAATAATGCTGGACATTTCACACAGCATTATGTAGCCCCAAGCTAAGCAGAGCTTATGTTATGGGAACCACATGACTAATATACCACTTAAATACATTATTTTTTGTAAATACATACATAATATACATTGAAAACACCCAGACCCGAGACAAATATTTGCAGATCATACAAACATTTCACTTTCAAAACTTTCGTGAGTTGTACTAGACATTATTTAACACACGGGATTATTTAATTCCCGTGTGTTAAATAATACAAACATTTGTCCCGCGGCGGGGATCGAACCCGCAACCTCCTGCGTCACCGGCGGGCACTGCGCTACAGAGGTCGTCCACGTGAACATTACATGAACAGCAGACTCTTGCTTTTGTCTATTATTGGTTAATGACTTATTTTTTTAGGAACGTTGAAGAAAATCATTCCAAGGCTTTATGGAATGTTCAAAACAAATGCGTTTATTTTTGGCGTTTTAATTCAGGTTTTTGAGCTCTTACATGCTACTTCATACTAAACACATGCATTTATAATGTTATATTATACACTCAGTCTTTATATAAAATGAGAAAATATACAAAAATGAAAATATAGCCATTTTAATTTAAAAAAAAACATGAAACTATCACACGGCGTAGAGTGAATAAACACAGTACAGTGTCAATTTTACCACCGAAAAGACTCACCATTTCTACTGTAGGCAATAAATTACGAATGGAAATGTAATAGGAAATAGGATTCCCTGATAATGTCGTAAAAAAACTCGGTCTGACTCGCACGGCTTTCCATCACGTAAGGACCTACGTACATGTGAGTTTTAAACAAATGTGTGTTACTTACACTAAATGGATGGTGAAGGTGAAGGGATGGTGGTATAAACCAATACTCTAGTCCAATTTTTGTTTTACAAAAACTGCAAACTATTTATTTTGAACCTATCTGATATTCCTGATATTCCCTTTCTATCTGATGCACAAACAAATTTCAGTAATTTGTTGTTTAGAAAGGTATCACATTTTGTGGCCGCAATATAATATTGATTGCTGAAATTGGTTAATCCATACCTTCATACCCATATTATAAATGTAAATTATAATTAAGGTAACTATAATTATTTATAATTATAAATGTAAAGGTTTGTTTGTTTGTCCTGCTTTCACGTCAAAACGGAGAGACGGATTGACGCGATTTGTGTGGAGATAGTTGGAGGGCTGGTGAGTGACATAGGCTATTTTTTATCCCGGAAAAAATGCATGTTTCCCGTGAAATAAAAAAAAGTATTCCACGCGTGCGAGGCCGCGGGCGTCCACTAATATCCTATAAGAACAATAGCCTACCTACTACATCAAGCATACAAAAAACAGATTACCCTTCACATACAATTATCTAAAATTCTTATTTATCTTATTCTTGTTAAGTAAGTAGGTAAGTATAGATGGAAGGAACTGGGGGAGACCTGCACCAGCAACAAAACTCAATAATCATGGTAATTATCCCGTTGAAAACAATATTTCTGCACCAGCAGTTGGAAAATATAGGTAAAAAAAGATAGATCTGTAAACAAGGTAAACGTGTAGTGTAAAATCAGAAGCCGTAACTCTTTATGCGGTATATCTACCCGTTTTCCTTAGTCATGAAACTCTCATCATAAAATCGAACATGTAATGCCTAAAGCTCTCAAGTCGTAAATTAATCTTTGGCAGAGTTGGCGAAAGTTACGCACCTCACGTAGCCTAAACGGAGGCTTTCGATCGATTCACGAAGTTGCGTCGAGTCAAGTCGTAGATCGAGAGCTATCCATAAAATTTACATACGTCATGCCAAGTTTCACAAACCTTGCTCTTAATATTGGAATGGACTAGCGCAAACTACTTTCTCATCAATATGACTAATTAGTTGTTTGTCATTCTATCGCTTAATTAACATAGGTGCCTAAATATAAATAAGAAAAAGCGCATAGTAATTAAATGTCAATTTTATTTTATTTACATTGAATCACAATCCTTTAGTATTCGTAAAAATAAATGTCGATTTCAAATTATTCTAGAACAAAGTTTAAAAAAGACATTATAAATGGCACTCACTGAGCATCTCTTATGACCAGTGATCGGAATTAGGCGGGCTTAAATACCTAAACATCAAAGAACAGAGGCAAAAAAGGGGAGACTTCCTTACTATAAGAGTTTCACTGGACCCAATTGGGTCGAAAATTGGAACAATTTTCGCAGTGAGTAAGTACATTTAAAATTAAAGTTAATAGTATTGTGAACTAATTCAAATCATTTATCTATTTAACCGACTGGAAAAAGTTTTTTGTCTTAAAACTTACATTTTAGTTTTTGTTATTAACTCAGGTTAAAAATTGATTCACCTTAATTAATTAACATTCTTTAGTAATGTCCCGAAAACGGAAATAATTGGGCTGAAAAATATTTAGTTCTAAAGCGTCTCCATTTGTCTCTGTTATTTTTTGAACTTTAGGTATTTTAGCCCGCCTCATTCCGATCACTGCTTATGACGGAATTCAAAAATAATAATACTTAAAAGGTAACGAATACATTAATTTATTATCAATCACCAATCCACATTTTACTTTATTTACTAATGCTTGTAATACTCGGCTTACATTATAGTTTTCGGCGATAGCTCGTATTTCTTGGTCTGCCTGCATTGTCACGTAGCTGCACTTCTACACAAACTGTTCGCCGAATTTCAATAATACAACAATTTGACGTAAGTAAATCGTTACAGGCTTTCGGGCTATTCAGAAACTTCAGAGATGTGGTTCAGCAGTGCATACTTTAAAATTATTAAAAATGTATATTTTAAACTTTCGCGACTTGAACACATCTGTCTACTCGTGACCACGGCGACTGTAATGTCGCTGAAACGTCGAGGTAAATAAAATAATTTCATTACGCGATTAAGTCCCGATAATAATAATTTTAAAAATATTAAAACTGTGTCATGAAAGCTCATTATTTTAGACTTTTGTGAATCATGAACAACTTGAGTTGTGTGTACTTTGTTAGACATACGAAATCCACTTTAATTTTGCTTGGGCGTAAATGCACCCTACTTTCCTCATTGATCCATAATTACATAATGATCTCATCTCAATGAATACTGCATGTGTGTAATCAGTAAGTCAAGACAAACGACATGAGATTGATTTACAAATTTTATCTCAAAAGACACGGCAAAAAACTTTTTTAAAGTTTTTTATCTTGATTGAAAGAGACTACAAAGTCATAATTAGGCCACTCAGTGTTTAAAAAGAAGTCTTATTCTTTTCTGTCTGAAGCTAGAAGCTTCCATCTATCACCATTAACACAAACCTAATTATAAAGTACAATGAACTGTCCACAGTACTTCGTGAAATATTTCAAACGACCTACATTTACCAGTTTTTATTCAAAATCACGGAGTTCATAATTGAATGAAAATATTCCCAGTTCGTCCGCGCCATTACGTTTCGTATTCAAGTACTATGCCGTTCCGGCTTATTCACAACAGATCTAATCCGAGCCCCCAAAAAGCAGATGTTTTCTTAATCCACCCTTTTACACAGTGCTTAATAGCTGGCTTACTCTCTTACGATTAAAAAAAACCTAGTAACCTACTACTAAAATAAGTTAAAATGAAAATGAAGCAAAGTATAATTCATGGTAATAATCAAAGGAAGAAAGTAAGTAGAGACGTAGCTGCATCTTTCTTGAACAGCCTGTACAAAATACAGTATAAAGGGCGCTACTCACACACCTGCCGCAGGGGCAATCTAGGTGGCAATCTAGGTGCGTGGCGGTACTCCCGAGAGTAGAGTAGAGATAATCCCGATATCGCGACAACCGCCACGCACCTAGATTGCCACCTAGATTGCCCCTGCGGCAGGTGTGTAAGTAGCGCCCTTAAGTTAGCTTTTACATGGGAGTTTCACTGTCGTTTTTAATAAAACACCTTTCAAACTTTCGTTTTGTTTTCTTGTTTGCTTCCAGCTTTAATCGAAAAGTTTTTAATTGATACCTCACTTCTTTGTCTTCAAAATCGGCAAGGGAAACGATCGATATTTACCTGGCTCGTTGCCTTAGCAACAGCCAACGAATTTTTAATACCAAATGTATTCTTATGCACCAAATTAACCCACATTTTTCTTGCTCGAAGCATTTCTTTTGATTTTATTCAGAAGTTTTTAAAGTTTTCTCGTTTTGGCATAAAATTGTAGCTTTTTTGCTCCTTAAACAACCTCCAATGGCAACAATGCACTAAAATACGTTTGTATCAACAAAGGCACTCCGAGCCAACAAAACATCTTCAGCTAAAAAATTCGCCGTCTCTTCTTAGTATTCAAGAAAGTCCTTTAAAAGTTTTGTGCAAATATTCAATGAGTTCCAGTTCATGTGTTGTGTACGTGCTACGGCCAACAAGAGACCGTAAAGTTCGCGACCGAATAAATAAAGACCTGTTTTTGTTCTCTTTTTTTGTAAACATAGCATAGAAAAGAAAGGTTTTTTGAAGACGCGCGTCTAAAGATAGAAGATTTGATTTGGTTATCGCTTCTTGCAAATTGTGTAAATGACAATTGTAGGTATATTACTACCTATATATTATACGAATAGATTATGTTATTAACGTGTTTTTCATTTGCCTGGTCTTGTCTTCATAATACAGTCGTAATCATGTTTTACTTTCTTCTTAAAAATAGGAAAGTAGTAGGTAGGTATTATTATATTCTACAATACCTACGACTCTATCTAAAGAACCAACCCGTGAAAAAAACCTTTTCATCTATCTCCTAGTCCTTGTTTATTTTATTTTTTGTTATTTTTGCGAAGTCCATTCATTTTAGTTTTGTCGAAGGCTCTTGGACAATTTGGCTACAGGACGTATCAATTAGCCTTTGCCGCAAACTAACGAACCAAGCTTTTGAACTAAGCGAATTGTTTGGTGACACAAACTATCTAACCCGATCACAAACCACATAACGACCTTACTATCTATTATTCTATTTTAACTTAAACCTAAGTATTTACAATTATTCACAGTATGCAGAGTAATTAATCACTATGTAACAATTGCAGTAAAAAGTCGAGCTCTAGTTTTACATGCACAACACATCGCATTCGTTCGCTTTTATCTACATAAAAATTCTTCCAGAAACGCATAATTTTCTTATATGAAACGTCGCTTAAGAAAATGGTGTAACTATGCGAAAGATTATCTAGAATTGCTGTAATAATTACAGAAATAACCTCTTTCAAAATGTAAAACGACATAACCTTACCTTTGAAATATACTTAGTATAGAAGAACATTGGTGTCTGCAACAGTTCCCAATTTATAATGATACCATTTGTACAATCCCTACAGTAGTGTAGTGAATGGAAAAAAATCTAATCTTGGATTGTTACATTACAGGTTAATTAATGCTCGTCTGTTAGTGAACCAGTCAAAATCAGACAATTCTCCTTCCATTATTCATATTTAACTGTCGAATTAGCTTGGCTTTAGAAAATGTTTTTTTTGACACTTTTATGTAAATAAAAAGTACCTAATATCTTCAGATTTAGCAGCCATTTGAGTTCTAGGAAGGTTCTAAATTCATCATAAATATCAGGATTTGTTACATTACAAGCAAATCTTAGTGAGGGAGAGTCTTAATATTATATTTTTTAGTGTCCTGGCAACCCTATGCTCTACAATACCACTCAGCGATACCGCTCCATCCCACTTGCTTGTCAAACTTTTATTGAAAGCTTGACGACTGACGAGAGGAGAGCTAGTGCAATTTATAATGTAGATTTTGATTTGATGGAACGTAGTTGGGACGTGTCGAGTAGTGAATTTATAGTTGGTTTGTTAGTTCTGGAACCATATTAAATATTATGATTTAAATAACATTTTTTAACATAACATAAACATTTATTTATTTGTTTCAAACAAGTGATTAGCGGTACTTACAATAAACTTAATTAAAACATAATGTAACAGTACATTAAATTACAATAAGACAAGAAATAAGTAGTGCTAAAAACAAATTATAAAATTCGTGCACTAACTCCCACCCTAGGAAAACCTGTGTTGTGGGTAGTTAGTCCTTATATATTTTGAGCAAACATCTTATGGTATCATCATATTATGAAAGCAAGCCGTCGGCTACGATCATCTACCATAAAACGTAGAACTAGTAGTTCGCCCCGAACTGAGATCTCGCGCACCGTAGATGGCTTACATTTGGACTTTCTTCTGACTACCCCTATAATTTCAAGTGCTACTACTGATACTGCCGAGTATGCCTATTGCGCTAGCTCTTCATGGTAAAAATACTGGCATGCATGCAATACATAATGTCGTGTCTAATTTTTCATTAAGGTATTTCATATTTATGAATTCTCGTCGTATTTCTAAAAGTATACGTCCTAGAATAAAAATAATAACTATTTTGGAATGTACAAATAAAGACCTTTCATTTGACAGCCCACTCAATATATTTGTTTACTTAACTTTTTTTACCCCAATTATTTTCATTCTTTATCAAATTTTTTTTTATCATGAAAATAAATCAAGTAGCATCTAAAATCATTGCAAACCAAACCGCAACGATGCCACTCTCTTTTTAAGACCGACCAGTCAATGAGCTACGAAGTCATCGAAACTCTATGCAACGGGAGCTCTTGCAGCTCTGGTTTCGTAGTTTTTGGTCTTTGGTCGTATTTCAAAAACTATACATCCTAGATTAAAAATAAAAACCATTTTGGAATGTACAAAATAAGCCCTTTCGTATGACACCCCACTCAATTTATTTGTGTAACTTTCATAATTTTTTACCCCCTTGGGAACCCAATATCTTCACAACCCCTTCATCGATTAAGCTCATATGCTCCCCCGTAAATTTCCTTACCACAACCTATTGACCTACCAAGTTTCATGCAGATTGGATGAACGGTTCGACAGTTATGCGCGAACAACAATTCGTGAAACATACAAACATACAAACATACAAACATACAAACATACAAAGCAAAATCGCCCAACTTACCACTAAGATCTTCGCTCGCTTCGCTCGCTCGATCGATTACGTGGTAAGGAATACAAATAAATTATATTCCAAACAAGATCCAAAAAAGCACATTCGTAGTTCTATTTGCGTGATTTAATAGATAATTAATAAAATGAAAGATGAAAAAATAAAAAAATCGTATTGTAAAATACAGAATTAAACAATAAAATATTAAATGGCAAAAATGTTGAAGGCATTTATTTCCATACAATTTACTTAATACGGGTGAACATCGTAGATCGCCCCTATCGTATATAAAAAAGTGTGCTTATGGGAATCCCGAAACCACCATCAAGTTTACCTTATGACCCTGCTAAATTGGGTAGAACATTGCTTTTGGGGTTCATCCAGCTATCGTATTTTATACGTAGATATTATAAACTATACCATAGCATACTATAAATTGTACATAACTGTAATACATTTATACGTCGATTTGACTTGTCATTAAATCAAATAGAGACTTTGATGTTTCAAACTTTCAATAAAATCAACAAATATTAAAAAGTTCGAGTACTCATCAAGCTTAACATTACTTTTATAATTGACTGAACATCAAAATGTTTTACTGAACTGTTGAAATTCTCTTAGAAAGCTTTCCAATTCAGGCTACTAAAACTCAATATGCTACTATTACAGCTTATTAAACACTACACGTATTTTGTGGAAACACGTTTTTGATTTAATTACAATTCAAAAACGCCGTATTACAGTTACGTAGTTTACACTAAAACAAACGTCGCCTTTGACTTTCATTTCGGACACATTCCACCAACACATGGAACACATTCTCTTCCCGATTACATAATTTACACAGAGGAGAGGGAGCTTTGCGCAGAGTGCTTAGTTACTTGAGCTTTTGTATTGGTATACTAATAATTAGATATGCAGCCTGATAGTCCAGTCAAATTAGGAATTAACCTCGGAATGAGAGATAATAAGCTGAATTTTCGTATATACCTTCATTTAGGCGCCCTAAAAGTTGTCTCAAAAGTCTCATAAAATCTCGTGTCTGCGTCTTAAGTTATTCAAGGTCAAAGGTAAAAAAAAATAGTTTTTCGCGAATATCTCGGTTGCTATTGGTCCAGTGATGTTAACATCTATTATGAAGTTGTAGAGCTTAAAATTTGCGACCAATTCATAAAAAAAAATATTCCATGCGCTCAACCGTTTTTGCGATACAGGGCCGTGAGCGCAAAGCGTTCAGTATGTGTATTTCAAAAACTTTACTTCCTAGAACAAAAATAAAAACTATTTCGGAATGTACAAATTAAGTCCTTTCATATGACACCCCACTCAATATATCTGTGTAACTTTTCTTTTTTTTACCCCCTTGAGATCCCAATATCTTTACAACCCCTCCATCGATTACGCTCATATGCTCCTCAGCAAATTTTCATAGCACAACCTAGTTATCTACCAAGTTTCATGCAGATTGGATTAACGGTTCGATAGTTATGCAAGAACATAAAAATTACACATACAAACATACAAAGCAAAATCGTAAGATCTTAGCTCGCTTTGCTCGCTTGGTCGATAATTAACTGATAAATAAAACAAATTATTCAAAATTCAAGGTATTCTCAAATATTCACGTTTGACTTTGCGTTACAGTACCTACGCGTATGGCTGAGCGCTGCGCACTCACCCTCCTCTATTGCGAAAATGGTTGAGCGCATGAAATAATGTTTTAAACAAAATTTGTAGCAAATTTTATGTTCTACAATTTTATAATAGATGTTAACCTCATTGGACCAATAGAAACCGAGATATTCGTGAAAAACTATTTTTTTTACCTTTGACCTTAAATAACTTAAGACGCAGACACGAGATTTTATGAGACTTTTGAGACAACTTTTAGGACGTCTAAATGAAGGTATATACGAAAATTCAGCTTATTATCTCTCATTCCGAGATTAAGCCCTTTTTTATGCTAAGGTGACTGGGCTATGATAGAGACAGTGTGACAAGACTGACAGCACTTATCTTATATTCTGATAGAGTAGAATGTGAATACATATGAGTACCATGAGGTCTTTGGTAAGATGTACTGAGTCTATGACGCTTTGTGACGCAACCCAAAAATATAACAAATCATAAAATTATTAACTTGTCAGAGTTCAAGTAATTTTCTATCTTTTGTTTTTATTTGAATGACGATGATCACTTTGTTAATGCAACAATCTCACGTATTACCAGAGTATTTTTTTAAGTTAATTGTTTAATTCGCAAATTTCATAATCATAAAGTAACGCCTATCGCAGTTTTGTCGCTAGAATTTATTATTGAACATAATCTTTTATGTACGAAATAGTATTAACCTTAGGAGGAAACTTTGTGCAATATAAGCTAGAGCTGATTAGGATGCGATTCGACGCAAAAGCTGTGGTGTTTTTCTGCCATTTGCCATCAAATTGTGAATAAAAAAGCTATGTGCGGCAGTTAGAAAGTCAGAAAACCTCATTCCCATTGTTACACGCTCGTTACGAGCTACCCCAACGGCAAAGGGTCCATATAACGCGATTCCTGTCGGATTCCCTCTGATTCCGAAATTACCAATTAAGGGTTCCCTCACGAAAATGTTCAATGAAAATGTTCAATGTTATCCTTACCACGACCTTTGGATTGGAGTCAAAGGTCAACTAGGTAACGCATTGCAGTAACTACAAGTTCACTCTAGAGAGCCTTTATTTTTTGTGGTTTTAATAGTTACAGATCAATGTTTCAAATCCAGCTCGCTATGTAATTACATTCCTGGGGTCATCAACTGCTGCGTTTGTGTTCGAAAGTCGGTCCCCTAACGTGTCACACGTCTTTCACTAACAGTCTATGCGTCAGAAAATACACTGTAAAATGTGGTATTTAAAAATAATACATCAAAACAGGTAAACCCACACTTCCCTCGACACCTTGCAGCTCAAAGGGTTGTTCACCGAAGCGTTTGTTGTCTAAATATTTTCAGCATAATACATTCACCTCAAGGTACTGCAAAGGAAGGATGTGGCCTAGGTTTTGTGTATCAAGCTTAGCATGTACTGAAGCGGGTTAGCGCAAGACCTATAAATGACATCAAAGTAAAGCTTGGTGAAAAATCGCTGTATTTACGTTCATCTATGATCCAGAACTCTGAAATTTTAATAACAAGAACACGTTTATCGTTCGTTCACTTTTTATTTAAACCTTTTTCTTAAAATTCTCCTCTCGGTGAAGACTCAAAAATTCGAATACAACTAAAAGTAAGTAAGTTCGTATGAGAAAGTGGTCAACCCTGGAATACAACTAAGGATTTTATTTACGAAGGTAATGAAGGCTTGGCTCATAATTTAGATCGTTCCGCTTGGCGATTCTGAATCATATAATCTGTGTTATCGCTCCGTTTATGAATGAAATATGTCTTTATTACGAAGGCAGGGTGAAGTCGACGAGCGTCGTCGATCCAAAGTCACGTTAAATTTTACGATGCCATCAAAAGGCAACGTGCACCAACGCTCTAACATTGTAATGGCGGCTACAATCTATCAAACATTTAGGTTAACTTCCTATAACGTTGATGTCTCCGATAATTAAATGGTAGAAACAATAAAAAGTGATTTGATGCATAATATCCAAATCACGTGTTGGTTGATTTATCTTAGATTCATGTACCCATATCGGTCTTATGAGAATCGTGAAATTATACTCGTAAACTTTGCTATCTTATCTGTAGGTACCTATGTACCCTATTAAATGCTTTTTTGGAATTAGTATGAACTTCAAAAAATAAATTTATTTAATAAAGTTAATATATATTGACTGATAAACTGATTCCCCGTGTTCAGTACACATACTCACGGATTACTTTGCAACACAAATAAATAGAAATAACATTTCATCGAGTTTTTCTATACCTAAGGCTTTGATTATATTATTTCTTTATTTATCTGTGAGAAAGTCCAAAGCACCGCTTTGAGCAAATAAAAAATCTATTTCGTCAAATGTAATAAGGCTTACCAGCCGATGCTGCCATCGTGACGATATAAATCTTGAAAACCTCATCGCAATCTGAAATTTTCCCATTACATTTTATGGATTTCTCTTCTGTCCGCATATTAACATTAAATTATTATAAGAGGGGAAATTGTTTTTGGGTAATAACCAAGATATCACAGGAGCAGCTGAGAAATAAAACGGGTAAAACTTTTGCGTTCAAAATTGGATGCTATAGTGTTTATAATACCCACTGTTTTTGTAAGAAGACTAGACTTTTGTAGCTGTTATCAACACGCAGCGCACAATGTTTTTTTTTAATTTCTTATTATGTCCCTTTTCCAAATAAGGAAAATATAAAGTATGTAGATATGCCTCACAAACATTTTAATCTAAATTATAATCTAAAAATCAATTTGTATAATCACGAAAACCTCTCATGTTCTCCGCAAACCGCGGAAAATAAAAGCCCTTCCCTTCCCATTTCAGTTAACAGAAAAATCTGCGCCGCTAAGGCTCATTTCGCATAACAAAAGAGTTTATTTACTTAAGGAAGCACTTTACGATAATTAGATTATGGACGGCCCACTGTCTAAACAAGGGCAGGGCAACGAGGCGGGACGGGGGACAAACCACTACATTAAGCCTATGGAAAATCATACAAAACGACTTTACATTACACAGTATCCGCTTACATAATTATTTATTTAAGGTGTAGTTAAGCGGAGACGTTCTGAGTGGTCGCACTTTATATGAGTGACCGCTAAGCGGGTCTAAAAGGTCTATATGAATTGTATTATTTGCCGTCTTTTTTATAGATATGAGAGTAACAAGAAAAAAACGTAGTTACTAATCATACTATTATTATGATTCATAAAAGGAATCGCTGTAGCGGCCGTTTTAGCCTCCCTGGGTGCTTCATGCTTTGGATGGCCGTTGATGCACGGCCAGAATTCGAATCCACGACCTTCGGGTCAAAAGTCGAGGTAGAGTCCCGCTCGGCCAACACGGCTTAACAATCATCCACCGACGGCAAACATCCTTGTATAATTAAGTTAGTAACACATTATTACACCAATATACAACTAGATTGTAGCCGAATTAGCACTCCGATACCAAGTAACAAAGCTGAGATTAAAACCACAAGTGAATTCAAAGCTCATTTAGCAAAACTGTTGCAGTATACGTTACAAACTGATAGCTAAGTATATTCAGCGGTGTCGCACTTAGCTGGATAGCAACACAGAAGACTGGTTTGTTTTGTTTTGTTTGTTTACTTACTTTTTATTCGCGACAAAACTCGCGGCTTAGCTCCACATGTATTGATCATACGTCGACTAAATAAAGATGACATGGGCGTTCGTTAGGCTTTAGCAGACATGCTACTTTTAGCATCAGCGATTTTCAGAAGCAAAATGCACACCGCACACTTAAGCGCATCACATACACAGTAGATTACCTTTAAGTATAAATCTTTACAGATCGCGCTCATACAAAATCTATGGAGGACCACACACAGTGAATATAAAATATATTTTATTATTTATATTCGCTCTGTGTGGTCGTGCATAGAATTTGTATGGGCGCGATCTGTCAAGATTTATGTGTCATTTATAAATAATCTGCTGTGTGTGTGATGCGCTTTAAAAACTGCGATTCCAATACCGCGCTCGAACACAGGAAGTCGATGCAGCATCGAAAATGCGCAATTGAGTTACTGCGATTGAACGCAGAGAGTCGCCAAAACTCCCGATGCAAAATTCCCGATCGCCGATGCTAAAAGTAGCATGGCTGCTATAGCCCTAGGCAAGCTTATTCCGTTCAAATATTGTCCAAGGCACTATTGTGCATCTTAAACGCCTTCTGAAGCTATTTAAAAGATGCAAAGCCTTAAATTTTACGCAACCTAATCCAAAGAGTACACGAATCCTCTGATCTACCACCAACATCGCGTGAGACTTTATACTGAATTAAAAAGAAAAGTAGTACACTACAGCACAAAAGATTACTGTGTGACATAGACAGATATTCGAAAATTGATTAACAAATAATGATGTTTTGGAACACACCAAAAATGTGTTATATGAATGCGCATAATAAATATCATACCTTCACTTCATCACCGTGTTTTGTTACGAATGTAAACTCCGTACCTGGAAATAAAAAAAAACATGAAATAACATCTTTCTATTAATTTTTTTATTAAGTAACCGCATTCCAGTAAAAGAATTCATATTGCAGGCGTGTTTACAGAAATGTAATTAGACCCAACCCTGACAAGCAGCGTGGAATAATTCCTAGCATTTTATTATTTTCCTCCGTATCTGAGCTTGGGTTTTAAATCTGATTAGCCAACTACTTAAGGAAATTAACTTTATTCATATTAAATCTACAAGAAAGGTACTGATGTTGATGAAATGAGGTTCTGTGCGAGTGAATAAGTTTATACTTTAGAATATCTCTGCGTATGAATAAGTTAATTATACCGTATTTTTAGATACGATACCTATCTAATTGATTGGATTATCGTGTTATTAGCTTTACTACATATTTTCTCCTAATGATTTGACTGAATATGACAAGGATAAAATAAATACATAATTTATTATTATTTCTTCTGTGGTCACAAACATCGAGATAATAACAATAAAATAATAATATTAATATGAAACGAAGTCTGATTTTTCAAAATTTACCTTGGCTTACAAAATCAAGAAAATGCGCTTTATTAAATAAATAGCAATAAAGATTGTACACAAGGAAAAAACACAGGGAAAATGTACATTTATCAATGAAAAAATATAGCTAATTTTCTCATAATTGTAAAACATTCTCTACGTCATAAAACAGCCTTTAGTTAATTAATACATAGTGGTTTACTTAGACAGTATCAGGCACCAAATAACCCTAACAAAAGAAAAAATATCAATTCCTCCGAACAATTAAATCAATAGGTTTCACGACTCTTTGGGGAGAGTAATTAACCCAAATTCATTTCTTTGGCTTTCGACCTACTGCTCAGGATGTTGTAGAAAATCTTGCCCGAAGGAATACAATAGGCTTTTTAATAATTTATTATACTATTAACACTGTATGTAGTTTACTACATTTTTTTATGTACTTAGTTCTTTATTGATTCTCACTTGGACCCTTATGGCACGATTCCATTGTGCAAGTACTTGCATGCACGTAAGACGTAACACTTGCGTGCAAATTACATGAATAGAAAAATGATTGCTAGCACTTGCACTTTTCCTACAAGATATTATTTGCATTTATGAGCCGGTTAGTTGCACGTTGCGTTTACAAGTTCTAAACTACCTGCATGCAATTTGCAGCTTGCATTCACTTTAACGTTTCCACTAGTCAAGATGCTTGCATCTTGACTAGTGGAACGCGAGTTTATAATAATACTTATCATCCATCATTTTCATGTCCGCAATAGGCATGGCTCGTTCTACTGTTAAGTCAATCTCACCCACGTCCGACCCACGATCTTCAGGCGCCTAGGTACCTCTTTTTTATACGCCTTACATTTAAATATCAATTTCATCAAAAGGTACAAAAAATACAAGAAAAATACGACACTCTGTATTGAATTTGGGAACGAGTGTCACATAGAGGATGGTAAATAATGTTAATATTGCTCCTGTTTTTATTTGACTTTATACAGAGTTCAAGCGTAGGCTTACGTTTCAGATGTTTTCGTCAATTCTTGTAAACAAATTGAATATTTCGTGTACGTCAGTGAAACGTGTAAGTATTATAAAATAAGACTCCTGTATGAATAAGAATTGTATATTCATGATCGAAACGTTACATAAGGTGTTAAAAATCACATGACTTTATAAATTAAATATTTGCTGCTCCACAGATCTATGAAATCTAAGAAAATTCGTAGGTTTATTCGAAAATCCGTAATATATTGTAGGTACCTACAAACATAAGGATTTATCAAATGAATCGGGTTTCCTGCTTCCTGCTATTAGATAAGCAGCTTAGAAATAATATTGATAAAGTTGATACCCTCTTTATCTCTTATGAACCCTCGATCCCTTAGGAAAATCAATTCTTGTCCATATTTAATTCAGTTCTAGTACCGACTTGTATTTATTTCTATAAAACCCAATCATTACCGACCAATACTGAAAATAGAATCATAGATAAAACCCGATCCACATACCAAACAGCAAAGACAAAGACGTTTAATTGACCAGCCCCAAAATCAATATTGCCGCCTGTCGTCGCACGTGACGCGAAATAGTGATGAAGCCGTTGTTGTTGGCACCACGGAGACCGTATGTGCTTGGACGACCGTCCTAGTATTAATGGTCAGAAGAGCTTTTGCTCCACTCTCTAGATAGTGTCTAACTAACTAGGTACTTATTTACATTATTTAAACACCCTACGTGTTTAAATAATGTAAATAAGTAGTTAGACACTATCTAGACACCTTTAGGCTGTGTCCCCAGTAGGCAAACTGTGAGCGGCCTACTGAGTTTGCGGCGTATCGGCTTAGTACGCTCTTCCATATTTGAAATGGAGTGTCCACAGTTTGCTAGTTTGCAGCGTTACGCTGCAAACTGCGTACAGTGAGCGCAAAACTAGCAAACTGTGGACACTCCATTTCAAATATGGAAGAGCGTACTAAGCCGATACGCCGCAAACTCAGTAGGCCGCTCACAGTTTGCCTACTGGGGACACAGCCTTATTACATTTACCCTACTTATTACATTATTTAAACACTTGCCAGTGAATGTCATCAGTCTCAAGTATTACTCTGTTATTCATTCATAATAAGGGCTAAGGGCTTTCTAGAGCTGCTGAATCTGTTGCCGTCTCTTTTTATTGACAGTAGAGTGACAAGAAAATAACATTCTCCTAAAGCCTTGCTAAATTGACGAACAACTTAAAAAATATAAAGCTTAGATTAAATATAAATTTAAAAATTTAATCTTACTTTAGAAAACTAGCTCCGAATAATTCTTGCTCATTACCTTAGACAATAGCCTACAAAAAATAAACGAAATTGACGACCTTCTAGAAAAGGTAAAAGCACTAAGGATGGAAAATATGACCTACCGTGATTTCATAAAGTCTGCAAAAACCCATGCCCATGAGGAGCAAAGAAAGGGCCAATAAATTCAAAAAGAAAATGAGAAAAAGAATGTAATGCGTTTTTCTCAACAAGGTCGAGATACTAATGTTTGTGACGATCGGTGGCTATCGTAGACCTCCTCCTAAATAATTACGGTTCGGTCCCTCCCAAGGTGACATATACTCTTTGATTTTACAGCGTGCCTTCGCTGGATGTTCAACGAGCTATTTATATAGTGCCCTGTGCTTGTTTTTATTTCATTTCCCCGAAGCCAAGGACCTGAAACTTAGAAAATACTGTCTGTTTTGTAAAAAAATACAAGATCAGCAGCAGATTTTCGTCTGAATCATTTTTCATTTAAAAATATAAGGAAAAAAAAAGAGAGTAAGAAGTAAGTTTGAATGAGTTAATTGCCAGTTCTGGTGATGGAGTATTTAGGCTACCTGAAGGCTTCTTGGCCTTATAACTTTACAGCTGGGTAACATGGCAAAAAAAAAACATTTTGGACTAGTGAATTGCTGATGTAAATTGTTGACACAGTAATCTTTGATCCAATGAGCTGTTGATCTTTTTGATCTTGTGAACGTTGATCTAATGACGTATGACACCCTGATTTAATATTATTCCTTCCAAAGTACGGAAATGCCCTTATTTTTGCCACTAGCATTCACCCAACCATGACCACGCAGAACTCGAAACAAAATTACAACACAAAAATGTACTACAGAAGCAGTTCAAAATTGTAAGAATACTATAAACACTACATAAATACGATATTATGCAAAGTTATTACGATTTACTTTCGTAAATCTGACGCTGAAACTGTATTTCTGGGCTCAAGTTTAGATACAAAGCTAAATAACTGGTTAATATCATGTATTATTCGTTTTATATCATAAAACTTCAGCGGTAAAAATATTCATGACTACAAAACTACGAGTATTTTGCCTGTTAATGTTGTTTCAAAACTCTAAAAGCACATTACATTCAGTCTATTTTCTATGCAATGAGTCTAGTCGGTAAAAAGTGGTTTTAAACTTTTTTGCGGGTGTGTGTGTAAGTGTCTCAAGCGAGAGTTTATTGGTCTGAAAAGTTTTTTAAAAAACTTTTTTCCGAATCGCTTTAGCTCTCAATACTCTCCAAATCTCCGGAGGATCAGCTGATGCCATTAATTTTATTAAACTTTGCATGACTTTGCTTTTACTACGTATTTTAAAATATAAATGTTGCTTCTTAATTACAGTAGTGTCGCTATGTCATCTGGGACCTTAGCACTAGTTAGGTTTTTTTGTACGAGATGAAAGTACAAAACCTCAAAAACATTAATAACAGTAGTAATGTTTCTGAGGTTTTATGCTGCATTAGTGTACGTTAAACATCGATAGACTATCGATAGTATCGATAGTAAATGGCTATCGATACTATCGATATTTTTTAAAACAATCGATCGATTGTTTACTCAAGTATTACTTATACATCCCTAGCTAGAGTCTAGGTATGCATGTATGTAGGTTATTCCCCGGCCATAGTGACAAAGGCGTAGACATTAAGATTGTTCTCTATGGTAGGGGAATTACCGTGAGTATTTCATAGGGATGTTCGATATTTCGGATTGTATCGATATTTCGTATCGCAATATATCGTAATGCATTGTATCGATACAGGGCATTTGATACGATATTTCGTATCGATACAGTATCGAATCAAGACAAAGTATGCAGGTACTGAGGTACCTACTTAAATAATTTAAAATAATATATTTTATTTATTAAACCGATTTTTTATTGTTATTTCAAATTTAATTTAAAATAAAACTCTTCGTTTCGTATAACATTTGTTATTTTATTGATGTCCTACAATCTTTTAAACTATCGATAGACTATCGATACTATCGATAGCTTTTAGTAAAACTATCGATACTATCGGATTACCAAACTATCGATGTTTAACGTACACTATGCTGCATCTTAATCTACTGGTTTTTATTGATGTTGTTTTTATAATTGCGGATTATTTACATCCCTGACCTAAATTAGCACGAACATATAAAAAGACTAGAACCTAGTGCTTTCAATAAAAACAAATAAGCTTTTCCAGATTTGGGTGGATATTGTGTACGCGACTCATGCTTACAATTTCTCGGAAACTGGTAAATCCTTTCAGTATTCCTTGAGAATCATAGATCAACAAATACCAGTGTGGTAGGTATATGAATAAATTTATGATTCCCTATTTTGGTATTTTGATTAAAAGCAAACTTGGGCTAGAATAAAGCTAGCCTGTGTTACAATTTGTAGGTATATTGGTTAAGAATTGCTACAAATAATAACTTAGATAAAGTTGTATTAGGCTATTTTATTACACGTGAAGCCAATACAGGGTTATTCATTATTTGGCTATTTATTAAGTTACCTGCTAAGTATACCTTTAAAATAACCCTGTATTTTAAGTTAGGCAACTCGAAACATTTGCCATCATTCGTTTCAATATAATCAATACTAATACAGAAGAATTTAAAGTAACAGAATGATATTCTGACACAATTTCATAATTCACGTATACGTATAAAACATGCAGAATTTTTTTTTTTTAGAATGGCTCAAAGCTCGCAGTTACAATTTTCGCGCTCACTCAACCTTGAGCAAGGGCGGGCGCGCATTAGCGGGGGAAAAATTAGATTTAACCCCGACACCAGCGAGAGGTTTAATCGCAGGAATGTAGTCAGGACTAGGGTGAAAGTCTAAACAGGGGGTGAAAAGCAATTACAGCCAAAGTTATTTAGTAATTACATACAAACTTCCATAAATTCACGACTCTTTCCCGTAATTGTAGGCAGAGACCACGGATTTTCACTTGCTACGATCCTGACACTACTTTCGCCACATTCACTCTCATTACATTATTTATACAAACTCGCTAGTTTAAAGGTTAGGGAATAACATTTTGAGATGAAAATAAAAATGTCGCTTGTTGTGAAGTCACTTGCTCGTAGTTTGAGATGCTAAATTAATATTTATTTGGGGAGACAATGCAACTATTATAATATCTACCTTGTATATACCCAACTATAATACTTTCGTATAAAACTAAAACAAAACTAGATTCTAAACTTTCTTTTATTGGCAGTATATTGCTTAGCCGCTAGTAAATAGAAAAACAATATATCTTCTCACAGAATTGGATTACAATATCCTCCTACAATCCATGTAAACAAAATAGCACTATCTCAAACCTAATCACTTTGTCCTTGGATATTGTTTAGACTAGACAGCAATAGAAAACAGAACCAAAACAACTAAACTTACTTAACTGCGTCCATGCCAACATCTATATAAGTACCCTACCTCTCTCCAGTAGGTCCGTTCGCTCGACCGCTAAGAATGAAGCCAGTATTTCTTAATTTGAAAGGGACGTGTCTTTTTCCGTTTCAGTGTTTGGTAAAGAGTTGAATGCTCTTAAAGCGGTTATCGCCTACATGCTGCGAATTTTCCCGAAAATGGATCCTTAATAGATATTCATGACAGGCACGTACACGCAATACAGGATTACAGAGTAGCACACTCGGTTGCTGTAAATACATGTTTTTATCGATAGTTTACTTTTATGTGCAAATTGGTGTTATTTGAACGCTTGCAGCGGGCTTTCAACGTTAGCGCGCTGCATAAACAAACACTCAAATTTTTCCGACGCGGAATGCAATGCAATTTATTCCACGGAGAGTCCTCGGGAGACTGCATAATTAAAAATTTTCGGGTGCAAAGAAAAGAAACCAATTTAGAGGGAAATTAACATTTACGCAATAACGGGTTTACGGGTGAGAGCGTGGCACGCCGTGTTTACGCCCGCCCTTTGTTCCCTAACTGAAAGGGTTAACTTAAACATCGCAGCACTTAACCGTGTACACTACTCATGGTACTCGTGACGGCGTGCCAACATGTATTCCGGCGATATTTTTAGAGCTCGCACATGAGATATTGTTTAGCTTTAGACACCACGCTCGCACACAATAAACCATAGCGAGTATTTCAAAACGCAGAATGTAAATTTGATTTATGTCTGTAGAGTTTGAACAAACCCGTTGTACGCGCAGCTCGTTCTGGAGTGAATTGTACCCTGAACTTGTGTGTAGCCTTAATTATGTTAATAAGCTCGAGATACGCCTTGTTTGGAGCCCTTGAATTAATCCGGAATGAATTTGGTAGAGGCTGGAACAGAATGCGAAGTTTCACCACAGACCACGCAGCATATTCAATTCACTCTATGGAGAAAATAAGATAAAGCTACGTAATCGCCCGACAGAGTACAACCATGTCCGCTACGAGTGCAATGAGATTAACGTTGCCACTTTATAGACATCGCCTTCGGGCTGTTGTGTGAATAATGTGATATCTCAAGCAGATATTTAGTTCATAGATAGGTACTCTTATTCAAAAAAAGTGTTCACTACTAATCTACTACTTAGGGCGTCTTGCACCACGATTCTTAATTGTATTTAGTTAACCGAAACGCATTTAACGCATACAAAAACTGCCTATATATAGCCTAAATACAATTAAGAAAATGGTACAAGATGCGCTTAATATATTATTATTAACATAACTTTACAAATACACCAGAACTGAAAAAATAAGTTAATTTCAAAACTCACATTCAGGAAGAAATGTATGGTTAAAAAAAAATTAAGTATTTCTGATGGAACATACAATGATTGAGAGCATTGTTGAGACCGACATCAAAATCAACTGGTTCATATCAATTAACCATGAATAGGTCATAGAAACACAATGAATAGCGGGGTTGATGAAAGCGTAGCTAGATTTGTGTGGAAATATTTCAACAATCAATGTGCATTCTATCTGAATTGTGCTCATTCACCTTCAATAGAGTGAAAAATTATTTTTAAAACGAATGTATTTTTCATTTTAGTCAAATAAAACATTGCATAGGTATTTCAGGGACTATGTTTACAGTGAAAAATTGCCATCATTAATTCATTATATACTTGCTCTAGGTCCTTACATGTTTTTAGCTCATCCGACTTTATAATAATCGAATAAGTTATCATCACATAAGTTTTAAAGGTGCTTTACCATTAACCACTCTGATTGCACTAGCTGGTTCCTCCATTCACTATGACTTAGCCTTTAGAATTATCACCTTGTTAAGTCCTCAAAAAGGATTAGGCGCTTTTCATTTCGCGGGTCAACGGACGCGGGACAAGACGCTCGATTAGTCCAGCCTTACGCAGTGGAGCTCAGGTTACACAAGTCCGTAGGTTCAAACGGCACTGAGCATTGTGGAATATAATATACTTACAATGGTAGTGGTTTCAGTATTATCTACATTATGGGGGTTGGAAATAAACTAGTTTACTATTTCGTGCCAATTTTCATAATTCAACTAATGTTCGTCAAATGTTTTATATTCAGTTTCCACCAACGTAAGCTAAACCACAAAAACTGGCACAATATATTGTTTTGGTAGTAAGGGGCTAAATCTTGTCTCGTATTGCGATGCACAGTTATTTAAACAGACTCAAATCGGGATGCAGGCATGAAATTTCAATCCACGCGGAAATCCAATCATTCGAGCTTTATTAATGGAACACAACTCATGTTATCCGACTTGATTGCTTTACACAGATGGGTACCGAATAGACATCTTAATTCAGAATTCGGGACTATTATTAAGATACTAGGGCCATGGTTGCGCCACCACAAACAAAATGTCTGAAAGACACACGGTGTCCCGCTTGGTTGCGCAACCAAGCGTTTCGGTCCGCTTGGTTGCGAACAAAATGGACGTAAATTGGTGGTTTCTACCAAGTATCATTAACCTACGTACATTTTGTTGGTGGCGCGCAACTGTGGTGGCACCACCATGGTGCCTTAGTAAGATAGAGTGGGCTGCAAGTAGTGCATATGAACATTGCTAAAATACTTTGACAACAAAGATATTGCATAACAAGATATCGTTATTTCTACAAATCATGAAAGTCGTTTTTCACATGGCCCATGGCTATACATTGAACAGCTCCAAATAGTTTTCGAGCTTAATCCATAAACCCATCCTCGATAACCATCAATTAATTCCATAATCTTGTAATCTATGTAACTTATTAAGCCCTAATATATAACAACCGTTGCCCTAGCTTACTTATACATGGTGAATATATTCTGCTGTTGCTATATCAGTTAAACTAATCCCCAATATCGCGTAGGTTTATGAAGCTAAAACCACAAAGCCATTTGATATTGCACATAACAGCATGTTAACTAACTATGTTTGAAATAGGTACTTATTTACTTACAAACAAGCATGCGGACAAACCGTCACCCGGTTTTTGCAGTGCTTTTAATCCTAAACTTTATTTTCTGTATAATTAAAAATAAATAAAGAAAAATAAAACATGCGTTCGACAAGCCTAGGCCGGTCACTTTAGGGTTTTAAGCGATAAAGTGAAGTACGGCAGTCCTGGCTTATTGAAAAATAAATGGATAAATAAAAATCGTTAGTTAGGTATTGCTCTAAAAAGCGATGGGCTTGCAACCTGTCACGTATGGAATGCTAATTTCTGTAAAATGTGGTCCATAATTGTATTAGATATCTTCAAATGCCATACAGAGGCTTTCAGGCCACTAGCTTATACGAACATACATACATAGGTACATCTTCAAATGATCTTGAAACTAAGTAGGTATTTACCTAATATGCTGACAATGCATGTAAAGCATATATTCACAGCTTTCTTTTTTTTTATGTAACTGCGCCCTAAGTGACCAAGCTTTTATGATTTTAACCCAAAAATAAATTAAAGTTCAGCTGATTGTTTGTATAACAATGTAGGGTACACCGCTCGGGGCTACTGAAACAAATTTCAGCAGTTTCAATTTAATTTAGTTTCAAAGAGAAAACATCGAATTTGTTGGTAGCTCAAACAGTATTATGAAACTTTTTGATCTTCATTACTTAATTCATCGTTTAACAAAGTAAGTTGTGTTGAATAATCTGTTCTAAAAAGGTTACAAACCTAAGTGTTAATTTACAAAACATTGAATACTAATTTTCTCCCGTGATTTTGCCTACGTAGAGGAACAACGGTGTTCTGAACCGCGGATAAATCTGTGCAGTTATAACCGCGGATAAAACTGTCGTGCTAATTACTGTCACAGTTTATAGTCTGGCGCGTGGTACGATTATGAACGGTCAATGCCAGATCGAACTGTCAGGCCTCGCGCATCTACACGTAAGGTTTTGGAGCGAAGGATGGAATGGCGCGTGCTATTTCCCGCGGTTAAACTTTACGTGTAAAGGCCGCTATTGCCTTGCTTAGAAATCTAATAAAAATAAACAAAAGCGCACTTCTCGGTATGCATCCGATTCGAAGGTTTTTTTCAGGAAGTTGACGTTTTATAGCGAAAATACGTCACTTTCCGAATTCGGTATACATTCTGAGAAGTGTGAATCGCCCCGCAGGCTCTCATCTTCATTTTCCATGGTAATCTTCGAGCGACCACAGACGGAGCTATAATATATTATTTTATAATATATTTCTATTACGTTACCACAATAATGTGGAAAGATTAACAAGACATATTTTTTTGAACATTTTTTTATTGACTTTTTTATGTAAAATATATATTTTAGTAAAGCTAGCGTGTGTATGATTATATTATAGCTACGTCTATGACAGGCGAGTAGAGTTTAGATAAGATAATCTGTCTAGAATGTCTAGTAACATAATGATACTCATTTCTCTAACTAGGCTAACTAAATGGTTGGGCAATCGACCGTAACATAATAATGATATGACTTTTAGTAAAAAGAAAATAATGACCTAACAAAAACGGAAGAACGGACTTCAGTTCTTCTTTAATTACTTATGGTTAGTAGCGAAAATAAAACATTTTATTAAGTTTTTCTTTATTGATTCTTCAATGTATACCTGTTTACTCACCTAAAAACAGCATAATATAACAAACGTTTCAAGCACTTAGTTTATTGAGTTCCCGAATATTATTATATTCTATTCAACTTTGTAGATTAGCTTTTGTAAGCAAATACTTACTCTGCTCGGAATTTAAGCAAAAATGTACAGTCAGATATTACCCTCTGCTCTCTACTCTTGTAGCCATTATTATCAGTCTAGCAAAGATGTTCAGAAATCTCCGAGGTTCAAAGAAAAAGCTTTGTAACAGACAATTAAATGCAGCTACGAGAAATTAATTCCTTTCACGACTCAAGAAATGTTCCTATTTCTTGATTGTAATGCTGAAAAAACACAGTGAAAAACGTTGTAGTAACCACCACGGTTTCTCGCACTAAATACATTTGTAACGACTATGTATCTACAAAATAAGATAAATGTGTAGTAACATTAAATAATTTTCCATACAGTTAAATAAATAAATAAAGTGGGACATTTCACACAGCATCATGTAGGCCCAAAGTAAACAGAGCCTGTGTTATGGGAACCATATTACTACACTACTTTTACATTATTAATTTTTCTACATCTTATTTAACACTTTAGTAATGGAATAGTCTCTTGAAAAGAAGTCTTCGACTACATCGTTCACTCTCTCTACAAACCTACTATTGCAATGCAATTCAGAGAACCCTTCATTAGCAAATTGATAATTTATCTCTGTCATCTTAAGAGCCTCTTCGGACGGCGCTGTAATTATCATCATTGATACCAAAGCCTCCACTAAACCGAAAACCGAGAATTCCAGCAGGTGCCTTTTAAAAATATGCCTAGGATAAATAACCTCCACGTTTAAATTACATTCCCGAAGCACAGCTGCTAATGTCCCGTAATATATTTGCAGTAGTGTCTCATAATGTTTTCCTCGTAATTCTTTTTCAGTAGACATGTACATAAAATAGGCGATATCAGTAACGGGGGAGGCGTACCGCGTCTGGAGGTAGTCGATGAGAATCACATCCACCGGCCTTTGTCCCTGAAAGCAATAAAACACGTTAACTTTCAACGACCCTTTTCAATGGGACAGTTCCCAAGTTTTTAAATAAAAAATGAGCATCCTGTTACTGTAAGGTACCTTGTATCTGTAAAGTATATTGTTGTTCCAACAGTCGCCATGGCAGATAACGCTGTATTGTGGAACAGCCAGAGTACATTTATATAAAACCGATAAGATGTTTGGCCCTAGTTCTTTCAACTTCGCCTTTGATACCGGATCAGATATGACGTCCACTGAAGCATCATAGAAACCTTGCATCTGCTTTGACACCCGTTCAGGGTCAGAGTATTGTACATCTTTATGATAAAACTTTTTTATCTTATCGAAGTCTTCGGGATTGCTGTTCTCCAAAACAAATGACAACGCGTGAAGTTTTGCTAAATACTTCATGACCAATGTTGCCTGGTTTAGATCTATTTTACGAAATCGGTCTTGTACTCTATATCCATTCTTTCCTTCCGATTGGTTCATGACAGCAACGGTTTCTTTATCTCTTTCGTCCCTTGTAAAAATGCAATTCATGACTTTAATTCGCAGTCCCTCGATCACTTTAAAACGTTGTTGAAGTTCGAGATACTTTGGGAAAACGTCTTTGTATATTATTACTTCACGGATGTAAAACTCTCTCATCGCAGACCGTAGCTCGCGATCTGGCTGCCATTTTACCACAACACTATATTTTATTTGCTGACCATCCCTGAAACCTTTTAGATGCACTTTAAACAGACCACTGTAGAAACTGTCGATGTCCTCACAACCAAATTTTATAACATACTCAATGTTTTCAAGACCAAGCACATCTGATATTTTGTAAATAATTTCAATGAAATCTTTGCCACATTTCGATAGTTTCCTAACAGGCATTTTGGAACGTTTCTCTTCAATGAAACTATCACAGTTACTGATTTATTATGTCAGTCTCAAGTGTCCATTGATTATTTTGTACCTACCTGTTTATTTCCTTCTAAGATAGATACATCTATTTTTGCCATAGATATCACATGCTTGAAACTGATAAAGCAGGTAATAGGTATAAGCCAACAAGACAGTGACAACTCGTGGTCGTATACAAAAATCAAAGACGTATCTAAAACATACCTATTTTATCGTGGCTTTTCAGTCGTCCTCAGCGTTATCAGCTCGGAACCAGTGCTCGAATGGACCACAGAGCAATAACAGTATGGCAGACGTACGAGATAAACTAGTCCTCGAGCACAATGCCTTTTGTAATGTCACTCAATAGCTGTCCTGCAGTGAGTCGGTACGCTGATATGTGAGTACTGGCGAGGTGGGAACTGCTTGACCTTATTGTTTAGAATTTCCTTAGCTCTGTTTATTTCTTAGGTCAGGTTTCAGATTTTCTGTGTCAGGTCAATGGCCGAGGCGTCCTGTCTTGTTCTGTGTGAAATTTTATGAAACCTGTACCTATCTAGGCTTAGGAGGTAAATTAACTAGCGTAAAGTTAAAGAGTATCAAAATTACTAATAACCAGTGATTTGACCAAGAATTTTATTATAATAATTCTTGTAGTAAGGAAGTCTCCCCTTTTTTGCCTCTGTTCTTTGAACTTTAGGTATTTTATCCCGCCTAATTTCGATCACTGTTACTAATAACACATAATTCAGTAAAGTCCAATAACACTTAAAATCCACGTGAAAACCGAAGTTTGTATGTGTAATTTTGCTAAAAATATAAAAAGTATTTTTTAGAGAAACTTACAGCGGACTTTGTAATTGTCTGAAATAAAAAAAATATTATTTGTATCTACAATATACGAAACTTGTTATAAAACTTCACCACAAAGGCAAAATTTTATTCGGGTAACATGCAACCAAAATCATAGAATGTACTTAATGCAAAACCATAGACAGGGACAGTAATGTACTGTCCCTGTTTATAGTCTTCCTGTTACCATTTTTTTATTGACAATATCGTATTGAACCTGACATGCAAAACTGATGTAGACTTTTATTTTATAGTTTCACACTTAAGGATCACTAAGATTTTCAAAATGCGTACTACAACAGAGAGAAACTGTGAAATACGTATTTTCACAAAACTTTAATCATAACGTCGAATGCCCGATTGCAAAAATGGTATAGCGGTGACCGCGTATAGCGCGAGGGCTCAAATCCTGTCTCGATGCAATTTTTGGGATGTATTTTAATTTATTTTATGAAAAAATCATGCCAGGCTAAGAAGTACTCCACTGGGCAGTACTTTTCATACGATTACGTGCTTTAACTGGTGCAGCCGTGGCCGCATTGTCCGCTATTGTCGCGTTCCCTGACCGGTCGGAATATGCACGCTATTCATGGCAAGCTGTGATCATTTTAAATGAACTGAGATTGGTCCCACAATTGCGCCCATAATGTGAGCGTGCTTACATTACCATGAGAATAAAGTTGATAATCGATTTTACGGGAATCTAGGCTTTATATGCAGTGAATGTTTAAAAAATTTAAAGAATATAATAAGCTACCTCAAATAAAAATCAATAAAGAATATAATATAATGAGCCACATCTTCTTTAAAATTGTTACTTTATAATTGTTACAATATCTAACTTATAACGACACAATAAAGCGTTTTTGTCATTGATTGACAAGTAGCAGGATATCATGAAACTGCAATATCCTTGGTAACAAGACCACAACTGCTGTGCCAAGAGTACAATACTGCCGTCCGCTAACTAAAGCGCAGTTTTCTGAAAAAACATTTTTTGAGATACTTATCGCTAAATAACGCGCCGCTTCTTTACTATCTTGCTTCGCGCTTGCCACTTTCTTACTATCTCTAATTTAAAAACTATAAACGATAAGAACCCAGTTCTAAGACAGCTGGATAGAAAATGTTGAGGTCTTTAAAAGTGAAATTTGACCAAAGCGGACGGCAGAATAACTATAAGAAAAAGGTTTATGAAACAAATGCGACAAATGCGAGTAGCATTGTAAAGGGCGCTACTCACACACCTGCCGCAGGGGCAATCTAGGTGGCAATCTAGGTGCGTGGCGGTTGTGGCAATATCGGGAGTATTGCCAAATTGCCCCTGCATGCCTACACACATCACAATTAAGGATGCAATTAAGGGTCATCCCCACTCCTACACCCTAGATTGCCCCAACGGCAGGTGTGTGAGTAGGGCCTTTAAGTGTGCTAAAATTTCAGCTCAATTGGAAATTATTTTCTGTATAACTGTTTTCTGATCCCAAAGATTTTGAGCACTACTTCAATATGTACCGAACTTAGTAAACTAAACATCAAAGCAGTTTCTAATAGAAGGGTTCACTTGGGTTCACTCGTCTATTTCAGTTCTGCCGAATTAATTATTCAAACATATTCGCTGCGAATGTCAAGGTAGAGGTTGGAAGGCTAAAAATAAATACTTTATTCATACATCTCTTTATCTATACCTATTTATATATAGAAGGAAAACGTCTGTAAATCAGCTATGTTGATAAACGTGCTGTTTTGACTTCAAAAGCTGTCTGGTAAGTTTATGACGAAGTAGTTAGCACTAGGAGTAAGCTACGCAAAGGCTCATAAAACTCACACACGGAGGTAGACCGATAGCTTAGTATGACTAATTAAGTATCCAAGTTTGCCTGGCGCTAAAGTACCTCCATGAAACCAACCAACTAGATTATTTGGTAAATATTCTGTAGGTATACCCGTTGCTTTTTCAGCTACTTCATTATCTGGAGGAACGGTTTCCTACCAGAGCGGCACAAAGAAATAGACATTCATACATACGAACATACAGACACTCGAAAAACAGCCCTCAGTGATGCTATATTTACCTGACTGCTCACAGAACAAATACAACCCTGTAATCAGAATACAAATTCAATATAGGCACTTCCAAAAAATTTGATTTGGATTGAGGGGAAAGGCGTCTAGACATCCCGGAAATCAGTTTTGGTACGATTTGACGGCTCGTTACAACCTCTGTCAGGGCTAGACTTTTAAATTGCGTTTCAACGTTGACATTATTGGCGGTTTCAGCTATAGAGCCGAAGAGTAGAAGTATAGGCGATGCCTACATAGAAAAGTAACAATTTTTAAGCGTAATTCCACTGGTTCCACATATATTTTGAAACATTGGAAACTTAATTTTACAGTTTCATTGTAAATGAAAAGTCTTATCAAACCTTTCGATCCCGGATTTGAACCCGCATTGATACAAGCGATCCCTCTCAAGCCGGAGTACCTTATCCAACTCGGCCACAGAATCCATATTCGTCGAGTCGAACATTTTGATAAGAGTTTTCATTATCATTATAATATTAGGTAAACCTAAGTGTGGATTTGCAGTATAAAAATTAAAAAAATATAATTTTACAAGGTTGGTAAGTTCTGATCTAAGCTTAAATCAGTTTGGACTTTGAACTGCAAATTTTAATTCTCTTAGATCATTGAGAAAGTTCATGTAAGTATATGATTGGTGACACTGGTTTTTACACTAAAACCACACATCATGCTTATAAAAATTTAAACAAATCTATCTATTTTTTTTCTGTTCTGTGGTTTTATTAAACAAAGCTGTTCTGAAACCTGCAGAACTTTTTTAGCTCGAATGGAAAAGTATAGTCAGTCACAAAAGTTGATGAATATAATGCATTTACTTATATGTTTGTAAAATTATTTTTTTGCTCATTATCTTGGCTCGAATGAGCAAGATTTAGATTTAAAGGATCGGCTTGACCTTTATTGCCTATAAAAACCCAATATTAAAATTCTTATTGAAACTGCAGTTCACTTTTTACTAGTTTCGACGGTAAATAATTACCTAGTACTGGTAATATAGGCCAGTTATCTACATTGTATTTAAAAAATCTACAAACTGAACTCTGTAGTGTACATGGAATGTATTATGTACCATATGTACTTACTTTTTAAGATTTTCAGTCTAGTTTTTATTATTATTTATAAGCTTTGGAAAACAGTTTGCTAATACATTTAAGTTGGTTACTGTACCATTTCTTTGTAATCGAACAAATAAGGAATTAAAATAATTAAGTAGGTATATAACATGTCCAAAAATAAATCTAGAATGTTAGAATTGAAATAATGATTCACATGGCAGTAGAATATAAAATAGCTGACAATCTCTTTATTAACGTTACATCCTTATAGCTTTATAACTCCATTATAACTTTAAGAACACGTGTTCATACGTGAAGACTCATTCTTTATTGCATTGAAGTTGCCTTTTCCCGACTTTACGACACTACGTGCTAGTTGGTACAGTCAATGACAAAATCCCACATAAAAATTGTTCATAGAAACATGTAAAGTATTGCATTTGTGAAGGTGTTGCCAACTGTACTTTATTTTAAAATTATTATAGCACAAGCAACTTGGGACAGGCCTTGTAAAATGTGCAGGCGAGAAATGAATAATGGCATCCACGCGGAGCAGAGTTTTAACAGTTTTAAACAAATTGCAATTTCAATATTCTATTTGATAATATAACAATTTCACGACTTTAAAATAACTAAATACAATGCAAACGTGAAGCTCAACTTCATGTGTAGTAAGTACCAAAAAATAGCTTAACCCTAGAACCTCGAACGAAACTTCAATTCAATTTTACTTCACAGTTCCTGAATGTTGTAAATTCACCGATTCCAGCTCAGTTGCACGAATGCAATCAGAAAACGCCAATTCACTACTACAGTAACGAATCTTTTGTGCTACACAGTTCAATCACAATCATAGGGTAAACACAAAATATCAACGTAGTTGTCGTATCGAGATATTATAAAGAATGAGATCGTATCACCGCCCTATAGAATACAATGCGAGGGATAATCTTTCTCTGAGATCGTATAAAAGGAAAATAATGAAACTTCCCACATAGAAAAAAGGGGGCAAAGTAAAGGGGGATGAAAGTGTGTAAAAGAAACGTATAGCACAAAACGTGCCACTTTAAATACCAGCGAAGTTCTTAGAACATTTTGGTAGAGGTGAATCTTCAAAGAAATATGAAAAGGAATTCTGGAATTCTTTAATAAGCCTGTATAGCCGTTTATCTTTTGAATAAAAAAGTTTTTTATTAAGAGGAGAAAGTTGGCAGCAATACTGAAATTGTTTCAGTTGGGTTTGGAGAATTCCAATCAATCTCACTAACGCGCCTTTATCTGTTGTTCATCCATTTAGCGCATGATTGATCCCTGTGCCAACTTTTCAAACATCCAATTTTGCAGTCAAATATGATACTATTGCAAATCATTCTGTAAACAATCAGACGCTTTTACAAAATAGCAGACCTGTTTAAATGCAATTAAAACTTAATTAACTTTTCCTTCCTATTAACAGATGTTGCCAAAACTCAAGACGTGTCAAGTTTACATGTTTAAAGCTTAAGTACCTATATTAAAATATACAAAAGCATTCTCCTTGAGTACAAAACACTTCGCGGCACGGCCGCTTCAGGCGTCTCCAATGCAATAGTGGCTTATTTTGCATTCAAAGACTCTGGAAACGCTTTTAAGAATCTATTTTAAAATTTAAAAGTCCCTTAGTGCCAACTTTGGGCTCTTTTCTATTGTTCGTGTAATATTTTAAAAGGCTTGTGTACAAACATATACTTAGATCCAGTTCATATTGAATAAACTAAAAATTCCGATTTTCGGTCCAGAAAAGATACAAGCCCTTTCTGACAAACTATTCTGTCATCAAGTGCACCAACTGAAAATTGCTGTTGATCATCCAAATTCGCAATTTCTTTATGTTATAAGTAAACAGCTAGATTATAAGCCAGCTGCATGTTGCCGCAACTCGTAGATAAAAGTTGCTATGTTTGCAGAGCGCCTTACTCAGTACTTTGTTCAGATATCTGTTTTATCAATTCACGGCAGTTTGGTAAAAGTATAATGTGTATAATTACGATGACTCAGTTTCAATTAAATACTCGTTTGGACACCACATTTAATTATTTACTTATTCGTTTATTTAATAACTCGTATTTTAGAAATAAATCGTAATTTTCGAATTTATCGTATTGAATGACCCAGAAAGTTGCAATCCTCTGGTTTCCATGCAGTCGGTTGTGTTAGGGTGCATTAGGCCGAGGGGTGCGTATCGATTGCCACCCCTCCCCTCAGTATTACTCTCCAGCGGTGTAGCTAAGGGCTGAGTGCGGGGCATAGGCCGCAAAATCAATCAGCGAGTTTTACTAAAGATCTGCGAATAAGTTTGACTCTTTTCTTTCCTTGCCTATGTGTTCCAGGTAGATAATTACCCACCGTACCACTGGGGGTATGGTCGGTGGTACGGTGGGTAATTATTTTTCCCTATAGCTCGCCGTCACTTTACATTGCAATCAATTATGTTCCATGATTAATAACCTAAAGTAAGCTTCAGTATTTAAATTTATTTTTTATAAGGCACAATCGATATACTCGTAGTTCTGTGGGCACAATGCTTTGCTGCCCTAGCCAAATTACAAGCGCTTCGTATCGAATCTCGTTCTATCGTCTATAATCCTTTGTTCTGACACTTCTGACCACGTGACTTATCTATCGTCTTTTATTTACAATTCACATACATTTTCTCTGTTATCTATTGGTAGCGTTAGTGATTGTAGATAAGAAACTTGGCTAGGGCAGCTGATTTCTGCAGATTATGCTACTTGCACTTTTATAATGTAAGTATTAATAGGTATACTTGAAGATACCTAAGTGACTCATCAAAATACCTACTTAATAATTTTCATCGAAACAAATTGACCCTTCGTATTGGAAAAATACCAATAATGTGAAGGTTAGATAATGTTCGGTTCGTCGATTCAATACATCGCCCGTTAAACTTATTAGGTCTACCTCGACCTTTATCTTGGAGCAACTGGGATAAGTGTATTATTCGGAAGTAGCATGTTCAAGGTCTGTGGGACTTTATTTACCTCACTATGCATTTTATTTAAGATCACTAGAAGCACTCGTGGTTTAGCTTGCTTAGTCATTCTTGGTAGATCGTCGAAATTAAGCGACGTTCTGCGTGGTCATAAAATGTATGGGTGACCGCTAGTTGCAATAACAACTGAGCACATCTGTGGAGAGCACTTCTAAATGGCAGTCCCGGCTTTGTAGCCGTTAAGCCACGACGGAGGCGTTCAGGCGGCAACGGCCTAAATCACTCACACACCTTAACCTTTTAGGATGGAGTGAATTTCCCATAAAGTATATCATCCCTTCAGCCCAGTCTTTTAGCATTAAAATCATCATCACATCGATTCTAAACACATTTCTTAGTCCCACTACAGCCTCAGTCAAACGTCTGTCTTCATATGCTGCAAAAAACTGCATGCTACAGAAAAATAGATACTGTGTGAAAATTCACGTTTTACTTACCAATTTATTGAAAAGACTGTAGCCTCGCCCTATGCGCTGTGTCTGGCTACGACTCTGGTTTATACACTCGGAAGCACACCCTTTCGTTACACAAAGTTTACCTGACGATCTACTAGTACGTATTGTTTTAGAGTTTTGTATAGCTTTCATTTCGTTTTGCACGATATTTTTTTTTTTCAATTTGGTAGAGGTATCGAATTTATTGCGAATACCTTCTTGTTTATTTATCAGGATTTCAATCGTAAAAATGGACGTGCAAACTGCGTTTTAGATTACATAAGAGTAATAAAGAGTTTTGGACTAAAGGAATGCCTTTAACATAAAAAGTTTTATAACATACATGAGATTTTCGATTTTTAAGAAACATTTTGTTAAGAAATATTTAAGAAACATTAGTTTAGTAGGAAGCTTAGGAATGACAACCCTAACCAAATCTTAATCCCTACAAATATAGTTTTTACAAAAATGGGCTCAAAAATCACACGTTATTTGAGCTTCAAGAAATATGAGCTAAATCAGCTTGGACAGTATAATCGCTCACGCACAATTGCGCCAACCCTAGCCCCTAATGAATCAAACGACTAGGTACCTAGGGTAGCCAATGAACTTTGTTACCTTGTTAGAGAGAGGCATTTTATTATTAGACATAGAATGTGTTAATGTATTATTAGTGTATTTTGTTTTATCTTCTTTGCAATTAAAAACATCTGCCAAAGAATTCGACAGACAATATATTTCTTTGTTATATTTACAGGCTAGACATCCAAAGCTTTCTTCTTTCTATTTTCGATATATTTTCTCCGGGTGAGCCCCTTCAAACGGCATTTCAAAGCGTTTTTCGTTGGTCTCAGACTGACAACCCTATTAGAGTGACGTCACTGCGGGCGTGTTGTGCGGCGCAGCATGAAGCTCTCCTGGAAATGTGGCCTGCCATCACATGGAGCATTTCAAATGTCATTTGCTGCTAGGGCTGCCGATCAACTGAGAGAAGGAAAAACGTGATAAAAGATCAGCGGAAAGTATATAGAATAGATTTTTTGGTCCACATTTTGCAAAATCGAGTACCTATTCTATAGTTTGCAAGCTCAATATAATTTTAATGCCAGCTATTCTAACACAGATCTAAACGGTATGGAATACGTCTTCTACTACTAATAGAAGTAGAACACTGGACTTGAAGATCCGAAAACATTTAGGTCAGTAAGTACCTTTGAAATACAATTACAATCATGTTTCATTTCGTAGTAGAAATACAATAAATTATAGAAAAGAATTCCTCACACATAGTTTAAGTAGTTGAGAAAACTCTGAACAAAAATAGGAGCACCTAACCTTAAATAATGCGGGAGTCTGAAAACCCTATTCATTAGGTATATTAATTCTTTTTAAATTATTATGGTACACTGTGGCACCGATAACCCGAAACTTACTTTGATCGTCGCGACTATAGACCATTTTTAGGGTTCCGTACCTTAAAAGGTAAAAAAAGGAACCCTTATAAGATCACTTTCTTGTCCGTCTGTCTGTCTGTCTGTCTGTCTGTCTGTCTGTCTGTCTGTCCGTCTGTCTGTCTGTCCGTGTGTCACCATCGATTATCTCAGGAACGGGTAGAGCTAGCAAGTTGAAATTTATACCGTATACTAAGGTCTATAGTCCCTATTGTAACTATAAAAATCAAGGTCCTGAGTCAACACTATAAAAAGATATACGCAAATTTAGGTTTTCGTGAAAACTTGTGAGTACCAAAACTTACCTTAACTATCAACTTTTTTTTATTTTTCGGAATTTTTCCTTTACTTGTGCTGAAAGACCTTGCTTATAACCAAAATTGACATTTCTAGGTCAACCGGAAGTACCCTAGAGGTTTTGGGTCGAAAACCTAAATGGTAGTTCCCGTTGACCTAGAATAACGAAATTTGGCAAAAAGCAAGGTCTTATAGCACAAATAAAGGAAAAATTCCAAAAAGTTAAAAAAGTTGAAAATTAAAGGGTGTTCCCATACATACATAGTTGACGCCAATTAAAATTGTCCTCCGAGTTGTATGGGCGCTCATACAATTAAACGGACTAGCTTAATTGGCACCATGGCTAGGTACGGAATCCTCGGCGTACGAGTTCGACTCGCACTTGACCGGTTTTTATTCACTGTAAGGTTCAACGAATATTGAAGAAGACTAATATTCACTGACTGTAATTTATCAGAATATAAGCTGAAATATTTACCTTTATGTAATCTAATATTCTTTCCTGTAGGTACCGGAAACTACCTGAAATAAAAACAAATGTATGAGCTACGGAAATGGAACAGTAATTTTTTTCCCATCAAGTTTTGTAATTTCTACATCTATTTGCTAATAATGGCTTTAGGCTTTATTTGCTAACTTTACACCATAATTGCTGACCCGGCGAACTTCATACCGCCTCAGAACTCGAGATATCATAAAAAAGTCGGTCCATACACTATGTATGCGAAAATTATTTTTTTCATAATTTCTTATTTTTCGTGAATTTTCCCAACCATTAAAGGCTGATTTTTCAATCGATAAATAACTTTTATCTGAGGAATAAATATGGCGTTATGACATATTTTCAATACATTATCTGTCAAATCGCATATTTATTTCCTCAGATAAAATTTATCTAGGTAGGTATTTAAAAATCAGCCCTAATTTAAATTTATTCTGCTATTGGGGCAGAGACAAATCCAACAAATCAAAGATCATAAAAATCGGTCCAGTTGTACTTGAGTTATAAATGGTGTTACCCGACCGATTTTTTTATATATTTATATAGATATAAATACAATGTATTTAAAGTGTTTATGAAATACCTTTCGTATAAAGATCAAGTGTGAGTGCCGGACATGCGGGTCTTTTCAAACTCCAATTGACCCGTAAGTGGTCAGTTCCGCGAGCCATCACCGTCTCAGCTCTTGATAAATATATGGCTTTGTAGGTATTATTCAATATCTAACACTCAGTCCTTTTATACTAAATGAAATCCTACTTCCTACTATTATCTTACTAAAATTATATACTAGGTGCTCAAAAAATTACCTTTAAAACATTTTATAAAACAATAGTCTAAGTATAAGTAAACTTATTAGTGTCTTTTTTTTATAAAATAATTTTCGTAATTTTTTAAAGTACTTAAGGGACCACAGGGGAGCTAATATTATTTAACTGTCATTTCCGAAAGCAAAGATAGCCGTCCAATCCAAATATTGTGTACAAATTCGATATAATTCTGTTTAATAAGCCCGTAGGCTTATTCCGGCTCAACGACGCAATTAATCTAATCACAAAACGCAAATTAGACGAAACGCAACATCAAAACGTATGAACGCTGATTGAACATTAGCACTAGTTTACAAACGACTACTAATGAGTTACAAATAACATAATATTGATCATTCTGTCTTTATAAGTGATTATTCTATCTTATATTATAAGTAATCCGATCAATTTTACTTTATGCAACCAAACTGAGACTAAGACTTGTTCCTTGTCCGAGTAAGGTCCCAAGTAAACTGCTGGTCAAAGTAAAAATAAGGAAGTGGTCATAGTGGCCACTCTAGTGACGGAATTTTTAGTCCGCCTAAAGGCCTTCGTCATGGCTTAACGACTTAAAAGCTGGGACCGACAATTTAACGTGCTCTCCGAAGCACGGAAGCGATCAGCTGTTAATGCCAACGATCTATCAAGAACGTCTATGGTATGCAATCTACGCCACGAGCGCTTCATCTCTGAATGAGGTCCCAAGTTAACTATCTGATAAAGTTAAAAGTAGGTACCGCGATAAGATTTTTATCATCACTGAGCAGAAGACATTTGTAGCCTTCATTGATTACGTTTAGCTACTTGCGTTACTTAGCACGTAACTAATTAAGCTAAGAACAAAACGTCACGTGATACAAAAAAAAACATTTATTTATTGTATCAGCCTAAATCCAAATCGAACATCTACAATAGGGAACTCCCACAATTTTTTTTTATGATTTTATACGATAGGTTATATCGTCAAATAACCGTCATAAAAATTCCAGCGCCGAAATACTAAAATTTTATAACAAAAATAATTTTTGAAATTTACCAACATTTTCACGCATCTGAAACACGATTATTATTGTTGTCACAGATTACTGTTGTAGTAACAATTTGTGAACTTTGACGTGTGACGTCAAATTGATACTAAGTACAACAGTAATCTGTGACAACAATAAGTTCGAGTATAGGAATTGTGAAAATTAAAAAAAAAACTTATCTATGGATCGTCATATCTGACTCGTCCTTGACTTTTCTTATGAACTCGTGTCGTCACATCCTTTCACATCCTTTTCAAGTATTTTGAAATTCCTACTATTTTTTGCAATTTTTAAAATTTATTTTCTAATCGAAAATGGTTTAATATTAAAAAATAATTACACACACATACCTCTAAAGCAACAATGTTCATAATAAAATACATTTAACCCGCTTTTGAATCAGACGCATATTGCCTATTAAAGACTCCGCGGCCTTTTAATAAGAAACCGTTTCAGAAACACATTTCCTCGTGCTAAAAACACATTTATTAAACAGATGATTAGCGATATAATGAACCTATACCACGATTTGGAATGTCATCAGGATGTTTGCACGTCGAAGAGAAATGTTTCGCTAAGCGTACTCCGTTGACATAAAATTTTCAATTAGACGAGTTTACATTTCATCGGAAAAAGGTATCACCGCCGGCGCCTTCCCATTTAATAATAATTTAAGGTACTGGTTGGTTTAGTTTGACTTAAATTTAATTTTGGTTCAAATAACAGACACTACACACACTAATAGTTTCCTTGTCTAACCTTGTTGAAAATTTTCGTGGATTCGCTGACAGCATAAATGAATCCATGGAATTTTTCCAAATTGTCTACAGTTATTAAAAATTGTAGAGTCTGATGAGACAGAAACAAAACAACAAGGAGATTGTAAAGGAACAGTTATTAAATCATGTTTTAATTTGAATTTCTTGTTTGTGGTCGAAAACATGAGGAACATAAGCCTCTTGAGTAACAAGCTTTTTGCAGTGAAGCACTAAAAGCTACAAGTGGTATCTAGGAACATCCTCGTGCAAGCAAAACAGCTCTCTCGCAGTAAATTACGATAAAAAATATTTCCGCATAATTTACAGTCTCTACCGCACCGCATCTGCGCGCCGTATAAAAGCCCGCAATTCACCGAGGTGCGGAACGCGACAAAATGTATTATGGGACCTTTTCCACGTCGATAAGTAAATGTTACCCTTGTCCCGCGAGCCAACCCTCCAGCAGAGGGCACACAGGCGTATTTTTTTCCACAGAGCCCTCCCGATTTAGATCAGGAGTCTGTGGTTACTTTTTACATGACACATGGAAGCTAACTTGGTGGGATGTTGTAACTAGGATTTTAGCGGTGCCTAGGAAAGTGGTGCTATCAGATCTTGGAAGACAAACGTAGAAACGATCAGATTAAGACCAAGTTTTGGATTACTATACTTACTTGTCATTTTACTGTCGGAAGGACTAATTACGGCACTGCATAGGTTTGTCAGTACTGATACAATACCGTCAGACACCCATCCAGATACAAAACAATACAAATCATATAGCAATACAAATCTTTGGTGTTTTTCTCAATTATTTGTTTTACATTCTTTTGACATAATCTAACCATTTATATAGGTAAGACTTGTTAATCTCTTGAGTTTAATTGCCACATCCAATCCACATACGTGCAATTACTCTGCACTAAACCTCTTTGGAATATCGTAGGAAATTTCTCACTAGATCTTTTGCCTCAAAGCTCTCTTTGGACGGATTACCGCAGTCACTGGATGAGGGCAGAGCTAGTAACTTCAAGAGGTTATTAGGGTAATGGCAACGAATCACATCTTGTTAGTGTTCTATTATTTTGTTCAACAAAGAATTGGTTGTTTATTTACTTTTGCTAAGTAAGTTCGTATGAGCAAGAGGCAAACTCTGGTGACGGAGTTTTTAGGCCACCTAGAGACCTCCGTCATGGCCGGGACCGAAAATTTAACGTGCCCTCTGAGGTACGGAAGCGCTCAGCTCTTATTGTCACTTGCGGTCACACATGTGACCAAAAACTTTGCACGCCCGAAACGGCAGAATACGAGTACATTGATACCTATTAAGTTATAAAACCCGGTAAAACATGTATTTTATGCAATAAAATTCTGATTGACTGATTGATTCAAATTGTAATTCAAATTGTGACCGCGCACAACGTTGTTTTTTTTTTTGTTTTTTCAACGATCAATCAAGAACGTTACAGCAAGCTACGCCACGAGCGCTTTGACTTTTGCTGGGGTACTGGGAACTTGCATAAATACATTAAAAAACACCTAAACCGGCGACAAACATTTGCAGATCATATTAAAATTTGTCCCGAGGCGGAATCAAACCTGCAACCATCTGTGATTCAGGTAGACCTTCGCCCACTGCGGTCGTCATGGTAAAATGTATTAATCATTCTCGAATTATGATTTCCCGATTTATCCCCAAATAATGCTTTTTAATAACGAAACTCATAAACTCTGCTAAGTACACCGTTGAAATGAACATTTTAATTTTGAGAATTTACCATCGTCCCTTATTGTACCCATAAAGGGCAAATGTCACCTCTAAAGTGTTCTTACGTCTGTTCGTCAAGGGTGAGCAGGGGCAGGCCGGAAATATCGATTGTACCTGTTGTTGTGTGCTTTACCAGCTTGTCTCTACGAATATTGATTATTGCTTAATTGAATTGAAAACGGGGTAGGCACTCCAATTTTACCATGAATAATAGAAATAGCTTTTAGTATATAAATTAAGGAAAAAGTAAATAACGTTATGTTTTGCCTATTGTTGCCGAAAATAATGAAATTGATACTCTAATGCATCTTAGATTTATTTATATTAGAAAAAAATTCATTCAAGTTACTACCATATTAAATATAGTGAGTATACTCGTAAAGGTACATATACATAAGCAAACATTTCCACTCTTAAGCAAATGAAAATTTATTTTTTATTTTTCCCAAATCGACAACTCAAAGCAATAAGGAGTATTCTGAATTCCCGATGGACGTCTAGTCCCTCAAGTGCACTGAGCAGTAAAGTGTCTCTCGATTTGCAGAGCATTGGTAACTCGTAAAAATTCGTTTATCTCCCTCTTCAGCCCGTTACGAACAAATGAAAGAATGAGACAAGGATAAGAATGTGAAAATCTGCTTTTAAACGGAGGGATCGTTTGCTGAAGGACACTTGTTCGATTAATTTTTAAAAACCTAATCCGAAAAGGGAACATGCTGCGAAAATCTTCCATTACCCAACATCTGTTTCACAAGGGTTGAGTACTTGCTTTATTAGTAAGCTTGTACCTACAAAGAAAATCAAAAACGTATAGAATAATTTTCGTGCAGGTAAACTATAAACAAATAAAAGCACGAATTGGCCTCCACAAAGCATTCGTCTTGCGATTTTCCAAAAATAATACAATCAGGCGCTCAAAGGCCAAAATATAATATTGGCATAGGTGGGGCCGCAAATCTGAGAGTAATAAGCAACAACAAGCTCTCTAGAAACTATGATTTACTTCTTTAAATTATACTTTCTGAAACAAATCAAAAGACTAAGATTCTAACCAATAGACAAATGACCTGTACTTGCCCGCTATTTATTACATGTAATTTATTAAATTGGGGGAGACCTTTGCCCAGCAGTGGGACGCAGTAGGTTAATAAAAAAAAATAAAAAAAATAATTAAATGTCAAAACTTTAAAAAATGCTTTGACATTGTCACTCCTATCATTAAGCAATCATTTGAATTAAGAGCTGTTGCTGTTGTGTGTAACAAGAAAGTAGCAGTTAATAAAAAGCAGATCATCCGAGTGAATGTCTTCCTTGAAGTAACAGCCGTGATCCTGTTAAGTTCTATTTCTTTTTCTACTTTTTGTAGGTTCATACCTGTATGTGGTTCATACAAATGCTATATAGAAAGTTCGGCATCACACCCTTTATTTGCACAAACCGCGCGTGACACACCGCCGCCCGCTCCCCACGAGCGCAACGATAAATTCAAGCTATTGGTAATGCACGATATATTCCTACATTCCACATACTTGCTCATGCCCAGTAGCCGATCAATCATTTATGGTAATTTTTTAAGCGTGCTTTTACCTGAGAGCTTACATTGGGGGACAAAACAACCTGTATTGTACATTTTTTGTAAACAAGAAGGTGATTCTACTCTTCTTTCGCGACCAATACCGTGAAGAATCAGCTTTCTTTTCGATGATCCATCCGCTATTCAAAATACTTTGGAAAAACAGTATTCAAGGAACTTGTCTACTGCGTTATAAAATTATACACATAGCAAGATTTTTAAAATACCATTCTATAATGTAAACAGAGACAAAAAAGAGAGAGGAAGTCTTTTTATTTTAAATGATATTTAAAAATAATCAAAACAAGTATAACAACCAAGTGTTTAGAATGTGGATATTTGAGACTGAGCATAGAATTCAAACAAACAGCTTGCTGATACTTACCCGTAGCTCATTAGAACTGAATACGCCGGGGGCACCGCATTTCATTCACTAGAATTTTCGTGCTTGTTATTTCCAGATTTCCGCTTTGATTTTAAATAATACCGACACAGACTTAAAGGGAGACAAGGAAAATATCTTACATCTCTTTCGCTCTAAGAGCAGAGTGCAATAAAATTACTGCTGAAAATTAAAACGGAGTGTGGTTTAACACTATAAAAATTCAAAAATTTAAAACGGAGTTTCAGACCACGACGGAAAAAATTAAAAATAAGCTAAGTACTTTTTCGAAATATGTACGTGATTTCGAATTCAGAATGAAAGCAACTACAAGTAGGTTTTTTACCCGACTGCGCAAAGCAAAGGAAGGGTAATGTGTTTATCAGTCTATGTATGTATGTTTGGATGTTTCTATGTGGCACTCTAGAGGCCAAACGCGTGGACCGATTTTGATAATTCTTACGTCAATCGATTCGTCTCAACCTTGGGAGTGTTGTTAAAGACATGACAGTAAACAAAATTCACCAGTGCCACAACCAGACGCCATATTGTCAAAATTAAAAAAACCAAAATCGTCACACTATATCAAGTGGGGTATCGTTGAATGGGTATTTCAAAATCAACTTTAGGTTTCTTTTACCATTTTTCATTTTAAGTAATAGTTTAGGAAAAATAACGGTTTAAAGTTGATTAATAATAATTCTCGCTATGGATGTTTCTATGTGGCACTCTAGAGGCCAAACGCGTGGACCGATTTTGATGATTCTTACGTCAATCGATTTGTCTCAACCTTGGGAGTGTCACTAAAGATATGACAGTAATCAAAATTCACCAGGGCTACAACCAGACGCCATATTGTCAAAATTAAAAGAATCAAAATCGTCACACTATATCAAGTGGGGTATCGTTGAACAGGTATTTTAAAATCAACTTTATCATAACTAAAAAGTGTTAAATAAAAAAATATTTAAAAAAATCAAAAACCCGACTGCGTCAAAACTTAAAAGAAAAAAACAAGCCTGCAAAGAATTAGGGTGCTGCCACATTATCACGTCTCTACCCCGTCGCATAGCATGACCGTAGCAACACCGTCCCGGCAAAAATGATATTCTTTGTATTGAAATGTATGCGACGCCCCACACCACACCGTTCCTACACCGTCGCGTGCCCTGCCCGTGCCATGGCCGTCTTGTCAATCTCCGGCCGCCATGATTATTTTGCTGACAATCAATGACAAGCCCCGCCCATCTGTCAATCCATGTAACCATCATATTAGTAGCGTAGCCAGGTCAGCCCCTAGGGGCAGCTTTTCAGCCTTTTTCTATAAATAAATAATGCTGGATATTTCACAGCATCATCTAGCTCCAAGGTAAATAGACCTTGTATGGAAACTATATGACTGATTAACTACTTGTAGGACCCTATCCTTTTTTTGTAAATACATAATATTACATAGAAAAACACCCAGACCCGATACATATATTTGCAGATCATACAAACACTTGCGTCGCAGTGGGAATCGAACCCGCAACTTTCTGTGTTTTAGCTGGACCTTCGCACACTGCGCCACCGAGTTGGTTCGTATTGTTGGTACTGGATGTTGATTTATGTACACGGGATTTTATCGCGTAATTTACCTTATTTATCACGACGCGACGATTTGGCTGTTACAATAGCCGTGGTTGCGGGCAGTCTGCCCGTGATTATGTCAATATGACAGATCATGTCAAAATGAGAGATTATGTCAAAATGACAGATTACGTCAAAAAGACAGATTAGGTGTATATTAAAATGACAGATGGGCCATATCTCGTAAACCACTTATCCCAGACTCTCCGTTCTCTTCAAGTGAAAGCTATTGAAGAGATCTACATTTAAAGTGACAGCTGTCAAACATTAAACGGCCACATCTCGGAAACTACTCGTCCTAGACTCCTCATTCTCAGTTCAAATGAAAGCTATGACCAAGATCTACATTCAAAGTGACAGCTGTCAAACTTTAAAAGGCCATATCTCGGAAACTACTCGTCCTAGACTCTCCGTTCTTAGTTCAAATGAAAGCTATGACCAAGATCTTCATTTGAAGTGACAGCTGTCAAACTTCAAAGCACCATATCTCGGAAACTATTCGTCCTAGACTCCCCGTTCTCAGTTCAAACGAAAGCTATTGAAGAGATCTTCATTTAAAGTGACAGCTGTCAAACTTCAATCAGCCATATCTCGAAACCTACTCATCCTAGACTCTTCCTTTTTAGCTCAAATGAAAGCTATGACCAAGATCTACATTTTCAATAACAGCTGTCAAAATGACATCTGTCATCTGAAATGTAGATCTTGGTCATAGCTTTCATTTGAACTGAGAATGAGGAGTCTAGGATGAGTAGTTTCCAAGATATGGCAGTTTGAAGTTTGACAGCTGTCACTTCAAATGTAGATCTTGGTCATAGCTTTCATTTGAACTGAGAATGAGGAGTCTAGGACGAGTAGTTTCCAAGATATGGCCGTTTGAAGTTTGACAGCTGTCACTTCAAATGAAGATCTTGGTCATAGCTTTCATTTGAACTTTGAACGGGGAGTCTAGGACGAGTAGTTTCCGAGATATGGCGGTTTGAAGTTTGACAGCTGTCACTTCAAATGAAGATCTTGGTCATAGCTTTCATTTGAACTGAGAACGGGGAGTCTGGGACGAGTAGTTCCCGAGATATGGCCATTTGAAGTTTGACAGCTGTCACTTCAAAGATTCAAGGTTCAAGATTTCAGATTCAAGGTTCAAAATTCAAGAATCAAGGATCGAAATCCAGGATCGAAATCCAGGATCGAAATCCAGGATCGAAATCCAAGATCAAAACCAAGGATCGAAATCAAGGATCGAAATCAAAATCGAAATCAAAATCAAGGATCAAAATCAAGGATCGAATTCAAGGATCGAAACCATGGATCGAAATCAAGCGCTGATTTTGTTGAGCGCGATAAGGTAAAAATATCCTGAAATTTAAATGACATGGGCACACTACTAATCCAACAACGAGTGTGAAAGAGACAAAGCTACCAAGAAAGCATCTCAACAAGACCAACAATCCTTATAACCAAGATTAAATGATAATAGATCGTTGTGTAGTCGTGATAAGGTTCAAAATCCTTTGTACATTAAGGGACCGGCGAACGTACCTACGTACCTAGGAACGTAATACCAAAATAATTTAAAATCTGAGCATATTTTTATCACTTTATGTTATTATTTGGATAAAGACAGTATTTATCTAGGTTCCTGTTACACTTTTGTTCCAAAAAACTTACTATAGAACAAATGAAAAGAAAAAATGCCATTTTTGGTGTACCTACAAAGATTTCAATTCAATTTGCTTACATTTCTTTTTAGGTAAGTTTTTCGGAACAAAAGTTTAACAGGAACCTAGATAAATACCTACTCTCCTAATCTAACAACATAAACTGATGAAGATATGCTTAAATTTTAAATGATTTCGGTATTACGTTTTTATAGGAATTCGCCTGTCGCAGGCCTCTTAAATGTCAGTCAGCATTCTACTTTATACATTATATTGGTACATTTGGTGACAGCTGTCACTTTAAATGTAGATCTTGATCATAGCATAAGTATTTATTTATAAGAATAACGATTTTATTTTTTGTTGATGATGAAGATGTTATCTTGTTTTGAAGTTTATCAAAATACGGCTTCGCGGCTGTGCCCCTATTTGATAGTTTTATTTTGGGGTATTGTACCTTGACTGTCCATTAGTAGGAGCACGAGGATATACTTATAAGGATATATTGGTCCTCGTGCAGGAGCAGTAGGAGAATCGAGTACGAGCAAGAGGAAACGCTCCAATATTGGTTAGATAATAATTCAGTTATTTTTCTCACTTCACAAAGTCTTTCAAGTACCCCCATTTATACACATATACATGTACACATTCTAAACCTATCAAATATCACCCCTAAATATCAAGTAGGTATATAATTTATAATTTTTACCTACGAAAATTCTCCCAAAGGATTTCCTTCTGAGTCGGTAAATACCCCAAATTTGAATTGAAAACCCCCCATCTAGCATCACTGAATGCGTTCCGCACGTTATGTGACATTTATCAAACGTCAAAATCCCATACTGCCCTCCGAAATCAAAGTGTAGTAACAGCAAAAACACGATTTCGAGAAAAAAGATAAGCTTACAAATTAAAAAAATATCCAGTTATTCATAAAACCTTGAATGTAGAGTGAAAGTACACTTAATCTATAGTATAGATTAAGTGTACTTTCACTCTATTGGTATAGATTCTATACCAACCAACCAGTAATAAAGCGGAAAAGTTTATTTGTTAATTTGTTTGAACACGCTAATCTCAGGAGCTTTGAGGAAGGATATAAGCTACTTTTCATCATCATCATCATGATCGCAATAATTATTATGCCATCACTATGGATTATAATTGGGTTTTTAAAAAGGTTTCTTAAAAGTCTGTTTTTTTAAACCTTGTAGATAAAACTCCCGTTTAAAGTTACACAAAATATGATGAAATATTGCACTTTGCTAGTAAACCCGACAAAATGTGTGTAATATGTATTTTAGTGTGGTTTAGCTTGTAAACGCTCTATATTTACGATAGTATTTTACAAAAAAATTGAGTGATAAGTTTTAAAATGGGCTTTCAGAATAATTGTGTGTTTAGCATAAAACCAACAAAATGTCTATTACTGTGGTATAGGCTCGGGATTACGCTTCGCAAAACGGTTATGCGACGGTCCTAGTATGATACGGTCTTACTGTGTAAGGTGCTATTTTCGTGACGGGCTCGGTCATGGCTCGGCCCGCTTATGATACTGCGCAGTGAGCGATGACCTTTACTCACAGTCGGGACCCATAACATTGGGAAGATTTGATTGGTAATAAAATGAATGGGTACCGACTGTGAGTAATTCTTTGCAGGCTTGTTTTTTTCTTTTAAGTTTTGACGCAGTCGGGTTTTTGATTTTTTTAAATATTTTTTTATTGTATTTAATTTTGATCAACGCAACGGGTCTATGCTTGCTACAGCGTTGAATCTGTAAAAGACTTATTTTAAACTTGTTTTATCCAACTAGCTGGTCTAGTCCTAGTAGGGTCGGCAACCTTCTGAGAAGAGCCAAAAGTTACAATTTATAAAAAAATTCAGCCAAATCGGTTCAGTGGTTGTCGGGTTATAAAGGAACAAACATACATCCAAACATCCAAACATCCATCCAAACATCCAAACTTTCGCATTTTTATTATTAGTGTGATGTGATTAGTGTGATATTAGTGTGATTCATACAAAAACACACGTTTTTAGCACAAAACAAATAGCTAAAGTATTTTAGTTACATCAATGGGATTTGGGAGCTTTGAGCCGGAGAGCCGCATGCGGCTCGCGAGCCGCAGGTTGCCGACCCTTGAACTAGACTGTTACAGATAAAAAGAGATAAATGGGACTTTTTCGGAATAAAACGATTTCCTCTCGATAAAATCTCAAATGCCTTAAAACTGTTTCAATTTTCTGGAGTCGTTTTATTACACCCAGTATAATCATCAGTCCTGCTATGTTGCTATACCTATTCCTACCTCTAAGCCAACATAGTCTGTGTTTCATTTATTTTTAAATACTTTTCTATTAATACCAACCAAACGATTAATATAATTAACTTTTGTTAGAAAGAAAACATTTAAAATTAAAAATAGGCTTCTTTAATTTTTCCTAATTAGGCAGGTTCTTAGTGCCAGTATAATACGAGTTAGGAGTATTTTGATATCACTTGGTGCAGTAGGTACCGACCTCAAAAACTTTACCTACAAACTTCGATCTCACATTCATATCGGTACAAATGTAACATTATCCTATTTACGTCATAAAGAGTTCCATTCTTATTTGGCATAAAACCGTGGAGTCGTGAAATTCAATCCGATATTTATTTGTGTTTTACGCACGAAAGATGTTTGATGAAGGCGAGAAGGCATTTGCGATAAAGAGATCTTTATGTGCGAGATAAGAGGACCTCAATCGAAACTGAGTATATTGGAAGGTTTCTTTCCTCTTAATGAAATGAAATGAAATGAAATGAAATGATTTATTTGCGTGAAGTGTGGTGCACAATGAACTTACACCTCCCTCTCCTCTAAATTAGATCCACACACTTCGCTAGGATACCCAGCATGCAAAAATGAAATAGGTACCTAGATTACATTTTAAATTAACTGAATACATTTAATATAATTATACTATGAAAACGAGTTAGATTAACCTAATAATTCCTTAACACTATAAAAACACTTGTCAACCAGCCAAGAATACAATTTTGTTTTAAATTTTTTATATGGCAATTCTCTTGTTGTTCTTGGTATTTTATTAAATATTTTTATGCACATAATGTAGCAATTTTTGTGATTTAGTGCTGTTTTTCGAACTGGAAGTAATAATCTAGTAGGGTCCCTTAATTTTACTCTTGAATTTATTTTATCAATGTACTTATCAAAGTATTTGTTGTTCTCAATAACAAAACAGCATACCTGAAATATATATAAACTGGGTAATGTAAGCAATTTCAATTTTTTAAATAATGGTTTGCAGGAGTCAAGTGGACCAGCACCACATGCAGCTCTGATGCATTTTTTTTTAACAATGAATGCCCTATTAATGTGGGTTGAATTTCCCCAAAGTAGCAAACCATACCTCAATACCGAGGCAACATAACCATGATACGCAGTCAAAGCCGTTTTTTGACCTGATGTTTGGCGCAATCTTTTAATTACAAAAGTAAAACGATTTAGTTTTTTGCATGTAAAGTCAATATGTGATTTCCAGTTACAGTGTTTGTCTAATTTTAAACCTAAAAATTTAATTTCATTAACATTTTCTATAAATTCATCACGACATGTCAGCTTAATATTACCTATCATTTATTTTATTATTGTAATTTTGAAATTGAATTAATTTTGTTTTTGATATATTAGCTCGTAAATTGTTACCTTCCAACCAATTAAGAACTGACTCAATCTCAGCATTCATTGACTCTACATAATTAACATTTTTATCATTATCAGACATAACTATTGAAATATCATCCGCAAATAGAACACATTGACGTTTGGTGATCATAGGTAGGTCGTTTATGTACAATAAAAATAATAATGGTCCCAATATGCTTCCCTGAGGGACGCCAAAATTGTTACTAAGACAACCAGATTTGTAAGCTGTTATCATGCTATCTTCATTGATACTTTTAATTTCTACATATTGCTGACGGTTTTCAAGATAGCTTTTTAGCCAATCTAAGGCATGACCTCTTATCCCATACTTTTCACATTTCTGCAATAAAATATCATGATTTACAAAATCGAATGCTTTGCTCATATCGAAAAATATGACGGAAACTGGAATGCGTTTATCAATATTATCAAGAATATTCGTCACTAATTGAAAAGTAGCTAAGGTTGTTGACTTGCTCTTTTGAAAACCGTTCTGCTCGTCTTTAATAATATTAAATTTATCTATAAAACTGGTTAGACGTAAATGCATTGCTTTTTCAAATAACTTAGCAAATATGGGAATCAAAGTTATTGGTCGATAATTATTTAAATCTTTTTTATCATCTTTTTTATGTAATGGTCTAACTACTGAAAGCTTTAACCTTTCTGGGAAAACACCATTTGCTAAAGAAAGATTAATAAGATATTTTAGTACCGGGTGTAGCCAGAACAAACACTTTTTGAGGATATGTGTCGAAATCCCATCAAATCCTACAGATTTCGTATTATTCAATGAAGAGACAATTTTGACTATTTCCTTATCATCTAATGGACTTATAAACATACTGGCATCACAATTCGGTATTTTTGGTAAATAATTATTATTAATGTTTGATGGTAAAGCCTTATGGGTTAATTCTATGAAGAAGTTATTAAAAGATGCGGCTATTTCTAAAGGATCTATAATTGTTTTACCACCATAATTTACTGTCTCTATATTATCATAACTTTGCTCAGCATCTACTTTATTTTTAATAATGTCCCATGCAGCTTTACATTTATTTTTTGCTTGCGTCATATGTGTATTATTTATATTAATTTTAGATTTATTAATGCATTGTCTTAGAATTGTACTATATTTTTTATAATTTAATTTAGACTCAGGGGTATTATTCTTATAACATTGAAATCTTAGTTCCCTTTTATGCTTAGTACTTATTTTAATTCCTTTAGTGATCCATTTTGGAGTTGTGTATTTGCACTGTATCCTCTTTTTTTCAATAGGAAAACATAGGTCATAAAGAAGACAAAAAGAGTCATGAAAATTATTGAAGGCTTTGTTTAAATCACTTTCATTTAAAACATCTGTCCATGTTAATGATGACAGATGTTTAATAAATTTATTTAGATTCTCAATACCATAGTTTCTAACCTCAATAAACCATTGTTGTAGACATTTATTGTTTTGAGCAATAGGTATAGAAAGAGTTTGGCAAGTGTTATGGTCAGATAGATACATATTATGAGTGCAACCGTTTGCTTTATCTATATTACTGATGATGTGATCAATGCAGCTGTTTATTCTAGTTGGTTCAGTAATATGAAATGTAAGCTTATAATTTGATGCGAGCTGTTTTAATCGTAACGCTTCAGTATCATTTTTTAATAAGTTAATGTTAAGGTCTCCAGTAATTATTATTGATTTAGTTAATTTAATTACCAATTTATTTAAAATAATGTCAATTTTTTCAAAAAAAACATTAATGTCACTATTAGGAGTACGATAAATACATAATATAATACAATTCATTGAACAGATCTCTACACCACATATTTCGAATGATCTTTCAATCGCCACACCCTTATTAATTTCAAATTTTTTAAAACCTAGTGTGTTTCTAACAAGGATACATACTCCTCCTCGTTTAATATTTTTTCTTGAGAAAAAACTAGCTAATGTGAAGTATTTAAGATAGACATTAGATTCGCTACCTGACTTGATCAGCTGATATTCAATTGTCGGCTTTATTGATCAGAAATAGTACGTAGTAAGCAGAAAAAATTGCACTCACAGTTTTTGGGGATTGTATGGATTTAAAATGATGACTCACAGCTGGTGTACGTTATTCCTTCTTTTCACCAAAGTTTCCGTAAAGTTTTCTTGTAATTTTTCCAGTGAGATGCGATGTAAACTGTGTTACAGTATGTTCTTGAAGGTTATGTTTGTGTTTCACCAAGTTTTAGGACTAGAAACGCACTATTTACTCAGATTTTAATTAAAATACTATGGACCGTCGTTGGTAAGTGTTTACTTGAGGAGATTTCGTCCAGAAGTGTTATAGTATCTATCCAAAATAGCTTAGAGCCATTACGCACTGACGACTAGTCGCCGGCGCCACAGTCTTCGCCGTAGACTCTACGGCGACTAAAATGTTATGCCAAGTCGCTTAAGTAGCCGGCTTTCTTATGCGCAAACGTTTCGCGTATCCTATTTAAACTACAGGTAGCCACGGTCGCTGTACACCGAGTTGCCGGCGACTATTAGGCTGTATACCCAGTAGGCAAACTGTGAGCGGCCGACTGAGTTTGTGGCGTATCGGTTTAGTATACCATTCCATATACTTATTCGAAATGGAGTGTCCACAGTTTGCTAGTTTTGCGCTCACCGTACGCAGTTTGTAACGCTGCAAACTAGCAAACTGTGGACACTCCATTTCAAATATGGAAGAGCGTACTAAACCGATACGCCGCAAACTCAGTCGTCCGCTCACAGTTTGCCTACTGGGGACACAGCCTTATTCAACAGTAAGTACGTAATGGTTTTTTAATTCCATTCACAGATGTCATTCAAAACATTTGAAATTGTAAGATAAATTAATTGCAATCAAATCAAATGAAAAGAATAATATTTTATAAGTTGAGACATTGTTAAATCTTTTTAAAATAGACGAACAAAAAGGCATTAAACTTTTGCAAAGACAGATTCTAGCGTAGCACGATGTAGTCGTGGAAGGGAAAACTGCAAGCTTACGTTGAAACTCATTACTTCCAAAAGCACAGTGGGTCGACAATATTGTAAAGAACATGGAATACTCAAACGGACACAACGTTAACCAAATCTGTTTAAAGTGTTCTGTTAAAAAGTATTTTATTCGTGAAAATGTACCAAACAGAGTAGATAATATTTATCTGAATGTTATCTAGATACAAGATACTTTTGTAAAAACTACATCATCCAGATTATAAACTTGTTAATTAGGCTAAGCTGTATTCCTAACGAGCACAATTCCCACTCTTGCGTAATGTTACACATGAGTAGATAAATATTACACTAGGTATGTATAGTATCCGCTATCTTGGTGCGAGGCTGTAGTGATGTGCTTACAGTCTGTCAAACTCAATTAACCCCAGCTATTTTCAACGTTTAAAACTTGATATATAAAAGCAAACTGCTTTGGAGCTTGTATTTATAGGCTGGAAAGTCTACGGCTTGAGTAGACGTCTACAGATTTATATAGGCAGGGTAATATACATCTATTTAGCACAACAAATACAAGTATACATATGCAACAATATAGAAATATGGCGACTTTTTTTATTTAGAACAATAATGCTGCTATTCTATTAAAAAAAAATAACGCTAATGCGTGTTTCCTATTTGATTTTCAACCAAACAAAGATGAACATAAAGTAAAACATAACCTTCTTTTTTTTATTCAACGTATCTTGTCCCACTGCTGGGCAAAGGTCTCCCCCAACTCAATTCATCTATCTCTATTCCTCGCTGCATCCACTTACTCTCAAAGACATAGATATCGCGCCAAAACATAACCTTCAGAAAAATAAAATTTCAACAAACATTTGCCTTATTCAATTGACATTTCAGAACCTCATGTAGATACACATGTTTGAAGTAAGGCTGTTACATCACTAGCCTGTTGTACAGAAGGCTGTGTTTACGGGGGCACTAGGGCGGGTATAGTGTGCACTCTGCGTAACGACTCGCATTCAACTGCACCCGCCTCCAATGTCAATCACTACAGCAGGTGTGTATTAGCATGATGAATCATTTTTAGTAGTTTTCTTGTTATATGCTCCTTACCTGATAAAGTTCTAGAGTTAAGATGCTGAATAAGTGCGTAACGCTCATGGTTTGTCTTGTTAGACGTTCAGATATTTCTTTGTCACTAGGAAAACTTAGTAGTTATAACCAGTTTGGTAAGTAGCATTCTTTTATAAAGAAATAAAAATTTACATACACAGTCAGACAGTTCAATAAATAGTCAAAGTTAGAACATTTAAATAAAAATATCAAAATAATACATTTCAACTATTGAAGCCCGTGGGAGAGCGATACGGCGAGCGGTAAAATAAACTGGCCTTTTTCAAACTACAGAACTGAAAAAAGTTCCGGAAAATTCAGAGCGCAGCTATCAAATGCTACGAATAGTTCCGCACAAAATACATCAGACTCATTCAAAATGTATGGTGAAACATCACTGGATAGAACTTACGCAGCGGAAGCGGGCTAAGCTGAAACATTGCTAGAAATACAGACAGATGGCCTTACTTATAAACGCCTCTCAGCTTAAACATTGCTATCACTATATTTTGTCTAAAAAGCTAGGCTTTTACATCTTTTTTTCTTGATAGATGATTTATACAATGACAGGAGGCAATCTTTACCTACAGGGCACTGTAGACAAGTGTAGAGCCTGTGAACACTTATCACTATCTAAAAAAAAAGATGGCATTATTTTAAACGGTGATAAAATTTTATCAGAAGCTGAGAGAAGTCTATTTATAAAGGTAGGTGTAAGGTAATATGAGTTGATATCTAACTGGCTTATTCACATTTCATCGTGCTTCAGCTCTAACGGATGATTGCATAGCAGATAAAAGACTGGATTCAAAAAGGCAGAAATTCTTAAAAAATCTTTTTGTATTTTGCTAAATAGTATCTCTTGTATAAGTGTTTAACAGCTAGTCAGTTCTTAGAAAAAAATATCTCGTAAGTCAATGACTAAGTAGTAGATTTTATAAAGTAAAAAATAAAAAAGCTATAAAGATCTCCATTAACGGCCACAATTTGGATCGTTGACCTAAGCTGAGCACTTCTGTGCTTCGGAGGGCACGTTAAACTGTCGGTCCCGGCTTTCAAGTCAGTAAGCCATGACAAAAGCCTTCACATAGCTTAAAAAAGAGTTAGCCGCTATCTCATGCGAACTTGATTTAAAATGTTCCTGAAGCATGATTCGTAGAGCTGCTGCATTCTGTGATTCGCTGTATTCAAAAGAATTTTGGCTTCATAAAAAAGAAACCTGAAGCTTACTTTATTTTTTCGTAACAGCTCTACTATTCAATCCTGTATACGAAGTTGCATTCAAAGAGCAGAAAGCAGGGACATTACCGCCACAAGGGACCTGCTTATTGCATCGTACGTATTGCTGCGCGGCGCAAATTCAATCTTTTCGATGGTACTGCAGTTGTATTGTTGCCGAAAAATCGATAACATTTCTTATATGGATACCTACATAAACATATATAAACACTTTAACATTTTGAAATGTGTTTATAGAAGACTAAGTATAATTTGAAACGTAAAATGTAGCTAGCCATTTAAATTTGGGTGAATATAAAATGTTACCTTACGCTCAATCTGAAACAATCGACCAAACAAGTGACCCCTACATTATTGAAATATTCGTTTTGTATTACGAGTATAACTGAATTGTTTCAGTTATATCAAAACCTAAAAAAGAGTATTTTAGCAAACAAACATCTTGTCTTTTCATGTAGGTACGTCTTCATCACGACAACTGGCTGCAATCCATCAAGACATTGACAATCCGATTATTTCCCGGAAACCAGAGCAGATTCTTTCACATTTATTATAATGAAAGACACAATGGTATAGATGGCACAAAGGCATGATACCAGCAACAAAGACAAATCTACAAACAATGTTATTGAATTCGACCCCTTCCAAGATCGAAATCGGGGAGCTAGATATTAAAAACCCAATACCTATACAATTCAGAAAGAGAAAAAGAAAACTGAAACGCTTCAGATACATTGTTGGTAAGTTAAGCGTGAAATTCTAGTCTGTTTGGTATCCAATAATTAGAGTGCCTTAAAAATTCTTTCTTATCGGTGACTCGGTGGTTCACTCAACCAGACCCAACTTTTGAAAACAAATATAAACAAAAGTCTATTGATACTTTCAGTTTTATTACATTCTATACCGTTGAATTTTATAGGTAGTAGTTTTACTTTCCGAATAGTAACCCAAGAAACCTTAGTTTCTAAATCTATTGAGGACTTTGAAATGTTAAACCTATTTTGATGATGAAAACCGACCTTCCTCCATACATTCATGTGTTCAGTGTCGAATCTATTGTTCAAAATCTTGAACATACAGATCGTATCACAAGAACATGAATATGTTCAATGAAGTTCTGCGAACAATTTGCAGGGTCCGAGGCGAAAAGTCATAGGTTAAATTCACCCAAAAATAGACTCCTGCGCTGATAGTCAAGTTACTTATCTACAATCGCTAACGCTAACTAGCAGAGAAAATGTATAGGGATTGTAATTCAAGTACTATTCACGTGGTCAAAAGTGTCAGAACAAAGGATTTGCGATGATAGAAAGAGATTCGATACGAAGCGATTGTAATATGGCTAGGGGGGGGCAGGCAGGCTTTTCAACATCATCTTTTTTTCTAATGGGCAGAGAGCAGAATTAATCACTATCAATCCAATGGTATCAAATAGAGAGGCACAACGAGTAGAGTTAATAGATGATCATTCTTAAAACTTAAAATTATAAAGAACAATGCAATCATTCTTTGATTTTATAATATAATCAAAGGCAAACGTTGTTCTCATCTCTACCTTTTTCTATTTACTCGTGATTTCTTTCACACATTTACACGAATAAATATTTAAGGATTTTTCTATAATACCTACCGCCATTAGGTCATTTTTACCGGCATCATATTATAATATCGTAGGTACACATTATTTCTGCTACCTTATTCAATCACAAAAACTGTAGGGCCAAATCTAGTCTTAAAGATCAACCATGTCAAGACACTTATGCCTACACTTTACCGAAGCACTGTAGTTTTCGGGATAGTGCTAGAAAGGAGCATGAATGACTAGCACCTTTCACGCCCTCTCAACCTTATTGGCGTAATTCACAACAACCTTTGGCATTTGAAAGCTCAAGTTTCCAATATAATCCGATATCTTCATATTCCAATATATTCATAGCAAATACGAGTATTCCGTGCCGAGAACAGATAATACAGAATTTAAAAAGGTCAAGATTTCGTTGATAAATATTTAACGCGTACCTACAAGGTACCTACTGACACCGTTCATTAAATATGAATAAGCCTCAGATACAACTTCAGAAGTCCTGAAAAGGAAAGATCAAGAGAAACACGTTGTTTTTAAGGAATTACTGAATCTGATCTCTAACATTCGAATCCGGGTGAAATTACCCTAATTACATAATTACCTTTAATATTAGCATTGGGAGTTGGGAGCTTGTAACGTGTACCTGATAAATTATTCGCAGCCCCACTTCGAGCCGTCCCTTTGTTGCGTATTATTTTTAACGGCGTACTCAATACCTTTGTATTTTGCACTCACGAAATATGCTTTTATACTCTCTTTGACGCAACAATGCCCATAAATACCGTATTTATCTCTATTCATGCAATAAAGTATAGATAAAGTCCTTTTAGTAGACAATTGGAAAGGAATATAAGAGGTAGGCACTTCAGTTTCGATGTTTTCCCAATTAGTAGGTATAAGTGACAGATAATAATATACCTATATTTTCGTGAGTAGTGAACAATAAAAGGTAATTTCTCATTCCAAAGGTCGATATACGCGTCCTTGACATTAGAGTAAGCCAAAACAATTGAAATCCATATCACTCACCTTACGATGATTTGTTCCCCACTCCACCAAACGTATCCCACAAATTCTGCTCACTCATAAAAACTGCCGAGTAAAAATCCAGGTATTATGAAGTCACAGTTTCGTAGCGGTTCGTAGTAGTGTTCGTAGTTGTGCTACGCTCGCGTAGTACGCTCGTAGCGATGCGCACGGGTCGACTGTCGCTTTTTGCGACTCGAACACGGACTGTGCTGCGCAGTACACTATAAACACGAAGACAAATCAACTTGATTCATGTACAACGCTGGGTATGTGATTAGTTATGTGAAAACGAATGAATAAGATAGAAACTTAATTAATACGGAGGAGTTTTAATATCTACGTAAAAAATTATGGTAATTTTTTTTTTTTTTCAATTCTTTTCAAATAAGCAAATCTACGATTATTTTGATAGACTAGGTAAAATTTAAGAAAGCCAGTTCTTCAAATTACTCTTCATCAAAATTCTGTACTCCGCCTATTTCCCATCTTTATTAATTTATTGTCATCTACCACTTCCAATAGTTTGTTTCTCACTTGACCTCACACTTGTTATTTCTATCAACCAGTCCTATGAATTTCAACAAAAACCAAATCTAAAGTCTCCAATTTTAATACCCAAAGATTCACTGTGATGTATGTGTATGGGCATTATATCAAGTGGAAATCCGTAATCTTCACCTATCCTACGAGAATAAGGAGTTATTCCATGTATGCAAAATTCACCATAAAATGTCTGTTGCACTCGCCTGTTCTGCATATCAAGGAGTCAGCGCGGCGCAGGCGCGAAGTGACGTCATGGTCCCCCCTCTCGCTCGCTCACCCCGCACCTCTGTCCGTCTCCGCCGGACATTTGTCGTACATCAGCTCGCCGGCAGGTAAATACTGAAACAGGTTCGTTGCAATGAGTTTAATATAAAGTAGTACTTCTTAATGCATGTGCTCGTTACTTCATGAGCAAGAACTAATGTGGGATGTAATAGATCTGCAAATACTTATTGTGTCTGTAGTAGTGTTATGCTACTTATTTATTTGAGGATTCAAAACACTGAGAGATTGTTAGCGTTTTATTTAGAAGACTAAAAAAGTATATAGAGATGAGTAAAAAAATGTATGCTGTTGCTTTCAATATGGTTAAGACAGCATCGGGACAACCTTTGCCTACTTGAATGGGAACCACGGTGCTCTCCGAAGGATAGTATTTCGGAAAGTTTACTAGTTGTTGATTAATCTACAACTGGAAACGAATCCATACCCACGGATCGAGACTTGGCCTATTTTGTTATCGAATGTTACTTTGGCAATAAAATAAATCTAAATAAGTAAAAGCCTATATTTTTCGTTTTTGCACAAAAAGTTCCATTAACTCTGTAGCATGATATTTCATTCTTCTATATAAATATAAATAAATACCCTGAACTGTAAATCTAGTTAGTTTCCGACCAAAGCCAATCTTGTCAAAAAATCTAAATAGAGGAGAAAATCGCAACATACAATATATCGTGTCGACGCACCAAAGCGGAATTCTATGGAGCTCATATAAGGGAAGGGACTGGAGTTTTCCAAAGCCCTTTCTATTTGGGGTTGTCATCGGACCCCCGCTGTTACACTGACCCTCTGTGTTGGGACGACGGGGTGCAAGTTATAAGCTTTTTATCATTTTGTAGTTTTTAAGTTTGTTTAGTATCGAATGGCTTAGCAACGTTATATTGTATATTTTTTTTTATTACCTTTCACAGAACATTTTTGCAAAGAAACGTCATACTTTTATTAGACCTTATTTTGATTTTTTCATGAAAGTTATGAAACATTCTTACTTTTCCTAGACAAATTTTTTCCAGGAAGTTCTCATGTAACTTCTGCAATTATTCCTCCGAAATCTTATGAGAAGTAAACCTCTTTCTAAATCATCATATTAAACCCATTATAGTATGCACGACCAAACTAGCATTCGTGAAGTTAGCCGTTTCATGCGAAGTAGAAAACTTAGTGTAAAAAAAGCTTCACTGCACATCAAAACGGCTACTTTCACGAATGCCTCGTTAGATCGTGCGTACTATACTCGCTTATGCTTAGCACCACAAACAAAGATTGGGAGCTATTAACAGAAATGCGCCAGTGATCGCGTGATACCCCCTGCCCTAACAAAACAGCTTCGTCACCGAACACATTGTGTCAACTCTCTGCTGTGCCATCTGGAAAACACTTTCTTTAAGGGGAAGTGGTATATGACTGCTATCTGCGTTTCAATATTATGCGGAAGTACGCAAATTTCATTTCTATCATACACTTCAATTAGTACATAAATGTTTAACTACTTTGTATGTAGTATGTAATAGTTAGTGACTATTTATAGCGAATAGTTCAAATGAAAAGCAGAGAAAAGATTTTTGGATGAAAAAATAATCGCAAAGACTTTACAACCATTGCAAGACAGTCTAAAACTCAACGTTGAAAAGTACCTACTATTTACCTATGTAAAACACTAGAAACATTATTAATATTTTCTTCACTCTGTTGAATCTCATCACAATGTTATCTGTATAACCATACGTCAACAGACATTAAAATGGAGATTTGTCAGCTAACCGTCAATTTATGATTTTACCGAGCTCTGCACCCCTTTGTACCCTTGCTGCAGTTTTTGTATTGTTACTCTGATAATAAACGTTTAACCTTTTAAATCGACTTATTACTGTGGGACGAATCATCACTTTTTTTTAAGTCAGAGAATAATCTCATACGTAGGTATGCGGTTATTATATATCCGAGTATGTGAGGTATATAGTTTTAGCACTTCACTAGTTTTTTATTGCACTAAAATGTTTTTTTCATGTTTTCATTGTTCTAAAATTTCTTTCTTCTGCAAAATGTGAGCATGTGTATTAATGTTGTTGGTTGTGTCACTGATTACCTCCTTAGATATCTCCAAAGGATCTTGAATTTCGTAAAATGTTCTAATATAGGTAGGTAATAATGTGAATTAGACAAAAGAATTGCTTAACGATCACCCCGGCGTCGGTCAGTCGCCAGTACAGTTTTTTTAACCGACTGCTTCATAATTTACTGACTGATTAGATCAACTACTAAAAATATTTCACCGTAAACTTTTCAGTGGTATTCTGAAAATAAACAAAGAGATAGTATCATTTCCATTGCACTCGGGCTCGCATGTCTCGAATGAATCCATCAATTATAGACGACTATTCCACGAAACACCACGAATGGCGGAGTTTTATTTATTATTATCGTTCTGGGCTAGTTTACTTCGACTGCCCATGGCCTAGACTAGATGGTATCTTGTTGGATTATTAAGCTTTATTTATTAAAGTTGCCTCAAAGCTGTTTGGTATGTTATGTGGTAAAGGTGCAAAATTAATCTAGGTATTTCTGAAAACATAAATATTTATACAGGACTTTTTATGAGAAATTATAAAGTTTACTCACCCAAAACAGAGTAAAATTACCTATAAAGGTTGGTTTATAGTTTAGGTTTTGTTTACCTACGGAGTACACAATCCTGATTAACCTACGAGTAAGTAGTTATTTTAATAGAGTTTGTATATTTCTTTAAAATACTTACCTATTGTATGATCATTTATTCTATTTGTATCCTTGTAGCGTCGGTATGCAGTGTGATCCGATCAACACAATGACCTCTGCCCGTTACATAACGCTCAGAACGTGGGCAGTGAACAACATGACAGGCCCTGTTCGCGACGGTAATGAAGATCTATCGTGCCCACCAATTACTGATATTACGATAAGAAACAAGTGGAAGAAAGTTATTGGCATTCGAACAGGAAAAAGGTAAAGTAGCTGCAAAAAGAGGGAGCGAGATCTGTTATATTTATATCCTATTGGTCAAACTCAAAACTATCTCCTGTGGTGAAAACTTAAGGATCAATTTGAATTGGCTTGTAGCCGATATAGAAATGTTATGTTTACAGACTATCAAAAATAGAGTGTTCGCTATCGAAATGGCGGTTTTCGGATCCTTTGAACAACAATTTCAATATCAGCTATACTCTAACTAAATAATATTGATAAACAGGTAGATAGGCTTTGTGAAAAGGTCAATCGAAATATAGGCACGGAATATGGGTATTATAATTTAATTGTTTCTAAATTAGGTTCCGAACACAAGGGCTATAATCAGCAATTTCAAACTCGAGTACTAAAAAACTTGGACCTAATAACATGGACCACGAGAGATATTTTTATAAAACAAAAAAATGGATTAAGTCCTTTTCGAAAGAACTTCAATATTCAAGCTGATTCGAGGTTCCCCCAATGCTCGACTTGTCTCATTCGATAACAATTTGCTTCGGCCCGTGATTTATGGACTTAATACCCTGATGTGGTTACTTACTGAGTTTGCTAGGTATTGTGGTATAAAATGAACAGCTCGACACTGAAATTGGTTTAAAGGTTTCCAAAAACATATTACCAAATATGCTGTAATTTTGTATCATAAAATACTGAACTGAAATTGTTAAGTTTAACTGAACATTGTTGAACACTGTATTCAAAAAAGTCCCCCGTGGTGACGTAAAACTGCATGGAATTACGTACTCTGTGCACGGGGCCACGAGCAAATAGTTTTCCAATAGGCGCACAGCACAAAGGAAAAACTCAATAGCCCTCGAATGTGTAACTAAAAGAAACAAAGACAAAGCCATTGGAATTGCGACCTCCACCCCTGTGCTATAGATCTCGGCTAATTTAATTTTTCCCCAGTTCTCCGATGCACAATACATTTTCACAATATAATTTTCCCTCGATTGTACTCCCCATAACAAAATAGCGGAAAAATACCGTTGTTTTTCTTTGAAGTTCCGAGATGCTTTGTGATTTTAGAAAAACTGTTTGATGTTCAATAAAATAACAAAGATCCACTCTAGAGCACCTACAGTCCATTGGAATCTATTTTGTCTTGCAAACAATCAAATTTAAGAAGTAAGTAAAGGTACTCAATTATATTATGTAAACAAATATTTTTTTAATCTTTTCTGGGTTCTGAGAGTAATATTCATTTAGTGCCATAAATGTATTTTAACAAAGTGTCACTTCACATCGCATCGCTTGCACACTTTACTTAATAAGTGTGTAAAAATATCACAAATGAAAGCCTTTCCTCTCAGCAAGATACAAAGTAGGTGTAACACAATGTGAGGATCGTTCTCACGTCGCCTCGCAGGATGATCAATCATAACATGCCGGAAAATATGTAAATTTGTTTTGAAAAAGTTACCGAAGCAATCTAGGAAATCCTCCGTTCCAAGGATTAGGGATGGAGATTTACCGGAGTGATTTTGCTGTTGGAGGAGTTTTCTGGAATATACGTGTTGGCTTTTGAAAATAAAGGCTTCTGAGCGCGATATGTAACCAAACATTCCTTATTGGGTTCTTTCAGTTGTTTTCTCTGATAAAAGAATCTTGTGAAAATTCCGTTACTTACCTACCTATTTTTTTTAACTTTAGTAGGTACTTAGATGTTTTGTTAACAAAAACATTAAATATATCACCATGGCTTCTGAACTGACTTTCTTTCAAAATTCAAATATCATTAATTCAGTAGGACCGCTATGACAACTTTGAAAAAAAATCTCGCCTTTTTAGTAAAAATCGTGCAAGATTTTAAAGTAAAAAACAAATGAAATGTCGGGAAATAACAAAAATGCGGTTGGGTAAATAATGCGGTTAAATCCGTTGTCAAATTATTAAAGTACTTATAAGTAGCATAATTATGGAACATTTTTACGTACCTAACCACCGCAGAACCACACTACTTAAACTAAACATCCCGAGTTCTTTGGAGAAAATCGAATGCTTTCACATCCGATACACTGAATGCAATATGGTGCAAGTAGGTACGTTCTAATCCTATCAAAGTCCACATAAAGCATTGAAGGATTAGTACGAGTTTACAAAGTCTGACTATCGCATCGCACGAATTTTATTGGAACAAAATCACTGCTTGATCTAACAATAATTACAAAGAAAAGACTCAAAAATGAAAGAGAAAAGCAAGTTTGTAAAGGTATGATGGAGTCATAATCACAGTATACCTACTTTAATAGAGTAGTTTGTACATAGTAAGTTTTAATCGTGTAATATCAATGGGCCAACTAACACATGAATTCGCTTACGTCATCTTCCAATCGCGGGTTAATTCATGAAAATAAGTACCTACAACTACGAGTATATGCTTAGATCTCTCTCTGATCAATGTTTTAATGTTTAAAATAAGTACTTTCATGTAACTAAAACTATTGTGTACAAGAATGCAGAGAACGCAAATAAAGCGTCACGGTTTGGAAATCTAACACATTCTTGGTAAGTTTTGTCTGTTTATCAAGAAAATGCAGAACTTTTAATGAATTTAATGACATTAAAAGAACATCGTATGAAACTCTAACTAAGCACCCTGTATCTCAGATGAGCTAGCTGTTTGCATTCCGGATCTTACAATAAGATTTCCCAAGCATGAAGCAACGTAATAATAGCTTAGGATAACAGTTTCCAAGTTTCCGACTCCCGTCTACTCATAAGTTCCGAGTTGTGACACCTATTGCTGTGGTACAGCAATATATAGCATAATATGGTTGCATACGAGATATTATATCATATGCTTTTCTTTGTATGTGCTTGCATAAGTTTGGGGAGTAATAATGTTGCGCTCTTTGCTTGTTTCTGCTACCAAGGCACTCTTGTTACGAATGAATAGAAATAAGCCAAGTCAAATTGCGCTAGTCACCATTACACCCGTCTAGGTCGTCCCGACATCTTCTTCGGGGTCTGCTGCTATGCAAACTGAATTTAGGGATCTAATCAGTTGTTATTTTGGCCCAAAGACAAGCCACGTGTTCCGCCCAATTTCATTTTCCATCACATGATTTGGTCAGGGTTACTGGGTTGATTATGAAAGGATAATATTGAGCCGAGATAATGATGATATGAAAAATGTTTAGATGTGTGTAAGTAAATGTAACAGTACCAGTTCACTTACCAAGTTTCTAAACACTTCTCAACACCCGGACATAATAATTGATCTTATCGGTTCCAATCGCAAGTTCCGCTAAACAGAGTTAATAGTTTTGGAAGGGTGCACAATATAACGTCCTCTTTACCGAAGTAGAGGCCTAGAAACAGTGTTTCATCTTTTAACCGATGCTCGATAGTAGCATTTACGTCACTCATCATCTCACTCTTCCTATGTTCCTAGGATAGGGAGGATTGTTAACAATGCATAAAATTTCAAGTGCTTTTAAACACGATTTAGAATAATTTTAAATTTTTTACTTAGCGAAATAAATATATACCTACTTAATTAAAAAAGTCATAAAAATATAAAATTAAAAGCTTATGCCCAAATTACATTTAATCACACTTAAATTGGTGTTTATTTGTAAAGGACCATGCATCGGTCGCTAGTCATCCCGGTAACCTATTAATCTTTCGAAAAACGATACACCGAATTTTAAAATCCATAAAACGTTTGATAGAAACTCGAAATCCAGATGCTATGTTTTACATAATTTTATTACTCCGATAAAACATTTCACAGAAGTCTCATTTGACAGAAACACTAATGCCAGATTATCAGTTCGTTTTTTTTTTCATTCGACAACAATATCCTTATACCGATTTTAAAAGACAGAAGTAACGCTTACCAGAAAATTTTTAGCCATATAAAACCTTTTCCATCTTACTCAATTATAAATATTATTTACGTAATTTGTGTCACTTTTCATGTTGCGTCTGTCTTACCGTAAAACGAAACGTTTTTAGGTTATTATCGGTCTCAGAACTGAATCTGCCCACCCCGACTTCCACGTAGTCTTGTCTGTCCTACCCTAGAGTGTTTTTATGAACTCGGAGGCGCGAAGGGAGATGCAGCCCCCGCCCGCTGTGACAAAACGCGGCACCAGCACGAGCTGGAGCGGCTGAGGCTGGTCGCCGCCGAAGGTGGCGACCAAACAGCCGAAGCTGCGAATGCTCGTGCTGATGCCGCGTTTTGTTACGCAAGGGCGGAGGGGCTGCACTTCCCGAAGCGCCGGAGCCGTCACAAATTCGAAATGGATGAAAGATTTAGGTTAAATTTTGATAATTTGCCAAAAGATTTTGGTGAGGTTACTTAGGTGAGGATACAATATGTATTAGATATCTATCTACAGTACTTCAAGCTACATAATGAACATCGGTCATTTAATTTTATGGTAGGTACCTAGTATTTATAACGGTCTGAATTATTACTAGATGGCGCTACTAGTAAGCCTTTAGAAAGATTGAATACATAATTTTGTAATAGGTCTTTCCTGAACCATGATTTTTCGGGATCACAAAATATATGGAAAACAAATTATATGGAAAACAAACATTCGGTAAAGTGAATTATCTGGATGTTAAAATTTCTGGAAAATGTTTAGATGTATTTTGTATTTCTGTCTTGTAAAAAAAAACAAACGAAAATCTGGCTTAAGAATTTATGGAATTCGAATTCCTGGATTATGAAAAAAAAGAAATCAAAAATCTGTCAAACGTTCCTATGGATTTCAAAAATCTGTCTTGTATTTTTCGTGACATAAATACGTAACCAGTCATCCCTTAATTATTTTAAAGAACCCATTAACGTTGGGATAAGCCTTTTATTAAAATATTTCCACAGGAAATTAGTTATTCTCTCAGTAGCAGAAGTATTTTGCTTTTCATAGTAGATATTCGGTTACTTTGTCCAGGCTAAATTGATTTCGTGCCTGGACCGGCCTTTGTTGTCGGCGTAATAGGGCGATGTTGATAGCGACAATGAATATTCTAGAACTAGATATAAACTTCTGATCCTGGTTGAAATCCATTAGAGTTTAGATTGAATTCGTAATTATAATGTTGATTGCAACGTTATTGAAATTCTGGTGCAAACTAGACAAATGGCTCTAACGAGAATTTTAGCGACGTGTTTCAAAATCTGCTAACAGAGCCATGCTTAGATAGATAAAAAAGATAAAGTACTTACAAAGTTAATTCATTTTAGAAGAAGAGCAAAGAGTTAGTGTAAAGTACCTTGATTTGAATTTTAAACATGTTCCTGAAAAGTCAGGTAGGTACCCTCCAAATTCGTGGTTGGCCGTATTATTTATTCTGTGGAAACAGGTTTAATTTCCATCTGTTATTGTGAACATATTGAATGGTCGAATAGGAGTAGGAACATATAACTTTTTCAATTAAATTCTGTAGATTTTCAAGTGTGGATTAACACTATAACAAAATAAAATTATAAATTCTGTAGGTTAAACTGCAAATAAATCCCAAATTCCCATTTTCCAAAGTCCTAAATAACAAATTGCTTTCTAACCAAACGGCAAAATTCAATTGAAAACGGCGAGTGAGCGCATGTGGGCTTCGAATTGGGCACGAATCGTTTTTCAAGATCGCAACCCATTTGACCACAATAGTGGTATATAATCGATGACAGCTATTGCAGTCAAAATTACATGCCGAGCATTGACCACTATCACTGAGTGCATTCGATATAAGTAGGTATAGTGATTCATTCAATAGTTGGCACAATATTCAATAATGGATGAATCGGTCATTTTCAAACCACATTACAGTGCATAACTTCAATGCCAATCACATTCAAACCCTTCTGGCTAACAAGCATGACATGAAATACAAAAATACAACCCTGGCCCCAATGCAATATACATTACAAATTGTAAAATACAATTAATTGTAAAGGCTACAATTTTACAAGTTTCTGTTTAATTAAAAATACAATTTACATATTTGTTTAGGTGGAAAATTCACAAAATTCTAAAATTGTACCTACAATTCTACATATTTCAGTTGAAAAAACTTTTTCTCCCTACGGGCGATATTTTACATATTTGTAGGAAAAATCATTTTATTGAACACCAATAGGCAATATGCGTCTGATTCAAAAGCGGGTTAAACGTATTTTTCTATGAACATTATGGCTTTAGAATTATGTGTGTGTAATTATTTTTTAATATTATTTCATTTTCGCTTAGAAATTAATAATTAAAAAGTGCAAAAATATAGTGGGAATTTCATAAGACTTGAAACGCAACGCTATTTGTCACGTATGCTGTGACGTCACACTCCTTCAAACTCGACAGAAAGTTTTTTTTTCTACCTACAAGCGCGTGTAATTTTGGTGACTTGTGACGTCACGTCCGTTTCAAGTGCATGAAAATGTTGGTAAATTTTAAAAATTATTTTTGTTTATAAATTTTAGTTTTTCGGCGCTGGAATTTTTGTTACGGTTATTTAACGATATAACCTATCGTTTAAAACCATAAAAAAAATTGATGCTTATTGCCTATTGTAATTTCAAGTTTACATATCTACAAAATTGTAGTACAATTCTGACAGGTGGGCTCACCCTGTGTAGAAACTCTACAATTCTAATTCAATACAAAAAAATGATGCTAACGAGTATCTTATTAACTGATCGGCAATCTCTTTCCACTTATTTATATTCTTGTTGTGAGTCATATTTTGACTGAATCAACCAAATAAATAGTAGATAGGTAGATAGATAGATTAACACTTTATTGTACACCACATGAACATTAAAACAAATTACAGACACACAGAACATAAGGAGCGAAGTACAATGGGCGGTCTTATCGCTATGAGCGATTTCTTCCAAACAACCTTAGAATTACCTAGTAGATTGTTACACAAAGGTTGAAAGTAACCTATTGAGGCACGAGATGTTTTAGCGCACGAGCGTAGCGAGGGCGCTAATAGTTCGAGTGCCTAAATAGGTCTTTCACCCGAGGTAAACATTCTGCTTTTAATTTCGAATATGAGGAAAGTAATTAACTTTGTAAGAGATGGTAAGTAATAAATAACACGCTGAGACGCCATTTCAACACGAACTGTTTGGCCACGTAGCCGGTGACGTGGCCAAACAGTTCGTATTAAATATATATAAATGTATGACGGATAACTCACTTGGCTACGGTCTGGCTTCATGATCCTAATCTTGTGATCCTGATCCCGTGATCCTGATCCTGTAATCCTGATCCTGATCCTATGTGATCCTAATCCCGTGATCCTGATCCTGTAATACTGATCCTGTGATCCTGATCCTACGTGATCCTAATCCCGTGATCCTGATCCAGTGACACAGATCCAGGTGATCACAGAATCAGGATCACGGGATCAGGATTACGCAGGATCACGGGATTAGGATCACGTAAGATCAGGATCATAGATCAGGATCATGGAATCAGGATTATGCAGGATCACTGGATCAGGATCACGGGATTAGGATCACCTAGGATCAGGATCACAGGATCAGGAAATTGACGCCAGACCGTAGTCAAGTGAGTTATCTGTCACACATTTCAATACAAACTGTTTGGCCACGTCGCTGGCCACGTGGCCAAACAGTTCGGATTGAAATGGCGTCTCAGCGTGTTATTATAGCTCTTACTTTGTTAATTACTTTCCTCATATTCGAAATGAAAAGCAGAGTGTTTACCTCGAGTGAAAGACCTATTAAGGCACTCGAACTATTGCCTCAATAACTCGTGCCTCAATAGCATTATCTATTCTATGTCAATAGGTTACTTTCAACCTTTGTGCAACAATCTACTATTAAAAACGAACTTACATTTTATGTAAATTGTAACTAAACGCGATTCGAACGCGATGCGAATGCGCAGCCCCCCGCGCAGCCCCTCCCGGTTCGCTTTTGTATGGAAAAATACGCGTTGCGAACGCGCGTTTGTATCGATACAAACGCGCAGCTCAAAAACGCGCTGCAGAAAACGCAATGTGGACACTCCCTTACTGCTACATATTTGTAAGAACAATATTGTCAGCAACATCTACAGGCGTTTTTATAATCATGTAATCTATCTAAAGCACAAGCTTTGCTTAGTTTGGGTTTAGATGGCGCTATGTGAAAAATGTCCACCAATATTTATTTATTTATTTATTTAAGTAATTATTTATATTTAACGAATTTTTGGGCGTTACAATTGTATGAAATATACTTGTAGATTTTTTACATAATTGTAGGTTTTATTATACAGCACTTGTCGAAAATTCGACAAAATTGTCACTTTTCTACGAATTTGTAGACTTGTAGCGTTTATTGCATACGGGCCTGATAATAATAAAATAATTAAGATAACAATTTCAAAAATTAACTTTCTGTGTTTCAGTTTTATATGGAGCCATGTTTTGTTTGAGTTTTCGGGAGTACATTTTCTATTCTAGGTAGTTTAAGTAACTTAATATTTGTTTGCATAGCTTGCCTACCTACTTGAATATTAAAATGAACGTATACACAGTCCTGACCCAAATAAGTAAATAAATAATTCAATTTCCTACTTGCAGTAATTTCATTCAAGTCATTGTTTGCGTTGAAGTCAATAAACTTAAACTTTAAAAGAATATACCTACTATAGATACCTAGGCATGTTATTTATTTACTTACTTATGTATTTCAATGATTGAAAGTCGGGGCACTAACCCACTCAGCCAATACACTCCATGCGAAGGTCGTGAGTTCGAATCCCGGTCGTATATCAGCCCACATGTATTGACCATGTTTTTCCTGTGGATATGGCTGAGAGGATGGTGTATCTCAAACATTGTACCAGGCCCTAACGTGTCCCGTTAAATGTAGGCAAAGATTGCCTCCTGACACTGTATAAATCATCTAGTACCTACAGATGTAAAGGCTTGAGTTTTTTTTTTTCAGTGCCCATACGATAACGCACATGTACCACTCCTAGTTGATTCCAATTCCATCCAGTAGTTATGGAGTGATTGAAACAATCATCCAACATTTTTACAAACTTCCAGAAATATATTATTAGGAGGATTTCGGTAGACGTATACGATCCATGATCCTGAAAAATGGAATCGTTATGTGAATCGATTGCCATCACCACATCGTCTGCGACCTGATAGGTTCACTATAATCTTCGCATAATAAACTAAACGACTATAAACGTAGGTTATAATATTTTTATTGTTAAAAAAAATTGAATGGTGATTGAACGCCCACGCAGACGTTGGCCATAACGTCCCACGACAAGATTGCTCATAAAAATCTCTCCTGACCTTAGAAAGTAAACAAATCATAACATAAAAATAAAATATAAAAGAAAGAATGTGAATACAAGCGGCACTTATTTATTCGGTACCTATTAAATTATTAAAATACTTACTTATTTTTCACATAATAATTCCCGTGTGTTATAATAATGTTTTGAGAGGATATTTACTGACCAATACAGTCATAGGCCTGGGCCCCAATTCTATTGATTAACAACGTCAATCATTTGTCAATCGTCATTATAACCGCTGCGTTTTGTTTCGTTCTCCAAAATGACAGTATGTAATTTGTTTGAAAACGTCACCACAACAGAGTCGTTGGTCATCACATCATAGATTAGGAAACAAAAAGAAGTCTAGGTTATAATCAGTGATCGGAATTAGGCGGGCTAAAATACCTAATGTTCGAAAAATAACAGAGACAAATAGAGACGCCTTAGGACTAAATATTTTTCAGCCCAATTATTTCCGTTTTCGGGACATTACTAAAGAACATCTAACATTAAGGTGAATCAATTTTTTACCTGAGTTAATAACAAAAACTAAAATGTAAGCTATAAGATAAAAAACTTTTTTCCGTCGGTTAAATAGAAAAATTATTTGAATTAGTTCTCTATTATTAACATTAATTTTAAATGTACGTACTCACTGCGAAAATCGTTCCAACATTCGGCCCAATTGGGCCGAATAAAATTCTTGTAGAAAGGAAATCTCCCCTTTTTTGCCTCTGTTCTTTGAACTTTAGGTATTTTAGCACGCCTAATTCCGATCACTGGTTATAATATTATAATGATGACGTTTTGCTTTGGTTGATAAAAAGTAAAATCACTCCCTTTTCTTTCTTTCATTTATCAACTTTTCTTGCTACGAGTAACAACACAAGTTCTCAAAAGTTCGATACTCACACGCTTAATGAAACCGCTTGAGAGCTGCATATGCAAAAGCACATCAACGCCATCGGGCTGGAAACATCTGAGTGGTCTCTGAAGCTCAAAATAATATCTACGTTGCACGCCCCAGTTACCCGCCCGGAAGATCCTCCGTTCATTCAGAAAAGGCTTGGTCGGAGTAAGGGGGGGTAGCACTTGGGACTAACAGTGAACGCAAATAAATAGGGACTAATTTAAGACAAAAAACATTTTTACAAATGCATCATCGTATAGCTAGGTCACAGACCGCTCTTTGGTAGTGTTGTTTAGATAAACCTCTGGTTAGCGTTATCTCTGAAACTACCTGTCGGATTTTAAAAAATATTTATTGAAGAAGGTCAAGGCTAAGGAAGAAGGCCATAGGCTATTCAAGACAAAGGCTAGTGAAACCGCCGGGCACAGCTAGTTAGCCGACATAATTCGAGATACAATTGTTTAGAAAGCGCAACCGAACATTATTATGTGCATTTAAATTATCCTGATTATAAGGTGTCAACTTTACAATGTCAAAATATTCAAATTAACAGTAGGTAGTTTACTCTCGAGTAAAAACTTTATCCAGTTTGGTCGAATCCAGCCTAAAAGCGCCTGTAGACGTCCGTTTTTTTCGCCGGACAACCAACGAACCGTCAATACACGAAATCCATATGAACGGCATAAATTGTTCGCCGGACCGATATCTGGCGCGTACACACGTTCATTACGTGCCATACCTACACCACCGCGAATCCGGGTGAAAAACACGGTCCGTTGTCCGGCGACAAAAACGGACGTCTACAAGCGCGGTAGGTAAGACATAATAATATGGTGAATATACTCTTTGACGTCATTCGTGAGTATCTGCTTTGTAAATTATCGGGTATTTCTGCATCGGTGAATCTTTTCTGATTCGTGAATCAATAGTTGTTGGTGTACAGTCACCATCAAAAATAATAAACTTCAGCAGTGCGATTCTGACTTCCGAAAATGCATCCGATTCGTTGATTTTCTTTGGAAAGTTGACGTTTTTTTAGCGAAGAAACGTCAGTTTCCGAATTCGGAATACATTCCGAGAAGGTCTGAATTGCGCCTCAGATCTAACAGTTTCAGATTTTTTATAGCTTTGAAAACGTTTTATTTTCGAATCGTTGATTGTCACACAATTATAAGAGCGATGTGGTTTCTAAGTTTTTTCTAAAAACTTAAATGTTTTCTGTGGCTGTGACCGAATAAATAATTCACTTCTCAAATCACGACGCGACGTCATAAGAAGTAATGACAAATTAAATACTTAAAACTGTTTATATTCTTATCATTCGTTTTTAGTGCAAGTATTTTCTGAAGTTGGTTATAATTTTTTTTTCATTTTTTTTTTTTATTTACTTATATTACAAAAGTGTGTATATCATAATTCATTATTGACTGCTTGCTATCACCCACTGCTGGGTATAAGCCTTCTCAAACGTCATTTCGCTCGATTCTATTCATGGCAACAATGTTATCCAACAGGTAAAATACTTAAGTATGAAATATAAATAAATAATTATTATCTTGGCAGTGATGAAGTTGGAATTACAAGCACATTTTGTATTTCCGTGGCGGGTGTCAGGTCGGTTGCTGTGCCTTCGATTAATTTCCGTCGCAACGACCCCAATGTTTTGAAACGGGTAATGTTATGGTTCAAATATCCAATTGTATTCTCAGAAGTCATGGAAATACAAATACTTAATAGTTAAAATCTTATTCTGAATTTCACTCTACAATAGGTACAGCAACAAAAGTTGATATTGGTACCTACATTTTAAGTTTTTATATTCAAAATTTAGCTTTTGATCATAATTTTGATAAAGAAAGTGACGTTGATTGTCTTACTATTTAAAAATAAAAATAACTGTTTGCTTAATGATCCGATGAATAATGTTTTAAGTTTAGGATCTGTCACTTACTTTTGTCGATGATCGTACCTCTGTGCTCCCTCGAATTTCCCGACAATTCTTGAGACAACATCAAAAGGATACATTTAGGTACATACATTCACTTCCCTTCATTCGTAAATCTTTATATAAGAACCAATAAAAACCTCGGTATTCGTACCTACCTATGTTTCTCTTGTTCTCTTTCTAAATGGCTTGACCGATTTTGATTATTTTTAACTTATGAGGCCACCTGGATGGTTTTTAGCTAAAATTGAACTCGGTATGTAATGTTGCTTTGCAGCTATCGAGACTGGATTTTGTACGTTTCTGTCAAAATTTAAGGTCAAATAAACGGGACAGCACAACATCTACCAGGGAGGCTAAAATGGCCGCTACGCAATTCCTGTTATAAATCATATTATTGTACGTAGTTATGTTTTTTCTTTGTCACTCTCATACCTATGAAAACAGGAGAGTACGAGTGAGAGATGTATGATTCAGCTAAAGTAGACTTATTAGACCCGCTGGTCCACCAAATTACTTCTATAAAAAACATAATTACAATATTCGTAGCCAAGTACTACGAATAAGCTACGAATTTCGTAGCGCTTTAAAAACCTTTTAGATTTTGCAACTAACTTGTTAGTTTTTGTGACCCAGAGAGAACATTTCAAACTCCGAGCAAAAATTGTTGAAAACAAATTAACAGCTTTAGATTAGATTTAGAGCAAGAGCCACGAACATTTCTAATTTACCAACCGTATTTTTTATAAGTACTTATTTTTGAAACAACATTCTTTATTTGTAAAGTCAACTACACTAAAAATTCTGATTGTTTTTCATTGTCGTGACAAGCTCATGTTTTCAATTCATTGAACTCTTTGTAAGTAACAAATAAACAAGGTGTATTGGTCCACTTCTTGATAATTTGAATATTCAATTCTATTGTGTCCGTCTCTATAAATACTAGGGATTTAGAAAAATAAATTAGTTTAATAAAAGTATCAGTGAAAGTAACATTCGGATCAGTTTGTGAATCAAAATTTTATAGGAGGTAAGAAATGAGATTTTTTTTTTTTGATAAATAAGTTCATAACTTCAACCGTAAAATATTCGAATAGTCTAGCTATAGTCGTATTGCTCATTATACGGACTAAAAGTGAAGGAAAGAATGTCATTTTTCCTTCAATTTTGACATAAATCGTATCAAAACTAATCAAAATTGAAGGAAAAATGACATTTTTTCCTTCACTTTTAGTCCGTATAATGAGCAATACGACTTATAGAAAATAATTAAGTATTACAAAAACTAGATACGGGTTCCCAATAAAGGCATCCTATCCTACTAATATCCTACTAATATTATAAAGGCGAAAGTCCGTGTGTGTGTGTGTGTGAATGTTTGTTGCCACGTATCTCCGTAACTACTGAACCGATTTGGCTGAAATTTGAAACATAGATAGATAATGACCGGGAATAGGACATACTTTTTATTCCGAAAAAATGCACGGTTCTCGTGGGATAAACAAAATAGTAGTCCACGCGGGCTAAGCCGCGGGCGTCAGCTAGTAAGTAATAAAGTTCAAAAAGACATTCATTAGGTTACATATATTTAAATGTGTGTCACCCTGCTCTACTTAACTACGTTATTTGAATCTATCCATCGCCTTTGTTTCTGTTGAGCGAAGGCCTTAGTTTATGAACTTTAGCACCAATTCGATAAATTTCACGTCACATAAAGTTGCTACCGAACCCGGCCATCTAAACTGTGCGAGCAATTCATGTTCAATTTATTACAGCTTGTAGATATTATTTATTAACCGAGTTTCAAACTTACGGAACAAGTTTGCTATAAAAACATCGAGTGGGTTTCCTCTTCATTATTAATTCATTTGAATTTTTAATTAATGTTTCTGAGCTTTCAACGAGTCTATGAAACAGGGAACGGCGAGGTAGGTTTATCTAATTACTATGCAATTCTTTGTAGGTCTGTAAAATATTTCACTTCTCTGGCTTGCTTAATGAAATAAAGAATGAAACAGCGTCTAATTAAAAAGCACCATTTTGTTTGACGCTGGCCATAAACTTTTTAGTGCCGGTACGTGTAACTTAAACATTTTCTGGTCGCTTTGTTCACACTTTGTTTCTATCCGCTATAGAATACCCTAACCTACGTGCTTTAGTAATGCAGTCGTTCGTGATCCTATTTTTAATAAAAATAGGATCACGAACGACTGCATTACTAAAGCACGCTAAAAATTCTCTCAGATCTAGATCCTTTGAAAATGTCTAAAGGCGTCTTCTAGGAAGCGTTCTACGAAATGTAAGCAGTAGAAAATGCTCTCAATTCTTAGAACTTAGCCTTATATATTCAAATAGGTGATTACATACTAAGCGCCGTTTACATGGTGCGAGTTCTTTGCCTCGAAGATGCAAAACTCGCACCATGACAATTCAGGGACAGGCGATTATCGACCACGTATGATGTCAATGTTTAGTTTACTTACATTGTAAATTTTTACATTTTCTTTCGATTATCGTATCTTCGAGGCAAGAAACTCGCGCTTCGTAAACGGCGCATTAGAATATAAAGAATAAAAGAATACGCATTTATATTAAGTACTTATTCCGAAATGGAAAATTAATTGATACATGCCTGGTTTTGAACTCACGATCAGCAATGTATCCAATTCGATGATTTTCTTCGGAAAGTTGACGTTTTTCAGTGAAGAAACGACACTTTCCAATTCCGGAATACTTACATTCCGAGGAGATTTGAATCGCACTGCAGATCGAAAGTCGAGGCACTATCCATCTCGGCCAGCACGGCTCTTTGTCAAGTGTTTTAATGTTTTCTTTCTTTTAAAAATTACCTTTTTTATTTCCAGAATATGCCTCCTCAAGTGGACCCGGTAGTCAGCGGGGTGCTCTTTGAAACAGACGGCCAGACTTCTGACCTCGGTCTCGACAAAGACGTGTCGGTGCTGAAAAAAGCAACACCAAGAAAGCATGAGCTCGTCTGGTTCAATATCCTCTGGTTTCTCTACCTACACATTGGATCCGTGTATGGACTCTACCTGGTGTTTACTTCAGCTAAATGGCAGACTAATGTTTTTGGTGAGTCTAGCTGTATCTCAGCGTGATCATCATCGTAAAAAATTACCTATAGGAAAGCTACACTGATTTTTTTGTTTTTGGAATTGGGATATGAATTCTCGTTATATGTGAGAAGCTCACTTTTAGAGCTGAAACAAACCAAAAACCTTCTCAAAAAACTTCAGAAACAAAGATTTGTTGTGTAAATTGTACCTACACCACAAATGTTGAACATTTACTAAAATTATGAACATGATTTTGGCAATGCTTTGTCTGATAACTATACCTATTTATAGAAAAAGTATTGATAGGTACTTACAGCAATTTATAAAGTTCTTACCAATATAAAAAAAACACCCGTATTCGCAATCAATTCAAATAATTTTATAAATCGAAACTCTGTATCAACTTTTATTGCTGACTGTACATAATTTAAAAACATCTAGCATACATACCTACAAAAGACCATCATCGTTCTGCAAGCACGTTTTATCCACAGCGAGGTATAGGGCAAATCATCATCATTATCATCTTCCCCTTGTTCCACATCACGTGGGGTCGGCTCAACATGCATGTGGCTGATAGAGAGAAATGGAAGAAGAATACAAGTGAAGAATTTATTTGATTTTTATAGCTTTTGCCGTCCATCTGATGTGTGCCATTGGTATCGGTGCCGGATCGCATCGTCTCTGGACTCACAGATGCTATAAGGCCAAAACTCCTCTGCGTACTCTCCTCATGATCTGGCAGACCATGGGCTTTCAGGTACCCGGTTGATATTATCTTTGTTCATAATGCAAGCAAACTTGCTTGAAGTATCAAGTTTAAGACCTAGTTATGTAAGTTCGTGTGAGCCCAACTCTGGTGATAAAGTTTTTAGGCTGCCCGCCTGAAGCCTTCCGTCATGACAAGTAAATATATTATGTAGTAAAGTTCAAGCATGACATGCACTGTAGAAATATAAAAAATCATCACGTTTAAGAAAGCAATTACTTAGTAATTCAGCGCATGACTCAGACCCAATTCCTGGTTTTTATGGCACAAAAAATCTAATAGCTGACATTTTAACCTACCTCTTCTCTGGCATTGATCGGGATCATCAGGATAAAGCCTTACAATAAAACAAATGTTTACTAAGAAACTGAATATTCAGGAGGTCTTTAAAATAACAATTTTCGCGAGGAAAATTAATTTCTCAGCAGCTGCTTGTGGGCGGATGTTTTCATCAATCATTGCTCGGCTTTCTTCGTTTTATTAATCACGCCATTGTAACATTTTTCTATCAAATTGTTGGTAATATTTAGATTAGATTGATGTTGAAAAATTATTCTTGCCAATTAGCATAACATTGAAATGTTGGAACAGACGGCCTAATCGAAAGATTGAATAATGTGATTACCTACTTTTTGGAGCGGGGAAAAGAACATCTGTTTTTGGTAAAGCTATATTTATAGGCTTCTATAAAACTTTTGTTTTAGCTTTTCACACAATTAATCGCCCGCCCTTGCAACCTACTTTGCTCTTTTGCAGCAATCCGACAACAATCATCAACCTTAAAAACGATCATATTTTATTCTAGCAGTTCCAAAATGGATTTATACATAAAATCACGCCTCTTTCCCATATGGGTAGACAGATACCATGGATTTCCACTTGCTACGATCCTGACACCTTCGCCTCATTCACTCTTACTCTTTACATTGATTTATAATGCTTCTTGAAAAAAAAACTTTTCCAAGATTACTAAATTACAGGCAAATATAAGATAGGCCGATATTATTTAGGACTCATATATTTATCAGTTAGGTTAATGATACTTTTTCCAGGACTCAATCTTTGAATGGGCTCGCGACCACCGCACGCACCACAAATACGCCGATACGGACGCAGACCCACACAACGCGGAGCGAGGGTTATTCTTCTCACACATGGGCTGGCTATGCTGCAAGAAGAGTCCCGAGGTCATCGAGGGCGGCAAGAGGATCGACCTTAGTGATCTATACGAGGACCCTGTGGTTATGTTCCAGAGAAAGTGAGTCTGTTATATTACCATGATATAGCAATATTTAAAAAAATAATGGACATTTCACACTGCATCATCTAGCCCCAAGTTAAGCAGAGTTTGTGTTATGGGAACTACATGACTAGTACAATTATACTTATTTACTTTTTTTGTAAATACATGCATACTACCAAAGACTTTGCATACTACACATAGAAAAACACCCAGAATTATCTAGGCAATCTATACGTACCGCCACCATTCTTTCACTTTCATTGGTTTAATCAAGAGCAAATACACGGTCATTACGACACGTGTGAAGTAGAAAAAGTTTTATGAAAGAAAACAGAAGTTCCAAAATTTTAGTATTGTATACTTGTTAATTAAATATAAAATCAAAATCAAATACCTATACGAATGTAGGTAAAACATTTATAAGGAATAGTTTTCCACTTCATAAAATTAAACATTCTCTCTAATCTAATGTCCTATTCCACCACTTGTCCTATTCCAGACATTACCTAAAGCTGATGCCAATTCTCTGCTTCGTGCTCCCGACGGTTTTGCCAGTCTATCTCTGGGGAGAGACGTGGACAAACGCTTTCTTCATTCCCACGATCCTGCGGTACACTTGTGGCATCAACGTTGTTTGGAGTGTTAACAGCTTTGCGCATCATTTTGGATACAGGCCGTATGACAAGTAAGTTTGATTTAGACAAAAACATTATTATTCGTTATTCGTAAGAAAAACACTCGATTCTGCCGAGAAAAGTTAGTTAAGTATTCATTTTTGCAACATTTATCTAGTCGAGGTAATGGAATAAATAAAAATCAACGTTTCGTAGACCAGCTACGTCGTAGCGCTCGTAGCAGTAAATGTGCCGAATTTTTAAATATAGAAAATCTATTGCTAAAACTCTATTGGAAGGAAAACTTATTTTCTGCTCTCACTTTGTTTGTTCAAATGGACATATTTTTTGTAGGAAGTTCATTCACCTATCGTCAAAAAAGGATTAATTTATTTTGATCAACATTAATTCAATTGGCATGACATGACTAGCGCATTAATAATGCATCAACGGTCAATACCATCCACATATAATTGCATTATTAATTATCCATTGTCTACACAAAAATCCCTGGAATTTATTAAATTCAGTTACTCGGAATTGGAATATGATGTCCTAATGCATAAAATAATTATATAATTGAATAAAGGGCTTATGGACCTTTGCCAAGCAGAGGGACGACATAAGTTAATATTAAACAATCTAATACCTTGCATAATGATAAAAAATAATTATCAGTCTTATTCCAAACTAAAATATCTATACGGACACAATAACATTCATATAAAATAGTACGTTTATTTAATTAGTACTTATGTATGTGTTACGAATTTACGATACGATCTCGTCACCTTTGACGAAAATTGTAGGGATTCAGCGAAAGATAGAGACGGTTGGAAGAATTTGGGGAATACCTTTGCCCAGCAGAGGGACGAAAAAGTAGGTGTTTATTATGTTAACCTAACATTCTGAAGTCTTTAATCTATTCAGGTCATTAAACCCGAGAGAGAACATCGGCGTGTGGCTGATCTGCGTGGAAGGTTTCCACAACTACCACCACACGTTCCCGTGGGACTACCGCGCGACTGAGAACCCACTCTTTAACATGCTGACTCCTACCATCATGTTTATTGACGCTATGGCTCTGGTAAGTTCCCATCTTCGAGGTTATTGTATTATGTAAACACTATAAACGGGATATTTACCATGTTTTTTGGATTCTTACTAATAACTTCAGTTTACCGTGATCATGGCGCATGCAACTGTGCCGAAATATCGGGAGACTCGAAAATCCAAAAATCATGGTAAATACCCCGTTTATAGTGTTTACAATGTTAACAACCATGATAGTTTCAAAAGTTTAATTGTATATGCACTACCATTATATACTCACATGAGCTTAAAGTTTAACGCGTTCAGCCAGCGTACTTTTTACATTACGTGAACTATAACTGACTGTAGGTACCTACTCGTAGGAGTCATAGGTAGTTACGACGAAAAATTTAGTTAGGTGAAAGTAGCTAAGTATTATACATTTCGTCGCAACCGAGTTACTTTGGTCCCAGCGGAACAATACTTTTTCATGTTTCCAAATTGCTGTATTATAAACAAATTATCCTAATTACGACTAGTATTGTTTAGAACTGTATATTTTCTTCAGATTGGCCAAGCTTACGACCTCAAGACTGTGTCGCCTGAAATTATAAAGCAGCGTACACACCGAACCGGTGACGGCACGCACCAACTCTGGGGCTGGGACGACCCTGAGTTCACCGAGAAGCTAAAGGAGAAATATGGAAAAGTTAGCAGCAACAGCGACAGAAAGACTGCATAGATTATAAATACTTACTTACTGTTATTTTTAATTAGCTTAGCAAAGTTATAGTGAAACAGGTAGGTCTATCAGGCCTATCATGCAGAAAGGCAGGCAGATACGTAAATAAGTCTTCGAAAGTTGTAAAATCGTCATTTTTATCTGCTCAGAATCTACAAAAATAAATGCCTTGCTCTATCGTACTTTACGTGTCCTGTTATTTAATTTTTCTTATCTAAGTATCCATACCTTAGTTCAGCCGTGTTACCGAATGTAAGTAGGTACCACGGCTCGTATTATGCACTTTGACAAAAGTTTTATTACGCAGTGAAACATTATATATAAATACATAAGGAAACCGGGGCGCGGCGGGCGGGGCGGTTCAGTCAAAAGTTAAAGTTAAAGATTATTATATATTCAATGGGCGTTTTTCCACTCACCAGCACGGCACCGGCCCGGCTGCTGGGGAAGCAAAAGACACAGGATACGTGTACTTATGAGTTTTTTTTTTCAGGGCCACTTAGGGGAATTCTGAAACCGTGGAGTTATCGGAAAGTCATGTTATGAGTTACGTAACGGGCTCGATTTAAAAAAAATGAGATCTGCATTAAAAAAAATAAGTAGGTACCTAGGTACTTACCTACTTATTTAACCTATTCTTTTTAGTTTTTGGCTTTTTTGTTTGATAAGTAGGAGCATTATTCAGTCCCAAGCGTTTTGTCATCCATCCAAGCAATCTGATTTTAATTGATTTTTAAATTTGCTTATTGAAAAGTTTTGCACTTTGCTTGGGACTTTTTTGTTAGAGAAGCGTCGCTGGGAACAAATTATCGGACGCGGCTGACGGACGCGGCTGACAGCCGTGACTGAATAGGTATCTGGATATAGAACGAACATAGAACTGTGCACATTATCTGACGAAAGTCGCGGACGCGTCCTTGGACCTTCAGACGTCCGAAGGCAATCTGGCCCGCTGGGTGTTCGGACGGTGTGCACACTTATCAGTCGCGACTGTCAGCCGCGTCCGATAATTTGTTCCCAGCTTTAATCGATAAGTAGGTACTAATTATACCAACTAACAATATTTCTACCTCCCTAAAGAGGTATTTAACTGCACCTGCATGCACCTAGAGTAGCTTAGGTACTTCCACCAACTTACTGGCCAAATAAATTGAAACAAAGCTTAAACTCTTAGGGTAGGTAGTTCGATCGCAGCTGGTACCGCCATAAGCGATAAGCGAAAATCAATATCGGGCTCCTCCATTAGCGAGGTGCTTCGCGAGGTGTAATTATAAAATTCAATCATGTGCTGCTTACTAGCAACTACGATAGGTAGAGGTTGAGGTTTACTACCTCCTTTCAGTTTCACTTATGTAATGTAGGTAATAGATAATTTTGTAAGAATGTATGTAGGTACCTAGGTAGGTATAGGTACTTATCCAAAAAAGGTCAATAAGTTTTCATCGGCTTTTTTTAAATAAGTACTTATCTACCTAGGTGGGTACCTAGTTAATAGTGTACCTAACTATAATAGGTAGCTACCTACCTTAAATTTGCATAAGTAGGTACCTAAATACCTATGTGGACTTTGGTACCTACCTACTAGGTACTACCTAATAAGTCATATTGTAACTTAGGTAGATAGGTAGGTACCTATATAAGTAGGTACAAAAAAACACCCTGTAGGTACTGTAGGCAGACATACCTACCTACAAATAATTTTTTTAATGGGACCACTTTAGAGATAGATCGTTTGACTATATTATTATTCTTACTGCCTATGTAAGGTATACTTACATGATAATAAAGGTAGGTAGGTAGGCATTTATGTAGGTACCTAACACATGCAAAAAAGCAATGAAGTGATTAGGTATAAAACTAGTACCTAGGTAATCGGAATCGGATATGTACATTTTTGGAAGTCTGAATCGCATTGCAGGAGCTATGATGTAACAGACAGAACCTTGAGATGGCCCCTAAAACACTTCGTATCGCTTCTCTTTCTTTCATCATCGGTACCTATAGTCGTATTGCTCATTATACGGACTAAAATTGAAGGAAAAAATGTCATTTTTCCTTCAATTTTGATTAGTTTTGATACGTTTTATGTCAAAATTGAAGGAAAAATGACATTTTTTCCTTCACTTTAGTCCGTATAATGAGCAATACCACTATAATCCTTTGTTGTTCTGACTCTTCTGTTCTGACTTACATAATCGTCATTGAACTCTACATTAGGGGAAGGTCGTTACCCCTCGTACGGTTTTTACGTTTTATTTTTTTTTATCTCGAATATTTCATTGGGAAGTGAACTAATTGCATATACTACTAGTATATATATCTGAGCTTAAAATAAAATAAAAATCAGATGATTATAACTCATATTCAATGCCCAATGATGATTTAAACACCAATCGGGAATTCGTACGAATGTGCCCCATGTGTGGGGTAGTTTCGTACAGTGTCGGGGGTACCTTCGTACACTATGGGGTACCTTCGTACAGTGCGATAAAAACTGTAAATAGAATTAACTTTTTTTTTATTTTGACAGTAAATAATATTTACTAAATTACCGAAAATCAATAACTTTTCTTCAAGTCAACAAAAATTTAAGTTTTATCTTCTTGTTACCAAAAATTCAATGACTTTTTGTCTAGTCTCCAAATATTAAATTATTTTTATTTTACTCAACAAAAACTTTTTTGAAATTAATTATTTTGTACGTTCATAAATTCTAGCTAATACAAATCAAATCTAAAAAAGAGATTAATCAATTTTTGAAATATTTGATGCAGATTATATCATCGCCAAGTAGCCGTTTAGATGAGGACCCTGTTAATAACCAATAAAACTTGAGAAGACGACAGTGTTTATCCACGTTTGGTTACGTGTCTTCTTCGGATTATAATTTTGCACCATTTTTTTTTTTTAAAACCATATATTAAGTAGGTAGGTCCTATAAAATAAACATAAACACGTCGGTCATATGCGTACGAATGTGCCCCACCTGGTTTTGTACGAATGTGCCCCTTAGCCACATAATAATTAAATAAAACCTGTTTTAATATCAATATGAAAACTTGATTAATTTGTTATTAAAAACATATCTTTAGCATGTTTTATAGTTACTGGAAAAAAACTGCGTAGGAAAACATATTATTAGTAGTGTAAAAATTCACGAAAACTTTGATGAAAAAATTACTTACCGTGCGCGAAAACACTATGCTGCCTGTCACTTCGCTCTCACCGATGGGATTGGCACGAAACTACTTTCACGTATTGGCTGCTATGCCACCTAAGCACACATGCAAAAGAAATGTCCGCGGGTCTTTTCGTTTGTGTTTTATAAGCACTGTACGAATGTGCCTGCCGTACGAATGGTGACGATCTTCCCCTACTCTACTACACTACACACTTTTCTGTTTTCTATATGGCTAGGGGGCTGGGGGGCTGGTTGGTTATTTTATTTGAATTTAGCGCTCATTTTCTCGGAAAAACACTTTTCTTAAAAATGACGTCACAATGTGGCATCTAAAAGTCAGTGCCAGGTGGCAGTGATGTCAGTCAATGTCAGATAGAAATTATTGATTTGACATTGACACATTCATTCATTTCATTCGTATTTTCGTAATTTCATTTGTTGTTGTGATTCGTCTGGCTTTATTTTGTTTTGGAAAAGTTAAAAATACAATAAAGAACAATACTAGGAAAAGAAAGCCAAAGAACTATAGCTGTTTTTTATAGAATATCAGTGAGCTGTGTGGTGTAAGGTTTCATTCATTTCTATGCTATTTAGAATTAAACATTTGTCTTGGCTTGCTTATATTGAATCCGCCCGTTGATTGTGTAATAAAAAATAGTTAAGATCAACACAAGAACATCAAGAATGTTATCTTCTTTGATAAAAGAGCACCAGGCCAAACAAGCAGCTAAGCGCGTCGTACAAGGTAACTTAAAATGGATCATTATATTGCTTTGAATATTCTATAAAAATATTAAAAATAATTTTCTAAAGATCAATCACTTTATTTTACAGAACAAAAACGCAAGGAATGTATAGCAGCAGCTAATGATTTAACACAAGCGCTTGTAGACCACCTAAATGTAGGGTAAGTTTCATTAAACACCCATTCCTTGCAAACACAATTTTATAGTAGATTTAAGATATCCCTGATTCAATTTGTAGGTATAGGTAGGTACTCAATCAATAGTCGGTTGCGCTTGTATTGAAAATTCATAAATTTTATGTTTAGTTTTATATCCAGCGTGATAAGGGCATTGGAGATGACCATGATTATGAGTTTTGCAGTTTCCATTATTTTATTTTTGTATAAGAATTTTGTAATACTAGGTACCTACTAATAAAAAATATATTAGTAAGTAGGTACCTATTTCATTATACTTTAGCTTTCGCTTTGGATTATTCTGTAAAGATAATTTATAGTAAAATAAATAATTGACTAATTGACTAATTTAGGTAAGTAGAGATAATTTTTGTCTCAATTGCAGAGTTGCTCAAGCATATTTAAATCAAAAGAAACTAGATGCAGAAGCAAAATTGTTACATCAAGGTGCAATCAACTTCGCCAAACAGACACAACAGTGGCTAGCTTTAGTGGAAAACTTCAGCAGCTCATTGAAAGAAATAGGGGATGTAGAAAACTGGGCCCGAAGCATCGAGAATGATATGAAGATCATTACAGATACATTGGAGAAAGCTTATGAAACAACTCGGGAACAAGCCACTAGCAGCCAATAAATAAATCTAATATCATCATTACTGATTTGTTTCATTTCAAATTCATATTGAGTGGGACTTGATTAAATGAAATCAATAAAAAGGACTTAGGTACCTATTGATTTTTATACATATTTTATACATATTATGTATAAAAATCAATACCTAAGTCCTTAACGTCCTAAGTGTGGGAATCATTAGGGTGAAAGCACCAGTGCTCGACACTTTAAGGGAAGTGTGTGACTAAAATTTGAAATAATTTCGTTATTTTTACTACTATATCTACAGCAGTTAGTCCAAATGATAAATAATATATTCAAGAAAGGTTAGGTAGCAAGTTTTTTCACATTAAAGCTATATGTTTTTAATCAGAAGACGAAAACCAAAATACCTACCGAATCTCCAGTAATGAACACCAATAATCCAGTGATAAACAGTGATAAATCACCAGTTATCGACACTCCAGTTATGAACACCCAGTAAGGAACAAGCACAAAACATGCAATAACTAACATTATTTAAACTACCTACCGGAAGGGAGTGACTTGCCCTGCAGTGAGACAGCGACTGCTAATTTTATTAATAATAAATAATAATAATTAATCCGTATAATAATGATAATGTATTTTGCTGAGTTAGTTATGGGTGCATTTATGTTCATAACTCCGACGATCCTCAACATATCCTCACCAAATTTTTGTGGTACCAATCGGAAAGTATACCCTTACAAACAAAAAAAGAATTTTCCAAATTGCTCCAGGCGTCTTTGAGTAATCGGGGAACATACATAAAAAAAGAACAAAAAAAAAATAGATTCCGACGAATTGAGAACCTCTTCCTTTTTTTGGTTAAAAACTAGACAAGTCAGCCATGAGAAACATTTTATTATAATTAATAATCCATTTGTTCGAGTGTGTAGTTTTTTCTGGGAGGCATCTGAAACCAACTCCAGTAATGAACACTTATTTTACCCAGTGTTCGACACATGTTCTTTATTGGAGAACATGTATCAATCGGTGAATTTCAAACATTAACGTAATCAGTTCGTGAATTAGACTTAAATTTGGTTAAAAACTAAGAAAGTACGTAAAATAATAAGTATGGACACCTGTCGATTTCTGGAGAAGGTGAATTTTGCTGAACCAGTAATGAACATCGACTATAAAATAAAATTGAAGATGCGTAGGTGCGCTACTGATATAAAATTAAATCCAGAATAATATAACCTTTCCATAAAATCAATCGAAATTCGAATAAATTGAATAATTCCAAAAATACTGGCAATAATATAGACTTAACTTCTTAGTAATTTCGTTAGTAAAAGTGTATTTTGTTTCAGCAGCGCACCAACACACAAATTTTTCTTCAATAACTTGAAAACTAAATGGCCGATTTTCGTGACGTTTTCAGGAATAACAACTGGAAATGTGTTGTCTACGGTTTTGTGTTTCTACCATAGATATATTCAACCTAAATCTTATTATAAGCCAATTAAAAAAAAAATGTCGAACACTGGTGCTTGTTCATTACTGGTGCCACCACCCTACTCACCGTACCTCTATTAGGTAATTAGCCAGGTCATCCCCACGCATAGGTAAAAGCGTCCGTTCCACCTAGTTACATTGTAGTTACATTGATGTAACTAGCTGGACATTTTTATTCCAAGTAGTGACATTATTTAAAAATGTAACTTTAACGTAACTAATGAGACTTTTTTGTTCCACCTAGTTACATCGTAGATAGGTACCATCGTAGGTTCAAAAGATATATTAGTTAGCTCTTGTGAGTCATGTACTCCTAGTACTTTCATGCTCATGGCAACCAACGTTTTAATGAACTTACTTAATGAAAACACAGTTTTTAACGAACGATAATATAATAAAATACTAAAGCAAAGGGAAGATGGCATTGTAATTGCTTTGCGTTGAACCTATGATCAGGAGATATACCAATTATTATTAAGAACTTAAAAAAGCCAAGATTTTGTCGAGAAAATGATTGATTGTTATATCTCCTGACAATAATCGATGACTTCGTTATCATTAAGTTCATTAAGATGTTGGTTGCCATGAGCATGAAAGTACTAGGAGTACATGACTCACGAGAGCTAACTAATATATCTTTTGAACCTACGATTGTACCTATCTACGATGTAACTAGGTGGAACAAAAAAGTCTCATTAGTTACGTTAAAGTTACATTTTTAAATAATGTAACTACTTGGAATAAAAATGTCCAGCTAGTTACATCAATGTAACTACAATGTAACTAGGTGGAACGGACGGGTAAAAGACCTTTCGAATGTTTGCGAGGGATGATGGTAGGCAGGTATCTTGGATCATAATAAATGATCTAGCTAAGGTATAAAGGTATGAATTGTTCAGTGGGATGTCTATGAATTAAAATTATAATAGGGATGTATTTTTTTTATGTGTGATCTCATTAAATCAGATGAGCTATGAGAGGCAAGTGGCAACCCTGTTATAAACTTATAACAAATATTTTAATTGGAGCATGTCGAATTTAAAAGAAGCTGAAATAGTATATTTCAGTACAAGTTCGGAAAGGCTGTCATTGCAAAGAGTTCCGACAAATGTCTACCCGAGCCGAGGCGCAGCGAAGGCGAGGGTTGACAGTCGGAACAAGTTGCAATGACGGTTCCGAACGTGTACTGAACGACTATTTTTAATACAGTTGCGAAAAAATGAAGCAATCAAGAAGCAATTTAATCTAGAAAATGGCGCCAAAACCGTATAAGAAGAGATATTTTTTTTCACCGATTCTGGTAGGCAAAGGGAACTATGCCCATACAGCCAAGTCTTCAGTAGAATTTTTTTATTGATATGAAATGAAATGAAAATGAAATTTAATGAGATGAAATGAAATGAAACCTAACCTAACTCATTCAATCAAATCATTAAATCTGATATAGAAACAAATTAGTAGCTTCTTTTTAGAAATATACGTATTTGCATGAATCATAAAAACTTCTATGATTTTTTTTAGTAAAAACTTCATGGTTGGTTTTTCTTTTTAATAGACATTATTTTGACAGTTGGGAAAGAGAACGCACGAGTGCGGGAAAGGTAAAAAAAAAGCACGAGTGTGTAATAGCCCACTTCCCGAACGCTAAACGTCCCTGCAATACGCCACTTTTTGAGCAACTGTATTAAAAAAATATTTACAATACTTTTGTCTCAAAAGATTCTCATCCTGAACAGTCTTCGTCGAGCTTATTGAACAGTGAACAGTCGATAAAATAACATGACAGCTGTCAATGTCAACATTTTTTATTGTCAAGAACACATGTTCATGTTGTGACAGATTAGAAAAGTGCGGCCTTGAAGAACTGTGTATCTTACATTATTTAATTTAGATTTTGTCTTCAGAATTGCTTTATTACTTACCGTGACGTAAAAACGACGTGCTGATAATTCAAATAAAACTTATGATTAATTTAGTGAAGTTGGTGAGGCCAGTGTTCTTTTGAATGGTGTATTGTGTGGACGTCTTCGAAGTTTCGTACATTTGAACACCACTATTGAAACTGGGTCACTATGTCATCGTCTGATCAATCCATTACGACTATGGACTCTACGCCCAGAGTCCTTTCTATTCAAAGCCATGTGGTACATGGTTATGTGGGAAATAAGAGTGCTGTTTTCCCTCTGCAGGTATATTCTTAATTTACCATTAGCACTTACGAAGCTAATGACCATGAGTCTATTTAGTAGGTCACAACCTTCAAACGTGACCTTTTTATTTATCTTTTGAATTCCTAACACTAACAAGTGTTGTTTTTTTATCTTCTTTATTTTTAATCAGTAGGTATGTGTGTCTATTTTACTTTATCATAGTTTACCTGTCTAGTTGGTATGATTTATTTTATGAGGGTTACAGAGAAGATAAGAAAAGAAAATATTGTCTTAAACTGATGGGAAATTATGCTTTATTTTTATCCGTGGTGTCTGTGATGCAGGCAAACTACTTAGCAGGAATACCAGTTTGGTACTTACCAAACAAACTTCTCGTTTAAGAGGAGGTTGTGGGTTCTCTGCTGCGGTACAAATGCTTGTGTGATCTGCAAATATTTCTCTGGTCTGAGTGTTTTCTATGTATAAATGAATGTATTTACAAAAAATATATATAATATGTTAGTATAACGGTCATGTTAGGTCAGTATTATTATTATGTTCTGTGCCCAAAAGCTCTGCTTACTTTGGGCACAGAACATAATAATAATACTAGATACCTACATACTTTGGAACTAGGCTAGATGTTGCTGTGGGAACAATAAAAATTTATGATCAAAAAACTAATTTAGGAAAGTACCAATATATTTTAAAATCTTGAAGAGTATCTTGTTGGTAAAGTCTTTTCTGTTCAGGTACTGGGTTTTGAAGTAGACTTCATAAACACAGTTCAGTTCTCAACTCACACTGGCTACAAACATATTAAAGGAAACAAAATCAAGGAGGAAGAAATGACGGAGCTCGTCAAAGGTTTAATATTGAATGAAGTGGACTATTACACACACTTCCTCACGGGATATTCAATATCCCCTGAAGCTTTAAAGCAGATTGCCCATATCATCAAGATGTTAAGAGAAAAAAATCCGAAATTATTGTATGGTAAGTTTTGAGGCCTTAAAACCACATAACCTAATAGCGAACATCCAATAGACAGCAAGTGTTTATAAAGTTTACATTGTACAGCCAGTAATTGTGATAAATCAATGAAGAGTAGCCGTTATTATTAAGCAGATTAATATTCTTGAGCTTTCTATTAGCCACACTTAAAAAGCTCCTGTAGCATAAATGCGATTTCTTTCGATTCTGCTCCCATTTTATCTAATCTTAATAAAATAACAAGACAGTTAACTAGTAAATTAATGAGGCTAATGCAGGACCATATTGTCTGTTAAAAATAGTGAGTAGAGTCCTCTGCCTATACCACAGAATACTAGCCTATACCACCTATACCCAGCATTGGGTAGTAAGTAAGTTCGTATGAGCAAGTGGCTAACTTTCGTTTAAGTCGTTAGACTTAAAAGCCGGAACCGATTTAACGTGCCCTCCGAAGCACGGAAGGAATACATCCATGAAGCGCTTGTGGCGTAGCTTTTTATACGTTCTTGATTGGTTGTTGAAGGTTCGCGGTCACAATTTGGATGGGTGACCGCAAGTGGTAAATTACGAGCTGAGCGCTTCCGTGCTTCGGAGGGCACGTTAAATCGGTCCCGGCTTTTAAGTCGTTAAGTCACGACGGAGGCCTTTAGGCGGCCAAAAAACTCCGTCACCAGAGTTGGCCACTTGCTCGTACGAACTTACTTTAGTACATTGTTGTTGTCCTAAAATCACTTGTGATGTTTAACTGAGTTAGGGAATACGGCAACTGGTGGTGCTGTTGTCGAGCTTCAGTTTTTTTTTTTTTAATTTTGCTTTCGAGGTCTGGTAGCAGAACGACATCGGCTCTACCTACCATCCTCTTATAAATTTGATGTATTTTCAGTATGTGATCCCGTAATGGGTGACAATGGACAGATGTACGTGCCGGAAGATATTCTCCCCATCTACCGAGACATAGTCGTGCCCTTAGCAGACATCATCACACCAAACCAGTTCGAAGCGGAACTACTAACGGGTCTCAAGATGAATGACTTAAACGGAGCTCTGATGGTCATAACGAAATTACACGAGAAAGGCGTGAAGACTGTCGTGCTGTCCAGCACAGAACTTGGTGGTGATGATCATATGATCGGTTTAGCTAGCAGTGAAGGTATGTACAAATTGTAGGTATGTACCTACAGTAGGGCCAACGGATCTCGGCGTTCGTGAAGTTAGCCGTTTCGATGCGCAGTGCAACTTTTTCATACAAAATTTTCTACTGCGCAGCGAAAAGCCTGACTTCACGAATGCCTAGATCCGTCGGCCCAACTGTAGGTATAGTTCGCGTTATGTAAAAAGAACGCTGGAAGAAGGTGGAGGGGTGTGTTTTGTCTCATGTTTGCGCATGGGTTAGGTACCTATTTGCAAACATGAGACAAAACACACCCCTCCACTTTCTTCCAGCGTTCTTTTTACATGACGCGACTCATACAACTTATATTTTATTAACACATTCCCTGTCCATGTACTCGCCCAAGGACAGACTTCATCCGGAATACATGTGCATCGCGGGCAACGAACGCGAAAGACTATTTTATGTTTACCTATTTATATTATAAATTCGTATTTAGTGACAAAAATACATTGAAAAATTCCATAAAGTTGTGTTTCTTTCAGGATCATGTTACAGGATCGAGATTCCGAAGAAAGATGCGAGGTTCACGGGCACAGGGGATCTATTCGCCGCTCTATTCCTCGCTTGGTGGCACAAGACCGAGAACAACGTGAAACTTACCCTGGAGAAGACCATAGCTACCCTTCAAGCAATCGTAGCTGACACCTACGATAACGCTAGACGTGAGTAATCTACGTAGTTCTATTTATGTACCTAACGAAAAAGAACGCCAACGGCAAAGATGTCAAAAAACTCCTAGGGAGGTCCCAGACGAATTGCAAAACTTATCAATTAACTAAAAAATCAATTAAACGTCATCTCTATAAAAAAGCGTACTATAAAATATCAGATTACTTGGATGACAAAAATGCCTCTGACTGAACATGCTCCAACTGCGTTTATTTATATTAAAATCACAAAATACCTATTGTATCACAACTATGTCAAACAATTGACGTGTCAAAGTGATCAGCCTACATGATCTTATTGAATAAACAATTTTGAGTTTTGATCCTAGGAGCTTTTTTGCTTTTTTGCGGTCTTCTGAGACCGCACTCAAGCGCGAATCGTGTCTCAAACGATTTTTCAGCTTCAGCCCCCCTAGCATGGCGATTTCCTCTCTACTCTACACTAGACTAGACAACAAATTTTCCTATCTTCCGATCTTGGTCTTTCACGCGAACATAATCATAGCATTATGCTATGACTATGCTCTTACTTATCTCACTTATCTTACTTATTTCCTTACTTATCTTACTTTTCTTACTTATCATCGTACTTATCTTACTCATCTCATCTTATCTCATCTCATGATTAAGATAAGTAAGATGATAGGTAAGAAAATAAGTAAGATAAGTGAGATAAGTAAGATAAGTAAGATAAGTAAGATAAGTAAGTTAAGTAAGTTAAGTAAGATAAGTAAGAAAAGTAAGATAAGTAAGATAAGGAAGATAAGTAAGATAAGTAAGACAAGTAAGATAAGTAGCAAACTACAAACGCGAGGCGAACGCGCGTTTGTAACGCATGGAAGAAAGCTTGTCTAGGTCTCAGGAGGTGTAGACAATTTCGGAAGAAAGTTTATATTCTCGAATGTCAAAATCAGATAAAATTGAACGCCATGCTCGCATCTGTACACTAATCTCATACAAAATCGGACTATGTTGTCTACTCTAGTGTAGAGTAGAGAGGAAATCGCCATGCTTGGCTTGCAGCACTAAATACATAATGAACAGACAGTCAAAAACGAATTCTTTAGGAGCGTAACTCTGCATCTCTCTAGGTGTCACTTAAAGAAAAACCTACAAAGCATGTTTTATTAGGTACTTGTTGTTTCAGGCGCTTTACCAAATGGTGTGATTCCACCGAAGCTGATAGAGTTGAGACTGGTCCAGAACAAGTCTACCATTGAAGACCCCAAAATACAAATAAACGCAGTTCAAATAAACTAGTGGTAAAACTAGAAGACTATGGTAGATTTGAGATAAATCATGGTAAGAAATATTCCTAGAACTATTTAAGAACGCAAAATCTATTGTACATGTTGCGATGTTGTGATTTTGTGATTATCGTTGTTATTTACTAGATAAGACAAATATAGATAGGCAATGATAGTTTACTGTCATTGTGTATTGTATTTAGGGAGTGTCCACATTGCGTTTTTTGCAGCGCGTTTGTATCGATACAAACGCGATTCGAACGCGATGCGAACGCGCAGCCCCCCGCGCAGCCCCTCCCGGTTCGCTTTTGTATGGAAAAATACGCGTTGCGAACGCGCGTTTGTATCGATACAAACGCGCGTTCGCAACGCGTAGCAAAAACGCGCTTCAGAAAACGCAATGTGGACACTCCCTTACATTCAAGACAATAATATACTGACGCATTTATTATACAAATAAGTATCAACATTGGGTTTATAGATGTATAGAACACATATCGCAGATTCTAGTAGAACGAAAGATAAAACAGGTCATCGTTGTAACGTAGATCAGCTTACGTTGGTCAAGCATAATATAAACTGATCTACGCCGAAAATTGGTGGAAACTACGAAAATTTGCACGAAATATCGATTTAGATTTGAAAGGCTCAGTTATTAGGCGAGAGATCAATGGCATGGATTCAGTTTAGAAACATTTTACTTATAAAAAGTTTGATTGATAATAACGAATTATACCTACCTACTTAGTAATACATAAGTACCTACTTACGAAATTATTCTTAAAATGATCATAGTCCCAATAGCAATATTTTTGACCTGTATAGTATGGTAGTGCGTGTGCTTTGTAGTTGTTTGCTAAGCGTCTATTGCTGTAGGTACCTACTTAACAGATGTTTTATTGAAAAGAGGTAGGTAGGTATATAATAAGTTATTTCACGCATTTTTCGAATGCATACATATTATGTTTGGAAAATAATCCTGAATATGGTGTTAAGTATTTTTATTTAAATTTAAAACTTGTCTAAGACCATGTCAGTCCCAACCAAGCAATTAATAATACTGGAGATATGCTATCGGGATTCAATAAAGTTATTACTTACGCGTTTATGTTTAAATGTCGTTTTATGATATAAGGCCCGGAACTCCACTAAAGCGGAGACGAGACGAGAGGAGAGGCTTTGGTGGAGTCCAGGCATAAGGCCCCTAAGGCCCCTACGGCCCCTACTCTTCAGCGTGTCGCCGGTCGCGTCCGCGAGTTGACCATTCACAGCACAGAGAATTTTTAATTTTCGAATTTCTCTGTGCTGTGAATGGTCAACTCGCGGACGCGACCGGCGACACGCTGAAGAGTGAAACAAGCCTTAGTCAGTGCTTATCACGCAACACGAATATAATTCGTTACAGTTCGTTATGTAACGTTATGTAAGTAAGAATATAATATAACGTTTAGAATGATAGGACCATTGATATGATTGTCTTCCATATTGAATAGTTTATTTACTCTGTGATAAATGTTACATTGCAATGTTGTTTTATGCAGAATGGTGTGTAGATTTTAGTTCCTAAGAACACCAAACTGTAGGTATTTTAAATGATTGTTTTACTTAAATTATTTAATTTGCAATATTTTTAACTAAAATGAAATAAAGTTATACAGTTGATAGTTAAGGAGTTTTTATAATGAGGTGCTTATACAGAGATAGATAGGTACATAATATATTTACAGTATTTAATACATACTTACTAGATAGTCATCAAAACCATCATAATAGGAGTTTTTAATATAAAATTTGAAGTTTATCGATTTAAAATAACTGTACAGCCTACATTATTATTCGAGACTTAAAAATGTCAAAAGGAAGGAAAGACTGAGCTCTCATAAACATTGTCATAAAAAACTTGTACTTATAAGTATTTTAAAAACAAAACGAAACATCAAGAGCTCCTATTTTTATTAATAATGAAGGCACCTATAATAAAAACTAGTATAATAAGATGGTACACCCAAAATATAGAATTATAGTACTTCAGTACAACAGCAGCATCTTTAACTACTAGACATGGAGTCAGGTAGATCAAGCAAAACATTCGCATCATTGAGAATCCGATATCCCATGGCACTTTCATCTGAAAGATAAATTAAAAGGAATATATTTATGTGCAGAAACTAAACAACTAGTTACTATTGACATACCTAGGTAACTTTACAAAATACAACCAGTTGAGCCGTCTAACAATCATTGTAAACAACTATATATCCATACAATGAGCCATCTAAGGATCGTTGATAGCAACAATAGCTCAACTACTCATATCTCTATTGTTTTAACCAGAACTATTTTAAGTCTTCGTTTTATTATGAGGGCGATAAAGATCTGAGTCAATGTTTATAGTGCTTGGAATTCAGTCTTAAAATTATATGTTTCAAGACGGATGACTCCGTTTTGATAGTTGTAGGAAACGAACCGACGTCGACGTGCTTGTCTCGAAAAATTCACCATATTCGGACTCCAAATGTATGTAGACCCAAAGCGTTGAAGAAATGAGCAGTTGCTGTAACGAAGGTCCTTTCCACAGAGTCCATGCGAGGTGTGAACAGATCCCTCTGAAATAGAACAAATAGTAATGTTAAGACCCCTCGCAGACTGCGAACTTTTCTATCGGCCGATAGTTTGTTCGGGCTCTTAAATCAGTTTGAAGATGTATGCAAGTGCGCACACTACGATTCAGTATCGGCCATGTTTGTACTAGCAGCCCAACCGACCAAGCTGTCGGCCGATATAAAAGTGTACAGTGTTCGAGGGGTCTAAGAACTACCAACTTCAGGGGTAAAAGCCTTCCTTGCTGGTACCTTTCTTTATGTCGCGTTCTACAGGACAGAGCACCACCTCTAAGTGACGTTCTATTTTTTCAGTTTCTTTTGGTTAGTGATTCTCAGAGTTAGTAGAGATCAGTGTGCTCGGTACGTCTTGCCTACTTTAACCGACAGCTTTATTTTCTTCGGAATATGAAGCGTACATATCTTGTATCAGTGCAATACAGTTTAGCGTATATTTACAGTGTTAATGCAGTGTTCCTAAGTACGTTGCTCACCTGATTTCTTTATTACCCTTCACCAGATTCTTGTATATGTACGCCCAGAACCAATAACGCGCAGACATGTCCCAGCCCTTCATGGTATCTTTCATGCGAGGTCCTATCAGCAGGCGGTCGTTCTCAAAACATTTCAACATTGAGAAGTTGTACTCTTGCTCTAGACTTAGAGCTTTTTCCGGAGTCTCTCTGTGAATTAAATTGTGTAACGAGGTCAACTACATCATGCCCATTCAAGGTCATTGTGGCAGCGTTAGAGTACTGACTGTGGCGAAAAAAAGGTCACCACACAAGCAATTTTTAGTACTATCTGCCAACTAAATTAAGGCTTTCATAGTCAGTATTTTAAACTCAACCCCGACTTAACTCAAACGACTCAACACTTTTTACTAAGCACATTATTTCATTTTAGTGTTAGTAGTAGGTATGTACCTAAGTGGGAATGGAGTTGTCCTCGTGGCTAGATAATTTTAAGTCTAAAGTTTGACTTGGCCTTACGATAACTTGAGCAGGCTATGCCTAACAGACGGTCCATGCCCAGGCAGTGGCTGACATTTAGCCGGATACACCCCGAATCCAGCCTCAGTACACGCGCTTGTAGCCAGCAGCATCAGAATCTGGTTCTCAAGGTAGAACATTAACAGAAGAGGGATGTTGTAGAGATAGCGTGTGTCCATGTCGTAGGAGCTGTAGAAAGAGTCGTCGTAGTATATCTGAAAATGATAATAATATTACAAGAACACTGTCAATGTTATAGCAGAAACTAGAGAATCTTTGAGAGAAATTGATTACAAAAATTCAATTTTAGTAGTCCAGTTAGGCAGTAGACAAAGGTTTCTAGTATTAGACCAGAGGTTAGGCTTTAGATTGTTTGATTCGCACCGTGTTCTAAAATAATCGGCTAGCATAGCTCTTTCCAGTCCACTTTGGGTCGCTTTGCATCGGCAGAGGCGTATTTTAAGATTCAGCGCCCTAGGCCAGTAAGGTTTGCCGCCCCCTGCAAATATTTGTCTCGGGCTTGAAACTTGGTTTGCACTCTGCTCGCAAAATAGTCATGAAGCTTATAATAAGCGAGCGAAGCGAGCCGATTTTTTTAACACAACAACAGACACTTGATTTTGCTTACGGTTCTCAAAGAAAAGGTTGGCTGCTTGTTGCTTGTTCCTATTCTATATGCGAGCGAAGCGAACCGAATTTTTTTATGACAAATTCAACATGTGACACTTGATTTTGCTTACGGTTCTCAAAGAAAAGGTTGGCTGCTTGTCGGTTCCTATTCTATATGCGAGCGAAGCGAGCCGATTTTTTTTGTGACAAATGCAACATGTGACACTTGATTTTGCTTACGATTCTCAAAGAAAAGGTTGACTGCTTGTCAGTTCCTATTCTATATGCGAGCGAAGCGAGCCGAATTTTTTAAGACAAATTCAACATGTGACACTTGATTTTGCTTACGGTTCTCAAAGAAAAGGTTGGCTGCTTGTCGGTTCCTATTCTATATACGAGCGAAGCGAACCGAATTTTTTTATGACAAATTCAACATGTGACACTTGATTTTGCTTACGGTTCTCAAAGAAAAGGTTGGCTGCTTGCCGTTTCCTATTCTATATGCGAGCGAAGCGAGCCAAATTTTTTAATGACAAATGCAACATGTGACACTTGATTTTGCTTACGGTTCTCAAAGAAAAGGTTGGCTGCTTGTCGGTTCCTATTCTATATGCGAGCGAAGCGAGCCAAATATTTTTATGACAAATGCAACATGTGACACTTGATTTTGCTTACGGTTCTCAAAGAAAAGGTTGGCTGCTTGTCGGTTCCTATTCTTTATGCGAGCGAAGCGAGCCGAATTTTTTAAGACAAACTCAACATGTGACACTTGATTTTGCTTACGGTTCTCAAAGAAAAGGTTGGCTGCTTGTCGGTTCCTATTCTATATGCGAGCGAAGCGAGCCGAATTTTTTTATAACAAATGCAACATGTGACATTTTATTTTGCTTACGTGCTCAAAGAAAAGGCTGGCTATTTGTCGGTTCCTATTTCGCTTGCAGACATAACTCAATTTGCTCCTAAAACACTGATGAAGCTAATATGCGAGCGAAGCGAACCGAATTTTTTGAAGAAAAATGCAACATGTGACACCCAAAGAAATGTTTTCCTAAAATCGTCTCGAGGATTTATTCCCAGAATACCAATTTATTGTAGCGAATTATCCCTTCGAGCTTAAAAGAAAACCTACGTTTCCTGTCAAATTAAAATCTCTGAAAATGGCCAGTCAGTAAAACGATAGTCTTGATGTCTAAAATTTTACAACCAAATAAGTTTTAGTTTTTGTTCCTCGCTCTCAACCAAATAAGTTTTAGCTATGTTAATTAGGTACCTAGGCTTTTTTTTAATTTCTTCGAGCATATAAGGATAAAAAGAAAGGCGCATGAAACTGAAAGCGCGGGGCGGCGGCGCAGCGCAAGCCGCCCCTCGCCCCGAGCCAAATAAGTTTTAGCTTTTGTTAGTTAGGTAGATTTTTTTTACTGTCTTCAGGCATAAGGACAAAAAGAAAGGCGTATGAAACTGAAAGCACGGAGCGGCGCAAGCCCCCCTCTCTCTCAACCAAATAAGTTTTACCTTTTTTTTTAGTTCGGTAGGCTTTTTTTTAAATTTCTTCTGGCATGTAAGGACAAAAAGAAAGGCTCATGAAGCTGAGAGCGAGGGGCGGCTTGCGCCGCCCCTCGTAGCCTGCCGCCCCGGGCCATGGCCCTCTTGGCCTAAGGGTAAATACGCCCCTGTGCATCGGAAGTACCTAAGTTCAATTATTTTAAGTTATTTATGGCTCGGTACTTAGTTAGTCCGGCAGTACGATGGGTCGACGATATTGTTAGGGTCGCGAGCCGGCAGTGGATCAGGCAAGCGCAGAGCCGGGAAGAATTTCAAAAACAAAGGGAGGCCTATACCCAGCAGTGGGAGAGATCGGGCTGCGGATGATGATTATGAGGTACTTAGTTACATTTCAGCTATTTTATGGTTTAACAAAAAAATGTCTTACGTAAGGCGAATATTTCATTCGTAGCAGGAAGTAGCCCGCCACACAAATAAAAAACTTTTTTAACTTCTCTTCCGTGATTATTCTGCAACCTCCTAAGCCTCCGAAAGAACCAGAAAAATGCTCCTTGAATATTCTCCATTTGTAGTATGGTCCTATAAAAATTAAATTGAAAAATTCGTTAGGTATAAATTTTAAATTTAAGTAAGTTTTGTTTTACCTAGGTACGTACTTACTTGGAAAAAGTTTACGGCCCAATATTAAATAATAACACAGCCACTGTCATCTGTACGTTATGCTTTGCACACTTCGATGAAAGTATGAAGGTTCAACGTAATACAATCTGGCATAGGTACCTCTATGTAGTCCAATGAAAAAAAACGCATACGACACAATTTCAACCACTAAAGGTTCGTCCACATCGTGATCTGTATCCCCAGTGCTGTTGATCCTCAAGGATGTCGAGGCTTTAGGGTTGAATGGAACAGCTCCATGCAACTCGAACGCCAAGCCAACAAGCCTGAGCGCTATCGTCTGGTTTAGCCAGATTACATATCCAGGGTTTACTAGGTGTATGTGAAGGTAGAGTAGGTACAACCAAGTCCATGCAAGACTCACTTGATGGATGTAACTGAAATTATTAGAATTTAAAACATTAACATTACAAAACATCCATTGTAGTGTCTAGAATCCAGCGTTCTAATTGGCCAAGGGACGCCTTAGAATGAGACTCTACCAAAGCGGAGATTGAGATGTGCCTTTAGAATTTCGTTTTTCACACAATGTGATGAATTTGATGTGTGAATTCACAGATGTGTGAATAACGAAATTCTATTGGTTGTTTAAAACACATCTCACACATCTCCGCTTTGGTGGAGTCTCAGCCTAAAGGGGCAAGCAGCATGGTTGGTATGACAATGTTGTCACCAGCATTAAATCACTAGATAGACATACCTAATCAAAGTAATGTCGCAAATAATTATAATAAAGAGGGTTCCTACCGTTTGTCCGCACATAGTTCTGTGGTCCGCACATTAAGATTTAAGTACTTTTTTTTATTTAACACTAACCGCTTATCGCTGCACTTGAGAATAATAATATTTCCCAATACCATGAGCACCGTATGGAATATTTGAGTGCCGCATATTAGGCAAGCTATTAGTATCCCAAGACCAGCTCCAAAATTTCTCTTAATTTCGACATCATCTATTCTTTTATAATAACATCCAAGAGTTACTGAACCAGCGAGAGTAGAGTAAAATATGATAACATCAAACATTTTTTTGAATTGTTATTTTATATTATTGAACAGTTTTCAAAAGAATGAAAATAAATCCTTTGAAATTCCCACAATTTTGTTCTGACAAATGGTCAGCAAGACGTTGCACAGTGTGGGATTTGACCTGATTTTCGGACATGGTCTTTTTATTGCAGAATTCGTTAGTATTAACAATTTAAAACGTTAGAGTAGAACTCCCGTGTTTCAGTTAAGTTTATTTTCAGAGATATGAATTTTTGAAAATACCTATTTTTTTAGTGCCAAAAAATTTTAAAGTGTTGGTGCGCCTACATTATAGGATTATTTAATAATTTGATTTCTGTATACCTAAGAATGTCTCAAGCTGCAATTTTAGAAATTATTTTGAATCTTCTATATGCCGTAAAACGCGAGTAATTAATTATTTTATATTTTTGGTTTTTATTTTTTTACTCTTAAATTAGGTCGCAGTAGCACATAATTTCTTCATAACACATAGCCCCAGATCGTAAGCAACAACGTGGTAAAAAAACGGAAAGCTAATCTCGCGTGGATTGGAAGTTACAGTGACTTAAGTTTTTCCGTTATGGTTGTCACAAATATTTGGTCAAATTTTGAAAGTTTTTGGCCGTGAATTTAAAAAAATTGATAGAGCTGAAAATCTCAGTGATACCGTGCCTGTGGATTTTTATTTACCCCTGCAGGGTATTTTTTTTTATTTTGGGGTAATAGAACGAAACTAGGTATTGATGAAAAACAGATTTTTTTATTAATATATCAGAATCAGAATCAGAATCAGAATCAGAAATTTATTGACAAAGATGATACACGTTAACATTGGATAAACAAATGATAAGTGGAACAAACTAAGTCTCGTCACATATCTATGAAATTCTAAAAGTAGGCAGGTACTTAGGTACATAATATAATATTAATAATTATTTAATTTAAATATTAATCTGTATATAACACGCTGTAAGGGGGCGTCATATATAAATGTAGATGTATAAATGTAGATCATGCTATTTTCCACAAAACTTGCCGTATATTCTTTTTCCTAAGATTCACCATTTCTGAGATATAGCGATTCTAAATGTAAAAAAAGTGTTATCCTCAATAATATGCACAATAATATAATGTAATTGAGAATAGCATATTCTAAGGATCGTTGTAAACGATCTAAAGCAGTGATTCCCAAAGTGGTCCAGGTGGACCCCCAGGGGTCCACGGGAGACTCGAAAGGGGTCCACGTTGGCGAGAAACAAAAATGGGGGTGCACAAGTTTTTTGGGAATATGGTAGAAATGTAGCAGCAGGGGGTCCACCGAAACCAGTAAAATTTTGAAAGGGGTCCATGAGAAAAAAAAGTTTGGGAACCTATGATCTAAAGGAATATAAAAAAAATAATAAGTTCCTTTATTTTTTGCAAAAAAATTATGATTTAAAAAGTGACAACCCCGACTGCAAAGTTTTCGGCAAAAACGTTATTATTTAATAACTTCCAATCCACGCGAGATTAGCTTTCCGTTTTTTTACCACATTGTTGCTTACGATCTGGGGCTATGTGTTATGAAGAAATTATGTGCTACTGCGACCTAATTTAAGAGTAAAAAAATAAAAACCAAAAATATAAAATAATTAATTACTCGCGTTTTACAGCATTTAGAAGATTCAAAATAATTTCTAAAATTGCAGCTTGAGACATTCTTATGTATACAGAAATCAAATTATTAAATAATCCTATAATGTAGGCGCACCAACACTTTAAAATTTTTTGGCACTAAAAATATTGGTATTTTCAAAAATTCATATCTCTGAAAAGAAACTTAACTGAAACACGGGAGTTCTACTCTAACGTTTTAAATTGTTAATACTAACGAATTCTGCAATAAAAAGACCATGTCCGAAAATCACGTCAAATCCCACACTGTGCGTTGGCAACTTGTTGACATTGTAACTGAAATAAAACAAACTTCAATCTTTTCCTAGTTGCCTCAAGTGTCAATCTGTGCTTGAGTCCTCTATTTCCAAAACCTTTTTTACGAAATAGGTACTTACTTACTTTATGTTTTGCTAATCTAAGTTAGAGATAACATAGGATAACATCGCAAGTTTTTTTTTAAATTTCGCAAGATTCTGAGGGTTTTATTTCGTGAAAGAGACTTTAGTTTCATCGATTGATATCTTTACCAGCAATTACCTACCTATCTCTTAAAATAACAGTATAATAAACCTAATAATGAAAACAACCAATTGATTAAATAAACAATTTACTACACATAATGTAGGTTCACAATAAAAATAATGTCTAACAGAGCTAAGTAAACCAGTGTCTGATGCAGATCTAGCTACTTTACGTGTCAATTCTACATTTAACCTATTTTTGCTAAAGTTTTACCTAAAACTCATTTATAAATAGCCCGTGACATCAAATAAACGATTTGTAAACGGATTCCGACCTTTTATACACTTTCCTTTATCTTTTTACACTGGTATTTGTAATAGTACACAACAAAGCAGGACTGAGCGAAAATCAAAACCATTTATCAAATCGTTTATTTACTGCAAACTTTAATTTAAAAGCTCGTTCGATGAAGGTGACTATTTCGGAACTCATTGGTCCCTTTCTTTGTCAAAAAAACATACTGGGAGAAATCATCTTTCTCTCAGTCTTTGGTTAAAAAAGAAAGAGACAAACATTACGTATGAACGCTCTATATCTATGCAATAGTGCAAATAAATGCATCAATAGTCGATCGTTTCTCTAATTTGGCATACCGGAATGTAAAATGTTCTAGCTATTTTGGCCGCCGAAGTCGATCAACTTGGAATTTGCAAGTCCTACAGCTATAGACCAGCTTACACTTCTCTGGTAGTCATTTTAACAAAGTACACTCTTCCTTTAGTTAAAGCAACTTTAGCGTACAGGTAACTGGATTAAGGTTACCGGTAAGTGACCGTTAGTTGTTAGTTGTGTAGAGTTGAACTTAATGGAATAGGGGATATTTCCGTATGCTATACGTTGCTTGTCCATAAGTTAACGAATTGATTATGATTTAATACCAGCTATAAATCTAAATCCGATCCAATAGAGGTTTAACAGAGGTTTAAAGGATCGTGGCAAATGGAGATCTGTGGTCTCTGCCTACCCCTATGATGGGAAACAGGCGTGATTTTATTTATGTATGTTCGAAGAACCGGTTTTTGTTTCCGTGACTTATTTGCAAATACCGATAGAACAGTGTACTTGATCCTATCAGAGCAGTGAAAACCAGCCAAGGGATACAATTATTATTGTATTACTATTTCTGTAGATTGAACTCTAAAATAGCCGTAAAGTTTCCAAATTTCTATCGACAATGTGCTACTACTGTATACAAAAGCACATCTGCAAGGTGTTCAGTTCTGATAATTTCCCGTTTGAATATTAACTCATAAAGTTATAATGGAAGAACTCAAGTGAGGTAGATATAACCAGCATTTCAAACTGAATACACGACAAAAACACGGCAACTTCACAGCTACAAAATACAAAATTACTTGATATTATTGACAGAAATACCCTATTTACTTATTATCTGTATCACTATCAAATATTCTACTGTATTGCATGCATTACCTTACAAATATGATATCTTAAACGAAGCAACAAAAATAAAAAGCATAGAATATAGATAAATAACAAAATGAGGAAAGTGTGCCTCAGATACAACTATCCTATGCAAAGTTTTAAAATATCACAATAGATAGATTTTATCAAGAAACAAACAACTAACCTATAATACTGTTCAAACAGTTATTATACTATTACATTACATTTTAAAATTACAAATTTTATTAAAATCAATCCTTTCAGTAAAGTTTATTTCATTTGACTAGCATCTAATTATCGTTAAATTAAGATATATGAAAATTATACAGCACAATATAAATAGATACACTATCTTAATGTAAATCTATTGACAAGTATTATTGTGTGAAGAAATTATTATCATAATTTACTAAAATTGATACGCATAATTTATTAACTAGGTATGTTAAGTCATAAAATTAATTATGGCAACAATAGAAGCAGCTGTTCTAGAAAACAACTAAATCTGCATCAGACATAACAATTTCAAATAAATTGCATTGCTATCAGAAATAAAACAATGCTCATAAAAAATCATTATGGCTACGCCAACACGATCTATTACTGAATAAGGTATAAAATGAAGAGTCAATTACAATTTCCGGACACTCACGTGATTTAAAACTTCTCTAAATATTGCCATTACGCCTATTGTTATTATTAACCACACCTAAATGTTGTTAGAAAAGTATTGCCTCTAAATATTATGAAGAGATTTTAGACCTACTTACACTGGTATCTAAGTATAAATAACATTGAACTTATTTAAACGTTGGTTCAGAACACAACATCAAAACGTTATTGTTAAGTACCATTTAATAAATAAATGTAAAATTGTTCCGCGTATTTAATAATGATATAAAGGAACTATTTATTACAAAACTTATTGTATTGCATAAGAGAGCAACCGGAGACAACACAAGCTAGTCCATAACGTATAACGCTGATCTATCAGCGAGTACAATCATTCGTGTGCAATAGTCCGAGGTAACCAAGTGCTAGAATTTCTAATTACGTTATAAATCGATTAATTTGAAGCTTCTAAAATTTATACGCACAACGAACATCTCAATTGCGTTAAAATTGTCAAGACAATCTCTAATTTTTATCATTAATCGACCAATATTAGTAACATTTTACTTCAATATACTGATCTATTGCACAAACACATATAGTAGTCACTATGCTTATCTACTCGAATTATAAGTTATTAAATTTTTACAATATCAACTACAAGTTAAATACAACATCCAGAAGGTTACGTCGATAATTACAAAATTCAATCGGTGCAAATGATTACAAAAGTTCATTATCCACAATCGAAAATCTGTAGGAAAAGGGAGATACATATAATACAATTCAAATTTGATCGGCCCTATCACATTAATTCGTACAACATTAAAATGCGAACAGCGGGGTTAAAAAGGCCGTTATTGCAGAATCACAATAGGAATTCAACTATATGCCGTCTCATTTCATAGATTGAGAGTGACGAGAACGGTAAATATTGCAATTCGTGTTGTGATTCTGCTATAGCGGTCTTTTTAGACCCGCAGCTTTCGATTTTATTAATAATTGGCAGTCCTAAAAGTCACTATGAGTCTTTAGCGCTAAGCTCGTAGGTCGAGTCCGCGCGGACAGTCCATTCGTACGAGCGAGCACTGACGAGCGAACAACAGCCCATTGCGTACTTTAGTTACCAAAATTCATCTCAAACTCTCAATTATGACAGTTGAGCGACCACCGTCACTCATTTCAACGAGATCGAACGCGGCAAAAAATAACTACAGTAGTCACAACAGATTTTACGTCTCTCTAAAGTTGGCTGTTATGTTGTATCTCTCTTGTTCTAAGCAGTAAGTAAATGCGCTATCCTTTGTTGAACCTTACTTCAGAGGGACAAACATCCGCTGTGACTACTATGCCTTCATCAAGAGTTTACTAAATGCGTGACTACAGTAAAGTATTTCAATTGTATGGAATTCACTGCAGCGCCTAATAAGTTCAGTCCATACAACTCTAGCCGTGACTTGACTGAACGTTTTGTCCATACAACTGAAATACTTTACTATTATAAAGTATTTCAATACTTACTTTACCATAGTTTTAGACATGGAGGCCTCTATTAATAAACTCGGATTATCTTCTGTCAAAGTTGCACCAAGGATTTAACTATTGCCATCTTTTTTTGTTAGACAGTGACAAATAAGGATGGCAATAGTTAAATCCGTGGCGCAACTTTGACAGAAGTTAATCCGAGTTTATTAATAGAGGCCGGATAGTATAGTAAACTCGTGATTGGCACTGTACGCGAGCTTTCACTGTCCTTTATAGTTTGAGATTAATTTTGGTTGGTATTACGCAATCAGGAAGCTGAGCACGACACTCGCGGCACATTTATGTTCCGTCGCGCGCTCACTTGATGAGTTGAGCGGCGCTTTTGGAGCGACGGAACATCTTCGCGCCCTTATTGGGCGCGGGAAGCTCATGCTAGTTGTTTCCGTTGGGAGCGGCCGGGGCAGCCACGGGCGGTGGACGGCCTAAGGCCAGCGACTCTTTAGCGCCGTCGGTGCCGTAAATCTTGCCGGCCTTCTTGGCCATGGACGCCAGCAAATCTTGCGAGTTCCTGTGTGCGGCGCGCAGGGATAGCGCCCACTCCTTTAGACCGATCTCGTCCTGATAAAAACATATTTTCGATGTGAAACATCTAATGCAAGGGAGCTAGACCGATTGTTGACGAGGCGACACTTTGCTACGGCAGGGCCACGCTCCTAGTCATTCTATTCTTCTTAATTATACGGTGATTAATTAAATTAACTATCATTACTATTTAATCAGATTATTATCATCATCATCACTAGGATCAGAACCAGACAAAGTCAATCTGTACAAAATAATTTCGATGTTTCACATCGCCCCGCGAGGTCTCACTTTTTTTAAACAAGAATAACAGAATGGCATTTCTAGGGAGTACTTTCTAGGGATCTAGCCTGTCTACTGTGTTTGCGTTTACGTTTTGTAAATAACGCTGAAGAAAAACATCGTGAGCAAACTCGTTGCCTACATTCATTGGACCAAAGCATTCATGTGGATAATGCCGAGGTGATATAATAACACACAAGTGTAACTTGTAAGTCTGTGGCACCGCACATTATGATAACTACAGATATCCCACATCGAATAGTTCACTAAAGTCGCCTAATGCTTACCTACTACACAAACTGTAATGATAAATCATTACCCTCCTTTTTGCTTCGCCGTAGTCGGGTAATAAATCATCAACTATCGTAATTAACAGCCATTTTGAAATAACAAATAAGTTTATCTGACTCAGAAAAGTGTTAAAGGAACGTCTATGTGCACTTACCGTGTTAGTAAGCACGATCTTAGTGTCATGTCTAGTGCGCAGAATAATGCACTGTTCGCCCTTTACGGGGATAAAGTCCGACGACACCTCCTCGAGTGTATCAAGCAGTATCATCTCTGGCTTAGCGTTGTTCTCGAAGTGTAACTCCAGTCGATTGGGGTACAGTTTAGCGTAGCGGGTCTGCCATGCGCTTGCGAAAGGACCGCCTAGCTTCTTAATGTAGCCGTGGAGGATGCAGTCAGATTCTGTAATTGGAAATAAGGATATAATCTTTCGCTCAGGTTAAATCAGGCATTTTTCAGTGCTTACAAAATGAAACCAATCTTTTAATTTTCGAGTCAGACTCAGTCCGTACTGTGTAAAAAAATTTGAGATAAGTACCTACATCTTTCTCCATTTGACTCTTTCTATAGTATAGGCATTACTGCTAGTCACTGCCTGAGGGGCGAGGGAGATAGCGCGGAATTGAAAATCTCAAAAGAGATATTTGTCAGACAAGAGTATCACGCCGGCCGCAGTTTGGATGCGGTTTTGTCCGAATTTTACTCGTACGTCCACGTAGGAACACGCACTACCGATCCCAACTCTCCGAATACTACGAGGACTCGCACACTCTGTGCGAACTAGACTTGCGTGTACGCGCGTATAGTCCCAACGTCCCAAATGAATCCCAACTTGTTCTGATTCTTTAGGCGTTCGTAGGTAAAATTCAATATGGATATAGAAATTAATTTGGTGTACAAATACAAATGTAAATGTTAAAATTGTTGTAATACCAAATGTAACGGAGAAAAACGCAACCAGTGTGCGCGTTCAATTCGTACGTCCAATAACGTACGTATACGCACGATGCAAAATCGGATCCAAAATGCGGCCGGCCTTATTTTTCTGAAGCCGAATGACTCGCTCCCTTTCTCGCCAGTCTTATACCTAAGGCGGTTACTAGCAGTCACGCGAAAGCTATATATTATCTGTGGCTCTCTCTCTCTGTAATCGGCCCCTCATGACTGAGGATCGTGGTCATCATCGGGTGGTCTGCATCTAGCTTTGATGATCTGTCTCCATCGGCTTCTGTTCATTGCATCTCGCACAACGTTGTGGAACCTGACGGCTGATGACTCTTTGATTTGATCCGTCCATCGAGTTGGGGATCGACCACGCGAGCGATCTGTGGCTAAATTAAGCTAAAATAGTATGTACCTTTCTCATCAGCGTCGAACTTCTGCTTATGCTTAGACTTCTTCTTCGTTTCGTTCTTGTCGGCCTCCTGGTTGATAGTCTCGAACACGGTCTCCGCGACCTCTGACTGCCACCGCTCTGAGATCACCAGCGGGAAATCTTGGTATTGCTTCTGGTCTGCTTCGGTTAGCTTTGGGAAAAAATATGTACATTCATATATTTGCAAGGCGATGGGATGATTATGCGCAAACTACGCATAGTGGCGGGATGAGATGAACCTCTACAAAGGTCTAGCTAAATAAAGGTACGTATAGAATACCATAGGACTTCCGAGTTTTTTTTTTTCTGTAGTGAGTATGATAAATTACCACCCAGATCAGCAATAAATATCTGCAGATCGTGAAAACGCCGCAGCGGAAGGACGAAGTGTGAAAGATGTGATAACTTAAGTGAAAGGTGTGTGTGTTAGGATCGTAGCATGTGGAAATCCGTGGGCTCTGCCTAACCCTATAGGAAAGAGGCGTGATTTTATATATGTATGTATGAAAGGTGTGTGTCGAGATCCAAGTACAGTTGGGCCGACGGATCTAGGCGTACGTGAAGTCAGGCTCTGCGCTGCGCAGTAGAAAATTTTGTATGAAAAAGTTGCACTGCGCATCGAAACGGCTAACTTCACGCACGCCGAGATCCGTTGGCCGTACTGTAAGTAGAAATCTGTAGTCTCTATGAGAAACAAGATTTTATGTATGACTGTTGCCGGTTGAATGCTATAGCATACCTTGATCCCCTTAGTGTCTTCTTCATCGAAGCTGCCGATATCGAACGCGTCAGCCGCATTGACCTCTCCGCGCGGCGGAATAAGTGGCGGCGTGTACTTTTGGTGGTATACTTGTTGCCAGTCAATGCCAGCGAAGAACATGTGCTCCTTCAGTTCATCGGCGCTGTAATTATGGAAGAAAATTATGAGTTCTATTATCCAATGATCTACCTACCTAGTTGTTTATCAACTTTAAATCTCAACTGATGTGGTTCAAAATTGGACTGAATTTTTTGAAGTAACGCCGTGGCTTACGTGAGCGATGTGGATTCGAACGCGAAGCGGCGCGGTGCGGCGCAGAAACAATAAACAGTCAATAAACTAATGTAGTGACTTACGTGACCAAACGCAAATTTACGCGAATTCCAAATGACGCGTGTCACCGCACCGCGTCGCGTCGTGCTTTGAATAACCTACGCAAGACGCTGCCTAACACAACATGCGATTGGAAAATATCTACATATCAATATGTGCTAAACTATAAAAGAAAAGATTGTGAGGAAATTCATGTCGTCAGTGTCATCCTTTGCTCGCGCCGCGGTGTGGTTTATGATACGTCCTGAAGAAATCACGTAAGTAAATAAATGTCTTTGGACTCCTTTACACGCGAAAATGTTCCAGGATTATGGTGTTAAGTATTGAGTAATTCAAAAGATTTATGTAGGTCAAAGAAATAAAAGTTTTGCAAAGTATCCGACAGAAAGTCCACGATCAGCAAATCTTTCCTATAACCCCGACACTTTATTTGTGTGCTCATTATTTACTGCTCGACTGACCTAGATCCGCTAACACTATAAAAGGATCAAAGCACATTTCTCATTTGCTCAGAGAACTACAGTACTTCCAGCTATATAATGGACATCGGCTAATTTCGTGTTTTCGAATATGTCCGACAGCAGTGTATGATTCCACAAAACAGAATGCGACAGAAGTGCACGTCGTTAGCAGCGCAGCTCGTAGGGCTTGCAAATAATTTGCTTTTCTTAAAAACTACATTGATTTTTGAATGTGTTTGCAATAGAGTTGAAATTATGAGTAATTTTCATTTCCAAATTACTTTTCGTCAATTGTTTTTGTAATTTTATGCGATTGTTTCCGATGTTTTCCGAAACGCATTATTTTTCTGGTTTTACTGTACATCCGAAAGTGAGAAAAGACGACAACAATGACAGCACTCTACAAAAGTGATAGTGACGCCATGGTGATTATGACGCCGGGAGTATTTTAATGAATGTAGCCAATTTATAGTAGCTTTTATATTGGGCACTGTTATAATGCAGTCTATGGTGAAATTATGTTAGCTAGGAAGTTTAAATTCCGCAATAGTATAAGGGCCGCTCGAAGGTCGGACTCAGAGAATATGTCCTCGCCAAAAAGAATCCTTTTTTATTTTGCCAACCCTGTCATAAAATTCAACTACGAACAAATCTACTAAATAAAACTCAACTCTGATTATAGAATTATGACTGTCCAAACGTAACTTTTATGGAAACGATAGATTTTGATAACTATACCACTCGTAGCTGACAATTGGCATTGTAACGTAATATCGCAACGAGATGATAATTATATTGCTGCGTCTAGTCTACTAAACATGTACGCAGTAGTATTGGTCAATAATTTATATGAATGCTCACATTACAACATGCATTACGTTGAAATGAACTTATCAATTCTTTATGGTTCTCAATAATGAGACCGTTTTATGAATACCAACAAAGGTCCTAAGGGAAATTTATAGGTTAATTCATGTTAATGAGCGCAATGGATTCAAATGCGCGTGCAATTGACGACATCGACATTACGTAACTGGAGTGCGCCAGGTTAATTGAATGGTTCACAATGATTATTCCTGTTGATTGTGTTGTTTAATAATAGATCTGTTTATAATTGAAATCTATTATTGTCTTAAAGGTTTGAATTGTGACAACGAAGCTTTTGACCTGGTTTTATTCAAAAGGTCAAGATGGGTTTAGAATAAACGGTTAGTGCGGTATGGCTAGTTTTAGTTTATAGAGGTATTTCTAGTTTTAAATAACTTAGTTCTTAAGACGTGAATCTACATGATCTAATTTAATGACTTTTGATTTAATTTTCAACTTAGCCTCTTCGTAAATGAAAATTCTTACCAAAATGTTCGATTTCGACGGTATTCGAACCAGCTTTGATGAAACCGGAGTGCTTAAAAGTGTAAGAAGTGCTTTTACCCTCTTCCCTTGCATCCAAGGCGCTTATTGATGTCCCTCTGCAGCAGACCTTCGAGGAGACTCTTCAGGCTGGGGCTGAACGTCTCCGGCAGTTCCACGTTCTGAAACATGTCGATATTCTATTGCGAGAAATGATTCGCCCTCCGGACAAAGCACTGATTGATTTGATTGAATAATGGTTTTAAAAAAGCGGTAAGAAATTTAAAAGCTACGACAATCGGTCAGCAAAAATATCTATTAAAAATTTATTGCTTTAAGGTCGGCCCACATCTGACTGAAGATGCGTCGCATATCGTCGGTCGCATAACGCCAGAATGGACAAGTACATATTAAAATATTCATTCTTACACACTCAACCGATGAGATGCTACCGCAGCGCGCGTACTAAACAAACACGGTTCGCCAGACGCATCTTCTATCAGATATTGGCCGACCCTTTCTGACTGGTTATTCATCACATTACCAGATAGCAGGTCGTAAAAATAAGATCTAGTGATAATCTCGGAGTGTCATCCCGATATTTAACCCCTGTGCATGAAAGGTTTAATAACATACTCCAAGCGATATCGATAAATTTAATAAACATCTACAATGCTAAAAATCTGATTAAATTTTTGTTTCCATCACGACGCAACCACAGTAAGTACTTACTATTTTGGAAGTAAAAAAAAATGTTATAAAAATGGAACAACATAATGTTTAGGCAACTTCATAATTGTTAATGCACCGCAAGCCACACCGCGGGCTGAAGCTTGTTTTCAATAAATCTAATACCAAAAATTTTGAAAATGTACCTTTACAATTGTTTATGACGAAGAAATAACAACCAAGGAACTCCTTCGGAAAGAACACTGGTCACGTAAACTTTTAAATGAGCATGATAACAAACAAACGTAACATTGTTTATTATTTATTTATGGTAGTTTTGTATTCTGATTTCGTGGAGATAAGGTTTGTTTGCGTCTGTTTTCAATAAAAGCATGCTTTGAGGAAATCCGTATCTTCTAGAAACCAAAGGCAAAAAAATTATATAAATGCCAGCGATTTTGGTGTTGCAAATTAAAATGGATAGTCTGACAGGGCCTGTACCGGATTATGAACCATCAAGCCGTGGCACGTCAACTAGTCAAGAAGTAGATGGTGTTCGTCTTTTAACATTTTGAAATAATAGAGGATCCGATGAGATTTTTGGCATTTTCCAGTACTTATTTATAAAACGGTATCTTAAGTAGTTACAAAAAATAAGTACATCCACTAGTTTTAGGACGCGGTTTTCAATTGTTTCACGGTATATATTACAAAATGACACATTGTGCTTAAATCATCGAAAAAGCTTCTAGAGCTTTGAATCCATGCCGTAGCATGTCTCAGTCTCGGCACGACCTAAAATAACTTATCAAATCTGCAAAAAGTAATAAACAGTGCCAAACGAAATGGCCATGCCAATAATAACAATTTCTCAATAACAAATGTGTTTGCAATAAGTCAGGAGCATTGATATTATATCGTTAGATGCGACGCTAGGTCAAAGCGACCGCGCACTAATGTTGTCAACGTGGAAGATAAAAGTTCACACTTCAGATATCTGCTCGATCGAGTTAAAGAAAAAGTTATGTTATAAATGATGTGGGAGAAAAAGATTGTAGGGGCTATGACGTATCTAACGATATTATATTAATGTCGTACTTACTACTTATGAGTTTGCAATAAAAAATAACATGTTTGCAATAAAAATAACATTCTCAAGCTTTGAAGGTGGACAATACGAGTGCTTATTAATACAACAGACGACGAAAATAACCCTTTGCAAGCTGCAACTGATTGCACAATAACAGTGATTTGAATTACATAAAGAATGTGTTCATGAATGAAAATCATAGTGATAATAAGCGAGCTATTGAGCGTGACAAATGTAAGTGAATGAGTATGAGGCGTAACGATCGTTTTCACAGCAAGACTGTAGCACCCTGGGGCTCAATTGGAGATAATAGGCACCGGCCTAGTTATTTTACAAACCAAAGATAATAGCTATCACATAATGAAGCGACAGAAGCAAATAAATATGTGAATTGTAACAAGCTATTTTCAGAGATAAAAACCTTCATGAAAAAACCAATTAGTGTTTTATTAGGCGGATTATACCTTCGAATATTTTAGAGATTGTTAGAAAATTAAAAAAATAATGAAATATAATCACGACTGTAGACATTCTCTCAGATCCTTGGGCATTTAAGACCATTTGAAGATGTATAAGGAGGTAGTCAGAGGTATGTCCAAATACATATTTGGTACATGCCCACATTTTGCAGACCTTGCTCGTTTCAATCGTGAACAAATTCAGTGTACAATGAATTCAGGGTCTTCCGTGGTCTGCAATAATCATAAGCACCCCTGTCCACCCTGAATGATACATACATGAATAACATTTACCATTGTGAGCGTCATCCGGTCTATCTCGTGCTTGTCCTTTGTTTTGTGTTGGCGGAAGGGTGAATGGCCCTTCAGTAGTTTGTAGAGCATGCAGCCGAAACTGAACCAGTCGGCGGAGGAATCGTAGCCGGTGCCCTTTGAAAGGACCTCGGGGGCCATGTAGCCATGGGTGCCGCTGAAATAAGATGCAAGTTAATAAAAAAATAATCGATATCATATATAAATAATGCTGGACATTTCACACTGCATTACGTAGCCCCAAAGTAAGCAGAGCTTGTGTTATGGGAACCACATGACTGATAAACTACTTACATACTTATAAGTATTATATGTATGTATTTACAAAAAAAAGTATTTAAGTATTCTATCAGTTATCTGGTTCCCATAGTACAAGCTTTGCTTAGTTTGGGGCTAGATGGCGCTGTGTGAAATGTCCAGCAATATTTATTTATTTATTTATAAGTACTTTTTTTGATAGATAGATTTTTGTAGCGAATGACGGCGGATTGAACAACAATGCTGATTAAGCTATACCGGACAAACTTTGTGAGTTGCAATAAAGTTGAAAATAAAAAAACAACTGAAACTATCAAAGACAGAGAAGCTATCTTAACGCGTTCGGTGCTCATGATGCACATGAGCTGCGTCTACTGGCTGTGGACCTCTCCTTCAGAGAGCACCGCAGATCCGGGGCAGGGAACGGGTGAAACCAAATTTAAGAACACTATACATAAACTTAGGCCTTTTAGATCTTTTACTAGATGATTTATACAATCAGGAGGCAATCTTTGCCTACACTTAACGGACACTGTAGTGCCTGGGACATTGTTTGAGATGGAATAGGCTTGCTCAGCACCTAAACCATCCTCTCAACTTCACCGGCCATATCCACAGGAAAGACATGATCAATACGTGTGGGGCTGAGAAGCCTCATGATGTTATCCTTCACTGTTTAGAGCTCGTGTTAATGCGCATATAAATTTTCCGAAACGAAAAATCATACATAGATGCACGGCAAGGATTCGAACCCACGACCTTCGGATCGAAAGTCGAGGTACTATCCCCCTCTGTCAACATGGGTCTTAAAAACCCTAAGTATACATATCATTGGTATAGTTCGCGTCATGTAAAAAGAAATCTGAAAGAAAGTGGCGGGGGTGTGTTTTGTCTCATGTTTGCGCATGGGTTACCTATTCGCAAACATGAGACAAAACACACCCCTCCACTTTCTTCCAGCGTTCTTTTCACATGACGCGAACTATATTATAGTGTTTGGTATTGGTATTACACTATACATAATGGTTACGTATTTATGTCACGAAAATTACAAGACAGATTTTTGAAATCCATAGGAACGTTTGACAGATTTTTGATTTCTTTTTTTTCATAATACAGGAATTCGAATTCCATAAATTCTTAAGCCAGATTTTCATTTGTTTTTTTTTTTACAAGACAGAAATACAAAATACATCTAAACATTTTCCAGAAATTTTAACATCCAGATAATTCACTTTACCGCATGTTTGTTTTCCATATAATTTGTTTTCCATATATTTTGTGATCCCGAAAAATCATGGTTCAGGAAAGACCTATTACAAAATTATGTATTCAATCTTTCTAGTTATTCAGAGCGTTATAAATACTAGGTACCATAAAATGAAATGACCGATGTCCATTATGTAGCTTGAAGTACTGTAGATAGATATCTATTAAATATTGTACCTAGTTACTTTTTTTTTATTACCTTTAACATTTCCTAACTAATTTCGTGCTAGATGGTTAAGTAACCTCACCAAACACTTTTGGCAAATTATCAAAGTTTAACCTAAATCTTCCATCCATTTCGAATTTGTGACGGCTCCGGCGCTTCGGGAAGTGCGCCTTTCGCGCCTCCGAGTTCATAAAAACACTCTAGGGTAGGACAGACAAGACTACGTGGAAGTCGGGGTGGGCAGATTCGGTTCTGAGACCGATAATAACCTAAAAAGTTTCGGGTAAAAATTTAGTATTAAGAAGCAGGATTTTGGGGGGGTGGGGGGTAGGAGGGGAGAGAGGGGGTTCCCCCTCCCCCCTGGTACCACTCCCATTACAAGGTAACGCACCGTTCAGGAGATTATCAAATTATTGTTTTCAAATACAAACTGGTAAAAATTGGTAAAAATTTAGTATTTGGTACCTAACAGTATTTCGGGGGGGAGATCCCCCGCCCCCCTGGTACCACTCCCATTACAAGGTAACGCACCGTTCTTGAGAAAATCAAATTATTGTAACCTAACCAAACCTTTTTTTTTTTTTTTTTAGAAAAGGTTGCTTCGCACCCTTTTTTTATACAAACCTAACCTAACCTACAGGATGCCCTGTGTCGGATCTGATTTAGTTTCTCATTTAGATGTTATGGGGGTTTATGCGAGCAGATTTTGTGGGTGGGCTCGCTTCGCTCGCTTTTTTATATACAAACCTAACCTAACCTACAGGATTCCCTGTGTCGGATCTGATTTAGTTTCTCTTTTAGATGTTATGGGGGTTTGTGCGACCAGATTTTGTGGGTGGGCTCGCTTCGCTCGCTTTTTTATATACAAACCTAACCTAACCTACAGGGTTCCCCGTGTCGGTTCTGATTTAGTTTTTCTTTTAGATGTTATGGGGGTTTATGCGAGCAGATTTTGTGGGTGGACTCGCTTCGCTCGCTTTTTTATATACAAACCTAACCTAACCTACAGGATGCCCTGTGTCGGATCTGATTTAGTTTCTCATTTAGATGTTATGGGGGTTTATGCGAGCAGATTTTGTGGGTGGGCTCGCTTCGCTCGCTTTTTTATATACAAACCTAACCTAACCTACAGGATGCCCTGTGTCGGATCTGATTTAGTTTCTCTTTTAGATGTTATGGGGGTTTGTGCGACCAGATTTTGTAAGTGGGCTCGCTTCGCTCGCTTTTTTATATACAAACCTAACCTAACCTACAGGGTGCTCCGTGTCGGATCTGATTTAGTTTCTCTTTTAGATGTTATGGGGGTTTGTGCGACCAGATTTTGTGGGTGGGCTCACTTTGCTCGCTTTTTTATATACAAACCTAACCTAACCTACAAGGTGCCCCGTGTCGGATCTGATTTAGTTTCTCTTTTAGATGTTATGAGGGTTTATGCGACCAGATTTTGTGGGTGGGCTCGCTTCGTTCGCTTTTTTATAAACAAACCTAACCTAACCTACAGGGTGCCTCGTGTCGGTTGCCCCGTGTAGGTTAGGTTAGATAAAAAAAAAAAGGTTAGGTTAGGTTACAATAATTTTATTTTCTCAAGAATGGTGCGTTACCTTGTAATGAGAGTGGTACCAGGGGGGCGGGGGATCCCTCCACCCTCCCCCCCACCAAAATACTGTTACCGAATACTAAATTTTTACCAATTTTTACCAGTTTGTATATAAAACAATAATTTGATTATCTCCAGAACGGTGCGTTGCCTTGTAATAGGAGTGGTACCAGGGGGAAGGGGGAACCCCCCTCACCTCCGCCCTCACCGCCCCCCTCAAAATCCTGCTTCGTAATACTAAATCCAATCCAAGATGGAAAAGGTTTTATATGGCTGGAAATTTTCTGGTAAGCGTTACTTCTGTCTTTTAAAAATCGGTATAAGGATATTGTTGTCGAATGAAAAAAAAACGAACTGATAATCTGGCATTAGTGTTTCTGTCAAATGAGACTTCTGTGAAACATTTTATCGGAGTAATAAAATTATGTAAAACATAGTATCTGGATTTCGAGTTTCTATCAAACGTTTTATGGATTTCAAAATTCGGTGTATCGTTTTTCGAAAGATTGATAGGTTACCATACATAATATATTAAACAAAACATATTCATGATGAAATGAACCCGAAAGTATACTTACACACTGGCATGAGGCTTTTTCTTAGAGAAGTCGCAGGCTAAGCCGAGATCGGATATTCTAACATGACCATGCTCATCGAGAAGAATGTTTGCAGGCTTTAAATCTCTGTACACTATATGCCGCTTGTGCATGTGATCCAGACCTGAAAACAATAGCAAATTATAAGATTCTCATGTACCTAATTATAATTCGTTTCCCATATTTAAATGTGGTTTAGGTATTGCAATAGTATAGGCAAGAATGATAGCCGGAAAGATTGTGTGAGAAAGGAGCGAGTCGTTCGAGATTTCAAGTATCAGAGAAAAATGAAAGTCAGAAACATGATAATATTATGTCGACTCTACTTAATGGGACACGTAGCGAAGCTTGATTAGACGATTTTGATAGATCGTTGAAGTTAAGCGAGACGTTCTTAGCGGTCACAAGTGGCATTAATACCTGAGCACTTCCGTGCTTCTGAGGGCACGTTAAATTTTCGGTGCTGGCGGAGGCCTTCAGGCGGCCTAAACCTCCGTCATGCGAGTTAGCCACGAGCTTATACGAACAAACATAATAGTGGGACACGGGCAAGGAGATTGAACCACGTTTCACGTTTTTACAATGGAATAGATTTTGTTTACAGTGAGTTAACGCTAAATAACAAGGAGAGGTTTATACCCAGTATTGGGTGAGGCAGGGGTTGCGGGTTGCGATATTTCAGACAATATGGTCAAACAATTTAATTTGTAGAATTCCTACAAAAGGACTTTCTTGCCGGGGTATAAGTAATACTTTACCTAATATAACTTCAGCAGCATAGAACTTCATCTCAGCCTCGTTGAAAACGCCATGTTGGGACAGGTGGTAATGCAGATCACCGCCATTCATCAGATCCAGAATGAAACATAGTTTGTCAGGAGTATGAAACGCGTACGTCATGCATACGATGAACGGGCAATCCACCTAGAACATAATAATATGAATTATTTATTTGATAGAGTAATACCCAATATACATACAATGCATTTTTTATTTCAAAAAGTAGAACGTAGGTACCTAAAACAACTAATTTCTTTTATAGTTCTCGGTCGAAGTTGTTTTTAGAAGGTCATAATTCATAACATTTAAACAATTATGTCATAGTGTTCATAATCCATCATCTTGCTTTCTGGCAGCTCCCACTCGGCTTTAAAATGATCTCTGTAATCTTACTTCAAACATTTCATCGCAATCTGGCAGACGCATCAAAATATCTAATTTGAAAGTCTACATTAAACCGCAAAGAAATCCGAGATTTTTCATTCATTTCAGGCGAGGTTCGTACGAGGGTTCAACAGAATGAAAAGTACTTTCCTAAATCAGGTCACCAAAGTTGAAATGCAGTTTTCCCCGGAATAGATTCCAGTAACGATCAAAGAAGAGTAAGAAAACGATTTCGAAAGACATTTGAAAGTAAAGAGAGTTTGACTCAGGTTCTATATGCGTCGACTATTATTCTCTAGGGAAGTAATTATGTTTAAGCCTTGGCTGAATATAATGAAGATACGATTATATCGGTAGCACGTCGTCAATAAATACAGAATGAATTCACCAACAGCAGTTGTTTGATCGAATGCGGCAGCTTATACTGCGTTTGTATTTGAAAATATATTACAATCTATTGAAAATGGAAAATGAAAATTTGTTTGGACTATAATTCACAACCGACAACAGCTTTGAATTCATAAAAGTGTTGCTTGTAAACGGATGATCAGAATTAAGCAACAAGCGGTAATTCGACGTCACGGCCATATACCCAAAATTAACAAAAAGTCTTATGATTATAGCAACTGTACATTTTTAGTAAAAACTCGAATAATAAATAACGAGCATAATCTCTAGATTGCAGCTGGCACATCTCTGAAAGCATTATGCAACTCTCGTAAGACAATTAACTGTATAATGTATAAGAGCAACTTAAGCGGACTTAAAAAGGTCGCTAAAGCTGAATCACAATATGAAATGAACTATAATGCCGTCTCTTTTCACTCTCAGTCAATGGAAAAGAGATGGTAATAGTTCAATTCCTTTAATGCGATTCTGCTTTAGCGACCTTTTCAAGCCCGCAGATTATAATCAATGGAAATAGAAAAGTGGCAAATATAGCCAAGCATTAGGCGGGCGCTGCTGTGCGAAAATATCAAAGCAATAAACATACGAAATGTCGATTTGTAACGATGAACGGAAATATTTAACTGCATATTGCTATGGTTCGGGAGCGTAGGTGTTGTTTGTAAATACATTGACCGCTTATTGGCTACTGGCAAAGACATAAAACCCTCACAACGATGGGCAGAAATATGATATAACATCAGTTTACAACAAAGGATTGATAAAAATATAACTAATACCTAAGTATATTATAGGTAGGTACGTTTAGTATAAGTAATCAGAGTATACTTTATCACATTTATTTTTAAACAAAACATCAGCCCCCTTATGAAAGATGTTTAAAGTTGAGCACTGGTTGAACAACGTCCTGTCTCTGTTTGTCACTATCCACAAATAAAGACAGGACGTTGTTTAAACAGTGTTTCACTTTAAACATCTTTCATAAGTAAGGCCCCAGGTACTTACACTAGTAAACTGTATAATGTGGACAGTTTGTGTAGTTATATTGTGCCCTACGACACCGGGAGGTACTATAAACTTCCTAAGTACCTACAACCTTTTCGCACAAGACTCTAAAACCAACAGAAATGATTTTAAGTTCCTAACTTCACATTATGTAGCAAAAGCTTCTAAGAACTAGCAACTTGTGATCCTCCAGAGCCTGCATACGTGTTCAAGTGAAATTTAGAGTTCGTGTTATTGAAGTCAGAACAGAAGTTGCGACAAGGCGTGACCATGCGAGATAACCACTATTCCCAAGTGTTATCTGAGTTTTGTGGGCTTCAGCGGCAATCAGACGAAGCGGCGCCAACCAACACACTAGACGACGATCGTAAAAGATATCGAGTAAACGAACTTTTCAAAGACTTCAAAGAATTAACCTAAGTGCATTCGAATCAGAAGCGTCCGAAACATTAGTATTGGGCGTAACACCAACACTTTTCAGGAACGGCAAGGAAGCATCCGATTCTATTTAACTCCAATTTTAGATAATAAATGGTTTCCGGAAAGAGTAGGAATTTATAGTGTACTCACTACGAAAAAGGTTGTTTGTTTATATTAAGTAAATATCCGCTTCTTCATACAAAACTGAATATTGATTGGATTTCGAAATTGCACAAATATGTAGTTCTTCTCAGTCTTTCTAAAAAGTGTCTCAAGATGTTTATGCAAGCAAACGCTTATTAAGTCCTTTTTACTAAAAATTTTCGACTTTTCAATACCTTAAGATCGTTAAAACGTCTAATGCATATTTGTAATATATTTGTATCAATATCTAATGTACCAATCAATATCTAAGTATGTGATTAGGTAAATGTTAAAGCATATCGACTCACTATTCTCGTTACATGTAGACGAGTGACTCAAATGAAAACAATAATATTAGTTTGGCCTTTAGCCCAAAAAGATATAGAACGTGACGTTAACTTAGTAAAGGTTCATAAATCATACATTACGTTTTCACGCTCGATAAACGATGAATACGCTGCAATATATCAATTTCATTGATCAAGAGAATCGTATCAGCTCATGACGGACACATATGATTGAATATCAATAAAATTTGTAATTCAAAGTCCTCTATAAAACGGAGTTTGCCTTCTCGTAAATATAAAATAAAAATGGTTTATTACCGAACAACAAAGTTTTAAAACAAGGTCACAGTGGAAGAAATTTCATGCCAAAAGTTGGATCTACCTCCACACGTAAATAGGTATGTTATAGAACGACTGACAGTTCTCGTTTTATAAACTTTGCTTCGGAAACTCACGGCCTCGTTAAAGTTTCGGGAAAGCCGATAAAGGTCACAAAGAATTAAATACACAGTACCTACACCAAGAGTGCCATGCTTTTATTAGCATGATGATTAACGGCCATAAAAGCTTCATTTTAATCGATAGGAACGTTTATGCACAAGGAATACCATTAAGCAAAAGCTTAACTGTTGCAAAATATAGCTTCTAAAAGTGCCCATAATATATTTTAATCTGTTTTATATAATGTACCCGCAAAGAGCGGACACTATCTCATAAATCTTCATCCCCTTTTTGCTGACCCGCAACGCGACCTAGAAACCGAATTGTGTAAAAGTTTAATATGAACAAAACTGCCAGACGTTTCATGCACGCTTACGTTTAGGGTACCTTCCGATATTGCATTCTAAACACGCAACATTTCTTCGTGTGTCATACGTACTCCACGTATGACACACGAAGAGATGAATGAAGTAGTTGAAACTATAAGGTCCACATTCGCTGTAGGGCTCCAGAACCCTAAAAAAGAATCGTTGAATCGGAATGGTAAAACAAAATGCAGCGGAAGCGAATTGCTCTACGACAAATTGAGGGCAATCCAATTCGTTTCAGTCCAATTGGTTGGATATCGTTTATGTCCCCGATACCGAATCGCTTATAAATATATGTACGAGTATGATCACGCCCTATTGTATCTACTGAATCAAACTAGCTGGTGATCGATAAGCAATCTGATATGATATCCAATGGGTAGACGCGAGTAGCCATTTGAACGCTATTCAGGTATGATTGCTGATTAATTTGACAAGTTTTTGTAAGTTGTTAATCGCTAAAACGTGTAAATTGGTCATAACTAATGCAATACAGAACCCATTATAATTTCAAATGAAAACAACGATTGAGCGCTACTGTGTAACCCTTTCGAGTATCTAACCCTGCTATTCATAGTGGACTTATACGTATCCTAATATCTCGTCTTTTTTTTAATGGCAACAAAAGGTAATGTCATCTCAGTCAACTTTGTCTTCACAGAGTACAATGTCTTTACAGAGTAAAATAATAAAAATGTTTGGTATTAAATGTCTTGTTGATTTTCCTATAGGTAGTTCAAACGGCTGCTTTTAATTAAAGAAAACAGCAGGTGACTATTCGGCCTTGGGAAAGTCACAACTGAATTACTATTTGAAAATGGCGTTATCTTTCTCAACGGGACGCTGACAATTTTTTTCATATTTTATTTTCTTGTTGATAATGATAACATAGACAAGACTGACCATTGATTTCAAAAATAATTATCAGATGATATCATTATAAAGAAAAATCTGACTGTCACATCACAACGCCATACTTCATACAAAAATCTTACTATCCACTTTGGACTACGAGTATTTCAGACTAATGCAAAGCACGTGAGCTACAGAAGTAAATCCATACCCATATTTATAAATGTGAAAGTGAGTTTGTTTGTCTTGCTTTCACGTCAAAAGCAGAGAGACGGAATGACTTGATTTTTTGTGTGGAGATGGTTGGAGGGCTGGAGAGTAACAAGGCTACTTTTTATCCTGAAAAAATGCATGTTTCCCGTGGGATAAAAAAGTAGTAGTCCACGCGGGCGAAGCCGCGGGCGTCCGCTAATAACATTTTAAGGGTAAATTACAGGACAAAGTAGATAACGTCCGACCAAGTAGCCTTTTGCCTGCCGAGTTTGCGCACTGACGGGTTCCCCGTAACCTATTTTATTTGAGATACGATTTAGGACGTTACTCCCACCTTAGACTTGAAGCGAAGCTCTCTTATTGACACCTAGATAAATTGCTACGTTACGTATTACAGGGCCAAAAGCACATTCAATGAAAACAGTGTGTACGCGTAGTTATTTTTCTTATGACAATTTTAGGTGTTGTTTAATGCATGTTTTTGAAAAAAATTAAATACATTAAGTATATATTTAATATTTTTATTGCTGATCTCAGGCCAATATCCTATACTAGTAGTTCGCCCCGAACTGAGATCTCGCGCACCGTAGATGGCTTACATTTGGACTTTCTTCTGACTACCCCTATAATTTCAAGTGCTACTACTGCCGAGTATGCCTATTGCGCTAGCTCTTCATGGTAAAAAATACTAGCATGCATGCAATACATAATGTCGTGTCTAATTTTTCATTTATTTCATATTTATGAATTCTCGTCGTATTTCTAAAAGTATACGTCCTAGAATCAAAATAATAACTATTTTGGAATGTACAAATTAAGACCTTTCATTTGACACCCCACTCAATATATACAGGGTGTGGCAAATTCTTGGTCACTGAAGGGTAGCTACTTTTTCTCTTGTAGTTAGAAAGTTTTGTTCTTAGGAAACTTCGGTTTTATTTTGAAGAAAAAAATAATTGCATTTTTAGATTTTTGAAAAAAAGTACAGTTAGCCTAAAAAATTACATTTGTCAAAAAAAACAAGTTGGTCTTAATCGACTCTGTTTCCCACCAGGAATACTTCTCCCAAAGTAACTTATCAAATCAAATCGTAAGTTTTTGCAATAATTCAAAAAAACACATCCCATACATTTTCTATGAAATTAGTAGTTGTAAACATTAAAGTGCCACTTATTCGATGGTTATTAATTTAAATTCGTAACTGCTTCGCCATGCTGGGAGGCTATTGTAAAGCCTAACACAGAGCCGCAAGAGAGAATGGTATGCATGGAACATACCATTAGTACATCTGCAGGGAAGAACTTTGTTCTAAATTTAAATACGCACTTTACTATAGCCTCCCAGCTTGCCGGAGCCGTTATGAAATTAAATTAAGAACAATCGAATAAGTGGCACTATAATGTTTACAACTACTAATTTCATAGAAAATGTATGGGATGTGTTTTTTTTGAATTATTGCAAAAACTTACGATTTGATTTGATAAGTTACTTTGGGAGAAGAGTTCCTGGTGGGAAACAGAGTCGATTAAGACCAACTTGTTTTTTTTGACAAATGTATTTTTTTAGGCTAACTGTACTTTTTTTCAAAAATCTAAAAATGCAATTATTTTTTTCTTCAAAATAAAACTGAAGTTTCCTAAGAACAAAACTCTCAAACTATAAGAGAAAAGGTAGCTACCCTTCAGTGACCAAGAATTTGCCACACCCTGTATATATATTTTTTTTTTTTTTTTTTTTTTTAATACGATGTAGGTAGAAAATAAGTTCAAGGTGTTCTAGCCCCCACACTAGGATTCCCTGTGTTGTGGGTGACTAGTCTCTTCCAGGTGAACAGTAGGTAGGTATTATCTTAGTATCTATTATTATCACTATTTTTAATTTTACGGTTTAAATATAATTTTGTGGGTAGTCTTTAATCTAAATTAATTACATTTCAATATATTTGTTTATTTAACTTTTTTTACCCCAATTATTTTCATTCTTTATCAAAAATTTTTTTATCATGAAAATAAATCAAGTAGCATCTAAAATCATTGCAAACCAAACCGCGACGATGCCACTCTCTTTTTGAGACCGACCAGTCAATGAGCTACGAAGACATCGAAACTCTATGAAACGGGAGCTCTTGCAGCTCTGGTTTCGTAGTTTTTGTTCTTTGGTCGTATTTCAAAAACTATACATCCTAGATTAAAAATAAAAACCATTTTGGAATGTATAAAATAAGCCCCTCCGTATGACACCCCACTCAATATATTTGGGTAACTTTGAAAAAAATTAAGCCCCTTGGGAACCCCATATCTTTACAACCCCTTCATCGATTACGCTCATACGCTCCACAGCAAATTTCCATAGCACTACCTATTGACCTATCAAGTTTCATACGGATTGGATAAGCGGTTCGATAGTTATGCGAGAACATAAAAATGAAACATACAAACATACAAAGCAAAATCGCCTAACTTGCCACTAAGATCTTCGCTCGCTTCGCTCGCTCGATCGACTATTCAACGATCAATATTTGTTTATTTATTTGTTTGTTTGTACTCACGTTCTCGAAAAAGGCTCTCACGCACGATGTTGATGAAGTTGGGTGCGTACGTGGGTTTATGGGGGCGAAAAATCGATCTAGCTAGGTCTCATATCTCGGAAAATTTGTTTCCTCTGCATTTTCACGCAAAAAGATTAACCAGTGCAATGTGGTTTGTAATTTCGCTGCAACAAACGCGGCTTCAGTGGCTAAGCGGTCATAGTGTCGGCCTGCAACGCCGAAGGCTGCGAGATCGTATCTCAGCCATTGACAGGATTTTTGTATTTCTACTTGGTCCATTTTTTTTCGTTTTTTTTTTTCGAGTAAGTACCTACCTACTTACTTCCCTATATATTTTTTCATTTTCACCCGAAAGCTCGTTTGCTCAGATATGTACCTACTTATATGTACTTATTATTTTAATAAGAGGTAGGTATACTAAAGATTTATATTTTTAAATCAAGTAACATAAAACTTTTGACTATGTTGAAGTGGATACTTTAGGTATACTTAGTATACAAAAGTTCCTGATACCTCCCCCCGTATTTCAACTTTACGGGTGTATCGAGTAAACATTAAATACATCAACTTGTTGGCTTGTGCACATTCAATTACTGGTTATTCCATTTTGTATGCAAAGGGTCCCTTCATAAAACACACATCGCCCCGATAATAAAAACGTACCTCGTAAAAATTGCGGCAAAAATGACATTGAAATTATGTTTATGTTTGTTCATTCTTGGGTATTCTTATTTTATCCTCGAAGTTTTGTTAAAAAATTGTACTTTAAAACAGAACGACAAATATGCTCATTCAGTGGTGCTGCAGAGGCAGCAGATGTTTTCAATTTATTGATATTATAAACAAAACGCCGCATTTCACCTGCTTCAAGTATTTTTAAATGCGGCCGTATTCTATGGATGATATCATCATCATTATTTTAGTTGATTTCTTTATAAAAACTCAAACAATTACGGCGTTCAACTACGTGTCTCATTTTCAACGTGAAAAGTATTTAGGTATAACCTTGACGTAATCCTAACAAACCGAAAGGAAACTGCTCCTACATTTTGTTTCATCTACTTATGATTTTCCTGAAATACACTTTTGTCAGACTATTATGGTACTAAAGTATTTTTTATTAATAATCAAAATAAGATGCAGTCTTGTGAGTCTTGTGTTATTATAATATAAACGACGATTATAAGAATATGAACAATAATTTTGTTTACGTTATTCTACATGCTATTGTTATTTATTTTTCCAAATGTTCAATTGGGCTATCAGTGAAATCACTAGGATACATTGCATAAGAAAACCGTAAAACAGAATACAAACACGTCATATTTATCGTAGGTAGAGCCACTACGGTAACACTCCCACTCCAAACGATCCTGACACAGCACATTCGCTTATAGCTCGCAGATTATTTGATTCTTATGATAATACTCTTGTTTGTACGTTCAGTTATTTACGTACTTGGAATAATCATGTATTATCTATGCAAATTATTCCCTGAAAATCAATCGATTCACGCACGTCCATCGTCGCTCTATGAATTGATCGAAGAAAAGTGAAGAAAATTATTCAAAGCACGCTTGTGCGTGTTTCAATTCGCAAGTCTGCTATTTTCGGTGTTCCTTACTTAAATCGAGTAAGTCCGTTTATAGAGGCTGTGATACTTTTAGATGAGAACTGGCGCGTCAGAGATACGCTTCCCACATTGATTAAGGACTTTTCCTGAATAATAATGTTAAGAGATAAGGAAACATATCAACATTTTGTCCGTAACTTGACAAGCGCAACCTCGCAAATTGTTGTGTTCCTGCGTCATTATTGCCACTAATTGGCCATTGAACTTGAAATAGCAAACAATGCTCTATTGTTTACAAAAGGGAAAAAGTCCCAACTCATTTGATTCAACTCAACTGATCCGTGAGATCATAGATTAGGAACACGAGATGAGATGTCGGATTATGGAACCCGCATCAGATTATTTCTAAAATGGAAACCACAGAACTAGGTTCAGCACAGATGAAAAGTTTTAAGTCAATAAATGATCGGAATTATTCGGAATTATCAAGGAAACTTTAATTATTCAATTGGGAATTATCAACGTAGTTCTAATCAAGTTATTCAATAGATCAGATGCACGATAAAATTTATATTCAACTCGAGGACAACTGGGACAACTAAATAAATTACACGGTAGTGCTCTCATAATAATTGACTTAAATTATGTAAAAGCACGGTCGTGATGGCGAATAATAGACTGTTATAGACAGAAATTAGAAAAATATACTAATCCACATAACACAGATTCTATAGTTGTAACTAACACAACGCGTTGAGTATAATCACGCACAGAATAATCGATCGAGCGAGCGAAGCGAGCGAAGATCTTAGTGGCAAGTTAGGCGATTTTGCTTTGTATGTTTGTATGTTTGTATGTTTGTATATTTGTATGTTTGTATGTTTGTATGTTTCATTTTTATGTTCTCGCATAACTATCGAACCGCTTATCCAATCTGTATGAAACTTGATAGGTCAATAGGTTGTGCTATGGAAATTTGCTGTGTAGCGTATGAGCGTAATCGATGAAGGGGTTGTAAAGATATGGGGTTCCCAAGGGGGTAAATTTTTTTCAAAGTTACCCAAATATATTGAGGTGGTTGTCATATGAAAGTACTCAATTTATACATTCCAAAATGGTTTTTAGTTTTCTTCTAGGTTCTATAGTTTTTGAAATACAGTGAAAAACAAAAATGATGAAAACCTATTAACGGAAGTATGGAGAGAGCTCCCGTTTCATAGAGTTTCGATGTATTCGTAGGTCTGGTTAACACACAAAGAGTGTGGCATCGTTGTGGTTTGGTTTGCAATGATTTTAGTTGCTACTTGATATTTTTTCTTGAGATTGAAAATAATAGCCGTGTTGGCCGAGTGGGAGAGTGCTCGATTTTCGATTCATAGGTAGTATGTTCGAACCCTGGCCGTGCTCATCAATGGATTTTTCGATTAGAAAAATTTAAATGCGCATTAACACGAGCTCTAAACGGTGAAAGAAAACATCGTGTGGAAACCAGTTAACTTTCTAAGAGCGGCAATGGGCTTGCAACCTGTCACGTATGCAAATGCTAACTCCTGCAAACGGCATGTACCTACCAAAATTATAGAGGGAGACGGAGGGGGAGGGGAGGGGGAGGGGAGGGGGAGGGGAGGGGAGGGGAGGGGTAGGGGGAGGGAATTGATTTTCTCATACATTTTGTTTTGAACTGCTATTTTAATAATTTCTCGAACTAAGAGGCCTTCCCTGAGGCGCGGTACGAAGTTCGCGGGGTCAACTATTGAATATAAACACGACACGACTTAATGTATTGCATGCATGCCTATAATCTTTACCATACTGAGGTAGCGCATTAGATATCATTGTATGGTAAACACTAGAAGGAGTACTAACGTAGGTATAGGGGTAGTCAGAAACAAGTCCAAATCTAGGCTATCAACACAACGGTGCGCGAGATCTCAGTTCGGGGCGAACTACTAGTTTATAATAGTGTAGGTATCAATCGATAACGCGCATTAGTAGCTTATAATCATTTCATAATATTTAAATAATGAAGTCGTTTTGACTTATTCTTGTACATTAGGTAATTCTGAAATGTAAATACGTGGCAGATTTATGTTTTACAAAGTACTCACCCCGGTACTGACTAGCGATAGCATGATCCTCTCATTGAGAGCGAGCGTCTCCCCCTGTTTCATTTTAATACGCTTCTTGTCGAGGCATTTCATCGCGTACATCTTTCCGGTATCCGCCTTCCGACACCCGTACACCTGCATAATATACAAATCGATGTCGGTGACTGCTTGATGGATGAATATTTTATATCAAAGCTCTACCGAATATATGACTTTCATAACACATTACGAAATGGGAAAATTGATCCTGCTCTGCCTCCGTTGACAATAAAGATCCTCTTTAGTAACCTATTAAGCTATTTGCACAAAGAAGTGTTTTGACTTTCGGTTAGGCATATAGGCTCAGGCACGATACCTTTTGTGACAAATTGTCATTTGCTATGGAAATTTTTGCGTGTGTCAACACTGAACATTTTTACAAGGACTTGGAGACTGAATAATAAAACTAGGTAGCTTAATTGAAATCAACACGTCAATGTAGGAATGCATGCCTTACCTACCTACGCGAGTAAACTACATACATAGAATACACGACACGCCATAATTATTGTGTTGTTTTAGCTATTTTCGTCGGGGCGTCTCTACACGTCTCATTATTTACGCGTATGAACATAACGTACGTGATGACATTAATTGATCATGTTTTCAAAACAATAATCGTTAGAAAAGGGGGCGTACTCATAGAACAGACCATACACAGACGATGATGTCAATTTGTTTATTGTAATGATATCAGACACCGTATCTGCAAATACGCATTTAGAACTAATGTATTTTATCAATGCGAGCTCAATTATTACGTAATTGATTGAAACGTATTCTTATGCACGTCACAAGTAGGTAAACAATAAACAAATTCGATCATCATTCGCTTAAACTATACTTCTTCATAGCATCAAAGTATCTCATCCGGATGTTTAAATAATCGTAAAAGTTTATTTTTCTGAGAGGACATTGTCTTACAGTGCGACCTATAAAGACTCCATCAAAATTCTATACCAGAGTAGGCTTTATTACAATTGCGTCGGTTTTCTAGCTGAGATGAATATGGATTTAGTTGGATGTACTGCGCTGGCTCGAATGGAATTCTAATTTAGAGCGGTGAACGACGCTATCCACTTGATGGTGAGCTGACATTATTTCATTTCACGCTTGTGATTTCAAACATTTCTATCTGACCTACAGTTTATCATTCCTGAATTGTATGCCTAGCAACGAAGCAGTAATTCGTCAGAAATATAAATTACTTTCTCAGTTTGAAATAAATTAAACCGAACGTGTTTCTCAATACACTTTCATTCCAAACAAAGAGTATCTAGACACTGAAAATAGCTTTGTGAAAAACTGGGTCTGGATGGAATAGTACAAATTGGTCTTTAAATTCAATGGACTGACCTCACCGAACCCGCCTCGCCCGATAATGCGATGGACGCTGAAGTCGTTCATTGTTAGCTGAATGTTTAACTCTAAATTTTTCCATTGGCAGAACCTCGTGTACTTATCACTAAAACAAAGATACACATTAGAACAAATGGTAAAACATTATTACTTTGATTTTATGTGTAATTTTCATTACCTTTCTAGAAACATTCTGAATGGTTCTCCTCGTAGTTGTTGGAATATTTCCTCGATGTAAGGCTAAAACAAAAAGGGGTTTTAACTTTTAAGCTGATTATATTATAAACGCTTACCAAAATGGGTACTTAACAAAATGCATGACAATACACATTTTGTATATTGTTTAATTACCTCAAAAAGATTCGGTGGAACTTCATGTTTCATTAGATATTTTTGTACGTGCGCTACGCATTCCTTAGAATAGTCCTGAAATAAAATTATAGTACACGTTAAGGCAATATGAGTGAGTTGTAAAATTGGCAATTTTATATTCCATTCACGAGACGGAAGTCGTAATGCTGCACAAGGTAAGGCCATGATATTTCTGAATTAAATTATTAAATCATTAGCAACATGGTAAGAATCATGTATAGACATGGCAGAATTACAAAATGGGGATAATATTAAAGTAAATTCCGAATTAAGTAAGTAAAAATAAAAACCGGTCAAGTGCGAGTCGAACTCGTACGCCGAGGGTTCCGTACCTAGCCATGGTGCCAATTAAGCTAGTCCGCTTAATTGTATGAGCGCCCATACAACTCGGAGGACAATTTTAATTGGCGTCAACTATGTATGGGAACACCCTTTAATTTTCAACTTTTTTAACTTTTTGGAATTTTTCCTTTATTTGTGCTATAAGACCTTGCTTTTTGCCAAATTTCGTTGTTCTAGGTCAACGGGAACTACCATTTAGGTTTTCGACCCAAAACCTCTAGGGTACTTCCGGTTGATCTAGAATTGTCAATTTTGGTTACAAGCAAGATCATCCAGCACAAGTAAAGGAAAAATTCCGAAAAATAAAAAAAGTTGATAATTAAGGTAAGTTTTGGTACTCACAAGTTTTCACGAAAACCTAAATTTTCCTATATCTTTTTATAGTGTGGACTCAGGACCTTGATTTTTATACTCACAATAGGGACTATAGACCTTAGTATATGGTATAAATTTCAACTTGCTAGCTTTACCCGTTCCTGAGATAATCGATGGTGACACACGGACGGACAGACGGACAGACGGACAGACGGACAGACGGACAGACGGACAGACGGACAAGAAAGTGATCTTATAAGGGTTCCTTTTTTTACCTTTTAAGGTACGGAACCCTAAAAATATACAAAATGCATGAATACACATTGGCGCAGGAATTCTATTATGGCGTTCAGTTTCAAGTAGAGTTTTTACAAAGTTTTATTTTGTTTCATTTGATATTTTCTTAGACAAATATAGACCTGAATTTTAAGCAAACAAACCAATCGATTGAGCTGAAATTTGGCAATGCTATGTATTCTCGCTGAAAATGCAACATTATGGTGACAACGAGCTGATCTGATGATGAAGACACTTTTCAAGAAACTTTTCAACGGAACTCCTCATCGTACGATTACTCATAAGGTTATTCCTTTTTAAATGTTATTTTAAGTTGTGAACGATAAAGAGTTTTTATTCATTCATTCATTCCTCAGCGAAACTAAACTACCTATGTTTAGGCTTATTTGAATCAGCTTTTTCATTTTAATAGTTTCTTTAATTTTACTGCCTTTCTTGATATATTTCTTTGTAAGTACTTAAAGCTTGTTTTGAAAAATATTGTTACAATTTTCACAACCAACGTACCTATAACTTATGCAAAATCAAGTTTAGCACATTTGATTGGATATATCTGCATCACTCCAGCATTAAATTCAGGCATGTGAACCAAGACCAAAATGCCAGCATACTAACTACATAGTAACAAGTAGGAAACTTTGCCTTGTCAGGAAAGGCATTAGCCTAACTTCGTCTTGGAAGAAAATATCTATTCAGTTACGGTAGCGCAGTGTAGAGTTCGAGAATTTTATCTATGACCTTTCTTCTAACTTTTTAGCTGTTCCAACGCACACCAGTGTATTAGCATTAAAAACAGAGCGTTTTGGAGAGCATGTTAAATTGACAATACCGTATTCGTTAAACAGTGGCAAAATTATTTTTTATTTGAAAAACCGACTTCGATGTTGTAAGCAGTTTGCGCACTCTCGAGGTGCATGTCATCATTCCGAAGATTCTCGTCAGATTCACACCAAATTTTTATGGGATCACATTGGGAGTATTACCCTTTCAAACAAAAAAATAATCTTCAAAATCAGTCCAGAATTGACGGAGATATCGGTGAACATACATACCAAAAAATATACATACTACAGTCGAACATAAAACCTCCTCCTTTTTTGAAATCGGTTGAAAAGCCTAAAAGCATCGTAACTAAAGTCGGCCACCAGCTCATACGACCTCTTCCAAGCTTTTTTAAAGCCCCAAATAGTTGCAAAATTATGTTGCCATATTTTTTCAATGTATTTATGTATGTTTGTATGTTCGTATGAGCTAGTGGCTAACTCTGATGACATGTGTAAACGACAAGAAAACAGCTTAATCTAAAGTGTTCAGGTTTATATGAGACAGAGCGTTACTCTTTACATAATCCTTAAAAAAAACGGGAGGTTATCCCGTTTATTTTATGGATTTTACGTAGTTATGTTTTTAGCTCCATAGTGTTCCAAAAAACTCTGTCAATTTGTACAAATTTACCCATCAGTGAGTTTTCTTTCTATTAATAGAAATTGAGCTGAATCTTGCAAGTAATGATGATATCGAAACTTGGTATCAAACAAAGAGCCCTGATATAAGAAAAAGAGCCGATTATACAGCCCCCCCTAGCTGGAATCATCTGTTGTGAGGTTCAGACGGGCGCGGAGCCAACAGTCCACTAACGAGGGTCATTATACGGACGAGCACAGCTCTGCCGGATGCTAACGCTCACGACCCCTCGTTTCGCAGTTTCTAATTAAACTTGTACCGCAACGCAAGTTCCAATCCACGAAAAGGTTTTGGAATAATTTCCGTCAAAACTGGAGCTGTTGAGCATAACAGCTTTATACAATTAGGAAGCTAGCACGATTAGTTTGCTAGTTTGTTTTTGAATCACGGCTTATCTTTTTCTTACAATTTGCAGTTCTTATAGTTTATACAAATTAAAGTTACTTGAATAGAGAAATTGCAAATATTACATGCTGTAGATTTCGCTGGTATCCTGTATAATAATTTCTGAACAAAAGAATCTTTAAGGCCTGGAACAAAAGGCATTGATTCTGATCAACTTCGACATACTGAAACTAGAGGCATGGGAAAGTATTTCTCTAACTCGTCCTTCAAACGATATCTGGGTCACCCGACTAGTATAGTCACTTAGGTGCATTCAAATCAGAAGCTACATCCATCCAATTTTCTTCGTGGTTTTATCTATATTCCTGTGTTCAATTTTCATGATATGGAAATGACACTCTGCAAAGTGCATTTTTCTTCTATTTTCGCAATTCTATCACGAGATTTCGCATCGAAATGAGCTAAAACGTGGATAATCCCAGTAAGCACTGGTACGTGACTTGACCGCAACTGGATCACCTGCTGCTTTGGCAAGAGCTTACGTGTACAAGGAACGACTATGATTTACTTACAGGATCCACATTCACTAAAACGTGAGGAGCATTAGGTTGAACAAAATGTGATATTATTGATATTTTTTCACTTTTAATTTATATTGTTCAGTATACATTTTTATTTTTCTTATAGTGTTAAACCACTTGTATCATTGCGGGTTCAAATCCCGTCGGAATTGAAAATTTTGATAAGATTTTTCATTTTCAAATGTAATATAATGTACTCATACAGACTTTTTTTTACTCATAACAATAAACAAATCTGTTGAATTTCAATCTGTGGACAAACAGCTCGAGCGATAAAAGTATCCTAAGCAGCATAATTGAATTGACTTCACGCTAAGCAGCGACGGAAACCATTTCACTTTTGTAGATAAAACTATATCTTTACAAGTTGCAGTAAAACTTCTGAAGTGGAGATGCAATAAAGCCGTTCAAGAGAAAGGGACGGTGCCCAGCACTTCAGGGAGCTAGGACCAGCCAACGCGATTTTGTGGCGAGCGGTTAGTCTTTGATATACATGGCGGGGGGTTAATGGGATATCCTATCCTAAATGTGGCTTCGAAGCACGGTGCCAGCAGCACTATCGTAACTGATACACGCTATCATATACACAGCTTGAATGGTATTTTTCAGTATGGTAGGAGTTACCTTACCTTGTCAAGATACTTAAAAGGTATTTTATACTTACATGTGAATGTGCTAATAGTTCTTTCATGATAAAATTGTCATAAATATCCCTTGCAATCCGCCGTCTCTCTTCTATACATTCTTGCTTTTCATATAATTTAATCTACAAAAAGTATTTTAAATTAGATTATGACGCAAGTACTAATGTCCAAAGGCACAAAAATACCATTGTTTACTTACCTCTTCATAAAATTTTAATTGTGGCACTGGTTCTTCTGACGTCTGTTCACAAAATTCCTTAAATAATAAATAACCTGAAACAAAATTATGTATTACAGTAGTGTACTTAGGTGATCATATAAATAATATTTACACTGTGTGGTCTAGTAACAACATCTGTTTAACATAGGTACAAGTATTCGGCAAATAATAACAGAGTGATGTGGATGATTCGCAAGAAGCGGTCCGAAAAACGGTACCCCATTTTCGCAATTTTTTTTTTGGTTATTTTAAAAAAAAAAATAACATACCTAATTAAGCACTCAAAGACATGCATTTTAATGTTAGCGGCCCTCAATTTGATAAAGCCGTTTTGAAGTTTTAGTGGTTTAAATATATTCGTGCCCATTGAAATTAGGTTTGGTCCAGAGAAATTAGAAAAATGCCAGAGAAATTAGCAAAATGCCAAAGAAATTAGCAAAATGCCAGAGAAATTAGGAAAATGCCACAGAAATTAGCGACAGAGAAATTAGTTTTTTATCGCGGACACATTTGTTTGCTTTGTAAAACAGTAACGTGGAGTTAAAATAACATGAAATTTGATTCACCACTACCTAATAGTATCTATATGGATGATTCGCAAGAAGCGGTCCGAAAAACGGTACCCCATTTTCGCAATTTTTTTTTGGTTATTTAAAAAAAAAAAATAACATACCTAATTAAGCACTCAAAGACATGCATTTTAATGTTAGCGGCCCTCAATTTGATAAAGCCGTTTTGAAGTTTTAGTGGTTTAAATATATTCGTGCCCATTGAAATTAGGTTTGGTCCAGAGAAATTAGAAAAATGCCAGAGAAATTAGCAAAATGCCAAAGAAATTAGCAAAATGCCAGAGAAATTAGGAAAATGCCACAGAAATTAGCGACAGAGAAATTAGTTTTTTATCGCGGACACATTTGTTTGCTTTGTAAAACAGTAACGTGGAGTTAAAATAACATGAAATTTGATTCACCACTACCTAATAGTATCTATATTAACGTTAACGTTATAAAAAGTGTCAATTTATATTTCATTATTGCGTAATAAGCGATTGAATGCAGATAGGGGTGTCGCGGACACGCCAGAGAACTTAGATTTCACGACTTTAGAAATTAATTACAGCTTTCCTATGTATATAATTGAGGATATTACTAGTGCCATAATAGCGTACTCGTATACTATTTCCAAATAAAAATACAGCAATACTGAAACTGGTCATTTTAATAGGTTCGCAAGGCCGGACATGCCAAAAACACGAGTCCTGCGAAACACCCATGTAAGGTTAGTGTGGTATACTAAAGCTGTGTAGCCTGTCGGTTTTCTCACAACTGCTATGCCTAAAGTATAATTGTCGTGTTCTTTTTACGTCAAATGGGACATCATAAAGTTGAAAATATAAAATTCGTTAAAAATATTACATAAATTACAATGCATGTTCCTGTCGGCGAAATATTTGAGTTCGGCGTTGAACTCTTTTCAAATCTCTTACTGCAACCTATTTAAGGTAGCATTTCAGAAATTCATTTTACAAAGTTCACCGACCAGGAACGAAAGATACCGTGCACAGCACAGTGTGCACATTTTTCCCTAGTTTCCAAGACCTGTAACAATGACGTAGAGTCGAGCTAGCTGAGCGTATGTATGTATGTGAGCTTGAGCAAAATGCTGTTGTTTCTCTACATACATTTTCAAAATTACTAATCTCTCGTCATCGGCCATTCAAATGTTTGATTAAAATTGGTCTGAAAGTTTCCGAGTTATCGTAAGGATCTACGAGTAAGAAGCTAATAAGTAGGTAAGTACCTAAAAAGATTGGTGGGGTCTAGTGACGCCCAGCGTCCCAGTTTCAGATAAGCTTGGATTAAGAGTAGGTACGTACTTCGAGGTTATTTCACTCAAGGCACAGTCCCAGCTTATAAAACTTACTCGCAAGAGCTACGGAATTTTTCACTTTAGAAACTTTTATCGGGTAACTTGTATTCAATACAAGTTGAATGTCGCTTCGAAAACTCTTCGCTTCAATGTTTATATAGTTTGAAATATGTGTACGCAAATAATTCATGTATCGTCGAAAATACGCACACACTGCACACAGTGAATAAATATTGATTGTGTTGATTTTCGCACATGAATTTGTAAGGTGGATAATACGTAAATGTATTATTATAAATCACGAGCTTCTTAAATGAGAGCCCCTTTTAACAGTTTTTTACTACTATATCAAGTGCTGACTTACGTCTCTTACCCCAGTTAAAAATTCATACTTACCTAATAAGAACCACTTATTTACTGCAGTGAAAAGTAAGAGTAACAACAATACAGCCCTATCTTTATAGATACTTTGTACCCTATTTGTAGACCTTAGATCTCACACTCACACTGCAATTTACAAAGTAGGGGCGAGGCGAGAGCGTTCAATTTCGTCGAGTGCGGTAGCAAGGATTTGTAATAAACGAGTTTAGACGTTTAGACCACCAGTATACCTATACTGAGATAGGTACCTATAACTACTTACCATCAACGGCGGAACGGGATGGGCCCCAGCGTCCAGTGCACCCGATAACGTTATTTACTGTGCAAGGAGACTAGGAGCCCCGTAAATTGCGTTTGTAACTACCTCTCGAGGGCTTTGCGGCAATATCACGCTCGCCGGCAAATAAAACAGTCGTAGATATCGGAAAGTATAATTAGAAAAGTAGAGCTTTGGACTGGAGAGTATTGTACAGAAAAATGTCGTGTTAACTGAGTTTAAAATCAGTGAACGGTCAGAATTGCGTGCTACTAGTAACACGAAAGGCAGTTGGAGTTTTTTATCATAATAGCTTTTAGTTATTAAACAGTATGTATGATTACGTACCTGCCATATTCTACGACTAAAACCGTCCAAAAACACAGTTTTAACAGAATGTATGTTACTGGCATCAATGGCCAAAATAGGTCAAATCTGTGTAATAGGACCAAGAAACCAGAAACTTGGTGAATCTAGAAATATCGGCGTCATAACATTAATTCCGGTCATGAGCGAGCTGGTACCATAAATCAGAACCGATCTACGAGAGCAAGCTTCATTGATGTCTCCGAAAAAGCTCTAGACAAAAGCCCGTCGAAGTAGAGAACCTGTTTGTTACCTATTAAGTTTGTGTAAGCTTGAACATAGCTTGTGTTCTTGTCTAGGCTCATAACTAGGTTCGATGTGAGAAGACCACATAATATAAATAGGGCTCGTACAGAGTATGGTTTGGTAAATACGATTTTCTTCGTGGTTTTGGACAAGGGTATCTGGAAATACTTTTTATGATGAAAAAAAAAGCATAGGTATAGGTATTTACAAAAACTGATCATAAACAATAATAACGTCAAACATATTTATATATCTTTAAAAAATACCTACATTAGAACCAGAAGTTTTTTACTTTTAAGGTAATACAAGCATCCCGAATATAAAAATCAGATCTACGACCATCACTTTTTCATTTTAAGAAATTTAATATGGTTAACGCGTTCAGTGCCCATGACGCACATATGCTCCGAATGCAGCCTCAGCTCAAGTAAGGCTGACATGGCCGGGAATGTGTTTATTTACCTAGCTCATAAGATTATATTAACTGAAATAGTAGAAGGCATGTTTGCCGTCGAACTGCCAACCGTTGGCGCAGACGGATACTTGAGTTGAGATCGCGATTAGGTAAGCGTACCGTGATGCGCCCTTTGGAAAAATGGAGGGACGATCTTGGAAAAGTAGATGGTAGAAATTAGACGAGTAGTTAAAGACCAGGCTTAGTACAACGTTTTGAGAAATACCAAAATCCAGCAATGAAGGTTGTAGATGATGATGTAACTCACTACTCTCCTCCTGCTAACTAACCTCCCTATGATAAAGGTTCGAGTGTTGTAAGCCTTACAATGTAAGGTACGTAAAGAAATGTGTCCATTTCAAGCGTAGGTAGTATTGTTTAGCTGTTTGTAAGGCGCGGTGCGATATATAGGTCAGATAAGGACAGGTACCTGTATTCATAGTGTTATATCTCTTTACATGAAAGGCTCTTTCACGACATCGACCATGTCGAAAATTTTGAGATCGCTTAATTAGACATTTAGAATCGACAAAATTCGAAAAAAAAATGGTTTTTTATTTATAAATGCAATTTTATCGAATTTTATCGATTCTAAATGTGTAGCGATCGTTAAAAACTGTACTTGCACTGCTGGTGGATTAGTCTCCTCGAAAGAGTATGATGTACGGCTTGTTCGTCCGAGGGTACGGCACATTATGAGAAGACCAAATTTCAAAAGATTTTCAATGTCATAAGGTTTGAGAGTGTCCATTCCATACTATACGTTGCTGTCATATACTACGTTGGGAAACAGTCGTAATACTATTTTGATATTTCTGTTTATGACCTCTTTTATCTTGATTTCTTGAATTAAAAACCCTATACTTAATGAAATATTGTTGCTTACCATGAGTGTTTGGCTTACACTATCTAGTGAAGCAGTTAGCACTGTAACTAGGTAGGAGTCAAGAAAAGTGTTTGATAAATAATGATCTAATATTTATCCTCTAGATAGGCACTGTCCGTGCCGATATTATCAACAAATCGCTTAAGAGGATTAGAGATCCAGCAGCTGGGTGTTTCGTAGGACTCGTGTTTTTGGCATGGCCGGCCTTGCGAACCTATTAAAATGACCAGTTTCAGTATTGCTGTATTTTTATTTGGAAATAGTATACGAGTACGCTATTATGGCACTAGTAATATCCTCAATTATATACATAGGAAAGCTGTAGTAATTAATTTCTAAAGTCGTGAAATCTAAGTTCTCTGGTGTGTCCGCGACACCCCTATCTGCATTCAATCGCTTATTACGCAATAATGAAATATAAATTGACACTTTTTATAACGTTAACGTTAATATAGATACTATTAGGTAGTGGTGAATCAAATTTCATGTTATTTTAACTCCACGTTACTGTTTTACAAAGCAAACAAATGTGTCCGCGATAAAAACTAATTTCTTTGTCGCTAATTTCTTTGGCATTTTCCTAATTTCTCTGGTATTTTGCTAATTTCTTTGGCATTTTGCTAATTTCTTTGGCATTTTTCTAATTTCTTTGGACCAAACCTAATTTCAATGGGCACGAATATATTTAAACCACTAAAACTTCAAAACGGCTTTATCAAATTGAGGGCCGCTAACATTAAAATGCATGTCTTTGAGTGCTTAATTAGGTATGTTATTTTTTTTTGAAAAATAACCAAAAAAAATTGCGAAAATGGGGTACCGTTTTTCGGACCGCTTCTTGCGAATCATCCTCGGGTGTTTCGCAGGACTCGTGTTTTTGGCATGTCCGGCCTTGCGAACCTATTAAAATGACCAGTTTCAGTATTGCTGTATTTTTATTTGGAAATAGTATACGAGTACGCTATTATGGCACTAGTAATATCCTCAATTATATACATAGGAAAGCTGTAATTAATTTCTAAAGTCGTGAAATCTAAGTTCTATGGTGTGTCCGCGACGCCCCTATCTGCATTCAATCGCTTATTACGCAATAATGAAATATAAATTGATACTTTTTATAACGTTAACGTTAATATAGATACTATTAGGTAGTGGTGAATCAAATTTCATGTTATTTTAACTCCACGTTACTGTTTTACAAAGCAAACAAATGTGTCCGCGATAAAAAACTAATTTCTTTGTCGCTAATTTCTTTGGCATTTTCCTAATTTCTTTGGCATTTTGCTAATTTCTTTGGCATTTTTCTAATTTCTTTGGACCAAACCTAATTTCAATGGGCACGAATATATTTAAACCACTAAAACTTCAAAACGGCTTTATCAAATTGAGGGCCGCTAACATTAAAATGCATGTCTTTGAGTGCTTAATTAGGTATGTTATTTTTTTTTTTAAAATAACCAAAAAAAATTGCGAAAATGGGGTACCGTTTTTCGGACCGCTTCTTGCGAATCATCCAGCTAATCTATTTAGATCCTATATTACACTCCTGTAAATTGCATCGAATCATAGTCAGTAATGAAATTGCATCATTAGTAGCATCATCGATCTTCCTTGTCTTTGTTTACAATATCTTCGGTTAATGCAATGAACAGCTGACCTAGTAAGCGAGTTTAACAAGCTTACTGAAGCCATTTCTCCAGCGCTAAATACGATAGTTTGAGCTCTGAATGCGTTTTCTATTGTCTAGTTGAAGGATTATGAGAATGCAGAGTTGAGAATTGCTAAACCCTAGTGATATCATTATGCCTATAGACATTATGAGAGGTACACCTACCGAGAGATGTGCTAAATGTATGTTTCTGGGTCAAAATCTAGACCAGGTTTTGAGGATTTAGGAGGATGCAGAAATATAAAGTAGAAGAGGACACAAAAGGATTCTTATTCGACACGACAGTACTCTTCTCAACATTTGGCATCTTTTGCGTAAAACCTTTGATACCACTGAAAAGGAAAGGTGGGTATATTGTTTGTTAACACATAAAATAATTCCAGACTTGCATGCGTCATTTGCATGGTCGAAAGAAAATTGAAATGTTGTTGAACTGTGTCTGTCGAACTGTATCCAGAAGAAAGAGTTAAGTAGCGGATAAAACTTGCATGATTAAAGAAAATAGGTACTTAGTAGACACGGTTTTAAAACAATAACTGAAATGATGAGTCTAGTGTGCAACTATAATCCGATCAATAAAAGTATGTGCACGAGGCAAAGTTGGGAAAGTTGTCCTCTTGAGAAATCTTTGATGTCATTGGAGCTTCCCTCTGGCACTTTTCAAGTATATAAGAAAATTCCAAGTAAGTATACATTTATACTACCTATCTATTCGTATTTAATATGTAGTATGGCTGCTAGTTAAATATTACTTTGTTGTATATTGGTAATAAAATTTCGCAGCAAGTAGGTATGTCTCATGTACCTGTCAATATTCGTTGTGTGTGTTAGGTAATCGGAATGATTAGTCAGTTTTGCGTGAGTATTGGAATTCAAACTCACGGCTTTTATACTTTTTGTGTACAGAGACAACATGGTTATACTTACAACTTCTGATCAAACTATGATTGACTAGATTTATTTTTGAATAAACATCCAACATGAGTTGCAAGTGCAGTGCAGTGTGATCAGTGTTCCATGCATAGAAATTAACTATTTACTCAAAATAAAGAATAACGAAAGCCCGGTGATAAGTAGCAGCGGCATAGTATCATAGCGCGCATGCAAATCCATTTGCATATTTACTTGACTAGGTAAGTACTTCGGTTAAATAATCGTTCTTATTCACATGCAAATTGACACAGCACGAACAGGCAGGTATTAGGTACTTGTTTGGCCAGCGTTCCGGTTTCCAAGACAAAAGAAGTCATAAGTACAGCTAAAAACATCCAGATAATCGAGCCGGGTCGAGCATCCGGACTTGATTATCGTTAGGACAACTTCATTAGAGACAATTGTACGCAGAAGCGGTTTAATCCTGAGTGTGCGTGGAAGAGCATCTCCGGTATTGCTCACTCTAATCTTGTTTACGATACAAATCCCAGCAAACTTGAATGTAGAGCCCGGTTTTGTCACATTTCCACATTGCTTTTGTAGTCTCCTCTGTCGTATAAACTTTGGATTACAATGATACTGACGCATTGTGAATTGCGACTAAGATTGCATCGAAGAAATGCCTACTTTAGTCCGCAACTGAACTAACGAGAACAACGAACCAGCTTGGGGTTTTCACTCAGATAAAAATCATTATCCTAACAAAGGAAGTAACTTTTTGTTTACAAAAGCAACTGTAAGCGAATGTTAAATCAAGGGGGAACGAAGTAGAAAATAAAACATTCTTTTAAGGGTTACAATTCACAGCTTAATTGTAAACATGGACGTGTAAGCGGGTAAGAGTGCTTGTTCAATCAGTGAACAGATTGTACGAGCGTAATACGTAAATCGTTCGAGATCAAACGATCGCCTCAAAGAACCCTTATGTTTATATTGTAAGTATAGTTGTTACGTTTTTACATAGACGAATCTCAATAAAAATGGGCCTTATTATACTTTTAGCTACTAAATAAAGGGGTGAATTTGTACCGAAACTGATAGCAAAACCTGAAACAGATACCTAATTAATAATGTTTAAAGTGGTAGAATATTCATAAAATAGGTATCTTTGTAATTCCCAGTCGGTGTTTCCGATTCATTTAGGTAATTTTTTAGATTATAAGTCATGTTTCCGCTTGGAAAATCAGTCTTAGAAGATAAAACTATTTATTATCCTATAGATTCTATTACACGAGCAATATTTGTTTGTTTGTACTCACGTTCTCGAAAACGGCTCTAACGATTTCGATGAAATTTGCTGTGCGGGAGTTTACGGGGGCGAAAAATCGATCTAGCTAGGTCTCATAGGGAAAATTCGTTTTCTCGGCATTTTCACGCACAAAGATTTACCAGTGCAATGTAGGTAGTTCGTAATTTCACGAAACTTGTTGAGACCATAGTGGCTAAGTTGTTAGGGCATCCGCCTTCCAGCCGAAGGCTGCGAGTTCAAATGAAAGGTTTTTTTTGTTCTATTTTCTTTTTAAATTTTTTTCTATTTGCACCGAGCAGAGCTCGGCCGCCCAGATATTACAGATTTAAACGATATCCACAGCAAACTCTGATAACTTCAGCGGGGTTTAAAAGGCCGTCATAGCTGAATCACAATAGGAATTGAACTTTTATGCCGTCTCTTTTGAAAAACTAAGAGTGGCAAGAACATCATTTATTGCAATTCCTATTATGATTCTATGTAATTAAACTATGTTATTAAGAATTCAAGTATAGGACGAGCATGAAGAATTGTGATGAGTGATTGAAGCAAGACATTAATTAAGTTCCAGATAAATACCTAATAGGTTTCGGAAAACATCGGAAACATAAAATTACAAAACATTACTATGCGTGAGACACAGACTGAGCTTAGCTTAGTAGTATGTATGTATGATGTTATTATACCTACAATACATACCTATTAATATAAGATTCATTGAGGTGTTTGACTTCCATAACTTTTCTTTTCCTCATTTTATCGCGCTTAAAATTTTTCAATGAAACTAAGATAGGTATAACAAGCATCATGATTCATAACTGTGCCATTTAAACTGCAGGTAACTCACCTAATACTTGATTGAATATTTTATCAAAATTTACTTCATTCTTCTTTTCCATGTATTTGTGCATAACACTCCGAACACTGAAACAATAAAAATATCATTAGAAAAACAGTATGTCATACAACTAGATCTGCGTTTATCTACCAGGTTACAGTCGTATGCCTGTTAGGTATTTACTAAAATAAAAATAATGTTGGACATTTCAAACATCATCATCTATCCCCAAAGTAAGCAGAGCTTAAGTGTTATGGGAGGAACTACATAACTTTTTTTTATTGTAAGTAAATACTTAATACACACAATATTATCCATAGAAAAATATCCAAACCCGACACAAATATTTGCAGATTTTAAAGGTTGACATTTAGTTTTACGGCGCCCGGCGGGAATAGAACCCGCAACCTTCAGTGTTTTAGGCGGGCCCTCGCCCACAGAGGTCGTCAAGTTTACTATTATTACGTTTGACATCATTAAATATAGCATGCAATTAAAAGTAGCTACAACACATAATAAGTAGGTAGATCTACCAAACAACACACAAACATATTTTACGAAACGCATTCATAACCAATGTCACAGAATCCTGGAATGAATAGGAGTTATTTTTATAGTTTTGTTTACGGTTTGAGGGCAACATTTTATTGTTGGACTTGAACTTGTGACCCCTGTGTTCATATCTGTTTCATATACATGGGTATGAATTTGATGATATTTTCTTTAGTTTTAACATGTAAAAGGCAGAGAATGGAAAGTATGACTTTGGATTTGAAGGCCGTGGATTCGTAATAATGCCTAAGAGATGCTCAAAACTGCGAAGGAAAACATCGTGTTGACCATGCCGTTTCTGTGGCCGATTATGCTGATAAGAATAGGCGCTGGTCTAATAAGATCTAAAAAATCTTATCTCCTGTTGGTTTTTGCATAGCTGGCCTCCGTCTACTGCCTAGCTAGATTGCACTTAAACATACCTAGCATCTTCTTTAAAAAAATTATGTCTCTTCTCTATGCTTGGATCACTTAAATTGATATATAAGGTAAAAAAAGGTATATAAGGGTGTTTCGCAGGACTCGTGTTTTTGGCATGTCCGGCCTTGCGAACCTATTAAAATGACCAGTTTCAGTATTGCTGTATTTTTATTTGGAAATAGTATACGAGTACGCTATTATGGCACTAGTAATATCCTCAATTATATACATAGGAAAGCTGTAATTAATTTCTAAAGTCGTGAAATCTAAGTTCTCTGGTGTGTCCGCGACACCCCTATCTGCATTCAATCGCTTATTACGCAATAATGAAATATAAATTGACACTTTTTATAACGTTAACGTTAATATAGATACTATTAGGTAGTGGTGAATCAAATTTCATGTTATTTTAACTCCACGTTACTGTTTTACAAAGCAAACAAATGTGTCCGCGATAAAAAACTAATTTCTCTGTCGCTAATTTCTTTGGCATTTTCCTAATTTCTCTGGCATTTTGCTAATTTCTTTGGCATTTTGCTAATTTCTTTGGCATTTTTCTAATTTCTCTGGACCAAACCTAATTTCAATGGGCACGAATATATTTAAACCACTAAAACTTCAAAACGGCTTTATCAAATTGAGGGCCGCTAACATTAAAATGCATGTCTTTGAGTGCTTAATTAGGTATGTTATTTTTTTTTGAAAAATAACCATGCCGAAATAACCATGAAAAATAACCGCTTCTTGCGAATCATCCATGTCTTTGAGTGCTTAATTAGGTATGTTATTTTTTTTTGAAAAATAACCAAAAAAAAAATTGCGAAAATGGGGTACCGTTTTTCGGACCGCTTCTTGCGAATCATCCATAAGGTACAGAAAGGTATGTTCCCAGTAAGAAACTATTGTCTTGGTGCACATTTATGTAGGTGGTTTTGTAATATAAAATTCGATTTACATTATCTTTTCAAGGTCCACCTTGATCCATCAATGTTAGGTTTAGAAATAAACAAATATTTAATAGTGAAAGGCTTGCAATAGTTTAACAAGGCTAGGAGAATGTTGTGGGTGGCAAACCTACCCCAATTAACATAGAACATGCTGCAGGCACTTAATCATTATTTCTTATCATTTCAGTCAATTTGCACCTACTGTTGGGCTGGGCGTAGACCTCTTATTACATTATTCTTTTCGGTCCCTTGCAACTCTCATATCTACCTAGTGGTTTCTGACTGCACTGAGTTTTTTCACACTTTCAGTAATATACACGCGCCAACATTCTACAACTGACAGAAAGACCGAAAACTGTGCTGCCAGTAAAATATGTTTTTCCCCCAGAGTATTTTTTTGGCTGAAGTAAAAGCTAGATTAGATATTTAGCTGTAGGTAATTACTGAAATATAAACGTTTAATGGAATTTCAAAATTTTTGTCACTTTCCTCTTTTACATGGAATGCCCCTTATGTCAACTGACAGATGTTGTTCTGGGCCTGTATTCTATTAAATGACAACCGCTTTGGTTTTAGTTCGAACTCTTAAATGTCAGCCATTTGGTGAAATAGTAGAATAGCTTTTCAAAAATTTGTACTGCCAAAGTTCAAAACCTCACCACAACTGAGTCGTTTGTTATTAGTAGTCATGGAAACAGTCGCTTTAGTTGAGGTTTTGGTTGAGGTTGATAAAAAGTTCGGTACCGGAATCGAGCCCCTGACCTAATTTCAAGTTTATAAAAAAACATTGAAAGCACAAACTTTCGACCAGTAGGACAACCAGAGCACACTGACTGAACTGCTGGACACACATCACAATAGAAATTTCAATATATTGCAGTTCTTGTCACTCTCAGTCTATGAAAAGAGACGGCATATAATTCCTATTGTGATTCTGCTATAACGGCCTTCTTAACCCCGCTGATCTGTGTACTCTTAACTCCGACCCATTGTTTGGACTAGAATGGCATTGGACAGATAATCCTAGCAGTATTTAGTGTTGGAGGCCAAGATCTATTCAGGTTGTTGTGCCATGGCAGTAAGTAAGCACAAACTTTCTCATTTTGGTGTTATCTCTAGTTTCATAGTGTTGTTCATGCTAAAAAGTCTGAAGTGAGATAAAACAATGAATCAAATGAAACAGACTGCATTGCAAATAATAAGATAATCAGGCTAGCATTTACACATGCACACATATTTGTTATAGATTGCAATTACAAATGATAACAAACGGTACCGATATTTGTCATCATTATGTCAATATCAACTTTTATGATGTGTATAAAATGTATTTTAGTACTTATACATTTCTTATTTATGAATTTGTTCTAAAAATTTAAATTTTGCAGATGCAATATGTATGCAAAGCAAATCATATTGAGATTTATACAAATTCTGAATTCTGTTTTAAATGCTGTGGAAATACCTACTTCTGAGAATTATATATAATGCCATCCCTCATAAGTTTTGAAGTGCCAGACTGACTTGCCCCCTAGACATCTAACTGATGTAATAAATCTGAATGTAACTTTGTTTGTTACTCTTTTATGCCTTAACTATAAATAAATAAATAATAAATTATTTATTTGTATTGTATTGTATTACCATCAAATTCTTCTAAGATATGATTATCGAATGAGGTATCATTTCCTTGGTAATATTTCATCTTACAACATTAGACCACAATTTTCTATTATAACTTAAACTTAATTTAGCCTTAGTGTCAGGTATTTGTATGTGTTAATATGTATAATCAGTTCAGATTATAATCAAAACAATAGTTTTTAGTTTTTTTACATTAAAAATGACCCATAGTTCAGTGACCTCAAAAAGTTGATGACCTACAAAAATATTATTTTTGAAATATGCCTTGCAAGGTGATTGTAGTTTGAATAGCAGGATGAGGATGTTAGTTTAGAAATAACAGTGTTTTAGTCTCTAGGGTACAATAAATTAAAGAGACCTAATAATCAATGTTTCTTCGTTAGTGCACAGAGATCTGACTAGGAACTCATTAGGAGATCTAAAAAGATAAAGAATACGTGCTCAACATACTATTGAAGATTTTTTAAGCATAAGTTTCGCTAAAATCAATTTTGTAAACAAGCCCACAAACTTTTTATAAACAACTTTCTTTCAAGAGTTTATTAATTTCGGAGCAGAAGTCGATCCTTGCAAAGTCATTACCTTGGGTCTGGTAAGACAATTTTTTTACTGGCTCTTGCAGCTGGAGTACATTTCGACTTCTCCATAGCCATCAAGTAGCTGACATCCGCCAATACTGCCTCGAGGTCCGCCATTTTGATACTGAATTTATCACCTTCGCCGGATAATAAATAAATAACACTCCTTCACAACACAAACACCAGGCAGAGAGAGTCAATTATCAACTGATAGTCATAACTTTCCTCACATGACGACTGTTCACCGTTTCACGGAATTTGTTGATGAATGGTGACACATGCTGATCATTCACATTCACTGAATATTTCTCAACAATCATAGGAGCCAAAAATTACATCCTATTAGCTTAGAATCATAGCCTACGTTTTATTGTCTTACGTTATTCACAAGAGCGCAAATTAATAATACTAATCTAAGCTGAATTCGCAAAAACTCGAAATTCAGCCCAACAGTCACTTCACGCTTGACCCGACCGCGACACGAAACCACAACGAAACGAAGCGAAGAGAAGAACACACAGCACACACACACACACACTATAATGTCATTTTGACAGGACAAGGAAAGACAGGCAAAGCGCAAAGCAGTAAGCAAGTAAGCAATGCTGCCAGACTAACCAATAATCAAGTGGCTGTTATCAACAAAATTACGCTGGTTTACATAGCGTTTTAGAAAACTTCTGTGAAAACAATTTTTTTTTTAATTATAACAAAGTTTTCACCAAGGGAATCTAAGGCTTGTTTCACTCTTCAGCGTGTCACCGGTCGCGTCCGACGCGGTCGGTCGAGTTGACCTTTCACAGTTCGGCGTGCGTAGTGATGTGCCGCGGGAATATTGCCATTCCCAGTAATTTCCCTATTGGAAATTTACTGGGTAAATTCCCAATGTTCCCGGTAACGTTCCCCATGACTGGGAACATTCGATCAAACTTTAAAAACATGGAAAATAGACTGTACTCAGTTTATTTTTGCTTAAAAATTGGTAGTAAGTATGTCTAATAAACAATAATTAATGATGTTTATTTTTTTACGACTCCTCAGCTCTTGTCATAGGTACCTACTTTCTTCTTTTTCCTTACTAGCTGCTGCTCGCGGCTTCGCTCGCGTGGTACCCGGATAAAAAGTAGCCTACGTTACTCTCCAGCCCTCCAAATATCTCCACACAAAAAATCACGTCAATCCGTCGCTCTGTTTTGATGTGAAAGCGGGACAAATAAACAAACAAATAAACACACTTTCACATTTAAAATATGGGTAGGTACGGATTATTTCCATAAAAAAAATTTTATTAGGTAATGTTCTGACCTGAGTGAAATAAAAACAGAGTGAGCAATAAAACAAGCGTACGCGTTCCCTCGTTCGTTTATTCGTGAACTTTCGGGTAAGCTCGTTACCCACTCGGCAGGGCAGACCGACTGAGATTAGTTACCTACGTTTGAACTGTCGTTGTGAGGTGACGCGGAATGCGTCATTTTAAACATGAGGGCCAAAAGTAAAGTGTTTGACCATTTCACCGAAGCCTTAGTGAACGCAAAGATGACTTACACGTGTTCATTTTGTAAAAAAGTGTATACATTTAAAAACAGTACCAAATTTGCTCGACATTTGACAAATAAATGTGAAAAGTGTCCTGAAGTAGTTAAAAACAGTTTTAAAACTTCTAAGGCAAATAATGAACAACATGAATCGGAGTCTCTACGGAGTGCACTACTACCCAAAGTTATGGAAGATCTCACAAATATGCATGATAGCAAAACCGGGAAAACCACCAACTGACCCTAGTTCATACAGACCAATAAGCTTACTCCCTATCCTGTCAAAAGTGTTCGAAAAACTACTATTATGTAGACTCAAACCAATTCTTGAAGATAACAAAATCATACCAGACCATCAATTTGGATTTCGAGAGAAACACGCTACTGTAGAACAAGTACATAGAGTAGTTCATAAAATAAGACAATCACTAGAAAGAAAAGAATACTGTTCTGCTGTGTTCTTAGACATAAAACAAGCGTTCGACAAAGTATGGCATAATGGTCTATTATACAAGCTTAAAAATTCACTACCGAACTCGTTCTACATGATTCTTAAATCATACTTAACACAACGAAGATTCCAAGTAAAATACGAAGAAGACTTCTCAAAACTATATAACATCGAAGCATCAGTACCACAAGGGTCGGTGCTTGGCCCAGTACTATACTCCATATATACAGCAGACCTACCCGAAACGGCGGATGTTGTGACAGCAACCTATGCGGATGACACTGCATGTCTTGCAAGCGATACAGATCCTAAAAAAGCTTCCACCAAACTACAGACCCAGCTAGATAAAGTAGATGTGTGGTTACAAAAATGGAGAATAAAGCCGAGCGTAACCAAATCAACGCAAGTAACATTCAGTCTCCGGAAGGGAGACTGTGCACCTGTCTGCATGGGCGGCAATATCCTACCAACCAACCAAACTGTCAGATATCTGGGATTGCATCTAGATAGAAGATTTACCTGGTCAGGCCACATCAAAACTAAAAGAACAGAAGCAAACTTGAAAGTCAGAGGTCTTTCGTGGCTCCTAGGACGACAATCCCGGCTTTCGCTCAGTAACAAGCTGCTTGTTTACAAAGCAATCATAAAACCTATCTGGACTTACGGCATCGAACTCTGGGGATCAGCTAGCAACTCTAACCTTGAAATACTCCAAAGATTTCAGAACATCACTCTTAGAATGGTTTCCAGCGCACACTGGTTTGTAAAAAAAACAGAAATCCATGAATACCTCGAGATGCCAACCGTTAAGGAAGAAGTCAACTACTACTGCACAAAATACAAGGAAAGACTCAACAAGTACAGTAAAATATTGGCCAGAAACCTACTGAACGACCAAAATACTATAAAACGTCTCAAGAGATGGGACATTCTCTCGCTTGACCAGAGGAACTAAGAAGTTCAACTGCTGCAATTGGGGCACTTCACTGGAACTGCACCTAAAACTTCCACCCTCAGAACACATCTGATTCAGGCTGACGAGCCAATGGCAGATAAAAAGGAAGAAAAAAAAATGTTGAATACATAAATAAATATTATAACTGTTGTTTAGTGTAAAACTGATTCATTTTATTCGGAAATAAAAGCTATATCTTCCACAATTCACGTCTTTTTATTTAATGTTTACAGGGAATTTTGCCGGGAACATTGGAAATTTACTGGGAATAAACCCGGGCACATTGGGAATTTTGAAGAAAAACAGGGTAATTTTATACTTGAAATGTTAAAAATGGCGTGCCTGTTCATAATCTACTTATAAACAAAAGATGAAAATTTTAAAGGTATTATTTTTACTACTTTCCCCAATATTTCCACCTACTGGGAACATTGCCGGGCACGTTCCCGGGTACATTCCCCCTTCGGGAAAATTGCCGGGAACCGCCCATCTCTAGGCGTGCGCCAACGTTGAGCTGGACGTGTACAATCATGTATACAAATAATAAAAAAAGTTATTCTTATTTCTGTGATAGCATTAAAACAAAAAACGCCGTGTCAGTCCAAAAGGAAAATTATTCATGCATCCTATAACTTCAGCCCATCTAACATAACGCTGTATTCGTATTCACAACTACGAGAAGATGCAAAAAAAAATATGTTTAATTAGGTACTTATGTAGGTACCTCTCTACTTCAGAATGAAGAAAAAGAAAATCTGTTTGCGTTCCTGTCAACATTTTCAAATAACTTTTTATTCATTTTTAATGTACCTACACACACATTATATTTTTATCACTATAGAGATAGAAAAACAGAGCAACGAATTCTGATATACCTACCTAGTTATACGACTTAAGGTGTAGGTAGGTACTATAACATTAACTAATTCCCTCCAACAACTCTGTTTTTATACAACAGGTTTTGTAAATCTCAAATAGCAGGCATTTTTTTACTTCTCCTAACAACAGTCGTCATGACTGTACGCAAAACGCACACGCGCACGTCCAACAGTGAAAGCTCACGTGGCAACACTGGCCCGCGCGCCAACCGGCATACGCGGGGCGCGCGGGCTCCGGTCAGCCTTTTGCTCCGGTCCGGCGTCTCGAAAAACGCGACCGACCGCGCGCGACAGAGTGAAAGCCGCCATTCACTCCCATGCTACTTGCGTCGGTCGCGCTCGCACGCGACCGACCGCACGCGACAGAGTGAAAGGGGCCTAAAAGGGTTGGATGGTCAGTTTTAGAAAAAGAAGCTATTGTCAACGTCGCTGTCATCGTCAATTATGTCAATTTTTTTTTTTTTTTATTTAAATCTTTATTTCAGACATCATGGTCCATTTGTACATTTACATACAAAACACAAAATTACACACAAGAAACAAAAGAAATCCACTATTTTTAAGTACTTAAACCTAAATCGGATAAATAAAATTTAAATTTAAAAAAAAATTTAAATTTAAAAAACTCAAAAACATCTTTACAAAACAAATACCTACTTAGATGGACCAATCAATGTCATGTCATAGACGACATTGATTGGTCCATGACATTGATTGATGGAAGGAATTGGCAATGAATGAGCAAGAAAAAAAATCTCGTCGCAGCGCAGTCAGTCAGTCGTTTTCGTTTCCATTTCCATCGTATAGCTTGATAATTTCAACGAGTACGAAGAGATTACATTCGTAGCACATTTACTATGATTTGCCGGCGTGCTTATTAAAAAGTGCAAAACAAAAACTTACCCATAACCAGTAAGTATTAAATTTTAATAGTACAGTCGTAATATTTTTAATTTACAGAAGAAGCTATAGATGAACTTGTTCCATCAATGTTTTATTTGAATATTTAGTAGGAGATAGAAAAGGCACATTTCAAGGCCCAAAGCTGCTTTTGCATATTATGGAAAACTTATTATAGACGGTATTCAAGCAGTTGCAGTGTTTGTCGGCCTGTAACGCATTACCTACTTTAACTGACAATTTTTTTTCAGTGGGGATTCTGTACTGCCCCCCAAACGTTACGCTGGGAGAAGTATGGGTGGACCATGGAATTTCACAATGTTTCATGGAAACATTTTCATCCATTCTAATAGGAGGATTCCTCATGATATTTGGTGTAGTACAAATCAACGTGTACCTCAGGTGAGCTATGTTATTTAATTTCAATTTATTGTTGTTGCACTTTCATAACCAGCCGAATGTCCGACTTTATTTACCTCCTACCTCAATCTTCTATCCCATCTGACATCTTTTAAAAAATGTGATAGAGTAATGTAGTAACATTTACAAGGTTCTGCTTTTCTGTTTATTTCTTGAGGCTTGGTATCACCTAAGCACTAATTGGTTTGAGGCCTTTAGGCAGCTTAAAAATTCCATCACCAGAGTTAGACACTTGTTCATTGAACATACTTACCTATATGTTTCTTACGGAGTTATTTTTTAGTTGGTATTGTTATTTTGGCTTTTCAAAAATGCCACTGTAGTTTTGTAGTATTTCAAATGTTTTGTAAAATTTAATCATGCTTTAACTAGTAAATTCCACTTGCAGCAATACCTGTAGCTTTCCATTCCAACTGTGTAATATTTTTGAAATTGGATGTAGTAGTTTCAGAGAATAAAACCTACCTAAGTTTGTATTGTTTGTCACATCATAGAAAGTTTTTAGTAGAATTTTACTTAAATATTAGTGTAGATTATCATTTATCTACAACTAAATGACCCAGTGAACTTCGTTCTACGTTAATTGGATAACATTGGCCACATAACCGATTTTGAACTTTTGGTTATTAGCTGTTCTGGGTTTCCCTATTTTTTTTGTTTTAAACCATCATCAAAACAAATAAAAAAAGCTCATTAGTTTCCAAAACTAATGAACATCAATTGATTTTTAATAGATAAAACATGCAAGTATGTTTTCTGCAAAGAAAGGGATAATTGTACCATTATTGAGCCTTAAATTATGAAAGATTACACTTAAATAAAGCACTCTTTATGCTTATTATTATGTAAAACTACATTTTGTTCTATATTTTCATTTGTGTATATTGTATAAGTACAGTAAAATCAAATATATATATTATGAATTTCCTTATATTGCTTGCAAATCTATTAAGGTTCACCTTAGCAACAGGAAAAATGAAGCACTCATTTGAAATTCCATGGTGAATTCCAAATTCGCATTTCCTTTAACATGTTCCCTGCCAAGGAAACTGGAACCCTGGGCACTCCACTCTCAATTCAAGGGCACCGCAGGACAGCCTACTTAGGTACGACATGTGTGTTGCGGGCACTCAACACATTAGCGCATATTTTTACCACGTTTTCATATCACGTCAAATTCTTGTTTTTCTGTCGTTCCGGGTGGAATGGTAGCTCACGAGTTCACGACTCGATAACAATGCATTAAAAAACTTTTTTATGGGAGTCATGATTGATTTTGAGCTATAATTGTTGAACCCGGTAGGCTATTTTCCGGCAAGATTTTAGGTAATATAATCTGGAGATTAATCTGGTTTCGAAGGCACCTACATAAGTACCTATTTTTAAAAAGTTCAACTGTTCAAACTAAAAAATTGTTTGATGTTATAATTGTTTCAACTATTTAACTTTTAAAAAACACAAAATATTATATAAAATGGCCTAGAATTATTTTTTTTTGAATTATGAAAAATAAAGTGAAACTAGTTCAAAAACGAAATTAATGACACCAACACTACATCAGACTTGAATGATCGCGTTGATCCAAGTTTCATAGACCTTCAAAAAACGTTCACGCTATCACGTAGAGATAATAGAAGCATCTGTTTACTTATCAGCGCCTCAGGGCATAAGTATAATTTTATAATATTGTTATCAGTATATTGTTTATTGATTGATTAATTGTGCAATTAGGTACCTACTGCCTACCACATACCTACTATTATACTTTTGGCCTGTGCGTAGGAATGATTGTTTCTATTCAATACTGTAAAGGTGGGTATCCAATCCACGTTCGCGCACCTACTGCGCTATGCGCTTCTGCAACTGTTCCCTGTACTGTAGTGGGTGCAGGGACGTATATAAGGGGGGGGTTTAGGGGGTCCGGACCCCCCCCTTAGCCCATTAAGTTCGGAGGAAACCTAGTCAATTTTTGTATTTTGGAACCCTTGGACCCCCCCCTTAACAAAGATCTTTGGTATATTGGAACCTTTGGACCCCCCCCTTAACAAAGCTATAGCTACGTCCCTGAGTGGGTGGGTACGTTTACAAACGTTACAGTTGCACGCTCACTACAGCCGGGTACTCACTTAGCTTGTAGCACGTAACGTAACAGATACAGTATCAGGGCGGATTTTTTTAAACTTGTACATTGCATTTTCAGCGTGTCCATCGACTTCCAGTGCATTATTTTAATACTTCTGATAGATTTGTGGTACGGGTATGGTGTTTTTCGGATAGATTAACAATCTTTTATCCATTTTCAACGTAAACATATATAGGGTACCATATAATTTTAATTAAAATAAAGCAAAATAAGTAATACTTTACTGCATTTTTACCATGTCCCCTCGTCAGTTTGCAACTTTCATCGTGTCATTACAACTCAATAGATCGAGTTTTGAGACACATTTTCTAGTCTATTATCATGATAAATTCACTGTTTTTCGAATAATAGACAGCAAAACCATGTAAGTTAATTAAATTACTAGATATTTAGCTTTAAACCTCAGTCCAGATTTTTGGCATTTTTGGACATGTCCGGCTGACTAACGGGTTTTGAGCTACTTGGATTATTGCAATCCTACTAATGTGGTATTTTTTTGAATAAACTGGTACTCTTGCTGGCATTCTGACTGCCACTCTGATGTATTGATGTAATCAGACTGTTTTATGAGTCAGTGAAGTGTGTAGGTAGGTGAAGTGCTGTCCGAGGTCCGCTGATGAACTGCTGTTTTTTGAAGGTAAGAAACAACTTTTTGGCATATTACTAGTTCGCAATGAATAGCTTAACTTCCGGTTGCATGAAATAATAGCAGTTCCACAGGATTATGTTATTACATTCGGCAGAAAAGTTAAAAACATTTTCCTTGCCACGGTTTCGTTACTGTCAGCTGAGGAACATTTGCAAAAACGTTAGTCATCCGAACAAATTGTTAGTCATCTGACCTGTAAAGTCAAGTGCATATTGCGGAATTTTTGTATTTTTAACCGACTTAAAAAAGGAGGAGGTTCTCAAGTTGACTGTGTTTTTAAAATTAAAAGCTTTTATTTAACTTGCAATGTATGTACCTAAATGTACCTGCTGGATCAAATGCTGAGGGGTAGCCTTATTTTCTTGTCACTGTACCTACTATAACATTTTTGATTTGTGTGCATGTACCGTATAGTGGCGAAAATAAAACTCTTTTCTATTCTATTCTATTACCTAATAAGTACCGATTAAGTGGTATTTAAGTTTTTTTTTCATGTTTTTGTTATAAAAGTTACCGGATCTCATAAATAAGATAGAATATATCTTAGATTTAAGTAAAAATGTGTCATAATTGTTAAATAAATGTGGTACCGTGGGGCAGTCCCGGGCATCATCAGTGACTTCACGGTTGAGAGGTAGTTCAAAGCACTATGCAAAATAGACGTATTTTATTAATAAAACGCTCACTCTATAGTTGTAAAAGTCAGAATATCTTGCCATTGTAAACACAAGCCTTACTTGTCCTCTGACTAACATCGACGGTCCACTGACTAACTGTCCTCTCGAAAAAGTTTTTTGAAATCGTATTTTAGATATTAAGCCCACTGTTTTTTAACAAACTTTTGTGTTCCTTGGTGAGATAATATTAAATAGTATTATGTGTAATTTACTTGATTTTGTACGGGTTCTAAATTCTAAGAAACACTAAAAAGACTGAGACAAATTTGACCAAAAGTTAGTCACCTGACATAAAAGTTGAAATATTTAATATTTCTAGTTAATATTCAAAGAATATGCACTGATTATTCTATTGTGATTTTAAATTGGATTCTAATAAAAGGCTTTTTACGATTATACGTCTTTTATTTTTTCATTTATCCAGAAAACAATTTCGTTACTCATTGGACAATTTTGACCACAGTATCAGTATTAAAATACCAATAAATCAAGTTTTCTTCAGTAAATTACATGACTTTTGGGTTTTCATGAAACTTTACATATCTTGCTATAAGATCATTATACCCAGAAATAGATATCTGAAGAAAAAAAATTTTTACAACATTTTCAGAATGGTACAAATTTAAAAAAATCCGCCCATCAATGTTCAAGTGAGTACTAGGTACGGCTCGTCCAAGGATAACAATAAACCTCTACACGGCGGTGGCGGCGGCGGATTGCTGCGATCATGCTACGAACACCTTACTAGTAGGGCCAACGGATCTCGGCGTTCGTGAAGTTGGCCGTTTCGATGCGCAGTGCAACTTTTTCATACAAAATTTTCTACTGCGCAGCGAAAAGCCTAACTTCACGAACGCCTAGATCCGTCGGCCCAACTAGATACTGTTGTATTAATTTCTCTGTGGATACTGTATATGAACGTAACGTAACGTGCTACAACTACAAGCCAAGTGAGTAGGTACCCGGATTACCGGTAGCAGCAGTTGCAGGAGCGAGGAGCGCTGTAGTTGCGCGAACTAGTTGGAGACCCAAATTAAAATTGAAAATGTAAAATTTGTAATATGAATTTGACCTGGATTAACAACAATACTTTTTCTGGAAAGTCTCTGCGGAATGACACATGGCTACTTTTTATCTCGGATATCCTCAAAAACACACTCTTGTTTCACAACTCATCGAGAGTTGTGAAATACAGGAAATGTGGGGCACATGAAGCTCAATTAATTTTATCTTTTATCTTTTTTTTTAATGTTAAAATATAAATAATGCAAGTCACAGAGATTTAATTTTGTAGTAATGACGAAGTAATCAGAATTCGGTAACAAGAATGAAATCTAAAATTACATGCACTGAAGGATATTGTTACATTAGGTACTTATTTAGATATGTAATATTATTTCTGGGTTTTACGTTATGGCTTATGTATGGCACATAACGATAGTTAACAGGAATACCAACATTTTTTTAGTCTTTTAATTAAATTGAATAGAAGCGGATAAAGATAAACCCAGGCTAAACTACGTCCTGTTTTAATTTAAACTAAATAAAACCATAGCTTAGGAAAAGAGTCGTCCATTAGGTCGACTCGATAGGGAGGGAGGGGGTTCGGAAAAAATGACGAGAATATTATACAGATACAATACTGACATACTAAAAATGTTAGTACTTAAACATTTTTTAACAGAAGTGTGGGAGCACCATAACTTTATAACACACAGTAGAAATGCCTATGTTCATCAGCATCACACAAATGTTACGACCTCATACATTTCGTACTAAAAACTAGCTGCGCCCCGCGGTGATACCCGCGGTTAAAAAGTCAACATGAGACGATGGGAACATTTACATTTAGATACATACTCGTAAAAGTTTCAAGCCAATCGAACCACCCGTTAAAAATTTCCCATTCGAACTTCAAACTTACCATATGCGAAATAAAAGAAAGAGAGGGAACAAACGCACAGATACCTACTTAAACAAATATCTTCAAAAAACAGACATTTTAAGTTACCTACAGTTTTATTAAAATGGATGATGATGATGAGTCTTTTTTTGCGGTGAAAATGTGCGAAATGCAAATTGCCACATTTTCATTTAGGTAATTATTTTAAAAAGGAACCTAGATAAATGGTGCCTCAATCTAAATAATAGCATAATATGTTGAAAATATGCTCTTTCAAATGCTTTTGGCATTAGGTACTTTTGTATGTACATAATTCCACTGCTGACCGCATAATTTGTTTCAACTCTTTACAATAGACACTAGACCTATTGTGTATGTTTGTGTCTATTGTAAATAACATAGCTTTTAATATAAAATGAAGCGAGGTATAGTATATTAGTTTATTAGTCCGGTGAAGTTGTAACAGTCAGTGACCAGCCAACCTAAAAGTCCATCCGAAAAAAAAGTATAATGGACAGGCCTATGTTTAACTAGACCTCTATATAATTATGATTGTGATGAAATGTTTCAAGTGAAAATGTGGTTTCGACCATGAACCTTTACCTACTTTATTTACACTTTTATGTAATCTTTCAGATATTCAACAGAAGTAGTGGATGTGCGATCTTCTCGCCTCTTCGGAGTGCAATTATTCTTCACGTTGTTTATACCAGTGCTCGCTGTGATACGTTTCATGCTACAAGCTATCCTATTTGATGGAGGGCATGTTTATGGATACATGGTAATATTCTGAAACATGAAGTCTTCTCTTTATAAAGTGTTGCCTTTCTATTTTTTTATGTAGTCCGAGATAAAAAGTTACTGCTGCCCATTTTCAAAAAAATAATACACAGTAGAAATTTCATGTAAATCTGTAAGTTGTTAGTAGTTTTGTAAACTTTGAAAAGAACACAAAAACGTTTTCAAATATGGACACAGGGAAGCTATGAACAAAAGCTAATCTAAATTATATTGGATAATTTCCTTTGTTTCTTTTTGCGAAAGATAAAGATTCATGAAAGAACTCAAGTCCACAAGCAATTACCGAATAAGACCGCTGATATCATTTGACCTTCATTTGGCCCCAAGTCCCAATACTAAAATCGATGTATCATGCAGTTTTCGTACCTAGTTCAATTTATGTTGGTAGAAACACGCACTAACACTCCTCTAAATTGTTAGGCTAGATTAGAAGTTGTTCAACAGAGGGATGAGGTACACTAAATTTATAATTGTTTCTTACAGATAGTTGGCTTAGTGACAACACTTGTAGTATTTCCTCTATCGGCTTACCTGGTGATACTAGAACGAAGGTACCTGTTGCCTTCGGTACCGCCGCTGGGCCATGGCTTCGTACTCCTCGTGTTTTGGGCCATGATATTCGTCTCTGAAAATCTGGCCTTCCTCAATCTGAACAAGGAGGGATGGTGGTGGCATCTCAAAAAGTGAGTACTTACCAACATGATTTATGCATCTGTGAACATTATAATGACTTAGGTGGACGTACTAGTGGGAATCTCCCCACACATTTTTCCTAGATGTAGGTACTACTTATACCCAGAGAGTAAAATTAATTATCCATGTTATTTCGGCAAGCTAATCAACTAAAACATTTCAGTTTGCAAGATCGACTGGAAATGGCGCTATTCGTGGGACGATATGTTTCGTGTATGATCATGTTCATACTCGGTATGAAAGCACCGGGCATTTCGCACCAATTCGCAAGTTGGAGATTGGAGGATGAAGAATATACCAGAAGAAATTCTAGAGTAAGTTTTTCATTCAACATAATACTATTAATCGATCGAGCGAGCGAAGCGATCGAAGATCTTAGTGGCAAGTTGGGCGAATTTGCTTTGTATGTTTGTATGTTTATGTAATGTGTTGCTTTATCTATAGAATACGTTGCCGCCGAACTTACGCCCGACCGAAGTTCGGTTGTACGCCAAAATGTGACGTAATTTCTGCAAATGTGTTGCTAGAAATTGAAATAGCACTGGCGTCATCACGCCGAAGTTCGGTCGCGTATTTTGGGCACTTGTGATCAATTCAGTTCAATATAGACCATAGTTCAGACACATAGTAACACGACCTTATTTCTATGCAAACTTTTTGCTGAAGTATAATCATTTCACTGTCAATAAGATTGGCATATTTTTGTCTAGTTTTTTATAGGTTAAGATGTCATGTCCATATCAATATCATATTAATTTATACGGGGATAAGGATAACAAAATTAAAAAGGTAGTGTATATTGATGCCATCCTAGCATTGTACTACGAGTATTAAAATTCTTAATCTAAACATATAATATTAGCTTAAAATTTGATATTTTTGACAAGTGGTCTAAAATCCTCAAGTGAAAGAAGATTCAACACTTTCGATGCTAAGAAATTGAGTTCAATCCTTTAATCTAATAAGGTTTATACAAAGCCGTCTTATTCGCCGGTGAACATGGAATACCAATATTATATGCCACCTGTAAGATTTTTCGATAATAATTATTGTCAATTTGTGGCGGAAATAAATACTAACTTATTCTGATATTCAGACAGTGAACGCAAGAAATGTTTTTTCTGTTCACTGCACTTACCAGTGTGCTTGTACTTTATTTTATTTCTAAATAATATACTTACTAATATATTGTCGTGTTATTCCCAGGATGAGAACCGTTCAACATTCAGAAATGTGTTCTCAAAGCTCCGCACACTCCTGCCGTTCCTGTGGCCTCGGAAGAGCCCGCTACTGCAGTTCTATGTATTCATCAGCATACTCACGCTACTCGCTGGACGAGTAATTAACTTATTTGTGCCTATTTATAACAAGTATATCGGTAAGTTTATAACGCTACCTTTATCTATTCTAGTCGTTGCCTCATACCCCAACTTCAACAACTAAGTAATTAGTAAGTAATTAGTAACTAAGTAGAGATTCTTTAAGTATGTACCATGAGTAAACCTCTGTTCCTTGCACTAGGACTAAGAAGCCTGTATAATAGGGTCACAGCGATTCGCGCCGGTTGCTCTCTTTACATTGTTTGATTTTGTATTGTCCAATAGGCATGAATCCTAATTTTCAAAATCTCTTCTATGATATTCAGAAGTATCTATTATGTCTAAAATATATCATATTTCTGTAGAAAATTAAGGTTTTTGTGCAATAAAAGTACATTTAAATTTAAATTTTCAAATTCACGCCAAAACATTCGCCGGTGTCATGGCGTCTGTTTTTACGTCACGGATCGGTATATCAACCAGTGATGCCTACATAGTTACTATAGAAACAAAAGGATGTTTACCGAGACGAGACGCAATGACAGACGCCATGACACTGGCGAGCGTTTTGGCTATCATGGCGGATTGTTGTATTTTGTAGATTTATTTTAGCAAATAAATTAGTAATCTCGACATTAATAAGAGAATAAATACATTTTTCAAAATCTTTGAATCCTATTTCATTAGATCAGATAAATATTTTGGCGATACTTGATTACTGTCACCATGCCTATTGCTAATGCCTGTTAACAACGGGAATGTAAATTATCATGTAGAATGCTGACTTGCAATAAATGAAAAACGAAATGTACGGCCGGTTAGCACGTTTCTAAACACCTTAACGGTAGATGGAAGGTAGAATTTTTGCAAGGAGTTTGCATTCTACATGACAGGTTGCCAGCTCATCACCACTAATTAGAAATACTCAGAGGAGACCGCTCCTAAGGGAGTGGGCACACTGCGTTTTTTTGCAGCGCTTTTGTATCGATACAAACGCGATGCGAACGCGCAGCTCAAAAACTACCACTACAAAAACTCGATGATTTCTCCAACAGTTAGATATCATGGTCAAAAATTGTTCACAGTGAACAGTCTGACAGACAAACCGCTAGAGTTCAGATGGGACCTCGTCGTCATCTACGTGTTCTTCAAGTTCCTACAAGGCGGCGGCACTGGCGGTATGGGCTTCCTCAACAATCTCAGATCGTTTCTGTGGATCAAAGTCGAGCAGTATACTACTAGAGAGATGCAGGTGACTTGATTGTGTATTATGTACTTTGTTGAGTGGATTAGTTGAACTTAGTTGATTTCTTTTAAAAGCTGTAATGTAACTAGATTTAAAGAATCGTATGAGTGAATGAAGCAGAATATTCAGGATCGTAGCAAAATGATAATCTCAGAAGAGCAAAGAACCCCCCGCCCCCCTATAGTGCTTACGTAATACTTGAACGGCCCCATAATAAATAAACCGGTCAAGTGCGAGTCGAACTCGTACGCCGAGGGTTCCGTACCTAGTCATGGTGCCAATTAAGCTAGTCTGCTTAATTGTATGAGCGCCCATACAACTCGGAGGACAATTTTAATTGGCGTCAACTATGTATGTATGGGAACTGCCTTTAATTTTCAACTTTTTTAACTTTTTGGAATTTTTCCTTTATTTGTGCTATATGACCTTGCTTTTTGCTAAACGAGTGTGGGCAAAAATATATGGGCACTTCACCCACGGCCGCCACAGCTCAGACTACTTTTATTTTGAAGGTATCACAGCCTTGTATCTCTGTGCCAATGCGCATCAAATTCTGTCCCGGGGTTCTCTATTTATTTTGAGTCGAATAGGTTTAACTTAAAGAGAGGTTAAAATGGCTGTTACCGCATTTTTGGGCAAAATCATAAATGTATGGACCCACGACCGCCACAGCTTACATATAGCTACTTTTGCTTAGAAGGTATCAAAGCCTTGTTTCTCTGTGCCATTTCGCATCAAATTCTGTCCAAGGGTTCTCTATTTATGTAAGTCGTAAAGGTTTAACTTACAAAAAAGCTAAAATCATTATGATTAGACGATGAAAGTCTCGATTTATTGGGATGTTTTTTATTTCAAAATAATATGAGGTTTATGAGAAAGTCTCTTAAGTATTTATTTTTCATTTCTCAAGTTCGGAAAGTACGCTTGAAGTTACCTGAACAGAGGGATGAAAACAGTACTTTTGCGTCCCTGGGAAGCAATTCTCCCTGGGAAACGATTTTCCCTGCTGACAAAGTATTAAATAAATCACATGGTACTATTTGACATTTCTATTGAGCCATGTCGTCTTTGTCAGCTATATTTGACATTTCTATTTACCATAAGATGAAGATCAGGATCACGGGATCAGCATCACGGGATTAGGATCACGTAGGATTAGGTTTACAGGATAAGGATCACGGGATCAGGATTATGCAGGATCATTGGATCCGGATCACAGAATCAGAATCACGGGATCAGGATCACGGGAATAGGATCACGAAGTCAGAATCACGGGATCTGGATCACAGGATCAGGATCCTGACGCCAGACCGTAGTCAAGTGAGTTATCTGTCATACATTTCAATACGAACTGTTTGGCCACGTGGCTGGCGATGCGGCCATAGCGTCTCAGCGTGTTAATAGCTCTTACAAGATAGATGTGAATAACCTGTTTAGGCACTCGAACTATTACCGCCCTCGCTTTGCTCGTGCGCCAAACCATCTCGTGCCTAGGTAGGTTACTTTCAAACCATGTGTAACAATCTCCTATTTCCGATGACGTCCTTTGAATCCCTCGCTGCGCTCAGGATTCTAATTTAGAATCCCTCGCTGCGCTCGGGTTTCAACTCTAGCATCCCTCGCTCCATTCTGTATTCAAAATAGCACTCTCGTCGAAAAAATAATATTTTGCCCCGTTGTCATACAATCTAGTACCTACTACTCAGGTTAGGTAGGTACAAACATGGATTTATCTAGTGACCCCCGGGATAGATTTTAATGCGTCGATAATAAAAAATTCTTAGTTTTGTTAGGTCTTTCGAGTAATATTAATTACATTGCTGGCGGTGCTGGGTGAAGTTTGCCCACTATTATTTCGTTATTCTAGGTCAACGGGAACTACCATTTAGGTTTTCGACCCAAAACCTCTAGGGTACTTCCGGTTGACCTAGAATTGTCAATTTTGGTTACAAGCAAGGTCTTACAGCACAAGTAAAGGAAAAATTCCAAAAAATAAAAAAAGTTGATAATTAAGGTAAGTTTTGGTACTCACAAGTTTTCACGAAAACCTAAATTTGCCTATATCTTTTTATAGTGTTGACTCAGGACCTTGATTTTTATACTCACAATAGGGACTGTAGACCTTAGTATATGGTATAAATTTCAACTTGCTAGCTCTACCCGTTCCTGAGATAAATCGATGGTGACACACGGACAGACGGACAGACGGACAGACGGACAAGAAAGTGATCTTATAAGGGTTCCTTTTTTTACCTTTTAAGGTACGGAACCCTAAAAATTACTTAGATAAAACGCATTAAAGTGAAATATTATATTAAGTACTTCCCGCGTGTTATAAACTAATATACCTAATTAATAATATTTCCCTTCCAGCTGGAGTTATTCCGTCATCTTCATGACCTGCCTCTCCGCTGGCATCTCGCACGCAAAACAGGCGAGGTACTTCGCGTGATGGACCGAGGAACAGATTCTATCGACAACTTACTGTCCTACATTCTGTTCTCCATCACTCCGACAATAGTGGATATACTGATCGCTGTGGTCTACTTTGTCACGCAGTTCAATGTGTGGTTCGGGCTTATAGTCTTCTCTACCATGGTTCTTTATATTAGTGAGTATTTTTATCTTTAACATTAATGTAGTAAAATGGCAAATCTTACTACACTACAGATATCGACGTTTTATTCCTATTATAAATCGTCTTAATTTCGGTTTGTCGAACAAGTAGTGACGTGACGTGACGCGCGACGTTCCGCATCTCCAAAATGAGGCCTAAGACTCTACATACCTAATATGTGCGAATTTAAACCATATTCTCACTATCTCTCAAACATTATTAAGTACCTATATCCGAAAGTTCTTGTGAGACTTCATTTAACAATTACCTGAGCCATGACCTTAATTTTCTAAAGCAATAACAGCAAATTTCTTCACCTAATTATCTAATCTTTATTCTAGTTGCAACAATAGCAGTAACAGAATGGAGAACAAAGTTCCAGCGTCGCATGAACCTAGCCGATAACGAGCAGAAAGCGCGCTCAGTCGACTCGCTACTGAACTACGAGACTGTCAAGTATTACGGAGCGGAGAGTTATGAAGTTCATTCTTATAAGGGCGCTATTACGAATTATCAGGTAAGAAAAAAAAATAAAAAAAATATTTGGAACAAAAAACAAAGGTACAATGGGAAACGTTGACAGCTGCAAAAGTTAAAACTGTGAAGCAGAGTCAACGCCCGTCTCCTGGACAGAACAGTGCCTGTGTTCCACGATCGGAGGAAAAATAGAGTTAAAACTAAATTTAAATAGCCTAAATGAATACTGTGAACTATCTCTAAAGAAGTATGGATGTGGGTGTGTGCGCGTGGAAGGAGTAAAGAATATTTAACGTTTTCTTCTTGACTTTCACAAAAGTGATGTGTGTGGTGACTTATTGTTTCTTTATACGTATGCGTAGGAAATAAGTATTTAGACATACCACTGACTACCCTCTTAGACCTCTTCAACGAATATTAAATGTCCAAAGATCTATTTATGAGAAGGTCTACCGCGCCTTGGGGATACAGTGGTGATCATGTTTAGTTTCGTATGAGTAGGGAAACTCAAGTGTCCTCCCACCTTAGACAGTATTCTTCACCTAAACCTAAACAAAATAGTTGTCATGGTATAGTATAGATTCTATACTATACCATGACAACTATTTTGTTTAGGTTTACTATTTCCTACCTCTATCTATACTATAAAATCTATAGTATAGATAGATACCTCTATCTATACTATAGATTCTATAGTTTAGATAGAGGTATCTATCTATAGTATAGATAGAGGTAGGAAAGCCAAGCCTCTATCTATAGTATAGATAGAGGCTTGGTAGGAAAGTATGGTGGAATGAAGAACAAAGATGTGCTTACACTTATAAAAAGACGAAATAACAGATTTGATTCTGTCCTCGTTACTGTCTATAGTATAAAATAGATGATCAAACGAACTTCTTAAGTGAAGTTCGATCACTATTATATGAGTCACTTCATTCGAAGATATATTTTGTTTACAAGGTCGATAAACTGGCTTAAATAGTACAGTCCTGCTTAAACAAAATCGATTTTTATTCTTACAGAAAGAAGAATTCAAATCTCTTGTCACCCTTAACATGCTGAATACAGTACAGAATATCATCATCTGTTCTGGATTGATCGCCGGCTCTCTTCTTTGCGTGTCGATGGTGGTGAAGTCGAATAAACTGACTGTCGGTGATTATGTACTGTTTGCATCGTATATAGTGCAGCTTTATGTACCATTGAACTGGTTCGGGACTTACTATAGGTATGGCATTTTCTATCTACTACTACTTTATTTTTCTTTATATTAATGTCAATGAAACTTAAAAAAAAGAATGAACACGTTGTTGTTTTTAAAGACATAAGACCTAGTGGCCATCTTTAGTGACGGAATATTTGGGGCACCTGAAGGCATTTGTGAGAGGCGCAGAGACCACGAATTTCCACTTGCAACGATCGTGACACACCTCTTTCGCCTCATTCACTCTCATTAAATTCTTCATACAAACTCGCCGATTTATAGTACTTTTGACCTGAGTGCCAAGTAAGAGTTAGTTTCACTATTCGGTATCGACGCCGTAAATGTGGATTCGTATGGGATCAGAACAGCGCCAACTAGTGGCAAAAACCTGAAACTTAAGCTTAACTTAAAGTTAGGGCTTGTGATTGGCTAATTTCATACAAATCCACATTTACGGACTCGATATCGAATAGTGAAACAATCTCGTACTTGGCACTCTGGCCCTTGTCAAAAATGTCACCACTTTGGTCCAAATATGTTGGCCTAGTAGAGCTTTCCCTTCCAAAAGGTCGGCTTAAAAAAAGGCGGGCTTAAAAAGGTCGCTATTGCAAAATCGCATTAAAGGAATGGAACTATTGCCATTTCTTTTCATTGGCTGAGAGTGAAAAGAGACGGCTAGTTCATTTCAAATTGTGATTCAGCTTTAGCGACCTTTTTAGGTCCGCAGTGCTTGTAGATAAAGTGGTAATGCTGAAGCGTTCGTGGTTTGTTCATTACATTTTTCCAATTGAACAGAGCAATCCAGAAGAATTTCGTCGACATGGAGAATATGTTCGACCTGATGCGAGTGAAGAGCGACGTGAAGGACGCTATGGGCGCTCCGGATCTGGTGATCCATCGCGGCGCGGTCGAGTTCAAGCATGTCTCGTTCGGATACGGACCGGAGCGGCTTGTTTTGAACAATGTCAGCTTCAAAATTCCACCTGGAAGCACTGTAGCTCTAGTAAGTCTAAATTAAAGAATATTTTCCTCTGATCAGATCAATCATATTTTCCATACGTGGTAGTATTTCTTCGATTGTGTAAGGTAATACGGAGGTTCTTTTTTACTGTCAATAATTTCAAATCTATAGCCATACTTTTGAGTGTTTTTTTTTCTTTTACTTTTATTGTTATTTTCATCATTAAATGCTGGGATTTCAACTGACCCTAGGCTCAAATAATTATACACATTTTATTGAACACCATATTATTATACTTCTTCACCAGCACAAATATTAAAACTTTTGTATTTTCTTAGGTTGGCCCCAGCGGTGCCGGTAAATCGACAGTAATGAGGTTACTCTTCCGGTTTTACGATGTGAACGAAGGCGCCGTGTTGGTCGACGGACAGGACGTACGGACTGTGACGCAGGCGTCGTTGCGAGCTAGCATCGGCGTGGTGCCACAGGACACTGTGCTATTCAATAATACTGTAAGGTGAGTAATATAATACATACAAGCAAGCATGATAGGCGTGTCTTTGACGTGGTTCAGTACCTTATGGTGAGAACAGTAATGTCGATATGATTTAACACCAGGCATTGGCAAAAGCAAAGGAAACACAAGCAAGCTAGATGATGGGAAATTAGATTGAGTTGAGCCATCATCTTCCTGTCCTTATTCCACATTACGTGAGGTCGGCATATTTATTCTTCTTCCGTTTCCCTCTAGTAATATATTGCCATCGCGCTCGCAGATGCAATATAAAATACGCGGGAGCAACAGAGACAGGTGTAGCAAGGTTATCGTACGAATTTATTCGTGCTTCGTGGCCGGACTTTATCAGCCATCATCTCAGCTTTCACCCCTTATTCATGTCAACTTTCACACAATTCATCCATATTTTCTTTGGTCTACCTCATCCACATATCAAGCATTTTTAAAGTTACATGCCATTCATCTCGAGTTTCTGCAATCGAGTCGAGTGTCAGTAGTAATTTGAAATGGCTTTTTCCATTACTTGCCTGTCTTTACTTCGTAGTTTTTTTTTCCAGATATAACATTCAATATGGCAGACTGGAAGCTCCATCTGCAGACGTGATATCAGCGGCCAAGAACGCAGATATTCACGACAGAATTCTTACCTTCCCAGATGCTTATGACACTATGGTAAGATATTACAATATAAATAAATAACCGATTTCACATACAAAATATACGTCTTGATATATCTTTCTCTATCTTTGAATTGTTTGAACTAGGCATTTTGTGAGAGCTCTCGTGTATAAACCAACAAAGATCAACTTTTGAAAACTTATCATTGAGTTGATTGGGTCAATAGTGACAAGCTTTCGTTTTTTTTTTAATGTAACAATAGCAATTTATAAAACCAATGCCTCATTAATATTATGGTGAAAAACAATACAGTTCTTTGTGCGATTACCTACCCTGATAGAAGTTACAAGAATGGTCAGAAATCTGTTTATAACACGACATTTTGCAGGTTGGTGAAAGAGGTCTCCGACTTAGCGGTGGTGAGAAACAGAGGATAGCCATAGCGCGAACGCTACTCAAAGATCCTTCTATAGTTCTATTGGATGAGGCCACATCAGCGCTAGACACGAATACAGAAAGAAATATTCAGGTAAGCTTTGTGAATTAGAACTTTATGCTTATAATGTGATAAAAATCATTATAAAACTTTCCTAAGTTTGTTTTTGTCATAGAAAATGACTGTTTTAGTAAAAGCTGTTTTTCTTTCCAGGCGGCGCTAAGTAGGGTATGCGCCAATAGAACAACTCTTATAATAGCTCATAGACTGTCTACTATCATCCACGCAGATGAGATCCTTGTTCTAAAAGAGGGTGAAATTATCGAGCGAGGAAAGTGAGTACTTTTTAACTATCAATAAAAATATATTTGTGGGTGTACAAACATATACTTAACAGATAAATTTTAGATAATTTTCCAAATCATTTTCATTATAATAGGCATGAATCCTAATTTTCAAAATCTCTTCTATGATATTCAGAAGGATCTATTATGTCTAAAATATATCATATTTCTGTAGAAAATTAAGGTTTTTGTGCAATAAAAGTACATTTAAATATAAATTTTCAAATTCACGCCAAAACGCTCGCCGGTGTCATGGCGTCTGTTTTTACGTCATGAATCGGTATATCAACCAGTGATGCCTACATAGTTACTATAGAAACAAAAGGATGTTTACCGAGACGAGACGCAATGACAGACGCCATGACACCGGCGAGCGTTTTGGCTATCATGGCGGATTGTTGTATTTTGTAGATTTATTTTAGCAAATAAATTAGTAATCTCGACATTAATAAGAGAATAAATACATTTTTCAAAATCTTTGAATCCTATTTCATTAGATCAGATAAATATTTTGGCGATACTTGATTACTGTCATCATGCCTATTCGCTTATTAATCGAACCTACCAACTACAACCTACTGCGCAGAAGGCAATTTCATTTTTTTATCAAAGAAAACAGATGGCAGTGGTCTTGTGCCCGGTTATAATTCGATGAAAGGTCGTTTAGTTCTCAAATTACCATTTTACAATAGTTTTCTGTTAAAAATAGTAACAGGCAATGTTTTGAATATTAAACAGGGTTGCTATGGTATAAGCTAACCTGTAAGTTGAATACAGAAACCAGACATTTGTAGCCTAGTCTAGTCCAGCTTGAGCTCTTATAAGTTGACTATGAATATGAGTGTAATCTTCATCATATGAACCATCTCTCTTTAACATTCCAGCCACGAGACACTCCTTTCCAACGAGGGAGTCTACGCGTCGATGTGGCAACAGCAACTCGAGAACAGAAACAGTATGGAGGAAGGATCGAACGGCGAAGGGAACGAAGCTAATCCCGAATCAGAGCCAAACGGGCTACCGATAACCCAGCGTGGACAAGGAAATTAGTTAGTAGTGACGGGCGTAGGGTGAGTAGGAGATACTTTATTGGACTGTACCTAGGTTGTAACATATATTCCACAAATCACTGTGGAAAAATAACCCTAACGTATTAATGTTACGGCACAGTATCCAGAATATAATGTTACGGCCCCATGAAAGTGTGTACGCGATGACTTGTCCGCAGGTCGTATCCAGTCGGTTATGTACACAACATTTTTTTCTCATGGCTCTGCTTTTCAGGGGTTTCGGTTGATTATACGTATGTTTTAAATAAAAACGTGCAGTAGTCCCAATAGATATTGACAACTGGTATTTTCTCTCTTCGCAAATACATATCAAACTGCAAATATTAAATACAAAAATAGCTATAGCTATGTAAAAGTACTGGATCTCCTCTCAGCCTTTTGCGCCCGTATACAGGGTGCTTGCGGTTTGCGGATCAGTGTAGTGATAATAGTATCTATCTGTCAATTCAGTGTAATGGACATGACAAATCGCTCGCAGTTCGAGCATTTTGGACTCGAGTGTTTAATTTTATTGGTTTTAAAATGTACAGTTTTGCATTAAGCAATAACAGTGTATATTAGTTGGCATTGTGATGATGTAACTATGATGTACCTTAGTAGTATTAAAGTATTTCATTGTGATGGGAAATTTGATGTGCTATCAGTGTTATTAAATCTGTTTTTATTTATATTTTATGCGTTTTATTTGGAAAGTAATAATAATTAAATTTAAAAGTAACAGAGACAACTGAAGACTGTTAATAAATCTAGGTAAAAATATACAAAAAGGAATCCAATAGTAAAATCCGAAGCATCTTATTTCATCTGAAAATTAAGAAAAATAAATATAAATTGAAATCAAGATCAAATGAATATTTTAGAGCAGGTTAAGTTTAAATCTTACATCAATCATTGAATAAAGAGGGCTGTCACCAGGCAAGCGAAGTCCGATGGTCGAATTTATCTTACCTGGAACAAAATTAACGTTACTGGTATCATAACAATTAAATCAAATTAAAAAAACCCCAACGTATTAATTATTATTTACTAGCAGACGCCCGCGGCTTCGCCCGCGTGGATTACTATTTTTTTATCCCACGGGAACCGTGCAATTTTTCGGAATAAAAAGTAGCTTATGTCCTATTCCCGGTTATTATCTATCAACATTCCAAATTTCATCAAAATCGGTTTAGTAGTTATGGAGATACGTGGCAACAAACATTCACACACACACACGGACTTTCGCCTTTATAATATTAGTAGGATTTTATTATTCTTCATTAACTAGAAAAGAGCTGATGATCTTCAAACGCCTGAGCAGATCTTCATAAATTATACCTAAAAACCATCTCGATCACGTCAATTTTCAAACAAAAAAAAACCGCATTAAAAATTCGATCCAGGAGCTATTATGCCACAGATACATACTACAAACATAACACTAGCCTCTTTTTCGTCAGGGGAAAAAAATGGTTAAAACTTACCAAAGTCCTTAGCCGGTTTCATAACTGTCCTAAATTTAGAGGACGACATAATTTTCAAGCCCTCTTGATACTTTTTATTCTTCATTTGGTATTCTGACACGGAGATAGTCGGCCGTGTCTTCGCAAACTCTATGCTTCTTAGAGAATTCTCCAGTCTGTGTTCGATTTGGTCAATAGTTTTGACGTAGTCTGAAGATATTTTACGAGCTGCTTTCTTCCCGTGTTGTAGGTTTAGGACTTGCTCGAAGGAACCGTTTTCGACCGTCAAGGAATGTCGGAACTTTTCCCTTACGTTTTCATCGCTTTTGATGCGAGAGTTTGGTGAGTATGTTAGGAGAATGTTCTTGTGATGCATTTCAGAAGCTGGCCTGTAAAAGTTTTTTTTTTCGGTCCATCCAATTCAGTGAGGCCTCTTTGACAGAATGGTAATGGCGATAAATCCATCATTTATTCACTAGAATTAAGATCCGCATGTACCCACATGCGGATCTTAATTATGTAGTCTTTTTTCTCATCTTTGATGCCCGCCCCATGTCTAACTTCGCTAATTTTCGTAAGCCAAAACTACTAATATGAAAACTAGATTTACGTTGCCACTAGCACGTTCAGTTCCCGCATCGCGCATGCAGTTCCTATTCGGGCTAAGCTACGTTGCCCTTCGCACGACACAGCAGTGGCTGACAGTGAAAGCGTCTTTTAAACCATAGCAGCTTATCTTCAACTTACCTATAATCCTTCAAAGTGGGTCCTTTATTATCGTTGTCCACCGCGACTTCGTCGTACAACCTGGTGAGCACAGATTGTCGTTGTATTTGAGTATCAGAGTCCATTATATCCTGCGGCCGCCGGACGAAACCGGTCGGCCGCCGTGCGGGCCGGGGGCCCATCGGCGCGCCCATAGCTGACGGTGCTATGCGGACTTTTCTAAAACGTGCGGAAAATAAATATTTGGCACATGCCATACCCACTTTTTATGCAGCTATTATCCATTTGACAGGATTAACCAATATAAGTAAAAAGTTTTAAATATTGTCTGTAAACGCAAATACATTTGCGTTCATTACGTACAATGAACAGATTTCTATAATATTTTGCTATGTAGGAAGAGGAATAGCAAAAAACCATTATTATTTGGTTACGAGTGTTCCTACCTACTATTAAATCAAGGTAGGTAGGTACTTATTACATCTAAATAAAACAATACTTTCTCCTGCTGTAAAGAGATATTTGTAACGAACCTAGCCATGTCCATAGCTGATTCATCAATCTCATCATCATCAGAGACATCAGTCTCCGACTTGTGGATTATCCGGATCTTCTCTAAGTCCCCAGCTCTGACGAAACCTGTTTGTCGTCGCTTTATCTTTGTATGAGACTCTTTCTGCGTACTAGGCAAGCTTAACGATACTTTTCTACAAAAAAAAAGTAAACAAACAGAAAAAATAAAATAAAGTTTAAAACAATAAAGAAGTCTCACGTCACGGAAGTACCCTACCTACTTATCTAAAAAATATTCTTTTCTTTTCGAGTCGATTCGGCATGAGATAATTTTTGACTAAAAGATAGTCACCTACTGTTAACAAGAATAACAAGAAATAGTTTGGATCTATCTATCTTAGATTGCTGAAAAAGTTCTTGTGTAGGTATATTTCAAACCAATGTCAAAAAAGTGCAGGTGGTACCTATTACATTAATTTGTTTCTGATAAGTCTGATACCAGTAGGTATAGTATACAATACATATTACTGTTTTTACTATAAAATAAAAACTCACTTGTTTTTATCATCTCTAAATCGGTTGTCAACCGAAGCCAATCTGAACAAAAAAAAATAAGTATGATTATGTTAGGTAGGTACTTAGAATTGTCTAACTAAAGCTAATAAAACTAGTCATCGCTTTTAAGCGATACTCACCTGACTCTTCGTAATTCATCATCAGTTACTGTTATCAAATCAGATCTGAAAATAAGAAAAAAAAACATTATTTAACAGTATTTATTCCCAAGAAAGCACGTACTTAAGGGAGAGGGCACACTGCGTTTTTTGCAGCGCGTTTGTATACAAAAGCGATGCGAACCGCGCAGCTCAAAAACGCTGCAAAAAACGCAGTGTGCCCACTCCTTAAATTACTTTTTTTTTAATAAAAATCACACCTAGGTACCTACGTGCGGGCGTGTTATATTACTTAAAAAGAATTGTTTTAAATATGAACGAAGCCGTACCTTCTAGTATCTTCAAAAATATTAAATTTCGCACTTCCTCTGGCAATGCTTTTTATAATGCCACCGGCAAAACTGACTCTATCCACATGCATTCTAAAAACAGTTATAATAATTAAATTAGTAATTGGTTGATTATTTCGGTTGATTAGAATACATTACAAATTCAAATACGTATTAAAAATTATGTGGGTAAGTACTGTAGATATTTTCTTATTTCTTTCTCTTCATCCGAGTTCAAGGATTGTTCTGAAAAAGTAATCAAATAATTAAGCGCTTTAATAGTCCATATTTGTGTTTTTAAGTACCTACTATTTTAGCAGTATTACCTGATACAGATTCAGACTCGGACATCAAAAATTGTTCCGAAGAGAATGTAACCTTCTCGCGGAAAATAGCTTTCTTCGGCGCGTTTTTCTGCAAGTCGCTTTCGAGGCAATAGTCGCCTTTTAGAAATCTGAAAACATCAATAATACCATAAACTACGGCCTCGGTCCCACATATTTCCTATTTAAAACTCGTACAATTTCTACATGGCCTCAAACTTTATGGAAAGTTTTTCATGCAAAATGGAAAATTCGTATTCGGCATCGAACCCTAAATACCTAATACTAAAATTGTAACTTAGCTGTTTCCAACTTTTTAATTCAGCCGGGTTTTTTTATTTTTGAATGAATTGCTTGTATAAAGTCATTCTTTGACATATTCGTATTTCAGGTTTAAGCCTAAAAGATTAAATCAATGTTACCTACTTAGTTACGAATTTGGGACACTACGTATCCTACATGAAGTCATAGTTGGAGGAAGGATCAAAATATGTACAGAGAGCCTATGATTTTTTATCTATGCTTCTTTTACCGTTTTATTTATTTTTGAGCTTTCAAAGAGCTAAAAGTTCTTTCACTCACATTAAGAATTTGAATTTATCACCTTCGGATTAAAAAGGCTGGTAGTAGTTACGACCAAGAGCTCAGTAAAACTAAATACCTTCTCAAATTGAAATCCGAGTCAATTTCGCCCGGATAAGGAACATCAGTCAGCGGTATATAATACGGTAGCTCAGGCTTTACAACGAGACTGGGCGTGTGTATCGACTGGTGTTTATACGCATCTTCTTCGGGCTCATATTCGTATTCTTCTACATCGAAATCGTTGTTTACATCAGTGGTTACTGTAGGCCGACGGCTGTCAACCTGGCTTTTTTCCAGCTGCTTGTCTATCTCACCTTTTTTGCGAATGAATCTAAAAAAAAACAAAACAGGATCACGACTTGTAGGTATGTACCTATCCCAAGACGCGGTAGATATTCTGTCAGAACTTTTTTAGGTAGGTACCTATCCAAGTTTCTTTAGATATAGACAGACATTTATTCACCAAATCTGACATGTAGTCAGAGAATATCATGGAAAATAATGTTGATAAGCATAGATTAACGTGGGATGGCTAAAAGCTTGGTACTTAGGTACCTAGGTAGGTAGGTACTTTAAAATTAACTAAAACTCAAGAATTAATATAGTGTAGGTACAGTCAGCGTCATCAATCGGTATCCCCCTATTGATTTGAACAAAGACCCTTTTCATTTCAACCTTGGATTTCACTCGGGTATTATAACAGCTATTGCATCGGCTCGTTTAGGAACTCGAGCGAAATCCATAAATAAGCAAGGATGTAAAAGTTTTTACAAAAGTTGAGATCAACGGCTTGCAAACCGACCTCTTACTAGGGGGATACCAATTAATGACGCTTTCTGTACATTAAGTCAAATGAATTACTTATTAGTACCTACCTAGGTACTTCCTAACCTACTTAGTAGGATTTACCTCTGTGTAGCATGCACACCGGGATCTTCATTTATAAGTTCTTCACCTTCACCATCCTCCTCTTTCATTAGTGCTATCTCTCTCAGTTGAGCTTCCAAGAATGTTCTTTCTAAAAGCATCTGCAAGCAAACATTTGATTTTATTACTGAAATACTGAATACTTGGTTTAGTGGCGCAGTCAGTAGGATTTAAAAAAAATAGTAATGGTAAGTAATCCTACTACATATTCGTGCATAGATTGTAGGTAGGTACGAACGTTCATCATTTCGTTAGGAAAACCTATGTAGAGAAATTCGTAATCCACTTTTACGTGGGCAAATATATATAAGTGAATTTAAGTAAAGAGAATGTAGAATTAACTTAGAAAACCCACCTCCCATAGAAGCTCTCCCAAAACATTCAAGTCTTCAATATGACCACTAATGTACTCATTAGCTCCCTTGTTTATCATGATATCATGGCACTCCATGTTGAAAATGCCACATCGGTAGATGACAATGTTCAAAGTAGGCGATTCGTACCAAGTAGGCACGCTTTCTATTTTCTTAAGAGTGCCCTCTCCTTCGATAAGTTGTCCGAAAGCCACGTATTTGCTTGCCATCCACGGTGCTGGTTGTAGCAGGACGAAGAATTGTGTTGAGCAGTCTACATGCCTGGAATTGTTTTACCTACTACATAACCCACATTGTTCAGGCAAACATTTTGTAACTCTTATAAGAATGTGTCGTCATCATCAGTCAGTCCATATACTTCAAAGGAAAATGGTTCTTTTAAAAAACCCACAACTATTCAAGCTTAGGTATTGCTCTAAAAATTCAAGTCCAGCTGGAAGATCATTCCGCATGGTAACCTTTGGTTGTGTAATGTGTGGTATGGTAACCAGCTTCAATGACCAGCAATAATTTTTAAATGAAGTAGTAAAATCTGTATAAGGTCAATGCGGGGAAGTCCGTCTGCGGGGCAAGACCGTACACTGAGCTTTTTGACGAAACTATGCACCCTACGCATATTTTACCTATATTGGCAAATCAATCATATCCATCTGGTTTCAGCTAGCTCTAATAGATGTTTCTATGTCGCAACAGTTCGCGAAAAAACATTCACAAACTTTTCGTGTAATTTTAACTCGAATATCGAGATAGACATGTGGTGACAAAAACGAATATTTTAAATATAAAGAGTGAAGTTGTCGGATTTAATTATTCTAAGAGTTTTTTAATAATATTGCCCCCTCCTATTTCTCTTATCGAATTTCAAAAAAACGCCATATCTTCTGAGATAATCGCATCCAAAAATATCTACCTTCCAAAAGTTCAAGTTGGGAAGTCCGTCTACTTTACGCGGGGCAAGACCGGCATATGCCGGGCTTGCCTCAAATCAGAAATCGTAAACCTTTTTATTCCAAATATATTGGATATGACCTCTTGATGACCTTTTGACCTCACATGACCCCTTGACCTGTCATGACCCCTTGATCGTGTCTTTTATTTCTTTAAAGTTAGTAATAACTGTTCCTTATTTTCTTTCTATTATCTTGTATGGTTTGGCCCTGCAATAAATTATGATATAGTAGAGTAGAGGGTTGACTATCATAATAGGTGTTAAACTACATAACCAGAAAGTCTTTACTTACTTATAATTTTTTTTTCTGTTTTTAGATAAGTACCTAGTCCCTACTATTAGATAGGTATACACATAAAAATCACAAACCTAGTAAAATACTTTAAAATTGGCGATTGCTTGCTCTAGTAGATTGTTATTGTGCTGCTTAGATTTTTAAATTTACTTACTAAATTTTTTTTTTAATTTACTCAGGTACCTACTCTACCTACCTACTTTAATAATTTTAATACGTTGAAATAAGAATAAAGTGATTAACACAAAAAATCACAAGTATTCATATCCCACGGCAACCGTGCATTTTTCTTACAATAATAACATTATTTTTATAGAAATAATGTTTCCTTAGAATGTTTAATAAGAAACATAATGGTTCTTAGTTTGAAAGTAAGTCCCTACCAAAGGATTGGATGCTTTGGTAGGGGCTTACTTTCAAGAAAATGTTGCAAAAATGTTCACCACCCCTGAATCCTAAAATGTGACGGACTTACCCCGTTTTACACATTTTTGACAATATCTTTGGATTGGGACCTTATTTCGAATCGTTGAAGACATAACATTCATTGTTAAGATGTAATACATATTGTGAGTTACTTTAGACTCTTCTAAACATCTCCTGTCGCCTACAATAACTCCTAGACGGACTTCCCTCATTTAGCCGGGGAAGACCGTCTACTGCCCGAGTTTTAAAAAACCTCCGATTTTATTGTTAATTTTATATAGTTTTAAAGGTTTTAAAGCTTTTTCTGATTCTTGGATAAATTTGCTAACGATGAATATCTTTAACTTTACAGAAAAATGCATAGTGACTGAGATATGATCAATCAAACTGAACTTTGAAAAAAGTATGCCGGTCTTCCCCGCATTGACCTTACCTAATACACAAACCTGTAAGAACTATCCTTACCTATGCTGAAAATCCGTTACATAGGTACCTACCCCTTAAGTCTTCAGAGGCAGAGTTGATTTCGATCTTTATTATTATTCCAATGGAAAAGAAGTAAACTACAATTAAGAAGATAATGGTCTTAAGTTAGTTACCTTCCATCATTAGCCATGCACAGGACGCCTCGCTTATCATGAGGGATTAAAAAATTCTCACAGTCCAATGGGGAGCTTTTGAGAGCAAATCCTCCGCATTGAATCCAACCATCTTTGACTATACGATGGACCGGCGTACCTCCATACCCGCCTCTCTTCTCTTTGCAAAGTCGTAGGAAGTTCTCACAAGTATATGGTACTTGATCTGCATATAACTACATATAAGGAGAGGAGATGTAAATAATCTGGGTAGTGAACGTTATGCTGGAAATAATAGTTTTTACTTACCATGAATATCAAAGTACCAGCATGTTTGCTGTCAATAGAAATATGCATAAAAGCAAAAGGTCTCTGAAATAAAAATTAAAGGAAATTACAACAGGAAAGATTCGGAGAAGAACTTTGCTATTCTTACCCACTACAACTTTGTGAGGTTGTTGGGTGGCTTAAGATTTTAATCTACTGCACCGAAGCAGATAGGTATGTAGGTACTTACCTAGCTTTGATGAATTATAATTCACCTAGCTGCATTTGTGGTTCATTCTAGCATAAATACTTACGCCAGTAAATCTGATAAACTTAGCAAACTCAGCAATACTCTTGTTATAGTAGTCCAAGCACAAGTGGTAGATGTACTTCGAATCTACCAGCTCTTTCAACTCCTTCTCACCGCCGATTATCTTATCGTTCAGTAGCACAGCGACAGATGACGTCAGACAGTATGCCAGATCGCCGTAGCGAATCTTCAGGTCGTTCCAGACGCCAGGCCAGTCTACTGTTGTAACTCCTGCAGAAGTAAAGGCGTGGGAGATTTTGGCATCTAACAGGCTGCTAACAGGTTGATCAATGTAGGCTACGCGACTGTAGTGGACGGTACGTACACTTCTCACAATGGATCTAGGCATTCGTGAAATTAGCCGTTTCGATGAGCAGTGCAGCTTTTTCATACAAAATTTTCTCCTGCGCAGCGAAAGGGCTAACTTCACGAATGCCTATATCCATTGTGAGAGAAGTGTGAGAGTGTAGGTACCTTCTGTACCTACCCATTCCATTTCCTCCGTTATGTACCTAGGTAAGTGGTGTTTACGTACCTCTTATTTCTGGAGCATCAACATTATTCCATCTGTATTTATGTAGTCCGTTGATCAAATACGTACAGTAAATAAATTCTTTAGTCACTCTATCTCCTATTATCGTGAATTTGAATCGGTCTGATGCTGGTTCTTTTTCCTTCTTGAAGGGATATTTTGGATTGTTGATAGAGTTGTGAGCATGCCTGATTCTACTTGCATAGCTGTCTTTTATAAATCTCGACCAGGGATGTTGTTTCACTTCTTTTTCTCCAATTTTATGTGCTTCGGGTCTAAAAAGAGACATGTTTTTTCTGAAAAACACAGTCACTTTTTCAAAACAACCGCCATTTTTTATTTTAATCTCTTTTAATAAATGTTTTTTTTTCTTTATTTTGGCTTCGCACGTCCAAGTCAAAAAACAATGTCAGTCGAAAAGTATGCGATCCAGAATTCATTGCAGAACGTCACTTCAGCTGTCATGTCAATGTCTCAATATTAGTGGCGTCACTGTCAAGTCAAGTCAAATCAAATCGATACACTTGTGTTTGTGTGTATATAAAATTTAAATCTGTTTACAAATAATTACTTTTAGACCTATTCTGAACTATTCTTATTTGAAAAATCACCGTAATATTAAAGTAAATAGCACAACTCACTTAATCGTTATACCTAAGCTATTGTTTTATGTGGCTCTATTGAGTTATCTCGCCTAAACATGGACAGTAATTTGCCGCAGCAGTTTTCACTACTTTGTGGTGAACTGTGCAATCTCCTGTACCTCAAAGATTACAACAAGTCTCAAGTAAATAGCCTTATTGATGAGTTGAACTCCAAACCTTACAAAGGAGAACTATTTGTGCGAAAACATGTAAGTTTTTATAGGTTAGATTTCTATAAGTAACCCTGTAAATATTTTACATTATGAACATCTTGACCAGCAAAATATTTGTTAAACCAATTTCAGATCATAGAGAAATGCTTGTAAAAGCAGTTGATTTTAAAATGTTCAAAAAAATGTGTAATTACAATAAAGAAACTATTTTTACTAATAATTACTTAACTATTTTTTTATGTATTGCAGGATGCATCCGGCTTAGTGACTGCCTTGTGCCTTAACATCAAACCTGATGACGAGTTTATATCGGCAAAAACCTCACATTTAATAAACAGTGTCCTAATAAAACAGAATATACAACTTCCTACTGACTTTGTATGGAAAGTGGTGGCATGGCATGTGGAATGTTTGAAGAAATGTTCAGATATTATATTACCTGACATACTGCACAATCTACAATGTATTTTGCAGTTCAGTCCACAAGCAGGTCATAAAGTATGTATTATTAATACTAATTACTTCATATTATCTTAGGAGTGTCTTTGGATGGCAATGACACAATTTCATCAATATCCATGTTTAAAGAATTTCACTAATATGGATATTGATATGCCTCTAATATGTGACTTAAAAATTCTATCCTCGGTATTTTTCACTAGCTTGTACAAAATTACTTAACAAACAAAATAAAATATCTTTAACAATTTAATTTTTTTCTTAGTATAATTGAACATTGCCTCTTCCAGTTTACAGAACAATTGATAGGTAACCAAGGAATCTTACTAAGCCTGTTAAACTCAGAGAAAACTCACACTTTGAGTACCAAGAATCCTCTACAAATCTGCCTCATTGCTCTCAAATGTATAGTCAGTCTGGTCTCACCTGATGAAGCTAAAACTGATGATCTACTGGCACCGGAAGTGAAGAAGCAGATCTCACAAGCTGTTGTAAATTTGGTGATGAAAGGGTCTTCTAAGTCTCAAGATGACTTTTTATATTGTAAGGTAAGTGTTGATTTTTGACAGAAAATTGTTACAGAACTAGCATGAGGAGAAGTGCTTGTGGTGTAGCTTGCTCAGATATTCTTGATTGAAAGTTGAAATTAAGCAACGTTGTGCGCGGTTGCACAACGTTGTTGTGCACGTGTTGTGCACTACAGTGTCCCGATGAATGTAGGCAAAGATTGCCTCCTGACACTGTATAAATCATCTAGTAAAGATGTAAAGGCCTAAGTTTTTTGTGCGCGGTTACAATTTGGATGGGTGACCGCAAGTGGCATTACGAGCTGAGCGCTACCATGCTTCAGAGGAGGGACTAAATAAAATTTTTCAATTTCCTGATTTCAGGTGATAATATCAGCATTGAGAGTCTTATCTCAACTTTATTTCAATGACCAGAACATTGATATTCCCTTGCCAGAAGTAATGGGCATCTGTCAATACTACACTCTATACGGTCTTGTCAACATAGGCCCAAAACCAGAGAAGATTATGCCGGCACAGCAGACTATTGCTGTCACACCTGTTGTGCAGAATACTAAAGGCGGAAAGGTAAAAAAGAAAAACAGGGTTACCCCTTTATTCTTGACACATAGTTCACATATTTTTATTAGAGTTTAATTCATGTTTCTTTGGAGCATTTAAGGGGTGAAATCAAGCGTTTCGGAAGATCAACCATATAAAATTATCATAATCTTTTTTCATAGAGTAGTATAACTTACACAATAAAGTGTAAGGCGTACGCTACACTGAGCAGATATTCCGTCAATCTGCAGCAGCAGAACGTTAATAATTTGATTGCGTGTGAACTATTAAAAATGCGCATACTACGCGGTGAGTACGCGGTAGATTGATTGTCGCGGAAGATTGGCGACGGAATATCCGCTCAGTGTACCATAGGTCTAAGTCCAAATCGAAATTCAATTCTGTATCTGACAATATTTACCTACCTACTATCCCAAGAAGACTCATTCATAAAGGATCGCTAAGGGTTGTACGAAATAGACTTTATTATCAAAATTTCAATGACTCTTTCAGAAACAAAAGCTCAGAAAGCAAAGAAACAATGCGATAGAAAGCCTCAAAAAAGAGATACCAGTATCCGACCGGAGTTTAATGAAAGATGTTGACAGTTTCGAGAATAGTTCTGCATACAAGCCAGCTAGCTACAACTACCTCGAACCACAGCGCACTAAGAACAGCTGGGCGTTGACCAGTGACTCTGATATGTCTGATATGGAGAGCAATGGAGAGGCAAGATTGATAGCTCTGAAGTCTAGAGTGAGACAGAGCGCTTCTAATCTACTACTTGTATTAGTGAAGGTACAGTTGTCGCAATGGATCTAGGTATTTTTTAAAGATAGGCTTTTCGCTGCGCAGTAGAAAACTTTGTATGAAATAGTCGCACTGCGCATCGAAACGGCTAATTTCACGAATGCCAAAATCCGTTGGAGGAAGTGTTCGTTGTTTTTTCTATGGCTTATTTTCGGGCCCTCTCGAGGCGAATCTATTTATTCACTTTTTTTTTTTTTTTTTTTTTGTAACCTATAAGGTGTCCCACTGCTGGGCAAAGGTCTCCCCCATATCCTTCCACTTCTTGCGATCACCGGCCGCCTCCCACCACTCTTCCTGGAATGCATCTAAATCGTCACGCCAGCGTCTTCTAGGCCTGCCTCGGCGTCGTCGCCCGTCTTCAGGCTCCCACTTGGTGACGATCGATGCCCACCTTTCAGGGTGCATTCTCCGTACGTGGCCCGCCCAATCCCATTTTAGCTTGGCTGTCTTTTTACCTACATCGGCAATGCCCGTTTTCGAACGCAGGGTGGTATTGCGAATCCTGTCCGTTCGCTTGACTCCAAGCACGCTGCGTTCCATTGCTCATTTATTCACTTAGAATCCTAATTTGGTCTATAAAGGTTGGCAAAGAAGAGTTTACGGTGTTTTAGAGAAACGACATTACCAGAATTGCCGACTATAAAATCCTAATATAATAACCACCAAAGAAAATCGTAGTGTTACCTAAAAATCAAAGAAAACTAGGTGACCACTTACTACAAACAAATTCACGAGCAATTCAGAATAAACTACAATTTTACTTACTATTTCAGGTCAGAGAGAAAAAGGAAATGTTTGGCTACTGGTGGGCCCTTCTTCCTGATTCGCCCAACCCTAGTAAATGGCCAACAGAGGAGTCTGCTAAGAAAACCCTTGCGTATTGTGCCGTCGTGGATCCTATTGCGAGCAGTCGAGCTAGTGTACTGAGTGTTATTTTGGCGCTGCTTTCTGGATCTAGGATATACTTATCTCAAGCCGAAACTAGGTAAGTGACTGCGGAAGTCAGTAAAAAATGTGTGGACAATTTAGCGGATCTTACATTTGAAAATGAAAAATCTTAGCAAGATTTTCAATTCCGACGGGATTCGAACCTGCGTGTAAATATGGTTTAACACTATAAAAATTAAAAAACTTAGCAGATCGTTTAAAATTTCATGGTAGTAAATTATAGGCATATAAAACAAAATAACAAATGACCCATCACTCCGAAGGATATTAATGTTCAGGGAGGATAAAATGACCTCTACCGCAATTTCTTTTATGAATTATAGTATGATTCGTAATTATGTTTTTTTCTTGTCACTCTCATGTCTATGAAAAGAGACGTCATAAAATACAATTCATATAATATGAATTGTATTTTATGACGATATGATTCAGGTAAAGGGGCCTTTTACGAACCGCTGTGCCCATCAGAGGTGCTGGGGACAGGGCTTACCAATTCAGCCATGAGCGAAGAACTCAAGCTTCTAGGAAATAAGATCGATTTTCGAACCGTACGTAAATGTTGGCAAATCAGTGACAAGGGTTAGGGACTTTATACTAAAGTGCCCATCTAATTATCTCGAAGAATTTCTTTCAAGTTTTATTTAGTTCATATTTATTTGATCACGAAAATTGTATTGTTCCCAGCAAAAAAGACACGGCCTCTTTCATCCCCTTCTCCGTATCTCTCGGCTACATCATCACATGCATGCACAGAATACTGAACAGTATCTTAGAGAGCGAGAGAAGCCACGCGGTAACCATAGTCGCGTTAAAATGCTGCGCGGCGCTGGTTCAGGCTACGCCGTATCATAAGATGCAAGATGGACTTATTAGTGAAATAGTGAAGTCTACCAGAAGGTTTTTGGTACATAGAGGTTTGTATTCTAAAGTAGACTGACCCTGTTACAAATATCTACTTTAGCCGTGTATTCGATAACTAGCAGCGCCCTCGCGGTGTTGCCCCCGTAGTGATCGTACCTATAGTGATGACGATGATGGTTGCCTGGAAAGTTGCCTCAAGAGTTTAGCAAATAATAAAAAATATTTTAAAAAAACAAAAACCCGACTGCGTCAAAACTAAAAAGAAAAAAACAAGCCTGCAAAGAATTACTCACAGTCGGTATCCATTCATTTTATTACCAATCAAATCTTCCCAATGTTATGGGTCCCGACTGTGAGTAATTCTTTGCAGGCTTGTTTTTTTCTTTTTAGTTTTGACGCAGTCGGGTTTTTGTTTTTTTATAATATTTTTTATTTAACACTTTTTAGTTATGATAAAGTTGATTTTAAAATACCTATTCAACGATACCCCACTTGATATAGTGTGACGATTTTGATTCTTTTAATTTTGACAATATGGCGTCTGGTTGTAGCCCTGGTGAATTTTGATTACTGTCATATCTTTAGTGACACTCCCAAGGTTGAGACAAATCGATTGACGTAAGAATCATCAAAATCGGTCCACGCGTTTGGCCTCTAGAGTGCCACATAGAAACATCCATAGCGAGAATTATTATTAATCAACTTTAAACCGTTATTTTTCCTAAACTATTACTTAAAATGAAAAATGGTAAAAGAAACCTAAAGTTGATTTTGAAATACCTATTCAACGATACCCCACTTGATATAGTGTGACGATTTTGGTTTTTTTAATTTTGACAATATGGCGTCTGGTTGTGGCACTGGTGAATTTTGTTTACTGTTATGTCTTTAGTAGCACTCTCCCAAGGTTGAGACGAATCGATTGACGTAAGAATTATCAAAATCGGTCCACGCGTTTGGCCTCTAGAGTGCCACATAGAAACATCCAAACATACATACATAGACTGATAAACACATTACCCTTCCTTTGCTTTGCGCAGTCGGGTAAAAAGAGAATATGTAAGTAAGTACTTATATTGAATAAAAAAAGGAGCTTCAAATGCAAAACTAATTTTTCAAATCCGACTGGCAGTTCCTGAGATTAGCGCATTCAAACAAACAAATAAACTCTTCCACTTTATATATTGGCGCAGTTTTAGAGTAGAAAGAGATACCTAACAGTTGATTTCTGCGGATTTCACAGTTAAGTCCCAATAGAAATTCAATGAATAAACTGTTGCTTTACATCAGGCAGAGTGTGGTCAAACGCAAACCTATTTTCGTTTAAAAAAAAAAAATATCCTGGTAGTTCATCTATACCAACTACTAGCAATCTGCGGGGCTAAAAAGGGCCGTTATAGCAGAATCACAATAGGAATTGCAATATTTGCCGTTCTTGTCACTCTCACTCTATGAAAAGAGATGACATATAGTGCAATTATGACATAATGTGATTCTGCTCTAACTCTAAGGTTTTTTAGCCCCGCTGGGCATGTGCCAAGAGTGTATGTGAACTTGCCTCTGTGTACCCCCTAGACATCGACTAGATAGGCACATTGCTTGTCTACCTACCTGGGGTAGTCGTAAGCATGCTTGTGTAGTGTGACTTGTGACAACTTCTAAGTCAAGTTGTATTGATCAACAACACAATTAATTTCAGATGTAACCCTCCAAGTAGGTGCCTTAATCACAATGGGTTGTGTTTTATCCGTTGACATAAAAAAAGACGAGGTTCTCAAATCCATAGAGAAAGATACAGTCTCTCAAAATATAACTACTAGTCAAGTAAAAACTACACTGACCAAATCAGACAGTGATTGTGAAGACTTTGAAGAGGGATATTCGGATGATGAAATGTTCACTGCAGTTGAACAAAGTGACAAAAGTGAAGTGAAGGATGGTCATTACTTCAGAAGCTGGATATTGGATATTTGTTTCAAGAATATGGGATGGATATTTAGAGGCAACGAAGTTAATGTAAGTTATCATGGTTTTGATAACGAGTTCTATCACTAATTAAAATTTAACCATTGGTTTTAATATTGGGCTGTAACCAATGATATTATACCCTAGATATGTTACGTTCATAGTTATCGACTTTTAAAATATGGTCGCACTGGTATACATTTATTTATTTATTTATTGGAGATCCAACAGCTTTCTTACACTAGGAGTTAACAACGAATTAGCTATAGGAAGCCAATTAAAGGTTCTCGCGAGTATACTATAGACTAGCTATAACAGTGAAAACTATGAAGCTAGGTATACATAATAAATAAAAAGATGAGTAGGTATGTTCTGTACGTACAAATATGGTGAAAAACTCGATTGCTCGATTACATACCGATATAGTGCACACTATGTTGACAAGTTCCGCAAATTAAAAGTATTTACCTACATATTATAATAACACAAAAGCATTTTTATTGTTTTTGTAAATCACTACACGTGACAAACACGTCTAGGTCATCGCCCTGCTTGACGCGGACTAAAGACAAGACGTCCCAATTGGGACGTATTCGAGTCTTCATTTTGCACGCGTTAGAAACATATCTAAGTATTATTTTTAAATATCATTGGCTGTACCAATATGATTTTTAAAAATAATTTTAAAACATACAGTCTACTTGATATTAATAGTGATTGCCTGATTGGATTTGGTCATAGTACCTTTGTGCCAGCCATCCAATACTTTCCTTCGCTAGTCCATTTATGACCTTAATTTATATTTTGTTATTTCAGCGCTGCAAACCCTCAGTAATACCTGTGATACTAGAATCTCTGCAAGTACTCTCAGCTATAGCCTTCCACCATTTACCTGATCTCTTACACCCTCATATCACATTGCTCGGTGACATTCTAAGTGAGATGTTGCAACACGAGCACCAAGACGTGGTTTTGCAGGCCGCTAGAACAGTTAGCATTATTGGCGACGCCATACAAAAGCTAGGTAAGCAAAGATAAGCTAGGTAAAGGATGTTTTTGAATTTTGAATTAGATACTTAAACATGCTTTTTTATGATGTTTTCCAGAGAAGTTATCAAATGACCACACCACATAAAAGTACCAAACACGTATATAACCCACAATTTGTACTTTTTTGTCGAGTAAAATGCTTATTATGAATCCAACAAATTGTTATTTCCTTTTCAGAACAAACCGACAAATCTCCCCCTCTAAACCACTGCGTGTACATGTGGGAGAAGCTATTAGGCCCGCTCTCTTCAGTCCTGCAGTGTCACGAAAATTCTCCCGCTAAGGCCGTTGTCTGCGACTGTATCGCAAATGTTGGGGAGAAGTCTTTCAAAGAGCTACCGGTATTTATAAAAAAACACTAGAATATTTCACTTCCAAAACTTTTGTAAGTTGTACCTACTAGACATTATTTAACACACGGGAATTACCCAGATGAAGATTCTCCGGATGAATCGAAACATTGTCGGTATCTAAATCGACGATATTTTTACGTGAGTAATTCCCGTGTGTTAACTAACACTAGAAAAGTCATAAATTCATAAGTTTTGAAATTTTTGATTTATTTTCTTTAAATATTTTCCACATTTTTAGAGACGGACCCAGGTTCTATGCTGTGCGCTATTGGTGGGTTCTTGCAGCGACGTCGAAGCGGCTGTGAGGGCCGCGGCGGTCCGTGCGCTTGCTATGGCAGTCATGTTTAAAACTCTCAGAGAGGTCAGTTGCATGTACTTACTAGCTTACGCCTGTTGCTTCAGTCGCGTAGTACCTATCCAGATAAAAAGTAGCCTATGTTTTATTCCAGGTCATAAACTATGTGTAGTTTTTGCGTGAAAGAGTAACAAACATCCATACATCACTGAACGAGTTATACTTGAAATAGATTTACTGCATATTGTTGATATTAAAAGACGGCTGTATGAAAAATAACAATAGTTAGAATGATGCAAAAGGAGACTGTAAAATCACCTACTAATCCGCACGTAACCCTACATGCGTTCTTAGATAGACGTATGGGTGTGTGACTAGTAGGTGAGTTACAGGATGAATTCCTACCTAAGAGACACCTAGTGTTTAGTACTTGACCCGACGTGTGTCAGTATGAGTGAGCACACGGGTGTACTTACAAACACCCAGTGTCTCAATTTACCCTAATCTACCCTACTGCAACTACCTACCTAATAAGTCCTACCTACCTAATCACGTGACGTAGATAGAGTATCTACGTACGGAACCTAACGTGTGTGTGTGTGTGTCCTAACCTATCCATATAAATATATTATGTATATATAGATAAGTGCGGGATATCTGTCACCAGGAGACCTAAGGTGACAGACGGAAGGTGGGTAGGAAATAAGGGTAGTGTACGGCGTGCAATGTACACAGGAAGGATTTTCTCACTGCCGGTCGAGCAGACTCACAAGACCGATCTACTGACGGCTAAAGGTGTCTTGGCCGCAGTGAGAGGAAGCTGTGAAGTTAGGAAGTAGCGGTCGTTCAGCAGGTGCTGAGTACGACCGGGCGGCTCCTCCAGCGGTTGCTGGGCACGTCCGTGGGCCAATCCTCCAGCGGGTGCTGGGCGCTCCTGGTTGGCTCCTCTAGCGGTTGCTAGGTACTTCTTGCAGAGGTTCCCCGGGTCTTCTAGGTAGGTCTTCGTGGAGATGAGTGAAACTCGATGACTTGTTGGTAATTAACTTTTATTCAGATTTATCTTGAGTTTAAATACAGATTTATCTGATTAACACTAATACAAATTTGTATTTGTGTGTCGTCGGTGTAAGAGCTCGACGCAGCATCTCTTGCTTTGTAACTATGTCGAGCTGACGCTGCAATGCTAAACTCGTCAAAGGCACGTAAGAATTTAGTTTTATAGAATAATAATTTGAAGTGTGAAATGGATGAGGTAAATGTTCGTACTTGTGTATGAACATTCATGTTCAATGATTGAACATTCTGGGGGCTCTCAGGGTAGAGACTCCAGTTGATATAGTTCGACTGATTCATTTAGCATTGCAGGTCAGGTTTACATGTTTTCTTAGTTGGAATACTGTAGACGCTGATTAGATGTTTGTTGGTTGTTGTTGTTGGTGTTGGTAGACCACAGGACACCGGGGTCGCCTGCTGGACGCAGGCTTGTAGACCACGGGACATCAGGGTTGTCTGCTGGGCGCAGACTTGTAGACCACAGGACACCGGGGACGCCTGCTGGACGCAGGCTGGTAGACCACGGGACACCGGGGTTGTTGTTGGTAGACCACTGGACACCGGGGACGCCTGCTGGACGCAGGCTGGTAGACCACGGGACACTGGGGTTGCCTGCTGGCACGCAGGCTGGTACATGTTCAATGGTTGAACATGTTCTGGGGCCTCTCAGGACGTTAGGGCCGCTCCTCGCTCCTCCTGGTTGGTTTGGTTAAGTGGATTAGTTTAGTTTGGTTTGGTTTAGTTTAGTTTAGTTTAGTTTAGTTTAGTTTAGTTTAGTTTAGTTTAGTTTAGTTTAGTTTAGTTTAGTTTAGTTTAGTTTAGTTTAGTTTAGTTTAGTTTAGTTTAGTTTAGTTTGGTTTGGTTTAGTTTAGTTTGGTTTTGTTTAGTTTAGTTTAGTTTAGTTTTATTTTGTTTTGTTTTGTTTAGTTGTTGTTGGTAGACCACAGGACCCGGGGTTGCCTGCTGGACGCAGGCTTGTAGACCACGGGACATCAGGGTTGCCTGCTGGGCGCAGGCTTGTCGACCACGGGACACAGGGGTTGCCTGCTGGACGCAGGCTTGTAGACCACGGGACACCGGGGTTGTTTTTGGTAGTAGGGCGGTCATTCAGCGGGTGCTGAATATAACCGGGCGGCTCCTCCAGCGGTTGCTGGGCACATCCGTGGGCGGTTCGTCCAGCGGTTGCTGGGGACGTCAGGGCCGCCCCTCCAGCGGAGGTACTTCGGAGATGATGGTAACTCGACGACTTGCTGGAGATTAACTTTTATTCAGATTTATCTTGAGTTTAAATACAGATTTATCTGATTAACACTAATACAAATTTGTATTTGTGTGTCGTCGGTGTAAGAGCTCGACGCAGCATCTCTTGCTTTGTAACTATGTCGAGCTGACGCTGCAATGCTAAACTCGTCAAAGGCACGTAAGAATTTAGTTTTATAGAATAATAATTTGAAGTGTGAAATGGATGAGGTAAATGTTCGTACTTGTGTATGAACATTCATGTTCAATGATTGAACAGAGACAAAGCAGAATAGGAGAAAAATTGAAAAAATACATATTTTTAAAGAAACTAAATAATTCGCCAAAAAGTTTTTAAAAACCATTTATGTTGAATTGTGGATAACATTTTATATAAACAAAGATATTCATAAAATCAAAAAGGTGACCTATCCCCTAATATTTTATTCATTGATAAAAGTTTCCATTGTGTCACAAAATTGCGAGTGATCAAATGTGCTAAGGGAGAAGATGCTCCACTCTTATCACATTGTCACTCGCTCATGTAATGTTATTTTAATTTCGATGTTTTATTTCAGGACATAGGCTTTGTCAGTGATTGTGGGGAGAATATACTGAGAGCGTTGGCTGAGCCCACTTTGGTTGTAAGAACGAAAGCAGCCTGGGCGTTGGGGAATCTAAGTGATGCACTCGTCCTAAATGTGTGAGTTGACAATGCTTTTTTATATGAACGAATCATGATAACGGCTGTATCCCCGAGGCGCGGAAAATATTTTTTCAGGCCTCTATTAATAAACTCCACTCAACTTCTGTCAAAGTTGCACTTCGGATTTAACTATTGCCATCCTTTTTTGTTAAACAGTGACAAATAAGGATGGAAGTAGTTAAATCCGTGTTGCAACTTTGACAGAAGTTGAGTGGAGTTTATTAATAGAGGCCTCAGATCTTAAGGTGCCGGCGACAGACGGAATGTCCATACAAACGTAATACCATAATCATTTAAAATTTGAGCATATTTTATCACTTTACGTTATTATTTTATTTATTTTTCAAATTGCACCAACAAAGTGAACATCGAGACATTATAAGAGTTAAGTGCGCATAAAATAGAGGTAAAGACAGTATTTATCTAGGTTTCCGTTACACTTTTGTTCCATAAAACTTACTACAGAACCAATGAAAAGAAAACATGACTTTTTGCTGTAAAAAGGTTAAAAATTCAATTTGCTTGTATTTCGTTTTAGGGAAGTTTTTTTGGGACAAAAATGTGACAGGAATCTAGATAAATACTGTCTTTATCTAAGTAATAACATAAAGTGATAAAAATATGCACAAACTCACATTGTGTAGAAGTTAGCATGCCATGCGTGACAGGTTGCAAGCCCATAGCCGCTATTAGAAAGCTATCTGCAGTGCAATTCAGACTTCCAAAAATGCATCCGATTCGAAGATTTTCTTCGGAAAGTTGACGTTTTTTTAGCGAAGAAACGTTACTTTCCGAATTCGGAAAACATTCCGAAAAGGTTGAATCGCACTGCTGGTTTCTTAGTATATTTCCTTCACTGTTTAGAGCTCGTGTTGTTGCGCATACATTTTTAGACACGAAAAATCCAAGGTTTATAATAAGTGCTACAGGTTTTTCAAATTGTTGTATGGTAAACTTTACAAAACGTATATCCAACATAATCGATCGAGCGAGCGAAGCGAGCGAAGATCTTAGTGGTAAGTTGGGCGATTTTGCTTTGTATGTTTGTATGTTTCACGAATTGTTGTTCGAGCATAACTGTCGAACCGTTTATCCAATCTGCATGAAACTTGGTAGGTCAATAGGTTGTGGTAAGGAAATTTACGGTGGAGCATATGAGCTTAATCGATGAAGGGGTTGTGAAGATATTGGGTTCCCAAGGGGGTAAAAAATTATGAAAGTTACACAAATATATTGAGTGGGGTGTCATACGAAAGGGTTTATTTTGTACATTCCAAAATGGTTTTTATTTTTAATCTAGGATGTATAGTTTTTGAAATACGACCAAAGAACAAAAACTACGAAACCAGAGCTGCAAGAGCTCCCGTTTCATAGAGTTTCGATGTCTTCGTAGCTCATTGACTGGTCGGTCTTAAAAAGAGAGTGGCATCGTTGCGGTTTGGTTTGCAATGATTTTAGATGCTACTTGATTTATTTTCATGATAAAAAAATTTTTGATAAAGAAAATAATTGGGGTAAAAAAAGTTAAGTAAACAAATATATTGAGTGGGGTGTCAAATGAAAGGTCTTTATTTGTACATTCCAAAAAAGTTATTATTTTTATTCTAGGACGTATCTATACTTTTAGAAATACGACGAGAATTCATAAATATGAAATAAATGAAAAATTAGACACGACATTATGTATTGCATGCATGCTAGCATTTTTTACTATGAAGAGCTAGCGCAATAGGCATACTCGGCAGTAGTAGCACTTGAAATTATAGGGGTAGTCAGAAGAAAGTCCAAATGTAAGCCATCTACGGTGCGCGAGATCTCAGTTCGGGGCGAACTACTAGTATTAACTTATGTTTATTGTACCTCATAAATAATTCAGTTGACTTTTAGATCAAGGCAAATAGAACATAATAATACTATATTCAAATAAATATTTATGTTTTTCAAGTAAATGCTAAGATTATGTGCCACAACATTTATTTCACACTTGCTGCTTTCATTGAAAGTATAATACCTGTAAATTGTAATTCTTAGGAAAAAAACATAATAAATTACCTTATAGCTACTAAGGAAATATTTTTTAAAATCTTATCGCTATTTCCAGGGCATTCTGTTGTAAATATAAAAACTTGGTAATTTGTTACTTTTTTATCATTGCTTGCTGTTTTTAAACCCAAACACAGTTGAGAAAGTTACTTACAAAATATCGTTGAGTATAACTTCACCAAGCTAAACTAGACAAAACCAAAATCTGAACTCATCAACAATTTAATACAAATGACCTATTCATTATCGCCTTAAGGGCTCGGCGAACGTATCTACTTACCTAGGAACGTAATACCAAAATAATTTAAAATTTGAGCATATTTTTATCACTTTACGTTATTATTTGGATAAAGGTAGTATTTATCTAGGTTCCTGTTAAACTTTTGTTTCAAAAAACTTACTAAAGAACAAATGAAAAGAAAAAATGCCATTTTTGGTGTACCTACAAAGATTTCAATTCAATTGGCTTACATTTCTTTTTAGGTAAGTTTTTCGGAACAAAAGTTTAACAGGAACCTAGATAAATACCTACTCTCCTAATCTAACAACATAAAATGATATAAACATGCTTACATTTTAAATGATTTCGGTATTACGTTTTTATGGAAATTCGCCGGTCGCAGCCCTCTTAAAAACAATACACAATTTTGTCAAAATAAGCAATGTCATGTATAACTAGAAAAATCTGGTTGTTCGGGTTCGTAATAGCCAGATATTTCAAGTAAAGTGTTTAAACAGGGAGGATCCGGATTGTGATGATATCGACGATGACCTATTACTCCGACTGCTTGAAGTCAGCATCCAGTGCGCAGTGGACAATGATAAGGTAACACCAAAATTTTTAAATATACGGTAGGTACCTACTATCATGAATAGTGATCGCGAAAGTTTTAAAAAGACTACGGTACCTACTGTACTGTACAGTGTTCGGCTGTTGCTGGTGCTTATGCCTTTACATCTTAACGGCCGTGACCACAGCCCATCTCTCCATATCCATAAAATAAAGTCACTTTCCGCGTCTCTCTATATATCCGCTAACTCCTCCTAAGCCACGCAACGGATTTTGATGCGATTTTCACCTTCAGCTAGATAATTTTTCAGGTTTATTTATAAAATACAACCCCGTGCGACGCCGGGGTTAGTCGCTAGTAATTTATAAGTGTCAGGAGGCTATAATATATATGCCTACACTTAACGGGCCGCTGTATAGCCTGGGACCTAACCTGGGACATTGTTTAGTTAGATTGAGTAGTCTACTCTTACCCAGCACCATCATCTCTGCTCAACCGGCATTATCCACAGGAAAAACATCGTTCATACGTGTTGCCTCACGATGTTTTCCTTCACCGTTTAGAGCTTGATACATAAGTATACATTTTCCGAAATGGAAAATCGATGAATACACGGCCAGAATTCGAACCCGCGACCTTCGGAACAAAAGTATGCCATAAGAACGTAATAACGTTGGATGGTGAAATAACAGTTCTATATCCACAGCCATGGAAAATCAGTATCAACTACAAGAAATAAATTTCAATATAAAAGGAAATATGTTACAATTCCAAGTGATGGTCGTTTAGATTCCTAAGTTTAAAACCGCAAAGCATGTGATGTATTCTACATGTGATACGATATTCTACATTAAAATGGAGTTTTTTTCTATTCTTCCTGTAGTGATCACTATCACACAAAGAGAAATCACTAATGTATCGGTGCTTCACTGGCTCACTACTACACTCAGATCCGAGCACACGCGCACGTCCAACCCGCACCGCGTCTACCGCTAGACTGACGATTGACGGCTCAGTGTTGCCCTCAACTGGTGTACATGAGACAATGTAATATATCTATTGTATAGATACAAAGTACAAACACTACATCCCTTCCTTTTTAACAAATTTTATTTTGTTTTAAATGTAATCAATACTATAGATATAATCATTTAGTAATTATTTACTAAGACAATCAATCATTTCTAATTTAGCATTAAATTTTAATTTTATAGCTTTATTTATATCTTTATCTTTAATTTAATTTAATTTAATTTATCTGATCCTCATTTCCATTGGTCTCTTCTACCACTAATTTTCATTTTCCAGTTCCTTCATTCCTTTCCTTTTTCCTTTTGTTACTTATCTCGATCTCTAACTTCAGTGTCATTATCTGTCTCATTTATATTTTTCAACATGGGTACTTTATGCCTGTTCACAATCAAAGGCATACTATCGCCTTATCCCGAACGTACCATCGGACACCTTAAAAGGTACAATAACAACTACACAAAACAGATGAAGAAACCAGCGAACTACTGCTGGCGACTCACTTTCCTGGATGCCAAATAACGGCATCTCACAAATGGATGTTGCACTGCGACAGGGCAGCAGGCAACCAAGACTGGAACGTAGCCCCAAAATCTTGTCTCCAGAGAAAAGGTACTCTGGCAATCAACAGCTCTCTTCCCTTCAAATCACCGGGACTAGACGGAATATTCCCGGGTTTACTAATATGTTGTAGCTCACTAATAGCCGACCACCTAGTCAACATGAGGAGGAGAATAGCTCATCGCAACATACCCAAAAAAAAATGGAGGGAAGTGAAGATAGTATTTTTACCCAAACCAGGCAAGAGCGACTACGCACTAGCAAAATCATTCCGGCAAGTCAGTCTAAAGTCGTCTTTCTCAATACCCTCGAGAGATTATGTGACCAGGAAATCAGAGGTAACACCCTCCTACACAACCTACTTCACCCCAACCAGCATGCTTATAGCCCTGCAAATTTGACAGAATCCGCTCTCCACAGCGTAGTCTCCCGGATCGGAGACGGACGATCAGCAAAACAATCGACACTAGGTGCCTTCATGGACATAGAAAGCACTTTTGATAAAACGACATTCACCAGTATAGGTAAACCTAGCACTGGAAAGATACGGGATCGCGCCGACGCTAGCAGAATGGATAAACGACATACAGAGCGATTCAGCTAACAGTTACAAAACGACCAGAGGAATTGTAGCAAGAGCTGCCACCAGGGCGGCGTCCTCTCACCCCTTCTCTCGAACATAGTAGTTGACGACTTATCCGCAAACTAAATTGTCGCGGGCTCGTGACCGGAGGCTATGCAGACGATCTCGCCATCCTAGCGACTGGATGCTTCGAGAGTACACTATGTGACACGATGAAAACAGCCTTCAAAAATGGTGGAAACCTGGGGCACTAGCCACGGTATATCAGTCAACTCAACCAAAACAGAACTCATAATGTTTACACAAGAGAAACTTAGCAATATAAGACCCCCCAAACTTCTCAATAGGTACTGAGCTCAAATTAACCAACGAAGTCAAGTATCTCGGAGTCATACTGGACAGAAAATTGCTTGGAATAAGCATCTTGACCACAAACTATAGAGAGCATGCACTTTCTTCTTTCAATGCAGCAGAATACTTGGGAAATTGTGGGAGTTAACACCAAAATAACCATATGGCTATACACAGCCATAGTAAGACCAAAAGTGACATATGGTGCTATTGTTCGGTGGAAAAGACTAAACTCAACACTGCAATTATCAAACTACAACGCTTTCAAAGACTGGCATGCTCTGCAATAACGGGTTGCATGAGAACAACACCGACAGCTATGCCATGGAGATAATCTTGGGCCTCATCCCACTAGACTCCTACGTACACCAGGAAGCGACACTGGTCGATCAGACTCACATCTGAACCTATGGAAGAACACCAGGAGCTCTCACGCATGTATCCTAGACAGATCCATATCACACGAACCGCTTATATGCGCCCCGTGTGACTGTGATAAGATCCCCAGACAATCAACATCTCTAAAAACTACAGATACATGAAAACCAAAGACATCAGTCAGGAACTCAGGAAACAACTAAGTCCAGGTCTATGCTGACGGATCGAAACAAACCAGGGAACCGGCGTCGGAGTACACTAAGCTCACCAGTTCCATTATCCAATGCGAATGTGTGGCCATAACCGCAACTGCCACTGCTGCCAAGCGGAGAGGGATAGAAGACTACGGCCTACGAATACTTTCCGACAGTACAGCAACCTTCAGAGCACTGGAGAGCCAAACGTGCAACTTCAAGCTCATATACAAATGTCACCTTGCCCTTGAGAGTATCGCCGCAAGGAACAGGGTAACTCGGCAATGAATCAAGGGACACAGTGGATCACTGGGAAACGACGCCGCAGATGACTAGTCAGAAAGGGCTCAGAAACACAAATGGAAAGCCCAGCTCCAATCCTTTCTCTGCCATTCTCCCAGCTACACACCTAGATACGGAAAATCACCTAAAACCTTCACAATGATCGGTGGACGGACTGCAGACAGTCCAGAGCAGCGATACCAGCAGCCACACCACGACTGACACGTCGCCTGATGAACCTACAATGGAAATACCTCAAAATAATCACAGGACCCTGACAGGTCACTGTCCCCTCAACAAACACCTGTACAACATCGGTGCCACGGACAGTCCATACCTCCAATTTAATGAAAGTCACCTCCAATTTAATGAAAGTCAATACCTCCAATTTAATGAAAGTCACCTCCAATTTAATGAAAGTCCATACCTCCAATTTAATGAAAGTCACTTCCAATTTAATGAAAGTCCTTACCTCCAATTTAATGAAAGTCACCTCCAATTTAATGAAAGTCCATACCTCCAATTTAATGAAAGTCACTTCCAATTTAATGAAAGTCCTTACCTCCAATTTAATGAAAGTCACCTCCAATTTAATGAAAGTCCTTACCTCCAATTTAATGAAAGTCACCTCCAATTTAATGAAAGTCCATACATCCAATTAAATAGACGTCTAGATACCTCCAATTCAATGAAAGTCACCTCCAATTTAATGAAAGTCCATACGTATGGTACGCACCTACGTATAATACCTACCTCTTATTTAAAAGAAGTGTGCAGTCTCAAATTCAATTTGTAACATAACATAGGTAAGTACTTTCAATTTAATGGAAATCCAGTTTATTTTCAATTAAATGAAAATCAAGATTTTTATTTTGTTGTGGGTATCTGCATATTTTTAATTTAATGAAAATCAAAGAGTTGGTTTATTTCAATTCTAATAAAAATCTATGATTATTCATTTTATTGATTGTAAGTAGGCACTATGACCCCAATAATAATAACAAATAATCAAAGTTGTCAAAAGGGCTGTGTTTTGGCTTCGGCCCCATGCATGCCTATCAAAGGTCCGGGACTCCATAGTCCCAAGATGTTGAACCTTAACATAAGTACAAATAATAATAATAATAATAATAATAACATCAACATCAACCCCACATGATGTGCACTTGGCTTTGGCCTGTGTTCATCATTAATCAACCGACTCATATGAGTCGAGTCGATAAGAATCGAAAATCAATAATAATAATAATAAAGTTATTCCAAACCAGCTGTTAGTTATTCCAAACCAGCTGTAAGTTATTCCAAACCAGCTGTTCCAGTCCCTGGATATGCTGGAATTACCAAAGCAGATCTTTGTTCTACTACAGAAAGCCATAATACTAAATACATGTAGGATAGTCAGAAAATTCCTAAAAATGACTCCTCTTCTGAAATGTTACAAACAAATAACAATGCCCAACCTACAACCAGTGCACACTTGGCCTAGGCCCGTGTGCCCTAGATAATTACCGGCTTTTCTCTGAGCCGAGCTCATGTAGATCACAAAACATAATAATAATAATATCTAACCGAATGAAAGGCCTGTGCTGTTATGATTATTATTTGATGCCTATTAATTAATATTTATAGTACTTACCTAGGTATGCTCCGTTTAAACGATAAAGTTAATAAACAGATATTAAATCTTAGGTACTAATAGGTACTTACATAAAATCTATCTATACAAATTATAAATAGAAAATAGAATAAATATAAATAATTCAATATCGTTACACCTCACACAGCGCCATCCAGCCCCAAAACAAGCAAAGCCTGCTCTATGGGAACCAGACAACCGATAGAATACTTATATACTTTTTGTAAATACACATTTATTACACTTTCCAACACCCAGACACAGAACAAACATCCATGTTCATCACACAAATGCCCGTCCTGGATGGGAATCGAACCCACGACCCGCAGCACAGAAGGCAGAGCCACCACCAACTGGGCCAAGAGGCCAATTGAATAGAATAGAAAACACTCATGATTATTGAGTCTTCTTGCTTCCCGATATTTCAACGCAGTTGCATGCACCATGATCACGGGTAACCGAAGTCTTTGCGAGATAGAAGTTATGTGCAGACAAAACAGTGTACCCTCCATCTCAGTCAAAATACAATAACAAAACAACTCGATAAAGGGTTTTCAAAACAACCTTTATGTACCTACCTAAGGAATCGTCCCTATCATTACGACTCCTTGTACCTAACTGCCTATAAAATATTAGTAGGTCGCTGACCTCACTAGGAAAGTTTATAAAAATCTAGGTAGGTAGGTATGTCGTTCAATGCAATCGCCCTGCACTTTATTCAATAAACAACAATGATTCATTCGACTAGATATTCCTATTTTATCTACACGGAATAATTTGACAGTAAGTAGCAATTTCTGTTCTTTTAATTTTTTCAAAAGATAAGGAAGGTACATAATCATCTAATGGTTTTTTTCTTATTTTTATTTCTCTTCATCCATACCAACTTGAACTTTTACGATTCAAGTAGAAAAGAGTGGAATAAAACGGATGACTCACTGGAATTATTTTGCGTAAAAAACATTCCTTATCGATCTAACTGTTAAATCGATCAGTTAGATTTTATCAGATTAATTTTACTAATATCTGGGCGACCGAGCTCTGCTCGGATGCATAACGCTATCTAGTGGTTCGATTACGAACCACATTGCACTGGTAAACCTATTTGCGTGAAAATGCCAAGAAAACGGCTTTTCCCAGATATGAGACCTAGCTAGATCTATTTTTCGCCTCCGTAAACACCCGTACTGCAAATTTCATCGAAATCGTTAGAGCCGTTTTCGAGAACCTCAGTAGGTACATACAAACGAACTTCAAATTTCAAACAACAAACAAATATTGCTCGTTTAATAGAATATGATTAAACTATTACGTCCGCCTAGTAAGAAAGTATAAATACGGTATAAAAATACCCAGTATGGATTGTATAAAATTCAACTATTTTTTACTGTCACCTTCCTTCCCTTTTAAACGAATAAATAAATTTATTTACTGATTTTTATACTCGTCGCCACTTGTAGTGATCACTATCACACAAAGAGAAATCACTAATGTATCGGTGCTTCACTGGCTCACTACTACACTCAGATCCGAGCACACGCGCACGTCCAACCCGCACCGCGTCTACCGCTAGACTGACGATTGACGGCTCAGTGTTGCCCTCAACTGGTGTACATGAGACAATGTAATATATCTATTGTATAGATACAAAGTACAAACACTACACTTCCGAAAATAGATCAGTCTCGATTTTAGTTATATTATGGAGGCAAATTGTAAGGCTTCCCCACTTATAAACCTAACCTAAGGCGGTTCTCACACTGGCAACGTACCCCGCAGCGGTGTGCGTGGCTGCAGATTTTAACATTGTATGTAAATATCTCAATTTCACAATTTGTATGGAAAACACGCATAGTACAACACACTGACAACGCATCGTCTTGCGGGATTGCGTCCCGTCTGCGCCTCCGTCGCTGCGTGCGTGATCTGCAGACCGCTGCAGATCTGCGGAGCTAAAAAGGTTAGGCTATTCCAGAATCGCATTAAAGGAATTTAACTATTTCCATCTCTTTTCATTGACTGAGAGTGAAAAGAGACGGCATTATAGTTCATTTCATATTGCGAATCTGCAATAGCGACTTTTTTAGCTCCGCTGCACACTGCTGCGGGGTGCGTTGCCAGTGTGTGAACCGCCTTAACAATCCACTCAGCTTAACCGGCCAGTATATCTGTAGTCCTGTTTTACAAAAGAACGAATAGGATATCACAAGTTCAAACATTATCATTTATCAACTTTCACCCTCCAGCTTATCGGTCAACTAATCATATCTAAGTGGTTAGTCAGAGGAAAACGTTGTGACGCAAGTCAGAGTGCACGTGTCTATGTCATGGGACAATCTGCTAATTGACCGTGGCACAGTGTATCAAAAGCCCATATTTTTTAGATAAATTCCCAGAGTAACTTTTTTGGAATGTTTTTGCATACTTAGGTAAAGTAGGGTCAAAGAAACCCATTTTAGAAGTTTGGGCCAATGTGCCCACCGGGGGGGCAAGTTGGCCCCCCACTGGGGGCAAGATGAGATTTTATGTCCCAAAAATTATATTAGGCTCCAGAGGTCTTATGGAACAAGTTTGCATCAAATCGGTTGAAAATGGCCTGAGATATGGCCGTTCAAACTTTCAAAATATCGGAAAAAGGGTGAAAAATGGCCATATTTGACCCCATATTGCTCAGAAGAGCACAACTATGCGCAAAATCTTTTTACACTTCTAGATTCAGCATAACGTGGGATTACTAGATCAATCAAAACCCCGATGGGTTTTGCCTAGAACCCGAGATATAGGACTTTGAAAATTTTCAAAAAAAACCCTAAAATCGAATCCATCTAAAGTGTTTTACATATGACAAAAATAATCAAATAGCTTCAGGAACACGGTTTTTTCAAAATTTTCAAAGAAAAACCCTAAAATCGAACCCATCCTAGAGGGTTTTGCCTTTGCTGGGGGACTTCATCTTCAAAGGGGGGGTAGTGTTAGATAAATAACGTGTTCCCGAAGCTATTTGATTATTTTTGTCACTTTATATGGGTTCGATTTTAGGGTTTTTTTTGAAAATTTTCAAAGTCCTATATCTCGGGTTCTAGGCAAAACCCATCGGGGTTTTGATTGATCTAGTAATCCCACGTTATGCTGAATCTAGGAGTGTAAAAAGATTTTGCGCATAGTTGTGCTCTTCTGAGCAATATGGGGTCAAATATGGCTATTTTTCACCCTTTTTCCGATATTTTGAAAGTTTGAACGGCCATATCTCAGGCCATTTTCAACCGATTTGACCCAAACTTGTTCCATAAGACCTCTGCAGCCTAATATAATTTTTGGGACATAAAATCTCATCTTGCCCCCAGTGGGGGGCCAACTTGCCCCCCCGGTGGGCAAATTGGCCCAAACTTCTAAAATGGGTTTTTTTGACCCTACTGTACCTAAGTATGCAAAAACATTCCAAAAAAGTCACTCTGGGAATTTATCTAAAAAATATGGGCTTTTGATACACTGTGCGTGGGAATGAACTAAGGTTTTTTTTAAAACTATCTGTGCTCTCGCGGCATTACTCGCATAGTGATTGAATTTGACCAAGCGAGCGAAGTGTCTGCTTCAGCTTGGACAAAAATGCTTTCATTTGTCCGCCGAGGATCTTCAGCGTGATGAGCAGAATGACTCCTAATATTGTAGATTTCTTTAAGCTATGCAATCACAGACTCCTCAAGTCAACAGCTTACAGAGTCACTCTCTCCGCACCATAATCCCCAGGAACATCCATCATAGGTATAATTTTTTGGCCAGTTCCAAATAGCTCCCTTGATAATCTTACCAACTACGACTGTTCTAAAAGCGCTTGTGAAAAATTGTTTCAATTAGTTATGCATAACTTGACTAAACTATAACTTCATTTTTTTTTTTCAATTTACAGGTAAAAATGAGCGCAACACGAGGACTCGGTAACCTTCTCCGTCTAATAAAGAATGAGATCCTAGTCCGAAAACCGCAAATGAAGACCTTGTGCGAGACTGCAATAGGGAAGCTTTTGGATTGCGCGTGCAGAGTCAACAATATGAAAGTGCGGTGGAACGCTTGCTATGCCATGGGCAATGCTATGAAGAACGATCAGCTGTTCACTTGTTTCACTGGATGGCAGGTAAAATATCAAACAAATTTTGACCTGCAAGGCTAAAAAAAGGCCGCTATAGATAGCAGAATCACAATAGAAATTGCAATAAATGCCGTTCTTGTCACTCTCAGTCTATGAAAAGAGACGGCATATAGTTCAATTCCTATTTTGATTCCTGCTGTGACAATCCTTTTGGATATGCTGATGTATTTAATAGATTGGAGGCGCGTCGCAATATAGTTCGAAATAGAAACAACAATTTCGAGTCAAAGTCTATTGAAATAACAAGCTCTGATTGAAGTAAATAAATTGATGATAGTCCATATTAAAACTGACGTGTGTAACGTCGTATTTTATTATCAAACGATTTCAAAACATGATCTATTTCTGAAAAGTTCTGAAGGATTATTTAAAAGTAGCAGAATCTAACTAGATTTTTACTAAAGAAAGTTTGAATAATGAAAGTACCTACTTATATCGTATCAATATACTCAGGGTATCGGGTTTTGTCAAAAGTCCCACCCAGTAAGTTGCAATACTACCATCTTGTATAGACAATGTGTTTATAGCTTGGTAATATCGTAATATCTTGTTTCAGAGCCAAGTATTCCCCAACCTGAGTACCCTCACACAAGAGTGCAAGAACCTAAAAGTGCGTATCAACGCAGCCGTGGCTTTACGAGCACCGTCTCAACGAACGCACTACGGAGAACATTACATACTAATATGGAAAGGAGTCCTAGCCGCTATGGAAAATGCAGCGTACGTGGACGACTTTACGGAGTATAAGCATAAGGATAATCTTATTGAACAGGTATTGTATTGATTGTTTTTCGTTGATCTTATGGTTAGAGAAATTTCTTGACTCATAAAAGAACAGAGTTCACTTATAATGAGCTTAAAAACTAGGTTTATAACTAATAGTTAATTAAGTGAGTTTCATTCCAGAGATCTTTATAATATCAATGGTGGCTCACTTCGCTCGTTGAGCTAACTTATTTGTATGAGAGATTATGTTATGGGATATGGTGTGACATCATAAAAAATAAAGCTTCGGGCTAATTTAAAAGGTAATTCTCACTCACTCAATTGACTCATGTATTGCCGATCGACACTTGTTTTCGTTGAGAGTGTGGCTTGCTTTGCTCACTAAGTTGACATCAATTGGTTTCTTTAAAATTTTAAAGCTATAGACTTACATTTCGTCTATTATCATGGAAGTCTACCTATCTTAGTTAATTGATTGACGGAGGAGTACCTACTAGATATTTCCGAATTTTCAAAAATTCTACCTTTTTCAATGATCTTCTTAAATCTAAGTTCGCGAACCTTAATTTACTTATTAATTATTCGTTTGTTCCAGCTATGCGTCTCCCTCGCACACCTCTGCTGCCTTCTCACTCCCTCCGATCTCACCGATATACTGGATCCGCTAGTATTTCACCACGAGTGTGCAAAGTCTCTCTTCCTTCAAGTTTGCCGCCGATTGCCGCCCGAAAACGCATCTTGTTTGAGGATACTCCAAGCTGCTAAGTATGTGACTATGGATCTGAGTAGCGAGAACGATTCGCAAACGCAAGCCCTGGGTATGTTACAAGATATTTTTATATGGGATATGTGATGGATAAGAAAAACGCAACTGTACGTCATTGCTAGTCTGAAAATGTTTTGAGAATACGACAAGTGACATTATGTAACTTTGTGATAATTAACTGTTGGTACCTATGCTATACCAGATTTCTCCAAATTTGTTCTACCTTCACAGTCACAAAAACACAAAGAAATGTTACATATACTGCTAGGAACTTTCGCATTTAAAATATTAGGATGTGATAGAGTATAATTAACTGAATGTCTCCCAGTTAAACTACCTGTAGAAATACTTACGAAATATCAATTAAGTACTCTAATTACGTTTTATATTACTGTCTGCGACTCCAAATCGTATACAGCACGATTTAAAAAACTTTTTAAATGAGACGGAAAAAACTGCTCTGCAATGAATCTAAGAAAAATACTAAAAACTATTTATTACTCGATAATTTTAAGTTATAAGTCAAGCTTATTAAAATGTATCATGCCGTTGTGTATATCTAAAAAGTGCAATGATAGTAGCCGTTATAACAATAAGGTCTTCTCCACCATAAATATAAGATTGTGGTAGCTGATTGAAGCTTCCTGAAAATGTATTGAATTAACTTTATAAACTCCTGCTAGTAGTAAAAAGGCCTTTATTAGATTTAAAATGTTTTTTTACAATATAAATAAAGTATTTATTTATTTATTCTGTTTGTCTGAGTATTTATTAATTTATTGGTAAACCTGCTCACGTATTTCCCGGTTCAAAAATAAATGTTACTTCAGGTCACGAACTTTATTCTAAGTTTTCACTAAATCGGTAAATCTGTTCTTACAGTTACCTAAAGTAAACATTTCTGGATCCTTTGTGACACAAATAAAGGAAGAGTCCACTAATTTTCGAAGTTTTACCCTGAAAATAGGGTATCTTTTTTGCGTATTGGTTCCAGTATCTGGGCGACCGAGCTCTGCTCGGGTGAAAATAGAGAAATCGAATTTTCCCAGATATGAGACCTAGCTAGATCGACTTTTCGCCCCGCTGTATTACACATCGAAATCGTGAATACAAATGAACAAATATATATAGTAGGATATAGGATAGGATACGACTCTACGAGTCTCGAGCCTGCATCATATTTTTCTGTATATAAAAAGTGCAAACAACAAAATTCTAGGTAGTCTATGTAAGCTAGACATTCTATAAATAAACGTAAGTAAGTACCTATAGTGATTTTTAACCGTTATTTGTTGTTGTTTATTTCGACCTCAATACATTCTTTTTCGAGACTGTTCTATTAATTTGCTGATAGCCGGTATTAAATAGATTGTAAGGTTTCTATTTCAAAGCAATTGCTTTGAAACCCCATAGACAGATCGATGAAGGGGAGTGTTCGCTGTCTCTTGCTCCCTTTTTCCTGGTTTACAATCGGCCGGTCTATTTTTGCAGATTCTATCGATCTGTACCCACTATTATTTTGGCAGGTATTGGCAGCTATAAAAATATATTTAGAATCGCGTTTCGTTACTCATAATTATGAGTTTATTGTAGTTATTATTTTCGCTTAGATTTTCCGTAGGTTTTAAATGTTTTGGTTGTTAATATTCATCTAATTTGTAATTGCGCAGATCGTCAACATGTCGAGAAAATAAAAACAATGTGTATGTGAATACATCACAGCAGACACAGTTTAACGGATCAAAAGTAGGCCATTAAAATTACTGTTAAAACTAAGTATTTACTTGGAAAAATCAATTTTGTTTAGTTTTTGGAAATGTTATTGGGATTTCTACGTACCCCCTTCGGATAGGACAGGGTTTTTTCACATTGTATATGTATGGTAAAATCGAAGAATGAATGCACCTATTTGAAAAATTATTTCACCATTTGAATGGTACAAAATTTTCAGATAGAGATGGACTATATCCTGATAAACTATATTGTTAAACCCGGGCGAAGTCGAGGTGGGCTATTAGTCTAGAATAAAACATGGTTATCAACTCCACACATGGGTGAAAACTGCCGATAAATCAGCACCTAATTAGCTAAAGGCTATTTCAGGGGGCAATGACGCACGCAGTAAATGGGACTTATCAAACGGTCAAGTTATTATTGGAACACCTTATAATTGGAAAGTGCAAAGCGAAAGATTAATTGGTTATTGATTTTAATAAAAAGTGAAGTAAACATCGGTTATGTAAGTACCTACTTAAATGTATCTAATTTTTTTCAGTACCTATCCTGAAATGAAGTTTTGTGGTGTATATTTTAATGACTACTTAACTGAATTTTGAACTTTACTGAATATGCTCCAACTCCGTTATTATTAAGTCATAAAAATATTGTAACAAATAATAATTGTAACATTTGTAATAATTGCTTACATAAAAAAAATATATAAAAAAAAAAATTACAAACAAAAAGTGTGTCACCGAAAAGAGTGTTAGGCCCCAAACCGTGTTTGTTGCCCTGGTTCTTCACGGTCTTGGTCGCGAAGGAACAGGAGTAGAATCACCTAGCTCTTAAGACGTTTCAAAGTGGTACACTTGTGATCTTATTGAATAAACGAATTTGACTTTTGACTTTTGACTTTTGAAAATGTGTACTTATAACTTTCTTGTTTCTAGCTCTTTCAATTTGCTGCTGATGACTCCAGCAGTGCAGGATCACGATATTACAGCCGTATACGTCGTGTACTGAATTCGTCTCGATCAAGAAACCTGTAAGAACAAATCTCTATCGGGAGAAAAAAAAGTAATCAAGAAGGCACCTAACAAAGGTAAGAAAATTATATTCTCATTGATCCATATTTTTATATTGTACACCCCTATAGATTGAAAAAAATAGTAAACAAGTTCTAAAAGTAAGAAAACAACAACCAAGAACGTTGATGAAAAAAAGTAGATATTTCAAAAGATTGCGTAAACAGTATTAAACACGTTACCGACTGATTTTAGTGAATAAACTTAAATGGAAAATTTCGAGGGAAAGGCCACGAAGGTTATCAAAGAAAAAACTTGAGCACAATCTCTAATTGGACTAGAACTAACTGTAAACAATATATTTTTAGACCTATCACTTATGTAGACAAAATAAAATAAGAATTAAAACTGGCTCAGTGGTTCAGAAGATATATCTATATTGGAGTTTACTAGTCGAATGGAAAATACGTTGATCCGACGTAGCATTCTTGGATTTTCTTGGATTTGTACTAATGGATTTTCCATTGTTGTTGATCTCAACACAATGTGCGGTTTCTTCAGTTCCTCGCCATTGACAATGTTTTCCTTTTTTTTTTTATTTACAGCTTAGAAAATCTGCAACCAGACTTCCAACTACGCCGAGGGACGCAATTGGGGTGTGTGAGGTTGACCAACACTGGCCGACTCACTAAAAACTAAGCTGGTGGCCGGCCTCTCTGCAAGATGAGGGACTCCGGGATCTCCATACGGAACGCACCGGTGACCCTCCTGCAGCTTGCCTCGAGCACAGTCCCGGTAATGGCACCCACAGCCACGCCCGGCACCCGCACACATGGCTGTGACACCACATGCGCGGAGCGACGACACTGGCCAACCCGGTGTCGCCGGTGTTCCCGGGATCTGCATCATAAGCAGCCAGAGCCCTCGCCCCGACCACCCGCAAAGCCCGAAAAGCCCCCTGTATGGCAGGGGGTACCACTCGCCCCTCACGGGGCAGGCGGATAGGGCTGATGTTGCCACCAACCCGTTGCCGCCCCCATCCCGAGCGGGTTTGGCCTCGCTCCAAACCCGCTCAGCGGCCGGTGTCCTGCCGCCTGGTGTAATTTTTTAAAGAGGTTTTCTTCCTCCTACAACCCAGCTAAGGGCTCGTCGCATCACACAGGTGTGCTCCGCAACTTGCCCTTCCACTCGGCTGCGTTGACCGGCTCGCACCGACCCCACTCAGCAGCTTCTTCCTCCAGACAAACGGGACGGGCACAAGGCTTGGCCGGCCTGCCGATGGGCATGACCGACCACCAACCGACCGCCACCAAGATACCCAGTCCCAACATCGGAGGTTTCCGCCACCAGAAGCAATTTTTTAAAGAGGTTTTCTTCCTCATGCAGCCCACAGGCTCGTTCTAGCAGCACAACCCTTGCGGGTGCGCCGCACGACTCGCCTTTCATTGGGCTGCTAGAAGGGGACCGGCCTCGCTCCGTTCCTCCTCAGCAGCTTCTTCCCCCAGACAGTTAAGAGACTGGTGGCAAGGCAAGTCAGTCGACCTTGACCTAGCCCTGAGGTCCACCACGACCGAGTCACCAAGCCACCCACATCCCAAAACCATCGGAGGACGTCCGCCAGGGTAATTTTTTAGAGAGGTTGTCTTCCTCGCAGCCCGGGTGGCCATAAGGCCAGCCTAGCCCTCAGTTCCTCAAGGCCCTAGGGACCCTTCGGAGTTCCGAGCTCGGGACGCTGGCACGGAGGAACCCACTCCCGATGCCTACTCGGCGGCCGTGAGGAAGCACGCCAAGCACGTCCCAGCCTCATCCACTGCGCCCTCTGCTATTCAGAGGGACGCGCGGAGAAGCTACCCCCCCTGTCAGACCATTGGTTATCCGACAATAAGATCCCGGGACGAGAGAAGTTATTGTCGGACTTAACAGGGCACACCGTCCCTCAGCTGCCGTTCCCCCCGAATCCCCCAAAGAGTAGGCAGCTCAATGGGGAGGGAGAGATTCAAAAGGGACAAGCAGCTTTGGGCTCGCGAGAAGGTTGTCTGACCTGGTGCCCCAGACAATGTTTTCCTAAGTTATGTTCATCAAACCATCTCAAACCCTGTCCCCTAAGTTTCGTAATATGGATGCATACCTACTTCGTCTCTTGTTCCTGTTTAAATCAGCAAGAATGTTTTAAGTTTTTGATCATGATATCTGATAAGTAGATGGAGAATTCAATGCTTTTATTATTTTAGGGACTAGTTTCCGCCCGCGGCTTAGCTCGCGTGGCCTACCCGGGTAAAACAGAAACTAAAAACCCCGACTTACCACAATACAACAGTGAAAACTGCATCAAAATCGGTCAAGCCGTTTCTGAGATTCGCGGACACAAACGCTGAGAGAAACGGACAAACAGATAAACATTGATATGACTAATGATGACTATTGCGTTAGTAGATGCCCCTAAAAATAGAAGTAAAAAAATTAATTTTCTCAAATGGCTTCTAAAAATAAACATCAAGTAGGTACACCTTGTATTTTACTAGGCATTTTCATGAAAGTCAAATGACGTCGCCTCACACGGTTTTTCCAAGAAAACTTCCCACTCATTGAAGTTAGATCGCCCCATTCATTACAGATTGGTGGTTGATGTTATTATAGAATATTAGGTTACTATCTATGTCATTATAAATTACCAGTTGTGCACAGCAATTTCATTCGATATTTAATTTAAAAGAAATTCCTACCTTCCTCAACAAATGTGATCAAATGCAGAAATAATTTTTCAAATCCGACTGGTACCTTAGTTCTAATGATTAGCGCGTTGAAACAAATAAATATATAAATAAATAAAAATAAATAATGCTGGACAAACCTTAGCACATGCTACACGCTTAACCAATTTATTACAATTTTCAACCAATTAAGGGTTTTCACTGAAACTTCAATAACGTTGAATTTAAAAATTCCAAACACATCGAACCATCCATTTCCAAACAACCTGATGCCCCATTTGACTAACGCTTCAATCCTTGGTTCATTGTTCATGGAGTACCTAAAAACAACATATAAATCTTAAGTAAGGATCTACCAAGTTCATTTTAAGAAAATCACTGAATTACGTACATTGGTTTTTCTCAGTAAAATGACTAAAAATACAATCTGACGACGACCTTTGATAAAAGGGTCATCTAACATTAAACTACTGACATCCGTTATGCAAGTTTGTCATTATGTGCACATTGTTGCTATTGAAACTAAATAGGTACCTAGGTACTTTACATAAGTAGCGATTTTGCTGATAAGAATTCTGAACGCATGTACAGTCAGCGTCATCAATCGGTATCCCCCTATTGATTTTAACAAGGACCCTTTTCATTTCAACATTGGATTTCAGTCGGATTTGCTAGTATACTTATGGATATCTAATTTCGCTCGAGTTCCTATACTAGCAAATCCGACTGAAATCCAAAGTTGAAATGAAAAGGGTCCTTGTTAAAATCAATAGGGGGATACCGATTGATGACGCTGACTGTACTTACCTACTGAATTTATTCTACTAAAACTGTCTGAACGATTTCGATCCACATAATTGAACTCTGCTTTCATGCACCCGAATATACATAAATCGTGAAAGACTGTTTCGTATATAATACCAACGTCCCCTTATCTTTTCGGAAGGTTAATAACTGGTTTAAACTCAATTTAATATTTCGCCTGCTTTAACTGGTTTGAACTCAATTTAATGTTTCGCCTAAATTAGGAAATCAAATAAATAAAATACAAATCTCACGATATCGTGAACATGATGTGGAAAGCTTAACAAATATGTAAATACTTAAGAAGTAGTCGATTTTTGGTGGTGAATGAAAAATGACACATCTTGAAGAATTAATATTACTTTGTAAATATTAGTTTGAAACAGAACAGGAAACGACTCTTCTAGGAGTTCCCAATACATTAATATTTTTGTTGCTTTACATGAATTTCGACCACGTCTGGCTATGTCGTCTATCCGCTTAATAAAACGTCTATATTTAGGTGTATAGTCGTATTGCTCATTATACGGACTAAAATTGAAGGAAAAAATGTCATTTTTCCTTCAATTTTTATTAGTTTTGATACGTTTTATGTCAAAATTGAAGGAAAAATGACATTTTTTCCTTCACTTTTAGTCCGTATAATGAGCAATACGACATGTTGTGAGTGTAACGTGTATGTAAATTTCATAGACATGTGCGAGTATTGTCAGTCCTAATTATTTATCCTCCTCTAGAAATCAAAGCGTCTATCATATTATTATGATGTACCTATATACATGATTCAAAATTAGGTTAATCTCAGTGAGTCGATATTTGACTTGCTGACGTTTTGGACAAAATATCTTGGAACCTTGGAAGAACACAGTGTCCCAAATTACACTTTTGATTGTTGACAAATAGATATTGGGTTCAACAAACAATCATGTTCTATTCATAAGCCGATTCTTTGAACTGTGCCTATCCTAATATCACGTGAGTGCGGTTGCTCAAACGTGACTTCTTGTACAGTACGGCCAACGGATCTCGGCGTGCGTGAAGTTAGCCGTTTCGATGCGCAGTGCAACTTTTTCATACAAAATTTTCTACTGCGCAGCGCAGAGCCTGACTTCACGTACGCCTAGATCCGCCGGCCCAACTGTAATCGAGTTATTGATTTTATGTGTGATTCTTGCGGTTACTATTAAAAGTAATTATGATTTCGAAGCTGTCTTTATAGTTCTAGACAGATTACGGCACGAACCATGTGATAAAAGGCATTGCACGAAATGGAAAAAAAAAACAATATTGCGCTTCAGTACTTTGTACAAATTAGTAATTGTACGAAATAGGAAAAAAAAATATTGAACGTATAAAGACTTTCGATATCGTTGATTGTACAAATTAGGAATTGTACGAACTGCTCAGGAACGCAATTGCACATGAACTTAATCTTATGCTTACCGTCTTTGCTTGTATCTCTTATCAAATTTTAATATAACTACAATGTAAATGAAAATATAACTACTTACAATGTAAATGATAACGTCAAAGTTAAAATTTATCTGGACCATGTACTATGTGAATAAAATAATCATCTCCAACGTCGCCGAACCTACACCTTGTACCTTGTAGTCCGAAGCGAAGGTTACGGAATTCAAAAGGGTCGTTCAAAAAACTGTCCTTTGTAAACGTTAAGGGACCTGTTTCCTTTGTGCCTCACCCTACCTTAATGGTAGGTAAATTTGTGAAAGATAGTGTAAAAGTAGGTACTTCTAGGAAGGAGACTATAGCTATAGTAAATAGAAGGCTGTTATTGGACTGTATAGGTAGGTACCCATTTTTCGACAAGACGTTCGTGAACCAGACGGGTGTTACAACTTTCATAAGTAAGTGGGTATGTAAAAACATCTGTCCACAATTTCACAGAATACTAAAGGTACCTACTCATGTCAGGGTGCTATTAGGCCACTTGTTTATAAAACAATGGCTTCCAGGAACGGTGTGGGTGTTGCAGACGCGATGCTGAAAGATGATCCTCAAACAGTCTTGTATCGACATACTTGTTGATAAGCTGTAGAAGTAGGTCGAGCCACCTAGGTGTAGATATCGTAACTCGTAAGCCAAGCCATGACTTTATCACCTTGGAGTTTTGTAAAAGGATTCAGTTGCTAATCTTTTCTTGGTAGGTTGGTTACGTAGATTAGGTACACAAACATTTTAGGTACTTAAACTTCCTAAGCAACACTAAAGCTTAGGGAATTTTCCAAATTGATGTACAGTTAACAATGGATCCTAGACAATCCTCTGCAAGACATTTTTAGGATAGTCGAGGAAGTTTGAACGTTTTATAACAAGTTTAACACACACATCTACTTCTTTCTGTACAGTTCATAGTAAGTATATTAGGAATGATCACAATCATACTTTGCCATTTCCTTGTAAATTCTTGCTAATCTTTATGTTGATTTTGCTTAAGATTAAAAGATAGTATAAGCAAATATTCTGCAGGTACTGTAGGCCACGTGTTGAATAAGCAAATTTTTGTCTCCAGTTTTAAGATTGTTTTATCATAAATCTTTATTGGTAGGCTGTTATCGCTAGTCGTGTCTACGAATTTAAGAGATAAGAAAGTGTACAAACTTTATCTTATCTCGGCAATTAACATCGTTTCCTCGGTTTTCATCTAAAATACTAATGAATCATTGTTTTGGGCATTCATCACATAAGTGTTCTTCATCATTGAACGAAGATCTTTGACTTGCTACCAATTTATATGACTTTCATTTAAGATATGAATCGATACGTATTCTCCTACTATGTGGTGTGGAACTCAAAGTTATTATTTTATCCTTTCTTTTTATACATAGGTAAGTATATCCAATAGGTTATATCAATGACGAGCTTTGGGTTTTACTTGACGTTCAAATGTTATCATTCAACTGTAATGAATATCCTATTTAAGTATCTATAAATGTGTGGGTTTGAATATTTGATATGCCATGAACCATGGCGCATTTGAATCAATAATTTATCCTTGAATTTCAAATGTACGACATTTAACGGTATGAGGAGGCTAACTCGCTTCTAAATACCTTATCAATCACATACCTACGGCAACGTCAATGTTTGTCCTACTTTTGCTCTAAAAATAACGAAGAATTTCATAAAATTAGGATTGATATTTCACGGTTTATTTTAGCACTTTACATCACTGCTGCGGCAAAGTGGCCTTTTACATTTTTTTCTGGAGAAAGCAGAACCAATGTATCTAATGTTTTTTCTTTCCTTATGATTTTCCTTATCAGTCCCTTAGTCTCCAAGTATGCAGCTAATTTTTTGTAGATTATTGGCATATGAAGGGAAAGTCTGTATACCTAGGTATGCCTAGGAACTGATAAAGAACGTGTTTAAGTTTGTTTTCTAAGTTTTTGCATGAAAGGTTTGACTGTCCTTTAGCCTCACCCTCCAGTGTACTTTGCTCAGAAAGGGAACAGTGACGTCGACCTCGACGATTTCAGACGTATCGATAGCACGGGCGCATGCGTAACGTGAATCGTAGTGTGAGTGAGTGTCTACCGAGCACGCGGTCGGTGCGTGCCCTCTGCCTCTCTCGCTTCCTCACCATATGTACCTCCTTGTCACTCGCTTCAGATTCCACCGGGGAGAACCGTTCGAGCTTAAAATACCTTCGCCGAAACGCCAACCCTCAGTGGTGTTCTTGCTGCGTTTCAATACGGTACTCCCTTGCGACGTTGCACTTTACGTCTGTGAATACTTTTTGTAGATTTGTCCAGTCAGAACCTTGAGGTCGAGAACTTATACAGCTGTTATAAATTTTTACGTGTGTGGTAAGTTTACAGAATGATGGAATTATCATTTAAGTATGCATGTAATATAAAATGAATTAGGAAAGTTGTCGAAATGATGATGAGGAAATAGTTTGTGAAGTTAACGGTCCGAGTAAGCGCATCAGCAAATGGCCGACATTATAGTAGCTGCAGCGATCGCTTTCTCTCGCAATGATTCTACGGTAGCTCTAATAGACTATACCTACCACTTTCCCTAATAGTTTGTTTGTCAACAGCATGATTAGAATGAATGGAATTTTAATGGAAGCTATTCTACGGATTACATTTGGAAAATTCCAGAGTTTACTAGTTTCTGTAGGTCCTCGCAACTAGTTTTAAATTTGAAATAATACTTACCTGTTTAAAAAAAAAATAACTCAAATCTTTTGTTATGATATGAAATAGACCTTATAGACCCAAAAGCCGATATGTAACTATGCGTTGTCGTCGGAACGTTTGGTTTTATTTTTATCAGTAAATATTGAATGAGTCGAATCGAGACTTTGATGTTTGATCTACGATATTTACTGAAACCACTCTGATGTTATACTACTTATTAGAATCACACTGATGTAAATACATGCAGTAAAAAGCTTTATGAACGTTGTTTAAAGTTTTCTTGACGAAAACGTTTACATTAAGCCGTAATTTTAAAAAAATTGAGTTACCACACTGTTCACCTCAATGTCCAATGGAAATTCCCCAAGTTTGAAAACTTTGAATGAATTTCTGTATCACGTTTTGCACGCTTACTTTGCAGCTGTTCAAATAGAAGCTTCTACAACGTCACGTTTCGCTCAACTTAGAATTTATTTTAATTTAGGTACTTATACATTTTGAGAGAAACGGAAGTAAAACAGTTGCTAACTCACTAAAATTGTTGCATGTAACAAACCAACAAAATTATAGATAAGGCAGAAAATTGTGAGTAGGTAATACTTGTAAGTACTAATTGATAATAACAGAAATGGTTTTACATTTCGTTTTTCGAGTCAAAAATAACTTCTGAAATTTCTAGAATGTTCGATGCAAATAAATCTAAAGACGGAAAATTCTAAAATTCAATTAACTTTTTCCTGTTCCAATAATAATACACTTTCCTCAGTGTCTGCAACCAGAAGTGGGTTTATAATTAGGTACTTACTTAATACTTACTAAATTAATTTTAACAATTTATTCTTCATGAAAAATGTTGCGACGCGCCGGCGTAATAAAATATTGAGATGACTAAATTCCGCATCTATTTTTTTAGAAAAAACAATTCTTGAAAATCCAAGATGCTAGCCAGTCCCGCTATGGAGATGCAGTCTGAGGAGACTCCGTTGGCGCTGCAGCGTCTTTGGAACCTGACCCGCGCCCGTCTCGCTGGCACCTCCACAGCTTTGGATGAGGAGCTGGCCTTGGTCGATACTTTACCTGCTGCCAGGGTAAGAAATATTCTAGAAACATTTTGAGTTCTCTGAAATTTGTAGGGATGGAGCTATCGTACGTTCTTTTATTATCACCATGGGAATGTAAAATCAATAAGTAAAGAATTCATCAGTCAGTCTGCCAGTACAGGCAAATAACATTGAAATTTTGACACATTTTGAACAGTGGAATTTACTTACTTACGTGGTAAATTTTTAAGCCATGAAGTTGATCGTAATCGACTCCCTTATTACTAGGGTTGACCTACTCGTAATTACTATCAGTGTTCCAATAGGTCAAGGCCTGACGTACAATTATATCTGGCCTGCTTTTATTATCAAAGCTTCTTGTTTATTTTCTCAATCACGTTGATTTATTTCAGTATTTCTTTACTCGTTATTGCAAATGATCACGAGATCTAGATACTTAGCTAAATAAAGTTTTTTTTACAGGAATTGGAGAGTACTCCAAAATCTTTCATCGCCGTTCCGAGTGACTATGAAAGTGACGGAGAGGAAGCATTCCCTGAGTTGGAGATAACTGTAAGTACCACCCGTAATACCACCTCATGTTCATAATAATCCTAAAACTTAATTATAAATATAGCTATTACCGAGAAAAAAATCGTGTATTATCGTACCTGTAGGTATGTATCGTATATGTGTCATTTAAAAAAAAATCTATTTGCCGATGTTAAATGTTTTAACGTTTTGCTAAATCATAAAAACTTATCTATATAGGTAAACAGCCCTTGCCTTGCTAGACATTGAACTTCTTGATAAAACATTCAATTGAGAGCATCTTTAGAAGTTATCATGTCCTTTGATTATGTAAACTGCCGCGGTCGATACCAGGCCGCAACACGCGACACGTGTTCATTTCTAATTTTATTCAAAGTTCATGCATAAAATCCAATCCGTGTATTGATTGCAGCATGTCTATGTATACAAAACAGAAGTATGTACCAGTTTATTGAATTTTGCCGTGTTTTGTTTCATCATCCGCTAGTGTAAATCAATTGTTCGATGAAATTAAGAATACCTAGTATTGGTGTCAATACTTACGTCATTGACCCCCCGCGGCAACGACGCCGACAAGACAAAACAATAACTTACAATCAATGATAACAGCCATTCAATATAGACTGTTATTTAATCATGAACTTGTCAAGCTTCAATGATAATTCAGCATGAAGCTTCAGGGTAACAAAAGAGGTCACTGAGCATCCTTGATAGATCTAAAACACGAGATCGTTTCCGTAACAAAAAATGTAGGCAAAATAAAACACTCATTGGCTGAGACGTGCTAGAAATAGCCCGCAGAAGAATTCGATAAATCTCCCGCGACTGGACTTTGTACCGAACTAAACGCCACAATAACAAACCAATTTCACTTTAACCGGGCAATTTGTTGGTCAATAAAATCTGCACGCGTCTAGTGACGTCTATCACGCGACAAAGAAATTCACAATAAATCGATTCAAAGTTGTTCGGCAGACGACATTTTGATCGGACTTAAATAGAATAAGCACCTTTTATATTCACTATATGTATGCAATGACTAATGAAATAAATTGTAACACGTTGCACATGTTAGTTAAGCAGTTGTAAAAAATAGATTGTTATAACGTAGTAATGTAAAGAAATGATATAATAGATACTACATCATTTGGCAGCAGAACTGATAATAGGTTGAAAGCAGACGACATGCTTGCTTAGAACTTTGCCAAATGGGCGTGCCCTGTCTCGTATGACTTCATTTATTCTTTCACATAACGGCCAGTAGAACGGTCATTATTACCAAAATGCTGTCTGTGCAAGCACATCAGGACATTTGCGAATATATCGTAGGCCCGGAAGAGTGTGGCGAAACCAGTAAAATACCGGACGAAAACCTGATTTCCGCTTTAGAAGAACGGGATACTGTACTAGCGTTTTTAGATGAGGAATTAGAATTGGTGTGTAAAGTGCTAAATAATACTAACAAGAATATACTATTTCGTGGTTTCGTTTAACCTAACTCTAGGACTTTTCGATCCGGTTTCATCACGCTCATATTTCATGTCGCATTCATTAATAAGTCACGACGAATTAGATAGTAGGTGCTGAAGTAATTTTCCTATTTCAGGAACAAAACGATGTCCCATTTAAGAGTTACTGGTCGAAGAGTGCTCACGACAAAGAGGTTTTGCTCGACGCCAGCACTTTGGGAGATGTCCCGGCTGTGTACCGCGTCCCACAACCCGCCCCTCACCAAATGCCTGTCATAGGAGTGTACATTGACCCCAGAGTCAGAACAGGATTTAGATACAAAGTCAGACCGATGCAGGTGAGATGAGAAACTTTTTCGTTACTCCGCAAATTGCCGTTTCACGTCGCTATGTGGAGAATTGTCGTCTGTCCGCAAAGAAGTGTTGATGATTGCAATCTGTTTCAACCAAAGCAATCGTCCACATTTCTTTGCCCATCTAAACTAAAAGTTGAGATTGGTATAGTGTAATTGTCATGCATCGGACGACAATTTTTCACCCGTTGTATGTTGCTTGATCATCCAAACCTGTTATGAAATCGTATTCGAATATCGCTTTTGTACGATCAATGGGGCATTACTTCGAAAAAACTTTGAAGATCCATTTATCGACTTGGGGCAAAATTTTCTCTTCTGGACCGCGAAAGGAACGGCTACGCATTTTCTAAGTCATCGAGTTGAATTTGAAAAATGCATCGACAGAAGCTTTGGACATTCTCGTCTCAGCGTGTTGAGGATTTTATACCTGAATTTAAAATAATTCAAGATTTTTTTAATGTTCATGTTTGAAAAATCTCGCAGAACAATTTTTAAATGGAAAATCGTTTGTGGCTATTTTCAGAACATTTTTGCAAGGTTAATATTTTCAGAAACAAGGATTGGTGAGTTCGCTCGTATCTTACAGGAATGTTCATGGGCTCTACGAAAATTCTAAAAATAATTACAACTTACATTCAAAACCCTTCTAACCAGACTATAATTAAAGAAAATACATTCCCAATACGAAGAGTTTTCGCAAAGACCCACATAGCCACAACCGATGAGATTTTAGGTACTTAGGTGATATTTTTATTGAATTAATTCTGAACTTAATTTTAGTGACCACGGTAGTAAGGTTGTCATGTAGATTTACACACAATTTTGTAGGTACCTATCACAAAGTTTTATGTAAACGTTCCAATAAGTCAAGTTCAAAGTATTAGGCACCAATGTTGATTTTGTAATGATATTTATTGCCTTACGTAATAGTTTCAGTTATAATGGTGTTATTTATTTTCCTTAAAATATGGTCTTTGTAATGGCAACCTTATGATCAAATGTTTAAAGTTTATGTTCGAATAAACGCAATAGAATTCAAATTCAATTTCTTTATTGCTGGTCGGTTCCAGCGGTCCAGACTGATTTGGTACTAAAACTGGGTGGGTTTGGTTAGATCAGAGAGTAGCGGTGTCCGTTGCTGAAATTTCCAGAAATATCACCAACGATCAACACTGTCTGTCGCGTGTCTTTAGAGACTGGTTGTATGCACTGGCCGTTGTAGGCGATGGTATGTGGATCGTCCAGTTTTTCAGACCCCCGCCAATCGCGGACACAAAAACTTGAAGAACGAGCAGAGACCCGACTGGTCGAAAGTGACATGGCCGCCGGCTTGACATGTCCACAATAGGTAAACCATAAGTATCATTCATATGGGCTTTATGCCGATAATCATATCAATTCCTTGTAAAGATCCGATCTTGATGTGATTATTTTTTCTGCCATCAAAATGAGAATGAACTGGGAATTCATACAATCAATGTCATTAGTTTTCATACTGCGGGTTCTAATTTCTAATCTATCATTTCATCTGTCCTCACTAAGGGTGTTCCAATTTTGATACTAGGAAAAAATAGTCATAGCTGATCAGAATTAAATGTTGTATCCAGTTATTTGTTCAATATTTTATTTCAATACCTAGTAAATGTTTTTGTAAAAAGTGTAAATAATGAATTTGTACTACACTACATAGCATATTTAAATCCAAATCTCAAAGGTTTCAAAAGTTAAAAAATATTTTTAAAGAATCGATAAAATTAACATTAAATTAAGGAGGCTGGAACTAAATTCTTATTTATAAGTAACATCTTTTGTCGAGCAGAGGAATATAGAAATGGGAATTTTTCAGGATGTGGATGCGCCCGCTATGTCCGTGAAGCCAAGATACTTGTTCGGAGGAAAGGCACTGACTCTTCAGTCCATAGGGCGTGGCTTCGCTCGTCGTCTGACCTTTGAGCCTTTCGGTTCCACCCTCAATGACAATAACAACTACTTCTGGACCGACTCAAGGCCTGAAGGATTCGTATTTGAGATCGAGGCTGTATCTATCGGAGACAAGTTCACCATCTATGATGCTAACCACGAGCCTCAGGGTATTCTAGAAGTTGTGAACCAACAGGTGAGAATTAACAATACATCATCAAATTCATGAGATTTAGATTAGAGTTTCTCTTACGTCTCAAGTTAACTTGGTTTTCTTTCAATGTTTATGAATGTTTGTCTAATATTTCTTGAATTTCCAGAAGAACCAGATAGAACTTGACCAGAAAATATCACAAGACGGATCAATCGACAAGCGCGTCAAAATCAACACCCTCTGCAAAGTGGAATGGTACGAAGACGACGGCGCTACAAAGATGGTTCCAGTTACTGGGGTTGCCTTGTTAAAGAAGGGACGAGGCAACGCTGTGATCTCTAGAGTGATCAACGTGGCTATTGGCATCAAACAGCTGAAGAAGGGTTATGAGCTGAAGCCGGGCATTGAGTCTTCCTCCAGGAGGATCAAGGTCAACGGCGCTGATATCAAAGACATTCCTTGCCAATACTGTGTAGTCGGACTTGAGAAGTACGAGCTGCCTGTTATTGGTAAGCATTTACTTCCTCATTTGTATGGATGAATTTACATAAACCGATTTATATAGAGGCTTAAAATGATGCTGTCTTATGTAATTAAAGGTTGCTTTCGGGGCTACAACTTCTAGAAATATATATTGGACCATTTCTAACGGAGCACTGCTTTCAGGTACCTTCGTCGATCCTCGCATCATTCCTGGTTTCCACTACCGTGTCCGCCCAGCGGGATCCCGTCGCCACCTCTTCGAAGGTCGCAGCATGCTTCTCCAGTCCGTCGGCATGGGTTACGGCAAACGCATCACATTCAAGCCTGACACACTCAACGCTCCTGAGAACTACTTCTGGTCTGACTCTCACCCTGAGGGTCTGGGCATGGAGACTAGAGCTATCCATCCCGGAATGAAGTTTACCATCTCAGGAAATGGGGTAAGTTTAGTACTTTAGCTCGATTGACCTATCATTTCACCCGGTATACTTGTGTATAACGCACATGCAGTATAGCAGCCATGGCCCGTAACGAGTTTAATAATATGCAAATTCAGTAGGCGCCGTCTAATTTGGCCTATTGCCAGTATGTACAGAGTGTACCGACGCTTTTGAGTCACACGGTCTGATTTGTTTACTCTAATGTATTTCTGTAATGTTAGAGTTCAGATGAGTTAGATCTGGCAGAAGGCACTGTAAATAACTTTGGCTTGCAGCCAGTGATAGCTCGTTACCTTGGCAGAGCGCCTTTCTAGTTTGTTTATTGCAATTATTTCCTTTAAGGGATTGCTGGGAGAAGCGAGCGTGTTCCGCGCTGATCTTCCCCAAGTTGAAGAGAAGACCGACTACGTTGAAGTACCAGGAAAGCGTGGATGTGCAGTCGAGAAGTACGTACACGTTGACGTCACTTGTCACGTCAAACTGGCTACCACTGGAGGCGGTTCCGTCGACTCTGAAGTCCATCTCATGAAAGTCTCAGGAGTGGCGTTAGTCCGCAAGGAGCCGGGAGAGGCCGTGGCGAAACTAGTGAAGGTCTTCAACGTCGGGTTGGACTCCCAGCTGAACCTTCTCTTTGCGCACTCACAGACCGAGCTCACCTTCCATCCCATCCCCTAAATTGCCAACTGATCCCGAATGGTGCTATAGTACCCCAGGATAGTCCGGGTATTGTAGTGCTATAAAAACCTACCTGGCGCGACAGAGGTTTCGTCAAATGCCAATCGATTGGTCACGAGTTTACAACCGAAGGAAGGTCAGATCTTCTAGACCGTTCGTTGGTGATCGGTTGTACACTCGTTTCGGCAACGCTGAAACATGGTATTGAGTTGACCATCTAAACTCATTTGCGTAATACGGCTGCTACGAACAACGGGTATTTTTAAGTTCTGTGAATATCTAAAGACCACTTTCAAGCTGATGCGTCGACTTAAAAGTGTACTTTGCGATCAGTATTCTAATTTAATCCAATGTGTATTTTATGTTGTAATGTTTTGTTAATTTTCTTTGACATCTCAAGTATAAATGAATCACCATTATTATTATTTTAATGTTTATTGCAACTCGGAGAGTAGAATCACAAGACTAGTATTTAAACCTTGGAAAATCGTTTAATTTTATGTTCTCGAATATTTTGTAATGTTCTGATTATTAAATAATAAATGAATGACCCATTTAAAACTGTTTATTTATTCATCATCATACACCCATCATACATGGAGGTATATAATCAAAGCATATAGGATCCATACACATAACATAAGTTTAAGAAAGAGAAAACGACGAAAATATAAGTACGCAAAACTCGAATTTAAAAATATCTACGAGCCTCTTTGTGACAAATGAGCTAGAAGCACAGCTAGAAGCTAGAGAACAATTTATAGATAACATGTATGTATGTCAAGACAAATAGGTACCTATCAGGTAAATCCCCTGAATAAAAAGACAAGGCGCTTGGTTTTCACTTTAGATATTTTGATAGGCAAAGTAAAAGTTTAAGCCGGAATTTAATTTTATATTAGAGAAGATGCTCCAGGCTAACTGAAAGTGTTCTCTCACGTTTCGTACGTCAATAAATTCAGAAATGGGACGAGCAAGCTATTTTAGAAGATCTCTCACTTTACCATCTTCTACCATAGGGATTGGACAGCTAGCTTACTTTACTCAAGACCAAGACCTCTAGTCTTGAGTAAAGTAAGGCGCTGTCTCCACGAGCGTGAGAATCGCGGCGATATTATCGTCGTGCCACGTATTTCTATAGCTTCTATCGCAACGATAACATCGCCGAGTGGAGACATTTTCATAGAGTGTATAGAAATACGTGGCACGACGATAATATCGCCGCTAATCTCACGCTCGCTCGTGGAGACGGCACCTAAGCTAGCTGTAACGCGACGTTGGCTTTCATTTCATCATCGCTGAGTAGGTCCATAGTAGGACTAACTAGCAGTTAGTTATTGGTTACTTTTATTTACTTGCCGAGTAACGTTATCTACATAATCTAAAGGTACTATTATAATAAAGCGGAAGAGTTTGTTTGTTTGAACGCGCTAATGTCAGGAAATACCAGTCCGATTTGAAAAATTCCTTCTGCATTTGAAAGCTAAACTCTTGGCTACTTCTTTTCATCATCATCATCACCATACTAACTATCATACGGGGAATATGGTCATTCACCGTAAAACAAGTCAAGTAATTAAATTTTAATCTGAGCATTGCGGGAAGATTTGGTTGACGATTGGTTGCCGAATTTAAAATTTACCAGTGGTGACATCTTGTTGTTATCAGATATACTAAATAATGTGGGTGAAAAGCAAGCACAAAACGCAAACCTTTTTGTGTGGTAAAAATAATGAAATCCTTGGCATGCTTTGGCAATGCTTGATGGCAATGCTTTTTTAATACATTTGTCAGACAACAGATGGTGCTATACACAGTTGATAAAAGACATATTTTATGAGTTCAGTCGCCTCCACTACGAGCACGAGCGCTCTACCATGCTCTACTGTGTGTGGGACAAGTTATGTCTAGCAGTTGCTCTACGTAGAATCGGCGGGTAAAGTTTAGCGGGAACACAGAACAGAATACTCGGCCGGCGACCGCCATCCGCGCTGGGGGTCTGCCGTTCTCGTACGAAAATCTCTTAAAAATATCGCGATGTGCCAAATCATAACTTAACAAGAAGCCGGTGAATTGGAGCAACCAAAGTTTATTATCAAGTTGAGAAATCTAACAGTTTACGATGGCGAAAATTACGTGCAAAAGTGTTGTTTTCATGTGTTTTTTGTATAGTGTTGCAAGTTTCAATCTGGAACCGAGGATTCCTGTGATAAAGTTCGGCGAACCAGGCTCTTATTTCGGATTTTCCGTCGCCGAGCACATCACCAGAAATGAGGATGGCAGTAAAACCAGCTGGTGAGTGTTTTATCCATTGATCTAACTAATCTATAGCTAGGTAATGAGGCGGAATGATGTCATATGTGAAGGTCGTCTTACAAGTTCCATGTGCTCTATCTGTCCGTCGACCTAAGTTCTTAAAACCAACGTAAGTGCGAGTAAAATGGGTTGGCATTTGATATCGGAGTTATCAGAAATGTTTTGTTCTTATCAGGTTTATGAAGTCATTGTCAACGTACCTACCTAGGTAGGTAGGTACTTACTGATACTACTCTTACTTTAGAATAGGTGATTAATGATTATTTAACAGTGCGCTAGTTTTGAGAGCCTCTTGACTTTTAAGCTTTGTTTTTATTTAAACAATGGCTCATGTTTGTTGCACTACAAAAGGCTCTTATCTCAGAATCTTAAATGTTACTATTGTCTTAAATAAAGGTTCAATGCTTGAATGAAATAAAACAAAACCTTGCTTTATTTTTTATAGGTACCTACCTACCTCCCGCTAATGTTCCGCCCGTCTCTACCTGCTAAGATCACGGATTATTCAAAAGGTGTTATGAAAAGCTTACCTGTACAGCCTCTCTAGTCAAGCCCCTTCACTACTGCATTTCGTACAGCTCATAATTATGATGATTAAGTTATATACCATGCTCACTGCGCTTGGTAGAGTTGAGGTATTTTGCGTCCGATTTTGCAATTTGACTCTGAAGTACGCAATTGTTTTGCTTCTGGTTTTTGTAAACATAAACTAGTAAAACAATTAGCACGTTTTCACTAAGCCTTATTTTATGCTGACTGTCGTTGCCTTTCTACTTGGTACTGAACCTAAGTCGATATATAGTTATATAGTAGGTACCTACCTATAGTTCGATCCCTGCTAGATCTTGCTGGATGCTGTGACCTAGTGAGAGCGGCGGCGCCAGCAGATCAATGCACTGGCTCCTGCATTGCATTCATGCCTCGCCTTATTCACGCCTTGCTTTATCATCTGTCTGTTTTATCATGTCAGGCACTACACTGATATTAGTAGAGTCGGAAGTTATACAAAATAAACTCTGCTTAATTACATACCTAACTATATTAATTTAGATAGGTAGGTACCTACAGATTTATATGAATCAATACGGGGTTGATTCAGTTGATTTTCACGATAATGCCAATAGCTGTGACGCCATCATCTTCCGGTCTGTGTGATTCGGAAAACAACTTCAGTCTTGAGATGAACAATTTGCAGGATGATTCACGCTAATCATTGCGAGGAAGTAGGTAATAATGTCTAGCTAGATAACTTCAGCTGAAATGCAAGCTGGAAAGTTTCCAAAATATAGACAACGCGAGTGTCATGACATCCTCAACCTATTTACCAACAATAACTACTTAGGTACGAGCTTTCAGGCACCGATCCAGAATATAGAATTGGACGCATTTAAAATAAAATCGAACTACCTACCTACCTACCTAGGTAGGTACCTACTCATTTGTGAAAAGTAGGTAGTGTTAAAATGTAGGTAACCTACCTCTACCTACCTATCAATTTAGTCATGTTCTGTAGGTATTGCATTTAACTCATATTTTTAAAATTCTCCAAGAGACAAAAAATGTCCAAGAAACTAGACAGTCCAAATAAAGACAGACCTTTAACTTTGGTCGTATGTAGGTAACTTTGGATATCCTCTTCGTTGAAAAAAAAAAGTACTAGTTAACTATTTCCATAAAGAGAAAAGGAAGTAGGTATCTAACATTATCTATAGTAAAACTGGTAAAACTTCGTCATTGTACGGATTTGTACCCTATCTCAAACTTTTGCCATTTGTAAAAGTTTCATTCCTTTTTCTGGGCTCGTTTGTGGTTTTGAATAATATTTCGACTCATTTCTTTTATTATGGTTTCCGAAAATGTGAATATCAAAGTACCTAGGTACCTACCTATTGAATGAAAGTAAAAGCAATTTTATACTGCGCTTCTTTTTCCTATCTCTTTTGTAAAGTTTATGACTGCTTTATAGGTAAGACTGTTTTAGAATTTTCTGATGACGCCTAAGAACACATGGTAAGACCAAGTGACTTTGGACCCTATATTAAGTAGGCCAGTGATGGTAAGACAAAAACTAACGAAACAAGTATGAATATAAGATTAAGAATTAAAAAAAAACATAAACATGGCATACATCTCTACAGCACTGTCCAAGCTCTCCAAGTCTTCGTCAGTAAAGGGCAGCTACAGCCAGTTTAATATTTATATGCAATCACGATCTACAATGTAGTGTGGAAATGAGATCATTTGCACCTACAGAGGGCCCTGTACATGCACTATCGCCTGTCCGACATTATCCTCAGATCGTAAAGTGCAAACTTTATGTAGACATGGAACTATAAATAGCAAAGATAATAAACCGTTATTATTGCATCAATTATTGTCCTTTTCTCCGTGCGTACAATCACAAAAGTTAATGAAACCAGTCACATCATACTACACCGGCAGACAGGCTGAATAGAAGAATTGCATCCATAAAAATATGGAATTTTTATATTCAAATGACTGGTTTTCTGTCTTGGAAAAATTATCATGAAACCCCTCATTTACTCTTAGGTCTCTTCTTTTCCTACTTAGGTACTAACCTTGTAAAGTCAGTTAGATCTTCATCAACTTTCGTAGCTGATCGTGCCAGTGCCAGTGCATAAGTGGACGAACATTCATCGTGGTGAATTTACAGTTGCTATTGCTATGATCTCAGTCTCAAATGAAATGAAATGAAATGAAATGAAAGAGGAAACGAAGCGAATGCACCTGAAATGCACCTTTTAGAGTGCAACAGAAATCGTTTTTTTTTTTAATTTTAAATTTTGCTACATTTTATAATGTAGTCTCCGAGGTCGTTGGTCGCTGATGTATATGGAAAACTGGACTTGTTCAATAAAAAACTTGTTTTGGTGATTGAGAGATTTCGCCGAGTTAAATCAGAGCAGAATAAACATTTATTACCATGAAGGGAATCGATCGACGCTTCATCTCTTTTTACTTTTTCATAAAACGAGAGATCATCTATGAGTAGGTAAGTTTTTCTTATTTGCTAGTAAATATACTTTGATTTATTCAGCGTAAATTCATATTATGAAATACTTAGGTACTGGTCTATTTATCAGTTTTTTAATTTATGCTATTCTGGTATCGAGATAAGTAAGTATAGACCGTTATTAAACTTGTTATTGTTTTTATAACCATCATTAGGTATGCAAATATATAAATAAGTAAAACCTGATCTAGTTATCTTATTATACGAGTAATTTCCTACATAGTACGGGATAACAAAAAGGTGAGTAATACTGCAGTACATAACAAGCAATGGATTCGGTAGATTCGATTTGGAATGTTATCTTGAAACAATGCCAAGCCAATGAGAAAAAGGTTTAAAAAAATCATTTTGTTGATTTTTGTTGATAGTAGTTTGCGATTTGCCTAAAATTCACTCTATACCTATAGTCGGATTGCTCATTCTACGGACTAAATTGAAGGAAAAAATGTCATTTTTCCTTCAATTTTGACATAAAACGTAACAAAACTAATCAAAATTGAAGGAATAATGTCATTTTTTCCTTCAATTTTAGTCCGTATAATGAGCAATACGACTATACTTTCTTTGCATTGAGTGTCTATGTAAGGTTGCATTTGACACAAACGTTTTTACTCCGATAAAATAGTTAAGTACTTACCGTACCCACTTGTCAAAATTGTCAAGTACCTACTTAATCATTTTTATTATTTTTCACAAAATAATTACTATTTAAGCATGTGTTTCAAAAAGCTGAACAGTTATGGATCGTTAACTTTGACACGTGGGCTCTAAATTCTAAAGCCTTGGATTGGACATACGTGGGTATTGGTAACTGGGTTTGCTTACATATAAATGATATTTATAATATTTCCACGTCGTTTCTCATGATTTTGTAACGTTTCGTTTGTATCTAAAATTTACTAAAATGTTTTATGATTCTCATTCAAAAGTGCCTTGTGTGTGTACCTAAGTAGATACGTTGACGTTTTTGTTCGTATTAACTTGGTCCCTTACATCTAAACATTTTCATCAATACGAGTATCTCCTCAGTATTTTATATCGCCGTGTGACAGTTCTGCAAATGATAAAACGGATATCCTAAGGTATTATGAGATAGTGTATCCCAATATTCCCAACCAATAAGGAATCCTAAGTAGGTACCTACTTACCATTTAAAAGTATTTCTGAGCAAGTGACTCTCATCTCTATTCTACTGCAGCACACCTTTATGTTAAATATTATTATTTTAGGTACTAGATACACAGAATAGTAGTACTACTAGTACTAGATATCTATGGCCTGTAGAATCGTTTTCACCATAAAATCGATACTGAAAATTTAAAATTACTTAAGTACTCAATAAAATTAATCAGGTACTTACATACTAAACTACTTACAATTTAATTTTCAGGTAAGGTAGTCCTTCCACTATTTGAAAGTTTTATAATTGATAACAAGTAAGTAATCGTTATTCCAATTGTTGAGTAGGTAGGTACTTAAAAATAACAAGCTAAGTGCAAATGACCAATGTGCATCCTACCAGAAACAAATGAAGAAAAGCGTTAGCGCACTTCAATAATCTTAGCTGATATACAGGGTGTTCCCCGATGTCCCCCTACCTCGTTACTCTCCAATTAAAATGTTCACACGTCATGCACAGCGGGATTCAAACACTCCACGGAACTTTGAACCGAATTTCTATTAGTGTGGTCATAATACTGGGAAATGCTTTCAATAATTTCATTTGTGTAAATTGTTTGTGGTTTTAAAATAATGGTTAAGGAATAAATTTAAAACTTTGAAGTGAAAACAAACCGTAATGTTTTACGCCTAGTCACTTCATAAGGACTACTACAAAATTTTAACAATCCTGAAAAAAAATTAGTCATAATTTGAAAGTTCGTAGGTGCCTATTCAACTATAATTATGTACTTACCTACCTAAATTGTGATCTATTCGACAAATCTTAAGGTAAGCCCATTTAAATATTTGCTTTGACAATATAATTGAACACCGCTAAAACCGCAATTCAATTGCATTTATACCACGTAATTTAGATTCGTGCTTCCAAGTGGCGTAGGCATTTGAATAATAATAACCAGTAGTACCTTCTCATTTCCTACTGTCAGTTTTGCTTTCTGAGCCTCTGCAGGTATTTCATATGTTCATAACCATTTCAGCTTAACATTTATAGTCAGCTTATTATTATTCTTAGGGAACTAGATAATCTTGGTTTGCAAATTTATTGAATGGTTTATGGCAGATTTCGTGATAGCATTCAGATTTCATTTCAGATTTTATCGATGGATGCCTTACCTATACATTATTAAATTCTATCTCGGGCATCTGAAAATACATAGATTGTCTTGGTCTCAAGATTTTGTTCCCACATTGATTTAGTAATTCAATAAAGCGAGCGCGTGTGTTATTATGGTGCATTCTGCATATCAATTGCCTTCAATCAGTGGCCTCGGACTTAGCGGCTTTAGTTTATTTCCTCATAATAGGGGCATGTTACCAAGATAATTTTCCTAAAACATGTAAATGTAAGTTTGTAGGGATGGGAACATAATTCAGATGAGAGATGTTTTGCCGACTTCTCGTGGACCGGGAGATTATGAGGTGTGAACTGTGAACTCCCCAGCCAGTGTGGTTCGTTATCAAAGAGTTGGTGTACTTGGGTACTCTTTTAGGTTTCTTCTTCGTAGGTTGTTTAATCGATTCACTGCTATACACCTACTCCTGTCCTACTCTAAGTTAGTTTAATTTTATGTTTCTAAGCTCTTGCGTTTTAGGTGGCTTGGGCAACAACTGCAGATAAACCTACACTTAAACAGTCACTCTAATTTTGTTTATCAATGGCTAGGTCAAAAATAAAACACAATATTTGAGATTTCTCAAAGTATATTATCATATGGCATAGTTATCTATGCTCTTACGCCGGTATAGCACTAGCATATCTTGTAAATCTCGACATCAAAGAACATTTACTGCGGTTATATCTTAAGGAAATGAACTCATTAAACCAAAGTAGATACTTATCCATGTACCGGCATTATCTTAATGCGTAAGTCGTTCTTCACTTCAATCAAAAACTGTCCAAATGCACTTATTAACGTTATTAGTCTCAAGACGACTTAATTAAGGAGTCATTGCAACATTTACTTTTAAACATAAACGATTATGGAAGTTACTGTTCCACTTTTAACTACTGCCCACTGTAATTTAAATAAATCGTTGGCGCTCCGACACCACAGAATAAAAACAGTGGCTAGTATCTGGTAACATCTTCGATGTTGACTCTACCATGATTTTATACTCTACTTTTTAAAACGTAAGTGTAGGTACTCAACAAAAACAAACCTTGCTCGGCCAAAATTTAGGGTTGAATTTGCAATAGCTTTGTTGGATAGTATATGTATTCTTGAAGCACAGTTGACTAGTTGACTAGTTGTCCAACCAGAATCCGCCTACGTTGCCGTGGGCGTACGCTGCACGCAACTTGGTCTTGAACCATCGACTTGATTTCTACAATGTTAGCTATTGTACATAGGGCCACGATTTATCAAAGTTTCTCTGCTTTACATTCTGTATTCAGTTGCTACGTTTATCTATTGAAGTAGAACCTGATATTTGACTAAATTAGTTCGATGAAAGTCTCTATTTAAACAGTTTACTCTCTCCGTAGGTAAGTGTGAATAACATCTTAACATTTCAACTTCTGAGCGTTTCCGTATTTTGGAGAGCACGTAAAACTGTCGGTCCCGGCGCCGTGACACAGGTCTTCAGGCGGCCTAAAAATTCCTTATGGAAGCCTGCGACACCGGAGGAGTCACACTCGCGCTGCTGACCCTTTTAAAGAGGAATCACTGCGCCGACAGCTTAATGGACAAGACTAGTCCACCAGCTGTCATCTCAGCGCTTCCTCGCAGAGCTCGGGCAACCTTACTCACCGCAGGAACACAAACAACACCATTCGAAAGGAATATGTTATTTGGCTTCGTTATTCTGTAAGACGGAGATACTTCCCCAGTCGGGCTGCTCGAAAATAGAATGAGAATAACCCACTATGCCCTTCCTCCTATAAAAAACGTTATTTTATCTAGAAAAAACTAAATCATATTCTATTTAAATGTAGCGTATCCGCCATGAAATCCAGCATTACCTAAGGGATGTGCATATAAACGTCGTGTTATCATTGTAACCCAATTCGCGTACATCTGTCCCCATTTAGCAGATAGCTTCACTATCTCTATTGTAATGGTTTCATTGTAAATAGGCTTACAGATATCTGTACAGACGGAGCAAAACACAATTTCTAGCTCTCCTCATCATATTCTACTGACATTGTAAAAAAGCATTTTTAAATTTCTTTCTAAATCAATATACCTAGGTAAGTAATTTATTAAATATTTCTAGAATCATAAGAACAACTCTTAAAATAACTTAGTAAGACTAGAAGATTTAGTTGGTAGGAATCTATTTAGGGATTTGTGAGGTTTCGAGATCCCATTATCACTATTTCGATAGGCTCCTGTTTGAGCACCAACGGTCATTATGAGCTGGTAAACGGTAAGCGATTGGGTTCTCGGGTTAAGTTAGATGGACCATAAAATGTTTGCTTTCGGTCTTTCGGTTCTGTCGTTGGGTCGATGCACTTTTCTAAAGCTTAGTACCAGTTAGTGCTAGCTAGTGTCTCGTGCTTTTAATGTGGTGAAGCACCCCTGGATTAGGTACATTTCTTATATTATTTAATCAACGATCGGCCGAATGTTTTGTTTTACATCTTTTTAGGGTTCCGGAATTCGAGATTCATGCTAAAAGGTCTATAGCTATAGGTAAGTATTTCGTTTATGTATCGTTTTACGTGTAAAATTATCACCTGCAATAAATAATCCGGTAACATCTCCAGCATCCAACATTAAATTTAAAATTCGGCCGTCCGCGTTCCGGACATCGCATCGGTCGGTTCTTTTATTGGTTTATTTTTTGTGGCAGGTCTTTACGCGTCGGCTTTTATTTCTTTTTGTTGGCCAGCCTTGTGGAGTGTGCAGCCTTCGTTAGCGCGTGCAAGGTCAGCGAGGTTCGCTCTCTCATTGGTCTCCTTGTTTTAGTCTGGAGTTTTTGTCCAAGAACCTGGTAGGCAAGACAAGAAAAAAGTTATAAAACCTCTTTTGGGTAGGTAGGTACCTACTGGATGATTCGCAAGAAGCGGTCCGAAAAACGGTACCCCATTTTCGCAATTTTTTTTTTGGTTATTTTAAAAAAAAAAATAACATACCTAATTAAGCACTCAAAGACATGCATTTTAATGTTAGCGGCCCTCAATTTGATAAAGCCGTTTTGAAGTTTTAGTGGTTTAAATATATTCGTGCCCATTGAAATTAGGTTTGGTCCAGAGAAATTAGAAAAATGCCAAAGAAATTAGCAAAATGCCAAAGAAATTAGCAAAATGCCAGAGAAATTAGGAAAATGTCAAAGAAATTAGCGACAAAGAAATTAGTTTTTGATCGCGGACACATTTGTTTGCTTTGTAAAACAGTAACGTGGAGTTAAAATAACATGAAATTTGATTCACCACTACCTAATGGATGATTCGCAAGAAGCGGTCCGAAAAACGGTACCCCATTTTCGCAATTTTTTTTTTGGTTATTTTTCAAAAAAAAATAACATACCTAATTAAGCACTCAAAGACATGCATTTTAATGTTAGCGGCCCTCAATTTGATAAAGCCGTTTTGAAGTTTTAGTGGTTTAAATATATTCGTGCCCATTGAAATTAGGTTTGGTCCAGAGAAATTAGCAAAATGCCAAAGAAATTAGCAAAATGGCAGAGAAATTAGGAAAATGCCAAAGAAATTAGCGACAGAGAAATTAGTTTTTTATCGCGGACACATTTGTTTGCTTTGTAAAACAGTAACGTGGAGTTAAAATAACATGAAATTTGATTCACCACTACCTAATAGTATCTATATTAACGTTAACGTTATAAAAAGTGTCAATTTATATTTCTTTATTGCGTAATAAGCGATTGAATGCAGATAGGGGTGTCGCGGACACACCAGAGAACTTAGATTTCACGACTTTAGAAATTAATTACAGCTTTCCTATGTATATAATTGAGGATATTACTAGTGCCATAATAGCGTACTCGTATACTATTTCCAAATAAAAATACAGCAATACTGAAACTGGTCATTTTAATAGGTTCGCAAGGCCGGACATGCCAAAAACACGAGTCCTGCGAAACACCCTACTGCTGTATTTTTAATCTTTCAATCAGTTTTTTTTTTCGATTTCTTGTAGCCTTCAGTGCTGATTTAGGTAAGTACAGTGAACGCATGGTAAGTATTTGTTTTTTTTTTTGTAGTATAACCTGCCCGTTTTACAATTGCCGATCAATATATCGCAGCTACATATATAGTTGTTTTGCAAGAAGTTGTGTATAGGTACTGTTATCATATCACAGATACGGATAAATTATGATAATCCATATCACACCCATCGCTATCACTCTACCTCATGTCCCCCCTTTGGCACTTTTCGTATCACTCAACGCAAAGTCTGTATTATAGGTACCTACTTACCTAGTAATAAACCGTTTCTATCTAAGAACTTAACTTTTTAATTTACCTACCTAAATCCATTACTTTTTATTTATTTATTTTGGGCAAAGGCAAACAGTTATGTAATATTGACATTATTCTCTGAATTCTGTCAATTCTCTCCATTTCCCAGAAAGGTGGTCTTTATATTTGCTAAAAACACTTAGCTCATGCGTGTAATTGCACTTGAGATTACTTTAAAATATGTATATTGGCGGCTCCTCAAAGAATGTGCGTTAATTACACAAGGATACGCATAAAGAAACTACATACGATCGTCTCCGCTCATATCTGTCGACGCTCGCAAACTTCCATTTAAAATGCGATTTAGCGAGCCAAGTCAGACACGACATGATATTTCCTCTCAAATGAGCTGAGTTCCCAGGCTATTGTCGACAAGACGCCGTATATGGCACGGGCTGCGTACAGGCGGATCTCAAACCAGATTCTTTCATTTAATCCTCCCGGTTTCTCATCCTCCTGATAGCTTTATCACTGTTATTTATTTGGGTACCTACTCGTGCTAGATTTATTGATTGCGCACGCTGTAAGTGAGTCGTTTTTCAAGCTGCGAATTTAAAAAATGCGTGATTTAAGATAAGCGGCACTGAGTTTTTGGTTGATGAGAGAAATCGGCCGAGGCGGTAATAATGTATGCTTATAAATTGTAAGTACCTAAATACGATTAACAACGGCCTGTGAAGAGGTATCGGTCCAGAGGCACACATTCCCTCTAATTGGACGTCTGTGCAGTTTTGCCCGATATGGTAGGACCTCTGTCCGACACCGACCACTTTCGCTACGCCTTGTTTCTCGGGTTTCAACGCAAATATGCACGGGATTTTTACGTTCATAAAATGTTAATTTAAGTAGTTTTCTTTCCCGGTGTAATTTCTCTTCAATCTTAACTTAAATAGTCATTGTATTATTTAGGCCTAATAGGTATGTACTTAATAACACATTAAAAATATCATCTTCCTCAAAATTTACTATAACGAGACCATAAATAAAAATCAATCCGATCGCTTGTAAAATACAAGAACATTGATTAGGTAGGTACCAACATGAAAAGGCCCAAAAAAGACTAAGGGAAAATTTATATAAAGAATATTAAAATTCTTTGTCTGGCAATATAACATGAATATGCTAAGGATTCTTTGAAACGAGACGCGGAGCCAATAAATTTGTTCGCTGCTTTCTAATTGAACTTTTTTCAATCCGAACGTGATTTTAGAAACTAAATATACAATAGTGATTTCAAAGAAACTGTTTAATAATGGAATTTGTAACGTGCTTTTACAGCGGCTATTCTTATTGAGCAGATAAAATTAGAAAAACAAACTTTTGTGTACCTACCACTACCTTACCTAATGCATGCATATTCCGCGCATAGAGATAGGTATACATTCTTAGTTTTGTCTATTTTTTTTAGAATAGGTACAGACCATCATTTTTAAATATTTAGATAAATCTGCTTCATCTCAAGATACTAACCGAAAGTAGTAGTAGTTTTACAATGATTTCCAGCTGAAGGATAACAAATATTTTGCTATGTGTGGGTTATAGGAAGACTCAATATTTTGAGGAGAGACGAGGCTTGTTTTGTTGGAATCTATTAAATAATCACCTTTTGCTCCGATTTTCGGTATCTCGGTTCAGTAGTACAGAGTGATGGTGAGATAGATAAGGATGTGAGGAACAGAATAAATGCTGGATGGATGAAATGGCGACAGGTCTCAGGAACAACATGCGATCCACGTATGCCTCTTAAGTTAAAGGGGAAAATTTATAAATCGATCGTAAGACCTGTCGTGTTGTACGGATCTGAGTGTTGGACAATAAAAGGGATGGATGAACGAAAGATACACGCGGCTGAGATGCGAATGCTGAGATGGATGTGTGGAGTGACGCGAATGGATAGAATAAGAAATGAGTATATAAGAGGAAGTTTGAAAGTGGCGCCAATAAATGAAAAGATGAGGAGCAATAGGTTGGCATGGTATGGGCATGTCATGAGAAGGGATGAATGTCATGTTACGAGAAGAGTGCTTGATATGAAAGTGGATGGATATACGAGTAGAGGTCGACCAAAGAAAAGATGGATGGATTGTGTGAAAGTTGACATGAGTAAGAAAGGGGTGAATGTTGAGATGACGGCTGATAGAGGGAAATGGAAGAAGAATACATGTTGTGCCGACCCCACGTAAGTGGGAAAAGGGCAGGAAGATGATGATGATGATGATGGATAACAAAGAGGTTACACCGCATCAGCTTATTTTACACCTAGTTAGGCGCGCTTCTCAAGGCGGTCATTATTGCCCCTTTGTTATGGCAAAATAGTCGGTGAAATTATCTGTGAAGACAGCTATGTGTGGGTTATAGGAAGACTCAATATTTTGAGGAGAGACGAGGCTTGTTTTGTTGGAATCTATTAAATAATCACCTAACTGGACCTAATGGAATCTATTTAAACCTCATCTAATCCACTTGACAAATCCATTAATGGATCTGTTAGGCCTATGTTTTTTTAGTAAATTTTGTACCTAGTTCAGAATATAATAATCGAGATTAAGAAAAGTTTTGATTATTTAGTTTAAGTAAGTACTTATAGGGTCTGGTCAAAAGTACCCTAAGTTGGTGAGCTTGTATGAAAAATGAGGGCAGAAAATTTTAAAAAATTGTGTTAGAATCAATAAGGAATCAATAGAAATCTGTAGTCTTTGCCTACCCCTACGAGTATAAGAAAGGGCATGAGTATTTTGTATTGTAGTGTCGGTATTACCTACCGTTTGGTGCAGAATACTTTGTAGATTTTAAATTAAATTAAATAAGCTCCTCACTAGCCCCTTCGGGAACAATTTTCAGAACATTTAAGTACCTAAGTAATTAAATTGCTACCAATTTCCAAACTAGAATCTATGAGACGAAGCTGGTAGGCTTCGGTCATTGTTACCTCTTGTTATGGCAAATGCCTGGCCCTGGGCGTTGGGCAGTACAATGCTGCCTGAATGGTTTATGATTCAATGGGTTTATTATGGCTGCTTCAGGGAATCGTGGGATTTGAATGATTGTATCGTTTCGTTACGCAGTATGTGCGTCTATGATGGAAACCTATTGTACCATACAAGTACAAGGAAATACATTAAAACCACAGTCTTATCAGGTAAACTGTACCTATAATATAACTCATCAAGTAAACTAACCCTATAATTGGGAAAAAGACAAATTAGTATATTCAAATAATTGATGGTTAAACAAACTTACCAAGTGAAGTTTGGCCATAATTATACGAGACGGTTACATCCGAAGAGATCATAATATTTTTGACCATGTAGTTTCACTTCTCAATGTACTAGGGCATCACATAATTTTAGAGTACTGTAAAATCTGTAAAATTAAAGCATTAGTAACAAAATAATGACACTCTGGCATCCCTATCTGGCAACCCACTCGCTCGGCTCGCGCCAACTTCATTTCTTCAGAGACACTTATGTCGTTAAAGTAGCAAGGGCCTTTATGGGTTCGGGTGGGACCTTCTTGATCTCTTCGGATGTAACCGTCTCGTATAATTATGGCCAAACTTCACTTGGTAAGTTTGTTTAACCATCAATTATACTACGACGGTTACATCCTCAAGATCATAATATTTTTGACCATGTAGATGTTTAGCGACCTTTAACGACATAAGCGGTTAACGCAAAAGCAGGTAGGTACATTAATACCTAATGATGTCTTACAATCAACTTACGATTGCATGTTTTGACAAAAAATGGAATCTGCAAATAAATAAATATTCAATTCAAAATATTCAATTATTTAAATATTGGTGAAACCGATAGAATACTTAAAATATTTTACAAAAAAAACCAAATACATCACGCTCATCATTTTGGGTCAAATGTAGAACTTCTGACCAAACGAGTCGGTTCGTTATAAGATATCTATTGGGACTCCGTTACGCATAGACGCAACTATTTGACTGGCAAAATCTGCATTATCTATCGGCTTATTGTCGAGACACTCGCATTATGTATCGTTTTGTAAGAAAAAATTTATCTGTTTAGGAAATAATTTCGAAAGATGATCAAGCACCTACAAGATTCAGATTTCAGATTATTTTCATTATTGGAAAAAACAAAGTTTAGTTCTATTCTATCATCTTGACTCATCCGTTTATCAAATATTGCAAGCGCTGAATGACAAGTATTCAAAGTCGAATAATTTGACCCAGATTTATATTCGCTAACTAGAAAATCGATTACAAATAGAATATAACTTCTAAAAAGTCAATTTAAAGTTTGGTGCAAAAATTGCCACCATTTTGTGGAATCACAGTTATTATTGTTTTAAAGAACTTTTAGAAAAAGATGATAGGTATATCAATTTTATAGCACTTGCTTAAAGTGCTTGTCTTGAGTAGGCTTTCTCAATAACAGAGATGACACTAGGGTGTCGCTGCCAGAGTCTGAAAGTTGAAAAGAGTACTTAATGTGGTATTATGTAAACTAGTTTGCCTTGAGATATATATATATATTTTTAAGAACAATGGGTACCATGGTACCAAGGCCGCTAGGCCAATAAGGGACGACCAATTCTAGTAGCACGATTATTGCTTAGTTTACTTAAGTATATTAAAATGAATGAAAAAAAAGGAGGTAATGTGTAGAAACAAATAAACACTCCAGTCTAGAGTAAACGCATCGATATCGAATGCGGACGGATCTCGTTTCAAGAGACGAACTTATGACATTTACATATTTATTCTAGTGGCAAATAAATCATTTTCATAAATCATTCAAACTTGTTTGAGATAGACTCCATATTGTATCAATAATAATTTTAAAACATCTGGATCCCTGGTCCAGCTTCTTTTTTGATTTTGGATTTTTCGAATATGCTACACTATAACGCCGCTACTAGATCTTACTACTTAAATTGTTTAAATGCTTAAACTGGACACCTCCTCATCATAATTACATATCGCGTTCGTTTTATCGTTACGGATCAAAATTTATTTTGTATCGATTTGCCAGCGAAACACTGTAATTCTATAGAAGCGGCTTTAAGTTCTAAAAGGTTGATAGTGTATCTGGCTCGGCAGTCCTAGAAACCGTTTACATGTTCTCCGTTAAAATTAAGACGCCCCAATCCTTTAAAGGTGCATCCATAAAAATCTATTACCATAAATAGGATTATTTGAAATTAAAATATAATTTCGCCACAAAGACAAATCTGGATATAAGCTACTCGTAGGTATAGGCGTGTTGTGTACCATGTAGGAGTCATAATCATTAAATCAAAGAAGCTAGAAATTTCTAAATTTCAAGCCGATTCGAAGCGTACCTATAGCCGTCCACGGGCAGCTGCAGGACAAGCTGAGCAAAGTAACACGAAAAAATTTCGTGAAATCCCTTAGGGTTAGTGAACGAGTTTTAACAAGATAAGTGTTCTATTTTTTTTTTTTTTTTTTTTTTTAATTCTGCCAAATTCAGGCACCTGTTAGGTACGAGAGTCTAATTCGAACTCAAAAAGGTTTTTGATTAATAATAATAAAACCCAATCTTGAAGGTTTCCTTGACTCTGTCGTGGCAATTATAAGTATCATTTATGTACTGAATTTCATTTTAATAAATGACTAGAATCAGTCCGTATTTCTTAGATAAGAAATGACAGGCCCTTATGGACCGGGTACTAAAAAACATATGTATCTTGCAAGTCTATCATAGCCATGAATCAGTCTTTAATAAGTAATTTAGCAGCGGTGCAAGTATCTACTACTTTAAAATATTGACTGAAAGATAAATCGACTTAACACTAAATCTAGAAGTGCCTTCACGAATAATTTGTCAAAAAAGTTTTAGATAAAAATTGTCCGGAATATGTTTTATGTAAGAATCACAGATTCTGATGACTATAACTTATGAGTAGCTGAACATAACTGCTCTACGAGTAACTCCGTATTGCTAAACTTTTGGTTAGCTTGTTCCAACATTTGTACAGGAGGCCTACTATTAAACGGGATTTTAAATCCATTCACATAGCTAGGTACAGCTAATGATATTTTTCCAACAGAGACGTTATATTAATTAAACTCATTATAAAAGCTTTCAAACGCGGCGAAATTGTTTTACAGCTAAGTAGGTAGAATATTCGCAGCTTCGTTTACATTACATCACTCAAGAAAGCAAAAGATAGCAGAGAAATACAAAACCTCGTCGTCAGAACGAGATAAATATAATTTTCACAATTACGTGAGCAGCAAGTCGCAAATGACAGCCTGTGACGAGCGACCGAGTTGACTCAAGCTATCCAGCCCGAAGTTAGTTCGCCACGCGGAGCGGGGCACAACACAACACATCTACCTCAGTTTATAAGGCATAGTAGAAGATCATTGGGTACAGCAGAGTGCGCAGTAATTATGCATAAAATAGCGCAAATTGTTAGCATGAAGTAGTATTACTTACCTCTTATGCATTTTGCGGGTCCTGAACTCAGTCTTGGTGCAGGAAGAGCTCGCGGCAGGCGGTGGTCTCCGCCCTTGGAACGGGTACCCATCTTAAGACGATTACCTCAGATTTGGCATCTGTTCTTCGGTCCACCCCACCTGAATGGTCTGGGTGGTTTAGTTCTGGAATGGCCTTCCAGTTTGCCTGCTACTGCTTCGATCTAGAGAGTAAGCTAAGGTCATACCTTTTAATCTGAAGGCCTTTATATTTATAGAATATTTAAATATTAAAGTATTTTTTACAAGGTCTTATTGGTTTTCTTGGTCTCGGTCACCTTCCACCAGAATCCAACCCCAACGTTTAGAGAGCTCCTATAAAGATAGATAATAATAATAATCATAATAATTTTATATTTTTTATTCAGACACAATGCATGAACCGATTGTCATGGTCTGATTATGACAAATCAAGTAGAGCTTCCGGTGATGGTGTCAGGTATTGTAATAGCCGCGCTCTGAGAGTAGTAGAAGACATACTACGCTTTCATCAAAGTTACAAAGGTCAGGTAATATAACCTGTACAATGTGCAGTCTGTAGTTGTTATTGGTTTTAAAGTCATTGGTCTTCATCATGAGACATGAGACTGAGCGACAGGAACGTGTTCACGTCACGCAGTATAACGCAGGTAGTTATTTAACCCTGGTGACTTATACTTACAATAGACACAATACTTACAGGTAAACATACTTACCAACTGCAGTTTGCAGTTTTTATTAGTTTAAAACCATTGATCGTCATCACGTAATAAAACAAGACTGAACGATATCAAACGTATTTGTGTCACACAATATCACGTAGGTAGGTATTTAACACCCTTAACCTGTATGGGCAGGTATACATAATAATACTTACTATCTGCACAGTTTTTATTATTTTAAAACCATTTGTCGTCATCACTTGACGACATGAGACTAAGCGAAATCAAACGTGATCGCATCGCGCTATATTTCTGGGTAGATATATATCACCCTTGACCTTTATGCACAGATAGACATATACTTACGATCATATACTTACGATCTGCAGTTTGCAGTTTTATTGTTTTAAAGTCATTGGTCGTCATCACACGACGACACGAAACTGAGCGATATTGAACGGGATCGCGTCACCCAGTATAGGTAGATTTTCCACCATCTTGACTTGTATGCACAGGTACTTACAATCTGTAGTTTACAGTTGTTGTTATTTTAAAGTCATTACGGACTAAGCGATATCACACATGATCGCGTCACACAGGTAGGTTTTTCACCTCCTTGACTTGTATGCACAGGTAGACATACTTACAATCTGCAGTTTGCAGTTGTCGTTATTTTAAAGTCATTACGGACTAAGCGATATCAAACGTGATCGCGTCACGCAGTATAACGCAGGGGACCTAGGTTTTTTACACCCTTAACCTGTGTGGGCAGGTAAACATATACATCCAATCCGCAGTCTGCCGTTTTTATTGTTTTAAAGTCATTTGGGCGATATCAAACGTGATCGCGTCACGCAGTATAACGCAGGTAGGTTTTCCACCTCCTTGACTTGTATGCACAGGTAGACATACTTACAATCTGCAGTTTGCAGTTGTTGTTATTTTAAAGTCATTCCGGACTAAGCGATATCAAACGTGATCGCGTCACGCAGTATAACGCTGGGGACCTAGGTTTTTTTACACCCTTGACCTGTGTTGGCAGTTAGACATATCCATCCAATCTGCAGTCTGCCCTTTTTATTGTTTTAAAGTCATTGGTCGTCATAATGTGACGACACGAGACTGAGCGATAATTATCAAACGCGAGCTCGTCGCGTAATATATCGCAGGTAGGTATTTCAACATTGTTGGTGACCTGTGTGCAAAGAAAACAAAAAAACCGGCAGTTTTTGGCACTTTGAAATTGCAATACGACAAAATTGTTATTACTAAGACGTAATCTAGATCGTTTATCATAATGAATAAATATCACAATGCAACGATAAACAATACAACAATAAACCCGAGACAAAAATAAAATGAAGGTAGTCACATATTTTTTAATGTGAATTGTCGACATGTAAAAATGATTTGTCGTAAATATTTTACGGTATTATATTTTGTTGTATGCATCTATAGGTAATATTTTTTGATAATTGGGTGAAATTAAGTAAACAAAAAAACTGTTACCTCCCTTCATCTCTCGTAGACGATGATGATTTTCATAAACTCCTTTCCAAAAGTTTAATCTTCTTTCTTATTCTATAATCACCACTTCGTTTACGTTGTTTTACCAATTATAAACTTTAAATTATAACTTGCTTGCGAAAAAAAATAAATTCGTAATTATTGCGATGTTGCGATGCCCGCACATAAGAAACGAATGAAGTTGGCGCGAGCCGAGCGAGTGGGTTGCCAGATAGGGATGCCAGAGTGTCATTATTTTGTTACTAATGCTTTAATTTTACAGATTTTACAGTACTCTAAAATTATGTGATGCCCTAGTACATTGAGAAGTGAAACTACATGGTCAAAAATATTATGATCTTGAGGATGTAACCGTCGTAGTATAATCTTATGAATACTTTTCACGTTATTTCAGACTAGCTGTGCCCGCGACTTCGTTCGCGTATGCTAATTCTACTAATTTGCGAAATGTGAAAGTTTGTGAGGATGGATGTATCGATGGATGTTTGTTACTCTTTCACACCAAAACTACTAAACGGATTTTATTGAAACTTGGAATAATTACTTACATAGATTATGACCTGGAATAACACATAGGCTAGGTTCTTTTTATTCAAATTTTTTAAAACTCATTAGGTAGGTATTGCACTGGTAAATCTTTTTGCATGAAAATGTTGAGAAAACGAATTTTCCCAGATAAAAGACCTAGCTAGATCGGCTTTTCGCCTCCGTAAGCCCCCGGACCTACCGCAAATTTCATCAAAATCGCATAGCTTGTACTATGGGAACCAGATAACTGATAGAATAGGTACTTACCTACTTCTATATTTTTTTGTAAATACTTTAGGTAGGTAGGGACTTAATACTTGAATATCTGGGCGACCGAACTATGCTCGGGTGCAAATAGATAAAAATTAAAAAAGAAAAAGAAATAAAACTTACAAAAAGTAAACTTTTACTGGCTGAGATTCGAACTCGAAGCCATCGGTTGAGTTGAGAGGCGGACACCTATTTCACTTGGCCACTTTAGTTTCAACAGACATTGTAAAATTACGAACCACATTGCACTGGTAGGTAAACCTTTTTGCGTAAAAATGTCGAGAAAACGAATTTTCCCAGATATGAGACCTAGCCTAGGTAGATCGATTTTTCGTCCCCTTTAACCCCCGTACCACAAATTTCATGGTCCCAACGTATAGTGCCGGCGTATACGTTGGGACCAACGTTGGTCCCAACGTTGGGGCCAAGATTTCGTGAACCATCCACACGTTGGCGATTACACCAGTCTTGTTCCGTGACGGAACTTCCGTCAGAGCCAACGCAACGTGAGGACGTCTGATGTCTGCGCGTCCGATACAGAAATTGAAATTTTTGTATCGGATGTATATGAAATAGATTTTTGAAGACTTCTATGTTCAAATTACGATTTAAATACTTGGCTATAATTTACTTTGGCGCTGCGCTGAATTGGGGAATTTGTTTTCTAAAATATTGAATTCATTTAAAGCTCTGATTTTTATATTTTCGAAAATTTAAGGAAGATTAATATTCAATTGAGGTTTTAATTATATAACATTTACAGATTTAAGTCTATTGCGCTGAAACAACATACGGTTTTGAAACGCAAAAATTTGTATATTCCTGCTTGTTTTCTAATAGCAAATCGCAAGAAGCTATTTCTGTTTCGTAAAAATAGCTTAGGCGTGCTATCTAGTTACCTATTTTTCCTATTTACAACTATCTACTTGGGGTTTGGGTGTTTTAATTTCTAATCTATCGTGATAAATACTTTTTAAATAAATACATAGGTATTTAACATAATAAATACACGGATAGAAAATTTGAATAAGTACTTGGAAATAATTTACTTTGGCGCTACGCTGATTTGGGGAATTTGTTTTCTAAAATATTGAATTCATTTAAAGCTCTGATTTTTATATTTTCGAAAATTTAAGGAAGATTAATATTCAATTGAGGTTTTAATTATATAACATTTACAGATTTAAGTCTATTGCGCTGAAACAACATACGGTTTTGAAACGCAAAAATTTGTATATTCCTGCTTGTTTTCTAATAGCAAATCGCAAGAAGCTATTTCTGTTTCGTAAAAATAGCTTAGGCGTGCTATCTAGTTACCTATTTTTCCTATTTACAACTATCTACTTGGGGTTTGGGTGTTTTAATTTCTAATCTATCGTGATAAATACTTTTTAAATAAATACATAGGTATTTAACAAAATAAATACACGGATAGAAAATTTGAATACTTGGAAATAATTTACTTTGGCGCTGCGCTGATTTGGGGAATTTGTTTTCTAAAATATTGAATTCATTTAAAGCTCTGATTTTTATATTTTTAACAATTTAAGGAAGATTAATATTCAATTGAGGTTTTAATTATATAACATTTACAGATTTGAGTCTATTGCGCTGAAACAACATACGGTTTTAAAACGCTAAAATTTGTATATTCCTGCGTGTTTTCTAATAGCAAATCGCAAGAAGCTATCTCTGTTTCGTAAAAATAGCTTAGGCGTGCTATCTAGTTACCTATTTTTCCTATTTACAACTACTACTTCATGGTCATCACCTACCTAAAACCAATTTAAATAATTATCATTAAGTAATTTTGAAATTCGTAGGTAATAAAAAAATGTTTAAAAATTTCCATGAGTGCAAAAAGAGGAGGTCAGACGGTCACCCATCCCAACATTTTCTTCCCCATACAAACTTTCAACCCTTATTTTTTTATCTCAACCATGATAACATATGAAAAAAAGTAGCCTACGTCCTTTCCTGGGATATAATCTATATCCATGCCAAATTTTATCGTAATCTTTTCTTTAGAAAACAAAGTGTTTAGAAATTTAGATTGAATTCTTTAAATGTACATATCTTTTTTATTTGTGAACGGATTTTGATAAAAAAACTTCTATTTTTTAATCCCAACTTACCATAATACAACAGTCAAAACTACATCCAATTCAGTAGAGCCGTTTTTGAGATTAGCAGCAATAAACACACAGAGAAACTAAAGTCACAGTAGAATTCTTTAAATAGATATATCTTTTTTATTTGTGAACGGATTTTGATAAAACAACCCCTATCTTTTAATCCCGGCTTACCATAATACAACAATGAAAACTGCAACCAAATCAGTTCAGTAGTTTCAGAGATCTTAGTGCTCAAACACACAGAGAAACGAAAATTTCAAAGTCACAGATTACCAACAGTTACTATGAAGTGTTTGCGTTCAAGGTCAACGTAGATCGCGCTTATGACATTTTTGGACGTGAAAAGGTTATATGGATCAAAAACTGACATCACTTAATTGAATACTTATAAGTTTGTTCTTAGACTTCATTCTTATTATATGTATAGATTTTCAGTGCAAAAATAATAATTCCTGGCTTTTTAACCTCTTACGACTGCAAGTACAACTAATACGCAATTTACAATAAACAAACTTAAAACATGAAATAACAAACATAAAGGCCACATCTTCAATGATGGGTCAACCGTTTACTCCACGATAAGCTAAAGGTCGTCATAGTTGTCGGATGAGCTCGCAGCCAATTACACATAATGATCTGATGCCTCGAGTGTAGGCACGGCTTTTTATATCAAATTCCATTCAACACCTTTAGGTATTATTATAAATTACTTCGTATTTTTACTTATTTTTTTTAATATTGTCTTTTCGACTGTCTTCATCATCATCTCTGCTCTCTGCCAAATCTTCTTTTATTTATCTCCATGTCCCTTGTTAACTTTTCGCATAACACACCAATAACACCTATTTTACTTTCAAAAGTTTCGTGAGTTGTACTTGACATTGTATTATTACACGCGAATTAAGTTACCGATAATGTCTCAATTCATCTGGGTAAGAAGAAGGGCTTGCGGCAAGGTGACTCCTCGTGGTCGCGTCCACTCTATCTAAACAGACTATATATATATTTTTACATGAGTAACCTTTTAAGACATTTTCTGATCTTTGTGATATAAGTACATTAATTATTAATCTAGTAGACTTCAGAAAAATAAAACCCTTCATCCATTAGGATCCCTAATCGAAAACTAGGAATCATTAAGTATCAGTTTAATTCTATACTTTAATAAGCTATGAGTCTTGTGTATAAAGATAATGCTTTTCTGCTTTAAAATATTTTAATAACAACCTTGAACATAAGCCAAATTACATCCATAGCATTGTTTTAATTTGAGCCAAAAAAGGCGCCTTTAATTTCAATATAGTTTTAAGTTGGTGGCCTTATCGAACGTACCTGGCGCCAGTTTGATTCTGTGTTCGTGTATTTAAGGTACTTACCTACTAAATAAGATGTATAAGTACTTATATTTATTCTCTGATTCTTAAATAGGCATAAAAAATTGTAAGAATTTAAATACTTATTCTTTTTACTTTCATAAAATAACATTTGCGTCGGGTCTGATAACAGCAGTCAATGTTTGTAATCGGAAACTAAAAACCCAATTTTTTTTTCACGTAAAATATTATCCTCCATTTCAATTAAATAGCTCGCATTTATATTTAGCTGTAAGTATAACTAATAATCTCGGGTTTCCGGTGATAAGGCTAAGTCGACTGGCATCATCTTGGCAAACAGTTTCTGTAAATATTGTAGTGATATCTTGCAGATAGGGGAATCAGAATTAGCTGAGAGTCTGTCGTCAATTTATATGTTAAATTGTGATGTTCTGGGAAAATACTTCAAATATGAGATTTTTCACAAGATAAAATTGGATGCTGCTAAGTTGCCAAGAGACTTGCTTCATGTAGGTAAGTACTTGAACGTTTTCAATAAACTAGATTGCTCAAACGAGTCGTGCATTGTATAATTGCAAAAAAAATAATCATTCGGGTGATAAAAGTAATGATAAGTAGTGATAAGTGTGTGGATCTAATTTAGATAGGAGAGGTGTAAGTTCTTTGTGCACCACACTTCACGCAAATAAATCATTTCATTTCAAAAACAAAAAATGTTACCTAGGTACCTACATTTCACAAGTCTCCCGATAGGTAAGGTTGCCTCTTGTAAGAATAAATGGATGCGAAGTGCTGAATCTATCCCTTGTTATGTATTTTTGGTGACTAACATGAGCGTTTCCTGCTGTATTGGCTCTACTGTATCTTAGTGCTCAACGCCTTTGCATTTCCACATTAATAGTAACTGTTAAATTGTCTATGTGTGTATGTTCTGCTTTAACAAAACTAACACTTGTTTGGGTTAAAATATTCACCAGTAAATTAAAGCTTAGGTACTGAAAGGTGCTCCAACTTTTGATCGGGGTTGAATTTCAGAAAGGCATCAATGGGGGTTAGCTTTTACAATTTGGCCAAATATATATTCGGATGTAAGTAAATTAATCAGCCTTAAAATGGATATTTAATTTCAAGTAGATGTTTACAATGTCGATATCCGACCACGAACGAAAGTCCAAGATGTCGGAACTAGGATAATGGAACTCAAGTGAAGTTGGACAAACACATTGTAAGGCGTGGTGATGACAAGTGGAGCAAAGCCGCAACTGAATGGTGGCCGAGGAAGGGACAAAGAAGTGTCGGGCGACCGGTGGTGGCGAGGTGGGTCGACGACATAGTTCACGTCGCGGAGCGTCAGTGGATGCGACTATCACAGAACCGTGATGGAGGTGTACAAAAAGCGTATTCGTGATTCTTTTACAACAATGCTAGTGGTACTAATACTAAGCCATGCTATTCAACTTGAAGCTTGCTGTTTGACTCAGTGACATCATGAATCTATTAGTAGTGGAACGATCTAAAAGCTTAATAAAGCTCCCTAGTTGATACAGAAAGCTAGAAGCATTATGTACAGTTACGTATGTGGCGCTAACGGACTGACGGCAGATCTAGAAGCTGATCATCACCTGAACCGGATCCGTCAGGATCGCAAATGGTGATAGAAACCTAACTCAAGTAGGTAACTGTATTCTATTACGTATTATCTTTTTGAGAGTAATTAAATTAAAAAAGGAAGAACATAATATCTTAACTGGGTTTTTAAGCTGAAAATTGTAAGTGTGAATACAATACTCCGTCATCAGAATTGGCTACTTCCTCATATTCGAACTTACTTTAGTTAAAATAACGTGCTAATCATCGATTACAACCAGCTATCTATCTTTAAAATCAAATTATCGTAGACTTGATGCTGGAAATCAGGGTATGGAATCAATAAAAATATTACTCTGACTGGCATTGTTATTCTGGCAGTGTCGTGGCAGGGCTGGGACCCAAGAGGTTTGAGTTCGAATCTTCCGATGGGTTAAATGTCTGTAAATATTATGGGATAGACGTGGTACCATCGTACTTGTAGTTTTTGATCCCCACAATCACGAAATCGTGGTGTAGGATCAGCGACTGATCTGTAGCTGTCATTGTAAGGAATACACATATGTGCGGAAATGCTGTATTTGATTACTCTGAACCACATTTTATACAGTCATCAGTCCAGAGTTAATCTACAATCAATGTCTACTATACTTCAACCAGTTTTTCAAAACCATTGACTGATCCGATCCGTTACTTGCCGCGTCGGGACGGGTCTACTTTTTACCACATTTGTACAATGTTATTCGTTACATAACTGTGCTTCTAATGGCTCTCCGTTTTTCCTACGACTGTATTGAGGGCGATCGTCTATAATTGATCAGTATACGCGGAGTTTACTTAGCAGTTGCTAGTACCGTATAGTGGTTGGATACAGTCTCGGAACAAAACTCCGAAAAATATGTAGGTTCTTTTTTTTAATAAAGGCGAGAGACAAATCAACGAAAATTAAAACTATGTGACCTTCTTTTTGATACATTTACATCTCGGCTATAGTTTATGCAGTAAATCGGTTTCATGGTATCATTAAATTTTTAATTAAGTAAGTAAATAAATTATTTATGAAGTTCATTAGGAATCTAAGTATCGAATTTTCTCAATTTTTTCGTTTAAAAATATGTAAGTATATTATATATGTATCTATCTATATGCTCCTAAAAATCATCAGTCTCAATCATACTTTATATAAACTAGGTATAATTATTATTGACTAGATTAAACGTAGGCTTTATTATGAATCTCTCTCAAGTAATACATCGTAGGCTTACACTTGTACGTTTATTATGTTTGGCCAGCACATTGACTACAAAATAAATCATTACATTGCCTCAAGGTTAGTTTCTTGTGGCCATACGTTGGGAGTAGTAATAAGTATCTAATACTGCCTCATTTACTAAAAGATAAAACTTTACCCAGTATGAACATTTGTACTATTTGTGTTGTGATATACTTACCAAATCTTGTTTGCACGTTATATACCTACTTACCAAATCATGTTTGCCCGTTATATTTTTTGGTTGAATATGTTCATATTATTCATAACTATTTACATAGTGCTTGTGACGAAACGAAACAATAATTAAGTGCAGAATTACAACCAAATATAGCACAGACATTATGAAGTTTAGGAACATGCTTCCAGCGCAAGTTGAAAAATTCTGACATTACTTATTTGCATATTTCCCTATTCCTATCTGGGGCCATACTATGAACTTTTAGAGCAATGTTAAAACAAGCTTAAAACAGTCCTACTACTTTAAAAATGACATTCGTTGTCATGTTTCAAGCTTGTTTTAACATTGCTTTAAGAGTTCATGGTACGGCTACTGAACAAAATAAATTAAAATTAGCGAGAGTCCGGAGAGAATGTGAAATGTTGCCTGAACATTGTTCAGGCTTCACAAAATAACCAAACGAAATAAAAATACAAAAGTAAGTTTCCTACGTCATATAGTTTCAGTTCTTTGATGACTTCCTTAGCTTGCTAACATGTCTCTAGGTTAAGACTTACGGCCATAAGATTACTATGCATTAGTGGTGCTCGTTATTCATAATGATGCGCGTATGATATCATTTTACGAGGTTCGACTTAATGAAGCTTAATGCGGAAAGAAATGGATGACGTACCACTGTTGATATTGCATCTTATTTTTTTTTTCTGTTTCGTTCCATCGACAACAAACAACTTTTAACAAAGAAATTTCAGGATCGTTTTTTTTTTTAAAGTGTGTTTTTTAGTACAATCCTTTAGCTAGCTAGAAGGTGTATGCTTATGTGATCGATTTATACAAACGCGATTCTTCCTAAGTATCTATTTGTCATGATAAGGCACCGATCTCTTTATACTTAATCTAAAAAATAATACAAATCCTATAATGATTATAGGATATGTATTATTTTCTAGATGATTTACATGAAAGGAAGCAAGCTGTAGGTATTTACATTTATCTACAGGCTACTGTAGTACCTGGGACTATTTTAAAAGGTGATTAGAATATTTTATTTTTATTTTGAGCGCACTGCTTCAAAGATTATCACGAAGTTGAGAACTTGAATACGAAAGTGTGAAAACGATCTAAATGTTTAATGGAACAGTTTCAACTAAGCTAATCCCAAGTTGTAAAGGAATCAAATAGAAAGGTGTTGATATTTTAGTGGTGCGCAAATGACTTCGTCCGATAGTTTTATTTTCTAATAGCTGAATCTCATAGTTCTTACATTTATGTATCTTCAACACATTCACGTGAATACGAAGCCACAAGTATAAAGCGATATTCGCGAATGCTAATCAATATTTCGTTCATACGAGTATTAAAGCAAACACATTCGCACAATTTATGAAAGTTTGCGCGAATGTGTGTAAAGCTCTAGGCTGATTCTATTTCACTATTAAGCTTTGTATTCACAAATAGGCAGTGAGTATGAGTAAGTCAACAAAGATGCTTTTTATATATTAAGATATAGTTTACACCTTTTATAGCCATAATGTGAGTACTATTATGAAGTACTGAGTGACAATAGCCGGCGCCATTGCAGAGTTTACGAGCTAAATAGCAGATCGTATAGTTTATCATGGCCGTATAATGACCACGTGAAATATAGGCCATTAAGGCTATCATTTAATAGCACGTGCTTTATAACTATAGCACGTATTACGTAATGTGGCTATAAGTAAGCTAATTTACGTAGGGCGTAAATTTGGAGCAGGTAGGCTTATGGTTAAAAGGTCTCTTGATAACTTCATCCTACTATCACTAATTTAGTACTTTATTTTGGTACGGAATCACTTACTAGGCGTTCTTCCTCGAGAACAGTTCTTTTTTCTGCATGAAAGCGATTCTATGTCCTTTACTGTTCTATCTTCGACAAATTTTTTGTTGATGTATTAATCCTCCTTTTTTTCTTTTGACGACTTTGACGAGACTCACATTGTACGACTGGCTCCACACTGGAACTTGACTATTTAGATTGTAAGCGGATGGATCACCGAAAAGATAGCTAGGCCCCATACCGTGTTTGTTGCCCTGATTCTTCACGGTGTTGGTCGCGAAAGAACAGGAGTAGAATCACCTAGCTCTTAAGACGATTCAAAGTGGTCATAACGGTCCTACTGAATAAATGATATTTGATTTTTTTGATTTTTTTTTTTTGAATGTTGCTTTACATCTAGCAGGGTGTGGTCAAACGCAAACCTACTATCGTCAAAAAAAAAAAAAGTGTCTATGCACAATTTTATGATGATCGATGAAAACGTATTAAACAAAACAAATTCAAATTCACATTCAAAATATTTGGCTCGGATGGGCAGAATACACTTCGCAAATGGTCATGGCACGGTCATGTGGGCTGATAGATGCTTAGTTTCAAGCAACTAAATACTATCTAATAAACTACTTAAAGCTCCCAAGGTTTCATAGATTTTATTTCTTCTCTATATCTACTCATTACAACAACAACCAGTAAACAATGATGGAGGCTTTTAGGTGACTTCAAAACTTCGTCATCTGCTAAGTACCTAACTGAAAACTATTTTTATCTTGTATACCTACTTATAACGAAATACATGATTCCCATTACAAATTGTTTTTTCATTATTATTAGTCTTAAACATGTTGATGTTCCTTATTATTCTTGGAAGAAACGATATGGAATTAAATATGAGCTCAGAACAACTCAAGCTGATGATCCTGACTCACACTTGCGGAAATCTTCTCAATTTGGCTACAAGGGTTCAAGTTTATTTATAAACAATGACGAGCTTCCTCCTAGTTCCTCATGATATAATTGGAACTTCCTGAGTCACTCGCTTTAAATTATTGGTATTATTTTGCGAAATAAATTGAAAAAAACTAAAAACAACTAATTGCAGACCAAAATATAAATTATAAATCAGAAAATTAAATAAGCAACGTCAGTGACCTCATATTTTTGATGACGAAGTGGAAACAGATTCAACTGAAACAGATTCAACTGAATCTGTTTCGTATAGATAGGTAGGCATGGGCACTACGAGTGTTCATTGTAGGTTTTAATTTAATATTTCAGAATGAAATAAGTTGCAACATGCAAGGTTCAATGACTGTTGTATCTTAAATATGTCAGGATATTTTATATGTGCATAAATATCTTTGCATATACATTTCAATTACCCTGCATGTCAACTTGGCGCAAACTTATTTAAATATCGACCTCACGATGCGCTCTTTATATAAAAACTACTTATAAGTAAATAAATAAACTAGGAAAATATGTAAGTTACTGTAAACTGAAAAGTAGATATAAGTACCTACGTATCTAAAATAAAATGTAAGTACCTAAGTATGTGAAAATTCGTTTTTAGAATTTGAGTATTTGAGGAACCTTGATCCATAGTCAATTAGTCAATTAGTCAATTATTTAGTCAATTAGTCAATTATTTATTTTTTATAAATTATCATTACAGATATTAATCCAATGCGATAATCTATTTGAGATCAATAAAAATAATACTACACTTAAAATAATGAGTTTACATTTTACTATTATTATCCATTATCCTACACTTAAAATAATGAGTTTACATAACTTCAATGGGAAATTACGAATAATTATGGGTGCTAAATCTGCTGTTATATCATTCCGTTGGTAAAAATTCTATATCACTGCCGATAAATAGTTACTTTATCCTATGGATGCTTGCAGAATTAATATGAAATCGCGCTCTGCCATGATCACTACATACATCTGACTTTGAAAAGTTCTTTAGTTTTGATCTTCTGTAAGAAATATACGTTCTAAGGGCTGCTTCAAAGTGCTTGCGTGAAAAAATCTCTTTGCTCTACCACCTACAAAAGATTGCAGTTCAATCCGGATGCGGCTTCGGGTGCATCTTGGCATTGGTTAGCGATACTATGCTCAGTCCTGTGGCTTCGCAGTGGGAATAATTCGCGTGGGTGAGCCGATACCAGTTTGGTGTCGCGATATCTTTTTCTTTCTCGACTTGTGCGTGAATTTGTAACGTTACTTGGGTGGGATTTAAATTGCATCCGAGCTTCCTGTTTCTGTTTTTTTGCCGAATTGCCCGTGCAATTTAAAGCCTTGGTGAAAGAACTTTAACTTTGTAAAGAACTAGTCGTACATAGCTAGCAATTAAAAGTATGAAGCGACCGATAAACTTGCAAGTAGGTAGAGGCACAGTAACTGTCAAAATAGAAGCTAGGTCAGAAAAGGCAAGACTTAAGCAATTTGTTTTGTAGAACGCTTACTGCTCCAATTGGGTACCTTGACTTATCTCTGCCTCCCCGTTAGAAGGATTTTATATGTATGAATATCATAGAGCATGACATGCTCTATGATATTCACATTGTGAACCATGGCTGACATCGAACATGTTTTTTATTATGATATATATGATATTACTCTGGGTGTTAAATAATTTTAAACGCAAAAATAAGCGAGTATTTATTTCTCTTCTATACTTGGTACTATTTTGTCAAGTACCAGTCACACAGAACAACATTCTTCATCAATATAGCAATCGAAAACGTAGGGCGTGTTCAGATGTTTACAATGACAGTACCTCGCTATATTAGGTATGGTAATAGCCACTGCCCACATGGCAATACGAAATGCAGTGTAATTACGTGTCATAAATCGAATATATTATCAGCCAGCGTGTTTTGCGAGAGCCGCGAGTGGCCATCAATTGCAATTTGCTGACTATTAATTCACACGTCGAACTTCGAAGTAAAATCTAAAACATCTAAAGTTTCTAGTTTGGTAGAAGTACAAGAAGGCAATGGATATTAGGCTTGATCTAATTCAAAATGAATGATTTAAATCATAATAATTATAGACCGCTACTTTAGGGTGACCGCGTGGAATTGTTGCCATCGTGTTAGGTTAGAGTGAGTTCACACATCAGAAACGACTGTTCTCATTGACATCGGATAAAAAAAAACGACATCGGTTTGTTGAAAAAACATACGAAAAAACAATTCCATGGGCATCACGATCTGAGATAATGTCTTCCGTTAAAGAAAAAAGAAACACCTTTTTCTTACGGATCGGATCCTTGAAAAGTTAAGTCTCAAAAGTACTTTGGAGTTGTAAAAGTTGTGAAACTAAGCATCAGCACAGCAGCTGTGATCATTATTGCTGTGCTGAATAGACTTGGAAAATTAATAAGTTGGTAATAATGTAGTAAACATGAGCATGTAGGTTGTCTAATCATTGGATCTTCTCTGATTGCGATAATCAGACAAGTAGGTTCATTAGGAATAAAACATTTAATTTCTTCAGAGCTTTCAGATGTCTATAGGTTTATTTCACACTAAGCGCAGTGAGCCAGTGAACCACGATTTATAGAGAGTCAAATACTGTTTTAGTCAAATAATTATGGTCAGCAACTCGTTCAATAAGCGATTTTGCAGCGAGAACAAATTGCTTGCTTCTGTTTATTTGATGAATACATCTGACAGTTAGCAACTTAAAAGTAGAAGACGCGACTAATTGAAAGCCTAGTGTGAAAGAAGCCTAACACTGCATGTTTGTCATTAACTTTATTAGGGCTACGTAATAACGTCTCTCATAAAACCTTGCAGGTTTCCTTACAGCGTCTGATGATGGAACGCCATACGGAGATGGTGCCAAAAATAATAATCGAGTGTCGAAGAAGCGCGGAAAATTCGATATCGCACAATTAATCATGAACTTATAAGGCTCTCAGTAAGAAATTATGATCAGTAATAAGCTGCCGACAACGATTTATCACTTATTAAATGGTTACGGCAAGAAAGTTTCTTAAACATGGAAAAGATTGTAGGATTGGATGAAATTGCGGTTTGGCGGCAGCATCGGTAGGTATGTGAGAAGATGCGCAATTATAAAAGAATGTCTGGCTCATTATATTGCAGAAATATTATGATATTTTAATGAAATTAACGTCTTAACAAACGTGTTGGTAGGTAAGTACTTAAACGCTGGTAAAGTTATTAAGGTGAGTATCTAAATTCTAAAACCACATACGTACAGAAATCTTGTTATCAACGTTGTGAAGTGGCTAAGTAACGTTTATAGCTGTCAAATTTGCACAGTGTCTTTAACCTTGTTTAAATTATACAGGATACCGTTATTGTGATCATGTTTCGACTTTGTGTTTTCGTTGAAATATAAAACAATTGATGTGCATACAGTTTCGTTCATCCGTTATGTTCATAAATAAATTCCGTAAAACTCCACGTCTCCAATTAAAGTCCGTTCGAGTATAATTTATTTAATTTAAATTAATGAACCACTATCTCAGCGTAACTCAAAACCACAGAAGCTACATTTAAAACCGTTAATTAAAGCTTTAACCGAATCGAGGCAAAATTAAAACAACAGGCTACTCATTATTGTTTTTGTCTTCGTTTCTATTTCCGTTACTCGTATTATTATGTTAAGTAAGGAAATAACCTTATTTTGTGTAATTTGTGTAATTAGTTGTGACCGAATAATATCCGTAGGATTCAAATTCATAGTTTTGTGTGTTGATGATAACCGATTTCATTTACCTACTACGTACGAGTACCTATTGTTATAGATATTATAACTTAAGCCTCGAATAGCAACATTCGATTGAATAAACCAAGCCATTCGTCTTATCCACACTTCCTGAATCTCAGTTTAAACTTCAAGACAATTACTACATTTGAATAATATGTAGGTAAGTAATTTTAATGTATAAGCAGTATTATGTTTATAAGCAGCTATGGGCTTGCAAACTGTCACATGGAATGCTTACTACTACAAAATATGGCCAGTGCCAAATATTATGTTTAGACCGTTTAGACGTACCCTGACTATCACTTCAGTCATTTTCAGGATCTTTAAAGAAGATCTGAAAGATCATCTGATAGAATATCTACCGTGACCTTAGTCACCTGAGAATACAGTCGTTATCCCGATTCTGCAAAAAATAGACTAAATTATTAAGTAAACCACATTCACAAAATGCAGTTAGCATGTACCTATCTATTTTTTAACTAACCTGAGACTAACTAGTATCAATACAATAACAGTCTTGCCGTCATGCTTGTGTATGAATTATTGAACACCGCCTTGAATGCAAAATGCGTTTATTTGCATTGATCGATGTAGCGATGTGGTGTTGACGGTACCATCAAAATGTTCCATCCCATATAAAACACATCTAAATTCTACAGACAAACGTGCATCCCATATGCTAAAACTGACTCATATATCCTGATCATGAATTACATTAAAGAAGTATAATTTGTATTGTACTGTAATATCTAAAACATTAAACCCGGACATAATCATAATTATACTAGCTTCCATTTGTTAATTTGCTTATTATGTGTCATCAAAATTCAGTGGGTAGGAACCTATTCTATTATATGTATGTATTGTGATCTTTAAATGTATTTTCTTAGTTTTATCTATATCTCAGCAAGTACCGTGTGGTGTGATAGAGATCGCAATACCTATTTAAACTTTCCTGTTTATGTAAAACACGATTCACGGCTCACGATTGTATTACCAGGAGGTAGGCATTGTCACGTCCAAATATAAAAATAAAAACGAAAAGAATAGTGCTCAGACTCATTATAATAAGTGCTGCTTGATACAAAAGTTGTTTCTACTGTTATAAATAAGGCAGTAGGTAGGTATACGTTATTGGTCATAACTTTTTACGATAATCCAACTGTTAGTTTTAATCAAAACATAACATAGCGGTAATGTCAACATAGCTTAAATTTTTATGTGATATTTTATTACCGAATATGGTTTTTATGACGATTTTTGTTGCTTGTTGCATACAGATCTGTGTAAGGGATTGATCTCGCAACTTAGACGTCCGATGTGCAATCGATCAGCATTTTATTGTCTTCTTTATGAGTTCTGTTTAGCAATATCCCGTTTTATTCATATCTATCAAGCTCAGACTCACCATCTTATAGCTTTAAAATTAACATGGCGAACAGCTCTGGTCTCATTTTTTATTTATGTAGTAGACTCTACATTGTAGAGTTTATGAAAATAGATAAAATATAACATGTTGTGCTAGTTTAAAAGGGTTGTCAATAAGATACTCAAGCGCCACAATTCTTTAGAAAGATTAAATAACATGATAAACTACAAATATGTGAGCTATGTTCAAATGAGTTAAACGAATAGCCCTACCAATAAAACATTCTTGTAAACAACTTTCCTGCAACATAATTCCCATCACACTAATCCTTTGTGAGAACGAAAGACATTCCAATTTCAAAGAAGGTTTTGTTTTTTTTAAAGTTCACGGTATTTCTGTTTACCGCCTGCGTGATTTCATTGTCCCCTCCACAATGTTCACTTTCATTCAATCGGTCAATGACTATAACTCAAACAATCGAACAATCTCTTGGAACGGCGGCGCTTAAACATCTTTAATTAGTAGAAAAGCTCTTTAATAAAGTTATTTGGTAGCTAGCAAGTGGAGTTCTTTTATAGGGTTCGTTAAGATAAGGCTATTAGCTTCTGATTATTCTCTTTATGCGTTCGGTTCATCTAACAAAAGTTAAGAGCGCAGCGGGACGACATACTGTAACGATACTATAGGATTTTCATAATATTCTCATGCTAGTCATACGTATAAGTATCTACATAGATGTGGTTGAAAAAAAAAAGATCACGTTGCCATTTACCACTTGAACTTTTCATCTTTGCCAGTGTAAATGAGATGATGCTGAATGTCCTTTACACATTGAAAGGGTTCAAATTCTATTTGAATTGCGAAAATTAATCGTAGGGACCTTGGATTTACTCGCTTGAAAAATGATTTGCTGTTAACATTTAGGTAGGTATCTACCTAAATTAAAATACTGATAGGATAAATAAGGTAGGTAGGTACTAGAAAAAATCGAGCTGTGATATTCTAAGTGTGACCATGTTTCTTTGACATGACAGTGACACGAACAAGAATATTTTCATCAATTCGAATGAAACGTGTTATGAATAATGCTAGTAAAATTATAGTGCCAAAGAGTGATTTGAAGGGGTCACTGAATCCCCCGAAAGTCAAAGATTCAAGTCACGATCCTCAATAGAAATTCTACTTTGTAATTTCTCCAGAACTACGGAAAGTCGAACAATAGACGCTAAATCAAAATGGACAATGTATTAGTTTCCCCCAGTCACGTTTGACATCAAGTGGAGTACAATGAATTTCGGGGTGGTCATGGTTTGACAGTGACAGCTCGCGAGTGCTTTAATTACTTTCCACTCTACCATTTTGAATTAATTGCGAAAGTCATTTATACTTATTGAATTCAGTGCAATCCCTACCAAGACTAATAATAATTAATCAAGCCAAATGTTTTAGACAAAATGTTTTGCAGTAAATAGTAATTAGGTATTACTTGAGACGATTTTATTAATGACTTTGGAACATCTCATGAGGGGCTTAGGTGAGCTAGGTGATTTTTTATATCGCACTCTGACACATCTTTTTAAAGTTTATTTAGCCGAATTTCATGAAATCGTCTTTAAAATTTGCCATTTTAAGTCGTTAAGTAAATATTTTTGTAATTTTATGAAATTCTATGTTTTTTGTTTTAGGTAAGTACTTACTCAGCGTGATTGTGAAATCCTTGGAATTGATTGATCCTTGGAGCCTTGAGTTCAACCCACGTGTAGATACAGGTATTTGCATAAGTCATTATTGTTTACTGTGTTATACCGGCCATAAATAATTACATTCCATTGACTATTCGGTTCAACGCATTGAATTGAAATACCTCTAACTTTGTGAAGACTGGTTTACGAGTTGGGTGTAGATCCTATTTAATGAGCCATTTACATGGGGAGAGTACCTATCTCGCCTTGAAGATACGATTCTCGAAAGCAAATGTCAAAATATGACAATGTGAACTAAATAATTATAAATATCATACGTGTAAGGTCAATCGTTTGTCAGTGAATTGTCATGGAGCGAGTTTCTCGCATCTTCGAGGCGAGAAACTCGCACCATGTAAATGGCGCTTAATGCTTGCATAATGCGCTATCATTGTAAACTCTTATAATTAACTAGCTGACGCCCGCGGCTTCGCCCGCGTGGACTACTATTTTGTTTATCCCACGGGAACCATGCATTTTTTCGGGATAAAAAGTAGCCTATGTCCTATTCCCGGTCATTATCTATCTATGTTTTAAATTTCAGCGAAATCGGTTCAGTAGTAATGGAGATACGTGGCAACAAACATTCACACACACACACGGACTTTCGCCTTTATAATATTATAGTAGGATAGGATTACTATTTAAAAGGCTACACATTATAGTTTATTTTCATTAGGGTTTACCTATGATTATTTCATCAAATTTATCACTTATAAATAATATAAAATCCTCAACAAAGTTCCAGGCTTTACTGGTCTTTATGTCCTTGAATAAAAAGCCTTTTATTCACAGTTCTGTAAAACATTTTCTTTAAGCGCAACCACGACACGAGTAAATAGCAGGGAACAAGCAAGTCCTTATACCGTTTTGTTCCGCACAAGAACAGTACGAGGCATTGTCGATTCGTAAGCAATCCACACCTGGCTTTCGTCAGGCCATTGAGCGGTCATTTTTAAAATAACTAGTCATAACAAATCATGGAATTGTGAGTAATGCTATACAGAAAGCAAGAAAAAGATTTTGTACGTTACGAAGTTTTTTGGAAGAAGGATTTACTCTATTTTTGTGCCATATTTCTATTGAAATGCAGTTTTATCTCGTATTATTTTGTCTTATATTGGAGACAACAAAAATAACAGTGCATTGCACTACAAATGTACTATGCAGCTGTCTGGCGCCGGAGAGGAAGAATTTAGTTGAGTAAACACGTTGACAGACTTATCTGTTAGATTTATTTATGTAAAGATAAGTGCGAGAAATGCATGAGAAAGTACAATTTCGGTCCTATTTTCGAGGTGTCGTATCAAATTACGAATGTTATTGTTGATTCAATAAACGTAAACTGTTGAATTATAGCATGGAACATTCGAGGGGTACACAAAAGATTTGCGATTTAGTGGAATACGGTCCTTGACTATTGTCAACTAGGACTATTGTGAATTCAATCATGGAGTTTACAATGATTATTCACCGTGAAGAGGATCGGAAATTAGACTTCTAAAAGGAACTTTTTTGTTTTTCCAAAACAAAGTACCTATTTTATTAGAAAAACCACACAACACACCGCACCGCAGAGAAACACAATAACAATTGATAATTATAAAGGACCTTGTCAATAAATTTTTTTTCCGAGAACATGACGTCATTATTAAATAATTATAGTCTATTGGTTTTGAAATAGATTATTATGCTTAAAGCTTGAAGAAAAAAACCTACTTATAATAGAAGATACCTACTTATAAATAAAAATACAGCAATATATTGCATCAATGTGTAAGTATAACTATAAACGCAACTCTTATTAGATCCCATAAAAGTAGTGGAGGAAGTAGCAACAAAATCGTGGCTTTTTGATTCGTTGCGGAGAATTCGACACTTTCTCTCAATGACCCTAATGGGACGTGGGTACATCAAACTACACATTCTATTATCTAAACGTGATACCTTTCCGCATCAGTACTTACTTTTATTCAATTATGTATGTGATGAATTAAGATAAATTTAAAACACCCGACAGCCACACTCCACTCTAGCATGCCCTGTGTCCAGGGTAGGTGTCATAAATTAGTTTAGCCATGGTTAGGTTAGGTTAGGTACACATAATTTGGCACGTTCGCGAGAATCGTACCTACTCTCAATTCTTGCGACTAAGGACACGATTGTTGGGTAGGTACGCGAGCGAAGCCCTCGCGTCAGTGGTAGCTAGTATGCTATTAGATACACATTATAAAAGAACTCAAAGAACTTACGTTAATGAAGGTAATAACTCCCCTATTTCCTAATTGGAGAGAAATATACATAAATTATAATATTTCCGATTGGTAAACAATTTCCATGTATTATTTTTGTGCAATGGGGTTGAAAGCGTGCATCCGTAGCAAAGGCGTGTGCGAGCGTGTGCCGAAAGCATGGCTGAGGCTAGCACGAGTTTCAACTATTTCAAATCACTAGATGAATGCACTGCTGTTGTCTTTCGTGGTCTGCGATCTAAGATTTCATTTTATAACTATTGTTTTCGACCATCGCTTGGTTTTTAATATCGTTTGCGCCCGATCCTTTGATGGTTCATCGGAACCTAGTGTAGGTATATTTTAATAGTTTTATATTTTGTTTTTTTATGTATTTGCACAATAATAAGTAAATTTCAGTAAATAATTGTTTATTATGTTGACATTTCAGATGTTAGGAAAATATAATTGTTAAAATAACATTTGAACATAGTTTTTAATTTTGAAAAAGTGTCGAAACAAACGTAGTCAATTTCATCGAATTTCGATGCAATATCATTACACTTTCCAAAAAATGTCTAATAATACGGTACACTTCAAGTATTTTGTCTAAACAGTAAATGATATGGGGGAATCGACTGTTCTTTGCTTTGCTAAGGTACAAACTAGTGGTATTGGCACGGTGCTGCCCACTTCACGCTCCGATGACCGTTATAGCACACGTGGCGCGTGCCGCCCCGATTCTGTTTAGAACATGTGATTAGTGCATCGGATTATTATTTTACAGCTGGTTTCATCCTAATCGGACGATTTGTTTATTTGTATTACAAAAGTTTATGGATTTACAAATGGGCTATTTTAATTCATTCGTTAACTCGGATCGCTTCCAACAAATAGATGTTATGTATTTTGAAGAAATCTTTGGTGATAGAGAAGTGTTGAAAGTTTTTAGAGTAATTGTACCTAAAGCGCCATTTACATAGTGCGAGTTTCTCGCCTCGATGATGCGAGAAACTCGCTCCATGACAATTCAGTGACAGGCGATTATCGACCTTCTACGTATGACATCAATGCTTAATTTATCGGATTTTAGAGGCGAAAGACTCGCATCATATAAATGGATAGCGCCTAATTCAGCATTCTAGAACCAAAACTTCGTAAAAAATCAATTTGTAGAAAGTAATCCGAGCTAACGAGTGAATTAGGATAGCCCTGCTAACAAAAATAAACAGTTTTTAATATCAAGATGAATTCATTGTATTTATCTCGAAGTTTGGGATGGCGTTACAGACACCGTTGTCACAAGCAGACTCAAAAGTGTGCTCGTGTCTCGAAAAGTCTCACTGATAATAATGACCCATATATGCAGCAAAGATAGTTAAAAGCTCCTTGTGGTACCTACACATTATCAAACACCAAAATTAAGGCTGATGTGCACAATGATTAAAATAAAACACGAAATCCATATCACAGACTGATGTTGGTTGGTATTATTTGTTTCAAAACGATCTCGAGGGGGCTATAATGTCATTTTGTAATAATATTAACATAAATTCAATATGGTGATGGCATTTACAATAATATTCACAAATAAACTTATTTAAGAGGCATTAGACAAAATTTTCTGATTTACGTGATGTTTTGGGGCAGGATTTTTCAATGAAAACACTGTATTTATAAAAAAATTATGGCACAGCATGAAATATCATTTCAATTTTGTACTATTAAATGAGCTACTTTTGTATTTTTATTATTTCTTTTTGATTAATCGACCTAAAACCGGCGACTGTTTTGTGAATTTTTGCTGTAAGAGGTTTAGAAATCACCATATTTACGAATCATTTTGACGTCCAAATGGTATAAAAAAATTACGATGTTTTGCTGTGATAGTCAACCAAACTATTAAATGGATCACTTTTTACTACCTTTATTTAGTTTTTGAGTAAAAAAATCTTTAACTTAGTCCAAATTTCGAGAAAACGGCCAAAGAATTGCTTTTGATTTTGGCTACTTAGAACTGACTTAGAACTCTTGTTCGTAAAATTAACAAAACAGAAATAAACTTGAGTTCAAAATCAATCCTTTTCTGAAAAAAAAAATGCAAAAAGATTAAAAAATTGGCAATGAAAAATCTTTTAAAACAACCTAAAACGCGTCGTATCTACTACCCTATCTACTCGACGCAAGCAGACCGTGCCGAGCGCTTCTAGGGGGTGGACGTATCGCTTTGCATCCCGGAGCTCGCACTGAGTCGACTCGCAAAGCACGTCGCCGGCTACGAAGAATATAGCGAAATAGGAGCGTTTGATACATTGGTTGCTAAGTTATTAATTACCTATTTTTAAATATTTTCTGCGGGGCTAAAAAGGCCGTTAAAGCAGAATAATGATCTGAATTGTTGTGTAACTAATAATGTAATAATAGGGTGACAGCGAGCTGATCTGATGATGGAGTCAGGACCTGTTCCATGGAATTTTATGATGATATGGGTATCAAATGAAAGGGCTTGATGAGCGCAACACAATGCTGATCTGATGATGGAGTCAGGACCTGTTCCCTGGAACTTTTTAATGATATGGGTATCAAATGACAGAGCTTGATGAGCGCAACACAATGCTGATCTGATGATGGAGTCAGGACCTGTTCCCTGGAACTTTTTAATGATATGGGTATCAAATGAAAGAGCTTGATGAGCGCAACACAATGCTGATCTGATGATGGAGTCAGGACCTGTTCCATGGAACTTTTTAATGATATGGGTATCAAATGAAAGGGTTTGATGAGCGAAACACAATGCTGATCTGATGATGGAGTCAGGACCTGCTCCATGGAACTTTTTAATAATATGGGTATCAAATGAAAGGGCTTGATGAGCGCAACACAATGCTGATCTGATGATGGAGTCAGGACCTGTTCCATGGAACTTTTTAATGATATGGGTATCAAATTAAAGGGCTTGACGAGCGCAACACAATGCTGATCTGATGATGGAGTCAGGACCTGTTCCCTAGAACTTTTTAATGATATGGGTATCAAATGAAAGGGCTTGATGACCGAAACACAATGCTGATCTGATGATGGAGTCAGGACCTGTTCCATCGAACTTTATAATGATATGGGTATCAAATGAAAGAGCTTGATGAGCGCAACACAATGCTGATCTGATGATGGAGTCAGGACCTGTTCCATGGAACTTTTTAATGATATGGGTATCAAATGAAAGGGTTTGATGAGCGAAACACAATGCTGATCTGATGATGGAGTCAGGACCTGCTCCATGGAACTTTTTAATAATATGGGTATCAAATGAAAGGGCTTGATGAGCGCAACACAATGCTGATCTGATGATGGAGTCAGGACCTGTTCCATGGAACTTTTTAATGATATGGGTATCAAATTAAAGGGCTTGATGAGCGCAACACAATGCTGATCTGATGATGGAGTCAGGACCTGTTCCCTGGAACTTTTTAATGATATGGGTATCAAATGAAAGGGCTTGATGACCGAAACACAATGCTGATCTGATGATGGAGTCAGGACCTGTTCCATCGAACTTTATAATGATATGGGTATCAAATGAAAGAGCTTGATGAGCGCAACACAATGCTGATCTGATGATGGAGTCAGGACCTGTTCCATGGAACTTTTTAATGATATGGGTATCAAATGAAAGGGTTTGATGAGCGAAACACAATGCTGATCTGATGATGGAGTCAGGACCTGCTCCATGGAACATTTTAATAATATGGGTATCAAATGAAAGGGTTTGATGAGCGCAACACAATGCTGATCTGATGATGGAGTCAGGACCTGTTCCATGGAACTCTTTAATGATATGGGTATCAAATTAAAGGGCTTGATGAGCGCAACACAATGCTGATCTGATAATGGAGTCAGGACCTGTTCCATGGAATTTTTTAATGATATGGGTATTAAATGAAAGGGTTTGATGAGCGAAACACAATGCTGATCTGATGATGGAGTCAGGACCTGGTTCATGGAACTTTTTAATCATATGGGTATCAAATGAAAGGGCTTGATGAGCAAAACATAATGCTGATCTGATGATGGAGTTATGACCTGTTCCATGGAACTTTTAATGATAATATGGGCATCAAATGAAAGGGCTTGATGAACAAAACACAATGCTGATCTGATGATGGAGTCAGGACCTGTTCCCTGGAACTTTACAATGATATGGGTATCAAATGAAAGGGCTTGATGAGCGAAACACAAAGCTGGGTCGGGGTTTACTTTGACTTTGATTCTTGATTTTGACTTTCACTTTGATTCTTGATTCTTGATTTTCAATTTTAGTTTCTCTATTCTCGGATCTCGGATTCTTGCTTTTCGATTTTCGAGTCTCAATTCTTGATTATCGGATCTTGGATATCGGGTTCTTGATTCTTGATTTTGATTCTTGATTTTCAATTTTCGATTATCGATTCTCGGATCTTGTATCTCGGATTCTTAATTCTTGATTTTCAATTTTTTAATTTTTGATTTGTGATTCTTGATTCTTGTTTCTCATTTCTCGATTCTCGGATCTCGGATTTTTATTTTGATTTTTATTTCTTGATTTTGATTTTAAAATTAAAATCAAGATTAAAAATGAAAAATCAAACATCAAAAATCGAAGTCAAAAGTAAATCCTAACCCAGCTTTGTGTTTCGCGCATAAAACCCTTTCATTTGATACCCATATCATTATAAAGTTCCATGGAACAGGTCCTGATTCCATCATCAGATCAGCATTGTGTTTTGCTCATTAAACCCTTTCATTTGATACCCATATCATTATAAAGTTCGATGGAACAGGTCCTGACTCCATCATCAGATCAGCATTGTGTTTCGCTCATCAAACCCTTTCATTTGATACCCATATCATTAAAAAGTTCCATGGAACAGGTCCTGACTCCATCATCAGATCAGCATTGTGTTGCGCTCATCAAGCTCTTTCATTTGATACCCATATCATTAAAAAGTTCCAGGGAACAGGTCCTGACTCCATCATCAGATCAGCATTGTGTTGCGCTCATCAAGCTCTGTCATTTGATACCCATATCATTAAAAAGTTCCAGGGAACAGGTCCTGACTCCATCATCAGATCAGCATTGTGTTGCGCTCATCAAACCCTTTCATTTGATACCCATATCATTAAAAAGTTCCATGGAACAGGTCCTGACTCCATCATCAGATCAGCATTGTGTTGCGCTCATCAAGCCCTTTCATTTGATACCCATATTATTAAAAAGTTCCATGGAGCAGGTCCTGACTCCATCATTAGATCAGCATTGTGTTGCGCTCATCAAGTCCTTTCATTTGATACCCATATCATTAAAAAGTTCCATGAAGCAGGTCCTGACTCCATCATCAAATCAGAATTGTGTTTCGCTCATCAAACCCTTTCATTTGATACTCATATCATTAAAAAGTTCCATGGAACAGGTCCTGACTCCATCATCAGATCAGCATTGTGTTGCGCTCATCAAACCCTTTCATTTGATACCCATATCATTAAAAAGTTCCATGGAACAGGTCCTGACTCCATCATCAGATCAGCATTGTGTTGCGTTCATCAAGCTCTTTCATTTGATACCCATATCATTATAAAGTTCGATGGAACAGGTCCTGACTCCATCATCAGATCAGCATTGTGTTTCGGTCATCAAGCCCTTTCATTTGATACCCATATCATTAAAAAGTTCTAGGGAACAGGTCCTGACTCCATCATCAGATCAGCATTGTGTTGCGCTCGTCAAGCCCTTTAATTTGATACCCATATCATTAAAAAGTTCCATGGAACAGGTCCTGACTCCATCATCAGATCAGCATTGTGTTGCGCTCATCAAGCCCTTTCATTTGATACCCATATTATTAAAAAGTTCCATGGAGCAGGTCCTGACTCCATCATCAGATCAGCATTGTGTTTCGCTCATCAAACCCTTTCATTTGATACCCATATCATTAAAAAGTTCCATGGAACAGGTCCTGACTCCATCATCAGATGAGCTAGCTGTCACCATATTATTTCATTGTAGTCGGAACTTGACTGACATGCTGAGATCCAAGTTTCAACTCAATCGGACTATTTACTGAAGAGTTCTGTTGAAAAGCTCCTGACTCCATCAGATCAGCACAATATGGTTTATGGGACAAAAAAACAAACATTTATTTTTTTGTAATTATTTGTATTCAAAGTGTAACTAACCCGACTTTGTTTTGTGTTATACCTATAGGTACCTACCTAAGTACCTACCCAAAAAAGTATTTTTACTATCTCAAATAAATCAATCACATGAAAATTACCAAAACCGTTTAGTCTAAGAAACGGAGCGCTGTTCATTGGGTGTTAGAATTTAGCAACTTTTGTCCCTCCGAGCGCTGATTTTGTCGAGTGCGAAATTGTATAATGGCTCTTAAATAAATGGCGATGGCCACATCTGAGCGAAGTGACTTTTTTGTATTAAAATCACGCCTTCTCGTAGTACCAGTCAGTGTAGTCATGGCTTAACTGATGGCCATGATGACGCTGTTAACTTTTAACTCTATCTTGTTCTTCATATCTTCAAAAGATTTATTTCATGACCTCTAGACAAAAGCAATAAAACTAATTGAGGCAGAAGTAAACCAGCATCAACAGATTATTTATCTGTGGACTATTTTAGATCATTGGTAGGTCACATAAATCTGTGAGCGAATAGTTCCGAGAATATTGCTAATCGGAACACGTTAATCGTAACGGCAAGTAACAAGATCTAATGCCGGAAATACCGACGCAGTGAATATATGGCTTAGTTACTGAGAATGATGTTATTAGTACCTATTTATAAATGTATTTCAACTAGAGATTTGATCTGCGTTGCCAGCTGGCAATGCAGTCCTTTTCAGTTCGCCTCGATCATGATCAGATGAGCTTTCAATTGATCGTTTTCAATGCCAGGTTCTTAACTAATACCTGTTTGTTAATTTTTTATTGTTAAACTAGAAGGAAAACATTCCTTAACAGAAACTCTACTAAATACATATTTACATAAATTTCAAAGATTTAGTTGATCCAACTTGGTAAGATTGCAAATGATTTACAGTGAACTTAACTAGTTTAAAATTGGAACATAGTTTGATATTTTTGATATACCTAGGTAGGTACTGATTTCATGATTGATCAACATTTCGTAAACTATCGTTGAATATGCAAAGTAAGACGAGAGATGTCAAGTTGTCATGGAGTCCCCTGTCAAAAATGTACGCCCTGTTAATCTCTTCTCTTAAAATACGTGACGAAGCCCTAAATAAAGTAAAAGGTGTGCAGGTATCCCGGTCAACGTCCATCCGTCGACTTTCGCAACATTCGACTGTGCAACGTTTTTCTTGGCCCATTAAGAAGTTGTTTATATTATGTGTTGAGCAGTCGACAGAGCTCAAGTATCTTTACTGCGCGCATATCTTGTCTCTTGCATTTACTTTATTTTTCCAATCATGCTATAACGCTTATCAAAAATAGATATACAGTTTCCCTTCATTTTTTTCCTCCCTGTATAGATTTGATTGCAAAATCACATATTTTATAGATTGGAGGAAATTAAGTAGACTACTTACCTAACTAATCAACGCAATAACCGCGTAGTGGACCGAACGTTATCAGAATTCTTGTTAGAGATGATTTCATAAAGAATTATGGAGTAAAATACTTATGAAACAATAAGGAAATTACGTGAAAGGATAATCTAGGAAAATAAAACAGTACTATGTGTATACGTCAGGATGCAGCTATCATACCAGAATAATTAATGATGCCCGGAACTCAGCAATGACATCCAGGAAAAGTTTTGGAAAAATAGTCGGAGCTCGTATGACAATTAATTGAGAGACACCATTCTATTTTAGACGAATTTTGGTCTTTGCAATCAAGGCAGTTTTTTCGTACAAAAAATCTGAGTTTGGTGTTGTTTCTTTCAGTTTAAGTAAGCTCTGTTACCTATCATCAACTTTCGAATCAATAGAAAATCCGTTGAATTTACAAGATACACACAGGGATTCATACATTTTGTCCAAACAGCAATGTCTTTTCAATGCTACTTTAATAGGTTTTATATTCAACAATACAAATATGGAAAATCAAAAGCTATGAAAACAAGATGGTTTGTAGTTAAACTTTACTAGTTTCTTTGTTTGTAGTTTCGAAGGATCGCCTTCACAAAGTAAATTAATTTTACTACCGAACTACCGTACCGACCTAGGTGTGCAAAAGCTATAAAACTGTTCACCTATCCCGCTTTCCTATGAGATCGTTTGGCTCTAAACTCTATGGACAGACAAATTATTTTGTCTTCTTCTTGTTAGACCTAGGTTCCTCCTAGGTTCACGAAGGATTATTTTTCAAAATCATTTTATTACTGTTACAAGACGTTTAAAAGAAATTTGTACTTACCTACTTTCGACAATTGCATGAGCTGGAAGGTCAACGTGAATTTTTATTTATAACTGATCCGGTGAACTTCACACAATGAATTCGAGAAATCATCAAAACAGCCCACCCTTAGGCACAAAATGTATGAGAAAAGGAATTTTCTTTATAATTTTTTATCTTAATTTTGTTAATGTTTTTACACTGTCTGTTGTTTGATGTTCTGCTATTCAGAGCGGAGACAAATCCAACAAAAAGATCATGAAAATCGGTCCGTTCTTGAGTTTATATGGTGTAAATTAAGCCGCTTTGTTAAGTTAACTTATACATATTTATTTCTATCACACTCTTGCTCGATATACACTTTAGTATTTGATGCAAAGTTGACTAAAAACGTTGTTGATGTAATTAAGACAAAAGCTTCAAGCTTTTGGTCAATTAATCACCAAATACTAAGTATACTCAGCATAAAAATATACTATGAATCAACTTGTCTGTGACTGTACGTCGTACGCAAAGTGATAAGGTTTCCCCTCGTAGTTCCATTAATCTGATTCCCAAGAGCGTATAACTGAAACTCGAGACCAGACAGCGCCTATCTAGCGGTCAACGCGACAGACAAACAATTATTATCGATGCGGTCCCATGGGCACGGCTAGTGGACTAATCTGCTACGCAAATAAGACGTTCCATCATGCATGTATGCTGCAACAGGGTTACCAGAAAACATATTAAGTACCTATCTAAATATCTTTGAATTGAGGAAACGTGATAATGACTAGAAGTTAGTCACACATAATACTTTGTTCAATACGCACCATACTTTTAGATTAGATTTAAGAAGGTGGCAAGGAAAACTAGTTACAAAACCGGGTTTATAGACTAATCCTTTATGGTATAGGTCGCAAAAAAACAAGAGTAGAATGACCGAACTCTTGAGACCTTTCGAATTGATCCCCTGCAATGACATTTAAAAATAATAGACATGTTGCTAGCGCGCACAAAATGCAGGGCGACGACCTAGACGTGTTTGTCACGTGTAGTGAATTACAAAAACAATAAAAATGCTATTGTGTTTTAGTAATATTATTGAATGATCAAGCGAGCTTACCTGAAGCGAAGCTCGATCTTGATTATACCGCCTTCACCGAAGAGAAGATTACTATGTAGTACGTCAGTACTCGCGTGGACAATGTCGCACAGTGTTCAGAGGTAGAAAGAAAGAAAACCGTAGTGCCCCCTCTTTCTATCCTCACGCCGCTCAACTCATTCTTTTTAGAGTAAACCTAGATACATACAGCAACATAGATCTGCAAAGGGAACTCGTTAGGGTAGGGAGGGACCTTGGTTCTCTTCGGTGAAGGCGGTATAATCAAGATCGAGCTTCGCTTCAGGTAAGCTCGCTTGATCATTCAATTATACCGCCTTCACTCTCAGAGAAGATTACTATGTAGATGTTCAGAGAATATATAAGATCGATGTTGCAATAAATTTTTGACGAGCATAAATGGTTAGTGTGAGAAGCCTGCTTACGAGTAAGTAGGTAGCTATATTGATTTTTACAAATAACAACAGAAAAACTAAGATTTAAATGGAAATAGTACATAGGTACTCAGTTTAAATGGATAAAACCTGTAATAAACTACTAGGTAGGTATTTGATTCAACCACAGATCCATTGTAAAAATTGGTAAATACTGCTGATTGTATGGATCAGCCTGCTGTCCTGAAAACATCGATACAAACTCCTGCTATCAGTAATAGAGGCATGCCTCGTGCTGCCAGCTCTAAAATCGTAGTATCGATACCTACCACTATCAGCTAGCGACTGCTTCAGCCAGCATCCGAGGGTCTGGCAAGGTGCTTAAAGTGGGTTAACATAACCCAATCTTCTAAATTTAATCTGATTACCGATGTACCTAATTAATTTACATTTCTCTAAAATATCAACTAGAGGAGGTTTTCACCGACACCGACAGGCGGGCTCATACACACTATAGCATAGCTACTATATTATTATTATTTTTTTTTTTTTTAATTTTGTCTAAAGGATAATAAAACTAATTTAAACGAACTAACGGGTCTTCATCGCGTAATTACTTTAATTTTTTATTATTATTGTTATTGATAATAAAACTCTTCTAATTTATTATTTTTAAATAGAAACTGGACAGATGCTAGACCAAGCCTTTGATCAAATTAGGTAAATTAAAAGAAAGTTGCATTCTGCCACTACCTGAACTTTTAATTTAATTACGTAGATAACGAAATTACCATAGGTAACCATTTATTTAAGATCATCTAGTAATTTAGAATCAATGATCTTTTAGAATCAATGAGCTTGGATTCTCTGGCTAGTTGATGATAATAGTAGTAAAAAAAAATATTATTAATATTATTTTTATTATTACCTATTTACTTATTTAATTATTTTTGGATTTTCTGAAATAATGGGGTCCTTTGATTATTTATCTTAATAATCACAATAGGTACCTACTTGGATCCCAAGTAACATTGTGATGAGAGAAAACTCGGTTTTAATTCTAAAAATACCGCTTAAAACGTTCTATAGTCATAATTTATAATAGACCTACTTATAAGCTTGTTTAAGTTAAAACGGCCCCTAAATCTGCAGTCATTTCTTTTCAATTACATGAGAGTAACAAGAAAAAATCACATTCTCTAAAGCCGTAGGTAGTGTGTTCTAAGTGTGGTTTAACACTAAAACAAATAAAAAAAATTATAGCCGTAGGTAGGTACCTACTAATTTGACCGTCGAATTATGAATAATGTGGTTAGCCTCTAGACTAGACCATCATCTATTTTGTTTTAATACATTAAAAAAAAAATAGCAAATAATTCAAGGTATAATAGCATGAGTCTTTTCGAGAAAAGTTGTGAGAAAATCTGGTAGGTAGTTCCTAAAAAAAATATGTACACCTACACCATTGCTTTAGTACAGCGGGTTAATGAACTTGAAAGAGGAAAGAAGTAGATTTACTAGGGGAAAATAACATCATCTCTGTAACACAGAGTGATCTGCATAGAGGGTACCACGGTTGACACGACCACCATGGTACTCTCACTACATACCAGTTACCTACCACATCAGATATCAACTTTTTAGTGTTTTTCAACTAAATAAAACAGTAGAAGTAGAACTGATATTTAAGTAATATAAGTAATATTTAAGTAAATATTATAAAAGGCAAATAATTTTAATAAGCACTTCGGGTTTATACAAGACGCAAATAAATCTATTTTGTGTCTTATTAAACAGACAGACAATCTCCCTGACTTCTTGAGAATCTAATTCTCACTCCGTATCTATGCATTTAGCCTGATGAAAGATTTAGTTTTTATCTGCTTTCACATTCAGGGAGACAAAAAATTAAAAATTAAAATAATAATAATAGGTACTTATGACGCGAAAATGAACATTGTTTCTTTTTTCGTTCCAATTCCAAAACATGTTAGCTACCTTTTTAAAATATGGATGCACTTCGTCATATTAAAATATATGACAATAAGTAGTGGTATTGTCTACACTAAAAACTTACATACATTTAAAAGCATGTTTACACAGTTTATTGTCTTCTGCACTGCAACTGATTTGAGACTAAAAATCGCCATCAAATTCCAGGTACTTAGTTAAAAAAAATTGTCAACCTCTGTGGTAAAACCATGTAGGTACTTAATTTATTCCAGAATTACAAAAGCTGTGGATGAAGCATCCGTAAAAATATTGTACCTAATCATATTTTTGCGAATAGGATGGACAACTACCAAAGTATTATTTCTCTCTCAAAGTAGTTCCATCTGAACTACGTCTAAGTTATCGTTACTTTTAGACAAAGAAAAATTATTGTAGAATTTTCCATAGAATTCTTGCAAAAAAAACCAGCTGTATGAAATGGACATGCCACGATAGATAACTATAGATAGCTAGATAATAGATATAATAATAGATCCTTGTTATCAGGGACGTAGCTATAGCTTTGTTAAGGGGGGGGTCCAAAGGTTCCAAAATACAAAGATCTTTGTTAAGGGGGGGGTCCAAGGGTTCCAAAATACAAAAATTGACTAGGTTTCCTCCGAACTTAATGGGCTAAGGGGGGGGTCCGGACCCCCTAAACCCCCCCCTTATATACGTCCCTGCTTGTTATCGTTCTAATACTGCAATAAACAAAAGTTCTAATATGTATTACTTATTTAAATTTCAAACTCTTTTTTACATTTAAATACCAAACAGTGTTTAAATATGTTTAAAGAGAATCTACTTATTCGTATCTTCCAAGATTTTTTGTATCTCTAAGTCTGGAAACTGTATAAGTAGTCATGGACATTGAATAATTATAATGACCCATCAGAATCTAGCAAGAAGTCTTTGTTTGGTATAATATATATATTTATATATATATATATTTTACAACCAGTTCTAATTGTATAAGTATATTGCAATTAAGTAGATATAGTTTATTTTTGCATTTGCTAGGCAACCACTAGCTGATTCTTAATCAATAAGTACATAAAGATTCATGTGAAAAATGAAGGGATTTACTATTTCTGTAAAAATTTAAAGACTAAAAAACACAAAGCAAATGCTAGGCGTTGTAAATTCATACATGCTTCATATTGAAAATAAAAAACATAAAAAATATAGTTTATGGTAGGTACTTATTCGTGAACAAAAGTTGATCCAAATGGACCGTATGATACATTCATACAGAATATTTCAAGATGGAGTATGTTCCATTAAATTGTTCATTAATCACTTCATTAATTTAATTTAATTTAATTCAGGATGAACTGACTGCTTCCATCAGCTTTGGCAATAAAGATAATTTCCGAAATAAATTGTTCAGCAGTCAGTTCGCATTTTAACTTAGGCATAGTTGCGATTTCAGTTTTAGAATAAGTACTTACAGCGCGGGTACATTTCAGGAGTTTAGTTATGAAATCCTGTAAAAGATTTTTAATAAGCAGACCCACATCGAGTATAAAATTATCACTCGTAATAAATATGATAGATTTCCATTAGTTTAAAAAATAAATTCAAACGTCCTGCGCGTACCTGCGAGACAGTGGCGGGTAGCGGTGCACTCATCGCTGCTCGCCAGCTGACGGGTGCGGCGCGGGCGCGGTGCAACGAGCGGTGCACGGCGCGGCGCGGCTTTGGGACGGTCGTCTGCCTTGGCCTGCTACTGGCTTGTTATATGACTAGTTGACGTTGAAGTACGTCAGCTTGCCGACTCCCCGTGCTGGTTCTTCACTCCGCGGAACGATGAGCCTCTTCCGTTTAATTTTGTTAGACGAAATCTAAGCTTGAATCGGTTGATTTGTTCCTTTTTCTTGATGCATTGAGTGTCTTTGATAAAAGTATTCTAATGCCGAACTGTTTTCAGCGAAAAGCGATTTAGGTACCGATTTGATCTTGCTTGGTAATCAAGCGCTTAACCCTCAGTTTACATGTCTCGACCGGCCGGCATGGCACCAAACCCCCCCGTTTAGAGTAGAACCCTTAATCAGAGGAAAATTTTTGGAAAAAAATTTATCAAATTATCCTTCGGAAGTCCGCTTATATTTTAGGTGGACCTTGAAGGTTAATTCGCTGCTTATAATATCTCCACTACGTCCGACCTTGAATCGCCGAGTGCTTGCAACAAATCAGGATCTAAAATATCCTATTCGTAATAATATCGATATTGGGGCTTGAGACAATTTCGGGCCTATAGTGTGGGTAAGTAGGTAAGTAAGTACTTACCTTAGTATTACCCTGGATAAAAAGTGAACCAGGGTGACTGATAAATTTGTAAGTAGGTATCATCTTTGTAAAGCTCTAATTTAGGCGAAAAAACCCGTATGAGAATATTAATGTTTTGGCGGTAGAACAAAATATAGGTAATTAAAGCAGACGTTCAAAAAATCACGATGTTTTTCGAAGAGAAAAAAACGCATTTTAATAAACAGAAACCGCCATAACTCTAATTATTCGAAGAATGCAACGAATAAGAAAATTAGCTTTCATTGTTATCGCCAGGCACCTCCCAAGAATTCAAGGGAAAAAATAAATTAAAAAAATTACGATATTTTTCGTCATAATTCTCATAATTCGAAGAATACAACGAATATGGAAATTTATCTTTCATAGTCATCTCCAGGCACATCCCAAGAATTCAAGGGGAAAAATATAAATTTTATCGTTGAATACAACGAAAAAATAGCCTGTGCACAATCAAACCCGCACTCACAAATATGAGTAATTAAATTAGGTAGGTACTAGGTACTATGGTTTGAACCAACCTCGATGAAAGCAACGAGGGTATCCGAAGAATTCAACGGATGATAAAATAAAATGTACCTTGAGTTTGCAGATCGCTTTCTGACCACTTTTTCACATATTTCTTCTTCTTCCGCTTCTTCATTCGCTTCCATCCTCCGATTCCATCCTCCGCTTCCATTCTCCTTGGATTCTTCATGACGACGTTTGTAAATATTTTTATAACTGTGCGAACGCCGTGCGCGCACGAAACAGAATGAGTTGAGCGGCGTGAGGATAGAAAGAGGGGGCACTACGGTTTTCTTTCTTTCTACCTCTGAACACTGTGCGACATTGTCCACGCGAGTACTGACGTACTACATAGTAATCTTCTCTGAGAGTGAAGGCGGTATAATTATGTATAAATGTACTATTCATTCATTTGCGGAACTTGTTAACATAGTGTGCAATATATTGGTATGTACCTATACCAGTGGGAACAGATTTTAAACGTCGTCGGTAACTATGAACGTAACATATCTAGGGTATAATATCATTGATCCCCTGGAATTCTTTATACCTACCTATATATTTTTTTTACTTTCTGCTAAACTTTCAGGTAAGCTTGAAGACTTTTGTCATTTTTGAAAGTCCCACTTAGTCACAAAGGTGATCGATCAGTATAACTTCTGCATATACACCTAGTCTAGAAATAAAGCCCTGTTTGGTCCTAGCCCGGAAGCGAGGCAGCCCTATACAAATCGCGCTATCGTATTGCTATGCATTTCCGCGCGTCACTCCACTGTGTTTAATTTCACTTAGCCACAGATTAGTGACGAGTCAGTAGGCACACTCTTGTTATTCTGGCCTAGATACAGACGAAAGCGGCCCTGCCCATTTATCTGTACAAACTACAAACACTACATCGATTATACAAAACAAACTAGTATTTCTATTGTGGGTGGATTTCATTCATAAATGTATCTTGCTTGCATGTTATTGGAATAATTCGGAAACAACTTGAAACTGTGAATGTATTACTTTTAATATTAATCACTAGACTCATTAAAAATGTTTTCATTAAAGTAGTTTACTAAATTATACAGGAAATAGTTCTATTATTCATAATGTTTCATACAATGTAACGGACTGAGGCTACATCCCAAAGATTCCGCTTAGAGCATTATGCTAAATTATACACTCACGAGAACATAGACGAATCGTTCGAGGAAACACCAGTATCATACATAATCATACATCTATACTAAGTAAACATAGTGTTTATTCCTACGGCCGTCTGTAAACATTCTCAGTTGACTCACTCAGCGTCAGATGTAGATTCCTTAGAAGGCTATCTTCGACATGCGCTAAGAATGTTACATTCAACTTTCTTGTAGCATTGACATTGTGTGAATAATATGCACTTACTTTTTGTAAGCTTAGTTTGTTAGATAAAATGCCAAAATTACACTTTCCTAAACAGTGACGTATAAAATAACTAATAAACAAAAGGCGATGGAAATTAAAAAAATAACTATTGTTCTAAACGACTGTGGGCAAAAATATATGGGCACTTCACCCACGGCCGCCACAGCTCAGACTACTTTTATTTTGAAGGTATCACAGCCTTGTATCTCTGTGCCACTGCGCATCAAATTCTGTCCCGGGGTTCTCTATTTATTTTGAGTCGAATAGGTTTAACTTAAAGAGAGGTTAAAATGGCTGTTACCTCATTTTTGGGCATAATCAAAAATGTATGGACCCACGACCGCCACAGCTTATATATAGCTACTTTTGCTTAGAAGGTATCAAAGCCTTGTTTCTCTGTGCCAATTCGCATCAAATTCTGTCCAAAGGTTCTCTATTTATTTAAGTCGAACAGGTTTAACTTACAAATAAGCTAAAATGATTATGATTAGAGCGATGAAAGTCTCGATTTATTGGGATGTTTTTTATTTCAAAATAATGTGAGGTTTATGAGAAAGTCTCTTAAGTATTTATTTTTCATTTCTCATGTTCGGAAAGTACGCTTGAAGTTACCTGAATAGAGGGATGAAAACAGTACTTTTGCGTCCCTGGGAAGCAATTCTCCCTGGGAAACGATTTTCCCTGCTGACAAAGTATTACATAAATCACATGCTACTATTTGACATTTCTATTGAGCCATGTCGTCTTTGTCAGCTATATTTGACATTTCTATTTACCATAAGATGAAGATCAGGATCACGGAATCAGGATCACGGGATTAGGATCACGTAGGATCAGGTTTACAGGATAAGGATCACGGTATCAGGATTATGCAGGATCATTGGATCCGGATCACGGGATTAGGATCACGCAGGATCAGGATCACAGGATCAGGATCACAGAATCAGAATCACGGGATCACGATTTTAGGATCAGGATCATGGGAATAGGATCACGAAGTCAGGATCACGGGATCTGGATCACAGGATCAGGATCCTGACGCCAGACCGTAGCCAAGTGAGTTATCTGTCATACATTTCAATACGAACTGTTTGGCCACGTGGCCGGCGATGCGGCCATAGCGTCTCAGCGTGTTAATAGCTCTTCGAGTGCCTAAACAGTTTATTCACATCTATCTTAGATGTGAATAACCTGTTTAGGCACTCGAACTATTAGCACCCTCGCTTTGCTCGTGCGCCAAACCATCTCGTGCCTAGGTAGGTTACTTTCAAACCATGTGTAACAATCTCCTATTTACGATGACGTCCTTTGAATCCCTCGCTGAGCTCAGGATTCTAATCTAGAATCCCTCGCTGCGCTCGGGTTTCAACTCTAGCATCCCTCGCTCCGTTCTGTATTCAAAATAGCACTCTCGTCGAAACAAATTATATTTTGCCCCGTTGTCATATAATCTAGTACCTTCTACTCAGGTTAGGTAGGTACAAACATGGATTTATCTAGTGACCCCCGGGATAGATTTTAATGCGTCGATAATAAAAAATGCTTAGTTTTGTTAGGTCTTTCGAGTAATATTAATTACATTGCTGGCGGTGCTGGGTGAAGTTTGCCCACTATCATTTGAATGCAACTATTGGGGGCGTGCTAATTTCGTTCGTTTTCATTTAAATTTAATTGCTTTTGTCTATGCTCTCTATTGTTTTTCTAAAAACTTGACTTTTAATTAGTTTTATGCATTACAAACAATGATAACAAAAGAGTTTTAGATGATGAAAAATCTTAAAAATAACATTTTAGTAGGTACTACTTATAGTAAAAATTCATAAATCCATAATAAAAATACTTCCATAAAATTCCGATACAATTTGTTTGTCTAACTAGTTTGTTTACGATTACGATATGCTACTTACAAGTTTAATAATCAGAATTTTATTGATGTTATCATATCATCGTATATTTACTGATCCCTGTACGGTCTCCAGCAAAAGTAGATTTATTTTTTCATTTTCATTTTCGATGAAAATATGTGTAGGTACTAATAGTACGTAGTACCTACTATTATTCTGTGCTAATAGGAAATTGAAAATGTTATTTTGCTAGCTTTTTACTAACCAAAAACCAAATTATGATAAAAAAATAGATCGATAAGATAACCCTCAAAAATAGTAGAAAATTGTGGCCTTCTGGTAGAGTGATGCACGCAAAAAATACTTGAGTTTTAATAATTGTCAACTGCTGTTGTTGACTGTACGTTAACTATATTGGTTTTATGTTTATGATAAACCCACTACCAGTATTACGGCTTGGATCGATATTTAGGAGCGGCTGTAAGACAATAATGCACTTGACGCCAGTTACACAGCCAATAAACCGATAAAGCCACAGTAAGTACAGGTACAAGATATAAATACCTACTGGCTAACTTAACGTAAGTACCTAATTTGTTGAGTGAGTTTAGGATCCGGGTTTGTCTTTTTACGCCCACAATTACCTACACGTAGTAGTTTGGTCTACAGTCACTAATACAATAATACTACGTACGTAGTCTATGGTGCTACTTTTAAGCCTTAAAATACAAAGAAACAACAGAACTACCAGGTTTTGAATGTTAAAACTACTATTACGTATCGTAACGTACGTTTTTAGTATGATGCGTGTACACGATGGTTTTACTGTTGTTTTTACGACCGGATATAGATTCCAATCTATATTATTTTATTACTCTTCTTCTATATTTGTTCTAGCCCTTACATTGTAGGTACTTTGATGGTCCATGTAGTAATATTGATAGCACCCTATTTCGAATTTGATAGCCTTCAGTTCTTTAAAGCGTAATAATACATTAAAGATATTTTTTTTAAAGTCGTCTCGGACATGATATTCAAAAGGTTTGCGACAATTCTAGGAATGATATATGTATATATACTAAGTTGTGATTTGGAATTCAGCAATATTACTGGAAACCATATTGATTTATAACAGCCTACATCGTCCATGAACAATGATATTTTATCAGTCACGTTTATCGATCTTGGTGTTTTCAAATACCCCTGCGTATATCATTTTGTCTGTGTCTATGCGTAACAACACTGAAAGTATTTGTGATGCTTATCGTATACTTACATGAATATTATATTTAAGACTCTCTTATCGTGTCAATACTTGGTTAATGGTAACCGAAACCGTTGAATCAATTTACATTCATAAGTCGACATCCGACTCTCGACTACCTGATCAGAGTGATCAAACTAATTGATATTCGCGATAAAAGTCACCAATAGTGCTTTTATCCAACCAATCTGTTATTTACGAAAGTATTGGTATGCATTTTATTTGATTATTTTAGTTAAATAGCTTGAAGTGGGCTAAGACTTTGGGCACGTGTGGAAGTTTTATTTGAAAAGAATTTATAGTAAGTTCGTATGAGCAAGTGGCCAACTCTGGTGAAGAATTTGTTGTGAATGGGTTTGATTAATAATTTACGTAGGTATAGGTAATTTTAAGGTCCTATAGGCAAGAGGAGCGTAGGTCGACAAAGGAAAAGATGGGAGGATGACATCAAGAACATAGCGGGAGATAAATGGATGAGTGTTGCCATAGATCGCGAAGAATGGTTCAAATTGGAGGAGGCTTTTACCCAAGAGGGACTACACACCATTAACAAATAATTTTTAATTTCAACTTTCTGTAAAATAAATTTAATTTTAAGTGTAGAACAATAAAGCTTTTGAATTTGAATTTGAAGGTACATTTAAAGATATATTAGGTACCTAGTAGTATGTACTTATTAACTAACATATCAATAACCATTTATCTAGACTCCATCGTTTCATCTACGTGCTACTTAATTTTCTACCTACTTTGTATCAAAGATAAAACTATGTTAACGATTTAGCACTTTCACCTTTGACTCCTAACTCGGTAGGCCCTTGTTGCTCAAATTAGCGTCATAAAACTTTCTAACAGCTATCAGGTAAAGGGCTTGTAAAGTTCTGTCTAATGAGTTATCAGTTTTCCAAGTGTAAAATAAATACCAGGGACTTTAGTGAACAATAAAACACTGGTTTTGAAAGATCGTATTGGATATTGAAATAAGCATTGAAAATACCTACCTTCGAAACACACTGCAAAGGCAGTTTTGACACATTTCAAAAATGACATCAATAACGTGAAATAATTTGGAAATAATGGCCATTCATCACTATTGACAATAGGCCTGTTTCATAATTTTGAAAAATGGTACTACAATGTTCAGAAGTTGCTTCTGATTGCTAACAATAATATATTTCACAATAACTAATGAGATTTACAGAAAAATAAAACTTTTAAGTTTAATATTTAAAATTCACGCCAAAACGCTTCAATATGTCATGGCGTCTCCTGTGACGTCATCATTGTCACAGCCTTATGTAACCAATAGTACAAAGTGATGTTGGTGAACAATTTTCTAAATAAATTCATTTTAATTGTGAATTCCAAAGGATATAAGTGGTGTGTAGTGCCTAAGTGCGACAATAATTCGAAATAGACACCTGAAAAGTTGTATAAAAACGTTTCACGGAACAAAACTATCTGTAAAAAGTGGTTTAGGTACTCTTGCACGGCGGATCTAAAACAAAGAAATATATTATGTAGGTGCTTAGTAAGCCTGCTAAAGGAACAAAGTTATTAACATTATATTTTTTAACAACAAACAACAAATTTAGTTTCCAATATAGCTTATTTTCGAGATTAATACCTAAGTAGAAGGTATGTATGAAAAAATCTTTATTGTGCTTTTAAATTGATTTTATGGAAAAAACTTTTCCTAATATCTATTATAATATGTCTATTTACGCGGAAGCCTTCACATTTCTGAATTCTGCCGAACAAAAATCATTGTTTGTTCTCAGAAACTCTCCCAACATTAGAACATCCACTATAGGCAAATTAGACGAATTTGCCGTGGTAAATCCTGGTTCCACTATTGTATCTTTTGAGAAAACGACGGACGATAAAATAGATATACCTAAATTAAGCACTAAGAACAAATTAAAACCAAAAAACGACTACCTACCAAAACTTGAAGAGTTATGCGATTTGTATGAATGAAGTTTGTTCTGTTCACTGACAGTAACACTCGTGACGTAATTCGCTCTGATTGGTGTTTCATCTATCATGGCGGATAGCCGTATTTTATGGTTTTATTTTATCAAAAATAAAATTAATCTCACTATAATTTCAATAATAAATATGTTTTACGGAATCTGTGAATCTTAGTTCATTAGATTAATGCATTAATTTAGTGATTACGCATTGCAGGAAACACGCCTATTCGCACAAAACAGCAATTCGCTCCTTCAAAATTTATACGAAACCTCATGGATTGACAAACGTCAAACCTGCCATCCGAAAATTATTGTACTTTAATCATGTTGAAGGAGTGTTGAAGTAAATACTATTAATACCTGACGAGACCTTACATTCATCAGAGAGAACTAATAAGTACGTAATTACAATATAAGGTAAAAATAGAGAACATTACTTAGAACGTGTTTTGAAAAAATAGTCTGAGAATATCTTCTAGCTTCTAGTTATGAGAAAGTAGGTACTAACTTAGTAAGTAATCAAAGAGCTGCAAGTTAAATTACCTTAATTGGACGTTAGAAGAAGTTTCCAACGACATTCTTGGCTAGCTCTATCAACACGGATACTTGTCCCTATCTGCATATCAATCTGAAAATAGCCAAGATTTGCATGGGCCTTCAATCAAACCGTCGCGACTGGTTTCAAATAAGGACAAAATGTTACTTGTCACGGATAAACAATACTGTCTACTGAAGCATTACGTGCATGCTTGCGTGCTCGTTACGAAGTCTTATAAACAAAAGTAGTAGTGCAAGAAACAAACTTCATCTATAATGATGGCGATTGAGTTAATTGACTGAACTAACTTACAATGCTGGTAATATGGATGATGAATTCTGGAAAAATAAGCTCTTTAAAAGAGTCTTGTTCAACGGAACTCCTTAGTGAAAAACAATAAAATAACAGTGGTTTAGTTCATTTCACAGTTATAAGCTTGAATGAAAAATGTTTCTCAGCATTTAATATAAGGTGACTGATCAGTGATCACAATAATTAACCATCTTGTAATACTTAATCTTTTTTTTTTAATGCTTTTTAAATACATAATAGGTAGTTTGGTGTGTTTCACATCTATTTGTACAAACTTATACAATGTGGTGGTTATACTACTTTAGTGGAGTGACCTTATTAAAATGACCAGTGGCGAATGCAACGAGTCGAATTATTAATTAAGCCCTTAGAATCAGGTCAGTAGGTAATTACTGTATTATAAAGTGTCACTCTATATGCTCTAGTGTCACTGGCTGACACCAGCTAATTCTAATAATTAACAAGTTTGTATTAGTAGTACTATTTGAAGGCTGGCTTAACCGACATGCGATCATCAGATACATATTCTTACATTTATCTTTTTTAGTAGCTTTTCATCGCTCATTAAAAACTGAAATAAATAAATAAACTAGCCTATCGTTTTTAATTATGACACATAGAAAAGGTGTTGCTTTCTATCGCTGAAACATGTTCAAAAACGTTTCAGTGATTTTTATAGAACGTATTACAAAAAGAACATTTTTTCAGCACTTTATAATATAAACCTAATAATATAAATAAATATTTGGAAAACTAGCAATTTAATGAAATGAAAGATGAGTACTTTTAGACCTAAATATCTGATTAAGAATAAAATAAATACTCAATAGTTAATTTCTCTCATGTAGGTAGAGACTAGGGAGTAGGATAATTTAACGATATAATAATATAATAATAATATAACGATTTTCACGACCCGTACTTAAATAGAGGAATGTACATCAATGCTAAGTATATTGTATCAACGAGATATAAATTGAGATTTTACGAGTATCTTGGAAATGCCATAAATATTCCCTTGAATGTTTTTCATTCTACGTGTCTACGATTGTAATTCATAAGGTACCAGGAAGTTTTAATAATATTTATTTTAGCTTTTACTATTAAGATTAGACTATGTAATAATAATTTTCTCCTCTGTATGCATATGACATTACTTATGACCTCTTCTCTGTAGGTAGAGTCTTCCATATCCATGAGACATCGACACTTGTTTAAATAAGTTAACTATTATGAGGATTTAAAATGTCAACCGTGTATAATATCGTGGATTGAATCTAAGATTATCTAATCTAATTATTATAATCTAATTATTATAATCTGGATTTAATCTTAATTAGTCAAATTGCTTGTTTTGTTAATAATTTACTATGAGATTTCTAAAAGTAGCACTAGTGACAGAAACGGATTAGCATACCAGACCATACAAAAAGTGCGTTTTCACCGAAGTTATGCGAGGAGGCAGTGGTTCGCTAGGAAAGGATACTATTGGTTAGTCAGACACATGAAAATAGTATGAGAGTTATACCTTCATACAGTGAACGCATATATGCGTTCGCTGCCTTCATATCTAGAAAAGTGTTTTAGTAGAGAAACTCATCAGAGCACTAAATGATTATTCACAGTTTCATACGAGTATCAAAAATCAACTGTAGACCAATGTTATCAAACTAAATTGCATGATTTTATAAATACGACGTGACATAAAAAAGTGAGTCTGCAGAATAAAAGACTAGAATCGTAGAAGAAAACATGTTGTGACGTTCCCACATATTACGAAAAAAAGGCAGGAATGTGATGACCGGTAGTGTATCAGCTATCATGCAACTCGTTCGCGTGTAGCAAAAAATAACTATGACCTATTAAATTTAGCACAGAATAAAGTACTTTCAAAAACTAGAAAGGCTAATATTCGCATGTCACCCTTTGTTCAAAGCTATGTGATATCACAGGTACAGAGCGGCTAGGCGTGGAAGGCTGTGTCACGCGACCAAACAGGAGTGCTTTGATTTATGGTCCGAAAAATAATTAAAAGTGTATGTTAGTAATTTTATACAAGGACGCGCCTCTAGTTCGCGAAAATTGTGTGCACAAAAAAAAAAACAGATATTAGCCTAAAAAGCAGTTGTCGCGCTTTATCCATCGTAAGAACACCTGTAGTGCGGTTCAGACTTCCGAAAATGCATCGATGATTTTCTTCGGAAAGTTTCTTCGCTGAAAAAACGTCACATTCCGAATTACGGAATACATTACGAGAAGGTCTGAGGTCACTGTAGAAAACCTATTTTTTGTTTAGTCCACACTGTAATATTCAGCATAGCTCTTCACGTCTACAGTAATAATTGTTTCATTCTTTCGACAACAAATATAAGACGACGTATTATTACACTTTTAAATTATTCCCCTCACGCATTTAAGATTTCCATTAGTCCAAAGAATCGCCTGAAGTTATGAATGAATCATGTGCTTCATGAATTTATGATTTGATATATGAACATATTTCATTTTTTGATCGCATAACTTCGTGCGGATGCTCTAATGTATTTTGTTATAAATAAACAATTTCAAGCGAAAGATAAGTGAGAAGATTGTTTGTATTAGTTCCGGCTGCAACTCTGATGAAAGTACTTTGCTACTTAGAAGCTAAATATAAATGTTAGTATATCAACGAAACATGGTAAGTAAAATAAGAAATTAGAACAAACTTGTGCTTATAGGTCACAAACCAAAAACGTTTATACCATCTGAAGTTTTAAGATAAAACTCAGCGGGAGTATGTTTTTTTCACAAGCCAGTTATATTTTTTTACACAAACCAAATCTCGCTCATACATAATTTACTAAGTTATGACTAACGTAAACGTGTAAGACACATTATGAGACTGATACTACGATTGACATAATCTTATAGTTCTTTTTAAATTAATAACTAGCTTCCACCTACAGCTCCGATCGTGTGGAACCAAAACGACCTTTGACTTTCAGAGTTTGGTGCAATGAAGTTTTCCACACATTGTATATATATATTTATATATTCCATTATATATTCCACACACTCACAAAAAAACCACTTTATTTTGTATCATTGTAGACTTTGAATATTATAATGGCCGCTTAAAATTCCGACCAGTAGCAAACACGAAATGTGTTTTGAATAGAACCGAACATGTCTAAGCTGTTTTTGTTCCCAATAACAGTAACCACATGCCGGACTAGCATTAGTCATTGTCGGCTATAAAAAACGAAATAAAATCAAATATTAGCGTCAATCAGCATGTGCTGTTGATCATCGTGTAGATAGAGAGCTATGAAGTGTCATGATTACTGATACTCCATTGTCTTTCATAGCTTTTATATAACTTTGAGGCGAAGCTGATCGTGTCTGAAATAAAATAATACACTTATCTAAAAAGAAGCTTATATTTATTACTGATATTCTTTTGAACAGTGAAAACTATGTATTTGTATACAACAACATCCAACAGTTCAATACGTAGTATTGATATGAGAATTCCCTGTGTCGTAAGTACCTGGTACCCGGCGAGTATTGTGATACCACAACATGCAGACCCTAAACAAGTTTCAGCTGATCACGCAAACATTTATCCTATATTTTTTCAGAAATACACTGTTCTGGGGTAGGTACTCGAGCAATTTTTGACGGACTGAAAGGTTGAAGGTTGTTGCTGAGGACCGTAAAGTTTGGAGGAAGTGGGGGTAGGCCTTTACCCAGCAGAGGTATACTCATACATAGCTAATAAGAATAATATTGTTCTGAGGGATTTTCATTTACATTTTCTTTGAATTTCAAACTTTATATAATCAACACACAGGTGTGCGTATACGTCACATGTCCAACAAGATGTTTAGCTATTTCACTCCATGTCATTGTCTTTGAAGAATAATACTGTGTGTAATTAAATTAATGTTTCGGTCCCACGTATAAAAGTGGACATACTTGCACGCCCACTAACTCTGATAGTAATTAATACATGCGGTACACAAAACTATTGGGTGTCTTAGAGGAGAAAAAATATCTTGTACAATGTACAACAGTCGTGATGCATCAAATTGATCGAGATCGAAATATTTTATGCACAGACAACAATTATTATTGGAGAAGTGAAACAAACCCAGCGACGAGGGACGAACTCCTTTTTGTGGTTTTTAGCAATGACGTAAAATTATCGCTACACAATTTTTATAAATTAGAATACCATTCTTTTTCAGAAATTATGCTATGGCTGTCCTATGATTAATAAAGTGTGAAGGAATTGCTTAGTCACTTACTCACTTTAACCAAACTAAGGAATACCTACGATCAACCTGCCTGGCATCATTTCGTTTAGAAAGGAGACTGTTTTTAAGTGGTCTATGAACCAATAGCCATACTGCTATGGTATTTCTGTGGGGATACCTCAACTACATCCTTGTGCAAGGGGGCATCAAAATCCAACCCGGCAGTTTTGAGAAAAATAGTACTTTAGAATTCACATTTCTTGCAAAAATGTTTTTATTTTAGAAACGTTTTGAACGGTTATTGTGGTTAGTGTCTGTAAAGTTCGGACTACAATGTAATAATATGGTGACAGCGACCTGATCTGATGATGGAGTCAGGAGCTGTTCAACAGAACTCCTCAATAAATAAGCCGATTGAGTTGAAACTCAGCTTGCCTGTTAAGTTTCAACTACAATGTAATAATATGGTGACAACGAGCTGATCTGATGATGGAGTCAGGAGCTGTTCAACAGAACTCCTCAATAAATAAGCCGATTGAGTTGAAACTCGGCATGCCTGTCAAGTTTCAACTACAATGTAATAATATGGTGACAACGAGCTGATCTGATGATGGAGTCAGGAGCTGTTCAACAGAACTCCTCAATAAATAAGCCGATTGAGTTGAAACTCGGCATGCCTGTCAAGTTTCAACTACAATGTAATAATATGGTAACAACGAGCTGATCTGATGATGGAGTCAGGAGCTTTTCAACAGAACTCCTCAATAAATAAGCCGATTGAGTTGAAACTCGGCATGTTTGTCAAGTTTCAACTACAATGTTATAATATGGTGACAACGAACTGATCTGATCATTGAGTCAGGAGCTGTTCAACAGAACTCCTCAATAAATAGGCCGATTGAGTTGAAACTCGGCATGCCTGTCAAGTTTCAACTACAATGTAATAATATGGTGACAACGCGAAACTGCAACTAATAGGGACTGCAAACTCGAAAACTATAAAAATAATAATGCTAGTGTACTTAAATGAGTAGACAACTACAGAAAAACAGTCGTCTAACATAGACTTTTATAATAGCCTAACTTTTATGATGATGAGAAAACGGGAGCAAAATTGATAATGACAATTGATAGTGATCAGTCATTGTACATGCATGTAAAAAATGTAACAACTGCGAAAGAATTGTGGGAAAAACTACAGCAATTATTTGATGACAACGGCTTTTCGAGAAGAATAAGTCTGCTATGGAATTTAACAAATTAATATTTTTATTATTATTTATTTAATTGAATATAGCAAGAAATGTGAATTTTAAAGTATTATTTTTCTCAAAACTGCCGGGCTAGATTTTGATGCCCCTTTGCACAAAGATGTAGTTGAGGTATCCTCACAAATATACCACTACAGTATCGCTATTGGTTCATAAACCACTTCCAATACAAATGAAACAGTCTCCTATGGGGTTTAACACCAAAAATAACCATAATGGCTTTATACAGCCGTAATAAGACCAACACTGACAAACGTTGCTATTGTCTGGTGGAACAGAACAGAACTCAACACTATAATTAGTATGTGAAGCCCCCAGGAAACTTCTGTGCTTCTGTATTTCAACTCAATCGGCTTATTTATTGAGGAGTTCTGTTGAACAGCTCCTAACTCCATCATCAGATCAGCTCGTTGTCACCATATTATTACATTGTAGTTGAAACTTGACAGACATGCCGAGTTTCAACTCAATCGGCTTATTTATTGAGGAGTTCTGTTGAACAGCTCCTGACTCCATCATTAGATCAGCTCGTTGTCACCATATTATTACATTGTAGTTGAAACTTGACAGACATGCCGAGTTTCAACTCAATTGGCTTATTTATTGAGGAGTTCTGTTGGAAAGCTCCTGAATCCATCATCAGATCAGCTCGTTGTCACCATATTATTACATTGTAGTTAAAACTTGACAGACATGCCGAGTTTCAACTCAATCGGCTTATTTATTGAGGAGTTCTGTTGGACAGCTCCTGACTCCATGATCAGATCAGTTCGTTGTCACCATATTATAACATTGTAGTTGAAACTTGACAGACATGCCGAGTTTCAACTCAATCGGCTTATTTATTGAGGAGTTCTGTTGAAAAGCTCCTGACTCCATCATCAGATCAGCTCGTTGTTACCATATTATTACATTGTAGTTGAAACTTGACAGACATGCCAAGTTTCAACTCAATCGGCTTATTTATTGAGGAGTTCTGTTAAACAGCTCCTGACTTCATCATCAAATTAGCTCGTTGTTACCATATTATTACATTGTAGTTGAAACTTGATAGACATGCCAAGTTTCAACTCAATCGGCTTATTTATTGAGGAGTTCTGTTGAATAGCTCCTGACTCCATCATCAGATCATGTCGCTGTCACCATATTATTACATTGTAGTCCGAATTTTACAGACACTAACCACAATAACCGTTCAAAACGTTTCTAAAATAAAAACATTTTTGCAAGAAATGTGAATTCTAAAGTATTATTTTTCTCAAAACTGCCGGGTTGGATTTTGATGCCCCCTTGCACAAGGATGTAGTTGAGGTATCCCCACAGAAATACCACTACAGTATCGCTATTGGTTCATAGACCACTCCCCATATAAAAAAAAAACAGTCTCCTTTAACATACAGTGCCACAAGTGTAAGTTGGCGGTGGCGATTTGAGGAACTAAAACGGAAAAACGGAAAAAGAGTATTAAGATGCGAAATATCATTATACTATCTTATACAAATACGCAAATGATTAAATCTTTCTTACATATTTTCCCAAATTTCGTGGTATTTTCTGTACAATTAATTATATTTTTTGAACACAGTGGCGCTCAGCCGCGCCAAGTTATACTTGTGGCACTGTACTATAGCTTATAATCAAACTTTGTAATTAACCGGGCCTCACATTATTATTTCTTACTTAAAAATAAGTGCATATTTATTAATTTAGTTATCTACCTACTATAGTGCTTTGCTCATGTTTAATTTGGTCCTAATAGCAAACTGGCGAGTGTAGTAGGAGTTCTGCAGTTGATTTGTTTTTTTTTGTTGTTATATAATTTTTTGTTTTCTTTTTTTTTTGTAGGTACCTACCATTCCGGGTAGGTAGTTACTTATATACGTTCCTGCTTTAAATATATAAGTAAGTTTATTGTATTTATTTTATTTTATTTATATAATTAAGTAATGGATTTAAATGACAGTTTCTTATCGTGCTCTTCTTCCAGCTCGAATGATTATGAAAGTGCATTAAGCGATGACTCTGTGGTAGACTGCCCGACTTTACGAGATCGAATTAGCAGTAAATTGTCTGCAAATGCCAAGCATCTCAATATAATACATATTAATGCTCAAAGCGTTCCTGCGCACTTTTCTGACATTTTGTCCTCTTTTGATCACGAGGTAGTTGATGCTATTCTAATTTCTGAATCTTTTCTTAAGCCCTCTTTACCTTCTAGTCTGTACACGTTGCCAGGTTTTAGTCTAATAAGGAATGATAGACTTGGTAAAGGCTGTGGTGGAGTAGCTATCTATCTACGTGCAGATATACCGTTTAAAGTAATTGACCAGTCACCTGGTCAATATTCCAACTTTGCTGAGCATCTTTTTTTAGAAATTATAGTGAATCATACTAAAGTTTTATTAGGTGTGTATTATCCTCCTTCTAGTAACGTGAACTATTTCTCCTCTCTTGAAACTAAATTAGAACTTTATACATCTCTTTACGACCATAATATTTTGCTAGGTGATTTTAATACATGCCTTCTGAAGAAAGATGCTCGAACCAATAAACTTGAAACATTAATTTCTTCTGTCAATATGCATATCCTTCCCCTCTCTGCTACTCATCATGCTCCTAACTTTACTCCCTCTCTTCTTGATCTTATCCTAGTTTCTGATATAGACCGTGTAGCTACTCATGGGCAGCTAACCGCACCTTTTTCCTATCATGACCTTCTTTTCCTTTCGTATAAAATCCGCTCTCCAAGGCGCAGGCCCAGTTTCCTTACTTTGCGTAGCTATAAAAATATTAATCTTGAGAGCTTGAAAAAGGATGCGGGCAGCATTGACTGGTCTCCGGTTATTGATGCCGATAATATAGATGATAAGGTAGCAAGTTTCATCAAAATCGTCACTGACCTCTATGACATTCATGCTCCGCTGAAACGTGTCAAAGTTAAACACCCTCCTGCACCATGGTTGACTCCGTCTATAAAGAAGTTGATGTCTAAGCGTGATCGCGCAAAACGCATTTACAAAAAATATCCAACAGACGAAAATTTAACTTCCTTTAAGAAGCTACGTAACCGGTGTAGTCGTATGTGTAGAGATGCTAAAAAGCGCCACATTCATGACTCCATCCAAAACTCTAGCCCCTCTCAAATGTGGAAGTTTCTCAATTCGCTGGGGTTGGGTAAAAGAGCAAGTGACTCTCCTGTTTCCTTTGACCTAAATGTTATTAACTCCCATTTCTCTAAATCTCCTCTCTCTCTAGATAATAGGGTCAAACTTGCTACTATAGATAAACTTTCACGTCAGCCTTTGCCCAATAATTGTCCCCCGTTTAGTTTCAGTGCGGTTGCTGAGGATGATATTTTGAGATTCCTGAGTTCCATAGCTACTAAGGCCGTAGGTACGGATGGCATTAGCATTCAAATGTTACAGCTCCTATCCTTCGAGCTCGCTCCTGCATTATCCCACGTTATAAATTTTTCTCTGGAGACGAGTTCTTTCCCTTCATCTTTCAAATCCGCGTATGTCATTCCTCTTCCTAAGATCTCTAATCCCACTGATGTTTCCCATTTTCGTCCAATTTCTATTCTACCTGTCCTTTCAAAGGTCATTGAAAGTACAGTCCAAAAACAATTATCCCTTTTCCTTACTCAGCATAAACTACTTAGCCCTTTTCAATCGGGTTTCCGTCCTGGCCATAGCACTGTTAGTGCTTTGACCAAAGTTTCAGATGATATACGCTGGGCTATGGACAAGGGATTGGTTACGATTTTGGTTTTATTGGATTTCAGCAGCGCATTTAACTCTGTCGACTATGACATTCTCCTTTCTATCCTTTCTTCCTTCAATGTATCCTCCTCAGCAATCTCATGGTTCAAATCCTATCTTTTTGGTCGCTCGCAGTCTGTGCGCTCGGGTGAGTCTTCGTCTGATTGGTGTAGCATTTCGGCAGGCGTCCCTCAGGGTGGTGTCTTGTCTCCCTTACTTTTTTTCAATTTTTATTAACTCGATCACTCAGATTATTTCATGTCACTACCATCTGTACGCTGACGACTTACAAATTTACTGTCACATACGAGCTGATGAGATTATGGAAGGTGTTAACAAAATTAACTCTGAACTTCATAAAATCAATGTCTGGGCGAAAGCTTTTGGTCTGCTTGTTAACCCTTCCAAGTCTCAGGCGGTTATATTTGGAAGTCGGTATATGTTAAATATTGTGAACGACACTCCTCTCCCTTCCGTCCTTTATGCAGATGTGCCTATCGCTTATTCAAATAAAGCAAAGAACTTGGGTGTGATTTTTGACAGCCACCTATCTTGGGTAAGTCATATCAATGAGATTAGCAGAAGGGTTAACTTTTCTTTTCACTCTCTTAAGCGTCTCCAGTGGTTTCTTCCATTTGAGACTAAAGTAACTCTTGCTCAAGCACTTCTGTTACCTCTCATTGACTATGCTGATGTCTGCTTTCTGGATGCCACGGAGGTACTTGTTGACAAGTTGGAACGCTTACAAAACTTGTGTATCCGTTTCATCTTCGGTTTACGCAAATATGATCATGTGTCAGAGTACAGATCCCGTTTGAAGTGGCTCCCTATCCGGCGTCGACGGGATCTGCATGTATTGTCTTTTCTCTATTTTATCCTTAATAATCCTCTATCCCCTCCCTACTTGCGCGAGCGCTTTGATTATCTTGTACCTCGTGGTCAGCCATGCAGGTCAATTAAGTCCCTTCTCCTTATCACCCCCTCCCACACTTCTAGCTGTTATGGTGATTCTTTCACAGTTCACGCTGTGCAGCTGTGGAATTCCCTTCCTCATGCTATCCGCAGTTGTCAAACGCTTAACTTATTTAAATCTAAGTTAAAAGAGCACTATTTGTCATTGTAAATCCTCTTTCCTTTTAAATATTAAAATTTTATTATATGTATTAGAATGAATATATGTATATATTTATATATGTATTAATATAGGTATGTATGTAGGTATATATTAGTATATTATATAGGTACTTATAATTATAATTATAGTATTTTATATGGGTACACATTGCATCCACCTTTGTCAATAGCTTTTCTCTATACTCAAAGGTTTGCTGGTAGAAAACTCTTTTAGGGTTAAGCTCGCCTTTGTACATGTACTTTCTAATGTCTTGTTTGTAAATGTTCTCATGTGTACAATAAAGAATTACAGAATTACAGATCATTCTTTGTCGCTCAATGTTCATACCTTGTGTGTTACGTATAGGTTTTCAACTTTCTTGTGTATTTCGAAGAAGTGTATACTTACATGATTTTGATTTAAGCACGACTAAACACTCATTCGGAGGTTTAAATTTAATTTTATGTGGTTATGATGTCAAATTTACAATTCTGTGGTTGTAAATATGATTGATTTTAAGAGTAAATTTTGTTATTTCTCTAAGAAGTGGTCATAGTGATGACATGCCTACTTTGATTCCATGTTTTCCTCAAAAGAATGACTAATTTACTTATACATAGTTGTTGTGCTCTTCCCCTTATGAACTATTCCATAAAATTATCTGTCGTTGTAATCATACATACAACAAACAAATTATACATTCCCTGTATTTTTCGCTGACATCATAAAACACCATCGGATGTGGAACTACAGGATGATTCACCTTTCTAAAAAAAGCTCCGTGACCGATTGTGAATAAATCATTATCGGTAAAATTATGCACCATTGACGCACTAAATTGACAGGTTGTGAATAGGCATTGATCCCAAAGGTGTATTAGGACAAGGATTGAACAATAGTTACTATTGCAGGATCCCTATTAAAGGTAAGTAAGTACAGGCATTTATTGGAGGCAGCGATCCGCGAAATGAACTGAACGGTGCGCTGGCGCAGCCGCCTGTACGCATTACAATGGCGTGCATGCGTGTGCTTTTCTAAATAGCTGTGAAATTGGAAAATTGGGTGGTCGATTAGGGCAAATGATGTAGACCTTTTGAACTTAATGTACTTTACTAAACACTATTGTACAAATAAAGTAGTCACGCGCATTCCGAACCCATTTATTTCGAAAGAGCTCTTTGAGTAGGTATGCCTTTTTGCTTGGTTGTATGGTTGATTGCCTTTTTTGTCTCATCTCGCTCCTGGGCAAGCTTTTTAATATTAAAGTACAGTTACAAGCAAAATAAGGATGGGCGCGGCTAGGCGGATACCCCAGGCAGTGTGGCCCGCCCAAACAAAATGATTCCTCTTGTGTGGTCAGCGCAATTACCGGTGTTTACCGATAATATTCAGTTCTCATGAAAATTCAATTATAAAACCTGGTACTACAACTTATGAACTTAAAGTACTCATTATTTCATTAATATCGCATCTGAAAGGCTTAATTGAAAATTTCTGGTAGCAAAAATGATGAACAACATGTTGCAATTTTTATTTTATATACTTAATTAAATTCCTTTACCATTTTTCCTTAACTTTGTTATACTTATTACGTTAACTTATCTTAGCTTACTCACAACCAGTCTTCTAAGGCTATTATTTTTTCTTTAAACAGGATGTCTACTTATGTCTAAAAGTTCGCGTATTTATTGAGTTGATTCTAACTAAAGGATAATGATCTCACGTCCCGAACGTTGATCTTTGAATAACAATAGTGCATTACAACTCCAATAAGGAGTCAATTGCCGATCAGATTGATCAATTGATTTATTTTGGTTTTATTGACAACTAATGGGTTAACATTATGAGGAGTTAAATGATGACAACAATATTATTATCTTAGTCTTCGATGAAGATTTACTGACTGTATATTGTGTATACTGATCTATATATTTACTTATGTTATACGTAGGGACCTATTTATGGCAAAGTCAATTTTCGCATTCCGAACCCATTTAGTTTTAAATCAACTGATTCAATAATTCTTGGAACTGGAAGTATAATAAGTAAGTAATTGTAAATGACAATACTTTAAATATGTAGGCTATTGTCAGGAAAATAGATTTTGTAAACCAAAAGTTTCATTGTGTGCAAGTTGTGATAATCCTCGTGACTATTTAAAACTGCTAAACATTGAAATTGATTTTGATAAAGAAATTTTCCTTCTTTTCTTGCTAAACTTGAAAAATATCTTTATTTCTTAGTAATCGTTATCTCAAAGTTGTAAATTCAAAAATGACTCTGTTATGAATCAGTGTGATACATACCCATAAATGTTGAAGTCCAGACAAGGCTCGGCATGTTCTGCGAATCATAACAAATTACTCAATTTACGTTACGAGCCGAGGTGTTACGGCTGACTGCTTGTTTTTACAAGATAATGTTTCAAACAAGAATTTTGCGAAACATGTTTTGACATTTAAATAAGACAAATCTACAACCTGCATGCCTATTAAGATCTGATAAATGTCTACCGCACCTTGGGTATACAATATACATACAGTCCAGTAGGTATGTTTGTATGCCATTTTTTCCTTCTAATTTAAATCACATTGACATTACAGATGAAATAGTAAGTTCGTATGCACTACGGATGAAGTAAAAGGCTCTGAAAAACTACACACTATAGTATATCACTAATACCTAGTCGTATACTACAGTAGAGCCAATTTAATAAATCACGTAAAATTTTCTTTTTTTGTCATTATTACACTTAATAAGTAGGTATTTATCAAAAACTGAAAAAAGTTGTAAACTCTGAAAAATCAAATATTGTGTACCCTCCGTTAAAAGGTTATGTGGTTGAGTTTCGATGAAGTGTCAAAATTTGCTCTACTATATTGACAAGTAGTTGTTTTCTTTCAGAGATAAAATTCAGCGACGCCGACGTTCTGAGCAGTCACAGTTTGGATGGGTAACCGCAAGTGTCATTAACAGCTGTTTCGGAGGGCACGTTAAATTGTTGGTCGTCGGTTTAAAATTGCGGTACCAGAGTCAACCACTCGCTCATTCGAACATACATAGGTACCTAGGTACTTATACTTTGTAACAGTAAGAATTATACTTTGTAACAGTAAGAATAGTTGTTTTCCATTGAATTATGATGTAGATTAATTAGGCGGCTGCACGACCGTCCTCAAGAGCCTCGTCGTGACAGCTTCTAAATGACTGAACACCGTGTGGGCGATACATCACCAAGACGAATGGATCCATTACAAATATCTAAACCTCACACAATAACCAAGATGCAGATAAACTTGCCAACTCGTAGTAAATAATGAACTTCCCAGTTCTGAAGTAACAGGAAAAGGAGACTGAACTGAGAAGTAAATAGATATTTTCACCGAAATAAGAACTTTAGGGTGAAAGAAGTTTGGTCGCTTTTAGTTCGAACTTTTTGGTTTGTTTTGACTGCGAAATTCACTAGTTTTATAAGCACTCGAAGTTCGTTGCCCCCGTGACGTCAGACTGAAGCATCTTATTTCAGGTGGATTTCGATTTGTTTATATTTCTAGTTTTGAGTCTCGTAAACATATGGATTTCGAACGTGTGGATCTCAATTGAGAGCCCCAATTTTTTAACTGTCGTAAACAATTAGTTTCAAAAAGTTTAGCTTTATCTTTATCAACAGCGATTATAGTCGTATTGCTCATTATACGGACTAAAGTGAAGGAAAAAATGTCATTTTTCCTTCAATTTTGACATAAAACGTATCAAAACTAATCAAAATTGAAGGAAAAATGACATTTTTTCCTTCAATTTTAGTCCGTATAATGAGCAATACGACTATAGGGCTGGATTCGACCAAACTGTCATCTTAGGCTTGTTTCACTCTTCAGCGTGTCACCGGTCGCGTCCGACGCGGTCGGTCGAGTTGACCTTTCACAGTTCGGCGTGCGCCAACGTTGAGCTGGACGTGTACAATCATGTAAACAAGTAATAAAAAAAAGTTAATTACAGAACTTATTTCTGTGATAGCATTAAAACAAAAAACGCCGTGTCAGTCCAAAAGGAAAATTAATCATTCATCCTATAACTTCAGCCCATCTGACGTAACGCTGTATTCATATTCACCACAAATACGAGAAGATGCAAAAAAAAATGTTTAATTAGGTAGGTACTTAGGTATATCTAATGTTTAATTAGGTGTTAGGTTCTATTAATTGAATATAGATTTTAAATAATGTTTTTATAAGTATTGGTCATTTTGTAACTAAATTATGAAAGTCAATTGATTTAAAAGAAGTACTTATTTATTTTCAATGATTGTTGGTAAAACAAATTAAATTTCAGTTGATTATTCTGTTAAAATTACTGGTTAACTTTATAATAATTATTTGATATTTTATTATTTGTTTTTCTGTAAAATGACTTTGTAAATTGAAATTGTGTTGTTGGTATTACTGGCACCCGGGCAACACTTCCTGCAAAAAGATGGCGTTGGTAGATCGAAACTCGAAATGACCATTCTGTTGAAGGCGCTTGGAAGAGTTGCACGGGTGCAAGGGTACCAAGTGATACCTACCTACCTATACTTGTAATATAACCACGTGGTTCTGTACTTGATAAAGTTATCCTTAAAATTAAAAGACAGTCGTTTCTTGAACAAGAGGAGTTTTCTTAAGGGGCATCCACACGCTTGCTGTTTGTCACAAACACCGCAAACAGCAAACGAAGTCCCAAACACCAACCACAATCACCCAACACAAACAGCCATCCACATGCTTGGCGAACGTTCATTTCATTCCGAATCGGCAAACATGGCGGACGACGAGCTTGTGGCAGCTATTACTTTCGGGTTGACATATTTTTATTATAAATTAAAGCAAGAGAAAGAAAAAAGGAATGGCTCATTTTGATAAGCCTCCAAAAATGTCAGAATCGTAGGTGCTGACCAATCAGACATTTTTTACGCTTTGCGCGCCAACGAAAAAGTGTAGCAAGTATACGTCCGCCTCCCGCAAGCTCGCGCGCATACTGATCGCTGCCAAACGTGTGGATACGTAGCAAACTGTTTGCCAAACATCCTTTGATCTGGCAAGAGAAACCGACACCGATGCCGAACACTGCCCGACACAAACACAAACAGGCAAACAGCGACAAACACCCATCCACACGTCCGTGTTTGATGTTTGCTGTTGGCTGTTTGCCATTGTTTGTCAAGCGTGTGGATGGGGCTTTACATATCCGAAGTGGTAAGTACACGCCCATTTTATTAAAATATATGTAGTTAACTGTACCTACTCGTACAAATAATGCGTGACATGAAAAATATTTTTTTTTAATTTGCTATGTATGTAGTGATTTCATTGGAAGATCTGTCTGCACGATTCGGTCGGGATTACTCCGAGACTATCCGATTGTGCAGACATTTCAAAAAATTGTGGGTGATGTCATTGTCTTACTTGATTGAATTGCTTTTCGCTTGAACCGGTCGGTATCGAACCGAGATTATCTGGATCTGCGAATACCTTTCAATTATTTGGGACATGAATTACCCGCTAAGCCAAGTGAATTTATTGCATACCTACCTAACCTAATAATATTATATGTGGTGATTTTATTAGAACTACCTTCAAGTCACACTATTACTTCTAGCTTCAAGTCTTTAACTGAATCTTTGTTCATAAAGTAAGTATCGGTAATAGTTTTTAACAGTTTTATAAAAGCCCCACCGAACCTAACCAAATAAGATTTTGTATGGTACAATTCATTACAATTAAATACCGGAGAATGTGAATAAAAAAAAAAAAAAAAAAAAGTGCCCTACCCAGTGCATCCGTACCAGTGTACGTGGGGTATCAAAGGGTAGTCAAATTTTAGTTATTTTTACGATAGGACGCACCGTTTAAGAGTTATGTGCCTATTGTTATGTATTGGTGATTTGTAATTGGGTTTTTTTTTAGAATGCATAGTCAAACCGTTTTGTTTCCGAGTTCCAGAAAATGCCTCACGAGAATGAAGATCCTCGACGTCTACGGACACCTGGACCCCGGAACGAGTCGCACCAAATAGACGAGGGCCCAGGAGGAGGAATACGAGGGCAAGCTGTCGTCAACGCAGCCACCGGCACAGTCGAAGGCGTAGCCGGGGAAGTAGCCGAGGACGCAGTCAAGGACGGCTCAGCCGGAGACAGCCGTGAGGGCAGCCACCAACGGAGGCGCAGCAGTTTTCGTTGACTATCTGGTGAGCACGTTTCATTTTACTTTGACTCGGGGGCTAAATGTTTTCTCGTGAGGAAATGGTTTTAAATCGCTGATAAAGCGATGGTGTTTCGGTTTCGATGGTTAAGCGAAGATACTTTGATTTCACTATTCTTTGATCGATAGGCCAGTACCTATGCCAGTAGGTCATGTACCAGTCGAAGTAAAAAGCAATGATAATCATGATGAGCAAGATTAAGTCTTGGAGTCCTTGCGCTACGCTTCACCAAACAACCATCAGCCGTAGTAAAATCGACCGTACTAGCAGCTTTTCGTAGTCGTAGCCCGTTAGAAATCGGTGTCTCTTGAAGTCTCACCCCGCATCCACACGTTGGGGCCAACGTTGGGGCCAATGCCTCTCCCAACGTATGGAGCCGGCGTCAAGTAGTCAGTGGGTGCGCGATGCGCGGCTAGCTCTAGAGCTTTGAGGTCGGGGTCTGCAGAGACCGTAGCGATCAGCTGGTCGGCTAGGGAAAGCCGTGGTGATGGGAGTGGATACGCGATGTTTCTGTGTTTTGTTTTGTATTAACTGGATTAGAAAAAAATACAAAAACATTTATTTTGTTTCAAAAGGTACAGTGCTTCCGCAACACAATTTAACGTAGTTTAAACAAGGTAGGTAGATATAGGCTAAGGTTGACAGTAGATATATAGTCAAATCATGTAGTTATGTAGTAGCCCCACACTAGGATACCCTGTGTCGTGGGTGGCTAGGTGCTTCCGAGGGTATCAGATAATTAAAGGTTATAAGCTAGGTGTTAGGTAGGTACATTTTTCAATTTAGTATTAAGCGGACTTTAACTTTAACTTCATAAGTACGTATCTAATAGTAATTTAAAACTTATTAGAATTATAAATTATAGCTATTTTTACTGTTGGAGGGTAGGTCAGGTTCACAGAAAGGAATGTGAATTGTAGCCGTTGTGTGCGAGAGTGGTTCTATGATGATTTTGTGTGTATTGTGTAGCACTTCGTGTACGCTGTAGTTTTTATGCAGTGTTGCGTTGTGTGCGTAATGTGATGTTAGGTGGGGGATACAATGAGTTGAGTTTTAAAGGGTTATTTAAATGTGTTTATTTTTTATCCAAATAGTTTGTATTTAGGGTGGTATGCTATTTAAATGAGGTTATTTAAGTAAGTATCCTATTTAGTTAGTATATAGCATGCATAATTTATTTGAAAATAGGCATGCAAATTAATTAAGTAATCAAATGAAGTATGCAAGCACAAATATATTTAGTTTATGCATTGAGTAGGTACGCACAAATGTATCTAGTTTTACGTAGGTAGGTATATTTATTCTAAATGCATGCAAAACGAAAACCGTGCAATCACAAAGGTAGATGATTATTATTGTATTTTTTTGGATTTGTGATAAAACGAATGGTACGTGGCTCTGGCAGATTATTGTTTCTTTAAAGTTGCAACCACATGTTGGGCCAACCTAGGCCAGCTTAGGCGAGTGCGAACGAGATCGATAGAGGCAATGCGGCCCTGGGCCATCTTGTGGTTGAGCCCTAAGATTATTCTGTTGGCTAATTTTAAATGTGATTTTGTTTCAATCGTACCTACCAACTGGATTAGATGGTAAATGAGTAAACGATAGAGTTAAAAAGTTTATTTATTTTAAAAACGTTGATCACAATCATAAAGGTAGCGTACTTAGTGAGTCAGGAAGAGCCGAGTGAGCAAATTTCTTGAAGAAATTGCAATTTATTGAAGGGCGAAGATAATTATTGTGGTAGATTACTAAAAAAAATGTTGAGTTCGACAACCTGAGTTTAGAAATAACTAGTTTGTGAAAAATGTCTGAAGGTTGTGGTACAAAATTTAATGATCGATGAGACTGTTGAGTCTAGAGAAGGTCAACATAGTGCTTAGTGGTGCTCGATGAAGGCGTGTTCCGTGTGTAACGCTCGATGGAGGCGTTGGTGGCATGATGTCGTAGCGTTTGGTGACTCTCACGCTGTAGTTCAGTGGACATTGAGATCTTCTAAGCAATGTGATGATATTGATGATGAAGTCATAGTTCTAGCGAGAAATTGTTTTGATGTTGTAAAACCACCTTCAGTCATTTCGCACTTGTGAATTTATTTATCGATCGAGCGAGCGAAGCGAGCGAAGATCTTAGTGGCAAGTTAGGCGATTTTGCTTTGTATGTTTGTATGTTTGTATGTTTGTATGTTTGTATATTTGTATGTTTCATTTTTATGTTCTCGCATAACTATCGAACCGCTTATCCAATCTGTATGAAACTTGATAGGTCAATAGGTTGTGCTATGGAAATTTGCTGTGGAGCGTATGAGCGTAATCGATGAAGGGGTTGTAAAGATATGGGGTTCCCAAGGGGGTAAATTTTTTTCAAAGGTACCCAAATATATTGAGTGGGGTGTCATATGAAAGTACTCAATTTATACATTCCAAAATGGTTTTTAGTTTTCTTCTAGGTTCTATAGTTTTTGAAATACAGAGAAAAATAAAAATGATGAAAACCAATTAACGGATGTATGGAAAGAGCTCCCGTTTCATAGAGTTTCGATGTATTCGTAGGTCTGGTTATCAGACAAAGAGTGTGGCATCGTTGTGGTTTGGTTTGCAATGATTTTAGTTGCTTCTTGATATTTTTTCTTGAGATTGAAAATAAAAGCCGTGTTGGCCGAGTGGAAGAGTGCTCGATTTTCGATTCATAGGTCGTAAGTTCGAACCCTGGCCGTGCTCATCAATGGATTTTTCGATTAGAAAAATTTAAATGCGCATTAACACGAGCTCTAAACGGTGAAAGAAAACATCGTGAGGAAACCAGTTAACGTTCTAATAGCGGCGATGGGCTTGCAACCTGTCACGTATGCAAATGCTAACTCCTGCAAATAGTGGGCTGGGCATGTACCAAAATTATAGAGGGAGACGGAGGGGGACGGGGAGGGGTAGGGGGAGGGGGAGGGGGTGGGGAAGGGGAGGGGAGGGGGAGGGGAGGGGAGGGGAGGGGGAGGGAGGGGGAGGGGAGGGGAGGGGGAGGGAGGGGGAGGAAATTGATTTTCTCATACATTTTGTATTGAACTGCTATTTTAATAATTTCTCGAACTAAGAGGCCTTCCCTGAGGCGCGGTACGAAGTTCGCGGGGTCAACTATTGAATATAAACACGACACGACTTAATGTATTGCATGCATGCCTATAATCTTTACCATACTGAGGTAGCGCATTAGATATCATTGTGTGGTAAACACTAGAAGGAGCACTTAACGTAGGTATAGGGGTAGTCAGAAACAAGTCCAAATCTAGGCTATCAACACAACGGTGCGCGAGATCTCAGTTCGGGGCGAACTACTAGTTTATTTCTCAATACATCTATTATAACAGGTTGCCCCTAATGCAATAGCGTAGTCATTCTTATTCTTAATTCACACAAATAAAATCGAAAATAATAAAAACAATAAATCCATATAAAAATACAATTAATTACCATAACATTTATTTATTTATTTATACAAAAACACAAATGGACTTACAGAAAGGTCCAAGTCGTCCAAATGTTATAATAAATCACTTATGTTAGATACATTTAGAAATAATAATAATAATAATAATACAAACAGTGTGGCCTTTACGAATTCGGTCAGAGAACAGTGAAAAATATCAATATTTTCTGCAACTTTATTGAGTGTGTGCAAGGTGCGCGTCAATGGCGCTTTGCCCAACAGATTCGTTCTTCCGCTAGACACCGCGAACAGCTGTGGTCTCCTACGCCTGTGCACATACTCGTGCGGCACGTTCAGCCTCATTTCAGAATTGTTATGTTTAGTTAAACCTAACGTTGTCAGTAATTAATCCTCCCTCGATATGCAACAGTAGCGATGCGTAATGATTTGTGGAGTTCTTAGCGTTAGAAGCTCCAATTCGTGTTTGATGTTTTAACATTACTGACTCTTTGTATATGGCGGTTTAACTCAGAGTTTAAATTTCTTGTTACTGCTAGTAATTGGCGATTTTGTCGCCTTGTTTGTCTTAGTATGACGTTACTATTAGAAGAGAAGTTAATTGAGTTGAGTTTACTTTTGATAACGTTACTTTTTAATGCGAAAAATTTCTAAAAGTTTTTATGACCTTCATGGTCAGGTATGGCTGAGACATGTTACTGTGAAGAGTTTTTCTTCTGTTTCAGAAAATTCACGCGAAGACGCGTGACTTGTCAGAAAGGCCGTGTCGGAGTTGGAGCTGGAAAAGATAGCTAATCAAGCGTGCAACAAATCAGTTTGCTGTTGTTTTTGACCATATCGAGCCATCCAGACTGCGCGCCCAGGACCCTCTCCCCGACATATAAAATAGCAGTCTTATCAGCCTGTTGAGAACGCATGCTCGGATGTTTATTCAACTTTATTCGGAACTTTGCTCAGAATGCACTACATTTAGCACATTTTTTTTAATAGGCTAAAGATAGTAAGGTGAGGAGCAAGATATGCAAAAGCAACATTTTGACATGACTTCTCGCATTCAAATATTCAGAGGGAGAGAGAGTTAGTTCAGGCCGCCTACCATGAGCTTTATATGCGATCCAGTTTGGGTCCTAAACTAAACTGCTTCACTTGACGTATGCTATAAATATCAGAACCTAAACATGACCTAAACTGAATTGTATTGTATTGTATTGTATTTATTTATTTAAAACACACGAGTTGGGCTTACAGATTCGACCAAAGCGCCCAAAACGTATCTTTTTAGTCATGTCATTGTAAATAATAATAAGTCACAATAATTCATTAATTAAGAAAAATAATATTGGTACATTTAAAATAATCATTACAATAATAATATCTAAAACTAAGACAAAGATGAGAGGTAAACTAGCTGCCAGGACATTACGGGCCTGGCTAGTTTATCTCAACTAAGACAAAGATGAGAGGTAAACTAGCTGCCAGGACATTACGGGCCTGGCTAGTTTATCTCAACTAAGACAAAGATGAGAGGTAAACTAGCTGCCAGGACATTACGGGCCTGGCTAGTTTATCTCAACTAAGACAAAGATGAGAGGTAAACTAGCTGCCAGGACATTACGGGCCTGGCTAGTTTATCTCAACTAAGACAAAGATGAGAGGTAAACTAGCTGCCAGGACATTACGGGCCTGGCTAGTTTATCTCAACTAAGACAAAGATGAGAGGTAAACTAGCTGCCAGGACATTACGGGCCTGGCTAGTTTATCTCAACTAAGACAAAGATGAGAGGTAAACTAGCTGCCAGGACAATACGGGCCTGGCTAGTTTATCTCAACTAAGACAAAGATGAGAGGTAAACTAGCTGCCAGGACATTGCGGACCTGGCTAGTTTATCTTATAATGCGCAAATACCCACTCGGTTTTCAGGACATACACGTTGTATGGGCCAGGTCGGGTTGGTATCTTCCGAATAATTTTTATTGTGAAAATAGGTACTCTGCATCCAGTGTAGCCAACACCACAGTTTTAACTGTAGAATCACAGTGTTTTGGAAATGTTTTCACAGTTTTCAGTTTGCTGGCGTCGACTAAGTAGTTAAACACGAGCAAAAAAAAATGTATTGATTCTTGGCAATTCACAGTCTTCTACAGTTTTTGTTAAGCATTTTCGTAGTTTTTCACGAAGCTGGGGTTGGCAACACTGTCTGCATAGTTATCAAAATGTATATTCTAAACTTATCAAAAATAGAATCAAATCGATATTAATCAAAATTATATAAGTACCTACAGGTACAATCTATAATCAAAATGTAGAAATAGGTTATGGTTAATGATAGGTACTACAACATAGAGCCATTACATGTTGTGATGCTCAATTGTAAAATTTCAACAATGGGATTTCAGACATAGTTAAGACCGTCTGATTGGGATTTCGGACATAGTTTAAGACCGTCTGATTGGGATTTCAGACATAGTTTAAGACCGTCTGAATGGGATTTCAGAGCGTCTGAATGGGATTTCAGACATAGTTTAAGACCGTCTGAATGGGATTTCAGAGCGTCTGAATGGGATTTCAGACATAGTTTAAGACCGTCTGATTGGGATTTCGGACATAGTTTAAGACCGTCTGAATGGGATTTCAGAGCGTCTGAATGGGATTTCAGACATAGTTTAAGACCGTCTGATTGGGATTTCGGACATAGTTTAAGACCGAGTGTTAGGTTAGAGATACTGTCTGATTGGGATTTCAGACATAGTTTAAGACCGAGTGCTATGTTAAGTGTTCACTTGAAACGTGTATGGGGACATACACGTCGTCAGGATGGACGAGTGTTAGGTTCTATTAATTGAATATAGATTTTAAATAATGTTTTTATAAGTATTGGTCATTTTGTAACTAAATTATGAAAGTCAATTGATTTAAAAGAAGTACTTATTTATTTTCAATGATTGTTGGTAAAACAAATTAAATTTCAGTTGATTATTCTGTTAAAATTACTGGTTAACTTTATAATAATTATTTGATATTTTATTATTTGTTTTTCTGTAAAATGACTTTGTAAATTGAAATTGTGTTGTTGGTATTACTGGCACCCGGGCAACACTTCCTGCAAAAAGATGGCGTTGGTAGATCGAAACTCGAAATGACCATTCTGTTGAAGGCGCTTGGAAGAGTTGCACGGGTGCAAGGGTACCAAGTGATACCTACCTACCTATACTTGTAATATAACCACGTGGTTCTGTACTTGATAAAGTTATCCTTAAAATTAAAAGACAGTCGTTTCTTGAACAAGAGGAGTTTTCTTACATAAGGTAAGTACTTATGTTAGGTACCTCTCTACTTCAGAATAAAGAAAAAGAAAATCTGTTTGCGTCCCTGTCAACATTTTCAAATAACTTTTTATTCATTTTTAAAGTAAGTACACACACATCATTATATTTTTATCACTAAAAAGATAGAAAAACAGAGTAGGTAACGAATTCTGATATACCTACCTAGTTATACGACAGTTAAGGTGTAGGTAGGTACTATAACATTAACACTACCTATAACTTTTTCATTAACTAATTCCATCCAACAACTCTGTTTTTATACAACAGGTTTTGTAAATCTCAAATAGCAGGCATTTTTTTTACTTCTCCTAACAACACTCGTCATGACTGTACGCAAAACGCACACGCGCACGCCCTACAGTGAAAGCTCACGTGGCAACACTGGCCCGCGCGCCACCCGGCACACGCGGGGCGCGCGGGCTCCGGTCAGCCTTTTGCTCCGGTCCGGCGTCTCGAAAAACGCGACCGGCCGCGCGCGACAGAGTGAAAGCCGCCATTCACTCCCATGCTACTTGCGTCGGTCGCGCTCGCACGCGACCGACCGCACGCGACAGAGTGAAAGGGGCCTTACTCCCAGAGTAGTTATTCCGTTAGCCGACAGAATTCGAAATACAATTGTTTAGAAAGCGCAACCGAACATTATTAGGTGCATTCAAATTATCCTGGTTAAGTATAAGGTGTCAACTTTACAATGTCAAAATATTCAAACAAACAGCAGTTTAATCTGTGGTTTAATCTCAAGGTAAAACTTAATCCAGTTTGGTAAAATCCAGCCTAAGCAATTTAAGTACTTAGGTAGGTACCTACTTAATAAAATCTGTCTTACCCCGTTACATATTCATAATTGATTAAGATTTAGAGGCTTTCTAGAGTTAGGTAATATGGCTGCTAAATCTGTTGCCATCTCTTTTCATATACATAAGAGTGACAAGAAAAAATATTAAGTAAGTATTTTACAAAAGAATAAAGCATTTCCAGACTTGACAAAAATATTATGAAAAATGCTTTTAAGAAATTGCAAATCCTTAGTTATTGTTGTACTGTTGTGACTTTGAATTACAAAGTTAATGGTCCTGTGTTCTGTATCTTTTTCCTTTCGTACACACTATATACCTACAGGAAGCATATTATTATCATGAAGAGATCTAAAGACTCGAAGATACATCACATCTTTAAACTCAAAGGCAACTCAAACAAAATTAATATCCGTACTTAGATCTTGTGTGTTCAGTGTCAAACACTCTCACGCTGCAAGTACCTATTGTAACGGATAAATATTTAAATTAGCTGATATAAATAAACAATATAAACTAGTAACTCGACACCAAGGAACTCATAAATGCGTCTTTCATCCCGTATGCCTTATTATGGAGTTCATAACATAAAGCGATGGGTGTTCGAGTAAAAAACAGTAAACCGACAGCGGATGTGGACGAGTCTGGGTTTTGAGGGCAACTATTTGATGCTACCGTAATCTGATATTTAAGCTGTTTCAATAGCCAGAGGCTGTATTTAGCTAATTAAAATACTTATGTTCGAACGAAGATGAAGTGATGATGGTCTTGAGCTAAACTTGAGCGTTACCTACACTTTAAATCGAAGAAAAAAATAATCTTTAATTTAAAAATGGTGAATTACTATACTTATCTGTTTTTGCCACTAAATAGGTACTTTGCTTACATACATTTGATAATAGGCATAATCAGTTCAAGTATCGAACTCAAGGCAAGTTTATTATCTACAGTTTTAATGTTATCTTTACAGTTACAAAAAAGTACAAGACATTTCATGAAGAAAATTAATATAATGAGAAAATTAAGATGATTATCTAACTACATCCTGTATCTGATCCACTTGAACAGCACACTGTAGATAAGATATGCTTGTGCATTTAATCTAAACCTTATTTTAAAGGGAGAAGGTTCTTTCTGTAGTAATTTATTTACTGCTTTGATGGACCTACAAATAACATACAGTGTGGACATGATTGCTACAATTATGCTGTTTACACACAAGATTGAATCTCCCGATCTGAGTTATTATTATTAAATTTAAATCAATTATTATAATTATATTTGTGGAGCCATAACGCAAGACACACGTAGGCGTCGGCTATTTCTATAATTAATCGCTGTATGATATGCAGTAAAACACTTTAGATTAAAATAGAAGGGCTAATCTATGAGTACACCCACAAAATGTTCTCGTCAATCTCGACTTGAGTAATGCGATGTTGTTAAACAGTTATAAAACGTTTTCTTAATAGCTACTTATAGACTTTTATCAAATTTAAAATGATATTCGGGAAAGAATGTAATTTTATTATTATTTTTAAGGCTTGTTTCACCAGTTTCGAGTAAAGTATTGATTAGTTACAAGTAAAAATACGGATGCAGTCAAAAGTTTGGTATCGTTCCCCAGACAAAACTTTCATAACCATGAATGTTCCTTGAAATATCTTAACTAAATCTACGAAAGTTCAATCTTTCCACTTGGAACAAAATGATAATGAATCATACATAAATGCTAACTAATTTAGTACACTGTCTATTAAAGGCCAAGTTAATTAGACGGTTATAAACTGTGGGCCATTAGCCAAATTACCTGCAAGCGTGAAATCAAAGAAGAGGCTAACTAATTGCTTAGGAAAATGGATGATGGATTTGTGTTCAAGTTAAAATATTTTTTCAGGTATTGGGAGCTACTACCTACTTATGGATGATTCGCAAGAAGCGGTCCGAAAAACGGTACCCCATTTTCGCAATTTTTTTTTTTGGTTATTTAAAAAAAAAAAATAACATACCTAATCAAGCACTCAAAGACATGCATTTTAATGTTAGCGGCCCTCAATTTGATAAAGCCGTTTTGAAGTTTTAGTGGTTTAAATATATTCGTGCCCATTGAAATTAGGTTTGGTCCAAAGAAATTAGAAAAATGCCAAAGAAATTAGCAAAATGCCAAAGAAATTAGCAAAATGCCAAAGAAATTAGGAAAATGCCAAAGAAATTAGCGACAAAGAAATTAGTTTTTATCGCGGACACATTTGTTTGCTTTGTAAAACAGTAACGTGGAGTTAAAATAACATGAAATTTGATTCACCACTACCTAATAGTATCTATATCAACGTTAACGTTATAAAAAGTGTCAATTTATATTTCATTATTGCGTAATAAGCGATTGAATGCAGATAGGGGGTGTCGCGGACACACCAGAGAACTTAGATTTCACGACTTTAGAAATTAATTACAGCTTTCCTATGTATATAATTGAGGATATTACTAGTGCCATAATAGCGTACTCGTATACTATTTCCAAATAAAAATACAGCAATACTGAAACTGGTCATTTTAATAGGTTCGCAAGGCCGGACATGCCAAAAACACGAGTCCTGCGAAACACCCTTATCCTGTATCTGATCCACTTGAACATTACACTGTAGATAAGATATGCTTGTGCATTTAATCTAAACCTTATTTTAAAGGAAGAAGGTTCTTTCTGTAGTAATTTATTTACTGCTTTGAAGAGTTATTTTTTTCTTTTTTTACCAGCAATATCACTGAGTTTACTCCAACTCGTTGATTGTAGTAATAAACGTAATCTTATTATTACAATTGATCTTATTAATACAATTATTTTCATGAATAATATGAACATAAACTATAAATGACTTGTTTTAAAAAATAGTACCATCAGAGCACATAGCAATATGACTGCCTCAACAGTGAAAACAGATCACTTGCATCACTTGTAGGTATCGTTGAATTAAGTTACAGAATTCTGTTTCAATTAATTATGTTACATTATGTATTTTTACTCTATTTTGCTTATAAATTGTCTGTTTGTTACAGGTAAGTTCAAGTTTACTATTTCAAGATTTCAACACGTGTCAAAGGTACGTCTAAGCAGGGACATAATGTGGAGAATGTGCGTAGGCGAGCAGTTTTCTACCATGTTTATGTGCTGGTAAAACGCGTTGCTTCGACCATTGGGGAGCCATACTGATTTAAAAATTATGTTTTGAACTTTGAATGAGAAAGTTTTTTTTTTAATTGGACGCCAGTGAATTTAATTTAAACAAAATGTCACAAACTTACCTACTTATGGAGACATTAGTCTATATGTGTATTATAGTCGTGTGAATGAAGACGTGCTTTTTGAGAAATAGAGACACATCAAATACCTACCCTTTACTTTAAACTTGATATAAGATCGGGTTCCTAGTTAGTTAAAAGAAACTCTATTTAAACACCTATGTATATTCATCTAACATTAAAAACTGCAAGATTAATAACTAAAACATAGGATTTAACATGGTGGTACTTTCCTTAGGTACTGTTTTGAGTTGATGACTGAAACTTGATTACTATTTCGATTAGGTTTCTAAGAGGCCATCTCGCTCCATCCAGAGCTTTATGCTGCATCATCGGCGCCGCATTTCCCGAAGTCGGCTAATACAAACGTAATGGGATATGTAAATGAGATACCCGCTGTGAACAATGTCACATTACTGTACTAGATGTATTGCTGGGCGGATGAAGCCGTTGTTTTCTCCTGTCTGGTCGAATACAACAAGTCATTTATTAATCAGTAATGGTTTTTTAAGAAGCTATTCGTTGCGACTACCCGAAAATAAAAAGTCAATATCCACTTATATTATCCAGTACGATTTGTATCCTCCGGCGTAGCTTGCTACACGTTTTTGACAGATCAAGACGTCTTGATAGATCTTTTCTGAAGCAGCAGTCACAATTTAGAAGTACTCTATGGCGTTTACAGCTGAGCTTACGGACGTGCTTTTAAAGTAGCCTGGCGTAACGTCAAGTAAATAAAAAATTAATTAAAAAAGAAAGAAGGTGGTCAACTCTGGTGACGGCGCGGCTTAAAAACTCTGTCATCAGAACTTACTTACTTTTTTGAATTCCAAACCTGGATAAAGACAGATCAGATTTCTGTTTAGCACTAGTAAAGGCTCATGTGATCTTGTTTAACAGAAAATCTTGGACGAACATGGCAAAAAAAATCCAATCGCGGGCCAATATCCCTCAATCGCATTCTTTTATGGCTCTTATTGATATTCCGTGCAAACGGGCGTGACTTGGGATCGGTGAGAACGAACCCATAAACGTCCCGGTCCCTTTACGAGTTCTCGTTATTCAGACCGGCTGCGTTTCGCGACGGAACCTGTATCGCCAGCTAATGGAATAAACTCTGGAGTGAGACCATCATCATAATCCAAATAACCCGCTACCTGGTCTACCTTAGTCATTAAAAGTGCCACTTTGTTCATAGTCGGTAAACTTCTTTCGATAAATGATGCTAATTTTCAAAGTTTTCAAATCTTTTCAATGTGCATCATCATCATAATCCCAGCCAAGTATCCCTAACGGCCCACTGCCATTTTCAATAACATGATAATATAAAATGGCTAAAGAGTCATGTAAAATTTTCTTCGTTTTTTTGATCTTTGACTAAAGTCCTAGAGAAAGAATTTACTCTAAACAAAATGCTCCTGTGCCAGCAACTGCTCAATGCTTCTGGTTAGTGTAAACCACAGAATAGACTTCTGTACCACAGAGCGGTTACTTCATCCTCTCAAGTGGTAAGATTAAATTACTTAAAAGCTACTGAGATTAGAACTATTTAAGGTGTTAGTCTAATCTCAAGTGCACGAGTCTGCTACCAGTTGAAGTGTTTCCGGTTGAGTGCTGAAATGGTTGTAATAACTTGTCCATTCTTTAAGTTAAGGACCAGCGGGGCTAAAAAGGTCGTTTTAGCAGAATCACAATAGGAATTGCACTATATGCCGTCTCTTTTCATTGACTGAGAGTGACAAGAACGGCATATATTGCAATTCCTATTGAGATTCTTGCTATAGCGGCCATTTTAGCCCAGGTGGTTAACTTCGAATGAATTTAATGAAACATTGTCATCATCATACGAATAATGAATTAATGATTGAATGTTTTTAAATACTCGTAATTAAATATTTGCAAAGTTTAACGGGGCTTTAAATATTTGTAACGGGGCTGTGTTTTGTTATCATGGAACTGGTTCTGCTAGTTTATGCTTGAGTGTTACTTAATCAATTTGGAGTTGGTTAATTACTGCTAAATATGTTTCTTCTCTAGTATGTTTTTCTATAAAGTTCTGGAACCATAGGAATCTTTGCATACTATCTAGGACAAAAAGTCGAAGCTCTGAGTTAAATATTTCCATTTCTGCAAATATTTTTGATTTATCAACATCATAATAGAAATATTTTGATATCTTATGAATATGAAGCAAAAAGCTATAAAGTCATGGTCAAGTAGGTATCTTACCTTGACCCGATCTGCTTATTATAGTGACTCAACGATAGCGTCGAGTGTCCTACTGTTTAATTGAAAATCAATGAATTTCTAAATTATTACACAGATTTCATCCTTCTCGATAATAACTATCATAAGTTTAATTTAATTCCCACGGGACAGTAGCATTCAATTCTTATTTCTTTTAGGGATTATCCAAAATGGTGTGAAATGAGTATAGACCACCCACTTCGGAGTTTCGAGATAGTTTCCGAGTTCCCAGACGGACTAAACAAAAGCGCTGTGTGCTGTTGTGATTAGAGTCGAATGTTTGTCTGTTCGTCACTATTCATATCCGGCTAAATGTATACTATAGGCAGAGCTGTAACCCTATAAATGAAACAAGTGGTGTACGGACACTTTTAAATCCATAAACAATCTATTCTATTTGAAGTTCATTCAACTTTGTCTCAAATTATGAATATCATTTCCCAAACATTCCTCACTAATTCCTCAAGAATGTGTTACCATAAAACAAGGTGCTAAACAAGCACCCCATGTGCCCCATATGCGTTTCCGTGACTCATCTGTGGCAATAATGAGAGTAATTGCCCCTTGTTACGTAGTGAAGAGCACAATTGCTTTAAAAAATAACTTTATTTTGAATTAGACTAAGATTTACATAGAATATACGAGATGTGTTGAGTTTGAATTGTGAAATAGAATTGATTGACTTATTCTAATACATTTGGTTTATATACAAAAGGAACGTGGGATAATTACACAGAGATAGTTGTTCTAGAAATGGAAAAGTACAAGTAAACAACAAACAAGGTCTTTAAAGCTAATCGATTATTTATGAATATAATTAAGAAAGCATCTATTTGCTTATGAGGTGATATTTACTTACTTAACTATCTTATTTACTAAGTCTAAAGGGCAGTATGTAACACCTCCCCCCTTAGAATAAAGATGGGGCATGTGTGCCCGATCTTTGAGAATGTGGTGATGATGGAATGTTGTCATCTTCGTCGTCTGTTACGCAGGAAGTTGTTTGGTTCAACGATGTCATCGGGATTGCAACCTGGGTAGTTCTTCGTCTTTTTGAGTTGTCGAAACAGTTGTTGAATATTTGAATGCACCCTTCATTCGATGGTCTTCTTCTTCTTCCGATAAAGCCGTTTGGACATTTGTTGCATAATTTTAATAGAAGATACGATAGGAGTAGAATGCCAGTGGTGAAATAAAACCACGAGAAGATTGGATGATGTTGCTCGAGGAAAGATTGTGATTTTGAAGTAGCTTGGATTCTCTTCAGTTCGTCTGAATATTTATCTAGATGAATTTTAATTTTATTCAGCGAATCCAGTGGCATCTCGTTGATGGTGATTGGAAGCAGGTGAGGGAACTCAATTTTCGATGGGATTTCAAAGCAGTCATCCATTCTTATATCAGGGAGAACGATTGGATAAGTGATGTTCTCCTCTGATGATGTGTATGCTGTCAGCGTGCTGTAGCCCGTGTGGAGTTTACATCCTTGTGGTAGATTTATGATTCCTGAGCCGTGAAGTTTATAGTTAACAATTTCATCTCCGCAGTGTAGAACGCAGCTTGTTTCGACGTTAAGTATGTAGAGCCATCTGTTGTTGTCCAATGGTTGAAAAGTTTGGATTTCCGCGGGAAACGTTGTTATGGTGCAGGTCTCGGGAATTGAAGTCTTCATGCTGAATAGTAGTTGTACTTCACAAATGGGGCGTTCCGTAGAGTCGTAGAGCACGAGGTCTTCGCAAACTCTTGTTCTTGGTGCGAAGGTTTTGCAGCTGTCCAGCGAACTTGTAGACGCATAGTATTGCCCACCTAGGTCGGTAGCCAAATAAATATGCTCAGGAAGAATGGTTGAGTGGAATGAGGAATTAGGATGTTGGATAGGAACTGAATAAACGTGATAAAGAGTTAGGGGGTTGTTTGTGACGAGAGGGAATTCTAAAATGTAGACTAAGCGATTTGAATATACATAAGCTGTTAAAGTGGAAGAATCTAGTAATGTATGTAGATTTTCAATTGAAACTGGAGTAACAAGCCGTTTACTTGTTCGAATTTTGTTCGAACGTAGAAGTTCTTCATACAATCTTTTAGTATTTATGATCGAAGGATGAACGATATTAGATTTAGCGAATAGAATGCTAGCGAGACAGTCATCGATTTCGTTTTCAAGACTTGTGACAAGTTCTAGGATTTGGAAAGAAATAGTAGAAATATCTTCACTAACTTTGATATCGAATATAAGTTTTTCAGTTTTATTGAGATGATCATTTAATCTATGTATGTTTTCGTTTATGATTTGCTCATCGAATGAAATTTTGAAAATAGTTTCGTTAAAATTTTTCATGACTGAAGATGTGATTTGAAGCTGCTTTTGCATAAGATCTGATAGGCCTATTTCTTGCCTTTCGAGTTTCTCGATACAGTCGTCGTATCTCTTTGCATCTTTAGCATCAGGAGTTCCTATGAGCCATTTTAAGACAGAGCCAAGACCGTCTAAAAGTTCTCTTTTAGCACGAGAGTTTTTACCTAAGTACATGTTAAGTTCTGAAAGTCTGGATTCTATTTTATTGAGGTTAACGTTTAGATAGGATTTAGTAGATTGGACATTTGGGAAATTTATATATTGGGCAGACATCGATTGGAAGTTGTTTGAAAGACGTTGTAAGGATTCGAATGAAATAAAAAGAGGTTTTAAATCGCGATAGACTAATAACTTCCATGATTCTTCGGTGATTAATATTTTGCCTTCATTATTATAAAATATGCCTGCATGAGAGTTAAGGGGAATAGTAATATTTACACTGGCAACGATTCCGGTGGTTGCCCTGTAATAGAAGAAAGAGCTGAGTTAGTGCTTAATTTATTTTTGAAATGGGTTTTTATAAAAATGTAAAATTTGTAAATAAGGATACAGAGTAAAAGTTTTATAATAGAACAAATCAGGAAATTGTAGATATAATTTGGATCTTGAAATATTTGAGTAAAGGACATGGTTTGGGCTGCTGTAAACCGGCAAACCCTGTAATGAACGAAATAAACTAGTGTTAACCTAACTTAAATAAGGGCGCAAGCGATTTGCATGCACCAATAGATTTTTACCTGCCCCTTTAATCATGTAGTTTTCATTAAAACCTACGCGAATGATTTCGTAGGGGCCTTCCCACTTAGCATCTAGATTATTAGGGTTAGGAACCCGTAACATTACCTTATTTCCTAATTTAAATTCTACATGATTTTTGATTTTACTATCGTAGCGTTCTTTAGCTTTCTCTTTCATGCACTCGAGATTTTTCAGAGCAACATCTCGCGATGCTCTGAGGCGTTCGTTCAGATCTTTTAAATAATCGCAGGCTGTGTAATCGGGAATAGGTCTCATGGAATAGAATGGACGAGGCTTGTAACCGAATAGAAGTTCATGAGGCGTAAAACCCGTGGAACTATTAGTTGATGTGTTATGGCACATGATTGCGAAAGGAATTATTTGATCCCAGTTCTTTAGGTGACGATTGTGATACATGCGAATGTGATCTCGTAAAGTAGCATGGAAACGTTCGAGAGCGCCGTTGGTTTGAGGATGATACGTTGTATTAAACGTATGATTGGATCCAAAGAAATGCATTAGTTGTTTCAAGATTTTGTTCATAAATTCAGTGCCTTGATCGGAATGAAATCGTTTTGGGACTCCGTAATGTTGGCAATAATGAAGTAATTGTTGAGCTACAGTTACTGCTTCTTTATCAGGGATTGGATATGCTTGTACATATCGCGTTAGATCGTCTTGTAGAGTTAGAACGTATTTGTTTTTATTTTCACTGATGTCTGAATAAGAAACTAGGTCCATTGAGACTCGTTCGAAAGGTTCAGTTGACTGGGAAGTTATGACCATTGGAGCTTGAAACGATTTTCTTTGGATTTTATTACGTTGGCAAACAATGCAGGAATCGACATAAGTTTTAATATCGTTAGTCATTCCTTTCCAAAAGAATTGATCTCTAATTTTCCGCGTGGTTTCAACAATACCTCGATGTCCTGAAAGAGGTTCGTCGTGATATGTTTTCAGGATGTTGGGAATTTCTTCTGGTTTGGGATAAATAATTTTGTTTTCGCAAATGGTAATTTCGCAATCATAACTTTCCGCCAAATAAGCTGAGATACGGTGTTGTTCGTTATTGACCATCTTGCAGGTATGGTCATTTTTCATATCAGGGACGTAGAGATGGGAAATCGTATGTTGTTGAAGACAAGAGAGTAGAGCTTTAAAATAGCTTTCTGAATCCCATGGATCGAAGTGATTTGGTCTAGTACAACAAAATATGAGGTTTTGTTTTTCATTTGAAATCAGGAGATCAGCGTCGTAAAGATTTTTAGTTTTTTCTATGTAGGGTTCTATCCCGGAGCACAAGCTCAAAGCTTCATTGGAAACATCGTTTTGATTTGAGAGATTGCAAGATGTAGGAATGAAAATGTTTTTATGTTTGGGATCTAGTAACCGATCTGGCGAGATTTTGATTTTAGAAGATTCGAAACATTTGCGTTCGATGGTATCTAGAGCAGTGAAATGCTCGAAGTTGAGTTGAAGATATCCATCTGACGAATTAGGAGGCGATTTAGGAGGCGAATTAGGAGGTGAGTCTGTCAAGTCAATGACATTGGAATTCATGACTGGAGGACGAGATAGAGCATCTGCATTGGTGTTCGTTTTACCAGATTTATACTTCATTTCGTAGTCGTATTCTTCGAGTTTTAATCTCCAACGGACTAATCGACTACCAGGATCTTTAACATTCATGAGCCATATTAGTGGTTTATGATCTGTAAGAATTTTGAACCTTCGACCGAATAGGTAAGGACGAAAATGTTTTACTGCCCATACTATGGCTAGTAATTCGCGTTCAATCGTGGAATAGTTAGACTCGGCTTTATTCAATGTACGTGAAGCGTATGCTATTGGCAAATCTTTGCCAACTTCGCCTTGAGATAAGATTGCACCAATTGCATATTTTGAAGCATCAGTTGTTAAATTAAATTCTTTGCTAAAATCGGGATATTGTAAGATAGGTGTCGTTGTTAGAATGTCTTTACAGCTATCGAATGCGCGTTGTTGATCTTCTCCCCAGATAAATGGAACGTCCTTTTTTAGAAGGCTCGTCATTGGTTTTGTGAGCTTGCTGAAGTTCGGAATAAATCTGCGGTAGTAACCAGCGAGACCTAGGAATGACTTTATGTCTTTGCAAGATTTAGGAGTTAGAAATTCTTTAACAGCTTTTACTTTTTCAGGATTTGGTTTTACACCTTCGCTAGAAATTATGTGACCTAAGTAAGCTACCTCTTTTCTCATGAATTCGCATTTGTCCGGTTGAATTTTTAGACCGTTTTCTCTAAGGCGATTGAAAACTTCAGTGAGTTTTTGTTCGTGTTCTTGAAGACTGGAAGCGAAAACAACAATATCATCAAGGTAGACAAAACATCGTTCACCTTGTAGTCCTTGGAGGACGCTGTCCATAGCGCGTTGGAATGTAGCTGGTGCGTTTTTTAGCCCAAATGGCATTCTAAGGAATTCGTAATGACCGTAAGGTGTGTTGAAAGCTGTCTTGGGAATATCTTTAGGGTCCATCTCTATTTGATGGAATCCTGAAGCTAGATCTAGCGTTGTGAAGTATACTGAGTGCCCTAATTTGTCTAGAATATCAGTTATGTTAGGCAAGGGGTAGCTATCTCCAATAGTAACGTCATTAAGCTTGCGATAATCGATAACTACACGCCATTTTTGTTTTCCTGAGGCATCTAGTTTTTTTGGTACTACCCAAATAGGGCTACTCCAAGGAGAAGTGCTAGGTTGGATAATATTTTGATCTAGCATTTTCTGAACTTGTGACTTTACTTCTTGTTGATGAACGAAAGGAAATCGATACGTTTTCGTGTGAATTGGTGTTTCTGATGTAGTAGGAATAGAATGTTTTGTGTGATTTGTGAAAGACAAAGGTTCGCCTTCGGAATAAAAAATGTCTGAGAATTCGTCGACGATTTTGTTAAGAGATTCTTTCTCTTCAGAATTTAGATGATCATGACGAATAAGCTTGTTGATTGGAACGTTACAATTAACTGCGCTAGATAAATTGATTTGGTATTTAAGTTCGTTGAAGTCTGATGTCAATAAGGTCGCATGAACTTTTGGAATTGATATTATTTTATCGCTATTACTGGAGTTGACACAAGTAATAAGAAATTTGTTATCTTTGACTGTGACTAATGCGTTTGGGATGGCAATATCGTTGTTAATTTGTTGTTTGTCGATTATTGCGCATCCGTTTTCGATATCTTCAGTGAAACATGTTATAACGGTTTCTGAACGCTGGCCTATGAATTGTTCGTCTTTGTTTTTATTTGAGGCTTGGTCGCCGATATAGAAGAGTTTGTAAGTGCGATCGCGGATTCTCATTGATTTTGATTGGACATAGATATTGACATTGAATTTGGACATGAAATCGTTACCTAGAATACCGTCAACTTGAATGTTGAGGTTAGCGACATGGAATTTGAATTTAGGGAAATTGTCTAAGGATATTTGAGCTGTTCCGAAGCTTTTGATGGAGGATTGCTTACTAGAGATACCTACGATTGATACGATGTTCGATACATCTAGAGGTGCCGTTCCTATCTTAGATTTATTAATAACCGAAATAGCGGCTCCTGTATCAACGAGTAGTGTAACTGGTTTACCCTCGATGTGGAATTGGCAATGTAGAAGATTTTCTGGAGGTACGTTGAGCGAAGAAATAGTGATTGATTCAGAGGATTTAGTAGGCTTTGATTTAGGCTTTGATTTAGATTTAGAGTTCGATTTAGAGTTTGATTTGGATTTTGCATTTGATTTAGTAGATTTTGGAGTTGGATTTGGATTACCATTGATTTGGAAACTTGATTTAGTACTTGATTGAGTTAGATTTAGGACTTCAGTTTGAGTCGATTTAGTAGATTTAGTAGGAATTGATTTAGGATTTGATTTGGAATTTGAGTTAGATTGATTTGGATTTAGTGGTTCAGTTTGAGTGCTAGCATCACAAAATTGTCTCCGATAGACTGGTCTGTTTTGTGATGCCACGCGACTCTCGCTGACCGGAATCATGGTCATTTGTCCCCGTTGGACTGATTTGAATGACTCATGATTCTTTTTACTACCAACTAGGGTGGGCTTAGATTTCACCATCCTAGTTGGAGTGCCTCCATCTCGACATCCATATTCTGGTTCGAGCTGGAGTTCGACATCTGTGTCTGGGCATTTGAGTAGAAGGCTGTAGCGGTTCCCGGAAGAGTGCCCATCTCTTCGGCCGCCAGCGAGTTTAAATTATTTACGTGATTCGAAGGTGAGGGCCGTTGTTGCGGCGCTTGCTGTGCAGATACAGGGTTCCGTCTTAAATTATTATTGTAAGCGCGTTTTCTACATTCTGAAATTAAATGTCCCGGCTTTTTGCAATAATTGCACGTTTTTGTGCTATTTTGAGGTTGCTGTGATTGTGATTGAGTCGGTGTTGGTCTAAAATCATTTACACGTGTGCTCCTTAAAGGTGGAGCGCTATTTTTGAACATCGCCTGTCTGGCGTTGTTCATGTTACGAATTTTTTCTTCCTGTATCGCAACATTTCCGGCTTCAGTAAGATTTGAAATTGAACGAATTCGAAGCATGACGCCTATATTGGAATTGAGGCCGTTGATGAATACATTGAGTGCCGTTTCTTCGGCGGTGGCTATACGGCCTTGTAACGTGTCGTCGTTTGTTTCTGTCGTTAGTTTTTCGACGAGTTTGCTTCTACATACGTCGACTCTATGATAATATTCGGTTATTGTCTCGCTCGGTTTTTGAAACAGTGATTGAAGTTCTAGTTGAAGGTGACCAACTGTTTTGGTCTGGGAATACTTTTGGATAAGGAAGCCTTTCAGATCTATCCATCGTGAGAATTGTTTAATGTGAATATCAGAAAATCCTGGCCCCGTGATTTTGTTAAGAACGTACGCTAAAAGTATCTGTTTTTGAGATTCTGATGCGAGATTGAAGGCTGAGTCACAAGAACGTACGAATCTATAAACCTGCTCACTCTTTGGGGTATCGAATTCAGGGACTAATAGCAAAAGCATTTTCGGATCAATCTCCATTGCGAGAGATTCTACTTTGGAGTCGATGGGCATTGTGATTGTATGTAAGACAACGAAGTTAATTTAAATAGACAAGGTAAATTTTTAGGATTAATGAATGATTTAGGATCTAGGAGTTAGGATTTAGGAGGAAACAGAGCATATAAATTGAGCCACTTACCACAGTAACGCAAATACAAAGCGGATCCACATGTCGCAGGTTCGGCGGAGAAGATTTAAACCTTTCAGGTACCGTTTCAGTGAAGTCCGTGTAGGGCGAAACGTTATCCCCGTCTTGCGCGTGACTTGCGATATCCTACCGGCTGCGCCAAATGTTACGTAGTGAAGAGCACAATTGCTTTAAAAAATAACTTTATTTTGAATTAGACTAAGATTTACATAGAATATACGAGATGTGTTGAGTTTGAATTGTGAAATAGAATTGATTGACTTATTCTAATACATTTGGTTTATATACAAAAGGAACGTGGGATAATTACACAGAGATAGTTGTTCTAGAAATGGAAAAGTACAAGTAAACAACAAACAAGGTCTTTAAAGCTAATCGATTATTTATGAATATAATTAAGAAAGCATCTATTTGCTTATGAGGTGATATTTACTTACTTAACTATCTTATTTACTAAGTCTAAAGGGCAGTATGTAACACCCTTTTCTCACATCGTGATTCATTATTAAAAGAACGAAACCCAAGCACTCGACTTTATTTGTGTTATGTGTTTTTTAATTGAAATGAAGGATGCAACGCGCGGCGCACGATTGATTAATTGAAAGAAAATAACATTCCATTTGCGTTTAAAATAAACCATGAAACGTGCATTGCACCACGCGTAAACAAAATTAAAGCTATAATTTGTTAATTTGAACACGGAACTGACACAGTTTTTTTGAGCTGCATGATAGCTATTTATATGACATCTAAACAAAGGTAGTCGGTAAACGTCGCTATAAAGAGGTCTGCGATTAACATCTGTGTAACAGATGCAAGTACGTAATCTGGCGCATTTCTCTACAGAATAAGGCCGCGGGTCAGAGGTCGCCTCGACCTCACTACCGACGAGTTTTACAATTCAAATATCCAATCAATTCAGTTTCTGTTGCTCGTACGTGACTGTAGTCGATTAAATCAATTTTTGTTTTCGAAAATAGAGTTTTTTAGGTATTTTTCAATGTATAGTTATAGGAAAGCTTTTGCCCTGTAGTGGAATGATGCAGGCTGAAAATAAAGTACTTAACTAAAATGGTTTTAGAGTCCATGCAAACAAGACCTTATTGCATTGTCATTGGTTTGCATAAGTATAGTGAATTGAGTCATGAAAGACTTGCTTTCATTGTGGTTTAACAATGAGAGTCTAAAGTGCGATTACTAAGAAATCATCTTCAAGATTAAGCTCGTCACTCATTCACATCTCAGGCGTTCCATTAATGATGAGATCATGATTGTCATTTGATTAAAGTGTTTCAGTAAAGGCCAATTTCGACAGAATCTGAACTGATAAAATTCGTTTTGAACTGTCAATAACAAAGTTGGTTTTATGTACAGTCGCCTGCAATAAGATGTATATATTCCACAAGTTTTAAACTAATATAACATTTAACATAGTAATAACATTGATTTCGACACTAACCGATTGTGAAATTAATTTGCTGTGACGTGATTTAAAAATAGTTATAAAATAATGGCTCGTCATTGTTTTTGTAATTTTATTTTATTTATTTATTTCTCATTACATCTATTATAACAGGGTGCCCCTAATGCAATAGCGTAGTCATTCTTAATCTTAATTTACACAAATAAAATCATACAATCTTCCTTGAAATGTATCATGCTATAGAATATAATGTCATCAATAGTACATACCTTCGTGCTTTTAGAGTTGCTTTAGCCGATATGGCCCTTTACATCGAATTCCAGCTAAACTATCAGTATTGTCTAGACGTTGGCAAGACAACAAAGCTGGGTCGTCGACATTTAGAAACATGGCTCCCGAATTACCGACCTGACATTTAAGTTTAGTATTCTTAAGGACAAGGGGAAGGTGGCAAATGGAAAACCACAAATAACCACCGTAGTTTTCCGTTGCCAATTTATAAACAGAAACATTTACAAAGTAAACAAAGATTTGTACAACAAGTACCTTTAATAACTAGGTTGTATCAAACAGTTTAAAATAATTCACCTATAATTGAAGTACCTAGGTAGGTACTCAACAAAGTAATTTCGCGTCCTTCAGAAAGTCTAATTTTCAAGTTACCTAAGAAGTAAAATGCTTAAAATTCCTGCAGGATTCTCAATCTCATTATGCTTTGTGATGGTTAGTTTTTATGTTTTTTGACCCTGAACACATATGTATGGTTCAGTAGAGCCAAGGTTACCATGAGCAATTATGGTGAAAGGTACTCATGTAGGTACCTAATGAATTTGGTATAATCCTTCCTCACATCACATATCATATTGCAGCACACATGAATTATTGATGATACATAAATTTTATGGATGAATTTTATCAAAGATCATAAAATGATTGGTGGTCTGTTTCGTGCCACTTCAAAGAAACAAAGGTGCTGCAATTGTATGCAAATACTTTTATATGCGGTAGAGATATCATACATCTCAGTATTTGTTATTACAAAGCTATTCAATTGTAGGGCCTCAATGTCTCAATTGTTGTGAAAATTTTCAGCTCGTTTGAATAATATAAATCTGTATACTTACGCACGAACACGCTCGACCGAAGTAGTTACCAATAGTTAACCCAGATAAAAGAGCGGCCCTTCAGTTATTTATTACTTTCTATTTCTCGATAGCGAACTGTTTACGAATTTCGTACGTAGGCGACCATTTCGTAACAACAGAAAGCTGATAACAATATTTTCTCCCAAAATGATGTCAAAAAGAAAAACTCTACTAATGAATGTAGCATATTTTCTTTCGTGTTCTTATAACATTTTATTTGATTATGATGAAACTTTAGGTGGTAAGACAAAAAAAAAAACAAATTTATTAAACAAAATATATCAACAAGTCGCACCACTTTATGACGAATGCTTTCATATCCATTCATTAATGCGATTTACCTAAAAACTGTGTGTAACAATTTTAAGAAAGAAAAATAAGGTAAATGAGAACCCACCTTTGTTTCTTTCGCTAGCATTGTTCCGTTAATTAAAGATACCAGTATTCTCAAAGCAAACCAATAAATCGTGTCCAATTAGCAGACTGGTAGTATCTGGCGACAAAGCGAAGCCTGGTCGCTTAGCATTGCTAGGTGCTGCCGAACAAGGATTTAAGGATAAGCAAAAGCTGAATGTCTCTTGTGAAATATAAAGAGAGTAATGTAGGATTTAGACTTTATTAAACTATAACTCAAGTATCTTTAAATGGTTGACAATTTATGACCTAGCTAGAGCTATGTCTTGAATTCGTAAATGTTTAGAATCACTATTCCATACGAACCTGAAGAATCTAAGTTTTTAGTTACGAGCTCGACTATTCTTTGTAAAATCATCACAAATTGGTGTTTTGAAAAGATTAAGTAAATGTATTTTTGAATAAACTGGTTTCATTCATATACCAAATTCAAACAGCAATAAAAGTAGAACACCAACGATTCGAGGGATGATATTTACGATTACCATATCGCTCGAACAATGGGCAGACAATGGAGAACACGATACACGGCCCATCTACTTAATTTCGAGTAGACACCTTTGTCAAGTTTTTGTTTGTGGTCATTTCCATAAATTAAATAGGATGGCACCGTGGATGTCAGACAAGTAAAATTGTAGAGGGTATGGTAAAAGTACCTGCTATTGTTATGGTAAGCAGACGACGTGACCGACAAGCTTTGCGGTAGATTTCGGTAAGCGACAATGCTTGTTCCCCAAACGGTGATTGATGTTTCTTTACAAAAGTGATGGAACGTAGACCGATAAGCCATGCCAACGCGAAACAGTATAAGATTTAATACAATTTTGCGATCGTAAAGATAGACGGTATTGAGACAAAATTAAAGTAGCCTTTTCTAAAAGCTTTAGTAACAACATCGGCCTATCTGATCTCTCTAAGCTCCAATGCAGAAAGTGTCCCCAGATAGCGAATTTCCAAGTTAGGGCCCAATTAGACGAAGAAACTGTCTATATTATTCGGTTTCAGGAAGAGCCTTATTGTTCAGTCATGTCTGCAGCCAATCAGTTTAAATTTCCCCTATATGGAGGCGGTCCTTATAAAGCTGCGTCTTGTATTATTGAGCGCCACAGCACGCCACAAAACATCCGCTAATTGGCTGTAATGTCATATCATGCTATATGATTTATGATGCACTTTGCAATAAGGCTTTAGATTTTGTACGCGTATTAATCTTGGATATTGAAAGCACGCGCTGTCTTTGAAGGGACCGACACAATTTGCGTTCAAATTGCCATTCAGTCCACACATGAGCTTGCATAAGAAGTTTCAGTAAGTATTTATTTTTCTCATTCTTTTATGTCTGATTTATTCTATATCACAATCCTCCCTAGTCGGTCGTTGACATGTCCCAGTGGCCCAGTTCTCAAGCCCAGACCATTGAACGATGGTTCCGCGCCAAACGCTCTGCACATTCCGTCAATTGTCGCTTCCTGCGACTATGTTGCTCTCCAAGGCCGAATATTTCAGAACCATGCGGCGGCATGTGTACTATTTTTAGACTTTGACCAATAATTGTGATAGATTTTATTGTAAGAATAGGCTAATCTGTACGAAAATGAGAGATGTACTCTCGAGGTTTTAGAATTGTAATAAAACAGCCAATGTTATTGTGTATCCCTGATTTTTTGCTAAACTAGATAAATAAATCCGTTTCAAATGTTTAAGTATGAACGTAAAGTTAGTATAAATTCATTTGGTTCAAGTTAAATCGAAGTTTGCAATTAAGTTTGAAATACACTCAGAAATCAATGTAATTTATCGATTTATAAGCTGATGTCCCAGTTACTCGATATCTGCGTTACTAATGCAATGCTGCAGTGAGCAGCCGTCGTAGTTTATTTCAGTGCCTCAGGTTGACTGCGCATTTGTGTAGAAAGTTTGTCGATGGATTTTTATGCCGCTTCAGATTTTTCTAATTCAGTGTTGCTAAATGAGCAAGATATGTACTATTACTATGTAAGTTTTTTAAGAATTGCTGTAGTGAGCCAAATTATGTTAACATGAGCGGGCATCCAATTCACATCTAGTAGAATTGGACGTCCTTCAAACGAGTATGACTTATTGAGATATATTCAAAAAGTATAAGTACTTACCTATAGTAAGAGAGCCCTATTGGCCGACTGGGATAGTTCCTCGACTTTCAATCTAAAGGTCGTGGGTACGAATTCCGGCCGTGTATCAATAGATTTTTGGTTTCACAAATTAATATGCTCAGTAATACGAGCTCTAAACTGTGAAGATACGAGCTCTAAGCTGTGAAGAAAAACATCGTAAGAAAACCAGTAAGCTTTCTTCGCGTCGATGGGCACGTACGGAATGCTAACTTCTGCAAAATGTGGGCCAAAATGGATAGGTACCAAATCTGGACATACCTCTGATTACCCCCTTAGATCTTTGCCTAAAGATCGATATCGAGAGATAATGTCTATCACGCCTTAGGAGTATGATAACGCCTTAGTCGTGATCATATTATTATTTAATTTAATTTTACAAATACTTAAGTACTTAATTTTTTGACTGAATTAGTATTGAGCGTATCTTTTACTAACGCAACCGCGACCAGTTTTCTATGTACACATGACCTGCGTGAGCGCAAGTAGAATGCGCTGACCCGAATCGCGAGTTCACTCCCAACACAGTTCTAAATTTAAGTTTGACGCAAAGGGATGACGTTGCAAGCTGTATTTTTGTCGTAACGGCTTATTTATGGTTGTTTGAGGAATTCATGAGAACTCATATCGGTTGCAGATGCTCAAGGATTGTCTTGTCATGTCAGTACAGTACTTCAAGCTTTAGAATGGATCACGGTTATGTTCATGTTTTCCGAATATGTCCGACAGCAGTGTATGATTTCACAAAACAGAATGCGACAGAAGTGCACGTCCGCAGCTCGCACGGCATGCAACTAATTTGCTTTTCTTAAAAATTACATTGATATTTATTTGTTTGCGATAAAATTGGAATTATGAGTAATTTTCATTACCTACCAAATGTTTTTGTAATTTTATGCGATTGTTTCCGATTTCTTACGATAACCATTCTTTTTCTGGTTATACTGTAGATGATTTAATAAACGAACTAACGGGACTTTATCGCGTAATTACCTTAATTTATGTCTACAGATCGCGAATCCTCCATAGAAAGGAACTAAATTTAAATGTTTATAAGTAATAAATATACCCACCTATAGTCGTATTGCTCATTATACGGACTAAAATTGAAGGAAAAAATGTCATTTTTCCTTCAATTTTGATTAGTTTTCATACGTTTTATGTCAAAATTGAAGGAAAAATGACATTTTTTCCTTCACTTTAGTCCGTATAATGAGCAATACGACTATAGTTCATTATTTATAATGTGAATTTATAAAGTGCATAACGACTAATTTAATAACACTTAAAAGTTAATGATGAAGAGATGATGATTCAAGTCTGGTTCGAACCAAGAACCAATCTCAGAGTATCCTTTTCAGTAGAGCAGTTGAACACCTACTCAAATTGAAATTGTTATAATAAACAGTGTATTGACACTTACTGATCGCTGGGTCGAGGGCCCGTGAGAAAGGCCGGTCTGGGCAAATATTAGGTGAAGTCGGCTTGGTGTACCAAAAAACGGTCCCATGTTATAACTGTGGTTTATTCTGTAGTGGTTACTTTTTGGTGGCTTTTACAATATTCTTTTTGATTCAGGAGTAGGGAAGTAATAGGGATAACTTTCAAGTTTTTTATACTTACTACATTCTTGTTCAGTTTTGTTTTTCTATAGTGCTACAGTTTGTTATTTCTGAAACTGTTTTCTATTTTCATACGATTAAAACAAATCGTATGACGTTAATAACCGAATAATTACACTGTGTCTCGAACTAATCGTTATTAGTTGGCTCGAATAGAAACATTCGATTTAACTCCAACTAATACCTACGACATATTTCATTAGACAATAATAATGTGAAATTATAATGCCCATATCTATAATTATGAACGGATAGCTCCAGGCAGCTTTCTCGATCTGTTACATACTTTATATCGAAGAGGAACATTAGAAATCGTTTTATTGTATAAAAGGAAATAATAAAGAGAGATCTAAGAGAGTTGTTGACGTAAATATTGCTTTGTGGCATGCGATACATAATTTAGGACCTGTAGCTTGGGAGCCCAGTTATCATTTTATTACAACATCGATTTTACGGTTCTATGTAGTCTTTAAATTCTTCCATCCTCTTCTTTCTCATTTACTTTTCTTTTTATTCTCCAGTTCTTTACAAAATTTGTTATAAATCTAATGCTTTATCTAGCTACACCTTCAAGAGAGCCTTAGATTTAATTTTTTACAAAATGCAATGAGAACATCGACTGTCTTTTGGGCTTAGTGCTGTTTGGACCTATTTAAATGTTCATTGAGATGCTATCCCACACAATGTAAGCGGAGTAGGTACACCCACCACGTTTCTTAATGCTTACACTGTACATTTATTGTTTGAATATTTGGCTTTCTAAAGGGCAACGTAAATTTTAATGTCGCAATATAATAGAAAATGATGCGCCGGCATAAAAGCAATTTGCTAGATACTTGTGTCTCAACAGTGTTTATGTTAGATTTATTTCTTAGAAAACAAATATGAAATCATTGTGTATGCAAGAAGTATAGCTTGCCACACAAGTTGCCGCCTTGTTTTTTGTACAAATGAAGTACAACTATTATGCACCTTTGTATAATGTGGTCACGATTTTTTATGTCTTACACCGAAAACAGTTTTTTAATTTTTTTTTAAACAAATACATATTTTCACTTTATTCAAGCAGTAGTCATAAAAGCCTTAGCTACAAGCCAGCACGCAAAGGAGCACGCTTTGGCATCTCGCAGATCAGAAACCTGTTCCTTGCACCAACTTCCACTTATCTATGGCGCGGGTAAATAATAACCGATGGCGTGCATTAGTCAGATAGGCAGTGTGGGCGGCCTGGTAAATAAACCCTAGGACTAATCTGAAATCCGACCCTGGGATGGTTTAATTCATCATTCCATTCATTCACAGCGACGTGAAACTTCTCTACATTTAATCTAACGTAACTAAAATAAGTTGTCCTCAAATTTTATGTTTTAAATGTTATTTATAAATGGTTCGACAGTCTAGACAACCTTAGATTTCTTAGAAAACCTAAGAATTCCACAGAATCCTACTTCCTACTATCCTATCCTTCCTACTAATATTATAAAGGCGAAATTCCGTGTGTGTGTGTGAATGTTTGTTGCCACGTATCTCAATAACTGCTAAACCGATTTTGATGAAATTTGGAACGTAGGTAGATAATAATCGGGAATAGGACATAGGCTACTTTTTATCCCGAAAAAATACACGGTTCCCGTGGGATAAACAAAACAGTAGTCCACGCTGGCGAAGCCGCGGGCGTCAGCTAGTATAAGATAAGATAATTTATTTCATATAAAATTACTTATTATAGTTTATACATTTAGTTGCTTAGATCTAGAAAACGGTAAATGGAAAATATGGTATTATTACGGTATTATAATTTGGTATTATATACGTGTTATTTGGTGTGCTTGCGAGTTGCGCATGTAAAAGCAAGTAGATTCAATCAAAAGAGACAATAGACGCTCAAAACGCAACTAAAATGTTTACTCAAACAACGAAACGGCAAACGGGAGTTAGTGGACGATGGTGCGTGTGAAAGTTCATGTGAGAATAAAGCAAAGTGTGCACTAGCAACGTCATGAATATCTCAAATATCTGTCGTAACATTCGTGAGAAAGATCTAAAACAGAAAGGTATTTATTAGACTAGCTAGACTCTACACGAAACTTTCTTGGCATCAAAGGTCTATTGACACTAAGCCTGGAATACACATGCTACTAAAAAGCATGCTTCTTTGCAACTACTTAGCATGCTTATGTCATAAGGATACTCGTTTCGTATGTATACATGTGCTAATTGTTTGATGGAAACTAGCTTATGTCACATAATAGCGTGCTTATGTGCTACTACGTACGTAGCATGTGTATTCCAGGTATTAACGGTGTTATGGATAAAAACTTAGTGAGCCGACCAAGCTCGCTAGAAAACTCTTGTTTTTGGAAACAACGCTCTACTGAGCCTGGTCAGCACACTAAGTTTTATGCATAAGATAGTTTTATATACAACTTAGAAATTCACAGCACAGTAGCACAGAACATTATATTAGGTAATACTAACAGTAGTGTGTCATCCTTCAGTAAAACATCAAGCGTTACGCTCATATCATTATTTTACATGTCATTTCGTGAGAAAAAGGATCGTTGGGGGAAGTTGTAGTTCGCGTCATGTAAAAAGAACGCTCGCTGGCTGTCAAGCTGCGCAGTAAGCAATTTATAAAAAGTAAGAAAATTAATACCGTTTTAGTTTTTAATTACGAAATGGTTTTCCATAGAAAAAAACAGACCAAAAAAAAAAATAGGCCTAGTACTTTCGTGTGCAGGTGTACCCATGCGCAAACTTACCCCCTCCACTGTCTTCCAGCGTTCTTTTTACGTGACGCGAACTATACCTACTTCAGTTTCACTCGGAACGTTAACGAATTCCAAGAGTGTCTTTCAATGAAAGGTTGTTAAATAATCAATAATATGAAAGAAGAAGCAATGAATTTTCATTTAAATATCTCCAGGAGTTGTGTACCGCCCTTTATAAAGAGAGACAGCCACCGGTCATCACTTGTGTAATCTTGTTTATTTTTCATTGTGGCTCTCTCCAATGAATACTGAGAATACTTCGATTTGCTTACTTTGTTGTGTGCAGTCTTGTTGGTGAATCTTAGGCAATAGAAGCACTAAGATCCAATTGTTTTATAAGATTGAGTCTTTTGTATCGTTATTATTGAATTAACCTTTATTTGGCAATTTTTTTTAATTCATTATACAAAACTGGGTTAAAAAAACTGTTTTTAACAAGTGGAGCAATTTCATTTTGATTTTAATGAATAAAAATACAAGCAGTTGTTTAATTAGCGAAGTATTTCTTTCCGTTTTTGTCGCGTGTGTCGCCGACTGCTGCTGGCTACTCGTATCTCCGCCGATCACTCATTAGCGCCTCCTCCGTGACTGGTTCCATGTTCTCTCTTGTTACTTGTAATGAACACATCTGTGTACAGTCAACCTTTATAAACACTGTTAATTAATCTATGTGAACAGTTCTGTTAATTCATTTATGAGCAGTCTCTACTTAGAAAAAATGTTCTTACTAAAACAACGATAAAACTGTTCAATCAGAATCGGTCCACAATTAACGGGGAAATCGGTGAACATACATAAAAAAATACATTCAGTCGAACATACTTAGGCCTTTACATCTTTTACTAGATGATTTATACAGTGTCAGGAGGCAATCTTTGCCTACACTTAACGGGACACTGTAGTGCCTGGGACAATGTTGAGATGGAGTAGGCTTGCCCAGCACCTACACCATCCTCTCAGCTTAACCGGCCATATCCACAGGAAAGACATGGTCAATACGTGTGGGGCTGACTAAGCCGCGGGTTTCCTCACGATGTTTTCCTTCACCGTTCAGAGTAGGGCTTGAGCTCCGGAATTCCGGAACTGACTCAATTCCGGAATTCCGATGAAATCCAATATCGTTTCCAATTCCGGAATTAGCGAGAGCAGTATCGGAATTTCGATATTGGAAAAAATATTATTACGCGGCTTGAGGCGCGGCTTTTTCAGCGGTCACTTACATTTGTAATCGCGTACGAAGCTCACTAAACGACGACAGCTTAAATGCGCTTACGTTTTTGAAATTTCATTACGAAAAAAAATAGTACTTAACAGCTGTCGTCCGTTAGTGAGCTTCGTAATCTTCGTATGCGATTTGAATTACTATACTCTTCTTTAATTTCTGAATAATTAATGATTTCTTTTTTTTATTAAAGTTCAAAAACTTAATGCTTTTATTTGTTTTATTTATTTATATTTCGGATACCTACTGAGGAAGTAAATCCATAAATCCATATTTAAATAATTAAAAATTTTGGAAAATTTTGCTAAATTAGAGTAGGTAAGTAAAACTTTTAACTACTTAGATATTTCATTTTAATTTATTATCATTAGTAGATACAAAAATATACTTTTAAGTTCCGGAATTCCGGAATTCCGGACATGAAATACTGAATATCGAAACACAATTCCGGAATTGAAAAAGCGTCCGATATTCAAGCCCTAGTTCAGAGCTCGTGTTAATGCGCATATAATTTTTTCGAAACGAAACATCCATTGATGCACGGCCAGGATTCGAACCCACGACCTTCGGATCGAAAGTCGAGGTACTAAACCCCTCGGCCAACACGGCTCTTAGTCGAACATAAATAAAATAAAAATAAAATAAAAAGAGCTTTATTATCCTTAACCACGTTAGATTTAAAAACTTAAAAGAAAAAAAAAAACTATGCTATCTGTGTGTATGGTGTAGTCGAACATAGAACCTCTTTAATTAAAAAAAAAAGCTTTCGACAGTATTCGCAGGAACTGTAGAGTTTGTCTCAGGTCTTCGGACATTCAGCCGAAAATTTTATGTGTAGACTAGCTTCCGCCCGCAGCATTGCCCGCGAGGTATCTTCATAACATATAGCCTATGTTCATCCTGAAAGTTCATTATAAATGCTGTTGAAATATTTTTTTAAATCAGATGAGTAGTTTCGGAGATTACCTCCTACATACAAACAAACTTTACTTCTTTATAATGATCTAGATGTCTAGAGGGATAGTCAAAGACACTCCTTGACAGATTGCGATGCGGTGTCCGGTGACGCTTCGGAGTTGATTTAGTGAGCGTTGGTCCATAGAATTCCATACAAAGAATACCTAACTGTACATAAAAAGATGCGGTTTGGTGTGAATGCGGAGTTGACATGTCAGCTACAACCTTAACGATTTATAAGCTAAAATAACAATTTTTCACATTAATCGATCAGATAAACCCTTAAAAACTGATGGTCTTGGTACCTTTGTTAGTGACTGTACCTACATAGATCATCGAGATAAACAGAATTCAGTATTAAACGTGTTTAGTTCTATATTTTGCAGCAGAAAAGATTCACCACAATTTGGTTACAGTCGTACATTCTTCATAGTAACCATAATCGTTAATTGTCGGTCCCGGCGTTTAAGTAGTTAAGCCATGACGGAGGCCTTTAGGCGGCCTAAAAACTCCGTCACCAGAGTTGGCCACTTGCTCATACGAAAGAAGAAGAAGAAGTAACCATAATGTTTAAAATACTACAAATATGCACCATCATCGACTTCCTCTACTCATACACCCAAATAAATTATACCCGACATTCCACTTATTATATATGCCCATTTTACATACCAATTTTCATGTCTAATGTGATTTTGTGAAAGAAGTCCAGGAGTTTACTTACAAACAGTAACGCATTGCAAAATAAATAATATGATAATGTATATCACAGTAGTTCATAGAACCTTGGAAAGTCCAAAAATATACAGTCAGTTGCGTCAAATAAGCGTGAGTCAATTAAGTCTGAGTACGATTAAGTTTCAACCAATTTAAATAAATATGTGTCTATCAGGAGAATTACCTTAGTTGCAGTAACTTGTGTTCGTACCATATCGGGCTATCTACAACTCGTTTGATCTACCGGCCGAACCAATGTTTATCTCCATACAGGCTTCAAGTTAAGTTATAACTTTTATAGAGGACAACTTAAGTGAGTGATTGAATTAAGTGCCTGTTTATTGATTGATTGTAATGAGGTCTGTGATAATTTCATTACAGGATTAACGAATCATATATATTCTGTCTTAGATTGTGAAGTTTTTCCTTGCAGTAGATATTTTGTTTATACTTAAAGATACATATTTGGTAAACAGCTCCATAATAATATGATAAAAATTATAGTGACTGCATTTATTTCAAGATAAATGCAGAGAATAGTGTACCTGTTCTGATAAGCTGACTTAAGAATTACTTAGTTCTCTAACCCTTATTTCTATGAACAATCGATTTTATTTTCAACATAAACTTTCTTGTTATCTCTTTGATCATAAGGGGAACCACTTTTCTATCCCAAAGTGGTATTCTCATGAACACTTCAAAGTTACGACGTCGTGACGCCTCAATCTGCTCACAATATTTTCATACTTTCTTTATGCATTTCAACGTACTTAACTTGTTTCTCCACCTCTTCCATCATTCAGACACCAGCAATAAATTCTAAATGTCACAGAAGATGATACATAATGAATTCACAGCCTCGAGCCTTTGTCATTCCACATACGATTACATACCTTTTCCCATCATCATAAAGTTCAATTTATTTTCAAGTTACTAGCAATAATTCATTGTTTTATGCTACAAAATCTTCGGTGACAGGAGTTCTTGGTTCAGTCACGATGATGTTCCGCACTTGAACGATAATTATAAGTAAATTAAGAAGTTTAACGGTACACAAGGTATAAACAAAGTCTGACCAATGTCATGTCATGTTTGACCCTCATGACCCTTTATTCCACCATTTGCTGACACGGCCAAGTTTTTAACAGTGAATAAAGATGGTTCTAAAATTGTTTACGATGACTTGACTAAAATGTAATCTTTTATAGTTTCTCCATACCTTCAGGAAAGTGAAACAGTCAACTTATCAATTTATATAAACTGTATGGTATCTGTTAATCTCGAGACGGTTCTGAATGCAGTTGTCGGCATTTCCATACAATTTGCCACACACGAAGAGGATGCGTGCTGTTACTGCCATTGCACCATGCAAAATGCATTCAAGGAATTTCAACATCATGTAAAAGCTCTTTATTAAATACCGCGTGTTAGACGTCATTAACTTAATTAAATTTCATTGAATTCATAAAAGCTTTGCTAATTCAAACCACTATTATTATAACTACATAATATTTAATTTATTTTATGTTTTAAAAAGTTTTGCGCCACCACAAGCAAACGTGATACCTGTAGGCCTATCATGTGCAACATCGAGAGTCCAGAAACCAGATTTCTCGATGGGTTAAACTGCTCTCACGAATGAGTTCGACCGATCGAGATATTTCTCTCGATGTTGCACATGTTAGGCCGGCACATGTTACCCGCTTGGTTACGCAACCAGGTGTCATTTACGCACATTTTGTTAGTGGCGCAACTGTGGTGGCACCACTAGTGAGATAGAGCCCATAGAGATTCATTTGTTTTCATTCAAAGTTTTTTATGGCTAAAAATTTGTACTATAAGTTATTTTTAAGTGCCTGATTATTTGTTAATTAAACCTTCCACCTAGTCCTGTCAAACTGTTCATTATTTTTGACGTGTAGCCGAAATGCAAAAGTAAAAATAAATGTAGAAAACTTTAAATCTTACTTCAGAAGAGGAGGGCCGGACCACCAATATTTTTAATTTTCACTGACAACTGTAACATGTATCTTGAAAAGACGAGGTTTCAAGCGTTGATTTATTTTATTTCGTTATCTTTGTGAAAGGAAGAAGAAAAAGAGGAGGACAAGTACGGGGGAAGTTTGTGGCCTGTTGTGTGCCTTGTTGGTTGGGTGGGGGATATCGAGTTGCATCGCTTTATAAAGTAAACAAACTGTCATAGTTAGAAGGATTTTTGAACTCTACTTTGTAAACCCTTCAAGATTACAATAAACGAAGATTTCATAACCGTCACTCATTTAGGTTTTTTAATATGAAGATGTATGAAAGTAAAATCATATTATATTCAAAGATTTATTCAAGTAAGTTATCTTGCCTGTGTGAGTAGTAAGTAGATAATTACCCAAATGTTTTATCTACTAACCCAATAGACTAGCATGAATACGGACTACGTATTTCTGTAGAATACACACAATTCGTTCGTGCAAGTATTCCATTCACTCCTATCTTTACATCTCCATGCACCCGTGAGGCCGACGCTCTTTGATCCTTCAATTGTCTTAATCGAATAGTCCATCATTGTTATATCTTGAACCAACAATGTTTAGACTGCTTGTAATGGGTAGATTTTATTTGATTATTCAATTTACACTTTCAATATTTTATCGCTCGTTATGATATCATATGGAACGGCTTTTAGACATTATATAGAAGTAAGCTCTACCCACAAACTAATCATTCTACTTCGTTGCAAATTAGATTTTGTAAATAATCTTTATTTGGAATCGAAAAGTCAATCGAAGGCAACTAGATTTATGAGCGAGTTGTTAATGTAAGCAACACAAAACCAAACAGATCTTTGGGAATACCGACATGAATGCCAATTAGAAAAGGCTATGTATACAAGACGTCTTTATAAAATGAATCATTTAGATGAGCTTACATTAGAAACGACAAAGAACAATAAATCGAAGCAGACGTTCACGTTCCGTAACGTCGGCACTCGGCAAACATTATGGCATTCCTGAGAGAAACCGTAAAGTCACAAAAGATTGATGGCCACCCACGAAATGCGTTTATATTGTAATAGCTATCTAAATGGCCGTGCAATAATGGTGGCACAATCGGCCGATGTCAAGGATAGATAGTTGATGGGAATTTATCGCCCTTCATGGGTGCGCCAAGGATACTAGAAGCCTACGATACAAGATACGCATGGTAGGAGTGGTCTTTTCAACGGTGGTGTTTGCATTTTAGAGGTTAATGGAAGGTTAGTCTGTACAAATAGATTCACTTACGCATATACAATGAAGTTTACTGAGTGCCTTTTAGAAGACAAAGAGACGCCTGCGCATAAACTAGCATTTGCAGCATTAGGAAAGACTTTTTGACTTCTAAAGAATATGAATCAGGATTCCTTGCTACGATATCAACGTACAATCACCAAAATTATGATTTTAGAAATTCACATATTATCTTTACTTATTATATCACAAAGCTATGTTTGTTGTCGTGCATTCACGTACATTTAGCTTTATTGTATTGTGCGTTAGCTAAAAGTTCTCTGCTTGGCACCTCAGCTTACGCACACTATTTCAATGTGTTTTTGACTTTAACTGTATCTCTTAATGCATTTTTGTACAACGTATTTTATTTAAGTTTAAATTGAAGAGTGGTTTTGGCATAGTGAAGGCGTAGGCGCACATCATGAGGGCACGATCGATGGCCGATATGTGGGCGCTCACCGTTCACCGCAAATGATCCCTTTGTGCTGTAATTGATCATGAGGGTTTGACCGATTGCCTTTTGCAGTTATTGTAATAACAAATTGCTTTTTTGAATGCCAGCTAGTATTGTTAGTTTTCAAATTTGTTTTTTGTTGATAAGATTCATGCAAACTTAGTACATGATCTGAGAAATCCACTATGAATCGCAGTATTTTTCGATTTTTATAAATTTTAGAAAAAAAGCCGACAAAATAAACCTACCAAACAAAATAAATCATCAAACCTCATGTGAATTTAGCAAGGCTTTACATACATTTTTTGTTGCAGCTTTCGTTCTAATGAAAGATTACAGCTGCTACATTTTAGAGGTAGGTAGGTATAGGAACTAGGTCTTACAAACAATATGAAATAAGTTTTTTTTTACATATTATATTTATTCCTCAAACATGCCCATGTGAGAGTGAGAACTTATGTGAAAGCAATGCATCGACGATTTGTATAAATAATAACGCGGTCGTGATACTGTACTGTCGCAACATCGGCAAAACAATGAGAGTCTTAATTTCGTTCAGTTCCGAGTTTGGTGACCTTTTTGTGTGGGAGTTATAATAGATACATACTTAATTCAGTTCAACTCTAAACTAAGAATAATTGCGTAATAATTAAAAGTTTAAAATATAGGTAAAACAAGTATAGGTAAGTGCGCAAAACTGGTGTGTTTTCTATACTTACCATGCTTTGAAACTTGTAGATCTAAGCCGCTACATTGTTTTATAAAACTACGGTCTTATGCATAAAAACTTAGTGTGCCGATCAGGCAGCGAGCCTGGTCGGTGTAGCGCACTCTTTTGTTTTTGGAAACAACGCTCTAGTGAGCTTGGTCGGCGCACTAAGTTTTATTCATAAGACAGTTAGTGTGTGGAACGGCCGGTTTATTTGTGTCTTTTCAAGTTTGAGAAATGGCCAAAATGTTTAAATCGGTTCCTCTTAATTGGCCTACACGCGCTTCACTCAATAGAACGGCGGGTGACTACGTTAGAAATTATTTATGTTCGTTTAAATACATAGGGGCAATACAAAATCGAAATGTATAGAAGATGGGGTACGCGGATGATTTAGATAAATCAGCAAATATTGTTTAAGTATCTGTAAGCTTTATTCTATTTATTGTTATTTTAAGTAAAACATATTTGTGAAACATTCACTCAAACAATTTCGTCTACACATTGTTTGTCTCTGAACTATGAATGTGGATGGAATCAGAATCAGAATCAGAATAATTTATTCGCAAGAACATAATGTGCTTAAAAATAGGTCTTATCTTTATGTTATGCTGTATTGTATGTCCTACCAAAGTTCGGCATGCAAATATTCTTATTTAAGTATTAAAATCTAAAAATCAGACAGTCTAAAAATTCATCAATTGAGTAAAAACATTTCGATAATAGCCACTTTTTAAGTTTAATATAAAACAAATTTCCATTTAAGCTTTTTATATCTTTCGGTAACTTATTGTAAATTCTAATTGCCATGAAATATGCTTGTTGTTACGTGCCTGTTAAATTATATTTAGGAATGTGCAATTTGTCCCTAAGTTTTCTAGCCCGTAGGTCTTGATTTTTAACAAATAACTCTGAGTGTTGTTTGACAAATTCTGCTGCTTGTTTAATATATAAAGAGGGAAGAGAAAGGATTTTAAATTTTTTGAAGAGTGGTTTGCATGGCTCTATATAATGTGCACCACATAGTGACCGTACACATCTTTTTTGGGCTCTAAATACTCTGTCCCTATCGATGCTGTTACCCCACAATAATAGTCCATACTGGATAGCTGAACCAACATATCCATGGTATGCACTTGCAGTTACTTCTATGGATGCTATCTCACGTAGTCGTTTTAGTACGTAGGCATATCTACTAAGTCTGTTACACACTCTGTCAATATGAGCTTTCCAGTTCAGATTACTGTCAATATGAATACCAAGAAATTTAGTTGATTTTATGTCTTCAATAGGTACCTAATGGATGTACGTACAAATGTACATTGATGTAAAGGTAGACCAAAACAAAAGATGGATGGTTTGTTTGTATGAAGGATTATATGAGTAAGACAGTAAGTGCTGTGACGACTGATAGAGAGAAATAGAAGAAGACATTTTGTGCCAACCCCACATTTTGTGGGCTAAGGTATGACGAAGAAGAAGAAGAGTGTCTAATGAGATGATGATCGATGCAGCTTCATTGGACCATAATTGAGTGATGTTATGCAGAAGGCGAATGTAAATTTGCCCTATCTGCTCCAAAGCCAGTGAGTACACGACTCTGGACAATCACAGAGACCGCTATCCGTAACCCGTAACCAATCTTAAATTGAATATCGGTATCGGCTATTTGTCGATTGATAGATGCCGCGTAATCAATTTGAGGAGATGATCGATTGTTTGAACGATAATAGGCTTAATTAGAAATACGAGTATAACTTCGTGTTGTAATAGTTTGTTGGTCATTAATAGTAATTGCTGAATATACAAGTACATACAATTAAAAAAAAGTATTTTGTAATTTTTTCAGAACTACTATTGACTGTCAATTATTTTAATAAATAAACACAAAATTTTAAAAGCAAATGAAAAACACAAAACAAGTTTTATTTACGCTCAAAACCATCTTATTATTCTAGAATGAGTAAATCCTTGAACAAAAATTTGAAACATGATTTTTCGTCAATTTGTTACTGCATACATCCAGCTTCACAGAATCTGCGATTGTATTCGATATAGGCATGCAGTTGTACACGTGGCCTGGGGTGCAATGTACGTGTAACTAGCCTTATCGAGAAAACAATCGTGTTCGACGTGCATTACCATGCAAATACGGCTCTAATTAAGCCGTGATGGGCCCGGCTGGGGATGGACGTAATGCATTATGTGTAAGTCAATTAAATGAGCTGATTGTTCGTTTTTATGAGTTGATGTTTGAGGAATGTATACTCATTTTACTACTTTTGGAATACATGCACCTATTTTTGTTGACTTATACAGGGTGTATGGAGACCGCTCAAAAATAAATTGATAATAATTTATTGTTAATTAATGTAAGTATCTACGTATTATCACAGTATTATTTTGTTTCTGATCACAGTCACTTTTTATCTTAAACGAAAACTACAATTTCTTTGTTATATTTATCGTCAGTTGTTATTATATTTAGCCCTTTGTGAGATTCAACGTTGGTAAACTCTCAGGTTTACTTTTAATACGTAGCTGGGACCCACAGTTAAACAGTTGTAAACTTCGGTATAAAACGATTTTGTCTTGGTGTACTTACAGGCATAAGCCTAGAATATTTTGTCATCGTCTGAATGCAGTTTCAGTTTTTGGAAAGTTTTTTGTTAAGTGTTTTATGCAATGCATAGCATCTAGGTGAAAGTTAAACAGCCGGAATTCCTGATATTGCATTCTATCAGCAGAGATCTCGGAGATCTCGAAAATTACTGTAATCAGAGATCTGTACATAATGAAGCGACAGTGTACGGAACCGTCACGCACGGGCCAACATTACACCCTTGTTACTCTGTAGCTTTACTACCTTAATGACGTAATGTGCACGTAATCATCTCCCTTTGACGCCCGATCTCCGTTATGTACGATTGTTGGTAGTTTTGTGGGACGTGAATGGAAGGATAATTTTGATGATTGTTATATCTTCTCGTTATGGAGTGAAGGTTGGACTTTCTTAATAATTGAACTAGAGACATCATAAACTTATTATTACCTACTGTATGTTATCATATTTATTTTTTATTTTTATTAAGTATGATTTCGAACCATCTTCGAACAAGGCAGTGCAGTTCACAAAACATTTCTTATTTACTCTGCTTTGTAGAAATAAACCTAACCTAACAACAATGTAGATAAATAATGTCAACCTCTAATGCGAACATTTTCCTCTTTTCAGGTTACTAGTCGGAGCGCCTTTGGGTAAAAACCTGCAGCCGAATACGACGAAATCTGGAGCCTTATGGAAATGTGGCCTCAACTCTCAAACCAGAAATTGCGAACAGATCATTACAGATGGCCGACGAAGTGAGTTCATCATACACATACATCAACTAATCTTCTACATTTTCTATACATTTATCGGACTGATCTACCTATGCATTTGGTAAAGTTTCATGGCATCGCGACTTCAGTCTTGGAAAAGCTTTCAGAATGTGATCATGAGGATTCCTGTCATGTTCATCAGACCTTAAAAACCTTGTAAATTGTAGTAAGTAAAGTAGACAAATTAGAATGAAAACACATGGTAGAATAAAACACTTTGTCTAGTAACAAAATCACAATGAGTGTGGTACTGGACTAGTAAGAAATCGTAGTACCTACACTAGAAGTAAGAAGACCAAATGCACAAAATAGATCACTTTAACGTGTAAGTCAAAAGATGTTTTTTTTATAACTTTATTATCATTAAATAACGCGGAACAAAAAGGTACAAAAGGTTTATTTTATAATGTTTAAAGATCGAAATAATTCTTGATAGGACCTTCTCGAAGTTTTAACTAAAGTGTTGTCTTTTGTCGGTGGTGCCCCAATCAGCGAAGTACGGCAAGCTAGACCTGAGTAAGTGAGCTGTGGTCTCAACCTCCTTTAATAATTATGCTCTTCGACTAATAACTAATCGCTGTTACCCTGATTGTACTAAAATATCAAGTTTTCAGCTCAAACAACATTATATAGCAACGCATGAACATCACTAACCAAGTGGTTTGAATTTATTTGCAAATCATACATCATGTTTATACTCACTTCGTCTGTATTTGGGATACATTTTCGATGTAAATAATGAACTACTTGTTATATAGCTATTGCACCCCTATTTATATGCTACTTCTTTATCCTTAAAAATCGTATAAAGTTAAAATTGATAATCATATATTTATTCCCACATAACCTAACTCTGTTGAACACGAAAATGCATCCATTACTAGTATGTAAAGCACTAACAGCTTGCAAGCACATATCATTATGCTTGAGCAAAAGCACTGTAATATTTATTTTATATTTAGTTTAATTTTATTCAAGCTAATTCGAATCTTAAAATCGATAAATTAAAAATCAAATTAATTGTATTGTATCTTTGGGAAATAGCGTTGAAATCTAAAGTAGAGCTACAGACAAACAGCTTGTAAGTACACTTAATTTGATCGGAAAATGTACGATTTAACTGATTAAATTATTTAAAATCGCAATAAAAAAACGAGTAACAAAAGGTGAATGGTAACAAAAATAACTGTTCTATTATCGAAAGTAAAACAAAGCATTTACTGAAGTCCAAAACCAATGTATGTCTGGTTTTGCACAAGTTGTCTAACAAATTGTTCGACGAAGTAACTGCTGGGCTGATTAACATAGCACTAGCACTACCCATAGAGTAGGCCATACTCACAAACATAACGGTGGTGTCCTTCTGGTATATTAACAAATCGGTCATATCGATAATACAGTATCAGCTCAAAATTAACATAATGTAGAACTTCGATAACGTTCATTAACATGAGACCACACGTTTGTGCCGTATCTTCACGTTGATTTCTTACAGGTTTTGCGGTTTTGTCACCATTTGCCATGTTAATTGCAGCCTTTTACATACCGTTTTGTTATAGCAAATCATAGGAATATATTGGGCTGCATGAATCAAAAATTGCTAGTTTTATCATCCGCACGACAAGTTTGTGCAATTTTAGCATTTTTAAGTTCTAGCACATTTGCAAGATTTTTTTGCTGTAAACTTTCTTGCATTCTTATTCACGCCTGGTTGCAATGCTTTGCATATGCCGACATTATCTTTCACCAGCTCGGTTTATATTGGCCCTAGAATTTTTCTTTAGCAAAAGCAATTCATTCATTTGTTTGCTATTGCAATAGGTATCGATTTTTTAATCAGACTTTGAGTTTAAATTTTAATGTGTTTGGGTTGAGTTTTATATAACCATGGTTTATCAGCATTATACATGATTTTGTTGTGTCTAATTTAGCTTTAAAGTGACTAAGAGAACCCATTACAAAAATAACAAGTTTTGCTGAAATAATTAAACACATATTCCAGTACGCAGATTCAACCAAAACGCTTAAAATTATAACTGCTTCATAATCTAACCATATTTTCTAAAGTATGCTATTGAATGTAGGTTTGGATTCCAATCAACTGTCCGGGCCTTATTATGACGAGATCAAAGAGGGTCAGTGGCTTGGAGTGTCAGTGAGGAGTCAGGGTCCAGAGAAGAAGGCTGTTGTCTGCGCACACAGGTACCTGCTTACAATATCAAGACTGTGAGACTATAAAACTTATATTAAAGGGTTTGGTCAAATTGTATTTTGATAACTTTCAGGTACATAAGGAAGTCTGGAGAGCTGCAACTTGGACAAGGACTGTGCTATACTCTGAGCAATGAACTCACATTATTAGATGTTTTGGAGCCTTGCAGAGGACGACCTCATACACGGTACGATCAAATCTGATGTTTCTATCATATTCAAACACTGAACCATATATTTTTGCATGTCACTAATATCTATAATGTTTCATTGCAGAGAGCACGAGGAATATGGATTCTGTCAAGTAGGAACAAGCAGTTCCTTTCTAGAAGACGATACACTGATCCTAGGCAGCCCTGGACCTTACACTTGGAGAGGAACCGTCTTCGCCCAAGACGTAAGAGACGACATGCTGGAGCGAGACAACGTGGTCTACATGGGACCTGTTGAAGACAAGTACAGTCCTGTTGAAAAATATAGTTACTTAGGTAAGGAAAAGATGTTCGAATATAGAATTATATCATTCGTAATTCTATCATAAAAAAATTGTCGCCAATAACACAGCCTTTCATCATAAGCAAGAAGTTCTTTTAAAAGTTTAGTTGTTTATAAACAAACAACTGTGTAAGTCTTGTGATTATAATTTTGACTCAAGTCAAGACTGATTTGGTTGTTGTATAATGTAATCTTATCTGCATAAAACGGTTCCCAGTAATCCATCAGTCAAATTTTCTTTTAATTGCGGAAAGTCCAGGATCTCAGGAAGTTTATCTTATACCTAATAATATCTTTATATAATTTCCAGGAATGTCGGTCACTGGTGCAACATTCTTCGGTGGAAATAAGAATTCGTACGCAGCAGGTGCACCTCGAGCTCGCGGTACAGGCCAGGTGGTAATCTACAGCAAGCGAGCTACCGACGACTGGAGCAGAACTGACCTGAACATTCTCAATGTGACCATGCTCCTAAAAGGAGAGCAGTTTGGCTCCAGTTTTGGATATGAAGTTGCTGCTGCTGACGTGAATGGCGATGGGTGAGTTTTCATTTTTACAAAAACGAACTGGCAGATTTCGTCAATAATGTCGTTTAAACACCGTATGTGTAGACTTTCTGCAGGTTGATGTGGGCCGTGGGGCAAGGAAAATAAGTAATGCAAATTAAATGCATACCCTATCCACTAATTAATTACTTGCCCTAATTAAAATACTTTATTAAAATACTTTTAAGACTTTTTTTAAATCTCACATCATTTCAAATTAATAAATATTTCTGCATCTTGATCTGATCTAATATCTCGGTACTTTTAATTTAGTAATTTTGCATGAAATTTAAATTACATTGCAGTGCCCAACAGGGTGTATGTATAAAGCCTACTAAGCCTACCTAGACCTAAGCTATACTATGTACCTACATACAAGCAATGAATAAATGAATATGAATACTTTCGAATGAAAAATACAAATAGCATATTCTTACAATTTCAGAATGCCTGATCTCCTGGTTGGTGCTCCCTTTTATTTCTCAAAAGACGCCGGTGGAGCAGTCTACCTCTACTTAAATATTAACCAGAACCTGTCTTCCAACTACAATGTAAAACTCACCGGCAAACCAGAGTCACAATTTGGCATCGCTATTGCAAATGCAGGGGATTTGAACAAGGATGGATGCCAGGATATAGCAATCGGCAGTCCTTATGAAGGCAATGGAGTAGTATACATTTACATGGGAGATAGAAAAGATGGACTGAATATGAAACCGGATCAAGTCATCACAGCTGAATCTCTGCCTGTGATGCTGAGGACATTTGGGTACTCATTGTCAGGAGGGGTGGATCTGGATGCGAATGGATACCCTGATTTATTGGTCGGCGCATACGAAAATGTAAGTAAACCTAACTATATGGACCTGAGTGGCCACACTGCGTTTGTAGCACCGCGTTTTTGAGCTGCGCGTTTGCATCGCGTTTGTATCGGTACAAACGCGCTGCAAAAATCGCAGTGTGCGATGTGCGTGCGATCGTATTTCATTACCAGATTTTTTAAAGTAGAATGTGTGAATTTTAGTTTATTTAAGGTCGCTGCATACGTAACGGGATAAAACCTCGGACGGGACGGAGACGTCGTCCTTACCACAGAACACTAAGGTCCTTATTGATGTTTTCCGTTTTTGACGTTTTTTCGGCAGGTGATTAAACATCAATAAGGACCTTAGTGTTCTGTGATAAGGACGACGTCTCCGTCCCGTCCGAGGTTTTATCACGTTACGCAGTGACCTTTACTTTAAGATTATCTTTTATAATCTTCAACCACTTCGTAACAATATGGATTCTAATCTTTATTTATTCTGGTTTTACAGAGCAGCGTTGCACTCATCCGAACGAGACCTATAATCGATATAAAGACCTCGGTTCGACCGTCGAACACGCTTATAAACATCGACCCTACAACACAAGGATGCGAGAAAGACCCCGGAGCTAACTACACCTGTTTCCACTTCCAAGCTTGCTGTATCATTAAATCGTTAGTCAAGTCCACACAAACGAACATGCATAAACTAAACTACGTCATAGAAGCAGAGACCTTCCCTGGAGGAAGAAAGTATTCGAGAGTCTTCTTTGACAGTGAGAAGAGCAATATCGTAAACAAAACCATTCAGCTGGGAAAGGACGTCGAGGATTGCAGAGAGCATATCGTTTACCTGAAAAATAATACCAGAGATATTCAGACTCCGATCAAGGTAGGATGATGCTTCGAATTATTGTCTAGGGCTCAGCTGTGGTTACTTACATGCTAAATTTTGCACCATTGATACAAATCAACACCTGGCAGAAAGTGCAGAGACATCCACATAGTTTTGTGGAGCTAATTGAATAGAATTTCTTATTTTGTGATTCGACTCATATTTGCTCAAAGGCTTTAACAATTTTTTTTTCGTAGTAACATTTTCGTAGACCGATCACTGCTGAAAAATCTAGCTATCTTTAGTCCGGTTGCACCCAATTCTAGGTAAAGTTCTCCTCTCTATTACGCCGCCCCTTTTTCCAATCCTGCGTTTTCCTCTCCCATACTCCTGGCAACATTGACGACATCAAAATAAAATAAGAATAATCGTGTTTTTAGTTCCAAGTGACCTACAAGCTAGAGCACGCCCAGCCTCGATACCAAAGCTTCGGCGAGCTGCCGAAGATCGACGAATATCCAGTATTGAACGCGACAGCCACCGCCATGTTTACAGCCAACTTCCTCAACGACTGCGGCGCGGACGGCGTCTGCATCAGCGACCTTGTGGTGGACCCTGTACTGCAGCTGCCAAAAAGTAAGTAGCTCTAAGACCTATGCTAATACAATAAAGCGGTAGAGTTTGTTTGTTTGAACGCTAATCTCTGGAACTACTAGTCGGATTTGAAAAACTAAGGATTTCTGCATTTGATAGCTCAGTTCGAAAACGGCTGCGTGTACCGATTCGTAGAGTTTTTGCGAATAAAATGTTGCCTGAACATTGGTTACTAAGAGTAAAACATATAAGTAATGTTTGTTACACAAACTCGTTTGAACAGGTTATCATATCACCTAAAGATATAAATTAGTAGAACTTAAGAACGGGTTACGGCACGGGATTACAAAAAGTTTTTTTTTTAAACTTAAGTTCAGTTGCAACGTATAAACCCTATATTGACACTTGTCTAAATACCTTCTCAGTTTAATACTCAGAATACTCCTAAACTGAAAACATACGTACTACTCCGGATTTAAAAGACCACTTAAAAATAATGCCCTCTTGACTACGTTGCTTTGAAAAGACCCCTCATGTGATAAGTGCTCTTGACTCTTACAGAGTTACATAATCCACCCTTCAAAGGGAGGTTTGAAAGAAACTTTCTATCCTCATATACCTACCTTTAACTAGGTTCGTGACCAGGGGCATTACTATGAACTCTTAGAGCAATGTCAAAGTAAGATTAGGTACTCTGATTCCGTGCTAAGATAAGACTAAGGTAAGGTTAAAGTAAGCCTAACGCAAGAATGTTTTGGTAACGTCTCATCGTGGAGTGTCAAGTCATTGACGCGATGCAGGACTGTTTTCACTTTGCTTTGACATTGCTCTAAGAGTTGGTGGTACGCCGGCTGAAGCGGTTTTAATTTTTTTTTTCTATTTTAGCTGACGATGGAAGTGCCTATGCTTTAACACTTGGTCAAGAAGAGGAGATCAGAGTATCGGTCTTTGTGGACAACTATGGCGAGTCAGCGTACGAAGGACAATTGTTTGTGCAGCATCACTCCAGTCTGCATTACATCGCTGCTAATATTAGCGTAAGTTTCAATTGACCACTAACCTTTTAAGTTTGCGATGCCAAATTGAACGAAAATAATAGAAATAACATTTATCTAGTCTACCAAAAAATTGCTTTCAAAATTTTCTTAGAGAAGGATAACGAGTGATAGAGGGGAGAGTTTAGGAAGATACCCTATATTGTGTCGTCCTCACCTAGATATATGAGCATGAAAATTATGATGATGATGGAAAATTCTTCAAGTCAATCTTTCAAAGGGATGTATATAAAAGTATTAGTGACGTAAAATAACATTAAAGGTATTTAATACTTATAGGATGAGGAGTTGTCTTCTAGGGTGAGTTTATCAAAGGAAGTGTTTTGAAAGAGCACGACATTCCATGGCACAAATATCACCAACCCCTAATAGATAGATAGACGTACCATACAATTAAAAATTTCACATCACATCAGTGATAATAATCCACGCTCATATTGCATGCAGTTACAACGATGTTAATAACATTGTCCTCAATAATAAAAATGATTTAGGATTTATCTAGACCCGACAACGTTTATTCAAAAGCAATCACTTATAACTATATAGAACGAAATTGATATGGGACGTGACTTGGACTATTGTTGTCGTGTCTTAAGTATGTGGTCATGGGTAAAACACAGCCACGCTTAGAGGCGTACTAGATCAGATTCATTAATAACATATTTTTCTAATTTCAGGACAAACATGTGATCTGTACCAGCGTTAACAAGACTATCGTAGCTTGCATGCTAGAGAACCCTTTCAAAAAACAAGCGACTGACACACCTCCTATAACCATGAGATTTGACGCCAAGGCTCTAGAAGATAACGAGCCATCTGTAATCTTCACCGTGTGGGCCAACTCTACGTCTAAAGAGTTGCATCCTGGGAAGAAACCGATGCAGATCGAAGCAAGGGTTATCAAAAATGCGGAACTGTTGATCAAGGGGTAAGACGTCTTCATAGTAGTCAAGCTTGATAAAACGTGATAAAACATTCTTGACAATAGTCGAAGTTAAGCAACATTCTGTGCGATTACAATAAGTATCGTAATCTACATTTCACTTGTTCTAACTTCTATTACAGAGCTGCAAGGCCTGAGCAAGTCTTCTACGGTGGGGATGTCAAAGGAGAGTCTGCAATGACCTATTTCGACGATGTTGGAACAAGGATTGTACATACTTATCAGGTAAGGATACTGAAAGCTAGCTTATTCGTAACTCTCAGTTTTAGATTCTTTTTTTTTTTGCCTTTTGGTAACACAGAATCTTTAAGTATACTTAGTAGGTGCGTATGAGAATAGGTACATCAGGAATTTTTTTTTATTTTTTATTAACCTGTATTTTCCTACTGCTGGGCAAAGGTCTCCCCCAATTGTTTCCATCTCTCTCGGTCTTTAATATACCTATATATCAGGAAATATGTTAAAAATATGATTAAATACAGATTTGTAAATTATGACATGTTCAATTAACTTTTCACGCCTTGAATACATTTTTAAAGTAATAACAAGACAGTCGCGCAATAAACTCATTTCGTTTGCCTCTCCATAAACGTCCAGGTAAATAAAATGATTTCATTACGAGATTAAGACGCGATTACATGTTTAAAATTGTTGCTTACATTGTGATTTACTTGTGCAAGTCCGTGAGCACAAAAAATAATTGAATTACTAGGTACTACTTATGAAGTGTATGTTCTACCGTTTTCCGGTTTCAAAATATTGTTTGTTGTTTTAGGTGTTCAACGAAGGTCCATGGCGAGTGTCCTCAGTGCAAGTGGTGATCATGTGGCCTCATCAAGTAGCATCGGACAGCTCGCAGGGCAAATGGCTACTTTACCCCGAAGATGTGCCCACAGTGGATGGAGAAGCAGGTACCTACCATTCAGCTACATTGTGAAAATAGAGTTATAGTAAACGCCGGTTTAGTCTATTCTAACAAAAAAAAAAAAAAAAATGTCGTAGAACTAATAATTTAGTGGTACTTAAATATTTACATGGCTCATTTATTATTGTGTCTATAAAAAGTTAAATACTGAAAAGAAGACAGGTACTTTGGTAGGTTCCGATTTAGGAAACATTTCACTAGCCCAAAATTTTCTGAACTTGTATGAAAAATAGTCGAAATGTACGGCACATCAATGAAGTTCAGTTGTTAAAATAGCAGTTGTTTAAATCCTTTGTTGTTTCCAGATCAAAGCAACGGCGAATGTTTCATAACTGAACGAGAGATCAATCCACTAAACCTGTCCAACCGACCCGGAACCTCTGAGCCATACCTAGAGAATCTGGAGATGGATCCATTCATGACGTCAGGCAAGCTCAGCGTATCCTCCAAACAAAAGCAGCACAATGACACGAAGAAAGTGGAAGAATATTCTAGCGCGTTCGAGAACAAAGTCAGGAGGAAACGAGAGAATGATGTTGTGAAAGCAGAGGCGTATACTGATAAGGATGGGCAAAGGAAGCACGTCGTGAATATGGTGAGTTACGGCTTACTAACAGCTTAAACTCGTACAAAACCATGTTATAGAAGTATTCTAACAAGAATTTAAATAATAGGCATGGTGACAGTAATCAAGTATCGCCAAAATATTTATCTGATCTAATGAAATAGGATTCAAAGATTTTGAAAAATGTATTTATTCTCTTATTAATGTCGAGATTACTAATTTATTTGCTAAAATAAATCTACAAAATACAACAATCCGCCATGATAGACAAAACGCTCGCCGGTGTCATGGCGTCTGTCATTGCGTCTCGTCTCGGTAAACATCCTTTTGTTTCTATAGTAACTATGTAGGCATCACTGGTTGATATACCGATTCGTGACGTAAAAACAGACGCCATGACACCGGCGAGCGTTTTGGCGTGAATTTGAAAATTTAAATTTAAATGTACTTTTATTGCACAAAAACCTTAATTTTCTACAGAAATATGATATATTTTAGACATAATAGATACTTCTGAATATCATAGAAGAGATTTTGAAAATTAGGATTCATGCCTATTGAGTTTCTGTAAATTCCTTAAAAATTCTATTTTCAACCTTAAAACGTTTACATTTTATATATGAAGACATGTTGTGCCGACCTCACGTAAATTATTGAACATAGGCATGATATGATCATGAAGATGATAGCCCTAAAATGTCTCATATGTGTAACCACTTTTCATAGAACGTTGGTGGTTCATGATTTTCTTTCTTTATTTTTTTACAGAACTGCCAAAAGAAGTCAGCTAAGTGCATCAAGTTCCAATGCGTCATATACCGCCTGGCCCGAGCTCAAGCCACCACCATCACGGTCAAAGCTAGATTATGGAATGCAACGTTAGTGGAAGACTACCCTCGAGTCAGCCACGTCAATATTGCGTCCACAGCCTTCATATACCTTCCCGACCACTACAATATACACCAGAGCAAGGAACATGATGATACTGTAACGGTTAGTATATACAGTACGACCAACGGATCTCGGCGTGCGTGAAGTTAGCCGTTTCGATGCGCAGTGCAACTTTTTCATACAACATCTACTGCGCAGCGCAGAGCCTGACTTCACGTACGCCTAGATCCGTCGGCCCAACTGTAACTATTACTGATATTATAAAGTGGGCAAACATCGTCACTCTTTGGGTGACTAAGAACGGAAGGCAACGACGAGGCCTGCCGAGAAGGCGTTGGCGGGATCTTGACGATATCGTCAAAGGGGTGACCTTTGCCTGAAAAAATATTATAAATAGGTTTTTGTGTGAAATGGGGTACCGATCTCTACATTATAAAGGAAGCTTCATTATCCCTGCGTAATCTAGGCATACGCACATAGGCTACGTTTTATCCAAATGAGCTAACCCGGAACAGCAGTTAGTAATATATAAATGCAAAGTGTATGTTTTGTTGTTAACAGGAGTCTGATTCTTTGAACTAGGTACTGTAATTTACATTTATGGCTCATAAAGTAATGCTTTTAATCAATTATTATCAATATTTAAACTGGTTATGCATGTTTACTGGTAAGGTGATGTTAGTAACCATCAGTGTTTTATGACTCATGAGTTTTAAACAAATATGCCTTCTGTAGGTATTAAATAGTATAGAAATGAAATGTAGTTTCCAACTTGAGAATGGCTACACTGATTTGTATTTTTTTTAATGTTAAATTAGTCACTGTCACGCATTGACGTCGTCGCATCAAGCTATAGGTGATTTCAAAGCAATTTTTTTCAGGTTTCGACAGTCGCCTATCCAGACCTAAAGATCAGCGAGCCGACAGAAGTGCCTCTATGGGTGATCATCCTGTCCATAATCATAGGTCTTATAGTACTGGTTCTACTCATCCTTCTTCTATGGAAACTCGGCTTCTTCAAGCGAAGCCGTCCAGACCCGACACTTTCGGGCAACCTAGAGAAGAATAATCATGAATCCAGTCCGTTTATAGGTCGTGACAGAAATATTCGATAGCTGAGACAAATTGTGGATAGGTTGTGTTGATGGGACAGTAGTGTAAAAGACTGTACATAATGTTGGAATTTGGAGAAAGAGTGCCATTGGGATATGTTTACTACTCTGCGAAAATGTAAAATTTAAAAATGTACTTTCTGTTGTTGTCTAGTAGAGACAATATAAATGTTTTGTAGAAGTTTAATTTATGAATCAAAGTTGTATATAAAGCTGGCAACGGAGTGTGAGACCAGAGACCAGAAACAGAGAAAGGAGACTTTGTCATTTACGACTAAAGATTCTCTATCTCCTGTCTCTGTCGCGCGCCCCAAAGCCTGACCAGAGAGGTCTCGATCTCCGCGGTCTCGGTCTCCGGCGCGAAGCATTGCCTTAAGAATGAGTCAGGCTAGACCGTGCCGGGTCCGAGCCGAGCTTCGGCCGTAGCACGGTCACAGTGCCGGCGTTGTTCGTTACTCGGCCGTCACTCGGTATAGCGTGAGTGTGTTCATACAAAATATAACTAATAGATTAGTTGACCGTGCTACGGCCGACGCTCGGCTCGGACCCGACACGGTCTAGCCTGACTCATCCTTTATATGAGATTTTGAAGATGCGTTTTTCTACTGTTGTGAAGTCAACGATATTTCTTCGTACAATCACAAGTGGCATATTTTTTGCAGCTTTAAACTTCTCATTCATAAATGATTATTAGTCATCGTGTTTCTGTGTAAGAAGTAAACTATATCCTGCTGTAGTATCTGTATCTCAATGGACAATACTTAGCAAGTAATATCATTGACTGTGATGTCTTCTTAGAGGAAAATTGTGTGCATGTGATGTAAAGTGGTTTATGTTTTGTTGTTAGCACGAGTCTTTGATTTTAATTTTGTTTTCGCAGTTGCATTTCTATGATTATGTGAAATATTTCAGATTGTTTATACATATAGGTATTTCTGTAAATACGTACTTTCCTTATTTATGAGTAGTTAAGTGTCTACTTAATTGACTAGATTTTTGCTAGTCACAAAATGTAATTAATTATATTAAAGTAGATGAAGTTGGTCACAAAAACTGTTTGGAGTAAGTTACTTAGGTACCTTATGACACTTTTTACATAAAGATTGGTGACCATGTATGATGTAAGTAATCCTAATGTTACGACTGATTAATCGGTGCACTTGCACCAACTTACAAACCATCGATTTGACTAAAAAAGGTTCATTACGACACACATGAGGCGATAGTAAAATTTTAATCGGCCATAATTCTACTTAAAAAATAAAGAGACTTGTAAAATTTCCTATTTATATCTGTAGTTTTTATAAATGTTTTTAAGTACAGAATAGTAGAAAATGTCTGTAGTCAGTAATAATGAGAAGTAGAGATACGCATATTCCCTAAAAATTGTAAATAAATACCATAATGTAGATTTTATATTTCGTAAGTTTTTTACTACAAAATTTCCTCGTTAACTTAAATAGAATTAGTTTTTACTTCGACACTGCCAATCACATTTTTCTAATTCAAATAAATGTTGGCCACCTTAATAACACTGGTTGTGACCATTTTATTAAAACCTGCTTATTAGTTCTGATTTTAGAATAAAATGTGCCATTTCACAAAATATCTTTTATTTTACTTTTAATAATGTGTACATAATTCAACTTTATTTAATAGTACATAATTCCTCTTAACTACTTAGGCTATGGTCCTATAAACGCCATCGGCTGCTTACAGCGTCACGACTATAGAAATGTACTGTTATGTTGTGGTCTCTTTCATACCCTGACGTGGACATAAGAAAGATAAGATTAAGACATAAGACAAATAAGATTTTCTATAAAATTATATTAAGTAGGTACACATTGAAATCGTGTTACTTTTTGTTAAAGAGTTAGCTACTGGCTCATATATCTAAACTACTCGTATTTAGTTCTAGCGAAATAAATAAAGCGACTAGGAATTATGATTAGGAAGTTATTGCAAATAAATTTATTTTTATTGTTGTTTGTAAAAGCTTTGGCCGGGAACGTGTGGTTTCTGAAATAATAAACACATTTACTTACTTAATAAATTCTTCAACTGCTAATTTAAGATAAGTGATCAAAAATACACTCAAAACATAACTAAGTTAAATTTAACATAGATCTGCGCAAGAAACTTTTATTTTTGAAAAAATAATATTCGTTGAATGAGCTACTAATCAATATATACGAGTGCGCAGGCTAAAACTCACGTCTTTTTTCACAGCGGACCAGCAAAATGTACAGAGAGCAGAGCTTTTGTTGTCAACATCGCTTTTCTGCAAACATGGTTGTTCCATTTCACCTGGAATTTAACATTTTTTTTATTAATATTATCAAACTAATATTACAACCCAACTTCGTCTTCGATGTACCAAAATTTTATTTTTAAACATTTTTTAACAAAATTTTATTTTTAATCTAAATTATTCTAAACCGATCCACAAGACAATCATGTTATAAACTCAAACATAGAAACTTACAGCTTTGCAATATTAGTAAGTATGAGAAAATAAAAACCGGTCAAGTGCGAGTCGAACTCGTACGCCGAGGGTTCCGTACCTAGCCATGGTGCCAATTAAGCTAGTCCGCTTAATTGTATGAGCGCCCATACAACTCGGAGGACAATTTTAATTGGCGTCAACTATGTATGGGAACACCCTTTAATTTTCAACTTTTTTAACTTTTTGGAATTTTTCCTTTATTTGTGCTATAAGACCTTGCTTTTTCCCAAATTTCGTTATTCTAGGTCAACGGGAACTACCATTTAGGTTTTCGACCCAAAACCTCTAGGGTACTTCCGGTTGACCTAGAATTGTCAATTTTGGTTACAAGCAAGGTCTTCCAGCACAAGTAAAGGAAAAATTCCGAAAAATAAAAAAAGTTGATAATTAAGGTAAGTTTTGGTACTCAAAAGTTTTCACGAAAACCTAAATTTGCCTATATCTTTTTATAGTGTTGACTCAGGACCTTGATTTTTATACTCACAATAGGGACTATAGACCTTAGTATATGGTATAAATTTCAACTTGCTAGCTCTACCCGTTCCTGAGATAATCGATGGTGACACACGGACAGACAGACGGACAGACGGACAGACGGACAGACGGACAGACGGACAAGAAAGTGATCTTATAAGGGTTCCTTTTTTACCTTTTAAGGTACGGAACCCTAAAAATGGTGAATCTGTATTATGCCAACATAATTTAGAAAGTATCTATGTTTGCTTGTCATTTTTGTCACCTAATACCTACCTATGCCAGATTTACTCGTCAGTGCCACAGTGGGTTGAAAGGTTTTTTATTAAGTAAGTAAGTACTTACATTATTTAAAAATGCAAGATCATTTATTATATCGTTCCAGCAGAATGCTCGAATGGCCATAGCCCGTTGCATTATTAGCTAATTATTTGATGAAATTAGACATCAGTACCTAGGTACCTACCTACATTATTTTTAGTGTTGGGTTACATATTATAAAAGAGGACTCAATCAAGTTTATCACAAGGTGATGCTGACATTGTAGATCTTACTGATTACTAAAAGCTCATAAAACTGGAAATTATCAGCACAATAGCTTTATAGCCATAATTATGAAGTATGCCTTCAGCAGCTTTGTATGACCTAAAAGCGGAAGTAGGTGCTCACTTCCATCCAAGACCACAAAGAATTATACCAATAAGCTAAATTCTATCTTATATTAATTGACTTAGGGTTGAGAACAATAACTTTGAGGCTAGCAGCTGGTTTCAGGATTACGATCTTAGTGACCTTTTACGACAGCAGTTCAAAATGATTTAAGACTCTATGTTATGACCATAAAGTTTATAGTGACGTAGCAATCTGTTAATCAGTTGACTCAAAAGCTCAGCCTTCCAGTTTTAATCCTGGATTATTGATGAAATTACTTGTCAAATAAAATGAAGCTTTAACTCACCGGTGTAGAGTTGATTGTCGAGATGCGTTATGTAGCTGCCGGCCAGTCTCAGGATCTCGATCTTGCTCAGTTTTCTATCTGGTGGTTCCGTGGGTATCAGCAACCGCAGAGTGTTGAAAGCAGTGTTCACGCTGCTTGGAAAACAAATATTTTGATAACAATTATATTATTAGGAAGTTTATTGTTCATTTCAATATTTACAATTGCAATTTCCTTTTTTTATTCATTGTCTTGAAAATCCTAAGCTTACCGAATTATAATTAAAAAACTTACAGATTATATTTTTTCTTAGTTTTTCAGTGAACTTTGCTTGGCTTTCAGTGCCTCTATTGTCAAGAAACTACTATTTTTGTGTTTTGATACAACGTAACTGAAAGCTACTGTTAAAAACACTATGTAATAAATACTAGCACACCGAAAACTGGAATTTATAATAGAAAAATAACAAATACCAACTTTTGAGTCCTGTCCCTTTCACGTGCGTTAGCCTGACACCTCTGCTTCGCCACTGGAATTTCAGCACTGCTTTGATACGGCACAGCAAAGATGTGGTGCTCCCAGTTATCCTCGGTACACTTGTAGCTTACAAAATTTTCCATTTAGACCACAATAAAATCGCGCGTAAAAAATAAACAAATTTTAAAAAGTTAAACACATTTTTTTATTTAGAACACATTTGAATAACTTTTAAATTGAGAAGTTTTTATGTTTTAAATTATCATGGCCAGTGCTTCTGTGTGGTTCGAATGCGGGCTGCGTACTATCCCAAGGAAGTTAGTCGGGCCACTAATAAGTACCCCAATGGATATGGTTGATGAAGGAGTCATTTAGGAAGAACAGCGCGCGCCACTGACTCGGTTCTTAACCGATAATTGTATAAACAGATGGCTCTGAATGTAACAGGGACGTATTGTAACAGATTATAATAAGTATAATCTCATCTTTCGATGAGTCAACTTTAGAGTTATTCTTATTGGTAATAAATTAGAATGAAGATTTATGTAAATGTGTGCAGGCAAAATACTTATATCCATAAAATAAAAAAGTTTAAATTTTAAAAATTGTGAATTGCTCTTCGAAAGCTAGGAAAGTGGAAAAACATTCAATCCTGTTCCCAAGTTCATCCCTGGGGTGGCAATGGCGAATGGGTAACTTGTCATCAAGAATGTAAAACGCGGCTTGCTCCCCAGAGCTTTGTCTCTGTTTGTTTAAGCTAACTAGCACCGCAATAAATATGTTTAATGATGTGATGATTTGTAAAGAATCAGAAACAGATTCTATATTGATCCCTAGTCTGGTATCATATGACTTCTGACAAAGATTCATTTATTTAAATAGTATAATCTTCATTTATAGATAGAAAGATAACACTTTATTGTTTACCACAAACATCTAAACATAGGTAAAAACAATTGGCGGCCTTATCGCTTAAAGCGATCTCTTCCAGGCTTCTTCATTTATAGTACATTTATAAAGTCAATAGGATCTTAAATGCTTAAAAAGATCTAAGAGAATGTCTACTACGCCTTGGGAACATAGTCGTGATCTTATTTCATTTTATTTATTTTGCAAGATTTTATCATTTTCAACTGTGCAATCAAAAGACCATCCTGGTGAATTTATGCCTACTAGGTATTTAGAAAATACAAAAACACTTCAGCAGTGCTATTCTTAGACTTCCGAAAATGCATCCGATTCTATGATTTTCTTCGGAAAGTTGACATTTCTCAGCGAAGAAACGGCATTTTCCGAATTCGGAATACATTCCTCCGAATCGCAATGCCGGTCACCAGACACCAGACGGTATATTTATTCTCAAAAATTGAGTTTCCTTTTAAACGAGTTAAGTACAAAATACAAAATAACTAAATTTATTTCAGCAAACACAATAATTTGGCACAATACAAAGAAATCAGGACAATAGTAAATGCTGACAAGTAATTTTGCTGTGATTAGGGTTTACAACGGACCTCACACTAGGCTGAGCCTGTATCGTGAGGACCAAGATAACGATTTACTAACAGATTTGCGTCTCGGTAGGACTATTTTACATAGAAGTTTAGAGTTAAGTACCTATACATTTTCTTAAATAAGTAAGTAAGCTGTCGTAAATAAGTATCGAGGATCAATAGTTTTCCTATTAAAAATTGTACGATCAATTGATCATGTACTCTTTCCTCTTACACATCCCAAGGGGATGATCGTTGATTGGGTGTAGTTCCGTGGGAACACACTAATTGGTTGAATTATACGAGTTGTCGACCGCTGCGAACTCATTCGTATTCATTTGTAACTAACAAAGTTCACATGAAAAAACAATAGCGGACAAGGCGACAAATTAGTATGATGAATGCAGCATGGAACCTACTCCTGAGAATTATTTTAATAAATGTCAAATAAATGATGATGACTAAGATAAGTATTTATTTTCAACAAAAGGTTACATACAATACAACGTCGAGGTAAATAAAATAATTTCATTACGCGATTAAGTCCCGTTAATAATAAATTAAAAAGGTTACATACAGTACAGTAGGGTAAAATTAGTACAACTTAAATGTAAATATTTGTAATTAGGTAGGTACTTAAGTTTCCCATGAAGTGTTTTGAGCTCAATAATGTACTTAACTATTAATCTGTATCTGTATTATTATACCTACCTACAGTTAAAACGTTGAACCTTGCTTAACTCAGCTATAAACTTGTAGGTATCAATCAAGTACTTATTTAGACGCAAGGGTCTCTGCTTCAGCTCATATTATATACCTACTGATAGGTGAAAGAAACACTTTGTTGGTATAAGCATATATTATACCTAATTACAACTACTTAACTGATTAATGATTTATATTATAACTTATGAACTTATGAATTAGTGTGATTTAAATAAACTTATGAGAAATATTACTTGACTCAAAAGTCTGTCTGGACTATTTCTACTAGACATAGTCCAGACAGAAGGTGAATCTATGAACTGCCAGGCTGTGTTGTAGGTGCTTTTGTTAAATCGGTCAAGAGCGAATGGATCTACGCGGTCAAGGCCTTCACAAGTCGTTATTTAGTTTAATTAGGCAGAAGTATTTAATTCCATGAATAATTGATTTCCTGACGTAGCATCGCAGTCTGAGGATGCGCTGTGAAGCAATCGGTGATGCTTAGGTGGCTGTTGGTTCAGCGAGACACGTCACGTCCCCACCACCAAGCTTCGGCCAACCGAAGCGTGCGCACCACGGCCGCGGCCGCTCAGACTTTCTCCTCGCGACACCTCCGCTGGTGAAACGATCCTCGTCGCGAGTCGCACACGCCGCTGCGCGCGAGTCGACCGTCTCCGACGCACGCTGGCGAAACATCGCGTTCTACCACTTCCGCGTTCAAATCGACCGCTTTCGCTTCGTAAACAGTAACGTGCGAACCACTAATTGTTTCTAAATAACCTCGAAGATTCGCCAGGGAATCGCTGACGGCTGAAAGGCGCAAAAGGCTCAGGAGTGATGCCCGGTCACAATTAAAGGTGAGTTGACTTCTACTTTTCCTTTCTACTGGCCAATGTCCGATGTTAGACGATGACATTCTATGATAAGGTGGGCGCAAACGATATGTCTCAGCCTAGTGAACGCAAGGACGCGATCGCACATTGCTACTGGACGATCGGCTGCAATGGTCATTGTCCTTGTTTAGTTGAATTTGCAAATCTGAATCCGATGATCAGTGTTCGATGCAAGAAGAATAGTTTGCAAAAAATAAAACAATGGTGAGTTGAGAAACTGTATGTCTGTCTAACTACATTCGCACCGGTTCGTAGCACACTTACCTAGTTTTTACATACCAGTACCTAAGTTATTTGAGATTGACAGTTAGCTATAGGTCTGAGTTTGGCCGGTACTTTCAACAGAGATCAGCTGACTCGAAAACGATGGCACAGCCCATAAAAAAAAGAACAACGCTTTTTTTTCTGCTTACCTTAAAATAAACTTGTTTAAAAACTACTTTTAGATAGGTAGGCCCAATGCACCATTCAAATTATTTTGCAGTTTACATAAATATTAACTAAAGACCCTATTTTGATCATGAAGTTAGGAAACTACATAATAAAACCACAAAATACTCACTCTTCGTATATTAATTCCTTTTCTCTTATTTAAATTCACAGTTTTTACAATCCTTTTTCTCTTTTTGTTTTCGTCAAGCCTCCCTCTTGTTGCCGCGCTTTTTTCTCCTCCTTTTTTTATGACAACCATCAGTTTTATATTCTACCAATCAACGATGATAAAAATTTACATAGCAACGCGGCAACCCGGAAAATAATAGTTTCACTAAGATTTATTATTTAAACAACATTGAAATAGATTTACAATGATAACTTAGTAAATAAAGATGACAGATTCGGCCATCTGAATAACTCCGTATGTCCTCATACGTTATTTATAAATACTTAGGTAGGTACCTATCAGTTACAAAGCAAATGAAAAGTAGATCATATAACAATTTTTAAGACAGTAATAAAACTTAGGCTGAATTTTACCAAACTGGAATAAGTTTTATCTGGAGATTAAACCACAGATAAACTGCTGTTTGTTTGAATATTTGGACATTGTAAACTTGACACCTTATAACCAGGATAATTTGAATGCACCTAATAATGTTCGGTTGCGCTTTCTAAACAAATGTATTTCGAATTCTGTCGGCTAATGGAATAACTACTCTGGGAGTAAGATGACAGTTTGGTAGAGTCCACCCTTAAAAGTCTAACAATATTATTCAAACTAAGAAAACCAAAAGTTTATCAACCTTAAGTAATTGAAAACCTTTGTTGAATTTTTACAATTGATCATCACAACTCCAGTCAAATGCCTAAAGGCTTTATGCTGTAGTATCGTTGACCATCAATTCTACATTTTGATTATAGATTTTACATTATTATCATTTTTATTGTTGAATTGAGCTATTATTTAATAGTACATACGTATAGAAGTCTAACATAACAAATATTACATCAGCTTATTTTATCTTTATTTTCTTAGCATTGATGCTGTCTTGTTGTAAGCGGGGTGGGTAGGTATATCACATCCTAGGTATAGTTTTGGAGTCAAATAAACTTGATTGAATTGAATTGAATTGAATTGAATTGATCAAGACCTACCCACCAATCATTTGAATTTCATTATAAGATGAACTAGCCAGGTTACGGTCTGACAGCTAGTTTACCAATCATTTGAATCTCACTATAAGATAAACTAGCCAGGTTACGGCCTGGCAGCTAGTTTACCAATCATTTGAATCTTACTGTTAGATAAACTACCCAGATCCCGGCCTGGCAGTTAGTTTACCAATCATTTGAATCTCACTGTAAGATAAACTACCCAGATCCCGGCCTGGCAGTTAGTTTACCAATCATTTGCATTTCACTGTAAGATAAACTACCCAGATCCCGGCCTGGCAGTTAGTTTACCAATCATTTGAATCTCACTATAAGATAAACTAGCCAGGTTACGGCCTGGCAGCTAGTTTACCAATCATTTGAAACTTACTGTAAGATAAACTACCCAGATCCCGGCCTGGCAGTTAGTTTACCAATCATTTGAATCTCACTGTAGATAAACTACCCAGATCCCGGCCTGGCAGTTAGTTTACAAATCATTTGAATCTCAATAAAGATAAACTAGCCAGGTTACGGCCTGGCAGCTAGTTTACCAATCATCTTTGTCTCAGTTGCGTCTTGAGTAACTGACCATCAGTATATTTGTCAGCGCTCTAGGTATTTTTTTTTTTCTTCATTCTTGTCATCGAACTCAGTCAAAAAATTCTTTATTTCAGCTGTAGTGCAGCTGAGAAGCAGTATTTTGTTTCGCTTGGTTTCATAAATTGTCTGTTAATTCATTAACATAGTAATTTGGTTGAGAGTTTTGAGGATGCAAGTATTGAAAGTCTTCCTTTTTATGGAGATTCATCACTGTACGGGCCAACCCGCACATTCAGCATTAAATTCATTGTGCTGCGCACAGCAATACATTATTTTCTTTACAATAAAACAGTTCAAAACTCATCCCGGCACCGAGCGGTCGTTTTATTTGTCATCTTCTCCCAATCAAAAACAATTTTCAATCAATCAATCTAAATATATGTAGGGATCAGCATAGGACCCCTACAATCAATCACTCTTTTTTTTTTTTTTTTTTTTTTTTTTTTTATCAGCCACTGACTATCCTTTTATTAATTTATTTTGGACATTTGATCACTGGGAGCTATTATTTGACCCAAATACACATATTCTCCGACATATTCTAGACATTTTCCATTTAGTTTTATCTCTACCTCATTAGCGTTAGTCATTACTTTTGTTTTGTTTATATTAATTTCGAGACCCTAAGGTTTGCACCATTGCCTGCAGTTTCTTAGGGTCTTCTTCAATCAAGATAAGATCATCAGCAAATCTTAGATGATTTAAGCAGCTGCCATTGATGTTGAGACCATAATCTTCCCAGCCTAATCTTCGAAGATACTTTCTAGTACAGTTGTAATTAGTCTTGGAGATAGAAGATCTCCCTGGCTAACACCTCTGTTTATGGGGAATAGATCTTCTTTTGATTCCAGCTTTATACGGCTCTTACTTATGCTATAGATGTTTCTATTAATCTCGATGTAGGTGTTTTCCACTCCTTGCTGTCTAAATGTTGACCAAATGTTATTGTGGTGCAGACTGTCAAATGCTTTGAAATAGTCAATAAAAACTGTATAAAGTGGCTTCTGGTATTCAAGGTATTTTTCCAAGATTTGTTTAATGGTATGGGTTATGGTCAATCGTGTTGTAATTTCTTCTAAACCCTGCTTGCTCAGCTGGTTGATTTTCTTCCAATATTGTTGTTATTCTTTCCAGGATTACTTTTGCAAAGACCTTATATATGTTTGATATGAGACTTATTGGCCTGTTGTTTCCAATGTCTTCTTTAGGCCCTTTCTTGTGCAGGAAAACAATATTTGATTCTCCCCACTGGTTTGGTATAACACCTGATTTAACTATATCGTTGAATAACTTGGTCAAAACCGGACTTAACTCTTCTGCTGTGCCTCTCAACAGCTCATTTGGTATGTTGTCGGGCCCTGGGGCTCTTTCTAGTTTTTGGGAGTGGATGGCCCTCTGTATTTCTGATAGGTGTATTGGAGGCACATCGTTGGGCATACTTGTTGGTTTGCTAGCTTCAATTTCGATATCATCTTTATTCTTGGAGTAGAGAGATCTGTAGTACTCAGTTGCTACTTTCTGGATTTCTTTACGCTGTGTCACTTGACTGAGTTAGTTTCTTTTTAATCTAGGTATCCATTTATTACCTCGTTTCCTCAACTCTTTGAAAGCTTTTGTTGTCCAAGTGATTGTATTTTTCCGGTACGCTTAGGTCAGAGTTGACTACTCCTAGTAGCGACTTAGTGAGAGATGCTTCGATTCTTTTGGCATACTGGTCTGATGATGCTTGAGGCAGATACGATGATTAGTGTTGAAGTTTAAATTTTGAATAATAGGTATGTGTATCATTAAAGTACTTTACTCTGTTCGTTATAATGTAATCTGTTTCGTTTTTGTACTTCCCGTCTGGGGAGATCCAAGTCGCTTTTCGTCTTTTTCTTGAATAGTGAGTTGAGTAGTGTTAGGTTATTTTGGAGTAAAAATTCTATTAGCCTGCGTCCATTTGCACTTTTCTTTCCATAGCCATTCTTTCCCATTATATGTTCTTCCCCTAATTCTCGGTAGCCGACTTGTGCGTTAAAATCGCCCATGACTATGAGGTTGTATATTTGTATATTTTATGAGGTTGTTCTTGTGGTATCTCTTTACGATCTCTGATAAATTATTGTAAAAGTCTTGGGTGTCATCTTTCGATGCCTTTTCAGTAGGCGCGTATGCTTGTATAATTGTCCATACTTTCTCGTATCCTGGTAATCTAATGTTTAGTATTGCTAATCTATCAGAAATTCCGATTAACTCCAGAATATTACTTTTAAGAGATTGTTTCATCAGAAATCTAACTCCCCATTGGCCTGCTACTTCTCCTTTATGATATAGAATGTAGATTTTATGTTCTTCAATTTTCTCATCCAGTCTTCTCATCTCACTTATGCCTTTGCGCAAATTTGAATTGCTCACATTGGCTACAGTTAAGCCAGTAGTTCACTTGACTCCTTCTGCAATTGCATAAGTACCTGCACTACCAAGTGCGCGACTCGCAGGATGCCAAGCTCCGATCTCACGAAGGCGCCCTGATGAGGTCCCGCGTCGAGCGGGGTTGCCAGGCGCCGATCTCGCGAAGGCGCCCTGATGAGGTCCCGCGTCGAGCGGGGTTGCCAGGCACCGATCTCGCGAAGGCGCCCTGGTGAGGTCCCGCGTCGAGCGGGGTTGCCAGGCGCCGATCTCGCGAAGGCGCCCTGGTGAGGTCCCGCGTCGAGCGGGGTTGCCAGGCGCCGATCTCGCGAAGGCGCCCTGGTGAGGTCCCGCGTCGAGCGGGGTTGCCAGGCGCCGATCTCGCGAAGGCGCCCTGGTGAGGTCCCGCGTGCAGTACGCGGCCTGCCAGGCACCTCTCTCGTGAAGGCACCCCGGTGAGGTCCCGCGTGCAGTACGCGGCCTGTCAGGCGCCTCTCTCGTGAAGGCACCCCGGTGAGGTCCCGCGTGCAGTACGCGGCCTGTCAGGCGCCTCTCTCGTGAAGGCACCCCGGTGAGGTCCCGCGTGCAGTACGCGGCCTGCCAGGCGCCTCTCTCGTGAAGGCACCCCGGTGAGGTCCCGCGTGCAGTACGCGGCCTGCCAGGCGCCTCTCTCGTGAAGGCACCCCGGTGAGGTCCCGCGTGCAGTACGCGGCCTGCCAGGCGCCTCTCTCGTGAAGGCACCCCGATGAGGTCCCGCGTGCAGTACGCGGCCTGCCAGGCGCCTCTCTCGTGAAGGCACCCCGGTGAGGTCCCGCGTGCAGTACGCGGCCTGCCAGGCGCCTCTCTCGTGAAGGCACCCCGGTGAGGTCCCGCGTGCAGTACGCGGCCTGCCAAGCGCCTCTCTCGTGAAGGCACCCCGGTGAGGTCCCGCGTGCAGTACGCGGCCTGCCAGGCGCCTCTCTCGTGAAGGCACCCCGGTGAGGTCCCGCGTGCAGTACACGGGCTACCAGGCACCGAAAAGCATTCGGTCGCTGCTGTTGGTAGATTGTTAACCCGAATTCGTCGGATTCTACGAAGAAATGGACACGGATCTCCAGAAGTTTCCACTGAAATCACAAAACAAAATAATCGGACAGCAATCCATTCCTTTTTTAAAATGTCAGCACTCTTAGCAGTACCTACTTATAGTCAGATAATCTTAGGTAAATTGAAATAAAATTTGAGACAAAGATAGGTACTTAAGTACTTAAACAAAAAAATGTAATAAAAATACGTGTACCTAAGTAGGTACTTACCTATTTATTTTGTGGCCAATGAATACAAAATTATGTTAGGTAGGTATCAATAAAGTTATTTAACGCATATAAGATGTGTAACTTGTCTTTTAAATAGGTAAATAAGTACGGTAACTACACCGTATTACTTGATGGTAGATTACCAATGCGGCATAGGCGTACGTAAATTCATTCGTTGCCACTTCTGAAATATTAACTAAAGACCCTATTTTGATCATGAAGTTAGGAAACTACATAATAAAACCACAAAATACTCACTCTTCGTATATTAATTCCTTTTCTCTTATTTAAATTCACAGTTTTTACAATCCTTTTTCTCTTTTTGTTTTCGTCAAGCCTCCCTCTTGTTGCCGCGCTTTTTTCTCCTCCTTTTTTTATGACAACCATCAGTTTTATATTCTACCAATCAACGATGATAAAAATTTACATAGCAACGCGGCAACCCGGAAAATAATAGTTTCACTAAGATTTATTATTTAAACAACATTGAAATAGATTTACAATGATAACTTAGTAAATAAAGATGACATAATTAACCAATGGAGGATGTTCTTAGAATTTGCAAAGGCCATATTATGAAAACTTATTTACTTACTACTACGTGAGCACAGGCGCGTGGTTTCCGCATGAGTTCATTCACTGAAGATCCGAATTAGCAAGAACCCTCACAAAGCAATTCGCAGAATCTATGGAAAACCGCGTGAATCATTCAGGACCTTAACGAGAGTACTAAATACATAGGTACTTGTGCCTATACCTACTAACAACAACTGCAGATTTATTGACTCTCATCATTATGGACAGAAATAAGTATGCCCTTTATATATAAAAAATAATATTCTATTAAACATAAACTTTGTTGTTTGTAGTTAAATCTCTTATTACTTTTATAATAATACCTATGACCTACCTACCTAGACTTCGGCAATGCACTACACTACAGCTATTTAATACCAAAGTGCGAGTAGTAAGTTATCCCCGTGGCAGAGTAAATACTTGCAAGATCTGCAAACATTTTCCTCATTTTCCTGGTCTAATAGGTAAATGATAATCGTAGATTGCTGATAGCACTAATCAGGGAATTCTAGTACTGGTAAGAATAATCGTTCAAATAATGTACCTAAATGTCCGGTTTGGCAACGTAAAGCGCATTGCATTATTATTGTACATTGACTTCCTGCCAATGACCTATAACTATACAAACGGCGTTGCATGACGCCGGACACTGTATATTCGCATAAACAATTTATGCATAATACGGTTATGTCACAGTTATTTCTCACGATATAATAGCCATGCTTGATTTCCTCGAAGTGATGTAGCCTTCAAAAAACAGTTGTCTTTTTATATTTTCTGAAAGGTGCTCTATTTTCTAACATTAATTTATAGAGTATATTTAACCTATCTTTTAATTCAGAGTTCAAAGCTTACTTTAGAAATATGTTTGGTAAACTTAGCTACTTATTGTAATAACCTAAGGCTGGTACCAAAAATTCAGCTCTATTATAAGGTCGTAATTTTACGGAAATACGTCTTTGTTTTACTTTTATCAAATCTTCAAAGGAAATCGTAAAGGATTTGTATCTTTTTTAACATTGCATGTAGTTTTTGAGGTATTCATACAGTGCCAAATTAAAATTCAGCTGACTAGCTAACTTTACCTTTTTTTTTTTTTTTTTTATTTACAGCTTAAAAAAATCTGCATCCAGACTTCCAATTACGCCGAGGGACGCAATTGGGGTGTGTGAGGTTGACCAACACTGGCCGACTCACTAAAAACAAAGCTGGTGGCCGGCCTCTCTGCAAGATGAGGGACTCCGGGATCTCCATACGGAACGCACCGGTGACCCTTCTGCAGCTTGCCTCGAGCACAGTCCCGGTAATGGCACCCACAGCCACGCCCGGCACCCGCACACATGGCTGTGATACCACATGCGCGGAGCTCACGACGACACTGGCCAACCCGGTGTCGCCGCCTTCCCGGGATCTGCATAATGAGCAGCCAGAGCCCTCGCCCCGACAACCCGCAGACCCGAAAAGCCCCCTGTATGGCAGGGGGTACCACTCGCCCCCTCACGGGGCAGGCGGATAGGGCTGATGTTGCCACCAACCCGTTGCCGCCCCCATCCCGAGCGGGTTCGGCCTCGCTCCGAACCCACTCAGCGGCCGGTGTCCTGCCGCCAGTTGTAATTTTTTAAAGAGGGTTTCTTCCTCCTACAACCCAGCTAAGGGCTCGTCGCATCACACAGGTGTGCTCAGCAACTTGCCCTTCTACTCGGCTGCGTTGAGCGGGACCGGCTCGCACCGACCCCACTCAGCAGCTTCTTCCTCCAGACATACGGGACGGGCACAAGGCTTGGCCGGCCTGCCGATGGGCATGACCGACCACCAACCGACCGCCACCAAGATGCCCAGTCCCAACGTCAGAGGTTTCCGCCACCAGAAGTAATTTTTTAAAGAGGTTTACTTCCTCATGCAGCCCACAGGCTCGTTCTAGAAGCACAACCCTTGCGGGTGCGCCGCACGACTCGCCTTTCATTGGGCCGCTAGAAGGGGACCGGCCTCGCTCCGTTCCCCCTCAGCAGCTTCTGCCCCCAGACAGTTAAGAGACTGGTGGCAAGGCAAGTCAGTCGACCTTGACCTGGCCTGAAGGTCCACCACGACCGAGTCACCAAGCCACCCACATCCCAAAACCATCGGAGGACGTCCGCCAGGGTAATTTTTTAGAGAGGTTGTCTTCCTCGCAGCCCGGGTGGCCATAAGGCCAGCCTAGGCCCTCAGTTCCTCAAGGCCCTAGGGACCCTTCGGAGTTCCGAGCTCTTGACGCTGGCACGGAAGAACCCACTCCCGATGCCTACTCGGCGGCCGTGAGGAAGCACGCCAAGCACGTCCCAGCCTCATCCACTGCACCCTCTGCTATTCAGAGGGACGCGCGGAGATGCTACCCCCCTGTCAGACCATTGGTTATCCGACAATAAGATCCCGGGATGAGAGAAGTTATTGTCGGACTTAACAGGGCACACCGTCCCTCAGCTGCCGTTCCCCCCGGATCCCCCAAAGAGTAGCAGCTCGATGGGGAGGGATGGATCCAAAAGGGACAAGCAACTTTGGGCTCGCGTGAAGGTTGTCTGACCTGGTGCCCCAGCTAACTTTACCTACCATAGGTTGGAGGTATACTGCCTCCAGGCCAATGCAAGTTTCATAACCAGTTGCTTAGATCATCTAGTAGAACATCTAGAATTCTAGAATATAGCTAGATCATCTTCTAGACTCCTAGGTACATACCACGTGCAGGCATTTTGATTAATAAAACTCAAAAGTGGTTCTCCAACGATTATAGATAAAACCAGTTTCTAATTAGTTGAAAAACGAGATGAATATGGTTATGAAAATAAAAATGCTTAGGTAGGTGTTTCATTAGATAAATAATTATGTTATTTGGAACAAGCAGCGCCCTCACGGAGTTGCCCCCGTAGTTAGGTATATTATACCATCACACATCATAATCATAATCATAATCACCATAATATGGTTATTATGATTATGATGAAAAGTAGCATAAATCAGTCCTCAAGAGTTTCGCTATCAATGGAAATAATTTTTCAAATCCGACTGATAGTTCCTGAGATTAGCGCGTTCAAACAAACAAAGCTAAGTCCCATTTTGAAAACATCATTGATAAGTAGGTAGGTACCTACATGTTGACTGAGAAAAATTAAGGATACTTCCCTACTTATAAACAAATTAGATTGGGTCTGAAACTAACTTCCAGTTTCAATAATTACCGTTGGAAACGTGACAATACCTACTAATGAACAACCTTTGTTACGCACTAAACCTCAATAGATTGTGTGACTCCACACATCATTACTAGGTAAGGTACCACAAAAATCAAGCAAAATCTATTCATGTTCTGTGACGTCAAAGTAAGTCAAACTAGCACTTTTTCTAAGTACCTACCTACTTAACACCTAGATTATGTAAACCTAAGGAAAATGTTCTGTTCAATGTGTAACTTGATTTTAACCTGTCACGTAGGTATAGAATGCTAACTTCTGCAAAATATGAACGTTGTGCTAAATAAGGACGACTTCAAAGCTTTTTGCGTTGCATAAAGATCTGAAAGATTGTCTACCGTGCCTTGGGGATACTGCCAAGATGCTGTTATTTTATTATTTAACTTGAGCACACAAAAACCTAAAGACGCGGTCCGATGCTGATGCGATGATAGAAGATATGCTTGTAACACACAATGCATTGGAGGCAGTTTGGTAAGTCGACCTTGTTAGCAAATGGGTCAATTCTTACCCAAGCGCAATTATACATGACCAACCATTATTTTATTTAATAATTCAAATGCTTATCGGCTTAACATGAGAAGTTAATTTATGATGATTAATTAGTAACACGTGATTATTTTAATGCCAAAATTTCTGAAGTAATCTATATCTTCTATACTATTATAATAAAGCAGAAGAGTTTGTTTGTTTGAACGCGCTAATCTCTGAAAGTGCCAGTCGGATTTTTTTTTTGAAATTCTTTCTGTATTGGATAGCTAATTTATTGAGGAAGGCTATAGGCTGCTTTTCATCATCATCATCATCATCACCATAAACCATCACTACGGGGGCAACGCCGCGAGGGCGCTGCTAGTCATTGTATAACAGTAATAGAGCCTTCATTTGAACTAAAAAAAAACATAAGTGTAGTCGACTTGAGAACCTCCTCCTTTTTTGAAGTCGGTTAAAAAGGAGGTTAACTAAGAACTAAGAACTTTTTTGATCTGTCAATTGTATGTCAACCAAAATAACAACGAAACTAATTTTAAAAGTGTTCTATTTTCAAATCATTTTTATTCACTCGTCTGTTTCGTTTTAGAAAAAAAGAAAGGAAAGAAAAGAGCTTATTAATGGAGGGAATTGGATTACTACTTTTTCAACTATTAATTAAACTATTATTTTTCTTTCTACATCCCGTTGTATGGTGAAATATTACTGTGAGTAAATACCTAGTTAAAGTTGTTACACGTTAGATTATAGTTATGATGAATTACTTTGACTAAGCCTTTTGACTTTGACTAAGGCTGTTGCGTTTTACGCTGCCTATGTTATGTGGTCGAGACGTGACCCTTCAATTGAACAAACTAATGACCCTTTCTGACCTAAAATATAATGATTTACGATCATCAATTATGCAAACCAAAAGAATTGGTAATGAGGTAAATAAAAACATATGAGTAAACTTATTTTAAATGTAGATAATCCAGAGACTGAAAAACCTAAACGAAAATCTACAAAACAGACCCCCTTACTTATGAAAGATGTTTAAAGTTGAATACCGTTAAACAACGTCCTGTCTCTGTTTGTTACTATCCACAAATAAAGACAGGACGTTGTTTAACCAGTATTTAACTTTAAACATCTTTCATAAGTAAGGCCCAGAATGTCTAAGCAATCTACGGCATCGGCGCTGCTGTTGATAATATGGTATTGCACAAGTCTGAATATTGATGTAAGTAAACTAGGCATCTCAGCGATCCATCTTCCGATGTCCTTCTCATATCTCATTATAAAAGCTAATAAGGCCCGTAAGAACAGCCTTACGATGTAGAAACGTACAGATAAACACAATGATATAACTTGTTTAAAAGTCCTCAGTAAAGCCATTACAGATTGCTTTCACTTTCAAAATGTATCCTACTAAATATTGTCTAATATTTTATTTTTATACTAACGTAGTACGCAAGGTTATTGTATTGTTCTGGTAGTAAAATAATTTTCAGAATCGCGTCAGTAGTTTTACAGTAGGTACCCATAACAAACAAATTTTAGATACCTCCTCATAATCAGCGATACATTCTAAAAGTTACATTCTCCTTTAATTCTAATAATAACACTTTTGCAGTCGACTGTCCATATTGATGAGAATTTATTGATGGGCAAGTGCAATGCACATTTATGTTACCTCAGAAGTAATTTGAAACGTAAAATGGTTTTGTGGATACCTTGAAGTCAAAATTTACGCCTCCGAAATACCAATCTGTTGCAATTTATGACGGTACTTAACAACATTCACCTCTTGTGATGTATTCCTTAGTGGCGTGCCCTTATTACGTTTTTTGTGCAAAGCTCATAGTAACAGTAAATGAACTAGATTAATTAGATATTAGACTAGATTATTCGATTTTAACTCCTTCTGCTCACTCAGTCCTTTCCGCTCTACCATTTGTCAGTTTTGTTGGTGGAGATCCAAGTATGCAGTTTCCTCTTGCGAGTTAAACGAAGTCCGGAGACTCGGCTTAACATTGCAGGTTGTCTGTCAGGGTAGGTTTATTGACCGAGCGAGCGAAGCGTCTCTGCTTCAGCTTGGACAAAAATGCTTTCGTTTGTCCGGATGTCTGTCTGTCTGTATGTTCTCCTCTACAGGTCGCTATTCTCAACCAATTCTTGTGAAATTTTTTGAACAGGTTTATTAATTTTATAAATTTTATTAGTGTCGGGGATTTTCGATTGTAGGGGCACTTCCTCCAAAAAGGGGCTAAAGGATATCGCCGCCTTATGACATCCGATTTCGATGGCTTTACTTTTATTTGGAAGATTGTAACTTTAAGTAAGTCTCATAAAAAAATAATGAGGATCTGATGAGGATCTTCAGCGTGATGACCAGAATAGTTACTTAAAATGAAGTAAATTGCTCACTTTTAGATTTCTACCAGTGGAGAAGGAATCGGCGCATTAACTACTAAGTAGGAATTGATGAAGCACCTGGGACCACCTTCTCATCACAAAACTTTGAATTGTGAATTTTAAATTCAGTTTTAAATTTAAGCTATGCAAGGACAGACTCGCGAGGTCACAGTTAGATTACTAGTGGCTCTGTGAGCCACTAACACTCTCCCTGAATAAGAAGCTACCACCTTACATGGCAGGCAAGCCTTACAAGTAATATGGAGATTTTCTACCCACTCCGCACTCATACAAACAAAGTAACGTACTGTATTCTCGTCACAGATTTTATTGTCTGATTAATTTACTGTCACTATAGAGCAAATAACATTCATATTGGTTTATCTAAGCAGTTAACAGAATGTTGTCCAGAGCAAATCAAATATTGGTCTATATCAATCAAGAACGAAGTTTTCACAAGCATCAACTATTGGTTTAAAACCCCTAAATAATATATTGTAATCAATCGATGCTTAAAATACGATTCGAACATTAGTGTTCGAATATTGTGGCATACCAGCCTTAGAATTTTCGATTTCGAGATGCGTAATCGACTTTGCTTTGGAAGGCCTTATGAAATGAATGGCAAAGATAAAAAATAATTCATTTAAAATATCTAAGTACATCCTCCGACGTTTTTGTGATAGGGGATTGCAAGCTAAGGTAGCTAACTTACCCAAGGCTATAGATAATCGTCATTGCGTGTAGGTATTTGTATAATTGATGATTGTCATCAATTTGTTGCAGATTCGAGTATACAAGATGGCAGGCGCTCGGCGTTGGACAGTTGCAGTGCTATGCTTAGCCGCATCCTGCTTCTGCGATCCAGGTTAGAAAACACCAAGGAAGTTTTATACCTACGTAACAATTTCCTTGGAAAACACACAAACAATGCTTCTGTCAAAAAAAATATCTCGAAAATATGTAAAGAAGTTTCTGTCATAAAAAGCCAAGTGTCAACTTGAGTATAAACCTCGGTATAAACTCCTCGACAATGGGGTTTTTACAGTTTTCTGTGTCAAGTCAATTTTGTAAACAAGTTACTACAATCCTTCAGATATAGAAGGTTCTTGTTCATGGCGGATCTCATTGAGCTGCGACCATCAATCTACCTGCCTACACGACACGTCAACACGATCTCGGCTAGGATACCCAAGCGGATGTGTCCGACACGCCGAACAGTCAACCATAAAATCCACCTATCCTTACCGCTATAAATCCATATAGGACATGACAACTTGAGTTCACGTGTGTGCTTCATGGATCAAGGATGTAGATCAGTTGCTATGGTATGGTGCGACATATATAGGTACTAGTATTCTGTGGTGCTAGTTCGCAACGTGTGGTCAGGTCACGAATCACACTGTTGATGCAGTACTTTGTTGACTGCTCATTAAGCACTTCAAATATATCACATAATTTATTTATTTTATTGGTTCAAGTTAAAACTCCAATGAAAATGTAAAAATATTTAAAACATTGTAGCATGAGTAAACTGAACTTACATGTCGCTCAGAAATCCTTGTACCTTATCAGTTGCAATCGTTTTGAAGAAGGTTTTGTGACTTGTTTTATATTTTAGGGTAAACTGCATACCTACTTACGGACCTTAGCTGTAGTCGACATTGTCGTTGTAATGAGCATTCTGTCTACGCGTAGTATCACTAAAGCCGAAGTTTTGAAGAAGTGGTAACTAATAAAATTAAGGAAACCAGTCTTAGAAGATCTTCCAATACCTCAACTGCCGATTAGCAAGTGCTATTTCCACGATTAATAGACATAATCTCCGGTTTAGAGTTGTCTCGGCAATTAACAACCGGGTCTCAGTCTTGACATTATATACGCGTGCGCTCTCAGTCGCGACATTTGGAGCATTTCCCCACGACCTTGGTTTGCATTTCCGCTTCCGAAGTGTCAAGGCGGTTCGTTAACCACATTTGGTATCACAAAGATTTTGTTAATAGTAATGGTGATTAAAAGAACATTAGAAAGGGATTAAAAGCACTTACTAAAAGGGGATGAAGAAAGATTTATTTGCAGATAACAACTTAAATAACCTAAACAAAATTACAATGTCTAAAAAAATAAAACCAAAGTAATAGAAAAACCTGAATGAGAATGTTTAGAGAAACAGATTACGTTCGTAGGTGTGGGGTGGTAAGGTGAATATTTATTAAATAAATTCACCGTCTTAACAACTATTATTTTACTAGTTATTATTTTGGAATGCCACGACTAAAACTTAGTATTTAATTTATCTGTGGCCACGACCACCATGGTGTGCCAAAGCTTTGTATTATTCGACTGATCGGTGTTGGAAAAGGTCAAGTACGGTCTTATTTATGTAATTTGATAATTATGCCCTCATCTTGAACTTTATGCACACTATGGATATCAATTTCCACCCAAATTACAGTCGTTTGATATTTTGTTATAAAAGTAGTTTTTAAATACACAGGTATCGTTCACAGCTTTCATTTGGGACCTAATTTGTAATATAAGCTTACATAATTATTTTTTAAATGATCTGAAAATAATATTGAATCACTTATGCGTGGATCAAAATGTTTAAATTTTTTAAAATGTCTTGTCTACGTAATGCTTTATTTATTTATACAAGTAGGTAGACTGCTTACATAAGATTTTTAAGTGTGCTACAAGAAATCAAAGTATCCTAGTAGGTTCAGTAAGTGCCTTTTGATCCGACGGATTAAGGCTTGTTTGCCTTGCACCACTTATTATTTTAATTTATTATAAGGCAAAAACAATGTCGTCATAAATCATAACGTACGAAGTTATAAACATTAATTAGTTTAATCACCTGTCACTTATTCCTTTATAAAGCAAAAAGGCCGTGAAGATGTTTGATAGCTATGTTTATTAGACATGTCTACAACAGTATTTAGCTATTTAGCCCCTAAGAAAACTTTTACTATGGGAATCTATATTCTTTTGTGTACTCAAATAAAGACTTTTTATTACCTAGAAACATACCAAATATATTCTACGATATGTTCATTAGACAAATGTATATCTTTAATGAAAATCGAATCCACAACCTACATCTACCACACTCCACCAATGAAATGATTCAATGATTTACAAAGTTCTTCGGAGTCAACTTTTAATTTTGTTCCACGACTTAAAACTTCCACGATTTAAAATACTTTATAGTACTTATCAATAACTTAATTCCTGTACACACATGCAAACGTTTCTTAGAGCTCTTTAATGAGTTATATTTAATTCCGGGACATTTTTTGGCATTTAAATGTCATCTGCCTCAAGGACCATTGAAGCGTCGACTTCCTGAAAGTCACACACTACTCTTTTGCTACTGCTCTTGTCGATAGAAGCAACAGTCACGACAATTTAAACGAATTTCTTGAAAAACTAACATATTTACTACCTACTTATTAAAAACTGGCCGCAGCCACAGAATGCCAAAACATAGTCACTTCTAAAATTCAATTTATCGTTTAAACAATTGCCATCTTTTTTTGTTAGATAATAGTAACAGGGAGAATCTTGAGCATTATTTAATCAGTTTTCAAGTTTACATGTAAGGCCTTAAGTTCTAGGAGGTGTGGCAAATGAGTGTTCGGTAGAGACGGTTGAATTTTATTCTTATGACAGGAAAAGTATAATCTGCGGATATTTGTTTTGGGTCAGTCAGGGTGTTACGTTGAAATCAACCTGGTTGAAATATTAATTTTAGTTCTAAAAACCAAATCACAAGGAATAGTAGTGTGGGATCAATGTGTGTCACATATAAAATTATATGTGACTGTTAAACCCCTTTGGAAATGAATAATCATGGTAATTATCCGGTTGATAATAATATTTACCTTTGGAAATTATTCTATAAAAAACTTGAATGAAAGTAGTGTTGATTATGAAAATGAATACTAAAGTAATAGGATAGACAACGATAAAATTTGTGTAAAATATGAGAAAGGATATAATATTTACCAATTTAGTGGGTGTGTGCGTGATAGTGCAAGCACAGGCCACACAAGCGTCCGGCACATGTCGCGAGCGCGAGAGTGAAAGCGAAGGCCGCTTTTGTAACGAAGCGATGACTCTGTACTGACTTCATTTAGTTAGATGGTTACTCCTGATCACTCTCACGTGCGGCCTGTTGTTTTACGGTAAATTATCTTAATTTGTTTAAGAAGTCTTGTTTTCCTTAGCTAGAAATGATTATTTTTTACTATTATTGAGCTTTAGAACTTGATTTAGAAATTGAAATTGAAAGAAAAGAGAGTGCCAGGGAAGTATGTTAGGCTTGTGAATGCGATGTATGCAGGAGCACGCACGAATGTCCGGTCCGAAGCCGGCGATACCGACGAGTTCAATGTGGCAGTAGGTTTGCATCAGGGGTCGGCTCTAAGCCCTTATTTGTTCCTCCTGGTGATGGATGCTTTGACATCAGACATACAGGAGGAGGCACCCTGGTGCATGCTGTTCGCCGATGACATTGTTCTCGTCGGAGAGGATCCAGCCGAGGTACAGAGCAGACTGGGAAAATGGCAAGAGAAGCTAGAGAAAGTGGGCCTTAAGATCAGCCGCACTAAAACTGAACATCTGTTCTGCAACTTTAGTGGCTCCCCTAGTTTCTCTCAAATTGCCTTAGATGGTGTAACCCTACCAGTCTGCTCCGATTTTAAGTATCTTGGTTCGCTTCTACAAAACGACGGTGATATTGACCGAGACGTTAATAATAGGATGAATGCGGGATGGATGAAGTGGCGACAGGTCTCAGGGACGATATGTGACCCGCGAATGCCTCTTAAGCTTAAGGGAAAAATTTATAAGTCAGTAATCAGACCTGTCGCGATGTATGGATCAGAGTGTTGGGCAATGAAGAAGACTGATGAAAGGAGAGTGCACGCTACTGAGATGCGGATGTTGAGATGGATGTGTGGGGTGACACGTTAGGATAAAGTAAGGAATGAGTATGTAAGAGGAAGACATTTCTAATGTAAGAGGAAGTTTGAAAGTGGCGCCTGTTACTGAAAAGGTGAGGAGTGCTAGGTTAGCTTGGTATGGACATGTTATGAGGAGGGATGAAAACCATATAACCAAGAGAGTGATGAGTATGAATGTGACTGGGTACGCAGGTAGAGGAAGGCCGAAGAAGAAGTGGTTGGATTGTGTGAAAGAGGATATGAATGTGAGAGGAGTGGATTCTGAGTTGGCGAATGATAGAGGTGAGTGGAAGAGGAAGACATGTTGTGCCGACCCCACTTAGCGTGGGATAAGGGCAGGGGAATGATGATGATTGAGCTTTAGAACTTGGAAGAGATAGTTAGTTACTGGTGCCAAATAGACAATGAAACACGTAGTCTTAGAAACATTGATTTTAAATGGTCCTGCTTATGAACTACTTCAACTGACCATATAAGTCCCAAATGGACAAATACTCTATTTTAATATTTAATAATAGGTAGTTCAAATGTTAAAGAATATAATTCCGCAGGCATGCTTATAATTATTTTTATGAAGAAGTTTATCAATGATTTTAAAATTATCACTCAGGGGTACAGAGATTCACTTTTTATACTGATTTACCTACTGCTTAATAACATTACGTTCAATACAAAAACCACAAACCCATTACAGATTACTCGCACAATTTAGCAATAATGTGCTCCTTTTGATTGATTTATTATGTTTTTATTATCTACTTAGAAGGCAATTAGTTTAAAGAGACGTTAAAACGATCATCATGATGAGAGCACGACTTAGCATGATCTCATTCCACAAAAACCTTTATTAGTGCAAAAACTTTATTATTTGTGATGATGATACAGGATCTGCTTTTTGCACACACAATCCTGGCAGTCATTTGAGTACCGAAAGTTCTGTTTCGCTAACGACATAAGCAAAAAAATAATTGCAGATAACTCCTCGGATACGGATGAATAGCTAGGTAATTTACAAGCATTGACCTAGCTTTTTTATCTCATAAAATGTTCAAAGTTGTAAATTATAGAAATGAGATATTAAGTCAGACAATATAGATAAGCAGAATCCGCTTTTTACAGACTTTTAAAAGGTATGCTAAAAAGTATTTAATTAAGTAGGTACATGGTTCATTTAATTTTATCGAAAAACTAGCGTCATTCTGTAGTTTCACTCACAATTTAGTTTGATTAAAGAATGGAAACAGAAAGAAGATCGAAAGTTTACCAAGCTTTTTCACTTTGAGAAAGCTTCTAAATTAAAGGTTTCAAAAGGGCATTGCTCCAAATTAATTGGGAATAAACATTAATTTTAAAACGTACATACGTAATTTGTTATTGAATAAGTGCCAATTCAGACGTACCACAACCACACGACACCGACAACCAAACCACAACGACGCGACGTGGTCGGGCGTATATTTGTATTGAAAATGAATTTCCAATTCACACGTACCACATTTTGTCGTTGTTATCGACCACCTGTGTAATACGTCGCAACCACATCGCAACCACATCGCGACGACATGACGTCATCAACAGCGCGCGCGTAGCTGGCGCCTGCCACATCGACATTTTGTCGGTACCACAACGCAACTACAAAAAGTCGCTGCGACACTATTCACACGTAACCACAGCTGGACCACATTTTGTCGCTGCGACGTGGTGTGGTAGTGGTACGTGTGAATTGATGCTAAGAACGTAGTGGGTACTAATTTATTTATGTAGATCACTTACCAATAACTTAAACTAAGGTGCGGTAGCTACTGCAATGCAAGTAGGTACTAATGCAGATTGGTAAGCTCGATTTAATTTTATTTAACCAATCAAAGAGCAGTGGGAAGTAGCAGTCACATCACATTAAGGTTAAATAAACCAACAAATGATATCACCACATGCGACCATACCCGTCCATCTGCAATTGTGTCGTCGAATTCTTTGTGATTTGCACTAGATCGATGATCACTCTCTCTTTGAGCTTTCAACGTTACGTATGTTAACACGACAGTGGTGCGACATTCCTATGGTATTACAAAAGAGCTACATAGTGGATCAGCAAGTAGGTAGGCCCCTACTGTGGCCCGCAGGCTGCACAATGTTTTTGCCCACGTCCTGTCAAGAGTTGTCAGAATAGAGCTACTGACAGCTAACACCGTTATCTCTTGCATCTGCCTTTCTTTAATATCTGACCTTTCGATATCTGATTTTGCATCGATTCAAATCATCTAACTATCAATCATACATTTCGTATTGATAAACTTACATAAAATATTCTATAAAACAATTGAATCTTTGCTTGTTTTTTATCAAATCGAACACATACATTTATGATACAGAAATGTAAGAACATTTCAAATTCAAAACATTTTGTGTTTTTACCAATAGTCTAACCATGTTATATTCCACAAGCAAGTGTTATACCTAAGAATAACTTTACCGCGTATAGAACTATGAACTTTAAGTAAAAGGTAGGTAAAAGGCAAGAACAACAATATATCTGGCATTTTATAATAAGCCGCAGGCATTTTATAACTATTGCGAACGATTGCTGCAACTTAAATTGCTCATGAAACATACATGAAGCAGAAATGCGTACACGCAGGTGTCCCAGCAACCAGCTATATCCGTTTCAATGTACATATTTTAGATAAATACATCGATATATTTTTATTGCGTTAAAAGTAAACATAAACACGTATGGCACTGACACTTTATTTATAAGCTCGTTTATAAACCTAGAGCTAGTTTTAAATATAGTTAAGCGTCGAATGTAGGTATTCGAAAAGCATGAGTATTCTAGGTACTCATGAGTACCCACTAAATAGAACTACAAATAAAATTATCTCTATTGAGCAACTGACTTGACCTCCAGGGCCCTATCAATCAAAATATTTCGAAATAAAACACGTGTGTAATTGCAGAAATCATTAATATTAAAAATGGGTTGTACAAATTAAAATTGATATTACATTAAACTAAACTATTAATATAAATGCAACATGGTGTTGTTTTGTTTATAAATATAATTTACTTTGATACTTAGGCACGTCTCGTTAGAGCCTGTCCAGAACGAGGGCGTTTCACGCGCGTAAACTATTGCCATCCTCTTTTGTTAAACAGTCAAAAATAAGGATGGCAATAGTTTACGCGCGTAAAACGCCTCCATCTGGACAGGCTCTTAGGTGTCAGTTGCCTGTTGACACTGTTTAAATCATTTAGATTTGTAGAGGTCTGAGTTAGAGAGTTAGATGACTTGCATACTTGCACTTATTTATATCTAACCACCCTTATTAGCAAATGTGAGTTAGTTTATGTAAAATTTATATGAAACTGTCCGTTTACGATCTAATGTAATGAGGTTCTAATTTGCAATGCATCTGGGCTACGACGAGAGCAAGGCCTTTATCGAAGCGTAAGCACGTAACTGGGCCTTTGCATGTGCTCACAAAAACACGACATTACCAACTCCATTCTATTCAGACTTTGTAATATGCAATTGAATTGATTATGAATATGTCATTATGGACATAAATTAAATATTATACTAGTAGTTCGCCCCGAACTGAGATCTCGCGCACCGTTGCGTTGATAGCCTAGATTTGGAATTGTTTCTGACTACCCCTATACCTACGTTAATGCAATACATTAAGTCATGTCTATTTTTTTATACTTATTCAATAGTTGACCCCGCGAACTTCATACCGCGCCTCAGGGAAGGCCTCTTAGTTCGAGAAATTATTAAAATAGCTGTACGGTCACGTACATTTTTAAGTAGGTGACTGAGACGGCGTAAAATGCTAATGTACGTGACCGTACAATAGCAGTTCAATACAAAATGTATGAGAAAATCAATTCTCTCTCCCTCTCCCTCTCCCTCTATAATTTTGGTACATGCCCAGCCCACTATTTGCAGGAGTTAGTTTTTGCATACGTGACAGGTTGCAAGCTCATCGCCGCTATTAGAAAGTTAACTGGTTTCCTCACGATGTTTTCTTTCACCGTTTAGAGTTCGTGTTAATGTGCATTTAAATTTTTCTAATCGAAAAATCCATTGATGAGCACGGCCAGGATTCGAACCTACGACCTATGAATCGAAAGTCGAACACTTCCACTCGGCCAACACGGCTTTTATTTTTAATCTTTATCAAGAAAAAATATCAAGTAGCAACTAAAATCATTGCAAACCAAACCACAACGATGCCACACTCTTTCTCGTAAAATAACCAGACCTATAAATACATCGAAACTCTATGAAACGGGAGCTCTCTCCATACTTCTGTTAATTGGTTTTCATCATTTTTCTTTTTCACTGTATTTCAAAAACTATAGAACCTAGAAGAAAACTAAAAACCATTTTGGAATGTATAAATTTAGTACTTTCATATGATACCCCACTCAATATATTTGAGTAACTTTAAAAAAAATTTACCCCCTTGGGAACCCCATATCTTTACAACCCCTTCATCGATTACGCTCATACGCTCCACAGCAAATTTCCATAGTACAACCTATTGACCTATCAAGTTTCATACAGATTGGATAAGCGGTTCGATAGTTATGCGAGAACATAAAAATGAAACATACAAACATACAAACATACAAATATACAAACATACAAAGCAAAATCGCCTAACTTGCCACTAAGATCTTCGCTCGCTTCGCTCGCTCGATCGATTATTTTATTATTAAAATAACACTTTAATTTTTCAATCTTCAACAACCATGGTTTGTATGTATTAGATAGCTTAAAACCGTTTTTTAATGATTTGAATATTTAAATAAAAGGATTTGGCCGGATACTGCCCCAGAGAGCCGAATATCGAATTAGACTATGCGTCTGAACAATATTATTTAAATAAAATATCACAAAATTAACTGGTACATACAGAATACTTAGATATCTCGTGCCATGTGGGAATATAATTATGTTATTTTATTAGTAACTTTAGTCACTTCCGGTACTACAGTCCGTAATGCCTCTCCAGACTCACGGCGAGAAGTTTCACCGAGACTTCTCGAAGAACAAACAAATTATCCACACTCTCAATTTTCTCACTCGTGATCTATTTGAAATCCTTTGTCTCGGCCAAAAATAGGTACCGACACCGAAACGCGAGAACAAGAAGGCGAGAAACTCCTCACATTCACGCTTCTCGGGTGTTGTCGGGGTTTCTTGCAGAGAGTCTGGAGGGGCTATTAGGTATCACAGAGAATATTTTTATCAGATAGACCTACCTTCTTTTTCGCGGTTGACATGACACTCAAATAGTAAACAAAACAGACGGACAAGAATTTGACAGATGTAAAAGGAATTTCGTTGAGTTTCAGTTGTGTGATTGTGTTGTGATGTGATTTATGAGGATTTATCACATTTTATTTAAAATTACAAAAAGTACTGACGCCTTGGGATATGCATACTGACTAAAATGGAAATGGGCTGGACATGTAGCCCGTCTACACGATGGAAGATGGACTAGGAGAGTTACGAATTGGGAGGGTCCAAGAGGTCAACGCTGCATAGGAAGACCATACGCTCGCTGGGACGACGACATCAAGAAAACTGCTGGACCAAACTGGCTCCGAATAGCACAAGACAGGGACAGATGGCTGGCTTTGGAGGAGGCCTTCACCTTAGGGGTTCTCTAGTACCTACTTAGATTATAAGCATTAGTGATAAGAAAAAAATGTTAATTATAGAGAAATAAAAGGCTTTTTATTTTATTTATTTATATCATATTTTATTTTAGGTGGTAAGTACAGAATCACTGCACATGAGTGTAGATAATTTTATTGATGAAATTCCCAATTTTTCCTAAGTACTTTTCTTTTTTACTTTAAATTGTAGGTACTGGGAGCAGCTGTGTGCGTCAAGCTGCAACAGCCTCCTTCAGGCGATAGCCGACAGGCCTGACTTTCATCTTATTCAGTCTTGGGAGTCAAGGCATGCCATTTTGGCAACCTATACTTGCCATTGACTGTCCGGTTGTACCTACTTACCACTCAAATGTGCCACCGATTTTTGCCTACCTACTAATACTAACATAATATAAATGAATGATAATATTTTCACGTGAAAATTCCCGTGTGTTAAATAATATATGGATGAAAGTCTGAAATAAAGAATTTTTATTTTAATTTATTATTTTATTTATTTTCCATACCCTAGTTCACTTAAAATTCTGCCAGTCCATAATAATACTTACTAAATAATTATTGTTGGACATTACACACAGCGCCATCTATCCCCAAAGTAAGCAAAGCTTTTACTATACGAACCTAAAAAACATAGTTTCCTAGGTTCATCCGTTCATGCTGGGCGTCACAGCCTGCTGCTTTAAATTAGATATTTTGATATTATGATTTTAAATCCCACTTTAAAAAGGAAGAAGATGAATGGAGTCTCACTATAAAATAAAAAAACAAACCCAAAAATCCCAATTTGATCATGACGCAAGCATTCTTTCCTGTGGGCATCTGTGGGGCAAAATTGTTCTAGGAATCGGCCATGTCCTTTAATTTGAATACCTACGATGTTATTAAAGTTTGTAATACAAATATTATTTGCTTTCTTGTATCTTTTTTTATTTTTGTAATAACAACCATAAGTCTTCTAGCAACAGTAACTCTGCATGTCACGTATGACACATGCCTACTTGATAAGCGTTAATTAACTATGTAAACCAATCAAAATTCTTTGCTATTTATTGCGTACATGGCCTGCCACGATGTTAATTTATATTGTTAAAGTATACTTTTTTACAAATTCCAAAGTTATTAACACCATAAAAATTGTATTGTCAAACTAAACTAAACAAATAAATAGCGCACATATTAAAGTTGACGTATTCTTTTATTTCAGAAGTCTACTACGAAAAGCAGAGGTACGATGGCTGGTTCAACAACAGAGCCTACCCTGACTGGGGTTCCGTTGGTGAGTTCGTAATAACATTTCCAAATCCATATTATTTAGTACGATAACTATATCGCTTTGAAAGAAGGCCCGAAAAAGTACAATTTCCAAATCTATAGATATTATTGATGACGATATATGAATATGTATATATTATTTGAAAATATGCCTTAAAAATCATGACACACGTTTTTTGTCATTTTTTACTTTTAATAAGTGGACACAAAAGGATTACCTACTATTACTAATCTGTGCGTGCGCAACTGTTATTTATATGTCATTGAATTCTATCGATATGTATCTCGTCGGTGATTGCTGTATAATGTCATATGACAAATTAAAATTATTAGCTAATCAATAATGTCTTGTCAAAGTTCTTTCCACATGACTATGCAATATTCAATGCAAGTAATCAATTATAATATTTTTTGGTTTGACTTAGCTGCAATTACCAAATACCTACCTACTACAATAATTTCTGATTTTTAATATATTTATGACTCTTCATGCGTTTTATATTCTTATTTCTATAAATTAATCATAAACTGCATGTATGAGACCCCTGATTATGAATGATAAAATAATGTAAGTAAGTAATTAAACATCATCAAGTTATTGACAAGCTCGTTCATGTCTTTTGTATGAAATCAATAGGTAGATTTTTAAGATTAAATAAATGACAGTTTTACAAGTTATCAATTCAAGTAGCTTATGTCCCAGGCTCTTGAGGTGAGCAACGCCTACGTTCAATTATTATTTCACGTAATGGCCCTTCCTTACTGGGACAGAACCAATCGCTCATATAACACAAAAGGCAATAAATATTGAAACCAAAACGTGTCGTTACAATTATTTATTTCTCAGAAAATTGAGCTTCCATATAAGACCTCTTTGCTCCATTTATGACACCAACAAAAACCAGTAAGTAATTTAATTCCCACTCACAATGAAATCGAGGTCCGTAAATTATTACAGTTGGTATCATTACATCGTTCTTGTCTTACAAACTTACAGAAGACCGCACACGGTATTGTTTTATTTTTTTAATAATCAAAATCTGCGGTTACTAACCTATTGCAACTAATTATTTTACTATGACCTACCATAAATAATTTGTATTCAAGTCCATAGTATAACAAAATAATGGGAAGCAAGAAAAACAATTTTCAATCTTCAGTTAAACTAATATTTTGTTTCATTCCTTTTATGGTAGGTAGGTACTATCAATTAGAAAAGAAAAGGGAATAAGAATTTTAATAACTGTACGTTACCGTTAATGTTCATGTGCTTATTCGAAAATCGATAACGCAATTCTATCGATCGTCGATAAATTACCGTTGAATCAAATTGACTCGATTAACGCCATTTCAAATAAAGACAGCTGACAGTTTGACGTTTGACGGAGCAGCTACCGAGATATCATGTTGCAATAGCCTTGTTAATAATATCCGGTCTTTTGGGCAATATGACTACACTTTCGACATTGTTAACCAATCCAAAGGTGCTAAGAAACTACATAGATAGTTGATAGCTTATATTTTGGACTTGCTTTTGACTACCCCTATTACCCCTATACATTTAAGTGCTACTTCTGCTGAGTTGTCACTATACAATGATGTCTACGTACTATGTGCGTTTTCTTTCTTGTCAGTTTTTGTCCATTCATCGTATATATCCATAGCACAACCTATTGACCTAACAAGTTTCATACAGATTGGATTTATCGGTTTGATAGTTATGCGAGGACAAAAAAGTGAAACATACAAATATACAACGCAAAATCATCCAAGTTGCCACTAAGATCTTTGCTCGCTTAGCTCGCTCGATTGATTATATTCACAGTTTAATCTTTACGTAATTGCTATCTATTGAAAAGAATAGACAATGCGAAAATCGAGTGAGTAGTGATAATAATACTTATTGGTAGCACTGATTGAAAGGTACAGGCAAAATCTAATTCGTAGTAAATGTGAACATAATATTGCACCACTGCTGCACGATCAATAGCAATTTAAACTCAAGACTACCACCATTTGAAATATTAATCACGAATTTCTGCTTTGGCAAAACCACATTAACCACCAAAACTTCAAAATTTTAGCAAACATCTTGTACTCGTAAATCATAATATAAGTACATCAGAGAACTTTCACAAAGTTACATGTTTACAGGAATGCTAAAAGTTAAATGTCCTATGCTCTAAGGATATTTAACAAAATTCCTCTTGCTATCATAAAGCAAGACAATAATTTTATATGTTTAAATCATAGATTTAAACAAAAAAAAAACAAGATAACAACTGAATCCCCGAACAGTAGGTGTACATTCTCTCAGATCTTTACGAGATCGAGATCCGTCATCCAAGATATTCATTGAAGATATCAATTTTGCAATTTGTAGTATTTTTTTGGTTAATTTCTCTTGTTTATCATTCAATTCTATTTTTAATTTAAGGCAATCATTTTAGGCAAACATTTTCGTGTAAACCGGCCTCCCTCGATACAGGCTTGCCTCGTGCGGGGACCACCAGCAAACCCACTGTATCTTGTGATTCATTGGTAATTAAATTAAATTAATCAATGGAGATAGTCAGAGGCACGGCCAAATACATATTTAGCATTTAGGCCAATGATGTTTTGCAAATGCCTATTCATTGCAGAAGTTTCCATACGTGACAGGTTGCAAGCCGGCCAAGCCAACTGGTTTCCTAGTGATGTTTTTGAAAAATTAGTTTGAAGTGACAGCGACCTTAAATGAACAGAATGAGATTTTAAAGTAACCGGTTGTTGTCATTTTTACGATTACAAAGCCCAATCGAAACAGGATCACGACACGGTACGTCAAGGCACAGTAACCAATACCTACATACATAACTAAAACACTTTTTTGCTGGTAGGTTCCGACGAACGTGGACTACATATTTTATAATGTGAGCTAAAGCAATAAATCTGTCGATGTCATAGCGCTACTGTAAATGGCAAATGTTTCGCTTGTAAATCAATCTAAGCGTCAGCACATTTAGTTCGATATCATGATATGTATTTGCGTCATACCTTATACTTACCATTTTCTGTAGATTGTACAAAAACGGTACAAGTTAACAAGTATTTATGCCGTAATAGATCTGTTACATTACAATAAATAGTTCATCTGTAACTTATACTAACATAAAGTTTGTTGGTGTGTAGTGTACGTTTTTTTCGCTCAATATTTGGCTTGAATCTGTTCAAACTTCAATGAACCTAAAATATTTTAATATAGCTGACCCGGTGAACGTTGTAATGTACTACCTCAGGTTTTATTTACTTATAAGGTTTTTTTGGACCAGAAAACCTCGCGCACGTACTCAGAAAACCCTACCAAAGTTTCATCACAGTCTGATCAATGGTTTCAGGAACGAATAGAGGACAAACATACAAACATTTTTTTATAATAGATTATGCGTGAAATAGCGATATATTAGTACTGAAAATCTTTAAGTAGACTACTACATAATATATTTTTATCGACTTATTTTTCCTCATATTATTAAATATGATTAATTATAGTAATCAATATTTAAGTAGGTAAGTAAGTAAAAAATTTTTTAATCATAAGTATACCTACCTCCAAAAAACTTTACTTGAAACAGTTTAATTCTGCAATGCAATTAGTATCAGAGTGTCAATAACTGGTGAAAGGGTTCTGGCTAAATAACACAAAAGATAAAGTGGATATTTTACAACATGACACTTTTCACTACTAATTAGGCCTACTGTGTGTACATTTACTCTTATTTCAGCAATTCAGCCCCCCTAGCCATATTACACTATCTATCGTCGCGATAGAATAGAAACACTTCAAAATGTATAGGATTTGACGTTTCAAGTAGATGAGTCACGTGGTCAGAACGTCAAATCCTATACATTTTGAAGTGTTCTATTCTACAGCGACGATAGATCGTTCTACAGCGATGATAGATCGTGTAATATGGCTAGAGCCCCTGATTTGTCTTTTTGCATAATTAGTAGTGTAGCGGCTAGCTACAAGTAGCAAATTGAGCTGACGCGTAATATTTGCACGGCGCGTCGCCAGTCGATCCTCCCCGCTCATTAGGTCCGAACATGTAATATTTTATAAAGTGGAATTAAATCAGTATCCGGATATGGAAGTTCTAATTTCTACTCTCCTCTTGCATCTACTCAATATGTAGGGAATTCACGTTCTCCTTCATCTATTCCCTACAATTGGTGACCCCTGACAAGTACTCGGCCGTGGCGTTACCATGCGGTGGCCCCCGAGCGGAACACGTGCAGAACATGGAGCAGATTGGACCTTGGACCTAAGGAGACTAGCCACGGAGACGACTCCCTCCCGATAAAATCCACGCCTCGGGAGGTAAAAGAAACGAAAAAATGCAGCCAATGAACGGGATGACGCAATAACAACGCCACGCGGAAAGGAATGCGCAGTAGGTGACGCGATGACGTCAGCCGATCCCGTCCCGACCACCAACAGAAGCCCTTGTATGAAGTCAAACAGTCATCAGCGTGAAAGTATTTGAAAGAATGGCAGCAGAAGGCCGAGGAGTGATACAACTATCAACCGCGGTCCAGCCAACGAAGATACGTATGGTCTACTACAGAAGCGAGGAAGAAATATTTTTGTTTTTAGAGCCAGCGACATCTGAGGTGCACTCAATCCTATACAGAAAATGGAGTTTGGACCTGCAGATTCACTCAGAAAAGTTTGCCCGGTTAGAGAAGGCTCACCGGAGGATTAATAATTAATAAATAAATGCATCGTTTGCCCGGTTAGAGAAGGCTCACCGGAGGATAAATAATGAATATAAATGCATAGTATGCCCGGTTGGAGAAGGCTCACCGGAGGATTAAATAAATAAATAAATACGAGTGACTGGCATGCAATTACCTACGCTAGTAGAGACCAAAGGTAACGGAAATTGAGAAGGAGCTGGTAAAGGGTTGGCGAGGCATATCATCAGGCGTGCGTGTGTAAAAAGTTTTTTTGTTGAACGTAAATTCAGTTTTTAAATTCAGTGTTAGAAATTACAATCTATTTTTAGAGTCAGTTTAAGTTCGTGGAATGTGTCGCATAATCGCGAACTGTAACGTGAGACTCGAACAAAGACTCAGTGCAAAGTAGCGAACGCAGCAAATTTGTGCCTTGGTTTTGTTTATAGAGACTCTAGTAAAATAATGTAATAACGTTCATTGGTTGGTAGCTTTATATTTTTATGTTTGTTACTTGCAAAATGTTTTCAAATTTTTTTTGTAAGAGGGGGAGTATTGTAGCGGCTAGCTACAAGTAGCAAATTGAGCTGACGCGTAATATTTGCACGGCGCGTCGCCAGTCGATCCTCCCCGCTCATTAGGTCCGAACATGTAATATTTTATAAAGTGGAATTAAATCAGTATCCGGATATGGAAGTTCTAATTTCTACTCTCCTCTTTGCAACAACATAATATGTAGGGAATCCACGTTCTCCTCATGTATTCCCTACAAGTAGTCTACCTATTGTAAACAAATGAACAATTTTTTATGTCAACCGAATAATTCTGAGAATTATAAAATCCGTAAAAATTTTCGCTCTGCTTAACCGCTCTTAACTGCTGATAAAATTGAAACTTTTGGATAGTGACAGGGAGAATTTTGAGCATTGTTTAACCAGTGTTTAAGTTGAGAGGTGTTTTAAGTAAGGCTTTATATAGCTACTTATATTTTTAGTAAGTAGCTAACACGCATAACTATGCTATGAGTTTATGGATCGAGAGATTAATTCATCGAAACTATCATTCTAATTTTGATCAACCACAAATTGATTTTGTTTAGTCTCTAGTGTATACGCTTTCATTCTTAACATCATCATCATCATCATCCACAGCCCAACTTCACCCACTGCTGGTTATAGGCCTCCTTTAGTTTGTACCATTCGTCACGATCCTGTGCCAGTCCAATCCATGTTTTGTCAATATCGTCTGCCCATATTGCCGCCGGACGCCCAACATTTCTGTATCCTTGTCTCGATCACCATTCAGTTACGGCTTTACTCCACCTGACATCATCTCGACTCGCCATGTGTCCCGCCCAGCTCTATTTGAGTTTCAAAATCCGATCAAAAACAAAAACATCTTTAACCTTAGTTCGTTTCCGGATTTCGGCATTTGGAACTCTGTCGTTAAGTTTGATGCCTAACATACCGCGCTCCATGGCTCTCTGTGCTATTCTCATTCGGTACACAGCCTCCTGTGTGCACATCCATGTTTCAGCACCGTCATAAGTCGGCATAAGTCATAGTGGGCAAGAAACATTGGTTGTATAAACGGGTCTTCAGGCACTGTGGAGAATTGTCTGATTTAAGTATGTCGTCAAGGCTTGCATTCTTAACATCGAAGAATATTATTGTATTTTATTTGTAATATTAAAATTTACTGGTGGTAGTAACTTTTTAGAACGGGAAACTTTTACTAGAAAGCAACACAGGTTCGTTGGATGCCCAATAAATACATGCAGTGCCCATTTACGGGCTGATCCGAAAGCAGCTCGGCATTTATTTAATCCCTTTCAGTTTTAAATGAATGAATAACACATGAGGTTAATTTGATTGATTACGCGGTGTATAAATTGACATTCGGTTTTTGTGTAGGTGCCTACATATCCGTTACAAGGAATGTTTAGTAATGTAAACTACAAGTTTTACATTCTTACCAATACTGGATGTTAGTTTTTATTTAAATTGATCCCATTTATACTTAGAGTAAGGGAAATACCTCGTTTTTATGAATATTCATTGGCTTTAATTTTCGTATTAGGTACACTTCCAATTCGTTTAAAGCATGTGATGTATCCTTCATGGAGCTTTTACATTACAACAGACCAGAGCGATAAACTGTTGATAAAAAGACCTTACCATCAAAAATAAAATTATTTTTAATAATTCCAGGAAGTCGGCTAACACGCAAAACACCAGCTTCATATGCTGATGGAGTGTACATGATGGCCGGAGCCGACCGGCCTGGTGCGAGGACCCTCTCCAAACTCTTCATGAGAGGCCAGGATGGATTACCTTCACTTGCTAATAGGACTTCTTTGCTTGCTTTCTTTGGTGAGTTCAGTATCTAATGATCACATAATGGTTTTAAGTGGATAAAATGTAATTCAACAGTATTGAACGCATAATACAATAATATCGACCGATGACTTTTGTCAAAAATTGCAGTATGACAATAGTTATTTGTGCAACAAGAGGGCAATGTTGATGTTTACCTCGAGTGCTGATTTTGAATCCCGAGCGAACGAGGGATTCTAAGAATTGAATCACGAGCGTAGCGAGTGATTCTACGTTTGAATCCCGAGTCTAGCGAGGAATTCAAAGGCACGAGATGTGAAAAACTTTGGTATCGTGTAGCACACAAAATTTTTCACCTCAGCAGCGAGAACATTAACCTACAAATAAAAGATACAACTTTGTACATAATAAAGCAACTAATCCATAATAGGTATTAATTTAAATCTATTTAAAAATAACGCATTTTTTCAGAAATTAAAAGAACATAATAACAGTTATTGTAGTTTTGTAAATTAAAAGTTTCTGTTTTGTTCAGAACTTACCTACGTGCTTCTCAGGAAGGGAACTTTGTTCATCACAATCACTTTTTGTCTCAACTCTTCTCTCTGGAGATAAATTAGTGTATTCGCCATTGGTTTCACTCATCTTTATCTATTGTTTTATGAATTTTCAACAAATAACTAGTGTAACAGAAACAAATTCCCGCTATTTTATTTTTAAAAGGTGCGTTATTTGTTTTTTTTTTTTCATAGACAGGCTAGCGATTGACCGCCAGGCGTAGTTTAGAATCTTCTTGCCGCCAGGCACTATCACGTGTCAATCGACGACATTCGACATTTCAAATCACTTTTCCTCACTGAAACCAGTGTGCAAAATGCGATTTTGCACACTGGTTTCTCGCAGCTAAGGATGCAATTTCAAGCTGCTGAGGTGAAAAATACATTACTACTAAAAAAACCTTGTCAACTAGTTTCAAATCAGGTTAATTCACACGACATAACGTATTCTTATTTGTAGGACAAGTGGTGACGGGGGAAATAGTGATGGCATCGGAGTCTGGATGTCCAATAGAGCACCACCGCATTCCAGTAGACAAATGCGACCACATGTACGACCCCGATTGCCAAGGAACAAAGTCAATGCCTTTCCTTAGAGCTGCCTATGATCGTGATACCGGACAAAGTCCAAATAGTCCAAGAGAACAAGTGAGTAATTTTTTTTGTTTTCTATTTGAAATGTTGACTGTTTAAACCTTGAAGTAAGGTATAAACCTTACTTTTTAGCTATGTTGATGATAAAAGCCTTAGTGGCCGCGTAGTATGCGTACTAACACGAGCTCAACCGGTGACGGAAAACATCACAACAAACCAGTTAGCTTTTAATAGCCTAGCAACCTTTCACGTACCTATGGAATATGGAATGCTAATTCCTGCAAAATCAAACATATTGTATTTTTTAGACGTGATACTAACCACTTCCTTAGACAACTCTCAAAGGATTTAGAGTGCATAAATATTGAAGAGAATGTCTACTTTGCCTTGGGGACATATATGCGATCATGTTTCGTTTTTTTTTTTGTAAGTTAAAGCATGTAATTTAGATGACAAAAAACGTTTTAATTATAACAAAAAGATTGTGTTCAAAACAAAAGGCTGAGTTTATTATTGAAGCTAGCATCGAGCAATCGTTTGTTTTTCATTACGATTCCTCTATTTGCATAACAACTTCAAATTACGGAGTTGCATCCTTAGCGCAATGTAAGCAGCGACCATCATTTCATCGAAGGTTGGATTCTAAGCAATAAAACTTAATGATAGGTGGTAACATAACCCAGATACACCCATCACACGATCGCACTAATATGTCTTTTCAATCGAGCCGTACCATAAAAAGACCTGCAATAGCCTTTAGGAATGTTAATCTATCTATAATTGCTGAGACTCCGATCAAAATTTAATGTAAAACCAATTCAAACATACCGATGTTCCGAGCAATTATTATGAGGACTGAAATTAAATGTCTTACAATATTTTGTGTTAATTAATGTAGGTACTTGATCGGACAATGTCTCGTCTTTGTTGACCTATAAGAATAGTATTATTATCTACCAATTTAATATGAAGCTTTCAATATGCGAAAACTTTTAAACAGTCTGTAGTTTTAGTTCAAGTAAATTCTTAAGTTTGTGATACAGTTAGTTTCCTAAGACAACAAAATTAGTGAAAATAAATTGAAACCGCTTAAACAGAGTGTTATTTTATCTCCCAATCGATGTTCGAACTTTTAAAAATAACTAGAAACTTTGTTCCAGATAAACCAGATCACGTCATGGATAGACGGCAGTTTCGTGTACAGTACAAGTGAAGCGTGGGTGAATGCAATGAGGTCATTTCAGGTGCCACCCAGCAGCCACGCCTGCATCTTTACGTACTTTCCTATACTTATATGCGTTTATATTAATATATACCCATTTACCATTCTATTTATTTATCGTCCAAATGCTTTTAAACCAATATCACTTTCACATTTTGAATACTTTCCTTTTCATGCTCTCTCGATTTGACTTCCGATAGTAATGTAGCTGATTTGCACGAATAATTTATTAAAGACTATAATAATGTTACAGAATGGCAGTCTAGCTAGTGAAGGGGGCATGCCGCTACGAAACACGAAACGTGTGCCACTCTTCAATAATCCAGTCCCTCACTATATGCGGATGTTGAGTCCTGAAAGATTATTTTGTGAGTATACCTATCAGTTAATTTATAAAAAAATACCATCTACTTTTGGCAATTAGGTATAATCATAATGTTATAAACGATGCAATTAAAATTTAGGCATATAATTTTGTTATTTATTCAATTCTAGTAGTAGTATGGATGGCATAACGAAGAGGGGCTATTTAGATTTGAGATACACTTAATATTTCTAAGATTTTAAAAAAGCATTCCAAAAATTTTACGAAGACGATATTTGAATCCACAATCTCGGCCTATACCTGTTGCCACTATACCAGTTCAGCTACGAGGCACTACCGATGTCATGGTTGAAAATTTGTAGTTGAAGATTTGAGGTAGGTACAATGTACATACGTCTTGACTTTCCACCGAGTTTCGCCAACGTGAGGTTAACAAAGTCAATATCTAAGAGCGTTTTCACATTATAGCCGTTTTAGTTAGCGCGAGTGCAACGCGACTAAGAAATCGCGTCTCCCAGATAGGCGCGGCGCTGCGTTGGTAGCTTTAAAGGGGTCCATAGCGGTTTGCTGCTGTAGCGCGACAAAAAAGCGCTCGCAATATTTCTTACAACATTTTGTTTTTTTTTTTCAGTACTAGGAGATCCAAGAACAAACCAAAACCCGGCTATGGTAACGTTCGGCATCCTTTTGATGCGCTGGCACAACGCGGTGGCGACGCGCGTGCACCGCCAGCACCCCGACTGGAGCGACGAGCAACTGTTCCAGCGAGCGCGGAGAATTGTCATCGCTAGTCTTCAGGTTTGTTGCAGTTTTAAGGTTATAGCTGACCAGACGCCTCCGCACCCGAACATCACCGCATCGCCTCGGTATTATTTATATGGCCGAAGCCCACGGCTTCGCCCGCGTGGACTACCATTTTTTTTATCCCACGGGAACTTTGTATTTTTCGGGATAAAAAGTAGCCTATGTCCTAATTCCGATCATTATCTATGTTTTAAATTCCAGGCAAATCGGTTCAGTGGTTGTCGAGTTAGAAAGGAACAAACATACATCCAAACATCCCAACTTTCGCATTTATAACCAACGTTCACTACATGAACTTCGTAACGTCACCGGATAGTCGCTTCGCAATCAAAAAGTGAAGGAACAAGTCAACGTTGAAAAGGACCTGTAGAAGTATAATCCCAGAATAGTTTCTACCAATACGTATTGTTCGTATTTTTCTGGGCAAGATACAGTTTCAATTGAACATTTACTGATAGCTGCAGCATTTGAACCTATCGTATTGCTCATTATACGGACTAAAAGTGAAGGAAAAAAATTCATTTTTCCTTCAATTTTGATTAGTTTTGATGCGTTTTATGTCAAAATTGAAGGAAAAATGACATTTTTTCCTTCACTTTAGTCCGTATAATGAGCAATACGACTTATAAGGTCTCACGGTGGACTGTCAATCAAGTAGCTCTGGCTGTACAACATTGAATTTACAGGATATTTACCTTTTCAGAACATAATCCTTTACGAATACGTGCCAGCATTCCTCGGAGTGCCCATGCCTCCATACACGGGCTACAAAGCCGAGACCGCCCCGGGAGTGACCCACGCATTCGCGACCGCCGCGTTTCGATTCGGCCACACTCTCGTACCTCCGGCCATATTACTGAGAGACAGAAACTGCAAATATGGAAGGGCACCGGGAGGTCATGATGCGATTAGGCTGTGTGAAACTTGGTGGGATGGTAATGTGAGTATTGTCTTAATTTTAAGAGATAATAACTAGTAGTTCGCCCCGAACTGAGATCTCGCGCACCGTAGATGGCCAACATTTGGACTTTCTTCTGACTACCCCTATAATTTCAAGTGCTACTACTGCCGGGTATGCCTATTGCGCTAGCTCTTCATGGTAAAAAATACTAGCATGCATGCAATACATAATGTCGCGTCTAATTTTTCATTTATTTCATATTTATGAATTCTCGTCGTATTTTTAAAAGTATACGTCCTAGAATAAAAATAATAACTATTTTAGAATGTACAAATAAAGACCTTTCATTTGACACCACACTCAATATATTTGTTTACTTAACTTTTTTTACCCCAATTATTTTCATTTTTTATCAAAAATTTTTTTATCATGAAAATAAATCAAGTAGCATCTAAAATCATTGCAAACCAAACCGCAACGATGCCACTCTCTTTTTAAGACCGACCAGTCAATGAGCTACGAAGACATCGAAACTCTATGAAACGGGAGCTCTTGCAGCTCTGGTTTCGTAGTTTTTGGTCTTTGGTCGTATTTCAAAAACTATACATCCTAGATTAAAAATAAAAACCATTTTGGAATGTACAAAATAAGCCCTTTCGTATGACACCCCACTCAATATATTTGTGTAACTTTCATAATTTTTTACCCCCTTGGGAACCCAATATCTTCACAACCCCTTCATCGATTAAGCTCATATACTCCCCCGTAAATTTCCTTACCACAACCTATTGACCTACCAAGTTTCATGCAGATTGGATGAACGGTTCGACAGTTATGCTCGAACAACAATTCGTGAAACATACAAACATACAAACATACAAACATACAAACATACAAACATACAAACATACAAACATACAAACATACAAAGCAAAATCGCCCAACTTACCACTAAGATCTTCGCTCGCTTCGCTCGCTCGATCGATTAGTTCTCTATAGCGAAATATAAATTCTCGAAAAGTCTAGTAATTTCAAGCTTTCTTATTTGTTAATAATGGCATCATTCTAATGATATAAATCTGACAGTTTGTGAGAATGTTGGGAGTAGATGCTTATGTTTCAATTACTTACGCCTAAACCTGGGAGCCGATTTAGATCAAACTTAGAGAAAAGATGAAGTGATTTAGATTGATGTTGAATTATGGTACTTCGTGAGCTAAGCCACAGGTGAAATCTAGTAAGTAATAAAGGTCCTACTCCCTACTACATTACTAGGTGTCCTAGAAAAAGAAAATTATACGGACTTCTCCAAATACGTTCACAAATAAGTATTGTATAGTTCGCAGTATTCATTTGAATTTCTTTTCAAGGATGTAATGTCACAAGTTCCAATTGAAGAAGTTTTAATGGGCATGGCATCACAACTTTCGGAACGTGAAGACGCATTACTTTGTTCTGACGTTCGGGACAACCTGTTTGGACCGATGGAGTTCTCAAGAAGAGATCTTGGAGCTCTCAATATCATGAGAGGAAGGGATAACGGATTACCTGATTATAATACCGCAAGGTACCTATACATTTCTGGAAAAAACCGTTCTAATCATTAGTTGCATAGATGACAAAATTAATTATTCAACTTTTACAGGGAATACTTTGGACTGCCAAAAGTAAAAACATTCAACGAGATCAACATAGACCTCTTCGAAAACAATCCTGATTTACTGCAAAACCTTATTCAGATCTACGACGGCCAGCTTGATAACATCGATGTTTATATTGGTAACTATTTATATACTTGCGTTCATAGGATAAAACATTGTAAAATTTTCTTAACATCTTAACTTTAACAGGTGGGATGTTGGAATCAATTGGGCATCCCGGAGAACTGTTCCGAGCCATCATCATTGATCAGTTTACGAGAATAAGAGATGCCGATCGATTCTGGTTTGAAAATGAACAAAATGGGTAAGCAAGCATACATTACAACCTTACAAACATCTAACAAATCTAGAAACATACCCAAGTAATATAATATTATTGGCAATATAAACGTTCGTTTAGCCATGGCCAACGTAAGCATTGTATCGCAAATATGGAAATCAAAGGGGAGATCTTTGCTCAGCAGTGGAACACGGGTGTTTAAAAAACATTAGTTTTCAACATCTTAAATCAACATGGTATTCAAACACGGGAATTACTCACGTATTTAATAATATGGTCGATTTAGATACCGACTATGTTTCGATTCAACTCACAAAAGTTTTGAAAGTGAAATCTTAAATCAACTTTACTCATAAAATTTTTTCTTAACTTCTAAATTACTAGATCTCGAGTGCGTTCTCAGTGTACTCCGACTCAGTTTACAAATTAACTCATTTATTTCAGCATATTCACAGCTCAAGAGATGGAGGAGTTGCGTCGCATTAAGATGTGGGACATCATAGTGAACAGTACGTCTGTTGGTCCGACCGACATACAGCGAGACGTGTTCCACTGGAGAGCCGGGGACCCCTGTCCTCAGCCTTACCAGCTCAACGCTTCTAAACTGCCCCCTTGTAAATACTTGAAGGGATACGATTATTTTGAGGTAAGTCTTGCAAAGTTTAAAAAAAATACTTACTGATCTATTTATTCTCATTTCCTATAGGATATTGAGATTCCATTCTTGACCTAGGCTCGTGGGTAAAAGCGTGTTATTAGCGTTGTTCATGCATTCCATTCTGCTAATAAAAACAGTTCCTTTCAGTAAAATTAGCTTTCTTCAACATTTTAGGTACTTCCCCTAGCTAGAGGATTGCTACCCAGCTAGTTTTTTGTATCCTGTGTTACATCTAACTAAATGTTTAATTCAACTTATTCCAGGGTAACGAGTTTGCTTACATCTACATATGTCTGATATTGGCTTTCGTACCAATACTTTGCGCTGGCGCAGGATACGGCGTAGTCAAATTACAAAATAGCCGGAGACGAAAACTTAAAATTCAGCAAGAACAACTCAAGAATTCACAACATAAAGGTACATTTCAATAAAACGAGTCACTTCTGCGTTTACACACCATATATGTTACCAGAGATAACACAAGGTGTATTTTTAGGGTCTGTGGATAAGATGGTATGTCGTGAATGGGTGCACGCGTCACATAAAAGAATTGTGAAGCTCCGTCTCGGTCCGGAACCAGCCCTGCACGTGACCGACCGTAAGGGAGATAAGCTGAGGACCCTGCCCTTAGACCACACAGAACAACTGACTGTGCTTGAGAGCCAGGTGGGTACTACTTTTGAAAATGAAAAATCTTATCAAAATTTTCAATTCCGACGGGATTCGAACCCGCAATCCTCCTTTAGCCGGAGTGCCTTTACCAATTCGGCAACGGAACCTTTGTCGCCAGAGTTGAAAATCATGATAGGACCACTACTGTATGAAAGGGACTTTGTCCAACAATGTGGTAATATAGTGTATGAAATTTGTCGCAATTTTAACCAGGGGAGGTTATAGGGACTGCTTTGTAATTTTTACAAATAAGTATTAAGTCAATATTAATTAATATCACACAGGCAATAAACAATAACATAGATGAGAAATTTAATATTATAGAAACTAGAACGAAAGAATTAGAAATAAAAGTAGACAAACAACAAGCGACTTTGGACATACTAGAGAAGCAAATCAGAAGGAAAAACATAATATTTTTCGGGATTGAAGAGACTGAACGTAACTACAGCGAGCTACAAGACTTAATTTTACACACAATGAATACTCAGATGCAAGTGCAGTGCCAAGACTACGAAATAGACACTGTAAGAAGAATGGGGAAAAAACAAGACAGAACTAGACCAATAGTCGTAACTCTGACTACTATGGGTAGAAAAATCGAAATACTAAAGAAAAGTAGATCTCTTCTAAATACAAACATCTACATAAAAGAAGATTTCCCCCCAAAAGTACTACAGAAACGGAAAGAATTGCAAGAAGAACTCATAAGACAGAGGGAACTGGGAAATAACGCCGTATTGCGTTATGACAAAATAATACATCTTGGAAAAAGAGAACGAAAGACAAAGACACGCACGAGCAACGATGCAAAGCGAACAAATAAAAGACCTTTACCAGCTTCTCCAGAAGCTACAACAACAGAGAATGAAAAAAGTTTTGAAGTAGCAGGACGGAAAATTGAAGGCGTGAACGTAACACAAATACACAAAAAGAACAAAACATCGAATAACATCACGTCCTACCTCCAACGTAACGAAAACCTGAAAGCTCAGCCAACGGCGAACCAAGCAGACAAACCTAATACTTCAAAAAACTAACAAACGCCTCTCAGCCTCCTCCAATCCGGCCGGTCACCGTGGGGGAGTATGACCAAAACCCCCCGAAAGAAATCATTACAACAAATGAAATAAAAAACTACAATAGATCATCGAAATATCTATTTATAGCAAGTCTTAATGTTCGAACTCTTCTGGAAGAGAGCAGGCTAACAGAACTGAAGGAAGCGATTCAGAAACTCAATTGGGATATTATTGGCCTATGTGAAGTACGAAGAGCAAAAGAAACCATTGAAGAGTTCACCGACTTCATTTTCTATCATACCTCTAGTTCCAAAGGAAGAAACGGAGTTGGTTTCCTAATCAAGAAACAACTTAAAAACAATATCATAAGTCTAAAGACCTACTCAGATAGAGTAGCGGCACTAGAAATACAGCTACCAAACAATATGCTATGGTCAATCATCCAGGTTTACGCACCTACTGAGCTGAGTGATGAGGAAGATATCGAACAATTTTACAACACAGTACGTACCGCCATAGAATCTGCTGACACAAAGAACCTAATCATACAAGGAGATCTGAACGCACAAATTGGGCAGATGCAGCAAGGCGAAGAAAAAATATACGGAAAACACTCTTATGGAAAAAGAAGCAAGCGCGGGCTGAAGTTAGTCGAGTTCGCACTAGAAAACAATCTAAAATTTATAAATAGCAAGTTCGTACAAAAGGTGCACAACAAGTGGACATGGATATCGCCGAATGGAAGACAACTTAACGAAATAGACTACATATTGACGAACAAAGACTCTTATATACACAACTTTGACATTATACGCAATTTGAATTTCTATACGGACCACAGAATGATACGATGTAAACTTAACATGACATCAAAAAGAAGAAGAATCCTAGCAAAACCTAATTCGAACCACGCTCGAAATCTAACCACCATTCCCATAGAAAATGGTAAATGCTGGGAAGAGAAATTCAGTGCTTCAATACATAGCTCAAACGACGTACAAACACAATACAACAATTTCGAAAAAGAGATGAAATCCTTTCTTAAAGAGATACCGAAGAAAAATAAGAACAAAGCAGACCATATAAGCCCAGAAGTAAAGACACTTATGGAAGACCGAAGAAAAATGTATGGTGAAAAAAGAACAAAACAAATAAGAGAAAAAATAACCAAAATAAGCAAAGAAATCAATAGACTTATAACGAAGGACAGAAAATTACAAAGACAAGAAACCATGGAAAAATGCATAGAGAAAACTGGTGGAATTAAGAAAGCATACAAACAACTCAGGAACAAAACCGAGTGGACTGCGAATCTGAAAAGCAAAACGGGTAAAATACTAACAAAACGACCAGAAATAACAGAAGAAGCTACAGATTTTTACAGAGACCTCTATGCATCGTCCGATCTACTATCTAGTATACCACAACGTAAGACACAACAATCGTTTGGAACGTCGTCACAGACTATCCTGAGATCTGAAGTAGAGTATGCCATACGAACGCAAAAAAACGACAAGACACCAGGGGACGATGGAATTACAAACGAAGTACTAAAATGTTTATCAGAATATCTTCAAGGACCACTACAAACACTATTCAATAATGTACTTAACACAGGAACGACACCGGAGCAGTGGTCAAGATCAACAATCACACTCATACATAAAAAAGGCGACAGAAGAGACCTTGGCAATTACCGACCGATAAGTTTGATATCAAATATATACAAGATCTTTTCAAAAATAATCTTACAGAGGATGACAAAGACGCTAGATGAACATCAACCACGGGAACAGGCAGGCTTTCGAAAGCACTATGCGACACTAGACCACATCCAAGTAGTCACGCAGATCATCCAAAAAGCCAACGAATACGGAGCTACTATTTATATGTGTTTCATTGACTTCAAAAAAGCATTCGATAGTCTCGAGTATAATGCGATATGGGAAACGTTACTGGAACAAGGCGTAGACGAAGAATATATAGACATACTTTATAGCATCTACTCAAAAAACTGTGCTAAAATAAGATTGGAAAGAGAAGGAGAAGAATTCCCTATTGAGAAAGGTGTGCGACAGGGCGATCCTTTGTCACCGAAAGTTTTTTCAGCCGTTCTAGAAACAGTATTTAGAAACCTAAACTGGCAAAACAAAGGACTAAAAATCGATGGAGAGCGACTGAGTCACCTGCGCTTCGCGGACGATATAGTAGTTTTTGCTGAAACCCCTACTGATCTGGAGACAATGCTAAACGAACTTACAAAGGAAAGCAAGATAGTAGGCCTTACACTAAACACATCAAAAACAAAGATTTTAAGCAACGGAGATAAACAAGAGATAATAGTAGATGGAGGAAAGATCGAGTTTGTGAATGACTATGTATATCTGGGTCAATCTGTTTCTTTTGAAAACTGTACACAAAAGGAAATCCATAGACGGATCGCAATATCATGGCAAAAGTATTGGAGTCTAAAAGAGATAATGAAAAACAGACAAACACATATAAACATAAAGAAGAAAGTATATGAAGTCATCATCCTACCGTGTTTGACATATGGTTGCCAAACGTGGTCCCTCACAAAAAAATACGAAAACAAATTAGCTGTGTGCCAGAGAAAGATGGAACGAAGTATGCTGGGAATAAAACTATCAGACAGAATCAGCAACAATACAATCAGAAACAAAACAAAGCTAAGTGACATCGTCAATAAAATAAGAACACTGAAATGGAACTGGGCCGGCCACATTTGTCGAATGGAGAACACTAGATGGACAAAAAGAGTAATGGAATGGATACCACGCGGCAACAAAAGGAAAAGAGGACGTCCAAAAACACGGTGGGACGACGTATTCCTCAAAACTATTGGAACAGACTGGATGAGACAGGCTAGAGATAGAGAGATCTGGAGAGACAAGGGGGAGGCCTACGCCCGAGAGGCGACTTTTACATAAAACAAAACTAAAACCCTAACTGCATGACACTTACAATAATAATTACTAACTAATTACTTAATTCAATTATTTAATTTTCTGAATTCTAAACTAAAATGAATAATGATAAATGCATAGTAATCAATTTTAATTTAATAATGTGAAATTCGAATTTATATGTAATAGAATAAAGGCTATTTTTATTTTATTTATTTTATTTTATTAAGTCAATATTATAAATTAGTACCTACTGAAGTTATCATCAAAATAATTCTAAAGCAGACAAAAAGGAAACTTTAGTAACCATTTTAGCCCCACATTGTATTTGGTTAGTATAAGTTTCCGGAAACAAATGTTTCGTCGTTTTGTTCATTTCTTTATTCGTGTGTTTGAGAAACGAACTTTAAGAAACGACTAAACTATGTAAAACTTTCAGGAAGGCCGCAACAACAAACGCCCTCTGGTCTTACTCCGAGTTCCCAGAGAACATGATCTAGTGTTGGAAATGGACACAGGGGCTGAACGACGCAAGTTTCTTGTGAAGTTGGACACTTTCTTAGCGCAGCATAAGAAGGCTTTGAACCTTAGTCAGGTAAGTAACAAAACTATTACCATCTAGTGCTACAGATATTTGCAGGTGATAGGTTGCAAGTCCATCGATTCTATTAGAAAACTAACTGGTTTTCTCACGAATAGTACAAGAATTAGTGACTTACTTACTAGTTCTTAAAAGATTTTGTCTATGTCCACAGGGTTACAGAGAACACATACTGGCAACTGCAGAGACAAGAGAGCGACGACAGAGGAAATTAGAACACTTTTTTAGAGAGGCATATGCCATCACATTTGGACTGGCACCAGGAGAGAAGAGGAGACGGAACGAAGACTCGGATCCAGAAGTGAGTTTTTTATGGGAAACAACACTTACACAACAGTTATCTATGAAGTTGTGAAGGGTTCATATTGATTAAGGGAGCTGCCACATTATCACGTCTCTACCCCGTCGCATAGCATGACCGTAGCAACACCGTCCCGGCAAAAATGATATTCTTTGTATTGAAATGTATGCGACGCCCCACACCACACCGTTCCTACACCGTCGCGTGCCCTGCCCGTGCCATGGCCGTCTTGTCAATCTCCGGCCGCCATGATTATTTTGCTGACAATCAATGACAAGCCCCGCCCATCTGTCAATCCATGTAACCATCATATTAGTAGCGTAGCCAGGTCAGCCCCTAGGGGCAGCTTTTCAGCCTTTTTCTATAAATAAATAATGCTGGATATTTCACAGCATCATCTAGCTCCAAGGTAAATAGACCTTGTATGGAAACTATATGACTGATAAACTACTTGTAGGTACCTATCCTTTTTTTGTAAATACATAATATTACATAGAAAAACACCCAGACCCGATACATATATTTGCAGATCATACAAACACTTGCGTCGCAGTGGGAATCGAACCCGCAACTTTCTGTGTTTTAGCTGGACCTTCGCACACTGCGCCACCGAGTTGGTTCGTATTGTTGGTACTGGATGTTGATTTATGTACACGGGATTTTATCGCGTAATTTACCTTATTTATCACGACGCGACGATTTGGCTGTTACAATAGCCGTGGTTGCGGGCAGTCTGCCCGTGATTATGTCAAAATGACAGATCATGTCAAAATGAGAGATTATGTCAAAATGACAGATTACGTCAAAAAGACAGATTAGGTGTATATTAAAATGACAGATGGGCCATATCTCGTAAACCACTTATCCCAGACTCTCCGTTCTCTTCAAGTGAAAGCTATTGAAGAGATCTACATTTAAAGTGACAGCTGTCAAACATTAAACGGCCACATCTCGGAAACTACTCGTCCTAGACTCCTCATTCTCAGTTCAAATGAAAGCTATGACCAAGATCTACATTCAAAGTGACAGCTGTCAAACTTTAAAAGGCCATATCTCGGAAACTACTCGTCCTAGACTCTCCGTTCTTAGTTCAAATGAAAGCTATGACCAAGATCTTCATTTGAAGTGACAGCTGTCAAACTTCAAAGCACCATATCTCGGAAACTATTCGTCCTAGACTCCCCGTTCTCAGTTCAAACGAAAGTTATTGAAGAGATCTTCATTTAAAGTGACAGCTGTCAAACTTCAATCAGCCATATCTCGAAACCTACTCATCCTAGACTCTTCCTTTTTAGCTCAAATGAAAGCTATGACCAAGATCTACATTTTCAATAACAGCTGTCAAAATGACATCTGTCATCTGAAATGTAGATCTTGGTCATAGCTTTCATTTGAACTGAGAATGAGGAGTCTAGGATGAGTAGTTTCCAAGATATGGCAGTTTGAAGTTTGACAGCTGTCACTTCAAATGTAGATCTTGGTCATAGCTTTCATTTGAACTGAGAATGAGGAGTCTAGGACTAGTAGTTTCCAAGATATGGCCGTTTGAAGTTTGACAGCTGTCACTTCAAATGAAGATCTTGGTCATAGCTTTCATTTGAACTTTGAACGGGGAGTCTAGGACGAGTAGTTTCCAAGATATGGCCGTTTGAAGTTTGACAGCTGTCACTTCAAATGAAGATCTTGGTCATAGCTTTCATTTGAACTGGGAACGGGGAGTCTAGGACGAGTAGTTTCCGAGATATGGCGGTTTGAAGTTTGACAGCTGTCACTTCAAATGAAGATCTTGGTCATAGCTTTCATTTGAACTGAGAACGGGGAGTCTGGGACGAGTAGTTCCCGAGATATGGCCATTTGAAGTTTGACAGCTGTCACTTCAAAGATTCAAGGTTCAAGATTTCAGATTCAAGGTTCAAAATTCAAGAATCAAGGATCGAAATCCAGGATCGAAATCCAGGATCGAAATCCAGGATCGAAATCCAAGATCAAAACCAAGGATCGAAATCAAGGATCGAAATCAAAATCGAAATCAAAATCAAGGATCAAAATCAAGGATCGAATTCAAGGATCGAAACCATGGATCGAAATCAAGCGCTGATTTTGTTGAGCGCGATAAGGTAAAAATATCCTGAAATTTAAATGACATGGGCACACTACTAATCCAACAACGAGTGTGAAAGAGACAAAGCTACCAAGAAAGCATCTCAACAAGACCAACAATCCTTATAACCAAGATTAAATGATAATAGATCGTTGTGTAGTCGTGATAAGGTTCAAAATCCTTTGTACATTAAATGTCAGTCAGCATTCTACTTTATACATTATATTGGTACATTTGGTGACAGCTGTCACTTTAAATGTAGATCTTGATCATAGCATAAGTATTTATTTATAAGAATAACGATTTTATTTTTTGTTGATGATGAAGATGTTATCTTGTTTTGAAGTTTATCAAAATACGGCTTCGCGGCTGTGCCCCTATTTGATAGTTTTATTTTGGGGTATTGTACCTTGACTGTCCATTAGTAGGAGCACGAGGATATACTTATAAGGATATATTGGTCCTCGTGCAGGAGCAGTAGGAGAATCGAGTAGGAGCAAGAGGAAACGCTCCAATATTGGTTAGATAATAATTCAGTTATTTTTCTCACTTCACAAAGTCTTTCAAGTACCCCCATTTATACACATATACATGTACACATTCTAAACCTATCAAATATCACCCCTAAATATCAAGTAGGTATATAATTTATAATTTTTACCTACGAAAATTCTCCCAAAGGATTTCCTTCTGAGTCGGTAAATACCCCAAATTTGAATTGAAAACCCCCCATCTAGCATCACTGAATGCGTTCCGCACGTTATGTGACATTTATCAAACGTCAAAATCCCATACTGCCCTCCGAAATCAAAGTGTAGTAACAGCAAAAACACGATTTCGAGAAAAAAGATAAGCTTACAAATTAAAAAAATATCCAGTTATTCATAAAACCTTGAATGTAGAGTGAAAGTACACTTAATCTATACCAACCAACCAGTAATAAAGCGGAAAAGTTTATTTGTTAATTTGTTTGAACACGCTAATCTCAGGAGCTTTGAGGAAGGATATAAGCTACTTTTCATCATCATCATCATGATCGCAATAATTATTATGCCATCACTATGGATTATAATTGGGTTTTTAAAAAGGTTTCTTAAAAGTCTGTTTTTTTAAACCTTGTAGATAAAACTCCCATTTAAAGTTACACAAAATATGATGAAATATTGCACTTTGCTAGTAAACCCGACAAAATGTGTGTAATATGTATTTTAGTGTGGTTTAGCTTGTAAACGCTCTATATTTACGATAGTATTTTACAAAAAAATTGAGTGATAAGTTTTAAAATGGGCTTTCAGGATAATTGTGTGTTTAGCATAAAACCAACAAAATGTCTATTACTGTGGTATAGGCTCGGGATTACGCTTCGCAAAACGGTTATGCGACGGTCCTAGTATGATACGGTCTTACTGTGTAAGGTGCTATTTTCGTGACGGGCTCGGTCATGGCTCGGCCCGCTTATGATACTGCGCAGTGAGCGATGACCTTAATTGTAAAATGCTGTTCCAATTGTTCAATGTTTTTTTTTACCATACATAAACGCATCCCGCTAAGTGATATTTGTTGTTTCAGTCCATTGTAATGAGAACTTCACTATCAAAAGGCGAATTTGCAAGTGCGTTGGGAATGAAAGGAGATGCAGTGTTCGTCAAAAAGATGTTCAACATTGTGGACAAAGACAGCGATGGAAGGATTTCCTTCCAGGTATGTAAGATGCAAGAATTCTTTAGAACTCGATATCATTTTAGTGCTAAAGATTCGTTGTGTTCTTCGCTTACCTATTTAAACTATTCCGAAGTAGGCACTCTGACTTACTGTTTTTAGATCACATTGGACTTCTACATTTCTTTTAACTAAAATAGGTATAGGTTCTTGCCTAACTTCACCCACTACTACCTTTTTGTGCCATCCAAATGGTAATATGCTAGTCTTGTCCATTTATGTACCATCATTGTGGTAACCCTAATTTGAGCAATTATTATTATTATTATTCGTAATAAACAGGCAGCTCTTAGAGCTGATGCGTGTATATCCTATTTATTGTCAGTGCGCTTTAAGTATTTGTCCAGTCTGTTTTTGAAAGCGTTCACTGAGGGGGCACTGATCACTGAGTCTGGTAATCAATTACAAGTGTCCACGACGCGATTAGGCAATATGTGCTCCCTTGGTTTGCTAGTACTTGGCCGGCGTTGCAGCTGCAGTGAGTGAAATTTGTTAACTTTTTTTTAGGAATTCTTAGACACAGTAGTTCTATTCTCCCGAGGAGCGACAGAAGACAAGCTTCGCATAATATTCGACATGTGCGACAACGACCGGAACGGAGTCATCGACAAGGGCGAGCTGAGCGAAATGCTGCGATCCCTCGTCGAGATCGCAAGAACCACATCATTAAGGGACGAGCATGTCACTGAACTAATAGATGGCATGTTTTCTGTAAGTTATCTTGGAATTGTTATAATTGTGTCTGGTTGTTATAAAGTACCGTTGTAAAGTCGTGGTAAAGTATTAAAAGTCTGTATTTACAAAATAAATAAGTATTCTTCCAGCTATCTAGTTCCCATAGTACAATCTTTGCTTAGTTTGGGGCTAGATGGCGCTGAGTGAAATGTCCACCAATAAAACTTAAAATCAATAAATTTAAACAAGAAAATCACTGTAAGGGTTGGGACAACTCAAATTATCTTTATTTGCTTTCGCCTATTAGGGGCTTATTCCATCCAGTCCTACTAGTAGTTCGAGAATCTAACTGTTTGGACTGAAATATACTAATCAAAGTGGTATGAGTAACCAAATGAAAGATTAAACACTTTATTAAAATCTCAATGCATCGATAAATCAACATATTTGTACTCTGGAAACCACATGAACCACCTATCCTATCCTAGCTAACTATTATAGATAGGGAATGAGAATTCACTTAGGTGTACCACAAAACTGGCTCAATGTTAATGAAAAATCCAATTTTGTAGGATGCTGGCTTGCAACATAAAGACCACCTTACATACTCGGACTTCAAAGTCATGATGAAAGAATACAAAGGGGAGTTTGTGGCAATTGGATTGGACTGCAAAGGAGCTAAACAAAACTTCTTGGACACTTCTACCAATGTGGCGAGGATGACCAGCTTCCATATTGAACCTTCAATGGAACAATCCAGGTATGGTTACTTGTCCATGTGTATTATTTTTATATACTTTTATAACTTTTTGCTCCGCAAAGAATTCATTACAGCCATAAAGGGTCTTACTTATAAAAGATGTTTAAAGTTGAACACTGGTTAAACAACGTCCTGTCTTTATTTGTGGATAGTGACAAATAGAGACAGGACGTTGTTTAACCAGTGTTCAACTTCAAATATCTTTTATAAGTAAGGGTTAAAATGTTTAAACTCAGTTCGGTCTGGTGATGCATGTAAAGAAGATTCATTTTGGCAAATAAGCAAACACTTTCAAGATTTAATTTCGGGTCGACGTCATTATAATCGATGAGGATTATGAATTTTTAATTAAGTATTGTAGTATACCTACTCGAATTTATATTTTAGAGTAAACTGCAAATCAATCGTTTCATTCCCTACTAACGGTTGGCATTTCTTTACAGACACTGGTTCCTTCTCAAATGGGACTATCTCACAACATTCCTCGAAGAGAACCGTCAAAACATCTTCTACCTATTTGTCTTCTACGTTGTGACGATCGGTTTGTTCGTCGAGAGGTTCGCGCACTATTCCTTCATGTCAGAACATTTGGACTTGAGGCATATTATGGGCGTCGGTATCGCGATCACGAGAGGGTCGGCTGCTAGTCTGTCGTTCTGTTATAGCTTGTTGCTACTGACTATGTCGAGGAATCTGTTGACCAAATTGAAGGTAAGTTGCTTGTAGGACGATACGACTAGAAGCGCTTGTTCCAAAATTTACGAGTAAGAAAATGAAAAACTTTACGAGTAAAAAAATGAAAATTTACGAGGAAGGTCCCAAGTAAGCTTCTTTTCAGTTTATGTGACCATGCTAGCTATAATTTTTATGAGACTTACTGTGTGACGTTAAATGTACAGGAAGTAACTAAGCTTTTGCTATGTATCAATATTTTTTACACATACCTACTAACTTTCACTTTGGGTCAATGTTTAGCCAACAACTTGAAATAAAATTGTTTTTGTCACATTTTTTGCTTAGATTGAACTACTTTAGTGTACTAGTTTTTATTTAGTAACTATAAAGTTCTACTAGTTTTAATAATATTCTTTAAAACGACTTGGAGATAGTGAAACAAGCTCATAATAACTTTATAAAGCTTTAAAAAGTTGAAATTTTAAAATCCAACATTTTGAAATTATAATTTATAGTAGACCAATAGATTATAATTATAATACAAGCAGTATTATAATTATAATCTATTGGTCTACTGCCAACCTATGTTATTCATAGGAATGCCATGTTTTCAGGAATTCAGCATACAACAATACATTCCCTTGGACTCTAGTATACAATTTCATAAGATAGTCGCTTGCACAGCATTATTCTTTTCTCTCCTACACACGGCTGGACACATGGTCAATTTCTACCATGTCTCGACGCAGCCCGTTGAGAACTTGCGCTGCTTGACTAAGGAAGTGCATTTCACTTCGGACTTCCGACCTGGCATTACATACTGGATCTTCCAAACAGTCACTGGTAAGAACGATCATGGTAATCCATTTAAAAGTATTATATCCTTTCACTCACTATAGAACCTTATAAGAAAACAACGAAACATGGTCACTCACTGTAACACTAAGGTGCGGTAGACGTTCTCTCAGATTTTAGGCATTTAAGATTCTTTGAAGATATCCAATTGGGTAGTCAAGGGCTTTTTCAATTACATATTTGATACTTAAATGATTACATTTTGCAGAAGTTAGCATTCAGTGACAGGTTGACTTTATATTATATTCATAATCGACCTATGAATTTACCCTTCAGCTTATTGCGTTCGAAGCATATTTTAGAGATATAAGTACGTCACTATGTCAATCTATGATAGTCGCGACACACTATCCTACTTGGTCAACACGGCTCTAATTTAAAGTTCTAAAAATCATCATCATTGTTTGCCATTGCCACTCGAGTGTAACTATACTGATAATAATTAAAACTGAGGACATTTGCACCAAGATCAAGACTATTTTTTTAACATAAAACCTCTTTCAGGCGTAACTGGAGTACTGCTCTTCATTATAATGTGCATAATCTTTATATTCGCGCACCCCACGATCCGTAAGCGCGCATATCCTTGGTTCTGGCGCGCGCACTCATTACACGTAGCACTCTATGCATTATGTTTGATCCATGGATTGGCCAGATTGACTGGCGCACCTCGGTTTTGGATATTCTTCATGGGACCGGCTATTATTTACACCTTGGATAAAGTAAGTGTATAGCAATAGTAAACTCTACTTAGCTAACGTAGTATGACTGTCGTAGTGTTGCAACTACCCACGCGAGCTAAGCTAAATTAACTTAGTTACAGATGGTACAACTTTGTAAAGGAAAAAAATACGAATAATCTATAAACTAACCTATAAACAAAGATCTTATAGGTCTAATTTATTCACAGGTGGTGTCATTGCGAACAAAATACTTAGCACTAGATGTATTGGAAACTGAGATGCTGCCGTCAGATGTGATAAAAATCAAGTTCTACAGACCGCCGAACCTCAAATATTTATCAGGTTTGTTATATAGACATTTGGATAAACTGCCTGGAATAAAATACTTTTTAACGATAAGGCTCTAGTAGTATCAAGCTAACTACTATTTAACTTTGTGTAACAATTTTCTATCATTTTCTAGGTACTTGAATTTTCATCAGTCTCTTTCGCCCTTGAGTTTCCTATCCTCTTACTGAATTGCCTCCATTTTCTAAATCATTGTACTAATAAGGTCAATGGGTGCGACTATCCTGCACTGCGTTCAAGAAGGAGGAGTTCCACTCGTTCACGCTGACGTCGGCGCCGCACGAGAACTTCCTCTCGTGTCACATCAAGGCGCAGGGGCCCTGGACCTGGAAACTGAGGAACTACTTCGATCCTTGCAACTTCAACACGGAAGATCGCCCTAAGATCAGGTAAACTTTCAACTGTTGCTGTTCATATTACTGAGAAAAATCCTCCTTGATCCCTCCGAATCCCTTCGACTGCAAACGAAACCGGAGATTCGTAACAAGTTACGGTAGAAGCAAAATTCATCTTTATGTCTCTCTTCTTGTATGGCTGTTCATTTACAAATAAATAAAAGTATTACTGAATTGAAATTGTGACATGTGTTAATTGTAATTATATTTTATGTATCTAATCTTAAACTAGTGTAAATGGTCTTCGGACCGTTCTAGTTTTAATAAATAAATAAATAAATACAAAATTATTGAGGAATAGGTACAGATGATGGTAGGACGAGAGGTTGACTGTTGCTCCATTGCTGAACTTAGAGCTCTACTCATTTGAGAAAAGAGATCTAAGCTAGCAAAAGAATGAGATGGACTGTCACAAGTCCGTTGTTGATAATGCCAAAGTGACTAGTATATATACTGAGCTAATGTATCAGTAAATAAGGAATAAAATCCGTAAACATAAAAGTTTACCTACTTGTCTAACTGCGACTTCTCATAAGAAGAAATCAAACACTCGACGCAGGCATTTAAAGGGCTTTTTACCATATTTCTACAGTAAAACACACAGCTGTTCAAAACAAACGTTTACACACTGTCTTAGTTGAGTCAATACAATCTGGCAAGGCTGCACCATGTTTGTCTAACAGTTAAACTGTTAAACTACCAGTGGCCTTGTGATGTGCACGTGTAGAACTTCGCATTCCAGCGAATAATGCTCCATTACTCAATGGCATTGACCCAACACTTGAGCTGCTCAAATGAGATCCTTAAACATAGGATTATTAGTAAATACTTACTACATACGAAAATCATGTCTTTAAATTTTAAGCTGTTCCGTGCGTGACCGTCTGACGAAAATGCTAACATAACAGCTATAGGTTATGTTAATGCCAGAAATTTTAAACTCAATCACAAGTACAATATTCAAGTGGTTCAAGTATTTCATTTAGTTTTTTGGTTTTAAAGGCATTTTAAGCCACATAGCCCAATTCCAACTAAAATCCAGAATGGAACAAAGCACGTTAAAGTTACTTTTGTCAACCAACCAGCTGTTCAATATAAATATTAAAGCACTTTTAAAATAATGTACGAAAGTGGAATATTGTTTTTCACCTCAGCAGCTCGAAATGGCATCCTTTGCTGCGAGAAACCAGTGTGCAAAATCGCATTTTGCACACTGGTTTCAGTGAGGAAAAGTGATTTGAAATTCGAATGTCGTCGATTGACACGTGGTAGTGCATGGCGGTCAATCGCTAGCCTGTCTATGAAAAAAAACAAATAACGCACCTTCTAAAAATAAAATAGCGGGAATTTGTTTCTGTTACGCTAGTTATTTGTTGAAAATTCGTAAAACAATAAAGATGAGTGAAACCAGTGGCGAATACACTGATTTATCTCCAGAGAGAAGAGTTGAGACAAAAAGTGATTGTGATGAACAAAGTTCCCTTCCTGAGAAGCACGTAGGTAAGTTCTGAACAAAACAGAAACTTTTAATTTACAAAACTACAATAACTGTTAAATGTTCGTTTAATTTCTGAGAAAAATGCGTTATTTTTAAATAGATTTAAATGAATACCTATTATGGATTAGTTGCTTCATTATGTACAAAGTTGTATCTTTTATTTGTAGGTTAATGTTCTCGCTGCTGAGGTGAAAAATTTTGTGTGCTACACGAGACCAAAGTTTTTCACATCTTGTGCCTTTGAATTCCTCGCTAGACTCGGGATTCTAACGTAGAATCACTCGCTACGCTCGTGATTCAATTCTTAGAATCCCTCTTTCGCTCGGGATTCAAAATCAGCACTCGAGGTAAACATCAACTTTGCTCTCTTGTTGCACAAATAACTATTTAAAGCCACTAACATTCCTCTTATTACTTAGTATGTTGAACTTAATGCCATAATGTTCATGTAGCAAGCGTATCATATACCATTCCAAGTCAAAATCTACGTTTATTTCAAGTAACATCCAAATTGGTTAAGTCGTGTAGGTGTTCTTTAAACAAAAACTTCAAATATACCAACAACGTAATAATTCTTACTAGTAGAATTATGATAGTTAAGAAAATATAATACACTAATATAATATCACGGCGGGACAAATGATTACATTATCTGTAAATATTTGTTCCTAGTCTGGGGATGTGGTACTGTGGCATTTTGTAATAAACAAATATCTGTGGTCCAGAATCCAAGGTCCATTCGGCGGCGGCAACCAGGATTGGTACAAGTTCGAAGTCGCTGTGATGGTCGGCGGGGGCATCGGCGTCACGCCCTACGCCTCCATACTCAACGACCTCGTGTTTGGGACCTCCACTAATAGATACTCCGGGGTTGCTTGTAAGAAGGTAAGATAATCCTACTAATATTATAAAGGCGAAAGTCCGTGTGTGTATGTGTGTGTGAATGTTTGTTACCATTCTTCATAACTACTTAACCGATTTTGATGAAATTTGGAATGTAGATAGTTTAGGTTCTAGAATAACACATAGGCTACTTTTTATCCCGGAAAAATGTATGACTCCCGTGGGAAAGAAGTAGTCCACGCGGGCGAAGCCGCGGGCGTTCACTAGTACTCATATATTTATGCAATTACCTAACATAAATAAACTTAAAAATCTAATGCATCATAATTTGATGACCTCGTCGGCGTGGCAGGTGAGTGATCGACTGAGTCGCAAGAGATACAGGATTGGTTATCACGGCGGGACAAATGATTACATTGTCTGTAAATATTTGTTCCTAGTCTAGGGGATGTGGTACCATGGTACTTAGTTCTCGTAGTTTCTAGTACCCATGACGAAAATAAAATCCTAGTGTGAGAACTACAAAAGACTGTTAGGCTTTTTATCCCCATCAAAAACAAACAAGAAAACCAAGTAGAACAAAAGCAACATTTAAAAAAACACAGTTCAAAGATAGTTATGTCAGTTTTATTATTCAACAAAGGTAAGAGATATCAAATATAAATATAAGAGATATCGAAGGCGTAGCCGCCTTTACCTAACCAAATCGAAGTCTAACTATCAAAACGAGCAAGTAGGTACTTACAATCTGTATTTATGGTTAGAAAGTAAACTTCCTTAAACTGAATGCGTAATGTCCGGTGTGTGTCGCGATACAGTAAAGTGTAAAGTAAACTAAAGTACCTTTTATCTACCTACTTAGACATTGTTATCAATTTAAACTTAATAAAATAGATATTCACTGAGACACAGTAAAAAATTATAATATTTCTGATGTTTTTAACATAAACTGAAAGCTTACAATTGTCTCTCCAAAATACTGTAAACATTCTGTCAGATTTTCAGGCCTTCAAGAGCCCATTTTTCTAAAATCAGGCAAGGTTCAGTACAATGTATTCCTAGGTTCTTCTAAATATTTGTTTCGGTTCACGCCCACATTTTGCAGATAAGCATTCCAATGCGATATATATATATATTGTCCATAAATACGACATTTGTGCTACCGACGAACATGGTGTACTACTTACAGGTACATCATGATTGTGGCCTATTTCTTTGGAGGGCACTGTTTGAAGTAATCTATACCAATATATAAAGCGGAATAGTTATTTTTTTTGGTTTGGTTGTTTGTCTGTTTGTTTGAACGCGCTAACCTCAGGAACTTGCAGTCAGATAAGAAAAAATCTTTCTGCATTTGATATATATAAATACTTAAATTCTTCCGTTTTATTATTTTAGTATAGATAGTATAGATAACATTCCCTGTAGGTATACTTCCTATGGATCTGTCCGTCTCACAAGCACTTCGAGTGGTTTATCGACGTGCTGCGCGACGTGGAACGCAAGGACGTCACCAACGTGCTCGAGATACACATCTTCATCACGCAGTTCTTCCACAAGTTCGACCTCAGGACCACCATGCTCGTAAGTCACCTCTCACGCCTGCTCTACTGGTACAAACTAGATAACAATTTCAAACATAAACAAAATGAAATGAACATAAACAAGTTAAAACTTATACTGTCTTATTATGGAACGAAAATAAAAATAATCTTGATTTAAGCTAGGTTAAGACTAGTGTTTTAAGCAAGATGTTTTTATGAAACATAACACTAAGCGTGACTAAGCCAAGGATCGTACTTGTTCAGGAATTAGTGCTATGCTAAACTCTTAATTGATTTCTTCTTTTGGAGTAATCTCTAGTTTTAACCCAACTTTTAAACTAAGACTATCTCTAATTTTCTTAAGGTAATAATGGTAGGAAATGTTCATCAACTCCAGTGGCTGACTGTACCTTACTTTCTTGTTCTTCGCGCTATTCTACCCATATCCTGGTCTAAAAAATTATCAACTGAGCGCTTTCAAGCTTCGTGAGTCAAGTTCAGCTGTTAAACCCAGCTAAATTAGTTAAATCATGACAGAAAATTTCAGGCGGCCTTAAAACTCCATCACTAGAGTTGGTCAGTACCTCATTAAGTATTTATATTTGAACTTGGTTATGATCATAATCAGAAACCTAGTGGTGTGTCTTGTCCGGCATCGCTAATTATATATCCACTCTGCGAAGCGTAAAATGTAATTGATTACGAGAGCCTCTGGCGCGAGTCAACTCACACTTCACTTCTATTTTGGAGTTTAAAATATAAATGAAAGTTTACGAGATGGAAAGAATATTTTATACTTTTAAACAATATACTTATGAAGCAATCTGCCTGAATTAAAAAAAATTAAAGTAGTTTAAAGGTATAAACTACCTCTATTCTTAATATTTTTTTAGTAACTTTTGCCAAACTAGGTATTTCTTTTTTATTTGGATAACAAACATAAAAACATTGAAACTAAAAAAATTAAAATTACATAAACCAATTGAGTTTTCTCCATTAAAAATCTATGTTCATAACTTATAAAACTATGCAATATTTCCTCATATTTATAAACTTCGTATGTCAGTTCATATATACCTGTGAGTTGATTAATTATCACATACCTACACGATAATCATATTCACGTAGGGTCAGAGAGGTCTCGGCCTACTGCGTAATTTCGTCTTCATCAGTTAAACTTCTTACAATTTCACTTGAAATAAATACACGTAATCTTCATTAACATAAAACTTTTCTAATGGTTTAACTTATAAATTTGCATAGCTGCGTAATCATTGCATTTGTTGCAATATCTACGATGATTACTGTATGTGACTCTGTAATGGAACAAGCATATTTTTTCAGTACATCTGTGAAAACCACTTCCAACGACTATCTAGGACATCAATGTTCACGGGACTTAAAGCAGTGAACCACTTCGGAAGGCCAGACATGTCATCATTCCTTAAATTTGTGCAGAAGAAACACAGCTATGTAAGTATTCTTAGTGAAATAGTAAGTTATGTAAAATCATATATGATTGGCCAATTTTTCACAGTTAGATGTTAACTTTGCTATCTAAAATTTGCTATCTTGCAATTTTTAATAATTCAGAAAGACAAACTTAATTTTCGTAATCAAATAAAAATGCTACGCTGATGCTACGCCGTTTCATTCATACAAAAGACTTCAACGCGCTTGCCACACATGTATTTTTACCGTTTTCAATGGAATAGTGATTTCTCACATTTAAACAATCACAATGATATAAAGATTTTGGATTAAAAAGTTGTTTAAGTAATTTTAAAAGGTAAAACTGACATAAATATGCTAACTGTTTAATGTTTTTTGAGTCGTGTTCTTATAAATCCGCCTAAGTTATTTCATTGAAATCAAGGATTATAATGAATGATCTTAAAAGTAAGGTGAATAACTAATCACTACTGAATTATGAGTCATTCCTATCAGCAATATGAGTGATATTAATTGTTATTCTCTTCAGGTGTCAAAGATTGGCGTGTTTTCGTGTGGCCCTCGACCGCTGACCAAGTCTGTGATGTCGGCGTGTGAGCAAGTCAACAGGACGCGGCGACTCCCATACTTTATACATCATTTTGAGAACTTCGGATAATCACACTGATTTTATTCTATCACCACTATTGATACTGCCTTTGTTTTGTAGATTAGAATAAGACAAGCATCATAAGCATCGTGACATAAATTTGTACTTAACACCTTTATATCATGCTTCTAGCAAATTATTGATTTCATTTCATTTCATCTATAATGTGTTCAAAATATTCAAATGTCATTAAGGGTGGAATTAATACTGCCAAATACTGCCCTAGCTTATAACTGTAGTAAGTTTTGAGACCTTCAATGAGAATGACAAGGATTTGTTTTCAACTAGAGATGCGTTATAATAGTTACCTAACTTATTTATTATTAACCTTAATTAAGTACCATGCTAACGATACAATACATTCCAATATTTATTTGCGTCATATCGTAGTACAAATCACTATTATGTACAAATTAATATCAGCAATAAGTAATTAAGATCAAAATAAATATGGAATCTAAACAAAGTTAAATTTAATCGTATTTATTGTGTTTAAATGTAAATAATGAACAATGTAAATAAATATACTTAAAAATTAATTCAGTGTTTATCTTACAAACCTTCTACATTCAGCATTGAGGCACAACAATGAATTATTGTTTGAGCAATTATATAGTAAAGTGCTGCCACTGTTCCCAGACCTTAAAACGCGTACTTGGATTATTTATGGTCCGTAATTTGAGGCTTCTCGCTCTTAATTCAAAGTAAAAGGTTCTACAAGTAGCCTTGCCAGCTCGTGACACACGGACAATGAACCTGGCGAGCTCTTTTGTCTGCTAAAACAGAACTATCTACTTCCGCAAGATTTTCTACAGATTCTGACTCAATTTTGATGAGACTTACAAAATAATGTAATAGAAACAAAAGAATGAATACAACATTTTTTAGGTAACGGTAACGGTGAATGAAACTGTCATGTCTTAGGGTGCTGCCACATTATCACGTCTCTACCCCGTCGCATAGCATGACCGTAGCAACACCGTCCCGGCAAAAATGATATTCTTTGTATTGAAATGTATGCGACGCCCCACACCACACCGTTCCTACACCGTCGCGTGCCCTGCCCGTGCCATGGCCGTCTTGTCAATCTCCGGCCGCCATGATTATTTTGCTGACAATCAATGACAAGCCCCGCCCATCTGTCAATCCATGTAACCATCATATTAGTAGCGTAGCCAGGTCAGCCCCTAGGGGCAGCTTTTCAGCCTTTTTCTATAAATAAATAATGCTGGATATTTCACAGCATCATCTAGCTCCAAGGTAAATAGACCTTGTATGGAAACTATATGACTGATAAACTACTTGTAGGTACCTATCCTTTTTGTGTAAATACATAATATTACATAGAAAAACACCCAGACCCGATACATATATTTGCAGATCATACAAACACTTGCGTCGCAGTGGGAATCGAACCCGCAACTTTCTGTGTTTTAGCTGGACCTTCGCACACTGCGCCACCGAGTTGGTTCGTATTGTTGGTACTGGATGTTGATTTATGTACACGGGATTTTATCGCGTAATTTACCTTATTTATCACGACGCGACGATTTGGCTGTTACAATAGCCGTGGTTGCGGGCAGTCTGCCCGTGATTATGTCAAAATGACAGATCATGTCAAAATGAGAGATTATGTCAAAATGACAGATTACGTCAAAAAGACAGATTAGGTGTATATTAAAATGACAGATGGGCCATATCTCGTAAACCACTTATCCCAGACTCTCCGTTCTCTTTCATTTGAACTGAGAATGAGGAGTCTAGGACGAGTAGTTTCCAAGATATGGCCGTTTGAAGTTTGACAGCTGTCACTTCAAATGAAGATCTTGGTCATAGCTTTCATTTGAACTTTGAACGGGGAGTCTAGGACGAGTAGTTTCCGAGATATGGCGGTTTGAAGTTTGACAGCTGTCACTTCAAATGAAGATCTTGGTCATAGCTTTCATTTGAACTGGGAACGGGGAGTCTAGGACGAGTAGTTTCCGAGATATGGCGGTTTGAAGTTTGACAGCTGTCACTTCAAATGAAGATCTTGGTCATAGCTTTCATTTGAACTGAGAACGGGGAGTCTGGGACGAGTAGTTCCCGAGATATGGCCATTTGAAGTTTGACAGCTGTCACTTCAAAGATTCAAGGTTCAAGATTTCAGATTCAAGGTTCAAAATTCAAGAATCAAGGATCGAAATCCAGGATTGAAATCAAGGATCGAAATCAAAATCGAAATCAAAATCAAGGATCGAATTCAAGGATCGAAACCATGGATCGAAATCAAGCGCTGATTTTGTTGAGCGCGATAAGGTAAAAATATCCTGAAATTTAAATGACATGGGCACACTACTAATCCAACAACGAGTGTGAAAGAGACAAAGCTACCAAGAAAGCATCTCAACAAGACCAACAATCCTTATAACCAAGATTAAATGATAATAGATCGTTGTGTAGTCGTGATAAGGTTCAAAATCCTTTGTACATTAAATGTCAGTCAGCATTCTACTTTATACATTATATTGGTACATTTGGTGACAGCTGTCACTTTAAATGTAGATCTTGATCATAGCATAAGTATTTATTTATAAGAATAACGATTTTATTTTTTGTTGATGATGAAGATGTTATCTTGTTTTGAAGTTTATCAAAATACGGCTTCGCGGCTGTGCCCCTATTTGATAGTTTTATTTTGGGGTATTGTACCTTGACTGTCCATTAGTAGGAGCACGAGGATATACTTATAAGGATATATTGGTCCTCGTGCAGGAGCAGTAGAAGAATCGAGTAGGAGCAAGAGGAAACGCTCCAATATTGGTTAGATAATAATTCAGTTATTTTTCTCACTTCACAAAGTCTTTCAAGTACCCCCATTTATACACATATACATGTACACATTCAAAACCTATCAAATATCACCCCTAAATATCAAGTAGGTATATAATTTATAATTTTTACCTACGAAAATTCTCCCAAAGGATTTCCTTCTGAGTCGGTAAATACCCCAAATTTGAATTGAAAACCCCCCATCTAGCATCACTGAATGCGTTCCGCACGTTATGTGACATTTATCAAACGTCAAAATCCCATACTGCCCTCCGAAATCAAAGTGTAGTAACAGCAAAAACACGATTTCGAGAAAAAAGATAAGCTTACAAATTAAAAAAATATCCAGTTATTCATAAAACCTTGAATGTAGAGTGAAAGTACACTTAATCTATACCAACCAACCAGTAATAAAGCGGAAAAGTTTATTTGTTAATTTGTTTGAACACGCTAATCTCAGGAGCTTTGAGGAAGGATATAAGCTACTTTTCATCATCATCATCATGATCGCAATAATTATTATGCCATCACTATGGATTATAATTGGGTTTTTAAAAAGGTTTCTTAAAAGTCTGTTTTTTTAAACCTTGTAGATAAAACTCCCATTTAAAGTTACACAAAATATGATGAAATATTGCACTTTGCTAGTAAACCCGACAAAATGTGTGTAATATGTATTTTAGTGTGGTTTAGCTTGTAAACGCTCTATATTTACGATAGTATTTTACAAAAAAATTGAGTGATAAGTTTTAAAATGGGCTTTCAGAATAATTGTGTGTTTAGCATAAAACCAACAAAATGTCTATTACTGTGGTATAGGCTCGGGATTACGCTTCGCAAAACGGTTATGCGACGGTCCTAGTATGATACGGTCTTACTGTGTAAGGTGCTATTTTCGTGACGGGCTCGGTCATGGCTCGGCCCGCTTATGATACTGCGCAGTGAGCGATGACCTTTACTTTTTGTCGCAAAAGATAAAGAGGAAGAGTATGCTACTCCATATTTGTACCGCTCATGGCTACATTCTAATTCAAGTTAAAAAAACTTCATATCTGTCTGTAGCACGCTACATTAAGCCTAGAGCAGATTAATCTAAAGTATGTAAGAGTCAAATCTTGTAATGACTAACTATCATACCAGACCGATTGCTGCCCACATTTTAGCTAAAATGCCTCGAAATTGCAACACAATAATAATAATAATAATAATAAATCATTTATTTCAGTTATTAATTTATTTATTTATTTATTTATTAATAATCATTTATTTTACAATACAAACAGCTCTAGTATTAATAAGATCCGGCTTTCGAGGTAACTGTATGATTTGCTCTATATTTCCATTCGCTCGTTAGGCGCACTAATGTAGCAATTTCATAAACATCGGCATAAAATACATTATAATCATCTTTTAACGTAATATGAATTGTAAAAGCTTGTTAAATCATCGCAATAATAAAATGCAATGAATTTACAAGCCTGCCGTAATACAACGGTGGATTTGATGGCATCATGGATTGACATCTCCTATCAGTACTAATAATCATCTGTATTTTTAACATTACCACGATTCGATTTAAAAAAAAAATATACTCGTAGGTACTTATAAATAATGTAAAAACAAATGAGACGCAGCCAAGTTAATTTATTGTTTTTTTATTTGGAACCAAATAAAGACCGACTTAGTACGCTATTTCAGAACATCATTACAGCACTAGTGCATTTTATGCTAATTTTCAATCTACGTAAAATGCCTATATCTTTCTAATAATTAATGAAGCAAACATTACACAAAATTGAGAAAGCTTACTAATTGAGTACCTAAACATTTTTCAAACTTTTTACCAAAATCAAGTCAAGATCAAAACACAAACGTAACCGTTTCAAATTACTATAAAGAAGGACGTTCATTTATCCAAGTCTTTGTTCCTATATAATTAAACTGTAATTTTATTTAGCTTTCACAGCCTACGGGCTCCTCACACAAAAGCTTGTATAATAACTAATCAAATACAAGGTTCTTAAATGACCCCTAACCTTTATTGAAGTGTTCCAATTCAATTGTGTTTTTGTTTAACTGATAAATGATTATTTGAATGTTTTTCAATTAGTGAGGTTAAATGACAGAGCCAAGCATTTTCTTTTTTGTAAGAGAGACCTTTAAATATTGTTATATACCTATCCTACCTAAATACTTATGGTAAAAATGTAAAATTTTGTGACTATTACGCTCTAATTACTAAACAAATCATTAGATACATAGATAGAGAACCTGAAATTTCTGGATTTTATGCAAGTGGTTACCATGCTTATATAATCAAGTCGATGCGTATACGTATGTATACGCATCGACTTGATTCGAGTAACTTTTTCTTTAATTTTACTAGATAACCATTAGTTAGTTCATTGCAAACACTAACATTAAAGTTTGAACAAACAAATCAACGAACCATGACTTTATATTATGCGTGCACGCTCTGTTTCCTTGGCGGGAGATTATATAACAAGATTTATTTACATCAAGAATGTGTTTTTCGGTTTATTTTATTGGGTAGGTCGTACCGGTTGACCTTTTGGTCGCAGAATGAGATAGCTAATATACTACTTTTTAAATAAAATGTTTAATAGGGCCTCCAGACTCTCTGCGAGAACCCCCGAGAACACACGAGAAGCGTGAGTGTGAGGAGCTTCTCGCCTTCTCGTTCTCTGGCTCGCCCGTTCTCCGATCGGTGTCGGTATTTTTGGCCGAGCCAAAGGATTTCAAACATCACGACGGAAAAAAATTGAGAGTGTGGATAGCTTGTTTGTTCTTCGAGAAGTCTCGGCGAGACTTCTCGCCGAGCTTTCTCTCGAGAGTCTGGAGGGGCTACAGTTTGTAAATAGGTAATGCAGCCAATTTGATTAAACAAATAGTAAAACATCCAAAAAGATCCGTCAACAACAAAAAGTGAACGAAAAGATTTGTTGTAACATGCCCTAATTTTGACAGATTCAAAGGATCCTGAAATCTAAAAAATTTCAAGAACGTTAGTTATACCTGTTAGTTCCCACCTATTTTTTTTTCCAGTTAAGAACATAATACCACCTTAAATTAAAGGTAATTTAAAGATAGAATAGTAGTTACCAAGGTAGTAAAGGTAAAATAGTCCTCGTCTGAATTTATTAAATTTTTGTTTGAATTTTATATTTTACTTTGAAATAAATAAAAACGGTAAACACTAACCAAATAATCATTATAGAATTGTTCCAGTTGGATGCGTGCTCGCATACCAATCATCCTCACCAGCAGCGTTTCCTCATTATGCATTCGACTATAAGGAAGTGACTCTACATTATGCTTTCATACAAATAATATTACTTATTCGTACCTATATCATTTTGATGCTTTTAAGAAATTCAGACGTATTTGACCCTCACCTAACATAAAACAGACTATAAGTACAAGGACCGACTCTACCAGACAGAATTGTAAACTGCAAACTTGCTTATTGAACTATCGACCGTCTCGTCATCGATAGGAAAGCTGTCACTGTTTTTCGCCTTACGATTGAAGTAATGAAATGTCTGGTTGTCCCTTTCTAACTCACTTTCATTCCAATGGGTTGCAGGCGCAGGCGCGGCCGCGTTGTGGCGGCGCGAGAGTGAACGCGGTTTTAGTTTTCAGTGAACGCGCGGCGACGGCGCTCTCTGCCGGCGACCTCCGAAGTTTCGCAACTTCGACATATATCCTAGTGCTAGTGATGTGCTGAGCTAATAATAGCAGTATCCGGCGGAAGTCCGGCACTGGTGTGACGTGTACGTCGCAGGACAAGAGCAGACCGACGAGCGGGTAAGTTCGATCAATAAGAACGCTGGATGTCGCCTGCGGCCGCCTTGCACGAACGGCCCAGCTCGAAATCCTTGTCCTCAATTAATACAATTTACTGCAACGCTGGTACGCATTTTTGCAGTTGTCCAGACAATTTATCGAAATCTTATGTTTATGTAGAAATAAACAGTGAAAAGGTCATCTGGTCAGTTAAATGAGTATTTCACTCAACTTTATTTTTTTTAAAGATTTCAATGAGAATCACATTATGTAGGTACCTGTATTTGAGTGAATTATGAAGGTACATTTCTATTATTCTCTAGGTTTTGCCCATACATTTCTTAGCATTTATTTTTAGTAAACATAACAATTATTTGCGCATTCGATACGCAACGACGCGGTCAATATTTTATATGTAGACTGTAGGCCTACTCTCAAAACTAAAAATGATAATGTCGTGCGTCGTGCCTATTTATCGTAGTTCAGCTTATGTTGGTGGAAACTTAATTCGGAACATACATACGCTGAACTGCGGTAATTGGCATGATATTTATCGTTCTTGTTTTAGGAGTAGGGGCCTGGCACATTCGCAGTATCATTTCGCAGATGTCAAAGCAGTTGTATAGTCGTATTGCTCATTATACGGACTAAAAGTGAAGGAAAAAATGTCATTTTTCCTTCAATTTTGATTAGTTTTGATACGTTTTATGTCAAAATTGAAGGAAACATGACATTTTTTCCTTCACTTTTAGTCCGTATAATGAGCAATACGACTATAGAACACAAATTATTATTATTAATGTCTGTCTGTCTCTCGCGTTTGATTACTCATACTCATAACTTCAGTTCTAAAATCGCTCGGTCGTATTTTCATTTCTATTATTTTTTCCTTTATTTTTAAATCTAAACTTTCTTTGAAATTAAGTAGGTACACTCTACATTTTTATACTATTTCAGAGACACAATCAGGGTCGTCGACTTTTAAGAACGTTATTACTGTATTACATGCCAGCCACGAAAGTTGATGAACCGTTTTAAAACCGTTTTATTTTTGAGGAAGAGTTTCAGATCCAAAGACTCGAAATGACCAATTTCCAACTAAACCTAACGTGATGAAGCTCTGAAACTGCATTTTAGGCACACCGATAGGTGTGCGGCCACCTTTATAGTCCCAGTGGACTATAAAGGTTGAACTGATTACATAGACTACTGTGCCATTGTATGAATATAAAACCATGAGTACCTACCCAAACATAAAAAAACTTCAGGCCACTTTAAATTTTGAAAGACTTCTAACAACATTCTTTCTTGAGCTTTGTTTTCCGTTTTACTTGTGTTGGGTATTGTACATATAGATAAGTATTCATATAGGTAGATTCACCAGTTCAGATGAGACCGGTCTTAGTGACTACACCTAAGTATAAAGTTTAGTCACAAAATACTAGAGGTCACTATTAAATACGGTCATAAATAATTTGGTTCAAATGCCGCCGTGCCCAGATAAAGTGACCGCAACTGAAACGAATATGATTTAATCAAATAATTTCGTAATATTACAAGACCAGGCCTAGGTCTGCGTCGATGAAGCATTTTGTAAGAAAGTCATGGTTTATGAAAATGTTGAAATTGGTTCGGAACCACAATGGTACGCAACTATGGTTGTCGACGCATGGTTTGATTTATTACCGCCAAAGATCTACCAAAGCTAATACGTTATCATTAGTGCTCACAAAAGCAAAGCTACTATATCTTCTTACCGTATACACCTTTTTGAGTATCAGTCAAAAGTTTTATGATCATTATGTAGATGTTTGAAAGTGAACGTAAACAGGCTCAAGACTTTGTCCTCAGGAGCTCTAGACATTCGCCCAAAGCTTTAGATATTCAAGACCATTTAAAGATGTCTTGATGAGATCTTACAGCCTAAATTTTTATAACCTCTTCCTGCTTAACTACCACTTTGACATGAAGCTTTTCCTCATAGTTTGCCCTGAGTCATTTCTATATGGTTTCTTTTATAGCTACATCAAAACGTGTTCATTGTTGTTAACACTTTCTCATAGAATTTTAAGTGGTTTTAAAAACTATTATATTGCGTGTATCATTTTAATTGTGATATCTGGGGTCAGTTCTCTTCTCATGCCTTTGAAGAATGGAGTTAATCAAGCCATTACATAAAGATATAAGGCTCATGAACTATTGCCCAACATGCCCCAAGGGAGACAGTAATTGTAATTACTTTAGATAACGCATCTGTTTCAGCAACCGACACGAAATGTCGAAACGGAAAAGGATACTGATAATTTAATCTTTAGGCAATTAAGAAGTACATTTAACAAACAAATTACATTATCAGATTCAGTTTTTTTTTGTTCCAAGAATGAACATTTGAATACTTACTCAAATGATATCAAGGTTGTTCTTCAAAACTTGGCATTATTATTATGATCAAGCGCCTTCTTCCAATTTTATTTGAATTTTACGGACAGTATGATAGTTTCTTTAATACTAGCTTCCACCCGCGGCTTCGCCAAATCGGTTCAGTGGTTGTCGAGTTACGTACGTTTAGACGTGTTTACACTGATATTTAAGAGTTTTTCATATGTATAAATAAATAAAAATAAAAAAAAGTTATAGAGTAACAAACAAACATCCATCCAACCATCCAAACTTTCGCCTTTATAATATTATTAGTGTGATGTAGTTGACTGTACATAGTTTCTTCATTGTTATTTTCATCTACCTATGTTATATGCTATGTCTAATAATAATAATCTATAGTGGTAAACTGAAAGTTGAGGTCCCAATAGTCTAAAAAGGCTTAGATTTTCTATTAGATATCTTAAAACAATAGTAAGATAATCAATCTAAAAAAAAAATTAAGAAAAAATGATTTTAAAAGGACCAATAATGAAAAACGAAAAAAAGTCTTATGTCTACGTCTAATAATGTCTATGTATTGTGTTTCTCTACTTGTGTGTGTAAACACTCTGATAAATGTGAATATCGGCATATCTACAGTCTATAGTTATGTACGTACATGTAATACCGAAAGATGTTATCAGCCTTGGTTCATTTTCGCCCACGTCAGAATAAGTACCGTCCTCCTTCGATTCCGTTGATATTTTAGTAATAACATAATTACTACCTGTTTATATTATCGAATCATTCAGGTGCGGCAACGCTCTTGACATTTGACCGAAGCTTGTATCTTGCCCCCAGTATCTAAAATCTTGTACGCTTGTATTATAACTTTAACTCAGCATTTGATGGTAAAATCCATTAGCAGTTTCACAATAATTTTACCTATAGTTTAAATTCAGGTTGCAAAAGTAAAAACAATATCGTGGTGCGATAAGCCACGACAGATATTGTCTGTTGTGTTTATTTATGAATTTAAGACCTCGGCGAGTGATTGGCTTGTTGTTTAAACAATAGATAGAAGCTTAGGTACGTGGTTCTGTCTGTCTATTGTGCTCGCTTCACACACAGTCAGTCACATGACGTGAACGTAGACAATGTGTTATAGTTTCACACGTTGGTTTATTGAACAGCATTAAGATAGCCCCGTCTATAACCTTAGAAATTAATTTGCGTATCGTGACCAAAATCAATTGTTCATTACGCTAACTAGTTCTATGTGAAAAATCTTACCACATAAAAAGCCATGTAGGTAAACAGTTTGCATGGCAACACGATTGTTGTAAGAACAAAATTGATTGCAATCTTGACCCCTATGAACGTGAGCGTTATTGATTTTATAATATTCAATTATTATTTTTTTAAAGTAAGTAAAGAGTAGTAGAGTACCTAGTAGAGAGTAGTGACATTATGACACATACCAATGTACTTGTTTAATCAGGTATGTATAGTGTATGTAGAGGGGTGAGGTTAGTGCAGGAATTTCGGGCAAGGACGTCGGTGATCGATGCTGTGCTCTTGCGCAAACCTCGGCGTAAACGGAGAAGCGATCGTCACTATATTTGCATTTAGATTTTCCTCGTGTTTACTTAAAATACGTGTTAATGTAATTGTCCTTCTACCTTAAGTTTGCGGTTGGCCACTTGATCTAACAGATTTATAAAAAGATCGACTACTGTACGTACATACTCAACTATTTTGCAACCTTGCTCTGTTATAAAATCTTTACTTTACCATTATAAATAGCAGAGCACAGTAAAAATAATGTTAAGTTAGTAATTTGTTTATTTATTTTCAGAATTTAAGTATTTACAATGCGTTTTTATTTAGTATGTTCGTTGGTGGATGAAAACCAAAACCGTTCTGTTCGAAACATCTAAGTACTTAATTTTTTTTTTTTTTTTGCTGACTTTTATTTGTAAACCAGATTTTGAATGATTAACAACTTCTACTGCTGAAAGAACATCACATCATAGTCCTTATTTCGAACAATTACATCCATAATCGTAAATCACTTTGGAGGCTACAGATAATTGTTTTCTACGACACGCAAAGTAGCAGCGAGCGCCAACTTGAAGTGGCGCATATTATTATTGCTTCGTGACAAAGAGCATAAACAACGATCAGAGATCCATTAGAGTAATGAGTAATTACCTATACCTTGGAATCGAGAGGCATAGTCCTGCTTCAGCTCCAATACGAAGGCCGATGTTTTGCAATCTAACAAATAAAATCTAATAGTGCAGATTGCAATTTAGAATTATTATTATTTTAGGTAGGTACTAAGTAGGAACCAATTCTATACATTAATATTTGGACGGTCAATAGCTTTTATTTATAAATACCTCGATCAAATAAGATAAAAAAAATTGTGGTAGAAAAAAAAATCCTAGATTACTTTCATTTAAAAATGAAAAATGCAAAATCCGAGATTATTCAGACTTATAGGTACCTACTAGGATCGACCCCGACACAATTAGTTAGAACAGTAACTCACTTCTGCATACTATATAATAAGCAGATTCATTAGTGGATATGTTTCTTATTCCTAGTTTATTCTAGCAATAACAATCTATACTTACTACGTTTATATCTAAGCAAGTATTATGTGATGCGACCGCGAGAAGACAGTGTACTCCGAGTCCCTCTTTCTTACCCAGCTAAAGATTTTCCAAATAAATTGAAACATTGTCATTGATAAAATATATTATGAAAATAATGTAAGGTACCTAGATGATGATTTTTGAGTTTGTCACAAATCTTAATTTAGTACTTACCTCAGATTACGTATTTATGTCACGAAAAATACAAGACAGATTTTTGAAGTCCATAGGAACGTTTGACAGATTTTTGATTTCTTTTTTTTTTCATAATACAGGAATTCAAATTCCATAAATTCTTAAGCCAGATTTTCATTTGTTTTTTCTTACAAGACAGAAATACAAAATACCTACATCTAAACATTTTCCAGAAATTTTAACATCCAGATAATTCACTTTACCGCATGTTTGTTTTCCATATAATTTGTTTTCCATATATTTTGTGATCCCGAAAAATCATGGTTCAGGAAAGACCTATTACAAAATTATGTATTCAATCTTTCTAAACGCCTACTAGTAGCGCCATCTAGTAATAATTCAGAGCGTTATAAATACTAGGTACCATAAAATTAAATGACCGATGTCCATTATGTAGCTTGAAGTAATGTAGGTAGATATCTAATAAACATTGTACCTAGTTACTTTTTTTTATTACCTTTAACATTTCCTAACTAATTTCGTGCTAGATGGTTAAGTAACCTCAGCAAACACTTTTGGCAAATTATCAAAATTTAACCTAAATCTTCCATCCATTTCGAATTTGTGACGGCTCCGGCGCTACGGGAAGTGCAGCCCCTCCGCCCTTGCGTAACAAAACGCAGCATCAGCACAAGCCTTCGCAGCTTCGGCTGTTTGGTCGCCACCTTCGGCGGCGACCAGCCTCAGCCGCTCCAGCTCGTGCTAGTGCCGCGTTTTGTCACAGCCGGCGGGTGCTGCATCTCCCTTCGCGCCTCCGAGTTCATAAAAACACTCTAGGGTAGGACAGACAAGACTACGTGGAAGTCGGGGTGGGCAGATTCGGTTCTGAGACCGATAATATGCTAAAAACGTTTCGTTTTACGGTAAGACAGACGCAACATAAAAAGTAACACAAATTACGTAAATGATATAATTGAGTAAGATGGAAAAGGTTTTATATGGCTGGAAATTTTCTGGTAAGCGTTACTTCTGTCTTTTAAAATAAGGTATAAGGATATTGTTGTCAAATGAAAAAAAAAACGAACTGATAATCTGGCATTAGTGTTTCTGTCAAATGAGACTTCTGTGAAACGTTTTATCGGAGTAATAAAATTATGTAAAACATAGTAAGGTGGAGTGCCGTAATTGCAACTAAAAAAAGTGGAGTCCTAACTTCATCGCTTGATAATTCTATATTTTTTATCAGAAATGTATTTTTTGAAAGATCTGTTCTATAGTAAATTTTATGTAGATTTATATCATTGTCATGAATAAAGTAAAGAGATAAAGAATAAAATTCTATTGCATAAATTCATGACAGAGGGAGCAATAGTTGCAATTACCCGTTTTTGCGGGTAATTGCAACTACTTGTTTTTACTTCTTATTTTTCTATGGCTCTTACTACTGGAAAATACAGAACACATGCCTTGAATATCGTTCTTTCGATTTATATAGCTATGCCCTTGCTACTAATGTCAAATTTTGCGCGAAAACACTTTTCAGCAAAGAATCCGGTAATTGCAACTATTTTACTACAAATAGTGATGGGAACCTTATCGTGATTTTTATCGACTCGATGTTTATTTTAATCACAGTAATCTTTTAGTTATGAAACAGCCTCTTTTACTCTTATCTTTAAAGTCTTTAATTATCTTTTACTAATTATTTTTTCTAACTTTATTTCAATCGCAATAAGTAATATTTTAGAAGTTAAACAGCCTTTTTAAATTCGTTTCACGTATTGAACGGCTTTGGAAAGGGCTCCGCTAGCGCCAACATAATGAAGGGACTCAATCACTCAAACTAATTGCTAAGAACTCATGGCATAGTATGGAAGTAGATAGTATCCCTTTCAATAAAATATTACGTATCGACATAGTCATCGTCATTGTTACATCACTAGGTTTTTCAAACTTCATACAAAACCGGTCGTTAAATTGCAACTGTCAAAAAAGAAACAAAATGGTTACAAATACAAGACTATGCACTTTTTGTCTGGCAAATGTAACTACAACCATAACTCTGAGTAGATTTATCGTAGAATACAACAAACACATAAAAAACAACTTACTGTGTCTTATAATCACTGTCACTGTGAACACACCGGCGAAAAACCACGAAAAACAATTTTTTTAAGTAAATTACGAAGAGCGTCCGAGCGGGGCGTCACTTCCGAAAAATTGGCAGTTTTACAAAAAGGCCTGTCATTCGCTCAGTTTTGGTCCTATCAACACCATCTATATTTTTAGATTAAGACTTTTAGAAGAAGTTCAATACCACATCTATCGATTTTCAAAAAATTGATCCTAGAGGTAGTTATTGACTCCAGTTGCAATTACCGGACAGTTGCAATTACGGCACTCCACCTTATCTGGATTTCGAGTTTCTATCAAACGTTTTATGGATTTCAAAATTCGGTGTATCGTTTTTCGAAATATTGATAGGTTACCCAGATATAAAGACCATACTCGCTTGCTAGTTTTGCAATCCTAGAAATAAAGTTTAATATATTACAGATTGTAGATAGGGTTAAAGATAAATGGTTAGATTACCGAGCGTAAGGACGACACTAACATCGTAGTGGCGCAATTTTACTAGTTTACTTTAGTTTTTGGAAACATTTTATGAAATACTGCTTTACTTTTCTCTGTTAACTTTTATTTTTATTAATTTGTCGTTTGAGATAAAAAAAAGAGGTAAAAATGATTGAATCATCGAAGTACATTTCATTCATTTTTGGCCCAAAAGCCATACGCTTGCGAAATCAATGATAGTATTTTTCATTAGAGCACCAAGTCTCTAAAACCAGTTTCAGTTGATTTTCTAAAGAAGAAAAATCTTATTTACCAACTTACATTTTTATGGAAGAAAAAATCCCTGCTGACGATAAAAAGTTACAAAAAACGTGGCCACACCTTTTTAGGGTTCCGTACCTTAAAAGGTAAAAAAAGGAACCCTTATAAGATCACTTTCTTGTCCGTCTGTCCGTCTGTCCGTCTGTCCGTCCGTGTGTCACCATCGATTATCTCAGGAACGGGTAGAGCTAGCAAGTTGAAATTTATACCATATACTAAGGTCTATAGTCCCTATTGTGACTATAAAAATCAAGGTCCTGAGTCAACACTATAAAAAGATATAGGCAAATTTAGGTTTTCGTGAAAATTTGTGAGTACCAAAACTTACCTTAATTATCAACTTTTTTTATTTTTCGGAATTTTTCCTTTACTTGTGCTGGAAGACCTTGCTTGTAACCAAAATTGACAATTCTAGGTCAACCGGAAGTACCCTAGAGGTTTTGGTTCGAAAACCTAAATGGTAGTTCCCGTTGACCTAGAATAACGAAATTTGGGAAAAAGCAAGGTCTTATAGCACAAATAAAGGAAAAATTCCAAAAAGTTAAAAAAGTTGAAAATTAAAGGGTGTTCCCATACATAGTTGACGCCAATTAAAATTGTCCTCCGAGTTGTATGGGCGCTCATACAATTAAGCGGACTAGCTTAATTGGCACCATGGCTAGGTACGGAACCCTCGGCGTACGAGTTCGACTCGCACTTGACTGGTTTTTATTTTTGTTGGCCAGCACTTTGGCTTTTGGGTCCGAACATGTATGAATCCTAGTTATATTGGTAAGTACTAGACTTTCTCGTAATATAACTCAATGAAAATTGTATGAAAATCATCATCTTCTTGCCTTTATCGAACTATGTGGAGTCGACACAAGATGTTTTATTTCTTCGTCGGAATCTTTTTTATTATCCTCTATCTCTCATCATCTTAGTAGGTACTCACTCTCACTCCTTTCACACACACATATTCACACGCAAACTCAAGTTCAGTTTAAGTGTAGTATATAAATATCTAGTAAATATGAAGCTTATAATCCATGAATTTTATTTAAAATATCTGGCACACATAACCGCAAACCACAAGAACGAAAAACAAAGTGTCCATAGCTCATTCCAAATACTTTGAACTGGTCATTTAAACTAGCTTTTATACATTGAGCTCATCCTCTATGAGAACAAGGTATTAGCATCGTGAAAAGAGCTTTTGTAACACAATCATGAAACTGTCAAATCTGACCTACAGACTATACCTACACCTACCAATTTGAAGATAATTAGCAATGCCTTTCGTTATTGAATTGCATTGACGACAGAATGTTACGGCGACGCGCGTTTCCCACGATCCACTCTAGCGACACCCGCACGATGTTTTGCCTCGTGATCTAGAATGATCGATGAAAGGAGAGATACCTAACATAAGAAACTTCGTATTTACCACATTACACTTCGGTGGAAGCAAGAAAGTATGCGTTCTTAGGTTTTGCGTGTCTCTAGTTTCAGATTTTAGTTTATTTCGTCAGATGCTTTTAAGTTGGTTAATAAGCCTTTTTAATTAGTCTGTTCACTCTGTATTTGTATCTGAAACAATAAAAAAAGAACAATAAAAATGATCACATATTCTGTATCACCAAGAGGCGGTAGACATTCCCTGAAAACTTAAGATAGGTACCTATTTAAGTTTTTTTTAAGATATCTAAGGGAGAGAAGACAGATCTTAAATAACTATTCAGCAGTCCTTTTTTTAAATATACTTACCTCAGAATTTAAACTAACATACCCACATTATTAGAAATGAAAAGTCTTATAATTTTTTTTCAATTCCGACGGGATTCGCAATGATACAAGCGATCCTCCTTTAGTCGGAGTGCCTTTACCAACTCGGCCACGGAATCTATATTCGTCGGGTTGAAAATCTTGATAAGCTCATTTATCGATTAAAGCATCGATTTTACATATTTTATAAATATTACAATAATACCCCTACAACTATTATTATTTTGTACTTAATCTTGTCGCAGATATTATCTCATCTGCTATTTATTAGTTCCCTGTCTATTAAAAGCGATCAGGTATATTATTAAACACAGGGCGTGTACTTACACAATAATTTAACCTAAACTCATTTAACGCATACAAAAATTGCGTTAAGGCTAGCTTAAATACAATTAAGAATGTGTATAGTGCAAGACGCCCTTAATGATATTAATAGTCCTTAAGTAAGTATACTTACAAGTTCTCATAATTGCAAATAAATACAACTTAATTCAAGCTTGATATTATGAACTACTTGAGAGCAGATTAAGGAGTAGATATTTCAGACAAATTGTACGTTTGAAGGCAAGGCAATAGAACGTTAACGATCCTAAAACATTACATGTCCATTAAGTTATGATTCAAGAGTCACAACAGACTAGAGACACGACTTAAATATAAGAGTAATAATAAAATACACAACTTATGGTAGTCTAAACAAAGTGAGAGTATATGAACCGCAATTCCACACTCAATGTGAATTTCTCCTCGTATGGACATAATGATCATTATGGCATCATTTGTACCACCACGACCGTCCTCCCTTTCGTTTTTCCAAATATTGAGTATGGAATGTGACGGTAGGTAGGATATTATTATATAGAAAATGAAAAATCTTATCAACATAACTTAAGGTTCCGTGGCCGAATTGGTAAAGGCACTCCGGCTCAAGGAGGATCGCTTGCGGGTTCGAATCCCACCGGAATTGATAATTTTGATAAGATTTTTCATTTTCAAATGTAAATACCTAAGTGTGGTTCAACACTATAACAAATAAAAAAACTATACACCGTTTATTTTTGGTCAGTTTAAAGCCGGCGCCTACGTAATCTATATCGATAACCTTACTCAAAAATAATAATAAATATGAGATCTATTTTTTTGAAATTAATAATATCACGAAACATAGGCAGGATACATCACGGAGATACGTGCTCTGTGCTCAGCTGTTGCTATGGCGTAGAGTCTATGCTACGTCGTAGTCATACATACATACCTAGGTCATTAGCTCTGCGCGCCTACGACACCTTACCAAGTGTTTTCTTCACTTTTGTTAATCTTTTCAACTATTTAGTTTCGTATGAAATACTTATCAAATTCAAAAACTAAACCAACGACACGAATACGATTAAGCAATACAAGCAGTGGGTGCTGGCTTTAAACTGACCCAGAATTAACGGTGTATATAATATTATATAGGTTCTCCCTAAGAAACGTAGTTTTTACGATGCTACAGTTTTTCCTTGCACTCACAAGATATCTCTACTCCGATACTGTCACAGATTAAACAATATTAACTGAGATAGACCAGAAAAGACATTATACTTAATGGTCTTATTCGACAGCCACGTCAATAACATTGTAAATAGAGCATCTCGTGCGCTTGGTTTCGTCTTGAGAATGTCTAAAGACTTTGCAAATGTTAAAACTTTTAAAATATTATATTGTGCATATGTCCGCAGTCATCTGGAGTACGCTTCTCAGGTCTGGAATCCGTGTTACGACGTTTATTCCATGCGTTTGGAGCGTATTCAAAAAAGATTTCTGCGTTATTTGCAATTTCGGGCAAAAGTCTTTCTTCCAGATTACATGGCTAGATGTCGTAAATTTCATTTTTTACCACTTTATGAACGACGAAATATCGCCGATATGGCATATTTGATGAACATCGCAAATGGCACGGTAGACTGCTCCGAGTTGCTGGAACTACTGGGGCTGCGTACAAATACTGGTACTTTACGAAGACCTAAAATTTTACACGTTCCGACAGTTAGCACTAATTATAGGCAAAATGCTTTTATTATCCGAGCAAGCACCTTATTCAACACCTTGGCAAACGCAGATATTGATATCTTCAATACATCAACGAGCAAGTTTAAACGCCTGCTCTGCGACAATTTTTTTCAATAGTTTTTTTTTTTTTGTATTTTCTAATCTATATATTTTCATTTTTACTTTGTGTTGTTTGTTGTCTACTTGTTACTGTATTTTTAGCTAACATATATTTTTCTATCAGTGTAAACTTGTAATTGGCCATCTGTATACATGTACCTTATACATGTATTTATTTGTTATCCTTATAAATGTACCTAGCTGTAAGTTTACCGAAAATTCAAAAATAAAATAAAATAAATAAAATGGTTTATTTTCCAATATGGTAGTCAATATGCATTCATCACCCTTCAATGAAACTTTTTGATCAATAAATAATGAATGTGGTATTTACGATGCTATTAACAATTTAATGATACGCGGTGCACTATGGGTGCCTCTGCCTCAAGCTGTGTGAACTTTGTTCAAGAGTCCATGAACTTTGTCGGAAAGATACTTAGAATATTTAAATAGCAACAAAAATCAAAGCTATTATTAGTGTACATTTTGTGGCAAAGGATTTTACTGCTACTTTGATTTCCGTAAATAGTTAACTGTTAAATACCTTAAAAATACTGAGGAAAATAGCTTTAATATTTCCACTACATAATTCTTTCAAAGACGTGCAAGCTCATTTTGTAGAGGTCATCCTTAGAGACTATTCTTTCATCAAATAAAAAAGGAAACATGATAATGACTGAATCCCCACGGGGCGCGGTAGGGTGCGGTAGATTTTCTATGTTTATTTTCTCTTAAATCTTTAGGCATTTAGAATGTCTAAGGAGGTAGTCAGAGGCAAATCCATATTTGGTACAGTCAGCGTCATCAATCGGTATCCCCCTATTGATTTTAACAAGGACCCTTTTCATTTAAACTTTGCATTTCAGTCGGATTTGCTAGTATACTTATGGATATCTAATTTCGCTCGAGTTCCTATACTAGCAAATCCGACTGAAATCCAAAGTTGAAATGAAAAGGGTCCTTGTTAAAATCAATAGGGGGATACCGATTAATGACGCTGACTGTACATGCCCACGTTTTGCTGGGGTTAGGATTCCATGCGTGTCATGTTGTAAGCCCATCGCCAAATACTTGTAAGTATTCAAATATTCACAAAGGATGATTTCATCAAAAAATAGCTACTTCTCTACGCTCTCTCCATACTCGACTCCCACATAATTGCAAATATTAGTCTGTAATGCGTTACTAATTTTTATTCTTTGTTACAGGTAGCAGTGACGTGATGAGACTGGCGCATTTCGTGCATATTTGCAGATGATAAGTTTATGTAATGGATTGTGCACAGCTAGTGTTGTGAAATGAACAGTGAAACGCGTCCGCTTCGTTTGTAAACGCGTGGAAATGAAAAGGGAAAAGTACAAGCTCTTCACAGAAAACGGGTGAGCAAATATTGTTACTATAATCTATGCTTTACACTTCAGTGCAGTCGGCGTACATGAATTACATGGCGGTGCTGTGGCGCCTCCTTCAAAAGCATTTTTCTTCATTTTGAGATCAGTCTCAGAAACAAAGCTTTATATAAATGGCATTGTTCTACATGTTCGGTGAATCATATTCCAACTATTTACATATTGTTTACATATTTTGAATATAATATGACGTAACAATCCATTGTCTTCAAACTCCTATTATGATAAATGAGTTAAGTCTTACACAACGTATCTCCAACTTATGACAAATCGTAGATAACGCAAGGGGCATTAAAAAGAAACCGCAGATACTCCACCAATCCAATAGCAAAGCACTTTGTAAAAATATTAGGTACTAATAATAACACACCAAGACATGCTTCTTTACCCAGTATGCATGTTACTCTTTTGGTCTTTACTAACCAAATCTATGTATGTAAACTAAAAGCAAGTAGTTTAGAATGAAATAACTATCCAAGTAAATCGCTTCTCTAATTTTTATGACAGTAATATATCTATTTCCAATACGTAAAAGCATATGCAAACAGCTTTTCTATTGGCCATCACAACTAATGGCCGATAACGAGCGCAATGGAAAGAAAAAAAGCGAGATTTCAGTTCAGAGGTAACGAAATCAGCTGTTGGTTACACACAGGCATATTAGCGCCTGTGTGTAACCAACAGCTGATTTCGTGATTCGTGATATAATTGCTTGGTACTGGTACATTTACATAGTAAAGTTTATGACGTAAATCCTAGTAATGTACGGTGCACGTAGTGAGGTGAAAGTGTCAATAGGCGAAGCGAGAGCATCGGAACCCTGACACCGACCTGCTCTCTGTGCCTCGGCTCAGCTTACACGGCGTGTTGCAAGATCTTTTATAAATAAAAAACTCTTGCTTACATGCAAACTTTCATAATGATACTGCATTACTTGCGCTTATAAAAATCGAAGGCATACATTTGCTAAATCATTGCCGTTTCTCTGTGATTGGTGGTCTCAAAATGACATACATGATCTTACATTATAATAGCTAGATAGGGACTCGCTTTGTTCATATAGCTTTTCTCTTGATGCAACCAAAACACACTATCTCACTCTACGCAACTCTTCGTGCGTCATAAACCAGTGTAGCAACACTAAACAGCATCAAATATGGTACAAACTGGTTTATTGTTTTGGAGTTAGACTTTCAGCTTAATTTATTTTAAGAAATAAGTATTCAGGACCCCAAGTTGTCTAATTTATTAACCTAATATATAGAGGAAAAGTTATCTAGATTACTATTTACAATTCGTGCAAAAAATACAAGTAACTTACTTTAAGTATAAATAAAACTTAGTGTATTGATTCAGGTTTCTGGGACAAGGTAGATTACTAGAACGTGTCATTTGTGGGCATGACCAAAATTCCATCAGAAAGTTATGTGATCATTACGATATATCCGTAGGTAGTTCCAATCCAACACAAGAGTCAGTTTATAAAAAACATTAAAAAACCCGACTGAGGTGTTAAAAAATACCAAGTTTAAATTATTGAATACATTAGAGGTACCTACAAAAGCTAGAGTGGAGTAGGAAAGGCAGTGGGTAAAAAAGTGGAAGTGTCATGTCAGGGAAACCTTTGCATCATTATTAACATAGAGTTCAATTTTAGATCTTGTACGTAATTGGTAAAGTTCTTTTTTGAAAAGATGTTTTAAGAAAGTGTAGGTACAGTGGTACTTTCTACAGACATTGCACAATTTAGCACTTCGGCTATGGCGCAAGGTCACAAGCACGGCCTGTGTTGACGCACCTTTGTTTTCTTTTGAATTGCTTTTCGCAGTAAAGCCATGGGCTGTAATTATCTGCTGCGGTTACATCAGTATTTCTAAAACTTCATCTTCTTTACATAACAGAAGTTCGCCTAAGCTTGCACAACATACAAAGGCAAAATTGATCTCTAGAACTACTTCTAGCTACTCATTGAAACCTTGCTCGTAAAGTTTTTTTCAGTTCAACCTTACCAGCAAGTATTATACTGAAGCTAATATTAATCTGGAACGTTCCTTTATTCATATTGATTGGTCGGATATTGATCCGAGCTGGTCCACTCTGATTTATTTTTCAAAACTGATATTTAATGCATGTTGCATTATAAGTAGTGGAATATTATAAGTAGATATTTTACTTAAATGTTCTATTGGCATTGAACAGGCCAGAGTGCGTTACGGCGCGTGATCAAAACGGTCATGACTGCTCATGACTGACGATTCTAACGCGAATTGCATTCTCTATGCTTACAATTTAACTTTCCTACAATATTTAAATTAATTATTAACGTTTCGTGATATAATTCTGTGCTTTGCTAGTCAGTAACTAAACTTGAACACGACTTTTTATTTTTTGTTGTCAATTTTACTTGTTCTAATATGTAAATCTAAGCACTTTACAGGCGGCATGCTGTAACATCGCCCGCATCATTCATGATCAGATGCGATTGTAGCCAAAACGATATTTTATAATTTTTTAAAATATTTTTGTAAGTGAAAAGAAAAAAAAATATTGTTACGGTGGCTACTCATAATCAGCCTGTTCCCTGATGTGTATCTCAAGTGTTGTAGATTTCAATCTAAAACCTTGTAAGTACTCACTAGGGCACAAGTCACGATACCTACGTGTCTCGCGACAAGATGATTTACTTGAACCGAACAAAAATGTATCTGAAGTGCATCAATGTTTAGTTGCAACTCGTACCAAAACTATGCAAATTTGCCTTAGTGCGGACATGCTTTTCCAAAAAATAACGGTATTTCCTAACGTAAAAATATACAATCCTGATTCCGGATGTGAGGAATCTTCCCTGACATCCGGAATCAGGATTACCTTACCATTAAACATACCAATTAGGTACTATTAAGTCACGCACAAGTCACGAAGCTTGGTCCATGACCTGCCCCAGATGATCTTCCGCGCATGCTCCATGACAGGAAGTTATCATGATAATCATCAAGCTCTTTGCTGACATTAAACACTTATCAGCATGCGTTCAGCCAGTGGTAAAGGAGCAGAGAGGATATTAGACATCTGCACAAAGTTATTATGTAAAATATCCACGTTCTTTTAATATAAGTAAATAAAATCGGACTATAACTGGTTTCTAATGAAGGCACAGCCTGAGCTGCAAAACCTTAGTAGGTACCTAGAGCTCTGAAATTAAAACATGAACTATATTTCATTATTTAGGGTAACAAAACACAAAAGTAATACAAAAAATATATAAAACCACACCAATATTTCGGTTTCGGTTTCGGTTTAAAGAGTTTATTCTCATAAGAACAAAATTACAGTTCACTTAAAATGAGAATTAAATTAGTTAAAAGAGATGGCCGATTCCTTGAATAAATTTGCCCCACAGATGCCAACAGGAAAGAATGCTTGCGTCATGACCAAATTGGGATTTTTGGGTTTGTTTTTTTATTTTATAATGAGAGTCCATTCATCTTCTTCCTCTAAAAAGTGGGATTTAAAAGTTATTCTAATATAGCAGCAGGCTATGACGCCCAGCATGAACGGAGAACCTAGGAAACTATATTTTTAAGGTTCCTATAGTAAAAGCTTTGCTTACGTTGGGGATAGATGGCGCTGTGTGAACATTTACTTTTTCATTATTATTAGGACTAGCAGAATTTTAAGTGAAGTAGGTATAGAAAATAAATGACGCACACAGGTGCTCCCAGTACCTACAATTTCAAGTAAAAAAGAAAAGTACTTAGGAAAAATTGGGAATTTCATCAATAAAATTATCTACACTCGTGTGCAGTGATTCTGTACTAACCGCCTAAAATAAAATATGATATCTATAAATAAATAAAACAAAAAGCCTTTTATTTCTCTATAATTAACATTTTTTTCTTATCACTAATGCTTATAATCTAAGTAGGTACTAGAGAACCCCTAAGGTGAAGGCCTCCTCCAAAGCCAGCCATCTGTCCCTGTCTTGTGCTACTCGGAGCCAGTTCGGTCCAGCAGTTTTCTTGATGTCGTCGTCCCAGCGAGCGTATGGTCTTCCTATGCAGCGTCGACCTCTTGGACCCTCCCAATTTGTCACTCTCTTAGTCCATCTTCCATCTTGTAGACGGGCTACATCTCCAGCCCACTTCCATTTTAGTCTGTATGCATATCCCAAGGCGTCAGTACTTTTTGTAATTTTAAATAAAATATGATAAATCCTCATAAATCACTCATCACAACCAAGAAGATTCTAAACTACGTAACTGGAGTTCTTACTGACATTTAATGTACAAAGGATTTTGAACCTTATCACGACTACACAACGATCTATTATCATTTAATCTTGGTTATAAGGATTGTTGGTCTTGTTGAGAGGCTTTCTTGGGTGCTTTGTCTCTTTCACACTCGTTGTTGGATTAGTAGTGTGCCCATGTCATTTAAATTTCAGGATATTTTTACCTTATCGCGCTCGACAAAATCAGCGCTTGATTTCGATCCATGGTTTCGATCCTTGAATTAGATCCTTGAATTAGATCCTTGATTTTGATCCTTGATATTGATTTCGATCCTTGATTTCGATCCTTGGTTTCGATCTTGGATTTCGATCCTGGATTTCGATCCTTGATTCTTGAATTTTGAACCTTGAATCTGAAATCTTGAATCTTGAATCTTTGAAGTGACAGCTTTCAAACTTCAAATGACCATATCTCGGGAACTACTCGTCCTAGACTCCCCGTTCCCAGTTCAAATGAAAGCTAAGACCAAGATCTTCATTTGAAGTGACAGCTGTCAAACTTCAAACGGCCATATCTTGGAAACTACTTGTCCTAGACTCCCCGTTCCCAGTTCAAATGAAAGCTATGACCAAGATCTTCATTTGAAGTGACAGCTGTCAAACTTCAAACCGCCATATCTCGAAAACTACTTGTCCTAGACTCCCCGTTCTCAGTTCAAATGAAAGCTATGACCAAGATCTTCATTTGAAGTGACAGCTGTCAAACTTCAAACGGCCATATCTCGAAAACTACTTGTCCTAGACTCCCCGTTCTCAGTTCAAATGAAAGCTATGACCAAGATCTACATTTAAAGTGACAACTGTCAAAATGACATCTGTCATCTGAAATGTAGATCTTAGTCATAGCTTTCATTTGAACTAAGAACGGGGAGTCTAGGACGAGTAGTTTCCAAGATATGGCCGTTTGAAGTTTGACAGCTGTCACTTCAAATGAAGATATTATCTCGGGAACTACTCGTCCTAGACTCCCCGTTCTCAGTTCAAATGAAAGCTATGACCAAGATCTTCATTTGAAGTGACAGCTGTCAAACTTCAAACCGCCATATCTCGAAAACTACTTGTCCTAGACTCCCCGTTCTCAGTTCAAATGAAAGCTATGACCAAGATCTACATTTAAAGTGACAACTGTCAAAATGACATCTGTCATCTGAAATGTAGATCTTAGTCATAGCTTTCATTTGAACTAAGAACGGGGAGTCTAGGACGAGTAGTTTCCAAGATATGGCCGTTTGAAGTTTGACAGCTGTCACTTCAAATGAAGATCTTGGTCATAGCTTTCATTTGAACTGAGAACGGGGAGTCTAGGACGAGTAGTTCCCGAGATATGGCCATTTGAAGTTTGACAGCTGTCACTACAAATGAAGATCTTGGTCATGGCTTTCATTTGAACTGAGAACGGGGAGTCTAGGACAAGTAGTTTTCGAGATATGGCGGTTTGAAGTTTGACAGCTGTCACTTCAAATGAAGATCTTGGTCATAGCTTTCATTTGAACTGGGAACGGGGAGTCTAGGACGAGTAGTTTCCAAGATATGGCCGTTTGAAGTTTGACAGCTGTCACTTCAAATGAAGATCTTGGTCTTAGCTTTCATTTGAACTGGGAACGGGGAGTGTAGGACGAGTAGTTCCCGAGATATGGTCATTTGAAGTTTGACAGCTGTCACTTTAAAGATTCAAGATTCAAGATTTCAGTTTTCAGATTCAAGAATCAAGATTCAAGATTCAAGAATCAAAATGAAGGATCAAAATTGTATCAGTATTTTAATTCAAAAATCATGCCCTGAAACATCACGTAAATCAGAAAATGATGGAAAAGGCCCCTTAAGGACTAGGAATGTTTAGTTTATGGTCACCCTTTAGAAAGAGACACGCCGCCCAAGTTTTATCTCTCAAGCGGACCTTGTTTTCTGTCTCAGTCAGCATTCCAGGTACGTAGTATAGAAATTCCTTGATCACAACACAATCACACAACTGAAACTCAACGAAATTCCTTTTACATCTGTCAAATTCTTGTCCGTCTGTTTTGTTTACTATTTGAGTGTCATGTCAACCGCGAAAAAGAAGGTAGGTCTATCTGATAAAAATATTCTCTGTGATACCTAATAGCCCCTCCAGACTCTCGGCAAGAAACCCCGACAACACCCGAGAAGCGTGAATGTGAGGAGTTTCTCGCCTTCTTGTTCTCGCGCTTCGGTGTCGGTACCTATTTTTGGCCGAGACAAAGGATTTCAAACAGATCACGAGTGAGAAAATTGAGAGTGTGGATAATTTGTTTGTTCTTCGAGAAGTCTCGGTGAAACTTCTCGCCGTGAGTCTGGAGAGGCATTACGGACTGTAGTACCGGAAGTGACTAAAGTTACTAATAAAATAACATAATTATATTCCCACAGGGCACGAGATATCTAAGTATTCTGTGTGTACCAGTTAATTTTGTGATATTTTATTTAAATAATATTATTCAGACGCATAGTCTAATTCGATATTCGGTTCTGGGGCAGGATCCGGCCAGATTCTTTCTAAAGATCGTAAATATTTCACTTTATTTAAATCTTTATGCAAATTAACGTTCACCTCTTGATTGTGAGAGTAATACTCGTAGAATGTGAGATGTCTATCTATGAGTAATTCAAAATAAGTCACAATAGACTATATTTGATACGGACAAAACTCACAACGCGATTTCAATGGCCAAAGTAAGACAGCCAATAAAAGTCAATTTACCTCTAAAGCCACAGCACACAATTGAATAGAAAAATTGGTAGGTACCTCCAGGTTGCACACATGCATGGTATTTCCCATACAAATCAACTGCGTTACGGGCGATATCGTGGGCGCACTGCTTATGTAATGGTGGAGCTACTATCAACTGGCACACAGTCTGTGGACAGTAATGCGGTGTTTCACGAAGAAAGCGTCGTTAGCGACACTCGCGCGGCTTCACTCACGTCGCCTGTGACAATATATTGCGCTTGCGACGACGCTACATTAGACATTTGTCGTACGTGCGCACAGAAATACCTTTTAAGTTATGCAAGACAACTCGCTGGCTATTGCAAATGAAGACTCAGAATGTGTTTCTTTTAACCTGGTAGAACTTTTGCAAGGTGATTGGTAAAAGCAAACAAGTCTAAAAATCTTCAGTAAGCAGAAATAACGTGACGAATAGTTCGTCAAATTTTATTGTTAACCGCAGGATATCTAGTTCCGCAAAGATACAACAATTTCAATGTAACCGCAGTCATAATTTTACAATCTTTCGATAAAAATACATCCGTCTACCAATGTATTTTTTAAAATAGCCGATAGGTAAAATCGATTAGCTCTAGCCACGATTAGGTACTTGAATACTTACCGTCGAGGATTTCATCTGGGCTGCAAAGGTCAGCGGCGGAAGCTGTGCTCGTCACCCACAGTCACGCACACAACTTATTATGACCTCCAACCATAACGTAACTGCCTTTACCTATAGAACATAATGTATTGCTTCTGGCTATATTAGCTCATTAAAATTTTCTGAACATGGAAAAAATCAAAGATCAAAGTAGTAATTTGTGCTTAGGTAGTACAAAGGTATCTACTTGATATTTGTTAAGAACAGTTTCTTTTATTTTCGTGAGAATGGGCTTGAAATAAAAACCTAGATATGTATCAACACCAAACGAAAAAAGTTGCTTAGATATTAATTTAAAGTAAGATTTTCCATCGAAGTCCGTTCTGCTATTTTAGCGACTTTTCGAATTTATAAAATTAGTACGAATAATTATATAGGTAGGTATAGTTTTAATATTAATGCAGATAAAAACAAATTATCCTACTCTAAATATTTTACCGTCCCTAAATACTTATTCACGGTATGCTGTAAATGTTAAGACAAAAACCCTTCCTTATTCCTTGTAAAGCTTGTTCGCAAGACTGGTTACATTCTAGTCTAGAGTCTTGTTATTCTTGACTGCGCTAAATGCCAGTTATGTGGCCTTTAGGACTAACAGCATATGGAAGATAGGTCACAGTGACATATGCCTAGTGAGTCTGTGAGTAAATGGGGCGAGCCTGTGTATCAATTTACTTATCTAATCAAAAATGTAAAGTAGGAGCCGAGTCATCTCCTACAATAGGTACTCAATAGATTTAACTTTTAACAAAATCATCTTAGTTACAATATGTAGCTTTTGAATTACTTGGATACTGTGGCTATGAATGGATAATAATTACTTTATGAATAGAGAACTTACAATTTTCATTAAGCTTTCATGTTAGGTATCACATAAATATACCTACCAAGATAGCTTCGGTAAAAAAATACTTAAACATGACTTGGCGTAACCAGAGTTTCCGGAACTGAGCAGCTGTTTTTGTATTATTAGCATCACATCAGGAAGTAATGGTGGTATATACAATGTGGTAAATCAGCAAATAATGGAGGGGATCTTCGCACGTGAACACTATAACCATCGCGTGACGTCAGCGCTCGTGACTACCGACATCATCTTTTCGTTAGGTATTAAAAATCGATATATAATCAAGAAACCGAATGTGCCTCATCACCATAAAAGTATAATGAGGCCGAAATCATCTCATATTTTTAATTACGTTTCATAATTCTACTTTAATTAGGACATGGTGACTTTAATAGCCACAATTTAGTTCGTTCACTTACTAATAATAATATAGTATAACTGTATCAGATAGTAACTGCTTTAGATAGGTAGGTGTTTCTAGTGCGAGGAAGTGTATTGTTTTCCTGTTCATTGTGATGACTTGATGAGGTCACGCTGAGGCCGTGCCAGTAGAGCTCTTCTCAAGGCGAACTCTAGGATGTCTTTACCAAAACCATCACTATTCCTTATTTACTTCTCGTAATTATTCTTGCATCTATGGCTAAATTGCATCTTTGTATTTCATTAATGAGTTTTAAGAATAATAAATGCTCGAATACAAAACAAAATGAATACCTACCTAAATCTTTCCCAAGAAAATCTTTATTGGTTGTAAATTAAAAGCAAAGATATGTATAACCTCCAAGCAATTATACTCGTATCTTTAATGACTTTTTGCTAGTTATAATACAAATACAACAAATACAAATAAGTATATATGAATATATAAATATTTAGTTGATGACTGACTGACAATCAACGCACAGCCTAATCAAGAAATCTTAGAAGCTAGAAACTTTGTGGATACTATTTTTGTACAGAACTCTTATATCAAACAGCGGAAAGATTAAGTTTGTATAAAAAATGAACGCGGACAAAGTCGCGGGATTCTAGTGAGTTTATAATTACATTGTTAACAATTTAATGCATATATGAGTAGGTAGTAATAATGCATGGTTAGATTAAATCCGTTATGAATTTCCGCTTATGTCGCGTGGGTAGTTAGTTGTAGAGCAATTAGCACAACACAAGGCGTAACACATGACACTAGACACGTGCATCTACCTGGAACTATAATGATATTGAGCTATTAAAGTAATAGATATTATTCATGACATATTCAATTTCTTTCATAGCGTTCACTAATCATCTACTATCTACTAATATAATAAACGTACGTTACGTACTAACTTATTCTTACATAAGCCAAACATGACATGTATGTGACTATTGGACGTGCCTCTGACTTATTTATAAACATCTACCATGTAACTACCTGTGTATCACAAATAAATAAATTGAAATTGAAATAAATCGCGCCGGACACCGAGACTTGAGACCGAGACCAGAGGCCGAGACCAGAAACAGAGACAGGAGACCGTTGTCATTTAAATTAAACTGACAGTTCTCTGTCTCTTCCGTTCTACTTACGAGTATAAAATCCTCTCAACTTCTGTCAAAATTGAAGCACCATTTAAACTAATTGGCATCCTTTTGTGTGATAGTGACAAATAGTGACAGGACGAAACTTGAGCATTGTTTGGCCAGTGTTCAAGTTGAGAGGCGCTTATAAGTAAGGCCTCCTGTCTCTGTGGGGCGCCCCTACAAAGCCTGTCTCTGGTCTCGTTCTCTGGTCTCGGTCTCGGGCGCGAACCGCCGCCTTTAGACATCAAAGGATCTTGAATGCCTAAATATTTCAAAGAATAATCTGTCGCCGTGGGAATACAAACGTATTCCTGTTTCACTTTGAAATACGGATTGCTAATAGGTTACTTTGTCGGCCAACTGTGAACTGCGTGAAGCCGCGGGCTTAACTTAGTTTAGTTTAGTTACTGAGTGTTATTATTGAACATAGTAAATATTTTTTTGATTTTGGTAACATTATACTTAAACAAAATAAGTCTTTTGTAACACCTGAAAAATAACATTCATTTTTTTCCACAACGCGTGCGCTTTGAAGCCTATCATATCCGGCAATCTAGCTCATAAATACAACAGTTTTTATAATGTATCAATTAGTATCGATCACATGACTTCACACATGTTGCTAGCCACGTGAACTTGGCCAATCACAAGTTTCGACTTACCTGTAGCAGGTAGGTATTTTATTGATGTGATCCGGTTCGATGAGATCAGTACCTATTTATCAGCGAATCTTGAATGCAGATCGTGTATCGCAAGACTTTCTATTGTAAGAGCCATTTGCTTCTACTTAGTTTAATCTAGAATCGCTAAATCCTTCTTTCAATCTTCCTTCTTGCACAATCTAGAATTCTAGAGGGCGTGAAAGGATTTTATAGTATTGTACCAGCAATTTTGTGTATTTAAGAAAAATAACATAGTGCCTATGTTCTTCATTTACGATTAATTTTATTAGCCCATGACTGCATTAAAAACTTGGTTTAACTGTGTCCTGATTAAAAAAACTATAAAATTCATATAAAATGATACACATTTTGGTAAGTAAAGCAAGTAAAATGAAGGCATAATGTAGGATGTTTCACAATAACAGCCTTGGTTGGCGAGGGAGCGTGACTCAGCGACTCGGTTGATATACTCGTCAGAGTTGCTTGAATCTTGTAAATTTTCTATAATTAAAAGACGAAGAAATCCTTCATAAATTCATACTATTTTTTCATTACAGACGCATTTTTTATCTGAAAAAAGACCTATGAAAAATTGTATAAATAACGTATTTAGGTATAATGTAACATTGTGTATTATTTGAAAATGCCTAACAACAACAAACAAAAGAACAAATTGAACAGATCATACATTGCATCGTCACCTTCATATTGTATTCAAAGCGAACTGACATTTTACCATTCTTTAGGATTCTGCAAGAATGGCGACACCAATGTCGCTGGTTTGCTAACACCCTGTTGAGGATATTAAGGTTAAAAATGTATTCAAGCAACGCTAGGAATAGTTTTATTGGTGTTTATATGAAATAACAACACACACTTAAACAAAACTTAACTAGGTATACAATTGCTATGACTGCGAGTGTTCCCACATTAGCTGAGAGTGAGCAGCCACTTGAGAGGAATTCTCTAGACAGGCAGAATTTTTAGGCTATTTGTGTGGCACGTTGACACTCAAAGGTAAATCAAAACTTACAGGTACAAAACTTACTTCTCGTTGATCTACAATTATTAAAGGCAAGAAGCAAAGCAGCACAGCACAGCACTAATATAGGGTAAAAGTTAAAAAATGTAAGCCGAAAGTTGCAGATGTCTAGATACCTAATACACAGAAAAATTATTTGAGACAAAATTGTATTTGCAGTTGCATAGTATGCAGCTACTTCAACTACAAAGTTTAGTTAGTTAGTTCTTCAATCTGACTTAATTTACGTAAAAGACTCGCTGAGCAAGTGCCGTGCTTGAACTTGGCTGGTTTTTTGTTTCGAATAGAACAAATCAAATTAACTCAGCGCCAAATAGCTAAATTGAAAGCATTGAAAACGTTGATATTATGTTAGTTAACAAACTCAACTTTACTTGGAAACATTTGAAAGACTGCTGTTGACTGCTTGGATGGTTAGAAACTATGTTAGGTAGGTATAGATTTGAAAAAAAACCAATTGCAAATCGATTAATTATGTTAATTTAAAGCTCAGATTCACAAATTAATTCATAGAGGAAATACTTACTTGGCGACCTTGTTTCAGCAGGAAACAAAGCGATTTTTATTTATCTACTTCTATAAACTACCGGACTATTGGTATTTGTTATTTATCAAACCAAATAGAAAGGTCATCTAGTCGATAATTCAATTTCCGACATGACCACTCTCGTGTTCAATAAGCCGACTTCGTTTTATCGAATACATCTATACTTCCATCAAAACCATACAACAACCTTTTAAGATTTAATTAAAATATCTAAATTATATAACTTTATTCCATCGTTAATATTATTCGCTCAACTTATGATTACTAAACTTCAGTTATTTCTAAGGTTCCATATTCTAAAGAAATCAAACGGCACCCTACCAGGATCACTTGGTGGTCTGTCTGTCTGTTTGTTTGTTTGTTTGTCCATCTGTCAAAACGTTTTTTCTCAGTAATAGGTGGAAGTATTAAAAAAGTTCCCTGAAACCGATCAAAAAATCAAGCTAAAAAGACAATCAAAAGATATTCAAATAATACGGACATTTTATGGCATATTTTTACACTCGCAAGTAATCACACTTGGCCGATTTTATTTAACTTTCTTTTGTATATGGGAAATAAAAATAAATTTCTATTAGCAATTATAATACCAATTAATGCTAGGCGAAATAAATAATTACTGTACACTTATATTTCACTTCACATTACAATTTCACTCATATTAAAGACTTCTGTAGCATGGTGGGACGAACACTCAGCTGAAAGCAAGATGTGCAGAAAAGAACAAATTGTTCCGTGTATGAGTGTTGGAAAATAAGGAGGCTTTTTGCCCTGTAGTGGAACTATGGCTATGTGATTCTGTTGTACATTTTTAATTTAGCTTTGGGGAACTATTTGGGGAAATATTCGCTTTCACGACCCGAAAAGATAAATGTTCGCCACGTCAATTTCGACATCTAGATTATATATCTCAATTTAGCACGGATATAAGACACATATCTGGAAAAGATAACGTCGTGGCGGATACATTGTCCAGAATCGAGGAACTCACACAACCTGTTGACCTAACACTCCTAGCTAAATCTCAAAACAGCGATCCTGAGCTGAAAAGCATGTTGGAAGGAAAAACTGCACTCAACCTACGAAAGACGACCATTCCCGGAACCCAGATCCAACTATATTGTGACGACGCTAATCAAGTCCTGAGACCCTTCGTCACAGCTCCATATCGACGCCAAGTGTTCGAAAGTTTACACTCCCTCAGCCACCCCGGCGCTAATGCAACTGCAAAGTTAGTGGCCCAGCGCTACGTCTGGCCAGGTGTACGAAAAGACTGCCGCGAATGGACAAAGACATGCCATCACTGTCAACTAGCAAAGGTTACACGCCATGTGTCGACCGCTCCTGGAACATTCCGACTACCACGTGCCAGATTTACTACGGTACACATCGATCTCATCGGACCCTTACCAGTATCGAACGGCTACCGATATTGTCTCACCGCAGTAGATCGCTTCACAAGATGGCCGGAAGCTTTACCGATACCAGACATGACCGCAGAAACAGTCGCCAAAGCCCTGATGTCCGGATGGATAGCACGCTTCGGCTGCCCTACTGCCATAATCACCGATAGAGGACGTCAATTCGAATCGTCCCTTTTCAAACATTTGGCCGAAATGATTGGATTTGAGCACAAAAGAACCACAGCTTACCACCCTGCCTGTAATGGAATGGTAGAAAGATTTCACAGGCAGCTGAAAGCTGCAATAGTCTGTCACTCTAATCCTAACTGGACAGAAACACTCCCACTTGTACTGCTTGGGATACGAAGTGCCTATAAAGAGGACATACAAGGTTCTCCAGCAGAATGGGTATTCGGCGAACCACTAAGATTACCTGGGGAGCTATTCCAACCATCAGACAATAAGAGTGACGACATAACAGATTTTATGGTGAGACTAAGGCTGATCGCAAAGAATCTTCAACCGCACCTCGCCTCTGCTTCTAATATTGTTACGTAATTTCTATCGTGATAAATAGATAATCTATCTGTGCTTAAAATCATACTTCTACGCTATCTCTCTTCTCTTATTCATTTCTTGCTGTGCTAACCTTCAAGCAAAAACTTTAATAAACTTTGGAAAGTGAGTGGACAGTATCCAGTGTTTTAATTGTGCCGAGAACCTTTCCGCAGCATAAACACAGGTTTGACATCCTCTCCTACCTACACTGGTGACCCCGACGTGATCCAGCCGTCGACTACCTCGGACGACTCCTGCCGAAACCCGACGACTGGAACCCTCAACACGCAGCACCTTCAGCGCCATCATCATCATCAGCAGCGAGCATCATCAACCTTCGTCTCTCTCTCTCTCCCTCTCTCAAGCTTACCTTCCGGACCAGCAGCTTCTCACCACACCAGCAATCTTCAGCCTCCAGCCTCCGCAGTTCCATCGCAAGCCGCCCCGACTTCCTGGTTCTGCAGGCTCTCCGCTCCTCGATACGCTTCGTGGAGATATCTCAACCGCAGCATCGTCTGGGTATCTCATCCCGACTCACCGTGGACTTCACCCAGAGCACTGCACCGCACGCCGAATCGTCCCGACTCACCGTGGACACGTCTCGACTCACCGTAGACGCACTCGGCGCACCGCGTCGTCCCGACTCACCGTGGACACGTCTCGACTCACTGAAGACGCACGACGCACCTCTCCGTCCCGACTCACCGTGGACAGACACCGTCTCGACTCACCGCAGACGCATCCGACGCATCGCTTCGTCCCGACTCACCGTGGACACGTCTCGACTCACTGTAGACGCACGATGCACCGCTTCGTCCCGACTCACCGTGGACACCTACAATGCTGGTGACAAGAAGATATCGACCTTCGGTCTGGAAAGGGAGTGATGTAGCGACATCTACCTGTCGCTAGATGAACTACAGAAAACATGCTACGCACTACAGATGGCGCCACGCTCGACATCAACGACTCGTTTCTGAGTTTCTTAAGGATAACGATCTTCCAAGCTACTCCAAAGCAACTTCTACTGCAAAAAGTGAAACACGCTGGACAGTATCAGACCTCAGACCAGATTGCAGGCTAAAGGAGCAACGGAATCACACGCAACATCGGAATAACATCGGAATTCCCTAGATCTCGCAAGCGGAGTTTCTACTGAGTTGAAGCTTGTATACAACTATCTGACATCAACTGTTGGTCGAAAGACCACGGGTAAGTGGGCCAGATGGGCCGACCCGTTGCAGAGGAACCACCCACTCTGCCTTTGGGGAACTATTCCACCCTGTTCCCCAAATAGCAATAATTTAGTCAGTCAGAGCACAACTGGATCATCAGCATTATGGGCTGAAGTAAAGTGGGTGGTAGTGATACCAGCTTACACAGGAAATCGCAGTATGGAGCGGAATCTACATCGGTTCGTTTATACTTTTACATTTATCAAAAAGATTTAAGTATTTCGTATCAAAGAAAACTAGTGGAGGAAACTGATCGGTCATCATCTTAGTTAATGATTAGGTAGGTAGGTAGGTACTGCATTGGAACGTGACAACGTGACGTTGGTACCTGACATCAGAAGTCCCAGTGGAAATTTTATTTTCTTATCTTTATTCGTGTCATTCCTTCATAACTTACTTTACTTTATTGTTACAGAATTATGACGCATTACTTGTTCTATGATAAAAAGCTAACTATCTTTGACTACGTAAGCTATTATTTACGTAGCTGAAGTCTTAGACTTTGTTACAAAGGTTTAAGGTATAGTTTAAGATGTGAAAAGTGATTCAGGCATGCGTTGTGTCACGTTGATAATGGAATATCGCCTAGTAAAGCGTGAGTGGACACACGCGCTCAGCCACGCGCACCATTACAGATGTTTGAAAACATCCTCTTCGTCTTTTTCAAACTGTATTGTGTTGATGAACAATGAGACTGGTATGAGTTGTCTCTACTAATCAGGTTCCTATGATAACAAACAATGTAGGTTCAGTGATTTTAATGCACGAACTCTAGGTAAATAATTATGAATTTATCTAACCGTGAAGTCATTCATCGGCGGGGTTAAAAAAGCCGATAAAGCAGAATCACAAAAGGAATTGAACTACATAATATGCCGTCTCTTTTCATAGACTGAGAGTGACAAGAACGGCATATTATGTTGCAATTCCTATTGTGATTCTGCGGCCTTTTTAGCCTCGCTGGTTCTTACGAATGACTAAAAAACATCCCATTCTAACACTTAATAAAATAAGGTTGATAAGAATCACAATGAATCTAAAATCTGTAGGTATTGAAATGATGAATGGTTTGGAAAAATTTAGGAGGAGAACATAATTCCAATCCTGCCTATTCAGAGAAATGAAAATGATGGAAAAGAAATGTTGAAGTAGCAAATACCTTCATAGGTTTTCAGGATTTGGGTATCATAGGGTTTCACGAGACAAAGCTTAGCTCCAAAATGTTAAAATACGAATTATGAATTAGTCTGTTGTTTCACGATGAACCAGCGAAGCTAAAGTGGCCACTTTTGATGAAACATCAGATTTTTCATCTAATAAAACATCTGATAAAACATCTAATTTTTCATCAAATCAAATCTATGAAACATTTGATGAAAAATTAGATGTTTCATCAGATGTTTTATTACTTACTTAAATGAAAAATCTGATGTTTCATCAAAAGTGGCCACTTTAGACCCCCAGGTCTGTACAAAAAAATATACCTTTGACTGGTACTGTATTCTGCGACAGAACATGGGTCGAAATAACACAAGAAACGATAGCTCATAAAAAATGGGAAGGATTTTACCAGCCAGGACGTAATTTTTCATAAAGGAAGTAAGGGAGTGTCCACATTGCGTTTTTTGCAGCGCGTTTGTATCGATACAAACGCGATTCGAACGCGATGCGAACGCGCAGCCCCCCGCGCAGCCCCTCCCGGTTCGCTTTTGTATGGAAAAATACGCGTTGCGAACGCGCGTTTGTATCGATACAAACGCGCAGCTCAGAAACGCGCTGCAGAAAACGCAATGTGGACACTCCCTAAATGAGGATGCATCCGGTAAAATTAAATCATAAAAAATGATAGCCACTATAATAATAAACTCCATCAAAACGTTTACCTAGCTATGTTTAGGTGTCAAGGGCGCGCTTTTTAAGGCTAGTGCATACAACACCCGAAAAAACTCATTGGCCAGTGAACACAAGCTGAAGTCTATGGTTATCGTTACTGTAACCGACTTGGGCAAATAAAATTTAGTAAACTTATACCTATGAGTACATCAAATTCAGTAGGTACATATCAAATAAAATAAGGGAACTAAAAATACAAAGCAACAATAAAATTGGAAAACTTTTTTTTTCATAATTCGTTCGGAAGAAATGTTACCACTCCTTCCGAATGAATTAGGTTGTAAGTAGATACTATCAATTAGTGGGCGTTTTTTAGACTAATTGATAGTGTTTTAGTAGTGACAAAAGCCTCGAAGCGGTAGATAAGCGCTAATATACGTGCGCAAGCGCGCCGGAACCTTGACTCACAGCGCGCTCCTTCTCGCGATATAATAATAATCCTCTCAGTCCGGCCCGAACCTTTAACGATTCAACACGACCGATATTCTGTCACAACGAACTAACACGCGCTAATTATACCGGCACGATAACACATCCCAGTGAAATGAAGTGAGACACAACATAAGTATACGACAGTGTATATTGTGATGTTTTGTGCCAACACACTTTGTGCCATATACGGAGACATTTCCTTCAAGTGCCATATTCAAAAGTAAGTAAAAAGCTCCATTACACTGCATTCGTCAATTGGACATGTTTATTTTAAATTCCCAACGAAACTACAATTACTTATAACGATTAGACAACTAAGTATAGTTGAATGCAGAATGCTGTGGTCTATCTTTACTATATTTTATGTTCAAAAACAATCGATCATGATCTATGTGGGTAGTTTTAAAATTTTAGATACCTACTTATTCATATCACACAGAACGGATTATATTTAGCAAAAAAACTGTCTTGGCTTTTGAGAAAATTATAGTTATCTCATTAGGCAACGGAGCTCAAAGTAAACAATAGGCATTACTACTTATATATTCAAAAGTTTCAAGTTCCTTACAAACCTGCCTAGCGTTACTAATTTTCAACTAAAATATCTACCATACCATAATGTTGTATCAGTAAGTACCAGGTACCAGTAAATAAAATAAATCAGTGTAGTTTCTACCAAAGCATCAATATCGTAAGCTTAGCATAAGTCTAATTTAAATAAGTCATTGACATTGAATCGTTTAAGTACGATAGCTATTCACGGGTTTTTTCTTGAGTAAGTTCGTCCAAGTCAACACTGTAAATAGTAGGTATACATTTCTGATACAAAACAAATAAAACTAAATCTTATCCACTAGGACTATTCTTCTATACTTACCAAATAAACAAAAATAAAAAAATTCAACCAAATCTGATCAATGATCTTCAGCTACGACAATATTTCTACACAGTCGAATAAATCAAACCAAAGTTTGTATGAGCAAGTGACCAACAGTTTGAACAAAATGAATTTAAAACATGCTCCATTTTGCAAAACTAGCCTAAAAGTTTATAAATCCGAAGTAAACGTTGTCGTTGAATCAATCAACATTCACTCATTAGTATGGAAACAGGATGTTGTACTAGTTGGTACAAACCATGTGACCTTTAAACACCAAGTCGGGATCCTGAACTTCAGATGATCTCTTTGTGTACAAAGAACAGGTTTGCCTCAATTACTTTGTACTGTAAATGTTTGTTTGCGGAACTATGTCAATTGATTCATGATTCTGTATGCCAATCATAAATTCTAATTCTTAAATCCGATACTATCTAATCTCAATTGCATTGTGTGGGAAGATGAATAGTCATTCATACCCGCATTTTCGAAGCGCTGACTTACGAAAGTGACAAGATTAGGTAAATGAGAAAAGCTAAAGTTACGCATCTTGCAGTTTAGTTAATTAAAGGTATTTTGTGGTCTACTTAAATATAAGATAGATAGAAAATACTTTACTGCACAACCTACTAATGAAATATATAAACAATACAACACATTAAAATAACTTAACTATGACATACAATCGGAGGTCTTCTCAATAACATCGATCTCTACCTGATAATCTGTGAATGGATAATGGTGGTGATTCCGTTTTAACGTGAACGAAAATGAGCTATTGTTTTTAGTCATTATTTAATTAGTCAGTTTTCAACGGAATCACCGTCAAATAAAGAATTAAAAAAATTATAAATCATGGTAATTTAAGGTACACTACCAAACTCCTTTTAAGCAAGCACCAGTTTGTTGCTGAAATAAAACACATTAAATTAAAAACATCAATAGCAACCGGTAGTTTCAAGCAGAAAAATAGTAGCAGTCACATACATTATGAAATCTCAGAGTGCTATCACATATTTTTTAAATTGAATGGTGGTTTCATTAAATTTTATCGTTAAACTTATCATAGACTTCTACGTACACAATTGCAACAAAATTACATAACTAAATGATATTTTTTAACCGTACACGTTTTAACCAACTCTGAGTCGTTGTAACTATATTTCTAGCAGCTCCATCGCGGCGTTGCCCCCATAGTGATGGTATATGATGATGATGATGAAAAGTAGCCTATAACCTTCCTCAAAAGTTTAGCTATCAATTGCAAAAATAATTTCTAAAATCGGACTGGTAGTTCCTGTTCTTGAGATTAGCGCAAAAAAACTCTTCCGCTTTATATAATTAGTATAGATTGTTTATGATTCAAGTAAACCCTAAAAAATCTACCGGTTTTATAACAATTGCGTACCAAACAGATTAAGTTAAGCAATTTGATCACGTAGTAAGTAACTATTACATGTAAACCGAGTAATATATTGAAGATTAGTTTATATAAGAGTTTACTTTGTTGGTAAATAATAATAACTTTAATTGATCGATTCTGAAATCAAGACAGTAAATTCTATGAAAATAGGCGTGGGCGTATCCGGTCCACTCCTAGCCGATTCCGTTGTTTCAACAAACTGACCCCATTCAGATAATAGCTCAACCATTCTCTGATGTTAGTAAACAAGTATTTTTACTTAAAAGGCGATTTTATCATTGTAAAAGACTACGTATCTTTTATAAACGCAATAAAACATTATAATTATTAAAAGTTAACAAAACTCTTTTTTTTTATAACTTCTATTACTAATGTTCACCATTAAATTTTTAGTAAAAGTCATCATTAAAATTTATTTAAGATTAACACTTAAATACCCGTGTATTATTTCGTTTTAAAGGATATTATTTGGTACGGTTAATATTAATACCCCTGATTATAAAGATACACTCAGTATCAAAAACTGAAATTGGACAGCTAGGTACCATTAAAAAACATCATTCTAATAACTTTCATCTTCCCACAGCATTTACTTTTTCAACTTCTTTATAATCACGAATTAATCATATACTTGGCTTTTTTCTCCCAGATGATTAAATTATGATGTAACTGTACATGAAAAAACTTTAAGAAGTGATGGACACTATGAATGGTATGTAAGATATCAAGATTTTCACAACTTCTTTTGCTGCGCTTGAACACAATCACTCCTAAATCATTATAATTACCTACTGAGAGTCTTACTTATGAAAAATGTTTAAAGTTGAACACTGGTTAAACGTCCTGGGCCTTACCTATGAAAGATGTTTAAAGCGAAACACTGGTTAAACAACGTCCTGTCTTTATTTGTGGATAGTGACAAACAGAGACAGGACGTTGTTCAACCAGTGTTCAACTTTAAACATCTTTCATAAGTAAAGGGGTGAAGGTTTACAATTTTACTCCTCTGTATTAACACTTGCCTTGACTTCCTTAAAAAAATGAAACCAGTGACATTTCCACTTAAAACTTGATATTTCCTCTTATAAGATCTGCATTTAGTTGAGAAAGACGTAACACTTGACAGTATCAACTGAACGAACTATCTCTGACAGACTACCATTCATTAGTCTTTTAACACGTAAGTCTAATGCCTCCTATTATGTCGAGAATATGTTGTAATTGATTCAAGTCACCTAAGCCGATTATATCTTTGTTAAATTAAAGCCATTGAACTTATGGGCACGTTTTGACAAGTGAATCTGAAGGTGACTGATGGTATTGATCAACCTCTGTGAAACACAGTACTTAATCCGTGCAATGACTTCGATAATAGCATACACCATCACACAACTTATATACATCGCTTAGTGCACCTTCTTTTCTTCCTTTGAACAGATTGTTTGAAGTAAGTAAATATACAGGGTGTGGCAAATTCTTGGTCACTGAAGGGTAGCTACCTTTTCTCTTGTAGTTAGAAAGTTTTGTTCTAAGGAAACTTCAGTTTTATTTTGAAGAAAAAAATTATTGCATTTTTAGATTTTTGAAAAAAAGTACAGTAGCCTAAAAAAGGACATTTGTCAAAAAAAACAAGTTGGTCTTAATCGACTCTATTTCCCACCAGGAACACTTCTCCCAAAGTAACTTATTAAATCAAATCGTAAGTTTTTGCAATAATAAAAAAAAACACATCCCATACATTTTCTATGAAAAAAGTAGTTGTAAACATTTTAATGCCACTTATTCGATCGTTCTTAATTTAATTTCGTAACGGCTCCGGCAAGCTGGGAGGCTATTGTAAAGCGCGTATTTAAATTTAGAACAAAGTGCTTCCCTGCAGATGTACTAATGGTATCCTCCATGCATACCATTCTCTCTTGTGGCTCTGTCTTGGGCGCCTAAGGCTTTACAATAGCCTCCCAGCATGCCGAAGCAGTTACGAATTTAAATTAATAACCATCGAATTAGTAGCATTATAATGTTTACAACTACTAATTTCATAGAAAATGTATGGGATGTGTTTTTTTGAATTATTGCAAAAACTTACGATTTGATTTGATAAGTTACTTTGGGAGAATTGTTCCTGGTGGGAAATAGGGTCGATTAAGACCAACTTGTTTTTTTTGACAAATGTAATTTTTTAGGCTAACTGTACTTTTTTTCAAAAATCTAAAAATGCAATTATTTTTTTCTTCAAAATAAAACTGAAGTTTTCTAAGAACAAAACTTTCTAACTACAAGAGAAAAGGTAGCTACCCTTCAGTGACCAAGAATTTGCCACACCCTGTATAATTGGACGATTTTACAAAATTTGAACTTTGAAGATCAAACCGGCCGGCATCGGCAGTGTAATAACAACTCCCGACAAATGAAACGGAGCATTTCAATTTTAAACATCTTTCATAAGTAAAAAACTCTCCCCCTTACTTATGAAAGATGTTTAAAGTTGAAAACTGGTTAAACAACGTCCTGTCTTTATTCGTCACTATCCACAAGTGGTGGCCTAGAGACGGAAAAAGGAGTGTCGGTCGTCCGCCGACAAGATGGGTCGACGACATAGTAAAATCCGCAGATCGTACATGGGTGAGATTGGCGCAGAATAGAGGCGAATGGCAACAGCGAAGAGAGGCCTATGCCCAGCAGTGGGATGAGAAGGGCTGATGATGATGATGATGATCCACAAATAAAGACAGGACGTTGTTTAACCAGTGTTCAATTTAAACATCTTTCATAAGTAAGACCCTCTGTAATTGTAGGACGATGCTGAAGCTAATTAATATAACAAAAAACAATAGCCAGAATAAATAATCGTACAAAAGACTTCTAAAAAAATGACTTCGTGAGAAAGTGTTCTGAAAATTCCTTACTTATCAATTTATTTTTTTACTTTATTCTGAGTCCAATGAATGGTGGGCCTTCTAATGTGTCGTGTCGTGTCGTGATGCATCAGAAAGGTATCGGTTTTATACATTACACAATTACACATAGATTTATACATATTGCACCTTTCATCCAGAAAAAAAGAACTGTTCCCGAAAGATCGAAAGATAACAAAATCGACTTTATCGCAAGCAAAAGCTGGTGTTATTATAATCGTACTAAATGTATGAACCCGATATACTCTGGCGCGTAACGACACACCCCGATACAAATAATTTCATTCCGGTTTAATTGACATTTTCCTTGCCATATATTTGTTTATTTATTTATTCATTTATTAGGCAACACTTACAGCACACATAATTTATGATAATATGCAACATTAAATTTAATACTTAATGCTATAGAATGTGCACCACTTACGGTCATGCACATAAAATTAGTTTATATATTCAAAAGAAGACTAAAATAAAGGAGACTGTTTTTTTTATATGGGGAGTGGTCTATGAACCAATAGCCATACTGTAGTGGTATTTCTGTGGGGATACCTCAACTACATCCTTGTGCAAGGGGGCATCAAAATCCAACCCGGCAGTTTTGAGAAAAATAATACTTTAGAATTCACATTTCTTGCAAAAATGTTTTTATTTTAGAAACGTTTTGAACGGTTATTGTGGTTAGTGTCTGTAAAGTTCGGACTACAATGTAATAATATGGTGACAGCGACATGATCTGATGATGGAGTCAGGAGCTATTCAACAGAACTCCTCAATAAATAAGCCGATTGAGTTGAAACTTGGCATGTCTATCAAGTTTCAACTACAATGTAATAATATGGTAACAACGAGCTGATCTGATGATGGAGTCAGGAGCTTTTCAACAGAACTCCTCAATAAATAAGCCGATTGAGTTGAAACTCGGCATGTCTGTCAAGTTGCGACTACAATTTACATTGTGTCACCTGTCCGTTTATTATTTTTAACATTACACCGCGCGGCGCAGTTTGTTTATTTCCATAAGTGAAAGTATAGGCTTTTATAAAAGTCAATGTTAGACGGCTGTTTTTCTGTAGTTATCTATTAGGTGGTACGGACGAGAAACGACCAACAACTGTGCCCATATGTATGGATGTATGTATGTGGACTCCTTTTTCCGCATTTAGACTCAAAGGTGGTCCTTTATGCGTGGGGATGACCTGGCTCATTAAAACTGAAGCCCGCCTAGCTCCTCCCAGAAGCACAGAAGTTTCCTGCGGGCTTCACAGACTAATTATAGTGTTGAGTTCTGTTCTGTTCCACCAGACAATAGCAACGTTTGTCAGTGTTGGTCTTATTACGTCTGTATAAAGCCATTATGGTTATTTTTGGTGTTAAACCCCATAGGAGACTGTTTTTTTTTGTATGGGAAGTGGTTTATGAACCAATAGCGATACTGTAGTGGTATATTTGTGAGGATACCTCAACTACATCTTTGTGCAAAGGGGCATCAAAATCTAGCCCGGCAGTTTTGAGAAAAATAATACTTTAGAATTCACATTTCTTGCTATATTAAATTAAATAAATAATAATAAAAATATTAATTTGTTAAATTCCATAGCAGACTTGTTCTTCTCTAAAAGCCGTTGTCATCAAATAATTGCTGTAGTTTTTCCCACAATTCTTTCGCAGTTGTTACATTTTTTACATGCATGTACAATGACTGATCACCAGTGATCGGAATGAGGCGGGCTAAAATACCTAAAGTTCGAAAAATAACAGAGACAAATGGAGACGCCTTAGGACTAAATATTTTTTGACCCAATTATTTCCGTTTCCGGGACATTAATAAAGAACATCTAACATTATGGTGAATCAATTTTTTTACCTGAGTTAATAACAAAAACTAAAATGTAAATTATAAGGATAAAAAACTTTTTTCCATCGCTCAAATAGAAAAATTATTTGAATTAGTTCACAATATTATTAACATTAATTTTCTCACTGTGAAAATTGTGCCAACTTTCAATAAAATTCTTACTTACTACAAGAATAAAATTCTTGTAGTAAGGAAGTCTCCCCTTTTTTGCCTCTGTTCTTTGAACTTTAGGTATTTAAGCCCGCCTAATTCCGATCACTGCTGATCACTATCAATTGTCATTATCAATTTAGCTCTTGTTTTCTGATCATCATAAAAGTTAGGCTATTAAAAAAGTCTATGTTAGACGACTGTTTCTCTGTAGTTGTCTACTCATTTAAGTACACTAGCATTATTATTTTTATAGTTTTCGAGTTTGCAGTCCCTATTAGTTGCAGTTTCGCGTTGTCACCATATTATTACATTGTAGTTGAAACTTGACAGGCATGCCGAGTTTCAACTCAATCGGCTTATTTATTGAGGAGTTCTGTTGAACAGCTCCTGACTCCATCATCAGATCAGCTCGTTGTTACCATATTATTACATTGTAGTTGAAACTTGACAGGCATGCCGAGTTTCAACTCAATCGGCTTATTTATTGAGGAGTTCTGTTGAACAGCTCCTGACTCCATCATCAAATCAGCTCGTTGTCACCATATTATTACATTGTAGTTGAAACTTGACAGGCATGCCGAGTTTCAACTCAATCGGCTTATTTATTAAGGAGTTCTGTTGAACAGCTCCTGACTCCATGATCAGATCAGCTCGTTGTCACCATATTATTACATTGTAGTTGAAACTTAACAGGCAAGCCGAGTTTCAACTCAATCGGCTTATTTATTGAGGAGTTCTGTTGAACAGCTCCTGACTCCATCATCAGATCAGGTCGCTGTCACCATATTATTACATTGTAGTCCGAACTTTACAGACACTAACCACAATAAACGTTCAAAACGTTTCTAAAATAAAAACATTTTTGCAAGAAATGTGAATTCTAAAGTATTATTTTTCTCAAAACTGCCGGGTTGGATTTTGATGCCCCCTTGCACAAGGATGTAGTTGAGGTATCCCCACAGAAATACCATAGCAGTATGGCTATTGGTTCATAGACCACTTAAAAACAATCTCCTTAATCACATTCCTCGTAAATATTGAACAAAGCAAAGGAATTTGATTAATTACAAGACATTAATGCGTCAATGATCTCAAAACGACATACTTAGTATTTTTCAAGAAAAAACGTAGGTAAAAAAACGTAAGTAAGTATCTAATTCTTTTTATCATAAATATCAGCCTAATGTTACACTTTTTGTCACCGTTTTTCATACAATTTAATTCACATGAATTGGAAATGCTAAGGAATTTCCAAGTCGTGTTGTATTTACATTCATCATGATGTCATATTTTGTTCATCCGTATAATTTAAGGACATATTTTTTTACGTGAAGCTATTTGGAATTAATGTTGGGACAGCTAATTGTTTGAGGATAATAGAATTTTTATATCAAAAATTACTCATTAGGTACTTTGCTACGGATACAATACATTTTTTTTTGAAAACTATTTTTCATTAATTATATTTTTTTTTCCAAAAAGGATTACTTTGCTGTAAATACAACTTATTACTTATGCAAATATTTCTTTGTATGGTGCAACAACAAGAAGTGGCCTTTGTGCGACCTCGAGGCTCGAAGACTCCGAATCCGAACAATTTCAAAAGGAAGCTGTGAGCAATGTTTGTACGGTTTATGTAATAGATATTTGTCAGACATGGATTTGGTCTTAGTAAAATTCGGCTGGTTGAAATAAAACGTAGATGTTAACTGGCTTATGGCCCCATAGATGTTAACGGTAGACTGATCTTCAATTCAAGATTCTTAGAAGATATGTTAAACTTTTGACTCTAAACTCTGTTTATAAAATATACTACCCTACCCTTCACTCTAAAGTTTAGCGGGTAGGGTAGTATATTTTATAAGTAGTTAGTATTTCACATTATAAGTCCGCGGGACAAATGATTGTATAATCTGCAAAAATTTGCCTCGGGTCTGGGTGATGTCTATGTAAAATATGGTGTGTACCTATGTACAAAAAAAATTACTTATTTAGGTAAATAAATAAATAAATACTACCAGGCTACCATGATGAGGTGTGAAATGTGAAATGTCCGGCATTGTTTTTACTTTCATTATGTTCAGCATTGCCACCCTTAGTTAAAGTACTAACTGGTTTCCTTACAACATTTTTCTTTATGAGATATGGTGATGCGCACATACATTTTCCAAAACTATTTTATTGACCCTATTTATATATATACATTGGGATTCGAACCCACGACCGATTGAAAGTTGAGATATCTCACTTGGCCAACACGGCTCCTTTATAAGTTCCAGTCTATTATTCTTGAAGAAACCTTTATACAGGGGAATCTTAAAAAATAGTTTTTTTAAAACACGACAATATTTTGGTTAGGTTAGAACTTTCGACATCGTGTAAGACAAGACATAATACTGTAATAACTTTGACATACACTTATATAAAAGCATACAGCTACTCAGCTTAATAGGTTTAGGCTATCGTGATAAGTGCAAAAATATTTACTTCCCACGTTAATTGTACGCAACTACTGTTGTAATACCTATTATTGTCTAAGACCGAGGAGCAATCAGCTGAACATAACATTTTGCTAACAATATTTTACTGTCTATAATATAACAACTAAGATTCAAGCATTTTATCAGATCAACTTGTAATGGTATATCCTATTATCCTATTAATATTATAAAGGTGAAAGTCCGTGTGTGTGTGTGTGTGTGTGTGAATGTTTGTTGCCACGTATCTCCATAACTACTAAACCGCTTTTGATGAAATTTGGAATATAGATAGATAATAACCGGGAATAGGACATAGGCTACTTTTTATCCCGAAAAATTGCAGGGTTCCCGTGGGATAAGAAAAATAGTAGTCCACGCGGGCGAAGCCGCGGGCGTCCGCTAGTTTTGTAATAAAGGTAAATGCACAATGAGAGGAAATTCGAATCGTAATGCTCAAAACGAATCTTGAATTATTACATTACTGGTGAATGCTATTGGTGAGGATAAGTAGATAGATTAGATATAAATCTAAGTATAACATTCTAAACTCCTTTTAGTACCTACCTACTCCAAAGAAACATTAAAATTAAAACTTATTAAAACACTTGAAAATAATCAAATAATGTCTTTATCAGATAGCCTTTGATAAAGCAATAAAACCATTTAAATGCGAATGTTCAATACTTTAACCCTATAATTAATCTCATAATTTACCTTCAGACTTCCAAACGGAATCCGGCCTTTTTGTCTTCCTATCTACGTAATAACAGAGCGTGCAGTATTAATTGTCTGTGAGACTTATCTGCTAAAGCCGACGGAATTGTCTTAATTCTCTATCAATCTAACATATCTCATTACAGGACCTTGGTCCGAATATACCAGCTGTCCGTTGTTTTTATACAGCGCTTGTCATTTGAGAAGGTTGAACTCGTGCACTCAATGTAAACTTGTCGAGTGACTCGATGCACGCCAATGTCGGCAATCACTTAAAAAATGATCTGTTTAGAAAAATATCTGCTTATGAACCAAATCTGTCGCCAAGTTTCATTAAAACGAGTGACGTGATTGATGAGCTGAGAACAAAATAGCTTTGCGCTTTTACCTAAAAAAGTGGACATTGATAAATCCTTTATTTACAACCTAAATGGAAAAACATAACATGTTTCACTAGGTCACCAGGCATAATATTCAAATCAATGGATCACTGATTGACAAATCTGCATAAGATTTCTCTAGATCACATTTCCAAAACCATTTATAGCTCACAATCTCGCACATTTGGTTATTTACACATTAATTTAAGCCTCACATATTCATTATAATTGGCATGACTTGCCTTTTTTATAGTTACGTTACTTATTTATGAAAGGCCTGATTTTCAACAATTTGTTGTTCAAAAATTTTGTGATATGGGTACAACGTCTGAAATAAACGAATTTAATTTATTTATTTATTAAATCCGAACCCATAATATAAATGTGAAAGTGTGTTTAATTGTTTGTTTATTTGTCCTGCTTTCATGTCAAAAAAGAGCGACGGATTGACGTGATTTTTTTTTGTGTGGAGTTAGTTGGAGGGCTGGAGAGTCACATAGGCTACTTTTTATCCGGGTATCACGCGAGCGAAGCCGCGGGAGCTAGCTAGTAATAATATAAATGCTCGAAAAATAGAGTTCTTTTAAAAATCATTGGCAAGGTCAAGTTCCAAGCTGGGTCACATTATTGAACACACGTTTGATTATGTAATGCCGAGAGGCTGGCCTGCATTTACGCGCCGGCTAGGGCGTCTGTTAATGATCTAATAAGTTATATATCAATGTAACTGATATATTTTCATTCATTCGTTATTCTGTTTTACGAATGAATGAAAATATTTAATTGTGAAGTAATTAATTACCTTCCATCAGTTACCTTGATATACTTTCAAGAACAGAATAACGAATGAATATTTAATAGTGATGAAAATACTTCTTACAAAAATTTAAGAGCTTATTATAAACCTTTAGCATGATTTTACATGTACAATGGGCGGTCTTGTCGATAAAAAGACTAGACAACTAATAATACTGACAAATAAGATTTACTGACACACGAAACATCTAAGTTCAAATATAACATTGAATTATTAAATTGTTTGAAAAAGTCTTTTCCTAAAATAACTAAGTCTACATCATGCAACTAATTGTCAAAGATGATATGAAGAAATGTCTTCTAAAAGCCCATAATTTCATTTTCAACACCTTTTTTAAGGCCGTTGTACTTGAGAATCTGTATTGCTTAATTTATTGTCGTTTGCCAATAGTTCAGCAAAACGACCATTATTATACTAATACGATGATAAACCGGATAAGATCGCACATTTTAAACTTTCGCGATCTGTAGACATAATTTAAACGAACTAACGGGACTTTATCTTAATTTATTTTTTTCCGACGTTTCGAGTGCGTCACGGGTAGAACTATTAACTTGTCATCACTCACATCTTTATTTCAACTAGATTCCATAAAATAACATTTTAATGATACGGAAAGACGTGGCAAAAAATTGTGCACTCCTTTCATTCGCTGAACTCGTAGAAAGCTTAAAGTCTATTATGAATAACAAGGTTTCCAAAGATTCTAACGAATTACTTTTGTTTTCCTTATTGTTCTTTGTCTTGTTTAGTGAATAATTTTCAACCCAGATGTTCATTTATTTAAATAACTCTGTTACAATTTTTGCCTACAACGGTCTCATGACTAACATTACTCGCATCATAGCACACAATTGTACTGATAAGGTACACAAAAGTAAACAAAAAATATAATCTAAGTAACGTCATCTCTAGATATTATATTTTAAGTACGTGATCTGAGTTCTGAATGAAGTCATTAGTTTCAAAGCAAGGCTGAGTCACCTATTGGTAGCGAGGTGCTCGCTCGATCGTCCCCAGCGCCCTCGACTTCGAACGACCATGACAGGAGGTCCATGACCACGCTTGGATGATCTGGCATGGGCGAGGCGTTTTCCTGGAAGCCCGAGATCCGTGCATACCGGCACATTCATGCCGAGACGTGCTTGTCTATTGTTTACTGAACAACGTGTTCCGGATACCTTTGAATCATTACTATGAATATCTCGACCACCATTGTACCATTATCAAATAAACTTTATTGATTGATTTAGATTTAGATTTATTGTGTTTGAATCTATTGTATTAAATTAAAACATTCTTGAGTTATCGAAATTAATAATTAATAATAATAGGTAATAATAATAACAAAAAAATAATTCGCATCGGTGAAAACGGAAAGAGCGCGTTGAAATCTTTTGCTTGAAAAAATTAGTTTCTTTAAAGATAACTCCGTAGATTAAGTTTATAAAGTAAGTTTTACAAGAAAGAGCCCAATTAAAATACAAATTTACTGTAGAATTCAATGAACGAAATAATTAAAAAACATTAAATAACAGTAGGTACCCATCTACAAATCCTGACATTTTAAATTCGATCGTATTTTGATGATTACAGTTTTCGTACGCGTACTACCTCTATTAGTATTTTATCTAGTAACTTAATCACAATTTACCTACAGTTGACTCGAGTTACATGTAATATTACTCGAGCTTGGTACTATGGCCGCCCGCCCTTGCTATCACCTGTGCCCAAGGTCGGGCGCACGTGACCTCATATGGGCTCAATGACCGAACAAAAGCTTCCGAATATGCTGTATTTTTATTTATCAACTCGAATTGACGTCATTTTACTATTTTAAGCAAATTAGCTGTTGCCATGTTCCGTCCTATTTCATTTTAAATGTTTACTACTTTATAGCTGTTCTACTTGTACATTATCATCAGTTACAGTGCTACTTCATCCACATCTAAGCATAAGCCATTCTTTATTTATGTTATCCTACACGGAACTGTTCTAATCTTATCTATCTGTGGAAATGTCTTTGGCTATAGTGTCTGTCCATCACGCTGCTGTCTTTTATTTCTGAATCTGCCTGTTTTTTAGTCAACATTTAGCTAGGTATAATCTTACTCCAACAGTTAGCACATTGGCATCTGTATCCTGCCTAATGGTAAGCGTCCACAGGCCCGCATCGCACGCAGCGGACGGATCGCATCAAGCGGATTATCTGTGTACCTAATGCGATGCGTACGATGCGGACAGGTGGACGCACTTATATGAGTTTCTATACAAATAATACTACGATCCGTTGCGTGCGATGCGTCCGATGCGTACGATACCGACATGTGGACGCTTACCTTACCTCCATTATAAGTCCAACGTGTTCAAAAGAAACGAAATTATTCATGTATCATGTTCTAAATATGTGCTATAAACCCACTTACCTACGGAACTTTAGAGAATATTGTAAATGGATCATATAAGACCTAGGTACCTAAGCTTACCTACCTAAAGTTTTATATTTCAAAGAGCCCTGAAAAGATCATCTGTAGAGTTCATGAACACTTTACAATGTGATTGGAAGAGCCTATTTGTTTCTTGGAAAATGAGTTACGCCGTTCTATGATAACAAATGCATTAGCATTAAAATGTTGTTTAACTTGTGCCACATTTTAATGTTCGTCCTTGTTTTCGAGAACAAATAAGATGCACATAAAATAGCACAATACTGTTTCCGCGACGCGCTGCTATTTTATATTAATGGTTTTTATTTACGCTGTTTGTATCCAACAAAACACTTTGTGCTTTCAGAAAAATATTGTATTTAGAAAACATTTTTAACTAAATAACTAGATAAACTTTTGGAGCCCGACCGGGTGCGAGTTCGTGGTCGCGAAAGGAGAAGTCGGAGGGACGATCCCGACGCTTTTGAGGAGATTGATAGGAAATCTCGAAGGACAGTCAGATATGGTTGGAGATTCATGGGGTTGTCCAGTATGTTGCTAAATATTTCAAAATCTTGCAGTGAAAATATGAGTTATCGTCATAGAACTAATACTACTAATAGGTAATTAAAGATAAAGATTAAAATTATTTAATTGAGATATTCTGGACCATAAACGTCTGTATCAGATGCATAACTTGGTGATTATCGAGCTTTGGTTGAGATTGAGCTCGAGATTGAGTCTAAAGATAAATGATTGTCCATAAAGTGCAATCAGCAAATGGGGGCCATAGGAACCAGTTCGCCGCCATGAAGGTTGGCCCATAAGGGTACTTACACAAGTAACCTCGTAATTCCTCAGTTGTATAACTCTTCCGGTTATGCCGATGGTAACCAATAGGTACCTGTCTGTTTGAATCAGAACTCACTTCCGACACGTCTGCTTACGTACAATAATGTCAAGAGCTTGTACTGAGGTCAATAAGTATGTATTATTGCGGCCAATATTTTCTTCTTGTGTAATTTAGTGCGATAAAGATCACGGTCTTGTCTCATTATGTTTCTTGGTTATATTTCTACTTCAACACAAGGCTTTGTATACATAATTACAGACACTGTAAATTCAAGTTGTTAAAATCCTGTTTTGAAACGTTTTCTTGGTTTTGTCATATCCGCATTTTGTGGTGAATGCAATGAAGTAAGATGGGAATTTCCATCTTGGACATTCCCTTTAGTAACTTTCTGCAACTAACCTCCATGTCCAAACAAGTAAGGTTAGCTAATTAGAGGCAGGTAGCACCATGGTTAATTTTTAGGGTTCCGTACCTTAAAAGGTAAAAAAAGGAACCCTTATAAGATCACTTTCTTGTCCGTCTGTCTGTCCGTCTGTCTGTCCGTCTGTCCGTCTGTCCGTGTGTCACCATCGATTATCTCAGGAACGGGTAAAGCTAGCAAGTTGAAATTTATACCATATACTGAAGTCTATAGTCCCTATTGTGACTATAAAAATCAAGGTCCTGAGTCAACACTATAAAAAGATATAGGCAAATTTAGGTTTTCGTGAAAACTTGTAAGTACCAAAACTTACCTTAATTATCAACTTTTTTTATTTTTCGGAATTTTTCCTTTACTTGTGCTGTAAGACCTTGCTTGTAACCAAATTTGACAATTCTAGGTCAACCGGAAGTACCCTAGAGGTTTTGAGTTGAAAACCTAAATGGTAGTTCCCGTTGACCTAGAATCACGAAATTTGGCAAAAAGCAAGGTCTTATAGCACAAATAAAGGAAAAATTCCAAAAAATTGAAAAAGTTGAAAATTAAAGGGTGTTCCCATCAAAGAAATTGTATACATAGTAGAATGCTGACTGACATTTAATGTACAAAGGATTTTGAACCTTATCACGACCACACAACGATCTATTATCATTTAATCTTGGTTATAAGGATTGTTGGTCTTGTTGAGAGGCTTTCTTGGGTGCTTTGTCTCTTTCACACTCGTTGTTGGATTAGTAGTGTACCCATGAGTCATTTAAATTTCAGGATATTTTTACCTTATCGCGCTCGACAAAATCAGCGCTTGATTTCGATCCATGGTTTCGATCCTTGAATTCGATCCTTGATTTTGATCCTTGATTTTGATTTCGATTTTGATTTCGATCCTTGATTTTGATCCTTGGTTTCGATCTTGGATTTCGATCCATGATTCTTGAATTTTGAACCTTGAATCTGAAATCTTGAATCTTGAATCTTTGAAGTGACAGCTGTCAAACTTCAAATGGCCATATCTCGGGAACTACTCGTCCTAGACTCCCCGTTCTCAGTTCAAATGAAAGCTATGACCAAGATCTTCATTTGAAGTGACAGCTGTCAAACTTCAAACCGCCATATCTCGGAAACTACTCATCCTAGACTCCTCATTCTTAGTTCAAATGAAAGCTATGACCAAGATCTTCATTTGAAGTGACAGCTGTCAAACTTCAAACGGCCATATCTTGGAAACTACTCGTCCTAGACTCCCCGTTCAAAGTTCAAATGAAAGCTATGACCAAGATCTTCATTTGAAGTGACAGCTGTCAAACTTCAAACGGCCATATCTTGGAAACTACTCGTCCTAGACTCCCCGTTCAAAGTTCAAATGAAAGCTATGACCAAGATCTTCATTTGAAGTGACAGCTGTCAAACTTCAAACGGCCATATCTTGGAAACTACTCGTCCTAGACTCCCCGTTCAAAGTTCAAATGAAAGCTATGACCAAGATCTTCATTTGAAGTGACAGCTGTCAAACTTCAAACGGCCATATCTCGGAAACTACTCATCCTAGACTCCTCATTCTTAGTTCAAATGAAAGCTATGACCAAGATCTACATTTAAAGTGACAGCTGTCAAACTTTAAAAGGCCATATCTTGGAAACTACTCGTCCTAGACTCCCCGTTCAAAGTTCAAATGAAAGCTATGACCAAGATCTTCATTTGAAGTGACAGCTGTCAAACTTCAAACGGCCATATCTTGGAAACTACTCGTCCTAGACTCCCCGTTCAAAGTTCAAATGAAAGCTATGACTAAGATCTTCATTTGAAGTGACAGCTGTCAAACTTCAAACGGCCATATCTCGGAAACTTCTCATCCTAGACTCCTCATTCTCAGTTCAAATGAAAGCTATGACTAAGATCTACATTTCAGATGACAGATGTCATTTTGACAGCTGTTATTGAAAATGTAGATCTTGGTCATAGCTTTCATTTGAGCTAAAAAGGAAGAGTCTAGGATGAGTAGATTTCGAGATATGGCTGATTGAAGTTTGACAGCTGTCACTTTAAATGAAGATCTCTTCAATAGCTTTCATTTGAACTGAGAACGGGGAGTCTAGGACGAATAGTTTCCAAGATATGGTGCTTTGAAGTTTGACAGCTGTCACTTCAAATGAAGGTCTTGGTCATAGCTTTCATTTGAACTAAGAACGGGGAGTCTAGGACGAGTAGTTCCCGAGATATGGCCGTTTGAAGTTTGACAGCTGTCACTTTAAAGATTCAAGATTCAAGATTTCAGTTTTCAGATTCAAGAATCAAAATGAAGGATCAAAATTGTGTCAGTATTTTAATTGAAAAATCATGCCCTGAGACATCACGTAAATCAGAAAATGATGTAAAAGGCCCTTTATGGAGTGGACACATTGCGTTTTTTGCAGCGCGTTTGTATCGATACAAACGCGATGCGAACGCGCTGCCCCCCTCCCGGTTCGCTTTTCTATGGAAAAAACGCGTTGCGAACGCGCGTTTGTATCGATACAAACGCGCAGCTCAAAAACGCGCTGCAGAAAACGCAATGTATCCACTCCCTTAGGGACTAGGAATGTTTAGTTTATAAATTATGGTCACCCTTTAGAAAGAGACACACCGCCCAAGTTTTATCTCTCAAGCGAACCGCGTTTTCTGTATCAGTGCGTGTTCCAGTTACGTTAGTATAAAAATTCCTTGGTTCCCATACACACATAGTTGACGCCAATTAAGATTGTCCTCTGAGTTGTATGGGCGCTCATACAAATAAGCGGGCTACAATAACATAATGGGTATAATGGGTAGGTACGGAACCCTCGGCGTACGAGTTCTACTCGCACTTGACCGGTTTTTATTGTAAGTACTTTAATTTACGTTAGTTTGGAAAATCTTAGCAGATGATAAGTAACAAGTGGCTACATTAAAAATTAAAAAAAAAACCGACTTCAATGTTATAAGCTGAGCAATTTTCTGCACTCTTGAGATGCATTTCTGTTCATAACTCCAAAGATCCTAAACAGATCCTCGCCAAATTTTTGTGGAACCAGTCGGAAATTATACCTACCCTTTCAAATAAAAAAAGAATTTTCAAAATTGGTCTAGGCGTCTTTGAGTAATCGGTGAACATAGGTACCTACATTAAAAAAAAGCACAAAAAAAAGAATCCGACGAAGTTCCTTTTTTTGATGTTTGGTTAAAAATGAATTAACTTCAATTTCACAGCCAATGAGTTTAATTGCGCAAGGCAGACAATCTCCTCGAGCTGCGAACAGTTTACAATTTAATTACCGGTCGGGTAGAGTTGGCTGCACCACAAACCGCAACGTTAGCTTGCATATCCGTTTCCCGAAGGTAACAAGTCCATAGAGTGGCGCAAGCGCAGCCGCCGCAGCGTAGGTGAGAACCGCCTCCGGGACAACACCGAAAATGTCACCAGCTTCTTATAATTAATTAGTCGAATTCCAGCAAAAACAAATCAGCCATAAATTAAATAAACAAGCGTTCTTGAATGTTTAAAAAATGCTACGTTTACATACCTTCCAAGCAACCAACTTGCCTAAGGGCAAGGTTTTTTACAATTTTTTTTGCTATTGAAAAAACTCTTTTTTTCATACCTAAGCTTATATAAGAAGAATTTCAGAAGCTATCTACCCTTACAGAGATGTGTGTTGGAAATGGCCAAGCCGCTTTGGTTTTGTGTTGGTGCCTTTTTTTTCGCGCAGTTATTAACCAAATATTAAAAAATAAACTCTAAGAAGTATAACAAACAATGTTTGTGAGAACAGTGCCTCGAGCACCAGTATGCACAAGTTTACTATTCTATCCGTGACTATAGTAAAGTATGGACGATTTGTATGGACTGACCTTAGTTTAGTCAAGTTACCGCTAGAGGCGCTGAACTGAATGTCATACAATTGAGATACTTTACTACAGTCACGGATAGAATAGTAAACTTGTGCATACTCGTGTTCGAAGCACAGTAAACAATATCTTCTCTCAGTCAGAACTGAGTTATACTATACTTACAGGGATGAGTTTTTCAAGAGTGCCTCTAGGGCCAAATCTGAACTATCAATAGCGAAAAACATCCAAAGGATTCTCGTAACCGATGTTGATATAAAGTAAAACTGCATCATTCTCATCATCTCCTGAGAGTTTATATTTTAATGTTTGGTTGATTGAAAAAAAAGGCACCACTTTCCGGCATAGGCTTTTATAAATCTGAGTGAACGCTCGGAATGATTGATTTATTCTATAGTGATTTTGATGTAATACCGGCATCAAAATAAGTAAGATTTATCAATGATTTATGATAGCCAGCATTCCAATCTAAACGTAAGCAATTACTGAGTAACGATCCCTCAAGCAGGGCACATAAATCCGTGGCTGTGGTTATTTGTGTCAAGAACAAATCTATTTTAATTAGCATTTTAAAACCGTTACTTACTGGCTCCGAGTAATTTGTAATTACCCTCAACATGTCATCTTAACATTCCATTACGCGGCAAGAACTAAAACATGCATTGAGTGTGCCTGTTTTAGTTCTACATTATTAATTATCCTAGTACTTAGTTCACATAATTCTATTTTTTCTAACCGACCAGTCTTCGCCTGCTATTCAAAAGCCTTTTTTTCCAAGTTTTGTGCTCAAATGTTAGAGTTGTGGATTTGTGGATCGAATGAATTAATTTGGTGACCAACCGGGGTCGATTGTACACCGAACCACAGTTTTAATAATGTTAAACTAATTTTATGAGAATGTGGTGTTTACAAAGAGAGGCAGCAGTGGGTATCTATGGGCTGTGGATGGTGATGATGTAGATGAAACTAGTTTAGCTAAAGTTCCAATTTGTTTCGCAACGACTTAAAAGGGCCCTCAATCCAGCTGCACGTCAGGATATAGTCACGTATTCTTATCTGTGTCTGCAACACCATTTTCAGCGACTCGTATATTATTACATTTATGTATTATCCTGACTGGTTAAACGGGATCTGCTGCAGGGCTAAGCGACATAATGTTTTCTTTACTTTTTTTTATTTTCCTGGCTAGTTGAGAAGGGTCTGCCAATTATAGTTTGATTTACTTGAATTTTTATATGTTTCAGGCTGGTTGAGCGATGAAGGGGTGGTTCGATGCATTCCGCGAGGAAGGCGGGCCGACCCTGTACGCGTACCACAACCGCACCGCCGTCGCGGCAGACGTGCCAGCCCTGGCGCTGGTGGTCGCCGCACTAACACTCTACATAGCCTTCCTCGCCATCTTCCCCGGCATCAGGAAAGAGGTACTACACGATCACTACTTTATTCCCAGGGCAAGGTCGACATTCTCTCAAATCTCTCGTCATTTTTAGATCCTTTAAAGCTGTCTAAGGCGTAGTCAGAAGTATGTCCAAATACATGTTTGGTACATGCCCTTATTTTACAGAAGTTAGCATTCCATACGTGTCAGGCTTCAAGTTTATCGCCGTCATTAGAAAACTAACTGGTTTCCTTACGATGTTTCCCTTCACCGATTAGAGTTCGTGTGAATGAGCATAAAAAAAAATTGTGACAAAAATTTCAAACCAGTCTATAAGGGACATCATTCTTTTTTGAAATCATTGTAGTGGTTACGAAAAAGGGCCCCTTTAATTTTTTGAACATAGGTAAGTATAAAACCTCTATCAAAAAAATTGCTATAATTGCATTAGTAAGTAACTTGCGGATGATTGAAACCACAATGACTTTCATACCCAGTTCATTAGCCTCTGGTTCAATTACTCACTTATGATGATTTTCCTTCGAGATAGCCTATCATTACTGAGCATTTCAATCTGGTCATCATAATTTGTTTCTCATAACACAAGACCGCAAATTGAGACATTCATTTTATTCATCAAAGTTTTAGTATTAACATTTAAGCACGTATCACCTTAGATTACTGAGGTGATACATGCAATACTTTTGAATGGCTTTTTAATGATTGGTCTACCTCATTTTTATAAACGTACAATAATTTTGCATGTTCTTTTTGTTGCAGCGATTTTCAACCTTCACGATAGTCACACTCAGCCTTTTCGTCGGCACAGTCATATTAGGTAAGATATAAGTACCTACCTACTTAGCTCTTTTATAACCCGTTTCAATACTTTACGTTCCGCATCTGATAATGGACCGTCAATCAATGCAATGAACGATGCGACCTTGGTAACTAATTTTCAAGTTAATTACTATCATTTTCTGTGAAAAGTCTTTAGACATCTAATTACATGGCAGCTTATCCAAAAGAGATACTACGCAACCTAGACATAGATTCAAATTCTATAATTTATTTAACCTCGAAGTGTTGCTGACACACTGATAAAATTAATTACACACACGAAACGATGTAAAGTACGAATTAAATGGAACAACTGATAAAACTCATTAAACAAATTAACTTTTGAATAACAAAGTAGTAAACCACAAAATTCAGAGATCTATAATCTACATCCGCCTATACCTAAATAAGCGATGTGAAAGCTTTCCGTAATCAATTAATTCTCCATTGTTTTCGAGTGATCAGTCAAGCGGCTTAATTATAGTGTCCGCTTACAATCGACCGGTATCCAACGCTTATAGTACTTTTGCAGAATAAAAACTCGGCAAAAAAATAACGTATTCGAAATGATTACAGCTTGTAAAATATCGATATTATAATAATAAAACACGGTAATTACTTTCGTAAAAATGTTGTGGATTTTGATTTATTTCGTAGATATTGATTCGCGTTCGCGTTCCAAACAACTAGTAGTAGTACCGTGAAGAGTGACCGTACCTAAAGCCAGGTTAAGGCTGCGTTTCCATCAGAGATGTGTGAAAATGCGTAGCGAGGAATGTGTTTGTAAAGAACCAATAGAATCGCTTCATTTACCTCGCCTCGGTCAGCACAGCTCTGGTGAAAACGGCTCAGCGGAGCTAGGTTTTTGCGCATACAAAACAAGCGAGGGATGTGTTGCGAAAAATGTGTTGCGAGGAATGTGTTAAGAGGAATGTGTTGCGAGGAATGTGTACGAGGGATGTGTTGTTGAATGACATTGTCACACTACTCATTCATTTCGACACACTTCACAGCTTCGCAACATATCCTCGCACCACACCTTAATGCGCATTTTCACAGCTCCGCTACACATCCTCGCACGACACATTTCCATCGCACATCTCTGGTGGAAACACCCACACATTTTCACAGCACAGCTAGACATCCTCGCACGACACATTTCCATCGCACAGCGGATCGTGTAGCGGAGCACATCGTGTAGCGGAGCTGTGAAAATGCGCATTAATGTGTGGTGCGAGGATGTGTTGCGAAGCTGTGAAATGTGTCGACATGAATGAGTAGTGTGACCATATCATTCAACAACACATTCCTCTTAACACATTCCTCGCAACACATCCCTCGTACACATTTCTCGCAACACATCCCTTGCTTGTTTTGTATCCGCAAAAACCTACAACAAAAACAAAACTAAAACAAAAACCTCCGCTGAGCCGTTTCCACCAGAGCTGTGCTGACCGAGGCGAGGTAAATGAAGCGATTCTATTGGTTCTTTACAAACACATTCCTCGCTACGCATTTTCACACATCTCTGATGGAAACGCAGCCTTATGATTCTTGAGATGAATCGAAACATTGTCATTACTCCGAGTGTATTATGTCAAGTACAACTCACGAAAGTTTGAAAGTGAAATTGTCGTCACGTTCAATCGATAAACAGGTTTAGGTAATCCAACATTCAATAATGTATGATTCAATAATATAATGTAAATAGCTACGTTTTGTCAGTTTGTAAGCACGGATCGTCATGGCACGTGTCGGGCGCGCGGGTAGCGCGCGCCGCCTACCGCGCCTTCTCCCCCGAGCGCGTGGACTGCTGGCTCGCCGTGCACGTCGGCCTGGGCCACGTCAATGTAACGCTCGCTGGTGAGCTCTTTCTACAAACTTAAATGGTACTTAGTGAATGTAAATGTTTGCATAAGGGCTTTTGTATATTGCATAATGGTTAAAATCCTTATTTCAAAATCATGTGATGTCATGATTTGGAATTTTTGAATTTCACGACACACATGACTCATATTTAAAATTCCAAGTAATGAAAGTTTATTTCGCTTCTTTGTGCCCTTTTTGAGTTGTTATTGAGTACCTTTAGCTACTATTGACTTCAGCGGTAGTTCTTAAGAGAAATTTTATAAATTGTTTGCCATTTCAGCTTTATCATGGGGCAACACGAGTATAGGAGACCCCGGCGTGGATTACAACGAGCAGTTCCACTGGGAAGAAGCCGGGGCCATTCAGGACTGGTACCGCGCGGGGTTGTCTCGAGGACTGCCCTACCCGGTACTGTCTGTAGCTGAGCACTTCGCCGTCCAGCACGAAGGTTTTGAGTGGGGAGCCAAGTACCGCGCCGCCGGATACACCACATCCACTTTATTATGGTAAAAACTAGTTCTTGTGATCAAGTTCAAGGCGCACCCGGCGAGTTACAATCTGTCGCATTTTTATCAACATTTCTTCAAGGTTTATGAGTACAGGTTTCCTGTGATTTCAGGCCAGGGTTACTCTTATAAAGTATCGGAGGTATTATAATAACAGATATGATATAATAGATGGAACGAATTATAGAACAAGAGTCCCGATAGCTGCTTTATTTGATAGAGTACTCTTTTATTAAAAAGTGTAACAAACTCTTTATAATTTTTTTATTCCAGGGCGGCTCTAGCACTATGGCTCCTTATGAACCTACTGCTAGTGGTAGTCCCACGATACGGTGCATACGCAATGGCGTCAGTCGGTGTGACGCTATGCACAGCGGCTGGCGGCTACTGGGCTTCTTTGCCGCATGTGCCGCTGGTGGTCAGGCTTGACGGAGCTATGCTGTTCTTTTCAATGGGATGGTGTTTCTGGCTCGTGCTTATTGCAGGTATTTGAATATTAAATTAACAAAACAGTTTTCTAAGACGAACTTATTAATGCTCGCCTTTGTTCATGACAAACATTAAGTCAACGAAAAAGGGTTATTTCAGCTTTAGAAAGCCGACGAATTACCCGAAGAATAGAATTCCGGTATGGATACCACTAGCATTAAACTGCCTTCATTGAGTGGTGGAACTGCCTCTACAAACAGTCACGCAGTTCTGAAGACTATGATCAAACGAAAACGAAATGGACTTCATTGCAGAAGAGACTTATTTTTAGCACATTTTAAACTTTCGCGATCTGTAAAGTAAAAGTAAAAATTATTTTATTGACATAAGACAGGTACAGTATTAATTTGAATCCATAGAACTAGTTATGAAACTGTATTTCAGGAGCCAGTGGCTTCTCCCAATGAAATGTGCTGTGCATGGTGAATTATGTCTAGAATATGTAGACATAATTTAAATTGTTCTTAACGAAGTGTGTATTAGTAATGCACACGAGAGATGTAACGCACTCAATACGTCGAGAAACAATAATTTTTTTTTTTTAATTTTTCGGTTCAAATCCCGTCGGAATTGAAAATTTTGATAAGATTTTTCATTTTCAAAAGTCCCGTTATTTCGTTTAAACTAAGACTTATTTTATTTTAAATGAGTTGCTGTCTCTGTGTATTTTATTTTTTGTATCTGATACTCCGTGTGCATTTCAGGGTGCATTTGCGTGGTTGTGGGGCTGCTGATCGCGATGCTGGACCTCATCTGGCCGCATCGCTTCTCAACGGTGCTGGAGGTGGACTACGACACGCCCTACGACAGGCACGTGCTCATCGTGGACAGTCGGCAACGAGCGCGCCCTCAGAACCAGGCATCGCTACCTTCTAGGATACTAAGGTACCCAAACAAAAGATTACATCTATATCTATAATAATAAAGCGGAAGAGTTTTGTTTGTTTGAACGCGCTAATCTGAGGAACTACCAGTCGGATTTGAAAAATTTTCGCTGTTATAGTTAAACTCTTGAGGAAGGTATAGGCTACTTTTCATCATCATCATCTTCTCAATAAACCATCACTACGATGGCAACGCCACGAGGACGCTGCTATTTATATATAATCAGCTGTCATTTTAACAAGACTTTGGAGTGTTTTTGTTAGTCACATGTCATTGAAAGGAGATGACAATAGATTTGTCAGCCATTAGAGCTATAGCAAGCTTTTAAGTCCATTATGAATAACAGGGTTCTACCCGAATACTGAATAGCTTCTTAAATATTTGAGACGTTCTTACTCTTCAGAATCGTATACAAAAATGACAATGTCAATGATGAAAATCACTTAAACAAAGTAGCGTTTCAGTATTTGGGTTTTAGTGTATGAAAAGGAACTTGACATGTAGAAGGTTCCATAGTTTCAAGTGGAAAAGACAAATGAGCCCTTCAGTCAACTCCATAACTGTCACTTCATCTAATACTGACGGCTAGTTTAGGATTCATTTAACAAGGTATTTTGGACAGGAGACTATCATCAAAAACACGGGATACAGAAGGACAAGTGTCAATGTCGGTCGTGAGCGAGAGAGGAAGGGACAACCCAGCATTCCAACATGAACAGAGGAAGCCTAACTCACCGTGGAGGTATCCGCTCTTCAGGAGGCAAATTGATCGGTGAGTTAAAAAACTATCACGAGACAAACCGACATTCGTAACAAACGATTCTAATGCAATGTAAGATGCTTATAGTCTTGATTTTAAAGTTCATTTTATTAAAGAAACTTTTCTTTTACAGAGTGGATTCCGCATCGAGCTTAGGATCGAGTATAAACGGCAACAATCCTGGTATCAAAATGTCTCCTCTACCTTCAAGTCAATCCACCACATCACCAGCTATTCCGCCGCATAGGTAACTAAATTTAGTATTACAAATTGTGGGAAAATGTTCAAATAATGTACTTATAATTGATGTGTCTTTGCAGGATCCGACCGACAATTCCGGCGAAGGAACGAGTGAAAGATATGTGGTGATTATAAAGACAATGTTAGGTCTAAACGCACTGGTAATAAAATCGACCATCGTTTTGTAGGTAACTCCCTTAATTTTCTATGATTTATCTTATAGAAGGGCTGATCTCCTTAGATTTTCAAATCCTTACAAATATTCAGAGAGAATATCTGTAACCCAGGTATTTCGTTTAGTTTTTAAATATGACTTGTAAATATGTACATTTTACCTGATAGTGATAAGTTACCCAGCAGTTTAAATTTTAAATATTGTTTAAAAAAATCCATCCAGTGTTGTACAACATAACAGTATAATAAGATGTATCAATCAGCATACGTTATGAATGAGTATGACAATAATTTATGAATGAGGAATGAAGACAGGAACAAAGATGTTTGTTTCATAAAATTGTGTGTAGTTAAGTGCCTTATTTATCTATTCTTAGATAATTTCATTTTAAAAATCACATTGACTCACAAGTGAATACCCTTGTGCCATGTTACTTGTTATGACGTAAATACAAATTAAATGTTGACTAAAATACTACAAGAATTAGGTACATGTATTACGAGATCGACAGCATAGTCGTATAATTTTAATATGACTATCTAAAATAATTTGTAATTTAATCAGATTATCTACCATACTGACTTTGCTAAGCATCTGTTTAGTGGTAACTTTATAAACGACGAAGGCTTAAAATGCTCAAAAAAATTGTAAAAACTATGGTATAGTGAGAACGATTGGAAAATACAAACGACGTAAACTACATATAATAAAAGTATACGCTTCTATTTGGTATAATCAAGTATTTTTACTAGAATGAAGTCATTTAGATTTACGTTGTAATAATTAAGTTATTTATTTTGTAATGGTTTAATTGTGTGGATCGAATGTTGAATAGTGTTGCCCTGGTTTATGCACAAAATACATCATTTTAGTAATAATGGCTTCAAAGATCATGTTCAATGTTGCGAAGATGTGTTTGCAACAGTGAATATGAAAATAAATATACAATAACGTACATAACGAATGATTGTTGCATGACCGATGTAACATTGGCCTTTGCAAGAGCCTCTGTAGAAGAACTAAGATATAATCAGCTGAGCGGAGTGGAAAGTAAAATATTCTGTTACAAACTTTAGAATTTTATGGAATAGGTAATCTGAAAAAGATGTTCCAGAAAATTGTATCAAGTGAAAAAAGTGGCCTAAGTAATGAAACTTTAAATAGCCCGTAACACTCCATTAGTAAAAGCGGATTCATGAATCCGCTGAATCCGCAAATCAAAGGTAAAACTACCTGCAGGTAGTTTTACCTTTGGATTGGCACTTGCCATTATTTTAACTGAGCCTCGTTTTTTATATCCCATTAAATAATAAAAACAATGAATAAGTACCTACATTACTCGAGGCCAACGTTACATTGGTTAACTGATTTTCGTGTGAAAATAGGTGTAAATGACATAAAATATCAGTGGCGTATTGATAGTGAGAAAATGTGTGCGACTGCTACAAATGTACGAGTATTTATTGTGATTTAGGAAAATACAAATTCAAACTTAGCTGCAGTTTTATTTCCACATCCAAAATACAATTTCAATGTATTACTAAACTTACTTTTCAAATGGGATCATGAATAAACGAAAACACGCCGATTTATAAAAGAAATATTAGTCATATAAATTAAGAATATAGAAAAAAACTTACAAAGTATGAGTCAATCTAGTTTGTCTGATCCTTGACTAGATGTTCTAAATTCAGTTGACAGAGGAAGGCATTCCAGTTGACGTAGCCTTCTTGGATTAGAGACTCGGCCTCAGACCACAGTTTGCACTAAAAATAATGAACCATGGGCATCATTGCTTGAACACTGGACCCGCTTCGTCCAACAGAGATGACACATATGTCATATGAAAGCTCTTGGAGTGTACTTTATTTCATTATATTACAGCTAAGTTCAAATCGAGTGCAAACATGGTGTTTTGGTGCAAAAATGGCGCGATAATGGTGGTTTCTTTGAACGAAACTAGAAAGCTAAAACTTGGTAGGTAGCTTTCTTTTCTAGTAAAACCACCCACTAAGGCATTTTATTTTCGAATTTCAACCCCTAATGGGGTAAAAGTAGTGAAAACGTTTGTATGAAACTTTTGAACCCGTAGTATGATTTGCTTGAAACTCGGTTCGTATACTCGAAATGCAAAATAAATGGACACGTATTTCAGGATTATTCAAAACAACCCTTAAAAAGGAGTGAAATGGGGTGTCAAAGTTTTTATAGGTACTTTTTAATAGGTAGTGTGATTTGCTTGAATCTGGGTTTGAATACTATTGATGACAAATAAATGAACACATATTTCAGGACTTTTCGAAACAACCATTAAAAAGGGGCGAAATGGGGTGTCGAAGTTTGTGTTGGAACTTTTTAAGGACAGGGCAGGCAAGTACCGGCGTAATTTACATACACTACGCCACTGGCTACCCGGCACTGGCTACCCGGTCCTTTGGTCCATTTTCGTAACTATTTTTTACAACCAGTTACGAAAGATTTTTTTTTACTGATTCTTAACTGGTTATTAAAAAGGAATATTAATTCCATGTACAGTCAGCGTCATCAATCGGTATCCCCCTATTGATTTTAACAAGGACCCTTTTCATTTCAACTTTGGATTTCAGTCGGATTTGCTAGTATAGGAACTCGAGCGAAATTAGATATCCATAAGTATACTAGCAAATCCGACTGAAATCCAAAGTTGAAATGAAAAGGGTCCTTGTTAAAATCAATAGGGGGATACCGATTGATGACGCTGACTGTACGTAACCATGTTTCATAGCCAGCTACGATTTTTTTTCATGTTTTGGTAACCAGTGAAGAAAATGGAAGGTTTTTTTTTTTCATTTTTCGTAACTAGCTACGAAAGTGGAAGCTTGTTTTCTTCTTTTTATAACATTTAGGAAATACATGAATTTATAAATACTTTTCAAATTAAAAAACTAAACTAACGACACGAATACGATTAAGTAATAAAAGCAGTAGGTGCTGGCTTTAAACTGACCCAGAATTAGCGGTGTAGGTATATCTTCTTTCAATCTGTTGTCTAGCTGTAAGTTTTCCTAAAATTGAAAAAATAAAATAAAATAAATAATGTACTACTTCCAGATAAATAATAGGCATTGGCTAATTTCGTGTTTTCCGAATAATGGCTGATTATGCGATTGTTTCTGATGTTTTCCGATACCCATTATTTATCTGTAAGTACTGTATAAAGTTTACTGATGATTGATAGCAGATGTCAAATTGACAGATTATGTCAAAATGAGAATATGTAATTTTGAGACATTATAATTATTATTATTTTATTATCGGCCATATCTCAAATACTACTCATCCTAGACTCTTCTTTCTAAACTCAGTTGAAAGCTATAGCCAAGATCTATATTGACAGCTGTCAAACTTCAAACGGCCATATCTCGGAAACTACTCGTCCTAGGCTCTCCGTTCTTAGTTCTAATGAAAGCTATTCAAGAGATCTACATTTTCAATGACAGCTGTTAAAATTACAAAACCAAAACATGAAAAAAAAAAAACGTAGCTGATGGTTAACCAAACATGATTACGTACATGGAATAAATATTTATTTTTAATAACCAGTTCAGAATCAGTGAAAAAAAAATCTTCTTTCGCAACTGGTTATGAAAAATAGTTACGAAAATGGACCAAAAGACCGGGTAACCAGTGCCGGGTAGCCGGTGGCGAAGTGTATGCAAATTACGCCGGTACTTGCCTGCCCTGTCCTTAAAAAGTTCCAACACAAACTTCGACACACCATTTCACCCCTTTTTAAGGCTTGTTTCGAAAAGTCCTGCAACACAATGTCCGTTTATTTTGAATTTATAATAAACAAACCGAGTCTCAAGCCAATCGCACCGCCCTTTAAAAAGTTTCAATATAAACTCTGACACCCCATTTTACCCCTTTTTAAGGGTTGTTTCGAATAATCCTGAAATACGTGTCCATTTATTTTGCATTTTGAGTATGCGAACCGAGTTTCAAGCAAATCATACTACGCGTTAAAAAGTTTCATACAAACGTTTTCAATACTTTTCACCCCTTTAGGGGTTGAAATTCGAAAATAAAATGCCTTAGTAGGTGGTTTTACTAGAAAAGAAAGCTACCGTCCAAGTTTCAGCTTTCTAGTTTCGTTCAAAGAAACCACCATTATCGCGCCATTTTTGCACCAAAACACCATGTTCGCGCTCGATTTGAACTTAGCTGTAATAGAATGAAATAAAGTACACTCCAAGAGCTTTCATATGACATATGTTTCATCTCTGTTGGACAGGGGGGCCCAAAATGTCGCAACGTTCTTTACACATCAATAAAATGTAAATAAAAGTAAGTAAGTTCGTATGAGTAAGTGGCCAAAATGTAAATTAACGTTTGGAAATACCTATGAAAACAACTGTTAGGTAGGTCCATAGATCTTAGTAGAAATTCTCTCAGGTCTTCTGAATACATTAAGATTCTTTGATAATAGACATCTATAGGGTGAGGTGGTCTGGTCATAGGAAAGTCCGAACAAACAATAAGTAACATGTCTATTTTCCGAACACTAACAGTTTTGTTCGCGACGTTTTCATTCACAGAATCTTGTTGAAAATGTCTAGATAGTAGGTAGATAAATAAATGTTGGACATTTACACATCATCATGTAGCCCCAAAGAAAGCAGAGCTCGTTTTATGGGAACCACATGCTATCGCTAGATAAAGTTAATAGAGACAATACCGTACTAAATATACAGGGTGTGGCAAATTTTTGGGCAGTTCAGGGTAGCTACCTTTTCTCTTGTAGTTAGAAAGTTTTGTTTTTAGGAAACTATTGTTTTATTTTGAAGAAAAAAAAAATGAATTTTTAGATTTTTGAAAAAATGTAGGTACCTACCTACAGTTCCCAAAAATTTGCCACACCCTGTATATTTTTTATTATAGTTACAATAATTTCTAGTATTCTGAGCACAAAATCTTACCTCTATATCTTTGACGGGCGGTGCGTGTCTCACCACCTTCAGATAGTCAGCCTCGGTCAGGTTTAACACTGGACGTGTTTGGAAGTCCAAGAACGACATCAAGTCTTCGTATAGGATGTTACAGTTCTCATCTTTCTTTATCCTGCAAAATCATAGAGACACAAGTTATTTAGTGAAACATAATCAGGTGAAGAAAAAACCACTCTGTAACCAGTTATTTTAGGGTCTCGGCTCGGATACTTGCATTTATAAAACATAGCAGTATTTTCAATTGGGACCTTACTGTCCTAAATCGTAATTTTGTAAGATAGGCGATGTCCAAATGATGCGAAAAAGATGAGAGTAACATGCTAGCGAAACTGCTAGTGAAAATTATTCTGTCATAATTCTTAATTTTCTACGTTGATAATAATGCACAGCAAATATCTCCTGATCTCGAAAACCCTGCGTTAGATAGGAAGATTGAGTACCTATCATAATGGTATCAATGAAAACTATTCTGAAATATGTATAAACTAGCTTCCGCCCGCGGCTTCGCTGGCATGGTACCCGGATAAAAAGTAGCCTATGTCCTATTCCCGGTCTTTATCTATTCTATATTTTAAACAGTCAAATTGATTCAGTGATTGTCGAGTTATAGAGGAAAAACATACATACATCCATCCATCCATCCATCCATCCATCGATCCAAAGATCCAAACTTTCACATTCATAATATTAGTAGTAGTAGGATTAACAGGATAGTACGATACTATATTAAGTTATAGAGTTAGAATAGCTTATGAAAAACTCACACACTGAGCATACAGTCCATGAGATCAGGGTTGATGGGCAGTCGGTGAGCCCGCAGTATCTGCCTCATTCTCTCGACAGGTAGCACCCCTGAGCCCGCCTCATCAGCGTGCGATATCCCTTCGCGAAGGCGGGCCCGGTCGTCCCATAGCCCACGCGTCACTTCTGTAAATACTAAAGACCTGGTGACGAAGAATACTGAATTAAAAATTATTTGCTTAGAAAATGCGGTTAGGCGAATAAATGTACATCATCATCATCATCATTGGCAGCTCAAATAATAGCCCACTGCTGGGTATAAGCCTCCTCCCTCAAACGCCATTCTAGTCGACCCTGTGCCGTTCTCATCCATGTCTTTCTCTCTATGGCCTCAATATCGTCCACCCACCTGGCTGATAAATAATGTACAGGTTAGAAGAAATTAGTCAATGTTTGAACACATATGTTCAACACTATGCGCGCGCTAGCCGTTGTTAACCATAGTTTTACCACAAGCAAGTGACCTTCATTTTTTTTTTTTGTCATTATACTTAATTACCAAAAGCAAAAAACCGTTGCTTCATTAGGTATATCCAAACACTTTTAGGATAAGCATGAAGATTGTGAATATTGTTTAACTTAATATTGTCCCCATTCATATTCAACTGTCAATTTTGTAGGGCTTAATGTTGGCTTTAAGAGAATGTTTTTCTCTCGTCACACTTACGTCAATGAAAAATGATGGCATGGGCGTAGCTATTAGCTTTGTTATGGGGAGGGTCCAATGGTTCCAAAATACAAAGATTGACTAGGTTTCCCCCGAACCTAATGGGCTAAGGGGTGGTCCGAACCCCCTAAAGCCCCCCTTATATACACCCATGAGTGATGGCAACAGATTCACCGGACGGTTGAGCTCCAGGGAGCCTATAAGTCCATTATGAGTGGCAGGGTATCTAAATATAAGTCTAGAGTTTCACCATCTCCAGATTACTTTTTGATCGGTTACTTCTTGTATAACGTTACTTGGCAAGATAAAGTGACCAATAAACTCCTTCAAATGAATTGCTTCTCAGCGATGATGAAAGCACAGAATAATCATGAAAGCACGATGGTCATTTTAACTGACATCTAATTACTTATCTTAGTTTGGGCCTTACTCAGAGATGGTGAACTTTAATCCTTTTTACAAGCCCATGACGAGATGAGACAGTAGAGGATCTACGAAGAATAATTCCCGTAATAGCATGACTGTTCTAGGTATTGATATTGTGACTACGAAATAATAGAAAAGACTGTAGAATGTAGTGACTAGTGTCGTTATATTTTATCGCCACTGCACGGGAATTAAGATTTCACAAAAATAAGTGTTTATAGAAATACGAATAGAAACATCAACATTGCCATTTTGCATTCAAATGCATCTAATATTTCCCAATTCTTCCTTGATGAATACTTGACACAAAGCTACGGGTCAGGTTTTGTTTCTTTACAGTTTATGAATTCACGATTTTGTACGATTGTACCTAGAATAAGGTAAAACATTGAATACCATGTGATTGTTAGGGTTCCGTACCTTAAAAGGTAAAAAAAGGAACCCTTATAAGATCACTTTCTTGTCCGTCTGTCTGTCTGTCTGTCTGTCCGTCTGTCTGTCCGTGTGTCACCATCGATTATCTCAGGAACGGGTAGAGCTAGCAAGCTGAAATTTATACCATATGCTAAGATCTATAGTCCCTATTGTGAGTATAAAAATCAAGGTCCTGAGTCAACACTATAAAAAGATATAGGCAAATTTAGGTTTTCGTGAAAACTTGTGAGTACCAAAACTTACCTTAATTATCAACTTTTTTTATTTTTCGGAATTTTTCCTTTACTTGTGCTGGAAGACCTTGCTTGTAACCAAAATTGACAATTCTAGGTCAACCGGAAGTACCCTAGAGGTTTTGGGTCGAAAACCTAAATGGTAGTTCCCGTTGACCTAGAATCACGAAATTTGGCAAAAAGCAAGGTCTTATAGCACAAATAAAGGAAAAATTCCAAAAAGTTAAAAAAGTAGAAAATTAAAGGGTCCTCCGAGTTGTATGGGCGCTCATACAATTAAGCGGACTAGCTTAATTGGCACCATGGCTAGGTACGGAACCCTCGGCGTACGAGTTCGACTCGCACTTGACCGGTTTTTTTTTTTTTAAAGAAACGTGCCTGATCATCTCTCGTCTAGGGCTCTTCTCGTGTCCAGGATCTCCTCTGAAATGTCTGATGATTGTCAGAAACTCGTGTTCCGTCATTTTCTCGCACATGACTTCTTTCAATGCTTGTCTGTAATGGGGAAAAACTCATTTTGTACCTTTTAAACCCAAATGAAGCTCAAGAAAGTTACAAATAAAGATCTTACTTGAAACACCTAACACCCATAAGTTCTCTTTTGTCGGGTAACGCAGCATCCATGTACTTAGCTACAAAGTTTTTGTAACCGTTTTCCTGTGTGACTAGAGTGCGTCGAATTTTGTCCATTATAAGAGCTATATTCGCCATTGGGTACTGTAATAAAATGTTTCTTGATATTGTCAGTTTAAGGAGAATAAAATAAAAGATTCAAGGGTCTATAATAGCGCCCTTCATAACTGGAATTTAATAAGATTCTGTTGGAATCTGTAACAATGATTCCATTATAATATCACACCATCCAGATTGAAACAGATATTTACGGACCGCCTTTCGTCTTTCAGCTGAAAATGTTGGGCTACATAACCGTCATCGTATTCTTGCTCTTATACCACTTTGTGAATAATTGTGGTCGTCCACTCCGTATATCCAACAAGGTTATTATAACTGTAATCTATGACTCTATGAGACTAATCCCGTCCTAAAAACCATACATTTTCCGATAACCTTAATTTCTTACCTCAGAAGAGTGCATTTCCATGTAGCGTAAAGCATACTCATCAGCTGCGACGAGCCTGAAGCAGTGCTTGTTGATAACTAGCTCGTTGCCGACCCACATATCTTTGTCGGTGTAAGATGGGGGCTCTTTGGGCACAAAGTAATTTACGTCGGGAAGATACATTTTTTCCCGACGGAAGAACTTTCCACCCTGAAAAACACGAGGATTTGTGGGCTAGATTTGTTTGACGATTTCTTGTGCATTCACACACATTGACCGTTAGACCTTTTCCTAAGAATGACCCGTGGTATGACGGCGTAAGCAACAGTATTTTATGAATGAACTACAAATAAACCATTGAACAGAACGCCCTGATGCCAAAAATCCGTGATATTGTTTTTAGTAGGTGAAAGTCAACAAAACAGTGTTGGTAGCTATCTTGTTCTGCACTCCAACGTCAATTTTTTGCAACATTATATTTTTTTTCTAACGTGTGAACTCTCTCTATAATTATGGCGTTTAAACCAATCCAAGGTACTAGAAACATTATTAGTAAATATCGGTAGTTAGAGACTGTAGATCTACCACACCAATTTTTGAACGACAAACATCACATATTTACCTTGAACCCAGAATTACGTTCACCCAACTCAAAGATGCCAATCGTATCGTCACATAGAAAATATTTGATGATGAAGTACCGTCCGGCATCTTCAGGATTGTCGTTGATAAGTCTGGCCGCAAACCGAAGCACGTGGGAATCAAAGCCAACCCTGAAATTATTTAATTTCCCCATACGTTGATTGCTCGTGAATTCTGTGGGAATTACCGATAAACGTAAACCAACCTGTCTTTATTTAGGAATTTGATGAAATCCCGATGGGGTGGTTTAGGTTCGACTGTGCGGCAGTTTTCAGCCGAATCATCGTAGGAACCATATCCGTTCCATGGTGGAAGTTGTCTGGTGGCCACTCCGGCGCTCACACATTCCGCGCCTTCCTGGTTCGGCAGCGGAAGAGGTGTGAAGGCGTCTAAAAGAGCAACAAACCTTTGTTAACGGTGTAGTCTTTTACATTATCTATGTTTTACAAACTTTTCGCTACGTACCCATAGAAAATTATAATCTTATAAACTCATAATCACTTACCAAAATTAGAATTCTAGAAGTGCAATATGAAGAACGAATTCAGGGAAAGCTTTAAAAATTTGATTTAGACACGAAACCTCAACCAACCTCACCATGGCCGTGGAAAACCACCTTTTGGTTACGAAAAGTAACGAATAGCAGTAAAATATCTTACCGAAACCATAGGTGACCCTATAATACTCCTTGGTGAAGGGATCGCAGTCAGTCAGGACCACTTTACGTCCGTAAACGTTGATGACCGCTCCGATACTTAGGTCTGCTGGGCTGTAAGAGGGGAGCTTTGGTCCACCAGTCATTTCAACTTTGGATGGGATTTTCTACAAGACAAAGAGCAAAATAGAAGCGACAATTTACACACAGTTTCGACTTCAATAGCATTTAGTCATTTGGATGAATTTTAAACTGAAATAAGTTACTTAGTTGCAGAATTAGGTACTAAACTGACGAGCGTGAATGGATGAATGTGATAAGAGTAAAAGAAGCTGTAGGTAGATAAAATATAGGAGAAAATAAAAATCTGTGATCAACGCCTGGGCAAATATACTGAATAGCTAATAAACTATATTTAATTTTGATCAACACTTACTCGGGGCAAGCGCATTCTCCTCAAAAACATGGGCCCAGCTTCCATGCCAAAGTTGGCTGGCATTGTCTCCTTGATTTCAATGGTATCGTCCCCTAAGAAGTAATGGATCTCCATGTTATGCAGAATTCCGAAATCAGAGTCACGATCGTCCCAGTAACCGTAAAACCTATAAAATTTGTTTTAAGAAGACACAATGACTTACATAACTTCAGGACTACCAAATACTGGTTGAAAGGCATACCGTAAAACTTGCCGATCGAAATCCAGGAATTGCTTGAAAGGTCTATGTTTTGGAGGTTTTTTTCCACTTGGAGCTCTCTGAAATATTACAACACTATCTATAATTACCATAAACGATACACAGATATTTCAGAAATATCAGGCGAGGTCCTGCTCCGTAGGTATTCAATATCTTAGTCAAATTAATGTTTATTCAGACAGTTGGTTCCAACTAGCATAAGTGGATGCAGTTTAGATGCCATTGTTTCTTTACCTCGGGAGCATCAGGCCAGTTGATGGGATCTGGCACGTTGATGCCGAGACGATTGAGAAATACTCGAGTAAAGTTGTCGCAGTTTACAATCTGCCAACAAATAAAAACACCAATAACTTTACAGAATCTGTAACATTTTCATAACAACATAAAAACCAAAGTTTCTACGTCTGTAGGTACCTAAGGAGTTTTTTTTTTTTTACCTTGAACACTTTTCCGTAGAATGTAACATCACGTCCAATGTTCAAATCTAGAACATCGTAGTACAAGTCGTAGCTAAACGGCAGGCGAATCCTTTGACGCGCAATCATAGTTCCTAAATAAGTGCAATAGTTTATTAAAATTTCGAAACATAAGAGAAAAGTCGATAAAGTTTTAGGTACCAACCTACCTACTTACGTAGGTACCTAAATCTGATTATTAGTATAGGTAGGTACAATAGGTATCACCTGTAGGTACCTACCTATAATAAACTCCTCAGTACAAACACTCCGTACCTAGGTACTCCTGCTTCCTTCAAGACAAGACATCAAGTCATCAGAGTTTGGTACTAGGTAGGTACCTAACTAGGTGGGTATGCATAATTTTTATCCAAAGTACATAAACTACAATTAATTCATACAAAATAATTTGATTACTAATCTTCTTCTTTCGTATGAGCAAGTGGTCAACTCTGGTGACGAAGTTTTTAGGCCGCCTAAAGGCCTCCGTCATGGCTTGTCCGTCATCACTAGGTAATATAATAATAAATAACAACACAAGTACCTAGTGTCAAAATGCTTTATCAATCGTTTTCTATCGCATCTATGTTACAGACTTATTAGAATTTGTGGAATAGGTACTCAAGTCAAGTAAATACTTATATCTAAGACAGTGTTCCGCATAGATCGCAAAGGGTGTGCCGCGGCACACTGGTGTACCGTGGTCATTAGTTGGTGCGCCACGAAAAATAAGGATAGGTACCTATCTCAACTAAGCTACTCCAAAGGAACGCATATTATGCTCATCTAAACAAGCTCATGTTTTGCATTAAAAAAATTGATTTTTCATTTACGGTGTAGGTACCTACCTCCAAAATTTTCCGATTTCCTAGATGAACCTACCTTGAACACAAAAAGTTTGTGGAACACTGATCTAAGACAAAAAATGTGATCTTACCCTGCAATAGCCCGCTGTTCTCAGTTCGCGGCTCCATGACCTTAATCGTACCATCTTCGAGAAAAAACAGTATGTCCACCTTCCTCAAAACGGAAGAAGCAGAACGCATCTCATGTAAAGACTGCTGGAAATAGGCTTTGAACCGAAGAATCTAAAACCAAAAGTATTTAAGTAAGCTAAATTTCAAAGATCCTATTCATAATTAGTGTCATCCATCATCATCATCATCTTCCTGCACCTCTGCCGTAGATATTCCCTAACTCAGTTGACATCAATTTGTGGGCACTAGGTAGATACCTATGCATTACATTACATTGCTGTTTAGACGTAACACGGTAATCACCATCATTTTAGGAACACAACAATTTTATAAGTAGGTACAAAATATTCCTATCTCATAATATCTGTTATTTATTTTTAACATTTCAGTAGGTTTAAGTAAGCATTAATTAATTAAACATGGGTCAGTCATTAATAAATCAATGGATGATCCTGCTCACATTTTTATCAAACATAATCCATGTAGGTAAGTCTGGAGCTTGCTTTCGGCAGTAGAGTGATGGTACTCGATTTCCTGACTCGGCTTTATCAACCAGCATATTAGTCCCTTCGATGCTAGTAAACACCGGACGGATGCCGAAGTTTTTCTTTCCTATCTGAAAGAGGGTACTAAGTATGTAGGTATATGTAATAGGTACACTTACCTACATGTGTAGGTACCTTTGTTCGTATGAGCTAGTAGCTAACTCCAATGTGGTGACGGAGTTTTTAGGCCGCCTCCGCCATGGCTTAACGACTTTAAAGCCGGGACCTCCGCTCCGCTCCGAAGCACGGTAGCGCTCAGCTGTTAATGCCACTTGCGGTCAACCAGTTCAACCACCCAATTTGTGACCGCTCAGAGGGTCTTACTTAAGAAAGATGTTTAAAGTTGAACACTGGTTAAACAAAATCCTATCTTTATTTGTGGATAGTGACGAATAGAGACAGGACCAAAGACCTTTTGGACAGGACCTTAGGGGTCTTACTGGAAGATGTTTAAAATTGAACACTGGCTAAACAACGTCTTGTCTTTATTTGTGGATAGTGAAGAATAGAGGCAGGACGTTGTTTAACCAGTGTTCAACTTTAAACAGCTTTAAAAGGGGGAGAATGTTGAAAAAACTCATCATGTAGGTACAGTATATACTTACTTAGGTACCTATCCTAATAGAAAGCCAATAATAGGTACCATTACCAAAGACTTTATTAAGTACCTACCTAGTAGGTTTAAAGCTCATGATAAAAGGGTGAAGACGTGACTTACCAAAGGGTTAGACCCATACCCAGGCAGAAGAGGTAATCTTGGGTTGCGTACAGACATATTAGAAATAATTTATTGTAAAAACGCTAGTAAGTAAGTAAGTTAAAAAAAAAGTAAGTTAAAACGCTAGTAAAAGTTAAATAAGTAATGGACAAAATAAACAAATATTTCAGTTTTAGCTGTTGCTTAGCAACAACAACAAGGTTGTCCAATTTATATTCAGCAATCTCATAACAATCTATAGTCGTATTGCTCATTATACGGACTAAAATTGAAGGAAAAAATGTAATTTTTCCTTCAATTTTGATTAGTTTTGATACGTTTTATGTCAAAATTGAAGGAAAAATGACATTTTTTCCTTCACTTTTAGTCCGTATAATGAGCAATACGACTATAGTTTAGGAAATACTTAATTGTGTTTGTCGCGACGAGGTCGCGATTCATATTTTGATCAAGATACAACCTGAAATCACAGAGAAATCCTGACAAGTTCCTGCAAATTGCAAAACACGCAAAAAAAATTGAATTTCGCGGGCTACCGGCGGCATAAGCCCGCGAAATCTAGTTCAGAATACTATACTCCTAGTTCCAATAATCAATCAAAACAACAATCCATCACTGTTACTGTCTTGTCAAAAGTAACGTCACTGTCAACACATGAGACAGAGACAGATGGATGGCGCCGCTGACGGCCGCTGTCGAAATGCAAGTGAAGTTTTGATTTTTGTTTTGGATCCATTTATTCGATGCTGAAAATAAAGTGTTTTTCACTCAAACAAATAGGCTTTGAATAGGTTTATCTACATATTAAATAGAAAAAACATTATTTTAATATATAACCACAAAGAAACCGTATAAAATGATTGAAATTAAAAACAAAATAAGCGCTTTCTTCATATTTAACTCAAGTTTTGGCCCAAGGGAGGGCGATGTAAGTACACTAGATAATTTAGACTATTTTCTGATACCAAACAGACTAACAACATATTACGAATGTTTCTTTCAGGAACTAAACAGAATATTATTTTACCACCCCAATAATATAGGTCCAGATGCTCGCAAAATGCAAGTTGGGCTGTGTGAAGCTGTAGTCAAGTTTATGACGTATGTACCTTCTATTATCTAAACATAGAAAGAAACTACACACTCCCTATGTTATTGATCATCCTATACCTTGCTTCAGAACATTTTCTTCAGAGCCCTGTGAAGCTCTACAAACACAGACGAAGCGATACATATTTTATCAACCTGAGAAAGGCTACTGGATGGTTCTGGTAAGTTGTTCTGTTCACTGATATTAAATATTGAATACTAGCAATAATTACTGTAAACATTATTATTCTTACAGGTTGTCAGAATTCCATATACAACCAAAACAGTTGGGGAGAATCAAAGTCTAGATATTGTAAGTGTTTTTTGTCTTGCTTAATCTATGTATATAAAACAATAAGCATTTTTCTGTATGGGAACTTTTTAATGGGTGGTGTGATTTGTCTGAAACTCGATTGGAATACTATGTGAATGTAAAATAACCAGCGGTTTAGGTAGGTAGATACACCACGCGAGTATGGTAGTTCGCTCTATTTTAAATTGCTTCATCAACTTTAATCCAAACTTGTCTAAAGCAAGTTAATTGTTGTGTTTGCAGATACATCCTTCAGTAATGTTTGAGTTGTTACAATCAGCATACAAGATGTTCCACATGTTTAGAGGCCCATTCAAAGACATTTCCACTGAAGAGATATACTCAAAGTGTGAGCAGTTCTTCACACCCGTAAGTATGCCTCAACTAAAAATGACTAAATCTTTACTTCTCCCTTAGCTTATGTGTGATAATTTTCAGTTTCTACAATCAAAAAACTTCACCAATGATATCTCAGATGTTGTCCAAGGAATCAACTACTTGCCATTGGATAAGAATTCATTCTTCAAGGTCCTATGTTTCATTGATTTGCTAGAAGTCAGCTATCCAGATTTCAAATGTGTATCTTTTGTATACAATGAACAACTTATTTGGTAAGTTTTACCCTTTATTTTTCTGTCCTTAATTTTGCAAAATGAGGCAATAATATAAATAAATAAGAATCAGACTTAGATGAGGCTAGTAAAAGAGACTAGAGAATGACACTACAAATATGTAGAAGCTACTGAAGACTGCATTCACGGATGGCTTCTATTGTTTGGCATCTTCATCCATTAGTAACACAGACAACAACACAGACCAATATATTAATGTTTAGAATGTTATTGATTAAGAAACATTTGTAATATCATATTTTAATTTAGTTTTTCTTGAACATTGCTATCACAACTCATGCTTACTGTTGCGTACAGTTATATGTATCTTCAACTTCTTACAGGAATAACTTATCAACAAGTGATATGCTTACATTATATCAATACCTAGTACAGACATTACTACCTAAACAACTGGAGAAGGAAATCCAAGGAGGGGCAGTGGCTGCAGCCCAGAGACACGGTCGGTACATAAGCCCGCCTGAAGGCATCAGAACCAAGGAGGACCTAAATAGAGTATTGAAAGTACACTTAAAACTAGAAGATGAACCTGAAATGAAGGAGTATTATCTGATTGTGTATAGGACTTTGAGTGCTACTGTTTGTTTTACTGTGGATGGTAAGTTTCTGTGAAAATCCTACTAATATTATAAATGCGAAAGTTTGTGAGGATGTATTGATGTTTGTTACTCTTTAACGCAAAACCCACTAAACGAATTTTTATGAAACTTGGGCATAGGGTACTCTTTATCCGGGTAGGTACAGTCAGCGTCATCAATCGGTATCCCCCTATTGACTTTAACAAGGACCCTTTTCATTTCAACTTTGGATTTCAGTCGGATTTGCTAGTATACTTATGGATATCTAATTTCGCTCGACTTCCTATACTAGCAAATCCGACTGAAATCCAAAGTTGAAATGAAAAGGGTCCTTGTTAAAATCAATAGGGGGATACCGATTGATGACGCTGACTGTACCACGCGAGAGAAACCGCGGGCGGAAGCACATTACTAAAAGGCATTCTCTTATTTCCAGCAAAAAAAACTTTAGAGCTGGAAACACTAAAGGCCCTAGATGCTGTCATGGGGCCCCAGCTCTCAACCATAGCCTCATCCATCAGTGAACAGTGCACTGTCCATGCACTGCAGAATGCACAGCTGGCTAATTCTGAACACAAATTCATCTACTTCAATAGACTCAACTTGGCTATCAAAACTTCCGTGAGTAGACTTCTTATGTGAAAATGTTAACAGGCCCACCTGTATTCCTACTTTAATGTAGACATTAATCCAGATTTTAATGAATGTACTATGTAGGTACTGTTTTTATTATTTTTACTGGGCAATATTTTTCTCAGAAGCTCAATTGTTTAGTTTAGACTATTCAGCATGATTTTGAATAGGCTGAGGTTGAATCTCTCTAAAACATTAAAAGATTTCTTACTATGTTATTTTGAATAGGCAGTTTTTGTAAAATTTTAATCTAATAGTAACCTGGTCTGTTTTAGCCTCCAATAAACCGGCTACTTCCTTCAACTGCTATAAAGCCTGAAGTTTTGAGTATAGTTGCTGAAATGCATCAAGACAAGAAGAGGTACAATAATTCTTACATGTTGTAAAGTGCCTTACTTCTTCAATTGTTATTTAAAATAAAATAAAAAAATCCCTTGGTTTTCTTATAGTCTTGGAAACTATGGCGAAATTATAATTAAGACTCCAGATGAATATTGGATTACAGGGAAAACATCAAATGAAAGGGAGTTTTATGTTATTATTCAAGAAAAAAACGCAAATCTAAAGGAAATCTCAGGTAAGTTTTTATTATGAACAAAGAATATTTTATGTGATCCTATTGGACCTTGATGTCATATTTTTATCTTTGCAGATGAAGTAAAAAGAATAAGTGAAGCACAAATGAAAGGAATATTTTTTTATCCCATTTAGATATAGACAAAATAATCATGTTATAAACTTGCAATGTAAATAATAATTTTAAATTAAATGGTTTAAAGTTTTAACATGTTTATATATTTCAAATGTAACATACCATAAAGTATCATAGTAACTATATATTTTTATGTACTAATTCTTACAATAACTTATTTACAATACCTATCTAGTCGCGCGATACTTTTTCCTCTTTATCAAACTTTTTCCTATAAATTTTCATAACAAGTTCTTTGTTTTCGTAACCCCATGCTATAAGGACACTAGCGAAGCAAAAAGCTCCTATAGCTATATGCAGCAATATTGATTCATTTGCTATTTTATACTCTGAAATTTTACATGCACCACCAGCAACAAATAGAGTCAATAAAAACATTTTGCCAACTAAAAGCCCTTCTAAAGGTTTATACCCAGTATCTTTATATTTATCCCTTATGAAATGTATACTATGCGTAATTCTTGCAAACATATTTATACAATTTGATATAATAAAACCTACTGGTCCAAACACATATGTAAGGGCATAGGACAAAAACAGGAAACTTACAGAAAAGAATACCATCAAGTAATTATAACTATTCAACTGTGCACTAGTCATGGTAGCAAATGTGTAGCATTCGGTCACTCCATTGATGGCCAGTAACACTATTGCCAAACAATGGCTTTTGAGCAACTGCACCGGCAGACCACTTGCAATAAAAGCTTCTCCACCATACAATAATAGCAAGGTGCGTGCATAACTTTGCCCAAACACCAAAACTATCAATCCTATGGAACTAACAGTTTTGCAGACCTGTGAAAGTACAGTGCATGACTCTTGAATTTTATTCTGATCTTGTTTGTGAAGGGGCAGCTCTCTGCTCACCATCTGTGTAAAGTAGAAGTAACTACTGTCTTCGATTGGCCTAAAAACAAATCGAGCAGCCAAGCTCCCTAGATTGTTCACTACATCATAAGTTGCCTGTTCTTTGAAAGTCAAAACGGGGCTTACAGACATTACATATTTCTCTCCTTCAGTAAGGAGTTGTTTGACCACACCTTGCTTGGCAAAACTTACAGTGAGTGTGCTCAACTTTTTGTTAAATGTTGAATTCAATGACCCTGAATATTTGGGAAAGAAATCTCTAATTGAAGTGAAATTAAAATCATCCATATGGGTATATAATTTCTGCAAAACAAGGTTTGGTAAAATTTTACTTTTCAGTGCTCCCTTAGCATACAAAGGTTTATTTTTAATATACCAATAGAAAAATATGTAGTAAGCTAAAACTATAGTTCCTATACTGACGACTTGTGCTACAGAAAATGCAATAAGAGCAATAGACCTATCATAAATAATAATGGATAGAAAGACTACAGTCCTTACAAATATGTGTAATGTGTCTAAAGCCACTTTTAGTTTTACAAAGCAAAATAGTTGAGCTACAAGTGCCATATTTGCAGAACACAGTTCCAGAACACAAGAGAAGGCCACACTCCAGCACCCAAATGTATATTGGAATGCATGCTCTGGGTGACCAAGTGGCAGCCAGTTCAACCAAATATACACAAAGATTATTGATAAGATGCAGCTGATTGGAACTGAAATCCAAATCTGATTGATAAGGTGGTTCCAGCTAAACTCATCTTTCTGACCTATACAGGCTCTGTTGAATGGCTCTCTGCTCAAGAATAAAATGGTGCTCTCCAGCAATAGCAACCTGACATTCATAATACCAAGAACTTCATGGCCAACATTCCTGATAACCCAAGCATTTATCACAAAGGTTATGCATCGAAACAGTATTTGGAATACAATATTGAAAGATGCATTCTCAAGACTACTCATCAGTAGATTTCGTCCCATGTTGAATAAATTTGTAGGATTTCCTTACTTAAACACTAATGGCATTTGATTCACTTCCGTTTGACTGTATGGTCCTCTTCACAACATAGATCTTCTTGTTTGATAGACATATAGCAAACCAGTGATCATCATAGGTTATTGAAATTTTCTTAAACTGTTCATTTGGGCCAAACGCCAATGGGTCAACTCTGTAAATAAAATAAAATAAATGTTAAAACATTGCATACTTAATCCGTGATGACTACAACTTCAGGCTTAACAGTGTTAAGGCGTAGTATTATTACGTATTATTATTTTCTATTCTATGGTTAAGGATAGGTGAAGTGAAGGTAGACCTTGGATATTAATGGTCTGTGCCTTGGTGATGCCTGGTCGTATTGTATGAAACTACCAATATAATAGTACTTTATAGCACCGTAAAATCTATTTTTAGATTTAAAACTACAGCTCACTTATTGGATAATGTGATGAGATCAGTTATTATCGTCGCAACACGTTCGTCGTTTTCTAATTCACCACCAGATTCGAGGACTGCACCGTCCTCTGTAAGAACCAAGTAGCCAATCTGATCTGGTATTTTTTCCATTATAACTGCAAAATAGAATAGTATTAGTTTGAATTGTAAATACAAATCATTTACCGTACAACACAAAGCTCAATGAAATGAAAATGACGAAATGAAATTTACCTGGCTGGCTCACAAACAACTCATTTTATTTTGAATGACGTGAGTGACACTGACAGTGACAGAACTTGGGGCACTGACTGCACAGATTAGGTAGAGATACTACGTACTGACTGAATCTATTTTCGATAGACTCTCTGGCGTCCATAGAGAAATAAATGTTTTTCATTCCATTCGTTCAATTTATTGTCAGGCTTTTTGGCGGGAATTTGAGAAGTCGTGTTTCGTTTTTGTTTTATTTTCCAAAACTTGTGTTTCTTCGAATGTTAATGTGTAATAATGGTGGATTATTAACCGTTAAGTGTTCGTGAATGTGCATAGGTGTGGGCAAGTGAAACAAAATTGGATAACGTTGCTTTTCGACTTCTCCCAAAAAGTCCGAGTTGATGTTTCAGTAAAGCCCCACATCTTTACTGAGGCACAAGGGGAGGGGTGGGATATTATATTTATGTATTGTAATATGTATATAAATAACTTATTTATCTATAAACTTGAAGCATAATAATTACTTGACACTGGCTGAATGCACAAGTCGTGCGAAGCCAAAATAAAGAAAAAAAAATAATAATAATTTATTGTCAATTTCTACATTTGATGCCCATAGACTAGTATTTGCCACCTCCTCGATCTTATCAATTCTGTCATGTTGACAGGTGACATTCCAACAAATTGGAAAACACAAATAGTGTTGCCAATTTTAAAACCTGCTAAAAATCCTGCTGATTCAACGTCCTATCGACCCATAGCATTATCACCAGTGATAATTAAAATTGCAGAACATCTGATTAAAAATAGATTAGAATGGTTCATTGAGAGCCGGAATATTTTGTCTAATAGTCAATACGGTTTTAGAAAGAGTAGAAGTTCCATAGATAGTTTAGGTGTTTTTATAACGGACATTCGTATAGCTTTTTCGCAAAATAAATCTGTTGTAGCGACGTTCCTAGATATAAAATCAGCTTATGACAATGTTCTCATTGAAGTTCTAGTGAAGAAACTAAAACTTTTAAAAGTTCCTACCATGTTCATCAATTTTATTCAAAATATGCTAGCTGGTCGATTAATTTTATTGAACTCATCGGGCATCTCAAGAGTCTTGTGGAAGGGTTTACCTCAGGGATCTGTTTTAAGTCCCCTTCTCTACAACATCTATACATATGACCTTGAAACATCTTTGAATGACTCTGTTTGTATTTTACAATATGCTGACGATCTCCTACTTTATTCTACCAACTCCAGTATTAACTTTGCAGCCTCTAATATATCGTTTGCTTTAAAATGTTTAAAATCATGGTTAGACATTAATGGTTTGGAACTATCACCCACTAAAAGCATTGTCGTTCCTTTCACACGAAAAATAAACATACCACCTTTTAATATTGTTTATGATGGTGTAATTCTTCCTCTGAAGAGTCATGCCAAATTTCTAGGCGTATTTTTAGACTCTAAACTTACTGGCCGTCCTCACTGTGAATTTGTTGTAGAAAAATGTGAAAAACATTTAAATTTATTACGATGTCTTACAGGAGTATGGTGGGGTGCCCATCCTTCATCTTTAAAACTAATTTACAATGCTTTAATTAGAAGCACATTAGATTATGGCACTTGCTTGTTGGAGCCTGGTAGTGTGGAGGCTTTCAAGAAGTTAGATGCCATTCAGGCTCGTTCAATGCGTATGATAATGGGAGCAATGAAGTCTAGTCCTATTAATGCCTTGCAAGTTGAATGTAGCGAACCTCCCCTGATAATAAGACGTCAATTTTTATGTAACAGATTTTACTTTCGTACCCTAATTTGTACAAATCATCAGCTTCATCATAAAATCGAAACACTTTCTCAACTCATTAGTTCATCTTCATATTGGAATCATAAATCACCTCCCCATCTCATAAATAGTTATAACAAGTATAGATCTTTATCAGCCCCTCTAGTCCAGTCTCCTTTTCTTCCTATTTTTAATTGCAACTATAAAGCTTTAATATTGCATCCTAAAATTTACTTTGACCTTGATATAGACCGTAACGATTCACAAGCTAACGTCTTTTTTAAGGCAATTGTAGAAGAACGGTGGAATGGATGGCATCAAATTTATACTGATGCATCCAAACACTCTGAAGCAGGAAAGGTGGGTGTGGGAGTTTTCCACAAACAGTTCGGCATTATACAAAAAATTAAACTACCTTCTGAAACTTCAGTTTTTACCGGTGAATGTTTTGGCATCATGAAGGCTTTGGAATACGTTTTGTTGTTCAAACTTAAAAATACGATCATATTTTGCGATTCAAAAAGCTCATTACAACTGCTCGATAGATTTCCTTTTCGGTCTAAAACATCGTATCCACTTATAACAGAAGCTAGAACAAAGCTTTTGCAATGCGAATGTAATAACTTGTCTGTCGCTTTTGCCTGGATACCCAGTCACTGTGGGATTCTGGGTAACAGCTATGCAGATAGGTTAGCAAATGAAGCTGTGGAGTCTGGAGACATTTTTCCATATAAAATTTATACTCACGATTTAACTACTGTTTCAAAGACGTGTCTCAGAAATTCATGGGAAAAAGAATGGAATAACTCTTCTAGATTCAAAGGTAAATTTTATAAAGAAATTCAAGGCAGTATTTCTCTCAAACCATGGTTTTTTAAAATAAAACTTAGTAAACGAGCCACTACTGTTTTGATACGAATGCGTCTGGGGCACTCGTGTACCCCAGCACATCTAGCGAAAATTAAAGTGGTGCCTGATCCCACTTGTGCGTGTGGAGATGAATTTGGAGATACAAATCATATATTTTTTGCCTGTCCCCAATATAACCATGTCTCTTTCTTCAATGATCTAGTTTCTTGTAATGTTCCTCTTCCGACAAATATACCTGTTCTCCTTTCTTCCTTAGATCCTAATATATATTTATGTTTAGCTTCGTTTATTTGTGAAAATAATATCAATATATAATTATTTTATAAAATATCTTGTGTTGTAAATATAGTAGTTTTATTTATCCTTTAATTTTCCTTATCCTATCCTATTCCCCCGTCCTTAGTTCGCGATTTTTTATTTTAACTTGTTTCCCTAATTTTACTTTAAAAACATAAAACTAAAATGGCAAATGCGCAAAAAGTGCGACGCCACAAAAAAAAAAAAAAAAAAAAAAAAAAAAAAAAGTATTTGCCACAAATCCAATCATTGCATTGAAAAGGGAAGAATTTTAGTGAAATTACATTTGTGAAATACATGTTTACAAAATACCGACGCTAGCACAGGTTTGTTTTGTTTAAATAAGCAATTCACGTAGGCTATCATAATACCTAAAGAACTTTTCTAAAGCAAAAGCTATGTACGTGCGTACTTCGTCGAAAATTACACCAACATCTAATTACCTACTGAAAAACAACTTACTCAGCTATTGTCTTTGCATGTAATAATACCTTAAATTACATTACATTAGTATGGTTAAAACATAGGTATACAGCTAAATGACACGGTTTCAAAGTCAGTGTCTGAGTCTGCGACTTTCGATAACTTCAATTTATTTATCTTGCTTTCACTTTGGCCTATTGCATGTAGATACCTCTAAGATGTGAACAGAATGTAAATAATACAAGTCCTTGGTTACCTGTACCTCGCAAAAAATAGAAGTGCTAACAAGTTTGTAACTTCTCTAAGTGTCACTCAAAAAACGTTGTGTTCATAACATGGTGATTTTCGACAGATTGAAAATGATGAGATTTCGTCCTAAATTGGGGAGCGAACGGGGCAGCGAGTGGCGCTGCCTCTTCTGCCTCCATGTACGCACTGGCACCATGCTCATTGGCACATGGCACTTGGTAAGAAATTCCATCGACACTACGATGGACTGACTGGTTATATGATTAAATTTCTATTTCAACAAAAATAATATAAATCAAAATTAACTCATGAAGTTTATGAGTAGATTTCATAATTAAAGCCAACCCAATAATTTTTCTAATGCAAAAATGCAAGCAAAACCAAGTTACATATGAAAAAAGTTTAGGTACTCAATTTAATTTCCTCTTTACAGCTGTTACATCTGGTAGCGCTAGTTTTTCTAGCAGCTATTGTGCGTGACCCTCGCCTCTTAAACGAACTAGAACAAGACTCTGTACCGGGACCAAACTGGGGTGATATGGGTCGGAGCAATGTTATGCCAACACCACTATCTAATGTTGAAGCTCCACCTAGCCCATACCCACAGCACTCTGGGCAGCCTCGTGATCACTCCTTGGTTTATCGTAAGTATTACATTGCCACTTGACTGACATGTTTTTAAAACTAGAATATTATTAACCTTGAGAGAAACTTGTATCATAATTAAACAAAATTAATAGCAGCATACCTTTGTTTATTCAATTGGAATTACACTGTTTACATTATGAATGTGCAATTGATAGTATAAAACAAAGTATTCCAGATAAGGTATCAGCTTTCTTGAAATTGGATTTCAAATTTATATTACATGTTTTATAATCTATGAGCCAGATGGAGCTCATAATTGATAACTAACACCTGCATGCTGAATAAGCTATTTAAATAATGTAATAAGTAGGCAGAACATTGTTTAGTTATTAGACAGATCAGAGTTATAGTAAGAAATCAGATCCATACTATGTTTTAACAATAATTTGTTTCCTTCGAACTGTAGGTACTGTACCTATTTAAAGTACTGTTAAAGAAACTTGTACAAAGTACTCCACCCTCTTACTTATGAAAGATGTTTAAAGTTGAACACTGGTTAAACAACATCCTGTCTCTATTCGTCACTGTCCACAAATAAAGACAGGACGTTGTTTAACCGGTGTTCAACTTTAAACATCTTTCATAAGTAAGACCCCCTATGTATAAAATGGGACTAGAATACTCTGACCAATATAACCTAACAAGCACAGTGTTCTATTAAAATGAAATTAAAATTGGCTTTTGTGAAAGTAAGTTGTTATAAGAAACATCTTGAATTATCAGTGTCTATAAAACTAAAACAATCCTAAAACTTATTCTATTATTGTTGTTACCTTGCAAGTTTGTTAGTTGAGTGCATGTAAAAAAACTCGCATGCAAAAAATCTGCAAACCGCTATTCAAAACATGTTATAATAACAGTTCCAGTAAAAGTTGCATGCTTGTTTTGAAAGTGCCTGCATCATCAGTTTCATAACAACTGCAAACACACAGCACACGTTTTGTTAGGTAGATCACCATATTTGTTTGGACATTAACCATCAAATTGATTAGCAAATAGAGGACAATATTCACTAACAAGATAACTGGCGGTTTTGTATCTGTTATCCTGAAGAGATGATGCAAATGTTGGATAAATCAAGTCTATCTGTCATAGACATTATAATATCCCTATTAATGTAGGGACCTTTCAGGTGTGGTGTTTATTATAATAAGCAGTTAAAATAGTTATTTGTGCAACAAGAGAGCAAAGTTGATGTTTACCTCGAGTGCTGATTTTGAATCCCGAGTCTAGCGAGGAATTCAAAGGCACGAGATGTGAAAAACTTTGGTCTCGTGTAGCACACAAAATTTTTCACCTCAGCAGCGAGAACATTAACCTACAAATAAAAGATACAACTTTGTACATAATGAAGCAACTAATCCATAATAGGTATTCATTTAAATCTATTTAAAAATAACGCATTTTTCTCAGAAATTAAAAGAACATCTAACAGTTATTGTAGTTTTGTAAATTAAAAGTTTCTGTTTTGTTCAGAACTTACCTACCTACATACTTCTCAGGAAGGGAACTTTGTTCATCACAATCACTTTTTGTCTCAACTCTTCTCTCTGGAGATAAATTAGTGTATTCGCCACTGGTTTCACTCATCTTTATTGTTTTATGAATTTTCAACAAATAACTAGCGTAACAGAAACAAATTCCCGCTATTTTATTTTTAAAAGGTGCGTTATTTGTTTTTTTTTTCATAGACAGGCTAGCGATTGACCGCCATGCACTACCACGTGTCAATCAACGACATTCGAATTTCAAATCACTTTTCCTCACTGAAACCAGTGTGCAAAATGCGATTTTGCACACTGGTTTCTCGCAGCAAAGGATGCCATTTCGAGCTGCTGAGGTGAAAAGGTTTATTGTAAATGAAAACCATGCAGGTACCAGGCTTAATTTTTGTAAACTTCTATTATGTCTGTCTAAATCAGTGGTTCTTAACCTTTTAGTGATGAGGGACCATTTGATAAACTTTCTGACTTGCCGCGGACCACCAACAGAAAGTTTTCTCTTTCAACTTTGATCATTTGTCGCTTGTTTAATTTTTTTGGATAGCTTCGCGGACCACTTCAAGTGGTTCCAGGGACCACCAGTGGTCCGCGGACCATAGGTTAAGAACCACTGGTCTAAATTAAGATAAGAGCATTGTGATAAAATGTGTAACCCAGTTTTAATTGTTTAGTAATTCAAGTAGCCTTCAGTATTATTTTTGGATGTGACTATTTTTAGAGTAGTTTTATTATTTGCCTTTGTCAGCTTATCTTTGTTTTTCCCCTGCTGAAAACCCTATGTTCACTGTTTACCAACACATAAACAAATGGGTAGATAATTGTGTTGACGGCTAAATACCTACTAGGTACCTACATGAAAAAATATTATCAGGTTTTTCGCAACGACTTCGCTTACGTGATACCAACACTCCTACCATGTCATGTCCATTCGTCATGGTCTATATCTATTCCAAGTTAAATCCTGATTATGGGATATGGTTGAAACAAACATTTATCAGTAACAGTTCATGGGCCTAGAAACAACTAAAAGTGACGAAGGTACTTTGTTGCGTCATCGGTTTGCGGAAGTATAGAGCTTCAGCCTTTGTTTATGAGTTGGTAAGCCTAAGCTTCACAGTAGCTGTAGTAACTGTAAACTATGTGTACTAGATGATGTGGATATGGGTGCACTGGTTACAGTGTGTACCCTGGCCATCACCCTTATGCTGATATACGGCGCGGCGCGCGGGAAACCGGCCCATTTGCTGCCATTCTTCTGTCTGCAAATCTTCGACTTTGCTATCACTGTGTAAGTAAATCTTATTATGCTTATGATATTTTAATATCATAGAATTAAGTAAGATATATCTTTATCTTTGTGTGATGAACATAGATGTTTGTTCTGTGTCTGGGAGTTATAAAGTACTAGCGGACGCCCGCGGCTTCGCCCGCGTGGACTACTATTTTTCTTATCCCACGGGAACCCTGCAATTTTTCGGGATAAAAAGTAGCCTATGTCCTATTCCCGGTTATTATCTATCTACATTCCAAATTTCATCAAAATCGGTTTAGTAGTTATGGAGATACGTGGCAACAAACATTCACACACACACACACACGGACTTTCGCCTTTATAATATTAGTAGGATTAGTAGGATAGTAGGATAGGATAGGATTATTATGTCCTTACGTATTTAAATCATTACCCTCCTTTTTGCTTCGCCGTAGTCGGGTAAAAAGTATTTATGTATTCTATCAAGCAGTTATCTGGTTCCCATAGTACAAGCTTTGCTTAGTTTGGGACTAGATGGCACTGTGTGAAATGTCCAGCAATATTAATTATTTATTTATTTATTACTAGTAGTTCGCCCCGAACTGAGATCTCGCGCACCGTTGTATTGATAGCCTAGATTTGGACTTGTTTCTGACTACCCCTATACCTACGTTAAGTGCTCCTTCTAGTGTTTACCACAGAATGATATCTAATGCGCTACCTCAGTATGGTAAAGATTATAGGCATGCATGCAATACATTAAGTCGTGTCGTGTTTATATTCAATAGTTGACCCCGCGAACTTCGTACCGCGCCTCAGGGAAGGCCTCTTAGTTCGAGAAATTATTAAAATAGCAGTTCAATACGAAATGTATGAGAAAATCCATTCCCTCCCCCTCCCCTCTCCCTACCCCCCTCCCCTCCCCTCCTCTCCCCCTCCCCTACCCCTCCCCCTCCCCTACCCCTCCCCCTCCCCTCCCCCTCCCCACCCCTCCCCCTCCCTTCCCCCTCCCCTCCCCTCCCCCTACCCCTCCCCCTACCCGTCCCCCTACCCGTCCCCTCCCCCTCCCCCTACCCTCCCCCTCCCTCTATAATTTTTTACATGCCCAGCCCACTATTTGCAGGAGTTAGCATTTGCATACGTGACAGGTTGCAAGCCCACCGCCGCTATTAGAACGTTAACTGGTTTCCTCACGATGTTTTCTTTCACCGTTTAGAGCTCGTGTTAATGCGCATTTAAATTTTTCTAATCGAAAAATCCATTGATGAGCACGGCCAGGGTTCGAACTTACGACCTATGAATCGAAAGTCGAGCACTCTTCCAATCGGCCAACACGGCTTTTATTTTCAATCTCAAGAAAAAATATCAAGTAGCAACTAAAATCATTGCAAACCAAACCACAACGATGCCACACTCCTTGTCTGTTAACCAGACCTACGAATACATCGAAACTCTATGAAACGGGAGCTCTCTCCATACTTCCGTTAATTGGTTTCCATAATTTTTATTTTTGACTGTATTTCAAAAACTATAGAACCTAGAAGAAAACTAAAAACCATTTTGGAATGTATAAGTTGAGTACTTTCATATGACACCCCACTCAATATATTTGGGTAACTTTGAAAAAAAATTACCCCCTTGGGAACCCCATATCTTTACAACCCCTTCATCGATTACGCTCATACGCTCCACAGCAAATTTCCATAGCACAACCTATTGACCTATCAAGTTTCATACAGATTGGATAAGCGGTTCGATAGTTATGCGAGAACATAAAAATGAAACATACAAACATACAAACATACAAAGCAAAATCGCCTAACTTGCCACTAAGATCTTCGCTCGCTTCGCTCGCTCGATCGATTATCTATGGATAGAGCAATGGAAGAAACAATGGATCACTTTTTTGTATATTTCGTCGGCACGCTAACTGGTAGTCCATATCTAACTATGTAGGTCCATGGTTCAAATTTATAAGACCTATAGTTATCAAGACTAATAAACAGGATGTGTAACGCAGGCATGAAGAATGTGATGAGAGTGAATGAAGCGAAAGAATGAAGCGTGTGTCAGGATCGTAGGATGTGGAGATCTGTGGTCTCTACCTACCCGTATGATGGGAAACAGGCGTGATTATATGTATGTATGTAACGCAGGCTGACGGCGACGGGGTACATGTGTTACCTGCGCTCCATCCACCGGCTGGTGGCGGAGACGCGTCGCGTGCCGTGGCGCGCCGAGCTGCTGCAGATGCCCGCGCCCGCGCTCGCCCTCATCGTACTCACCGTCTTCCTGCTCGCTGTACTCATCAAGGTAACAGTTCATCTGCTGAATCATTACAAATTTTCATAATTCAAAAATTAACATTCAAAAATCATTTATTCAGTAGGACCCGCGGCTTAGTCAGCCCCACGCGTATTGACCATGTCTTACCTGTGGATATGGCCGGTTAAGCTGAGAGGATGGTGTAGGTGCTGGGCAAGCCTAATTCATCTCAAATTGTCCCAGGCACTACAGTGTCCCGTTAAGTGTAGGCAAAGATTGCCTACTGACACTGTATAAATCATATAATAAAAGATGTAAAGACCTAAGTAGCACTACGATTACTTTGAGCGTCTCAAGAGCTAAGTGAATCTACTCCTGTTCTTTCAGTTTCTGTTTTGTTCAATAGACTGCTTAATTCACAAACATACACACACACACACACGGCACGCCACACATACTCTCACGCACACTCCTACTTATTTAATTTGTTTTGATTTATCTAATATCTTTATATTTAATTTGTTTTGATACTTTTTTCTTTTAGTAATACTTAGTTACATTTCTGTTTTTGTCGTTAAGCCATGATGGAGGCCTTTAGGCGGCCTAAAACTCCGTCACCAGAGTTGGCCACTTGCTCATACGAACTTACCTACTTTCCACAGAGCTTTCTTTGTAGGGATCTATAAATGAGCCTAGTCTTAATTTTTTATTTTTTTTTATTTAAGTAGGTATTTACAAACTACCACTCTTAGGATATTTAATTGAAAAATGAAGTTTTATCAAAATTTCCGATACCGACGGAATTGGAACCCTCAAGCCTGTACCTTAACCAACTCGGCCACGGAATCCACATTCGTTGAGTCGAAAATCTTGATAAGCTCATTTGTCGGTTCAAGCACCGATTAGCGCCGACTACAGTGTCTTGATAACTGCAAAACTAGCCAACTGGGCTAAAAAGCTTGATAAATCAGAATCATAATATGAATATGAATCATCTTTATGACAGTTTTGACAGGTCAAGGTCAATCAACAGTATGGCCATTTTACGATTCTCCACAAAACTGTCAAAAAGATGAATTGCCTATAGGAATTGTCAATTTTGTTATTTCCAATACGAGAATCTCGCGATGAATCAATCATGATTCTATTATAACGACCTTTTTAGCCACGCAGATTTCTGAACCAGATTTGTATAATATCTTCAAATGTTTATTTCCCAGGGCTACTGCATCAGCGTGGTGTGGCGTTGCTACAAGTACTGCACATGGCGCGCGGCCACAATGCACAGTCTCACACCTTTCGTGATCTCGGGCGAAGGCATCATGACGACTGGACCCGTGCCTCCATACATGGCCCCGCCGGCGCCTGACTATTCAAGCCTCCTTCCGGACTATGAAGAGGCCGTCAAACAAACCCCGCCGCCGTCTTACCGCGCCGCTACTCTAATGGCGGCTGCCGACCCCACTGTCACTGCCATCGTAAGTTCACAAGCAACCAAGGATTTTATAAACTAACTAGCAGCGCCCTCGCGTTGCCCCCGTAGTGATGGTTTATGGTGATGATGAAAAGTAGCCTAAGCCTTCCTCAATAAATTAGCTATCCAATACCGAAATAATTTTTCAAATCCGACTGGTACTTTCAGAGATTAGCGCGTTCAAACAAACAAACAAACTCTTCCGCTTTATTATAATAGTATAGATTATAATAGTATAGATGTAACTGGATGGTTCACTCGACTTTAATGTAAAAGGGATTTTGAACTTTATCACAACTACACAACGTTCTATTGTAATTCAATCTTGGCTGTAAGGATTGTCGGTCTCGTTGAGAGGCCTTCGTGGTAGCTTTGTCTCTTTCACACTCGTTGGATTAGTAGTGTGCCCATGTCATTTAAATTTCAGGATATTCACTAAGGATTAGGAATATTTCGTTCATAAATTATGGTCACTAAAAAGAGACACACCGCCCAAGTTTTATCTCTCAAGCGGACCGCGTTTTCTGTCTCAGTGCGCGTTCCAGTTTCGTTAAGTATACAAATTCCTTGCAAGCAACAGTGAAATAACTGACAGACGCCCAAAACTCGCCACCCCAGTCGTTGACTCACTATCGCCAGTTGCATTTCGCTGTTTAATATCTATGGCAGTTAGTATTATTTCCATGTCTATTATCGGTTTCTTTATATGAAGTTCTATGCAACCTCGCACACCTACCCGCGCCGCAGTCGCCGCAGTCGTTCCCGTCGCCATTAACAAAAGCGATGACTGCGGCGACTGCGGTGGATAATCTGATTAAGGGCTGATTTTTTAATCGATAAATAACTTTTATCTGAGGAATAAATATGGCGTTATGGCATATTTTCAATACAATATCTGTCAAATCGCATATTTATTTCCTCAGATAAAAGTTATCTAGGTATTGAAAATTAGCCCTAAATCGACTCAGGTACTGCGGGCCAACTATTAATTATTTAAAAGCGAATCTAATCTTGGATAACTATTTTACTGCTTGTCTTGACGTTCATCTGCGCATGTTTTATCACATCCGAGAAAGGTCCGTTAGATAATTACCTACCGCGCATACAGCCTATCACCATCACTGTCGCAGTGCTATAATTTGTAGGTATCATTGATTACTTTTAATTAACGAATACCGTAATAAGGAAGTGACTGATCTTTACTTGAAAATGGTAGAACAAGCCCTATATTAAAAGTTCTCTTTTAATATTCAACTAGCACCTTAGTTGATGATGATGAAAAGTAGCCTATAGCCTTTCTCAAAAGTTTAGCTATTAAATTCAGAAATATTTTTTCAAATCCGACTGTGGTAGTTCCTGAGATTAGCGCTTTCAAACAAACAAACTCCTCCGCTTTATATATTGGTATAGATAGATAAGGCGGTAAACGTTTTCTCAGATACAAGATTCTTTGAAGATGTCCAAGGAGAATGTACGATATTGATAAGAATTATTTCTCAGCCGGAGTCCCCGCCGGGCGAGGCGCCGCAGACCACGGAGACGATGGTAATCCTCACGCAGCACGGCCAAGCCAACCCTGGCTCGCAAGCCGTCGTATGAATCTCTACACCGCACCAGGGATTATCACATAGCTTCACAATGACATGCATCATTGCTTACCCGTTGTGCCCCTCTTAAATACACTAGTACACCTTTACTACAAGGAAAATTATATCGGCTTATAATGGTGAACGCAGACTTGGCCGCCCCACAGTCGCCGCAGTCACACAATGGTCCCGAATTTGGTGCTCCATACACATAGAAACCAAAACTCGATTTATTAATTTTTTTTTATTGGGGAGTGTTCTAGTACACAATTCTTATTCAAATATGTAGGTACAGTCACCATAGCAAGCTTCATGATGGAATAAAAAAATATTTAGTTTTTTTTTGTATGGAGGAGAACACTTAAATAGGATTATCTCTCGACTCTTAGAAACTCAAGGGCTGCCGCTTATAGAGGGTGTACACCCACACGAGGCCGTCCTCATAAGCTACCAATCTCGCACAGCTGGGCACGGTTTTAGCACCCAGAGCAAACTGAATATTCGAAAATTTGCCTACTACACCAAAACTAGAATTTCTTAAATGTTTGCATGGTAGATTGTTCTAATTCACTATTTTTATCTAATTATGTAGGTACAGTCACCATAGTACGCTTTACGTAAGAAAAAAAAAATATTTTGTCTTTTTGTGTATGAATGAAACACTTAATTCGGATTTTCTCTCGACTCATAGAAACTCAAGGGCTGCCGCTTATACAGGGTGTACACACTCATGAGGCTGTCCTTATAAGCTACCAATCTTGCACGTCTGGGCACGGTTTTGGCCAAAAAACTAATAATTCGAAAATTTTACAGCAATACCGAAACCAAGATTTCAAAAAAGTTTGCATGGGGGATTGCTCTGATACACGACTTTTATCAAAAAATGTAGGTACAGTCACCATAGCAAGCTTCATGACGGAATAAAAAAATATTTAGTTATTTTTGAATGGAGCAAAACACTTAAATTGGATTATCTCTCGACTCTTAGAAACTCAAGGGCTGCCGCTTATACAGGGTGTACACCCACATCCTCATAAGCTACCAATCTCGCACGGCTGGACACGGTTTTGGCGCCCAGAGCAAAATGAATATTCGAAAATTTGTCAACTACACCAAAACTAGAATTTCGTAAATGTTTGCATGGTAGATTGTTCTAATTCACTATTTTTATCTAATTATGTAGGTACAGTCACCATAGTAAGCTTTACGTAAGAAAAAAAAAATATTTTGTCATTTTTTGTGTATGGATGAAAACACTTAATTCGGATTTTCTCTCGACTCTTAGAAACTCAAGGGCTGTCGCTTATACAGAGTATACACACACATGAGGCTGTCCTCATAAGCTACCAATATTGTACGTCTGGGCACGGTTTTGGCACCCAGAGCCAAAATACTAATAATTCAAAAATTTTACAGCATTCCCGAAACCAAGATTTTAAAAAAGTTTGTATAGGGGATTGCTCTAATACACGATTTTTATGTAAAAATGTAGGTACAGTCACCATAACAAGCTTCATGACAGAAAAAACAACTATTTAGTTCTATTTTTGTATGGAGGATAACACTTAAATTGGATTATCTTTCGACTCTTAGAAACTCAAGAGCTGCCGCTTATACAGAGTATACACCCACATAAGGCCGTCCTCACAAGCCACAAATCTCGCACGGCTGGGCACGGTTTTGGCGCCTAGAGCCAAATGATTATTTGAAAATCTATAAACTACACCGAAAGTAAAATTTAAAGCTTGCTGTCGTGACTGTACCTACATATTTAGATAAGAATAGTGTATTAAAGCAATGTCCCATGCAATCCCCCATGCAAACATTTACGAAATTCTAGTTTTGGTGTAGTTGACAAATTTTCGAATATTCAGTTTGCTCTGGGCGCTAAAACCGTGCCCAGCCGTGCAAGATTGGTAGCTTATAAGGACGGCCTTATGTGGGTGTACACCTTGTATAAGCGGCAGCCCTTGAGTTTCTAAGAGTCGAGAGATAATCCAATTTAAGTGTTTTCCTCCATACAAAAAATAACAAAATATTTTTTTATTGCGTCATGAAGCTTGCTATGGTGACTGTACCTACATTTTTAGATAAAAGCCATGTATCAGAGCAATCCCCCATGCAAACTTTTTTGAAATCTTGGTTTCGGTATTGCTGTAAAATTTTCGAATTATTAGTTTTTTGGCCAAAACCGTGCCCAGACGTGCAAGATTGGTAGCTTATAAAGACAGCCTCATGTGTGTGTACACCCTGTATAAGCGGCAGCCCTTGAGTTTCTATGAGTCGAGAGAAAATCCGAATTAAGTGTTTTCATTCATACACAAAAAAAGACAAAATATTTTTTTTATCTTACGTAAAGCGTACTATGGTGACTGTACCTACATAGTTAGATAAAAATAGTGAATTAGAACAATCTACCATGCAAACATTTAAGAAATTCTAGTTTTGGTGTAGTAGGCAAATTTTCGAATATTCAGTTTGCTCTGGGTGCTAAAACCGTGCCCAGCTGTGCAAGATTGGTGGCTTATGAGGACGGCCTCGTGTGGGTGTACACCCTCTATAAGCGGCAGCCCTTGAGTTTCTAAGAGTCGAGAGATAATCCTATTTAAGTGTTCTCCTCCATACAAAAAAAAACTAAATATTTTTTTATTCCGTCATGAAGCTTGCTATGGTGACTGTACCTACATATTTGAATAAGAATTGTGTACTAGAACAATCCCCAATAAAAAAAAATTAAAAAATCGAGTTTTGATTTCTATGTGTATGGAGCACTAAATTCGGGACCAACGTGAGTCATCGCTTTTGTTAATGGCGACGGGAACGACTGCGGCGACTGCGGCGCGGGTAGGTGTGCGAGGTTGCATAGAACTTCATATAAAGAAACCGAATGCGTCCCCGCATTCGATTGCAGCGACTGCGGTGCGGCCCAGGTCTGCGTTCACCATAAGGCCTCAACATTTAACTAATAGCCTGACAATTTTGTAAAATCTAGTCATGAAAGGCCTCGATAAAATATTCATAGTTCAAATTGAGCCGATGTTCTATTTCTTTTAGATCGACACAACGGACGTAACGCGCATCCGAGTGTCAATTTAGATTGCCAGTATTCCTTGTTGCTGCAGAAATATTCTTGTATTTTTGTACTTCATTTGCATTGTGGTAAAGCAAACTAGTAGAATTGTATAAATCTATTTCTTGATTACTTACATAAAGGACGTGTGAAATTTTAAATTAGTAACTCAAGTGTGAATAAGCCCGAGATCGTAATTTGTTTGTATTTTGAAAATATGAACAAATTAGTATTACTGAGCTTATCGAATGAAAGTTATAGATCATAGCGTGCCCAGTGAGTTCTCAGTACAGCCTTTTTATAAATTGTTATGGTATCATTATATTTTTATAGTAAAATCTAAAACCTTGTTCACGACTTTAGAGGACCGTCCGCTCATAAGTTACGTAGGGGAAGTAGAAAACTACAAGCTATGTCTAATAAACTATGAATAAGCAATATTGTAATTTTTAAATCAAATCCTCGTTGCTATTATCTTCAATCTAAGTTTTACTATAAAATTTGTCTGTGGCTTTTAAATAAAGCAATTTTGCTTTCATTCCTTTTTAGTGTGTTTAATTAAGTGTAGTTGACTAGTTACAACTATTTTTCTCTATTTTTATGAATGGTAGTTTAATCTCTTATCATAATATTTTATGTTTTTCTTATATTTACATTTCTTCTTGATTCTAAAATAATAATAAGTATCGTGCTTCGATATCACTTTCTTGTAACTTCTAGACTACGAAAATCTATGTATAAATTGTGTTGTGTGGTGCCATGAACTTTTTTTTTGTAAATAATAAATTCTAAATTTTACAATTATGTTCAAGATTGTAAAAATATTTAAATCTGACTACAATTTCAATGAGGCAACATTAGTCTTCACTCACTCTGATATTTCGATATTTAATTAGGTATCAATCTAAAAATGAACTACAAATAAAAACAGAAATTGACAGTGGCCTAACTATACCCAGCTATATCCTGATTAACTAAAATTACATCAAGTAAAAAATATTTTTTGAGTATTTTTGTTTAGAAATTAAAGGTGTTTGTTTGTTTAGGTAAATATCAATTATTTTTAAGCATAAGTTTGGGTTTACTTGTGTACCTTATAAATTAAACAAATTTAAATTGTACCCCTATGTAAGATATTCTTTAAATAAATCATACATACATAATCAAGCATCTTATAATTTAAAAATCATTCTCTAATTATATCATCGACTATTCAGACAGTAAATAGTTCTGTAGATGAACTAGCAAGCAAAGAAAAGGAAAGGTCCTTGTGTGTAACCCTTTCACGTATCTCATTCAGTTACATAAACCAAAGCATTGCAATAAGATAGCATTGTTAGGTGAATGTAGAGTGGAAATGCGAAAATGTAACGCCGAACGAAAGGTCATATTGACGACTACGCAATTTACACGCAATAAACAATGGTGCGCACATGCGCGGTGGGCGTCGCGTCGGCCGCGGCGGACGGCGCGCCTGCAGTCAACGCGAGGGCTGCGGGTCGTCTCGCCCGCCCGTCCCTGTCGAGCAGAGCGTATCGTATCGACTACCCCGCACCCACGCGCCTGCGCCCTACGCACCTACTAACTACAAAACTGAAAATTGCACATCATGGTGTCGGGGCCAGTGCAAGCATACCGAATAATTGCGGAAACACAAACTAATTAGCAGCGTCGGGAAATAGGCGGCCGGCGCCACTAGTGCGCCGCGAGGATGGGTCAGACCCGCACGGAGGCGACCTTTGCGCACATTGCGGTCGGACAGCACGGGCGATCAGCTGAGGGGCCGGCTGAGCTCTCGTGACAACACCGACGCTATCATGCTTCGCGCCGGCGGCGACGGCGGCCCGGCGCCCCCGCCCGGCTCCGCGGCCTCCACCATGCAGCTCGAGTTCACGCAGGCCATGACCGACTTCAAGACCATGTTCCCGGACATGGACGACGATGTTATCGAGGCGGTGTTGCGGGCTAACCAGGGCGCCGTGGACGCTACCATCGACCAACTGCTGGCGATGAGCACGGACAACCAGAATGAGCGGCTTCGGTTAGAGATGGAGCGAGTGGAAAACTGTACGCCTTCCCGTCGCAAGGACCGCCGAGCTAGAGCCATGGCCAATGGAGAAGACAACGATACCACCGCTCTTGTGTAAGTACCTATCTGAGTTATTACAAGATTCATGAATCTAATCTGAATCTCTGATCTAAACAGGTACCTACCTACTACCATTAGAACAGAAGCTTTGGCATTCAATATTTTTATGTAAGAACATACGCACGCACTTCAGTTACAATAAACCATTGGCAAAAATAATACCACCATAGGTCAATTCACGTATTATCTAGGCAACAGGTTAGCATGACAAGTAATTATTTTTACACCTACTCTATGGATGTGTTCTTTTATAAAATAGAATTGACCAAAGTAGTATCTGTGTAAGTATCATAGCGCGGCGCAGCGCGTCATGGTTTGCCTCCTACGCACCTTGAAACCAACTAGAGCTTGATTGTTGCCTATTGTTATTATGGCAGTCGCTCAATGCCTATTAGGTTGATGTAACTAAGTGAGATGGTGATTTACAAATAATATTACCGTTCTGTAGGTCCATATTTAATCGCAATGTAAACTTTGGATAGATTTTAATTTAGACAGGTACCTAGACCATATAATTAAAGTTGGCCTATCTCCAACTTTAGACCATTGGTCTAAGGGGGCGTCCATTAATTACGTGAGGCTATAAGGGGGGGAGGGGTCAGCCAAATCTCACTTACCCAATCACTTGGTGGAGGGAGGTCTCGGCAAATATCACATAATTTTTTTTTCCCACAAGAAACGTGAGAAGCCGATGATTTTATTTATAATCGCATGGACATGTTGGTTCTAATCACTCTTGAGACCACATGCAAATCCGCGTAGACTGATTTAGAATGAATTTATTTATGAATTTGAGTATCTATGTACCTATTTAAGAATTTTATTGTTCAATTTTCAATCCCACGTGAGATATGGGGGTGAGGGAGAGGTCGAGTCAAATCTCACGACATCTCACTCACCAAGGATCCCTCCTTGGTGAGTGAGATGTCGTGAGATTTGAGGGGGGGTCGAAAAATCGCAAATATCACTTCACGTAATTAATGGACGCCCCCTAACTAAGATCTCCAAAAAACTATACCCACCAACTGTGTCTGTCTATATTTGGGATAGGTACTTAAATCCCAAGTATGATAAATGATATATTAGGGTACTTATCTACTTAATGATAAATCATCACCATCCCGAATATCTATCTCTATCCTATCCTTCCTGCTAATATTATAAATGTGAAAGTTTGTGAAAGTTCCGTAGTCCTGACAAGGAACCCTAATAGTTTCGTCATGTCCGTCTGTCTGTCCGTCTGTCCGAGGTTTTGCTAAGAGACCGTTAGTACTAGAAAGCTGTAATTTTGTAAGGTTGTGTACTTTTATCAATAACGCCGACAAAGTGGTAAAATAAAATTTTGGAAAATATTTGATTTTGTTTAGATGGTAGGTACTTACCCCACTGAAAAAATTAATGATGATAGTGCATTTCATGAACTCTAGAGGAAAAGTGTAGCGGTTAAGATAACTTTATTAGTTTAGCAGTAGGTAATAGTCGTTGAACTTAGGTGTTGTAACAAATACAAAATCCTTAGAATAGGTAGATGAATAGTTGCTTTGTTGTTGACTAATACTACGGAACCCTACAATGCGCGTGGCCCGACACGCACTTGGCCAGTTTTATTTTAAATTAACCTAGGTAGGTAGGTAGGTACTTATGTCGTCTTTGAAATTAAGTTCGAACTTTTCAAGTACCTAGGTACTTGAAAAGTTCGAACTTAATTTCAAAGACGACTATTCGTTATTTATATTACTTACCCTAGGTAGGTACCTTCATAGATGTTTCTGTTTTTATTATACCTATTACAGAGATACGGATGACGAATCTATTCCACTAGCGATTCGAAGAAAATGGGTGCCTCGTCTGCTTGGACCACTTCCTCCAATGTTCCTACGGATCCCTCCCGGCACAGACGCGAGGATCGACCTTAGCCTAGACATGGATGACGATCGAATCGCGACACTACTCCAAAATGAAGAGTTTATGGCAGAACTGCGGTGGAACCAGGAGTTCATGGCGGCGCTCGACAGCGAGCAGGGGCAAAAGACTAAAAGTCACGATGATGAAGCTATATTCAAGGAACGGCTGAAGAATATGGGCAAATGTAAGTTCTAATCGTTCTACGAATGTCCAATCAAATGACAGGACTCTACTAAGTATGTTTATATTACAGTGTCTCGCAAGAAATTCGCTCAGCTATCGCGAATGTTCAGCCGCGGTGGGCCGCGGAAGTCGGGAGGATCGCGGGCCCCTCCGCGAGGCCCTCCGGATAGCTTGCTGCTGCAAGAAGAACACAGCGATGACGACGACCGCCCGCACCAACACAAACCTAAATAAAATATAGTTCCAAGTAAAACAGCGTTGACAAAGTTGATTCGCCTTATGTTGAAATGTTTCACAAGGTTTCGGATAAGACTGGGCTCGATTTGAATAGAATTGGGATACGATTGTTGTTCGATGAATGGGGATCGATCGGGATAGATTGTGCTAATTGCTAAATGGGTCGTAGCTTCGGAGCTTAATTACAGTATAGGTATCCAATTACGTACCAGAAACTTAGGTACCTACCTACCTACTTGAATAGTCGCTGGTTGCACAATGTTGCCGGTTGAAGACAAGGACGCATCTGCAGGTTTTGTCAAAAAACCTTCGAAAGTTAGATGGTTACTTCAAGAAGGATATGTATTTATTTCCGCCCGTTAGTTTATTTTGCATGACTCTATCCTCAAAGAAAGGCTGAAAAGGAAATTTGTATAAAATCGGAATATTTCGGGAGTTATTACATTGTATATAGGTAACCGTTGTTGTAATGATAGAATGTTAGGTCGCTTTGTCTCCAAGTCTACGATTTCAGGTAGTACCGTTAGATTAGAGATCTTGAATACCTACTTGCCTAGATGTTTTGTTATCTCGATCGACAAAAGCCGTATGAGCTAAATGCACCTTTGATCCTGTTCGCACGATTAGGCTCTACTCACAAAATGTGCCAGCTGATTTTTTTTATGCTTATCTTAAATTAAACTTATTTTTAGAGTACTATAAGAAGCCTAAATAGAGTAGTTTTTATTTATTTGCTCTTCGATTCAATAAAATATTACCTAGTCGATTTTAATATCCTATTTACGATCTCAAATTCAAATAGGTACCTAGTTTAAGTGCCCATTTTTTAAGTTTATTTTATTATCTACTTATTTAAAAAATTTAAAACTGGCTGTTCTGTGGATCCCTATCTATAGGTTAAACCTCTAAAATAAAATTATTGTTCTATTCTATAATAAGTACCATTTTGTATTTTTTAATCCTATCCAAGTCTATTCACATTTGACAGATTCGTCGTCGTCGTCGGGCGAGTGTGCCAAGCTAAGAAAAAGTATCATCCTGTACCAAATTTTGTATGAGCTATCGTCTCATCGGTCAAGTGTGTAGGTACCTAAGGTTGATGTTTTTGTCCTATCTGGCATTAGGGTGCTTTTCCACCAGAGAACTTTGCTATGGATGTATTTGATATCCACCAATCATATTCATTGGTCCATCCATAAAGCTTAGCATTGGTGGAAACGGGTTCAACTATGCTATGTTTTTTGTATAGATGAATGCGTGCTCTGGATGCGTGCTATGGATGGCCGCTCCTCGTACCTTCCCTACAGTTGATCTTCGCATCTTCCTCGCAAAGCTACCTCGCGGCGGCGCATCTTCATAGCACGTCTTACTACGCTACCCTACATAGCTTTACTTAGCATACGGTCATATAGTTTCGTAGCTTAGCTTTCACATCCTCGCAGCATAGCTGCATAACACATCTCTGGTGGAAAAGCACCCTTACGACCGACTAAGTTACGCAATGCATCCTTCCGTCAGATGTGAAAAAAAAATGGGAAGGGTAAAGGAATCCAAGAAAACTTAGAAGTATCCTACGACACAGACTTTTTCGACGTTCGATATGCGTTACACAGGAATGTTAGGTAGGTAGGTAGGTACTTCAAAACTAGTATCAGCTTTCTTAAGTCGGAATTTTATAAATATTCGACGCATATAACAACAATGCATTCACAGCAGGGGCGTAGCTATAGCTTTGTTAAGGGGGGGATCCAAAGGTTCCAAAATACAAAAATTGACTAGGTTTCCTCCGAACTCAATGGGCTAAGGGGTGGGGTCCGGACCCCCTAAACCCCCCCCCCCCCCCCTTATATACGTCCATGATTCACAGATTCCAATCCAATCTGCCCTTGCCCAAAGAATATTATTCAAGAGAACTTCTGATATCTAGGCATCACCGTACTTTGTTCATATAGGTACTTACATTACTTATGTATCACAGTGTATGATCACTTGTTTATGTTTTACTATTTTCCAATGCTATGCTTGAGCGAATGAGGTCACCTACTTTTTATCAATGCTGAAAGTGGTTAATTTTCACCGCCAGTAAAATGGCCATATGAGTTAAATCGTTTTCCTGCAGGCCCAGGGATTATTTACTGAAAATATTTTTTTGAAACATTTATGTGTATGTGCAATGTAGAAGTAGTAATTGCACACAGATGAATAAGTAAAATACTGGGAGTAAAAAGACACACCGAAACGAAAGCTCTAACTATGCACGATGTTTCAGACCGGGTCTTATAATATTCCAATTATTTTTGATCCTAACGGTGCAGTACCATCCAGATCAAAAATTGATGGGATAGTAATGAAGGTTAGGATTAGAATCTAGTCAAGAATCGAAAGTAAGCCTGTAGTGTAGAGCCTGTAGAGAACATGAACATTGAACGTTGCATTTCGTTCTGAATTACATAAGTTACTTTTAACCGAACTTCAAAAAAAGAAGGAGCAGCTATTGCTCGCGTAAGCGCAACAACAATAAGTAAGTAAGTATACAGAAATCTGTGGCGTGGATTAATATTTGAAGTCGATTTTAACCTACCTAATTTCCGTTGTTGTATCGTTTTGAAATTTTGTATGTGTATGTAATTCGGAATTCGGATAAACTTATAATAATTTGGTGCTGTTGAGCTGATGATGAGGGAGTCAGGAGTTGCAATGGCTGCTAGTTAACCCCTACGAGTCTGAGCTCATTTGTTTTGTCTTGATGAGCCCAATACATTATACCTAGCCTACTTGGTACGAGGCCGAGGGTCCGATGATGAAGTCAGGAGTTGAATAGTGGATCTCTTGAATGGCTGCTAGTAAACCCCACAAGTTTGGGCTCATTTGTTTTGTCTTGATGAGCCCAATACATTACACTTGGTTACGAGGGTCCGATGATGGAGTCAGGAGTTGAATAGTGGAACTCTTGAATGGCTAACGCGTAAAATTATCGTCCGTAAACCTACATTACAGACAACCAATTTTTTGTTCGAAAGGGCATCCTTTCCGATTGGTACCACAAAAATTTAGTGAGGTTCTGTCAAGGATCTTCGGAGTTATGGACAGAAATGCATCTAGAGTGTGCAGCAAAATGCTCAACTTATAAAATTGAAGCCGGTTTTTTAAATTTTTAATTTAGCCACTTGTTAAGGTACTTATAGGAAGTTTGAAATTCCTGATAATGCTAATTGTCATAGATAATTATGATATCCTGTTGTAGCCTAGCGTGTGCAGGGTTCCGCTAGTGCCTCGCGGGCACAAAACACAATTTTTAATCAACTTTTGTTGCTGAATATTCCTGATAAAGCATAGAGGAGCAATAATCACAGCAAAACTAAAAAAATGTTAAATTATATCGACGCTATAAAAAAAATAAGAGATTTCACAGGGACGAAGTGCATTTTAAAAACCCCGTCAAGATAAGTTCGTTGTTTAGATGATCGTTTGAGTAGATACCTACATCTACATCATTCCTTATTTGGAGTAGATGATTGGAGGCAGGCTGTTTTTACACTCAGCAATCAACATCTAAATTCGGAGTAAAGTGATGTGTAGACGCATTATCAAAGAAAACACTCCTCGTCATGTTGGCCAACTGAGCGGAACGGGAAAGCGGTGCGCAGACTATTAAGTGAAGAACACTATCGTCAATACAAATCAGTCTGATTAAATCTGTACCTATCTCTGAATGTAAAATGTATAAAGTTACGTTTTATGAAGTAGATACCTAGTCAAATGAAAAGAGAAACGATAAAATCTATTCAACGTGTGTTCACCTATTCTATGTAAGTAATCGCGCTAGGTAATATTATAAATACGAAAGTTTGGATGTTTGGATCGATGGATGAATGGATGGATGTATGTTTGTTTCTCTATAACTCGACAACCGCTGAACCGATTTGGCTTAAATTTAAAAAAGATAGATAATGACCGAGAATTCTTCACGGTGTTGGTTGCGAAAGAACAGGAGTCATAGCGGTCCTACTGAATGAAATTAAAAAAAAAAACTACTTTATCTAACTTTATCCGGGTACCACGCGTGCAAAGCCGCGGGCCGAAGCTAGTTGAAAATACGTTAGGTACTTTTTATGTTTTGTTCTTGAAAAACTGGAAATATTACAGTTCTGAAACACCTCATAAAAGATTCAGATGTATGCATCTTGAAATGCCAGATTTGTCAAGATTAAATCGAAAGAAGAGCGCGTTTAAATCTTTTCTATGTAGAATCCGTAGAGCTACGACGGACAGTAGTCTATACTTCACCATCAACCGTCACGTTCGCGTTTTGAACGCGAAACAAGTTCTAGTGTGTACAGCTTAGACGAGATGCGCCCGCGCATCGAGCACGTGCACCCGTCACGCATCACGGACACCCAGAAATTTGCTTAGTTTGTCCAAAGACTCCGTGCCAGTCGCACGCATGGAGGCCCGGCTTTTCCCGCGCGAGTGACTATGAAAAAGCAACCTGATATTTGTCCCGGGATAGTTATCAGCGGCAGATCTGAAGAGAGCGGCTCTGAAGGAATAATTTCGTGAGTATCGTTAACACCGGCGGCGCAGGGCTTTGACCGAGTGTCAGTGCTCCAGGCCAAAGTAAACGCGATCTATACTGAACCTGTTGTTCACCTTGTCTGAGGATCGACGAACTTTTTCTGGAATAATTTGCCATAGGTAACCTACCTACCCATATGAAATGAATCGGAGTTGAGAATTTAAAAATAAATATTTTATTGTAAAAAACCTTACTTACATAACAACCTGTTTCCAATCTTGTAGCTACAGTATACAAAAAATGTAGAGTTTGTGATAGTGTCTAAATATTTCATGTAAATAATACAAAACAAAACCTTCAACAAGTTAGACTATATTAAAACCCTGTCTGATCCGTGATTGTGTTATTACTAGACATCGGATATGTACGAACAAAGTGCCACAAATAAGTTAAAAAATAAAACCCGAATGCTGAAAATCGCACTCTAAAAAGTTTGAAACAAGAAAATAATATGATAAGAATGTGTTCTTTATTTTCTGTCCTCAGAGGCTCTCTGAGGTGGTCATAAATTATGCCACTTTGCCCTAAAGCTTATGATCGTGTAGAAACTGAAGAACATTTTTCTCTTTATATTTTCTTGTTTCATACTTTTTAGAGCGCGATTTTTTTTAAGTTAGGTTTTAGTTTTCATTTTAAATATTTTGAGGCTACAATTTCATGATTAAGTATTTGCAGAGTCACTTTACGTCGGGTGCATAAAATCGAAGCCGCGAGCAACAGCTAACAACTATACCTACTAGTGGCTCTGTGAAAACTGAATAAATATTCACAATTCTCTAGTTTTGTGATGAGAAGGTGGTCCCAGGTGCTCCATCAATTCTTACCGATTCCACTTCCACTGGTAGACTCACAAAATTTTTGTGAGACTAACTTGAAGTTACAACCTTTCAAATAAAAAAAAAAGAACCTTTGAAATCGGATGTCATAAGGCGGAGATATCATTTAGCCCCCTTTTTGCCCCTTTTTGGAGGAAGTACCCCCCCCCCCCCCCCCCCAATCAAAAATCCCCGACGACAATAAAATTCTATAAAATTATCGTACCTGCTCACAAAATTTCACGAGAATTGGTTGAGAAATGCGACCTGTATGTAGATGAGAACATACAGACAGATGTCCGACCGACAGACATCCGGACAAACGAAAGCATTTTTGTCCAAGCTGAAGCAGAGACGCTTATCGCTCGCTTCGCTTGCTCGGTCAATAATTATATACCTACTTATATTTGTCTATTTTGTGCAAAATGGACCACATTAGCGCACAATAAAGATGAGTAGAAGAAAGGGAGGGAGGCGATTGCCCTTCAGTGGGACGCTGCGGGCGCATAATAATAATAGTAAGTAAGCATATTTGAAACTAGCTGACCCGGCAAACTTCGTATTGCTTGAAGCATACCTAAATGGAGAGAAGCATGTATAAAGAGAAGCAGAGAAGCTTGGAAGGAGAGAAGCAGGGAAGCATGGAAGAGAGAAAATCCATACCCATCATCATGACTCCATCATCATATCAGCATTGTGTTTCACTCATCAAGCACTTTCATTTGATACCCATATCACTAAAAAGTTCCATGGAACAGGTCCTGACTCCATCATCAGATCAGCTTGCTGTCACCATATTATTACATTGTAGTCGGAACTTTACAGATATGCTGAGTTCCTAGTTTCAACTCAATCGGCCTTTTTATTGAGGAGTTCTGTTGAATAGCTCTTGACTCCATCAGATCATGACCTTGAAATTTTTACTGGACAGTATTTAAAGTAAGTACCTACTTTCTAACAAAAAAAGAATCAATGAAATCCGACTACGCGTTAATGAATTACAACCAGATACTCATTTTGACTTTCCTCCCCTCTCCCAAGGGAACCGTGCTAAATTTCGGGATAAAAAGTATCCTATATTAGACCTCGTAGTATGCACTCAAATCATGCCATGTTTCATTTAAATCCATCCAGTAGTTTCGACGTGATGCGCGGCCAAGATACAGACAGACAGACAGACCGACAGACAGACAGACCGACAGACAGACAGACCGACAGACAGACAGACCGACAGACAGACAGACATGAATGAAAAAAATACAGTTTTGGCTTCAGTCTCGATTATAGAGTGCCCTCCAAAAAAATTTTCAAAATATCTTCAATGTACAGAATTTGACCTGTTACAGTTTTATTATAAGTATTGATATTGATTGATTGATGTGCTAATAAAGCCCTGTCATTTGATACCCAACACGGCATCATCAAACAATTTAGTTTTTTAGATCTTGACCTTAATTCTGTGATCTTGACTTTATGTCCTTGAGAGGGCGCCATATTCAATATAAGTTACGTCACATAGATCCTATGACCAGCGCGGATACCTCATCCGTCAAATTCGTAACCATTTTATGATAAGTACCAAGTTTATAAGTTATTAGGGAACAGATGAACATACGCCGATCAAAACCATAACCCTCCTTTTTTCTTTAACGTAGTCGGGTAAAAATAGGCATGCAAACATTTTTAGACAAAACACACTCAACTTAAAAAATATAGCACAAAGCAAGATAGCGCGTTGATGTCTTTTGTATGGCACCTTGTTGTTACACGGCTACGGATTCCTAACTAAAACGTGATAATTTTTAAAATGCAGTAATCTTACTAATAAATAAATAAAACAGTAGGTAAGTATCACTTTACTCTCAAAAACATTAGTCATTCTCTCAAATCTTTTAGGCATTAAAATTCCATTGAATATATTTTAAGAGGTAGTCAGAGAATTATACTTACTTAATTATCAAATTATCTAAAATCACTTATTGAATAGCTTCTTATTACTAGGTAGGTTGTTTTTTTTGTTATATTGGAGATACTATTAAGTAGTATTACTACATACCTAATTATTGTGTAGGTATTGTGAATTTGTTACGTAGGTACCTACTTATAAATTAATCAATGCCTATTCCGCAAAAAATCCGTGTGATATTAAATACCATGCTACTAATAAAATTCCGGTCACAAAACAAATAAGTAAGTAAGTAGGTACTTACTTAATTATTTAAAAAAAAACCATTTATGTTACCTACGTTTTTTTTTTACTTTACATGCATTTAATTTATTAGTAAAGCTTCAACATGCTTAAATATATCTACTTAATTTAATGGACACTTGCACGTTAGGCAAAGGAAGACGGTCTATTACCCCGCTCCTATACATATTTTATTATTATAGATGCGTTTCGCAGCATCCGAAGGGCAGCTATCCTATTATTATTTCTTCTGTGCTATTAAGTAGCCGGCGGGCTGCCAGTTAAACAACTTTGCTTTCATTTACATAATGCGCCTGCTTAATAGAATATATCGTCTCTCGCATAATTTCATCATTTGGCAAGCGGCTGCGTAAATACGCAATTAAAAAATTAAGTAAATTGGTAGGTAATAGTCGATTATGATTTAGAAAGGCAATTTAGCCAGTTCCCTAGCTTACTGCCTGACTAAAGTATTTTTCTCCGAAACTAATCTGGTTCTTACTTAAATTTGATTTTATTTGCACATAAAAATCAGGATATTTTGATACTTAATGTATCTACTTATGTTATTTTATCAAAATGCCCAACTCTTATGTTATCATTCGCCAGAATGAATTTTCAGAATACCTAGTCATAAAATTTCAAATAGATGTCCATCCACAAAATACGTATAAATCAGACGGTTTACGACGCAGGCAGGGTCCTGTGAGAGCACGGAGAACTCATTTACACATCAAGCAGGTTGCTGCTGGTTCTTAGCCGGCACGTAGGCACCTGCATTTACAAAACTCTGCTCATAATTTATCACTCTATCTCATATTTTACATACCTACCTACATACATAAGTAAGGTACATACATAAAATCACGCCTATTTCCCACAGGGGTAGGCAGAGACCACGGATTTCCACCTGACACACCTCTTTCGTCTCATTCACTCTCATCACATCCCTCTTTTATATGCTCGCCGGTTTAGAATACTTTTTACCTGGCCTTTCTCCAAAATGTCTCTATAACTCATATTTTAATTTTATAGAAATGTATCAAATTAGTAGCAATAATTCTGAGATAAATGAGTGGTTATACAAAGAACCGCAAAGTATCTTGCCAAGTCCTACTCTGTAGTTTGTACCGGCGGTACCGGTTAACTTAAGTAAATCTGAATAGTCCCAGCCAGTTTGCGAAGTATTTTACAATAGGGAAAATAATAAGAAGTAAATCATCGTAATTTACAGGCGAATAATTTACTGCCGCATTTAAGGATTCATAAGATCTAGGGTTCAAAATAATAAATCTAGTAATGAGTTTCCTATACTTATGGTTGTTTCAAACAGTTAAATGCATTAGGTACTTACATAATTAATACTGCATAATTACATAGTAAAGATAAGTGCAGACATAACTCCTATATTTTCTCCAGGTCATAAAATAAAAATAAGTGGTTTGTCAGGATCTTCTGGTCAATAAACTGATTCAAGTCCGATTCATCATCAAGGACGCACGTTGCAATAAAAACAAGCACTAAAAAGCTAAGCTGGTTCGGGCAAGCATAATTAATCGGTGAACCGACTACTTACCTTTCGTCAAGTTATTCTAAATCGCTATGGACTGGAGATAACGAACCGATACAGATATTTAAATTCTTACCTAAGATGCGTAATCATGCTCTCTTAAATTTCTCCGTCGCGATGTTATAGTCAATGTTACTGAGTTTCGTAGTGTTGCAGTGAAATAACAATTTGAATCACGAAGATATCGTTTCAATTGCCTACACTTTCATTAATTACCTATCGCCTCATGTAACATATTTGTCATTCTACAGCACATAACAAAAACAAAAAAGAAAGTTTGTAATACAACTGAAGATTATTGATTGGGTCCTCTACTATAATTATCCACACATGCTCCAGAGTAGGTACCTTCTTACAAAAAGTTAAAACAAAGCGTAGGCATTTAAAACTGCTCTACAATATCATGTTTCATTTGTAACCGATCATTTAATAGTAAGTGAGTGGTCTTTAAGCGGCTATTACACGCAAAGTTTTTGTAGATTATGTAGGTTCTTTACTTTTTACTATGTAGCAGTTGGTTTTTTAAGAGTTCGATCAACTCACGATCATCTCAGAGCGCTTAAGTAATCAAAGTGATATGGTCGTTTGGCACGCTCGCTCTCCTAATTTATTTATCTAATTAGGTGGGTATGTTAGTTTAGTAGCTGAGTTGCATAAACCCTTCATAATTAAAAATAACTGGTCCCTACACATGGCTTCGCTTGCACGGCATTCAAAATCAGCACTCGCATCAAAAATCAACTTAGCTCTCTTGTTGCACAAATAACTATTTTCTAGTGTAAGTAGTAGGTACAATGGTACATACGAGTTTACTATACTTAAGTGCAAATTACATACTTAATTAGCTATAAGAACATCCGGTAAAATGTTACCTAATCAATCACTTCCTAATAAATCCAAGGCGTTCCAGAACAAATCCAGATATTGCTATGGCAAACTGACGTACAGACGGACACCGGACGTTCTGTGACATGGTAATTCAAACCATTTAATTTAATATTGTGAAGGATAAAATAAACGGACCCGTCTACATTGACTTCATAAATACTGAGATCAATTGCAACGCGATCTGTATTGCATTTAAATACCCCCAAGGCCTGGCTGGATGGAATGTTCAACTGCACCACTCTGTAATGGTCTTCAGCTACGTCCAACAAGGCAAATTCCTCTTGAAATTATTGAGCTCTATAAATATTTGCTTAGTGATTTACGAGATACTTTCACACAAATATGGTTTCATAACCCGCTTTTTGTTTATCTCACGCCATGACGTGACACAAGTGAAATATCTATTGAATAATTGTCGGTAACAGGAATGTGACGTAGCACCACCGCCAGGTGGAGCCAGCTCGACACAATCAGTTCAGCTGAGTTTCACTCCGAGTATTCGCGCTGTTACTTTTACAACGCGCTGGCGCACACGAACGCTCTGTTTCCCTAGTCTCATTGTTTCACATACACCACGCAGGAAAACTTTGACTTTCCATTCGGCAGTGTCACCTTAAAAAGCGTGTCGAGAAAATACTGTGTAGCATGAGATGAGACATTAATTTAATGTTGTCGTTGAACAACACTTTTCTAGAGTGAGTATGCAGCTCCGTTGAATATGATAGTTTACTGACGCTTATAAAACAGCAGCGGCGTCATGTTTTGTTATTATTGACGGCAATATTGATTGCCTAACGAGATAAATTTCAAACTCACCTACTTAATATGTTTGTCGACTTGTACTTGTACTTACTTAAGTTAATTCGCCATAGGACTTTAGTCCTTAGCATTCTGAAGGAAGGATGCGGTATCAGTAACCTAAGTAGAGGCGTAAATTATGAACGGCTAGAAAGGTAAAATGATCTTCATACTCGCGTAAAAGATAACATACAAATCACATCCACCGCTTCAACTGGGTTTATCGCACAATGCGATCTTGAACTATCGATAAGTGACCGGCATAATAACATCGAAATAAAGCAGCGGTGCGCAGTGGTTGGATGGTATCCGTTAACGCGAAGATTTGGATGTGATTTAAGATAGCATTAGTACGGGGTACCGTTGCCGAGTTGCGGAGATCGTTTGCCTGTACGATTGCCGGATTGCCCCGAGTGCCCGCCGCAATACGCCGCCGCCGACCGACCGTTACTTTGCACCAAATCTGCCTACAATACGTTCTGCACTCTGATACGGATAATAAGTTTAAAGTCACGATCTTGTTCCCTGAAGCTGTCTACGTAATCTCTTCGCTGAATTAGAGTCTTCCTTGTACGGAAACAGATGCATATTTTATATCGAGCTATCGTGCAGCCAACGTGAATTTATTGTGTACTCTCGAGTCAGATGGGAGATAGTTAAAATAATAACCGCTATTTTCCTTTCCAAAATAGGGAGGTCTGCTTTTTAAGGTGTTTTATGACTTTGAGACAAGTTGACAACCACATTTATAAGTACAATTCGTGTCGTACCTTTTCCATTGTGATCTATATGAATAGGTAATAATACAAATGCTCTTTAGGATTGATTAGTATACAGGCACGAGATGGTTTGGCGCACGAGAATAGCGAGGGCGCTTTTTCGTTTATCGAAGACCCGTCACACAGACAATCATCTTTCACCGTTTGTGTTTTTGAGAGAAGTTTCATATTTCGAGCTTCCATAGTCTTGAAATATTTTCTATAAGTACCTACTTATCTTATCGACAAGATTAACTAGTTGACTCGCTGTTTTTAACATCCTGGATAAATCTATAAATATTTAATACAAGTCATTCTAGCTTCGATACTAGTTACTGTAGGTCTAGTAACTCTTAGGTATCGCATATCCGGCCGTGCGTTCTGTAGCTGTATGTTTCCATGTCTGTTCTTGTCTTGGGGATGGTATAATACGTTCGTTGCCCTTCTGTCTGCGTCACGTGACGTCTAGTCGTCACCCCGAGGTGGCTGGCATTCAGCCGCGAAGCACCGTGCATGAATATCAGTATTTATTCCAACTTACTGTTATGTAAATGCAGGTACTCAAGTAAACGTGGGATGTCTTAGACGATATTCATAAAATGTTATGGTCATAATTCATAAATGTTTACCTCGCATTATTTATAAAATGTAGCAAAGTAACTATTAAGTAGGTACTTATTATTTAATGTACCTACCTACCATCTGGGTAGGGTACTGGATTAATACAATACAAAACCCACTTACGCGACTAATTACTACACCTCACTAGAGTGACGACATTTCTTGAAAGGTATGTAAGAAGCTACATCTCTATTTGACGTTTATATCGGCTCAGCAAAAATCATAAAAATTCTTTCCCACGTTTCGAACTCACTCGTCGGGGCTATAAACTGCGAGTTCATCTCGACTTTTTCATTCTCGTGGCTTAAAACAAAACAACAAAGAATACCAAATCGGTAAGTTAGGGTTCCTAGGAGGTGCAGGGCGAGCGTCTCGAACCGGTTTGACCGGGCAAATCTTCGTTCGGCTACATCGGCGTAGACGAAGACGCGCTCGTCGCCGGCGGAGGCGTCGCGTCACCGCGGTAACGCGCTCCGCTTGCGGTTTCAGAGACGGTGTAGCGGCGCGAATGTGCGCTCCCGGCGCGTAATGGCGGAAGGGGTCGCGCGCGTCGCGCTCGCGTGCTGGTGCGCCTGCGCGCTCGCGGCCGCCGCGGCGCAGCGCTTCGGCGACCGCCTGGCGCCGCGCGTGCCCGCCGCCTACGCGCCTCGCCACGCGCCCGCTGCGCACTACTCCGAGCCCGACTACGACGACGCCTACGAGCACGACTACGAGGAGCAGGACCTCTCCGCCGAGGAGCCGGACCCGCCGCCTCCGACCCCCGCGCCCGCACCCGCGTCCGCCCCGCGCCGTCCCGCACGCACCGAGGCGCACCGCCTGGAGATGAGCACCGAGTTCTTCATGCTGCCCGAGCGCTCCTCGGCCGCACCGCCGCCGCCGACGCCGCCCAAGCGCGCGCTCGCCCCCGTCTCGACGCGCCCCGCGAACACGAGCGCGGGTGCGGTCGGCGCACCGGTCACCGCGCTGCGGCAGGAGCCGTGGGCGGTGCCGGTGCTGGCGCTGGCGTGCGGCTGCATGCTCACGATCGGCGGGTTCGAGGCGTTCGTGGTGTACGGCGCGCGGCGGCAGGCTCCGAGCCACCGGCACCTGCTGCTGGGGCAGACGCTGCTGTTCGGTCTGTTCGCGTGCGCGGCGACGGCGGCGCTGCTGGCCACCACGCCCACGGCGCTCACGTGCGGCGCGGTGCGGTTCGGCACGGGCGTGTCGTACGTGGTGGTGTTCGCGTCGCTGCTGGTCAAGTGCGTGTTCCTGCTGAGCTTGAACGGCGGCGTGTACCTGCCAGCCGCGTACCAGGGCCTGCTGCTGTTCTTCGCCGTGATGATCCAGGTGGCGATCGGCGCGCAGTGGGTGGGCGGCGCGCCGGGCCGCGCGCTCGGCGGCCGCTGCGAGGGCTCGCTGGCGGAGCTGCTGCTGTCGCTGAGCTACGCCGCGTTCCTGGTGGCGGTGGTGTGCGGCGTGGCGCTGCGATCGCGCGGCATCCGCGACAACTACCGCGAGGCGACGCACATCGCGGGCGCGGCGGGCGCCACGGCGGCCGTGTGGGCGTGCTGGGTGGCGGCGGCGCTGGCGGCGGCGGAGAGGCACCGCGACGCGTGCGTGGCGGCGGGTCTGCTGGCGACGTGCGCGTGTGTGTTCGCGCTGATGTTCGCGCCCAAGGGCCGACGGCTGGCCGCGCTGGGCCGCGAGGGCCGCTGGGACGCGGACCGCGAGGAGGGGCTCAGCTCGCTGGGCGGCGGCGCCGGCCCCGGCTCCAACTACTCGCCGTCCTTCTTCCACTTCAAGCCGGTCAAGTACGGCATGGTGTCGCCGGCGGCCGCGGCGGCGCCGCCCGCGGACCGCAAGGAGCCGCCCGCTCAGCCAGCCGGTCAGTTAAGTATCCGGACGTGCGCTGATTGTGAGTGTGGCGCTTCAGCACAGCCGATCTGACCGCAGTTCTTTTCGCAGATCCGTACGGAGCGATGTTCAACTCGCCGCACCTGCACTCACGTTTTCTCTACTCCCCGCCGCACTACCCCATGCACCCTCCGTTCCACTACCCCTACAACTACCCTCCCTATCCCTACTTACTGCCGCCAGGTAACTATGACAGCACTCTACTGGCTTCACATTGCACATTCGACACACTCTACTGAATGAAACTTTTTTCGGTGCAGGCGCAAGCAGGTAGGTATCAACTTCACGGCTCTTAACTATGTTTTTGCTTTCTATTTTCAAAATTATAACAAAGCACATCAGAAATTGTAAAATCCTACACTGGTGACCCTATAAAATTCTTGCATGCAATCATCTTGAAAGTAAATTAATTTCTGGTACACCTACACTTATGACAGGAACCTTTTAATAATTCAACGAGCCCCTTTGCGAACTGTATAGTGTATACTAACAGAGTATGTGTGTGTGCAGGCGTGATGTTGCGGGGCGAGGAAAGCGCTGGGGGTGCGGGGGGTGCGGGTTGCGCGGGGGGCGCCGGGTGCGCGGGGCCGGAGCCCACCTTCAGCAGCAACCCCAACGTGTACTTCCAGCGCTCGGAGCCGCTGCACGCCGGCATGATGTACTGAGCCCTGACAATCCAACGTTCGACAGAACACTGGCATTTGACAGCACCCGCTACAAACCAGGGGCCCCATCGGCTAACTACCGGCCTAGGACGAACTATAATGCAATCGATTATATCAAAGGCCATCTTCCAAAGGGATCACACGATTAAACGACGTAATAAAATGACGTTCAAATAACATTTTTAAAGCAGTTTCGATGGATAGGTACAGTGATTTCGCCGGTAAGGTTCCAGGCAAACCCTGGTTGCGTCACTGGTTCTTTCACTCGCCGTACGTTAAGACGAGCAGATTAAGTTGGTGGCTCTGAAAGGGACTTTTGAAAGAACCAGCGAGAAAGGATTACATTGCGCCTCGCAGAGGTTCCTTTCGTGCACGAACATTCAAAACCACCGACATTATGTTTCCTATTATGACCCAGAAATTAACGTCATGATGATGAATTTATCCAGGACTCAGATATTCCTGGGGGACTGAATAAAATCTAAACTGACTGAATTAATCTAATCTAGCTAAGGATAGCTAGTACGAGACAGGATTGAACGATTTTCAATAAAATCTGTAATCCACCTTTGACAATTGAAGTCGAACGTGAAAGACAACAGTGGTTAGAGTATCTACATTATTACTAGACAGCTGGCCGCATTAATAACGTGATTTCGACTTTCTGTTCAAACAAAAACTTATGTCGCACCGCGAATATGATATGCGGTAGAAGGAACTTCGGAATGTGTTTGAGGAATTTACCGCAAGTCCTATGAGCGGTAGTGAAATACATTTGCTATTCTTCCGCACACAAAAACTAAAGTGTTTTTTTCGTTGGCGCTTTTCGTTCAGGTTTTGATGTAGATTGCACATGCCGCCTATCACTGAATGCGAATCTCCGATATAAAATAGAGGCACAAAAAGTGCCAAATAAAACCCGCTGATTTTTGTGTTCTAGCATAAAGAAAATTTAAATTGATTACAAGAAAACTCTCGGCAGTTTGGTATCTTCGGTATCAAAGTTAATAATTCATCAGTTGCAACGAATCTACTCTATCGACTTTCTAGTCAATTAATTCACTGCAATGAAATGAAATACAGCTAAATGAACATCATGTTATCGTAAAATGTTTTATTAACTTTTGTACACGCTAAGCAGTAAACTTATAATATTAAATTAACTTTTACTGAAATGAAAAGCTGTTTGTGATAAAAGTAATACTCAACCCACCCTACTTGCAGCAGCTGTTAGCATAGATTTAGTTAAGTTTACTACTAAGTATCATGACATCAGATGAACCATAGTGATAAGACTTTCTATATAAGAATGTAAATAAAAGTAAAGACTGTTTTGGATGTTTTATTAATTAAATTACTATGTTATAAAATTATTTCTAAAATTACACAACTCAGGCATTCAACACACAGTCCTAACAATGTTGCCGCATTTTGATAAAGAGCCACCTCGGAACAATTTTGATCATATAACTGCTTCTATTGTATAGTTCTAGTTGAGGTGATGTGGCAACTTGAATAATTAAATGTATTTACTTGGTCCCAGTCGAGAGCAGCGCCAGTAATCCGGAAGCGACGGAGAGAGACACAATGTAGTTACTGTAGAATAATGAGTCAAGGAAAATTACTTACCTGTTTAGCAAAAAAATAATTAAATACACTGCATTTTCTGGCATTCAGCCAAAATATTCAAATGGCGCTATTATGCAGTACTTATTAGCTGTAACAATTCAAACTACCATAATATTATGTATTTAAATGCTAATAATTTCAATTTAAATAGTAATTAACTCTAGTAAACTTTACTGGAATTTAAGTTTCGTTTTGAATACCTTCTTTAAAATATCTTAGGAGTGACATGGCCGACTGCACGCAACATCCGCATATGCGTCATGGGCACTGAATGCGTTAAATAGAGTTTAATTTCAATAAGAAAAATATATTAAAGGTACTTACATAATTTTCTTTTATCAACCAATAATGGCATTTATGTTCAAAGAAGGAATAATAAATTTCATATAAATCCAACTATGAAAAGCTCCTATAGTTGGTCATTGCTGAGCATAACCACATCTGGATCAAACTTCAATGTTGAAACTAATAATTTTTGCAACCTTGAAATATGTTTATAAGATTTGGTCTAGTAAGTTCTACAACCTGTGCCTAGGCGCCACTGCACCCTAGCTATGGCTCTGGTCAAATTATTTTCACTGAGAGGAACCAAAAGTATTCAAAGTGAGACATACTTACCCTCAAGTATATTTTTACAAAATTGTAATTTGGATAGGAAAACTGCATAGCCGGTTGTTTTGTTATGTAAAAGGATACACTGCAGGCGAGAGTGTGCGAAGGATGTAGAAGCTGCTAAGGATCACGATGGTGAGAAACAGAGCATTGTTGTAAAAGATTGAGTATGTAGTGGCTTCATAGTCAGCAACCTCATTCTTCTTCCAAAGGATTCTGAAAAAAAAAAGCAAAGTTTAAATATTGTATTCTATAAAAAAAGATTATTCACTTTTTCATTATAAATAACAATGCATATTTATCAAACAGTACATCTGTTCTGCATCAATATTTTTCAAGATCCCTTAGTTATGCAGAGCATTATCTTATCTATCTTTGAACACCAAGAGAGTCAATAAACAATGGGTTATTCAAACTTCCAACACAAAAACTACTTAATGGTGCTATAATTTCAAATCAATTTTGAACAACTGGTCAAACAAGAGCAGAATGTGACTGCATTTAGAACCTGATATGTAGAAACAAACCTCTCATCCTTCTCCTTCCTGCTCATTTTCTTGTCGTCGGCGAGCTTGCGAGACATCTCACGGGCCACGGCATCCTCCCTGCGGACGGCGATGCGATGCTTCAGGTGGAACTTGGTGTTGCGATAGGCCAGCGCCAGCAGCCAGGTGCTGGCAGCAGTCACAAGCACGAACCAAGCCAGGGACGTGCTCACTTCCAGGGAATGCACCCTCCAGAACAGCCCTAAAAGTAGATCAACAACAAGTTGAAGATAGGAGCGATATCTTAGATTTTATAAATGAAACCGACAGTATATTTATGATATAACAGCCAATTGGTAACAAGGTTGACTACTTACAAATGGGAATTGCAGATACGATGAATGCGTTCCCGTAAAATAGGGCTGAAGACTTCGTGGAAACATTTCGGCTAAAATCTTGAAGCAAAAGCTCCTCTTCCTTGGTGAATGCTTTGTTTGCCTTGACCGACATTGTTTAATTATTCTTGGCTGTTCTGTAAATGTTTTCCAGCTAGCTACGACAAATTACTTTCGAGAAGCTCACAAATCTCACAATCTCTTTTTCGCTCGATGTCAGCTGGCGTCCGCGCTGCGCTGGCGATAGAAAGCAAAACGTCAAATGACATGTAAGCAACGTGTCAAAAATATTGCCATTTTTCTAAAATTTATAGGTTTTTTCGGAAATCTCGGTTTTCTCACCAGCTATAAATTGAGGCTCTACCAAAGAAATTGTATACATAGTAGAATGCTGACTGACATTTAATGTACAAAGGATTTTGAACCTTATCACGACCACACAACGATCTATTATCATTTAATCTTGGTTATAAGGATTGTTGGTCTTGTTGAGAGGCTTTCTTGGGTGCTTTGTCTCTTTCACACAGTAGCAAAAAGAAAGAGACACACCGCCCAAGTATTATTTTTAAGCGGACCTTGTTTTCTGTCTCAGTCAGCGTTCCAGGTACGTAGTATAGAAATTCCTTGGGCTCTACCCGTGCTCTACCCTGTGTGTGTTTGCGCCTTTACAAACTCACTATGTTATCTGTAGGTATTGAATGAAATGAAAATAAAATTTCACCATTCGTTCAATGGAGTTTTGTGTGTTTGTTTTGAAATTCGAATTTGTTGTGAAGTTTTGAAAAAATCGGTTACGTACGAACGAAATTTGTGAATTTGAATTAAATTTGCTTTCCACTCTTCTTGGTTTTACAATTGGTTATAATTGTTCCATGAAACTTTAATTTCTGCAGTGCATGATGATGATGAGTAACTTTGAGTTTGCAATTCCATTGAAAAAGGATGAACTATTGGAGTCCCATGCAGGCCGATATCACGTCGAAGATGTTGTACAACCCCGAGTGCTATTGTCGAAATTACAAGGTAAAGCAGAATTTCGATAAAACTGCATTAGACCTAGTGAATTTATCAATGTGCCATGAAAACGTTTCAGCTGGTTTAAAATCCTGAATATTTTGTTCCTACCTTCCAGATGCAGCAAGGGCATACAACACCGAGGGAGTGGAATTCATATTGGGGCATTTTGATACATACTTTTCCATTATAGTCCATGGCAATAAACTGGAATGGAATATGATAAATAAAGGTTAGCTTATAATTTTTTATTTTACTGCAGGCAATGATCTTCTATATAAACTGAGGTAGATGCGTTGTACCCCGCTCTGCGTGACAAACAAAACTCAAGCTAATTAGCTTGAGCCAATTTAGTCGCACCCTGTCTTGCTCCGATGTTACACGCATTTATGCACAGCATGCACATAATTTATCTCTTTCTGACAACGGGGTTTTATAATATCTATGCTATCTTTTAGTTTTCTTGAGTGATATAAACAAAACTGCGTATATTCTGCCTAAGTAGTTTTAACACAATTTTGCTGCATTTTAGAGCTTTTTATAATGAGTATAATGTCTCTATTGGTAGTATCTCATTGACTGTAGGTACTTACATTATTCAATAATAGCATTAGACTTTTACCAACTGCAGCTTTGGAGACATTGATCCTATTTATTGTAATCTTATATCCCATTCTACCTTCATTATAATGAACTAGCAAAGTTGTTTTTGGTTTTGAAAAATGCTGAGTTATTCTTCAATTAACTGTAAATTCTTTTGGGATAAATTACATTATAGGGCACTTCTGCTTACTGCTAAGCTCCAATTAAAAAATATATCGCTGTAAAATATTAGTGAAATACTGTTTTTTATTTGCAGGCTTTGACCATATCACCCGCTCAGTCAAACATCTGTGTAATCACCTAGAGCAAATCTTTGAAGATAATGAAATTGATGCTGACTTGCGAATTAGAAACTTGAACATTGTCAAAATGACTATGTACTTGTTCACACAATTAATGAAAATCAAAGATGTGAAACTAGCTGCTGATGTAAGTAATATCAGGAAAAGTCTCTATTAAAGAAAATTTAACAGAAACAGGTTTATAGAATAAGTCATTACTGAAAGATTTATTCTAAAGTTACTCATTATGTACAGTAATCTATATCTATCTATACCAATATACAGGGTGTGGCAAATTCTTGGTCACTGAAGGGTAGCTACCTTTTCTCTTGTAGTTAGAAAGTTTTGTTCTTAGGAAACTTCAGTTTTATTTTAAGGAAAAAAATAATTGCATTTTTAGATTTTTGAAAAAAAGTACAGTTAGCCTAAAAAATTACATTTTGTCAAAAAAAACAAGTTGGTCTTAATCGACTCTATTTCCCACCAGGAACACTTCTCCCAAAGTAACTTATCAAATCAAATCGTAAGTTTTTGCAATAATTCAAAAAAACACATCCCATACATTTTCTATGAAATTAGGAGTTGTAAACATTACAGTGCCACTTATTCGATCGTTCTTAATTTAATTTCATAACTGCTCCGGCAAGCTGGGAGGCTATTGTAAACCGCGTATTGAAATTTAGAACAAAGTGCTTCCCTGCAGATGTACTAATGGTATGCTCCATGCATACCAATCTCTCTTGCGGCTCTGTCTTAGGCGCCTAAGGCTTTACAATAGCCTCCCAGCATGCCGAAGCAGTTACGAATTTAAATTAATAACCATCGAATAAGTGGCACTATAATATTTACAACTACTAATTTCATAGAAAATGTATGGGATGTGTCTTTTTGAATTATTGCAGAAACTTACGATTTGATTTGATAAGTTACTTTGGGAGAAGTGTTCCTGGTGGGAAATAGAGTCGATTAAGACCAACTTGTTTTTTTTGACAAATGTATTTTTTTAGGCTAACTGTAATTTTTTTCAAAAATCTAAAAATGCAATTATTTTTTTCTTCAAAATAAAACTGAAGTTTCCTAAGAACAAAACTTTCTAACTACAAGAGAAAAGGTAGCTACCCTTCAGTGACCAAGAATTTGCCACACCCTGTATAGAGCGGAAGAGTTGGATTTGAAATGAAATGAAATGAAATAATTTATTTGAAAAATCTTTCTGCATTTGATAGCTTAATTTATGGGGAAGGTTATAGGGTACTTTTCATCATCATCATCATATTATACCAACAGTACGGCAACACTGCGAGGGCGCAGCTAGTTTTCTCTTAGTGATTTGGTTATTTACTTCCTATATGTATAACACTAGCAAGTAATAGTAACTAATAGCTCTTACTGCTAACAGCTGCTTGATACTTCTCAGCAATAGTGAAAACTGTGTACAGGATACTCTTCACTTTAACTGATTGCTAGCTTACTTGTGCTTGGGGTGCTCTTATCTGGAGATGAAAAATCACAAAGAAAAAAAAACCTGCAACTTTTCCATGTTTTCCATGTTTATTTCCTTATTTTGTTCTAGAACTCAACAAAACTGACACTGGGTAAGAAAGGAAAAACCAAGGCGACAGACAATGATGAGTTCTGTGGATGGACTGAGGCAGATAAGCAATCTGCTCTTATAATATTACACCTGGTGTTACAACAGCCGCTGTCTAGATTGTGGGACCCGCCACTGGCTGAGGAGAACTTTGTTTCGTGAGTTTCAGTTACATAAAAATTATTTAGATTATTACTCACTTAAAAATATCGTTGACTAGCCTCTGCCCGCGGCTTCACTCGCGTGGTACCCGGATAAAAAGTAGCCTTTGTGTTATTCAAGGTCATAAACTGTGAATATTCCAAGTTTCATTTAAATCCGTTCAGTAGTTTTTGCGTGAAAGAGTAACAAAAATCCATAAATCCATACATCCTCACAAACTTCCGCATTTATAATATTAATAGCTTCCGCCTGCGGCTTCGCTCGCGTGGCACCCGGAAAAAAAGCAGCCTATTTCTCCCCTAAATCTCCGGTACTTAATCAAATTTCTTGAAGATCTGTAGTAATAAATAAATCATTTATTCAACTTATACATTACGTTAATATACATAATGTTAGCTACATGAAAAAGCTAGCTAGAAGATGAATATATTTATAGTAAAAATTAGCTTCCTGCACCAAATATCCTGTAGCCTAAGCACTACCTATTGCATTACATAGTAAAAACAATAAAATACCTAGGTATATCTAATCTAATCAATATATATTTCAGTATGGTGTCTGAGCCGTGTTACAAGGCTTTGGAGGAGCACATTATAAAGACCAAGTCTGTGAGAGAAACAGTGTTCCAAATCCTAGGTGTGTTGATAAAGAAATACAACCATGGTACATCTTCTCTCATAAAACTGGTGCAGGTATGTATTGCAATATACTTATAAATTACTAGTGAACGCTCGCGGCTTCGCCCGCATGGACTACATGCACACACACACACGGACTTTCGCCTTTATAATATTAGTAGGATTTGTTGGCTGACTACTAATTATGTATTAACTTTATACTTTTTCAGATACTTCAAACAGTTGAACATTCTGTGTCCCCAATATGCGCGGGAGTTGTGCAACTAACAAAAGAGTTCGGTCTTGGAACATTTGGACCGCAAATGGTAATTTCACATTCATGCATCACAAAAACCACTCCATACCAATGAATAATTCACGCCGAAAGGGGTGAAGTTTCGGCGGTTCAAGGGCCGCCTGTCACGTGATACCCCGCGCCGTGACACACAGACCTAGATTAAGTTTTATTGATATGTATTTTTAGGTTTAAGGTATTTATTTCTTTGGGCCTTAGAATTAGTTTTTACCATCTGTACTATTCTTAAGTTGCCTGAAATAAAGTTTATATTATATTATTATTATTAATAATAACTCCAAAATATCGATCTATTTATCAAGCCTGTTTGATCCTCTGCCAGGGAAATTTCTTAATATTTTATGAACTAGGTTCGTGAAATAGCCGAAGCGTTAGCGACAAGTGACGAAGAAAACGCGGCTGGAGCGACGACCGAGCTAGGAGCGGCGAGGAACTGCGGCGCTTTCCTTTTGGAGCTAACTAAAGAACTGCCGAAAGAGATGACCAATGCCATAACTACCCTGCAGTCTTACTTGGAGAGTGACGAGGTAAAATTTAACTGCTTATAATATTTTACTACACTTACAACCACTTTCCTGATTTTTACTTGTCTATAAAATAACACATGGAATGTTAAAATTTATCGGACGATATTTTTACGTAGGTAAGTAATTTATGTGTATTATTATAATGTTCTCACAAATCACAGCAAATTTTACTAAAACAAAGATTTAAATATGTTGAAATACTTATTTGCGGTAACATCGACCACAACTTATAAAAATATTTTTAAAAAGAATGCTTTGGTACCACTATCTAGTATACTATAAATTAGTATAAATTCAACGATCTATTAGTTGTTGCAAAGTAAAAGTACCTTGTAAAGATTGCAATCTAGCAGTTATTTTTTTTTCTTACAGTCATACACACTCCGCATCAGTGTACTGGGCATGATGTGTGAAGCTCTGAATGTGGAACTCAAGGGCGAGGGGCTCGCTGACGAACAACGAGCGTTGCGGGATGACTTTCTCGACGATCTTTACGAGCATATGCACGATACGTCCGCATATGTAAGACATAAGGTGAGCTAATTAAAATAAATAATAACAACAAAAAAAGGAAGGAACCAAATACAGAGCCCTGAGGTACGCTTATTTTTAAACACTAACAATTTAACGCGTTTTCGATATGCAGATATTAAGGTACAATAAATCTTAAGCTTAATTATTTCCCAAAGCCATAGCTGAGCTCTCTTCTCTCAGAGTCAAAAACATTTAATATTTCTAGGTATTACAATTTTGGAGCCGATTACAACGCGAGAACTGCGTACCTGTGACTAGGCAGCGAGTAGTAATGCAGCGCGCCGTCGGGCGTTTGAAGGACAAAGCAGCACTTGTAAGGAAAGCTGCCATTCAGCTTCTAAAGGTATGCCATAATGAAAAACATTTCCTACAATAAGCTGTAAGTATAACTCCTATTTTACTAGAAATGTAATCATCAATCTGAAATGGCACTCAATATTCATAGGTGTTTTTGGAATGTAATCCATTCTCCGCGCAACTGAAACTAGACGTACTGGAAGAACAACTCAAAACAGAACATAAGATACTTGATGATCTAAACAAAAAACTAAACCCAGGACCAGATGAGGAACTGGTCAAAAGATGGGAAAAAATCAAAGCTGATGTTATCAGTTCGATCAAAAAGAACTTAGATACCGCGACACAAGACGAACCGGAGCTATCGCAAGCGTCATTGGATAACTTGTATGATGCAATTCGTAAGCATTTGCGCGAAAAGAACTATCATAAAGCTTACTTGGTTGTGAAGCATACTGAGAGGCAGTACCCTGATGCTAAGCTGATGAGATGTGATATGGAAAAAAGTCAACAGGTAAAGCAGCAGTTTGCATGGAAATCATCAGGTTTTAATTTTTTCTACTAATTTGAAATTGTGGGATTATTTTTTCTTTTAGATTGAGTACTTCGTCGCCCTGCTACGCAACATGTTCATAATCCCCGAGCGTACACAGTCTATCTCGCTCACGCAACAGTGCGAGAACGAGCTAGCACTCTACAAAAGATTGGAAGAAAAGGAGAACATTGTAGCATTCTTACAAGAGTCTGTTCAGTTCTGCCGCATGGTTACCGAAGCCATGCCGTTGATAAATTCGCTGCTGATGTCGAAACAAGCGGGGGACGTTAGCGAAGCTATTGATTTCTTCACTACCGCTCATCACTTCAATATTGATTCAGCGAAACTTGGCGTCGCCAATATGCTTCTGCTAGTGTGGTCTCCTGACCAGGTAACAATATAGTAATATTATACATATTTGCAAACTTTGATCTATTTAAAAAAGAATTTATTTATTTGGATTGTTTGATCTCAACAATGCAATTTATTCTGTGTACAAAAAAGAACCCAATATTGCTATTGCGCAAACTTTCATAATCTTTGCAGGATAAACGCGAAGCTGTAGAACGTGCGTACCGCGATATGTACTTAGAGTGCGATAACAAAGTGGAGCGTGCAAGAGCCTTCGCCATCGCTAAGAAACTGGTATCACTCATGCAGCATATCGACCGAGGAAGTGCACTAGCCTTAGAACATTTGGTTGACAAGTGGGTTGAGAAGGGAGATATCACACCTGCTATTATTCAGGTATGTTTAGCACAAGAAAATAATGTTAGCTTGTTTTTGTAAACAAGGAAAGAGTTTGGCGCTAGTGTTGTGCCTTGTGCGACTCTACTACTGACCGACGAGAAAAGTATTTTTTATTATAACTAACTTTACCTACATGTTTAAATATTGACAGGTTTTAATTGTTTGAAATCCCAAAATATTAATTTCAAACTAGTGGATTTTTTAATAGGTACCAATTAATTCAAGCTCCTCTGTATGCAGGTTTTCTGGGAAATGTTCCTGAAAAAAATCGACGGCACAACCGATGAAGACAGCTACGCCGCTCTATCTCTTCTAGTCATGATAACTAAAGCCAAGCCTTCCGTTGCACTCGCCAATCTCGAAGTCATACAAACGCACGGCCTTTCCGCCGACTACAACACCAGAAACTTAAGCGTACAATTGTTACTGTCTCTAGGTAAAAAGAGCCAGAGATATCCAGCAGAGCATCCGATATTCGCCTCTATTCACAGCAGCTTAATGGATACATTCTTGAAGCTAAATAAATTCAGTTCTTTTGCTGGCAATTGTATTGATCTGATTTACGCTATCTGCGATACCCCTGAGATGATTGCTATCAAGATTCTCTCACAGATGTATAAGAAGGTAGAAGAGACGATGGTGAAAAATACGGAGAACGATGAAGAAGCTAGTATTCCGATGGAGTTGTTGACTCGCTTCGTGTTTATGCTGGGACATGTAGCATTGCAACAACTTATCTACCTTGATATTTGCGTTTACAGCGAATTGAGAAGGAGGAACCAAGTAAGCTATTTTTAACCAATTTGTTATTTGCGTAGAGGTTGTACTTTGCTTTTGTTCAGACTTCGGACTTTCAAATCATTAACATAAATGTTTTTTATTCTAGTTCTTTACTAAATTAATCCCCCATGTTTACACAGGTTCGTGAAGAGCGTAAAATAGAAGAGAAAAGAAAGAAAAAAGCGGGTACTTTTGCAACACCTGCGCGGCGCGGCAGGGTCGATGACCTTCGTCGACAAACGCTTTTGAACGCTAGTAATGCGAGCGCTTCGTCTAGAAACCATCGATCTGCCAGCGTATCTTCTAACAAGGGACCTTCGGTGAGTGTTTTTAGTTATTTATTTATTTAAAAAGTACACACAGTGTTAATGCTAGACTTGTTCTAACTCTATATCACCCTGCATTCAGCTGTTGCTGTCTCAGTTCTACGCCACAATTTGTGATCTTGCATAAGTTGAATCCAGTTATTTTCTGCTGACTTTACAATATCACATGGATGGTCTGTCTCGCGCCCAGTATCCCTAACGTGACTATCACTCGGTCATTGCCTTTATCTGTCTATAGTTTTTCCGCCTTTCCAATTGTCCTATCATTGTCCACTGCAACTAGTAAGACCACAGCAACAGTCATTTTAACTTTTAAACCAACATGCCAACAAACTTTACAGATGAACGCAAATAATTCGAGTGCCTCGTCTAGGAAGTACCACTTGGTTAAAAATACTTCGGTTAGTGTTTAGGTGATTGTCAGTATAGTATAATATGGGTACATTGACAATGATGTAACGTATCATTTGAATTGATTGTATGTTGAAGTAAACAGTGCTAGTAATTATGTTTATTTCGTATCTTTTTACAGCCAAGCAATATATTTTATATTTTATATATTTTATATTTTCATGTAAGTAAAATAGATAGACTTTTTGCATCGAAATAATTTGTAAAGTAGTGACGTAAAGTACTTATGTATTGTTTTACAATTACGCTGTAAAAACAAGATTTTATTTTCACACACTCTTTACCCAACTAAATTAGTAACGTAACGTATCAAGTTCGTAAGCGGAGCGTAGTGCGATCGCAGCGATCTGCCGGCGCCGTTTAGCGGTTTATGGTGGCTGCACACCTATCCTCGCTGAACGAATTGAATTTTAGAATTCTTTATATGAAATCGTATGAAACCTCGCACACGCCCGCGGCCGAATCGTCCAATTCGACCGAATGTGGCAGTACAAGAATTTGGCGCGGATAGGTGTGCGCCCAGCCTAAATAGTAACCATGGACGTTCTGAACACACTCGAACATATGTGATACATGCTACAAGCTAAGTTAATTTCTACTTATAATGCGCAGATAAACACAACGATGACGGAAGATGAAGCGGGCCTGGAAGGCGCGGTGGCTGACGACGCCGACGCGGAGTATGTGCGCGGGGTTTGCGAGAAAGACATCGTGGGAGTCGGGACTGCCCTTGCACGTTACTTACCTCTGCTGCGCCATCTGCTGGCCGCGCCGGCGAAGTGCACGCCCGCGCTTCTCGCTGCGGCCGCTCTTACTTTCACCAGGTAAAGTGCCCATAGAGGTTCAAGAAATAAATCAAAGTCCTAAGTCTCACTTGACCAAATCAGCATTTAGACGTGGTCAAGGCGTCCCAGCACGTTAAACGCATATTGTAATTACAATTAATACTTTTACCATCCTCCATTATATTAACTTGCCCCCCAACCCCCCTGGACCATCGGCTAGTGTCACTCTTGAGTGGGAACCTGTCTATGTGTAATGAAGACTATGACGACTTAATACGTTCACTTCAGTGCCGTGCCTGGCTGTTACTGAGATGAGACGCCATCATGCACCTCAAGATTTTAAGATTGTAAAAACGTAAAAAGGTCCTGATTTCAGGGCATTTTGATATCTGCTTAGATCTTTAGACGTTTGAAATTCTTTGAAGATGTCTCGTGGGTAGTTTGAGAATAGCCCACGTAATATGCTCATGTCCCTAGGCAGGCTGGATAAATACATGCACTTACAAAATATTTTGGAGAGTGTTAAGGAAAACTAAAATTACATTTCTCTTCCACATAAAAAATAAAACACTTCAGGAAAGTCCAATTATTAAAGGTACATTCTCCCATCCTATGGAAACAATAGTGTTTGTCAGGTTTGTATGTCAAAGATATCTTTTAGTTAAAATTCTGAGAGAAATCTATCCCATATTCTTGTTCCAGATTCATGTTAGTGTCGAACTCTGTGTGTGAAGATGGCTTGCAGCTCATGGTGACTGTTCTGAAGAGGTCCAAGAATGTTTCTCTTCGCACCAACCTGACTATAGCGTTTGCTGATCTTACGCTGCGTTTCCCGAACTTGACTCAACCATGGACCCATCATATTTATCACATGTAAGTACTAGTAGTTCGCCCCGAACTGAGATCTCGCGCACCGTAGATGGCTTACATTTGGACTTCTTCTGACTACCCCTATAATTTCAAGTGCTACTACTGCCGAGTACGCCTATTGCGCTAGCTCTTCATGGTAAAAATACTAGCATGCATGCCATACAATAATGTCGTGTCTAATTTTTCATTTATTTCATATTTATGAATTATCGTCGTATTTCTAAAAGTATACGTCCTAGAATAAAAATAAGAACTATTTTGGAATGTACAAATAAAGACCTTTCATTTGACACCCCACTCAATATATTTGTTTACTTAACTTTTTTTACCCTAATTCATTCTTTATCAAAAAAGTTTTTATCATGAAAATAAATCAAGTAGCATCTAAAATCATTGCAAACCAAACCGCAACGATGCCACTCTCTTTTTAAGACCGACCAGTCAATGAGCTACGAAGACATCGAAACTCTATGAAACGGGAGCTCTTGTAGCTCTGGTTTCGTAGTTTTTGTTCTTTGGTCGTATTTCAAAAACTATACATCCTAGATTAAAAATAAAAATCATTTTGGAATGTACAAAATAAGCCCTTTCGTATGACACCCCACTCAATATATTTGTGTAACTTTCATAATTTTTTACCCCCTTGGGAACCCAATATCTTCACAACATCGATTAAGCTCATATGCTTCACCGTAAATTTCCTTACCACAACCTATTGACCTACCAAGTTTCATGCAGATTGGATGAACGGTTCGACAGTTATGCGCGAACAACAATTCGTGAAACATACATACAAACATACAAACATACAAAGCAAAATCGCCCAACTTACCACTAAGATCTTCGCTCGCTTCGCTCGCTCGATCGATAAGGTTTTGTTTGGATGTAGTTTGGAGTAGATATCATTTTAGGATGGTTTAAAGTGCTTGTAAGGAGAACTCAGAAGTAATGTACTCAAAAATATTTATATTTAAACTGTCCCCATTCCAATTACTGCATTTTTTTTATATGCGGCTGGATATCAAACGTAAAGAAAGCTAGACCCCAAACTGAGTTTGTTGTCCTGATTCTTTACAGTATTGGTCGCGAAAGAACAGGAGAAGAGACTAGAATAATCTGGCTTTTAAACTCTAACGTTGATATATACTTTAGTGATACAATTTTTATTTTCGCCTCTGCAAGGCAAGGGCCTCCCTGACTGATTGAGACAGCTCCATTCATCAAGCTTTATTTTAATTCCAGTCTCAGCGACGAGGAGCTAGAAGTCCGTCAATGCGCCGTCAAAATGCTCTCCTTCCTGGTGCTTCACGAAATGGTCCGCGTGAAGGGCCAGATAGCCGACATGGCGCTCTGTTGTGCCGACACCGACGCGCGCGTCGCCGCCATGACGCGGATATTCTTCAAACAGCTCTCGCAGAAAGGAAACGCCCTGTATAATGTGATGCCGGATATCATCTCACGCCTCAGTGATCCTGAGCTGAACGTGCCCGAGGATCAGTATAGAGTTATTATGAAGTGAGTATTCAAAACATGAAGTGGCTAGAAATGTGAACCTGTGCCAAATGATTAAACATACTTGTAAGGTTCACGTATCTCTTTGCACCACCTCTGTCCAGTACCCTGGGGCCATGGGGTACACGAAATAATACAACACCATAGATTACAAGACTTGTCAGGTGTGCGGGGACTTCCGTCTCGCTCCAGTGCCACAGCACAACTCCCGAAGTACCCGCACACTCTTCCACTCATTTATTCCAACACCCCAGTGTTGCCCACTACATTATCAAAACACCACATCATTCCTTTTTTTAAAAACAATAAAAGCATTCCTTAGTTTCTATTACTACAAAGCATCATGACAAGGTAATTACAAGAAATGACAATTATTATGTTCTAATATGTAAACACTAAAGTAACAATCAAATTATTATCACTAGGTACTTACTAATAACAAATCAGAGTACCTACGCTAGGTCTTTATTAGTTTTGCAAGATCCTTCATTACTAACTTCAAGACTAACTTATACCTATTTACTCGTAGCATAACAAATTACAAAATCATTAATCATCAAAAATAGGTAGGTACTTATTATACTGAGTTCATACTTATAATAGTTATTATTTATTCCAATATGAATTATAAGGCATACAGAAATCCAAAATAATAATGAAATGAAATACGTTAAAAGAATTAGGGACTTGCCCAGAAACACAGTCATAAATATCAGAATAATTGCAGATAAACAATTTCTCAAATGAAAACTAAAAGTGTCAATACCATCACTTCTTTTTTTTTTTTTTTTTTTTTATATATTGCTGATTTTGTTACCAGGGTGGCTATTCTACTACCAAAATGTTTATCAACCACAAGCAAAACGTCAACTAAACCTTAGATTTTGACTGTTTCCTATTCTACTAATGACAAACGACTCAGTTGTGGTGACGTTTTAGCTAAGGTTTGGACTTTGGCAGAACAAATTTTTGAAAAGCCATTCTACTATTCACCAAATGGCTGACATTTAAGAGATCGAAACAAAACGCAGCGGAATGATTGAGGTTGTCATCTAGTAGAATTGCCACCCAAGTACTTACGAGCTAGTACTAAAATGCCTGTTATTATAATGCCTCTAGACATGTTGGGCGAGCCCAAGCCAGCGCGAGCGAAGGCAAACCGATGCAAGGCGAGCGCCACCGTCCAGACGTTGGCGAGTCTACGCCACCCAATGCCTATTGGTCCTTGGATTCACTCGGCTAACCAGGCGAGCGGTGGAAAGGCAAAGCAAATGGTGCTGCCCACACGTTGGCAATGGCGTTCACTCGGCGAGCCTGCGCCAGCGTGGAGCAGCGGCTTGCTCTTTCTGGCATCTATCGAGGCATTCCTTACTCTCAAAAGTGAGATGTGAACCAACTCATCTTTAGGTAGGTAGGTATCTGAAACTACATATCATCGATAAGTTAAGGAAACTAGAGTATTATAATACCTAGTGTACTTTATTACAAATAATTATTTATTATAAATAATTAAAAGTTCAAGATTTTCAAAATGTACCTACAGCGCGATACAGATTCCATAAATTGTATAGGTACCTTCAGCAAAATGTTTTTACACATTTTGCCTTTGTCCTGAGAAAACTCATTTGGATGTCAGTTTACTACTTACTTAGGTACCTAATTAAAATTATATTAAGTAGGTAACTTGCTGTTGGTTTTCCTTTAACATAAAATCACTGTGCTCCGCATGTCCACACATATTTGAACTTCGACATTAGGCACCTTTTCGGAATGGAATCGAACCATTGTTGGCGGTGTCATTGGACCCAAGAAGGCTCGTTGGTTCACGGGTCCAACCATCCACATTCATTTCGATTAGTTCCTTGATTTTAACGTTAAAGTACTTACCTAGTTTTCCAAAAAGAACTACCTAAGTAGGTACTTACTGTCCGCTTGCGAGGTTAGCTTACCAATAGATACCTAGGTATTACAGGATCATCCACCTCTACGTCTAGGTAGGGTCACCAAACCCATCCGATGCCTCTCAATAGTCTGCAAATGATCTAGGTACTGCAATCATTATTACCTATAGTAAATTTTTAGTTAGCCACCTGTAGAACTAAGTACCTACAACATATTTTACTATAATCCGGGAGTTGACATCTTTTCAAAATGGTTTTAAACGCTTAAGGAGCGTAAATTAGTTTTTATTGATTATTTTATTTACCCTTAAATCAATAAGCATATTTTTTAATTTAAGTAGGTACTTAAATAAAAATTTGCCACAAAAACGCAGCATTATGGTCACGTATGACGTCACTGTTCCAAAACATCAGCTTTGAACAAATTAGGTACGTCACGCTCTAAAATCTCTAAATGGTGTTTTCAGTCACGTGACTCACAGTTTAAAAATCCTGTTTTTCTCAAGGGGAAATAAACAAATTAATAATTATTTTCTTCTATCAACAGATCTACTACCTAATTTATTTGAATTTTGACTAGGTAGTACTGTCAACTCGCGAATTCTTCCGAGTCATGCTTCCATCACTCGTACAGAATGCTCACCATACCAAAGATCCGCAACCAAAGACCTTATACCTCTTTGTCCGCAACATTTACCTTTACGTAACATGGACACAACCAAAACTTTGAACTGTAGGTACTTATAAAAAGTCAAGTCTATCTATGTAGGTGTAAGTACATAAATTATGCACAATTTCAGCTACCTATGTCTCTTTCGAGCAGGTACCGTACCTACGTTGCGAGCTCCATTTTATATGATATTATATGTTTACAATGTCCTGGAAGTCGGAACACCAGATGATCATGACTTGTCAATTTTTGTGTAGGTAATCAATTTAATGATTATAATAATAATAATAGTTTTTATTCGACACACACAGAAGAAAAGTATGAGGTTACAGTAGGTACATAAGTAGGTAGGAAATGTTATTGTCATACATAACATTTTCTGAACCTTAGACTAACTCTGAACTATCAGTCCATTCATTTACATTCTGTTATTGTTTAGGCATGTTTTCTTCGTTTAGGTAGGTACTCACTCGGCATAACATTGCCTACAGAAACGTCTCACAAACCCACATTTCTAACACTGCTGGTCAAAATGTAGGCGCTTGATAATTTTAATACTTACCTACTTAGTAAGCTTTATTATAATAATAAATTGTGATTAATTTTTAATTTTGACAATTATATTTGTACTCAATCATGCAGACTGAATACAATGACTATCATCATAACTATAACATTTCGACATGTGTACCATTTAATGTATTCTGTAAACAATTACATAAATAATAGACATGTTTCTAGCGCGCGCAAAAATGAAGACTCAAAAAACGTCCCAATTGGACGTCTTGTTTTTAGAGTTTAGCCCGAGTCAAACAGGGTTACGACCAAAAATGCTATTGTGTTATAATAATATAGGTAAGTAGTAGGTATCTTCCTACTATTCATTTGCGAAACTTGTCGTGCACTATATCGGTATCTATGTAAGTATACCAATAGGAACAGATCTCAAAAGTTGGTAACTATGAACGTAACATAAGTAAGTATATACGAGTAATATCATTGTCTGTGCCATCACGCCACACTTCAACGACTCCCAGCTCCGCCGGCATGCACTTTTAGGCAATCCCGACGACTATGGGTCGCCTGTGAGCACATTGTAACCAACGTTGCAACCGGGCGCCAACCTCACCCGTACCATCTACTACCAAGCTCTAACCGAAGGTGGAGTTAAATGCGCGCGTCGCACAACACAAAATCTCAGCAGGGTGATCAGTGTCAGATCTGGGCACTAACGTGTGACCCCATTATAACCGCCAACTTGACGTGACCGATCGTATTCGGCCGGCTATAGCTAAGGGTTTGTCCAAAAAGTTCGATTAGTCCGTCTAACAATTTGGAATTTTTCTGTCCAACCAGTTCGACGATCAAACTACTAGTAGGACAGGATGGAATAAGTGTTGAATTTTAGTCAAAAGTCAACCACCTAACCCTGACATGTGCAACCCGACTTTCCATCCTCCGATGGCCAAATTTCACTTTACCCGCCTAGCCACTTTATAACCTTACTTCAACCACTATCAACATAACCACCTACTACACCGAAAAACCACTAACACTACTCGGAAATTGTATGTTCTGGAATTGTAAGTGTTTTGATTCTACCTTCTTATTTTCAGAAATATTGTAAAACATTTACATAGATTAATAGGTAAGTAGTTATTTAAAATACCTAAGATGTATCATTGGTTGAATAAAACATGTATGGCAAAATACAACAATATTGGTTTTTACTTGAAGGGTCTGTTGTCTGTATCTGTAACTTATACCTATAGGTCAAACTTTTTCCAGCGTGATCTAACCTAGCAAAAGTAGGTTTGCCACCGCACTGAAGGTTGCTATGTAAAGGGTGGTAGTTACATTTGGCTGTTTCAGAATAAAACACAGAATATCAATTTTTTGTTAAAATACAAAGGTTTACAAAATTACTCAACAAGTAGGTACCTTAACACAACAGTTTTTACTAAAACTGCTCTAGCTTAAAATTGATAAAATATTATTATTCAGTGTTTCATCTCGAAACAGCCGCATTGTCTAGCACTGACCAATAAATAATATAGGTACTTATGGTAGGTAGTAACTAGAGTGGTAAATGTGATTTGGTGAACCTACTCCTGCCGCAACGGTTTTAACTAGTGCGGAGGGTAGGCAGGTTGTTGTAATTGCAACTTTTTACTTATTCGCTCTCTGTTACTTTAGTTTTCATAGGCCTTTAATGGCAGGTATTTATTTATGCCCTTTGGCAAATTTACTTAGTTCAGTTTTCATAGGCCTTAAATGGCAGGTATTTATTTATGCCCTTTGGCAAATTTACTTAGTTCAGTTTTCATAGGCCTTAAATGGCAGGTATTTATTTATGCCCTTTGGCAAATTTACTTAGTTCAGTTTTCATAGGCCTTAAATGGCAGGTAGGTACTTATTTATGCCCTTTGGCAAATTTACGTAGTTCACTACGTGGCACGAATGCAATGAGCAGGTACAGTAACATACCTACTTCGCGACTTAATAGGTACAGCGCGAAATAGGTACCTATTTACATCTTAATTGGTTTTGTTTTTACTCATTGGGTACACATTTAGAGGCTCGCAACGCTTTTGTCCATTCCATGGAGTCAATTCATATCAACAGAAACTTCTTGTACTTATTTCTACAAAATAAGCAAGGTACCAGAATTGCCTTGTTGTAAATTGGTTGATTATGAACTAGAACATTTGCCTCATTTGATTGCACTTGTTGTTTAAAACTAACCACCAATATCACGGACTTACATAAATGCATAGATTACTTTTCTACATAGAAATCAAACATTATGAATGTATCACTTTACCCAAAAGGTAAAAGCAAAACTTTCATTGGGCTATCGGGCTATTGTTTACGTATGCATAGAATAGCATAGAAAAGTTTTATTTTTTTTGCCACCACGATACATACAAACACAACTGAACACAGAAATGTTACAAATAAAGTGGCAAAAATAAGGCTACCCCTCAGCATTTGCTCCAGCAGCACCATGGCTGTTAGAGCGCTGGTTTTCAGTGGCATGATTTTACCATCTGATTAATTTTGATTCGAACTAGGTAAAGTTGAATTTAATTTTTGTAAGCCTAAGCTTCATAATTAACAATTAACATTCCTCCCCTTTTTCGAAACTTAGTTTACTTGGTGGTAAGTTAGTTTACAACATTTTGTACATTTATGTCAGATTATCGACATGGTACTCACAGTTTTTATACTCGTCGCCAATGTAAGGTTCACGTATCTCTTTGCACCACCTCTGTCCAGTACCCTGGGGCCATGGGGTACACGAAATAATACAACACCATAGATTACAAGACTTGTCAGGTGTGCGGGGACTTCCGTCTCGCTCCAGTGCCACAGCACAACTCCCGAAGTACCCGCACACTCTTCCACTCATTTATTCCAACACCCCAGTGTTGCCCACTACATTATCAAAACACCACAATACTTATGCCCGAATACTGAAACGGTACTTAAATATTTGAAACGCTCTTACTCATCAGAATCGTAAACCGTAAGTATTCAAAAACGAAAGTTAAACTAAGTAGCAGGCAGTATTCAGGCATTAGTCTATGCATCGTCAATTTCGAGTAGAGGATATGCTATACGCTTCGTCATATTCTGTATCTGATGCTACATATGATGCATACTGCCAAGATTTGAAGTGTGTTGTAAATACGAACTTCTAACGCAAAACAATTCATACTGTGAGTTCGGATTCTCTTTATAAATAAATCCTTCCTGTTTTCTCAGATATATTACTTCCCTTATACAAAAGGACCGCCAAATGGAAGCATTGATTGAAAAACTATGTCAACGCTTCAAGCTATCGACAGAGGAGCGGCAATGGCGCGACTTGGCTTACTGTCTGTCTATCTTCACTTACAATGAGAGATCGCTGCGGAAACTCATAGAGAACCTCGACTGTTTCAAGGACAAGCTGCATAGCTCAGGAGTCATGGAGTGCTTCACGACACTCATGAATAATACTTCCAAGATGGCAAAGAATGAAATAAAGGTATGAGTTCAGCTTACTTAAACATGCTGAAAGGTAAAATGCCTAAGCAAAATATACTGTAGACAGAACTTTAAATTTTGAAGTTGCCTGTAACAATTTGAATGAGACTTTTCCTCAAATTGCCTATAATAAATTGCCTATATTTCTTAAGATATTAACTAAAGCTAATTTTCGCCAGTAAAAACGCCTTATGTATCTATATGTAATCAAATGTACTCATCAAAAAAATATTTTTTTTTGTCTTCTAGAGTCTAGTCACAGAGCTGGGTGACAAGATAGAAGAATGCTTCTCTGTCCGCGATGGCGACGAGAACAGGGAGGGTGGTGGCGAGGGGGGCGGGGATTCCGCGCCCCGGACGCAGGCCGCGACGGCGCCGGCACCGGCGTTCAAGGCCACGCCCCGACGCAAACCTACGCAAAGGAGGAACAGACGCCGGTCGTCTTCTAGCCCTGATGAGGTAACTACATTAACATGAGCAACATTGAATTCCCAAAAGAGCAAACATTTTAACAGCTTTCCTGTAATAAAAACATTTTCCTTTCCCAGAATGAACCTCCTACCGACAACTCTCCTCCGCCTTCGGTCAGAAAATCTAATAGAAAAGCTACAAGAAACAAGAAAGTTATATCAGATGATTCAGGTATGACTGATATCTGCACAACGAACATTTTTATTTTAAAATTTAAGCTGAATAAATGTTCCTTTTTCTTTCAGATGATGATGTGCCAGAACAGAAAGATGAAGAGGACGTCTTCAAAAAGCCTGCCGCACGAAAGACTACCAGAAGACGAAAATGATAGAATTTGGAGAACAGTACACAACTAATAATAAAAACGATCTAAGTATATTTTCGTTTTCATTCATATTTTGTTTACTACCCATAGAAACGTGAAAGCTTCACCACTGTCACAGAATAATCCCCTGTTCACAATGTCGTGGCCAAAGGTACGAGATTCCGGGGATCGCACTTCGGTTCGGACATTCCTAATGTAACAAAATACTCTGTGGATCGGAATAGGAAAACATGAAATGACAGCCAAGTTCAAGTTGTAGTCCATTCATTCATTCGATTGAGAAAATATTTGTAAACAACACAGGCAAGCAAAAGATTGTCTTTTTTATGAATCTACATGAGAGCTTAATTTGCATAATGTACTGTTTTGCATATTCAAATCGCAACTGGAACAGCTATAAAACTTGTTTATTTTTCTAACTACCTGCTGAGCAAAAATTAATAAAAGTAACATTTTCTGACAACACTTTGACCAACCCTCCTCAATCATGAGTCTAAATAAATACAAATGTAATTTAAAACCGATATTTATTATTTTTTTAAGCATTTTAATGGTAAGACCAGCGCTGGCTATGATTGCGACGCATGTCAAGTGTCGAGGCGGTTTATATCCTCGGTCGAAAGTAGAGAGGTTCCCTGTACCAGATGAAAAAGTGAGTTGGTCAGTGGAATATAAAAACTACAGACCTGCGCGTCATACTGCAGCCTCTATACATGGCAAACCATGGGCAGACCCTGAGATAGGTAAGTCTTTATTATAGTAGTAAAAAAGCAAAATATGGCTTACTACATTGCTGCGGTGTCACTGCTGTAAATAAATTTTCAGGAGAAAAAGGTTTCAAACCAAATTGGAACAGTATCGATGGAGATGTCAGCAGAGTCAGTTACATGGGACAGTATAAGATAGAGAATGAATATCCATTAAATCCCCTTGGCCGGACTGGCATTATCGGACGAGGAGTGCTTGGACGATGGGGTCCCAATCATGCTGCAGACCCTATTGTGACTCGATGGAAGAGAGATGAATCTGGGGATATTATATCTGATGAAAATAACAGGTAATGTAACGGGGCTTTTAGTTTGCTTATTATTATTGCTAAAATCAAAATTAGATTACCATTAAATGTCTTATAACTTTACAGGCCCATTCTACAGTTTGTCGCAATCAAACGTGGTGATACAGGAGAGTGGGCACTCCCAGGTGGCATGGTAGACCCAGGTGAAAAGGTGACTGCAACAGCTGTAAGGGAATTTCAGGAAGAGGCTATTAACTCCTTTGTCATGACTGAAGGTGAACAATTTTTATAATCAAGTACTTTTTTTCTGGAATGGTTGTTACTTTCCTTTCAGCTCTATAAAAGGAAGCTACATTTGTCTATAATTAGTTTTATTTGTTGCAGAAGATAAAAAAGATTGGGATCAGAAATTCAAGAAGTTTTTCAACGGAGGCAAAGTAGTTTATGAGGGGTATATAGATGATCCACGAAATACCGACAACTCATGGATGGAGAGTGTAGCTAACAGCTTCCATGACGAATCCGGCGCTACCGTTGGCGCATTGAATCTAAACGCCGGAGATGATGCCATTGGCGTACAATGGGTTGACATCACTCCAGAACTTAAACTTTACGCCAGTCACAAAGAAATGGTTGACGAAGTATACAGAAGGATAACAAACTCTACAAAATAATAAAAAGACTCATTTAACAACTACATTTTTATTTCAGTTTGCATAAAAATAAAATAACATGTTATAGTACTACATCGCAATAACTCACCAAGTCATAGTTCTAATTTGAACTTTTCATCACAAAATCTGATTGCACCATACTAACTAAAGTAAATGAACTTAAATGCAAATGAATGTTAAGTAAAATTAAACCTATAAAGCATTCGAAATACTATTTTGTTGATTACACCATAATTTGATTATTATGCCCTATTGTTTGCTACAGTTACAGAAATCATACTTGAAATGCGTCTCACCTCACAAGCTTGATAGGAACATGGAACGAAAATGTCTTTTATTTCGATACATATAAAATACAAGATAACAATGAAACAGGTGTAATTTGTTAAAGTACCTACCTATAACAAGTTTTTTTATAATGTGGTTTGAAATGACTAGGTCTACACACATTGCAGAAAACAAATTTAACTCCAGATTTTGTACCTATAGGGCTGAGACGAGAGGAATATAATACAGTATTATCTACCTACATCATGAAAGTAGTTCTGATTCTAAAACACCTACCCACTTCTGCCCAATGAAAGTTACATTAGAGTTAGATCTATTTCTATTGGTCTCTAAAATTGTATAACTATTTATTTGATTTTACTCAAACATAAACCCCCTTACTTATGAAAGATGTTCAAAGTTGAAACAACGTCCTGTCTCTATTCGTCACTATCCACGAATATAGACAGGACGTTGTTTAACCAGTGTTCAACTTTAAACATCTTTCTTATGTAAGACCCATAGTACCTACAACCCAAGACAGATGTCAAAAACAAACTATTTACACTTGATAACAGGTACCTACCGATTGTTTTCGTAAACCGTAAAAATAACTAAGATAGGCTTTTAATCTGAATGCATAAGACTACTTGAGATTGAAATGACTACTGATATGAATGTAAAAACACTGACCTCTAAAAATTTTCGCTTGATGCTTTGTATCAGTGTTGCACCAATGTTTGTTATATTACTGTACCTACACATTACAAACGTATCTAAATTATTATACAATTTGGTTGTGACATCTACCTATGTTTACACACTCTGTATCGTAAAAAAGATAGTTTTATAAACTGACTTTACCGACCTCACTTTAATATTTAAAATGCCTATACCTATTCATGGCAGCATACAAAATTACAGACTTAAGTTTAGTAGACCCTTTCAAAAAGTTTAAAAAAAATCTACAGTGAGTAAAGAACCTATATTCAATGCCTCGCATAGATTATTTGAATTCGTGACTATTTAATGTTCATGTTGCCAATAAAAGTGTGTGTTACACTCATAATCTACGCCTGCTAGACAAAGCAGGTATATAAAATTACAACTAAAACCCTTTTTACCCCTATGCAAGATCATCAAACTAAATAAATAATTCTTGTTGCGAGACAAAAATATAAACTGTTTTGTAAACCTACACAAGGTAGATAGATTACCCTATTTTAATGTTACTATTAATATAAGTAGACATATTTGAAAGAGTGCAAGTTATTTATGTTTCTTATGAGAAATAAAACTAAAACCAAGACTAAACTGTCAAGAGCACAATCAAATATTAAGCAATAGCGTTTACATTCGCTATATCGCAATCAAGTGACCTTAGTATCCCTTACGATATAATGTCCATCTATAGTTGAGATATCACAATAATCACAGACCGTATTATTGGTCGTTCCTGCAAAATTCCGCAAATTGCAGTCATCGAAATCGGTGACTAGGGCAGCAGTGTCACCTTACCGTCAGTAGTATCAATGATCGTTAAGTTATCAAATGGAGGAACAACTAAAGATACGGGGATGAGAATCAAATCCGTTACGCCCACAGTTACGCCATACCGTCGCCAGCTCCCAAGGCGTTGTACGCGCGATAGCAATTTACGTCGTTCATCAGTCGCTGGATGTTCTGAGAGAATGTCGGGAGATCCTGAAAGAAAAACAAATACACACATCAACATTGTCTAGGGATATTCAACATTTTGTTGATTTTTACAAAAACTGAACATAATTTCTTAATACAACTAGGTATGGCAAGAATCTTTATTTTGTGTTGTTTATAATAATAATAAAATACAACTGTTTGATAATATTTTTTAATGAAAATTTAAGTAGGAACAAAAACTCTAAAAATCAGAAAATTTACAAGGTTCGATAAATTGTGTTAAAACTATTTTTACGTTGCAATGACTTTATAAAATTACATTTTTATAATTTAATAATCGGTGTTGCCTCCTCTAACGTTGATAACACATCTGCACCGGTTGTTCATACTCAAAATTAGGGTGTCAAAGTTTCGCTGGGGTATGCGATCCCATGTTCTTTTTAAATGGCAAAAAAGTTGGTCTTCTGTAGTCAAATTTGACGGCAAATTGCTGAAAGCCTTTCGCTGCAACATGTCCCAAGCGTGTTCAATTGGGTTTAAGTCGGGTGACTGTGCAGGCCAGTCCAAAACCGCGACATCATGTTCCTGAAGGGCAGCTGATACCAATCGCGCCGTGTGTGGAGGGGCATTATCATGCATGAGCTGAAATTCCTGGCCAATTTGGACTCTGTGAGGGATGATCACAGGCTCTACGACCTCGTTCCGCTATTTTAGTGCAGTCATGCTGCCTCTTATCCAAATGAGCTCGGTTCGCGCGCCAATACGAATCCCCGCCCAAACCATGATTGTCCCACCTTGATACGAATGGACCTCTTGTGGATGCTGGAGTCGACTTTCTCTGCCTGGAACTCTCCAAACATGTGTTCTACGTGAATCGGGGTGGAATCCAAACCGAGACTCATCAGTAAAGAGAACCATTGCAAATTGGCTGTTGTTCCATAACAAATGTTCTTGAGCCCAAAGAAGTCGCCTTCCGCGATTGCCCCGTCGTAGGGCTGGCACACGAAGCGGTCTACGAGAATGAAGATCGACTTCATGTAGCCTTCTTCTGACGGTTTGGTGGCTAACTGACAGCTGATGGTCTGACTGAAGCCTTTGCACTAGCTGCTTTGCTATGAGATTGGGTTCCCTCCTGGCGGAATTTTGGAGAAAACGATCCTATCTAGGGGGTGGTAACTCGTTTTTTTCCAGTGTGGCGCTCTCTTACATCTCCAGTAATACGAAAACGTGACCACAATCGAGAAATTACGTTTTGATTAGTGTTTAGGGTATTGGCAACCACGCGTTGGATAGCACCGGCTTGTAACATGCCTACCACTCTTATCATTTCTTCTCTGCTTAAATTTCGACGTTCCATGATATACCGAATATCACAAGATCCGTTAAAATTAAAAATTACTTGGATAACACTTATTGATAATTTAATAAAAGTAAATTAATGTTAGGCAAAATTAACGTTGTTAAATTTAAAAAAAATCTTGGTTTATTGCGTTCTATTTTTTTACTTTTTACGAATTTTGAAAATGGAACAAAAGAGCTTTAATTCCATATATAAACTTTTTCTAAAAAGCAAATAGTTTGTAAGCAAATCATTTCGAAATGGAATATCCCTAGGCAATGTTGATGTGTGTATGTTTATGACCACAACTTTAATAACAATCGCACTTTTAAAATGAGCCAAGACAACGTTTTATGATGCTATTATGTGCCGCGAGTTTTAGCTGGTAAAGCCGGGTTAATACGATCAAAGTCAGCTTTGACAAAGAAACTCACTCGGACGACGACGGCGTCCAATCAGAGTCATCCAAGTTGCACTTTGTCAAAGCTGACTTTGATCGTGTATATCATTACAAACTAATACTCGTTGCAAGTTTTCATACGTACATTATATTGCACATACTCTCACGCTGCTAATTCTTACTTCACCAACGATGTTGTCAAATGTGTGTCTGTGTTTCAAAGCCGAGCAAAAGTCCATCACCGAAATGGTCTAAATGAGTGTAGCATTGTTTTTTTACCGTGTCAGGTGGAAAATTCGCCAGCTGCTGTAAATGGTGCGGCGCTAAGCCCGGCAGTTGTCTCAGGAAGTGCGGTAGGAAGGCCACTCGGAACGCGGTGAAGTCGACGGCCGCCATCCCGTGCGCCGCCGCGGTTATCTCCTCGCGGGCCAGCGCGCGCCAGCCGCCTTCGAGCAGCCCGCCCAGCAGGACGGTCAGGAACTCGCCTAGGAACTCTGTACGGAATATCACCTGGAAATCGAAGTATTGTTTTTTTTGTTGTTGAAGTATTCGAAATTTGTGTTTGCAAGGTCATGTCAATAAAAAGAGAGGATCATTACCACAGAATACTGTTAGTACTCCTAGCGGAGTATGATCACGCTGATGGTCAAATATTCAAAATGACAAGAGGATGTAAGTTTTCGCAAAATGTCAAATACGCATATTGTCAAACTCGTTTATCGGGATGGACAGCAAGTTGCTGTCCATCCCGAAACTGTTGCTGTCAGCAACAGATTTATGGTGAACGCAGACTTGGCCGCACCGCAGTCTCCGCAGTTTTCGCATCGCGGCCGAAGAATTCCAGTGCGGTGATTGCGGAGACTGCGGCGACTGCGGCGCGGGTTGGTGTGCGAGGTTGCATAGAACTTCATAATAAAGAAATCGAATGCGGGGACTGCGGCGACTGCGGTGCGGCCCATATCTGCGTTTACCGTTAGCAGCCATATTCTAAACTATGAATAACAGCGCAGAGATGGTCACCTTATGATAGAGTTTCCACTTTGTGTTGAGTACATCGAGTGTCTCTATGTTGAGTCTGAGCAGCTCTATGTCTGGCTGCAGCAGCGAGCGGCCGAGCGCCGAGAGCGCGGCGCGGAGCGAGCCCGCGCGCGCCTCCGCCTCCTCCTCAGAACACTTGTTGGGGAAGAAGTAGCGCCAGCGGTGGATCAGCACGCTAACATTAAAAATAAATAAATATTGCTGGACATTTCACACAGCGCCATCTAGCCCCAAACTAAGCAAAGCTTGTAATATCGGAACCAGATAGCTGATAGCGCTCGCCCGATCACACTTTTCGTAACGCATTCACCTTAGACTATGTGCAATGAAGTTTAGTGTTAAATGAGTGTGTCACCTGGCCAGCAGACGGTGCGCGGCGCGCGCGAGGTCTGGCGCGTGGTGCTGCGCGCGCGGCAGCACGTGCGCGTGCAGCAGCTGCAGCACGGCGGGCACGCGCACGCCGCCGCCCGCCTCCACGCCCAGACGGACGCACTCCACCAGACGCTCCGCGCTGCTCTCGCCGCCTCCTCTGCACATAACATGTAGTAGGGTAAACCAGACTATTCTTGGCACCCTCACAATGATTGGCACTCTAGCATAAAACCATTCATTTATGTTTAGAATGGATATTCTAAACATAAATGAATGCTACCACAATGAAATTAAATATTCTATCAAATAAATTACTGCCCCTATAAAAAAATGCTCGAAACTCTTATTTCTTGGGTTTTATGCCAGAGTGCCAATCATTGTGAGGGTGCCAAGAATAGTCTGGTTTACCCTGTTATCATGCAGTCGCGGGCCGGCAGTGGATCAGGCAAGCGCAGAGCCGGGAAGAAGAATGGCAAAAACAAAGGAAGGCCTATACCCAGCAGTGGGAGAGATCAGGCTGCAGATGATGATGATGTTAGTTCAGAGGAGGCGGATCAACCTACACTCACCACATATATTCAGGCGCGGATCCACCCATATGGGCACGGTGGGCATGCCCACAACCCTAATTGAACTTTGATTTGGAGAAACGAAAGCTTGAATTCGTTAATTAGAGACTTACCTAAGTATTACATAAATAAATTTAATTTGTGTAAAAAGTAAACCAGCTTTTAATGCTTTCAACAACGATATCGGACTTCGGCTCGCACTTGGCCAAGTTTTGGGTGGCTGTGCCCCAGGGACGTATATAAGGGGGGGGGTTTAGGGGGTCCGGACCCCCCCCTTAGCCCATTAAGTTCGGAGGAAACCTAGTCAATTTTTGTATTTTGGAACCCTTGGACCCCCCCCCCCTTAACAAAGATCTTTGGTATATTGGAACCTTTGGACCCCCCCCTTAACAAAGCTATAGCTACGTCCCTGCTGTGCCCACAACCATTTTTAAGGGCTGCACTGCATCCGTGCGAGTTGCGCAGCTAACGACATGCACTTCGTCGCATTCTGTTTTGTGGAATCATATCATACACTGCTGTCGGACATATTCGGAGAACACGAAAATAATCGTCCATTATAAAGCTTGAAGTACCTTTGAGCCACGTCCAGGAACACGTCGATGGCTGTATACGCGAAGTCTCCTAGCTGCGGCAAGAGCGCGGTGAAGAGCGCGAGGAAGAAGTCCGTGATGTCCGTCTCGGCCGGCGCGCCCGTCTGCTCGGGCAGCATCCGCAGCGCCGCCGCCGCACCGTTAGAGATACCTTCCGCTATCACCTGCAGATTCATTAATCAGCCAGTTATAATAAACTAACAAAATCTTACCTTTCCTCATCAGTTAAAATCGTAATGAGATATCCTACTATCCTACTAATATTATAAAGGTGAAAGTCCGTGTGTGTGTGTGAATGTTTGTTACCACGTATCTCCATAACTACTGAACCGATTTGCCTGAAATGTATAACATACTCGTATATAGATAATAACCGGAAATAGAACATAGGCTACTTTTTATCCCGAAAAAATGCACGGTTCCCGTGGGATAAACAAAATAGTAGTTCACGTGGGCGAAGCCGTGGGTGTCAGCTAGTACAGAATAATTTATCAAAAAGTAGGCAATTATAAAAACCTGTTTTGAACTATCCAGTTACGTTAGTTTATAAAATCCTTGATCGTACCTTCTTGGATGCGGTTGGTGCGTGTGCGAAGGCGTGCAGTAGTGCCGTTAGCGGCGGTAGTGCGATGTTCGGCGAGGCCGGCACGCCCGCGCTCCACGCCGCTAGCAGACCGCGCGCCTCCGCCCCGCCCGCACCACCGGCGCCTCGCAGGGAGAGGGACACTAGCGCCTCGCGGACCACACCAGCGGTCTGATAACAACAACTTTGGCTTACCGTCAGAATGATGAGTCACTTGACGAATTTAACCCTCACCCTTAAATGTTTAATATCTTCTAAAATATTAAGGAAGCAATTTTCTCACAGTAGGAAGCAAATAGAAGCAAAGTGACTCATCATTCTGACTGTAACAACTTTGGCCTTTACATCTATAGGTACTATCTATTCTACATCTATCTCACTATCCTACTAATAATATAAAGGCGAAAGTGCGTGTGTGAGTTGAGTGAGTGTGTGTGTGTGAATGATTGTTATTGTTACCACGTATCTCCATAACCACTAAACCGATTTTAATGAAAATGGGAATGTACTTAGATAGTTTAAGTTCTGCAATAATAACACATAGGCTAATTTTTATCCCGGTAAAAATGTATGGTTTCAGTGGGATACTAAAATAGTAGTCCACGCGGGCGAAGCCGCAGGCGTTCAATAGTATAATAAAGCGGAAGATTTTGTTTGTTTGTTTGAACACGCGAATCCCAGGCCCAGATATCGCGCGAATGCCAAATATGACACCTAAAATTAGCACGAACTTGCGATGATCGCGTAGTCGCGTTCTATTAGGACGAGGCTTCAGGAACTGCCAGTCCGATTTGAAAAATTCTATCTGCATTTGATAGATAATACTCTTGTTTAGGTTTCTGTGAAACCCAGTGATGCTAACACTCGAACCTGACGTTTCATTGTTCGAACGTAAGGTCACGTGGTCTTCGTTTCATTTATCCACCAATGACACATCGGCGATAGTAAGCGAAACGAAACGAATTGTAGAAATAGAATCGATTGATGCCACTTGGCCAGGCCTAGGTCAGTTGTCAGGTTTAAAAATTACCTTAGGTTCTAAGTAGTGTAGAGATCTCTGCGCATGACTATACAGGTCGCCGACCAGTGTGACAGGATCACTTGAAAACTTCACGTTCTTTGAAAGACTCAGAAGTAAGTGTGCTGCAGCATGGCATAGTAATGGCGGTTCCTGTAACAAGTGGCTTAATTATAAAAAACCGACTTCAATATTAAACTGAGCAATTTTCTGCACTCTCGAGGTGCATTTCTGTTCATAACTCCGAAGATCCTTGACAGATACTCACCAAATTTTTGTGGCACCAATCGGAAAGTAAAGGGGGTAAGGGGGCATCCATTAATTACGTGAGGTGATTTTTGCGATTTTTCGACCCCCGAGATTCCGACGAATTGAGAACCTCCTCCTTTTCTTAAGTCAGTTAAAAAGTAACGTAGTCGTAACGTGTGAAATAAGCATGTTTTGTAAAAAACTTTGAAAGAGTTGGTTTTTTGGCTTCAGTCAGATTATCCTCGTTATGCCTTCTTTAAATAACTATAATTCCTTCCTTTCTTTCCTCTATGATCAGAGTTTGAAACAAGATCTCAACGGTAAGGGAGTGGGCACACGACGTTTCCTGCAGCGTGTTTTTGAGCTGCGCGTTCGCATCGCGTCTATCAATACAAACCAGCGCGTTTGTTTCCATACAAACGCGAATCGGGAGCATTGCGTTTGTATCAATACAAACGCGCTGCAAAAACGCAGCGTGCCCACTCCCTTAGTTATACTGACCGGCACTTCATGCGGCAGAAGGAATGGCACAGCCGAGGAGAAGAGCCCCTCCATAGTCTGCAGGGAGACGCCGCACTCGCTAGCGTAGCAACACCACGCGCCCATACACGCGAACATTTCCGCGTGACTGGAATAACACCACCATTTTACGGTTAGCAGTGTAAGCATAATTTTTCAAATCGGAATGGTAGTTCCTGAGACTAGCGCGTTCAAACAAACTCTTCCACTTTATTACATTAGTATAGATATAATACACGACAATATCCACAGAGAAATGAATACAACAGTATCAAGTTCGTAAGGTGTTCGTAGCAAGAAAGCAACGATCCGCCGTCGCCGCCGCGGGTGGCGATTTATTGGTTGATTATACTGCAACTTTGCGATTTTTTTCATCGGACCGAATAGACGCATGACGTTATGAATCGCAAAAAAGCTTTTCGATTCGAAGAAGCGTCACTTTGCGAAGGTGTTCGAATCGAATGCGGTCGAATAAAGTATGTATCGCCCTGTCGGTCGGTGACAGCGGTATGCTTACACTTGGACGTGTGCGTGTGCGTGCGCGTGTGCGTTCTGCGCCCGATGCGGGCGAGTGAGGGCCGCGCCGGCCAGCGCCGCCGCCACGCGCTCCACCAGCGTCGCGCCCACGCCCGCGCCCAGCGCGCGCTGGCTGCCCACCGACTCTGCAATAATACAATACTGAACTGAACACGGATGCGACGCAGCCGCGGCAGCCGCAGGGCCGAAGCTCGACGAGGTAGCCGGTTCGGTCTAATTTTTTTTTCGCCTGGCTGTAACAATACAGGTTTTCAAAGTTTTAGGGATCATTTACCTACCGCGTTGCTAGGCCCTGCGGCGCTAGTTACCTGCGAGCAGCGAGGCGGCCAGGCGGCCCAGCACGCGGGTCAGTGTGGCCAGGTCCAGCAGCGCCGCCAGCAGCCGCTCCCCCTCCCCGCCCCCGCCCCCGCCCCCGCCCGAGCCCGCGCGCCCCGCTGACCGCGCGTGAACTCCAGCCAGACACTGCCATCGCTCCAACTGATCACAATAAATAAAACAGTAAAGTTTTTAAACTGCCAGTTTTTTTACGCATTCACATACTTACCTGTTATACTGTTTTAGAGTACCTACCTATTTAAGCTAAGAGCGGTCATACGTCGGCATACAAAATCATAAAATGTGAATGTTTAAATGAAAGTATTTAGTGTATGCACAACAGCAAACCTAGCTAAACAGACTTCGTGAAATAGAACAATTACAAAAAAAAAAGGCTAGAATTATTATGGAACCGCGAGTCAGTCAATATCCGAACTAAGACAGGGGTTAGCCAACTTTTCAGCTCAAAGAGCCGAATATAACAAAAAAAGTCAACAATAAGTTATTAAAGAGCCACAACTTTCCATCTTATCCTAGTCTTCGCGCATGGCGCAGGACATTCAACCAACATAGATTAAAAAATAGATTTTTTGCGAAATTGAAAGAGCATGCTTAGCCGCTAGCCGCGGTTGGTCGGCCCCTGGCTGTCTTAAGATTTACTGTAAATCTTACCACACAAGTGAAAACATCCAATGGAGCTAGATCCGCGACTCGAGCTATACACTCTATACAGTGTTTCAGGAATGTTTGCCATTCAGTTTCACCCTGAAATTATAAAAACAATACATATTCTTTAAAGACCTCTTGAATAAGATATCAGTTATTGTATAATTTTTATTTTATGTATAACTTACATCGTCGTCACAAACATCATTATCAAGATGTTGTAACTGCGCTTTGTTGTGCTGGAATTGTATTTTATTCAAGATGCCATTCACTAATGCTTGTAATGCCTCCCAATACCTATAAAAAATTGACAAAAGTAAAAAAAATGTTGACTTACAGTTACAACGTATTCCATATTATTTACTTACTTTGCTGTATCTTCAGGCTTCAATATATCAATAAATTGCGTCCATATATCTAAACAGTTTACAAATATAGCACATGTAGGCACCTGAAATTAAGATACACATAATCATTCAATAAGCGATAACAATTAGTTTAAATTTATTTGTTATTTTAAAATCATAATTACCTGGAATGTGTACTGGAATAGAAACGACAAAAATTCAATGGCATCAAACTCAGGTTCGGCTTCCAACCTCTTGAAATGCAATGACACAAATAACTTTAGGAACTCTGATAACTTGATCAAGTAACTGTAACAAATTCAGAAAGTTAAAGTATCAACGTTATGTTTTTAACACCGGAAAATAATCGTGCCACGCAGAGGTGACCTCGCTGACGCTTGGTGACGCTTTTAGTCACTTATGTTCATAAAACATTGGGATGAAATAATAAATAACATAAATGTGGTTAAAATATGCCACAATTAATAAACATTTGAGATTATAGTCACCTTTACTTTTCCAGGTAAACCAAGGAAGAGTGAAGGCTATATTATAGTCTTTGACTTGCTAAAAGTTAGCTGAAATGCCTAAGTTGGTAAGCTGTCTAGTTTCAAGTAAAGTATGTGGTATACAATGATGTTAACAAAAGGGGAAGATAGGTGACACACTAACGTCGCCTGCAAAAACGGGCTCGGTACACCACTGATATCGCCAATTGATAAGGATAGAGAGAACAACTAAAGCAGTCGTGCGAAGAAGACAGCAATGGCTAGCGGCCGGGTTCTGTCGGCTCCGGCCAAATGGAGCCGATAACGATAGAGCCCGGCCATGGCCAGGCCGCTCTGCAATGCTATCTCGCTCACACAACTGCTTTAGTTGCTCTCTCTCACCTTATCTATTAGCAACTTCAAGGTGCGTTCGAGATGTTGTTCCGCGCAACACTGAGGGCAGGTTTGTCCTCAGGACTCAGTTGAGTAGGATCAGGCATTTTGGTGGTCACCTATCTTCCCCTTTTGAAAACATCATTGGTGGTATACAGACTCGTGCGGCGCGTGGGAGAGCAGTTGCGAGTGGTGGGTAAGATGTCGCAGGAGACGCAGCGCACAATGATGCAACCGCAGCGCAGTGGCGGCGGAGGACGGTGGAGCGTACCGCCGGTATAACAACTCACACACACCGCCTAATCCAGCCAACGCCGCCTCAGTGCTCTGTGTCAAACGATTATGAAAATAGATATTCAGATATACCTAGTTCGCGTCATGTAAGAAGAACGCTGGCTGTCAAGCTGCGCAGTAAGTAATTAATACCATCGCGCAGAAAAGTTTTTAATTTCGAAATGGTTTTCCATAGAAAAAAACAAACAATAATAAAAAAGTGGGCCTAGGACTTTCATGTGCAAGTGTACCCATGCGCAAACATACCCCCTCCTCCACTGTCTTCCAGCGTTCTTTTTACGTGACGAGACCAGCGTAAATAATGCACTTCTTCGTTCTTTCTTTCATAAGCCGAAAGTGCCGAAGTGCATACAGCGTAGTCTCTGTCGCATGTTTACTAAGAGAAGGACGACGATGCCGAAACCAAAGTGCATTATTTACCGCATAGTCGGGGCTAACTAAGCTGGGGGATTCGCCACGATTTTTGAGAATTCGCACCTATGCATATCTGTTGCATCCATTTCCGAAAAGCAAAACTCATTAATGTACAATCAGATTTCGTACTCAAATGTTTTTGATAGAAAGGTATAACCCATTACACTAACACGGCTCTTAAAATATACTATTTCGATGCAAAAAGAGACTCTCCGGCGGGGAATCGAACCCCGGTCTCCCGCGTGACAGGCGGGGATACTTACCACTATACTACCGAAGATAACAATAGACAACTTGAAATTTTTATTATGATTTCAAAAAAGTTCTTACTTGAGTTTGTGTAGCTATACTGCCCCAGTAGAAAACTGTGGTGACTAGTGATGGCGGCACATGTGAAGACAATGGCAGCCACGAGAATAAATGCTGAAGTGTAGTCAGGCATTTTACTATTATTTCAGTATTCAAAGCCCTAAAAAATAATAAAATCGCACATTATTTTACTGTCTTTAAGAGCCAGTATACAATTTCGCACTCGACAAAATCAGCGCTCGGAGGGACAAAAGTTGCTAAATTCTAACACCCAATGAACAGCGCTCCGTTTCTTAGACTAAACGGTTTTGGTAATTTTCATGTGATTGATTTATTTGAGATAGTAAAAATACTTTTTGGGTAGGTACTTAGGTAGGTACCTATAGGTATAACACAAAACAAAGTCGGGTTAGTTACACTTTGAATACAAATAATTACAAAAAAATAAATGTTTGTTTTTTTGTCCCATAAACCATATTGTGCTGATCTGATGGAGTCAGGAGCTTTTCAACAGAACTCTTCAGTAAATAGTCCGATTGAGTTGAAACTTGGATCTCAGCATGTCAGTCAAGTTCCGACTACAATGAAATAATATGGTGACAGCTAGCTCATCTGATGATGGAGTCAGGACCTGTTCCATGGAACTTTTTAATGATATGGGTATCAAATGACAGGGCTTGATGAGCGCAACACAATGCTGATCTGATGATGGAGCCAGGACCTGCTCCATCGAACTTTATAATGATATGGGTATCAAATGAAAGAGCTTGATGAGCGCAACACAATGCTGATCTGATGATGGAGTCAGGACCTGTTCCATGGAACTTTTTAATGATATGGGTATCAAATGAAAGGGTTTGATGAGCGAAACATAATTCTGATCTGATGATGGAGTCAGGACCTGCTCCATCGAACTTTATAATGATATGGGTATCAAATGAAAGAGCTTGATGAGCGAAACACAATGCTGATCTGATGATGGAGTCAGGACCTGTTCCATGGAACTTTTTAATGATATGGGTATCAAATGAAAGGGCTTGATGAGCGCAACACAATGCTGATCTGATGATGGAGTCAGGACCTGTTCCCTGGAACTTTTTAATGATATGGGTATCAAATGACAGAGCTTGATGAGCGCAACACAATGCTGATCTGATGATGGAGTCAGGACCTGTTCCCTGGAACTTTTTAATGATATGGGTATCAAATGAAAGGGTTTGATGAGCGAAACACAATGCTGATCTGATGATGGAGTCAGGACCTACTCCATGGAACTTTTTAATAATATGGGTATCAAATGAAAGGGCTTGATGAGCGCAACACAATGCTGATCTGATGATGGAGTCAGGACCTGTTCCATGGAACTTTTTAATGATATGGGTATCAAATTAAAGGGCTTGACGAGCGCAACACAATGCTGATCTGATGATGGAGTCAGGACCTGTTCCCTAGAACTTTTTAATGATATGGGTATCAAATGAAAGGGCTTGATGACCGAAACACAATGCTGATCTGATGATGGAGTCAGGACCTGTTCCATCGAACTTTATAATGATATGGGTATCAAATGAAAGGGTTTAATGAGCAAAACACAATGCTGATCTGATGATGGAATCAGGACCTGTTCCATGGAACTTTATAATGATATGGGTATCAAATGAAAGGGTTTTATGCGCGAAACACAAAGCTGGGTTAGGATTTACTTTTGACTTCGATTTTTGATGTTTGATTTTTCATTTTTAATCTTGATTTTAATTTTAAAATCAAAATCAAGAAATAAAAATCAAAATAAAAATCCGAGATCCGAGAATCGAGAAATGAGAAACAAGAATCAAGAATCACAAATCAAAAATTAAAAAATTGAAAATCAAGAATTAAGAATCCGAGATACAAGATCCGAGAATCGATAATCGAAAATTGAAAATCAAGAATCAAGAACCCGATATCCAAGATCCGATAATCAAGAATTGAGACTCGAAAATCGAAAATCAAGAATCCGAGATCCGAGAATAGAGAAACTAAAATTGAAAATCAAGAATCAAGAATCAAAGTGAAAGTCAAAATCAAGAATCAAAGTCAAAGTAAACCCCGACCCAGCTTTGTGTTTCGCTCATCAAGCCCTTTCATTTGATACCCATATCATTGTAAAGTTCCAGGGAACAGGTCCTGACTCCATCATCAGATCAGCATTGTGTTTTGTTCATCAAGCCCTTTCATTTGATGCCCATATTATCATTAAAAGTTCCATGGAACAGGTCATAACTCCATCATCAGATCAGCATTATGTTTTGCTCATCAAGCCCTTTCATTTGATACCCATATGATTAAAACGTTCCATGAACCAGGTCCTGACTCCATCATCAGATCAGCATTGTGTTTCGCTCATCAAACCCTTTCATTTAATACCCATATCATTAAAAAATTCCATGGAACAGGTCCTGACTCCATCATCAGATCAGCATTGTGTTGCGTTCATCAAGCTCTTTCATTTGATACCCATATCATTATAAAGTTCGATGGAACAGGTCCTGACTCCATCATCAGATCAGCATTGTGTTTCGGTCATCAAGCCCTTTCATTTGATACCCATATCATTAAAAAGTTCTAGGGAACAGGTCCTGACTCCATCATCAGATCAGCATTGTGTTGCGCTCATCAAGCCCTTTAATTTGATACCCATATCATTAAAAAGTTCCATGGAACAGGTCCTGACTCCATCATCAGATCAGCATTGTGTTGCGCTCATCAAGCCCTTTCATTTGATACCCATATTATTAAAAAGTTCCATGGAGTAGGTCCTGACTCCATCATCAGATCAGCATTGTGTTTCGCTCATCAAACCCTTTCATTTGATACCCATATCATTAAAAAGTTCCATGGAACAGGTCCTGACTCCATCATCAGATCAGCATTGTGTTGCGCTCATCAAGCTCTTTCATTTGATACCCATATCATTAAAAAGTTCCAGGGAACAGGTCCTGACTCCATCATCAGATCAGCATTGTGTTTTGTTCATCAAGCCCTTTCATTTGATGCCCATATTATCATTAAAAGTTCCATGGAACAGGTCATAACTCCATCATCAGATCAGCATTATGTTTTGCTCATCAAGCCCTTTCATTTGATACCCATATGATTAAAACGTTCCATGAACCAGGTCCTGACTCCATCATCAGATCAGCATTGTGTTTCGCTCATCAAACCCTTTCATTTAATACCCATATCATTAAAAAATTCCATGGAACAGGTCCTGACTCCATTATCAGATCAGCATTGTGTTGCGCTCATCAAGCCCTTTAATTTGATACCCATATCATTAAAGAGTTCCATGGAACAGGTCCTGACTCCATCATCAGATCAGCATTGTGTTGCGCTCATCAAACCCTTTCATTTGATACCCATATTATTAAAATGTTCCATGGAGCAGGTCCTGACTCCATCATCAGATCAGCATTGTGTTTCGCTCATCAAACCCTTTCATTTGATACCCATATCATTAAAAAGTTCCATGGAACAGGTCCTGACTCCATCATCAGATCAGCATTGTGTTGCGCTCATCAAGCTCTTTCATTTGATACCCATATCATTATAAAGTTCGATGGAACAGGTCCTGACTCCATCATCAGATCAGCATTGTGTTTCGGTCATCAAGCCCTTTCATTTGATACCCATATCATTAAAAAGTTCCAGGGAACAGGTCCTGACTCCATCATCAGATCAGCATTGTGTTGCGCTCATCAAGCCCTTTAATTTGATACCCATATCATTAAAAAGTTCCATGGAACAGGTCCTGACTCCATCATCAGATCAGCATTGTGTTGCGCTCATCAAGCCCTTTCATTTGATACCCATATTATTAAAAAGTTCCATGGAGCAGGTCCTGACTCCATCATCAGATCAGAATTGTGTTTCGCTCATCAAACCCTTTCATTTGATACCCATATCATTAAAAAGTTCCATGGAACAGGTCCTGACTCCATCATCAGATCAGCATTGTGTTGCGCTCATCAAGCCCTTTCATTTGATACCCATATTATTAAAAAGTTCCATGGAGCAGGTCCTGACTCCATCATCAGATCAGAATTGTGTTTCGCTCATCAAACCCTTTCATTTGATACCCATATCATTAAAAAGTTCCATGGAACAGGTCCTGACTCCATCATCAGATCAGCATTGTGTTGCGTTCATCAAGCTCTTTCATTTGATACCCATATCATTATAAAGTTCGATGGAACAGGTCCTGACTCCATCATCAGATCAGCATTGTGTTTCGGTCATCAAGCCCTTTCATTTGATACCCATATCATTAAAAAGTTCTAGGGAACAGGTCCTGACTCCATCATCAGATCAGCATTGTGTTGCGCTCATCAAGCCCTTTAATTTGATACCCATATCATTAAAAAGTTCCATGGAACAGGTCCTGACTCCATCATCAGATCAGCATTGTGTTGCGCTCATCAAGCCCTTTCATTTGATACCCATATTATTAAAAAGTTCCATGGAGTAGGTCCTGACTCCATCATCAGATCAGCATTGTGTTTCGCTCATCAAACCCTTTCATTTGATACCCATATCATTAAAAAGTTCCATGGAACAGGTCCTGACTCCATCATCAGATCAGCATTGTGTTGCGCTCATCAAGCTCTTTCATTTGATACCCATATCATTAAAAAGTTCCATGGAACAGGTCCTGACTCCATCATCAGATCAGCATTGTGTTGCGCTCATCAAGCTCTTTCATTTGATACCCATATCATTAAAAAGTTCCAGGGAACAGGTCCTGACTCCATCATCAGATCAGCATTGTGTTGCGCTCATCAAGCTCTGTCATTTGATACCCATATCATTAAAAAGTTCCAGGGAACAGGTCCTGACTCCATCATCAGATCAGCATTGTGTTGCGCTCATCAAGCCCTTTCATTTGATACCCATATCATCATAAAATTCCATGGAACAGGTCCTGACTCCATCATCAGATCAGCTCGCTGTCACCCTATTATTACATTATTAGTTACACAACAATTCAGATCATTATTCTGCTTTAACGGCCTTTTTAGCCCCGCAGAAAATATTTAAAAATAGGTAATTAATAACTTAGCAACCAATGTATCAAACGCTCCTATTTCGCTATATTCTTCGTAGCCGGCGACGTGCTTTGCGAGTCGACTCAGTGCGAGCTCCGGGATGCAAAGCGATACGTCCACCCCCTAGAAGCGCTCGGCGCGGTCTGCTTGCGTCGAGTAGATAGGGTAGTAGATACGACGCGTTTTAGGTTGTTTTAAAAGATTTTTCATTGCCAATTTTTTAATCTTTTTGCATTTTTTTTTTCAGAAAAGGATTGATTTTGAACTCAAGTTTATTTCTGTTTTGTTAATTTTACGAACAAGAGTTCTAAGTCAGTTCTAAGTAGCCAAAATCAAAAGCAATTCTTTGGCCGTTTTCTCGAAATTTGGACTAAGTTAAAGATTTTTTTACTCAAAAACTAAATAAAGGTAGTAAAAAGTGATCCATTTAATAGTTTGGTTGACTATCACAGCAAAACATCGTAATTTTTTTATACCATTTGGACGTCAAAATGATTCGTAAATATGGTGATTTCTAAACCTCTTACAGCAAAAATTCACAAAACAGTCGCCGGTTTGAGGTCGATTAATCAAAAAGAAATAATAAAAATACAAAAGTAGCTCATTTAATAGTACAAAATTGAAATGATATTTCATGTTGTGCCATAATTTTTTTATAAATACAGTGTTTTCATTGAAAAATCCTGCCCCAAAACATCACGTAAATCAGAAAATTTTGTCTAATGCCTCTTAATGAAATTAGTTCGTATGCGTAATCGAGATGATGTAATACATATTGACATTAAATCACAATGACTAAAGTAAGTCTACTAGTAAGTGTCATGGTAATTTTTGTGTATATTTGTCCTCCATCTTATTTTATCATTTAGGTACATAATTTAATTTGTCTCACTTACTTATCTGCAGCATGAACATCATGCGCATTGGCCAGAAGGTCAGGCAGGGCCGAGCTGTGCGGGACGCCGTTAGTTGGAGATGGCGGAGGGTTAGACTGCCCTTCTTTTTGAGCATTTCTTTCCAAAATTGCTAAAACAGAAATCTAGTTGAGTGCCTATATTAATTTATAGTTAATTCATTTCGAGGAAATTTGCAATATGGACGTTTACTAGTAATATGGAAGTGAAAAATGGATCTAACTAGATCTCATATCTGGGAAAATTCTTTTTCTCCGTATTTTTAGCGGAGCAGAGCTCGGTCGCCCAGGTACTATTTATAATTGGTATTGTATTAGTGAAGATAGGATTATTACCACTTAAAGCCGCAAGCATCTGCGGCATGCCTTTAAGCATGAGCCGCTCGAGCTGCGTGCGGCGCGCCGACGGCAGAAGCACGCCCGTGTCTCGAGCCGCGCCGAGCTCCTCGCTCGCCGCCTGCGCTAGCACCAGACCCAGAAGGCATCGCCGGCCTTCGCATCTTATCAACTGCAATGTACAAACTCAATCAGCATTCAATATGACCACTGGGATCACATAGAATAGTCTTACTTCTTTCATTACCAAGCACAACCTGCACAGCGTTGGAGGTCAATGTGTTTCTACCTCTTTTCTATCACAACCAATACTGTGAGGAACCAGAGCAACAAACAATGTTCAGGCTAGTCCTGAACCCAGTTTGTTGTCCAGGTTCTTCTATTAGAAGATCTCTCCTCTTTTAATCTAAATACTCAATAGAAGAGCTAATCAAACAAAATGAGGATTGTCAAAGTATAGATATTTGTATGTTAGAAAAAAGTTCCTCTGGCACTATAAGCTACATTTGGCTAACCTTAGTGGTACCTACCTACATAGGTATTGCTCAAATCATATGACAGTCTTTCTGATTCACATTAGTTACCAGATTGTTATCAAAATAGCGTATTTTCTACCCTTTCAAAACTGAGGCTATTAAAAAACCACACCCAATTTTTGTAAGTTTGAAAGTTCTAGAAATCTTATATATCTGGATGTATCTATCATACTAGTAGACAGTTGTAGGCTTGTTTTGCTTTGCCAACGTAATGAAGATAGTATCACGCGGGCAGCGCCCTCGCGGCGTTACCCGCGTAGTAATGGTATATGGTGATGATGAAAGTAGCTTATAACCTTCCCCAAGAGTTAAGCTATCAAATGCTGAAAGAAAATGACCTAAGTGTGGTTTAACACTATAACAAATAAAAATGCTGAAATAATTTTTCAAATCCGGCTGCTAGTTCCTGAGATTAGCACGTTCAAACAAACAAACTGTTCTGTTTTATATAATTGGTGTAGATATTAATACACATACTTACACTAATTTTTATTATTGACATTTAATTAGATACTCATTTAGTTTGTGTAGAACTCCTTCTCACTATAAATTTGTTATTATTATAGATAAATAAAATACAAACCTCAACAATGTTTTCGAAAAAGTCATTATACAAATGAGGCCAATCATAACGAGCAATAGAGACCATCAGGGCTGCTAATTTGTTCCTTATGAAGTAAGCTGTGATTTCATGCTTTGCAATCAACTCATTCCACAATGTAAGTCTAATTTCTGTTTTCTCATTATCAGTTAAACTGATCCACTGTCTATTGATGATATTCTGAAAATAAAAGTTTTGAATAAGAAAAATGTAAAGTGCTATTATCTAAAGCCGCGTATACATGCTGGCGCAGGCTCGCTGAGTGAACGCTTTGCCTCTCTCTTGCTCTCGCCTCACATCAATTTGTCTTCTCGCTCATGCTCGTCCAGGCTAGCCAAGGCTCGCCCAGCATGTATATGCGGCATAAGAGTATTTTAATGCATACAGTAGGTACGCTCGCCCAGCATGTATACGCGGCATAAGAGTATTTTTTATGCATTCAGTAGGTACCTATGTCTAGCTAGTCTATCAAAGAAGGCCAGGGGCCTTAAAAGTTTCAGCAATGCTTAAAAACTTAATAGGTAGTTAAGTTATGTACAAAATAATATAACTCTAAAGGTTTACCTCTAGTGTTGTCAGTGTAAACATCAGTACATACTGATTTTGTGATTTCTGTAGAAAGAGTAAGCAATGTTTCCATGAATCCCTTCGATTTGAGAAATTTTCCAGCATACTTTCAATCTCCCTTTTACGATAATTATTTGTTGTGGGAGCAAAAAATTCAGTCATTAACATTTCTAATGAGGCCAGGGCCTCATTGATTTCCATATCAGCCTGTGGATATAATAAATATTCAATTATTTGGAGACAAATAGCAACAGCACAAACTTTTTGTATTAATTAATTTAATTCTACATTCTCACCATGACGTTGTTTTGGTTTACATTTATAATAACAAGATAGGGATAGGAGTCCGTTCTATATTAGTAACATGGTTCATCAGTGTTTCTTTCAGATCAATCCGAAAATACAAATTTCAAAAACTCTTGAATCGCCGTACACGAATCTCACATTTGTTTTGACACTTCTATAATCGCATGATGAACTGACTTGCTGTCATTGTCACTTGATTGACATTACTTTTGTGACCATCTGAATGAAACAAAAGAAGACAGTAACCCCGGCATCACACGTTGGGGCCAACGTTGGTCCCAACGTTGGGACGTTGGGGAAAACTGATTGTCAATTAGTCAATTAGTCAATTATTTATTTGTTATAAATTATCATTACAGATATTAATCCAATGCGATAATCTATTTGAGATCATTATAATAATCCTACACTTAAAATAATGAGTTTACATTACATAAATAAATATCACAATTATTTGTCTAACTTGTCTCAAACCTCAAATTAGTCACAGTAACAGAGTAACAGAGCTACTTGTGTGGCCACTGAAATGTCATATTTGAGAGATTGAGATGAGACTAACTTTGGTCGCTATCAACTTCGAGCTTATAGAATGGAGATGGCATCGATATTCTCATATAGGCTTACCCCTCTGTGACCATCCAGGCCCCTCGGCCATACACGTTAAATAAAAGTACTTCACTCGCATCCACGGCCATAATGTTGACGTTTCGTGTCGCGAGTAGAGCTCCGTGAATATGGTGAATTGTGCAGTATATTTGTGTAAAAGGCGATCAGCGACAACAAACTTACGGGGACACGGTATTTCCTATCACATTATAAGTGCTATTTTTGTCATTTGTGTTTGCAATTTTGTGTAATTTTGATTTAGATGAACTACTAGTTTTGACAGATTGGCGACTATTTCTTGAGGCGTAGTGCGGGGACAAGTTGAATGAAATAGACCGAATGAATGATAGAATAAACATAAAATTATTTCAAAACGCGATGTATATTACCTATTGTACAAAAGTAATTGAAATTTAAACGATATCGGTCGGGGTGTTTAAAAGGCTGTGCAGCGATTAGTAGGCACTGGTGCATTTACAAGGCAAACACTTAATACAATTTTGAGATAGCTGTTATTCTATTAACATACCTTTTTCTCGATCTTAATTTAAAGTATGAACAAAAACAAAGGTTTTTTGTAAGAAACATTTTTTTATTGGACTGTTAGTTTTCGAGAAATTAATTAAATTAACTAAGTCACTCGCACATAAATCATCGATTTTCTCAAAAACAACAAGTCGGACAAAAAAATTATACTGTAAAAAATGTTTATTTTTACGAGATCTATAAGAAAAGTCAATAATACGAAAAAAAATGGTTGTCTGTAAAGTCGGTTTACGGACGATAATTTTACGTGTTATCGAAACGAACGCTTAGGCCGATCGTGCTTCTACACACGTTTTCGTGAATGCAGCCGGAGTTCATCGTTATATTGTTAACAAGTCAAAATGTTTTTTTGTCGTTTCTAAGTCTCGGCCGCCTACTAACGTTTTTAAAAATTAATTTCTTTTAGATTAGGTACCTACATTATAGCGATATAAAAATCTAAAATTGAAACATTATTTGCCCATGTTTCAATTTTGTATTATTATGATACCATCAGCAAGGTTACAAAAATATTACAGCACAAATAAATAAAAAATAAAAAATGTTGAAAATTAAGGTAAATGGTTTTTACAAGTTTTCGCAAAAATCTAAATTTGCCCAAATATCACTTAGCTACCAATAAAAATGATACAAATTTTACTATGGCAGTATAATGGCGGTACAGTTACGGAATCCTTGGCGCACGAGTTCGACTCGCACTTGACCGGTTTTTTATTTTCAGTTCGAGTGAATCAAACTGAGGGTAGGTATTTTCTATCTGACAGTGTTCCAGAGTGAATTAAAGGATTTTAAGCATACATTTTGTGGTCTTTGTTTTGAGTTTTGTGTGATTCGTATCACTGATTTTTTTTTTAAACAATCAAATCTGCCATTTTGATTTTTTAAATAATTGTAATTATGTGCTCAGTGACACTCATGTCATCAATACGAATCATTTATCAAAATCGGTTGAGCCGTTGAGTAGTTATGAGTGGACATACATACCTTTTGGGTATGTATGTCCACAGGTCAAACACATACCTTTTGGGCTTCGCCATAGTCGGATAAAAAAGGCAGACTATGAAAATAGTATTACCTACACAGACGCTTGAAAAACGCTAATTTCATTCATTCATTCATCGTTCATTCATCGAATGCCCGTCACTAGAGATTTATCATAGTGTGCGTCTAAACACTGCGTAACACGCAGTAACCACGCCCATTTCATAATTGTGTGCGTATTGTAAGATTATGAACCAATGGTGTGCGGGATGATTAGGCGGGAGATTTGAATGCACCAATGCGTGTTTAGCTCGTCCCCCGTTACTTTTTGCACATTTGCGGTTCGAGCTTATGGCATACCCCTGGCTATCAAAGATAAACAATCAAGGGGCAGATTTCAATTTCACAAATTCTTAGATCTTAGAATTTGTGATTAGAATTGAAATCACCGGCAGGTCACCCTCACACACACACACGACGCACGATTAAAATTTCATTCGTTCATTCATTAATATTGATTCAGTAAATCATTCATTCACTCGTTCTGTTTCTTTGCCGCCGCCTGGTTGGGGAGGAGTGTTGTGTGTTGATAAAAATTAAAATCGAAACAATTCAGTCAGGGTGATGTAAATTCAGTAAACCATACCGTTTCTCTCAAAAATTTAACGCCAACGCATGCAAAAAAAGGACCAGCTAGTGTCTTCACTCCAATAGCTGATGGTATACCTACTTAGGTCTTCTGCACTTTTGGTTAAAGCGTCGGGCGCGCAAACTGTGATCGCGTATCATTAAATTCATCAAATCCTCAGAATACAGAACAAAGAGATCATATTAAAGATCCTCTTTTTCCAAAATAGACTGGTCACAGTGAGTGTAGGTAGGTAGGTACCCACCTATAGTTATACCTACATAGAACATAGATTTTCTTTGAACAACCATTATTTATTTTCTTATCTATTTTTTGGCCTTTTTAACTCGCTCTTTACTCTTGCAGCTGGAACTGAGCTCCATTCAATTCATTGCAATAAAATCAGTACATACAATTATGAATATCATGAAAATTAAGTGATTATCTGCTGCACTGTCTCCTCCAACCAGATGCATGCATGTAAGTAGTAGGTATAGGTATATACATTTGGTTTTATTTCCAGATAACACTTCAGTTTCAAAATGAGTAGAGATGCCAAAAGGACCTGGAGTGAACAAGCTGATGATGCTGACTTTGGTAAAAAAACAATCTCAATGGCATCAAAATTCCCACCACCAAAGACTGGCTGGCTTATGACTTATTGTTTAATTAAAATTTTAATATTGCAGACCAGAAAGCCATGAATGAGAAGATGACACCATGCAGCAGAGAAAATTCGAACAGTAGGAAGAAATCAAAACCTAACAGTGAATTTAAACAAAGGTTCGTACATTTACAGTTACTCGTATCTTGAAATCATTATCATAAAATAAATTGACTGAATGCTAAATAACTATTCTACCAATTTTAATTGTATTAACTAGTTTCATTTGTCTCATGTTAATCATTTTCAGTAAACCTAAGAAACCTGTGGAGTTGGAGACTGATCCTGCGATATTACAAAGAAGACAAAAACAAATTGACTATGGAAAGAACACAGTTGGATATGCTAATTTTACACAACGGATCCCTCAGTAAGTCTTAACAGACTTGTCAATTACTAATGATGAGGTCTGGTTGAATGTACCATACTTACACCCGAATACTGAAACACTACTTAGTTTAAGTGGTGCTTATCATTGACATTAACTGTAAGCAACTGTCATCTTTGTCATTTATATATGAAGTAGAATGAGTAAGAACGTCTCAAATATTTAATTGAATGAATGTAATTTTTTTTTCAGAGATGAACGCACAAAAGAACATCCAAAAACACCAGACAAATACACTAAGTATAGCCGAAGAGCCTGGGACATGCTGATTAAAATATGGAGAAAAAAACTACATGAATTTGACAGTGATAATGTTGATGGCAATGGTGATGATGTGGCTGGTAATGATGAGGATGATGACAACAATGATGATGATTTTGCAGAAGGTTATGATAATGAAGATGATATTAAACCACCTAGTATTTAAAATAGGGTTATAAAATAGTTTTGTAGACTGATTTAAGTATTAGGTAAGGTTAATGACAGTGTTGTACACAGTTGTGTTCATAAAGATAAATAAATACATACTCTTAAGAGGGCAGCGACGAACGAATTCTCCATACAAACGTACTACCGAAATCATTTAAAATTTGAGCGTATTTTCACCACTTTATGCACTTATTTAGATTAAGGAAGTATTAATCTAGGTTCCTGTTAAACTTTTGATCTAAAAAACTTACCTGAAACAAAATGTAACCAAATTGTATTTCTAACATTTTTACAGCAAAAATATCGTGTTTTCGTTGCATTTGTTCTGTATGATAAACAACAATGATTGTAATATCCTTTTAATAGGAACACAGCTTAGAGTGTCTAGTTACAGGCCATACAAAAAAAATTGCGAAATCATTAACTTTTCATTCATCATTTTTGGTATTACGGAATACATCGTAAATTCTTGTAAATTCTGAACTCGAGTATTGCCGTACGCGTTGCTCGGATGTCTTCAATGTGTGTGTATAGTCCCGGAGGCGGAGTTTCGACACTCACACTAACGCAAAATTGGTTTGCAACGACCACCGCTTTTTATAATTTTTAGCATTTTTAGCTCGCTCGATGTATAGGTATGTAGGTATAGGTGTAGGTAGTATACACACTAACTAGATAGGTGTACCTAGCGTAGATTAGAATTGATTTTTACTTTGAACAATTATTTCAATTTTAAATGGTATGTACCTAGGTAGGTAGGTTTTGTAGACCCTTTTATGAAAATTACTTTCTTTTTAACCGACTTCAAAAAAAGGAGGAGATTCTCAAGTCATAGGAATATTTTTTTATGTAGGTAGGTATGTTTCTCGAGTATCTACTTGAATAGGTGAGCCTGGACCGATTTGGAAAATTATTTTTTTGTTTGAAAGGGTACCAGGTGGAGCTATGGTCATCAGATCAGGTCAGGATCTGATAATGGAGTCAGGAACTGTTCAACAGAACTCCTCAGTAAATAGGCTGATTGAGTTCAAACTCGGCATAATGTAAGCTGTCTTGTTCCGTTTCGTTCCGACTACAATGTCATGTAATATGTAATACCTATGCGTACCTATGGTGACTGCGAGCTGACCTGATGATGGAATCAGAAGCTGTTCAAAAAATGGTGCTGGTGATGATGATGACGAGTTTCAGCTCCATCGGCCTATTTAGATTTAGGTAGGTACTGATGTGTTCTGTTGAACAGCTCCTGACGCCATCATCAGATCCTGACCTGATCTGATGACCATGGCACCACCTGGGACCCTTTCAAACAAAAAAGAATTATCCAAATCAAAAAAATTCCAAAAACATACCTACCTACATAAAAAAATATTCCTATGAATTGAGAATCTCCTCCTGTTTTTGATGTCGGTTAAAAAGAAAGTAATTTTTATACTAAAGTTATGAAGTTGAAGTTATGTTTTTAAACTTCAAAGTCTATAAATAGAACAGTAGTAGTTTTGTAATGACGTCACAAAATGACGGCGGGCCATTTGAATCTGCCAAGAGGGGCTTTTCCATCCTACTAATAATTTTACAGTGTGAAAGTTTGTGAGGATGTATGGATGTATAGATGTACCGCTATCTAGGGATGTTTGTATGTTTGTTACTCTTTCAAGCAAAAACTACTGATACAGGCGCGGTTCGAGGGGGGGGTCATGGGGGTCATGACCCCCCCCACCCCTCAAAATCCTTGAGAAACCTGTAACATCCAGCAAAAAGAGAGGTAGGTACGCACTACCAAAACTAGTGACCCCCCCCCCCCAAGATCAAAGTCTGCGACCGCCAGTGCTACTGAACGGATTTTAATGAAACTTGGAATACATATAGGTAGGTACCTATACTTACCATAATTTATGACCTGGAATAAAACATAGGCTACTTTTTATCCGGGTAGGTATCACGCGAGAGAAGCCGCGGGCGGAACCTAGTAGGTATATTTTACATTTGTCTCTCTGATGTTGGCTGTTAGGTAGGTATTATGTTTTATCTCGCTTACATAGATACCTACCTACTCTACTGCCTATAACAGTGGCGGATTTCCAAATTTGCCGCCAGTAGGCTATTCAACTTTTGCCGCCCCTACACTCGATACCACATCACAATCATATTAATTACATTTTTTTTGTTAATGAAATTGTAACTTTTATGATTTGTGTAATATTATTTTTAACCGACTTCAAAAAGGAGGAGGCTCTCAAGTCGACTGCGTGTTTTTTTTTATTTTAGGTATATATTTTTTTTAGTTTTTTGTGTGTGTGTTACGCCATTTCTCCGTCAATTGTGGACCGATTTTGACAATTATTTTTTTTTTGGTTACAAAGGATATACTCCAGAAGTGGAGGATCTGATGAGGGGATCCCATGGAAATCGAGGGGAACTCTCAAATTTTATGGTTATTTATTGTGTTTGTAGAACTATCGGGCTGAAATTTTGCACACTTATATATTCTCGGTGACAATGAAATATTATGGTATCAATCAAGCTTATCTGATGATGGAGTCAAGAGCTGTTCAACAGAACTCCTCAGTGAATAGGCCGATTGAGTCGAAACTCGGTATATCTATCAAGTTTCAATTACAATTTAATAATATGGTGACAACGAGCTGATTTGATGATGGAGTCAAGAGCTGCTCAACAGAACTCCTCAATAAATTGGCCGATTGAGTAAAACCACAGCATATCTGTGAAGTTCCGACACAATGTAATATAATAATATGGTGACAGCGATCTGATCTGATGATGGAGTCAGGACCTGTTCCATGGAACTTTTTAGTAAAATAGAAATAGAAATAAGTTTTATTTTCGCCACTACGATACATACAACACAAATCAGAAATGCTACATTACAGTGACAAGAAAATAAGGTTACCCCTCAGCATTTGCTCCAGCAGCGCCATGGCTGTTAGAGCGCTGGTTTTCAGTATCTTAGTTTTTAGTAGTATAGTAGTAGTGACATGGATATCAAATGAAAGGGCTTGATGAGCGAAACACAATAAGTAGGTAAGATGACATCATTCTTAATAAAAAATAAACACTAAAATGAAAAAATAAAAAATAAAATACTTAACCGACTTTAAAACATACTTGCACTAAAAAGCAAAACATAAGAATATAAACAGATTTATTTACCTAATTACTAATTACGCGCACTCCGCACTTTAGGTACGAAGCTACAAGTACATTGGTGGGCCCGCCCGGGCGGGCCTTGGCAGGGTTCCCACTTGCCACTCGGCTCTAATACCCATCGCGTGACAACTCGACAACCCTTCCGCGTCACTCCGCGCCAGACAGTGACAGAGTTATGCGTTAGAAAGAGAGAATTTGTGTAGGCACGTGTCAGTGCATATTGCACTAGGCAAAGAACGCTTACGCGAGCTGAATTGAACTTTGTCGCATAATTCTGTGCTACAACGTAGGTATTTTATTCAAAGTTTTCGTCAGAATCTACGACTTTTTGCCTTCTTGAGAGAATCATTTTGAGACAGAGATTCGTAGATCACACATACATTTGTCTCACAGGCAGGCAAAGGGAATTAAATTTGCAACCTTCTGTGTTTCAGGCGGGCCTTCGCCCTCAGCACCACAGAACATTGTTGTCATGATGAATAATAATGGATTCATAACATGTCGCATATTGTGGCTGTTTTCGGCCTCCCGTGATCGTTTCACTAGGTTTTAACAGTTCAAAATAGATGAGATTCTTCTGATCCTACCAAATACAGGGGGTCTAAAAACATCTGACTTTTCATCAAATGCTTCATAAATGCTTCATATGCTTCATCTATGAAGCATCGATGCTTCATAGATGTTTCATAAATGCTTCATATATGAAGCATCTATGAAGCATTTCACAAAACATCTTTTTTGACAGATCTATGTGCGAGGTTAAATTTATTTTTATAAATTAAATAGGTAGGTACCTACTTAGTTTTTTTATAGAAATGATTGCACTGCGCACCCTGATGGACATATGGAAATATTTTTGAGGCACACGAATAAATAAAAAAGGTAAATTGTCGCGGGAGCGGGTCTGCGGTTTTTTTTTTCTTAAATTTGGCTTCGCATGGGTTTTGCATTCAGCCATCCGTTTTCCATTCAACCTATTTACTTTCTAAAAATAAATTTAACCTCGCACATAGTTCTGTCAAAAAAGATGTTTTGTGAAATGCTTCATAGATGTTTCATAGATGCTTCATCGATGCTTCATATATGAAGCATCTATAAAGCATCGATGAAGCATTGATGAAGCATCGATGCTTCATTTAAGAAGCATATATATGAAGCATTTATGAAGCATTTGATGTTTCATCAGATGTTTCATAGATGAAGCATCTATGAAACATCTGATTTTTCATCAAAAGTGGCCACTTTAGACCCCCAGACAATTACCTCAGCACCAACAACAACAACCAGCACCAACAACAACAACCAGCACCGACAGCTCGTTTGGAGTTGTTTGCACACCAGCTTAAGATGAGCCGTACATTCAACGGTTCCTGTGCATTCCGGGTGTCAAGGATTCCGGCTGTTTGTAATTTCGGAACTACAAAACCGATGACCTTGAAATTTTTACGGAACAATATATAAAGTACTTACTTTCAAACAAAGTAAAAACCGGTCAAGTGCGAGTCGAACTCGTACACCGAGGGTTCCGTACCTACCCATTATACCCATTAAGTTATTGAACAATTAGTAATTTTTTTGTACATATCCTAGTTCTGCGATAGCAGCGCCGCAAATGTTCTGCGCACACGAGCTTAATATTGCAATAAATATTTTCTTTTATTTACTTTCACACAATAGCACAATTTTATTTATTTACCTTATTTGAGGATGGTGCCAATTAAGCTAGTTCGCTTAATTGTATGAGCGCTCATACAACTCAGAAGACAATCTTAATTGGCGTCAACTATGTATGTATGTATGTATGGGAACACCCTTTAACTTTCAACTTTTGTAATTTTTTGGAATTTTTCCTTTATTTCTGCTATAAGGCCTTGCTTTTTGCCAAATTTCGTGATTCTAGGTCAACGGGAACTACCATTTAGGTTTTCGACCCAAAACCTCTAGGGTACTTCCGGTTGACCTAGAATTGTCAATTTTGGTTACAAGCAAGGCCTTACAGCACAAGTAAAGGGAAAATTCCGAAAAATAAAAAAAGTTGATAATTAAGGTAAGTTTTGGTACTTACAAGTTTTCACGAAAACCTAAATTTGCCTATATCTTTTTATAGTGTTGACTCAGGACCTTGATTTTTATACTCACAATAGGGACTATAGACCTCAGTATAATGGTATGAATTTCAACTTGCTAGCTCCACCCGTTCCTGAGATAATCGATGGTGACAGACAGACAGACAGACGGACAAGAAAGTGATCTTATAAGGGTTCCTTTTTTTACCTTTTAAGGTACGGAACCCTAAAAAGAATCAATGAAATCGGACTACGCGCTCATGAATTACAACCAGATACTTATTTTGACTTTCATCCCCTCTCCCTAGGGAACCGTGCTGAATTTCAGGATTAAAAGTATTTTATATTAGACCTCGTAGTATGCACTCAAATAATACCAGGTTTCATTTAAATCCAACCAGTAGTTTCGACGTAATGCGCGGCCATGATACGGACAGACAGACATGAATGAAAAAAATTACAGTTTTGGCTTCAGTATCGACAATAGAGAGCCCTCCAAAAAAAATTTCAAAATATCTTCAATGTACAGAATTTGACCTGTTACAGTTTTATTATAAACTAGCTGCTGCCCGCGGCTTCGCTCGAGTTGTACCCGGATAAAAAGTAGCCTATGTTACTCTCCAGCCCTCCAACTATCTCCACACAAAAAATCACGTCAATCCGTCGCTCCGTTTTGACGTGATTCAACTACAAATAAACAAACAAACAAACACACTTTCACATTTATAATAGGGGTAAGGATACCTATTGATGTTTGATTGGTTGATGATTGATGATGTGAAATTTAATGATTAATGAAAATAAAAATTCTTCGGTACACATAGGGATTTTTCGTACATGACGACCTTACACGTGCTGATTACAGCTACAGAAACAAACATGATCAACAGGTAAACTGTTGGAAATTTTCGGGATACTACTGTAATTCGCGGGCCCATCTAAACGCACCGCCTTTATCGCTCGTTTCCAATCCAATTATGGAAAAAAGTTTTAAGCAAGAAAAGCTCTCACTCTAACAATTTTTAAAACATTACTTACATGTTGAATTGTTTGTGTGTACATAATAACATAGCATTATCAATAAATATAGGTAAATATTATTTTTCTGTAACACAAAAAAAATTGTTCCCTATTTGCCGCCCCTAAAATCTGCCGCCCTAGGCTCCAGCCTTCTCAGCCTATTGGTACCACCAATTGATTCGCCACGTCATAAGTACCTAAATATGCGTTATCCTTTGTTGCACTTATGGGGGCATCCATTAATTACGTCAGGCTTTTAGGGGGCGGGAGGGGGTTGAGCCAAATCGCACCTAATCCCATGTGGGATTAAAAATGAAAGGGAGGTCTCGGCAAATCTAGGTAGGTACCTGTTTAAGATTATTTTTTTTATTCTCACGTGAGATTAGGGGGTGGGGGAGGGGATCGAGCCAAATCTCAGGACATCTCACCAAGGGGGGAGGGGGTGCGGGGGTTGAAAAATCGCAAAAATCACCTTTAATTTTTATTCTTTAATTTTAATTAATGGACGCCCCCTAATTTCAGAGGGACAAACATCCGTTGTGACTTCAGTAGTTAGGTAGGTTAGGTAAGTACCTACTTACCTATAGACATTGGACAGAAAAAAACATAGGTAAGTACCTACTTAGGTACCTACTTCCCTTTGAAAATTTAGGTAATTGTGTACCGACTTATATAGGTAACAACCCACATATTCTATCTAGCGTCATAATATCGATCTCATCCCTCCCTAAAAATCTTGAGAGTAAGATGGGTAGGTAATTACCTAGATATTGTAGATAAATTTCCAAAAAAAGCATTTTTACCATACATTTATCTAACGATTCCATGAAATAAAATGAACATTATTCATTAGTGACTGACAATATAACATTTTTGGCCTCTCCAAAGATGCAAAAACTCAATATCAACAGGAATTGATCTCCATTCCGCAAGTACTTACCGCGCTGCAAGCGGAGCTCACAACCGCTGAGCCAAACGTCCTGATGCATTTGTATTTGAAATTATTGAACAGTAGCTGCGCGTAATGCGTCCTGCATCGCGCTAAAAAGGGCGGGCCTCATGTCAGACTCATATCTGCCAATCACAGATTAGGTAGAGGTAATACTGCCAATCGGGGCTGTGATTGCTCATAGTAGACCAAAGAAATTTCATACATAGTAGAATGCTGACTGACATTTAATGTACAAAGGATTTTGAACCTTATCACGACTACACAACGATCTATTATCATTTAATCTTGGTTATAAGGATTGTTGATCTTGTTGAGAGGCTTTCTTGGGTGCTTTGTCTCTTTCACACAGTTGCAAAAAGAAAGAGACACAGCGCCCAAGTTTTATTTCAAGCGGACCGCGTTTTCTGTATCAGTGCGTGTTCCAGTTACGTTAGTATAAAAATTCCTTGTAGTAGACTGAGTAGTACACCTATACTATACTACATAGAGTTTTTTGCGTGACAAGGACGAACAATTTAGATAGATACGTTGGAAGAGAAGTTCCGAGCTCCACTCACCGCAACCTTAAATGGTATGCTATTTTTCATAAAGAAACCAATCTTTTGATTCAGTGCTAAATTCTGGTAAAGGGCTTCACCAAAGACTTGGCCTGACTTCGGCGAAGCTCAAAAGGAGGATTATGTTATGTACATATTTGACCTGCCTGTATGTATGTTCGTATTTATGTATCCATTCCTGTCCGTTCGTAACTACTCAGATGGCTTAACCGATTTTGACAAATGTTATGTCTTTAGATTCGTCTTGATGGCGCGAGTGCCACTGGGTGGGGACATCAAATTCGTTACAAATAAATATGGCGGATTTTCAGCGCTTTAAACTGTTTAGGGTTTTTTTTTCCCTTGAGTGGGTTATCAAAATAAAGGACTTTCAAAGGTAAATACGAAAAAAAAATACACTATTACCAGAGACAAGTTTTACTGCTATTACGTTTGAAACTAGTTTTATATCGAAATCGGGTTTTTTAGTTTTTTGAACTGCCTCTTGGTTCTATAACTTGTTTACCAAAATGGTGCACTGTACATTTTTTTTCAACTGTATGATCTTAATATAACTAATGTTAAATAAAACTTCAATGATTATTATAAATCAGCTATTTTAATGTATTTTCATTCAGCCACAATTTTACACTAAAAAGTAATGTAAATAAATATTTCTATTCATTAATTGTATTTAGCCAGTTTTAATTAGTAGGCAATTCTACTTTGTTTAAAATATCTCTAGCTTGCTTCACAACTGGAATGTTTTTATTCTCAGCAGTTAAATGTTCCAGTTTCTCCATGTATTCATCAATGTTAGTCTCTGAAGCTCCAGGTGGTCCTCCTGAAAAAAATAGTATTTTATTTACGTGTTTTTGTGCCTAATTATATGAAACACACAGCATTTATTCCAGGGACGTATATAAGGGGGGGGTTTAGGGGGTCCGGACCCCCCCCCCTTAGCCCATTTAGTTCGGAGGAAACCTAGTCAATTTTTGTATTTTGGAACCCTTGGACCCCCCCCTTAACAAAGATCTTTGTATTTTGGAACCTTTGGACCCCCCCCTTAACAAAGCTATAGCTACGTCCCTGATTTATTCAATGCGAGTGACCACTATAAATTTTATCAGACAATAGACAAGAAAAATGTTTTAAAGATTATTGAAATCTTTATAAAAGGTCCTTAAAAATGAGATTAAAAAAAAATCTTTATAAGGCAGATTTATTATCTAATTCCTAATAGGGAACTCCCACAATTTTTTTTAATGATTTTATACGATAGGTTATATCGTCAAATAACCGTAATAAAAATTCCAGCGCCGAAAAACTAAAATTTTAAAACAAAAATAATTTTTAAAATTTACCAACATTTTCACGCATCTGAAACACGATTATTATTGTTGTCACAGATTACTGTTGTAGTAACAATTTGTGAACTTTGACGCGTGACGTCAAATTGATACTAAGTACAACAGTAATCTGTGACAACAATAAGTTCGAGTTTAGGAATTGTGAAAATTAAAAAAAAAACTTATCTATGGATCGTTATATCTGACTCGTCCTTGACTCGTCTTATGAACTCGTGTCGTCACATCCTTTCACATCCTTTTCAAGTATTTTGAAATTCCTACTATTTTTTGCAATTTTTAAAGAATGCCGGCGAAGTTCTTTGAAGCTACGACCCAACTATAATCTGCCTCGTTCATGAACGAAATAAACCAAGTTTTGTACAACCTACCACCGCAAACAAAATAATACTAAAAGTTACCCTCTAAAAGTTGGGATTAAACACAAATTAAATTAAATAAACGCCACGAAATCTCTGCGCAAACAAACACGAACGAAATCGAAGTGAAAAACTGAACTCAATGCTACTAGCTTAGATAATGTCAGTCTGACATTTTCTCATAACAGATAGTTTCGTTTAGTTTTCGCATCCTTGAAAAGGTTTTATTGTCAATCGTACACACATTTTTGAAAATCATTTAATTTTTTATACCCAGCTTTAAAAAATCACTAGTTTTTAGGATGAAAGTCTGACAATAAAATAATATTTATATTTTATGTTCTTCACCGTGCACGGTTCTATAAAATATTGGGTCGACTTTCGCCATACTTCTTTATTTCCTAATCAAAAACGGTTTAATATTAAAAAATAATTACACACACATACCTCTAAAGCAACAATGTTCATAATAAAATACATTTAACCCGCTTTTGAATCAGACGCATGTTCCCTATTCCTACTCTCACATTTCTGATTATTTTCCTATATCACAAACAGCATCATTTTCACATAGAAAGTGCTTTTCTAAGCTACAAATAGCCCTTTGTGAAACAATTCATATAAATGCACTTCCAGTCGCTTCCGAGTCTTTATTGTTAATACTAGGAAGTGCTGCTGGGACTTCATATCAAGATTCAGTGATGAATTAACATTTCATAGGACTGGATTTATTATTGTACTTTAATGTATTTATTTATGTACTTCATACAATTAGAAAACAGTTTATACCTGGCAAAGCAACAGACTTGAACGCTTGTACGAGTGCCGCGACTAACGCTCGTCGGTGCGTCATAAGAGCGGCAGTACGCTCCGCCGCCGCCGCTGTCTCTGCGCGCAGTTTCGCCGTCGCACCGCTCACTTCTTCCGCGTGTCTTTGTAGAATTGCATTCTGAAAACATTCATCAATGTTTCAGCTCCATGAACTTCTTTGTTTTGCTAAGAACAAGAACTGATGAGAAATACGTCAATAATTTTTCAGTAGGTAATAAATAAAATAGAGGTTTATGATGAATGGATTGAGTAAAATGTGAAGTGAGTTGAGGAGCGATAGAGAGAAATGAAAACATGCTGTGTATAATGATGAACATCAAATGCTTACTTGTTGTTCGTAATCTGAGTTTGCTTTTCTTAGCTGCTTTAGCTCAGACTCACGCAATTTGTTATGCTGCAGAAACTGTTCAGTGAAGATTGGTATATCTGTTTCTCCTACAAACTCCTCACCCTAAAAATAAAAACATGGTTGTAACTTACAGGAATTACATTTAAAGATATTGTTGATTGAAAGTGAAAAAGCATGATCTGCAATTTAGTGTACAAAAAAGTTAGCATTCAGCAAAAGAGATATAAAACTATAAAAATTGTAAGCTTACAGAGGCAGGTGTAATACAAGGTCTGGGTCGTGGTGGTGTCTGTTGGCGCGGCTGGTTAAGAAGTGGTGGCGCTGTGTTTGTATTGGTTATGTGGCCTGTAGGATCTAAAGACTTGTCACCTAGAAAAAAATCGCACTAATATTATAAATGCGAAAGTTTGGATGGATGTATGTTTGTTCCTCTATAACTTGGCCACTACTGAAGTGATTTGCCTGAAATTTAAAATATAGATAGATAATGACTGGGAATAGGACATAGGCTACTTTTTATTCCGGAACTTGGACATCATTGAAGGATTAAAGAATACCACACTCAAAATGTTAGCTTATTAAGGATTTGAGATTTCAATGAAAAGTTTGTGTATTTAAATTACCTGGTGTAGTAGAAGTAGCTTCTGTAGAAGTGTTTTGTTTCATTTTCTTAGCAACAACTGCATCCTTCTGTTCCATTTGCTGTCTCCTGAATACTTTGTATGCATCAGTTTTCTTATACTCAGCCCATTCTAAAATATACCTGAAAAATTTGATGTACGAATAATGCTTCATCTTAATTGACATCATCCAATGTAAGGAATCATTAAATAGTGCACCTTTCTTTATCATGCTCAGCAGCATCTAAATACTGTTGCTTCTCCTCAGCAGGTAGCTTGCTCCATTCACTGGCCAACTCTCGAGTTATTTCTGCAAAACCCAGTTCTGGTTGTGCAGCTCTTAGCTGATCACGACGCTCGTTAAGGAATCTCACATAACCTGTGAAATATACCAATGGTTTTTAAAATTAAATGATCGAGCGAGCGAAGCATCTCTGCTTCAGCATGGACAAAAATGCTTTCGTTCGTCTGGATGTCTGTCTGTCTGTTGGATGTCTCTGTTTTTTCTCCTCTACAGTCGCATTTCTCAACTCTTGAAATTTTGTGAGCAGGTTTGATCATTTTATAGAATTTTATTGTCATCAGGGATTTTTGATTGGGGGTGTACTTCCTCCAAAAAGGGGCCTAAAGGATATCACTGCCTTATGACATCCGATTTCGATGGTTCTTTTTTTTAATTGAAACTTATAACTTTAAGTTAGTCATAAAAATTTGGTGAAGATCTGATGAGGATCTTCAGCATGATGAGCAGAATAGTTCCTCAAAATGAAGTAAATTGCCCACTTTTAATATCTACCAGTAGAATTGGAATCGGCCCTTTAACTACTAGGTAGGAATTGATGGAGCACCTGGGACCATCTTCTCATCACAAAACTAGAGAATCGTGAATATTTATTGTTTTAAATTTAAGCTATGCAAGGACAGACTCGCGAGGTCTACAGCTGCCAGAGCCACTAGTAGGTAGAAGCAAACACCAGTAAAAGAAACAAAACAATAGAGGCGAACCTGTAAGTGGTTGTCTAGGTGCAGTGACATCTCGCGGTACTTTCGGCTTCCGCTTTTTAGGTTTCTTTGGCGAGGGCTTCTGCGGTTCTTTAGTGAGAGCTGGCGCTGGCTGTGGCGCTGATAATTCTGGATTTACCGGTGCCATTAGAGGTGGAAGAACCGGAATCTCCGTAGCCAAAGAAGTTGGCTCCTCTTCGTTTTGAGCAGGCACAACTTCAGAAACCGCGGCATTGACTGGTAGTATTTCACTTTCCATACTTAAACTAGAAATGTACCGTAGTTTTGACAACTAGTAGATTTATTTGGATGGAGGAAGATCAGCAACCAAAACAAACACTGGCCATTGAGGCACCCAGTTAATATGTCAATGTCATATTTACTTCAGTGCTGCCAACTCCAATAAAGTAAAGTCGCTAGATTGAATATGAAAAGTCACTAGAAAGTCGCTAAAACAGATTGTAACCAGGAGCGGGGGGGATGTCGTTTAAAAATAAAAAAATTTCAAGTTGACTTTTTGTCGTTTAAACCTTTTCATTACCTACTTGCCATAAAACTTTTGATTTGCAGGTTGAAGTCCAAAAGTCGCAAGCTAAGGCTGGATTCGACCAAACTGTCATCTTACTCCCAGAGTAGTTATTCCGTTAGCCGACAGAATTCGAAATACAATTGTTTAGAAAGCGCAACCGAACATTATTAGGTGCATTCAAATTATCCTGGATAACCGTTGAGGTGCCCCGCCCCCCGGACCGATTGCCTGCCTAGCCAAACCAACGCCCGCGCAACTGTTGCCAGCGGTTTAACTTTTTTTGCCAGTGATTTTATTCCTGGACTAAACCTGTTTGTGGTATCATTGGAATCGGAATTTAACAAGCTTATTAACTACTTACTTACCTGCTCAAGGGGATTACATTGTCACCACCAAATAAATTGTTTATTCCATTCCGTAAACATGTTTGGCACCTTGCAAAATAAAAACTCACAATTGTTCAAAATTGGTAGCAAATATCTGCGTCAACATGGTGCACACACTTAGTACACTACACACCTTTATTATTTAACACAAAACATATACACATCGACATTAAAAGTAATTATCTATTCGCGTTTGCAAAAGGCCAAATTACGCCATTTTGTTTCGCGCGCGACGAGCGGGAGGGCGCTCACGGCAAATAAAAATTCAATACTACTTCATTTTTCATCCTATAGCCTTGTCTGAAGTCTTTCTGATTGGTAGAAATATGTAGTTAGCCAACAAAACGAACAAAACAAACCTCATTCACTTCAGTCCTATACATCAATCACAATAGCCAACCTTCAAAAAGAAAATTCACCCGCAACATTCAAAATGTTGATCAAATTCAAATTTTTTAATGTAAAACGGGGTTTTAATGGTTCAGTAATTATCCTAAATACCTGTCAGATTTAATTAATGCAAAACATGTATAGGTCATCGCTGAAAATCTTATTTGAACCTTCTTTCAAAAATAAAGTTTTTTTCGTATTTTTCTCTTCCGGTATTTTGACACATTGTAGAAATATTATATATTATCTATGACTTTTAGTGTTACCAGTAGTGGGACAATAATGTTACCAACAAATAAAGACACTTTCCACGTATGGGGAAGCCCTAACACCATAGAAATCGTGATTTTAATCGGCGAACGACTCAAATAGAGCTCGGGCCAGTACAGTGGCCTAAGGCACTTTGGCGGATAAAAGGTGTCAACTTTACAATGTCAAAATATTCAAACAAACAGCAGTTTAATCTGTGGTTTAATCTCCAGATAAAACTTAATCCAGTTTGGTAAAATCCAGCATAGGTTGCTAAATATATTTTGTCGCTTTATAACCGATTTTAAGTCGCTAACACCTAGGCAAAAGTCGCTATTTCTAGCGACAAAGTCACTAAATTGGCAACACTGACTTACTTTATTAATGCTGCTTGCTTGCCTTCGGAACTTGCTTGCCCGTATTGCACCAGTGTTGCCAGATTGCTAAATGAATTTTCCCCCAAACTTAATAAAAAATCCTCCCGAAAAACAGGTCAGCACCCCTATTTTGTAACACACGGTAACAAAGTCGCTAAGTCGGATTCGTTAAAACTAAGCCCCCTGTTTCATTTGTATTTTGTAACTTTTCTAATCATCAAAAAAATAAACTTTCTGTATGGTTTGTAGTTTGGGGGATATTTTGTCTGAGTTTGGGGCTAGATAGCACTGTGTGAAATTTCCAGCTAATATTTATTTATTCATTCATTCACACAACACAACCAACCCAATAGCAGGCAAGGAATTTGTACTATCCACAGGAAAGACATGGTCAATACGTATGGGGCTGATTATGCCACGGGTTTCCTCACGGTTTCCTAGAGCTCGTGTTATGCGCATATAAATTTTTCGAAACGAAAAATCCATTGATGCACGGCCAGGATTCGAACCCACGACCTTCGGATTGAAAGTCGAGGTACCTACTATTCCACTCGGCCAACATAGCTTAATAAAAATAATGTTAGAATCCTGAAAAAAATATTTGCTGGTTCTTAGATTAAAAAGCTTTTTTTTTTTTCATTTCCAATTATTTTTAATAAATTGGATAATTTGATGTAAACTTTCCTTTCCACCAGTTCCAACTAGGAATACTGTTTCTAATTTAATAGTATTTGCTTTTTTGAATATTTTTAATAATGCTTGCACCAAAGGTTCTTTATCTTCAGAGCTTTGGTAACATTCTTCTAATGAGGTATGACTTCCACTGTTTTCATTAGACTGGCATTCATTCGTTTTTATCAAATCAGTTGATTTTTGTGGAGACTCCATTTGTGATGTAATGCTTTCCCTTGAATTGTCAACATCAGGTTCAGAGTTCACTTCAGAGTTCAGTTTAGTTTTCTTTACTTCCATCTCTTCCATCCTTTTCAGTTGCCTTTTTCTTCGTCTTTGGTTCGACCAAGTATTTAAATTTGCTACTATTTCTAGAGCTATAAAATTGACTTGCTTATTCAGAACTTTAAAATTTATATTTATTCTCAATAAAATTTGTTTTAGTTTGTCAAAGGCATTTTCTACATTATTTACACAGTCTGTTAGTTCTGGTAATTTGTGGATAACTGGAACATTTTTCTTACGAGGTTTTTCTCTTGGAGGAACTGAAAAGTAATAGACACATAAACAATTCTTTTTTCATCAAACAATGTCTGTAAATGTATTTAAGTAGTATATCAGTCATGTGGTTCCCATAACACAAGCTCTGCTTAGCTTGCGACTACATGATGCTGTGTGAAATGTCCAGCATTATTTATTTATTTATTAATATTTAAATTATAAATGGTCAAATTTTGTATTACTAGTTTTAATTTCATCTTACCAAGTTTGTAAATATCATGGTTCTGAAAGGTCCAAGCTAGGCCCCACCTTGTGACTCTTCCTTGACAAAACTCTGTATGTGTGTGGTTTATGTTATCATGTTTAAGATCTTGTAATAATTCAGACAGATTGTACTTGTGGCCAATCATTGTTGTAAATATTCTAAAAGATAATATATTTTATGATTAATTAACAAATACAAGAAACACGTAACATAAAAAGTTAATAGTAATAAAAATAAAAAAATAAGTAAAACTAGGTAAAGTAAACAATGACTTTTTAAACTTACAAAACATTGTTTTTGCAATTTTTGCTCTCTTTTATTAATCTTCTACTGAATTCCAGTTCACCACCCTCAGTAATGAGTTCATGAACAGAACCAGTAAATCCGTTCTTTGGTGGAAGTCTGAAAATAAGATGTAGTTTTCTATTATGCAACAATATTAATTTACCATTACTATGGAGGAGGGCGTTGGTATTTGCGACACAGTAATTTTACTTTTGCAAGCATCATCGTTTTTCATGTTTTAATGTATTAAAATGTTAATGTTCTATAATGTATAAAGATTTTTTAATTTTGAATTTGAATTCTATACTAAAATATAAACGTTTTAAAGGAAAAAATAACATTTTCCAAATAAAAATTACCTAGCTGGGCTACGAGATTCACACAACTCTTGAATGTTGCTGTAAAATGGTGGATTGCACATGCAGAAATCATATATCTGTATATTTTCTGTAAAAAGGTTTTCTATGAGAACTGCCCCTTCATTACTTTTAACTGAAATGAAAAAAAAAAGGAAGATTTATTTTACAGATTTTTTAGTAATTAGGTATTTGAATATTCAAATTTTACAGATGATCCTTACTTTCAACAAGTTCCTCAAGTTTATTCATTTGGACATTTTTCTGTGCTTGTTGCAAACTTACTGCATCCATTTCTGTACCAACCATGAACCATTTGTTTTTAACTGCAGCCAACAATGGATATATGGCACATGCTCCTGTTCCTGTTGAAAATAACTGTAAATAAATTCATTTTGTACATGAAGTACAGTCACATAAAAATTAAGTATTTATATTACCTACAAAAAGTAAATAAATTATAATAACAAAAAAAGAAATTAACAGCTTTGTATAAGAAAATGTTCATTTTATTATCCATAAAGTTAGGAATCAAAGCAATCTCAATCAAAATTAAAACAAAAATTGGCAGTTTTTGTTATTCATTGTGACTGTCTGTTACAACAAAAGCAGCTTAGTTTATATTAATATTCACAATGCTTACCTATATCAATTCCTCGTACATTTATATCTTTCCCAATTGCTGCCAATAGATCTTCCACCCATAGGATATAATTCAGTCGAAGAGGAAGAGTTGGCACTAATCTATCTTCAGGAATATCCACATCTAGGTTGAAGTCAGATTTTAGAAGGCATTTAGTCAAAATACGTATTGATCGAGGATCTTTAAAGTCAATAGTGACCTTCCCCTTTGCATCCTGAAACCATATTAATGTAAACATAACCTAACATCAAAGCAATAATGTAGTTATATACAAAAGGTACATGCACTAAAAACACAAGTAGAATAGTAATAAATAACAGTAGGGATACATACAATAGGTACAATGATGATAATTTATTAATAAAAACGTATAGATATAAAAAAGGTAAAATAACATCTCAGTACCATTTTGGCAATGCTTGAAAATTCTGAAAAGGTTTTCATCAGTTTTTCAAAATCTGGCGGTGTTTTATATATATTGCGAGGGTGCATAAATTTGTTGAGCGCCATGTTAATTAGATTATCACACCATCCATCAACAAATTCAACAAATAATTAGAAAATTACAAAATTATTATTCCCAAAACAACAACAACACAACACAGCAGCACAAACGAACGAACGAAAAAAAAAAAAACAAAAAGAGCTTTGATTGATTTGATTGAGGACAGGGCAAGGAATTTCTATACTACGTACCTGGAATGCTGACTGAGACAGAAAACAAAGTCCGCTTGAGAGATAAAACTTGGGCGGCGTGTCTCTTTCTAAAGGGTGACCATAAACTAAACATTCCTAGTCCCTAAGGGGCCTTTTCCATCATTTTCTGATTTACGTGATGTTTCAGGGCATGATTTTTGAATTAAAATACTGATACAATTTTGATCCTTCATTTTGATTCTTGAATCTTGAATCTTGATTCTTGAATCTGAAAACTGAAATTTTGAATTTTGAATCTTTGAAGTGACAGCTGTCACTTCAACGGGGAGTCTAGGACAAGTAGTTCCCGAGATATGGCCATTTGAAGTTTGACAGCTGTTATTGAAAATGTAGATCTTGGTCATAGCTTTCATTTGAGCTAAAAAGGAAGAGTCTAGGATGAGTAGATTTTGAGATATGGCTGATTGAAGTTTGACATCTGTCACTTTAAATGAAGATCTCTTCAATAGCTTTCATTTGAACTGAGAACGGGGAGTCTAGGATGAGTAGTTCCCGAGATATGGCCATTTAAAGTTTGACAGCTGTCACTTCAAATGAAGATCTTGGTCATAGCTTTCATTTGAACTGAGAACGGGGAGTCTAGGACGAGTAGTTCCCGAGATATAGCCATTTGAAGTTTGACAGCTGTCACTTCAAATGAAGATCTTGGTCATAGCTTTCATTTGAACTGAGAACGGGGAGTCTAGGACGAGTAGTTCCCGAGATATGGCCGTTTGAAGTTTGACAGCTGTCACTTCAAATGAAGATCTTGGTCATAGCTTTCATTTGAACTGAGAACGGGGAGTCTAGGACGAGTAGTTCCCGAGATATGGCCATTTGAAGTTTGACAGCTGTCACTTCAAATGAAGATCTTGGTCATAGCTTTCATTTGAACTTTGAACGGGGAGTCTAGGACGAGTAGTTTCCAAGATATGGCCGTTTGAAGTTTGACAGCTGTCACTTCAAATGAAGATCTTGGTCATAGCTTTCATTTGAACTGAGAACGGGGAGTCTAGGACGAGTAGTTCCCGAGATATGGCCATTTGAAGTTTGACAGCTGTCACTTCAAATGAAGATCTTGGTCATAGCTTTCATTTGAACTGGGAACGGGGAGTCGAGGACGAGTAGTTTCCAAAATATGGCCTTTTGAAGTTTGACAGCTGTCACTTCAAAGATTCAAAATTCAAAATTTCAGTTTTCAGATTCAAGAATCAAGATTCAAGATTCAAGAATCAAAATGAAGGATCAAAATTGTATCAGTATTTTAATTCAAAAATCATGCCCTGAAACATCACGTAAATCAGAAAATGATGGAAAAGGCCCCTTAGGGACTAGGAATGTTTAGTTTATGGTCACCCTTTAGAAAGAGACACGCCGCCCAAGTTTTATCTCTCAAGCGGACTTTGTTTTCTGTCTCAGTCAGCATTCCAGGTACGTAGTATAGAAATTCCTTGGAATCTTCTTGGGACAGGGACAGCTCAATACTGACACTGACAGTGACAGATATTTTTTTGTTGTAGTGTTTCCAGATGGCTTAGTGAATTTCTAAAATCCTCCCGAAAAACAGGTTAAAAAAAACAAGCACTGCTTAATCCTAGGCAAGGAATTTAAAAACTTAAGATCCTAGGTCATCGTACGGAAGGAAAAGGTGACAATAGCGGCGCGGCGCCGGCGGCGTCCTCATTTCTACACTTTTTGGTCTTGTTATAAAATTAAATCAATTTGAAATTTTTAATCTGGTAACACTGCTGCGCTGCGCGCTGCGTCACCGTCAGCCTGCCAACCACTCACCAACCAGCAGCCGCCATTTTCTTTTCTTTCTTGATTCCGCTTTGTTGGAACTCGGAAAGTGAGTGTATAATTGAAATTAGGATTACCTGAAAACGGTGACTTCCTAATATTTAAAGTTTAAATTCCTATCTTGAAAATGGTTGACAAAATTGAAATGGCTTTGGACGACATCATAAAAGCAAGCAAAAAAGGAGGCAGAGGTGGTGGTGGAGCTGGACGCAAATTTGATACAAACAGAAGACCTGGGCGAGGAGGCGCAGGGGGTGGTGGAGGATTTCGTAACGGCCGCTCTGGCGGAGTGTTGCGAGGCAGAAGTCAGGGTGGCATATCTAAGTCGCCCAATTACAGCAGGGTAAATCCAATAATTACATGATACATTTGCAAATGGCGGGCGAACGTGGTGGAAAATGACGCATTATGGAATATTGTGTCTGGCTGCCAATGCTCCCAAAAGTTGCAGGAGTTGTAGTGTCTCCATGGGGGCTTACTTGCGCGCAGAAACATTCTGCCGCATTCTATTTTCAGCTTCACTGTTACCTACTTTCTAGCTCATCCAAAACAAGCCTGTGCTTGTGGCGCACCAACATGGAGACTAGTACGTCAGAAATAATATGGATGTTGTCTTCACATCTTCATTGGGCACATTGTAAGCCTACTGTTAGTTGGGGATCATCGCTCAGTAGCCAGTTCCGCGTGTGGCAGCTGGTTCCCGCTGCAACTCGCGCGGTGGTGCGTTGCGCGAGTCTGCGCACGGTTCCCGTTCTACGAGAGTCAAGATAAACAGTGATTCTTGGCAAAAGATCTCAACTTGGGTGCACGTGTATAGTGTTGTGAAATAGTGATGAGACAGTCAATCTATACAAACTGGACATTCCATAAGTAATTTTCACGCTGTACTAAACGCAATAATCTAATTGTTCTAAATAATTTGTAATTTTACTGGTCAATTTCATACAATTAAATGATTGTGAGAGAATTTGTCATGTGGCAATTTTAATATCCCTCTGCATTGAGTTATATTCAAAGCAGGATAGAGTGGCCAATGGTAAGCTCTATGAAGGACGACCTATTTCAGGGAGATGTGAACAGCGCTTGGAAACATGACATGTTCAATGACTTTGGAGAAAGGAAGGCCCAACGAAGCGGTGCTATCACCACTGGACCAACTAAGTTGCTTGTATCTAACTTAGATTTTGGTGTATCAGACTCCGATATTCAAGAATTATTTTCTGAATTTGGCAATCTGAAGAGTGCCGCTGTACACTATGATAGATCTGGGAGATCATTAGGTAAGCATCTCAAATTTTGTACCTAGGTATTTATAGATGCAGGATCCTTTAATTATATTTATTTGTATTTCTACAGGCACAGCGGATGTGGTATTTGACAGAAAAGCAGATGCATTGAAGGCTATGAAGCAGTACAATGGAGTACCATTAGATGGGCGTGCAATGAACATACAATTGGCTACATCAGAAATCAGTCTAAGCAACCTAAGAATTGAAGAGCGAGGCCGCGTGGGCGGTGGAAGAGGTGGTGGGCCAATGAGAAGGAACTCAAACAGAGGTAATAAATTGGTCCAGTGAATTATTTGAGGTTTGTTGACCAAAGCACAAATTAAATAATGTTATTGTTTCAGGCCCCAGCAGGAATCAGGGTGGTGGCGGACGGGATTCCGGGCCGCGCGGCGGAGGCGCGCGTCGCGGACGCGGCGGGGCCGGCGCCGGTCGCGGCAAGAAGCCCACGCCCACTGCTGAACAATTAGATGCAGAACTGGATGCCTATGTCAAGGAAATCAACTGAGACTTGAAGTGGCTATGAAAAATTACAGTGAAAAAGACACTAAAACTTACATTATAATAAGTGTAAAATCTAATAGGTAAATGGATACATGTTGTGTTCCTCTTTTGATACATGAATTTAATTAGAATATGGACCAAGTTTTAGTTACAAGACTAGTTTCTGTTAATGCATGACATGTGGTAATTATGGTTCTTCAAACATGTTTCTAATAAATAGTATTTGACTGCAGAATTTTTGTTGTTTTTTTTTTCTAAATAAAGCTAGTTTATTACACAGTGGAATTACAAGACTAGGTAATGTCCCACTCGAATGTTCAGTAATTTGCTTATATCCATACCCATATAATAAATGTGAAAGTGTGTTTGTTTATTTGTCCTGCTTTCGTGAAAACGGAGAGAGATTGACGTGATTTTTGTGTGAAGATAGTTGGAGGGCTGAAGAGTGACATAGGCTACTTTTTATCCCGCAAAAAGGCATGTTTCCCGTGGGATAAAAAAGTAGTAATTCACGCGGGCGAAGCCGCAGGCGTCCGCTAGTTATAATATAAATTATAGGTATACTTGATATCTGATCTCATAAATTAATCTTATACCGTTCGCTAGAGGGGTAAGATCATAAAGGCTAGTCCCGATATAGAAGGTTCTTGGTATGCTCATATGAGCCAGTGGCTAACTCTGCAGGCTGATTGTGTCTAGCTTGTCTCAAATTAATATAGGTAGAAATAAATACAAATTTGGTTGATTTGTTTAAAATCATTTTATTTCAATTATGATTTACATTAAGAAAATCAACTTTTTCATCTTTTTGTGTTGCGCATTATGTATTCTTCCACTTCTGCTTTCGACACACCACCGGTGGGTTGGCCGTCCAATATGGCGCTGGCGCACGGTTCCCAAGGCCACATGATCCTGGTAGAGTAGCCGCTAATCATGTCTAGGCATCCTTCTTCTGGGATGTGGTATTCGCTTGGTTTCTTTTCTTTGCCCATGCTGAAGTAGTACTTATAGCCACTGGATTTTGATATTTGAGCTGACCATGGTTCTAAAATCATAAAAAAAAAATCACTAGGTGCCCTTTAATCTGCAATCAAAGGTAACCATGACTAGAATTGTCCCATCGTGCAGCAGGAAGAATTTCAAACATTGACGCATCATTTCGCTTATGAGCAGGGAGGCTAAAATGCCCAATAAGCACTATGAACAGCACGCACGATGGATCTAGGCATTCGTGAAGTTAGCCGTTTCGCTGCGCAATAGAAAATTTAGCATCGAAACGGCTAACTTCACGAATGCCTAGATCCATCGTGCGTACTGTAACAGATTTTATGCACTCCCGCCCTGACGTGTTGACTTGCGCAAGCGACTTCCAACGTGTAAACGCTCGCGCAAGTGTACTTCTGCAAGTTAGTGGCTTGAAACTACTGGCAATTAGAAGTTGTAGTCAGTGGAATGGAAAATAGTCTGCAATGAGGATCAATCAGTAAACGAAATATTGGGTTTCTAAGTATGAGGGCGTATACTCTTTAGCATTCTGAGCATTCTGTTTTTTAAATAATTAAAATCCATCAATAAATGACGAAGTTATTCAAGTTTTCTTTTCGGCCATTTCAAAACGCGCGCTCGGAGCTTCGCGCTGCGTCTGACGTCACCAGGCGCCCGCGACTCGGTCTACTAGTACAAAATCGCTAGTTAATTTCAAACTAGCTTCCGCCCGCGGCTTCGCTCGCGCGGAACCTGGATAAAAAGTAGCCTATGTCCTATTTCAGGTCAAGAACTATCTATGTTTTAAATTTCAGCCAAATCAGTTCAGTGGTTGTCGAGTTATAGAGGAACAAACATAAATCCAAATATCCAAACTTTTGCATTTTTAATATTAACTAGCTTCCGCCCGCGGCTTTGTTCGCGTGGTACCCAGATAAAAAGTAGCCTATGTCCTATTCCTGGTCATTATCTATCTATATTTAAAATTTCAACCAAATTGGTTTAGTGGTTATTGCGTTATAGAGGAACAAACATCATCCATCCAAACATCCAAACTTTCGCATTTGTAATATAAGTGTGATAGTATGATTAGTGTGATGTGAAAGTGTGATAGTGTGATTTGAAAACCAAGTTTAGGTAGGTAGGTATGTGATTATTTTGACTCGTACATACAAATTATTAGGTATTACGATTAAAAGTATATATAAAAAAAATACCTATTCACTAAAAAGTTTAAAGGCGAAAATTATTTTTACTTAAAAATAATTTAAGTAGGTAATAATTTAAGTAGGTAAAGTTAATATTAGTGTGATTCGACTCCTGATTGTTAGTTTTGTTTGTTATTGTTTTCGGTAAGTATCGGTACTTACCTAAAATACCTATTCAGTAAAAAATTTAAAGTCGAAAATTATTTTTAAGTAGGTACCTACCTAGGTAAGTAGTAAGTAGGTAGGTAGGTACCTACTTAAAAATAATTTTCGCCTTTAAACTTTTTACTGAATAGGTATTTTAGGTAGGTACCGGTACCTACCGAAAACAATAACAAAAAAAACTAACAATCAGGAGTCGAATCACACTAATATTAAAATGCGAAAGTTTGGATGTTTGCATGGATGTTTGGATGGATGGATGGATGTTTGGATGTATGTTTGTTCCTCTGTAGGTAACTCGACAACCACTGAACCGATTGTTCAAATGAAAAGACTGATCAAATAAAAAGATCGCACATCCCTACATGCAGTCGATTGGGCGATGTATGGTACCTATGACGTCACATCTAGTCGCGATCTTCTCGCGAGAGTTTTTTAGATTGGTGCACTAAAATCTCGGTCATTTTTGATCCGATTAAAAAAACAAAAACACAGTAAGTAGGTATTTATTGTTTTTTATATCTAAGGGGTAGTCCGAGGTATTTCCAAAGACATTTGATACATTCCCACATTTTGCAGCAGACAACATTCCATACGTGACAGGTTGCAAGCCCATCGACGCTATTAGAAAGCTAACTGGTTTTCTCACAATATTTTCCTTCACCGTTTAGAGCTCGTGTTAAAGCGCATACCTACTTAGGTACCTACTTTACTTATACATTTTTCGAAACGAAAAATCCATTGATGCACGGCCGGGTTCCAACCCACAACCTTTGGATTGAAAGTCGAGGCACTAGCGCACTCGGCCAACACTGCTTCTCTACCTCTGACTACCCGCTTAGACTTTTTCAACGGATCTAAAAATTCCTAAAAGATCTGATAGAATATGTCTACTGCACCTTGGGAATACAGTCGTAATCATATTTAAAAATAAAAAAGAAATCATTTATAATTGTTTTATATCTACAAATCTGCATAAGTACTTACTTAACAAAAAACGTGAATGACCTCGAAAGTTTGGATGTTTGGATGTATGTTTGTTCCTCTATAACTCGACAACTACTGAACCGATTTGGCTGAAATTTAAAATATAGATAGGTAATGAGCGGGAATAGGACATAGGCTACTTTTTATCCAGGTGCCACGCGAGCGATGCCGCGGGCGGAAATTAGTTTGAAAATAACTAGGGATTTTGTACTAGTGGAGCGAGCCGCGGGCGCCTGGTGACGTCACAGCCAGTCGCGGCCTTCTCGCGAGCGTTTTTTAGATTGGTGCACTAAAATCTCTGTAACTCGGTCATTTTTGATCCGATTTAAAAACCAAAAACACAGTATTTTTTGTTTTTTTTGTATCTACAAATCTGCATACTCAACTAAAATCGTGATTCTTTCTCATTGACTCCTGCAAGAAATTACGGAAATTACTCGCCAGTGGACTATAAAACGTCAGCTGTTTGAATTGAACGAAAACAAACGTATACTTACCTACAAAACAAACTTAGCATTTATAATTAAGGGTAACTTGACTATGTATGGATTAAGTTTTTTACGAACCTTTTATTTCTTTTAGAAACAAAATAGATCCAACAACGTAAAACGTTTCGTTCCTGTGCAGTCTATCAGGCGTGTCTATAGTAACTGCTTTCTTGACTCGTTTCATTGCACGATGCTCCAGATTACTAATTGCGGTACTGAATTGTTCCATGTTATAAAGCCTTTTACATCTTAAAGGAAGTGCTTGACCGTCAAATGGTTTATTGATGGCAGAACAGAACAAGTTACACTCTTTTATTCTGCAATAAAAACCAAATGTTAGTTTTAATTTTAAAATAAGAAGAATAAAAAAAATTGGTAAATATGCGGACCTTTCTGATAGTGAGTAATAAGATATATCAATGCCTCCTAAAACCATGGCATCTATTATGTGTAAAGCTTTGCTATAAATTTGGTTGTTTCCTTGCCCTCGATATTCTTTTACGATCTGCGGAAGACAATACGCGTGTGATTTAATTTTATCTTAAAAATTGACAGTGCTTTTAAATGGACACTGACATGGGCGTTGAATATACCTCTCCATAAATCAGTGTTTTAGCTGGCATAGTTATCTGTAGGTCAACTACACTTCTCCAGCCATGAGACTCTAATTGAAATAGTTGTCTGCCACCACAACCTGCCAATTAAATATGCATACATTCAATAAAAATAAATAAATGATAATAGGTAAAAAAAACATTATGTATAGGTACAGTATTTTAGTTACCTAAGAATATTTTCAAATCTGGACTATTCTTAGCACTACTTAAAAACATCATGTGCCAATCATAAACATTCCTAAACCTCTCTAAGTTAGAAGGTTTTTCTAAATACTCAGGATGTCTACTTAGAATTCCTGATTTAAATGTATGTGGACTGTGAGCATCTGGAGGTGGCTTTTTCATGAGAGAAAATATTGACATGAGGGTTTCATCGGGACTTTGTCTCTCCGGTTGAACCCTCACTTGATCTGGCAGCTGAAAATTAGAATAAATATTATTTATTTATAGCAATTGACTTAAGATATTTGTGACAAATCTTTGCCAAAGCATAATATGTAATCCAATTAATTCACCTTCCACAATTTCAAACATTGTTCCTTCATCTCTGCCTGTTTGGTTTCCTTTAAACTCTTGTCTTTACTGAACGCCGCTATTTTTAACAAATGTTTTATCTGATTCTCGCCAAGTCTGAAAAAATATATCTTATGAAGTATATTTATTAAGTATACACAGGAATACGATTTTGTTTAGGCCATACATACAAACAGTTACTTTTGTAAATGTACTCATAGAATCCAGCGTCCTCTTGAATGACGCTCATAGGTACCAGTTCTAATACATCTCCGTTTTCAGCGCCTTTCCAAAGCATAGAATTCACAGAAAAGAGATGTTGTTCTGCTGAATCTGTGCCCAATCTCTTCCAGAAGCAAATTAGGTATCTTTCAGAGTTTGCTGGTCTTGATGTGACTGGCTTGTGGATGCAAACTGAAATAAAATAATAAGCTTTAAAATACGTAAATTATTTAAAAAAAGGCAGATACAAAATGTCAATCACAAACTGATCAAAACGCAAATTGTATAAAATAATGCTAATGTAGATAGATAATTAACATCAATTTGAGTAGAATACTAACAGTACCATTTAGAAACAAAAAAAATCGGGTTCCATTTGTAAGTTTCCCGCCGACTATCATAAGCATTTCCTCACCTTTATCAAAACATCTATACATAATATAAATTAAGCCTACACTGAAAGGCGTGAATACGTCGAAGAGTTTCACGACGAAGTGTCCGCCAGTTCGCACCAACATCAGTGCTGCGAGGCACTGGCACAGGTACAGCTGTTTAGATAAAACTTCTTGTAAATTCTCTTGACCTTCTACAGAAAAGCCCTGAAATAAGAGATAGTTTTTTTTACAAACAATTACGGCCAACAAGTATGGTCGGCGAGTGAAGGATGCTCTGAAAATAGGCTTTCGTGCATATGTGCATAATAAAATCCATTACTTTTTCATACGTTCTGTAAGTTAATCTCCGAACACTACCTACCTACTAAATCCCTAATAGAAAATCTGCACTAACAGACACACGCACATGTAATTTTTTACACGCGCAATTGTGTGCGTGAAGTCTAAGGTTGTCACCATATGAATAATTATTGTACAACTTACCCAATATCAAGAAGCTTTTGACAATAATAATGTTATTATAATTATGTACCTTCGTAGGACGTAGGAATATCCAAAACAAACACACAATCAAGTAGGTACATAATTCATTAGGTACCTCACATTTCGCACCATTAGGTATACGATAATAGATACCTGCACTGCACAAACGTAACATTCCATGTTCACATCTTACTAATTTTACATAAAAATACGATTACAATAGTAAATTCATAATTAATGTTCTTCTCGTTTCTATAAACAACATGAAGTATAATTTATCAACTGTGATGGCGCGTTTACACTTTTGCGGGGGACGGGACAGCGTCCATTCTATACGTAGTATTATAGGTAATTGATTAGCAATTTATACAAATATGTCATTCATAACCTGAGTATTAATATTATACTTACACCATCAGCCATCAAAAAATGTACTCCTTTGTCTTCTGTTTGCTTTAGCACATGTTCTTTAAGAGACTTGAGGTTAGCTGGGTCAAATACATTGCCATCCTCTTTAACTCCATAGTATGGATTAAAGGTCTCAGCAGTACCAGCATAAAAGTCGGATAATTTGAAGTCATTTTGTGCTTTTAATGTGAAACCAAAGCCTAAAATAAACATATCATACATAAAATAATAGCCTAATAGCACAGAATACTATAGTAAGTAACATTCATCATCATGCATTTATTAGCCTTTAATTCTCTGTGAGGCACAGGCATTGATATATCGCACCCTCGGAAAGACAAGGTCCGAACTCGCGAAATTTTCAAAAATGAGTTAAATATGCAGAAGTACTTTAAAAAATTTCTAAAGCACTTCTGTATATTTAACTCATGGCTAATTCGGACCTTGTCTTTCCGAGGGTGCGATATGTCGTTAAATACGCCAACGTTTGTGTTCTACTCGGTGGTCCTGTTCAATGTTTTTTTAGAACATCAGCAAAACAGTCAATCACTTTTTCTTTCACACCTTATTTTCTTTTTCTGACATGCAATGCAAGCTTAATTTTAATCTTAAAATCTTCTTTTGAAAATAGAAATATTCTTTTAAAACTAGGAATTTGTTACCTTTCGCTCTCCATCCTTTCCTATACAAGACATATTCCGAGAATCCCCCTGGCCCCGCACAAACGTCGGCAAAGTATAATAGTTCATTTTTATCCACAGCATCTTCTCCAGTGGGTTTCTTAGGATATGTGAACTGAAAATCAAAGACTGCGTCTATGTTCGCCATCTTCACTGCAGCGCGGTTCAAGAATATGACGGCACCGATCGTCTCGTAGGGGTTGCTCCGATACCGCGCGTGGCGCAGGTCCTTATCGTCCAGACTGTCGAAAATTGCCTGAAACAAGTAAATCTATAAGCAATATTGGGTCTGACATTTTTCCAAAAACAACACCCATCAACCCTGCCTATATTACATACATAGACTATTGGTATTTCAGACATTATGGGAAAAGTGCGTTTTAAGATTTGTTCTTTCTGGAATATGTACAACATTTCAACATTTAGTCCTAACAGACCGGAAACTAAAAAAAACATCTTTCTTTCTTTTCAATTATAAGTAACAGTAATCTCAGTACAAGTACCGTTACTGTTTTCATATGGACATTCTTATTAATTCTTACAAAGGACCCCTAATATGCCCTTGGTTTATGCAGTTATTATAAGAAGAAAAAAATATGTGCATGAATTTAGTTTTAAATTTTTACTAAAGTATCCAACCCATCCAATAATATGAAGCATTTCAACTCAGTAGAAGTAACTCAATGTGTAATACCTTAGCATCCAAAACACCTTTCAGGATCTGAGCATCCACAAAGCTGGTCTCATTTTCAATATCAAGTTTTTTTGGTCCCCTTATTAGCCATTCCTCTAACATATCTATTGATGGAGGCTCTTCTGCAGCTGTTGGTAACCATGCCTGTGAAAATAGATAGCAGTTGTAATAAGTGACTATCTAAATTCCTTCTATCAGATTGGCAGGAATGAGACAAAACGGGTCTTTAGGCGTTTCACACCGCAAGCGGTTCGGACCGCGGTGTGAATAGCCCCAGAGCTGTTTTTGAATGGGTTCTTTCGCACCGCGGTGCGAATCGCCCCAGAACTTTTTGTGATGGGTCGATTCGGACCGCTGCTGAGGGGGAACAAAACAGTTATCTTTTTAGATAGGTGAATTCGGACAAAGATACATAGTTTTACACACATTTCTTAAAGTACAACCAGGCATGAAATAATAGGACAAAAAAATCTACACTAATATAATATATAATAGCCTATGCCGAAATTGGTGCCTTTTTTGTTTCGCGCGGCCATCAACCAAACATTAAAATATAAACTCTTAGGAGTATAACAAACAACATTTGTGAGAACAGTATATAGCTTCACTCAGCCAGGACCGAGTTATACAGGGTGAGTTTTTCAAGAGTGCCTCTAGGGCCAAATCTGAAACTATTAGCAATAGCGAAAAACACTCAAAGGAGTCTCTTCAGCGATTTTGATCAAAAGTAAAACTGCATCATTACATTTTAAAAATAATCATTTTCCTGGCCAGGAGTCGAACCTGTTGGTTACAAAAAAAAACTTTTTGTATTGTTATACCATCCGATAGTGTAGATAATAAGGATCAATTTCTGAGGAGAAACTACATGCGTCAAACTAACGGAAAGTGTTGATTTTTAATAAACTGATTTAAACTCTTAATATTTCGTAGATTACCCATAACTTTTTTTTTATTAGTTTGCCGTATATAGCTTTTCTCAGAAATTGATCCTTATCATCTACACTATCGGATGGTATAATAATACAAAAAGTTTTTTTTTAACCAACAGGTTCGATTCCTGGCCAGGAAAATGATTATTTTTAAAATGTAATGATGCAGTTTTACTTCTAATCAAAATCGCTTATGACACTCCTTTGAGTGTTTTTCGCTATTGCTAATAGTTTCAGATTTGGCCATAGAGGTACTCTTTAAAAACTCACCCTGTATAACTCGGTCCTGGCTGAGTGAAGCTGTATACTGTGCTCACAATATTATTTGATATACTCCTAAGAGTTTATATTTTAATGTTTGGTTGATGGCCGCGCGAAATAAAAAAGGCACCAAACGCCCATACAAAATCAGCATGGCCCTTTCTGGGCGACCGAGCTCTGCTCGTTGGCAACCAACGAACGCCATCTAGTGGTTCAATTACGAACCACATTGCACTTTTTGCGTGAAAATGCATAGAAAATGGCTTTTCCCAGATATGAGACCTAGCTAGATCGATTTTTCACTCCCGTAAACACCCGTCCTGCAAATTTCATCGAAATCTCTAGAGCTGTTTTCGAGACAATTAGACAATTATTTATTTACAACTTATGACTAACATTACAGATAATTAAATCTAAGGCGTTAATCTAGTGAGATCAAAAACTAAAACTAAAACTCAGGACAAACAAACATCAATCAAACAAACAAATATTGCTCGTTTAATGGAATAGGATTAGAGAGATACCTAAGTTTTGTTTATACACTTATAGATATAGTAAATAGACACTTATAGATAATTTTGAACACAGCAATGCCTTTGGTCCATTTTCATAAATATTTGTCCTATCTAGCTACGAAAGAAGATTTTTTCTTCACTGATTAAATTTAATCCATGTAGGTAGGTACACAACTGTGTTTCATAACCAGCTACAAAAGCGGATTTTTTTTTTCTTATTTTAGTAACCACGAAATAGACTGTTTTTTTTTTACTTTTTGGTAACTATGTAGGTTGCTACGAAAATGAACGCTTTTTTTCTTCTTTTCATAACCGTTATCTAGCTTCTTTCGTATGAGCAAGTACTCAACTCTGGTGACGGATTTTTTAGGCCGCCTAAAGGCCTCCGTCATCTTGCCCCCACAGGGGGGCCAACTTGCCCCCCCGAGGGGCAAATTGGCTAAACTTCTAAAATAGGTTTCTTTGACCCTACTGAACCAAAATAATATGCAAAAACATTCCAAAAAAGTCACTCTGGGAATTTATCTAAAAAATATGGGCTTTTGGTACACTGTGCTGTGGTCCGAATCGACCCATTTGAAAAGATACTTAGGCGATTCGCACCGCTGTCACCACCCTGGTGCGAAAGAACCCATTCAAAAATAGCTCTGGGGCGATTCACACCGCGGTCCGAATCGTTCGTGGTGCGAAACGCCTAAAGACCCGACAAAACACAAAGGAAGACTTTTGCACAGTAGTAGGACAACCTATTATTCTAATAAAACGGAATAATTATAATCAATACTTAAAATATTAAATAAATGTTCACTATTTTGGCAAAAGAAATATTGTGTTACAGTGGGATACAAGCTACAACAAGCAGGTTAGTGAATTTTACAAAACAAAACTCTTATCTATACCATCATACTAATTATATGTATAAAGCAAAAGAGTTTGTTTGTTTGAATGCGCTAATCTCAGAAGCAACCAGTAGGATTTAGAAAATTATATCTGCATCTGATAGCGAAACTCTTGAGGAAAATTAAACACCGCAAGGGCACTTCTAGTTAAATACAAAACAATATAAACATGTCTACTTACTACTGCTTCATTAGGGCTTGCTTTTGTATCCTCAGGTGACCACTTCATTAAGTCTTTGGGAATGCTTCCTACTACAGATGGCAAGGCACCTAGACCTCTTCTTCCTTTCTGTGCTGAGGCTTCAATTGGCTCCGTGCGACCATGTTCAAACTTGCCTAAACCCTTTCCTGGCTTAAAACCCATATTTGACATCATTCTCTTAGACTTCTCTGAATAGTCTGCACTGTAGGCATCTTCAAAGCCTTGGTCTGAACTCTTCTTGTAAAAAGAATCCGAATCTTGGTAGTTGGGAGGCCGCATGGAAACCTCCCCATCATTATCATCAAACCCAGGTCTAAAATCATCTTCATTAGCCGAAGAGCAGTTCTCACTTAGACTACTTCTACTCAATCGCATATTGTTGTCTTCTGAGCTCCTTGGAGTGTAATTACCATAGACTTTTGCAGGTACTTGAAATTCAGTTCGGAATTTTTCATCATTTTTGAGAGCAGGAGAATCGTCATCTGAATCAGACTCGGGTAAAACTGGAAATGCAGTTGTAAACAATAAAGTAAACAAATATAAATTAATGTGTACATTACAGCAACGATACAATGATATTAAGCAATAACAATCATTAATATTATGTTCTGTGTAGTCACAACTCACTAGAACCATGTGAGGTAGTAGAAGAAGCTCCGAAAGTGTCAGCACGAGGTCGTTTTGCCGGCGTAGTCCGACTTTCATCACTGCTAGAGTCATCATCAGACGGATCTGAAGATTTATAGACGATTGTTGGCATTAATAGTGGCATTTCTATATAATTTCAACATTGAAAAAAACTCTTGATTTTGATAAAAATGGTAAATTGTCTAAGAAAACATTGATTCAAACAACTACACCAAGTTCAGCGAACAGACACAAAGCGCGTATGTCTATGGACACAGGTGATGAAAGCAAAACAATATTGAGTAATTTACCTGAAAGGTTCATTCTGAGAAGAATCTTTTTAAATATCTGTTGAGGAAACACCTCACTTTACAAAGTAAAATCAATAAAATAACCGTAAAAACAAAACCACACCGCACAATCCGCACACAACACAATACTCGACTAACAAGCAAGCAATGCAAAGCAAGCAATCAATCAGTCAAACAAAACGATAAAATATTTTAGGTGCCTCTACACATACGGCATTGACAGACGCTGACACGCATTCATTCACGATTAAAATTAAATGATGTCAACGCCCCGCGCCGCGGTGCGGCGCACAGTGGCTCGATCGTATGGAGAGGGTCGGACATTCGTCTTTAAAAAAAGTTGATGTCGAAATGTGTTAATTTAATAATGGCATTGTGTTCAGTTAATTATTCTCTTCAATAGTCATTCTCGGTACTTTTGTCGTAACGGCAATATTTCATGAATAAATTGAAGAAACGTTGATTTTTATTACAATTTTGTATGGAAATGAATTTTCAAAACCTTATACCTCGACATTGCCCTGCGTTTTCGCAGTGCGGTTTTTTTTATCGTAATCTACACATAAACAGCTTCAATATCCATTCAAAACTTGCTGCGCCAAACTATTATAAGACTAAAATACAGGATGATCTATTTTGAGTTAAAATATATGAACGATAACTTGTAATCTACTCGTACACGGTTCGAAATGTCTTAATTTAATAATGGTATCGTGTTCAATTAATGATTTTCTTCAATAGTCATTCTCAGTACTTTTGCTGTAATGGCAATATTTCATGAATAAATTGAAAAAACGTTTATTTTTATTCAAAAATTTTAAGGAAATGAATTTTTAAAACCTTATATCTCGACATTGCCGTGCGTTTTCGCGATGCGGTTTTTTTTATCGTAATCTACACATAGACAGCTTCAATATCCAATCAAAAGTTGCTGCGCCAAACTCATAACAGACTAAAATACAGGATGTTATATTTTGAGTTAACAATAACTCAACCAATTTTCGTTATCTACTTGCACACGGTTCGAAATGTGCTAATTGAATAATAATATCGTGTTCAGTTAAACATTTTCTTCAATAGTCATTCACGGTACTTTTGCTGTAACGGCATTATTTCATGAATAAATTGAAAAAAACGTTGATTTTTATTACAATTTTTATGGAAATGAATTTTTAAAACCTTATATCTCGACATTGCCGTGCGTTTTCGCGATGCGGTTTTTTTTATCGTAATCTACACATAGACAGCTTCAATATCCAATCAAAACTTGCTGCGCCAAACTCATAACAGACTAAAATACAGGATGCTATATTTTGAGTTAACAATAACTCAACCAATTTTCGTTATCTACTCGTACACGGTTCGAAATGTGCTAATTGAATAATGGTATCGTGTTCAGTTAAACATTTTCTTCAATAGTAATTCACGGTACTTTTGCTGTAACGGCATTATTTCATGAATAAATTGAAAAAACGTTGGTTTTTATGACAATTTTTATGGAAATGAATTTTTAAAACCTTATATCTCGACATTGCCGTGCGTATTCGCGGTGTGGTTTTTTTTTATCATAATTTACACATAGACAGCTTCAATATCCAATCAAAACTTGCTGCGCCAAACTCATAACAGACTAAAATACAGGATGTTCTGTTTTGAGTTAATAAATTATGAACATTAAACTTAATCAATTTTCGTAATCTAGTCGTACACGGTTCGAAATGTGTTAATTTAATAATGGTATTGTGTTTAGTTAATGATTTTCTTCAATAGTCATTCGCTGTACTTTTGCCGTAACGGCATTATTTCATGAATAAATTGAAAAAAACGTTGATTTTTATTACAATTGTATGGAAATGAATTTTCAAAACCTTATATCTCGACATTGCCCTTGGCGCACCAACTTGGCGCACCAAGTTTTGATTGGATATTGAAGCTGTCTATGTGTAGATTACGATAAAAAAAACTGCATCGCGAAAACGCACGGCAATGTCGAGATATAAGGTTTTAAAAATTCATTTCCATAAAAATTGTAATAAAAATCAACGTTTTTTTCAATTTATTCATGAAATAATGCCGTTACAGCAAAAGTACCGTGAATGACTATTGAAGAAAATCTTTAACTGAACACGATATCATTATTCAATTAGCACATTTCGAACCGTGTACGAGAAGATAACGAAAATTGGTTGAGTTATTGTTAACTCAAAATATAACATCCTGTATTTTAGTCTGTTATGAGTTTGGCGCAGCAAGTTTTGATTGGATATTGAAGCTGTCTATGTGTAGATTACGATTAAAAAAACTGCATCGCGAAAACGCACGGCAATGTCGAGATATAAGGTTTTAAAAATTCATTTCCTTAAAAATTGTAATAAAAATCAACGTTTTTTCAATTTATTCATGAAGTATTGCCGTTACAGCAAAAGTACCGTGAATGACTATTGAAGAAAATCATTAACTGAACACGATACCATGATTAAATTAACACATTTCGAGCCGTGTACGAGTAGATTACGAAAATCAGTTAAGTTAATATTCATAATATTTTAACTCAAAATAGAACATGCATGCTGTATTTGAGTCTGTTGTGAGTTTGGCGCACCAAATTTTGATTGTATATTAAAGTTGTTTATGTGTAAATTACGATAAAAAAAACCGCATTGCGAAAACGCACGGCAATGTCGAGATATAAGGTTTTAAAAATTCATTTCCTTAAAATTTTTGAATAAAAATAAACGTTTTTTCAATTTATTCATGAAATATTGCCATTACAGCAAAAGTACCGAGAATGACTATTGAAGAAAATCATTAATTGAACACGATACCATTATTAAATTAAGACATTTCGCACCGTGTACGAGTAGATTACAAGTTATCGTTCATATATTTTAACTCAAAATAGATCATCCTGTATTTTAGTCTTATAAGAGTTTGGCGCAGCAAGTTTTGAATGGATATTGAAGCTGTTTATGTGTAGATTACGATAAAAAAAACCGCACTGCGAAAACGCAGGGCAATGTCGAGATATAAGGTTTTGAAAATTCATTTCCATACAAAATTGTAATAAAAATCAACGTTTCTTCAATTTATTCATGAAATATTGCCGTTACGGCAAAAGTACCGAGCATGACTATTGAAGAGAATAATAAACTGAACACAATGCCATTATTAAATTAACACATTTCGACATCAACTTTTTATAAAGACGAATGTCCGACCCTCTCCATACGATCGAGCCACTGTGCGGCGCGGCGTGGCGTGGGTCTCTTTTTTGGGCATGCATCAATGGGTATACGCCTGTAAATGTCTGCGCGTGCTCACACAATCGCCGTTGATCCATTCACCGAAGGACAGCTGCTAAGCGAAGACGTCGCGGCATTGTTTTGTTGTGATGCTGAGGTCAGGAGCTGTACAATGGAACTCCTCAGTAAATAGGCCGATTGAGTTGAATGAAACTTAGGATGTGTCAAGTGTTGACTACAATGTAATATTGAAGACAGCGAGCTGATTTTATTTATTTTTTATTTTATTTATTTGGTTCACCAACAGTTTACACATGACAAAAAATATTTGTCTCAAACAGTTAATTGTCTTAAAACTACATGCGAAACCAATTACAGGTAAACACAACATGCGCAGTAAGCAAACAAATTTCGTTGGTTTAACATTTTAGTAGGTAGGGAATAACAATCTCGTAAATTATAGGAGGTGAGCTGATCTGATGATGGAGTCAGGAGCTGTTCAGTGGAACTCCTCAGTGAATAAGTAGAACATCTCTGTTCAACACAGCACTGTTGAAATAAATTTACAACATGATTAAAAACTAAAAATAAATGAATGGTAGCAGTAGCTATCAACTACGGGCCTTACATAAGAAAGATGTTTAAAGTGAAACACTGGTTATACAACGTCCTGTCTTTATTTGTGGATAGTGACAAACAGAGGCAGGACGTTTTTCAACCAGTGTTCAACTTTAAACATCTTTCATAAGTAAGGGGGTACATGTCCACGTCCATCTTGAACACTTGCCGCTCGCTAACGCTAAATGATCACCAGTGATCGGAATTAGGCGGGCTAAAATACCTAATGTTCGAAAAATAACAGAGACAAATGGAGACGCCTTAGGACTAAATATTTTTCGGCCCAATTATTTCCGTTTTCGGGACATTACTAAAGAACATCTAACATTAAGGTGAATCAATTTTTTACCTGTGTTAATAACAAAAACTAAAATGTAAGTTATAAGATTAAAAACTTTTTTCCGTAGGTTACATAGAAAAATGATTTGAATTAGATCACAATATTATTAATATTAATTTTAAATGTACTTACTCACTGCGAAAATTGTTCCAACTTTCGGCCCAATTGGGCCGAATAAAATTCTTGTAGTAAGGAAGTCTCCCCTTTTTTGCCTCTGTTCTTTGAACTTTAGGTATTTTAGCCCGCCTAATTCCGATCACTGATGATCACGGATGGTGTGGATGCTTGCTTATTCATCGTGGCGTATACCTTGGCGTATTCAGTCATTAATCCGTGGCGCAACTTTGACAGAAGTTAATACGAGTTTATTAATAGAGGCCTTATACAGGGTGGAAAAAATGAATGGGCCCCGGAGGGAAACGACTTTAAATCCTTAAGATACAGTATTTTACTTAAATAAATAAAATATTTTTTTTTTTAATAAATTTAAATAATTTAAAGCAAACACTCCTTTATTTTTAAAAAGAAACAAAACTGCATTCATAGATTTTCTAAAATTCGCTTGCCGGAATCGAACTAGCTAAAAATTAAAAAACAAACCTCGCTCTATTTAATACCAGTAATCGATAGGATTAATGTCAGGATAAAATCTTTTTAACACACATTTGGTTTAAGAAATAAAAAAGATCATGAAATCTAACATTAATTTTCACAATTTTTTTCATTAATTTTTATTATTTCACCATTCACGACAAAACTTTTCTAGACGGTATTTGTCTATCTGAGGTGAAATTCAGACTTCCGAAAATGCTTCTGATTCGATGATTTTCTTCGAAAAGTTGACGGTTTTTCAGTGAAGAAACGTTATTTTTCAAATTCGGAATACATTCCGAGAAGGTCTGAATTACACTACTGGATACCTCTCACCATTCCACTGTAGAGCTAAATTGCAATTAAAGCCCATAAGTACTAAATATTAGATTTCATGGATTTCTTGTACGACAGACGAGTGTTAGACCTCATGTTTCTTTGAGAAGTTTTATCTTTAGTATTGAATGTATCGACTAGTGGAATAAAATAGGGAGTGGTTAATTTTTGAATTTTTAGCTGGTTCGATTCCTGGGTGAAGCAAGCGAATTTTAGAAAAACTTTGAATGCAGTTATGTTTATTTTTAAAAATAAAGGAATGTTTCCTTTAAGTAAAATACTGTATCTTAAGGATTTAAGGTACTTTCCCTCCGGGGCCCATTCATTTTTTCCACCCTGTAGATAGACCAATGACTAACATACGCCGTTATCAAAGCCGTATATGTAGAGGAGCCATGAAGCCATTTGATATGAAGCAAACATAGACAAAGCAAGTAGCAAGCAAGACTTTTGACCAAAGACAATCAGTATCGTTCCTTTTAATTTAGAGTCGGCGTCAGCACTGAAGTCCGATAGACGCAGCGCTGCTATCGCAGAACTAGGCTAAGTAAAAAGTGGTAAAAAGTTACTAATTGTCCAAATAAGGCTTGAACAATATTTATATATAATCAAGTTTGTAATTTTTTAATTCTACATACCAGAACAACTGACGCCGGCTCCATACGTTGGGGCCAACGTTGGTCCCAACGTTGGGACCAAGATTTCGTGAACCATCCACACGTTGGCGATACACCAGTCTTGTTCCGTCAGAGCCAACGTGCAGACGTCCGATGTCTGCGCGTCCGATACAGAAATTGAAATTTCTCTAAGTGATTTTACATTACTGAATACCAATTTCATCACAATCACATCACATCATGTCACTATCACACTTCACACAACACACTATATTATAAAAGCGAAAGTTTGGATGTTTGGATGTATGTTTGTTCCTCTCTAACACGACAACCACTTAACCGATATGGGTGATATTTAAAATATAGATAGATAATAACCGGAAATAGGACATAGGCTACTTTTTATCCCAAAAAATTGCACGGTTCCCGTAACATAAAAAAAAAATAGTAGATTCCATCATCAGATCAGCTCGCTGTCACCATATTATTACATTGTAGTCAGAACTTGACAAATATGCCGAGTTTCAACTCAATCGGCTTATTTACTAAGGAGTTCTGTTGAACAGCTCTTGACTCCATCATCAGATTAGCTTGTTGATACCATAATATTTCATTGTCACCGAGAATCTATAAGTGTGCAAAATTTCAGCCCGATAGTCCTACAAACACAATAAATAAGGAATACGATGACATTCTCGCTCGTCAGTCGACACGTGCGCTCACGATGCGCGTCAAAACGGGACTGAGCATAGCGCCAACGTGTGGACGGATCCCCAACGTTGGCGCGCCAACTTCCTTTGATAAAACCGACACGGCACGGCCAAGCCCCAACGTTGGCCCCAACGTTGGCGCCAAGCTATTTTGTCAGCACCACACGTTGGTGAGAGGCATTGGGACCAACGTTGGCCCCAACGTGTGGATGCGGGGTGAATAACCGTGATTATAAGAGCATAATCTATGAAATACTACAATTAGTTCCCGCTTTTGCCGTAGGACTTGAGTGCTGACGCCGACTCTAGTTCCTGTCATTAATTTTCGCGGGTTCTTCAATCCACAGAGTTCGCTTCAATCAGTGTTGCCACTTTAGTGACTTTGTCGCTAGAAATAGCGACTTTTGCTCAAGTTTAGTGACTTAGAATTACTTTTAGCGCCAAATTATAATTAGACTTTTGAGCTCCGCTCATTGGCAACCAACGAACGCCATCTAGTGGTTCAATTACGAACCACATTGCTTTTTTTTGCGTGTAAATGCCGAAAACGGCTTTTCCCCATGAAGTTCCGTATTTTTATTCCGTCAAAATGTACACAAGACAATATCATACTCTAATGGTGTCTGTCACTGTCACTTAAGCCCACCAATAACAATAATTGGACGTAGTTATGCATAAAGGATCCAATCCACACAATGATAGTTTTGAGAAAAAGCAGTTTTTGTTTAAATTCTGTAAAGAAAAAAAGTTATGATTAATTTTAACAAAGTTTGTTTACAATATTGTACAAAATACTGTTTCCTATGTATGTAAGTATAATTTCGGAGAAAAATATTAATATTTATAGTATTTTTTTTTAAAAACCCACTGGTTCCTTTTAGCAAAATGGCTCATGTGTGGGTTGGTTCCTTATTAATTTATTCTGTTGTTGAATATTAAATGCATAAAATAATAAATAATCGTATTATATTTTGTGAATTTTATTTAAAAAGAAATATCTTAGGTTTAACATGAAAAAAACTATAAAAATAATTTATTTCAGTAGGCTACATTCATTTTAGCCTAACTTCCCTCTACTTCAAAATCAAGTTGACCTGAAAACCCTTCTAAATCGTCTTCTATGGCTTCATCTCCTACCAGATTCACGTAAAAGTCTTTTGACCTCTAAAAATCGCTGAAACAGGAAGACCTGTCACTAATACGAAGTTAAAAGACCTAAAAGTGTGCTACACTTGATTCCGCAAGAACCACACCACTTTTATGTGAATCTGGTAATAGATGAAGCCCTAAAAGACGATTTAGAAGGTTTTTCAGGTCAACTTGATTTTGAAGTAGAGGAAGATTGGGTTAAAATGAATGCAGCCTAGTGAAATATGTATTTTTATAGCTCTTTTTCATGCTAGACTTAGATATTTCATTTAATATAACATTTACAAAATATAATTAAAATTAGGTACTTATTGATTACCTTAGGTATTTTATTCATTTAATATTCAAAGAGCAACTAGTGCAACGAGAACTAACCCACAAGAATGATAAAAAAAAATACTTTTACAAAGAAACATGTGGTTTGGTTCCTTACAGAAAAAAATAAATTTGTAGATTTTTCAGATTTCTGGGGTACCACAGAGCATGGATCTTTTTAGTTTATTGTACAAATGTTGTTATGTGGGTTGGTTACTTTGTCGAGAAAATGTTTTGTTAAGTCAAAATTGTCAGATCACTTTAATATTTACAGGGTTAGTAGAAGGTGGATTTTAAAAGCTTTCTGTATACTTAACTCAATTTTGACATGAGTGTGGATTGGTTCCTTTATGCATAACTACGTCCAATTTTAATTTCTTGGTCGAAGTCCAAAAGTCGCTAGATAAGTCGCTAAATATTTTTTGTGGCTAAAACCGATTTTTTGTCGCTAACACAGGTCCAAAAGTCGCTATTTCTAGCGACAAAGTCGCTAAATTGGCAGCACTGCTTGTACCATTGACAAGAAACCTGTACTTTATCATAGATTAGTAGAGAAAGGGTTTCCAAAGTACAGAAATTTTAGTTGTCGTGTCTACCCGTTTTTGCCGGACTATACCTACCTATAAACATCGATCCGATAGAAAATCGAATGGCGTTTAAAATACGATCCGAAAAATCGCTTGATCTTAGGCAAGCGATTAGATCGGATCGGCGCATTCTTACAACAAATTATTGATTCCTCCCCCCCCCCTTCCCCACCCGCTCCTGGTTAGAATCAGCTTTTAGCGACTTTTCAGACTGAATGTAGCGATGCTGATTTTTGGAGTTGGCATCACAGCTAAAATGTTTAATGAATGAAACGAGGCACGAGCCGCTGTTTTACAAATAAACACTCGTAAAAATAAAAAAATCATTTGGATGTTTCAGAAAGTGTGGGTTGGGAAAGTAAAAAAAGTGAAGTATTTTGTGCTGTAAAAATCATTAGGCTACGTTCAGATGACAAGCGTTCAACGCGCGTTTCCGCGTATATCCGCGTCGAAAGCGCGCGCTCAACTGAACGGAAACATAGAAAACCAATGATCTCAAAGCGCGCGTTGACGCGCGTTGACAACAGTCGAGCGCTAGCGCAGCGTCAACGCGCGCGTTATTAAAACGCGCGCTAGCATGTGTACGGCCTGAATAAAAAGTATGTAGTTGTAAACGCGCGTTATCGAAACGCGCGTTGAACGCTTGTCATCTGCAGTGTTGCCAATTTAGCGACTTTGTCGCTAGAAATAGCGACTTTTGGACCTGTGTTAGCGACTTAAAATCGGTTTTAGCGACAAAAAATATTTAGCGACTTATCTAGCGACTTTTGGACTTCGACCAAGAAAGAAATTAAAAGTATTTTTATTGGTGGGCTTGGTGTCTAATGACAGTGACAGACGCCAAGCGACAGTTACAGACACCATTAAAGTATGATATTGTCTTGTATACATTTTGGCGGAATAAAAATACGGAACTTCATGTGCGTGATTACTACGGTGTATGTCAATGTCCCGCGTATCAACCTTTAACTATCAAACTCTATCGAACTATGCTCAATGAATGCTGACGAAGAGTTTGAATTAAAACTTTTATTTTGAGTTTGCGTAAAAATATGCAAGCAACGTAAAAAATAATATTTGTTTAAAAGATTTTACCTCCCCCCCCCCCCCCCCGCTAGCTCTTTTTGCCTCTTTTAGCGACTTTCTAGCGACTTTTCGCACTCAATCTAGCGACTTTTATTTTTTGGAGTTGGCAACACTGGTCATCTGAACGTAGCCTTATTGTTACAATGACTGTCGGAGAAGCCAGTAAAAATTTGCCTTGGTTTGTTAACATTTCGTGTACATTTCTATGTTCATGTTCATGCCTTACTTACTAAATTATTGGTTCTCATAACTTTGTTCTTTGTAATTTCAGGGTGGAGAAGTATCGACCTTCGAAATTGGAAGATTTGGTATCTCATGATGATATTGTTAAAACAAGTAAGTACAAAATAATCACAGAAGTTTATATTATACCACTGTCTGAGTAGGTACATTACTGAGATTGGCTACTTTGTGTTTCAGTAAATCAGTTTATGAAAGGTAACCAGTTACCTCATCTGTTATTCTACGGGCCTCCAGGGACAGGCAAAACATCTACTATATTAGCTTGTGCTCGACAAATGTATACTCCACAACAGTTCAATTCAATGGTAGGTAATCATAATTATGCTGTATTACTTATTAATGTCTGGGCAACCAAGCTCTGCTCGGGTGCATAACGCCATCTAGTGGTTCAATTAGGAACCACATTGCACTTGTAAATCTTTTTGTGTGAATATGCCTAGAAAACGGCTTTTCCCAGATATGAGACCTAGCTAGATCGATTTTTCGCCCCTGTAAACACCCATACTGCAAATTTCAACGAAATCGTTAGAGCTGTTTTCGAGAACTTCAGTACAAACAAACTTCAAACAAGCACATATTGCTCGATTAATAGAATAGAACTATTAGGTACTTATTCTTTAATTGATGTTATAACAATTAAAAAACAGTTTAAAATTACATAATAAGTTTGTAGGTAAGTATGTACCAATAAATATTGATTTTAAACTTTATGTTTAGTTTGTTTAAAGCTGATAGGTATCAATATAGGTACTTACTAATAAACAAGCACTATTTGTATTCGAGTTCCCGGAAATGGCTCTTAACGGTTTCAATGAAATTTGCAATATTTTATTTTATTCGAAAAACGAAACAGTGATACAATAAATATAGGGCTTAACGGGGCGAAAAATCGATCTAGCTAGATGGTCTCATATCTGAAAAGATTCGTTTTCTCAGTATTTTCACTCGGAGCAAAGCAGGTCGCTCAGATATTGATTTACGTATAATGATAGTAGGTACTTACCTAATAACTTTTTTAGGTAAGTTTACATGATTTAGCTAGTATCTAATCTATTTATCAAACAGTCTGATTTCATTTATCAAATTGGGTTGGGTACAGGTTTGGTATTAAAGGAGACTGTTTTTTTTTGTATGGAGAGTGGTCTATGAACCAATAGCGATACTGTAGTGGTATTTCTGTGGGGATACCTCAACTACATCCTTGTACCATATTATTACATTTTAGTTGAAACTTGACAGACATGCCGAGTTTGAACTCAATCGGCTTATTTATTGAGGAGTTCTGTTGAACAGCCCCTGACTCCACCATCAGATCAGCTAGTTGTCACCATATTATTACATTGCAGTTAAAACTTGACAGATATGCCGAGTTTCGACTCAATCGACTTATTTATTGAGGAGTTATATTAAACAGCTCCTGACTCCATCATCAGATCAGCTCGTTGTCACCATATTATTACATTATAGTTGGAACTTGACAGATTTTCCAAGTTTCAACTCAATCAACTTATTTATTGAGGAGTTCTGTTGAATAGCTCCTGACTCCATCATCAGATCAGCTCGCTGTTACCATATTATTACATTGTAGTCAGAACTTTACAGACACTAACCACAATAACCGTTCAAAACGTTTCTAAAATAAAAAAAAATGTTGCAAGAAATGTGAATTCTAAAGTATTGTTTTTCTCAAAACTGCCGGGCTAGATTTTGATGCCCCCTTGCACAAGGATGTAGTTGAGGTATCCCCACAGAAATACCATAGCAGTATCGCTATTGGTTCATAGACCACTTTTAAACAGTCTCCTTTAAGTTACCAAGTACCAAAAATATTTCTTGTAGGTTCTAGAATTGAATGCATCAGATGACAGAGGCATTGGCATAGTGCGTGGACAGATTCTCAGTTTCGCTTCAACAAGGACAATATTCAAGGCAGGCCCCAAACTGATTATCTTGGATGAAGCTGATGCTATGACTAATGATGCACAAAATGCACTTCGAAGAAGTAAGTGAAAAATTTCATAATTATAAGTTGCTCCAACATTGTATCCTACATAATATTATAAAAGCGAAAGTCCATGTGTGTGTGAATGTTTGTTACCACATATCTCCATAGCTACTTAACCGATTTTGATGAAATTTGGAATGTAGATATTTTAGGTTCTGGAATAACACAGGCTTTTTATCCCAGAATAATGTATGGTTCCCGTGGGATAAAAAAAAGTAGTCAACGCGGGCGAAGCTGCGGGCGTTTATTAGTTTGATCATAAAAATGTAAAGGTTTAAGTATAAGTAAGGTTTAAGTAAGGTTTGAGCATGCTTAAAGTTTCTCTTAACACACACAATGCCACTTATGCACATTGAATGTCTGCAAGTGTAGCAATGAATGCAACACATTGAACAAAAAATCATAGTTTGAAAAACAATAACAGCATAGGAAATTATTTGAGTATAAAAGAGTAATATCTGTATGACAGTTGTCCAAATCCTTTTTACCCTTAATGTGAGATGTATCTAAATCTCAGCCTGCTTGAGCTGAGTTTGTCATAATAATGGAGTTATTATTCTTGTTATTTATTATTACTACCACTGTATCCCACTGCTGGGCAAAGGCCTCCCCTTGTTTTCCCCAATTATCACGGTCCTGTGCCATTCGGAATAATTCAGTTATACGTCAATATTTAGTTTTAAGTCGAATTATAATAATCTGTAAAAACTATAGGAATTAATGAAAATACATAACAAAATTGTTTCAAGTTAACAAACTAGGTTCTTAGGAACATTCAAGGCCAACTCAAAATTAAGTTATTGATCTACTTGCTACAGCTAACACAATGATTATCATAAAATGTTTTTATTTGTACCACTCTAATAGTTGCCATGGATATTTTTATCAAAACAAAGCAAACATCTGCAGTCTGAGTAGCTTAAGTTTTTATTTAGGAAGCGGTATGTCTTGAGCAGACTGGAATGTCTGGCCTAGCCACACACACAATACAGGAAACATGAATAACATTCGTGTAAATTATGAATGTCTGGTTTGTTAAGATAAAGTAATGTCAGACAGTGAAGATGAAGAAGTTCAAAGTAAGTCAGTGAAAATCACTGTTGTTGGTGAACCATCTACAGGAAAAGTAAGTATTTATTTAAATTTACTACTGTTTATTTTATGAAATTAATTTTAAATGTATTTATTCTAATAGCGTCGATGGGCTTGCAACCTGTCACGTATGGAATGCTAACTTCTGCAAATTGTGGGCTTGTACCAAATATGTATTCAGACATACCTCTGACTACCCCGTTAGACTCGGAAGAATCTTAAAAAAATACCTAAAAAGATCTGAGAGAATGTCTACCGCGCCTTGGGGTTATCATATTTTTTTTTTCAAAATAATTGAATGGCATCCTTGGTCCAGGGGGCATATTACACTATCATTTATCTTGGATCATAGATCTATGAGTCAATGTTATTGGATAATGTAATATAGACTATGATTTATTTTCTCCTTGATGGTCAATAGTCAATTATATTGGATCAAATATATTTTTAAATGATCAGAGATTTGAATATGCCCCCAGAGCAGCCTTTGCAGCCGGTACCTGGGCGGGTCGTGCGCGGCGGGGGCGGTGGGGGCGGCCGGGGGGGCGGGGGGCACGCAGGGCGCGGAGGTGTTGGCGGGGCAGTGCGTGGGACTCTCTCTGCCGGTGCCGCTTCAGCTCTGTGACGTCGCCGGGAACGCGCTTGACACTAACATGCTCGCCAACTATCTCTATGCTTCTGATGTACGTACCTGACATTATTTTTGAATTTATACAGCGTCAGGAGGCAATCTGTGTCTACACTTATAGTGCCCGCACACCTAATCCGCGCCGAACGCGCCGAATTTTCGAACTGCCAGATTCGGTTAAATCGGACGATTCGGCGCAGACAGGTGTGCGAGGTTTCATACAATTTCATAATAAAGAATTATAAAATTCGATTCATTCGGCGGGTTCGGCGCGGATATGTGTGCGGCCACCTTTAACGAGAGACGTGCCCGAAAAAAAAAACTAAACTCTAAACTTACCCAGCTCTAACAAAACTTAGGTGTAAAGGTCTGTTTACTGGATGTTTTGTACACTGTCAAGAGGAAATCCGGAACACTGTGTAGTGTCTGGGACTTTTTTTTGAGATGAAGTAGGCTTGCCCAGCACCAAAACCATCCTCTCAGCCGGCCTCATAACCAACCACAGGAAAGACATTGTCAATACGTGTGGGGCTGACTAAGCCGCTGGTTTCCTCACGATGTTTTCCTTCACCGTTTACAGCTCATGTTAATGCGCATACAAATTTTAAGAGCCGTGTTAGCCGAGGGAGATAGTAGGTACCTGCTCTAACAAAGAAATGGAAAATAACACAACATTATTTCTGCGACCTATGCATGGGTGAATTTTGATTTTGAAACTCCTATCAATTAGCAATAACGTGCAAGCAGTCTTACGAATTATTTTTTATGTTTTCAGATTATTCTGTTTGTATACGATCTAACAAACCTGCAAAGTTTTGAGAAATTGTCCGTGTGGATGACGAAAGTAAAGGACTTCTTCGAGTCGGAAATAAAGAAGCCATTGATGGCGCTGTTTGGAAACAAGTCAGATCTGGAACACCAGAGAGCCGTACGGCTATCTTGCGTCCAGAAATTCGCGTCTGAACATTTGCTGGAGACTTTCAAAGGATCTGCACGAACTGGCGAAATGGTAATTGTACCAAACAAGTTATACCAAGAATTCATTTCTAAAGTTACCATAAATTATTAGCGTCGATGGGCTTGCAACCTAATTGTCGCTTTTACCATAATAGAAAAACGTAGGTATGTAAATCGATTGAAAATAACTTACTATGTCTATTTATTCCAGGTGAACATCGCTTTTACCAACCTTGTGGCTCGAGCACTGGGCTTGAAAGTACGCAACCTACCTTCGATAACAATGAATGGAAAGTCTCCATTGCCCAAGGAGAGGAAAAGTGTAACGGAAGAAACCACAAGCATGCAATCACTTATAATGAACAGGAAGGCTTTGAGGAAAATGCAAAGAAGAGCCTCTTCAACTATTTGTTGTGTGCAGTAAACCTTATTATGTAGTTAATAAATTACTTTTATTTTAAACTTGTATTATTTACTGCATCTAATCAATTTAAATACCTTGTTTCTGTCATTTGAAGAAACGTTCTTTATAAATAGGTACCTATTTACCTAAACTTTTTAACATAATATTTACAAGTCTAGTAAATATTGTACAAGCTTTACCTAATCTTATGGTTAGATAGCTGGATATTCACCGACTTATTTGTCAACTCGTCACCAAAATTAATTGTTATTGCTTAGAACAAATTGACTAAGGGAGTGGGCACACTGCGTTTTGTGCAGCGCGTTTGTATCGATACATACGCGAGCGATCGAGAAAACGTCGTGTGCCCACTCTAAGATCGAGTCTTCTTTGCAGTTATAGAGAAGTACACAGAAAATGTGCGTTTCTGCATAATATGCAACTACCTCGGCAAGATAATACCGGCGCTGCAGTCGCGATGCACTCGCTTCCGGTTCGCGCCGCTCGCACAGAACCAGATTGTGCCACGTCTACAAGAGATAGCCAGCGCTGAAGGGTAAGGGCTATTATCATCTCGAAGTAGGTATTATAACTAGTAAGTTAACTTACTATTTTGCTCCTTAGGAAACATTGAGTAAATGAGCATCGTCAAGCAAAGAAAAAGCAACTACTACATTGCTATATGTATAATTTAAAAAATAAGTCTCTTTGGTAGACTTAAGCCAATTATTATTTCTGACTAGATCACGTCTATCTATATCTATACCAATATAAAGCGGAAGAGTTTGTTTGTTTGTTTGAACGCGCTAATTGTCAGTCGGATTTGAAAAATTCTTTCTGAATTTGATAGCTAAACTTGAGTATAGCCTACTTTTCATCATCATCATCACCATATACCATCACTACGGGGGCAACGCCGCGGGGGTGCTGCTAGTTTACTTACATTATTTGTTGGACAGAGCACGTTGTGAGACGTGGTGTGACTGAAGAGTAAGACGTTAACTAAATTATAAGACGGATTAAGACCCAATGAACGTCCTGAAACGAGATAGGTGGTTGAACCCAACAGTGGTTGAATCTGGCTGTGAATAATGACGAAAATAAACCTTATTCTTTTCAGTGTAAAGATATCAGAAGATGGCATCAAAGCACTTTTAACCCTATCGGGTGGAGACATGCGTAAGGTCCTAAACACCCTGCAAAGTACATGGATGGCGTATCATGATGTCACCGAGGATAACGTGTACACTTGTGTGGGACATCCACTCAGATCTGACATCAACAGTATCGTGAATTGGTTGATGAATGAGAACGATTTCGCTACGTGTTTTAAGAGTATCCTTTGTGAACAGTCAGGAATCATAGCGAAAGAGGGAGAGACAAAGATTTGTCTCTGATGTCACGATTACACGCTATCAAGCAAACAGACATTCACGAGCATGTTATCTTTTGTCGCGTTCGGTCTCGTTAAGATGAGAGTGACAGAGCTACTTGCGCTCGGAAGCGTGTAAACGGACCATGACAGTAACACTTGTTTTACATTTCATTTTACTTTCTCACTGTAGGTCTAGTTAAAGCTAAAGCCAATGTCAAATATGATTGGTGCATTTGGAATTCGTGACTTATATTTTCATAACATCCTTACGTACAGTATTCGATGATTTAGTTACTTGTACAATTATTTTATTCTGTGATTTAGTTGAAATTACTTTCCTGAACCCAACACAGATATACAAGATCTAAAACTTACCAAAGGCCTGGCGCTTGGTGATATTTTGACTGAAGTTCATACTATCATTCAAAGAGGTAACCCACCGTATATTAATTCCCTTTAAATCTTTCACTCAATTCCCTTTAAATCTTTCAATTATCACTCAATGAGTTAGCATTTTGGGTACTCGATCTGGCAGTGATATAGATCGGTTGAGCAATCTCAATTACACATTTAGAACGTTAACGTGAAGATATGAATATATTTTTGAATAGGAATGGTGAGATACACTCAATGAATAAAAAACCGGTCAAGTGCGAGTCGAACTCGTACGCCGAGGGTTCCGTACCTAGCCATGGTGCCAATTAAGCTAGTCCGCTTAATTGTATGAGCGCCCATACAACTCGGAGGACAATTTTAATTGGCGTCAACTATGTATGTATGGGAACACCCTTCAATTTTCATCTTTTTTAACTTTTTGGAATTTTTCCTTTATTTGTGCTATAAGACCTTGCTTTTTGCCAAATTTCGTTATTCTAGCTAGGTCAACGGGAACTACCATTTAGGTTTTCGACCCAAAACCTCTAGGGTACTTCCGGTTGACCTAGAATTGTCAATTTTGGTTACAAGCAAGGTCTTCCAGCACAAGTAAAGGAAAAATTCCGAAAAATAAAAAAAGTTGATAATTAAGGTAAGTTTTGGTACTCACAAGTTTTCACGAAAACCTAAATTTGCCTATATCTTTTTATAGTGTTGACTCAGGACCTTGATTTTTATACTCACAATAGGGACTATAGACCTTAGTATATGGTATAAATTTCAACTTGCTAGCTCTACCCGTTCCTGAGATAATCGATGGTGACACACGGACAGACGGACAGACGGACAAGAAAGTGATCTTATAAGGGTTCCTTTTTTACCTTTTAAGGTACGGAACCCTAAAAAGCAGGCCAAGTGTGAGTCAAGCACTCGCGCACCAAGTCATATGGACAACCAAGTGATCCTAAAAATTCTGCTTTGTCCTTTGGAGTACGAAACCCTTAGGGGCTGCCCAGCTGTGGAATCTCATTTAAGAGACCAATTTGTGTTATAAATTGCTTTATAAATACTAAAAAGGGGTTTTATTACAGTGAAACTCCCGCCGGAAGTGCTGATCTCGTTGTTAATCAAGATGGCGGACTCAGAGGCGCGGCTCGCAAGCGGTTGCAGCGAACGCATCGAACTCGCCGCTCTCATCGCAGCCTTCCAGCTCGCAAGGGACCAGATCAAAGTCGACGCCTAGCAGTAAGCTTACTTTACTTTTACAACTATCATATAAGTACTTTTACGTTTATAAGTCAAATAATTCCTTACATACGCGGAAATTCAAAAAAGTAAAAGATCAATGATTTCAGTGTTTACTCATGATGTGTTTTTAAAGTATTACAAAGCGGGAGTAAAAATTAAATGAAAACTTGTTCAAAAATTTAACGAATTGAGTAAAATGTGATACATTGTTGTTTTGTGTGAATATGTAAACATTGTGCTAAATTTTTAAGACAATTAAAACCTTTTTTATAAATTAAATCCTTATTTATTTCAATAAATACTAATACTAATAAAAATATTTACAAAATTAGGTAGGTACATAAAAAACAGATACATCTCTTTTAATATAAAATCCACTTATATAACAAAGATTCAGGCAGTCCTAACTCAATAAATTAATACTAGCAATACCAAGAAACGTGATCGTCAAATGTTTGATTAAAAGTAAAACAAAATTCAATTGAACACACGCAAGATTCGCACACACACATCCTTACACTAAAACATACTTTAATACTATAGTTTCGTATTCTACTTGACACAATGATTGGTTTAATTGTATTCAAAATGATGTCAGCAAAAGATATCCAAATAAAGTCAAATCAGTTAATTTGTTTTTTAAAAACTTTTAAAGCTATCTTCAGAAAAACCTTTATTCTTTAAGACGAATTAAGTTGTTTATCCGAAGAAGTTTGAAACGAGACTGCCTAAAGAGTTGGTGATAGATGCGATGAATCCGGTTTGTGCTGGCGCAGCGGGCAACCGCGGCGGAGGCGGCGCTGGTCTGTAGTACTGGCCATCTATGCGCTGGAATATACACAAACCATTATTTACCAACAAACCTCTTCGAACATTTGACTGAGCGCCAAAGACAATAATATGAAGGCGAGTATGAAGATCATAGAAGTGAAAAATTGGCTGAAATGTTACTCAAAACAATTGAAATTACAGCTTGGAAAAAAGCGGACTATAAGAACGAAAGCTCTTGCAATCATCAAAAGGGAGTATAGATGCATAATCAGCAATATACAGTTTTTGTACGGTTTAAATTGTTCGTAAAACTGACTTTAATATAATGGGTTCTAGACTTTTGATTCTAAGGTTGTAAGTTAGATTGGGTTCGAAATAGATCGTGCATCAATGTATTATCATTTCAGTGGCGGCCTTTGGGGGTGGCGAGCAGGGCACTCGCCCGGGGCCTCGCGCTTGTAGGGGCCTCGCGCAGCAAGCCGACTAGAGAAAATCTTTTATAAGCATTAGTAAACCTATCCGTTAAAGATAGACAAATTCTATTGTGAACTTTTCTTTAAACCTATAAAATAAGAACAATAGGATGATTCGCAAGAAGCGGTCCGAAAAACGGTACCCCATTTTCGCAATTTTTTTTTTGGTTATTTTTCAAAAAAAAATAACACACCTAATTAAGCACTCAAAGACATGCATTTTAATGTTAGCGGCCCTCAATTTGATAAAGCCGTTTTGAAGTTTTAGTGGTTTAAATATATTCGTGCCCATTGAAATTAGGTTTGGTCCAGAGAAATTAGAAAAATGCCAAAGAAATTAGCAAAATGCCAAAGAAATTAGCGACAGAGAAATTAGTTTTTTATCGCGGACACATTTGTTTGCTTTGTAAAACAGTAACGTGGAGTTAAAATAACATGAAATTTGATTCACCACTACCTAATAGTATCTATATTAACGTTAACGTTATAAAAAGTGTCAATTTATATTTCATTATTGCGTAATAAGCGATTGAATGCAGATAGGGGTGTCGCGGACACACCAGAGAACTTAGATTTCACGACTTTAGAAATTAATTACAGCTTTCCTATGTATATAATTGAGGATATTACTAGTGCCATAATAGCGTACTCGTATACTATTTCCAAATAAAAATACAGCAATACTGAAACTGGTCATTTTAATAGGTTCGCAAGGCCGGACATGCCAAAAACACGAGTCCTGCGAAACACCCAATAAGCCTTAAATAAGCCTTTTACATTGTTTTATTATTATCTCAAAAAGAATAGGCAGCTTTTTTTAGGATAACTCCCAGTCAGCTATATTTTTTCCAACTTTTTCAACAATCATTGTCATATTTCAACCAACTTACACAAAACCTAAACTAATTATACACCTACCCTTCCTCATGAACCACTCTGTCTGTCTATTGGTGAAAAAAAACAAATAAAAATCCGTTCAGTAGTTTATGAGGGGTCAAAGAACTTTGTTTTAGAATATGTGCGCGACTCCAACTTTTCGTCATCAAAATTTCAATACCTACCTAGGAACTTTGGTAGGGCCTCGCAATGACTAGGCAGGCTCGGTCCCAGGGCCATAACACCTCACCCCCCCAAAACCTTTGATCCAGCATCCAGCATTATAATGTCTCAAATTCTTAAATGCTAGAAATTCTAAAGAACGTTGCGACATTTTGGGCCCCCTTGTCCAACAGTGATGAAACATATGTCATATGTAAGCTCTTGGAGTGTACTTTATTTCATTCTACTACAGCTAAGTTCAAATCGAGCGCGAAAATGGTGTTTTGGTACAAAAACGGCGCGATAATGGTGGTTTCTTGAACGAAACTAGAAAGCTGAAACTTGGAATGTAGCTTTCTTTTCTAGTAAAACCACCCACTAAGGCATTTTATTTTCGAATTTCAACCCCTAAAGGGGTGAAAAGTAGTGAAAACGTTTGTATGAAACTTTTTAACGCGTAGTATGATTTGCTTGAAACTCGGTTTGCATACTTAAAATGCAAAATAAATGGACACGTATTTCAGGATTATTCAAAACAACCCTTAAAAAGGAGTGAAATGGGGTGTCAATGTTTTTATGGGTACTTTTTAATAGGTTGTGCGATTTGCTTGAATCTGGGTTTGAATACTATTGATGACAAATAAATGAACACATATTTCAGGATTTTTCGAAACAACCCTTAAAAAGGGGTAAAATGGGGTGTCAGAGTTTGAATTGAAACTTTTTAAGGGCGGTGCGATTGGCTTGAGACTCGGGTTGTATATTATAAATGCAAAATAAACGGACATGGTGTTTCAGGACTTTTCGAAACAACCCTTAAAAAAGGGTGAAATGGTGTGTCGAAGTTTTTGTTGGAACTTTTTAAGGACAGGGCAGGTAAGTACCGGCGTCACTTGCATACACTTCGCCACCGGCTACCCGGCACTGGTTACCCGGTCCTTTGGTCCATTTTCGTAACTATTTTTCACAACCAGCTACGAAAGAAGATTTTTTTTCAATGATTCTTAACTGGTTATTAAAAAGGAATATTTATTCCATGTACGTAACCATGTTTCATAGCCAGCTACGAATTTTATTAGTAAACTTTATACAGTACTTCCAGATAAATAATGGGTATCGGAAAACATCAGAAATAATCGCATAATCGGCCATTATTCGGAAAACACGAAATTAGCCAATGCCTATTATTTATCTGGAAGTAGTACCTACATTATTTATTTTATTTTAGTTTTTCAATTTTAGGAAAACTTACAGCTAGACAACAGATTAAAAGAAGACGTAGATACTTAAGGCTAATAACAAGTTTCCACATTTAATTATTTGAATAGTATAAACAAAACAGTCTCTATTATCGTAGACGGTGATCGAGTGAAGAAAAAAAAAATAAACAAACTATAATTATATTGGTACATTTAGTACTTACTAATAGATACAGTTCAACATCGACATCATAATATCAATCGTCCTAAGTGTTATAAAAAGAAGAAAACAAGCATCCCTTTTTGTAGCTAGATAACCGTTACGAAAAAAGAAAACAAGGTTTCATTTTTGTAGCTAAGTAGTTACGAAAAATGAAAAAAAAAACCATCCATTTTCGTCACTGGTTACTAAAAGATGAAAAAAAAATCATATCTGGTTATGAAACATAGTTACGTACATGGAATAAATATTCCTTTTTAATAACCAGTTAAGAATCAGTGAAAAAAAATTTTCTTTCGTAACTGGTTGTGAAAAAAAGTTACGAAAATGGACCAAAGGACCGGGTAACCAGTGCCGGGCAGCCGGTGGCGAAGTGTATGCAAGTGACGCCGGTACTTGCCTGCCATGTCCTTAAAAAGTTCCAGCAAAAACTTCGACTGATAGGGGGAAATGGAAGAAGAATACATGTTATGCCGACCCCACCTAAGTGGGAAAAGGGCAGGAAGATGATGAATATACAACCCGAGTCTCAAGCCAATCGTACCGCCCTTAAAAAGTTTCAATTCAAACTCTGACACCCCATTTACCCCTTTTTAAGGGTTGCTTCGAAAAATCCTGAAATATGTGTTCATTTATTTGTCATCAATAGTATTCAAACCCAGATTCAAGCAAATCGCACAACCTATTAAAAAGTACCCATAAAAACATTGACACCCCATTTCACTCCTTTTTAAGGGTTGTTTTGAATAATCCTGAAATACGTGTCCATTTATTTTGCATTTTAAGTATGCAAACCGAGTTTCAAGCAAATCATACTACGCGGTAAAAATTTTCATACAAACGTTTTCACTACTTTTCACCCCCTTAGGGGTTGAAATTCGAAAATAAAATGCCTTAGTGGGTGGTTTTATTAAAAAAGAAAGCTACATTCCAAGTTTCAGCTTTCTAGATTCGTTCAAGAAACCACCATTATCGCGCCATTTTTGCACCAAAACACCATTTTCGCACTCGATTTGAACTTAGCTGTAATAGAATGAAATAAAGTACACTCCAAGATCTTTCATATGACATATGTTTCATCGCTGTTGGACGAAGCGGGTCCAGTGTTCAAGCAATGATGCCCATGGTTCTTTTTCGTACAAAAGTTTTTAGCCCTTTTCATCCCGTCATAACAATGTGTCATTTGTCTTAAAAAAATCGGCTCGCTTCGCTCGCATTTTAGCTTCATGTGTATTTTGCGAACGAAGTGACGAAAAAGTGAAATGTCTGACCGCAGAATAGAAACCGACAAGCAGCCAGCCTTTTCTTTGAGCACTGTAAGCAAAATCTAGTGTCATTATGTTACATTTGTTTTCAAAAATTCGGCTCGCTTCGCTCGCATTTAAATTCATAGGTATTTTGCGAGAGTAGAGAGCTCGCTTTGCTCGCATATTAGGCTCATTATTTTGCTAGCAAAGTGAAAAAAAAAAAACCGGTCAAGTGCGAGTCGAACTCGTACGCCAAGGGTTCCGTGCCTAGCCATGGTGCCAATTAAGCTAGTCCGCTTAATTGTATGAGCGCCCATACAACTCGGAGGACAATTTTAATTGGCGTCAACTATGTATGTATGGGAACACCCTTTAATTTTCAACTTTTTTAACTTTTTGGAATTTTTCCTTTATTTGTGCTATAAGACCTTGCTTTTTGCCAAATTTCGTTATTTTAGGTCAACGGGAACTACCATTTAGGTTTTCGACCCAAAACCTCTAGGGTACTTCCGGTTGACCTAGAATTGTCAATTTTGGTTACAAGCAAGGTCTTCCAGCACAAGTAAAGGAAAAATTCCGAAAAATAAAAAAAGTTGATAATTAAGGTAAGTTTTGGTACTCACAAGTTTTCACGAAAACCTAAATTTGCCTATATCTTTTTATAGTGTTGACTCAGGACCTTGATTTTTATACTCACAGTAGGGACTATAGACCTTAGTATATGGTATAAATTTCAACTTGCTAGCTCTACCCGTTCCTGAGATAATCGATGGTGACACACGGACAGACGGACAGACGGACAAGAAAGTGATCTTATAAGGGTTCCTTTTTTACCTTTTAAGGTACGGAACCCTAAAAAAGTGCTAAAAATATCGGCTCGCTTCGCTCGCCCCCCCCCCCCCCGCCTTCCCTCAGCATAATATCGTGTGTCCCTCCCAAAAATCTTGGTCTCACGCCCGTCACCAGGGGCCTCGCAAAAATCTACCGCACGGGGCCTCGCGATAGCTAAGGCCGCCCCTATCGACACTATACGACTGAATATTTTTTAGAGCGTTATCTATCACACTGGCGTTACGCAGCGAAAACGTGGCGAACGCGCAACAAACTTGCTGCGGATAGCGCTGTGGACGGCATTTTTTACACTCTACGTAAAAAGCCAACCCACACCGCCCCTCTCGCCCGTCGCACAGGCGACGAGAGGGTTGCAAATTCGCTGCGCACCCGCGGCGTGTTTGCTGTACGCCCGCTCCGCTTTGAAAACGCTCGCAAACCGCCAATGTGATAAGGCCCTTAAACTTGTGATTATTACAACCATCTACTAACAACTGACTGAGAAGTATTTCCACTAGAATTTTGTTGTTTATAATGTCATAATAGACTCTTTTAGCTAGCTCTTTACCAAGCTGTGATCATCTTGATTTGATAGAACGATGGTATGCAATGGTATAACCCAAGAAAGAACTTTGCCCTGTAGGTAAAAGTTCTTCCTCTGTACAAGTATGGCATGTAAAAAGTATAAAAAACAGAAAAATGTTTTGTTCCCTGATGAATAACTACTAAATATCATGACCTGAATAACTTATTTACACCATTCACCCATATTTCAAGAAAAAATTGCATGCTGTTATTTGAATTCTCCGCAAACTTTTATTAAGATGATAAAACGAAAAACACTCACCTCTGTCCCAAATAGATTAGTTGTAAAACTTATAAATATATTAATATTCTCATGTACGATACGTTGCATAGTTTATATTAATTTCCAATTCAAACATTTTACTCTATAGTATACTTTGTACTTTTACTAACAACAATATTTGTACTTAGTTCTATTTGAATGACTTTATCACATCTAGCAATACACTACCTACTATAAAATGGCATATCTAAATCAAAAAAATATATATCTAATAAAAAAATAAAGCAATATTATTGTCTTCAATATACAAATAGAAAAGCATTACAACTTTGTCAGACTAATAGACTTGCGGTTATTGTCGCGAAGGACCATCCACCGAGATTCTATAATATCATAGTGCATTTCAACGAACAATTATAATATTATACTTAAACTTGTAAGTGCTGGCCGCAGATCATTCACGACTACACTCACTGAACCCTCGATACTAAGAAGCTTTGCTAATAGAATCTTAATCTAATCGACCATAGAATCAGTCTTCAGGGAATACAATAAGTCCATCTTGAGCTTTATTGGCGGCCGTCGTGGTTGTAGGACTTGTAGTGGGCTTTGCTCCTTGCTTTCGGGACGTAGGCAGGCTCAGGACGTAGCCCTAAACCCACAACACTACAAGTTACCAAACCACCCATATTAATGCAGGCTCTACTACACAGACGCGATCATATTCTCAACACGGCTATCATCATTCTCGTGTTTATTATTTATTTTATATTATTCATTATAGTACCAAGTGCTGATAATTTTACTGTCGTGCTTGTGTAGCAAAGCCTTAAAGTGCAACATTACTTCACTAAAGATTTATAGTAGCAAGGGAAACTACTTTTTACCTTTTGTATGTACACAGAAAGAAACCTACAGGAACAGAAAAAAAATATTTACATAAAGGAAAATATCATGACTTGATTAGGTACTTATTTTTATTGCAATATCTAAATAAATCATTGGTTTTTTGTACTTACTTTGGCTGAATGTAAAGTTATGTTCAGAAGTGTGGGGTGGCTGTCAATGACGATAAATTCGACTTCTTGTGGAATGTAGCCTTCGGCACCAACCTGAAACAGGTACCTCAGAATAACATACAGTTTTTCATTTTATAGGTATTTTAAATAGCTTCACCTGTCAGAAAAGTGCTATGAAATATTATGACGTAATAAAATGGAAGTCAATAATAGGTCTTTACCTATGAAATTGCCGTTCTTCAGTACTGGTCATTTCAAATAAAAATATTTTTTGGTTTGACTAAGAATTTTAATTACAAATTAATTTTATATTAAAAACATGGGTTTCTTTTTTCTAAATTAGTCATTTGTTTATTGATTAGCGTTATGTTTTCGTCACATTTGAATCTTTTTCGTCATCATGGATACGTAAAAAATTCGAGTAATTATGGAATATGAGTACCGTCGTGGCAGCAACGCGACACAAGTGGCACGCAGCATCAATGACGCTTACGGAGCGAACACTACAAACGAACGCACCACCTGTTATTGGTTTGCCAGCTTCCGTTTTGGAAAATTGACCTGAAAATGAACCCCGTACTCATCCAAAAACTTTGGTTGACAATGACGAATTAAAGGCGATTGTGGAAGCTGATGATACTCAATCTACGGCTGAATTAGAAGTAGCTTTCAACGTTAGCATCAAAACAATATTGGTCCATTTGCGTCAAATTGACATGGTAAAAAGCTTGACAAAGGGGTGCCCCACGAACTCAATGATCGCCAGCGCGAGGTACGCGTCGAGATGTGCCTTGCACTGCTCACCAGGCAAACATACGAAGGAATTTGAACCGCATTGTTACCTGCGACGAAGAATGGATTCTGTTTGACAATCGCAAGCGCTTAGCACGTTGGTTGAATCCGGATTCAGCACCTAAACAATCCCCTAAACGAAAAATTGCCCCTAGCAAAGTGATGGTTACTGTTTGATGGTCTAGCGCCGGTGTGATTCATCACAGCTTCTTACCAAACGGGATGAGCATTACTGCAGATGTGTACTGTGAAGAATTGAACACAATAATGGAGAAGCTTGCAATCCCCAACCAGCTTTGATCAATCGCTCGTCACCGCTGCTCCTGCACGACGACGCGTGACCTCATACTGCATAGTAGACGGTCTCCAAGTTGCAAGAGTTAGGGTTGGAGGCTCACCGTCGTCCACAGTACTCACCAGACCTTGTGCCTATAGACTTCTACTTTTTTCAGAATTTGGATAACTTCTTGGTGGGAAAAAAATTGAATTCCCGAGAGGCAGTACAAAATGCCTTTGAAGAATTAGTGGCCTCCTGTCCAGCTAATTTCTTCAAGAAGGGCATAATGAACTGCCACGGCATTGACCAAGATCCATTGATTGCATGGGTGATTACTTTGATTAATAGAAATAAAAAATGTAGAAAAAAAATTACGTTAACTTTTTTCATGAAAAACGGCAATTTCATAGGTAAAGACCTAATATAACAAGTCCACACATTTATTATTCTGGCGTTCATATATACAATCTTTTGATATTTTTGTTAATAAAGACAATTTGAATTTACACTCGAGAAACTTGCTTGGCAAGAGTCAGTACTTAGTCGATGTCATACATGTGGTAGAGTTTCTTACGTCAATTCTGTATGTGCCAGGCAGTAAAATCCTCCAGAACTCTCCGTACTTGGTGGTGTGGTAGGTTACATCGCGGCCCTTCACTTTGATGGAGGCGCGTTCCAAGGGGTTACCGTTCTCATCCATCACGAACCCATGCGCCCCGCGGTGGACCTCGGCTAGGTATTTGATCATGGACTGTAGACAAACGAACCAAATTAGTCCTGTGAAACTGCAGCGGTTACAGTGATCTACGGCCACTACGGCATGAAATCCGTTCGAAATAAAAAACAAAACAATTTGTTTTACGGGTTCTTGTATAGATTAGATAAGTAAGTACCTGTATCAAATTGAATTCCGTCTGCATCTTTGTATCTTATCTTAAGTAAACGTTTTACGATAATAGAAACCAGAAAACAGTTTTCTCGCGATAGACTTAATCTGCACGCAGTGAAGTGTCGATATCTCTACGAAACACCTGGTCTAGATCGCTTATTGTTTGTGTTTTAAATATAAAATGATTTATCAATCTGTGTTATTTTTACTTGCGATTAACTTTATCAACGATGCCACCGGCCAAAGAATCGCGGTCGCACATCTAAGGGACGGAGCCGTGAACGGTACTGTTTTGTTCACGGAAACAGATTCAGGTCTCCGTGTAACCGGCACCATATCTGGATTGGCGGCGGGCGAATACGGATTCCATGTGCACGAGCTAGGTGATATAGACACGTGTACTAGTGCTGGAGCTCATTTCAACCCAGATGGAAACAACCACGCAGGGAGAGAGGACCCGGTCAGACATGTAGGGGATCTCGGGAATGTTGTTTTCGTGGGTGCCAATACACCTACCGCACAATTTGATTACGTGGACACAGTGATAGCTCTTCGTGGAAGAAATAACATCCTTGGACGTACTTTAGTTCTTCATGAACAAAGGGATGACCTAGGACGAGGCGGAGTGGATGCGTCGCTCACAACAGGCAATGCTGGAGGGCGAGTAGCTTGCGGCGTTATCGGCATTAAATCTCCAGCGGAAACTTGGAATTCAGCTTTTTCTAAAACTCCGTCAGTATTAATTTTAGCCTCAACTCTCGCTCTTTTTATCAGTTCATTCTAATCTAATGTCAATTGTTATTTTATCAAAGTGTAGTATAGTAGAAAATAATTAAATTTTAGACTTCCTTTTGTCTCAAAGTCATGCATATCTGAGTTTTGGTTTACCTGTTTGTTATCTTGCCAGTATTTTGGTAGCTCATGCGCTGGTGGGTACTTGCAGCAAGAAATTTCCAATGTTACCTCCATACATCCGTGCCACAAATAATTGTAGTCTTGCATACCTCCTAGAAAACATAAGTTTTATATTTAATTACGTTATTTTTGTTGATTTTCGAAATAAGATTAATTTTTTAGCATCAAAACTTATCTTCATCATCTCAGATCGGTATCACTCACTGTTGGGTAAGGTTAGGTACCCTTCTATTTTATAGTCGGAATATAAAACTTCCTGGACCGCCTCAATATTTTTTTTAGAATATATTATTAAGTAGAGTTTTAAAATCCTAGTTTAATTGTGCTCTCTGTAGGTAGAACTAAGAACAAAAGCAAATATTTTAGTAAGATCACAATCTACTTATAGATTAATTGATGTACTTACTTAAAAATTTAAAAATTTATGTAAGGGACAAAAGTCATAATGGGCGGTTACCTGTAAGTGGGTACCAAGCAGCTCCATTCGTGATCCCGTTCTCAAATCTCGGAGAGCCGGACTTGCAGGAGACTCCACGTGACATCTTGGCGTGGTTCTTGGAATAGACTAGCGACAAGTGTCGGAACACGTCGTCATCGGGCGTCACTGACGGCGAGTGCCCAAAACTTTGGAATACTGCGTTTAAGGGACATGTGGAAGAAATATAATGTTATTATTGTAATCCTGCAGGCTTAACTAGTTCAAATTCTTCATGAGTTTAATTGTATGTTTTGTTTATAAAAAGTAAGCTTATTAACATCATGTCGTGACATAATTACTAAGAAATTTTTGCTTGCGGATGCGAGTAGTGCTTAGTGTTGTTCTAAATGTAAGAATATAGCTGACTGATGAACATTATCAATAGAAGTTTGTAAATAAACATATGTATATAAAATAAGATTACCTACGGTCTTTTGGGTAAAAATATAGGTGTAATAAAAGTAAATTATACATCACCCGAACACGATACTGACGATCTGCAAATTCCTGATAAAGCGTGCAAAATAAGAAAGTTCTTATTACTGTCACATTAGCATTATTATGTTCTGTGACTTGAGCCTGTTACCTTCATACGTAAAGCGCAAACAACTCATAGTACCTAAGTACATAATGTATGTAGATAGTGCGTGAGCGTAAGAGATAATAAATTGCTCAATTTGTCCACCGAACTTTCTAACACCCACCAATTTTTGTGGGTAACTACTCGTAAAATTGAAAGCATCCTTTTGGCAGAACGCTCATTGTTTTCGACGAATGTTGTGATGATTCAACCTTTGGAGTTGTGCTATCGCATGCAACAGCACTGGCTGTTAATATACATCAGTGAAAGTGCCCTAGAAACGCGCGAACTTGTGGTAAATACTTACTGGCATTGGGCGTGTTATCGAAAGGATAGCTCGCGACGAGTGCTCCGCCGTGCAACGATCCAGAGAGAACGAACTGGATCTTACTGATCCACTCCTTGACGGCCTCGGTCTCCGGCTGCGGCTGCTTAGTATTCGCCTTGAAGTAGTCAGGGAAATTGCGGTTCAGGTCGTACCGGCGGGCGTTGTGCCTGCAAGGAAAAAGTAACTGGTTTACTTTCCTATCGGGTGTGCAAGCACGAAACTTTCCTTCGACACCATTGAGAAAACGTAGCGGAATGGTTGCAATGTAATTATTTACTTTATCACCTCTTTTTCACAAAGTGTTCCACGTAATTTAACGTATCTACTACGTGCTACTACTTAGTGCTAAAATACTATTGTTGTATTATAAAATACAATTGATGTCAGTGCAACACAACACATTATGATGAATCACACAATGAATAACAGTGATCGAATTTGGGTCACTCTCATCAAATGACTTACCTCCCGTGAATGGTGTCGCACTGTCCTTCGTTGGAGATGGCGAAACCGTCCGGGTTCATGGATGGCATCAAATGTATTCTGGTGTTGTCCAGCAACCACTTTATGTAGGCATCCGACTCGTATGACGTCACAAGATACTGAAATAAATACCTTAATCTGGGTCACAGGTCAGAAATTCCTTCTTGGATGAGATGTTTAATTATTTTAGGGCAAGCTTTGAGCGATTTACATTACCTACATTTAGTTTTTTTTCAACCTAACTAATTTTGCTATTCACTGAACTTACAGTACGCACAATGAATCTAGGCATTCGTAAAGTTAGCCGTTTCGATGCGCAGTAGACAATTTTATATTAAAAATCTTCATTGTACATTGTATTACATTGTTTGAATCGAACGCAATACAAGTTGAGCTAACCATCCATTAGCACGTTCGAAAGTTCCGGCAAGATACAAATAAGGACCAAGGATGAAATGTTTTAAGTAAACTAACTTGAATAAGATGTAGAAGAAGCTCGCGGCCGACTGGCTCATTCCCGTGGATGTTGGCGACATACTTGACATCAGGCTTGCCGATCATATGCTCGTACGGAGACGCTGATATCACCATCACCCAGAGATCTCGACCTATTCAACGTAAAGCATAATCTGCGTGAAGTTCTTAGATCCTGACCAGGATGTTGAAATGGTTTGACGACCTCGCGTGAGTAGGCGTGGGCAGAGGATGCAGTTGTCACAGAATTGATGAAAGTGGTGGATTAACGAGGCCTTTACCGAGTTGAATATTTTAATCCATATTCATAGATATGTCTTTATCCCGCTTAGTGTAAGCGGACGCTTACGGATACGTGGAAAGAACTTATAATGTTGAAAGAACTCTGAGAATGTGAATCTCCTAGCTTGTTGGAATTTGGAAATCTTTGGCTCACGCTCACACACCTCATTTTCATTGAACAGGTCACGTTCTGCATAAAAGTAAATGGATGATTGCCAATGGGATCAGTAACACTACATTAAGTCAGAAACTTGTAATCGTAGGTTACAGATATTCATTTAAAAACAGGACAAACTTGTTCTGCACTTAAATACCTGACCTGCGGAGCTAAAAAGGTCGCTATTGCAGAATCTTATTACAGGAATTTAACTATTGCCATCTCTTTTCACTCTCAGTCAATGAAAAGAGATGGCAATAGTTCAATTCCTTTATTGCGATTCTGCAATAGCGACCTTTTTAGCTCCGCTGACCTACGAAAAACGAACAAGTATTCATTGAAATATTTCAATTTGAGATGTCGTAGTTCCAAGTCAACTAAAAGCTAAAGTTTTACCTTAATTGAGATGTTTTCCAACACAACAAAGACATTACACAAACGAGAAATTATCAGTGTACTTGCCTTGCACTGACTTTCCTATCGAGTAGAGAGCAGTAAGTGCGGGGTAGCGCGCCGACACCGCTCGCAGGTACCTCGTCAGCTGATCGTGGTCATGGTAGTTGAACTCTAGCTCCAGACTGTTATCTCTCGACTCTACTTCTCCGAGATTTGTTGATACTTCATCGGCTGCGGCACCTGTAGGTATACTCTGTTGTAAAAACCTATTGCTTTTGCGTAAACTAACTAAATAAGTAGGCACAAGTATTTTCATTCCATCTATTCGAAAAGGACGACTTTGTTCGCCTTTAAGTGCGCCCAAAGTAGATGATTCCTCTTCAAGGAACTTTTAGCGGGCAGTAATGAGTTTTTAATCCTCTTTATAAGTTTAGCGGGCAGTAATGAGTTTTTAATCCCCTTTAAGTGCGCCGGAATTATCTATGAATTATCTTTGCCGCGCACTTTTGAGGTACAACTACTTTCCACATTCATCTCAAATCTACCAAGATGAATGAGGGAGGACTCTTCCAAAAACACCACAGTTGTAATCACATTTAGAGATTTATTACTCTGCAGTTTTCTATCCATACATAATTGTAATTCCAACCTGATAAAATCCTGTGCGTTTTCGTCAGCGCGATCTAGAACGATGGTCTACTGGCGCCATCTAGTTTGTTTTCGTGGAACTATTGAACAATTCTAGCGGAAGAGATTTTTTGTTTGAACGCGCTAATCTCACAAAACAGGTTTTTATAATAGCTACCTACAACGTTTTTAATATTCATTATTCTGTATATTTATTTAGCTATTTATTTATATTTATATTGTTTGTGAGAGAAATAAATAAATGAAATGAAATCTCAGGAACTACCAGTCGGATTTGAAAAATTATTTCTGTATTTGATAGCTAAACTCTTGAGGAAGGTTATAGGCTACTTTTCATCATCATCATCATCATCACCATAAACCATCACTACGGGGGCAACGCCGCGAGGGCGCTGCTAGTATCGGATAAACATACCGCCCACCATTCAGCCGGCGCGCGGCCACCGTCTGAATAAAAAAAAATTAATCCCCGATTACTCTTCTCAAGTGGAACTTCGTTGATTTAACACATTCCTTTCTCCTCCCTTTTATTTTCTCATAGATTGTAATGAAAAGTAGAGTGTATCACTCGGGCGCAAAATATATTTTTGGCTCGGGCGACGTACTTTAAATCCCTCGCTTCGTTCAGGATTCTACTAAAGAATCCCTCGCTACGCTCGGGATTCTACTCTAGAATCCTTCACTTCGCTCTGGATTCAAAAAAGCGCCCTCGCCGTAAAAATATTATTTTCCCCCCATATAATACAATCTACTATTATGTAGGTTGGTGATTCAGGTTACCATCAAAGACAGGGGGTTTTTGATCTTACAACACTAAACGTAAAAGTTTTGAGAACCGTACCATAGAAAAGTGACCGGTTCTCACGAACTAGTAAAACTCTTACACTAGCAATTATATCTGGTCGGATATCGCATTCAGGAATGTTAGTGCCACTTACCTCCATTGAAACTGGGGTCAGGAAAGGACTGCGACCGCGTCGCTCCCAGTATAGACAGAAGAAGGAAAACTCGGGATATTGTTTTCCCGGACATCTGAAAGATGAAAATATTCCTGACCATTTCACTTTCAAAACTTTCGTGAGTTGTACTAGACATTATTTACCTCCTTACCCAGATTATTTGACTCCCTCCTTACCCAGATGAAGATTCTCCGGATGAATCGAAACATTGTCGGTATCTAAATCGACGATAATTTTACGTGAGTAATTCCCGTGTGTTAAATAATATTCCTGACCACTTCACATTTTGAAACATCATCAAGATAAGATATAAGTTTTCCACACGATCATTGCCAGTCCTTGGAATAAATGGCTTTTAATACAAAGCTTGTTTCACTATCTTTGAGCAAGATTCCAAGTAAACTAACTGACAATTAAAGTGAGAAGTTTCGCAACCACGGCTTCCACCATCACTGAGTTAACCATTAACCAGCAAATATTATATGAGCAGTAATTGGTTACTTGACCTTCCAGAGCAATATTATTTAGGTAACTTATCAACAGGTTTGGAGAAGGTGAAAGAAACCCTAAAAATCCTAGCAATCGCATCGCAATGTGCTTGTGTATCTTCGATATAAAGGTACAATGGTATGGTTTATCATTTTCGCGACTGGAATTTGGTAATGTCAAGTTTACCGTATCGTGTCGTGAATGAAATCAGCATAATGCCCTGTGATGCGAGTTCTTGCATACAAAGAGTCTACGATTGGGTAGTGGTGCGCTTTCTTTTTAATATTTACCCGGCTGACTGTCAAGTCACCCGGGTTATGTAGATCGCGCGTTTCTATGTATGTTCGTTCGTATGTAAGTAATATTCTTTATTACCACGTTTCTCCTAAACGGCTGGATGGATTTTGATGAATGAGGTATCGTTAGAATCGTCTCCATCTCGATTGTGCTCTAGGATACTTTTTATTTCGATAAATCAAATAGTGCGGCTAAAAAATGCAACAATGTGTGAATTTTCAAAATGAAAATCACGCTATCATATCAAAATCCATGTCAAAATCAAGAAGTTGGTGGACTGATATCAAATATAATTTTTTTTAAAATCTAACATGACATCTTCGAAGACTAAATCGAGTCTCAAAATTTTTGAGAATCTATTTTTCGCCCTAAATAGAATTGCTAACCAAAACGCAAACTAAAACTTTCTTTTTAGTCACACGCAACGTTTAGAACAAACTGCATTGAAATTGGTTTAGCCATTTAGGAGATATCTCATATTTAAGAAATAACTTACGCATTTAATTTAGGTACTCACAGAGCCATCTGTGTGTCAACTGTGACAACAACGTTTAGGAAAATGCGTACGGCATCGAACCCTAGATGTAGGTATCTAGGGTTCGATGCCGTACGCATTAATAATAAAATTGTAATTTAATTTTGTTTTGTGATTGATAAGATAATGCTGTTTCCAACTTTTCAGTTCAGCCGGGTTTTTTTTTATTTTTGAATAAATTGCTTGTTTAAATATTGTTTAGTATCGAGCCCGCTCCAGTTATACCAACGTGACCGGTTGTATTGAAGGTCACTAGGTCAGTGGACCGACCTTCCTCAGCAAACACCAAAACTACTGGTTTGACAGGATACACTCGGTTTAGCATAGAATGAACCTCAAACTTTAAAAATGGTATATGATATTGATTGAGGTTTCGTAGATCGAAACAAGAGTAGGTACCTACCTAAACATAGATGAGCGGCTCAACGTCAAAAGTAGAATAATATTATCATAAATTTGTATGATATCGGTAACGGTTGTCTGCTTTCCTTCTGCTTTTGGATGACACGTTAACCTTAATGTATTTCCCGCTAAACTGTCAATCCTCAAAAATCTTGAAATTTCAACTACACAGGACTCAGCAAAAAGCTTAAGGGAGTGTCCACATTGCGTTTTCTGCAGCGCGTTTTTGAGCTGCGCGTTTGTATCGATACAAACGCGCGTTCGCAACGCGTATTTTTCCATACAAAAGCGAACCGGGAGGGGCTGCGCGGGGGGCTGCGCGTTCGCATCGCGTTCGAATCGCGTTTGTATCGATACAAACGCGCTGCAAAAAACGCAATGTGGACACTCCCTAAGAAGGATGATGTTTTGCTGAACTAAAGAATGCGACTGTTTAACTGTTCGAATAATCGATGATTATCTTGACGTTAGTAAGGTAGAGTATGGCATTTTATTTTATTCCTGTTTTATTCCAAGTAATAATAACTTAAGGAAGATGCATTCAATGATTTCTGCATCAGTTAGGTAGGGTGCGACTTTCTGATCTTAGAATAATCACACTAATGTCTGACTAATAATAAAAATATAAATAAAATCACAGGCTACCGATTTTAGAACTAAACAAACGCGATGGTCAAATTATTTTTCATTTAATTTAAAACTCCTTGAATTTTAGGATTTGTCCGTAACAGAATTTAACATGTTACTATTTTAAAGGACATACGGCACGTTGTTAAATCTACTAACCTGTTGCAAATCTAACTAATCCAGGTGATCCCATGAGTCGAAATAGAACATTTCGACACCTTCCATGTCTTTAGAGAAATCACGAACATACTCATCGGAATTTTATATTCGTTGTAAGTTAGGCAATTGTGACTGCCTAAATTCCAACCTTTCTTAGGTAGGCCTAGATGTTATAAATAGGCAATAGTTTATAAGTACCTACTTAATATATCCAGTGCCATTAAATCCCAACATCGAACAGTTTTTCAACGCAATGCAGCACACACTTTTTGTTCTGTGAAAGTTGAAAACAATTGCGATTTGAACAAGTGTGTCGTGTGAAATGTCTCTGTGGGATTTTATATTAGTATTTTTTTAAAGTATTATCAAGGTTTTTAAACTGAAAATTTTAAACTTTAAAAATGTAAATACCCAAGTGTGGATTAACACTATAACAAAATAAAAATATCAAGGTATTATTCTTACATAACCAGGTTTTATTTAAAAATCGATCACTAGAAGGCGTGTATCTGGTTTATCCTTGCGAGTTTAGAATGTTTATAAAACAGATGCACGTTGACTGTACGAATATGCACTATTATTTTCCTTATGTAGACCTTGGGTTCCGGTTTAACATGTTTAGAAACAAAACAGTCTATAAGAACTTCAATTAAAAATACCGAAAGATAAAAGTGAATACCTACCTACCTACCGATGAGGCAAATACTGTCTTTCAAATTAAATTTCTAATGAATTAAACTGATAGAAAAGGCGATAACTAACGCTTACCATAGCTTATTCGCCGTCCACGCCTATTTAAAACACAACCCTACAGTAACATTTAAAAATAAAAAGTTTTTCACTTTACGAAAGTAATCGCGCAGTTTTGAATGTTTAGAAGGTGCTGAGTTAATCGGGTCCTTGCAGACATGCGGACCTCTCTCGGCCGACTGGCGAGCGCTGGCGAGCTGGAGCTCGGCTTGACATAGCGAGCGTCGTCTGCGTCATCCAACCCGGCACACAAGCGGAAAGTGCTTTCTATCAAACTAACACGGCAATTACACACCCTATTCCAACCGACTAGAGTCCAATCCCCCACCAATACCAGCCACAATTCCTAATTCCCTGCTACCAATATCAGCTCTATCTTATTTGGAATAAAAGCTACATTGAGATTTTCTTCCACCATCTCGCGCTATGACGTCCGCGTAGGTAGGTACCAATACCAACCTGCCTAGCATTTCAATCTTTCGTTTCATTCATCTGCGTGATAGGTAGTACTGTTTCCTCGGGTATTATTTCTTTCGTGATAATCTGTCATTTAATATCTTAGTGGAAACTAGGTAGGTACAAACATAATAAATTGTGAAACTAGGGAAACTCAGGTTCAATGCAACAGCATCAAGTTCTTTTCCTGCACTCTAGTTAGGTAATTCAACTCAGTAATTGTCAGGGAGAGTTGAAAAAAAGAAATTATTAAGTATATTTATAACTAAGAAGTATATAACTACTCAGCTTTTTCTCGGGAGCCTAACCCATTATTTTTAGATTTCTATCGGGAGCCGTTTATCTTTGAAAACGAATACCAAATTTTATAGGCGGCCTCAATTTCTATTTCTGTAGTAACCTGGGGGATGAACGGAACTCTCCTTACAAATTAGCGGCACACCTCACGGGACTACTTGACATTTCGCCCACGCGTTGCCAAGGGCAAAAGGCTCAGCTGAGCCTCATTTCTAGAAATAAATTCATTTGCACGTTCGGGTACTTATCGAACTATTAACACTATTATCCAGCTTTACTGTAAAAGAAGGACAACATTTAATTCAATTTAATCTATTTTGGTCCTTGCGACTGGATCCACTACTTCATACTAAGTTGTGACTAGATCTGAACTTTGCTACTAGACTAACTTTTATCCAATAAATAAATATTTATTTTGTAAATACATAAGTCCTTATAATTTGTACTATCAATTTATAGCTAATATCTATACCAATATAATAAAGCGGAAGAGTTTTTTTGTTTGTTTGAACGCGCTAATCTCAATCGGATTTGAAAAAATCTTTCTGCATTGCATTTGTGTTTCATAAATGCTTCATATATATTATGCTGATAGAATAGAATTCTTCATAATTTTTTCATAAATACCTAGTTCAAATATGAAGCATATTATGAAGAAGCATTTATGAAAAATTTGATGTTTCAAAAGATGAAAAATCTGATGGTTCATCAAAGTGGCCACTTTAGACCCCCATATAATAATACTCCGTATTGAGGGGCCAGTCACGGCAAAAGGTACCTACCTACATAACTCTTTAAAAAAATCATCAAGGGCTTATATAAAATTAAATTATCTACACCTAATCAAGACTTTCTCAATCTTATCGTGCGCGTTGATGTCTTTTGTAGGTACTTACACTCATTGCACTACATATACATAATTACGTTGAAGCAATGCATAATGCTCTCTTTTTAAATTACTTGTGTCTAAGATTATACTCAAATATCATAACAAAAAACATTTCTGTCAACTGCCTAAAATCTAAACTTTAAAAAACAAGTCTAGGGTCTAGGTCCAATTATTGAGTCATCAGCTCCTAATATTCGTCATTAAAATTAAACTGTCATTTTTACGGTTAATGAAAAAATAATGTTGAAAAATAAAAAAAAACATTAGTGATTCGTCTCTCCTCCATTCCGTCTCTCCCACTATACGCCTAGCCTCTTTACCGCAGAGTCTTCGTACCTTACGTGACCTTACTAGACTACTACTTAGGTATCTCAAGGAAAGGGAAAATTACATGTTGGTTTCTTTCTTACTTTATGTAGCGACAAAAAGTTTAAAGCCAACGCTTTAAATGCATCGCTATTCAAAAGAGAGATTTCGCGGGTTTGAATCCTGACCATCAATGGATTTTTCGTTTCAAATCTAGCTAATCTCAAAGTCCAAAAAAAAATTTGCCAACACTATTGGTCTGGGACCAATAGTGTTGCATTCATCATGTGAGTGAACATGAACTAGTCAATGGTTAGGTACTTACATCATACATTATGCAAAATTAATTACCTAGTGCCTCATAATAGGGTACAAGATACCTACTCGGATCTATGTAATTCCAAGTTCAATTAAAATATGTTCAGTAGTTTTTGCGTAAAAGAGTAACAAATATCTATATATCCAGCCAGACATTCATTCATACATCCTCACCTCAGTAGGTAATCCTCACAAACTTTCGCATTTATTGACCGAGCGAACGAAGAGCCCTGCTTCAGCTTAGATAAAAATGCTTTCGTTTGTCCGCCGGATGTCTGTCAGCGGAGCTAAAAAGGTCGCTATTGCAGAATCGCATCAAAGGAACCGAACTATTGCCATCTCTTTTCACTCTCAGTCAATGAAAAGAGATGGCAATAGTTCAATTCCTTCACCGCGACTCTGCAATAGCGACCTTTTTAGCTCTGCTGTTCTCTTCTACAGGTCGCATTTCTCAACCAATTCTCGTGAAATTTTGTGAGCCGCGGACTTAAAAAGGTCGCTAAAACTGAATCACAATTTGAAATAAACTATAATGCCGTCTCTTTTCACTCTCAGTCAATGAAAAGAGATGGTAATAGTTCAATTCCTATATTGCGTTTCTGCAATAGCGACCTTTCTAGGCCCACTGGTTCGATAATTTTATAGATTTTTTTTTTGTTTTCGGGGATTTTTGATTGCTGGGGTAGGTACTTCCACCAAAAAGGGGGCTACAGGATACCTATATCTCCGCCTTATGACATCCGATTTCGAAGGATTTCGATGGTTCTTTCTTTTTTAGGCAGGTAAAAGTCTTTGTTTTTAGGATTCCGTAAACTTCCGTAGTCCTGACAAGGAACCCTTATAGTTTCGTCATGTCCGTCTGTCTAACTGTTACGCCGACAAAGTGGTAAAATAAAATTTTGGAAAATATTTTTTAGGGTAGCTCCCCTACATGTGAAGTGGGGATGAATTTTTTTTCATCGTCTACCCTATTGTGTGGGGTATCGTTGACAATTCAAAAGACAATTCTTTTAAAGTGACTTAGGGGTTGCTAATACTATTTTTCGATTTAATGCTCCATTTACAAAATATTCAACTTTAAAGTGCAAATAAATTTTTGCTCCAGTAGGGCGTGATTAAAACACCATGATAAGTGATATCCATGTAGATTTCGGCCGTACTCCTAGCTTTTTGTGACGAAAGTGCAAAGATGTCTTGTCTATTAATCGACAGCACCCCAGCTTAGCCTTGTGGGGTGAAGCTGTCAAGGTTTCGGAGAAAATAAATATGGGTCATGGTCGCAACCTCTACCTTTACGATTGGTACAAGGACGGCTGTCTGAAAAGAAATTGGACGGCTACCTATAGACCGGGGCCGGAAGAAATGAAGAGATAAATAGCTTTGTTAGAGTAGGTTTTGTACAGTGGGAGTGGGGTAGTGCCTCAACTAGGGTTCGTCCACCAGGATCCCCCAGCCCGATCCCCTAGCTAGGGGATCCCCGTGAACTCGTCAGTTCATCAGAATCCCCAAATCAACGGTAAGCTGTATTCACAGAAAAATTGGAATAAAAAAAAAGAATATTGAACGTGACAATGGGCGTTTTTCCATTAGCCGGCACGGCACCGGCACCAGCACTGGCGCCGGGCCGGTTCCGGGGAAGCAAAAATGTATGAATATGTACGGCTCGCCAACCAATGTAGTCAACTAAATGACTGTCGTCAAGAATAAAAGTCGTGGGGCATCAATGGATTTTCGTTTCGGAAAATTTATGAGCGCATTACCACGAGCTCTAAACAGTGAAAAAACGGAGCGATTTTCAGCCGCGCCCGCCGCGGTTGCGGGACCTCAACAGTCAACACTCGGTTGCTGGTCGCGGTCAACCGCGAGCTTGATCCGCCCGCTTTACGACCGATCGGCTGGCGGCCTAAACTGAACAACCATATCGTAAATAACTGCCCGTCTTGCGATCAGAGAAAACCTATTTTACTAAAATAGTTCAAATTACTTATCACATAATTTTAAATTTATCCCTTATATTGTCCATTTCGATCAGTAATGAAAATATTTTACAATTTAACACTTGTTTAAATAATAGAACTTGTACCTAAGTAATAGAAGTGAAAAAATATGATTTCGCACAAATATTATTAATAGTTGATTATGTAGTTGGTTTGGTAGGTAAGCAAAATTATGAAACCAGTGATTTCTAACGTCTTGCTCTTTTTATTTTAGTTCAAACTTTGTTACCTACCTGTATTTTTTTCTTCAACCTGTACTGTCCCACTGCTGGGCAAAGGTCTCCCCCATCGTCATCCAATTCCATGCCTTGCGATCGCCAGCTTTGTCCCACAAGTCAGCCTGTTTTAGGTACCTAGGTATATAAGGTAATTTCTAATTTAAACCTTTCTATTTCTAAAGAACAGGTAAGGAGATTTAATTTTACTCGTAAATTTACGAAGTTCAAACTAAAATAAAATGCGTTATGTATGAGCAAGACGTTAGATAGAAATCACTGGTTTGTCACTCATAACTAAGTAAGCACCACCCAGGTATCTACTACTCGGTCTCGTACAATACAATGTTATACCTAAACTTACGTTTAAACCTCATTAAGTAAGCATTATGAAATTTGCTAATTTTGCCCATTTAATTCCTAGAAGAACAGCGAACCTATTTATTCTGTTTTGTGCTTTACAATTAGGGGTAGTTCCCATCTGATCATATGATCCGATTGGGGTTGCATCTGATCACACAAGACGATGCTATCTGATCATTGATCTGTTGCAACTGCTTTTTTGAAATAAATTTTGTGCCAACGGATCACAATTTATATTTTGGCGTATACATTTTAGCGTCTAATATTACTAAGCAATAACAACCGTTTCTATACGACTTCTTTGTACATTCGCAGTAAGACAAAATCAACAACAAAATCAACCTGGGTTGGAAAACAAAACATAAAAAAATAAATTATGTCTGCTTATTTATAAAGTTGTTACCTGACAATTATTGCCGACATAGACAATCCCACCCCCTTTCACCTCCACTACTTTGTTTTTTTTTTCCCTGGACCGGTCTCATTATCTACGTAGAGTGCGCCGCAAACTTAATGGCGGCTGAAGTGCGCGGCAGATTCGACTTTGCGCAGGTACAGTCAACGCAATAGAATAAAGTAAACTTTATCTACATAGCCCGCCTAGCCCCACCCCTCACCACCTTCACCTCCCCGCAATAGCGTTGACTGTACCTGCGCAAAGTCGAATCTGCCGCGCACTTCAGCCGCCATTAAGTTTGCGGCGCACTCTAACTGGTGTTGATGACGTCATACCGGTGTCTTGGTTGCCAAATATTTCTGTCCTTATCTATTCTATTATTTGCAGCGCAACGGACACTTCTTTTGTTTAAAATTCCTGTTTATGATACTTTGTTTGACAGTTTAGCTCAAGTCACGCAAATTAGGTCATCAGTGCATTTTAAAGTTTCTAGACTATGGTCGTGAAATTAAAGAGTTAATATTTACGTGCTCTGTGTTGTGTATGTACGAGTGTGTTCCTGGAAAACGTAAGTACTACTATAGACTAGCGATGGGTACACTAAAAAAATATTTAATAGGTACCTATTTTCAATTATTGTGATTTAAAAATGTCTGACAAAATACTAGCTAACATTTAAGTAGCAAGTCACAGTAATTAATGTATACTAAATACACGCCAAAATATAAATTATGATCCGTTGGCACAAAATTTATTTCAAAAAACCAGTTGCAACTGATCAATGATCTGTTGGCATCGTCTTGTGTGATCAGATGCAACCCCAATCGGATCATATGATCAGATGGGAACTACCCACAATTAGTTCTAGCTTATTCATAGAGGATAACATGGTTTGCTCAAAAACACCCCTAATGTTGCTTAATGTATGATTGATTGTAATGTAATCTCTGTACAATATTTTGCAAGGGGAACCATTCGTATTATGACCTTGGAACACTGGAACCATACTCTTTAAAATGACATTGCAACTGGGGCACCGAAATTTCGTGGAGCAATATGAGGAGTGTGCGAGCATAGTTACGCAGGCGCTGCACGCTGGCGCTGGCTGGCGATGGCGGCGGGGCGAGACGAGAGGCTATCGATCGAGCCGCGCCCGCGGGTCCGCGCAGGGCGGGTCGCGCACAAGGCCGCCGGGGTGCAGGGAGGGAAAGCTCCAAGCTCGAGGGCGAGCTTCCCCGGGACCCTCCATTACATAACTCGACACGCACAGGACGGCGCACAAACAATGTGATTTTTATTTTTCTTCAATTTTTCTACTATTTTTGATTAATTATACATATTTTAGGGTTAGCATCGTGATATTATTTTAAGTGACGCGCGACTTGTTTATTTCGCTCTCGTTTTAGATGTTTATAGTGTAGTGGCGAAGACGGTACCTCTCTGAAACTGCAGTGATATTTTTAGTGGACTTGCATTTCGATTGCGCAATTGCCAATTTTAAAATTTGACTCATGTGTTTTTTGGCGCCTATTAATAGTAAAATTTGATCGATCAAACTGTTGTAGAAGATGTAAGAGTAAGGCTTAGTAATCGATAACTCTGACGAAAAGATAACCAATATGAAAATTTGATTTAAATTTTCATTGAATGTAGAAATTGGTGTTTTACCAATTCGGTGTTTCGTATAGCTGGTTCGACTGACGCAATTGAAAACATGACAACTGGTGAGTAAAGATTTTTATCCTTTTAGCCTACTTTTATTTCTCTTCGGTCCCGTTATTGCTATCATAATGTATTATTTACTTACCTACCAAATTTTTATCAATTAAGTACTTACTTAGCTCTTCTTTTCTCCAAATCTATTAAATTAAAAACCTGTTTTTTTTATACTTGGATCAGGGGGTTGAAAGTTGACAGGGGTAATATCAATTTCATAGACATGTCGTGTCGGGGTAACAAGATTAAAAAGGTTAGGAACCACTGACCTAGAGTAATAGCAAGCAGATCATTAACTTTTGCATAATTAAGGCACTTACTCGGCTCATCCTAATTTACTTCACATCATCATCATCTACTAGCTGTTAATTCTTCTCAATGATTCTATCAGCACCTTTCTAACTTCTTACTACATCTTTCATACAATTAATTTCTTCACAGTCTTCAATAAATAAACCGGGGTTAGATTGACTAACTCTTGAGTCTGGCAAAAACGGATAGAAACGGCAACTAAAATTTCATTACAATGGAAACCGTTTCTCTACTAATGGTAAAATACAGGTTTCTTGTCTATGGTACAGGTACCGAAGACGTCAGTCAGAAGTAATAATTTCCTTATAGAAGAGAATTTATCTATTTTACGTATTTAGCTTGCACAATGGCGGCTCCATTAATGTCTATTATTTTTTGCCAGACTATACCTAACTGGAAAAATCTGTATAAAACCTTATAAAACATATTCTGGTGGACATGTACTTTGGAGCAGTTATACCAAAAATAAATGACCGGCCAAGTGCGTGTTGGACCACGCGCAGTATAGGGTACGTAGTAGCTCGTTACAACAAGAAACTATTTCATCTTAGTCACTTTAAAGGATTTTGTATTTGTTACAAAATAATCGAACACCCAAGTTCAACGACTATTACTGCTAAACTAATAATAATAAATCCTGAAATTTTTCAGACTTATCAAGCCAGCAGTTTAGCTTTTAGAGAGGGGGGGGGGACGCCCTACTGGAACAAATATATTCACTTTAAAGTTGAATATTTCGTAAATGGAGCATGGAGCATTAAATGGAAAAATAGTATTTGCAACCCCTAATTTATTTTAAAAGACCTATTCAACGATACCCCACACAATGGGGTAGAGGACGAAAAAAAATTTTATCCCCACTTTACATGTAGGGGAGCTACCCTAAAAAAAATATTTTCCGAAATTTTATTTTACCACTTTGTCGGCGTAATTGATATAAACACTCCTACAAAATTACAGCTTTCTAGTAACAACGGTCTCTTAATAAAACCTCGGACAGACGGACGGACTGACATAACGAAACTATAGGGGTTCCTTGTCAGGACTACGGAACCCTAAAAAATAGGTTCAATAGATTCTGAGAAAAAAAAACAATGCTATTTTCCATCGACTTGATATGGGGTCACTTTGATACACCCTGTTTTAACTTGAAATAGATAGACGCCCCCTTTAAAAATACAAAAAATAGGAATTTTTCACATTCACTTCATATTTTTTTTGCTCCCGAACGGCTTGCTTCCTAGCGCTGAGACTGATTGACAAGATGGCAAAAAAATTAATGCTAGAGACTTAAAAAAGAAAAAAAATCATCTGTGTTTAATTTTACGTGAATTAAAGACCAAATAGCCAATATTTTTAGTGTTAATCAACTTCGCCCCGTGATTTTAAGTCACAAGGTATGTTCGTCAGTGAAGGTAACTTCAGAAAGTCTCCAAAGGAAATTCCTTTGTCTTTGATAATATTCATTCTCTACACCTCTTGTAAGAACTATCTACTTCCCTCGAATTTCTGACGTTTTCATTAAAGTTATGTACTTACATTTAGATAACAATACTTTTTAGTAATAACATCTGCAAATGTTACTCTAGTCTAGGTAAATACGAAATATTGATGATACTTGTTATCAAAATATGAACATGGTACCTAACATATTGAGACTGTTTATTTTCCAGTTCAGTCAAAACAATGTGCTCAGCCTCAGATGGCATTCAACATCAGTTACGTCACCGGATGAGAGAAATCTCTGATACGCTTTACCTACACAATTGATATTTATAAGGTACCCTGCCCTGCCCAGTGACTATCCTTACTTATAAATAGCGCTGAAATATTAAATTATGTCATCTCTAATAAGTATAACTTTTAACATTAAAAACGTAGCTAAACAAATAATTTAAATTAACTTATACTTAAATAAATACTCCTAAGGTTTAGGGTGAGGTCAATTGACGAGTTACTAACTGCCAGGTCTAGACCTATAATTGAGTTAAATTTTAGGTGAGCCTCCATTTAGCTGGTTTAAATTAAAGTGACGCAAATTAAAGTATCAACCTGGCGAGTTACAGACGGCCAGTCGGGGCATGCGCGCGCGCGCAGTGCGAACGTGTGCGTCGCGGAACTTGGGAACCAGCACCAGCTCCATCGAGCGCCTTCCGCAGTCCATCGCGTACCAAAATCTTATCAGACATCCATAACAGGCTCGTGCCTGACAAAAATCATCATTTCAAAATTATTATACCTCTATGTATAATGGAAAAGAGTGACTCGTTCGCTATCATCGATATCAACATCGATGAGAAGAAGATGGACAATGGTAATAACGAAGATGATAAAAACAAATCACCATTCACTGTTATTAAAATTCGTAAGTCTACTTTAGGCATTACTTAACTAACTTTTAGTCTGTTATCTAATGTTAATTTATCGAATAAGGAATTTTTGAGAAGAAAAAAGTTAATGTTAAATAAATTAGTGTATTTCACCCAAACCACAGAACAATATTACGTACCCATAGGTAAAATAACTTCTATGAAGCGTTGTCAAATCTCTTTTGTAAACAACTGACTATCGGAAAATCTGATATCACAGTACGTGCACAATAATTACCTACTTATCATAATAGTACCTTTAGGTGTGTTACGGTGTGTAAGTAGGTCCGCATACTGGATTTATTTATTGTCTCAGCTCAAAAGACAGCGATGTTTAGTGTTTTTTATTCCCATACTGGCGTAATCTTGGGAAAAGCTTTACCATTGTACGCTTGGGAAATCCTAGATCATACGGTATCTCCATTGTATATTTCTTGTACTATATTCGTTAATATGAACTCTGTGTAACATTAAATGTGAAGTTTTTACACCATCGATTGTCTAATAGCAGTCGAATTTCTCACGTTTTTGGTGAAGAGAAAGAGAATACCAATGTGGTTGTGGAATTTGTAAGAAAAGATGAAAACCACCTAAACTTTAGTAGCATTCACACTGGTTGACTTTGTGGATCAGTACCCCGATTGCGAGTATGCACAGAGTCTACTATTCGATCCGTGACTGTAGTATAGTCTCTCAAATGTATTGGGATTTTAGTTCAGTCAAGTTACCACTGGAGGCGCTGCACCGGAATCCCATACATTTGAGAGACTATACTACAGTCACGGATCGAATAGTAGACTCTGTGCATACTCGCGATCGGGGTACTGTATCATACAGTTTTAGCAATGAAGTCCTCTTTGATAGCAGGGACCTCTCTTCGTAATTGGTCTTATTTACCGAAAGTAGAGCAACACCTACACAAATAATAACGTAATGCTCGTATACTAATAACTTGTCTCTAAATAGGTCTAATTCTCGTCAATGTCATAAATAAAGTAAGTAATTTGTTATTTGATGGGGCTTTTTAGGGTTCCGTAGTCCTGAAAAGGAACCCTTATAGTTTCACTAATGTCCGTATGTCTGTCTGTCTGTCTGTCCGTCTGTCCGAGGTTTGGCTAAGAGGCTGTTAGTACTAGAAAGCTGTAACTTTGTAGGGGTGTGAGTGAATATCAATTACACCGACAAAGTGGCGAAATAAAATTTTGGAAAATATTTTTTGTAGGGTAGCTCCCCGGATGTGAAGTGGGGATTAATTTTTTTTCGTCGTCTACCCCATCGTGTGGGGTATCTTTGAAAAGGTCTTTTAAAATGACTTAGGGGTTGCTAATCTATTTTTCAATTTATTGCTTCATTAACGAAATATTAAACTTTAAAGTGCAAATTTTTGTTCCAGTAGGGCGTCCCCTCTAAAAGCCTAAACTGCTGGCTTGAAAACCCTAGAAAAATTAATGATGATAGTGCATTTCATGAACTTTAAAGGAAAATTATAGCGGTTAAGATAACTTAATTAGTTTAGCAGTAATAGTCGTTGAACTTGGGTGTTGGATAACTTTGTACCAAAATACAAAATCCTTAGAATAAAATCCTTTAAAGTTTAAAGTGGCTAAGGTGAAGTAGTTGTTTGTTTATAACGGGGAGCTACTACGGAACCCTACACCGTGCGTGGCCAGACACGTACTTGGCCGGTTTTATTAAAATATTCTTATTGATGTTAATTCTTAACTATTTTCTTTTAGGTATTTATTTTGATATTTATCTATGTAGATATTAATGACTATCAGTGGTTATTCTGTCATGAATCCAACTTCAGGCATGAATATCAACAGTGAATGCGCAGATTGCGTGAATGCGAGTATGTTAGATCATAGGTCTGTTAATTTAATACTCGAATATTCAGATGAAATATCTCTCGCACGGCCACCGGTTGACCTCGGGGTCTAGATAATAGGCAAGCATATTAAATTGCATGTGTTGATTAATGTCAACTGATGAGCACGTAGTTCGTATCCGCTAGTTGTCCTCAATAGGTGCGCACACGCGTCCCTGGGCGCCTTGTGTCAGGGGAACCTGTCCTGTTCCACTCTGCTGAGTTGCAATGCCCTGCTTCCACTCAGACTCAGACTTGTACCTACAAAACAATAAAAATCTTGCTCCTTTCAAGCATCTTATAATTGTGGTGTCCTAAGATAAATCTTTACAAGTAGTGTAGGTAATCGCTACAGTTACATTTTAGCATGACACTTAGAGTTTTCATAACACCTAGGTACATCAATAAGATCGCACACCTTGCACCAAGAAATTGCGCCTTGATAGAGCTGTGCAGCGATGTGCATCGCCTTGATGGATACTCCTATTTAACTGCGTTATACGCACTTCGAGCAACGGTGAACACAGGAAATCGTGTTGATGGATGTACTTTTGAAAGGTTGAATTTACCAGCACCGAGCGGAGCCGGTTGCTATTGATAGATACTCGCATCGATTTGAATTGAAACTATGCATATTTATGAGTAGAGTAGAGTGCAGCTAACATTTTTGTTTTTTTAGTTTTCATCATTGTCGTTTATGGGATTAATAAATTCGTTGATTTTACGTATCAGAGATTGTTAGAAATTGTTAGAAATAAGTATATTTAGGTGTTCTCATAACGTAATCATTTTATCAGAACGAGATCGAGGTGAGCGGGACTACATTGGATTTGCAACACTGCCAGAACAAGTCCACCGCAAATCCGTGAAAAGGGGCTTCGACTTCACGCTTATGGTGGTCGGCGAGTCAGGCCTCGGAAAGTCCACACTAATAAACAGCTTATTCTTAGGAGACCTCTATAAAAACCGTAAAATACCCGATGCTCAAGGTAAACATTTATGATTGTTAAGTTAAATATCCCTATTTCTGATTACTCAGAATACTAATTACCTAATGGTTATATTGTAGACAGAATAGAAAAGACTACAACAGTGGAAAAGAAAACTATGGAAATTGAAGAACGCGGTGTAAAACTACGATTAACGATAGTAGATACACCTGGTTTTGGAGATGCTATAAACTGCGAAGATTCATGGAGGGTTTGCTCTGCGTACATTGACGAGCAGTTCCGACAATACTTCACAGACGAGAGCGGATTGAACAGACGACACATGCAAGACAATAGGGTTCACTGCTGCTTGTACTTCGTCCCGCCTTGGGCTCATAGGTGCGTATCACTTTATTTTATTGTCTGTCTAGAAGGAACTTACATTGTTCTGTCTGTTATCATGTAACACTGCATTCAGCGTGTTCAGCATTGTGTTCAATAGCCAAGTGAATCCAAATAGCGGCAATTTCCTCTAGCGCTTTTACCTATTGTTGGTCCATTAAACCAGTTAAGTGCAGGGTTACTAGCTAATTGTATGTTCTGTTCAGTGATAAGCGATTAGAAAGGTATACTTATATAATATCTGTATACTAAGGCTACCCACACTAAGCTTAAAAAAAACCGGTCAAGTGCGAGTCGAACTCGTACGCCGAGGGTTCCGTACCTAGCCATGGTGCCAATTAAGCTAGTCCGCTTAATTGTATGAGCGCCCATACAACTCGGAGGACAATTTTAATTGGCGTCAACTATGTATGTATGGGAACACCCTTTAATTTTCAACTTTTTTACATTTTGGAATTTTTCCTTTATTTGTGCTATAAGACCTTGCTTTTTGCCAATTTTCGTTATTCTAGGTCAACGGGAACTACCATTTAGGTTTTCGACCCAAAACCTCTAGGGTACTTCCGGTTGACCTAGAATTGTCAATTTTGGTTACAAGCAAGGTATTCCAGCACAAGTAAAGGAAAAATTCCGAAAAATAAAAAAGTTGATAATTAAGGTAAGTTTTGGTACTCACAAGTTTTCACGAAAACCTAAATTTGCCTATATCTTTTTATAGTGTTGACTCAGGACCTTGATTTTTATACTCACAATAGGGACTATAGACCTCAGTATATGGTATAAATTTCAACTTGCTAGCTCTACCCGTTTCTGAGATAATCGATGGTGACACACGGACAGACAGACAGACGGACAGACAGACAGACAGACAGACGGACAAGAAAGTGATCTTATAAGGGTTCCTTTTTTTACCTTTTAAGGTACGGAACCCTAAAAAAGAATGAACTAGTTAGTGGCTATGGCTACCACTAGCTATTATAGTGACGGGTTTTAAGGCCGCCTGACCTATCACATTATGACTGTCTTTACGTGGCTCCTAAGCACGGAAGCGTTTAGTTGTAGATGCCACTAACGGTTAGGTACTCAACTCATCCTTTTTTTACTACGCAGAACGTCGCCTAACTTTGTTAGTCTATTTTATTTGGCTTTTACACTAGACGACAAAACAAATACCTATGCATTTGCTCTGCTCACACCTCGGCTCACACATAAACCCAATGATAGTTAAATACTGCTTTACATTATCTGACCATAGACATCATAGCAAAAAGTAGCGGATGCACACACACATGTAACTATACTCATTCAATAAATCGTGCTTATAACAGCTTCAAAGAAAAAAGCTGTAGGTAAATAATAATTATCTTTATGTTCGCATGTGGTGCGAGTGTAGTGTGTTCTAAATTTGCTTTACTATATAGTTTCGTTCGACTTATGTGCCTCTAAATATACACTGTATTATGCAACTAACACTTTCCACAGTGAACTTCTGTAGTTTAATATAGAGGAGGTCTATTAGTTAGTCAGTAACACTCGTGTATTGACATGAATTAGGAGATGCCAATAAATAGATTGAAGTTGAGGGCTAGCCTATAAAGACAATAACGGTTTATTTCATCGCTGCCAATAAACTGCCCAATGAAATCTCCATTAAAAATCAACAAATATACGAGGGTCGTGTAGATTTGATTGTAGTAATACAGGCACATTGGTGACTGCCTAATTAATATATTTTTGTAGACGTGGAAAATGGAGTTGCACAGGTAATATCGGTTTACTTAAATTCATCAGGGTTCCAACCACAAGAGCATGTGGAAGTTAGTTAAATTAAACTCCGTTTACTGGTTATCCGTTTTCAGTCTTCGCCAGGTGGATTTAGAGATGATGAAGCGGCTGCATCGCAAAGTAAACATCGTGGTTGTGATTGCAAAGGCTGACTCGCTCACTGCGGCCGAGGTGAAACGACTGAAGGTCCGCATACTGAATGATTTAGATGACCATCAGATACAGGCAAGTAACATTAGTTTATTTATTTGGAAAATAGATTTACAACAATATAACCATTAAATACAGACTCAAAAAATCAACGTGTAGACTATTAGTAGGTAATTTGAAATTTTCAGAATTTCTTATCTTTCCATAGTTTCCATGAAATCAAAACCAAGCCATCATTGTTTCGGTAATCTATCTCTCGCTGCGTTTTCCTAAAGTAACCCTATATTTTCTAACCAATATTTTATCTCATTATCATTTCTGCATTGACAGAAAACTAGGCTTGTCTCGGCTTAAATTGACTTAGAACTGACTTCTACATTATTTCTAGTTAGAATAGGAGGAATGTATCTGTGATACCTACAACTACTACGCTTTCAGGTATACCAATTCCCGGAGTGTGACAGTGATGAAGACGAGGACTTCAAGCAGCAGGACAGGGAGTTGAAGGCTGCAGCGCCATTCGCGGTGGTGGCTGCCGACACCGTGCTCGAGGTCGGCGGCAAGAGGGTCCGAGGGCGGCAATACCCCTGGGGAATCGTAGATGGTAAGTGAAAACCAGGAACTTTGATCACAGGTGGAGCAGAGTTTCCATACAATATTGGTTTCTTTGGGTGACTCAGGAAGTGATATAGATACGCCGGTCGTCCGCCAGCTGTATGAGTAGACGACATAAACTTGCAGGTCTTACGTCAGATAAACACAAAATAGAAGAGGTTGGCGCAAACGAAAAGTGTCTAACAGTGGTATAGGATGAGGTGATGATACCTAAGTAAAAGCCATTTATTTTGGTGCATGCTTAGAGAAGATGATTATCTATTAAACAGTCTGTACAAATACGCGTGTAACATAATATTGTTGTATTTATAAATCTTTACTTTTGATAGGCACAAGTAACGTCCATATTATTTTGATGAAGGCGTTGGAAAAAAAAACATGTCAAATACGGTTTACGAGTATTTTTCTAAATGAGCTATAAAGAACCTAACACGCACAATAATTAAAAACTCGTAACCTCGTAACAGAATGGACGCATTGGCAAAAGTTCAAATGAGTCGCAAACTTTGCAGTTGTAAAGTAACCTTCCAGCCACGGGTAGAAATGTTCCTAGTCAGAAGCTTGGACTTGTATTTATAATCTGTGCTTTGATTGGAAATTGATTGGAAAACGATGTATGACATTTCGTTCTCCGCTCCTCAACTCTTCCGATTCCGAATGAGTTGCTATTTTGATGACAATGTCAATGTCAATGAATGATTGAGATCTTTGAGGGTAGGTATCTCTGTGGATGTGGGTAGTCTGTGCTCTGCGGTCTAATGTCTAACGATCATTGTGTATTTAGTTTGTTGATTTTCCCCGCCTATTTCTGTTCCTTATTAGCTGCAAACGGTTTGTACCTTCAGTACCTACGATGTATTTTATGTGTTGTGATAACTTGTGTTGTACCAGGTTGTACAAATTTGCGAAAGGCCGCTGTATTCCATATTCCCAGTGTGTAGTGTAATCAGACTCAAAAAGTGGCTCGATTGTTTATGCAGTGATTTGTTGAGAAACGTGAGTTTGAACGAGATTTCGAGAACGAGAACGAGACGCACTGGTCACATCACACATCACAGAAACCTAAGATTTATCAGTGTTTCTCTAGGTACTATATTATGCATGTATTATACATATAAACCTTCCTGTTGAATCACTCTATCTATTAAAAAAACCGCATCAAAATCTGTTGCGTAGTTTTAAAGATCTAAGCATTGCCTAAATCTTTAAAACTACGCAACGGATTTTGATGATGTTTGGGACAGACAGCGGGAAGCAACTTTGTTTATTATACAATACCTATACCTACTATGTAGTGTTAAGAAAAAATTTAAAAAATAATAATAAATGATTAACTATGTTTCGTTGTTTTCTATCAACAACACCTTCTTTCCCTTAGGCCACTGACCTCTACTATGGCATTGATCTCAATAGTACACATTGAGATCAATGCCTTAGAAATATTGAATGAAAAAAGCAATCCTACCAAATTAATTTGTTTGGTAGAATGACAATTCTGCTCGGTGCCGGTGTAGCAGAAAAAAAAAAAAGAAACGTCATACATCGTTTTCTGATAGCCAATCAGGAGCGAGTAACATCTATATTATAATCTGTGAACACAAGTCCACACTAAAATGTTCCTGACATTTCCATCTGATACGTAGTATCTCTACCTAATCTGTGCTTCCAGCCATAAATCAATAAAGCAAGCAAAAAGGTAGAAGTTTGGCGGCAGTTGGTGGAAACTAAAAAATTGTACTGCGTTCCAATTAAATCGGCAACTTTGTCACGCGAAAAGAAAAGAATAGCGTGCCATGTATGTTTATTATGGGACTATTTCAGTAGGAGTACCTACTGCTTTGTACTAGCCTTACAGATAACGAGATGTTATAAATAGTGGTATTGTAACTACAAAGCAGAAATACAATTAACATGTGCGTGTGGTCGGAGTAGATAAACTTTAAATTGTGCAACTAAAAAGTAGAAAGTATAATTTAATTATAGTACTTCTACTGTTTTGTTGTAGGTATACTTTTTAGTATTCACACAAGGTTTTAATTTAAAACCACGAGTTTCGCCCGTGGCTTCGCTCGCATGGTACCTACCCGGATAAAAAGTAGCCTATGTGTTATTCCAGGTCATAAACTATTGTTTATTCCAAGTTTCAGTCAAATCCGTTCAGTAGTTTTGTGTGATTGAGTAACAAACATCTAAACTTTCACATTTATAATATTAGTAAAATTCTTTCTTTTTTTGCTATGATTGAAAGAGTAAAATCCAAAGAGAAACTAAAAATTAAACACCAATTTATATGATGATTGGCCGATGGGCCCGAAAAGTTCTCGAGTGAAGGCGGCGGACCGGTCTCAGTTAAGCTACTCTAAATTTTTACCGCAATTATGCTCAACTACAACAAGCTTATGTTTCGCATTAAAAAAAAAATGGTGTAAGTACTTACCTCCAAAATTTTCCGATTTCCTAGTTGTACCTTGAACACAGTAGTGCAATAGTGGACGTCCTACCTACGGCTGAGATGACGATTAGAAATTGAATATTTTAAATGTTCTGCAGTGGAAAACCCCCGGCACTCGGACTTCACGAAGCTACGCACGATGCTTATATCGACGCACATGCAGGACCTCAAGGACGTCACTCAGGACGTGCACTACGAGAATTTCCGCGCCCAGTGCATCTCACAGATATCGCAGCACGCCATGAGGGAACGAGGGTGACTCCACTTTACTTATATCATTTTCATTTACAAGTTGACAAGTCAGCAAGCTTTCTCAATAACGGAGTTCTAAGATAATTCTGTAATTCTATATTGTACACATGAGAACATTTACAAATAAGACATTTAAAAAGTACATATCCAAAGAGTTTTCTACTCAGTTTCAGTAATAAGTATTCAGTAGGTAAACTTTTGAGTAAAAGGAAAAGCTAAATAAATCGATAATAAGCTAGATAAATCGATTAATGATCAAAGATTCAACAATCAAAATATGTTCTGTTCCAATACCAAGATTGCATTTGTTTCATCACACTGAGGTGTCATCTAAATGTATATAAACTATGAATCTTTGAATGTTATTTTTTAATACAGTCGCTCAAAAAGTGGCGTATGCAGGGACGTATAGCGTTCGGGAAGTGGGCTATTACACACTCGTGCTTTTTTTTTACCTTTCCCGCACTCGTGCGTTCTCTTTCCCAACTGTCAAAATAATGTCTAAGAAAAACCAACCATGAAGTTTTTACTAAAAAAAAATCATAGAAGTTTTAATGATTCATGCAAATACGTATATTTCTAAAAAGAAGCTACTAATTTGTTTCTATATCAGATTTAATGATTTGATTGAATGAGTTAGGTTAGGTTTCATTTCATTTCATCTCATTAAATTTCATTTTCATTTCATATCAATAAAAAAATTCTACTGAAGACTTGGCTGTATGGGCATAGTTCCCTTTGCCTACCAGAATCGGTGAAAAAAAATATATCTTCTTATATTCTACGGTTGGCGCCATTTTCTAGATTAAATTGCTTCATTTTTTCGCAACTGTATTAAAAATAGTCGTTCAGTACACGTTCGGAACCGTCATTGCAACTTGTTCCGACTGTCAACCCTCGCCTTCGGCTGCGCCTCGGCTCGGGTAGACATTTGTCGGAACCTAGGAAGATTGAATACATGGAAGACATATTAAAATAGCTACTAATTTTTATAGTGTGTTGCTACTTACTCTGTGCTGGTAGGCGATGGGTTAGAGCATAGATTCTCAACCTTATTTTCCCCACCGCCCACTTTGAAAATATTTTTTTTTCTAGAGCCCCCCCCCCCCCCTTTCTTACCTACTTTTTATTTTTCTTACTGTCGCGAATTTTAAACACCTTTTTGAAGCACAGTGGCTATTACTTCTTTAACTGCTGTTATTTAGTGATAGTGATTAGGGCATGGTCGTCACACTTTTCTGGTTAAGGGCCGCATAGGACATTGTGAGGTATCACTGCGGGCCGCACATTCTTGAATTATTTAGTTGACGATTTTTCGAAATTCCTAAAGGGGTTAAAATCCTAGTAGGCACCAACGAACTTGAAACTTATCATAAGTTTACGGGGCTTAAAGACTCGCTGCTTATCAGTTCCTATTCTGCGGTCTGACAAAACTCACTTTGCTCGCAATATAACTATTCATGAAGTTAAAATAAGAGTGAATTGAGCTTCAAACCAAGCGAGCGAAGCGAGCCGATTTTTTGTCAAAAAAAAGTCAAAACAATACGTGACATTTGATTTTTTTTTTGCAGGTTTCTAAGAAAAGCTAGCTTATCGGTTCATATTCTGTGGTTAGACTTTAATCACTTTACTCGCAATATACCTTACTTATGCAGAAAATGCGAGCGAAGCGAGCCCAATTTTTTAACACAAATGCAACATTGTGACACTTGATTTTGTTTGCGGTGATCAAAGAAAAAAATTGCTGCTTATTGGTTCCTAGTCTGTGGTTAGACTTTACGCTCTTTACTCGCAATATACTTTACTTACTCATGAAGTTAAATGCGAGCGAAGCGAGCCGAATTTTTAAGACAAATGCAACATGTAACACTTGATTTTGTTTGCGGTGTTCAAAGGAAAAACTCGCTGCCTATCGGTTCATATTCTGTGGTTAGACTTAACTCACTTTATTCACAATATAACTTTATAAATAAGGATTTATAACGTTAAATGCGAGCGTAGCGAGCCAAATTTTTTAAGACAAATGTAACATGTGACACTTGATTTTGTTTGCGGTGCTTATAGAAAGGCTTGCTGCTTGTCGGTTTCTATTCTGTGGTCAGACATAACTCACTTTGCTCGTATGATACCTACTCATGAAGCTAGATGCGAGAAAAGCGAGCTCCAAACAAAGCGACCTTCCCTATCTCGAAGTTTTATAATCAATTATAATTATTATTGTAGCAACGTAGGTAGTTTCATTCATCATCATCATTTCTAGGTTCATCAACTAGGTTGGGTCGGCACAACATTTTCTCTAACGTGGCATCATTATCTATCATCATTATCTATTTATCTATCAAAATTGTTTGCTTGGCCGCGGGCTGCACCAATACCGTCCGCGGGCCACACTTTGACGACCACTGGATTAGGGTGTTTTATTTGCCTATTTTAGATTACATTATCGCCCCCCTGCTTCATCTCAACGCCCCCCAATTTTCTCTAGGTCTTCTACTGCCCCCCTGCAAGTCTCAAACGCCCACAGGGGGGCGTTATCGCCCACGTTGAGAACCTATGGGTTAGAGGGAGACAAATGTATTGTTCAAAGACCGCCGTTTATCCTTTCCATAACACTTTATATTTGTCATAGACAAATTATAGATTTTGATAGGGAAGGGAACATAGCCTCATCGTAAAATTAATTATCGATGAAATAATTCCATAAGATGCTGACCAGAGAAACCAATCGTAGCTTTCAGCAGTATTACAAAGTTTTCTCAGAAGTAGCGTTATAACTAGGTACCTACCTACCTAGGTTGTTTACTACTATTACGGCCGTGACTAGGACGGACACACAGAAAGACAGGTGGACACGGGGAAACTATAAAGATTCTAAGTCGTGGGTTCGAATCCCGGCAGTGAACCACTGGATTTTTCGTTTTGCACAAGCTGTAAACTAATTGATTTAAAAAAAAATAGTGAATAGTGCATTTAAATCACCTAACTCTGTCGCCAGAGTTGGCCACTTGCTCATACGAACTTAACATACAAAGTACCTACAACGTTTATTATTATTTAAAAATACAAAGTCAGTTTTTTTTTAAACATTATAATAATCTTTTGTAACACCACAGAATAAATAATAGTCCCATCAAATGGGGGAACTTGGGACGATTTTCAACTTCAAGAAAATCACTGGTGACCTAAATTATTATAAGGCAGCATTCATTTGGAACATTGTTGTTTAAAAATCACAGAATTCTGTTATAAAATGCACTCAACCGAATAATTTTGTCGAGTTTTTAACAGTCTTATTAACCTAAGGTAAGAGATAATTTAGCTCAATTCTTAACCTAATAAGTAGAGAAACAAAAATTATTATTTTTCAAACATCATGATTCATTTATAATAAGGAATATTATCAAATATTCACAGGAATATTCTCGGCCGCTTGACGTGTCCAATTTCAGGGTTCGGCAGTATTTCAATGGAAGAAGACATAGCAATGTCTACTTCCATTGGAATATTTTCTGATCCCTTAAAGAAAAAAAAAACAAAGCATTATAAACAAATCAGCATAGCATTGCATCGAAAAACCAAGAGCCGTGTTGGCAGAGGGGGATAGTATCTCAACTTTCGATCCAAAGGTTGTGGGTTCGAATCCTGGCCGTTCATGAGTTTTTCGTTTCGAAAAATGTATATGCGCATTAACATGAGCTCCAAAAGGTGAAGAAAAACATCGTGAAGAAACCCGCGGCTTGGTCAGCCCCACACGTATTGAACCACTAGCAGTGCCCTCGCGGCGTTGCCCCCATAGCGGGTGTATATGGTAATGATGATGATGATGAAAAGTAGCCTATACCCTTCCTCAAGAGTGTAGCTATTAATCGCAGAAAGATTTTTTTAATTTCAACTGGTGGTTCCTGAGATTAGCGCGTTCAAACAAACAAACTCTTCCGCTTTATATAATTACTAGCCGACCCGGCAAACTTCGTATTGCTTTAAGCATAAATGGAGAGAAGCATGTATAAAGAGAAGCAGAGAAGCATGGAAGGAGAGAAGCAGGGAAGCATTGAAGAGAGAAAACCCATACCCATAATATCACCAAAAAGTTCCATGAAGCTCCTGACTCCATCATCATAACAGCATTGTGTTTCACTCATCAAGCTCTTTCATTTGATACCCATAATTATCACTAAAAAGTTCCATTCCATCTGAAATCTTGAATCTTTGAAGTGACAGCTGTCAAACTTCAAACCGTCATATCTCGGAAACTACTCGTCCTAGACTCCCCGTTCTCAGTTCAAATGAAAGCTATGACCAAGATCCTTATTTGAAGTGACAGCTGTCAAACTTCAAACAGCCATATCTCGGAAACTACTCGTCCTAGACTCCCCGTTCTCAGTTCAAATGAAAGCTATGACCAAGATCTTCATTTGAAGTGACAGCTGTCAAAATGACATCTGTCATCTAAAATTTAGATTTTGGTCTTAGCTTTCATTTGAACTGAGAACGGAGAGTCTAGGATGAGTAGTTTCCGAGATATGGCAGTTTGAAGATTGACAGTTGTCACTTCAAAGATTCAAGATTTCAGATTCAAGATTCAAGGATCGAAATCAACGATCGAAATCAACGATCGAAATCCAGGATCGAATCCACGGATCGAAATCAAGGATCGAATTCAAGGATCGAAACCAAGGATCGAAATCAAAATCAAGGATCAAAATTGTATCAGTATTTTGATTGAAAAATCATGCCCTGAAACATCACGTAAATCAGAAAATGATGTAAAAGGTCTAGGAATGTTTAGTTCATAAATTATGGTCACCCTTTAGAAAGAGACACACCGCCCAAGTTTTAAGTCTCAAGCGGAACGCGTTTTCTGTATCAGTGAACCTTCCAGTTACCTACTTTAGTTTATAAATTCCTTGCTGATTTCTGAATGTATCAATTCTTTCCAAATGTCAGTGTCAAATATTTTATATTGTCATTTAGAAAAAAACATGAATCAGAAGAATATGAAGAGAACATAATTTTTGCGAAGCCAAAATAAAGAAGAAAAAAAAAAAAAAAACATAATTTTGTCAACCATAGAACACATCAGATGGTCAGCTCCATACAAAAAAAACCGGTTTACGCTTTCTTTTGTATGGAGATGGAGATCGTCTCCGCTTGTTATATTCTATGGTAATAGTTTTCTGTGATCATCTGTCAACCGCATGTTTTCGTCAGCACGATTCAGGCTTTCTTTCATTTTGCATGGCTTCTGAGGGTCTTTTCGTGATGTTGAATAGCCTATAGCCTTCCTCAATAAATTAGCTATCCAATACAGAAATAATTTTTCAAATCCGACTGGTACTTTCAGAGATTAGCGCGTTCAAACAAACAAACAAACAAACAAACTCTTCCGCTTTATTATAATAGTATAGATATAGATATAGAAGTATAGATATATAATATACAGGGTGTGGCAAATTCTTGGTCACTGAAGGGTAGCTACCTTATCTCTTGTAGTTAGAGAGTTTTGTTCTTAGGAAACTTCGGTTTTATTTTGAAGAAAAAAATAATTGCATTTTTAGATTTTTTAAAAAAAGTACAGTTAGCCTGAAAAAATACATTTGTCAAAAAAAACAAGTTGGTCTTAATCGACTCTATTTCCCATAAGGAACAATTCTCCCAAAGTAACTTACCAAATCAAATCGTAAGTTTTTGCAATAATTCAAAAAAACACATCCCATACATTTTCTATGAAATTAGAAGTTATAAACATTACAGTGCAACTTATTCGATCGTTCTTAATTTAATTTCATAAGTGCTCCGGCAAGCTGGGAGGCTATTGTAAAGCGTGTATTTAAATTTAGAACAAAGTGCTTCCCTGCAGATGTAAAATTACCATTCTCTCTTGTGGCTCTGTCTGAGGCGCATAAGGCTTTACAATAGCCTCCCAGCATGCCGAAGCAGTTACGAATTTAAATTAATAACCATCGAATAATTGGCACTATAATGTTTACAACTAGGTACTCATTTCATAGAAAATGTATGGGATGTGTTTTTTTGAATTATTGCAAAAACTTACGATTTGATTTGATAAGTTACTTTGGGAGAAGTGTTCCTGGAGGGAAATAGAGTCGATTAAGACCAACTTGTTTTTTTTGACAAATGTAATTTTTTAGGCTAACTGTACTTTTTTTCAAAAATCTAAAAATGCAATTATTTTTTTCTTCAAAATAAAACCGAAGTTTCCTAAGAACAAAACTCTCTAACTACAAGAGAAAAGGTAGCTACCCTTCAGTGACCAAGAATTTGCCACACCCTGTATATATATATACAGGGTGTGGCAAATTCTTGGTCACTGAAGGGTAGCTACCTTTTCTCTTGTAGTTAGCGAGTTTTGTTCTTAGGAAACTTCGGTTTTATTTTGAAGAAAAAAATAATTGCATTTTTAGATTTTTGAAAAAACGTACAGTTAGCCTAAAAAAATACATTTGTCAAAAAAAACAAGTTGGTCTTAATCGACTCTATTTCCCATCAGGAACACTTTTCCCAAAGTAACTTACCAAATCAAATCGTAAGTTTTTGCAATAATTCAAAAAAACACATCCCATACATTTTCTATGAAATTAGAAGTTGTAAACATTACAGTGCAACTTATTCGATCGTTCTTAATTTAATTTCATAAGTGCTCCGGCAAGGTGGGAGGCTATTGTAAAGCGTGTATTTAAATTTAGAACAAAGTGCTTCCCTGCAGATGTAAAATTACCATTCTCTCTTTCAGCTCTGTCTGAGGCGCATAAGGCTTTACAATAGCCTCCCAGCATGCCGAAGCAGTTACGAATTTAAATTAATAACAATCGAATAATTGGCACTTTAATGTTTACAACTATGTACTAATTTCATAGAAAATGTATGGGATGTGTTTTCTTTAATTATTGCAAGAACTTACGATTTGATTTGATAAGTTACTTTGGGAAAAGTGTTCCTGATGGGAAATAGAGTCGATTAAGACCAACTTGTTTTTTTTGACAAATGTATTTTTTTAGGCTAACTGTACTTTTTTTCAAAAATCTAAAAATGCAATTATTTTTTTCTTCAAAATAAAACCGAAGTTTTCTAAGAACAAAACTCTCTAACTACAAGAGAAAAGGTAGCTACCCTTCAGTGACCAAGAATTTGCCACACCCTGTTTATATTAGTATTAGTATAGAATAGTATAGAATTGGCCAACGGTTCTAGGCATACGTGAAGTTAGGCTTTTCGCTGCGCAGTAGAAAATTTTGTATGAAAAAGTTGCACTGCGCATCGAAACGGCAAACTTCACGAATGCCGAGATCCGTTGGCCCAACTGTACTACGTGGGCGTAGCCCGTAGGGGGAAGCTAGATTGTAATAAATGTATACGAGTAAATAACCTTACTTTGACTTTTTGGTTTGATTCTTGACTTTGCGGTAGTAAGAGCGTTGGTACTGCATCAGGCTCTAACCTCCTTCTCGAATGTTGAATATTAGTTTCATTCGCAAAGCATGCAGCAGTAAAATGTTTTGAGCATATTCTTCAGCATTAGGGATCCAATTAGGTTTTTCGATGGCTTCCAGCAATTTCTTTTTGATTATACAATTTTCCGGAAAACTGTATGATTTGAAAAAAAAAAACCATTACGTAAATCTATCGATAGTCGATCGCACCAGGTACAACACTATGCTAACCTATTTGTTTGTATTTTTTGCATGTAAACAGCCAGTAAACCCAGAACAAACACGATTCTATGGTGGTATTTCGTATAAAACAACCCTCACACACTTAAAATTCGAGATTCTGATCTTACAATTCCAAAAATCACTTACCGGTGGAAGCTTATATTTGGATCAATATTTTCTTTTCTCGATGAATGCGACTTACACCCTGGCACTGCACAAGACATTATTAATAGTCACTCCTTCACTTTCTCTCGAATTTCATTCGAACTCTCCAGTATTTTAGTAAATTTTATATTTTTTTCACTCCGAACAAAGCGCTATTCACATGTAAACATAACTCGGATACGTAAAGATGTCACCAAGATGTCACCTCGATGTCACATTATCATACAGGTGAACTTTCAATATTTATTACCTATCTAATTTGGTATCGTTGTATAGGGAACCATGACGTCATGGACACCAAGTTTGACGTTTGGCCTGGGACAAGCAAAAGAAAAGAAAAGCTGATTAGAGTATACTTGTCTCATTCTGACACATAAAACTGTGCATTAAAAAGAAAGTGACAGGTTCAGTAAAATCAGTTTCGTTTTAAGGTTCCATCTTTGCTTTAGTCTTTAATCTGAGGTCGGAACTCGTTGCAATGACAGCCTTTCCGAACTTGTACTGAAATATACTATATTGAATACATACACATTGTTTTGGTGTGCGTAATCTCAGTGCTCTCAGTTACACACAGCGAAACATAATGCACATCATTTCTTACTTGAAAATTATTTTACAGAAAACTGAAAAGGGACTCGATGGGCAACAACAATGGCGACGTCGTAATAACAGATACGGATAGATTGCTCTTACAAAAAGATGAAGAGGTACATATTCTATTTTGTTTAACATCATTCATGAAATTTCCAGGAAATCGACGACAAATTTTCCTTGGTTTAGGGTCAGGGAGGCTAGGTTGGCTCGGATTTTTTCAGAGGGCTCTAAAATATAGAAGAACTCAAAGGATTAACCTGAAATTTGAACATGTTGTTGCTAAACTATCCTAGTTTAATATTGCATCATTATATTTTCATTAAATACTGCTAAAACAAAATTACAAACCAAAAACAAAAAAGTGAGAATTGAGCAACTGTGTACCACCAGGTGTACAGAGTGGCTCAGTTATTCTGTAGTGGTAATTAGTATTAATAAATGAAAAAATGTTAATTATTTATTTTTTATTTTTTAGTAGAAATAAAGAAGAATTATTCCAGTCTCAAAATGTTGTTCATATCAACCTAAAATCATTATTACTGAGATCAACCTTATCCCCTTTTTTATTATTTCAGCAGGAGTATTTCCTATTTTTCTCGTCGTGGTAGTCGGTGGCCGTGGCATTCTGTTGATGAAAATATAAAAGTAGAATTATAGAGTGCTAAATTAATTTATTTTAGGTCTTTACGTTGCACCAATACACAGTGACTCATGAGTCACTGTGTACTTTTTAAAATTGAGTCACTGTTTGCAACTTCGCCGTTTTGAAAATATTCAATGACGACAATCGAATCAGCTAACAAACACATCAAAGAACTACACAAATAAGACTTTTACAATATCTACTATACGATAAACATAATGGTCACCACAAATTACGATAAACTAAAGTATGACAAACAAAAGAAACTTACCTTAAAAGTAATTTTGAAGGCGCGGAAACTAAGAAATGCGGTGACACCTCGGTACTGCGCTCGATCCGCCGCCTGATTGGTTTGAACACATTTGGGGTACACACGCTTTAATTGTGCGACAGAGATAGCCATCTAAAGCACGCCGTTCTAGTCGAAACACGTACGAGCCACTGTGGTCTCCTGAGTCACCGTACCCTCCCTGACCTACTGGCTTTTGGTCCTTCGAGCCGGATATTTCGAACAGTAAAACATTTAAGATGCTCACCATTTGAATTTTTAAAATTACTACATTTGCTTTGGGAGTAATGTACTTAAACAAGTACAAACTATCTAATTATAACAAACTATTTTATTTACAGATTCGACGTATGCAGGACATGCTCACCCAAATGCAACAGAAACTCAAAGCCTCCGACAAGAAACATGACAGTATTATAGACGTATAGATTGTAAACTGCACGAACTGTAAGAAGCATAGATACCTACACGTTTTAGAACTAAAGATGCAACGGATATTTGTTTACATACTATCCGGTAATTGTAAGTAAGTTCGTATGAGCGAGTGGCGTGGCGGGTAATACCTATCCGGTATTCGAGCAGTTATTACTTTCCTCAAGCTTGAAATTATTTAGCCGTATTCCTATTATCTAATGCTAATAAGAATCAAACGTTTGATTTTCAAAGATTGAATTTGCAAACAAACACTTTCGACGATAACGATAGGTATTCCTAATCAACTTGTTATATCTTATTCTGCATAAATTCAGTGACTAAATTACGATTCATATTTTTAATTAACCTTTGCAAATAGTAAATAAATTGCATACCAAAAGATCGATGGATGCCCTACGAATCCAATATACTTAATAATATCTTTAGGAAGGTGCTGCGACTGCCCCGTTTCTGCAGTGCGTCGGGGATGTTTGCGCAATACCATACTTGACTGATGGCTTTTATGCTATCAGACGCAAAATATCACCGGCCAAGTGCGTGTCGGGCCACGTGCAGTGTAGGGTTCTGTAGTAGCCCGTTATCACAATATAGCACGATTCTTTTGTCGTTATTAACAAGCAACTACTTCATCTTAGGGAGTGTCCACATTGCGTTTTCTGCAGCGCGTTTTTGAGCTGCGCGTTTGTATCGATACAAACGCGCGTTCGCAACGCGTATTTTTCCATACAAAAGCGAACCGGGAGGGGCTGCGCGGGGGGCTGCGCGTTCGCATCGCGTTCGAATCGCGTTTGTATCGATACAAACGCGCTGCAAAAAAAGCAATGTGGACACTCCCTTAGTCACTGTAATGGATTTATTCTAAGGATTTTGTAGATAGTAGTGGGGGATAGATACGATGGGGTAGACGACGAATAAAAAATTCATCCCCACTTCACGTGTAGGGGAGCTACTATAAAATCAAATATTTTCCTAAATTTGATTTTATTACTCGGTGTAATTGATATACACACCCCTACAAAATTATAGCTTTCTAGTACTAACGGTCTCATAGCAAAGCCTCGGACAGACGCAGACGGACAGACAGACAGAGAGACGACTTGAAATGAAATTATAAGGGTTTCTTGTCAGGACTATGGAACCCTAAAAACGGCATTTCTGATGCACAGAGTACGGGACAGTCGCAACAGCATCCTGAGGACTGTGGTAGATTGCCTAGTATCCCCACTCTGGAGGTGTTTTGTACAGAGGGTGATCAGCAGCGAAGGAACCTATTTCCTTGACTGATACCTCTGGCTCATTACAGTTCCTAGTACCTATTCAAATTTAAATTCTTTTAATTTTATTCTGTTATGTTGTACTTATCGTTTTGTGTAAATAATATTTACTTTTATTTCTGACAACAAAAGGAGGTCCCTATTATGGACCTCCTTTTGTTATCAGAAGTAAAAGTAAAAAAAAAAATATTTTATCCGTTAGCTATCCGTTTCATCAGCAGTTATTATATATTTTTAATATATGAAAAATGATATTTTTTTCCTTCAATTTTAGTCCGATTTTAGTCCGTATAATGAGCAATACGATTATACAGGGTGAAAAAAATGAATGGGCCCTGGAGGGAACCTACCTTAAATCCTTAAGATACAGTATTTTACTTAAAGGAAACATTCCTTTATTTTTAAAAAGAAACATAACTGCATTCAAAGATTTTCTAAAATTCGCTTGCTTCACCCAGGAATCGAACCAGCTAAAAATTCAAAAATTAAACACTCCCTATTTTATTCCACTAGTCGATACATTCAATACTAAAGATAAAACTTCTCAAAGAAACATGAGGTCTTACACTCGTCTGTCGTACAAAAAATCCATGAAATCTAATATTTAGTACATAAGGTCTATAATTGCAATTTAGCTCTACAGTGGAATGGTGAGAGGTATCCAGTAGTGTGATTCAGACCTTCTCGGAATGTATTTTGAATTCGGAAAATAACGTTTCTTCGCTGAAAAACCGTCAACTTTTCGAAGAAAATCATCGAATCGGACGCATTTTCGGAAGTCTGAATTTCAACTCAAATAAACAAATACTGTCTAGAAAAGTTTTGACGCGAATGGTGAAAAAATTAAAATTAATGAAAAAAAATTGTGAACGTTAATGTTAGATTTCATGATCAGATCTTTTTTATTTCTAAAACCAAATGTGTTATAAAGATTTTATTCTGACATTAATCCTATCGATTAGTGGTATTAAATAGAGCGAGGCTTGTTTTTTAATTTTTAGCAGGTTCGATTCCGGGTGAGCCAAGCAAATTTTAGAAAATCTATGAATGCAGTTATGTTTCTTTTTAAATATAAAGGAATGTTTCCTTAAAGTAAAATACTGTATCTTAAGGATTTAAGGTAGTTTCCCTCCGGGGCCCATTCATTTTTTCCACCCTGTAGAAAGATTGCAAGCCGCAACTTCGGGCGTACGAAAATTATAGTGGCTCCAGGCGCAACAACACCCAAAATTCAACAACATTCTCTCTCATACTTTTAGATACGATATTGATATTGGTATAGTACGATATTGATCGGGATCAGATCGACGCGAATTTAGTAAAAGCTTAGAAAAAATCAGAGTTGGCCTCAACATTTTTTCTCAGCTTCGTGTGATCTTCTGAAGCCACCGATACTTTCAACAAACCCTCAATAATATTAACGTGTGATGACTTCTTTTGGTATTCCCGTTCTGAAGGTATTCCCCAACAATCAAGTTTTGTACTACATACGGCAAATCTATTTCACGACTTTGAACAAATGTTAAAAAAAACCTCTTTAGAATATTTGGAAGAATTTAGGATTTTTATACAGCCTGTATAACGTTATTATACTTACAACAATGAGATTTTAGGCAGGGATATTAGTTTACACTAGAATACCTGTACCATTTATAAATATTTATGTTAAAAATAAAAGTATTTCTTCTTAAATTGATTAATAGGTATTTATACTTTTTTTTTTTTTTTTTTTTTTCCTAACCTAACTCGTTAAATTATTTATACTTATCTACATTTATTTGTTTGTTATTTTTATAGGAGAAATGTTATCATTTTGTAAGTTTTGTATGTAAGTATGAAAAAATAAAATCATTTTTTTTGTCTCAAAATAATACATAGATTTATTAGGCTACGTAATGTAATTTATGTAGGTAGATATATTTATATTTCAGTATGTACATGTTTAATATTAATCCACATGCAACCAAACAACCAAAGATGTGGTCAGAACAGAACAGGACAGAATATTTTATTTTATAATCAATCAGAGACGCTATTTTGGGATTTTAAGTAGGTAAATAGCTCACAATATTTCGTCCTCTGATTAATATTTCACGCTTTTACCAAAGTTTACTCGATTTTTTGTAATGTTAAAATATTATAATTAATTTAAAATTGGTAAAGATGTTTGTTTCATTTTTATATCGATATTACCTACCTAGTACCTACCTTTAATACAGACTGGCAAATTTTTGGGCACTTAAGGGAGCTACCTTTTCTTTTGTAGTTAGAAAGTTTTGCTCTTAAAAACTATAAGGTTTATTTTGAAGAAAAAACTATTGCACTTAAACAAGTACTTTTTCTACTATTTAAACAATTTTACCCTACCAGTCATCAATTTTTGTGCGATTTCAATCAGGTTAGACTTGGCAACACTGCGATAAGCACTACCCCAAAGACAAAGAAAACTATAGACTGCTGGATCGTCCCTTCTCACTCACACAAAAACAAAGAAGGAAACATATACAAAATTCATGTGAAAAAAAGAGACAGCTTATTTTCTTTTGTCCCCGATCGTGTGCCGGCCAAGGAATTTCTATACTACGTACCCGGAACGCTGACTGAGACAGAAAACAAGGTCCGCTTGAAATCAAACTTGGGCGGTGTGTCTCTTTCTTTTTGCAACTGTGTGAAAGAGACAAAGCACCCAAGAAAGCCTCTCAACAAGACCAACAATCCTTATAACCAAGATTAAATGATAATAGATCGTTGTTCAGTCGCGATAAGGTTCAAAATCCTTTGTACATTAAATGTCAGTTAGCACTCCAGTTGCGTAGTTTAGAATCTTCTTGGTGCCGGCTCTATGTAGTTATGGACCATAGACTACGAACCTACGAACTCGGAAGATGGTATTCATTATGGGCCTTACTTATGAAAGATGTTTAAAGTGAAACACTGGTTAAACAACGTCCTGTCTTTATTTGTGGATAGTGACAAACAGAGACAGGACGTTGTTCAACCAGTGTTCAACTTTAAACATCTTTCAAAGGTAAGGGGGTATAATCTGAGACTATGAAACAATGGATCCACATAAAATTTTTGTCCCTTTCGGCGGCACGGTGTCAGTGAATCTCTTCGTGAATCTAGTACTATTGTATAAAATTAAAAAAAATTATATCAAAATTGTACAGATTATTTAGATTATTTTATAATTCGTTGACTACGACGACCGACGGATGGATACGTACGGACTGTCACTGAGTGTCATTAGCAAATCAATCAGTGTCAAAATATCTTGCTTGCTGAAAATGAAAATCGCCAAAACTCGTTCACTTGGTTCTTGGTTGATTTGATTGTGTTAGTTATTATCCACAAAGCGATGGTTGCTAATTATTTATGAACTAGAATAGAAAATCAGACAGCTCTGTCAAACTAATAGAGTATGTTAAACTAAGTTTCTGTTTTGCTTTTATAATGGCTGATAGAGATCTGTCTGTGGGTCCCCGTGAAGGTGTAACCTATCCTGTAAAAGTGCAATATTGTGGTAATTGTTCTATGCCAATAGAATATTGTGAATACTACCCAGAATATGAAAAATGCAAGCAATGGCTAGAAAAACATCTTCCTACTGAATTTGAAAAAGTTAAAATAGGTGAGTTATTATTTTGACAACAGAGGTTATATTACTATAACGAGCAATAAATTGGCTTGCTAATATACTTCATTTCCAAAACATTCCAGATGAGGAAGAAAATGCGGGTGGTGAAGAGGAAAAAAAGCGACAGAAACGTGGAGGCAAAGGAATGCTAAAGTCAAAGAAAAAAGAGGATGTACCAAAACTAGTGCAGGTTTCCAGGGCACCGCGCGGCAAAAAGAAGTCTGTAACAGTAGTGTCTGGGCTTAGCACCTTCGGTATGTTTAATATTATTTTAAACATACACACCCTACTTTACCAAATAGCTGCAGCTATCCTGTCTGTAGTTTGTTCAACAATCTAGTTGATTCTAGAGGTATGTTTAGGTACAGTACACACGATGGATCTTAGCATTCGTGAAGTTAGCTGCTTCGCTGCACAGTAAAAATTTTTGAATGAAAAAGCTACACTGCGTAACGAAACAGCTAAATTCACGAATGCCTAGATTAATTTTATTTATTTATTTTATTTATTCTGGTTGCACAAATGAAACAGTTATAAAATGCTTAGATCTATACAGGTAATGGCAAAGGCAAGCTTATTTATCGTTTGTACTGTACATGATTTAGTTGTAAATTGGCTACTTAGTATCTGATTAGTATGGGTAGGTATTTACCCATACTAATCATTTATATGTTTTTTTTATATTTATAAAAAAAAAACATTAAACTATTGTTGGTATAAAAATTTACTTCCTGTGCAAAGCCAAACTGGCTACTTTTTATTTATAAATTAACACTTTTACAGTAGAAAAAAAGTGCACTATTATTAATATTCATTCTGTTTTGTTTTAGATATTGATTTGAAAGTAGCTGCTAAATTCTTTGGAACAAAGTTTGCTTGTGGATCTTCTGTCACTGGTGATGATGAAATAGTTATCCAAGGAGATGTGAAGGATGATCTGTTTGATATTATACCAGAAAAGTGGCCTGAGGTAATAAAATTTATTTTATACAATAATGTTTTATCAAAACTGTTTTTGGAGTACCTATAGGTATGTTCAGACTTATGGTAATATTTATTTTTGTTTATTCTTCTAGATTGATGAAGATAGCATTGAAGACTTGGGTGATCAGAAGAGATAATCACAAGCAGGGGAAATATCTTATTTGGGTCATAATGCTATATTACTATTTAACGAAAAACTAGCCCTAAATAATGCTTATAAGTAATTGCAATTCCATGCCTTGATAATTAAACTTAAAAGTACTTATGTTGTTAGTGTGCAAAAAATAGAAATAAAGCATTATTGATAAAATTTTGTATATTTATTTTATGAACTCCAAACCATAAATAAAATTTGTAAATTAATGCTTATGTATACTTATTCACACCAAACAACATTGTAGGTATTTAACTAAAAAATTACTAATTGTCCAAAATATGGCTTGAACATCGTTCGTTAATTCACTGAACGACCATTATCTAAAAGAGCTTTTAAGCTATAATGAAGTAGGTAAAACAAGTACATAGAGTAGGATTCAGCACTCAAGTCCGACGGCAACAGCGGGAACTAATTGTTTAATTTACATTTATAAGCTCGTTTTAGTCAAGTTTGTTCGGTTGTTTTGGTGTGTAGAGCTAACGAACGTACAAACTAGTATAATTAGTACTGTTCATGCCATAATTGGACAATTAGTAATTTTTTACTTATCCTATTTCTGCGATAGCAGCGCTGCGTCTATCGGACTTCAGTGCTGAATCTGACTCGTTCCCGGTTTTGGTTACCTTCTCCTGCCACTAGATGTCACTGTTGAGATTTTGTTTTGTATGGCAACATTCATATGATTCAGATCGAACCACAAGACGACGGTTTCGATCCGTTAAGCTGAACAGTGGTCTCGAACCTACCGATTTTTCGGTATTTCTACCGATATTGGGTCCGTTCTACCGAAATACCGAAACGTGATGATTTTCTCATGATTTCCAGGAATACTTGAAAAGTATCCTATTTTTTACAGAATTTACAGATTTTTGTATAGTTTTAAGTTAGCAACCCTCGGGGAAACCCTCAAAAGTCATTCATTATTATGTTTATCGATATATTTCGGATGTAGACATCATCAAAACATCGAATTGTAAGACAAAAGGGTAAGTACCTGTACAACTCGATGTTTTATAGGATTTCTGAACAATGTCTATAAAAAACAAGTTTCAATTTTTTCATTGATTTTAATAACTTCGAATAAAAAGTTTCTCCGAGTAAAAATTGAGAAAAGATTGGGTAAAAAAATTCAAGCTGGCTGCAATAAATTTTCATTGCAAGCCTTAGGTAAAGTAGGTACTAGGTACTAATTATGCCTATTGTAAGAGTTGTACTAAGGATACTAACATTAGATCAGGGAAAGACGCTTTAGAAACGTAATTTTTCACAAGCACAATCTGTTTTATCGATGAAAATACACATTTTTTTTTCATCTACCGATTTTGGATCCAAATCATCCAAATATACCGATTTTTGCGGGCAACTCTACCGATTTCACTCATTTTCGTTCGAGAACACTGAGCTGAAATGACGCGTTATTTTTCGTTCATTTTTGATTTTCATTCGGCATCTTTCACTAGGAATGAAGCGTCTCAGTCTCAACTTGAAATGAAGTGAATTCACTAATGAAACAATCCAACACTGTCGGAACGGTTTATTCCGGAATGAAAGGAAAATGAAAGCGCACCCCGAATGAAAACAAAATGAACCGTCTGAACATGAAAATGAACGTTCACTCGGAGTCAGCCATCCAAGATGCATGACTTCATTCTATGACATAGACACAGACGTCAGTCAGAAGTAATAATTTCCTTTTTAGGAGAATTTATTTATTTCGCTTATTTAGCTTGCACAGTGGCGCCCCCATTTATGTCTATTATTTTTTGCCAGACTCTACATTGGATTGTTGACCTGAGACATACATAGAGACAGACGAAAGCAAAATTGGCGAGTTGATGCAGAGACGCTTTGCTCTCTTCGCTCGTTTGGTCAATTGACGCTGCTCTAAACCTGTATCTCACGCATAATCTCTCTGTTATTCTGCTAGTCTAGCCTTGGCGGGAAACTTTGAAAGAAACGACGCGTGTACTAGTAGACTCCATTTATTCGACTGACCACAGATTAGGTAGAGATCAGATTAGGTAGAGATACTACGTATCAGATGGAAATGTCGGGAACATTTTTGTGTGGACTTGTGTTCACAGACAGATTATATAGATGTTACTCGCTCCTGATTGGCTATCAGAAAACGATGTATGACGTTTCTTTTTTTTTTTCTGCTACACCGGCACCGAGCAGAATTGTCATTCTACCAAACAAATTAATTTGGTAGGATTGCTTTTTTCATTCAATATTTCTAAGGCATTGATCTCAATGTGTACTATTGAGATCAATGCCATAGTAGAGGTCAGTGGCCTATGGGAAAGAAGGTGTTGTTGATAGAAAACAACGAAACATAGTTAATCATTTATTAATATTTTTTAAATTTTTTCTTAACACTACATAGTAGGTATAGGTATTGTATAATAAACAAAGTTGCTTCCCGCTGTCTGTCCCTATGTAAAAAAAAAATCATCAAAATCCGTTGCGTAGTTTTAAAGATTTAAGCAATGCTTAGATCTTTAAAACAACGCAACAGATTTTGATGCGGTTTTTTTAATAGATAGAGTGATTCAACAGGAAGGTTTATATGTATAATACATGCATAATATAGTACCTAGAGAAGCACTGATAAATCTTAGGTTTCTGTGATGTGTGATGTGACCAGTGCGTCTCGTTCTCGTTCTCGAAATCTCGTTCAAACTCACGTTTCTCAACAAATCACTGCTTATACAATCGAGCCACTTTTTGAGTCTGATTACACTACACACTGGGAATATGGAATACAGCGGCCTTTCGCAAATTTGTACAACCTGGTACAACACAAGTTAACACAACACATAAAATACATCGTAGGTACTGAAGGTACAAACCGTTTGCAGCTAATAAGGAACAGAAATAGGCGGGGAAAATCAACAAACTAAATACACAATGATCGTTAGACATTAGACCGCAGAGCACAGACTACCCACATCCACAGAGATACCTACCCTCAAAGATCTCAATCATTCATTGACATTGACATTGTCATCAAAATAGCAACTCATTCGGAATCGGAAGAGTTGAGGAGCGGAGAACGAAATGTCATACAGTGCCACAAGTATAACTTGGCGCGGCTGAGCGCCACTGTGTTCAAAAAATATAATTAATTGTACAGAAAATACCACGAAATTTGGGAAAATGTGTAAGAAAGATTTAATCATTTGCGTATTTGTATAGGATAGTATATTGATATTTCGCATCCTATTACTCTTTTTCCGTTTTTCCGTTTTAGTTCCTCAAATCGCCACCGCCAACTTATACTTGTGGCACTGTACATCGTTTTCCAATCAATTTCCAATCAAAGCACAGATTATATACAAGTCCAAGCTTCTGACTAGGAACATTTCTACCCGTGCGACTGACATAAGGTTGGCGGGGACGCAGCCTCGCTCGTTTGCACAGACAATAAATAAGGGTCCCTACTCACAACATCCCTCCACCTTTAGTTTATAGCATGTTAGAAGAACAATGCTAAGAAATTAACATATACCATATACAAACTTATAACTAGAAAAACTTCCTATAATCTATCTGTTTTCGTGTTCGTCTTGGCGTTGCCGTGCTCTCTGCGCTAGGGGCAGGCTGTGGTTGGCCTCGGGGCTCATGTACCTCTCCACCGGTCGGTGTGCCATGCATGATCGTCTGGTGGTGCTGAAGCTCCTGGAGACACAGGATCTGGAGTATGCACTAGCGAGTCTGTTCCTGTGGAGATACTATCTCTTGGGTGCACCACATAGGCTGGCTTAAATTGCGCCTCCGCAATGGAAGATTCTTCTGACCATTTCTCCCCTTTATATTTCAACAGCTGGTTGACATGTTTTCTCACAATAACATCAGAGTCACATATACGTACTTCATACATAGAGTTTCCAATCTTTTTTATAACAATTCCTTTAGACCACGTGTATTTTTGTAAGTAGGGTATTTTCACTAACACTATTTCATTGTTATCAAAGTTCACTCTGCGCTTCCCACCATAATACCTAGTTTGCAAGGACTGTTTACCCTTCACAAGTGCATCGAGTGTAGCATTCGATGAGAGAGGTTTTATAACATTGATTAAATCTAATCTATTCCTTAATTTGTCACCAAATAAAATTTCTGCTGGGTATTTATTTGTTGTAGTATGAGTAGAGTTACGATAACAAAACAAAAACTCATTTAACTTGCATTTTAAATCTTTTTGGTTATTACCCGATGCAATAATTGCTTTAATTGCTTTTTTAACTATTTTCACACTGCTTTCAGCTTGACCGTTGCTCATCGGGTGATATGTTGGAGAAGTGATGTGTATGATGCTGTTCTTATGACAAAAATGCTTAAACTCTTCAGACACAAAAGAGGTTCCATTGTCAGTACAGATAGTATGAAATAAACCAAATCTTGACATAACTTCACACAACTTTTCAATCACAACCTGGGTCCCATATCCTGTAGGTAGACACATCAAAACATTCTATCCATTTAGAATAGGCATCAACAATGATTAGATACATTCTATTATTTATTGGTCCCAAAAAATCTAAATGTACTCTATAACATGGTTGAGGTGGATAAGCATAAAACATAAACCCCCTTACTTATGAAAGATGTTTAAAGTTGAACACTGGTTGAACAACGTCCTGTCTCTGTTTGTCACTATCCACAAATAGAGAGTTTTACCTAAAAATAAAACTTACCTATTATTTCTCCTAGTATATCCGGAATCCATCTTGAGTAGAAGCACCCATCTTTACTCGCGTTTTGCGCCCTAGCAACTTCCTTTCGGCTCATGACCCTGCCTCGGCTGTGTTCGTTTCGGGTTTTGTCGGAGTGAGGCAGGCTATATAATCGCTTGGTCGAGCGGTTGTTCCTCATTATACTCATGATGTACCAGGTAGGGATTACCTGGATTCCGGATATACTAGGAGAAATAATAGGTAAGTTTTATTTTTAGGTAAAACTCTCTATTATTGATCCGTTTGTATATCCGGAATCCATCTTGAGTGATGTGTTTGTTATCTCCTGGTAATCCATTTGTAAAATTGATGATGCTATAATGTGTTTAGCTAGATCTAATAGTAGATAGGTACTTACCGAAATGTGTTAAATCATTCAGATTGTCCAAAAATGTATGTAACATACCTATAGGTAGGTAAGCCTGGGGGCACCAAAAGGTAAAATAAAAGTTTTTAGACATGAAAATAAAAGTTTAACTTTTGATAGAATTAACAAAACTTATAGCTTATGTATTGTCACGTTAATTTGTTTCGTGAATTTATTTCTTAGATATTCTCAATTGGAAAACATTCAATCCATTTCAGATATGCAACAGCAGAACGTACGGAGCCAGGTGTAGCGTTTACATTGGTATCCATATGGTAGATAAGGATGGACGTAATAAATAGTTCTTGGGACTTACATCTCTCACGACGATCACCTGATATTCCCAGCAGTCTCCTAATGTAGGTACTACACGCAGTCCAGATTCCGGTTGTTGAGCCTCCAAACAGAGTTTCTATAGTTTGCATTGTCCGTCTTAGAACTAAATTTTTGGCCACAATACTATGGAATCACCTTCATCTATAAAACATTCAGGGTTAAGAATAAGATCATGTACATTATACTGTAGACACAATATACTTGTTAGAATCATGACATTGCAGTAAAACCAGTGTACCAAAAACCAAAGAAGATGTAGGTAGGTACCTACGTAATTTAAAAAAGGATTTAACTATAAGCGAATGTCGAAATCCATAAAAGTAACTGTTAATAGTTGAATATGTTTACAGTTAAGTAGTATATTAGTTTATAAGATAAGCAGGCGACTGTACACGGCGTCCTGAAGTCTTTGATTAACAAGCCTGAAGTGAACAAAGTAGAATAAAGGTAGAATAATAGCTTTTCGGCTTGAAACTGGATATGTATTTGACATTATTATGTTGGAGAAGCAGTGGTAGATTAATATTCAGCAACTGTAGCAACATTTTTGAGCAACCTTTTGTTTGAAGACTGCAATTAGATTCAAAATTATGTCATTTAAATAAAAAAGGTTAGAATAGGTACAGATCTGACTTTGAAGTATTAGTTAGCATACATTAGATAATAATATGAATTAGTTGCTTTATAGATACAGACTTTCAGCTTCTTTTCGTTAAGTAAGTTGGCTAGAAAACGAGCTACTTACTTGAACTGGATCTTTATGGTTTACAGAATTTGAAACGCACCATTTAGTCCATTTCCGGCATGCAAATAGGTAAGTACATAGGTACCTATAACTCTTAAACTGAAAATTTTCATCAGAAATCAGCCATTCCTGCAGGTGTGGGTATGTCCTAGATCTGCTGTGAGTATTTCGCTGATAGAGTGTCCACCAGCACTTGTGGAAGGTTCGGGATATGGTAGATTGGTTGCAAAGGAACAGGAGTAGAATCACCTAGCTCTTAAGACGATTCAAAGTGGTACACAAAGTGATCTTATTGAATAAATGAATTTGAATTTTGAGATATGAGTATGGATTCGATAATGCACGTCATTCTAGGTCTGCTTTCAAAAACATTTTGTTCCACTTCAGAGCTATCAGTTAGTATCACAATCCTGTGCTGTATTCAGGTAAGAAAGATAATACTTACAAGGATAATACTTTAGGGGTCAGATTCGGTGGAGGACATGTCCAGGCTATGTTAAAATTCCACTGCAGGGAGGAAGCGTTGTGGTTAATTGCCTGTAGGTCCATGGACATATACCTATTTCATACGTGGATTGTTTTCGGTGCAAATAGGTCCACTTCAAGGCTTGTCCCAGCACTAGAAGATGTGATGTGTCGCTTGACTCGTCATGTCAGGTGAAAGAACGAAAGAAACTCCTTACTGCATTCAAAGAGGACAGAGCACACCTACAAAATACGCGTGTATAGGTACTGAAAACAAAATGGCCGATGATCTTAATGTAGTATGTGTGTGTGAAAGCACTGTATTTCACTGTACACAGCATCAAACACGATATGGTGACTCGGCACGCTATGTGACGTTCATGTTGTATAGGAAAGTAGAAGTGAGTTGAAGCGCTCTTAGAAGTACCGGGCTGTCAGGCAAATGAGAATGATATCCATAAGTGTAACCATTTGTATTGATAAGTAGGTAGGTACACAGCTCTTTTGAATTGGTGCCGCCCTCTTTGTTGATGTAGGCTACGACCGACTGTTGGATTACCCGTCTGGAACAGTAGAAAAGTAGGTAGACCATAACTCGAAATGTCTTTGTATAATGATGCCTCATACCCATCATAGAGCTCCTTTAGGTTGACAAGCCGTGGTGGATGTGTTTGCACTGGTTGGGCTTCCCATCCTATGTCCGACGCTTACGTGGTCAAGACATGCGATATTTGGCTCGAATGAATCGGTAATGTCGCCTATCGCGTCTAGCCACTATTTCATGTCCCGTATAACTTCGTTGGGTAATGGAAATGTCCCGAACGAATGTTTCTTGGGAAGATGTCGATTGACTTGCAAAGTTCGACAGTGTAGCTGCCTTTGAGGTGTTACGAAAATGGCAGAAGTTGAGTCTTACCAGAAGGATCTGTCTGAGACTGTCTGAGGTACCAACGCCCTTGAGTCGCCTTGTCATTTTGGTGCCGGAGTTGACTGTTGTTTCCACTGTAGTGAAATGATTCGTTCCAGTGGTGCTTTCAGGTGTGCGTAGATACTTTTTTTTTTTGTTGGTTTCTGCTATAATATCCATATTTTGCTGTGGATGGACATGCTTCTGGAATTTGAGAAGTTATGAGTTCCCCCCCCCCCCCCTCCTATGTTTGTCAGACATGCCGAGAGACCAGTCCCGTCGAACAAATCCTTCCAATGGGGGGATAGCTTGGATGGCCTCACTATGAAATGAATCAGAAATGGTTTGAAGCAACGCATCCCTACTAAGCTATATAAAATACTCCAATTATCGTAGAATATCACTCGTCACTGTTGCGTGTCAATGAAACGGCTTTGAACTCACTCATAAAGCAAGACAGGGGTTTAGGAGAGACCCGTCGATTAAATATTTCAAATTAGATCGCACGTTTTTGCAATAGCATGTCTTTGTAATAATGTAAAGAAAAAGCAGTAAATGAGCGTTCCACTAAACTTAATCTAGAATCTTCATTACTCAAAGGTTCAAATCGGCAAGGTTCATCATTTTTCGAATTCTATAAAACCGGGGGTAGTCGCAAATTTCTTGTTTCGTAAGAACAAACTAGGTATGAAATGTACCTCAATGTGTTTCATGCTTTGAAAGTGTTATAAAACGGAAAAAATTGACTGTTTGAGGGTAGTTAACGATTCGGACAATTGAAAATGAAATGAACTGAAATAAAATTCTAATTTCTCGTTAGGTTAATAATTGATCGAGCGAGCGAACCGGGCTGAGATCTTTTGTGACAACTTGGGCGATTTGGCGTTGTATGTTTTATGAAATACTTATGCTCGTATAACTATCGAACCAATTATTGTTATTAAACTTATAACCGTCGTTTAATTTGGTAGGTAGGTCAATAGATTGTGCTATGAAAGTTACCTACTAGTTAGCGTATGAGCGTACTCGATTTACGAGATAGGTAGGTGTAAAGATATTGTTAAAAGTAAAAATATACTGAGCGAGGTGTCATAATGAAGTAGGTACTTACAGTGTTTCTGAGAAAAGTACCTACGACGATAAAAGTAAAAATATGAAACATCTGTAACCTGAGCTCTCATTTGTCAGTTTAGATGTTTTCGTTGTTCAGGTTAGACTGGAAGTTAAATAGTTAAGCTAGATAGCGCTATATGGATAGCGTTAGCGTTGCAACTTGCAATGGTTTGGAAAAGACTATTTGATTGCATGCGAATAGTATTCTTTTCCATGTAGGTAAGCTAGCGCAGTAAACATAATAAAATAGCTACAAACCGGCCGAATTAGCACTTAGACGTATAGTGTAGTCAAAAGCAAGTGAGTAGGTACTTACTTATAAAATATAAGCCATTACCACGGTGCGCGAGATCTCAGTTCGCGGGGCGAACTACTAGTTATTATTGGGTAGACTAAGGTAGTATGATCTCGCCAAGAATGCTGTCAACACAGGTCATTATTGGTGCTACAAAACTCGAAGGATTATTACTTATTTGCGAAATGATCGGTACGACGAATCGGTCCGATGATTGTGCAGCTACCGGTTCTTGAAAGTTATCCTTTGACCATAATAATAATATACCAATAAGTACGATACCTGCAAAGTCAACATGCTGATCCGCTCGTCGCTCGTTCACTTCAATCTTCTATGTTTCTTTGTTCGAACAGGGTTTGAGTCAATTCTCGTGTCGAAGAAAATGACGGTAGTCTTCTTTTCCTCTACCCTTGAACTGTTATCACTATTCACCATGTTTAACACACTTAAAGGAAGTTTTACTTTTACTTATTTTAATTTTAATTATTAAATGAGTCCTATAGAATCAAAGGCGGTAATCTGTCAAATTTGTCAAAAATGACATAATGGTATGGCCGTTTAGGGAATTTAAAATAACGTTTCATTATTTTCTCAATCTGTATCAAAGGTGGCATTCAAGCGTTCAAAATTGACGTCAAAAATCAGCATTAGTTTCAAATACGGCAATCTTTCTTTCAAAATAATTTCAAAACAGACTTAGTAAAACGTTTTTATTGAATTACCAAAATTCAGCCCAAGTACAGATTACCGCCTTTGATTCTATAGGACTCAAATGTTAAATGATTTTTATTTTATAAATAAATGTCGGTAGGTATAAAAAAAGAAATAACCTGACCGACTGCTAGGTCGTGCGCACTGCGCGAAAGACGACGCTATAATGAGGAACAACCGCTCGACCAAGCGATTATATAGCCTGCCTCACTCCGACAAAACCCGAAACGAACACAGCCGAGGCAGGGTCATGAGCCGAAAGGAAGTTGCTAGGGCGCAAAACGCGAGTAAAGATGGGTGCTTCTACTCAAGATGGATTCCGGATATACAAACGGATCAATAATAAAGACAGGACGTTGTTTAACCATTGTTTCACTTTAAACATCTTTCATAAGTAAGGCCCAAACAGCACCGATACATTTATTTTAATGTGATCGGGATGGGTATGGGTGTCATCGAAGGCACGCACAGAACAATAATAATTTACATCACAATCAAAGGTGTGGAATGAGTGAGCGTTCTTGTTTCTACAGGCTTTGGTTTCCGTCCGTTAATAAAACCGGTGACATGTAGAACACGATTATTTGGTAGAAATTAGTAGCTATGTTTCATCTTGTTTTGGTAGAAACAATCTAAAAGCTTGCAACACTATCATCTGCTTCGCAAAATCAAACACAAAATAAAATCACTCTATTCATTTTGCATTCATTGTGTGTTGTGTTTTGGTGTAACATAAACTATGGATAATAATGTGTAATTAGTGTAACATACGAAAACAAATAACGGATAGTAGGAAGTGATTAGTTGCTAGATGTGTTCATAATGTAGCGCGCAGTCAAGTTCCGAAATCCATAATTTCCAAATAATATTATTGATCTACGAGACTGTAAATAATATCTGAAAACTCTTCTAAAATGTCTGTGGTTAAAGGAAAACTAGTTAAAATGGAAGTAATCCAAGTGGGTGAATATGAATTCACCAAACAAGACATTATAGGTCACGGAGCCTTTGCCATGGTATACAAAGGAAGGAAGAGAAGGGTACGTTCATCAAACTCTGAAATGTCATTATTCCTAAAATTAATGTAAAGCGTTGTAACTTGCTTCTCATATTTGCTGAATTTCTTTACGAATTAATGAATTAGCGTTCAAACAAGCATGCGATTTTTTAGGTAGAGGTAGGTACCTACAGCTTTCGTGGGTGGTAGAAAGAACCTGTGAAGTCGTCGTCCTTTCAACACCAATTTTAAAACTGATGACGCAGTGCTTGCATTCAAAATATAAATTTTATTATCTTTCTAAGTCTATCTGCCATTGTTCAGAAATTTTTCCTTTCTATTTATAATGTACCTACCTACCTATGTACTTCTATCAGCTGTTTCAAGTAACCTCCAAACCAATGATAGTTAACTAAATGGGCTGTAAATAATGTATTATTCTGAACATTTTGAACTGTTTTGTTGAAACATATTAGTAGTATGTTCCCCGTCCGTGTGCTGTTGGTGTGGTATTTTTGACAATTAAATGTTATTTTTCCTAGTATCATTCATTGAAATAATGAAAAAGAGCATTGGTTTTCACATCTCAAAAATAGAATCTTATAAAATATTATATTTTGTGAAAGAAAAGACAAGATTCTCTAAGTTGATATAAGAAATCAGAATAGAATAGAAATAAAAATTTAACACACATTCTAAAAAGATACGAAAGAGAGATCAGAGGCATTAATAGAAAAATTAAAAAAACATGGAGTAATAACAGCATCAAAAATCAGTTTTGTCTATTATAATTAGAAAATGAGTGCTCATTTTAAATGAGCTTCATAAACTAATGAGACATAATATTATAACTGAAAAGTAATTGAATGGGTAGATTGTTAATACTTATAACAAAGTTAACCTCATAAAGCAGGATCAAAATCATTGATTATTTTCTGAAACTAAACAAACATGTAAATAAAAAAGCATTTATTCAACAAGATCATGTAGATCACTTTGACATGTCTTAAGAGCCTCCTGTAGGCCCTAACATGTGCAACATCACGAGTTGAGAAACAAGATATATCTCTCTTGATGTTGCGCATGTTAGTATTACTAACTTTCTTTTGAGCGATCCATTGTCTTAAATCTTAATAGGTAATGTTTGATTATTATAAACTGAGTTGGAGCAGTCATCATTCAAATAACCTCTCAGAGAAAAACATGATGCTAGCTAGCTAGATCATGTAGCTTCAAATGTTATATTCTTTAAAATGTAAGTGATTTCAAAGTTAAAGTTATCATAAGATTAAGCTCATAATTGAACATTTTTAATTTAAAAGTATTATTTTTAAATACTTGTTGTCAAGAAGCGATTATGACTATTACACCTAGTATGCTATGCAGTGTAGTAGATTGTTTTAGAGTAGTTAGTTTTACCCAGCATCTATTACATCCTGTCAGTGTACTTATACTATTTATCAATGAAAAACGGTCAACATGTCATGTGTGGGGCTAACTAAGCTGCTGGTTTTCAGCTTTCAATAGGTTGGTATATTGTATGCGATGCAAATAGCAAATGCCTAAATTTTTTCTAAAATCTGAACACAATTAAAATACCAGGCAATAGCCTGAATAGATTAGTCAGATTTTGGTTGCATCCCTGGGAAAGAAACCTACATTTACTAATCCATACCTAAGGCCTAAAAATCTAAAATGTGATTAAATGTAAGTATTAATTTTGTATTTTGGTAGGTACCTAATAATTACCTACTGACAGATAAATACCTAACTAAATCAGTTCTTTTTAAAATATTATCGGGTTAATCGCGTAAGTACTGAAATGGAATGATTCAGACGCTTAAGTCCCGATAATATTTTCAAAATAAGTCTCTAGTGTTGAAAGGCACTTTCTGACCTAAACTTAGAATAATGATAGAACAAATATTTTTTAGATATTAATTTCTGAAAATATGAGATGTCTACTAGGATACAGTTTCGAGCTGAAGATAAGTTTATCATACTGGAGTCTAATGTCCCTTACAAAATAGCTTCCTGTCTTTGACCTCAAAAGTAATAAAAATAAATTTTGTGCCAGCTTTGTGATACAGCTGCCTGTCCTGCGCCGGTTTATATAAATGCAGGTGTCTTTATCTAGGTTACCTGCATCCTGCCATACTACAGACGCTACCCGTTGGCGTAACTACGAGTTATCAAAGAGATTAAACCTCTAGTTCCGAAAATAAATTGGGATCTCCATTATCGCAGTTAGCCTAAAGCGAGCGCAGCAAGCTACTAAAAAATGTTACTTACAAACTACCTACAAATATTTTGTATTGTAGGAGTACCTAATATAATTTTGATCTTCGTCTATAGAATAACCTTTCGTGTCTATGCGTGTAGTGCCTCCGTGAAAACTACGGCTTTTCAATTTCATTTTGTAACATTTCTGAGCAGAAGTAAATACCCGCGGCTTATGGACTAATTAGTTAGTTCCTTTCTTAACTCACACAATGTGAAATGTAGGTTGAATTGTTCTATATTCAGGGAACATGACTTTACGTCACCCAGGTCCAGTCTGTAAGTGGCCATGTTCCGCCGGTGTGGTAGGGTTACAATTACAACGCTTTGTCCGAAGCCCCGAGACAATACCTCTGCGCACAATACGTCACGCACGGTGCGCTGTGCCCAAGGGCATTTGACACGTGCGGCTTCGACGAACACACTGTCAGCGAAGCGCTCCGACGACATGAGAGCTAGCTTCCTTTTGTATCTGTTGCCGCAGAATAAAAAATAGTACTGATGTTACTTATTAGGATCCTTTTAGGATGGGTGCGTCTCATGACATCGTTGTGCGTAGGCGGGTACAAGACAAATGTAGGTAGGTACCTACTTGAAGGACAATTTATACTATTAAAGTTAATTTAACAATAGGATGATTCCGTTACCATGACAGTTTTTTGAGCCGATAAAAACTCCTTATTTGGATTTATTTATTAATTCTTAAATCTTTTCAAAACTATACCTACTTAGATATTATTTTGATCTCAATTTAATTCTCAGGACAAACACTGTTTTAACTCTGTACGTAATATTAGTACACATTTAAGTTATCTTTGGGCACTTAAACTGAATTAATGTTTCTAGGCTAAATTAATTTGAAAACTGACCTACATGAAACTTGTTTTGTATGCGAGACACGTGACATTCTCTCTCTTTGAACCACAGAAAGGCATTAATAAAATTGGAATTTAACCAGAGTTGTCAGAAGTCTTTGTGAAAATCGTAAGTGCCTGTCCACAATGCTGTTCTAGATGCGTTGCTATCGGGCACCATAGCGTAGGGATACTGTTTACCATCGGACACCTATGACCTAAGATAACAATATAGACTGCCAAACCGTGGCAGACGTAGTAAATGAGAAGTGCAGGAGCATGCGCGACGATGACCGTGACCGCGCTACTAGACACTGCAATATGAATAGAATACGCGGTTGACAGATTCATAAGTAGGTAGGTATCTATTAACACGCTTTGTTCTATCGATGTAGATAGTTATATCATATTGATCACTATTGTCTCATAAGTTACATGCCCGAAAGATGATCAGTGAAACTACTGCAAACCTTCAAAAAATTACATCACGTATCATATTAACCTACCCTGTTATTTATCTAAGATAGTGTGATCATACACATGGATCGTGATGAAATCAGGTCAAGCTTTAATGCAGCACGAAACAGACCTACGGAATGTAGGGCGGGCTAATGTTAGATCGGCGCCGGCGCACCACCTAGCCCTTCTGGATAAAAGCAAATCAACCAAAATGCGCAGCAGTCTACTAATGTATAAGCATCCTGGCTTTTACAAAGGCACAAAAAAGCTACTACCAGACTTTTTGCTGTACTAACATACATAATTCCAAGTTTTATTCTTGAGTCCTGCACAACAATTTATATGCATCGAAAGCAAATCGAAACCTTCCAATGCTAGTTTTTTTTATTTACACTGAAAATTGAATTATTAAATAATAATATTAAAAAACTTATAAACATAAAAAAGACACTTCTCATAGACAGAATGATGATCGCATTTCATGTTGTATTCAGTATGGAAGGGGATGGCAAGGCAACTCTCCATCGGTCACAATAAGTGACCTATTGCCACTATTGCCAGTCTAGATTGTTTTGGCCTTAGCCGTTGATTGACGATGTCAGCAAATTGTCGATTACCCTAATTGTTGCGAACGTGAACTCTTGCCTCGACGACGACGTCCTAATACATGCAGCACGTGCACTTGTTGTAGGGTATAGGTATTAAGAATGCAATATGTTAATGAATTTTGTTCGGATCACTATTATTTATTTTATAGTAATTAGTAACATAGGTCGAAATATCAAAATCACGATGATTTGGTTGGTTCGTTAAAGCTTGATTCTTTTTGAATTTACGTCCTAAACTTAATCAAGCACCTGTCTCAACAAAACAAATAGGTATGCTAAACAGACACACTATTGCGTTATCTATCACCAACACAACACCACATGTCTATTGTTTAGTCTTAACTTCTAACGGACCTTACCTAACAGGCCTTATAAAATATGGGTGAATTGTGTTTCGCAATGACTTACTTAATAGGGAACTCCCACAATTTTTTTTTATGATTTTATACGATAGGTTATATCGTCAAATAACCGTCATAAAAATTCCAGCGCCGAAATACTAAAATTTTATAACAAAAATAATTTTTGAAATTTACCAACATTTTCACGCATCTGAAACACGATTATTATTGTTGTCACAGATTACTGTTGTAGTAACAATTTGTGAACTTTGACGTGTGACGTCAAATTGATACTAAGTACAACAGTAATCTGTGACAACAATAAGTTCGAGTATAGGAATTGTGAAAATTAAAAAAAAAACTTATCTATGGATCGTCATATCTGACTCGTCCTTGACTTTTCTTATGAACTCGTGTCGTCACATCCTTTCACATCCTTTTCAAGTATTTTGAAATTCCTACTATTTTTTGCAGTTTTTAAAATTTATTTTCTAATCGAAAATGGTTTAATATTAAAAAATAATTACACACACATACCTCTAAAGCAACAATGTTCATAATAAAATACATTTAACCCGCTTTTGAATCAGACGCATATTGCCTATTGCATCATAAACATTCATAACAAATAGATTATTATCGATACACTCATAGTTCAAGACCTACAATACTGATGTCATTTATATTTTCAGAATCCGTCCCAGTCGGTAGCCGTAAAGGTGGTCACAAAGAAGGGGATACAAAAAGCCTCTGAGATCTTGGTGAAGGAAATCAAGATCCTCAGAGAGCTCACTGCCCTGCATCACACGAACCTCGTCGCTATGCACGACTGCATGGACAGCCCCGCCTATGTCTATGTCGTCATGGAGGTAAGCTTTCAGACGTTATGTTCTTCTCAAAGGTATTCGCGTATAAAATTATAGGGTAGGTACGATCGATTTCTATTAGAACTAGGTAGTTTTTTGATGAATCCAGGGTCTAAACTAAAAAGATTACTAAAAATCATAAAGAATAAAATATGTCTCCCGCACCTTGGGAATACAAAGTCGTCGTGGTCATATTTCACTTATAATTTTGTTTATGAATTCCTTGTGTTGGTAGAGAATTAAATATACTTAAATTATTTTATATGCATGTAACGCATACGTAATTGTACATACAGTTTTCATACCATTGTTTGGCAGCAGCCCATATTTCCAGTCTTCATCTGTTAATTTGGCCCGCTCATGCCTGTCCTTCTGTCACATACACATATCACACAGCTGGCTTCCTATTTTAAGCTTGTTTCTTTATTATTTAATTATTGCAAAAATAACCTTTGCGACCTGAATGCACTAAAAAAACCTGCTTAGAATGTATAATTATTCATGTAATATTTTTATAACAATAGCTCATTTTTAACCCCCAACGAAAAGAGGGGTGTTATAAGTTTGTAGTATGCTGTGTATCTGTGGCTCTGTGTCTGTCTGTGGCATCGAGTATTTTCTTGTATGTGTGGTGTCTTTGTCGAGAGTGTTTTTAGCTATTTTTCATGAAAATCTGTTAAGCCGTTTGAAGATCATCAGCTCTTCTATAGTTTACTAGCTGTCCCCGTGTTTTCGTCAGGGCGATCTAGCTTTGGTCATTTTTAGTCGCGCCTTCTGGTGAGTTTGGAAAACTAAGCATTTTTTCTGGCTTTATCTTTTTGCTCGGCTTATAGGGGTGTTTTCGCAATGTTGAATAACCTATAACCTTCCTCAAAAAATTAGCTATCAATTCCGAAATAATTTTTTAATCCGACTGTTACTTCCAGAGATTAGCGCGTTCAAACAAAAAAACTCTTCCGCTTTATAATATTGGTATATTATTGTCTCAACATCACTATCTGTATAGTTCGTGTTACCTATTATTTTCTAGCAAACATAATCTTTGATTGATGTTTCTCAGTCGACGACTGAAATAACCTTAGTGAATAAGCAAATAGACCAGAATCAACGCATGTAACTCAAAGATAAAGTATCGTTCCTTCCTGATGTAACATAAATCAACATCTGTGGTCGGTATCGCAACGAACTATCGGAAAATATTCCCCTTCATGATTACAGCTTACTAGCCTTAGCCACAGTCGAGCCGTGCCTTGCCTAGGGTTTTATTCTGTGCTAGGGTGTTGCAACCGTAATCGACTACACGTGACTCTACTAAGCTCAACGAAACGATTTGTGCGAATCGAATACTCAAAATATACTGCCACCTCGTGTAAATTTAAATCGATGTGTTTTGAATAGAATATCTAATGGAAAATAGATGCATATTTGCATCTAGTACGGTACAGATGAACAAAAGGCTAAATTAGAAATTTTAAAAAACCGACTTCAATGTTTTACTCTCTTTTTAATTTTTAATGAGTAATTTTCTGCACTCTCGAGGTGCATCTCTGTACATAACTCCAAGGACCCTCGTCAGATCCTCGGGTTACGAAGAATTGAGAACCTCCTCCTTTTTTTTTTGAAGTCGGTTAAATATGATAAAAGACAAGTTACAAAATCGTAATAACAAATAAATAAATATGTTTATCTTCTACACATTGTAAAATAATGTATACGTCGAACTATTTATCGTACCTACTGCGGATTAAGGTCAAGGTCATTGGGTTATGGGCGACAGTGCTGGATTTCCTGGCTACGTCGTAGTAAATGTAGATTGCAGGCACTTATAAAATAAATTGCATTCGACTTTCTACCATAAACCTGATGAAGCGGTACTTTTTTTTGTACACAAAGCAGTATAAATGTCTGTCGGTAACAAAATTTTAAAGCAATGCAGTCCAAATACAACGAACAAGTAGGCTCTCTGTAGATTGGATTTTTGTAATCATGATTATTCAGGCGCTTCTCGCGCAGTCATTATTGTTGTTCAATTGATAAGGACATCGAACTTGTAATTGTAAAGTAAAGTAACAGATTAGTACCTACCTACGAACTCTTTTGTTGCACGCTGAAGACATTTTATAGGTTTTCATCGAAATGACGCAGTTTGCTACTGTCTGCGACATTCTATTTGTGGCGGTGTCCGACTAATACATATTACCTTTTGTGGCAATGATAAAGATCAATAAATGGTAAACAAAGTGCCGGAGTATTGTGTGTTAATATCACAAACTGATAGGTCAATAAGGTGATTAAGTAAATGCTTCCCCTGATTAATAACCCAGGAACGAATTTAAATTTACAGTAAAATTGTAAAGATCAGCAAACATTATTTTACATTTTCAGGAATTAAGTAGGTATACCTATTATTTTACACTTCTGAAATACAAAAATAGTTATATTATTTGAGGTTAGATTGGGCATCCGCATCGCCTTCCGCGTGGCCATTCAGCGAGTGTGGATTTAAAGCAAGGTCAGTCACCACGCATCAGATAAATAGACACTACACGCACCCGAGGCGTGCTTTATTTCGTCATTCCTTTTGTATAGCAAATTACCTAAATCTTAAATGGTTCAATAGTCTTCAATGCTCGACCCAACCGTTGACAAGACATTCGTAGGCATTAATAATGCGCATTTAGTATTTATAGGTCAAGGTGATAGCGCTAAAGATTATGAATGATAAGAACCAGACGATCGATGTACTAAACTGTTATCACATTTGAACAACTTCGAACAGAACGCCGCCGCCGCCGCCGCCCGCCCGGTGAGGTAGGGGCGGGATCGCACGGACGTGCCCTACTAACCTCTATTATCATTATTTAGCCCGAATCTCGCTATAAATTATTATCAGTCTGCGGGCCATTAATTACTGTTTATGCAAAGATAATATGTTGGTGATTAATTAACATACTTGATCAAGTAAAGGGCAATGGTCGCATTGGTTTAATTAATGATTACATAGCTTCAAGGCCACTGTATGTAACCAATCCTGTAAAGCAGGATGATGTTAAATGTAGAGATAGTCTCTGTCATGGATAGCTCATGTTTCATGAACTTATCTAAATATATTTAGAAATATTTTCAAACGGGCTGAAAAGGAGAAGAAATGCCAAAAACTGAAAGGCTTATAAAATAATTTTAATTATTAGAGAAGGCTTGGTTAGTTGGGTAATTAATTACCCATTCACCTAGCTTTTGAGACCGAACGTTAAGACTTAATCCCTTGGTTGTATAATGTATGAAGGCGACATAGTGTCTGTACTGTGCAGTAATACTACACGTGTCACCGAGTTACGTGGCCGCCTCGTGGGGTCGTGGAACAATGATAAACAGATACAATATTGCGCAGAATTAAATAATCCGACGCCAGAACCAAAACTGTACCTACGATATATGTTTTACACGTTTCTCTCGCGTAAAGACGCAAATTAATGTAGTACAGCGTATAAACATGAAAAATATGCATATTCTCCAAGGGTAGAGGAGTCTGTGGAAGCAACAGGTCACCCACATTCGCAGAATTACGCGAAAATGTACTTGCCACACGAATTAATACCGTATTCACTATCTTTATAGAGCTGCTTTATGTTCTGTTTCTGTTTGAAAAACTAAAACAACAATGCCCTCATCTTGATCAGCCAAACCCAAGTTCATTGGCACGGTTTCCTCTGGTCGTGCGATCTACGTAGGTAGATGGCCGCTATAGCTGCCATGGACCATGACATGACTCCACTTATTGGCAACATTTTGGTAAGTACGTTTTTTACGATTAGGTATTTTTGTTTTTATTTAAATTGTGAAATCATTGGTTTCGATTCCGTCACACACAACTTTCTGGTATTGTGTTGTGTTTGTTTACAAACAAACCCGTTAAACAGCGGGATTAAGATAAAACAATGCAAAAGTGAAATCTAAATTGATCGACGCGTTTAACTGCCTGCTCGTCTACTCTGCGTGAGTACTGCTATAAGTATTGCTTTGCCTCATTACTATAACCATATATTTATTTATTTTTATTCCCACCACAAGTATTCCTGTATAAAAATATGACAACGCGCTATTTCTGATAGACTGCGAGAGCTCCACTCTTTCACCAGAATCATACCGATAAAAGAAATAATCGCATTCCTATTCTGTGATTACCATTTGAATTTTGTTTCTAGTATGGTAGCTAAACAGCAAACTATGCAAAAAATATGTAGACCCGGAAGAACAATCATCGCTTTTGCGTCGCCGCTGAGTTCTATGTTCGCATGCGATTGTGGTTCAGTAACAGAGCTGGTACTGTTTGTTATAAAATTTTAAATTATTTTACACTCACACGTGTTGGTTAATAGGTGAAGGTTAATGTTAAACTACCAAAACTTTTTGTTTCCACCTAATGTACATTACTTTTTAGCATTGTTTACTTAAAGATCAACAGTAACTATTCTTGCATTTTATCGATCGAGCGAGCGAAGCGAGCGAAGATCTTAGTGGTAAGTTGGGCGATTTTGCTTTGTATGTTTGTATGTTTGTATGTTTGTATGTTTGTATATTTGTATGTTTGTATGTTTCACGAATTGTTGTTCGAGCATAACTGTCGAACCGTTCATCCAATCTGCATGAAACTTGGTAAGTCAATAGGTTGTGGTAAGGAAATTTACGGTGGAGCATATGAGCTTAATCGATGAAGGGGTTGTGAAGATATTGGGTTCCCAAGGGGGTAAAAACTTATGAAAGTTACACAAATATATTGAGTGGGGTGTCATACGAAAGGGCTTATTTTGTACATTCCAAAATGGTTTTTATTTTTAATCTAGGATGTATAGTTTTTGAAATACGACCAAAGACCAAAAACTACGAAACCAGAGCTGCAAGAGCTCCCGTTTCATAGAGTTTCGATGTCTTCGTAGCTCATTGACTGGTTGGTCTTAAAAAGAGAGTGGCATCGTTGCGGTTTGGTTTGCAATGATTTTAGATGCTACTTGATTTATTTTCATGATAAAAAAAATTTTGATAAAAAATGAAAATAATAGGGGTAAAAAAAGTTAAGTAAACAAATATATTGAGTGCGGTGTCAAATGAAAGGTCTTTATTTGTACATTCTAAAATAGTTATTATTTTTATTCTAGGACGTATACTTTTAAAAATACGACGAGAATTCATAAATTTGAAATAGGTAAATGAAAAATTAGACACGACATTATGTATTGCATGCATGCTAGTATTTTTTACCATGAAGAGCTAGCGCAATAGGCATACCCGACAGTAGTAGCACTTGAAATTATAGGGGTAGTCAGAAGAAAGTCCAAATGTTGGCCATCTACGGTGCGCGAGATCTCAGTTCGGGGCGAACTACTAGTAAATATTTTGTTCAACGCTGCATAACCTCAAATTACAGTTGAGACGGTAGACAACCTAAAGTAAGTGTACGTGCAATGTGCAATATGTGCATGCATCCACAGGCTGTAAAATTATAATTATGTCTCTATTGCAAAAGGACTTGATTGGCACACGTTTAGAATTAACAACGTCAACTGTAAGGTCATATTCGTATCAGTTGCATTGGCTGCATGTGTATTATTCATACCGGATTTAATAAATATAAGTATAAATAATTATATAATATTATAGTTGCGCACATTATATAGAACATTAGGTACTTTCTCGTTTAATTACTTGTACATTACGTAATGTTATTACTAAGTGCATACAAAATACAAACGTTTCACGCTCTCGAAGAAAGTATCGAACGGACAACAAGCAATATCAGAAAAGAAACGTTTTTTATCATTGTAAGCTAATGTATAATTAATTAATTACATAATATCTTATCTCTACATATACAAGGTTGCTTTGGAACTTTGTTCAGACGGACACAACACAATTTAGTAAACGTGTACTCAGTTCACTCAACTGTATATAATACTAGTAGTTCGCCCCGAACTGTGATCTCGCACACCGTAGATATTACATTCGGACTTTCTTCTGACTACCCCTATACTTTTAAGTGCCACTACTGCCGTGTATGTCTATTGCGCTAGATCGTCATGGTAAAAAATACTGACATGCACGCAATACATCATGATGTCGTGTAGTCGTATCTAATTTTTATTTTTACTTTTATGATTGTTCGTGTATAAAGTATACATCCTAGAATAAAAATAATAACGCTCATATGCTTCACCGTAAATTTTCATTGCACAACCGAACGGTTCGACAGTTATGCGAGAGCAAGAATTCGTGAAACATACAAACATACAAAGCAAAATCGCCCAACTTGTCACTAAGATCTTGGCTCGCTTTGCGCGCTCGGTCGATTATATTGCTTTATGTATGATTGGCAATGCAACCGTTTATTTGATAAATCTTAATAAGACCTCATAAAGCAAAGTACTTAGTACGTCGTGCACCCTATCTATTTGTTATACAACATTGCACTTTAAAACAAAAACCAACTTGAGGAGAAAACATCTTCCACAATTTCTAACGCCCGGCAGTAGATAAGGCAGAGCTAGCTATCCGTCTTTTTTGCTGAAAACACTCTAGCCATGTGAGTGTACCGGTAAGGCAACGGTCATTTCTTCTAGCAAGTATAGCATACTCGTATGTCCGTAACCTAGTTCGATATCATGTACCGTAAAATGTTAAAATGATTGCGGCTGGATATTTATGTTGCATCGGAGGATTATGTATTGCTCTATTAGTTTACCTACACTATCCATAGATTAGACGGTTGCATACACGCGCCAATGATGCCATGTGCAGAAGCTATTATTATCGTCTATCGCCGGTGTAAGACAAATCGGCGTGCATGATTGCGTCAGTTGGTTTCTCCCGCTGCTACGACGTCAAAGATTGCCACCCCGAGTTTACTGGAAAGTGTTGTAACGGAAACTGGCGACTTTCTATCCATTCGTTAATGTGCTTGTTAGTAAGAAATGAGTATTTTGCCCTCTCTTTTAGCTTTTATTGATGTACTTGTTTACAGTAACATTTTTAACAATATATTACTATATTCCATTTCAGTATTTTGTATTTTTAGTTATTTCAGATAAGCTAGCCTTACGCTTATCATTCTCGCAGAGATTTCTGAATATTTATTTAGCTTGGATTCAATGCGTCTACCTACGTGGTTTTAGCTTGACCGCTTGTTATAATCTACGCGTTCGTTGTCTGCGTCACCTAGTTGTTTCTTTGTTGTTTTTTTTCTTAATAACAACAATGCTTTTCTTTGTTTATGTCCTTAAATCGTTTTGTTTTACATGGAATTTTCTACTATATTTTGATTTTTGCAGATCGAAAATATTTTTAAGTCATTGATAACGAATTATCTTATAAAAGTTAGTATTTGAAAATTCCTGAATACGTGCCGACTGAATGTGGAGCGAGGGCACTGCATTTGAGTCATATCGCTATGTTGTTGATCAAAAATCAGACGATGGAGGTGTATGAACGTTCGTTGTACAGTAGGTTAGATACAGTGTTATAAATAGGTGTAACGCCCGACGCTCCACGATATTTGCTTTAGCAGAGGCTGAAGACCTTATTAAACTGAGACAGAAGTATATGATCAAAATAAAATTACTCGTTTGTCTCGTTTCCGCACACATTTCACGAAGTACAATTTGAACATTGCTACACTACCTCGGCCCGAGAAGTTGTCTTATCGCAAGTGACTGATCTTCGGTTAGGTTAACTAACGGAACAAAAGAACAGTACGAGTTGCTGGCACAGATGAAAATGTTAGATGCCAGTCAGACTGTAAGCAAGCATGCAATAATCCGCACTTATATATATAACCTCTTGCACTTTGTATCTTCGACCAATATAGAAGGCCCAAGTGACCCAACCGTCTCACGATGTCGGTCTATTATTTTTTCCCTCTAAAAGTCTAAACAATATCTTTCGCTGTGTTCATTTTGGATGTTTTTATTTTTAAACAAGGTTTAATTTGTGATTGGTCGTAAAGATCACGAAATATTTGATCGCGTTGTCAAAATCGAATCTATTTTGGCTGTTTGTGTTATTGTCAAGAAAAAGAAGTCAAGGAGAGATTTATGTGCGAAAGCAAAACATTGAATGAGTGGAAGGCAGTAAACAAAAAAGTATAAGAACGTAATACTTTTATCTCGGTTAACATGTTCAAATTCCTAATATGATATTTGTAATGGTGATAATTTTACCTTAACAACTAGGTACGTCAACAACAGTGCTTACCCGTGGTCCACCTAATTTGTCCACCAGGTGGACCACGGGCAAAAATTTTTACCCGTGGTCCACCAGTAACATGTTTTTCTTTGAATTAGTTAAAACTTAGAAGTGATGTGTACCAAAAAAAAAACTTCATGTTATTTTTGTAAACATTTATTTTTATATATAACTAGCTTATTTAACAATGAAAAGGTACAAAACTGAATAAATATACTTTATTCTATGTATTATTTTAATACAGAAATAATAGAAAGTAGGTACCCACTTATGTAGTAGCTTAGTTTATTCACACTAATTCACAGTAGTCTAATCTCGTAGTCGTGATACTTACCTACTAATTTATTTGATCATACCAAAATTAAACTAAGCGATTGTAGCCAAAAAAAATTAACGGCCTGCCTGTCATAATTATCTATGTGTTATATTGTTTAGTTAGACAATTTGTATTTTACTTTCAACACTTTGGTGAGTAATTTCCGTGTGTTATTATAATTTGTATTTTATAAATAAATAAGTTATTGTTTCATTCAGATCGAAATCGTTCACTCTATAACCACTCTACAAATACAAAACGCTAGCAAAATACATAAGTACTTATTAAATAATATCTCTACACAGGAGATTTATTATCCTGCAGTGGGACTTCTTCTGGCGCTGACCCGTTTGTGTGAGGAGTGCGATCGTTAGCTGGTCTTGGAGATGAACTGAATTTATTTTTAATCGAACTCCAGTTCTTTTTTATTGTTATACCAGCCACAATTAGCACCATCCCGGCGACTACTAATCCGATCACACTTTTGTCTACACCACCGGTGTTTGTGCTAGATGTTGTAGCCCCAACAGACACATCATGTGTTTCTTTATGCTCATCTTCAGCCGCTTTAGGGGCTTCTATTAAAGTGCTTAGAGGTGAAATACCCGTAGATTCAGCTTTACTTACGGCGTTTCTGATAGAAAACTCACTCGGGTCTGCTGTATTTTCCTTTGGATTGGCCGGTGATCCAGTTGCGGAGTCTTCAGGGGCTTCTTCTTTTTCTACGGCAGCATCTAAATCTGTGTTAGTGTTTTCGAATATAGATGGATCAACGTTGTCATTATTAACTGTAGACATTAATGCAATGGTTCCCGGCAATATTACACTCATCAGATCATCTTCATTTGTTATTGCCGGTGCATCTGGGCAATCAAAAGATTGAGCGTTGCAGGATTCAGTGCATATATACTCCAAATTCCCCTTCAATGCACTACACAGGTCTTCCAATAAATCCGTTGTAGCGGTAGGTAGTGTAAGTTTGCGAAGAGCAGTGAAACTAGTAAATGCGTCTCGGGTCAGTGGCTGAAAAATTAAAATGCGTTATGAAACTTTAGAGGGGGTAACATGAGGTTTGAGAGTTTTATGGGGAACAAAATGTTAAGCAGCGCTGGGCGCGGTCAGTTTTGGGATGGGTGACCACCACCTCTATTTGCACTCATGGAAATTTTTAGACAATTTTTATTTTGAATGATAAATGATTGATAGCTTAATATTCTTAAATTAATCTTATTCTTAATTCTTGAGGAAGGATATAGGCTACTTTTCATCTTCATCACCATGTACCGTCACTACGCGGGTAACGCCGCGAGGGAGCAGCTATTATATTATAAACATTAATTTCAAATTGTTTATGCTGGGTGTCCAATGAATTCAATAGTAAAACTTTACATACCGTTCTCATATCGTTGCCTCCCAAATCTAGTTCTTCTAATTTAGTAAGTCCGAAACTGTTCTTCAAATCTTTTGGAAACTCAATCAATCTGTTGTTGCTCAGTTTTAAAATTGTGAGTTCGGGTAATTCGCTGATTGACTGTAAAGAAAAGAAAAACAATTGTTATAGGTAAGTAATGTAGAATGTTATAGAATGAAAGTTATGTCATCACTGGTTTCAATTAGCTATTTCTCTCGCGTGGTACAGAAACCAACATTATCATCTCATTTTTTAAATAAAAGCAATATTCTTGGGAGATCGTCGTCGCAGATAAAAAGTACTGGTATGGTCGTACAGGGCACGTGCTTTATTCCAAGTTTCATTCGAATCCGTTTAGCATTTTTGTAAATATTTTTTTTACGCATAACAGAAATCCAAACTTTTACACTTAAAATATCACTTTAATTTTCGTGGCTCAGTCCAATTTATAACGAAGGGGGAAAAATGATAATTTTACTTACTCCAGATTCTAAGTCCATGATTGAGTTATCGTTAGCATTTAAAACTTTTAAGTTCTTCAGTGTTGATATTTCTTTCGGGATTTCTGTCAACTTATTGTTTTGAATATTTAAAGTGATGGTTCTGATGTCAATTGGCGATGGAAATTCTGTTAAATCATATCCTGAACAATCGACAACGAATTCTCCGGAATCTCCTTCCACATGACATAGACATGGCTTCGGGCATGAAGTATCCTCTGCTTCTAAAGGAGTTTTCTCATTATCCGCTGTTATAGAAGGCTGTACGTCTTCAAGTTGTACACTGGCTTGTGTTGTGGTGATGTCATATGGTTCATCTATGGTGCCTTGTCCGCTCCCATCGATCGCTCCGTCGTCTTCAGAATGAATATCTGGTGGAAACTGGTTGTCATTTTCAACAGGAATATCATCATCGCTCTGAGCTGCAGCACACCTAAAAATAACATGTGACTTTGTAGATGGTATCTATCGGTAGGTACCGTTTTATCATTGCAAGGTGACGCAAAATTTGTACCTATAAATAATAAGTTGGTAAGATAAAATTGGTGAGAAATTAAAGCGAGTAAATACCCGCTAAGGGCGTAACTTGGCCTTTTATTTTATTTTAAAAACATTAAAATATAGTGGTAGGGTTTTGAAGATAGGAATGAAAATGTAACTAGCCTAGAGTAGAATTCGATTTTCATAGAGGTAAGTACTTTATCTAACTCAAAAGTAACAACTCTCGCTTGGGCTACTTGACAATGAAAAATTTCTTAATATAATATAATATGTCCTATTTTCTAAATCTTGTCCTGCCCTTTACATAACACGATAAGGGCTAATTATCGCTTCGTGTAATCAATCCAATGATATTAATAGAAAAATATGATTACTTACGCTACGACTGCCAATATAAGCAAGCAGAGATGTTTCGGCACCATGGTCACTCCCAGATATTGCAAGTTGTGCCAACAAAATTTAGAAGTTGTTACCTGCCGTCGCACACGCACTAACGTAGAGTAGAGCACATAACTCACTGACACTTATAACTATTATCACTCAATGATAAGATTACTAGCGGCATGCTAGAGCTTATCGCGAATCGAGTCCGATAACGAAACGCTGCATAAACGAGAAAATATTGGTCAAACTGTTTTTCCTAATATCTATTGTCCTATTTTTGCAATGACGATGGGTGACTAAGGAAGATATAATACAGAAATGATTATTGTATAGATACCTTCTTCCGTTCACATTCTACCAACACATAGTTTTTTTTACAGTCCGGAACCTTCGATTCCGGAACTTACGATAGAAAGGGATCTGTGATTAATAAATATTGTTTTGACATTTACTGGAATTCAACCGGAAATTTATATTTGATTCACACTCTTACTGAAGTTAATATTGGGTTTTTAGAGCAGTGAAAGACATAAGTTTATGTTTAAAGGAATATTTATTAGAACTCCTTTAGGAAGGTGTGTTCTAATATACTACTCTCTACAGACTGCAATACAATCAAAAGCTAAAGAACAATCCATAAGGCCATAAGGTTCATATCTGCATACGTTTCTTTATGAATGAATAAGGGCTTCTTATTTCAGTGAGGTATACATTTTTGTTATTCCAACACGCCCCCTCAAAAATGAATCCGATTACTTAAAAATCAAAAATTATGTACAAACATAATTATTACACACCTTCCTTTTATCTGGGGTACAAATAAATGGTCCACCATTCAGTGCACAGGATTAGGGAAACCCAGAAAAACCTAATCAGACCAACTCATACTTATCTTTATGTTTATGCCTTAAGATTATTCAATTAAATGTATTTCTTTAACTTTTACATAGTTAATTTAACTACATCAACCCGAGCCTTTCCCGCATCTCGGTAAAACGCACAACCGGTAACGGTTTAGTCAAAATGTCAGCCAACTGATTACCTGTGGAAACATAAATCATTTTAATGCAATTTTTCTCTACCTGTTCCCTAGAGAAATGATATTTTATGTCAATATGTTTCGATCTTTTGTGACTTGTAGGATTATTTGCAATGCTTATACACCCATTATTATCCTCATAAATGGGAATTGCATTTGGTATTTCAATGTTTAAGCTGTTCAATAACGATTTTAACCATAAAGCTTCTCTAACTGCTTCAAACAAAGCCATGTACTCAGCTTCTGTTGAAGAAACCGCCACAGTCAGTTGCCTCTTTGTGTTCCAACAAATTGTGCTTTGTTTAAATAGTTTAAACAAATAACCCGTAGTACTTTTCTTGTCTAACTCGTCACCTCCCCAGTCAGAATCAACAAAGCCACATAATATGTCATCATTGTTACAGTTACTTCTAACGTTAGTTAACTTTAAATCAATTGACCCTTTCAGGTAACGTAAGACCCTTTTTAAGTATGACCAAAGTGTATGATTGCCTTTGTTAGCAAATCTACTCAGGATGTTTATACTAAAGCTCAAATCGGGACGAGTGCATACCATTTAATACATCAAGCAACCAATGAGATTTTTACAAGGGGCCTTTGTTGTATCGCTTTTGTTCAATGCGTCAAAGTCAACTTTATTTTCTAAAGGCGTTTTCATACTTTTACAGTCACTCATTTGGAACTTTTCTAAGACTGTATTTATGTACATTTTCTGGTCTAATGTTACTTTGTTTTAATACCTGTTAACTTTGATACCCAAGAAACAGCTTATTTCTTTCAAATTTACCATTTTAAACTTGTTCATTAAATAGTTTTTGAAACTGTTCATGGTACTCATATTAGCAGTCGCAATGACTAGATCATCGACATAAAGTACAACATAAATGTTTTTAAGAATGTCACCTGTATCTAGAAGGTAAATACATCGATCAGCTGATGAATATTGAAAACCTTTCTCAATCAAAGCTTGTTCAAACATTTGGAACCAACAACGTGCAGACTGTTTTAATCCATACAACGCTTTATTTAATTTGCACACTAGGTTATTTTTATTTGGAATTCCTTCAGGAGATTTCATGTATATCTCTTCCTTTAGTATTCCATTCAAAAATGCAGTTTTTACGTCCATGTGATGGACTAGCAAATTATATTGATTTGCAAAAGCCATAATGAATCTGAAACTAGTGATTCTTGCAACAGGTGCAAACGTTTCATTATAATCAATCAAATATTCCTGGCTAAAACCGCGAGCAACTAAACGCGCTTTATACTTTATAGGTTTTCCAAACTCATCATTTTTATAGTAAACACCCATTTACAATCAATCAGATTTCTGTTTTCAGGTAACGGTACAAGTGTCCATGTTCCATTTTCAGTGAGGGATTTAATTTCCTCATTAATAGCATTTATCCAGTTCATTTTATCATCTCTAGATTCAATTTCATCATATGATCTAGGTATTGTGCACATTAAAGATTTAGCGTACACCAAATAACTCATTGAAATGTCATCCGTTTCATCATATGATACAGTAGGCAAGTTTTTAATCCGATCACTTATGATCTAGGTATTTTGCACATTAAAGATTTAGCATAGGCACACCAAATAACTCATTGAAATGTCATCCGTTTCATCATACAGTAGGCAAGTTTTTAATCCGATCACTTATGATCTAGGTATTTTGCACATTAAAGATTTAGCATACACCAAATAACTCATTGAAATGTCATCCGTTTCGTCATACAGTAGGCAAGTTTTTTAATCCGATCACTCCTTCGATTATTCAAAAAAAAAATAAGTAAGTTCGTATTATTCTCAGTGAGTTCATTTCGAGTCGAAGTCAATTTATTTTGAAATGTAGAGCAGTTTTGTTGCACATCTGTTTCACTCACAGATTTCTTAGGTGGCGAACCTAATAATTCAGGTATTTATACAGTTTGCTTACATATTTTCTTTACAGTGTGATTTTCAGAGTTTTTGTCAATTTCAGACAAAACTCTCCAAGTCATGGTCTACTTGACAAGAAATTAATCTCATCACATATCACATCCCTAGTGTGATTTTCAGAGTTTTTGCCAATTTCAGACAAAACTCTCCCAGACCTTAATTGACAAGAAAATAATCTCATCACATATCACATCCCTTGCTTTAGCAAACTTTTCATCTATCACACACATCCCACACCTTATAACCATTCGGTTCATACCCAATCATTATTCCTTTTAATGATTTTTCATCAAATTTGGTTTTCCTACTTTTATTCACATGATAAACAGTTGAACCAAAAACCTTTAAATACTTTAGTTGTGGCCTTTAATCGTGCCACAATTCAAATGGTGTGGTATTTGTTTTCAGTGCTTTCGTGGGGCTGATATTAATCAAATACGTAGCTGTCAACGCAGCCTCCCCCCAGAACGTTTTGTCTAACTTGGCTCCAGAGACCAGTGTGCGACTTCGTTCTGTTATTGTTCTTATCATTCCTTCTGCCATACCATTTAAGGCAGAAGTATGCGGCACTGTTAAGTGATAGCTAATACCTTTTTTGCACACAAAACTCTTTCATGTCATTTGACAAATATTCACCGCCATTATCAAGGATTTTATATACCACGTAACAGGATAGTTAACTCGACTTTAATGTAAAAGGGATTTTGAACCTTATCACGACTGTGCAACGATCTATTATAATTCAATCTTGGTTATAAGGATTGTCGGTCTTGTTGAGAGGCTTTCTTAGTAGCTTTGTCTCTTTCACACTCCTTGGATTGGTAGTGTGCCCATGTCATTTAAGTTTCAGGATATTTATTAAGGATTAGGAATGTTTAGTTCATAAATTATGGTCACCCTTTAGAAAGAGACACACTGCCCAAGTTTTATCTCTCAAGCGGACCGCGTTTTCTGTCTCAGTGGACCTTCCAGTCACGTTTAGTATACAAATTCCTTGGCCATTATCACAATACAGATTGACTATTTTCGAATCGAAACGAGCTTTACACTTTGCCACATAATCTTGAAACATAGCAAAAACGTCTGATTTATGGGCAACTAAATACGTCACACAGTAGTGCGTGTATTCATCGACAAATATCACAAAGTAGTTTTTGTCGTCAAGTGTTGAAGGAGTGATGGGACCACACACATCTGAATGCACATTGAATAGAGGTCGTTTTATGTTTTTAGGCTTTGTCTTATTAAATGGTAAGCTTGCTTGTTTTCGGTTTATACAAGCTTCACATATTTTATCATTTGGTTTAACATGCTTTATTTTCTCAATGTCATCAAACACTTGCTTGTTTTTTTTTAATTAAACAAATTTTGATTTATCAATCAATGTGACCAAGTCTTTGATGCCACAATTCATAACTATTGTTTACGATCTCATTCGATGAGCAATCAGCTTTAAAAACACAATTATCAAGCACTCAATGAATGCCTATTAAATTGTTCAAAAACTCACCCTTGGTTACCACCTTACCACCATTATATATTTGTACATCTCCGTCTTTTCCAACGACAACTCCTCAAACAAAGACAACAGTCAACCCAGCTTGTTGAATTCTCTTTACTGAGAGCAAGTTGTAGAACAGAAAAGAACATCCTGTATTGTTCCTTTCGCACCCAAGTCGCTGGTTACGTCTTTTGATTTATTTAAAAATTAAACTTTAATTATTATTAGTACAAATCACTGGCTTTACTTTTAAAAGACCGAATGACTGGGTCCCATAACCTATTGGGTTTTTAGAGCAGTGAAAGACATAAGTTTATGTTTAAAGGAATATTTATTAGAACTCCTTTAGGAAGGTGTGTTCTAATATACTACTCTCTACAGACTGCAATACAATCAAAAGCTAAAGAACAATCCATAAGGCCATAAGGTTCATATCTGCATACGTTTCTTTATGAATGAATAAGGGCTTCTTATTTCAGTGAGGTATACATTTTTGTTATTCCAACAGTTAACACGAAATTCAGATAAAGTGAGCTCGTATTTTTTAACTTCACATGAAAATGTGTGAAATAAATTCTTGTTATGGTTACAATTTTATGTCTGCTTCGTCTAAATCCACAGTGTGACCGCACATGTCTTGGACTTGGTTAAACTAAATAGTTCCATTAGGTTTTGTGGCTTTTGATCTAATCTAGCCGTGGTGTTTGGATACCACAAAAGGTAGACGTGCGCAGCGTCTCCACAATCCCGTCTTCAGAACTGTATACTCAGTCCGAAGGTTAGCAAGATAAAGTAAACAGATAAAGATTAGACAGTTTGTTTTAAAATTAAATGTTTTATTCTTCAGACCTTTAAAAGTAGATTGCAGTGTAAATCCGGTCTCCATATTTCATGCAATCATGTATCTAAAATAAGACGAATCATTTCCGTAGTTAACTACGGAAATGATTCGTCAAACGTCATTTGGAATCGCGGCCCTGTTGCAATTTCTAACCGGAACCTTTCATCGATCATTAGATTCATCTAGCACTACATAGTGCTCTATGTTGGCGTTGATTGATGCCGATAGATGATGTAATATTAATGTATTCATCTTTTTTGTCGACAGTACTGCAATGGCGGCGACTTAGCGGACTACCTCCAAGTCAATCGACTGCTCAGCGAGAGTACCATCCGGTTGTTTCTACGGCAACTGGCAGAGGCTATGCGCGCTATCCACGCGAAAGGCATAGTGCACAGAGACCTCAAGCCGCAGAACATACTCCTCACACACACCGTCGCCCCGCCTCGTACTCCGCACGCTTCGGAGATCATACTTAAAATTGGTGCGTGGTTTTCACTCAACTACTAACACAAGCTTTCATGCTTACTTTCAACCGCTAATCGCTGATGTGCGTGATCGGTGAACTCACTATTCACTTCACACGTGTCAGAGAAAACTTAGTTGACATGGTCGGGGTATCGCCAACATACTAGAGCCTAAGTATTATGTTCAGATTCTTCATTCGCCTAAAATAAGTCTTGGCTTTGGATTTGAGTGGGCCGAACTCGTGGCCGGCTCTCCCAATGAACTCTCTCAGCCGATGAACTTTACATACAAAGGAAATACCTACCTATACTGCGTTTTTGTAGCTATGACGTATAAGTCAATCATACATACAGTAATAGCTCAGTTTTTATAAAAGTACCAGTTTTAAAAACGTGTTATAATGAAGAATAATATTAAATCTCATTAGTTTCTTAGCAGCGAATATTGTTTTTTTTTGCAGCGGACTTCGGTTTCGCAAGGTTCCTGGAAGAAGGCAACATGGCTGTCACGCTCTGTGGATCACCGATGTACATGGTGAGTAATTCTTACTTCCTGCATACATAATTACAGAACAACAACTAAGTTGATCTAGGATATCTTTTAGTACGGCATTTTATTATAAGAATTCTGACATGAGCCTGGGCTTTCAAGACTAGCTGGGTTTGCATCGGCAACTAGCTTTGCGAGCACTTTTTATTCTCCGCATCGTTCATGTTATTCTTTCCCACAATCTCACTTTACAATCTTGAAGAAAAATGATTTTACCACTAGTTCCAAGTCTGTGACGACCGGAAACTTAACATTAACGGTAGGTATTTGATTAAATGTGATTGCGTGCTCGGCTCGCCTGTTGTTTGAAACTAGCGGTGCCCATTTGCCTATGCGTTTTTATACATAACAGTACCTGTACAATCACATAGCATGATCACGATCAGTCTAGATTTTCACAGACATTTTCGCAAGCGACTATGTTACAAATAGTCTTTAACTAAAGTGCTATTTTCATTATGTGATCTAGAGCATTGGATATAGTTGGTCAAACGGCGTTCCATGTTTTGATACCTGGGTACTTCAGTTTCCTTACATTGTCTTTCTTCGGCAATACAGATAGCGTATTTTGTGTGGTTACTACTTTTAGACAGAAAGGCAAACCTACAAACAGTACCTAAGTAGTAGTAGTACTTTTAATAAGTAGTCATTTTTACCTTTCCTTTTTTGCTGATTATAATGTTCTTGTTTAATATTGTGTATTTGTTTCAGGCACCTGAAGTTATAATGTCCCTAAAATACGACGCTAAAGCAGATCTCTGGAGTCTGGGAACCATAGTGTACCAGTGCCTCACCGGCAAGGCTCCCTTCCAAGCGACGACCCCTCACGAGCTCAAGGCTTTCTATGAAAACAGCGTCGATCTACAGCCAAAGTAAGTTCTCTCATCTATTGTCCTAGGTAGGCCGCAAAACATTCAAAAACAAAGACTCCTTAGAATAGTTTTTTGTTGAGCTCTCTCGTTTCTAACCTAAGCAATATACTTATGTAACGTTTGTAATGAATCATTGTAAATATGTCGGGTCAGTGTGTCACACTAGATTTATTTCTTAATTATTCCAATTACTGCAATTTAACTCTGAACTCATAAACTAAAGTTTTATCTTAATTATGACCATTATTGAAACTATGGCCACTAATTGTTTATTTTATTTTATAAAAGTACTATTTCCTTCATATTACAATCAATTGGACTATAAAAAAACATTCAACGTGTCAATCGTTAATAATTTATTCGTAATATTATCTTCCTTACCCTTTTTATTCTGCCAGTATCCACAATGACTTTCTTGATTCTAAGGCAGTGTACTCATTCAAGGTCTCTATAAGCCAGTGATTTAGCAATATCTACCGTAGGTACCTTGGCAGTCTTTGATCTAAAACTAAGTACCCACATATTATAGATTAAAGCGACGAATATCTGTCATAGAATATTATACTCGGAAGACTTGGTATTTTTTACTGAGTTCACGCTGTTTTTGCTCCTTAACCCTTTCAGGCCCGCGCAACACGAAAGTGCACATTTTTTTTTTAATTCCTGTGCCACGCGGAATCTATTTTGTAGAGCGAGACCGGCGCTGAACGATCGTGCATGCATTTAGCTATCATAGTAACAAAAAATAATTGCGACTTTAGCTGGTCAGTTGACCTTTGTGAGGTGACAAAGATGGCGGCGTCTTTCGACAGTGGTGAGGGTGGACGTAAGTGATGATTATTTTATTGAAATTTTAATAAAATCATTGTGATAGTGATGTTATTTTGTAGTCGTAATCTTTATTTACCCATTCGATGCATTTTTTACGTAGATACTCGCAGTTTGTCAAACAAAATTACTCTTTGAAACCAAGTATGCACGATAGTGACGTTTGGGTCTATCTCCACTTTAGAAGGTTCAGGTATTGGATGTTATTAGTTGAATTAATTTAGTGTTATTTTTATTTTTTGTAGGGGTGGAGCTTTCCAGTGGTTCGGTAATTCATTTACTTGGATACGACAACGATTCAGAGATAGAAGGCTTAGATGATGAAGCAGAATTACCTCTCCAAAGGTCCCCAAATCCTTCTAATCAAACAATTACTGCACCATCCCCGGTGCCACCTCCACCTGCACGAAGACGTCTTGGAAATGTGGTCCAATGACGGTCGAAGGTCAGAAGAAGAATATGGAGACAGGGACCACTTAACCAAAAGGGACATGTTAACCTACCACAGGCTCCTCCAGTAGCAATCAGAATACCCTTGGAATATTTCAATGACTACTTTGATGACAGGTTTTACAAATTCTGTTGAACTGAAAGACCTTGCAGGCATTCAGTAGATCATGGGTGACAACCCATACCCACGGCTGTTCAAGTATTGGCGAGATGGAATGCGAATGGACCTGATTACGAACATCATGGCTAGAGCAAGGTTCAAAACTTTGCGTCAGCTTTACACGTCTTCGACAGCGACATTGCTCCATCAGGTGATACAAACGCACTCTGGGATATCCAACCAATACTTGACCTGGTCAAACAAGCCTGTGGCCAATTGGAAGGACAGCCTGGATTTTTTCTATCGACGAACAAATGCTGCCTTTCAGCCGTGTTTGTCCACGTCGCTCGTCTGCGACAGGTGATCAAAAGCAAGCCTCGATCCTCTTAAAATTGATGTTTACGACTCACAAAGGACTGATAATAGACTTTGAAGTGTACAGAGATGCCAACACTCCTTTCAGTGACAGAGATTTGGGGGTAGGGACATCAGTAATCTTGAATCTCTCCAAGTCTAGCCCAAGAGGAAGCTGCATTTACTTTGATCGCTACTTTTCATCGATACCTTTGTTTTAAAAGTTGAACACCATTGGACTGGACGGCATTGGAATGCTGATGATGAACTGACTTCTAGAAGGCAAGAACATTGATTTAAAACCTGATCTCCGAATGCAGCGTGATGAATCACAGTAGTTCGTCTGAGACGATGTTGTTGTCATCAGGTGGATGGAAAATTGGACAACAAGTAAGTGCTCGTCTGATCAAACTTCACTTCTGCGGACGGCACAATTTGTAAAACTTGGGGATCAGGATTTATTTATGTCTCCGCGCCAAAAACAATCACAAACTACAACAGGCACATGGGCGGTGTGCACATCCTTGACCAGTCAATGGAATACTACCGCACCTTCATGAATACTAGAAAATGGACATTACATTTGTTAAAGAAATTAATAAAAGTATTTATTCTAAAATAATTGCTGTTTTTCTTACTAAAAAACGAAAGAAAAGTACAAAAACCCAATACCGTCACGATCGTGCACTAGTAATGTTGAAGCCCAATCGTCACGATCGTGCAGGGGTAGTTACGGTACCTAGGGGTGCTTTAGATTTTTTTAATCAAATGTAACATAAGCCTTTTGGACCCCTTAGCACGTCCCCGTGCAAAAAAAATATAAAATGAAAAATAAAAATTTTGGGCCTGAAAGGGTTAATCTGTTCTCATGGGGCCAATACCCTCAACTCAAGACGATGGTGTTGTGTCTATTCTTGTGAATGATATGATTATTTCAACATCATAAAATCGTTTTCTTGATTATGAGAACTGGTTCTTTTACAATCCAGTGTTATGTTGCTGATAATGATAAGTTTAGTTTGTCCGAAATAAATATTACACCTATTTTATTTCAATTGGACAGTTAATTGCGCACACGATTACAGTACAGTTTATATCTACGTCGTTCATCTAGGCTTAGTTGTTACAATTTTCCTACTCATTGAATACAGTGAGTCACTTGTGTAAACAATAACTATGTTCAACTTTCGTGAAAAGATAACAAAGACTCAGCACACATTGAAAATTTGCCTTAACTATTTCTCAGATCTCCAAGTACTCTTTGATGAGATAAGGAGAGAGGCAATTTGTGTTACCACGTAAGACCAGCGCTATGATAGACTGTCTACCGTAGCGTAGCTTATGCTGAGTGGAGACCATTTTGTTAACTCAATCAATTTATTAATTATGATGATAACAACAATGTACAGTACTTCAAGCGTTTTAATGTTATTTTCGTGTTTTCCGAATATGTTCGACAGCAGTGTTTGATTCCACAAAACAGAATGCGACAGAAGTGCATGTCGTTAGCTGCGCAGCTCGCATGGCTTGCAACGAATTTGCTTTTCTTAAAAATGATATTGATATTTATTTGTTTGCGATAAAGTTGAAATTATGAGTAATTTTCCGAAACGCATTCTTTTTCTGGTTTTACTGTAATAACTTGTAAGTTATACTAACGATAAAGTTATTTGATTTGATTTGAAATATTAATGTCCATATTATGCCAGGCAAGTCGCAAGCATATCCTTAGACTATCTCTTCTCTTATCATTGAAATGGGAAATTCCCTAAAACCTTGCAAAAGTGACAGGTAATATGGATAATAGGGTTAGTACTTAGTACACACTTGCGCAAGTAAAAACTTAAAAAAAACTTAGGCCTTTACATCTTTACTAGATGATTAATACAGTGTCAGGAGGCAATCTTTGCCTACACTTATCGGGACACTATAGTGCCTGGGACACTATGGTTGAGATGGAGTAGGCTTGCCCAGCACCTACGCTATCCTCTCAGCTCAACCGGCCATATCCACAGCAAAGACATGGCCAACACGTGTGGGGCTGACTAAGCCGCGGGTTTCCTCACAATGTTTTTCTTCACCGCTTAGAGCTCATGTTAATGCGCATAAACTTTTCAAAACGAAAAATCCATTGATGCACGGTCAGGATTCGAACCCACGACCTTCGGATCGAAAGTCGAGGTACTATACCCCTCGGCCAACACGGCTCAAGTAGGTAAATGCTAAATGGTGGTGGTATTGCAGAATGCCAGCGGGCACCAGCCCCGAGCTGTGCAGCCTCCTCATCGGCCTGCTGCGGCGGAACCCTCGCGAGCGCATGCCTTTTGAGGTCTTCTTCAACCATCCGTTTCTTCAACGTCCACGCACCACATCAGCCACGAGTGAGTACCGCACACTTTCAACAGAAAAAAAATATACGAAAAAATAACCTTAAAAAATACGAATACAAAAATAACTTTGAATTTTCATGAGTCAGATATAAAAAAATTCGGAATTAATAAGTTCATCCTTTCTACACACATTAGTAATTTATTGCTTTGTTAAGCCACGTGTTTTTAAAACTCGCTGTTCAAAACCAGCTTTGCCACTAACCACAATATCTGTGTCACCGTCGCAAACATTTAACCGATGTGGGCTGTCCTCAATCATAAAATGTATTACCGATCAAAGCCGTATGTATTTAAAACGTATAAATAATTTAATTTAACAAATGCTATTTGTAAGTATATTTCCATCTAATTCGCCGATCTCTGTGGCGCAGTGGGTGAAGGCCCGTTGGAACCGAAGGAGGTTGCCTCCTGCGTCTTAGACGGGCCTTCGATCCCCGCCGCGGCACAATCGCACAAATGTTTGTATGATCTACAATTATTTGTCTATATATGGGTGTTTTCTATGTACAATGTGTATGTATTTACAAAAAAAAGTAAATAAGTTGTATATTTGTCATGTGGTTCCCATAACACAAGCTCTGCTGTGCTGCTTAGCTTGGGGCTACATGATGCTGTGCGAAATGTCCAGCATTATTTATTTAATTTTAGTTATTTTAATTAATTCATTATAGGTACCTACATACTTGCCAACACCATTTTTGTGATTATTTTATACACCGTAGTGTATAATTTGCATAGCCAGAATTTAAATTTATTTATATTTGTACAAAATAAGAATAATGTGGCATTTCTGTGACTCTACAATGTCAAATGCATGAAATTCAAATTCGACCGATGAGTAATAGTTTGTAACTCAGTCATTGTCTGAGCTGTTGAAACCACGTTGCGTAGGCCTTTTGTTAGTTAAAACATATCCTAGAATTTTCCTAGTTTCCATTAATTTATACTACAATTAAAATACCTAAGTAGGTATATAGTTTCGCAAAGAAATTCTGATTTACAATGTAGCTAGGGTTAAATGTTAGTAGTCGTTACCTTGTCGCAGTAACATTAATATATCCATAAATAAAATACCTGTACATCATTATAGCTAATAACTTCGTGTAGGTGAAGTATTAAGTGACTTGTTATACAATAGTACGAGTAGTATATTAAGTAGTAAGTTTGTGTTTGTAGTTCATTTAAATTTCCTATCAATCATTGGGCTGCGTTTTCACTTAGGAAGTGGCCACACTGCGATTTCTGCAGCGCTTTTTTGAGCTCTGCGTCTGTATTGATACAAACGCGCTGTAAAAAACGCGTTCCGAACGCGCGTTTCTAGCGATTCAAACGCGCAGCTCAAAACCCGCTGCAGAAAACGCAGTGTGGCCACCCCCTTAGTGTTCCATACAGTTTTATACAAAATATTAGCAGTCAATTCGATTTTCTAGAACTTTTTAGAATAAGAAGTGAAAATACAGCCTTACTTAGATTCTCTACTTTTCACAAAACCATTCAAAACCATGGCTAAATTTCATTACTTTACTTACCAAACGTTAAGACTAGTCCGTGAATTTTTGAAAGAATAACCTTATTGAATAATCATTGTCTTCAAACTTAACACATTCTGTTTGTCCTAACTGCTTACTGCCCATTGTTAAATGATATGACTTTTTTGGTTAATTCAACTACGTCCCACTTAATTGCAACGTAAATAACGCATAAACACGAAGTTACATTGTGAATATTGTTTAGGTTTGGATTCGGATCTACCTGACATAGTGGAGTGCGACCATGAAGGTCGGCCCGAAACTAACTGTTACCTTGAAGATTCTTGGGAGAGTCAGGGTATAACATTTTATTAATAAGCTTTGATTGTGCATGGGGTGGGTGTAATGTCAACAATGTATATTATTTTGTTTAAGTAACTTCGTATCCAATTGAAGTCGTGTCGTCAATAGTTCGTACATTAGTCGATATCATTTAAATGTCACTACAAGCATAGCATCATTATGTTAATAAATGCACATTCATTATTGAAATATATTCAAACAAGAGTCAGAAATAAAGGACTACTGGCGACGACCGACCGACCTAACTTTGCACGGTTCAAAAATTTCAAGGACTACGTGTTATTGTAGGTAGAGCATCGCCGCTTTGAAACCATTATTCAGTCGCATTCATACTCGTCTAACGAAGGAAAACTGAGCAATTCGTTGCATGAGTTTTCGTTTATTGATACAAGAGCCTAAACCGGGCCCAGCTCACGGATCGATGAAAGGTGAAAGCTACTTCACCCATTCAACACGGTTTAAAATTGCATGCATTCGGGTGAACTCACCGCTAATGTTAAGAATCGCACGTCACGCAGGTTTATTTTTGATACGGTAAATTGAACGCTCGCCGAAATCGAGTCTAAATGCATGCAGTTTGAAACTGTTTGAAGATAAAGTTTATTTTAGCTTGATGCGTATTGCGCTTTAGAAGCTATGTAGTAGAGGTTTGTCGGTCCGTGTGTGTGGCCACATAATGCATGTGTTTGACGGTGTGTGTTGTCCAGGGGGGAGCGTGGCGAGTGCGGGCGGCGCGAGTGCGTCGCGCGCGAATGTGACGTCACGCGCGCCTGCGCCGCAGCCGCAGCCACCGCCGCAGCCTACGGCCGCCTTACAGACGCTGAAGAAGACACAGCCGACATCCTCCGGTAACTAATACTACATCTATTATCTTTACGTAATCTTTAACATGGGTGAAGACGGTACGAGCCGCCTGGTTGGATGGCATAATATGTTAATGTCCTACCACAATATTTTTTTTAATATGTGCATTGGTTCGGAGATCCACATAAACACAAAGTATGCATATTCATTCAAAGTTAGCCTCTCGTTGACGACTAAATCATAAACAGGACTTTCCTATGACGGAAAACTTGTTAAACAAGGAAAATAAATTGCGCTTATAAATTAAATCCCAATTGAATTGATGTTTATGAATCAAGTAATTGTACACAGCGACTAAACCAACGGTATGACATCAGCAATAATCATGTTGTGAGAAAGTATAATATTCCATCAACTGTCTACAAACACATTAAAGAACTTATTGGAAAAGATAACCAGAACCATTTGAAAGATAGGCAAAATTGATATGATGCAAAGTGAATCAGAGTGTTCTAAAACGGTGCATTTCCAGTCCATGTTGAATAAGTAAATGTGGACTCAATCGAAAGTAAACAAACATGGATCTGAATTGAGTAAATATTTACATGGATTCTGCTGCGCACCATATACACTTAATGCGCATTTCTCCAAAGTTTGCGTTGAGTACCTACGTACACTTTGTTATCATAGAGTCACCGTTTTGTAGGTTTGCCGTAAAAAGCCGCAATCGAATATTAATCAACTAACATACGCAATTAAGTTTGCGGAAGATAATGTTCATTCTGAATTATAAATTTGATACTGGCCTGTTCGGTAATGACGCTATAAACAGCTTCTGATAACGTTTCGTACTATTATTTATTCTGTGGTTGCTTTTTTAAACCTACTAGTATATGAAACACATTTATTACCTAAATTGGAGTATTTGACATCCTCCTTTTCAAAATATATTCATGATTTTTGTACACGTGACTTATTTGTTTGGTTAACTTCAAAATAAATTAATGACTACTACGTATCAGCGTTATCTCTTGATTCGTTTATGACAGATTATAGTATTAGTAATTCAACCAGTAATCTGCTAACAGATCACTTACCTACGCAAGTTGTTATGACGTCATCGACATGCGGATAATATTATAATACCAACCTTGTGAAACTACATTCTGACGTTGCAAGATCATTTTCTTTAAACGGAAAATTGTGACTTAGAAGTTGTTTCTGCATTTACAGGTTACAACTGTTACAAGCGTGCAAATCCTTTGTCATTGAACGCAGACCTACTCCGCCATTTATAGATCTGCAACTTAATCAAGCATTGTATAAATTATAGCATTGTGTACACACAAATTTGATAACCCTAACTAACCTACCCCTAGAGACCTGGCGCTTATCGACATAATTACAGCAAAATATAATTATTCATTGTCGGTTCCGAGTTTTTAAGAGTTATTGTACTCATTATTGGGTTGCTGAGCACCGGCATGTTTACACAAATGGAGTTGTATACTTTCAAGTATATACGTTATCCGCTCTGAAAGTCTTCGACCGTTCTTTGTCCTTAGAGCAGGTATATAACAGATCTTCTGTGATTGTATTTACATTTGCGTGATCATAAAACGTGAAGGATTTCCTCGTTCAGTATTGTAGGCTAGTTAGACACTTATTATCCGGTAAGAGTGCTGTAATTTGTCCGCTTGAGTTTTAAATTGCATAGAAAATAAAACTGCAAAGAAATAAATAAAACTGGCTAAATCGAGAAAACCCGTGAAATCCTAATTTCCTAATCCCAATATCCTATTTTCAACAAGCACTTGAACAGGAAATTCTGAGATTGAGTTTAATTAAAGAGTTAAACTTGACGAGCCTCACTTTGTTCGATATGCACTCCACGCAAGATTAATCAAAACTAAGCTGAATCTCAAAAGCGTGGTTCTTTTCCTAATTCTTCACAGTATTCGAAAAAGACATTTCAACGTGAGCGGGGGGGAGTCGCCACTTTTAATATAGGTAATTAATGTATTGTATTGTATATGAAACATAAATTAAGCACATAAAACTATGAAATATATAATGAAACACCAAAAGTGGCCACTTTAGCCCCTCAGAGTGGTTTTATTGAATGTATATTTCGACTTAAAATATAACGAACCGTCACGATCAAAGAATTAAAATGTATGTTGTATTGTCAGCCGAGTCATCGGACACGACCTGGGCTGGCGAGGATGACTTCGTGCTGGTGGAGGCGGCGGAGAGCGGCTCCGCGGAGTGCTCCTCGTCGGGCTCCGAGGCGGCGCCGCGCCCGCGCTCCCTGCCGCTGCCGGCCGAGAGGAACGCCAACGCACAGCCGGCGCCCCAGCCGCACCATCCGACGCATCACCACGCCAGAGTGAGTACCGTGCTATTGTACGTACACCACTAGTTACACAACCGGCGCCCCAGCCGCACCATCCGACGCATCACCAGCACAACCAGCGCCCCAGCCGCACCATCCGACGCATCACCACGCCAGAGTAAGTACCATGCCACTGTACGTACACCATTAGTTACACCACCTGCGCCCGCCGAGCGGAACGCTAACGCACAGCCGGCGCCCCAGCCGCACCATCCGACGCATCACCACGCCAGAGTGAGTACCGTGCTACTGTACGTACACCACTAGTTACACAACCGGCGCCCCAGCCGCACCATCCGACGCATCACCAGCACAACCAGCGCCCCAGCCGCACCATCCGACGCATCACCACGCCAGAGTAAGTACCATGCCACTGTACGTACACCATTAGTTACACCACCTGCGCCCGCCGAGCGGAACGCTAACGCACAGCCGGCGCCCCAGCCGCACCATCCGACGCATCACCACGCCAGAGTGAGTACCGTGCTACTGTACGTACACCACTAGTTACACAACCGGCGCCCCAGCCGCACCATCCGACGCATCACCAGCACAACCAGCACCCCAGCCGCACCATCACGCCAGAGTACGTACCATGTACTGAGTACCAGTTTCAGTTCGCTAGAGTTAGGGAGTGTACACATTGCGTTTTCTGCAGCGCGTTTTTGAGCTGCGCGTTTGTATCAATACAAACGCGCGTTCGCAACGCGTTTTTATCCATACAAAAGCGAACCGGGAGGGGGGCTGCGCGTTCGCATCGCGTTTGTATCTGCAAAAAACGCAATGTGTACACTCCCTTAAATATACTCATAGCTGAGTGAGTACCACACCGTCACACGCCTCGTATCACAACGCAAGAGTGAGTACCATGCTACTGTACCTACGCATACCGCCTTCCGAGATAAACATGAATTCTGCAGAGAGAATAAGACAGTCTCCTCCGCAATGAGTTAATTACTAACTCCAATTTGTATTGAGCTCGCAATGAAAACGTCGGACTTGTTTTCATGTACATTCATAATAGTATACAAACTCTTGATGTTGGTCATTTTTACGTATTGCATTATAGTTGGCTTGCCAATAACAGCACTTCTGGCTATCGTATAAATAAATAAACAGTGTGCTTTGAACTCCGTCATTTAGTTTATGCAACGTTTCATATTCATAAATTAATGGTGTTACAATCTGAACGCGATTGATTGAAGACCTTACTCTACGACAACATGAGCTAGCTCTATCAATAGATCTATGACCCGCGCGTGTTAGACTGACGTTGCCCGATAAGATAAATAAAACACAGCTACGCAGCACGACGTCATCTCATGCTTAGAATAATGTCTTTATTATGTCGGGGGCGTCCGACACGGGCTATCAAAATAGTACGAAACATTCCTTCGATATTAGCACGTCCGTTCCGAATTGCTAAAAGAAACCAAAACAATGCCAAACTATCACTAGAGGAGCACAAGCTTCTAGTCCAATGCCAAGGTTCACATAACCGCTAGTTATGATTGTTTTTGTACATGTTACTATGCCAAAATCTATCCCCTATGTAAAATCATTACAAAACTCTGGTGTCATTTTTGTTTGAATACCTAATGCATTGTTTGGCATTCATCCACTTACGTCTTTTAGTAAAGACTAGTGGAACCCACGCAACTTCGTTTATGTTTTTCCCTCCGAGATGCAATAATTTGTTTGGCCTTAAGTTCCAGGTTATTAGCGTGCCCCATAATGCTCATAAATACTCTCTTTTCAAAGAAGGTCATTCATTTAATAAAATGTATGGCAATCAGATTTCTTCGTGAAAAAAGCAACTGAAATAATAGTTTAAGATTTACTTCCCAAACGTGGCCACACCCTTTTTTTTCGTTGGCCGGCACTTTGGGCTTTTTTTGGGTTCAACCATGTATAACGCCTGAATGACCTACTTTGTATAATATGTACATTTTTAATGCTTTCGTCAGACGGGCAATAACACAAGAGATTGTTATATTTAGAATATTTGTTTATTGAGCATCTTGTTGATTTCAGAACTCTCTCGCCCTCGCTGCTAACAACAACGTGCCTCGGTCGCAGCCCATCGATGTGCTGCGTTCCAACTACACGAGGAACGCAAACAACATCGGATCACTTTCACCGCCTACAGTGAGTGCATGTTTTTAATGTGAGACATCTAATTCGGGTGGGTCAGACCGATTGTTGGCGTGCCGAATGCAATAGGCCAAGGCAATGTTTCATACTATCTACTATCATACTATGATGTATAAAACAATATTTCATATGATACCATCATCAATGTTTTCATACTATCATATCGTCGTCGATACTGCAGTAGCGCGGATCTACTATTTGCAATAGTGCGTAACTACAAGGTTGACAACTTTACAGGAGATAAAAAAAACTTTTTAATTTTAGTATTTCGAATGATAAGCGCATCTTAATGAAATAATAGGGTTTTTAGAGTACCAGGCCATCAGTCAGTGGTAGAAAATTTGCGATTTTCCTAGTAGTTTTCGAGTTTTATGTCACTTACGCGGTTTTTTGTAGCAATATCTGGTCTCAATATGGGCAGATACTGGCAGATACGCGTAATTGAAACTATGATAAAAAGTATAAAACAATTTATTCATATGAAACACAAACGGAAGGTACTTCTTAATCACAAAAATATGGAAAATAAACAGTTTTTTTTACGGAGTGCAAAGTAATCACAACAATTTGTTTACGTTTTGATAAGTTACTTCACCTCCAACTACAACCAGAGAGCTTCTGATGGTTTATTCAATGTGGTGTCTTCACCAACTTGCGCCAATGACTGACTAGGACAGCGTGGCACGCAAATTTGAATTTCGCTACTTTTTGCAGTTTCGCGGTATTGCAGATGGTAGTTCAGCGCTATTGCAGTATCGTCGACGATATAATAAATAAATATTGGTGGACATTTCACACAGCGCCAACTAGCCCCAAACTAAGCAAAGCTTGTACTATGGGAACCAGATAACTGATAGAATAGGTACTTATATTTTTTTTGTAAATACATGTGTTATATTATACTTTATAACATCCAGACACAGAACAAACATGTTCATCACACAAAGTTTGTCCTGGGTGCGAATCGACACCACGACCTACAGCGCAGAAGGCAGAGCTACTAACAACTGAGCTAAGAGGCCAGTCAAATATGATAGTATGAAACATCTTATACGGTGATTAATTATAATTACATTACGCGACGACGCCGACGCTTATTTATAAGTAACTCATCTGGGTAAAAATTAAAATTGTAAGTATGTTTTTAAAATCTTTTTTATAAAATGATTTATATTTCGACTTGTTTTCTTAATCAAAGAGCCAAAGAGTTTTAAAAAGGAAAGAATTACAGGAAAGTATTACCATCTCTTCCCTTGTATTGTGTAGGTACCTACACTACATAACATTTTTTTTTATTTAATCATCCCACTTCTGGGCAAAGGTTTTCGAATTCCTTCCAATACTCGCGATAACCGCCACTTCCCACCAGCCTAAGTATCGAGGATAAAAAAATAATATTCTTATATTATTCATAAGTTATGCAGTCTCGTCAGTTTTCTACATTACATCATCTACATTCCATCTATTGTTTTATTATTGAATTCCCTGTTGCGTTATAGCTGATTCGCAAATATGCATCGTCTTCAGTTTTGTCCGACTCTCCTTTTGTTTACGAGTTGCATATCACTTGAATAATACGACAATGTATTATGTCACTCTCTTGAGAAATAATGAGTAATAATTCAATCTAAGTACTTATTCATAAATTTCTTGTTTACTGCTAGTATTGTAAGTCAAAGAATGTTTGTCACCGAACATACACAAAAAAACAAACAAGGACTCTCAACAGATCTCTATCCATCCCATTTACCGTTTAGAGTTCCCGAGTTATTTACGATTCAATTACAACGTGCTAAAGCAAAACGCTTATAGTTTTTAATGAATACATTCTGTTTATATTTATATTGTAATAAAACGAATTTTTGCGATACATAGTAACTAAAAACAAAAAAAAATACTTCTTATTGGTTTCATAACGTCGTTTAACCCCGCTGTTATTTTTATATTCTCAGACATGTATTTTATGACATGTTGTATTTAAACAGGTAGATTTTCTTAATTTAAGCAGTGTCCACTAGCAATAAATCTTACACAAGTGGACTTCTACAAATATTAGTGACTTGCCGAACTTGCTGAAGTCCCGTTGACCTGCAAATAAAAAAATTAATTTAGTGGAAACTAGTCGGCAATTGACTTCTGCAAGAAATAAAGAAGTTACTTGCCAGTGAATACTCTGCTTGAGACTTGTTATTTTTAAACCCCGACGCAAAGAGGGGTGTTATAATTATAAGTTCTCGCTATGTATGTCTGTGGCACCGTAGCTCTTAAACGAGTGAACCGATTTGAATGCTGTTCTTTTTTATTTGAAAGCTGATTTTCTAGCGATGGTTCAAGAGTTTTTTTTTTAGTTTCATTAAAATTAAAATCTGTTCAGCCGCATGAAGATCATCAGCTCTTTTCGAGTTTATGAAGGGATATGTCGGGGGTTTTTAAACATGTGTAATGTTTTCTTTTAATAGTGCTCACTTTGAAAAATGTGAGCTGCAAGTTTTCCTAAAACTTCAGAAATAACATAAGGCAATAGTTTTTTTTAAACTTTCGCGATCACTATTCATATTGAAAGTTTTATGGACACGTGATTTTATCGGGCAGACGTGTGTCTGCCCGCGACCACGGCTGTTGTAACATTAAATTACGTGATAAAATCCCGTGTCCATAAAATTTTCAACATGTGGCAATGTTTTGTGTAAGGTGCCGTTCACGATGACGCCGCCGTCGACGCGCCGCCGCAGCAGCAACTCCGGCAGCTCGCCGCCGCCCTCGCTGTGGCAGGTCTCGCCCACCAACGCCAGTCCGCTGCGCAGATCTGGTGAGCTTAACTTAAAGCTTAAAGGTTAGCTCTATCTATATAAGTGATGGGCAAACTACGGCCCGCGGGCCCTCTCCGGCCCGCGAACCGTTTAAATCCGGCCCGCCGCGCCAACATTCCTACTCAATCCGACTCGTCTCAAATAGTCGCGAAAATAAATGTAGACACTTGCATAATCGTCACGATTTTTTTTTTTGAGTAATAGCAGACTTTACTCGTCTCTGGTAATAGTAAAACAAATCTGGCCCCCATTTACATTTCATAGGTTTTATTTGGCCCCTGATGAAGTTTGCCCAATCCTGGTCTATAGGTCTATTTGCCTAATCAATAGTTTGTTTGTTTGAACGTGCTAACCTATGGAACTACCAATCGGATTTTAAAAATTCTCTCTGCTTCTGCATTTGATAGCTTAACTCTTGAGGACGGTTAATAGGCTACTTTTCATCATCATCATCACTAATAACTTCTCGCCTGTAGGCCTCTGATCGGCGCTAATCCGCAAATGTGTGAATATCGACTCCCGGTATGACAGACGGGTTTGGGAGTGGAAAATTTCTTATTAATAGGAATATCTCTCATTCTAATTAGAAATGTGGCTACTAATAGTAAGTTATGAATCTAAATAAACTGTACTTATTATGTTACTAGCAGTGCCCTCGCGGCGCTGCCCCTGTTCCCCTGTTCCTGAGATTAGCAAACAAATATACTCTTCCGCTTTATATAATTATTAGTATTAGTATTAGACTATACTAAAGAGTATAAATTTACCACTAGGTAATAGAAGTAAGTGATTATGTTGTGTTGTGCAGGTTCGTCTCCGCCGATACCTTTGGCGCTGAAGGCGTCAGGCGGCGCGGGCGGGTCGCCCAAGCGCGCGGCCACTCTGCCCGATGCTCTGCTGCGCGGCATCAAACTGCATCAGCCGCCCGACCCGCCCGTCTATATACCAAACCTGCAGGAGGAAACCATCCTCGCCGTATGTAACACCATAAATATTATAAATATCTGGCCTACCGAGCTCTGCTCTGGTAAAAATAAAAAAAAAATACTCGAAAAAAGAACAAAAAAAATACCAAAAATAGCTGGGATTCGATCTCGCAGCCGGCGTTGCAGGCTGACACTATAACCGCTTAGTCACTGAAGCCGCGGTTCTTGCAGCGAAATTGCGAACCACATAGCACTGGTAAATCTTTTTGCGTGGAAATGCCGAGATAACGAATTTTCCCAGATATGAGATTACTAGCTAGATCGATTCTTCGGCCCCGTAAACTACGGTACCGCAAATTTCATCGAAATCGTTAGAGCCGTTTTAGAGAACGTGAGTACAAACAAATAAATAAACAAACATTGCCTGTCATAGGATATCTAACAAATTCAAAGCTAGGTCAGAAAGGGATCGACCGGTGTCCAAATCGGCTGGGCTTAAAGAACTGACAATGTTAGCTCGATCCTCTAAAAGGCATGTTTTTCTTCTTTCATGCCTTCCACTTTTTCTCCTATTCCTCCAAATGTTGTAAATATGTTGTAAAATTTAACATTCGTTTTTGTTGTCAGGAGGAGCATAGCAAGGTGTTCTCTCAGTTGAACTTCGTGCTGATGCTGGCGGAGCTTCTATCTGACCTGGCCGTCTCGTGCGGCGCGCCCATCGCCGCTCTTATGGACACTTCTGACGGTACGTTACTTTAAAAAACTTGGCGCAGCCGGTACAAACTGCGCCATATAAAAAAACACTCTTCTTCAATGACAACATGTCCACTGACGCACATCTTTATTATACCAAGGTGTATACTTAATTTTTATTTATGTTTTGAAAAGGTTGAGGCGCATCTTATTACATCAGACTTATTAATAACTTATTAATAATAGCTTTCGCACGCGGCTCGTTTATGGAATAAAAAGTAGCCTATGACCGGTCATTATCTATCTATATTTTAAATTTCAGCATAATCGGTTCAGTGGTTGTCGAGTTATAGAGGAACAAACATACATCCAAACATCCAAAATTTCGCATTTATAATATGAGTGTGATGTTTGTGTATTAGAGCGTTGCAACGAGAGCGTGCGCCTGGGCCTCCTGGTGCAGGGAATGCAGGCGCTGGCGGCCGGGCTGCGCCTCGCCGCCGCGCACTATCGCGAGCGCACGCTGCAGCCCACGCCGCAAGTGCGGAACGGTACGCTCACATCCATCCTTACACTCAATCTGAATATCCTACAGAAATCTACCTAATCAAAAATGCTCAGAATCAGTATGACGAGAATCAGAATCAGAAAAAAATTATTCAATTTAGATACATAAGTACACTTGGAATAGTCAGTTTTGTTACACGTACAGTCAGCGTCATCAATCGGTATCCCCCTATTAATTTTAACAAGGACCCATTTCATTTCAACTTTGGATTTCAGTCGGATTTGAAGGGTCCTTGTTAAAATCAATAGGGGGATACCGATTGATGACGCTGACTGTACATTTATGAATGTCGATCAAATAAAGCACTTTTAAATTGAACTATACATTCGTGTCACTTGTCTTTTCATACATTAAAGCAGTTTTTCCTGAATTTACCCATTTTTCGGGGAAGTTTCCGACTTTTTTTCATGGTTTTCAGTGCTGCGATAGGGACGGGGTCAAACAAATCAAGCCACGTTTACAGAAGCGGTGAAGAGTATGAAACGTACTGCGTAAAGCTCACGTTATTACCTTAGATTTAAAGACATTTCTCTTAATCTCGTCGAGAATGGTTAATATTTACTAAAAATTACTCTCTAGTAAACAGCAATTGTTTGTTTGCAGTTGTATCTCTCATGAACGGGAAGTACAAGTGGATAGTGAATGAGTCGAAGCGGCTTCACGAAGCTGGCGTCACACCCGCAGTCTGTGATAAAATCCTCTACGAACATGCCATTGAACTGGTAAGCAACAGTAATAATAATAATACCATAAAAGTACATTACTGCCGCGGTCTGCAAGTGCAGTATCGCCGGACTCGCACGCATCACAGAGTCCGGCGATTGCCGATTGGCGATTGCCAAGGCTTGTATAATGCTTATCGCGACTATGCGGGTAAATTAAAGTAAGTAAAGTCAACATAAACTGATCTTCCTAATTAAATTAAAAGGACAGTAAAAATGGCCGCGGTCAAATTTGGATTTCTTTTTTTTTACTTTTCTTCCTCGTTCGGGTAAGTTCATTCCATTTTCAAATTACATTGCCGGACGCTCGGGCAGGCCAGATAAGAAATTGCTGAACACTTTGTGACCCAGTAGGTACTGCAAGAACGATTTATCCCAAAGAAGGTTGTGTAACACATGGTCGTACATCGTAGCATGTTTGAGAAAAGGCGTATTTTATACACAGTGAGCCTGAGTCACGGCGGATCCGCATCCGCGATACGCCGTGACTCAGGACTCGGCCCGAGATTGCATTAAGATTATACCATACCCCGGACACTCGACGAAATCATTTTTGTCGACACTACACAATGTCATTTTTGTACACGCGCGTTAGTGTGCGTGAAGTAAGGTTGTCACCATATGAATAATTACTGTACACTGTGGTCTCGGCCTCGACGTCGCGTATGCGCGCGTGGCGCGTCCCTAGCCCCTCGCCCGCCCAAATTCACTCGCGCGGTGAGGAAGTATTGGCGTAAGGGGCCTTTCACTCTTCAGCGTGTCGCCGGTCGCGTCTGCGAGTTGACCATTCACAGCACAGAGAAATTCGAAAATTCAAAATTCTCTGTGCTGTGAATGGTCAACTCGCGAACGCGACCGGCGACACGCTGAAGAGTGAAACAAGCCTAAGGGGGACAGTGGCCATTCTATACGTAGAATCATTATCTATTGTATGATTATACTGAGGTGCGATGTTGTGTCCAGTGCCAGATGGCGGCGATCGAGGAGCTGTTCGGCGACATGAAGGAGTGCGAGCGTCGCTACATGTCCGCGCAGGTGCTGCTGCACTCGCTGGTGCAGCGACACCCGCTGCATCCGCACCATCGCGCCACGCTCTCCAAGTGTACGTATCTCACACAGAAACAGTCTTTATCTCACGTCGCGTTAAGGATCAAAATCAGAAAAGTTAACATTTTGCTTCAGACGTTTTGTGTAAAAAATAACATTAAACAGTAACGTACGCATTTAAATATACTGATATCGTCCTACATGATAAATGTTTTTGTATAAAAAATAACAGTAACGTACGCATTTAAATATATGGATATCGTCCTACATGATAAATGTCCAGCAATATTTATACACGCAACGGACATTCAACGAGACAGGTGTATAATTAGCACGATATCTTTTGCCGCGTTCGGTCTCGTTAAGATGAGAGTGACAGCGTTACTGCGCGGTCACTGAACTGGTTGAATGTCTGTTTGCTCGGAAGTGTGTGAACGTACCACCACACTGCCCGATAATTAACTGGTTTTCCAGACGTTTCAACAGCTGTTGTGGCTTGTCGCGGCCAAAATTCAGCGCCGCGTAGGTGAACGATAACAAAATCCCATATCAATGATTTATATTAATCTCGTTGTATCAGAACTTTCTCTCACTCACGAAGTATCAGACGCTCGGAGCGCAGATTTCATCAAATACGAGAAGTGTCGGCCCGGATTATCAAAAACAGGCTATGTAGACCGTAGTTTAATATCTAAAAAAGATAATTGTATTGGTAGTATTATTTAGTCTTTATGTAGTGACTGACCGTCTTCATTCACGTTATACAAAGGTCATAGTTTATTTTGACCGTTGCAGATCGAGACGCAGTCCAGAGGCGGCTCAATTGCCTCAAGGGGCCGCGCCAGATCATGGACGTAAAACTTGAGGCTGGGATCTCATAATGCAATAACAGTAGGTACGAAACACACGTGATGCAGAATGAAAAAGTGATTTTATTTTGTTAAAAAAAAAATGGAAAGACATGATAAACAATTTGTAACAAGAACGAATAAAAAAATAAGTGAAATAAACATCGTTTATATATTTAAGCAATGGTTGAAAATGAAGATTACCAGAGATTGCAATAGTGAATTATTATATTTTTTTATATTCAGTGCATTGCAAGTGGATTTCTTATTACATATTTAGCATTATCATAGATGACATAAATATAACGTTTTAGAGCAGATTTTAGTAATTGCTTCAATAAATAAAAGTTAAGCTTGTTTTACGTGTGTCTTGATTTATTTTGAAAATGGTTGTATCATTTATTTCGTAATGTTTGAAATTGTAGTGTGTAATATGTAAGCACACAAAGGGAGGTAGCCTTGTGGGGCCTTTCTTGTGGAAACTTGTTTAAATGAACGGAAAATGCATAAGTTTATTTTTCCGATCATGACGTAGAAAATAAATAGTGAAAAATACTAAAAAAAACTAGGATAGAAGACTCTGTAGATTTTTTCCCACATAAGTATCTTATTAACCTAATAATTACCAACTTGTAGTGTATTGTAATGATATAAAAGGAAATTATAAAGTGTGACATCAAAGTGCATCATAATGCTATAGAGATCTCATTGTCGACCAATAACAATAATTATGGCATTTTTAGGTTTAAGCTATAAAATAGAAGCAAGTATTTTCTCGAAAAACTAAGATGATTGAGTGTTTGAAAACATAATTTTGAATATTTTTTTTATTTTGGCAAAATTCTTTTTATGCATCACCAGTTTGAAAGAATATGTTCAATGCTTTACTGAAATAAGAATAAAGACTGTTGTATTATAATATTATTTTGTTTCGTTTTAATAAATACCTACTTATTTTAACATCACGACATTTCTGTGTTTATTATTTACTTAAGCCTGCCCAGCGCTGATTCTTTAGTGTGATACTCAAATTAAGAAATACTATTCCAAAGGAGACTGTTTTTTTTTATATGGGGAGTGGTCTATGAACCAATAGCGATACTGTAGTGGTATTTCTGTGGGGATACCTCAACTACATCCTTGTGCAAGCGGGCATCAAAATCTAGCCCGGCAGTTTTGAGAAAAATAATACTTTAGAATTCACATTTCTTGCAAAAATGTTTTTATTTTAGAAACGTTTTGAACGGTTATTGTGGTTAGTGTCTGTAAAGTTCGGACTACAATGTAATAATATGGTGACAGCGACCTTATCTGATGATGCAGTCAGGAGCTATTCAACAGAACTCCTCAATAAATAAGCCGATTGAGTTGAAACTTGGCATGTCTGTCAGGTTTCAACTACAATGTAATAATATGGTGACAACGAGCTAATCTGATGATGAAGTCAGGAGCTGTTCAACAGAACTCCTCAATAAATAAGCCGATTGAGTTGAAACTCGGCATGTCTGTCAAGTTTCAACTACAATGTAATAATATGGTGACAAAGAGCTGGGGGTCTAAAGTGGCCACTTTTGATGAAAAATCAGATGTTTCATAGATGCTTCATCTATGAAACATCTATGAAACATCTAATTTTTCATCAAATGCTTCATAAATGCTTCATATATGAAGCATCGATGCTTCATCAATGCTTCATAGATGCTTCATATATGAAGCATCGATGAAACATCTATGAAACATCTATGAAGCATCTCACAAAACATCTTTTTTGACAGATCTATGTGCGAGGTTTTTTCTTTTTTTCTTCTTCTTTATTTTGGCTTCGCACGGGTTTTGCATTCAGCCATCCGTTTTCCATTCAACCTATATTTACTTTCTAAAAATAAATTTAATCTCGCACATGGCTTTTTGGCGGGAATTTGAGAAGTCATGATTTCGTTTTGTTTTATTTTCCAAAACTTGTGTTTCTTCGAATGTTAATGTGTAATGATGGTGGATTACTTGACACTGGCTGAATGCACAAGCCGTGCGAAGCCAAAATAAAGAAGAAAAAAAAAAGAAAAAACCTCGCACATAGATCTGTCAAAAAAGATGTTTTGTGAGATGCTTCATAGATGTTTCATAGATGTTTCATCGATGCTTCATATATGAAGCATCTATGAAGCATTGATGAAGCATCGATGCTTCATATATGAAGCATATATGAAGCATTTATGAAGCATTTGATGAAAAATTAGATGTTTCATAGATGTTTCATAGATGAAGCATCTATGAAACATCTGATTTTTCATCAAAAGTGGCCACTTTAGACCCCCTGATCTGATCATGGAGTCAGGAGCTGTCCAACAGAACTCCTCAATAAATAAGCCGATTGAGTTGAAACTCGGCATGTCTGTCAAGTTTCAACTACAATGTAATAATATGGTGACAACGAGCTGATTTGATGATGGAGTCAGGAGCTGTCCAACAGAACTCCTCAATAAATAAGCCGATTGAGTTGAAACTCGGCATGTCTGTCAAGTTTCAACTACAATGTAATAATATGGTGACAACGAGCTGATCTGATGATGGAGTCAGGAGCTGTTCAACAGAACTCCTCAATAAATAAGCCGATTGAGTTGAAACTCGGCATGTCTGTCAAGTTGCGACTACAATTTACATTGTGTCACCTGCCCGTTTATTATTTTTAACACTACACCGCGCGGCGCAGTTTGTTTATTTCCATAAGTGAAAGTATAGGCTTTTATAAAAGTCAATGTTAGACGGCTGTTTTTCTGTAGTTATCTATTAGGTGGTACGGACGAGAAACGACCAACAACTGTGCCCATATGTATGGATGTATGTATGTGGACTCCCTTTTCCGCATTTAGACTCAAAGGTGGTCCTTTATGCGTGGGGATGACCTGGCTCATTAAAACTGAAGCCCGCCTAGCTCCTCCCAGAAGCACAGAAGTTTCCTGGGGGCTTCACAGACTAATTACAGTGTTGAGTTCTGTTCTGTTCCACCAGACAATAGCAACGTTTGTCAGTGTTGGTCTTATTACGGCTGTATAAAGCCATTATGGTTATTTTTGGTGATAAACCCCATAGGAGACTGTTTTTTTTTGTATGGGAAGTGGTTTATGAACCAATAGAGATACTGTAGTGGTATATTTGTGAGGATACCTCAACTACATCTTTGTGCAAAGGGGCATCAAAATCTAGCCCGGCAGTTTTGAGAAAAATAATACTTTAGAATTCACATTTCTTGCTATATTTTTTATTTTAGAAACGTTTTGAACGGTTATTTCTGACTATAAGTACTTTATCAATGTATAATGTGTTTTTATTATGTGTTTTCACATGCATGTACAATGACTGATCACTATCAATTGTCATTATCAATTTTGCTCTCGTTTTCTGATCATCATAAAAGTTAGGCTATTATAAAAGTCTATGTTAGACGACTGTTTCTCTGTAGTTGTCTACACATTTAAGTACACTAGCATTATTATTTTTATAGTTTTCGAGTTTGCAGTCCCTATTAGTTGCAGTTTCGCGTTGTCACCATATTATTACATTGTAGTTGAAACTTGACAGGCATGCCGAGTTTCAACTCAATCGGCTTATTTATTGAGGAGTTCGGTTGAACAGCTCCTGACTCCATCATCAAATCAGCTCGTTGTTACCATATTATTACCTACATTGTAGTTGAAACTTTACAGGCATGCCGAGTTTCAACTCAATCAGCTTATTTATTGAGGAGTTCTGTTTTACAGCTCCTGACTCCATCATCAGATCAGCTCGTTGTCACCATATTATTACATTGTAGTTGAAACTTAACAGGCAAGCCGAGTTTCAACTCAATCGGCTTATTTATTGAGGAGTTCTGTTGAACAGCTCCTGACTCCATCATCAGATCAGCTCGTTGTCACCATATTATTACATTGTAGTTGAAACTTGACAGGCAGGCTGAGTTTCAACTCAATCGGCTTATTTATTGAGGAGTTCTGTTGAACAGCTCCTGACTCCATCATCAGATCAGGTCGCTGTCACCATATTATTACATTGTAGTCCGAACTTTACAGACACTAACCACAATAACCGTTCAAAACGTTTCTAAAATAAAAACATTTTTGCAAGAAATGTGAATTCTAAAGTATTATTTTTCTCAAAACTGCCGGGCTAGATTTTGATGCCCCCTTGCACAAGGATGTAGTTGAGGTGTCCCCACAGAAATACCATAGCAGTATGGCTATTGGTTCATAGACCACTTAAAAACAGTCTCCTTTGATATCACTGTCTAAAGATATTTAAGTACTTACATAAATAAAATTATCCATACAAATATTTCATACTACGATTTAAAAATGTAAATCCAACAGGCTAGCCACCGGAGCCCGCTCCCGCTTGCACCCTTTAGTTAGAACTTCAGTCTCTCCCTTTGAAAGGGTGCAAACCGGAGCGATCTAAAATTTAGATTGTGACGCGTGTATGAAGTATGAGAAGGCAGTCACTTATGTGGCTTTCTCATTGAGCCACAACTTTTATAATCCTTATCTAATACTGGCCGAAATCAACCTTACACATTCGTACGAATAGGCGAACCTTAACGAATTGAAAACTAAAAAAAAAATTGTACAAATGAACAATGAAGGTTTGCGCGTATTTGTGCGTATGTGACCCCGGCAAATACTATAGTATAGATATTATAGATTTCCTCTTTATAAGTACTATAGATTTCCTCTTGAACAATAGAAAAATAAAAATTGTGTATGATCAATGTAAGTATGTAATCTTTATTCATTTATTTTACAAACTTATCCAGAAAAATAAGATTCAGTACTGTACAAACACACCAGATCCTTGTTTCAACAATTTATATGGTTTTACTCTATTCCGGCCGCGCACTGGGCTAAACATAACTTTGTCTGGGGGAAACTCTGAAGATCCTGTGGTCTCCAGTAGAATGTCGAGACATGTTAGCAGTTTAGTGATTTGTGCTGAAAGTGTGTACTGCTCTTCCGAACCCCAGTCGGTATTGATGACTCTTTCGATATCTCGGATGTCGTCGCTAATGCCTGCGTGATGGGTTCCATTCCAGTGCAGGGTCAGAGAAAAAATAGGCGCTTTCTTAGGATAGTCACTTCTAAGTACAACCAGTGCAACAAGTTTTGCTGATTGTCTCGTGAAAATAGCTCTGTACAGCATTTCGTTAGCATTGACCAATTCCTCTGCTATCAAAAATGCAGTGGATGGTGACTGAGCGTATTCCTGCCATCCTATCGACTGCCATTGAATCAATGATCCCGACACCCTTACGGGGTACGCTGCATCACGCTTTGTCGGTAATATTTTTCCTGACTCTAAATCCTGTAATTCCTTCATCAATGCCACTCTGGACTTCAATCTTTTCTTCAGAGTCAAAATAAAGTTTTCTACAGTTGTAACACTCAAAGTAGGACATGGCTGTATAACTTTGTATTTCTGTTCATCCATCATGGCTGCCATGAAATCAAGGCCACACATTCTTTGAGCCCAGATATACGGCCTTCCTACTTCAGAAATGAAATGAGGGAAATCATCTGAAATGCCGGCGGCTTTCAGTAAGAATGTGGTAGCAGGGTGAGGAGAATCATTACCAGTATCACCAGGATACAACTCATTGAGGATGCAGTGCCCATTTAGAACATCAGCTGCAGAAACCCCAGTAACAGGCTTTGGCAATGTCACTGTAAACTTTACAGTTACTATTTTCAAATGCAGCAGGTACAAGAATATGAGGTTCAATGCTGTGCCATCCTTCACAATGACCGACACTTGCACACTTAATGGATGTTTCTTCAACACTTCTTTTTTCTTGGCTTCAGCCTTTTCTTCTCTCGATATCTTAGCAGATCTATGATGACGCTTCTTTTTCTCCCTTTGATCATCATCATTGTTATCTTGGTCTGAATCAGAATCATTGGAGACCACTAATTCTGCATCTGTATTGCTAGATTGCTCCAGTCTTCTAGCTTCATCATCATCCCCAGATATACCTGAAGAAGAAATAGTAAGTTTAATTTACTCCGTATTCACTTCCTACACACACCACACTATAGCATCTGTAAGAGATCACACTTACCAACAGTAACAATTTTGGCTCCTAATGCATCAGAATAGGCACTAGCATTGGCATAGAGGAGGAACAGTGGCGGAGGGAGTAATGATGCTGATCTGGTTTCATCCCTCTTATCATCCAAGCGAAGGGCGAGGCACTCTTGGAGAGGCTTAGTTGCCTTGAGTACGTCGGAGAGGTGTGGATAGAGCGCATCGAGACGCGAGCGCGCGGCGGCGATGGCTGCGGCGACGCGCTCCTTGGAGGCGACCAGCTCGCTGCACGCGCCCGCGAGCTCGCGACGCTGGCACAGCTCCCACTCCAGCCGAGCCAACTGGAGCTGATGCTCATCTTTCTTTGTCAATTCCTTAACACAAATATTAATGACGTTAAAAAAATGTGTAGTGTTCATGTACAATTTACCTATAAACATTATAATGGTGTATGTAGTGTGTTTTTGAGCATTATCTTAAATTTTCCAGCTCTACAACCTTTATAATATTTCTAAGTAACCTTTACTGTACTTTAATTATAGTCTGTTAGATATCCACATGTAAGTATTTGATATATATTTTTTGCATAAGTTGCATCGATAACATACCGGTCTGGATATCTCAGCAGGAGCACTTTTGAAAAAATCTTCAAGTGGAACAAGTTCTATTTCCTCATCCTTAGATTTGAATTGCAAGCATTTAGTGACTTCTTTGTTCAGATGGTCAGCCTCATACAACAAGTTTTGCAGTAGCAGGTGTGTAGAGTCCACTCTCTGTTTTTCCTTGTGTAATGCATCTCTGCCAGCTCTTGTTCTCACTTTTTCTAAGCGATTTAGTTTCTTAAGAGCCACAATATTTAGTGAAGCTTCAATTCTTTTAGATTTTATCTTTTCTTTAGCCTGGAAAAAGAAAGAAAGTGAACTACTATTTTGTAATAAGTTTAAAACATTCACTAATTGGTTTCAGATAAAATGAGGAAAATACAAGACCTTACAACCTTACATTATTAGTTGAAGAACTAAATCATTAGCCTCCCTAAGTGCATTTAATGCAGTGGTTCCTAACCTTTTCAACCTTGTTACCTGCCCCTGACATGTCAATGCAACAGATTTCCCCCATTTAACTTTCAACTTTCAACAGTATAAACTGGAATGGAAACAGAGTATTAAGTAGTTGCCTACCTCTTCTGTATCTTTAGATTTGAGGTCTGCTATTTCAGAAAAAAGCTGTCTGATGTCTTGGCATAGTTTTTTAAAAAGAGAGGCATCCTTCTCTGCCGAGCGAAGTTGAGCTTCTGTTTCTTCAAATTCGACAACTCGCTGAAAAAAATATTTGAGTTTAGTGCATTTCATTGAAATTGAAGAAAACTACAGAATCAGAATAGCCTCACAAAGGCTCAAATAAAAAAAGAACAGGTGCAGAAATAAAGTTAGTACCTAGCTAGGTACCTAAAAATCAAAGTGATCAAGGTAAAGTCCACTTCTGAAAGTTTGCATGCAGCCTCATAAAAATGACAATCACGCGTTACCCGATTCGGATGAACACCCTTCTCTACACCCCGACCAGCGTAGAGATTCAATAAAGCTGTAAATTAAATTTCTAACCTTGTAAACATCAACTGGAACTTGTTTAGAACTATCTGTTGATGAGCTGGTATTCAATTTACGGCGTTTCTTCGTAGTAACTTCTTCTTTTCCCATGATATTTCTTGTAACGAAGAGAAGAGTAGCAACCGACAGAAACGTACGCGAAGAGAGAGAAATTATCAGTGAACGCGAATAAATAAAATAATGTCTATTTGCGTTCACTCACTGGAAATTTTCGTTTTTGCAAAGCAAACAAGCCAAAGCAAAGCAAGCCAAAAGCGAATCAATCAAATGCGGCGGACTGTCAGTGTTGCCAATTGCCAACCCCAACTTCGTCAAAAACTACGAAAAAACTGTAGAAAACTGTGAAAAAAATTGCCAAGAATCAATAAATTTTTGCTCTTATTTATCTTGTTGACGATAGCATCTCTTATTAAAAAAGCTGTAGATTTGCTGTTGGCTTAAACTGAAAACTGTGGACATTTCCAAAAAACTGTGAATCTACAGTTAAAACTGTGGTGTTGGCTACACTGGGCGGACTGGACCGGACAGTCCGGTCTCTCGCTCGTCTAGCACTTTCAAGTGTCATCTGTCATGTATGGCATGTCTGTCAGTCAGCTCATCAGCTGATAGGAAAAAAAAAAACAATAGATGTCAGTCAACTCAAAATTTAACCAAAATAACTTGCGAAAGCAAAAGTTGATTTCAAAATCCTCATTGGAATACTAGTTTTTATTTATTTATCTCTACAAAAAACAACATGGTACGACTAACTACATGGCTTTCACGTGTTCCAGTAATTAAGTTCCGTAAAGGTGGAAAACCTGGTGTCGCCGCTCCTGCTGCAGCAAAAGGCGGATCGTGCCCCGTCGGAGCAGCCCCTGCTGTACGTACCAGAGATTTATATAACTCCTGATTGTCTGATTTAGTGAACCTAATGCTTTCTTCAAATACTTAGGTAGGTTACCTACTTATTTATTGTCATTGCAGGCGGCTGCCCAACCTGCTGCCGCCATGAGCACTGGAGCAGCTATTCCTGATATTGATTTGCCGGCGCGTTACAGGAGAACACCCCTTTCGCAAGAAGAGATTGATCACATTAACGGAGGCGGAATTGTTTAGTTCAACTTTAACTTATAGTGTAGAGATGCATTACCTATTAGATCCAAAGTATTTTAGCATTGCTATCTCAAAATTGTTTTGTTGTTTTTCAAACTTAGTTGTAGGTAGGTCATAATTTATCTTAAAATAAATGTTAAGACCTATACTTGAATTACCTAACTAATGCATATAGCTGGATAAGGATTTTGCTACAATTATTTTATTGTTTTCAGCATGACCCTATAAAGCCTAAGCCACCGAAAGATCCGCAGATGTTAGGCATTATTAAAATACCCAAAGGAGTACTAGTTAAATCAGGCAGCAAAAAAAGAGAAGTTGTGACATTAAATCTTGTATTACAAAAAGGAACACAGAAGATTATATAAATTTATTATTTGGTGTGGTGAAAGCTGTAACATTACAAAAAAGTAACAACCATTAAGTGTACTATCTAAAAATTTTAAGATAAAATTTAACTATGAAAACTAACTTAATTTCCGACTTTTTGTCAGTTGTTTCTTAGAAATTAATCAGTTCATTATTTAGGACTGTAATCTATGTAAAGTATATAGAGTATGTAAAGTAAAGAGACAATAAGGAACAGTCTAATAATACCGAACATTGAGTTTTTCACCCGAGATGGCCCACACCTGTGCAGCCGGCCCATTGTAGGCGACATCCCTGTTGTGTTCAAACTTGATTACCCCAAACTTTGCAAACTTCTTTTTCCACTCTGGTTTCTCATGGATGTGTAGCAAAGTATCCACTATAGCTTCTTTTGTTTTGCCTAAAATTTTAAGTGACATGTTAATCATGAGCTAGGTCACAGGGCATAATTAATTATAATAAGTAGGTAGGTACCTACCTGGCAATTTAGAATTAATGACTACAGGGTATGGTGGAAGCCTGCCCAATGTTTCCAAAGTTATAATTTCTTTACCACCATCATACATGTACTTTTTAGAATATAGCAGTGTTGTTGAATCAACTGCTGCCCACTCAGCTTGTTTAGATAACACCATTTGAGCTGATGCCAAATGTGAGCCAGACCCTAAAACGCAAAAGAAAAACGTTATCATATGCAATCATAATATGTAGGTTAATGTTTTGTTCCATACATACTTAGCAGAGATCCAAAGAATGACGCATTTTCACCCTTTTCTTTCAACGTCTGCAACACGATTTTGCTTCCGCTAAGCGACTCTTCATCACTGTACGCGAAATTGCAACCGCGCAAGTCCAGTAAAGTATTCACGTTGTGTGCTCTGTAAAAACAGACAAACTTCTATTGAACCAATTAGCCGTCTGGGAGCTAATTCTGGAATAATAGAAGTGCTCACTTGTTATCATATCAGAGTCAATGACATGATTGATAACATTTTTATCTATTTGCTTTTGGTTAGACTGAATGTTGACTATAACTAAACATTTGTAAGTTTTGAATAAGTATAATAAATTGCAAACCCATACTTAACTTACTTTTTATCGCTGTGTATTATAATATCTGAAAAATATCCTGGCTTGTTTTCTACATTCATCTGATGTGCGAAAACAGGAGTCACCGGCAGGAGTTCCAAAGCTGCAATTTCCTTTTTACGTATATTCATATAAGCCGATGCTGTCATGAATGCTGTAAATAAAATAAATCTCAGTTAGCCAGTACTGCATCGCTTATGTAGGTAGGTACCTACCTACCTTACTAAGGACGTTAAAAACGTCCGGGGTATCACCTACTAGTCATTAGCGTTAGTAATGTTAGTGTCCGGTAAAGGAAATTAACACAGACCAGAAAATTACTAAAAGTTAAGTGTCCCAACGTCACAGGAACACCTCGTAACTTACCGCTCCACAAGACCTGCCATGCGACAAATCCTGGGGCACGTTATTCTGCACCTACAGTCGTAGTAGGTGGGTGGGTCCTACTACAAACAATAAGTACCTACCTATTTATTACTAAATTGCAACCATCCGTTGTTCTCATAATAGCTAGACGCATTTTTATACGGGTGAGCTGAAATACAAGTAGACCCGTAGGTATGTAGTTAAGTTCCTAACTAGTTAATAATTTAAATGAAGTGCTTACCCAAGTCCACTTTATCGGTTGAAAAAGGATCAGGACGATCTGGAAACGGGCCTGGACTGCGACTCTCATATTGCAAAGTGGTGTGACAGTCCAGCGCTTCCTCTAACACTTCTAATATTAATTCGTATAATTGAACTGGATGTGTAGGACACATGTATGTCACTACGCGTAGCTCCTGTTTTATTTGAGACATATTTTAAATCGCGTTGTGCTTGAAACTAATAGCAGAAACTTGAAACTACTAACAGACTGAACGAGACTGCTCAATCTGCATAGGATGCGGGTAATTTATCGTATCAATACTGTTTGTGTTTTGCTAATCAAGTAACGAGGTAAGTGTTCTCTGTTTATCTTGAAGACACGCGATAAACATGCACGCTACGGTCATGAACTATCCGGTTTCTGCTAAGACCGCCCTTTAACTGACCTGACGTCATCTAAACATGCGAGCTAAGCGTGATTCTGTCCATTACCTACGTCATATTAATTCTGCTCGGTAAACGAGTGCTGCAAAATAATTTTATTTCACGTAAACTTATTAGAAACGGAATCTCTGTAGGTATATATCTAATAATAAATTTTGTACTACCCACAGAGAAATTAATACTACGTTTTAGTACTACCCACGTATGTATCTAAAAAAGTTTTAATAATATATTTCTTAATAGGTATGTCTTGAACCTACCTAGTAAGTAGCAACAGATGAGTAGATTGGTGGCGTAGTGCAGATGTAGCCTCGGATTACTAGTCAAATCACAACTAAACAAGTTCTATGGTAAAACAAACACGTAACTAATTAATGTAAGTTTATTGACGAATTTTAAATAAACGTAGTTTTTGATTGAGTAACAATTTTAAATTAAAAATAAGTATGCTTAAAAAATAAATATTCCATACATTCAACACATACACTACACTGATTATATGCTGGATCAACCAGCGTCAAACCGTCCTAATTTTTTCTTAAAAATGCTATGTTCTTTGCGCTATGCCGTTCGCTGTAAGAACACGCTTTCAACCGCAGAGTTTAGACGGGGTTGCGGAAGTTCTTTCCCGCGTATTTGGCCCCAGCGCCGAGCTCCTCTTCAATGCGGAGGATCTGGTTGTACTTGGCGAGGCGCTCGGAGCGGCACGGCGCGCCCGTCTTGATCTGTCCGGTGGACAGGCCCACCACCAGGTCGGCGATGAACGTGTCCTCGGTCTCTCCTGACCTGTGGGAACAAGATGGTAACAGCTTACAAATAACAGGATCACAACTGTCTCCAAGGCAACAAGTAGACATTCTCAGATCTTTAGGCATTTAAGGTCTTTTGAAGGATGTAGGGGGTTAGCAAAGGTTGGTCCAAATACATTTTTGGTACATACATGCCCACATTTTGCAGAAATTGACATTTCATATGTGACAGGTTGCAAGCCCATTCGCAGCTATTAGAAAGCTAACTGGTTTTCTCGCGGTGTTTTCCCTCATCAGCCAACACAGAACAGTATTATTAGTGGTAGAGTAGTAAGTTGGATATTTTTACAGTTTGTATTTAGTAATGTGCAAGAACTCAAGTCATCAGTAACTTCAAAAGTTCAATAATTGAAAAATACAAACAACAAATAAATGTAGCAACAGACTTTATGTTCCTTGTTTGAATCACACTGCAGATCTAATGAGGGATTTACTAGTGTGCGTAATTATGTTTTACTTTTTTTTTTAAATCTTCCTCTTGAATCACTATCAATTAAAAAAAACCGCATCAAAATCCGTCGCGTAGTTTTAAAGATTTAAGGTTACATAGGGACAGACGGCGGGAAGCGACTTTGTTTCAGGCTTGTTTCACTCTTTAGCGTGTCGCCCCGGTCTGAAGAAGCGTGAAGCGCTGAAGAGAGAAACAAGCCTTATACTATGTAGTGATGTAATTACCTGTGGGAGACCATGGTGCCCCATCCGTTCTTCTTGGCCAGCAGATGCGCGTCGATGGACTCGGTGACGGAGCCGATCTGGTTGACCTTCAGCAGGAGGCAGTTGCAAGCCTTCTTCTCAACGGCGGTAGCGATGCGCTTGGGGTTGGTTACCTAAGACAGACAGACAGATTCGTTTTTTTTTTAAATAATGATGCAAATATTAAAATATCACAGGTGTCGACTCTATATCTATACCAATATTTAAAGCGGAAGAGTTCGTTTGTTTGAACGCGCTTTTCTCAGGAACTACCAGTCGGATATGAAAAATTATTTCTGCATTTGATAGCTTGACTCTTGAGGAAGGTCATAGGCTACATATTTAATCATCATCATCATCAACACCACTACGGGGGCAACGCCGGCGGCCCGCGAGGCCGTTGTTAGTAGATAATAATTATTGAAGAGCCACTACTTCCCATCTTAGTCTGCGCACGAGTTTTGTGAAATAATATAGTAAAAATTGGATTTCTTGGGAAACTGAAAGAACCGCTTGCGGCTCGCGTACCTCTTTTTGCCGACCCGTGCACAAGCAGAATATGCCAAAAAAACTTGTAATGTTCTAGACATTGTAATGTTCTTAGACATGAGCATTAAAACAGCAACCACTACCTATAAAGATTTCTTTGAAGGTAAGCAATGTAATTTTATTTTTTATTCTTGGCGACAACCCAAACCCAGCTCATAAAAATCGATCGCATTTTCGTAGCTCACTAGTACAGCTACCAAAGTTACATAAATTAATATAATTTTACCGTAAGATCGTCTCCAACGATCTGGATGGGGGTTTTTGAGGTGAGCGCGGACCAAGCTGCCCAGTCGTCCTGGTCGAAGGGATCCTCGATGGAGACCATGGGGAAGTCCTTGATGAACTCCAAGTAGAGGTCACCGAGTTTGTCCGAGGACAGGTAGTCCGCGGGGTTTGACTGGGGGTTCTTGAAGTCGAGGTCGTAGGATCCTTTCTTGAAGAATTCAGACGCGGCTACATCCATGCCGATCTCGATCTAGGCAAATATAAGTACGAGAATAAAATTAGGTACTTAGCTAGAATGAAAAAAAAACTTACGTAGCGCCATCTAGCAGAAAGTAGCGAAGTACACAAAACAATAATCTATGAAGACCTTAGGAAGACTTACAATGCAATCTATTGTTGAGTAGTAGAAGCAATAAAAAAAATATTTTACATTTTTTTAAATAATATAATAAATATTAAAAAAAAATTATTGACTTGGAAATAAGCACCACAGGATGGAGGGAGAATAATATTAAAAATTTGATGTTTACGAAGAAATAGCTGATCAACAAAGAACCAATTAGATCTAATATATACCTTGCCAGTGTATCCAGCCTGCTGGATAGCATCCTGGATCAGGAATAGGGCATCCTTGTTGTTGAGGATGTTGGGGGCAAAGCCACCCTCATCTCCGACAGCGGTGGAGTCCAGGCCGAACTTCTCCTTGATTATCTTCTTTAGGTAGTGGTACACCTCTGTGCCCATGCGCATAGCCTCACTGAAGGATGAAGCACCTGTAGAGTAATTACAAAAATAATATCCTACTAATATTATAAAGGCGAAGGTCCGTGTGTGTGTGTGAATGTTTGTTGCATCGTATCTTCATAACTACTTCACCGATTTTGATGAAATTTGGAATGTAGATAGATAATAACCGGGAATAGGACATAGGCTACTTTTTATCCCGAATAATGGCATGGTTCCCGTGGGATAAAAAAATAGTAGTCCACGCGGGCGAAGCCGCGGGCGTCCGCTAGTAAATCATATTTTTACAAAATGTTGAATGACACTGCGCATCATGATGATACTCGAGCATGCCGTGCTGCAGTGCCCTCTCTGAAGGAGGCATGGTAATTAACATATTAAATAGGTTTAGTGTCAGTAAAAAGTGGAATCTTATAGGTATAATTAGTTAGAAATTATTTTGGGTTAATAAATGATGAGGACAATCCATCTTCATCAATTATTATGGGTACAAAATATTACCTTATAATTATTACTAGCTGTTCGCCCCAGCTTCGCATGAGTTTAATTTATAAATTACCCGTGCGAAGTCGGGGCTCAAACTATACCTACCCTATGTTCATCATGGATAATGTAGGATTCTAATGATGAAAGAATTTTTCAAATCAGTTCAGTAGTTTCGGAGCCTATTCAATGCAAACAAACAATCAAATCTTGTCTCTTTATAATATTAGTATAGATGTAGATTTACCTGTGGGAAGAATCATGAACTCTTGCATAGCTAGTTTGTTGCCCGCGTGGGAGCCTCCGTTGATGACGTTGAAGGCAGGTGTGGGCAGGATGATGTTGGTGTTGCCGGCAAGGTCAGCCAAGTGCTTGTACAAAGGAACTCCTTTCTTGGCCGCTCCGGCCTTGGCAACAGCCAGAGAAACTCCAAGGATGGCATTGGCTCCAAACTTGGATTTGTTCTCAGTGCCATCGAGGTTGATCATGAATTGATCAATCTAGTTACATAAATAATATTTTATTTCTTCTTCATCTCTACCTATCCAATAAAATTATGGGAGGGTCGGACCATGTCATGAGTTTAGGAATTATATCAAAGAATATAAACATTGATAAGATTCATTCATAAAATATAAAACAAAATAAACAATAGGTACCAATGTTACTGATGCAATCTAACAATATTTACTTCTTCATATACTTACCACTGTAATATATGAGTGACTAAGCAGGCATAAGATAAGATAAAGCAAATAAAAAAATTGACTTGTTTTATTTTTCTTGGCTTTTTAAATAAAATTCAAATGATGAAAGAAATCATCATAACAGTGCTTTTTTACCCGACTGCGCAAAGCAAAGGAAGGGTAATGTGTTTATCAGTCTATGTATGTATGTATGTTTGGATGTTTCTATGTGGCATTCTAGAGGCCAAACGCGTGGACCGATTTTGATGATTCTTACGTCAATCGATTCGTCTGAACCTTGGGAGTGTTGTTAAAGGCATGACAGTAATCAAAATTCACCAGTGCCACCACCAGACGCCTTAAGGTTGCGGTACGTCGAGCTCGGAACTTCTCTTCCAACGTATCTATCTAAATTGTTCGTCCTTGTCACGCAAAAAACTCTATGTAGTATAGTATAGGTGTACTACTCAGTCTACTATGAGCAATCACAGCCCCGATTGGCAGTATTACCTCTACCTAATCTGTGATTGGCAGATATGAGTCTGACATGAGGCCCGCCCTTTTTGGCGCGATTCAGGACGCATTACGCGCAGCTACTGTTCAATAATTTCAAATACAAATGCATCAGGACGTTTGGCTCTGTGGTTGTGAGCTCCGCTTGCAGCGCGGTAAGTACTTGCGGAATGGAGATCGATTCCTGTTGATATTGAGTTTTTGCATCTTTGGAGAGGCCAAAAATGTTATATTGTCAGTCACTAATGAATAATGTTCATTTTATTTCATGGAATCGTTAGATAAATGTATGGTAAAAATGCTTTTTTTGGAAATTTATCTACAATATCTAGGTAATTACCTACCCATCTTACTCTCAAGATTTTTAGGGAGGGATGAGATCGATATTATGACGCTAGACAGAATACCTATGTGGGTTGTTACCTATATAAGTCGGTACACAATTACCTAAATTTTCAAAGGGAAGTAGGTACCTAAGTAGGTACTTACCTATGTTTTTTTCTGTCCAATGTCTATAGGTAAGTAGGTACTTACCTAACCTACCTAACTACTGAAGTCACAACGGATGTTTGTCCCTCTGAAATTAGGGGGCGTCCATTAATTAAAATTAAAGAATAAAAATTAAAGGTGATTTTTGCGATTTTTCAACCCCCGCACCCCCTCCCCCCTTGGTGAGATGTCCTGAGATTTGGCTCGATCCCCTCCCCCACCCCCTAATCTCACGTGAGAATAAAAAAAATAATCTTAAACAGGTACCTACCTAGATTTGCCGAGACCTCCCTTTCATTTTTAATCCCACATGGGATTAGGTGCGATTTGGCTCAACCCCCTCCCGCCCCCTAAAAGCCTGACGTAATTAATGGATGCCCCCATAAGTGCAACAAAGGATAATGCATATTTAGGTACTTATGACGTGGCGAATCAATTTGTGGTACCAATAGGCTGAGAAAGCTGGAGCCTAGGGCGGCAGATTTTAGGGGCGGCAAATAGGGAACAATTTTTTTTGTGTTACAGAAAAATAATATTTACCTATATTTATTGATAATGCTATGTTATTATGTACACACAAACAATTCAACATGTAAGTAATGTTTTAAAAATTGTTAGAGTGAGAGCTTTTCTTGCTTAAAACTTTTTTCCATAATTGGATTGGAAACGAGCGATAAAGGCGGTGCGTTTAGATGGGCCCGCGAATTACAGTAGTATCCCGAAAATTTCCAACAGTTTACCTGTTGATCATGTTTCTGTAGCTGTAATCAGCACGTGTAAGGTCGTCATGTACGAAAAATCCCTATGTGTACCGAAGAATTTTTATTTTCATTAATCATTAAATTTCACATCATCAATCATCAACCAATCAAACATCAATAGGTATCCGTACCCCTATTATTAATGTGAAAGTGTGTTTGTTTGTTTGTTTATTTGTAGTTGAATCACGTCAAAACGGAGCGACGGATTGACGTGATTTTTTGTGTGGAGATAGTTGGAGGGCTGGAGAGTAACATAGGCTACTTTTTATCCGGGTACAACTCGAGCGAAGCCGCGGGCAGCAGCTAGTTTATAATAAAACTGTAACAGGTCAAATTCTGTACATTGAAGATATTTTGAAATTTTTTTTGGAGGGCTCTCTATTGTCGATACTGAAGCCAAAACTGTAATTTTTTTCATTCATGTCTGTCTGTCCGTATCATGGCCGCGCATTACGTCGAAACTACTGGTTGGATTTAAATGAAACCTGGTATTATTTGAGTGCATACTACGAGGTCTAATATAAAATACTTTTAATCCTGAAATTCAGCACGGTTCCCTAGGGAGAGGGGATGAAAGTCAAAATAAGTATCTGGTTGTAATTCATGAGCGCGTAGTCCGATTTCATTGATTCTTTTTAGGGTTCCGTACCTTAAAAGGTAAAAAAAGGAACCCTTATAAGATCACTTTCTTGTCCGTCTGTCTGTCTGTCTGTCACTTTTGCTTGCTTTCACGGTTTTGCATTCAGCCATCCGTTTTCCATTCAACCTTTAATTTTCAACTTTTTTTACTTTTTGGAATTTTTCCTTTATTTGTGCTATAAGACCTTGCTTTTTGCCAAATTTCGTTATTCTAGGTCAACGGGAACTACCATTTAGGTTTTCGACCCAAAACCTCTAGGGTACTTCCGGTTGACCTAGAATTGTCAATTTTGGTTACAAGCAAGGTCTTCCAGCACAAGTAAAGGAAAAATTCCGAAAAATAAAAAAAGTTGATAATTAAGGTAAGTTTTGGTACTCACAAGTTTTCACGAAAACCTAAATTTGCCTATATCTTTTTATAGTGTTTACTCAGGACCTTGATTTTTATACTCACAGTAGGGACTATAGACCTTAGTATATGGTATAAATTTCAACTTGCTAGCTCTACCCGTTCCTGAGATAATCGATGGTGACACACGGACAGACGGACAGACAGACGGACAGACGGACAGACGGACAGACGGACAGACGGACAGACGGACAAGAAAGTGATCTTATAAGGGTTCCTTTTTTTACCTTTTAAGGTACGGAACCCTAAAAAACCTCAGACCCGCTCCCGCGACAATTTATCTTTTTTATTTATTCGTGTGCCTCAAAAATATTTCCATATGTCCATCAGGGTGGCGCAGTGCAATCATTTCTATAAAAAAACTAAGTAGGTACCTACCTATTTAATTTATAACAATAAATTTAACCTCGCACATAGATCTGTCAAAAAAGATGTTTTGTGAAATGCTTCATAGATGCTTCATATATGAAGCATTTATGAAACATCTATGAAACATCTATGAAGCATCGATGCTTCATAGATGAAGCATATGAAGCATTTATGAAGCATTTGATGAAAAGTCAGATGTTTCATAGATGAAGCATCTATGAAACATCTGATTTTTCATCAAAAGTGGCCACTTTAGACCCCCTGTATTTGGTAGGATCAGAAGAATCTCATCTATTTTGAACTGTTAAAACCTAGTGAAACGATCACGGGAGGCCGAAAACAGCCACAATATGCGACATGTCCATCCATTATTATTCATCATGACAACAATGTTCTGTGGTGCTGAGGGCGAAGGCCCGCCTGAAACACAGAAGGTTGCAAATTTAATTCCCTTTGCCTGCCTGTGAGACAAATGTATGTGTGATCTACGAATCTCTGTCTCAAAATGATTCTCTCAAGAAGGCAAAAAGTCGTAGATTCTGACGAAAACTTTGAATAAAATACCTACGTTGTAGCACAGAATTATGCGACAAAGTTCAATTCAGCTCGCGTAAGCGTTCTTTGCCTAGTGCAATATGCACTGACACGTGTCTACACAAATTCTCTCTTTCTAACGCATAACTCTGTCACTGTCTGGCGCGGAGTGACGCGGAAGGGTTGTCGAGTTGTCATGCGATAGGTATTAGAGCCGAGTGGCAAGTGGGAACCCTGCCAAGGCCCGCCCGGGCGGGCCCACCAATGTACTTGTAGCTTCGTACCTAAAGTGCGGAGTGCGCGTAATTAGTAATTAGGTAAATAAATCTGTTTATATTCTTATGTTTTGCTTTTTAGTGCAAGTATGTTTTAAAGTCGGTTAAGTATTTTATTTTTTATTTTTTCATTTTAGTGTTTATTTTTTATTAAGAATGATGTCATCTTACCTACTTATTGTGTTTCGCTCATCAAGCCCTTTCATTTGATATCCATGTCACTACTACTATACTACTAAAAACTAAGATACTGAAAACCAGCGCTCTAACAGCCATGGCGCTGCTGGAGCAAATGCTGAGGGGTAACTTTATTTTCTTGTCACTGTAATGTAGCATTTCTGATTTGTGTTGTATGTATCGTAGTGGCGAAAATAAAACTTATTTCTATTTCTATTTTATTAAAAAGTTCCATGGAACAGGTCCTGACTCCATCATCAGATCAGATCGCTGTCACCATATTATTATATTACATTGTGTCGGAACTTCACAGATATGCTGTGTTTTTACTCAATCGGCCAATTTATTGAGGAGTTCTGTTGAGCAGCTCTTGACTCCATCATCAAATCAGCTCGTTGTCACCATATTATTAAATTGTAATTGAAACTTGATAGATATACCGAGTTTCGACTCAATCGGCCTATTCACTGAGGAGTTCTGTTGAACAGCTCTTGACTCCATCATCAGATAAGCTTGATTGATACCATAATATTTCATTGTCACCGAGAATATATAAGTGTGCAAAATTTCAGCCCGATAGTTCTACAAACACAATAAATAACCATAAAATTTGAGAGTTCCCCTCGATTTCCATGGGATCCCCTCATCAGATCCTCCACTTCTGGAGTATATCCTTTGTAACCAAAAAAAATAATTGTCAAAATCGGTCCACAATTGACGGAGAAATGGCGTAACACACACACAAAAAACTAAAAAAAATATATACCTAAAATAAAAAAAAACACACAGTCGACTTGAGAGCCTCCTCCTTTTTGAAGTCGGTTAAAAATAATATTACACAAATCATAAAAGTTACAATTTCATTAACAAAAAAAATGTAATTAATATGATTGTGATGTGGTATCGAGTGTAGGGGCGGCAAAAGTTGAATAGCCTACTGGCGGCAAATTTGGAAATCCGCCACTGTTATAGGCAGTAGAGTAGGTAGGTATCTATGTAAGCGAGATAAAACATAATACCTACCTAACAGTTTACTAACTACTTAACAGGTTTCTCAAGGATTTTGAGGGGGGGGGGGGGGGTCATGACCCCCTTGACCCCCCCCCTCGAACCGCGCGTGTATCAGTAGTTTTTCTTGAAAGAGTAACAAACATACAAACATCCCTAGATAGCGGTACATCTATACATCCATACATCCTCACAAACTTTCACACTGTAAAATTATTAGTAGGATGGAAAAGCCCCTCTTGGCAGATTCAAATGGCCCGCCGTCATTTTGTGACGTCATTACAAAACTACTACTGTTCTATTTATAGACTTTGAAGTTTAAAAACATAACTTCAACTTCTTTCATAACTTCAACTTCATAACTTTAGTATGAAAATTACTTTCTTTTTGACCGACTTCAAAAACAGGAGGAGATTCTCAATTCATAGGAATATTTTTTTATGTCGGTAGGTATGTTTTTGGAATTTTTTTGATTTGGAAAAATCTTTTTTGTTTGAAAGGGTCCCAGGTGGTGCCATGGTCATCAGATCAGGTCAGGATCTGATGATGGCGTCAGGAGCTGTTCAACAGAACACATCAGTACCTACCTAAATCTAAATAGGCCGATTGAGCTGAAACTCGTCATCATCATCACCAGCACCATTTTTTGAACAGCTTCTGATTCCATCATCAGGTCAGCTCGCAGTCACCATAGGTACGCATAGGTATTACATATTACATGACATTGTAGTCGGAACGAAACGGAACAAGACAGCTTACATTATGCCGAGTTTAAACTCAATCAGCCTATTTACTGAGGAGTTCTGTTGAACAGTTCCTGACTCCATTATCAGATCCTGACCTGATCTGATGACCATAGCTCCACCTGGTACCCTTTTAAACAAAAAATAATTTTTCAAATCGGTCCAGGCTCACCTATTCAAGTAGATACTCGAGAAACATACCTACCTACATAAAAAAATATTCCTATGACTTGAGAATCTCCTCCTTTTTTTGAAGTCGGTTAAAAAGAAAGTAATTTTCATAAAAGGGTCTACAAAACCTACCTACCTACATACCATTTAAAATTGAAATAATTGTTCAAAGTAAAAATCAATTCTAATCTACGCTAGGTACACCTATCTAGTTAGTGTGTATACTACCTACACCTATACCTACATACCTATACATCGAGCGAGCTAAAAATGCTAAAAACTATAAAAAGCGGTGGTCGTTGCAAACCAATTTTGCGTTAGTGTGAGTGTCGAAACTCCGCCTCCGGGACTATACACACACATTGAAGACATCCGAGCAACGCGTACGGCAATACTCGAGTTCAGAATTTACAAGAATTTACGATGTATTCCGTAATACCAAAAATGATGAATGAAAAGTTAATGATTTCGCAATTTTTTTTGTATGGCCTGTAACTAGACACTCTAAGCTGTGTTCCTATTAAAAGGATATTACAATCATTGTTGTTTATCATACAGAACAAATGCAACGAAAACACGATATTTTTGCTGTAAAAATGTTAGAAATACAATTTGGTTACATTTTGTTTCAGGTAAGTTTTTTAGATCAAAAGTTTAACAGGAACCTAGATTAATACTTCCTTAATCTAAATAAGTGCATAAAGTGGTGAAAATACGCTCAAATTTTAAATGATTTCGGTAGTACGTTTGTATGGAGAATTCGTTCGTCGCCGCCCTCTTAATGTCAAAATTAAAAAAATCAAAATCGTCACACCATGTCAAGTGGGGTATCGTTGAATAGGTATTTTAAAATCAACTTTATGTTTCTTTTACCATTTTTCATTTTAAGTAATAGTTTAAGAAAAATAACGGTTTAAAGTTGATTAATAATTATTCTCGCTATGGATGTTTCTATGTGGCACTCTAGAGGCCAAACGCGTGGACCGATTTTGATGATTCTAACGTCAATCGATTTGTCTCAACCTTGCGAGTGTCACTAAAGACATGAAAGTAATCAAAATTAACCAGTGTTACAACCAGACGCCATATTGTCAAAATTGAAAAACTCAAAATTGACGAACTATGTCAAGTGGGGTATCGTTGAATAGGTATTTAAAAATCAATGTTAGGTTTCTTTTACTATTTTTCATTTTAAATAATAGCTTAGGAAATATAACGGTTTAAAATTCTGTTTGTGTGTATCTTGGCCGCGCATCACGTCTCGGTCGAACGAAACTACTGGACGGATTTAAATGAAACTTGGTATTATTTGAGTGCATACATACTATACTACTACGAGGTATAAATAGGATACTTTTGATTACTATACCTACTTACTTACTGAAATTCAAGACGGTTCCCTTGGGAGAGGAAATGAAAATCAAAATGAGTAGGTAGGTATCTGGTTGTAATTCATTAACACATAGTACGATTTTATTGATTCTTTTTACCCGACTGCGCAACGCAAAGGAAGGGTAATTTTGTTAGAAAGTAGGTATGTACCTACTTTAAAATGTTCTGTAAAAATTTCAAGGTCATCGGTTTTGTAGTTCAGAAGATACAAACATCGCAACCCTCAGTATTATTTTTTATTTACATTAATTACCAAAAACACAACTAGATGTCGCTGCTAAATCTGAACCAATCCTAGATCGCGCTATCGTTGCGTTTTGAAAAGTTTACCTATTCTATCAATTTTTGAGGGCCATTATCGAAAGTTTTTGATATTATTGGATTGGATTGAATTATTGGCTGATGAGGAATTGGATTGGATGGATTTGATGAATAAAATTGAATAAATAATTAGGGCGATACGAAGTTACTAGCGGTGCGCAAAGTCGTTCACTGAAAAGAAAAGAGAGATAATTTTCTTTTGAGGCAAAAGAAATGTATCTTTCTTCTAGTTCACTTTTCACTTGTAGTTCAGTTATTATAAAAAAAAAAAAAAAAAAATGGTCCCATAATTACTTTTTCAAGTTGAGTTTTTGTCCTTTTCACCTTTCCATTACTTGCCCTAATACTGTTTTGGTGTGCCGGTTGAAGTCGAAAAGTCGCTAGATAAGTCGCTAAATATATTTTGTCGCTAACTAACACTATAGCAAAAGTCGCTATTTCTAGCGACAAAGTCGCTAAATTGGCAACACTGGTCAGTGAGCGAGCGCTCTCGTTCGATCGAACTAGAGAAAAGAAAATTGAACTAGAAGACACAGAATAATATTAGTTACTATGGGACGACAATTCGAACTAATTGCTCTTCTCATCTCTCATCAGTTCGTTCAGTGACGTTCTCGTTCGATCGAACTAGTGAAAAGAAAATTGAACTAGAAGACACAGAATAATATTAGTTACTATGGGACGACAATTCGAACTAATTGCTCTTCTCATCTCTCATCATTTCGTTCAGTGGGCGTTCTCGTTCGATCGAACTAGTGAAAAGAAAATTGAACTAGAAGACACAGAATAAAATTAGTTACTATGGGACACCGATTTGAACTAATTGCTCATCTCATCTCTCATCATTTCGTTCAGTGGGCGTTCTCGTTCGATCGAACTAGAGAAAAGAAAATTGAACTAGAAGACACAGAATAAAATTAGTTACTATGGGACACCGATTCGAACGCCAGAGACGGATGAGTGAGATTTAAGGTGAACTACTGATACACTTTGAACTCGTGTGAACGAGAGAGAGAGAGAAAAGTTACTGATGAGGTAGTTCATTTTTATCTTTCGTTCGCGAACTACACAAGGCTAGAAGTTACTTAGTTTAGTTGGTTTATTAATTTCTTGTTGGGTAGGTAATAGTTAATCAAGGTATTTTAAAATCAACTTTATCATAACTAAAAAGTGTTAAATAAAAAAATATTTTAAAAAAACAAAAACCCGACTGCGTCAAAACTAAAAAGAAAAAAACAAGCCTGCAAAGAATTACTCACAGTCGGGACCCATAACATTGGGAAGATTTGATTGGTAATAAAATGAATGGGTACTGACTGTGAGTAATTCTTTGCAGGCTTGTTTTTTTCTTTTTAGTTTTGACGCAGTCGGGTTTTTGTTTTTTTAAAATATTTTTTTATGTCTTTTGTAAGCTTTACTGGTGATAACACATTATAAATAGGTACATTATATGTATCTGGGTATTTATTATGTAAATAACCTTTCATTTCTTTAGCCCATAGATTCTCAACCTTATTTTCCCCATCGCCCACTTTGAAAATATTTTTTTTTCTAGCGTTCCCCTTAAAAAGTAGGTAAGATTGGGAATCTTACCTACTTTTTATTTTTCTTACGATCTGTCGCGAATTTTAAACACTTTTTTGGAGCACAGTGGCTATTACTTCTTTAACTGCTGTTAAAATTAAATCTTCCCCAACAGTATGTGGTTTTCCTGTTTTAATTTTAACTTTAGGTACTTTAGTGATAGTTATTAGGGCACGGTCGTCACACTTTTCTGGTCAAGGGCCGCATAGGACATTGTGAGGTATCACTGCGGGCCGCACATTCTTGAATTATTTAGATGACGATTTTTCGAAATTCCTAAAGGGGTTAAAATCCTAGTAGGTACTAACGAACTTGAAAGTTTTTTTATCATAAGTTTACGGGGCTTGAAGACTCGCTGCTTATCAGTTCCTATTCTATGGTCAAATACAATATGTGACACTTGATTTTTTTTGCGGTTTTCAAAGAAACCTTTCTTATGAAGTGAAATGTGAGCGAAGCGAGCCCAATTTTTTAACACAAATGCAACATTCTTACACTTGATTTTGTTTGCGGTGATAAAAAAAAAACTCGCTGCTTATCGGTTCTTATTCTATGGTTAGACTTTACTCACTTTACTCACAATATACCTTACCCAAAAAGTTAAATGCGAGCGAAGCAAGCCGAATTTTTTAAGACAAATGAAAAATTGTGACACTTGATTTTGTTCGCGGTGATCAAAGAAAAAAATCGCTGCTTATTGGTTCCTAGTCTGTGGTTAGACTTTACGCTCTTTACTCGCAATATACTTTACCTACTCATGAAGTTAAATGCGAGCGAAGCGAGCCGAATTTTTTAAGACAAATGCAACATGTAACACTAGATTTTGTTTGCGGTGTTCAAAGGAAAAACTCGCTGCTTATCGGTTCATATTCTGTGGTTAGACTTAACTCACTTTATTCACAATATACCTTATTTATAAAGTTAAATGCGAGCGCAGCGAGCCAAATTTTTTAAGACAAATGAAACATTGTGACACATGATTTTGTTTGCGGGGATCAAAGAAAAAAATCGCTGCTTATTGGTTCCTAGTCTGTGGTTAGACTTTACGCTCTTTACTCGCAATATACTTTACTTACTCATGAAGTTAAATGCGAGTGAAGCGAGCCGAATTTTTTAAGACAAATGCAACATGTAACACTTGATTTTGTTTGCGGTGTTCAAAGGAAAAACTCGCTGCTTATCGGTTCATATTCTGTGGTAAGACTTAACTCACTTTATTCACAATATAACTTTATAAATAAGGATTTATAAAGTTAAATGCGAGCGCAGCGAGCCAAATTTTTTTAAGACAAATGTAACATGTGACACTTGATTTTGTTTGCGGTGCTCATAGAAAGGCTCGCTGCTTGTCGGTTTCTATTCTGTGGTCAGACATAACTCACTTTGCTCGTATTATACCTACTCATGAAGCTAGATGCGAGAAAAGCGAGCTCCAAACCAAGCAAACAAAGCGACCTTCCCTATCTCGAAGTTTTATAATCAATTATAATTATTATTGCAGCAACGTAGGTAGTATCATTCATCATCATAATTTCCTTGCCCAACTAGGTTGGGTCGGCACAACATTTTCTCTAACGTGGTAGCATCATTATCTATCATCATCTATTATCTATCAAAATTATTTGCTTGGCCGCGGGCTGCACCAATACCGTCCGCGGGCCACACTTTGATGACCACTGGATTAGGGTGTTTTTTTGCCTATTTTAGATTAAATTATCGCCCCCCTGCTTCATCTCAACGCCCCCCAATTTTCTCTAGGTCTGCTACTGCCCCCCCTGAAAGTCTCAAACGCCCACAGGGGGGCGTTATCGCCCACGTTGAGAACCTATGCTTTAGCCCAATGTAGTGCTTTCTTAGTGCAAAATGAACTATTATACCTGTTTTTGCTCAGTGACTTCAATGTTCTGCTTGATGAGTTCAGGGGCAATGACATCATTGATGTTCTTGATGGCAGTGAGCACTCCCTTGCCGTGGTACTCTCCCTTCACATTGTCTCGGAGCTCCAAAGCCTCATGGACTCCAGTTGATGCTCCAGAGGGCACGGCAGCACGGAACAGTCCAAGTTCTGTTACCTATAATATAATGTGTTAATATGTTTCAATGGTCAGGATACCATTAATGTAGCCAGGAAAGCGTAGGAGAGAACACAAAGTTAAAGTAACCAGAAAGATTTGTGTAAAGGTGAAACCGCACTAGAGCAGTAATTCACCTTTAGAGAAGAGGCCTATATCTGGTAAGTGCAACCGGGCTGTAGAAATACCTATCTTTGATACTGTGAAAGATTTTGGATAGCTATGAAGAGACTTACCAGGTCTACCTCCACGGTGGGGTTACCACGGGAGTCGAAGATCTGACGAGCTTTGATAGACTTGATCGGCATTATGAACTACTGTGATAATTTCCTGCAAATAAAAATTTTGTGTAAATTGGAAATCAGCGTAATTTTGTAAGGCTATGAAAAAACCGGCGAATCGGCGGCGGCATTCGGCAGCGACGAGCAAAAGGTCAAGTGTAGGTTGTGTGATAGTTACAACCGGCATCGAATTTTAGTACGATTAATGATTTAAGGGCTTTGATATTATTCTACATAAGTAATCGAAACAAAAGACAATCGAAATTGAAGTCGAAATTGGAAGATTTCAAAAGGAGGGGTGGGTACAAGCAGTATTATCAAGATGTTAATTTTGCGTTGAAACATCAAAATTAAATTGCGATTGCGGGATGATCACGTATATTTTTTTCTGAACTTTCTGTGTATTTTTAACCTTACCTAAATTAACTAGCACTTTTCACAGTTTCTGCCGATAATTGAAGAGGAAGGAAACCTCGAGATTCGAGAAGGAGAAGAACGAACGACTGACGAGAGGTCACAAAATGATTTGACCTTCTGAAGGTGAAACGGCACGCCAGAAACCGGTAGATTTCCGAAAAAAAAATTGGCAAGAACTAAGGTTAGTTCCACACGAAACGGAACTTTATTAGTTCCAGCCAAACGTCAAAGTTAATTATAAGTCAATGTCAAACAAAAATCCCATCAGTCGCACGCAGTCAGTGGTTTGGTTTGTTTGTTTTGTCAATCAAACACTGAAATTCCCTTGGAAATTCCTGAATTCACCAAACCGAAACTTATCTATTCTACATTTTCAGCAACCATGGGTGATTCCGATTCCAAAAAAGAAGAAAAAGTCATCGTTAAAGTGAAAAATGCAACAGATTTACAACGGCTAAAATTAGAGAAACTCATGAAAAATCCAGTAATTTTATTCACCACATCACATACCTACATAATAAAGATCAAATACATTACACTTGTTTCTTGAATAACTGAACACAAACTTATTTTCAGGATAAACCAATAGTCATTCCTGATCGTCCACGCGACAAGGCTTTATCAGCTGCACCGGACTTCGTGCGCAATGTTATGGGATCCAGTGCAGGTGCTGGTTCCGGAGAGTTTCATGTATATCGACATTTGAGAAGAAAGGAGTATGCTAGACAAAAGTTTATAGTTGAAAAGAGTGAAAAGGTAGGTGCATAGAAAAAAATGGATTAATCCCTCGTCTGTCGGGATTCCAGACACAATAGAAAATTAATTGTGTCTCGTTCGGATCCGTACAAAAGCAGATGTGCGGTTAAAGATTATATGAACCTCAATTTTCAATAGACTTGAGAATACCTCTATTTTTATAGGTTCTGAAGTATTATAAGCAGCTGTTATTGTAATGTTACAGGAAAAGCTAGATGATGAATATCATAACAAAATAGAACAAAACAGAAGACTTGCGGAAGAGAAAACTGCAAAAAAGAGAGCTAAAAGATTAAAAAAGAAGAAAAATACAAAACTGAAAGGGAAAAAACCCAAGACTGAAAACAAGACTAACATCTCATCAGAATCTGAGAGTAGTGAGGATGAAGATGACAATGAACAAGAGAAAACACAAGAACATCCTGAAAATATTGATCAAAGCAAGAGCCTAGATAGTGAAGATAAATCTCAGGGCCATTGTCAAGAAAATGAGCAACACAAAAGTACTGATGAAGATGAACAGAAATCTGAAGAGAAAAATGTTCCAACAAATAGGAGCAGTTCTGGTGATGATGAGAATCAAAGTTGATCTCAGAATTGATTAGAAATTTAGTGATAAGAACAATAAATATGTTTTTCCTTAAAATTTTGATTGATTTGAATATCAGGAAATATTTTACTATTTCAAATGGTAGTCACAAAAATAATAACAAAATGGTATTGTAATTTAATCATAAAATTATATTTAAAAACTGACATACAATACATTAGGGTTAACTATATTCTAAGGAACAGCCTACTGGACTGATGCCATGACACTATCCTCATTCTTCTTTAGGATCACAAAGCCTTCCATGACCGGCGACAGTGGGATGTACTCATCAGTCGCGAGTTCCGCGCGCTCCCCAAACGACAGTAGAACAGGTGTTGTGTGTGTGTGAGAACCAGCAATCGTTTTGGGTGTACCAGCTTTACCAATGACGTCAACAGCCTGTGAATAATTATTGTATTTATAAAATTGCACTATCAATAGGCAAGAAAATTTGCAAGAAAGCAACAAGTCTAATTTCTAATTTGATAATTATTTTGCATTGTTAATTTGAAAGCAACATCAATATTTCATTCAATTTACTTTTTAATTGAAAATCCATATCTATCAGTCATACATATCCTACTAGGATTCTAAGTCATGGGTATCAGAAATTACTAGAACCATTCTACAATACCCAGAAGAAATATCTGCAGGCAATGCAAACTATCCCGCTTTGAAAGTCAATCTCGCCCCTTTATCATAGCAAACTGTCCCGCTTTGAAAGTCAAACTCGCCCCTTTAACATATAACCATCTTTCAGTATGTATTGTTAAAAATGTGTTATACCTGTCCAACGCGCACGCTGACGTTCAGGGGTTGCAGGTTGTCGTCGAGCGTGACGAGCCAGCGGGGCTGCATCGCTGTCGCCAACACGTATAGCAGGTAGTGAGACTTGCCCAGGATAACTGAAAAATAATACCAAGTTAGATATAGCTCCACTAGATATGCGTTATTTGCTGCATAACATATAACTATAATTTTAAATAAAAGGAGCGAAAGGAAGCGCTGCAGACATTTCAATCATTAATATAGTATAGAGAGAATATGAATTTTGTGACTGACTGAATATTGCTGGCAAAGTCATCATCTCATGCAACGCCCATGCGAGGCTTGGGAAGAGCTCAGGCAACAGAGATCTGCAGTGTGATTGACTTTTTCAGAATGTATTCCGAATTCGGAAAGTTTTTATTTTATTTCTTCGCTGAAAAAACGTCAACATTCCAAAGAAAATCATAAAATCGAATGCATTTTCGGAAGTTTGAATCGCACTGCAGAAAGGCGCAACTCTGTTATAATTATAAGGTCTGATTTTGAAGAAATAATATAAGTAACTGACTGTTCTTGCAGTCGAGGAAGGCCGTCATGACGACTAGCAGGCCGGCGAGCGCGGGCTGGCTCACGAGCCGGCGGTCGCTGTGCGCGGGGCAGAGCGTCACCGTGCCCTTGCCGGCGTGGCACAGCCCTTGTGCGAGCCGCACCATGAAGAGGTGCACCGGCGACTTGCCGTGGTACAGCGCTAGGGCGCGCAGCATTGTCGCTAGTCTGCAAATTCAAAAAGTAAAGTTAAGGGAGTGGACACGTTGCGTTTTTTCCAGCGCGTTTGTATCGATACAAACGCGATTCGAACGCGCTGCCCCCCTCCCGGTTCTCTTTTCTATGGAAAAAAACGCGCTGCGAACGCGCGTTTGTATCGATACAAACGCGCAGCTCAAAAACGCGCTGCAGAAAACGCAATGTGTCCACTCCCTAAAGTTTGACCGACCTCTTAGCTCAGTTGGTAGTAACTCTGCCTTCTGCGCTGTAGGTCGTGGGTTCGATTCCCACCCAGAACAAACATTTGTGTGATGAACGTAGATGTTTGTTCTGCTGGGTGTTATAAAGTGTTCTAGGTATGTATTTACAAAGTTATCTGGTTCCCATAGTACAAGCTTTGCTTAATTTGGGGCTAGATGGCGCTGTGTGAAATGTCCAGCAATATTTATTTATTTAAATAAAATATATATAAATGAGTGTTATAGAAGCGCTCGTGGCGTAGCTTGCTTAGACGTTCTTGATTGATCGTTGAAGTTGAGCAACGTTGTGCGCGGTCACAATTTGGATGGGTGACCGCAAGTGGGATTACGAGCTGAGCGCTTCAGTGCTTCGCAGGGCACGTTATATTGTCGGTCACGGCTTTTAAGTCGTTAAGCCATGACGGAGGCCTAAAAACTCCGTCACCAGAGCTGGCCACTTGCTCATACGAACTTACTTAATGAGTGTTATGTTATATTGACTTGAGCTCGAAACACTTAAAAAAAAAACTAGTAGTTCAAACATACCTCGCGTTGTTGGTTCCCGCGCCGACAAGTCCCATGGCGAATATAGCGTTGTACGCAACATCGTTGTCGGAGTCGTGCGAGTACTTGTTGAGTACGTCGATCACTGAGAGCTGTGGGTTCGAGATGGAGCAGAGAGCGATGGCCAGCGGCACCGCCCGACGCACTGCCGGCTCACCGTACCGACCCTGTACATGGTAAAAAGAATAAGCTAAGTTCGATATTAAAAAGGAGCATTGGCCGAGTGGGTTAGTCCCTCGACTTTCAATCCGAAGGTTGTGGGTTAGAAACCCGGCCGTGAATCAGTGGATTTTTCGTTTCGAAAAGTTTATTAGTGTGCCTTTATAGCAAGCCCCCGCTCCCGAGCTTTAATCTCATTTTTTATTACTTATTATATAAAGCAAAAAATACGTGTCTAATGTTTTTATGACTGACGGATAATTTATAATTTTTTTTTTACCAAGGCATCTAGAGTTTTATTAGTTGGATTGGTACCAGTTGTCCGAATATCCTGGTGCACATCTCTGCGCCGGTCTCCTCTCCGAGCGCTATGACGGCGACGCCGAGCGTGGCGACCGCCTGCACGGACGACAGCTCCTTGTTCGCCTCCTTCTCCTTCTCTTTCTCCTTGCTCTTGCTATCCTTGGACTTGCCTGCAGAACATTAACAATTAATTAATAATTAATTCAATTTATCGCCGTATAAGACGTTTAACGCTACCAAATAGGGTGGCGACTCGTCGCTACGCCAGCATCGCCACGTCAACAATCGGTCTGACCTTACAATATAAATGAAAAGTTTCAATAAAAACGTACTTTTGTTCTTATCGTCCTTGGATGTGGTAGCGGCGGGCGCGGGGGCTGCGGTCGAGCTCGAGCCGGCCGCCTCCTTGCCATCTTTTTTATCTGTCTTCTTGAAAGCAGTGTCCTCTGTTGACGATTGTTCATTCTGCAACAAACGTTGAACGTTCAATAATTTTTATCGTCAGGGTTGAGAGTCTCTTCTGACTCATCTGTTGTTTCACCTCTGTAAAAATTGTCTGAAAAAAACTCTGTGATTTTATTTAGATTTAAAGAAGCAGGCAATGGTGTGGATAAATAGCATGAATATCGACCCATTGCAATTACAATAAATCAGGGGCACGTCCATTACATATTGGCACTGCCAACATTTTGCAGATGTGGTAAAAAAAGTAAAAAACCTTTTGTGCCAGGTCGCAAGCCCATCGCGCCATCTATTAGAACAATCTAGCTAAGAAGCAAGCATGACCTTAAATTCTGAGTAGAATTTAGCACAAAAGCAACAAAACAGACAAAAACAAAATAAAGAAAAAACATTGGACTTTGGATGATGTTAATGTTCTCTTTAGTTTCCAAGAAATTGCTATTCAGCCGTCAGTAGAATTTTAACATTGTTTTTACTTTGCTTATTGAAATTCAATATAACTCAGGAATTATTCATGCAGTATACGATCGAGAGATGTTGAGATACCATAGGAATAAATGTTTGCATGATGATATTTTTTTTTATCGTTTGGTTCTTTTAACTTAATGTTGTTGTATAATAAATAAAAAAATGTTGGTGGACAATTTCCACAGCGGCATTTAGCCCCAAACTAAGCAAAGCTTGTAGTATGGGAACCAGATAACTGATATAATATTTTGTAAATACATACATAAAATACTTTACAACAACCAGACACAGAACAAAAATCTATAATGTTCATCACACAAAAGTTTGTCCTGGGTGGGAATCGAACCCACGACCTACAGCGTAGAAGGCAGAGCTACTACCAACTGAGCTGAGAGGCCAACAATATGTATGTACTAGCTGCTGCCCGCGGCTTCGCTCGCGTGGTACCCGGATAAAAGTTCAGTGCTGACGACGACTCTACTACCATAGCACAGTGTAAATGTCTACTTACATCAGTTTCATAATGCTTAGAGCAGATATGCAGCATTTGTTGCACGATGAGCACATCTCCAGTGCCGGCGTACGCGCACATCGATAGCGTGGTCTGGCATAACGACTGTTGCGGCTCCGGTAGCACCTCTAACGCGGCCATCGTCGCCTCCGTCTTGTCTTTGCAGCCTGACAACATACATTTATGAATACAAATAAAATACATTTATAAATATATGTATGTGAGTTATTTACTCGGACTCCCGCGATACAGGCATGTCCTAGTGTGGGGTCTTTGTAAATTATTTGCCCTAATTATTCAAACTATGTATGTGTGTCCTTTAAGTGTATGTCACAATTTTTCATGAAATAAATTATTATTATTATTTAACATTCTAACACACACGAATAGGTACACTTCTCACAATGGATCTAGACATTCGTGAAGTTAGCCGTTTCGCTGCGCAGTAGAAATTTTTGTATGAAAAAGCTGCACTGCGCATCGGAACAGCTAACTTCACGAATGCCTAGATCCATTGTGAGAGGTGTAATGATGTTTAAAAAAACTTAGGCTTTTACATATTTTGCGACCCATGATTTACCTCAATGGGGCGCCTGTGATGGATATGGTTATTATATACCTTTACTAGATGATTTATAAGTCAGGATGTAACCTATGCTTACAATCAATTTCAAACTGCAATGCTTAGGATATTGTTTGAGATTGAGTGTAGCCTTGCCCAACATCTAAAGTATCTACAGTTTGATTGACCAAATCCACAGGAAAGATTATGGTCAGTACGTGTGGAGCTGACTAAGACAGTGATCTGTGGTTTACCCCGCGATGTTTTCCTTAACAAGCCTGCTGCAACACCGAAGTTCATTTAAAAAACTATCGATGGACTAGCGTGATGACGGGATGTAAATCAAGGATAGTAAAAAAATTAAGCTGAAATAAAATGTAGCCTTTGTCAAGTGATATCATGTTTTAGAGTTAAAATTTTGCATTTACCTAAGAAGCACAATCCCAATCCTAAATGCAGGAATCTGACGTATGTTGAAGAATGCAGATCCTTGTTGTCATCTATCAAACGCTGAATGATAGCACATGTTACCTTTTGAAGAAACATCAAATAATTAAATAACATATTACAATAGACGCTCTTACACAACTTGTATGAGAAAATAAAATAAGGTCATGATTATATAGATTATATAGATAAGATTATGATAAGACAAAATTAAAACATCTTTTTAGACCTCCAGCTATTCTAATCCTTTGAAGATGCAACTACTGAAAGCATTTATGTAAATACTAGCTTCCGTTTTCGCTCGCGTGGTACCTACCCGGATAAAAAGTAGCCTATGTGTTAATCCAAGTCGGAAACTATGTATATTCCAAGTTTCATTGAAATCCGTTCAGTAGTTTTTACGAGAAAGAGTAACAAACATCCATACATCCTTACAAACTTTCGCATTTATAAAATTAGTAGGATTGTAGGATAGGATTTTCCCGAAGTCAGCGTACTGCGGGCTTAAAAAGGTCGCTATTACAAAATCGCATTAAAGGAATTGAACTATTGCCATCTCTTTTCATTGGCTGAGAGTGAAAAGAGATGGCATTATAGTTCACTTCATATCGTGATTCAGCTTTAGCGACCTTTTTAGGTCCGCTGTACTAGAACTATAATTTCGCTCCTTAGGAGACCTTGTCTTTCCGAGTGGGAAAGACAAGGTACTAGCGAAATTTCTAAAAATGAGTTAAACATGTAGAAGTGCTTTTTTTAAAGCATTTGTTCTGTGTCAAAACTTGATAATCTATAAATAAATATAAATATTGCTGGACATTTCACACAGCGCCATCTAGCTCCAAACTAAGCAAAGCTTGTACTATGGGAACCAGATATCTGATAGAATACTTGTACTTTTTTTTGTAAATACATACATACTTATAATACTTTATAACACCCAGACTCAGAACAAACATCTATGTTCATCACACAAATGTTTGTCCTGGATGGGAACCGAACCCACGAACTACAGCGCAGAAAGCAGAGCTACTACCAACTGAGCTAAGAGGCCAGTCCGATCTTACGTCAGCATTGCAGGAGCCGACGGCGATGAGTCCGCAGGAGATGGCGGCGAGCGCGCAGATCTCCGCCGGCGCCGCCGTGTCGCTCAGCACGGGCAGGAGGTGGGACAGCACGTCCTCGCGCTGCGTACCAGCGTACGCGATACCCAGACCTTAACGTGGAACAAACATGGGCGTAGCTATAGCTTTGTTATGGAAGAGGTCCAAGGATTCCAAAATACAAAGATTTATGTTATGGGGGGGGGGGTCCAAGGGTTCAAAAATACAAAGATTGACTAGGTTTCCCCTGAACTTAATGGGGTTCAACTGTTCAAGGGTTCCAAAGCTCTTGCTAAGGGGAGGGTCCGGACCCCCTAAACACCCCCCCTTATATACGCCCATGGTAACAAATAATACATTCAAAATATGCTGGACATTTCATCATCATCTAGCCCCGCAAAGTAAACAGAGCTCGTGTCAAGGGAACTACATGACTGGCTCCAAAAACTATTTTCGTAAAAACATAAGTACACATTTTTTGGCGCAGCCTTGTGGATACTTTTCTACAAAAATATTATACAGTGAAGTTTATAACTTTGGATGTAGGAGGTAATCTCCGAAACTATACCCACAACTGATTTCAAAAATTCTTCACACGTGGAAAGCTGCGGTATCCCTGCGTGTCAAAGGCTATGTTAGCACCACGTAAACGAAGCCGCAGGCGGAAGTTAATTCTAAGTAGCTATCTATAGCTTGAAAGAACTCACCCAAAACACTGCCAATCCTCAGATTAGAGCTAGAATGCAGCACATAGTCAGACAGCAGAGCTAGCGCGGGATCGCACTCGTTCCTCACACCACAGTTGACAAGCCCTAACGCCAACAACGCGCCGGCCTTGATGTGCTCGTCCGCCGTGTAGAGATATTTGTCGATTGGCGTCAATCCACCATCCACGTCCCACAGGTGGATCATACCGAGAGACGCTGCGGCTGACAGCATGCCTATGAAAAAAATAACTCTTACCATCGATTTAAGTACCTATATTTAAAATTATTAACAAGCCCATCGTGTCCCAAAAGCAAATGCCTCCCCTTGATCTCTCTTACTATCACGGTCTTGTGCCATCTGGACCCACGCATTACGGTACGGCAGACCAAGAAAAAGATGGCGTGATAATTTAGATAGCTTTGATAAAGCGTGGGTATGTGATTGAATTAAAATAAATAAGCGTCAATTTACATTGTTTTATGAAATTTCAATTTATTTATTGGATATCCTCATTTTAGTTATATTATATTAGATCAGAGACTTTCATTCTGAATTATTTAAATAAGATATCTTCAAACAATTTGTAAGTCCAAAGACCTAAAAGTATGTCTAAACTAAAATACATTAGAGACACAGTTGTGATCTCGATTTCAGCGCAATAAAATTTCTCACCGTGATCCTTATTCTTGTACATCCACTTGTTTCCATCCTCAGTAGTAACCAGCTTGTCGCGTCCGAAGCCGGCATTCACAAAGGCATTGACGAATGTAGCAGAAAGGTTCTGCCGAGCGGAGTCTACAGGGTGCTCTGTAAGAAGAGAGGGGCGGAGCGCGGATCCGGCTGACTCTAACCAGGTCTTGTAGACTTCCTCAGGGGTTTTGGGTTCCATGATGTCAAGCTAAAAGATGAGAACTTTAAGTAGGCATCAAAGGTCTGAATTGAGATATGCTGATTTATTGTTTGTTTATGAAAAGGGCAACAGACGCGCGAGGTATTTTTTTCATGGCTGTGTTAGTCAATAAAGTAAGGCATATTGTCTTTTCTACTAAATGTTCGGCTGCTTTCAGTAGTTACGTGTAATGTGTTTGTTTGTATTTTTTTTTAATATCTTACCTCTCGACCCAAACTGAGGAAATGATCGTTGATGTGGGCATTGAGAAGAATTGTACGGAGATCTTCATCATCTATATCCAAAGGCACGTATTGGCGCGCGAGCATGTAACACAGCTGTTTCTTTAAAAGCCTGCAAAAAAATTGCAAGTCTTGTATTAGTCCCCTTTATTTTTATATTTCAAAATAAATGATGATAATTTTATCATAATTTTATCTACCAAGGTCCAAAAGACTTAATAAACCTATGGCATTAAAAAAAGGGGCGAGAAAAAATCACCACACCTTTAAACACTAGTATTTTCAGAGCCTGTGACACACAAACATGTTCTCCATCAGTAGTAGGCACTTCAGAGAGCAAGCGATAACAGAACAATGAAATAATTATATCAAAAATATGTATGTATACTTACGGATCAGTGCATGCATTGAATACTTCCTCGCACTTGGTCTTGTCGTGCAACTGCATAGCCACGAGCAGCGCGCGCGGATATTCTCCGAAACGCAGGTACGTGTCTAGTACTCCTTGAAGTACTTGTGTGGATTCAGGCTCTACCACATAGCTGGCGCAACTGAAACAAAAGTAGATCATCTTTAGCGGGAAACTTAAAGCATAACAAATATTTTGGTGGGAACTTGGAACTGTAATAAATGTTACATTTTACAAAGGTTTCTAGTAGTAAGGTAAAGCTGCTAGTAGAAGCTATATTTCATTCGTTTTTATTTACATTCGCCATAATATTACTATAATATTTACCATCTCTTCAGTTTTATCTTACCCTTTGTATAAATGTAAAAAAACAAGATCTTTATATCATACCCAATCAAATACAAGCACACTCTGGGATAGTTGCTAGCATCCATGTGCTGTGTGAGCAGATCCAGCTTATCAATGTCCATCAGCAAATCACAGGCCTGGATCTCAGCAGAGTGCTTCATATCAAATGAGACAACATCTCTGACGAGAGGCAACAAGGTATCCATGTTGTCGACATTCCATTCCTCTGCTATTTCACCTTCAAGTTGCCTGCAATTTTATGATTACATAAGATAAATTGTTAGATAAGTAATAATTGCATAATAATATAATAGAACATAAAATAAATACTTTACCTAACATATTCATGGCCCCAATCTCCAACATTCGACATTGTTCCAAGGAGACAATATTTGAGACACTCACGCTTCTCTGCTGCATCCTAAAAAATAATTATTTGAATCAAACCATATCATTAAGCTTTAAAATAGAAAGAACCTAATTCTCGGAGCTGAGAACATGAAATTTAAAAACAAATAAGGCTAATTTAAAAAAATAATTATTTTTGAATAAAAGTATGCATGTGAAAGTTTTCTGCAATTTACACTCGAGTCTGATAATAACACAAATACAATGCCAATTTTATTTCAATGTAGACATATCAGTTTTTCAACACAATGTTAATCAATTAGGCATTATTCTTGTGTTAGATTATAGAGTATAACCATAATCCTTATTTTTATAGACTAAGTATTTGCACAGATATAGAATTTTCTTTACTTATTACCACACTTTAAGACAGCTACTTAGTAGGATTAGTATACATACTTGTGATCCACTGACACCCATAGCTAATACAGACACGACATCAGCACAGAACTTCTTTGTCTTCGGATCATTGATCTTTTCATACACTTGCTTGAGAGCCGGGTAATGCTCTCTTAAGAACTTCAGGGGCTTTGGCACTGAAGTCATTGATGTCGTAGATGTTCTGATAAGGTTACTTAGCATTTGTAAAGATGGAAAATATAGATCGACTTCGGTACCCTGAAAAACAATATTGATTTGAGGTAAGTACATAGAATGACACCAATAACACAGATTTTTTTTTAATTTCTTTGATAAGTCTGTGACCCTAGTACGTACCAACAGCTTCTCAACAAGCATGTTGAGTTCCTCTTGGAGACGTTTGTCTTCTTCCGACTGTAAATAATTAACAAACAAAATTAGAAAAGCTCATACTAACACACTTCAGTCTTTAGTTATGACTACTTACCAGATCATCGCTAGGAGCTACTGCTGGTTCAACAGTTTTCTCCTTTTTCGGTTCATCAGGCTTTGTTTTCCCAGTCATCTTGATTTATGTATTTACGTAGAATTTATGAATTTAATTCTGAAAGAAAAGCCTACACCGCCGCGATGATTTTTACAAAATTTTGACAAGTCACTTGCATCAGGGTGCCCATTAGGATAAAGCGAAAATCTACCAAAAAAATCTACTAAAATGGGTGAATTTTCGGAAGTTTAGAATGTTGAAATTAATTGGAATTAAATTATTACCAACCATCCTATTCTATTAAACGAGAAATATTTGTTTGTTTGTTCGTACTCACGTTCTCGAAAACGGCTCTAACGATTTCGATGAAATTTGCGGTACGGGGGCTTACGGGGGCGAAACATCTATCTATATCTTCGAGCTTATAGAACATATATATAGCTGGGTCTCATAACTGAGAAAATTCGTTTGCTCGGCATTTTCACATTTTTCACGCAAAAATGCAAAAAACCAATGCAATATGGTTCGTAATTTCACATATTCGTTAAGATAAAAGTGGCTCAATGGTCAGGTGTTCGCCTCTTAATCGAAGGCCTCGAGTTCGAATCTCGTCCATTAGAAGCGTTTTTTGTAACTATTCTTTTGTTCTATTTTATTGTTCTTTTTTCTTTTTTAATTTTTCTCTACTTGCACCCGAACGGAGCTCGGTTACCCAGATATTAAGTACTTATGAGTACTTATAAGGTAGGTATCCTAAAAAAAGTTAGTTACTACAAAGGAGTCACAGATTAGGTAGAGACACTACAAAGGAGTGTCGAGCGACCGGTGGCGAGGTAGGTGGGTCGACGATATAGTTCACATCACGGGGCGTCAGTGTGTTTGATCTTCATCGATTAAGCTAATAAGCTCCTCAGCAAATTTACATAGCACAAATATAGTTCTGAAAGCTTTCAGGCTTGAGTCAGAACAGAAGTGAACAACAGAAATATCACCACTCTATCCTATTCTATTAAACGAGCAATATTTGTTTGTTTGTTTGTCTGTCTGTACTCACATTCTCGAAAACGGCTCTAACAATTTCGATGAAATTTACGGTACGGGGGTTTAAGGGGGCGAAGATTCGATCTAGCTAGGTCTCATTTATCTGAGAAAATTCCTTTTCTCGGCATTTTCACGCAAAAAGATTTACCAGTGCAATGTGGTACGTAATTTCCCAGTATTTATAGAGATTGAAGTGGCCGAGTGTATTGGGTGTCCGCCTTTCAACCGAAGGCTTCGAGTTCGAATCTCAGAAAGTGAAAGTTAATTTTTGTAAGTTTTATTTCTTTTTCTTTTTAAATTTTTCTCTATTTGCACCCGAGCATAGCTCGGTCGCCCAGATATTACATGTTAATTTAGGTAAATCCATCCAAATATTCAATGTTTTATAACTAACTAATCTAAATCGAAAATTAGACAGAACCTAACCTACATTCTAATAATCCGTACTTATTTATTATTATTTATTTATTATTACTTATTTACGTATTTGTTTATTTGTCGTGGAATCACGTCAAAACGGAGCGACCGATTGACGCGATTTTTTGTGTGGAGATAGCTGGAAGGCTGAAGCCTAACATAGGCTACTTTTTATCCGGGTACCACGCGAGCGAAGCCGCGGGCAGCAACTAGTATCCTATAATTACCTAGGTAAGTACTTCAAAAAAAAATCTGAACCGAGTTAAGAATGAAGCTATGTACCTACCTACCTAGTACCTACCCACTTCGAAATTATTGTATTGAGTAGATAAACATGAATTTGAAATCAAATCTACCGTATATTTTTCTTAAGAAAAAAGCTTACCTACCTACAACAGTGAGTAGTCTAGTCGGTAAACAACTTTATACTTACCAGCTTAGGCGTAGATATCAAATTACCTCCTCTTTCACCTTACCAAGTTATGCAACAGCGAGCATTATGCATTATTCACTGAATGATTACCATTAATGATATAGGATCATTCCTGGAAGAACTGTGAGACATTGGTGAAACATTATTACAAAAAGTGGCACGATTTATATCAGTGCTTCAGAAAGTGTCGTAGGATGAAGTTCTTGTTTAGTTTCTGTGGGTCTAATTCACAGAACACAATTAGTCACAGGGATTGGTATAATTACGAGATAAAAAGGTAAGGTGCATATTTTATGCTACTAATGCAAGTAGGCATGTATAGGTACCTACTATAACGTAGTGATTACTTTCTCTGTGGTAGGTACATTCTCTGAGAATTCTGCAAGTAGGTTTATCTGCGGCAAGTTTATTTTTGACAAACATAATGTAGGTATTTAATTAAACTACTTTTTAGCCCAAATGAATCGATTATTAGCTCGAAATGTACTGCAAGGAAAGAGGAATTTACTAAAACGAAATACAATGACATCTATTCAAGAAAGTGAGCCTCATTATACAATAAAAGATATGCCACATCCGAAATCACTACCACTTATTGGCACAAAACTACATTTACTAGCGGCTGGTAGTGGAGTAAGGTAAGAAAATTTGTTTAAAAAACCTCAAATGCCTAGTTTTCTTTTTTATTAATTTTAATTTCATAATGCATATAATTAACAAATAATAATGATTATTTTATAGATTGCATGAATACATAGATCGTCGACATAAAAAACTTGGACCTATTTTTTACGAAAAACTAGGAGGAAGCAGTAAACTAGTTTTCATCAGTGACCCTATTGTTATGAAAACCTTATTTTTAAGTCTTGAAGGAAAGCATCCAATGCATTTGCTACCTGACCCATGGATACTTTATGAAAAACTGTACGGATACAAAAGGGGCCTATTTTTCATGAATGGTGAAGAATGGTTGAACAATCGACGAGTATTAAATAAACATCTATTAAAAGAAGATGTTGAAAAATGGATTGCAGAGCCTGTTCAAAATACAGTGACGAAATTCATTAGTGATTGGAAAAAAGAAGCTGTAAAAGATAATTTCATACCTAATTTAGAATCTGAATTTTATAGATTTTCAACTGACGGTGAGAAAAATTAAAATAACAATTATCCATTCCTATAAACTTAATTATGAAATGAATATTTCAAAACAAACCTCAATTAAAAAATAGTGTTTTATTTAAGTTTATATTATAAATATAGCATAGGATAATATTTTATGTTTTTCTATATTTTTCAGTTATTATTTCAATTCTACTAGGGAGTGAGCAACTTGAAAGATCAAAACAATCTGATATGTTGATGGGATTATTTTCTGAATCTGTGAAAAGAATTTTCCAAACTACCACAAAATTATACGGTTTGCCTGTAGAGTGGTACCAAAAACTGAATTTAAAAGTATGGAGGGATTTCAAAGATTGTGTTGACTTGTCTCTTTCGCTGGGTAAATAGAAACATGTACCTACACCTTATTTTTAAATTATTTTCAATGAAGAACTTGTTAAACAAATGTTTACTTTATAGCGCAGAAGATTGTGAGTGAAATTCTTGAAAAGAGACAAGAAAACAATGGACTTATAAAACGATTATGTGATGAGAAACTTAGTGACGAAACCATCACAAGAATAGTTTCTGATTTTGTCATAGCTGCTGGAGATACAGTAAGATTAAAACTAATTTTTATAAGTAATCAAAATTTAATTAGTACTTACACTTAAAAATCTTTCAAATTTTGTTACAGACTGCCTACACTTCATTGTGGATAATTTATCTTTTATCTAAAAATACGAAAACAACACAGGAGATGCAATATAAGAATCAGGATTTTGTTAAATATGTTGTTAAAGAAACAATGAGACTTTACCCTGTAGCTCCATTTTTAACAAGAATATTACCTAAAGAAAGTATTTTAGGAAAATATAAACTAGAAAGTGGGGTAAGTACCTAGGATAATTATTTTTATTAAGAAATATTACAAAAAAAAAAATTAGGGCAGAACCAATGAAGAACAGATTGGATTGAAAAAGAAACATGGTGACCTCATAATTCATAGTGATCATTCTATTACGCCACAGTGATTACATCATAAAAGATTTTGTAAAACTACCATAATAGTAGACAATTATGGCATGGCAACATTTTGTAGATCCGTGCGTGAGTTCGTTTTAGGGATGTTCGATATTTCGGATTGTATCGATATTTCGTATCGCAATATATCGTAATGCATTGTATCGATACGCGTATCGATACAGGGCATTTGATACGATATATCGTATCGATACAGTATCGAATCAAGACAAGTATGCAGGTACTTAAATAATTAAAAAAAAATACATTTTATTTATTAAACCGAAACTTTTAATAATGCACACTATATGGGAGCGCTATTACGAAAATGTGCATAGTTATAACTGTCAAAAAAGGTGTTTTATGATATCACACTATCTAATATTAAAAAATGCGAAAGTTTGGATGTATGTTTGTTTCTCTGTAGCTCGGCAACCACTGAACCGATTTGCCTGAAATTTAAACATAGATAGATAATGCCCGGAAATAAGACCTATGCCACCTTTTAACTGGGTAACTTGCAAGTCAAAACAATTCGTTATCAAAACAATTTGATACGATACATTCGATCCGATACACCTTGCATGTGTTGTATCGATACGCCGTATCGTATGCCATTGTATCGATACAAATATCGGGTGTATCGTATGCCATTGTATCGATACACGAAAATATCGTATCGTATCGAACATCCCTAGTTCGTTTACAAATAATGTTACAATTCCTAAAGGGTTGAGTTATTTCTGTGCTCCTGTGATTTTGAATTTTTTTAGACCTATCAGGTATAAAACAAAGGACCTATCAAACAAATAAAATGTTATAGAACTTCTAGACTGCAATAACGATCAGCCAGCATAAGCACAGTAGATGAGCAAAACCTACACCATTTTCATCAAATTGGTATTGCAATGACCTAAAAATATATGAAACTGTTTTCGTAAACGTGTCTCTCCACAGTCATTCGCCTGTCAAAATTTAGTTTGATTTGAGGTTATGTTCTGGCAAAATGTAAACAAACTTTAGCAAAGCTATAATTGAATTACCGAATTACCAATCCAGTTTTATAGAATTTGCAAAAATGATATGCTGCAAAAATGCATTTAGATTATATCATTCATCAGGAATTAAATTCAGGTCTTCCAGTGCCATTTGTGTATCTAAACCACCGGATAATGACTTTGCTACTTCCCGAAGAAAGACAGTGACCCCTATTTTATACAACAAAAGGCATTTCTCTTTAGAAGGTTTCGTCAAATGGCAAGAGGGGATATATACTAGCATCTCTAATAGCTATCCAGTTCATGTGATACAAGATGGACTTCTATACTTTCATGACACAACCGGTCTTCCTTGGTGGGCTACAGTAGTTACATCTACTATACTCATACGGTCACTAATGACTCTCCCTCTCACAGTATATTCAAACTCCGTTCTAGCAAGAGTAGAGAACATCAGTCTTGAACTGAAAGATTTGGTCAATGAGTTGAAGAGAGAAACAGCAATTGCAAGAAAATCATTCAAACTAACAGATAAACAAACTGCAATTTTGTACAAGAGATCATTGAAAAAGCAATGGGTGAAGCTAATTGAGAGGGACAACTGCCACCCGTTCAAAGCGAGTTTAGTGATTTGGGTTCAAATACCTATTTGGATTTGCATGTCATTTGCTTTGAGAAATCTGGTTTATATGACCAGTGGTGACCCTGCCTCTCTGGTCACATTTATGGAACTGTCAGCAGGAGGGATAGGTTGGATCCCCAATCTGACAGAACCAGATCGCTCTTGGATATTGCCAGTGGCATTTGGATTAACCAATTTGAGTATTATCGAAATACAGAGGATGTCCAAATTAAGAACACCTTCTAAGATGTACAATGTGTTTACAAATGTATTCAGAGCTTTTTCAATAGTGATGATACCTGTATCTGCAAGTGTTCCCTCCTGCATGTGTTTATACTGGCTGACATCTAGCAGTGTTGGTTTGGTACACAATCTGATACTGCTGTCACCATCATTGAGAAGAAAGCTGGGCATTCCTGAAGCTCCTAGTGAACTGGAACACCCTTACAGCCACATGAAAGAAGAGATTAGTAGCACTTTTCAGAAAATTCTACCAAAGAAAACAGAATAAATATGTAGGTTGTGTATCAATATGTAGTAGCAGCTCAAAAGTTTTTTTTTCAGAAACTACTAATTTTAAATTATGTATTTAGGAATATTATTAATGTAAAAAAGACATTCATTCATTCATTCATTCGAGTCAACGGCACTCATATCAATTTCGACCAGACAAGACATGTTTAGTAGTCATCACTATTACTATAATCCAGTGTTTTTTTTTTCTTTATTTTCAGACACCAGTTATAGCATCCATTTACACATCAGGCAGGGATGAGCAAAACTTCAGTCAAGCTGTCAGTTTCCTGCCTTACCGCTGGGACAGGAATGACCCTCGGAGGAATGACCTGACAAACCATGTGCCGTCAGCCTCTCTGCCATTTGCTCTGGGTGCTAGATCTTGTATTGGAAAGAAAATTGCCATGATCCAGATGACTGAGTTGGTTTATCAGGTTGGTCTCTAATGCTTAAATAAATTATAGTTCTTTACAATAATCACTCATGAAGTCATGATGGAGGCCTTCAGGCAGCCTAAAAACTCCGTCATCAGAGATAGCCACTAGCATACATACTCAGTTAAAATGGTCAAAAGGTAGAAAACAAAATACATGAATGATTTATACAAAATATTCTCAGTTTTGTGTAATGGTTCTAGAAGAGAGATAACAGTAAAATCCCTGTCCATTTAGGTATCCCTATAAAATACCAATATGATAGTTTTTATAACGTTCTTATCTTTTGTTTCAGATAGTAAATAATTTTGATTTAAAGTGCTTGAATGAGACTGAAGTCAAACCAATGACTTCACAAGTCCTTGTTCCAAATGGGGATATTAAAGTGGCTGTATCACTACGCACCTCAACAAAGAAAGAACATGTTTAAAATAACAATCTATGTAATTTTTAAGTGCAAAAATAAAAATAAAAAGGGTTATAAATACCTTATAAAATACATGGTGGTGTACATTTGATTGTAAAGTTGTCAAGAAGAGTTGGTTAACAGTCATCAATACAAGAGAATAAAATAGCATGTTAATTAAAATTAGGAATGTGAGTAAATGCCAATTTATTTCAAGCAATAAGTTATTTAATTTCTCTAATGGATCTATTAGTTCATGTAAGATGTAAAAGAAGTTATAAGATTTGTTAAAAAAATAATCTAATATCTACAATTCAGTACAATCATAATTCATACCTAGGCCACTTGCTCATACGAACTTACTTTTTTTATCACAATAATTAAGTAGTACATACAGTCCATGGGTGAATGCTAATGGTGTTATAATTATAAAGAATATATGAATAGCAGGGATACATGACTATAGGTATGCCCAGGTTTTGCCAATAGTCAATTCGTGGCATTCAGGTGTCCTTAACTTTATCAGTGGTGGCCACTAGATCACAAACCAATGACTAGAAATTTATTTCCGAGGTATTCAATTCAAGATCACATTCTTTGTTCTAACTGCCTAACTATGATTGTTTTGACATCATCTAACAATTGCTCCTTGTATTCCAAATTAAGTATCGCTCTGAATGATCGCGTTCGTTCCGTTTCGCACATCCTGCCAGTAAGAAGATAAGCTACTGCTTCTATACAAAGGAACCCCATACCTTCACTCAACGACCATACATAGATTTTATCGGCTGTCTCTGGCGTCAATTGAAACTGTAATATCGCACTACATAATAACTCCTTCAATTTATCAAACAAAAACCTATCTGATAGTAACAATACTTCTAAATTAGTTTCCAACTTTTCTGCCATTGGAAAAACTTTGACCTCGCTTTTAGAATCATTCAGTCCTAGATTTAAAAGTGTGAAAAGGTATTCGAGACCGTGTTTAGTTACGTTTTTTATGCGAACACATTCTTCTATTGATTCTTTGAAACATCCCATAAGCATAGCACAGAAAACATCTGAATTCTGACATAGAAATACTTTGTTTGCCTGCACGGTCGATAGATCGTCTAATTCGAATGTAACTATCTCTTCTTTCGATAAATTATCTAGTATGGGATCGTAGCTTACTATAACATGATCGGAAAACTTCGTTTCTAGTACTTTAGGATCTTTTATCCGAATGCTTGTGGCTAATTTCCCTACGGCGGTTACGTAATCAATAAAATCTTCTGTGTCTTCCGCTACACTTGTAAATAGTTGAGCGAGGGCGCTGCAATCTATGAAGAACTTTTTCAGTGTTCTTTCTGCCCTGTGAACAGGAAGAACATAACTTAAAATTAATCAACATAATTAAAGTACATCTTAGATATTCTTCACTTAATTATTATGTAGTGGTAAAGTTAGTAGTGTAGGAAGTAATCTACTCAACTACTACTCTGATTTAAAAAAATATTTCACGGGAATGGAATAGAAAGATTAGTATTTCTGACTGTCATCATATGCTATGTTAATTATTTGGTATCACGTGAGCTAAGCTGCAGGAGCAAGCAGTACTATATCAAAGTAAATTATTATCCCTAGAGATTTTCACTAGTACTGTAAAGCTGTGCGTGCATTGCGTCAGAATCGGAGCGTACGGAGCGTCAGTTACTTTGTATCGATTTCTATGGTACGTGCACTGTATCGGCATTTTTGAGCCAGAGACCGGTATTTCTGCCGATGACGTCATGCGCAGTGAAAGCGCCATTCAGATCTCAATCGCTTTGAGTTCTGACGTGTCGTGTAGTGCCAAAATCCGAAAGCCGCACCCTATCGGCATTTTGTAAATAGTGACGCTGCGTAAGCTCCGATACCGACGTAGTGGACGCACAGCTTTATGTGCACCTATGCCTGAAGTCTGAACTTTACAAACTCCTCAAATTTCCCTGGTTTATCAAGTCTCATACATAGTCCTATATATGTTCAAACGCAAAGATAAATGTACTTACTTCACGATATAAGGTAGGGTCAGAGACAACGTTTCTCTCATACTGACTGGACCTCTCAGAAGTTGATAGCTGATCTCTCCGATCCCATAACTAGACTCTGCTAGTATCGTCAGCCGCGTCAATAGTTTTACGCTTAACCTTTTGATCTGGAAAATAGAAAATATTTAACATTTTCTAGAAAATTCCGCCGATAATGATGGATAGAGATAGATGAAGTTTGTCATTTGACTTTGAACACTTTCATTATATTTGTTTATTTTACACTTACTTCTTTACATTGTTGGCATTTAGAAACGGGATGTATTGACGTAACGGACATTCTGTGCAGCCTTAAAGCTAACTTATGTTTTAGTACATTTACTAAGCAGAGCGCATTGCTGAAAAAAAGAAAATCCGAAAGGTAAACATGTTGTTTTAAATTCTGGAGGAATTATTGATAACACAAAAAGGAACAAACATTTAGGTTGCATTTTATAAGAATTAAGAGAAAAAAAAGGAGTAATTTTGATACGATTAGTTCTATAAGCTCGAAGTTACGCTTAGTTGAAATACTTGCAATAAAAATATAAAAATAAAAATTAAAAACCCCCGACACCTCCTTTCATAAACTATCTTTTTGAAAATCTTGAATCTTGAAATGGCTGTACCAATTTTGATAAAACATGTCTAAGAACCATCGCTAAAAAACTTGCTTTCAATTAAAAACCCGCATTCAAATTGATTCACCTGTTTTAAGAGATACGGTGCCACACACCGATACACACACACACACAGCGGTAAAACTTATAACACCCCTCTTTTTGCGTCAGGGGGGGTTAAAAATTATACTGCGTAAATACACTCAAGTTTACTTTGCTTTCGAATGCAGGTAGATGTAAATTATACGCACCTCAAAAGTCTAGTTAGTATTCGGGCTGCCCTTCCCATAGGCTTCTTACACCGTTCCACGTAATCCAGTAATGCATTCAAACATTCGCCTCCAGTGAGCATTTCCACCATATTGTTCGACACTGGCTCTTTCTTTGACAGTCCGTAGGTGTCACACGAGCCGTGAGAGACTCGAAACAGTAGAACTAGCACGTAGGCGATCCGAGACGATGTTTTGTCTATGCTTAAAGTTTCTTCTGAAAACGGAAATAAATAATAATGCTGGACATTTCCCACACAGCATCATGTAGCCCAGGTATGGGCAACCTTTAAAAAGTTGTGGGCCAAACTTTAGGATGTTGAAGAAGTCGCGGGCCATAAATATAAAATAGGAACACCATTTAATTTTTTTAAAACACACATTCATATTTATATTATGTGCTTCCAAAAATGCAAATAATTTTCTTTGCTCTCAGTTGCGGTTACTTTTCTTCCGCATGGTTTGATCTGTAGAAGTCACTCAGCTGCACGTCTTCTGATGAACGCCCGCGTGGACTATTCTTTTTTTATTCCACGGGAACTATACATTTTTCCGGGATAAAAAGCCTATGTGTTATTCCAGAACCTAAACTATCTACATTCCAGATTTCATCAAAATCGGTTTATTAGTTATAGGGATACGTGGTATCAAACATTCACACACACGGACTTTCGCCTTTATAATATTATTAGTAGGATTACTAGCAGCGCCCTCGCGGCGTCTCCCCCGTAGTGATGGTATTATGATTTTGATGATGGTGAAAAGTAGCAAAACCTTCCTCAAGAGTTTAGCTATCAATTGCATAAGGAATTTTTCAAATCAGACTGGTAGTTCCTGAGATTAGCACGTTCAAACAAACAAACAAACTTTTCCGCTTTATTAAATTAGTATAGATAGTATAGAAGTATAGATTATATTAGTAGGATAGGATTTATTTACCTTTCAATTCCTCAAATGGCTCATCATTAGCCATATCGTCGTCGACGGCCAGTTCGTCGAAGGCGACCTGTGCGGCGTCCATCTCCACCGTGGCCTCGTCTGCAGTTAGCGCCTCGCCGTGCTCGTTCTCACTGCACACGGGCGAGTAACGACCGGATATCTCAGAGTCTGACGAGTCTGGAAACATTCATATCATATCATTTATTTATTACCATTCCATTAGCAGACTTCAAAAAAAGGAGGAGGTTCTCAAGTCTTTATAATAATTTTTTGTTTTTGCGTTTTTTTATACATATGTCCACCGATTACTCGCGAGACGCCTCGACCGATTTGAAACAATATTTTTTTGTTTGAAAGGGTAGATAGATTGGTGCCACAAAAATTTGGTGAAGATCTGTTTAGAGCCCATTATCAAAGCGCATAATTTTCAAGTCAATAGTCAATAATCAATTTTCCAAGTAAAAAAACAGTGCACGACCTTCGGATCGAAAGTACGACCTTCGGATCGAAAGTAGAGACACTTTCCCACTCGCCCATTCGGCCAGAACATCTTTTGTCCATTGAATCTCTCTGGATAAAACACTGAGTAAAGTCACTTGGTCAACTCTGATGACGGAGTTTTTAGGCCGCCATGGGTTAACGACTTAAAAGCCGGGTCCTATAATTTAACGTGCCATCCAAAGCACAGAAGCACTTAGTAAATAAATGCCTAGTTTAAATTCTGGATTTCATTTCTGCATCATACACACGGCGAGAAGCGAAGGTACCTAATCATAGGGCGCTCATAAATAACTTAAAAGTAATAAATAACGTTATTTAATTTACCTTCATTAGTACTAAAAGGCGAAGCGGGACCGGAGCTACTCGGGCTCCACTGATATTCCGTCCAAGGAGGTGAGGCTGTGCCCTCCCAACTACTTATCCCTGACTCAGGACTCCAATCCCATCTTCCCCTCTTATTGGTCGATTTATATTCAGGACTGAATCCTGATTGGTTGCCGTCAGAGTACGGAGACAATTGCCCCTGTTCAGGACTCTTTTTAAGAGACTGTGATGTTGACGGCCATTCGGGACTCTTCGGCTCCCAGTACACCCCCGCTGACCAATCTTTATCCTTCGCTTGGCATTTCTGTAAAACAAAATAAACCTTAGCATGCTGTCAATAATGATAAAAGTAAAGTCAAACGTTACCTACCTTTACAGTGTTCGGACTTGTCGATCGAGCTCGTTTTAGGCACTTACGTCTTGGAGTTTCTTCTTCATTGGCACTATCATCAGAAGCGCTATCTACAGCATCTAAAAAACCAACTATCATGTTGTCTCTTTCAATCACAACTTTCAACTCGTCTTCATTATTATTCGATAATGGCCCTTTACGTCGCTGAAATAGAGCTGGTTTTTCTTCAGGTGGATTATTAGTTTCATTAAATTTGTTCTGTGAAGTATTCTGAGCACAATCGTTTGGTGGAGTGATGCTGGGTTTCTCTATTTCAGGAACATCTTTGTAGGTATGTTCTATTTCCATTGTACTAAGATGCTTTGTTAGTTCATCAGTCAGCAAACCTATTAGTCCTTCATTTACTAGTATTTGGAAAGCTGAAAGAACATAATAAATAAGAAATAAGAGTATTGATCAGATTGTGATAAAACTTTGCTAGGGTCTTTTGTATTATACATTATGTACATGAAATATAATATGAAACACCAAAAGTGGCTACTTTAGCCTTCAGTACTCACAAGTATCATCGAAGACATACTGCAGCAGAGCTCGAAAAGCGTGCATGTCTTCCTTGGCGGCCGCCACCAGCAGGGATAGACCTCCGCAGTGCCTTAACCGCGAGCGGTTCACAGACTCGCCGCTCAGCTGCGACAGCGCGCGCGCGGCGCCTTCCGGCCACCATAACACGGCTGGAGTTACAAATAAATAAATAAAATATAAATAATAAATAATTCTGGACATTTCGCGCAGCGTCATCTAGCCCCAAACTAAGCAAAGCTTGTACTATGGGAACCAGATAACTGATAGAATACTTATATACTTTTTTAGGGTTCCGTACCTTAAAAGGTAAAAAAAGGAACCCTTATAATATCACTTTCTTGTCCGTCTGTCTGTCTGTCCGTGTGTCACCATCGATTATTTTATAAATACATACTTATACCCAGACACAGAACAAACATGTATTGCACAAATGTTTGTCCTGGGTGGGAATCGAACCCACGACCTACAGCGCAGAAGGCAGATCTAGCTACTACCAACTGAGCTAAGAGGCCAGTCAATCAAATGTATAGTGTAAACTCGTTTATTTCAAACTAGCTTCCACCCGCGGCATCGCTCGCGTGGTTTATTAACCCATGAGAACTCATTTATGGGATAAAAATGTCTTATTACCGGTCATTATCTATCTATATTTTAAATTTAAACCAAATCGGTTCAGTGGTTGTTGCGTTATAGAGAACAAACACACATCCATCCATCCAAATATCCAAACTTTCGCAATTATAATATTAGTGTGATTTAAGTAAATCACACTAATTTGAAAGGTAAATTATTCCAAATAGACATAGGTTATAAATTAATATTAATCCTGATGAAGTTGAGGCGGCCAGTTATTAGCAAATGTTCCTTTGAAAGATGGGAAATAGATGGTAAACCATGTAATTGAAACTGCATGCCGAAACTAGATTTGTAAAATTTGAGTACCTTGTAAAAAAAATGCTATTTATAGAATAAGTCCACCAGTAGTATTATTTTACACTCACATGAACATTTCTGTAATATCCCCACAAGGCATTCAACCATGCCTGCTATGCCCAATAAGGGCCGACAGAGGGATAAATAGCACAGGTTCATTAAGCATTTCAGGGCCAGTGTTTCAAATGTTTTAGTCAATGCCACTAAGCATTGGTAGCCTTTGCCATCACCTTGCAACTGGAATAGAAAGACAGTCACAAAATTGAATATAGATAATTTTTGTTGGACATGATAAAAACAACAAACATATTTATTCAGCTGCTGCCAAAACACTGATAATGATTATTTAAATGTAAAATACAATTTATAAATGAGGATAACCATTTAAATACATTATTGCTAATACTAATATACAGGCTACATCACTCATAGTAATAGCAGGCTTACATAATACTCCATGAAAGGAAATTGAACCTTGCCATGAAAAAACAATATTGCTCCCAATATGATGTTGAAAAAATAAAATAAATTTATTTATTAAATCTAAGTATAGTTCGCATCATGTAAAAAGAGAACTGGAAGACAGTGGAGGCGTGTGTTTTTTCTCATGTTTGTGACACTACCAGTGTTCTTTTTACATGACGTGAACTATAGCTACCATCATCGTCATTTCCTTGCCCTGTTCCCACTAGGTGGAGTCAGCACAACATGATCTCTTCTTCCATTCCCTCCTATCACTCATCATCTTAGTAGTCACTCCTTTCACATGCATGTAAGTAGCTACCATGTAAAATTTCACTCACTTGTTCAGCACACTGAGTGGTAGCATGTGTAGTGAAGTATCCAAGGCATTTGAGTATTCCACTAATCAGTTCCTCCTGACTCTTTCTTAATTCTTTATTCTCCTTCTGTGGATCAGCAGACTTTAGTATACCAGCTGATTCACATTCAATTGTCAGGAGTATTGTTATACATCGTACTGAGTTGAGACTTAGCATCTCATCTCTCTTGTCTACCACCATCCATAGTTGCCTGAAGTGAAGACATTTAGTTGCTTTAGTACTTAGTATTGATGTAATTATAAAATGTATTATCATTATCATAATTAGTATTTTATTTACCTAATAGCACGAACAGCCATAGTGAGAGTTGGGTAAGAAGTATTTTTGTCTCTATTTTCAATGAGGGTGATCAAGGCTGGAACCGCTCCATTATTATGTAGTTCTTCTGCATTTGAGGTTTTTTGGGCAAGGTTACCAATAACTCTGCAAGCCCTTCCGACAATACTATCACGGCACACAGTTTTTAAGACGGTTATTAGTGGTGAAAATATATTTAGCTTGCCAACCTAAAATCAAATATATAAAAATCTTATAACAATTGAGGGGTAAGAAAATTAGAATGAATTGTTTTCGGTAAGAAAAATCACTCACTGCTATACATGTTTCGTCGTCTAAACAACAATTGCCAAGAATGCTCAGTGCTAGATCGAGTATTCTTTCGTTTGGCTTGCGTAAATGCGGAACTAAGTATTCCAAACCACCACATTCTCTAAACAAATGGAGGCCATTGGCATCTACAATAACTTTACTCCTTATTTTCAACAATGCTTCTTGGACTCGACTAGACGATGATGATTTCAATCCCTCTATTACGGATTTAACAAAGTTTCTATCCATTTTCTTTGTGAAAATCGACAATCTCGTTTTCAAAACAAAATGATTTTTTTAATTTTTGATGGAATGGAACAGCTGTTGAATGAATGATGTTTTTCCAGTCTCCACCTTGTCTCCACAGAACCAGGTGTGACATTGACAGATGCATTGACATGTGCGTTCTGTGTTCTGTGGTTTTAAGTCAAACAGATTATAAAATAAAATAATAACCGGTAGGTTCCGAAAAAAAATCTTGTTTTTCTAAAAGTAGAAATCAAATACTGATCGTCTGAACCACTTTTTAAGACATGAATGACGTAGTTTTGACACTTGACACTTTTGACAGTTTGAGACAGATTTTTAGTCTGTGGTGTACTAAAAAAATGAAAATGATTGCTGAAAAAAAATCAAGACTGCGCGATGCGATGACAGAGTTTTGTAATACGTTTTTTACATGAAAATAAATCGGTAAATTTTGCTAAATATTCTAACATAAATTTGTCATGAAATCGTTTGATAAGAGATGAGTGTCTTTGGTGATTTTCAACGTGTATGGGTGCAACGATTTCCTGAGAGTGCTTTGCCAGCCGCCTGGGAGGAAGATGTCAGGGCCAATTTGGCTAAACACAAACAAAAAGTTGCTATACTCAGAGAAGAATTGGAGAAAGAAGAGTTTTATGTTGAATACCTAGAAACGTTACTATCAGATGTCGAGAAACACAAAGCAGCCGCGCAGTCTTTACGGGGGACTCCGCCCTTGGGGGCTGACGTGACTGAGTCTGATGATAAAACTCTAGACAGCAAACAGGTGACTATACCCAGCAATCTTTTATTCATTCAGATCTTTTCTTTCATTAAGTTCTTTTCTGCCTTGACAAATACCCATACAGACCCTTTTCATGACTGTGTTGTATTGTATTCACACCTACTTTGTTATCTTTTCTGATTAAAGCTATCTAGCTTACTTTATCTAACTCTACAGCTAGCATGTTATCATTAGTAGTTTATTTGATTCAAGCATTTACATTATATTTCAATGATTGGATAATTTCATCTCTGCAATCTGAATATTGATGAATATGTATTTAGATTGTAGCTTTATTATTAGGTTTCATTCATCATCAATTATTCAAAGTTATTCGATAAGACAGTCTGCTTAGAACTTCCTAAAACATTCACATCAGTGATGCATTATTCATAACTGTACAACTATGCATTTATGATAATGCACACTACTTTGCTGTTCTATATTAATATATTGATCACTGACCATCTCTTGCTATTGAAGCATGAAAACTAACAGTAAAGATCATCTTGCTTAGCAAGAATATAAAACAGATAGCCTAGATTATGACTGAATGCTATAATTACTTCCTAGTAAGAGTTTTTTTATAATTCACAACATGATTGTTTTAAGCAAAAAATAAAATACACATTATGAGAAATCCCTCTTCCTAGAACTCTTTTTATATCACAAATTACAATGAAAATTATCCATGCAAAGTATAGTAGGTACATATACTGAGCAGTCCTTGCATGTTTTGAAGTTAGGTGGTTAGATGAATCATCACAAAGAATATCATGGAGTGTGACTAGAATACAAATAAGTCTCTAATTGAGATATGTGTATAATTGAATAATATAACACCGAATTGAAGGTGGTTATTATTTGAAATTCATATCTCTTTTAAAATTAAATCCCATTTTAGAATGTAAATGTTGATCTTTCTTATTAGTTATTGAGCGTCTCATTGTGGGATTTAAATGATTATAAAATAAAAAGTTATTCTGGAAAGCTTTATGTATCTGTCATAGCCAAAAATATTTGGTATGAAAATATTTAGTTGTTAGTGTTTTTACAAGGATGTTGCTAATTAATAACTGCCCATTTACCTGCACAGTAGCATATAGTAATTTGTGTGTGGTAATTAAGTTGATTGGCACATTTGTGTAAAAGCCAACGGGTTGATTGACACACCTAAAATGTGTCACACCCACTTAATTGGAATGAAAGTATCCATCAAGGTTAAACTTCATTAAAACATGTTGTGAGAGTTTTGATGGGATCAGCTTATTGTTAAAAATATTACAATGGGTTTGGCTTATAGAGCTACATTGTATAAAAACCTTGAATTTTAAAAATATTTAAACTAGGTATTTCATATCATTATTTATGAAAACAAGTGTACCTATAAAACTAATTTGAAGAGTATTGTGGAATTTCTTAGGGATTTAGCATTAGTCCACTTGGTAAATAGGCCTAGCTCACACAGTTAGATAATGTGATGATTCACATTATGTATATAATTTGATTACCAAACTTGTTATGTAAAGACAACCTGCATAACATCCTAAAGTGAGTCAATAGTAGTATATTAAATATCTCATTAGTCTATTCTCAATGTGAAATCTTCTCAATAAAAATGTATAGTCATTTTGCTTTAGATGTTTTTATACTATCTTTATTTATATGTCTTTCTTTATTGATAACATTATTTTAACAGCACATTACACATTATTTATACCATCTCGTTCTTTTTATTCTATCCTAAGGTTGTCTGGAAGAGACCGTTTCTTAGCGATAAGACCGCCAATTGTACAATTTATCGCTAATGTTTTTTAGTTCTTAAGTTTCGCACCAAGACTGAAAAAAGGCTCGCACCAAGACTGCAAAAACTACAGAGGCATTAGCCTTCTCAGCATCGTTGGCAAGTTGTATGCAAAGATTTTGATTGAAAGGGTTGTGAAAGAAACCGATAAGAAAATATGGGATGTACAAGCAGGTTTTCGAAAGGGGATGGGATGTACGGATCAGGTCTTTTCCTTGCGAAGCGTAGCCGAAAAATTCTTGGCCAAAGGTCAAAAAGTCTATTGCGCATTCGTGGATTTGGAAAAGGCCTATGATAAAGTGATGAGGAATGAACTTTGGTCGGTACTGTCAATGTATGGAGTGAACAGCAACCTCGTTCGAGCTCTGAAATCTCTCTATGAGGATTCCAGTGCTTGCGTGAGGATACATGGGTCATACACTGAGTGGTTTAGCATCCAAAAAGGTGTTAGACAGGGATGTGTAGCGTCACCATGGCTGTTTAATCTATTCATGGACAGTTGCTTGGAAGATTTGAAAGATAGTGAATGTGGTTTAAGAATGAATGAGTTACTCGTCAAATGTCTTCTCTATGCCGATGATCAGGTGTTACTTGCGTCGTCGGAAAATGAGTTGCAGGAGATGGTAACAGTTATGCATGAAGCTTTTGAGCGTAAGGGCATGAAAGTTAATGTTAGTAAGACGAAAGTTATGATATTTGAAAAAGATGAATGTATGACAGCATGTAATATTATGATTGGTGGTGTACGATAATGATATTGAAAGGAGAGTGAATGCTGGAAACCGGGTGAATGGGGCACTACACAATTTTATGAGCAGCCGGAAAGTGTCCGAAAAGGCACGACTGGCAGTCCATAGAGGAGTGTTAGTGCCGACACTGATGTATGGTAGTGAAAGTTGGGTATGGCAGAAACAACATCAGAGCAGAGTGAATGCAGTTGAAATGAGAGCGTTGCGTAGTACAGTACGGCCAACGGATCTCGGCGTGCGTGAAGTTAGCCGTTTCGATGCGCAGTGCAACTTTTTCATACAAAATTTTCTACTGCGCAGCGCAGAGCCTGACTTCACGTACGCCTAGATCCGTCGGCCCAACTGTATGTGTGGGATAACTTTGAAAGATAGAGTGAGAAACAGTGTGATAAGGGAACGGTGTGGAGTGAAAGAAGATGTAGTGATAAGAATTGAGAAGGGCATGTTAAGATGGTTTGGGCATGTAGAGAGGATGAATGAAAGTCGTTTAACAAAACAAGTGTATGAGGCGAGTGTGAATGGAACAGCTGGAAGGGGAAGACCTAGGCGAACATACCTGGATCAGATTGGTGATATTTTAGAGAAAGGCCAGGTCAAAAGTACCCTAAACCGGCAAGCTTGTATGAAAAATGTGATGAGAGTGAATGAGGCGAAAGAGGTGTGTCAGGATCGTAGTAAGTGGAAGTCCGTGGTCTCTGCCTACCCCTGTGGGAAAGAGGCGTGATTTTATGTATGTAATGTATGTATGTATTCTTAAGTTTCTTTTGTAATTGTACAATAAAGTATTTTCATTCATTCATTCATATTGCAGCAGATCAAATGTACGATATAATCTTTCTTAAACTTTAGCAATCACAGTTCATATTTAACTAACAAAGAATGTATTTCTAAATACATGTAATGTAAGGTGATCAACTACTGATTATTGCAATTTACAAATGTTTTTCTGCTTTTATATTAGTGCCAAAAACAATTGGTAACTACATATTTTAAACTTTCGCGACTTGAACAAAGGACATGGCCGATTCCTAGAACAATTTTGCCCCACAGATGCCCACAGGAAAGAATGCTTGCGTCATGATCAAATTGGGATTTTTGGGTTTGTTTTTTTATTTTATAGTGAGACTCCATTCATCTTCTTCCTTTTTAAAGTGGGATTTAAAAGATAATCTAATTTAAAGCAGCAGGCTGTGACGCCCAGCATGAACGGATTAACCTAGGAAACTATATTTTTTAGGTTCGTATAGTAAAAGCTTTGCTTACTTTGGGGATAGATGGCGCTGTGTGTAATGTCCAACAATAATTATTTAGTAAGTATTATTATGGACTGGCAGAATTTTAAGTGAACTAGGGTATGGAAAATAAATAAAATAATAAATTAAAATAAAAATTCTTTATTTCAGACTTTCATCCATATATCCGTGGCACGCGTGAATACGTTGACATGTATAAAACACCAACTTTTCAGGGCGGCCGTTTGAAAGTTTGACCTCTTCTGGTTTCTCGGTAAATTAGTTTACAGTATTTGTGTTAATTGTTTCTATGGTTATTTTATGCCCTCTTTCGAATGATGACAATAAATAACCAAAATTCCCCATAGTTTCCATGATATAAGACATGTCAACAAAAAAATTGATGAGATTTTGGTTACGTCTCGAGATGTCCAGTTATGCCGCAAAAGATATCAACTTATTCACCTTTAATGTATGGAATATTGGTAGGTAAACAATGCTATATTATCAGATTGCAAACAGATAGAGACTATAAAACCGGTTTTTTGAGTTGCTGAAGTACCTACTTATTACTCAGAACCATTCATACCGTTTAGAAATGAGATTTAACATAGTAAGGGTAAGCTGATTTTAAATGAGCCCAAACACGGATGCTCTACTGTTAATCACTGAGAATTTGAATGGAATACAACCAGATTTTACCAGCACATATGCTCATTGTCACCATATTATTACAATGTACTCGGAACTAGAAAAAAATGCAAAGTTTCACCTCAATCGAAAAATTTACTGAGGAGTTTTGTTGAATAACTCCTGACTCCAGCAACAGATCAGCTTGTTGTTATCATAATATTACATTCTTATCTAGAGTCTATAAGTGTGCCAAATTTTAGCTCAATGAGACACTGGAAAGTGGGTCAAATTAAACTTGCAAGAATTCACTAAAAAAAATATGAGTTTTGTTGAACAGGTCCTGGCTCCATCATCAGATCAGCTCGTTGTTACAATAATATTGCATTGTCACCAAGAATCCGTAAGTGTGCCAAATTTCAGCTCAATCAGACACTGGGAAGTGGGTCAAATTAAACTTGAAAGATTTGACCCGAACACAATATTGAGTTTTGTTGAACAGCTCCTGACACCAGCATCAGATCAGCTTACTGTTAACATAATATTACATTGTTATCTAGAATCTATAAGTGTGCCAAATTTTAGCTCAATCAAACACTGGAAAGTGGGTCAAATTGAACTTGCAAGATTTCACTAAAAAAAAAGTGAGTTCTGTTGAACAGCTACTGGCTCCATCATCAGATCAGGTTGCTGTTACAATAGTATTGCATCGTCATCGAGAATCTATAAGTGTGCCAAATTTCAGCTCAATCAGATGCTGGGAAGTGGGTCAAATTGAATTTGCAAGATTTAATCCAAACAAATATTGAGGTTTGTTGAACAGCTCCTGACTCCAGCATCAGATCAGCTTATTGTTAACATAATATTACATTGTTATCTAGAATCTATAAGTGTGCCAAATTTTAGCTCAATCAAACACTGGAAAGTGGGTCAAATTGAACTTGCAACATTTCACTAAAAAAAAAGTGAGTTCTGTTGAACAGCTCCTGGCTCCATCATCAGATCAGCTCGTTGTTAAAATAATATTGCATTGTCACCAAGAACCTATAGGTATTCCAAATTTCAGCTTAATCAGACACTGGGAAGTCAGTCAAATTTAATTTTCAAAAGTAGACCCGAACAAAAATCGCAAGTTAATAATAAAAGTTTGTAAAAATCAAGCAATGTCATTATAGTTTAACAAATAATTAAAATCTATCAGTTTTCCATGTAAAAGCAATACTTAAAAAAAAAAATATTTCTGAACTGACGTTTTGTTTACCAATACGAGTGACATGTTCGGTTATGCCAACGCGAGAGCGCGCGGGCATAACTGAACAACTCAATGTATAACAATTTAAACGGAATACTTTGGTTAGCCATAACCTGACATTTTAATTTGTTAAAAGTTAATCAAAAATATCATATGTATATGTCGAGATATCATGTAACAAATATAATTTTGGCGAATGAGTAGGTTGATAAATCGAAATATCTACAAAAACATGTCTGTGTTAGTGGCTTGAAAAATTGACAAGTAGTTATGTCAACTAAAATACGAAAAACGGAGGAGTTGGCAAGGCCATAACTCGAAAACTTGTCTAGCTAGGGAGCTGTCAATTTTTTTATAGATACTTCATAGGCGTAGATATCGTTTAAGCCAATAAAAAAAAAATTTGACATCTCGACATATCAACGTATTCACGCGAGCCACGGATATTATTTAACACACGGGAATTTTCACGTGAAAATATTATCATTCATTTATATTATGTTAGTATTAGTAGGTAGGCAAAAATCGGTGGCACATTTGAGTGGTAAGTAGGTACAACCGGACAGTCAATGGCAAGTATAGGTTGCCAAGATGGCATGCCTTGACTCCCAAGACTGAATAAGATGAAAGTCAGGCCTATCGGCTATCGCCTGAAGGAGGCTGTTGCAGCTTGACGCACACAGCTGCTCCCAGTACCTACAATTTAAAGTAAAAAAGAAAAGTACTTAGGAAAAATTGGGAATTTCATCAATAAAATTATCTACACTCATGTGCAGTGATTCTGTACTTACCACCTAAAATAAAATATGATATAAATAAATAAAATAAAAAGCCTTTTATTTCTCTATAATTAACATTTTTTTCTTTTCACTAATGCTTATAATCTAAGTAGGTACTAGAGAACCCCTAAGGTGAAGGCCTCCTCCAAAGCCAGCCATCTGTCCCTGTCTTGTGCTACTCGGAGCCAGTTTAGTCCAGCAGTTTTCTTGATGTCGTCGTCCCAGCGAGCGTATGGTCTTCCTATGCAGCGTCGACCTCTTGGACCCTCCCAATTCGTAACTCTCCTAGTCCATCTTCCATCGTGTAGACGGGCTACATGTCCAGCCCATTTCCATTTTAGTCAGTATGCATATCCCAAGGCGTCAGTACTTTTTGTAATTTTAAATAAAATGTGATAAATCCTCATAAATCACATCACAACACAATCACACAACTGAAACTCAACGAAATTCCTTTTACATCTGTCAAATTCTTGTCCGTCTGTTTTGTTTACTATTTGAGTGTCATGTCAACCGCGAAAAAGAAGGTAGGTCTATCTGATAAAAATATTCTCTGTGATACCTAAGGGAGTGTCCACATTGCGTTTTTTGCAGCGCGTTTGTATCGATACAAACGCGATTCGAACGCGATGCGAACGCGCAGCCCCCCGCGCAGCCCCTCCCGGTTCGCTTTTGTATGGAAAAATACGCGTTGCGAACGCGCGTTTGTATCGATACAAACGCGCAGCTCAAAAACGCGCTGCAGAAAACGCAATGTGGACACTCCCTAATAGCCCCTCCAGACTCTCGGCAAGAAACCCCGACAACACCCGAGAAGCGTGAATGTGAGGAGTTTCTCGCCTTCTTGTTCTCGCGCTTCGGTGTCGGTACCTATTTTTGGCCGAGACAAAGGATTTCAAACAGATCACGAGTGAGAAAATTGAGATTGTGGATAATTTGTTTGTTCTTCGAGAAGTCTCGGTGAAACTTCTCGCCGTGAGTCTGGAGAGGCATTACGGACTGTAGTACCGGAAGTGACTAAAGTTACTAATAAAATAACATAATTATATTCCCACATGGCACGAGATATCTAAGTATTTTGTATGTACCAGTTAATTTTGTGATATTTTATTTAAATAATATTGTTCAGACGCATAGTCTAATTCGATATTCGGCTCTCTGGGGCAGTATTCGGCCAAATCCTTTTTAAATTATTATTAACGGGACTTAATCGCGTAATGAAATTATTTTATTTACCTCGACGTTTCGGCGACATTACAGTCGCCGTGGTCACAAGTAGACTGGCGGCCGTTGTTCGCTCGTACCTTCGACTGATGAGGTTAGAACTACCCTCATTCAGTCAACACAAATCACTATTAGGGTTGCGACACACCACACTGACAATGTCCGGCTACATCTAGACGGCTTTTTACTGTAATGTCTTTTTGACTGTAATATCGCCGAAACGTCGAGGTAAATAAAATAATTTTATTACGCGATTAAGTCCCGTTCATAATAATTTAAAAGTTGGTAACTAATGGTCTTTTTTTTTATTGTATAGAGGAGTAAAGTTCAAGTAGTTCCTAACAAAACCAACAATAGAGAGTAATATTTGATGAATTTAAATTTGTTTATAGGGCTCAAACACCAATTCACTGTCTAAAAAGAGTGAAGAGGATAGTACTAGTAGCAACAAGAGCGATGACTCAGCAGCCGTGCCTGAGTTGCCTGAGTTTGAACAAGTTCAGCTCAGGGCCAAACCCACGCTCTTGGCCGAGAGAAGCTCGGTCAACCAGTGCATCAATGAACTGTCCTCGAACCTGGTGGCCGAGGCACGACGCAGGTGCAACAGTGAGATAGTACAGAGGACAGAGAATAGTCAAGATGGTAGTAGTAAGTGAAGCTTATGTTTTGAGATACATTTAAAAACAACTGCTAAGCCTATTGTATTACGAATTATTATTATTTTTTTTCTTCATTCATAGTCGTAGGAGTACTATGAATGAGTCAGTAGGTTATTATAGTAGTATTTCCTTTTTTGCTTTATTTTGCAACCTGTTTTCCTTACTTAGAAAACACGTAAAATCTGCCCTGACTAAAATTCATTTATTATCATTACTTACTATCTGTATATTAGTTGCTTACATTACATATCTTTGTATGTCAATAGTTTTTACGAGAGGAGTTTACAGTTTACCCATATTTTTTTTATCATTCACAGTAGGTTTAGATCAAACAAGTCCGAATCTAGCGAAAAACCGTCCACAGTCACAAACAGGTGACTTCGTAACAGTCATCGAAGTAAATGGTCTGAAGTTAGCTGAGAATGCGGCGAAGAAGGCGGATGAGTCTTCTCAGTCATCGCAATCGGAGAGCACCCCCTCAGATCCTGTTGTTGCCCCTAAGAAGAAAGTCCCACCAAAGTAAGCAATTCTTTTTTTTGCTCTAACACCACGCTATGATATCACATAACATACTCTGCCACGTCACTAAAGCTAGTAGCAAACATCAGTAGGTACGTCAATTATTGCTATTCTGGCTGTTTCAGGAAATGTAACGGGAGTGTTCGAAGAGGAAAGAAGAAAGATATCTTCGAAATAGTTAACTTATAATAACTATGTTCTTCTTATTTAAGTCTACAACTCGGAATAGGCATTTTACTAGGCACCTTTCATTTTACTAGCTGCGCCCTCGCGACGTTGCCCGCGTAGTGATGGTAATATGATGATGATGACGATGAAAAATAGCCTATAACATTCCTCAAGAATTAAGATTTCAAATGCAGAAATATTTTTTCAAATACAACTGCTAGTTCCTGAGATTAGCGGGTTCAAACATACAAACAAAAAAACAAACTTTTATATATTAGTATGGTAAAAGTATGGTAAAGACTATAGATAGATGGTATAGATATGACATGCCAGCGTGTAGTCTTCTAGCTCAAGACATCTTAAAGAATTTTCAAAATCTTAGATCTGAGCTAGTGTCCACTGACTTGTCGTTTTAATAGTCGGACAAAAGAAAGCAAGAAATCTGCTAGGCAAATCGAACCCGCGCCGCGGACAGTCCACCCAGCTGTCTTGTCGTTCGAGTATTTGTATAAGCATCCATTTATTTCCATGCGAATTACGAAATAATGTTAAAAGCGAAATGAGGAATGCACAATCGCACGTAACTAGCGGGCATGTATGAGAATAATGATGAGAATGACAAAAACGAAAGTGTTTGCAGGAGAAACTAGCTTAACCGAAAGTAGTGCGAAATACGCACGAAACATGATCGATTGGGCAATTTATCACAAGAATATCACTGTCATCTTCAAAGAGTAAATAAATCTGTATAGTTTTTATATAAGAAAATAGATAATTGATTTTAGTAGCGATAGAGATAAAATATGATTTACAAAAACAATGTCTAAGCTGAGACATTGGAATCCGGACTGATTTAAAGATATGCCTGTTAACAATAATTAAGAATTCGGCTTTTGTGATTAATATCTACTGAAAGGTTTTGTTTTTGATAAAATAATTATTAATAGAAGTATTTTTTCTTATGTGTCCCCGTTCAGTATGCAGTATGAATCAGCCTATCAGCCTAAGGGGCGTAGCTATAGCTTTCTTAAGGGGGGGGTCCAAAGGTTCCAATATACCAAAGATCTTTGTTAAGGGGGGGGGGGGTCCAAGGGTTCCAAAATACAAAAATTGACTAGGTTTCCTCCGAAGATAATGGGCTAAGGGGGGGTCCGGACCCCCTAAACCCCCCCTTATATACGTCCATGAGCCTACATAGAATGATGCGTGTTTGAAGCGCGAATAGGCAATATGCGTCTGATTCAAAAGCGGGTTAAATGTATTTTATTATGAACATTGTTGCTTTAGAGGTATGTGTGTGTAATTATTTTTTAATATTAAACCATTTTCGATTAGAAAATAAATTTTAAAAATTGCAAAAAATAGTAGGAATTTCAAAATACTTGAAAAGGATGTGAAAGGATGTGACGTCACGAGTTCATAAGAAAAGTCAAGGACGAGTCAGATATGACGATCCATAGATAAGTTTTTTTTTTAATTTTCACAATTCCTATACTCGAACTTATTGTTGTCACAGATTACTGTTGTACTTAGTATCAATTTGACGTCACACGTCAAAGTTCACAAATTGTTACTACAACAGTAATCTGTGACAACAATAATAATCGTGTTTCAGATGCGTGAAAATGTTGGTAAATTTCAAAAATTATTTTTGTTATAAAATTTTAGTATTTCGGCGCTGGAATTTTTATGACGGTTATTTGACGATATAACCTATCGTATAAAATCATAAAAAAAAATTGTGGGAGTTCCCTATTATACAGTTTTGGCAAGACTGACTACATTTTATTTTAAAGTTGACATATTTATTTTGATCTATATTTTCATAGATAATATTTCTATATGTCAGGATCGTAGCAAGTGGAAATCCGTGGTCTCTGCCTACCCCTTTGGGAAAGAGGCCTGATTTTATGTTTATGTTTTTTTATATTTTCATTGTAGACCACCACCAAAAGTGTTCAGCAAACGAGGCGCTTCCCTTCCCGAGAGTGGTTTGCCGGAAGATAGTCCCCCATCATCATTGGGGCGAAGACTCCGCAATGCGGACTCGCGCGAGTCCATCGCAAGTCGCGCTTCCACGCCCTCTATTAGCGAAAGGGTAAGTTAAGCTACTTTTCTTCTATGTAAAGAAAATATCCTTTTTAATGGACTTCAAAAAAAAGGAGGAGGTTCTCAATTCGGAATCTTTTTTTTTATTTTTTTACGTTTACTCGAAAACGCCTAGACCGATTTCGAAAATTCTTATTTTATTTGAAAGGGTTTACTTTCTTATTGATGTCATAAAAATTCGTTGAGGATCTGTTGAGGATCTTCGGAGTTATGAACAGAAATGCACCTCGAGAGTGCAGAAAATTGCTCAGCTTATAACATTGAAATCGTTTTTTTTTTAATTTTTAGTTTAGCCACTTGTTTAGATCTAAATTATTTCCACATTAGTTTGATGCATTCAACATTTGTGTCAATAACACAATATTTAATGAATGCTCGAAAATTTAATGCAATGTAATGAGTGACACTGTAACTCCTTACCATTACAGTCAACAAACATTCGATTCGGTGATATTGGTCGCCCCCACTAGGACTACTTACCAAAAATAGAATTGAATCATAGCTTTAGATAACGCAGTCTAGTTAACTATGTAAAAACAAGTTACAAGCCTAGCCTCTTGCCATGCTCTTCTGTGTTTCTCAGAATTTCATGACGGTGCGGTGTTTGAATTGTCATTCCATGAAATAATTTGTTTCATCATCATCTTCTTGCTTTTCTGACTCGACCCCCCCTAGTGGGAGGTGTATTCGTAACAAAAATTGTTTTCTTCCATTTCATTTCCTTAGAACTTTCACGCAAATCCTATTTTGTGTACTTGTGTTCCAAATTCATATCTTAGAGAAATAGGGTAAAACTCCCAATTATTGGCCCTTTAAGGATCTTGATGTACTTAAATCATGATAACTGTCGTTGTTATGTGTGGCGAACAAAAAAAAGTTGTCAAAATGATAGAATGAAAGTTAATTGATGTTTTTAATACATGGGAAACGTACTTAAACATAGTTTTGTATTTATTTTTTTGCGGTTTATATAAAAACATGATTTTACCAATTATGGGCATACTTTGACTAATTACTGGCATAAGTTGGACCAATTTATTGGCCCTTCTAACTGTTAAGTAAATTGAAAGAAATCGCTTAAAGAGAGCTTAAAATACATTCGTAAAGACTTATTTATTATTTTTCTTCATTCTTGTCATCAAACTCAATCTAAAAATTCTCTATTTTAGCTATAGTGCAGCTGAGATGCAGTATTTTGTTTTGCTTGGTTTCATTAATTGTCTGTTATAACATTAACATAGTCACTATCATTTTCTTCTTTTCGTCTTGTTTTTCATTCGGATTACAGTCATCTTTTTGTGAGTTAAGGTTATTTCCACAATATCTAACCTTTTAGGTAACACAAGTTTCGTTAGGTACACTTGTTTACTTTTTTGTTGTTTCCTTCCTAATTTCTGTTGTTTGGCTGATATTGTTGAAATTCCTCTTTTTTTTTTGTTTGATTCATTAGTTAGACTAATTATTACCAGACTTATGCTCAAACATTGGCCTAGTGTCGATAATTGGTCTACTCATAGAAATCTCATAAATACCAATTATTGTCATCAATGCCAATAAAATGGAAAAAACTAATTTTGCTGTACCAAATGTTGGCACTGCAATAAAAGAACGTAAACAATGTAATTCTTAAAAATTAGTGCTCAGGAAGCTCGAATAATATGTGTTGAAATGATTTAAAAACTATAGCAAAGTAAAACCACCTGATAAACTTAGATTCGATAAAATTAAGAAAGCTCTTACCTTAGCAAAAACATAGTTTCTCACTGCTCAAATCGAGAAATTTTATTAATGTTGTTGTACCGACGCCACTATGTTTATTTTTCGTTATTTGGTTTGTCAATATTGTAGCTAATGATTGTTTTCATCGATTTCGATAAGTTGAAGCACTGTGAGATTCGGTTGTTTCTTAATAAATAGGATAAATCAAAGGGGTGATAATAAATGGTGGGGGGCCAAAATTAGGGTCGTTTACCCTACTACTAATATTATAGGTGTGTTTTGTGAGGATGGATGCATGGATGGATGGATGGATCTTTGTTACTCTTTCACGCAAAAACTACTGAACGGATTTAGCTCAAACTTGGAACATACATAGTTATGACCTGAAATAACACATAGGCTACTTATCCGGGTAAGTACCATGCGAGCGAAGCCGCGGACGAATACTAGTATAGCATAAACCTTTTAGAGGCACATTCAATTTCCGGCCCCGGCTACGAATTTATCAAGTTACCGCGGAAACAATGATGTGGCCACTAGTGGAGGTCGCGTCATGTAAAAAAAACGCTGGAAGAAAGTGGAGGGGGTGTGTTATGTCTCATGTTTGTGCATGGATTACCTATTCGCAAACATGAAACAAACAAAGACACTCCCTCCACTTCCAGCATTGATACATGACGCGATCTCTACCTACGACTTGCTAATACATAATTACAATATTTTTTTGAATGTATGTTGCAGGTGAAAAGCTACGAATCCATCAACTCGTTATCATCAGAGCGCAAAAGGTCCGGCGGCGCGGCAACCCCTCGTTCTATTGACGAGGAACCCATCTCCACGACACCGGACCCGGCGGAAGGGACCGACGACAAGTCTGCGCCGATCTCTTTGGAAAGCATCCCCGCAGCGGTACCTAGTGAGGACGAACCTTACTACGACCAGGTGCCGGTAGATAGCATCAATGATGGAGAATACGTTTATATTCAAGCTGGTAAGAGCAATACGCTTATTTTATTCGTGAAATCCTACTATATTAATTAATATTATAAAGGTGAAAGTCCGTGTGTGTGTGTGTGTGAATTTTTGTTACCACGTATCTCCAAAACTACTAAACCGATTTTGATGAAATTTGGAATGTAGATAGTTTAGGTTCTGGATTAACACATAGGCTACTTTTTATCCCGGAAAATTTTTAAAAAAGTAGACCACGCGGCCGAAGCCGCGGGCGTTCACAAGTATTCTATACTATCTGCCGCCCGCGGCTTCGCTCACGTGGTACCAGGATAAAAAGTAGCCTATGTTCTATTCCAGATCATTATCTATCTATATTTTAAATTTTAGCTACATCAGTTCAGTGCTTGTCGAGTTATAGGAACAAACATACCTATATCCATCCAAACATCCAAACTTTTGCATTTATAATATTAGTGTGAAGTGTGACTAGCAGTGCTCTGACGGCGTTCCCCCGTAGTGATGGTATATGGTGATGATGATGAAAATTAGCCTATAACCTTCCTCAAGAGTTTAGCTATCAATTGCAGAAATATTTTTTTCAAATCCGACTGGTAGTTCCTGAGATTAGCGCTTTCATACCAACAAATATTGGTATATTTAGTATAGATTTGGATATGTGTGTATGTATTTATTTTACTGAAAATACAAACGGTAGCTTCAGACTACAAAACTATTGCTAGAGGTACAGATTGAGAATCCTGATCTCGGTGCATTGTTTCAGTTTTCAGAAGTGGTTTCATTACACTCTGTTTATAGTCTTGGGAAAAATATTAAACATTATGTTTCCGATTCTCAAAACCAAACAAACAATTCCGCACTAATCATATCACACTAATAATGATAACCACTGAACCGATTTTGCTGTAATTTAAAATATAGATAGATAATGTCCGGGAATAAGTGGCTACTTTTTATCCGGGTACCACGCTAGCGAAGCCTCGGGCGGAAGCTAGTAACACATAAAAATCTTGTGTATATACCTAGTAGTTTCTAACAAATTATATTATTTTGATGGCTTTAATTAAAACTTTTTGCGCTTCTTGTCCACATTCGTACGATTACGCAAACCATCAAGTGTAAGAGTTTATTCACAGCATTCAAAGAATTACAATAGTCGTTCCAACATTTCTATGCTGGGTATCCTAGCGAAGTGTGTGGATCCAATTTAGATAGGAGAGGTGTAAGTTCTTTGTGCACCACACTTCACGCAAATAAATCATTTCATTTTCTAGCACGATAATTAGCTCAAACATGCCCTCACATTTGCTCAAATCGTCATGCTACGAACCGGTGTAAGACAGATCCGACTAAATTGATTATACCTTTTATAAACCCTACTTCAATTGGCATGAAATTATCCTCCAACTCGTAGAGGGTAGAAAAACAGGTGCGCTAGATGGCGTATTCGCCATTAACCGATTCTACGGTATAAACAGATGGCGAAAACGCCATTAACCAAGTTATACTATCTTTAACAACTCATCTGTAGGTGGCACAGGGTCAAGCACCGAAGACACTAGAAGCGGCAGTAGCACTTTACCGTGCACCGCCGAGCCGACGGCGCCTCGGGCGCCCGACTCGCCGCCCGCCACCGCTCCTAACTACGTCAACATACATTACTTCATACAGTAAGTGTTGGAAATTAAAATCTTCGCGCCTAGTTTTAGTTAAACCGCTGTACTACAGGCTACTTTTTTTTTAATTGCTTTTCATCTTGTTCATGCGACTTCGGAGTAAACCTCTCCGTCGAAATTTTTGAAATTTGCCACCTAAACCATACCAAAGTTTCCTCCATGTTCCTCGAACCCGGATTTTCATCCCAGCTAAATCGGAAGAAAGAAGTTTTCAATATAACTTCAAAACGAGGAATGTACCTATCCTTGCTTCGAAGGACACTTTGTAGGTCTCTGCTTTTAAGTCGCTTGGGCATGCCGGAGGAATTCAGGCCTAAAAACTGCGTCACCAAAGTTAGCCACTAGCTAAGACGAACATACATGTATACCATCATACAGTAAATTAAAAATAAGTACCGTGCCCACGACTTTTACCATCGATCGCTGAGTTCCCTCTAAATAAGTTCATGATTCAGTCCTCTAGACTTCTAGAGATTGGATCCATAATAGAATTAACAGTAGTAAAGTTGTTGAGGACGACCTAAGCATTTCCATATTCTTTGGCCTACCTTTCCTCCCTATCCCTCGATACTTGATAACCTTAAACATGTTGTATTTAGACAAGCAGCGGAAGGTATAGAGCCAAGCGAAGCCGGTTCAGAGTTAGCAGATTCGAGCGACACTCCTCTGCTACTCCGAACCATATCGTCGGACACCGAGGCCAATGCGACGCCACCAGCTATAAGAAAACTACAGACTCAGGTAAAATACAAACCTACTTTTTAACTCGTTAAATATATCATGATTGAATAGTTTTATATTCTTGGAGTTTTATTTTATTGGCAAATTTATAGATTGGTTTTACAAATTGTTACAATTATTAACTAAGTTTATTGTAGTGCATTACCGTACACGAAATGTATGTTATATAAATATGTGTAAGCTTTACAAAATAAAAATGCGCATGTATCTTCAATAAACGAATTTACACCGAGAAGTAACATATTTGGATACAAGTTAGCAACATGGAAAACTCTACAAAATAATTTTAGCACTTACTATTCCTTTAATAAGTAATCAAGCTGACGTCTGTGTTATTATTTTAGTGAACACAATATGTAATTGAGGATAAATATTTGCAGTCACAAATATCTCCGTATGTCAGTGATTATGCTTCTGGAAGTAAGTCGCGATAGAAGAATATTATAATTTATCCAACTACCTTCATAAAAATGCTATTCATAAAAGTTAAAAGAAAATAAAAACTTCCATTATTCCCAAAAACAGCTCCGTGTTATCTAACAGTCATGGCCTTATCTCAAGTTATGTAGATTAGCGAGCTTTGTTGAAATAATTGTTTACACAACGCAAGAGCGTCTTTGAATCTTAAAAATTAAACACTGATGTTATCACTTGTTTAATATTCTATTCATTGCTTTTATATTATTATCTTCTAGATTATCGCTATACGCCTGTTCCTTTGTTATTAGCTGAGGAATTTTATTGTTCTGTAAATCTAAATGGAAATTATGAAATAAATTGTTTGGGGAACATTTACTCGCGCTTGTTAGTAGTTGATATCTGCAGTAGAGAATTCTACAATTTAAGTTGTTCTCACATGTAGTGTAGTAGCAAATCCCTTTAACGCAGAATGAATTTATTTCCGCGTTCGAAATGAACCTGTTCATGATTCTTGTTGCGTATTCTTCTAAAATTGACGTTATATAATTAGATATTATTACATCTATGTCTTCAAGGAACGTAAAGCTTGAATCTGGATTAACTTCGTCAGTTTCTATAGTACCTGAAACAATTAAATGGCTTATGTTAGAGGAAATTAGGAAATTACAAATGAAAGCATGCGATATTCTAGGAATATTGCAATGAAATCTAAAAGATTGTGATGTATGTTTGACTTGAGGTTTTTTAATTACGCCCTACTGACCCTTTCGAACTGGAAATGTAATCGGGAATGTGCAAAGAACAAATATTTCTTAATACATTACCCGGTGTGCGAAGAATATTTTACCTTGTATATTGCTGGTAATGTAACTCGGTAATGTACGAGTAACAAGGGGGATTGTACAATCGATAAATTTTACTTTGGATTGGACTAGTAGAGTGAAAACTAAATTAATGTTGGTGCGACGCGTGAAGTAATGTGAAACTAATCTCCCAAATTTTTTAAACAATCACATCTTGAAAATAATTAATTACTTTAAATCTATTCTTAATCAATTCGCCAAATCAAAATTAATTTTAATTAATTCGTTGTTAAACATTACGAAAAAATAAATACAAATGTTAAAGTAAGTAGGTACGGTGCGGTACAGTGCCACGTGGAAATGTTATCTTGGAAAACACTAAGAGAAAAAGCGAACTAAACTATTTTAGACATTAGACATAGATATTTATTTATTTGCCACTCGACATAGACATAAACATTTATTTATTTCGTGGACAACACGATGCTGTCACATACGCAAAAACATTGCCACGGATTGCAAGCATCATGGACTCATGGTTGTATCTACATTAAATTACCGATGTTTTAAAATCATTTTCTTTGATTTTTAGACCAAAACTCTATTTCGGCCCGGAATGCGGTGAAGATATAAAAATGATTAGTGGTTAAATTCCTTCGTTAAAAAAATATTAATCTAAAAATTGTTAGTACGTACAATACCCTCACCTTTTGATTTGCGCTAATATGATATTTTTTTATCAACCTGCAATCCGTCATCTCCTTTGACAGAGGAAGACAACACAGCTTCTAATTCTAAGGGATGTTCTTCCAAAATTGGTACATATTTGTGCGTAGACGATACGGCGGGTACCGTGCTAGCCGCTGAGTCGGGCGCCTTTGTAGCTTCCGTCGCTTTATCTTGAATGAACGGCTTTGGCAGTGGCTCAGTGGGCTTAGGCACATGCTCTGCTGATGTCGAAATCGTATTATATCCCCGGCATTCTCCCATCATATCAGTGTCATAAATATTGCATGTTACATTCCTGCAGCCAAACTTATCACATTTCTGCGTGGTACAGGTTTGATCGTTGCACCAAACTGTGACGTTGAGTTTAGCAATCTCTATGCTTTCTAGAGGATCGTACTTTAAAGTTGATGCTATGAGTTGCTCGTTGATAGGCGGCAGCTCTGGCTCTGAGGTCCCCCATGAAAAAGGATAGGTTATCCAGCCCCATAGCGTTGAAGCGATCGAACGGCCCTCGATTAGGTCACCTGCAAGCGTTTTTTGTTAGTCGGGGATAATCAAAAATTAAAACATTCACAAACATACGAATATTAATTTATGAACTTACTTTCTACAGCCGGTTTACTGAGACACCCTTGCACTAAACACAATATAAAAATTGTCACAAGTTTATTGTAAATCATGGTGTCTATCTGGCACGGAAGTTTCCACGAGAATAGAAGTGTTTGGATAGTTGCGTCTCACCTTTATATTACCTGCCTGGAGATACCTCCCTATCTCCCGCAGATAAGGCACTCTCGGGAATGTTTACTTAATGAGAAACAAACGACCAACAGGAAACCTTTTCATTTTAACCAGAATCATCTTGTGTAATGCGATAACTGCAAGACTAGGTTCCATTAAATGTAGCCTCAAGTGAGCTTGTGTTATGAGAACCACATGACTGATAATTATACTACTTATAAATACTTTTTTTTGTGAAAACATGCATTACAATTATAATAATTTATACCAACGAATTTTATGATATAATAGATATACTTTACTTAAAAAGACCCCGCCCATTACAAAGTACCATATTAGTCCGTAATAGACAAGATATTATTATGTAGGTATACTACCTACGCCCTAGATCTTATCAAAATTAGCAATCAACAATGAAATCAATGTACGTACATGGTTGAATACGACCCACCCAATTCAATAAGCGCGTTTATATTTATATGCCATTTTCAGCGTTGTATTGTAGTGGCACCAATGATATTTAAAAATTCAGTGGCACATAAACTATGCTCTAAAATAAGAGCGCACAGAACACTATTATCCTACAGCGACTCGTTGATTAACATTGACCTGCGAATCCAAAAATTTAGTAGAAATTTTTTCGCATTTTGTTGAATTTATGTTTTTTTCCTCCATATCTACTTCACATAATGTGCAGTATTCTTTTATGTATGGGCACGATAGAAATCTACAGAGAGTTCTTTTCTTAGTACAGTGTGTCAATATCTTTACTCTGTTACGCGAGCGGTTTTGCTCTGCCTCTGCATACATTGCATCTATCAAGTGGTGAACTTCACTCAAAACGTCTGTTGAATTCCACTCATAAGGGTCTTTTAGACGGAAATAAGCATTCATGCTCTGTCGATTACTCAAGTTTCGTGTTAACTTTCTAACGTTTAGAAAATGTGTGGCTGGCACATCCTTTGTAAACACGTCTCCGTTTGAATTAAACTTTATAATTTGTGGATGCGGATTGTCCATTTTTGACCATGGATTCAAGTAAAATTCCCCACCATTGTTCTGTTGCAATTGAATTGTCTGTGAAGTAGAGATAATTGTTTTCATAGTGACCTCTACGATTTTAACTTAAGCTAGCTTAGGAGAGCTTTAGGAGATAGCTTCTAAGTTTAATTGAAATACATAAATGGGACATGATTTAACACGTATAATCTTATTATGTTTACTTATAAGCATCATTAATCATATTCAAAGGGTTATATTATAACGTAATCATAATACTTACATGCAGTTTACGCGAAATCAAATTGTCTGCTAAAACCCCCAACGCAATAGCTATGGCTATTCTAAGTTTTACAAGTTTTTTCAACAGCATGCTTGGAGGGCTCAATACTTTTTAATGAGTCGAGTATGACTAAGTATAGCTGGTTTCTTATCAGAGCTTTAACAAAGGGTACTTGGAATTTTAAACAGAAAACATCTGAACCATTCAATTTATTATTTGTAAACAATGTTATACAATGCGTGTGTTACGCAAGCTTTCCTTCTTTTGTATTTAAACAGTGACCTTTTGGGTTTAGTTCCTTGATTATACACTTGCTTTTAATAAACATTTTTTTGGATACTGCAAATGTTATGCATTTAGAACTAATGCAGAGAGTCGCCTTTCCGAATAGCTTATCTGCCATTTTGTCTTGTAGGATGTCTACAATTTCAAAGGCCACATTTGATGGTAAATCCATAATGGACTCCATAGTAGCTATGCTATCTGAAAAGTTAAAAATGTTTTCGATATAAGAAATTTACTTGCGTGTAGCATCAGTTTGACGGTAAAATAACTTACCGGTATTATTAGTTCCAATACAATGCCCTTTTTTGTTGAACCTATCCATAGGCGCGCAAACCCTGTGGTGGCAGACTTTCTGGCCACATTTCATGGAGTGGCAAACACTATCAGAGCAGAATGTCAATGTTCCTTGGATATATTTACCTATGAACGACATAAATGCGGGTGCCACAGCGTTCATATCATTCCAGTCCACGTCTCCGAATATTGCTTTTTCTAAAACACCTTTGTGATTATGACGCATAGTTTCTTTAGTCATGTTTAGCTTAGCTTTCTTAGTTTCACTTTCTAGAATGATAGTGGTTATATTCTTGGATACAATGTTATAAAGACTTCCGTTCTTGTTGGGCCAGTACAGCAATTCATCTTCATTTGATAAACCTTTATCTACTTTCTTCCCACTGTGTTTTAAGGTAGATATATTTTTATCACGAGTTTCGTGCGACACTGTTTTATTTATTTCAGCGAGTTTTTCACCTACAGGTTTCGTTATATTATTATTAACAGCAGCCTTTGGCAATGTAGTAGTTTTATTAACTGTAACCTTTTCATTTACTATGATAGCTTCACGTTTGTTTATAAGATGTAATACATTTTCAGTAGTGGTTGTCGATATCGCATGTGGATAATCGGTTTCTATGCTATTGTTTGTTTTATTTAACTCTTCAGTATCATTAACAACATTAGATATGTTTACTAGTAGAAATATATTTTCTTCCGTCTGTGTTACGTTTATCACTGGACTTTTAGTCGTACTGCTAAAATCAGTATCTAAAATTTCAGAAGTACTAGACACTGAATCAGTCGTTGTGCTGACATTTTCATTTGTCAACTTACTAACTTCGCTGTGGTTGGATTTTCCAAAATGAGCTTCGTATATTTGCTGAGGTTCGAGTTTGATATTATGGAATGTAATGAACTTCTTCTTGTGCTTTTTACCTCCTGTACTAGACTTTGACTTTTTCTTTTTATGGATAGTTATCTTGTGAAGCGGCGATGAACTGATTTTAGAAAATTTTTGGTATCCGAAAAGGTTCATTGGTATAGGAAAGTCGTAGTACGATGAAGGCATCTTTAAAGCTAAAGGAAAGTCTTTCGTATTACTTCCATTGTCGAGGTCGGAAGGAATTTGATGTTTGTCTAATTTTTCATGTAATTTCGGTAACTGGACATCGATTTTGATGCGAATGTTTAACGCATCTTCAGGGTCAGTTTTTTCAGAGAACTTTTTTTCCGAATCAATCTTTTTCTCGTTGGAATAGAGATTAATTCTGGGCTCTAATCTGCTTCGGGAATAGTCTGTAGTTGTCATGCATTGCTTACAGAACATTTGTCCGTTCTTGCAGCAAGGTGCTTTTATTGGGAATTTTGGGAACGTAAATGGTAACGGACTTTCTTCACTTAGCAGAATTTTCTGAAAAGTATTCAATTCCTTGCTGTCACGCGGTAAACTTGTAGTCAGTTCCATAGTATTTACATGGTTTACTTTTGAACTGATAGGAACAAATAAATCTAACGGATTTTTTGATTTATACGTGTTATAATAACCATTTTTATACAAATAGTCGTTGTATTTTCCACTATTTCCAAAGTTATTTTTACTAAATCTCTCGTGCCGCAAGAGCGGTATTTTGTTTTTAAGTTTAGTTCGTTCTATGTAGTCTTTCCTCTGTTTGTTTTCTTTTTCTAAGTAATGATAATATTCTTGTAAAAGATCTTCAATGTCCTCGTCACTTTCACTTTCTTCTTTAGCTAATTTGTCAAGTGATGGTAAGCTCTATGAAATAATACAAAATTATTTACTTAAGAATGGTTAGCAATATTTTACCTTTACAAATAATACTCACATTACTTTCAAACTCTTTCATAATATCAGCGATATCACTGAAGATAATCGTATCGTAGAACGGACTTAGCTCTATGCCATTGTTTGACGATTCAAAGCCTACAAAATTAAATGAATATTTTGTGAGTTATAAGCAGAAGTCGGAATTAGGTAGAGTTATTCGAAATGTTGATATTAATATGGATCTTGAAATAAATAAATAAATAAATCTTCCCGGGATTTCTAATGGATAATCCCGTGTGGCCAACAATATTACAAGTTAATAATAATAGAAACCTCAGAGATAGATAAGACAAATAAAACAAAAATAATTAACATAATAATATTTTAAAAAAAAAATTAACAATTTAAAAATTAATTGAAAATAATAATAATTAATAAGTGGTTTAAATTGTGTAAGTAAATAAAATAAAGTAAACAATTTTTTTACTTAATCAATCACGGGATTTTTCTGCTCTTTAAAATTAATCTCGGGATTTGAGGCATATCCACTTTATTCTTTCGCTGTATGAAATCAGTGCAAGTACATAAATAACTTTACCTAATTCCTAATTCCGACCTCTGGTTATAAGATAGTGAGCGAGATTTTCTGTCGCAAAGAAGTAGCTACATCTTGTTTTAGAGAGATGTGCTCAATTCATATAGGGGTAAATAAAACTCTTAACTTACTTCCAGACTCATGACATTGTATCGAGTTGAACAGAAATGCCCCGACGAATATAAATTTAAATTTCATGGTTGTTTCAAGAGAATCCACACCGCGAATGAACGATTCTATTTCAGTTACTTATATTGTTTCCCCTTTCTGTTTACATTTACACACAATGTTTTACAAGCTTTTGGTTACGATTGTGTAACTAATTATACAACTAGGCGATATAACATAACCTTTGATTTCGTAATTGTTTTCTTTTAAAAGTTTATTCTCTACTAAAAAGTGTTTTCTTGTTTCAGGAATCGAATATTAGCAACAATGCGGAAGCGGAGAGACTTACTATGCATCGCTGTATTATCACTAGCATCATTGAGAGCGAAACTGTTTATGTTGAATGCCTTTATGTTATGGAGAAGGTAAGTTCTTACTGAACATAATATGGTATGTACAAACTAAACAGTGTTAGGAAAGCAGGTGTGGACGTCGTTGATTTGCTCTTCCTGTGAACCATTTTAGGAAGAGATAATTATCTAAAAAATCTAAAATTACCTAAAAAGTAGAAAATTTACAGGCATCAATTATTTTCTTCTTTTTAAAATATTTGTGGTCATATCTTTATTATAATACACTCAATCTGCAGAACTTCAGGAGCAATACCAGTAATCAAATGTAAAGAACGATTCCTAACGCTCTCACACGGTTAGTTAAGAAGACGTCTAAAATAAAAATTGATTGGAATATAAATAGGATAACGAACACACAATATACCATCCCTACAAAGTTTCTTGGATGATATAAAGATAGATTAACACTTTATTGTAAACCACATGAACATGAAAACAAATTACAGACACACAGAACATAAGAATTTCTTATTTACTATTCTAAATTAAATCTATACCTATTAATTTATACTTGGACAGTATATGAACGCGATAAAAGCGACGCTGTCTACGTCCCAGCCGGTTATAACGGAAGAGGAATTCAACACCATCTTTTACAAAATATCGGAGCTGCACGAGCTTCACAAGAACTTCCTCGAGGGACTGAAGGCGGCCGTCGCCAGTTGGGAAGAGCCTCTTTCAGTGGGAGTCCATTTCAAGAAAATGGTAAGCTCAATGACCTGCGGGCTTAAAAAGGTCGCTATTGCAGAATCGCAATAGGAATTGAACTATATGCCATCTCTTTTCATTGACTGAGAGTGAAAAGAGACGGCATTATAGTTCATTTCATACTGTGATTCTGCTTTAGCGACCTTAAGCCCGCTGATTACTGTAACAGGCAAATATGCCGCGGCCTACAAGTGCAGCATTGTCGGACGATCGTGAGATCCGCCTCAGCCCGCATCTTTGTGGCCAGGGCTTGTAAAGTGCTTTTCTCAAACATGTGGGTAAATTAAAGTAGGTAAAGTCAACATAAACTAATTTTATGAACAATAACTCATGTGTAACACAAGTTAAGAGCTTCTGGATTTGTAGAACACACGCCCCGCTTAATAAATGTATATGGATGGTGCAGGCAGACAGTATTGGCACACCATTCTCAGAAAATAAAGAGACATTAATAAAGTGTTTTTTTTTTCATTACTTATATATTTTTGTTTTCAGGCTGAAAACATAAATATCTACGGTGCATTTCTCCACAACTACGGTCGCGCGACCGATGCCGTGCGTCGTCGCTGCAGCAGCTCGCCAACATTCGCCAACCTCACGCGTCAGATATCCTGCCACGGACAGCCGATGTCTCTCGATGACCTCTTGCATAAACCCGTCGCTAGGGTGCAGAAGAATGCACTGGTTTTACATGTAAGTTTGTGCTCACATGCATATTGGAGTCTTAGGCTCGTATAACAGATTGTTACACAGGCATTAGTGGTGGTTGAAATTCAAGTTGAGCTTTAATTTTTGAATGTTGCTAGAGTATTTAATAAGAAAAACTGATGTGATCACAGTTTAAATTAAACTTAAGTTTAATTATTAATTACTTACGACTTGCGGCATAAACACGACCCGAATTCTGCACTCCTTTACGATCATGTGAAGAAATAGAATTGATCGATAATGGAAATTGAATATGTATGATCAAAATATTTATTGAATAAGGATTTATTATATTATGTTTTTTTTTCTTCAGGATTTAATAAAATATACTCCAGCGAGCCACCCCGATCACGTCATGTTGACTGACGCATTGAATATGACGCAACATTTCTTGGACGAATTCAATATTATTCAGACAAAATCCATGTTTCCAGTAAGTCTCTTTGCTACTTCGGACTATTGAAAATGTGCATGTCTTTTTGCATTTGTAAAAGTAACACTTTGTTTGAATATTTTTTTTTGTTTACTACTAAAACATACTTTTTTGAATTCATGAAATGATTTGTTACAGAATGCAGATCGAGCTCAAAGAAGACTTGTGAAGAACTCCTTTATAGTTGAACTTTCAGATGGGCATAGAAAGTTGAGGCATCTATTTTTGTTCAATGATGTCATCGCTTGTGCTAAATATAAGGTATTTATTTTTCATGGCTAATATGCGTTCAACTCTTTTAGTATTTTCGGAATTACTTGAATCCATTAAAAAATCTTTAGCTAACTAATTGATACAAAGCTGCAAGTACATTGACGGGCCCGCCCAGGTGGACCTTGGTAGATAGGGTTCCCATTTGCCGCTCGGCTCGAACGCAAGTTGCGTCGCGCAAAATACCTATCACGTGACAATTCGACAACCCTTCCGCGTCACTCCGCGCCAGACAGTGACAGAGTTTGCGTTAGAAAGAGAGGATTGTTACGCTCACGCGACCCGAATTGCACTTTGTTGCGTCGCAGCAAGAGTCCCTATTTAAATTAGTATTTTCGCGAAGTCAGGCTTCTGTACCTATTTATTCTGTGGTCTAGAGAAAACGTCACCTCGTCCACCCAACTCTTTCGGTGTATAGGGCGAGAGAATTGTATCGCTCAACATCTCGGTACATGTAATCAAGCTATAAAGCCTTCCTGAACTATCGGGTATATATTTAGGGTAAGATCTTAGCATTGCAGATTTTCAACTATGATCTTTTTTCAGGCATCGGGCCGTGATAAGTTCACGTTCGAGCTGAAATGGTTCATCCCGCTGCCGGACATAGTGGTAGTTGAAGAAGACAGCGCTATGGCGAACCCGGCAGACACGAGAGAGGCGTCGCCAGCTAATATTGTTGCACTGAAGTCTCAGGCCTCCACTGTCCGAGATCAGATATTGGCGGAGGAAAGAGCTGCTAGCGATGATAAGGTATTGCTATATACTACACTAGCTAGTATAAGTTAAGTTTGTAAGTATGTTCAAACATACTGAAAAACTAAAGAAACATCCAAATGTTTCTTTATGTTAATCGCGCCTCAACCCTCTTTCTTGTTTTTCGATCAATTAGATGAAACTTTGAATATGTATTAGGTATTTTTATAGGACATTTATTTAAAATTTTGGTACTACGCGAGATAAGTCGCGGGTAGATGCTAGATAGTCATAAAATGTGTACATATTATACAAAATGAAATTAAACCACTTTATGAACATACATAATATTCACGTCACGCCTCTTTCCCTTGACGAGTAGACATAACTGATTTTCACTAATACTAGCCACGATCCTAACTTTGTTGTTTCGTTTCATTATTTCAACAGAAAATGCGACTTGGCGGCCGTGGCACCGCAGAGAAGCAACGCAAGAAGCTAGCCGAGCTAGAAGGTCAACTGGTGCTGGCGTCGCCTAACCTAGTGTTCCGAGTGGGCGCTAAGGCGGCCGGCGCGAACGCGCTTCAAAGGCAACACATATTCTTCCTCAGCTCAGAGTATGAACGTACGCAGTGGATAGACTCCATTCATGCTTTACAGGTAAAATTAAGATGGGTCATTTGCTTGTACGCATTCGAACACTGTCTCTTACACTAGGTATCTAATACTCATTGCTGAAGTAGAAATAACAACATGAAAAAGAAGTAGAGTTCACAAGAAGAATTCGAAGATTTTGGAAATGCACAAGTTTGATAAATTGGCTAATGCGTCACTTATCTTTCAAAACATCAGCAATTTGTCGGGTACGAAATGCTAACTACAACAATTGCAAAATGTCAGTATGAGCCAAAGGTGTGGTTGGACGTGATTACCCTTATCACAGAATACTAGTACTACGTACAGAAGGGTCACTTCGCGAGTAAATTTGTTTAAATAGAGACTCTCGCTGCGAAGCTATAAAGTGCAATTTAACTCGCCTATGGGCCTATTACCTATCGAGATATTTGCCTAAACATTCCCATCCTGCTCTAATGCGTAACTGTGTCACTGTCTGGCGCGGTGTGACGCGACTCGTAAGGGTTGTCGAATTTTCGCTTGCGACAACACAAATAAATTAATTTATTTTATCTGTCACAAAAACAGTACCTAGGTACTTAAGTTCTAAAATAAGTAGGCCTAAATATAATTTAATCTACCGTTACCACAGAATAAATAGTAGTAAGTAGGTACTACGTATTGTACGTAGGTAGGTGAAGTAGGTAGATACATTATTATCTCGTTCGTTTTGTAAACAATTGCATTTCAAAATATCTATACCTTCATACCTACCTAGACATCGATCAGACACACACAATCATCATCATCACACAACTAGACCGGGAGCCGTTATCCGATAATCACCCTTTTAATGTTAGGTTTGCAATCACATTTGCAATTTAATGCACGGCCAGGACTCGAACCCACGACCTTCGTCTCGAAAGATGAGGTACTAATCACTTCGACCAACATGGCTCTATAAATGTAATGTAACTTCTAAACACTTACAATTATTATATTAAGTAGGTTAGGTACCTACTTAATGGATAAGTTACTTTTAGGTACCTACATATGTAAATAAACAAAACTGTAGGTACCTACCTACCTACAGTTTTGTAGGTAGGTAGTTTTGTAGGTGTATTATGTTTGTTTATTTGTAAACAGGTACCTATTCAATCAAAAAGGAATCGAATAGGTACCAATAAAATCTCGTTTTCATTATGCACCTACAGTTACAGAGTAAAAGTATGTACCTACCTAGGTATTTATTGATGATTTATTTAAATAGGTACTTACAACAAATTATAGAAAAGCTTAGTAGGTACCTACCAACCTTTCAATATCTTCCGGAATTTTGTGGAATGTTAATGTCCATTCATTGCTTTTCCTTTTGTTTAGACACCCGTAGACACAGCAGTATCTTTTATACGGATTAGATCGTTTAGTTATCGTGCAAAAATCACAAGAAACGATGTATACGAGATCACGATAATTACGCACCATGCGTCTAGTCCGCAAGCCGAGCGAGCGGCAAGTGGCAACCTATGTCGCGCGCCGCCCGAGGCGGCGCGCGTCCGATAAATACCTAAAGTGAGAAGTGAGACAGGCCTGCCCTTATTCTTACCCCACTCACACTAGTAAGTGACAATGCAAAACAAAAGCTACTTACAAGGAGTTATTTACACTCCTTATAATATAAGTAGCTTTTCCTTTGCATTGTTACTTACGTACGTAAACTTACTAGAAGTCCAGCCTATTAGACAGGTTCAAAAGATCTTGCATGCTTGAAGATAGTCTTACGTTTCTTGGGGATACATTAAGATCCAGTTTCGTTTAGTTTTAGATTTCCTCGTAAAGGGTTTTTGAACAGTACACAAGGTTATAGGTTATTATAGGTTTTTTATTGTTTACTTTTGTGTACAGTGTGAGCCGTGTTGGTCGAGGGGATTAGTACCTCGACTTTCGCGCATTAACACGAGCTCTAAACGGTGAAGGAAATCATCGTGAGGAAACCCGCGGCTTAGTCAGCCCCACTTGTATTGACCATGTCTTTACGGTGGATATAAGACTGGTTAAGCTGAGAGGATGGTTTAGGTGCAGGGCAAACCTACTCCATCTAAAATACTGTCCCAGGCACTACAGTGTCCCGTTAAGTGTGGGAAAAAGATTGCCTCCTGACACTGTTTAATCTAGTAAAGATGTAAAGGCCTAAGTTTTTTTTGTGTACAGGCGTCATCCGCTCCACCAGCGGGTTCCAGCACAATATCGATGCTAGAACTGCAGGCGTGGGTAACCGCTTGCCGTAGCTACTTACAGACGGACATGGGTTCCTATCTGCTGCGCAGTGGCAGAGACGACTCCCTACTGCTGGGGGATTTACAGCTCCATATCGGAGGCATGGTCGCACCGCTGGACACTTCTGCTGGTATGGCTTTTATTCTAGACTGTAGTTGTACTTTTTATCCAGCCGATTTATGTGAGTCCATCATAACAATTCACACTTATTCGACTGCATTCGATTCGAAGATCTTCGAAAAGTTGACGTTTCTTCATTAAAAAAACGTCAACCTTTCGAAGAAGATCTATGAATCATATCAATGTTTTTTTCTCGTCACTGTCATGTCTATGACAAGAGACGTATTTTGCCCACATCAATTCTGACTTATGCCTCATCTGGACTTTATTTACCAATTTGATACCAGTTAATTCATCATAATCATCATTTCCCTGCCCCTATCCCATTCTTATGTGGGCACTACAGCTCTTCCTCTCTTCTCCTTATGCGGGTTGCAGACCGAAAACTAAGCTATGCCGAAGCTAAACTGAGCCAGCTAAGCTAGGCCAAGTTGAGCTAAACTAGAAATATGTGCCGTGCACACCAATAACTAAGCGAAAGCTCAGTCAGTGTTGCGGTATTCAATTCGACGGAACTATGCTATCGATGAAGTAAGTTTCGATGATAAATACGTTATTTATATTTACGATACATAGAAAAAAAAAAAGATTAATACTGACTTATTACTATTTAAAAAAGACATTCCAGACCTTGGATTAGCTTTGAGTGGTTTTTAGAGGGGTTAGCTTAGCTCCCGTAGCTGCGCATCAGCATGCACAGCACAGCTAACTTAGCTTCGCATATTTTAGTTAGCTCACATAGCTTAGTTTGCATAGTTTGCAGTCTGCACACAAGTATGAAAAGCTGCGTCAGCTATGCGTGCTAAGCTAAACTAACGTAGCTTAGCTTTCGGTCTGCAACCCGCATTAGCATTTTATATCACAAATGATTATATTGTTTCAGATTACTACATAGTAGTGGAGGTAGATTCGTACGGGCACTACTTCCGCAAAGCGAAGTCCAAGCTAGTCTGTCGCTCCGCTCAACCGCGTTGGAACGAAAGCTTCACGCTCGACCTTGAAGGCTCACAGAACCTGCGCCTTCTGTTGTATGAAGACGCGGCGCGACCTGTGTTACGCGGCAAGTGTACTATCAAGGTGAGTTTTATTTTGCTGTCCTGGCTCTTATGTTTTAGAAATAGTGTAGAGAGTGTTGAGCAGAAATGCGTTGCCTCCGTAGTGATGGTAAATGGTGATGATGATGATGAAGGTATCCAAAACCTTCCTCAAGAGTTTAGCTATCACATGCAGAAAGAAGTTTTCAAATCCGACTGGTTCCTGAGATTAGCGCGCTCAAACAAACAAACTCTTCTATTTTATTATAATTAGTATAGTATAGATAGATAGTATAGAAGTATAGATATAGATAACACAGTGTTGTGTATTCCAGCTGCTACGCGAGTGGGTGAGCGAGAGCGCGACAGGCGGCGTGAACCGCACAGTGGGTTTAGGCGGAGGTTCACTGCCACTTCGAATGCGCGTACTACCACCAGAAAGATCCGCGCGCCGCGTGCCCACCGCCAAGCCGGGCGCTCTCTTTGGCGCCAAGATTACGCACGTCGCCAAGTACGTACGATCTATGTCTCTATATACAGGGTGTCCCAGAATGTGTCGATAACCTGGCAAGAGGCGAAAGGCCTTCTTCTGACGGCGCTATAAAAAACTCTGGTACCAGCCATTTCAATGAAAGTCTAAGAACTATCCTGAGTGGAACTTTTCGGCAATGTGACTACGGTTTTCAATAATTTTATTTTTTTTCTCTTTCGCCGCGAAACATGACACAAAAGAAGCGGTGTTGGTAAAGTGGATGGTGCCTCGACTTTCGATTTGAAGGTTGCATCAATTGATTTTTCGTTTAAAAAATTTAAATAAATTACAAAACTCTTCTTTATTTTCGCCGTAGTCGGGTAAAAATTGGTGGACATTTCACTCATAGCCTCTGACCTTAATCTAAGCATAGCTTGTACTATGGGATACAAGATAACTGGGCATTTCTCCTCAAATTGTTATTTTTGACGATTTTTTAGTCACTTTTTATCCCTTTAGTTTAGGTCTAATCTTTGATGCTGGAATGATTTGTATGTTAAAAATAAGTTATTTAACGAGGGGTATCCATCAAATTACTGATATTTTAGGAGATAATCAAAATTGTCGGTTGCTAGGAATGACCCTAAGTGAGAAAAATGATTAAATTGTAGAGAAGAATGACGGTGTGTTGCTAAAAATGATAAATCCATCAAAAACACATGTTTCTGATCATAACATCATAGATTAAAATTAGCTAAGTATAAAATAGCTAAGTGTATATTCTCAAAATTAGCTAAGTGTATTATGTTATGTAAATAAGTGGGATTTGTAAGGATTGACAAAATCACCATGTTCTTAAATCGATGCCTATTTTTATAATATTCCTTAAAAAATCTTACTTTTAGGGTTCTGTGCCTCAAAAGGTAATAAAAAGGAACCCTTATATGATAACTTTCTTGTCCGTCTGTCTGTCTGTCTGTCCATGTGTCACCATCGATTTTCTCAGGAACGGGTAGACCTAGCAAGTTGAAATTAATATTATAATACTGAGGTCTATAGTACCTATTAGGTGTATAAAAATCAAGGTCCTGAGTTAACACGATAAAAAGATATGGGCAAATTTAGATTTTCGTGAATACTTGTAGGTACCAAAATGTACCTTAATTTTCAACTTTTTTTACTTTTCGGAATTTTTCCTTTATTTGTGCTGTTAAACCTTGCTTTTCACCAAAATTGTCATTTCTAGGTCAACCGGAAGTACCCTATAGGTTTTGGGTCAAAAACCTAAATGGTAGTTCCTGTTGACCTAGAATCACGAAATTCGGCAAAAAGCAAGGTCTTACAGCAGAAATAAAGGAAAAAATCCAAAAAATAAAAAAAGTTGAAAATTAAAAGGTGTCCCCATACATACATAGTTGACACCGATTAAGATAGTCCTCTGAGTTGTATGGGTGCTCATACAGTTCCGAGGACTAGCTTATTATGGCGGTATAATGGGTAGGTATCTACGGGAACCTCGGCGCACGAGTTCAACTCGCACTTGACAGGTTTTTTTTTTAGATATAATTACCTAATACCTCCTATCATTTGACATAAAAGTAAATCTTCTCAAAATTAAGGAATAGTAATAACAATAAGCCCGCAGGGCACCTTTGAGGCGAGGTGTCGAATGAGTAGCAACCCGCCGGACCCGTGTGCTCCCAGGGGGAGGTCACTGTTCCTCATCTCAGCTTGCCTTGATTGACACCGACGAGAAACAGTCCACCTCCGTGTTGTCTTCACCGGCCGGACGGAGTGGAGTCGCTAGAGCATTGCTCGGGGGCTGGAAGGTGTTACGTAAGTGATGGGTGGGGCACGCTGAAGTGAAGTGAAGCTGGACCCTCAGGGAGCTCGTGATCGTCGTTTAAAACCCGGAACGTATACATCAGACCACCCTCTAGCAACTCACGTATTTTTGCCCCCTTCTTGTCACACGAGTGACTGTTTTGGGGGAACCAGTTGTGAGTTGGCGAGTCTCCACCCGCCATTTTGACCATTTTGTACGTGTTTGTAATTGTTTCTATATTTTTTTAAACCAAAAATCATCATTCTTAGCAACAATCATCATTGTTATCATCATTTTTAGCAACACGCGTCATCGTGTTTTTGTCGTTGTTGCTTGTAATGAGGTTGTGAAAAATGACGAACTCCAGAAAACAATTCGTAACTTGTATTTCCGAATGCAGACCAAAAGAAAAATGTTAGTGATCAATAGCTGCATGTTTAATTTAGCTTAAGTCGAAAAATAATGTAAATTTGACGCACTGATTTCATAGTTATAGTAATAAATCAGAATGACGAAAAAAGTGTCACACCTTGGAGAATCATATTCAATAGCTCACCTTTCCGAAATGCGACGCGTCTTGCCTCCGTGAAGTGCTCTGGCCGATTGGTCCAGGAGGGCACGACATTTGATGTTCAACACGATCTTTCAATGCCTTTCGGTTTACGTATTACGATGAAAACAAAAACTGGCGACTGTAATGATGCATATTTTGTGACAGGATTTTGATTAAATCTACCATCGAATTCCAATAAAATAATTAAAACTGTTTCTTGGCATTAGATTACAGAGTTTGTTATCTATAAATATGAGTAATTACAATTAAACATAGTAAACAAATGAATATTTTATGACGAGAAACTCCTATGCGCAGGTCATTTTCACATGTCGAAAATGGCTATTTTTGGAGGTTTTTTGTAAATATCTTTTTACCTTATAATTTAAATGAAATTTCACTGTCGATACCTTTTTTGTAATATATCTAGACATTCAAATCTAAGCTTTTGTTTACAAAATAATGAACAGTTTAAGAATAATCTTGAGGAACCTAAATTTTGGCCCCCCTGGAGAAATGCCCAACTACACTCGCACCCACACAACGACTCGGTAGACTAGTTTCAGTGCTTAGTTTTTCTTTTGTTTTCAGACGCGAGAAACGCAACATCCCGTTCATAATAAGCGCGTGCGTCCGCGAGGTGGAACGTCGAGGCATTCACGAAGTGGGAATCTACCGCGTCTCCGGCAGTGCGTCCGACCTAAACCGCCTCAAGAAGAGCTTTGAAACAAGTCAGTACTTTCTTATAATACCTTGTTTTTTTATTAAAAAATGTATTTTTGTAAGTACCTATCAATAATTTCCATACCTTATCTGCGTGTCAGTACATTACACATTATTCTTTAGCTAACCCCAAATTTCTGCAACATTTTACCGGCTGCGCCAATATTCCCCGGCTACCAATGATCCACAGGCGAGCCGTCGGTGGAGCCAGCGGTATTATACTGTTGACTTTAAAGTTATTGACATTATTGAATGATCAAGCGAGCTTACCTGAAGCGAAGCTCGATCTTGATTATACCGCCTTCACCGAAGAGAAGATTACTATGTAGTACGTCAGTACTCGCGTGGACAATGTCGCACAGTGTTCAGAGGTAGAAAGAAAGAAAACCGTAGTGCCCCCTCTTTCTATCCTCACGCCGCTCAACTCATTCTTTTTAGAGTAAACCTAGATACATACAGCAACATAGATCTGCAAAGGGAACTCGTTAAGCCGCGTATAAACTAAGCGCGGCAAACCATCGAACATTGGCGCGCGCGGCGGCCGCGCTCTATGTAGACGGGACCGCCGCGCGCGGCGACGCGAACATTGCCGCGCTCGAACGTGCCGCGGGGCGATCCGCTCGCTGTCGGTTTTTAGACCGCATCAAAGGAGCTTCAGTCGTTTGCTCGCGCGCAGTGGGGACGGTTGTAGTTTTGGTGATTTGGCTCGCGCGGCGAATACGTAAAAATGGACAACGAAAAGTGCCGTTTACTAATACAATTGTATGGCGCTAAAGAACTTTTGTGGAACAGCAAATCCTCCCAATACCACAATAAATCGCTAAGGTATGATGCGTGGGTAGAAATCAGTAAGAAAATGGATATACCTATTCCTGACTTGAAAAAGAAAATGACTACGCTTTTGGCGTCCTACAGAAGAGAAAAATCTAGAATAGCTAAAAGTTGTGATACTGGTTCTGGTAAGTACCTATTTATTTTGCAGTTAAACGGCGGATAGTCAGACCAGTTTGGTCTGACTATCCGCCGCGGTTTGTTCGTAATGGATCGCCTGCCGCGCGCGCCAACTAAATTCATATCTAAATATTGGCTCGCGTGGCAAATGAGCGTCAACTCTGGTCGAACATTGGCTCGCGCGGCTGCCGCGCTAAATGTATACGCGGCTTTAGGGTAGGGAGGGACCTTGGTTCTCTTCGGTGAAGGCGGTATAATCAAGATCGAGCTTCGCTTCAGGTAAGCTCGCTTGATCATTCAATTATACCGCCTTCACTCTCAGAGAAGATTACTATGTAGATGTTCAGAGAATATATAAGATCGATGTTGCAATAAATTTTTGACGAGCATAAATGGTTAGTGCGAGAAGCCTGCTTACGAGTAAGTAGGTAGCTATATTGATTTTTACAAATAACAACAGAAAAACTAAAATTTAAATGGAAATAGTACATAGGTACTCAGTTTAAATGGATAAAACCTGTAATAAACTACTAGGTAGGTATTTGATTCAACCACAGATCCATTGTAAAAGTTGGTAAATACTGCTGATTGTATGGATCAGCCTGCTGTCCTGAAAACATCGATACAAACTCCTGCTATCAGAAATAGAGGCATGCCTCGTGCTGCCAGCTCTAAAATCGTAGTATCGATACCACTATCAGCTAGCGACTGCTTCAGCCAGCATCCGAGGGTCTGGCAAGGTGCTTAAAGTAACCCAATCTTCTAAATTTAATCTGATTACCGATGTACCTAATTAATTTACATTTCTCTAAAGTATCAACTAGAGGAGGTTTTCACCGACACCGACAGGCGGGCTCATACACACTATAGCATAGCTACTATATATATATATATATTATTATTATTATTATTTTTTTTTTTTTTGTCTAAAGGATAATCAAACTAATTTAAGCGAACTAACGGGTCTTCATCGCGTAATTACTTTAATTTTTTATTATTATTGTTATTGATAATAAAACTCTTCTAATTTATTATTTTTAAATAGAAACTGGACAGATGCTAGACCAAGCCTTTGATCAAATTAGGTAAATTAAAAGAAAGTTGCATTCTGCCACTACCTGAACTTTTAATTTAATTACGTAGATAACGAAAATACCATAGGTAACCATTTATTTAAGATCATCTAGTAATTTAGAATCAATGATCTTTTGGAATCAATGAGCTTGGATTCTCTGGCTAGTTGATAATAATAGTAGTAAAAAAAAATATTATTATTATTTTTATTATTACCTATTTACTTATTTAATTATTTTTGGATTTTCTGAAATAATGCTGTCCTTTGATTATTTATCTTAATAATCACAATAGGTACCTACTTGGATCCCAAGTAACATTGTGGTGAGAGAAAACTCGGTTTTAATTCTAAAAATACTGCTTAAAACGTTCTATAGTCATAATTTATAATAGACCTACTTATAATCTTGTTTAAGTTAAAACGGCCCCTAAATCTGCAGTCATTTCTTTTCAATTACATGAGAGTAACAAGAAAAAATCACATTCTCTAAAGCCGTAGGTAGTGTGTTCTAAGTGTGGTTTAACACTAAAACAAATAAAAAAATTATAGCCGTAGGTAGGTACCTACTAATTTGACAGTCGAATTATGAATAATGTGGTTAGCCTCTAGACTAGACCATCATCTATTTTGTTTTAATACATTAAAAAAAATTAGCAAATAATTCAAGGCATAATAGCATGAGTCTTTTCGAGAAAAGTTGTGAGAAAATCTGGTAGGTAGTTCCTAAAAAAATATGTACACCTACACCATTGCTTTAGTACAGCGGGTTAATGAACTTGAAAGTAAAGTACTAGGGGAAAATAACATCATCTCTGTAACACAGAGTGATCTGCATAGAGGGTACCACGGTTGACACGACCACCATGGTACCCTCACTACATACCAGTTACCTACCACATCAGATATCAACTTTTTTTAGTGTTTTTCAACTAAATAAAACAGTAGAAGTAGAACTGATATTTAAGTAATATAAGTAATATTTAAGTAAATATTATAAAAGGCAAATAATTTTAATAAACACTTCGGGTTTATACAAGACGCAAATAAATCTATTTTGTGTCTTATTAAACAGACAGACAATCTCCCTGACTTCTTGAGAATCTAATTCTCACTCCGTATCTATGCATTTAGCCTGATGAAAGATTTAGTTTTTATCTGCTTTCACATTCAGGGAGACAAAAAATAAAAAAGTAAATAATAATAATAATAGGTACTTATGACGCGAAAATGAACATTATTTCTTTTTTCGTTCCAATTCCAAAACATGTTAGCTACCTTTTTAAAATATGGATGCACTTCGACCATCCTATTAAAATATATGACAATAAGTAGTGGTATTGTCTACACTAAAAACTTACATACATTTAAAAGTATGTTTACACAGTTTATTGTCTTCTGCACTGCAACTGATTTGAGACTAAAAATCGCCATCAAATTCCAGGTACTTAGTTAAAAAAAAAAAAAAAAAAAAAAAAAAAAATTGTCAACCTCTGTGGTAAAACCATGTAGGTACTTAATTTATTCCAGAATTACAAAAGCTGTGGATGAAGCATCCGTAAAAATATTGTACCTAATCATATTTTTGCGAATAGGATGGACAACTATCAAAGTATTATTTCTCTCTCAAAGTAGTTCCATCTGAACTACGTCTAAGTTATCGTTACTTTTAGACAAAGAAAAATTATTGTAGAATTTTCCATAGAATTCTTGCAAAAAAAACCAGCTGTATGAAATGGACATGCCACGATAGATAACTATAGATAGCTAGATAATAGATATAATAATAGATCCTTGTTATCGTTCTAATACTGCAATAAACAAAAGTTCTAATATGCATTACTTATTTAAATTTCAAACTCTTTTTTACATTTAAATACCAAACAGTGTTTAAATATGTTTAAAGAGAATCTACTTATTCGTATCTTCCAAGATTTTTTGTATCTCTAAGTCTGGAAACTGTATAAGTAGTCATGGACATTGAATAATTATAATGACCCATCAGAATCTAGCAAAAAGTCTTTGTTTGGTATAATATATATATATATATATATATATATATATATTTTTTTTTTTTTTTTTTACAACCAGTTCTAATTGTATAAATATATTGCAATTAAGTAGATATAGTTTATTTTTGCATTTGCTAGGCAACCACTAGCTGATTCTTAATCAATAAGTACATAAAGATTCATGTGAAAAATGAAGGGATTTACTATTTCTGTAAAAATTTAAAGACTAAAAAACACAAAGCAAATGCTAGGCGTTGTAAATTCATACATGCTTCATATTGAAAATAAAAACATAAAAAATATAGTTTATGGTAGGTACTTATTCGTGAACAAAAGTTGATCCAAATGGACCGTATGATACATTCATACAGAATATTTCAAGATGGAGTATGTTCCATTAAATTGTTCATTAATCACTTCATTAATTTAATTTAATTTAATTTAATTTAATTTAATTTAATTTAATTTAATTTAATTCAGGATGAACTGACTGCTTCCATCAGCTTTGGCAATAAAGATAATTTCCGAAATAAATTGTCCAGCAGTCAGTTCGCATTTTAACTTAGGCATAGTTGCGATTTCAGTTTTAGAATAAGTACTTACAGCGCGGGTACATTTCAGGAGTTTAGTTATGAAATCCTGTAAAAGATTTTTAATAAGCAGACCCACATCGAGTATAAAATTATCACTCGTAATAAATATAATAGATTTCCATTAGTTTAAAAAATAAATTCAAACGTCCTGCGCGTACCTGCGAGACAGTGGCGGGTAGCGGTGCACTCATCGGTGCTCGCCAGCTGACGGGTGCGGCGCGGGCGCGGTGCAACGAGCGGTGCACAGCGCGGCGCGGCTTTGGGACGGTCGTCTGCCTTGGCCTGCCACTGGCTTGTTATACGACTAGTTGACGTTGAAGTACGTCAGCTTGCCGACTCCCCGTGCTGGTTCTTCACTCCGCGGAACGATGAGCCTCTTCCGTTTAATTTTGTTAGACGAAATCTAAGCTTGAATCGGTTGATTTGTTCCTTTTTCTTGATGCATTGAGTGTCTTTGATAAAAGTATTCTAATGCCGAACTGTTTTCAGCGAAAAGCGATTTAGGTACCGATTTGATCTTGCTTGGTAATCAAGCGCTTAACCCTCAGTTTACATGTCTCGACCGGCATGGCACCAAACTCCCCCGTTTAGAGTAGAACCCTTAATCAGAGGAAAATTTTTGGAAAAAAATTAATCAAATTATCCTTCGGAAGCCCGCTTATATTCTAGGTGGACCTTGAAGGTTAATTCGCTGCTTATAATATCTCCACTACGTCCGACCTTGAATCGCCGAGTGCTTGCAGCAAATCAGGATCTAAAATATCCTATTCGTAATAATATCGATATTGGGGCTTGAGACAACTTCGGGCCTATAGTGTGGGTAAGTAGGTAAGTAAGTACTTACCTCAGTATTACCCTGGATAAAAAGTGAACCAGGGTGACTGATAAATTTGTAAGTAGGTATCATCTTTGTAAAGCTCTAATTTAGGCGAAAAAACCCGTATGAGAATATTAATGTTTTGGCGGTAGAACAAAATATAGGTAATTAAAGCAGACGTTCAAAAAATCACGATGTTTTTCGAATAGAAAAAAACGCATTTTAATAAACAGAAACCGCCATAACTCTAATTATTCGAAAAATGCAACGAATAAGAAAATTAGCTTTCATTGTTATCGCCAGGCACCTCCCAAGAATTCAAGGGAAAAAATAAATTAAAAAAATTACGATATTTTTCGTCATAATTCTCATAATTCGAAGAATACAACGAATATGGAAATTTATCTTTCATAGTCATCTCCAGGCACATCCCAAGAATTCAAGGGGAAAAATATAAATTTTATCGTTGAATACAACGAAAAAATAGCCTGTGCACAATCAAACCCGCACTCACAAATATGAGTAATTAAATTAGGTAGGTACTAGGTACTATGGTTTGAACCAACCTCGATGAAAGCAACGAGGGTATCCGAAGAATTCAACGGATGATAAAATAAAATGTACCTTGAGTTTGCAGATCGCTTTCTGACCACTTTTTCACATATTTCTTCTTCTTCCGCTTCTTCATTCGCTTCCATCCTCCGATTCCATCCTCCGCTTCCATTCTCCTTGGATTCTTCATGACGACGTTTGTAAATATTTTTATAACTGTGCGAACGCCGTGCGCGCACGAAACAGAATGAGTTGAGCGGCGTGAGGATAGAAAGAGGGGGCACTACGGTTTTCTTTCTTTCTACCTCTGAACACTGTGCGACATTGTCCACGCGAGTACTGACGTACTACATAGTAATCTTCTCTGAGAGTGAAGGCGGTATAATTATAATACCTTTAGATGCGCCGCACTTCAGAGTGTCGAGTTGACAAGGGAAAATGGAAAAAATAAACATGTGTTGAACTTACTTAGTGAGATAAGGACAGGTGATGTGATGATGAAGCTTTTAGCACCTGCTAAAAGTTTTATCATCGGTTACCTAACCGAGAGTTGATTCAAATAAGCCTAGACATGGGTACTAATTTAATTGTTATTTATAAATAGTTTATATTATAACAATCCATGTTTATGCCAGCCCCTCACAATAATTATAAAGTGTCTTCGAACTTTGAAAAAACACTGCAGATGTTAGAATACTCGTATAAACAAAGAACTTGTTTACCTTTAGATGCATACGAAGCGGAACAGCTGTTGAAGGAAGTGGACGTTCATTCAGTGACAGGCGTCCTCAAGTTGTACTTACGGGAGCTGCCAGAGGCTCTGTTCACCGACGCATTGTACCCCGAGCTGCTTAAGGCTTGGGGCGCCACGCAGGTGCGTGAATCTCTCTCTATCTCTCCGAAGCATTAATTTTCCCATCGTTCGGTCTGTGTGTGTCTTGAGATTCGAAGCCATTTTGTCATTCCAAAAGAAGTTCATGTTCAGAGCTCGCACCGCACCTTTGAAGTTACCGCCTCGCGACGGATACCGGCGCACCGCCACAGACGTCCTCTGCTACCACGGACGAGACCCTTCCCACGGTGTGTCGTGCGAGCTGGTCCGCGTCCGTCCGCGATATCGCAGACCGTGGGAAGCTGCTTTAAGTCCGATTTCTTTAATATGGAGGATTAATCAAAATCACATGTACAAAAGTTTGACATATCTTTGAACATTATTGTGATTTTAATAACTTTTTAAGGTATTTTAGCTCCATAATATATATATTTTTTTGTTGTTAGGGAGTGGGCACATCGGTGGACTCAGGACCCGCGCACACCAGACGTCATGCGCTTCTGAAATGCTACGCGCAGTTGCCGGATCTCAACAAGAATTGCATCGACTTTCTACTAAATCATTTCGTCAAGTGAGTACTGCAGTGTTTAACTGAATTAAATTTACCTAGCATTTAAGTGGTTCTGAACACTTCTAAACACTGATTTCATTTGAAATAATCTACCCTAGAGATTGTTTCAAATTGTGTTTTTAAGAAGTGGCTAAATTCAAAATTTCAAAAAACCGAACAATTATCTGCACTATCGAGGTGCATTTCTGTTCACGACTCCGAAGATCCTTGACAGATCCTCACCAAATTTATGGCACCAATCGCAAAATATACCCTTTCAAGCAAAAAAATAATTTTCCAAATCGGTCGGCGTCTTCGAGTAATCGGTGAACTACATTAAAAAAAAAGATTCCGACGAAGTGAGAGCCTCCTTTTTTGAAGTCGGTTACAAAAAAAAATATACAGGAAAGCATGGTCATGACTTCTTTCAAAAGTGGTAAAACACACTACAAATAAACTAGTAGTTCGCCTCGAACTGAGATCTCGCGCACCGTAGATGGCTTACATTTGGACTTTCTTCTGACTACCCCTATAATTTCAAGTGCTACTACTGCCGAGTATGCCTATTGCGCTAGCTCTTCATGGTAAAAAATACTAGCATGCATGCAATACATAATGTCGTGTCTAATTTTTCATTTATTTCATATTTATGAATTCTCGTCGTATTTCTAAAAGTATACGTCCTAGAATAAAAATAATAACTATTTTGGAATGTACAAATAAAGACCTTTTATTTGACACCCCACTCAATATATTTGTTTACTTAACTTTTTTTACCCCAATTATTTTCATTCTTTATCAAAATTTTTTTTTTATTACGAAAATAAATCAAGTAGCATCTAAAATCATTGCAAACCAAACCGCAACGATGCCACTCTCTTATTAAGACCGACCAGTCAATGAGCTACGAAGACATCGAAACTCTATGAAACGGGAGCTCTTGCAGCTCTGGTTTCGTAGTTTTTGTTCTTTGGTCGTATTTCAAAAACTATACATCCTAGATTAAAAATAAAAACCATTTTGGAATGTACAAAATAAGCCCTTTCGTTTGAGATCCCACTCAATATATTTGTGTAACTTTAAAAAAAAATTACCCCCTTGAGAACCTAATATCTTCACAACCCCTTCATCGATTAAGCTCATATGCTCCACCGTAAATTTCCTTACTACAACCTATTGACCTACCAAGTTTCATGCAGATTGGATTCGATAGTTATGCGCGAACAACAATTCGTGAAACATACATACAAACATACAAACATACAAAGCAAAATCGCCCAACTTACCACTAAGATCTTCGCTCGCTTCGCTCGCTCGATCGATAAACAATGTTTATTTGCAGGGTCAACCAACACGAAGGTGAGAATAAGATGTCACTACACAACCTAGCCACAGTGTTCGGGCCGACACTTCTCCGGCCGGCGAGCGCCAACCCAGGCTCCAAGATCCGCACAGACCTGCTCGCCGCCGGGACAGTGGACGCCATGGCCCAAGCCGGCATTCTCTACTGTCTGCTGCAGCAACGCCAACTAGCGGCGCAACTCTCTTCGCACCACCGCACCCCTACGCTTCTCGATTAGTCAATTAGTGAATCCGAAGTGCCAGGTATTTTTATTCGGATTTTTGTCTTCAAGCATTGCAACCAGGCGAAGTTGCTGAAAATTAGGGTATGGCTATGGATGAGTACCCATATCTATAAATCAGCAAGTGTAATCCTGCTATGTATTGAAGGTAAGTAATAGAATAATCTTATCACAACATCAGAGCTTTAGACCATATTTTTGAATCAGTTACCACCAAAAAAGTGAAAAAGAAATGGCAATTTTTCGAATAGTTGAAATTCCCATTTCTGAATAGGATTAGAGATTTTCCTGTTGTATTTAATTGTTATAATTGACTTGTCGTTCGCTTGATTGGTATTATTAGGTCTCGGATTTTTTTTTACGCTGAGAAACCTAGACATACATCAGAATGATGTATCATTATTTGCCTGGAAGTTCTTAGAATCATGGTCTAAATGCACTGTAGTATTCTGATACCCTTTAAGAAAACTGGAAAGTATCTTTTCTTTACAGTCAATGCTCTTTGAGGTAAACTGTTATGGCGATTTGTAGGAACTTATTTAATTTAATAATGTCGCTTACATAATCTTCGCCAGGTTGCATTACTGCAACCAATTTTTAAATAGTTTGCTAAAGAATTTTAAGCAAAGGTTAAGCGATAAATTAATCTCAAGCAACAACTAAATGAGAAATTTTGATTCAACGAAATTACATCATCCAATTTCTGTTCAAAGAAAAACATTCCATAAATTAAATATGTAACAGACTGAATATAGACAGTATCGATTTATTTATATCATTTACACGAAATTTTACTTTATAATGTTATAACTGACACAACATAGCTTTAAGACTGTGCCGCTAGAACAAGATGGAAAATGGTTAGCAACGAGATTTTTTAGTTAAGTATTTAAGTCTCTCGTGAAACTATGGATGTCAAAAGAAATAACTGTTTACTGAGTATTATAAAGAGGGACCGAAATTTAATAATATTACGGTAATTTTTAGCGTAATTTGAAGCAGACTGATTTTAATATTAAATTGTGAGCTGTAGCATTGTAATAATTGAAAAGGAAAAATGTGAAACCAAATTCGGTAATTTATTTTCCTTAGCTTATTAACAAGTGTCAAATTACACAAATCATATTTCAATCAATACATTTAGTATTTTATATTTTTTCGCATTATATTTATATTGTTTGGTTTGTTTTCTCTGTTATATTCACTTTTCTAGTACCTGTCTTTGAGTACTTGAGAAATAATTTATGGTTGTAGTATTAATGAAGTAAATGGGTAAAATATAATGTAACATAACTTTGCCCATGTAGTAAGTAGCATTTTATATGCTAGTCGAGTGTTTTATCTTTTAAGCTTTACAATTATGTTGAAGGCATTTTTATTACAAAATATTAGCGTAGGTTTGCTGCGATGGTAGTTCTGTCACAGTCTTAATTAAATGCACACCAACCTCTTTCACAAACAAATAGTCATAATTCAATGTAATATTTTAGTACTTAAAACTTTTTTCTACCAAAAATTATTAAAAAAAATTAGACATGTTTCATTTATTTTGTTATTTTTATGTTGACTAATATATTCAAGAGTTAGTAAGTAAGTGCCCGTTTTTATGTTCTAGTGGCTAAAATGAGCAACATAAATATTATTTTCACCAAAGAAAAGTTCAATTTTTATCTGCAATGCTATCAACAACATACAACAGAAAATCATTAGGTAGTTTGATTTGATTTGCTATTCAATAGATTCCATCAAACTAATGCTTTTCTGTTGTTATGATGCTTTGAAATATTGTGTTAGCCTAAAGTCATGAGTTCGTCAAAAAATAAAATTGAATCTGATCTGATGAAATTGAATAAATGCACCAATGAAGACTGTCGAATGTGTACAATAATCAACATTTTAATGTGATGATCACCCTATTTTTAAAAACTTTATTGGTAAAAGCAAAACGAAAAGTCGTGACTTTGAACAGTTAAAGTAGATATTCCTATCCACATTAAAACATCACAAAAATATAAATTTCCACTAATTTGTATTTTGGATTTTTGTTCCTTTTTCTTATAAACTTTGGAATTTACATAGTATTTGATGAATGAACTTATAAACTTGTGGTTGAATGAGTGTCCCCAGGCTTGCCATTGCCAAATTAAAATGTTGCCAATTTTACAAGTATCATGTATCAGAATCAGATATTTTTAAAAGCCTCAGTAGTATTGCAGCATTCTGACAGCATACTAATCTTGTTCATTTTTGTATTTGCACTTAATCATAGTAAGATTGGGCTAGTTTTACATTTCTAAACTATAATAATGACTAACTATTGAGTTGAGATCTTGTAGGTTTAGTTTGTACCTAACCTACATATTTACTTAAAACTGTAATCTTCTTTAGAAATTAATTAAATGTGTAAGCTGTCGGAAACCTGCTTCAGCTTGACTGTCGCCTGCAGAGTTTAGTAGTTTATTTAGTTCTACACAATGTTACCTTTTAGCTTCTGAACAAATCTGAAGTCATTGAACTTATTCACTTGGTTATACAGTTATGTTAATATCAATGTATTATAAAGTATTTTACACAATTTGGTTATAATGTCCTAACCATGTATTTAATTTTTGTATATAAATGACACTAAAATTTAGTTATGTAACTTTTGCAATAAATGTATTTTTAATACACCTTTCTCAAGACTTTAATTCCACAACCGTCTCATAAAATTATAACTATAAAGTCAACTGCATCAGTGCTAGGAAATTGGTAACACCATGCCTATGATCAGATCATAGTCTGTAGCAGAAAATTAGGAGGGTTGATGATGATGCTTTTAAAAATAACATTATAAAATTAATATTCTAAAAGATTTTATTCCTATTATCACAAAAACTTATTCACTTTGGTCTTATTCTAAATTTATATGTATGATTATGAATCTTTACAAAAAACTGGCCATCAAAACCATGCCCCCTCAGTGCCTATAAAATTATTGAAATAAATATCAAAAGTATTGTAAAATTCCTGTGATTTTTCAGTAGAGTAAACATAACTATAAAATATAATAAAAACTAAAAATGCTACTTTTCTATCTGTATGATACAAAATACCAAGTAGCACAAGCATACAGAGGTACATTATCATTCTACTTTTAGCATTTTGTATGAGTTCATTTTTGAAACTGTCTGTTATGCATTTGCCATTCCATAAATGATCAGTAGGTGCACATGAAGTACAGTTTAGAGATCCTGGTCCTGAACAACTTTTGCATGTGTCATCACATGGCAGGCAGCTGTAGGAACCTACTTTGTTTATGCAGTATTGGTCAGGTCTACAAACAGAACTTGCACATTCATCAATGTCAGAGCACTCCCCAGAATCCAGTTTCCAACCCGTCTTGCAACTAATACAGGCAGCAGGGCCAGTTCCAGAACAACCATCACATGCTCGATGGCATCGTTCACAAGTATCCATGGAAGCATAGTGGGTTTTTGCACATTCTTCACAAAAGCTTCCAGCAAAACCTCTATTACAAATACATAAACCGTTGCCTGTTCGGGTGCCTTCACCATCGCATCTTCCATGCCCGCTGCATATTTTGTCATCTTTATCTAATGGGCATGGTATACACGACTCTCCAAAATGATTTTTAGGGCAGCAGTGTTTAAGGTTTTCAATGCAAAACCATGTATGTAAATCCATTGAAATATGATCTTCTTTGAACCACCATTGTTCCAGCATCTGTTCGGCTTCCTCTGCAAGCGTATAGCAGTCGTTCTGATGTTCATTTAGCTCAGAACATAGACCTTCTTGTATTTCTACAAAACGTATCTCGCTCCGTGCGTAAGATCGCAGTTTGGCTTCTTCCCATGCTGCGTCACCTCCCTCAAATTTACCTCTAGAAGTTTTCTCCAGCCAGTGGTTAAATGAGTCTGATAATGCTTTGCAACGATTACAATCATTAGATTTCTCATTTTTTGGATGGACAGCAACGACACCCGGCACTTGGAATTTCAAGCTTGATAGTACCATGTATGGTAAAAAACCTTTTATTATCACTTTCAGTGACATTTCTAATTCATAAAAACATCCAAAAGAAACTGTAATTGTAAGAAACGAAATGAAATATTTTTCTAAAAATTATTTGACTTCACGTGGTGGTAAGGTGGGTGTGTGTGGTGTGTGTGATGTGACGGTCAGTTGACACGGTGTGACGTGTGTGTGTGCAAATGGGGTGACACTGACACAATTTGATAATCTAACACTGACATGATTGATTTTGTGTGAAGTGACATTTTTGACAATTCTACCTCACTCTATTCTACAGACAATGGCTGCGTTGTTCTCACAGTTGTTCTCAAGTCGCAAGTTCTCAACTCAATTATAGTGAAAAGTATTCATTTTTCCATCCAGGTTTGATGAGGATGTTGATATTTAAATTAAAACAATTATTTTTTGGTTGCTGAAACTGCAGTGCAATATGCCTAGAGTTCTGAGCTACCCGAGTAAAACAAAGTAACCTCACTCGCACAGCAGATGTACATTGGAAAATATACCACAGCGTAATTTCGGAAAAATGGCTGATAAAATAAGGTAAGGATATAATTTATCGATCTGAACACTTCTAAACCTCTTTCTTAGTGGTTCCCACAATTATATTGGTTAGGTTTTTACCATAACAGCTGATGGTGCATGTGATAATGACTAGTCTATTTTCTTGTTGAAGGGAATATTCTGTATTCTGACTGTTGAGTCAAGGGTGATTTAGTCTACTATACAATAATATCCTTAGTTGTTATGCAGAGAATCTTTAAAATTTGTCTATTTTGTTACAGAGTAAACTCTAAATTTGATATGAAGGGCAACTATGAACCCTCAGATTCTGAAGATGAATATTCAGCTAAGGAAAAGAAGTTACTGGATAAGGTACGGAAAAGAAAACATGATTCCGAGAGTGAAGAAGAGATGTATGCCTTCTCTGGATCTGATGATGATTCAGATGGCAATAAAAGTGACTTAGGTATTGCTGACAGTGATGTGGAAGGGCAAGAAAAATCAGATGATGACTTACCAGATTCTAAGGCATGGGGAAAACAGAAGAAGTCCTTTTATGCTACAGATTTTGTTGATGAAGACTATGGTGGCTTTGGGAACGAAGAGAAACAAGCTCTCATGGAGGAAGAAGAAGCAAAGAATATCCAGAAAAGGCTCTTAGAACAACTTGGAGAAGAAGATTACACTTTGGAATACTTCTCTAAACAAGTAGCAGAAGTTGAAGATAAAGAAACTGTTGTAAAAAGTGATCTGAGCCAGATGTCAAAGAGGCAACAGTTGCAGTTGCTAGAGAAAGAAAGCCCAGAATTTGCAGGTCTCATTGATGATTTCAAAACTAAATTAACAGTGGCTAAAGATGACTTACATCCAGTTTTAGCACTTGTCAAAGATGGCAAACTTCCAACTTGCCCAGCTTCGAAATTTATCAAGACCAATTATGATCTAATTTTAAACTATTGCACCAATATTAGTTTCTATTTAGTCCTGAAAAGTCAGAGGGTGAACATTCAGAACCATCCGGTTATAAAAAGATTATACCAATATAGACAGATGTTGAATAAAATGGAACCCATTTACTTGGAAGTTGTCAAGCCTCAGATAGACAAAATATTAGAGGCAGTTCAAAACAACATAGACTTGAAAATCAAAGAACTCAAAGAAAGTAAAAAACGAAAATCCAAATCACTTTCCAAATCTGCACCGAAGAAACTAAAACTCATCACAACTATGGAGAAGAATGAAGCTGAGGACACCGGGGTGTCAGACGATGAAGAGAACTATGAAGGCAATGACTTCTTCAGCGCTGAGCCTCAGAAATCAACCCAGAGAAGTGAAGAGTCTGAAGAGAGTGGATTCTCTGATAATGATGCTACCACACCAACTGAGGTTCATGAAAACCAGCCTTCTACATCTGACATGGTCACTGATGAGGTGGCAGGAGACAAGCGACAAATCACATACCAGATTGCCAAAAATAAGGGTCTGACTCCTCATAGAAAGAAGGAACAGAGGAACCCAAGAGTGAAACACAAACTGAAGTATAGAAAGGCTAAGATAAGGAGGAAGGGTGCTGTGCGTGAGGCCCGGTCCGAAGTCTCCAGGTATGCCGGAGAAGCTTCAGGCATCAAGGCTAATGTAAAGAAGAGTATTAAGATAAAGTGAAACACTAATTAATTATTTTAAAATATAATGTCCATAAAACATTGTAACAGTTGTTTCTGTAATAAATTGTACTCTATACAAACAAACTCTTCATGTTTTCAATGTTGCCACCTGTAACAAAAAAACTGACTTTAGACAGTTGCCCTACATCTACATAGTTATAGACAAGTATATCACATCCAAAAACCAAGGGTAGAACCAAAAAGATTTGTAGATAGAACTCTCAGGCCTCTATTAATAAACTCGGATTAACTTCTGTCAAAGTTGCGCCAAGGATTTAACTATTGCCATCCTTTTTTGTTAGACAGTGACAAATAAGGATGGCAATAGTTAAATCCGTGGCGCAACTTTCATCATCTCGGCCGTTGGACGTCCACTGTCGGCTTCCCTCAAAAATTTCCATGTGTTGCGGTTAGAAGCGGCCTGCATCCACCTCCGACCTGCAGTTTTTACAAGGTTGTCTGTCCATCTTGTCGCAACTTTGACAGAAGTTAATCCGAGTTTATTAATAGAGGCCTCACCTATTAACACTTACAATTTCAAAACTTTATCCTTTCCACCTGATGCCACATACTCTCCATTTGGTGCCCAGTCTACTGCAAAAACTTCATCAGCGTGACCTGGTAAATCCAGCTCTAACTTTTTCGTTTTCATACTCCACACTGAAAATGAAAAAAAAAGTAAAATTTTGAACATGTAATGTCAGGCCTTGAATGTATAAGTTTTCTATAGGTAAACACTACTATCCAAAAATTAAAGAACTTAAATATTTTTTTAGCCCTTCCTTCGTATTATCGATCGAGCGAGCGAAGCGAGCGAAGATCTTAGTGGTAAGTTGGGCGATTTTGCTTTGTATGTTTGTATGTTTGTATGTTTCACGAATTGTTGTTCGAGCATAACTGTCGAACCGTTCATCCAATCTGCATGAAACTTGGTAGGTCAATAGGTTGTGGTAAGGAAATTTACGGTGGAGCATATGAACTTAATCGATAAAGGGGTTGTGAAGATATTGGGTTCCCAAGGGGGTAAAAAATTATGAAAGTTACACAAATATATTGAGTGGGGTGTCATACGAAAGGGCTTATTTTGTACATTCCAAAATGGTTTTTATTTTTAATCTAGGATGTATAGTTTTTGAAATACGACCAAAGACCAAAAACTACGAAACCAGAGCTGCAAGAGCTCCCGTTTCATAGAGTTTCGATGTCTTCGTAGCTCATTGACTGGTCGGTCTTAAAAAGAGAGTGGCATCGTTGCGGTTTGGTTTGCAATGATTTTAGATGCTACTTGATTTATTTTCATGATAAAAAAAATTTTGATAAAAATGAAAATAATTGGGGTAAAAAAAGTTAAGTAAACAAATATATTGAGTGCGGTGTCAAATGAAAGGTCTTTATTTGTACATTCTAAAATAGTTATTATTTTTATTCTAGGACGTATATTTTTAAAAATACGACGAGAATTCATAAATATGAAATAAATGAAAAATTAGACACGACATTATGTATTGCATGCATGCTAGTATTTTTTACCATGAAGAGCTAGCGCAATAGGCATACCCGGCAGTAGTAGCACTTGAAATTATAGGGGTTGTCAGAAGAAAGTCCAAATGTTGGCCATCTACGGTGCGCGAGATCTCAGTTCGGGGCGAACTACTAGTTTTAATAAAGCTAATGTTACTCCCTTAATCAAAACATAAACCTTCCTTTGCAGTCAGGTAAAAAGGAGAATAATCACCTAGCTCTTATGAGATTTCAATGTTATCCCTGGGGATCTTATGAGTTGCCTGTCAAGTTAGACGTTCAACATAACCCTTGAAGGGATACAAAATTAAATACCTTTCAGAGTAGAGTCAGCACTAGGACTCAGCAGAAGTCTGGAGTCAGCAGACCAAGCCACCATGTACACAGCCTGCACATGCCCTCTAAGCGACGTGATGTATTTACCAGTGGCTGATTCCCATAGCTTCACTGATTTGTCAAATGAAGCAGATGCTATTAGTCTGAAAGTACATTTTATTTAATTTGTTATAGATTTAGTGAATCTAGTTTTTATCATAACCAACATCATTTTATAAGTAAGTTCGTGGGGGAGTTTTTGTGATCATCTTTTATATGTAAGTATCTGAATAAAGTATAAATAACTTAGAACACCCTTATAATTAGTTTAGAGGTCTAAAAGAAAAGCGAAAAAATAGTGAAGGAGTTGATTATACCTCGTGTCTGGAGAAAATTTGACATCATTAATAAGCTGCTGGTGACCAGTCATTCGTGCCAAAGCCCTCTTCTCTTTCTCTGGAAGCCACAAGAACAGTGTGAAGTCATCAGACCCTGACACTAGTTTCTCTTCGCCTTGCTTACACACTGCTTCATATCGTTCCTGAGCTCTTTTTTGAAGAACAGACTCTGAAAATTAAAAATATTAAGTATAATACTAGCAGCGCCCTCGCGGCGTTGTCCCCGCGTTGTGAAGGTATATGATGATGATGAAACGTAGCCTATAACCTTCCTTATCATGAAAGGACGTCCCTGTGCACGCTAGCTGCTTATTTAGCTTATGGATACATATACCTACCTAAACATTAAAAGAACGTGTGTCTGCTCATATTTTTACAATCTAGATTAATGTTAAGAGAACCATAGTGTCTAGTTAAACCTAACATAGGCTTTATGACACTATATAACAGACAAATGTATTGTTTTGATGAATAAAATATCTATCTATCTATCTATCTATCAGGCTCCTTAAGAGTTTAGCTATCAAATGCAGAAATAATTTTTCAAATCCAACTGGTAGTTCCTGAGATTAGCGCGTTTAAACATCGAACTCATTGTTTGTGAATCAAACTATTGGAATTTGATTTTATCAATATCTAACTGTCTCGTCTATGAGTTACGTTGACTAATCGCAAGATTTATGAATGCTCAAGATGTCGAGTTTATTAGTTCAGTTAGCCAATACGTAACTGTTGGACGATTCTTTCTTTGCCCTAGTGATCTTCATTGTGATTTGTTAACCGAGATACATTAGCTTTGCTGCCAACTTAAAAAATAATATTAAAATGTATAGCTATAAATAAGCTAACAAAAAGAAATAATATAGAATTTTCTATAAAATTATTATTAGCATTATTAACTTACTTTCCTCTGTCTTGGATCCTATCTGATCTGTTATTGGATGAAAAGGTCCTGTCCTTAAAACATAATCTGTGCTCAGAGCCATAGTGTTCACCCAATGGGAGTGCCCTTCTAATGTCCTGCAGAGAATTCCATCATCTGCTCTCCATACCTGTAAAACATGAGCTCATGTGATCAAGACCAGAATACTTTTATTTCATACTACCTACTCGCCCATGGCTTTGGTTGCATTGCATGGTACCAACATAGCATATTTAAGGCTACAATCTATCTAAATTGGTCCATTGGTTATTAAGTGATTGAAACACAAAAAGATTGGCCTGAGATAGTCTAGCAATAAAAAAAAAATTATTAAAAAAAAAATTATTTATTCAGAACTTGGTACAATATGCTTGGTTACAAAAAACAACGATGAGACTACAAAAGTTGGAAAACTGTGTAGTAGCCTCAGCGCCTAATAAAGGAAGGGAATGGAGGCTTTTGCCCTGCAGTGGGAAATAACAAGCTACTATACCTTTATTGTTCTGTCTTGAGATGATGTGTATATGAGCCCAGTGCCTCCCCATTTCACAGAAGTCACTGCTTTGGTGTGCCCACAGAGACTTAGTACTGTGAGACCTGACACTGTATCCCATATTCTGACATCACCATCTTTTGAAGAACTGGCTAGCTTTCTGCATTCTGGATTTCTAAAAAAAATATGTTTATTAGTACTTTCTTAGGAACATTCTGAATATGTTTCTACATAAATAATATATAATATAATATCTTTTCTACTTAAAAAAGGATTTCAAGCTTCTTTTTATGTTTAATAGGCTAGTTGACTCTTTTTTTAAGTAAGTCCTATATGATTTATCAATTCATCGATTAGACCAAAAAAAATAATACCATATTGTTTTTGGTCTACCTAGAACACAGCAAAACTTTATTTTAAAAATTTACTTCTCTTTTAAAGGCGAAAACGAGTAATGACAGTCTATAGCGTAGTACATAATTATAGATTATCCTGTGCAGTGATGTTATAAGGTGAAACAAAGAAGCATTTGTTCGACATTTATCAGACATTCATCATTGTAAAAAATTGTAGTCACATGCCTCAGATAGCATTTTCAGCATTGCAATTAAAAAATTTAAAAAATACAAAAAAAAACTATCTTCAATTTGAAATTATGCATATATTTTGCGCTTTTATTAATTAAAATCAATATATTTTGGTTTCATAAGTTATATACTGCATGAAATACTAATTTATTGCTTCAAATTAGATATGAGTAAAGTAGCCTATTGCAATTTTTATCTTACATGTGGTATGGTTCCCAAGCTAAAGCAGTGATCCATTGTTTGTGCCCAATCATTGTTTTGCCAATTTGGTTTCCTGTGCTTGGATCCCATAGCATTACTCTTCCAGTTTTGCAACCCGATGCTAACTTTAGTCCATCTGGTGACCAGCTTATACATAGCACCCAATTTGTGTGACCTGAAATAAAATCCATTTAGATTAGGAAAATATTCTAAAAAATGTTTAACAATGTTTAACACATCATCTGCTCATTAGAGTTCAATATTATGTTATGCAAACCTTACCAAATGTAAGTCATCATTTCCTTGAGTGATAGCTGGGCAATAATATTGTTTCAAGTTTAATTTAAACATATTTCCACAAGTCTTTTAAACAGTCTTTATTTGAATTATTATACTAACTAGGTATATCCATAAATCTTGCTTTATATTGTCTCACAGTCAGAGTAAAGAGTACTCTCAAGTTTGAATTCTTTACAATCAGGATTCTACTTTGTTGCTTGGGTTGGGATACAATAGTTCTCCTGTGATGACATTCCTATAACTCTATACTGAATACTATACAGTCTACTCTGTCAAGTGTCAATTGCACAATATACAGTAAGAACAGTGGTTACCTTTACAAACATGCAGAGGAGTCTGAGTTGGTAAATCCCAGAACCTGACAGTTGTGTCTCCGGAGCCACTGGCCAGCTGCCTCCCAGATGGACTGAAGCTTGTGGATATCACAGCTTCTGCATGTCCTGGTATTGAACTGAAAAATATTTCTTTTTCAATTTTCTTGCACCTATGAGTTATCCTGTTGAATGAAGTAAATAGCTATTTAATTACCTTGTGCATCTTGTGACGGGCCTGACTCTGAAAACTGCTTGTTGCTGATATATAATCTCAACAACTTCTTCAGAATTTAAACTCTTGATGTCAAGTGCCTCTTGCAAAGTACTTTTGATTTCAACATCTTTTACAAAGAAAAGAAATGGCTTATCTTCCTGAAATTTAATTAAATTATATATTAGTATAGTATGTACTCAGTGTTACAATGCCTTTAAAATGCATTGGTCAAATAGCATATAAAGACTAGAATATCACCTCTTCAAGAAGAGCGTTGCAGATTAGTTGAAGCTGGTCTTTCGTCACCGTTAACGGTATGTCTAAGGTGCCCCCAGCTTCTTCTCCAGTGTCAGACTTGAGCTTTGCTTGAATACTGCTCGGCAAGTCGACGTCCATTGTGTCTAGTGAGATTAGAATTTTGTTTCTAATGAAAATAACCTCAATGAACGACGATGTAAACAAAGCAATGCTTGCGGTTGCGCTCAGTGCTGCCAACTCTAATAAATCCAAGTCGCTAGATTCAATCTGAAAAGTCGCTAGAAAGTCGCTAAAACTGATTCTAGCTAGTTGATAGTAAAAAGCCCAAACGTTAGGGTTCTTTACTATCCAAAAAATGAAAAGTTAACCACTTCCTTAATTACAATAGCAGTCTATACCCTACTTATTGAAAATTAGACTTTTTAAATTATTTTTCAAGTTGACTTTTTGTCCTTTTCCACCTTTCCATTATTTGCCATAGAACTGTTTTGGTGTGTCGGTTGAAGTCAAAAAGTCGCTAAATAATGTCGCTAAATCTGATTTTAAGGGACCGGCGCGGCGCCGGCGAACGTACCTACGTACTTAGGAACGTAATACCAAAATATTATAAAAGAGCATAGGGTGAAAGCACCAGTGCTCGACACTTTAAGGGAAGTGTGTGACTAAAATTTGAAATAATTTCGTTATTTTTACTACTATATCTACAGCAGTTAGTCCAAATGATAAATAATATATTCAAGAAAGGTTAGGTAGCAAGTTTTTTCACATTAAAGCTATATGTTTTTAATCAGAAGACGAAAACCAAAATACCTACCGAATCTCCAGTAATGAACACCAATAATCCAGTGATAAACAGTGATAAATCACCAGCTATCGACACTCCAGTTATGAACACCCAGTAATGAACAAAGCACAAAACATGCAATAACTAACATTATTTAAACTACCTACCGGAAGGAAGGGACTTGCCCTGCAGTGAGACAGCGACTGCAAATTTTATTAATAATAAATAATAATAATTAATACGTATAATAATGATAATGTATTTTGCTGAGTTAGTTATGGGTGCATTTATGTTCATAACTCCGATGATCCTCAACATATCCTCACCAAATTTTTGTAGTACCAATCGGAAAGTATACCCTTACAAACAAAAAAAGAATTTTCCAAATCGCTTCAGGCGTCTTTGAGTAATCGGGGAACATACATAAAAAAAGAACAAAAAAAAAAAGATTCCGACGAATTGAGAACCTCTTCCTTTTTTTGGTTAAAAACTAGACAAGTCAGCCATGAAAAACATTGTATTATAATTAATAATCAATTTGTTCGAGTGTGTAGTTTTTTCTGGGAGGCATCTGAAACCAACTCCAGTAATGAACACTTATTTTACCCAGTGTTCGACACATGTTCTTTATTGGAGAACATGTATCAATCGGTGAATTTCAAACATTAACGTAATCAGTTCATGAATTAGACTTAAATTTGGTTAAAAACTAAGAAAGTACGTAAAATAATAAGTATGGACACCTGTCGATTTCTGGAGAAGGTGAATTTTGCTGAACCAGTAATGAACATCGACTATAAAATAAAATTAAACATGCGTAGGTGCGCTACTGATATAAAATTAAATCCAGAATAATATAACCTTTCCATAAAATCAATCTAAATTCGAATGAATTTAATAATTCCAAAAATGCTGGCAAAAATATAGACTTAACTTAGTAATTTCGTTAGTAAAAGTGTATTTTGATTCAGCAGCGCACCAACACACCACTTTTTCTTCAATAACTTGAAAACTAAATGGCCGATTTTCGTGACGTTTTCAGGAATAACAACTGGAAATGTGTTGTCTACGGTTTTGTGTTTCTACCATAGATATATTCAACCTAAATCTTATTATAAGCCAATTAAAAAAAAAATGTCGAACACTGGTAGGGATGTTCGATATTTCGGATTGTATCGATATTTCGTATCGCAATATATCGTAACGCATTGTATCGATACGCGTATCGATACAGGGCATTTGATACGATATATCGTATCGATACAGTATCGAATCAAGACAAAGTGTGCAGGTACTTTTATAATTAAAAAAAAAAATTATTTTAATAATGTGCATTATTATGAAAATGCGCGTAGTTATAACTGTCAAAAATGGTGTTTTGTGATATCAAACTAATATTAAAAAACTCAAAAGTTTGGACGTATGTTTGTTCCTCTAAAACTCGACAACCACTGAACCGATTTGCCTGAAATTTAAACATAGATAAATAATGACCGGAAATAGGACCTATGCCACCTTTTAACCGGGTAACTTGCAAGTCAAAACAATTCGTTATCAAAATAATTTGATATGATATTTTCGATCCGATACACCTTGCATGTGTTGTATCGATACGCCGTATCGTATGCCATTGTATCGATACAAATATCGGGTGTATCGTATGCCATTGTATCGATACACGAAAATATCGTATCGTATCGAACATCCCTAAACACTGGTGCTTGTTCATTACTGGTGCCACCACCCTATTTTTATCACTTTATGGTATTATTTGGATAAAGGCAATATTTATCTGGGTTCCTGTTACACTTTTGTTCCAAAAAACTTACTATAGAACAAATGAAAAGATAAAATGCCATTTTTGGTGTACCTACAAAGATTTCAATTCAATTTGCTTACATTTCTTTTTAGGTAAGTTTTTCGGAACCAAAGTTTAACAGGAACCTAGATAAATACCTACTCTCTTAATCTAACAACATAAACTGATAAAAATATGCTTAAATTTTAAATGATTTCGGTATTACCTACGTTTTTATGGAAATTCACCTGTCGCAGGCTGTTAACACCATAGCAAAAGTCGCTATTTCTGGCGACAAAGTCGCTAAATTGGCAACACTGGTTGCTCTGCGTGCGGCCTTGCGCGTGAATGACAGCGACATGACACTCTCTATCTGACGTTAGTGTTGAAGGTGACAGTTGACGTACATAGCCCTCTGAGGTGGATGACAGGATGACATTTCGAAAACTATGTGGCCTTTATTATGTTGGCAATCTCGCAATGGCAACATTTATTTTATTTGGTAAATGTCCGACTTCGGCATTTCACTTACGTGTATGTTTATTTTAGAGCCTATTTTCTTTTAGAAATACCAGTGAAACAAGCACAAAATGAAATTTATCATAATTTTGTTGATAACTTGGACTATAGTCAATTGTGACGAGCATACTCATTCGTACAAGGATGGGGAGCAAGTTGTTCTATGGATGAATACAGTGGGACCATACCACAATCGTCAGGAAACGTATGCATATTTTTCGTTACCGTTCTGCGTGGGAACCAAAGTAACTATTGGTCATTATCATGAAACCTTGTCGGAAGCTCTTCAAGGAGTGGAACTGGAATTCAGCGGTCTTGACATTACGTACAAAGACAACGCACCGGCACAACAATTTTGTGCCATAGAATTAAACGATCAATCTTACAAAGCCCTTGTGTATGCCGTTAAGAACCACTACTGGTACCAGATGTACATAGATGACCTGCCGATATGGGGAACTGTTGGAGAAATCGATGGTGACCACTTCTACATTTGGACTCACAAGAAATTTGATATCGGATACAATGGAAACAGAATTGTAGAAGTAAACCTCACCACAGAAAACAAGGAAAGGCTTACACCCGACGCAAAAATTCCTTTTACTTATGAAGTAAACTGGAAGAAAAGCAGCATCAATTATGAAGACCGATTTGATAAGTACTTGGACCCTAACTTCTTCCAGCACCGCATCCATTGGTTCTCAATCTTCAACAGTTTTATGATGGTTATTTTCCTAGTCGGTCTTGTGTCTATGATACTTATGAGGACCTTGCGTAAGGATTATGCAAGATACTCTAAAGATGATGATCTTGACGATTTAGAGAAGGATTTAGGTGATGAATATGGATGGAAACAAGTTCATGGTGATGTTTTCAGGCCCGTCCCTCATCTTGCATTGTTCTCAGCTCTTATTGGGTCTGGCTACCAACTCACTGTTGTCACTTTGGCTGTTATAATATTTACCATTTTTGGTGAACTGTACACAGAAAGGGGTTCTTTACTATCAACTGCCATCTTCATCTATGCAGCCACTTCTCCTGTAAATGGGTACTTTGGAGGCTCACTCTATGCCAGAATGGGCGGCAAGTTGTGGATAAAGCAGATGCTCCTCTCAGCCTTCTTCCTACCAGTATTGGTCTGTGGTACAGCATTTTTCATCAACTTTATTGCAATGTACTATCATGCCTCTAGGGCTATTCCATTTGGTAGTATGGTTGCTGTAATGTCTATTTGCACTTTTGTGATCTTGCCTCTTACTTTAGTAGGCACAGTGCTGGGTAGGAACTTAGCTGGCCAGCCAGACTACCCTTGCCGTATCAATGCTGTACCTAGACCTATCCCTGAAAAGAAGTGGTTCATGGAACCACTGATCATCATTGCTGTGGGAGGAATTCTTCCATTTGGATCTATCTTCATTGAAATGTACTTCATTTTCACTTCATTCTGGGCCTATAAGATTTACTATGTGTATGGATTTATGTTATTGGTGTTCTTGATTCTCATGATTGTGACAGTGTGTGTTACTATAGTCTGCACCTACTTCTTGTTGAATGCTGAAGATTACCGCTGGCAGTGGACCAGTTTCCTGTCAGCTGGTAGCACAGCTCTCTATGTCTACATGTACTCATTCTACTACTTCCTCTTCAAAACAAAGATGTATGGCCTGTTTCAAACAACATTCTATTTTGGGTACATGGCACTTTTTAGTCTTGCCCTAGGAATCATCTGTGGTACTGTTGGATACTTGGGTACTAGCCTATTTGTAAGAAAGATTTACTCGACTGTGAAAATAGATTGAAGTAAGGTAACTTATTCATGTTATGGATGTTAAATAAGCCATGATAGTACTTTCTGTTATGGGAATATGTAGGTATTGTTTGTTTAATAATTATAATTAGTAAATTATAGAAAACACCAAGAAGCTGTATTGAGTTGTTTCATCTTGAATATAAGAGAGAGGGATGTCTAGTTTAAGAAATACATTTTGTTTGGAAACATTCCTGTGTTGAGCAATAGCTTATTGTGTTTAGCATTGTTGAATATCATTTACTTCAAATTGAAATTGAATTTTGCAGTCTGTAAATCTTTATGAGATTATTGACATAGATACAAACATACTACTGTTAGCTTATTGAACCAATTAATTATGTTGAAAACTGCTCAAATAAATTGGTTGAATTGTTGTGAAGTCTGTGTTTGAACTGTGTTAATTAGCCAGGGACGTAGCTATAGCTTTGTTAAGGGGGGGGTCCAAAGGTTCCAATATACCAAAGATCTTTGTTAAGGGGGGGGTCCAAGGGTTCCAAAATACAAAAATTGACTAGGTTTCCTCCGAACTTAATGGGCTAAGGGGGGGGTCCGGACCCCCTAAACCCCCCCCTTATATACGTCCCTGTAATTAGCTATCTACAATTTAATGCACCAACACTGCAATCTTTCTTATTCTTAAAATATTCAAATTTTAAAACCATTTTCAAATAGAAAGTATCAATTATTGCCCCATGAATAAATAAAATGTTGGTTTTGTATGTAAATATGCTAACTCTATCCAGTCTTCAAGAGTTGTAACAAAATTATAACTATTTATTGTAATAAAATGTCTCTTAAAATTATTAAGTATCTAGTTTAACTATAGCAATAGAAATAGGGTGTTTTAATGCGTATCTTTAGCTACTCATCTAAATCAGAAAATGCCTTTACCATGTTGGCTGTAGGTTTATTGATGTCTAAATAATGTAAAAAGGAAGCTTCCTATTGTTTACATTTATTTTGTAAATACTAATGATATATGCAATGTAAATCATACTCCTTAATTAGTAATATTACACTCCTGTTTTACTATTATCTAATCTAAACATGTATGCCATCCATCATTGTAATAAAAATTTGGCATGAAAAATAAAGCTACAAATAGTATAAATGGTTTTTATGTTTATTAAAACTTGTTATTTAAACATTATTTCCATCAACAAATATTTCAACATCAACAGCACCCTTCCTAGATTTCTTGCCACCAGGGTTTTTGGCGTTGAATGCCTCTGCAGTTCTTTTCCTTAATAACCCAATGTCTTCACTTTCATCAGATTGGTCTGCCCATTCCAAGACTAATCTCCTCCCGTAAAGATGAGTAGATTGGCAGAGCGCTTCAAACGCAGTCTGTAATATTAAAATTGTTTTTGAGGAAGGCATCTACTAAGGTAGGTATCTAAATATTTGCCCGTGGACTAAATAGATGGACCACAGGTAGGCACCGCTACAAAAAAATATTTCTATGTTGTGAATTTATTAGAGAAGGGGGCTTATGACCAGCAGTTGGTCACTACAAGCTAACGATGATGATGTTGCGGAAACGTTTAAATTATTTTTCATCTTAGTCTCAGCGCTGTTTGTTTTCCCAAGAAAAAAAAAAAATCAGTGAAATTGCCTTAGAGCTAATAAAAATGGCTCTCACATAGCTAACCTTGAGATATACGAACGAGTATTTGTAAACCTCGAAATATTTAATGACACCTATTCCTATTATCCATTTTAATCAACATTTTGTTGCTCAACAAAAATAACAGGAATGGCCATGGGTGGAAAATCTCTGAGAAAAGAAAGAGATTAAACAAACCTTTGCATCAGCTTTCGAATGGTAGTCAATGAATGCGAATCCGCGATGTTGGTCGGATCCGGGCGTCAGTTTTTTGGGTAACCGTAGAGTTTTTATCTCTCCGAAAGCCCTGTAATTGAATAATTCATTAGGCAGTTTGCATTAACTAGTCTAACTTACATGATAAAATCGCGATATCACTAGGTACTATTACTATTAGCTGTAATTCTAAACAATATAGGTGCCTTTTGTGTTATTATCAGAGTAGGTACTTTTTGTTACGCGGTGATAAGTACACAAATGACTGTAGCAATAATGGCATCGAAACTACATTTTTAATTTGCTTAATATTGAACTGCACTAGCTGGCCTCAGACAAAATAATTTATCTAATAGCCCATCTATTAAGTAAATTATTTTGGTAAATCATTATGGTAACTTGCCGTGGGATTTAGCGCTTTCGTGCCTTCCACAGCGTAGAGTAAAATTTTCGTTCTGGCTATAGCGTATATGGCCAAGCCAGATATGACGTAAGCTTTACTACAACCTGTGTTCGATAGAAGAGCAGTGGATCCGGCTGGCACAAAACCACCAGGAGTGGCGTGATAGAGAAGAGGGCTTTATCTAGCAGTGGGTACTACCATACCAGCTGTATAGATAGAATAGATCGTATTTACTCAAACTTACCTAAATATTTCGTGCAGCTCGTTTCTGTTGGCTTGGAATGGAACATTACGGGCTAGGATTTTAGTACCGTTTTGTTTGGTGTCCTTCGTGCTTTTCTTTGATGTTCTAACTTCATTCCTGAAAATTATCATTGATAGAACTCGTTACCTACATTTTGCAGGATCATTTCAATGAACACGCACGCAACACTAACACACTTTATATTTCCCTGGAGACTTTTAGTATGATAAACGTATAATGACTCATAGGTACCACCTACAAAAAGCCACAAACGTGTTTTTTTTTACAATAAGTACCTACCTTTTTTAAGCGTGTTTCTTTGTTACGGCTAATTACAATATCAGTTGAGTAGTTATAATTTTTAATACGTACCATATAAATTTTAAATAAGTAGGTTAGCTTAGCTAAAAAAAGTCAGTTTTTTTAAGTTGACTGCTTTTGGTGATTAATTACTATTCGAAAACAGAAGATAGGTACCTCCCAATTTTATTTCAATTCGATGTGGTAGAAAAAAAATTGTTAAAAGTAAAAAGAGGTCGTGACGAACTTTTTTGAGTACCTATAGAAAGTCACTTACGTGTTTCCCCGTTCAGATCGCTTCAGCTCTAACGTTTTACCATCTAAGGTAGAACTTTGCAGAACCTTCAGAGCCTCATTGGCTTGTTCTTTCCTCACGAATTGCACAAAGCCATATCCCATAGAAAGGTATTGTCCTGGGTTTTTGGGGTCCTTCTTTTTAGCAACTGTCACGCTGTGTATTTTGCCACATGATGAGAAATGCTAGAAAGATACAAATTGCGTGAATGTGAGACTACTAGGGTGTATCCCAATGTGGTGAAAAAATTAACAAACAAAATTCAAAAGTTCAAAATTCAAAGGATTATTCCCCCATTCAAATAAAAAAAAAAATACACGGGGTTTTCCACATGAAATTCCACAAAAAGGTACTTACCGCTTTTAATTCAGAATCAGTTGTCCTAAAGTTCAAGTTTTTAACAAACAATGTGGTATCGTTTTCTGGTTCTTCATCTTCGTCTACATTTTCAATTGGTTTCTTTTCAGTTTCATAGTTCATTTCTTCATCTTCCTTATGTTCAGTAGTTTCTTGTTGTATCTTAGATTCTTCTATTTTGGAATTATGTTCACTAATTCCATCGGTTTTCTCAGCTGATTTCAGGAAAACATTTTCAGGTGCCCATTCGAGATACAGTGGTACATGTTTAAACTGTGAATATGCAAGTTTACTAAACGCCTTCTTAGCTTCAAAAGGTTCTATGAAATCGACCAACGCTGTTATACCGTGCTTCGGCATTAAAAACCTCGCAATTTGTCCATGTTTTTCAAATAGTGGTTTAATTTCGTCCTTATCTGTGTTCGCTGGTAAGTTTTTGACAAGAATGCAGGTTTTTGATCTTTTTTTAGCAGTCTGAAAAATTTTACACACATAATGGGTAAGAACACCACAAAAAGAAGTTAATATTGGAGGATTTTTTACTCTGTGGAAGTTTACTTAGTTTAGCTTTTAATAGCTGTCTATCATCGTACAAGATAGGTATGTAGATACCTATACTCTTTTTTTTAACATCGCCAGCATTAAGATGGATAAAATGGTGAGTATAATAATTCACTTGATCTACTAGGTGGTTACCTATTTATAGTGCATAGAAAGAATCGCATTACCTTATTGAAAGCATCCAAATAAACGCCATTGGCTTCGAGAAAGGCCTTGGTCTCCGCCACGAGTTGCGTCTCACCGAGAGCAAGTCTTACCGCGGCGCTCGTGTCTGTTGAATAATATATTTAATATGTTAAATAATTAAAATGTTTGGCCGAGTGGGTTAGGGACTCGACTTTCAATCCGAAGGTCATGGATTCGAATCCGGCCGTGTATCAATGGATTTTTAGGAAAGCATCGTGAGGAAATCAGTTAGCTTTCTTATAGCGTCGATGGGCTTGCGGTGCGACCTGTCACGTATGGTATGGCATGGTTGTGTATGGTATGCTAACTTCTGCAAAATGTGGATATAATATGTATTCGGACATACCTCTGAATAGTCCCCTTAGGTTAGACATTTTAAAATATCTAAAAAGATCTGAGATAATGTCTACCGTCTACCGCGTCTTGGAGTACAAATAGTACATACAGTCGTGATCATATATTTAAAATATTTGTAAGTATTTGTTTAAAATGCTGATAAATTACTTTCAAAAATCCTTTGTCATTATCACCAGATAAAGGTTACATTTTGGTGATGAAACATATCCTTACCCTATTATTTCTAATGGATGCTTTAGTAACAATGATTGGACAAAGTAGGTAAGTAGACAATTCTCATAAACGATAAGTGTGATATGGAAACATTTATTTATTGGTTAATTCCATTAAGCGATAGATAGTATTTTGATTTTATACAAGTGCGTTCGATAACAGACACAATTCTAAGATTGTGACATTTTTGGAGAATCTTTCGGTGTTTGTTTGATGCTTATCACCTTCTATTCTAAATGTGTCTTGTGCGTGTATGTATAAACAAGTTAGTTAGGATGTTTACAGTCTCGACATAAGCTAAATCGGATTGCTTCAAACTTAGGAAGTGTCCACATTGCGTTTTCTGTAACACGTTTATTTCCATATATAAACGGGGACCGGGAGGGGGGCAGCGCGTTTGTATCGATATAAACGAGCCGCAAAAAACGCAATGTGGACACTCCCTTAACATTAAACTAGCGGCTGCCTTGTTCATCATTAACATAACGTGTTACTGTGAGTATTCGTATAATCAGTAACATGAGAAGAGCCACTCTGCAAGATAACAAATGCAGGCGCTGCGCTGCGCTGTAGCGCATCCGGATCATTGTGAATGTCGATTTCGATATTGATTTTGATGGCTTTACATCAACAACTCTAAAGCCGCCTATACATGTTTGACAAGCCTAGGCCTATTCAAAGTAATAATGATGAGGATTATAATGATTTTTACTTACTTTTGTTATTCTCACTGAGTAGCTGGTCCTTCGTGGTGTTGTAGTTGGATGCGACGACGTCAGCGATCGCGTTGGCGCCAAGAAACAGCACGTTCCAATTATGTGAGGATTTCGCTTGTGCTCTCAACTTCTTAGCTTTCTTCTCTTTGAATGATAGTCCCTCTGAAGAGAAGAAAATTTAGTTGACTTGGGAATCTAAGGTTTATGGTTTCATATGGTTCCATAATTCCAAAACAACATTTTTTAACATAAAAAGCATTTGGAATTATTAAGATTTTTGTGAATAACATTTTGCAATCTTATCGATTTGCCCCAGAAATCTACCTATAAATAAGTTCGTTAGACATACCTATTTTAAAAATGTTAAATTGCGCGCGCAGACTATGTAATTTCATTTACTATGAAAATGATAATTTATTATCTCAAAAGAATTACAAATTCACTTAAAGAGAAATCTATTAACCCTTTATAAGGCAAAGGGAATATTTTTCCCACCAACTTTTTTCTACGATTTTGAGCTGACATTCAAAGAAAGGGTTTTTTACGTATGACAATATTTCAAGTGACACATAATTCGATATTTTTATCAGTCGTTGATGACAGGCCACCATATTTATTTCTCTTGTTTTCACGTTCTCAAAGTGAAAAACAGGTCCATTTTTGTTCAAGACGATAAAACTTTATGTATCTTCATTTTCTGCGATTCAAAAACAGTAAAATGCTATTATTTGTAAAGACTAATGTTTATTCAATATAAATTCAGGTATATTTTCAATTTATAAGTTTGTAGAATTTAACTACAAGGGTTGGTTGTGGTGGGAAATCAGTTCCCTTTGCCCGTGTGGGTGATCGATGTGGAGCAGGGTGTCTTGGGCACCAAGTCTGATTGATGTGTCTACATCAATCTGCTTCAATCAGAGTTGGTGCCGTAAGTAAACCTTATTGCTTGTGAAACGTACTAAAGCATGGTAATATGCAAACAGCAATTCCACACTTTGAACACATAATTTTTGACCTCTTGTCTTTTTCTTTAGTGCTGCACATTCTGCAGCGTTTATAGCTCGGCAATTCTACAGGCATAAGGTTGCCAACGTTGTAGTAGCGAATTTCTTTTGGCGGTTCTCCGTTATACCACGTTATACAGGTTTTTTTTCAGCAGACGTAGTTTACCAGACCAGAACGTAGTTTTCTGTTCAAGAATCCACTGACTACTCCTCTAGAAACAGATACTCAGGACGTTCTGGTCTGGTAAACTACGTCTGCAGTAAAAAAACTTGTTTATTGGAGAACCGCCAAAAAAAATTCGCTACACCAACGTTGGGGACCATATGCCTGTAGAATTGCCGAGCTATAAACGCTGCAGAATGTGCAGCACTAAAGAAAAAACAAGAGGTCAAAAATTACGTGTTCAAAGCGTGGAATTGCTGTTTGCATATTAACATGCTTTAGTACGTTTCACAAGCAATAAGTTTTACTTACAGCACCAACTCTGATTGATGTAGACACATCAATCAGACTTGGTGCCCAAGACACCCTGCTCCACATCGATCACCCACACGGGCAAAGGGAACTGATTTCCCACCATGTTTTTTTTTAATTTTTCCAATTTTTTTTTTCATTTTCTGGAAAAGTACAATAAAACTAATGTAAAACCATAATTACTTTTCTTTTTCCGCCCCTGGATGCTTATGCCTTATAAAGGGTTAAGGCCCGGGCGAACGGCGAATTGTCCATACAAACGTACTACCGAAATCATTTAAGGAGTTGTTTCATGGTTCTATAGAGCCCAGGCTAGGTCGGTGTTCATTTGTCTATAAATAGCTAAATCTAAATAAAACCTTTTCCCACTGTCATTTTGTTATGAATCTGCTTTGTTTAGCACATGTTTTTAAAAAACTTTCTCACAAAGAGCAACACAAAACTTATAACAATATGGCGGCGGGGTGGTATTGAGCTTGACAGCTGTTGTCATTTTTCGATTTTGACAGAGGGGAAATGGCTGGTTTTCGTTCGTTCGTTCGTGTAGAATTATTGAATTGTTTATTTCACAGAACAGAAAGAACAAGGTTTATTATACTTAGTTGAAATGTTTGTATTGAACTCGGGTAATGAAGCTAGTTATAATAATTCTTGGACGAATTTTTGTAAAAGTGAAAAATGGTTCACTGGCAAAATGAAAAAATGAAAATGGACAAAGGCCTATACCTATACCTACATATTATAAACTACTTACCTATTTAGCATTTAATAACAGTGAGACAGCATCTGCAGTAGACCTCTCAATGGTAACCTCCAGCCTTTTTTTCAAATAAGTTATACCTAGTGCAAAGACCTGTCACCTAGTGTAAAATGTGTGTAGTGCCTACCTATAAAGCTGCTTAGTTACATGAGTAGGGAATAAAAGTAGAGAGAATAAATAAAACCATTTTTAATATTAATATTAGCTCATTGTTTTTCTTCATCTACACTACATCATCACTAATTAAAATTCCATCCAGGTAAGAGGCCGGTGCTTCTATGCTCTCTTAAATGAAATAGAGTCTTTGCATGGGCTACTTGTGAAAGAACGTGAAGTTAAACAATTACCCCCTTACTTATGAAAGATGTTTAAAGTTGAACACTGGTTGAACAATGTCCTGTCTCTGTTTGTCACTATCCACAAATAAAGACAGGACGTTGTTTAACTAGTGTTTCACTATAAACATATTTCATAAGTAAGGCCCTTAGATTTTGAGCATATTGAAAACATAGAATAGATTTTTTTCAAATTCTGGACGGGAGTTACAAAAAACAATTTCAATATTATTTTGAACTAATTAAGCCCAGCATTGACCTGTTTAGAGTCAATAAATGTTACAGGTCAATGTTGGACACAACAAGTAACTCAAGCAAAGCATAGACTCCATTTCATTTTTAGTGAAGGTATTGAAACTGAAAATCCCAAATGTAAATAATTCTATATTCTGGTATTGTCTGTGACTAATACCTTTTGTTTTCTTAATACTATGTTCCTCAAATACTCTGGCACTAAGGTTCATTCCTTGTTGATACATCCTGGTACAAAGTAAAATCATTCAACATCACTGTTACACCCGTTTCATTTTGTCTCGGTTTAATTACTAATCCTTGCTCGATTTGGACATTTTGTTGTGCCACCAGCCAGCAGTTTCTGCATAGGAGTTCATGCTCTTGTAACTAAAATAAAATAAGAATAAGTTTATTTATTTATAGGAATATGAATAATTCAGTCAACTACCTATGTTTAAAAAATACAACTGAAACAAGAGGCTAAATAAAGTAAAGACTTCCAAATCTTAAGATAGCATAAAGATAGTTAAGATTATCCATCTGCCTCCCATGGCAAAGTTCTGCAACAATTCTTTTATATAAAAGCAGACTGTTGATTTGAGATAATTATTATCATATCATTACTTATATTAAACTAGGTAATATAATTAAACGGAAGAGTTTGTTTGTTTGAACGCGCTAATCTCAGGAACTTCCAGTCCGATTTAACCTCTCCTATTATTGGATTCGAGACACAATAGAAAATCAACTGTCTCGTTGTGATCTACGTTTCGGCATATTATGAGAGGTTAAAAAAATATTTCTGCATTTGATAGTTAAACTCCTGAGGAAGGTTATAGTTATAGGCTACTTTTCATCATCATCATTACCATCACCACGGGGGCAAAGCCACGAGGGCGCTGCTAGTTACAAAACAAAAAGTAGGTATGATTAGGTACCTCATTGGGATGAATCCTAGCAGCCAGCCACTAAATCTCTGATAGGACCATTTCTTGGTTATCTGTGGGTAGGCCTTTGGTATAACGACATCATGCACATACTGGAGTCTTGATGCAGGAAAGCTTCTGGATTTTGTAATTGCGTCATAAACTAATAAAAAACACTAATTGCGTCAGCAAAATATACCTATGTAGCCGACATTGAAAACTTCTTCAAGTACCTCTCCAACTAGTGGAGGTTGGCTGTCAGCTGCTGGAATCTTGCTGTCTTTTGCCAGGCGGAACAGTTCAGATGCGCTGGTCATTCCCGTCCACTCCCGGATACTGCGGAGCCACGACTACTTTCTTCGACCAACTCGACCGTCTTTTGCCAGGAACCTTGTCCGTCATAATTAATTGTTAATGAGATAAAATGTAGGTACTGTATTTCAATATTCTGAAACACCGCAAACGCACAAAACAAATCCAACAAACTAGGGATGTTCAATACGATCTGATACTTGCGTGTATCGATACAATGTCTTAAATACACCCGATATTTGTATCGATACTATGGCATACGATTAGGCCATAGGTTCTCAACGTGGGCGATAACGCCCCCTTGTGGGCGTTTGAGACTTTCAGGGGGGCAGTAGAAGACCCAGAGAAAATTGGGGGGCGTTGAGATGAAGCAGAGGGGGCGATAATGTAGTCTGAAATAGGCAAAAAAAAACAACCTGGATTAGGGTAAAAACTAATCCAGTGGTCGTCAAAGTGTGGCCCGCGGACGGTATTGGTGAAGCCCGCGGCCAAGCAAACAATTTTGATAGATAATAGATAATGATGCTACCACGTTAGAGAAAATGTTGTGCCGACCCTAGTTGGAAACCTAGTTGGAAAAGGACAAGGCAATGATGATGATGAATGATACTACCTACGTTGCTACAATAATAATTATAATTGATTATAAAACTTCGAGATAGGGAAGGTCGCTTTGTTTGCTTGGTTTGGTGCTCGCTTTTCTCGCATCTAGCTTCATGAGTAGGTATAATACGAGCAAAGTGAGTTATGTCTGACCACAGAATAGAAACCGACAAGCAGCGAGCCTTTCTATGAGCACCGCAAACAAAATCAAGTGTCACATGTTACATTTGTCTTAAAAAGTTTGGCTCGCTGCGCTCTCATTTAACTTTATAAATAAGGTAAATTGTGAATAAAGTGAGTTAAGTCTAACCACAGAATATAAACCGATAAGCAGCGAGTTTTCCCTTTGAACACCGCAAATAAAATCAAGTGTTACATGTTGCATTTGTCTTAAAAAATTCGGCTCGCTTCGCTCGCATTTAACTTCATGATTAGGTAAAGTATATTGCGAGTAAAGAGCGTAAAGTCTAACCACAGACTAGGAACCAATAAGCAGCGATTTTTTTCTTTGATCACCGCAAACAAAATCAAGTGTCACAATGTTGCATTTGTGTTAAAAAATTGGGCTCGCTTCGCTCGCATTTCACTTCATAAGTAAGGTATATTGCGAGTAAGTGAGTAAAGTCTAACCACAGAATATGAACCGATATGCTAGCTTTTCTTTGAAAACCGCAAAAAAATCAAGTGTCACATATTGTATTTGACTTACAAAAATTCGGCTCGCTTCGCTCGCTTGGTTTAAAGCTCAATTTGCTCGCATTTTAACTTCATGAGTAGTTATATTGCGAGCAAAGTGAGTTATGTCAGACCGCAGAATAGGAACTGATAAGCAGCGAGTCTTCGGGCCCCGTAAACTTATGATAAGTTTCAAGTTCGTTAGTACCTACTAGGATTTTAACCCCTTCAGGAATTTCGAAAAATCGTCAACTAAATAATTCAAGAATGTGCGGCCCGCAGTAATACCTCACAATGTTTTATGCGGCCCTTGACCAGAAAAGTGTGACGACCATGCCCTAATCACTATCACTAAAGTACCTACCTAAAGTTAAAATTAAAACAGGAAAACCACATACTGTTGGGGAAGATTTAATTTTAACAGCAGTTAAAGAAGTAATAGCCACTGTGCTCAGAAAAGGTGTTTAAAATTCGCAACAAATGGTAAGAAAAATAAAAAGTAGGTAAAATAGGTGGGGGGGGGGGGGGGGGCGCTACTAAAAAAAATATTTTCAAAGTGGGCGGTGGGGAAAATAAGGTTGAGAATCTATGGATTAGGCGGATCGATACAACACATGCAAGGTGTATCGGATCGAAAGTATTGTATGAAATTGTTTTGATATCAAATTGTTTTGACTCCCAGATGAAACACACCAAAAGTCATAGGTAACAGTCAGCGAAAAATATCGATGAACATTTTGAGTTTTTAAAGTCATTTTTCTTCAGGCTATGTGCGAGATTTGCAACTTTTGTTTAAAATAAGTAAAAGAGCAGGGTTAGTAAATAGGTACACAGGCTACCTACAATGTTAAATCCAGTAGGTATTTATTTAAATAGTATAGAATAATAAAGGCTTCGGTTTACTTATTTATTGAAGTACCAAAGTACCTACATACTTGTCTTGATTCGATACTGTATCGATACCAAATATCGTATCAAATCCCCCGTACTGATACGATACAATGCATTACGATACATTGTGATACGAAATCGATACAATCCGAAATATCGAACATCCCTACAACGAACGAATGTTGAATGAAACAATAAATAATCTGTCAAAAAATCATAAAGCTGTCTAAATACAAGTGACAGTGACAGCTACGAACTATTACACTGTCATGGCCGCCCGGAAAAATGTTACCATTGTAAAAAGTCTTCACATTTTAAACATTTATCCTCGTCAAACTAAGCTTTAAATTGGAGTTGGAGTATTTTTTCGATAATCACTGATTTTTTTCACTTTTTTCTGTATAGCGTACACCGACCTGGCCTGCTTTGGAACAAAACCTTTGAGCATATTTTCACCACTTTGTGCTATTATTTAGATTAGGGAAGTATTAATCTAGGTTCCTGTTAAACTTTTGTTCTAAAAAACTTACCTGAAACAAAATGTAACCAAATTGTATTTCTAACATTTTTACAGCAAAATTATCGTGTTTTCGTTTCATTTGTTCTGTATGATAAACAATAATGATTGTAATATCCTTTTAATAGGAACACAGCTTAGATTGTCTAGTTACAGGCCATACAAAAAAAATTGCGAAATCATTAACTTTTCATTCATCATTTTTGGTATTACGGAATACATCGTAAATTCTTGTAAATTCTGAACATGAGTATTGCCGTACGCGTTGCTCGATTGACTTCAATGTGTGTGTATAGTCCCGGAGGCGGAGTTTCGACACTCACACTAACGCAAAAATGGACTGCACAGTACTTCTGGATTCCGATTGGTGCATAAAATTGCACGATTGCACGATTGCACGATTTGCAGTTTGCACCAATCGGATTTGTACAAAAAAATTCGGATTGGTGCAAACGGCACATCGTGCAGTTCGCACCAATTCGATTTTTTTCCACGAATCCACGATCACCACTTTTCATAATTTTTAGCATTTTTAGCTCGCTCGATGTGTAGGTATGTAGGTATAGGTATAGGTAGTATACATACTAACTAGGTAGGTGTACCTAGCGTAGATTAGAATTGATTTTTACTTTGAACAATTACCTATTTCAATTTTAAATGGTATGTAGGTAGGTAGGTTTTATAGACCCTTTTATGAAAATTACTTTCTTTTTAACCGACTTCAAAAAAAGGAGGAGATTCTCAAGATAGGAATATTTTTTTATGTAGGTAGGTATGTTTCTCGAGTATCTACTTGAATAGGTGAGCCTGGACCGATTTGGAAAATTATTTTTTTGTTTGAAAGGGTACCAGGTGGAGCTATGGTCATCAGATCAGGTCAGGATCTGATAATGGAGTCAGGAACTGTTCAACAGAACTCCTCAGTAAATAGGCTGATTGAGTTTAAACTCGGCATAATGTAAGCTGTCTTGTTCCGTTTCGTTCCGACTACAATGTCATGTAATATGTAATACCTATGCGTACCTATGGTGACTGCGAGCTGACCTGATGATGGAATCAGAAGCTGTTCAAAAAATGGTGCTGGTGATGATGATGACGAGTTTCAGCTCAATCGGCCTATTTAGATTTAGGTAGGTACTGATGTGTTCTGTTGAACAGCTCCTGACGCCATCATCAGATCCTGACCTGATCTGATGACCATGGCACCACCTGGGACCCTTTCAAACAAAAAAGAATTTTCCAAATCAAAAAAATTCCAAAAACATACCTACCTACATAAAAAAATATTCCTATGAATTGAGAATCTCCTCCTGTTTTTGAAGTCGGTTAAAAAGAAAGTAATTTTCATACTAAAGTTATGAAGTTGAAGTTATGAAAGAAGTTGAAGTTATGTTTTTAAACTTCAAAGTCTATAAATAGAACAGTAGTAGTTTTGTAATGACGTCACAAAATGACGGCGGGCCATTTGAATCTGCCAAGAGGGGCTTTTCCATCCTACTAATAATTTTACAGTGTGAAAGTTTGTGAGGATGTATGGATGTATAGATGTACCGCTATCTAGGGATGTTTGTATGTTTGTTACTCTTTCAAGCAAAAACTACTGATACACGCGCGGTCCGAGGGGGGGGGGGTCATGGGGGTCATGACCCCCCCCCCCCCTCAAAATCCTTGAGAAACCTGTAACATCCAGCAAAAAGAGAGGTAGGTACGCACTACCAAAACTAGTGACCCCCCCCCCCCCCCCCCCAAGATCAAAGTCTGCGACCGCCAGTGCTACTGAACGGATTTTAATGAAACTTGGAATACATATAGGTAGGTACTTAAGTAGGTAGGTACCTATACGTACCATAATTTATGACCTGGAATAAAACATAGGCTACTTTTTATCCGGGTAGGTATCACGCGAGCGAAGCCGCGGGCGGAACCTAGTATATTTTACATTTGTCTCTCTGATGTTGGCTGTTAGGTAGGTATTATGTTTTATCTCGCTTCCATAGATACCTACCTACTCTACTGCCTATAACAGTGGCGGATTTCCAAATTTGCCGCCAGTAGGCTATTCAACTTTTGCCGCCCCTACACTCGATACCACATCACAATCATATTAATTACATTTTTTTTGTTAATGAAATTGTAACTTTTATGATTTGTGTAATATTATTTTTAACCGACTTCAAAAAGGAGGAGGCTCTCAAGTCGACTGTGTTTTTTTTTTTATTTTAGGTATATATTTTTTTAGTTTTTTGTGTGTGTGTTACGCCATTTCTCCGTCAATTGTGGACCGATTTTGACAATTATTTTTTTTTGGTTACAAAGGATATACTCCAAAAGTGGAGGATCTGATGAGGGGATCCCATGGAAATCGAGGGGAACTCTCAAATTTTATGGTTATTTATTGTGTTTGTAGAACTATCGGGCTGAAATTTTTCACACTTATATATTCTCGGTGACAATGAAATATTATGGTATCAATCAAGCTTATCTGATGATGGAGTCAAGAGCTGTTCAACAGAACTCCTCAGTGAATAGGCCGATTGAGTCGAAACTCGGTATATCTATCAAGTTTCAATTACAATTTAATAATATGGTGACAACGAGCTGATTTGATGATGGAGTCAAGAGCTGCTCAACAGAACTCCTCAATAAATTGGCCGATGAGTAAAAACACAGCATATCTGTGAAGTTCCGACACAATGTAATATAATAATATGGTGACAGCGATCTGATCTGATGATGGAGTCAGGACCTGTTCCATGGAACTTTTTAGTAAAATAGAAATAAGTTTTATTTTCGCCACTACGATACATACAACACAAATCAGAAATGCTACATTACAGTGACAAGAAAATAAGGTTACCCCTCAGCATTTGCTCCAGCAGCGCCATGGCTGTTAGAGCGCTGGTTTTCAGTATCTTAGTTTTTAGTAGTATAGTAGTAGTGACATGGATATCAAATGAAAGGGCTTGATGAGCGAAACACAATAAGTAGGTAAGATGACATCATTCTTAATAAAAAATAAACACTAAAATGAAAAAATAAAAAATAAAATACTTAACCGACTTTAAAACATACTTGCACTAAAAAGCAAAACATAAGAATATAAACAGATTTATTTAGGTACCTAATTACTAATTACGCGCACTCCGCACTTTAGGTACGAAGCTACAAGTACATTGGTGGGCCCGCCCGGGCGGGCCTTGGCAGGGTTCCCACTTGCCACTCGGCTCTAATACCTATCGCGTGACAACTCGACAACCCTTCCGCGTCACTCCGCGCCAGACAGTGACAGAGTTATGCGTTAGAAAGAGAGAATTTGTGTAGGCACGTGTCAGTGCATATTGCACTAGGCAAAGAACGCTTACGCGAGCTGAATTGAACTTTGTCGCATAATTCTGTGCTACAACGTAGGTATTTTATTCAAAGTTTTCGTCAGAATCTACGACTTTTTGCCTTCTTGCTCATGCTTATTTTTGAAATAAACATGTTTAAAATACAATAATAATCATCTACCTTTGTGATTATGCAGGGTTTTCGTTTTGCATGCATTTAGAATAAATGTACCTACCTACGTAAAACTAGATACATTGTGCTTACTTAATACATAAACTAAAATATATATAAAAATACCAATAACAACCAGCACCAACAACAACAACCAGCACCGACAACTCGTTTGGAGTTGTTTGCACACCAGCTTAAGATGAGCCGTACATTCAACGGTTCCTGTGCATTCCGGGTGTCAAGGATTCCGGATGTTTGTAATTTCGGAACTACAAAACCGATGACCTTGAAATTTTTACGGAACAATATATAAAGTACTTACTTTCAAACAAAGTAAAAACCGGTCAAGTGCGAGTCGAACTCGTACACCGAGGGTTCCGTACCTACCCATTATACCCATTAAGTTATTGAACAATTAGTAATTTTTTTGTACATATCCTAGTTCTGCGATAGCAGCGCCGCAAATGTTCTGCGCACACGAGCATAATATTGCAATAAATATTTTCTTTTATTTTCTTTCACACAATAGCACAATTTTATTTATTTACCTTATTTGAGGATGGTGCCAATTAAGCTAGTTCGCTTAATTGTATGAGCGCTCATACAACTCAGAAGACAATCTTAATTGGCGTCAACTATGTATGTATGTATGTATGGGAACACCCTTTAACTTTCAACTTTTTTAATTTTTTGGAATTTTTCCTTTATTTCTGCTATAAGGCCTTGCTTTTTGCCAAATTTCGTGATTCTAGGTCAACGGGAACTACCATTTAGGTTTTCGACCCAAAACCTCTAGGGTACTTCCGGTTGACCTAGAATTGTCAATTTTGGTTACAAGCAAGGCCTTACAGTTACAGCACAAGTAAAGGAAAAATTACGAAAAATAAAAAAAGTTGATTATTAAGGTAAGTTTTGGTACTTACAAGTTTTCACGAAAACCTAAATTTGCCTATATCTTTTTATAGTGTTGACTCAGGACCTTGATTTTTATACTCACAATAGGGACTATAGACCTCAGTATATGGTATGAATTTAAACTTGCTAGCTCCACCCGTTCCTGAGATAATCGATGGTGACAGACGGACAGACAGATGGATAGACAGACAGACAGATGGATAGACAGACAGACAGACAGACGGACAAGAAAGTGATCTTATAAGGGTTCCTTTTTTTACCTTTTAAGGTACGGAACCCTAAAAAGAATCAATGAAATCGGACTACGCGCTCATGAATTACAACCAGATACTTATTTTGACTTTCATCCCCTCTGCCTAGGGAACCGTGCTGAATTTCAGGATTAAAAGTATTTTATATTAGACCTCGTAGTATGCACTCAAATAATACCAGGTTTCATTTAAATCCAACCAGTAGTTTCGACGTAATGCGCGGCCATGATACGGACAGACAGACATGAATGAAAAAAATTACAGTTTTGGCTTCAGTATCGACAATAGAGAGCCCTCCAAAAAAAATTTCAAAATATCTTCAATGTACAGAATTTGACCTGTTACAGTTTTATTATAAACTAGCTGCTGCCCGCGGCTTCGCTCGAGTTGTACCCGGATAAAAAGTAGCCTATGTTACTCTCCAGCCCTCCAACTATCTCCACACAAAAAATCACGTCAATCCGTCGCTCCGTTTTGACGTGATTCAACTACAAATAAACAAACAAACAAACACACTTTCACATTTATAATAGGGGTACGGATACCTATTGATGTTTGATTGGTTGATGATTGATGATGATTGATTGATGATGTGAAATTTAATGATTAATGAAAATATGACTTGTCCTGAATATCCAGTTGGTCACAGCAAAACAGTCTCCTACTTAATCCACTAAAAACTAAGTTTATGATTTTTGGTACTAGACAGAAACTGGATGATTTAGTTCTACCTTCGGGCATCTCAGTCATGGGTGAGCCTGTTGAGCGGGTTTACGAGGCGCGAAATTTAGGTCTCATTATGGATGTGGGTCTTCATTTTGAAAAACATATTACTAATTCAGTAAAAACATGTTTTTACAAATTAAAAGTCTTGTACAATATTAGACAATATTTGAGTGAAGAGTTGCGTGTGCAGCTCGTGGAATCTTTAGTACTTTCGAGACTAAATTACCTTGATACAGTTACTGGCCCTCGATTACTCCGCCGTACGCAACGTTTGGTGCAAAGGGTACAAAATGCGTGCACCCGTTTTTGTTTTAAGGTACCGCCTAGGAGCCATGTCACACCTTTCTTAAACCAACATTCCATCTTAAAAATGAGAGCGAGACAGAAATTACATCTAGCATGCCTACTTTTTGGCGTTCTTAAATACAGGACGCCAAGTTATTTATATGAAAGGCTTTCGTGGGTGTCATAAACTAGATCGTTGCGTAGGTGTTCAAAGCAGCTGTCCACTCAAATACATCACTCGGCAGCCTTTAGAGGCAGTTTCCGGTACGCTGCGTCAAAGTGCTGGAACAACATCCCACCACCGATTCGTGACCTGCAAAGTATTCAGGGCTTCAGGCGCAAATTAAAATCTTACCTAACTTCCCATCAACTAGCTACGGGACACCTTCGAAATGAGGTTTCTATTTTGTAAAATAAACTAAAGCTATAAAATAGAAGCTTCACAGCCTTGTCACCTACAGGGACTTGGTTGCTTCTGTAAATTTATACATATATATATATATATATATTTCAACCGCCATCGTCGGTCGTCACCCGTCCTTCTTATCTTTTTTCACCACAGATAAATTAATGGGTACCTACTACGTCACCATTTTATAAAATTAAAGTATCAGTATCGTTCCTTTCAGTTCATCTTGGACTCTTGTATTATTTCATGTCCGTATAACGTCGGTCCACGAACGTATAAATGTCGGTGTACATGATTTCTATTTATTTAACCTCTTATATCTGTCTTATTTATGTTCCTATACTGTAGGTATATTTATATTATAGTTCCTATATTGTTCCTGTATTGTATATTGTTCCTATACTGTAGGTATATTTGTATTACATTTATTATTTAATATAGGTATTTTCGAGTTATGTTTAAATGTTATTCTAACTGTTATAATTAAGTATGTTTAAATACTATTTTATTAGTAGACATCCGTGACTTCATTGCTAGGCTCCAACGGAAGATCAGCGTTGTGTTACCGTAATACAACAAATGCTGAGGTGGACGCCTTTCTGTGGCAATGTAGATGTGTAGATGGTCAACACCGGGAGAAGCACATTTCGGAAAACAACACCTAATAAATTATATTTCTGTTTACCTTTTTAAGTGGTTTGTGTAAGTACATCTACACTTGCATTGTTACAAATAAATGTTTTTTTCTTTCTTTCTTTCAAATAAAAATTCTTCGGTACACATAGGGATTTTTCGTACATGACGACCTTACACGTGCTGATTACAGCTACAGAAACAAACATGATCAACAGGTAAACTGTTGGAAATTTTCGGGATACTACTGTAATTCGCGGGCCCATCTAAACGCACCGCCTTTATCGCTCGTTTCCAATCCAATTATGGAAAAAAGTTTTAAGCAAGAAAAGCTCTCACTCTAACAATTTTTAAAACATTACTTACATGTTGAATTGTTTGTGTGTACATAATAACATAGCATTATCAATAAATATAGGTAAATATTATTTTTCTGTAACACAAAAAAAATTGTTCCCTATTTGCCGCCCCTAAAATCTGCCGCCCTAGGCTCCAGCCTTCTCAGCCTATTGGTACCACCAATTGATTCGCCACGTCATAAGTACCTAAATATGCGTTATCCTTTGTTGCACTTATGGGGGCATCCATTAATTACGTCAGGCTTTTAGGGGGCGGGAGGGGGTTGAGCCAAATCGCACCTAATCCCATGTGGGATTAAAAATGAAAGGGAGGTCTCGGCAAATCTAGGTAGGTACCTGTTTAAGATTATTTTTTTTATTCTCACGTGAGATTAGGGGGTGGGGGAGGGGATCGAGCCAAATCTCAGGACATCTCACCAAGGGGGGAGGGGGTGCGGGGGTTGAAAAATCGCAAAAATCACCTTTAATTTTTATTCTTTAATTTTAATTAATGGACGCCCCCTAATTTCAGAGGGACAAACATCCGTTGTGACTTCAGTAGTTAGGTAGGTTAGGTAAGTACCTACTTACCTATAGACATTGGACAGAAAAAAACATAGGTAAGTACCTACTTAGGTACCTACTTCCCTTTGAAAATTTAGGTAATTGTGTACCTACTTATATAGGTAACAACCCACATATTCTGTCTAGCGTCATAATATCGATCTCATCCCTCCCTAAAAATCTTGAGAGTAAGGTAGGTAGAAGGTAATTGAAAAGTTTTATGGACACGGGATTTTATCGCGTAATTTACCTTATTTATCCCGACGGCGACGTTTCGGCTATGTTGCAATAGCCGTGGTCGCGGGCAGACTATTGCTATATATATTATTATATAGGCTATTGCAACATAGCCGAAACGTCGGGATAAATAAGGTAAATTACGCGATAAAATCCCGTGTCCATAAAACTTTTCAATATGAATAGTGATCGCGAAAGTTTAGAAAAGGGTAGGTAATTACCTAGATATTGTAGATAAATTTCCAAAAAAAGCATTTTTACCATACATTTATCTAACGATTCCATGAAATATAATGAACATTATTCATTAGTGACTGACAATATAACATTTTTGGCCTCTCCAAAGATGCAAAAACTCAATATCAACAGGAATTGATCTCCATTCCGCAAGTACTTACCGCGCTGCAAGCGGAGCTCACAACGACTGAGCCAAACGTCCTGATGCATTTGTATTTGAAATTATTAAACAGTAGCTGCGCGTAATGTGTCCTGAATCGCGCTAAAAAGGGCGGGCCTCATATCAGACTCATATCTGCCAATCACAGATTAGGTAGAGGTAATACTGCCAATCGGGGCTGTGATTGCTCATAGTAGACTGAGTAGTACACCTATACTATACTACATAGAGTTTTTTGCGTGACAAGGACGAACAATTTAGATAGATACGTTGGAAGAGAAGTTCCGAGCGCGAGGGACCGGCCCCTTAAGTATTAAGTTAATATTAGTGTGCGTTTCAGCGTTATTAGCTATAACTTGTTTTATTGAAGTTATAATTTTATGGAGTAATCAAATGGATAGGTTGGATTAACAACCTATCGCTTCTGTGCCTTTGGAAGGTACGACTAAAGCAGCCATGACTAAAGTTGGTTACTAGCTCATACAAACTTACTTTCTGCTTTGACAAGTGTTGATACAGTAAAACATTGCACACTTTATTGATGTTGATGACAAGGGTACCTATCTACTGATAATTTAAATGCTTCAAAATTATACGTATTTAACTAAGTACAATTCGTACTCTACTTTGTAGGACCATAACCTGTAGTATTTTTGAGACCACGGCCATTGTTTCTGAATTTGTCTGTAATTCTCACCATCATCACTCTCATTCTCCAGTTTCTCCGTCTTGGCCGGCAGTAGATGCAGCATTCGCCCGCAAAAGGCAGTTCCGTCCAATTCACTGAACGCCTTCACCGCGTGCTCGGGCATCACAAACGTGACGGTCGCGAAGCCCTTCGGCTGCCGTGATACAGGATCTATCGGCATGTTCACTTCGGCGAGCGGACCTTTTAAGAAAAACAGAATTTCTACTTTTATCTTCTTGAGACTAGCCAAGTAGAATAAAAACGGACAAGGGTCCACTGTTAGTCTAACACTCGAGTACCCAGGGTTCTGTAACGCAAGTTCAGTAGAGTTGAAACACTTTATATTTATAATTGGCATATTCCAATTGCAGTAAGTTTGTAATTCGTTTTTTTTTCCACACGCTGGATGCTATAAGAGCTATGAGGTAACTAAGGGGTACTGACAGACAGACAGAAAACCAAGTAATCCGTAGCATAAGCTTGGTAATCTAATGCCTGAATACTGAATCACACTTAATCACATCACACTATCACACTAATCACATCACATCACACTAATCCTATCCTATCCTACTTCCTACTAATACTACTATCCTACTAATCCTACTATTCCTATCCTACTAATCCTACTAATTCCTACTATATAATATTATAAATGCCAAAGTTTGGATGTTTGGATGTATGTTTGTTCCTCTATAACTCGACAACCACTGAATAGATTTGGCTGGAATTTGAAACAAAGATAGATAATGACCGGGAATAGGACATAGGCTACTTTTTATCCCGAAAAAATGCACGGTTCCCGTGGGATAAACAAAATAGTAGTCCACGCGGGCAAAGCCGCGGGCGTAGCTAGTAGCTACTTAGATATTTGAGACGTTATAAGTTATAAGGCCTTATATTTTTAGTTCTGGGTGGGGTTTATAAATATCGTGTTTAAAATATAAATTAAACAGAAAATCGTTACATGGGTAATTGGGTACATTAAGTATTATGTGTTTTTACCCGACTGCGCAAAGCAAAGGAAGGGTAATGTGTTTATCAGTCTATGTTTGTATGTTTGTATGTATGTTTGGATGTTTCTATGTGGCACTCTAGAGGCCAAACGCGTGGACCGATTTTGATAATTCTTACGTCAATCGATTCGTCTCAACCTTGGGAGTGCTACTAAAGACATCACAGTAAACAAAATTCACCAGTGCCACTACTAGACGCCATATTGTCAAAATTAAAAAAACCAAAATCGTCACACTATATCAAGTGGGGTATCGTTGAATAGGTATTTTAAAATCAACTTTATCGTAACTAAAAAGTGTTAAATAAAAAAATATTTAAAAAAACAAAAACCCGACTGCGTCAAAACTAAAAAGAAAAAAACAAGCCTGCAAAGAATTACTCACAGTCGGGACCAGGGTTGTTGCTGATGCAGTTTTTTTACACATCAGCGGATGCTGATGCTGATGCTGATTTTTGACTTTGACATCAGCGGATGCTGATGCTGATGCTGATTTTTAGCCGACTTCAATAAAAAGTAGTTCTCAATTCGTCGGAGCTTTTTTTTTATGTATTTTCACGGGTTAAGTACCTACTCGAAGACGCCTGAAACGATTTGGAAAATTTTTTTTTTGTTAGAACGGGCATACTTTCCGATTGATGCCATAAAAAATTAGTGAGAGTCTGATGAGGATCTTCGGAATTATGAACAGAAATGCACCTCGAGAGTGCAAAAAATCGCTAAGATAGTAACATTGAAGTCGGTCTTTTAAAATTTTAATTTGGCAAAAAAAAATATCCTTATTGAATCTACATGAAAAAGCTTTCTGGTTTTTTTGGTAATGAAATATAATACTACCTATTTTAAAGTTTTTGAGTAATTTATTGTATCAATCAAAAAATTCAATCTGCATAATTTGTAGTTAATTGTATTTTAACCTACTTCAAAAAAGAGGAGACACAAAACTGCCAATCTCGCGAGATTTCAAAATTGGCGAGATCTCGCGGTATTGTTATTCATAAACTCGCGAGATCTCGCCTGAGCCCCAATCTCGCGAGATTGCATTCCCTAGTTCAGTGGTCGTCACACTTTTCTGGTCAAGGGCCGCATAGGGCAATGTGAGGTATCACTGCGGGCCGCACATTCAATGCGAGCGAATAGAGCTCCAAACCAGGCGAGCAAAGCGAGCCGGATTTTTGTTAGTCAAATGCAATATTGTTTTTTTTTGCTGTGATCAAAGAAAAAACTCGCTGCTGATCGGTGCTTATTCTGTGGTTATACTTTGTTCACTTTTTTCGCAATATACCTTACTCATAAAGTTAAATGCGAGCGAAGCGAGCCGAATTTTTTAAGACAAATACAACATGTGACACTTGATTTTGTTTGCGGCTATCAAAGAAAAAACTCGCTCCTTATCAGTTCTTATTCTGTGGTTAGACTTTACTTGCAAGATACCTTACTCATAGAGTTAAATGCGAGTGAAGCGAGCCGAATTTTTTAAGACAAATGCAACATGTGACACTAGATTTTGTTTGGGGTGTTTAACGAAAAAACTCACTGCTTATCGGTTCTTATTCTGTGGTTAGGCTTTACTCACTTAATTCGCAATATAATTACCTTTTACTTATGAAGTTAAATGCGAGCGAAGCGAACCAAATTTTTAAGAGAAATGCAACATGTGACACTTGATTTTGTTTATGGTGCTCATGAAAAGGCTCGCTGCTTGTCGGTTCCTATTCTGTGGTCAGACATAACTCACTTTGTACTGTGTGTTTCACATTATACCTACTCATGAAGCTAAAATGCAAGCAAAGCGAGCTCCAAACCAAGCAAACAAAGCGAGCTTCATTATCTCGAAGTTTTTAAATCAAATATAATTATTATTGTAGCAACGTAGGTAGCATCATTCATCATCATAATTTCCTTGCCCTTATCCCTCTAGTTTGGGTCGGCACAACATGTTCTCTAACGTGGTAGCATCATTATCTACTGAAATTGTTTGCTTGGCCGCGGGCCGCATGCGGCGACCGCTCTTTGGCGACCTATAATATAATAAACAACAATACCTTACGGTTGGTTTGGTCTGAATGTCAAAATGTACTGATCTACATAACGTACCAACAACAATAAACATGATTAGTTTGCTCGTTATTATTAAACGAACGATATACAAAAAGTCCCGCCCCCTATGTCCTGTCGCGACTGAAACATCAGCATTGAATATCAGCATCAATCAATGCGGATGCTGATGCTGATGCTGATGTTACAAACGATGCTGATCATCAGCGGATGCTGATGCTGATGCTGATATTCGCAACAACCCTGGTCGGGACCCATAACATTGGGAAGATTTGATTGGTAATAAAATGAATGGGTACCGACTGTGAGTAATTCTTTGCAGGCTTGTTTTTTTCTTTTTAGTTTTGACGCAGTCGGGTTTTTGTTTTTTAAAATATTTTTTTATTAAAGGTGATAAAACCAAATTATTTAAGACTCACCATATTTTTCAAATAGTGCTGTTAATTCTTCTTCTGACAATACATAAGGCAAGTTTCTTACAAATATGCTGCCGCTTTCACCTATACTTTCTTCACTGCTGCTTTTCTATAAGCATAAAATAAAAGAGTTTATTATCCATGCCAACTGCTTTCATTGTTTTCCAAATTCAAAACTAGATGGCGCGCGCGACTGACCCAATCTTAGATTGCACTAATGAAAACGCGCAAGTGATAGTAAACTATAGAAAAGAGCTGATGATATTCAAACGGCTGAACAGATTTTCATGAAACATAGCTAAGAACACTCTCGACAAAGACACTATTCATACAATAAATAATAATTAAAATCGGTTCATCTATTCAAAAGCTACGATTTCACAGACACACTACAAACTTATAACACCCCTCTTCTTTGTCGGGGGTTAAAAACAAAAAGAAACAAGTGGCTAAATTAGAAATTTAAAAAACCGACTTCAATACAAACTGTTATTGGGTAAGGCTAAGGGTGAGATAGATGAATAAAATGAGCACAAACATGGATGTTCCACTGTTATTCACTGAGAAGTTCCATTGAACAGGTACTGACTCCATCCTCAGATCAGCTAGCTGTCACCATATTATTACATTGCAGTCGGAACTTGACCGACATGCTGAGTTCCAAGTTTCAACTCAATCAGACTATTTACTAAGGAGTTCTGTTGAACAGCTCCTGACTCCATCCTCAGATCAGCTCGTTGTGACCATATTATTACATTGTAGTTGTAACTTGACAGACGTGCCGAGTTTCAACTCGATCGGCTTATTTTCTGAGGAGTTCAGTTGAACAGCTCCTGACTCCATCATCAGATCAGCTCAATGTTACCATAATATTGCATTATCACCGATAACCTATAAAGCTTTCAGAAAATACCCTAATCGCTTCAAGTGTGCCTATAAAATTTAAAGAGTTACCTCGCTTTCTCCAAGATCCCATCATCAGATCCTGACTTGATGACCAAAAGGACCAATTGGAAAGTGTACCCTTTCAAACAAAAAAAGAATTTTTGAAATCGGTCGAGGCGTTTTCGAGTAATCGGTGAACATACATAAAAAAAAAAAGCACAAAAAAAAAAAAAAAAAAAAAAAAAAAAAAAGATTCCGACGAACTGAGAACCTCCTCCTTTTTTCGAAGTCGGTTAATAAGAGGCAAACTAAAAAATATTTCACGACTATACGTACGTAAAATTGACGGTTCTTGTGGGTATTTTCATGTGGTTGATATCGCGCGAATCGCTACTTATGATTTTAAAGAACCCTCAACTTTTAAGTAAAATGGTTCGTTAAAATCGTAAGTTGTGTTTTTTTTACCTCATGTCTCTTTTTATTATTACTTTCTTCTTCTTGTGCTGCTTGTTTGGTCTTATCTTCATGTTTATGAACATGTAGTCGATGGTTACCTGTTGATTACAAACTATTGGTAATTTATGGGAAAATGCCCTAAAAAAACAAATACAATAACTATAACTTAAACATTTCCAGGTAAAAATTAAAAAGAGATGTGCTTTACAAAGAACTTTCTATTAGCTTCCAAGCAATGTTCTGTGTGTGTTATCTATCAGTCAATGCTACCAGTTTTAACTGTTTAATAAAACTTCACTTCACACCTCAAAGCAATACCCTATTATAGAAGTATATAAGAAATAACATAACCTTAGCATCATCAATCATTATTTACATAAAAAAATAATATTACCTAAGAACAGTTTATCTTTGCTCAATGCTTTATTCAACTCCTTTTCTGTTCTGAATCCAACAAAGCAAAAGCCAGCTAATCTCTTTCCTTTCACAATTGGCAATCTGATAGAGTACGGCACTAGTGGTCTGAAGAATTCTTTTATATCTTTCTTTTTACATTTGAATGGCAGTCCTGTAATCTGGAAACACAAAATAAATGTATTTAATTGGTAGCTAATAGCAAAAATATTGCACTACTGAAGGTGGGTCAGTTGATTAGTTTTTGTTTAGTGATGTGTAGTTGAACCACAGAATACTAGAGTACTACGTACAGAAGGGTCACTTCGCGAGTAAATTTGTTTAAATAGAGACTCTCGCGGCGAAGCTATAAAGTGCAATTCAACTCGCCTATGGGCCTATTACCTATCGAGATATTTGCCTAAACATTCCCATCCTGCTCTAATGCGTAACTGTGTCACTGTCTGGCGCGGTGTGACGCAACTCGTAAGGGTTGTCGAATTTTCGCTTGCGACAACACAAATAAATTAATTTATTTTATTTGTCACAAAAACAGTACCTACCTACTTAAGTTCTAAAATAAGTAGGCCTAAATATAATTTAATCTACCGTTACCACGGAATAAATAGTAGTAAGTAGGTACTACGTATTGTACGTAGGTAGGTGAAGTAGGTAGTTACATTATTATCTCGTTCGTTTTGTAAACAATTGCATTTCAAAATATCTATACCTTCATACCTACCTAGACATCGATCAGACACACACAATCATCATCACTCAACTAGACCGGGAGCCGTTATCCGATAATCACCCTTTTAATGTTAGGTTTGCAATCACATAATTATGCAATTTAAAGCACGGCCAGGACTCGAACCCACGACCTTCGTCTCAAAAGTTGAGGTACTAATCACTTCGACCAACATGGCTCTATGAATGTAATGTACCTAATGTAACTTCTAAACACTTACAATTATTATATTAAGTAGGTACCTACCTACTACATATATAGGAGAATAGTATGAGAGAATGTGTATCGCGCCTCGAGGATATCTACAGACGTGCGTGATCATCACTCCTACCTATTTCATTTCATTTCATTTCATTTCTAAAGCGTTTACTTTTATGTACCTAGGTAAATAAACAAAACTGTAGGTACCTACCTACCTACAGTTTTGTAGGTAGGTAGTTTTGTAAGTGTATTATGTTTGTTTATTTGTAAACAGGTAGGTATTCAATCAAAAAGGAATCGAATAGGTAGGTACCTATAAAATCTCGTTTTCATTATGCACCTACAGTTACAGAGTAAAAGTAAGTACCTACCTAGGTATTTATTGATGATTTATTTAAATAGGTACTTACAACAAATTATAGAAAAGCTTAGTAGGTACCAACCTTTCAATATCTTCCGGAATTTTGTAGAATGTTAATGTCCATTCATTGCTTTTCCTTTTGTTTAGACACCCGTAGACACAGCAGTATCTTTTATAAGGACTAGATCGTTTAGACATCGTGCATAAATCACAAGAAACGATGTATACGAGATCACGATAATTACGCACAACGCGTCTAGTCCGCAAGCCGAGCGAGCGGCAAGTGGCAACCTATGTCGCGCGCCCCCCGAGGCGGCGCGCGTCCGATAAATACCTAAAGTGAGAAGTGAGCCAGGCCTGGTTGAACTTAAGCATTTCCTAAGTTTAACTAATAACATAATAGAATATGAATTTACTAAGTCTGAACTAATTATTTTTTAAACGAAGCAAAAGAAAGCAAATATACCTTGACATGAAATAGTGGTCTGTTTCTAACTTTCTTTGGGACCTGCTCTTCAGGTGCCTCAGTTTCAACTGGCTTTTCCTGGTCTGATGTGCCACCCACTTTTTTCATCAGCAGTTTCATGTACTGAAAGTAAGAGAAAAGAATTACAATGAGAAACAGAATGCAGCAGGACCTCTGTAATCCGAACTCTGAAAATTTACCCCCGTTCGGATTATAGTATTATAGTATATATTATAGTATATATTATAGTATTCGGGTTTATAGGGTATTTTTTATGAAATAAAACTAACTTACTTACTTACTGCTGTGGCTCAACGACTCGAAGTGGTTTTTGGCCTCCGACACTAAAAACCGCCAGGAATCTCTGTCCAACGCCGAAAAATTCTGGGACCCACTCTTAGAGTAGATGGTACATGGAGGATTCGAAAGAATCAGGAAATTGAAGACCTAGTGTCCGAGCCGAACGTTGTGGGAGAAACAAAATCATCAAGGCTCCGGTGGCTTGGACACGTAGTCCGCATGGGTGACGATCGTGCAGTCAGGAGAGCATACTCTGGTCGCCCTAATGGCCGAAGACCTGTTGGACGTCCTAGGTACCGATGGATCGACGAGGTTCAAAAAGATCTCTATGAACTCGGAGCCGTCGATTGGACTCAAATAAAACTAACAGTATTGTGAAATTTTAAATGTATATTTATTTACGTATAAATGTTACATTTATTAAAATGTATATTTATTTACGTATAAATGTTACATTTATTAAACTTTTTTTAAAATCCAATGTTTTTGTTTGTCGGGAGGTATTTAGTGATAAATAAGCTTTGTCTCACAATTTACGTAAAAGCATTTTTTCTCGCACAGAAATGTCCACTTAGTCAGCTCATTCAAGACATTGTATTTAACCTTTAGTCTGTCGGGATTCCAGACACAATGGAAAATCAATTGTGTCTCGACCAGATCTGTGCTCCGACAGATAACCGGTTAAGGCAGACACCACACTTGCTACTGGCTCAATGTGCGACATTTCTTCACTTTTGGTGCGGGTGGGGTTACTTTTAGGTTTATTTCAAATATTATTATGTATGGATAAGCCTTTAAATTGTAATACATTTTGTAACTAACTTGAAATTCAAGAAGACTTCTTTAGTTTATTTAAAAATAAACACAATATAAATACCTGTAAGTCACTGATTTGTTTGTTTGCAACTTTTTCTACTTTGTTTTCTTTTTTAGTTTCTTCAACTGCAATTTTAGATTTTTCTTCAGTTTCTTCTTCAACCCCACTGTCATCCTCATCACTTTTGGTAGCGTCTATAAACGCATTCTTGATCCAAGCTGTCTTTTCATTAGTGTGAGCCTCAATAAACTCTGCAAAGAGTGGGTCATCTTTGTGCTGGAAGAAAAATAATAAGAATTGTTGATAAATGAACTTCAGGAATCAAAAATATATTGTAAAATTTATGAAATAAAACTTAGTGAAAAAAATATCGCTTATTAAGCAAACATACTTTCTTTAGAAGATCTTTTATTTTGTTTTTATTTTTCTCAAGTTTTTTTTCTGTTTTCTCTTGTTTTTTAAGTTTTTCTTGCTCTTCTATTTCATCTTTATGCAGTTTCTTATACGCAGTGCTGTCGGAAGCGTATTTACTCCAAGCTCTGGGCTTCTTTTCATCGCCTAAGTTTGCGCACGGCTGAACTTGTATTTTCATTGACCGAATGCAAGTGCCGTCAAAGTGTTCTGTAGCAGCCGCAGCCTGCTCTTCTGATCTGTATCCGATGAAGCCAAAGTTTCTAAACTTGCCATCTTTCGTGTATTTCAGCTGTACATCGGTTACTTCGCCTTTTTCACCAAATATTTCTTTCAGTTGTTCAACTGTAACCTGGAAGCAAAATGTTATGAAGTTTACGCAGATCATGTAAGTTGCAGTAAAAAATGAACAACTTACCTTGTTTGGCAGATTTTTTACAATTAATCGAGACATTTTCCTAAGGTAGTTTCCTAAAAAAATAGAAAACCAAAGTTTGTTTTGGTTGGGTGGTTGAGTTTCATATTTTGCGGAACACGTGTGATGTGATCTCAAATTCTCAAATGTCAACAAAGGCACGTCAGTTGTCATTTCATGCTGCTGTCATGTCAGAGATACTACAAAGTCAAAAATGAGTACCTACAAAGATTTCAATAAGGACATTTATTTACAGAAACTAAACTACTACATATTTACATAAAAGTATAAAATACAAAAAGAACCAGTTGAGCCACCTAAGGATCGTTGGAAACGATCTATAGGTAGCTCAACTGATCCAAGCCACTGCCAGACGGAAGCGTGCCCAAGACACTGGCAGCATTACCGCGCTGGATGGCAATGCTGATATGTTGAGCCAAAAAAGTGCCAGACTTGGGATCACGCGTCGCTTCGATAAGATGCCCTGAAAGAATTTTGAAAACGCGATGGGCTCCGGTACCCCACGGACCCAGAGTCTCAACCCCAAAAGGTTCAAATATATAAACCCTATCAAGATTTACATATTTGCGCCTTTTGAGATCCTCAGCCGAATCTGCCGCAGCGCCAGGCCTAACTGATGTCCCCGGTAGATGTGAATGCGCAAGGGTATCGACACAAGTAGCGTCCCACACCAAAGGCCTTCCCCTCTCCCAAGGGACAAGAGTCATACCGTCGGGGCGCTTGCCATCGTCACGCATCAGACCGCTCGGTTCTAGAACGGCTGGTACATTGGCGCCGACAAGCGCTCGACGGATGAGGTCATTAAGACTGGCGTGTCGGCAGATCCGACCGGCGGCCCTGGTGCACGACAATCCGTGGTGTCCAAGCTGATCGACCGCAGTACCGCACTGACATTGGTGAGGGGCGCAACACGGCGCACCCAACCGTAGGCATACTGCAACACGGAAGCTAGCGGGATCCATTAGTGTTCCTAAATTATGTGAGGGAAGTGCTTGAAGCCACAAACCTGACTCCCATTTTGAAACGGCTAAGAGACGGGCACGATCTGCGGAGCTTGAACACGTCTGTAGGAGACAATTCCGTGTCAACTCACACAGAGGCCCGTCCCATTGCCGTTGAGACGAAAGGGTAGATGGGGGAGCGGTTGTAGGACAAGCACTGTGCCAAGCGTTTAGTGCCTCGTCTTTAAATGAAATTTGAAGACTACGTCCAGGGAAAGCCAAAACTGATGGGGATAGAATTTTGTCAATTAAGGAATTATTACTATAGATCGATGACAAAAACGCTGGTAAAGCTACACTTGAAATTTTGCGAATACCTAAGCCTCCCAATCTGACAGGTAGGGAGGCCTGCGACCATGCCCTGTCATCCAAATAAATATTCAAAACCGACGACAGTGTGTCCTTTATAATGTTGTCCAAACCTTCCGCCAGTTCTCTGTATTTCCACAGTTGACAACATCTTAAAGCATACGTGAATTTTGGAACAAAAAGACAAAATTTAATAATAGTAAAAGCCATGTGACGGTTAATTTTGAGCAATCTGTCTGAAGTTTTGTTAAAATTTTGAATTTTCTCATCTATGTAGGCCGGAAAAGATTCGTCAAAGATTGGTGAACCGAGGAGGCGAAGTGAACTTTTATCCATTACCGAAATGTTTGAAGCCAAACTGTGAAATTTCCCAATGACATAATTTTTATCTAAACAAGTGTCTGAAACATAAAGTTCGCACTTCGAAAAATTTAGTTCTAAACCTATTTTTTGAAATTCATCAATAATAATTTGTAAATCGCCAAAAACCGTGTCCACGTCTCCCCCTAAGGTTCCGTCATCCAAATACCAAATATTGAGTTTGGATTGAAGACGTTGAATAATCGGATGGATGGCTAGGCTAAATATGGCCGGACCTAGAGGGTCACCCTGCTGACAGCCAACAGCAGACGAAATAACAGTGTTCCGATAGATTAATTGAGAAGATGTGCCGTAGCACTGCCAGAGAAAAGGGTAAATTTCGGGAATTTTATTTTTAATTTCATTCAACAGGGCGCCCCTGTCTACAGAATTGAAGGCGTTTTTAATGTCAACCTTCAAAATGACATCCCCATAATTTTGATCCAGAAAAATGAGTCGATGTTCCGGAGATGTTTGCGTTTTTTTTTCTGATTTTGACGTAAGATTTTATCTTTGTTTGGGTCTGTCAGTGTCAGGTCTTACCAACTGTCAAAATCAAAAAATAGTAGTAAATAAACATTAAAAACATTGGATTATTTTGGATTTGGAAATAAATTCAGCAATTATTTCAAGATAAAGTGAAATAAATATACGATTTCTGAGTAACATAACTTTAGACTCCGTATTGTAATCACACTATAACATCAAAATGTCGACGGCTATGACTTTTGGACAGAAAACGTTTATTCCGACGCCGCCTGATAAAGGAAGTTTTCCACTTGATCACGAAGGAGTTTGCAAGAAGACCATGACTAAATACATGAAATGCTTGTTCAATAATAACAGCGACAACTCTATGTGTAGAACTGAGGCAAAGGAATACCTGGGTTGCAGAATGGAACATAACCTAATGGCCAAGGAAGAGTGGTCTAAATTAGGTTTTTCAGAAGATGATAAAGTCCTTCAAGATAGTGCTAAAATGTGACTGTTAATTATTTAGGTAAGAAATTGTACTAATAACTTTCTCTAAAAATTTTGCCATATCTGTAAATACTAGTTTAGAATAAAGTAGGTTTCAAATTGTTGAAAGTTGGATCAAGTACATTATAGTAATGCTCGGGATACAGGCAGGAGGCTAGGTTTTCTAGCCAGGATAGCAAAATATTAATAGTAACCTAGCACACTAGCAGTTCTATGCCCGTGTTCTATGCATTTTTAGGCCCATTTTCTAAGCTAGTTCTGTTTACACGAAGCCAGGGCTGTTAGCTTGTTAACTTACTATCACTATCTTGCTATCCTGGATTTAAAAACAAGCTTATTATATCTCGAGCATTGGTTAGCAACTTACATGTCCAATATAATTTATCCTAACCTGGTTCCCTAAGAGTGTTTGCTATCTAAATTGAAATAAATGTTAAAGTATCTCTATCTCTCTTCATTCGTCCATTTCATGACCAAAGAGCTCTTCCTTAGAAAATCATTATTTTGAACATCATATGAATGAACATGATGAAATGTAAAATGAGTTTTAATGCTTGCTTGATTCAATATCTGACCCTCTATCTTGTAGGTGTAGGCAGTGGCATAGATTTACACTGCAAAATATTGTGGTATCATTAAATAAACCTATTTGACTTCAAGTGCACTTATTATGCCGCCTATACATGCTGGGCGAGGGCGAGCTAAGCCAGCGCCAGCGAATTGATACAAGGCGAGAGCGATAGAGAGGCAAGGTGTTCACTTGGCGAGCCTAGGCCAGCGTGAAGTAGCGGCTACACAATCAAAAGTATTGTCTGGTATTGTCTCTACTATGGTCAGTTTCAATATTCTTATCTATTTGTGATTTTGCTTACTGTAGTAAGATAGTTGTTATTTTTAGTATGGAAGTAAAACATAGTATTAATTATGTGTATGGAAGTAGTAATGTCAAATTTCTAACCACACACAGTGAACAAAATCAAATCAAAGATAGATAGAATGTTGAAACTGGTAGTTATATAATGTATCTTCTTTTCCCTACTGCCTCTTTTTAAATGTTGGAACCTCCAAATCCAATATGGTCTATGTAGTAATCAAGATGTTTTATAACTACCCTGTTATTTATAATGGATATATGGGCTTCCTCTAGCTAGCTCATGCATCTGGGTAATTCCATGTAAAAGGCTCACTTGAATGAAAAAATAAAACATTGTTTTTTGTTGTAAAACTACTTTAGTTTGATAATAACATACAATTACTTTAAGTTTTCACACTGGAAAATAAATTTTACTTTATAGATTTTTGTCCATACTGTAATTTTCAACTCCAATGCTTCAAAAATCGACTTATTTTAGAAAATGATAAGTTATTTTGGAAATAATTTAATGATTCTTGTTTCTAGCAATATGTTGAATCTAGTGGTTTTGGTTAAAATGTGAATTTTTAAGATTTTAGTTGAATTTTTCTGCAGATGTAATTTGACTCAAAAATAGCATTTTAGAATTAATTAGTTCATTTTTGTATCTTTAAACAGTTTCTAAATTCCTATATTATGTGCTGGTATATTTGGTTTCTAATAGTTCAGTTAAAAATACGACTATTTTGCAATCCAAAGTGACGGTAGAGTCCGTCACGTTTTGGTCTGTAGTGTCTGTCACGAATTATTTTTCTAATAAAAAAGTTTCAATGAATGTAAGGTTTTCCATTTCAAAACATCCCGATAATTTATTTCAAGTACTTCAACTACAAGTACAAATCACAATTATAAAGCTTGCGCTGAGGAAGATATCTGAAGTTTAAAAACACTCTCCAACACGACGGCATTTTGCATGTAGTGTCTGTCACATTTACATTTTGTTGAATATACCATCTTTAACAATTTTATAAGCGCACTTTTTTTACCACAGAGGTATAATTGAAGATCGACCTATACACACATACTAAAATTGATACTATAAAAGTAGGGGTACTCGTAAAACAATGCGAAATAAAATGTAAATTGTGTCAAATGTAGTGTCTGTCACATATGGAATTACCCATCTGCTTAATCTGTTACATTTTCATTTCTTTGAAATGAGAGTGACAAGAAAAATACTCTCTAGCTTTTCTAACTTAAGAGGGGTAAATGAATAATAACTGGTGCAGAGTAGTACTACTTTGGAGATTTAAGAAATTTAAAGTCTGTTTATCATGGCTTATAGCACAGAATACTAGTACTTATAGGCAGGATAGTTTCTTTATTTCAGATTTTTTTTTTTATCCAGCAGTGCGATTTAGACTTCCGAAAATGCAACCGATTTGAAGAAAGTTCAGAAAGTTGACGTTTTTTCAGCGAAGAATCGTCACCTTCCGAATTCCAAATGCATTCCGAGAAGGTCTGAATCGCGCCTCTGGCTATGTTTAAGATGCTGCGTTTGAGATTTTGATAATTACTAAGCATACACCTGAGACACCTAGGGTATTTAAAAAATCACACATATAAATCTTAAAAAACTTTATTCATGTAATATTTGTAAAACATATTAATATACTTATAAATTAAGAAGATACTTTAATTTATGTTTATGATAAGTTAAAAAATATTACACAGAAGATAATTTAAAAAAAATGATATTTTACTGCCAATTTTTTGGCTCATTTAATAAAATGAAATATCACAGTTATCATTAAATTATTTGTGACCAAAGAAATTGTAAAAAAGCTACAAGTTGTCTACTAAATAATGAGCGACTGGGAGGTATAAAATTGTTTTACACATCATCTTATAAAACTATGACTATTATACTTATTATATCTGTATCTTATTATTAGTTTATATAAGTTTCCAATATATATTTTACTGCTGGTTGCACAAGACTGTTTATAGGTGATATTCTTGTATGCTCTAACTTAAAGTTGCAATGTTTTTGCAACACAATAAACAATCAGTTAGCCAATCAAAACAAAGCATTTATGAGTTTATGCCATCAGAGCAGCATCATTTAGGTACATTTGGTAATTCATCATGTCATAAATACTAAGAAACTGATTGGTTGAACACTTTACTTCTGCAGGCCTGTTTCCTGCGCCGCAGAAATACTGCAATTTAAGTTAGAAGGTATAAGTATATACTAAATAACGTAATGGCCAGTATGGAAGAAATACTGCAATGACAATAGACACAAACTGCATTCAAACTTCAACACAACAGCACTTACAAAAGTACCCAAAGATAATTTATTCTGTACAATAACTAACTATAAAGCACCATTTTCATTCTACCAAGTATGTCCCAGTTGGCAATGCATGGCAATGCCCACTACATTTAAGCAGTTCTCATTCAAAAATAGTTAGCTAACTTCACAGTAAACATAAGGCCATTTGTTTATAATATGAGTACAAATAATTAGCTTTATGCTATACTTATGTCATCAGCTGTACCAATCACATATCTACACTTGTCTTATACATCTAAAAATTTACAAATTATTATTTTATGTGTACCTCTTTTAACCAGCTATGAAAATAATAAATGCTTACTAGTAAAAAATAATCAAATTGATATCAATACACTCTTATGATAGGCATACATTACAATTATAACTTCCATTAAGTGTATAATATAAGGCATGCTTGTGATAGGTAGGTACTTATACAATTTTAAACACCCATTTTCATAAAATAATCAGATAACATCGGATAATATGTTTAGTTATGTTTTGAACAAAACGGCACTTTTTAAGCAACCAAACTTCTAGCGCGAAGTGTGTTCAATGAATGCCACCATAGAGTATTTTGCATACATTGTATAGTACAGTCAGATACAATTCAATATTAATTAAAAGTTTTCTATGCATTGCATAATGTCGATTTGGTCATATCATAGGATTTGGATTAACTATAATAACTGTTTTTATTTTCCCGTTTTCCATAAAAGTAACATTAATTTAATACTGACATCGAAAGACAATACAAACTGTACAGAAACTACTTCAGTGGTGTTTTATACCTTACATGTTTAATTTAAACCAAACACTCGATCATGTTGAGATCAAAATGTACAAAGAACAATAAAATAACCTATAGATGTACTTTATTTCCTAATAACATTAACTTAATCACTTATAATATTACAATATTTACTTGCTTAAAGTTACTCTTATTATTTTTTAAATAAAGTCACTTATATTATATTAGAAGAATACTAAAACAGGCAGTGCTATTTTGCGCAATTAGGTTAGGTACTAGCAGTAATAATTTAGATATGTGTGTCACTCGTATAGCATAGTTAGGTACCTAACACATTGTATAAAATGCTTCAAGCAAGTTACGAGTCAAACTTAATAATATGCAATAAATATACCTAATTAAGAAGATAGAGATACCTAATTATCAGTTCCGCGTAACGATATAAAAATATACCTAATATATTTACAACAATTACGAATTAATTTTGAAATGACACATCAAATACCTAACTTGCAAAATTTGGGCATCTGCGTGACGTGCTTTTGGACTTTTCAAAAAATATTAAATGCTGGATCTGATTTTACGTCTACCGTAGATACCTGGGGATAGGTTTTTACAATAAAAGTACTTAGTATTACTGTAAGAATCTCGAGTAACTGCTAATTAATAGGATAACAAAAGATACGAAAGGTAGGAGTATGTTAGAAGATAAACTATGCGCGTAAGAAGCGCTGTAAGTCCGTAATGTGGAGCCAGGAGGGGTGAACGCGCGGTATGGCGCTTTGGTTCCGTGCCGCTCGGGCTGGCAGCCCATCCAGAACTGAGCTGAGGGAAGCTGCCTCTCATGTTCCACTTGCATCTGAAGGTCATTGAACTTCCAGAAGCCCTTTCCTTTGAAGAAGTAAGTTTTTCCTGAAAACAAAACCTCTCGTTCAATCATCACGCGCTTCGAATTACAATTGATTAGATTATATTATTGCAGTGGTAAGTAAAGGCACAGAATACTTTGTAAAGGCTCAAACACTCGCTGGTCCAGGCTCGCCGAGTGAACGCGTTGCCTCTCTATCACTCGCCTTGCATCGACTCGGCTTCTCACTCGCACAGGCTCGCCTAGGCTGGCCCAGCGTGTGTTTAAGCCATAAGAGTCATTTTTTTTGATCTTACCATCTTTCCATTGGAATACACTGTCGATGTTATATCCGACACCTCTCCACATAACCATGTTGCGGGGATAATCGGGCTCCACGCTACCTGATTCTTCGTCGTATCTGAAATTGAAAATTAAAATTAGTTAAGGATTAAAAACTCATGATTCTTAAAATAGTTTCGTAGTTTGCCTCTTATTATCTGTATCGAGAAAGCCAGTTTTATTTTACAACTTACTTCCAATAGTCCATTCCGCTGTAGAAGTAAGTCTTGCTATTGTGCCCCCAGACCATAGCCGCATCTATTTTATCCAAATGACGCGGCAAACCTAGTTGATAGAGCGATTTCGGGTATCCAGGCATCAAGCTTTGAACGTTGAACAGATATAGTTGTTTACCTAAAACAAAACAAAGTTTACCTAATGAAAAAGTCCATAAAACATAGATTTTTTTTTATTTGTTATACTTATGTGTTTCATTTTCAAACATAGAATCATGGTAAGGTATCTGCTAAGGCAGTTATTGTATTACTAACCAACAAAAATAGCTATGTTTTGATCTGGTCGTTCGTAAACCGCATCGACATGTGTAAGGTTTCTAGGCAGTTCAGTCCACATTCTTCGTATCTCCATGGGATATCCGTCATACCGGCCGTGAGCTCCAAATCTCCAGTGATACTGAAAACGTAAGACATAAATAAGTATTATTGTAATACTGTATTTTAGTCAAGAATGTAATAAACATTCTTGACTGAAATACAATTACTTAAAAGTATTTTGTTTAACGCATGCGTCTAAAAACTTAAAAAAGGTTAGGTAGGTATCTATTTCTTACCTTGCCCTTGAAAATGAATAGTTCGTTCCGGATGAGAGCAACAGCATCGTAGCTAGTGTCGCAGGAGTCAGGGATATCTGGTTTAGGTGTTGTGGTGGGTTTATTAGTTGTCGTTTTTTCTGGTTGGTAAGGTCGTTTCGGGTAATCTTGTCTCGGATCAGTAGGAATATTAGGTCTGTAGTTAGGATAATCAGGACGAGCAGGGTACCGAGGACGGTAGGTTGTTGGCAGGGTAGTGGTTTGAACGGGCCTGTGATGGTGATTGGTTCTTCGGGGATGCTCATCGCTGTAGTTGTTTCTATGGCGTGTTGGGTAGTAAGCAGGAAGGTCAGGATATGTGGGGTTGTGATGATGCGGTCTTTCTGGTTTTTCTGGCCTTTCCGGATTGTGTGACGGGTACCGGCTAGGTTCGCGAGGGTATGGCGTATAATTCGGGCGGTAAACTGGGTATTTAGCAGGATATCTGGTGTTATGTCGAATAGGCCTTCTAGTTGTGGTTGTGGTCGACGTCGTGGTCGTGGGAGGAGGTGTTTCCACGGGACGATAGTTAGTAGGTATTTTGCCCCACTTCCTCGCTTCTTTCGGTCCTGAAATAAAGAAATAATAATGATCAGCTTCGAGTATTTTCCAAGGCTAAGTGTATGAAATGTGCATATACCTAAGCTCTAATAAATTATCGTGGCAAAAACGATTAAAATGATTTTCTGTGTACAATTGTACATACCATACATCTCCTGGATTCCATTTCGGTCATCTTCCGGTAGAATAAAGTTTGATTGGATGCCTTGATACCAAGGGAACATAAGGGCACCCCGTACTGAACTGTGACTTAGACCAAGAGAGTGTCCAAATTCGTGAGCAGCTACGGCGAATAGAGACGTTCCTGGAAATAAATTTTAACATAAATTCGTTGGAACTTTACTAATACACACATTACTAATAGCAATAAAAGACGACTTGGACCGCTTTGTAATTGTTAGACGACTGTAAAACTTCACTCTGAAATACATTAAGTTTTAACTTTGTGCTTTAAATAAAGGCAGATTTTCACATGGGTAGCCGAACACAATCCAGTGCTATGCAGCGTCCGTTCAGTAAATTATCACGTGTGTGCGGAGGGCACGGTAATCGCAGCCTGTCGCACTGCTGCGGTCGCAACGTCCCCTGTTGGTAAAGGCCACCCTGTTTGCCGACGTAGCTATAGATACCTACGTGCAAACAATTTGAATAGACCTGGTAACAATTTCAAATTCACGTCGTATTTTAGAGGGTAAAAGGTGGAATTAAATTTATTTTTTTGGGAGTACATACTTGAATGTTGTGCTTAGGTATTCCAGCAATGTTAGAGTTGTTATGGACTGATAGGTACCTATGTTTTATAAATATTCTTCATCTAAGTATCTTTACTATGATCTAGACTAGACTCTAGTGTCATTATCCAGAGAGGAAACAGAGGAGTATATTTGTATGGTCTAAACGCCGCCCGCGTATCCTGTTAAGGCATTTGTTAGTGATGCTCGTTTATTTACCTTCTTCGTCGTCATTCTTCGGCTGCAGCAGCCACAGCTCGTCGTCGTCGAAGTGGGCGTCACCCCCACGACCGGTCCCCGGGAAGAAGGCATGGGCCAGGATGGAGCCACGTCCGTCGAATGGATAAGCATCATCGTGGTAACGCCTGGAGAATTTATAGACCATTTTTATATAGGTACTTAGGTACTGAAAGCATTATTTTTTCATTATTGTAAGTAAATTAACTATGATTTTTTAGGATTTTGCTCAATGTCTAGTCCCCTAGATGAATCATGTAATTGCAGGTCTAATTACTACTGACTCACTTTATATTTGTGCAATAAAGAGCACAGAAAAAAAATTAGAGGCATTGTACAAAAAATTGATATCCAACTAAATCTAAATACCTAGTACCTACCTACACATATTGCGTACCTACCTATGAAAAATCTTTAGCAACAAACCAACACTCTCGTACCTTGTAGTAGAGCCACATGTTAGGTACTAGTTTCTAAAATACGCAACATTTTCCTTATTCCCTCCACAACAAAGTAGATTAGCTAGCCAGAAAATAGTCACATCCCGTTAATGTATTCATCTGAACAAACAGCAGATGGAGTGGACGCAGTCAGCGGAGCAATCAAACTTGCGTCCCGCGGGTCTCACAGGCTACCCACCTAATCATTTTTCGCACCAACAAAACAAAAAGACCTTACTTAACCATAGAGGGAAAATTTACTAGAAAGCTACTTTTAAAATCCACTATTAAAATTCCGTCTCTTTCTCACATTAAGGTTTGCTGAAAGAGAACTCTTTTTAGAGTTAAGCTCGCCTTTGCCATTACCTGTCTAGTTTTAAGCTCTTTAGGTACAAAAATGTTTTATTAGTGCAACAAGAAATATAAAATAAATAAAATAAAAAAAGAAAGCGAATTTGAAGCCTTGTCCTGTATCTCAGGCGAGACAAAGATGTTTCAGTACCAGACGCTATTTTGTATCACGATTTTCAGCGACTGCTTCTACTGTGAAGTGTTTCGTTCTTCGATAGCTAAAGCTCCATTTTCAAATGTGGTGGGAGTGTTTCCAGTAAAACTGTTCTTACGGTTCGTACTTAGAAACTGCGTGTTATATTCTTGCTCTAATTTCTGTTTCTTAGTCCATGCATATTTTACGCGGTATTAGCTGACCGGGCGTTACTTTATCGAGTTAACATGTTTCGTAATTATCTGGTACCTACCTACCATGATGGGGAAAATCTTAAGGGAATACGGAAAATAATCCTATAATTATCTAGGTAAAGAAGTTTTTGATTCCTATGTGGGTCAATTATGGTAGGTAGGTAAAATATCTTAGATATTTGAAAATGTTTTACGAGCTTATCTGATCATTATTAGCATGCGGGATTTATTAGGTAGTAGGTAGGTAAGTACCCAAGTATAGAAATCCTATACTTAGGTAGGTACACAATATAACTACTATAAGCACCTAATATACTCGTTCATCTCATATCATTTCAGAGTTTGCGAACGTATCCTTTATTACTCTGGTAATATTACCGACAGTTTATGAAGTCAATAAATCCCGACTGGTATAATAATAGGTAAGTGTGAGACTGCGCTTGATGCAATCTCTTCACACGTTGTTTGCTGAACTCAGGATGGCATCATATTAAATCATACGAAAACTCTACAACCACAACGATTTATAGAGAACATGAACATTTCAAAGCATTAGGCTACGTTTTATTTACATAATGCGGGATAATAATTTATTCGCACTGGGAGCGAATCTGTGAATTATTCTGTTAAAAAATTAGGACGGCTCACTCAAGTTTTCATTTTCCGTTTTGTTTTTCAGGTTGTTGCTTATTTCATTTCATCACAATACTATCGTTTAAGTACCTACTTAAGTTCGTTTAGGTACATAATCCAGCCTATTTATTGGAAATTAAGTTTACCGTGGAATATTGTAGGAAACGAGAAGAGTTTTATAGGGAGTAATATAAGTTAACGGCTCACATAAAATTCAAGACAGACACAGTCGGCTACAACTCGTGCAATAACATTTGTTAATATCGAGCATAGAAGGTATCACGGTATTCACTCAAACGCAATTAAATTAGCGAAATTATAGGCAACTTAATAACACCAAGTAGGAATTAAGAAATACCCTATTCACTTTACCGTATCATGTCGATAAAAGATGCTGCAAGTCTGCAATCTACCATTAAGTATGTCAGTACAGCTGACTTCCAGTTCCAGTTAAATAACGTTCTTATAAGCACCAAGAAAAAACTAAAAACACAACACAAAATATTGCATTGTTAGAAATTCCGCAACAAGCATCTCAAATGGCCATCCGAATAATAAAAGTGCACTTGAGACGTGACCGCAAGCGGACTCAAGTTTCCTACAACGTCCTCCAGCACCCTGTCGTATCGCTTCGAAAAAAAGAATTTATGCAGACCATACAGAAGTTGGTGCAAGTTTGCAGATTTGCGCGCAATATGGCGGGCGCAATATGTCCGCGCTTGAGGTTTTTGTCGAAGCTATTTTCTCTTTACGTCCACCATCTAATAAGCGAAACTTCACCCTTAGTCTCATTCGATATGCGACTCCTGTTTGGAACTCTGCGTCATTTGTCAGGATATAGCTCTCCCATCGCTGACGGGCTTGCGGCCATCGTATGCCTTCACAATATTAAACATGTCTTTACCGCAACAAGTAATTTATTTTTTTAAAAGAGATTTATCGTATGCCGTACATCGTCAGTACCCCATCAATACATTACCTAGCAGCATGTAAACATGTAAAACAGACGGTTGGGAAGGAATGACTCTTGCGTGCGATGAATACCAAACTACTTTCCTAAGTGCAGTCGCAGCTAGGTACATTAGCCTGATAAAACATTAATTTCCGTCTTCATTTAAACTTGTACGTCGATTGCGTCTTGGTTGCTTAGTATATTGGATACATCTAGGTTCTCTACATACCGAAGGTAGTTACCATATAGGTAGTTTAGGTACCGACGCAAACATTAAATAGGTATTGAATTTTGTTTCAGGTGGCGTTATTAGATAAGTAGCGAAGTAGATTTGGCGTCATGTCACGTTCTTGAAGCGAAAGTGAATCGTGATCGGGACCGGGACTCCTACGCCCGAATAGGTATCAATGCGGTCCAATTTAAACTTTTATTAGTCTTTGTTGTTGACTATCTGAAGGATTTCTAATGGAAATACATGACACCAAGACTATTCTTTTGAATACGTCCAATGTCATTATTGAACAGAAATAAAAGTTTGCAGTTGGGAAGACCCGTATTTTTGTTTCAAGGCATTTACTGCCCCTATTTTGATGCGTCGCACGAGACGTTCTCAAATCCCCTTAAAATGGATAGGACGTTTCTCTAAATCCTCAGTTGATTATTATTTATTATCGGCGCAATAAATCAAGCAAGGCTTTTAGATTTAGAGCTTCGATAAACATGTTTTAGTAGTTTGTTTCGGGTAAGATTACTTTTACAACTTTATTGCCTACTATTTTATTAACTTCACTAAAATTTTTAAATGTTTTTAAAATAAACTTTTATAATGTTTCTTCTAAGTTCTAGGTCAAAAATGTTGATAATTATGAATATAACTGCTGGGCAAAGACCTTCCCCGCTACCTACCGCTCTTCGCGTATTATTAAGCGTTATTATCAGATAACCTGAACATTGAAAATGAAGCTTCTTTATCACTATCGACTTTTATCGATTAAATAGTGTGCGCACGTGTGTTATAAATTAGCCCCTTACCATATCATTTCGACTTTACATTAGGAATGTCCTAATGTTACCTATATACCTGCTTACTAATATTAAAAATCCGAAAGTTTCTATGTACTTACTTACTTATGTTTGAATGTTTGTACCTACTACAATAGCGCTTTAACCAGTGGATCGATTTAGTATAAGGGTAGAGCTTAGCCTGGTATAGCTTATAGGTAGGCCATTTAAAATGTCAGTACCATGCGAGAAAAGGCACGGGCATTAGCTAAATAAATAATAAATAATGCTGGACATTTCACACAGCATCATGTAGCCCCAAGCTAAGCAGAGCTTGTGTTATGGGAACCACATGACTGATATATTACTTATATATATATTTTTTGTAAATACATACATATTATACATAGAATACACCCAGACCTGAGACAAATATTTGCAGATCATACAAACATTTGTCCTGCGGCGGGGATCGAACCCGCAACCTCCTGCGTCACAGGCGGGCCTTCACCCACTGCGCCACAGAGGTCGTCGAAGCTATGATGAAGTATGTTATAAAACTTACTTGGCAAAAGACACGACGATGTCAGCCTGGTTGGAGTTGATCTCCGTGAAGGTGAGCCTGGAGGCTTGCTGCCACACGTCCAGGGCGCGCGCTAGCACGGCGCGCGTCGAACCCGTGTCCAACTGCGATGGCCTCTTGTCTTGGGATAAACTGTGGACAACGTAAGAAGATTACTTTTAGAACCAGACTAACCTTGTTATTCATAATGGACTTAGAGGCTTCCTAGAGCGCAGATGCCTGCAAAATCTAGTACCGTCTCTTTTTCTAGACATAAAAGTGACAAGAAAAACACATTATCTTAAGCCTTACTAAATTGACAAATTATTGTGAACAAAGGTCTGATCATACCATATTATTCATATTCACTTCCACTAAGCAAGGTTTTTTCTTGTCACTCATAAAAGGAAATGACAGATGTAGCTGCTTATGAAGTTGCTGCTTCATAAGCCTGCTGTGGCATAAGAAGTCGATTATGAATAACAGGGTGAAAATGTTTTGTAAAACTAAATTTGTGTTTAATAGCTGCTTGTAAAATTGGTAAAAATATGATCTGCATATTTTAAATCCCCCGTATCCTTCCGTTGGCGCAGTCAATTAAGATCAAAGAACATCAAAAAAAAGCCTGAAATCAAACAATGAATCCTCGCATTCCCCCAGTCAATGTTCCTATAATCGTTCCTTTGAAGCTGATGTTTGGAGAATGCATATTCACGTTCAATAGCCGCCTGTACGGATTAGTGCTGAGAGAGGGTCCGTGCTCTTAGTGCCAGAATACTTGACGAGGGCATTACACCTACGCGTAGCGGCAAGTGATGTGCGTTTAGGTATGTCTTTCACTCATGTTTTGATAGGATGCATATTTTTAGAGAATTAAATCTTATGCATATTCCCAGTGCCTTAAACGTGATGCCGAATTTAAGGTGCTTCTATCCAAATTCTCGCAGTTAAGTACCTACAACTTATTCGAAAAGATACTTATATTCAGAATTATTATCTAAATAAATTCTCGTAGACGGTCTACGAAAAACGTAGACCTTATACCTTGTCCTAGTACTAAGTCCTAATCTTGATTTCCTAGAGTAATTGATAAGGGTTTTTCAAATACCTAATTGATTGTTTACGAGATGGTCGCTGATAAATAGCCGCCGTGTATTCGACAACTATTTTGAATACGTATTGAGAAATAGTGAGGTGTACCGTGTAACGGGCAATGGCGGGTCGATTGTGTTTTAATGCTCCTGTTGTAGGTATGTCCTTTGGTCAGGCAGCTTTCGGCCAATAATCGCATTGTGTACGATTTGAGTGACTCGGCTCTATCGCGTTCATTACACAGGATTTATGGGTTGTCATTATATGCGACCTCATTAGGTCTACACAGGTTTTAATTAGAGTCTAGTCCGAGCTTAATGCCGTAATCCGGAATGAACCGCAGGCATTAGTGTTAACCATTGTTTGTATTGTTTACGTAACGGCAGCGGCAGTAACTAACAAAAGGGCGTTGGATATACTTTAACAAGTAACTGAAAAAGACTGAAAAATAAACTACAGGTAGGTATAGTTTTCTAGGAACTATAGTATTCACCATTCAGTTATTATAGGTCATTCTGAACTGATCATGAATAAAATGATAAGCGATAGGTAGTAAAGTAAGCAATAAAAGACGTCGTTGGCTTGAAGCCGTTAAATACGCCGGTGTGAGCGGTATGGTCCATACCGGCGGTGTTGCGGTCGCGTATTGTTCATATCTGTGCAACACATTTCGCCGGATAATATATTGTTTCCGAGGGTAATTAAAACTAACCAATGCGGACGCTGTCCGCGACCGCTGCTGTTAACAATTATTTTAATAAAATTATTAGGGGACGCCGGGGAAATATGCAGAGATAATGCGAGATAGGTAGGCGCGTTTGAAAGCCGCACCCGCAATATTCATTTCCAAATTGGCTGACGTGTGCATGTCTACTCTCCAGGCGGCCGTGGTCGACCGCGCTAATAAAATAATATGTGCAGGATATTTCATCGAGACTTTTAATGGCGAGGGACAGTCCGCAGACTGGCCGGCGGATGGAAACCGCTCCAAATTTATTATTGCCATATTAACATGGGCCACCGCTCGCGCGCTCTATATCACCCGACTAGTTAATTGCAAGCCTTGAATGATACTCGCAACCGCATTTCGAACTTAATGTACTTGTGTCAGCCTAAAATAATGAATGTGGTCCAAATTCGGTCGGGAATCGGAAGTTTCATATTCATAAGGTTTATATTTGACAAACTCGGCATAATATCGGTGTTGCTTTGTATGCCTTTCCATTGCAGCTGCGCCAATCATGTGTCCGGTATCTTTCCGCCCTGTTAAACTGATTGTCTCATAATCAGCTCAATTATATTATGTGTTTGCTCTAGAGAAGCGACCCCTACGTAATACGTAGCAGCAGCTACGTGGCGTAGCTATCTGCGCTCTCGTGCATATGTTAATAGCTACTCATACCTGTTCATTACTCAAGGTAATTGTATTAACTACGAGCTCTCATTCCTCTTGTATTAAATTTAGAATTCCGGTAAGGTTTCTAGCATTGGCCACCCGGCAGGCCGTCCCTAAGTTTTCCGAAGGTATATTATTGCGACCAACACAATTAATTTTAAACTTTTTACCGCTCCAAGAAACACCATGGTCTTCGCGGAAAGACCGTTAGTCCAGAAATACCTATACCTACTACACGAAGAAATATTCTATTGACCACGTGAGTCGTTTTTCTAAATCAAGATCGATTCCTTTGAAAGAGTTTCGTCACTCAGTCAGTTTGAAAGGACTTGTTTAAAACGAAACACCCAAATTCTGTGTAATTTTTGGAAAACAATAATTAACCTCAAAGTTTTTACCAGACAAAGGAATTGCTCGGCCTTCAATGTCCATTGAAAGTTCGCTGTGGAATATTTTTTGCTATTGAAACAATTTCTATTAGAGGCCACGTGAGTTAATAACAGAGTTTGTAGTGGTTTTGAAAGGAGTCACGTTGCGTAGGTGGCCAGTTTAAAGGAGTTTGGTAAACTGAAGTCTGACGGCGCCCCACGTGCTGGCGACCGGTGAGCAAACTGGGCACGTGATTATACAGGCGCGTAGTTTCTCTTGTGTAGGATTTTAACAATGCCAAGGGTCAAGCATCTGCTCTACTAGTAGGTTTTATAAAAATCACAGTACGAAACTGCTAAGGCAGCTTATAAAATATTAGCGGACGCCCAGGGCTTCCCCCGCGTGGACTACTACTTTTTTATCCCACGGGAAACATGCATTTTTCGGGATAAAAAGTAGCCTTTGTCACTCTCCAGCCCTCCAACTATCTCCACACAAAAAATGACGTCAATCCGTCTCTCTGTTTTGACGTGAAAGCAGGACAAACAAACAAACACACATTCACATTTTTAATATGGGTATGGATATGATTCTGTACACGACACCTGTGTAATGTTTAATATTCGTATAGATATTCTCAATTTAATATATTTGATCGACGGTTTCCACAGTAATTGCATAACAAATAATTCATTGTCCACAAAATGAATGCGTAAACAAAAAATGTTTATCGTTTCCATCAATGGGAGATTGACACCCGCATGAGTTCATAAAATATTTTCGATAAATAACTGTCATTGTTGTATTTATTGGTCATAAAGTGTCACGATACGCATTCGATAGGTGCTCATTTTAAATGTATATACCTATCTGTATTATTTAGCAGAGGGTGTGGTAGGTATTGCTTCGTTTATTGCCTTAAATAATAAAACATGCGATATCATGACGACATGGCGACGTCTTCACGACGAAACGGACATAATCTCGTAACGATGTCATAACAAACAGATTTGTAAGCACGAACTTTATGGTCTGTGTCCGACGAGCTAAAATTTAATTTTCTGAAATAATCTGTCAGGGAGCTATTAAAGTAATTCGTCCGTGCGATGTTCGCAGAAGTTATGTTTTATTAGTACGAACGACGTTACAAGATGTACGATTTCCCCTCATCGTAAAATATATACCAATAAAACCATTAGACCAGCCTCATACATAGAGTCGGAATTCAGAATCTGAATTTAGAAGAAATTCTAGAATTCTTTTAGATAGCATATGTCAAAAACAAGGAGTCGCCAAATTACATGACTCACTCGAACAGGAAAATTAGCATAAAAATAATAAAACGTCAGTGGAATATGGTCCCCTGTGGCGGGAGGCGAGCCGACCGCCTGTCAGGGCGATTGTCAGCGAAGACGACAATGACACGTACTACATACACCCCTCGTTAATAACCACGAAGCGATAAACATCTATGTGAATTGACTTAAATATAGTGTATACACTCGTGTTATTTGAACATAATAAACAACCAATCAACCCGCATGCTCCTCAATAGAGCTTTGATTAGTCTAATTCTAGTCTTGATTTCCTTTAGTTCCAATTGTAGAGAACATCTGTTTTTTCGAATGTAAGTAGATGAAGATAATTTGAGGAGTGGAGTTGAGACTATATTGTTTTGTTTGTTCTTATAGATCAATAGATAACTAAAATATTTATAATACTAAATTATTTATATTTTAGTTTAATAAAAATATGCAATCGCAAAATAAATACCTACTTACACCGAAAACAATAAAGATGTCTGAACTTGAATGAACTTTTAACCTAGCAAAGAAAAGTATCTCTTTCAAAGTAATCAGGCAGTTCGTGACGCAAGCAGTGACATTAATCGCTATCCGCGATTGCCATAATTGTTCTCCCCGCTTGTTGCAAGCAGTAATGCACTCCTTTGAATTTCCTCCCCCTACTCCCGCGACGCTCCGTCTCCGACTCTCACGCTGTACATTGTAGATAAGCGACGTGGCAATAGGCATTGATGCTCACTGGGGATTTCAATAGCAGACTACTACCTTCTCAATTCTTTGATGTATAAAGGGATTTAAAGCGACTCTTCGCCGTGAAGACATTCCAATTTAGATAAAGTGATACGCGCTTATTTCGCTAACCGAGACTTTCTTAACGACTGACCCAGTAAAGCGTTTTATCGCTCCACGGACAGTCAATATTGGAGCGACGAGTTTATTGAGCAATAATTAGTGGCCAATAACGGGCAGATGGCTAGCGCAATGATACGACGTCGGATCCTAATTGACCTTTATCGGTGCGCTCCTTCAATAATAGCTCCTTTGAATGTCGGCTGTCGGCCGCGCGGCTCTCACGCGCTCCATTGTCGAGGCATTGACACTCCTCGGGGATTCGAAAGGATTTCTAGACGAAGCTACGCTCGCGCCGTCACCTCTTCTCTATGCATGCAGTTCGAAGATCGCTTCCACTCTATTGTTAAAGACGTTTACATGTTTAGGGAAGGCTATAACGATAGTTTGACGTTACGTGATGCCATATCGTAAATCATTTGGGGATATGCTGAAATTTGAAATGCTTGGTATTTATGAGTATCTAAAATCTAAATTGATGGATAGTTCGTGATTAAACAGCGCGCGTAGGAAAATTAAGAGAATCAGGCCGGTCGGCGGGCGCCGGCGATGCGCCCAGGGCTGAATTAAGTCGAGAGTAACGTTGTTATGACGGTAATAGCATATTACTGCTTGCTACGTGCGGCTATTTTCCGCGCCACTTCAGATACCAAATTGAAACAATTTTTCAGTAGTACGATTGCATCTAAAATCGCTTTAGGACTTATCGAATTTCGTTTTGTATGATAGTGCAATTTGTTGGATGAAATGCTTTTATTTTATTGGAAGCCAATCGGATATGAAACCTTTTATTGGAAGGATTTATTCGATTGGAAGCCAATCGAATACGAAAATATACATAGAGCATTCATTGATACGAAAAGCCGATAAATGACTCTAAAGTAGGATCGATTCGCCGGCATTGTTTGAGTCCCGTTCTTTAAAAGGCTTGGAAATGACTGTTTAATAGTGAAGTGCCTATTCAAGCTTAATGACCGTATCGATTGCAATAGGACGCCACGCCATAATCGCGCTAGGGCTTTAGCCTTTAATGCCTAGTTAGAGACACGTGGTGGTACAACTTTTATATGAGTTGCCTGAACTAAAAGAGGGTAAAATTGGAATCCCGGACGAGACTGCAATACCGCAACTTGGCCGTATTTAGTGCAGTTACAACCTTAATTTTAACTATTAAACTGTGCTTATACTTTTTGATCGGGACGTAGAAGACACTAAAACGTTTATTAATAAGGGGTTGGTATTTTCACTGGAATAGCGCACAGCCATAATTATTTCTTTATTTTAGTACCTACTAATAATTATGATTTATATCTTAATGTTGTAAAACTTTTTCCACTTGTGATAAATTTATTTAATTATCTATTTATTTATACTTTATTGCACGAATAAAACTAATAAAAAGATCTTATAGACTAGTAATGGCAAAGGCGAGCTTAACCATAAAAAGAGTTCTCTTCCAGAAAGCCTTAATGGGAGAAAGAGACGGAGTTTTAATAGTGGGTAAGTGGTGCGTGTGCATAAATATTATAAAGAATAGACCTACTAACATAACAAATAAACTACTATATCTATACTATATATAGGTACTAATCTATACGTACCTACTAATATAATAAAGCGGAAGAGCTTTGTTGGTTTGAACGCGCAAATCTCGGGAACTACCAGTCCGATTTGAAAAAAAAAAATTGCATTTGATAGCTAAACTCTTGAGCAAGGTTACTATAGGCTACTTTTCATTATCATTATAACCATAAGTAAACAATCACTTAGGGGGCAACGCCGCGAGGACGCTACTAGTACCTACTTTATATAGGTACATATGCCTACACATCAATAAATAAATACTGTAAATTCATAGTAACAACTTATAAGTATACTTACCTACTTATATACAAAATACTTTTGTTTAGTTATTATTCAACCACAAATGACAAAACCTGTAATGTTTTAACGGTAGAATCGGTATAGGTTGCCAAGAGGGCCGATAATTTGCTAAGTATTTGGCAGCCGCCCGTGTGAAACGTGCTTGATAGATACAATAACGACCAATAAACAAGATGATGACAAGTTTACATAAGGCTTATCAACTGCTTAGGTATTACTTGTCAATTGTGGCGATCGGGCCTAACCTAGGTATGGTAAAATGTCTTTTTAACGACTGACATTTTCTATGTCCACTTCCACATAATGCGGTTTTGACTGAATAAACGTGCGTGGTTGCATGTCTATGATTCTATTACTTTACTCGTACCTACCAAAGTTAGTAGATGCTGTGAGAAAGTCAGCCAATAGCGCAGGCTTATCATTTTCGTCTGTAGACACATTTCGTGTACGAAACTCCAAAAGCTTTATCAGTATCGATCAATGTATACTATACATTGATCGATACATTGTATAGCTTAGTGTCGGCAGCAGCGCCTTAGTTCCGGCAGATAACCGCCAAGTGGCGCTGCAAACGCTTATGAATATTCCTGCCAGCTTCAAGAAAGATTAGGGGCATGTCTGCAAATATATTCGAACTTAACGCTTTTCCGAATTCAAAAACTATGTGCAGTGTAATCTCCAATATGAGCGGGAAATCTCCAACTCGTTAGATATTTCGGGCTCTTTTCATTTTCTGCTTTTTGAGTTCAAAAAAACCTACATCTTTTGCTTCGGCCATATGTTCGCACAAACTTATTTCCTTGGTAAAACATTGCTGCAGTCAAAGTCACAGCTTCCTTTAAATATTTCGAAGGAGAGGCAACTTATAGAAAATTTTGTTTGATGTTTCCACCTTCGCGTCCGATGCACTTAGGTCCCAGTTACTTGAGAAATCCCAAGTTATTTTTACCACCCTTATCTACCTCGGCACTAAAAGCGTTTGTCTTGAATTCTTAAAGTGCCAATTGTGGTTTTACAGCTAGTGTAAATACGGTTAGTGACGATAGTGGAGAGCTTAGCTTTTATGGACTCCATTTACGTATGGATAAGGTATTGCACCTAAGTGTATTGAGAAATAATTTATTTTTCTACATCAAATGGTCCTAGAACCCGCGAGTGTTTATTTTCTCTATTGCAATAAAAACTAGGTGGGTAGTAGGTAAGTGGAGGTGGGTACTTATAAGTACAACCGCTGTATTCTCTTGCCTTATTAAGTTGACCTTTAGATGAGTTCTAATTTTAGTTCTGCTCACAATAGTCAAGTTGTATTAAATAGGGTTGCGTCCGATGACTGCGATGTTTCAGTAAACAAAGGTGACGTATTTATCAAGTATTCACAGCAGGGCTTCGCGGGGGTTGAATGCGGAAATGACAAACCGATTAGTCGCAGGTACGCGTCCTGAGAGATATATCCGGCGGAAGCCAGCGGGATTACTTCCCGCCTCGCGATGCACCGCAGCCGTGGCCGACCGAACTGTGCAATTCGATTTAAAAACGAACCACCAGCGAAAAGTCCAACCAACTCGGTCCGCGGTCCGCTTCATTAGAATCGAAATTCCCACGGTTCATTAGGATTCCCCAGAATTCTCGGCGTTCATTAGAAATACTCCGGCGGCAGTGGACTCGGGACGTAAATAAGTGATTAACGCAGTTGGGATTGTTTTCAGACGCTCCGGCGCGGCGCTGCAACTAGTTGGAGTGAACTCTTGATACATTTAAAATGAGCTGTCGTCCTCCGTCCGCCCGCGTCCTCCCCCGCCCGTCCGACGCCGCGCCGCCTGAACTAATGTTTAATCGTGCCGCTATTTTTTAATGAAATTACCTAACCTTTTACAAATTAGATAGACAAGTTTTTCTTCCAAAAATACCCATTTATTAATTTTATACAGCTTGGATACCTAGAGCTTTATGTTATTATGTTAGACTAGTTACAATTTTATTTTTAATTTTTTTTTTAATATTTTTTGGATTATGTATAACAAAACAGGCATATCGAATTGACCATTTCTAGAATTCATCGAAATGTCACCCAATCATTTCATTTTTCATTCATTTTTCATGAGTAGGTACCTACTGTCATATTCTAAAAAACATTTAAATCGAAAGCTACGACCCCGTTGTCGGTGGATAGGTATTTTAAGCTGAATTTTATTACATCGCCGTGAAAGAAGGTAAAACATAATCCAAGGTATTAATGTGGATTTCCGAGCGACGCGACGCGACACGCGTTAGTCGGAACTTGATAGATACCTGCCTAGGTATAATGGCTGTTGGATACTATGTAACTTTTCACCGTAAAACATTTGTTATGAGTTCATTTTATAGTAGTTAAGTCTAATCTACTATATCTACTCAATTTTTAAAAGAATTTGGTAAATATTAGTAGTGTGTTTTGTAAACTTGGTAAAAATTAGTAGTAGTATGTTATTGTATGAATAATGTAAGTACCGTATTTTTTTTAATTTGCTAAGAATATTTTTATCAAGACGATAACTATAGAGAAAAATATGCAGTCGGGAAAATGTTATAAAGAACTAGGCTCTTTTAGGTTCGTTTAGCAGGCGAGCGAAGGAGCCCGCCTCCGCGCAAAGTTCATTTTCCAATAATTAAGTTACTGAATCAATTTCACTCGTATGGACCGTAGACAGGAAACAGCATTTCCCTCTAAAATTGTGTTGGGAGCCCTAGTTGTGCGGGTGGGCCCCCTCTTGTTTTCAAATGCAAATAGAGCTTGCTAAAGCTATATGTATTTTAACCCTGCTTCCAATTTGTCACATATTTATTAAGAACAAAATCTTTATTTTATGTGAATAGAGATCTTTGACATCCACAAAATATTTAATACAAACCTTCAATACTTAATAGTTTTGCGAGTCAAGGTGGGATGGTTACCTACCCAAAACCGAATCTCATTATACTAAATCAATGTTTTTATTATATTTACCAATAATTTTATCATAAAATCGTTAGTTATTGGTGCTTGCTTAGAAGTTAGCGGTTGGTTTAGGCTTTAAATGGACCCGCACGTCCGTACAAACATCGTGAGAATTTGCAACTCAAACAAGTTTAAGCAAATTTATAACTTCCGGATTGTAGGCAGACTGTTGCCTCCTCTATGTACCTACTTTGTCGAACACATCAGACCATATGTTCAAACCAATAAATTAATCCAAAGAGAGCAATACCTCCGCGGTAATATTATGTCCATTTTAATGACTATTTATGATTCAAGTGAACACGCGGGCGAAGTAAAATTCAATATCCTTATATACAGCTTTTTATGTTAAGAGAACATACTTATTTGAATACGAAAACAGTTCAAACAGCCATTCCAAAGAGCGGAAGGTAGGTGAATAGTTTCCTGTTCAGGACTGTGATGTCAGATTCTCAGGATGTAGGATATGAAAGTAGAGAAGATCTGAACATCCTTGTAACGTTAATTCTTTCCTTAAGCATCCACTTGTAGTATATGCTTGTACCTACAATCAATTTTGAAAATGAATGTTTTTTATTGTAAATGGTCTTACAAAGACACCATCCAATATTAAAGCTTCAATGAACTGAGTACAAAAGCTCTGTATATACTAAAGCTATATTTTCGTTGCAACTGAACAATCCATTTATTCAGCGTATCCTTCAGGCGTTACGTAAAAGTGTATTATCTCAAATAGAGCGTGCAGTGAGTGCAAGGACCCAGAGGGCGCCGCCCGAGGTGCTTGCCCGGACTAGCACCCTTTGTCTCCGCTACCCTGACTACCCCGAGTTACTTGGATTTTGAACCGTGCCAGTAAGGCATGACACAATATTTGAGTACAGTTTCATGGATGGAAATTAGTGCTTTTGATAAAAAAATAATTTATAAATTCCGTGAATGTACCAACTTGAGTTGAGGTGAACGATTGTTATTTGTTATTGATTGATTCTAGTTTTTATATTATTTTTCTTACAAAGAAAAGGATATGTACCTACCTACCTGCCTTTACCCGGCTTAAAAAAAATAACTTTTTCTAGTTCCAGTATTTCGAAACTATCAAAACGAGTAACACAATTTTATTTCAGATTTCCACTGACTATAAACCATGTTGCATAATACCTTAATATGATTTGAGTGCAGTCGTCGACCGCGAGGTGAGTGAACAGAGTTCAGTTGCAGTTCGAAGGTCGGAGTCCGCTGCTACACTCTTACACATTATTGCACTTATCTTGTGTTGCTAACAAGAATAATTATCATCGCAAATGGAATGCTGCACAAAAATTTAATTTCTCGATTTTTAGATAACTACTTATGCTATTTTGTTAGAATAATATTTGTTTGTGAAAATTGTCTTGCGCAATTTTAATTTTTAATGTGGGTTAATTTGAATTGGCTGTTATGTTACAAGCATATGTACAAGTTTTATATACCTAATCCACACAGTGGATTATAAAACACCACCCATTTCCATAAGCTAATATGTTAGGATTCAACATTTTCAGTTAACATTTTGTAATCCAGTAGAGTTAACAACTAGAAGCTTTGTACTCGGTTTTACTGAGGCGATCGTATCGTTTGTACACGAAGTATTAGGGTGCTGCCACATTATCACGTCTCTACCCCGTCGCATAGCATGACCGTAGCAACACCGTCCCGGCAAAAATGATATTCTTTGTATTGAAATGTATGCGACGCCCCACACCACACCGTTCCTACACCGTCGCGTGCCCTGCCCGTGCCATGGCCGTCTTGTCAATCTCCGGCCGCCATGATTATTTTGCTGACAATCAATGACAAGCCCCGCCCATCTGTCAATCCATGTAACCATCATATTAGTAGCGTAGCCAGGTCAGCCCCTAGGGGCAGCTTTTCAGCCTTTTTCTATAAATAAATAATGCTGGATATTTCACAGCATCATCTAGCTCCAAGGTAAATAGACCTTGTATGGAAACTATATGACTGATAAACTACTTGTAGGTACCTATCCTTTTTTTGTAAATACATAATATTACATAGAAAAACACCCAGACCCGATACATATATTTGCAGATCATACAAACACTTGCGTCGCAGTGGGAATCGAACCCGTAACTTTCTGTGTTTTAGCTGGACCTTCGCACACTGCGCCACCGAGTTGGTTCGTATTGTTGGTACTGGATGTTGATTTATGTACACGGGATTTTATCGCGTAATTTACCTTATTTATCACGACGCGACGATTTGGCTGTTACAATAGCCGTGGTTGCGGGCAGTCTGCCCGTGATTATGTCAAAATGACAGATCATGTCAAAATGAGAGATTATGTCAAAATGACAGATTACGTCAAAAAGACAGATTAGGTGTATATTAAAATGACAGATGGGCCATATCTCGTAAACCACTTATCCCAGACTCTCCGTTCTCTTCAAGTGAAAGCTATTGAAGAGATCTACATTTAAAGTGACAGCTGTCAAACATTAAACGGCCACATCTCGGAAACTACTCGTCCTAGACTCCTCATTCTCAGTTCAAATGAAAGCTATGACCAAGATCTACATTCAAAGTGACAGCTGTCAAACTTTAAAAGGCCATATCTCGGAAACTACTCGTCCTAGACTCTCCGTTCTTAGTTCAAATGAAAGCTATGACCAAGATCTTCATTTGAAGTGACAGCTGTCAAACTTCAAAGCACCATATCTCGGAAACTATTCGTCCTAGACTCCCCGTTCTCAGTTCAAACGAAAGCTATTGAAGAGATCTTCATTTAAAGTGACAGCTGTCAAACTTCAATCAGCCATATCTCGAAACCTACTCATCCTAGACTCTTCCTTTTTAGCTCAAATGAAAGCTATGACCAAGATCTACATTTTCAATAACAGCTGTCAAAATGACATCTGTCATCTGAAATGTAGATCTTGGTCATAGCTTTCATTTGAACTGAGAATGAGGAGTCTAGGATGAGTAGTTTCCAAGATATGGCAGTTTGAAGTTTGACAGCTGTCACTTCAAATGTAGATCTTGGTCATAGCTTTCATTTGAACTGAGAATGAGGAGTCTAGGACGAGTAGTTTCCAAGATATGGCCGTTTGAAGTTTGACAGCTGTCACTTCAAATGAAGATCTTGGTCATAGCTTTCATTTGAACTTTGAACGGGGAGTCTAGGACGAGTAGTTTCCAAGATATGGCCGTTTGAAGTTTGACAGCTGTCACTTCAAATGAAGATCTTGGTCATAGCTTTCATTTGAACTGGGAACGGGGAGTCTAGGACGAGTAGTTTCCGAGATATGGCGGTTTGAAGTTTGACAGCTGTCACTTCAAATGAAGATCTTGGTCATAGCTTTCATTTGAACTGAGAACGGGGAGTCTGGGACGAGTAGTTCCCGAGATATGGCCATTTGAAGTTTGACAGCTGTCACTTCAAAGATTCAAGGTTCAAGATTTCAGATTCAAGGTTCAAAATTCAAGAATCAAGGATCGAAATCCAGGATCGAAATCCAGGATCGAAATCCAGGATCGAAATCCAGGATCGAAATCCAGGATCGAAATCCAAGATCAAAACCAAGGATCGAAATCAAGGATCGAAATCAAAATCGAAATCAAAATCAAGGATCAAAATCAAGGATCGAATTCAAGGATCGAAACCATGGATCGAAATCAAGCGCTGATTTTGTTGAGCGCGATAAGGTAAAAATATCCTGAAATTTAAATGACATGGGCACACTACTAATCCAACAACGAGTGTGAAAGAGACAAAGCTACCAAGAAAGCATCTCAACAAGACCAACAATCCTTATAACCAAGATTAAATGATAATAGATCGTTGTGTAGTCGTGATAAGGTTCAAAATCTTTTGTACATTAAATGTCAGTCAGCATTCTACTTTATACATTATATTGGTACATTTGGTGACAGCTGTCACTTTAAATGTAGATCTTGATCATAGCATAAGTATTTATTTATAAGAATAACGATTTTATTTTTTGTTGATGATGAAGATGTTATCTTGTTTTGAAGTTTATCAAAATACGGCTTCGCGGCTGTGCCCCTATTTGATAGTTTTATTTTGGGGTATTGTACCTTGACTGTCCATTAGTAGGAGCACGAGGATATACTTATAAAAGGGCCTCCAGACTCTCGTAGAGAACCCCCGAGAACACCGGAGAAGCGTGAGTGTGAAGAGCTTCTCGCCTTCTCGTTCTCTGGCTCGCCTGTTCTCCGATCGGTGTCGGTATTTTTGGCCGAGCCAAAGGATTTCTCGGGCGAGAAAAGAGAAGGGTCCTACACTCACGTTTTGTCTCATTGCAGATTAATGAGCGGCGGTGGGCAGACATCCATAGTATTTGTTTTTTTCGAGAATTTTCTTTCGTAAAAATGTGGAATACTAAATAGAGTTGAAAATCGATTTTTTTCAATCTTAGCCTATTTTATGGGATGCTAAATATCGAAACTACTAAGATAAAAGTTTATTACATTAAGTATTTTTTTTTTTAATATTATTTTTAGTTACAACATTCACAAAGTTACAGTATGCAATGGCACACAGAGCCAAACCGGGTGCAGTTTCAAAATCGACGTCCATACCGGATAAGCAACAGATCACGACTGAGAACAATTGAGAGTGTGGATAGCTTGTTTGTTCTTCGCGAAGTCTCGGGCGAGACTTCTCGCCGAGCCTTCTCTCGAGAGTCTGGAGGCCCTATAAGGATATATTGGTCCTCGTGCAGGAGCAGTAGGAGAATCGAGTAGGAGCAAGAGGAAACGCTCCAATATTGGTTAGATAATAATTCAGTTATTTTTCTCACTTCACAAAGTCTTTCAAGTACCCCCATTTATACACATATACATGTACACATTCTAAACCTATCAAATATCACCCCTAAATATCAAGTAGGTATATAATTTATAATTTTTACCTACGAAAATTCTCCCAAAGGATTTCCTTCTGAATCGGTAAATACCCCAAATTTGAATTGAAAACCCCCCATCTAGCATCACTGAATGCGTTCCGCACGTTATGTGACATTTATCAAACGTCAAAATCCCATACTGCCCTCCGAAATCAAAGTGTAGTAACAGCAAAAACACGATTTCGAGAAAAAAGATAAGCTTACAAATTAAAAAAATATCCAGTTATTCATAAAACCTTGAATGTAGAGTGAAAGTACACTTAATCTATACCAACCAACCAGTAATAAAGCGGAAAAGTTTATTTGTTAATTTGTTTGAACACGCTAATCTCAGGAGCTTTGAGGAAGGATATAAGCTACTTTTCATCATCATCATCATGATCGCAATAATTATTATGCCATCACTATGGATTATAATTGGGTTTTTAAAAAGGTTTCTTAAAAGTCTGTTTTTTTAAACCTTGTAGATAAAACTCCCATTTAAAGTTACACAAAATATGATGAAATATTGCACTTTGCTAGTAAACCCGACAAAATGTGTGTAATATGTATTTTAGTGTGGTTTAGCTTGTAAACGCTCTATATTTACGATAGTATTTTACAAAAAAATTTAGTGATAAGTTTTAAAATGGGCATTCAGAATAATTGTGTGTTTAGCATAAAACCAACAAAATGTCTATTACTGTGGTATAGGCTCGGGATTACGCTTCGCAAAACGGTTATGCGACGGTCCTAGTATGATACGGTCTTAGTGTGTAAGGTGCTATTTTCGTGACGGGCTCGGTCATGGCTCGGCCCGCTTATGATACTGCGCAGTGAGCGATGACCTTTATCCACAGAAAGAATACGATTTTGAATTTGAAGAGTCATATAAAGTTATTCGTTGAACTTTTAACTTACAGTTTGTGACCGGAACGGGAGTTGTCAATAGGTATCAATATGACGTTTGGTGCTGAGTAAAGTTTTTATTCGTGATTTGGCAGACCGTATCTTGAAACGATTATTTTATGTTCTGAAAGCTAAACAACAAAATGCGAGTACCATTGTTATTAAACTAACTCACTATCCCAATACTCTACCGGAAGTTAACGCCGCGTGAATATAATAAAATATTTATAGGTGCTTGCATACATTCTGGGCGGTGATACAGCTTTATGCAGCTGTAGTACTTCTTACATCCAGCAATAAAAGGATTCGACTTTTCATAACATTTTTCACAAGCAACATTTTGCAGACTCCGCGAACAGTTCCGCGGAGCTTGCTTGGCATTAAATCATTTCAGTTGCATTTTCTATTGGTGTTAGCAGCGAGAAACAAGTTGAAACACATTTAGCGGTCAACTTGGGAGGTGAAATGGGTTCATGCGCGCGATATGCATCAATACGATGACAATTTCATTCAGAGCGAATAATAACTCTGAACAATGGAATATTCAATGAATTTGTTTTCGCCATTTCGTTTCTATTACTCGGTCAAATCTACAAACCCTTAACAAACGTGTTGTTTTATCGAGCGGCTTCATTGTCGCTTAATTACCCACCTTTTTCTCCGCGGAACCAGCGGCTCAGATGCCCGCCTCGAAAGTTATTTAAATTAAGTCCCACATCAAAGCGAACCTCATTTGCGTTTACAAAAGTGCAGATCATATTTTTCCTCCTGTGTGTTCGAATTGAAAGCGGTGTATTATATTCTTTTTGTCTGAAGCGCTGCGGCCCAGCAGTCGCGCGCCGCACAAAGCTCGCCCGGTTTTGTATTCCATTCCTCACTCACCTGGAAAGGAAAGAAAAGAAAATGTTAATTAAGAGCCACTGAGCAAAATTGATATCGTCGGGAATGAAGCTTTTGCTGTTATTGTAAACGGATGGCAACAGTTTGCATAGCAAGGGAGATGTTCTTTTGTTTATGATTTTTTTCATCTGGGAATCTCGTTATGAATCAACTGTTGTTATTGTGGATTAGGGTCATGCTGACTAGAGTTACAAGGTGAAACTAGCATTACTAATAATAATTATAAGTGTTCAATGGGTGGGACGGCGAGGCTTATGGTGAGACTGGGAGTGCGCGGCATGCCAAACGAGGCCGAAGCGTACATCTCATTAACACGTAGCGGTGACGATATTTAGGGAGCGAGTGCGCGCGGTGAGCCGCGAACTAGCATTTGGCAGCAAAAGCCCGTGCTGCCGGCTCTGTAACCTAAACAACTCGTAAAAGTGTAAAAGTCGTAACGATAGCAGCAGCGGAGAGGCCGCCTAATATGAGCGGCGGCGGCTGGAGCTGCGCCAGTCATGCTCATTATCAGATGGGACGTTCCGGCGCAACCCTTTCGTTTTACGATTGGCCTCTAATTACAGCAGCGCTCAAGGCGGCGCGCTTTTTCAGTGATACGAGCTCGAAGCGGGCGCGCACTGCCAAATGGACATATTTATCGGTACTATCCAAATCGTTTACGCTGTTCGACGGGAGGCGCGCGGGCGTTCCGGACGACGCCGACGTCGCGTCGGTTTGCATTACGATCGGTCGGCTGTTTTGCGATATGAAAAAAGTCTCGGGAAATGTCGCAGCCGGCCTGCAATAACAGACGGAGTTGGTTTACGAGACACTGCTGATAAAACGCGGCTCGCAGTGTGCGGGTCGCCTTAACGACGTGTTGCCAATTTATGTTATGCGATAAGCTGAGTTTGTTTTACCCGAGGCCGAGACGGATTACTAGTGCTGAATCATATGATCCTGAGGCATTCCGGGTCATAATAAAACGAGGAAAGTGCTATGATACGGAACAAAGGGGAACAGTTGAAGGTTACGCTCATGCACAGAGTGTAATCTTGCTTGTTTGTGGCTGAAATAAACAGGTATTCGTCATGATTACAGATGAGATCAATCTCGGCACGTTGTGTGGGTAGCAACTTATTAGATACAGTTACATATTCAAGATGGTGGTTTGCGCAATCGGCGCGAGCGGCGGCAAGCGATGGAATACCGGCGGGATTACATGAAATCGCTCGCTGAGAGTATATTAGTATGCTGCTGGCGATCGCCACTGGAATGAACCGACGTGACGCCGGCCCGGCATCTTCGACGTTGCTATTGCTACGTCAAAATGCAATAACATGAATACGGTAAACCAGAAGCCGTTGCGTAACAGCAAGGGCTATGAAGTGATTCAGAACTATGTTATTGCGATAGAGTACCTACGTCATTCATATTTGTGGCTAAGTACACAATTATGTAGGTACTTTCTATTCTGTACAATAATCCATGGATGTAAAGAGGTTATTTTCCGCATTCACGTACGTTTCACGTATGTTTACGTATGTTTAATCGTTTATTAAACTACCTACATATTATTTCTCTGTATTCAACTACCTACCCAGTACGGCTATACGTTAAAACTTTTAGCATGCATCTAGCCGACAAGTCTTATCGAACTTTATCATGCGACGTTAAGCTATAAAACATCAGAGCATGAACGAAGTTCCGTTCCAGACCATAATGATTGAGTATTATTACCGGGATATATCGTAAACCTATTCGGGAGGAAATCGGGTGATGAAAGTCCTTTCGTTGACTCAAAACAGTGCGTGACGAGCGTACGCTATCAGATCATGTTCAGCTTGACGCCAATACGAGTATTTTAGGGAGAGCAACGTTGTAGAGTGTTATTTATTTTCGAGTGTAACTACATAGGAAATCATTCTATTTAATTACAGGGTTTTATTTGAAACTGGGGGTTGAGTATACTTCCTACACTTAGATACCTAGTAGTAGGAATCTAGGTGCTTTTCAGTTTAGAGCTGAATGAATATTTAAGTCCAATAATTTAGTATTCTTACACAATTATTCGTGTCCAAATATTTATTCCTTAGTTCCTCGGACCTTTGGACAGTTTAATGTTTAATCTTAAATCCAGTTGCCGAAAGTCTCTAAAGGCCAGTTACAGTTCCAAACTTAATAGACCCTGTTGTTAAACTTTACGAATAGTGGTTTTACTCAGTTTTAACTTCATGTTTTAGTATTATGGAGCACTGAAATGGGAGATAAAGAAACAGTGAAAAAGGTTATGTTTGAACTGTGGAAAAGTTGCCTAACTAGCCTGAAACGTTTGAACAATCACATGACACATCAGTTATGATGAAGCAACAATTATTCGAGTTGTGGTCGCGGAGCCTCGGCCGTTCCGCCCTCGCAGGGCTGCGCCGAGGGACCGTCAACTCAATCTTGCCCCATTACGCGCGACAAATTGGAAAAATATTCGATTACACCTAGCTAAATATTGAATTATATCATAGCAAATTACAATTTTGCATCGGGGACGTACCTAACACTAACACCAGGCGAATCTTCTAACGTGATAATAAAGTATTGTTCTTTATTATATTGAGATAGCGTGAGATTGTCATTTCTAAACAAAGTCATGGTCATCATTGTTGAAAAATAATTCAAAAATTCAATTGAAATCAAAACCACCGTAATTTTGGGTTCAGTATGAAAGTTATTAATAATTCTATGGTATGACTGTTGGAATTTAATTGACCATCAGCAATGAGTCGAAACAAATTAATAAACCATTTTCTCATTAATGAACGCAGTCATTATTCATTTGCAAATAGTTCTGCGTATACATACTATTACTATATTATCTAAGTACCTACTTATACAAACAATTACAATATGCACTAACATTTTGAGCTCAATATAGTCTGCGGGTAACAATATTATGTACATTCCTAGACTTTCACTGTCATAGATATAAACATAGGTTCTGATTGTTTTGGTCGTGGTTGTTTGGCTGTAGAGAACACATACGATCAATTTGTTTGCCGATGAAAAATAATATGCGAGTTATCGGCGGTGCGACAAGTGGGCACGGGAATTACTCGCCGGTCGGAGTAATTGCCAATTAATCACCAGCCGTTTTCTATTTCAACAGCGAAGGTTCCATTCATAACGAGATTGAGACTGCACGTCTACATGTGCCATAGTCCAGCGAGTTGTCACTGTATCACTTGCACGAACCAGTGCCTTGCAAAACTTTGCAAAATAAAAGATAATTCGAAACCTAAGTTGTGTAGCCTAATATTGTTCAGTGGTTTAGGTAAAAATATGTTTGTGACGCACCCTGTAATACACATTATCAGCTTTTTTGAGAACAACATCTATCTACTTATCACTACATTGTGGAAATATCATTATCACCCTGCAAACAAAGCTAATTATGTTTCAACTTCAAATTATTTTATTGAAAGCTGTGTTTACTGTTACAGAAGCGTGTTTCCATGAATATCCGCCGCCTTTGAAGATCCTTTGTAAATATGTATGTATACCACCTAATACGATTTAGGGTCGGGATGCTCGTGATTAGATTTTTACTGATGAAAAGTAATAACCTTCTACATGGACATGGGTATCAACATTATCAAAGCTGGAATAAATTCGATTGATCACGTAGACGCTGATTTCGGAATTATTTAGAGACGGCTCGAGGGCTTTAAATATCGAATAAAATATGAATGTAAACTTTTAAGCCGAGGCGATAAGATGGCAATTGTTAGGCGATCCCGGAGTCGCCCTCCCTTCTGCGCCCACTTTGTACAGATTGGTATCTTTATAACATAATTACGTAAATTTCAGAGTCCTCGCGTACAGTCGCTAAAATAATAAAACAACTCAGATTACCAATGACTTAAATTTTTCCTCATTTTCTTTAATTATGAATTTCTCAAATACGATGTATCAAGCTTAGACTATTGTTTCATTATTTCCATCGACAACATCTCAATAACTATAATGATTTTCTTACCTACGAGTTCGGCGTAAACAGAATTTCTTTTAAAAATGACGAACGGTTTCAACACCTTTCCCCCCTAAAGGGGCTGAAATTCCAAAATTACTTTCTTCCTTCTCAGCTAAGTATATTATAGTATTAGAAACTTTAGTGAAACATTTCATTCTCTTCTTCCATTTAGGATGTTTTGTCAGTTACTTTTAAAATGTAGGTATTAAGTAGAATGGTCATCTCTGCCGAATGTCGAACATTTTTTAATATTCCGATCCATCACGCTCTGTTATTGTAGCACGTTGTGAATATGCCGTTTATTGATTTGGGTAGTAGGAACTACGTAGTTCATTGCTCCACTAACATCGTTTACTGTCAATAGTTAATAACTAACGCACTAGCACATTTTAAACTTTCGCGAATTTGTTTAAATTAAACGAACTGTATAATACAACTCTATACGAATAACACTGTGCATAGCTTTTAATAATCTAAGCCTCAGCCTCTTCCAGTGACCAATTAAGAATAACCTCAATTAATGATGCACCTATCTGAATATCCCATCTCATAATAAAAACAAAATAGAAACATATTAATAAAATTGTTACCGTAGAATAAAAATCCACATTTTTTGATGACAGCATAAATTATGTTTTCGTAAAAACCTTATCACGTCTTCCATATTTTTATAGCTTTTAGGCGTTGTAACACTTGCGTTTATCAAATTTAAAGCACTTTTTGCAAAAGCTTTTTGTATTTAAGTAGATTCGGCAATTTATTTTGTTGGGAACCTGCTAAATAGCTTTGTTACCTTAAAATGTAATGGGTCATTTGTTAACAATATAGAGCAAAAATAGGAGCCGTGTTGGCCTAGTGAAATATTTTCTTGACATTAGACCAGTTGCGAGTTCATTTCGAACCGTGCATCAATGCATTTTTTGAAACGAATCTTAATTTCATTTATTTATTTAAAAACGACACCCAACACAGGAAAACACTTTTCATTAACAAACAAATCGGTAGTAACGTAAGAGCCATCGGAATTATAGGGTATTGTTATTATTATTCGTATTTTTACACTAGTTCTTAATTGTGAAGGAAACCCGTGTTTCACAAGTATTGACCATGTCTTCCTGTGATTAAAGTCGAATAAGCTTTTAGTGGCTGAGACTCGCGAGGGATCGGAGAGAATGGCGTAATAAAGAGGAAGCCTATACCCAGCAGTGGGTGGAAATGGGCTGAGATGATGATGATGATGAAGCTTTTAGGCAATGATTTAGTTAGGTGCTAGGCAAGTCTATTCCGTCTCAACAATGTCTCAGGTGTAGGCATAGTTTACCTCCTGACGCTATGAAAGATCTAGAACAGACACTTAAGATTAACTTGTATTGTTTTAGAGCAACAAGTTTTTAAAAGCAGATGCCTGAAAAGAGGAAATGTGAAGGAGGTTGACAACCAGTTGCATTGGTGAAGTTCTTTATCTAAACAGTGAGTGACAATTCAATCTCAGGTACATCAATCAAGAAAGCTTTCACAATATCGTCAAAGTGAGTGGCACCGGTCGAAGTCGGTGCCTCAAGACTTGTCCAGTTAGGTAAATGGGTCGAACGGGTTATTTCCTTGGAGTGATTTATACTCAGGTTATTTCGGGCTAGATATTTGTATCGGCGGTGATCGCTGAGTGGATTGCGCCGCGACACCTTTCAAATAAATTGTTCTGAGACCGACTCGGAGACGGTAAACAACTCAACCCTATGCAGATGTTCGTAAACACCTTGAAATTTTCTTCGAGGGTTTGTTCCGTCCTAAAATTGCACTCAACTTCGCGCCGTGAGTGACTTGAGGGGCCTTTTTATTTAATCTGCAAAGTAAAATTGTTTTATCTTAAGCAACCTCGGTGGCCTCGGTTTCAAATCCTTATGGAATTTTAGCGTTCTCGCTGAAATACCTCTGCGGGGTTTTAATTTGCGTGAATATAATACAACAGCATCACAAAAGTCGGAAGTTAAAACACGTGCGAAGCATAATATCAAATTATAGCTACGTTGAACACAATATGGATTCAGTAGTTGACGAACTAAGCCGATAGAGTTTGAGTTGTAGTGGTGCGTCGGCAAAGTTTCACAATTAGTGGCAGCAATGATAACCCTCAATCGCGACTAAACAAGTAGGTAGTGGGATAATTACTGGACACCGGAGCGCGGCAACTCCTCCGAACTGGGAGTCACGTGCCGACTCAATGGAGAATATATCTACGCTAAAACTCTTAATTAACTGGTATGTTTCTATGAAAAGCTCGCGCACGGTGTGTATGATTCCCTAAATATTAAAAATAAACCCTCAATTTGTCTATGTTTTGAGGCGATGTACACAAAATAGACGGTAAAGCTCGGTCGCCTTAGCGATATCCTTAGCAACAGAAACAAAGTTTCAATACTTACAATATTTTAACGGGTACCGATAAAAAAACAGGTATAGTTCGAGTCAGTAAAGTCTTGCGTAAGGATTTACTACCGATTTAGAAGTTGACTGTACCACTCTAAACTAGGTCGTATGTCATGTTTTTCATAAGTTTTTCTACACGACAAATATTATCCATAACCATCGCTGAATCGATATCCATCGATTCAATTTTTAGTGTCTGTTAATAAAAGCCATCGTGTTGCACGTTGTCGCTAGAATTGGTGTTGCAATAGAAGCCGTGTTGCTGCCAAATTACCGGCCGTGTGTGTAGAACCACCCTGACAACACAGCTGAAAGAGATATTAGCTAGTTTACTTCATGAAGCTTGCATATGTTTTGAGTCAGAATAACATTTTGGTATTTCGAGGTAAATAGCTTGACCTTCTACTTTCTTTACCAATGAAGACTTACATTTTATGTACTTTACTTAGACGTTACTTGCATGTGTTTTGAGGAATATTGAACAAGTTCAAGTTTTGGTTTACTTTTTACTTTACTGGGCACTCGCACCGAACGCGGTAAAGGCTAATTAGTTTTTTTAGGCTTAATTTTTATATGAACTTTAAAAACGAAAATATCAACTATTTATAATCAAAACCAAAATGGTGGGTCTTTAAAGAGGAAGCACAATGATATTTTACGATTTAAAATATATTTATTAGTTTTTATGCAGTTAACGAGCTGCTTATGATAAGCTGTGCAAACAATTATCCAGTGGCCCTTACCGCTTCTGTCGCGGCATAACCCTTATGTTTTTGTATTAACTTTTATTATTATTGCACGTGCAATTACTACTGTCGAATTAGAAGAGTCTGTTGTCTAAGCCATATTGTGGGTTATCGAAATATTGTTCGACATGGATTTTATTTTGTATGTCCCATTAATTTGTGAACTTGTTTCATTTTATAAAAAAAATTATCATGCCTTTATTTACATGTAAGTACATAGTTAAGTTGATAACGTTGGTAGTAAGAGTGTGATTTAGTGTGACCAACGAAACCAAAAAAAATCTAAATGTTATAGGTAAGTATTAAAAACATGTTTAGCACACCATAGAACATGACGAGCCGGAGTTTAATGCTAAACTTTTTGATTGTTTGATTTCTCATTTTCTTGTCTAGTTTTACAATTTAGGCAATTAAAGAGCCTTTTCACAAGATACCGCTTCATTTTTCAATAAAATTTTAAGTAATTCAGAAGGTTTATTCGTTAATTCTCTAAAGGGGATTCATAATTATTCATGCGTAGACCGCCTACGACGTAGCAGATATCGGCTTAGCGTAGCACTGCTGGCAACCGCTACGAATGCTACAGTTGCCAACGTCTACGGATAAGCCTTGTGCGTCGCGCGTCGTGACGAAGATCAGCCTGTACTTTGTTAGAGGCAAGACATTCTCAAGGATTTGTGGTTGTGGCCGAAATGTTTGTTTATGGTACCTAGAACTAGACAACTGTAGCTAGACGAGAATACTTTTACTAAAAAAAAATAAGAACAATTTATTGTAAAGCTGTGAGTAAAAGATGTTATAAAATAATATTACTACTATCAATATTATAAATGCGAAAGTTTGAATGTTTGGGTGCATGGATGTCTGGATGTAGGTATGTTTGTTTCTCTATAACTCGTCAACCACTGAACCGATTTGGCTGAAATTTGAAATATAGATAGATAATGACCGGGAATAAGACAGGCCAGGCCTATTTTTATCCGAGTACCATGCGAGCGAAGCAGCGTTTGGAAGCTAGTAGTCGTGTGGGGCTGACAAAGCCGCGGGTTTCCTCACGATGTTTTCCTTCATCGTTAGGGCTCGTATTAGTGCATTTAATTTTCATGTATTAGTGCATTTAATAGGATGCAAATTTGCGGCCTTCGGATAAAAAGTCGAAGCACTATCCAGCTCAGTAGTAGGTACCTACACGGCTCACAATTAATTGGATTGTGCGTACGCGTTCTAAAATTATGTGTATTTGTATTGGCATTCACTCTGGAATTTCCTGTTTGATCATTAATCTATGGCGGATTCCATCGCTCCCGCAACGCATGCAATCACACAGGTGTGAACACAATCGACTGCTAAGCCATGGTCATTATTAAATAGTATTACCGCCATATGGTGATCGTAAAATAGCGGCTTTATTTTTATCCTTGCTGGTTAAAAAACAGGCTCACGCAAGTATCCCCAAGTTCTTAGACATTATCTCAGATTTTCAGGTATTCCAAACTAGTATACGCCCGCGGCTCTGCCCGCGTGGTCTACTATTTACCCCATGGGAACCATATATTTTTCCGGGATAAAAAGCAGCCTATGTATTATTCCAGAACCTAAACTATTTATATTCCAAATTTCATCAAAATCGGTTTAGTAGTTATAGGGATACGTGATAGCAAATATTCACAAACACACACGGACTTTCGCCTTTATAAAATTAGTGGGATAGGATACTTCAAAGGTAGGGGTAGTCGTAGGCAAGTCCAAACAAACGCACAATCGACACATGCCAAAATTATATAACTTTACTAACATTAGTGGCATTTTTTATGAAGACCAGGGCTTAAGCATGTGTTTTGTCGTACTTAATCAATCTATACTATCATAAATACATAAAAGGCCAGGTTATTAGACTCATTGAATGTTTGTAGTAACCTATACCTAGTTATAGTAGAAAAATGCGGGTACGCTCGTTTATCGCTCTACCAGGTATCTACCGTGATTAGTCAACAGCTGATCATGATTATTCGATCTGCTAAAAGCTGGCGTAAATTAGAAAGCTTATATTATTTTTCATCAGGTGACTGGGACCACTCGCAATATTCTCTTTGCAACAATACTTTCTTTTTGTGACGCGTGAGCTCACCCTTTCACGATGACATTTCTCTTGACAAGTATATCGACACATCTTATCGATTTATTTATCAATGCCCAAAACATACCATGATAGATACCATACCAGCTTCTGCAATTATTTATGATGGGCAAGGTTCCTGGCAAAATATGAGTTGGTCGAAGAAAGAAGTCGTGGCTCCGCAATATCAGGGAGTGGACAGGAATGACCAGCGCATCCGAACTGTTCCGCCTGGCAAAAGACCGAGAAAGATTCCAGCAGCTGATAGCCGACCTTCACTAGTTGGAGAGGCACTTGAAGAAGAAGAAAACATCCCAAACCTCTAAAAGAAACGTTCGAAAAAATAAGTATCTACCTATACAAAAATACCTACTGAAATCGAACAAAGTCACTGTTACCCTGGTATTTTGTAAGTATATATAATAGGTACAAACAATAACAACGTTTCTAATCAAACACGCGAAAAACTTCCTAATGAAGATGTAAATTAAAAATATCCAAGTCAGATTACAAAGTTTTTCGAGCGAAAAAAAAATACTTCTCGTTATTATTTTTGCACCGATGAATCTTGGGAAGGCTGCGAAGGTGTAATCAGAGCCCGAGCCTCGTGTTACAGTCTTCTAGCACTTTACCAACCTCCATTATTAATAAAACCCGGCCAAGTGCGAGTCGGGCCACGAAGTGTAGGGTTCCGTAGTAGCCCGTTCCAACAAGCAACTACTTCATCAGTCACTTTAGAGTATAAGGAAATGGTAGTTGTTACAAAATTATCCAACACCCAAGTTCAACGACTATTACAGTACGGCCAACGGATCTCGGCGTACGTGAAGTTAGCCGTTTCGATGCGCAGTGCAACTTTTTCATACAAAATGTTCTACTGCGCAGCGAAAAGCCTAACTTCACGATCGCCGAGATCCGTCGGCCCAACTGTACTGCTAAACTAATCAAGTTATTTGAACTGCTATAATTTTCCTTTAAAGTTCATGAAATGCACTATCTTCAAAAAAATTCCAGGTTTTTAAACCAGCAGTTTAGTTTTGGGAACGTTTATATAGGTGCAATAAATTATTTTCGATTTTGATTATTTACACCTTTCACATCCTCAGAGAACCTTGAATGTAAGTAGTAACAATAATTTATATCGCCCCATCATTCACATTTTCAAAGGATTTCGAATGTAGGTATAAAATATAAGAGAATCACCGCGCCTTGGGGATAGAGACATGATCCTTTTTTGTTTTACTAAACATTTGGTTGTGGTTGCGTTATCGGGATTCGGAAAAGGATTGTCTTGTATGACTCATACTCATAGATGAATCAGTTGCCTGCATGTCACACAACGGAAATAACACATTTTAATCCAGATAACCGTAGCATTACTAGTTTAACATTTTACACATTAATAATTACACAGACTCAGGGACCGTGGAAGGGGGGCTAAATGCCCACCACAAAATCAAAGGGGGCCGCGCTCTTTCCAATTTTACTACATTTCTCTATGCTATGTATCTTGAAGGAAGAGGGTGAACAAAGAAATTTGCCCCCGTCATGGAGTACTTACGCGGTCCCTGCACAAACTGCTTAACTAAGGCTTTCAGGGGGCCTAAAAACTCCGTCACCAGAGTTAGCCCCTAGCTCATACGAACATGCATACAATACTTGTCGAAAAGCATTATGTTGAAGTTACGAATCAAAACTTTACTTGGAGATGGGGAAATAAGTCCTAAGAAAATGTAAATTACTGAGTTGTGAGACTTCATTGAAATACTCGGCTAGTCTGTCTGTCGGGCTTTTACCTTAACCTGTCAGAGGCATAATTTTATGTAAGAATTAAAGTTAGTCTTGGTTCGTAACTAAGTATTTAAAACGAATATTCCCATTTTATTTACCTATATAGTGAGTTTTTTAAAGGGTAGTATTAAATCGCAAAGCTGTAAATGCCCTTTTTTTTGAACAAAACATTCAAAAGGTAGGGCCAAAAATACTGGATTGCATACTAAACATGCGCACTTTAAATTCTTGATGCCAATTTAATGTTATGTCAGCAAGCTGTTCGGATGATATAGTCAAGCGCTGTTCAACAGAACTCCTCAGAGCATAAGAGTAAATATCCGTGATTAGGCTCATTCGAGTTATCTCGCAGTTACTGACTAAAAGCTTGTTTATCATAATAATAATATCTGGTGGCTCTATTAAAAGCCCACTGCTGGGTATCCAAGCTTCCTGCCTCAAACACCACTCTAAAAGCTTGTTACTTGAAAATTATTTGAAAACAAACTCATTCTTCAGCCAGAAAGAAGTATGTTTTTACAAATGTAAGGAAAATTTTAGGACAGTACAGCTTCAGGCATCATTATTCGGGCGGTGGACAATAACCGTACAATGTGGGACAGGATAAAAGCATTTACTTGACGGAGACTGAGTACGCTTCTCGGGTAACGATGTTTGCGGATCCACTCTGACGCGGCAATACAATGCGCTTTGCAGTTCACCTGGTTATTTCATCCTGGGTATCATCTCCACATGGTGTTAAGTGAAAGAAGATGTAGTGATGAGAATTGAGAAAGGTATGCAGAAAGGCTGAATGAAAATCGTTTAGCGAAACAGGTGTTTAAGGCAAGTATGAATAGGACAGCTGGAAGGGAAGAACTAAGCACAAACCTTGGACCAAATAGATGACATTTTGGAGAAGAGCCACGTCAAAAGTACCCTAATCTGGCGAGCTTGTATAAAGAATGTAATGACATTGAATGAAGCGAAAGAGGTGTGCCAGGTGTCTCTGCCTACTATAAGGGAAAGAGGTGTGATTTTATGTATGTTTATTAAATATTGTTAGATTATTTTTGTACATAATATCACTCAAGCAAGTTCAATGGAGACGTTGCAAATAATGACTCATCTACTACCCAACTCATTTTGTCAATGGAAAAGACAGAAATAATTATTCTCAAGCCTCCATTAGTAGGGGATCTCGTTGTCTTGGTTGTGCAGAAACTCGTCTTGTTCATAGTGTAATCTTGCCTGATATTCTGAAAGGGTATATTCAAAACGAGGTAAAGTGCTCTTATTCAGTTCAGCTCAAACAGAATAGTGCCGTACTAGTTTCTTTTTTAAACATAGCCGAAAACAATATTTGCTACCAAAGAGGAAAGTACGAGTGGTATTCGTGTCAGTGTTTTCGTATTCGGATTTGATTTGGGTTTACAATTGTTCAAATTGAAAACAATGAAAAGCGCTCAAACAACCACGGTTTCAAAATCTTCTAACTTATAGTCAAAAGGAACATTTTTGCGACTTATGATATTTGCTCCCAATGCTGCAGGATTAAAAACTTTGTCAGTTTCAGTACCAGCGTACTCCGATGTCGTAAACCGCCGAATCGGTAGGCAATAACGCATAAATCACTGAATGGATGCGCGCCTGCTTTCTGTATGTTGGTGATGCTATTTTCGCCGACCTGTAGCGGCCAATCGTTTTTCTATTCAAAGCCCAGCAGGAGTATTATGTAACCAACTCAAATATGGCCGTTGTTATGGTTTACAGTAAAATGCTTTATCTTAAAAAGTGAAGCGTAGAAAGGGATATTTTTCGGGACAACTTTCAGCATCAATAATGTTGTAATTACTTTCTGTTAGCTTGTTATTGATTGTTTATTGTTATATGTTTTATGTTTATGTTTATTGTTTATTGTATTTTGTTATTGTTATATGCTATTTTAGAATCACCTTATGAATCATACCATAGCATACTATAATGTAATGTGACCTATGCACAATCATAAAAATGAAGTCATCAAATATGTACCTACATTCCTCATATACTTAATAATACAAACATGGAAACATAAGAAAGCTATAGATTAGGCTTGAACAGAATGGACTTAGTACTATATCATGAATAGAGATAATAATCTTACTGGCCCTTACAATACGAATTTCATGAGGAGCGCAGCCGTAATATTATGAAAATAAAACCCGGTTTATGTGGTATTCGCTGTAAGTATTCTCTTTGTGTAGGTTGATCTTCTTTCTTCACAGTTCCAGCGCTTGGAAGACGAGCTCTACCACAATCGCTCACTCAAGGAGGTTGTGATGGGCCGAGCACGAGTGCACACATCACACCCAGGTTGAGTGAGTAACTGGGATCGAGGGGTTTTCTTTCTTCGTTTCTTCGCTACATCTACACTGTTGCGAAAGTGCATGTCAAAATACCAGCAGCTAGAGTTGTTTGCTTATAAGTTAGCACAATCAGGTTTAAATCGTAAAACCTACACTGTTGTTCGTGATCAACAAAACAAAACATACCAGCTATCTTATGAAAACAAATGTTACTTTGTGTCTGTTTACAATGTCACGAACCGTCTCTTGAATAGGCTCAAACCGTTGCATAAATCTATAAGAGAGTTATCGTGCCCCGCTTGATGGGGCGATGAAAATAAACTGCTGTAAAGCTCAAATTGTAAACCGATCGACGTCTTACTCTCGCTATTTCGACTGCTACCTACGTGATGTTTTCACAATGAATCCGCATATAGCTTTCACCTTCGATTCTTGACCGCGATCTGTTATTAATTACCTACCTACATATTAATTTATCGCAGAATCATGCATGTTTATATCGTGCACAGTCTTCCTTGACTACGGAGAACTCCCAAAACGATAACCAATTAGTTTATTAATTGCACAAACAACCAACTAGCACTTTATACTGCAAATAAAATTGTATTGTAAAAGGGGTGCGGTTTGAAGCTCGCGCCATCTATTATTATTTACAGTGCGAATGGTGCCGGTCTACCCTCGTTTACATCACAATTAATTTAATTTGCTTTTTCACAGGCTTCTTCCATTTCCTCATTGTGATGTGGAGGGCTGAGGGCGTGAATTTTCTCGTGATTTGGTAACGAAGGCGGTAATTAAAGCAATTGTGAGGTATCTCCGTTTATTTTTAACTGTTTATTGCCGTGTGCGGCCGTTGCGGCTCTGAATGTTGCGAAAACAAGCATGATATTGTCGGCATGGCTAACTGGAAAATGTTTATTTTTATTTCAATGAATATGTTTCAGATGGATGAATATAATAACTGTAGCACGTATTGATTAGCTGTCAGGTTTTGTGGTAGGTTTGTAATCCGACGCGTGAGGCCTGTAATACGAGACTGTGCGGTGAGTATCGCCACCCGGCTAGCTTTATATCGAGTATCAGTGACGGCGGACATGCGCACGCGCCGACGGAAGCCGCCTACGAACACACTTCCGCCCACAGTACGATAGGATGCCTGCTGTTCAAGATATGATAAGGCTTCCCGGGTCAAGCAAAAATGAATCATTTATTATGTTAAACTTGCAAAAAATACAATACAATACAATACAATACAATTTATTCATAACACCAGGTTACAGGTCGGGTTTGGTACAATTTTATAAAAGTAATAATCATTATTAATTTAAATAATTTAAATTTAAATATAGGTACCTACTACTTGAATACATTTTTCTTTTCTTGTAGAAGAAAAAAACGGTCTTAAATAACTTAAATCAATGGTAACTCATAGAACTCATCTACTGAGTAGAATGAGTTGTGCAGTAGCCACTTACGTAGTTTTATTTTGAACGCCGCTGTGGAAATTGTATCTTTTTTTATCGTGTCCGGCAGCCTGTCATACACTGAGGGACCCATTATGTAAACGTAATAGTGAGAGGCGTTTCATAACAGCGTAAAGTTGTCGTAAATCTTCGTCTAAGTGAACAGGGATACAGTTTAAGCACGCGTTCGCGTCGTCGTCTTCAATCTAAGTTTCGCCCGACCATCCCGTCGCCTGTCCGCTTCACTCCTGCATAATGAAATGGGAACCGTCCCAGAATTCACAAACTTACTTCCCCAATACTTGCAATAATTACATTCATGCCGCTCGTCGGCTATGTTCAATACTTCGCGCCCAAAGTTGGCGCGAGTTTTCGACATCGTGTACGTTTTTATGCGTTTCACCCTTATCTATCGTGCCGTAACATTTATCTAGTATCTGTCACTTAAAGCTTTTGCTCTCGTGTAAACGAGCGACCTTATTTTTTGCTAAGGGCCGTAGCTATCAGTTCGTCCCGCGACACGATATTACCCTGCATGACGATATATCGCCTTCGAATCACGTCATCGTTCACTCGCTGCAGGGCGTGGCTCAAAGGATGAGTTTGTGGGGAAGTTCGCTTAATGCCCGCGGCAGATATGGCCCGTGCTGCCGCCGCGCCGCCGCCGCCGTTGACAGCCCTATACATGTTTTAACGCGAAATTTTTGAGATATAACATTTTAACACTTTATTTTTAACGTTTTCTCGCTTCACGCGATATTCTTCAAGGCGTGTTTGGAGCTAACAAAGTAGACTGAATTGTCTCCTCTTGTTTGGCAATGACTTTACCCACTATACTTACGCTTCCAACTAATATATCCCCGTAAGCATCCCTGAATGCAGTTGCCTAAATTAATACCAGAGGACGAGGTGTCGTCGACTAAGTCAGAGTGGCACCAGTATTATTGCAAAACACATCTGTTAAACATGGGATGGGACATCTGCAACGAGAACACTGTTATGAATCCACACTCTGATGGATGGGTCAAAACGAAAAGACCATGTGTGGCTACTTGTTATCCGTACCCATATTATAAATGTGAAAGTGTGTTTATTTGTTTGTTTATTTGTCTAGCTTTCACGTCAAAACAGAGCGACGGATTGACGTGATTTTTTGTGTGGAGTGGAGATAGTTGGAGGGCTGGAAAGTAACATAGGCGACTTTTTATCCGAGTACCACACGAGCGAAGCCGCGGGCAGCAGCTAGTAGGTAATAAATACTTAATGCATTTAAAACTCTCTCATTTATCACATTAAACTGAAATTGTTTTAATGATTTTATTGGTACGAAAGTAAATTATATAACACCTTTCGTCTCATACTCGTAGAACGTAGTAGTAGAACTAATAAACGAAAATAATAATGAACAAGCAGAATTGCGGCTAATATAACATTTTTGTTCAAAAAGGTACACATTTGGAAGATCCTCATAATGATTTATTTTATTTTCGTAGCAAGGTACATGCGGTGCAATCTACATCCTTCGAGGTTATAAATGCTTAAACTAGGATCGCACTGTGAATAAGGAATTTCGGTGCCCGATAGAATATTCAACTGAAAACTTTAAAAGCATTTGTAAAGTAAATTAAGCGTACCGGCGAGCAATTTGTCGAACATTTCTCACCCTTCTGCAGAAAATCTAAAAAATATGGTTTTGTTTTAGAGGACGTCTGTGAAACTTTATTAACTTAAGAGATGAGCTGTCAAGAACAAGCTTCTTATAAAAAAATACTTTCTAGACAACTACTTTTCATTCTGCTTCAAAATTATACTTTTACGATTATATTCGCAAGATTATTGTGCGTGCGACGAACACGTACTAGATAAAATGGGGTAGAGACATCCTTCATTCACGTGTATCTAATGTTGGTTTATATATAAATGCGTGTGACTAGGTGAGTACGTAAGTACAACATCACGACAGAGCACTTAGCGCCGAGGCGGGGTCGCATCAATCACAACACAATTTTATATCAAATGTCGCTCTCAATCAATTTGTGCCAGGATCGGGTTTCCTCTACACTACCGTAGATTACAAAGGGCGCAGCAGGTTCAATCGCCAAAACGTAAAATGTATGTAACTAGGTAGAAACATTTTATTAAGGTTATAGTACATAACAACTATTAAGGTATAAGTACTTTGATTTTACTAGTGTTACGGCACCGCAACTTCTAAACTCTGTATAAATCCATTCTGTGAGAAAAACAGGTGTTCAAGCTCTAGATTGTGCCACAGTAACAGTAGCGTCACACACCTTTACACTAAAAAAAGGGTAATTTTTCAAGTAAGTATTCGGAACCTATCCGAATTTCGGATAGGTTTCGGTTTGTGTAGTACAAACGGAATTTATAATTTTTCAACACAACTTCATATGCGTTTTGAAAGATAGAAGAAGTCTGAGGTAAACTGTCGAGTGTTTATTTTATTTGTAAGGTACGATTTAGATACTAATATTCGATTTGGTTTTGGATATCTATCAAAATAAATCAAATGTATTGAATCATTATGAGCACTCCTATTGACGCGTCTGAACTGGGAACCCGTATCCTGCCAAGGAGAGGCATTCCATTCTTAACCATATTACGAAGCAGCTGATAACCTACTCGTAACAAAAGACTCCATGATTTATCGCAGCCGAATGAGTAAGCGATAGCCACCTGAACCTAGTAAAAGTAGGCTCAAAGTATTCTTTGTTCCGTTTTTCCTCGTAGATGACTAATATCAGATGACGTTGTAATGCGGCCCGGACGGCTAACTTTCCTAATGGATAGCGGAGTTTTGAGGGAACCACTACGGATAATTAGAGAGTTCGCTCGCTCGCATGACTGTCCCTAATTGATCAAGACATTCTTTTATATCTATATTTCGAGACCCAATTACTCAAAATGGCGCGGCCAAAAAATATAGTGATAAGCTACTCAGATTAAGCTACTACTACAGAATAAGCTACTTGATTATGTTTATGAACAGAACCAGAAATTGTATTTAATAAACAGAAACTGTTTGCACAATCTAAAAAATAAACATAAGTACTTAAACCCACAACATTTTTACAATATTAGTGATTTATTTACATGTGCTTCTTTTGAGCAATACCAAACAAGGTAATCACGTTATTTCATCTTGTGATAGAAATAAATCAAGTTATGAGTTACAGCACAAAAGGCGTTGTTTATAAACATTACTACCCGTTTCTTGGTCTAGGAAATGTAATCTACTAAGGTTTAGTAACAGCGTTCGGCCGTTCGAAGAATTTGCAGTTTACCAGGAAAAGAAGCTGATAATTCTGTTACATGCTAATTGTTCACTTATCTTTTTTGTCTATCGATCGACGCCAGAGAACGTGCCTCGAATGTAATGGAAGTACCTTTTAAATATTCATAAATATCTTGATCACAGTAGAATTTCAAAAGTTCAATCTTGATAAATATTTATTGACTCGTAAATTAGTGAGCGTTTTAATAAAATAAAAAACCATATTATACCATAACCATACACCTCTTCAATGGTTATTAATAGAATTGATTTTTTAATAACTTAATTTGACATTACTTTGGTAGGATGTATTTTAAACAAATTGAATAGAAATCATTTAGTAGAATCACAAGAAACCGTTCAGTAGAGATAGGTACCCCTTTTTGCTCCGTTTTTTTGTGACAGGACCGAAAGTGACATGGGGGCGGATCACGATAGAGTATCTTATCAGTTCTTATCTATCGGAGGGAAGCTGTTCCATCGATCTAGTTATCGTTGAAGTCACATAATGTTACTGCCTGGAATATTGAACTTCTACAAGAAGTCTTAACTGTTTTTGTTGCTCGATTTAAAATATTGCATGTGTTAATTAAAAATTCATCGTTGAAAAATTATATCGCCTGATAATGAGCGTTTAATTAATTAGTCCAGTCAGCTTAGCATAAAAATGGTCTAAACCTCGGAATGACAGATAATAAGCTGAATTTTCGTATGTAGCTTCATTTAGGCGTCCTAAAAGTTGTCTCAAAAGTCTCATAAAATCTCGTGTCTGCGTCTTAAGTTATTCAAGGTCAAAGGTAAAAAAAATAGTTTTTCGCGAATATCACGGTTGCTATTGGTCCAATGATGTTAACATCTATTATAAAGTTGTAGAACATACAATTTGCGACAAATTTTGTTTAAAACATTTTTTCATGCGCTCAACCGTTTTCGCGATAGAGGAGGGTGAGTGAGCAGCGCTCAACCATACGCGTAGGTACTGTAACGGAAAGTCAAACGTGAATATCTGTGAATACCTTGAATTTTGAATAATTTGTTTTATTTATCAGTTAATTATCGACCAAGCGAGCAAAGCGAGCTAAGATCTTACGATTTTGGTTTGTATGTTTGTATGTGTAATTTTTATGTTATCGCATAACTATCGAACCGTTAATCCAATCTGCATGAAACTTGGTAGATAACTAGGTTGTGCTATGGAAATTTGATATATGACATATGAGCGTAATCGATGGAGGGGTTGTAAAGATATTGGGATCTAAAGGGGGTGAAAAAGATAAAAGTTACACAGATATATTGAGTGGGGTGTCATATGAAAGGACTTAATTTGTACATTCCGAAATAGTTTTTATTTTTGTTCTAGGAAGTATAGTTTTTGAAATACACATACTGAACGCTTTGCGCTCACGGCCCTGTATCGCAAAAACGGTTGAGCGCATGGAATTTTTTTTTCAATGAATTGGTCGCAAATTTTAAGCTCTACAACTTCATAATAGATGTTAACATCACTGGACCAATAGCAACCGAGATATTCGCGAAAAACTATTTTTTTTACCTTTGACCTTGAATAACTTAAGACGCAGACACGAGATTTTATGAGACTTTTGAGACAACTTTTAGGGCGCCTAAATGAAGGTATATACGAAAATTCAGCTTATTATCTCTCATTCCGAGGTTAATTCCTAATTTGACTGGGCTATAATAGGTACCTACGTTGTAAGAGCTCATGGTAAGAATGTGGCCCATCCTTTTGTAGCCAAAAAAGTAATAATACTGAACGCCTTTTTGAAATACATAGCGAGAAAAGTTCGACAAATGTATGATTTAAAGAAACAATTCTCAGAAATGTTTTTGCAATAACGTAGTGATTTAAAGCTATAAGTATCCCGATATATTCTGAAACGATATCGCAGCAATACGAACACAAGTATACCGATTCCAAGTAAATAATACCGCTGCGGTCTGAGGCTGCGGTCTGAGGTAGGTAAGCCAAATATATTGTCCCCAATGAACCATCCATGTATAGTCGAAATCACAAAGCCATGAAAATTTAAGAGCATGTTTTCCTCCTTCTACAGAAAGAAAGGGCTTCAGGAATTTCCTCTAATTGGATCGGTACTGGTTTTATTTACACATTTCTTCGCGTTTTATTGGAATGTATAATACGAAAACAATCATAATCGTTTCTTGTCTTTGTTCGTACAAGCAAGCGGATAAACCGACGTATTTACGTAAGTATATATTTTGGTTTATCCAGACATTTTGTGGAAGGAGAAATGTGTCACGTTTCAGTATTCAATACGACTAGTACCGACTCGACATGAGGCGTCCACTACATTTATTGGACACATACTGCGACAGCCGTAAACGGCTTAATAGAATAGATGTTTATTGTTGATTGCTTGACAATGCGCGTGAGTGAGGAGAGGAGCGGCTCAGTGCTCTTTATTTATGTGCTCTATCTGCCTCAATTTATTACGTACAGAATATTTCACAGTAGCAATTTTTATTCGATATCATTATGTATAGCAGTAAAACTGAAGTATGGTACGCCCAGTTCTGAAATTAATAAACCTGAAGTGGAGTTATCTGGTCGTTACGACTTGCAGAGTGCCATTCCGTGTGAAAAAAAACAAAATCAAAACTCACCATTTCACAAACAGCCTCCATTTCACTCACGCACAAAACCAATAAAAACCAAAAGAATAATACAGTTCTTGCTTGAGTGCAATTGCATTAGACGCGAAATAAAAACGAAAATAAAAGACGCGGAGTGTGTAATAAAACTGTGCGTGTTATCGCGAGGCGTACAATTAATGGAATGTATGATTTGAGTTCGGTCGAGGCGGCCGCGGTGTGCGGACTCCGGGCTGCGAGTGGTGTGGTGCGGCCGGAGGATTGAGTGGTGGCCCGGACCACGGAATAACTCATACTTGCTTATGCCGAGCCGACCGACACCCTAGAATAAATATAAGTTAATTATGAAGCTTGGTACGTCAGGCCAAAAGTTCGGAATAACGCGCCGTCAACGACGACGGGCGGGCGGTTATAAGAGCGGGGCGGCGACATACTGCGAGATACACAACCAATTAAATGCACTTTCACTAGATAAAATTACCATGTGTAGGCGCTTATCTCAGCCAGAAGGTTTGTTCATAATGAGTTCCATACCTATCTATTAGTTAAAATAGGAATACATTTATAATATTTTTGGTTACTGTTTGGTAATTGACGTTAAATATCAATTAGATTCTAGCAACATCATTTCAAAATCTGCTCAAGTGCATGTTTCACCTTTTAATTTGTAGTAATAAGTTTTACATGTGTATTTTATGTCAGGGATGTAAGAAAGAGACCAACTAAGTTAGGTAATATACAGTTTAATACAGTTAAGTATTCTATGAGTCAGTATCGGCTAAAGGTACTTTGTAAGGCTTCACCGACGTAAGTGGCCCGAATTGTGGCTTCGGTCCGAGGGATCGACAAAAGGCAATATTACGCAAGCACCCTCAAAATTGTTTAACTAATCAAACTCTTGGATAAGCAATCAACATGATGGCATAACCACGATTGGGGATAAAGCGTGAGAAACCACTTCATTTAGGCATGTAATAGTTTTGGAAAGGGTTATTGAAAAAGTTGGTGTTATAGGTTTTTAAGTCATTAAATAATTGTCGAATTTGGATTTGTTGGGAAAAAGTAAGCTGTTCAAATGCTTGAAACAGGAGGAAATAGGTATATTTTCGAAAAGAAATATGAATACCTTTCTACTTATTATTAAATAATAATTCTCCAACTATGTATACCAAGTGATAAGTAAGTAGAAATAAGAGACCTTGTAGGTTGTGATCTAAACCTGACGTACACGTTTCTACCTGTAGGCATTACACTATACGGTTACATCATATAAACAGGCGACGCTTAAATTGTAATTTCACGGCTCGTCGGAAATTTTCATTGGCGATTAATTCTTGTTCGTGATTTTAGCCTCGAGCCTCGGGGTTACTGCCTCTAACAGTTTGTGTCATTTACATCATTTATACACTCCCTTGATGTCGACGCTCTAATCTTACAATTTAGCTCCAATTCTCCTTTGGAAATCGTTTAAGATTTACGCAGTATCAACTGATTTACTTGCGTCTTCCTAAGTTTTGAATGAACTTATAACTTTTGATCCAATATGTTCGTATTTCGTTGTTTAAAAAGTTGGAAAGGTACACATACTTAGCATTTTACAGAGGTATACATAAATGCAATTTACTAATCCAATGATTTCCGCACCGCTCTCTTAGGGCGGATATCCGGAGGTTTAGAACCCACATTAAAAAAAGCAAAATTTTCGGGTGATACCGCAAATTGTGACAAATTATGTTACTTATTGAAATTTATGTCCTGCAGTTTGAGTCAATGCTGAGAGTCTGAGGCTAGCTTTCCAGAGTGACGTCACGTGTTCTAATGACATTTATTGCGGACAGTTCATTGGCGCCGGCCGTCTCCTGAAAACTCAGAGCACTATTCGCATTGGAAATTAATTTTCGCGGGAATTTCATTCTGCAGGCCGACACCGCCGATGTCGACGGCGAGCTGCATATCAAAATAGTTTTGCTTATTTGTATTTTGCATGATAAACTTATGTGACCTTCAAGTCATTGGTCTGTCTTAAACTTTCTGCTTTAACTAGGTAGGTACTTACGCAATTACGTCTCGCATTTAGGTTCACTGATGCTTACCTGAAAAAAAAAGATGTATTATTAGATCGACATTCCATTTAGTACAAAATTTCAATAACTCTTACATAACGATACAGCCTGGATACTCTAGATGGCTAAACAAAATGACCGGTGTTTACGTCAGCGTAAATCCGGACCCAATAAAAGTAATAAATCGTGAGGTGCCGTTACACAGGTGGCGATGTTTTTTCACGACAGAATTGAGAAGATTGCGTCAATAAATAACTGCAGTAGCATGTGAGACGGGACGTCCACACCTAGCGACAGTCCGTGAGTGATTGCTGGGGAAGCGACATGCAAGAACCAATAGATGGCGTTGATTAAGTAATTAATCAACCTGCTAAGCCTGATAAATCGTTGTCACAAGTTTTGTTAAAGTTTCTCTGTTACACATTACATTCCATACAATATTAATAATGGTTTTTCTGTTGAAATATCCTCGAAGCTTTCAAACTAAATGTTGCATCAAAACGGTCAGAAATTATTGCTAATGGAAAAGCGGCCACTGTTTGCTTTGAGCTATTGATATAGTATCTAAGCTCTCCAACCATCTGAACTAAGCACACAATGGTTTCCTTTCGCCATCGCCACGTCACTTCATAAACGGAGAATGTTCATATTCGTAAGGCATTCGATGCCGTCTCTGTCCTCTTTTGTTGTTTTGTATGGAATTCACAGTTCCTCGCAACCGGATGTGAAATTAAACGCTCCGTGAAAAGACTATTTTTAGAATGAAGTCTACAGCTCAAACCGATCCAAGGCTGCGCTATTTTCACTTATCAATATATCAGATACGTTGGTGGATTGAACGAGGATCGCGCGAAAAACATTGGCGAGGAGGAGTCGCTTTCAAACCTGTCAAAAGTGACAGGAAAAAGGGCGGGGAAAATGTCAGTATAATGGATGTGTCACCGACATCGTGGCAAAACGTGACCCGACGGCATGCACGGGCTCAAATCCACTCCCTATGGATTATGAGGATTATATTCAGTCTACATATTCACCAGATTTTAGTGACAAAATTGTGACTAAACTACAATATAGGTACTTAAGTTCCAAAAAGTTTCCGAGCTCATAAAATTTTACTGCGATAAATTTGTTTGTTACCAAAGCCATAAGTATGAGTACAAACGTCTGAAAAGGAGAAACAAGTTCAACGTATCATGTGTCGATATTTAATTACGATGTAATTGTACTATTGATTTATCTAGGTCTAGTAAAATTATATCGATAGTGCGGCCACAATGGCGTATTCCGAATAATTAATGTGATCGTTGGGTACGATACTCCACAAATACCTACGGTTCGAAAAACATGTCCAAAAATGATGGATGATGGAAGCGTCGGTATGATGAAAGACAGAGATAGATACCTACTATCAGCTATCGGTCTGACGTGACGCCGCATCAACTGTGATTTTAAGTTTTTCATTTTTACTAAAAGGAAATTGTGAAAAGCTTTTAGTTTCAGATGCATTAAATGATGTTGATGAGATAATGGTTGAGTGGAAAGTGTGTGTTTTCATGTACTTACTTACTTACTTAGTAATTATCTTTATAAATATTTTTTTTGTAAAAATGCACTTACTCTTTTGTGGTTTTTTATGGTTTCTTAATGCGTGCCAATCTCTTACTACTAGATAAATAAATAAATAAATAATGCTGGACATTTCACACAGCATCATGTAGTCCCAAGCTAAGCAGAGCTTGTGTTATGGCAACCACATGACTGATATACTACTTATATACATTTTTTTTTGTAAATACATACATAATATACATAGAAAACACCCAGACCCGAGACAAATATTTGCAGATCATACTAACATTTGTCCCGCGGCGGGGATCGAACCCGCAACCTCCTGCGTCACAGGCGGGCCTTCACCCACTGCGCCACAGAGGTCGTCAGATACATGCTTGTAGGAAAAATTAGGGTCGAGACAAAAATGAAATAATCCTGCGAGGTAGATCATGATATCATCGGCTGGCATTACCACCGCACCGGCCATATTGGTCGTTATCTGTCACCGCCCCCCACGATCCGTTTCACTTGCAACCCGATAGGGGGCGACGTTGGGCGACTCTACTCACCTCGTAATGGCCACCCCTTTTTTATTACTGAACCGCTAGTAAACAGATCATTCGGGTTTGTGGTGTTATAAAAACGAAATTAACTCTGGCCAGTGGATGTCCAGATATCCTTGCCCTACTATTAACATGAGCTCGTGTCGCGTTCCGAGGTTTAAAGCGTCTCCGCTACATTAACCGGTGATGGCAATGTCTGCCTATTAAGTATGTAATAACATGCCATAAAGATCACGTCAATTTTGCAAAAGATATTTTAGCACGAGTTCTTAGCTAATAAATCGGCAACAAACAACAAACTTGATACTTAGGTACCTACTTATAATTTTAATTTTCATAGTGTTAAACCACACTTACGTATTATTTCATTGACAATGAAAAGTCTTATACGAATATGGATTCCGTGGCTAAGTTGGCTTGTATCATTGCGGCCCGTCGGAACTAAAATTTTGATAAGTAAGCCTTTTCATTTTCAATTGATACTTATAGTTAAAAAACCGTGTTTTAAGATGAACAGAACGATTCACATTTCTCGGAATGCATCAGATTCTAAGATTTTCTTCAGAAAGTTGATGTTCAGCGAAGAAACGTCACTTTCCGAATTCGGAATGCACACCGAGAAGGGTTGAATCGCGCCTCAGGTCCCTAGGTCACGTTAAACATACAAAACTCGTGCTAGGCTGTCACAGGTAGAGCCATCAGCGCATATGAGATATGAATGAAAGATATTCGTATTCGATTTGTGATAAGAATTTAAATCTGAATATGGTGTTCTGTATAAAATATGACCACGCGTGTAAAAATATACTCTCACTCCCCAGTATTATTGATAAGCTGTTTAATCTCGTATTTATGTCGGCATAAATGTACTCGATCATTTGCGCAAACAACTTAACTTTATTAATACGTGGGTAGGTATATTGAATAGCGTTCAGCGGTCGCGAACGGTGCTATTGTGCACTCCGATATTGTGCTAATAGATTAATCCAATCAAAGCATTAATTCCACAACGCAGCTATTTTGTACACGTTTAGGTAGGTACATATCAATCATACTTTCGTTGAGTTTCGAACTGATTTTCATGCCAAATAAGTTCCTATTGTGGCTTTGAACTGCACAGTAGCAAGTTTATTATCTTGGTTCTACAATAATTCTATAATAATCGATCGAGCGAGCGAAGCGAGCGAAGATCTTAGTGGTAAGTTGGGCGATTTTGCTTTGTATGTTTATATGTTTGTATATTTATATGTTTGTATGTTTCACGAATTCTTGTCCTCGCATAACTGTCGAATCGTTCATCCAATCTGCATGAAACTTGGTAGGTCAATAGGTTGCGCTATGGAAATTTACGGTGGAGCATATAAGCGTAATTGATGAAGGGGTTGTAAAGATATTGGGATCCCAAGGGGGTGAAAAAAAATAAAAGTTATACAAATATATGGAGTGGAGTGTCATATGAAAGGACTTGATTTGTACATTCCATAATGGTTTTTATTTTTACTTTAGGATGTGTAGTTTTTGAAATACAAAATAATTAAGAAACCGTTGTAACTAGAGCTGCTAGAGCCCCCGTTTGATAGAGTTTCGATGTCTTCGTAGTTCATTAACTGGTCGGTCTTAGAAAGAGAGTGGCATCGTTGCGGTTTGGTTTGCAATGATTTTAGTTGTTACTTGAAATTTTTTCATGATTAAAAAAGAAAATAATTGTCCGGAAACCTGACGTAGCACGTAGTCAGAAACAAGTCCAAATCTAGGCTATCAACGCAACGGTGCGCAAGATCTCAGTTCGGGGCGAACTACTAGTTATAATGTCTGTACTTTGTTCTAATCATTTAAGTAGATCAGAATAGGGACTCGTCTGAATTGGCCACGTTAAGGTTGACATAGCTCCGATGGGAACCCATTATCGTGTTTTTTTGAAGTTGGTGTTATAGGTAGGTATACCTAAATTGCATAAAGTTCAGGAAAGTTCCATATAACACTTACTGCTAAGTGTTAAGTTCATATTACTGGATTTAAATTAAAGACCTATAGTGTAGAGCTAGCGTACAAAGTGGTTTCAAAATGTTAATTTATACCCAGGAAGTATGGCGGTGCGTGCTCTGGACGGCTTGCGCGGGATTAGGCTCCCAGTGCGTTAGAGCTGCTTCCATATGTATCCTCCTATTGTTCCAGTTGATAAGCTCTGTTATGCTGCTCTGCTCAAACAATCCAATAACCGATATTGTTTGGAAAATACTCGACTAGCTAAATAAGAAAAAGTGACAGAAAAAATTGAAGGTTCATAGGGTTTTACCACAAGACAATAAAGCCGACGAGAAGGCGATTGGGGGGTTTAGTTGCGGAATAAGTCGGGGTCACTGCGCGCTCTTAGAACTCAATATTTGCGCTGCAATACAACCTTTATTGCGTGGATCAACACTCGCTCCAAATATACCGACCGCACCCTCACCTTGTGACTCGTAACCACTACGCTAAATCTTAACAAATATTTGACACGATTTTTGGTTAAATTGTAGATGCTATGAAATTGCAACAGACAAAGTTCTTCGTATTTATAAAACTTTGAAGCAAGCATGTTATTTTTTTCTTATGACAATATTTTATAGCAGTCGCGTGGAATTGGACGATATCACGTCTCTGTGACGAAGACGAGCGTGTTGCCGTGCACTTTGCGACTGCACCGACGACAGCTGGCTCTCTTTATTTGATTTTCAACTACGTAGCTTTAGAGTTTTAGGACTATTTTTGTTACAGATTTTTATAAAAAGGCTCCTACATTATGCTCTAATGAATTGTAAAGATCAGGAAATACTTGTCTGCCGCAAAAGTTCTGCTAGATATTGAGAGGCTTCTATTTTGGTTGAATTGGGTCACGGTAGGTAAGAGGCTTGCTGTGCAGGAAAGTGTTCGGAGACAGGTATGGCACTAGCACTAAAACTGTTGTTGAGCAAACGTGGGTCGCGAATATCATGCGTGAGCAATATCGTTGGTGCCAGATGTTGGAGGGCGGGGCTGTTTGCGTCTGGGCCTGGGCTGGTCAGTGGGGACGGCAAACACGCGTGCGAACCACTCACGTGTCGGTTTGATGTGGCATTCGACACGATCGTTGCTATTTTGTATCAATAAAACAAGCACCGCTTTCAATTTGTGTAGTTTGCGCTTGATATACTGCCTGCGGTCCTTTGCGCGCGATCGACTAATTTGTTCTCGCTCATGTTTTCATACAGAAATTTTGTAAAAGCAACAAATCAATTTTGATACCGCCTAAAATAACATTAATGTTAGTGGAATTCACTTTGTATACCAAATGGGTAATTAGTTGTTGGTTCTGTTTGGTCGACCGTGACATCCAACTGTTCAGTATATAATATAACGAAATAGATAGTAATATTGACTTATAATATGTCTATCAGTATAATTATAAAAGCCAAATTCCTAGTCGCTAGCGCTATATGGTGGTTGATAAGCGACATGCAACTGGCCGTGTCCGCCTCCGCCAAAGCACATTTATCATCTCGGGTTCAAAGTTCGACTACAATAACGTGCTGGCAAGCAAGTGTCGCTTTTTGCGCAATATTAAACTTACTGAATCTTTTTAAACAAGTATTTTGGAATTAACTTCATGTACCTATAGTTATAAATAAGGACTAGAATGTAGATTCATCATACAAAGACGAATGTATTTTAGCAGACAATAATAGATATAAAATGAATTTTCAGAGTGCGCAGACTTTATGGCAGTGTTATCTCGAGCGCTAGCTTATAAAAAGCACAAGGAGCAGATAACTGTAATTCCTTTTTCAAATTGCAACGCCCCAAGCGCTGATGGAGATTCATTGAACTAGCGCATCATTTATCAACCCAACATTTATTACTCATTTTATACAGAGTGTTCCTTAGATTTAAAGTTTATTCCATTTACTCGTTAAAACCCTGCATAGTATGATTGCAGTCTCGTTTTTGGGAGCTTTTGAGAGCTCTCGTGTTTTTACGAGATTCTTTTTGGGTAAAAATTCAATTTCATTTTATTTCTTAACCCTCTAATTTCGTCGCTGTAGATTTAGCTTTACTTAAAGCTAACTCTGTAAATTAAATTGTAGCTATCTTAGTTGAAAGTTTTTCTTATTATTTATAAAAGGCAGTTGAACTGACGGACGTTAAAGTTGTCATCACGCTTTTGAAAAGGAGTCTGAATGTGGTTATAAATAAAAGGTATATTGGGAGAGTTTCCACAGCATTGTGTCACAGACAATAGTGGAAACAACGCAGCGCTGGAGTGATGCCTGAGGAGTTGACGATGATGACACTTGTTTGTTTTATTTCCTTTTGCTCGTTTGGCTTACGGATGAGAAAAAACTTTCTGAATACACGACCATTTTGACAAAATTGACTTTTGGAGTGACAGCTGCGCCGACACCACAAAGCACTCGCATTTTTATACATATACAACACAATAGTATGGTGTGACATATAGGTATGTGGAGGTATGAAAGTATCAGGTGGATAGAAATATTCGAAATGCGCTGTTTTCTAAAATGAATAGATTGTACAGGAAATTTGTCAACTACGTTGTTGAAATAGTGTTATAAACGTGAGATTTAGGATAATCAAGTGTTTATGCTACACTGGTTTCATCAGCTCTTAAACTTATAATGAGTTTCGTAATAAGCGGTACTTTAAAAGATTTATTATACCTAAAATAAGAAGGAACGGTAAAGTTTTCCGTTCGGGTTTTTGTTTAAAACAGCGATATATAAAAGTGGAATATTGAAAAATTCAAGACGAAAACATCAGTTGGGGAAACATGAAACATAAAAGCGAGAGGAATAGGAAAGATGTTGTCGAGGATTGGCCGCAAGGGGTTCCCAGCATCCCCGAGTTGCCTGCGAACTGAAGCGCCCAGCTCATGTAAAACTTTCAACTAGGCACTCGCTTTTATTGCACACCCAATTTATTTTCGAGCAGCAATCTAAAGGCGATAAACGTGGTTTCTGTTGCTCTTTATTACCTTCCTACCTGTGGACTTAGTTCATTTGTTTGTCTATACATATTCAATTAAATATTTGGTGTCTAAAAAACGCAGTTAAATGTATAAATGTATAATTGTAGTAGGTAATATCGTAAAGTAAGAAACATAAAAGCACAATAATGCTTAGGAAATAAAACCCGCGGTTGATGTCCAAAAACCCTTAAAAGTAGTATCAATCCAATTTCCCTACAGGGGTTGTCACCGCGTTAAATAAAAATACCAACGTAACAGCCACCCCCGTGTGGAGGTGGTATGCTAGACGTCGTAAAATAATGTTAATAGCTATATATCCAATATTAGTAGGTACATAAAGTACCCCTAAAATAAGGGACACCTAAATTTGGCACGCTTAGATTTAGGTCTCTAATATGTATATTTTGTTAAATGAGTGTAAGCGTGTGTAATCGTGTAAGCTCAAACATAAGTACGGTCATTACATTCTCAGGAGTTAATTAGCATCACAAGGACGGTCATCGGAAAAAGTCGTTGAAGAAGACAGACTAAGACAACAGAGTTATTTAAACTTTGAAAACTTTTATATTGTTCATAATTTTGGACAAGATCTGCCTGATAAATGTTTAAAAGACCAAATTTTTAATCAACAGGGCAAAGCTTCCAAAATATTTTTTTTTATTACCATTTGTTGCTGACTGTACAACTGGTAATAAAATGGCTAAGCAGAGGTTAGTAATTTGGCCCACAGCCACACAAAAAGTTAATACTGCAGCCTGGTTGAGATTCCCCAGATTTTCTACTAAAGGAATCATCGTATTTGTAGGTTTTGCATGCTTCGGTCGGTTACGTGATCGAAACACAGGTGTTTGGCAGCAGCTGAACTCGAGGAACTTTTAGTTTTCACTACTCAGCGAGTGGAAACGGGATAGTTATTGAATTTGCTGATATCATCAAGACCTGTTTTAGTAGATTGTGCTTTTCAGCGTAGCTAAAAAGGTCGTTAATGCAGATTCACAAATGATTTGCGTCGAGATTCTCGTATTAGAAATCACAAAGTTGACAATTCCGTACCGGCAATATCATCTTATTGTTTGACAGTTTTGTGGAGAATCGTAAAATAAAATGGCCATCTATGAATTGGAATTGCACTAAGTGTCAATCAAATATGATTTATGTTTAATAGTGATAATAAAACATACTAAATACTTACTTAAAAACCAAATACTTATTTACAGAGTATTAGTAGTAATAATACGATGCAATATTCAATGAAAACCAACCGGGTTATTTTTTTTCGTGTGGCAATTTAAGGCCTAGCATGTGATTCTGCTGTGAATTGAATTGCGTGAATTGCGTACAATTCAGCTAACATTTGACGGTAATTAAAGATGAATTGCTTTAGCAATATCAATACAAATCACCCGTGAATCATATTATTGTGAGTCTGCATTAGCGACCATTTTAGCTCTGCAGAAGTGATGCAGCTGGTTTATTTGGATCTGGGTTATATTTGTGACGCGAACTCGACATTAATGTACTTAATTTGGCAATTAAAATTGAATTTGATTGCGGCGGCGGTGGCGGCCGGCGGCGCCACACCTGCAGTAGTCAGTAAAATGAAGTAATTCGCTTCGTTGCGGCACGTCCCTGGCATTACTTACCATCTACCAACAATTTGTTTTTTCCCGTCCTCGAAACTCGAGTCTTGCAAGCGCCCTGCTTTTTAGTCCCAATTTATTCTTCCAATAAACTTTTCCGCTTTGCTTTTTGCTCGGAAAATGTGCCTAAAATATTTAAAGAGTTTACGTTTTCACTCACATAATATGTTATTGCTTATGAGCACTATTACTCGTTTGTTGGGTGCTATGGAATTGGTTCTCGTAAAATATTGCTCAGGCTCTAAAACTGTAGGTGTATAAAAATATAACGAGACAAAGATTACTTTTCTGTTTCAGCATTATTCAGATTCAGGGTTCTATTAAGCGTAAGACAAAACGACCGAAATAGCAACCAGTAAGGCTCTGAGAATTTGAAGTGGAAGACTCGGCGGCAGTACGCCTAGTGGCTCGCGACTCTAACGGGCCGTAACAATCGCTTCCATGCTAAATGTCATGGTGGCCATTGTTCTACCCTCCCCGCACCCCGCACCCCTCGGCTTTCTCTACTGAAGTACTGGCATTTACCCACACACACCCTTACCTACGCTAATGAAAAATGTAGGGCTTGGTTTATTGATTATAGTTTTAACTCGTGTGTACAAGAAACGCTTTTGGCTGGAAAACTGCTTTCGAATCGTATTACTTTGCAAGTATTTGGTACAAAAAGCAAACAAAACAATAATTTTATTTTGGACATACAGAATAAAAATTATCAATTTGATCAATGGAGGATATGAATAACGAATATTGAATGTTTTTATAAATTTTATTAAAGTTGCAGTCCTCCATTTAAGACTAAGACGATTTGGTATTTGCTTTTTTGAATTGGGTTTAAAGTTGAACGGAACATAAGTACAAAGAAATTTGAAAAACTGAGTTTTAAGTTACGAATAGTGAATTCGCCGGGTAAAAGTGGCTGGTCGCATCACGCTATTTGTTCGAGACAATCTAGCCTGGCCTTCAAGCAATGCTCGAAGAGCCAGGCCGCCTAAGTGCTTGTCCTCAGACAATGCGGCATAATGCCTTTTATTTTTGTACAGACTATCGATATCTAGTTGACGTCATATTAAAAAAAAGGGAGTTAAGTTATCAAATGAATTAATCTTTTACCAAAGATCAATAATTAATCAAATAATATACATTAGTACCTATGTCTTGACCGCCTCCACAAAAAATAAAAAAATTGTTCTAGTTAAAAATACTAGTAAATACTCGTAATATTAAGGCTTTATTAAATCAAATAGGTAGTTAAGAAATCCATCTAAATACAGTTTGGCACAAGTTAGAATATTATTAGGTAGAATACCAGTAATATACTAAAACTCAAAGGCGTGATATTCTATGAAAATGCATAAATACGTATTTCCCCACAAGATTTTCGCTTGCTCGAAGAAAATCGCGGGAAAAGTGATTATAGATAGGCGAAACCTTCGCATACAAGGAACCGTCGACACGGCGATTTCTCCACAAACACACCAGCAAAGGCTCATTATACTTACATACTTACTTGGTATACCAAGTGTGTAAAGGTATATAATATTGTATAAAAGGTATATATGCCTTCACATATACGCCTGTAATTTTAAGCGACAACTTCGTTAGGAAGCCATAAGTAGACGCGTGAAAAGCCCTTATATGATACGCTTAGTGCCATGCCACATGCTAAGCAGCAATGTAACTATTCTTGAATTAAAATTACCTTGGATTATTCAAGTTTAGGTACATGTATTCTTTTGACAAATTATTCACAATTTGGAATTTTATGGTCAAATGTAATGTAATGCCTTTTGAATCAATTCCCAATTTAAATAACATTAACAAAATAGTTGCGTCTAAGAAATCTATTCTTAGCGGACATCTGATTGCATGGAATATTTAGTAAAGTAATTGTGCAGAGCTGATACAAAACTTCTTATGAACGAATATTTCTCCATATTATACTCATAGACGAGAAAACAATATTCCAACTGCATGTGAGATGATGACTCAAATATTACTTTGCTAGTCCTTTTGCATCGCGTTTTATGCGAGCTCTACGTCTGAGCGTTCATAAAAATCATAAAACGTAGTAAGGGTGGACCCCATTTGTTCTACTATTTGCATACGATACAAACGTCGACGGGCGAAGACAACGATGTCCTTTACATAGATCGTCGGCCGTCAACAATAAAAGTGTATTTGCGGAGAAATTTAATAAAGCGGAAGTGGACTGCTATTACGAGCCCCTGCAGCCCTCGAAAGTGCGGCGCGGTGGCGCTTGTAGGCAACGCTCGCCTAACTCATATTTCTGGAACACGCGTCAAATCGATTGCGCGTTCTCGTACATGTTTACACTCCGTGGACACGCGTCCTCGTTATGCCTAACAACGACTTCAATTACATCTCTAAAAAGCTATTTTTACTGTGCAATAATGTTAAAATGATTCTTACCTACATTGACAAAATAATAGCATCGTAAAAGCAAATGAAAGTAAAGTACACAATATATTAAATGAACCATTTGTATAACATTCGTGCACGGGGCACTTTATGAAGTAGCTACTTTTTAGCTTATCCGATATCTCTGCGCTTATCTACCCGCTTTGTGAGGTAGCATAATTTAATTCTTTGAGAAATGAAGTGGATTTACGTGGGATTTTAAGTTCTTCTGGATTTGTCTATTTAGTCGGATATAAGCGGAGGAGGGGAGGCAGCTCGAGGGCTGAACGCACTGAACCTTGCGAATTTAATACAATAATAACACGCCGACGTTTCACTTCTTGGCTTAACATTTAGAGCAATACCAAGGCAGAACCATATAGCTGTAATATTACGAGTTTGTAACAGATCTAATAAAGTATTGTTGATGAGAAACGCTACACAAGTTTTTCATATACGGCGTAGCACGTAGCACGCGCGTAGAGCCGTAGCAATACCGTCGTAGGCTGTAAAGGTGCTGTAAAGGTTGCTACGTGTTTTAAGGTGCGCTTTCTTTATATGCTCCATAAAGAAGTCGAATGCGACCGTTCGTAGAACATTTGCTAATTGTGTCATGTGGCCAAGGCGCCGACATGTCGCCCTACTTGTTGCGCGAGGCGACGCCATAGCGCCACCCCAGCTCACTATTTACGCGCCAACTAAACAATATCGACTTTATATTTATTTTACCATCTGTTCGGAGAAAAGGTCACTTTGTTGTCACCTTCGTTCACGATCGTAGTTTGGAACCTATTATAATGTGTATTTCTGATAAAAGTGAAGGTGAGGTAGTAGGTCATTGAAAAAAAATATATATTTGAATGAGTCATTCATTATATGTATACTCGTAATTCAATAATTTATGAATAAACATAGAAAATCCATTTTAAATTTTTATTTAGTTCATGACTAAATTGTATTATAAGACAAGTTTTTTGAAACCATTTAATTTTTTTAAGTTAAGTAGGTATATTTATTTATTTGATATCAACAGAAATATTACTTATTTCTTCGATATTTAAATTTAAATATCGATCATACCTACACTTTATAAAATATTAAAAAACTATAGTTATAGTTTAGTTGCACGAAAAGGCGCCATTGGCACGGAGCGAACGTTCGAGAATGCGAGTCGAAGTACGGGCAATAAAATAGGAACGGTCGTGTGTAATTTGCGCCTCTGCTCAGCTCATCATGACCAGATTGAAATTCCTTCGCCGCCGCCGGCGGCCTGGCGCCTACCTTTTAGCTGCGGATCCAGCAGTGGATTTCTGAAATGGATTCTCAAACTGCTAACGCATCGATTTTACTTTAGTAGGTACAAGCTAAACAGGTTCTTTTGCGATCTTATAGATTTTATTGTTAAATTTCAAACAACAAAGTCAAATATTTGAAAGAATGTGGGAATTTTCGAATGTCTTTGAAATTATGTAAGTAAATGAAGACATTGTAATATGGTTACATTTCAAAGTAAGTACATATAAACTTCGCCCCAAACTGAGATCTCGAGCACAGTTGCGTTTATAGCCTACATTTGTATTTGTTTCTGACTACCCCTATACGTTTATGTGCTACTTCTACTTCTACAACACAATGATGTTTAATTCGCTAGCTCATTATGGTGTAGATTGCATGCATGCAATACATTATATTGTGGTGTCTAATTTTTTTTTCCCGAATAGTTTATTTTCAGGTTTGGGGATAACTATTTTCATTCTTTATCAAGAAAAAAATATCAAGTAGCAACCAAAATCATTGCAAATCAAAACGATACCTCTCTCTTTCAATTACCAGTTAACCTGAACTACAAAGACATTGAAACTCTAACAAAAGGGAGCTCAGGTTACTGTGGTTTCTTAATTTTTATTTTTTCGTTGTAAAAAACCAGAATAAAAATAAAAACCATTTTGGCATGTAAAAATTAAGTCCTTTCATTATGATATACCACTCAATATATTTGTGTAACTTTTTTTACATGAGTAAGTACCAAGTTTCATGAAGACTGGATAAGTTATGCGAGAATAAAAAAGTGAAACATCACAAAGCAAAATCGCCCAAGTTGCCACTAAGATCTTGGTTCGCCCGCTCGATCGAAAGCACACATTACAAAAGCGTGAATGTTCGAATATCTTCATTACCATTTAATTTTATATTATCTACATCAATTATGACCGATTTATTCTGAAATTCTTTAAATCTAACTAATAGGTACCTACTTAATGACTCATTAAGTAGGTACCTATTCAAAGTTTTATCTATTTTTGTGCTATGACGTAAGAAGTCACCCTTATCTCCCGGTCTGTACCTCTACTTGTTGCGCGATGTCAAACGTCATAACCACCTACGGGCCACTATTGGACACTCAGTTTTATTTTCTGTTTTACCATAATCAGTGTTTTCCTAGTTTAGTTAGCAAAGCTCAGTGATGTTTCACTTAAATTGAAAAAGTAAAAATGTTGTGAAAAAAAAGACGACTTGTATGATAAATTTTTAATTTTAAAGCGAATTACGTCGGAATCGAAAATTTTGATAAGAATTGTCATTTTCGAAAACTTTGCTTATCTTTCCTTAGTACCTTATAGTCGAAAGCCACGGCTAAGCCGTGATCGGACAAAATTTGTTATAAATACGTTCTTCTTCTAAATACGAGTATATTATAACTCGGCAAGGCACTTCCTACGGCTGTTTTCATGCCCCCTAATGACGAGAACCTAGGTCCTCATAATGACGAAAGTACATTGAAGTGAAAAATTTATGTCGTTGTCACTACCCCTTATATAAATACGTTTAGGTACTTTATTGATGTAAGAATGTATATGGTACCGGAAAGCAGGTTCGGTATATGTTTCAATTGATTAAGTCACTTTCCACGAGAAGCCATTCGCATGGTGAGTGGGGGAGCAACTATTCGCAGCAGCTGTAATGAACTGCAAGAGACTCGAGCAAATGAAATCAATTTGCGTTTCCGAAACATTGTTGTGATTTCTCGTATCGCGGCACGCTTTCCACAAACTGGCCATTGTATGCCGGCGCGACACAACGTGACCGTTATGATTAATGGTGAAATGTTCACATGTTATTAATTAATTAGTCTAGAAATTAATAACGTGAGGCTTGCAGCAGACGTGACGCTGCAGAGACGTCGCCGGCAGTCGCGCCGCGTGATTGCCGCCTCTGCTCGCACCAATACTTTAATTAAAGAAGACCTACAGCTCGCTCGCTCACATGAAACTAATAGCTACCGATTGAGTTACGCAGAGAATCCTAAGCAATGACGCTTGTTAACAAGTGGTCAAAGGGAATGTTCCAGAGTGATTGACCTCCGTATTGTTGGCGGCGTATTATTCCAACTTCATTGTGATGTTTGTTCAATTGTTTGATGAGGCCTTTGGCTTGTCGCATGCGAGGTATAAAAGCCCTCGTATTCCGAGTCATAAAAAGAAAAGTAAAACTTTTATACCGTAAAGATGGAAATCTCAACTGCATGAAAGAAAGCAGATTTTTGAGGGCAAAGAAGCCCCCGAGCGGGCACTTAGCTTCGGCTATTAAGGGCGCCGTGACCGCCAGCCAGCGAAACGACGAAAACTATAAAACCGTTAAAGTAACGTTTCAGCAGCCGTAAAGAGCGTCGCAAGATCTGTTGACAATGTCGCCCGCCCGCCATAAACCGTATGCACCCGGCGAGGCTGTTAAACTTAACGGCACTCTGATTAAACTTATCTACGAGGCGAGCGAATCACGACCTCGTCTAATAACCACTCGTTCATTCGCAAAACTGCCTTTATTGGTTGCATTGTATTAAATCGCCATAAAGTGGATGGTTCCCGGCTAAGTGTCATATGTAGAGTTATGGCTTCTTGGCGCACCGCCCGCCCTCGCCTGCCTGAGAGCCGCTGCCCGCAGCAACTCGTAGCGCTTAAATGTTTCCAACAAACACTAACATAATGGTTTACTGCAGCATAATGCCGATTCATAGTTATAGAAATACTTGTATTTCATTTTAATAGCTTAATCCTCGGGAGGGTAATAACCGGTTTCAATAAACGTTATTGACCACAAACCAGTAGCGCTGTGTCTAGCCTCACATGCATTCGAATGAAATATCCAATTCTAAATCGATTTAAAACAATTCAACAAAGATTTTTTTGGTTTGTTTTTTATTCAAAATCGTTTGTACTAAAAGGATCACCGAGCGCTCTTGTATAATTTCAATGTCAATACTGCATGGAAATCATTATATTGCAGTCGCACCACTAAAACACAGCTAGAGAGTTCTGTGTTAGTAATCTTTGCAATTTTTCTGAGTTTGGTTAGTAGCAAAAACCGAGAGTAACGAGACGTAAAGTTAAATACTTTCATTCATATCAAGTGGCCGCAGTGTAGCGTGGAGCGTGCAGACGTCTTTATGTACAAACTTGTGTACTTAGCTAAGACGCGATCTCGGCGACACCAAAAATTTCAGATAGAGCTCTCTAATGTGACTCGCATAAAACGGGCAAGACTCTCAAAACGTTTTACAAGTACTGGAAGGATGTTATAAAGGTTTTACGATCGCGTTCCGTCAGCGTTGCATTGGCCTTAATGGACGACCTAAGTGCATAGAGACATTCACGACAGCGGTAAAGCGGCAAGAAAACGCTCAATCCAAATGGTATTGCCGACGGTTCATTAAAGCGAAATAATCGTTAATGTGTCCGGAACTGCTTTTGACAACACAAAAGTACCGGCCTTATTATTCTAGTGGTTAGTATTAGTGCGATTACCACGAGTACGAGGTGCTCAACTAAATTTCATTACCCTTTGTCTACAAAACTCGTACGGTTGGCTTTCTGATGTAGGGGTCTGCGTAAACTGCTATACTCAAATGTCTCGCTGTAGTAGATTCAAAGAGTGTGTATTATAATATAACTAATTTCAATGAGTGTATGAAATGTTATGAAAATTGGATTAACACAATACCTGTTATATTATAAAACTTGAAAACGATGGTTTACTTGTCTTTTTTAAACTTTCGTGACGCACTGCGATTCAGACTTCCGAAAATGCATCAGATCCGATGATTTTCTTCGGAAAGTTGACGTTTTTTCAGCGAAGAAACGTCACTTTCAGAATTTGAAATACATTCCGAGAAGGTCTCAATCGCACTGCAGAACACATTATAAATACGTAAGTATGTATATGTATGGTAAATAAAAGTTAATTTACGTGATAAATATGTTTTTATAATGTAAACATTTGTATTTATAATGTTGGACGTACTATTTCTTTCTTGAGGCTATTTATTTCATAGAATATTCGAATATGTACCTATTGATATCTAATCATTGTAAACATGTGCGAATATTAACAGTGAATGCACCACAACTCCGTTCGGCGAAACAGCAAGTTTTAATTGTAGAGCATGATATCTCAATAGCTATTGCATGTCTTTGACTTAGAAACTCTTAGAACTTTGAAGTCAACGGAAAGATTTATAACAATGTTGTACGATAGTATGTTCTAAATATTACCGTACCTACACACGTACCAAACTTCATGTCACTTAAATCTGTGATGATGTTACTAGACCACCTTATTTCTTTGGAAACTTGTTTGACTAGTTGATTTCAAGCTTAATCTCATTATTAACTTCTGCGATATTATTTCTTTTAAGTATTTTCTTAAAACAATCATTTACTAAAGTAGTGGTAACATTAAATACCATGACTTGTGAAATGTCCTCCAAATAAATACATTTGTTGAAATGAAATGCAAAATAAATACGACGAATAAAAGCAGTTTGGCATTTGATTTACTTTGTGTCGAAACGTTTATCTAAGGTGATTCATCACGTCGGACAATAATGAGGGAGATTCGGTTCCCAAGTAAAACAAATCCCCCGCGATCGATTAGTAATATGAGATGATTGGGGCTCATCATTCAAATGCTCTCGACTCTATGCATTCATTGTCCCAGATAGCGGTCGTCCAATTACATTAAACAAAAATATGACTCGTACTCGTAACATCTAAAGACATTAAAAATTTCCACGGCCTCAAGCGTTGAAACTTTTATTGGACCATAAACAATTCATGCGATATCACGCGAGGTTTTATTTAGACAAAGTAAAATATAACTTATAAAGCCAGTTCTATTCTTGTTTCGAATCGCAAGTTAATCGAAACGAGAGCATTCGCGAGTCACCCTTTCGGAACCAACTGGACAAAGCTGAGCTATTTCAAGTTTCAATCAACACGACTGGAATTGTTATACTGGGTCATTGTACGAGGAAAACTAACGGCGCAGGTGATGCAGGTGCTATGTAGGAGCGCTGAGCTAGTGGTAGACAGGCAGCTTGTTTTAGAGGCTGATCGATACTTTGGCCCACCGCGCCCTACTTAGCCGGCCGGCACTCTATTTTATTTCAAATTATTTGAATATGTTGATGAATTCATTACATTTATTGGCAATAAAATTAAACACAACATCTATATCGAAATGGTATTGCGGCGCTGCTCAGATGCCTATCTTCATTTGATATGGTTTTCTTAATTATAGTGGTAGGTACTTTGCATTACGAATTCGAGTAAAATGTTCGTAGCGTATAATATAGAATTACTTTAAACACAAACTTTGGTGTATTTTATTTAATCACGTCACTTTTAGAAGAACATTTAAATGATTCATAAAAATCTTTTCAACGGCGACAAAGCCAAAGAAAATGGGCGTAATATCAGAGCCAACAGCTAATTATTAAGCGTCAGGGACCGTCATTATTAAGCGTCTACCAACCATAAACTCTTCGTTTTGTATTCTAAAGTACCCGCTTACATTTTTGGCATACTTGCTACAAGTTTCGACGAAAGTGTCGTTTGAGAATTTATTGTAAAATGTTAGACAAGTGACAAATGAACTTTACGCAGCGCGACGAGACGTGATGCCGGAGACGACGCGAATGTAAAGCAGTATCAACAACATCAATTTCCATTTCGTTGTTTCCTGCCGTTTCTATTACATTGGTTTAGGAAAAGATTATTTTTTAGCTCTGCTCGAGTTACAAAGGAAAAGGACTTAACTTGGTTTGCGCAGAGTTTTTTCATCAATCTCTCGATGCGGTATTCAGTGAAAAAAATGAAGAAATATCTCATTAGATTACATATCTGAATAATGTATTGAGAGTAAAATGTATTTGAAATGTATAAGTAATATCGTTTGCGAGATCGTAAACCGCTTCTTTCATAAGCGAGTGGAGTGTTTCGGTGGCGAGTTGTAAAAGGTTCTTTTACGAGAAAAACTTGTATAATTAAAGGACATCAAAGAACTGTGATGGGGTTACACTTCGGATCGTTATTCAAAGCGGCTGTAACCGAGATAAGGGATCATGACGCCTTTTCGAACAAACTTTATTTTATGAACTGTGACAAGAAGATAAATATCAGCACATGGCTTGATTATTATGATGGAGAAATTAATATTTTATCACTTTATCGTTCGCGCTTGCCTTGCTTTAATAATTTATGAGGATAACTAAAGTAATTTAATTATTGAAAAAGGAAAAGATAAAGTAAATTCTGTTTTTAAGACTAAACTGTTTATACAAAGGTTGCCTGGAAGAGATCACTTCTTAGCGACAAGGTAGCCCATTGTACATTGTTACTTCGTTTAGTCATTGATTGTATTTTGTTTCATAGTTATTTCAAGTGTGTATGCAATAAAGAATATTAAATTCAGTATCGGTATGATGCATTCTTGCAGTGAAACCACAAGTTGTAGTCGATAATCAAGCCACAGTGAAGACTAGTAATAGATTGGACTCTGGCGCAGACGACAAAAGATAATGCCGTCTCCGCACTAAATGGATTTGTCAACTGCTGTGCTAGTAATTAAATAAATTCCCTTCTTGTACAGTTGGCTGATGAGTTTTATCGGAGCTTGGTTTGTGTCCCGAGGTGATTAGGAATGTGCCCAGACATGCTAGTCTCTGGATATTAGAATGTTCATTATTAAAGTGCTACGTGCAAGCGTGCATACATTACTTGCGGAATAAAGTACCTACGAAAACGTGTATGGTATAACAGCGATAACACTAGATACATACAAAATAGCAATTAATCACTTAAGTACTTATCAAAATGAATGAAAGAAGCTTATTTGGTGCGGGCAATATATTAACTTAAATTAAGCAATCTTTCAGAAATTAAAAACTCTTTAAAAATCAAAAAAGTACCCCAAATAAAAAAATAATTATAATTAAGCACAATCAAGCAGTGAATGAAAATAAACCACGATGATGATTGCATTCCTATAGCAAGGTAAATTTGTTTCAGATTGGCTCTTGTGCTTTCGAACCTATCTAAAGAGAATAGTCATATAAACAAAAACACACACTGCTTAGGCCATTCAACTGGTGCCTTAACAGGTGTATTCCTTATGTCTGTAATACCGCTGCCATTTAAAATCAGTTAGTTACATTACCCAGTCACACCTATATTTTGTTCCTTCAACACTCATGACACAAAAGATTTTATTTGAGCAATTTCACTTCTTGAAATTCTTCTATTTAAGGGCCAAGCTCAGAACATCAATCACACAAGGCTTTTTGTCACCATTCCGACGAGATGGTTAATTCAAGTCGAACAAGGCGTGTGGTCGCTTGCCGGCTGTAATGCTCTTAACCGAAAATCGATGAATCAATATGTTTCGTATTCTGCCTGGCCGGAATTCGGTTTTGTTTTGCATTTCTTTAAATTGCTTCTACGTGTTTGCATCGAGAACTACGTAGATTTGATTTGATTTGATTTCTACTAATTAATATTTTTGTAGGTAAGGTTACGAATGCCCAAGTCTTGAAGAAATAAAACACAGGGCTCAGGGAAAGAATTCGTATTCATGTTCGCTATCTTCATCGGAAAGTATCTTTGAGAGCATTATTCATATGCCTACATGAAGTTTTTTTTTGCAAGTGCTTCTTTAGCCTTCTGTTGTCTAAGTCCCTTGGTATAATGTCATAGAGGTGAATTATGAATTTGCAATAGAAATTTGATTCGGTCGGAAACGGCAGCACCCCTTGGTCATTTCGAAAGTACAAAATACGCATTCGTGTCATTAACTTCTGAAAAGTCTTCCTTTGTGCACAGACTAACAATTTAACGGCATAACTCCACAGAACACTTTTCTGAGGAGATTTGTTATTCACTCAAAAGTTTTAAGTGGCTGTGAAACATCGTTGTCAAAGAATTAAATAACTACACGCTTTGTTCCATTCTGAGCTTTAGTGCCACGGAAATAGAGTTTGTAATTATGTGTTTGTGAGTGTTCAGGGTGAACAGTTGTTAGTCGACACGTCGATCTAAGAAGTTGAGCGTCAGGTTGTGGTGAATCAAGCGTATTCCAACTTACGGAATGTAGATGCTGCTACTTAACTCATCGGGCTCAACTTATTTAATTAGTTTTTTAATACTCTCCCTACCACTTGGTAAACTTCGTTTTTCAATTTTCTAAAGGTGCTGTTAGTATGATAAAAAGCTGTTAGTAGCATGAAACATGCTGTTAGCATGTTATAGAACAACATCAAAGATTTTATGATGGAAATCAGACTTAACTTGCGTATATTAAAGTTTCGTTCATTATTTTTAATACTATTATGGCTGAATTATGTTGATATAATGCATCATTAGAATTAGAATAATTTGTAAGTATAAAATAATGAGCTGTAATAATTATGATAGTCCTGTGTTGAAGACCCTATCGGCGACCTAAAAACTTTGGCCACTAGCTCATACGAACTTTTTTTATACCTTATCAAGGATACTTCTTTATTTACATTGTGCGAGTCCCACTAAATGTAGGCGCAGACTGCTTCCAGTAAAAGCCTCAATATGTAGAAAATATTCACAAAAAAAATATTTACTTATGATATATAATCATTAACAAACAAATCATAGACATAATCGATCAAGTTACCAAACCCCAAGTTAATAATAAGTTACGAAATTAAAGTTTTACTTTATCAATTACATCATCATCCAAGAGATGAAATAAACAATAAGGAAGAGCAAACTTCCGATCTTAACGGCTAAACTTGATAGATTAAGGCTGGGATTAAGAGTTATAGAAATGAGTTTCATCTGCCGAAGACTCGAGAAATATAAAATTGGATTTTCAAGTGGAGAAAATTGGTAGATGAAAAAAATTAAACATTTACTAAGAATGGTTCAAACGGAAGGATAGTGGTGGACCAACTTTGAAATATTTTAGCTCTTTGAACATTACTTTTATATTTTTTTAATAATGGAGTTAACAAAAAATCTTTATTTATATAATGCTCGAAGCCAACCAAAATGTATTGAACTTTTTGAACAGCTTTGTTCGATGAGACGTGCTCGATGAGCATGTGCGTACGTATGTACCAATAATCTTTTCGTTTCGTTAAAAAACTTTTCGTATCAAGAACATGAATTTGATAGATATCATAATAATACAATAACGCAGGGCGTTCTTTTATGGAATGAAATATGGGACTTATCTCATACACCCCAAACATACATACGTTTAAAAGCGGAGATGTTGATGACTACAAAAGTCTGAGAAGAGACGGACGAGTGGCAGCCCCAAGTTTAATAGAGAAAAGGTTAAGTCGGATATTAAGAAAGTGTTGGCTTCGATAGTGGCCCCGCGGGCAGTCCCCTCCATTAGTGGACGTGTAGGGAACCCTGCGATGCTCAGCGTGACGCACACATGGTCCACCCACCCTGGACCATCGATATAACTAGGTATTGTGGCCTGACTTAACACGTTATCTTTCCAGTGTACCGAATACAGTACACTCCGCGTGGGTTCGCCACGTCCTTGTACCATAAACGGTACACGCGCAGTGTGCACCTACCTGTTTCTATGAGCTCTAACTTGGTCGACTTCTGAGTTAGGTTGTTTGTTAGGACTTGTCAACAGCGGGCTGATTGTCTAACTTGTCTCAAACCTCAAATTGGTCTCAAACTCTCAAAACGATCGCGTAGGGTGTCTCTTTTCGCGTTCGGTCTCGTTGAGATGAGAGTGACAGGGTATATTTGTCAGTTTGAGACTGATTTTGGTCGCTAACAAAGATATAATCAGGGGGCAGAACACCAATAAATAGAAAACCATAAAACATGGAATACTTTTTTTTAAGTTCATATTCTACACGTTCATCAATCTCCACCTCAACTTCGACACAATTTTTTTATGATCATACACATTGAACAGTGTATTGAACAACAATGCATATATTTCTAAATACTGTGGCTGGTTGTCCTGCTTTCTTATTCATAATAGCGGATTAAAAACGGTAAAAAGTTTATCATCTAGTTCATGTAACATTAATTAAAGAGTTTTCACTCATACATCCATAATACGTAAGACCATCTCTAAAGTCGATAAGTTTACATTCCTTTATGCATTCTTCATTCAAAGTAGCCAATAGGCAACTTTTAAAAAGAGAGATAAATTTGTGAGAAACAGTTGTATTCTGTTCCATGTTTAGTGTTGATGAATAAAAAAACTTCCGAGTAAACGAGCATTCCTTTGTTTCAGGGAATCATGCTACTCTACAGTGAGGTCCAGGTTTTGCCTCGGTTCAAAGTATTACCTACTTTTTTAAAGAGACGGCAAATTAACTGAATATCTACTTCCCGGACAAAACATCTGATAAGACAGCGTTGTTAATTAAGTCTAAATGTTGGACCGTATTTTGTACGTTTGTCCTTTTACTTAGTCGGTCTCTCTTACAGATTTCTGTTGTTTTTGTACTTTAACTAACATTTCATCGACGAGTTTGTAAATGTTGAATTGTTGAAACAGTCAATAATGATTATAATCGAAAGCTCTATGGTTATTTTGAACCCTCAATACATTATACATTTTATTTAACTACCTACATTGTCTTGTTATTAAAAAAATAAAAAATAAACAATGCTGCCCCCCTAGCCATATTACACTATCTATCGTCGCTGTAGAATAGAAACACTTCAAAATGTATAGGATTTGACGTTTCAAGTAGATGAGTCGGATTAGCTTTCAAAAGAAATGTCATCGTTGACTCCCCCCAAACGCCCCTCTACCCTCTATCTATTCACGATATTTTGACATGTTAAAACTTTTGAAACTATCTTGGAATAATTATAATTTTAACATCTTGTTGAAGTAGCGAACATTGTCATGGAGACTTCATCAATTTTTTTTTTTTCGATGGTAGTGATACCTAGTTGTTACCTTCATAATTATTATTACTTATTATAGAATATCTGGGCGACCAAGCTCTGCTTGGGTGCAAATCGAGAAAAAAAGAAAAAGAAAAATGAGTTAAGTATGTATTTAAAAAAAGCTAGGTCTCGATCGATCTAGCTAGGTAGAGACCTAGCTAGATCGATTCTTCGCCCCCGTAAACCGTAAACCTCTGTACCGCAAATTTTATCGAAATCGTTAGAGCCGTTTTCGAGAACGTGAGTACAAATAAACAAACAAACAAATATTGCTCGTTTAATAGAATAAGATAATATTTCATAAGAAGATCATATACTTGTCGGGGAGAGGGTTCTGGGCGTGAAGTATGGATGGTCCGATATGTTCAAAGACACGAAATAACCAATGTAACGTGTAGTCAGGATGTCTATTTTGTAATCACAATTACTTTCACAAGACTTAAACAGAGGATTGATTCGATTTTTGCCGATTAGAATTACTATCACCATTTAAAAAACAAAATGGAAACGCGGTGAGTTCAACAGAAAGAGACAAAGCTACCCACAGAACATTATTACTATCGAGGAGCGACCGCTCCGCTCCGATGCCAGAACCAAAGTGGCCACGCCGCTCGCCACCCGCTCGAGGAAAGCGAACTGTCCAACAACAAAACTGACTTTAGCGCCCTCTGCCTACTTTGTGTCGACCACACCCAAGTGACAATGACAGTTGTCTATTTGACGTTTCCATTATTAGTCTACAGATGGCGTTGTTAACAGGATGTAGTGCAGAACGAAGTATCAAATCAATTAACATTCCCTTTTCTAGCTCCAACTCCGACATAATATGTATTATATTCTTTATACCTAGATAAGTCTAATCACAAATAATTGTATGCTGTGTTCACTGTGTGAACTACAAACTACAAACTACGCCGACTTTGCTTTCTTAGGACTGTCATAATACGTTAAGTTTAGCGTAAATTACAATTTGTGAACCATAAACTTTCATATGACACCCCATTAAATTTATTTGTATAACTTTTATTTTTTTACCCCCTTGACTACCTAATTACTTTACAACCCCTTCATTGATTAAGCCCATAAGCACTCGGGTCACTCGACACTGGATATATGCACCAACCGGAATTTAAAACACTAAAAAACACGCTATAGTTACATACGAGTCGATAAAGTACAAAATTACAGTACTAAAATTAACTATGTAAATTAATTTTAGATTAAAAAATAAACTAAAAACCACGTCTTTATTTATTTATTTAGAATGCGTTGTCATCGAGTTGTGAGCTACCCTGACAGTTTTAGCCGGCCAGCTACACGGAAAGTGCTCGAAATTTTAGTCGCGCGAGATTTCCCCCGGAACGACAGACAGATAGACAGACGAACAAGAAAGTGACTATATAAGTATAATAAAAACGTGGTAAAATAATAATGTCATTGATCCTTGATAAGTGTGCACATTTTGATCCGACGTTTTGAAATGGATTAAAACTACGTTCTAAGATTCTGTTGACATAGATGAATACAAGTGAAGCTAAAAAAAACTAAATTCGGGGTAATATCCCACTTGGCCAAGACAGTCCTTGAACAAAAGCCAAATTATATAGTTGAGGATGCGACTCCACTCCATTTTGTTCCGAATGACATTCGATTTCGACTAGTCCTATTATATAACAAATGAGAGAAGTTTGTGTGAATGTTTGTTTTACCACGTATCTCCGTAACTACTAAACTAATTTTGCCGATTTTTTGTTCTACTCGTAATCTATAGTGATCTTCGATCTTCTGTTCTATCTAACAAGAAGGTGAAAAAAGGAGGCAAGTTTCTAAGAAATAAATGTACCTAATTTCTTAAATAAAAATAAAATAATAAGTACTAAGTTATGAATTTTTAAAGGGGTTGCAATAAAGTTCTATTTCAAATAAATATTTTCTGGTTTGATTCACCAGAGTAATTAAATACCTACTTTATTTTTATTTTATTCAAAATTACCCTTAGGGAGGGACTGTGCATTATTACTAAGGTCGTAAAGTTAGTATTGTTTTTCCTAATCGAAAAAAAAACTAAATACTTACTAACTTTATGACTTTTTGGTTTCATTTTCTGTTACCTGTACAAAGCCGGGGCGGGCAAATAGCTTGTCAAATGTCAAAATGTCAAAACGCGCGTGGATCCGACCTTGTGACCGCCCAGAAGCGGAATGAGCTGCGTTCGATTCTGTGTTTATTTATATAGCAACTCGGGACTCAATAAGGTTGATTTTCGGTTGATCCGTTTAACTCTCTGTGCTCAGAAGTAAAGCTCAAAACTAATTTTGCTTATTATGAGAAAAATAAGCAGTCTAGGTAAACGATAACTTAGAAGCAAATAAAAGACTAAATTTCCTTTCTGTGAGTATTTATTTTGTATATGTAGCTGAACTGGTTTTCAAGAAAAATGCAAAAATCTTGAGAAAAGGTGTCATTTTCAAAACGTAAAAGTATCATGTAAATTTCTATTAATCGTGTTTCTGCCTTTAGAACTAAATAGAAAAAAGATTAAAAAATCACATAATTGAAGTTGTAACTTGATGAGATATTCCGTTTAGTTACAATTTGCAGGCAAACAATCATAACCGTTTTGGAGCTTGGCCTTAAGCACCCCCACCCGACTAATCTTCATTATTTAAGATTCCTCTCCATCCAAAGGTTGCCTGGAAGTGATCGCTTCTTAGTCATAAGGCCGCCAATTATACATTGTTTCGTAGTTTTATTATTGATTGTATTTTGTAGTTTTAAGGTGTGCAATAAAGCATTTTCATTCATTCATTCATTTGTAACTACACTTATATCGTAATAGTAATCGAACTACACCGTATCATACCATGAAATTTCAGCAGATTTATTAATAAAAATTATCATAAGTACCTACTTTTTTAATAATTACTTAAATGCTAAAAAATACCTGGTTTATACCTGGTTGCTCGTTAGTTCTCAGCATGAATGCAATTGTGATAATCAGGTTTTGTGTCCGAGAATGGGTGTAATACTAATCAAGTTATCCTGCGCTCCTTACCAATCTAATTACAAATATAAAAAACTTAGGAGTATATTTTACCATTATACGTTCAACCAACCATTTCTTCTTTATTTCATAAATTAGAATGTGACGTTAGCTTTTATGGTTCAGTTATTTTGTAAAAAAAGTTAAAAAAGCGTTTAATTTAAAATTATGTATTAAAACAACTAAGCTGTAATCACTGAGATCAGATGTGCCTCAAAGGTCATTGAATATTTCCTAGAAACCATTTAATTTTAATGCAGGTATACTTAAGTAAGACCGCAATAATTTTGATCCTCCTTCGTAGTATCAGTCGATACTGAATAGCTTAAGTTTACTAGAACTAGTCAGCAGTGCGATTCAATCCTTCTCGTGTACCGAATTAAAAAAAAAAACGTTAACTTTGCGAAGAAAATCATCGCATCGGATGCATTTTCGGAAGTCTGAATCGCAGTGCAGGAGTCTTATTAATTGAAAGTAAACCTTTTCAGTTACAAATCAGGTGGAGCAGACATTTCTGTCACGATTTCAGTCTATTCTTCTAAAATCCTGAATAAAATGTTGGAATTGTTTTAATTTCTAGTACACACATTTAAGTTGAGGAGACTGCTCCCGACTCTGCGGCGTCTAATTACAAACGTTGAATGGAACTTTTTGTTCGGCCAGATTGTCGAGCTACCAGACTTATTCACTTAAAATTGAATATTAAATTTCCTTTGCAACATGAGAATTTTAAATTCATAGGAGGAAGTTATTTCATCTGTTTTATCAGCCAAGATTAAAATTAGAGCTTCAGAATTAAATAATGAAAACTTACATTTTTCGGACAATCCAATTCGGTACAAAGAGAATCAGCTATTTATAAGTATTTCGGCAATGGGATTGCATAATTTGCAGCATCCTATTTTGCGGCGGCTGCATAGCGTAATAATGTCAGCTATTCGGTGGGCTTCGTCAGCGCTCGGCTCTCAAGGCACTCGAGGCGTCGCGTCGAGTCTCGAGCTGCGGCTCGAGGCTCGAGGTGGCTCGCTTGCGCCGAGAGTGCTGGCGCGGCGGAAGCCGACCCTTACGTGCTCGTCGTCGGCACGACACGCCGCCTTTGTCCACCCACTAGGCTTATTTGCTGAACAATGAAAAAGACGAAAGCCACCGACATATTTCTGCAAAGCTCCCGCAACGATAAGTCGAACCGAACAGTATTTATCACGTAAAAAAAACGTATGTCATGATTCGAAAATAATAGGCACCTCTCCCTGTTAGTAGCGAAATTCATTGTATTGATTGATGAAAATGCTATTATGAGATTCCGTCAGATTTTACGAATTTTTCATTTTCGTTTAAACGCAACTTTGCCATAAATCGATTTCGGGCCCAATTTATCAACCTTCCTAAATACTTTTGGCGGGTAGCGGCTGTGAAATCGAGAGGAAGACCGAAAATGGCGAAAATAATTTTAACATTCATACCGCATGACGTTCTATAGAGGCGCGCGTCAATTAAATTCACGAGGGCGCGAGATATAGGTACCTACGTGTCCTTGCAAAATGTCATTAGGCTAAAATCTTAAGACTTTTAGAGGTAATATACGTAGGTGACTATAATTAGATACATTCGAGCAATCTAGGAGGGTAACTCGAGGAGGTTTCACGATTAGGTGCGCGTTTCAATTTCTCAATTGAGTCGGTCCGTCAGGGCGTGTGAGCGATGCGCACATCGAGTCGGGGACGTCCGCGCCCCTCGCGCCTCCACGCCCGCCCGAGGATCATCTTTACAAATGAGTTTCACACATTCCACTGGACATGTCACGCAACGGAAATCATATAAAATAACACTAAGCCTACTTCATAGTAAAAACTAAACAATACGATTTTTTTTTGTAAAACAAATCCGAAACCATCAATCCGCTTACCGCACGTACAGATAATGCGAGCATCGTCTATGCCATACACGCGATTGCGGTCGTCACAATAACTCAAAATGTAATCGAGTTCATTACATTTCTAGTCACGAAATACATTGAAAATTTAAAGGAAATCCAGGTAACACTGAAGTCCCTATCGACATTTTAAATCATGTCAAATCAACCGATTTTTAGAATAGAGGATCGTTGTGGAGGGTGCTTGAAGCGGTCGGGGGTCCGGAGTGCACTCTTGGCGAGCCGTCACATTATTCGACCTACTTAGCAGTGCGGAGACAAGCTTGAGGTGTCTATAGCATTATACCGACTACTTCATATTGTCGTATTCATCGCCTTGAACAGGCCATTCTTGTCGCTCTAAGCCCCCTTAAACATAATTTGATTTAATAGTCACTTATGTTTCGAGGTGCTCTTTAGTTACTTAGCTAGTTTTGTTTCTTCGGAATGGTAATGTGAATAATTTCGACGTCGGCTACGAAAATGGTAGATACTTAAGGTCATCGCTCACTGCGCAGTATCATAAGCGGGCCGAGCCATGACCGAGCCCGTCACGAAAATAGCACCTTACACAGTAAGACCGTATCATACTAGGACCGTCGCATAACCGTTTTGCGAAGCGTAATCCCGAGCCTATACCACAGTAATAGACATTTTGTTGGTTTTATGCTAAACACACAATTATTCTGAAAGCCCATTTTAAAACTTATCACTCAATTTTTTTGTAAAATACTATCGTAAATATAGAGCGTTTACAAGCTAAACCACACTAAAATACATATTACACACATTTTGTCGGGTTTACTAGCAAAGTGCAATATTTCATCATATTTTGTGTAACTTTAAATGGGAGTTTTATCTACAACAGTGGTTCTTAACCGGTGGTCCGCGGACCACTGGTGGTCCCTAGAGCCACCCGAAGTGGTCCGCGAAGCTATCCGAAAAAATTAAGCAAGTGACAACGGATCAAAGTTAAAAGAGAAAACTTTTCTGCTTTTGATACGTTTTGAATCAAATTATTGGCTGACTGTGTGTTGAGCAGGTGCGGTCCCATGGGGAGGGTCATGGAGGTCATGCATGTTGTTGCAGTTGTCTTAAAAAAAATCGGCTATTTGCGGTATTTTGCGAACAAAGTGAGTTATGTTATGTCTGTCCACAGACTAGAAGTCGGCAGCAGTTAGCCTTTTAAAATAAATCGCCACATGCTGCATTTGTCTTTAAAAAATTCGGCTCGCTTCGCTCGCATTTGATTTAGCTTTAACTTCATGCGTATTTTGCAAACAAAGTGAGCTATGTCTGACCGCAAAATAGGAATCGACCAGCAGCCAGCCTTTTCTTTGAGCACCGTAAGCAAAATTAAGAGGCACGCATTGCGTTTGTCTTAAAAAAATTCGGCTCGCTTCGCTCGCATTTTAGCTTCATAAGTATTTTGAGAACAAATTGAATTATGTTTGATCGAAGAATAGAAACTGTTAAGCAGCCAGCCTTTCTTTGTAAACCGTAAGCAAAATAAAGTGTAAATGTTGCATTTGTTTCGCTTCGCGGATTAGGAAGCTCGCTTCGGTCGCTGGATTTGAAGCTCACTCGCTTTGCTCGCATATTAGCTTTATGAGTATTTTGCGACCAAAGTGAGCTACGTTGAATTTGACTTAAAAAAAATCGGCTCGCTTCGCTCGCATATTCAGGAGTAGATATTTTGCGAGAGTGCAAAGTATTATGTAACTCCCTTCTGATTTGCCTGACGAAATACAACACTATAGAACTTGAAAGATACTTCCCCCCCCCCCCACCCTCCTATAAAACGGGTCCTACGGATTGGTGGTCCGCGGCAAGAAAAAAGTTTACCAAATGGTCCCCCATCACTAAAAGGTTAAGAACCACTGATCTACAAGGTTTAAAAAAACAGACTTTTAAGAAACCTTTTTAAAAACCCAATTATAATCCATAGTGATGGCATAATAATTATTGCGATCATGATGATGATGATGAAAAGTAGCTTATATCCTTCCTCAAAGCTCCTGAGATTAGCGTGATCAAACAAATTAACAAATAAACTTTTCCGCTTTATTACTGGTTGGTTGGTATAGATTAAGTGTACTTTCACTCTACATTCAAGGTTTTATGAATAACTGGATATTTTTTTAATTTGTAAGCTTATCTTTTTTCTCGAAATCGTGTTTTTGCTGTTACTACACTTTGATTTCGGAGGGCAGTATGGGATTTTGACGTTTGATAAATGTCACATAACGTGCGGAACGCATTCAGTGATGCTAGATGGGGGGTTTTCAATTCAAATTTGGGGTATTTACCGACTCAGAAGGAAATCCTTTGGGAGAATTTTCGTAGGTAAAAATTATAAATTATATACCTACTTGATATTTAGGGGTGATATTTGATAGGTTTAGAATGTGTACATGTATATGTGTATAAATGGGGGTACTTGAAAGACTTTGTGAAGTGAGAAAAATAACTGAATTATTATCTAACCAATATTGGAGCGTTTCCTCTTGCTCCTACTCGATTCTCCTACTGCTCCTGCACGAGGACCAATATATCCTTATAAGTATATCCTCGTGCTCCTACTAATGGACAGTCAAGGTACAATACCCCAAAATAAAACTATCAAATAGGGGCACAGCCGCGAAGCCGTATTTTGATAAACTTCAAAACAAGATAACATCTTCATCATCAACAAAAAATAAAATCGTTATTCTTATAAATAAATACTTATGCTATGATCAAGATCTACATTTAAAGTGACAGCTGTCACCAAATGTACCAATATAATGTATAAAGTAGAATGCTGACTGACATTTAATGTACAAAGGATTTTGAACCTTATCACGACTACACAACGATCTATTATCATTTAATCTTGGTTATAAGGATTGTTGGTCTTGTTGAGATGCTTTCTTGGTAGCTTTGTCTCTTTCACACTCGTTGTTGGATTAGTAGTGTGCCCATGTCATTTAAATTTCAGGATATTTTTACCTTATCGCGCTCAACAAAATCAGCGCTTGATTTCGATCCATGGTTTCGATCCTTGAATTCGATCCTTGATTTTGATCCTTGATTTTGATTTCGATTTTGATTTCGATCCTTGATTTCGATCCTTGGTTTTGATCTTGGATTTCGATCCTGGATTTCGATCCTTGATTCTTGAATTTTGAACCTTGAATCTGAAATCTTGAACCTTGAATCTTTGAAGTGACAGCTGTCAAACTTCAAATGGCCATATCTCGGGAACTACTCGTCCCAGACTCCCCGTTCTCAGTTCAAATGAAAGCTATGACCAAGATCTTCATTTGAAGTGACAGCTTTCAAACTTCAAACCGCCATATCTCGGAAACTACTCGTCCTAGACTCCCCGTTCCCAGTTCAAATGAAAGCTATGACCAAGATCTTCATTTGAAGTGACAGCTGTCAAACTTCAAACGGCCATATCTTGGAAACTACTCGTCCTAGACTCCCCGTTCAAAGTTCAAATGAAAGCTATGACCAAGATCTTCATTTGAAGTGACAGCTGTCAAACTTCAAACGGCCATATCTTGGAAACTATTTGTCCTAGACTCCTCATTCTCAGTTCAAATGAAAGCTATGACCAAGATCTACATTTGAAGTGACAGCTGTCAAACTTCAAACTGCCATATCTTGGAAACTACTCATCCTAGACTCCTCATTCTCAGTTCAAATGAAAGCTATGACCAAGATCTACATTTCAGATAACAGATGTCATTTTGACAGCTGTTATTGAAAATGTAGATCTTGGTCATAGCTTTCATTTGAACTAAGAACGGAGAGTCTAGGACGAGTAGTTTCCGAGATATGGCCTTTTAAAGTTTGACAGCTGTCACTTTGAATGTAGATCTTGGTCATAGCTTTCATTTGAACTGAGAACGGAGAGTCTAGGACGAGTAGTTTCCGAGATATGGCCTTTTAAAGTTTGACAGCTGTCACTTTGAATGTAGATCTTGGTCATAGCTTTCATTTGAACTAAGAACGGAGAGTCTAGGACGAGTAGTTTCCGAGATATGGCCTTTTAAAGTTTGACAGCTGTCACTTTGAATGTAGATCTTGGTCATAGCTTTCATTTGAACTGAGAATGAGGAGTCTAGGACGAGTAGTTTCTGAGATGTGGCCGTTTAATGTTTGACAGCTGTCACTTTAAATGTAGATCTCTTCAATAGCTTTCACTTGAAGAGAACGGAGAGTCTGGGATAAGTGGTTTACGAGATATGGCCCATCTGTCATTTTAATATACACCTAATCTGTCTTTTTGACGTAATCTGTCATTTTGACATAATCTCTCATTTTGACATGATCTGTCATTTTGACATAATCACGGGCAGACTGCCCGCAACCACGGCTATTGTAACAGCCAAATCGTCGCGTCGTGATAAATAAGGTAAATTACGCGATAAAATCCCGTGTACATAAATCAACATCCAGTACCAACAATACGAACCAACTCGGTGGCGCAGTGTGCGAAGGTCCAGCTAAAACACAGAAAGTTGCGGGTTCGATTCCCACTGCGACGCAAGTGTTTGTATGATCTGCAAATATATGTATCGGGTCTGGGTGTTTTTCTATGTAATATTATGTATTTACAAAAAAAGGATAGGTACCTACAAGTAGTTTATCAGTCATATAGTTTCCATACAAGGTCTATTTACCTTGGAGCTAGATGATGCTGTGAAATATCCAGCATTATTTATTTATAGAAAAAGGCTGAAAAGCTGCCCCTAGGGGCTGACCTGGCTACGCTACTAATATGATGCTTACATGGATTGACAGATGGGCGGGGCTTGTCATTGATTGTCAGCAAAATAATCATGGCGGCCGGAGATTGACAAGACGGCCATGGCACGGGCAGGGCACGCGACGGTGTAGGAACGGTGTGGTGTGGGGCGTCGCATACATTTCAATACAAAGAATATCATTTTTGCCGGGACGGTGTTGCTACGGTCATGCTATGCGACGGGGTAGAGACGTGATAATGTGGCAGCACCCTTAATGTCTTGAAAGTGTCAAAACCATTTTGGTCACGGCAAACGATTCACTCTTTTCCAATCTTTCTAACAAGGTTCAGATATAGACATCAGTGCAAAATAACTTTGGTAATCATGTAATATGGGCGTACATCGATGATACCGTTCGATATCGTTCGGCGAGTGACGGCAGCCGCCATATTGGTCGCATAAATCAAGTCTCGCGGCGAAGTGACAGCGCCGCGCCGTAAGCGATCGAGTGTCAGCCTGTCCAGAAATAAAAGCAAGAAAATTTCTCACTAGTTGAGTGGTTTACTTCGAGGCATGCCGTGAAATTTGTCTCGTCCGTGCCTTCTGTTATCTATCGCCACTTTTATATTGTCTTGGTTGAGTTCACTTTTGTGTTGGTGAGAGATACAAGATTCGCTGAAATATCACTCGTTACATCATGGTTTGTAAAAAAATATGAATTACTTATGTATGAATTATGTATAAGATAGCTATTGATTTTTAATCTTTATCTCTTTGCACGTACAAAATTATTTGTACCTACTAACTTTCTTCCAGTTTTCCTTTATTAATGTGTGTTATGTGTGAAATAAATATATTATACTTATTCAAAGGCTTTTTCAGAACAATATTCTAGGGGAGTTCCTGGATACCCATGCCAGAGTCAGCTCTAATAACGGCATAATTATAGCACAAAATATACTTTATTTCCAGCGTAATCTGTACAATATTTCGATGGGAACAGACATCGACACCGCTCTAGTTGGTGTCGGGTTCGCGGCCGGCGCCACCGCAACTCATGTTCCCGCGTTATGCAAACTTATTCCTGTTACAAATGAACCCACTAGGGACCCGCACTTCATTTGGTGACGCTGGCTACGCTTATAAGATATGCTCGGCTTTCTTGGACTGCCTAGATATGTTTCATCATCTCAAAGTTTTGATTAGTTATTGTCTTTCACCTCTTATCTAATTTAAGATTAGGTACTACTGTTTGTATAAAGTTACATGGTCAGTATGTAACCAAGTAACAATAACTCATACAAATGATAGCTGGTTAGTGATAAATCGATACGATGGTGACAGCCCTGTACAACTATCTTACTTGAATAATTTTTAATTTAATAGTTACCATACCATACCATACCTATCACACTTGGTATTATTTCATTGAAAATGCTAATCGGTGCTTTTAACCGATAAATATGAGCTTATCAAGATTTTTGACCCGACGCATATGGATTTCGTGTTCGAGATGGTTAAGGCACTCCTGCTTAAGGAGTATCGCTTGTATCAATGCGGGTTCGAATCCCGTCGGAATCGAAAATATTGATAAGACTTTTCATTTTCTATCTTACTTGAAGCCTTACCTACTCGGAAATGGTGAATCAAGAGCTTAGAGTTCTCTGCTACTACGACACTGCATTATTGTGAAGGATAAGTATAAGATACAATGTCAATGAAATTTATTTTAATAGGAATACCTAGTAATGTTTAGTGAACTTTTATTTTGTGTATTTCAATCGGAAGAGTTTTTATTTTTACAAAAGGAGAAGGTGTAATAAAAAAATTTGAATTGTTTGTAAAACTATCGTACATGAATATTATCTTTCCGAATTCTTTCTCCATTTTTTTAATGAACTTGAACATCAGTACAAAGTTTTTATGCATTGATCAATTAATAATCCTCTCCGCAGATTATCGTAACGTCAAGTAACTTGTACGATTTTCCTAGAACGTGGATCGTATCAGTATTTCCGCGAGAATAAAATCTACCTAAAGGTTATGGAATAAAAAATATTTCATATCATAACCCACCGATATTGCGGGTGTGACCGAATTTTCCGTGACATTGTCAATATTACCCTATCTTTTTCTTTTATGCAAAACCAATTTTCTTTCTGGGAAAAAATCAAAATAAACTCAATGTGTCTTTTATGCATAGTGGGGTGACCGAAGAGAAAATTCGGAAACTTTTGAATAATAAAAACAACTCCACCCTACTTGATATCCAATATTTCAATAAAGCCCTAACTTTTGCGTAGAGAAAATGGAGAGGCGAAAAATTATATTATAAAGGTTCGAGACAAATTGAGGTCCCATCCTAGTCCAGTAGAAATGTTACTTAAATGTGTTTATGTGCTGGAGCTATTAGTAATAAAACATATCCAACAAAAATGTATCTGTTTGAAATTCCGCAAATTGTTTTCTGGTTGAAATAAAAAATGTAAGTATTAAAATACATAATGTCGTTGGTTAGATAATATACAAACAACCAATTTTTGTGTTCGTAAAAACCAATTTCCGAGTTGCAATCGTACGATCAAAATAATAATGCATAACAACGAAGGGGCTCTTCATTTATTAACTTATTGAATATTGTAAAAGCCGTTGCGTAATTCGTAAAATATTCCGCCAACGGTACCCTAAACGTTTAATATCGGATAAAATACACCCCAACGTACCCCGTATTCCCCCGTTGTTCATATCGGCATGTTATTCAGATTATACACGAATATTTCAATGCTTTCTACTAAATTACAGCTCACGGAACTTGTCGTTCGTAGACTGGAACACTTATATAAACTCTGTGTAAGAATATTACAGACAAAAATTCATAAAACTTCACAGCTGAGAATAAAGAAAACTTTATGTTTCGTTGATCAAACTGAATAAGCTGCTACATTATGAAATACAGTTCAAAGCAAATCTCTTAACATCGCAGAGCATTCCCTTTATTCCTGAACAAAATATGATTTGCATACTGTTATTATAGACGAAAAATGGTAACACATTAAGCGGCTCCGTCTTAAATTGTTACAAAATGGATTTCCCTGAGAAAATACGCCCGTTTCATTATTCTAAACAACGAATAAATTTACCAAGGGAAGGAAAACAAAACAATTGTATTCATTTTCAGCGACTGCGGTTGCTGCATTACTTGATCGAATTATTCATTCTTACTGCTTGTCTGTTTTCTCTTTCGTTTTGTTAGGTGGTTACTTTGTAGCTCATCGTAACAAAAAACTTCGTAACACCGTTCGAAAACAAACCAATTAACCGGACTATTGAAGCGGCTATGTAAGGCAAAAAAGCATCAAATGGCTGCTGTCAGCATTTTGGACGGAAACGGTGCCCTTTAATTAGATTCGAACCGGGCATAACCGGCTTATTCCAGCTTAGGCCGGTTTCCCTGAATACGACCGCGCCACTGCAAAAATGACCAACTAATTGGCTTAGAACATTGTGTGTAACGCACTTTAGTATCCAATTTCTGTTTTAATGGTCCGTTGAAATAACATTCAGATTCCTGTTGATTGCTGCGAGCACTTTTAGGAGTTTGAATAAAAAGCGATGTTCGGTGTTGAGCTGGAGTCCATTAGAGGTGGCTGGGGAAGGTTCTCTCGGTTCGACAGATGGCGTGTCGCCGATTGTCGCGGTGAGCCGGCTTCCGTTCGCCGGTGCTTCTGCGCCGGATGTTGCGTCTCCCTCTGCCTGTTCCCGACTCATCTTGTTTCTTTGTATGTACACTTGCCACGACATCCTCGATGCGGTTAGTTGGAGTGCTCTTATCTTTCGGAAATACAACATTTGCTACTCTACTCAGCAACAGTTTTTTTTATTTATTTATACTACTTACGTCTTTTGCTAAGGACTAAGACAGTAGATATATAGTTGATTTATATTTATGTTTAAATATAATTATTATAGTGTCTTCAGGATTGCAACTGTCATTAAAAAAGAGAGTTGATGATGGTCAAAATATGGTCAAGTTTTAGCACGACAAATCTGATAAAATAAAAACGAGACAGATGTTTTATCATTCTTCTACTGCCATGCAGGCAAAGTCACGTTTGTATACTAGCACATGATATTGTTGTGGAACTTTAAGCACACTGAAGTTAGGTAGTGAAGTTGGCTTCAAGAAACTATCAGGGCAGTTGGTATGTTAATTTAACGAGCGTTTATTAAGCAAATAGCCGAGAGTTCTGAAACACAAATGAAAGTGTTGTTAGGTCCTTCTGGCGGGATGCGCATTATTTTGGCCACAATCTACTAGCTAAGAGCATTTCTCTTCCAAATATTTTACACATAAGCAAACAAAAACACTCACGATCGAGGATTTACCCTGCCTGATTTATCATCAATTAAATCGCTTTGACAACCAACTTTTATGGACTTTCCACTCGAGTGGTCAGAAAAGGGCTACTCTTTATACCAAGTTTGCTTCGCCACTCTATCATACTCTTTAATGTTTATTTATATAATATTCTTTGGTGTTTTACAAAGTTTCCATTTCAGAAACAACCAAGTAGAAAACATGTAACAAAGTTAAAAGTCTCGCAGTTTTTAAAACAGTTGAGAGCGGAATATACAATTTTGAACGTTAGTGCGGAGAGACTTCATCCACAATATCATTGTTTCAAGCACGTTTGAAATAGAAAAGTGGGATGACGGCGAGTGTCCCAGTTACAGCTGTCCCGGTGCGGCCTGCTACGAGTGAACTTTGTGCGCCTTAGTCAGACCCTGAGCAGGACAAGTGCTGTTTTGATAAAGCGCTCTATTTCCTTCTTCTTCTTCTATGGCACGAGACATTTGTTTCTTCCAAGAATAATTAAGCATAAATGAACGAGGGCACTTAATGAAGTTGTTTTTTTAAACATAATGTATTAAAAAATAATAGAAAGATGTAGATCAGTATTCAAAAATAAAGTCCATTAATAATTATAGTCGAATTTGGACCCTCTGCAATTTTTGTATTAAGTAAGTAGGTAAGTAAAACTTATGAGTATTGGACATTTATTACTTATGATAAAAGATGATAAAAGATGAAATATTTAGAATGTTTTAAAGAGTAAAGGTAGTCATAAGGTAGTCATAAGAACAAATAAGGTCCTGAAGTCACCTCAAGAAGCTTTCGCGTGTACTAGGCCTATAACCAACTGTGAATTTCCACTAAACCGGCTCAGTAGTAAATTCGGGGTTTTATTGAGTCGTTTTTTTGGTAATCTTATGTGAAGACAGCGTGTATGCTTATTGCTTTGTGATGGAATTAGAGTATTATTCCGTAAAGAAACTTGACTGCCGCAGATTACGGATAGGTATCTACGGCTATAGCTGTTGAAATAATAGGTACCTTTTGAATAAATTTAGTTGAAGATGTATTTGACGTACTTACATCTTAACAAAATTCTGCCAGGGAATGTATATAAGTATACACTATTTTCTACTTTTCAAACAAATAGGTAACTACTAAAGTTAAACTAAAAAACAAACTTTATAAAACTCCTAATAATTTATTTCGAAGAGACTCGTGCCTTTCATATTATTTCAGTGGTACCTACTACAATGTAGCAATGTATTTGGTATTCATGTTGATATATGGACGGTGTTATGCTCAGCCGGTGTATTTGTCGACAACACTCGTAAACTCACTAGCCTGCCGATATTATAAAACTCGAAATAGGCATAAAATAATCAAAGAATGCAAATATTTGTATCCATGTTGGACAATATAATATGTTTCATGTAGGTACCTACATTGTACAATGTACAGGTCGTGCAACACTGGAAAACAAAAGAAAAAAGTCAATGATGTAAATGTTCTATTCTTTCATACCTATTTTTTTGTGAACAAAATATTGAAATATCATATCTGTAGACAAGCAGGATCATATAAAGTAGAGATTCCAATTCTGACTAAAAATTAAACTATTTGAGCTTTCAAATTGTTTTATAAACTTATGAATCAAATTAAACACTTTTTCCACTACGCTTTGCAGTTTTATCCTGCTTTTTAGTGGTCTAAAGTTTAAACGGTGTGACTTTTTACTTTTTGGGTCATTATTTTTTATGAGTCCACGTTCGTTTTGGAATGAGTGTTATGTCTATGTTTATTCTTTGTATGTTTGTGAAGGGAAACAAAGGTCCGGGTCACGCTAAGCTGTTGAGTAGTAGTTATAGTATAAACATGTTTATTTTTCATAACTATTGTAAGTATTCTCCCCTAGTCATAATATACATGACTGGTTTTCGCTCTTCTTTACTAAATCCTATTGGAAAATAACTGATTTGCCTGGTGGACCTCAATAATTTAAAATGATTGAAACAATGCAATGGGTAATGTATCATAGAAACAGCCTGATTTACGACGAGACGTTACAAAATAGCGATTCACTAGCAGGTCAATTGATAGTCGAATTAGCTATTAGCTGGCCTTTGTGGGGCTGTATTGATTGGCACTACGAATTCAAAGGCATGTAACAAAGTTATGATGATCAGAATGCTGAGCAGTATGCGGCCCTATCGCTGGTACAGTAATTTACTCGATTAGCTACCAGCCGGGACGTCGCGTGCCCACAACCACAGACAACACACAATAGCTGGCTTACTAAAATAAATATAGATAACGTTTTTTGGGCCTGAGTCAATGTTTGCAACGCCAAGTTTAATTAAAGGTTAAATAAACTTCTTAGGGAGTGTACACATTGCGTTTTCTGCAGCGCGTTTTTGAGCTGCGCGTTTGCATCGATACAAACGCGCGTTCGCAACGCGTTTTTTCCATACAAAAGCGAACCGGGAGGGGCTGCGCGGGGGGCTGCGCGTTCGCATCGCGTTCGAATCGCGTTTGTATCGATACAAACGCGCTGCAAAAAACGCAATGTGTACACTCCCTTAGAATCTTTTGGGCAAATTTTAGTTTTTTAATAAATCGCGTAAAATTTAATGTTTGCACTAAAGTATGTATTCCTGGGTAAATGTGATTTTTTTTAATTTTAATAACATTATAATTTTTCCATTTGATCAAAATGATTCATGCCATAATGTCAGGTGTCATGTCATGAGATGCTTTCTACTTTTAGGTAGGTACTTATATGAGTTGCAGTAACAAAAACCAGTGAAGTCTGCAGAGTCACGAATCCTGCTGTTTATGTAAAAGCTATGGCTGGCGTGCGCCGCGGCTCGCAACAAATAATTCATACGAGCCGTCTCCTAATGGCCTTTTAGCTGCCCGTCTAACTTCAATGTAGTTACCCTGATACGATTACAAACTATTGCTATTAAACCAACCGTTAAAACTATCAATTTACCAGTGGAACCACACGTTACAATCATCTGAGTTGCATTGTCCAATAGTGCGCTAATTTTAATAAATTTTTAGTTGCTAAGTCATAGAATTCTGCTGTATTTGTGATAGAAAATAATCAAAGATATTATTGAATCCGGCCCTAATTCGATATTTGTACAGCGTTTTACATTTATAGCTCCGAAGTCCGACAAATATTTCTTGCCATCCATCATATCGGAATGAGCTAGAGTCGAGTCTCGCAGTACTTAATTTCAGTGCGCTCCGTAGTAATTTGGTGCCGACTCTAGTCTCAAAGTTCCCTGTTTAGGACATGTTTAATTTCATTAGGCATAATATGCGGCGCCCGCTCTATACTCGTTTAAGTCCAATCTAAGTTGCGAGAGACGACGAGTTTACATGTGAATAAATTATTATCTCACAGTCGACAGAGAGTTGGGTGTGAACCGACGCCGTTATAAACTGAAAATGTCTTTGAATTTGTGTTGCTATTTTAGCTGGAATATGACTAGTTAGCACGAATTGAATCTGAACTCAGAGCAAAGTAATATTTTCTTGTTTCAGGACGTGAGCATGAATGCAAAATAAGTCCAAGAGTATTAGTATTCTGTGGTCCAAGTACCTAATCAGTGCAATTCTATTTTGACTAATTTATCATATTATTTCGAATATTGTTTCAATACACCCGTAGGTATCAGAAATGAGAGAATTAAAGCCGCGATTCCACTAGGCAACATATGGCGCGCGACATGTTGCACAACATGTTGAAAGTCAGCGTGGAACTTTTGTTTAGCAACGTTGCCTGTCTACGAATCGTCAGTAGTCGACAAAATATCGCCAGAGAAACTAGTGTTGATTTCAGCGGCAGTTGTTATAATTTTATCGAAAAAATGCATTGCAAAAAAAAAAAAAAATATAGAAAGCAGTATCCCATAAACATTCATAGTTTTGGTACAGTTCGATTAATTTCAGCATTCGTTCGGTACACCACACTACGGACATTGTTGTGCCTCACGTCTCTACTCGACAACAATTGATGCTCAACTGACGATGCAACATTTGATTGATGCAACAAACAACAAGCCGCGCGTCATGTTGCGCGCCAGCTAGCGACGTCGCGCGCTGTTGTGCAACATTGCCGAACATGTTGAGCATCACGTGTTGCGCGCCAAATGTTGCCTAGTGGAAACGCGGCTTAATGCTAACAAAGATTTTTCAAGGAGTTTTTTTTTAAATAATTTTGTCTTTATTTTCTTAAGAATCTTTGTAGTCTCTCTTTCTGTGTACCTACTGTCTTACTAGTTATAAAACTTCTTTCAAGAATATCGCGCTGTCGTCCGATATTAATTGGAGCGTTAATGGACTCTCATATTTCTTAATGGTATCTGTAGCACTTACCTTGAGGTGTAATCTAGACATTTCAATAAGGGCGTAGGCTACTACTGTTTCCATAGTTCATGCAACTATAACTAACTATAGATTCAACCAATAGAATTCTTTAAAATAGGAGGTTATTATATTTTTCATATCTGTCATAATTATTTTTAAAATCCCTTTGAAAACTTCTTTGTTTGATCAATGTACAGTCGCCTGCAATGATATGTATACAATCCACAAAGTTAAAACGAATGTACCCAACAATTATCAGTTATTTCTATTGATGTCTATTCTATACTGTATACTGTAATTTATGTGTGTCAAATAAACGTTATTCTTCTTCTTCTATACGAATGCATTGCTAAATCATTTTCAGTTTTTGTCGTGCACCTACTATATCCATAGGTTTTTCTGTGACATGATTTTAAAAAGTAAGTAGAGTGTGTACACATATTATTGCAGGCGACTGTAAATATTGGGTGGGCTAAACTAACTTTATCAATATTAGGTGAATAAAGAGCGTGTAAGAACACTTTACTTTTAGCATATTCCCCCTACGAATACTGTCATAACATATTACCGAAATTAAATGAAACTAGGAAAGTCCGCAGCTATATCAAACACACGCGGAAGTTCCAGTAGGTACTGAATAATTAACTCGCTAATGGGCATATCGCAAATAAACTCCGAATTATTGCACTACAACTTGCGCTCAGTTGAAGCACGAATGTTTGCCGACCGCGGTCTATTTTAGTAGTCAGAACTGATGAATTTCATAGTAGACTTGTTTTCCCCCTTTATAATAATAAGCAGAAACAAAGAGATCCTTACTTTAATTCATTAAAAAAAAAATCCAAATATAGGAAATATATTTTGAAACAATTAATTTAATCTTGGGATCAAAGCGTCCAAGTCATCAAAAATGAGTCGAAACGCTTCATAGTATATAAACATAAAACTAACGATTCTAAATAACTATAATGAAAAATTTATGGTTTGCTATGAACAGGTTTAATATATAACAGTGCGCCATATTTCTCGGGTCGTGTGGTAACTAAGTTTGCGGCGATTGTCACGCTTCGCTGCGTAGGACATCTACGAAATAATATTCTGCAAGCGAAATAAAACATGGACGGTCATAATTTACTTTTAACTTTTTAATCGCTTTAATGTTAGTTGGCGAAGACTAGTCGCGGTAAAATGACTTCTAATTTTTCATAGCTGTACTGTAAGTTCGTTTTGTAGGTTTAGCAAAATTACTTTGTTTATGAAACGTATACCTATTGAAAAGTTTTATAGACACGGGATTTTATCGCGTAATTTACCTTATTTTTCCCGACGTTTCGGCTATGTTGCAATAGCCGTGGTCGCGGGCAGACTGGAGTATGTTTTCAAGGTCCATTGTGAATCGGCGGTATTATCCAAAACTACCCTCACTGATCTTCAGATTCTGGATCGGCTGCATTTACACCGCAACACACTACACTAACCGTATCTTGACACCGGAAAGTCACATTACGACGTGCACTGCATTTACTAATAACAGGATTCCATGATGACGGGAGCCTGAATCCTGTTATTAGTAAATGCAGTGCACGTCGTAATGTGACTTTCCGGTGTCAAGATACGGTTAGTGTAGTGTGTTGCGGTGTAAATGCAGCCGATCCAGAATCTGAAGATCAGTGAGGGTAGTTTTGGATAATACCGCCGATTCACAATGGACCTTGAAAACATACTCCAGTCTGCCCGCGACCACGGCTATTGCAACATAGCCGAAACGTCGGGAAAAATAAGGTAAATTACGCGATAAAATCCCGTGTCTATAAAACTTTTCAATATGAATAGTGATCGCGAAAGTTTAAACAAACGTATACCTATAGAGGTACGATTTAATTAAAGCGTCATTATTTTTCAAGCATAAGCCTTGTTTATGTGAGACAACAATGTTTATGTGAGTAACACAAGTAATCGTGAATGTGAAAAATTGGTCTCTACAACTCACGAAGCTTTTTTCCTTGTGAATTAAAAATTAGAGCCGAAATGAAAAATATATTTGGTGGTTATTTAGACAATGAAATTGAGATTTTATACCACAGACGACCGTATCAATAAATAACATGTAATTAAATGTCACGGCGGAAAATATACACCGTTAATTCTGGGTCAGTTTAAAGCCAGCACCCACTGCTTGTATTGCTTAATCGTATTCGTGTCGTTGGTTTAGTTTTTGAATTTGATAAGTATTTCATACGAAACTAAATAGTTGAAAAGATTAACAAAAGTGAGTAAAACACTTGTTATGGTGTCGTAGGCGCGCAGAGTTAATGACCTACGTATGTATGTATGACTACGACGTATCATAGACTCTATGCCGTAGCAACAGCTGAGCACAGAGCACGTATCTCCGTGATTTATCCTGCCTATGGTTCGTGATATTATTAATTGCAAAAAAATAGATCTCATATTTATTATTATTTTTGAGTAAGGTTATCGATATAGATTACGTAGGCGCCGGCTTTAAACTGACCAAAAATAAACGGTGTATAGGTACAGCTAAAACGTTAATTAAGTTCTGAATTACTTCGCAATAATTATGAGACACCAGATAGTAAACACTCCCGATAACAATGCACCAGCATGTCTGGAGTTTAGAATAATCCTTGAAAATAAAGACTGACCAAGAAATTCTAAGAATCACGAAATACTAGTAAGCCCAGTTTTGTTTAATTGATGGTCAATACATACATAATCCTATTAATACATAATATGAGATAGATGTGTGTGTGTCTAAGAGAATTCCTATTTTTTTTCTCTTCTTTACTTAGTAAATATAAAAAAACAGATTCATTGCTTAAAATAATAATATTAAAATTCAAATGGATACTCAACTCTACATGATCTATCATAGTTACTCTTGTTTTTGATTCTGGCTGCGTCAGTATTACTTTATAGGTACATATTTGTAATTTGATAGTAAATAAACGAAAAATCTATCTGCTTCAATAAATACTTCCAGTAAATGTTGAAAATCCCGTTTTTATGTTAGGTACATATTATCCGCGCCTTGGGGATACAGGTTAATTGTGTTCCTATTTTTCTTCTGATGCAGTGCCTAAAATCTGTGCTGTTAAATTCTCTGTATTATATTAAATTGTCTGTATAAATGGGTCCTTTAGATGCAATCTGCTTCGACTATTAGCTGAGTCGGGCTCATAGCCCCGCTGCGGCCAATGTTCCAATACCATCGTATTATACCTCCCGATTGAGAGCGGTCCGTCCACATTTACATAAACTGTGTGCATTGCACAGTCTAGCGAGCGCACGTGACATCGTCATACTTCTCATCCTGGTCACTAACAATACAACGTTTAAAAAAAACCTAGGCCCTTCCAAAGGGAACCCCGAAGTAATTACTCAAAAAAAAAAAGATTTATTCTTATATATTTAAATGTAATTTAAAATGTTCGTTTTTGTATCTGAATTACCCCAAATTTACCCTAAATTTGGCATTTTTTAGGGTTCCTCAGGTAAAAAAAGGAACCCTTATTAGATCACTTTCTTGTCCGTCCGTCTGTCTGTGGGTCACCACCGATTTTCTCAGGAACGGGTGGACCTAGTAGCATGGTGAAATTTTTACCAGGTGTATAAAGGTGTATAAAAAATCAAGGTCCTGAGCCAACTCGATAAAAAGATTAGTAGAAAAAGATTATTAGTACCAAAAACCTTTTTTTTTTTAAAGTGTTAAGCTACACTTAGGTATTATTACATTTACAGGTATTTTTTAATTTTCAAATGTAAAAAAATACCTTAATTTTTAACTTTTTTATAAGTAGGTACTTTTCGAATTTTCCCTTTACTCGTGCTGCTTGCCTTGCTTTTAATCAAAATTTTCAATTCTAGGTCAACCGGAAGTACCTACCCGATTGGTTTTGGGTCGAAAACCTATATGGTAGTTCCTGTTGATCTAGAATCGCGAAATTTGGCAAAAAGCAAGGTCTTACAGCACAAATAAAGGGAAAATTCTAAAAAATTAAAATACTTAGTTGAAAATTAAAGGGTGACCTTATACATACATAGTTGACGACGGTTAAGATAGTCCTCTGAGTTGTATGGGCTCTCATATAATTTAGAGGACTAGCTTAATTATGGCGGTACAATAGGTGGGTAGGTACGGAACCCTCGGCGCACGAGTTCAACTCGCACTTGACCGGTTTTTTTATATATTTTGTTAGTTTGTTCAGACGGTTCAAGAAAAGTGTGATTTTTATTCATTTCTTTCCCCAGTTATAAACTAATTTGACAAGAAAGTATTGTCAACCCTTCTGTGTCTGTGCTTCTGTATGACCCATTTTTGCTACACTGTGAATGTCTTCGGACAGTATAGGAATTCTACTAGCAATGTTTACCACTAACTCATAGAATTTAGGCAGTGTACCTATACGAGTTTATATGATAGCTAGTACTCGGTAAAATCAAGTGGTCACTGCCCATTTTAAAAGCATACCTTGACACAAATAAAATCTGGAGTTGTAAGATGCTACAACTATAGAATCATCCCCCTGCCCCCTATTCAATAAACATTACAAGTCTAAAATTTACAAAATTGTAGTACAACAAAATTCTGACAGGCTTACATACAGCACTTGTCATAAAATTCGACAAAATTGACACTTTTTTATAAATTTGTTGACTTGTAATGTTTATTGAATAAGGGCCTGATCTGCCACTTTTATGTGGGGTCGGCACGGTACATCAGGTGTTCTTCTTCAGCTCTGCTCTATCACGCATCAGCTGCTAGTGTATAGCAGAGTGAAACATTATATTCGTTTGTACTTGCCTCTTCTGTGTATTTACAATGTCACAGTGAACTAAAGAGTCAGTGTAACACTGATTGCTGTGTACGCGTGTAATAAAAGTTTTATTTCACTGGAAATCACCGTCATCGCAATTCGATTTTATCAATTGGGGTGTACGTATTCGGATACGTTTATATTGGAGTAATTTATGTGTTGAGCTTTTTGCGAACTCTACCCACCCATGTAATGATGACGTCGTACAACTGTATTTAATTTATGGGAAGTAGTTACTTTCACAAAAAATGCTTGTCTAAAAAACACTACTCTTGTGCGGATCGAATCAAACTCTAGTTAAGTCGTAATAAGACAGCTAAACAAGCCAAGTTGGTAGATTTCGAATTGCCAAATTATGGCCAAAACAGAGAACACTGAGCATTCATCTTTTTGGCATTCGACTCATTACCTACTATAAATTTCTATAAAACTCTTACTGACGGGTACCTGTAGGTACGTAAGCAAATTACAATTACCTTCTATCTCCATTAACCATGAAATTCAATTATGCATTTGTAAGTTTTCCCAACGGTTATTATAACATGGACATACGAAAGGACTTCAGGCTTGTGTTTTTCACCGTTCTAATTAAACAATCTAATTGGGTCAGGAACAGTGCCAGGCTAGAATAACCAACTGGGATAAAGCATATTGTTCCGCATTTGTTAAGTTCATTGCCTTACTGGATATACCTGGAGAATATTTAAAAATATTTTTCAGGTCAGATATTTAAATTAAATAAGTATATTTTATAATATATAGATTAGGTACATTTTAAACTCCGTCACTAGAGTGACACAAGCTCATATGAACAAATGAACCAACAAACGATGATTAATTTAGATATAATGTGAACACAATAACTTGAAAAGAAAAGAGGTCTTAACAAGGCTTTCTACTCTACGAAAACTATGAAAAATCCAAAGAGAAAAACTCTGCATTATACTCGCCTGGAGTTCTCAACCAACGTATCTACGAACTTGTATTGCAAGACTACACTCAACTAAACTCCCCTACTTCTACTAAACTCACTGCCTCAGGCAAGGTCCAAGAAACATACAATTTGGAGGATTATGTCGTAGGCTTCACTGAGAAAGGATTTTCTAAATTCTGTTCCCAAGGTTAGGGTTTCCACTTTGACAGTGCTGCAAAATAAATATTAAGCAAAACATTCAAATGTATGTAGCCTTGATTTTTGTGAATTACGTACTTCGGGTTCCATCAGGAAGCCTCAAGTACCTACTTAGTTTCTGGCAAAAAACTATCCGATTCCAAACTCGCTTCCAAAAAACAAAGACTCGCAAACAGCGCTAATATGAATTTATGTTCGAAAATGTTTTGAAAACTTAAAATTTCGCAGACGTTGAAAACAGCATCGCCGGGAGTGAAATCTCGGACGCGGCGTAATGGCCCAAGTTCGGCTAAGCCCTGGAAGCCTCCGGACGTGTGAGGAATGCGCTCCGCCCCGCCTTATTACATACGTGATTCTTATTTATATTTTATTCGGATCGAGCCACTGAACGCGTTTTCGATATCAGAAGTGGGATTAACGCATTGCCGCCTCTTACCGCTCTTAGTGCTTCTAAACTTTGTAAGCATCTTACGGAACTTCGGAGTCGAGGTATTAGCGATTTTTCGCTTTATTAAATGTTCGTTCGGTTCGCGGCTGAGTTCTTGTGACATGTACGAGGGCGGGGCGCGTTCGAGTTTGTATTACAACACAGAGAGTTTCTAAATATGATTATACAAAATGTAAAATGTTTACAATTGTAAATAAGCTATTTTGTATTGTGTCAGCTTTTTTAAGAAATAATATGACATACGTTCTTGTCAATACGGAACAAACAATACACAAAAAAATATATATACCTATGTTTGTTATAAAAATTCTTGCACATATGAAAATTCTCCCCGACCGTGTGAATATTTATCACGTCCACCGATAGGGTTCGAATCGATATGGAACATCCTGTTACAGTCTATCAACAGTGCAAAAGGGTTCTTTTAAAGTATTTTGGTAGTGACCCGCGGGCGTGTCCGATTGTAGGAATCCGGCTTCTCTTCAGGCCGGATGCACAGTTTCCGGTGACACCAACAATCGGACGGTCAACTGGTAACTTAAATCGATTCATTGTGGCCAACAAAGTGATAAACAAGCCCGAAAACGCTTGACTCGAGGTGTAAATTATTTCTATAATATCAAGATGGAGGTTTTTCTATCGTACTTACTTGGTTTGGAGAATGATTACAGCACTGAAAGGTTTACATACCTAAAACAAACAAAAAAACACATGGTTAGAATAAGTGGCTATTAGAATCACAGAAAATTATTTATATAAAATTTTGGGCTTGTAATGAACCAAATTAGGTATAATAGAGACAATTATAATCGTACCCTATTATTTTTCATGACTGTACATCATACCCGAGTTTATAACGATTAATGCCGGACGCAGATACGTTTTTAAAAACAGCAGAACAAAAACATAAAATATAATTTAAGGTTTAATATCTGCCTAAATTTTAACGCAGCAATTACTCTAAATTAATGGCGAAATTAATACTTTGACCGCTCATGTTAATTAAGAGCGTTATTTACAATACAATTTATGTATCCCCGTTTTAATTACATTTGAAAATTTATAGACAAGATTTTTTTTCATAGAAAAAAGGTTTCGTTTTATTTATATGAAAATATACGCGTATGGTGTGCACAAATTTAATTTTTGGCAAGAAAGGGAATTACATTATATAGAACCCAAGCTCACACTGGCATAACTACATCATATCTCAAGTCTATGTTCACATTACATTTATTTTCTTTAGAGACATTGTATTTATAAAGTAGAATGGCCGTTAATGGCACACCATGTGAATGCGTAAAAAGTTGACTTTACATTATGTACCAAACGAAATATTCCAGCCGTGTATTAGGTACAATTTCCATAAACTCCGAAGTCTTTCGAGATGTATTAAGGAAATGTTATTTCATGCTTTGATATGCGGTAGCAATGCATACGTTTAGTAATGAAAGCCAATAATACGTTTGTGTACCTTCTGAACTCTGATTTACATAACGAAATTCGACTACGCCGCACCTAAATAAAAAAAAAACATTAAACGGAGTGACATCTGACTGTATTAGTAGGGAGATACGGTAATAGAAATATATACACTCATCTGTTATTTGATTATGTCAACGTTTAAATGATAATAATATACATTTACAAATCCCGAATGGGCTAAATCCGGAGCCTTCACTGTTAAATAGTAAAAAGAGGTGGGGCAAAATTTTTCGCCCTTAAGGGTAGCCTTTTCTTTTTTAGTTAGAAAGTTTTGTTCTTAGAAAACTAGTATAGGTCAATTTTGAAAAAAAATAAAAACCGGTCAAGTGCGAGTCGAACTCGTACGCCGAGGGTTCCGTACCTAGCCATGGTGCCAATTAAGCTAGTCCGCTTAATTGTATGAGCGCCCATACAACTCGGAGGACAATTTTAATTGGCGTCAACTATGTATGTATGGGAACACCCTTTAATTTACAACTTTTTTAACTTTTTGGAATTTTTCCTTTATTTGTGCTATAAGACCTTGCTTTTTGCCAAATTTCGTTATTCTAGGTCAACGGGAACTACCATTTAGGTTTTCGACCCAAAACCTCTAGGGTACTTCCGGTTTACCTAGAATTGTCAATTTTGGTTACAAGCCAGGTCTTACAGCACAAGTAAAGGAAAAATTCCGAAAAATAAAAAAAGTTGATAATTAAGGTAAGTTTTGGTACTTACAAGTTTTCACGAAAACCTAAATTTGCCTATATTTTTTTATAGTGTTGACTCAGGACCTTGATTTTTATACTCACAATAGGGACTATGGACCTCAGTATATGGTATGAATTTCAACTTGCTAGCTCCACCCGTTCCTGAGATAATCGATGGTGACACACGGACAGACGGACAGACGGACAGACAGACGGACAAGAAAGTGATCTTATAAGGGTTCCTTTTTTTACCTTTTAAGGTACAAAACCCTAAAAATAGTTGCATTTAGATTTTAAAAATAAGGCAAGTTAGCCTGTAAAGTACTTAACATTTGTCCACAAAAATAAGTTGATTTTAATCGACTACATTTCCCACCCGGAACACTTTTCCCTATTTAACAATGTAGGACCCGGATTTAGAAAGGCAATCCATTCGTGATTTGTAAAATGTACATAATATCTGTCATTTAAAGGTTTCTATATTTATTTTTTTGAATGTTCTTCATTATGTGTTCCTAAGTTGACCGGACCTTCTTCTTGATAATACAGAACTGTATTGTGTTTCTTTTAATTTACTGTTTTACATTGTTAGTTACTATCGCTGTTTTGAGATAATCAATCTAATTACCGCTAACAAACAAAAACTACTGTTCCTGACCTTTAGGACATAGAGTAAAACCATTGTAATTGTTAATTTACAAAGACTTCTGTAGTTGAACTGAACAAACTTTAGGATAGCACGAAGAGAATTACAGTTTATTGCGAAAATACCGAGCATGGACATCAAACAAACCGCGGTCTTTTGAGTCCAGTAACGCGATAGCTTCTTTGACATGATAACGACCCGCCTTCTCATATCGTCTGAATACATTATATTCTATTGACGCACGCCAACTATAAGGAAACAAGGAATTGAAAAATACAAACGGATGATATTTCTGTTGCCATTTTCTTTTAGTGTTATCGGTGGAATAAACATTTGTCAGAGTTCAGGTTTTCCTTGTGATAAGGTTCATTCTCATGAAGTTTTTTTAAATGTTAGTACCAACATACAGTGTTCATACACTTTATTTCTGTTTTTCTATATAATGTGTTCAAATGAAAATAGGACAGTCAAATCCAGGGCTCACTTCCGCCGCTGCAAACCAAGCTTAAGCCGTGCAGAGATAAAAAACTTTTAATTGGATTTTTTTGTAGATTAAAACAATTATTACTCTGGAGTTTGTCAAAAGTAACACTGAAGAATAACATGCGCGTAATTGGAAGGGTCCACTTTTCAAGCACAACAAAATAAAAATGTAGATTAAACTTTTGTCTTGGGCTTTTCATAACAAGTTACTTACCTGTATTCTTACGTTAATTTTGAGATTTTTAGTTGACTACATCTACTTCTTATTTTAAAACAAAACTATTTTTTTTAAATTGTTTTCAATATGTAAACTAATTGTCCATTTATTTTAAACCTTATTATTACAGGTACCATTCATATTTTGTTTCCTATGTAGGTATGTAAGCGTTAATTCAAAACTTTGAGTTTTGAACGAAGGCAGATTAAGTTATACCTATTTGAATATCAATTAGGCATTTGGAGTACAAGCGGGCTTATCATAATTGCTATTGTCTCGTAAATTGGTATATTCCTCAACATCACTGCTTTATTCTACCAACAATGGTCATATTCGGTTCGCTCAGTGGTGCATGCGTAGATATTCGCTCAGCTCTGCCACAGAATCAAACGCTAGTATTGTAAAATTTGTTTGTATCCATGTTTAGACTAAATTCTCTAAAACGTTTTTCTTAATTATATGAGGTAATATTTAAATCAGAACCGTCGTGTCTTTTAAAAACGTCGTTGCGTGAATTTTCATGAATATCAAAACCAAGCCATGATGGTGGCCTTCAGGGGTCCTAAAATCTCCCCTACTAGAGTTAGCCACTAGCTCATACGATCATACATACATAAACAAATTAAAGTTTTTTTTTTAAGTAGATAGGTACCTTTATAGGTAGGTACTTACTGAATTAGAATTTACAGACAAATTTACATCTTCAAAGAATCTTAAAATGACTAAAAAGATCTAAGAGAATGTCTACCGCGCCTTGGGGATACAGTCGTGATCATATTTAATTTCAATGTCACATAAATAATATGCCGGATATGCATAATAATTGAGTTAATAACTTCGAAAAATTAGGTTGTATGTTCTAAGGCTGAATTTAGTGCTACGCGGATGGTCTGTGCGGAGGTCCGTCGTTCGGAGCTATTGTATAGAAATCAAATATTACGTTTAGCACGGTTGCGGACCGTCAGTCCATGTGGACGAAAACCATCCGACGAGCGCACGTGCGCTGCGCTACGTACATCCGCAATCGACGCGTTTAGTACTGTGCGGACGATACGATACGGTACTTGTCCGAGCCGTACGGTTGGTCTGTGGAGCACTAAACGGTCGACCGACCGTGCGGACCATCCGCACGGACCGTCTGCGTAGCACTAAATCCAGCCTAAGGGACCCGTTTGCCGCCGCCTCAAGAATATACTTAAGCCTCTGTTCATCAATCGGACAGTGCTGTTCGAGCTAGATAAAACTGTTTCAAAAGACTGGGTACTAATTGTTGGATCATAAAATCTAATTTGCAACGCAGCTATCCTTAATCCTTAACCAAACAGTAGGGAGGGGGGAAACTGCCGCATTAGCCGCGTCAGTCATCAGCAGAATGAATCATTACTTGAAGAGTGCGCCAGTGGCTCGTGTCAAAGAGCCTGTAGCTCAAAGGTCCTCGTGCCATGGCTTTCCTCCCCCCTCTGCCCCCTTGCTCACTCCGCGCCCCGCGCCAGCACCCCCTCCGTCGCCCGCAGCCGCGCGCCGCAAGGAAGGGCTGATTGAAGGGCCACTTTAAAACCTCGGCCACCCGCTCGTTCGCTCCCATTCAAGGGTCGAATCTGGATTATAGGGCGCCAAACTCTGCACCTTCATCAGATGTATAAATTTGTTAGCAGCTCGGCAATTGAAACGGCGGAAATTGTAGTCCGCGTGTAATTTGACTCCATTCAAATGCGAAAACAAAATGAACATTGAAACTAAATTATTGAAAGATGGGCGTGCGCTCGGGTCGCCGCTATAACTCGGTAATTTGATGTTTTTGTAACAGTTTTTATGCCGGCCGGCCTCAAAGGCCCCTTCGCTCGTGTGAAGGAAGGTACATGTTCGTACCTTAAGGCGAAGTTGCCGTGTAAGTTATTATAAGAGAGGCGCGCCGAGGGAAATGAATGTCGAGTAGGTCGACCCGTTGTCATTCATATTAGCTGCGACGGCTTAAATTTGTAATCACACTGCGCCAATTCATGGGCGTCGCGTGGCATAACCCTGATGGAAATAGGGAAACGAAAAAGTAAGCACCGGCTGTAAAAAGTAAATACTGGCGTTGATCAAATTTAAGCTACAACGTAGAAAAAGCAATCTGCCGCTTACAGCTCGTAACATTTACCATAACTTTTTCTTGCTTTTAATTTAATGGGCCAATAATATTTATTTGCGGATAAAAGAGATTACATAAAGAGTAAATGGATGTCGATTAATGTGTGTATACTGTGGGTTCGTGTAAAATAACTGTGGCAACGGCTATCACTTCGGGCGAGCCACACGCTAGAAGCATGAAAGCTTAGCGTGAAGGATGAACTCTTTAATAACAATACCACTTACAACTAACTCAAGTGACGAAGTCGGACGTAACACAAAATTATTGCACACATAAAGAACCTTATCTCTTTAAACTCTAAACCAAGTTACTGTCAAGAGAAATCGCTTCGCACCAGCCCATTGATGTTTACGCGACTTTTACGCACCAATCTCGCCAATACTGTCGACACTCACGCTAGAAATTGTTAAAAAGAATTACCATAAGCAAAAATAGCGTTTAAAATGTTTCGAAACATGGCTGTAGTCGCCTGCCGCCTGCCGACTAGACATCAGGAAATGTAACGATGTGCCGCCGGATATGGGCGAATGTGTTCGAATTTTAAGTGAGCGAGAGTAAATTGATTCTGCTCAATTTTGCGTAAACATGACGCGCTGAGGGTTTGATTGGACTAAATCCGGATTGAGTTCTCGCCGTCCAACTGTTGACTCGGTTCGTAGCAATCAATCTACGAGATTGTCCGGGCGTAGCACTGCTACGCACGTTCCGTAGGTACATACTCACCTGAACCTTGCACATCATTGTAAATACTACGATATTTTCTCAATAAATTCTACAGTCAATCATTAAAAATCTAGGAAGACATTCTCACAATAACAATAAAAATGAGGAAACATATTTCCAGAAGAGGCTAGAATATTATAGTGCGATTCAGAGTGGTGTCGAGTGGAAAGCCGACTATGTTACAATGAGCTTGCATAATAAGGCGCCGGCTCGGCGACGGCAGAACTCAGAAATACCTCAGGAATTCTCGAGTCTGTGGGACAGAAGGCATATCCTTTGTAGGCATTGCTATAGTTCCTTATCTGCGCGGTAACTTTCAGAAGGGCTTTCAACGATAAAAGTTCAGTTTATTATTGAAGTTCTTTGTTTCTTAAGTGCAACTGCTAGTGTCTCTTTAAAGTGAGCACTTCATAGATTTACAGCAGGTTCTAAATTGAATCCACAAAAAAGCTTTACGTTAAAATAAAATATGTTAAATTTATGCAATAATTATTCAGTGGCGAATATCACGAGTGAAAATCGAGTGATACTGATTAAAGTAGCCCTATCGCCTGCCAGCTGCAGATGATGACGCTTCATCAAATAAACAGTGCGAAAATGCGAAAATGGCGCCGATGAAAATGTGTTTTTAATTATCGAAGGGATAAAGTGAACGTTTTCCAAACCGCTCTCGGTTTAAATACAACATATTAAACGGTCAAACGTTTGAGGTAGACATTTTTGTGTTGTTGGTGAAAAGCGAATTTGCATTTCGGCTGCCAATTATAGTAGGTACCTACCATAGAAGATGTAATAGTAGTCTATATACATAACCATTGAGTCGTTCCACTAAAATCCTCTAGACCAGTCCTCCAAGGGACTACACAGCACTCAATGTTCTACTACGATCCCCTATGCAGAGGATTAAAAAAAAAATGACATACTCGTACCTTAAGGACGTAACAACAAATATCAACGGTTTTTAGGTACCATTTAAAGAACCAGGAATCGCATTTGTAAGAATGTTATGGTATAAAATTAAAGGTAATATATTCATCTCTAAAAATTTCAAATAAAAACTGGGCAGTTCCATACAAAATTTTCATAAAAACACGTTTTTACCATTGCAAGAATCGCTGAAAATACCGAAAAATGGGGTCTGATTAGGTACATAAATAGCCAATCCCGCTGCATATTTGAACAAAATTATAATACCATATTGTAGCTTTTAGAGTCCTCTATAATAATTTTTGATTATTTTGTTGCCAAATAAATTACATTTTTATTTATGAGAAAGAATAGACGGCAGAAAATGCACTAGAATTTCTCCATACATTTTTCAAAGGAAAACTGACAAAACGCAGACAGATTTCATTTCTGCTCGTCATTCCGCGTCAAGACGCGGCAATGGAAGCACGGATGTATCGAAATTTTGAAAATTTATTTGGAACGACAAGGTTCTAAAGTAATTGTATCGTGTGTGTTTTATAGTGCGAGTGAATTATATTGATACTTTTTTGGACAGAAAATAAAAGTAAGTGCATAGCCAGAATTAGATTTGAAAAAGTACTTAGGTAACTGTGTGGTAGGTTACTACAATCATCATCATCACCATGACTCCCATAAAAGATGGCGGATGTTACAGTTTTATGAAAAACCAATATCTATAATTATAATGATAATCGGGGTTTTTGAGGGTGGTGATTATGAATTTGACACTCATTTTGGAATTAAAGACGGCGGATGTCACTTTTTATGGAAAATTAATATACAATTATCATTATCGGGGTTTTTGAGGGTAGTGATTACGAAAATGACACTCATTTTGGAATTAAGCCTTAAGGCTTAAGGAGGATCGCTTGTAACAGTGCGGGTTTGAATCCCGTCGGAATCACAAATTTTGATAAAAATTTTCATCTTCAATTTCTTCTACTATCTAGTGTTGTAGTTGTATCGGCTTAATTATAGTTAATGCATTGTTTTGTTTCGATGGAAACCGAATCGTACAAAACTAATAGCTTTACAGAGTTTTTAATAAGGTTTTATTTCAAATTCTTTACTTTCAGAAATTACCCAAAAAAAGAAAGCTGACGATCGATGGTGTATGTACCTAAATCAACTGTTATACCTGTTATAAAATATCGATGAAGACCAAGTTAGCAGTTAGTTACATTGACGAAGTAAACAGTGCTACCTCCATGGTCGTGGAATGGTTTAATGTGGACAATTTATTATTAAACGAGAAAAAAACTATATGTAAAATAATTTATATTATGCTGCCAAATGTTAGGCCAGAAAAGTGCAACGTATTTACATAATCTTATTGAATTTGATTTTTTATTTTGATAATACATACTAACACTTATAAAATAATTACATAAAAAGTACTTTTATAAAAGTAATTACATATTATTGTTTTATTTGAGTAATTTTTTATTTATTCTTAATTTGGGGGTCTAAAGTGGCCACTTTTGATGAAAAATCAGATGTTTCATAGATGCTTCATCTATGAAACATCTGAAGAAATATCAAATGCTTCATAAATGCTTCATATAATGCTTCATATATGAAGCATTTATGAATTCAGATGTTTCAGAGATGAAGCATCTATGAAACATCTGATTTTTCTTCAAAAGTGGCCACTTTAGACCCCCTGTTTTAGCTTATAGAACGTTTAATAGGCTACCCTCAAATAAATAAAATAAATAAAAAAATTAAAAAAAAAAATAGCTTTAACCTTCTGCAGTTTTATTATTTATTAGTAGAATAATATAAATAGAAGAGGCAGATAGAAGATACATTACACCAAATGCTATTGCAAACACCTAATTTATTTTAATTACTTTACCTACCCATCCTAAACTTTCAAGTACCAAAATTAGTTAGTCAATAAAAAATCGAGCGTAAAGCGGCTTCAATTGTTTTGGTCTCAAATACCCAAATTCGAATGCATCAAAAATGTAATTACGTCCTTAATACGAGTATATCAATAATGACATAAGGAGATCACTGCGATGGAGTATGTATAAGTATTTTTTTTATTAACAATATCAAAAAAATATAATTGTTATTAGTGTTACTATAATTAGTTAGTAATAGTTATTATAGTTATTTATAGTTTGAATTGAATTCTTCATAGCTCAGCAGAATGAAGGACATAATGAATTAACTAGCTTCGAGAAATTTAGGCTTTGGTAGATAATATACGACTATAGTATACTGTTACGAGGATGTGATACCAGAGTAAGTATAGCTTCGATTCATTTTAAATCTATTGTTGAAAAGCTAAGGCTCATTTTCGGTTGCTTGCACCTTCTAGTTGTGCAGGTTAGTCTGAACCTCTGATGCTGCACTCTGCCCGGCAATTAGGAAGGAGTATCCGCACGAATTTATTGATATAAAGGTATCTTAATTAACGCTATTGTTTACAGAATGCAGAATTCACTGGTTCGGATCAAAATGCAGCGAAATAACGAGTTGCTGAATGTTTTTTGCTTAATTCAAATGAAAGAGTTGGCATAGCATGGAAAATACTGGGCAAAAGTAAAACAATACTGAGATCTATCGGCTTTAATGCTTTTATATTCATTTATTTACAATATATTTTTGCTATCTCATGTTGACAAACAAATACTGCTGAATGGATTCAATGACAACTACTTAGGTCTGTATTGTTTTTATAACATTGCCAAAATCCTGGTTTCAGTTGGTGGTCAGCAAAAGTATCTACTTTAAAAAGGGTGTGCACCAAAACAGCCTGTTTTTTTGATTCGACAGTACCTGACTGGAAGCTGCAAAATAGGACTGCTTTCAGTGTTCTTTTTTAACCGAAAACAAAGGATTTATGAGCGAACCGGACTGTTTCAATATAGCAAGCCTTTACCACGAGATGTTGATCTCAAAAACAGACCTTTTCAAGGAAGAAAAACAAATGCTCTACGATAAAAAGTTGTACGCGGTATAACAAAACAATAACGTCGAAGAACAAATACTTATCCCTACTCACGACAAAATGTCACGTTTAGTGCATTTTGTGAACGTAAAACTCGATTCTATTTAGGTGTACGGCGCCGACGATGTGAATAGGTAATGAGAGCTGAAGGTAAGGGCTAAATCTTGAACTGGCTTCTCGCCGGTAAACATTTTTGATTAAGTCGGAACCAGAACCTACAAGCATGAAGTCCCGCGAATCGACAAGAGAATTTTCATACATTTACATTTGACCTCTTTGTAAATAACAAAGAAACTAAGAAATGATCCAAAATGTATTTGAAAATAAATAAACGGATGAAAGCTTTCGTACGAACGATCAATCAAAGTAGAGCTTTTAATCATTGGAAATAAACTATTCCATTATTTATTATTTCGAAGACTTTGATTTTATTAAACTGCTTACGATGTTTAAGTTATCTAGACTGAATAAATTGTTTGTAACTACTCTGTATTTTATGCGAAATAATTTATTGTCAAAATAAATTCTACTAAGAGAGATTCACGCACCAAAGATCATAGAAAATCTAATAAGGATCGCTAGTACTGTAATACCAGTTACAGATAAACAGATTTACAATGTAAGCTCATCTTATAGTAAATTGTAATATTTCGCCTTAAATCCGACGAGAGAAGAGCTCGCGACTTGGTTTCCGTGAAATTATTTTATTACAAACTACTACCTCCGTTTAACCCAACTGGGGGTTTATGTTTTGTATTTTTTGTGCTCTTTTACACGCCGAAATAAACTTTCTATTTGATATAGGCCACTACTGTGGCTACATTCCCTCTATTAAATATATTCATAATTACACAAAATTAAGGAGCTCATTCAATTCTCTACGATCAGTGGTTTATCCTGTGAGTTGTCAATATAGTTACGACATTTAATTACTATATTATTGGAATCATAAAACATAACAGTTTTTAATTATAAACACAAAACCATTTACAGCAAAGTTAATTAACATTTCTCTAAATATTTGAAGCCAATTTTGCAATTGCTTTATGATCCCAACGCCTCGCTATTCCGTTCCAAAGCGGCAATTAAGTAGAACATTACCTACGGAGTGAAACCTCTACCTTTAATTGCGCGACTGCTTTCTTTCCTTCTCTCAATTTCATTACAATGACAATACGCACGACGACGACGCCTATTAAATTATTTTCGGAATAAAAAACAGCGCCTTGTGGCGTGAAACTTACTACCTGAAGTTATTCTAGATTGTATTTCTTGTTATATGTTTGTACTTTCAATTTTAGTTCATATTTTTATCATTCCAAGAAATGTAAATTATGTTTCAAAATAATAATTCGATCGATACCATAAAAATCTTTTCAAAAAGTACCATTACATAATACCTTGTCTTGCCTTCAATCCTCATTTTTGATTTAATTATTTGGTTTCAAAGTTCATCTACATAATATCAAAAGGTTTTAATAGCATAGGCCCAAGCCGAAAAGCCGAAATGAAAAATACTTCCAAAAATCCGCTAAATGGTGTCAAAATATCATCCTTGTTTACCGTTATTCGCCCGTGGGAGTTCGCAACATAAATCATAATGTTCTTAGCTGCAAGAACGTACGGAATTCTTAACATTTCCTCGACGCGTAATTCTAATGTAGCTATATTTTCCGACGGAAAGTTGCATGCTCGCAATTTTATTCGCCTTTTGAAGTGTGAATTTATCTGCGATGCAAGACATCTTCGACCTCGGATATGCATAATTTATTAGATGAGTACATCAACTAGGAAGATAAAACAGAATTATTACCTACTCGTTCGATAGAATATTTGAAAGTTCAGCAGTGTGATACGACGAGACTATTTCTTCACATCAATAACATCCTGGACTATGTACTAAGTACTTGTTATCTAATAAATTTTGCGTATCCGAGGTATACGTAGGTAAAGTTACGATAAGTAACAACGTATAGAAGCATAATGATAATTATTATTACGGGATTTTATCGCTTACCTTTTATTTATTTGCTTTTCCCAACCAACGTTTTGAACACGTTGCAGCGTTCGTGGTCACGGGATGACCGCGGTTGTATAGAAGCAATTTCGTATAATGTTCTTTTTACTTGATTTTCAAGAAAGTCTTTGTACAACAAAAGTTTGAAGATTTATTTTTCAGAGAATCAAATAATAAATAAATACTTATAAAATGAACAGATTGCCTAGTTACATCATTCCTTAATTCGTAACAACCGATCCCAAAGATATCGAAAAAGGCAAGGGTAGGTTAAATAGGGGGACACTTTATAGATACTTGCGGAAAATTCTCTATGGCTCTTTGCAACTTTGTGCAAAATATCAAAGACATTTTGTTCCCTTAACCTTCGATAATAAAGAGAAATGTTAGCGCGTGGCTTGGATTTTTATAACGGTCTAGACATTTTTGAGAAGGAGCCAAAGAAAATAGTACAAATTTGCGGGAAAGGGTGGAAATATCCCACCCTGATGGTCAGTGGCTATGCCTTATCCCACAGTTCTTTGACATAATATCTGGCTATTTATTATGAGCTTAAGCACGTTTATTGTCCTTGGTTTCACGTATCTAAAATTCATGCTCTAAATACTGAGCACCGCGGTTGAATACACACTAGGCGGGCTTTTATTGCAAACCACACGAAAGCAGTCTTGAGTACGAAAGGTAAAACTGTCCCATATTTTGAAATTTAACCCTCGTTGCCCTCAATCCTATTACCTGTGCAATGTTAAATGACGCTTAACTTTGTCAGGCGCTTTTCATTAAAATTATTTCCTTTAAACTACTTAGCTTGTAGCAGCAATCATCGAATCAAACGATTTGTAAGGATTGTCAGGCGCATTCGAACATTATCCCTATTCGTAAAGTGTGGGTGGTGCGATGTGTGATTGGGGCTTTATTTATTTCCGCGCCTTCTTTACAATTGAGACGACAAGACGTGATAAACAACTCCAATGAGATAGGCACTATTATGTTAATCGTCGCGTAAATAGCTCGAATAAGGAACCGTTCCAAACAGACGCGAGACATTTTAAAACAATGCGCATCATTCAAATATCCCATTAAATCGCGCGATTTAGCTCGCAGGAGCGGGTTCGGGGCAAATTAAGCAAATTAAGACCCGCTTCTGAGACAGTAATTACTGAGCGTCTGTAGTTGGCCACCGACCAAGTATAATACTTCCTGCACGGTAGGTAGGTACGATTTATGAGGGAGCCGATTTCCGATTTTTCGAACGTAACTCAATTGGTGGAAGCCCCATGGGCTCGCTACGGATTATGAATGTTATCGTAGTTGAGTGCCGCCTCGACGGGCGTGAAAATTTTTTTCACAGTTGACTACGTTTTGGAACTAACGGGTATGATTTTTGAAATAGCAGAGATTCCGTTGTGATGTACTGTGAATTATTCTGTGTCCGAATCCTTATTTACTTGATAACAAGTAGACGCTTCTGAAAATACAAACAGAAATGCAAACGAAAAGAAACATGAAGGTGCCTTGGGTTCTTCACTAGTGTTGAATACTACGCATTTTCAAACCTTTATCACGTACACGTACTTCAAAGGCCACTGAAAGCTCTGAACAAAGTGGTAAAGCTCGATTTCTCAAAAAGTCAGTTTGTAAACTCAATAAAGGTGAAAATTCTTCGCAAACTGTTTCATATTTCACCTGACAGATCAAAAGCTTGAAGGCTTCTTGTTTTATGTTTTAAAGCTTCTTTAAAAATGTAATGAGGATAAAAACGCGAGGGCTAGCCACGGCATACCGAGTTATCAAGTAAAACAGCTGTAGTGCAGGCGTGGGCGCGAGGGCGGGCGGCGAGGCCTATCGACTCGCCCGCGCGCTGCATCACTCACCTCAAGGTCACCGCCGACGCTGACTCGAGCCGCGGCCGACCGAACCCTACGCATCCCCTCGACTCTACCCTCCCTACATTACAACTTTTAAAAATTTAAACCCACGTCCTTCCGGCGCGCGCCTTCAGGCAACCCGCCTGCGCCGGTGGCGTCTCTGACGGAACTGACAGACGTCGCTGCTCCTCCACCGCTTTTATAGCAAGGTGCGGGGCGGGGCACTACCCCGAGTTGCGCCGTCGATTCGCGAACTCGATAAATAAATTAATTTAAAGTGCAAGTGAGTGATCGGCCGTGTGCAGCAGACATGCGAGCTGGTCTAGAGTCTCTCTTAATTAGAATTTCAGATACTTGCCTGAAGCTCGGATTGTTTCCGGTGAGCGATCCGCGAGCGTCGCGGAGGTCACCCCGAACTGGCGACGAACCGGTACGAGCCAGATTGGGGCTGATTTACTCACCCCCTACTATAAGAACGAAGTCTGAATCAATTACCACCATGTCTACATTGCATACCACAAATTGTATTTTATGATGGGTGGGTGACATTGCAAGTGGCATTACGAGCTGAGCGCTTCCATGCTTCGGAGGACATGTTAAATTGTCGGTCCTGGCTTTGAAGTCGTTAAGCCATGGCGGAGGCCTTTAACCGCCTAAAAACTCCGTCACCAGAGTTGGCCACTCGCTCATACGAAATTTCTTGCAGTAAGAACAACATTTACCATACATTTTACAGCGTTCACACACAACTCAACATGTAAGCCGGACATAGATTCTCGCGGATTATTTAAAAGTTATGTTGCACTCGATGTAGAACGCAGCTTATTGGAAATGAAAATTTATAAAATGTGCGATATCTGTTTCAACCTGCCTCTGATTACCCTCTTAGATACTTTAAAATAATCTTGGAATGCCTTAAGATTTGAGAATATAGTCGTGATCCTTTTTCGCCTTGTTTTGAAACATTGAAATATTTGGAAAGATCTGGAATCAAAAGGCTTGGAAATAAAAACATGACTCTCAACAGTCACATAAGTAGTCCTTACCCCATTCTAGGATTCCCTTTGTCGTCATTATCACAAACTAAGAGTATCATGATACCGAAACACTCAGACGCAAATAAATTATCAGCAGATTATGCAAACATTATTTCTCGCCACGAGAATCGAACTTAGATCTTTTGCATCTCAACCGCTTCGCCAGTCACGCCGTCAAAGTCAAAGTCAAAATACATCTACTGGGTACCCGGCCGCGTGAACTTGAGACGTGTGCCTCGATCGCTTGTATGCACGAGTTTACTATTCTATCCGTGACTATTATAGTAAAGTATCTCAATTGTATGGAATTCGGTGCAGCGCCTCTAGCGGTAACTTGACTAAACTAAGTTCAGTCCATACAATTGTTCATTCTTTACTATAGTCACGGATAGAATAGTAAACTCGTGCATACTGGCGATCGAGGCACTGCACTGACTGGCTTGTTTGTGCCAAAAATCCTAAATACAGTGCGCGATACATTGCGCACTGTATTTTTGCACAAACGTGTGTCTCAAATTAGCTATTTCAGCAGTGTGACTCAGACCTTTTCGGAATGTATTACGAATTCAGAATGTGACGTTTGAAAAACGTCAACTTTCCGAAGAAAATGATCGAATCGGATGCATTTCACCCGCACAAACAAACATAGAGACGACAAAATTGAGATATTAAATGACGTCACAGCATCCTCAGCCGCAATCAAGTTTTCCTAGAGCTAAAGGGTTCGAGTTACAGACCTGTAACGAAGTGATTAACTTGGTTAGAGCGCAAATGAAATTTTCTTTTTCCTCGCTATTTTTCATTGCGGATATCTCGGAGTAAAACCTTTTTGCTAGACTGAAATGTTATATGGTAGAACGTAGACATACTTAGTATAGTATAAAACTGCACCTATGTAAGTATAAGAAAATAGAACCGAATCGTGAACCTCCTTTTTTTAAAGTAGGTTAATAAGAATTACGCTAAAAGTAATGCACAAGTTAAGATTGTACAGAAATAGTTAGAATGAAATGGAACTATGTGATAAAGCGCGTGACTTGAAACACCATGTTTTTATCCAAATACTTTATGTATTTAATAACTTATATAAAACTTGCAGTGGTTATATCCCCTAAAAAACATTTTCATGTAAAATGTTGCCAAGACGAGACGAGACCATATGGCTCGCAGTGTCAAAAAGGTATCGGGTATCTAAAGTGGCCACTATTGATGAAACATCAAATGTTTCATAAATGCTTCATAAATGCGTCATATATAGTATTCTATCAGTTATCTGGTTCCCATAGTACAAGCTTTGCTTAGTTTGGGGCTAGATTGCGCATGCAATGTTTATATTTATTTATTTATTTATATATGCTTCATCAATGCTTCATATATGAAGCATATTTTAAAACACCTTTTTTGACAGAATTAAGTAGGTAAGTAAACTCAAGAGTAAACTGGATTCCATAGAGAACTGTCAAAAAAGGTGTTTTGAAATATGCTTCATTATTGAAGCATTTATGAAGCATAAGTATATGAAGCATTTATGAAACATCTGATGTTTCATCAAAGTGGCCACTGTAGACCCCCAGATCTCATGTAGATCCAAGCTTCTACTCTATACGCCCTAACTCTACAAGCCCTAACTTCACGAACTCTACACCTTAGTCAAAATATGTAGCTTGGCCGTTTCAAGACTGTTTTAATATGTATTTTAATTACACAAACCGAGTTTCAAACAAATCACCCATTAAAAAGTTTCCATATAAACTTTGACACTCCATTTTACCCCTTTAGAAGGGTGGTTTTTAAAAAATCATAAAATAATGTCTATTTATTTTGCATTTTAACCCCCTTACCTATAAAAGATGTTTAAAGTTGAACACTTGTTAAACGACGTCCTGTCTCTATTCGTCACTATCCACAAATAAAGACAGGACGTTGTTTAACCAGTGTTCAACTTTAAACACCTTTCATAAGTAAGACCCTAAGTATCCATATCGAGTTTCAACTAAATCACATTACGCATTAAAAATAAACATACAAACAATTTCACGGCTTTTCACCCCTTTAGTTAACAATTTAGTTTAGGCCCTTTTTTTAACAATAACAACTGAATATACAGTACTTCCAGATAAATAATGAGCATCGGCTAATTTCGTGTTTTCCGAATATGACTGACTGCATCTATGTAGGCAGTATTGATATAGCTCTACCTATATGATTCCACAAAACAGAATGTGACAGAAGTGCATGTCGTTACGTTAGCTGCGCTGCGCAGCTCCCATGGCTTGCAACTAATTTGTTTTTCTTAAAAATGACAGTGATATTTATTTGTTTGCGATAAAGTTGAAAATATGAGTAATTTTCATTTCCAAATTACTTTTTGTCAATCGATTTTTTAATTTTATGCGATTGTTTCCGATGCTTTCCGATGGCCATAATTTATCTGGAAGTACTGTACAATGTTGTGAGTGTCTAGCTAGTACAACCCAGATAGCTTGGTATTTTGCTTGTATTTTGCTACGTTAATAGTAATATCAACTTTGGAGTGCAAATTGTAATTTCGCGCCATGCAACACGAGCCCGGATAGCTCAGTCGGTAGAGCATTGGACTTTTAATCCAAGGGTCCAGGGTTCAAGTCCCTGTTCGGGCGGCTCTCTTTTTGTATTTTGATTTGTGGTTTTTGTTATATTCTCCATTAAAACGCTAGTTTCGCTCGCTCGATCGCTAATACTACGCCTACGTACCGTTTTATTTATATATACTTACCTACAGAACTATTAGAATAAAATAAAAACTCGACAGGAGTGCTACTTTCTTTATAAGGGAGTGTCCACATTGCGTTTTCTGCAGCGCGTTTTTGAGCTGCGCGTTTGTATCGATACAAACGCGCGTTCGCAACGCATATTTTTCCATACAAAAGCGAACCGGGAGGGGCTGCGCGGGGGGCTGCGCGTTCGCATCGCGTTCGAATCGCGTTTGTATCGATACAAACGCGCTGCAAAAAACGCAATGTGGACACTCCCTTATAAAGAAAGTAGCACTCCTGTCGAGTTTTTATTTTATTCTAATAGTTCTGTAGGTAAGTATATATAAATAAAACGGTACGTAGGCGTAGTATTAGCGATCGAGCGAGCGAAACTAGCGTTTTAATGGAGAATATAACAAAAACCACAAATCAAAATACAAAAAGAGAGCCGCCCGAACAGGGACTTGAACCCTGGACCCTTGGATTAAAAGTCCAATGCTCTACCGACTGAGCTATCCGGGCTCGTGTTGCATTCGATTATAATGTAATAATAAGTAAATATAATGAGAGTAAACGGCGCGGCTAAAATAGTAGGGAGTTTGGCTAACCCCTGCGCCAGACACAGCATCAAACATTTGCGCGCTTTTGCGTCAGACTTTGCAAAGCTTTGAACACACACCATCCACATATGCCTTGCAAAAAATTTTTTTCCACAGTCTGGTGACAGACGACAAACAAATGGACGACGATTTTGTGCCTTTATTATTTATGTGTTTGTAATTATGTATCTAATAATGTGCAAAACTCTAGCAAAATGTAGAATGAACGAAAATTACGATTTTGAACTATTTAAGCACGTCCTTTCCACTCAGAAACGGGACGCTTGCGCCTTGCGCAAGAAGCAAGCAAGTGTTTCAGGCTACGCAAACATTTAAACAAATGTCATCTTTGAACGGTTCGATGTACGCCAAAAAAATAAAAATATACCGATACCGCTTGGCAAAGTGTAGATAAATGTTTGTTCTGATAAGTTAAACTTTGTAGCACAAACAGTCAAAGTACCCTGTCACAAAGCGCAATCAAGTATTCACTGCAGTGAAGTTGTGTATGGCGCCAGCTTAAAAACAGTCGTGATTTCATATAATTTTATGTATAAAATACGTAGGTAAGTACTTATGTATTCAAAAATAATAACAATTGCTATAAAAATAGCAAATTGTGTTCCACGTGAGCTAGGAAGCATTTTAATTACCTATATTTTTATAAACAAAGGGCTTGAAACCTATTCACAAAGAAGTTGCACAGTCTTCTTCAAAAGTTTACCGAAGAAGCCAGAAAAAGCAGAAAGGGGAAAGTCTTAGAAATAATTTTTATTGTTGTCCACGTGAGCCAGCCAGTAACTAAGTTTTTTTACTGATTGCGAAAGAAGTCACGTTGTGAAGTAAAACTTCTAGAGCGCTTGATCAAACTGCGACTCTACTAGACCCTTTTTTGTCGAACATCATCGAAAAGACCAAAGAAAAGTTTGAAGAAACCTTTAAATCCCGGAAAATGATTCGTTTCTGTAGACGTCTTTTCACAGATGAAATCGCGAAGTTTGTTATATAAATTTAATGAAAAACAATGTCAAGTGTTTCAGAATAAATTATAGGATAACATAAACATTATGCTACGAACTTTACTAGTTCGTAGCAAATGGAAGTGAGGCGTAGAGGTCTACGAACCTCTTCAGTTTCGATGTCAACACCATTCAATGGTAAATAATTGTGCAATCCAAATGCTTAACTCTTGTTACGAAATCGGTGAATACATTTTCAAGCTGGAATTCCTCCTAACAATAGGCAATATGCGTCTGATTCAAAAGCGGGTTAAATGTATTTTATTATGAACATTGTTGCTTTAGAGGTATGTGTGTGTAATTATTTTTTAATATTAAACCATTTTCGATTAGAAAATAAATTTTAAAAATTGCAAAAAATAGTAGGAATTTCAAAATACTTGAAAAGGATGTGAAAGGATGTGACGACACGAGTTCATAAGAAAAGTCAAGGACGAGTCAGATATGACGATCCAGAGATAAGTTTTTTTTTTAATTTTCACAATTCCTATACTCGAACTTATTGTTGTCACAGATTACTGTTGTACTTAGTATCAATTTGACGTCACACGTCAAAGTTCACAAATTGTTACTACAACAGTAATCTGTGACAACAATAATAATCGTGTTTCAGATGCGTGAAAATGTTGGTAAATTTCAAAAATTATTTTTGTTATAAAATTTTAGTATTTCGGCGCTGGAATTTTTATGACGGTTATTTGACGATATAACCTATCGTATAAAATCATAAAAAAAAATTGTGGGAGTTCCCTATTATTATTGGTAGTAGTGTCGCTTGAATGGCGATGACAGCGCCGCGCGCGGCGGGAGGCGAAATGTACCCGTCGCTCGCCTGTCATACACATCGGATTTGCAAAACAATACAGTTATTTCAATGTAGGTAATAACTATCGTATCGGATGTCTAAAACATGGAACTGCTTGTTTACGCTCCATTAAATGTTATTCAACAAGTAGATAATATTATTATATCAATGATATAAATGTGTTTGTGGAATTCAAATTGCTATTCCACAAATATTTACATAACCGATAGTTTTAGTGATTCAGTAGGTAAGTCCTTCTGTTTTGACATAGGTAAATACTTACAAATAAACAAATTTACGACTTTTTAACCAGAAACCTTATTATTAAAAAAGAATCAAAATTATAACTTATACCTACCTACTTACCAAACATAATTTTTTTTATTTTTTTTTATTTAACCCATGTTGTCCCACTGCTGGGCAAAGGTCTCCCCCAAATCCCTCCAACCATCTCTGCTCTTCGAGATTTGCCACCAAGTCTCCACCAAACATAATACCTACCAAAACATCGTACCCTCATACTTTGAATTAAAAGGCACATTTCTAGGAGATTCTTGGTACATAATGTACCTACCAAGATTCAAACTCATTTTCAAATCTACATAGAAAAAAATATTGACTATAAGATTACTTTTTCTATAATGTCGCGTTGTATAACATTACTTTTACTCTTCTAAAACGTTCACATCTTACACAACCGACTATTACAGTGGGTCTGGGTAGGTGCTATACACGACATTGTGCCTCGAGTTTATTCAACTTGCCATCCCCGGAGTGGCTAGTCGTCTATTTGCCGTGAAACAGTCATGGAGCACGCGGATAATTTGAAAAGTTCACAATCACCTGCAGCGCGGTTTCAGCACAATTTCCTGGCAAATTAATGCTCTGTCAATATTGTACGTTGTTGTGCAAACTAGCAGTAAAGGCAGCGCCATCTCATGGTCGGTTTAAGAGAGTGAAAAAGCCACAGCGCCGTCACTCCTCTGTATTTTCTCGAAAGGGCAAAACAGAAAATCTGAGAATATGACTTGTCAAGTTACATTTTCACTTGAAAAAAAAAAACACACAAAAATTGGAGCATTCTGTTTTATTGTTTAAGTATGACGTAGGAAAGTTATTGATGTTTCTTTTGTTACAACCTGACACAGTCCTGCTAATTGCAAAAAACGCAAGGTGAACTTCGCGTGCTACAGTGAAAGATCCACCTTAAAGCCTAGCCAGACACTGCTTCACTGGTGTGAACACTTGTTTGATTGCTATGTGTGGCAGGGAACTTTGACTATAATTTGTTCATAGTTTGAACTGGCTTGTAGTTTGAACAAAGATTTGGACTTTGCCGTGCCTACTGTATCGGTTTTTAGCTCACATCAAAGAGTTCAAAGATGAAATGTGTTCAAATTTTTGCGTAGCCTGCCACACTTGCTTGCTTCTAGTTGCGCAAGGCGCAAGCTTTTCTGAGCGGAAAGGACGTGCATAAATAGTTCAAGATTGTAATTTTCGTTACTCTAAGTAGGTACCTTACCTACGTTTTGTTAGAGCTTTTTGCACACAACTTCAGTTTTAGACCATATTCCTTATTGTATTTAAGCTAGCCAAAACGCTTTTTTGTATGGGTTTAATGCGATTAATACAATTTGGAATCGTTGTGCAAGCCGCCCTTAGTGACTTATAAGAGCCGGCCCTTTCCTGTGTGTGTAGGTATGTGAGGTTATAAAACTACTAGCTGACCCGACAGACATTGATTGTCATTTTAAACTGAAAAATCTTATCAAAATTTTCAATTCCGACGGGATTCGAACCCGCAATGATACAAGCGATCCTCCTTTAGCCGGAGTGCCTTTACCAATTCGGCCACGGAACCTCTGACTAAATACCCAAGTGTGGATTAACACTATAACAAAATAAAATTGATTGTCATGTCTAAATTTTCAGTTCTTACAAAAATCACTGTCAGTTTTTCCCAATTTGCCGGGAAAATTTTATTTTGTTAATTTCCATAAAAATGTAGGTGTTCAGCTCCTAAGAATTACAAACATTTAAAAACCAAATCGGTTTAACCGTTCTCAATGTTTATGCGCTTAGCAACAAACACATTTTTATTTTACTTTCATACCTACTGAATTAGTTTACAATTTTACATACGTCGTCGTCACCGTCAACCGCAACTCTGTTGCTGATTAATTAAAATTTTTGGCTTTCCTTTTATTTTAGTCACGTAAAAGATCCTTGGAGCCCTACATTAGTTGTATAATTATGGCGGGCTTAATCACCTTAGCAATTCAGGAATTAGGTACCTACCTACTTGAAACATTCTAACTTGTATTAATTTCCTTTTTGTTAAAGCCAACATCAATAAGCATTTATACTTACAATAAAACCACAGAGTTCATTTGATGATTCTAGCTCTGTTCATCATGTCCACACTCAATATAAGGTTTCGTCAAGAGTCATCTATATACTACTACCTCGCCCTCGCGGCGTCACCCGCAAAGTGATGGTGATGATGATGATGTAAAGCTATATATCCTGTTTGTTATCTTAAACCTTGTAGCCCATATCCTTCCTCAAGAATTAAGTAGACAACTAAATATGTAGGTACAGAAATAATTTTCCAAATCCGACAAGTAGTTCGCCGTTCGACGAGATAAGCGCGTTCAAATAAAATCTTCCACTTTTTTTATATTGGGATACCGACCAACCAATAACAAAAAAAAATCTCGACTGTATCCCTTAAGATGTGGTAGACATTTTATCAGATCGTTAGACATTTAAAATGTCCAAAGGGGGTAGTCAGAAGTTAGGTAGGTAGGTACCTACCTATGTTGAAATACATATTTGAGATAATTCTCACATTTTGCAGAAGTTGCAAGCCCGTCGATGCTGTTAGAAAGCAAACTGGTTTACTCTCGATGTTTTCCTTCATCGTTTAGTGCTCGTGTTAGAGTGCTTAGAGGTACCTACATTTTTTGAAATGAAAAATCCATTGGTGCAGGGCTGGGTTCAACCTTCGAGGTACCTAGGTACTAATCCACTCGGCCAACACGGCTCACCACTAAGTTAACTAAGTATTTGTTCACTACACTTTGAGTAGGCAGATACCTAACTAGCACAAAACAGCTCATTTTGTGAGGCGTCAAACAAACATATTCTTTTAATTAAGCCATGCCACAGATAAGATAATACTATACTAGGCCACGCGGAAAGCATCGTAACGTTTACGAGGGCCCTGATTTAACTATTATTTGTCATCAATTTTAGTGGTCCTAAAGCAAATAATAATACTACAACAGTCAGTCACATAAAACGCGTTTACTCCTCACTCTCCCCTTTGTATTAAGGGAGTGTACACATTGCGTTTTTTGCAGCGCGTTTGTATCGATACAAATGCGATTCGAACGCGATGCGAACGCGCAGCCCCCCTCCCGGTTCGCTTTTGTATGGACAAAAACGCGTTGCGAACGCGCGTTTGTATCGATACAAACGCGCAGCTCAAAAACGCGCTGCAGAAAACGCAATGTGTACACTCCCTAATTGTGAAATCTTGTACCTAGAGTTTGTGGCCCTTTAATGCAACATCCGCATTCAAAGATTTGAACACTTACCCCCTTACTTATGAAAGATGTTTAAAGTTGAACACTGGTTAAACAACGTCCTGTCTCTATTCGTCACTATCCACAAATAAAGACAGGACGTTGTTTAACCAGTGTTCAATTTTAAACATCTTTCATAAGTAAGACCCTTATTTGATTGCTATGTGTGGCACGGGACTTTGAATACAAAGTCCATTCAAAGTCCCGTTGCCACACATAGCAATCAAAAGCTGGCGCTGGCTTTAAATTAGAAAGGTAGGCTACGTAGGTATATATAATAAAATTAGGATATCTTAAAACATTTTTATCATCATAAGTAAAAAAAAAATTAAGTACCTACCTACCTAGGTATTTACCTGTATTTACTTACCTACCTATAGCTTTAATTAAAATAATATTTTAATTAAAATAATATAACCTTGCCGCAACTCCCTCCTTACCCAGATGAAGATTCTCCGGATGAATCGAAACATTGTCGGTATCTAAATCGACGATATTTTTACGTGAGTACCTAACTCCCGTGTGTTCAATTCACGAAAGTTTTGAAAGTGAAAATTAATATTTTTTGACTACCTTACCTACCTACTTAGCAAAAAACTGAAAACATAAAACTGTAGGTATTTGCTTACTTCGATTCGTAAGTAGTAATACCACAGTATTACCTACATACGGTAATTAATACCTACTTGGTACTGGAGCTGAATTTTATAAATAAATAGAAAAAAACCCTAGATTTGAAGTGCAACGCCATCTAACAACAATTTTAGCAATTATTAAACAGCGCACTCTAGCGTTGAGCGGCAGCAAAAATCACACTTAGGAGTTAGCAACTTAGTTTACAAGTAACTGACTAGATGGCGCTTGTATAAAAGTTCTTCTACTCACCAACAGATGTCGCTGTGAGCACAAAAGGGCATTACTTTTATATTTTAACTGTTAATCGAGTTACTGTATAATGAACTATAAACTTACCTCCATGTTAAATTGGTGTGTGCCCACTTCGAGCCCTGGATCGCGAACCGCTTTCTTCTATGCATGTATTCTTCATCCTCTTCTCTGTCCGGCCTCCCGCATCGTTTTTGCTTCATCAGCTGTTGCGTTTCACTGTCTATTTCCCCGGTCACGGGTATGCCGCCGAATTCCTATAGAAATATCGTATTGTAAAAAAAATAATTTGAGAGCAAATTAAAATAAATAGACTCAATAAGTTCGAATAAAAACTTAGTGCGCCGACCAGACAAGGCTCGCTAGAGCACTCTCTTTTGTTTTTGGAAACAATCGGCGCACTTAGTTTTCAGCATAAGACAGTGTACCATCTAAAGACCTGAGATGTCTACCATCATCGTCATCATAATCTCCCTGCCTTTATTACCTACCTACGTACTACTTTTATTTGGAGTCGGCACATTAAGTTCAGCACATTTCTACCTGTCATTCTGTTTACCCTTGATTCGCAATAAATATAGGTAAGTATTATGATTATGATTATTATGATTAAGTTTTTTATTTTGGCCTATCCGCTATCTCAATAATCAATATCTTCCTCCCGGACATGCCTTTATCATTCATGCTGTCCTTGACAAAGTTACGGGACAACACGTACCCGGAACACTTGTGCGTCATGGGCACTCAACGCGTTAAAAATGATACTCACTTGTAATGTCTTAATTGCGATCCTGAAATCGTCTTCGTATGACTGCATTTGATCTCCCATCACCAGGTTGCTGACCTCTGGCCGGCCTTTTCGAAGGTAGCCGAAAGTTTCCAGGTAACTTCTCTGTAAAGAAAAAAAAATCTATTAGGTAAGTAGTGGAGGAAAGATAGGAAATTAGACAGATTTTTTTTATGTAGATTCTATTGTAGATAAGTAGGTATTCATATCATCCTAAATTTTTCTAAACTAAATACATGCTTGGAGCCACAATGGCTTATTGAACTCTCCTCAAACGTAGCAAACCAATAAGCAAACCCAAATTTTGTTTAGGCCAACTTTGTGGCCTTTTTTATGCAATCAGCCTATTTTCGTGGCTTATCTCGCCTAAACGCCGAGGTAACCTTTTGTAGTGGACCTTTTTGTAAAATTAACAATTTGGGGGAAGTAGGTATCTAACAAATTAACATATTATATTACTATGGGTCTTTTATCGTTCAATTATTATTATGGTGTAGTGAGCGATAAAACAGAGAGTAAAACGTGGGACGCTATAACTACTATTTGCACGTATTTAGTAGGGTAATAATATATCCAGTTTTGATAATGGTATATAAAATAAGATAATAAACATTTCACCTAGTTATGCTTATTTTCTAAGACAAAATAAGAATAGGGAACTCCCACAATTTTTTTTTATGATTTTATACGATAGGTTATATCGTCAAATAACCGTCATAAAAATTCCAGCGCCGAAATACTAAAATTTTATAACAAAAATAATTTTTGAAATTTACCAACATTTTCACGCATCTGAAACACGATTATTATTGTTGTCACAGATTACTGTTGTAGTAACAATTTGTGAACTTTGACGTGTGACGTCAAATTGATACTAAGTACAACAGTAATCTGTGACAACAATAAGTTCGAGTATAGGAATTGTGAAAATTAAAAAAAAAACTTATCTATGGATCGTCATATCTGACTCGTCCTTGACTTTTCTTATGAACTCGTGTCGTCACATCCTTTCACATCCTTTTCAAGTATTTTGAAATTCCTACTATTTTTTGCAATTTTTAAAATTTATTTTCTAATCGAAAATGGTTTAATATTAAAAAATAATTACACACACATACCTCTAGAGCAACAATGTTCATAATAAAATACATTTAACCCGCTTTTGAATCAGACGCATATTGCCTATTATTAAAAATAAAATACACTTAATGTTCTTGGTAATTTTTGTCCGTGAGGGGGATACATGTATTTTTTTTACGTAAGTACCTAATCAAAAGATTACGTCGATACATAGGGTCTTACTTATGAAAGATGTTTAAAGTTGAATACTGGTTAAACAACGTCCTGTCTTTATTTGTGGATAGTGACGAATAGAGACAGGACGTTGTTTAACCAGTGTTCAACTTTAAACATCTTTCATAAGTAGTAAAAAGAATTTTATAGGCACACTTGAAGCGAAAGTGTTTTTTAAAAGCTCTATAGGTTATCGGTGACAAAGCAAATGTTGAGCTGATCTGATGATGGAGTCAGGAGCTGTTCAACAGAACTCCTCAGTAAATAGGCAGATTGAGTTGAAACTCGGCATATCTGTAAAGTTCCATCTACAATGTAATAATGTGGTCACAACGAGCTGATCTGAGATTGGAGTCAGGAGCTGTTCAACAGAACTCTTCAGTAAATAGTCCGATTGAGTTGAAACTTGGAACTCAGCATGTCGGTCAAGTTCCGACTACAATGTAATAATATGGTGACAGCTAGCTGATCTGATGATAGAGTCAGGACCTGTTCAATAGAACTTCTCAGTGAATAACAGTGGAATATTCATGTTTGGGCTCATTTTAATCAGCTCACCCTTAGCCTTACCCCAGCTGGTATTGAAGTCGGTTTATATTTAATTTTTAATTTAGCCACTTGTTTTACAAATCGATATACCTATCGGGCAGTTTCAAAGATTCTGGAAGAATGTCTTAGGGTACCTATATCATTATTTATTCTGGATAATATAGTCGTAGTACCTACTGTAATTTAAACTAAAACCATGGACTTCGTCCATGCTAAGACAACTTGTGCCTACATAGTTTATTGTTCGCTTGAAAAGCATAAAATAGTAATAAATGTTATTGCTGTTCGCAAACAATTAGGTCAATACTTCCTGAATGATAGACATACTAATAAATGACCATTTATTGGGATTTATTAGCATTTTGTGTAATTAATGTTTTATTGAGATTCAAATGAGATTAATAATATCTTATAATGACGTGGAGATAAACAGTTTTCCTGCATCGATTCTCGTAATCGGTAAAGGTATTTGATTGTGCAATAATTTTGGGTGGGAACTTTTTATGTGTGTATTGTTATGTAAATTAAAACCTTCCTTGAATGCTTGATTAAAGTAATATTACTTACTCTGTAAAACGCAATATCTACTTAGGTTTGTGTTAATAAATTTAGTGTGGGTGATTATTACTTAGAAAATGTAATTTATAAGAATTACCACGTACCTACCTATCTCTTATGATATTATTTTCATTATACACCTCACACAAAGATTTTTTTGCAAATGATGGTCTACTGTTCTTCTGGGTACTTATTCTACTATACCTACCAATTAGGTATTTCGTTCTTGAAGTGAATGTGAAAGTTGTTGAAGCCTACTGCTAAATAAATATTTCCCAGAAAGCGTAGTTTACTTTTTGTAGACAGGTTGATAATTTAACGGGAATTAAGCTCCGCCTGGACACACTTGGAGACAACATGTTGCGCAATAGGTATATCGCTCAACAACTACGTTTATGTCTCGGATAATGTTGCGGAACTTATTACAGGCCACACTACTCACTAATACTGTCCTGCATCACGTAAAATGTTGCGGGGCATGTTGCGAAACACTGTGCAACGTTATAGTGTGCAACGTTGCCTCCTATCCACTAGTTGTACACTAGATGTAAATGTTGCCTAGTGGAAACGTGGTTTATTACGTAAATTGAGTGTTGCGCGTCATGTTGCGGGACAAAATATCTTCTAGTGTAACCGGCGACGGCGCTTAAAGGTAAGCGTCCACATGTCGGTATCGTACGCTTCGGACGCATCGCACGCAACGGATCGTAGTATTATTTGTATAGAAACTCATATAAGTGCGTCCACCTGTCCGCATCGTACGCATCGCATTACACAGATAATCCGCTTGATGCGATCCGTCCGCTGCGTGCGATGCGGGCCTGTGGACGCTTACCATAAGACGAAGAAACAGTAGCGTGCAACATCCATTTAGTTTGACGTATATTAAGGTAGCTATTAACTTAAAGTACCCGAGCCAAATGAGGTCCTGAAGGAAGTAGGTCGTCCTAGAAGCAAGTCGCGTGGAGTATCTGCGATCGCGTGACATTGCCCATCGTTTTGTAATTAATTGGAAAATCCCTGTCATTAGCCTGGTCCACTTTCTAGCCATTATTAGGTGGTTGACTCTGTTCTTTGATTTTAAGACAGTTTTTTTCTTGCATTTAAACATATATAACATCTGCTTAGATCGTCAGGTGACAGAAAATCTTTAGGTACCTATATTAAAAATATTTATAAGTATTTTAGGAGACTAGGGGTGTAGTTAGAAGCATGTCTAAATATCTGGTATATGTCTTTGCAAGTAATAAGTCGTACCTATAGGTACTACTAAGTAAGTAAAAGTTTGCAAAGCCTATCGCTATCTTAATACCAGTGGGCTGATTGTCTAACTTGTCTCGAACATCAAATGGGTCTCAAACTGTCAAAACGATCGCGTAGGCACAGTATCTTTTGTCGCGTTCGGTCTAGTTGAGTTGAGAGTGACAGAGCTTCTTGCGTGGTCACTGAACTGTCATAATTTGAGAGTTTGAGACCGATTTTGGTCGCTATCTAAGATAAACAATCAAGGAGCAGGTTAAAATATAAAAGACAGCTCTCATAATTTACCGAACTATTGCCACCTTATAGTTAGGTACTTATTCATTCATTCATTCGCGGAGATGGTTACTTTTATGAACCTGTTACCCTTAGAGTCTTGAAAGAAATAAGGAAATTGTCTGACTCGATAACTGTTTCAACTACTTAGGTAACATTTATTTACCTTTCGAATTGATCTTGCAAATCCAGCAATGAATATTTCCTATTAAAACTATCCCACAAATTATCATATTGATTACTGTCTAGCTACCATAATAATCGCCCCTGTCAGCTGTCATCGTTCAAATTGAGTACAACCAATCAGCCATTTGTCATTCGAATATAGCCCTTATATTAACGGGATATGCACTTGTTTGACGCCTAGGGCGAGGGTTCCACATGCACTATTGATCGATGTCAGGGCATCGAGGATAGTGCACGCACGCCAGACCAAAATTAATTTAAGTTTGACGTAATGAGTTACAGCAGGATGATTCATTTGTTGTATTCTATCAATCATAATGAGAATCAATCACTAAACGAAATATTGGGTTTCTAAGTATGAGGGCGTATACTCATTAGCATTCTGAGCATTCTGTTTTTTAAATAATTAAAATCCATCAATAAATGACGAAGTTATTCAAGTTTTCTTTTCGGCCATTTCAAAACGCGCGCTCGGAGCTTCGCGCTGCGTCTGACGTCACCAGGCGCCCGCGGCTCGGTCTACTAGTACAAAATCGCTAGTTAATTTCAAACTAGCTTCCACCCGCGGCTTCGCTCGCGCGGCACCTGGATAAAAAGTAGCCTATGTCCTATTTCATGTCAAGAACTATCTATGTTTTAAATTTCAGCCAAATCAGTTCAGTGGTTGTCGAGTTATAGAGGAACAAACATAAATCCAAATATCCAAACTTTTGCATTTTTAATATTAACTAGCTTCCGCCCGCGGCTTTGTTCGCGTGGTACCCAGATAAAAAGTAGCTTATGTCCTATTCCTGGTCATTATCTATCTATATTTAAAATTTCAACCAAATTGGTTTAGTGGTTGTGAGGAACAAACATCATCCATCCAAACATCCAAACTTTCGCATTTATAATATAGTATGATTAGTGTGATGTGAAAGTGTGATAGTGTGATTTGAAAACCAAGTTTAGGTAGGTAGGTATGTGATTATTTTGACTCGTACATACAAATTATTAATTAGGTATTACGATTAAAAGTAGGTATGTATAAAAAAATACCTATTCACCAAAAAGTTTAAAGGCGAAAATTATTTTTAAGTAGGTACCTACCTAGGTAAGTAGTAAGTAGGTAGGTACCTACTTAAAAATAATTTAAGTAGGTAATAATTTAAGTGGGTAGGTAAATAATTTAGGTAGGTAAAGTTAATATTAGTGTGATTCGACTCCTGATTGTTAGTTTTGTTTGTTATTGTTTTCGGTAAGTACCGGTACTTACCTAAATTATTATAATTCAGTAAAAAGTTTAAGGTCGAAAATTATTTTTAAGAAGGTACCTACCTAGGTAAGTAGTAAGTAGGTAGGTACCTACCTAGGTAAGTAGTAAGTAGGTAGGTATCTACCTAGGTAAGTAGTAAGTAGGTAGGTAGGTACCTACTTAAAAATAATTTTCGCCTTTAAACTTTTTACTGAATAGGTATTTTAGGTAGGTACCGGTACTTGCCGAAAACAATAACAAACAAAACTAACAATCAGGAGTCGAATCACACTAATATTAAAATGCGAAAGTTTGGATGTTTGCATGGATGTTTGGATGGATGGATGTATGGTATGACGTCATATCTAGTCGCGATCTTCTCGCGAGAGTTTTTTAGATTGGTGCACTAAAATCTCTGTCTGTAATAATACTCGGTCATTTTTGATCCGATTAAAAAAACAAAAACACAGTAAGTAGGTATTTATTGTTTTTTTATATCTAAGGAGTAGTCCGAGGTATTTCCAAACACATTTGATACATTCCCACATTTTGCAGCAGACAACATTCCATACGTGACAGGTTGCAAGCCCATCGACGCTATTAGAAAGCTAACTGGTTTTCTCACAATATTTTCCTTCACCGTTTAGAGCTCGTGTTAAAGCGCATACCTACTTAGGTACCTACTTATACATTTTTCGAAACGAAAAATCCATTGATGCACGGCCGGGTTCCAACCCACAACCTTCGGATTGAAAGTCTAGGCACTAGCGCACTCGGCCAACACTGCTTCTCTACCTCTGACTACCCGCTTAGACTTTTTAAACGGATCTAAAAATTCCTAAAAGATCTGATAGAATATGTCTACTGCGCCTTGGGAATACAGTCGTAATCATAATTAAAAATAAAAATGAAATCATTTATAATTTTTTTAAATCTACAAATCTGCATAAGTATAGTCCGACACAAAATAATAGAAATAAATGGGGGCGCCACTGTGCAAGCTAAATACGCGAAATAGTTAAATTCTCTTTTTTATGTAAATTATTACTTCTGACTGACGTCTTCGGTACCTGTACCATAGACAAGAAACCTGTACTTTACCATAGGTTAGTAGAGAAAGAGTTTCCAAAGTACTGAAATTTTAGTTGTCGTGTCTACCCGTTTTTGCCGGACTATACTTACTTACTTAACAAAAAACGTGAATGACCTCGAAAGTTTGGATGTTTGGATGTATGTTTGTTCCTCTATAACTCGACAACTACTGAACCGATTTGGCTGAAATTTAAAATATAGATAGGTAATGAGCGGGAATAGGACATAGGCTACTTTTTATCCAGGTGCCACGTGAGCGATGCCGCGGGCGGAAATTAGTTTGAAAATAACTAGGGATTTTGTACTAGTGGAGCGAGCCGCGGGCGCCTGGTGACGTCACAGCCAGTCGCGGTCTTCTCGCGAGCGTTTTTTAGATTGGTGCACTAAAACCTCTGTAACTCGGTCATTTTTGATCCGATTAAAAAACCAAAAACACAGTATTTTTTGTTTTTTTTGTATCTACAAATCTGCATACTCAACAAAAATCGTGATTCTTTCTCATTACGTAATTTATTTAATTTAGGTGTTGAGTAGAACAATTCGTATTGTATGTAATTGTAAGCCGTTAAAAATTAGGTTGGTAGTCAGAGCTAAATCTACACGAATGTAGGAGGTAGGTAATCTCCAAAACTACTCATCCAATTTCAAAAAATATTTCATGTATTTAAAGCTAATATTGCTAAGAAACTCTATTCTAATTGTATTTTGGTTATTACCTAATTATGCACAATTTATTTAACCATTTTACCACTGTGAGTCTAAACTACAAACAAATTAAGTTTTGGCGAGACGTTGTATTTAATCTAATAAATGAGTTCACTTATGAAGCCCAGTAACGATAATTAATGGGTCAGATCAGTCATTCATCAGTTATGAACATCTGTCTGGCACCGGCTGAGTTATGTGGGAGTAAAGTGGGGATACACTGTGCGATGCGGCGTTTATCCCATCCACAAAACAGAACTTTCTAGCTTGAATACGTTTAGAGAACTCTATAATTGAAGTATCTATCTAATCATTTCACATCTACCTTATTGCTTAGTAGTCCTATTCACTGAAATGTTGCATTTTCTGATCATGAGCCGGTCGAACCCATTGCTATTATTATTATTCTTAAAGAAAATAATAAAAAACTAGATTATTCCGTGTCTTCGAAGCAAATACTATCGCACCCTTAGAAACGCAATGAAAACTGATTTTACGTAATGCGATCATTCGTCGCTATTGTTTGTCGATCTTATCGTATTGTAGACGATCTACGCAAGTCTACGACGTAGCATTGATGCGGTACGAATATTTTTTACTGTAAAGTCGTACCGCAATGTGTGTGCTTGAGTGAATGTTATTTTAGTTAAAAGCTCTTCCTTGTAAGGATAATAAAATCCGTACAATGCAGTGGGCGATATTTATAGTAAACTATTAAACACGATAGGGGAGATATTTACTATTTTATAGAGTGTTGCGAGGTATAACATTATATGCTTTTTGTAATATTACTAAAATATTTTTTATTACACTTAAGAAAGTACTGTACCTACATAATATTATTATGTATTTATAATATTATTTTTTAATAATCATTTATAACCACTAATTTATTTAAATATTGCAAGTTCCAAATTTTCCGAAGGTTATAAGACGTTACAAATAATATTTAGGTATACCTACGCCGATAATTCCGACAATAATGGGTCTTACTTATGAAAGATGTTTAAAGTTGAACACCGGTTAAACAACGTCCTGCCTTTATTTGTGGATAGTGACGAACAGAGACAGGACGTTGTTTAACCAGTGTTCAACTTTAAACATTTTTCATAAGTAAGGGCAAATGAGTGGTTTGAATTTCCACGAATAATTTTGCGTGTCACCGAAGAAACTTCGAAGCAAACATCGGAAGCTCAGATTAAAGGGACAATGAGGGATGAATTTGAAATTCAAATCGCGTCGGTGACACATGAAATTGAATGGAATTACATTCAAGACAATAGGGCTCAGCCAAATTGTGATTTGTCTGATATATGCTTTGCTGTTATCGACTTTAACGCTGGGAGTTACGGTTCAATATTGACTGAACACTTGAGCTACTGATTTTTTCCTGTAGCCTGGTGCCAGGCTAAGTTCAGTATCATGTGGTATCAGTGATGATACTTACACAACTAAGCAGTACCCTAACCTTCTAACCTACAAATAAGTTAAGCGACGATTTATGCCATCACAAAATGGGTGGGTGACCGCTAGAAACCTTAAAAACTTAGCTAACTCAGCGTTTCTATGCGTCGAAGATAAAAGCAATTCAGCCATAATGGAGATTGGAGGTCTTACAACACCAAAGGTGGCCCATGCAAATTTACTTATTTTTGTAAAATTTCTCGAAGTATATTTGCATTACAATACCTAATACAAATTAATATAATAATTAGCCAATTTTCCTTATACCTGTTAAGGTCCCGATACACTGTCCGTTGTTTTGATTCATGGAAGTGAGCAGACGTCACAGACAAGTGCAAGGTCAGTGCTACAGTCTAGTTCAATCAGTGAGAAATAATGATCAATTAATATAATGACGCAAAGGTGAAGGTGACTATGGTTACAATGTATTATTAGAAACTAATTTCTTAATGAAAATAATAACAGGTTTCATCTACATAGATCATTTTCTTCGATCCTTAGATAGTTCAAAAGATTTTCGTGAGTTTTGTTAAATTATGTAAACAATCGCTCTACTTAAAAACTCCTTCTGTCAAAATTGAAACATGGTTTAAACTATTGCCACCCTTTTTTGTTAGATAGTGACAGGGCGAATCGTGACCATTGTTTAACCAGTGTTCAAGTTGAGAGGCGTTTATAAGTAAGGTCTGTAGTAATTAAGTTCCTATAAATAAAGTTATTTAAACTGTTGTTTTATCATCAACGTTAGAAAAATATACTTACAGTAAACAATGGTTTAAATGGCTGAACACCTCAAAAATTTACTTTATTTGTGAAGGCATTACTTATTTATAGGTATGTATGTGTATGTATATTCGTATGAGCTAGTGGCTAACTCAAAAGCATTACTTAAAACTTATGGGGCAATAACAAACGAACTTAAATAATTGTTTATTGTGTTAGAGCCTTTATCGGGAACTAAACTTATTACAACACAGACTTATAGAACATAAATGTAAATAACATAATTCATGGAATTATTGCGGTCAAAAATAAATCAAGTTTATAAATACCTACTTAAACACATTAAAATGGAACCTACCTCACATTGAGGAATTCGGTCATCTGTGTGTTATAATTATCGGTAATTATTAGGGTGAATTAACTACGTAGTTTATGACAAAATCAGATGTAAATTGGATTCTCCTGGTGATTTTCAGACGTATCTTATTGTTATTTCCATTTAAAGATAGTATTGAAAAAATTTAGATAATTTAACGAAAAACCCCCGCCCGACGAAACATAGCTAAGCACACTCTCGACAAAGACACTTATAAAACAAAAAAATAACAAGTAAGTAATTAAAATCGGATCATCCGTTCAGGAGCTATGATGCCACAGACAGACATACACACTACAAACTATAACTATTTAACATATCTTATTTTCAACCCCTTGCTTAAAATTAGATATGTTAAATAGTTTTTTTTACTTTAGACTCGTGTTACACAAAAAAAATATGCATAGACCATCGTGTCTAGTGCGCGATTAACTTTGGGCTAGTTGCAAATGTTTTTCTCTTTCATTCTTTTCTATCCCCATAGCATTCACTCTTTTCCTAACCATACAATTCACACAGTCCATCAATGCTTTTGGCCTTTCCCTAATTTTGCGCGCAGCCGGCCACGTTGCTCTCAGAAGGAGTATGGCTGGTCAGGGAATCTGTTAAATTGTGACATTTTGGTCAAAGATTTATAGCTCAACCTGGTACTGGATTTGTGGAAATTTTAACTTTGAGAACCGGAAGGAGATTTCTGGACAAAAAGTCTAAAAATTTCCTTTGCAGGGGATCATCTCAAGAGATTTCTGGAATAAGCCTGTTATTTAATTTCTGCTGTTTCATCCTCTTTGTCTCAAATGTCTTCGTAGGTATTAGAAGCTCAGGTTCACCTTTGGCACGAATCCAGTAGAAGTCGGAAGACGAATGATAAACACATCATAACACCTTATCGGACAACTCGTAAAATGTTAATTTTTAGCAACAACACATCATTAATACTAATGATTTATGATAAAATATTTAATGAACATTTTAATTAATTAGTACATTCATTTGTTCGGAAGATAACTGTTTGTATGTACCTAAATCAGTTTTTTTCGAATTTGAATAATCGGATAAACTATTCTAATTAAATTAAATTAAAAATAATGTACAGAATTGATAGAATAACACTTTATATTTTATGTTAACGTAAAAATATCTTTTACAAATATTATAAACGAATCATTATGTTACCGCCGCGTGTTGCAAGTTAAGATTGATCTTGACCGATGTATTACAGATCTGCTCAGAAAGCAGAGTAAAGAGTATTCATTCATGGGAGGAACGTATGATAACGATCGTGTTGGCGCCAGCAATCGTCCGATCGCAATCGCAGTTCTAGTGAAGTACTAACAGCTGTAGCACGAGTTTGAACGAATTGAATCATTTAGACCAGCTTAAGTTTTTAACCACTAGGACATCACTATTTTATTCTAAGCGAAACTATTAACTGAAGATCTCAAATGTTAAAGGTTAAAACAGTCAGACAGATAGTCTCTACGGATTTATCAAAACTTTTAAAGTAAGGTCAAAGAGCACACCACATAGTAAACCGCTGAACATTACAATTTACAACCCGTACTTACCATTTACGAAAATAGTACGTATATTTCATTATTTCATTAGTGAGGCACTTCAAATTTTCTCTAGGGTTTTATATACAACGTATAGTCCAATAATAGTATCGCTAGTAATAAAAATAATCTACTTACAGACAGATCTATTTGTGCAATAGAATTGTTCTCCGGCTAATTGAAACGCCCATTTCATAAATTCACTTTACTCGATTCATACGAGGCAAGACTCGATGTTTTAGACTTCTAATAAGACTGATACATATTCCCGAGACACTTCAAGTCAATTCACAAGTGCTACAAAGTAATACATTTGTTGGAACATTATTCGTCTAGTAAGGACTGCAGCATTAGTAAATTAAATTTTAAATAAAATATGAGGCTGAATGTAACCGAATAACATAATCATACGCACGTGCTTCTTTGGCTAATTTTATTAGGTAAACCAAGTATGATTTTTCCAACTCTAATAGAATAATAATATGCCAAAATCATACGGACAGTCAGCACTAGAAAAAATATTAGACTCTAATTAGTAACTTTATTAAACCTGATTGAAAATTAATTTGTTGTCTAATCGTTTATCACTTCTTAAAATGATGTGGAAGTCGTAAAATTTTCTGGGATATGTAAAATAATTATGTAGCTTTAATATTAAAAGTTTTTCAAGAATTAAATTAAATTCTAATTAAATTAATTAATTCTAAAATAAGAATTAAATTAAATTAAAAGTTTTTCAAGAAAGAAGTTTTTCAAGTTTTTCACCTCAGGTTAAATTGATATTAGATATAACTATGTTAGTAAAGACTTTGTACTTACGCTCAGTAACACATTATATGGACAATTTCTCTATAAATTTTGAGAATCATGAAATATATTTTTTTTATTGTTTCCTTCAAATAGTTCAAGAATTTTTTATAAAGGATGTAGTTGTGGAAATTACCGCCCGCATTCCAACCTACAAGCTTTATTATGTCTTTATAATATTAATATAGACGAAGACCATTTCTGGGTTCGCCTGTACCTACCTTACTTAGGTATATTATTTTTCTCTGAATTTTCTCTAACTAGAGAAGTATTCACATTTGTTACAACTTTATGAATATAACCTGCGTGGGGTTTATTTTCTTTTACAAAGTTCAAATTAAGTTATAGAATACGAGATTGGGCATATAAGGGCTACTGGGTAACAAGTACCGTTAAATGACGTTAACAGTAAATGACGTCAACGCGTTTGATGAAACAAAAGGAGAACAAAAGGAATGTTCTTCTTTTTCACCGTGATTCAGTGGGACCTAAGGGCTGTTTGAAACAATTTGTAGAGGTAGCTCAACTGATCCAAATCAGTCATGTGTGTGACAGCACTATTGTATTATTGTATTGTTATTCTTGTTTCATTTGTTTTCTTTTATTTAGTATGTTCTTAATTTAGTATTTTTTAGATAGTTGATGATCAGATTAATCAGCAATGCTTTACATATTTTGCTTCCATGGAGACTGTATCTACAACTTAAAGTATTAGAATTTCGAATAGTGTTTGGTTCATATAAATTCAATCGTATGAATATTATAATGTTGTCTGTACTTCTAATGGATCAATACATCGAGCTCGTGAGTCGTTCTGTCAAGATCGGTATGCCTCTTGAATATGTTCACAAAGTTGCATTTCTTTTCATTCTGAGACCATGATTATACGTCCGCCAGTATCAATATAATACAATATAAATAAAAAATATTACTGAACTCTGAGGTTCATAAAGCTACATTGATTTCAGTAAAAAGAGCTCTTTACTTTTGGTTGTTCAATATAACCTACACCTACCCTGTGGCAGTCCGAAATTGATTTAGAATGAAAGTCATATTTATAATTATAATTTTTTCTATGTAAGTACCTTAATTCTCTATTTAATATTCATGTCCATATTACACAGGTAAATATAGAGATATTTCTCTGGCTAAGGCAAAGCGTAAAGCGTACCCCTGAGATTAGAGAGAATTCTTGTAAGAGCAAGTTTATGTTGAGAAATATCTTTTAAATAACAAGCTTAGCTTAGTATCTAATCGTGAGTTGATTCAAACTATTAAAACATTCAAATTATTATTCATCGAGGAGACCCGTTGAACAGCTCCTGACTCCATCATCAGGTCAGTTTGTTGTCATCAAAATATGGCATTATCATCGAGAATCTATAAGTGTACCTTTCAGCGCAATCGGTTGAGGATAACTGCTTTAAAATTGAGTTACAAGATTCCACCCAAACAAACATAGACTACATAGCAAGTTAAATAAAAGCTTGTAAAAGGAGTAAAGTTTTAGACTATCTATGACAGGCCACCCCCCGATCACGATAGCCTCCTGCTATCTGAGCCCTTCCCGCACCCTTAACGAGAGTGACCTAAGAGCACTATTCGATCTCGATAACTCGGTCATTTTGGCAGGCGACTTCAATAGTAAAAGCCCCTCCTGGGGATGTAATACCTACAATCCCAATGGCCATATCTTAGAAGACTTGGCCGATACGATTAACTTTGACGTTATCCCTCCCCTATCTCCGACTCACTATCCTAATCAAGTGGGTCTCAGACCCGACATACTAGACGTTGCGTTACTACGGAGTGTCTCCCTACGGTTTCACTCCATAGAAACGCTTCACGAACTCGACTCCGACCATCGCCCGGTGCTCATGCACCTCGGCCCCCCCCCTGACACGACCCCCCCGACAAAGACGGTAGTGCAATGGCACAAACTCGGGAAAGCCCTCGAGGACATTCACTCACCGGATTTGGTTAGGATTCCCGACGACATTAGGTCCCCCGACGATGTGACTATCGCAGTCGACTCCCTGACCAACCATGTCACCTCCGCAATCAGCGGGTTATCTAAGCGGGTCCCGGTGATGGTTGACCATCGCGGGACCCTGCCGGATGACGTGAGACGGTTGATCACGGAGAAGCATGCAGCGACCCGACATTACAGCTCTTGGCCCACCGACCAAAACAGACGTAGGCTCCGCGCATTCGAGCGCCTAGTTAGGACCCGTATCCGACAGCACAGAGACCGCGATTGGGAAAATCGACTTTCTGGACTCAAGCCAAGCCACCAGGCCTACTGGCACTTGGCTAGGTCCATGAAGTCAGACACCTACTCTGTCATGCCCCCTCTGACCCGCCCCGACAACAGTCGCGCATTCGATGACGACGAAAAGGCTGAATGCTTAGCTGAAAGCCTTGAGTCGCAATGCACCCCTAGCCTCGCCCCCGTAGACCCTGCCCACCTCGATACGGTGGACAGTGAAGTCGATCGGTTGTCCTCCCTCCCTCCCTCCGCGCCTCCTCTCACTCCCATTAGGGCTTCAGAGGTCCAGGCGATTATCAAGAATCTCCATCCCCGTAAGGCCCCTGGCGCTGACGGAATCAGCAACAGGGTGCTCAAAAACTTCCCAGTAGTCCTTATCTACCTCCTAGTCAGCATCTTCAATGCGGCCATGGAGAATTGCACCTTTCCTGACGCATGGAAAGAAGCCACAGTCATTGGCATTCCCAAACCGGGTAAGAAGGCTACGGAGCCTTCCAGCTATCGCCCCATCAGTCTCCTCAGTTCCTTGGGCAAAATCTATGAACGACTTCTCCTGAATCGTCTCTGGCCCATAGTTAACGAGCTTAGAATCCTCCCCGATGAGCAGTTTGGCTTCCGTGCCAAACACTCCTGCCCTCAGCAAGTCCTTCGATTTACAGAGCACGTGCTCGGTAATTTCAATGATCGCTCTTGGCCGGCGGACACGGGTGCCGTCTTCCTCGACGTAGCGAAAGCATTCGATAAAGTCTGGCACAACGGCTTGGTCTACAAGCTATTCAACTTTGGTGTGCCAGACAGACTCGTGCTCATCTTACGAGACTTCCTTCTCAATCGAAACTTCCGCTACCGAGTGGAAGGCTCGCTCTCCGCCCCTCACCCGATTCGCGCCGGAGTCCCTCAGGGCTCCGTCCTCTCCCCTCTCCTTTTCACGCTGTATACCAGCGATATTCCACGTACCCATCAGGTCGAAATCGCCCTTTTCGCGGATGACACAGCCTTGTACACATCCGATCGAAATATCGATAGGATTTGTATAAGGCTGCAAAAGGCCCTCCAAGATCTCGGTGTTTGGCTCCGCAAATGGCGCATAGAAGTCAATCCCACTAAAAGTGTTGCCGTATACTTCGGTAGGCAACGCACCGTTCTACCCGATCAGGACCGAAGGGCCCCCGTGGACCCCGTGGATCCTCCCGCGCGTAAACTCAAATCCCCCCGACCAATCTTTCTTTTTGGTGAACCCATTCCTTGGGCCAAAAAAGCTCGTTACTTAGGTGTTACCCTTGATAGTCGCCTCACCTTTAGCGAACATATCGTTACTGTTCGAAACCGCGCTAAATTCTTTCTTAGTCGCCTCTTTCCTTTGCTGGGCAAACAGAGCAAAATGTCACTTAGAAATAAGTTGACGCTCTATAAAGCCTGTATCAGACCCGTCATGACGTACGCCTCCGTGGCGTTTGCCCAATCTTATCATATTGATAAATTCCAAATAGTCCAAAATAGATTCCTCCGTAATGCCACCAATGCCCCGTGGTACGTGCGCAATGTAGACCTCCACCGAGACCTCGGACTTGAGTCCATCGCCGAATTCATGAAGCGCGCCTCACGGCGCTTTTATGATTCGGCGCCTCATCATCCGAACCCTCTGGTCTCAAACCTCCCCGATTATCCGATCGTTATCTTCGATACAAAATCCCGACGTCGACCAAGACACGTTCTTGGTGACCCCGACGACAAGATCACCGCCGCTAACGCGGCGGAGATCTAGTCATCCGCGTTAGATAGTATACACATACACTCCACACGACACCGACCCCGCCGGCGGGGTCGAAGACGTAGTCTCTCTCTCCGTTTCCGCCCCTTCTGGGCTGCGGCCGTCCTCAAAAAACCCTCCCCTGGCGACAGCCCAAGCCGAGGTCCGTACCTAAGTGGTGCCCTTGCGCATGTTGCCCCAACCTATCTTTATCCGGCGTAGAGCCTTCTGCTCTCGCCATAGTCCGGTAACGTTGCAAAGGTCGACACGTGACCAGCCAACATAAAAGTCCGTCCGAAAAAAAAAAAAAAAAAAAAAAAAAAAAAAAAAAAAGAGTAAAGTTTCCGATAGTTGTACATTTTACAGACGTCATATAGCGGTGATTAAATGTCAGGAAGCACATTCGCACAATTATAGTCGTGAGAACAAGAGAGTGCTAAGTTATAGAACTAATTTAACCCTACTCAATGTACAAAAGTTTAATGTTTGTTTGTTTGTCATGCTTTCACGTCACGATGACTGGTATTTACTAGATGGGCCTTTGAACAAAGAAACATTTAAATAGATTTTCTTCAATCTAAGTTTATTCAAATTTCCTTCCCAACGGACACTTTACATGTCTGCTGAGTTTGTCGACAAACCCTTATCAAATTATAAGTACTTGAGTATAAACTTAGTTAAAGTTCAGAAGTCTCATTACTTTTTCAACTTACACAGTAAATTACTATGGCTAAAAATATCTCGTTACTTACTCGCTCTGAACTTAGGCTTAGAAACTATTACTTATGCAGAAACAATTGGCCCGATTAAAACACAAACAAATATAGATACTTACTATAAACTTTCTTGATAGGTACTTAATATTAAGTAGGAGGATGTTTACGTCAAAGAATGAAAGTCAACATAAAGTCCAATGCAAACGCTATCCACAAGGATATTGGAAACTTTCTGAGAAAGGTGAAAATCTTTAACGTCCATCCAAATAGCTTCTGGCTAAAGCTTTTGAAACAAGGACTATTAATCAACTGGATTCGAAATACTAACCTACTGTAATTTTAGCCAACACAACCAGTCAGACAAGTCTGCGGATAATTGTGACTGCATTTATTTAAATTACTTACCTTTTTTTATTCCTTTACCTACAGTACTTCAAGCTTTAGAATGGACATCGGTTATTTTCGTGTTTTCCGAAAATGTCCGACGGCAGTGTATGATTCCACAAAACAGAATGCGACAGAAGTGCACGTCATTATCAGAGCAGCTCGCACGGCTTGCAACTAATTTGCTTTTCTTAAAAATGACATTGATATTTATTTGTTTGCGATAAAGTTGAAATTATGAGTAATTTTCATTTCCAAATGACTTTTCGTCAATCGTTTTTGTAATTTTATGCGATTGTTTCCGATGTTTTACAAAAAGCATTCTTTTTCTGGTTTTACTGTACATCAAGTTAGGTAATAAGGAATCACAGTGTTAGCGCTTGTCATATTATGAACTCTTTTTAAAGATCCCACGATGACGCGCGTTACATGTGAACTCAGCCTAAATCAGCGGTGATATTATAGGGTGATATTAAATAATTATCAGAACATATAAAAAAATGAAATGCACAACCCTTAAATATGATCTTATCAAGTTTTCCGGACCGACGACTTATATGGTACCGCGGCTAATTTGATTAATCATCGGTTTGATCAATGCGGGTTCGAACCCCGACGGAATCCAATTTTTATTTAGGAATTTTCATTTGCAATGATATGAAATGCTTTTGTTGCATATAATGATAAAACGTGAACGTCAATCGCCAATATTTAAAAATGTTCGTGTCTATAAGTTATAATGTTGCCGTGTTTAAGCCCTAAGGCAAGTTTCAGTTATTGCCGCAACGTAAACACCAATATCAGCTTCCCATGCCGTAATGCTCCGTAATACTTATTTTATGGGTTTAGAAAGAATCATTTCATGATTCTCAACCGCACTTATATCAAATTAATGTAGTATTCTAAATTGTGATGTAGATTAGACCTAGTTTATAGATGCTAGATTATTTACTATGATAACTTAATTAGTTTTATTATAAAAGTACACAAGTTAATTATTATTACCTTGGGGTTTGGACAACACAGACTGATATGAGTGGCGTAAAGTACTATAATGCTATTATATAAATTAAGCTTATCTAATACTCCGTGACTTTAGTTGATATATTAAATTCAAATCGGTGTGATCATTTAGACATGGAACCATTAACAAAATCATCTAACCTTTAATATTGGATAAGGTAAGTATACATATAGAATAAATATTAGAAAATATAAAGATTATAAAAAAGAATGATTAAAAATGAAAAGAACAAAAGTAAAATAAAATAGATAAGCGCACCAGAAGTACCTACACATTATATTCCACGACAAGTCCTTCCAACATCTGCATTTTTTATGACTTCATAGTAATACAGAGATCCTTAGATGATGATTCAAATATAAATACTTGCTGCATTAGTTGACATACAAGGCAAGACCAGGTAGATCAGAATTTAAACTCACAAAGGAGATAAATCTTGTTTAATAACACAATCTCCACAAAAGGACGAAAGCCTTGAAACTAAAATGGAAAGTTAACTTTATTGTTGCAAGTTTTTGAATGAGTGCGATACAAAAGTTATAATTTTGAGCACTTGGGAGAACTTTTCGAGCAGTTATTATTCCGATTTGAGATAAGTACCTACTTTGAATGAACCTGACATGCATGAAACACAGGGCAATTCAAATGAAAAACAGAACAAAGCTTGAACAAATTTATTTATTATTTTTTTTAAACAGATAATAGTATCATCTATTTATAAATAAACTAGCGACCCGCCTCGGCTTCGCACGGGTCACATCACACATCACATTAGAGACCTCTATTATCAGTGTTTCTCTACTATATTACCTATGCATGTAATAAACCTTCCTCTTGAATCACTCTATCTATTAAAAAAACCGCATCAAAATCCGTTGCGTAGTTTTAAAGATCTAAGCACACATAGGGACACACAGCGTGAAGTGACTTTGTTTTATACTATGTAGTGATGATGATAAAAAAATCACTTGGCATTATATGAAATATCATCATTTGTTAAGCTCGACAGATTTAGCTGGTTTTTTTGTTATGTTTGTATTTGTTAGGTCCAGGTTTGAATGAAATAGACCTTTGGGAAAATCCACTCTATCATCCGGGTACAAACAGGTTTATTTTATATTTATTTATTTATATAATGTTCCTACTGATTTGTGGTCAAACGTACAGCCTATCCAAACATCCTTTGCTTTCAAATCAAGTCGTGACTCACAGTCAAACAATAATAGGCGAGACGAGAAAAAGCTGTTCAAAGAATCCTATGGCTCTTAAAAAAACGTAACCGTAAAATGACGGTTGAATAAAAAATTAAAAGCTAAAACATGAATTTCGTTTTCTGTTGTTGTACAGAACTATAGGTACCTATATTATAATATTCTTCAAAAATATTTATAATTTATTCTCTCATATCCTGTAAATATAAAAAGCTGCGGGTTAACAAAGTAGTTAAAGTTCAAGAACACCACATACGTTTTGATCAGACCTTCTGCACTTATTATAAGTTTGAGACCCATTTAACAAAGCTGCATTATAATATAATCATAATCATAAATTATATTTATTGAGGAACAGTTACAGTGGCTTACAATATAATGAAACGATGATACCTGCAGAAGTTTATAAAAACTGTGTCGCAGGCACCAACGCCCCCCTCCATACTTGTATTTGTAATGCTTTCTAGGATTGATTTTTTTGAAGATCATCCTAGAGATTAGGTATAAAAGGTTGTAATAATTAAAAGTGTTGATAAAAAAAACTTATGAGCACTTGGTTCAGATTAAGAAATATTGAAGATGCTATTTAAGAAATTACTGAAATAAACAACGACGGTCGTCATAATGTTGAATGCTTCTTAGGAAACAATGCTTTACAAGGCAGTCACGCATAGAACAGGACTGGGTACAGGCGATGCCAAATAGGGCGCCGCCGGGAGCGCGGGAACTAACTTGCACTTGCTTCCTAACGTATACGGAAGGTTCTTATCTTAGCACCCTTCACAATACTACTACACTGAGAGTGAGCACACGACGATTTCTGAAGCGCGTTTTTGAGCTGCGCGTTCGCATTGCGTTTGTATCGATAAACACGCGCGTTCGCAGCGCGTTTGTATCGATACAAACGCGCTGCAAAAAAAAAAAACGCAGTGTGCCCACTCCCTTACTCACAAAACCTTTGTTAAATAATTTCTGATGTTTACTGGAAGAATTTATGAAAATAAACTCATACTCATATTCATACTATCCTGATAGTCGCAAATTCTGAGCTTCATAGACTTTCGGTCAAACAAACGATCTGAATTCTGATTGTTTATTTGGTCTAGAACAAAATGTACTTTCACCGAATTTAAAAAATCTGAACGGGCGCGGGCGTTCATACATTGCGACCAGTATTGTAGTATCTAAGGAAGTTTTGTATGTTAGTAATAAGTACACATACGAACTTCCATTCTCAGATTCTTCTGATAAACGTTTTTCCAATTCTGATGACGAATGAGTACAGTAAACTCTTGAATTTTATTATTTTCATGCTTGAAATGTCTAAAAGGGCTTTTTTAAGATTTCAAAATTTCTGCCGACACGGTGAAAGCTCATTACGAGTGAATGCTCAAGTGTATCTCCTTTATTAGTGGGCTCAAAATGTTCTTTGAGACTGTTTTTGAGAACCTTTGCAAAGAGGTGACGTAAATTAAAATAAAATAATTGAACGTTGAACCCGTGACTGAGATGGTGTGACCAAATGTTCAAAAGAGTTAATTTTCAACTCTCTCTGCGTATAAAAAATGTTTGAATAATTTATAATAACAACAAAGAGCTAGTTCACTCGCCAGCAGAACACAGACGCACGAAGTGCTGACGGTACTTCACTACACTTTACTATCACACGCAATCTTGAACAAAACAAATAGCATGTCCAATTGTACAGTTGTCTAGCCATTAAATAATAATTTACAATTGAAGCAAAAAATAAACAGACCCTACGTCATCAGCCTTTAGATTAGATTGACCTACCGAACCTTTCAACAACCTTTACCCACTCAATTTTGGATTATTCGATTCTGTAAACACGTGTTATAATTTGATTTCAATTTTGATGTATTGTTGTTGCAGGGGGTGGGGCGATAAATCTTTATGAACACGTTTCTTGTCAAACTTGTTCTATTGTGACAGTTTACGACTGGTTCGCGTTTTGAGTAATTATTATAGTAGTGTAATAAAGTTGTAAAGTTGTTATGGCAGGATTCTTGGCAAGCGTAGGTCAGTCGTTGAACTGCAAAACTGAATTTTGAAGCTGCTCAATGGGCGCATAATGATATTAGCCGTAACAAACACCAACAGCTGAGTGCTATCGGTAGTGGGAACGTATGAAAACAAAGAAATCGCAACAAAAACTTCTTCAATATAAAATGTTGCCCAATCTCGCTGTTCATATATTAACCACCCAAAAACGTTTTGGTATCTTATGTCAGCAGCCACTCACAAAGAGCTTTCCGTTTTATTTGCTGTACATTGATCAAAATGAACGTGATCAGATATGACTGCTATTATTGATAGATACTAGATAGGAATGCCTTTATACCTTCTTTAGACCTATTTAAAACAGTCTGTGGTTCGCGGCATCCCTTTGTCCTAAAAACTACGTAGGTAGGTGTCAACTTCAATCTAATCAATCTAGAATGAGTGAGTTAGGTCGTTGTGACAGACAGCTTTCATTCTTTCAAAGTTTATAAATCCCAAAGTAGGCAAGATTCTAAAATACAATATAAGCCGAAAACTTAATAAATGCGAAATTCATTGGCAATCCAATATTTCTAATCAAGCTGCTGATATTTTGAAAACAAAAACCTCATTTCGATCTTGGGGATTACGAACTTTTCATATTTCGTGACGTTATTAACAAAACAGACTTTTGTTCGGAGAAAATATAATTTGTCATCTCTACAGTTCTGCACTTCGTCTCGTTATAATCCGAAATGAAACTGGGTCGTTCTCGCAATGCTCGAGTTTGTATTTGTGAGTCAATGACCGCTGTCTTTAATCATATGGCTCGAGGTCGGAAAACTGAAACGGAATGGCAAGGTCGCCATGCCGAATTGAATGAATCTCTAGTGAACTCTCGGCTACACACTACAACCGCTTGATTCGATTGGGCGCTTTAGAACGTGTAAAGTAAAAGCTTTCTAAGAATTTCAACTTACTTTTAAAGTTTTAAAATAGAAAACTATTATTAAACTTAATTTAAAAGCTACATTTTTTCGACTCTTTTAAGCTTAGCAAGCTGTGTGTAGCTGTAGCCAATGTTTTCAAAGATCAGTCTACACCTGGTTGCACCAAAGCATACGACAAATGACTGTGGTTATCTTGCAATGAATCAGCACTGCAAATCAGGTAATGTCATTTGCGTTCACTGCAACAATCACGTGGCAATTTTCATTCCAGTGCCAGTCGACGCGGTAGTGCATTTCCTAACAGATAACCTTGTTAAAGAGCTTGTGGGAATTTAACTCTGTTACTTATTAGCGTCAAAAAGGTATTTCTGGTTTGAATAGAGATAGGATACAGACGCTTGATGTTTTATGTGTGTGTACTCTCCTATAAATTTTAGTACATTACAACTCGCCGCTGCAACGCCGACATCTAGTTCGATCGGCGTCTACTGCGTACCGTCATATTAAAGCGCAGAATATACATATATGCTTGTTACTCGCACACAAGAATGCCAGTTATTGGTAAGAACGAGGTACTGGCATGTGTATCTGGATTCTGCCCATAGCTCACGTGCCAGTACAAAGAGGAGATCGCAGTTCGTTTGATTTTGTCCCCTGTCCTGGCATGCTATTTACAGGCATGTGTATCGTGGCTTCACTAAATGACAGTAACTGGTGGTATGCTAGTTTACCAGCACCTGGTATGCCATTTACAGGCATGTGTTTGACCTTTCTGTGGAATGATTCAATGCTGCGCAGAATGTCCAGTGATTTTTTATGACTATCATAACATTAGTTTGGACCATTTCCGAGACTCTTAAAGAAGGAATAAAGACCTAGTGCAAAGTATAGCGCATAAAATGTGACAAAGGATTTATCTCCTGAAAATTTAATGTCCTCGTAAATTGCAGTATAACTTTTAAACCTTTGCTAAGTGCAGAGAGCTACTGTCTAATTTTCCAATAGTCTGCTAAGCGTGGGGTTACTCCCGGACGTTCAGACTATTTAGATTTTAGTTCGCCACATGATTCGGTTAAAAGTTTGGAGCAACATAATCTGGTTTCGCTACCGAGATTTGATGTGCTTGGGATTTTAGCGGTAAATACGTTTTTGTGTTCGTTTTTCACAATGATGGGTACCTAATTTTCTAATTTGTTCCTCAAAGCTGCTTTTTCCTACTGCAGATTAACTATTTTGACACTGTGCCTCCTATAATGGAACACAAGATACACAGATTATTGAAAAAAGAACATAATAAGTATACCTTTGACAGCTTATATTGATCTAAAATTTATGTTTGATTGAATGCTTGCGTTTCCCAGGCGAATTGATGGTTCTAACAACGCTGGAACACTCGCTATCAACTCTAGCGATATAGGTCAGCCGGTTCACTTATCTTCATCTAGATCTGAAACGACTGCTTCAATATCTCTACCAATTGTAGCATGGACTTTGCTTTTGTAAATTGATGTGGTCATAATATCCCTTCGCCAATAAGCGATTTAGTGAGACAGTCAATTTGGACCCAGTACTCAGTTTACTGGTTTCAATTTGTATTTTTTAAAACTTATTTCAACATATTTTTTCTTTCGTCTTTAGGTGGTTTAATAATTTTAAAATGAAAAACAGCTTTCGGAAATTGGCAATAAATTAATTATTATTTAAAATATTAAAGTGTTGGAGGTAATGTAAGCTTTTGTAGCTGTAATCAAAAATTATTCTGCTTATAATTAACAAACCGTGTAATTTCGATCGTAAAGCGGTAGCCGCTTACATTTCAGGGTGTTGGAAATTATTCTTTATTCTTATGGTGTTATGGTCTTTATCTTTGGTGGATGCAACACATGGTATTTCACGATGGATCGTTTACCGCCCGCGGAGTTGTCGAAACAGTGACTCATTGCGATAATGGAAAGCTATATACACTGGGAAATGTATTTATTAGCTTGATTATCTTTCTTACGGTTACGGTTACGGTTTTCACAATGACTCTACTTTTACCAATATTCCGGCAATTTAGAACAGTTTCGAGCAACCCATCTTTTTACGATAAATGATTTTTTTTGCTAATCACTCTATTCTTATTTTAAAATTTTAGAGTGTTTTTTTTAGTTTTTTTAATTATTATTTTTTGATATTGTGTGTTCTCAGTTTCAGCACATTGCAAAAAGGATTAGTACTTAAAGCATTTCATTTCTTGATAGATCGCCAAGCATTTGGAAAATGTGATGAAGGTTCAATTTCTGGCGACCTCCCTAAATATCGTCAGGTTGCTACAAATTTTAAAATATATAGCTTATCTTTTGAACTTGGTCTTCACTTTAACGAATATGATAAATTAATCTATCATACGTCACCTACAGAAATTACGAGACTCTTTGTTAATTCTAGATACTCGGCTTTGATTAATGGAAATCTAACAGCTAGCACGTAGTATAAAATGTACTTTAGTTAAACCACTTGATTTTGCAAAATCGTTTATTTTAATATATTTTCCAACCAAAATTCCATAATCTTTAGAGCTTCACCAAGCTAATATTGTCTAATATTCTTCTTAATCTGTCCTTTGTAGAGGACACAAAGCATAATTAATCTGGCAGATCAGATTCAAGATAATTCTCCTGCCACGTACAAACATTACTAATTCATGTCAGTAGGTCCTAGTTATGAGAACAGTTTTTATTTTGATGGGGGTAAGGTTGAGAATACGTTGTCTTGTAGACGTGTTGATAATGAGGACGATGATTCAGTGCGTCTGCGTCTTCCCGGCGCCTGCCGTATTTGCGAGCCCGCGTGTCTAGGGATGTCTTGTTTTAATAACCTATTATAATATCGGGTGCTATGCGAGTGAGTTTTCAGCAGTGGCGTCTTCAGCTATTGGAGACCCCCAGTGCGGTAGACCTTTGCGAGGCCCGTAATAACAGGCCCTGGCAAAATATGTAAATTGAAAGTATGATGATTAGATTGACAACTTTGTTCAATAGTGGGATCCAAATATTTTTTGCTCTATACGGCATATAATTTCAAATTATGAATCAGCTAAAGTGACCCTTTTAAACCCGCTGCTTGCCACCTCTTTTCAGCATTTACAATACAAGTAGACTAAGTTGCCACTGAAATCATAACTCGTTGAACTCGATCGATGAACAATGTAAAACACAGTAACGAAGTGGATTATTTCAGACAAAAATCCACTAAAAGTGCGACGTATTTTGTTATCATTCTTACCCAAGGGATATCTCCCGTATCTGATGAGGTATCTGAATATACAGAGGGGGGCCTGTTTAGGTTTTACATTTCACTCTCAGCAACTTATTTGAGTTTTAAAACTTTGAATTTTTCATATTATTAAAAAAAAACAACAAGTGATAGCCCTGATTCATTATAAATAGCAACCCTAGGGAACCGGACAATCTATTTCCACTAGTTTCATCTGATTTCTTTGTTTTATGAAGCATTTTCCTTTGAAATCGCTTTGTTTAGATCCAATTAAAAACCTTTATTGATATCTTGATGTATGAGTTTTTTACAAAATTAGTAAATTCACTTAATCCTGAATCTATTTACAGCTCAGTCTATTTACGAGACGCAAAGTGAGACAAAATCCAGCAAATAGGTCTTAATTAATTAATTCTCGGCGAAATGATGACGCGTGCTTCTGAATTCGTTATGCAGATTACGGTATATTCGCTAAATGAGATGCTTTATTTCATGAAGTCTTTAGAACATAAATAAGCCTCCTACTGAAAGCCGGCAAACATTTTAGACTCATTTTGCCAAAGTATTTTGTACAAGGAGGACAGGATGGAATAAGCGGTATTTTGTACCGAGTCGGAATATTTTATTGTTTGTTCGCAAATGTGACCTAGATTATTAGGTGGTGAGTTTGAGTCCCAGTCATTTTTTAATAAGATGTTATATATAATAAGATTTAATAAGATATATGTATTTTTCAATTGAAAATTTGATGTGCGCAGCGTGAAGAAATCTGTAGGCTAACTAACCCCAAGAGGCGCTGGGCTTGTAACCTGTCACTTGAAAATTTTACTACTCATTGTGTATATGTGGTTTTGCTATTATTATAGGTCCAGATCTAGTTCTATTTCAAGTTTCATCCAAATAGTTGAGTTGTTAATAAAATGAATGGCCTAATATTTGTATTGAGTTGTATTCATTGTCATTAAGTAACTCAATTTTTAATGCCGTAACTGTAACTAGATTATATTTAAAAACTTCTCAGTATTAAGTATTTAACTAAATGTCATCACAAAAGATAGGTATCATATCATTTCAACCGCAGACACAAAAACTAGATTTATTACGTTTTTTTAGCCAAAATAACTTTGTATAAGTTGGTGCTATATATATAGTTTCTAGGATCCTAGGCCAAAATAATAAAAAATAAGATATATGTATCTTAGCATAAATATGCCAAGAAGATACTGACATGTAACACATCACATAGTAGCATACACACAAAATCTATATGAAAGAGCTGTTAGGAAGCCGAACAGGACTTTGCATTTATCGTGGACTAATCAATGAAGATTTAATTAAAGGAAATCATCCGCTATGTTAATTTATGTAGACAAGAGAAATGTTTCCGATGTAATTGGTTGGTCACTGTTGGTTTTCAGAAAGCGGTGCCCGTAATTTGACTACCGTAGATGGTGATAAGACATTTTACCATGTTGATGTACGTTATATTACGTAGAAGTAAGTGAACTGAGAGGGTAATTAATTAAAACTGCAGTGCAGAATTACATTGTTTGTATATTAAATTAAAAGCTTGCCCCAGCCTCTGCACAATCATAAAAAAAAATTCAGTACCTATCTCGAAGGATAAAAATCGTAAAATGAGAATAAAATATCAAGCATGAAAAATTTGTGCCATAGAAAAACAAAATTGATGACAATGACCTTTCAAAGTGATTCCATCATACTCTTCTAAACAATAATTAATCCTGAATTCTTTAAGTGAATTTGAAAGCTGTGTTTGCGGTTATAGTTATCGCTGAGTCGGGAACTGATAGCATAATTGACACGTTGATTTGTGTAATTAAATGTATGCTGAAACGGAATGATGAATGATAGTGTAGTCTAGTTCTATTCTAGAAACATGGATTAGATGTAGATAGTGAAATAGATGATCCACAAACCATGGTTCATTACATACTTCCTAATTTAAATATACAGGGTTAAGTTGCCTCCTGCCTCATTTGCCTACACTCAACGGGACAAAGCAGAGCCTGGGATATCTTTTAATAGAGTAAATACATGGTAATCAATACTTATAATAAAACTGTATAAATAAATAATATTGAATTGTGTTTTAATTTTATTTTGTTATTAATATAAGTAGTTTAATTCTATTTTTTTGTTATTTTGAATGTAATTGTAGATATATACTAATATACTTACCTATTTTGATTTTAACTGTAATATGTATTGTCTTAATTGTAATTGTGTTATTGTAAATGAATGTATTAAATAGGGACATTTGTCTGAAATTAATGCATTATTATTATTAATACGTGTGGAGTTGGCTTAGCCGTGGGTTTCTTCACGACGTTTTCCTTCTATTGGTGAAGGAAAACGTTTTGAATTAATTTGCCGAAATGAAAAAAAGTACGTTGATGGAAGGTCAGGCAGGATACGACACCTACAGATACAACACGACCTTCAAATCAAAAGTACTTACTAGCCCGATAAAACCTCGGTTTTACTTTCACTAAAATCAATCGAATTTATCTGTAGTAACAGTATAAAATACCTACTATAAACTTGTAGTGTAGGTATTACTTGCAATGAACACGATTTACGAGCACATCACTAATATCACCAGCAAATTGTCAGAACAGTGCCGCAAGGCAGTCACTTTAATAATATTTATGGTCCCATAATTCTTTTAAACATTTTTATGTCGCCATTGTTATATTTCCTACTGAAATGAAAAATGTATCTTATTAAATCACTTTCATTTAAATCCATTTGTAGGAATTGACACAGTTTTTCAAATTTATTATGACGTAACTTACATTAAATTATTTGAATGAATGCATACAATACTTACACTGATTTTTCTCTGGATGTCGGTTCCTAATTTTAAGATAAAAATATTGTGAAAGGTGTAGACTCAGAAAAATAAGTTTTATTTTACAACTCGTAGGTCCTTACATTAATAGTATAAAAGTTATGTAAACATTTATTTTTTTATAAAAAATTCTAATAAGTAAGTAGGTACTTACTGTTTGTCAAAAAAAATTCAATGCAAATAAACAACAGTTCTTTTGTTTTGTTTAAGTATATTAGATTTTCAATCATAATTAAAAGGACTAAATTGAAATATCCCTTATTCTCTGCCACGTCATGTCAGTTCATCGTAACGTCTGGACAGTATCCGTGGTGTAATTAATCACTATCAACACACAATAATATGCACCTTATCCCTAAGACTTAAGGGTTAAAATTCTAAAGATTTAACTATGAAACCTATATTGTAGTAATTGTAAGAAGACATTAGTATACGACCGGCAGGCGCCAATGCACATGTTGAAATAATTTTAGCATATTGTAGAGACGAAGGATCACAATGAAAGGTAATAAGTTGAAACAAACAATTTACCTAATTCAAGATTCAGATGATGGTCGTAATGTTGGGGATAACATAAGTATTGATGTTGAATATATTCTTATACTTAAATCCAGTCTGGGTTAAGTTGGTATAAGTAGATAGGTACCTAAGTGTAAGGGTAAACAAATATTATAACACAAGGAATTTAAGGTACAACCTAAAAAAAAAATAGATTTTGATTTTTATACTACGAAAGAACTGGAGTAGAATCACCTAGCTCTTAAGACGTTTCAAAGTGGTCATAACGGTCCTACTGAATAAATGATATTTGAATGTTGAATTTTTTGATAGTATTTCTAGTACGATATACGGTGACTTAAAAGAGGGTAAAAAAGGAATGATTTTAGCATCAATAGTTCTTACTAGTAATAGTAAGTATACCTACCTATTATTCTAAGGGCGGCTTGCAAAACGTTCCTAATTGTATGTAAGCTAGCCTAAATACTTACCCTATTATTTTACCTACCCTATGACCATGCTTCTGGCAAAATAAATATTTCATTTCATTTCATTTACTTTTATATTTATTTTATTTTATTTTATTTTATTTTATTTTTGTATGGGTTAAATACGTAAATATAATTAGAAATCGTTGAGCAAGCCGCCCTAATCTTATTTACGAGTCTCATATTTAACAGCAAAAGGTAAATAATTGATGTCTCATTTCAATAAAAGTGAAGTCATTTGACCATGAACCAACTGATGGCACCACTTACCGAAACAAAACAAATCTGAAACATGCACTCCCATTGTGAGAACAGACGACATATCATTTTACGCAGTCATTACATGACGGTGAATGGTCTGAGTCAATGCTCTCTAATTATCCTGAAGGAGAGCGATTGTGCCAATGCACAGAATAAAAAAAGGTTAGTATTTATTCATTGATGTGTGGACGTGCAAGACAATAGAAAATACATATTATGCTACTGTATACCTACTGTACTATAAATACTTTTTCTTCTCATACTGTTCTGATAATACAACCATGGACAAATCCTACTAATCCTACTAATATTATAAAGGCGAAAGTCCGTGTGTGTGTGTGAAAGTTTGTTACCAGTAGGTATCCCTTACATTACTAAACCGATTTTGATGAAATTTGGAATGTTAATAGTTTGGATTCTGGAATAGCACATAGGCTACTTTTTATCCCGGAAAAATGTATGGTTCACGTGGAATAAAAAAATAGTAGTCCACGCGGGCGAAGCCGCGGGCGTTCGCTAGTAGTTCATACAACTGAGAACCACAATCTTATACTTACGCAAAAACATCTTCACAAAATCAAATACTTCCCAAAGTGAAAAAAAAAAATCAGAAAAACCATTTAGGTAGAGTTAATTAAAACTAATCATAACAGACGAACCAATGCAACACAATTATTAAAAACAAAAAAAAATAGATTTTGTACCTACTTATTATTTTTATGACAAATTCAGAACACTATAATAATATAAGAATCCTCAAGTCGTATCTAAAAAGTGAAGATAGATAAAACTTGTAAGCTAGTGTGGGTCCAAATTTAGTGAGACATAAATAAGACCCTGATAAATAGCGAGATTATCCTGAAACAGATGCTTTTACCAACTTTCCTTACTCCTGGAAGGGACGTTTTGCAGATTGCAAATAATAGCTGAACTTTATGTGTCTGATGTCCTTACACTTTGGGGAAACTAACTAAATGCTATATTAGTGTGTATATAGTTCGTAGGGAATGCAATCTCGCGAGATTTTGGACGTAGGTAGCCGAGATCTTCGAGATCGATATTGCATTCTTTAACAATAAAGTATTTTCTTTCTAGATTTGATTGTGGTCAATGAAAACCCATGCTTTAGAACAGTTTAGTTATAACTTTAATACGTTCAAAATCAGTGGTTTAGTTTACAATTGTTATTTCTCATTTATAAGTAGTTCAAATAGCGTATGACACTCAAGGATGGTGTAGCTTTTCACCAGTAAAAGAATTTAAAAAAAAAATTCGGTTTAGAACTATCGAAGACTTAAAGATTTTCAAACCTCTTCATATAACGTAGATAAATGAGTTTACAATTCGATATTAAGTACCTTTAGAATTAAAGCTTAAAATATCAGACTCGTCTATTCAAAGGCACTCTTCATTAAAGTGATGTCTCTCCGATGACACATTAGATTATAGTTACATCGTTTATCGTGGAACGATAAGACACAGCTGTTACTATTCATAATACACGAGTATTTAACTTGACACATTAATGACACACGCCAATCATGTGCAGACCAACTAAATTGTATAAAGATTCAATAATAATGTAGTTATCAATGATATTTTGCCCTAGATATGTTACGTTCATAGTTATCGACGGACGTTTGAAATATGGTCGCACTGGTCTACATACGAGTATACATACCGATATAATGCACACTATGTTGACAAGTTCCGCAAATGTATAAATTAATATTAATAATACATAAGTACATTAGTATAACACAATAGCATTTTTATTGCTTTTGTAATTCACTACACGTGACAAACACGTCTAGGTCGTCACCCTGCTTGACGCGGTCTAAAGACAAGACGTCCCAATTAGGACGTTTTCGAGTCTTCATTTTGCGCTCGCTATAAACATAAGTACTTAATCTATTATTTTTAACTATTATCATTGGAAGCTATGTACCAAACACAGTCTGTAAATTTACTTGATATAGGTACTTATGTATGTTATGTAACCTACAATATTGTAATTTTTTGCGATAAAGGAGGTTGGTCATCCGTTGTTACATGAACATTTTCGTAGATTTGTAACTTAAAAACATCAGAAAGAAAGGTTTAGGAATATTTGGAAAGTGTAGTGTTACCTTAGGACCTAAAGGAAGGCTATCATATGAATGAAGATTGTTGAAAGTATTTGAGTGCAAGTCACACGCTAAAGAATAGAAGTCCACAAAAGAGAAAATAAAGGCTTTATATTTGGTGGATATCATACAACTAGATTGAAGACAACCAAAACCATAATTAATTTTTGTCTGTGCACTAAACTGTTTAATACACAATGCATCGGTTATGTTTACAGTTGCGAGGCTCGTTTTCTTTTTACTCTTAGCTGCAACATTTATACAATGGTAACCCTGAACTTTCAACTACAGCTTAAAATAAAATAAAGTCAGAGTGCGTTTTGTTTCGCCGTAAACTGAAATGCAACGATTGATGGATTCATGTTGACTATAAAAAGTTCCTTGAACTCTAAAAAATCTCAAACGAGTCGCATTGGTTTTGATAATATTGTTTTTAATGCCGCCATTGACTTATTAATATGACCTTTGTAATTGTAACGGAATATGAGAAATATTTTTGGTCGTCAGATAAAAAATGAAACTAGATGTTCTTACAAATACTAGTTCATTTCTTGAAAATAAACATGGTAAATCCTACTTATATCAAATAAACTATAATATTATTCCATTCCTGGGAAGACATGTTAAGGAGTTAAGGTGTTTTTGAATTCTAAATAAGTTTAGGTAATTAGCTTTTACGTCCTCTGTGTGGCAGTGGGTACCTGCAGACTCGCTTGAAGGTTGCGGGCTCGATTACTACCGCAAGGCAAATGATCTGCAAATATTTGTTTCGGGTCTAGGTGTTTTTCTATGTCCGTACCCATATTATAAATGTGAAAGTGTGTTTATTTGTTTGTTTATTTGTCCTGCTTTCACGGCAAAACAGAGTGACGGATTGACGTGGTTTTTTGTGTGGAGATAGTTGGAAGGCTTGAGAGTAACATAGGCTACTTTTTATACGGGTACCACGCGAGCGAAGCCGCGGGCAGCAGCTAGTATGATATATACGTAAGTCAATTTCACAAAAAATGTCGCTTATCTCTTTTTGACTGTTAACCATCGAGTATGTATTAAAAAATAAAAAGTGTATAAGTAGTATATCAGTCATGTAGTTCCCATAACACAAGCTCTGCTTACTGTGGGGCTAGCTAGATGATGCTGTGTAAAATGTCCAGCATTATTTATTCAATATTTATTTATTTAGATGAATATAACTTTCGCTATTTAATCTTAACAAACACCCTGGTTGGAATTTTAGTAAAATAACCCAAACATACCTAAGTATCTTAGGTTGGCTGGCATGTTATTAGTAGGTCTTATTGAAAGCTACTGAATATCCAATTTCACGGCACCCTTTTAAAACCAATGATACAAAAAAGGTTAAGTAAGCTTTGTTTTGCTAAAAACGGTCACCGTCACAGCGAACGTAGGTTTTCATTTTTAAATGAAATTTCAATCCAATAAACACATATGAAAATGATGTCTTTTGCGAATCAACTATTAATCAGCTAATCTTTTTCCCGGAATGGGCCAAAGTCACCCCCAGGGATAAAGTTGCCCTAAATTACGGTACCTTCAAAGGTGATAGCTAGAGGTTGTTTAAGAGATAAGGCTGTGTGCACACAACCAATCTAAAGTACGTGATATAGATACTAGTTTTGGGTAATGTGGCTTGTTTTTGCTTTTTGAAGGGGTCGATTCCACCAGACTGACATGTAAATGCTCATTGAAGCGGTTAAATTAACGTGGCAGACAGTAAAAAACAATTAAGCTGTTTTTTACTCTATTTAATTGAAGCCAAAGGTTTGTTTAGGTGGCGTACATTTTTTCATTACTTCAGAGCGGTTTTACAAAGAAAGTTATTGGTTTTGATTTTTATAGGTAGGTATTGGTCTGTGCATAAAGTAGGTATAGTTATACTTAACAAATAAATAAATAAGAACTTTATTGAGGATACAATTTCACTAATTTTTAGGGTTCCGTACCTTAAAAGGTAAAAAAAAGGAACCCTTATAAGATCACTTTCTTGTCCGTCTGTCCGTCTGTCCGTCTGTCCGTCTGTCCGTCTGTCCGTCTGTCTGTCCGTGTGTCACCATCGATTATCTCAGGAACGGGTAGAGCTAGCAAGTTGAAATTTATACCTTATACTAAGGTCTATAGTCCCTATTGTGAGTATAAAAATCAAGGTCCTGAGTCAACGCTATAAAAAGATATAGGCAAATTTAGGTTTTCGTGAAAACTTGTGAGTACCAAAACTTACCTTAATTATCAACTTTTTTTATTTTTCGGAATTTTTCCTTTACTTGTGCTGGAAGACCTTGCTTGTAAACAAATTTGACAATTCTAGGTCAACCGGAAGTACCCTAGAGGTTTTGGGTCGAAAACCTAAATGGTAGTTCCCGTTGACCTAGAATAACGAAATTTGGCAAAAAGCAAGGTCTTATAGCACAAATAAAGGAAAAATTCCAAAAAGTTAAAAAAGTTGAAAATTAAAGGGTGTTCCCATACATACATAGTTGACGCCAATTAAAATTGTCCTCCGAGTTGTATGGGCGCTCATACAATTAAGCGGAGTTGCTTAATTGGCACCATGGCTAGGTACGGAACCCTCGGCGTACGAGTTCGACTCGCACTTGACCGGTTTTTATTTGGCTCGTTTTGGAATACAATGTCCTACTTTTCTCGTTTCTTCTTTCAGACAACCGTAAAACTATACTAAATGGAGTGTCAGAAAACTAATAATTGAGCACTAAACTAAAGAATGACAAATAGAAAAACAAAGGAACATGGTGACTCGTGTTTGGTGGGATTAGGCAGCAATACTCACTCTCCGAAGCCTACATAATAATGTCAAGTAAGTTATTGTTTTAGAAAATGGGTAGATTCCTAATTTTTTTTCTAATATTAAAATGTTGCTAGCATGACTGTCTGCATTTTGTTTTTATTTAGGGTCAGGATACTCTGGGTACATGCTTGCTCCCTACTACTATAAAACTTGGCCTTTATTTTATTGTATTGTTCTAGACTGTACTTCAACAGCATACTACATAGTCGGCTTCTAGTTTTATACAAATCGTAAAGCTTAATTTACCCCAATTCATTTTATAGAGACTAAAATCCTACAATTTTCTAACGTAGCCGAGTTTTAATCGTAAACGGATGGCACTTTTATGGGTGATCGTTCGAAGCATCGACTTAATGTCCTATTTTTTATTACTGTGACACGCAAGCGTACCCTTGAGAAAGCATAGACTGCGTCGTTTCTTAGGTTTATTTAACTTTTATACTTCTTGCACACCTGGCCAGCCGGCAGTTCGGCAAACGATTGCCACAGCGTTGATGTCCTAGTTTAATACGAAAATAGAGTGAGACTAGGATTTGAAGACTAGAATTTCAAGTATTATTTGTAGGTTACACGTCAGCTTTCCACACTTCAAGTCCATCCTTTGACGACCTCTGTGGCGCCCGCCGGACAAATTTTTCTATGATCTGCAAATATTTGGTTCGGGTCTGGGTGTTTTCTTTTAATTATTATTATTCTTTGGGCACCCGGCCAATCTTCCATTATTTAAGTTTCTTCTCCATCCAAAGGTTGCCTGGTAGAGATCGCTTCCTAGCGATAAGGCCGCCCATTGTACATTGTTACTTTATTCTGTCATTATTGTATTTTTGCTTATTCGAAGATGTGCAATAAATAATTTTCATTCATTCATTCATTTTCCATGTATAATGTAGCTATATGTAAAAAAGAAGTATGTGAGTAGTATAACAGTTATGTGGTTTCCGTAACAAAAGCTCTGCCCCCCTAGCCATATTACACTATCTATCGTCGCTGTAGAATAGAAACACTTCAAAATGTATAGGATTTGACGTTTCAAGTAGATGAGTCACGTGGTCAGAACGTCAATTCCTATACATTTTGAAGTGTTCTATTCTACAGCGACGATAGATAGTGTAATATGGCTAGGGGGGCTGCTTACTTTGGGGCTACATGATAAATACTGTGTGAAATGTCCAGCATTATTATTTATTTATTTATGTACTTACTTATAGGTTCATATATTAAATGATTATTATTACAATTGAGAGTTTAATTTAATTACCAGACCTTTCATAAAAGTTTGCCCAAATTGCAATCTTGGAACAATGCTTATGTCAATTAATTATTGACCATTAGGCATAACCCCGAGTTCGGCCCATTGAAGCTCGTAATGACTATTGAGGTCATTGATACTCGACCCGGGATTTCTGCTATTGCAAACTCAACTTTATGCATATTAAATTTAAGTATAACTCATTGTAATAAACTGGCAAGTTCAGAAAAGCTCCTCAATGGATGTGATAGGTTACATCCTGTGGTTTCAATTACATTGAAAGTGCAATTTATAGTTTATTGATACTATGAGTGTCGAGATACTGGCAATGTTTTTATGATGCACACATGCTCATGCTCATTGTTTCATGTTATGATTATGATATTGCATCGCATCAAATAAGCTTTGTTTATTTTCTACTACCTACTTATCGTTTTATATTATGTGATGTTGTAGTAGTACCTATAATAATAAGTAGTACCTATTATCGTATCAAAGGTCTTCTAAAGAAAAAGCCAGGTCGTTTTACGCAAGCCTGCGGCCCTTATTTGCAACACTGAAGAGCTTGCAGACGGTCAGCTCAATTGGTTGATCACTTATCAACGACTAGAAAATTCCCTACGCTATAATTTAAAGTGGTGATTGCCTCTCAGAAACTTCAGAAAACCTTGACTTTAGTTCATCGCTCTCATAAACTGTATAAACTATCAATAAGCATAACGTGATTGGAACAAATAGATTGCAAATTGGACTGATGACAACAATTACAGCCCGAACGCGCTGTGATTCATGTTCCAACAATGCTGATCAGGCGGAACATGCTCGGAAGTGTACGGCATTTACATTATTTACAAAATAATTCTATTCTGCTTTCAAAACTCTCGTGATTTGTACAAGCTATTATAATAACACACGGGAATTACTCATAGGTGTGAGACGCGACCGAGAAGAGAGATAATACGCAAGTCCCTCGCTCTACCCAGATAAAACTTCTCCGAATGAATCTAAACATTATCGATTGTCGGTATGTAAACTGACGACATTTTTACGTGAGTAACTTATGTGAGCTATTTAAAAAAAAATATGTAGTAATAGTAATTGTAGCTAAGAATATTACAAATTATGGAGATATTTTAGAAAAAGATTAGCTTTCTTTCTATGACAAGTAATGCGAAGGGTTAAAAATCATATCACCAAAAAAGTGAGAAGTATGTATGAGCGTGGCTGGGTAGGCAGGCCGAAGAAGAGATGATTATTGGATTGTGTGTCAGAGGGTATGATGAATGTGAAAAGAGTAGATTCAGAGTTGATGAATGATAGAGGTGAGTGGAAAAGGAATACTTGTGCCGACCCCTCTTAGCGTGGGATAAGGGCAGGAGAATGATGATGAAAGCTTGGTGAAATGTAATACTAGTAGCTAAGCTAATAGTATCTAGATACCTGAATTTTAGGAATATTGGAAATGTTTCAAAGAGACAATGTAACTGAGTGAAATGTTGAAATCGCAAAAATGTTTGTTCATAAGGGGAGGGTAATTATGGTATCATGGTACGCGTATATTCTATCTTACACACGACACATGGACATGGACCTTCTGCCTTCCTCCGTTCCTGTCAAGTCCTGTAAAATCCTGTCTTATTTCTTTCAAGGAATACAGCCTCGTACGAAGTATGGAATTTTAAAGTTGTCTGTCTTGCTTTGCCAGATTTGGTCTTAAATAATAAATATTTAGACAATACGAGGAGCCAGGTCACCGTTACAGTTACAGCAATAAGCTCAGGCGCCGGAGAGCTGTAAAACACACGTGTTCGGAATCATTGTGCGATAGTAAATCTGTATTCTGCTACCACGGGTCTTGGGAACTTCAATTCACTTGGGTGAGATCGATTCGAGATGCATTCGAATGAGCTTGGAAAGGTCTGCGATTTTGTTTTCAGTTTTAAACTTTTTTTTTACTTTGCTCCAGAAATTACAATAGTGTTAATCATTTGTCTTCAGGAACAAGTAAAAATAAACTCAAGTTTAGTAGTTGCATTTATTACTAAGGAAATACTTTTATTTTACCTAACAATAGTAGTGATGCTCTCTAAATTATTTTAAAACATTATAAGTAGGTACCTATTTACTTTAATGGTATTAGAAAAAAGTGTAGAAAGACGTAAAGCTTACACAAACAAGATCCGACTATAAAATTCCTTATCATAAATTTATGATTCACCCACTGCAATTTATAAATTAATCTTGCTAATACACATGAGTACTCGGAAAACGAAGTGGCCTCTGCCACGAACGCTTGTTTCCCCGAAACTCGCAAAGTATTGAACCATGCTCCCTAGACTAATTAATGAATTAAGTCGTCTGGACGGATAAACCATCATGTGGAAGAGACTCGCATCCTACGTTACTAAGTATTTATAAGTCCTGTCTCAGAAAATAATTAACTTCCTTGATAGAATTTAACATAAAATAATATTATTTATTGAGTAAATTACGAGTATTAATCATTTATAAATATTTTTTGTTTATTATTTTGTGTATTTGTGAACTTTGTGATCTTCATTTATGTTTAGCAAACTAGTAATCTTGTCTTGAGTACTGTAATCGCATAGAATTGGTAAATGTATCAACATGGTCTTATCACCCAAATAATATTAATTTTCAAATGTTTGTGCTGTTAACGTTCCTATAAATAAAATAAAATAATAAAATAAAATAAATAAAATAATAACATGAAAAATAGTCTACAAGTGACTACAGTTCTGTAAGAATTTTCCAACGTTATTTTTTAAAATCATTTAAGTATTTCTTTTCAAAAAAAAGGCTTTTACAGTGATCCCATGATTCTATAAATTGAGGTAAGAAAAATTAGAATTTATTAGATGTTTTCTGACATTCACTAGTTTTAAAAAATATCTTTTAGTAGGGGTAAGCAATAAAATATTATAAAATATTTATAAACATGTATTATGAATGTACCTATTATAGCAGTTTATTGATGTCGAAGATACTTTCGCCACTCAATTCAATAAAATGGGCTCTGTTGTTTAGTTGAAATTCTGTAAATAGATATTTTTTTAATAAATAACAATCTTACAAGTTTCGGATGAAAATAAAATGCTTGCTTGAATATTGAATTCCAATACATAGGCCTAGGAGAGCTTTATATTTTTTTATTTAATTAATCAGTTAGAGCTGTACCTACCTATATAATAAAGGTAATCACCTTCACTCTCTCACACTCACACAACCTCACGCATTCACATTCATAATTATTAAGAAGTGTTTTGATTTGACTTGTCACTGTTAGTGTATTTACCATTACCTCTAGTCACCTTAAACCGTGTGCCTTCATCAATTTCAAATAACTGTTATTTACCTATAATTATGTCTACCTACTCGTATGTAAAATTACCCCTTCATTCAATTTTAATTATCTAGTACTTTTTTGTTTAACTTATTTTTTATTTAGCTTCCTTTTTTTTTATATACTGCACCAGGGCGGGTACTAGACCTCACGACACAGGTTATCCTAGTGTGAGGCCTAGGGCTCAGTTATTACTGTCATCTTAGCAAGTAGCTTCCTACTCCACGCCTGAAAACTCCTTGCTGGGTACTCACTACCCTACTTCTATTCACTCCTCATCGTATCATTTAGCATGCAATGCAGTTCCCCAATTTGGACACCTGTATGTTCTCAAATATATTATTAACTGAAATCAATTGTACCTAGAGTTTAAGTAGTTGGTTAGTAGTACCTAATTATCCCTATGTATTAGCTACTAAATAAATAAATTTCATTTCATTTCATTTCAATTTCATTTCATTTCATTTCATTTCATTTCATTTCATTTCATTTCATTTCATTTCATTTCATTTCATTTCATTTCATTTCATTTCATTTCATTTCATTTCATTTCATTTAATTTCATTTCATTTCATTTCATTTCATTTCATTTCATTTCATTTCATTTCATTTCATTTCATTTTAAAGCCTCTTTGCTTTTCAATTGTGTAATGTAAACTAAAAAAATTGTGTTATATACCAAAACTAGACAACAATAGATGAGTTTTATTAAAAAAAAACATATTTATTATAGGTAAGTATCTACCTATATAAAATATCAAAATATTTGTATCTGATCCGCAAAATTGAGTTCGGTGACTTCTGTCACCAATTTATAGAACCTATTTAAACAATTTGTTGCATTAAAGCGGCTTCTTTTTCATTTTTGCTTGCCTAGACAATATACAAAATAGTTTTTCATTAGATTAGTTTAAAAATACACATAGACACGTTTTTGCAGAGCTCGGCTATAACCATAACCACCTAAAATCCTTTAAGCACCCGATAATATTTCATGAAAATCGTATGTATTCTTATACGTGTAAAGTTTGTATATTTCAAGAAGCTTTAACTTTTTTCTATTTTTTTAGATCAGCAACCTTTAAATTGGTAATTTTTACACATTCCTATCCAAACAACCAACTATTGTAGAAGAAATGGCGCTGAATAAACATTTCTGACCAAATATAAAGTAAATAAATGTAAGTATTAGTAAATTATGATAAACTATCTGCTTACTGAGCTTGTTTTGTAATGTTTATGTGTTTACTAGTTTATGTAAATGGATGTATTATGGAATGTTAGCGACCAGTAATTAACACATGATGCGTGAAGTCTAGCACTTAACACGTGTAAGTGGATCAAATAAGCACTGAATATGTATACGCCTGGCGTCTAGATACTGTTTAAGATACAGCATACTTTATTATCCACCCACATTGTCGTCTGGGTCCTCCAGACAAAGGTATCCCAGACACGGGCAGGTAAAGCTAACTAAAAGCTAACATGTCTTGTATCCTAAAACTGTCGCAGACTGGTATTTGATAAATACTATAGGTAATGAAATTCTAAAGGCGATTTCCGAAAGTCAACTTTACCGAAAACAATTTCCTGCTGAAATAACCTAAATCATTTTGTGATTTTTCAATGTATGTCAGGTTTACAGAATCGGTGTGCTAAAAGGATTGACCTTTTCAGTGTCGTTGATTTATGCCACGTTGTGTGATTTATTCAACATTAGATATATTATTTATTGCAAATTGATACCACGCTCGTGGCGCTTGTTTTGAAAATACGTTTTTCAATTTGCGTTTCGATAAATTATTTAAAATCCGTTATTTCAAGATTAGAACTTACCTAAATATTTAATTATAAGTATGTAATTACGTACCTACACGTAAACATTAGCTTACTTCTCAGTTCTGTTGTCATGTAAGTGATTAATGTATTATTTAGAATTAAAATTATTTAATTCTAAACAATAAAAGTAAATAACCCTCAAAACTGAAAAATAAAAAGAAAAAGAAAAACTAAACTGAAAAAGAAAGTTCAATAAATAAATAAATAAATAAATAATGCTGGACATTTCACATAGCATCAATCCGTTTGTACAATAGTTTGTTTGCCAAACATTTTCATATATTTTTATATCTCGACCTAAAATTTTAATGAACTCTGATAAATCAAAACGAACATAGCTAATTGTAGAAAAAATGGTTTATTGATAAAATTAATGTCATATTCATAAACAAGTCGTTCACCGAGCCAGCGTTATTGATTTGGCAAACGACGTTTGTCAATCTACGTGATTGATTGCTGTTTGTGAAGACAGGGCGTGATAATTTGACCATCAGGAGGTAGTGCTATAAATTATAGGCCTAGCATAAGCAAATTAGGGTAGCCTAGTGAGTAAAGCTTAGAATGTAGAAATAAGTTAAAATACACCAGTTTTAATACAACATTTAATACCAACTTTATCTAAGTATAAAATATAAAATACGACGCAGTCAATCTTTTAAAAATAGTTTTAAAGGGTACGTACAGGTAATTGCATAACAATTTTACTTACTGACCAGTAGCGTTTATAAGACATTTATAATTATACAGGGTGATTTTTTGAGACGGGGCAGTAAGGGCAGCTACCTTAACCATTGTAGCTAGAGGAAAACGTTCTTAGGAGACCATCCTTAATTTTTAAAAATATATCGACCTGCATTCACAGATTTTGAAAAAAATGTACAGTCAGCGAGAAAATGGGCCATTTACACAAAAACTTTTTTTGATGCCAATCGATCCTGTTTCATCTAAGGATAAAAAGGCTCTTTCAGACCAACTGAGGTTAGAGTACCAGAAAAGTCAGGAATCGCTAAAATGTATTTCTGAGACAAGACAGTAAGGGCTACCTTAACCATTGTAGCTACAGGAAAACGTTTTTAGGAGACTACCCTTAATTTTTTAAGATATTTCGACCTGCATTCACAGATTTTGAAAAAAAATGTACAGTCAGTGAGAAAACGGGCAATTTACATAAAAACTTTTTTTGATGCCAGTCGATCCTGTTTCATCTAAGGATTAAAAGACTCTATCGGACCAACTGAGGCAAGAGTACTAGAAAAGTCAGAAATTGCTAAAATGTATTTTTGAGACGGAGCAGTAATGATTGTACATTTTTTTCAAAATCTGTGAATGCAGGTCGAAATATCTTCAAAAGTAAGGGTAGTCTCCTAAGAACGTTTTCCTGTAGCTAAAACGGTTAAAGTAGCTGCCTTTACTGCTCCGTCTCAAAAATACATTTTAGCAATTTCTGACTTTTCTAGTACTCTTACCTCAGTTGGTCCGAAAGAGCCTTTTAATCCTTAGATAAAACAGGATCTACTGGCATCAAAAATTTTTTTTTTGTGTAAATTGCCCATTTTCTCGCTGACTGTACATTTTTTCAAAATCTGTGAATGCAGGTTGAAATATCTTCAAAAGTTAAGGGTAGTCTCCTAAAAACGTTTTCCTGTAACTACAACGGTTAAGGTAGCCCTTACTGTCATGTCTCAGAAATACATTTTAGCGATTTCTGACTTTTCTAGTACTCTAACCTCAGTTGGTCTGAAAGAGCCTTTTTATCCTTAGATGAAACAGGATCGATTGGCATCAAAAACAGTTTTTGTGTAAATGGCCCATTTTCTCGCTGACTGTACATTTTTTTCAAAATCTGTGAATGCAGGTCGAAATATTTTCAAAAATTAAGGATGGTCTCCTAAGAACGTTTTCCTCTAGCTACAACGGTTAAGGTAGCTGCCCTTACTGCCCCATCTCAAAAATTCACCCTGTATATAATTTTGAATTAAAGAGAGTTTTATTAGAACAGAAAGACGAAGTACAAGAATTAGTGAAGTCTGTAAATGCTTTCTTGTTTATAGGAGCATCTAGCCAAGTAAATCGTACAAAATGTATTTAATTTCATCATTCATTCATAATGGCCAGTTTCTGCGAATGTCCCTTCTCATTATTTTTGACACAGCTAGGTGTTATTGGGTCAAACAAAAGGTCACCTTTTTGTGTCACACTTAAGAATGCGATCACCACTGTGCAAACCTTCAATAAAGGTCTCATATAATTGACTTTGCCGAAAATAAGCTGTTTACAGGTCAATAAACAGGTACCTACTTACATCGGTCCCTTTATCTACACATAAGTAAGATGTTTCAAATAAGAAAAGCACCGTGAGCTTGGGTTAATTTTCAAAGAAATACTGAAATAATATTACAAAGATAAATGAGTGGGTTGGTTGAGTGACACTTCAATGTACGTAATTTGAAATCGTAGATGGAAAGGGTGAAAAAATATTGTCAATAGTCCGTACATTGTATTTCTTTGTGACAATAAATATTTTCGTGTAGGTACTTATCATAAAACATTTTGGCAGTTGTTGGTCATTTGCTGGAGCTAAGCAACTCGATTTCATCAAAACAAAAGCATATTATGACACGATTATGAAATTGACTGAAAAAAATAAAAGAAGGAAAAACGAACATTGTTTTTTGCATAGATAGAGAATAGCACGAAAGTATCGTCGTTCCTCCGTTTTTTGTTATGGCAAATATGAAATTTATTTCTTCTCCCTACCTTCTAAAATTATAGCTTTATGTGAAACTGACTAAAGCGCATTTCAGACTACGCTATAATATACATATAGTTCATAGCAGAACAATATCGCTCAACATACATTATTATAGTAAGCCATACAGTGAAGTGTGAACGTGTCCATAATAAAGTATGGGGCGCGATATTGTTGTGCTATGAACTACATATATGCTATTATATTATAGCGTAGTCTGAAATGCGCTTAACACAAACACTGTTTGAACATTTTGTTTTTTAATAAAAGCCGAAACTGCGATGCAAAGGTTCTACAGTTAGCAGAACTTTACCAGGTAAGGAAGTCGTGAACTTTCAACGACCTACATTTTATGTAACATCACAATGTATTGAGATGAATCATCTGTTCATCGCTGACTTTATTGATCTCATAAAAACCGATAAAGAGCCAAACAGGAGCTTGAACTGTGTAGAATAAACTCGTAAATGTTTTAACAGTATAAATTGGCAAATGTTTTGGTTTCATCTAAAAGTTTTAATCTTCAATGCGTCGGTGAGAGCGTAATATTAACTTTTCACAATTTATAATAATGAACAGGTGTTCACTAGAGACAGGCGACTAATATTATAATAGCCATAAAAGTGCCTCAATTGGTCATATAACTCAAGCCATCTGGCAAATTTCAGAGGACTGATTAAATTGTGTTATTTTTCAAAAAATATTCGCAATGACTGGCTTTGTTTAACTAGTCTCGTATTCATCCCTGTTTTTGATAAAAAATATGAAATTCATGACAAGCTTTATCTTGACGAAACGAGTTACAAAATAATATGTAATCGAGGACAATATTCGGATCATTATCCTCTCGTTTTACAAGCTTTTCAGCGAACGATCAACAAAGGGATAGGTCATTATCTGCATCGCTGGACATGAGTCAATGTCCCAGGGTTATAAACTTAGTATACGTTAATCTATGGTGGTTCACCAAAGCCCCTGATTGGTCATTACTTCCTTCACTGTCAGGGGCTCGACTCACCCGAAATTACCAACGCATGTAACTAACGTTGGTCGTTTGTTTCAGAACTAAATAAAAGATCGCAAGAAACAAGTTACAAGACAAACGAAGTGCGAAGGACTTTCATTTAAAAGCAAAAAGTTTGGGCAGAGTTATACCCTGAAGGTTCTCAAAACAACGTGAATAAATCGGCGTCTAAGTTTTTTTCGTTTCAGAGAGACGAGCATAGTTGCACGTTATTTCTGCACTGGGACACCTAAATTACATTGGAATTGCAACTTGCTTCTTTGCTTATACTTAGGTGCTCTGAATAAACTTTCCTACTCGATTTTCTTGGAATAGGTAGAGTAACCTTTCCTTTGATTCTCGAAAAATTAAGTTTTAGTATAGTTTATCTTTTCTAAGAAAATTAAGGGTTTGTTTCTGAAATTTCCCATGAAGTAAATCGGTAAGTTACGAGGTAAAATGTTGCATTTTTAATGACACATTGTGGCCTGATCAGCTGTGTCTACAAAGGTCAGTTCCCGTGTCGTTGAACCCACAATCGATTGTGCTTCCCGCTATCGTACTGTCGACCTCCATTGAATAATGTTGATGTACACTCACCCCATATCCCAAGTCTCGTATTTTGATGCACCATAAAATGTTGCTGTAGTTTTCCAATATCAACTTGGTACATGGTAATCAAAAAAAGCTCAAATATTTAGGCCTCGATCATTTTCATAGGCATTAAAATTTAAGAAACAGTATCAAATATTTTTTTCTTTTTAAATATGAGGCTTCGATCATACAGGCATAAGTACATAATTATAAGTTATGTTTTATTATAAAAAGGGGTGTTAACAAATTAATAAGCTTTCTATGTACTTACCTACTCTGTTATAACTTTACGCGAAGTGATAAAACACTGATTCAAGCAACAATTTCTACGCAAGATAAAATTATCTTTGTTTGTTTAAATTTTCTGGCATGTGTTCAGAAGTTCATCGGTGGCTTACTAAGTTATGCCATGAATGAATGCATTGAGTCGGCAAATTTCTTTTATTCTCGACATGAATCGCCGGCACATGGTCCTGAATATTTTTATCCTGTACGTCTTATAAATTACGATCCATCCGCTTTATTTTATAGCGAATCTCTCGTGTGGTGATGGGTTATTATTTTTAATTTTATGGATGGTTTGGTTCGAGGAAACTGTCGAAAGAGCGATTCAGGCGAGGAAATGTTATCATTACAAGCTCACCTAGACTTCCGACTGACAGATGCCATCAGTTGAGCTGTCCATAGATAGTTTGGAACTATCCTTAGATGACTCAACTGGATCGTGTTAATTATTAAATTTGTGGGAGATCCGTTTCCGTGAATAAAATTAAATGTAGGAGCAACTTATAACAATAAACAATAAATTTTATAACTAACCTACTATATTTGACTAAACATTGTATTATCATGAGAGAAGAAATCATGAAAACAATTATAAAAACTAAATACCTATACGACGAGAAAGGTTGTAAGAGTACCTACAAGAAACAAATAAACCTGTAATTTATGACTTCATGGAAATAAAACGACAGAACAAGAAAACAAAAAGACAAGAACATGCATAAAGTATGCATGCCATAAGTCATAATCATAACATTTAAACATTAAAGTAATTTATTAATAACGACTGCCAATCCAGTCATAAAAATATAAGTAGGTACAAACATCTACCTTTCTTCGCAGTCGGGTAAAAATAAAATGTATGTGTGGGGGTGTATTGCGCGTAAATATAAAAAGTATGAATCGACTTAGTGTGACCTCACATTTCTCAGTAATTCTAAAATTTCCAGAAAAGAAGGTAAGCTCTAAAGAGCTTACCTTCTAAAGTGTTCTAAAAATAAAGAAAACATTCTTATCTTCTAACGGCGCCAGACATACCTACAGTAGGTACTAATTACATACAGTTTTATAAAGCTACGAACAATAGTAAAACATTCGACTCAATTGCCGACTGAAATCGTAAAGATAAGGGGAGTGAGTCCGATTCACTATTTACTAGTGAGGATACCTAAGTGAGTGAATCATATCTATAAAAAAAATTGTTTGAAAACTTCAGTTTCAAAATAATAAGACGAATTCAGAAATAACATGACAGAAAGTCCTATGCTTATTAGTACTTACCAGTTTTCGGAAAAAAAAATATGAAACCGTATAAAATCACAATTTATCTTAATTAAATATTTGGTTTCATAACTGGTAATTATTATAAATAAAGTTATTAAGTAAGTACTAGATTAATAAACATAAGACTACAACATTTGTACCCACAGTAAAACTACGCTAGCTATATTAAACTAATCCACAAGAATTTATGAATATTTTAAGTTTTGAAAACTCAAATAGCTTTGAAACTTTTGATTATAATTTTTGGCAAGATTTGAAGTATTACCTTACTTCATAACTACTTGAAAATCTAAATTACTCCTGTGCTATTCCAACCCATTGTCGCAAAAACTAAAAATTCTGCTTCAGAGTAGTAGCATATTTTTACAGTTTTTATCTCGTCGATTAAAGAATAGAGCAGCTCTAAACGTTACAAATCTAAGTTATATATTATAATTAGCGAGTGATTGAATAGACTAGATAAAATAATAGATAAAATATTCGCAATTGGTTAAATTATAGATAAGTAAACCTATAAGTAGGTGACACGTACTTTAAGCTAGTCAACGCCAACCTTAGCTCAGTGTATAAAGTTAAGGCACCTTTATGGTACAAATAGAGATATGTAGCGCGGACACAAATGGTTCCGCACGTGTCATATCCATAAATCTAACTTTAGCCACAGATGCTATAGCCAAAGGATAACGCCAAGTTCACGTTCCGACGATAGAGTCAGATAATTAAAAATACCTCCCGCACTATCTACCGACTCGGAATCCGATATCTTGATATATCGCTGCTAGGGTGTCTTCGGCCCGTTTTTACAACCCCCGAGGGAAACTATCTGTGGATCTACTAAGTAGGGATGTAGCTAAACTTCTCTAATTCCGAGACCGAAAAGCATTATTGCGTAGATTTCATCTGTTTTTGATATAAATGTTTTGATTAGTTAAATAATTTCCGAAGAAAACCTCTCGGGTGAAGAAGAGCTTTTTTGAAGTCATAAAGTAAAAATTATTCGATGATTTCAATATATAATAGAAGAATATAAAAAAGCTCACATTTCCGCGTTGGTTCATCCCTATTCACTTCGGTGCAGAGGGCGAAGGGACCGACCTTTACAAATACTCCTCCGATATGCTCTACAAACTGCCGCCATAAAACTCTTGTTCAATGAAAGAACTAATGGTTTTATTGTGCGATAACGCACTGTTTTTAGGAGCTACTGTGTCGGTAGAGCTTTGTAGGTATGAACCAAAGACATAAGTCAGTAAAACAAGAATGGGAACCAAAAAGCAAACAAGAGATTCTTACATTTTGGTGTGCGAATTTTTCGTTGCTTATTGGATTTTAGAACAGTGCCTCAGCTGGCCGGTGACGCCTAGTGAAAGTGTGGATTGTACCGAGAACAATAATACTATGGAGTAGAATAAAACAATAGAATACTATAAATCCTACTTTCCTACTATTATAAATGCGAAAGTTTGTGAGGATGTATGGATGTCTGGATGTATAGACGCATGAATATTTGTTACTCTTTCACTCAAAAACTACTGACGAATTGTAATGAAATTTGGAATAGGTATAGGTTATACCTATTCCATTCAGCGTCATCAATCGGTATCCCCCTATTGATTTGAACAAAGACTCTTTTCATTTCAACTTTGGATTTCAGTCGGGTATTATATCAGCTATTTTTGTTTAGGAACTCGAGCGAAATAAGATATCCATAAGTAAGCAAGGGTGTAAAAGTTTTTACAAAAGTTGAGATCAACGGCTTGCAAACCGACCTCTTACTAGGAGGATACCAATTAATGACGCTTTCTGTACATATTTTATGACTTGGAATAACATATAGACTACCTTTTATCCGGGTAGGTACCAAGCGAGCGAAGCCGTGCTCGGAAGAAAGTAGAATAAAACAATAGCTTTGTAATATTTTTTTTAATTTATCTATCTTTTAACTGTAGGATGTTTTTATAGTCACTTAGATAGTAGTAGGTATATTATTATGCTCATGTAGGGAACGATTTTCAATTACCTATGCAAATTTTAACAAACAAACGGCTTTGCTGTTACTACGTGACAAGACCATCGTACTTGTACAAAAAAATTATGTATAAGTACAACTATATTTTGTACGTGCTTTTTTCGACTTAATTGAGCGGATGTCTTTGTCTACCGTCCCTGGGGATACAGTTGTGATTAAATATTAAGTTTTAAGTGAGTGCTATAATTATATCAGTGTAAGTCCTCAGCCTTAGCCTATATTTATCGACGCCGGCCGCCGCCCTCCGTCTGGACATATTTGTATTTCAATGCATTATTGAACTGCATTCTTGTTTTATAATAATGAGACGGTCGGTCATTGACATGGCATAATCATTATGAAAAAAGGCCCCTACCACTGGTCTTTGATTCATTCTTGCAAACTTACTTTGGCAATTAGTAATCTCGTTGATTCACACAAAATTTTTGATAGATTGTCAACAACGATAGATAAACTTTCCGATTATAATGTGGAATGGTGATGATTCTTTTGTACACTGAGCAAATAAGTTATCGCTAACTCTGAAAGTCCTTATTTATTTCAGTAACTAATATCAGTAGCCCCAAAACTGTTACTTTAGTTTAATTAAACCTAGATGAAGCAACAACTTCATATGGAAAACCAAATTTATAAATAAACACATTTATCTTTCACCGTTATATACCTACCTACGTAAAATATGAATTCAATTGGCCTAGTCATACTTAGTAGGTACCTACTAATTCAAAATAGTAGCACATCCTCAACATAATCGCACAGTCGCAAACAGAAGTAGTTTAACAATTTTAAGTTCTTATTTAGCGCCATTTTGACAAGTAAATAGTAAGGATAAGTATATGGGTAAAAGTGCCTTTTCAAGTCTTGGTCTGATCAATTTTCAATCAAAGGCGAAAATTTTAAGTTTTTACTTAAAATTTTCGCTAGCTTTTGTGGTGCACCTGGATGCACGTACAGTCACTAACTAAATAAACGGAAATGAATGCGTGTTTGTGAAACTTTCCTAAGTCGAATGAGTTAGCAGCTCATTATGAGTCACCGGTGCCTGTGATTGTACCAACGATTGTAATCTAAGTGAAAGGTTGGTTTAAAATTGATTTTGTAGCGTTTTTCAAAAATAATAACCTCACCTTACGACCTTATTGACCTGGTTTTCTTCAGTAATACATACTTATACTTACAGTCATAACTTCCTGTATTTTTTAATTCAAGTTTCAGAACCATTCAGTTTTATGTTCAAATATCTAAAAATGTTTTAATCCCATCCATGATTCACACGATACCGAAGATTGCTGTACCAATTAAAATCAAATCGCCTTTAGGCGTCCACTTAAAAATAGTGGAACAAATCATTAAAGTGCACATAATAAATTATGCTTCACACACCTTTTAAGAGGGCTGCGACTGGCGAATTTCTATAAAAACGTAATACCAAAATCATTTAAAATTAAAGCATATTTTTATCAGTTTATGTTGTTAGATTAGGAGAGTAGGTATTTATCTAGGTTCCTGTTAAACTTTTGTTCCGAAAAACTTACCTAAAAAGAAATGTAAGCAAATTGAATTGAAATCTTTGTAGGTACACCAAAAATGGCATTTTTTCTTTTCATTTGTTCTATAGCAAGTTTTTTGGGTCAAAAGTGTAATAGGAACCTAGATAAATACTGCCTTTATCCAAATAATAACATAAAGTGATAAAAATATGCTCAAATTTGAAATTATTTCGGTATTACGTTCCTAGGTACGTAGATACGTTCGCCGAGCCCTTAATAATGCAAAAAGGCTTGTATGTGAACCCGGGTCACGTAGCAAGCACAGATGAATTGGTAGTTACTACGCACCTTAGTCTGTGTACCTGGCGGCTGGTGATGTGCCTTTTATAAGCACAAAAATACGGAAATAGGTTAAGTAGGCTTATAATTTTTTTTTCTTCTGAATTGAAAATTTTGATAAGATTATTCATTTCATAAGTAGGCTTAGTTGATCAGTCAAAATTGCTCTAACGTGTGATCTGAGAGTTAGCACATATTTGGATCAACGGATCAGCATCGCCATCTTGCTTTGTAATGCTGCCAGTATCTTGGATACGCTTCCGATTGGCAGTGACCTGGATCAGTTGAGCTATTTATAGATCGTTGTCGCACTACTTATGATCCTTCAAATTGAGAAGGTTCAACTGGTTCTAATGTTTTTTCTAATGTTATGTGGTAGAACAGTTTCAGTAAATATTTGTAGGTGCATGTCACAATCTTTAGTTTGAACAAAGCTGTCTAGCAAGAATCTTTAGTCTTGGGCTTGTATTTAGAGTCTGATTTTTTTTAGTTTAGCAGTGAACGATGCTTGATCGTGCTTTAGCTAAGACTCAAGTCTGAGTGAAGACTCTTAATAAAGATGGACCTTACTCTCTACTTTCTCTCAAAAGTTTCTAGTGACTTTAATAGTTGATTTCAATGATATATGTAGTAGGCTTTTTATGACTCATAATTATCATAAAAACTATATCGATTATTCGATAGGTATTCACTTTATGCTCTCAGAAACTAACCATCCTATATATCGTCCTTATGTCGTAGAACGAAATCAAAAAACCATGGTGAATTGCATCAATAAAATGCTCTTTGATGAATAAATTGATTAGTTACGGATGTTACGGATGTTATGTCCCATCTCTACACAACGCGCCTTCTTGTCTTTAGGCTGTGTTTGTGAGTTGGCGGAAGCGAGTAGCGGGTTTCCGAAGAAACGTATTATGCAATCGTGAATCACGACTCTCCTTGCCCCATAGGAACTGCACGCTTTAATTATATTATTGCTTATGAAAAGTAATTGCCTGTTGATTTGCTAATATTCTTTATCTTCTATCTACATTTATGTATATGTATAAATAAAATAAAAAAACATACAGCCAAATTGGGGACCTCCTCCATTTTTTAAGTTCTATTGTTTATTTGTATGTTTATCCTCTTGTGTTTCAAAATCATCCGATTGTGATAAAACTTTGATGAGTTTTTCTACGTACATTTACGACTGCAAATGTTCCTAATAAAAAAAAAATCACTTTTTTACTTTACGTGGCTTTGCAACCCATGGCGAGTGCGGCCAGATTTGTCACAATAGGGAACTCCCACAATTTTTTTTAATGATTTTATACGATAGGTTATATCGTCAAATAACCGTCATAAAAATTCCAGCGCCGAAATACTAAAATTTTATAACAAAAATAATTTTTGAAATTTACCAACATTTTCACGCATCTGAAACACGATTATTATTGTTGTCACAGATTACTGTTGTAGTAACAATTTGTGAACTTTGACGTGTGACGTCAAATAGATACTAAGTACAACAGTAATCTGTGACAACAATAAGTTCGAGTATAGGAATTGTGAAAATTAAAAAAAAAACTTATCTATGGATCCTCATATCTGACTCGTCCTTGACTTTTCTTATGAACTCGTGTCGTCACATCCTTTCACATCCTTTTCAAGTATTTTGAAATTCCTACTATTTTTTGCAATTTTTAAAATTTATTTTCTAATCGAAAATGGTTTAATATTAAAAAATAATTACACACACATACCTCTAAAGCAACAATGTTCATAATAAAATACATTTAACCCGCTTTTGAATCAGACGCATATTGCCTATTATAAGACTGGTTGGGAAATAAAGTGTTGGACAAGTCTATTCCATCTACGCCAACAAAACCCTGTATAAATCATCTGTCAAATAGATATAGGTAATGGCTTCAGTATCATATTTCAGAGACAAACATACTTTACTTGCAAAAAACGTCTCTTAAATGTACTTATATCTTTTCTTTACCTATTAAAACTGTCATTTCTGCCTGCCTATTTATTCGAAAGGCATCATATTTAACCGTTGAAGTTATAACTATTACTCATAAGTGGTAATTTATTGTTTAGAAACTTTACAATTCTATAAAATCTATAAATTGCCTGTAAGTGTAGTTTTACTTGCCCCTCTTAGCAAAACGAAAACATTGATCCTCAAATACATCACTCGACGAATGCTATCAAGGTTCCAAGTTTATTTTCAGGCTAGCTGTCTTCGATTTTCTTTTACTATAAAGTGTTGAGTGAAGATTAGAGAGTATTTAGAACGAAAATTTGGTTGATTTGTTAAAATAGCTTTTGATCTATAAAAATAAGATATCTCGTAGATAATTAGATTTTCTTCGGTCTTCGGTGAAGGTAGCATAGACGTTGTCGATATAGAGACGTTTTTCGAGCGTTTTTTCTGTTCTGTGTTTGTCGCAGTCACAAAATGGATGGCCACTTCTGTGCTTCTGAGGATACGTTAAATTGACGGTCCTTGAAAGGTAGGCATTTAGAAAGCCTAAAAACTCCGTCTCTGATCAAACAAACAAAAAAAAAACCCATAAATACAATTAACAACCTAAGTTTGACATCGAATCATTATAAAAAAAAAAGTTCTGCGGAGCTAAAAAGGTCGCTATTGCAGTATCGCGGGGAAGGAATTGAGCTATTGCCATCTCTTTTCACTCTCAGTCAATGAAAAGAGATGGCAATAGTTCAATTCCTTCACCGCGACTCTGCAATAGCGACCTTTTTAGCTCCGCTGATCAACCTTATTGATAAACTGCTTACTGATACAATGACACTCGTAGTTTCATTAGCTCTACTATTTTGTTATTTCTTTTTCCAATGACAAATAGGACTTTAAATCTATAATGAAAATGAATAAGATATACAAGAATCAATATATTTTATAGCGTAGACTTTGTAATAAATGAGATTGTATAAAATTTACGCATCCAACTAGCATTTACGAGCTCATAAAGTAGAATTAAGAAGAGCGGTGTTAAGCAAGTTAAGTAAATAAACTTTTTTTACTCCGGGAGCGGTTGGTGCTTCTTTTTATGATTGCCATAAGTATCTATATCTACACCTACGTGCGCGCGTGAACAATCTCATATAAAGTGAATCATCGAATTACTGGAATAATATTGAACAACGATGCGAACAAAAATTGGCCAAAGTTTTAGCGAAGTCAGTTAAAACATCCTGCATATATTATAATTACTTTTGATACTTATAAAGTATTCAAATGTTTGAGCCGTGTTGGCCGAGTGGGTTAGTGCCTCGACTTTAGATCCGAAGGTCGTGGGTTTAAACTCGGCCGTGCATCAATGGATTTTTGTTTCGGAAAAAATCTATAAGCTTTAAATGGTGAAGGAAAACACCGTGAGGAAACCAGTTACCCTTCTAATAGTGCCGATGGGCTTTCAAGTATAGCATGCTAACTCCTGAAAAATGTGGGTATGAAGTGTACCAAATATGTATTTGGACATACCTTGACTACCCCGTCAGACATCTTCAAGGATCTTAAAATGCCTAACCTGAGATAATGTCTATCGCACCTTGGCAATACAGCAGTGCAAGCACCGTTCTTATCGATCGCTAAGTTGACATTTAGATTCGATAGAATTCGATAAAATTAAATTTTTCATTGATAAATCCAAATTTTGTCGATTCTAAATGTCAAATTTAGCGATCGATAAGAACGGTGCTTGCACTGCAGGTATCATTTACGAATAAATGGGTTTATTCGGATACACAACGAGTGAAGTCACAGGCGAAAGTATGTATTAATGATAGATAGTGATTGAATAAAATCATGTTGCCTGAAAGTAATCAAGTATTGCCGGGCTCCGAGAAATAAACTTGACCGCACAAAAAGGGCTCAAAGGGGAATGCGGTATGCACTTTTAAGGCTTCGACAACGTAGGAGTACCTTGTCCTACGTGCCGTCTATTCTTTCGCATTACTTTTATTATCTTTTCGTTTTTATATGCCCAATAATGTGCAAACTTTATATTTATGGTTCCTTGAAAATGGTGGAGAAATTCATTTTAATAGCGTTTAGATTTTAGAATGGTTTTTGAAATACATATTGATTCGTATGGCATAACATTTTATTCTAACCTTCAGTATTGCATAAAGTCAGTATTTAACATAAATACCTACTTCATAACACGTAGGGTGAAGTATGAATTAGGTCTCAATTTTAGTCCATAATTATAAAAAGACATGCGGAAAACAAGTCAATAAAGTAGTCACTCTTTATAGTTCCTAATAAAAAAAAAATATTGCCCTCACGACAAAAAACACAATCTACTAGGTACCTACTAAGTCGTGCGGAAAATTTAATGTAACAAGGAACAAACACCATATTTTTTTCATAAACTTTCTATTTCCAATGGTATACAAATTCTCACTTTCACATCTAGTTTAGATGGCGTTCATAATAATCAAATAATAAAAAATCCTAATCAATATCGTTTTAAATATCAATCTATCCACAATAAAAACTATTGTCACATTTTAATGTACCGGAGCTTTTACCGCTAAACTTTATTAGGGTCGGCTGTCACCAGTCATGATTTCCGCAACTATAAATCAAAATTAAATATTTGGTCGTAATAAAATGTTTGATACTCATTTCCGATCTCACTCTCTAAATAGATATGGGTCAAACTCAAAACACGATAAAATTGAAGAACTAACATTATATAGACGCATAAAAAGTTTGAATAAATAATAGAGTTGCCATATAAATATACAAAAACGTTTCTAAAAATAATTTAACACAATGGAATAGGGCTGTAAATAGCTTGATTTTTTTTATACGGATATAGTCTGAGTCACCGGAACAAGTCTACCTGAGAATCAATGGTGTACATGCAATGAATACTTATCGACCGACGAATTTCGTAATGTACGTCCACCATTTATCTTGAATCAAATTGTTGACTAATTTACATGATTGTTTAATTATTGTTTTGGATCATGATTTGAATACCCACATGGAATGACAATTCATTTGATAAGAACAAACTTTAAAATGAATAAAATGAACTTTAAGCATGAAAATCCATTATATTGTCATCGAAAGTTATAAAACCCATTAAAATACCAACGTTTATCGTTTGTTTTCCACACGAAGTTCATAACCAAAAACTATTATCTGAACATAACCTAATTATCATTACGGTACACCCCTGCAACAATAATTGACTAAAAGCATACGTCCCTTTCATTCACACAGATTTCATGCATAAAGTTGTATAGCCATCTCTGTCTGTATCTATAATTATCTCGAGACACAATTTCCGGCGTGGGCTCTGTACAAATGCAGAAGCTGTTGCAATGCACTCAACAAACGAAAACTAGAATTAATTGTATGAGGATTAAATTGATTTAATTACTTATTTTTAACAAGACTTTGCAAATATATAAAAGATTTGAAAAGTAAAAAAATGTATTAGTAATAATTAATACTTAGGTACTTATAAAAAGTATTCCCTGAAGTCTAAAATTCAATGATCGAAATGCGCACGAACTTCATTACGAAGCAACTTAATTAAAATTAAAGGTGATAACTGATAATGATAACTCATGCTGCTGGTTTTTGTCGTAGACAGACACAAGACAAATTATATAGAGACGAATGTAAGCATACCTGCAAAAAATTTCAACCCATACCTACACTAATAAATATCAAGAAAAATGTCGAACTAAAGTAGAATTTTCAATATCCGTTCATACAGAAACCTACCTCGTCTACGATGGTTAATTTACTAGCTACGGTAGAACGGTAGAATGGTAGAATAACCGCGTATTTCATACGGCTGTCAACGTCGTCTAGCCCTGCCTTCCATATTTGCAAAGTAACCGATACGATCGTCTTTTGTTTTGACGAACAGACACCCTGATTGATAGCTGATTTTAGGTGTTCACGTGGTAGGACTAAATCGTGCGACACGTGCGAAATCTTGCACACACTACCTACACATGAAATTTTAGTAAGTTCATAAAGCGGCCCGATCTGACTATGCCTTATTAATTTATAGTCTGTGTTCATCTGAAATTTGTTGAAAGATTTTGTTTAAATAAATGCAGTGGTTCCAGAAATTACAAAATGCAAACAAACTTACAAAATTCAAAGTAAGTATTTCTTTAAATTATTAGTGAGATTTTACGTTTTGCTAAGGTACACTATTTTTATACATAGTTTGTAAGTAACTAAAATATAATTGAATGTAGTAAAGAAAAAATATTAACTTTTATAATTGAATGGTACTGTTTCTGAAATAGAAAAAAAAATAGTTAATAGAAAGTTATTTAACAAAAATAACGTTTGAAAGTAACAAAGACAAAAATAAAATAGCGAGTAGAATGAAAAAGCCGTCAGTTGCAACAAATGTGTGGGTGTAAGTTGGGTTGAAGCCCTACTAAACCTAGCCGAGCGATATAGAAACCCTTTACTTCTTTTTTAACCGACTTCAAAATAGGAGGAGGTTCTATATTTGTCGGAATCTTTTTTTTTTAGCTTTTTTTATGTATGTTCACCGATTACTTGAAGACGCCTGGACTTATTTGGAAAATTCTTATGCTCCGAAGTCGGTTTTTTTTTTTAATTTAGCCACTTGTTAACAGAACCATTTAAAATTTTCTACCTAGGTTGCGAAGTTCTTACAAACTTACTGTGGTGGTATATAGGTAATGTGGCAATGTGTTATCTCAGTTATAAAATAAAATAGGTAGTTCTTAACCAGTTTAGCTCTCTCAGACCTTCATGATTTACAAAATCTTTTTTAAATGAATTCGATTTTATGTGATTGTATTCGCTAGAATCGCCTAATACATGCAATAATTAAGACCATGTTATGAGTAGATTGCGTTTATTTTTGTCTCATATAAGTACCTACTTATGTGGGTTTATAATAATAACTGCATAGACTTCAAGGTGCTTTCCACGTTTAATACTTATGGGTAAATAAATGTAGTACCAAACATAATCCTAATCACAGAACAAAGACAGGTTAAAAATATAACAGAACACAAAATAACACCCGTTATTACATTATACAGGTGCTAATTAACACACGATACAAATGTTCAAATATAAGCCAAATTCGTGGAAACTGTTTTATCATCGTCTGCAATCGCTGACTAACATACCTACACTAAGTGTTTTTGGTCACACTTTACTGATGAAAAATAAAAAAGGTCGTATAAATGCAAAAAGGAAACAGGAAGCGCTTAAGGCGCTCAAAGAAAAATATGTAATATTAAAATCATCGTGCAAAATTTTTGTCTCTTTCAAGAATTGAACTTGCATCTCAGCCGAGCACTATCGACGCCACACAAGTTATCACAAACAATATTTTTATTCTTAAGAAAGCCAGTTTTTTTTTTTAATTAAGTTTGAGTCATTATTTACACTAACCAACTACTGCGTAAATTGGTATTCTTGGAAAATCTTTGTCTAATGCAAATACGCAATACTTTTATTAGTCTAAGCTTAAAACAAAGAAAATAGCATTAGCACTGCAAGTATCACGTACTAACAAAATTATAAGCTGTGGTTTGAGTAATAGCAAAAATGGTCGAAGCTTTTACCTTTCTAAACAGGTGAAAAATCTAATTAAGGCAAAACTTTTCTCAGAGGTATGGTTAGGATCATTCTAAGGTCACCTGTCTTCAACAATTAGACTACATTATAAGCAAAAATAATTTAAGCAAACATTAAATTCAAATTGAATTATAAAAACAATTGCAAAATTTGTAAATTTAATGTTTTTTCATAAATGAGCGAGCAAACTTGAATAATTTTGTTTACATTTAGTTTAGGCTACCTAAGCTACTAATTTAAAGTCAATAGGTAACTAATTTTATCTCAGCTCTTAAATTTTTAGGGTTTTCGTATAAATTTATTTGTAAGCTCTCTTGAGAATATTCGTTTAAGACAGGACTAAAGTGATAGTTCTGTAGTTAATCCACCTTGTTAATAAAAGCTTTTGTCCAGCAGTGGGTGCAAGGTTTTTAATGCAATATTAATACAACAGGGAATAAAATTAATTTACTTAGGTATACATATAAATAAGTACCTAAATGAACTTATTATGGAGTTATTTTAAGGTTGTTCACCTTGACTAAAAGAGGCAGACCACCAGACTAAAAGAGGAAACCAGGAAACCACTGGATGAGACTCGCAAGGGTTCGGAAAGAATGGCTTCTATTCCAAGAGCAAAAGCCAATATTAATTAATCTTTTGGATTTTTATTAGATAAGATTGAAACTTATGCCGGTAAGATCGTTAGAGAGAAAACATTCAACAACCCGGAAAGGCGCCATTTGTACATTTGATGTTCCCAGTGTTCGTACTAAGCGCTTTGAGTCTACATTTTTCATAGGTACGCACGGCGAAAATGTGGAACTCCTTGCCGGGGTATGTATTTCCAGAAAAGTATAATTTGACTTCAAATCGAGAGTCAATAGGTTCCTTCCTTCTAGGTAAGCGTGCTCCATCTTAGACCACGCTGTTGCTTTACATCAGGCATGGTGTGGTCAAATGCGAACCTATTTTAGTTTAAATAAAACGTTTTTTTTTCAAAATAGAATTAGAACGCATTTGACATTGACATTTCTTGTAATAGTCTTGTCGTATAGGTTTAATCAACTACTTTCGTCCGAGATAATCAAAGACTTTTTTATTTTGTAGGTATGAAGTCCTCTTTGTTGCCTCATCATTTTGCGTCCTTTATTTCAATACCCAACCATACCCAACTATGCATGGGTGCAAATGAGATGAATTAATAAAATATTTAGACAGTATCCTACTTGCATAATTATAATAACAAAGACTATCGTTTCACATCAGCAGCATAATTACTATCGTGATGCCACCACGCTCGTGTAAATGAACAGAGGTTAAACCGAGGCTATTATGAGCCAATTTTGATGCAAATACTAATTTCAACGCAGCTTCGGTCCACTGGCTACTCTCAATGGGACGATAGATAAATATACTAGTAGGTATAGTACATTATATTCCAGTGAACTACATTTATGTGTTAAGCTTTGTTGGCCGGTCTGGGATGCCTTGACTTTCGATCCGAAGGTCGAGAGTTTAAATCCCAGTTGTGCAACGATGGATTTGGAAGTAAACTTTGATAGGGCCTCCAGACTCTCTGCGAGAACCCCCGAGAACACCCGAGAAGCGTGAGTGTGAAGAGCTTCTCGCCTTCTCGTTCTCTGGCTCGCCTGTTCTCCGATCGGTGACGGTATTTTTGGCCGAGACAAAGGATTTCAAACATCACGACTGAGAAAAATTGAGAGTGTGGATAGCTTGTTTGTTCTTCGCGAAGTCTCGGCGAGACTTCTCGCCGAGCCTTCTCTCGAGAGTCTGGAGGGGCTATGACATAGTAATACCGCTTTACATGGTAAACTTCTGTCAAAATTGAAACACCGTTTAAACTGTTGCCATCCCTTTTGGTTAGATAGTGACAAATAGATAGGTAGTGACACGGTGAGTCTTGAGCATTGTTTAACCAGTCAGTCTTCAACTTTGTAAGTAAGGCATGTAAGCTTTAATTTAAGCGATGAAGGAAAACATCATGAAACCCGCGGCTTAGTCAGCCCCTCACTTGTCAATTTAGTATCTGTGGATAAGGCTGATAACGCTGAGGATGGATTGTTTAGGTGCTGGACAAGCCTACTCCATCTCAACAATATCCCAGGACACAGTGGCACTAGTGTAGGGTTAGATAAGATTGCCTATCGACGTTGTTGGTCTATTAAGTGTATGTCAGTATTGTAAAAAAGCTTTTCAGCCTTTCACTCTGCAGTTTTTATGTGTTCTTGGTCGAACAATTATTCATGTAGATATTATACTAATTGAGGCACTTACCTAGATAATGTTGTTGCCACCCTTGTCTTGCATATTTTGTATACCACAGGCAATTTTATCTGTCAACATGACTATAACGACCTATGTATGAATAATTTATATAGATTCCTTTTATCAGCAGTGTACAACGGTACAACCTTATTATGACTTTTATTTTAGAAAAAAGTTTTAACTTTGAAATATAACACCATAAAATACGCTATAACTTCAAATAGTCTGGCTTTTAAACTACATTAGCATTTTTCATTAATATTTAAAATCTAAATAAAGCGGGTTTATAAGTAACGTGATATCTTTAGACACCGTAACTTAGGTACCACGAAGTTAATAATTTTATTTTTATTCTACAGACAGTGTTAAGTACTTATAAATAATTTTTTGGTTACACAAGTATTTGGTTCAACGGATCAGCATTGCCATTCTGCCAGTGTCTTGAGCACTCTTCCGACTGGCAGTGGCTTGGATCAGTTGAGCTATCTATAGATCGTTTACAACGATTCTTAGATAGCTCAACGTTCTAATGTATTTTGCAAAATTATGTAGTAGGTAAGTAGTTTAGTTTCTGTAAATAAATGTTAGTAGGTACTAGGTATTCTTTCAAAAAAACTAAAGAATAGGAGACAAAAAACCACCAAACGCTGCTCCAATTCACTTCTGTAGTGAAAACTGAGTCACGTGAGTACTGAAGCGATGGTCGCTGGTCGGTGCTATTGACCTAGATTCGAAAATGGCGAGATACGGGGGGCTATCTGCAAGCATCCTATTTAACTTCTCGCACAATCAAATCAGAATTTTATTACACTCATACATGCATAATAATAGATTTTGAGGTTATACAGACAGACAGACGCGGAAAGCGACTTTATTTTACACTATGCAGTATGCAGGTAGAGATTTATTTAGTTCACTTTATCTATGGGATCTAATATTAGATCAACATAAAGGAACAGGTTATCTGTGGCAATAAATGCAAAATTTCAAAACTCGGAGCAGCAGCCCGGCTAGCTCAGTCGGTAGAGCATGAGACTCTTAATCTCAGGGTCGTGGGTTCGAGCCCCACGTTGGGCGACCGTCTTTTTGTATGTGACTTCACAGCATTCAAAATGTTTTAGTTACAATACCTAGACAGTTTTTAAGCTATTTTAAAACATTTTTTTACTATTCATTCGTGGTAGGTAATGCTAAAAGTTCGAAAGCTAAACAACGCGACGGATATCACTTTTACCCATCTGCCATTTTTACACGACACGTCCCTAGACACATTTTGTTTCACCTTATCAACCAGATGCTTTGTCGGTAAAGTTTATATTGACTTGTGTAAGTAAAGTGTTATCTAGAAAGTAAGCAGAGCTTGTGTTAAGTTATGTGAACTATGTGCATGATTGATGTACCGTAACTACTACTTATATAGGTATTTTTTTTTGTAAATACAAAAAGAAAAACACCCAGATGAGATAAATACTTGCACATCATTATAAACATTTTGCATCGCGGTGGGAATCGAACTCGCGCAGCCTTACAAAATAAAAACGCTTCGCCAAGCTATCAGTTCGCGATAGACGATAGAATCGACAAGGAGTGCAATCGATATATGTTACAACGTAGGGACATCGTGATAGGTACAAGTACCACAATGGTGTATAAGAATGCGCCCACACTAATAATAAACTGTGCACAAGTAAAGTATCTTGATTGCACTGTTCCTCGAATGCTCCCGCTGAGATAGGTAAGTAGGTAGGTACAGTCAACGACAAAACCAGATAAGCTATAGTTTTTATAAAGCACGGATTCGCTCGCGTGGTACCCAGATAAAGTAGCCTATGTCCTATTCCCGGTCATTATCTATCTACATTTTACATTTCAGCCAAATCGGTTCAGTGGTTGTCGAGTTATAGAGGAACAAACATACATCCATCCATCCAAACATCCAACCTTTCGCATTGATACGCCACTTCAAATAGTTAACCATGTGCGTCGGAGTCGGAGACACTCGACGTGTAAAGCTTTGAGTTTATTATACGAGTATTAGTAATTTTCGAATATCTGAGATTATTTTCGCCAAAATTATTGGAAGCTTCAAAGTTCAGATTTTTTTGAAAATTTCAAAATATCTAGTACTCCTCCGCCAAACTATACCAAAAAAGATTCAAAAAAGATTTTCAGAGAACATTTGGAAAAACAACGAATTATTCCAGGAGAAATAGACGAATTGATTTCATTCACAAAAATATGTATGGAACAAAATTACTTCCGTTTTAACAATCAATATTATAAACAAAGAAATGGCTTAGCAATGGGATCCCCGTTAAGCCCTCTTATGTTTAGCCCTCTTATTCTTATGATGATTTTGAAAAGAAACACATCGCAGATCAGCCATATATTTTATATTACTACCGATATGTTGATGACATAATTATATGTTGGACAGGGACCATTCGTCAAATAGATGTTTTTCTGAATAAAATTAATAGAATTCACCCTAAAATCAAGTTTAAACTAGAACTAGAAGAACAGAGATCTCTCAATTTTTTGGATTTAACTATTACAATAAAAGAAAATAGACACGACTTTAAAGTTTATAGGAAACCAACTTACACAGATGTCACAATTCCAAATTCATCATGTCATCCTATTCAACACAAAGTAGCTGCATACAGAAGCCTTGTTCACAGATTAATGTCAATACCACTTTCAGAAGAAAATTATAATAGAGAATTAAATATAATATACTACATAGCTGAACGAAATGGATATAATAGAAGTATGGTGAATGGTTTAATTAATGGAAAACGCCGTAGCATAGTCCGTTCTCTATTGTATCCAGTACCTCCAGAAAGACCTAAAAATAATGTGGGTAGTCTCACATACTTGGGCTCCATTAGTGATAGAATATCAAGAACGTTATTTAGAAATGATATAAGAGTAGCTTTCAAGACGAACCACACACTCGGTCACATTTGTAATGGTAAAGACAAATTAGAGAACCATAAAAAATCAGGAATATATAAACTGGTTTGCGATGGATGTGATGGTGTTTACATAGGACAGACAGGGCGTAATTTCGAAATAAGATACAAAGAACATATGGCTGCATTTAGAAATAACTATCCAGAAAGGTCTCATTTTGCTAAACATTTAATAGAATCCGGTCACACATTACATGATAATCATTCATATAACATTTTACATATATGCGAAAAAGGCTTCAGAATGTCTGTATTAGAATGTTTAGAAATTACAAAACACAATACTAACTTCACACTGTTGAACGAGCTCAGTACAGGTATACCAAGATCACCGTTATTACGCATATTTGCGTCAGATGATTCAAATCCTAATGACACCTAATTAGTTAATGACCCAATTAGCAACCGATCGTAGAGTATAAATAGAGTTGATTTGGAGCGGTTGGCTCACTTTCTGTTCGGCGCTCGAAGCGACAAGACGTCTGCGCAAACACACAGAGGGAGTCAATTATTTCCTGAGGATGCCCCGTGGAGGGGTGAAACACGTGTCGAAGACCATCAAGTTTTTGTTTTTGTTTTCGCGCTGGTGCTGTTCCCGGATTTGCCCTGACTAGCCTGGCATAGTAAGGTTAGGCTGTGGAAAGTGGGTGGTTGGGTGGCTTTAGCGTGAAAATTTTGACGAATCTTTTTTGGTATAGTTTGGCGGAGGAGTACTAGATATTTTGAAATTTTCAAAAAAATCTGAATATGGACTTCCGCAAAGTCACGCCTGAATCAATTAACTAGCTTCAAAGTTATTTAAGCTTAAACATTTTGAAATGTTCAATGACTTTTGTCGCTGACAGTATAAAAGTAATTTGGGTGTTGAGAAATAACAAGTACTGGGATGAGAAATAACAAGTACGGGGAATAATTTGTACAAGAATAAACTAAAATGGTATTATTAAAGTGACGGAAACTATGCAGATTAACGAAATCCTTTGTTAAATTGTCAAGAGTTATAGTGTGGCTAGAACAATAATCGCAAGTTAGTGTTTTTACATGTTATTATGATCTTATACGAAGAGAAAAACCAGTATTGATCCAACTTAAGAAATAAATAAGAGCAGGAATATGATGTTGATGTGATGACGATGATGTTCCAATGTAAGTAAGATTTGAATACTTACACAATCAGATAAAACAAAAAACATTGCACAGAAACTGAATATTTTTCTTTTCTTTTACAACTTTACGATACTGCACTTGGTGGTATAAATATCACGGGCAACTTGATTAACCGGGCGGTATTCATATGGACCGGTCCTTAGGGAGTGTCCACATTGCGTTTTTTGCAGCGCGTTTGTATCGATACAAACGCGATTCGAACGCGATGCGAACGCGCAGCCCCCCGCGCAGCCCCTCCCGGTTCGCTTTTGTATGGAAAAATACGCGTTGCGAACGCGCGTTTGTATCGATACAAACGCGCAGCTCAAAAACGCGCTGCAGAAAACGCAATGTGGACACTCCCTTATGAATAATGACCAAGAGCATAAATAATGCACAAAAGGTCCGTGGTCCATTTAATAAATCAAGGTTTGAGATAGCTTGAACTAATCACATAGACCGGAGCAGTATGAATACTGCTCTACTTCTAGCCGGGTAATGTGTTAAATTAGATCAATTAATAGTGACCGGGTTTTTCAAGTTGCCCGTAACATAAACATAATACTAGTACTTTATTTTACTTTACTCTAAACTTTATATAGTTTTAACCTATGCATAAGTAATCTATTGTAGGCGTAAATAGGCCAATAACGAAGATGACTAGCCCGCGGATGTTGTAAAGTAAACAAACTCTTAATAACAATTAAAACAAACATATAAAGGTATATTTAGAACAATTTTTTTTAAGACTGTAGGATTTTAGATCGATGAACTACAAGATGAAAATTAAATGTATGTTCACTTTCTAAACAATGGTTGGCAAAATTTTACCGACAAGAGTTAAAGATTAAAAAAAAATCAAGCCACAATTAATTTGAATACATTTATGAAAATACTACCACCTCGTAAAATATACTAATGCCAGTCTCTTTTAGTTATTTCTTTAGCTGTTTATTTCTCAAATAGTCAGTAAAAATAATATTTATATGATAATGAAAGTAAACATTACATCTTCACCTACAAACTTTACATAATTGTAAAATTGAACTCATTGTGTTTACGATAATTACGAACTCCTGAGCCCCAAGACACAGGCATAACACGCCTAGTTTGGGTCTCGAAGTTAATCAAAGTTTTAATGTTCAAACCATGTGTACCTACTTAAGTTACTGCATTGTATAACTACGGTAATTCTTTTCGGTCAATAAATATTATTATTATCGATCGAGCGAGCGAAGCGAGCGAAGATCTTAGTGGCAAGTTAGGCGATTTTGCTTTGTATGTTTGTATGTTTGTATGTTTGTATGTTTCATTTTTATGTTCTCGCATAACTATCGAACCGCTAATCCAATCTGTATGAAACTTGATAGGTCAATAGGTAGTGCTATGGAAATTTGCTGTGGAGCGTATGAGCGTAATCGATGAAGGGGTTGTAAAGATATGGGGTTCCCAAGGGGGTAAATTTTTTTCAAAGTTACCCAAATATATTGAGTGGGGTGTCATACGAAAGGGCTTATTTTGTACATTCCAAAATGGTTTTTATTTTTAATCTAGGATGTATAGTTTTTGAAATACGACCAAAGAACAAAAACTACGAAACCAGAGCTGCAAGAGCTCCCGTTTCATAGAGTTTCGATGTCTTCGTAGCTCATTGACTGGTCGGTCTTAAAAAGAGAGTGGCATCGTTGCGGTTTGGTTTGCAATGATTTTAGATGCTACTTGATTTATTTTCATGATAAAAAAATTTTTGATAAAGAATGAAAATAATTGGGGTAAAAAAAGTTAAATAAACAAATATATTGAGTGGGGTGTCAAATAAAAGGTCTTAATTTGTACATTCCAAAATAGTTATTATTTTCATTCTAGGACGTATACTTTAGAAATACGACGAGAATTCATAAATATGAAATAAGTAAATGAAAAATTAGACACGACATTATTGTATTGCATGCATGCTAGTATTTTTTACCATGAAGAGCTAGCGCAATAGGCATACTCGGCAGTAGTAGCACTTGAAATTATAGGGGTAGTCAGAAGAAAGTCCAAATGTAAGCCATCTACGGTGCGCGAGATCTCAGTTCGGGGCGAACTACTAGTTATTATTATTATTAAATATTCCTAAATTCGCTGTAAGATAAGACCACTTATAATAAAAATTATGTGTAATAAATCTTAAAGAAAATGATTTACATGAAATAAAAATCATAAGGCAAATAATATGACATGTATAAACAAACACGCAGCTTGAAATTGCAAGTCAAATAAATGTTGAAAACCACTCAACTCGGAATAAACAGTGCAAGTATTTCGTTTCCTTACACCTAACGTTGCTCAATAAATTAGCTTGCACCGATTCTTGAATTAAGCTCTGTTTTAACACTACTGCAACCGAACCAGTTACCACTTACATAATCAGGAAGGAACGTACCGTACACTGTGTAATGTATACTGTACCTATAGCTTGATTCAAGTCAAAATAAGATTTGCCTGGAAAAATGTTGTGACCGACGACGTTTTAAAAAAATTTATACTTATACATTACAATAACTACAGAATTGAACTTAGTAAAAGTGCAAATCAACTCAAAATAAGATTTGCATTGATTTTCCTTATCGAATAGTGATTATTTTTAAATCTTAGCGCCGCCACTTCAAAAATTGATCTTGAATCGTTACTTAGAAAATTGAAAACACAGTCAAAATGTACATCACTAACTTCAATCCGGTATTCCGATATAAGAGCTGAAACACAACTATTGTTTATAAAGTACTTACTTAATTTGAAAAAAAAATGACAAAAGGGAAGGAACTTATTACGTTCAATTGTTTGACAACTCTCGATAGGTGCTGAGTAACATCATAACATGAGACTATTTTTAATCTGCCCCATAAGTTGTTGACATGTATTGTATATAAGTTACAAAATCTTTTCTTGACGTGTATATGCATTGCATTACTCCCTCATCTCAACCTACTGATGCACAGGAAGCCGCTAACCATCCCGGTCACGCCGTGTTTGAACTCAATTTAAAGTGGGTTAAACTCTGAATACTCTGATACTTTGATTTAACACATAATTGACTTTAGAACTTGAACTAGTTAGAGAAACAAACCTTATTTAAGTAAAGATTAAACTATTTACATTCTAACATCAATCGACGCTATATTGACAAATTAAATACTGTACGTAAAAGAAATACCTACTACTCCGTCACCTAACAGGCAAATGCAAACGATACTTCGTTACATGTTTTCGTTTTATGTATTCATGTATACCGCATCGATAACCCCCCCCATTTCCAAAATTGGTAAAATGCTTACTTGCGCTTGTCACTGTGGCCTTAATGAAAATTGGTCGGAATTTTTCACGATTTGTTACATTCCGGGTCCGAAATAAATGGACCCGGACGTCTTTTCGACTAGCGGAGGCAAAGGAACGGCTCCCACTCGTCACTTAGCCCATTAATCTCCTCCGAACCGTCCGTCTGTCTGTCACTGGCCGTAATCTAATACGACACGCTGGCTTTTTGTCCCCATATTAGTTGCATTCGTTGGAAATACGCCTTGAAATGGTCTTTATAATCCGTCACTAGCCAAACGACCCTTAGAGACAATCAAACTGAAAGGGAGTGATGACGAGCATAATAAAAGTAGCCCGTGATGAATACTCTTCTAAACGAAAGGAAGTTTTATATAAGAGTCAAATTCATACCAATCACAGATGGCATAACAATGGTCTTTCTTATAAAAGGTATAAAGTAATCTCCTCCTTTTAAGAATTTGTTTAAAAACGGTTATGAAAGACGGCATTGTTCCAGTAAATCAGATTCAGATAAACCAGACAATGTCAGGATAAAGAGCCATTTCCGGCGAGGTTCAGACGAGACAAAAGTTTGTAAAGTCGTCAGGAAAAACTGTTTGGTATGCATAAGGTAGACTCTGGAGACGCTACTAAAAATAAATTATGGTATATTTATGAGTTGGAGAAAGACCGGGTGCGTCTAGTTCTCCCACACAAATTGAGATAGCCGTAGGTACTAGGTACGTTACCTACTAAGTTAAAATATATATAAAACTTACCGCAGACTTCTCGTGATGGTGGCTTCGCGTAGGCCGAGACTTGGCGGGCGCCGCGGCACATGTCGCCAACACGGTCAGGAACAGGCCGGCGACGGCGATAGCGCGCACTCCAACCATTGTCCTCCCGATCGGATCCATCCACTCCCGACCATCCCGTACGCATTTAAATTTCAAATCGGCAGCTCGCCTTGTATCACCGTACGCAACCCTCCTCTTCGTAATGGATTCATTTCCGTATAAGTCTTCCTTCTTATGCGATTCACATCGTCCGTTCCCGGTCGAGCTTCGTCTATCGTGTTCGTATTCGCAGTCGTTTTCATCGTATATCCTACACTTATCTAAATCAGTCAATTCGTGTTCTTCTAAATTATCATTGGAATGATTTTTGTCGACTCTACTTACGTTACTTGGTATTCTTCTTTCATCGTAATTGCGATCCATAATTCTGTTCTTGGATATCTCTAGTTTTGTATTGTTTGTGACGCCAGGTACGTCGTTTGTTGTGTCGACAAGATGTATCTGCATCGTGTTTGCTGGTAGTTTGTGTATGTCAGCTAAACATATTAAACTTTCTGTACTGAGTTCCCTCATCAAGTGGAGTTATGGCAAGTGGAACTTTATCGGCATGTTTCCTGTTACCGTGTTCCAGATTAATTTCTCTGTGGACGGGATGCAACGTTATCTCGCTACGTGGGCGGCGGTGTTTGCTCTGTACTTATAATATTCTTGTGTGTGCAAGATATCGAAGCGTTTTCTGCAACAAAAGAACGAATTTTGATGCAGAGTTTGATAAGGACTACGCGTATACTGCGCATAAAGACATTGCGCTGGAATTTATAAAGTTGCTAACAAGATAACGCGACGATACTGTTGCTATTGATACTGATAAAAATTTTGACATGAGTTGTGAGATCATTTATAAAGGAGTTACACAAGGAAACGCAGATAAAGAAAGCTTTCACGGTGCGAGTACACATATGGCAGAGGGTAACATTGATAAGAATAAGCCATAATTTATGCAAGGGTGATAGCACCTGTGCCCTTTACATAAATCTTCCGATACTACTTTATTGCATCAAGTGTCGTCCTTTTTGGAATAAATAAGGAAGAGGAGCTAAAGGACTTGTGATTCATAATGATTACCAAGTAAGCTGAGGTAAACCATTTCAAGTGCATAACTACGCTTTTAAATAAATACTGAATTACAATGATTGCAAAGAACAAAGCAAAATCTAAATACACATAATTAGTAAGAAGACTATTGCAGCTTATAGCAACTTACCTTATTAAATCGATTGCAAAAAAAAACAAAAAAAAAATATAAAGCTTTATAGCTTTACGTATCGTCACAGTGTATAATAAAAACCCTGTCTGATCCGAAAGGGGTATATTGGAATCCCAATACCATTTTCAAAAATTATAAACTAGGTATCTAAATTGATTTATTAATTCTAATAAAACTTGTGATTTTGATTTCCTACTTTTTAGGGTTCCGTACCTTAAAAGGTAAAAAAAGGAACCCTTATAAGATCACTTTCTTGTCCGTCTGTCTGTCTGTCTGTCTGTCTGTCTGTCTGTCCGTCTGTCTGTCTGTCCGTGTGTCACCATCGATTATCTCAGGAACAGGTGGAGCTAGCAAGTTGAAATTTATACCATATACTGAGGTCTATAGTCCCTATTGTGAGTATAAAAATCAAGGTCCTGAGTCAACACTATAAAAAGATATAGGCAAATTTAGGTTTTCGTGAAAACTTGTAAGTACCAAAACTTACCTTAATTATCAACTTTTTTTATTTTTCGGAATTTTTCCTTTACTTGTGCTGTAAGACCTTGCTTGTACCCAAATTTGACAATTCTAGGTCAACCGGAAGTACCCTAGAGGTTTTGGGTTGAAAACCTAAATGGTAGTTCCCGTTGACCTAGAATCACGAAATTTGGCAAAAAGCAAGGTCTTATAACACAAATAAAGGAAAAATTCAAAAATTAAAAAAGTTGAAAATTAAAGGGTGTTCCCATACATACATAGTTGACGCCAATTAAGATTGTCCTCTGAGTTGTATGGGCGCTCATACAAATAAGCGGGCTACAATAACATAATGGGTATAATGGGTAGGTACGGAACCCTCGGCGTACGAGTTCTACTCGCACTTGACCGGTTTTTATTGTATTTAAATTAGGTAGGGAAATTGGGGTAAGTTCTTATAATTTCCCTAAGATCTAACAAAAATTATATAAAGGCAGCTTCTCCATGTTTTTACCCGGCTGATTGACCATTACCACTTGACATTTTAGACAATCCAAGAATGGCCAATGGAGTGTTTTTTTTTTTCATTTTACCAAATTTTATTTTTATTTTTACACAGATATTGTAATGAGTCATTCTACATTTCGCTCATGTACTTACCTACTTAAAGTGGTAAGGTGTTTTTTTTTTAATCTTAGCAAAAATAAAAACATCCATGATTCAAAAATTTGAGTTATAAAAAAATTAAATGTTCATTATCATGTTCATAGCTGACTGTACCATAATATCTGTTGAAAAATATTTTCAATTAAGTTAATATGAATACGAAGCTAAAGTAAAATTTAAACCCGTGAAAATAAATACTGAACCATTTCAAAAGTTTTTAACATGTTACTATTCCCCGTAGAGTTAACTTGGATGTGTGTCTGTTAGCCATTTGGGACATTAAATTTAGAGTGACCTAGGTGTAATTACATCGGTCTCGTGACCCTGACACCAGATGAAACAATAATTAAATAACATTGTTCATCCATTTTCTATATGCTTTGTATTTTTCTTTAATGAAATGATCTAGGTATCTACCTATTACATAGTAAAGAAATAAGTATAATAAAGTAAAACATTTGCACAAAAAAATTTTCAAAAAAAAAATACTCAACCGACTTCAAAACATCTTGCACTGAAAAGCAAAAAATAAGAATATAAACAGATTTGTTTCATTACTAACTATATTATTTTATGTGATAATGTTGAAATCGGTGTGCATAAAATTTAATTTTCTTAGTCATTGTTTTATTTACACCGACTTCAACATTATCACATAAAATAATATAGTTAGTAATGAAACAAATCTGTTTATATTCTTATTTTTTGCTTTTCAGTGCAAGATGTTTTGAAGTCGGTTGAGTATTTTTTTTTTTGAAAATTTTTTATTTTTCCATTTTTAGTGTTTATTTTTTAATTAGAATGACGTCACCTTACTTATTGTGTTTCGCTCATCAAGCCCTTTCATTTGATACCCATGTCACTAAAAAGTTCCATGGAACAGGTCCTGACTCCATCGTCAGATCAGCTCGCTGTTACCATATTATTACCATATTATTACATTGTACTCGGAATTTCACAGATATGCTGAGTTTCGAGTTTCAACTCAATCGGCCAATTTATTGAGGAGTTCTGATGAGCAGCCCTTGACTCCATCATCAGATCAGCTCGTTGTCACCATATTATTACATTGTAGTCAGAACTTGACAAATATGCCGAGTTTCAACTCAATCGGCCTATTTACTGAGGAGTTCTGTTGAACAGCTCTTGACTCCATCATCAGATCAGCTTATTGATACCATAATATTTCATTGTCACCAAGAATCTATAAGTGTGCAAAATTTCAGCCCGATAATTCTACAAACACAATAAAAACCATAAAATTTGAGGGTTTCCCTCGATTTCCATGGGATCCCTTCATCAGATCCTGATTTGGTGACGATGGGACCACCTCGGGAGTATACCCTTTGTAACAAAAAAATAATTTTCAAAATCGGTCCACAATTGACGGAGAAATCGCGTAACACACATACAAAAAAAATTACAAATAGTGTCCAGAACCCTCTACTTGCATTATATAAGCTATTGTTTACATTTCTTTAATTCATAAAACCATATTCAATTTAGGGTTTATTATTACGGAGGATAATAAACTCATATAAGACTTATTTGACCATAAAATTATACTGCTTCGCAGAGTGCAGTTGGCACAGCTAATTGTAAGTTGTCTAAGTATGGAGTATTTATAAACTGGGCCCAGTCTAATTAGAACCGTCCACATGACCGACAGTGATCTACAAATAAATCATAACAAAACTGCTAAGCTGTTACTAGGACGATACTTAACTACAACAAAATTAAACTAAAACATAAACTTACATTTTTCACAACTGCTACATGCAAAGAAAACCATGAAGCAAAATATCCTATGCAATTTGACCTTCCTTTCCCTTTCTACTCAGAAGAGAGGGACAGCGAACAAGCTTGCACAGCTGACACTGAAAGCACTGGCAACTTTTCAGAACACTACAACTTTACAACTAAATTATTTGTCGAAAACGTAGACTAATTAATTTAGGGAGTAACTAAAAATCAATAAACGTAACTACAAAAATTCAAGTAAACTTGCGACGTACATGCTAACAATGTAACTTTTAATAGAAAACAACGCACTTTTCTTTCAGAAATTTACATTTAGCACGTAAATAAATATAAATAAGTTGATGAACCGAACGCGTGCAAGCGTGCACTCACCGCGGCCACGCGCGAGCTAACTACAACTTTTAGGCGAAACGGCCCGGCCCGTTAGGCTGTCTACACACTCAACATTTTGGCCGTGTGTTGTCTCTTTCCTTTCGATGCCCACGAAAGGGAACGGATGGAAGTGTGTACCGAGTACCGAGGGGCAGAAATGAACTTTTAGAACAAGCGCCCCGGTTACTTCATGTGTGCTACGTCTGTGTATAAAACATCCTCAAACAAACGGGTATGGGTTATTATTGTCGACGCACAATGAAGAGCGTGGTACAAGGAGCAATTCTGTTGATTAAAATTTCTTTTAGGTTTTTGCGTGACCGCCTTTGTTTGGGTTTCTGTGCGCTCTTTGTGCATCAAGTTTGGGGGAACATTAGTCGGCAATTCGATGTTCCGGGTATACAATTAGCACGGTGTACCGCAGGGAACTTGAAACAAAAGGGCTTTTAAAATCCGAGAGATTTCAATCTGCGTTGAAAGGACGTTGAGCGAGAAGAGTTCTGTGTGTAAATGTGGACCAAATCAGTGTGCTTCTAGGTTGGCAGTGTGTGTGTACCTTCCTTATTCCTTGCTGAAATAATATGTATCCCCCGGAGCGCCGTCTAGACTCGGAGTAACTGGGTACTTGAGACTAGATTGGTTTTCAAACAACATCTGCGCTAGACGTGAGCCTGTTTGAATATTTACACGATCTTCCAAACAATTAGGTACTTACCCACTTTAGAAGTATTTTATACAAGGAGACAGAATTGTGTTATAACGTTCACATTTAAATATCTCTACTTAGTTAAATTGGATGTTCTTTGGTATGCCTTTTAGAGACCAAGGGTCCAATTGATTACTTACCAAAAATATAAATGAATTGGGTGTATTTATTATTTGAAGCCATTATTAAATCAATTAATAAAAATAAAAATGAAACTGAAATGGAATATTTAATGATATTTAGATAAATATATTGATAGTGCTAACTTACATTATATGTGTACTTACATACATAATCTCAAAGTCATACGAGTATATCCGCTCATTGTTGTCAAAATCAATAGAATTGACTTGGAGTTTCAAGAAAATATCTAATATCCGGCCAGTCATCCATTTCATAAAATAAGTTAACCTACGTAATACTCGGCGAGTCGGCAACTCATTATTGATATTGTAAAAGGGCCTCCAGACTCTCGTAGAGAACCCCCGAGAACACCCGAGAAGCGTGAGTGTGAAGAGCTTCTCGCCTTCTCGTTCTCTGGCTCGCCTGTTCTCCGATCGGTGTCGGTATTTTTGGCCGAGCCAAAGGATTTCTCGGGCGAGAAGAGAGAAGGGTCCTACACTCACGTTTTGTCTCATTGCAGATTAATGAGCGGCGGCGGGCAGACATCCATATTGTTTGTTTTTTTCGAGAATTTGCTTTCGTAAAAATGTGAAATAATGAATAGAGTTGTTTATCGATTTTTTTTCAATCTGAGCCTATTTTATGGGATGCTAAACATCGAAACTACTAAGATAAAAGTTTTTTACATTAAGTATTTTATTTTTTTTAACATTATTTTTAGTTACAACATTCACAAAGTTACAGTATGCAATGGCACACAGAGCCAAACCGGCCGCAGTTTCAAAATCGACGTCCATACCGGATAAGCAACAGATCACGACTGAGAACAATTGAGAGTGTGGATAGCTTGTTTGTTCTTCGCGAAGTCTCGGGCGAGACTTCTCGCCGAGCCTTCTCTCGAGAGTCTGGAGGCCCTATAACACTGAATTTCGATAATGTGACGACATGTGCGTTTACCTAACGTCATAGAATTATCGAAAATTAAAAAAAAATCATTGGATGTGAAAGATAACAGGATATTTTAGGCATGTTTAATGTCAATTCGTCAATTCGGATATGAATAATAATTATACAAGGAAACTGGGTAGAGTTACCGCTAAAACTGGATCAATAGACTGCCTACGTCACATACTCGTATTATTATAGCTGAAATGCTAAATGTAAGAACAATTCCTTAAATTATGAAATGATCAAAAATGTCTAAAATCAACATTCTTTCTTTTTCTCCCATACCATGCTTATAAGAGTCAACTAGGAAAGCACATTGCTGCACATTACTATGGGAGCTTAAGGGCCCTATCTCCACAGATAGACCATGCATATAGAGCCATAATAGAGCCCTAAAAAAGATTGTACGCCCAAAACGGGTAGACTGTTGGAACTATAAATTACTGTAACACCGTTCTATCCACAGTTTTACAATAAATGATTCTTATTCTTATTTTTATTCTTATCCTTATCCGTTTACCGGGGATAAACTCACCGGGGACAACGGGAATACATCTAATTAAAAACATTTCTTGTGAAGATGAGATTACTAACTAAATTTTTATATTTTTAATAATAATAAAGTAAAATTAATACCTTACGGAAAGATTACTAAAATTAATCAGGAAGTGAATATTCTTAGATCGGAAGATTTGGAACAGGGCCAACGTTCATTAACTTAACCAAATCGTCTCTTACATTTACGGAAACACATAAATTGAAATACTTGTAAGTGTGCAAAACGTATCGAAGGTTTTTTTTAATTTACCTCTATCGATAGCTGAGGTCGGATGAATATTAAAAAAAAACTTATTTCGCTAGAGATGGTTTGTGATAGGGTATTCCAGGGGTAGGAAATGGTGAGATTAATCTCTCGCAAAAAGCTTAATAATTGGGGACATGAAACTTTGAAGTTTTATCTTTAATTTGGATTTTATATGCTGTGAATAACAAGAACAGCTCAATATTTGTGAATTTAATCTAGTAGACCTTACCTAAGTATTTCTTCATTCTGTTTTTGTTCATTGATATAAGTAAGTAATTTAATGATAACAAAAACTGCTTATCCTGCGAATTGATAGCGCTGTTAATTCTCTCTCATGATAAAACTATTAACAATCCCGCAGGGATTATGTCTCGGGCACGACTCATGAGACACTATTATGCTTGACATTATTTAAATAATAGAGAGATGAATCGGAGAGATGAAATCGGAGAATCTTCAGATGAAGATTCTCCGGATGAATCGAAACATTGTCGGTATCTAAATCGACGATATTTTTACGTGAGTAACTCCCGTGTGTTAAATAATGTCTAGTACAACTCACGAAAGTTTTGAAAGTGAAACTATTATGCTTGTTTTCCAGTTTTCCAGTTTTCCAAGCTTGTTTTCCATTTGCCTCGTGGCGGAAATTGAACCCGCATCCTTCTGCGTTTCAGGCGGGGCCTGCGCCCACTGCACCGCAGAGGTCGTAAAAAACAAGGTAGTGACATGTGCATGTACTACATGATTGATAATACTATGAATAGGAAACGATACTTGCCAGTAAGTCAAAGTTGTCAACAAATGCGGTAGTTTAGCATATTGCCTGCATTTGGAAACCGGTAGATATTGTAGAATAGTTGTAGGGACTTGTATGGAGTTTACTCTAAGTTGGATATCGAAGGACATGCCAATATGGATATTTATTTGCTAGTATGATATCCTGTATCATTCATTTCATACCCGTTATGAAAACTGAGCCTTCGTCATTTGCAGCCGGAGAGAGGGCCCCACTTTTTTGTGTCAAACTCATTCGTCCCACTCTTATTTAAAAAAAACGGAATAACCTGCTAATTAAATTATGTGTACCTAAGTATGTAGGTACAGAAAGCGTCATTAATTGGTATCCCCCTAGTAAGAGGTCGGTTTGCAAGCAGTTGATCTAAACTTTTGTAAAAACTTTTACATCCTTGCTTACTTATGGATATCTAATTTCGCTCGAGTTCCTAAACAAAAATAGCTGATATAATACCCGACTGAAATCCAAGGTTGAAATGAAAAGAGTCTTTGTTCAAATCAATAGGGGAATACCGATTGATGACGCTGACTGTACCTACTCCTTACTAAGCAGTCTAGAAAACAAATATTCACATTGTCTAAGTAGGTAGTTGGTAAAATATTCGTACTTACTAACTTATAAAAACCACAAAGATCTATAGTCGAATTGCTCATTGTACGAACTAAAAATATATGAAGAATGACATTTTGACCATCAATTTTAGTGCGTATAATTAGCAATACGACTTATATTTATGTACTTATATGATTAATGGTAGTAGGTACCTACTATTTATTGATTCATTCGTATCAGCACTGATTATTATTTCAACTTGCAAAGATCTGCCGATGGTTGATAAACACTACTTGTTTGTATTGTATAGTAGGTACCAAAGTAAATTACTTATGGCGATGTACGTGTTCATACTTGGCGCCAAGACGTGACTTTGACCCGTGCCGATAAGAGTGAAATCTAAAAACTAATAAGTAGGTACCTACTTACTAACCTAATATTTATAAAATTATTTTTTACATCAATAGGTAGGTACTACCCACCTAATTATACCTAATTATTACAGGACTTTGAAGGACATGCAGTCTTGAACAAAAACAATGGAAGCACTGAGCAAAGTCATGCTGATGATGATAATTTAGTAAATATACGTATCTACCAGAATTGGTCGTAACTAAGTTAAACGTAACCTTTTTTTTTAATAAGGACGACGATGACAGTCTGCGTGACATTTCTAAAATTAGGTACCTTTTATATTTTAGTAAAAGTGGAGTGTTTGTGCCACAAACACTCCACAAACATTCCACAAACTTGACTAATTCTATCCACAAACTTTGTGGATAGAATTAGTCAAGACCAATTTTGTTTCTGACTAAAGGTACCAAATACCAAAGAGTTTTAAGAAGATCATTCCCCACTACCGTAAAGATTAAAGTAAAGACGTAAGTAAAGCAAAATACCTTTAGTAATGTCACTTTCAATGTCATTCTGTTTTGGTCTTTGGAAATTTAGCTTTTGGATCATTTTGGATTAGGAAAGCTATACAGAATCATCAGCAGTATTGAGCTATAACAAAAACGAATAGCCGCTGAGTAAGTTATATTGTGTGCAGTACAAGAAAGTAAGAATGAATCACGGGTCAGTAATGTAGGTTAGTCGAATTGACATTCGCTTGTTACGTACCGTTACTTTTTGCACGCATAATAGTAAGTACCTAGATATCAGACACGGTGCAGGATAAAAATTAATAATCTGTGTGATATTCTAGGTTACAAACTTGTAATAACCATCATCTTTTATATTATTTTGTTTTGCGAGTTTTTTTGATGGTGTTATACCCACACACTACTCTATACTTTTTTCACCAATTGAATCAATCGAAAACTGTTGCAATCACCAAAACATGCAACTAGAGTTGCTTCATCTGCGCTAAAATTATACGAAAATCGTAAAAACAGCGAGTTGCCAGTTGCTGCAACTGAGAGCTTAAAGTTGCTATAATGTGCTGAACGCATAGGTCACAAGTTTGGCACTTATCTTATTAAAAAAAGTGGGGAATCGATTGTGGTCATTCAATTATAATGAAACACAGCATGATCTTACAGAAATAGACAATATTTAGTAGGTAAGTAAGTACCTAATGTATAAAATCTATTTAATAAACATTAAAATAACTTGACTCTACTTTCTCCGAATTTTGATTAGGATTATTCAAAATATTTCTCCTATAAGCCGAATTAGTAATTTTTGATGAAACTAGCTTCGACCTGCTAATACTTTTAATAATCGACATGCTACTCCAGGCGACCGACAGTCTGCTGACGGTTTCATCAATATCGGTCCACTGGTTTAGGAGTACCAAAAATTCAAACTTTCAAGTAAGCCGAATTACCTAGTAATCTCAGATGTGATTGGAAATAAATTTCAGTATTCGAAGCCTGCTTGGAACAGCTTGAACTACCAATCTATTCATGAACAGAACTAATATACTCGTAGCTTTGAAGTTCGTATCTTCAAGGTGCACGAAAAGGTACGCCAATTAATTAAACCATTACATTAAGCTCGTTCAATTTATTTCTGATCTCCGTCGCTGTCTAGCACTGTAAAAGTACAATGAAAAGTTTAATGGCTCCTATTCCACTGGTCTTTGACCGATTTTCTATTTTTAGCATTGTTTATGTATGTCCGGATTGTTATTGGTTGAGCACATTGCACCTACGCTTAGGAAGTATTATTTTGTCTATGACCTAGGGAACACCTGGAAATTTTCAATGTCTGAGTGGCGAGTGTATTGAAACTAGACAGCTCTTTATATTTTTAAAAAGTACTTAGTTATGTCAGTAGGTAATGATAAACTAACGTTTACGATGTGTGGACTGAGAGCCCAAGTTGGTTGATGAAGGAAGGAGTTAGTCAGGTGTTGTTAGGAAGTTTATCAGTTGTCACATTGTCACATTTGTGAATAAAATAACTCAAGTTTAATGTTTGTCTAATGTATAACAAGCTTTTCTCTACCCTTATTTCGGGACTGGTTAGTAAAAAAAATCGAACTCTTCTAATAAGTAGGTGATAGCATATGAGCCACTTTTGACTAAAATGTCTTTTATGTTACATTTAGAGGCTAAATTTTAGCCCCTTTTGTAATTTTAAAGTCACAAGGCTAGCCGCTCACTAGGCAGCCTGGCTGCCGCAGGGAAATTCTTGGATTAGCTATGTTTTAAATTTTTTAAAATTTTACATGTTGCCACAAAATATAATTAGTAGGTTGTAGCAGACACATTGATCAGTTGCATTTTGACTCAATAATTAATCCTTTCCCTTTAATAATTAGTTATTAAAGGGAAAGGATTTAGGAAATTTACATTTTGTCACAAAATTTAATTAGAATGTTTGTAGGTACCTACACATTGTCCGGCTGTAATTTGAAAATACCCAACTCAATAATTAGTCATATACATTGTGGTTAGGGTATTAGTATAGTACCTACCTACTAATTTATTAACTTACTTAGTGGCTAGTGCCAGAGTTAGCCACTTGCTCATACGAACTTAGGTACTTACTACTTAACATGAATTACTTACTAATAATCAGTGTCAAATGATTTCGTTCTACTCTATTTTGAACCTACAAGACAAAGGCCCCTTTTTTCTAGACCTCGAAGTCCTGAGGGGACCCAACCCATATCGTCTAACTAAATCGTCCCTCCGTGTCCGCCCTACCTACGCATTTGTTCCTGGACCGTAAATCTCGCAATCAGGACGTTACTCGGTACTTTAGTGCCCATCTCTTAGGGAATTACTTTTAGAGTCCGGTGAAGCTGCAGCGGTTACACAAACAAGTCAGGCATAAAATGGAAAAAAAGTTACTTTGCATCTGCTCATTGGTCTCTCAACGGTCAGCGATAAAAATCGATGATCACTAATGAGTTTTTGAAGTTACTTTTTCTTCACGTTATGTGCGAAATTTTGTATAAAATAAAGTAATATAGCAGGGCAAACCATCTAATATAAAAATTAATTAGCTAAAATTTTGAATAAATCTAAAAATGTTCATCGATTTTTGACGCTGACTGTACCTATAATAATCATGTATTACAAAGATGTAAAACTTATAAGTTTGGATGACGAAAGTAATCTCTGAAACTGCTCATCCGATTACAAAAATTCTGCAATTCACAAGGCTGGCAGGTATACCTATGCTTTGTTGGTACTGCATGAGTACCTAAAGTTGTGGGTGGAAGTAAGTTTAAATTAGAGAACCGTAATCCTAAAATACTACTGTGTTCGATACACATCCAACTGTCCCAATTTGATTAGGTTCGGGTAGTAATTGCTAGCTGTTCTGTGATAGCGTTTGTAGATCATTGCATTATCTCGTCGGATGTCAGCCGTCGTCGGGTCGATGTTCTGACAGACTAATTATGGATAATTATATTTTGTACAATACAATACGAGTGCAGTATTTGAAGAAATAGACGACGCCGACGATCTGAGTAACCACAATTTAGATGGGTAGCCAGCTTCCGTGGGTTTATACGATTGATTACACAAACGCGATTCCCGTGCTTCGAAGGGCAGATCAAATAGTCCAGGCTTCATGACGAAGGCATTCAAACGGCCTGAAAACACCAGATTTAGTCACTAGCTCAGAAAATGCAAATGCAATGCAAAAATGCCGCTTTTTTTACTAATGTGTGATTCCAACCTTCTCGGAAAATATTCCGAATTCGGAAAGTGACGTTTCTTCGCTGAAAAAACGTCAACTCTCCGAAGAAAATCATCGGATCGGATGCATTTTTGTCAAGTCTGAATCGCACCTCAATCAAAACAGATTTTATGATCAATTGGAAAATTACTTCAAAAGTCCGTACCACAGAGTACATTACAACGCAAAAACTTATTTCAGTGTAAAAATAAAGCTTCGAAAACTAAACAAAGAATCTAAAATGTAGGTAAGTCTAGACTAGAATACGAGCACAGAACTAGTATGAGAGGTAGTAACGAATAAAACCAGAAGGGCTTTCATTTTATTTTATAAAAGCTAATTTAGTGTGATAATAGTAGTAGTAGCACAGAATAATAGTAGTAAGTAGTGTGTTTATCTATACTTATAATAAGAATGAAGTCTAAGCCCAAACTTATAAGTATTCAATTAAGTGAAGTCAGTTTTTGATCTATATAACCCTAGAGCCTCAAAACACTTCGTAAGCGCGATCTACAATGCAAAAAGTGCTGTAATCTGTGACTTTAGTTCTCTGTTCGCTGTTCGCGCTGATCTCAGAAATGGCTTCACCGAATTGGATGCAGTTTTCACTGATGTATTGTGGTAAGTCTGGACCTTTTATTAGTGTTAGTTTCATCAAAATCGGTTCACAAATAAAAAAGATATGTCTATTTAAAGAATGTACTGTGACTTTAGTAAAAAAATAATATAAAAAAGGATGTATCTTTTTTATTTGTGAACGGATTTTGATGAAACTAAGACTAAAAAATGACCCAGGCTTACCACAATACAACAGTGAAAACTGCATAAAAATTGGTAAAGTCATTTCTGAGATGAGTCATATATTACCCAGCATAGTTCTGTTCTGAACTAAAGTTCCACAGTTACCCAGCATATCCAAGTTACAATGAACTTTTTGCATGAGTTTCAATATTATTAAAAAACTCTTAACACAAGTAAGTAATTAAATACGACAACTTCAATCATTAAATTTAAAGTTTTTTCGAGAACAAAGGACATAGAGACATCTATTGGAGCTAGCTGAAACCAGATTGTGATATCTGGTTCCCATAGTAGCTACAAGCTTTGCTTAGTTTAGGGCTAGATGGCGCTGTGTGTCTCCAAAAAAAATATTAATAAAAAATTAAAAAACCCGGTGATCTGAAAAGTTGGAAATAATCTATACTTATCTTTATCTTTAATCTATACTAATATAATAAAGCGGAAGAGTTTGTTTGATTGTTTGATCGCGCTAATCTCTGGACGTACCAGTTGGATTTGAAAAAAATCAAAACTAGATGGCGGGACTAAAAATGACCATTTTCTGAATCGCGCTGATGAAAACACGCGGCAGTCACTTATTAGTCTACGCGTGATCTAAATTACTTTTTTTATTAAACCGACTTCAAAATAAAGGAGGTACTCGATTATTTATTACTCGAAGATGCCTGGACCGACTTGGAACATTATTTTTTTGATTGAAAGGTGGTGTCTAGGTCAGATCAGGTCAGGATCTGATAATGGAATCCTGGAGCTGTTCTACAGAACCCCTCAGTAAATAGGCCGATTGAGTTGAAACTCGGCAAACCTGTCAAGTTTCAACTACCTAGGTACAATGTAATAATATGGTGACAGTGAGCTGATCTGAGGATGGAGTCAGGAGCTGTTCAACATAACTCCTCAGTAAATATGCCGATTGATTTGAAACTCGGAACTCAGCATATCTGTCAAGTTTCCAATATAATGTAATGATATGGTGACATCGAGCTGAAGGGGAAGGGGGAGAGGGGGAGGAGGAGATGGGGACGGGGACGGGGACGGGACGGGACGGGACGGGACGACGGGACGGGGATACATGACACAAACTTATTTAATTTAAAATCCAAAAAAATCTGTTTATGTACAGAATATAAAACCAAACACTTTTTTACTTCACGTCACGTGGCATTGCAACGCATGCCGGGTACAGCTAGTACTACTAATACACGATACGAATCCATCATTCGTTTGGAAACCAAAGCTTTAGTAAAACAACACAGTTAAATACATTAATTGTCTTCACAATAAAGTTGCAAGCTTTCTACGTCAAATCTGTCCTCGTTTCTTGTATAAACCAATAATGGTCTCAAATAATCGATCGAGCGAGCGAAGCGAGCGAAGATCTTAGTGGTAAGTTGGGCGATTTTGCATTGTAAGTTTGTATGTTTCACGAATTGTTGTTCGCGCATAACTGTCGAACCGTTCATCCAATCTGCATAAAACTTGGTAGGTCAATAGGTTGTAGTAAGGAAATTTACGGTGTAGCATATGAGCTTAATCGATGAAGGGGTTGTGAAGATATTAGGTTCCCAAGGGCGTAATTTTTTTTAAAAGTTACACAAATATATTGAGTGGGGTGTCAAACGAAAGGGCTTATTTTGTACATTCCAAAATGGTTTTTATTTTTAATCTAGGATGTATTGTTTTTGAAATACGACCAAATAACAAAAACTACGAAACCAGAGCTGCAAGAGCTCCCGTTTCATAGAGTTTCGATGTCTTCGTAGCTCATTGACTGGTCGGTCTTAAAAAGAGAGTGGCATCGTTGCGGTTTGGTTTGCAATGATTTTAGATGCTACTTGATTTATTTTCGTGATAAAAAATTTTTTGATATAAAATAATTGGGGTAAAAAAAGTTAAGTAAACAAATATATTGAGTGGGGTGTCAAATGAAAGGTCTTTATTTGTACATTCCAAAATAGTTATTATTTTTATTCTAGGACGTATACTTTTATAAATACAACGAGAATTCATAAATATGAAATAAATGAAAAATTAGACACGACATTATGTATTGCATGCATGCTAGTATTTTTTAACATGAAGAGCTAGCGCAATAGGCATACTCGGCAGTAGTAGCACTTGAAATTATAGGGGTAGTCAGAAGAAAGTCCAAATGTAAGCCATCTACGGTGCGCGAGATCTCAGTTCGGGGCGAACTACTAGTAACTTTCATTTTTTTGAAGTTCTAGCCAATCTAAATGCGTTGCGGTCAGTTTCTCGGTCAACCAACACTCATGGGTCAGTACAATGTAAGTATGAGTCTGACTAAGCTTGGGGAAGGATCATTAAAGTCGACGCGCGTCAATGGATTCCGTATAATGGAAGTGACCTATCAATATAAAGGAAAAATAATTACAAATTGTAATTGTTGTAGGTTAAATTATGTATATTTGCGGAAAATAAGACAATGACTTTCATAATGTTTCAAATTGATGAGTCGATTTGTTTTTAATTTACCTATTACGAGTACGAGTATGTCTATTTTTTAATTTGGATAAACATTAAAATTCACATACCTAGGTATTCGAAATTTAGTTATAGGTACCTAAAAAAATTGCTACAATGGTCAAAGGATATAGCTAATTTACACTCCCCGGTCGTACGTGAGCAACTATGCACTCCTAAAACTAAATACGATAAATCGTGCCAATTTTCGTAGTCCAGCTTATGTTGGTGGAAACTGAATCCGAAACATTTGACCAACATAAGCGGAACTACAAAAATTGGCACGATATTAAGTATATCGTTTTCAGTTTTGGGAATAGGGGGTCTGGATATATCGATCTAGCAAAGGATCGTATGTAATATGTAATATGGCAAAGGAGCCCTAGCCATATTACACTTTCTACCATCGCGATCGCTGTAGAACACTTCAAAATGTATAGGAATTGAAGTTCTGACCACGTGACTCATCATCATCACCTTTAAACGTCAATTCCTATACATTTTGAAGTGTTCTACAGCGATCGCGACGATAGATATTGTAATATGGCTAGGGGGGCTGGATAGATCGATCTAGCAAAGGGTCGTAGAAGAAGGATGAATAAAGGCCTTATCCGGCAGTTTCTGAAACCAGATGGTGGATGATGATGTTGACGCATCTATTAAAGTCTACTTAACCTCTGCAATGTCGCAGTGCTAAGTGGAAATGCAACGTCTTGCTCCGACTTCGTCATCGATCATTTAACTCTGTGTCACGCACTTACAAAAAAGCTAGCTTACGCAGAGTAGGTTCTCTACACGAGCGATTTAAGTTGATCTTTCAACCCATTTTGTAGGCTTTACCAGTCTCCGGAATACCAAGATAAAGGAGCAAGAGTAAAATAATGTTGAATCACGTAGACTTACGTAAACTTTTAACATAATAAAATTCCGCCAGCGGCCTCGCTCGCATGTCACTAATATTGGCTGTTTCAGGCTACAATCTACACTAATTTTAAGTTTCATACAAATGAATGCGTGATTGAAAAACACACACCTATAAATATCCAAACATACAAATATTTTCATTTATAATATTAGTAGGAAGTACAATGGGATGCAATCAAGAGCTCAACACAACCCAACAGGGTAATTTCGATGAAATTGTGGCAGTCAAAAACCCTCTCGTTTAGAGTACCTAAATCGTGACGTTAGAATCTCAGAAATTGTTCTGAATGGAGCAATTAAATTGCCCGTATGGAGCATCTTTAGTATGTTTACATTTCTCGGTGACTCACGGTCGCGACTGGTAACTGCACTGTTTATCAAAATTAAAATCGTTTTGCATGAAAGGGCTTTGAAACATGATAGGTACTAAAAAATTGAAGCGGTAGGATTGAATGAGAACGGCAGGTGCCACCAGTATTGCAATCCGAATAAATTCGATAAACATTTCATAATTTTGCCCAAAATTTAAATAATATTTTTTTATTGATAATGGCTGATATTTATTCAAATGCCAAACTGCCATTTTATTCATTACGACGTGGGAGGAGTAGTTTCATTTGTTCTGCCGCGATGCCCTCCAAAGGAACCATCATTCGCACCGCAGAGGCTTGGCAGTGAACGCGTTAAGAAACAACTGATATTAATCAACTTTTGTTGTTGATATGTATTTGTGAGTTGTAGCGAAACTATTTCGGAATCAGAAGTACTGTAGGTATACGGTTTGTTTGTAGAAATAAAATATTTATTGATAAATATGTTTGAAATGCATCCCAAAAATTATACTCAGTCGGGATGGAAACGGATTAAACCTACGACCTAGGCCTCTTTCAATATTTTTATTATTTTATCAGCTGTAGATATTTCAGCTACCGACAGAATATTGGCCAAGAACGAATACTACACAAACGTGCTAGCAGCAAGATGGAAAGAGATTAGAGATTTAGGTTAAAGTCCCGCTCTTTGAGTCTAATGAGCACATTAGCAGCATATTACACCAGAAGGAACATGAACTTTAAATGATTCATGATTTATAATTTATGATTTACTTTTTCCTCTCATCAAAAGATTAAAAAAATAACATTCAAAAAGTAGTTTTCATAAACAATTTTTTTTTGTGATACATTTCAGTTGACCCAGTTTATTGACTAAGATTCATAGACAATATAGATGAGTCATAATTAATTAGTTACGACCTAGGTAATTTTTGAGTTGACTGTACCTTACCTGGATTCCATGAAGGGTCAGTCGGAATTCAATCCAACTCATCAAATTATACGAATGGAAAAAACTGCAGACTGACATTTTAGGACGTTGACTATAGACAAAGAAACGGAAATTATTTTGGGAATTTCCAGGTAAATGCACCTTGCGATCCGTCATTTGCAGACAAAATAAACTTGGGATGATAAATGTCGAACGTGTGACTGACTGACTAAAAACTTAGGTCTTTACATCTTTTTTAGATGATTTAGGCGCTCCACTCTACAGACAGAGCAACTTTAGTTGAAGAAATTACAGCACGCTGCAGCAACAAAAAAGCCCAGTTTACGGTTGCCGCTATTCTAAATAAACTTTTCAAATCCAAGACAAGACTGGCGCTGCGGGGGACGGGGAGGGAGTGAAATCGGAAAAACCAACAACTTAATACAACTGACACAATTATTATTATTAGTAATACCTACAATTTTGTCAGATGCTAATTGCGGCAATTTGGAATTGATTTTGTCAACAATTGCATCAACCGAAAACTGTTGCAATCACCGAAACTTGAACAACTTAGAGTTGCCGCGTCTGCGCAGTTTCTTAAAATTATACGAATATCGTAAAAACAGCTGGTGGCAAGTTGCCGCTTGCTGCAACTGAGAGCTCAAAGTTGCTGTGTGTGCTGAACGTCTTATATAAGTGTATTCCCGATGTCCCCATGATTTTATCCCCATCAATGGGGACAGCGGGATGTTAAAAAATAACTTCCCGTTGTCCCCATTACAACCAGCGGCAGCGTCACGACTACAGGAGGTAGCGTGTGCCTGAAGTAAAAAATGAAAAGCTTAATAATAATAACCTTGTTAGTGCAGAACTGTCGTAAAGACCCATCTGAACAACCATTTGAATAAGACAGCATCTTCGTCTTGAAATCATTGCCCGTCATAACAAAGATGCACCTACTAAATTAATTGCAATGACCATCGTCAGGGTTGCCATTCAAAGTTGGGATTCTGCTTTTAATTTTTCAACCAGTCCTCGAGTCATAAGTTATCTAGTAGATCGTATCCTGTCAAGAAAGGACTCAACGACTGAATCAACAAGGCAGGGTAGAGATTTATCTTAGGTTTTTAGACAATTTAAGATTCTTTGAGAATGTCTAAGAGGGTAGTCATTGGTATGTCATTTATTGGGCGTTTTTCCACTAGACGGCACGGCACGGCAACGGCAACGGCAACGGCGACGGCGCGGCGACGGCACCGCAATCGGGGACGCAAGAATGGATGAAAATGTACGGCTCGCCTTTCCACTTACCGGCGCCGGCACCGGCACGGTTTCATACATTTTTGCATCCCCACTACCGGCCCGTAGCCGTTGCCGTTGCCGTGCCGTGCCGTCTAGTGGAAAAACGCCCATCAAATTTTGTAGTTTGCATTTATTCAATACGTGATTTATTGCACCTTGCACCCCAATTTTGTCGGCTACTTTATAATATCATATCCTTCTTTTCATATATTTTCTAAGAAGTGGCGAACGCAAATAATTGAAACTGTTATCGGAATTTAATCGCGTAGCTAAATTTTAAAAATAACTCAATCAGATTCGTAAATCAACTATTCGACGCAGTGAATAAATAAATTGTCTAACAGGAATCATTTCGTTCTTTTAATTTTTAACATAACACTATGTTTGCAGAGCATGTATTCATAATAATTCATAAATTGTTTCTAAATATTTATAAGTAATTAAGGTCTCGTAAAAACTTCAAAGCATTTTATTATCTTTGAGCCTAGACAGTTTTTTTCATCGGTACCTTTTCAGTGCCACAAATGTGAGTGACCGTGAATGTGAATGGGCTTGCAACCTGTCACGTAGGTATTGAATGCTAACTACAGAAAAATAAGAGATCAATATGTATTTGAAGGTGCCTCTAACCACTCTACTAGCTTCAAGCCGTGCATTGATGATACGAGTACGTGAATGAGTTTCATTATTTTTCCATCTTTTTAATTTCATCTGCGCTAACGATATCCTTTGTCAATACCGACCGACTATCAGCTACTACCATTTGGTACATTTTGAACTTACTTCCCGTTATTTGCTTATAATCCATTTATCTATGGTTTGTATTGTTCTCTAAGCATGGAGCATTATTTGACAGCCCTGTGAACTGCCGTGCTTGCTCATTTCGATCGCATAAACTGAGCGATCGTAAAAGAACGGGTGAACGCTTCGATACGTCTGTTGTCGCTTCGTACCAAGAAATTGTAATGACAACCAAATTAACCTTTTATTGTGCTTATTTGATTTCATAAATTGATGCACAGGTAGTTCCATTGTTTGGTGACACAAAGACAGATTGGAGACGCTATTTCTGGCTGTTTCTGTCATATCTCCCGCCCGACACGTTTTCATTGCTGTTTCATTTCATTGCAATGACCCGTTACAGTATTGTAAAGGAAAACAGGCTCTTATTTCTAGAAACGGCATTCAAAAACCTTTTGTAGAAGTCTGGGATATTGCCCATTGCAAGCCCATCGTCATTTTTAACAATAGGTATACGTATTTGATTTCTTCACGATGATTTCCTTCAGTTTAGAGAGCGCGTGTTATTGTGGGTAAATCCGCCTCGTGCGCGTAACCAATATTATACTAACTTACCAAGATGCAATATATTATTTCATGAGGACAATTTTTTTTTTTACCGAATAAAGGACTGTTTATATATTTACAGACATTGAGCATAACAAACAGGCTTTGTTTACATACTGTATTATAATCAAAGCATACACGTATCGTGCCAGACATCGGCAGATAATGACAGACATCGGCAGTCGCGGCCGCACTGCACGGTCCCGTAAGATTATCTATTTACATTGAACGGCAGGTAGCGTAACGTAGCCGCACAGCCACGGACAGACACACACCGCGCAGACAAAATTATTTGCGCCAATGCTGTCTGTCCGTCTGTGTCCGTGGCCGGCAGAACCAAATCAGGTCAATACACTATTTTCATCATAATTTCTTTGACGTCTTATTTCCGTGATTCAGTGGGAAAACCAACCACATTTTTTGCACTCACCAACAACAAACGTAAAGCTCTTGGAATAGGCAGTATCGTGGCACTAGGTCAATTAATTATTAGTTACTGTTTTCCACGTGTAAACGTGTAAATTAGTCACTGTAGGAGTAGATGAATGATGCTCAGACTCACAGATGGTGACATTGTTGACACTTAAAAGCAGGAAGACATGGTTTGTTTACGTAAGTATATTCGGTACTTTACCTCGCAGAAGGGAACTACTTTATATCCGTGGCTCGCGTGAATACGTTGATATGTCGAGATGTCAATTTTTTTTTTATTGGCTTAAACGATATCTACGCCTATGAAGTATCTATAAAAAAATTTACAGCTCCCTAGCTAGACAATTTTTCGAGTTATGGCCTTGCCAACTCCTCCATTTTTCGTATTTTAGTTGACATAACTACTTGTCAATTTTTCAAGCCACTAACACACACATGTTTTTGTAGATATTTCGATTTATCAACCTACTCATTCGCCAAAATTATATTTGTTACATGATATCTCGACATATACATATGATATTTTTGATTAACTTTTAACAAATTAAAATGTCAGGTTATGGCTAACCAAAGTATTCCGTTTAAATTCTGATACATTGAGTTGTTCAGTTATGCCCGCGCGCTCTCGCGCTGGCGTAACCGAACATGTCACTCGTATTGGTAAACAAAACGTCAGTTCAGAATTTTTTTTTTTTAAGTATTGCTTTTACATAGAAAACTGATAGATTATAATTATTTGTTAAGCTATAATGACATTGCTTGATTTTTACAAGCTTTTATTATTAACTTGCGATTTTTGTTCGGTTCTACTTTTGAAAATTAAATTTAACTCACTTCCCAGTGTCTGATTAAGCTGAAATTTGAAATACCTATAGGTTCTTGGTGACAATGCAATATTATTTTAACAACGAGCTGATCTGATGATGGAGCCAGGAGCTGTTCAACAGAACTCACTTTTTTTTTAGTGAAATGTTGCAAGTTCAATTTGACCCACTTTTCAGTGTTTGATTGAGCTAAAATTTGGCACACTTATAGATTCTAGATAACAATGTAATATTATGTTAACAGTAAGCTGATCTGATGCTGGAGTCAGGAGCTGTTCAACAAACCTCAATATTTGTTTGGATTAAATCTTGCAAATTCAATTTGACCCACTTCCCAGCCTCTGATTGAGCTGAAATTTGGCACACTTATAGATTCTCAATGACAATGCAATACTATTGTAACAGCGACCTGATCTGATGATGGAGCCAGGAGCTGTTCAACAGAACTCACTTTTTTTTTAGTGAAATCTTGCAAGTGCAATTTGACCCTTTTTCCAGTGTTTGATTGAGCTAAAATTTGGCACACTTATAGATTCTAGATAACAATGTAATATTATGTTAACAGTAAGCTGACCTGATGCTGGTGTCAGGAGCTGTTCAACAAAACTCAATATGTGTTCGGGTCAAATCTTTCAAGTTTAATTTGACCCACTTCCCAGTATCTGATTTAGCTGAAATTTGGCACTCTTATGGATTCTTGGTGACAATGCAATATTATTGTAACAACGAGCTGATCTGATGATGGAGCCAGGACCTGTTCAACAAAACTCATATTTTTTTTAGTGAATTCTTGCAAGTTTAATTTGACCCACTTTCCAGTGTCTCATTGAGCTAAAATTTGGCACACTTATAGACTCTAGATAACAATGTAATATTATCATAACAACAAGCTGATCTGATGCTGGAGTCAGGAGTTATTCAACAAAACTCCTCAGTAAATTTTTCGATTGAGGTGAAACTTTGCATTTTTTTCTAGTTCCGAATACATTGTAATAATATGGTGACAATGAGCAGATGTGCTGATAAAATTTGGTTGTATTCCATTCAAATTCTCAGTGATTAACAGTAGAGCATCCGTGTTTGGGCTCATTTAAAATCAGCTTACCCTTACTATGTTAAATCTCATTTCTAAACGGTATGAATGGTTCTGAGTAATAAGTAGGTACTTCAGCAACTCAAAAAACCGGTTTTATAGTCTCTATCTGTTTGCAATCCGATAATATAGCATTGTTTACCTACCAATATTCCATACATTAAAGGTGAATAAGTTGATATCTTTTGCGGCATAACTGGACATCTCGATACGTAACCTAAATCTCATCAATTTTTTTGTTGACATGTCTTATATCATGGAAACTATGGGGAATTTCGGTTATTTATTGTCATCATTCGAAAGAGGGCATAAAATAACCATAGAAACAATTAACACAAATACTGTAAACTAATTTACCGAGAAACCAGAAGAGGTCAAACTTTCAAACGGCCGCCCTGAAAAGTTGGTGTTTTATACATGTCAACGTATTCACGCGTGCCACGGATATATTGTAAGGTACAGTCATAGGAAAATCAGTCATTTTGGGAAAAGTTCTTTTTGGAATAAATACATTATGCAGATCAGTACATTTTGACATTCAGTCCAAACCAACCGTAAGGGAAAATTCCGTTAATATTTTTATTTAACTCAAGTAAACTTCTGCTAATAAGTTTTAGTAAGTACTTACCTGACTAGTTAAGAGTTAGAGATGCAAGATTTGAAAAGTTGTTTCTTTTTCTGTCTAAATTAAAAAAAAAATCAAAGAAAAAGCACCAGTGGTAGAGCGGTTTTTTTGGTGCCTTGGTCAATTGGTACCGGCTGGAAGCACTCGTTCACCAGAATGTGGGGCGAACGTGGAATTTTACATGTGGGTCAAAACTCTGCGGGGCGAACATGTAACAAATCAAGAACAGACATCACAGAGTATCAATATGTCAAGAAACAGACGTCTCTAGGAAACGACAACGATCAACTTTTAACCGGAGGTGAAAATCTTCCCATTACTTCAAAACGTCCATCACAGTATATTGAGCACTGGCTGACCACCCAGGAAAAAGGTAAAGCAAAAAAGGTCTAAGTTCTTATAAAGGCCTTAAAACGAAGTGATGTAATAGAAGGCCATGTGTAGCGTATTTCATTATGTGTGGTCTCTATATCTACGGTCATCGGTTCTGTAAGTAAAAGCTAACTGTCTGTGCGCGGCACTTCCTTCGAAAATCGCACCCTGAATAATGATTAGTAGTAGGTACCTTCGAGTATAAAAGTTGCAACGTTCGCTTGGCTTCTGTTCTTGGCATGACATGTGAATTGATGAAACTAAACCATTATGTATATAGGTCTTTCACCCATTTCTGATTGGTAATACCCATATTAGGTCTTCCTTTATATAAATCTCAATGAACAGTATCCATTTATCTTTTACTTTAATTTTTATTTTAAATAATCTAATGTGGAAGGAATAATTATAGTGAAATACCACATTTTTTTCCAATTAAGTAAGTTAATCTTTGCATCATAATAATAGCAATCGTCAAGTGTTTTGGCTATAAAACTCATCAATCAGTCATAAATAAATACTAAAATATTCACGTTTAATAAAACATTGTATTTATCTTAACACTTATGCTGATAACTATACCTACCTACAGATATTGCGTGGCGCAAGCATGGCGCCCTGGCGCCAACCTTCCCTTATTTTGCTCGAGGAATAAAGATTTTTATTAACATTTCTGTACATAAGGATCCAATTTAATTTCAGTTTCATCATAACGCGTACATTTTGGTACTTTGTAGTATATATTACAAATTAATGTTTTATTATTAATGACATCCAAGGATAGATACAAGGACACATACAAGGACCCTTCAAAAGCCGCCAATACAATATGTTTGGCGAGCCTTGGCCAACGCGAGCGCAGGCCAACGTGTAGACAGCATGCCATCGCTCGGTGTCGCTCGCCTAGCTGGCCGAGTTAATACCAAGCGCATGATTTGCATAGAATTGCTAATCGTCTGAACGGTAGCACTTCACGTCACGACACACCGACTTCCAAAAAGGAGGAGGTTCTATGTTCGGCTGTATGTAAGTAAGTATGTTTTTTTTTGCTGGTAAATATTTTTTTCACAAGCAATTTCAGTCCCGCAAATAAAATGGATAAAAAATATTAGATACCTACAGTAAGAATGTAATGAATGTAAATCTAATAAAATGAGGCACACTTGATTCTTTGTTTTCATATGGCGTTAGTCAGATATGGAGGCAGTCTGAACATCCGCTATCGATATTTTTTGCATCAATCAATGCATAGATGTGTTGTGTGTCATGTAACTCTGATTCACACCGACATTGTCGTCTGAGCTTATATCTGCTCTGATAGTGGTCTCTGGGCGAACCATCAGACACAGCTTTCCAAAGCTGGTTAATAACTCAGCAAAATAAGCTCTCCTTTTTATTGAACCACAAAGATTTTGATCACTTGAAGCAGTATGCTTATTAAAAAGTGGACACTGCTAAATGTGTCTTCAAATAATCTTGAATGCCTAAATATCTGATAAAATATCTACCTACCAGTCGTGGTAATTTTTAGTTTTTCTTATATTGAATAGGTTTTGTGGACTAGAACTAAGTACTAAAAACAGGGAAATAACTTATGTGAAACTTCATCTTAGGACTCAGGTGGGCCGTTGCAGATGTAATCTGGCTAAATGGAGTATTTTTTTTTTTAACGAAAATAGGTTTGCGTTTGACCACACCCTGCCTGATGTAAAGCAACAGTGTGGTCTAAGATGGAGCACGCTTACCTAGAAGGAATCTATTGACTCTCGATTTGAAGACACCCAAATTATACTTTTCTGGAAATACAGACCCCGGCAAGGAGCTCCACATTTTCGCCGTGCGTATGAAAAATGTAGACTCAAAGCGCTTAGTAGTAGCACAGAATACCTACTAGTACTAGTATGGTTGGCGAGTTGGACACGCAGTGTAAATATGGTAGGTGCGTCGGTACAAATCATGCTACACATGCTAGAATGCCCGTCCGGTCCTTCATGCACTCTACGAGTAGTTTCAAGTCCTATGAAGGGTTGAAACGAATGGGGCCATTCGAGTGGCCAGTTTCTGAAAAAACTATTTGAGGTTGATATCGAGATTATACATGAACACGGAAGAAGAAGACTTACTTAATTAGATACCTATCTATGTGAAAATATCGTCGATTTAGATATTACTGACAATGATTATTACCTCTTACTGAATGTGGCACTGATGCCCAGTCCATGCCACATTTGCTCATCTGCTCACTGACTGTGCCCTTACACCTGCACTTTAGGGATACGGCCTCTGAAAACGGTATAGCTGTGCCCTGTGGCCTGCACTGTGAGGGATATGGCCTCTGAAAACGCTATAGCTGTGCCCTGTGGCCTGCACTTTGAGGGATATGGCCTCTGAAAACGCTATAGATGTGCCCTGTGGCCTGCTATTTGAGGGATATGGCCTCTGAAAACACTATAGCTGTGCCCTTGCCCTGTGGCCTGCACTTTGAGGGATATGGCCTCTGAAAACACTATAGCTGTGGTTCAGTATTGGGAGCGCAAGCTTTAGTAACATTTGTATCATCGACACTATGATTAAGAAGACTGTCTTTAGATTTTTGAAAATCTAAAGATGATTGATGATGTCTATTGTCTCTGCGCAGGCGTGAATCTGTTTTTGTTTTTATTAGTTTTTGTACTATGTAGAGTTGGTAGAGTTCAAGTGTTTCATCATTTTGCATACTTAGCATCTGTAGGTACCTATTTATATTTACTTACTTACTTATTGATTTTTTTTGCGTTAAAATAAATAAAAACATTTAACTAATAGGTAACTATACTTTCAATTATTAAAAATAATCATTAGGTAGATAATTAAATAATTGAAATAAATAAATATAATTTTGTCAATTTTATTAAATTCTATTGCCTGGCCAATTTTATTTTCCAAACTTTTTATGAGATTTAAAAAGTTCCCGTTATGAAACAAACATTGCATTTTATTTTCATGTTCCAACAAATCTTGTTTAGCCAAACACTCGGCCGATAACGATCCGAAATCCCGTGACTCCGCATTCCGTAACGAGCATGCTCTTCCTGCTTTTTACGTTTTATTTAGATATAAATACCTGCAAATCCTTTTGTTGGTCGTGTCCAATTAGCCTGTAATCCACACCCACGGCCATTGTCACATAATTTTGAATCGGGAATCCGATTTGGGTCACTTTCCGGTTTGCTTCAATGGTATTTCGTTATTCAAAATAACATTGATTTAAAAAGTCTTTTGAAAGTTTTATGTAAGTACCTACTACTTATCTAATAATAATACTTACCTATAATTTAAGGAACATTCTAGTACCTACCTACTAGCTGTGCCCGGCGGATTCACTCGCCATTTAATTTAGTCTTGAATAGTCTAATAACCTTTATATTACTCGTCTCTACCTTTATCAAGAAATGAGCTCAAATGCAAATACAGTAGAGTAGGATTCAGCACTGAATAGATACTGCTGACTGAATAGACGCAGCGCTGCTATCGCAGAACTAGGTTGTTACCTATGTAAAAAATTAGGTACCTAAGTACTAGGTAATTATCCAAATAAGGCTATAACAATAATAAATAGGCTAGTTTGTACGTTCGTTAGCTCTACACACAACAACAACTGAACGACCTAGAATAAAAGAGCTAGACTAAAGTAAATAAAACAATTAGTTCCCGCTTTTTCCGTAAGACTTGAGTGCTGAATCCTACTCTATCTGCATTTGAGCTCATTTCTTGATAAATATCATTTATCATATATTTTTTCAAATCTGACTGTAGTAGTTCCAGAGATTAGCTCGTTCTACGAACAAACAAACACATCCACTTTATTATTAATTAGAATTTATTAGGTTATTGAATTAATTAATGCAATAACCAAATAAAAAACCTAGGCCTTTACATCTTTACTAGATGATTTATACAGTGTCAGGAGGCAATCTTTGCCTAGAACACTTAACGGGACACTGTAGTGCCTGGAACAATGAACAGCTGTGGATGTGAACAATGAAGAACCTGGAACAGCTAGGCTTGCCCAGCACCTACACCATCCTCTCAGCTTAACCGGCCACTACAGGAAAGACATGGTCAATACGTGTGGGGCTGACTAAGCCGCGGGTTTCCTCACGATGTTTTCTTTCACCGTTTAGAGCTCGTGTTAATGCGCATATAATTTTTTTCGAAACGATAAATCCATTGATGCACGGCCAGGATTCGAACCCACTACCTTCGGATCGAAAGTCGAGGTACTTGGCCAACACGGCTCTTAACCTAATAAATTCTATCGAAAAATAACAAGGGAAGATTAATCTGCCCTTGTAATTTTTCGATTATTTTGGTGTTAACGCGCCATCTATTGACTAGTAGAAGTACTAAAACAGCGACATCTAGCATCAAGTAGTTTACTGTTATTACTACGCTTACAGAATTTTTTAGTTAATACACTAAAATTCCATAGATGGCGCTGAACATGGAATTTTTTTTACAAGTTTATTTATTATCTTTTTAATAAAATTGTGAGACAACGAGACTACGTACAATATAAATGATAGTTATAATAAAAACTGGCAAATTCAACAAAATTATTATTATAAAAGTATTTGGAATTCGTGATTTAATGTATGATTTCGTAAAAATTATCACAGCCGAAATAGCTCAGTTGGGAGAGCGTCAGACTGAAGATCTGAAGGTCCCTGGTTCAATCCCTGGTTTCGGCAATGTTCTTTTTGTCAATTCGATCTTTTAAAAAGCGAATTAATTTTAAAATAAATTCTTATTGAAGGAAGACCATAATTAAAATGAGTAAAATATAGAATTATCTAAGAGAGTTTGTGGCAATGCAAACCAAATGCAAACAAAGTAAAATCATAAGTATTTTATAGTATTTTACTAAAAACGAAAGGAATCTGCCGAAGCTTCTTAGGAGTTTTATTTATAAATCAGACTAAAATAAAATTAAACGAAAACCAAAAGAGACTGCATCGACCGGGAATCGAACCCGGGCCGCCCGCGTGGCAGGCGAGCATTCTACCACTGAACCATCGATGCTTATTACTAGTTGTTTAATTTACAGATAGGTTCTCATTTCACTTACTACATAAACTTGATAACAAAACTGGCGTGTTTGTATGTGTGGCTCGGTCAAGTCACGGGGGCACATGATTCCCTACAAAGAAAAAAGCTTAAAATTATCATAATAATTTCTAATGTGGTAAATGGCGATTAGAAAAATGTACTAGGAATTTTGACTTGCAATAATTCATAAACTACTGGTTCAAAAATGTAATTTGGAAATATATCTAGCTATGTAATGCCCTCTTGGTCACTGAAAGTTTAGGCTTCTAGTCTTTTCCACAACGAAGTTACGAGGGGTCGAAAATGGCCCGAATGGCTTTGAGAAAAGGATGGTACGGCCTTGCTTCGAGACTTGGCGGGGCACTGCCGTGCCCCCAGATTATTACTACTTATTGTATGGAAACTTTTTAACGGGTGATGCGATTGGATTGAAATTTTTATGTTAAGTAAATACTTAAGTAGGTAGGTAAGTACCTAAATTTAAATGTACCTTTTGTAGGTAAATGTTCCCATCGTCTCATTGACTTTTTTATCGCGGGAACCTACAACCATGGGGCGCAGCTCAGCTGCTGCCGTCCGATATCTAAAACGCTGTTAAGTGACGTTTGGTCAAATTTCACTTTTAAATCCCATGACATAAAGCTCAAAATTCTCTAGCTAGAACTAGCAGGTAGACTAGCAGCTAGAACTAGCTGCTAGTCTACCTACTCATAAATCTGAACTTCTTGGTCATTATGAAGCAAGAAAATTAATTGAAAATCGAATGGTTTATTTTAAAAAATTGGTCAGAGACAGCCGGATACGTTATTAAAAAGGCCAATGAATTTGTTCTACGACTGCCGAGGTCAACGCACGGATAACCTATGGATCATAGGAATCACAAAAAACACAATTAGGTAGAGACTTACCATTCTATGTTTGACGATATTATATACTTACCTACTTTATAAACGTTTTTTTATGTTTAGTCGATTGGTAGTATGGACCTACTTATCTAGTACCTACCTATCTAGGTATAAGTAAAATCAAATGCTTAAGTATAGGCACCTACCGTACCTATCTACTTATGTATTGGGACTTTACCTACATATGACATGTTTTGGTAAAGTTCCAAAATTTTATAAAAAATATGAGTCTTTCTTTGACCTTCTAAGCATTTTCTATCCATAGTACACCTTGTGTCTGTCATATTTTAATTTTTTAAATCAGCAGCCCACGTAGTCCTGGAATGCGTGGGCGTAGCAGCACAACGGCAGCAAATCCTCAACAATCCGAGGTCGCTCCTCGAGGCCTGCGAAGACCCCAGGAATCTTCTGCGCTTCTGGGAGGAGCTAGGCTGGCTCCACATCTAGTGAGCTAGATCATCCCCACGCAATAAGGACCACATTTGAGTCCAATTGCGGAAAAGGGAGTACCCATACATAGGTATTTTAATATTTTAATTTCTATTTTAATTTCTCTGTCAGAATTCCCAGAGTCCTTTTTAACGATATTTTGCTTAGCTGGACCTATATACACACATGAACCAAACGTGCTCACAATAAAATTATTGTATCTCTGTACAGGTAGGTACCTTCTACAATTTCTACATGCTCATAGAATCATGATCTGAATCTGAATTCTCTTTTCCAAATATAGGGAGTTTTTGTCATTCAGGATTTTTCTAATATGTAGTTTCTAATAAACATGCTACGTAGGAGCACATAAGGATGCTAGTTTCGAGCAGATGCTACTAAAAAGCTTAGGTATATAAATACTATTATTCTGTGGTAATAGTTCCATTTATTATACAGATTCTTACAGATTTTCTGCAGATTTTCGTTTCAACAGAATCCCATTTTTAAAGATTTTCATGTCTACTAATATCGATTCAACAGAATCGTTGGATCGTATAAATTAAGCGACGGTCACAATTTGGATGGGTGACCGCAAGTAGCATTAACAGCTGAACGCTTCCGTGTTTTGATTGTCGATTGAAAGTCGTTAAGCCATGACGGAGGGATTCAGGCGGCCTAAAAACTCTATCACCAAAGATCGCCACCTCATAAGAACGTATCACACTTAGGTAAGGTACTAGGTAGAGATATTGTTTAGCACTGTGCATGCAAGTTAACATTCTGAATTGCGAATAAAAGATAACGGTGGTTGAGCACATAAAGAGAGTATTGACGATGTTCAATTCGTGATTCGAGGTATTAAAACTTTATGATAGCACATACTTGGTGATTTCCAGAAAGAACATCAACGACTCTGTGTACTTTAGGAGACCATATTACTTATAGCTTTTTGATATTTCATTTTATGAATATATTGGCGTGAAAGTTCATTTTGGGGGCTGTAACGTCTTAGAATGAAACCTTGCCCAAACTCCCAAAACTAAAAGCGATATATCGTGCCAATTTTTGTAGTTCAGTTTCTGTTTGTGAAAGCTGAATACGGAACATTCAACATACGCTGAACTATGAAATGCCACGATACTTATATCGTTTTTAGTTCTGGGAGTAGAGGCCCTGGCAAAGTGTGGTATTTTTTGTAAATATGAGACAACCTTTTCATTCTGGTATCCATGAAAATCCGCGAAAAGCCCAAAAGTGAGATGACGATGGAGATATAAGCTCGACCACTTCTTGGCGGGGTTACCAAGAAGTAGCGTGTGAAGGGAAAAGTTTCCGCTCAGAAATAGACAACCTCTGAATTTGCCTATGCTCAACGGGACGCCTACCTAAGAAATCGTTGAGCCTTGCCCAACACCAAAAACCTACTCAGCTTAATCAGGCTTAACCAAAGGAAAGAGGAATAAGCCGTGGATTTTCTCACGATGTTTTTCTTTGTCCTTTACTACAGCAGAACAAAGAAGACTAGGTAGTAATAATTCATCAGCTTCCCAGCATTTGAACAAGTTTTATGCATTCAAGTACTTAGTAACCATCTTTCCTACTTGAGAACAGTGCGCTGTCCGTGCAAGGTCACAAGGCCTGTTGCCTGGGCACAGAATAAACAGCACAGTTCGAGGTCAGGCCCGGCCCAATTGCATTGTCTGGGACACCTGGGATCGGCCGGATCATGAGAAATAGATGGATTGATCTCGCTAGCAAGTGATACTCGCCTAGTATCACTTGCAACAAAACAGTTGACATTTTAAGTACCTACCTACCTACCTAAAACTCTTACACCTTTGGAAATGGCTAGTTAGAAAGTGGTTTTAACTTTTGTTAATTTTATTATATTCATTGTCGCTGAATTTGCAAATTTTTTTATTTAAAATTTAAACATTTTTTTTTGGTAGTACTTTCTCTTATGTTTGGTTCATAATTTCACAGAAAAGTACCTTATTGAATTATAGTTAATGCGGAAGTAGTTTGGTAAAAACCAAATAAATCACCAATTATCTTTGTAAAAGTATTTGAAGCGACGTTGATGGATGAGTCTATTAGAATAAATTCATACGGGTAACTAAATTAAATTAACCGCACGTACCTACCACTAAACTACAGGAGGTTTTTAAGTGCTACAAAATAGAAATTTTATGAAATAAATTCATTGAATTCATTTTTTTTTTTTATTTTGATGGAAACGACACCAACATAACCAACAAATAACATTTTTAAATGTATTTACACTTTTTTTATAACGGAAGCCTTAAAGCGGCTTTTGAACTTCATCAGCAAAGACCTCTGGTGCAAATTAACTGGCTAGTAAAGACCTTTTCGTTCTTCATATTTTAGCTCACTGTCTGGTGGGTAAAGACCTCTTATTCCAGTCTTGCACCATGCGCCAGTCGCATCCACTGCTTGCCACTAATAAAGACACTGGCTATTTATTTTTTCTTCCATGGACAAATACACAATTACCTAAAATAATGGTAGGTACCTACCAGTTGTTAAAATATCTTCAAACTTGGTTGACCTGCGTCTTAGAGATCACCTTTCGCCATTGTCTAATCAGTAAAATTATATTTACATGTGCAAAATGTTTTCATTACTTACCAACATTTTTAGGGTCGTGGGTGGTCGGTAGATAATACAAACATTATCTACCTACAGCACAAATACAGGGTGTAATACGACTGCAAACTAAAGTCAAACGGGCACTCCTGACCATGCTTTGAGATCGATTACGCCTGAAAGGAGTAAAGTGACATTTTTATCATTATGTGGTCACTTTTTAACAATATCAAAGCCAATTTTTATAATCTCAAATTCAGAACGAAGGCTAGGTATTTATTGTGTTCAATTGTTTTCATTGACAAGCCCCATGCCAGATTTATAGTAAAACTAGCTTCTGCCTGCGGCTTCGCTCACGTGGTACCAGGATAAAAAGTAGTCTATGTCCTATTCCCGGTCCTTGTCTATCTATATTTTAAATTTCAACCAAATCGGTTTAGTGGTTGGCGAGTTATAGAGGAACAAACATACATCCATCCATCCAAACTTTTGCATTTATAATATTAGTGTGATAGTGTGATGTGATGTGATAAAGTATTAGTGTGATCGAACGTGTTGTAAAGTAAAATTCATCTATTGTTTATTATTATTTCACTTAGTAGCGCGCGTTGATGTCTTTTATATGGAAAATTAATTAGTATGAAACAGTTTAGCGCGTACATAACTAACCTCATTTCTCTTACGACTTTGAAATCATATTAAAACTACTCACCACCAAAAGTCTGTAGGTACTCTTAAAAAAAATCTTGATATTTTTTGCTAATAGATTTTAGTCAGTCTCGGTAAGTACTGTGACTTTATTTTTGTAAGAAAAGAATACTGACAAGTACTAATAATTGTAAGCTTTTTTTTCTAGTATAAGTAATTCTTGTTAAATATCACCCAATAAGTACAACACACCAATATTCAGTGCACGTAGGAGATATGCAATGTGTTAAGTAAAAAACTATTTTGGGTAAAATCCATTAGGAGTGCTTAAAACAAGCTGAACTTTTCCCAGAAATTCAGAACTGCTCGCAGCGACGACGCGACGGACGCGACGCATCAAAAACTCATTGTAAGTCGATGCTATTATTTTATCGTTACAATGATTAATACTCAGTATTGGAACTGACATAATCAGTTGTTTTGTTTTTATCGCTCTGTTCTGGAGCGTTGCAATTACATCTCGAGAAAGTGAAATAAGAAGAAACCGACTATGTGAAGTTGTTCCTTTGTTCGGACTGTATCTTTAAATTAATCGTGTTTATTCAGAATCGGTTGGTTTATGCCGGTACTGTTAACAAATTGTTTTACGCGCGTTCTTCTTGAAGCCAGTCCGCCGGCAAACGTCAGGCGGAGAACGCGTTCGTTCTAAATTCATATTTAGCGCCGAAAAATAGATCGCGAAACGTCACAAACATAATTTAATTTTGAATGAAGAATTTTGTTTTGACAAAACTTTTTATAACTGGTTCCCAGAAATACCTGAACGTTTATTTTTGTTCTATTGCTAGTGAATATTAAATAAATTCGAGAGACATATTTCGCTGAAAGAAAGTTTTACGCGCAAACGTGAGTAGAAATATTGCAATTTTTTCTATTGAGATTAATTTCATGGAAACATTCATCTTTATACTTGTTATAAAATTAAGTAGGTACCTACTTAAGTATTAGTTATTTGTATTTATGTGAAAACATGGGAATACTCATAAATAAACTTACTTTTATTAAGATATATTAAATACCTAATGCTTGAATTCATTTACCTAGATATTGCAACGTTTATAATACAATTAATAATCATGCTGTGGTATTACGAACTGAGCGCTTCCTTGCTTCGGAGGGCACGTTAATTGTCGGCCCCGGCTTTTAAGCCATGACGGAGGCCTTTAGGCGGCCTTAAAACTCCGTCACCAGAGTTGGCCACTTGCTCATACGAAAAAAGAAGAAGAATAATCATGCTGGATAGGTAATGTAAATTGGTTGACATAATGCCCCTCGCTAATGTAAAGGTGGAATCAGACGGTTCAGTTCCGTTCATTTCCGTCGTTCATTTTGCAAATTTCACTCAAAGTGACACGTCTGAACATAAAATGAAAGAAAAGTGTTTTATAAAACCCCAGCATTTATTCGAGTGATCTTTCACTTGACTGAACCGTTTGATTCCACCTTTAGGAACGTAGACGTAAGGGTCTACCTACGTTCATCTTGCGAGTAGGTAGAGCCGGTTTAAATATTATCAAACACATATTTTTGTCTAGCCTAGGTATAATAATTGAATATTGTTGGCAAGATAATATACTAGACATTTTTTGAGACGAAAATTGTTCACAAAACTGACGGACTGACTTCAATAAATTATTTTTGTAAAATTTCCACGGGATTGCACCAGTGAAGGGAAAAAATCCTGCGGCTTTATTATTAACTAGCTGTGCCCGCGACTTCGTTCGCGTATGCTAATTCTACTAATATGAGAAATGTGAAAGTTTGTGAGGATGGATGTATTGATGGATGTTTGTTACTCTTTCACGCCAAAACTACTAAACGGATTTTATTGAAACTTGGAATGGAATATATTACCTACATAGATTATGACCTGAAATAACACATGGGCTAGGTTCTTTTTATTCAATTTTTTTAAAACTCATTAGGTATTGCACTGGTAAATCTTTTTGCATGAAAATGCCGAGAAAACGAATTTTCCCAGATAAGAGACCTAGCTAGATCGGTTTTTCGCCTCCGTAAGCCCCCGTACCTACCGCAAATTTCATCAAAATCGCATAGCTAAGCATAGCTTGTACTATGGGAACCAGATAACTATAGGTACCTACTTCTATATTTTTTTGTAAATACTTTAGGTAGGTACTTAATACTTTAATATCTGGGCGACCGAACTATGCTCGGGTGCAAATAGATAAAAATTAAAAAAGAAAAAGAAATAAAACTTACAAAAAGTAAACTTTTACTGGCTGAGATTCGAACTCGAAGCCTTCGGTTGAGAGGCGGACACCTAATTCACTTGGCCACTTTAGTCTCATCAAAAATTGTGAAATTACGAACCACATTGCACTGGTAAACCTTTTTGCGTGAAAATGTCGAGAAAACGAATTTTCCCAGTTATGAGACCTAGCCTAGCTAGATCGATTTTTCGTCCCCTTAAACCCCTGTACCGCAAATTTTATGTACCGCAAATTTTATCGAAATCATTAGGTAGAGCCGTTTTCGAGAACGTTAGTAGGTACAGACAAACAAATATTGCTCGTTTAATAGAATAGGATAGGATAACACTTTATTGAAATAGGTACCTACCTACCTACTTTTCAATAGGTAAGTAGGTACTTACATCTGAAATTCATACAGGTAGGTACTTAAATAAGTAGGTACTTACCTATTTTGATCTTTATAATTCCAACGACACAAATTGGTTGTCTATTATATAGGTATAAAAATGTATGTAGGTAGGTATGTTTGGCCGCTATGCGTTCTTATAATGTAATTGGTGGTGATCGAAATTGTTAGAGCCGTTTTCGAGAACCTCAGTAGGTACCTACATACAAACAAACTTCAAACTTAAAACATCAAACAATTATTGCTCGTTTATTAGAATAGGATAAATAAACAAATAAATATTGGTGGACATTTTTCACACAGCTCCATCTAGCCCCAAACCATAGAATAGAATAGATCCAAACTAAGCAAAGCTTGTACAATGGAACCAGCTACCTAACTGATAGAATACTTTTAGGTGTCTACATAGGTAGGTACCTATATTTTTTGTAAATACATATCTACATAGGTACCTACTTACTCATAATACTCTTATCACTTTTTTGAAATAGGTAAGTACCTACCTACCTACTTTTCAATACATCCGAAATTCATATAAGTACTTACCTACTTAGGTATTTTGATCTTTTTACTTGCAATGACACAAATTGGTTGTAGGAAGGTATTCCTTATTAACGTACCTACCTAATAGGTACTAAGTAAGTATTACGTTTTTGAATTGGATGGTCATGCATGACGTTTCAGGTGAAGAAATTAATGGGACAATGCTTATGTAGGTAGGTAGGTACATATCTAAATAAAAATGTACCTACCTAAGTATGTTTGTCCGCTATGCGTTCCTAAACCATTGACCAGATTGTGATGAAACTGTGGTGCTGATCTTCTGAAAACGCCCGCGATGGTAGGTACCTACCTAGGTATTTGGTCCAAAAGATCTCTAAAACCTAGATCACTTTTTTACTTTGCGTCACGTAGAGTGCGCCGCAAACTTAATGGCGGCTGAAGTGCGCAGCAAATTCGACTTTGCGCAGGTACAGTCAACGCAATAGAATACAGTAATCTTTATCTACATAGCCCGCCTAGCCCCGCCCCTCACCACCTTCACTTCCCCGCAATTGCGTTGACTGTACCTGCGCAAAGTCGAATTTGCTGCGCACTTCAGCCGCCATTAAGTTTGCTGCGCACTCTACCTAAAGATTATTTCTGTGTGAAGTGAACACTTCACACAGTACCCGGTATCACGTAATTTACGTGCCTAATTACCCGGCTGACTGTCAAGTCACAGGGTTATGTAGATCGCGCGTTTCTATGTATGTGGGTGGGTGGGTATGTAAGTAATATTCTTTATTACCACGTTTCTCCTAAACGGCTCAATGGATTTTGATGAATGAGGTATCGTTAGAATCGTCTCTATGTCGATTGTGCTCTAGGATACTTTTTATTTCGATAAATCAAATAGTGCGCCCAGAAAATGCAACAATGTGTGAATTTAGAAAATAAAAATCATGCCATCATATCAAAATCCATGTCAAAATCAAGAGGTTAGTGGATTGATATCAAATATAATTTTTTGAAAAATCTAACATGACATCTTCAAAAACTAAATCGACTTCCAAAATTTTTGAAAATCTATTTTTCGCCCCTAATGTTATTGCTAAACAAAACGCATACTTACTAAAACTTTCTATTTCAGTCACACGCAACGTTTAGAACAGACAGAGCCATCTTTGTGTCAACTGTGACAACAAAGTTTAGGAAAAAGCGCACGGCATCGAACCCTAGATACCTACCTACCTAATAATAAAATTGTAATTTAATTTTGTGATTGAGATAATGCTGTTTCCAACTTTTCAGTTCAGCCGGGTTTTTTAATTTTTGAATGAATTGCTTGTTCATTTCTTTAATTTTTTTTTCTGCGATTAGATAGCAGCGCCGCCGCTTCTATCGGACTTCAGTGGTGGCGCGTACTCTACAACCAATTATTTGTGTCGTTGTAAGATAAAAGATTAAAAATACCTACCTACATAATGAATTTTGGATGTATTGAATGGTACAGGTACCATTCAATATTTAGTTACAAATAATTGGTTGTAGAGTACGCGCCACCACTGAAGTCCGATAGAAACGGCGGCGCTGCTATCTAATCGCAGAAAAAAAAATTAAAGAAATGAACAAGCAATTCATTCAAAAATTAAAAAACCCGGCTGAACTGAAAAGTTGGAAACAGCATTATCTCAATCACAAAATTAAATTACAATTTTATTATTAGGTAGGTAGGTATCTAGGGTTCGATGCCGTGCGCTTTTTCCTAAACTTTGTTGTCACAGTTGACACACAGATGGCTCTGTCTGTTCTAAACGTTGGTCTATAGATTTCAATACCTAAATATTGGGCGACCGAGCTCTGCTCGTGTAAAAATAGAGAAAAAATAATCGTTAAACGAACGCCATCTAGTGTGACATGACTGACAATTTTATCTATTTTTTAAACATCTTGGCCTAAGCTAAGAGGCAACCAACGAACTGGCGTTCGTTGGTTGCCTCTTGCCACTAGATGGCTCTAGTGGTTCAATTACGAACCACATTGCAAAAGAAAACGGATTTTCCCACATAAATAAAAGACAAATATTGCTCGTTTATTAGAATAGGTTTACATTACATCATTATCATTAATTTTGAAATCGGTAATCATTCGTAATAAAAAAATGTGTAATAATTTTCATGAGTGCAAAAAGAGGCGGAGTCACCTAACATTTTGTTCCCCATACAAACTTGCAACCCTTATTTTTTTATCTCAACCATGATAACATTTGAAAAAAAGTAGCCTACGTCCTTTCCTGGGATGTAATCTATATCCATGCCAAATTTTATCGTAATCTTTTCTTTAGAAAAGCAAGTGTTTAGAAATTTAGATTGAATTCTTTAAATGTACATATCTTTTTTATTTGTGAACGGATTTTGATAAAACAACCCCTATCTTTTAATCCCGGCTTACCGTAATACAACAATGAAAACTGCATCCAAATCAGTTCAGTAGTTTCAGAGATCTTAGTGCTCAAACACACAGAAACGAAAATTTCAAAGTCACAGATTACCAACAGTTACTATGAAGTGTTTGCGTTCAAGGTCATCGTAGAACGCGCTTATGACATTTTTGGACGTGAGAAGCTTATATGGATCAAAAACTGACTTCACTTAATTGAATACTTATAAGTTTGAGCTTACACTTCATTCTTATTATATGTATAGATATTATTTTAATACATATTACACTTAGCGAGAGACACTGAGATGCAATGCAAGAGGTGTGGGTGGTGTGGATTCGATTCCGGGGTGATAACTTTTTGCATGATCCGCACATATTTGTTCTGCCATTTGGTGTTGTGTAAGTGGGTAGGTACTAGTAGACGATACTGATACGCACACAGATAATTATTATGGATGGGGTGATTGTCGGTTGCAAATATATACCTAAGTAAGTATATATAAGTAATTTATTTATTAATGATAAAATTAAAAAAAACCTAGGTTTTACGCTGAGCAGTTAATCGGATTGCAAAACAAAGTTAGTATTTAGTTTAGTTTGCCCACGCTCCAATTGCCATTTCTCGCAACAATCTCTTGCGATTGTATTTGGTAATGTACCTAGGATTCAGAATACCTGAAGTTTTTCATCTTTTTACTATTCAAATACGACTTGCAAAACTATTAAGAAACTATAAGACAATACCATTTATTGTACAGTTTAATATTTTGTTTAGGAAGACTAGTGTGTGAACATTTTTTGTTGCTAGTTAGCATTTTTATTGTGAAAAGTATAATAGGTAAACACGTAAAAACAAAATGTAAATTATAATAATTGACTGACAGTGTAGTACCTATTTCACTTAAAGGGTTTTGCTACTTGGTATTTATCATTATACCATTAATATACAGGGTGGAAAAAATGAATGGGCCCCGGAGGGAAACTACTTTAAATCCTTAAGATACAGTATTTTACTCAAAGGAAACATTCCTTTAATTTTAAAAAGAAACAAAACTGCATTCATAGATTTTCTGAAATTCGCTTGCCTCACCCGGAATCGAACCAGCTAAAAATTAAAAAACAAACCTCGCTCTATTTAATATCACTAATCGATAGGATTAATGTCAGGATAAAATCTTTATAACACACATTTGGTTTTAGAAATAAAAAAGATCATGAAATCTAACATACAACTTTTTTCAATAGTTTTTATTATTTCACCATTCGGGAGAAAACTTTTTAGACGGTATTTGTCTATCTGAGGTGAGATTCAGACTTCCAAAAATGCATCCGATTCGATGATTTTCTGCGAAAAGTTGACGGTTTTTCAGCGAAAAAACGTTATTTTCCGAATTCGGAATACATTCCAAGAAAGTCTGAATCACACTATTGGATACCTCTCACCATTCCACTGTAGAGCTAAATTGCAATTAAAGCCCTTATGTACTAAATATTACATTTCATGGATTTCTTGTACGACAGACGAGTGTAAGACCTCATGTTTCTTTGAGAAGTTTTATCTTTAGTATTGAATGTATCTTTAGTATACTAGTGGAATAAAATAGTAAGTGTTTAATTTTTGAATTTTTAGCTGGTTCGATTCCTGGGTGAAGTAAGCGAATTTTAGAAAATTGTTGAATGCAGTTATGTTTCTTTTTAAAAATAAAGGAATGTTTCCTTTCAGTAAAATACTGTATCCTAAGGATTTAAAGTAGTTTCCCTCCAGGGCCCATTAATTTTTTCCACCCTGTATATTACAATTAAGGCCTACTTCAAAATGTACTAAGAAATATCTTCGATAAATTCCCATAGGAACGGAGTCTCGTAATACATAAAAAAGTTTTAAATATTTCTAAGCTATAGATATCTATGACTTTATATTATTTCATCTACATAATTGTAAAATTATTAAGTAAGTAATGAATGAAATTCCGAACTTTTTCTTTTTTTAAGACTCGCTCCACAACGTGATAATTGATCAAAAAGTCATCTCAACAAAAACCGTGTGAAACGACACAATCAACACGTTACAAGGAAGAGCTCTCATTCTATCATCGTCTAAATAAAACTTCCTTGTGCATCGGTTTAGTATGCCCGACAATGCACGCATAATGTTCGGAGCCTATACACATAACCAAGCGTTATCGCACGCCGACTCATAGGAATACAAAGTGAGATTATGAAATGTTAGAACACTCGTTTCGTATATACCAGTGATATAAATCACTAGAAATGCCCTTTAGACAATATCCGAGGCATTGTTTTTTTCGTGCGGCCTCGTTCGGACGAGAGTTTTATTAGCGTCCGTTAAAAAAGCGCGTTGGCGAATTTAATGCCTATTAAACCAGCTCAAAATTAAACTTAGCTTAACGTGTTTTAAAAGCGCTGACTTGCGAATTAGAAATTCATAATTATGTATCAATTTAACGCTTTTATACCGGACGTTAATAAAACTCTCGTCTGAACAAGGCCTTAACAGTTAACAAAACACGTCTCTTTTATTATATTTCAACAAAACAGCGACGTTTTCTTCTTCTAACTTGTGAGCTCACTCACTCTCTGTGCAGCGAATATGACGATCTATACATAGCCATGGTCTACAAATACCAAGGAATCGAGGAATACGATAGGACTGTTGTAATTGTTATGAGCGTTTGCAATTAACTGCAACCTTATACGGCGACATCATACTCACCCTGTTACGCAATAAGTGTTATTTACTTAATCTGTGATATGGTTTACAAGGATTACAATAAGTAGGTTATGTAAACACATTTCTTCTTGGTTCAATCAATTCAATCATTCGTCTGCACCTTACGCTAGGGCTTACGCTTGTCTTTTTACACGCCATTGGCGTTTTTCTACTAGCCGGCACGGCACCGGCGGCACTGGCACCGGCGCCGGTGGTGGGGATGCAAAAATGTATGAAACCGTGCCGGTGCCGGCGCCGGCAAGTGGAAAAACGAGCAGTACATTTTCATACATTTTTGCGTCGCCGGCGCCGGTGCCGGTGCCGGTGGCGGTGCCGTGCCGGGCTAGTGGAAAAACGCCCATTCTGTCCAGTCCCTTGCGAGTCAAAGGCGGTTCACGATGTCATTCTTCGATCGGGTGGTGAGTTTCTTTTTTCATTCACTTTAATTACTTAGCAGTTTTATACAGTGAAGTTAATTATGGAGCCATGTCAGCCTGGACGAAAATTATAAATTCGAATCCTGGCCGCGCATCAATGGATTTTACGATTCGGAATTGTCGCGAATTTACCTTATAATCTATAATACTTAATAAATGTAAATATATGTAACTAGATGCGTACCGAACCTGGGAAAACTTTAGTTTATATAAACGCCATTGCAACAACTCGTTACACATTACATGGATATCTAAATTAATTCAAATACCAAGCTATCAACAATGCGTAGTACATTTTATCGGACGAAGTAAGTGCGGATCGAACCATTATTCTGCACTTATTTCGATCGATAACAAGTATCTAAAAGTGTAAATTGCCACCCAAGCATTCGATTCAGAATCATTTTCAAAAACTACATCCACGTGCAAATTTCAATTGATTACCCAAATATCTTTACTTTTATTATTCAGAACACTAGTGAAAATTCGAAGAATGTTTAAACTCAAGTTAGAGTACGGATTTAGGACACTTGTCTTAAGTGGTCTATGACTGTATTGAATACTGTCAGTAACTTTAAAATGTATTTCCTAAGGAAACATTCTATGCGTATAGGTGGATACAAATATTTGTTTGTAAATTAGGCGTGTTATTTGGATAGCGTCCGGCAAATCCATTTGCAAAGCCAGTTGACGTAAACCACAAACTTTAAGGTCTATTGTCTACCAAAGTGGTTGTACAGATATTCCATATTCATCCATCAAATATTACAATCATTTCTCCGTCAGATGTTGTTCTGTCAAAAGCTATTGGACTGATCGCCATCTCTAGAATCGGCAGTAGGAAAAGGTAAAGTGAGAAAAACAAAAGTGTCGTAATTACGTTAAATGAAAAAAATTGTGATCTTCATAATACTCCCCCTTTGTTATGAAAGATGTTTAAAGTTGAACACTGGTTAAACAACGTCCTGTCACTATTCGTCACTATCCACAAATAAAGACAGGACATTGTTTAACCAGTGTTCAACTTTAAACATCTTTTATAAGTAAGACCCACTTATTATAGTTTGACGTTTATTTTACTTAGGTACAGATTTCGCTCTTTTTAAACAGCAACACTCGGTTCTTTCTAAAATACTCGTATCCCAATCATTAGTAGATGCTTCAGTTGACAGTTGACAGTGTAATTAAAGTGTAAAAGGACTGACTATAAACTGTATAAACACAGAGAGCCACTAATGTTTGCCCCAAAGTGGGTCACAATCGTACATGTCTGTTTACTTCCCTGCCCTGATATCAATGTGGCCAAAACGGTGACCTTTTCGTGACTCGAACAATTAACTTATTTTTACTAAAACTATGCGTTAAAAATGTTTGTGGTGAACAAGTTATGTGATAAGTAGGTAATTATGGTAATCTTTTCGAATTTAGATTACCTACTTACTTAAAAAAAAACATTTACAGGTATAGCAGTTTATTATTATAGGTAGTTATTTCTCTTTTTATAAGAGAAGGAACTTGGCCTTAGAGGCAACACAAAAACCTATAAGACCCAAGCTGTTTATGTCATTAAACAGTTTTTCCGCCTAAATTCAATATATTTCTTCTCGTCATGGCGCAAGCCCAATGGAGTTATATAATAAAGTACTTACCTACTTTAGGTACATTGTTTATACAATGCAATGTAAGGAATGGAATTTTAATGTAAAATCATTTGTCAGAGAGCCGTGCAATAACTAAAGCCGCTTAATAAATTTTCTATTATTTGCTGTGCACTTATAGATTTAGCCTCCATTATTAAATATCCTTAGGCAGAAATACTGAACATAATGCTTTTATATCCAATTGGTTACCTACCTACTTATAACAAATTTTAAGACAAAGTACCTTGATCCCTCAACCAGTCAAAGATTCTAAATTGAAACGTTGTCGGTATCTAATGACCATTTTTTAATTCTTGGTTTCGCTAAGATATTTGTAATTTTCATATAGAAGTAATGTTTCAAACATTTAACCGCAGGCGCAGTAAGCACAGACAGCATATTGAAACTGGCTGTAATGTTAAAAATCTATTTATCTTACATTATTTCATGAAGCTGTCTGGAAGATTGGTCCTGGTTGCCGAGTAGTATAGTGAGTACTTGCGATCCGAAAGTCGTGGGTTCAAGTTTCGGCTGTGGTTATCAATGGATTTTTCGTTTCGAAAAATTCCAGCGCATTCACGAGCTCAAACGGTGAAGGAAAACATCGTGAGGAAACCACAGTTAGCTTTATAATAGGCAACGAAGGATTCAACTTGTCACGTAAGGAATGCTAACTTCTGCAAAATGGGGGCATGTATCAAATACCTATTTGGACGTGCCTCTGACTACCCTCTTAGACATCTTCAAAGGATCTAGAATGTCTAAGATCTGAGAGAGTGTCTAACACGCTTTTGTGATTGTTTGTTTTGGCTGGAAGTTTATAATATTTGTTGGTCAGACGATTATCATTGCATTTTGAGCTATCTTGCTCGTTGCATTCTATGGTTTCCAGGCCATGATACATTAGGAGCTGCATAATTTTTGAGACACATTTAGTCAGTAATCAAGCCCATTGACTTTAATGAGTCATTTTCACTTAACCGGGTCAGCTGGTTCAACCAAAGATTAAAACTACTGAGATAGAAATGAAACTCCCTCAAACACGCCATAAATCTAATATCAAGAATGCGAGACGTTGAAGCAGATAAAGCGTAGAAGCAAAACTACAAAATGTTTACACTTCTTAAAAACACTCTTTTGTGAAATAAAATTATAAAACTTAATAAAAACAAATTTAAAATATCACACAATTCATAATTAAGTACAAACTTACAAATCATTGTTCAATCCACTAAACCACCTTTTATATTCCTACCTATCTTCTCTGAGATCTTTTTTTATGTACTTTCCACTTATTACTTTTACCTCCATAAGACTTTACATTCGACTAAAATCCCAGATGTACTTACCTAATTTAAAAGGATTGGACAAACTGACTGTGACATTAATTTTAAAATTAAATCTTATTGCTGGCAACAGTACATTTTTCTGTGAATTTCTTGGCAGAGTAAGAGAGTGACTGCATAAAAGAGTTTCACTTCTTAGTTATCTGTATTCCATGATCCAACCATGGGCTACTAAGACCATCTGCGAACAAAGGACTTTTGACTAATTGCCCAGCTTTACCATTGTAAAGTAGGTTTGAATATTTAAATGTCACCAAGCCGGCCGTTCAGCTTTATTTACATGACAACATGACAATACATGCCGTTACTCGGTCAATGAAATTAGCATTTTAACTAATTTAATTGGATTTTATCTAACTCAGCTTTGTTTGTCACGCCGCATATTGTGGAACGTTTGGAATGTTTTTGATCTGTGTTTTGATGACAAGATTCCGTAAACTAGTTTTTGCAAATTGCAAACAATTAGTTATCAAGTGTACTCGTTCGTTAAAATACTAAAATATAATAAATTGTCTTTGATTCTAATGATGGCCATTAACGTACAATCATGTACGAAACAAAATATAAGTAACTGACAATAGTATTTGTTAGATTTTTCAATGTTTTAGACATTATTGGTCTTACGCTTAAGACCAGGGCCTGAATTCTACTAGATGACAACCGCTTTGGTTTTGGTTCGATCTCTTAAATGTCAGCCATTTGGTGAAATAGTAGAATAGCTTTTCAAAAATTTGTTCTGCCAAAGTTCAAAACCTCACCACAACTGAGTCGTTTGTTATTAGTATTCATGGAAACAGTCGCTTTAGTTGAGGTTTTGGTTGAGGTTGATAAAAAGTTCGGTACCAGAATCGACGCCCAGGCTCGACAGAGCGCTCGTTTCGTAATTTTTTTATTTTATTTTTGATACAAAGCTAAAACTTAAACTAGCTCGGTCGGCGCTAAAAACTTAGTATTGTTGTATTCTAGCTTTATCGTAATATTTCTATCGATCTGACATTATAATGCTGAGACAATAAAGCGGTCAAGGCCGAGTCCGCAAAAATATTTGTTATTTCTCACTCGAGTCATGGCACCTGACGCACTGATATAATTGAACATTTACGTGAATAGCATTTGAATTTTGTAAATTTTAATTGAAGTTATGAAATTCGCAAGCATTCACATAATAGATATAAATGAGTATTTGCGCCATACTTAATTATTCTGCTAACATTTGTGGTAATATTTTCATGTTCATGATTAAATTCCATGTTCCTGATGTATTCCGAATAAATCGGAATACATCAGGAGAAGATGTCGTCCGCTACGTAAAGGAGAGGTGCCAGGGTCGGATCGAGGGGCCACTACAGATGTCTCTCCAGCGGCTGGAGTCCAGTAGGACCACTGATTTCAAGTCTTATGCACTTCAGATACTGGCGAAGCATAAGAATGTACTCCTGGATCCTAATTTTTGGCCAGCAGGCATCGTCTACCGTCGCTATAGGGAAGCAGCACGGAAGCAAAATCCCTCAAGTGTAGATTTAGTTAAATAATATACTTGTATGTATGCTAGTGTCTAAGGTATTTATTTGATATGGACCACAAATGTATTTTTGTATATTTAAGTTGTCTGAAATAAAAAATTATTATTATTATTATTATTATTAATCACGAAACTTGGAATATATTATTGGAAGGATGGGGCAGGGAATTAGGTTATTAACCCATTCCCTACCCCATCGCCGCGGTGCTCTCCAAAGGAGAGGCTGCCGGAGCACTTGTGCGTAATGGGCACTGAATGCGTTAAGTCCTACTAATATTATAAGGGCGAAAGTCCGTGTGTGTGTGAATGTTTGTTACCACGTATCTCCATAACAATTTAACCGATTTTGATGAAATTTGGAATATAGATAGATAATGACCGGGAATATGCATGAATAGGACATAAGCTACTTTTTATCCCGAAAATATTCATGGTTTCCGTGGGATAAAAAAAAATTATTGCACGCGGGCGAAGCCACGGGCGTCCGCTAGTAATTCATATGTGAGTACTACACGAATGACAACTCGTGGGTGGAAACTATAGTATTGTATAAATAACAGCCACAGCATGTGAAATTTAATCTGCTTAAAATAATTCTATTAGTGACAAGGTTAACTCTACCAACGTTAATATTTTCTGCAAGCGATTGTGATAAATAGTGGGAATTTTGCTTTTTACAAGCAAGTTTGTCCCTCACGATCTCGGACGAAAGTAGGTCCTTGCTCACGATATATTAAAGAAATGAATGAGGCTAGTCCAGCAGGCTGATTAGGTTGTCTGGAAGAAATCGCTCATAGCGATAAGACCGCCCATTGTACTTCGCTCCTAATGTTCTGTGTGTCTGTAATTTGTTTTAATGTTCATGTGGTGTACAATAAAGTGTTAATCTATCTATGTATCTATCTGATTGTCTAACTTGTCTCAAACCTTAAATTGGTCTCAAACTGTCAAAACGATCGCGTAGTTCTTTTGTCTCGTTCGGTCTCGTTGAGATGAGGGTGACGGAGCTACTTGCGTGGTAGCTGAACTGTCGTATTTGAGAGTTTGAGACCAATTTTGGTCACTATAAAAGATAGACTATCAGCCCCCAGAAATATGAAGATCAAGACTACCCAATAATCTACACTCTTAGATACAGTCGACTGAACTAAGCTACTAGTATTATAAGTACATTCCGTAATCTTCAAAACAATGAAACAGTTTTAAATCCAGAATATTTACAAAATATTTTAACACGATTTTTACCACAAAGAGGTTCGTTCGACTCATAAATAACAGGACATGGTTGAATATTCTACTGTCAAGGCGTTTAAACTTTGTTGAATGTATTTACCTAATAGCTAAGTGCAGGCGACTGTACAGTGTACAGCCAACGAAGCCTAAGGATACTTTATCCAAGTCTGTAAGATTATTATCGCTTAAAACATTCCTTCTGGCACAATGCATTCATTCTAGAGCAAGGAAAGGCGATTTAATGGGACTATTATAAGAGCGCGCTCTGAGGCTATCGCTGATCTAAGCAATGCACCCGTTACATGGGGAATGATGATAAACAGTCATTAATGTTCGCCTTAGTCCTTTCATCACCCTTCATTAGGTCAATGACCCAGAGATGATCATAATTTGCAGAAGTTTATTAGCACTGACTAAACTTTAGCTGCTTGTAGCTACTCTTCGCCTGCGCGATGTCATAGGTAGGTAAATGTAGCATATTGTCATAGCCCCTCCAGACTCTCGAGAGAAGGCTCGGCGAGAAGTCTCGCCGAGACTTCTCGAAGAACAAACAAGCTATCCACACTCTCAATTTTTCTCAGTCGTGATGTTTGAAATCCTTTGTCTCGGCCAAAAATACCGACACCGATCGGAGAACAGGCGAGCCCGATAACGAGAAGGCGAGAAGCTCCTCACACTCACGCTTCTCGGGTGTTCTCGGGGGTTCTCTCCGAGAGTCTGGAGGCCCTATAACAGATCACAATATAACATAGCAAACTCAGATAGTCATATATTATTATGAGGTATTTTATATATAGGTACTTAAGCACAGTATATTATATTAATTAAAGTATTATTCCATTGAACGTATTACTTAGTAAGATTATCCTTTGTTTCTTCGCATAATTCTCTTCAATCTTCACAGCAATATTCGAAAATGAAATCCAGGCCAGTTATTTTCGTAATTTAGCAAGGTGTGCCCTTAGGTCAGTCCATGCCCACAGGGCGTAATCGAGTCGGTATTACTAGCTGTATGACATAACCGTAAGTGTATGTGGCAAAGCAAATTATTCGGTCGACCACCTTACGCGTCGATAAAAAACGCCACATGATGACCTATGTCGACTCTGCACGTGTTAGCTATGAATTCGTTAACTAGAAGTAAAAAAACAAAAACGAAATATTGTCACGACTGTATCTCCAAGTGTGAGATTATATATATATATAATCTCCAAGTAGAACAGGGACAAGAAAGAAGCCTCGCGGCGTACACTTCTCACAATGGATATAAGGCATTTGTCAAGTTAGACTTTTCGATGCAATTTTTTCATACAATTTTTTCTACAGCGCAGCGAAACGGCTACCTTCACAAATGCCTTAGATCCATTGTGAGAAGTGTACCTCGGAAACAGCTAGGACATAACGCAGTGTCCTAGGCTAGCCAATTCTTCCACCACAATGGCTCATCACAAGACCGTGGGCGACTTGGAAGTCACTCGACAGACTTCGTGCCTAAGTTGGTCGCTGCTGAAGTAACCAATCGGAGAATAATTGACCCTAGCCAAGTTCAGTGTCAGTGCGGGGCCCCCACGCAGAAACTGCCACACTTGCTTTTCTGCCCACTGTGCCCTGCCACCTGTACGCAGGAGCAGCTCAACCAAGCAACTGATGAAGCCGTGGAGGTTGCAAAATACTGATCGAAATGAATATGAGTGCCATTAATTCGAAATGAATGATTTCCAAGTAGACATTCTTTCAGATCTTCAGGCATTTCAGATCCTTTAAAGATGTCTTAAAAAGGTCTAAAAGGGTAGTCAGAGGTATTTACAAATACATGTACATACCACATTTTGAAGATGTTAAACATTGCATACATGACTGATTTCTTCACAATTTCTTCACCTTCACCGTTAAGAGCTCATGTTAATGTGCATATAGGTACATTATTTGAATTTAACAATCCATTGATGCACGGATTAGAACCCACGTTCTTCGGATAGCAAGTATAGGCACTATGCCACCCTGCTAACAGGACTCTCTCCTAGAGTAGGTACTTACACTACTACTCTATTTTTAATTTTTGTTTTTTGTTTCTGTTTTATTCTTGTGTGCTGTCAGATTATATTCTATTCTGTTCTAGTTTTTATAATGTGTATTGTATAATACGTTTGAATTCGATAACATGGTACTTACCTACATAATACTTAGTTACATAGTGTTAGCAAATATGCTATTAAAACTCATTAATTAACTACTTACTTTACGAGTTCTCAGAATAGCATATTATAGTAGTTGTGTCTCGCGGTTAAGAGGGCAGCGACGAACGAATTCTCCATACAAACGTACTACCGAAATCATTTAAAATTTGAGCGTATTTTCACCACTTTATGCACTTATTTAGATTAAGGAAGTATTAATCTAGGTTCCTGTTAAACTTTTGATCTAAAAAACTTACCTGAAACAAAATGTAACCAAATTGTATTTCTAACATTTTTACAGCAAAAATATCGTGTTTTCGTTGCATTTGTTCTGTATGATAAACAACAATGATTGTAATATCCTTTTAATAGGAACACAGCTTAGAGTGTCTAGTTACAGGCCATACAAAAAAAATTGCGAAATCATTAACTTTTCATTCATCATTTTTGGTATTACGGAATACATCGTAAATTCTTGTAAATTCTGAACTCGAGTATTGCCGTACGCGTTGCTCGGATGTCTTCAATGTGTGTGTATAGTCCCGGAGGCGGAGTTTCGACACTCACACTAACGCAAAATTGGTTTGCAACGACCACCGCTTTTTATAATTTTTAGCATTTTTAGCTCGCTCGATGTATAGGTATGTAGGTATAGGTGTAGGTAGTATACACACTAACTAGATAGGTGTACCTAGCGTAGATTAGAATTGATTTTTACTTTGAACAATTATTTCAATTTTAAATGGTATGTAGGTAGGTAGGTTTTGTAGACCCTTTTATGAAAATTACTTTCTTTTTAACCGACTTCAAAAAAAGGAGGAGATTTTCAAGTCATAGGAATATTTTTTTATGTAGGTAGGTATGTTTCTCGAGTATCTACTTGAATAGGTGAGCCTGGACCGATTTGGAAAATTATTTTTTTGTTTGAAAGGGTACCAGGTGGAGCTATGGTCATCAGATCAGGTCAGGATCTGATAATGGAGTCAGGAACTGTTCAACAGAACTCCTCAGTAAATAGGCTGATTGAGTTTAAACTCGGCATAATGTAAGCTGTCTTGTTCCGTTTCGTTCCGACTACAATGTCATGTAATATGTAATACCTATGCGTACCTATGGTGACTGCGAGCTGACCTGATGATGGAATCAGAAGCTGTTCAAAAAATGGTGCTGGTGATGATGATGACGAGTTTCAGCTCCATCGGCCTATTTAGATTTAGGTAGGTACTGATGTGTTCTGTTGAACAGCTCCTGACGCCATCATCAGATCCTGACCTGATCTGATGACCATGGCACCACCTGGGACCCTTTCAAACAAAAAATAATTTTCCAAATCAAAAAAATTCCAAAAACATAGGTACCTACCTACATAAAAAAATATTCCTATGAATTGAGAATCTCCTCCTGTTTTTGAAGTCGGTTAAAAAGAAAGTAATTTTCATACTAAAGTTATGAAGTTGAAGTTATGAAAGAAGTTGAAGTTATGTTTTTAAACTTCAAAGTCTATAAATAGAACAGTAGTAGTTTTGTAATGACGTCACAAAATGACGGCGGGCCATTTGAATCTGCCAAGAGGGGCTTTTCCATCCTACTAATAATTTTACAGTGTGAAAGTTTGTGAGGATGTATGAATGTATAGATGTACCGCTATCTAGGGATGTTTGTATGTTTGTTACTCTTTCAAGCAAAAACTACTGATACACGCGCGGTTCGAGGGGGGGGGTCATGGGGGTCATGACCCCCCCCCCCCCCCCTCAAAATCCTTGAGAAACCTGTAACATCCAGCAAAAAGAGAGGTAGGTACGCACTACCAAAACTAGTGACCCCCCCCCCCAAGATCAAAGTCTGCGACCGCCAGTGCTACTGAACGGATTTTAATGAAACTTGGAATACATATAGGTAGGTACCTATACTTACCATAATTTATGACCTGGAATAAAACATAGGCTACTTTTTATCCGGGTAGGTATCACCCGAGCGAAGCCGCGGGCGGAACCTAGTATATTTTACATTTGTCTCTCTGATGTTGGCTGTTAGGTAGGTATTATGTTTTATCTCGCTTACATAGATACCTACCTACTCTACTGCCTATAACAGTGGCGGATTTCCAAATTTGCCGCCAGTAGGCTATTCAACTTTTGCCGCCCCTACACTCGATACCACATCACAATCATATTAATTACATTTTTTTTGTTAATGAAATTGTAACTTTTATGATTTGTGTAATATTATTTTTAACCGACTTCAAAAAGGAGGAGGCTCTCAAGTCGACTGTGTGTTTTTTTTTATTTTAGGTATATATTTTTTTTAGTTTTTTGTGTGTGTGTTACGCCATTTCTCCGTCAATTGTGGACCGATTTTGACAATTATTTTTTTTTTGGTTACAAAGGATATACTCCAGAAGTGGAGGATCTGATGAGGGGATCCCATGGAAATCGAGGGGAACTCTCAAACTTTATGGTTATTTATTGTGTTTGTAGAACTATCGGGCTGAAATTTTGCACACTTATATATTCTCGGTGACAATGAAATATTATGGTATCAATCAAGCTTATCTGATGATGGAGTCAAGAGCTGTTCAACAGAACTCCTCAGTGAATAGGCCGATTGAGTCGAAACTCGGTATATCTATCAAGTTTCAATTACAATTTAATAATATGGTGACAACGAGCTGATTTGATGATGGAGTCAAGAGCTGCTCAACAGAACTCCTCAATAAATTGGCCGATTGAGTAAAAACACAGCATATCTGTGAAGTTCCGACACAATGTAATATAATAATATGGTGACAGCGATCTGATCTGATGATGGAGTCAGGACCTGTTCCATGGAACTTTTTAGTAAAATAGAAATAGAAATAAGTTTTATTTTCGCCACTACGATACATACAACACAAATCAGAAATGCTACATTACAGTGACAAGAAAATAAGGTTACCCCTCAGCATTTGCTCCAGCAGCGCCATGGCTGTTAGAGCGCTGGTTTTCAGTATCTTAGTTTTTAGTAGTATAGTAGTATAGTAGTAGTGACATGGATATCAAATGAAAGGGCTTGATGAGCGAAACACAATAAGTAGGTAAGATGACATCATTCTTAATAAAAAATAAACACTAAAATGAAAAAATAAAAAATAAAATACTTAACCGACTTTAAAACATACTTGCACTAAAAAGCAAAACATAAGAATATAAACAGTTTTATTTACCTAATTACTAATTACGCGCACTCCGCACTTTAGGTACGAAGCTACAAGTACATTGGTGGGCCCGCCCGGGCGGGCCTTAGCAGGGTTCCCACTTGCCACTCGGCTCTAATACCTATCGCGTGACAACTCGACAACCCTTCCGCGTCACTCCGCGCCAGACAGTGACAGAGTTATGCGTTAGAAAGAGAGAATTTGTGTAGGCACGTGTCAGTGCATATTGCACTAGGCAAAGAACGCTTACGCGAGCTGAATTGAACTTTGTCGCATAATTCTGTGCTACAACGTAGGTATTTTATTCAAAGTTTTCGTCAGAATCTACGACTTTTTGCCTTCTTGAGAGAATCATTTTGAGACAGAGATTCGTAGATCACACATACATTTGTCTCACAGGCAGGCAAAGGGAATTAAATTTGCAACCTTCTGTGTTTCAGGCGGGCCTTCGCTCTCAGCACCACAGAACATTGTTGTCATGATGAATAATAATGGATTCATAACATGTCGCATATTGTGGCTGTTTTCGGCCTCCCGTGATCGTTTCACTAGGTTTTAACAGTTCAAAATAGATGAGATTCTTCTGATCCTACCAAATACAGGGGGTCTAAAGTGGCCACTTTTGATGAAAAATCAGATGTTTCATAGATGCTTCATCTATGAAACATCTGACTTTTCATCAAATGCTTCATAAATGCTTCATATGCTTCATCTATGAAGCATCGATGCTTCATAGATGTTTCATAGATGTTTCATAAATGCTTCATATATGAAGCATCTATGAAGCATTTCACAAAACATCTTTTTTGACAGATCTATGTGCGAGGTTAAATTTATTATATTGAAAAGTTTTATGGACACGGGATTTTATCGCGTAATTTACCTTATTTTTCCCGACGTTTCGGCTATGTTGCAATAGCCGTGGTCGCGGGCAGACTGTTAAATTTATTTTTATAAATTAAATAGGTAGGTACCTACTTAGTTTTTTTATAGAAATGATTGCACTGCGCCACCCTGATGGACATATGGAAATATTTTTGAGGCACACGAATAAATAAAAAAGGTAAATTGTCGCGGGAGAGGGTCTCAGGTTTTTTTTTTCTTAAATTTGGCTTCGCATGGGTTTTGCATTCAGCCATCCGTTTTCCATTCAACCTATTTTCTTTCTAAAAATAAATTTAACCTCGCACATAGATCTGTCAAAAAAGATGTTTTGTGAAATGCTTCATAGATGTTTCATAGATGCTTCATCGATGCTTCATATATGAAGCATCTACACCGTTTATTTTTGGTCAGTTTAAAGCCAGCGCCTACGTAATCTATATCGATAACCTTACTCAAAAATAATAATCTATTTTTTTGCAATTAATCATATCACGAAACATAGGCAGGATAAATCACGGAGATACGTGCTCTGTGCTCAGCTGTTGCTACGGCATAGAGTCTATGCTACGTCGTAGTAGATTAAGCAATACAAGCAGTGGGTGCTGGCTTTAAACTGACCCAGAATTAACGGTGTATAAAGCATCGATGAAGCATTGATGAAGCATCGATGCTTCATTTAAGAAGCATATATATGAAGCATTTATGAAGCATTTGATGTTTCATCAGATGTTTCATAGATGAAGCATCTATGAAACATCTGATTTTTCATCAAAAGTGGCCACTTTAGACCCCCAGACAATTACCTCAGCACCAACAACAACAGCCAGCACCAACAACAACAACCAGCACCGACAACTCGTTTGGAGTTGTTTGCACACCAGCTTAAGATGAGCCGTACATTCAACGGTTCCTGTGCATTCCGGGTGTCAAGGATTCCGGCTGTTTGTAATTTCGGAACTACAAAACCGATGACCTTGAAATTTTTACGGAACAATAAATAAAGTACTTACTTTCAAACAAAGTAAAAACCGGTCAAGTGCGAGTCGAACTCGTACACCGAGGGTTCCGTACCTACCCATTATACCCATTAAGTTATTGAACAATTAGTAATTTTTTTTGTACATATCCTAGTTCTGCGATAGCAGCGCCGCAAATGTTCTGCGCACACGAGCATAATATTGCAATAAATATTTTCTTTTATTTACTTTCACACAATAGCACAATTTTATTTATTTACCTTATTTGAGGATGGTGCCAATTAAGCTAGTTCGCTTAATTGTATGAGCGCTCATACAACTCAGAAGACAATCTTAATTGGCGTCAACTATGTATGTATGTATGTATGGGAACACCCTTTAACTTTCAACTTTTTTAATTTTTTGGAATTTTTCCTTTATTTCTGCTATAAGGCCTTGCTTTTTGCCAAATTTCGTGATTCTAGGTCAACGGGAACTACCATTTAGGTTTTCGACCCAAAACCTCTAGGGTACTTCCGGTTGACCTAGAATTGTCAATTTTGGTTACAAGCAAGGCCTTACAGCACAAGTAAAGGAAAAATTCCGAAAAATAAAAAAAGTTGATAATTAAGGTAAGTTTTGGTACTTACAAGTTTTCACGAAAACCTAAATTTGCCTATATCTTTTTATAGTGTTGACTCAGGACCTTGATTTTTATACTCACAATAAGGACTATAGACCTCAGTATATGGTATGAATTTCAACTTGCTAGCTCCACCCGTTCCTGAGATAATCGATGGTGACAGACAGACAGACAGACGGACAAGAAAGTGATCTTATAAGGGTTCCTTTTTTTACCTTTTAAGGTACGGAACCCTAAAAAGAATCAATGAAATCGGACTACGCGCTCATGAATTACAACCAGATACTTATTTTGACTTTCATCCCCTCTCCCTAGGGAACCGTGCTGAATTTCAGGATTAAAAGTATTTTATATTAGACCTCGTAGTATGCACTCAAATAATACCAGGTTTCATTTAAATCCAACCAGTAGTTTCGACGTAATGCGCGGCCATGATACGGACAGACAGACATGAATGAAAAAAATTACAGTTTTGGCTTCAGTATCGACAATAGAGAGCCCTCCAAAAAAAATTTCAAAATATCTTCAATGTACAGAATTTGACCTGTTACAGTTTTATTATAAACTAGCTGCTGCCCGCGGCTTCGCTCGAGTTGTAACCGGATAAAAAGTAGCCTATGTTACTCTCCAGCCCTCCAACTATCTCCACACAAAAAATCACGTCAATCCGTCGCTCCGTTTTGACGTGATTCAACTACAAATAAACAAACAAACAAACACACTTTCACATTTATAATAGGGGTACGGATACCTATTGATGTTTGATTGGTTGATGATTGATGATGATTGATTGATGATGTGAAATTTAATGATTACTTAATGAAAATAAAAATTCTTCGGTACACATAGGGATTTTTCGTACATGACGACCTTACACGTGCTGATTACAGCTACAGAAACAAACATGATCAACAGGTAAACTGTTGGAAATTTTCGGGATACTACTGTAATTCGCGGGCCCATCTAAACGCGCCGCCTTTATCGCTCGTTTCCAATCCAATTATGGAAAAAAGTTCTAAGCAAGAAAAGCTCTCACTCTAACAATTTTTAAAACATTACTTACATGTTGAATTGTTTGTGTGTACATAATAACATAGCATTATCAATAAATATAGGTAAATATTATTTTTCTGTAACACAAAAAAAAATTTTCCCTATTTGCCGCCCCTAAAATCTGCCGCCCTAGGCTCCAGCCGAGTCCAGCCTTCTCAGCCTATTGGTACCACCAATTGATTCGCCACGTCATAAGTACCTAAATATGCGTTATCCTTTGTTGCACTTATGGGGGCATCCATTAATTACGTCAGGCTTTTAGGGGGCGGGAGGGGATTGAGCCAAATCGCACCTAATCCCATGTGGGATTAAAAATGAAAGGGAGGTCTCGGCAAATCTAGGTAGGTACCTGTTTAAGATTATTTTTTTTATTCTCACGTGAGATTAGGGGGTGGGGGAGGGGATCGAGCCAAATCTCAGTACATCTCACCAAGGGGGGAGGGGGTGCGGGGTTGAAAAATCGCAAAAATCACCTTTAATTTTTATTCTTTAATTTTAATTAATGGACGCCCCCTAATTTCAGAGGGACAAACATCCGTTGTGACTTCAGTAGTTAGGTAGGTTAGGTAAGTACCTACTTACCTATAGACATTGGACAGAAAAAAACATAGGTAAGTACCTACTTAGGTACCTACTTCCCTTTGAAAATTTAGGTAATTGTGTACCTACTTATATAGGTAACAACCCACATATTCTGTCTAGCGCAGGGTTCGAAAAAATCCGATTTTTATAATAAATATCAAAAATCCGATTTTTTGATATTTATCCGATATATATCGGATATATATCCAGGCTAAGAAAAAGAAGCGAATTTAATTCTCTAAGGGGATTAAACACTTTAAAATGTGAAAGTAATTTGTAAAATAATAATAAGTGTCAAATTACCACATTTTTTATTTAAAAAACTTAATAAAGGTATCAAAAGAATTAGTGTTTATTTGGGAAAGAATTTTATATAAATTTTTATTTGTTATAGTGTTAAACCACACTTAGGTATTTACATTTATGTATCATTGCGGGTTCGGATCCCGTCGGAATTGAAAATTTTCATAAGATTTTTCATATTCAAAATATTTTTTTAATGAACACTTAAAAAAAACTTCTAAAAAACAATCTAAATTATTCGGAATTGTAGTTATTCGCTACGTGTTGCCAGGGTTAACATTAATCTCCAAAATTTTTAGTTTAGAAAACAGGAAAAAATCCATTGATATATATCAAGATAAAAATCAATTGATATATATCGTGATATATATCATGATATATATCCGCTGATATTATATCGGCGAACCCTGGTCTAGCGTCATAATATCGATCTCATCCCTCCCTAAAAATCTTGAGAGTAAGATGGGTAGGTAATTACCTAGATATTGTAGATAAATTTCCAAAAAAAGCATTTTTACCATACATTTATCTAACGATTCCATGAAATAAAATTAACATTATTCATTAGTGACTGACAATATAACATTTTTGGCCTCTCCAAAGATGCAAAAACTCAATATCAGCAGGAATTGATCTCCATTCCGCAAGTACTTACCGCGCTGCAAGCGGAGCTCACAACCGCTGAGCCAAACGTCCTGATGCATTTGTATTTGAAATTATTGAACAGTAGCTGCGCGTAATGCGTCCTGAATCGCGCCAAAAAGGGCGGGCCTCATGTCAGACTCATATCTGCCAATCACAGATTAGGTAGAGGTAATACTGCCAATCGGGGCTGTGATTGCTCATAGTAGACTGAGTAGTACACCTATACTATACTACATAGAGTTTTTTGCGTGACAAGGACGAACAATTTAGATAGATACGTTGGAAGAGAAGTTCCGAGCTCCACTCACCGCAACCTTATTTATGTCTTTATTCTAGTATAATACCTATTACAAATGCAAAACATCGCCCCGGCTTCACACGGGTAGGGTGTACTAATAAAGATCCCCTTTAGGCTAAGTTCAGATGAACGCGCGGCGACGCGCGGTTGGCTCGGCGCGCGGTTTAAGATTGTAACAAATCAATGTTGTTACGTACATGACCGCGCATCACCGCGCGTCCCCGCGCACACCACCATGCACTGCGCGCCGAACAAACCGCGCGTCGCAGCGCGGTCATCTGAACTTAGCCTTACAGTGTAATGAAATAAAGTGGCAATTCAATGATTTCGATCATAACTTATTGCAATGCTTTGTAATTTATGACCGATATTTTGACGCCTCACATAAACCAAGACTGAAGGCAATAGAGTGATAGATAACACAACGATAGAGTTTAAATTACTGTTGCTATTTTAAAAAATAGCAGCTATTATGTAAAGTTCTACAATTTTTTTAATTTTTTCACAAAACAACCAAGACAACGAAGTAAGCAAAAAAAAATACGGAGACTGAACGACAACGTCAATTCTGTAAATATTTTTGAAGATCTCCCTACTGCCTTCTATCTTACTTTAATTTTTTTTATTTAAAACATTCATTGGGATACACGCACTTGACTTTGACGCATTTGACTGCACTCATATTGACCGTGTGTTTTCTGTGGAGAAGGCCGAATAAGCTACATCCTCTAGGATGCTGCATAAGTGCTGAGCAAGCCTGTCTAAAAATTATCTTGGTTGCCTTGCCTGCCTTCCGACGCTGTATGAATAATCTAGTAAGATGCAAAGGCTTTACATGAGTCACTGTCACCGTTGGTTGCTAGGATCCAATCATTACATCATGTGTGAATGTCACCGACCCCATACAGTCTTCGTTCAGGTTATTTTTCTTTATAAACGGCTGTCTTATTAGGCACTTTGTTCAAATTTCAAATCAGATTATAAAGTTTAGCTTAACACGTTCCCTGTCCAGGTGCCCCCAATGTGGGACCATAAAGCTTTTTTTCAGAAGTCCGTGCTTCCACTATGGGTTCACAACTTCAATGGCCAATGAACCAATGAACCATACTTGGACGTATGAAGTTGTCAAATCATTTTGTATGGGGACAGGGAACGTGTAACTTTAAATGATCGCCTTTTTCTCTAAGTAAATAAATAGTTATTATTATTATTATTATTATTAGCAGCCATCAACATCCCACTGCTGGGCAAAGGCCTCCCCCCACTCTTTCCATTCATCCCTTTCCTGTGCTAGTGATGTCCAGTCGGCACGGAATTTGGCAATCTCGTCTCTCCATCTCGTTCGCGGTCTGCCGCGACGTCGTCGCAACGTATCAGGGCACCACTCCGTGGTTAGTTTGGCCCACTGGTCTCCCGACATGCGGCAAACGTGACCGGCCCAGTCCCATTTGAGCTTGGCGGCTTTCTTGGCTACATCGGCGATCTGTGTTCTTGAACGCAGCTCAGTGTTGCGAATGCGGTCAATTCGCTTAAGGTGCTAATACCAGCCGATGACCTTGAGCGAATGGGTGTGGCTACTATTTCGGCCCCGCACCACCCGTACCTTCCGCGCGGTTCCGCGCCGGCCGCGAAATAGTTTTCGCGCGTAACCTAAACCGCAATTGAAGACATCCGTGGAATGGTAAACGAATGCTGAGACGCGAGAGATGCGGGTTCGATTTCCATTACGGGATACATTTTTACAAGATCTGCAAGTACCTATTTGTTCCTGGTCTGTGTTTTGTGGTAAGTAGGTACCTACCTAGGTACCTAACTTCCTAGCATGATGTGAGTAACCTACCTAATCGAAATTTTTGATACCCATGACGGATTCCTAGTGCAGGGACTACCTAGTGTAGCGTTGAATATGACGTGACTGACGCGGCTCGTTTGTCCCGTACAAAATTCAACTTTGTGTGATCGGCTCATTTTCTAAAAAAGTCATGCTTCAATTCATGTCATGTGACCGTACACAATATGACAAAATCAGCTGATTTTGTCATGCTGATGTTACTCTTTCCTCAAACTTCATTCAATCTTCAATCACACCTCGCTTGACAATGACAAGAAAGAATTTTGAACTGATCGGACAGAATGTCATATGAGAATGAGTGAGTAGTTCGCCAAAATAATGAACAGTCAACTGAAAATGACCGGCTCAAACGAACCGGCTCACAGTACCGGCTCAAAATGAAAATGAGCCTACTCTGACAAAAGTCAATCTAAAATCATGTCATACCCAACGCTAACCTAGTGGAGGTTTTATGTTATTGTATCGAGTAGGTACGTAAATAAGATACGGGTGGAATGATTTCGAAACAAAACCTCTAAGCTAAAGGAGAAAGGGAATACAAAAACCTACAGACAAAATTACGGTTTGAGAACTTTCACCTTGAATAAAATTTTTAGTATGGTGACCTATTCATTCGCATAATGTTATTTGTCATAAAATCATACGACATACGTGTCTAGTCATAAAATTTTGTAGTCATATTATTAAATTCGCATAATTATTTACAGGCATACATTTCTGATGTCCTAATATTTTTTAAACATAATGATAATGAGCATAATGGTAACCACTCCTAAAACTTTTTGTCATACTACATTTTGATACTAATTTTGTTGGAAATAAACCTTTATGTCCTAATATTTATTGGACTTAATGTTTAGTAGTCCTAATTTACTGTTTTATCATAAGTAGGCAAAACAGGTCAGGTTTATAAAATGTTTCACACACCCACGCAGACAGGACTTTTTCACAGAAAAAAAATAGTAGGTTTTGGTTATTTTTTTTATAGCACGCGTTTCACACACCCACGCAGAAAAGACTTGCTCACAGGAAAAACTAGTAGGTTTTGGTTATTTTTTTTATAGCACGCGTTTTACACACCCACGCAGAAAAGACTTGCTCACATAAAAAAAATAGTAGGTTTTGGTAATTTTTTTTTTAAAGCACGCCTTTCACACACCCACGCAGAAAGGACTTTCTCACAGAAAAAAATAGTAGGTTTTGGTTATTTTTTTTATAGCACGCGTTTCAACACCCACGCAGAAAGGACTTGCTCACAGAAATAAATCACACACCCACGTAGAAAGGACTTGCTCTCAGAAACTGGCTCCTATAATATGGCTAAATATTTTAGGATTATCGATAATAGGAATTAAAAAATTATGACATTTATATTTTATAACTTACATGCGAGGGGTGGATGGGAGGAATCACCATAGGTGGAATAAAAGTCACAAATCTTAGATACGCCGACGACACAACACTGTTTGCTGCAGATGTCGCTGAAATGGTTGACTTCATTGGTAGAGTGGAACGCATAAGTCAACAACAAGGCTTGCACATAAATAAAAGCAAAACAAAAGTGCTGATTGTTGACCGCAGCAAGAAACTTGAACCCACGGCCAATCTACAACTGGACGCTGTTAGTGACTTTGTCTACCTGGGCTCAAACATAAGCTGCGATGGCTCATCTGAGAAGGAGATACGCCGCAGAATCGGTATGGCAAAAAGTGCCATGACTCAGCTTCTGAAGATTTGGAACAACAGAAGCATCACAAAAAATACTAAAGTCAAACTAGTACACACACTCGTCTTCCCTATCTTCCTTTACGGGGCTGAGACATGGACCATGAAATCAGCCGACCGAAAACGCATCGACGCTTTTGAGATGTGGTGCTGGCGCAAGATGCTAAGAATTCCATGGACTGCACGCAGGACTAACTCATCGATACTAGAAGAGCTCAAAATCACCAGAAGACTCACAACAGTATGTCTAAGTCGCACCATGGAATACTTTGGCCACATCGCGAGGCGGAACCCGGATAGCATGGAAAGACTGACCATCACTGGCAAGATAGAAGGACGAAGGCCGAGAGGTCGCAGTCCCATGCGCTGGACCGACCAAATCCGCACCATCCTCGACACTCAGCTCCACGACGCCATCCATGTCGCATCGGATAGGACGAGATGGAAAAAGCTAGTGTCGGAGAAAATATTAATGAGAGGTCACGACCCTCAGAAATGAGGAAACGAGGAATAGAGAGAGATTTTATTACTAGTTGAATTATTACAAGTGATGGTAAGAGTAGCGATGTTATTATTACAAATGCCTATGAATAACAAATATTGAACGTGAAACGTTATGGCATAATTTTTTTAGTCATAGTTTTAAAAGCCATAACGTTTCACGTCCTAATATTTCGCACCTCACAAGTAATATAGTTGCAACTCAAAAACAATGATTTTGAGATATCGCGTTTTGAAGTTTTAAAAAATCGTACCGTCTAAAATATTGACAATAATGTCTTAACTTAAATGCAGATATATAGGTATATCGCTTGGCTATGAATATTTCCTATTCTAGTAAGTTTATAGTAAATAGCTTTTATAAAATGAATATTATTCTAATACCACTCAGAGTTACAACTGTATTGCTTATCTATTCAGGTACTTTTTTGAAATATAACTATATTGCCTGTTTTAAAAACTAACTTTTGTGCGTTTTGACGGTTATAATTAACGTTTTAATGTACATTTTCCTAGTGTTTCAGAATTTATAATACGTTTTATGAAGGTAACTTGTATTTCTCGTAAATTAAATTCAAAAAATGTTATAACAAAATACTATATTTAAAAATCAACAGTAGCTAAACAAAAAATAAGAAACCGAAGAGAAATAGTAAGTACTTTACCACAGTTTAGGTACCTACCTAATTATCAAAAATGTAGAAGAGCTTCAATAAATGTAGAATACAACTTCTAAACTATTACCATCATCATCATCTCTGGCGTTGGACGTCCACTGTCAGATATAGGCCTCTTTCAAAGATTTCCATGTATTGCGGTTGGAGACGGCCTGCATCTACTACTACCTGCAGTTCTGCAGATCTGCAGTTTTTACAAGGTCGTATGTATATTGTCGGTGGACGTCCAACGCTGCGCTTGCCGGTCCGTAGCCTCCTTTTGAGAACTTTTTGGCCCCATCAGCCATCTGTTCTGCGTGCTATATGGCCTACCCATTGCCGCTTCAACGTGCCAATCCGTTTGGCTATGTCAGTAACTACGTATCTCCTCATTCCTGATTCAATTCCGCCGTGAAACCCCAAGCACAGCCCTCTCCATTGCTCGTTGAGCTACTCTGAGGCCAATAGTGAAGAACCACGTATTGATTGAAGACTTTTGTCTTAATGAATTGACGTAGTTTGGATGAAAAGCTGTTACAAAGTGGCGTTTTGAAACAAACACTTCAAAACTTCGATGTACCGATAGTCAATTCGACATCGCTGGAGAGACTCGAGCTCCTCCCATGTTTCAATTGAATTGAAGGCTTTCTCATAGTCCACAAACGCGAAACAAAGCGTCAAGTTATATTCTTCGGTCTTCTGTATGACTTGCCGCAGCGTGTGCGTGTTTGGGAGGCTGAAAGTCATCAAACCTGCGATCGAGACAATTCGTGATAATTCTTGAAAACAGCTTATAAACATGGCTCAACAGCAAGAACAGCAACACCACGCTCTTGTTCCATGCTTCTGCCGTAGTACCTTTGAGCCAGATGGAGTTGAAGAGCTTTTGAAGGACTTTAATTACCGGTGATACACCCGCTTTCAAAAGCTCTTGAAGTTATTCCTTCTTCGCCCGGCGCCTTGTTGAGAACAACAGTTCTTAAGCTGCTTCAGGGCCACCTTGATCTTGTACGGGTATCAAGTTGATACCCGTTTTGAAAGCGGGTGTATCACCTAGGATATCCTCGGTGCGGTTTAGTGTCGGGCCAGTTTGGCTATCGGGTCTTCTTTAGCCGTACTGCAAACAGGTTTAGTGACTGAATCGTAGACCTGTTCTTAGAACCTTTCGACTTCCCATAACACTTCTGCTTTACTTGACGCTACACTGCCATCTTCTCATCTCCTCAGCTTCTACTATATAATTTATATTAAACTTAAATTAAATTTCTTGGCGAATTATTGGAAAAAGGCCAGGTCAAGAGTACCATAAATCGACGAGCTTGCATGAAGAATGTGATGAGAGTGAATGAAGCCAAAGAAGTGTGTCAGGATCGTAGCAAGTGGAGATCTGTGGTCTCTGCCTACATCTATGATGGGAAACAGGCGTGAGTTTATGTATGTATGTACCTAATTTCTTTTGAAAAAAACAATTAGCTGTCACTGTTTTATTGCATCGGTAATGTATGCTGAATTTCAGCTCAATCGGACACAGGAAAATGACAGAAAGACAGACAGACAGACACTGAAACAGGTGAAGCTAAATAAAAACTTGTAAAAATATGCACAGGCAATAGAGTTACATTTAGAAATAAGCAATACCTCGAAGAACTTATGCGGTAATCTTAACAGGTCATATAGTGTTAACTCAAACAAAATTGCGGCAATATAGTTGTAAGTTGAAATGTTTTTTGTAAAAATCTATTTAAAGGAAATTACTAACAAGCAATACAGTTACAACTCTTAATGTGAACCTCATGGCTTATTTTTATTGACAGGCAATACAGTTACAACTAGATAATACAACTATATTGATTACTTTTAAACTATGTTTTTGTATCCAAGCTAACACTCCAATGTTTTATTTTGAGATGTAACAGGCAAAACACGTCTGGCACGAGTTGTGACTTATTCAAAAGGGATTCAACTTAGATGTAACTCTGCTACTTGACAAATTAATGAATGAGATGGATAGTCAATAAAGAGTTTTAGTGCTACCATTTAGCAATAAAAAGAGGTAGAAATATAAGAGTCTCAACAGTCGATAGAGAAAAAAAAATTGTATTTAATGGCATACTTAGCTCAATATTGCAAAATTTTGAGTTGCAACTATATTACTTGTGAGGTGCGATTTGTTATTCATAAGCATTTGTAATAATAACATCACTACTCCTACCAGCACTTGTAATAAATTCAAATAGTCATTATTTAACACACGGGAATTACTCACGTAAAATTCTCGTCGATTTAGATACCGACAATGTTTCGATTCATCCGGAGAATCTTCATCTGGGTAAGGAGGGAGTTGCGGCAAGGTTACTCCTCGCGGTTGCGTCTCACACTGTGTTAAATAATGTCTAGTACAACTCACGATAGTTTTGAAAGTGAAATTCAAATAGTAATAAAAAATAGGTCTTTACCTATGAAATTGCCGTTTTTCGGTACTGGTCATTTCAATTAAAAATATTTTGTGGTTTGGCTACGAATTATAATTTCAAATTAATGTTATATTAAAAACATGGGATTCTTTTTTCAAAATTAGTCATTTGTTTATTGATTAGCGTTATGTTTTCATCGCATTTGAATCTTTTTCGTCATCGTGGATACGTTAAAAATTCGAGTAATTATGGAATATGAGTCCCGTCGTGGCAGCAACGCGCCACAAGCGACACGCAACATCAACGACGTTTACGGAGCGAACAGTACAAACGAACGAACCAACTGTTATTGGTTTGCCAGCTTCCATTCTGGAAATTTCGACCTGAAAATGAACCCCGTACTCATCCGAAAACTTTGGTTGACAATGACGAATTAAAGGTGATTGTGGAGTTCATCACAGCTTCTTAACAAACGGGATAAGCATTACTACAAATGTGTAATTTGAATAACTGAACACAATGATGGAGAAGCTTGCAATCTCCAATCATCTTTGATCAATCGCTCGTCACCGATGCTCCTGCACGACAACGCGCGACCTCATACTGCATAGTAGACGGTCTCCAAGTCACAAGAGCTAGGGTTGGAAGCTCTCTGTCATCTACCGTACTCACCAGACCTTGCGCCTATAGACTTCCACTTTTTCCAGAATTTGGATAACTTCTTGGTGGTAAAAAAATTGAATTCCCGAGAGGCAGTACAAAATGCCTTTGAAGAATTTGTTGCCTCCTGTCCAGCTGATTTCTTCAAGAAGGGCATAATAAACTGCCACGGCATTGGCAAAGATCTATCGATTGCATGGGTGATTACCAGTGATCGGAATCAGGCGGGCTTAAATACCTAAACTTCAAAGAACAGAGGCAAAAAAGGGGAGACTTCCTTACTACAAGAATTTCACTGGACCCAATTGGGCCGAAAATTGGAACAATTTTCACAGTGAGTTTCACAGTGACACACACATTTAAAATTAAAGTTAATAATATTGTGAACTAATTCAAATCATTTTTCTATTTAACCGACTGGAAAAAGTTTTTTTTATCTTATAACTTACATTTTAATTTTTGTTATTAACTCAGGTAAAAAAATGATTCACCTTAATTAATTAATATTCTTTAGTAATGTCCCGAAAACGGAAATAATTGGGCCGAAAAATATTTAGTTCTAAAGCGTCTCCATTTGTCTCTGTTATTTTTTGAACTTTAGGTATTTTAGCCCGCCTTATTCCGATCACTGGTGATTACTTTGATTAATAGAAATAAAAAATATAGAAAAAAATGACGTTAAAATTTTTCATAAAAAACGGCTATTTCATAGGTAAAGACCTAATATAAATGTCATAATTTTTTAAGTCCTATTCATTGATAATCCTAAAATATTTAGCCATATTTATAACTTGACATACAATTTAGTACGCATAATATTCATCGTCATTATAGTATAAAACCATACTACTTCGATAAACAAAAGTTTTTAATGTCATAATTTTTGAAGTCATATTAATTGAAAATCATAAAATATTTTAGTGTCCTGTCGCGTCCCAAACTACTTCCTGCACTGTCTGTACGCCTATTCCTGCTTGAATTCAAGCAATACAACGATATAATTATGTGACAACTACGGTTTTATTCGAGAATCACATAGCTTACCCGGCTAGGATAAAATGTATCCTAGCCAGATTATTTTTTCTGAGAGCAAGTCCTTTCTACGTGGGTGTGTGATTTTTTTCTGTGAGCAAGTCCTTTCTGCGTGGGTGTGTGAAACGCGTGCTAAAAAAAAATAACCAAAACCTACTAGTTTTTTCTGTAAGTCTTTGCGTGGGTGTGTGAAACGTGTGCTATAAAAAATAACCAAAACCTACTATTTTTTTCTTTGAGAAAGTCCTTTCTGCGTGGGTGTGTGAAACGCGTGCTTTAAAAAAATAACCAAAACCTACTATTTTTTCTGTGAGCAAGTCCTTTCTGCGTGGGTATATGAAACATTTTATAAACCTGACCTATTTTGCCTAATTATGATAAAATGTGAGCAAGTCTTTTCTGCGTGGGTGTGTGAAACGCGTGCTATAAAAAAATAACCAAAACCTACTATTTTTTCTGTGAGAAAGTCTTTTCTGCGTGGGTGTGTGAAACGCATGCTATAAAAAAAATAACCAAAACCTAATGTTTTTTCTGTGTGCAAGTCTTTTCAGGGTGTGTGAAACGCGTTCTATAAAAATAACCAAAACCTACTATTTTTTTCTGTGAGAAAGTCCTTTCTGCGTTTGTGTGTGAAACGCGTGCTATAAAAAAAAATAACCAAAACCTACTAGTTTTTTCTGTGAGCAAGTCTTTTCTGCGTGGGTGTATGAAACATTTAATAAACCTGACCTAGTTTGCCTACTTATGATAAAATGTGAGCAAGTCTTTTCTGCGTGGGTGTGTGAAACGCGTGCTCTAAAAAAATAACCAAAACCTACTATTTTTTCCGTGAGCAAGTCCTTTGTGCGTGAGTGTGTAAAACACGTGCTTAAAAGAAATAACCAAATTTTTTTCTGTGAGCAAGTCCTTTCTGCGTGGGTGTGTAAAACGCGTGCAATAAAAAAAAATACCAAAACCTACTATTTTTTCTCTAAGCAAGTCCTTTCTGCGTGGTGTGTGAAACGCGTGCTATAAAAAAACCTAAACTACTTATTTTTTCTGTGAGCAAGTCCTATCTGCGTGGGTATATGAAACATTTTATAAACCTGACCTATTTTGCCTACTTATGATAAAACAGTAAATTAGGACTACTAAACATTATGTCTAATAAATATTAGGACATAAAGGTTTATTACCTACTAACAAAATTATTTTCAAAATGTAGTATGACAAAAAGTTTTAGGAGTTGTCACCATTATGCTCATTACCATTATGTTTGAAAAATATTAGGACATCAGAAATGTATGCCTGTTAATAATTATGCGAATATGACTACAATATTTTATAGCTAGATACGTACCTATGTCGTATGATTTTATGACAAATAACATTATGCGAATGAATAGGTCACCAAATCAAGGTGATCCTATTGTGTTCGAATTGAATAAAAGATTTTTGACTTTGACTTTGGATGTTTTACCAAGGATGTTCTAGTAGGTAGGTATACCTACTCAAGCATTATCACTCCAGTTTCAACTTGAACTTGTTCGGTCTCTGTACATGTAAATGAATAATAATGTACGTGAGATCAGTAGGTACGGTAGACAGACACCTACCCAACAATAATAAGTAAGAATGAGAAGAAAAGAATACGGGTCGCTCTGATGTGTCGTCGGTGACCCAGATTCATTACCTTTTCTCGAGTGTATTTAGGTACCTACAGGTAAGTTAGGTAGGTAGGTACCTACTAAGTAAAATACATACCTACTTCTTTACATCTATCTTCGTTCATTTGTTCTTTCCTACCTATAGGTACCTACTGTCCGCGCGCGAGTTGAGTGCAGAGTATAGGAATTGGCTAGTGTTGAATTGAAGGACAACACATAGCTATACATACACAGCACCTATAGGTACCTACTGATTGGTTTTACAATGTGAATTGACTCTTATGTACATGCGCCAGAGAGGTCCTACCTAACTATTTATGTAGTAGGTATCTTATCTAGTGGTAGTAGGTATAGGTAGGTTACACGATATCATTTTCTTTTGGAATTGGTATAATACCTACCTACTTACCTATTTTCTTTATCGGGAAGTTGTCTTTTGCACGACCTTTTAAAATAACAAACATACTTAAAATCATGAAAATCTACATAGGTACTTAATATTTCTAATAGGTAGGTAAGTATTAACAACAAATTATTATCTAACACTAAATAAAGCGTCCATGCGCTAATAACATTTAATTTCGTAACACTAAATAAAACGTTCATGCGCGGTTAACTTAGATTCCTAAATAAATCGTCTGTGTGCAAATAACATAAAATACCAATAAGTCGACGAGCAAAAAAAGGTGAGTGCGAGGCAGACGAACACAACCATCCCGTACGACAGTCAGCATTACTCTGCCGCCCGTCGCCCCTGCGACCGTAACGCCCACTAATTATTCGGAAAAATGGAATATAATTAATTGCCACGAGAAAAACCGTCGCAGCACAAAATCGCAAGTACAACTTAAAGATAAAGTCTTTGCGCACATTTTAGTAAAAAAAAAATGTCAAAATTTTATGTCGTTTAGAGGTTGAATCGAATCAAAAGTCGAAAACAGCTTCACTTTGTTATTTTTTTTCACATAGTAAATAAACAGGTAGAACTTTTTCAAAAGTTCACTTTGTAGATAAAAGGTCAAAGAATAACATATATTTTTTCGAGCACATAAAACTGATTCCTCTATGAGGAGAATGCCTCCAAATAAGACCAATCAGGTCCTATATTCGCCTTAAATAAATAGTATCAGATATAATTACGATAAATAGAAATGGTACATTTACAAGATTAGTTGTTTAATTCCATTATAAGTATAGTAATTTCCTCCAAGTTATTTCCAAACACCAAATAAATTAACATCATAACAATGTAGGTAGGTTCTTTAAAAAACCTACAAATTATTTATTTTGATAAAGTAGTTTGATAAAGTTTTTCACATCCTATTCGAAAACCAGAATAATAAGAAACTGAAACATATAATTGCCTTGTTTGAACAAATAATTATAATTAATATAACCGCTTCTATAAAACCTCTAATAACTTCCTATTTTAATCACGATTCCGTTGAGATTAAAAACCCCTTGTTTATGTTTTTTACCCGGCTGACTGTCAAGTCACCCGGGTTATGTAGATCGCGCGTTTCTATGTGGGTATGTATGTAATATTCTTTATTACCACGTTGCTCCTAAACGGCTGGATGGATTTTGATGAATGAGGTATCGTTAGAATCGTCTCCATCTCGATTGTGCTCTAGGATACTTTTTATTTCGATGAATCAAATAGTGCGGCTAAAAAATGCAACAATGTGTGAATTTTCAAAATGAAAATCACGCTATCATATCAAAATCCATGTCAAAATCAAGAGGTTGGTGGACTGATATCAAATATAATTTTTTTAAAAATCTAACATGACATCTTCGAAGACTAAATCGAGTCTCAAAATTTTTGAAATTCTATTTTTCGCCCTAAATAGAATTGTTAACCAAAACGCATACTAAAACTTTCTATTTAGTCACACGCAACGTTTAGAACAAACTGCATCGAAATTGGTTCAGCCATTTAGGAGATATCTCATATTTAAGAAATAACTTACGCATTTAATTTAGGTACTCACAGAGCCATCTGTGTGTCAACTGTGACAACAAAGTTTAGGAAAATGCGCACGGCATCGAACCCTAGATACCTACCTAATAATAAAATTGTAATTTAATTTTGTTTTGTGATTTATAAGATAATGCTGTTTCCAACTTTTCAGTTCAGCCGGGTTTTTTTATTTTTGAATAAATTGCTTGTTTTTGTTAATATTTTTTAATATCTCTTGCTATTTACTTTTAAATTATAACTATGTGCGCAAGATGTGCGCTATCAAAATAAAACCATAGAAGAGATTTTTGGAAGATTCTTTAAGGATTGATTATTCTCCTACAAATAATATTTCTCAAATATCTTCAAAAAACAGACATCGCTAAGTTACAGTTTTATTATATTTTTAGCTAAAATGTACTAAAATTACAATGCACATAGCGGCAGCTTTGTTGAAACTCAATTTAAAATTTATTATAATTAAAATCTACACATCACGTTAGAACGCTTATTATATTTACCATGCAAGAACTAGTTAATTGTCTTACACAATAGCAATAAAAACACTAAGGTGATTCAACATTACATTTGTTGTCCTGCCCACATTTTATTGAAGTGATTGTTATGAATTTGTGAAAAGCTGAAAATGAGAAGAAATATGAAGAGTGTTACGAAGATAATTATAATTGTATATTTTAAGATTAATTCATTTTGAGTTATGGTTTTTCGTATCAATTCGAAAGGCATTCTTTCATCGAGAAATAATAACACTGAATTTCAGCATGTAGGTGCATTTCAGCACTTAGGTGATTTTAATTAGAATTTTTAATACTTATATTTTTTATTTATAATATAAAACTATAATAACATAGTAAACACATAAAAACCTTTTAAACTAAACAAGCGCAGTTGATGTGTAACATTACGAAATCCAGCTTTCTAACATGCGAGTGCAAACAATAGGTGTGCAGGGAATTTTAGATCAGGGCGACGAATGCACACTGTGGGTTCTACTCATTAAGCTGTTGTGCTCAGATAAGATATAACATGGAGTAAGTATGTGACACGAATAACAAAAATTGCTGTTGCGACCCTGCAAAACAATGTAATGTTGCAATGCTCGTTTCGGATACTCATACTGCATTCCCACAATTAGTGCAAATGGATGCCACGGATGGCAATACGAGCACCTATGTGTAAATGTCTTTTTACCCTGCTGATTTTATTATTTTAGAACAGAAAATAACGGTTTAATATTAAACTATACTACTAACCCACGCGAGTTAACTTGAGACCTGGCTTTTTGACGTTTGTGCCAAAATACAGTGCGCGATATATTGCGCCTATTTTTGCACCAACTTTTGGTATTTTATATTTTAACTGAGACTCTCTTTGTAGTAGGTATAAGAAATTTCGCAAAGCATAACGCGAAATAAAGTAGTAGTTCCGTTAACAAAAACTAAGGAAATACTGCTTATCAAAAATTCGCATTTATTTCCCCCTCGGAACTTGTAACGGAACGACCGCGAGTGTGTCAGTTAAAAGTAAACCTACATATACGAGTGATAAAGTAGGTAATAAATCTCACATTAGATTTACAAAAGAAATCAGTCAATCCGAATATGGATATTAATTTCGCGGTTCGACACGGTTCGGCGCGGTCAAGGTATCGATGATACACTTTCGATCGTGTTCACGGTTGATAGTCTAGATGTGGCTAATGCAACTTATACTATTGAAATTAAACTATTATACTATTGAAATTATACTATTGAAGTGAAAGAAACTACAAAGTATAATATCCAACAATTACGACAATGTTTGAAAAAAACACGATGAACCACGATCGTGACTACCTAAGGCATCGTAGACATTGTCTCAGTGGTTTTAGGAAATTCAAGATTTTTAAAAATGATACAGAAATAAAGTGAAAAACTTAAGAAAGATATTTTTGAATTTCAAACCTGCCGATGTTCTTCGAAGTCTCTAAAATAGTGTTTCTAAACTCATGTTGCTCAAGAACACAGACAAAATAATAAACCTACTAACAGCTAATAAAACAATACTAAACATACTAACACCTAAGTATCGTGAACACGTGTTCATTTACTTTCCTCTAACTTGGTAAAACAAAGGGTAGCCCACATACCAACAGAGTATTTATCAAGTCATAGCCAATGAACATGAACGTTTAGACATGCAACAGTTGTCGCGAATCTCGATGTGTTTCACTTTTACACTTGCTAATCGACAGGTGCTAAGCCATTTTCAAATTCCATGAATTAATATAAATAGAGTGTTTGTATGTGATCTGATGATGGAGTTTTTAGGCCGCCTAAAGGTCTCCATCATACCGAAAAGCCTTAAAGCCTGGACAATGTAACGTGCCCTCCGTCCGATGCACGGAAGTGCTCAAATGTTATTGCTACTTGCGATCACCTATCCAAATTGTGACCACAGAATGTCGCTTAACTTTTTAACTTCAAGAATGTTTGTGCAAGCTACTACACACGATTAAAACAAAAAAGGATCAAATAGAGTTAGTAATAAAATGTAGGTTGGTAAAATAATATGCCAAAAGTTGTCGGGTTACCTAGAATGTAATTCCTTATTCCTGCATTTTGTATTCATATTTCTAATAACCTACCGTTGTGGTTTCTCAAATACTTACTTTTCACTTCTGCGTAAATTTAAATGCTTATCGTTGCATTTAAAACATGAAGCCATGAAAGGCGTGGAGAGATGTTTGTGAAGTTATAGGGCTTATGCAGAGTTAGAGGCGTGTAGAGCTTAGCTCTACATGAGATCGGGCCCCAATTACTCTATTTTCCAACGTCAAGCATTCAAGTGTGATTCAAGTATCATTGCCGTTGCGTTTGGTTTTGTTCTCCAAAATGACAGTAATTTGCAAAACCTTACTGCTAATTTGATTGAAAACCTCATCACAACAGAGTAATCTAACCTCATTGGTCATTATTAAGAAACAAAACGGAATAGTTGACGTATTGCTTTGATTGATAAAAAGTTTTTCAGTAGACTCGCGGGGCTCTAATTTTCTGACAGTCTCATCTTGGCAACATTTTACATGAAAATGTCAAGGAAGTTATATGTATTAATTTCTTTGGAAAATGTTTTTGGTGAGATTCATATTTCTATAACTTACCGTAGTGGTTTCTCAATAACTCACTTTTCACTTCTGCGTAAAACCGTTAACATTTAAAACATGAAGCCATGAAAAGCGGTGGAGAGTTGTTTATGAGAATTTCAGTTTTTGACACTTGTCTAAAGTTGACATCACAGAGTAAAGCTGGGAACAAATTATCGGACGCGGCTGACGGACGCGGCTGACAGCCGCGACTGATATGTTTCCAGCTTGAAGCTGGGAACAAATTATCGGACGCGGCTGACGGACGCGGCTGTTAGCCGCGACTGATAAGTGTGCACACCGTCCGAACACCCAGCGGGCCAGATTGCCTTCGGACGTCTGAAGGTCCAAGGACGCGTCCGCGACTTTCGTCAGATAATGTGCACAGTTCTATGTTCGTTCTATATCCAGATACCTATTCAGCCGCGTCCGATAGTTTGTTTCCAGCTTTAAGCTGGGAACAAATTATCGGACGCGGCTGACGGACGCGGCTGACAGCCGCGACTGAATAGGTATCTGGATATAGAACGAACATAGAACTGTGCACATTATCTGACGAAAGTCGCGGACGCGTCCTTGGACCTTCAGACGTCCGAAGGCAATCTGGCCCGCTGGGTGTTCGGACGGTGTGCACACTTATCAGTCGCGGCTAACAGCCGCGTCCGTCAGCCGCGTCCGATAATTTGTTCCCAGCTTTAATTTCCATCATTTCTCTGTGGACATTGTGTAAAACCTACTTATAATAATTTATCTGTGACATTGTGCACCTCAAGCTACGAGCTACGAGCTCTCTACCATTAAAACGTAGTATTCATTTCTCTGTGTCTACCATGTTCCTTGACCTCGAGTCTATCCTGTACCTACCTAACAGGTTCCTAAATTTTAATTTACAGATGCGCTTCGTATCATCCCTCCTCTTTGCGGCACTTCTTATAACCACGAATGCTGTTGATCCTATCGTGTCCAATGCAAACGAAATCAATCAGCTATCGACCAAGGAGCCTAGTCCTAACGCTGCTTTGTACCCTCGGGCTACGGAGACCAGAGATCTGAGGACCTTGGATGGCATATGGAACTTCAGAGTGTCACCATCTGATCCGGAGTATGGCCAAAAGAATGGATGGTATGAGCAGGATCTTGAAAAAGTAAGAACAATGACTTTTCCCCATTCACAAAACTTCTAATTCATGTAACATTGAACTTACTCGTAAATGCATCTAAAAAGGAGCTGAATATTATTCCGTGGTTAACGCGTTCACTGATAAGTGATAACTCTCTGCGGTGCGCTCTGAAGAATATAAGAATTTACCATGCGCGTCAGCAGCACCTAAAGTGTTGGTTTTTTAGGATAGCTTGCAAATATTGCAATTTTGCCATTGTTGCCATACTACGAGTATTACTCGTAGTATGGCAACAATGGCAAAATTAATTGATTAGAATAAGATAACTTCGAGTAGGTACCTACTACTGTCGATGAGGTAACCTTACAACTTTGATGCCGGTTCAAAACGTGTTTTAGAAACCAGAGCTACAATGCTACAATACATTAGATATATCTAATATCCCACTACTTATATCTAATTTAGTTACTTTCCTATTGTTCTAGACAACCCACTACAAGTGCTAAAAGATATAGAGTTAATCTCGACGAACAAAAATGACAAGATATAATAATATTGTACTTACCTACCCTTTCATGATATCTACTTAAAGATACTTAAATGCATTGAATTTCCTGCGCCCACGCAACACGTTTTCTCGTAAATGATCACTGTCTGTAATCTCCAACAAAAAATATGACCAATTTTTTCATAAAAAAGTTCAAAGCAAATGCATTTTTATTCCCTTTTGCTGTGTTCAAAAGGAAGATTGCATTGCATTCTATGTAGCTGATTTAAGCCGTGTTTGTTTGGTCATGAGAAACATGCAGACAGACAACCTCTTCAGAATTTTGTTGTGATCCTTGGGGTCTTTATTGAATAAATGCCGGTTGACTTTGACTTTCAAAATTATTTCTGTTACTACCTACGTAGCCATTGAGTACTTACCTAAACATATCTGTATCGATGCTCTATTCAACTTTTTATCTCTGTATGTATAATAATTTATGTCAGGATCATAGGAAGTGGAAATCCTTTCTGTGCTTAATAGCATAAGGAACTAGTTCTATGAAATCAGATGTTAGTAAAACTATGGCCATAGATTTAGTAAGTAGGAAGTATTTCATACGTGACAACTTGCAAACCCAACAGTTTTAAGGATTTTTTTTTTTTGTAGACTGGTTCTGTGATACCGATGCCAGTTCCATCGTCATACAACGACATAGTGCAGGACGCAGCAACGCGTGACCACGTCGGCGTGGTGTGGTACGACCGGCGCTTCTTCGTGCCCTCCTGGTGGGCTGACGGCCAGCGCGTCTGGCTGAGGTTCAGCAGTGTGCATTATGCTGCTGAAGTGGTAAGTATATCATAAGCTAAAGTGTATGCCTCGTATTCACGTTTTCGAAAACAGCTTTAACGATTTCGATGAAATTTGCAGTAAGTATAAGGGTTTTTATAGCCCGGTCGAAAAATCGATCTAGCTAGATCATAAATTTGAGAACTGTCATGCAATTTTTTTTTTTTTTTTTTGTTTTTTTGTAAGTACTTACTTATTGTTTTTATTTCTGGGAAAAATAGTTTTTTCTATTTTCACCCAGCAGTCTAGGTCACCATTTGAAGTGTGGCAGAGTGAATAATTTGATCTTACCATGTTTCATCCATATTATCATCGATCAAATCCCTCAATAGACATGGTTACTGAACTACATAATATATTGTACATAACACCAGCCTTTGATATGACAGATTATAAATAATAAATAAGCCTTTTATTCAGACATTTTACATTGTTTTAACTTAATCCTACAGCTTAACTAACATCTGCCTCAGTATCTGCCTGTGTGCCTCTTAGGACAAAGGCCTCCTCCAATTGTGACCATAGTTCTCGGTCTTTTGCTAGCCTGGACCATGTGCCACCGGCTGTGGCCTTTATGTCATCAACCCATCTTCTTGACGGTCTACCTCTCTCCCTTTTCTTGTTTCTTGTGAACCAGTACATTATAGTTTTTGACCACTTTTCGCTACCTCTGATAGTATGGCCTGTCCATTTCCATTTTAATTTTCTGATGGTTACTGTTGCATCTTTTGTTTTAGTGTGGTTTTTTATGGTAGTAATCCTAATTTTATCAGACAGTTTTTTTCCCATCATACTTCTTTCCATGGCGTTTTGACATGTTGCTAGCTTTTTGTTGTGGGCTTTTGTTGTTGCCCAGGTTTGGCAACCGTATGTTAGAACAGGCAGTACACAGGTATTAAAAAGTTTTCGTTTGATAGTCATGTTTGTTTCTTTATTTTTCATGATGTCCCTCAGACTCCAATATTGTTTCCATGCATTCCCTATGCGCCGATCAATTTCTTTTTCAGTAGCGTCTCTTGGTGATATGATTTGTCCTAGATAGAGGTATTCGTCCACGTAGTCTATTGTGTTGTTGTTTACGCAAATAGATTCTTTGTTGCCATTAGTCATGGCTTTTGTTTTTTGTGTGTTCATTACTAAACCTGCTTTGCGACTTACTCTGTCTAGGTCATTTAGCATTACTTCTAGTTCTTTGCTTGATGTCGACAGAATTATCAAGTCATCAGCGAATCTTAAATGTGACAGATGCTCTCCGTTGATTGTTAATCCTTTTGATTCCCAGTCTAGCTGGCGAAAGATTCCCTCCAGGACAGCTGTAAAAAGTTTTGGGGAAACAGGATCGCCCTGGCGTACACCTCTTTCCAGTTTTATTTCCTTGCCCTCTTTCTCAAGTTTTATTTTTGCTTTGCTGTTTTTATAAATGTTTCTGAGGATTCTTATATATTTGTTTCCAACTCCTTGGTTCTTCAGGGCTTGCCATATCGCCTCATGCTCCAGTGAATCGAAGGCTTTGCTGTAATCCACAAAGCAACTATAGAAGGTTATATTAAATTCTTTACCTTTCTCAAATAGTTGCTTCACGACGTGTATGTGGTCTAATGTGGAGTATCCACTCCTGAATCCCGCTTGTTCTCTCGGCTGATTCTCATCAAGCGTTTTAGTTATTCTGTTTAGAATTACCTTGGCAAACACTTTATATATATTTGACATCAAGCTTATGGGTCTATAGTTATTTATGTTGTTTTTGTCTCCTTTCTTATGCAGTAGTATTATGGTTGATGTTGTCCACTGGTCGGGTATTGTTTCATTGTTCAGGACTACATTAAAGAGATGTGTAAGGATCGGTACAAGGAAGTGTCTGTTTGCTCTTAGGAATTCGTTGCTTATCCCGTCTGAACCGGGAGCTTTGTCTTTCTTTTGGGTTTTTACCGCTTTATCCACTTCTGCTGGAAGTATATCTGGTACTTCTTCTCCACCTGTCAAGTCTATTGGATGGCTATGGTTTTTCTTTGCATATAAATCTCTGAAAAAGTCGGTAGCTATTGACATTATTTCTGGGCGTTTGGTTTCGTTTCTACTGTTTTTGTTTTTCATTTTTGGTATCCAATCAGTTTTCTCTTTTAGTTTCTTAATTACTTTTTTGATTCCTCCAGTTTTTTGAATGCAGGTTTCCATTAAGTCTAAATTATATTTCTGGCGATCTCTTCTCATGTTTTGTTTGATCTTTTTGCTTAATTCTGATATATTTTTTCTTATATATTTTGTTTTTTCACTGGTAGAAATCAATTCAGCTCGAGATTTAAGCAGTTCTTTAGTTTCTTTTGTTAGCCATTTTATTGTGTCATTCTCGTCTCTCTTCCCGCTTATTTCTTTACAAGTCAAAAGATCCTCAAACTTGTTAAATTTATCTTGTGTGTTTAGTTGATTGGTCGCTTGTATGAAATCTTCTAGTTTTTCTTTGAGTTTCTCAGTATTCTCTAGTAATTTTGTGTTGTCTTGCTTTGCCTTGAAGGGTCTGATTTTATTAGATTTATTGATCTGAAGTTTGGCTCTAAGCATTCTGTGGTTACTATTGAAGTTGAGATTATTAATAACTCTACAGTCTTCAAAGTCTTTACTCTTATTGGTTAGGATATAGTCTATTTCATTTTTGTGTCGCCCATCAGGCGATACCCATGTCCATCGGTTGTTGTTGCGGTTTTTGTAAAGACTATTAAGAATTTTCAGGTTGTTTTCATAAGCTAGCTGTGTAAGTTTTTCGCCATTCCTTGTTCTTTTACCTGAGCAGTATGGCCCCAAAATAATCTCTTCTCCGGCTTCTCTTTTCCCCGTTCTTGCGTTGAAGTCGCCCATAACTATTAGTTTACTGTGAGTGTGGTTTTTTATCGCTTCAGATAGTTTGTCATAGAATATGTCGATTTCAGCAACGTTGGACTGTTCAGTCGGAGAATAAATTTGTACAATTGACCACAAATCATTTTTGGGGGGTAATTTCAGATTGAGTATAACAATGCGCTCTGAGATACCGATGAATTCTACAATATAGGATCTTAATTCTTTTTTGATCAAAAACCTGTTCCGTATTGACCTTGTGTCTCTCCTTTGAAGTAGAATATGAAGTCGCCATGATCCTCTATGCTCTCTCCAAGACGTCTCACTTCGCTGAGTCCCACTATCGACCACTTGATGTTTTTCAGTGCTAGGATCAATTCTGCCAGGCTCTCGTTTGTTCTTAGGGAAAGGGTGTTATATGTTGAAATGTATATTGAATCTTTGTTATTGCGAGGAGTCATCGGGGATAACTGTGTTTGTGGTTCATGTTGGGTTGCTTTAGTTGGAGGGTAGTGGTCTTCTTGCCCCACGGTGACCGGCCGGATTGGGGTGCAATATGACAGATTACCATTATATAATTGTACTACATCAATAAAGCCGTACAGTTCTTAGACAGAAGCAATTGCTATGGGGTATTGTAAAACCAGCTATTACCTCATAGATCGTGCTAGTAAATATTATATGCTATAATCGCAAATGAGTAGCTTTGCAGTTCAGAAACATGTTCAGCTGTTATTGATTGGCTTCGTTATATCTAAATACATTATTGCTCGTTCGTGTGATAGCTTGATAATTCATCTAATTATTTACCGAACGTTAGTTAATTTTACCGAAATCTCGGAAGTGAGTAATGACAACATCCTTGAGACCAAACATAAGTATAGCGGGAGTAAAGTTGGTCCTGAATAATGTACCTACCTGACCTAGATTTGAATGGTGCTCAAGGGCAAAGCATTTTTTCTTTAGGTTCTAAGGTCCTTTAAAGGGCCTAAAATCTCTCCGCTAACGGCTAACCCTACGAACTTGCTTACTTTTAGCTCCTGTTATAATACCATCTAAAATTTAAATGGTACTATTATAGGGGTTACTCTTATTTAGATTCTAAATAATAGTGAAACAAAAAGTCCAATCCCAAATATCCTCTTGATACCTATCCAATTTTGCTTCTACTTTCGTAGGAGGAAATTTAATAATATTCAAAGATAGAATAAATTAATAAGGAACCAACCCACACAGGAACCAATGAGTTATCATTTTTAAAAAAATACTGTATAGGTATATATTTTATAATGTTCACACGCTTAGCATATAAATAGCGATAGCAAAGTTACATTACATCATTAGGACAACATCCGTCTTCGTCCGGAATCTTACCTATTCCTAATAAGCGATGAATTTAAAATAGTTTCGAAATAAAACTGCTCCAAGATTTAAAAAGGCAACTTAGAAGTAGGTGAATAAGTTTTATTACCTTACTGCTTTTCTTTAGAGGCTAAAGGAAAACATTACACATGTATAAATGTGTTATCTTGTATCCACTATTTCTTTCTGGCTGAACTATCCGCGATGTGTGACAAGCTGACAAAACTTAGGCCTTTTACATCGGTACTAGATGATTTATAGAGTGTCAGAAGGCAATCTTTGCCTACACTTAACGGGACACTGTACCTATGTGCCTGGGAAAATGTTGAGATGGAGTAGGCTTGCTCAACACCTACACCATCCTCTCAGTTTAACCGGCCATATCCACAGGAAAGATATGGTCGATAAGTGTGGGGCTGACTAAGCCGTGGGTTTCCACACGAGAGCTCGTGTAAATGCGCATACTTATACATTTTTCGAAACGAAAAATCCATTGATGCACGGCTGACAAGTATACTCTTCATCAGTATACTCTTCTTCATATATTGTTCATCAGACTGAGACAACACGAATTTTTGACGAAAAATGGAAGCATCGTTTAACATCAAAGTGAACAAGGCCCCTCAACTCTATTAAAAAAAACTGTATAGGTTCACTCAGTCCGTTTCTTAATATCAACTCAACCAAACTTCCAAAACTGTAGGTATTTATTTTTAACCGACTTCCAAAAAGTATTTTGTTGTCATTGTTTTACTTAACACCGATTTCAACATTATAACAAACATAAAAATAACAAATTAAATAAATCTGTTTGTAGTCTTATTTTTCGCTTTTTAGTGCATGTATTTTATGAAGTCGGTTATATTTTTTTTTTTGAAAATTTTTTATTCCAACAGAAAAGAAAAACTCTACCTCTGTAATTTATACCACCTCTTAGTGTCTTTGTAACACCTATGTTTATCTGCCTATGTGAAATGTATTTACGATAAAATTGTACCTAAATGGAAAGTGCATTTATCTAATGCAGGCTAGAAATTGGATATTGTGTCGTTGTCTGAAGCAATTGCACTGTGCCTACATAATTGGTTCATTTGTGTCAGACAAACTGGCCTATGTATGTATACATCATTCGACCAGATTGGCTGGTGTCTACTGACACAGTTACTCCTATCCTATATGATGGACTAGAGTACGTGAGAGTGTGTTTGATTCTCGTGGGGTTTAACAGATCTGTTTTCCCGTAATCCGTACCTATATTATAAATGTGAAAGTGTGTTTATTTGTTTGTTTATTTGTCCTACTTTCACGTCAAAACAGAGCGACGGATTGACGTGATTTTTTGTGTGGAGATAGTTGGAGGGCTGGAGAGTAACATAGGCTACTTTTTATCCGGGTACCACGCGAGCGAAGCCGCGGGCAGCTGCTAGTACTTAATAGTTTCTTAAGCATTTAACACAGATACTTAATCCTGATGTAGGTATCTGTTGAAGTAATTATTTTTATTATGACCAAAGGAAAACCACACAGTAACATAATAATACACAACACAACATAAAAGAATAAATTAAAAAGGAACTCTGTTTCAGATAAATTATACATTGTAACCATAAGTGCATGCAATAATTAAGGGACCGGCGAACGCACGTACGTACCTAGGTACGTACATTTTAAATTTCCTATTTGGTATTTACGTTCCTAGGAACGTAATACCAAAATAATTTAAAATTTGAGCATATTTTTATCACTTTATGTTATTATTTGGATAAAGGCAGTATTTATCTAGGTTCCTGTTACACTTTTGTTCCAAAAAACTTAAGTATTATAGAACAAATGAAAAGAAAAAAATCAATTTTTGGTGTACCTACCTGCAAAGATTCAATTCAACTTGCTTACATTTCTTTTTAGGTAAGTTTTTCGGAACAAAAGTGTAACAGGAACCTAGATACCTACTCTCTTAATCTAACAACATGAATTGATAAAAATATTCTTAAATTTTAAATGATTTCGGTATTACGTATTTATGGAAATTCGCCTGCCGCAGGCCCCTTAAGTACAAGATAAATATATTTTTATTTCACTTCTAAAGTTATACTTACTTACCTCGAAAGTACAGTCTTTTATGTTTTGCGCATAGTTTATTTTGTTGTCACACTGATCCCATGTGTGTTGTTGCTAAATCATTGTAAGAATTTAAATGGTTTATTTAGCGACGATAAGAATATCTTGGCATAAAAACTAAAAAACAATCAGTAATTTAAAAAAAAAATGTAATAAACTGTTTTAACTATTTCCTTATAATTTTAAGGAAATACAAATATGGAAATCAATTAACAATGGTCAAATTGTTATACGTTCGTAGACAAGTATTAATAAAGAGCTAGATAGAGCAGAGGGCAAGAATCACTGACCTCGTTCAATCGGCATTGCCTCAATCAACTTCCAACGGATCAAACACATCTTCATTACATTCTGTTGGAATTATGTTTGAATGTTTGTGATTTTAGCATGTGCCGAAAATATTAAGATCAAAGGTACCTAATACAAGTTATTTCACATATAACAATCTGAACTCGTGTTTACACTGACAGCCCTAGTAGGTGAATCAAAATAATATTATTCAATTTTAGATTTGGTTCAAGACCGTGGGTACCAATTTCAAATCTTGACTCAGTTTCACAATTATTTGGATTGGAACAAAAACTTACTATAACCATTGTCTATTGATGTAAACGTAAAAAAGGTAAGTTAAATGCAATGCAAGCACTGCACAATTGAGCTCATTTCAAAAACGATATGTATTCCATGCAGTTCTTGTCATAAAATTGCGGGCATGTTCGCAATTTACAGGACAATGATGTCATGAAGTGCTGTTTGTAATCACACCGCCGATAAACGCTTCGGTTCTACGATCAGCCAAATTACTTGAAAGCAAGCCTTATGTTAAAAATAACAAGGAGTAAATTTGAATGTTAAATATCATGGAAAGTCTAGTCCCATGCAAAAGAACAGATACAAATCATTCCCAGCTCTCACACCTACGTGATCGAGTTTATCGCATTGAATTATGTTTTGATTTGCTTACTCACTTCGCGTTCAATTTAATTGAAGGTTAAACAAACTTACCTAAAGTGAAGTTTGACCGTAATTATACGACGTCGCTGCATCCGAAAATATTTTATAATCACCAGGTAGTTCCATTGCTCAATGTACTGGGCACGAACACTATTTAGAGCTAAAAAAACTTTAAAAAACAAGATAACATAGTTATAAAACGACTCAAAGTTCGTCGCGCCTCGGTATTGCCGAGCCGCCCCGACCTGCCGAGCAGTCCCGACACTCCCGCTTAATTCCCATCATTCGTTTCAGAGAATATAACGATTTCCCAAAAGCGTAATCGATATTTCTATATCGATTTAGTACGGGATAAGTTTCATACAACTTATGGGAGGGAGGGATTAAAATATTTTCGGATGCAGCGACGTCGTATAATTACGGTCAAACTTCACTTTAGGTAAGTTTGTTTAACCTTCAATTATACGACGTCGCTGCATCCTCGATATTTTATAATCACCAGGTAGATGTTCAGAGTTTTAGGGAAATCGTGTATTATAATAACCCCGAAGGGAAAAAAGGTTTAGTTATATGAACAAACAAAACCTTGATTTACTCTAATAAAATTAACTACTGTCTCCATGATTAGCATTGTAAAATCGGATAAATTTACTAGGAACAATATTTTTTTTTATTGTTTCATTAAAGTAAAATAATTGTTTCATTATAATAATAAATGAAATAAGTATAATATATATTATATATATATTTATAAAGGCATATACAAACATTACCCACTCAATAGTTTAGGATAATATACCTAATAATTTACATAGGTACCGATGGCGCAATTTGGCTCAAGATCTGGATGTGTGTAGAAAAAGAAGGGAGGCATTTGCCCTGCAGTGGGACTATGCCGGCTGTCTAAGCTGCGTAGTTAATTAGCCTGTTTAGTTTATTAAAAAGTAAATAGTGAATAAATTATATCAGCTAGGCCTATTGTAAGTTTTAAAAATACAGGGAGTTACCAGATCATCCAGCAGCTTTTCTATTGCCTCAATAGAAGAGGTCTTTGATCTACCGCTGACGTCGGTCGGTTGCAGTGCAGCGTACGAGCTGAGTGTGCAGAGAATAACTTCTCCATCTTGGCAGTTAGAGAAACTGATCATGTTCTTGTACGTTAATAAGGTATTTCGCAGACATGATCTCTATTAATGATGAGAAAAAAAAACAAAGGAATGACATACCATGGTAAAGCTCTCCCAGGAGGGGAATTCTTTATTAGATTATTAATTATAATTTTAAATAGAGGACTAATAATGTTTATTCTAGATAACGTAATCAAGAATGCACACATTGTGCAGTTGACAGTGCTAGCAGAGCCACAAACGTTGTGGTTATTGTAGGCAAAACTATGCCCACTACATGTATTGCTCACTAGGATACCGAATGACCGGCAAAATTAAGGTAAATTTTAGTGTCCCAAGTACTTTGTTATTTTGGGAAAAATGCAAGAGTTCGGTGAACTCTTTTAAGCAGACGAGAAATGTTAGCATCTTTGCTGAATTTATTTCCTAGTATGTATTAGAAAGATTGACGGGATTGTGTTGACGGTAAATGGCTCCAGAATTGGAGTAATGAGTGATAAAGTTTAAAGCAAAATGAATTGGAGATAATTATTGTAAATACATGATTATGGTATCCGGGTATTTATCAAGTAATTTACCTTTTCATATACTATATTTACGAATTTCAGGCAGAAAACCGAAATAGTCGAAAATATTATTATTCTGACGAAAAATCCACAACTTTTAAATTAAGATGTGCCATAATGTTTCATTATAGGTTATATTGTGGTTATTTGATTAATGCAATCATAATTTAGACTGTTTCTGTTATTATGATTTAGTAAGCGACAAGGCATCGGAGTAATGCTTCGCTATAACGGGATGCCGCGTTCTGAAAGGAGACTTAAGCAGCATAATATTAGATCATAATCGGGTGAAAAGTAAATAAACCCAGATAATTGACATTCGGGAACCCTGGTATGGTTGGCTAGACCAGTGAGGGACTGTCACAATACCCGATGCTTGGGCATCTATTGATTTAGGCAAACGTTTTAGTGTCAGTAAGAATGGAGAAAAGCAATCAATGTTAAAAGAATCAGGAACTCTTTTACACAAAACATCTATATACTTAATACTCTATCTACATCTACATTCTCTTTGGATTTGATGTAGGTATGATGCAAATATATAAACATCATCGAGATGATTATATTCAACTCCTTTCATTCTATTTATGTATGACATCCTGGTATATCTGTACCAACATAACATTATCTATCTGTCCTCAGGAGGATTTTAAAATTTGTTAAGTCTTTTGCAAAACATATGAAACTTATAAATTTGGCTTGTAATCCTAATAGATTAGTACTGATTTTGGTTGCTAACGGGCTCCGAAACTCATTAGAGTTTTTCCCCATACAAAATATATATATATATCCAACCAGTAAAAAAGTCTGAAAATAATAATTTGAGGGATTATTAATGGCTAGGCAAGGGTTCACCTAACTATAGTAATAGATATATCAATTACTCTTCCACCAAGTGAAACATAATTATTATAACTCACAGTTCAATTTCACTATCATATCTTAATCTATAATAAAGATTATAGAAAAATTCCTAGCACGTGCTAGAAGTTCCTCTATCTTGAAGAGTTTCGTATAAACTCAATCTATAGGTAAATCTATAGGTGCTTGGGAAAACAAAGATTAATACACCAAACAACGTTTTCGAAATCTCAAATACATAGAAGGTGGTATCATGAGTCTACACTTAAAAGCCTAGAAAGACTAAACACTTAAGTACTAGTACACTTGAAAAATCTTGTTAGGGTTTCCGCGACACAGGCTAGACCTAGGCGGCACCCAATGTGAAATCTGTTCATTTAAGATTGTACCTTTGGAAAATAAACATTTATTTATTTATGTACTTGGAGTTGTCACTTTTTGTGGTTTATTATAAGCCCTCGGTTCTGTAACAAGTTAACTTCATCGTCAACATTTGACACAGTCTACAAAAGTAGGTAGGTACTTAAGGTACATACATAGTACATCCTCTAAACATGAAACTCAATATTGTAAAATTATGTTCTAGAGAGGAAACGAAGATTCTTAGTTTTATTAATAATCTTAGGCTGTTATGTACCAAACTCTAACAGAAAGTATTAAAGGATAATTTGTGACTGATTATAAAATATTATTTTGTTATAGATATCTTAACTGATCGCGAGAGCCACTGCTCGCTTGGGTACTTTGTGCTACCAAGGAAGACCAGCGCTATGGTAGACTATCTACCGTAGCTTATACTGAGTGGAGGCCTTTTTGTTAACTCAATTTATTTAGTTTAATAACAATTATGTACCTAATAACTTGTAAGTTATGGTAAGTAACAAATAAAGTTCTTCAATTTGATTTGATTTCCGAACAATAAAAAATATTTAAATTGGATCTGTGTCTCAAACTGACTTTTGTATCTCTTGTCTCTGTTGAGCTTTGAAATTTTCAGAAATGTGAATATTTTCAACTAGATATATTTAAATACCTCGCCAGGCCAACCCACCATTATTTTTCCCCAACGTTCAGAGATCTTGGTAAGAATACTTCAGGTTTATTATTGAGATCCCTAAGGATTCTAAATTATTATCATTTTATCAGTGCTTGCATTATTTGCATCCGTGGAATCAGGCATAGGTTGCGTGGTTGGGTCAAAGCCGTCTATCCGATACTAGGGGTATCGACTATCGATACTATCGATCTTTGATTCGAAGAAAAAGAGTGCTTATAATCATAATCCGCAATGATATATGATATAGGTAATCAGTATAAATAGGTGGTAATCAAGTTACCATTCGATAATAGTTAGTAGGTCTTTATAGTGTATGCTAACTAGCCAGACTGCAATCGCATCGCAGTTCTTGAAATTAAAATGATAACGACAGCAAACGCATATTGTACAACTCAGACTGCACTGGAGATCGTAATCTCATTATGGTTATAAATGTAAAGGATGTAGGTATTTACATTTGTATAGGTACATGGATTTCATGTGATTGTAATCGCATCACAATTCAAAAAATATAAAGGTTTGGAATATTATCTCTATAATTTGTACTAACCAGCCGGGCTGCAATCGCATCGCAGTTCTTGTGATAAAGATGATAACGGCTCAAACTGCTGTTTGGAATGTACCTACATTTATAATTTGTGGCAACCAGACAGACTGCAATCGCATCGCAGTTCATGAAATATACTATTTAATTGAATCAATTTTCATAATTTATGTCATCCAGACTGCATTCGCAACACAGTTCTTAAAATAAGGGCGGCAAATGTATAAGGGCGGCAAATGTACAAGGGCGGCAAATGTATAAGGGCAGCAAATTTATAAGGGTGGCAAATTTATATGGGTGGCAAATGTATACGGGTGGCAAATGTATATTGCACAACTCGGACTGTAATTGCATCACAGTTCCAGAAGACCATGGTCTCGTCACGATTTGATTTACAGAATGTAGGTTAATGGCATGTGGTATAATATTTAAGTTACAATTTTGTTTACTAAATGTAAGTATTTAAATAGTGTATATTTGATTGTTATTTACCTCACAAAATATACTACCTATTAAATTAATATTATATGAATCTTTCTTATTTATGCCATCCAGACTGCATTCGCAACGCAGTTCTTGAAATAAAAATAATAGGGGCAACGAATAAATATCGTAATTGCTCTTAGGAAAATCTACCATGCTGTCATGATGTGGAGGTAGTAGGTAGGTACATTAAGATGGATCTAAACGACCTTGTTTAGAAAATTTGTGTAGGTACTTAGGTAAAAATAAGAATGTGCAATAAATCATTGTTAGGTATACTATAAAACAGTAGAAGTATCTTCTAGTATCAAAACATTGAAAGCAATTTAGGTAGGTAGTAGGTAACCATTTTATATTCGATTGCTGTGTAATAATAATAAGATTATTCGATTGTGTGATTAAATTCGAATATAACAGTTCACAAAATGTGTTATATATTCGGATTCCATCTTTATAAGTAATGCTATTCAGACTGCATTCGCAACACAGTTCTTGAAATAAAAATTAAAACGATGGCGAATAGATATCGTAAATACTCGTGGTAAAATCTACACAGTTATCTATTGGAAATAGTATCCAAAGACGTGGTTAAACAACCTTGCTTGAAAATTTTAGATAAGTGGGTACTTACGTAAAAATAAAATAAAAAAATATGCACTAGATGGCCACTTACTCATACGAACTTTCTTTCTTACTAGATGACTGTTATTCTACAAGCAGTAGACTTATCTAAACTGTCAATTCGAGATTGAACAGATGAAAAGGTTATCTTTAGGACATAGTATCCAAATATATAGGTACCTACTTAAACTACAGTACTTCCTTTGAAAATTTTCAGGTTGAGAGGTAAAATTAAAATAAAATTGTTATTCTAAATAGTAGAAGTACCTATTTAGACGGTAAGATAAGCATTGAACAGCAGGTTAGGAAAAAGGTGCAAGCGTTGCACTTTTATCGTTCGCATTTAGATATTCGATATTGCAAAACGCATTTTGGCGATCACAAGCGCATTACCGTAAGAAGAAAATGACAATATTTTAAAATTAAGTAGGTGGGTACTCACAGTTTTCGCTATCAGTTTGTACCTGCATGCGAGTTTCTTCTCTCGGGTCTTTCATCGAACAACATTTCACTTTTATCAAAACGACGGAAAAAAATAAAACTTTTTTTTTTTTTTTAAATTGCAGACAGTAAAATAAGACGTGTGAACGTGCCCGAACACTAACAACGAATGATGGGAATTAAGCGGGAGTGTCGGGACTGCTCGGCAGGTCGGGGCGGCTCGGCAATACCGAGGCGCGACGAACTTTGAGTCGTTTTATAACTATGTTATCTTGTTTTTTAAAGTTTTTTTAGCTCTAAATAGTGTTCGTGCCCAGTACATTGAGCAATGGAACTACCTGGTGATTATAAAATATCGAGGATGCAGCGACGTCGTATAATTAACAGTTTACCCAATTTGCTTACGATATCTCTGTGTATATTCATCGCGTTGTAGAACTAAACACGATAACTCAAAACAACGTCATTTCGTATCATAGGAGATGGTATATTTTGTTCCTACGTATATTTACCGAGGCGTATAATTCAATAATTTCTTTTTTTACACTTTACAATTTTTACAATTGATTTATTTACACAATCTGGCAATGAGAAATGATTTGTTTACTTGATTAGTTTAGATAAGCTTAGACTTAGACTCGTTAAGCGGAAACTATTAAATGACCCACAATAGGTATATGATATGAACAATCATAAGTTTACGATAATATGATTGTTCTTAGTTTTTAAGACTGTTTGTTTCCCTGGGAAATAAAATATTAAAATAAAATAAATTACTTACATGATTATGAATCTATTCTGCGTCCAAGATATATTCTTATGAGTATCTTCATTGCGTCGTATAAGAACATAACGACACACGACTCAACGTATGTTTATGTTCAGCGATCGCTTTCAACTATATTTATTTACCGATGAGTAAAATTTAATCGCTTTACTAAGCAAATTATTTCACACAGATTACACAATCGGCAATAAATGAAAACGGATTTGTTTACCTACCTACGATCGACATGTCTCATGAATATTCGCGCTTTCCGTGACGTCATTCGGTTTGTTTACGCTATTTCAGAAAGCATTTATTTACCACCCTTTAATTAATGTGCCAAAGGTCAACCTTGAGCTTAGGAAGGGGCAGAGAGCTATATCTGGGTTTACAAAATCGCACGCAATGGTTTCACACTTTAACGAAAACTGATGAATCGTTTTTCTTTTGTATAAGTACCTACCTACCTACTAACTTAATATCTACAAAAAAGCGACCGCCAAAAATTAAAACTTACCTATCTATTTTAAGGGGCCGGCCGGCGACAGACGGAAGATTATGCATACAAACTAATAGATAAGTACCTTAAGATACCATTTAAAAAGTGAGCAGTTATTTATCACTATAAGTTATTATTTAGATTAAGGCAGTGTTTATTTAGGTTCCTGTTTCACTTTTGTTCCAGTAAACTTACTACAGAACAAGTGAAAACATGATATTTTTCTGTAAAAGGGTAAAAAAATCAATTTGCTTACATTTCGTTTCAGGTAAATTTTTTGGAACAAAATTGTAACAGGAACCTAGATAAATACCTACTGTCTAAATAATAAAAAAACATAAAGTGAAAAAAATACTAAGTACCTACGCATAAATTTTAAATTATTTTGGTAGGTACTTATTACGTTTGTACGACATACGTCTGTCGCCGGCCTCTTAACTTTATTATTTTTTTAAACCTACTAACTACAGTTAATACAATTTCTTGCTGTGAGCAGTACGCGCGTGAGAGTGAGTGATATTATCGATTGCGTGTGCTTGACGACACAAAACATGATTTATGACCCTGCCTGTAACGAGATTTTGCGAAAAATATACCTACTTATATAGAAACTAAACATGTGTAAAATTGATTTACATTCAGCTGCATTATACATATAGCTCTATATAGCTATATAGAGCTATATGTAGGTACTCACAGTATAAATAATATATACCTACTTCAATACATTACTTATTTATTGCAACGTGCCAGAGGAAAACATAGGCATATTATTTTAATCGAATTTTAGATTTATTTTGCAAGTGAAGCAACCACACCATTCTATTCAAAGGAAACTATAATCTGGTTCAATTTGTATAATACCAGTATTACAAAGCTAGGAACAAAATAGAAAAGTTTTTTCATCACACAAAACATTGAAGAAGTAATAGTCAAAAGTCAAAACCATGTTCGATAGTAGTTTATACTAATCAATACTTTTTCTATTGCGAAACTTCTAGCTTTATGATAAAACTGTTTACGTTAACAAAGATTAAGTAATAAGTATACTTACTTAAGATAAGGAAATATGGACAAATTCATTGAGTAATGTTTGCAAACAATTTGTAAGTAGGTAGTAATGAGATTACGTATAGGTACATACTTTAACTAAATACAATATTTTAACTAACAGCAAGTGTAATAAAAACGAATGGTATAATTTACATTGTATAATACATTTTCCTATACACTTATATCACAAAAACCGATTTAAATAACTTTATTGCAGAGCGGTAGGGGAGACCGGGGACAAACGTAACAGTTTGTATTCCATGCCAGATTTCTCGTTAGTAATAACCTTTGTGATAAAATAATTATAGCCATAATAAACTTTCGTTTATGGTCTATAAATGTACAATATAATTTTATAAAATATGTCATGGTTTCTGATAATTATTAAGCTGCCAAAAAAAATGGAGATTGTTACTTTCGCCCCATAGTCAGGGCGATAGTAACAGAGCGTGGGTCGAAAGTAACACCGTATAAATTCTCCTCTATATTACAATAACAATAAAAAATATAACGTTAAATCAAATTATATATTTCAAAGTTATATACCTAGTACAAAAATAATTAACTTTTACGTAAGATTAACTTGAGATTCATGTTTCTATTCAGTTGAAAATCAGTCTCGGTGCTTTTATCTCTGTGTTGTCTTTTAAATGTTCATCTACTGCTTTTCTATAGACTTCGGTGCTAGTGGTGCCTCTATTAGTTTTTCTAATCCGCTGCTGTTAAACAAAAAATAAGAAAAAAAAGTTTTAGAACATCGCACTCATATTTACAATTAAAGTAACACGTTACTTATGTCCTGCCATGAGATGTTACTTTTATACCCAACCCCCATTTTTGATATTTGATGTCAAATAACCTGGAAACTGGACGTATTACACGAAAACAAGTTATAACATGCTAAAGACAATCTTAAGGTTAATCAACGAACTAATAGTCATAATTGTTATCAGCATCTTAATTTTACGTAAACACTAAATGAATAAACAACAAAAAACTTACTTTTGGTGCAAAAAATCACGATACGTCCACTAACTTAACCTTGCCGCGTGGTGCGGGCGCGGAGACTGAACTGATGTGCGGGGGCCGGTGCAAGCTAACAACCAACCAACGGTCGCACACGTCGTTCCGGCTATTGGACAAGGCTACGGAGCGTTTGTTACTTTCAACCCGCCGTTACGTTTGTCCCCGGTCTCCCCTACATCACGTAGGCCATAAAAATGTCACCCTGTGGCACATGTGGCTTAAAAGCAATCATTAGATTGTGTATACTATACTAGACTAGTAGTTCGCCCCGAACTGAGATCTCGCGCACCGTTGTGTTGATAGCCTAGATTTGGACTTGTTTCTGACTACCCCTATACCTACGTTAAGTGCTCTTTCTAGTGTTTACCACACAATGATATCTAATGCGCTACCTCAGTATGATAAAGATTATAGGCATACATGCAATACATTAAGTCGTGTCGTGTTTATATTCAATAGTTGACCCCGCGAACTTCGTACCGCGCCTCAGGAAAGGCCTCTTTGTTCGAGAAATTATTAAAATAGCAGTTCAATACAAAATGTATTAGAAAATCAATTTCCCCTCCCCTCCCCCTGCCCCTCCTCCTCCCCCCTCCATCCCCCTTCCCCCTCCCTATCCCCCTGCCCCTCCTCCTCCCCCCCCCCCCTCCATCCCCCCTCCCCCTCCCGACCCCCCTCTCCCTCCCTACCCCCCTCCCCCTTCTCCCTCCCTACCCCCCTCCCCCTTCTCCCCCCTCCCCCTCCCCCCCTCCCCCTCCTTACCCCCCCTCCCCCCCTCCCTCCCTACCCCCCCTCCCTACCCCTCCCTATCCCTCTCCCCCCCCCTTCCCCCTCCCCCCCCCCTCCCTACCCCCTCCCTCCCCTCCCCCTTCCCCCTCCCTCTCCCTCTCCCTCTATAATTTTGGTACACGCCCAGCCCACTATTTGCAGGAGTTAGCGTTTGCATACGTGACAGGTTGCAAGCCCATCGCCGCTATTAGAACGTTAACTGGTTTCCTCACGATGTTTTCTTTCACCGTTTAGAGCTCGTGTTAATGCGCATTTAAATTTTTCTAATCGAAAAATCCATTGATGAGCACGGCCAGGGTTCGAACTTACGACCTATGAATCGAAAGTCGAGCACTCTTCCACTCGGCCAACACGGCTTTTATTTTCAATCTCAAGATAAAATATCAAGTAGCAACTAAAATCATTGCAAACCAAACCACAACGATGCCACACTCATTGTCTGTTAACCAGACCTACGAATACATCGAAACTCTATGAAACGGGAGCTCTCTCCATACTTCCGTTAATTGGTTTTCATCATTTTTCTTTTTCACTGTATTTCAAAAACTATAGAACCTAGAAGAAAACTAAAAACCATTTTGGAATGTATAAATTGAGTACTTTCATATGACACCCCAGTCAATATATTTGGGTAACTTTGAAAAAAATTTAACCCCTTGGGAACCCCATATCTTTACAACCCCTTCATCGATTACGCTCATACGCTCCACAGCAAATTTCCATAGCACAACCTATTGACCTATCAAGTTTCATACAGATTGGATAAGCGGTTCGATAGTTATGCGAGAACATAAAAATGAAACATACAAATATACAAACATACAAACATACAAACATACAAACATACAAAGCAAAATCGCCTAACTTGCCACTAAGATCTTCGCTCGCTTCGCTCGCTCGATCGATAATAGAATACGGAATGATCTCGATGTCATTTAAAATAATTATTATTAAACAGTAATTTATGATGAGTGGAACAAACTAATAAGGCAACTCCCAAAAACTGTATCTGTGCATTCAGATCAATCATCTATCTATCGAGACAAAATAGAGGACAAATAAACAGAAAAATAAACACACTTTCACATTTATAACATGGGTACGGATATCATGGATAGGTACGGATTTTTCATTGGCCACTCTTTGTAAATACTCATAATTGTAATTTGTAATATACTCTTTTTAACCTTTAACTAAAATAGTGATTGCGGAAAAAACACGAAACAGAAAAAACGTGTGAGCATCTTGAAAAACTTTTTTAAAAAAATGTAGAAAAACCTACCAGATATTTTAGAATTTTCAAAATCTGTTGGATTTTAATTTAATTTACCCACAGAAGTAGAAATTCCTACATTCAAATAAGTAATTTCTATACCTGAAATCACTAATACCTCTTTTCAGTATGTGAATGGGAAATCGGCAGCATTCCACGAGATCGGGCATCTGCCCTTCGAAGCGGAGATCACCCACTTGGTGAGCTTCAACTCCAGCAACTTGCTGACTGTCGCCGTGGACAACATCCTGCTGCCTGATACGGTGCCCCAGGGATATGTAAAGGATACTACTGTTGGGTACGTTTATATGATAAGCTAGAAGCCCGCAACTTCCCTATTACCTGGATCAAACGTAGCACGCGTGGTATACCTACATCTAAATAAAACGTAGCTAGCAACAGGGACGTATATAAGGGGGGGGTTTAGGGGGTCCGGACCCCCCCCTTAGCCCATTAAGTTCGGAGGAAACCTAGTCAATTTTTGTATTTTGGAACCCTTGGACCCCCCCCTTAACAAAGATCTTTGGTATATTGGAACCTTTGGACCCCCCCCTTAACAAAGCTATAGCTACGTCCCTGGCTAGCAAGCTCCTAACAAGCAAAGATAATGTAGCTTCCAACTTCTTAAAGAATTTTCAGAATCGGATCAATAGTTCCAGAGATTACTCATTACAAAGACAAATTTTACCTCTTTGTAATATCAGTAAAGCGAGAAACCTTAATCTTCCACATTTGATCTAACTACTTTCAAATTATAAGCATTTATCAAAGTAATGTTTGACTTATAGTCGGAATGCTCATTATACGGACTAAAATAAGACTAAAATTGAAGGAAAAAATGACATTTTTCATATGTTTTTAGTCCGTATAATGAGCAATACGACTATAGGTACCTCTTACTAGCTCCTCATAAAAAATCTTGAAATAAAAACTTTAATGGATACCTATTGACTTTGCTAAGTAAAACAGCATTATAGTCTAGGGAAATCCCTTTTTCATAGCTTTTGTGTAAGCAAGCTAGTCACGGAAAGATTTACTTTGTATAAGACGATTTAAAGTTATCCTTGTGACTCAATGAACTCGAAAACATACTTGCCTGCTCTACAAATAGGTAAAGGTATACAAAGTTATGTAGTGACACGTCCGAAACGCCACAAAACGAATTGACAGCCGCAGTAAAAATGAGGATTCTAATCTAAGCGCTTTCGCTTCACAAACTAGCTGAAGTTAATGAATGCTTTATTAGTCTCCGTAAGCTCTGCCAGTTCAAACTCGAGCCATTAATAAATTAAATAGCCACATCCTGATTAGGCCCGACTGCTCATGCATTTGAACTCGTGGTTTATGCATTTTTAGGCAGTCCTCTTTGTTTATAACATCTTATTTTGGAACAGTAAACATCACGTTTGAAGTTGGCTTTCTACGAATGCGGTTAGAGTTAAACCAAATATTTTAAGCATTTATTGAAATAACAAAATAAACAGTTTGGAGGTAAATATTTGAAATTGACTATAGACAGGATCAAAATATATCTTACGACTTTGGTAAAGGTCACTAGATGATCCCACTTCAAACTTATGATAATGGCTTGAAAATAAATTGTCCTCTTGTAACAAATAGTCAGCAATTGACAACATTTTCCTATTTCTCATTACAGGCACAAAATAAAACAAGAGCAAACATACACATTCGATTTCTTCAACTACGCGGGAATCCACCGCACTGTGTTCCTCTATTCCACTCCACAAGTCTACATCGATGACGTCATCGTCAATACCGACATACAGGGGCTTACAGGTAATGCCGATCTTAAAAATAATAGGTATTCATTTCTCGGGGATTGACTTGCTGATATTTGATAGTATCGAGTTCCGATACTTCCAAGGACAGATGATACACATGACCCATATGTATTGTCTACGGGTTTATTGGTCGTTGTTATAATACCTTTCACAAACGTGTTGTTTTCTCAGGTTTTGTAGTATACAACGTGACATACAAATGCGATTCAGACGTGATATGTCTGGTACAATTGTTTGACAAGGCCGGTAACCTGGTGACCGCATCTCAAGACTGCGCTGGGCTGCTGGAAATAGGCAACGCTAACCTGTGGTGGCCTTACCTTATGCATCCCGAGCCGGGTTACTTGTATAATTTTAAGGTAAGTAATTTGGTATGTCTACCCAGATCTAAAGATCTGAGAGAATGTCTACCGCACCTTAAGGATACATTCGTAATTAGGTTTCGCTTTTTTTATATGAACATCTCCATATTGGAGTTGTAAATTTAGTTCGGTATTTCTATGAAGGTAGATGAAGTCCGCATACTTCGAAAAAAGGAGGAGGTTCTCAGTTCGTCGGAATCTCTTTTTCTGCGAACATCAATATAAGGTTATACGAACACTTGTTTAATAAAAACTTTTATGTAGGAATGGTAAATACAGCAAAAAGACCAAAGTCTTCAAAATTAGTTTCAACAATATTGTACGCCCATGGGAAACCTTTGCCCTGCAAAAACACGTGAAAATTTCATTTACAAGAAAAGTTTGACGTGTGGTCATAAAATACTCCCTTGTGTTCGTCAAAAAGTTTACGGCGGACAGCCATCTGCCAATTCGTCACTCATAAAAATAAATCACTCTTCGCTTCCTGGATAATCTAGTGAACCCGATGATATCCTAACACTGAAAAAAAAAACATAGGTTTTGTTCTCTTCGATGTACATCGAAAAGAACAAAAAGTTTGACCGAAACTTTTCGTTCTTTTCGAAGAGAATTAAAACTTATAATTGCCAGGTTATTTTAATACTAATCTCATTGGTTTTTTAGGGTTCCGTACCTTAAAAGGTAAAAAAAGGAACCCTTATAAGATCACTTTCTTGTCCGTCTGTCCGTCTGTCCGTCTGTCCGTCTGTCCGTCTGTCCGTCTGTCTGTCCGTCTGTCCGTGTGTCACCATCGATTATCTCAGGAACGGGTAGAGCTAGCAAGTTGAAATTTATACCATATACTAAGGTCTATAGTCCCTACTGTGAGTATAAAAATCAAGGTCCTGAGTCAACACTATAAAAAGATATAGGCAAATTTAGGTTTTTGTGAAAACTTGTGAGTACCAAAACTTACCTTAATTATCAACTTTTTTTATTTTTCGGAATTTTTCCTTTACTTGTGCTGGAAGACCTTGCTTGTAACCAAAATTGACAATTCTAGGTCAACCGGAAGTACCCTAGAGGTTTTGGGTCGAAAACCTAAATGGTAGTTCCCGTTGACCTAGAATAACGAAATTTGGCAAAGAGCAAGGTCTTATAGCACAAATAAAGGAAAAATTACAAAAAGTTAAAAAAGTTGAAAATTAAAGGGTGTTCCCATACATACATAGTTGACGCCAATTAAAATTGTCCACCGAGTTGTATGGGCGCTCGTACAATTAAGCGGACTAGCTTAATTGGCACCATGGCTAGGCACGGAACCCTCGGCGTACGAGTTCGACTCGCACTTGACCGGTTTTTTTTTTTTCAGACTTCACTTCTAAATCAATATGGAGAAATTATCGACACATATACCCAGAAAATTGGCATCAGAACAGTAACATGGAGTAATACAACAGTATACATTAACGATAAACCAGTTTATATGCGAGGGTTTGGTATGCACGAAGATTCTGATGTGAGTATGCCTACTTATAAAAATAACAGCTAATAATACTCGCATAGAAACTTACTATTTTTGTAGTGTTTGTATAAAACGACGGCAAAGTTGAATAAACTTTTGCAATGTGCCATCTGTGTCGATTTTTTCGCAGGACACATGAAGGCAAATAGTATCGCAGTTGTTTTTTTTTTAGCCGGTAATAAAATTGACTCGTGATTTGCAATTTTTTTTTTAGAAGAGTGAAGATCTGCTTTTTTATACTACGAAGAAACACAGCAAGCAGTATGTGTGTTCTTATGAGCTAGTAGGCCGCCTAAAGGCCTCCATCATGGCTTAGCGACTTAAAAGACGAGAGTGACTAATTTAAGTGCCCTCCGAAGCTCGGAAGCGCTCAGCTGTTAATGCTACTTGTGGGCACCCATCCAAATTGCTTAACTTCAACGATCTATCAAGGACGTCTAAAGCCTACTACACACTGGCGCAGGCTCGCTGAGTGAACGCCAATGCCTTCGTATGGACAGCACCATTTGCCTTGACTTGCCATGGCTCGCCTAGCTGGCTGAGTGAATACAAGCGCCAATTTGCATTGGTTTGCATGGACTCGCCAAACGTCTAACGGGAGCACTCACCTTACATCAATTCACCTTCGCTTGCGCTGGCTTAGGCTCGCCCAACATGAATAGGCGGCATAAGAAAACTACGCCACGAGCGCTTCAACAGAAGCTTGTAAGTAATAAAAGAATTTAATTTTGTCAACAGCTTAGAGGCAAGGGCTGGGACCCAGTGCTCTGGGTGAAAAACTTCAACCTCATCAAATGGGTGGGAGCGAATGCATTCAGAACATCCCACTACCCGTATGCGGAGGAAATCTACCAGATGGCTGATGAACATGGAATCATGATTATTGACGAATGCCCAAGCGGTGATACAGAGTAAGTTATATTTACGAAGCAAACTTGTTACAAACATAAGAACTTCGTGATTAAATTAGAATCGTGTTGACCGAGTGGGGCAGTGCCTAGACTTTCGATATAAATAAATAAATAATGCTGGACATTTCACACAGCATCATGTAGCCCCAAAGTAAGGTAGAGCTTGTGTTATGGGAACCACATGACTGGTCTGATATAGTGTACCTACGGGTTATTCATACAAACATTTGCCCCGCGACGGAAATCAAACCCGCAACCTCATGCGTCTCAGGCGGGCCTTCACCCACTGCGCCATAGAGGACGCCAATATATATATGCTCTTAGCGGCAAACATCGTGAGGAAACTACAATTAATTTCCTAATAGGCAGCAATGATCAACGTGTCATGTACGAAATGCTTACCTACTACCGCAAAATGTAAGCATGTGCCAAATGTATTGGTATTTAGACTTGCCTCTAGTATCTTCCTTGGACATGTGCAATGGCACTAAAGATCTAAGAGCATGACTAATGTCAATGTGTCTTGGAGACGCAATCGAAAAACGGTATCTTTTTTAAATACTCGTAGTTGTCGCCCAACGCGGGGCACTATATTGCCCCTAATTATTTTGCATTCTCTTCTAAATCACCAAATAACTACGTATTAAAATTGGATAAGTACCTATTTCATTTTCTAAATGTTCGTGAGCTGTACTAAACTATATAATAACGATAGTGTAAGAAGCGACGTCCTTACTCAAATGAAGATTCTCCGGATGAATTGAAACATTGTCGAGATCTAAATCGACTATATTTTCACGTAATTCACGAGTTATACTTAAAATGATGTCTTTCAGTATCTTCTCAAGCTCCCTAATGAAGAAACACAAGCAATCTTTAACAGAGCTGATCCGTCGCGACAAGAACCACCCGAGTGTTGTCGCCTGGTCCATCGCCAACGAGCCTCGATCTGCCAACAAACTCGCCGATGCTTATTTCCTGTAAGTTTTGATACTTAATATTGATAATTTTTTAATGAGAATCTCCTTTTTATTATAGGTAACAAAAGTAAACTTTTTAAAATGTTAGATTCTCGACATTGTAACTACAATAATTGATTGAATTATTTACATTGCGCTATAAACGTACTATGATTTGCTAATACCTCTTCGAGAGTAATGCTCGAACAAACATACAAAACAAAATCACCCAATTTGTCACAGAAATCATAGCTCGCTTGGCTCGCTGGAGCAATTACAATAATACTTAATTCCCAGTAAGGTACTAGTTTGTAAAATGTATTAACAAAATAAACGTTTTTTTGTTTTTATTTGTTTTAGGAGCATAGTGAACCACGTAAAATCAATGGACTTATCAAGACCAGTCACAATCGCAATCTCCCAAACAGTGTACACCGACAAAGTTGTAAGTAACAAGTATTTATTTTTTAACTAAAAACCGACTTCACTTCCTTGATATTTGTTAATTAAGAGATCGCCTTCTTCTTCAAACAAAAATCTAGATCTGTCTACAATTGACGGAAACATCGATAAACATTTCTCATTTCCTTCCATTCTTCCTCTTTTGAAGTCGGTTAAAAATTAAACATGATCCTCACGATTGTATCCCCAGTCAGTAGATATTCTCTCAGATATTTACGCATGATACAAGATACCTATCTTAGAGGTAGTCAAAGGCACGTCCGAAAAAAAAAAACATTTTACTGAAGTTAACATTACATACGTAATAGGTTGCAGCCCGTCACCACCTAATAAAAAACTGATAGGTAAATTTGCTTTGTTGCTGTTGCTTTGTTTAATTATAAATAAAAGATTTTTATCATTTATTTATCATTAAACAAAGCAATGCCAGTTGAAACATCAATTTCTATTTTAAAAATATAATTATTGACATAACTAGTTCCATTTGCATTTCTAATCATTTATCAGAGAGATAAGGTCACACATTGGGTCAATAAACGCATATAATACCAGATGGACAAAGGCTATTAATTAAGCGAAGTCAGATTGTACCGAAGTCAATAAATAAAGAAAACTTCAGCTACGTACTTTGAAAAGAATAAATATTACTTTTATCCTAATATTCAATTCGTTTATGTAAGTATATTCGTAATTCTTATTTACCTCAACGCAGGGTATGTAATCTAAGAAATATCAAAAGTGATCAGCAGGGCGATTCATTCAACACTTCTCTGAATGTATTCTGAATTCGGAAAATGACATTTCTTCGCTGAAAAAACGTCAAATCGGATGCATTCCGACTAATGTGAATCGCACTACAGGGGCTCAAATCGCTTTGTATGTTTACAAAATACCTATAAAACGATGGAATTAAAAACAACTTTGTTTATGGAATTTATTAAATCCTTGAAGATGAAGCGGATGGCCTTCAACTTAAAAACACATTCGTAAAACTTAATTTATTTTGTTAAATATTCAATAGATTACCTTTTAGTCACCTGACCAAAGTCAACGATCATTATGCATACTTTTAGATTTTTTTATAGATAACAGATAAACGAATAAACGAACGATAAACGAACTAAACGAAGACTGTTCCTTTTTAGTCACTCAAAACGTATAAGGATGAATACAAGATTCTTGAAAAGAGATGGCAAAAGATTTAGTATAGTAAGCTTAGCAGTCCATTATGAATAACATAGGCAGTCTAAGGCGCAGGCCAGATAGAAGAGACGGGGCACAGACATTTGTCTCTTCCGCGTCCCTTTCATACAAAATGTGACGGCGCCCCGTCTCTTCTGTATGTTTTGCGGCGCGACGCTTCTATACATCTTCTATGAAAGGGACGCGGAAGAGACAATATGTCTGCGACGCGTCCTCGTCTTATGTCTTTTCTGTATGTCCCGCGCCTAAAAGCACACCAGTTTTTGGAAATGATTCGAAAGACCATTTTAAAATGTTCCAAGATAAATTCCATTTTGCTATATTTTGTTTCACTCTTGGTACCAAACTCTGATTTTAATATTCCCAGGGCCAGCATCTTGATGTGATAATGTTCAACCGGTACAACGCATGGTATCAAAACACCGGAGTCCTTAGCACGATTGCCGGCAACGTCGTCGACGAGGCCACCGCCTGGCACAGGAAGTACAACAAACCGGTGCTCATGTCTGAATATGGAGCTGACACATATGCTGGACTTCATTTGGTAAGCACCTTTATACTTTGAAATACATTGCACAATTAAAACACAACTCCTTAGGGAGAGGAGAATGCTTTTGTTGTGGGACGCTACTTGCGTCGGTCGACACCCTTGCGCATTCTCGAAAGAAACAGCTATGTAATTAGGTACATTTAAAGCTTCCACTTTCAAAACTATGACCAGGCTTGCGTCGACACCTTTGCTCATACTCGAAAGGAACAGTTATGTTATTACATTCTACAGCTTCAACTTTCAAAACAAAGATAATATAATATCAAAGTGTTTAATTTCAGTTTCCTGAATACGTATGGTCGGAGGAATACCAAGTGGCGACATTATCAGAACATTTCAAAGCTTTCGACAGACTACGACGAGCTGGCTTCTTCTTCGGTGAAATGATTTGGAACTTCGCTGACTTCAAGACTGCACAAAGTAAAGAAAATCATACAATATTTATTTATCCACTTTTGATCGTTAGCCATTTTTTAGATAGCCCCAAGGAAAGTTCCAATCGGCAAACCTTGTGTAAATCAAGGGAGGATCCTTTGATTACACAAGGTTCTAAACTCCAGTGTTCCTTATCTCTAAGCCTAAGCTTCCTAATCTCCCTTGATCGTGTACTTTTTTACTTAGGCTCCATATTTCCTTTCTAGCAATAACGCGGGTAGGCGGCAACAAGAAGGGCATATTCACTCGCGAGCGCCAGCCGAAGGCCAGCGCGCATCACATCCGAGCTCGGTACTTGGCGCTGGCGGCTGCTGATTCAGGCGCCGACCCGCCGCAACCCATGTACTACGTCAGCGACAACAAACCCGCCAGGCATGAGGAGCTGTAGAACACTAGCTAGTAAGCCGGATGCGACTCTAGCGATGGAGACAACAGTAGTGAAGACCTTATATGAACTTTTGGGAATATACCGTATCTACTAGACACAATTTAATCACAATTTGATAAATACAGCTACGCACAAACATTCATTAGCTCCTTCGTTGGTGCGGTTTCCTGAGCGGAAAAACTGCTGACCCAACCTAACGCCTTGATTTTTTTATGAAAGATTTTTTGAGCCAGAACCTGTCCACAGAAAACCCTACCAAAGTTTCATCAAAATCATATCAATGGTTTAGGAACGCAAAGAGGACAAACGTTCGTTTTTATTTAAATATACTAGCAGCGCCCTCGCGGCGTTCCCCTGTACCCAACGCAAGACGCATATCGGCGTCGGCGTCGCGCCCACTGATCGCGCCAGTATTGCTTTCGGCTAAGTTACCTCTCCTCACAGTTCAATCTCAACAGTTCGTCATTTAGTTCTATTTTATGGCGTTGTAGAGTTGTAAGAGCGTTTCAGTGGGTGGTATAAGTATTTAGTGAGATCATGGATTGATCCATGCCGAGACTAAGCCCACCAAGAAAAGCAGTAAACTTATAAACTTGAAGTAACTAGAATAACTGCCAAGAAAAATTACTTCTCAAGTCTCTTAAATGCATTTGAGTTCGCTTAACTAAAAGACGCACAATTTCTATAACTTGCTTCACTTCCTAGCTTACAACTTGCCTGTTCTTAGACGGGGTATTAAGTACAGTATTTTATTTTTCTCATAATTATAGATACATTGTGTGTAAAGTAGGTGAATACTTTTTAGAATACATAGTAATTGCCAAACATTAGTGACTGCCATTAATGTAAGTTGAGAATATTGAACTTACGTACTCTGAATTGAGCCATTAATTTAATTTATTTTCTTAATACCAAATAATATTTAAGTTGAACTGAATGATTACAATCAGGCAAGGACGAGTACTTATATATTTCGTTCGACTATACAAGTAATTTATGTTAATTAATTTTATGTGTGGGACATACCGTACATAGTTAAGGTAGGTACATCCGTCAATAGGATCAAATAGACTTTTTTAAACTTTAGCGATCATAATACACATAAAGATTACATAAACACGATAATTTATCGCTTTGTTTATCTTATTTAAGTCCCAATGTTTTAAATTATGATCGATTTTTATTCTTAAATATTATAGATATTTACTATAAATATTATAGATTAGGTATATTGGTCAATAATAGTGGTCAGAGTGATCCTAGTGGTCCTGTTGAAACAATGATAGGTAGGTACCTAATTGTTTTTTTTTTTTTAATCACACAAATTTACTAGGTAAATCATTAAGTTTTAAGAGTAGATCTGTACTCGATCTACTCTACATCTTATTAGCTTTTAGGGAGGTACCTAATAACTTACCAGTTTGATCAATGGTCTTTATACGTTACTAGATTAACAACTTCTGCAGTATTTGCTGTATGTGTAATACACAAACATACTGTTATAATTTAATATTGTAAATATTATTGATAGAAGTATACCAATAAACCTATTTTAGTGTAAATGTTATATCGTGTGTGTATTAATAAAGTACAAAAATAGTAAAATAATAATAATAATAATAATAATACAAAAATAGTAACGGTTTTTTTTTGTCCTTTTGAATAACCCCAGTGCCGTGTATGCTTGTATGAAGAATGTAATAAGAGTTAGTAAGGCGAAATTGTGACAATCGTAGAAAGTTGAAATCCCTTGGCAAACGCACACAGCAAAATAATCTTCATAACACATTTACGGGTTTGCTGTGTGCTTTTGCTAAGTTACTCTATACCTACCGACTTGGTTTACATTCGATTTCACAACTTTTTAGGGCATGCCGTAAAAGGTAGAAGAACTGCGTTGCGAGACTTGCGCATTTTTGTACATGTTATGTTTTTGATGGGATCACATTGAATTGTATTAAAAGCTAGGTGATTCTTCTCCCATTCTTTATCAACCAACACCATGCAGAATCCCCTAGCCATATTATCTACAAGCGCTTCGTATCGAATCCCTTTCTATCATCGCTAATCCTTTGGTCTTTTGGTCTTTTGGTCCTTTGGTCTGAAGCTTCTAACCACGTGGCTTATCGTCATCGAACTTCAATTCCCATTCATTTTTCTGTTCCATAACTATAGCGATAGCGATTGAAGATATAAGTAACTTGGCTAAAGGGGCAGGGCAACAAACACGGTTTGGGGCCTAGGTGATCCATCCTCTTCAAATCTAAAGTAATCAATTTGAGGATTCATTCACTAGTAAATTTCGCGCTTTATACAAACATCAAAGCCAGGTCAAAGCTCAATATTAACATTGGTATTTTCTAACTTCAAAAAAGTACCAAAAGTTAATTAGTGGTTCACGAGCAAATCGAAGTTAGAATCCACAATTCAATAACTACAATTCTGAATAGGCCTTCAAGTCACATATCAATATTTATTCTTGGCACTTAATTGATTATTGATTTGCTGCCGTTAAAAGTACTTGCACCTCAGGACACCTCAGGCACAATTCACATTTTGACATTGAAAAGAATTTTACTTACTTACATATATTTTTAGAAATTCGTTTTTGAACACAAATTATAGTGCTGTTTAAGTTTATTTTATCATACGATACGTTAACCTGTATCAATGATTTTGAGAAAATAGTATTCAATGAGAATGTGTAGGAATTACTAAATAAAGCCACAGAATAAACTATTATTCTTATATTTATTATTAGTAGCTTGACGTAGTACTAACCAGGGTTGTTGCGAATATCAGCATCAGCATCAGCATCCGCTGATGATCAGCATCATTTGAAACATCAGCATCAGCATCAGCATCCGCATTGATTGATGCTGATATTCAATGCTGATGTCCCAGTCGTGCCATACCGTGGACATAGAGGACGGGGTTTATTGTACATCGTTCGTTTAATAATAACGAACAGACTTATGTTTGTTGTTGCTTATTTATTCATTTAAATTCTTTATTGCACATGATTACACAAATAGAGCACAATTGGCGAACATAATGCCGAAGGCATTATTTTGTTGTTTTTAGCCTACACTGTCCCACAGCTAGGCAAAGGCCTTCCCTCAAGTTTTCCAGGTAGTTCGGTCCAACACCATTGCCACACTTATGTTTAAAAAATAAAAAAGATTCCCACGACTTGAGAACCTCTTCCTTTTTTTAAGTCGGTTAAAATAGGTGCCTATATCTAAGTAAAGTTAAGTTAAGTTATACTTAACTACAATTTATGCAGATTTAATCTTTGATTCTTGATTGGTATAATAAATGACTCAAAAACATTAAAATAGTGTTCTGTTTCATTACCAAAGAAACTAGAAAGCTTTTTCATGTAGATTAAGGACATATTTTTTTGGCTAAATTAAAATTTTAAAGGACCGACTTCAATGTTATTTATCTGAGCGACATTTTGCAATCTCGAGGTGCATTTCTGTTCATAATTCCGAAGATACTTATCAAATTCTCACCATTTTTTTATGGCACCAATCCGAAAGTATGTTCTTTCAAACAAAAAAATAATTTTCCAAATCAGTCCAGGCGTCTTCGAGTACTTAGCCGGTGAAAATATCTATATAAAACAAAACTCAGACGAATTGAGAACCACCTTTTATTAAAGTCGGTTAAAATTCAGCATCAGCATCAGCATCTGCTGATGTGTAAAAAAACTGCATCAGCAACAACCCTGGTACTAACTACGTCAAGCTACTTAGTGGCAAATACCTCTGTAAGTACCCACCTCTGCTCTGTAATTCAGACACTTATGCATATCCAGAAAAATTACTCTAAGTGCATAAAAAAACAAGAACATTTTGCAAAAGTATCTCTCTGAAAAAAAAAAACCTAGTGTCGATCGTGTCGTCTTTAAAAAAACAGTGAGCTTTGTTTTCTAGGTAGTGTTGCTGTCTAATACAGGTGTGACACCACACACGGTAAACTAAAATATTAAAATAACAGCAGAGTAATTGCTTACTTTTATAGCAGAGTGCACTGACAGTTTTGAGCAAACATAATATACAGTCAGCTTTACAACTACAATAGAATCGTACCTAAGTGCATGTGCATCTGAAAATGGGAGTCGAAGAACAAACAATAGAGCAAGCTTTGCTAAAACTTAAGTTCCTATTTCAACTAACTGGATTAAAGCTGCACAACCAGACAAAGCCTAGTCGCATGTTATTTTTTTTTTATTTTATGTGGTTGCACATGGACCTCACAGCAACGACTTTAACAATAATCAGTGGTATTGTGAATAAATCTGATGCTCTAGAAATGTTATTTCTCGCGCCATGCTTGGCTTTCAGCATGGTTGGAGATGTCAAAGCAATTTGCTATAAAATTAACTATTCAAAAGTCCATCAATTATTCGACGACATGATACAATTGGAAGGAAAAGAAAAAGTTCATTTGGAAATGGCGAAAGATATCCAACTTGCTGAAATTAGCTTCCTAAACAAAGTAATAAAAGTGTTTATAGTGTTGACTTACCAAATGGTATTTGTATTTAATTTGGGCCCCTTTCTTTTGATTGCTGTTACCTACTACAAGACTGGGGAAGTCCAATTGTTCCTGCCGTTTCTCAATATTTATCCATTTGATACCCTAGTTTGGAAATATTGGCCCTTTGCATACGCTCATCAATTTTGGTCAGGTTAGTATTTACTTACGAAATATAGACGATACAAAGAAAATCGTTCTTATTTATATTTAGAAAAAAAATACTTAGGTACAAAAAGTTTTCTTTATTGTAGGTAGGTAGGTACTTACCTACCTCATGGAATAAACTTAGGTACTTACCTACTTAATATTTTTCAATGTTCTTACAATTTATACCTACGAACATTTAAAATGATCCAGTGCGATTCACATTTCTCGAAATGTCTTGAAATCCGATTCGAAGGTTTTCTTCGGAAAGTTGATGTCTTTCAGCGAAGAAACGATACTTTCCGTATTCGGAATACATTCCGATTCATACATTCCGTTTATCGAAAACATCCTAGGGACTTGTCTTTAAATATTCCTGCCTGTCAGAGACAGAGCCGAACACACTTTTGACGCCTTATTTCATAAAAAAAATATTTTCATTACAGTATTCGTCGCTATATTTTACGGAAGTGCAATGGACTGTATATTATTTATATTTTGTACTTATCTACGAGTACAGTTTCGTATTCTACAAGCAGACGTGAAAAATCTTATTCCGGTAGAGTCTTTAACTCGAGGCAAGTTCAAAGGGAACACACATTTTCATACTCAAATCAGGGAGATATTGAGTAGACATCAAGAAACTATTCGGTAAGAATCCTTTTTTACTAGATGATTTATACAGTGCACAGTGTCAGGAGGCTCTGGCTCCTTACATTGTTTTCCTAATATTTTTTTTATTCATGCGCTGATTTTTATGTAGGTAATGTTGGTAGGTAATGTTCGATTGCAACACCAGCGTAACAATTTATTTATGCTCTAACGGTCTTTAAATTTTCAGAATAACAAACGGCCTAGAAAAAGTTTTTTCGAGTTCGATTTTACTGAATTTTGTGTCAAGTTCAATCATCATCTGCTTAACGGGGTTTAATATAGCGGTATGGAGATTTTATCTGCTAAGATATTTTATCTTAACTTTTGAATATTTTTAATTTTGTATTTATTCAGATGAAATCTAAAGTACTTAGGTAACTTATGCAAGAACGTTCTAAGCCGGTTACTAAGCCATAGTATATTTTTAGATAGTAGATGACCCAACACTGAAGACGACTTTCATCATATTCTTGGCGATGAGTTTATTACAAGTTTGGTGCCTGTGTTACTTTGGTGAGCTGTTAATGAACTCTGTAAGTCTCAATAGGTACATGGTTCGTACGGTAATTTATATAAGTATATTTATTTTAAATTTTGGTAATAATAAAATAAAGATTCGGACCCTAAAGACAGTAAGACAACGTGATAGACCACGCAAGCGATGGCGCGACAAGCTTGACACCTTCAGCGACTAATTAGTGACAAGGCATGGCGTTGAACTTAAATGACTGAAAAATTCGAGGGGAGGCCCTTGCTCAGCAGGGGGACAGTTTGGGATAACTGGCCTTGCTGGTGTGAAGAGCAAAACAGCAAAGCTCAAGCGGGACTAGGCAGGCCACGTTAGCCGGATGCAATCAGAGGTGTAGGCAAACATCGTCACTCCTTGGGGGCCAGAGAAAGAAAGGCGACGACGAGGCCAGCCGAGACTTTGTTGACAGGATCTTGACGGATTTGAGAAAGGGTGGGCGGTAGCCAAAGACAGTGGAAATTTTGAGGGGGGCCTTTGACCAGAAGTGGTACACAATAGGTTAACAAAACAAAATTGTTGAAGATTTAGCACAACACCGTCTTTACCAGCACTATTCACGCAGGTAGAGCTAGTTATAATGGCAACGAGATAATATTTTAGGTACTCGTATGTCGTTTATAGAAGTAAAAAACCAGATCGCGTTGAAATATATATATAGGAAATCGCATCATTGCACTGACAAGACCACTTAAATTTATAATAATAATATTTTAAAATCAGCCACATCTAAAAGGGAAGGGAAGCTTTTCATGGGGTTCCTCTCTTTGTTATTGAACTATTGCATCATTCAAACACATTTTTCCGATCGTTTATCGTGGTGAAGAATTATCCTGTTGGATTTCAGAGCAAAGAAGTCAGTGATGCTGTTTATGAGAGCAAGTGGTACTTAGCCAGTGAAGATATCGCTAAGCAACTATTGTTTCTACAAACCAGGTATCTATCATTTACTTGTTAGAAAGCAAAGTATCTGTAGGCAGGCACAATCCAATTTTAGCACTTTACAATTAAATAATTTAAAACTCTGTCACAATGTCTCAATATTCATGGAAAACTACGTAAATTGGTACAGATCGCGTCATGTAAACAGAAAGCTGCAAAAAAAGTGGAGTGGAATATGAAATTATAAGGTAGAAACTTATTAGAAAGTATTCGTTCTTTTAACTATGATGTACTAAAAATAAACTAACAATATATCCAATGTTGTAGAGCCCAAAACCCATGCAAGCTTACTGCATTAGGATTTGCGGATGTCAATCTAAGCTCCTTTATGCAGGTAGGTACCAACTGAGACCATTATACATTACTTAATAATTCATTCATTCACCTTCTATACTTACTGTAAAATTTTAATTTTTTTTTCAGATTTTGAGCAAAGCCTGGTCATACTTTGCTTTGTTGAACACCATCTACACTCATTGAAAGATGTGATGCCCAATCATCATCAACCTCAATTAATGTAGAAAAGGCACTACATACTCGTTAACTATATTGTTAAACTGATTACACGCTTTAAATTACAATACGTGACCTTTTATTAAAAACTCATCATTCCATTCATGCTCCTTGAGTGCTTTTTGATTTCTGATCACTTGTAAAATATGCATGGTTTTATTTAACGTTACCTACTTTACTGAGCTTTAACTATTAATTGCTTCAAATTTAACAGTTCATCAGAAGTCTTGGACTAGGTGAAGTGGCAAGAGATATTTTACAATAAAGATTTGCTCCATCATCATGACAAAAAAATATCAAACGATTCAGCAAACTCTACGAAAGATAAAATATTTATTTTTCTTCAGTGGCATGAGACTACATGAAAAGCGTGCACCAGGAACAAATATTTTTAATTATAGAGCATTTTTTATTTTTAATCAGCTTTGGTTCAATACAGATTGCGTGGGCACAATTTCATACCTTTTTTTGGGCCTACTAAACGGGAAAAGCTTCACAGAGCTTTCTTTTGTCGCTCCATGTATAACTTTCAGTGTACTGGGTATAGCTAAGTCCGTATTCTACACATTACACGATACAGAAGCGTACCAACTTGTAGAAGATCTGATTAGATTGGAGAGTAACAGGAAAGATAACAATAACTTGGAGATTGTAAAGAAAATGAAAGAAACTGAATCCAATTTTCTGCAAAAAGTATTAAATGTTTTGAATGTTATGTATGTTTTGTTGATGACTCTTTACAATACTGGTCCATTGATGGGCACAGCGGTGACTTACTACAGGTCAGGAGAACTAAAACTATTCCTACCGTTCTTGGATGTGTACCCATTTGATGCATTGAGCTTGAGGTATTGGCCATATGCTTATATTCATCAAATTTGGTCAGGTAAGCTGAACAATAATTAGTAGCTTTATAACTAAGGGCGGCTTGCACAACTTTCCTTATTCTATTTTTTTTATCATAATATGATCCTATTGATCTGTAATGCAAAAACTCACAATCACTTTAAGTAGGTAAGTAGTATAGGATTTATTAAATTTTATTTCAGTGGGTCTAGTCTTATTTTACGTTGGTTCTGTTGATTTATTTCTTCTGACTTGCTGCACTTACATTCGGATACAATTCCGGCTGGTCCAACTGGATATTGAAAGTATTATACCCGAGAAAAACATTAATAGTGGACAAGTAACCAATAATATCGGGTTAAAACGAAAATTTAATGAACTTGTATGCCGACATCAAGAAATAATTCGGTAAGAAACTGTAATTGTAGACATTCCGTGCCTTCTTCGTTTTTACGGAATGTTTTAAATATGTAGTTCCAAAAATTAATGAAACTATTATTTTTTCTAGTCTGTCTACTTCACTTCGTAAAATGTATTCCGTATCGATCCTGATCAATGTAATAACCAGCTCAATAATAATTTGTTTGACAGGATTCAATGTGACGGTAAGCGTATCTACCAAAAATCCATTCTCTGCTACGTCGTAGCACTCGTAGCTAATTCGTAGCAAGTCTATGTAAGTTTAGATATTAGTGAGGAAATGCCTTTATGTATTCTATACTTTCATTTCAGTGAAAGGTTTGATAAAACCTATAAAATCATCATCATTTTCATTTGCTTTAAGTTTCAGACTATTCATTTCGTCTGAAAGAAGAAAAAAAGGCAAAAAATACGAGCAATTATTGTTTTTAACCCCCGATGAAAAAGAGGGGTGTTATACGAGTACGTTTGTCATGTATATCTGTGTAGGTGTGTATCTGTCTGTGGCATTATAGCTCCTGAACGGATGGACCGATTTAAATTATTATTTATTGTTTGAAAGGTGTCTTTGTCGAGTGTTCTTAGCTACGTTTCATGAAAATTTGTTTAGCCGTTTGAAGATCATCAGCTCTTTTATCGTTGATGAAGGTATACGTTGAAGTTTTTTCAGTAATTTTTAATTAAATTGCTTTTGTAGATAATTAAGGAGTTAACAATGGTGCTACCTTCTCTAGCGTTTCTTGTTACAAGTCTTCTGCAGGTGCTTTGTCTCTGTTACTTTGGAGATCTGTTGATGAGTTCTGTGAGTATTCATCCCTATAAGGATTATGAATTTTGTAATAATCATGTTTTTCATTTTGCTTGTCAAGACCAGACTCAATAACATAAATTATTAATAAAAAAATCTATTAAGTTGGAGAGTGGCATAAACAAGTAAGTACTTAGCTAAATTAAAATTAAAAAAAAAACCGACTTTCTATGTTATAAGCTGAAAATTTTTCTGCACTCTCGAGATGCATTTCTGTTCATAACTCCGAATATCCTCATCAAATTTTGTGGCACAGATAACTTCCAATATACCTAAGTATTCATTTTTTTACAGAGTGAGGAAGTGAGTGATGCTGCGTATGCGAGTCGGTGGTATTTGGCTGATAAGGAAATTGCTAAAAACATACTATTTATTCTGATAAGGTAAATAGTAATCTTTACAATCCTAATCAATACCTACCTACCTACTAATAAATTATGAAATAGTCATCATTTTAGTTTGTCTAGCTAGCAAGACTCTAGCTAGGGTGTATGACAGGGAATAATCTTTTAAGCACCAACTTACTTCATGCTCGAAACACACCATGCTACGCAGTTAGCATACTTACCTATAAGCATATTAAGCATGCAAGTTTCGAGCAGTGCTCTACTCACTAAGAAGCATACAATAAGCACGTAAACTAAGAAAAGAGTATGCTTATATCATAAGCACGCTACATAGTAGAAAACAAGCATTCTTTTTAGTAGCAAGTATGTTTCTGGCTCTACTTAACGTCAGCATGAAGCTTTAGTTTTTAATTTATAAAGTGTGTGTGTGTGTGTAGGTAGGTAGTACATTGCTTGCACTCCGCATTTAGGAGGATCGGTTTTATCAATGCGGGTTCGAATCCGGTCAAACAATTTTCATTAGGTACGATAAAAGGAAGATTTTGTAAATATTATCTACCTAAGGTAGGTAGGTACCTACTACTTATACTTTTTTTTTATTGTTTTACTTTGCAATTGTATATTTATAGATCTCAAAAACCATGCGAACTAACCGCATCAGGATTCATGGAGGTCAATCTTAGAGCTTTTATGACGGTAAGTAATTACTTATTCAAGAGCTTGATAATAATAGATAATAAAATAAAACCAAACATACAAAAAGAGGGTGTATGTACCTATGTATGTATGGGGACTCCCTTTTCCGCAATTGGACTCAAATGTGGTCCTTTTTGCGTGGGGATATTCAAGAGCTTTTAAGAAGGTTATTATTTAAAACTGAAACAAGAAATCACCATCGAAAAATACTTACCTAGGTACCTACTTAAAAATAAAGTACCTAAGTAAATGTACGTAAGTACCTAAGTAAATGTATTTTTTATTAATTTCAGATCATAAGCACTTCTTGGTCGTACTTTGCATTACTGAAAACGGTCTACGCGGAGTGAACATCCTCGTAACATGAACTTTAGTGTAGAATTATACTCGATTACCTACTTAGCTCATTATTTATCAAAAATAGTTAAATGCACTACACTACACACCCATACTTATAGGTACTTAGTACTTGGATGTAGTGTTATCAAATGAAAGTAGCTACATAGCACGTAGATACCTACTTTAATTTGCTTACCTATTTTGCTTGTTGAGCAACGGATAATTTCTGAAACCTATTTTGTGTGATGGTTGGGTTGAGAAGTAAATTGGGAACCCACTGTAAAATCATGTAAGTAGGTACCTTACCTACCTACCAGCTAGTGTGGCAGAAACACATTACTTATTTAAATAAAATGCACTAAAAAGATGTAGGTACCTACCTATTGACTTTGAATAGGTAATTAAAGCAACAATTTCCTATAAGTACTTAGCTAGCACCGTTATAATTTCGATGACTAAAAATCGATGATTTTGACACTTTAATTACCCACTAGCCCACTAGCCGTATGCATTTTACAGTAAAACCAGAAAAAGAATGCGTTTCGGAAAACTTCGGAAACAATCGCTTAAAATTACAAAAACGATTGACGAAAAGTCATTAATTTTGGAAATGAAAATTTGAGTAGGTAGGTACCTACCTAACTACTCATAATTTCAACTTTAACTCGAACAAATACATAGCAATGTCATTTTTAAGAAAAGCAAATTAGTTGCATGCCGTGCGAGCTGCGCTGCTAGAATAACGACGTGCATTTCTGCCGCATTCTCTTTTGTGGAATCATACACTGATGCCTAATATAAAGCTTAAAGTGAGGTATTGACGTCAGTCAGCCAAATAATTATCTTTAGTATTATATTTACCATGGTGTTCCGTGACACGCAAGCCCACATTTCGGACAATTAGTATTAAGAAAGCTAAGTAGTCACAAGTAACTACATTACAGTTTTTTATGAATATGGGGATATCCATATTCAAAAAATAATAACCTATATTCACTACAAAACGACCATGGATCATCCGTGTCTTTCTTTTTCAAAATTCGCGCCAAGTTAGAGGAATAAGACAATCATGAGTCATGTGACAGAAACTCAACATAAGTCAATGTCATAAGACTGCGAAGAATGCTTTGAATCGAACTGTCAGAATCAAAACCACAATCTGTCTGCTGTGCTGTGCAATCAGTGGTCTCGAACCTACCGATTTTTCGGTATTTCTACCGATATTGGGTCCGTTCTACCGAAATACCGAAACGTGATGATTTTCTCATGATTTCCAGGAATACTTGAAAAGCATCCTATTTTTTACAGAATTTACAGATTTTTGTATAGTTTTAAGTTAGCAACCCTCGGGGAAACCCTCAAAAGTCATTCATTATTATGTTTATCGATATATTTCGGATGTAGACATCATCAAAACATCGAATTGTAAGACAAAAGGGTAAGTACCTGTACAACTCGATGTTTTATAGGATTTCTGAACAATGTCTATAAAAAACAAGTTTCAATTTTTTCATTGATTTTAATAACTTCGAATAAAAAGTTTCTCCGAGTAAAAATTGAGAAAAGATTGGGTAAAAAAATTCAAGCTGGCTGCAATAAATTTTAATTGCAAGCCTTAGGTAAAGTAGGTACCTACTAGGTACTAATTATGCATATTGTAAGAGTAGTACTAAGGATACTAACATTAGATAAGGGAAAGATGCTTTAGAAACGTAATTTTTCACAAGCACAATCTGTTTTATCGATGAAAATACACATTTTTTTTTCATCTACCGATTTTGGATCCAAATCATCCAAATATACCGATTTTTGTTGGCAACTCTACCGATTTCACTCATTTTCGTTCGAGAACACTGTGTGCAATCAAAATAAAAACACATGGCAATGGCAAGTTGGCAAGGCACCACTTTGTTTATTGCTCGAAGTTTGCTCGTTTTATTGCCTACTGACTGAGCGACATGCTTACATTGAATTAAGTACAATACAAATCAAATCAGAATGTCTTGTATTCAGTGCGGAGAAACCTCAAAGTACAAATGTCCGACGTGTCTGCAGCCGTAGTAAGTAACTGCACGTGATTTTTCTTTGTAAATATTACCTACCTACGGTTCAAATTATTCAGGTAAAAACTCTGTTTCTAGTTGTTCAGTGGCTTGCTACAAACGGCACAAGACGACTCCTTGTACAAAGCCAACCGAGCCTCCCAGAGAATTGGACAGTATCGAGGAACCTAAGTCAGAATATGACTACCCAACCGAGGACACAGTGCCGCTTGACAAACTAAAGTTACTACGTAAGTCCACGACACCTACGTAGGTACCTTTTACTTTATCTAATCCAACATACACTTTTCACAATGGATCTAGGAATTCGTTATGTTAGCCATTTCGCTGCGCAGTAGAAAATTTTGTATGAAAAAGCTGCACTGCACTGCTCATCAAACTGCGACGGTTAACTTCACGAATGTCTAGCTAGACCCAATGTGAGAAGTGTACCTCGAAATACATCTTCTGTTCAAGTACCTATCCCTACCAGTATATATCAGTAGTTTATGAAGAACTCACCAACCTATAGAAAATTATCAGTAAAATCTTACAGGAATCAATCCTAAATGTACTCCCATTATCCTACTTAAAATATACCACCAATTAATTACTATGTTTGGTCAAAACAATCAAAACAATACATTGTCTGATAATTATTATTACAGGATTTTATCACATACCTTTTATTTATTTTGTTTCCTGACGTTTCATTATGTTAACAAATCGCGAAAGTTTAACAAGTTATAATACATTGTCTGGTTTCATCAACATCAACTTTACTTTTTTCAGAAGAATCAGCAGAACTAAAAAAATGTTTACAAGATCCTTATGTGCGGGAGATACTAGAGACATTAGACAAGGCATATAATCCTGATTTTTTGATCCAAGAGTACATGCAAGAACTAGTGTTTACAGAATTTGTAGAAGCATGTTTAAAAGTTGTACAGCCTCAAGAGGAAGATACTAAATAGACATAAATTATAAAATAGGTAAATGAATAAAACAAGGTCAGGTCAAAATCAATTCTTTTTTATTGATTCAACAATAGAAGAAACACACAATATAAAAATAATAATGCACCTACAGACATTCAAATATCAGCAAGAGCGGCTCTCAGCATATTTTCAAATTCAACTGATTTCTTTGTTCCTTGTTCAATTTCTTTTTCAAGCTGTTTGACAGCTTCTGAACAATTACTATACTTAGAGATATCAGCATCAGCCTCTTGTATACTTGTTTCTACCAATACACTATCTTTGTCATCTAGCATGAGATACTCAAGAGAATCCATAGCTATCTTGCGCCGTTTTGCTTCTATAAAACTACTCACGTCATCTTCATCATATTCTAATGCTTTATGCTTCATTTCAGATACCACCTTTGCTTCATATAACCAGTTGATATTACAGTACTCTTGTAAAATACATTTTTCGTATATCGCAAATCTATTATCAAAATTGTACAACCTGTTTATTTTTTCATAAATAATTACATTTAAAAAGTCGATGAGATCATAGTGTGCAAAATATTGTGTAAAGTCTTCACAGGACATGTTTAGGTTGGACAGTTCATTGGGCAGTATTGCAACTACTTTGCAAACAACTTCTTCAGGGTCCTCAAACCAGCCAATCTGATTGCAGTAGGTTCGTATCTGTTGCTGCATACTCACTGCGCTCAGTGGTCTGAAAGCTGATAATGAATTTGGTAGCTTTAACTGCTTCATTATATCTCTGATTGTGGATATGTTCTCAGAAGTCCTCACATTACTGGGTATGAATTCGTACGGCTTCGGGTATGGCGACGCTTGTTCCAAATATGGCTTTAGTTCTAAAGGGAATGATGTGTAATTAAATAGCTCTTCATTTGTAATAATATCTGTGAGTTTATCAACAGCAACATTGTAACAACTGATAAGCTTCTGCAAGTCCTTCAGGACATTTCCCATTCGGCTGTCTCTTTCAGATCTGAGTCTGCACCATATTTCGTTTCCGAGGTATCTCTGGCAAATCGATTTCAAAAAATCTATTTCTAGCGGTGGGGTTTGTGGAAACTTTTTTGCCATCCATTTCAAGGCGCTTTTAGTTGATGTGTTTATAAGATCGTTTATGTTTTTATGATCCAAGACAAAAACTTTGAAGCCAGATATTATATTTTTATTGACGTAATCAGCTAAGAATGTTTGCACGACGTTATGTGCGGCATCATCCTGTTTCGGCATTATAACTGCTACGGGAATTATCTGGTATGGATACTTGTTCTTCAATGTCTGTTCTATTGTTTTTAGCAAATCGGTATCATTCTCTGTCGAATAGAACAGCACACCATTCGTACCCTCAACAGCTTCGGCACAGGTACTCATATTCTTTCTCTTTGCTAAGCTAACTGATATAGCGAAATCCATCAAATGGTTCCATGACTGTTTGGCAACTTGAAGCAAAGTTTCTGACTCTTCGTGGTTTTTCTTATCACTGAAAGCATCATACACCCATCTGTCAACATGTATTTTTCTGCATAACCATTGATTTTCACCAGGTGAAACTAAAGTAACCTTCCAAAAGAAGCATTTGTCATAAGGATAGCTAATTTGTTTCATTCGTTTCAGTAATGGAGATCGTATTATTTCCATAAGATTATACGGCTCGGGTGGAGGTAACAGTTTCAGTTCACCAGAGAATTTATATCCTCTGTGAAAAGCATTCATATTTTTAAGCGTAGCATCTTCTACTTTTCGTCTTAAATGAGAAGCTTGCTCGATAGGAGATCTGTTTGGTAGCCAAACTGGTGTGTCGTCTAGCCACTTTCTTCTAGTCGAGTTCCTGACTAAATGTTTTCTCCACACATCAAACCATTTACGCATTATGTTTCGAGTAAGGAATATCTCTGCCTTCATTTCCGAGTAACAGACTTCAGTGCACAAGTCTGTGATTACGTCTTCAGTCGTATCACCCGCGAGTCTTAATAATTGTCTGTAATTTTCTTGTTCTTCCTTCAATAATTTGGCGCTTGTTTCATTATTTACTTCAGTTATTAATTCTTCAACTAACTCTGTTGATTCTTTGTCAACAGCTTCAAGGAACTTTCTGCGTTCTTCTTCAGCTTTACGTTTTAGCTCAGCTTTTCTTTCTGCTTCTAACTTTTTCCGTAACTCTTCTTGTTTTCTTTGTTCTTCTAACCTACGTTTTTCTTCAAGACGCTTCAACTCTTCCTGTTTCCGTTTTTCTTCCGCTTTTCGTCTTTCTTCTTCCGCTTTCCGTCTTTCTTCTTCTGCTTTCTGTCTTTCTTCTTCCTGCTTTCTTAGCTCAGCTTGCCTTCTATCTTCTTCTATTCTTAATTTTTGTTGTCGCTCGTGTTCCTGTTTTAGTTTTTCTTCTCTGAGCCTTTGCAACTCTAGTTGGGTTTGTTGATCAATCTCAGTATTTGGTTGGAAGTCATAGATGTTAGACGCTGTATCATTTTTCACGAAATTCAGAGAGTTGAAAATGTTATCAGCAACTGTTTGTGCTTTATTTTTAGACTGAAATATTGAGTACGCTTTAGCATCAGAGCCGTTTTGAGGGTTGATAGCGCTCTTGAACAAGCTTCCTGGTGACGCCTTGTCAGTGGGAACTTCTCCATTGCTGGCGAATATAGCTGACGGATGTTGATCTCCTGGCTTTGCAAAAATATTGTTTGATTGCGATTGGTTGACAGCGCCGAATATGCTAGAAGGCTTAGAATCTGCAGGTTTTGCAAATATATTATTGCCTGGTTGGTTCTCGCCACTATTTTGAGTAACTTTAGCGAATAAGTTACTTCCTTGACTAGATTCTTCTCGGCCTGGGGCGGATTTAGCGAAAATGTTGGTACTTTTTGATTCGCCTATATTTTGCATGGGTTTTGTAAATATATTTCCTTGAGATTGTTCAGGATCTGAAGCGGTTTTTGTAAAAATATTGCTTCCTTTCCCAAACTGAATGGCACTGTCAGGTTTTGACGTGGATAAGTCATTTTTGGCACTGGCAAATATGTTAGGTGTCGCTTTATTTTCATCTGTTGTAGGTTTTATTCCGAAAATACTTTTACTACTTTCTTCCTTGCGCTCCACAATATTCTGACCAAATATAGATTGTGGCATTTCTGGCTTAGAAAACAAGTTATTAGATTGTTTAGTGCCACTACTAAATACAGATTCGGGTTTGTCGTTCAAAGCATTCTGGCCAAACAAAGGTGGCGGTATATCTGGCTTCGAGAACAAAGTATCATTTGGTTTTGTGCCAAATACAGATTCTTCTTTCATCTCCGTAAAAGGTTTCCCAAATACAGATTTAGGTATTTCAGGTTTCGAAAACAAATTATCGTTAGGTTTTGAGCTGAGGAACGGGTTTTCTTGTTTGTTTTCGGTAACATTTGGTCCGAATAAAGACTTTTCAGGTTTCGAAAACAAGTTATCTTTAGCTTCACCAAACGCAGATTTAGGTATTTCTGGCTTTGCAAACACATCACCGTATGCAGATTTAGGTGGTTCCGACTTCGTAAATACATTATCATTTATGCCACCAAATGGGTTTTGAGAATTCTGAAACGGTGTTTTGTTTTCGTTGGTTGTGTGACCAAATAGACCTTTAGGTTCCGATACAGCTTTGCTAAATACTGTGCTTTTAGCTGTCGGTGGTGTAAAGAAACTAACAGCTTTTTCAGTGACTTGTGGTTTAGAGAACGAAAACACGGTATCTTTTGTATCAAATACTTTCTCCGGTGAATTTTCTATTATTTCCGTAGGCGCAACGGTAATGGCTGGTTTGAATGTGAATGATTTAGTATCACTTATAGGAGCATTTATTGTAGCTTTTCTTCTGGGGCTTGATGTTCTCAAATCGGGTTTCACGAATTGAGTTTGAGGTTCACTTTCTATGTTAACTTTCCCACCCTTCGCAAGTCTTTGTATCTCAGTTTTCAGAGCTTCAACATTTTTGTTGCTATCATTAATCGTATTGAACAATTGTTCTTCAGCGACCAGCGCTGTTTCCTTCAATCTTCCATCTTTGGTGAAACTGTTTTGCAAGCTATGTTCGAAGTAATCTGCATTTGGTAACTGGCCTCCAGCAATTACTCGTGCAACAGAACAATCTTTCTTCGATTCAATCAACTGGATCGCTCTAGCAGTGGGGAATGGATCGCTGTCTTCTATAAATTCATTTCTATCAAGTATGACAGAGAGTTCATAATCGTCTACCTTTGCGAATCTTACACCGTAGTGGCTGACGAAGGCTTTCATTTTTTCTGTGGATTCGAAGGCCAGTGCGCTGACTAGATCTGAGGCGGGGAAGCGAGAACCTCCTCTAGGTGCGTAAGCCTTGACGATTCTGGCGAGAGCTCTAGCGCGGACGTCGTTGAAATAACGCAATAGAATGCACGCTTGTAGATACGTCGCCTGCTCTTTCACTAATCGAAAGAACCGAACGTAGTTGTTGTTATCTAATGCGTTGAAGACTTTGATTGCGAATATGAGCGGCGCCGACTTTTGAATTTCTTCAGGTAGTTGTTTGATCTGTGAAATAATACAAAGAGTGCTATAAGTAAGTTCGTATGAGCTATAGGTCAACTCCATTATGGCTAAACTACTTTATAGCTGGGAACGACAATTTAAACGTGCCCTCTAAAGCACGGAAATGATCTATGCTATATTTTAATTTTAAAAAATATCTAATCCCTTAATGAGTCAATTTAGGCCCAACTTTGGAATCTTGCTTTATATATACTTCGATTCATACCATTACATCATTGAATGAACTTACTTCCCACCAAAAATTGGCGTCACCAAGATTGAGCAGCGCAATATATCCTCTAAACTCGGCTTCCCTCGGCTTCATCTCCGCAGTGACGTCATTGTACATGTGTTTGAGCGTTTGTAAGCACTTGGTGAGGTTATCCGTGTTAAGTTTCTGGTCGAACTGTGTGTGTTCTAAGTCTGCGAGCCGAGCGGCGCAATGCGCGTGGAAACGGGCGCACATCTCCACTAGACATATCGACTCTGAAAAGAATAATCAGAAATAAAAAATTTAAAGAACCCGACACAAATGAAACATAGCTATAAGAACTTCTCGATTAAAAAGACACATTTCAAACTTAAAAAACAGCAACCAAATCGGTCCATCCGTTCAGGAGCTATGATGACCAGGGATCGGAATTGGGTGTGTGAAAATACCTAAAGTTTGCAGCGGGACATAATATGGAGCTGTTACAACCACTTAAGTTCAACCAGTTTTGGATTTTACCGGTTTAGTTTCGGTTTTTTTTTACATGTTCCTTACCTTTGAAACACTGAACTATAAACATTCACAAGCTGCTAATACAGTTCTAAATTAATTTTGGTTGTTATTAATTAGTTTGTCGGAAAAGTACAAAACAAAAATTAATTTAGAACTGTATTAGCAGCTTGTGAATGTTTATAGTTCAGTGTTTCAAAGGTAAGAAACATGTAAAAAAAAAACGAAACTAAACCGGTAAAATCCAAAACCGGTTGAACTTAAGTGGTTGTAACAGCTCCATATTATGTCCCACTGCTAACTTTAGGTATTTTCACACACCCAATTCCGATCTCTGATGATGACACAGAACACACAGATACATACTGCAAACTTATAACACCCTTTTTTTCGTCAAGGGTTTAAAACACATTTTGGTTTGTTTCAAAAGACGATTTAGAACCCCGCATAAGTTTAGAATAAAGGCAGGGAGAGTTGATGATGACATAAGACGATTTGGGGGTACAAACAAGGTTCTTCCTAAAATGTCCTCTTTTTTTACTTAATTTTTTAACAAAACGATTTGACCCAATGATTTCTAATATTGGTTTACTCTATGAATAATACGAGTAGTATTGTATTGAGAAAAGGACAAAGAACAATGGCGAAAGTCGACCCATCGACCCAATATTTTATAGAACCGTGCATGGTGAAGAACATAAAATAAAAATATTATTTTATTGTGTAGGCAAACAGATTATTTTAGATTACTCTAGGGTCATATTTTAACGAAAAAGTCATAAGAGTTAGGTTATAGTCATAAAATCATTGCATTTAGAGAAAATAACAAAAACTAACCTAACCTAACTTCTTTATTTATTATTTTTATATCTCTGTAATCCCAACTTTTAGAGGGTAACTTTTAGTATTATTTTGTTTGCGGTGGTAGGTAGTACAAATCTTGGTTTATTTCGTTCATGAACGAGGCAGATTATAGTTGGGTCGTAGCTTCAAAGAACTTCGCCAGTCTTCTTTACGAAACATAATGTAATAAAATACTCTTATAAAGACGGTAGGTATAATAAAATACTCAACGTGTGTGAAGTTTTATAGGGTGATAAATAAAAAAAGGTTAATAAAACTGTAATTACCTGCACAGCATAGAGCCTGTTGCGTGATGTCTTTTCGAATGCTGCGCAATCGATCCCACATGAAGTGAAACCAGTCTGCCAAGCTGATCTGCAGAAGACACAAACAACAACAGCGGGCTTAAAAAGGTCGCTATTGCAGAATCGAATTATAGGAATTGAACTATTGCCATCTCTTTTCATTGACTGAGAGTGAAAAGAGACGGCATTATAGTTCATTTCATATTGTGATTCAGCTTTAGCGACCTTTCTAAGTCCGCTGAACTTTGGATTATGAATCAATGCTTATCTATACTTCTATACTAATATTATAAAGAGGTGAAGTTTGTTTGTATGTAGGAGCTAATCTCCGTAACTACTCTACCGATATAAAAAATTCTTCCACCAGTATTTAGAATGAACTTTCAGTATGAACATAGGCTATAATGTAGGTACATCGCGGGCAACGCGGGCGGAAGCTAGTAATATTATAAATCCGAAAGTTTGTGAGTATGCATGGGTATTTGTTTAGGAGTGGACTGATTTGAATGAAATAGGTGTAAATAGTGGCCAGAATTCCTAATTCTATTTCGAAATATGGGAAAGTTTGGATGGATGTTTGTTACTCAATCACACCAGAACGGCTGAACGGATCTGGATGAAACTTGAAATATTGGATCCAGATTATCAAGTTTGAAAATCTGGATATTTTGGAACAATACATAGGATACTTTTTATCCGGGTATGTACCACGCGAGCGAAGCCGCAGGCGGAAGCTAGTACGAACGAACATACATTACATTTAGAAGACCTATTTGAATGAAACCTGGAATGTAAATCATGGCCTGAAATAGCTATAAGAGTATTAGCACTATTTCATTCAAGGGTTGGCTACGCGAACAAAGCCGCGAGAAGCTTGCGATTAATGTTGACTATTTTAAACTCCGAGAGCCGTGTAGGCCGAATGGGATAGTACCTCGACCAGGGATCGGATAACCCATTCATAACGGTAACCGCTTCAAACGCTTACCGATTGAAAGGGTAACCGATTGAAACGATATACCGAAATGATTGGGTATTAACCGAAATAATAACCCATACCGAATGAAACGGTATACCGAAATGATTGGGTTTTTTATAACTGTATTTTTGTCGCATTATTACGTAAATATTTCGTAGAAAGAGAGCGATGCATTAAGTGCGACGTTGCCAGCTTGTTGCCAGCGAATGTAAGTATTTCGTGTTTTTGACTTATTTGTCGACAGGATTACAGTTGGGCCGACGGATCTCGGCGTTCGTGAAGTTAGGCTTTTCGCTGCGCAGTAGAAAATTTTGTATGAAAAAGTTGCACTGCGCATCGAAACTGCTAACTTCACGAACGCCGAGATCCGTTGGCCGTACTGTACCTAAAGCAGTTTGCGCATAATTCACAGAAAATGTTTTATTTAATGTGATGATGACTTCCTAGCCGATTTCGGCCACGGCGCCGGCGACTGTATTTTTCTAGATAGGCGTACCTATTTTACTTATTTTAATATTAGGTATTGTGAGTGTGAGCTATTGATATTTTTAAAATAATGGTTAGTGATTTGCTTCTGTAATTTCAACAGATAAAGTAAGGTAGGTATGTAGGTACATAATCTTTGCCTGTTGATGTTCGCATGCGAAAAATGCGTTTTATCCAGGGTCAGAATAAAAATTAGGTAGGTACCTATTACCTACCTACATTTCGCCGTTCTTACCTATCTTCGTAACTTCGTAACTTCGCAACTTCGTATCTTCGTAACTTCGTATCTTCGTATCTTCGTATCTTCGTAACTTCGTAACTTCGTATCTTCGTATCTTCGTAACTTCGAATCTTCGTAACTTCGTATCTTGGTATCTTCGCAACTTCGTATCTTCGTATCTTCGCAATTTCACATCTTCGCAACTTCTTATCTTCGTAACTTCGCAACTTCGCAACTTCGCATCTTCATTACTTCGTAACTTCGCAACTTCGTATCTTCATATCTTCGTAACTTCGCATCATCGCATCTTCGCATCTTCGCATCTTCGTAACTTCGTAACTTCGCAACTTCGTATCTTCGTAACTTCGCAACTTCGTATCTTCATTTTTAATTTATTAGTAACGGGACTTAATCGCGTAATGAAATTATTTTATTTACCTCGACGTTTCGGCGACATTACAGTCGCCGTGGTCACTAATAAATTAAAAATGTGTTCAAGTAGCGAAAGTTTCAAATATGTATTCGTATCTTCATATCTTCGCAACTTCGTAACTTCGCAACTTCGTGTCTTCGTATCTTCGTATCTTCGTATCTTCGTATCTTCGTATCTTCGTATCTTCGTATCTACGTATCTTCGTATCTTCGCAACTTCGCATCTTCGTATCTTCGTAACTTCGCATCTTATTAGAAGTTACTGTTAATAATACGTTTTTATAGATATTTCTAGTAATTTTGAATACTGGTGTCCCGTTACTGATCCCGGCTAGTTGTTGGATATTTTACCCTATTTTATATTTTACACATTAGCCAATTTATCTTGTTTTCGTGACTTTTCTATTTAACTAGGTAGGTAGGTAAATAATTAGTATGGTAATACCTAAGTACCTACCTACCTATAAGTTAACAAAATATAAAGGACATAGGTAAGTACATACATGACAACTCAGTAGTAGGTGTAGGTAAGGTCCTCCTAACCTACCTACCTATTATTCTTGATATAACGGCATAACAATAAGTAAGTAAATGAATATATATTAACAACACTGTACCTACTAACAACAATCGAACTAAAAAAACATTGAATAGTTTTCCATTTAGGTGATAGTAGATATTAATCTACTTAAATAAGTAAGTAGGTACCTATTTATTTTGTCTGATTCTAATACCTAACTAAAATAATACCTACCTACTTACCTTTAACTGCTTTCCACAAAGCATACCTACATAAACTGCAACCAGTCCTTTTGTTATATTCAAAATGTCTGTGAACGGCGTTAGACTGTTTGCGAGGCATTTAAATGTAAAAAATACCAATTTTTAATCGTTTAAAGTAAATTATTTGTAGTACTTATTCAACAACTCACTACTAATTCAGTACTCACAATAACTAAATAATACATTCATTCGCTACAGCTTTGGCAAGAAATAATCTGCCAAAAAGCGGATAGGTACGGTAGGTAGTGCATAAACAAAATAATCACGGCGATACTCGCACGCAAACTACAAAAATACGCAACGACAGAAATTCAAGCAAGCAAGAATATTAAACGCGACAGAAGATGAGTGAGACATTATTTTCCGTCGCACTCACATTACGCTACTCGCAGCACACGCCGAAAATGCGCCAATTTAAACCTTATGAAAAAAACCCATATCGTTTCGGTTGTTATTAACAGAAACGTTTCGGTAACCCATTGTTTCGGTTAACCGGTATTCAAACTGTTAAACAACCGATTCATTACGGTTTTTAACCTTAACCGGAATATCCCTGACCTCGACTTTCGATCTGAAGGTCGTTAAGGTCGGTTCAAATCCTGGCAGTGCATTAATAGATTTTTCGTTTCGATAAATTTATATGCGCGTTAACACGAGCTCTAAACGGTGTGGAGGAAAACATCGTGAGGAAACCCGCGGCTTAGTCAGCCCCACACGTATTGATTGTCCTTTCTGTGGATATGACCAGTTAAGCTAAGAGGGTGGTAAAGGTGCTGGGCAAGCTTACTCCCTTTAAGTGTAGGCAAGGATTGACACCTGACACTATAATTCATCTAGTAAAAGATGTAAAGGCTTAAGGCCGGCCACAGACGTCTAATTTTGTCGGACCGAGTGTCCGATCCGATGGTCTGACGGCGTTGGTGCTATACATTTGTTTGAACATGCAACACACGTCCAATCCGACAGTCGGAAGCAAATGTATGGCGGGGACATCCGGTCAGACAAAAAGTCGTACGTTGGCCAGCCTAAAAACTAAAAGTATCATACTCACTTGTCTAGTAGTATCGGCGACTTCGTGCAACAGATACGCGCAAGTCCGCATGAGGACGGCCGCCGGGCGAAGTTCGTAGCACATCGGTATCTCCTGGTCGGCGGAACTCCGGCTGTACTGTTTGACGGCGCGACGCGGCTCTAAGACACCTTCTGTGTCTGTCTCTAGTAGCATAACCTGAAAGAACAAGATGTAAACAAAAAAATGGTTATCTGTAAAGTCGGTTTACGTACGATAATTATAACGTCATAAAAAACATCGATGAACGATCGTGCCTCTCTATCGCTTGTTCAGCTCAGTTCGGCTCAGGCGGAATGCATGCAGCCGGCGTTCATCGATTTATAAGACTATCAAAACATCTACATCATCATCATCAGCCTAATAGCAGTCCACTGGACATAGGCTTCCCCTAATGAGCGCCATCGCGATGTCCTCAGCTTGACGCATCCAACTTGTGTCGGCAGCCCTTCGCAGATCGTCACTCCACCTGGCAGGAGGCAGTTCTACATTACACCTGGACCTGACACTATAGAAATCAGTCATATTTTATAGCATAGAACTCTCTATGTAATAGAAACTGATGTACTTCACATCTGTGATCTGTCTTGTGGAAATCATTTAGTTTTTCTCTCATTTTACTTAAATGGCTTCACAGCATATTTCATTCTTTAACTGATATACTGAGTCGGTTTTATTGAGCTTACTTGATGTTCAGCCTGTCGATGCAGTAATTCCTTCTCCGGACACATATCTTGACAAGTCCCTATGGTGGCACCACCTACTTTAACTCGCGAGCCCGCACCACCCCATGACCTCAGGATTCTGTAAATAAAGAGCAATTTAAAGGTACTACCTTTTTACTTTACGATGATTTATTTTACGATCAATTTGGACGCTAAATTGTTTGAGATGTACCTACATACACGGTATTTTTTTGTTATTTTATTGTACTGTTATGTAGTGATCAAATAAAAAACTTAGGCCTTTATAACAAATCTTTACTAGATGTTTTATACAGTGTCAGGAGGCAATCTTTGCCTACACTTAACAGGACACTGTAGTAAGTAAGTAAGGCCTCCAACATGGCTTAGCGACATAAAAGCTGGGACCGACAATTAACGTGTCCTCCGAAGCACAGAAGCGCTCAGCTCGTAATACCACTTGTGGTCACCCATCCTAAAAGTGGCCGCGCACAACACTGCTTAACTCCAAGCAAGCTACGCCACGAGCGCTTCGTACTGTAGTGCCTGGGACATTGAAATGGAGTAGGCTTGAGTGGAGTGATCAAATTAATGTTGAATAATACTAACTTAGTTTATTACAACCTTATTAAAGAACAAACCTGTCTCTCGCATCCAATGTCCTCCACTGTTCATCATAGGAGAGTGATATCTTGTGGCGCAGCTGGTGCAGTTCCGCAGCCGCCTCGAATGTCGTCATCGTAGTCTGTGTGGTAACTATAACGGGGGACTCGATGCCGCTAACTGGCTGCACTCTATGGGAATAACATGTTATGTCAAGTATAACCCGGTTCATTAAAGAAACGAATCTAAAATGGCGGCGCTTATCATGTTCTCTCGCTTCGTGAGTATAGAAAGCACAAGGGTGCAAGCGAGAGAACATGATAAGCGCCTCGTTCGATTAGATTCGTTTCTTTAATGAACCGAGTTATACAAGGAAATATAAATATTCGATTTGTAATACCTGAAAGCAGATGAATAAGAAGAGAATACTAAAAAGGAGATAATAAAATAGGATAATTAATTAATTAGTATAAACCCAGTCATAGTATTTGTGGCTAACTCACCAAGGCTTGGTAATTGCTATATATTGCATGGTGATCAAGCAATATAGCAATAGGGAACTCCCACAATTTTTTTTTATGATTTTATACGATAGGTTATATCGTCAAATAACCGTCATAAAAATTCCAGCGCCGAAATACTAAAATTTTATAACAAAAATAATTTTTGAAATTTACCAACATTTTCACGCATCTGAAACACGATTATTATTGTTGTCACAGATTACTGTTGTAGTAACAATTTGTGAACTTTGACGTGTGACGTCAAATTGATACTAAGTACAACAGTAATCTGTGACAACAATAAGTTCGAGTATAGGAATTGTGAAAATTAAAAAAAAAACTTATCTATGGATCGTCATATCTGACTCGTCCTTGACTTTTCTTATGAACTCGTGTCGTCACATCCTTTCACATCCTTTTCAAGTATTTTGAAATTCCTACTATTTTTTGCAATTTTTAAAATTTATTTTCTAATCGAAAATGGTTTAATATTAAAAAATAATTACACACACATACCTCTAAAGCAACAATGTTCATAATAAAATACATTTAACCCGCTTTTGAATCAGACGCATATTGCCTATTATGCTGAGTGGAGGCCTTTTTGTTGACTCATTTAGTTTAATAACATGTACCTTATAACTTGTGCTACTACTAGTCAACAAATAAAGTTCTATGATTCTTGATTCAGTAACACAGTGCTTATAGGGTTGGCCCACACCTTGTAACGCCAGTATGACAAATAGATAATAAAATTAGCGCAACGCGCGTACAGATATTGGTACGCCCGGTGAATCTTCCATCAGATGTGAACTGATCCATAGGTTAAACAGAGATGACAAGAAAATGGCAGTGCCTTGTATTACTCATGGAATGGTGAGGAGCATGAATAGTAGGAGATTAGGCAATTCAAACCAAAGCTTAAAACAAATGATAGTGCCTTTGATAGAACTTACTGCATTTGCTCCTATGACAGACATGTTCTTGGAACCTTAGTCAGAGCTTCAAAGATTTGTGCCTATTCTCCTTTGTGTGAATAATGAAAGGTATATGTGATCAATAAGATGTACTTACGGAGTAGGTTGTGCTTGTCTGATTGTTTGTTTAACCGGCCGCATTGTTGCTTGAGCCTTTCTCAAGGGTACCTTCCTTACAGTCTGTTGTATGACCCTTTTTAACGGTTTTGGTGAAGTGTTTTCGGGTTCTGCATCCAAAGCTGAAAGAGTTTGGAATCAGAAACATTTTCGTAGATGAGATGATAGAAAATGTTTGATGAAGATAAAAATATACCAAATGGAATTATACAGGATGTGGCAAATTCTTGGTCACTGAAGGGTAGCTACCTTTTCTCTTGTAGCTAGAAAGTTTGTTCTTAGAAAACTATTGTTTTTAGGGTTCCGTACCTTAAAAGGTAAAAAAAGGAACCCTTATAAGATCACTTTCTTGTCCGTCTGTCCGTCTGTCCGTCTGTCCGTCTGTCCGTCTGTCCGTCTGTCCGTCTGTCCGTCTGTCTGTCCGTGTGTCACCATCGATTATCTCAGGAACGGGTAGAGCTAGCAAGTTGAAATTTATACCATATACTAAGGTCTATAGTCCCTATTGTGAGTATAAAAATCGAGGTCCTGAGTCAACACTATAAAAAGATATAGGCAAATTTAGGTTTTCGTGAAAACTTGTGAGTACCAAAACTTATCTTAATTATCAACTTTTTTTATTTTTCGGAATTTTTCCTTTACTTGTGCTGGAAGACCTTGCCTGTAACCAAAATTGACAATTCTAGGTCAACCGGAAGTACCCTAGAGGTTTTGGGTCGAAAACCTAAATGGTAGTTCCCGTTGACCTAGAATAACGAAATTTGGGAAAAAGCAAGGTCTTATAGTACAAATAAAGGAAAAATTCCAAAAAGTTAAAAAAGTTGAAAATTAAAGGGTGTTCCCATACATAGTTGACGCCAATTAAAATTGTCCTCCGAGTTGTATGGGCGCTCATACAATTAAGCGGACTAGCTTAATTGGCACCATGGCTAGGTACGGAACCCTCGGCGTACGAGTTCGACTCGCACTTGACCGGTTTTTATTTTGAAGAAAAAAATAATTGCATTAATATTGAAGCTTTTTTCTTAGTTAAATTATATCATTTATTAGAAAGAATAGCACAAAAGAAGAGATGTAAAAATAAAGAATAATAGATTAGAATAAAATAATGCTTCTCACATTTTTTTCTAGTGTTATAAGTGGGCGCCCCTCTCATTGCAGACAGTTCTTGAGCAACATCGGAATCCGGTACCCAATCTGGGTCATCTTCTCTCCTGCTACGCTTCCTTCTGCAAAACCGTTACCGTTAAGTTAAGTAAAGTTAAGTATAATCAGTTAAAATTGTAAATCTCTTTCTGATTGCATCAAGAAAGTGTGAAAAACTGTTATTGTTGTATATGCTTATTTATATGAAAGTATGCACTTTCAGTAAATGTAATCAAAGGATGATGCAAGTTTGGTTGTGTTACATGAATGCTAAAGTGATGATGTATATAAGATTGGAATTTAATCATTCCATTATCAGAAGTTAAAATACATACTTATATTCACAGAATGGGTACGTACTATCTGTGTGAAACTTCACAATATCAGATAGTTTGTTTGTTATATACATGGGAGGTTTATTTACACAACACAAAAACAATACAAAATAAACAGCAGAAAATGGAGCACCCTTTACCCGAATACGCATAGCGCGCACATAGACGTAAATGATAACCGGTCGCTCGCTCAAGCCTACCGCACCGTGATAATTATTGTTGAATACCGACCGCCTCGTACGCCGCATGTGTGCGTGCGCAGGTAACTGCACACACTACTATTTAATGACCCGCACCGCACAGCTGACGTGTAGATTACTTATAATATAATTTTTACCGATATACAAAGTTTTGCGAACTTATCATGAAAGGACGTCCCTGTGCACGCTAGCTGCTTATTTAGCTCATAGATACATATACCTACCTAAACATTAAAAGAACGTGTGTCTGCTCATATTTTTACAATCTAGATTAATGTTAAGAGAACCATAGTGTCTAGTTAAACCTAACATAGGCTTTAAGACACTATATAACAGACAAATGTATTGTTTTGATGAATAAAATATCTATCTATCTATCTAAAAAAAAAAAAAAAAATTTGCTCACACTCTTGTCTTCGCTCTGGTGACATCAAACATAAAACCATCATAAGCCCCAGCATTGAGCACAGCTCGCTCTATAGCACTTGGTTGAGCATACTCAATCATGCAAGCCCTCTTCTTCAAAAACAATTTGATCTTTGTCACTTTGCCAAACTTGGAAAAATGATTCAACGCAGCATTAGGCTCAAACAAGCTCTCTGGAACATTTGTGCAGCTGAAAAAAGATTTAAGTATAATCACAATTGAGGAAATAAACTAAGTGTATTTCTGGCCCAATTACGGTTAGATCAAGGTTATTCAATAGAGGGGCCTCTTGAAATAAAAATTGTAGGTGACATGTCAAAATAAGAATATTGTGAGATAAGAAATCTTTCAGTACCTATGTACCTACTTCGTTGTATTGTATTGGAATGTATGGTAAAATTATTGATGTCAACTAAATTGATGAAGAAAATTATATACAACACCAATTTATTTTCAATAACAAATTGTTGAGGGTAAACTTACGTGATGGTAGTTTTGGGGTTATGAAGAGACTCTTGTCCAGGGCTTTTTAATTTCTTAGGGGTTGTAGCCGGTATCATTTTCTTCTTCTTAAACTACACTACACTTTAAATCTGCACAAATAAAGGAGAAAACAAGGTTCAAACACAACATGACATTGTATTGTTTACCTCCAAAAGATGGGTTTTATATTAACGCCTACCCACCAAAACTAGCTCTTGTTTCCATTAGGATTCAAACATCTCACCACTCAATATTTGTAGTTTTGATTCGAGCGTATTTTACTTTACTAATAGCGCGGAAATTAATTTAATAATTTGCAAAATCAAGAATGCGCTGAATGCGTCGTCCGTGGCTTCGATTTGAGCACTTGTCTTGACTGTCAATGTCAAACAAAAGTCAAATAGTTTGGTATGTTATGTCAGTGTCAGTTTGAAATCATCGTTGATGTTTATGTCAATGTTAACTTAAGTCCATCACCACTGAAGTCCTACGGCCAAAGCGAGAACTACTTGTTTTATTTATTTTTTTAGGCTGATATTCATGGTGGTTCAGTTGTTCTGGTGTGTAGAATTAGGAACGTACAAACTTGCTTAACTATTATTGTTCAAGCCCTAATTGGACAATTATTAATTGTTTACCTTTTTGTTTACGTAATAACATAGTTCCGCGATAGCAGCGCCGCATCTATCGGACTTCAGTGGTGGCGCGTACTTCATTATTTCGAATTTTGTAAATGGCGCGCACTGCGGTGGTGCGGTGGCGTGAGCGTGAGGACTGTGCAGTGCAGACGGAAGTTGGCGTGAAGGCCCAAATGCTGTCTAAAGGTACCTACCACCTACTAGCCTAGGTACTGCTGCTGCTGGCTGATTAATTCTGACAACGACAAGGAGGGCAAGACAAGACCTAACTTGGCCAACCAAATTGTCTTCTCAAATGTTGTAGGTAACTAAATACCTACCTATAGAGGTGAAGGAGGGAGGGAGGACCTACTTACCAACTGCCAGCTTTGGTAGGTACCTACAAGCAGTAGGTAAGTACCTAGGTACATAATATAATAATTAATAACTCAATGGCTACAAGATACCTAGCGGTTTCTCAATCAATTCACAAGACATTTCCCTAATTGCAAATTATATCACAGTTGGCCGGTGACGATCGCGCGGTAATCGCGGTGATGTAACTCACTCAGTTCCGGATCGTGCCGGATGCCGGATTTGCCGGTCACTTTCTACTAACCCCGCATCCACACGTTGGGGCCAACGTTGGTCCCAATGCCTCTCACCAACGTGTGGTGCTGACAAAATAGCTTGGCGCCAACGTTGGGGCCAACGTTGGGGCTTGGCCGTGCCGTGTCGGTTTTATCAAAGGAAGTTGGCGCGCCAACGTTGGGGATCCGTCCACACGTTGGCGCTATGCTCAGTCCCGTTTCGACGCGCATCGTGAGCGCACGTGTCGACTGACGAGCGAGAATGTCATCGTATTCCTTATTTATTGTGTTTGTAGGACTATCGGGCTGAAATTTTGCACACTTATAGATTCTCGGTGACAATGAAATATTATGGTATCAACAAGCTGATCTGATGATGGAGTCAAGAGCTGTTCAACAGAACTCCTCAGTAAATAAGCCGATTGAGTTGAAACTCGGCATATTTGTCAAGTTCTGACTACAATGTAATAATATGGTGACAGCGAGCTGATCTGATGATGGAGTCTACTATTTTTTTTTTATGTTACGGGAACCGTGCAATTTTTTAGGATAAAAAGTAGCCTATGTCCTATTTCCGGTTATTATCTATCTATATTTTAAATATCACCCATATCGGTTAAGTGGTTGTCGTGTTAGAGAGGAACAAACATACATCCAAACATCCAAACTTTCGCTTTTATAATATAGTGTGTTGTGTGAAGTGTGATAGTGACATGATGTGATGTGATTGTGATAAAATTGGTATTCAGTAATGTAAAATCACTCAGAGAAATTTCAATTTCTGTATCGGACGCGCAGACATCGGACGTCTGCACGTTGGCTCTGACGGAACAAGACTGGTGTATCGCCAACGTGTGGATGGTTCACGAAATCTTGGCCCCAACGTTGGGACCAACGTTGGTCCCAACGTATGGAGCCGGCGTGAGGCTTTTCGGCCGGCGGTCCGAGCTAGTCATCCGGGCCCTGCGTTACGTTATTTAACACTTTCATTTCGGTTAATAAAACATAATACTTAAGTAGTAGCACAGATAAAACCTACCTACCTCCCTAATCTAATGTGTGTAGGTACCTACCTACCTGTGTGTGTAACACACCTTAGATAGGTAGGTACCTTATTTACCTACACAAATCCAACCAAAAGATTTCAATTTTCTTGCCTCTAGTCTCTCTCTACAGAGCTTACGATTTGTAGAAAACGACTTCAACACCGCTCACACTTAAAAACAAGTTCTGCTAAGTCAAGTCAAACAAACCATTCGGATCCTTGAAGGAGCGCGGTGAATCACCTCATGACGTCACCGCAGTTTCGGGTGTCGCATTCCGTGGTTGTTTATTCTGTGGTTATATAAAAGAAAGTAGCGCGGCCGCGGGGCGACCTTGCTTGGTGAAAGGCGTGGCAAGTGGCACAGCGCACCCGGAACTCGCTCGTCCCACGGTATCCCTCGCGTCTCGCCCGCGCAGATTGCTAATCCACGTGGAAGCTTCAATTTGGCCTCCAGGCGCCGAAACTCCAAGCGGGATAATAACGAGACATTTCTCATAAAAGAGAGTCCATTTTGGATATGTCTCTGACTCTTAAATAAAATTTTAGGAGCTGTTCAACAGAACTCCTCAATAAATAGGCCGATTGAGTTAAAACTCAGCATATGATGGAGTCAGGACCTGTTCCATGGAACTTATTTGTGATATGGGTATGAAATGAAAGGGATGAGCGAAACACAATGCTGATCTGATGATGGAGTCAGGACCTCCATGGAACTTTTTAGTGATATGGATTTCTGATCCTCTCCATACATGCTTCTCCCCTTCTGTGCTTCTCTCCTCCCATATTTTTCTCCATCCTTGCTTCTCTGCTTCTCTCCTTCCATGCTTCTTTACTTCACTTTATACATGCTTCTCTACTGTCATGCTTTTCTCCATTTCTGCTTGAAGCGAAACAAGTTTGCCGGGTTAGCTAGTACAATACGTAAAAAAAATTACCAACATCGAAAGCATTTTATGCTGTTACCTGAGTACCTAGGTACCTACCTACCTACAGTTAAATAACAAAAGAAAAAAAAATCATTTATTTCAGATAATAAAACAGTCCGTATTAAGCACAACTGAAGGAACAAATTTACCACAACCTACAATCAACAAGATAATAATGTAGTAACTGCCAGGGAGTTATGCACTCAAGGCCTTACTTATGAAAGATGTTTAAAGTAAAACACTGGTTAAACAACGTCCTGTCTTTATTTGTGGATAGTGACAAACAGAGACAGGACGTTGTTCAACCATTGTTCAACTTTAAACATCTTTCATAAGTAAGGGGGTCAGTGCCAAGTAGCACCGAATGCACCCCTACCCAGTGCCGCAGGAAACGACCATCCAAGCCAAGTCATCAGCCATCGCTGACAGGAGGCTGTTGCGGAGCACATTCCCGACGCACTACACCAGCGTGGCAACCGTAACAGCGCAGCGCCCGGAAAGCATTATTGAACTGTACACGAAGAGGCACTCATAAACCTTTTAGTGTAGTTAGTCCACCACATGCTGCAAGTGTAGGTATAAAGTAATGTGCAATTGACAGGTAGGCACCTACTGAACAGCAGCGAAACCGCTGAGCTACCATGTTTGCCCTAGTTACAAGTGCTCTTCGTTCACGCTCAATATCTTCCTCATCCGACATGGATTCTCTTATCCAGTGCCTTAGGTACTTAAAAAAAGACTTTTCCATTCAGTGCCATTTAAAGACACAGAGCAAACATAATATAGTGGACACTTTGTACCTGTCTTAAAAACCAGAAATTCACTCTTCGCTATATTTAAGACCATGAGCTACAGCAAAATTCTCCCAAATATTGAAAAGCTTACTTAGTCCATTGATTGAGGGGCTCAGCAGCACCATAATATATCATCAGCATAACTGATATTACTAGTAGTTCGCCCCGAACTGAGATCTCGCGCACCGTTGTGTTGATAGCCTAGATTTGGACTTGTTTCTGACTACCCCTATACCTACGTTAGGTGCTCCTTCTAGTGTTTACCACACAATGATATCTAATGCACTACCTCAGTATGGAAAAGATTATAGGCATGCATGCAATACATTAAGTCGTGTCGTGTTTATATTCAATAGATGACCCCGCGAACTTCGTACCGCGCCTCAGAGAAGGCCTCTTAGTTCGAGAAATTATTAAAATAGCAGTTCAATACAAAATGTATAAGAAAATCAATTCCCTCCCCCCACCCCTCCCCCTCCCTCTTCCCCTACCTCTCCTCCTCCCCCTCCCCTCCCCTCCCCTCCCCTCCCCCTCCCATCCCTTCCCCCTCCCCCTCCCATCCCCTCCCCATCCCCTCCCCCTCCCCTCCCCCCCTCCCCTCCCCTCCCCTCCCCCTCCCCCTCCGTCTCCCTTTATAATTTTGGTACAGCCCACTATTTGCAAGACAGGTTGCAAGCCCATCGCCGCTATTAGAACGTTAACTGGTTTCCTCACGATGTTTTCTTACACCGTTTAGAGCTCGTGTTAATGCGCATTTAAATTTTTCTAATCGAAAAATCCATTGATGAGCACGGCCAGGGTTCGAACTTACGACCCATGAATCGAAAATCGAGCACTCTTCCACTCGGCCAACACGGCTTTTATTTTCAATCTCAAGGAAAAATATCAAGAAGCAACTAAAATCATTGCAAACCAAACCACAACGATGCCACACTCTTTGTCTGTTAACCAGACCTACGAATACATCGAAACTCTATGAAACGGGAGCTCTCTCCATACATCCGTTAATTGGTTTTCATCATTTTTATTTTTCTCTGTATTTCAAAAACTATAGAACCTAGAAGAAAACTAAAAACCATTTTGGAATGTATAAATTGAGTACTTTCATATGACACCCCACTCAATATATTTGGGTAACTTTGAAAAAAATTTACCCCCTTGGGAACCCCATATCTTTACAACCCCTTCATCGATTACGCTCATACGCTCCACAGCAAATTTCCATAGCACAACCTATTGACCTATCAAGTTTCATACAGATTGGATAAGCGGTTCGATAGTTATGCGAGAACATAAAAATGAAACATACAAATATACAAACATACAAACATACAAAGCAAAATCGCCTAACTTGCCACTAAGATCTTCGCTCGCTTCGCTCGCTCGATCGATTAAAACAGATATTACCTATGCATCCAGCATCCGACATGCCGGCTGCTCAATCAATCCTAGTTATTTGTTGAAAATTCATAAAACATTAAAGATAAGTGAAACAAACAGTGACGGACGAATAAACTAATTTACCTCCAGAGAGAAGAGTTTAGACAAAAAGTGATTATGTTATGATGAACAGAGTTCTCTTCCTGAGAAGCACGTAAGTAGCGAGCAAAACAGTACCTTTTAATTTACAAAATTACAAGCTGACCCAACGTAATCGAAGATTCGAGAAGTCATAAACTTTACTCAATGTTCTCTCGCTAATGTTCTCTCGCTTATGTTCTCGAAACCTAACAATTATTCTAGAGCTATATGGAAAGCTCTAGAAAGGTGCCCAACTATGCCGAAGCTTCTCGAAGTTTCTACAAACTTCGAGATTCTTGTAGAGTTTTCTAGAAGCTCTCTATGATGCTCTTGGGCGTAGAATTTTCCAGATAGCCGGCGTAACAGTAACATATACTTAGTATCAAAGTTTGGAAAGCAGTTCGTTATGAGTCAGATTTAGAATCGCATTATTACAAGACACGTTTCCCTAATCAACACGAGTTGAATTAATTAAGTGCAGTGACTTCCCAATTAGAGGGAAGGGATTGATGCTAGTAAAAAATAATTCGATGTGGGAGTCGATTTTTAAAAGCTTTTATTTAACTTGCAATGAACATACATACATGTATGTATGTTTGTTGGGGTCAAATCTTGCGAGTTAAATTTGACCCACTTCCCAATGTCCGATTAAGCTAAAATTTTGCAAACTTCTATATTCTCGGGAGCAATGCAATATTATAGTATCAGCGATCTGATCTGATGATGGAGTCAAGAGCTGTTCAACAGAACTCCTCAGTAAATAAGCCGATTAAGTTGAAACTTGGCATATTTGTGAAATTCTGACTTCAATGTAATAACATGGTGACAGCGAGCTGATCTGATGATGGAGTCAGGAGCTGTTCAACAGAACTCCTTAATAGATAAGCTGATTGAGTTGAAACCCAAGCGATCCTCCTTAGTTAATTAATTAATTAGAATTGGTAAGGCACTCCGGCTTAAGGAGGATCGCTTGTATTATTGCGGGTTCGAATCCCGTCGGAATTGAAAATTTTGATAAGATTTTTCATTTCTAATGAAATAATACCAAACTGTGGTTTAACACTATAAAAATTAAAAAGTTTATTATCTTCCTTTTAGAGCAAATAAATGAAAGCTTTTTCTTTAAATTGTTTTTATACATTTACTTACTTATTAGGTAATTTATTTTTTATTTTTTAGTTGTCGCTGTTCATGTTTCTGTTTTTTTTATTACCTATTTAGAATGACGTCACTTTACTGATTGTGTAGGTACCTACTGCTGGCTGTACTGCTGGCTTGAAATATCTGGAAAAATTCATGATGATAGCGCATTTCATTAACTTTAAAGGAAAATTATATCTGTTTAGATAACTTTATTAGTTTAGCAGTAATACCTAGGTAATAGTCGTTGAACTTGGGTGTTGGAATAATTTTGTACCAAATACAAAATCCTTAGAATAAATACTTTAAAGGTTTAAAGTGAAGAAGTATTTGCTTGTTGTAACAACCGACACGCACTTGGCCGGTTTTTTATAATGAGTATAACGTCTCTATTGGTAGGTGATACCACATTGATTTTACCTACATTGTTCAGTAGGTAATGTTGGTCGTAAAAGAGAAATAAAATCCAAGTGAGCGTCAACGGCCGGCCAGCCACCGTGTCGGGCGGGTATAAGTACGTATTTTTAATTTTAAGTAAGTAATTATTATTTCAAGCATGCCCGCTAATTAGAGCCAGAATTCATGTGCCAGCAACAGACGGTAATATATTGAGATTGTGTTAAATTTATGATGCTTTCAGACTGCAGTTTTTAGGTTGAATTGCACTAAACCTAGATGTGGTCGAGCGAAAACAATCAATAGTTAAACTTAAATAGGTACTTACCTACTTATTTACTTACCTAAACATTTGAATTTTTGTGAAATTAAATAAAAAATCTAAATGGAGAGCAAAAATCAGCACCTCAGCAGATACTTCTAAGTTCTAATATTTCTAACATTATTCCCACTAAGTAAGGCCTGGGGAAACTTCTTCTTTCCTTCGTTCTTTAAACTAGACCTAATATTCGATAGCATCTATCTCCATAATAACCTGAATGGTTAACTACCTGTTCCCATGCCGGCGAGTGGCCCGTACATGGTTCTAATTAACTGAAGCACGACAAGACAGCTACATTTGAGATCAAAGTCGCGGCATAGACGATCGCCCAGACGTCGAAGCGGGGGTAAAGGGGGGCTAGACGCGGGGGTGGGGGAGCCAGACGCGAGGGGGGGGGGGATGCGAAGGCTGTGTTACGTCAGACGCTGCATCCGGGTTCGCGGCCGCCGCCGCTGCCGCACGCGCCTCTTTTATTGTCCAGATGAGAATAGCCCAGGCTATATAGTTTCTCGATAGGCGAGAAAAAAGTGGTGCCTGCATGATTTTTTTTTATTTCAGATATTCACCAAAAACTCCGTCCAAAATTAGTTTTTAAACCAATAGGTAGAGTAAGTGCGCCATATATAAACTGGTCCTGTAATATGGACCACCACCAGGTGTTTCTATAAGAATACGTTGAATCGAGGCAACGGTCAGTGCACACTAAGCTTTACCTCTCCAGCAGCTCGCACCCGGAATTGTCGTACTCTGGCGTTAGGTTGTTCGCGATTTTCGGCGGTTTTCGCGGTTGTTGGCAATGTTCTGTTCAACAGAACTCCTCGATAAATAGGCTGATTGAGTTAAAACTCGGTGTATCTGTCAAGTTCCAACTACAATGTAATACTAGTAGTTCGCCCCGAACTGAGATCTCGCGCACCGTAGATGGCCAACATTTGGACTTTCTTCTGACTACCCCTATAATTTCAAGTGCTACTACTGCCGGGTATGCCTATTGCGCTAGCTCTTCATGGTAAAAAATACTAGCATGCATGCAATACATAATGTCGTGTCTAATTTTTCATTTATTTCATATTTATGAATTCTCGTCGTATTTTTAAAAGTATACGTCCTAGAATAAAAATAATAACTATTTTAGAATGTACAAATAAAGACCTTTCATTTGACACCGCACTCAATATATTTGTTTACTTAACTTTTTTTACCCCAATTATTTTCATTTTTTATCAAAAATTTTTTTATCATGAAAATAAATCAAGTAGCATCTAAAATCATTGCGAACCAAACCGCAACGATGCCACTCTCTTTTTAAGACCGACCAGTCAATGAGCTACGAAGACATCGAAACTCTATGAAACGGGAGCTCTTGCAGCTCTGGTTTCGTAGTTTTTGGTCTTTGGTCGTATTTCAAAAACTATACATCCTAGATTAAAAATAAAAACCATTTTGGAATGTACAAAATGAGCCCTTTCGTATGACACCCCACTCAATATATTTGTGTAACTTTCATAATTTTTTACCCCCTTGGGAACCCAATATCTTCACAACCCCTTCATCAATTAAGCTCATATGCTCCACCGTAAATTTCCTTACCACAACCTATTGACCTACCAAGTTTCATGCAGATTGGATGAACGGTTCGACAGTTATGCTCGAACAACAATTCGTGAAACATACAAACATACAAACATACAAAGCAAAATCGCCCAACTTACCACTAAGATCTTCGCTCGCTTCGCTCGCTCGATCGATTATGGTGACAACGAGCTGATCTGATGCTGGAGTCAGGAGCTGTTCAACACAACTCCTCAGTAAATAGGCCGACTGACTTGAAACTCGGTATGTCTGTCAAGTTTCAACTACAACGTAATATTATGGTGACAACGAGCTGATCTGACGCTGAAGTTAGAAGCTGTTCAACAGAACTCCTCAGTATATAGGCCGATTGAGTTGAAACTCGGTGGTATATCTGTCAAGTTCCAACTACAATGTAATATTATGGTGAAAACGAACTGATCTGATGCTGGAGTCAGGAGCTGTTCAACAGAACTCCTCAGTAAATAGGCCGATTGTGTTGAAACTCGGTATACTTGTCAAGTTCCAACTACAATGGAATATTAAAACGTGTTCAAGGAGTATTTGCTTTTCGATTTCGATTTTGATTTCAGTTTTCATTTTCGGTTTTTGATTTTCGGTTTCGGTTTCGGTGGAGTCAGCAGCGCATCGTTGCTGTAGGATCGAAAAAAAACAATTTTGAAAACATTATTGTTGGCCTCTCGGTGTCCCACTGCTATAAGAAAGAAATTATAACAAAAATATAATACTTTGGCCTTTCTGAAAATTTTGATTTTGCCTGCAAAATGATATCCAAGTAACTTCCTATGGATTAACTCAAATCCGTACCATAAAAGAAATCCTATAAGATGCTTAGCATGTAGGTGACATTCCGTGTGCGGAGAAACTAGCCAGACTGCATTCAGGGCGAGCCCTTAGTGATACCGTTGTGCTTTGGCAAATGAGGGTATGGTTGTCAGCATCTTGGTCACATTATGTTACGATCTAATGACCTGCAGTGCGATTCACACTTCTCGGAATGCATCCGATTCGAAGATTTTCTTTGGAAAGTTGACGTTTTTTCAGTCAAACGTCACTTCGGAATGCATTTCGAGAAGGGTTGAATCGCGCCTCTGGCCCTCTAATTAAAGTCACCTCTGGGATTACATACTTACAACACGATTTCAGACCTAGCTTTATTTTAGGTGAGCCATTCTCTAAAAAAAAAAAAAAACGAATAACGGTACGTTTTACCAATTTTTATGATACAACTGATGTTAATGAGATATTTTGAATTTAGAACACCTAACAGAACATCATACACCGATGGCTGATTTGTAAAGATTTTAGTCATGTTCCAACTCAAAGTGATTAATTGCTTGACGATGTTAGATAAAAGACCCAACAATACAAAAAAGGTACCTTGGTTACAAAACAACCAAACCAATATAACTGAAGGAACTGAACATCTGAACCTCATTGAACACATCTGAACATCTGAACCTCATTGTCTTCGAACTACTTTTCTCGATCGAATAAAAGACCTTAAACAAGGTTTTTTTTTTTTAACTTTTACATCAATGAGAATTCAACAATCATGCTTGAAAGTAGATGAAACAGTAGCAGCAACCCTAAGTACCTACGATTCACCTTATACCATTACATTGTTGGAGGTTGGCACGATCTGTACTAGACTGGCTTTTTGAGTCATTGGCATGCAGAGCCAGCCAGATAACAGATTTACTTACCGGATCGCGCGCATTCTTCTTTTACCATTCACTGATTCACTGCAGAAGATATGTGGACTACTGCTGGCTAAAACTTTTATCTAGCCAGCCACATCTTCTTTTAGCCTAAAAACAATTATTTTCTTTTAGCCTAAAAGCGATTGGTAGGTTCATAATCAAAAGTTTCAGAAAAGCAAGGGTCAAATTTGCGAAAACATTTTGTTTATCTAGTACACCTATAAATTCAAATGATTGATTTTTCAAAGCAGTCACACGCAAATCAAGCAAAAAAAACAGGCTATTAAAAGTCTTAATGGGAAATGAACGAACTCATCTCGTTTGTTTTTTTATGAACTCTTGTCCACGTTGGATCCTGTCTCGAATAACACACTAGAACATCGGACGAAGTATCGACAGCCGCAAAAACTGAGGCCGTCCATCAAACGTGGCATTAAAGATTCAACAAGTGTTCGATGTACGTGATACCTCAAATAAGTTCCTTGCCACAGAGGAAAGAACGACCTTGAGGAATGCCGCCGCCATACATTATAGCGGACTACTGAGAAACTCGTTTCGGAAGAGGGATTTTGAATAGATTTTTTTATGAATAGGTACTCTTATAAAAATTGAATGCAAAATGCAATGTGGTCATTACAGACTCCTGTCTTTATGTTAACCAAAAGTATGAAACAAAAGTCCATTAGCCTCATTAAATAATATTGAAAACAAAATCAACGCATGTACAATACGTACACGTATAAACATCGCAGGACATCCAGGAACCTAATTGACCAGTCAGCTGTCAATTTATCATCATTGTCAAGGGAGACAGTGTATAAGTTAACAATCATAGAAATATTCCTAGTGGGCAAAGCAGTAGCAATGTGGTTTGATTTCGGAGTAGTTCCAATCTCTGTATCCCGACACGGACACCGTGATGTGAAGTATCAGTGAGTTTCATCTTAGCAAGCCGGCAAGCCGCTAAGCGAATTAATTGGTTGCTGACAGTTCAGAATGTGAGATTTATACCTACACGAGGAAAACATACAAAAGATTCAAAGAGTTCGATGTTCAACCGATAATAATAGAATCTTTTATAGATTTTCGGAATCATAGAATTCAATTCAGTGTCTGGCCTCGGGCTTAGGAGGATCGGTTTGTCAAAACTACGAATCACGACGGAAACGAAAAGTTTTGATAAGAATTTTCATTATCGAGAGTTGCCAAACAACGATGTATTTTGTACTACCTAATTAAATTGGTAGATACGTATAGAAAGGCAGGTACGAAAAGGGTTATTCTCAGTCGATTTAGAGGTCATTGTCATCATCACAGTCCGGTGTCACTCACTGCTATGTACCGACCAAGAAAAAACATATTTGATTATCAGATGTAGTACGTACACCTGAACATCAAGGAAGGACACTCTGTTATTAACAGATTTAGTGGATTTTCATTTTATGTTGGGTTTCAGACATAATTATTTAACTAATAATTCAATGACAGTAAAATCATATTCAAGATTGTGAAACTCTATCGCGTGTAGCTAGAGCTGGCGGGGCCTGACCCCAAGGCGAGCGGAGAAATCATTTCGGCAACTGTTGCTAAGTGCCAACTTCCACAGATAACATTTTGATAACCACAGATACACAAAGAAGTGGGTACAGAAATAAGTACTAAGTATTGTGAGATAGTGGAACGTAAACATCGAATGCAGATAAGAGTCGTATTGTCAACATGTCACGGTAATTTTTTTTTCTTCTATTGGACTCAAATGGGATTTTTATACTTAAGAAAAAATTTATAAAAACCAAATCAAACTTTTACTTTATAGAAATGTATGTCTAAGAAATACTAATACCTACTGTAATAGAATCATTTGACCGGGCTCGTTTAGAAGACTTTAAAAAATGTTTGTTTTTTTCTAGTTATTGAAAAGGGATAAGTAGTGAAAGATTTAGGTTTCATAGATTTCATTTGAATTTTAAGAAATCTATGAAAATGAGGGATAGTCTTTCTGTAAGCACTGCATACCTTTGTATGTAGGTACCTACTTCAGGTACTTACTTATAATCCCCCTTACTTATGAAAGATATTTAAAGTTGAACACTGGTTAAACAACGTCCTGTCTCTGTGTGTCACTATCCACAAATAAAGACTGGACGTTGTTTAACCAGTGGGTAGGTATTTAACTTTAAACATCTTTCATAAGTAAGGCCCAATATTAATAAAAAAACAAGACCGACCTAATCTAATTTAGAGCACGCGCCACCACTGAAGTCCGATAGACGCAGCGCTGCTATCGCAGAACTAGATTATGTAAAAAATTACTAATTGTCCAAAAAAGGCTTGAACAATGATAATTAATTTGTTATTATTAATTAGTTAATTTGTTAGTTCGTTATTCTACACACCAGAACAACATAACGACCTTGACTAAACGAGCTTATTTTATTCAATAAAACAATTAGTTCCCGCATTTGCCGCAGGACTTGAGTGCTGACGCGGACTCTAGGTAAGTGTTCTATTCTCATAACGCCACCGAGATACATCGAATTTGAAACTGCTTAAAAGTAAAAAAATAGAAGTGATGCTGGCCACTTTGCACCGGCCAAAGACATAATGTGCGCGGTCCGTGACGAATCCAAGATGGCGGATTGGCGCGGTTTGGCGGTCGTTCACCTGCGCGCCCGCTGCACCGCTACCTTTTGAGAAGCAATTTTGAAGCTTGCTTTGAAATTATTCAATTCAAATCGTTATTCATTAGTAGAGACCGGAATATTTGCAAGAAAATTGCATATTTGACACTTTCGTGCATATTTCAGGCATTTTTCATGCATATTTTCATGGATATTTTAAGCTTTATATGTTGCATAATCCGGTCTCTACTGATTAGCCTGCTTCTTTGATATTTGCGATTCACTGCGTAGTGAATTACTTATTTAAATTTTGTAAATCCCTCTTGTAGGTACTCTAAAAACTATTTTAAACTGAAAAGATTTCTCGATAAGAAAATAATATAGATAGGTAAGTACCTACCTAACTTTGAGATATTAATGTTTAAATTATAGAGCATAACAAAAGAGGTTACTTCAGGATATTAAATCCATATCAAAACTTTATAAGATCGGAAGTAAAAGTAAGTAAAAAAATGGTCACCATTCTCCCATTATTTTTATAATTTTGATTTGAACCGGTATACTGTAAGTTAGGTTAGGTTAACCTACCTACGGTGAATAATCCAGAGTTGTGTTCGGACATAACAAGTCACAAATAACTCCGGGCAAGCCTTGTATTGGCATCATGGCACCCACAGATGACTCACTAACCTGTACCAAATCTAACTTGATTATTTTGTATAGTTAGTCTGGCCATCGAGAATTTTAAAAAGTTTTTACGACGTTCCCGTGAGTAATTCAAAATTGGAATACATTTTTTGTTCTCTCTGGATGAGTGAATGAGTCATTTTGATTATTCCATTCAAGAATAAACAGTCTATTTTCGACCATTTATCCCGGCAGGGCAGTAGTTAGGATTATAGGATAAGTATTTTTCTATAGAACATTGGAGGAGGTGCTGTGCTGGCTGACGTCATTATTTTAATGCACAATTTGAAAGTTGTAGTGAAGGTTGCGAATGTGCTATTACAAATTCATAGAACTAAGAATGTGATTTATTGAACCATGTAAATATCAATCAAATCTTTATCAAGCAATCAAATTTTTTTAGCTTTTATGATAGAGACCACAAGCTATCAAGTCCCTTCATAACAATTACAAAATCAAGTTAGCATTTCGTAGCTCTAAATTTAAAATAAGTTCTACGCCGTAGGCCTACAGTGTAGCAATGCTACAAAAATCTGCTACGCCGAGTCACCCATTCCTATTTTTAGACATAAACGCGTTTTCTTTTTCTCATTTTGTCAGTGATTGTTTTCAATTAATTTGAATGGTTTGAGCATATATTTTTCATTCGTAAGTTTTGATGTTACATTAACTAATCAATACGATTACTTATTGTAGTTAAGTATTTTGTACTTATTGAAGTGTGTTTAAGGCAGGTAGCAAAATTATATTAGCCGTCTATTTTTGGAAATGAACCTAAAAATAAGTAAAAATAAGCCTTGTTTGGACCGCCGCGCCGCCGCCCCTCTAAATCGTCTTACGTGATAAGATAAATGAACGGCCCCTAAGAGATTTCTTGAAAATGTTTCCAATCAAGAAAACCTTCCAATCCAGTTTGATCATCGATCTATTACGAAATATGAAGTCACACCAATAAATTGTCACGAAATGAAGTCCTTACGTGTATTACATCATCCTGTGATGCATACCTCTTACGAAACTATTCTCCGCTTTCGTGTTCATTGCTGGCCGACTACATAGACTGATCTATAAAGAAGGAATGAAATCTTCAATGTATAATGAATATTTACTATGTTTAATGAGACGGACATTGTCACGGATGTGTGGAAACCTTTGCTGGGTAGCAGTGAGTCATCAAGTTCTATACCATTTCTATACCTTAGTTAGTCAATAAATAAACAAACAAAAAAATCTCATTTTTAAATTAGTGTTAATTGTAGTGACAGCTAGAGCTGACATTGTAGAGGTTTTATTGATTTTATTTTTTAGTTTTTTAGTTTTATAGTTTTTATTAAAAATCTGATTTCTTACATAATACAGCTATAGGCCGTAGTATCCTTTAAAAGATAGCATATTGATAAAGGATTTTAGAGAATATTCATTCAATAGTGACGACTTATTCAACAAGCACTTATTTCATCAGTTTAAGGTCGAAAGCGCACTTTTATTTCATAGTCCTACCCAAGGCTTTATTACTTTACTACCACTTTACATCATAAATAAAGATCAAATGCTACATCAACTACTTATTTGCACAGACAAGAATTAAGAGTGGTCACGATATTGATTTGAATTGATTGACATTCCCACACTAACGTGTTAGCACACTCAGTAGATTGGTAATTAGGTAAATATTACCAAAAAAGTCAAGATTTTTTTTCTGAACCTTTTTAGTCAAGTCTGTCGTTATTGTCAATGTTATTCTTATAGTGAATGTACAACTACCTACTACAATTTTTATTCGTGATATCAATATTACATTGAACATCCAAAGGCTACGACAGTCCCTTCATGTTTACCTAATCCTAAAGCAGCCGATGGTGACTCAAAGGGGCGTTGCCAAGGGCGCTACGCCCTATCCCGCCCTCGCCCCGCCCAGCCAGCCATGATTTTGCCGCGCTTTTTTTTTCAATCTCATCAATGCGTCATAGTGATGCCAAACATTCGTCTTTTTGTCGATATAAGTCTACACTTTAGTTTCGAATATTTCTCAGTGCGGAGTGAAGCCCAGTATTTTTATATTTAGACCGGTTTAAAGTGATTTTGAATGGATCTAGAGCAACGAGGTGAGTGGGTGCTATATTATTTTTTAGTGTTACATTTTCATGTTTTAATATTTGATCGCTGGCAAAACTTGTCCCAGGCTCGTTGACATTTATGCAAGATTATAATCAAAAAGCCTTGCAAGGTCCTTTGGAGCTTGTGTTTATTTTTATTTCATTGTTGCCAGCCAGACTTATTCGACTTTTTGAATTGGAATGGCCATATCATTACAATATTTTGTAAAGAAGTTAAATGAAGATTGTAAGTCACAGACCGTAAATTGTTCAGTTATTTTTATGACTAGCTTTCGCCAGATCCGTAACTGTGTAGTTAACAACTTGCTCTGAAGAATTCAATTAAAACGGAATACTTATTTCATTTCATGATTAAAACGAACAGTAACACTGTAACTGTAAACATTTTATTAAGTCTCTTCTGATAAATTGCTTTCCAATTTTCAAAATATATTTTCTCTACGAACAAGGTATTTTATATATATACAAGATATATATATATATATACAATATATATACAAGGTATTTTATTCCAACAGTTAAAGTAAAAATTAATCTATTTACCGTTGGAACAAATATTATTTCTATTTCTTCTTACTTTCAGTACCTAAACATTTACAACTCAACTACATTAATATAATAAAGCGGAAGAGTTTGTTTGTTTGTTTGTTTGAACGCGCTAATCTTAGGAACTAGGTACCAGTCGGATTTGAAAAAATCATCCTGCATTTGATAGGTTAACTCTTGAAGATGGTTATTTGCTACTTTCATCATCATCATCATCATCATCATCATCACAACTAACCATCACTACGGGGGCAACGCCGCGAGGGCGCTACTGTATTATGAGATAAAAAATAGCACGAGCTAATTAAAAACAAACGAATTAATTACATAATTTATTAATTGAGGTAAAAATTATTTGCTCGTGTTTAAGTTTTTTTTCTTTTTAAGCTATTCTTATTTCATTCAGCCTTTACCTGTAAATCAATTTATATTTCAAAATAAGTAATCCATTGCTTATAAAAATTCAATAAGCTTGAAGTGATGATAAAATGTTGGGGATATGTCAATGAGGCATGTTTTATGGAAAGTTTTTATAAAGTAGGCTTGCCCAGTACCAGTTGGCCTTCACCAAATCTAGTCAGTTCTCCTTGTATTTGTATCTAAATATTAAGTTTATATTCCATACCATGTCAAGCTTGCAACTGTAAATTATCTTCTTACTCTCTTTTAAATATTAAATCCAGTGAACTTTTGAAGTTTAGAGCCAGAAGCATCAGACCCTCGCAAGCATCCTCAAAAGACCCTACCAGAGTTTCATCACAATCTTATCAATGGTTTAGAAAAGCATAGAGGACAAACATACAAACATTCATTGTTACTTATATTTTATTTAAGTAGGTACGAGTATATAGATAGATGAGTACCTAGGTATTAAAAGAGTGCATTTAAATCTGACAAAAAATAAAGTTTAAATTTAAAACTGAATAAATATTCACAATTCTCTAGTTTTGTGATGAGAAGGTGGTCCCAGGTGCTCCATCAATTCCTACCTAGTAGTTAAAGGGCCGATTCCACTTCCACTGGTGGAAATCTAAAAGTGAGCAATTTACTTCATTTTGAGGAACTATTCTGCTCATCACGCTAAAATTCCTTATCAGATAGATCCTCACGAAATGTTTATGAGACTAACTTTAAGCTACAACCTTTCAAATAAAAAAAGAACCTTTGAAATTGGATGTCACTAAGCGGAGATATCCTTTAGCCCCCTTTTTGCCCTTTTTTGGAGGAAGTACCCCCTAATCTAAAATCTCCGATGACAAAAATTTCTATAAAATTATTCAACCTGCTCACAAAAAAAGAGAACAGACAGACAGACAGACATCCGGACAAACGAAAGCATTTTTATCCAACCTGAAGCAGAGACGCTTCGCTCGCTCGATCAATTATAAATGAGAGAAGTTTGTGTGAATGTTTGTAACCAAGTATTTCCGTGACTACTAAACCAATTTTGTTGAAATTTGGATTGTAGATAGATAGTTTAGTAGAGATTGTAGATAGATAGTTTAGTAGGATAGAGTGTAGATAGTACCTTTATATACACATATTGTAGTCAATATACTTGACCTAGGTAATATTTTAAATTACCCATAAGTACACTTACAAACAAACCTCTAAGTTCAATACACAAATATTTGTCAGTTGTAAAGGCAGAGCTACCAACTAAACAGAGAGGCAAGTCGAAAATAGAGTTTTAAACCTTTTTTTTGTGGAAAGTGTTCGGACGTTATAATGATGGGAGTTCAAAAAACTTTCATCTAGCTCTTTCATTGCACGAGTCAACAGCGGAATGTGGTAGATCCAGTCGGTAAAGTGATGAGAATTTGCAGTCAAAGTTAAGATTACATGTTCTGACGATTCGTAAAGTTATCTTGAACATTGGTACTTCATTCACTCCGATGCGGATTCTTTATTAATACTAGGAACTCTAAATAATTTTGAATACTTAATAATGTTTAAATGTTTGTGTTATATTACCCCTTATACAGTTGACCGATTTGGAATAGCATATTAAACATCGTACCTTAAATATGATATTCGGGCTGACGTCATAGGATTCCGTGGCGGAAACACTCCGGATGTCGGTTCGATCAATGCGGGTTCGAATCCTGTTAGTTTAAAAAGGATTTTAATTTTCGATAAAGCATATTAGCCATTTAAAATACTGGTACTACGTTATAGGCTCGAGAAGATAGTAGGAAATTAAATGTGCAAATGATAGTACTCTATCATTTGCACATTTAATTTCCTACTGCATCATAAAATAAGTTGCAAGGTAGATTTTATTTTATTTAAACAAGGAATAGCTTTCATGCAAAGGTGCGATGTAAAGGATCTCGGTATAAATACTACTCGTGAACCACTGTGTTCATGAACAAGTCCTTTGAAGTAAATGTGTAAAGATTTCAAATTATGCCAAAATAATTTACAAAGTAGTAGTGAGTGATATGATTTTTCTTTTGGATGTCCTAAAGCTATCCAACATCTAATCTTCTATCTATATCTTCTCTTCTACTTCTTATTGCAATACCTATATAAAGAGGAAGAGTTTGTTTGTTTGTTTTAACGCGCTAATCTCAGTCGGATTTGAAAAATTATTTCTCCATTTGATAGCTAAACTCATGGGGAACGTTATAGGCTGCTTTTTATCATCAACATCATCATCACCACATACCATTACCTACTACGCGGGCAACGCCGCGAGGACGTTGCTAGTAAATAAACAAAAAACACACATAGTTTTTTCATTACTCATTAGAATCATTAGGTACCTTGTACCTAAAGCACTAGCCCAGCTCAGTAGCAAACTTTACCACCATAGAAACTCTTTAAGTACTTAAAATCTCTTCAACAGGTTTGTTCGTTGTGAGTGAGTCTCGTTTGATTGAGTGTTCCTTTCTCTAGCCTATTAGTTGAGATAGATAGACATCACGGCGCCCGTTTTATGAATGAAAATGGAGCTATCCAATTCATTCAGATGACCTTCATGACTGGCGTAGTTACATTGAATTTTTTCAATTACCTTCTTGTTCTATGGTGTGTTTTGGGACATTTTTGTTTAAACATTAATATAGTTTTACAGGCATGATGTACCTACCTACGTCCATAGTAGGTGCTTTTCTAAAACCCTGTTTTGCAATTTTACTGAAATTAAAATTGTAAGTAATTTGTAAAATAATCTGAAGGACCTGTTTGAGTTCTAGAAGTACTAAAAACTAGGACGCAGTAGCATAGCAGCTAGTAGATCGCGGCATTAATGCGTGATAGTATATGGTGATGATGATGATGATGATGATAAAGATGAATAAAAAGATGAATGCCTTTAACCTTCCCCGTGAATTAATCTATCAAATGCAAAAATTATTTTCAAACCCGACTACTAGTTTTTGAGATTAGCGCGTTCAAACAAACAAACTCTTCCGCTTTATATATTGATATACTTAAATAGATAGATCTCAAAGATATAGACGTATTTTATGTAGGTAACCGTAAAAAAATATCCAACACCGAAAAACTAAAATTCTGTAGCCAAAACAAATGTTTAAAATTACCAACAGGTACAGCCACTAAGCACGGGTCTTACTTATAAATGATGTTTAAAGTTGAACACTGGTTATTTAAGTACCTTAGACCTTAACAAAATATTTAAGTACCTTAGACATAATTCTAAAGCAATAATGTTCAGAAAAAAAAAAATGTTTAACACTTTTTTTGAATCAGACGCATATTTCCTATCATAGTCTTCATAAGTAGTTCTTTATAAGTAGGTATATATTATTTTAAAACCATTTGAATCGTACAATGAGAATCGAAAACCATAAAATTTTAAGAGGACTTATCAGCAATTAACAGAAAATTAATTGCAATTAATTTGGATTTCGCATCGACCTGAAACTGTGCCTTTTAGAAAATTAATACCTAGGTACTTATGATGGAAAACATGAATTTATATCGGTAGGTAAGTACTGAAAGCCACTCAACCAATTCCAGACTAAAGTTGGCTGTTGTAAAGAAAATCTAGACAAATGGGGTTCCCGGGACCCTGCACAAGTCCAGTGCGATGTGGAGCTCCCGTTCAAGACACGGTACATTTTAGTCTTTTTTAAACTTTCGCGATCACTATTCATATTCATATTCAGGAGGTACTCAAACGAAATGGCTACAAAGGTTTGACGAAACGACATAAGAAAAGAGACAAGCTACCTGATGTTAGCAGACAACATACTTTTTTGCCTTATGTGAAAGGAGTAACCGATAATATTGGTAATGTTTTGAACAAGTTTTCAATTAAGACCATTTTTACTCCTTTAACCAAGATTGCAAAGTTGTTGAGATCGCCGAAAGATGTCATACCGTTTCAAGTACCTGGCGTGTATAAAGTGGACTGTAGTTGTGGTCGTTCCTATATTGGGCAAACAAAGCGTACTATAGCCGAACGCATAAAGGAGCACATAGCAGCAGTTAAGAACCGCCAGGTAAATAAGTCGGCGATAGCAGAGCACCTAGTGGATTCCGGGCCTAATCACTGGATTGAACTTTACGATCCCAAGATTCTTGCCAACGAACGCCAGTATTACAAGCGAATAATTCGTGAGGCAATTGAAATCAAGAAATATCCGAATTTCAATCGCGAGGATGGATTCAGGCTCCCGTCATCATGGAATCCTGTTATTAGTAAATGCAGTGCACGTCGTAATGTGACTTTCCGGTGTCAAGATACGGTTAGTGTAGTGTGTTGCGGTGTAAATGCAGCCGATCCGGAATCTGAAGATCAGTGAGGGTAGTTTTGGATACTACCGCCGCTTCACAATGGACCTTGAAAACATACTCCAGTCTGCCCGCGACCACGGCTATTGCAACATAGCCGAAACGTCGGGATAAATAAGGTAAATTACGCGATAAAATCCCGTGTCCATAAAACTTTTCAATACGGTACATTTTCTTTCATATCCTCTGTGCCCTACCAGCTGCACCCGAGAGGATCTACACCATGCCACCGAAAACAGAGTTAAGGTGGCCTCTTACGGCGAGGAAATTAAGTATCTATATCTATACTGTATACTATAATATATTAAAGAGTTTGTTTGTTTGCTTCTTTGAACGCGGAGGAAGTACCAGTCGGATTTGAAAAATTATTTCTGTATTTGATAGCCAATTTCTTGATGAAGGTTACCTATATAGGCTATTCAACGTCACAAAAAGACCCTTAGCGTCAATTCACACGTACGACTACCACACCACGTGTCGCAGCGACAAAATGTGGTCCAGCTGTGGTTACGTGTGAATAGTGTCGCTGCGACTTTTTGCAGTTGCGTTGTGGTACCGACAAAATGTCGATGTGGCAGGCGCCAGCTAGGCGCGCGCTGTTGATGACGTCATGTCGTCGCGATGTGGTTGCGATGTGGTCGTATTACACAGGTGGTCGATAACAACGACAAAATGTGGTACGTGTGAATTGTAAATTCATTTTCAATACGCCCGACCACGTCGCGTCGTTGTGGTGTGGTTGTCGGTGTCGTGTGGTTGTGGTACGTGTGAATTGGCACTTAGAAGCCGAGCAAAAAGAAAGAAAGCCAAAGAAAACGCTTGGTTTTCCAAAATCAAATCTAGATGGCGCTTTTAAAAATGACCCAATTGTAGATCACGCTGACAAAAACGCTCGGGTGATAAGAAGTTCACGGGGTGATAAAGTAAAAGACATTGATACGATAGAAGAAGAAGACTGAAACCCGTAGAGTTAGCACGGAATTTATTGCTGCAAACAATTTTGTGTCCAGTGCCGTGACTAAAATATATCCAAAAAGCCAATTAAAAGTAAACGAAAGCAGTGACTGTGGCCGAGTCAGAACGAGACAGTGAAACAGGTGACGACCGACTGAATACGTCATTCAGTGGCACCTCAAGACTGTAGCGAACAAGCTACAAGTCGCCATAGCAGAGTTCAGTCGCGGCCGCCAAGACTTCCGAAAATTGGCGGCAAAAGTGAATGGCGCGAACGCGAATGATTGGTGCATTTCGCGAGGGGAAAACGCCCGCATCGGTGAAACAAATTCGCGAGACGATAATTTTTCAGAGGCGAACTGACGAACATAATGTCCCCCACTACCCACCACCGTGTATGACAGTGACCCAAATGGAGCGCCGGCGCAGTCAGTTCAGTTCCGTGAGTGCGCGCTAGTCTAACTGACGTACCGCGCAAGGCGCGTCATGCCGCAGCGCGCCGCCGCGCCTCCGCCAGGCAGCCCCCGTACAAACCCGGTGCCCGGCAACCTCCTGTTTGCTGACGTTTAGTGTGCCTTACAATCGGAAATTGCTGTGAACAACGCTGTTAGTGAGCAAGCGTCAACCGGAGACCGGCACACGTGCGTGCCGTTTTGACCCTTGTGGATAAATGCCTCTTTTTAAGGTAAGAACAAAAACGCATCGTCTACGTAAAAATCACGAGCCAGCTTGGTCTTTGAACGTCAATAAACCAGAGAGTGTGTGTTGCCCGAGGAGCCGACAGCAGTGGAGGCGGCGACGCGGCGTCAGTGAACGGGGTGATGAGTCAGCCGCATCTCGAATTTTCCTTATGCGCGCACGATTGCTGACGTTGTCGCAGAGATAGAGGGGGTGTCGGAGCGATGCGATGAGCGAAGTGGAGGCGAGCGCTCGCCACCCGGCAACAGGCTGAGCGAGGCGCCGGCGCCGGAGCGGCTCCGGAGCGGCGGCGGTGCGGCGCCCCGCAGCCACTGCAAGCTAACGGAATCAGATTCCTCGCGGCCGAAATTCCGCTGCGGACGTTCACGCCACGACCGACTGAAATAAATCGCTCGTTTAACACAAATAGCACGACATTGTAGTCGCATTGACAGACGGACGAGCATTTCCGCTTCTCTTTTTATCTGACTCCTCGCCTGCTGGAGCCATTAAAAAGGCGCTTCCTCTGACGTAAGCAGGTCTTCCGTCAAGCATAATTTCATGGATTTATTATTTATTTATCGCTCCGCGCGCTTACATGTTCATCGATGTAATTTGACTCAGAAATGAGCCACTCGCGAGTCAAGCACGAAATCTGACTCTCAATGAGGTGTAATGGTTTCAACTATTTACATAAAACGAACTGTATTTAATCAAGCGAGCTTCCAAAGAAAAGAATCGAAATTGCAAGTGTTAAAGGTCGTGATAAATAGGTTATCTCAGGGTACCTACCTCAGCAAAAGGCAAGAAACCGAAGTGCTGATAGTTTTCCACAGAAACAATCGGCCGTGGACGATAAGCTACCTATCGCTCGTGACGTCAGCTTGAACTCGGGACATTACGCTGCGCTGATACACAATTTACTGCCAATACCGAATGTGGATTGATGAGTGAATTTATTAATAGGTTCTAATTGGTTTACTATCTTTAAACGCATTGGAATTGCTTCATCAAAGTGAGGATGTACACGTTTCGAAATATTCTGTCTAACTAGAAAGTAATATTTCACTTTGTTGATCTAAGTAGGTATGGTGTTATGTTGGTCACTGTTGGTGTAATTTCTTATTGAACGACACATTCTTATCTAATGAATAAGCATTTGTCATGAATTTCCCAATTGGTAGAGTCAGGAGGAAGGCTTTCCTAAGAACCTAGGAGAACTAGAACTAGAACCTAAAACAAGAACTAAAAATTTAAGTCGGTACCTAATGTTTTTTATATCATACACAATAACCAATTCACAATGGCCGCAAAGCAATAATAGGTAAATAGGTATCATGGAAAAAAAATTGGCCTAACTTCATCAACATGGCATAGGTATACAGGGTGAATTTTTGAGACGGGGCAGTAAGGGCAGCTACATATAAGCGTTGTAGCTAGAGGAAAACGTTCCTAGGAGACTATACTTAATTTTTGAAGTTACTTATTTCGACCTGCATTCACAGATTTTGAAAAAATGTACAGTCAGCGAGAAAATGGGCAATTTACACAAAAACTTTTTTTGATGCCAATGGATCCTGTTTCATCTAAGGATTAAAAGGCTCTATCGGACCAACTGAGGTTAGAGTACTAGATTAGTCAGAAAACGCTAAAATTTATTGGCAGCAGCTAGTAATTTTAAAGTACCTAGATGTTGATAATTTTCAACAATTTGCGATAAAAGTACGTAATTTAAATACTAGGTTCTTCTTTGCTAAAACCATCAGACATTAACTGCATCACTGGAAAAATACGATCTAGGCTTATTCTGTGAAAGCATAGTAATTTTCATGTAGGTAGGTAGACACTCGTACCTACTAGGCATTGTATTCTAAAAAGCTCCTGTTTTGGCCCGACAATATTTTTAAGAAAAGTAGGAACTTAATTATAATATTGCAAGGACGATGCGTGAGCAAATGAGCCGGTTTGACGTTTCTATATGATCGGAGGTTATCACGAGGTCCGAGGGTTATTACCTCGGAGCTTCATGTCGAGACCTGTCGGGCCGCGTGCTTGTAAACCGCTGTCTGCACTGATTATGGGCTAAAACAAAAAACTGCGAATCGGCGCGTTGCGAATTCAAGGACCTCAAGGAGACCGAACAGCTAGAAGTCAAGTCATAAAATTTAGAAGCGTGGCTCTACATGAGATCTGTTAACTTTTTGACAGTCTCGTCTGATGGATGGGATGAGTTTATCTCGATCCTCTTTATCCAGTTGATGTAGGTTTTTTTTAAACTAAAATTTTGACCACACCCTGTCTGATGTAAAGCAACAGTGTGGTCTAAGATGGAGCACGCTTACCCAGAAAGAACCTTTATAGACTTCAGAGGTGCCTTCAGAGCACAAAATCTTTTAAGAATCCTGCACAAGGTTTTACAAATGCGCAACAGGGCCGAACAATGAGTCACAAGCTGGTTCCGATGCCTTTGACCAGGACCACAGAGCAAGTAATACCTATATACCTATGTAGGTACCTTACGCACACACACAAATGTCTCTTGACAACAGACTTGGACTTGAACCAGCCGAGCTTTACCTATAAAATGTAGAACTATTTTTAGTAAATGAATGGAGCCCTTTTTCCTCTTTGATAAATATTGAGGCAGAAATTATGAAATTAATTTTGCTGAGGATGGTTCGCTTGGTTCGCTTTATCTACTAGTGTTAATTTATTTAATGAGGACCCCCAATAATGTTAGGAGAAATATAGAGACGCTGATAAAAAAGTGAAAATGAATGTGATTATGCCAACAACCACGACTAAAGTATCAAAGATTCCAAAAAATAAATTTTCCTTTTCGCTAAATACTTCATGTCAGGCAATGATGTTTTCAAAAGGGAAAGATAAGTGACGCACTAACATTGCTTGCAAAAACTTGGGCTCAGTGCCACTACATACACTAACATACACACATTGCTCCATTTTATAGATTGCCAATTGATAAGGATAGAGAGAACAACTAAAGCAGTCGTGCGAGCGAAACAGCAATTGCTAGCCTAGCGTCGGCTCCGGCTGAATGGAGCCGATTACGATAGAGCCCGGCCATGGCCCGGCCGCTCTGCAATGCTGTCTCGTTCGCACGACTGCTTTAGTTTCTCTCTATATTTGTCTATTAGCAACTTCAAAGTGAATTCGAGACACGATGTTCCACGCGGCTCTGAGGGCAGGTGTGTCCTCAGGACTCAGTTGAGTAGGACCAGGCATTTTGGTGAGTCACCTATCTTCCCCTTTTGGGAATATCATTGATGTCAGGATATTTTGTAAATCAAATTCAGAGCAGAGCATCCTTGGAAGTAGGAACTTCTAACTAAAATTTGCAACTGAATATCATCATTAGCACAAAATAATGAACAGTGGTGTATTCCTGCGGTTAAGAAGATTTTAAATAGGTACCTAAGTAGTTCATGAACAATTGCTACGGACGAGTAGGCTCATCCACGTACCTACATGTTGTAAGCAAGACCACCTACAAAAACAAATCCCTAAGAATTATCTGATAGTGAGGAAAGTACATGCGTGAATAAATTATTCGAATAAATAATAATCTTATCACGTCACACACACCACACACCACAGATACCAATATAAGATATGGATCAAACGATAACTTAAATAAGTAGCTTCCAAATTCCAATCTATTACAACGCCAAAAACTATACAGGGTGGAAAATTTGAATGGGCCCTGGAAGGAAACTACTTTAAATCCTTAAGATACAGTATTTTACTTAAAGGAAACATTCCTTTATTTTTAAAAAGAAACATAACTGCATTCAAAGATTTTCTAAAATTCGCTTGCTTCACCCAGGAATCGAACCAGCTAAAAATTCAAAAATTAAACACTCCCTATTTTATTCCACTAGTCGATACATTCAATACTAAAGATAAAACTTCTCAAAGAAACATGAGGTCTTACACTCGTCGTCGTCTGTCATACAATATATCCATGAAATCTAATATAAGTACATAAGGGCTTTAATTGCAATTTAGCTCTACAGTGGAATGGTGAGAGGTATTCAGTAGTGTGATTCAGACCTTCTTGGAATGTATTCCGAATTCTAAAAATAACGTTTCTTCGCTGAAAAACCGTCAACTTTTCAAAGAAAATCATCGAATCGGATGCAAATAGAGCGAGGTTTGTTTTTTAATTTTTAGCTGGTTCGATTCCGGATGAGGCAAGCGAATTTTAGAAAATCTATGAATGCAGTTTTTTTTTTTTTAAATAAAGGAATGTTTACTTTTAAGTAAAATACTGTATCTTAAGGATTTAAAGTAGTTTTCCTCCGGGGCCCATTCATTTTTTCCACCCTGTATTCTTATTAAGTTCATATTCATAACATAACAGAATAGAAAAAGAATAACTTCACAAACTAACAACGGGTGGCAATTGTACTAGATAACAACGTCAATCATTCCGCTGCGTTTTGTTTCGATTTCTTAAATGTCAGCCATTTGGTGAATAGTAGAATGGCTTTTCAAAAATTTGTTCTGCCAAAGTCCAAACTTAGCTAAAACGTCACCACAACTGAGTCGTTTGTCATTAGTAGGAAACAGTCGAAAGTCTAAGGTTTAGTTGACGTTTTGCTTGTGGTTGATAAAAATGTTGGTAGTAGAAACGCCACCAATCGGTACCGTGCTTGTTTGAACATACAGTAACTTTTTTACAGTAGTTTGAACATACAGTACACTTCACACTAACTGATGATAAGTAATCGATGATTGTTTATTAGTAAAGCTGATGGAGCTAATAATGTGTATCAATCATGTGTTTTAAAATATGTATGAACGTGATAAATGGCTAGTGCGATGGGTAGTACTAACTCGTGATTCTGTAGGCGCTGACGTGGGCCGCGCTGCGTAAGCGTACGTCACGCTCACAAATCGTCACAAGTAATTTTAGAAAGGAATGCGCAAAAATGTTCCATACCCGCCTCAGCCTATGAGTTTCCGGATACATTGGAACCGTTCCAACACCTTTCACAGGTATAAATCATGGCATAACAAGGTATATGTTCACCTGTCCATTATCGCGATAAGCTGACTGTACTCGTATTAGAACAGCTGACTGATATCGCTTCCTCATTCTGAAATTAAATATCTTTTAGATAATGTCACCTTTGTGTTTAGTAATTTGGGACTACACCTGCCTTGCTTTTCTGTATGGTTTTATTATAATACGAGTATCTCACGCCAAGTGTGATTAGTAGTTAAGTCTTTTGATTAGTATAGAGCAGATAATGCTGGTCGAATATAATGCCTAGTAGGTATTAAATTATAATACAAAGAAAGTTATGCTTTGATGTCACAGCAACATGTTCTTCTTATTGTATTCTATGGTTTCTGTAGCTTAGTTACGTAGAGTTCTATCCTTCTATTGCATACGCTACAACCCGATGTTTCTTCACCTACGTGGAGAATTCCATTTTTTACAAGAAGTTTTTTCGGAACAAACTACTTATCGTACCCCTTGACATTCAAGAATAGTTTTCTTTCTATCAATGAATACATTTTTAAATAAAACTAATCAGTGGTTCTAAATAAAGCGAATAAGTATAACCACTTTACAATATTAATACCTATAGATTAAAATTATTATTATTTCTAATAGCATCGATGGGCTTGCAACCTGTCACGTATGGAATGCTAACTTCTGCAAAACGTGGGCATGTACCAAATATGTATTTGGACATACCTCTGACTACCCCCTTAGACTCGAAGGATCTTAAAAAAAATGCCAAAAAAGATCTGAAAGAATGTCTACCGCGCCTTGGGGATACAGTTGTGATCATATTTCATTTTCATTTTTAACATTATTATCGCTAAATTAACAGATTGATTCCAGGGGGTCTAAAGTGGCCACTTTTGATGAAAAATCAGATGTTTCATAGATGCTTCATTCATCTATGAAACATCTGATGAAACATCAAATGCTTCATAAATGCTTCATATATGCTTCATACATGAAGCATCTATGAAACATCTGATTTTTCATCAAAAGTGGCCACTTTAGACCCCCAGTTGTGTCTCCAATTTTCCAAACGAACATAAGAGGTTATGAAGTTGTCTTGCATCAAATTTTGTCGGTGCTTCGTTTCACGCTTGCGGTCAACGGTCAACCTATGCCTTGAACTGGCAAACTCTATTCAAATAAAATTGATAGCTGACGTCATTTCGAGAGGTGAACAACCATTTGGACTCCCGGAGTTGACAACTGACATACACGTGTCCGGAATAGGTACGACCGGGGCCATGTGGGCCATTGAAGAAAGTATTCGGTGACTCATTGCCGAATGATTAGATAGGTACGCTAATAATAGTCTTTCGAAGGAAGTAGTAAATATTACTTACAGAAATATTTCTCTAACTTTGTTCATACTCTTAGTCACTTTTTGCCACAAAAGATGTAACAGATTTTTTCGGCTATCAAACTCATGGCTTCGTAAAAGGAATTTTCTAAATCGGTTTACAATTGACGATAAATCGCGTAACACACATACAAAAAAAAACATAGACGACTTGAGAACCTCTTCCTTTTTTGAAGTCGGTGAAAAAATTATAACTGCCATCGAAGCCCATATTGCACTTGTTCGGATCGTACTGCAGCTCCCTTCGGAGGGCACCGAATAGTGTAGGTAAGTATAAGAATTTAATGAAGATCTCTCTCTGTTAATAATAAGGTATTTTTAATGGAAAATGCAACGAAGGAAAAGAAGTCACACAGTGAGTGACGATGACGATAACAGATCTTCATTCTTTTCAGATCAAACATTCCGATGTTACAAAATCATGCATATTAGAAGCCACTTTAAACATCGTAACTATGAGAAATTGAGTCGTAAACAAGCGTGTTACATCGGCGCAGACAATAATAGACCATCGAGTGCTCCCAAATTACACTGTGATCAGCAAACCACGGCGCCAAATCTCTCCGCCAAGAGACAATGCACGCAGTACACTCGAAAACAAAAACAAATTTAGAAAAAAACTAAATACCATCTTTACTAGTTTAATACTATCTTGAAAACCGATATTAATGAAATTTGCAGTGTTCCTTAAGTTGAAGAAGGTACCTAAATGTTTGCCAATAAAAAGAATACCTAAGCGAAATGGAAGAGGTAAACATCTACTTATCGTAAACTTATATCTAGCTAATTTAATTAATTTTAATTAGTTAATTTTAAATTAAAGGAAATACTTAGGAAAGGAATATAGGCTGCATAGAAGGAAGGTGATGATTATGATGATATTGTTGTCTTCATTTCTTAGGCCTTATCTGTCTCCTAATCTTTCTTTGTATTAAATTCAATAAAATTTACATTAAAGAATTTAAATGTTACAAAAATAATAATTATTATGTGCAAAGTTCTACCCATATCTCACACTATCTCTGTGACCTAGTCACTCCATTTATCATGATCATTATCATCTTGACTTCACCTACTGTTGGATAGGCCACTTACCCCTCTACTTATAAAATTCTGTTCAAATTGAAACACCGTTTAAGGGGGTACTATCACCTAAAATTAGCACATTGATGAGTGCAACTTCAAATATTTGTCTTAGCTTTGTTTAACACGTTCAACGTCCAGTGCCCCATATATGGGTCACTGTGAACTGGCTCTACACGTCCGTGTCCCACATATGGGTCACTACGGAACGCACGCGCGCTCTACTGCGCTCTACTAAGAGGTGATACCCAGATAGATGTTTCTGATGCTGATTATACCTACAGTCGCAGACAAAATAATAGTGATGGCTAGCTTCTAACGACCGACGTGTTGCTACGAGGTGCATTATAATATAATATATTACAATTTTATTAGATGTTTGCATGCTTGTGGTCTTCTTTTATGGCCATCTTGCTATACCTGACCGCTAGACAGATTCAGATGTATTTTAGAGTGCAAGCACAGAATACTAGTACTACGTAATGCAAGTAGGTACACAATATACAGGGTTGGCAAATTTTTGGGCACTTCAGGGTACCTTATCTATTGTAGTTACTTAGAAAGATTTTAGTCTTAGGAATATATTGTTTTATTTTTAAGAAGAAAATAATTGCATCTTTAGATTTTTGAAAAAATGTACAGTTAGCCTACAATATTACATTTGTCAAAAAAAAACAAGTTGACCTTAATCGACTGTATTATCTCTCTCTATACTACTCTATAACACTTTTCCCAAAGTAGTAACTTACCAAATCAAATAATAGCAATAGCACGAGACAAATCTTAGTGGTTTAAAGTGCTATTATAAATAAGTAAAATTTCGTATTCTTTTTGTGTATTTGGTAAATAAAGTAAAAAAAAAATCGTAAGTTTTTGAAATAATTCAAAAATACACATCTCATACATTTTCTGCAAGCGCGAACAAAGTGCTTCCTTGCAGATGTTCGAATGATATGCATGGAATCTTGCGGCTCTGTCTGAGGCGCAAATGCTTCACAATAGCCTCCCAGCTTATAGAGGGCTGATAAAGGGAAATGGAAGCAGATTACATGTTGTCCCACGTAAGTGGGAAAAGGGCAGAAAGATGATGATGATGAAAAGCTTGCTAGTCACGTTAGCTGGATGCATCCGATAATTGGACAAACGCTGAACTCTCTAGCAGCCAGTTAGTCCGAGTTATTGGCAAGGAAACATCCGAGGGACGATCTCAATGCTAGACATTATTTAACACACGGGAATTTTAGGTGAGTAATTCCCGTGTGTTAAATAATGTCTAGTACAACTCACGAAAGTTTTGAAAGATCTCAATGCTTTTGAGATTTGTGGGAAAATTCAAAAGAGAGATGGTTAGAGAAATATGAGTAAGACCTTTGCCCAGCAGTGGCATATAGTAAAAAAAGGCATGCTAACAAAGTGGAGCTTCTATCAACAAAGTAAAGAAATATGCCGTTTTGGCAACAACACGCAAGGCATATTTATTATGTTAATTTTTCACAACATGCGCATTTCTGAAACTACTAATTAGTTTTCTGTGTCTGGACCGGTTGGCATTCCTGGCCATCCCTGAGGAATGCGGTCGGGACAGCAGCTGTGCTGTGATGTAACACGTTGCTCATTTTACTTATAAAAATAATTTCAAATAGTACTCTACAATGAATGTTGCTTTGACTAGATTATAAACCTGTCAGAAAAGGGAAAATGCTATTATTCAAAACTATAGTAGGAAAATTGTTGATCAAGTATTCGCTTGAAAAAAAACGATATTAAACCACATAATAATAGTACTAGCTATTCATTTAAAATGTAGTCTAGTCCCCAATAAATTATATTGATTCAGAGTGTAAGTTTTATCCTAGGTTGCATCAAATACGGCTGGCTACCTAGTGGACTTTCATCTGGTTCAGTTCAGACGCTTCTTAAAACTTATTAATAAGTACCTAGCTAAGTACAAGTAATAGTGAGTTTGATAACATAAAAGTAGACTAGATCTAGACTAGGTATACCTACTCATTGCAGAATACTTAAACCCCACAAATTGCTCAACCAAAATTGGCTAATTAACTTTCCAATACAGACCACGAGAGTCTGTGGTTTTCCATATCCGAGTTATAAAATCGAAACTCTACTTTCTGTTCGACGATAACTAAGTACCTATCAGATAAGGTGGTACACGTGAACGATAAGCGCCATTGAGCGCCATAGTACTGTGTGTTATTCTATGGCATTGCCAGCTGGCTGTGACGTCAGCATGGTGAACGAAGAACGGTTGAAATGATAACTACCTACCTAATATAAAAATAAATTAAAGTAGGTAAGTAGGTAGGTATTTAATAAAAAAAAGTAATAGACATACTCGGCAGTAGTAGCACTTGAAAGTATAGGTGTAGTCAGAAGTAAATCCAAATATGCTCTACTTTGCGCGAGTTCTTGAACTTACCATACCATTTTAATGTGGCCATTTTCTTTTCATTAGTGACATTAGACAAACCTGTGTTTATTACCTTTTTTTTCTAAGGGTGTTAGTTACCACACCAATGATGGTAGAATGGATTAGTCGACGTCTATATGTATGGTGGGGTAGTTCCCATCTGATCATTATGATCCGGTGATACCAATCGATCAACTTCGATCGATGCCGTTCATCGACGATCGACCGTTTTCGATCGATGAGTGTGGTAACACCCTAATATAACGCAGAGCCTGTGGCCATCCATTTGTGGGAACTATGTGTATTCTGTCGTGCCAGCTGATCATGACGTAGCATGGTGATTTAGATGGAATGCAGTCAGAGCACTATGTGAAAGTATTAAACGGTATATTGTATTGATATTTTCGATTGCCGCAAATAGCTGGAAGTTTAAGAATATACCATGACGAATACTTATTATCTACTACAGTACAGTGTTATAGGCACCTGTTTATGAAAGAGAATTATGTAGGTTTAATTTTTGTAAAACAGTTCTTAAAATCGGATCAGTGGTTCCGAAGTTTATCTTATAACCGAATATTTACCTCTTACCTTTTCAAACGCTCTTTCGACCGTATTATGGTGCGTTTAAACGACGCGGGATATCACGAGCCTACGCGAGCCGAGCCATCCGTGGAGGCGCGGCTCGGCTAAATACGAACGCAAGCCTGATCGTTTACACGATGCGGGGTAACGCGAGCCGAGCCGTCCGTGGACATGCGAGCCGAGCCGAGCGTAGCTGTTTAAACGGCGCGTGGCGCGCCGAGTCACGAGCCGAGCCAGGCTCGGCTCGCGTATCGAGCCGTCCGTGGAGGCGCGGCTCGGCTAACTACGAACGCAAGCCTGATCGTTTACACGACGCGGGGTAACGCGAGCCGAGCCGTCCGTGGACATGCGAGCCGAGCCGAGCGTAGCTGTTTAAACGGCGCGTGGCGCGCCGAGTCACGAGCCGAGCCAGGCTCGGCGCGCCGTTTAAATGCCCCATTATATTACCAACTAGAAGCGCCCTCGCGGCGTAGTGACGGTATGGTGATGATGATAAAAAGTAGCCTTAAACCTTCCTCAGAGTTTAATAAATATCAAATTGGTTTAGCCGTATCTGAGATTAGTGCGAACCTCGCAAAGACAAACAGAAAAACATTAATAGGGGGTTTTATGCTGTTAATAGACCTAACACAATAAATAACACTAAAAAAATAATCCTGGTTTACTTATCACAATACAACAGTGAACTGACTCAAAAAATAAATAAATAATAAACTCTTTCAAACTCTTGATGATTCTTGTATCCCCCACGAACCCCCATTAAAGGGTCACCAACGCTGTCCTTTTCCTTAATTTTTTATATCATTTCTACACTCATACTCAAGCGCTTCTTTTCTCTGACCCAGTCCATTTAGGTGTCTCATAATTTTTTACATTTTTATCTGAGTCGGCTGTTATTTATTCAGTAGGATAGTACACGAGTTAAATGAACAAGTTCCTCGCGACCTGACCTTGGAAGAATTTACAAAAAACATCAGAACAATAAAACACGTTTCAAGAGCACATTCAAGAATTAAGTTCTCATAAATATCTTATTTATATTACTCGTACCTATTATCTGTTATTTTTTCGTTCACTATCCAATTATGCGATCAAGTATCTATTGTCAACCTGCATTTATTAGGTACTAGCTGCTGCCCGCGGCTTCGCTCACGTGGTACCCGGATAAAAAGTAGCCTATGTTACTCTCCAGCCCTCCAACTATCTCCACACAAAAAATCACGTCAATCCGTCGCTCTGTTTTGACGTGAAAGCAGGACAAATAAACAAACAAATAAACACACTTTCACATTTATAATATGGGTACGGATTCTATCTATATCTATACCTAGAGCAAATTTTACCAGCGCCAAAAACTCTACTGATGCATTTATTTACATAAAATGTGAAGCTTAAATTCTTAGGTACTATATCCAAAACTATGATAAAAGCAAACTTGTGCCAAGGTTATATCAGTTTTTAAATGTAGTTTTCCACTGTTGTTGCAGCAGAAAAACATACCTAATCACATCCAAGTATTGACACCATCACGAGGCAAAAAGTGACTAGATTCGTTTGGTATGTTTGTGTACTGCGTGTGATTAAATTCACACTTCGCTGCGTTTGCAATCATTTCCTCGAAAAATGAGGAATCATAAGGCAACTTAATTTGAACGTAATGATCTAATGAGAATATCTGTTGTAAGTTCCATCTGGTTATTTTTGAGTAGAGTTAAGTTACTTTTACAAACAACAAGTTAGGTTTTCAGATGAAGTAGGTAAACTTGCCCAACGCCTAATCCTTTTAGTTAAATTGGATTTATCCACAGGACATAGGGGCTGAGTTGAAGTTCAGCTCCATGAGTATTTTTTCGCTTTCCTCGCGATGTATTTTTCTTTAGAGCTCATCTTTTGTGTCATATCTACAAAAATAAAACCATTGATGAATGGCCGGAATTCGAACTGACATCTCATTATGATTAGACCAACAAACAAGGCTTTTCATTTTCAATATTCATTCTGAAATCTGAATATGAAATAACTTTTTGTTTTATAACTAAGTCAGTTCAATCAAACCTTACTGCACGAATAATTGCCTAATTAATCAAGCAACAACTGCACACGTAGGATAAATTAAATTGTTTGAGTATCTATTTTCTCATATAATAATGCACAATTTTGTTTTGTTTCAGATAATTCCTGTAAAAACAGATCAGCACACAAGAGCAATATGCAAGTATGAAATTTCACGAGGTGAAAAGTTCAATTATTGTTTTTCATACAAACGTCAGATTTCTTATGGAAAGTTTGTAAGTGCTACACAAAAACCAATAAATAATTCATATTTCCTACACTACAAGGGCTTGCCTAATCTAAAGGCCATTGAACCATAACTAAAGGGCACATTCAAATAATTATCGATCCATTCAAATGTGGACGCACACACTTTGAATTCTAATCCGAACGCCGACGGAAGGAAACACCTTAAATGGTCGTACAATTTCTGGGAACTAAAATACCAAAACAGGACATTGTGATTCATAAATAATGTTGAGGTAACGGAAGGCTGATATATTCAAAACAGTTTGTTGGTATTTGTCTCGATTGATATTGATTATGGGCATGTTATCATTGTTGTATTGGGTTTGGACATGATTATGACATTCTTTCCTAAAATTAAAATCATAATTTTAATAAAATTGATATTAGGTACCCTTACCTACATAATTTTTATTCTTTTACAAATATATTAGAATAAAATTAATTAAGTAAGTACTTACCTATATAAAAAGGCTTATTTTTGGCAATGTACATGCGATTGTGAATTATCGGTAAATTGTTACGTTCTACGGAAGCGGAAGAACCATTTTTGATAGAGTAAAACACCCTGATGAATTATGCTGGAAGGACTGAAGCGAGAAATAATATTATGATAAAATATATATAAATTTAATATTTGATAGGTACCTAATAATCATTCATAACAAAAATCACGCCTCTATCCCACAGGGGTGGGCAGAAACCACAGTCGATGATAATCATTTCCATTAAAATAAAACTACAAACAAAATAATATTACCAAACAAACAGTTCTTAGAAACTTTTCATAGAAACTTAGATGAAGACGACCCTGCGGTTGCTGACTCAGCCCGGACGTCTAATACTCATAAATATTCATGCCGTCATAAAATAAGGACCTAGCTGACTAGCAAAATCGAAACAAAACGCAATGCCTGGAGTTTTTGAAGGCTATAGGTATGTATTGTTTTATGAGCTCTAGTGGCTATCTCTGGTCACGGAGTTTTTAGTTTTGAAGGATAAGGAAAGCAAGCGAAAATATTAAAAGTACTTAAGTACTAGGTATTTAAATAATTACAAAACAAACGAACTTGAAATTTCATATTAACTACACAAAAAATAACGAACACATCGCCCGCTGAAGGAATAGCCTAGGCCTCAATTCATCAGTACCTCTACCTACTAGGGAGAGTTGCCTAGCGCTAAACTGAGAGGATGGCTTATGCCAAGGTGATTAGATGAATTAGGTGCTTGACAAGTCAATCCATAAATAAATTCTGTAGGTACCTACCTATTAAACACTACGTTGCCCTCTGACATCCAAATTGTTCCAAACTATCAATCTAAAACTTGAAAATAGTTTCCTATTAAAGCGGAACTTTGCGGCTAGATACAAACTGGAACATTCAATAAACGAAGCTAAAAGATGAATTTCATCATCTTTTAGCTTCGTATCTTCCGCTATCTGATTCAAAATGATTACAAAGCAGACGAGCAAAAAGTACGTTGTGTGGCTAAATGTAATGGAGGATAGGTATTGTGTGACGCGCCGGGGTGAACGACACCTGACTCATGTTCCTTGCTGAAGACATTCGCACTGTAAATGATAAAATGAGATATTGCAGAATATAGTAAGTACCGTTATGGTATAGTCTGCACTAAGACGTATTTCATAACCTGTAAAACAACGTCAAAGCACATACTTATAAATAATAAATAAATAAAAAATGCTGGACATTTCACACAGCATCATGTAGCTCCAAAGTACGCAATTTGATTATTTCCGTGTCCAACTAAAATAAGCAGAGCTTGGGGGAACTGCATGACTGATTATTAGGACTTTTTCATTTTTTTTTTAAATACATATTATACAAAGAAATACTTACAAACAGACCTGAGATAAGTTGTTGTTAGATAATGTAATGTTACTAAGCTCTTTTTTTATATTACCCTACCTAAGCCCCGAAATAAACTGTCAGTAGGTACTAACTTTCAGGACTTTCAGGACGAATTTTTTGCCCCTGTAAATAATGTAATAAGGTTTCTCATAATCCCCTTGATCAAAGCTGGAAATCTACCAGCAGTCATCGACCTAATATTATCTTAATTATCTTACAAGTTTTGCTAAAAGTATATGTAGGTACATATTTAGATACTAAATTTTCAAGCTTAGCTAACAAACTAATTTATTTCTTTTATACCTGAATGAGTCATTATTAGTCATTTATGAATACTTGAATTAAATATTAAAAACCAGCCCTACAGCTTTCGTTCTAGAGGTCGTCTGTGTATTTTTATGGTTGACGACTTGTTTTAATTTGTTCTTATTGCTTTTAATTAATTGAAAACAGTAGGTACCTACTTATATTTATGACATGATGTAAAGGTACTTTATTCAACGGGAGATTAGTTTCATACAAACAATGTTCTAAGGAATAAAGAAAGAACAAACACAAAAATCAGCAGAACATTATTATACTTACTAATAGTTTATGTTTGACTGTGTTTTATGGATTTAAAAGCCACAACATTTTTTTGTAATTTGGACAGGACAGCAACAATAAAATACATAAAGATCTCAATCAGAACCAAATCAATTTTACAAAATGAAGAGACAAAAAGACAATTTGTGTAGGTGTATAATTTGCTGGTATCAAGAGGCCAATACACCGACTATAAAAACTTCCAGTAAAATATAACAGAAATTACATTAATTAGGGTCCAATCAAATTTAAAAATTCTGAGTTCCACCGTACCCAAGACTTATTAGGAAGGGTCGGGATGATTAATGTATTCTCGTGAAAAACACCGAATGAAATCGACCCAAGGATAATTTTGGCTAAAAATTGAGTTTTGTGATTGAAATTATACGTTTCTGAAATCCTTGTCCCATCTTTGATAATATAAAAATGATCTTTCTTTTGAATGAAATAAAAACTGCTTTCTTTTAATCAATTTTTGTAAAATTTAAAACAGGACTCAGGATATAGGCACGTGCTTTGCTACGGCGTAGCAGGCTCGTAGCAAAAGTCTACGAACAGGAACAAATATTTTTGATACATTATGCGCTTAATTTCGCTTTATTAAAATGATTGAATTTTTCAGAAAAATCAATTATAATGTTTAATTTAGCTGCTTTCAAAATAGTTTATTACCTACTTAAGTCAATAGTTTATTAGCTACTTAAGTCAGTTTTGTCAGTCAGCAATTCAACGTTCCCATTAATGACTTTACCCATGCTACATGTTCCAAATAAATATTTTTGAATTTTGAAAAGTAAAAAACAATGATTCAAATAGAATCAAAAATAAAAACTACAAAACCCTGAATTATAATCGTTATTACGCTTCCCAGCGGTTTCATTTCGATAATTGTGTTACAGCAGAAATGGTCGAGGCTATCGCGACCGTGTCCAATTTCTACAGACACAGTGCTAAAGTTATTTTGCTAAATGGAGGCGTTTGCCGGAATCGCCGCTTCTGACGTCACGCCCCAGGTTTCCACCGCCATTTTGATAATAAAATGCTTCGGTAACAAACTCATGCGCATGTCTTTTTACTTGGCGATACTCGGCGGCTTTCTCTGCGTTGCGGTATCGAGTTTCAATTTACATATACCTACCTATTAAGTAGATTCAATGTTTAATTAGGTAATTATTTTAATAAATCTATACTTAGTGATCCTTGATTTGAATAAAACTGTAGAGGGCCGGAAATCATTACCAAAATTGCGCATTTTAGTTTCGTTAAATAGTAGGTTAGGTACCTAGCAGTTTTTTTACCTATACTAATCAGAAAGGTCTTATCAAAACTAAGTACTAAAGTTTTTATCAAAAATACCATAACTGATCAGCCCATCAGCTAGAGAAACTTTTAAGCGTGAAGTTAGCGTGTATAACACGCTAGGTCGTAGGCGTAATAACATAGCTTTAAATTGATTGATTAATTGAATTGTTTGAAGCGTAAACCGCGTATTTACTTGCACTTGGTAACAAGAACATCAACGGGGAAACTCAGAAATTAATACAGAACATGCTTCTTAATATCACTCGTGCACTAATACCTATGTGTTTTTTTATGAGCATTGACAAAGTAACAAAAGATAGATTTATTGTGAAGGTGCTATATGTTAGTGGTTACCTACTTATCTTATAATCGAGGCACATGCCCGTATGTTATTCACAAGACTATGTAGAAAGGTCGTCACGCTGAAATCGCGTTGGCTGGCTTGGCGACTGCAGCGCCACAAGTTGCTTCCCGCCAAAACAGTCGCAGGCTGTGGCGCGAAGGCTCGTGATTGGTTGGATGTGCGGCGCGGCGCGCGCGCAAGGCCGCCGGTTTTCCCGCGAACAATGCCAAATGGTGCATTTGTCAAGGTGAGTTCGTTCACCGCTGACGGGCGCCGCGCTCCTCGGACATTCGCCGCTGCCCGGCCGCGCCGATCGAAGGTCGACGGAAGGCGGCCGCTTGTTTCGCCGCGCTGAATCCACCTTCATTAGCATCCGCTGTTTGTTACAGGTGAAATAACATTATTATTGTAGCGTGCTTCGGTTTCTATGCACTTTTAACGCTTTGCTTACAAATATGTATTACACATCGAATAAGTAGGTAGGTAGGTAACTAGATTTTTGAAAGATTTGCCTAATTTATTAACTTGTGACTTTTTGCAAGTCAATGCACCAGCTGGGATATTTTGTTTCACACGTAAAGTCGCTAACTCGGATTCGTTCAAACAAAAATTGTTTTTTTACGATGAATACCTACTTTGAAATGGTAGAAGACGGTTAAAAAAAGTGATAAGTAGACATGTTTGTTGTGTAAAATATGTGAAGTAATTTTGCAATAGGTAAATAACTTTAATGTTGTTCGTAAAAAACAATTTGTTAGAACGAATCCGAGTTATCGACTTTACGTGTGAAACAAAATATCCCAGCAGAACGTTGTAAAAAGGCACTGATGTCGGCTAAATAGTTCGCTTATTTTTTATTAAAAATTATCAATAGCACATGGAATGGATTATTAGGTACTATGAGTAACTTCAAACTTTTAACTAGGTATTCAACAAGACTTTCGATAATATTTTAAGATTGTAAGTGGGTTTAAAAAAGTATATCTAGGGAAGTCAATAACTACCTATTGTGAAAATGAATGAGAGGATTTTCAGAAAATTCCTTGGTTCTTCTTGATAAGAATGGAAATCTGTCAAAACAGAGCCTAACAAAAATTAAGTAGGTACGTACTTACCTACTTATCCATTGAATATTTTTAATTAAACACTAAGCCAAAATATTCAACAGGAATATTTTGAGATGTGTGCCTATAACAGCTAGTTAGATTTGCCAACGGAAAAAGAAAACCGACTTTCTGCAGTGCGATTCAGACTTCCGAAAATGCATCCGATTCGATGATTTCGTTCCAGGGCAGTTCGTACGATTCCTAATTTATACAATCGATAAAAGATTTTCTTCGGAAGAAACGTCTTTTTCCGAATTCGGAATACATTCCGAGGTGTGAATCGCACTGCTGGTGACGAAGAAGTAAGCAAGCACAGAAGAACAAAGCTTAATATTCAACAGTTCTATATTTTGAGAGCTAACTGTGACTTAGACGATAGTAGTTAATAAGTAATGGTAGGTAGGTAGATTTTTCAATGTAAAAACGAAGAAAATTGTCTTCCTGGTACTGATTACGAAGAAGTGCGAAGAAGAAACGAAGAATTAGAAGAAGTATCAAGTGCTACGCCCGGACGAACTTCTCAATTCGACCGGATCGAACGGGTCGGTGGGATCTTCGTCCGTTTGTATCGCTTATACGTTTTATCAACAGCCTGCAGAAGAATACAACACAAGAAGATACAGAAGCCATCCTAGGTACCTACTAATAAAATAAATAAAGATAATTAACGGAAGAGTTGAGAGTTGTTTGAAGGCGCTAGGTAATCTCTAGAACTGAGTCCAATTTGAAAAAATATTTGTGGATTTGATACATTTCTCATTTCTTGATGAAGGTTACCTAATTGAAATTGCAGGTGAAACTGCCAGGCACATCTAGTTATAAACAATAATATATGTGATTAAGCAACACGCAAACCAGTTTTTAATTAATGTGGACTGTGATAAGAAATAATAATTGATGGCTTGTGGCTCAATTGGTAATGATTAATATTTTTAAAACACATCCCTAAAATGCACCCAGACGGGATTTGAACCCTAGTGCTCTAGTAAAATTGAGCTAACTACTGGGCACAATTCAGGAATTACTTATGTAAGTATTTTAAATAATTAATTTTTTAGCCCTAATTGTAGACATCGTCCATTACACGGCAAAGTTCCGAAACTGTTAGGTAAGTACCTTTATCAACGAAAACCTGTTTTAGACTGTAATATATATTTTTTTAATTATAATAGCTATCAAAATATTTATTTAAGCTTTTCGGTATTCAATTAATCGATCAGCAGTGTGTACCACGGCAGACCTTCTAGGAATGTATTCCGAATTCGGAAAGTGACGTTTCTTCGCTGAAAAAACGTCAACTATCCGAAGAAAATCAGCCAATCGGATACATTTTCGGAATCGCACTGCAATCATCTTTAATCGAAAAAATAAATAATTTTCACATTATTCTATCAAATCACAAATTTAATTAAATGATGTGAAATAAAATAAATTGAACTACCACAGGTAAAAGTCACAATGTGACGATTATTAAAAGCTTTTACAAAATCAAGCCTTTGTCATCACAAGATATTAATACCTACAATAAACGAAGGTATTTTTATAGAGCGAACATAAATCTGCTAAGTCAACTAGTTCCATCATTATGCTCTAACTTCTATGTCTGACTAGAGCTTTTTCAAAATCGCGCGTTCTCGGAATCGGAATCGCGGGTTCTCGGAATCGGAATCGCGCGTTTTAGCAACTGCCGCGTTTGGCGTTTTTAAGTGTGCGGTGCGGAATGTTGGTCGCTGCATTTTTCTCTGAAAAGCGACTAAATCGCCGATTGCTAATGCTGAAAGAAGCATGTCTGCTAGAGCCCTTAGAAACGTAAATACAAGTGAAATCTTCGACCTTCGCCAATATTGTTGTTCTAATTTTTAATGTAAATACATTTGTGCAGTTTACTTCAAAATATTTAACAGCATCTATAGCCATGAGCGTGTTAATTATTATGTAAACAATATTTGATGTTTCTTGGTTTGAGGCTTTTAGTTTTAGCTGCGTCAACTTTTGTAAACTTTGAAAACAAGTATGACAAAACTTTGTCCACTTTATGGTACACTTAATATGCATGTGGTGCACTGAAATACCTCGCCTGAAATTCGCGAAACAATTCACCAAGCTTTTGTATGTAATATTTGTAAAACAAATGCTTAAAAACATAGTCCCTCAGTTCTCACAGACGTCGTCGGCGTCGGCGTCGGTTGGCGAGACCTCATCTCAGAAATCGATAGTCTCATTTTTCAATTTAGCGAGATTTTTGATTTTTTTTTAAATAAACCATAATCTAATAGGTTTACCACGACCGATGTACAATCTGAAGTTCATGAGTACAATCCCGGACATGCAATGGAAAATCAGTAGTGCAATGCACACTTCTCGGAATGCATCCGAAGATTTTCTTCCGAAAGTTGAGGTTTTTTCTGCGAAGAAACGTCACTTTCCGCATGCATTCCGAAAAGTGTTGTATCGCAGTGCAGTTAACATTTTGCTTCAGAGATTAATATAAGCATTAACACAAGCTCTGGCTTAGTACCTAAGCTTATGCGGATTGACCATGTTCTTGTGGATAATACTTTAGTTAGCTAAAATACTATTTTATGGACGCTACTTAATGCATAAGAGTGTAGGCATAGGTTTCCAGCTGACGGACGGTGTACAAATCATCTAGCTAGATTCTAGAAAATACAAGTACAGACCTAATACTTTTTCCGTGTAATATTCATGTATAATCTAATCATGTATGAAATTCATACTATGAATATGCAATAAGTACAAAGAAACATTAGATAGACAATCAGTATGTATCAGGCATGTATCTTACATTTACAGCCAGTCGAATTTTGGTCTGCGTGGTCGTACGTATGTTGCAACTTTACTGGTGCCTACGTAACTCGTTAGTCATTCTATTATTTTGCGCCTGCGTCACGCCAAGGCCTAAACCTCACTCGTTTTTTCAACCGAAAACATTTGTGTACGAGCTGCAAGCTTGTCATTAATGAGAATTAATCTAAACTTAGATATGACCGACTCACGGCCTAGATAGCTCTGGGTAAATGTAACAAAGAAAATAACAATGTTTAAACAAATCAATATTATTTCCAATAAATTTATCAGTACATCCACATTGAACGTATATTAATTTTACTCAATCCAATAAAACATAAAAGTCTTCGACGTAAACTAAACATGGGACGATTATAGGATACAAATCTATTTACAATAAGGTGGTATGGACACAAAATAAAACATTGAACATAACAAAATCAGTGCAACAATAAAATAATAAATATTTATCGATAGTAGAATTCAACGTGGTAAAGATATAATTCATTAAAGTTATTATTATTTAAACGTTAATTATACAAGTTTGTTACAAAATTATCTATTGGCCTTGACATCACAGAGCTAAGCGATCTCGAGGGTCCGCCGTGAACAGACTTGCCTTCGGGAGGGAACACGACGGCTGCGAGTGGCGCGTCACGTGCTGCCTCCCAAACAACAACTAAATATAATCTCTTCCATTCAAACATAAACCAAGCTCATTTCTCTCGAAAACAAGTGAACAGTTGCACGAAATATTATAGAAACAGCAAACGAGCACGCACTAACGTTACTTCACTCGAAGACAGGCGCAACCCAAACTTCACCCCTTCAACACTACAATAGGTATTGTCAAAAACTATTTAAAAGTACGTGATGCACATAAATGCGCCACAGGAGACGGAGGGCCATCTATCCTAATAAGTAATAAGCTATAAAATTGTAAAAACGATGGATAGCAAATCTCGGTGTATCCGAGTCTACAACGATTCTAAGACTAGAAAAATGCAAACGATTCGAAGAAATTTTAACAACACGACTCACGAGTTAGGATTCGAGCCCTTCAATGAGTAAATGCCCACACCAAACCGACCGTGATATGTATAGCTCCCGCAAGCGATGACACCGTGCAACGTACCGGCCTCTCCCGACTCCATCCCCACAATATATTATGAACACACTATCTAATTCAAAACATACATTACTCTATAACAAGGAAAACCTGTCTGTGCAGTCAATGAACAACGCTCGGCAGAAATTTCGATAAACCTCGGACAATCATTACAATTTAGAACAGTCGTTAGGCCTTACAATTTAAAATATACAGTTATTTATTATGGCAGATATCAACAATCAATTTTATACTATCAATAGGATACTGACACTTTTTACAGAATAACACTATGTTTATACACTCTCATGCGATAACAACGTGCGCCGAGCCGATCGATGGCGCGTCGCGTCGCCTCACAACTAAATGGCACTTTCCACTGATTTCAGCAACAGCCGACCCACGCTCGCCTCCGAGGACGATCGCTCGTCCGCCGCCGGCCGAGCGACTTCCAAACAAACACTATAATATACTTTAATCTAATTTAATCTAACCATAAATACCGAAACCGTCGGCCGGCGACTATACTAATCTAAGCGCGCATAAAATATTCGAATCGGAAAGGTACGGAGCGCGGAGGCGGGCGAGGATCGCTCGTCACCGATCGTTCGAAGTCATAATAGTTCAAGGTACTGTGAGCTGACGTTACGTATACCCGGGCGGGTCCCAGGTGGCCGTCAATCAGGAGATGTAGGGAAGGAGAAGGTAGTACAGCATGGCGGCGAGGACCGGTAAGGCGAGGGCGATAGCTTGTCTCGCCGATAGACGGAGCGCAGGTTTGTTCTGCAGACCGGCGAGTTGTTCCGCGAGACGCGCGCGGTCCGCACAGACTTCAGCCCAGCTCTCCTTGGCCCGCACCAACTCCTCCTCCAGCGCGTGAAGCGAGCCGTTCGCGAGAGTCTCCTGCAGCCTCGCCTCGTCTCCCAACCGCACGAACTCGCCCGCCGCGCTGGTATCGGCGGCGACGACGCTATCATCTTTATTTATCTCCGTGGTGGCGGAATCGGTCTCATCGTCCTCGTCTTCGAAATCGAGCCGGAACATCTCGTCGATCTCCGCGGATATCTTGCCGCTGTCGATCGGTTCGGGTTCCTTGTCGAAGGATGTTTCGACGCACTTGTCGAGTGTCTGTATGTCCGGGCGTTGCGAGAGCATCTCCGTGCGTAGTTGAGCGATGACGGCGGTGAGGTCGTCGATATCGGCGCGCGTGGGTCGGAAGGCGAGCTCGGCTTGCATGTCGGCCGCGCTGGAGGCCAGACGCTGGATCTCGGCCACGTTCGCTTCCTCTGCCACTGTGGAGCGGGTAAGCTGGGCCTGCAAATCAAATCAATTATTATTTATTGCGATTGATTTGTGGTGTTTTGAAAGTTCTGTAATCTACTGTAACTAAAGATTAATATCATCTTCGAAGGATCCCATAATCCTGATGCCTAAATATCTGAAGCCTTGTCCGTACTAGTGCAACCTGTCTCGCACATATTGCGACATGTATCGGGCCTAATATGTATTTTATGTATATCAATCATCCAAGAATCTTATAACATAACATAAAGTTTATTTGCAGCTTTTACCGATACCTACTGCCGAAACCATGTTGCGATACAAACCCTATTGCGGACGAGCCTTAACGTGGCTTGGGGATACAGTCATGATCCTGCTAACCTTTTTTTAACCCCCCGCCCCTTTCCTAAATATCGAAGATCTGAGCAGGTCCAGTCCAGTCCCGGGAAATGCAGTATTGAGGCTGTTGAAATATTCACTGCGAAGCCACTGCGATGCCCGCCGAAGGACGGCGCCGTAACCCATCCCGAACAGTCAAAGTCAAATAAGAAGAGTAAGATGATTATACTCTTGTTCTTTCGCGACCAACACCGTGAAGAACTAGGACAACAAACCGGTGGTCCATCCTCTTAAATCTAAATAGCCCAGCTCCAATGGGATGTCAATCGAACAAAGTGGTACAATAAATGCATCGCAGTAAAAGTGATAAAACACGCTCTGATTTGGTCTGCTTAGAACCATATCCGACCGTCTGTAGACCAGTCATTCGTACCATATCCGTCCGGACTACTCTACAGACGGTCGGATATGTAAACGAACCATATTCGACCGTTTGTAAAGTAGTCATTCGTGTCATATCCATCCGGACTACCCTACAGACGGTCGGATATGTACACGAACCATATTCGACCGTTTGTAAAGTAGTCATTCGTACCATATCCATCCGGACTACTCTACAGACGGTCGGATATGTATACGAACCATATTCGACCGTTTGTAGAGTAGTCATTCGTACCATATGCATACGGACTACTCTACAGATGGTCGGATATGGTTCGTCTGTCAACGGCTTATCATGTTCTCACCTGCAGATCAGCTATGCGCGCCCGGTAAGAAGCCGCATCTTCGGGCTCGGGGCGCGGTTCAGCCCTCGCGTCTCCTTGCGCCGCCAACAGCTCATCCCTCACAGTACAAAGCTGCTCGTTCTCAGCGGCGACGGCGCTGAGACGCTCACGGAGGACTTTGATCTCCTCGTTAAGACCGGCCATTACGCGGAGCACGTTCGCGTATTCCACGCCGGCTTTGCTGCTCTGTGGGACAGAGGAATGGTGTGATACAAGTGTTGTAAATGATTGGAAGAAACCAGTATGCTAATAGGAGTGCGTTTCCGCTAAAGAGGTGTGAGAAGCTGAGTGGTGCGTGAGGAAAAAACCACCAATAGCATCACCTCATGGTGGAATTTCTCCTTGCGCACAGCTAACCCTTTTCACATTAACTAAATTTTTTTGCACATTTTAAGAAAAAAATCTTATCTTATGAGAAAAGTCTTTGAAATCCGTCGCATTGGTTGTTCAATGTGACCTGACCATCCTCGCATTTAGAAATATGTGGAAGCTGGGTGGTGTGTGATGAAAAAACCACAACATTCTGTGATAAATTTTCTCCTCGTGAACAAGTCATATTCCTCGAATATGAATGGTGAAAAGGCACCCACTGATTTACAGGTCACTTGAAATCCTAAAGCCTTGACCAAACCAAAGCGTTCAGCTAACGTCCGCCGCTAACCGAATTGTCATCATCGGTGGCACGATGCGTCCTCTGATTGGAAAACAACTGATCGCCACCTTGCACGCCACCGCGGACGTTAGCTGAACGCTTTGGTTTGGTCAAGGCTTAAGAACTGGCAAAGTGAGCAGGTGCCGTATATGACTGCGCAATCTGCTTGCAGTTACCGTGTATTCATAACGCATGGATGTGATGGATGAATACACTGCAAGCGGACTGCGCAGTCTGTTAGCAGTTCTTAAATATGTTAACTGCACAATAACTGTATCCAAACTGCAGTTTTACAGCTGGCTTGCTGTTTAGATGCAGCTCATGTTCATTGTTTGTCAGTCAGTAACGGAAGAGTTGATATTAAGATAATAATGAATACCGAAATAATTCGGTAACAGGTACCTGAAGATGATTTTTTAACAATGTAATTAAATGTTAATAGCAACTACTGTGTTTTATTTACCTATCTTGTGTACCCAGAATGAAGTTCATGCCAAGAATTAGCATTGTACAAAACATCTAGTAATGATATAGCAATGAGTATTTTTATAAACAAAGAGCAATAAAAGAATTGCATTGAACAAAGAAAAATTATTTCTAAAGATAAGTCAATCATAAATCATTCGCTTACATCAATTAGGTGAAATGAAAACGACGAGTATTGATAGCAATAATTCATTTTCAATAAGGAAACATGGTAGTACCTAGTATTCTGTTCAAAAAAATATCTAAAAGAACTTTTTTTTCAGTATTCGATCAGCTATGATTCATCATTTCAACTGTGGAATAACACTGTGGAAAATTCCCAAAAACCTTTTCAGAGAACACCTTTGTTACAAAGGAACTTTCTTCTCTAATGAGGGTTTGGGTTGTGTCGGACGAATACATCTAGGCCTAAATAGATTAATCGATTACGTGTACGATTGCCCTACTGTGACTAATCAAAATAAATAAGAAAGAGACAGATATAGTGATACGGCTATCTCTGTGAATGCGTCAAGCAGTGGGGATGCATGCCTACTGGGCGGGGCGGGGCGTAGCCGTTCCTCCCCCGACGCCTCTCTGACTCACACTTCTCATTAACCTGTGTTGTCATACAACCTATTAATCTGCGATGTATCATCGAGAACAAAGAGAGCACTCGAGGAAAAAAATTGAACATTTACATAAGTAAGTACACCCTTGCCGTTCGAAATTTACAATTTTACACAATAGACGGGAAATTTTGCAAGATAAAAAGTACAAAGTATAGATACGAGTGTATCGTCATTTAGCTGTCGTTTTTTTTTACTGTAAGGTCAATGTCCATAGGTTAAGTAGATAGCAAATAAACGTTTCTTAGAATTTGATCGATTCATTGAAAATCACACTGCAAGTATTGGCTGTTGCGGACAGGATTTTGTCGTAGCAAAATACCAAGTAGCTGTAACTAAATTATAATATAGTACCTACTAAAGGATCTTATTTTTTTTTATTTTTTATACCACAAATACTTTTACTAGGGATAAAAAAGCGATTAGTTTAGAAAGCATTGAGTCTTTTGTACTGTTAAACATTTCCATAATACGGAAGACAATAAAGATGTTCTATGAACGTAATAGGCCTCGTAAACAATTACCCAGTAAGATTCTAATCGGCACTTCTAGCCAATAAAGCCACAAATCAGAAATATCAAATTTCGTCGAATTTACGAACGAGCTGTTATCTTCCGAATAAATTAGACATGAAATACCGGCGTACCTACTCATAATAAAGTGGTTTAATTGCATGATAAAATTGAGGTCGAAATACAATTATTTAATTGGCAAGACAGCGAACAAAACAGGAAGCCTTTGTGAATCATTGTGCGGTTATTAAACGCTAAATTACTATTGTGATTTAATTCGACTGAAAGCCTCTCATGACACGTTCTAACTATGAATATGTTGTCTTTCCCCAAATATAGACCACGTCGAAATTATACAAGCAAAGTAGGACACATAAGATAGTTACTGGAGAGTATTGGATAACACAAACTAAGGTAACCTTATGCCCAGTAGTGTGAAAAGAGGTCAAATAAATTGTACCATAGCGTTTAACTACCAAATTATATGGCATTGTATTTTTTTTTTTTTTCAAATATTATCCACTTTAGTCATTATCATTAGTGATTCACTCTAGTCAGCAAAGTGAAATCTGTCTTCCAGTCAAATTGTTCGTTTCTCGCAGACAAATATTTCACTGATCAGCGGCCTTTATAGCAGATTCACAATAAGATTCGCAGCGAGATTCTCTTATTACGAGTAGAAATCACAAAATTTACAATTCCAATAGTGATTGGTATCGGCAATTCATCTTTTCGACAGTTTTGTGGAGATCGTAAAATGGCCTTATATGCCGTCTCTTTTTATAGACTGAGAGTGACAAGAACGGCATATATTGCAATTTCTATTGTTATTCTGCTACAGCGGCCATTTTAGCCCCGCATGTAATATTATTCTCAGTCAGTTAATTTAAAACGATAAATATAGAAAAACTATGACGCAGCGACGAAGCGGAAGATCCAGGATGAATTAGTGAGTCGAGCTGGGAGGTAAATTATTTCTTTGGCTGATTCACATTATGAATAGTCAGTATAACGAATCTACAACTACACTCATATAATAAGGTTAAGTTGGTAAGTTCGGATGTAGGAGGTAATACAAACTACTGCTCCGATTTCAAAAATTATTTATGGGTACAAAACTGCAGTATCCCTATCTATCTAGTCTATGTTAGTACCATCCGAGTGACGTCACGGGCTTCTGCCCGCTAGGAGATTTTAATTTCAAGTTTAAGGTCGAGATATGATTCATCCTGAGTGTCTTATGCTATACAGGTGAATAATAAATAAATAGCCATTTTCACACAGCTCCATCTAGCCCCAAACTAAGCAAAGCTTGTGCTATGTAACTGATAGAATACTTATATTTTTTTTTTTTTTAATTGATACTTACTATACTTCATAACACCCAGACACAAAACAAACATCTATGTGCATCAAACAAATGTTTGTCCTGGGTGGGAATCGAACCCACGACCACGCGCAGAAGGCAGAACTACTACTGAGCTAAGAGCTAAGGTACCACAAAGCCACGTGCGAAAGCTAGATGATACAACTCACCGGCGAGTCTTCTCTAGTACTAGAGTCGGTGTATGTGGAGTTAGCATTATTGTCCGCGTGGAGCTCTCGTTCGCCGTCTGAATTGTTCTCAATATCGTTCACTGTGTCTAGAACAAAACACTTATTTTAGCTCTAAGCGCTTGTTACACCATTTACTAGTTATACTAGTTGTGCGTGGCGTGACTTACATACGCACCGGTTGTAATAAATTAAGTGTTAGGCGCGGGACATACAGAAAAGATGTAAGACGAGGACGCGTCGCAGACATGTTTCTTCCGCGTCCCTTTCATAGAAAATGTATAGAAGCGTCGCGCCGCAAAACATACAGAATAGACGGGGCGCCGTCACATTTTCTATGAAAGGGACGCGGAAGAGACAAATGTCTGCGCCCCGTTTCTTCTATCTGGCCTGTGCCTAAGGAAGACGTACCGTGGTTGAGCCGTGACTGCTTCTCGTCGTCAGTGCAGAGGTCCTCGTCATTGGTGCTTTCCTCTCCGCTGCCGCCGACACCTTCCTCGCTTTGCTCCTTTTCTGAAAAACAATCTGCAAAAATAAACACAACATACAAATTGACTTTTTGGCGGGAATTTGAGAAGTCATGATTTCGTTTTGTTTTATTTTCCAAAACTTGTGTTTCTTTGAATATTAATGTGTAATAATGGTGGATTATTATCCGTTAAGTGTTCGTGAATGTGCATAAGTGTAGGCAAGTGAAACAAAATTGGATAGCATTGCTTTTCGACTTCTCCCAAAAAGTCCGTGTTGATGTTTCAGTAAAGCCCCACATCTTTACTGAGGCACAAGGGGAGGGGAGGGTTATTATATTTACGTATTGTAATATGTATTTGTATATCTTAGTTATCTATAAACTTGAATTATATTAATTACTTGACACTGGCTGAATGCACAAGTCGTGCGAAGCCAAAATTAAGAAAAAAAAAAAAAAAACATACAAATTGGCCGCACACTTAATCCGCGCCGAACGCGCAGCATTCTCGAAGTACTGCCAGTTTCGGTCGAATCGAACGATTCGGCGCGGACAGGTGTGCGAGGTTTTATTCGATTTCATATAAAGAATTCTAAAATTTGATTCGTTAGGCACTTTCGACGTGGATATGAGTGCGGCCACCTTTATAAAGACTATGATTTTTTTTTTACTTTTTCCATACTAGTGAGGTCTTTCTTGAACTAGCATATTATTATTAAATCACATTAAAAGATGTTCAGATAAATCTATACAATAGTAGGTAATTGCTATTGTAACAAACTGTAGACTAACCTTTCGTTTCCGAGTTGTAAATGTTGTTCTTCTTCAATATTAGCTCGAACTCCTTGGCAGACTTGCCTTCAGCGGTCACTGCTTTTATTCCCACCTACAAACACAAACATACACTTATTATTGTTTTATTATAAATAAATATTTGAGTCTACGTGATCTGTGTCGATGCAATAGGATAGAATCCCGTGGAACAGTGAAATTTTTATTTTTTCAAGACAATGTAGAAACCTACATTTGTCAAACACAAATGGGTAAGAATCAGTGCCCATGCATACCAGAAAATTGTCTCAGCCTTATCCTAACCTTTCCAGACCAAAAAGCAAAAACATTAAAATTTATTTCTACGATACGATTGCTCTACCAGCGTGTGATATGAAAGAAAGTCATTTCATTTGAAATAAATAAATAAATATTGCTGGACATTGCACACAGCGCCATCTAGCCCCAAACTAAGCAAAGCTTGTACTATGGGAACCAGATAACTGATAGAATACATTATGTATTTTGTAAATACATAAGTACTTATAATAGGTACTTTATAACACCCAGACACAGAACAAACATCTATGTTCATCACACAAATGTTTGTCCTGGGTGGGAATCGAACCCACGACCTACAGCGCAGAAGGCAGAGCTAAGAGGCCAGTCTGAACGAACTAAGAAAGCAAAACTATTCACCTTGTTCAGCAAATGTTGCGGCAGCAGTAGCTTGATATAATCTGGCAGCGCTCGCACGGCGTCTTCAAGCGAGCCTCCTCGCTTCGCTTCTTGCAACTTGTTGCTATCGGTGCTCAGAATAAGCATCTTCGCTTCGCCATTTTGTACTGAATACTGCGGTAAAAACGGTTCGAATTTAATCCCTCGTCTGTCGGGATTCCAGACACAATAGAAAATCAATTGTGTCTCGATCGGATCCGTCATAAAGCAGACGAGCGGTTAAATTACAAATTCATATAGAAGAAAATCACACAAAAATAATATTCTCCAAAGTTGATGTGTGTAATGTACTCACATACCTACAAAAGAAGTAACAAACATACTCATAATTTTTAACTTTTTTATGATAAAAGAAACAGATGAACGAATTTAGATTTAATTATGAGGTTAGCTTATACTATAGCTGCAGCTCAGGAACAACTTTTTAGGTTTATTATATTGTGTTAATAAATAAATATAAAACAGTTTTCTTAAAACATGAATGATCAAGTTGCAATTATAATTACTTTTATAAATCATGGTAACCGGCTGGAACTATGGGCGCTGGGCAAATGAGTGGAACTTATTCCATGCCAACTACTATGAGGTCGTAGACAAACAACAACATATTTATTTAGTCTGCTGGACACGATCCTTCTCAGTCACACAAAACAAGGAGGAATATATACAAAACTCTTGTGAAAGAAAGAGCCAAAAGTGTAATATTTTCTGTCCCTTAGCACGTGCCGTTTTTTTTTTTTGGTTGAAACATGGATGTTCTAAGTACTACGAAACTATGGATTCACTTAATTTTTTGGCATGCTAGCTGGTAGTCTAATGTGCTAGTGCTAAACTAAGTCATTGTATGAGGTACGTACCGCTAAAGGCAGATGGTTCCTGACGGTCTGTTCGCGCTCCTCCGCCGCGGCGATGGCGAGCCGCGCCGCGCACATTTTACGCTCGCATCGCGCTGCCAGCTTCTGTAACACCGAAATACAACTAGGATAAAATATTAAATAAATAATACTATTTGGTAGTAGCTGACCTTTAGGTAGTAGATTACAAAATATAGGTCAGCTATGTTGGAGAAAACTGAATTCGGAACATTTGACCAACATAAGCTGAACTATGATCATCGTTCGTTCGTCCTCATCACGCGCAGCCCATCTCATCCCACTGCTAGGCACAGACCTCTCTTCGCTTGTGTGCTAAATGATGTACAGAAAGCGTCATTAATTGGTATCCCCCTAGTAAGAGGTCGGTTTGCAAGCCGTTGATCTCAACTTTTGTAAAAACTTTTACATCCTTGCTTACTTATGGATATCTTATTTCGTTCGAGTTCCTAAACAAAAATAGCTGATATAATACCCGACTGAAATCCAAGGTTGAAATGGAAAGAGTCTTTGTTCAAATCAATAGGGGGATACCGATTGATGACGCTGACTGTACCTACACTCAATGATGTTTTCAAAGGGGGTAGATATGTGACTCACCAAAATGCCTAGTCCTACTAAACTGAGTCCAGTGGACAAACTTGCCCTCAGTGCCGCACGGAACATCGTCTCGAACGCACCTTGAAGTTGCTTAATAGACAAGGTTAGAGAGAGCAACTAAGCAGTCGTGCGAGCGAGACAGCATTGCAGAGCGGCCGGGATCTATCGTATCCCCGGAGCCGACAGAACCCGGCCGCTAGTCATTGCTATCTGGCTCGTACGACTGCTTTAGTTGTTCTCTCTATCCTTATCAATTGGTTTTGGCAATCTATACAATGGAGCAATGCGTGTATTTTGGTGTATGTAGTGGTGCACCGAGCCCACGTTTTTGCATGCGATGTTAGTGCGTCACCATCTTCCCCTTTTGAAAACATCATTGGCTACACTGTTGTAATAAGACAAGTTCACCTGTAGCTCGGCGAGCGCGTTGTTAGCGGCGAGGCGTAGGGCGCAGTTGTGTTGGTGCAAGGCCGCCGCTTCGCGACTGCGTCTTTCTAAAGTCTCCTCCAACGCTAGCCGCTGCTCGTGCGCCGCTCTAAGGCTTTCTTGTGCCACTTTCTGTAATTAAACCATTCAGTTGTACCTAGCTACCTTCTTAGATATGTGTGGGGCTGCGGGTTTCCCCACGATGTTTTCCTTCACCGTCTAGAGCTTGTGGTAATGCGCATATAATCTTTCGAAACAAAAAATCCCTTGATCAGGTAATAGGCGCTTCGTCATCATCATCATCGTCAGCTTTTAATGACCCACTGCTGGGCATAAACTTCCTTCCATACCCGCCAAAACGTTATATTCTAGGCCTTTTGCATCCAGGTCTTATCCTGTAAGGCAACTATGTCGTCTCTCCACCTGGCAGGTGGTCTGCCAAGAGGTCTAGTAAATCCCCGGGGCCACCACTCAGCTATATATTATAGGCGCTTAAGCGAGTTGAATTGCACTTTATTGCGTCGCTGTAAGAGTCGCTATTTAAATATTTTTATTCTCGAAGTGAGCCTTCTGTACGTAGTACTATTATTCTGTGGTACTATACCCCTTGGCCAACACGGCTCTCAGTGGTAAAAAAACAGTGATAGTTATACCTGATAGTTCCTCTTATCATTGAGCAGCTGTGCAATATTGTGTGCGTCGGGCACCTTGCCCATAGACATCATAGTCTCCAACGTATGCACTCGCATCAACAAGCGTTGTTCTCCTACGAACAGTTCCCAGGATGCCTGTGCCTCAGCTCGGGTCCTTTCGACGCACTCCCGAAGATTTCTAAGACGACTTTCGAGTGATGCTTCTCGTTGTATCGCTTCCTGGAAGTAAAAAAATTACCTAAGTTCGTATGAGCTAGTGGCTATAGCTAGTGACCGAGTTTTTAGGAAGCTTGAAGGCCTCTATCATGGCTAGGCCTCTGCTGCATGGCTTAACGACTTAAAAGTCGGGATCGACAATTTAACGTGCCCTCTGAAGCACAGTAGCGCTCAGCTGTTAATGCCACTCGTGGGCACCCATCCAAATTGTAGAAGTGATTTCTGGATGTGAGGTATTGGGTAAGTCAATTAATTATAATGAACTAGCAACCCGCCCCGGCTTCGCACGGGTCACATCACACATCACATTAGAAACCTCTAAAATTATCAGTGTTTCTCTACTATATTATGCATGTATTATACATAGAAACCTTTCTCTTGAATCACTCTACTCTATCTATTAAAAAAACCGCATCAAAAACTAAGCACACGTAGAGACAGATAGCGGCAAGCGACTATGATTTATACTATGTAGTGATAGTAATAATAGAGCCTCCTTTAGAATCAAGGGTTAGATCTGAAAATCATAGGAGAAACGAAAGCTTCAAGACTCCGATGGCTCGGAAATGTAGTGCGAATGACCGAATGAAAGCTTTGAAAGCGAAACAGATAATGAAAAACTAATAAAAACGATAGATGATGAAAGATGTTTCTTGTGTCCGCGATCTCTACTCAGCTTTAACAGACGAAAAGTAATAAACACGCTTATTTACCGCTTTGAAGAATTTTCTTCAAACATATTCAGAAATACACAGGAATTTATAAGGTTATTTGCTTCTTCGATGGCTTGGCTAACAAAAGAGTCACGGACAGACAGTTTGTCTAATTTCGAAACATGAGTTAGGATCACAAAAGTTAATACTTGCATATTGTTTTAATAAGCCAATACTATAAATATTAAAATCTATAGGTGGTTTTGTTACTTATTATTACAATCGGATCACATTCGAATAAAATTCTTCGTTGTGACGATACTCCTTTGAGATATTCTTTAAAGTTTTATGTGCTAATAAATATGTGACGCGAATCACTACAATAATATTCATAGCCAAATGTCACAGCCAGAGATAATTTGCATTCATGTCCAAAAAAGAAAACGGACACAACAAAAAACTTAAGACTTTATCTAAAACTTCTGCGTAGTATTTCTTATTTCTTTAGTTCGCAAACAATGCACAATAGATAGGCATGAGTACATAATCCTATTGTTTTTGTTTATCAATGTTCTAGTGACCTCTAAACCGAGATGTAAATTGAATATTGACTGAGCTTTATTAATAGCTGAGTTCAACGACATGAGTCATACAAACATTAGAATAGGTTCCAGTGTTGGCATAGGATCAGAAATGCAGTTATTAGCCGAAACAGATCTGTTTGTGAATGAGAGCAACCAAGCCAAATTGGCGAGGAATATTTCATAGACACGAGATCAAACGATGAAGAAAAACGTCGTGGGGAAACCAGTTCTACTAGGCGATGACGGGATTACAACATGTCATGGAAGCGCTCGTGGAGTAGCTTGCTTAGACGTTTTTGATTGATCGTTGAAGTCTTAGTTAAGCACCTAAGTAAGTAACCCTCTACAAGACTAAGGCCAGCCTAATCTTCTAATATATCTTCTGATGACTACACCCAAATGTTGGTAATAAACACGCTCTGAATAGAAGAAACTTCACCATGATCAGTTTGTATCACTATTGGGTATATGCAAGGTAACGCAAGGCATACAATGGAGGGGCCTTTGTATGGCATTCGTTTATGAAATTACTAACATCATAATATTTATCTCTTGCCGTAATCTATACCGATATATAAAGCGGAAGAGTTTGTTTTTGTTTGTTTGTTTGAACGCGCTAATCTCAGGAACTTCCAGTCGAATTTCGAAAATTCTTTCTGCATTTGATAGCTAAACTTTGGAGGAAGGTTATAGGCTACTTTTCATCATTATTATAATCACCATAGCAACGCGACGAAGGCGCTGCTGGTCATAATGTATCTATCTAATTAGCCCACATCTACCCACTGCTGAGTATAATCCTTACTTTTACGCCACTTTTTCATATCCTGTGCTTCCAGTCGCCTTTACAATATCATTCTTTACAGTATCGACTGGTGGTCTGGTATTTTGTGACCTTCTAAACTTACTTGTACAAAGTTATTAAGCTGATACAACTCCTTGAGATGCAATGGTGTCGTCATGGTGGGATTGAAGGATAGTTTTGCCTCCTTCCCGTCTGGGTGGAAGAGTTTGAGAAGGGCCACCACCGGCGGGAACGTATTCTGAAATCATTAACACTAAAGTGAGTTTTCAAATCAATTTACAGAATTTTTTGTAAGTGTTTTAGTGAATGTGTATAAACGAAACTTCTCTATACCCCCGTAATTTTGCTGTGTTGTTTGTAAAATTGTTTTGCCTTTGTCAACGTCTGTATCGTGTTAGAAAGAAAAGACAGCTATTTATTCGTCATTTTAGTAAGCATCAAAAATCCATAATTTGTAAAAATTTCATCCTTCAGTAACAAATATTCGTAGATGAATTAATAAATACTCATCAATTCCATTATCTCAAATTCGTCTGTCGCTACGCTAGTATTTAGTATTTAAAATTCTGCATAAAATTTGCAAATAAATAGAGGCACTACTAAAAATTGATAGATATAGCAAAATGCAAACAACAGGTTAGTAGAGAAACTGGCCAAGGTCAGACAGATGATGTGTTAATAAGCTAAAGCCAAATAAGCGCATAACGGCAAAAGGAAGCTTAAATCTTCCGTAACAGAATTGCCGGTATTTAAACCGTTTTATTAGTAATCGGCAGGTTTATCTACCCACTAGGAAATCATTCACTATTCTGACTCCCCTATTAAAGTAGCAAAGTCTTTTCATAAAAAAACAGTGGCTGGCTTTATCCAAAATGTATGAATCAAGAATATTACTTTTACCTTTCCATGTAAACGTTTTAGGATGCATATTTACATTTATCTACTAATGTCGATGATTTCCAAATAAATATCTATTTTATGATATTCTCTACCTCACTTAAATATTGTGGAGTACAAGCTGTGCGTGTGCGTGATACCAAAACTGGAAGCCCACTAACAATGGTCACCTTTTCCGAATTGGGGGCATTCTCTACAACGGGAATGCCGAATTGGACTACGTCGCCAGAGAACACCTCGTGAGGCTCCTGCTCCTTCGATATGGAGCAGGGGATGCGATTGTTGTTGATGAACGTACCATTGCTGCTTCGATTGTCCTGGAAGTTAAGATTACAAGTGGCTAAATTAAAAATTTAAAACCCGACTTCAATGATGAAGCTGATTTCTCTGCACTCTCGAGGTGCATTTCTGTTCGTAACTTCGAAGATCCTTGACAGATCCTCACCAAGTTTTTATGGAACCAATTGGAAAGTATACCCTTTCAAACCAAAAAAAAATTACCAAATCGGTCGAGGCATCTTCGAGTAATCGGGTAAAATACATTTAAACGGTAAAGGTTTAAACGGTTTTACGGGTAAAAAATCCGACGAATTGAGAACCTCCTCCTTTTTTTGATGTCGGTTAAAAATGTAATAAGGGATTAGTGAAATATTAAATAATTTTACTTTTTTAGTGAATCTAATACGTTACTGACCGCCCTTAGCGATCTCCGCTGAATTATGCGTGAAAGATTAACAAAAATCCAACCAAACATCCTCACAAACTTCCAAGTTTATAATAATAGTTGGATAAAGCCTTACTATTAGCTAATAATCGATCGAGCGAGCGAAGCGAGCGAAGATCTTAGTGGCAAGTTAGGCGATTTTGCTTTGTATGTTTGTATGTTTGTATGTTTGTATGTTTGTATGTTTCATTTTTATGTTCTCGCATAACTATCGAACCGCTAATCCAATCTGTATGAAACTTGATAGGTCAATAGGTAGTGCTATGGAAATTTGCTGTGGAGCGTATGAGCGTAATCGATGAAGGGGTTGTAAAGATATGGGGTTCCCAAGGGGGTAAATTTTTTTCAAAGTTACCCAAATATATTGAGTGGGGTGTCATACGAAAGGACTTATTTTGTACATTCCAAAATGGTTTTTATTTTTAATCTAGGATGTATAGTTTTTGAAATACGACCAAAGAACAAAAACTCCGAAACCAGAGCTGCAAGAGCTCCCGTTTCATAGAGTTTCGATGTCTTCGTAGCTCATTGACTGGTCGGTCTTAAAAAGAGAGTGGCATCGTTGCGGTTTGGTTTGCAATGATTTTAGATGCTACTTGATTTATTTTCATGATAAAAAATTTTTTGATAACGAATGAAAATAATTGGGGTAAAAAAAGTTAAATAAACAAATATATTGAGTGGGGTGTCAAATGAAAGGTCTTAATTTGTACATTCTAAAATAGTTATTATTTTCATTCTAGGACGTATACTTTAGAAATACGACGAGAATTCATAAATATGAAATAAGTAAATGAAAAATTAGACACGACATTATTGTATTGCATGCATGCTAGTATTTTTTACCATGAAGAGCTAGCGCAATAGGCATACTCGGCAGTAGTAGCACTTGAAATTATAGGGGTAGTCAGAAGAAAGTCCAAATGTAAGCCATCTACGGTGCGCGAGATCTCAGTTCGGGGCGAACTACTAGTATTAGTAGTGATAAAAACCTTAGGGCCTCGTTTCGGAGAAAGCATTTAACATTTTAGGACTGAGGGTTTGATGACAACAGTTTAAACTCTGTCTTTCAGATCCATTGCTGTTCTTCCGATGAAGCTATACAGGGTGTGGCAAATTCTTAGTCACTGAAGGGTAGCTACCTTTTCTCTTGTAGTTAGAAAGTTTTGTTCTTAGGAAACTTCGGTTTTATTTTGAAGAAAAAAATAATTGCATTTTTAGATTTTTGAAAAAAAGTACAGTTAGCCTAAAAAATTACATTTGTCAAAAAAAACAAGTTGGTCTTAATCGACTCTATTTCCCACCAGGAACACTTCTCCCAAAGTAACTTATCAAATCAAATCGTAAGTTTCTGCAATAATTCAAAAAAACACATCCCATACATTTTCTATGAAATTAGTAGTTGTAAACATTATAGTGCCACTTATTCGATGGTTATTAATTTAAATTCGTAACTGCTTCGGCATGCTGGGAGGCTATTGTAAAGCCTTAGGCGCCTCAGACAGAGCCGCAAAAGAGAATGGTATGCATGGAGCATACCATTTGTACATCTGCAGGCAAGCACTTTGTTCTAAATTTAAATACGCACTTTACAATAGCCTCCCAGCTTGCCGGAGCAGTTATGAAATTAAATTACGAACGATAGAATAAGTGGCACTGTAATGTTTACAACTCCTTATTTCATAGAAAATGTATGGGATGTGTTTTTTTGAATTATTGCAAAAACTTACGATTTGATTTGATAAGTTACTGTGGGAGAAGTGTTCCTGGAGGGAAATATCATATAATAAATAGAGTCGATTAAGACCAACTTTTTTTTTTTTGACAAATGTAATTTTTTAGGCTAACTGTACTTTTTTTCAAAAATCTAAAAATGCAATTATTTTTTTCTTCAAAATAAAACCGAAGTTTCCTAAGAACAAAACTTTCTAACTACAAGAGAAAAGGTAGCTACCCTTCAGTGACCAAGAATTTGCCACACCCTGTATATAGCTCTCGTAGTTTGGGTACATATTACTACTACTATTCAGATAAAGGCACATAAATTAATCTAATCAGATTCACTTTATCTCCGTGAGAAACTCCCAGACTTCAACAAATAGATGCCAGCAGTAGCCTACCGTGACAGAGTTGAGAAGACAGGCGACCTCTGTCATGGCTTGGAAACTAATAACACATAGCTTTACTTACCAAATCTTTAGCTTTTTTGTAAGCTTGTACTATTTAACGAAGCGCTCGTGGCGTAGCTTACTCAGACGTTCTTGATAGATCATTGAAGTTAATACGTTCTGATTGGTCAAAATTTGGATGGGTGACCGCAAGTGGTATTAACAGCTGAGGGCTTCCGTGCTTCGGAGGGCACGTCGATTTGTCGGTCCCGTAACTCATTAAGCCATGACGGAGGCCCTCAGGAGGCCTAAAAACTCCGTTACTAGAGTTAGCCACTAGCTCATACGAACGAATATACATACATATACATACATACCGTCATCTAAGAATGTTCATTATTCTCGTTAGGGCTTGTTTCACCATTTCAAAGCTAAGTTTTAATTTTGACTTCGTATTACGTATTACGTTACTCTGCAAGTAAAACTAACCAATAACCCGACCTAACATCTGACGCTACCTAACGATAGTGAAAGCCGGGTGCGCTCACTTCACTTTAACTGACAACTTGCTTACTTGGTACCTTACAGACTAGGCAAGCTAAAAACGTCTTCACTAAATTGAATTAAGAAATGTTTTTATTTTAAATTGAGAGTGAAGCAATATTTGAATCTGTAAAGTAAAGAAATATGCACTATGCACGATAAACACGCATACTTTGCATACTTCGTCAGTGAAACAATAACATGTGTTTGGAAACGATTATGATAAGACCAATTGCAAAGAGGGATCGATACTTTTAACGTAATAATTATCATTAGGTAGTACTATATTATAAGTAGTAAGTACTTATATTATATTGTAAGCTTTTATCCCACTACAGGAGAAAGTTTTACCAGCTTTACCTTCTCTCTCTACATCTTCTCTATTTTGTGCTAATATGCAATCTTTCTAATAGTAATCATGTGGTAATATTATATTATAGTAAAACCAAACAATATTTTATGTGCAATTCAGCAACTGAGTTATAAGAAAGTTTTAAGATTAGTTTTATAAATCAATTAAGATAATATCATTCGAATAGATGACAGGCTTATTCTTATGTGTGATAGGCTGGCAACCTGTCATGTACGGAAAGCTAACTTTTACTAAATGTAAGCATGTTGTACGTACAATACCAAATATGTATTTGGACATACCTTATGACTACCCTATGCTAGACATCTTCAAAGGATCATAAAATGGTTAAAGATCTGAGAGAATGTCTACCGCGCCTTGAGAATGCAGTCGTGATCATGTTTCGTTGCTTGGAAGCATAGCATATATTTTATTTTTTAGAAATTAATGAAAATTGTGACTCTTATTACAAAACGGGACTTAACCTGTTGATAGAACCGAAAGTACGAGCACACATTTAAAATTAATTCATCTAATAAGTTTTACAACATTGCTATCAAAAACTCGTTTCATATTTCTTTAATTAGGTTTATCTAATGTGATGATGACTGATGAGTCTTTACAAACAGACGCTCACAGATTTACTTCTTACTTTGCTAAACTTCTAACGGTAAAGTTAATAAAGACATGATTTAAGTTTGATTTGCCATTGGAAAATTATTTAGAAGGACGCGGCCAGTGTTCTAAATGAGCATAATAATAGCTCTGTGCTAAGTTTCAGGAGCCTATTATAAACAAGATATTAATCGGTTATACCGGCTAATAAATACTTTAGTTACGTAACATTTATGCATTGCCAATGACCCACTCAAATCAAGCAACACAGAAAAGAGTTCGTTATCCTGAGACGCAAGTCAAAAGTCTCATGCATGCTAGTGATTTAATTAGCCCACTTGACTGTTACGCGAACTATACATTACGAGCGGTACTGAAATACAACTATGATTCTTTATGAGTGTATGCTTTTCAGTCAATACTTGAATAGATGATTAGTTTTACATCTCTATTACCTCTCGCATACCATAGTTAAAGCAAATAGTATGAACTCTAATACATAGCACCGAACTATGTGAAGGTTGCCAACTAGTAACCTTCCACAACTAAGGCCCCCAGAAAATTGATTATCTCACAATCAACAGCGCACACTGCATCCTGCATTATTCACTCTTGACTTTTACGATGCAACAAAATAGTCTTTGTCGAATGTTGAACGATTGTAGGCAAACAAAACAACGTCTAAAACTGGAGAGGCAATTCGGTGAACGGAATTAGCATGAAGACAAACGTTCGCTCATAGAAACAGTATTGTGGGCGGTCGACAATCGAGAGTTCGACAACTAGGCCTTCGCATACGTAATCAGCTCAAGGCTCTTTCATCATATTAAATGTAGGATGAGCGTGGAACAGTTGGCATTCATTACGTTCTCTGCACCAAACTACACACAATCCTGCAGCACTAAGCAGCGCATAGGAAACATTTATAGATGTCATTACGCGATGATGTGTAGGTTGACCACCAAGTAACGCTAGAACAGATTCCGACTAGCCCGACTTCATATACGAACCGGTTGCAAGCTATTTTATTGCTTCGTATCTGATCCCATATTGGAATCAAACTTGTCTCTGCATAACCTCAAATGGAAGACGTTAGATACCTCACACGGACAAGATATTGCGCACAATAAAATCTCATAGTAATGATTAATAGCAATTGTACCGTGAGCGTCACTTTTTCAATCGTGATACGTTTCCAGTAATAGGTACTTATTCCTAGTTATGAATGAGACACAGAGCTACATGATGTACTTACGTACAATGAGCCGTGATGAGCGCCAATAAACTCCAATTACATTACACGTAAGGAGACAGTTAAAAAAAAAGAATTACAAAACCTGGTATGCGCTCGGACAACTGATGCATGACAATATGAGCAAATTTGAATAGCATTGGTAGTTTACGAGGACGCATTCCACCTGTTCGACTTGTTATTATTTGCTTTGTAAAACGTAATGCGGTAGGTATCAAATGAATTTATTACGCATAGTTTTGCTCATGAAAACTCCATTGTTCGTGTTATCGGTGTTTATCTATCATTATTTTGGGTCTGGGAAAATTGTCATTCTTTTATTACGTATGTCGAGGTTTTCTCCGTACGGAACTCTTCATTCTCTCAACAAATTACGTTTTTACAACATTAATTACATCTACGTGACGGCACTTACCACAAGGTAAAAGTGGCCCTTGTCGTATGAGAGCGTGGCATGATGTCTCGATAGGACTCTGCATTCGAATATTGTGTTCGTGGGGCTAGGGGTGGCTCGGTACACGTTGCGACCAATCTGAAACATACGAAATACATTTTAAAGCAGTATTAACGTTCAATCCGTAGTTTCTTCATTATTTGTAAGTATTAGGAGAATCTATCCACAAAACGATGTCAGATAAATTTCAAATATTCAAATGACTAAACATCAATAGCTTTAAGTGTCCCTTCTTGCACCGAGTAGTTAACTATCGGTGCTTCTGGCCAGTACGGCTATGAAAAGTTCTATAAACTTAGTTTTTCTCAATAATGTTAAAGATAATAATAGCTCATCCAACCTCACTGGATGTGACGATAAACCAGTTTGACAGCTACCATATTGTTCTAAGTTCTATTCTAACGTATCGAACCGATTCTTTAGCAAAGCTAAAAGTATCATGGAATAGAAATATAAGCCATACGAGTACCTATGGTGCAAGTTCTTAAACTGTTACACAACTGTATTGTTTCCGTACATATGCAATAGCGGATTCTTGCAAGCTGACAAAGCATTAAATCGCAGTCACACGAATGTCACGCTTAAACATGCGTGAAAACGACATAGACGATGTGTCTATACTTGGAAGACTGCAATGAATAATTCCTTTGTTATAATTCAGATCACGGTCGTAATGTAAACGTGGTTGAAGAATGATGGCTGCTTAATTGATCTCATCTCTAATAGCCACATTCAATAGCAAAAATAGCTAGTAAATAGGTAATTAAAAAACAAATTTCTGGTAAAGAACATACCAATATTTTTTTTTTAATAACTTGTAGTATCACTGGACCAAAATGTTGACTTTAATTAATTCTTAGTCCATATTTTATTCATTCGTTTGATACAATCTAACTTGAACCGTATTGGCCTCGTGAACAATGCCATTGGAAGTTTCCTGAGTATCGGTTGCTTATAACATTTTGTATAGTCGTTCTGTCATGATAATCCTCGAAGATATGTGCAATTTTCTAACGATATTCTGTCTGATAAGCATGATTTCGACATCTCAGCATACAGATAAAATAATCAGATATTGGCACGTCGTGTCTATTCTCGAGATGGAATATCATTTCAATATCAGTGTTTAATCTTACCTAGGCTTGAAAAGTATCTTTTATCTAGAATTTAAGCAAGATACCTTTTTGCAAAGGAATTAATACACTGTACCCAGTAATACCTATGAACAAACACACGAAGAACTTTGACCCTCGTTTATCACCGCAAGATTGAATAAAGTCGTCTAGCATAAATGAATATTACGGTACTTGTCACCGAGTGGAACTAAGTGGTAAACTAGCTACCAACCCTGGCTTCACGCGATATCAGTCACATTAATTTAGTAGGCAGTAGAGCAGAGAATACTTTGAACTCAGCGGATCCTTGGCGCCGATATTTACATGGTTAGCGATGGTACAGTGGAGTCATCACGTTAATTTGGTAAACAGTACGTGTTGTACTAACTGTACTAGGTATAATTGTTAATAATTCAGCGGACGAATACAACGAAGTCAATTCTAATCAATCATACTGATAGTAAAGAAATGTTTGCAACAATGCTTCTCAGAATTTGTCGTGTGTGAGCACAGAGGCAGAAAAACAAACAATTAGGTACAGCAACTGACAACTAGGTAGGTATGTTACATACATTCATCGGTGTATCAACCTCGAACTTCCATACAGGCAATTATAAAACTGTTTAATACTTTTTCTCTCCTATCTATGGCTGCCTATTTACAAGCTTCCTGTATTGTACGTAACAAAACTGATAAGTATCAGGCTAGCAGATGCAGAAATAGCGAATGAATCTAATTCCATTTAATTGAATGGACAATTGACCGTCTCGGCCACTCATGTTCCTATGACTCAGGCTAGTAAGTTGCCACCAAGTTTGAAAAAGTACCCCAATATTGACCCTATCCCGCTTCAATAATTTTTTTAACATTCTTACTAGGTAGATAAAGATAGGGTGAATCACACCAGCCTTTGTAAGTCTTGTCTTGTTGCAATTTTTTTTGGCTACATCTTAGAACTTGCGATATCGAATCTATGTCTTGTCCATTTTGAGATTCGTTATCGCAAGTTCTAAGATGTAGGTCAAAAAATTGCAAACAAACTAATCGACGGTTAATAATCAATACCATCTATCTCAAGTTTTGGTGGTTTTCACTTTTAAATGCAGTTAAATTCTAAAAAAAATTGTGCGTCGCCTACCAATTCAATATATTTTAAATTGCCGAAATTGAAAGAGTTATACCCTATTAGAAATACCACCTATCGTTTCCATGCGTATTTTTTTCTGCCAATATAACCTATCTCACTTGTTGTGTCAGGGCCCAATTTTTAAACTAGTGCCGATGAAGCTGAAACTTTCAGGAAAATTAGTTAAAAATTAGTAAAACATGATGCAATTATCCATAAACTTCTGTAACGTGAAATAATAAAGTTATGACCAAAAGACTTGGGCCCTAAATCCTTACGTTTCATTGAAGTTTTTAAAATGGATTTTCTCCTAAAGTATTTCACTTAGAGAAGAGGACGATACGTCAAAATTTAGATAAAAAAAGGTTTAAAAATTGGGCCTTCAATCAAGATAGACACTCACTTGTTGACGTCCTCATTCCTACACGGCTGCTTGCATTTGACTGATTAACATAAAATTAAAATATATACCTACAATTTTTGTGGCTGATTTTATTACAATTACTTACATTACGTTACTTAACTAAACTAACCATAAAAATATTGTTTTACTATTAAAAAAGTTGATTTTCTATGTTGCTGTTTCAATTAAAAAACGACTATCTTCCTGATGTACAAAAAATATTCAAACCATTTGGCATCAATACCACCTAACTCACATTATTTCTGTGTAGGATAGTCGTATGCTAATAGTACTTATTGTATAATAATTGGAGAAATTTAAGTTAACTTTTTATAAAAAAACCTTATTAGAAAGGCTTTGAATAAAATTTTTAAACGTTTTTTTCGTCTCCTGTAAAGTTGGTTAAATTGAGATAGATGGTATTGATTATTAACCGTCGTAATGATGAGCAATGCACCCAGAAAGCCCGCGTATGTCACAGAATGGTGATATTATATTTCGAAGGCTTTAGAAGAACACCAAATCTAGTTGGCAATACTTCCAGAAGAGGCGAAATATTGCAGCTGACTGATTTTGTAACTAAATAGCAAGAAAAGCTCGACAAAAAACATGTTGCAATTCCTACATCACTACAGTAGGTAGGTATGTGCCAGCTGTTATTAATGTTATGGCTTCAAACAGGTGGCTTATTGATTACCTTCGAACTCAGAAAATAATTAGAAAAGTATGCAGCATTAGCTACTTGCCAATTCTAGTGAATAAGCTTTTATTGGTGTTGGAAGTTCTTCACTTCAACTAATCTTCAGCAAGAACTTGTAACTTACCACAACAGCACTCAGACAATGCCACTAGCGATCGCCAATCATATCATATCATTTATTTATTTATTTACCTATTTATCCTATCATACACCTGTTTATCCTATCAACATTATCCTATTCCTCAACAACTAAGCTACACTAAAATTGCACTGTATGCATCCAATGCTTTGAAATGTAAGGATTGATTGTGAGAGATAAAAGAAAAGTACCCAATAAATATTAAAATAGGGAAATACACTACAGAGCTAGCAACATTATAAGTGCAGCGACAGACATGCCTTCCTGTGTTGCATACAAAGCAAGCCATGGGTAAATGCTATGTGACATGATTGAAAAAAGGATGATTTTAATGAATCACTAGACCCTGCAGATAGACCCTCGTAAAATGCTTTACCTACTGATAAAGGTACATTCTTATTTATTTTATTTTATTTTTATTTCTTTATTTTAGGAAGACCAACCACAACACAAATAATTGCAGGCCATTTAAAAGTCTCGTTCTAATGTGTAATATTTTTGTAAAAATGGTACAGTCAAAACGATGGATCTAGGCATTCGTAAAGTTAGCCATTTCGCAGCACATTAGAAAAATTTGTATGGAAAAGCTACACTGTGCATCGAAACAGCTAACCATGACGCCATGCCACAAAAAGCCATATTGGAGGCCTTCCTTAAGTTGGCCTAAAAACTCTGTCACCAGAGTGGCCAACAGCTCATTCAAACTTATATTTCGACGGTTAATAATCAATACCATCTATCTCAAGTTTTGGTGGTTTTCACTTTTAAATGCAGTTAAATTCTAAAAAAAAATGTGCGTCGCCTACCAATTAAATATCTTTTAAATTGCAGAAATTGAAAGAGTTATACCCTATTAGAAATACCACCTATCGTTTCCATGCGTATTTTTTTCTGCCAATATAACCTATCTCACTTGTTGTGTCAGGGCCCAATTTTTAAACTAGCGCCGATAAAGCTGAAACTTTCAGGAAAATTAGTTAAAAATTAGTAAAACTTGATGCAATGATCCATAAACTTCTGTAACTTGAAATAATAAAGTTATGACCAAAAGACTTGGGCCCTCAATCCTTACGTTTAATTGAATTTTTTAAAATGGATTTTCTCTTAAAGTATTTCACTTAAAGAAGAGGACGATACGTCAAAATTTAGATAAAAAAAGGTTTAAAAATTGGGCTTTCAATCAAGATAGACACTCACTTGTTGACGTCCTCATTCCTACACGGCTGCTTGCATCTGACTGATTAACATAAAATTAAAATATATACCTACAATTTTTGTTGCTGATTTTATTACAATTACTTACATTACGTTACTTAACTAAACTAACCATAAAAATATTGGTTTACTAATAAAAAAGTTGATTTTTTATGTTGCTGTTTCAATTAAAAAACGACTATCTTCCTGATTTACAAAAAATATTCAAACCATTATGCATCAATACCACCTAACTCACATTATTTCTGTGTAGGATAGTAGTATGCTAATGGTACTTATTGTATAATAATTGGATAAATTTAAGTTAACTTTTTATAAAAAAACCTTATTAGAAAGGCTTTGAATAAAATTTTTAAACGTTTTTTTCGTCTCCTGTAAAGTTGGTTAAATTGAGATAGATGGTATTGATTATTAACCGTCGATTTACTATCTATATTTTTATTAGAATAAGGTATATAATGTAGCAAAAGATCAAAAAAATATTTTTTTGAAATATTTAATAGTTATTGTCATAAAACTTTAACTCATACTTCAGTGATACAGGCTTGGCATTTCGCGCGGTCATTGTAAATTATTTGCCCTAATTATTTATCCTATGAGAGTCCTATGTGTATGTTACAATGTTTTGATGAAATAAATTCCTATTATTATTATTAGGTATTATGAGATGGAGAGACGAGTTTGCCAAATTCCGAGCCGACTGGACATCACTAGCACAGGAGAGGGATGAATGGAAAGAGTGGGGGGAGGCCTTTGCCCAGCAGTGAGATATTGATGGCTGATATAATATTATTTATTATTATTTTTATTAGGTACTAGTGTTAAATGTGCCCAGCACCCAAACTATCCTCTCAGATTAATGGGCATTATCTCATTATGACAGAGCTACAATCATAAATAGACAACTGAGTTAATAATTCAGTTTTAGTAATTATGGCTCTATTTTATGCTTGAAAAACAAGGCAAGGAATAAAGTAATTGGACGTAGTTATGCATAAAGGAACCAATCCACACTCATGTCAAAATTGAGTTAAGTATACAGAAAGCTTTTAAAATCCACCTTCTACTAACCCTGTAAATATCAAAGTGATCTGACAATTTTGACTTAACAAAACATTTTCTCGACAAAGTAACCAACCCACATAACAACATTTGTACAATAAACTAAAAAGATCCATGCTCTGTGGTACCCCAGAAATCTGAAAAATCTACAAATTTATTTTTTTCTGTAAGGAACCAAACCACATGTTTCTTTGTAAAAGTATTTTTTTTTATCATTCTTGTGGGTTAGTTCTCGTTGCACTTGTTGCTTTTTGAATATTAAATGAATAAAATACCTAAGGTAATCAATAAGTACCTAATTTTAATTATATTTTGTGAATTTTATATTAAATGAAATATCTTAAGTCTAGCATGAAAAAGAGCTATAAAAATACATATTTCACTAGGCTGCATTCATTTTAACCCAATATTCCTCTACTTCAAAATCAAGTTGACCTGAAAAACCTTCTAAATCGTCTTTTAGGGCTTCATCTCTTACCAGATTCACGTAAAAGTGGTGTGGATCTGGCGGAATCAAGTGTAGCACACTTTTAGGTCTTTTAACTTCGTATTAGTGACAGGTCTTCCTGTTTCAGCGATTTTTAGAGGTCAAAAGACTTTTACGTGAATCTGGTAGGAGATGAAGCCATAGAAGACGATTTAGAAGGGTTTTCAGGTCAACTTGATTTTGAAATAGAGGAAAGATAGGCTAAAATGAATGTAGCCTACTGAAATAAATTATTTTTATAGTTTTTTTTCATGTTAAACCTAAGATATTTCTTTTTAAATAAAATTAACAAAATATAATACGATTATTTATTATTTTATGCATTTAATATTCAACAACAGAATAAATTAATAAGGAACCAACCCACACATGAGCAGTTTTGCTAAAAGGAACCAGTGGGTTTTAAAAAAAAAAATACTATAAATATTAATATTTTTCTCCGAAATTATATTTACATACATAGGAAACAGTATTTTGTACAATATTGTAAACAAACTTTGTTAAAATTAATCATAACTTTTTTTCTATACACAATTTAAACAAAAACTGCTTTTTCTCAAAACTATCATTGTGTGGATTGGATCCTTTATGCATAACTACGTCCAATTGTCAAACCAGAACATTACTTAGTTCCAAAACATTATGACATAGTAGAGGTTTAAAGTATGCACTCTGTTAGTACGAACATCTCACCCAATTAAATATTTCACACCAAATAAATTCCTTCCAATAAAAGATACTAACGTCTATGATTCTATCTGGAATTGTAGGACCAAATTATCATCTTGTCAACAATTTCTAAATAGTTTTTATTTGTGGGTAGATTAATGATAAAAACCATAAATTACCTTTACTGGCTGTTCCAATGTCACGCGCCTTTCTTCAAAAGGCAACGAATTCGAGTGAGGTATGAAAATCGCCCTTGGACCTCCTGCATCCTGGTTGTTGGGTGGTTCTGGACCATCTGTCCAGTTATAGTCCATAGCCTTGATTGTATTATTCATTTGCGGTTTGTATTTTTTACTCTTTGCTATCACCATCGCACACACTGCTCCTCATAACAACATCCGTGCCTCGTAAGTACAGAAACGAGCGACACATGAAGATTGGAGGAACCACTATTCACTTGCAGGAAGGTGAAAGGTGAGCACTGTTCACTGCCATTTTGAGGGCCAAATACTGCCACGGAGGAAGTATATAACACACAGTCTAATTTGGTAAAATGTTCGAAATATTGAAGCAATTAAGCAAACACCATTATGTATTTAGGAAACTTGATTCCTCCTGTCTACGTAAGAATCGTCAATTCGAAATTGGAATTGGTTTCAAGAAATTCGGTTTTGTTTAGATATCTAAATTGTAACAAATAACTCCAAATAACATTTTGTTTAGCGAATATTTTATTTCTAGGCGTTTGTCGCATTTATCGCTTTGATTGAGGAACTTACGAAATGGGCGCACGAATCAGACATTTGTTTTGTTGAGAGTTCGTTTCGTTCAGTCAAAGTTGGAATAATGAATTAGTGTTGTCCTATGATACATTATTTTATTGTCAAACATCGATTCCGATTACTGACTTTGTTTTGATTACAAAATCGACTAAAATCTAATGGGATCGCGAACCGTTGCGTTGTGGACATTGATTAAATGGTTTGAATTATAGATTCTACATTTCTACATTTAAATTCTAATCTATTTTCTACATTTAAATGCAACGTTTTTAGGCATTCAACAATAATAGCACAAATAACAGCGACTCTTATTGATAATATTATTAAATCATTTTTATCATCAAGATTTTTTTTAAGTTCAAGCAGGCAGCCTCCTGGCTAATTTTAGATGACAACGAACCTATCAGTTTGCGTTGTTGTGAACTATTCAGCATTTTAATCCCATGCTTTGGTTTGGTACGAAATGTGGATTTTCATTAATTAGTTGATAGATGTTATTCAAAATTTATTTTAAGAAATAATAACTATAAAATGTATTTTATAATGTTAATTAGGTATTAGTTTAGTTTCTGTAAATAAATGTATTAATAGTAATTAGTAGTACCTCCATAGAAATTAAAACACTGGACAGTCGATTATTTCGAAATAAGTCGATTTTTTATCAATCCTTATCAAAGTCTTTTAAATAAACACAGCAGCAGGCAACACTACAGTCTTTCTCATCGTTTTTTTTTTTTTTCAAAGGCTGCCAGCAACATAAGAAAAAAAAATATTCTTCGATCAAGCCTCAGATTAAGATCAAGCACACTTTCAAGTATGTATCAAACCATCAAGCACGTATCGATCGAATGAACGAATGAATGAATGATAACCCAAGTATTTTAATCTGTGAAAAAGAGTGAAAGCAATAAAAAAGGGATGCCAACTTTAAATATTTTAGTTGGATCTAGCACTACTACACATCTGAGCAATTTCGTCATCTAGATTCCATATCACTTGAAGGTGTCAGGTTTCAATTTTAGTAATATTACGCGATGAATTGAATTCCCTAATTAAATGTGTAAAAATGTGTGCTACTTAATATAAGCCTAATCAGTAGAACGAGTCTAGAAGTCTAAAGTCATTACTACACGCTAGCGCAGGCTCGCCGAGTGAACACCTTATCTCTCTCTCGCTCTCGCCTTACACCAATTCACCTTCGCTCGCGCTGACCTAGGCTCGCCCAGGATGTGAACACATTGTACCTATTTTTTTATACTTACCTACCTATTTATAGTCCGACACAAAATCATAGAAATAAATGGGGGCGCCACTGTGCAAGCTAAATACGCGAAATAGATAAATTCGTCTTCGGTCTTCGGTACCTGTACTATAGACAAGAAACCTGTAGGTACTTTCCCATAGATTAGTAGAAAGGGTTTCCAAAGTACTGAAATTTTAGTTGGCATGTCTACCCGTTTTTGCCGGACTATACATTGTTAGCCAAGGTAAGGGTAACCCGCATCTAACGATATGTATTGTAATGTATGTTATGGGCAGCCATTTAAGCAATAGAGTATTATACACCAAATAAGAATAGGTACATGAAAAAATAATCTGTTATAAAAATTAAACGAGAAAATAAATGTTGATATCTATCCATAAAAATGGATTCAAATATTTAAAAGTTTTAAAATTCATTGCATATTCATATTCATTCTTCGTTTTTTTGGTCTGTGCCTCAAATCAATATCCAAAACACTGTTCGCCATAATAATGCCGTCGTGACTCGTGACGTCACACCGCACATGTATTGTATTCGAGTACCTATGTAATTTTTTTTTTTTTTTAAGTTTTTAACACGTCGCGTGACATCATAGTGACGTCCGGAGACTCCGGAGCTGGGCTAACGTTTTCGCACGAAAATTTAAAACGATAGATTAGGTAAAAGTAATTTTTACGGCAATAACCGGTTAAACATATTAGATGAAATTAGAAGTTGAAATTAGAGAAAATTACCTATAGTGGTTTATTAACACTCTAGGATTCATGTAAAACACAATTTGAAAAAGGGTGTAATACCATAATGAGTTGAGCAATAGTAGCCGATCGATTCTGATAAAGATGGCATACATGATCTAACCAAGCTGGCAACATTTTTATACAATACAACGAAAAGTCGAAAACGGTTTTCTGCCTCGAGTCTTGTGTAGAGTGTTCGTCAAGTGTGTGTGATATTTATTTCAAACAGTGCGATTTCTAGTGATTTTTGTGTTTTGTAAGTATAACCACTACCTTTATTGAGTTTTTTTGTTACGAGTTTAGAGAAATATGTAAAAATAATCAGAAAGTTCTCGCTCAAAATATGTTCAACATGGCCGTTCCTCAGTTATAATTTCGATTTGGTAGATAATTCGATGTTCATTTTCATATATTCCGTTTAAGAAATCAGAATTAACACGCATTTTCCAAGAATTTTACAGAAATTGTTTATTCCGTTGATGTGGCAATTGACAGTAGGTAGCTCGAATGGTTTTGACGTTTCTTTTTGGCCCGTGTCGATCGTCTGATCTGACTCATTTTGCTCCTTTAATTATGTACTAGAGGATGGAGGGACCATGTCTCCCAGCAGCAAATGAAGTATCCAGGGGGTTTGTAAAAGTCTTCAAGCGATTGTAGAACTTATTAGAAAATTTGTAAAACCTCTAGAAAAAAAGTTATAGCACATTTTGTATGGTCCCTCAGTTCTCTCATTGAATTTTCCAGATCTCGGAAAGTATATTGAAACTGAAGATAACGTGACTACAGACCTTTTGTAAAAAGTTTCCCACGACGAATTAACTGAAAACCAGGTCACGAAGTCATTTCTACAAAAAGATATAACGTAAAAACTGTGGTCCCTCAATCCTCCAATGCATTTTTGTAAATATCTCTCATTTAAATCAAAATAACCAGCTCTCTACCATTGTAAAAGTTTGTAAAAGTGCTATAGACATTTGTAAAAATAAAAAGAAGCAATAATACTGTCACGATTCCGAGATAGACGCGGTTTTATGTGGTCCCTCAATCCTCACTTTAAACAATTGGGAATAACTTTTTGTAAAAAGGAGTAATAGAAAAATAAACCTGCTCACCTTTTAGTAAATTTTTTTTACAAACGGATAGCAAAGTTACATTTGGGATCAACGATATATTTGCTGAGTTATTCAATAAAAACTAATCCTATGATAGTAGTGTGACCACACATTTAAACAATTAAGGAAAAGTACAATGTACGTTAGTATGTACCATGGACCTATTAAAGATATAGACTACCAGTTAGCGTGCCCCCAAAAGGGACAAAAAATTAAGTGTATCCATGTTTCGTAGTACACATATACTGTGTAATAATCGGTAACTATGAAGTAACTTAACTAGGGTATAATAATCATTGACTCTATTAATCCAATCTAATCTGTTAAATTCTAATATTCAATTAATCACCTTATTGTATCTATTATTGTCAATAATTGAACAACATTATTGCAGTGACGTTTGCATGTGTAATTGAGGTGCCACACAGTTTATGTTTAAGTACCAAGGTATTTGTATTTTATTTTATTTTATTTGAATGTACGCACACCTTGATGCAACTATTAAATAAATAGATACTTAAATAATATGAACTTCATAAATATAAATAAATGGTACCTAATGCCAGGTTTATTTGTATTTCAGGTTCATCAGTAACCTGAGTGAGTATTGATATTTCCTTCACATGCTCTCAACATCTACATTGTTTTCCTATATTACTAACCTACTAATGTCGAGGACAGAGCACGAGTATAATTAATGATTTAACGAATTTACCTGTACCTACGTGAAGTTCTATCATAATTATACGATGGGCTCCGTCCGAAGACATTAGTAGGGCAACACCCACCCTCCCTGTTAACCCAAGCCGTTGCGGAAATATCCTCTAAACGTAATGATGAACAAATGGCTGAGCTCAAACAGGAAACATGGGCTGAGTGGGGGTTAATCGGAAACTTTGAAAAAATAAAAGACTGTGTTGCCATTTACGGCAACATTTTATTTTATTCTATTTTATTTTCTAAACTTAAGTGCTGAAGTGGAATCACTTACGCGATACTACATTGTGTTCATATATTACTAACCTACTAAGGTAAGTTCGTTTAATCATAATTTTCTTTTAGACATATTGTATGGAATGGACCCAAGTAGTCTGAATAAATAAATATATTATTGTCTATACAAGTGCTTTGCGTCACCTGTCAACATTGTCATCCATTTTTAGTGATACCAGCTCTTGAAAATTTCCCATAAAATAGGGGAAAATATGTTATGATTTCGAGGTGTCTCTAAAAATATTTGGCCGAATACTGCCCCAGAGCCGAATATCGAATTAGACTATGCGTCTGAATAATATTATTTAAATAAAATATCACAAAATTAACTGGTACATACAGAATACTTAGATATCTCGTGCCTTGTGGGAATATAATTATGTTATTTTATTAGTAACTTTAGTCACTTCCGGTACTACAGTCCGTAATGCCTCTCCAGACTCACGGCGAGAAGTTTCACCGAGACTTCTCGAAGAACAAACAAATTATCCACACTCTCAATTTTCTCACTCGTGATCTGTTTGAAATCCTTTGTCTCGGCCAAAAATAGGTACCGACACCGAAGCGCGAGAACAAGAAGGCGAGAAACTCCTCACATTCACGCTTCTCGGGTGTTGTCGGGGTTTCTTGCCGAGAGTCTGGAGGGGCTATTAGGTATCACAGAGAATATTTTATCAGATAGACCTACCTTCTTTTTCGCGGTTGACATGACACTCAAATAGTAAACAAAACAGACGGACAAGAATTTGACAGATGTAAAAGGAATTTCGTTGAGTTTCAGTTGTGTGATTGTGTTGTGATGTGATTTATGAGGATTTATCATATTTTATTTAAAATTACAAACAGTACTGACGCCTTGGGATATGCATACTGACTAAAATGGAAGTGGGCTGGACATGTAGCCCGTCTACAAGATGGAAGATGGACTAGGAGAGTGACAAATTGGGAGGGTCCAAGAGGTCGACGCTGCATAGGAAGACCATACGCTCGCTGGGACGACGACATCAAGAAAACTGCTGGACCAAACTGGCTCCGAGTAGCACAAGACAGGGACAGATGGCTGGCTTTGGAGGAGGCCTTCACCTTAGGGGTTCTCTAGTACCTACTTAGATTATAAACATTAGTGATAAGAAAAAAATGTTAATTATAGAGAAATAAAAGGCTTTTTATTTTATTTATTTATATCATATTTTATTTTAGGTGGTAAGTACAGAATCACTGCGCACGAGTGTAGATAATTTTATTGATGAAATTCTCAATTTTTCCTAAGTACTTTTCTTTTTTGCTTTAAATTGTAGGTACTGGGAGCACCTGTGTGCGTCATTTATTTTCTATACCTACTTCACTTAAAATTCTGCTAGTCCTAATTATAATAATGAAAAAGTAAATGTTCACACAGCGCCATCTATCCCCAACGTAAGCAAAGCTTTTACTATAGGAACCTTAAAAATATAGTTTCCTAGGTTCTCCGTTCATGCTGGGCGTCACAGATTAGGTAGAGATACTACGTATCAGATGGAAATGTCGGGAACATTTTAGTGTGGACTTGTGTTCACAGATTATATAGATGTTACTTGCTCCTGATTGGCTATCAGAAAACGATGTATGACGTTTCTTTTTTTTTTTCTGCTACACCGGCACCGAGCAGAATTGTCATTCTACCAAACAAATTAATTTGGTAGGATTGCTTTTTTCATTCAATATTTCTAAGGCATTGATCTCAATGTGTACTATTGAGATCAATGCCATAGTAAAGGTCAGTGGCCTAAGGGAAAGAAGGTGTTGTTGATAGAAAACAAAGAAACATAGATAATCATTTATTATTATTTTTTAAATTTTTTCTTAACACTACATAGTAGGTACCTATATTGTATAATAATAAACAAAGTCGCTTCCCGCTGTCTGTCCCTATGTAAAAAAAAAACATCATCAAAATCCGTTGCGTAGTTTTAAAGATTTAAGCAATGCTTAGATCTTTAAAACTACGCAACAGATTTTGATGCGGTTTTTTTAATAGATAGAGTGATTCAACAGGGAGGTATAAATGTATAATACATGCATAATATAGTACCTAGAGAAACACTGATAAATCTTAGGTTTCTGTGATGTGTGATGTGACCAGTGCGAAGCCGGGGCGGGTCATAAAGGCCTCAAAATGTCTGTGACACACTTGGCGTCTTGAAATCTCGTTCAAACTCACGTTTCTCAACAAATCACTGCATAAACAATCGAGCCACTTTTTGACTCTGATTACACTACACACTGGGAATATGGAATACAGCGGCCTTTCGCAAATTTGTACAACCTGGTACAACACAAGTTAACACAACACATAAAATACATCGTAGGTACTGAAGGTACAAACCGTTTGCAGCTAATAAGGAACAGAAATAGGCGGGGAAAATCAACAAACTAAATACACAATGATCGTTAGACATTAGACCCAACATTAGACCGCAGAGCACAGACTACCCACATCCACAGAGATACCTACCCTCAAAGATCTCAATCATTCATTGACATTGACATTGTCATCAAAATAGCAACTCATTCGGAATCGGAAGAGTTGAGGAGCGGAGAACGAACTGTCATACCATACATAGTTTTCTGATCAAAGCACAGATTATATACAAGTCCAAGCTTCTGACTAGGAACATTTCTACCCGTGCTGGGCGTCATAGCCTGCTGCTTTATATTAGAATAACTTTTAAATCCCACTATTTAGAGGATGAAGATGAATGGAGACTCATTATAAAATAAAAAAACAAACCCAAAAATCCCAATTTGGTCATGACGCAAGCATTCTTTCCTGTTGGCATCTGTGGGGCAAATTTATTCGAGGAATCGGCCATCTCTTTTGTTTCAAATTTTTTGCGGTCAATACTGGTTTTTGTTTACTTAATTTTTCTTGTAAGTATTTGATCCTTGGTTACGATCCAGGATTTCGATCTTGATTTTGATCCTTGATTTCGATCCTTGATTTCAATCCTTGATTCTTGAATCTTGAATCTGAAATCTTGGATCTTGAATCTTTGAAGTGACAGCTGTCAAACTTCAAACCGCCATATCTCATTAATTACTCGTCCTAGACTCCCCGTTCTCAGTTCAAATGAAAGCTATGACCAAGATCTTCATTTGAAGTGACAGCTGTCAAACTTCAAATGGCCATATCTCGGGAACTACTCGTCCTAGACTCCCCGTTCTCAGTTCAAATGAAAGCTATGACCAAGACCTACATTTCAGATGACAGATGTCATTTTGACAGCTGTTATTGAAAATGTAGATCTTGGTCATAGCTTTCATTTGAGCTACAAAGGAAGAGTCTAGGATGAGTAGATTTCGAGATATGGCTGATTGAAGTTTGACATCTGTCACTTTAAAAGTTTAAATGAAGATTTCTTCAATAGCTTTCATGTGAACTGAGAACGGGGAGTCTAGGACGAGTAGTTCCCGAGATATAGCCATTTGAAGTTTGACAGCTGTCACTTCAAATGAAGATCTTGGTCTTAGCTTTCATTTGAACTTTGAACGGGGAGTCTAGGACGAGTAGTTTCCAAGATATGGCCGTTTGAAGTTTGACAGCTGTCACTTCAAATGAAGATCTTGGTCATAGATTTCATTTGAACTGAGAACGGGGAGTCTAGGACGAGTAGTTCCCGAGATATGGCGGTTTTAAGTTTGACAACTGTCACTTCAAAGATTCAAGATTCAAAATTTCAGTTTTCAGATTCAAGAATCAAGATTCAAGATTCAAGAATCAAAATGAAGGATCAAAATTGTATCAGTATTTTAATTCAAAAATCATGCCCTGAAACATCACGTAAATCAGAAAATGATGGAAAAGGCCCCTTAGGGACTAGGAATGTTTAGTTTATGGTCACCGTTTAGAAAGAGACACGCCGCCCAAGTTTTATCTCTCAAGCGGACCTTGTTTTCTGTCTCAGTCAGCATTCCAGGTACGTAGTATAGAAATTCCTTGTCCTAGACTCACCGTTCTCAGTTCAAATGAAAGCTATGACCAAGATCTACATTTCAGATGACAGATGTTATTATGACAGCTGTCACTTAAAATGAAGATCTTGGTCATAGCTTTCATTTGAAATGAGAACGGGGAGTCTAGGACGAGTAGTTTCCGAGATATGACCGTTTTAAGCTTTGAACTGACAGCTGTCAAACTTAAAACGGTCATATCTCGGAAACTATTCGTCCTAGACTCACCGTTCTCAGTTCAAATGAAAGCTATGACCAAGATCTACATTTCAGATGACAGATGTCATTTTGACAGTTGTCACTTAAAACGAAGATCTTGGTCATAGCTTTCATTTAAACTGAGAACGGGGAGTCTAGGACGAGTAGTTTCCGAGATATGGCCGTTTTAAGTTTGACAGCTGTCAGTTCAAATGAAGATCTTAGTCATAGCTTTCATTTGAACTGAGAACGGGGAGTCTAGGACGAGTAATTCATGAGATATGGCGGTTTGAAGTTTGACAGCTGTCACTTCAAAGATTCAAGATCCAAGATTTCAGATTCAAGATTCAAGAATCAAGGATTGAAATCAAGGATCGAAATCAAGGATCAAAATCAAGATCGAAATCCTGGATCGTAACCAAGGATCGAATTCAAGGATCGAAACCAAGGATCGAAATCAAGCGCTGATTTTGTCGAGCGCGATAAGGTAAAAATATTCTGAAATATCAATGACTTAGGCACACTACTAATCCAACAACGAGTGTGAAAGAGACAAAGCTACCAAGAAAGCCTCTCAACAAGACCAACAATCCTTATAACCAAGATTAAATTATAATAGATCGTTGTACAGTCGTGATAAGGTTCAAAGTCCCTTTTACATTAAAGTCGACTTAACCATCTTGTTTGTATATAAAATCCTTGGATTCAACATTTTTTTTTATTTGCTCACGCTCTCACATGGGTAAAATCAAAGAATAATTATGGCAACCCTCCTAAAACATGTTAGGATAAAACTAGTAGTTCGCCCCGAACTGAGATCTCGCGCACCGTAGATGGCTTACATTTGGACTTTCTTCTGACTACCCCTATAATTTCAAGTGCTACTACTGCCGAGTATGCCTATTGCGCTAGCTCTTCATGGTAAAAAATACTAGCATGCATGCAATACATAATGTCGTGTCTAATTTTTTATTTATTTCATATTTATGAATTCTCGTCGTATTTCTAAAGTATACGTCCTAGAATGAAAATAATAACTATTTTGGAATGTACAAATTAAAACCTTTCATTTGACACCCCACTCAATATATTTTTTTATTTAACTTTTTTTACCCCAATTATTTTCATTCTTTATCAATAGTAGATTGTATTATATGGGGGGAAAATAATATTTTTACGGCGAGGGCGCTTTTTTGAATCCAGAGCGAAGTGAAGGATTCTAGAGTAGAATCCCGAGCGTAGCGAGGGATTCTTTAGTAGAATCCTGAACGAAGCGAGGGATTTAAAGTACGTCGCCCGAGCCAAAAATATATTTTGCGCCCGAGTGATACACTCTACTTTTCATTACAATCTATGAGAAAATAAAAGGGAGGAGAAAGGAATGTGTTAAAATTGTTAAATCAACGAAGTTCCACTTGAGAAGAGTAATCGGGGATTAAATTTTTTTTATTCAGACGGTGGCCGCGCGCCGGCTGAATGGTGGGCGGTATGTTTATCCGATACTAGCAGCGCCCTCGCGGCGTTGCCCCCGTAGTGATGGTTTATGGTGATGATGATGATGATGATGAAAAGTAGCCTATAACCTTCCTCAAGAGTTTAGCTATCAAATACAGAAATAATTTTTCAAATCCGACTGGTAGTTCCTGAGATTTCATTTCATTTCATTTATTTATTTATTTCTCTCACAAACAATATAAATATAAATAAATAGCTAAATAAATATACAGAATAATGAATATTAAAAACGTTGTAGGTAGCTATTATAAAAACCTGTTTTGTGAGATTAGCGCGTTCAAACAAAAAATCTCTTCCGCTAGAATTGCTCAATAGTTCCACGAAAACAAACTAGATGGCGCCAGTAGACCGTCTTTCTAGATCGCGCTGACGAAAACGCACAGGATTTTATCAGGTTGGAATTACAATTATGTATGGATAGAAAACTGCAGAGTAATAAATCTCTAAATGTGATTACAACTGTGGTGTTTTTGGAAGAGTCCTCCCTCATTCATCTTGGTAGATTTGAGATGAATGTGGAAAGTAGTTGTACCTCAAAAGTGCGCGGCAAAGATAATTCATAGATAATTCCGGCGCACTTAAAGGGGATTAAAAACTCATTACTGCCCGCTAAACTTATAAAGAGGATTAAAAACTCATTACTGCCCGCTAAAAGTTCCTTGAAGAGGAATCATCTACTTTGGGCGCACTTAAAGGCGAACAAAGTCGTCCTTTTCGAATAGATGGAATGAAAAAATTTTTTTATCATGAAAATAAATCAAGTAGCATCTAAAATCATTGCAAACCAAACCGCAACGATGCCACTCTCTTTTTAAGACCGACCAGTCAATGAGCTACGAAGACATCGAAACTCTATGAAACGGGAGCTCTTGCAGCTCTGGTTTCGTAGTTTTTGTTCTTTGGTCGTATTTCAAAAACTATACATCCTAGATTAAAAATAAAAACCATTTTGGAATGTACAAAATAAGCCCTTTCGTATGACACCCCACTCAATATATTTGGGTAACTTTGAAAAAAATTTACCCCCTTGGGAACCCCATATCTTTACAACCCCTTCATCGATTACGCTCATACGCTCCACAGCAAATTTCCATAGCACTACCTATTGACCTATCAAGTTTCATACAGATTGGATTAGCGGTTCGATAGTTATGCGAGAACATAAAAATGAAACATACAAACATACAAACATACAAACATACAAAGCAAAATCGCCTAACTTGCCACTAAGATCTTCGCTCGCTCGATCGATTACAAAGTTTGATTTTCTAGTTTTCAAAACTTATAGTTATTTATAGTTTACTTACCGATGCTATGTAAGTTCCTTATTTATTTTTAGTCGTCCTTTGTAATTCCTGCACACTTTGATGGCACAAATCGCCATTTTTTTGTTTGCCGCCAAATTCATGTTTACAGTACAACGACCTTAGCGCGACTGAATGAGCGAAACGAACGAGTCAACCAACAGTTGGTTGATCTTTATGTTGGCGTTTTGACGCTCGAAATCGGGGTCTAGACATCTAGTTCGTCCAAGACTTTTCCTTAATTGTTTAAATGTGTGGTCACACTACTATCATAGGATTAGTTTTTATTGAATAACTCAGCAAATATATCGTTGATCCCAAATGTAACTTTGCTATCCGTTTGTAAAAAAAATTTACTAAAAGGTGAGCAGGTTTATTTTTCTATTACTCCTTTTTACAAAAAGTTATTCCCAATTGTTTAAAGTGAGGATTGAGGGACCACACAAAACCGCGTCTATCTCGGAATCGTGACAGTATTATTGCTTCTTTTTATTTTTACAAATGTCTATAGCACTTTTACAAACTTTTACAATGGTAGAGAGCTGGTTATTTTGATTTAAATGAGAGATATTTACAAAAATGCATTGGAGGATTGAGGGACCACAGTTTTTACGTTATATCTTTTTGTAGAAATGACTTCGTGACCTGGTTTTCAGTTAATTCGTCGTGGGAAACTTTTTACAAAAGGTCTGTAGTCACGTTATCTTCAGTTTCAATATACTTTCCGAGATCTGGAAAAGTCAATGAGAGAACTGAGGGACCATACAAAATGTGCTATAACTTTTTTTCTAGAGGTTTTACAAATTTTCTAATAAGTTCTACAATCGCTTGAAGACTTTTACAAACCCCCTGGATACTTCATTTGCTGCTGGGAGACATGGTCCCTCCATCCTCTAGTACATCTTTAATTTACTGTATTGCTGCATAAAGTCTTGCATCGTAATCTCAAACATTGTATAACAATATTTATTTGTGGAATGTAAGTTATCATCGGCTAATTCGGATTTATATTTGTGAGTACCATAATTTGTTGGAATTACGAAGTGTTGATGTTTGGTAAAAGTCAATGTTTGATTCACCTGATTCATCTGTAAGTATCATTTTTTCTATTTCAGTTAAAAACCTCATTTACAAGCAAATTTACCATCCTATTATTTGTAACAAAAACACTTGCTGAAAACCCAGAGTTTTTATTTTTATCACGTTTCATTGTTCTATCAGCTGACTGTGAAGACAAAATTGCAATTTTAGATCTTATTATATGAAAATGTTGTAAGATTCAAAAATCATATAGTACATAGGGATTTAAAATCCTGATGACTTTATTTATTTGGAGATTGACACTATAGTCGTATTGCTCATTATACGGACTAAAATTGAAGGAAAAAATGTCATTTTTCCTTCAATTTTGATTAGTTTTCATACGTTTTATGTCAAAATTGAAGGAAAAATGACATTTTTTCCTTCACTTTAGTCCGTATAATGAGCAATACGACTATAGAGATATCTTCCTTCAATAAGTTCAATGAACTTCAATTTAACATTCTGCCAAAGCCGATGGTAATCCCTGTATTATAGACAATATGGCTTCATTTACACATGATTCATTATAAACTTTGGCTTACCCTTGACTGAAACCATACATTGTAATGGTATATTAAAATGTTTTTTTTTAATCACGTTAGTTGTGACTGTTTTTGGGTAGACCAAATATTAACTTTTTGTTGCAATATGGTAATGTTATTGTTTTATCTAAAAGTTTTAGTGTTTTCAACAGATTATTTTGATTAGTCTTTCTTCATTTTAAAAATCAAATTATAAACATAATTTAAACCATCTGACCAAAGCTAGTAAAAGATACTTCCTGTTACTGACTAATACAAAATTTTTTGGTATTCTAAACTATTTTCATCATTTCTCTTTGAAATATTTGTGAGTTGTATTCGTGAGTTCGTCTCGCTCGCACGAACTGACAGTACTGCTCCGCGCTAAAATATTTCTTTTACGCGTTAAAATGTCCAATAAAGTTATTGAAAGTGTTGTGCGCGAATTACAACAGACAGTAATGACCCTGGTGAAAAAAGTCGAATCACTAGAATGCAAGATAACGGAACAATCTGCGATTATAAATAAGCTGAGTGCAACAAAGGATAGTACGACGACTGCTCCTACCCGCAAATCACTCTCCACGACCGCCCCGGCTCAAACGTCGAGCGCAACTACCGCAGTACAGCGACCCGTACGAGATGCACGCGCACAGGCCGCAGCCGCAATAGCGGGGCTGTCTAGTGCTGCGAACAAAAACCGCAATGGACGTGCGAGCAACCCGGTCATTCAAAAACCTGATGGCGGACTTATTAATTGTCCGGATAATGTGAGCTGTGATAAACAAAATGTTAAACCAATTTTGATTAATACGGCTCCTACACGCGTTCCTGCTGTTGCTATCAATGAACCCCCCATAAATAAGAGCAATGGTGATAAAATGGAAAGTCAATGGCAAGTCGTAAACAAACGACGCAAACGCAAACAACAAGTCCCCGTGGTTGTAGGTACGGCTGTTGTGGGCAAAGACGATCTCCAGGCTGCGGAGAGAGTTAGGCACATACAGGCATGGTGCTTTAAGCCTGAGACAACGACTGCAATGGTTCTTGGTTTCCTGAACAAAATAATTAAGTCCGATTACACGGTCGAGAAGCGCGACATAAAATCGGAGAGACATGCTTCTTTTCTAATTGGAATACCGGAGACGGTGTACAACGAAGTGACTTCTCCAACAGCCTGGCCTGCAGGAGTTCGTTTTACAGAGTGGTTTCTGTACCGGCCCCGCGTACAGTGGGGCAGCGAGCGTAGCACCGTCGTCGGCGCGGCCGCCACCACCGGCGGCGCCCGTGAATGTTCCGGCTTCAAATGACTCACGAAACAGGAATGCGCTGACGTCGAGCGATATAAGCGATAAGTGTAATAGGATTGTTATATGTCACCAAAACATTTGTTCGCTAAAAAATAAGACTCGTAGGCTAGAAGTGTTACTAAAGAAAAGTTTACAATGCGACGTACTGTGTTTAACTGAACACTTCCTAAAAGACTTTGAATTAACTATTATTCATTTGCATAATTTTGATTTAGGTTCCTATTATTGTAGGCAGTCTATTGGCCATGGTGGTTCCTGTATCTATGTTAAGAAAAATATAAAGTTTAAGAATATTGACTACACCCATATCTCGCTAGAACAAGTCTGCGAAATATCGGCGGTCGAACTTACCGAACATAACATTGTTATAGTGTGTGTGTATAGATCGAATCTGACTTATCTATCACAATTTTATCCATGTTTAGAACGTTTACTAAAGGAACTTACTGACAGTGGAAAGGATTGCGTTGTACTCGGTGATTTTAATGTAGACTATTTATGCCCTTTGAATAGCGATCAAAAACGTTTAAATGACATATTACATACGGTTAATTATTGTAATTTTATTGATTTTCCCACTAGAACAACAGCTTCGACGAGTACGTGCATTGACCATGTTTATGCGAGCTGTGAGCGAGCGCAAGCCGGGACTATACAGGCGAGCGCCGTGAACACCCAGCTGAGCGATCACTACGCCGTCCGAGCCGAGGTATTGTGTGAGACTCGCGTATACAAAGATGAACCTCGCTTCGCTAGGTCCTACACGAACGCTAACACGTTTAACTATGTATCCTCGCTAGAGAGCGTCGACTGGATCGAATTGCGTAAGACAAGGATGACGGCCGATGAGTTGGCGCAGGCAATTGTAAATATTTTAAAAAATAAATATAATATTTGTTTCCCTATAAAACGCGTCACGAGTAGAAATATAACATCGTGGGTTACAAAGGAAATTGTAGGCCTAGATTTCATAATAAGAGAAATAAAGACACTATTAACGAAATTTCCTTCCAACTTACAGCTATCGGCTAAACTCGAAGAGTACCTAGCTAGGTTTGATGATGTTTTGAAGAAGGAACGTAGCGACTTCTATTGTAATTTTATAACAAGTTCAACGAATACCACTAAGTCAATGTGGGATGTTGTTAAACTGGAAACCGGCCGGTGCGGGCGGAAGATCGATTTTACCGAATCAATTCGGACACCCGACGGCTCTAAATACTTACGCAAAATTGAAGCTGTTGATGCAATAAATTTGCATTTTGTGAATGCTGCAAAAACGTGCGGCGCGCCGCAAGCTGATGTGCCTGCTGCGTCGCTCGCGCTGATAGGCGCTCGCTCTGCGGCTGATCGATCAATCAGGCTCCGATCTTTCACACCTTTTGAGGTGTTTAAGATCATATCGAACGGAGTGGCGCATAAACCCACCAAAGACGTATACGACATATCGGTATCCCTTATACACACTGCTGCGGCATCTCTGTCTTTCATTCTTTCGGAGCTATTTAATGCATGCATAGAAGAGGGACGATATCCACAAACTTTGAAAAATGTTAGAGTATCGCCACTCTACAAAGGTAAAGGAAAAAGAGAAGAAATAGATAGTTACAGGCCTGTCTCCATAATCCCAGGTATTGCTAAAATACTTGAATACGGTCTCAGCGCGAGAATCACGGAATTCTTGGTGGCGACTGATTCTCTGTCCGATAGACAGTATGCCTATCGGACGGGAAGGTCAACGACAGACGTAGCGCGAGAGATGGTGAGGCGCGTGATGGAGGCTCGGGAGAAGCGGCAGCACGTGGCCGTCATCATGTGCGACTTGTCGAAGGCCTTTGACGTAGCCGACCATCGAGTTCTCGCTATGAAGCTGAGACATTATGGATTTGATGGTCCGGCACTTGCACTTCTGACGGATTTTATGACCGACCGGTACCAGGTTGTCACAGGTGAAGGTGGAAAGGTAACGTCGAAGCCGCTCAAAACCTCGATCGGAGTGGCTCAAGGTTCGTCATTATCCAACATCATGTTCTCTCTCCTCCTAAATGATCTGCCTGATTGTGTGGGAAACGCACACATCCTGATGTATGCGGATGATGTCGCTGCAGTCGTGCAGGCACCTACTACAGAGCTTTTGGAGAGGAGACTGAGCATGGTGGCGGAGAAGCTACATGATTGGTTTCACGTCAACGGCTTCCTATTAAACGTTACGAAAACTAACTTCATCCTGTTCAATCTTACTGGTCACGCGAACAGACCTATGAATGTGACCCTGGGCGGTAAAGTCGTCAATCAAGTTAAGGCCTCATCGTTTTTGGGTTTCCAGATTGATGAACGGCTTACATGGGATATTCACATTAATAAGCTTTGTGAGAGAATAGGTCGAGCGTGCTTCGCTCTTTGGCGTTTGTCTGCAACCCTGGAACAGAGCATGACTAGGAGTTGCTACTTCGCATCTGTCCACTCGCTCCTTCAGTACGGTGTAGAGCTATGGGGCAGAGCTGCTGATTGGGAGCGAGTGTTCAGAATGCAGAAGAGAGCTGTGAGAGCGATAGTCCGAGCTCCGTGGGATGCGCCAGCTCGTCCCATTTTCCGGTCGCTTAAAATAATGACAGTCCCCGACCTCGTCATTTTCAATGCTGCCATGTACACTAAAAAACACCTTAGTGAGTACGCGAGGTTTGGAGACGGTCACAGGTACGCGACGCGAAATGCACAAAAGCTGAGAGCCCTACCACGGCGCCTTACTAAATCGTCGAAGCTGGTGCATATAATGGGGCCGGCGGTGTATAACCGTCTTCCTGACACCATTACTAACGCCCCGTCAACGCAATCCTTCAAATTTAAATTAAAAAAATGGCTCATTGAACAATGCCATTATAGGGTTGATGAGTTTCTCGGCTAGATAGGCTACATAATCTGTTTTAATACTGACATACTTAAAAGTTGCTAATTTATTTATATTATTTGACATGGTATTTTATATTATTTTTTGGAATGGTTTAATTTATGATGCAAATTATGTAGTTAATTTTAGTTAATTTCAGTTTAATTTATTTGCTGTTTTACAACTCTAAGATGTATTTTTATTTATTTTGCATGTACTAAATATGTGTGAATACTCGATGTATGTACAACAGAATGTACTTACTTACCTATCGAATAAGCTGACATGTAACCTTCCCTTGTTACGAATAAAAAACTTAAACTTGAACTTGAACTTGTAGTTGTACTAGGCATTATAATAACATATTATTATGGAAAATCGACTCTTATCTATGTGAGATGTGATGTGATTGTACTGGAAGTGCCTCTCTTTTCCAGATAATTCACAAGACGAATTGAAATTTTGTCTGTATAGGAACAGACAATATTATTACTTACCTAGAAATGTTAAAATAATGTGTAATTTATTTTTATTTTATCAAGTTGAATAAAAAACACGACAAACTTAATTAGATCGGCAATCGACTTAATACCAGTTTTACATGTAAATCATACATTTACTCTTTAACAACATAATTTTTGTATTCTGACCTTACAAAATACCTTGAGTTTTTGCCTTCGACTACCAAAATATGAATCATGTATATTAAGGATGTAACTTTATAGTAAATTCATTTCATATTCTTCATTAAGATGTTCCTTATGTTTTCTTATCTGTGGTCTCTTTCTCTCTTATGAAAAAGAGGCCTGATTTTAAGTATACATGTTTGTTCCTATAGTCCTGTCCTGCCTTCTAGCATTAACATCCAAACAATAAATCCATACCCCTATTATAAATGTGAAAGTGTGTTTGTTTGTTTGTTTGTCCTGCTTTCACGTCAAAACAGAGCTACGAATTGACGTGATTTTTTTGTGTAGAGATAGCTGGAGGGCAGGAGAGTGAAATAGGCTACTTTTTATCCGGGTACCACACGAGCAAAGCCGCGGGCAGCAGCTAGTTGTCTGTAAAATAAGATATATTGGTAGAAATGAAATGGACTAACTGTAAATTTAAAATCTTCATCATTTTTGCATAAGTACATACTTGTATGTGATGCTGGGTCAGACGTATGCGTGCAAGCTCGCGTTCAACGGGCCATTGATATTCTGTTCGGTCTCCTTGAAATGAGAGTGACAGAGCTACTTCGTGCTTGCTCTAATTATATCTCTGTCTCATTGAATGTCTGTTTGCTCGCGAGCGTGTGAACGCCGCATCATGTTTTTGAACTGGTTTGAACTACTAACTCCTGAAATTTTTGTCATTCTTCTACAGATTGTATTGTTAGGAAGCCTTTACTAGAGGCCATTTTTTAAGAGCTACTCTAGGTCTTCTACCCCTTTCCTTGCAAAGAAACAGGGATTAAAACTAGAACTACATTGTTGAATATGTTTTTGATTTGGTACCTGATTTTTACATCACAAAAATGTGATGAAGAGTGGATCTCACAATGACCCACTAATTTAGAATCAGCTAGATATATCCTCCAATCACCATCCTATTTATCACACCAATGCCTTTTATCTTCTTCACCAGTTAAAAAACATAGGTATAAAACAGTAAAAATCAAAAAAATCAAAATCAAATAATTTATTTCTCGATCATTACAGGTAGGTTACATAATAAACTTATCTACTTAATAATATTATGGTAATGGGCATGCTATGTATCATAATTAATTGAATAGGTACTAAGTAGATAAGTAGATCTGATGTATTGTGTCGTTGTCCACAGGTGTGATAATGGCAACGGCGTTTCTGCCGTCGCCCGCGTGAATAAGAAGACTCTAGTGCAGTGAACCACACGGACCCGCCGCAAGCGCCACCCAACCACGATGAAAATGGTGTTGTCACAACGGCAACGGGAGGAGCTGTAAGTTATTAATCTTAGAGCTTGATTCATTTTGATCTTCATTGTCCATTAATGACATGGTCAATTCGTGGAGACCCAACCTATGTTGCGGGTTTCTTCAAAAGTTTTCCTTTACTGCTTGAAGCTTGTGTCAATATGTACATTATGTACTACCAATATAATTTTCAAAAACTTGGAATAGGTGTATCTTCGCCTGGAAAAGCATAATAAAAAAGTTGATACCACGAGAGCTCAGCCGCGGGTGGATGCTAATCATCGATCAGTTCTTGAACTCTGCAACGTTGATGACAAAACGTCTTGTAATAGAGGTCATAGCCTTGCGCCACTGAAGAAACGTTCCGTAGCACATTTTAATATCAAATCTTTAAGACAACATTATTTCATTTTATGTCGTAGTAAAAACGGAACTGTCCGAAACATCAAAAATTAAATATTGTTTCTGGTAACTTAGTCGGAATTTAGATTCATTAAATTTGGTCAACCAAATAAATAGTTGAAACGCCAAAGTCCATGCCGTGTATTTATGTCTACATGTACTGTAAGTCTGAAACTTTTCCTCCAAACGGTTTCTGCTAACTAAACAATCCAATAAAGACTTCCGACGTTTTGTACTCTCATTTTATAAGAAGCCATTATGGCCAAGTCTTACGTTAATTATGCATGACACACGAAAGAAGTGAAGTTAGCAATAGTTCAGTGAAGGTCACTAATTCACTACCTATTTATTGCCTGCAGCAATTATAAAAGACAAGCTAATTGCATTAGACATAAGACCATAAACTACCCAACTAGCTAAGGTTTAGATAATATAGCTGCAATGAAAGACCTTTTTCTGACTTTAAGTGTATCTTTTATAAATTAACTGATGCACCATTATCCGTTAATTTAATTTTTTTACTTATTTTGACATCATCGATCGAGCGAGCGAAGCGAGCGAAGATCTTAGTGGTAAGTTGGGCGATTTTGCTTTGTATGTTTATATGTTTGTATGTTTCACGAATTGTTGTTCGAGCATAACTGTCGAACCGTTCATCCAATCTGCATGAAACTTGGTAGGTCAATAGGTTGTGGTAAGGAAATTTACGGTGGAGCATATGAGCTTAATCGATGAAGGGGTTGTGAAGATATTGGGTTCCCAAGGGGGTAAAAAATTATGAAAGTTACACAAATATATTGAGTGGGGTGTCATACGAAAGGGCTTATTTTGTACATTCCAAAATGGTTTTTATTTTTAATCTAGGATGTATAGTTTTTGAAATACGACCAAAGACCAAAAACTACGAAACCAGAGCTGCAAGAGCTCCCGTTTCATAGAGTTTCGATGTCTTCGTAGCTCATTGACTGGTCGGTCTTAAAAAGAGAGTGGCATCGTTGCGGTTTGGTTTGCAATGATTTTAGATGCTACTTGATTTATTTTCATGATAAAAAAAATTTTGATAAAGAATGAAAATAATTGGGGTAAAAAAAGTTAAGTAAACAAATATATTGAGTGCGGTGTCAAATGAAAGGTCTTTATTTGTACATTCCAAAATAGTTATTATTTTTATTCTAGGACGTTATACTTTTAAAAATACGACGAGAATTCATAAATATGAAATAAATGAAAAATTAGACACGACATTATGTATTGCATGCATGCTAGTATTTTTTACCATGAAGAGCTAGCGCAATAGGCATACCCGGCAGTAGTAGCACTTGAAATTATAGGGGTAGTCAGAAGAAAGTCCAAAGGTTGGCCATCTACGGTGCGCGAGATCTCAGTTCGGGGCGAACTACTAGTTATCATGTAGCTTATCATCTTGGCTATCATATTTCTCTCCCTTCTACTTTCCCTCCAATGATGTTTTGATGAAACTGTCAATTAAGAGGAACAATCTAGCTAGGACTACCTTTTCCACATAAACATGCTTCAAAATATCTAAATTACAATTTAATCTGCTAAACTTGGATTTTGATTCGTTAACTTTTTGTAAAAATGTTTTAATTTATCTACCAAGTCAAGTTAAAGTACGGCATTTACTTTATAACACTTAAGCCTATTGCCTTTAAAGTTAACCTATTCTGTTTTCTATAATGTTTCTGATACAATTGTTCTATCCCCTGCTACGATCAAGGCCTCTTCACACGTTCGAAAGTCGGCAAAAAGAATGTTCCCTCTCATTGAGCCAACTTGCGCATCGACCTGCGTGCCCCGACCTTTGAAAGCGACAGTAGTTCTTACACCGTCATGTCGTTGACCCTACGCGCTGGCGCTATCCTCATCTCGAGTCGGCGAACACCTTTCATCAGGCCATGGATGGGTCCCATCATTATAATACCATTATTTATTGGCGCTGCTACAATCGCGAGTAACGGACTGCATACCGTTGGAGCCGATTCCATGATATATTCTAAGAATTTTTATCAGCCGATAGCCGCTTCAACCAATCTACGATTTATCATTATCTAATACTAAGAACCTTGATTTACGAATCGGTAATGGATAGGATATGGCAAAACACTCTTCTCGTGACAAACACCAAACCTACCATTTTCAGGTCTATTGTAAACATGGTATCGACCATGAACTAATGACCTCAAAAGACCCTACATTCTATAGAACTATGTACCCTTAACTTTACCTCGTGAAGTGAAAGGCGAGCTGAGATCAATTTAGATACATCTAAACAAAGATGTGGTCATGCTGTTCACACGGTATTGTTAAACGTGAACAGTCAAGTTGTCAAAATTTAAGCGTGTTATGCAAGCTTTTTAGAGAAATGGGTTTTAACTTTCAATTTCATTACATTTGGCTTTAACCCGAGGCCGAGGCATCCTTCTACTAAACTGTAACACACATTTCATAACAGAATGTGGTGCCCTGCCAAATTCTCGCGTCTTGTCTTACCTCACCAAAATTACGATCGTTTATGTGTGAGCAACAAAGAGCAATGTAAAATGGTCCTGAGAAAATGAATAGGTACGGTAAATTTCCGCTTGTAGAAGAAACTCTACTCAGCAGCACTACCTAGTTTTTACACAGCGTAACTAAACTACTGTTAGTTGTAAAGAGGTCGACAATGAAATTACATACTTCATACCACCATACCATCTATGGAGCTACGCCTCGGGGCCGGCCTGCTGTCTTCGGTAGTTGATCTCCACGCCTTTCAACTTTAGCGCTTGTCTGTCCAGAAGTTTTAAAGGCGTGGTATTGCAAGCCCACAGGCTGTACAATGTATTAAACTCAGTAGGCAGTATGCTCCGAGCTAAATAGAAGTCTTGGAGTTGGAGAATGTAGTCCAATAATAAACTGACAACCAGTTCATTTTATTTTACCCATCAATAATAAAAGTATTAACACTGTTAGTATCTATTGACATGATCTTTAGAAAGCACGATGCTAAGATGTTATTACAAATTGTATTTATTTTATTTGCATATTTTATGAATTCGATTTAAACGAACTACTCGCATAGAAATAGGAAGTTTGAAAACACTTGAATAATTTGAACCAGCCAAGAGACCTTTTGAACTTCGTACGAGACGAAGCAAATCTATTAATCACTAGCGGACGCCCGCGGCTTCGCCCGCGTGGACTACTATTTTTTTTATCCCACGATTTTTCGGGATAAAAAGTAGCCTATGTCCTATTCCCGGTTATTATCTATATATATATTCCAAATTTCATCCCTTACGGTTGGTTTGGACTGAATGTCAAAATGTACTGATCTGCATAATGTATTTATTCCAAAAAGAACTTTTCCCAAAATGACTGATTTTCTCTATGCCTTCATTTTGAAATGTCGGAAATGAAACTGTCAAATGTATGTACAGTCGGCATTAGTCACTCTCTTTATTTTTAAAATAAGTAATAAAATAAAATCACATTCTATAGGTGCAAACGAAATAAAAAAACATATCCTTAAACCAAAGAAGTTATATTATACATACGTAACTGGAAAACGCGGTCCGCTTGAGAGATAAAACTTGGGCGGTGTGTCTCTTTCTAAAGGGTGACCATAATTTATAAACTAAACATTCCTAGTCCATAGGGGGTCTTTTACATCATTTTCTGATTTACATGACACGTGATTTCAGGGCATGATTTTTCAATTAAAATACTGATGCAATTTTGATCCTTGATTTTGATCCTTGGTTTCGATCCTTGATTTCGATCCTCGGTTTCGATCCTTGATTTCGATCCTTGATTCTTGAATCTTGAATCTGAAAACTAAAGTCTAGAATATTTGAAGTGACAGCTGTCAAACTTCAAACGGCCATATCTCGGGAACTACTCGTCCTAGACTCCCCGTTCCCAGTTCAAATGAAAGCTATGGCCAAGATCTTTTGAAGTGACAGCTGTCAAACTTCAAACAGCCATATCTCGGAAACTACTCGTCCTAGACTCCCCGTTCCCAGTTCAAATGAAAGCTATGGCCAAGATCTTCATTTGAAGTGACAGCTGTCAAACTTCAAACGGCCATATCTCGGAAACTACTCGTCCTAGACTCCCCGTTCCCAGTTCAAATGAAAGCTATGGCCAAGATCTTCATTTGAAGTGACAGCTGTCAAACTTCAAACGGCCATATCTCGGAAACTACTCGTCCTAGACTCCCCGTTCCCAGTTCAAATGAAAGCTATGGCCAAGATCTTCATTTGAAGTGACAGCTGTCAAACTTCAAACAGCCATATCTCGGAAACTACTCGTCCTAGACTCCCCGTTCTCAGTTCAAATGAAAGCTATGGCCAAGATCTACATTTCAGATGACAGCTGTCAAAATGACATCTGTCACTTTAAATGTAGATCTTAGTCATAGCTTTCATTTGAGCTAAAAAGGAAGAGTCTAGGACGAGTAGTTAACGAGATATGGCCGTTTGAAGTTTGACAGCTGTCACTTCAAATGAAGATCTTGGCCATAGCTTTCATTTGAACTGGGAACGGGGAGTCTAGGACGAGTAGTTTCCGAGATATGGCCGTTTGAAGTTTGACAGCTGTCACTTCAAATGAAGATCTTGGCCATAGCTTTCATTTGAACTGGGAACGGGGAGTCTAGGACGAGTAGTTTCCGAGATATGGTCGTTTGAAGTTTGACAGCTGTCACTTCAAAAGATCTTGGCCATAGCTTTCATTTGAACTGAGAACGGGGAGTCTAGGACGAATAGTTCCCGAGATATGGCTGTTTGAAGTTTGACAGCTGTCAGTTCAAATGTCAATTTGACATAATCTGTCATTTTGACATGATCTGTCAATTTGACAGCTGCTATTATTTATTATTTATTTATTTATACAAAAATTTTGATTGTATAATTTTTTTTTTATTTTGTACTTAATTGCACTAAGGTCACGGTAGGAGCATAAGGACATATTGGTCCTCGTGCTCCTACCAGTAGGAGAACCAAGTAGGAGTAAGAGGAAACGTATGATCGTTGTAATGTAGCTGAATGTACCTTTTGTGTCAGACTTTACGGATTTCCGACATTTCAAAATGAAGGCATAGAGAAAATCAGTCATTTTGGGAAAAGTTATTTTTGGAATAAATACATTATGCAGATCAGTACATTTTGACATTCAGTCCAAACCAACCGTAAGGATTTCATCAAAATCGGTTTAGTAGTTATGGAGATACGTGGCAACAAACATTCACACACACACACACACACACACACACACACACACACACACACACACACGGACTTTCGCCTTTATAATATTAGTAGGATACATTACAGACGTCATCTATTCGTTCCGTGAACGACAGTATTATTTTAGCTTCGTGTACATCATAGGTTCTCAACGTGGGCGATAACGCCCCCTTGTGGGCGTTTGAGACTTTCAGGGGGGCAGTAGAAGACCCAGAGAAAATTGGGGGGCGTTGAGATGAAGCGGAGGGGGCGATAATGTAGTCTAAAATAGGAAAAAAAAAAACACCCTAATCCAGTGGTCGTCAAAGTGTGGCCCGTGTGTTGCTTGGTTTGGAGTTCGCTTTTTTTGCATCTAGCTTCATGAGCATGTATAATACGAGCAAAGTGAGTTATGTCTGACCACAGAATAGAAACCGACAAGCAGCGAGCCTTTCTATGAGCACCGCAAACAAAATGAAGTGTCACATGTTACATTTGTCTTAAAAAATTTGGCTCGCTGCGCTCACATTTAACATTATTAATGAGGTGTGTTGCGAATAAAGTGAGTTAAGTCTAACCACAGAATATGAACCGATAAACAGCGAGTTTTTCCTTTGAACACCGCAAACAAAATCAAGTGTTACATGTTGCATTTGTCTTAAAAAATTCGGCTCGCTTCGCTCGCATTTAGCTTCCTAAGTAGGTAAAGTATATTGCGAGTAAAGAGCGTAAAGTCTAATCACAGACTAGGAACCAATAAGCAGCGATTTTTTTCTTTGATCACCGCAAACACAATCAAGTGTCACAATGTTGCATTTGTCTTAAAAAATTCGGCTCGCTTCGCTCGCATTTAACTTCATGGGTGAGGTATATTGTGAGTAAAGTGAGTAAATTCTAACCACAGAATAAGAACCGATAAGCAGCGAGTTTTTTTTTATCACTGCAAACAAAATCAAGTGTCACAATGTTGCATTTGTGTTAAAAAATTCGGCTCGCTTCGCTCGCATTTCACTTCATAAGTAAGGTATAGGTATTGCGATTAAAGTGAGTAAAGTCTAACCACAGAATATGAACCGATAAGCAGCGAGCTTTTCTTTGAAAATCGCAAAAAAAAGTAGGTAAGATATTGGGGGGCTCTAGAAAAAAAAATATTTTCAAAGTGGGCGGTGGGGAAAATAAGGTTGAGAATCTATGGTGTACATTTATCAGTTCAGGTTCAAAAATGGTACTGATGTTTGAATAGTGAACGAAGTAATTATCGTTTAATATTTATGTTCAAAAGTGTTGAGGAAATTATGTGCAGCTGCAACTTGAACTCTCACTCATGATCATGACCATTTAACTAGATATCCTTGAGTGAAACATGCTAAATTAATACAGGTAAGAAGAAAGCAGCTGAGTCCAATGGCATCTTTTTATGTGCGAGTTTAACCTTTATGTGGCGTTTATGTGCATATTAAATACTTGCATACAGTTATTATTTCCAATTTTATACCTGTGAAAGAAATAGACTCCGAAAACAAACTGTATTCACCGCAAGTGATATTAATCTTGAATCAGTTGAACAAAATGCACTGCTGCAGATCATGATAAAAATCTACACTGTTGTACGATTTGTAAGACCCATTGACTCTGAATGAACGAGGCCAAATCGAGAGTTGTCTTACATTTGAATACCCGAAAAGCAAAAACTCATTGCGTCATAACTGGTTATTACCATAATCGATCAAGATCATAATCTGTTTTATGTAACTGCCTAGGATATGATAGAAAGTTGTCAAATATTTAGATCACAAAAATATCTTTTTTGCATGGATATAAGTGAATGTTGAATCTTTTATGTAAAATAAATGTAAATAGGAATTTGTAGCGGGCTTTTATTTATAAAGTAGCTGGGTGCAGTGATTAAACTTATTTAAAACTTGTAGACGACAAACAGTAAAGTATAAAGTACCTATAGATAAAGTTGAATAGGTACAAATGAAATTAGTATACTTTACTGTTCTTATAATATCGAATATGATAGCCCGGCCTTCAGAAGCTTATTTGATTACGGAAATCAACGTGACTTTAAATGTGTTTGATACTAGAATTTGCCACTCAACAAATACGTACTTACCTATACCGACCTACAAGCAAAGCGAATGAATGACTCATCATTGTGTTGACATCAAGACTAGCTACATCAATGTCAACCTGTTCTTAGTCAATTGTACAAGCTATTGATTTCTTGTAGTTGAATGTCTTATCCCAAATACCATCTGATTTTGTATTGAATTCGAACTATTGAAAGTTCACTTTTAAATGAGGTCAAACAACTAGCACTTGTATTTGACTTGAGGCTTGTTCATAAACATTAGAGGATTATTTATTACATAATAATGTGATACACAGTAATTGGAATGCATATTCGTTGACTTGATAACATCACTGAACATCATGAGATTGGTCCAAGACTCGTTGTTCTCCAGTGAGCGGCTCGAATGAGGAATGCAGTCCTCGGCTAGTTATTCTGCCGCATGTTTGCTGCCTCCCAAGCATTATTGTTGCTTCTTAGAAAAGAAGCTATATTGTAACTGTTTCTTTGTAGGCTGTAATACAATGCTTTGCTAGTTTATATTGCATGAACAACTTCATAAGTTCATAATTCATAACTTACTTTTAGAATTTATTTAGTCGACTTTTACTGAAAACGGGTTGTGAGAATCTGGTTTATCTCTACATAAATTAATACTTAAAAAGCACGATTCTTCAAAAGTATGATTATGAAAGGGCAACGAAATGCATCTCTTGAAAAGGCATAAAAGCCTTTTTGCAGTCTCGCTCTTACTACATAGGTTGTTCTCTCTCAGCATAGGTGTCTAGCTAGCTAGCTAGAGCACTCCCACTGTTCTTTTATTACACCCTGTGTATCCCTAACCCGACAGAATGTTGTCGGAATGGTCATAAAGCCATTACACAGCTCTTGGCATGGATGACTAAGAAAGTTTTTGCTTTAAAATGTGCTTTTGTAATTTTCTGGTACCTACCTTGCCTAGCAAGTTGAAAGTAATCAATCATTATTCCAAACATGCGTTTACCCAGTTAAGAGCACAACACTGTACCATTCAAGGGAGATTTCAAAACCTAATTAAGTAAAACATTCACCAGAGTACTCGAATGTCCGGTCACGAATGGTAATTAGATTATCCGTGTAGAAACTCGGAAACTTCCGTGTGAACTGCTTATGTCATTTTGTGAGTTAGTTTTTACGGCTTCCCGAACCCTGTGACAAAATATGGTTCCGCTTTTAGCGAGACATTTTCGATCCTCAATTAGATCAGAAACCTGTCTGATTGAGATGGTCCCGAAGAAAATATCGGCTATTGTAGACTTCTAATCCGTTCGCATTTTTACTCTAATATACCTACACATTTGACCATGATATGGCATAACATAACGAAAGCCGGGACCCGTGCCAACCTTTCCCCATAATAGTTGATGACATTTTCCCCTATGCTCGTGTCGGGTTTTCCTATAACATTTTGGTAACCCCTGTTTTCCGCCTGCCATAGAACCGACGTAAAACAAGGCTTAGATTACAAAGTTAAATGCTTAGGGAGGGTGAAGTAATTAAACCAACAAAGCCATACAAAAAGTCATTTATAAAATGAAATTTACGAAGCTTTAAAACTAATTGACCTAGACAGAATATTTATATTTCGGAGTAATCAGATTGTATTTCTTGATTACTAATTTATTTATTGATTTTACAACTAGACTAGTCTTGATTTTACAACTAGACAAGCCTTTTTCCAGGAAATCTATTTTTTTTTAACTTTACGCAAGAGGTTGCGGGTTCGATCCCCGCCGCGGGACAAATGTTTGTATGATCTGTAAATATTTGTCTCGGGTCTGGGTGTTTTCTATGTATATTATGTACCTAGGTATATGTATTTACAAAAAAATATTATTTAAGTAATATAGGTATCAGTCATGTGGTTCCCATAACACAAGCTCTGCTTAACTTGGGGCTACATGATGTTGTGTGAAATGTCCAGCATTATTTATTTATTATTTATTTTATTTATTAATTACTCCTTACTGATTTTGGTAAATTCTCCGTTTATTTCCTTACTTTCTTGTGTAGGGGTTTATGAACCACGGGGAAGGTTGATTGAGAAAGCGATTGGTAATGACGCAGCCTAGCTCTGACGTCGACTAGCAACCAGCCGGCGCCCCTGCTGACCGATCGATATGGCACCAGCTCGCGTGGGCGGCTTCCCCCTCAACCCTCGAAATAACAAGCAACCTTACTCTTAGTAACATAAGGCTTGAAAATCGTTTGGCAAAAGTAAAACGCAACTTACACGACAATACAAATAATGTTATAAGTAATTCATCCCTCGTTTAGCTCTTTTCAAGGTTTGCTTGCACTATACCACAGCTATGTCCGTCCACTATTATTCACATCTAAACATTATTTCAGTAGATTAAAATACAATAAAGCTTTAACATTGTTACTTTGAATTAAATCTTCTAAAATAAATGACATGACCAATTGACCATGAAACAGAAGACAAGACAATGTTCAAACGGTTAACATTTGTTCCTTGTATACCGAGGAGCCGAGAGAATAGTTCCTTTACAAACCCAACCACAGATGCATTGTAAGTTTGTATGTGGCTTGCCTCTTATTTATTATTCATATCACGTGTCTATGCAAATTCTAGTAAGTTACGTGATCTTCATACGGATATAGAACACAGTTTATTACAACACTTCATGGATCTTAGTTACGTTCAAACCATCCCGTCGTCTGTAACCTCAAATGACTCCTCTCTTTAAGTTAAGGCTGTCAATTAACTAAAAAAATCAACAAATGTAGTAAGTTTTTTTTTTTTTAAATCACGAAGACAGAAAGTTTTCAACAAACAAAAAGATTTTACACGGATATAAGTGACTAATTTACAGACCAGTTATTTCTGGCCATTGTTATTACGGCAACTCTATAAGAATTGAACAACATTTTTAGCCCGAAACCATTCTCAGTGCATCTCCCTGAGAATAGCGACAGCCGCTCTATCACCGGCAAACTAAAGGAAAATAAATTGATTGCTTTCAAAATTTTGGTTGTTTTGATAGTACTTTGTGTCAATCACGACTACCATTGAATTCCTTTTGACCAGCTGTTAATGAGTTCAATTAACTGTGAACTTATTCGCGTCGTTTTATCATAGCTCATTATTACTGCCTGTTATCGACTCACATGACGTATTCGTAACGTTGTTTCCGTTCGTGTTTTACGATTGAGTAGACGCTACCTTCTTTCTTACTGTATTACTTTTACTGAAATCAATTCGTAAAGTACCTGCTTTATTGGTATGATATCATTGTCTTGGTTGGTCTCTACTCTCTAGTTATAAATATGAAATCGTATGATGTTTTAAGCGTTTTTCTGCCGAAGTGAACCTGCAATTACATTGTACATTTAAGAGGCAAACCGTTCCATTCACTCTCTGATTTAAACATTAGCATATCGAGGAGACACAAAGACATAAACATAGGCACATAACAGTGTCGATTCCACCGATACTATTCAATCTTAAATCTGATACGCTCATTTGAATTACAGATGATAATCGTTGTTGATTGTAACATTTATTTGGATGACAACACCAGCTAAATCGACAATCGATGATAGCTATAATAGCAGTTATTATTCATTCCGGAACTCGCAATAATGTTATCTGTCTGATAACATAAGTGGCTTTCGTAGTAGCGTATTGGTTCAAGTACACTTGGCGCTTGTCCTAGAGATCGGTGTACCTATTCATAACGTCGGAAATGTATCGTGAAAGTTATTTTCTCAGGCGGTCCCAGATCAGCCCGCGCCTCTATCTACGCACGAATCCACTTTCGCTGAGCCTCAACATTGCTACTGAACTCGAATGCCCCAAGATTTGAGCCGATAGCGTCAGATTGGAGCAGAGTACACAACCCTAGGTTAAATCTCGTTAATTCATCTTTTTACCTTCAGAAGCCTTATAAATGGAAAGATGAAATGTTCTATTTTGAATATAGTAGGTACTTATTAAAAGCCTAATTTAAAGACCAGGTGCACAAAATATTCAAGATCTTTAAAGTTCATACCCGATATATTGAATTACATCTTAAATTTGCCCAAGAATAAAACAGGAATCAATCGAGGAAAAAGATCAATATACGCAATACCACTCACTTCTTACTAGAAAGATTAATCTGATGATTCTTGTTTCTCCTAACTACTACCAAACAACGTAGTGGTGTTCCAATTTCTCGTTTCGTAAGCACACCACACGCATAGCTCTTTATTCAGGTGTAGAAGATGGATCCCACGCTAACAATAAGAATACGAGATAGTCTTTACAATCGATTCTGTTTCACCGTAACACCGCCTCAGCCTGATACGGTTACTAATCTGTCTTTTGGTAATGGTTTCACCTCTATTGAGTATATCTAGTAGATATATATATAGTAGATTTGAGAATATCTATGGAAATTGAGAAGAACATTTTTTTTAATAACTCCTGTAATCCCTAAATATTAGGGGACTAGGTGTTCTAAATTTTTATCATTGCATAGTCTCGTGCTAACATCAATCATTGCTAGGAATTACCTTCGTGCAGATTCGGCGCTAATAATGTAGCAAATCTTTACAGACTACAGTTTTCGCCGAATTCCTAAATCAAGAAAGTATTGCAAATCGATGCTTGGATGAAACGCTCTGGTTTAACTCAATTGGATCTAAGGCTTGCTCTGCACTTTAGTTAAGTATCTGTATATTGAAAACATTGTCTTCGTCCACATTAATGCAGTTACCTAAGTGATCTTAGAGCTGTTTCACATCTGTAACAGTAGATAGTACACTTGATGACAACAACAATAAAGAGGTCGGACGTGTCAGCAACTTTTTTTGGGTAACAGTATTGTGCGTTTTTGACTTCGCAACTACTTGTTCGTAAAATCTGGTGGGTGTGAGTAGGTACCTACATGGTTAAAGTTTTTGCCTGGGTAGGTACATTATGAAAACTGCGAAAACCGAAACGCCGATCCTTGAAATGCCGATGCTTGAAATAGCAAATGCTCGTAAAGTATAATGCTTAATGCTCGAAATGCCGAAAATCACTATATCGAAGCTTAAAATTTAGAATGCTTGAATGAAATATAAAAGCTTAAAACCAGTAAGTATTGTTCGTAAATATTATGATGATGTAAAAATACAATGTTTTATACTAATATTATAAAGAGGTAGTATGTAGGAGGTAATCTCCGAAACCATTCATCCTCTTTAACAACATTTCATCTTATTTCATTTTACCTACCGTTAAAATCATAAAACCTTCGACCATATACCTGTAGACACCCTCTTGTCTCACGTAACCACGTTCAAAAATATTGACTATAAAAAGTTCATACTTATTTCTGCTACTTCAGTGTCATCCTGAGATCATGACGTAAGGGTCTCCAGAAAAATATTTTATTATGCCGGTTTGCGCTGTCCAACTTTGTCGGAACCGCCGCGGGAAACCTGGTGTTAATAAGGTCATCACATACCATCGATAGGTTTTGAAATTACCTATTGCAATTTAGAGAAAAACCGATTTTTAATTTCGATATTTTAGCAGCTTGTTGATTTGAACGGTGTTTCATCATAAAAAAGTGGGGTAATTTCCTAAAATTATAGGAAACTTACGTAGGTAATAGTATGAATAGTAGATTGTTTGTTATACAAGGGTTGAAAGTAACCTTTAGGCATGAGATGGTTTGGCGCACGAGCGTAGCGAGAGTGCTAATAGTTAGAGTGCCTAAATAGGTATTTGGGGAACAGGGTGGAAGCTTGTAGTGCGTAGCATGTCTATGTAGTTCATCTAGCGACAGGTAGATGTCGCTACAGGTTGTTTCGGCAGTTGCGATGGCCGATCTGTTTTTCGTGAAATTTACAGTCAGGCCAGTTCCTAATTGCGTCCTGATAGGTATGGATGGAGGCGTAGACGTAATGACTTGATTTTATTATCCAGATGAGACGTTTATTCGTATTTTTACAATAGAAATTGAAATTATGTTAGAGATAGAATAGGCACCGGTATGAATTGACGTATGACAGAAGAGTGAGTGAATGCTGAATCTTGAATGAACGTGGAACGAACGTAGAATGAATGATGGAGTCCAGTGCGAAGTTTGAACGGTCCGTCTGGAGGGTCTTCACGCTGTTGTATAAAGGTGACGTTCTCGAATCCACTTAAGGTGCGGTAACACAGGTATTTCACCCGAGATAAACACTGCTTTTCATTTCGAATATGAAGAAAGTAATTAACAGATTCTTACTTTGACTGCTATAACGCGCTGAGAGTGAGACGCGGCTACGTGGCCAAACTGTTCGTATTGAAATGTGTGACAGAAATAGATGTTCCATGATTCTGATTCCTTGATCCTGATCCTGTAATCAGATCCCGTGATCCTGATCCTGTGATCTTGATCCTGCGTGACCCTGATTCTGTTATCCTGATAACGTGATCCTCATCCCGCTCCTGATTTTTAGATTTCCCGCGGACCCGGTTCTGACAAACCGTTGGGCAGACGTCATAAGGAAAACAAGAGGCGACATTTTGTGGAAACCGCATAAAACCTCAGTAGTTTGTTCCGACCATTTCTCTTATGAAGAAAAATATTTCACAAGAAAAGGATTGCGTCAGAGACTTAAAAGTGGAGCTGTACCAAGCGAGGTAAAGGAGGAGGTAATTTAGGTACATAAGTAGGTACCTACTTATTTCTAGTAATTTTTTTTATATTTTATGCAGGTCAGATAAGTAGGTGTAGGTAGTAAAAAAGTAGGGTATTATTTTTAGGCTAGTTGGTATCCCTAAAAACAGTCATATTGTCAGTTGGTTGTCAGTTTTCAGAGATAGTTTGGCGTCGTTTTTGAGTGATGTGTATTTGACATTACTCTGTCTACAGGTATATGGTCGAAGCATAAAACATACTATAAGTTAAGACCCACACCTATAGTTATGAAATAACTAAAACTGATGAAACGCTGCTCAAATAAATATAAATCTTTATAAACAGGCGCGAATTTTCAATCGATTTGCGATGCATAACCTGTTTTTTTCGCGTAGTCTTCAGCATTGTGTGCGAAGAAGTTGAATTACATTCATTTTATTACACAAAGGCTTCGAGAGATTTATCAATTAATTCACTGAAATCGCAGGATGTCACTAAAAAGCGTGTTGTGACTTCTGTCACACTGATTAAACTGTAACAAAACTGCCATAAACTTTTATTATATCCGTATTTGGTTATGATAGTCAATCGCATAGATCCCAATTAAACGATTGGAATACCAAGCATACATAACATACCTCACCCCTCATCTCAAAGAAAGGGAAAACCTTTGATTATGGTCATGTACAAATACTCGTACTATAAGGGTAGAGAAGAATGCGTTGGCGACCGACGACAGTACTCTACATAAATGACCGTTTGTGTGTAGGTTTGTATTTGTAGGTACTCCTTTCTCTAGCTAGAAAGTCTAGTGGGCGATGCGAGGCCAATTAATCTGCACAATCCCTTTCAACGTGCCCTTAATGTGCGATTTGTATCGAAACTTGTTTCAAAGCTGTCATAATATAAACCTACTAATAACTGCAGAATGAAACAGAACGTTTGTTTAGCAGTCACGCAACTGATCATTTTGTATTTTAGCATGCAAATTATTGTACCTGCCTATTATTAGATTAATGATGTTAGTTTCTTGGAGTTTAGTTTTGTAGTTTGTTATTAGTTTGTTGTGACTACTGGTTATTTTATCAGATACCTAATGAATTAGACAATAAGTAAACAAAAATAATGATCTCTTATTAACAAAACATTGAATTAAAAAAAAACAGGATAAATGTGATTATTTAGGCCAGTGGTTCTTAACCTATGGTCCGCGGACCACTGGTGGTCCCTGGAACCACTTGAAGTGGTCCGCGAAGCTATCCAAAAAAATTAAACAAGCGACAAAGGATCAAAGTTGAAAGAGAAAACATACTGTTGGTGGTCCGCGGCAAGTCAGAAAGTTTATCAAATGGTCCCTCATCACTAAAAGGTTAAGAACCACTGATTTAGGCACACAATGCATGCATACAATATAAAAATAGGTAGATGCTATAAAATATAAAAAAAGCCTTATAAAATTATCATAATATTAGACAGGTTTTCTTATTATATCCCTTTACACTCGGACTCATACGAGCGTGAGTTTTATTTAAAAAAAAAAATTGGCGCCAAACGGTTTACTTTTTCCGAACGCAACCGGCGTCGATCGTTCGTGAGATGTATTTTACGCATTGAAAAAACCAAAGGGCGCGGGTGGGAGCGGTCAGTCGCCTGTGATTTGAGATGAAGGATGACTGCGTTTTTCGATCCTCGCCGCGCTTCGGGTAAGTATTTGTTTTAAATAGTAATTGGAAAGTATTTGATTGTAGTTTATAATTATTTTAAAGTTAAAAGATATTTCAATACCTAGATTATTTTAATTTTGTGCTGATCTTTACGGTTTAGTTAGGAATTCGTTGTAAACTTCGACCGCTACGATCGTGTGGCTCCGGTTGTACTACGGTAATGTTATTCGGGAGTGGGTACTGCACTTGATGATAGTTTTTACATAGATTTTACTACTAATAGTTACTTTTTTTTACTTTTTAGGCAGAAATTTGAACGACGGTCAAGTTATGCAAGCTTTGGGCGATGGAAACTTCTCCGACATTGACGATTTTGAGGACGACGACCCAGCACTTTCGAAGGTCTTCTGTTGGATGATCCAGAGCCTGAACCACAGCCTTCAACAGCACCGGAGCCAGAACCGATGCAAGATACTCCTGGACCTTTATAATCAACTCCGCGCCCTCGATCTTCCCGGCCACCTCCTCGAAAGAGAGTTTGGAAGCAGGTACCTTTCGACGATTGTAATCATGACTATGCTCCTTTGCCCGTGACTCCTGTCAGGACTCCAATGGAGTATTTTTCAGACTTTTCCAATAGAGAGTTTTTTCACGAAATTTTCAGATGCACGAATATGTACTATCACAGAAAAACGGGCCTGGAACTGAAACTTACGTCGGTTGAAGCAGCTAGAGTTTTGGCAATACACATCATCATTGGATGTACATATTCCCTACCCCCGTGTCCCGATGTATTGGAGAGGTGGAATAATACTGGAGATAACAACTCAACAAATGACTCGTGACAGGTTCTTGACTGTCCACAATGCACGTCGTAGATGCTGATGAAGCCTCGCCGAGTGATAGTAACAATCTATTGTGGAAAGTGCAGCCGATGATTGACCGAATAACTTCTTGGTTAGGCTTCTACTTCATTGACTAGAAAATGATACCATTTACTGGCAGATGTAGTCTTCGCCAGGTAGTGCGAAATAAACCGCGCCCGGTGGGTCTGAAGAACTTTGTGCTCACCACAAGCGAAGGCTTGATGCTAGACTTTTCGAGGAGCTAAATCCATGTTTGAAGGTACATCTCTTGGACTTGGAGCTTCTATGGTTCTGCATCTGGTGAAATCCGCCTGGTAGCTGTGTAGACACAGCTACCAGGCGGGATACTTCTGACGTGGTAGACCATGACAGATACTTTACAACTGTTCCGCTAATTGAAAAGATGACATCTTTGTCATCTTCACGGAATCTTCACAGCACGGGAACAATCATGTTTAACAAGATCCCTGACCGTGCTGTGATTAAATTTAAATCAGATGCTAGGATGGCTCGCGGGGAATCGCAGCAGTACGTTCGTGAACCAAGTTGTGGTTCACGAAGAAAACGTTTGGATCATGTTGCCAAAGGCTCGAAATAATGTTTAGTTCTAAGAAAAGTTATATCAGACTGTATTGTTAAAATAACTAAACAATTAATAAAGAGGCTGATTACGTAAAAACCTTTTTAATTTTTCTTTAAATTACCAAAACATAGGCCTAGTTTAAATTACCCTCACGATCGTGACTATGTCGTGTACGATCTGCGACTCACGATCGTGCGGGTGGATTTGTGGGTAAACTATGAACTCGAGATTTTTTTAACTGCATTTTTTGGGCTCTATAGACCTAGTAGAAAGCCAACATTAAGGTTTTTTGTTTAAAATCTGAAAAAAAAATCTTCGGTTGTAAAGGGATATTACCCAACCAAAAGATAATATTGAAGCAGGTGACCTCATTTAGGTTTACCGATATTACGTAGCACAAAATGTATTTGTAAGAAGACAAATATGTCAATACAAATACATATACATATGTATACAACTGAATTGTTAAGGATTCCATTTCTGATTGTTTACTGGTGTATCATTTATTCACAATTTATTTGTCCTGCTAAGAACATTACTTATATATTTCTTTATCTAAAAAAAATAATGATCTGTACCAGTACCAGTTCATTGAACGTTCCTTGATCAGCAGTCCTGTCACACAACATAAATAATGATGGGTCAGAGCTATACAGCATCTTAAAAAACTCTTACCGGATGAGAGCAATTCAGAGGAAATAATAACCATGCTAAAAGACACATCCGCGCAGGGAAGAGACAGTTTACCCATAGGAAATTCATCATGCACATGTGACACACATAGGACGCGATAATTACGGATACGAGCCGTTACTACTACACGCAAGGGCAACGGTTATCGATTTGGGACAAGTTTTTTAGTCAAACTGTTTATACTTCTTATTTGCAATTATGTATTTTATTCAATCAATTGTTATCTTTTTCACAGCACATTGTCATTTTTTTTAAGACTATCGTTCAATTTCATTATTCTATCTACCTGTGGTTTTGCTTAATGTAGTAAGATGTTTGACATTTTTACCAAGTATAGGAGTAAAGTCAAATATCTTACCACAGGAAGCAAAATTACTGATAGATAGAATATTGAAACTGACCGTAAGTGATTAATTTAATTACGTATATCTTATTTTCTTTCACTCCTTATATCTCCAGTTATAATGTACTTCAGTAAAAACCCAGCTTCATTATACGAATACCTGTACCTACTGGTTTATCGAAACAGTTAATATCGTCGCTGTAGAGTAAAAAGTCACTAAGTCGAAAAATTACCAAATTGAGTTAAGAAAGTCATCAAAATCACAATTTTTTTCTCTCAGTCTTATTATTACCTCATCATAGTTTTTATTTAAGGAAGAGTAACAATCGGTAACTTTATGTTTTGAGCTTCAGAGTCAAGTAGAGAATTACCTTAATTTACTTAAACATTTTTTCTACCTCGAAGAATTTACAAATCTGTTACCTAAATCGTTTTAATTACTTTTCCCTTTAAAATAACTATAGCTATAGCTCATAGATTTCTAAAAAATAGTTCCATTCTCACTAAACAAAGTTAACTCTTCCAAAAGCAAACAAATGTGAACAAAACATCACTAACTCTATTCTACTAATTTTGTTTTTTTTCAATATCTCTCAAAAAAATAAATATTAATCTTATTTTAGCAACTCAACTTCGATACATTTTCTATGAGATGAGACCTTAAATTAGAAATATATTTTTACAAAAAGAAATTATGAGCTTTTTTCTTTTCCAAAACTTTGAAGCTCGATATCTCAAAATGCCAAATATCGACTTAATGACTTTTCTCTCTACGGCGACGATATAGTCGTATCTATTGAATTGAAAGGGAACTTTATTTCCAAACAAACTTGTTTTGTTCATAATAGAGGCAAAAAATCCACTCTCACCGGCCTGTATGCCCAAATTCGAATTATCCGACACACGCCCGCCGGGCAAGCGAAATCATTACATCAGCTAACAGTAAACAATAATGGACAACACTTGTATGAAAACATTACTTACATTCTATTAGTTCAGTGTACCACAGTGATTTCAACATACATCAAGAGACGCTCAATTGTGTACGTCAAAACTTTATGCGATTAGATCCGATAAATGATACTTTAATTTTCGCAGTATGTCAACAATGATGAATCATTGCAATTTAATTGAGCTTAAATTAACTTTCATGACACGGGTGGTCGTGATCGTGACGTATATACGTTAGTGTAAATCGACGTTTTTCGGAATAATTTATCCCTGTGATGCGTTAATTCTCTTCCTACGAGTATATACAGGGTGTGGCAAATTCTTGGTCACTGAAGGGTAGCTACCTTTTCTCTTGTAGTTAGAAAGTTTTGTTCTTAGAAAACTTCGGTTTTATTTTGAAGAAAAAAATAATTGCATTTTTAGATTTTTGAAAAAAAGTACAGTTAGCCTAAAAAATTACATTTGTCAAAAAAAACAAGTTGGTCTTAATCGACTCTATTTCCCACCAGGAACACTTCTCCCAAAGTAACTTATCAAATCAAATCGTAAGTTTCTGCAATAATTCAAAAAAAACACATCCCATACATTTTCTATGAAATTAGGAGTTGTAAACATTACAGTGCCACTTATTCTATCGTTCGTAATTTAATTTCATAACTGCTCCGGCAAGCTGGGAGGCTATTGTAAAGCGCGTGTTTAAATTTAGAACAAAGTGCTTGCCTGCAGATGTACAAATGGTATGCTCCATGCATACCATTCTCTTTTGCGGCTCTGTCTGAGGCGCCTAAGGCTTTACAATAGCCTCCCAGCATGCCGAAGCAGTTACGAATTTAAATTAATAACCATCGAATAAGTGGCACTATAATGTTTACAACTACTAATTTCATAGAAAATGTATGGGATGTGTTTTTTTGAATTATTGCAGAAACTTACGATTTGATTTGATAAGTTACTTTGGGAGAAGTGTTCCTGGTGGGAAATAGAGTCGATTAAGACCAACTTGTTTTTTTTGACAACTGTAATTTTTTAGGCTAACTGTACTTTTTTTCAAAAATCTAAAAATGCAATTATTTTTTTCTTCAAAATAAAACCGAAGTTTCCTAAGAACAAAACTTTCTAACTACAAGAGAAAAGGTAGCTACCCTTCAGTGACCAAGAATTTGCCACACCCTGTATAATTGCATAGCTGCGTACCACTTGTTATGTTAGTGAATCACGTATTATATCATCAACATATTCATTGTTTTGGTTTCAGCTAGACATTGAACATGACAATTGTTTACCAAAACACGTTTTTCTGTTACAACGTCTCTTTGACGCCATTATGTTTTAAAAACGCTTATGTCACGGAAATCCTGGCATTGCTCTAAGTTCCCCTTTTGTTTTTGTCGCCTGATTTTTTGCTGCTTCTGGTAGAGTGTCTGCGTCATACACGTTCACAACACATCGCCATCCGTTCACTCGAGTCTGTCATAATGTCAGCCGGTAATTAAGTTGTTATGTAATTTTATTTATGGTACTGGTTTCAGTTTAATGATAAATAAAACAATTTAGACTGACATATTTATTCCAAAATAGCGATTTATTACATTCCTGAATGAGATTATAATTGTTTCACTTTTTTTCCGGTTAGAGATACCTAAGGTAAAGTTACTGAATGTTCTGTTGCTCTTGTCTTGAGTAAAGAAAGCACAAACGAATCTGCTCCGGAAAATTGATTTTTTTCGGCATTGACCTCCTATCCCTTTGACGGTTTTTTTTTTTTTTTTTTTGTGGTTTTTCGTTGTTCCCCAAGGAAAAATCCTGTACCATTTCATTATTTCCTTGTAATATAAGTTTAATGTGAAGAATAACATTTTATTTCCTGGTAATAGTTTAATGTGAAGAACAAAATCATCATTTTTACATATTTTGGTTGTCGCAACTAAGTCCTAGCTACAAATTGAATTGTAATACTTGGTCCCAAAAACTACTAACAATATTAGCAAACCAACTGACTGATTAACTGTGATAATTCAAAATGTGTGTTCTCTTGTTATAGAACTTATTAATCAAAATGTGTTTCTCTTGTTATAGGAACAAAGCGATCGCGGATTACCTAGACAGCAATGGGTATACGGACGCGCTGGACGCGTTCAAGAGGGAGGCTGAAATGACTGGAGAGATGGATCGCAAGTACGGCGGCTTGTTGGAGAAGAAGTGGACCTCGGTCATCAGGTTACAGAAGAAGGTGAGAAATAGAGCTCTAGCTTTCAAACTGTGACGATGAATAAATAGGCCCTAGATAACTAATTACCTACAATACGATTACTAGGGTAGGTACTGACTGTTATGCGCAATCTTTAGCTGGATCCATTAGTTTTTTCTACGAAACTTAATAGACGTTTTCGATAAAATGTTGAGTACAAACTATTAGTAATTTCTACGGCTTTGTGTTAGTTGAAACTTAATTCAGTCTTTGAATTCTACCGAGCCTTGACCGTATAAGAAGTTAGATTTAAAATACCAGCATTTGTGCACGATAATCCTAGCCTAGGCAAATAAGAATTCCGCTCTAGATGAAAAAGTGGTTTAACATGTTCTCAGTTTTAGAATGTGTTCCCGCACCGATCGATACGAAGATGTTACTTTATCACCATGCCCGTAGAAGCATTATTGTCTGTCATATAGTTTTGTACAATATGATCAGAAATATATTTTCCTGCTCATAGTAGGTAGGTACCTACTTAGCGAAGTTGAGCAAAGAGTTATCCATAACTTTTCAATAATTGATTACTTGCATAATCATGCAATCGATTAACTAATTTGAACTCACGCCTATCAAAAGACTGAATAGTATTTACGCAAGCCCGTTGGCATTGTTCTTGTCTTCGAATTGCTAAACAAAACATCGAATAATAGTCCTGAGTAACCTACTTGAAGCTTCGACAAATGTCTTCGAAGTTGAACGTCTACTGCGACTAAAACCTTTCGACACGATTCGGTCTAGCCTAGCGATACACCCATCGATCTGTGTGTGGTCGAGACGTTTCTAGGTCGTTTATTACGATTTTCCAGCCTAGAACAGGTCGATGCAATATTTTGTTCTAACGAACACAATGATTAAGGCGTTTTCATACATCACCCACTTATAAATTTGCGTAATAAAGGGAAATAAAATAATTCGTTGTGAAAGTTCCGCTGGTGAGGTAATCTTATCGTGATAACGCTCATAATATTTTATGCTCATTATCATCGTTTTATTTGAAAGACCCTTTCTTTTGACTTGCATAAATTGTGAAGCCATTCAATATATTATTATGAAATATAGCCTCTCCAACTATGTCGGTCGGATGCACTTGTCAGTTTCGATGGCGGAAATCTTGAAAACTAGTTTTAAAAAGTATTTTTATAGATAAGATATTTGCATAAGATGCTCGCTGCTTTTTTCTTTGAACACTAGCACGTTACTTTACACGAGATGGACGCGAGCGTACGCGTTAAAATGCTTTAAGCCATCTATGAAGTCTTTAGAAGAAGTTCGAACTAATCTAATGTCTCTTTATCAGGTGATGGAACTGGAGTCGAAGCTATCGGAAGCCCAGAAGGAATTTATCGAGGGTGCTCCAACGCGAGCTAAACGCACCCCAGCCGAGTGGATACCGCGACCACCGGAGAAGTTCTGCCTTACTGGACATCGGGCCACCATTACTAAGGTGTAGTATCGGATTTTCGTACTTTTCGTTTATTTTTACTCGAAATTTCGTGTCAAAAAGTACAGTAAAATGTTGGTGTGAGTGCTCGAATCAATTTCTTCCTTGCACTCTGAAATAAAATGGTTTTTTTTTTTTTTTATATTCTTGGCGAATGAAATCTATAAAAAGATCTACTGTCTAGTAGGGAAAATTCTTCATGATAGAATTAAATATTATCTAGAAATCAATCTTATTGGATTTTCCACTGGCAATTAAAGAAGAACTCAAGTAGAATCAGCTAGCTTTATGTTTATTATACTATGCTTTTTAAAGCTCTCTTTTTATTTCACCAATAAAATTATACGCAGGATGTAGAGATGCGTGTACCGGAAATTAATAATAACCAATTAGTTATTCTAATACATCAGCAATACCAACTGAATTGTACCATCCACTGTATTTATTAATAATTTAATTATGTAAATGAATTCTGACGAAGATGCTGCAACACTTTCCATTTTATAACTCTTAAGATTAAGATCGTTTAATTATTTAATGTCCCATAGGTGTAATTGATCGAGTTTAAATCATGTAATAGAACTTTCTACTCCAATGATGTGTGTTGGACTTGGAACACACATTGAATGGCACATTCGCTGGATTCACATAGAAAGCTGGGGTCAGATTTGCCAGCGCTTATTGGCACGAAGTCACATGCCTCCTTTGATACTGACTTCACGAGTTGTTTTAAATTGCTAATTTTTCGGTTGCAATATTAACTTGACGTAGATTTTATAACGCGTGAAATGGACCACTTATTTCCATACTTGAGATTAAGATAGATGTGGTCTTATCTTGCTTTCTAGATTCAAAATTTACCGTCTTCTATTCAATTTTTATACATAGACGTCATGTCTTTCCTGTGGTGGTATCGGTCGGATGACTTGGTCGGACTCCCAAATAGCATTGATCATTTTATATTTACGAGATATAATAAAATCAGATGTAGAATTGGTTACTAAAAATCACCTGTAAGGAAAAGCTTTATAACAGCTACTTATCAAAAACACAGAAGATAAAGTTTGCCAGCGCCGGTACATATATGAATTCTACGAAACTGCAGCTTTAGGTATTCTGGAGATATTTGATTGTTTTGCTTTTTGCCGTGTACGTAATTTCTCGTAATGAGACGTGCGCTGTTTTCCATGAATGCGTATAGTAAAACCGTGATTATTGTCTTCCGTTCGATTATCACACAGAACATAAAAACTTTACATTCTTTGAGCTTCAATGGTTTCAATTTGTCGTTTATGTGCAACTTTCAAAAAGCAGGTGCTTTCAACGACGTACTAAAAAGCGAATTGGCACGTAAGACTCAACACTTAAAGAAAACAGTTTTAATATATTTTGAGATAAGATTATTGAAAAGGGGTACCGTAAGGTAACGGTGGTGGTTCTGTTGGAACCAAACTATAGTACTTATCATGACAAATCGCAGCCAATGTCTGAAATTGTGTTTCATTTGCTTCTTCATGCATATGACATGCGAAGATATTGCAATAACATAACAGTATTGTTTGATGTTGCATAAAACAATTGTATAATGTTCATCTACACAATGTAATTTCTACTAAAAAGCAATTTCAAATTTTCGAACAATGAAATTGTCATGATTTATGTTATAATGGTGATAGGTACAAGTTTAGAATTGATTGCTTTCCGCGACAGGTGAATTTCTTTCCATAATCAGCGACAATTCATTCTGGGCAAAGCAACAATCGTTAGCTAAGGCCATTTTTGTGACTCGAGCTTTTTTAGGTGTATAGTAAGCTCAGAATAGGTACTTTACTAACAAAAGCTGAAACATGAACAATTTTCTTTCAAGAGTAAAGTGTAATATGTTTCGGAGTGAATACTGCTTGCCCTTTCATCTTTACTAGATGATTTACACAATTAGTACAACGTCAGATGAACATCAATTTTATCGGAATGTTGTTAACATTGTTAACATTGTTAAGATGAGATTAGGCTAGGAAGGCTAGGGAGAATGTAAAGGTGTTTTTCTAACACAAAATTGTAATTTCCAGGTAATATTCCACCCTGTATTCAGTTTGATGGTGTCCTCGAGCGAGGACGCAACCATCAAAGTATGGGATTTCGAGAGCGGCGAGTACGAACGAACCCTGAAGGGACATACTGACTCCGTTCAGGACATTGCTTTCGACCACCATGGAAAACTACTGGGTAAGTCTTTATTATTGTAATGTTATTATCCTTGTCCATAACTAAAGACTACATGCCAACAAAAAAAAGAGCTTTGGTCATCTTTGAATACAAGAGTATTCAAAGATGACCAAAGCTTTATTTTTGCTCTTCTTTTCTTTCATGTTTATTTGGAAATGTTGGATGATCTAAATGTCCTGGGTACATAGTCATGTTACCGCTCGTGACTTCTGCTTATTGAAAGTTTGGAAGAATGAATCAGAATTTAACCTTAAGTAGATTTATCATGTTCGCTTATCATTACGTATACCTTTAGTTTATGACATAATATCACTATCTTTTTATGATTACCCAGACAAGGACTTTTTTATATTGAAATCATTGATGAGTATGTTTTGGAGTAAAACAATATCTTCTATTTCAGTATCTTGCAGCGCAGACATGTCTATCAAGCTGTGGGACTTCAACCAGACGTTTGAGTGCGTGAAGACAATGCACGGACACGACCACAATGTGTCCTCTGTCGCTTTCTCGCCAAGCGGCGACATCGTCTACTCTGCTAGCCGGGACAAGACTATCAAGGCTTGGGAAGTTGCTACCGGGTATGTATTCAAAAAAAAAGTGTCTGAAATATTAGAAACACTCCTAGTCAATTCTTGATAGATCTTCGGAAGTTGAGCGATGTTCTGCGAGGTCACAAAGTGGGTAAAAGTTAGTGGTAATAATAACTGAGCGTTTCCGTGTTTCGGAGGGCACATTTTTACCAACGGTCCCGGCTGTAAAGTCTGCAGATTCATAAAAATCGCATTATCTCACTCTTAATTTCTTTTCCGGGCTTGTTTGATTGAAATTAATATGACACACGAACTTTACCAAATGTTTTCTTCGCATTCTGAACCGTGGAAGAAATTAGTCATGATGATAATTTTACAATCAACTAAAGTTATTTTGTTATTGAGCTAAGATAATTATTAAATAAATTCGTGGTGTTGCAATCTATTACATATCTTTTTCTGTGAAAGTTAAAAATCAATGGTCAATTGAGTCTTTTATGATGCCATTTTGTGTGCCAGGTTAAAGTTGAAAATGCAATAAGTAAATTGACTAAAAATATACTGTTTGGTACAGATTGAAACATACAATTTTATGTATTAGCATTTCTAAAAGTCACGTTTCATGCAATAATGACGATAGGATTCAATAATAACATTAATTCTGTCCTTGACCTCGGTAAAGCACGGCTATGCTATGCGTTATACAACGTACCTATTCTATGAAATATTAAATTTGTGACTCATTTTACTGGTCTTTAATGTGTGATTTGTTTAATTTGCATATGAATGAAAGTCGTCTTCTATTCACAGACTATTCTGATTTTATTATTTCTTACTCTTGAATGCGATGTCGATTGAGTAGAATAGTTATTTGTGTGTCATTTTGTAATTGCAAACTAAAAAAATATTTGATTTGAGTGCACGTTAATCTGTCGGTTCCGGCTTTTCGTTGACCATGATGGAGGCTTTCAGATGGCCTAAAAACTCTATAACCCGAATAAGCCACTAGCTCATACGAACTTACTTCTTAATATTCGTCCTAATATACCAGATACTGCATCAAGACATACAAGGGGCATCGCGAGTGGGTGCGCATGGTCCGCGTATCTCCGGACGGCACTCTGCTCGCCTCCTGCTCCAACGATCAGACTGTGCGCATCTGGAACGCTGATACTAATGAATGCAAGGTACGTTATGTGTTTTGGCCTTTACATCTTTTACTAGATGATTTATACAGTGTCAGGAGGCAATCTTTGCCTACACTTAACGGGACACTGTAGTGCCTGGGACAATGTTGAGATGGAATAGGCTTGCCCAGCACCTAAACCTCTCTTACGAGCTCTTACAAACTTGATCTGTTCCATTTCAGATGGAGCTCCGCGAACACGAGCACGTGGTGGAATGTGTGTCGTGGGCGCCCGAGGCGGCGGCGGCGGCCGTCAACGAGGCGGCCGGCGGGGACAACAGGCGCGCCGCGCACGCCGGGCCCTTCCTCGCCAGCGGCTCCAGGGACAAGTCCGTCAAGGTACCTATACTATTTGTTTACATTATTTAAGTATATAATTTTTTTTTTATTTTAGTGTTAAACCACACTTTTCATTTTCAATTATTTAAGTCTGTTTTCACAGCCCACAAACAAGACTGAATTTTCATAGAGAATGAGTGAAAAAAAAAAAAAAAAAAAAATAAGAGAACATATCGACCTCTGCGTACCCAGTAGAATAATAGCAAACTCACGCGTGATATCAATATTTCAATTATTCCGGGTCGCAATCTACACCTATTTCATGTTTCGTAGTGAGGACGAGGTAGATCAATATACTAAAATACGAAGAAAATAGTTAACATAAATGACTCTAAAGCTGTGCGTTCATAGCATCGGAATCGGAGCGTCCGCTGGATCGGAATCGGAGCGTCCGCTGCGTCAGAATTTGTTGCTTTGTAAGGATTTCTATGGTACTACGTGGCATCGGCATTTCTACCGATCACGACTACATCTGACACTGCTAACGCTCCGATCCCGGCGCAATGTACGCAGTCCTTAAGCCAGACAGAAGCGATGTAAGAAGAGGACGCGTCGCGGATAGGGCGCCAGCGAACAGTGTTGCGTCCGCGCCCCGTCTCTTCTGTATGTTTTGCGTCGCAACGCTTCTATCATGAAAGGGACGCGGGAGAAACAAATGTCTGCGCCCCGTCTGCGTCTTACGTCTTTTCTGTGTATCCCGCGCCTTAGGTTACACTTTAAAATTGTGTTGTGATGCAGATCTGGGACGTGAGCACAGGGCAATGCCTCGCGACGCTGGTCGGTCACGACAACTGGGTGCGCGGCGCGGCGTGGCACCCCGGCGGGCGCTATCTGCTGACCGCCTCCGACGACAAGACGCTGCGTGTCTGGGACGTGGCCCACACGCGCTGCCTCAAGACGCTCTACGCGCACCAGCACTTTGCGACCAGCCTCGGTGTGTACTAACCACATGCATTACACAAACACAAGGTCGGACTGGACATACAGTCGAGGTGGCGTTTGCCAGGCCAGGTTTGGCGGCCCCCCATGGTCCTGGCTAGCGTATAACATTACATTCCTATAGTATCCCATCTACCATTATCAAGGCTCGGCCCGGACTTGTGCCGGCTTGTGCAGTCCGACCCTCAAAAACATATACAGAGAGACACGCTAACAAACACATAACACATGCATGCATGCATGCATATGTCGCAGCCAACTGGTTGAAATAGCCATTCAATTAAATGCCTAGCCATTTCATTGAGCGCCGCCATTCAACTAAATGGCTAGGCCGATAGTTGAATCATTGAAGCGTTTAAAACGTTTAACACTCTGCCTGATTGAAAGGCCGCCATTTCATTGAATTTGTATGTTTTTCCGCCGGCACTGCTTTCGCTTTCTTTAGAAGATGGTGTCTACAGCTGGTGTTTCTTGAACTTTGTGTGTTGTTTTATCGTGAAAAATAAAGAAAATAAGTTCCCAGTGTTATTCGTGTGCCACAAAATAATGGATTTACCTTCGAGCAGCCTTTCTGCGTGGGTGTGTGATACGCGTGCTACCAAAAAAACCAAAACCTACTTATTTTTTCTGCGAGCAAGTGAACCGCCTAGCCATTTCATTGAACAACGCCATTCAATTAAATGGCTGACCTTCGTTTAGCCGTAGTGTGGAACGTTGTGTTCAACACTACGGCTACACGAAGGCCAGCCATTCAATTGAATGGCGGCACTCAATGAAATGGCTAGGCATTTAATTGAATGGCTAATTCAACCAGTTGCCTGCGACATATACACGCTCCTCCAAACACATTTAAATACGCGCGCGTTATGCAGGCATACATGCAAGGATGCGCGCGCGTACCACACGTAAACGTGTTCAAACTTATACTTCATTCATCCCCTTGTGGCTGTGCCATACACACACAGTCGCTATATACACCTGTTTTGTTTAACGTCTTTCATTATCCTCTCTACATAGTTTACTTACTCTTGAATAGTCTAAAACTAAATAAATAGCCGCTATTTCAATTTTGTGTTTTATTTTCATTTCAGATTTCCACAGGAGCTTGCCATTCGTAATATCGGGCAGCGTCGATCAGACCGTCAAAGTTTGGGAGTGTCGCTAGGAGTGTTGCCATTTTAGTAACTTAAACTCACCGATGATGATCCTTATCATTTCTCACATTTGACTACAATGAGACAGTTCAATCAAACTACATTGGACGTTGCTGGCACAGTGATGTAAGGTTTCAATCAATTGGTCAGTCACCGTACCAGCAATGGTTTGCCAGCATTGGCCTTATGTGTAATCAGCATAGTGAAGGAACTTTTTATGTCGCTCATTGTAGTTCCCTCGTACATTCGACGATGCTATGTCTTGAATATCAACTCAATTTGCTTCAATACCTTCTTAGATCTCTCACATTCCATTAAGTGTAATGGTTCGTAGATAATATTGGAATCGCATAGCGTATTTGGACAAAGCATTGTGTGTGTTTCGGCTAGAATTATTTGAACCTTATCTAGTCTGCGCACTGACGATTTTCTGTTGACTTTGTATTTGTGCAAGCACGCCATGTGAAGTGCTAGAATACTCTAGAAAACAACTCCGATTTGTGTATTGGATAAAGTAAGTTTGCTACAATAGCGGCGTAGCATTGGTCATGTACCCGATCATATCAAGGATGTGAAGATTAAAAGCTGTGTTATTATTTAACAATCCATTATTCTGTTTTATTTAATAGTTATTGTTTATTAATAAGTGCGTTTAGATTAAATTTTATTTGGTATGATAGTTGATATGATTTTAATACGCATTCAATCTAGAAAACTTGTACCTTGATTTTTTATAATTTAGATATGATGGTTCATGTCATGACAATCATCCTTAGATAGTTTTACGCGTCACATGCCTAATACTTAAAGAACTCCCATCTATCATTTGTACATAAGCTTCCCATTTGTCTCGGTTCGATTTGATGTTCATTATGTTCGTTTGCAACAATGCTAACTTCAGCAATGGATGTAAGGAGACAATACTTTCTACATTTTGTTTTTTTAATAAAAAAAAATACGCGCTTTTGATGATCAGCTGTTTTATAAGGACTTATTTTTAAGTTTTGGATGCAAAACTTTAACTATAAGTTAGAGAGTTTTTTATTTTTAAAATTTTTATTATTTATTAAAAAAATTCAGTTAGCCTCTATGTCTCAAACGAAATCATTTTAATGTAAGGTGTTTAGTGGAGTGAAAAATACGCGATCTTCATGAAACATTGTCATTATTTATCTACTACTAAATAATAAACTAAGTTTTCATGTGAGGTGTTCACCTAAATTAAAATGTGTGATATATGATAACTGATTCATATTTTATTTTCAGTTTTGAGGTAGCTAGTTGATAGACGCCTACATTCAGTATGTTAGATATTTATTGCTTACTGTATTGATAAATTTTGTTTCCTTGGTAGGTATAATCGTAGTGAGTTATGATCGTATAGTTAGAAGCTTTGCCGTGTTCGTGCATGCTAATATAATGTACATTGCCCGCGGCTTCTTGCCGAATGCAATATCACATGAGCAAACTAGAACATTCTAATAAATAGTAACATAGCCACATATTTCATAGCTTTATGTATTTCTGATTATACAGGGTGTGGCAAATTCTTGGTCACTGAAGGGTAGCTACCTTTTCTCTTGTAGTTAGAAAGTTTTGTTCTTAGGAAACTTCGGTTTTATTTTGAAGAAAAAAATAACTGCATTTTTAGATTTTTGAAAAAAAGTACAGTTAGCCTAAAAAATTACATTTGTCAAAAAAAACAAGTTGGTCTTAATCGACTCTATTTCCCACCAGGAACACTTCTCCCAAAGTAACTTATGAAATCAAATCGTAAGTTTTTGCAATAATTCAAAAAAACACATCCCATACATTTTCTATGAAATTAGGAGTTGTAAACCTTACAGTGTCACTTATTCGATCGTTCTTAATTTAATTTCATAACTGCTCCGGTAAGCTGGGAGGCTATTGTAAAGCGCGTATTTAAATTTAGAACAAAGTGCTTCCCTGCAGATGTACAAATAGTATGCTCCATACATGCCATTCTCTCTTGCGGCTCTGTCTAAGGCGCCTAAGGCTTTACAATAGCCTCCCAGCATGCCGAAGCAGTTACGAATTTAAATTAATAACCATCGAATAAGTGGCACTATAATGATTACAACTACTAATTTCATAGAAAATGTATGGAATGTGTTTTTTTGAATTATTGCAAAAACTTACGATTTGATGTCATAAGTTACATTGGGAGAAGTGTTCCTGGTGGGAAATAGAGTCGATTAAGACCAACTTTTTTTTTTGACAAATGTAATTTTTTAGGCTAACTGTACTTTGTTTCAAAAATCTAAAAATGCAGTTATTTTTTTCTTCAAAATAAAACCGAAGTTTCCTAAGAACAAAACTTTCTAACTACCCTATAAAAGGTAGCTACCCTTCAGTGACCAAGAATTTGCCACACCCTGTATACTTACTCAGCTTTCAAGAAATTATCTGAGAAATGTTTTAGAAAGTACGTTTTTTCATACTAATATTTCATACGCTTTATCAATGTAAATTAGTAAATACACGACAACAGCAAAGAGATTATCTAGTAGACAATCGAGACGCTTACAAGGGCATGTCAAAAATGTGTGAGTGATGTTAACGCAAGTACCACCAAGACTACCTTTACAAGACATAAGTATAAATAAAACATTGCAATGTATAGACTATGTATTGTGTGGTGGTATATTTCATTTAAATAAGATGTGATGTTTTGTTTAAATCTCTAACATGATGATCACAAATATTATTTTATAATATTACGAGACAAACAATACATCGAAATGTAATACTTACATACCTATTATGTAAGTATTTAAACAAACACCAAAAAACAAGTGATAATAGTTAGGATGGGGGTCAATTTAGCAACGCTGGAACATACCATTGCACCTGTAAACGCTTGTGGTCTTAATATCTACTAGATTTGTCCGACCCAACCGCTACCACAATCTATCAGTACTTAGGCGCAAAATCGATTTTTAAATTCGAAAGTTACCGAAACTTGATGCGCAGAATTTTAGTATGCAATGGTCTATAGTGGACTAGCGAGTTATTTTATTTTCATCACTTTAAAAATAAAGATCGGTTGCTGTGCTGATTTTTACCTTAAAACAATTTATAATCTAGTTGGGATTATGACGAGTTATGAATTGATAACTGAACTAACAACGGGATTTAAATACTTACATCTAAGCTTAGTTCAGGATATTATGATGTTCTTCTTCTTCTTTTATTTAAGGGGTAGCCCCTTGTCGGCATAACTGATGTTTCTTTCTCCATGAAGCTCTTTCCAGGGCAGCCTCCTTGACTTCCCTATACGACATGACAGCAACCTTCTCTTTCACTTGGCTCATGTAGCCTATCCTCGGTCTTCCTCTTCCTCTCTTTCCTTCCACTTTTCCTTCAATGATGTTCTTAATGAAGCTGTCATGTCGTATAAGATGGCCAATCATCTTTCCTCTTCTGTTCTCGACAACTTGCAACAACGATCTTTCCTCCTCTACTCTGTGCAACACCTCAATGTTGGTGACTCTTTCCGTCCAGCTGATCCTCTCCATTCTACGCCAACACCACATCTCAAAAGCTTCCAATATTTCTTTGTCCCTTTTAGTCACTGTCCACGTCTCACACCCATACAGAGCTATACTCCAAACGTATGTTTTGATAAATTTCTTTTTGATCCTTTTATGTATTTTTGATGTGAAAATGTTTCTTCTGTTATTAAATGCTTGCTTAGCTATTGCAATTCTTGATTTTATATCTGGTGTACATCTTGAATTTGAAGTTATAAGGCTGCCTAAATATCTGAACTTCTTTACTCTTTCTAAATTAGTGTTATCTAAAGTTACTGTGTTAAATACTGAATTGTCTGTTTTGGATGCTGTTAGTATTTTGGTTTTGCTGATATTTATTTTGAGAGAAAATTCTTTGAAAATATTATTCATGGTATCGAGTAGAGACTGTAGACCATTTTCTGTTTCTGCTAAAGCTGCTATATCGTCTGCAAATCTTATAAATTTTATTTTTTCTCCGTTGAATTTTACCCCTTCATTCGATTTTTCTAAGATTTTCTTAATGGCTGATTCTATAAAAATGTTAAAGATGAGTGGTGAGAGTGAGCATCCCTGTCTTACGCCTTGTCTAATTTTGGCTTCTCTTTTTTCATCTCCTATTTCTAATATTGTTGTTTGGTTTTTATATAGTTGATATATTATTTTTCTGTCTCTAAAATCTAAACCAACTTCCTTAAGAGTCTTCATCATTTTTTTCCAATTCACTTTATCAAACGCTTTTTCCAGGTCTATGAATGCAATGTGAGTATTAAGTCCTAAATCCATCCTTCTGTCAATTATTAGACGCAAAGCAACTATCGCCTCTCTTGTACCTTTGTTTCTTCTAAATCCGTATTGATCCTCGCTTAGGTTTTCTTCAATTTTATTTCTTATTCTGTTTTGTATTATTTTTAATAGTATTTTAGAGGCTTGGGATATTAGGCTTATAGTACGGTGTTCTTCACATTTAAGGGTGTTGGCTTTTTTCGGCAGTGTTATTGTTTTAGTTGTTTTAAAATCATTTGGTATCTCTCCTGTTTCATACATTTTTTGGGTCAGTTTAAAAATTCTATTTATTAAATTATTATTAGCGTATTTTATTAATTCAATATAAATTTTATCCGTTCCTGCAGCCTTTCCATTTTTCAAACTCTTTAGAGCTACATCAAATTCTTCCTTAAGTATACTGGGTCCAAGAAAGTCTTGCTCTATTTCCTCCTCATATGTTGTCATAATTATGATGTTGCTCGATATAAATTTAAGTTTTTTCCAGAAAATAAACCTAGTAAAAACACTTCGGTTTCGCGTTTTGTCCGTACAGTCGCCTTAAGAATAATGTCGACAGTGACTTATAGGCTAATATATTTCTTAATTCTCGTCAAGCGCTCTCCTTTGCCGTATATTTTGTAGTTGTCGTGTCTAGTACTTACATAAACAGCCTTGTTACAGCTTGCGATACATATTTACTATTGTAATGTCTTAGATAAGAAGTTTGTATTACATTGGTAGTTACTTGCACTCAATGCTTAACGTAAGAATAATTGTAAACCATACTATTTGTGCAACAAAATTCACTTGAAGACATACGAAAGTGCCAGTGTTAATACCTGGGTAAATTGGGCAATAAAATACCTAAAGTTGATAATGTTTATCCTTCTCGTAATTACCTACTTAATGTTGGTTGTTATCTAGCTAGAACAGTTCACACACACTATGCGGATGCAGTATAAATAATTCAAATCTGTCTGACAGACTACTAGCCTATTATGCTAGTAGTCTGTCAGACTCACTAATTAATGCACACGTATCATACGTGTACGTGACGTATCTATTAGGTGTGTATTATTTACTGAGTCAGTTAACCAGACAAAATTCGTAAGTCAGGAGAATTTTGTTTTCAATCATAATCTGTCCTAAAGAAAGTTGATTACAAACTTAAATAGATTTGGTTGAATACTTTCTGTAAATAAAACAATTAATAAAATATATACTTTATTTTAATGTTTATTTTTGTGTTTCCCTAAGTTATTATTAAATGATTGGTTTGTTGGATCACAGCGGTTTAGGCCCCTTTAGGGGGGCAACTGCCCCTCCCTGGCGACACCCTTGGTGGGATTAAAAGACTGCATTGTCTGAGAGTCTAAAAAAACCTATCATCCAAATCCAGATTTTAACCACTGCTGGGTAAAGTCTCCCTCATCCACCTCGGTCACAGATTCCTCGGTGCTGTGCCAATCGCATCCATTGGAATGGTTTCCTTTCATTCTGACTCTACGCCCCGCGACGTGAACTATGTCGTCGACCCACCCCACCTTGCTACCAGTTGCTCGACATTTCTTAATCCCATCCTCTGCCACCCTAAGAAAAGAACCTTTACCATAGAACTGTACCTACCTTTATTAACTTTACCTCAGATGAACTTTACAGTAGGTACTTACGTATATTTTTAATCTTAAGGGAAATACGTTTTTTGCTAAATTCTTATTTTGATACCGAAGACACCCTCTATGACCTGATGCAACACATTCGACGTAAATTAGACCAGAAGAAGCTCATAGTCATGATATCATTGGACATAGAGGGCCTATAGCCTTCGATAGCGCTTGGTGGCCAGCCAAAGGCCAGACTGGCGGCGGAAGAAATTGCGAAAAACGCAAGAAAAGAGAAAATTTGAATTTCGCGGGCTACCCGTGCTGTGGCCGTGCGCATCTACAAAGGCAAGGTGCCAGCAAAAAGACACTGCGATAATTATCAAAATGACAAAGACAGCTGCAGTAGACGTCAGTCCAAGGTTACCAACTTAGGGAGTTTTCTCCCAAATTTAAGGGGTGAATAAGTGGGATGAAAAATAAGGGCTTTTTGATAAGTACACAACTTTACTTATTAAGTGGTCATAGGATAACACAATCTAACCAATCAAAATAAAAGTATTGTTGACCTAGCGACATTTTCTAGCCCACTCGCCCACTCATCCTTCACTGCGCTACGGAGGTCACCGGCTTGCTTCGCTCGCCACCTCCCCCTTTCGCTTAGCTCGGTTTCGAGGGCTTGTTCCACTCAGGACCTCCCATGCGAGCTTCTGGCTCCGTGATTTTTATATACACTCTAGGGTTGTCACGCACAACACCAGGTGGCATCGGGGTGCTCTGTGTTGGATTTGTCACTCATTTAGAATGAAGTACTTAAAAAAAACAATAATTCTTGAATTCCGATCGTTTTCGATGTTTTAGTCATGCGGCATTTGGAACTTTCGGAAATTCAAACTTTCGGCATTTTGAGCATTCTGCTTTTTAGGTTTCGAACTTACAAACTTCTATTAATTGAGCTTTCTACATTTCAACCGTTCAATATATTGAATTTCGCTATTTCAAACATCGGCATTTCAAGGATCGGAATTTCGATTTTCGGACTTTTCATATGTGTACCCCACCCCATAACATAGATCATAGGACGTTTTATAAAGGTATTTTATGGAAGTGGTTTTCCAAATAGGTACCTGGTTTATTTTATGAGAACAACTTTACCGGGACATTAAAAACAAAAAATAAGTATACCTACTTAGGTAGGTACCTATAGTAAAGATAGAGATCATTGATAAATTCTACCTATAGGTTTAATGTAGATTATCCTAGTGTGAAGTGATTTATAAATAAAGAATGAATACCAAAAATAAGTTATATGATTTTTTTAGGTGAATTTTCAAATAACAGTGGCGATTTTATAGGTTTTTGAGGTAAATATTTTTAGGTTTAGGAGTAAATATTTTTTGGGGTTGGTAACCCTGGATCAGTCACAGCTCGAATCAAACAAAAGTCGACTGTCGAATCGAACAAACAAAGTGAAGTGAGTGACGTCGTGACGTGAAACGGGTTGAATTGAATGGAGTGAATCTTCATTTTCCTTGAAATAAATTGTAATTACTGTGTGCAATATCAACAAATTACAACAACAATGGACGTGGAAGAATGTCTCAAAGAATGGGAGGATCTACTTGTTGATTACAAGCGTTTAGAGGTATTGGTTTTATTGATTTTGTTTCATACTTTTCATTTACACTTTGCTCATTTTAGTGTACCTAGTATCTTTATAACTTTCAATACATAATCGTTATTTATTGCACTTCGATAACTAGATATAAAGATTAAACGCTAACTTACAATCTTCACAAACACCTGTTAGCAATAGCATGACTAAGAAGTTGATGGCAAACCATAGGTACCTACTTACTTCTTTAAAAAAAGTACAAAAATCTGAACTTTTTTGGCCTTAGGAGATACTGTTAGTTCGAAATAATGAATACAAAGTAGTATATCACTACTATCATCATGACTTTGTCTGTAATTGAGCATTAAACTTGCCTTGTTTGTCTAACATCTCCCTGATAAGAAAATATCAAAAAACTGAGACTCCTTTTTTAACAACATAATTTGCTAAGGCCAATATCATTCATAGATTTAGGACTTCAATGTTCTATGCCATCCAAGATAGTCATTTGGTTTTTCTTATTTACCTGCTATGAGACATCATCCTTCCCTAAATAAGTACTTCTATTTATAGAAAGTGATATTTTTTTATAATGGTTGATTCTTTTTTAAACACATTACCCTCTACTTATAAAATTCTGATAAAATTGAAACACTGTTTAAACAATTGCCATCCTTTTTTGTTAGATTGTGTCAAATAGAGACAGGCCGAATCTTGAGCATTATTTAACCAGTGTTCAAGGTTATGAGTAGGGCCAAGGAGTTTGTCCAGCCATCACTTACTCATTGCATCTCAACATAGTCTGAAAGTAACTGTCTCTCAAATATTCAGATTATTAACATTTAAGTCATGAAGAGGCCTTTATACCTATTGCCTAAAAGTTCCTCCGCCAGAGTTGACCACTCATACTTATTATGATTACCTGCTTTATTTATTTGCCTTTATTTTATTTATTTCAGACCATAAACAAAGACTACATTTCCAAACTAGAAGAGGTTGGAGAGCTCCAAGCATCATGTATGAAGGAGCTAACTCACCAGAAGTACCGGATGTCGATAATCTCAAATGCACTTAAAAGGTCAGATAAGTAACCTTGGGCGAGCCGATTTACTCTAATGATGGTTGATCATGCTTTCTTGAATGTTTACGATAGTTGCCAGTGTAATGCAATGTTAACATTATCATGTACTATTGCTGCCTGTTGATGCCCTTTGAGTTTATCTAAATCTCACAATAACTAAGCTGCAACAAATTATGACATGATAATGTATAATCAAATGTTCATTAATGGCCAGTTTCAACACTCTGTTGTGCTTACTATGGTCAGATATTTGACATTAAATCAATACTAAAATGACAATCGATAATCATCATCATCATCCATAGCATGACTACACACAGACCTCCCCTTGGTCATAGAATAAATAGGTACAGAAGGCGCACTGCACACTTTAGGTTCGATGATACAAGTACCTACATTATCGGGTCTCCGCTCGGCTCGCACACTAGCCGCGTCGCGCGTAATACCTATCACTCGACAACTCGACAACCCTTCCTCGTCACTCTGCGCCGGACAGTGACAAAGTTATGCGTTAGAAAGAAAAAATTTGTGTAGGCACGTGTAGGTGAATATTGCACTAAGGCAATAAGCGCTTACGCGAGCTGAATAGGACTTTATTGTTACGCCACTAGAGGTGCTATTTAAATAAACGTTTTCGGAGTCAGGCTTTTGTACCTATTCTATGGCCAATTTCCACAGTCTGCCACTTGCCTCATCAAAGTCCGCAACAGATGCGATGTCGTCAGGCCATCGCGCTGCTAGACGACCGACTTTTCTGAACCCTGTTCTTGTACGCCATTCAGTTATTGCCTTAAAAATGTCACAGCAAAAACACAGATTAATAGAATAATGAAGCTTGTTAGATGCTATAACAGTAAGAGATGGTTACCTAATTAAAAATTACATACTTACAATCACCTTCTTTTCTGGGTATGTGGAGACTGCTGATTTCCAATTGCTATGATCCTGACACACACCTTTAGCTTACTTCACTCTCATTGCATTTATCATACAAGCTGGCCGGCTTTGGGATGCCTTTGACCTGCTCGTTTTCAACTTTATTGTGTAGGTATGAAACCCATTGTGTTTAGGTACCTATACATATTAATAATAATATAAAATGTTTAAAACAGATTATACCTAGAACTTTGTTAGTTAAACTTTGCTCTTCGTTGTACATAACATATTATTGTAGTGTTCAGTACCCCGATCGCGAGTATGCACAGAGTCTACTATTCGATCCGTGACTGTAGTATAGTCTCTCAAATGTATTGGGATTTTAGTTCAGTCAAGTTACCACTGGAGGCGCTGCACCGGAATCCCATACATTTGAGAGACTATTCTACAGTCACGGATCGAATAGTAAACTTGTGCATACTGGCGATCGAGGCACTGTGCACTCTCTACACTTTGGTCCTAAGCAAAGTCCATAAAGTACATGGTAGTAGGTAAATGATATCTTTTTCTAATTAAATTTGTATTCACATTGTATGTATAAAGCATAGATTATAATTGGATTATAAAGATATGATAATATTATGATGTGAATTAGATAGGTATCAACTACTAGGTAACAAATGGGGCATTCCAGCGAAAACGACACCTCAGGTTGAAAAACTAAATTGCATAATATGTACTTGAATCTGTGACTACAGTAAAGCCAATAAGTTAATTCAACAGGAATCAACCATTTCTTAAAATATTTTTACGATTTTCGTTATTTTTATTGCTTGTGAATGCAGCCGTGCTGCGATCGTCAATGGTACAGTATTTTTTCTTCAAGTTGGATTTTTTTTTCTCCGTCGTCTATTGAGTTACTGTGAAAAGTAATCATACAAAAAGAACAAACAATTCAAGAAGTTTAAAACAGTGTTAAGTTATTGCATGTGATTATTTTTGGTAAAAAGTTGTAAAAGTTCAACGACATGCTTACCTCGTGTCCCACCCGTCACTGCAAAACATATATTTTTTTATCCTCACGTAAAACTATCTATCCAATTGCTTTTCGGCTTTCCAAAAGTAACAATCATGCTATGGGTAACGGTTTTGGCTTAATATATCATTGAGCTAGTGAACATTATTATGGAGATATTTAGATTTGAAAGGGTGTCCCACCCGTCACAGCGGCGGGTAGGGCAAACTAAATCTCGATGAATTCGTGTTTTAAACTGTGTTTTATTCTTTTATTTATTGATTAATTACATTTGGAAGTAGTTATTTTCTATATTATTGTGTTTTATTTCAAAACTGTACTGCGATTTCAAAAAGGCAATCTGAGTTATTTTGATGCTTACAGTAAAAGCGAGAAAGATGCGTTTTACATTAAAAAAGCTAATTTTAAACATCCTTTCGGAACCAACTATTAAAACAATAAAGGATAAACCATATTTTTTATTTCAAAATTCCATTTAAATTTTTGAAAAATAAAAGGTTAATTTCGTCCACCTGCATAGTTTTTTTTCGTTTCTATTTGTTTAATTAAAGTAATTTCATCATTAATTTAATAAATATACAAGTCTAAACATTTGTGGGCGTTTTATTAACGAACTATATTGTTGTCATTAGTCACTTGTCCCACCCGTCACAAACTACTCCTTGATTATTTAGAAAATTTGCTAGTATTATAATGTTATTTACATATAAAATGGGACCTTAACATTCTAGTAACAATATACGAGAAAACTGTTTAACAAAATATTGACGGTTTGTCTTGATTTTGGAAGCGAAGCCATCTACTCAGCTAGGTGAGTGCCAAGCGCGTCCGACCCGTCACACTTAGATTAAGTCAATTTTCTCGGTTAATTACGTAGTTTAGGATTTTATTTTGATGGTTTTATTTAAAACAAATATCTGGCTTCCAAATGCTATTATTTTAAAACGAACTGCGTTGCTATTTTAGGAGAAAATAAATAAAGTTTGAGCAAAACGGGGTGAAAATGTCCCACCCGTCACAATGGAATGCCCCAAATACTAAATCTTGTACTGCCGCTTCAGTACAGTACAATTTATGTACTATGTCTCACCGTTTAAAAAAACCTAGGCACGTAGGCTTTGCAATAGACGACGAAATACTGAAGGTCATAGATTTTTTGTTCACATAATTTATCTAAATAACTAATGTTTACGCCCAAAGACAAATATGACGAACACTATGACGAATATTTTTTATAAATATTTGTGTAGGAGGAAGTACCATTAATATTCATAGCTCTATTGACTATATCCTGCTAGGGGATTGGTAACTGGAACATTCTCCCTTGTTTAACCCAATAAGACGATAATGGGTTAAACGAAACGCCACGTGCTTCAAAACATTTATGTATCGTATCGCAATTAAAATGTGTTGAAAGACATTGTCGCGTATTATTGCCTAGCTTCTTCAGTATTTATCTATATGTTACCCATTTGAATCGTATCTTGTTCAAAGTACAAAGTGCGAGAAAAATAGTTACTCCTATGGAGTAGGCCAAAGGACAATCTGCACCCGAAGTATACGTACGTCGCAGGCACTGAACGCGTTAAGCATCTCTACACCTACTGACCATGTCTTTGTTGAGGATATGGCCGACAACACTGATAAGATAGTATTATTTACTTAACTAGACAAGCTTTACTCCATCTAACTAAACATTGTCCTTGGCAATGTGACTAAAAAATGGTAAACTAGACATGCTTATATCTTCATTTAAGATCCTTTGATGATGTCTAGGAGGATAGACAAACTTCCATATATTTGACACATGCCCATTTCTTGGAAGTAGATAAAAGTTGACTGACGCTGCAATAACTATAAAATTTGAGGGTTTACCTCGATTTCCATGCTTGAATTGAAAAAAAATCAGCTAGAGTCATAAGATCTCAGTTCGTAGCGAACTACTGGTAATTGTAATAATGTAATAGATGTTAAGTCCTATGTTTTGTCCACAGGTTAGAAAAGAAAGGTGTGACGAAAGATGAGAGGGTTGCTAACCTGGAGAAAGAAATCATGAAGAGGAAAGCGATGCTACACGAGATCAAAGCGGCGCTGCCGAAACAGAACGGCCTGTATCTTCGGATAATACTGGGCAACGTGAACGTTTCTATTCTAAACAAAAATGACAAGTAAGTATGCATGTTTCTAAGCTTTGAAGTTTAAAAACATGACGCTTCTCTTCGCCTCTGCGTCAGTGTGAGTTGAACCTATAGAATAGATCCTTTAGTTAGATGGATCAACTGGCTCTTATGTTTTAAAAGACGTAAATATGTAGCAGATTGGTTTCTGTAAATAAATACATGTTATCTTCCAATCAATTTGATGATTAAGTATTATTTACAAAGAAGCGTCGTGCATCGGATAGTTTTAAAGTATTTTCTTAGCAGAAGATTAAAATATTTTGCATAAAATATAGGTCTCTGAATACCTAATAGATACGATACGAGTATTTTTCGACCTTCCTCATAGACGATAAGTACTAGTTTGCCTCGAATATTATGTACCCAGCCCCTATGAAGGTAAATGGTAATGAATGAGCATAATTAGTCCTATCGACTAGCTGTAATCTTGTAATTTTTAAGGCACCTCAGTTATAGCTTTGTAATTGAATTGCTGAGCACAATGCCCATTTAAAGGTTTTTACGTACATCAATTTTATACCTGACGCCAAAATTGAATTTTAAACCAGTTGTATGAGACCGTTTTGTAATTTAAGAAACTAGAGAATAGCATATAGCTGTATAATTTTAATTATGCTGGTAAAACCGATTGCGAAAATTGTAACAAAAATATGTAAGAACTGATTTCCCCAAAGTATATTTTTATGATAGGTTTCTACAGTTTATTACTCTTTCATTAGTATTTTCAGAACTACGTACGTCAACATGAAAAAGCTATTTTAAAACGCAAGATTTGTTTACTTCTATACCAGTTGATATTACTAGAAGCTACAATTTATTTTGAATAATATAACTTGCAATCATATACTTATTTAAACTTCTTATGATCTTGATGGATATTTATGTTTCGGGATTTTAATATGTCAAACAAAACCATGATGAGGTTGCCCGGTAGCTCAACTGGTTACAGGCGAGGCCAACTTGAGATCGAGGTTATGGGTTTTGAAAAACTTGCAATAGTGTTTCAATTTAATAAGCCACTATGGGCACTCGATACACATATGCCTTTATTAATAAACTCCTCTCAACTTCTGTCAAAGTTACACCACGGATATAACTATTGCCATCCTTTTTTGTTAGACAGTGACAAATAAGGATGGCATGGCAATAGTTAAAGGCCGAGGTTTGGGTTACGAGGCCGTAGAGTCAAAACTAAATATAGTACAGTCAACTACCGAAATCGATTAACATTTCAGACTAGAATAAGTCGATTAATTATTGAATTAGTAGCTTTTTTGTTTTACTCAAGATTCAAATATTTGTTTTGACTTTTAAAACATTCATACTATAATAGGCATGATGACTAATTTTCAAAATCTCTTCTATGATATTCAGAAGTAGGTATCTATTATGTCTAAAATATATCATATTTCTGTAGAAAATTAAGGTTTTTGTGCTATAAAAGTACATTTAAATTTAAATTTTCAAATTCACGCCAAAACGCTCGCCGGTGTCATGGCGTCTGTTTTTACGTCACGGCTCGGTATATCAACCAGTGATGACAACTTAGCTACATAGAAACAAAATGACATTTACCGAGACGTGACGTAATTCGCTCTGATGGGTGTTTTAGCTATCATGGCGGATTGTTGTATTTTGTAGATTTATTTTAACAAATAAATTATTAATCTCGACATTAATAAGAGAATAAATACATTTTTCAAAATCTTTGAAACCTATTTCATTAGATCAGATAAATATTTTGGCGAGACTTGATTACTGTCATCATGCCTATTATGTTCGCACATTCTAAAATAATTTTATGTTTCAGATTCAAATACAAAGATGAGTATGAAAAGTTTAAGCTGATTCTTAGCGCGATAGCCTTCGTTCTAGCTGTTGGAAACTTGTATTTAGACTTTAGGTAAGTACTTATTATTAAAAACTAGACTTATTTTCGAATACTGAAACGCTATTTAAATGTTTGAGAAGCACTTATCTAATTAGGACGTTCTTACTCTTCCTAATCGTATAAAAAATGACAGTTAATTTTAATGATAAGCAGTATAAGCACCACTTGAACTAAGTAGCGTTCCAGTTTTCGGGTGTTAGAGTGGCGTATAAGGAGGTTTATACCCAGCATTGGGCTATAATTGGAGCTGCCAATGATGATGAAAAACTAGAAACGATGGATTAAGAACATGAGGAACATTTACCAAAGAAATCAATAATTTTCCAAGAAAGCTATTCCCAAGGTAAAGGATACTGTAGTAGAAACATAACAAATTGTGTATCGTCTAGTCTAGTTCTATTACGTTAAAAGAAAATGTGGGAAATTGTATACGTAGGTCTTCTTCATTTAACACGAAGAACCAAGTTCTTGGGAGTTTTAAATTGATATGAAAGTGAGTTTTAAAAATTGAAATGCATTTACTTTTTTAACTTGTAACTTCACCTGTTTGATTAGATTAGTTAGTGAATCCCTCCTTCTTACCTAGATAATGAAAATACTCCGTATAAATCGAAACATTGTCAAAACCTATTTTGACGATATTTGAGTAATTACCGAGAATAATTTTGATAAATAAAAATGCATCATGGTTTTAAATTCTAGGCCTAAGGTTAGGTACTATCCTACTAGTATTACAAAATATGTGAAAGCTTAGATGTTTGGATGTTTGTTACTCAATCACGTCAGAACGACTAAACGGATATGGATGAAATTTGACACAGAGATAGATTATAGTCTAGAATAGCACATAGGCTTTTATCCCGGAAAAATGTACGGTGCTACTAGGATAAATACCGGTCAAAATCATAACCCTCCTTTTTGCTTCGCCGTAGTTGGGTAAAAAAATAGTATTCCACCCGGGCGAAGCCGAGGGCGTTCGCTAATTAGACCATATTTTTACGTGAGAGAGTTACATGTCTAAAAACTTATTAATTTTTTAAATTCCAGGCCACTCCAACTTATCCTGATATTCCTCCTTGTCTGGTATTACTGTACACTCACGATACGCGAAAGTATCCTCAAAGTCAACGGCTCCAGAATCAAGGGCTGGTGGCGATTACACCACTTCATTTCCACTGTCGTCTCCGGAATCCTGCTTATTTGGCCCCAGAATGAACCATGGGATCAGTTCAGGCATACGTTTATGTGGTTCATCGCGTACATCAGTAAGTTTTGAACCTAATGCTAACTTGTATAACGGCGAAGATTGTTAGTTAAATTAACTACCACTGTATGTGTGAAGATGAATGCACCAATATTTTACTTGTGTTTATACTTATAATGTTAAGAGTAGTCAAGTTTCAAGCGGTTTGCGGGTAGAAAACTCTTAGGCTTTTCATGTCTTATTTGGAAATGTTCTCATCTATACCAATTATATAAAGCTTTGTTTGTGTTAAAAGTTTGTTTGTTTGAACGCGCTAATCTCAGGAACTCCCAGTCGGATCTATTGATAGTATCACTTTAATAAATAAATGAGTTCTTTTTAATTTCCAGGCGTAGTCCAATACATGCAGTTCAGATATCAAAGCGGTGTGCTATACCGTCTCAAAGCGCTTGGCGCGAGACATAACATGGACATCACCATCGAAGGTTTCCACTCCTGGATGTGGCGTGGACTATCCTACCTCCTGCCGTTTCTGTTCGCCGGGTATCTGTTCCAGCTGTATATAGCGTACACGTTATATCATATCAGCTATCATCCAGAGGCTACGTGGCAGGTATGTAATTAAAAAAAAATCATACTTTAACATTAATTTGGGTTCAAATCAAGCTCTTCTTTGACAATTACAACACTAACACTTGCCGTGCCGCCGACATAGGTACATGTTTTACTTTAAGCAGACGGCGCTGCGGCCTTTCAAAGAGCACTGAAAGCGTTAACTGAAAATCGGTCTTTGAGTTCAAATCCAGCTAAACCTCGTAAACAATTTTAGAATCAAAGAAGTAGCTTGATTTGATATCTTCTGAAATGATTATGGATAACAATATTTTTCTTTTGCGTTTCATAATGGCAACACTATGATAATTGTTGATTTATTTGTAAAAGGTTTCAAAACTTTCGTGAGTTGATCTTGTCATTTTTTATAATAACATAACTCACGTAAGAATATCGTCGATTTAGTTAGATGTCGAACATCTTTTAAGAAGAAGTAAGATGATACCGACAATGTTTCGATTCATCCGGGGAATCTTCATGTGGGTAAGGACTCGCGGTACGGTAACTCCTTGCAGTCGCGTCCCACACTCACTGAGTGAATCGAATTGAAACATTGTGGGTATCTAAATCGACGATATTTTTACGTGAGCCAATCCCGTGTGTTATTTTAAAGTAAAGGTTAGTTTGAGAAAAAAAATATTATTACGGGATTTTATCGCGTTACAGCATTCGTGGTCACGGGATGACCACGAACGCTGTAACGTGTTCGAAACGTCGGGAAAGAAAAAAAATAAAAGGTACGCGATAAAATCCCGTAATAATAATTATCATTATGTTAACAAATCGCGAAAGTTTAACAAGTTATATAAAAATAGTGTTGCCATAAACGTTTTGACCATGTAAACAACAGGTGGAAGCACTAGCGCTCTCGTTCCTGACGCTCGGTATCGGCAACACGGCGACAACGCTCATGCTCATCCCACAGAAGCTCAATAACGAACAGGTAGACGACTGAAGATCCAGCAGTAGCCTTAGAAATGTCAAACAGTTCACTGACACATTGATTCTTCATTTGGCGGGAATACTCTATAGGCGTTTTTTTTAAAATCAAAGGTACTGCAGCAGGGCCTCCTCCTTTGCATTGATGTTTAATGGACAATATAAAAAAATAATAAACTGCCATCCGCGCAGATTATGGATTATAAAAGCAATTTGCACTAAAACACAAAAAAAAAATTAAACATTTTTACCCAAAAACCCAAAATAAAATTATTTGTTTTGGATTTTTGGGTTGTTGGAACTTTGTGATCGTATACGGTTTTGTTCGATTGCCATAATTTACAGTGACGTCACGAGCGTTTGTAAAAACGCTCGATTCGACACTTGGTCTCCAAGTTTCTCATGTTTTCCGAGGTTGATTTATAGACATTGACGTCACTCGTCTGTCTCGACGCCATATTGCTGAGCAAGCTTATTTATAATCAGTGTATGTTGTAATGGTTTTTTTAACGAAATACTTAAAATAAATATTATTTTTATTGTACGCCACTAAATAATGTAAGACGGTTTTTAGAAACTAGTCAAACTGAACGGAGTATTGATGTGTTAGTGAACTTGCAGTAGACTTAGCTTAGATAGTTTAGTTCGCCCGGTTTGTAACTACTTGGTAGATTGTAGTGTAGAGTAGGTACCTAATGCCGGTCACGGCGGCGGTCACTCACATTCGCACGAATACGCAAACCCGTAAGTGTAGAATATTCGCGCGAATGCCTGTGCGAAGTTTTGTTCATGCAATGGCAATGTTTTCCTTACAATGTTCGAAGGTTTTCAAGCTTGTGAGTGACCGGAATAAGATCTGATGTAACCCGGTTCATTAACGAAACGAATCTGAAATGGCGTTTATCATGTTCTCTCGCTTGGTGAGTATAGACGGCACTAGTGTGCAAGTGAGAGAACATGATAAGCGCCTCGTTTGATTTTATTCTTTAATGATTCGTTTCTTAATTGAACCGGGTTATACCTGGTTTGTTTTTGGAATGGCTAGAAGATTGGATAACGATTAGTATTCCAATTTAGGACGTGTGATGTGGAATGCTAACTGCCAAAGTGGCATGTACCAAATTGGACTTGCCTTCTACTATTCTAAATGTCATTATCATTAGGCTTTCATGTTTATTTTGTTACCTTGAAGCAAATGTCAGCAGTAATAGCAATTTTTTTTAAGAAAACAAAAGAATAAGTAATTAACTAGGTACCTAAGTGCATATTTAAAAAAAAACACACTTACAAAACTTGAAAGACCACTTCCATGTCGAAAAGGATGGCAGATAGCTATTTGTCTGATGTTTGCTTTAAAGTTCTTGTAAGTGGTATTTCCATATATTTCCATACATTTTTCCACTACCTACTTTGCAAAGGCTTCCCCAAGTCTGTAAGTTTGCAACAAATAATTAACTTTACCAAGTAGTGGGAAAATAAAGATTAGAGAAATAATCTTACAATACCTAAGTAATACTTCTTTGAATAGTAAATAAATTATTTTTTGTTCGTTAGACTCTAACGAACAAAAAATAATTCTAACGGTCTCTAACGGTTAGAATCTTGATGCAGGGGCCACGCTAAGGGAATATAGCAAATTATTTGCCGGATTTCTTACGGACACACCACAGAAATACGGCAAATAATTTGCCATATCCCCGTAGTGCAGCCTCTGCAAAATAACACGCAGAGAATTATTAAATATCAAGTAGGTCTTTTTGACTATTTAGGTAGGTACTTACCTAGTTAAAAGTGATGGGTTTAAGTATTTATTTTTTGCATGATAGATTGATAAATAGATGTGAATTAAGTGTTGTGAAATTGACAGATTTTATTTATATTTTTGTTTTATTATTTTATGGCATGTCCTCATCTCAGCGTCCTCAAACAAGCTGATTTAAATCCTTTGTGGGTATGCTGTTTAAAAAATAGTTACGACCCCAACTTTTATTGTATAATCTGCTTGTACTTATATTTTTGAAATATTGGTTATGAAATAGTCACTGTCAGAAATAGCTGAACAACTACCTACGCTTTGGAAGTTTTGAAACTAACGGAAGAGAAAAAGTAGATGAACACGAAACAAAATATATATCTTATGCAGGGGCCACGTAAGCAATCCAGCAAATAATTTGCTATATCCTAACTACTTTTTACTCAGCGATAAACACCTTTATTAGTTTAGTATTCCTTTTGCTTTCATCTGATTTTTAACTAATACTCTGAATACTTATTATGTTCAGTCACTAAGTGCTGGCTAATGCACAATATTATGCATGGTTTTATGCATAAAGAGACAAGCTGAGAAATTTTTTGTAATTATTTAAGCTATATTATGATCTTTTAAACAACGAACCTCGAAACTAAAATATCTCTCTATAAAAAAGTGGACCAATTCCTCAAAACATTATAATAACTTTCGTTTGATAAGAATATTTGACATATTTTTACAGATTACAATGCATTTTTGTACAGCGTTTATTAACTTTTTTGTATGTAGGTATTTGTTAACTATAATACCGTATAAAATACATACATTTTAGAATAAAAATTGTAAAACAAAATATAAATCTGATAGCTAAGTAAGTCTTTTGAATTTTTGGTTTTATTGCACAAAATCTGGGTATTTTCGTTTTGTGGTACAACTACTTTTCGCTACCTATTTTTAAAAATTCATAGAATCTCACTCTGATTTCAGTTTCAATGATTATATTATTTGCACGCAAGCATGTTTTAATGTTTTGCTACAGTTATTTTTAAGTAAGAAATAAATTAAATTTTGTACAATAAGTAATTCCTAGATGATTGATCATTATTGAGTCTTGGTTATTTTTTTATATTTTAGAAATCTATTGTAATAAACTATAAAATAATATTTAAATCTGTTGTAATATTCAACATCACATGGTCAATACTTATGATCAATCTGTGTAAGATGTTGTTTATAGTTAAATTGTTATTTTTCTATTCTAAGGTGGCAAAATAATTTTCTTGAAACCGTCCCTGACACTTATTTATCATCATCGTGTCACTGGTTGTCGAATAATAAAATACCAGTGTGGTGAAAGGATTCAGTAACTCCTTTCATACACTTTTTATTTTAAGTCTATAGTTTAGCAATGGGACTAGTCATCCTTACAATACATTTTGTATGTATAATGTCTTGTTTAATGGGTTATAGTGGTTAGTGAAAGATTTACATCTAAGTAGAAAATAAACAAAGATTACAATGGACGAAAGTTGTTTAATTGCATGTATTTTTATGACGAATGTCCATTATGGTTCAACATTTGAAACTAAGGAACAACAAAATGAACCACTTACAGATATGCTTGTAGTAGTGGTTTAAATTCAAACTACTTATACATTTATTGAAGTTAATTTATAATTTTGTATAAATACTTACAATGAACCATTAGATAAATAATGTATTTGAGTGCAGAAAATGCTGATAAAATACTACGAGCTTTATTTAATTTTTATTTTATGATAATAAAATTGCAAGGTTTTGTACTTTAGTATCGATGTAATAAAATTTGTTTTAGCAAATTGTATTTATACTTTTGTTTGCGTCAACAGGTGACATACCTGGCTATTCTGTTCCTAACGTTGCACTGCCTGAACATGTATACTATCCTGGCGACTTTGCGTAAGAAAACGCAGAGTGGCTTGATGCTGCGATACAAGTTGCGCGCGATTGCTTACAGACTGTCAAATGAACTTGCTGTACTGGTACGTGACTTTCAACGCTTTATACTTTGAGGGTATCGTTAACGGAAAACGATTTAAAAACGCTGAGCCTTCAGACAGATCGACAATCGAAATAGCAAGGAATTATGGTTTAGTTTATAGCTGGTGATAGCTGTGCTCAGAACATCAACATAAACCGAAATACGTAAAATGGCACCATGTATTCTTCAAAGGTTTACCATAGGGTTCTAGATGGTTCTAAGGTTCTCTTTATTAGATAGAGACTAGCTAGATTCACATTTACAAATGGCTAAACTTGCGTAGCTATCTTTTCGATTTAATCAATTACAATTTTGTGTGAAAAATCATTTGCTTTAGGTACCTATCTAGATCCACGCTGCAATGATAAATGCAATAAAATTATTATCATCATGGTTAAAATAACCCTGTAGGTATTTTAAGGTAGGTAGGTAGGTATAGTTCGCGTCATGTCAAAAAAACGCTGGAAGAAAGTGAAGGGGTCAGGGGTGTGTTTTCTTTGTCATCGTTCTTTTTACGGGACGCGATCTATACTACAGAGTTCCACTCCGATAGTAGACCACTCAGAAACTCCACTGAAACTTATTTCACAGATCCTTAGTACTGATACACCGGTTTCCTTTATCGATATCCATAAGAATTCACTGCAGATCGACCTCTACAGCTTCGGTTTATGGTTCAAGTTTGATTGTACGTCCCTGATGGGTTCAGTAATGTCCTATTTGTTCTTTTTGGTATTTTTTGAAAGCTTTAGGAGGCAACAATCTGAAATACATAATTCAGTAGGGAAATCCAGAACCAAGACAGTGTTTTTTTTTTTTGTTTACCTCGTTTTGTGTAGTTGGTGCGGGGGTGTTGGTAAGTTGCCGCTTTTTATTCAGTACAGTCAATATAGTCTTCTCTTTTAATCTAAATTTTTCATTACGCGATGTTGAAGTTGGCAACAATAATCTGTATTGATAAGTACTTTGATGACATAATCAAAAAGAGCTAAAGAAAATATTGCTTAAACTGTACAGAATTTGTGTGTTGTCTCTATGTTTCTTGTTATTTTGGTAGTTCTGTCCAGCATGCCTAACATACTGCTCAATCTTGCGTAGATTATAGTATGTGCTTACCTAGTCTACATTAAGCTGATCGCACATTTGTAAGCATCGGACGCGCCGCCCGTACGCGTTTAATCCTACCGCATTTAAAGAGATCGCGTACCTACGCGGTGCGGATGTGTGAGCTTTCGTAGAATTTCATACGACGAAAGGGCGCTTACGTTACTTAAAATGTGCGATATCAACACCGTATTCTAGAGCCTAACAAAAGTATGTAGATATGCCACATGAGTAACTAGACCAGTTATTTGACAGTGATAGATATGTTACGGGCAATGTGATAAATCCGGTCATTATGAATAATGACCGGTCCGTATGCATAATGACCGCGTCGATTGGGCAATGTGATAAAAACTGCAAGATTAATCACTTTGCCCGGTCATTATGAATAATGACCACCCTATCTTGGGCAATGTAATAAATTAGACGAATTGCAGTGTTTTAATTGATTTACTACATTTCTGGCGCTTCGGCGGCCGCTACCGCGGCACGCTTCGCTCGCCTCGCGCGTAGTTTTTTTACTAACCTAACATAACCTAACCTACAGATTTTAATCCAATTTATCACATTGCCCGGCTAGAAGTAGGGCACTATTCATACTGCCCGGTCTAAGTGATAAATTCAAGCCTTGATTTATTAAATGGACCACGGGCCGTCGGGCATTATGAATATGGACCGGTCAAAGTAATAAATTTATCAAACTGCCCGACGCTCTTGGTCATTATGCATAATGGCCGGTCCATATGAATACTGCCCGATTAATCAAGTTGCCCGTAACAGATATACTAGGATAGTTATTAGGTATTTAATTACATCCTCCATTTTAAAGTTTAGTGTGACGGGAGCATCGTTCATTTTCCTAAACCAGACTTAGTAACGATTAGATTAACTTTAAAAATGTTCCATCGATAAATATTTTGGGCGTTGATAGAAATCTTGGCTTTTTTTGTCGCACGTTATTTTCATAACCATTTGCACAGCACAAGCATACTTAATATTAATTTGTTAATTACAGGAACAAAAATGGAGGCAGAATAAAATGGATCAACCCAAAACTGAGTAGTTTTAGTTTGCCTGAGTATTGTGATTCTATCGTTGTATTTAATACTAATCAGTGTTTTAAGACTGTGGACAAGTATCTACAATTTATATTTTTCCTAGTATCTGTATTGGATGGTGTTATTTCTGTAAAATATACTGTTTCTAATTATGTGTTTCTTTTACTAACTCATGGGTGTTGGAAAACAACAGGGTTTCATTCGAAACATGTTTTAATTCCTTATTCTTTCTAGGAACAAAAAATCTTAACCATAGGTAAATTCATATATTTGTAACAACCACATACACGTGCAAATTTTTTTATAGTTGTCAATTTTATGAAATAAAAATTAAATAAGTAATAAGCAAGGGAAAGTTATAGATAGACAATACTTTCTCGTTTTCCCCATTTTTAACATGAAATAAGAACAAGCATACCTACAAGTACCCAGCGTTATTGAAAATTCAATTGAATATCTTATAAGCTGAGGTCACAGTCATTGTGATTATAACGTTCGGTAAGAAAACAAAGCGAAATGTCTTTGTTTTTGCCATAAGTTCCAAACAAATATTTGGGCAATGTAGTATGTACCTACACAGCGAAAAAGCGAATCTATATTTTCGAGATTATACGGCCGCAACATAGTAAAGAACATTAGAAATTATCAACTACCTACAATAAAGAAAAAATATATACCAACAGATTACAGAACCAAATCTTAAGACTACCTAATTGTAATGAAAAGTACATCATTTTTATCCTTACTTAGAGTATTTTGTACAAAGTTTTAGAGGAATTACCTATTTATATTTACATTATATTTTTTGCAGTTATTGCAAAATATATCTTACTCTACAAGTATTTTTACATTAGTTTTTTAGGACATAACTATCAGTCAAATACTATGATGTACAGGAGTACCTTAGACGAGATTTGAGTTGATTTCTTTTCTAGTTGCTTAAAACCAAATCAACTGTTTCCCACACCTATTAATTTTTCAGAATAAAATAGATCACGTACCAAACTCTTCATCAGAAAAATTATTCACATCGTCGCTACCTGGATTTGTGTGTTCATCTTCCTCACTTACCAGGCGAGGTTTCTTGACAAGCAAACCTTGGTTTTGCAATTTTTGTATAGCGTCTAACGTGTTCTGATTTGCCGCGCTTCTTTCACTTTTTTCTTCAACATGAGACTGGTTGGTTTGATTAGTTTTAACTACACTTAAGCCAGACAAGTTTCGGAGCTTACCCAACTGCTGTGAACTAGCGCACATTTCCGACTTCATCTGTGTGGCCGTCACGACTGAATTACCCTTTACCGTTTTCGTTGTAGACGCAAAATTCGATTTACTCATTTGCATTGTTGAAGAGAACTGAACAGCTGATTCACCGTCGGTCTTGGTCATCGCTGAAAAATCTACTTCAGGGAAAAGAGATTCTTTTGTTTTTTTGAAACAACTGAAATGTCCAGGTGGCTCCGTGTTTGGTCTTTTACCACTAACTGGAACCACGCCAGGAGCAAATTTTCCTTTTTGAGGCCTAGGTTGGTTGGATGTGGACGGTCTTACAACTGGCATTCTGGGGTTACTTGTTCGTGGTGGATTGAACCTTGGCCTTACCGCAACTAATTGATTGTTTGTTTGGATAGGTGCGGGTAGCACAGGCCGAGTTGGTCTCATTCCGGGATTTCGAACTCTAGGACCAGCTGGCATGGGGGCTGATTGACGAACTTTTACACCTTGAAAATTTTTGTTACTCGCATTTAGATGCTGAATCTTTTGAGGCGTTGAAGTAGAGGGGCCTGCATTTCTTATCTCCTGCTTCATACTTTGATTTACCGTCTTTATAGTTTTCGTTACAGTAGTTGTTATTTCTTCTATCACGGTTTGCGTTTGTGTTTGCGATTGAAACGTTTTTACAGTTTTTACTTCTTTGTTTACTTGATTCGATGTTGAAGCCATTCTATTAATTGCAGACTTGTTCATCACAGATTGTCCTATAGATTTATTCGCGTTCCTAAAGTTGGTATTATTTAGTTTAACTTGTTTGGTATCTTGTTTCATATTTTTTGTTGATATCTTACTACTCAAACTTTTTGCGAATGGTGGTATTTCATCTGAGGTAGGTTGCGGTGTTCTATTCGATGTTTGACCGGAAGGTTTTATAACTAAATCCTTACATACATTTTTCAAACTGTCCAAGTTTGGCTTAGATACTGAATTATTCTTTACTGCACTAGCTGGAATGTGTGTTTCTACATCATCATCAGAATCGTTGTCACCAAATTCATCATTGTCATTTCTTTCTTCATTGTCACTATCATCTGGATATTGCACTTTTACGTTGCCTTGGACATCGTTACTGTCATCATCTTTATGTAACTCTTCATCACTCTCATCTTTCATTTCAGTAATTTTGACGCGACCCGAAAGCGAATCTGTATCACTATCTACATCATCATTTTGCGCAAAATTAGAATCTTCAGATTTTTGATCCTCTGACATAGTGAAGTGACCAGGCGAGTTTCCGGATTTAACAGTAATGTTTTTACTTAAGTTTTTCAAAACATTATTTAATGCAGATTGTTTATGGTTATTGGCCGTGTCACTAAGTTTTGGATTGCATGTGTTAGGCAAAGGTGCGTCGTGAGTTTCATCATTACCTCCGACATCATCGTCACTGTGAAATTCTTCCATTTGTGCTTTATTAACAACTTTTCTTGGGGGTTTATTAATCACAGACTTAATAGTGATATTTTTGTTTATATTTTTCAAAACATCAGCAGACTTATTCATGGTAGGGATTTCTTTATTTTGATTTGTTTGTACAGTGTTACTATTTGCTTCATCGCTGTCAGAATCATCAATTTTATATATTTCGATGTCTTGTTGTATTACTTTAGTGAGTTTTACAGGAGGAGTAGGTTCTTTCTTTATAACGTTCATAAGCTTAGGTGATACTTTTGGTGATGAAATAGACATGTTTACTGTTTTATCTACACCAACAGGCTTTGCCGTTACATTTTTAAGATGCTTTAGTAAGTCAGTGCTAGTTTTATCATTTTTAGTCAAGTTTTCTGTAGGTGACTCCTTTTGTGACACTATTTGAGGTGATTTTCTTATTGCTTGTACATTTAAATGAGGATTATTCAATATACTCGCCAATTTGTCTGACTGAACCGGTTCTGCGATAATTTTATCGTTTTGTACATCATTTTCATCTTCGCTGTCGTAGTTATTTGGGTCTGGATCAGCTGTTTTAATTCTGAGCGGCGTATTGGTTTGTAGGGCAACAGGAGTTGAATTTTTAACTTTGCTAGGTACTATTTTAGCGGGTTTATTTCGAATAAGATGGGCTATTTTACTAACCTCGGGAGGTTCTACTTTTTTGACAATTCCTTGAGGGTGGTCAAGTTTAGCATGTTTTATTTCTTGGCCACAAGGTTTTACTATAAGATGACTCAAATGTTTCAAAGCATTAAATGATTCGTTCTTATCACTCTTCCCATTACAATTAGGTTCGGCGTCTTCCGGATCAGTATCTTCGTGATTAGACACGTTTTCATCGGAATCATGTGAAGGATTATTTTTATTGACTTCGGGAACTGTCTGTTGACTAGATTTAACCACAATGTTACTGTTATTGCGCAAAGCTGTTAATTTATCTACTTTTGTGTCTCTTTTTGTTTGGGGATCTTCATCTAGAATACTCTGAGAATTATTACTTTCTTCCTCATCATTTTCTGAACACATTGACATTTTATTTTCAGGTTTTGGACTTTTATTTGTCCCAACATTTCCATCGTTGGAAGGATCTGGGTCATGTGCTATATTATCTTCAGTTATAACGTCATTTTCTTTAGGAATAGACGAAGTGGTTTTATTTTCGTTAAGTTCTGCTTTTTCAACAGACTTTTTGCTGTCAATAGTTGGACTATCCTGTTCCGTATCGCCAGTTGTCTCATTTGTGTTCTTCGTTTCTAAGCTAGATTTTTTAACAATTTTAATTTGACTATTGTTTTGGTTGATTAGCTTTGTAAGTACTTCATTAGGTGTTGCCAAAGTATTAGGTTTAGATTGTATGGCAGTATTAGGAGTTTTATTGACGATTTGATTTGGTTTGTCTGTTAAACGCTTCACAGGTTTTGGTCCTGGTTTTTTTTTTACTACAATACCCTGTCTTTTCAATTTTTCAATGTCGGGAGGTAGCTTTGATTGTGTTGGCTTTTTACTATACTTTTTTAGACTTTTAGTTATAGTTCGCGTGGGCACTTCTTCTATTCCCTGGAAATCTAATCCTTCTCCGAAGACGTCTGTGTTCATGTTCAGAAACTGGTCAAGGGTGATTGCAGATTTCTTTGATTTCTTATGCTTCTTGTGTTTTTTCTTCTTTAGTTTTTTATCATCCATTGTTAGTTCAAAGAGTTGTTCCTGTAAAGTTTAATATTATTTTTTTTAACTCAAGAAAACAACTATGTATAGTATTTCTGTTTATAGAATTGAACTTACGATTCCTGTAGCTCGTCCATCTTCATTAGACTCCACGGATTCTATTTTTTCTGCAAGCGGTGGTACTGTCTCCAATGAAAAATCTGTTATTTCATCCATTCTAAAACAAAAACTTAATATGAGTGTCATGGCATCATGTAGAACATCATAAGTCCTATTATACAACTCCATCAACATAAAGTTGCTTAGAAGTAGCCCTAGAATCTAGAATTCTAGATAGTCAAACTGGTAACTAAACTTATTTTCCATCACATAACCTTCCGCCCGCGGCTTGATTCACGGGATACCAACCTTTTCTAGTAATATCTATTTTCAACCAGTAAAAGATTTTTTAAGTCAGTACTTTCGAGATTAATATCTTCTACATCTACTCAAGTACTCATAATCAATCAAACTACATATCTTCATAATTAATTATATATGTAGATGAGAAATATAGATATATTCTATAATTTCACTTTCAATAATATTCTATAATAGTAATAAAAGTGGTTTCTATACCATGTCATTTTTGAGGCACATCATTTGAAAGGATCCATCTGAATCAATATTGAGATGGATATAGGCTACATTTTAAACAAATGCAAAGAAGTAAGAATAGAAGTTAGTCTTACATAGTACTTCTTTCACTGTACATATCATCCACACTATGGTAAGTCAGGTGTAATTCATATGCATCCAGATGATAGAATATTGCTTCACACACTGGACACCTCAGCACATCGACGGGATTTTGGTTCTCATCATGGTGGTCATCATTCATGTGTTTCTACAAATGTAAAAAAGCATGGTGAAATAAGTTATAATTTGCTCATAGATGGTTATAAAAAGTATGTAATTTAGGTAAAAAAACCAGTCAAGTGCGAGTTGAACTTGTGCGCCGAGGGTTCCGTACCTACCCATTACACCGCCCCATAGGTAATTAAGCTAGTCCTCTAAACTGCTGTATGAGCGCCCATACCACTCAGAGGACTATCTTAATTGGCGTCAACTATGTATGTATGGGAACACTATTTCATTTTCAACTTTTTTTATTTTTTAGATATTTTCCTTTATTTGTGCTGTACCTTGCTTTTTGTCAAATTACGTGATTCTAGGTCAACCGGAACTACCATTTAGGTTTTCGACCCAAAACCTATAGGGTACTTCCGGTTGACCTAAAATTGTCAATTTTGGTTAAAAGAAAGGTCTTACAGCACAAGCAAAGGCAAAATTGCGAAAAATAAAAAAAAGTTGAAAATGAAGGAAAATTTTGGTACATACAAGTTTTCGCGAAAATCTAAATTTGCCCAAATATCTTTTTATCGTGCTGACTCAGACCTTGATTTTTATACACCTAATAGGGGCTATAGACCTCAGTATATAGTATAAATTTCAACTTGCTAGATCCTTGCTAGGTTCCTGACAAAATCGATGGTGACACACGAACAGACAGACAGATGGACAAGAAAGTGATCTTATAAGGGTTCCTTTTTTGTAACGGAACCCTAAAAAATAATAAAAGTAACTTACATGTAAGTTGATTTTATTATCATACTCTTCTCCACAAAATGGGCAGTAGTATAACTGTATAGCTTCCTGGAATATTTTAAAATACATTTATAATTTATTTATAAGTTTATAAACTATTTTTATATATTATAATATTATATTACTATATTATATATATTGTTTTATATATATATTCTTGTCTGATAAATAATAAAAGTGGTTAATATTACCAGATTGAACATTTTCAGTTTCTTAGAATTTCCAATAGTTGGCATTTCATGAATGCGATGAAAGAATTTATTGTGGTATGACATGGCAGTAGGAAGGTGGAACTCAACAGCACACACTTCACAGCTGAAGTCCTTCCCAACTGTCTCATTGTTCTTATGAGTTGAATCAATATGCTTGTTGTAAAGATGCTGAAAACAAATACATTTTTATAATACTATACTCGTAATTAAATAAATATTGGTTGACAGTTCACACAGTGCTATCTAGCCCCAAACCATAGAATGGCCACTGTGCCAATCAATCAAACAAACAAATATTGCTTGTTTAATAGAATAGGATACTTAGAATACTTAATAACACCCAGACACAGAAAAAACATCTGTGTTCATTACACAAATATTTGTCCTAGGTGGGAATCGAACCCACAACCTACACAAAAGGCTGAGCTAAAGGGCCAGTCAGCAAAGCCTAGGTAAAACATATTAAAATTAAGAATATAAATAATTGTCAAGAATGGTTCTTTAGGTCAAGGGAATTAAAAAACTACGAACCCATTTTTAAGGTACATATAAAAATAGCTAACAACCAATCCAGCTACCCCAAGTTGTCTGGAAAGGTAGGCTCTATAGAAACACCAAACTGCATACTATTATTTATTCTGTGGTTTATCCCTATTACAAATACATTAATTGGACGTAGTTATGCATAAAGGAACCAATCCACACTCATGTCAAAATTGAGTTAAGTATACAGAAAGCTTTTAAAATCCACCTTCTACTAACCCTGTAAATATCAAAGTGATCTGACAATTTTGACTTAACAAAACATTTTCTCGACAAAGTAACCAACCCACATAACAACATTTGTACAATAAACTAAAAAGATCCATGCTCTGTGGTACCCCAGAAATCAGAAAAATCTACAAATTTATTTTTTTCTGTAAGGAACCAAACCACATGTTTCTTTGTAAAAGTATTTTTTTTTATCATTTTTGTGGATTAGTTCTCGTTGCACTAGTTGCTCTTTGAATATTAAATGAATAAAATACCTAAGGTAATCAATAAGTACCTAATTTTAATTATATTTTGTGAATTTTATATTAAATGAAATATCTTAAGTCTAGCATGAAAAAGAGCTATAAAAATACATATTTCACTAGGCTGCATTCATTTTAACCCAATCTTCCTCTACTTCAAAATCAAGTTGACCTGAAAAACCTTCTAAATCGTCTTTTAGGGCTTCATCTCTTACCAGATTCACGTAAAAGTGGTGTGGTTCTTGCGGAATCAAGTGTAGCACACTTTTAGGTCTTTTAACTTCGTATTAGTGACAGGTCTTCCTGTTTCAGCGATTTTTAGAGGTCAAAAGACTTTTACGTGAATCTGGTAGGAGATGAAGCCATAGAAGACGATTTAGAAGGGTTTTCAGGTCAACTTGATTTTGAAGTAGAGGAAAGTTAGGCTAAAATGAATGTAGCCTACTGAAATAAATTATTTTTATAGTTTTTTTTCATGTTAAACCTAAGATATTTCTTTTTAAATAAAATTCACAAAATATAATACGATTATTTATTATTTTATGCATTTAATATTCAACAACATAATAAATTAATAAGGAACCAACCCACACATGAGCAGTTTTGCTAAAAGGAACCAGTGGGTTTTTTTAAAAAAAATACTATAAATATTAATATTTTTCTCCGAAATTATACTTACATACATAGGAAACAGTATTTTGTACAATATTGTAAACAAACTTTGTTAAAATTAATCATAGCTTTTTTTCTATACACAATTTAAACAAAAACTGCTTTTTCTCAAAACTATCATTGTGTGGATTGGATCCTTTATGCATAACTACGTCCAATTTTACAGGACTTACTGAAACCTCAAATAACACTTTTCATTATCTATGGAGCATATAAATTGACTTATCTACTTGAGTTTTTATTATTGTACCTGAGATTAGATGTGATAATGGTTTGTAGGTAGGTGGTGGGGGGAGGGCAGAGGTCGCAAACACTGTCACTTGTGGCGGCGCAGCATATAGATACGGTATAGAATATATAAATAGCAAAGTACCTTCATCGTGAAGAGTTTCCCACACCAAGGACAGAAGTACTTCGCATCGTGATCAGGGTGGACCTTGTGTTTGTGAGTGATTGCTTTTGATATCGACGTAAACACCTCTGGACAGACATCGCATTCCACGATTTCAGTCTGATCTTTGTTACTGGCTGGCTTGTCTGGTAACGCTATAGGCTCATCTTGAGACCGGCTTTTCTTCGAATGAAAATTTTTATCTCCGTGTTTTCTGTAAAATAGCAATGTGGTTAGTCGGCTGTAATGATAACAACTGAATAAATACTATGGAATGCAACTTACCTGAAATGGACTTGTAGACTTTCCTTATCAGTAAAGGATTCTTTGCAGAAAACACACTTGAATTCTTCGGAACTCATCATAGATTACAGTAACAAAAATACAGATTTAGTTCTCAACTCTCAATTCATCAACTTGTCGTTGGACATTTTAACAAATCAAATGGTTACGAAGAACACGGACACTTATTTATTATCATAAGATGTTTATTAAATCCAGCGTGATCTCATCTACTCCCAAGGATCATTTCATGAACTCTCTCTGTCTGTAAAATGGAAAATGCTCGTTCTTCAACCTAAACAAAACGTAGCCATTTTGCAAAGTTTGTTTGATTCAAATTGATTGATTCAATCAGATTCAATCATTTCATTCATGAGTGAGTCTGTCTGATGTTGACTTCGTCATTCATTCATTACTCAGCACAGCTTAAAAATAATGTTGCCATGTAAAGTCTGTCTCGAAAAAGCTATCTATCTATGGTCTGACTGAGACTGATGGCTGGACTTGGAGGTTATGTTGATAATATAAAAAGTTTGCTGTTTTCATTAATGCACTATTTTTGTGTTGTTTGTGAATATTTTCGGCAGAGCTGACTAGTATAAGTTTACGTTCACAGTACCGGAACCAGCAGCATTTGTGGAATTGTGGTATAGGTATATCTATACTTACTTTAAAACCTTAGTAAGTATATTGTAAACTAAACGGTACTCAAGTAAACTTCTGGTGTGCCGCAAGGCTCGCAATTAGGTCCTTTATTTTTTGTCACTTTCATAAAATCTGATTATGACCTTGTTGACAAATTGTCTTGCTCATGTCTTAAAATACGCAGAATCTAAAGATTTATAATTAAAACATAATCGCTGATGAAAATGACACTTTACTCCTTCAATCTAATCTGCCCCTCGAGTCCATAGGTACTAACAAATTTTTCCTCAACCAAAGCGTAAAGTCAACTATTTCGTTTTGTTTCATAATCTAGGTATAGTCTGGCAAAAAATAATAGACATAAATGGGGGCGCCACTGTGCAAGCTAAATACGCGAAATAGATTAATTCTCCTATAAAAGGAAATTATTACTTCTGATTGACGTCTTCGGTACCTGTACCATAGACCTGTAATTTACCATAGTTTAGTAGAGAAAGGGTTTCCATTGTACCTAATGTTTTAGTTGCCGTTTCTACCCATTTTTGCCAGACTATACTCATAGTTATAGTTACACTGTTGTGATGATTTTTTCAAACAAATTATCAATAAGGTTTTGCAAATTACTGTCATTTTGGAGAACGAAATAAAACGCAGCGGTAATGATGCCGGCAGGGGCGCCGACTCCGTGGGTGCTCAACCAACTTGGGTGGCCAACTCTGACGACAAAGTTCTTAGGTTAAAGGCCTTTGTCATGAGAAGTTAGATGCAGCTGCAGGTGTCTTTGCGAAGCGCAGAACTGCCGAATTTCACTTTTGTTTTGTTTTGTTACATAGGTAGGTCTGTGATTCATAGATTTTATTCGTTACCGTTAATTGTAATTTATCAAAGTTAAAAACTTTTATTGAGATAAATGACGCACAATTTTATTTACTTTGAATCGAATGTTTTAAAAAAAAGTGTGTGTGCACACGGTGCAGCATTTAGTACAACGGTGCGGCGGCGGTGGCGCCGGCGGCAGTACGAAGCTCCCCAGGTCAGCTAGTACTGCTATAAATAACAAAAATATAAGTAGCTAGGTACTTATGTCATTAAAAAAGCTGGAGCACCTACGGAAATTTTAAAAACCCGGCGCCCCTGGATACCGGAATGGTTGACGTTGTAAATTAGAAGAATTGGGGCCCGACGTTATACAGAAAAGGGCGTTTTTCCACAAGCCGGCACGGCACCGGCACCGGCACCGGCGCCGGTGGTGGGGATGCAAAATGTATGAAAATCTGCCGGTGCCGGCGCCGGCAAGTGGAAAAACGAGCAGTACATTTTCATACATTTTTGCGTCGCCGGTGCCGGTGCCGGTGCCGTGCCGGGCTAGTCGAAAAACGCCCAATGGTGCAATGACAATCAAACGTCGATACAATTACCTATATTGGGTTGGATTTAGTATTAAGAAGCAGGATTTTGGGGGCAAAATGAGGGGGGTAGGTGAGGGGGAGGTTCCCCCTCCCCCCTGGTACCACTCCCATTACAAGGTAACGCACCGTTCTGGAGATAATCAAATTATTGTTTTTATATACAAACTGGTAAAAATTGGTAAAAATTTAGTATTCGGTAACAATATTTTGAGGGGGGGAGGGGGGGGGGGGATCCCCCGCCCCCCTGGTACCACTCCCATTCCAAGGTAACGCACCGTTCTTGAGAAAATCAAATGTAACCTAACCTAACCTAACCGAAACGGGGCAACCGAAACGGGGCACCCTGTAGGTTAGGTTAGGTTTGTATATAAAAATGCGAGCGAAGCGAGCCCACCCACAAAATCTGGTGGCACAAACCCCCATCACATCTAAAAGAGAAACTAAATCAGAACCGACACGGGGCACCCTGTAGGTTAGGTTAGGTTTGTATATAAAAATGCGAGCGAAGCGAGCCCACCCACAAAATCTGGTGGCACAAACCCCCATCACATCTAAAAGAGAAACTAAATCAGAACCGACACGGGGCACCCTGTAGGTTAGGTTAGGTTTGTATATAAAATGCGAGCGAAGCGAGCCCACCCACAAAATCTGGTGGCACAAACCCCCATAACATCTAAAAGAGAAACTAAATCAGATCCGACACGGGGCACCCTGTAGGTTAGGTTAGGTTTGTATATAAAAAAGCGAGCGAAGCGAGCCCACCCACAAAATCTGGTCGCACAAAACTGGTGTTTGGGGGGGGGGGGATACCCCCCCACCCTCCCCCCCCCCCCAAATACTGTTACCGAATACTAAATTTTTACCATTTTTTACCAGTTTGTATATAAAAACAATAATTTGATTATTTCCAGAATGGTGGCACAAACCCCCATCACATCTAAAAGAGAAACTAAATCAGAACCGACACGGGGCACCCTGTAGGTTAGGTTAGGTTTGTATATAAAATGCGAGCGAAGCGAGCCCACCCACAAAATCTGGTGGCACAAACCCCCATAACATCTAAAAGAGAAACTAAATCAGATCCGACACGGGGCACCCTGTAGGTTAGGTTAGGTTTGTATATAAAAAAGCGAGCGAAGCGAGCCCACCCACAAAATCTGGTCGCACAAAACTGGTGTTTGGGGGGGGGGGGATACCCCCCCACCCTCCCCCCCCCCCCAAATACTGTTACCGAATACTAAATTTTTACCATTTTTTACCAGTTTGTATATAAAAACAATAATTTGATTATTTCCAGAATGGTGCGTTACCTTGTAATGGGAGTGGTACCAGGGGGGAGGGGGAGCCCTCCCCCCCCTCCCCCCCTCACTCCCCCCCCCAAAATCCTGCTTACTAAATTTTCCTGCATACTAAATTTTTACCCCTATATTTTTTATATTCTCTTTCACCAATAAATTTGACAAGATAATGGCATCATTCAGGGAGTGGCCACACTGCGTTTTCTGCAGCGCGTTTTTGAGCTGCGCGTTTGTATCAATACAAACGCGCGTTCACAGCGCGTTTGTTTCCATACAAAAGCGAACCAGGAGGGGAGCAGCGCGTTCGCATTGCGTTCGAATCGCGTATGTATCGATACAAACGCGCTGCAAAAAACACTGTGGTTCCACTCTCTCATTATTATATTGGACTTAGATTATTAGCTAGCTATCAATTCTATACAAAATCACTCCTGTTTCCCATCATACGGGTAGACAGAGACCACAGATCTCCATTTGCTACGACCCTGACACACTTCTTTCACTTCAAGTAGGTATCAAGTCTATCAACTATCAAGTCGTGAATCCAATTATGAATCCAACTATACTAGTAGTTCGCCCCGAACTGAGATCTCGCGCACCGTAGATGGCCAACATTTGGACTTTCTTCTGACTACCCCTATAATTTCAAGTGCTACTACTGCCGGGTATGCCTATTGCGCTAGCTCTTCATGGTAAAAAATACTAGCATGCATGCAATACATAATGTCGTGTCTAATTTTTCATTTATTTCATATTTATGAATTCTCGTCGTATTTTTAAAAGTATACGTCCTAGAATAAAAATAATAACTATTTTAAAATGTACAAATAAAGACCTTTCATTTGACACCGCACTCAATATATTTGTTTACTTAACTTTTTTTACCCCAATTATTTTCATTTTTTATCAAAAATTTTTTTATCATGAAAATAAATCAAGTAGCATCTAAAATCATTGCAAACCAAACCGCAACGATGCCACTCTCTTTTTAAGACCGACCAGTCAATGAGCTACGAAGACATCGAAACTCTATGAAACGGGAGCTCTTGCAGCTCTGGTTTCGTAGTTTTTGGTCTTTGGTCGTATTTCAAAAACTATACATCCTAGATTAAAAATAAAAACCATTTTGGAATGTACAAAATAAGCCCTTTCGTATGACACCCCACTCAATATATTTGTGTAACTTTCATAATTTTTTACCCCCTTGGGAACCCAATATCTTCACAACCCTTTCATCGATTAAGCTCATATGCTCCACCGTAAATTTCCTTACCACAACCTATTGACCTACCAAGTTTCATGCAGATTGGATGAACGGTTCGACAGTTATGCTCGAACAACAATTCGTGAAACATACAAACATACAAACATACAAACATACAAACATACAAACATACAAACATACAAACATACAAACATACAAAGCAAAATCGCCCAACTTACCACTAAGATCTTCGCTCGCTTCGCTCGCTCGATCGATAAGTACCGGATATACTAGTAGTTCGCCCCGAACTGAGATCTCGCGCACCGTAGATGGCTTACATCTACTTTGGACTTTCTTCTGACTATACCCCTATAATTTCAAGTGCTACTACTGCCGAGTATGCCTATTGCGCTAGCTCTTCATGGTAAAAAATACTAACATGCATGCAATACATAATGTCGTGTCTAATTTTTCATTTATTTCATATTTATGAATTCTCATCGTATTTTTAAAAGTATACGTCCTAGAATAAAAATAATAACTATTTTAGAATGTACAAATAAAGACCTTTCATTTGACACCGCACTCAATATATTTGTTTACTTAACTTTTTTTACCCCAATTATTTTCATTTTTTATCAAATTTTTTTTTATCATGAAAATAAATCAAGTAGCATCTAAAATCATTGCAAACCAAACCGCAACGATGCCACTCTCTTTTTAAGACCGACCAGTCAATGAGCTACGAAGACATCGAAACTCTATGAAACGGGAGCTCTTGCAGCTCTGGTTTCGTAGTTTTTGGTCTTTGGTCGTATTTCAAAAACTATACATCCTAGATTAAAAATAAAAACCATTTTGGAATGTACAAAATAAGCCCTTTCGTATGACACCCCACTCAATATATTTGTGTAACTTTCATAATTTTTTACCCCCTTGGGAACCCAATATCTTCACAACCCCTTCATCGATTAAGCTCATATGCTCCACCGTAAATTTCCTTACCACAACCTATTGACCTACCAAGTTTCATGCAGATTGGATGAACGGTTCGACAGTTATGCTCGAACAACAATTCGTGAAACATACAAACATACAAACATACAAACATACAAACATACAAACATACAAACATACAAAGCAAAATCGCCCAACTTACCACTAAGATCTTCGCTCGCTTCGCTCGCTCGATCGATTAATACGGTAAAAAGTTAATCATCTTCGTGCCCTTGTCCCATATTCCTCTAAAATGTATCTAGGTACTCATTTTTTATCCTGTGTGTGTATTGCAAGTTTACTATTCTATACGTGACTATAGTAAGTATGGACACACTTGACTTGACTTAATTAAGTCCAGTTACCGCTAGAGGCGCCTCACTGAATTCCTTACTATTGAGATATTCGATCGAGCGAGCGAAGCGAGCGAAGATCTTAGTGGCAAGTTAGGCGATTTTGCTTTGTATGTTTGTATGTTTGTATGTTTGTATGTTTGTATGTTTGTATGTTTCATTTTTATGTTCTCGCATAACTATCGAACCGCTTATCCAATCTGTATGAAACTTGATAGGTCAATAGGTTGTGCTATGGAAATTTGCTGTGGAGCGTATGAGCGTAATCGATGAAGGGGTTGTAAAGATATGGGGTTCCCAAGGGGGTAAATTTTTTTCAAAGTGACTTAAATATATTGAGTGGGGTGTCATATGAAAGTACTCAATTTATACATTCCAAAATGGTTTTTAGTTTTCTTCTAGGTTCTATAGTTTTTGAAATACAGAGAAAAAGAAAAATGATGAAAACCAATTAACGGATGTGTGGAGAGAGCTCCCGTTTCATAGAGTTTCGATGTATTCGGAGGTCTGGTTAACAGACAAAGAGTGTGGCATCGTTGTGGTTTGGTTTGCAATGATTTTAGTTGCTTCTTGATATTTTTCCTTGAGATTGAAAATAAAAGCCGTGTTGGCCGAGTGGAAGAGTGCTCGATTTTCGATTCATAGGTCGTAAGTTCGAACCCTGGCCGTGCTCATCAATGGATTTTTCGATTAGAAAAATTTAAATGCGCATTAACACGAGCTCTAAACTGTGAAAGAAAACATCGTGAGGAAACCAGTAAACGTTCTAATAGCGGCGATGGGCTTGCAACCTGTCACGTATGCAAATGCTAACTCCTGCAAATAGTGGGCTGGGCATGTACCAAAATTATAGAGGGAGACGGATACGGAGGGGGAGGGGGAGACGAAGGGGGAAGGGGAGGGGAGAGGGAGGGGTGGGGAGGGGAAGGGGAGGGGACGGAGGGGGAGGGGTGGGGGGAGAGGGAGGGTCGGGGGAGGGGAGGGGAGGGAGGCGGAGAGGGAGGGGGAGGGGGAGGGAATTGATTTTCTCATACATTTTGTATTGAACTGCTATTTTAATAATTTCTCGAACTAAGAGGCCTTCCCTGAGGCGCGGTACGAAGTTCGCGGGTTCAACTATTGAATATAAACACGACACGACTTAATGTTGCATGCATGCCTATAATCTTTACCATACTGAGGTAGTGCATTAGATATCATTGTGTGGTAAACACTAGAAGGAGCACTTAACGTAGGTATAGGGGTAGTCAGAAACAAGTCCAAATCTAGGCTATCAACACAACGGTGCGCGAGATCTCAGTTCGGGGCGAACTACTAGTTTACTACAGTCAAGGATAGAATTGTAAACTCATACTGGCGATCGGGGTACTGTACCTACATACGCGTCACTCCACACATGCATCTACCTACGTAACGTACCGACGTCGCAGACTATTCGTTCATCTATCCCTTTATTGCCCAACACTCATCTAGATCTTATCTGTGCAATACAACAGGTCTTGCGTTTGATTTGTAAATATTCCTGCGGGGCTGAAAAGGCCGTTAAATCTGAATCACAGTCTGAATTGCACTATATGCCGTTTCTTTTCATAGACATGAGAGTGACAAGAACAAAACGTAATACGAATCATTTATAATTCTACCATAATAGCTTGTTTAGCTCCGCTGATTATCGATCGAGCGAGCGAAGCGAGCGAAGATCTTAGTGGTAAGTTGGGCGATTTTGCTTTGTATGTTTGTATGTTTGTATGTTTGTATGTTTGTATGTTTGTATGTTTCACGAATTGTTGTTCGCGCATAACTGTCGAACCGTTCATCCAATCTGCATGAAACTTGGTAAGACAATAGGTTGTGGTAAGGAAATTTACGGTGGAGCATATGAGCTTAATCGATGAATGGGTTGTGAAGATATTGGGTTCCCAAGGGGGTAAAAAATTATGAAAGTTACACAAATATATTGAGTGGGGTGTCATACGAAAGGGTTTATTTTGTACATTCCAAAATGGTTTTTATTTTTAATCTAGGATGTATAGTTTTTGAAATACGACCAAAGAACAAAAACTACGAAACCAGAGCTGCAAGAGCTCCCGTTTCATAGAGTTTCGATGTCTTCGTAGCTCATTGACTGGTCGGTCTTAAAAAGAGAGTGGCATCGTTGCGGTTTGGTTTGCAATGATTTTAGATGCTACTTGATTTATTTTCATGATAAAAAATTTTTTGATAAAGAATGAAAATAATTGGGGTAAAAAAAGTTAAGTAAACAAACATATTGAGTGGGGTGTCAAATGAAAGGTCTTTATTTGTACATTCCAAAATAGTTATTATTTTTATTCTAGGACGTATCTATACTTCTAGAAATACGACGAGAATTCATAAATATGAAATAAATGAAAAATTAGACACGACATTATGTATTGCATGCATGCTAGCATTTTTTACTATGAAGAGCTAGCGCAATAGGCATACTCGGCAGTAGTAGCACTTGAAATTATAGGGGTAGTCAGAAGAAAGTCCAAATGTAAGCCATCTACGGTGCGCGAGATCTCAGTTCGGGGCGAACTACTAGTTATTTATGTATATACATAACGATAGTGGAAATATCAATTAACGTAAGGGACAAACCCCGGGTTTACAGGAGAGCCGAAATAAGATATTTTTTTTTGTAAATGTGTGTGTATTTTTTTGTCCTGTGGTTATATTAAAATACTTTCAAGGGCAAAGTTTCTTAGAATTTTGACATTTTTCGAACTGTTAGTTCAAAATGAAAATAAACCTTTATGGTTTTGGAGATAGCCTGTCCCTTACCTTAAAATTCAATGTAAAGCCGTCCCTTACGTTATTTAAAATTAGTTTAAAACAGTAAGTAACAAGTAAAAAAATAAATGTTATGGGTTATTTTAACGTAAGGGTCTTTACTCTGTACTAAAGAAAAAGAAAATCTGTTTAGAACTGATGAAAATGTGTGATGTAAGGGATATTTTAATTCTGAGTACTTATGAGAGTAGGTACTATATATACTATACCTACTAAGTCGATAGAGCGCAAAATTTTAGATCGAACTGCATATCTATCTCATTTTCGTTAAAATGTCCCTTACATTAATAATTGGTACTTCCGGTGACGATAATTCTTACCTAAGTATATTCTTTTTTAGTCAGGTTCGTTATAGTTCATACTAGATTAATCATAACTGTTAGTTTCACAGCATAAATAATGTCGAGATTGTTTTCTCTTCTGTTGGAAAATAGAAGATTTTATTCTGGATCAACAAGCAACATAAAAGCTCAAAAATATGTTCTTACCAAATATTTCCAAGGGGAACCCAAAAAGTCTGATTTTACAATAATGGAAGAGACGCTGCCTGAACTGAAAGATGGAGGTAAGCAATATTAGTACCTAGGTATTTATAGTACCTAACTAGAATGAAGAATAATTATTAAGTGCTTACTTACCTACCTACAATGTGAAATGCAATAGGTGGTAACGTCGTCTCCGAAAGAACTAATAATAATATTAACTATTTGTTTACCTACAGAAATTTTGACTGAAGCTGAATATCTTAGTGTCGATCCGTATATGCGCGCGTATATGATTGGTTACAAACTACCCACACTTATGATTGGAGATCAAGTAGCAAAGTATGTTAAATATATTGATGTGCTAAATAATGAAACAAAGACAAGTTTATTATAATGATTTTATTTATTTCAGAATAATAGCCAGCAATAATAAATATTTTCCTGTAGGAAAATATATAACAGCTTCCTTTGGATGGCGTACCCATACTGTATGTAACCCCGAAGATCTTATGGGAAAGCCAGGAGTTATACCACCCACAATTTTGCCAGATGTCGGCGATTTTCCTATATCTTTTGGGCTGGGAGTTCTTGGCATGCCGGGGTAAGTGTGTTCAAAGTAATATTTCATGTAATGGAAATAGTTTTCCTTTATAATTATTTATAAATTAATTCGCAGGAATACAGCTTACTTTGGGTTGAAAGAGATATGTCAGCCTAAACCTGGTGAAACAATAGTAATCAGTGGTGCTGCTGGTGCAGTTGGGTCTCATGTTGGTCAATTAGCCAAGAATTTAGGTACAGTACTTTTGTGACTTCATGAAGGAATCAAGTACCTAGAGTAAAGTCTAACCTGTAAAGCTACTGAAAAATACAAGATGAATAGACAACATAGTTTGTTTAGGATCTTAGTTTTATTTTATTTTGTTTTTTAGGCTGTCGAGTAGTAGGATTTGCTGGAACGGACGAGAAGTGCTATTATTTGGAAAAAGAACTGGGCTTTGATCGAGCTTTCAACTATAAAACAGTTGATATTCGAACTGCTCTCAAGGAAGGTGCTCCTAAGAGAGTCGACTGCTACTTTGATAATGTTTGTAGTTTCTGGTTTTAGTTATCGATATCGAACAATAAATTACAAAACTAATGATATTTATTTTTCTAAGGTGGGTGGTGAAATAAGTTCTACAATACTCAGCTACATGAACAAATATGGTAGAGTAGCAGTATGTGGATCCATATCATCATACAATGATAATCATCTACCAAAAGGTACCTATAAATCTTTTTGACACCTACCTACCTCTAATTTTTAACAAGTGTATGTGTACGAACATACCTACCTACTAAAGTACCTGCCTAAGTACCTATGTAAATATTTTATTGTACCTAACCCTTACAATTATTGTCTTAATGATTTCAGCTACAATCTTACAACCATCTATTGTGTTCAAGGAACTAAAAGTTGAAGGATTCTTAGTAAATAGATGGTCTGAAAAGTGGGATGAAGGCATTAACGCAAATCTGAAATGGTTAAAAGAAGGAAAGTTAAAATACAAAGAGAAAATATATCATGGGTTTGAAAATATGGTAGATGCATTGAATGGACTACTGCGAGGAGAAAATACTGGAAAAGCCGTTGTGAAAGTTAAATAAATGGTGTACCTACTTAACTAATTTTTTAATAAAATATTTCACAACCATTATAAAGTAGGTATATACCTATATATATAGGTAATAGTGTTTCTTATTTATTATATTTTCTGTAGTAAGCGAAGTGATGGAGTAGGTACTATTATGTAGATAGGTACCTAATCATGATACCTCCAGTGGTGGCGTAGAGGGGGGTGGACGGGGGCGGGCCGCCCCGGGTGCTAATGCACCGTGATCCACGGCGACACCCTCCTGGTGCTTGGCATAAAAACCGTACAATTTTTTTCTAAAATGTACCTATAAAAGGGAGTGCCAAAGGGTGTTCAAATTGGTATTACCGCTAAGGGGATAAAATTGGGTAAAAATGTTTGAATGAAAAAAGTATAATCATGCATTTGTGTTAAGAAAATTCGGCTCACTTTGCTCGTAGATCTCGCCATAGCTTCATGAGTACCTAGATAACTAGTTTGCGAGCAAAATGAGTTATGTCTGACCACAGAATCGGAACCGACAAGCAGCCAGCCCAGTGTTGCCAATTTAGCGACTTTGTCGCTAGAAATAGCGACTTTTGGACCTGTGTTAGCGACAAAAAATCGGTTTTAGCGACAAAAAATATTTAGCGACTTATCTAGCGTCTTTTGGACTTCGACGCTTCGACCAACAAATTAAAAGTACCTATTTTTATTGGTGAGCTTGGTGACTGTCTTGTCTTGTCTTGTGTACATTTTGACGGAATAAAAATACGGAACGTTAAGCGCGTGATCACTACGATGTTTGTCAATGTCAATGTCCCGCGTATCAACCTTTAACTAGGTAGTTATCAAAGTCTATCGAACTTAGCTCAATGAATGCTGATGAAGATTTTCAATTAAAACTTTTTTTTTGAGTTTACGTAAAAATATGCAGGCAATGTAAAAAAATATCACACAATGTGATCACGCCTGTATTCTCAAGGTCCGGTAGACATATTCTTTCGGATCTTTAGGCATTTTTCGAAACTAAAAACCCATTGATGCTGCACTACCTTAACAAGCACCCCCCCCCCCCCTCCGCTAGCTCCTTTGCCTCTTTTAGCGACTTTCTAGCGACTTTTCGCACTCAATCTAGCGACTTTTATTTTTTGGAGTTGGCAACACTGAGCCAGCCTTTTCTTTGAGCACCATGGGCAAAGTCAAGTGTTGTCTACTAAAAAAAAATCGTTGCTCGCTGCTCGCACTTTGCTCGCATATTAGCTTCATGAGCATTTTGACCAAAGTGAGTAATGTCAGATCACCTGGTGATGTTAATTAAGTTTCGGAGGGGGGGGGGGGGGGGGGGGGGGGTGTTCAGTAGAAACCTAAAAAAAAGGTGCCAACCCATGCTACGCCGCCACTGGACACCTCGATATTCAACCCTTAAACTCTGATCCAAAGGGCGTTTTTCCACTAGCCCGGCACGGCACCGGCGGCACCGGCGCCGGCGACGCAAAAATGTATTAAAATGTACCTACTGCTCGTTTTTCCACTTGCCGGCGCCGACACCGGCAGATTTTCATACATTTTTGCATCCCCACCACCGGCGCTGGTGCCGGTGCCGTGCCGGCTAGTGGAAAAACGCCCAATCATTCGATGCAATCTATTTCTTATTGAATTTCGTGTTTATTTAAATCAAAATGCGGGGCTAAAAAGGCCGTTAAAGCAGAATCACAATATCATTGTATATGAAAAGACTGCATTAGTTATAGTCCAATTAAAATTATGATTCTGCTATAATGGCCTTTTTAGCCCCGCTGCACTCCATCTAAATGTGGTATGAAATAATTTATAGACGTAAAAGCAACCAATAACGGCGCTAATACACGCGAGACACACAGATTAGGTAGAGATACTACGTATCAGATGGAAATGTCGGGAACATTTTAGTGTGGACTTGTGTTCACAGATTATATAGATGTTACTCGCTCCTGATTGGCTATCAGAAAACGATGTATGACGTTTCTTTTTTTTTTTCTGCTACACCGGCACCGAGCAGAATTGTCATTCTACCAAACAAATTAATTTGGTAGGATTGCTTTTTTCATTCAATATTTCTAAGGCATTGATCTCAATGTGTAGGTACTATTGAGATCAATGCCATAGTAGAGGTCAGTGGCCTAAGGGAAAGAAGGTGTTGTTGATAGAAAACAACGAAACATAGTTAATCATTTATTATTATTTTTTAATTTTTTTCTTAACACTAGGTACATAGTAGGTATAGGTATTGTGTAATAAACAAAGTTGCTTCCCGCTGTCTGTCCATAAGTAAAAAAAAAACATAATCAAAATCCGTTGCGTAGTTTTAAAGATTTAAGCAATGCTTAGATCTTTAAAACAACGCAACAGATTTTGATGCGGTTTTTTTAATAGATAGAGTGATTCAACAGGAAGGTTTATATGTATAATACATGCATAATATAGTACCTAGAGAAGCACTGATAAATCTTAGGTTTCTGTGATGTGTGATGTGACCAGTGCGTCTCGTTCTCGTTCTCGAAATCTCGTTCAAACTCACGTTTCTCAACAAATCACTGCATAAACAATCGAGCCACTTTTTGAGTCTGATTACACTACACACTGGGAATATGGAATACAGCGGCCTTTCGCAAATTTGTACAACCTGGTACAACACAAGTTAACACAACACATAAAATACATCGTAGGTACTGAAGGTACAAACCGTTTGCAGCTAATAAGGAACAGAAATAGGCGGGGAAAATCAACAAACTAAATACACAATGATCGTTAGACATTAGACCGCAGAGCACAGACTACCCACATCCACAGAGATACCTACCCTCAAAGATCTCAATCATTCATTGACATTGACATTGTCATCAAAATAGCAACTCATTCGGAATCGGAAGGGTTGAGGAGCGGAGAACGAAATGTCATGCATCGTTTTCCAATCAATTTCCAATCAAAGCACAGATTATATACAAGTCCAAGCTTCTGACTAGGAACATTTCTACCCGTGGCGAGACACAAGATGCGCTTCGCGCACCGTACCGTAGGGAAAAGTAAATTTTTATGTGGCAACATCATAACTTCGTCATTCATTCTCTCATTTCAGTCAGTCGTTATTTTCATTCACTCATTCATAGTGTTCCGTGTGTCTTGCGCTTGCACGGCACGGCCCTCGAGTAATTGTGTTCTGTGGCACGGCCTGGCAGAACAAACAAAACAAAACAAATAATTTTAATTGAAGTTTATTTAGTCACAGAATACCATTAATTTCTCTGTGCAGAATACTATTACTCCTAGCGAGTTTATTTTATTGCTTTCTGTCGATTACTAATGTTTCTATGATTATTTTCATCCACGGTATTTATATTTAGTCAACGTGAAGAAATGACAAAAAAAATATGTAGAATATGCCTACGGACAGACTTGAAAACAAGAGATATTCCAGACACACTGTTCGATTTCCATGATGAAATAACAGAATATGGGGTAAGTTTCAATTCTGATATTTGTTTTAAGAATCTGTAACATACAGACTCGGACGAAACATACAGAGAGATACAACGAAGTTTATCATTCAATTTTTAATAAGTACAGACGGACCAATAAATACCTACCTCATGTGGGGTGAGAATCAGTCAAGAATCTTCAGAGTTATGAACAAAGATGCACCTTGAGATTTCATAAAATTGTGCTCATCATACAACATTGAAGTTGGTATTTGTAATTTATTTAATTAAAGCTTTAGTTAGAGAGTGACAAGAGCCTACATTATCCCTCAATTTTATTGAATGTTTCAGATTTATGAAAACTCTGCTCTAAAATACTGTTCAGTATGTGAACACCAACTTCTAAAATTCTACAAATTCAGCCGAAGATGTAGACAAGCAAATACAATTCTAAAGACTGTGAAAAGGGAGAAAAATGGGGTAAGAAGCATAAGGGACCGGCGAACGTACCTACGTACCTAGGAACGTAATACCAAAATAATTTAAAATTTGAGCATATTTTTGTCACTTTATGTTATTATTTGGATAAAGGCAGTATTTATCTAGGTTCCTGTTACACTTTTGTTCCAAAAAACTTACTATAGTAAAACAAATGAAAAGAAAAAATGCCATTTTTGGTGTACCTACAAAGATTTCAATTCAATTTGCTTACATTTCATTTTTGGGTAAGTTTTGCGGAACAAAAGTGTAACAGAAACCTAGATAAATACCTACTCTCTTAATCTAACAACATAAACTGATGAACTTATGCTTAAATTTTAAATGATTTCGATATTACGTTTTCATGGAAATTCGCTTGTCGCAGGCCTCTTAAAGCAACTTCAATTCTGTATAATTTTAGAGGTGCAAGAGAATCACAGCATTGCATTATCAGGATGTTTATGACTAACACCCAAATACTGAAATGCTACTAAGCTTAAGCGGTGCTCATCTCATATGATTCTGAAGAATAAGAACTTCTTAAATTGTTAAGTAAATCTCAAATATTTAAGTAGTGTTTCAGTATTCGGGCGCTAGAGTCCAAAACAGATAATGAGTCCAATTGAGTCCATAAAAAAAAGATGTAATAATTCATAACAAGATAGTTTTAGCAAGCATCTCTACAGTTTTGTTCTTGTTACTCAAGAGATGGCAGATTTAACAACCATTTGAGCTATAGCAGGCTTATAAGTTCACTAGCAGCGCCCTCGCGGCGTTGCCCCCGTAGTGAAGGTGATGATGATGATGAAAAATAGCCCATCACCTGTGCCATAACCTTCCTCAAGAATTTAGCTATCACATGCAAAAATAATTTTCCTAATCTGACTGGTAGTTCCTGAGATTGGTGCGTTCAAACAACCAAACAAACAAACTCTTCCATTTTATTATATTAGTAAGTTTTTTATGATTAATAAGATTTAGGTATAAAATTACTTACTGATATTTCAGAGGCTCCCTACCAATCTACACGAGCGTCTATCACCATCATCACTTGGTTATAATAATCCATCCCTGTTGAAACTATTCAACTTAAAAAATGGTCAACTAGAACCAATACTTCAGAAAATCAAAGAGGAAAGTAATGAAAACAACTTAAGCCAATTTGAACAATTCAATGTTCAGACAATCAAGGTGGAAAATGACCTCGAAGCAGATTCAGAAGCCACAGATACATTGCAGACAGCCGATGAGGTTCAATTCAGTTTTGTGCAAGCAGATGAACATGGAAACAGTTATGTTGCAAAAATTTATAATGTATCAGAAATAATGAATAATCAAGGGGATACAAATACTTATGCTGAACCGGAAAATGTTTATATGGAAGAGGTAAGTAAAAGTAATTTCGTGTGAGCAAGTGGCTAGCTCTGTTTTTGTGCCACCAAAAGCTACTACTACCAGGCCTGTCTCACTTCTCACTTTAGGTATTTATCGGACGCGCGCCGCCTCGGGCGGCGCGCGACATAGGTTGCCACTTGCCGCTCGCTCGGCTCGCGGACTAGACGCATTGTGCGTAATTATCGTGATCTCGTATACATCGTTTCTTGTGATTTTTGCACGATAACTAAACGATCTAATCCGTATAAAAGATACTGCTGTGTCTACGGGTGTCTAAACAAAAGGAAAAGCAATGAATGGACATTAACATTCCACAAAATTCCGGAAGATATTGAAAGGTTGGTAGGTACCTACTAAGCTTTTCTATAATTCGTTGTAAGTACCTATTTAAATAAATCATCAATAAATACCTAGTAGGTAGGTACTTACTTTTACTCTGTAACTGTAGGTGCATAATGAAAACGAGATTTTATAGGTACCTATTCGATTCCTTTTTGATTGAATACCTGTTTACAAATAAACAAACATAATACACCTACAAAACTACCTACCTACAAAACTGTAGGTAGATAGGTACCTACAGTTTTGTTTATTTACATATGTACCTACCTAAAAGTAACTTATCCTTAAGTAGGTAGGTACCTACTTAATATAATAATTGTAAGTGTTTAGAAGTTACATTAGGTACATTACATTCATAGACCCATGTTGGTCGAAGTGATTAGTACCTACCTCAACTTTCGAGACGAAGGTCGTGGGTTCTAGTCCTGGCCGTGCATTAAATTGCAAATGTGATTGCAAACCTAACATTAAAAGGGTGATTATCGGATAACGGCTCCCGGTCTAGTTGTGTGATGATGATTGTGTGTGTCTGATCGATGTCTAGGTAGGTATGAAGGTATAGATATTTTGAAATGCAATTGTTTACAAAACGAACGAGATAATAATGTATCTACCTACTTCACCTACCTACGTACAATACGTAGTACCTACTTACTACTATTTATTCTGTGGTAACGGTAGATTAAATTATATTTAGGCCTACTTATTTTAGAACTTAAGTAGGTACCTACTGTTTTTGTGACAGATAAAATAAATTAATTTATTTGTATTGTCGCAAGCGAAAATTCGACAACCCTTACGAGTCGCGTCACACCGCGCCAGACAGTGACACAGTTACGCATTAGAGCAGGATGGGAATGTTTAGGCAAATATCTCGATAGGTAATAGGCCCATAGGCGAGTTGAATTGCACTTTATAGCTTCGCCGCGATAGTCTCTATTTAAACAAATTTACTCGCGAAGTGACCCTTCTGTACGTAGTACTAGTATTCTGTGCTACTACTAGTAATAATTACATAACTATTTCACACTAATTTAGGACCAACCACTTTTTGTTCAAGAATGCTTATGTTTTCAGCATACAGAAACAGAATACAGTTCGTCTAATTTAGAAGCTCAACCCACACAAGAAAGTGACGAAATTGAGAAAATACAAGTAAAACTGGAGGATACTTCTAGTGATTCACAAGATGATGATTCCAATGAGGATTCTGATACTGATATGATAAAAGAGTTCGAAAAGCGAATTCTATCTGCCAAAGAGACAAAAATAAAATGCAAAGTACAGAAAAAAGGTGATTATTTTACAGATAAGTACCTACTCAAATGCTTCACTTCTACTTAGTTACCACGAGAATCCGTACCCCTATTATAAATGTGAAAGTGTGTTTATTTGTTTGTTTATTTGTCGTGGAATCACGTCAAAACGGAGCGACCGATTGACGCGATTTTTTGTGTAGAGATAGCTGGAGGGCTGGAGCCTAACATAGGCTACTTTTTATCAGGGTACCACGCGAGCGAAGCCGCGGGCAGCAACTAGTAGCTACATAAATATTAAATACTAGCGGACGCCCGCGGCTTCGCCCGCGTGGACTACTATTTTTCTTATCCCACGGGAACCCTGCAATTTTTCGAGATAAAAAGTAGCCTATGTCCTATTCCCGGTTATTATCTATCTCCATTCCAAATTTCATCTAAATCGGTTTAGCAGTTATGGAGATACGTGGCAACAAACATTCACACACACACACACACGGACTTTCGCCTATATAATATTAGTAGGATTAGTAGGATAGGATTGAATTATTATCAAAAATGATTTCTAGATCGCAAAAAACAAAATGAAAGGCAGCCATTGAAGAACCTCAAGGACCTTGAGAAAATCTTTGACATTCAAGTGTTTGAGAGTGAAGAGGAAGCTAAACAGGAAATAGAGTCGAGAAAAACTTCTGAACCATACCTCTCGGCTGAGCACAAGTGCGAGATATGTTACACAGTTTACAAATACTCTAAGCTGCTGGAGTACCATATGAGATGCCATAGTGTAAGTTTATTTTTAACTGTTCAAATTACAAATTAATTAGCAGCGCCCTCGCGGCGTTGCCCCCGTACTGATTGTATATGGTGATGATGATGATGATGATGATGAAAAGTAGCCTATAACCTCCAAGGCCTCTATTAATAAACCCAGATTAACTTCTGTCAAAGTTGCGCCACGGATTTAACTATTGTCATCCTTTTTTGTTAGACAGTGACAAATAAGGATGGCAATAGTTATATCCGTGGCGAAGTTAATCCGAGTTTATTAATAGAGGCTCAAGAGTTTAGCTAGTAATAATTTTTCAAATCCGGCTGGTAGTTCCTGAGATAAGCGTGTTCAAACAAACAAACTCTTCCGCTTTTTATATTGGCGGCTTATTCCATTATGCTCCCCACTCGTGGATCCCAGTAGGATTATACAAAACTTTTGAGTTTATTAATGAAAAAAAAAAGTTTTGTATGATCCCACGGGGATTTCGGAGTATAAGCATATGGAATAAGCCATATTGGTATAGATAGATAATATATGGCGAAGCCGAAGCATCTAGAAATAAATTAAAACCCTCGTTTCAGCCATCATCAGGAGAACATGTATGTTCCATTTGTTCAATGAGATTCCCTACTAAGAGGGCCACTAACAAACATAAATACAGCGCACACTACGGAAAGTTTCAATGCAAACGGTGCCCCTTGATCACATACCAAAGGTGAGACCAAATATCAACCGAGCTGTGTATCGACATTGCGAGGTTGCTCGTTGGAGCAGTAAATCAAGACAACGTCACAGAATAGGTACCTATTTATTCTGTGACAACGTTCAAATTGGCTCGCGAGGCAAATACTTGTCCAAACCGCGAGGCAGCCTCGCGATGTCGATACATGCCCTTACAATATAACAGTACCTCTATTAAGGCGCGGACCAACCGCGGGCCACGGAGAGGCTACGCACGTGCGTCAAGCTTCGTTTTGCAGTAGACTGGATTTAATTGTGTCCACATCAGCTCACGGACACGCTACGCATTAATTGACATCATTGATACACGCGTGGCTTGCTCGAATATGGCGACCACGCAGCTGAACGCTGTCAACGCTATGCATGCGATACACGAAATTATGATTAGTATGAATTCAAAACTGTGCTGCGCTACAGTTGTACATAGTCGTAGGTTTATATTCGTGTACTGCAGTGGAAACGTCAAACAAATGAACCCACGCAGCTAAAATGCGCCCGTGCCCGTGCACAGCATGAGCCGCTGTAGGTCCGCACCTTTACGAGTACCTATATAAAACTGTAGGTACGTCACTCATCGAGTATAATATCCACAGTAAAGTCGGATTCAGCACTGAAGTCCGATAGACAGCGCTGCTATCGCAGAACTAGGTTATGAAAAAAATTACCAATTGTCCAAAAAAAGCTTGAACAATAATAATTATGCTAGTTTATACGTTCGTTAGCTCTACGCACCAGAACAACTGAACGACCTTGACTAAAAGAGCCTAATAAAGTACCTAAATAAAACAATTAGTTACCGCTTTTTTCGTAGGACTTGAGTGCTGAATCCTACTCTAAATTGAGTTATATGAAAGTCAGCGCCTCTAGCGGTTACTACACTGAACTAAAATACTTACAACTAATACTGTCTACCGGTTCAGGCGCTCTCAAGTCTTGCTCTTACCAAACATCATTGAATTTATTTAGGTAGAAAAACTTTATAATATATATTTTTTTCAGGGTGGTATTGCAAACTCATTACCAACACCATGCAGGATTCATATATTCGTGCCAACAGTGTGATCGCACCTTTACGTAAGAATTATAGAACTTTTGTAAAGTAAAAATCCAAATTAAACAATGCTTTTTACCATCTTCTATGGCACTGCTCTTATGGTCTACCTACACCATCGCTGAATGGCGATGGTGTAGGTAGACCTACCATTACCATTAGAAGAACTATCATCATCAGTGTGAGCAAACAGCTCACCGTATCAAGTCAACGGGTATCATCAGATACCACTCGTAGGCCAAGCCGGCCTGCGACAGCAACAGCAGGAGTCAACAGACACCACCACCGGACGGAGGCGTAGCAGCGTCGCATCACCGTTCATCAAGTACAAGCAGATACCAAGTAAGATCTTTCCATTTATCACTGACTCTCATAACTTATCAAGATGTCGAGCCAGGAAAACTTACTAGCAACTCAAGAGCAACTAACCGAGGCGATTGAGCAACTTTATTCGAATTTCAAGAAAGACTGTTCGGATAGGAAAACTCCTGACTATATCAAGCGCAGGTTAGACACTCTTGATAGCTATTGGAAAGAATTTCAATCAAATCATGTAAAGCTGTGTGGATTTGGTACTAGCTCTCATCCTTATTTTACGACCAATAAATTTGAGCAAACGGGAGACAGATACACCAACATCCGGGCAGCTATTCAGAACTACATGAAGCCGAGGGAGGAAATCAAAACTCCTTCCACTCTTATCAGACCAGCCACCCCTATGGCTGTGCCGGGGACTCCAACGGATTTCTCGTACCAAGCTCGGGGTAGCGATAGCAAGACCGACGAGATGCTGCGGAAGCAAAGCAGTAATTTCAAGGCATTTGAGCATACCATCTCGAACACCAATTTAGATTCCATAGAAGAAAAATGGGAGTTTGATCACTTGTTGCGTACCATTCAATCACGTTGGTCTACGATCGACACTCTTCATTGGGAGCTAGATAGCGAAGCAGCAGGTCAGAAAAATCCAGAGTACGAGTCGCATTTTTTCCAAGCTGAGAAAAAATACAATGATATCATCAAGGCTATTAATCGGAAGTTCTCTTCTGTATCACACAGGGAGAAGTCTACTCCTAAAATAGAAATCCCGACTTTCTCTGGAAATTATCATCAGTGGTCTAGTTTCAAGGATCTTTTTACAGAAACTATTCACGAAAATCCGACCTTATCTAGCGCGCAGAAAATGCAATTTTTGAAAACCAAAGTTAAGGGTGAAGCCGAGAGACTAATCCAGCACCTATCTATATCGTCGGATAACTATTCGATTAGCTGGGAACTTCTTAATAACAGGTACAACAATAAACGTCTAATATTGAGTTCTCATTTCGACTTGATGCTCAACATCCCAGCGGCACAGCAAGCGTCGCTAAATCATATCAAAAGGATCCACGATGTTACTCGCGAAAGCCTAAATGCCATCAAGAACTTAGGAGTCAAAGTAGAGTCGTGGGACCCTCTCATCATTCATCTCATGTGTCAGAAGCTAGACACTGAGACCCTCAGCGAGTATCTCTCATCAGTCAACGCGCCCAAGGAGGTACCTCAACTGGAGGAGTTCCTATCATTCCTGGAAAAAACCTTCACGAACATGGAAACTACGCGAAGAAAGTCTGATGTTAAATCTACTCAAAATATCAAAAATCAAAAGTCGAATAATAACTTCAATCAGAAGCAGTCATCGACCGGACGTATTGAGCAACAGAACAAAAACGTCCATACAGCGAAATTTTATAAATGTTCAATTTGTAGAATGAATAACCACGGAATTTATAAATGTAGTAAGTTCCGAGAAATGTCGCCGTCATCGAAACTTCGAACAGCCGAGAAGCTCAATCTATGCAAAAACTGTCTCTATTGTCACTTCGGTAATGACTGTATTTCCGAAAAACGCTGCCGCGAATGTAACTTAGCGCATAATACACTACTTCATGAGGCGTTTGCGCAACGTGAAAATGACGACGGAACATCGACTTCTAGCTATGCAAATAACAGTGTGCCTAAACAGGGTCAAGTCAAGTCAACCGGTCGAAGTTCACACGTGTCACAAACTGAAGTACCTGAAGTTCTTTTAGCGACAGCCGTGATCAATGTTGAAACATCAAAGGGTTCCTTTATCAAAATGCGCGCCCTTCTGGACCAGGGTTCCCAAACTTCCCTTATAACGGAAAACGGAGCTCAACTGCTAGGACTACCTCGTCAAAGATGTCAAGGCGTGGTCACAGGAATAGGCGCAACTCAGTCAAACTGCAAAGGAGCCATCTCTATCAAATGCTTCTCCACTCATAGCAATTTCGAATTTCAAACGGACGTACTTATCATGAAAAACCTTATCAAAAGTTTACCAAGCTCTTCCTTTGTCCGACCCGACTGGTCGTTCTTGGATCATATCACTTTAGCCGATCCTGAATTTAATCACAGCCGTCCTGTCGACATTCTATTCGGAGCCGATATTTATTCCTTGATCCTTTTAGAAGGAATTTGCCGAGGCGAGCATAACAACTCTCCTATTGCGCAAAACACGCGCTTAGGGTGGATATTAAGTGGCTGCGCGAGGACTCTGCAGTGTAATGTCGTTTTAAATGATCTAGATGAAATCCAGAGATTTTGGGAGATTGAAGACATTGCAGAAGAATCAAATCTATCATCAGAAGATCAGGAATGCGTACAGTATTATAAAAACACCACTACTCGCCGGGAAGACGGACGATATGAAGTACGGCTGCCAATGAAAACTGACTTTGAGAAGAATTTGGGCCTATCAAAAAATAAAGCAGTTGCACAGTTCAAATCATTGGAACGAAAATTCATTAAAAATCCTGAAATGGCAAATCATTACAAATCATTTATGAAGGAGTATCATTTAATGGGCCACATGACTCCCGCTGTAAGCACCAAGCCCGACTTTTTCTTCACTCATCACGGGGTAGAAAGATCGGAATCAACCACGACTAAGTTTAGAGTCGTATTCAACGGCTCAGTCAAAACATCGTCTGGCAACAGCTTAAATGACGTCATGAAGTGTGGACCCAACCTCCAGCAAAACATTCAGTCACTTATCATTAAATGGCGATTTTATCAATTAGCTTTCACAGCAGATATAGAGATGATGTTTAGACAAATTTGGATAAACAAAGAAGATCGAAAGCTGCAGAAAATCGTCTGGAGAGATTCCGAGCAGGAATTATTGGACGAATGGGAGCTCTTGACCTTGACCTATGGGACCAAGGCCGCGCCCTACTTAGCCATGATGACCCTTCGACAGTTGGCATCAGATGAAAAAACAAATTATCAAAGCAGCGCAGCAGCTGCAGTCCTCGAGAGTTCCTTCTACATGGACGACCTGGTCCACGGGACTCATCAGCTTCAAGATGCAAAACGATTGCGCGAGGACCTTATCAATTTATTAAAATCTGGCGGGTTCAATTTGAGAAAATGGAAGTCGAACGTTCTTGAATTATCAGATGCAAACATGCTAAACAAACAGGAAAATTTCAGTTTCAAACAACCAGAGTCATCAAAAACATTAGGGCTCAGCTGGAATCACCATCAAGATGTGTTTATATTTAGCTCGAAGATTGAACCAACCGCCGACAAAGAAACAAAAAGATCACTATTATCAGATATATCAAAGCTATTTGATCCCGCGGGATGGCTGGCCCCATTGTCAACAAAATTAAAAATTATCTTCCAGAAAGTATGGTTGTCTGAAATCAAATGGGATGACCCACTACCCGATGAAATTTTATCAGAATGGATCAGTATCAAAAACGACATACATAACATAAACCAATTGCAAGTACCTAGGTGGATGTCAACGAACGCGCATGACGTAATCGAGCTACACGGTTTTTGTGACGCATCGGCAAAAGCCTACGCTTGCGTTATTTATTGCAAAGTTTATCGAGAGAATCAGCCTATTATCACTCTACTGGTAGCTAAAACAAGAATAGTACCATGTGGAAAATCCATCACCATCCCAAGGTTGGAATTAAGCGCCGCTCATCTCTTATCACGGCTAATGCTTAAAGTGCAACAGTGCTTAAGTACTTATCAGCTTAAGATCTATGGATGGTCCGACTCTATGATTGTCCTGGGATGGCTAAACGGAGATCCCTCCAGATGGAAGACCTTTGTTTCTAACAGAGTCCGAGACATTACTATCATCATGCCAGCAGCATGTTGGCGCTACGTCAAATCAGAGGAGAACCCGGCGGACTGTGCTAGCCGCGGGCTAACAGCCTCACAGTTGACAGAGCAAGATCTGTGGTGGCAGGGACCATCCTGGCTAGCAGACTTCGATGGACTGGGCGATCAGCCAACATTTTTCACCGATCAGGAAATGAAAAAGGTCCGTCAAATCAATGTTGTCACTGAACGAGATTTAGACAGTAATATCATTTATCGATTACTATGCCATCACAGCACTATTAGCAAAGTTATCAGAATTTTATCATGGATGTTCAGATTCATAGAAAGAAAAAACATCAAGCAATCATACCTATCAATATCTGAGCTTACCCAAGCAGAACACCTTATCATCAAACAAGTTCAACAATTTGAATTCTCAAAGGAAATCAAAAGCATTAAAGAGGGCAACCAGGTACATCCTAAGAGCAAAGTATCACAGTTCAACCCATTTTTGGACGAAAAAGGAATCTTACGAGTTGGAGGACGGCTTAGGAATGCAAACTTGCCTGAACACATGAAGCATCCTATCATATTATCAGGAAACAGTCGTTTAGCCGAACTTTTAATTGACCACGCCCACAAGGCTTGTTATCACGGCGGGGCTCGCTTAACTTCAGCGTATTTAAGACAAAAATATTGGCTCGTAGGAGGAAATAAAATCGTGAAAAAGCAATTACGTGGCTGTGTCATATGCAGGCGCCACGACCCTATCAAGCACGAACAAATAATGGGAGACTTACCAGCTGCTCGTACCAGGCCTACCCGAGTATTTGAAAGGACAGGTGTTGACTACACTGGGTTTGTAGACGTCAAATCTAGCAAAGGTCGCGGTGTAAAATCTAACAAAGGCTACATCGCAGTGTTCGTCTGCATGGTGACCAAGGCCGTGCACTTAGAACTTGTCTCCGACCTTACATCATCAGCCTTTTTAGCAGCCTTACGTAGGATGGCCGCGCGAAGAGGCGCTCCTAGTCACATATACAGTGACAACGGCACAAACTTCGTAGGCTCAAACAAGATTCTCAACAGAGAATACCTGAATCTTCAAGCAACATTGGATTCAAGCTTTTACGAAGCTATCACAGATATGAAAATACAGTGGCACTTCAACGCCCCAGGTTGGCCTAGCGCAGGGGGGCTCTGGGAGGCAGCAGTGAAAAGCCTCAAATATCATCTAAAAAGAGTTATCGGTGAACAAAAGTTAACTTTTGAAGAGTACACCACTTTGCTGGCTCAGTTGGAAGCATGCTTAAACGCTAGACCTTTGTGCCCTATCACTGAAGATGCTGAAGACTTAGAATATCTCAGCCCGGCACACTTCCTAGCAAGCGGTCCCACGTTGACTATCATAGAAACCGAACGAGATCAGCGCACAAGATGGCAACTCACTCAAAGGATCTTCGACGACATCTGGAAGAAGTGGCAATCTGAATATCTGACCCAACTATCGACGCGTAGCAAGTGGCGTCAACCAAAGGAAAACCTAAATATCAATGACGTCGTCATCATTCACGACGCTAATCTTCCGTCAGGAAAATGGGCCTTAGGCAGAATCACTGCATTGCACCCCGGAAAAGATGATTACGTACGCGTAGTTACTCTAAAAACCAAGAGCGGTGAAATCAAACGTCCTATCACCAAAATATCTAAGTTACCTGTGCAGGCTAGCGAAACAGTCAAACAAGAAAATGAGTTTCAACAGAAACAAGAAAACGTTCCGACAACACGCAAACGATCAAAGAAACTGACCTTAGCTAATTTTATCATTATGTTGTGCATGTTTATGCTTACGATGTCAACGCCCGTCTACAGCAAATATCAATTAGCTAATCTAAACATAAGCCAAGGGTTTTATTTCGATCGAATCAGCAACATTCGCCTGGAACGAGATCAATGGAATCTAGTAATTTATTACGACATGGATCCTTATTGGCAAAGCACAGACCTGCTAAGCAAGTACGTAAAGCATTTAGACGGCATTTGTAACAATAACAATCAATTAAATAAAAAGATAGCGCAGTGTGACGTCATCCTCCTCCAGTTACAGCACGGAATGAATGAACTCGAACACTATAACAACATTTTGATGGGTAAGCAGTTCCCACTGAGCGGAGCGCCGGCGCCTCGGCGTCTGCCGCGCGGCCTTATCAACGGTGTCGGGTACCTAGCTAACAAGCTATTCGGCGTATTGGATCAAGAATTCGCAGAAAAATACGAGCGAGACATTGAAGTTATCAAAGGGAACGAGAAACACCTAGCTTTACTGTGGAAAAATCAGACTTCTATTGTTGAGGGAGAATTTAATCTAATAAAGAGAGTTGCAGCATCTACTGACAAGCAACGAAAGATTTTCAACCAGCATCTTATCAACCTTGAAAAATCAATAAATCAACAAAGGGTTGATATGCAATCCATTTCAAATTGCTGTGACTACACTTTGTCATCAGTCATCGCACAAGGTACCTTAATGAACCTGAAAAACATTCAAGAAACTGTCATTGATGCCTTGACAAACATCTATGCTGGAAGATTCAACTTTCACCTTCTTACCCCTGAGCAGTTACGAGACGAGATGAATACAATCACCGGGTTGTTATCCAAGGACATGGCATTGCCCTGGAATCTTCAATCAGATATATCAAAAATGTACCATCTTCTCTCCGTCAAAGCTAGAGCTTCAAGAAACTTCATCATCTTCGAAATCAAAATACCGTTAGTCAGCAGAGATAATTTCGAGCTCTATAGGCTAGTACCAATCCCACAGCAAACTAAAAACCAAATGATCAGTTTGGTTCCTTTATCTGAATACATAGCTATCAACTTACAAAAAGACACCTATGTACCACTCGCTGATAGAGATGTACATCAATGTATAGAGTTGGATACGGACTCACACTTATGTCCTTTAAACCAACCTACTTACCATATGAGATTAGATGAGACTTTGTGTGTCAAAAGCCTCCTATCTGACCAGTGCCAAACATCACTATCTGCTTGTACAAGTACTTGGATTAAATTGAGCAAGATTAACACATACCTTTATTCCTGTTGCGGACAATGCCCCGTACGTATCATATGCGAGCATCAAGTTTCCGCTGAGCAATTACATAGGTCAGGAATAATAGAGATTAGCGAAGAGTGTATCATAAAGAGTGAATCAATCACTATCTTTGCTCACAAATTACAATCAAATACACTGAGAAAAGCAGCAGATGCAATGAACATAGAGATTCCTCCTATCAACCATATCATCAATGTATCAACTCCTATTTATCAAGTCGAAAATCAATCAGATTTCTCAGATCATCAAAAGTATTTCGAGGAGATCGACAAACAGCTAAAGCAGCTGAAAGATAACGCTGCAGAAGGAATATTGACTGAGAGAGTCTCTTATCACGACGTTCATCACTACGTCGTTATCTATCTGGTGTTGTTCGCCATCCTCATCGGGGCTGCGGTCCTGGTGTGGCGCCGCTGGCGGGCGCGAACAGCACGAGGCGAGGCGCCCGCCGCGGCGCCGCTCTCGCCGCCCGCGGAGCTCTCTGCGCCACCGCGCGCACAGGGAGCGGGGATCGAGCTACGCGCGACAAGCTTCGAGCCTCCTACTGTGAGATGTGCCAGTGAAAGTTCAGTAAATCAGGGCTATGTTCATAGTGAGGTAGAAAATAAATCGTGTAGTGCGCGTGTGATCTCCGAAAGATCAAGCTCCCCCCACTTCTTCGATCAACAGTTCAAACCAATCGTATAGAGACTAAAGACTATCAAATTCATTCATTTACTTAATCAATTTTAGATTGGACAATCATTTAATTTTAAGCAAACGTTGTTCAATCACCGTGTCTCACATCATTCACTTATCATTTTAGCTACATCCTAGCATCCTCAATTTCTGGCCCGGGAGAATGTACGAGCACGTACACTGTCCTACTTAATTATTGTCATATAAGCATTTTACGCCAACAATCATTTGCAACGAATCAGTTCGCGTTCGGTAATTGATCATACCTCGCGTCTCATTATCATATCATTAATATCATAAGTTTTCTATCAATACATCAGTTAAAATTTATCTCTGAGTTTTACTGATATTAGATTACTATTGCCAGGGTGTGCGGACCGTACAATTACCTACCTAGAATCTACCATTTCATTTAAAAGAAAGCTTTCTCAACCCTTCCTCACGAAATTAACTATCAAATGCAGAAATACTTTTTCAAATAAGACTATAGTAGGTACTTCAGAGAGAAGTGCTTTCAAACAAAATTTTCCGCCTCAAGCTGGTCGCACACTTATCCGGGCCGAACGCGCCGAATCGAATTTTAGAATTATTTATATGAAATCGTATGAAATGTCTTACACCTGCCCGCGTCGAATCGTCCGATTCGACCGAATCTGGCAGTACTTTGAGAATTCGAAGCGGATAGGTGAGCGCTCAGCCTTATTATTGTATTGGTTTAGTTAGAATATATAACATACTAATTTATTTGACAGGCACACTTCGACTTACAAAACGCATATCCGCCTCCGACACAAGACTGAGCATGTGTGCGTGACGTGCGCACGAACTTTCGTATCAGAGAGAGGACTGATGGCGCATAGAAATATGATTCATCATGTAAGTTCTTATACATCATCATTATCATTACGGTTCAAGTTCGTAGCCAACTGCAGACAGCAGCAGCAGACGATGTGTCGCCGGCGCTTTCTATGTGTTTCTATGAAATACCTTTCGTGGCTAGCGACACGTCACCGGGTCGCATGGCTTGCTGTTACTGTCTGCAGTCGGCTACGAACTTGTACCTAAGACTGATCGTGATCACTAGAGACGATTCGACCTCGGGCAGGTTTCATGCAATTTCATATAAAGAATTCTAAAATTCGATTCGGTCGGCCGGCGTGTTCGGGGCGGATAGGTGTGCGGCCACCTTAAGCCTCATCAATCTACAAGAGGAATTTGCTGCTTTGATTTGGTAGATTAGTTATATCTATTAAGTCCAATAATATTGGTGGGTGCGCGCCATTCAATCCAGGTACCACGCGAGCAAAGCCGCGGATGGAAGCTAGTTAGGAATAAGTAAATAAAAAAAAAACTAAATGGAGGAGGAGTAAAAAGTATTTCGATGTTTAGTGACCAGCTTTAGCTATTATAATTACTTACCTACTTTCTGTGTTAGGTGGTATTTGAGGGGTTTAATTAAGAGTGTACAACATTAATATTATTAATTGTTCTCAGACTAAATGTAAAGTGGACAACGATGCTAAAGTGCATTGTGAGCCTTGCGACCTGACGTTCGCCGACGAAGATGTTTATACCTTGCATATAATGAACACGGAAAGGCATAAAAACTTAGCGCAAGACATGTAAGTAACACATTACAAAAAAAAATATTTTTTGTTTTTTGGTGTAGGTTTTTATGTGAATACCTACTGACATCACAAGCTACAAAAAAAAACCGAAATTCCTTAATTTTAGATGTATATTCTTAGTAGCTTCCGGCCGCGGTTTCGCTCGCGTGATACCTGCTACCCTGAATTCAAATAAAAGTAACCTATGTGTTATTGCAGGACATAAACTATGGATATTCCAAGTTTCAATAAAATTGGTTCTCTAGTATTTAACAAACATCCATACATCCTTACAAACTTTTGCATTTATTTATCAGTAGGATTAGTTATTCGTACATAATTAGGGCACTGAATGTAGGTAGCTAGCCCCTTCGTTCGGAGAGAGACATGCAATGAACGCAATAAACAATAGTGCATAGAGTTAGGGCATTACTTATACATATTGCTGGACATTATATACATATTATACATATTGCTGGACATTTCACACAGCATCATGTAGTCCCAAGCTAAGCAGAGCTTGTGTTATGGCAACCACATGACTGATATACTACTTATATACATTTTTTTTTTGTAAATACATACATAATATACATAGGAAACACCCAGACCCGAGACAAATATTTGCAGATCATACAAACATTTGTCCCGCGGCGGGGATCGAACCCGCAACCTCTTGCGTCACAGGCGGGCCTTCACCCACTGCGCCACAGAGGTCGTCAAAACTTATGAAAGATGTTTAAAGTTAAATACTGGTTAAACAACGTCCTGTCTTTATTTGTGGATGGTGACAAACAGAGACGGGACGTTGTTTAACCAGTGTTCAACTTTAAACAACTTTCATAAGTAAGGGGGTTAAATGCTAAATCACTTTAGTTAGGCCATTTTAAATTCACTGTGCTTTTGTAGTAAGTCGACATCTGACGAAAAGGATTTTTTCAACGTACGTACTTTTGTTACAGTATTGCTTGCAAAACATGCGGAGCGAGATTCGAAGAAACCAATGATTTGAGACAACATAGGCAATTGCTGCACCCGCCACATTTATACAGACAAACTGACAGAGTTTGGACAGATGGGAAACCAAACGACAAGTGTCCAAAAGTAAGTAAACATCTGGATAAACCCTTAACTCTTGTGTACCTACTTTTAGATCCAATTGTATGACATTTATGTATACACTAGCTTCCGCCCGCGGCTTCGCTCGCGTGGTACCCGGGTAAATAGTAGCCTATGTCCTATTCCCAGTCATTATCTATCTATATTTTAAATTTTAGCTACATCGGTTGTGGTTGTCGAGTTATAGAGGAACAAACATACATCCATTAATTTTGAAAATTAGTTTTTCCATTAATTTTGAATCTAATTGTTTTTGTCCTGCAGTGTGGCGTGACAGGGACTGGTTTTGCATGGCTGTATCATCACTTCAAGAGCGCTCACGCCGACGCCTCGTATGACGCGGAATTGGCGCACCGACGGGTGCACATGTGCGATACTTGCGGCAAATGTTATACTGTAAGCATCTTTTAACACTAGCAGCGCCCTCGCGGCGTTGCTCCCGTAGTGATGGTAAATTATGGTGATGATGATAAGAAGCCGGAAACAATCGTATACATACATACATAAAATCACGCCTCTTTCCCACAGGGGTAGACAGAGACCACGGATTTCCACTGGCTACGATCGTGACACACACCTCTTTCGCCTCATTCACTCTCATCACATTTTTCATACAAGCTCGCCGGTTTAGGGTACTTTTGACCTGGCCTTTCTCTAAAACATCACCAATCTGATCCAGGTACCTAGGTCTTCCCCTTCCAGCTGTTCCATTCACACTCACCTCATACACAGCATAGCATAGCTCGGTCGCCCAGACATTTTATCTTGAAGTACTGTACTTACGCTTCTCTTTCAGACGATGCACGCTCTCCGCGACCATATAAACACGCATACAGGCACGAAGCCATACGCTTGCGCCGTCTGCCCTGCCCGCTTCACTTCGCGCAGCAAGCTGCAGAACCACTCGGAGTTCCACGCGCCGGCCAAGCGCGAGTGCGCGCAATGCGGGAAGAAGTTCGTCAGCGCGTCCAATCTTAGCAATCATATGCGGGTATGTATTTTTTCCCCTTTGTGTGTTTTGGTCTAAAACTCATGCAACCTCATTATAAACCTAGGAAGTTCCTAGGTTTATAAATTTCAGAACCGTGAGGTCAAAAAATCAGGGAATCTACTTTTAGATTTCTTTTTACAAAGGGTACCTTTGTATAAAGGGAATCTAAGGAAATATAAGGTTCCTAGTAGGAACCTTTGTAGATTCCCTGATTTTTTTGTTTCAATTTTGTTCTTTGACATAAAACACGGTAGGGGCAGGACTCGAGTCGGTCTCGCTAACGTTTTTACGTTCATCCTTGTTTCAGTTTCACACCCAAGACCGACGTTATAAATGCTCCTTGTGCCACAAAGGGTTTCTCCACGCGGCCACTTTGCGCGAACATGTGCGCGGAGTACATCTCAACGTTAGGCGCGTACGAAAGTTACTCAAGCGGGAAACTCAGAATAAGGCCCAATAAATAGAAAAACTGAAAGCATCTCTAGAAAATTACCAGCGCAGTAGGTCCAAAAAAGCCACTTTATATGCCGTCTCTTTTCATAGAGATGAGAGTGACAAGAAAAAAAAACATAACGGGTTATATGCATTCTGGAAGATATGTTGATTTATTGTGGGTAGTATAATGTACATAATACTAATTATTAAATATAATAAATAAATTGAATATTTAATATCTGTTGATATTTATTTGTTAATAACACCAAGGAATAAAACTATATCTACTTACAAGACATTTAAAATAGGAAAATATTTTTAAATTAGATGACATAACTTAGATTTAATAAAAAATGTCTATTCATCTCTTACATCAGCATTTTAAGAGCTGTTTCCATAATGTTTTGAGGACTATCAGCTGATTCTGATGAAACCACTTTCTTGGGAGTCAAAACTACTTATATTTTTCTGTAATGAATGAGTAGCTGTTATAGAAGAGAACTGTTCTAAAGAATTCATAGAGCATTGTGTGGGGACTGGCATGTTAGCAGTTACTGCAGATAAAGTTGGTACAGTTATAAGAATCGGTGGCTGTGATGATGATACTTTACTAGATTTGGATTTCATGATAACAATTTTGCCTTTATGATATGATGACGGAACATATTTACTTGAAATTACCAGTTGATTATCTGGAATTGTAATTTTAAGTGGTAAATGTGTTGGCACTGAGACAGCTTGACTTGGTTGACTTGATATCTTAACATTGACTGGTTGATATTGTTTGTTACTCTGACCATTGAGAAAGTTATTGAGAATATTACTTGTTACTTTGACTGGTTGATTTTGAATACTACTTGCAACTTTAACTGGATTAGGGCTATTATTAGCTTTCACTGTTGAGAGAGGTGCCATTGATGTGGAGGTTTCTTTAGTGGTTGTCATGTAAGATCTTTCAATTGGAGAATTCTTTTCCATTTGAGATGTAGAATTGTAGACTTTTATTATTTTATCTCTCTTGTTTGAAGTTGGTGGTTTTACTGGTTTAGAATGTAATTCTATAGGTGTTAAAGGTTTATCTCCACTTACAATTTTTGAATTGGAAGTCTTAAACCCTGGTGGCAAAGACCTTATACCTGGGTCTTTGCCTGGTGGATTATCAACTAGAAACCCACCAATTTTGTTCATGAGTAGGTTGCGCTCATACATAGAATTAGTTCTTAGTTTTTTTGTTAATAGCTTTCCATAAAGTAAAGAATCATTTTGTTTGTTCTTTGATGTGTTGATAAACAAATCATTGTCTTGTGATATCTCTGCAGGTTCTATTTTGTCATCAATTTCGGCACTTCTTTTAAGTTGTTTAGCGTTCTTTGGGGAATCATTATCAGAGTTACTTTTTAGTCGGGTTGATTCAATGCATCGTTCCTGTTCCTGAAAGATAATTTCTTCATCCCGTTCAGTTTTTATTAAAATTTCAGTGTTTGTCAAATTATCTGAATTTTCACCATGGAGTGATACCTAAAATGATAAGTTTAGGTTATAAATGTATAAATAATTAGGTATTTATTCGTAGAATTAAATTGTACTTCTAAATCCAATCTGAATACATACATTGCTATCTTCCTTTGACATTGAAAATATTTTACCTTGGTTCTTAAGTTCAAGAGACTGACCACAACTCACAGCTGAAATAAAAGTGTTAGGAATCCTGTTATTCATAATACTTAGAGGCTTCCTAGAGCTCAGATGGCTGCTAAATGTGCTGCCGTTTCTTTTCATTGATTTACTAGTGACAAGAAAACAGCCTTGCTACTTGACAAATTATTGGGGTTGATCTGGGTTGATCTGCACAACAGGTTGACAGACTATCACAAGAAACCGCAATTCAAGCAAGCCGCAATCACGGTTTTAACAATTGGACGATTTTATTCAGAGGAATATCAGGCTGGTAATAGTGATTCCATACCGTGATTTGTTTATTTTTGAGTACAGCGATGCAGTTTCACAGATGGATCATTGGTTGGCGGGTGAACATCCACATTTATCGCACTTTCTTCGCTCTTCTTTCAAGAACAGGTATTTCATGGTAACTATAACTTCAAGACAAAGTCAATACACATCAACACTGGACAGACAAAAGTAAAATAACGAAGAATCATTACTTTACAATAATATTACTCAAAAAGTGTTTCGGTTTCGTTTCTTTCATTTTGATTGATTGGTTTCAATTAAATGAATGAATGATAAATTACGTGACATTGGCTGGCTATTTGCACACCACACACAACAGACACGACACCCATAGACAATATAGACCAAGTAGTATAGCAGACACCTTATTTTTTTATCACCAAACTCGAACCTATTCTGAAATTTATGCTAGGCAAGTAGTATATTTACGTTTTCAGTGTTTACCAACTTTTATTTTACTTCTATTGGAAGTTTCGCAGTATACGGACCATGTGTATTTCGGAGAGGGGGGGGAGGGGGGGGGGGTGGGGTAGGACCCCCCCGGGGGAGGGGGTTGTATTGGTAAAAAAAAAAAAAAAAAAAAATTAAAATATTTATTAATTTTTTTTTATTAATTAAGGTTTTTTTGAGGGGTGGGGTAGCTGAAAGGGGGTCCACCCCCCCTAACTTGAAGAATTGTAAAATAGAATTGGAAAAATAAAGTGCTCTGTATCGAATCTGTCACTTATTTTGAACCTAACCTACTCAAGCCTTTCTGGGATGGGCTCCCGCCAGAACTCTCGCGAAGTCGCCTCTGAGTGGAGCAAGCCCCCTCAACCTCCCACGCGAGCTTCTGGCTCCGCGTTTTTTATATACACTCTAGGGGTGTGACGCACAAGACCACGTGGGGTCGGGGTGCTCTGTGTCGGATCTGTCACTCATTTAGAACCTAACCTACTCAAGTCGGGGTGCTCTGTGTCGGATCTGTCACTCATTTAGAACCTAACCTACTCAAGTCGGGGTGCTCTGTGTCAGATCTGTCACTCATTTAGAACCTAACCTACTCAAGTCTAGTTACAGGAGTACTCAACAAGATCTCAACTGTAACGGGCACAAACAATGACTGAAAATAGTAATTCTTGACATTGACAACACAAAATTCCGCGCTTTTTATTGACAGTGACAACTCAAAATGGTGTAATTACGTCAAAAACGTCTAATCAAGTGTCAAAAATGCGTTCAATAAGTGATCCAAGGCAAAATTTTTCAAAATATTTTAAAATTTCAAAAATTAATTTCAGAAAAACTAGGAGGCCTTACAAAATGAAACTTTGCAGGAAGCCCTTCCAGGTCACTACCTTTCTACCATAAAAATTTGGCTGCAATACACAAAGGTCCGTAAAATGCGCTCAAGCCCAAAAGAGATTAAGATAACTTGTCGTTGAGTAAGAAAAACAAATAAGTGTTTAACAAAAAAGATGGCAATGGACATCAATGTGTGTTGTTTTGATACACCAGTGGGGAAAATGTTCGGCGCAGCAGATGATAACTATGTTCACGTTTTAGCTTTTGAAGGAAGTGCGGTGTTAGAAAAAAGATTTCCGCAAATTCGCGAAAAATTGGACGTCTGTAATGTTTTGCAAAAAAAAAATCAAATTCTAGAGAAACTAGAGGATGAGCTTAAAGCTTACTTTGACGGGACGTTACAAAAGTTCACTGTACCTGTAAAAACCGTTGGAAGTCAATATCAACAAGTAGGTACCTTACCTACCTACTTATATTGTTCATTTGTCCTTTTTCTACTTTTTTTTTATTTTTCAACTAGCGAAGTTGAATGTAACTTCGGGCAATGAGCACTGAGCAGTGAGTTAACTTAGAAGTTATCCTGTAGATGGCGCTCATCGATGCTATAATCGATAGTTTGGTCTTATCATAATTTTCAACTCTGCTGGCGACTAAGGTTCCGTGGCCGAATGGTTAAGGCACTCCGGCTAAAGGAGGATCGCTTGTATCATTGCGGGTTCGAATCCCGTCGGAATTGAAAATCTTGATAAGATTTTTCATTTTCAAATCTAGCGTAAGTAGGTAAGTACCTATCTATATGTAATTTTTATTTTCTATTTTTGTAGACGGTCTGGACAAAGCTTCAAGAATTGCCCTATGGAACTACCCTTAGTTATGGTGACTTTGCCAAGTTTATGGGCTGTCCTGCCAATCATGCTAGAGCTATTGGAAGTGCCTGTGGAAACAATGCCCATCTGATCCTAACCCCGTGCCACAGATTGGTTGCCGCCGGGTCACGAGGAGGCTACAACGGCGGTGGAGAACGCAAAGAATGGCTGATTGATCACGAAAAGAAACATGCAAGCTAAAATTTTCGTTTCTTTCTTAGCTTACCTAGTTCTGAACCGAAACTATTAATTTGAGACTGACTATTAACTGAGTCTCAAATCAATAGTTTCGGTACGTAGTATTATTAACTATTCTATGGTTTCGGAAAGTGGAAAAACCTTAACCTACTTATTTTGAAGAGATGGATAAAAAATAGGTAGGTACTTGTTTTGTTCGACCATTGTGCTTTGAGGCCGTACCTAGAGCTAAAATTAGCACATCGATGAGTGCAACTTCAAATATTTGTCTTAGTTTTGTTAAAATAAAGATGAATTAGAATGCGTTCGGTCGCGACGCTTCCGACAGCTTCTCGCTCCGAAACACGACAAAAATGCAGTTTTTTGGAGATTTCTCATCACTTTATCAACCAATCGGAAAAAATAATGGGCAATTATGTCAATTATTAAATGACCTATCCAATGGTGTACCTACCTAATCCAAAAACATAATAGGCATGGTGACAGTAATCAAGTATCGCTAAAATATTTATCTGATCTAATGAAATAGGATTCAAAGATTTTGAAAAATGTATTTATTCTCTTATTAATGTCGAGATTACTAATTTATTTGCTAAAATAAATCTACAAAATAGAACCGTTTTTCCCCCGAAGGGTAAAAAACGGATATTTAGGTTTCTGCCGAAGCTTGAACCACATATGAGATTACTACCCTTGTAACTCAGTCAAATCTAGGTTTATAGTAGTTATAGCGCCATCTATGTCATGCAATTGGAACTAAAGAACGCCAGGTGGACAGCGCTTGGCTGTTATTTCCTCAGTACCTACCTAGAGCCGGCAAGGCCTTTAGGTGTGGTTCAAGCTTCGGCAGAAACCTAAATATCCGTTTTTTACCCTTCGGGGGAAAAACGGTTCTATTTAGGTGTTCGTGCCTTCGCTTGAACCACATATGAGACGTGTTTAACCTCTGCCGGCGCTGTCCCAGGCGTACTGTGAATAACATTTTGCCTATGGTTATGGTTATAGGATAGGAGGAAAATAAAATGTTGAATATTATTGTTATTCTTTATATATTGGATAACCTTATATAAGTACCTAACATAAAAGAAAAATAAATTCTAACAAAACAAGAACCAACTAGGTATTTTCTTCTAATAATCAATTAATTCAAACATTATTTGTGTAATTAGACTGTTTTTATACCGGAGAAAAACAACAAGTCAAGTTGTTTGTGGTAGAAGTTAACGTTGACGATCGCACTTCTCTTAAATAATGATTAAAAAATGTATGTTTGGATTTCCAATTTCCTCTTCTTAAAAGTTCATCAATATCCATGTTTTTAAATGTCCAGTTGTCCGTTGCAACACCTGCTCTGATACTTCCCGCTGTGGACGATATTTGTGCTTCTTTGAAAAGTGTATTTATCCACCCTGCAATCACAGCTCGCGATGCTTCTTTTACTTCTCCTCTCGTCGTAATGAATAGGCTTTCTATTTTCTTTGATTTTCGACGATTTTCAGATAATAAAATTACTTGCTTTATCCAGTGAATCAAGTTGAATTTTAGTGTTGGATGGTTTTTAAGACTCCATCCTGACTGCCTATGCGTGGCATTATCTGTTTTAGACCCATATTTTGGCCAAAAAATAATTTTGTTTTCATGCTCTTCAAAAAGATCCGGTTTTAAGCTTAACAATGTGAGATCATGGACCCTTCTACCTGATGCTAATAGGAGTAGCACGCTTGTGTGACGGGATACTGCAAACAAGCTATCATAATCGAAGTCGTAAGTCTCAAGGAATCTTAATAAGTCATCTACCTTCCAAGAAAGAGGTTTCTCTACTCTTGGTTTACAAGAAAGGATTCCTCTGAGCGTGCGTGTTACTATTGGGTTTGAACTCAATGCTGTACTATTGTGAGGATTTGCAAATGTTGCTACTACACTCTTATGAACCAAGATTGTTCTTGGGGCTAGTTTTACCTCTTCATGTAAGTAGCAAAGGAATCTTGCCAATTCTGTTGGTAGAGGGTCATCAGCTTTAACTTTTTCTTTTGATGCCCATTTTAGCCATCTTTGCCATGCTGGGCGATAGGTTTTAAGTGTTGATGCTCTCCAGGAGGCTTGTAACAATTGTACTTCGTGATCTTTCCAGCCTAGAATTTCTCTGGCCCAGCCCGTACCTTCCAAACTAGCAAATTGAGCTGGTCTACTTTCGCAGGTGGTAGGTTTGTCTGGAGATCTATTAGATTGAATCGAAGGTTGGGGATTTCCCACGGTGGTTGTGTGGCACGCCTTTTTATTTCTGGCATCCAGAACGCCTTGCACCAGTTCGGCACTATCAGTAGATAGGCTCCTGTTGATGATTGGAGATGATGGAGGACTCTCGGTATGAGAGCTGGCGGGGGAAATATCCACCCTAGGTTGTATTGCCATGTTCTGCTGAACGCGTCGGTGTATTGGCTCATCTCGTCGGAGGCGTCTTCGCTCACATATTTTGGGAGTACAGCTGACCGATTCGAGGCGAATAAATCTACTTCTGGTTTTCCCATCAAGTTGAAAATCTGATTGATGATTTGAGGCTTCAGGTGCCACTCTGGTAGTTGTTTCGTTCTTGACAAACTGTCTGCCAGACCGTTGTATGGACCTGGGATGTAACGAGCGCTTAAGTTGCAGTTGTACTGTCTGCATAGATGTAGAATGCAATTTGTTGTTTCTAGTAGTCTCATGGACTTCGTGCCTCCTTGTTTGGTTATATAGGCAGCCGCAGTTCGATTGTCTGTCTGCCAGATTGTCACTTTTCCTTGCAATTGTGCCCCGAGGCGTTTTAAGGTTTCGTAAAGAGCCCAAAGTTCTTTTTGATTGCAGTGCCATTGGTGTTGAGAGCAAGTCCAATTTCCCCAAAATTTTTGGTTGTTTGCTATGGCTCCCCATCCGGAATCGGCGGCATCCGTAGTTATGAACAAGGTCGGGTTGGTTTGATGAATTGCCGTGTTTTTGTTTGCATTTTTCATCCACCACCTTAACTCTCTCAAACTCTCTTCTGTAATTGGCAGTTTTTTGTGCGGCCTTAGTTTTGGCAACTTGTTGGATTCGATCTGTAGGCGTCGGCAATGTAGTCTTCCTAAGGGCACTACAAAGGAGGCGAAATTCAATTTTCCCAAGATGACCTTTGCGTCGTGCCAGCTCCAATATTCTTTCTGCAGAAAGGTCCGGGCCATTGCAACTATTTGCATTATTTTTATGTCTGAGAGCATTTTCAGGTTTTTCTCGGTGTCCCAGATTATTCCTAAGTATTCTAGGCATTGGGATGGTTCTGTTACCGATTTCTTTCTGTTCACTGACCATCCCAGTTCTTCTAATTTGTTGGTCACCAAAATTGTTTGTTGCCTTAAAATACTTGGGTTCTGATTCACGATCAGAAAATCGTCCAGGTAAACTACTACCTTTACACCCAAGGCCTGTCGAAACCAGTGTGCCATCCAGCTTGTAACTTTTGCGAATGCTGCTGGGCTGCTGGCAAGTCCGAACGGTAGGCAGGTCATCTCGTATATAATATCTTCGTAAACTAAGGATAGGAATCTGCGATGAGATTGCACTATTGGTACGTGATAATATGCTTGAGAGATATCTACTTTTGTCATGTAAATATTTGGACTTAAGATCGTTGGAATCCGGTAATGGTTTAGCAGTCTGAATTTGGGTGCGTGTACAAACTGGTTCAGCCTTTTTAAGTTGAATATTGGTCTGAATGTTCCGTCGGGTTTTCGCCTTAAAAACATTGTCGATAGGAATCCTGTTTTGTAGGAGCTTAGTTGAATTGCTTTCCAATCTAACATCCTTTTGATTTCGTTTTTCATGTCTTCGGAAGGTTGGGTTTCGAATGACTTTCTGCGATTCGCCAATTTTATCAGCAGGGGCTTCTTTTGAAAAGGGATTCTGTAACCTGATATGATGTTGATTACTGCTGGAGGGGCACCTATCGACAACCATTTTTCTCGACAAAACTTCAACTGTCCCGCTTTGAAAGACTCCGAGTCATGACCTTTTAGCACCTTTCCATCTGTTATTCTGCCCTTTGGTATTTTTATCTTGTTTTTCGTTGTTGGTGTTTTGAGTTCTTTTATTACCTGAACCATAGGAAGGTTTGAAGTTTTTGTTGTTGAATTTGGTGAATTCTTTCTTGGAGCCTCCCTTTTTGTTGTTATAGTCAGGCTTGTAGGTGGTTTTTGAAGTGGAATGAAATGTCTTCTTGAAAGGAAAGAACTTTTGAATTCCTCCTTGGTCTTTTACAGTTTGAGTTAGTTCAGGTTCTTTAAACAAATGGCAGTCCGAAGGCGGTATGGAGTGGATGATTTCGTGTAATGCCTTATTTTTCACTTTGTATGTGTCCCTTCTTTGCTGGATAACTTCAGCTCTCCGGCCACATACATACTGAAGCAAAGCATCAGAATTCTTACGGAATTTGGAATTGTTGTTTAAGAATTCTTGCCCCACCCTTTGTTTGACGTCTTGTGGTAGTTTGTCACAAAGTTCTTCGAATATTTGTCTTTGCTGAAGTAGGCCATTTGTGATAGCTCCCAACATAAGGTCCATCTTCTCTAAAATAGCAACAGATGTCCAGCCTGGGGTGACTCCAGCGAATAAGTTGTTAACTTTCAATGCTGCAAACGTTGGAGTGGCTTGAAACTGCTTCTGCACCTCTGAGTACCGAATATTTTTCCAGCTGTCTGTTCCCAAACGTTGGCATTCGATTCCCTGTTCTGATAATATAGGGTCAGCTTTGGAAAACTTTGGTTCGATTTCCGTAGTGCAAGGTTTGAAGTCAAACGCTGTTGTGCTATCTTTTGTAGCCTTGGTTTGTTTGAATGCTTCCAAACGGCGTTGAGCACTTGCGATCTCATTCTTGATGGCTTGTTCTGCGTCATCTATGTATTCCGCAGTATCTGCGTTACAATTTTCGTTTTCCCAGTCCATCATAGGAGAACGGCTGCGGTCATCTCTTATTTCTTCCTGTGTACTGTCAGGAACCGAATCAATGGAGGTGTTTAAATCTGCTGGTTTACTTGCATTCTCATATAACTTCTTCATATTATTGTTTGTTTCTGCTTGCATTTCGAGAATTTTTGTGAACATCTCCATTTGGTTTTGGACGACAACTTCCAAGAAATGGTTACTGTTGCTATGATCCTTAGATCTCGTCGCATCGTGACGTTTTGGTGGAGGTGACGCACCTCTTTCTTCACTTCGTCGTTTGGTGGCCGACGACGTCCGACTATCATGATCCACAGAGGGCTCGTTTGTCGTCTTCTTGGTTTTAGATGACCTTGAAAGTGGTGTGCTAGTGCTGTGCGCGGATTGTTGTTCAACGCTTTCACAGCTCATGATTTTGGAAGTTTTTTCACGATTAGTGAGTTTGCCTTGCAGCCTTAGTTCACGTATAGTTGCCATAAACTCATTGTAAGAGCGATCGTGAATTTTTGATGCAATCTTGTGAGGTGAATAAATCAGCGCCCTTCCCAAGGGCCAATTAATTAGTATTCCTCGAAGCGACCTATAAGCTCTTTCTGATAGATCTTTGGCTTCTGGGTAAAATGCTCGAACCAAATCTGTGGTTGGTATTCCGAACCTTAATTTACTGTCCGTAGCGGTCGAAATTTCTTTGCCGAACAACTCTTCGTAGGAATTATCGGCCACTTTCCACGTTTTCCATTCGATAGGATAATTGTTTTGAATAGAGCGGACAATTGCTCTGAAAGCCGTTGCTTCATCTTCGTCTTCTGGCACCAGCAGGGCCAAGTTTCCCATAGTAAGGGCTGACGTGCTTGCCATTGTTCTGCGAACAGTAAACAACACTATTAGCTAAGACGACATTTACCACATAATTTCGTCCGGCGGTAGGACGACACAATTATGGCACTAACTGAGGGTAGTGTTTTGGTAAGACGACATGTGTGTTTTGTGAGACGACACATTTTATCGCACCAACTGAGGGTAGCGTTTTTAGTGAGACGACATGTGTTTTGTGAGACGACATGCGTTTGTCGTAATGATATGCGTCTGATGAGACGACATGAGTTTTGTGAGACGACATGTGTTTTGTGAGACGACATGCGTTTGTCGTAATGATATGCGTCTGATGAGACGACATGAGTTTTGTGAGACGACATGTGTTTTGTGAGACGACATGCCTTGTCATACGACACTTTGGTGAGACGACGTGGCTGAAAGCACACTTTGTGACGGCTTATATTACTGTAAAAGCAAACGCGTCTCGTCGCTGGGCCAAGGGCGCCGAGCGGAAAAATTGTCGTCGAACAAGAAAACCTTGTAGCTACACTTACCTGATTATTCTTTTATCCAGCCAAAGGTTTTTTATTTTCTTGTTCACTTGTGTTCCGACTGAGTTACAAAAGCGTACTGAGGAAATAACAGCCAAGCGCTGTCCACCTGGCGTTCTTTAGTTCCAATTGCATGACATAGATGGCGCTATAACTACTATAAACCTAGATTTGACTGAGTTACAAGGGTAGTAATCTCATATGTGGTTCAAGCGAAGGCACGAACACCTAAATACAACAATCCGCCATGATAGCCAAAACGCTCGCCGGTGTCATGGCGTCTGTCATTGCGTCTCGTCTCGGTAAACATCCTTTTGTTTCTATAGTAACTATGTAGGCATCACTGGTTGATATACCGATCCGTGACGTAAAAACAGACGCCATGACACCGGTGAGCGTTTTGGCGTGAATTTGAAAATTTAAATTTAAATGTACTTTTATTGCACAAAAACCTTAATTTTCTACAGAAATATGATATATTTTAGACATAATAGATAGGTACTTCTGAATATCATAGAAGAGATTTTGAAAATTAGGATTCATGCCTATTATACCTATCAACTTTAGAAGAAGATGAAGATCTTATTGTTAGTGGTTTTTTCGTAGATTTATTATGAAGCCAATATGACGTTAAATAAAAATACTTATTAGGCGCAGGCCAGATAGAAGAGACGGGGCGCAGACATTTGTCTCTTCCGCGTCCCTTTCATACAAAATGTGACGGCGCCCCGTCTCTTCTGTATGTTTTGCGACGCGACGCTTCTATACATTTTCTATGAAAAGGACGCGGAAGAGACATAATATTAAGTCTGCGACGCGTCCTCGTCTTACGTCTTTTCTGTATGTCCCGCGCCTTAAACGGCAAATTACAAGATAAAATGATAGCTACATGTTGGCTTTTCAGTTACTTTCCACTTATTTTATTAGACAGGGAAATACAGTGTTTGGCTCAGGGTACGGCCTTAAGGGGGTCATCCATTGGCGAGCGCGGTCCAACGCGTTGGTAGGTATAAAAATAATTCTACCTACCTACCGTTAATGTCTTAAACGAAGAAATATATATTAATATTTAGAAAGATATATATTATAACACCACCTAGCTGACTGAAACACAAAAAAATCACCACTTATAATTACGATGCATCATGCATAATCATGTTTTGTGTGTTTGTAATTTGTTTTAATGTTCAGTGGTGTACAATAAAGTGTTAATCTATCTATCTATCTATCAATGGTTTAACTCGCTAGCCTATACTTAGTAGCTAGTTACCTATGCAAATCTACCTTTTAATTAAATTACCATCCATGTAGGTATTGCATGCAATTAGGTAGGTAGGTAGGTAGCAAGTTCTAATAAAAAATGTCCGTGACGTGACCCATGTATGACTCTAATCAGTAAAACTAAAACATTAGGTACCATAGTAATAAAACTACCTATATACAGTTGTGGTCATACATATATTTAGGAACGACAGACACTGAAGTCACTTTTAGATAAACAAGGTACTTTTACTTTGGTATCAACTTAATGATAACAACTTTGAACCCTTCGAGCTTATAGAATGGAGATGGCAACGATATTCTCATATAGGCTTACCCCTCTGTGACCATCCAGGCCCCTCGGCCATACACGTTAAATAAAAGTACTTTACTCGCATCCACGGCCATAATGTTGACGTTTCGTGTCGCGAGTAGAGCTCCGTGAATATGGTGAATTGTGCAGTATTTTTGTGTAAAAGGCGATCAGCGACAACAAACTTACGGGGACACGGTATTTCATATCACATTGTAAGTGCTATTTTTGTCATTTGTGTTTGTAATTTTGTGTAATTTTGATTTAGATGAACTACTAGTTTTGACAGATTGGCGACTATTTCTTGAGGCGTAGTGCGGGGACAAGTTGAATGAAATTGAACGAATGAATGATAGAATAAACATTAAATTATTTCAAAACGCGATGTATTATTAATTTATTACCTATTGTACAAAAGTAATTGAAATTTAAAAGATATCGGTCGGGGTGTTTATAAGGCTGTGCAGCGATTAGTAATCACTGGTGCATTTACAAGGCAAACACTTCATAAAATTTTGACATAGCTGTTATTCTATTAACATACCTTTTTCTCGATCTTAATTTAAAGTATGAACAAAAACAAAGGTTTTTTGTACGAAACTTTTTTTTATTGTACTTCTAGTTTTCGAGAAATTAATTAAATTAACTAAGTCACTGGCACATCAATCATCGATTTTCTCAAAAACTACAAGTCAGACAAAAAAAATTATACCGAATTTTATTTTTTTATTTTTACGAGTTATACAAGAAAAGTCATTAATATGAAAAAAAATGGATGTCTGTAAAGTCGGTTTACGGACGATAATTTTACGTGATAACGAAACGAACGCTTAGGCCGATCGTGCCTCTCTATCGCTTGTTCCGCGCTCTCGCTTGTACGGCTTAGGCGGAACGTGACACGTTTTCGTGCGAGCAGCCGGAGGTCAACGATATATTGTTAACAAGTCAAAATGATTTTTTGTTGTTTCTAAGTCTCGGCCGCCTACTTAACGTTTTTTAAACATAAATAATGGTTTAGATTAGGTACATACATTATAGCAACATAAAAAAATCTAAAATTGAAACATGGGCACATTTTTTTCATTATGTGAATAAAACCATTGTAATTATTAAATTAAATTACTTACTGGAAACACATACGCATGTATGATTTTACTTTATGTAGCTGATGGATTCAACGCGGGCGAAGCCGCGGGCGTCCGCTAGTGTGCTAATAAAGCCCTTTCATTGGATACCCAACCCTACATCATCAAACAATATTTTATTGTATTTTATGACGTTATGTCCTCTAGAGGGCGCCATATTCACTTTAATGTGACGTCACATAGCCTATAACCAGCGGACGATCTAGACGCTTCAAACAATACCTCATTTGTCAAATTATCATTAGTAGTTTAGAAGTTACAAGGGGACAGATGAACATATATACATACATACATACCTACCAGTCAAAATGATAACCCTCCTTTTTGCTTCTCCTTATTATTATTATTTTCGCCGTAGTCGGGTATAAATACGTGTTTCATTATTTGCTTTAAAATTTATTTATTTTGAGTTTTGTGTAATTCAAATCAGAGATTTTTTTTCAAACAATAAAATCTGGCGTTTTGTTTTTTTAAAGAATTGTATTATGTGCTCAGTAACACTCATGCCATCAATACGAATCTAATGTAATGACGTATCATTTTTCAAAATCGGTTGAGCCGTTGAGTAGTTACGAGCGTCCATACATACATACAGGTCAAACACATACCTTTTGGGCTTCGCCGCAGTCGGATAAAAAAGGCAGACTGAATATAGTATTACACAGACGCTTTAAAAAACGCTAATTTCATTCATTCATTCATCGTTCAGGTTTACCGGTCTAAGTGAATGCCCATCACTAGAGATTTATCATAGTGTGCGTGGAAACACTGCGTAATACGCAGTAACCACGCCTATTTCATAATTGTGTGCGTTTTGTAAGATCATGAACCAATGGTGTGCGGGATGATTAAGCGGGAGGTTTGAATGCACCAATGCGTGTTTACCTCGTCCCCCGTTAGTTTTTGCACATTTGCGGTTCGAGCTTATGGCATACCCCTGCTTTGAACCACATAAAATAATAGCGGTGTTAGAAGGTTTTAAAGATTCATACTAATTAAGCAAAACAATTGCACTTCCCCGTAAAAATCTATTTATAGTAAATTGACATTGTATTTCAAAAGTACTGGCCGCTGGACAAATAAGTAGGAACGCAAATTTATTTGTTCACAACTTTGATTTTCAGAAACGAATATCTCTTTTTTTTATTTCCCATCTATTCTAGGGTTATTTTCATTTACGTTTGTTCAGTCAAAAGTGCATAATTATTTCAAAATAATGAGTAAAAAGAAAAATTCTAATCCTTCGACTCTGAAAACGATTTTGGCATTGTATGAACGTGATCGGTCGTATACAAAAGATTGCTGATCATTTAAAGTGCTTCAAAATTAAGATTTATAATGCTATAAAATCACGTCAAGACATTCAACACTACCAATAATGTTTTTCAAAACATAAATCTAGAAAATACGCCGCGTGAAAATGCTTTTCATTGTTCGTTCAACGAAGGCTGATCCATTTAAGGGTTCTGTAATTATAAGAAGGGAAGTTTTTGGCAATGGAGGAGTATCTGCACATACAGTACGAAGGCCCTTAAAGGATGCAAAGTAATTTGGACGAATCGCCTGGTGATTATCTCTTCTCAAGAAGGTGCACCGAAATCATGATTAGATTTCGCTAGAAAGTATGGCAACTGTACAATAAGCCAATGGAAAAATGTATTTTTTTCTTATGAAACGAACACAAATAGTCTAGGTTCTGATGGTAAGCAGTATGTGCGTCAACCGGCTAAGCAGGCATTGAACCCTAAGTTCAGGAAAAAGTAGTAAAGCATGGGGATGGAAACTTAAAAGTTAAAGGGTGTATCTCAGGGCTTGCTGTTGGGTCGGTTAAAGTATTGAAGGCATGTTAGACCAATTTCAATACAGGCAAATATTGTGGAAGACTGTGCTTCCTTATGCTCAGGAGTCTTTGCATGTAGTTTGGACATTTAAACATGAAAACGACCCCAAACACACTGCTCATTACGTGAAAAAGTTTCTTAGTGATCAATACGTCACTATGATAGATTGGCCTGCAAACGGCCCAGATCTAAATTAAATCGAAAATCTTTGAGGTGAAGTTAATAAGAGTGTAACTGCTACAAAGGCGAGCAATTTGAACGATCTGTATGATACTTTTGTCAAATCTTGGAACTCTATTTCTGTAGAAACCTGTAAAAACTTAATAGATTCCATGCCCCGCCGCTGCAGAGCAGTTATTGTAAGCAAGAATCATCCTATAAAATATTAATAGTCAGTTTTGTAAGCAGTGGTAAAGCCTATTTAATGTGAATTGTTTGTTTCATTAAATTAGTTCTGCTTTCGTTTAATAAATGAAGTCAATTTACCCGTCCCTACTTATTTGTCCACAGCTAGGAAGTTTAGAATTAGTAGTTTAAATGGACAATAGTTAAATTATTAATAGAAGTTTAAAAATTTTGCATATTTTTTATGTAGTATTAAAGCCTACTAAAATATCTGTTTATCCATGCTTTTTAAAGTTATTATCAGTAAGTTGATACAAAGGTTACAGCAACTTCTTTATCAAAAGTGACTTTGGCATCAGTCGTTCCTAATTATATGACCACAACTGTATAAAAAATAATCTTTCAATGAAACCAACATCAATTATTTTTACTCATAATTATACCTACCTATAGTCGGATTGCTCATTATACGCACTAAAATTGACGATCAAAATGTCATTTTTCATATATTTTTAGTTCGTACAATGAGCAATTCGACTTTAAGTAGGTACACATTTTGTTAGATAGTGACAGTTTGATTATTATCATAGTGGTTTTAATAAATTTACGCAAATTTATTATTCAAGGTTAATGGGCTTTCGAAGTTCACTAACTGTTATTACTTTATGCTTATCTACATTACAAATACCTACTTATCTCACGCAAATCTTAATTTAATTAAGCTAATGTATCTGGTTATTTTGTTGTGTTCATCAAGGGAATTCCACCTTGACCCAACAGTTTAGTTAACCTTAATTCCTACCTACTGAATAAGTAAAAAAAAACCATTTAATAAGAAGTTAACATGCATCAATTCGTACTCTGTAACAATATAATGGTGTATGTGACGGTCACCGAAGCTATAGATACAAGAAAACTGCAGTCAAGCCTGAAGAATTTTCCCCCGTTGAAACTGATGGGTCGTGCCAACACTAGGGATCGAAGCTCAACCATTGCTTTGCGTAACTTCTCATCTAAAACAATATAATCCACATAAGCCGATTGTTACACCTACGAGTCATACCTACTTAAATTAGGTACTAGCAGCTAATCTGTTCAGGCCCCCTAGAGTAGCCATATTAATCCAGGTGGCGCTGCTAAACAGAGGACGCGTTAAAGCATCTACCATCTGGTATTATGAAGTTGTAGATATTATATCTGAGCCAAGGGCATAACATACACTACACACTAAAGTAGTCTGATACTGTCATGAAAGATGCTGAAGAAATAGCTAGTACTAGTTAAAATAAAAACTTATTTTAAAAAATTTAAGTTAAAATAAAAAACAAAAACCCGACTGCGTTAAAACTAAAAAGAATAAAACAAGCCTGCAAAGAATTACTCACAGTCGGTCCCCATTAATTTTATTAACAATCAAATCTTCCCAGTGTTATGGGTCCCGACTGTGAGTAATTCTTTGCAGGCTTGTTTTATTCTTTTTAGTTTTAACGCAGTCGGGTTTTTGTTTTTTTTAAATAAGTTTTTATTTAACACTTTTTAGTTATGAAAAAGTTGATTTTAAAATACCTATTCAACGATACCCCACTTGATATAGTGTGACGATTTTGATTCTTTTAATTTTGACAATATGGCGTCTGGTTGTAGCCCTGGTGAATTTTGATTACTGTCATACCTTTAGTGACACTCCCAAGGTTGAGACAAATCGATTGACGTAAGAATCATCAAAATCGGTCCACGCGTTTGGCCTCTAGAGTGCCACATAGAAACATCTATAGCGAGAATTATTATTAATCAACTTTAAACCGTTATTTTTCCTAAACTATTACTTAAAATGAAAAATGGTAAAAGAAACCTAAAGTTAATTTTGAAATACCTATTCAACGATACCCCACTTGATATAGTGTGACGATTTTGATTTTTTTAATTTTGACAATATGGCGTCTGGTTGTGGCACTGGTGAATTTTGATAACTGTCATGTCTTTAGTGACACTCCCAAGGTTGAGACGAATCGATTGACGCAAGAATTATCAAAATCGGTCCACGCGTTTGGCCTCTAGAGTGCCACATAGAAACATCCAAACATACATACAAACAAACATACAAACATAGACTGATAAACACATTACCCTTCCTTTGCTTTGCGCAGTCGGGTAAATAGAACTCTACGTTTGTTTGAGTCCACGTGTTAGCAATGGTTTTTGTTTATTTTTCGTGGCCGTGGCGATGTTTTCGTAAATTGAATTGAACTAATTATACCCAATGGATGTGGCCTGAAATAGTTACCTAAGTAATTGGTAGATATAATTATAATTACCTATACCTGTAGGTATACTTATTCCTAATGACATTTTTGTTTGTTACCAAGTCAATGGCCAAGGACCATCTCTAATACAAGTGTATGTGAGTTGACCGGCCAAAACGTTATAGCCAAAGAGGAAATGGCTCTGGATAGAACATGGTGATCGAAGACCAGACCACCACCTGTCTAAACAAGGTCTGCCGTGGCAAGCTCCCGGGAAAAGAAAACCAAGTCGTCCCTCGCATTACACCACCTGGAGGCACATAGTTGAATAGGAGGATACATCATTGGCCTTGGCTGCAAGGAGCTGGAAGTTGCCGCGCAGAATCGAGTCAAATGGAAATCCCTTCTGATAGCCCTATGTCCCTGATGAGGGCTAACAGGATTTAATCATCATCATCATCATCACCAAGTATGTAGCCAAGTAAGTAGATTCGTGTAAATTCGAGAAATTATCAAAATTGAATTGTAGGTATTGAATGAATTGCATTATAGATAGGTAGGTACGTGATAGGTGGCTAGCTCATCGTCGATTTTTTATGATTTACTTCACCGCAGAAAGCTTGCAAAACCGAAAATACATTGATTCGGACGAGATAAGAATCTTTCAATCGCAAATGGAGCTCTAAGGATTGTGATCAGATAGAAACTTGATAAAATTTTAGTTTTTATAAAAAAAATCTTCAACTCACTTGGATTCTTATTCACGAGTAAATGATCGATTGTGGTGATGATTCGGTCTTTCTGATTATAAGTCTTCTCACAGTGATTCACTAAGCTGACGAGCACGGCAACACATGTTAACATGCGCATTATATTCGATATAGCTGGCCAATAACCAGCATCGTAAAAACTTTTCTGCAACAATAATCACTATTATGACTTTTTGACCCACTAATATGGCTTAGTGTATGTACCTACTGTTTTTGCTTATGAATTGCACAATACTCACCTGCGAACCGATGCTGATCCTAACTGCGATATTCGTGAATCTGACTATATCTATTAGCAAGCTCAAGCTATTCAGCAGAATCTGTAAATGAAGACATTTAGTTTAGAACTTTGTTGAAAACACTAACCCAAACAGTAATAGATTATTGCCTTACTCTGAATCCAAACATACAGTTGATGAACTCCACCTGGTCGGTGAGTTGCAAATAACACCTTTTAAGTAACTGAAATTCATCACAGTCGTCATTTGAATATATTTTGAAGGGTTTCACTTTAGAGCTTAATGCTTTTGGATGAAGCCAGTTCTTATTCAAAATTGAATCTTTAATGAATCCTGGTAAGTTTTCCGCAGCCGCGTAGTAGTTCTGGACAAAGTCTGCCATCATAGTCAGCCGCATTTCTATATGCATGATATGAGAAGTTAGATCCAGTGTGGTGAGGATCTTGACGTACAAATAAACATACGAGATTGAATAGATCAGCGGTATCATCCATCCGAACCCCTTAGTCCATGCTGCGAAGTCGATTGCAGAGGTGATCATCCAAATTGACGTAAAAAACCAAAGTAATCCTGCCAATTTCCATTTGATCGTAGTGTAGTCAGTTATGCCGAGGGTGACATCTATAAATTCGTACTGTTTAAAGTATTCGACGCTGATGTGTCTTCCATATTTGTAAATGAACCACAAATCGACGGTGAATTGAAAGTGATCATAAATCATCTGTACTGAATCCGTCAGTTTGATTGAGGAGAGGATTTGATCAAAGATGATTATTGCTTTCAAGTATAAACAGGAAATATTCAGGGTTCCTATAAAAATCATAGTGAGTAAAGTCTTTACGAAATAGAGTACTTGCGAGTAAGACTCATTCTCGACGTTACAATTGATAGAAAATATTTTAAGAAGCCAAGTTAAAGGGCTTAAGCTTTCGTAGGTATTACGAGCACAGTTATTTAATTTGGCCATGTCGAGGTGCTTATCCGTAGTACTTAACTACTACAGTCGTCGCTCACTTTCGTGCAACTAATAAAATGAGAGTGCCCGTAACCACCCTTTAGCTTTAATAATAAATTGGTTCACTCATTCATAGACTAGGTACCAGCCAGCAATATTAATTTATGGAAGTGTTATGAAGTGTTATTAGCCACATGTTGTTGTTTTGGTACGGCTTTGTTCGTATAAGGTGATATAAGTCATGTTCACTGATAACAATCACACTATTTTTCATGACGATAGGTAGGTAAGTAAGTAGGTACCTAATGATAATGGACCTACGATGTTATGATCAGTTTAACATAGGTAGGTACTTATTACATATCGATAGGTAGGTAAAGGTACTCCTAGGGTTGTTTGGTTAAAAATTAAGAACTATAATCGCTATGATGCAGAAGCTAAACAGGTAGGTATAGGTATAATTTTTATACTTAGGTACCTAACTTATGCACCTAATTAAATAAGATAAGATAAGATAAGATAAGATTCGTTTTGAAGCCTAGTTCTTTGGACATATCTCCAGAAATGAGCGTTCGATGGAGCGGCTCGTTGTACAAGGACAAGTACAAGGTAAACGAAGCCCTGGCACAGAATTATGTGGCCCTGGTCGGCCACCAACTCGCTGGACCGACCTAATCAAGAAAACAACCCAGTCCACTTTAGTACAGTGTGCTCGCTATGCAACTAACCGCCAGAAATGGAGATGTATCGCGAGAAGAGCGGCAGCCCTGGAAAAAAACGACGAAGAGTTGTGCGACATCATTTTAACCACGACCACTCTGCCAAGAGTGGCACTCTTTCACGGTTCATCAATACCAGCATTGCCACTGGACGTTATCCGGAAGAGCTGAAAACTGGTATAGTTCGGCCAATTCATAAAGGAGGGAGCACAAAAGATTACGGCAAGTATCGACCGATCACTATTTTACCGGTGTTGGATAAAGTAGTTGAAAAATATATTTGTGGTAAAATACAGAGATTTTATTCAGTTAATAGTATCTTGTCCTCGCAGCAATATGGCTTTCAGCCCAATAAAAGTACAACAATGTTATTGTCCCGATTTACGGATGATATTAATAACTATTTAAATTCAAAAAAACATGTTGTCTTAGTGTTTATAGATTATGGGAAGGCGTTTGATACTTTACGACATAACCTCTTAATTGAAAGGCTAGATAACAGTGGAGTGAGAGGAAATGTATTAGAGTGGTGCAAAGACTATCTTTATAAACGCAGCTATCAGGTTAAAATAGGAGATAAGTTAAGCGACAGGGTAAATGTTACTGAAGGAACGGCGCAGGGCTCAGTTCTTGGACCTTTGCATTATCTAACATATGTAAATGATCTCAATAATGTCATTAAACATTGCACCGTTTATCAATTTGCTGATGACACATGTTTAGTAGCAGCTGATCGTGATCCGTTTGTTGCACGAGACCTAATACAAGCTGATTTCACCGCACTATGTAAGTGGTCGCATGACTCGGGATTGGTACTTAATGCTGACAAAACTAAACTTATTCACGTGCGCTCCAGCCATAATTACATTGTAGGAAAAGAAAATATTAATATAGTAGCTCACAGTCATGATTGCCTTCACTCGGCTAGTGTACATTGTCCCAGCAGTTGTATGATAATTGAACAAGTCGCTGAGTACCCTTACCTTGGCTTAATAATTGACAATAGGTTCAACTGGGCTAAACACATTGATAAGGTATGTAACAAACTTAGAGCAATCATGGCAAAGTTCTATATAATTAAACGTAAAGTGCCGTTTGATGTACTCTTATCAATGTATAAAGCCCTGGTAGAAAGTATATTATCGTATGGTTTAAGTAGCTACGGTCGTACATATAAAACTTACATAGATCAAATATTCAATATCCAGTACAGATTACTTAAAATAATAGCTCCTTCAAAAATAAAAAATAAATTTTCGGAAAATCCCATGGGACTGTTTAAGTATTGTGGGATTATACCTATACAGAGAAAAGTAAAACTTAATCTGCTTACAGAACAATTTTTTAATACAGAAATTCAAATTCCGCTACGTCAACGAGTGGTGACTAGAAGCATTACAAATAAGAAACTAAAAATACCTAAATTTCAAAACGAGTATGGCAAAAGAACCTCTCAATATTTAATTCCAAAACTTATTAATAATTTACCCTTAGAAACTAGAAATAAAATAACACCAAAGAATTTTAAAACTATACTTAAAAAGCATTTTCACAATTCATAATTACTTCATTTACATACATAAATATTTTGCAAAGGTAGTGTTAAAATGGAGCATCCTGTATGAGCTAGTTGCTAGAGCACGCACACAAGTGTAGCAATTGTGCGTGCGCATCACTTTTTATCCTCGATAGTGTTGGGTATGACATGATTTTAAATTGACTTTTGTAAGAGTAGGTTCATTTTCAAAATGAGCCGGTTCAGTGAGCCGGCTCTTTTGAGCCGATCATTTTCAACTTGACAGTTCATAATGACCTACGCATTGACGAACTCGAAGAGCCGGTCTAATGTTCATTCGAGGTGCGATCTTAGGTAAGGTAACTACTATTTCAAAAGTGAGTTTGGAAAAATTTAATTTCTAATCGTGCTGATTGATAAGAAAAAACAAAGGCTGATTTAAATTTAATCATTTAATTACATAATTATCATAATGTCGCCAAATAATGAGCATACCTACCGTACATTGGGGCTATGTAGAACATTTTTAGAAAAAAAAAAAGTTTTTGCACAAATACTGAGGAATTGTAACGCTTGAATAGACTTTACCTACCTACCTATATTATACTCATGCACCACACCACAAGCACGATTACTAAACCATACCAAACCGTTTAGTTAGTTGACATGCTCATTGCTGCTTTACTTCTAAATGTTTTCTAAGCCAAGATAAAATGAAATGTAGGTAGTTATAGGTAAAAGTACTTACCTGAATTACGATGAAGATGTTTCCAGTAGATAGTTAACACAAATACAATACACTCTAGATTACGAGAGAGATCTAATTTATATTTTTAATGAATTAACAACAAAGACGAAAACTTCACATCACACAAAACTAAACTCGAAGTTCAAAGTTTAATTTAACAAAAACAAACACGGTTCGTATTGTTCGTAAGCAGCCCGGTGATATTTTGTTTCGTTCGTTCGTTTGAAAACCCGCAAAATCGAAAACATCGAAAACCAATTTTTGTTTTCAAAACGTTTTTTCAAAACGAGCCGCCTGCGTTTCGTTCAATTCAAAAAGTAGAGTCGGCGTCAGCACTCAAGTCCTACGGCAAATGCTACTAGAAACTAAAAGAGCATAATTATGCTTTTTTAGTTAAGGTAGTTCAGTTTTTCTGGTGTGTAGAATTATCAAACGTACAAACTTGCAAACTTATTATTGTTCAATCCATAATTGGACAATTAGTAATTTTTTACCTAAGCTAGTTCTGCGATAGCAACGCTGCGTCTATCGGACTTCAGTGCTGACGCCGACTCTATGACAATCTGTTCGGTCTGCGAGGAGTGATTTGATGAAGCAAGCAAGAGAGAGTCATATGACAAAGATTCCATCTTTGTCATTTGAGTGAAACTATGACATTTGATTTGACGTCATACATTAGAGTGAGTGAGTAGCGTCATATGACTTTGTCATAGTGAGTAGGCGAGGTGTGATTGAAGATTGAATGAAGCATGACAAAATCAGCTGATTTTGTCATATTGTGTACGGTCACATGACATGAATTGAAGCATGACATTTTTAGAAAATGAGCCGATCACACAAAGTTGAATTTTGTACGGGACAAACGAGCCGCGTCAGTCACGTCATATTCAACGCTAATCCTCGAGCATATAGAACTCTTTTACCGACCGCCCCGTACGTACGCCGCTGTGTGCGTGCGCAGGTAACTGCACACACTACTAATTAATGACCCGCACCGCACAGCTGACGAGTAGATTATTAAATAGTAGTTTCACCGATAAGAAAAGCTTTGCGAATTTGTAATGAAAGGACGTCCCTGTGCGCGCTAGCTTCCTATTTAGTTTATACATATACCTAACTACTTAAAGGTTGAAAGAACGTGTGTCTGCTCCTATTTTTAAAATCCAGATTATGTGTTAAGAGAACCCTAGTGTCTAGTCAAACCTAACATAGGCTTTAAGACACTATTTAACAGTCAAATGTATTGTGTTGATGAATAAAATATCTATCTATCAAAATATCTATCTATCTATCTATCAAGAGTGCCTGACTAGGACGAGAAGAGATTATAAAATTCAAAATTCAAATATCATTTATTCGGTAGGACAGCTATGAATACTTTGAAACGTCCTAAGAGATTGAAAATGAATAATCTTATTAAAATGTTCGATTCCGACGGGATTCGAAACCCGCAATATCTGCCGGAGTGCCTTTACCAACTCGGCCACGGAATCCATATAAGTACGTCAGGTAGAAAAATAGTTCCCACTTTTTCCGTAGGAGTCGAGTGCTAAATCTCTCTAACTCTACGGCTGAGCATTTTCGCGGAAAAAAGCCCGTGCCAAAATAGTCAAAAAGTGATATCCTGCAACTTTAGAATTTAATTTAAAAGACTTATGACCACAAAAGAGCTTCACAAAGAGGTCTTATTGAAAGATTATGTATTTTTTTGAAGGATAAACAGAATATTTTAATAGTTAAGTATAAGCATTTACTTTGATAAATACCTATGTAATTATAAGTCCCAGGAGGGGAGCGATCTTTTCGATGTCCTACGTGGTCATGCCTCATTATTTCAAAGTTTAAAGTCCGGTATTTTCCTTTGGATATCATAAATACCTAGGTACCTACCTTAAAAAAATGGCTTTAAAATAGTATAAATTATGAAATAAGAATCCAGTGAAAATTTCCCTTTCGTCATGGCGAAAATTAGGTCAAATACAGGCTTTACTCAAGAAAAAACTAGTATTACTAGGTATGTATTTTTTAATACCTAGCGACATTATTTGTCGATAAAAACCAGCATTTCGTTAATTCATGAGCGAAATCCGTGATGAAAGGTTTTTTTGTCCGTGATGAAATGAAATATTTTAGTTTTCCTAATAGTCACGCAAATTTATGAAAAACGGTAAGCCAATTGTGTTATTATTATTAAAAACAAATTCTCAAAAGAACATTTCTTGACTAACAGATTTTGCAATGGAATACATTAAAACATTGAGTTTTTTAACAAAAATATAGATAGCCAAATAGTAGAAACATTAGTTTCTTAATCGTCACGGGCTTTTTTTCGCGAACACGCCCGGCTACGGGCTAGAAATCATAAACACAGCTAGCAAAAATGCTGTTGATGATTTGTGTTGGGGATATTTGTGTGGTAATTTTTTAATCGTGTAAATAGCTTCTGTCGATCAAAGCAGCAACAAATTCATTCGTTCGTCCGAATGAACGAAACTTTAATGTTTTGCTTTTGTGCTGGTCGGTTTGAGTGAAATTTCGATTAATTTATAGTAAAACACAGCAAACACTCCAAAATTAGAAATTACAGCAGTTTTTTCTACTTATTTTTTGGTTATTTCATGATAAAAAGGTAAAAATTAGTGCATTTATTTTAATACATTCTTGAACACAGCCGTACAACGCTGACTTAGTAAATAAAAAAGTAGGTATCCTGTATTCCTAGATTTGGGAAGCACAAGACTGATTTACAAGTAAATCAACCATGTAAATTAAATCCTAATAGATAGTTATATACTTAACTTAGTTCTGTGGGCATAAGTATTCCGTTCTTGCGGTTTACTTCTGCGTGCGCCTGGCTTTCTGGTTTTAAATACCTACTCATCATTAGACCTGTGTTAAAACAGTTCAAAGTAACTTCTGGTGTGACAATACCTACCTATTTTGATGACAATTTTAAAGTTTTCAAGTGCTGACTATCCAAGTTACTTTTGCTTTTAATAGAAGTGTTCATAGTACTTCATAATTATAATCACTCAGCATTGACAAAAATACAACATTAAAAATAAAAATATAAACAAGTGCAAGACCATTTTACAAATTCTGCTAAGACTACCAATCTTGGCACACATTTACTTAATACCTTCACTTACTCAAGAATCACCAAACAACAGATAGATCAAGATCATCTGATCATCACAATATCGCTGTCAGTTACACCAGTGTTCCACAAATTTTTTGTGTTCAAGGTAGGTAGGTATAATACATCTATGAAATTGGAAAATCTTTTTTTAGTGTTTAATAAGAGGAACACCATAAATGAAAAATCATTTTTTTTATGCGAAACATGTGCTTGTTTAGTTAGCATATGCATCCAAATTTGTAGAAACTTAACTGAGAGAGGTAACCTTATTTTTCTGAGGCACACCAACCGATGACCACGGTACACCAGTGTGCCTCGGCACATCCTTTGCAGAACACTGAGTTAGACTGAAGTGTACCCAATCGTTTGTATAATAACCTAATCAATTTACAGATCACCATGGGTGGATGTCGCTGTTCGTACCGGAGCTGCAGGGTGCGTAGCGATGGCCAAACTCACATGTTCCATTTCCCCGTGTTTGATAAGATGCGTTGCCATCAGTGGATCACTAACGCGCACAGACCAAACTTCCTCAATCTGAAAATATCACAACTGAAGAACAGAGTTATTTGTGAACATCATTTCACTGATGATAATTTTATGAATTATATGGTAAGCATTATAAAAAAATAATGAGTCTCAATATAACATGGGCGATACTGAACGATAACAAAATAATGGTCCACACTGGCGAAGTTCGCTAGTGAGAAAATATAAGTTAAATAAAAATCAGTTTCTGTCTGTTGAATGTCTTCAGCTGTCTATTATTACCTGGTTCACATCAATTGTCACTATCCTTCAGCACAAACAAGAGCAGACAAAATAGGTAAGAAAAAAAAAAAAAGTTTGTTTTCCTGACAATGTTTTCCTTTTTACAGAAAGATAAATTAAAAACTATTGCAGTACCTACAATAGACGGGCCTTACTGTGTTCCGGACCAGAACGAAACAATGACTGAAGAAAATGATAAACCAGTTATTCCTATCAATCCTGATGACATTGAGAATGAAACATTGAACTACATTGAAAAGAAGGCACATTCTTCTGTGAAGTATGGAGACTTTCTAATCAGCGACGTAACGGAGTTATTCAATTCCAGCCATAACATTGACAGCCAAGCTTCAGAAAAAGCCTCTTCAAAGATCAAAGTGAGCGGGCTGTTCAATGTGGGCTCTAATGCAAAATCCAAATCTCTTATCGAAGAGACTCATAATTATACAATCATTTACTCAAATGATGAACCAACTAAAGCAACCAATGATACTGAATTGAATACATTAAATACTGCACCAATTAAAGAATATGCTATCGAATTTGAGGAAACGGAGGTTCCAAATAAGTTACAAAACGTGCCTAAGCAAAAAAAACAATCTGAAAGTTTTAACATTACTAAAAATGATTCCTTTAAAAGGAACCCTGACAAAGTAGTGAAAATCATATCAGAAAAGACGATTTCTGAGCCAGTTGTGGTGGAAGGCAAACTAGAGCCGGTATCACCATCAATGATTATAAGTCGTCGTTCGAGAAAACCCCAAAGGGCGATTTTCAAACAAAGCGATTGGGATTCGAAGCCACAGCTAAAGAATGAAGACACTAGCAGTAACAATATAATACAAGAGACAGTTGTTGAACAAACAATTCCTATAGAATTTGAAAGAGATGTGAAAAATGTACTTGAAGAAGATCAAAATGTAGTGGTTGATAAAGATAATGCAATAAATGAAAGTAAAATCATCAATTTCAATAACATTGAGTATAAGAACAATATGAATGGGGAAGTTCAGAAACAAAATGAAGTATATGAACAAGCCCTCTTGAACAGTATGATAGAAAATGCAAAGAAACTCATTGAACCCGAGTATGAGTCTAAACCCACAGAAACACCTATTGTTACTCCGATCAGCACCCCTGTCTTCAAAAGTATTTTGAAGAACAAACTCACTCCAGAAAAACTTGCCGCTATTGAAGCGAAACGTAAATTTAACTTAAAACTTAGAGATGTTATTTCTTCCTGCCTTGACAACTTGGATGGCCAAACAGAAGTTATTCATAAAAAAAGACCTCAAGAAAAGAGTCGTACTGTTAAAAGGTCCATTTGTACTGAAGCTCCTATTCCCAGCAGTCAAAGTAACATAGTTGACTATCTAGAAGTTAGACTACAAAAAATGGAAGATACCCTCTTGAATAAAATAGACCATAATACCCAAAGAATAAACGAATTGAAAAAGACGATTAAACCATCGAGAAACGTAAAGACCGCCAACACACAAACTTACTTGAATCATATGACAGAGTTGTCGCAAAAACAATATCTTTATAAAGAAATTTCTAAGTTTTTGAGTCCAAGTGCAATTATTAAAGTGTATGAAGAGCTTTTTCTAAAACCTGATGAAGAAATCGAAACTACAACACCAAGAAAATTACGCAAGAGGAGATAACAATAGGAGTTTTTTTTTATTCTAGACTGTTTCTTGTTGATTTTAAGTAAAAGAATGTACCTAGTAGCATCTTGGATGTATAAATGTTTATCGTCCAAGAGTAGCATGCATGGGTATAGGCCGGTCGCGAACTCACGATGCAGAAAGAATTTCGTACCCTTGCTATACCTGTCTCTGTTGCTCCCGCGTCTCATTAAATGAGCGAGCGCGTCGGCAATATATTTACGCGAGAGCAACAGAAACAGGTATAGGTATAGGTTAAGTGTAGGATTCAGCACTCAAGTCCTACGGAAAAAGCGGGAACTAATTGTTTTATTTACTTTATTAAGCTTTTTTAGTAAAGGTCGTTCAGTTCTGGTGTGTAGAGCTAACGAACGTACAAACTAGCATAATTATTGTTCAAGCCTTATTAATTGGACGATTAGTAATTTTTTACATAACCTAGTTCTGCGATAGCAGCGCTGCGTCTATCGGACTTCAGTGCTGAATCCGACTCTACGTAATTATTTCTCAATTTACTAAGTATTTATGATGAGGTTTGCACCTACTAAATCACTTGAGCTAATATAAATCAAGCACATAATAAAATATAAATATGTAAGTACCTACAGTTAATTTAAGTTTAATGTAAAGGGAATGTTGTCTAAGATTAAAGACTTTTATTTTATCAAGGTTGTTTATTATGTTTGATTTACTACTAGGTATTTTATACCAGCTAAAATACTTTGCAGCTGTAGATAATTGGTAGTTGGTTAGGTTTTAAAGACCTTATAAGACATACCTACTTATTTTAAAATGGTGTCTTAAATTACTTTGACGAGAGTTTTTCCAGTATTGTCGCCGGTGAAAAGCCCTGTAAATGCTTTGTCGGCGTTTTCGAAGCCTTGTGTAATGTGTTCTCGGTACTTCAGCTTGCCATCTTTTACAAATTGCAAGTTCTTTGCGATCCCTTCTTGCGTGCGATCAGCGTATCTGTTCACTAAAAAACCTTCGATTTGCAACTGCTTTCCGACTATGTACGGTTGGAGAACTGTAGCTGAAAATAAAAGAACAGAATAAGTACCTACTTAATTGTACCTACTGAAAATAAAATAAGTAGGTAGGTACTTATTAGAATAACTAGATAACAGATTTACTTCATGGGAACACTTCTCTTTTAAACTACACATCAAATTGGACCTGCTTATTTGAGATTGGCAATCAATCATGACTAGATTTAGATTAGATTACCTACCTAGATCATTTGAAACATGAAATCAATTCATACTTTGTTTTTTCTTTCAGTCTTTCTAAGTTTTGTATTGTATCCTGCTTTATATGTTCGAAACATCTGCCACTATTAGTAGGTATTTTTGTTTGATAGGAACTAGAAATGATGAATCAATAAATCATAGTAACCTTTTCGTTTTTCCGGATCAGTCTCATTATAACTAGAAATAGCTCCACAGACCGCTACTCTACCGAACTCGTTCATTTGAGAGATCACAATACTGCTCATTTCTCCTCCCACATTGTCGAAGTAGCAGTCTATGCCGTTAGGAGCACTCTCTTTCAAAAACTGTGCTAAGTTTACGGTTTTGTAGTTCCCAGCTACGTCGAAACCGAGGTCTTTTACTAGCCAATCGCATTTCTCGTTTGTTCCAGCCAACCCTATCACTTTACATCCTGAAAATAAAATAACTTAGATTAGATTATGTAATAAATCATTTAAAGTACCTAGGTAGGTTGTCCAGGTTATTTTGGTTGGGTGTTCTACAGTATTTTTTTCCACTCAAATCCATAATGGAATCGAATGATCTTCAAAAGTAGGTAGGTAGAGTTCTTGACTTGCAATGTTTTTGACTAGGAAACATTCCAATCTTTCAAGCCTTGCAAAAAATAATGGCTCCTGGACTGTGGAGGCAGGTGTAAATTACGATTCTGATTTGCAACATCCATTTAATTTTACAGACTTGCTGGCTTAGCTTTCTAAGCAGTGATGGAAAAAAATAAAGTTAAAATAGGTACCTACCTACTTTCTTACTTATATGTAAGTATGTCGATTAATCTGTGACCCACGTTATGATATTACTTACCGAGTATTTTAGCGATTTGTCCCACGTGTGAGCCTACAGCGCCGGCTGCTCCCGATACGACCACCGTCTCGCCAGCCCTTGGACGGCAGAGTTCCGTGAAGCCGAAGTATGCAGTGTTCCTGAAATATTGGAATGCTAAGCCTAGGCGTAAAGGTAAGTAGGTACTGCATCCATGTCCAATGTCCATCTTACGGCTGAAGACAATTTAAGTATTTGGTAGCTACCTAACCTAACAAGATAGGTACTTTCTGTGAAGAAGGTAAACAGATATTTTTTATTGTGCTTAGCCAGCCTGTACCGTTTGAGCGTGAGGGCCCAAACCACCCAGAAGGAGGATCTATTCTACAGGCGGGATTTATGTTCCTCACGCCAAAACCGCGAAAAATCCAGGCAACAGGCGGGCTAAAGGTAGATACAAGCTCTCGTTTCTGAGAGTTGAATCTTTTTTCACTTCGTGAGTAGTAAGGCGAGGTACCTGCCTAATCGTCTTTATATTCCTACCTACCTACCAACACAATAATCAACTGTGTAAGAGGCAGGAACTCGCGTCACGGTCGCAACTATTTCATTTCAGGGTTTCAAGTTGATTTATGAAGTCTACCCTAGTCTAGCCACAGAATAATCTGTGCCCTTACCCCACTCTGCCGCAAACGCCAAGTGCCAGCGATACAGGCAAGTCCCCGAAGTTAGAAAGAGGGTACATGTAGGGCTGTTGGGCACTCGTCTTCCCGCTGTCGGGCGTCACCACAGTGTGCGACCTCCAGCCGAAGTGGCCCATTACCCAGCTGCCTACTGGATAAGCGGGGTTGCGGCTTTCGATCACTCTGGAAAAACAACATTGAGGGGTTTAGTTGATGCCAGCTAGCCAGATAAAAGCAATAGGTGGTAGGACCTGTTTAAATATATTTATTTAGGTTAGGGTCTGTCTGAAAGCTATATATAAGCACAGAATACTAGTACTACGTACAGAAGGGTCACTTCGCGAGTAAATTTGTTTAAATAGAGACTCTCGCGGCGAAGCTATAAAGTGCAATTCAACTCGCCTATGGGCCTATTACCTATCGAGATATTTGCCTAAACATTCCCATCCTGCTCTAATGCGTAACTGTGTCACTGTCTGGCGCGGTGTGACGCGACTCGTAAGGGTTGTCGAATTTTCGCTTGCGACAACACAAATAAATTAATTTATTTTATCTGTCACAAAAACAGTACCTACTTAAGTTCTAAAATAAGTAGGCCTAAATATAATTTAATCTACCGTTACCACAGAATAAATAGTAGTAAGTAGGTACTACGTATTGTACGTAGGTAGGTGAAGTAGGTAGATACATTATTATCTCGTTCGTTTTGTAAACAATTGCATTTCAAAATATCTATACCTTCATACCTACCTAGACATCGATCAGACACACACAATCATCATCATCACACAACTAGACCGGGAGCCGTTATCCGATAATCACCCTTTTAATGTTAGGTTTGCAATCACATTTGCAATTTAATGCACGGCCAGGACTCGAACCCACGACCTTCGTCTCGAAAGTTGAGGTACTAATCACTTCGACCAACATGGCTCTATGAATGTAATGTAACTTCTAAACACTTACAATTATTATATTAAGTAGGTTAGGTACCTACTTAATGGATAAGTTACTTTTAGGTACATATGTAAATAAACAAAACTGTAGGTACCTACCTACCTACAGTTTTGTAGGTAGGTAGTTTTGTACGTGTATTATGTTTGTTTATTTGTAAACAGGTACCTATTCAATCAAAAAGGAATCGAATAGGTACCTATAAAATCTCGTTTTCATTATGCACCTACAGTTACAGAGTAAAAGTATTATTGATGATTTATTTAAATAGGTACTTACAACAAATTATAGAAAAGCTTAGTAGCTACCTACCAACCTTTCAATATCTTCCGGAATTTTGTGGAATGTTAATGTCCATTCATTGCTTTTCCTTTTGTTTAGACACCCGTAGACACAGCAGTATCTTTTATACGGATTAGATCGTTTAGTTATCGTGCAAAAATCGATGTATACGATGTATACGAGATCACGATAATTACGCACAATGCGTCTAGTTCGCAAGCCGAGCGAGCGGCAAGTGGCAACCTATGTCGCGCGCCCCCCGAGGCGGCGCGCGTCCGATAAATACCTAAAGTGAGAAGTGAGACAGGCCTGATATAAGCAAAGGATGATTGAATGAACAACAGCAAACAGCATACTTAGCTACTTGGCCTCCAATCATATCACAGGGGAATTGGCTCCCTAATTTCATTCGTTGGTAGGGGTCCACGCTCAAATATGCCGCTTCAGCCAAAAAATCTGTTAAACATATTTTAACATCAATTAGGTAGGTAGAATGTCAACGTGGGATAATAACTTAACTTTCGGCCCAGAGTCCGAAGGTTGTGGGTTTTAAAAAATATAATAAACTAGCGGACGCCCACGGCTTCGCCCGCGTGGACTACTATTCTTTAATCCCACGGAACCGTGCATTGTGCATATTTCCGGGATAAAAAGTAGGTAGCCTATCATATTCCCAGTCATTATATACCTACCTACCTAGGTACCTTTCTACTTATATTTTAAATTTCAGGTAAATCGGTTCAGTGGTTGAGTTATAGAGGAACAAACATACCTACATCCATCCATCCAAACTTTCACATTTATAATAATTATTAGTGTGATTAGAATGATGACTTTTGACCAGCTTTTGACGTCTTAACTCTTAGAAAAAAATATCTAAGTCATAACTAAACAATGAAGGAAAACATCATGGCCTGATTTTTTTAATGTCTATCCCGATGAGGGTTTCAGTTGGGCAAGCCTATCCTTCTCAATAATGTTTCAGGAACTACAGTTCCATTTTTAGGGTTCCGTAGTCCTGACAAGGAACCCTTACAGTTTCGTCATGTCCGTCTGTCTGTCTGTCCGTCTGTCCGAGGTTTTGCTAAGAGACAGTTAGTACCTACTAGAAAACTGTAATTTTGTAGGGTGTGTAGTGTCTATCAATTACGCCGACAAAGTGGTAAAATAAAATTATGGGAAATATTTTTTTAGGCTAGCTCCCCTACATGTGAAGTGGGGATGAATTTTTTTTTTCGTCGTCTGCCCCATCGTGTGGGGTATCGTTGAATAGGTCTTTTAAAATGACTTAGGAGTTGCTACTGCAATTTTTCGATTTAATGCTCCATTTACGAAATATTACAATTTTTGAAATATCAAATTTTTGTTCGAGTAGAGCGTCCGTCCCCTCTAAAAGCTAAACAACTGGCTTGAAAAATTTGGAAAAATTCATGAATATAGTGAATTTCATGAACTTTAAAGTAAAAGTGTAGCGGTTAAGATAACTTTATTAGTTTAGCAGTAATAGCCGTTGAACTTGGGTGTTGTATATTCTGATAACGGGCTACTACGGAACCTTACACTGGGCGTGGCCCGCCACGCACTTGGCCGGTTTTTTGACATAGGTTGCATGTAGGGTAGGTAGGACGATTATTTTTAGGTAGGTAGGATACCAATATCAAATTGGTAGATTAACAAACAAAATTACTTACCATTCTCATTTAAAATGGGTAGTTCCTCTTCAACTATAGTAAAATCACTTTTCTTTGGCACTCCCTCAAAAGGTGAATTAACAACGTATTTTTTTGCAACAACCATTGTGTAAATCTTAAAAAAAAAACAGGTCGAATAAACTGGTGCTAGTTAATTGTAGGTAGGTAGGTACTTCAAAATACAGAAATTATTTACCTACGTAAATACCTACCATATTAAAAAATACGACCACTTTATTCACTTCTGTTTTTTACACTGTTTTACCAAGTATTCTGTGGTTTTACACTATCGTGATTCACGATTGGATAGGCGCTTGACCTTGTCTGGTACTTATCAGAAAAATGCTGTTTTATGCCATATGTGTGCGTGGTTAATAAATTACTGACTTATTTATACCCTGCCTAACTTCTTATTTTGTTTTCGGTCACGTCGCTCGTCGCGTCGTCTCTTTCTTCCATTTAGTTATTGTCATAGGTAGTTTTTTTTTTTTTTTTTTTTTTTTTTTCTTTATTTTGGCTTCGCACGGTTGTGCATTCAGCCAGTGTCAAGTAATTAAATAAACTTCAAGTTTATAGATAAATAAGATATATAAATACATATTACTATACATAAATATAATATCCCACCCCTCCCCTTGTGCCTCAGTATTCAGTAAAGATGTGGGGCTTTACTGAAACATCAACACGGACTTTTTGGGAGAACTTGAAAAGCAATGTTATCCAATTTTGTTTCACTTCCCCACACTTATGCACGTTCACGAACACTTAACGGTTAATAATCCACCATTATTACACATTAACATTCGAAGAAACACAAGTTTTGGAAAATAAAACAAAAATGAAACTTGACTTCTCAAATTCCCGCCAAAAAGCCTAGTTTTATTTTAATGTAGGTAACTATGAAAGTTTCTCAGCAGGTTTGGTGTAGGTAGGTACCTTAAGCTGGGAACAAATTATCGGACGCGGCTGACGGACGCGGCTGACAGCCGCGACTGAATAGGTATCTGGATATAGAACAAACATAGAACTGTGCACATTATCTGACGAAAGTCGCGGACGCGTCCTTGGACCTTCAGACGTCCGAAGGCCATCTGGCCCGCTGGGTGATCGGACGGTGTGCACACTTATCAGTCGCGGCTGTCAGCCGCGTCCGTCAGCCGCGTCCGATAATGGGGATCAATCACTAAACGAAATATTGGGTTTCTAAGTATGAGGGCGTATACTCTTTAGCATTCTGAGCATTCTGTTTTTTAAATAATTAAAATCCATCAATAAATGACGAAGTTATTCAAGTTTTCTTTTCGGCCATTTCAAAACGCGCGCTCGGAGCTTCGCACTGCGTCTGACGTCACCAGGCGCCCGCGGCTCGGTCTACTAGTACAAAATCGCTAGTTAATTTCAAACTAGCTTCCGCCCGCGGCTTCGCTCGCGCGGCACCTGGATAAAAAGTAGCCTATGTCCTATTTCAGGTCAAGAACTATCTATGTTTTAAATTTCAGCCAAATCAGTTCAGTGGTTGTCGAATTATAGAGGAACAAACATAAATCCAAATATCCAAACTTTTGCATTTTTAATATTAACTAGCTTCCGCCCGCGGCTTTATTCGCGTAGTACCCAGATAAAAAGTAGCCTATGTCCTATTCCTGGTCATTATCTATCTATATTTAAAATTTCAACCAAATTGGTTTAGTGGTTGTTGAGTTATAGAGGAACAAACATCATCCATCCAAACATCCAAACTTTCGCATTTATAATATTAGTGTGATTAGTGTGATAGTATGATTAGTGTGATGAGAAAGTGTGATAGTGTGATTTGAAAACCAAGTTTAGGTAGGTAGGTAATGTATGTGATTATTTTGACTCGAACATACAAATTATTAATTAGGTATTACGATTAAAAGTATGTATAAAAAAATACCTATTCACTAAAAAGTTTAAAGGCGAAAATTATTTTTAAGTAGGTACCTACCTAGGTAAGTAGTAAGTAGGTAGGTACCTACTTAAAAATAATTTATGTAGGTAATAATTTAAGTAGGTAGGTAAAAATTTAGGTAGGTAAAGTTAATATTAGTGTGATTCGACTCCTGATTGTTAGTTTTGTTTGTTATTGTTTTCGGTAAGTACCGGTACTTACCTAAAATACCTATTCAGTAAAAAGTTTAAGTCGAAAATTATTTTTAAGTAGGTACCTACCTAGGTAAGTAGTAAGTAGGTAGGTAGGTACCTACTTAATTATTTTTAAGTAGGTACCTACCTAGGTAAGTAGTAAGTAGGTAGGTAGGTACCTACTTAAAAATAATTTTCGCCTGTAAACTTTTTACTGAATAGGTATTTTAGGTAGGTACCGGTACTTACCGAAAACAATAACAAACAAAACTAACAATCAGGAGTCGAATCACACTAATATTAGCTTTACCTACCTAAATTATTTACCTACCTACTTAAATTATTACCTACATAAATTACACACATCAAAAAAGTCTAAGCAACACCTATTGATTTTTGAATATTTTTAATTTTGTAGACTTTGTTTTAATTATTTCTCTTCTATTTTATCAAATAACTATTCTTTGTTGTTTTTAGTTAACTAAATTCGATAAATTGCTTATAAACATTTATTTACAACAAAACGTAGGCTTAAGCGTCTGTTGTCTCTCGGTACAAATAAACAAAAATTAACTTTCAAGTAAAATCATAACCCATCTTCTGGGCAGTTGGATAAAATCTAATACAGCGTGTTTCCTCCTCGCCTGTTTAAAACTTGTCTGCATCGATTCTGCATGGAATCAAGAAGGTTATTGATGTCCTCCTGAGGCAGTCTATCCCAGTGGAATTTGAGCCGGTCTTTCAAGTGCTGTTCTGTTGAAACCCCATCAAGGTCTTTCAGGACTCTTTTTTGGAGCATATCCCATACATGCTCAATGGGATTCAAGTCAGGCGACTGAGCTGGCCACGGTAAAACGCGGATGTTTTCCCTCTGTAGCCATTCTTGAGTCCGCCTTGCTGTATGCGGACGGGCATTGTCGTGCATCAAAGTGTACTCAGGTCCCATTGTTTGTGAAAATGGACGCACATAAGCGAGTCAGCACATGTTGCACGTAACTTTCGGCATTCAGGTTGCCATTTATAAAAACGAGATCGGTTTTTCGGTCTTTAGTTATTCCAGCCCAAACCATTACTGTCGAGCCGCTGTATGGGTTTACTTCCTGGACATATCACAAACGTTCAGCATTTCCTGAGCGACGATACACCCTCACTCTTTTCGTATCAGGCTTGAAACCGAATCGAGATTCATCGCAGAACAGAATTTTGTGCCATCGTTGTTGCGGTCATAGTACCCGTGGTCTGCACCATTGAACACGTCGAGCTCGATTCCCGTGACGGATCTGTGGGCATCTGATTGGATGCCGCGCACGTAGGCCATACTCATGCAGTCTGTTTCGCACAGTTTTGGGACAGACAGCAGGACCATCAGCATTCTGTAGCCTTGATGCGATCTCTTGGGCAGTCAGCTTTGGTTCACGTCTACATGTTACCTGGATGTATCGGTCTTGACGACGAGTGGTACTACGCCCTCGGCCTGGGTGCTGTTCACACGGATCACCTGTGTCACAATAACGCCTCCAGAGTCGACAAATTACACTTCTATGGACGCCAAAATGCCGGGCGACATCGGCTTGAGTGTTTTCCATTTTGAGCATTCCTACAGCTCTTTGCATCTCTTCCATGGTAAGATGACGACGCTCCATTACTATAGTAAATAATTTGGCAAAACAGAACTTGTGATTAACTGTGGTTAACTAAAGTTTTTTAATCGAAAAATAAGTAAAACATATGCAAGAAATGGCGCTGAATTCGACAAAAGAATGGTTTTATTGTTTTTAAATACGACTTTTTTTTTAATCCAGCCAGTATTCATTTGTTTATCAAGGAGATTGGATATTCAAAGAAGTTTTGATATTATGTTCAAAGAAACATTTAGAAAAAACATATTTTTCAAAAATTAATAGGTGTTGCTTAGACTTTTTTGATGTGTGTATTTTTAAGTAGGTACCTACCTACTTACTACTTACCTAGGTAGGTACCTACTTAAAAATAATTTTCGCCTTTAAACTTTTTAGTGAATAGGTATTTTTTATACATACTTACTTTTAATCGTAATACCTAAAATTTTTAATTTGTATGTACGAGTCAAAATAATCACATACCTACCTACCTAAACTTGGTTTTCAAATCACACTATCACACTTTCACAATATTTTCCTTCACCGTTTAGAGCTCGTGTTAAAGCGCATACCTACTTAGGTACCTACTTATACATTTTTCGAAACGAAAAATCCATTGATGCACGGCTGGGTTTCAACCCACAACCTTCGGATTGAAAGTCGAGGCACTAGCGCACTCGGCCAACACTGCTTCTCTACCTCTGACTACCCGCTTAGACTTTTTCAACGGACCTAAAAATTCCTCAAAGATCTGATAGAATATGTCTACTGTGCCTTGGGAATACAGTCGTAATCATATTTAAAAATAAAAATGAAATCATTTATAACTTTTTTAAATCTACAAATCTGCATAAGTACTTACTTAACAAAAAACGTGAATGACCGAAAGTTTGGATGTTTGGATGTATGTTTGTTCCTCTATGACTCGACAACTACTGAACCGATTTGGCTGAAATTTAAAACATAGTTAGGTAATGAGCGGGAATAGGACATAGGCTACTTTTTATCCAGGTGCCACGCGAGCGATGCCGCGGTCGGAAATTAGTTTGAAAATAACTAGGGGTTTTGTACTAGTGGAGCGAGCCGCGGGCGCCTGGTGACGTCACAGCCAGTCGCGGCCTTCTCGCGAGCGTTTTTTAGATTGGTGCACTAAAATCTCTGTAACTCGGTCATTTTTGATCCGATTAAAAAACCAAAAACACATTATTTTTTGTTTTTTTTGTATCTACAAATCTGCATACTCAACTAAAATCGTGAGTCTTCCTCATTTGTTCCCAGCTTTACCTATACAAGGTGTGGCAAACCTTTTTTTTAGTTAGAAAGTTTTTTCTTAGGAAACTAAGAAAAAACTTTATGTAGTACCTAGGTTTATTTTGAAGAAAAAAATAATTGCATAAGTAAGTAAGTAGGTACCTATTTAGATTTTTAAAAGAAAGTACAGTAAAGCTGGAAACAAACTATCGGACGCATCCATAAGTCGCGGCTGTTAGCCACGACTGATAAGTGTGCACACCGTCCGAACACCCAGCGGGCCAGATTGCCTTCGGACGTCTGAAGGTCCAAGGACGCGTCCGCGACTTTCGTCAGATAATGTGCACAGTTCTATGTTCGTTCTATAGCCAGATACCTATTCAGTCGCGGCTGTCAGCCGCGTCCGTCAGCCGCGTCCGATAATTTGTTCCCAGCTTTAAGCTGGAAACAAACTATCGGACGCATCCATAAGTCGCGGCTGTTAGCCGCGACTGATAAGTGTGCACACCGTCCGAACACCCAGCGGGCCAGATTGCCTTCGGACGTCTGAAGGTCCAACGACGCGTCCTCGACTTTCGTCAGATAATGTGCACAGTTCTATGTTCGTTCTATATCCAGATACCTATTCAGTCGCGGCTGTCAGCCGCGTCCGTCAGCCGCGTCCGATAATTTGTTCCCAGCTTTAGCCCATGGCCCAAAGACAAGTCTTTGAGTGCTTAAAAAAATAAATTTGTCACAAAAAAACAACCAACTCTATTTCCACCAAGGAAGTTATATACATAAGGTATATAACTTCCTTGATTTCCACAAAACAGAATGTGACAGAAGTGCACGTCGTCGTTAGCAGCGCAGCTCGCACGGCTTGCAATTAGGGCTTGCATTCGAATATTCGAATAATTCGAATATTAAATTCGTTCGAATATTCGAATACTGAAATCCAATATTCGAATATTCGATTAAAATTAATAACACCAAACTCAGAACTCTGATGTGCATAAAATGCCACTTTTATAGGATTCGGAAACACTCGAGAGTGCCGCGCGTGATTGCGTAGTGCTTTCGCGTATTTGCCAGCAACCCAGTGGAGGTGCTTTGTCAGGAAAATGCAAATCTACACACAAAGTTTTTTTAATCTACATGTTTGATTCCTGGCCAGGAGAATTATTATTTTAAAATCTAATGATGCAGTTTTACCTTTTTATCAAAATTGGTTACCCAAGACTCTTTTGAGTGTTTTGTCGCTATTGCCACCTGCCATCACCTCGTCTAACCAAGTGTCCAGCCCAATTCCATTTAAGATTCGTAACCCTAACTCTGACGTCCTGGACTTTAGTCCGGCGCCGGATCTCGGTGTTACGAATTCGTTCTTGGAGTTTAATGCCGAGCATGGCCCGCTCCATGGCTCTCTGTGTAGCTTATACTTTGAACACAGTCTCCTTAGTAAGCATCCACGTCAAGTCAAAGTTGGGAAGACACATTGGTTAAAGAGATGGGTTTTCAGGAACTGTGGAACTTTCTTCGACTGAAGCACATCTGCCAGTTTTCCGAACGCGGCCCAGCCGAGTTGTATCCTTCTGGAGATCTCCTTACTCTGATGCTCTTTACCAAAAGATAGAATAGGTATGCCCAAGATAAAGATACTTGTCAACTACCTCCAGTCTCTCGTTTCACCGTTACGGTAAAGTTCGAGGTTCCAGAAGCATTCGCCATAATCTTCGTCTTGGACGTATTCATCTTAAGGCCAACGGCTAAAGAGGCATCAAAAAGTTGTTGGATCATGAGTTGGAGATCTTCCAGGTTGTGGGCAAACAATACGAGGTCATCGGCAAACTTGAGATGTGGAAGGCACTGTTGATGTTTATTCCGCAAGATCCCATGCAAGCATCTTCATAACGTCTTCAAGAGCCGCCGTGAAGAGCTTGGGTGATATTGTGTCTTCCTGCCGCACTCCCCTCTTGATTTTAGTAGGGTTAGTAGTGTCATGAAGGCGGACTTGCATGGTTGCCGTGCCATATACTCGTAACTCCCGCAGTACAACCACGTATCGTGCGTCAATCTGGCAGCGATAGAGAGCGTTAAACTACTAGTATTCTGTGGTTAAACACAGCCCAGTGCTCGACGCTGTCGAATGCTTTCTCGTAATCGGCGAAAGCTAAGCACAGGGGCCGGTTATATTCTGAACTCTTCTCCATAAGCTGCTTCATGGTGTAGATGTGGTCGATCGTGGAATAACCACTACGGAAGCCGGCTTGCTCGACGGGCTGGTACTCATCTAACTGACGAGTGAGCTAATTGCATACCACCTTGGCAAATAGCTTGTACACCTGAGATAAGAGACTTATGGGCCTGTAATTGCTCAGTTTCGAGCAGTCTCCCTTTTTGTGCAAAATGGCAATTGACAATTGCATTCTTCCAAGCATCAGGTGATTTTCGTTTGGTTGATGACTGCGCGAAAAAAAAAGGCACCAACCTTCCATACAAAATCAGCATAGTCATTTTATTGTAGACTAGCTTCCGGCCGCGGCGTTGCCCGCTAGGTACCTACATAACATAATAGCCTTTGTTCATCCTGAAAGTTCATTTTTTAAATCGGATGAGTAGTTTCGGAGAATAGCGGCATTTACACGGTAGATGTTTACCACGGATCTGGATTGTAAAGATATCTGTAGGTACAGATATCCATAGAGATATCTTTACAGATAACCGCGGATGAAACTGTCAAAGGTTGGAAAGGCGCGTGCTATTTCCCGCGGCATTTGGACTGTACAGATATCCGCGGATAAAACTGTCAAAGGTTGGAATGGCACAGATCGTCCCGCGGGAAATCCCGCAGGCCGATCTCTGCGTGTAAATGCTGCTATTACCTCCTACATACAAACAAATTTTACCTCTTTATAATATGTAGGTACAGATATTGTTGACTGATTTTACTGAGAATTTGTGATTGATTGTGCGTGTAATAATCGCCAATGTCTCGTTACGGCGAACATAACCTTTTGTTTATACAAATAACACTTGAAAGAATAAAAGAAGATGTGATTTTAGTAAAAACAAAGATTTTTGTCTATTATTCGAATAATATTATAATAATTCGAATATTACCCGAAAAAAAAAATCGCATATTCGAATATCAAAATTTTCGAATATTTGCAAGCCCTACTTGCAATGCAACTAGGGTATACGACCCTAATTTTGGCCCCCCACCATTTATTGTCACTCCTTTGATTTATCTTATTTATTAAGAAACAACCGAATCTCACAGTGCTTAAACTTATCGAAATCGATGAAAACAATCATTAGCTACAATATTGACAAACCAAATAACGAAAAAATAAACATAGTGGCGTCGGTACAACAACATTAATAAAATGTCTCGATTTGAGCAGTGAGAAACTATGTTTTTGCTAAGGTAAGAGCTTTCTTAATTTTATCGAATCTAAGTTTATCAGGGGGTTTTACTTTACTATTGTTTTTAAATCAATTCAACACATATTATTAGAGCTTCCTGAGAACTAACTTTTAAGAATTACATTGTTTTCGTTGTTTTATTGCAGTGCCAACATTTGGTACAGCAAAACTCGTTTTTTCCATTTTATTGGCTTTGATGACAATAATAGAGAATTTTTAGACTGAGTTTGATGACAAGAATGAAGAAAAATAATAAATAAGTTTTACGAATGTATATTAAGCTCTCTTTAAGCGATTTCCATTAATTTACTTAACAGTTAGAAGTGCCAATAAATTGGTCCAACCTATGCCGGTAATTAGTCAAAGTAGGCCAATAATTGGTAAAATCATAATAACAGCAAAAAAATAAACACAAAACTATGTTTAAGTACGTTTCCCATGTATTAAAAACGTAAATTAACATTAGTACCTAATTCTGTCATTTCGACAACTTTTTTTTGTTTACTACACATAACAAAGACAGTTATCATGATTTGAGTACATCGAAATCCTTAAAGGGCCATTAATTGGGGGTTTTACCCTATATAATTTGCTTTTCTTAATAGGGCCTCCAGACTCTCGAGAGAAGGCTCGGCGAGAAGTCTCGCCCGAGACTTCTCGAAGAACAAACAAGCTATCCACACTCTCAATTTTTCTCAGTCGTGATCTGTTTCTTATCCGGTATGGACGTCGATATTGAAACTGCAGCCGGTTTCGCTCTGTGTGCCATTGCATACTGTAACTTTGTGAATGTTGTAACTACTTAAAAATAATGTTTAAAAAAATAAAATACTTAATGTAAAAAACTTTTATCTTAGTAGTTTCGATATTTAGCATCCCATAAAATAGGCTCAGATTGAAAAAAATCGATAAATTTCAACTCTATTTATTATTCCATATTTTTACGAAAGAAAATTCTCGAAAAAAACAAACAATATGGATGTCTGCCCACCGCCGCTCATTAATCTGCAATGAGACAAAACGTGAGTGTAGGACCCTTCTCTTTTCTCGCCCGAGAAATCCTTTGGCTCGGCCAAAAATACCGACACCGATCGGAGAACAGGCGAGCCAGAGAACGAGAAGGCGAGAAGCTCCTCACACTCACGCTTCTCGGGTGTTCTCGGGGGTTCTCTACGAGAGTCTGGAGGCCCTTTAAAAATGACATTGACACTTATTTGTTTGCGATAGTTGAAATTATGAGTAATTTTCATTTCCAAATGACTTTTCATCAATCGTTTTTGTAATTTTATGCGGTTATTTCCGATATTTTCCGAAACGCATTCTTTTTCTGGTTTTACTGTAATTGTATTTGTGCCACACTTGTAAATACCTACCTACCTATTTTAACCTTCGAACATTTAGGTAGGTACTTACTTACCTACCAACTTTTTCAAAATAATTTTTATTTTCGATCAAATAAAACCTTTTTTTAATTTTATGCAATTTTTTTAGGTTTTATAGGTACTTACCTACCTATTTCGTACCTAGTACCTACCTACCTAAACCTTTTTTGTGCTTAGGTAGGTACTTATGTCTTTGTCAAACTTCTCAAAAATTAAACTGACCCCAAGGAAGTTTCTGAAACCATCCATCCATTTCTCTGTGTTCAATGCTTCAATACTATATATGTTTTTTTAGTAGACGTACCGTAGAACCCCCGAACTTTGCCTAGTGTAGGTAACTTTGCCTAAATTATAAAAAGTACGATATTTATTTTCCTATCACGACAACACTTATTTTTGTTCGTTGGTAGAAACCCAAATCATAAACAGCCAATACTGCACTATTTAACTTTAAAATAACGGCAGCCATTTCATAGTAGTTGCAAAAAGTTTTCGGTGGAAATCGCGCAATTTTTTGACTTGTCCCACAAAATTATGTCATTGTGAGGAACTGGTTTGAGGTACGTCTTTCATAACTTTACAGTAGTTGGCAAATATGATCGGCTTTCGAAACACAATTATCTCATCTAAATACTATGATTATTGACAGAAATATCTGAGAAGGCAAAGTTAGGCGCAATTTTTTAAATAAAGTTTTCCAAGCTTTGCCTACCCTAGGGTTGTCAGTTTTAGATTTAACCAACAGAACAAAATGAGGGTTATGAATTTCAAACCGTCTGTTTTCTTTTGGTATTTTTAACTAAGACATTGCTACTTTAGCACTAATAAAAGCGGTTAGATGTTCGTTACTTTTTTTCAATATTTTACTATCCATCTATGTACCTACTTTTATTGTTACGACTTGAAAAAAATAGTGTAGGACACCCTCTGGCTAGGTGGAGTGATGATTTTCCAAAGGTCGCCGCGCCGTGGATGCAACAAGCCATGGACAGGATAAAATGGCGCAGATTGGAGGAGGGCTATGTCCAGCAATGGACTGTATCGGCTGATGATGATGATTACTTTTTTGTGACAGCCCTGACTTTTGGCGCATTTTGTCGGTAAATGATGCCCTAACTTTGCCTGCCATCATATAAAGTTAAATATAATTATTTGGAGTAGTATTGAGAATATAATCTATAAATGGTTCAATATATGATTAAACTGCATTAAAATCTATATGATTTACCAAGTTTTACAGAAAATATGGACCTCAGGCAAAGTTAGGCTCGTTGCCCTAACTTTGCCTACTTTTTTGACAGCCTCTACTGTCAAGGTTTTCAATGCTGTGAGCCTAGCACACACACCCATTGAAAGCCCTTTAGTAATTGGTTGACTTCAGCATGACAGAACCGATTATTTATGATCAGTTTGGTGCAAAATTTAAAAAAACTCGAAAAAGTAGGCAAAGTTCGGGGGTTCCACGGTACGTAAATAAACGAAAAAAATTAATTAAACCTACTTACCTACCATTACTTTTCACGTTTTAAAACATTTTCTTCTTTTCAAAGTTAAAATGGTCTTCCGCCGTAGTAAAATTCAAGAGGAGTTCCAGGACATGTTATTATTTGTTTTCAGTTGTATAAATATTATGATTACCCTTCTCAGAGTTGTCTTGTGATTATAAAACATATTTGATTTCAGTGGCGACAAATATAATAAACAGGAAACGGTCCCAAGCATATCGTATTTTACACTGGTAGGTAATGTACCTAAAACCCAAGTGATAATCTTATTTTCATAGTGTAGGTAGGCACATTGCTTAGATCTAAAAGTCGTAGAGCGTAGGCTACGCTCTAAAATAAATTTCAATAAATTAATTCCAATAATTTATCTCCTTCCAGTACAGATTTGCTTCAAAATCAGATCGAATACTCATTGCAATATCGCTTCTGGCAACTTTCATCGGTGGCCTAACCCTACCCTACGCCATCGCCCTGGTTGCAGACAACTTCCAGAACATGATAGCTCACACCAAGTCCGCACAAGACGGTACATCAGACGATAAGGCCTTTTTATCCAAGATACACTGCTTTGGTATAAAGTACTCTTGTGTCGGTGTTATACTCTTTATAGGTGGCTATTTGGGAACTGCCTTAATGAATATTGCTGCTTTGAATCAGGTAAATGTTTGTAAAGCGCTATAATTATAGCATAGTCTGAAATGCGCTTAGGTAAATGTTGAGAAAACTGACTAGGGTTGTAAAAGTGGACACAAAAATAGCAGTTATCGTAGGATACCTACTGGCTGTCAACGATGATGTATTATAATGATACTCGTAGTAGCAATGATGTTAAGTACCTAACTACTTATGTTTGCCTATTTTTATTTTTATTTAAAAAAACAGTAAGTAATACTTTTTTCTCTAGATCGCTTCGAATCATACTTTTATGATTGGTTTTAGGTGCATAAAATAAGACAAGCCTATTTGAGGGCGGCCCTGAATCAAGATTTTGCGTATTATGACTTGCGCAAAACGGGAGGATTTGCATCCAGAATGGCAGAGTGAGTAGCATATACCTAGTTATCATTATCAGAGAGCGACTTTGCGGTTATTTCTTAACTTAAACTATCAAAATCACCCTTACTCTTCAAATTGGTCAACTCTCGTGGTTGTTTTTACAAATATTAAACTGTCGTAGAACACAAAGCTACGGCGTAGCAGCTGTTCTTGTATACAAAAGATATCAACGCGTAAGTATATCAATTTCAATCTGACATAGTAGAACCGCAAAGTTTGGCAGGAGATATTGTTGATAGTTTCTGCAGTCTGATTGTCTAACTTGTCTCAAACCTCGAATTGGTCTCAAACTGTCAAAACGATCGCGTACTATATAGGTATCTTTTGTCGGGTTCGGTTTCGTTGAGATGAGAGTGACAGAGTTACTTGCTTGGTCACTGAACTGCCATATATGTCAATTGAAGACTGATTTTAGTCTCTATATAAGATAGACAATCAGGGGCAGGAGTAGAAAGCCAGGTTTGAGGAGCGTTGATATCTTTTGTATGCAAAAATTGCTTCTACGTCGTAGCGTTGTGTTCTACGGCAATTTATTGTTCTACAACTAAGGGTGTATATCGCGTTATTTCGATGAATTCCCGTGTTCTTAGAATCTAAATATGACTTGAGATTCTGAAAATTAAAAAAAAAAAGATTGGATGGATAGGCCGCGGGGTAAAGCGCGGCCGAGCTAAGAAAAGCATAGGAAAGTATGATCACGACTCAGACTGCATGAACGACTCAAACCATGACATTAATTCTGAATTATGCTTAGCTTAGAAGAAGAAGCTCGTACATTTCGGATCTCATTTCAATTGCAGTGACGTGATCAAACTGGAGGAAGGTATTGGCGACAAGGTATCTGCTTTGGTATACGGCCTTACGGTTGGCCTTGGCTGCATCATCATGGCGATGGTGAAGGGCTGGAAGCTCGCCCTGCTCTGTCTAACCACCACGCCGGTTACGTTTCTCTTGGTCGGACTTACTGGCAAGGTATTGGTTATTGACAATAAACTTGGTTGGCTAATTGGTTTCCATTTGCTTCATATTTAATCGTGGTACTTATCGTAGTTCAACTTAGCTACGAAAATATTATTAGGTATTAAATTCATTCTACAAGCCGGCAATAGGCTTGTTTCCTGCCAAGTCTTGTCTACCTGCCTTACATCATCACAGGATCATCTCTAAAAAAACTGAAAGATTGTCTGTTGTCTGGAGCGGTCCTGATTCTGTTTAGTTTTTCCTTTATCTAGGTAGCAAATCGTCTTGGTAAGAAGCAGACTATGGCATCAGGCCAGGCCAGTGCCGTGGCACAAGAGGTGCTGGGTTCTATCCGCACCGTGTATGCCTTCAATGGCCAGCAGAAGGAAATAGAGAGGTACAAACTGCCGCTCACGGTGGCGCGGAAAACCAATATCAAGAAAGGTACTTTGTTAAAGATCAACTTTATTATTTACACTCACCTGTCTATAAAGCTGATCATAATTATGCTATCGTTTCTAAATTCTATTTGAAATCATAGCTCACATCACATAATTTTATTCAATCTAATTCTTCTTCACAAACTATCGTGAGTACCACGCCTTGGGTATACCTACTGGTGTCGTGCTCATGTTTTGTTTCGTTCCTTTTTGATAAGGTTCAATTAATAAGTACTTAAGTCTTTTAAAATGGTTTTTAACAGTCAATACATTTTCAGATTTCTTTACGGGTCTTTCAATGGGTTTCTTGTTTTTCTGCGTATTTTGTTCCTACGCTCTATCGTTCTACATCGGAATTTACCTCGTCATACACGATCCTGATCACTACAATGCAGATGTCATGTTTTCTGTGAGTGTAACTTTAAAACAAACAGTCTTTTGTTTGGTACTTTGCAAATACGAAAAGAAATATGTTTTCTGTGATAATGGCTAGTCTAAACTTTATCTTGTGCCGATACGATACCTATTACCAAAAACATTTGTGATACAAATGTACACTAGTGAAGACGAACCTTTACATGTGTGGTTCCTGCTTATATCCCTCCTTTCTTCTCTGCTATATAAAGACAGATTACACTTTATCCTCATCCGCAAGCTTGCTTACTTTGTACGAATATTTTCTAGGTATTTTTCGGTATAATGACTGCAATGGGAAACATAGGCATGGTGGGCTCTTTGATAGGAGCGTTCGGCGCTGCACGAGGAGCCGGAGCCCAGATATTCTACCTGCTCGATAATGTTCCCACTATCAACCCTCTGGCAGACAAGGGGATTAAACCAGCGTCTGCTGAGGGGAACCTTGAACTGAAGAATGTGGTTTTTCATTATCCTTCTCGACCTAGTGTGCCGGTAAGTGCAGCTGCCTTATATTCCTAAAGATGTATTGCACAAGTAAGCTTAGTTGCAGTAAATGTAGCGATCTATGTTTAAAAACTTTGTTAGAAGTATGAAAGCAAGTTTAGACAAATGGCAAGTAAGTAATATAATATAGATGTGTACACAATAGTAACTACAAGCGGATTCGTTTACGTGATACCAGTAGGACAGGGATTGAGCAATTCCTTCTATGAATCATAATAAGATTCGTATAAAGTATGTTTTTTACTTGTCACTCTCATGTCTTTAAAAAGAGACGTCATAACAGTTCTTATTATGATTTAGCTAAAGTAGCCTTTTTAGACCCGCTAAATATAAGATAATTAGCCTGTATGCGACAATCTATGACTCATTCGTTTCATCAAGATCGGGCCATCAGCTGTTGAGGCGAAATAAAACACAAACATCGTATTAAAATTGCGTTTTTGAAACTTTCCCGATCAAAACTAATAATTATAAGTGAATATTCAGAATTTCTGAAAGTAATGAATATTTTTGAACAGGTGCTAAAAGGAGTGAGTTTCACTGTGAAACGTGGGCAGTCGATCGCGTTAGTTGGCCATTCTGGTTGCGGGAAATCCACTGTAATTCAGCTCATCGGCAGATATTATGACGTCATTGATGGAAGCGTAAGTTCTTTTCTTATTTTCGTTCTACTTTTAGTTCTTAAAAGTTTGATGTCAAGCTCTATGATTCCAACTAGGCAAGTTTGGGAACAACTTGATGAGGAATTGGTATCGGACTCTTTTACCGCTGCTCGTGTAAATTAACTAGTGGCCGTTCGGGACTCGCCAAATAATCCGTGTAGGTTGGTTCTACTGTCATTGGAAATATTAAAATATCTAGAAATAATTTCAACCAACCGTCACATACATAGCCCTAACACCACAATGAGATACCCTGAGTCGTGAGTATCATGTTCAGGAACCAATAATACCGTGGTACCACAACAATCAATCAGACCCGACAATTTAATTATTAACAGATTACTTACCTATGCAAAAAATTGTCCCGCCGAGAATCGAACTCGACATTTTTCGTGTCAGCCGATCACTCATCTACTCCCGAGATCGTCAAAGAAACTGGTTATTATATTGCAGTCCTATATCCAGAAATGAAAACAGTACCCCACACGTATTGACCATGTCTTTCCTGTGGATATGGCCGGTTAAGCTGAGAGGATGGAGTAGGTGCTGGACAAGCCTACTCCATCTCAACATTGTCCCAGGCACTACAGTGTCCCGTTTAGTATAGGCAAAGATTGTCTCCTGACACTGTATAAATCATCTAGTAAAGATGTAAAAGGTAAGTTTTATATCCAGAAATACAGTTAAAACAGTGATTATTTACAGGTCAGTTTGGACGGTCACGACGTCCGCGACGTATCTGTTCGGTGGTTGCGTGCTCGCATCGGTCTAGTGGGCCAGGAGCCAGTACTCTTCAACGTGAGCATTCGGGAGAACATCCGGTATGGACGGGAGGAGGCTACGGATGACGAGATCACAGCGGCAGCGAAATTGGCCAATGCACACCACTTTATAGCAAAACTGCCAAGGGTAAACTTTTAGTCCAGCGAAGCTGCAGCGGTCTAAGTGACATATTTTATTTTATTTTATTTTATTTTTATTAGGAAAACTTACAGCTAGCTTACAGGTTCTTATAATTATGAGATAGATATTATGCAACCATGGTAAGTTACATAATACAAGAAGGCCAATTAAAAGTTTTCACAGATAGGATAAAGCAAGATAAATAAGAAAATAAACAAGTAATGTAGACGACACTATTAAAAGTAAAGTAAAAAGAAACAAACATAAATCACAACACACATAACACAAGTTGAAAGCCTAATCTATGTGAAAGAATTTATTACTAAGCAAGCGTTTAAGCTTATTTGCTTATATTAGCTTTATTTGTTTATTTGTATATCATAAAAGTCCATACGAAAAAAGTATACTTACACAGTGACCTTTTGCTGGCTGAAATATGGTATGTCTAGTGGCTGTGGATTTAAAACCCGTCTTTGGAATGCTTGCTACTTAAATTTGGATTGTGCGAAATTGATATTTTCTCTGATTCCCCTAGGAGCTACAAATATGTCTATGAAGAAGAATATCTGAGTGGATGTCTGTACCTGGTGATGATAACACAGTTGTGAGCTTGTTGTAAGATAACAGATTACTACTTGGGCTTTACTGTAACTTCAAAACGAACCCTAATGGGTTCGAACGAGATTTTTAATGTTTTGAAATATTTGGTTCTTACATGTTGTTTTTTTGTCTTAAACAGGGTTATGATACAATTGTAGGAGAATGTGGTGCCTCGCTATCTGGCGGGCAAAAGCAACGGATAGCTATCGCTAGAGCTCTTGTGCGAAATCCTCTAGTCTTGTTACTGGACGAGGCCACCAGTGCTCTCGATACCACTTCCGAGGCTAAAGTTCAGATTGCCTTGGATAAGGTTAGATCATTTTATACAGAAGTAAATTTTATAATGGCGTGACTTTTAAAGTGGTAGACCAGGTATATACCTACTAGATAAGCATTGATTTCTACTTTCTTTGTATCGAGTTTACGTATGTAGATATGAAGGTAGGTATATATGTGTGGCACGCTCTACAGTCTTGGTTTGATGGTTTTTAAAAGGTGTCGTTAGATTCGTCTTGATGTGGATGTGGCATAATAAGCTATCAAAGAAATAGGTACCGTGGAACCCCCGAACTTTGCCTAGTGTAGGTAACTTTGCCTAAATTATAAAAAGTACGATATTTATTTTCCTATCACAACAACACTTATTTTTGTTCGTTGGTAGAAACCCAAATCATAAACAGCCAATACTGCACTATTTAACTTTAAAATAACGGCAGCCATTTCATAGTAGTTGCAAAAAGTTTTCGGTGGAAATCGCGCAATTTTTTGACTTGTCCCACAAAATTATGTCATTGTGAGGAACTGGTTTGAGGTACGTCTTTCATATCTTTACAGTAGTTGGCAAATATGATCGGCTTTCGAAACACAATTATCTCATCTAAATACTATGATTATTGACAGAAATATCTGAGAAGGCAAAGTTAGGCGCAATTTTTTGAATAAAGTTTTCCAAACTTTGCCTACCCTAGGGTTGTCAGTTTTAGATTTAACCAACAGAACAAAATGAGGGTTATGAATTTCAAACCACTCCCGTCTGTTTTCTTTTGGTATTTTTAACTAAGACGTTGCTACTTTAGCACCAATAAAAGCGGTTAGATGTTCGTCACTTTTTTTCAATATTTTACTATCCATCTATGTACCTACTTTTATTGTTACGACTTGAAAAAAGTAGTGTAGGACACCCTCTGGCTAGGTGGAGTGATGATTTTCCAAAGGTCGCCGCGCCGTGGATGCAACAAGCCATGGACAGGATAAAATGGCGCAGATTGGAGGAGGGCTATGTCCAGCAATGGACTGTATAGGCTGATGATGATGATTATTTTTTTGTGACAGCCCTGACTTTTGGCGCATTTTGTCGGTAAATGATGCCCTAACTTTGCCTGCCATCATATAAAGTTAAATATAATTATTTGGAGTAGTATTGAGAATATAATCTATAAATGGTTCAATATATGATTAAACTGCATTAAAATCTATATGATTTACCAAGTTTTACAGAAAATATGGACCTCAGGCAAAGTTAGGCTCGTTGCCCTAACTTTGCCTACTTTTTTGACAGCCTCTACTGTCAAGGTTTTCAATGCTGTGAGCCTAGCACACACACACATTGAAAGCCCTTTAGTAATTGGTTGACTCCAGCATGACAGAACCGATTATTTATGATCAGTTTGGCGCAAAATTTAAAAAAACTCGAAAAAGTAGGCAAAGTTCGGGGGTTCTACGGTACCTAATATGAAATTAAATCAAATTATGATCATGAATGTATCCCCAAGGCGCGGTAGACATTATCTCAGATCTTTTTAGGCATTTTAAGACCTTTGAAGATGTCTTAAGGGGTAGTCAGATAATGTCCAAATACATATTAGGTCCATACCCATATTTTGCAAAAGTTAGCATGCCATACGTGACAGGTTGCAAACCCATTAACGCTATTAGAAAGCTAACTGGATTCTTCGCGATGTTTTTTTTTACCGTTTAGACCTCGTGTTAAAGCGTTTATTTTGAAACGAAAAATCCATTGATGCTCGGCCGGCATCGTACCCACGCCTTCGGATTGAAAGTCGAGGCCCAAACCCACTCGACCAACCAGTTCTTCTTATCATATACCTGTTAATTTTGTTTATACCTATGTAGTGTCTATGTCATTGCAAAGCTGACCTACTTGTACTGAAGTCTTATCAAGTTGTTATTGGGTGATTATATTCTAACATAGTTTACGTGTTAACTAAACCCTTGCTCCTACCTAACAGTTGTGTCGATCTATTGGAATGGTGTATGGGGTGTCTCAAAACTATCTATAAGTACTAATAATATAATATAATCATATCACATCATCCCACCATTATAAATGCGAAAGTTTGGATGTTTGGATGTATGTTTGTTTCTCTATAACTCAACAAGCACTGAACCGATTTGGCTGAAATTTAAAATATTATAAATAGATGATGACCGGGAACAGGACATAGGCTACTTTTTATCCAGGTACCACGCAAGTGAAGCCGCGGGTAGCAGCTAGTATGAAAATATATGATAAAACTTCGATCAGTGACAGGTAAGATTGAAAAATATAAAAAAATAAAATTAAACATATTGGCTAATTTTATCCCGGCAAAATGTATGGTTCCCATGTGGTAAAAAAATAGTAGTCCACGCGGGCGAAGTTGCGGACATTTGGTAGTTAAAAATCATTATCTTTCACTTGTGACAAGCTTGCTACAAAAACTGCATAAAACGTTCCATAATCTAATAAAAAAATATTCATGAATTGAATTAATATAATTTTACTAGTCATGTCTGAGACACCCTCTATACATGAGTACCTATGTAACATGAGTACATTATACATGTATACTAAGCCTCTGCAACATTCTGTAGGGTAATTGCCAACTTATGTCTGTCGATAGCTTAATGTCCTTCTGGGCCGTAGATACATTATTTAACTATCAAGTTTAGTGCCTTTGCCCTCACTTACTGGGACAGTTGAATATTAACTGATGAAATAAGTATGAATACACTCCTTATTTTATATCGATTAATCAAAGAAGGTCATTCATTTTGGGCTTAAAAGCCAAAGTGCCGGCCAACGAATAAAAAGGTTATGGCCACGTATGGAAAGTCAAGTATTTTTCGTTATGGCACCAAGTCTCTAAAACCATGATTTCAGTTGATTTTTAAATCCTGTCCAAGAGGGTAGTTAGAGGTATGCCCAAATACATAATGGTACAGGCCCACATGCAAGCTGCAAGCAAGTTACATCGACGCTATTAGTTTTCGTAGGCGCAATAACGCAACAGATAAACACGAATAACCTACATACATGATTTTTGTTTAATAATGTTTTGAATAAATCAGTGTTTTGCGTTGCTTCTTGATGAACGTTCTGCGAATCAATTTTAGCGCAAAATCTTCCATCAAAACATCGCAAGATCAAATTATATCAACAAAATACAGAGCTGTAAAGCTCATATTACTCTGAAAACCGATTTTGAGTGACACAGTCCCGGAACCAAAAGCAAAAGCTTGTTAATTTATAGGCAGGCGCACCGACAATGCGATTCGCGAAATCAGATTACTTTATTGAATGCGAACAGATCATGAATGAAATTGATAAAATCGTCTGCGGTGTGAATCGCGCAATTTATACGAGTTTTGGACGGCATCGATTCCGTTCGGGAATTCGAAAATTTGAAATAGGCTATTTGTGAGACCTAGCTGTAGCTTGATTTCATGGGAGAACTTTTCTGGAATTGCCTTTATTTGCACCTATAGTGTACCATTCAAAGGAGAGAGAGAGATCAATGATTTCACTTAGAATTTATGATAAGTAAAGTTTATTAAATCTATAAAATCAGTGAATGTAACACTTGGAAGCTTTTCGAGCGCTAGAGCAGTATCTTGGTCTCTCTCTATCTAAGCTTCGGTGGGGAGGACCTTACCAACTAACTTAGGATGTTAGGTTACCTAACTATGACCTTAACTATAATTGACTCTCAACTTAAACACTGTTTAACGCTTTCAGTATCCATGACGCACGTGCACTATAGTCGGATTGCTCATTCTACGGACTAAAATTAAAGGAAAAAATGTCATTTTTCCTTCAATTTTGACATAAAACGTACCGTGGAACCCCCGAACTTTGCCTAGTGTAGGTAACTTTGCCTAAATTATAAAAAGTACGATATTTATTTTCCTTTCACGACAACACTTATTTTTGTTCGTTGGTAGAAACCCAAATCATAAACAGCCAATACTGCACTATTTAACTTTAAAATAACGGCAGCCATTTCATAGTAGTTGCAAAAAGTTTTCGGTGGAAATCGCGCAATTTTTTGACTTGTCCCACAAAATTATGTCATTGTGAGGAACTGGTTTGAGGTACGTCTTTCATATCTTTACAGTAGTTGGCAAATATGATCGGCTTTCGAAACACAATTATCTCATCTAAATACTATGATTATTGACAGAAATATCTGAGAAGGCAAAGTTAGGCGCAATTTTTTGAATAAAGTTTTCCAAACTTTGCCTACCCTAGGGTTGTCAGTTTTAGATTGAACCAACAGAACAAAATGAGGGTTATGAATTTCAAACCACTCCCGTCTGTTTTCTTTTGGTATTTTTAACTAAGACATTGCTACTTTAGCACCAATATAAAAGCGGTTAGATGTTCGTTACTTTTTTCAATATTTTACTATCCATCTATGTACCTACTTTTATTGTTACGACTTGAAAAAAGTAGTGTAGGACACACTCTGGCTAGGTGGAGTGATGATTTTCCAAAGGTCGCCGCGCCGTGGATGCAACAAGCCATGGACAGGATAAAATGGCGCAAATTGGAGGAGGGCTATGTCCAGCAATGGACTGTATAGGCTGATGATGATGATTACTTTTTTGTGACAGCCCTGACTTTTGGCGCATTTTGTCGGTAAATGATGCCCTAACTTTGCCTGCCATCATATAAAGTTAAATATAATTATTTGGAGTAGTATTGAGAATATAATCTATAAATGGTTCAATATATGATTAAACTGCATTAAAATCTCTATGATTTACCAAGTTTTACAGAAAATATGGACCTCAGGCAAAGTTAGGCTCGTTGCCCTAACTTTGCCTACTTTTTTGACAGCCTCTACTGTCAAGGTTTTCAATGCTGTGAGCCTAGCACACACACACATTGAAAGCCCTTTAGTAATTGGTTGACTTCAGCATGACAGAACCGATTATTTATGATCAGTTTGGCGCAAAATTTAAAAAAACTCGAAAAAGTAGGCAAAGTTCGGGGGTTCTACGGTAAGTAAAAAAATGTTTTAGGTAAAAAATAGTATGCAGTTGTTGTTCATTTTCATAAGTAAATAATACCAGTTCATTTTATATCTAGGCTGCCGATGGTCGTACAACTATAGTGGTAGCTCATCGTCTATCAACTATTCGTAATGTCGATGTCATATACGCTATGAAAGATGGGAAAGTTACCGAATTTGGATCTCACGACAAATTAATGGAAAATAAAGGACAATATTATGACATGGTGCTTATGCAAGAGCCTACTGCTTTGAACGGAAGTGAAGGTAAAGTAATGAAACGTGATGGATCGGTGAGACTGAGAGATTTTACGTGTAAACATTCATGATGGAACAGGTGAATTAAATATTTTGTTTAGTAGATCATGCGCCAGCGAAACAGGAATCTAAAATATCTCAAGCAGTCACTGACAAAGAAGACTTGATAAGTGTGAGTAAAACTTGAATAAGTAAGTACAAAGAATGAAGTAAAGAGTTATTTTAAAACTTCAAGGTATTGGACGCAGAAAAAGATTCCAAAACACCCAAGCTTTCTTTCTGGCGTGTAGTGGGCCTTAATTCTCCAGAGTGGAAATCCATCACGATCGGAAGTATTGGCTCTATTCTCCTAGGCTTCTCAATGCCTTTGTTTATAGTGGTTTTTGGAGATTTGTTCGGAGTAAGTACCTACTAACTTTACTCAAGTCTTTTAACATTGGCAGTTTCAAATAGGTATCAAGTTAAATATAAAAAGTGTTTGTTTAATAAATAGATATTCCTAAAATGGCTTTTGTATTTTTTGGCCTTCCTATTTATATGTTTTTAGTATTATGAGATCGGTCTACAACAAGGAAGCACTTTTGCCCAGCAGTTTAATATTTTAGTCACAAATGAGAGTTATTATAAAATATTTTATCTTTTTTCTAGGCCATGTCAGATCCTGATCCAAATCATTTATGGGAAAAAGTGAAGAAAGTTTCTCTGATGTGTATCATCATAGGGGTAGTAATGGGTGTTTCTAATTTAATCGAGGTAATGCTTTCTTTCAGATAGATTATTATTATAACGCACAATATTTTTAGATTGTACATGACATGTAGGTAACAATCTAGTACTTCGTAAATTTTTTTTTGTGTTTGTTTTCCTTTGATTGGTGTTTTGGGCGTCTAAATAAAAAAAAAATCTACTTTGTTTTTTCCAGTCGATATCATTCGGCATAGCTGGTGCTTATTTGACAGAGAGATTGCGCGTACGCATGTTTGCGCATATGTTGAAGCAAAATGTGGCTTATTTTGACGAACGTAAGAACTCGACTGGAGCTCTCTGTGCTAGACTATCAGCTGAGGCGGCTTACGTGCATGCCGTAAGTAATCCTACTAATTTATAAAGGCGAAAGTCCGTGTGTGTGTGTGTTTGTGTGTGAATGTTTGTTACCACGTATCTCCATAACTACTAAACCGATTTTGATGAAATTTGGAATGTAGATAGCTTAGGTTCTGAAATAACACATACTTAGGCTTTTTTAGTCTTTTTATCCCGGAAAAATGTATGGTTCCCGTGGGATAAAAAAATTGTGTTCCAAGCGGGCGAAGCCGCGGGCGTTCACGAGTCAATCATAAATCTATTAGAGATTCATACGGAGTGGAATTAGGAAACCATACTTGGAGAAGGAAATCATCATAACTAAGTATCGAATATACTCTACTTTGTAGAGAGCGATAAGTATAAAACGCTGAATCAGAGCTGTTTATAAAATTCAACTTCTCGAGTCATCACCAAATGGATCTTAATCAATACATACTAGAAGTTATATAAAAAATGATATTCATAGGTAGGTACCTACAAGTTATGATGATAACGACGACATTCGACAACAATGTTTATCTTATTATTCTGTTTCGAAAGTCATAAGTGTCATAACAGTAATTCCACGATTCACTAGTTGAACAACAATCTGGCATGACTTTGCTTCTCAGTCTTTATTTCTTCTGGTACCTATTCAAAAATAATTTAGTATCTACTTCTCTTACAATTTCTTTTAAAAAATTCTCAAGATGTTCACACTAAAGCCATCCTACCACTGCCAACAGACAAGCTTCAAATTCTAGGCTACGGGCTAGGCTACAATTTTTATAGTATAAGGTGATTTCGCACAAAATGTCGCTTATGCCCTTTTGGCTGTTAACCATCGATATGTTAATAAATTGGTTTCCTTTCACAGGCAACGGGCCAGCGTATTGGCATATTTCTGCAAGGAGTTGGTTCAGTAGGCTTGGCGCTGCTTCTGGCAATGTACTTCGAATGGCGAGTTGGTTTGGTAGCGTTGGCTTTCTTCCCAATCGTCGTGGTGGTGATCTATCACCAGGCTAAGGCCACCAGTATGGAGTCGAGCGGCAACGCTAAGACCCTTGAGAGTAGTACTAAGGTAATTTGGACGTAGCTCTAATTTACAATAGGTACATACACCATCTTTAAGAGCTTATGGGAATCCAGAGCTGAAAACTAGACCCAATACAGTTTCAGTTACGCCACCATCCACCTTCGCCATTAAGGTCCACTTGGTTACTAATTACTGAACACTGAAACGCTACTTAAATACTTATTTGAGACGTCCCTACCGATCTATTTGAGACCTTCTTACTCTTTTGAATCGTATACAAAAATTACAGTTAACGTCAATAAACTAGTAGTTCGCCCCGAACTGAGATCTCGCGCACCGTTGTGTTGATAGCCTAGATTTGGACTTGTTTCTGACTACCCCTATACCTACGTTAAGTGCTCCTTCTAGTGTTTACCACACAATGATATCTAATGCACTACCTCAGTATGGTAAAGATTACAGGCATGTATTCAATAGTTGACCCCGCGAACTTCGTACCGCGCCTCAGGGAAGGCCTCTTAGTTCGAGAAATTATTAAAATAGCAGTTCAATACAAAATGTATGAGAAAATCAATTCCCTCCCCCTCCCTCTCCACCTCCCTCCCCTCCCCTCCCCTCCCCTCCCCTTCCCTCCCCTCCCCCTAACCTCCCCCTCCCCCTCCGTCTCCCCCTCCCCCTCCGTCTCCCTCTATAATTTTGGTACATGCCCAGCCCACTATTTGCAGGAGTTAGCATTTGCATACGTGACAGGTTGCAAGCCCATCGCCGCTATTAGAACGTTAACTGGTTTCCTCACGATGTTTTCTTTCACCGTTTAGAGCTCGTGTTAATGCGCATTTAAATTTTTCTAATCGAAAAATCCATTGATGAGCACGGCCAGGGTTCGAACTTACGACCTATGAATCGAAAATCGAGCACGCTTCCACTCGGCCAACACGGCTTTTATTTTCAATCTCAAGGAAAAATATCAAGAAGCAACTAAAATCATTGCAAACCAAACCACAACGATGCCACACTCTTTGTCTGTTAACCAGACCTCCGAATACATCGAAACTCTATGAAACGGGAGCTCTTTCCATACATCCGTTAATTGGTTTTCATCATTTTTCTTTTTCTCTGTATTTCAAAAACTATAGAACCTAGAAGAAAACTAAAAACCATTTTGGAATGTATAAATTGAGTACTTTAATATGACACCCCCCTCAATATATTTGGATAACTTTGAAAAAAATTTACCTCCTTGGGAACCCCATATCTTTAAAACCCCTTCATCGATTACGCTCATACGCTTCACAGCAAATTTCCATAGCACAACCTATTGACCTATCAAGTTTCATACAGATTGGATAAGCGGTTCGATAGTTATGCGAGAACATAAAAATGAAACATACAAATATACAAACATACAAACATACAAAGCAAAATCGCCTAACTTGCCACTAAGATCTTCGCTCGCTTCGCTCGCTCGTTCGATAAGCACAACTTAAACCGTTTCAGTATTCGGATGTAATTCACGCACTAGGATATTAAATATGACGGTATGGTGCTGTATCTCCAGATAATACTGGAAGCGGTACCCAACATGGTATCTTGGCATCTTTCAGCCGCGAAAAGAAGTTCCTGGCAGAGTACAGCACAGCTGCTAGGCGACCTTGCCTCTGGCCCTATAGTTGACCCAATAGAATGTCTTTGTCTAAATTTATTATAAGTCGTTAAGCCATGACCTGAGGAGGCTTTTAGGCGGCCTAAAAACTCCGTCACCAGAGTTGGCCACTTGGTCATACGAAAGAAGAAGAAGCCCGATATTAGTTCTGTTTCTCTAGACAGCAGTAGAAGGAGTATCATCCGTACATTGACGTCTTTTAGCTACAAGGTTTACACAACAGGATGTCTTTGTGTAAATAAATAATATCACGGATTCACGATATGGGTTCTGTTTCTCTACACAGCGATAGAACCAGCCCCCCTAGCCATATTACACTATCTATCGTCGCTGTAGAATAGAAACACTTCAAATTCTTCCTATACATTTTGAAGTGTTTCTATTCTACAGCGACGATAGATCGTTCTACAGCGACGATAGATCGTGTAATATGGCTAGGGCCCCAGTATAGAAATGGGTTTAAGACACGGTATTTATGGGTCCCGTATTTCCAGATAGCAGTAGAAGCGTTAACGAACATCCGTACCGTGGCGTCTCTCGGCCGTGAGGAAAAGTTCTTGGCGGAGTACACAGCACAGCTGCAGCCGACCTTGCCTCTCTCCCGGCGGTCAGCGCACTATCGCGGGCTGGTCGCTGGCCTCTCCCGGTCTATGTTCAACTTCGTGAACGCGGCGGCGCTCACGTATGGCGGCCATCTTGTGGTGTCCGATGGAGTTGCTTGCGAAAATATACTTATGTGAGTTCAGTGCTTACCCGTGGTCAGTGGCGTAGCGTGCCTTGGCGGTGCCCCGTATAAAAAATTGTTTGGGGGCCCTTATGAAGGGTAAACATTTCTCTTGGGTTTGGAGGCCCCGTGTAAATTGATACGGCAGATACGGCGGTAGCTACGCCCCTGCCCGTGGTCTACCTTGATGCTTTGATTTTTAACTGTCAAAATTGTAAAATATAAGCGAAGAAAGTTATAAGTGCCGTGCTTCGCAGGGCACGTTAAGTGTTGTTCCTGGCTCAAGTCGAGGCCTTCAGGAGGCATAAAAACTCCGTCAACTAATTTGGCTACTAGCTCCATGCATGCGTAACATAGCCGTGCGATTATGAAATACCTACCCAAGTAAGATTGTAAGACTTGCATAGGATAGTGTTGAGGAGATACGCCAAGATTGTATTTATTATCAATAGGTAGGTACAGATAACCTGTAGGTAGTTGTTTTTATTTATTACAAAATTAGTTGCAAATTAGCTAACGAACAAATTCAGATTTTCTAATTTAAATCCCTCACATCACATGTAATATGCAAAGCTCGAACGTTGTGTGAATGTTAATTTAGTATGGAAAAACAAATATTGTCTTACACTTCGGATTCGTAAGTATATTCCAGCGAGTGTGAGTTAAACGCATTGCATAAAGTTGGATCGCCTAAAACAGACTTCAGTCAGTGAAATTTTCTTGTTTTGATAGAAAGAGAAAATGCGAATATGTAGGTAAGTACAACGAAACGGGACGTGGAATAACCGCTTTTCCAACCCCTCGATGTCTACCTGCGGTAGAAAATACGGGGAATCCCACCCAGCATACATCTATCACCTTTTAATTAAGTAGGAAATTACCTATACATGTCTTATCAATGCCTTATGTCACGAGGTGGTTGATAAACTCAATCTGCATTAGGCAAAAACTCAAATAGTCGACACTACTATATTTTGCTTGTGAGACATGATTTGATGTATGTATGGTATTTCTTGTTTTAGAACAACTCAGTCCCTACAAATGGCATCGGGTCAGGCCCAAAACGCGTTCACATTTGCGCCGGACTTCCAAAAGGGCATTAACGCCGCCGGTCGCATTGTGGCCCTCCTGAAGACCAAGACGACAATCTTCGACCCCGCTCTGCCTGCTGTTCTCAGATTCGTTAGCATATTTATTCTTCATAGTCTTCTTATTTGTTTTCGTCAAAGACGAGTATCAGTAGAGCATGAAGCCTCGTGCCGTAGTTTGTTTACGTTCGACGAAGATCGAAGTGAAGTTAGGCGACATTCTGTACTGAGCTGTATATTTTGCAAGTGGCATTAAGGGAGTGCGTTTGTATCGATACAAACGCGATTCGAACGCAATGCGAACGCGCAGCCCCCCTCCCGGTTCGCTTTTGTATGGAAAAAAAACGCGTTGCGAACGCGCGTTTGTATCGATACAAACGCGCAGCTCAAAAACGCGCTGCAGAAAACGCAATGTGTACACTCCCTAACAGCTTCCGTGCTTTGGAGAGCATGTTAAATTGTCGGTCCTGGCTTTTAAGTCTTTAAGCCATGACAGTGCCCTTCAGGCAGCCTAAAAACTCCGTTAACCAGAGTTAGCCAAACCTACGCAATACATATTTACTTAGTGGAGAATATTTAGGGAGATCTTTGCCCTGGGTAACAAAACACGGTCCAGCTTTCTTTTCGGTGTTCTATCCTCTAATATCTAAAATTCTAAATAGTTAAGCTTCAGTAGAAAGCTAGTCAAACAAAGTGAGGCTGGTCAAAGTAGTACTTGTGGAATTTTTAACTTCAGTTAAACGAGCTACAACTCATTATTATCATTGTTTTTCTGAAATATTTATAGTTACACACAAATGAGAAGGCGCTTGAGAAGGAAATACGATAGCTTTTCATCAGATATTTAACAAAAACAAATCATCCATCACTGTTAGAATTGTTCTAAATCTCATTGCAAAATGAACATAATACTAGCTAGACCAATTTCTAATGTTTAAATTTATCTGTCGTGCCAGTTGCCTTAGAACTAGCTTAGTCCTAAACACTTTTTCATCAGTAATTTTGTGGTAACCTTCTCAGAAATCAAAGGGTGAAGCAAATTTAAAAGAAGTGGAATTCAGTTATCCTTGCAGACAGAATGTTAAAGTGCTCCAAGGACTAAACTTAACGGTTGGTGGTTTACAATTTTTAGTCAGACAAGACCACAGTAAAATATCCTTAATCTTAGAAACAAAACAGAACCAAGATCTCAATCTCATTTTACATTCTTTCGAATCCTACTCATTATACATTCTTTCGAAGCATTCATTCTTGGAAGATTTCCTTGGACAATTATTGGATGACCGCACTCACTACTATTGTCATTAAGGAATGAGTGCTACCTACCTACTGTGCCATTTTTCAGCCTTAAAAATTCATGAGTCTTCTAGCGGTTTAAAAATCCGTCACCAGAGTTGCCACTAGCTTACTTAAGTAGGTAAGTTTTTACATAGGTTAAACACGTTCACTCCAAGTCCCATCCAAAAAATATGTGCGTTGATCAATGCGTTAAAGTGGTATGAAATTTTATTATTGTTTTAGGTGGAAAGCGGTAAAACGATTGCCCTGGTCGGTCGCAGCGGATGTGGCAAAAGCACCGTTATACAACTTCTGCAGAGGTTTTATGATCCTGATTCTGGCGTTGTTGTAAGTATCCTATTTTCAAATTAATTATATGCGGGGACTCCCCCCGCATTGTTCACAGCATTGTTCATCGAGAAAGCGGGTATTCCCGGCCCAGTTTCATTGTAGGTAACTACATAATATTTGAAACAGTGAAATTGCCGGACAAAAAATATCAAACTGTCTTTTTTTTTACGAGAATCTTGTATTCATTATGTAAATCCTTTTTTTGTTTTGAGTATCTAACTGAAAGGGATGTCCTGTCCAGTGATGGATATTTCTCTGACCACGTTTCAGTCACTAGACGGGTACCCTTTGCCAAGTCTTCTCATCAGCGAGGCGCGGTCTGCCTTCGGCCTGGTGTCCCAAGAGCCGGTGCTCTTCGACCTATCAATCAGAGGGAACATAGCGTACGGAGACAACTCGCGGGAACCTACTGACGAGGAAATCTTCGACGCAGCCCGACAAGCTAATATTCACGACTTTATTACTTCTCTGCCGATGGTAATCATTTTGGTATGAGAATAAGACTGCAAGTTTTCTTTCATTGAAAGTAGCATTGGAGCTGTTTCAAGTCAATTTCATATTTTATCCGTGGTTTGCACAGGGCTACGATACAAATATCGGTGCAAAGGGCGTGCAATTATCCGGGGGGCAGAAGCAGCGAGTGGCCATCGCCCGAGCGCTCATCAGGAAGCCGAAAATTCTCCTCCTCGACGAAGCCACTAGCGCGCTCGACTCTGAGAGTGAGAAGGTAGGTATGCCATCCCACTTTATCACTGGGTTCCTATTTTAGTTTGGGTTTTTGCTTTACAATGCTTCTTATGTCCAGCATTATAATATTGAATAATTCGGTGGTAGGTACCTACCTACTTAAATACTAGAAGTTCGCCCCGAACTGAGATCTCGCGCACCGTAGATGGCCAACATTTGGACTTTCTTCTGACTACCCCTATAATTTCAAGTGCTACTACTGCCGGGTATGCCTATTGCGCTAGCTCTTCATGGTAAAAAATACTAGCATGCATGCAATACATAATGTCGTGTCTAATTTTTCATTTATTTCATATTTATGAATTCTCGTCGTATTTTTAAAAATATACGTCCTAGAATAAAAATAATAACTATTTTAGAATGTACAAATAAAGACCTTTCATTTGACACCGCACTCAATATATTTGTTTACTTAACTTTTTTTACCCCAATTATTTTCATTTTTTATCAAATTTTTTTTTATCATGAAAATAAATCAAGTAGCATCTAAAATCATTGCAAACCAAACCGCAACGATGCCACTCTCTTTTTAAGACCGACCAGTCAATGAGCTACGAAGACATCGAAACTCTATGAAACGGGAGCTCTTGCAGCTCTGGTTTCGTAGTTTTTGGTCTTTGGTCGTATTTCAAAAACTATACATCCTAGATTAAAAATAAAAACCATTTTGGAATGTACAAAATAAGCCCTTTCGTATGACACCCCACTCAATATATTTGTGTAACTTTCATAATTTTTTACCCCCTTGGGAACCCAATATCTTCACAACCCCTTCATCGATTAAGCTCATATGCTCCACCGTAAATTTTCTTACCACAACCTATTGACCTACCAAGTTTCATGCAGATTGGATGAACCGTTCGACAGTTATGCTCGAACAACAATTCGTGAAACATACAAACATACAAACATACAAACATACAAACATACAAAGCAAAATCGCCCAACTTACCACTAAGATCTTCGCTCGCTTCGCTCGCTCGATCGATAATTTTGAACTCGCTGACGTCGCTCAAAATTTTGGATAAGTAGGTGTAGGTATCTGTACTCTACTACCCATTTAGACGCCTTTAGACAGCCTAAGAACTCCGTCACCAGTGGTGGCCACTAGCTCATACGAACTTACTTTCTCCCCATCCTTGTTATGTGACTCTATTCTTGTTCCTTAGCGACCCTATCTGACCAGCAGAGCCGGAATGTATTCAATTCGAAGACCTTTACGAATAGTGACGTTTCTTCTCGAATAAAGAATATTGAAGAAGTGTAAGGCGGCGTCCTTATTGGCTATCGATCGTACGATCAAACGATCGCACGATGGATATTTGCACTCTAAAGAATCGCGCAATCTGGATGCAGATGTCTATCGTTCGATCGTACGATCGGTAGTCAATTAGGACGCCGTCTGAATCGTCCTGGTAAACTAGATCGTCTACCACAACCTGAATACAGTCAAAAAAATACAAAAACATTTATTTTGTTTCAAAAAGATAGTGTTTCCGTAACATAATTTAACATAGTTTACACAAGGTAGGTAGTTATCAGCTAAGGTTGAAAGTAGGTAGGTACCTATTACACAAGGTACCCTGTGTCGTGGGTGGCTAGGTACTTCAGAGGGTATCAGATAATCAAAGGTAATAACAATTATAACAATTATAAGTCTTGATCATGTTTTATTGTATTGTTAGGTAGTGACGGAGGCTCTAGAAAGCGCTCGGTCGGGCCGCACGTGCGTGGTGATCGCTCACCGGCTCAGCACCGTGCGCGGCGCCGACACCGTGCGCGTGCTGCGCGCCGGCCGACTGCACGAGCGCGGCACGCACGACCAGCTGCTCGGGATGGACGGGGCCTATGCGGACCTACATGCCAACCTGTAGCTAGCTACTCACTCCAACTCAATAGACTTTAATTTACAAAATTATTTATTTATTTATTTTTTACTATTTTTTATCCTACAGGAATAATACATTTTTCCAGGATAAAAATTAGCCTATGTGTTATTCCAGAACCTAAACTATCTAAATTCCAAATTTCATCAAAATCAGTTTAGTTGTTATGGAGATACGCGTGAACAAACATTCACATACGGACTTTCACCTTTATAATATTATATTAAGTAGTAGGATAATTAGAACGGATGAAATACATAAAATCACGCCTCTTTCCAACAGGGGTAGGCCTAGGCAGAGACCACGGATTTCCACTTGCATTTATTATTATAGAATTATTTTATTATTTATTATAGAACGGATGAATTTACACTAAAACTTATAAGTTAATCACAATAATTTAAACGACAAAATAATAATTCTAAACTAACAGCTTAAAATAAATTCCTACAGATTAATTAAAATTACACGTACAAGTACATCAACGTCAATAAAAAATATAAAAATTTCAAAAGTTAATAGAATTATGTACTTACTTACATTGCTAAAATTAAAGACCAGTGGAACCACTTCGATGACGGTTTGTAAGAGCCTACTCGCCTACAGAGGCGTATTTAAAAATTCGGCGCCCTGGGCCAGTAAGGTGTGCCGCCCCATAAATTAGCGGAAAATGCAAAATCAGATACCTACCTAGTGAATTAAAAAACAAAAAAAGCAATAGTTAGGTTTAATACCTACTACCTAGCTGTGACCGCGACTTCGTAAGCGTTATGATTACCGTACGCGCAACCCATTTAACGACTTCGATTCCCGTCGCGGGACAAATGTTTGTATGATATGCAAATATTTGTCTCGGGCTTGAAACTTGTTTTGCATTCTGCTAGCAAAATACTCATGAAGCTTATATGCGAGCGAAGCGAGCCGAATTTTTTTAAGACAAATGCAACAACTGATATTTTATTTTTCCTATGGTAATCAAAGAAAAGGCTGGCTGCATGTCGGTTCCTATTCAATATGCGAGCGAAGCGAGCCAAATTTTTTATACTTAACAAAACAAATGCAACATGTGACACTTGATTTTACTAACGTGCTCAAAGAAAAGGATGGCTTTTTGTCGGTTAATATTTTGCGGTCAGATACAACTCACTTTGCTTGCAAAACACTTATGACATGAAGCTTATATGCGAGCGAAGCGAGCCGATTTTTTTTAAGACAAATGCAACATGTGATACTCAATAAAATGTTTGCCTAAAATCGCCTTGAGGAATTTATATTCTAACGGATTTATCCCTTCGAGTTTAAAAGAATACCTACCTACAGTTTCCTGTCCTACCTAGTGAATGAAAAAACAAAAAAGGCAATAGTTAGGTTCAATACCTACTAGCTGTAACCGTGACTTCGTAAGCGTTATGATTACCGTACGCGCAACGCATTTAACGACTTCGATTCCCGTCGCGGGACAAATTTTGTATGATATGCAAATATTTGTCTCGGGCTTGAAACTTGTTTTGCATTCTGCTAGCAAAATACTTATGAAGCTTAATAAGAGCGAAGCGAGCCGAATTTTTTTAAGACAAATGCAACAACTGACATTTTATTTTTCTTATGGTAATCAAAGAAAAGGCTGGCTGCATGTCGGCTCCTATTCTATATGCGAGCGAAGCGAGCCTAATTTTTTTATAGCAAAACAAATGCAACATGTGACACTTGATTTTACTAACGTGCTCAAAGAATAGGATGGCTTTTTGTCGGTTAATATTCTGCGGTCAGACACAACTCACTTTGCTTGCAAAACACTTATGACATGAAGCTTATATGCGAGCGAAGCGAGCCTATTTTTTTTAAGACAAATGCAACATGTGATACTCAAGAAAATTTTTGCCTAAAATCGCCTCGAGGATTTATATTGCAACGGATTTATCCCTTCGAGTTTAAAAGAATACCTACCTACAGTTTCCTGTCAAGTTAAAAATTACAAGGTCAGTCTCTGAAAATGTCCGGTCAGTAATACGATAGTGATTTTAGTTGTTGTTAATTAGGTAGGCTTTTCTTAAATTTCTTCAGGCATACAAGGACAAAAAGAAAGGCGCATGAAGCTAGTCGCCCCTCGCTCTCATCCAAATGTGTTTTAGTTGTTGTTAATTAGGTAGGCTTTTCTTAAATTTCTTCAGGCATACAAGGACCAAAAGAAAGGTGCATGAAGCTAGCCGCCCCTCGCTCTCACCCAAATCTGTTTTAGTTTTTGTTAATTAGGTAGACTTTTCTTAAATTTCTTGAGGCATATAAAGACAAAAAGAGAAGCGCAAGAAGCTGAGACTGAGGAGCGGCGCGAGCCGCCCCTCATTTTAGTTGTTGTTAATTGGGTAGGTAGGCTTTTCTTAAATTTCTTCAGGCATATAAGGACAAAAAGATAGAAGTGCAAGCCGCCCCTCGCTCTCAGCCAAATAAGTTTTAGTGGTTGTTAATTAGATAGGCTTTTTTAATTTCTTCACTTCAGGCACAGGACAAAAAGAAAAGCGTACGAAGCTGAGAGCTAGGGGCGGCTTGCACCGCCCACCAAATGAGTTTTAGTTGTTAATTAGGTTGGCTTTTTTAAATTTATTTAGGCATTTAAAGAAAAAAAAACGCACGAAGCTGAGAACGAGGGGCGGCTTGCGCCGCCTCTCGCTCTCACCTTCATGTCTTGGACTTTTCCTTTTACGGCGGCTGGCTTGCGCCGCCCCTCTCAGCCTGCCGCCCCGGGCCATGGCCCTCTTGGCCTAAGGGTAAATACGCCCCTGCTCGCCTACAGATGCGCGGAGCACAGTTGGTGCGCGAACATAGAGGATTTAGCTTCAATTCAATTACTTCTGTGTTACTTGGCAGGATAAGTTTATTTTCGTTTACGATATAAGGCAGAATAAAATAGCCTTACTTGGCAGGATGAGAAGAATAAAACAAGAAGAATATTACAACTTGTATGTTTATTAAATTTAACTTTAACAAATACAAGTAGACTGCCTTTTAACCGTAGCCGCAAGACAGAGTCCTTCCTGGAGTACTTACCTGTAAATAAAAAAAAATTGGTGTAGAGGGATTTGCTAAAGGTAACTTGCCTCTGACTACCCCTAAGACAATAAAAAAAAATATTGTATACTTGCTAGTCTAAATTTTAGACTTCCCAAGCATCGTACAAATTATTTTAGATTCTAAAATAATCTCTACCTACCGTGCTTCGGAATAGATAAACGCATTGCAAGCCCATCGCTGTTTAAAGGAAACTGGTTTCCTCACGATGTTTTCTTTCACCGACCGTTTAGTTAGAAGCGTATATTTTCCAAATCGAAATCGAAAATCCGTTGACGCATGACAGGGATTCGAACCAACCTTCGGATCGAAAGTCGTGGCACTAACTATCCCACTCGGCCAAAACGGCGGTCAATAAACAAAGAGGTTTTTGTTAAAACTTATTGTTCAAGTTCAAACTTATAGAATGTCCACAGCCAATAATATCCCACTGCTGGGTGTAGTGTAGGCCTCCCTTTACGACTACGCCATTCATTCCGGTCCTCACGCATCCCAAATTTATAGTCTCTTGTCGAACCATCGCATTGCGCAGTTGGGCGACATCGATTTCTATGCCTGATTTTTCGCCACTAAAAGGCTTAGGCTGGATTCGACCAAAAGTCATCTTACTCTAGAATAACTAGCCGACATAATTCGAAATACAATTGCTTAGAAAGCGCAACCGAACATTATTATGTGCATACAAATTATCCTGGTTATAAGGTGTCAACTTTACAATTTCAAAATATTCAAACAAACCGTAGTTAAAAACTTAATCCAGTTTGGTCCAATCCAGCCTAAGTAAAGCTTGCAAAAACGTAGGCACATACCTAAGGAGTAGGCGCTACCATAGCGGCGGCAGTAAGCTTTGCTATAATGCTGCCAGCAGCCAGGTTGCCATAGTAGGCCTGCGCAGCTGCCGCAGTCGTCCCCGCGCCGATGCCGACGGTCCCGAACCCGAGCATTGGCGCCACCGCCGGCGCCAGCAGGCCTCCGGTGCCGTATATCACGGCCCCACCGATCACATTCACAGCAATAGCTGCCAAAAGCCCCATGATGTTTTAATCTGAAAATGGAGATAATCTATTCAAATAAAAATCAACGATAACTTGGGCAAAGGACCAGCCGTGGGATGAAAAAGTTGACGAAAAAAAAAACAAGTTGAGAACAACCCGCTAGGACCAAGATCCTTGGTCTAAGATGGCTCGATTTGGTTGATATTTGTTTGTGCTTGTAATTGTCAAGACAAGAATTGTATGATTTTCTTTTGTCACCCGTAAGATAATTTATGGAACGAAAGAAATAGTAAATCGGTAATGAGCATGGTTCACAGTCACTTCACGTGTTCGGTGTTTTCATTGCAGACTGCACTGCAAATTAATGTTTATGATTGCAATACAAAATGGCCGCTACGAGTTTGCAAAAATGTAGCAGCGTTCTTTTGTAAAGCACTAATTCTTGAAATAGGTAGGTAGGTACTTAATCTTATTTTTATCTATGTCCACGGCTGCGAGACACCATGAAGTTACAATAGACTACAATATACCTACGTCTGGATTGACCTTTTTACATATACGTACAATACCTATAGTTTATAGAAAACTAAAACAAAACACTTTAATAAAACATCGGAAAATTAAATACAGATGCCTCCCTAATGTCCACTTACCAGAATTTGTCGATGTCAAAAGCACAGAAAGAAAGACGATTAGCGAATTTCACGATCCTGTTCTGACGCACCCTTTTCTCGTTAGTGCTTTATATAGTCGTGTTTAGAGTTCCCTGCCAAAAGAAAAAACCTTTTTTCATAAATAAAATCTTAAAATAAACTGAAACCTACTTAGGTAGTTTTTATGCATTTAGTGCCTTGTAAACAAGAAAATTTAACATTCTTCACATAATGTACTTATATAATGTACCTACATATAATGTACCTACTTACAGTAGGTACTTACCTCTAAAAAATTAGTAAAAATGTAAGTAGGTACTTACCCGATTAAAAATGGAACCTAGTAGGCTCTAGTAGGCCATACCCATAAAGTAAATTATTTTATACTTAAATAATATTTTATAAAAAAAATAATCAGTGGTTTTTTACCCGGCTGACTGTCAAGTCACCCGGGTTATTAGTTTTTCATCTTTACGGAGACAAACGCATGACCTAAATGACCTTATGTTTATTCGTCTCAGATGACCTAATACCTATAACTTCTGTACTATTGACTCCTACCCTTAACAATTATCTCTTACCTATTAACTAAATACCTATCTACTTATACCCTTCAGAGTCACACAGATCTCAGTCTTATTTGAACGCACAATTAGATTGCTACTCTGACATCTACTAGTTAAAAATAAATACCTAGCAAAACTATTCGTGATCATGAGTCCCTGAGTACCTACCAATATTATACCTACATATGCAGAACCCGAGACAGAAATATCACGACCATCTTGGCTAGAAAGATCCGTCCGCTAATAAAGTGATATTCGTTCGGGGAAATCCCCGTATTATTTTACAAACATCGAACGCTGAATCGTGTTGTTTCAGTACTAACCATTGGCCATTTCTATAAATTGTCTTTGAAAGGGGATTTCGTTGTCACACTATAAAATTAATAAATGTACCTAATCATATGCAAATACCTGCTTATGATAATCTAATCAAAATTTTGATAAGTTGTGTACGCTTGTGACGCTAATTTGGATCAGAATAATTTGGTTTTGTCAATTTCATATTCTGTCTAAAGGTAGGGAGTTAAAAATACCTACATGTTATGTAAGTACCTACCTACTTACCTACCTACTACCTACCTTGTATATTTCCAAATTTTCCAATAAGTAGGTATGAATTTAGAAGATAATTACCTAATAAGAAGAAAAAAGCTAAAAGAGTTTTTTTAGCAAAGATTATGTAGGTATGTAGGTGGTAGGTACTAGGTACCTACCTACATACCATAAATAGAGGTACCAAGAAGATTCTAAACTACGTAACTGGAGTGATGACTGACATTTAATGTACAAAGGATTTTGAACCTTATCACGACTACACAACGATCTATTATCATTTAATCTTGGTTATAAGGATTGTTGGTCTTGTTGAGAGGCTTTCTTGGGTGCTTTGTCTCTTTCACACTCGTTGTTGGATTAGTAGTGTGCCCATGTCAATTAAATTTCAGGATATTTTTACCTTATCGCGCTCGACAAAATCAGCGCTTGATTTCGATCCATGGTTTCGATCCTTGAATTAGATCCTTGAATTAGATCCTTGATTTTGATCCTTGATTTTGATTTCGATCCTTGGTTTCGATCTTGGATTTCGATCCTGGATTTCGATCCTTGATTCTTGAATTTTGAACCTTGAATCTGAAATCTTGAATCTTTGAAGTGACAGCTGTCAAACTTCAAATGACCATATCTCAGGAACTACTCGTCCTAGACTCCCCGTTCCCAGTTCAAATGAAAGCTATGACCAAGATCTTCATTTGAAGTGACAGCTGTCAAACTTCAAATGGCCATATCTCGGGAACTACTCGTCCTAGACTCCCCGTTCTCAGTTCAAATGAAAGCTATGACCAAGATCTTCATTTGAAGTGACAGCTGTCAAACTTCAAACGGCCATATCTTGGAAACTACTCGTCCTAGACTCCCCGTTCCCAGTTCAAATGAAAGCTAAGACCAAGATCTTCATTTGAAGTGACAGCTGTCAAACTTCAAACGGCCATATCTTGGAAACTACTCGTCCTAGACTCCCCGTTCCCAGTTCAAATGAAAGCTATGACCAAGATCTTCATTTGAAGTGACAGCTGTCAAACTTCAAATGGCCATATCTTGGAAACTACTTGTCCTAGACTCCCCGTTCCCAGTTCAAATGAAAGCTAAGACCAAGATCTTCATTTGAAGTGACAGCTGTCAAACTTCAAACGGCCATATCTTGGAAACTACTCGTCCTAGACTCCCCGTTCCCAGTTCAAATGAAAGCTAAGACCAAGATCTTCATTTGAAGTGACAGCTGTCAAACTTCAAACGGCCATATCTTGGAAACTACTCGTCCTAGACTCCCCGTTCCCAGTTCAAATGAAAGCTATGACCAAGATCTTCATTTGAAGTGACAGCTGTCAAACTTCAAATGGCCATATCTTGGAAACTACTCGTCCTAGACTCCCCGTTCCCAGTTCAAATGAAAGCTAAGACCAAGATCTTCATTTGAAGTGACAGCTGTCAAACTTCAAACGGCCATATCTCGGGAACTACTCGTCCTAGACTCCCCGTTCTCAGTTCAAATGAAAGCTATGACCAAGATCTTCATTTGAAGTGACAGCTGTCAAACTTCAAATGGCCATATCTCGGGAACTACTCGTCCTAGACTCCCCGTTCTCAGTTCAAATGAAAGCTATGACCAAGACCTACATTTCAGATGACAGATGTCATTTTGACAGCTGTTATTGAAAATGTAGATCTTGGTCATAGCTTTCATTTGAGCTAAAAAGGAAGAGTCTAGGATGAGTAGTTCCCGAGATATGGCCATTTGAAGTTTGACAGCTGTCACTTCAAATGAAGATCTTGGTCATAGCTTTCATTTGAACTGGGAACGGGGAGTCTAGGACGAGTAGTTTCCAAGATATGGCCGTTTGAAGTTTGACAGCTGTCACTTCAAATGAAGATCTTGGTCATAGCTTTCATTTGAACTGAGAACGGGGAGTCTAGGATGAGTAGTTCCCGAGATATGGCCATTTGAAGTTTGACAGCTGTCACTTCAAATGAAGATCTTGGTCATAGCTTTCATTTGAACTGAGAACGGGGAGTCTAGGACGAGTAGTTTCCAAGATATGGCCGTTTGAAGTTTGACAGCTGTCACTTCAAATGAAGATCTTGGTCATAGCTTTCATTTGAACTGAGAACGGGGAGTCTAGGATGAGTAGTTCTCGAGATATGGCCATTTGAAGTTTGACAGCTGTCACTTCAAATGAAGATCTTGGTCATAGCTTTCATTTGAACTGGGAACGGGGAGTCTAGGACGAGTAGTTCCCGAGATATGGCCATTTGAAGTTTGACAGCTGTCACTTCAAATGAAGATCTTGGTCATAGCTTTCATTTAAACTTTGAACGGGGAGTCTAGGACGAGTAGTTTCCAAGATATGGCCGTTTGAAGTTTGACAGCTGTCACTTCAAATGAAGATCTTGGTCATAGCTTTCATTTGAACTGAGAACGGGAAGTCTAGGACGAGTAGTTCCCGAGATATGGCCATTTGAAGTTTGACAGCTGTCACTTCAAATGAAGATCTTGGTCTTAGCTTTCATTTGAACTGAGAACGGGGAGTCTAGGACGAGTAGTTTCCAAGATATGGCCGTTTGAAGTTTGACAGCTGTCACTTCAAATGAAGATCTTGGTCATAGCTTTCATTTGAACTGAGAACGGGGAGTCTAGGATGAGTAGTTCTCGAGATATGGCCATTTGAAGTTTGACAGCTGTCACTTCAAATGAAGATCTTGGTCATAGCTTTCATTTGAACTGGGAACGGGGAGTCTAGGACGAGTAGTTCCCGAGATATGGCCATTTGAAGTTTGACAGCTGTCACTTCAAATAAAGATCTTGGTCATAGCTTTCATTTAAACTTTGAACGGGGAGTCTAGGACGAGTAGTTTCCAAGATATGGCCGTTTGAAGTTTGACAGCTGTCACTTCAAATGAAGATCTTGGTCATAGCTTTCATTTGAACTGAGAACGGGGAGTCTAGGACGAGTAGTTCCCGAGATATGGCGGTTTTAAGTTTGACAGCTGTCACTTCAAAGATTCAAGATTCAAAATTTCAGTTTTCAGATTCAAGAATCAAGATTCAAGATAAAAGAATCAAAATGAGGGATCAAAATTGTATCAGTATTTTAATTCAAAAATCATGCCCTGAAACATCACGTAAATCAGAAAATGATGGAAAAGGCCCCTTAGGGACTAGGAATGTTTAGTTTATGGTCACCCTTTAGAAAGAGACACACCGCCCAAGTTTTCTTTCTCAAGCGGACCTTGTTTTCTGTCTCAGTCAGTGTTCCAGGTACGTAGTATAGAAATTCCTTGAGAGGTACCAAATTAATTGTTCATGTTCATGGCACAGGTTACAAATCTTATAAGTGCTATTTTAGCAATTTTAAACCATAGATAATAATTTTATTGAAAGTAAATAGGAGTTTGCTACGCCATCTCGTACAAGTTGTTAGAACTGAGCGCCGCCGATAGCAAAGCAAGGTTTCACTCTTGTTGTGTCAATGTCATGTGTGCTTGTGTGTGCCAAGCAAAGTCATTACATTAACAACGACATAATTTAACAGATGGCGCTAAGGAACAAAAAATGCTATGAATTTAGACTAGCATGAATTTAGACTAGACTAGCACCTTGCTCGTCTAAGTTCCTAGCATTTTTGGTTCCCATCAATTGATTTGGACTCTATTGATGGTAGGTACCTACTCATTTAATAGGTACCTAGGTAAGTACTTACTTACATCCGTAGGTACCCTATGCATACCTATCAAGCATTGTTCTAGCTACATGACATTCTTTCCTTCTCACGACAATGTCCTTACCATGCTAACCTGTTGCTCTTCATCTTTTCATTTAAGTATTATTTCACATACCTAGTATTCTGTGGTAGGTATTACTTTCTGCTAAATAGAAAAACCTCGGAATATTTCCAAAACCCCTTTTTTTGAACCTGCATTCACTCCTTTCAAAATGCATCCGATTTTAAGATTTTATTCGGAAACCAAGTTGACGTTTTTTCAGCGAAGAAATGTCACTTCCCGAATACGGAATAGGTAAGTAGGTACATTTCGAGAAGTGTGAGTGAACCCTGCAGAACAACCAAAATCAATCAAGTGATTATGAACCTACCCATTCATTTTACCAATCAAATCTTCCCAATGGGTCCCGACTTTGAGTCATTTATGCGGGCTTGTTTTTTTCTTTTTAGTTGTCACTGAGTTTTTATGCAGTCGGGTTTTTTTAATAATTTTTAAATACTTACTTAAGTACTCTTTAGTTATAATTTATTATGTGATGATGATTATTATAATTTATTTATTTTTTCAGAGACTTACCTACATAGGGTGAAAGCACCAGTGCTCGACACTTTAAGGCTGTGTCCCCAGTAGGCAAACAGTGAGCGGCCGCGACTGAGTTTGCGGCGTATCGGTTTAGTACCTACGCTCTTCCATATTATTTGAAATGGAGTGTCCACAGTTTGCTAGTTTTGCGCGTAACGCTGCAAACTGCGTACAGTGAGTGTTTTTTTATTTTTTATTTTTACAGTTGTAAATAAAATACTTAATAAAATAAAAAAATCGACGAACTATGTGACGCCAATTATTGGCGTCTGGTTGTGGGCACTCATTGGATCGTAGACTGTACCTAGTTGACTCGACAGGCACACGTTCGATTGATTGCCTAGAAATATAAACAAGAAAACCTAGGTAAGTAGGTACCTATAAAAAGAGTTGGTGTTGAATCAAAACCGTATCAAAATTTTCTTCGTAGTTCTTATGAGAGCGCTTCCTTGCTAATGCTAAGAAGCGCTCTCAAGTACCTACTTACTGCAAGGCTCCAGCTCATTTGTATAGGTAGGTACCTACGAGTACAGTTATACAGTATACAGTTCTGCACGATGCATCGTACAGAACATCGTGATGTGTAGGTACTTAGATACAAAAACAAAATGTTAGGCTTTGATGAAGAATGACTACTGACAGGCCACTGGCGGAGTCCTGTCCCAGCGCCTGCCTCCCAGAGCCAGTCTGGAAACGAGGCCCGACATCGAAGCACGCTCGCTCGAGCCCAACCAACTCGCGCGTTCCCGCAAACACCTCACTTATCTCTCTTATCACTATAAAATGATACATCAAATTACCTCACTAGTGCTTTGATAACAGACACTCAGCGATAAAACTCACGATTTAACGCACTATTATTAGTCATTATCCGTGACAAATATTTTGGACTCGAAATTCGCGTTTAAACTTAAAATGCGATTTGACCGAAGTGATTGAGTGAACATTGTTGTAGAACTATTTCGAGATGAAGTGGTTAGTGTTGGTGGTGCAGATTTTGGCGGTGACGCGACTCGGCGACTGCACTCTGTGCAACAAGGTGGAGAGTTTGGACATCTCGGAAGGATGGGTGCATCCTAATGGGTCGATATTGCTCTACGGGATAGAGTTTACAAGCGGGACTTGGTATGAGGTGGCAGAAGATAACCATACTATTACTAGGCGTTACGGATGCCCTTGTATTGGACGGACCTGCATGTTCAAGTGTTGTCCGGATGGGAAGGAGTACCTCGATAGAGACTGCGCGGAGTCCAACACCACGGAGTCATTCAGTCCGCCGCTCTTCAAGGAACAGGAACCGTCTCCGCTGAGAGCTGAGGATACCTTCTTCTACTTGCACGGCCGAGCCTGCGTTGAGAGTTACCTCGCTGATTCTGGAGTGGAGAATTTGTACATTCAAGAGGTAAATTAGTTTCAACAAACTAGACTTCTAACCATTTATAATCACATCGCTTTAGAATGAGTAATTTTCTTTCGACCTAGTATTTATGATATTTTTTCTATAGTCGTATTGCTCATTATACGGACTAAAGTGAAGGAAAAAATGTCATTTTTCCTTCAATTTTGACATAAAACGTATCAAAACTAATCAAAATTGAAGGAAAAATGTCATTTTTTCCTTCACTTTTAGTCCGTATAATGAGCAATACGACTATAAATGCACACATCAAAAAAAGTTTGCGATCCCTTCCTAAAATTATTATAACAACCTCTTTAAGCATAGGTAAGTAATATTATTTATAAAAATACATGATCTAGAATTAAATATTGTACTTTTAACAAGGAAACAATCCGTTGTATATTTTTTAATAAAAATTCAAAATTTCAACATTTCGAATAACGAAATTAACATGAGCCCTAAACAAAGGACATCGTGAAGAAACGTGCGGCTTTGTCAGCTCCATTAGTTTTGACAGTGTGTCTTTCACATGGATGAGGCCGATTAAGTTAAGATAAATTGTAGATGAATAGGTACCTATCTTCTGTGGTAAAGAGGATGGTTTGAAATGAAGGTATCTAAGGTCTCAACATTGTCCCAAGCACTGCCTGTAATATATGCATTCTTAGTTTCTGACGATGGATTTCGTCTAAGCTAGAAGCACAAAGCCATTAGGACCAGCAATATCAAGACCTAATGACGTACATAAACTGAAACTTGGAATTAAAATAAGGAATTAATATTCTATTACAGTTGCTGTTTTATGGCAACGGTAGAATATTAAGTAATTCCTTATTATCCAATATAAATAATGATCTAATTAGAACGCTACGCTAGTCAGAGCCACAGATAATATAATACTATACTACACAATGCGTAAACTTTACAATGTATGGCTGCATAAATAAACTAAAGCTGGCTTCGACCAAAAGTCATCTTATTCCAGAGTAACTAGCCGATTTAATTCGAAATACAATTGTTTAGAAAGTGCATCCTGATTATAAGGTGTCAACTTTACAATGTCAAAATATTCATACAAACAGTAGTTTACTCTCGAGTAAAAACTTAATCCAGTTTGGTCGAATCCAGAAGTCCTAATATAAAACAGAGTGTTGCCCCCCTTTTAGTTTAACTAGCTATGTTTTATCAGCATGGAATCTCACTGGAATAATTCCATTTACCGATCATTTTCCGGTAAAAGTATAGAAAATAGAGTAGGACCTAATTTGGGAAAACTGCAACTTTCTTCCGGCAACACCACCTTCAAGTCATTTTAGAAACGGATCAGTAGTTCCAAACAAACAAAACAACATTTCACATGTTCTAAATTAAGTATAGATGTTGTGGATATTTAAATAAGACGTCTTTTTAAATTTTAAATCAATAAAAATCTACGAAAGCCTTGAACTTTAAACGTGCATGTTTGATAAAATTTAGATCTAACGCTTTTTAGCGAAAATCTTAACATACATAATGATCTACAAGTCGTCTATAAGTACTTATAATAAAAAAAATTTGAAAACAAATTCACTGTAACAAAAAATATACACACATAAGGCAAAACCTCAGATAATATCGTCCGTCCAGTGCATAAGTCGCCAAACTGTAAATTCGTGATTGTTCAGGAGAGCGAAAACAAAGTTCAATTCGTTGCTATGCTACTATGAGGTTATTAATAGGTATTTAAATCATTACAATAAAATTACTTTAGGTAGGTAAAGGTCTTTAGGGCAGTATATTATTGAATTGCTAAAATGTTAATAAAAACATAAAGAGTTGACAGTAGTAAAAAGTAAATTTTGAGCAGATAGCTGAAAAATAAATTACTTAGTGATATCTTTGTAATTTTTTATGCTACAGCTGTGAAACTTTGCCTTTGCTGTGCTTTGCCTGTGAAGATTGTGCTCTTGGCCTAACCTATACTATGCCCATCAAAAAGTAAAAAACGCAAAAATGCTAAAAACGATTATGATGATGACTGTTACACACTAAGTTATAAATACACCGTTAATTCTGGGTCAGTTTAAAGCCAGCAACCACTGCTTGTATTGCTTAATCGTATTCGTGTCGTTGGTTTAGTTTTTGAATTTGATAAGTATTTCATACGAAACTAAATAGTTGAAAAGATTAAGGGGGAATACCCTGACAATGCACCAAAAGGCACTTGCAAGATCCAAAAGTTTAAGAGTTTGGCTGAATAGTATTACATAAAAACAAAAAGGTAGTAGCTCAATAGATGTGCCTACAATAACACCGCGAGATAATTGCAAAATAGTTACTTATTTCTGAGAAAACAATAGATAAACTCTCTCAAAAATCCCGTAATCGACCTTTTTTTGTTCCAATATTTGCAAATCCCCATTGGAGTTTATAAAAATCTTTATTGTTCACGATAGACACAAAAGTATGAACAAGAGCAACACCGCGCTAGATTTTGATTAAATCTCATCGTAAAGTTGAAATCTACGTCTGAACACTATTTATTTTTCGACGCAAATCGTTCGCCTGCGTCCAAACATTTTACTATGAAGTAGATACGGACCGAAAGCCGCTTTCTGCGCTGTATAAATTGGATGTTGACTTGCGAATAAAATCAGTGTCGTCGGGGATACCGAGGTGGGAGGACGTCCGTTTTCCATCCTGAGCGGATACGCACGCACATTTTAGGGCGAGGCGTGACTGTCTCCGCAAAAATCACAAATTTGTATGATGTATTTTTAGTTTTATGAAATACTTACCTATTTTAAAAGCTTCTAATTAACTTGCAATGTAAGTATGTATGTATGAATGTTTGTTCGGGTCAAATCTTGCGGGTTAAATTTGACCCACTTCCGATGTGAAATGTCCGATTGAGCTAAAATTTTGCACACTTATAGACTCTCGGAGATAATTTAATATTATGGTATCAGCGAGCTGATCTGATCATGGAGTCAGGAGCTGTTCAACGGAACTCCTCAGTAAATAGGTCGATTGAGTTAAAACTCGGCATATCTGTCAAGTTCCAACTACAATGTAATAATATGGTCACAACGAGATGATCTGATGATGGAGTCAGGAGCTGTACAACAGAACTCCTCAGTAAATAGGCCGATTGATTTGAATTTCGGAACTCAGCATATCTGTGAAGTTCCGACCACAATGTAATAATAGGATGACGGCTAGCTGATCTGTTGATGGAGTCAGGACCTGCGGAGCTATAAAGGTCGCTATTGCAGCATCGCGGTGAAGGAATTGAGCTATTGCCATCTCTTTTCACTCTAAGTCAATGAAAAGAGATAGCAATAGTTCAATTCGTTCACCGCGACTCTGCAATAGCGACCATTATAGCTCCGCTGTTCTATGGAACTTTTTAATGATATGGGTATCTTACATTTACATTTACATTACTGAATGTGAATGTGAATTGTGAATGTGAATTGTGAATTGTGAATTGTGAATTATGAATGTGAATTGTGAATTGTGAAATGTGAATTGTGAATGTGAATTGTGAATTCTGAATGTGAATTGTGAATGTGAATTGTGAATTGTGAATTATGAATGTGAATTGTGAATTGTGAATGTGAATTGTGAATTGTGAATTGTGAATGTGAATTGTGAATTGTGAATGTGAATTGTGAATTGTGAATTGTGAATTGTGAATGTGAATTGAGAATTGAGAATTGAGAATTGTGAATGTGACTGTGAATGTGAATGTGAATGTGAATTTTGAATTGTGAATTGTGAATTGTGAATGTGAATTGTGAATTGTGAATTGTGAATTGTGAATTGTGAATTGTGAATTGTGAATGTGAATTGTGAATTGTGAATTGTGAATTGTGAATTATGAATGTGAATTGTGAAATGTGAATTGTGAATTGTGAATGTGAATTGTGAATGTGAATTGAGAATTGAGAATTGAGAATTGAGAATTGTGAATGTGAATTGTGAATTGTGAATGTGAATGTGAATGTGAATGTGAATTGAGAATTGAGAATTGTGAATTGTGAATTGTGAATGTGAATTGTGAATTGTGAATTGTGAATTGTGAATTATGAATGTGAATTGTGAATTGTGAATTGTGAATGTGAATGTGAATGTGAATGTGAATGTGAATGTGAATGTGAATGTGAATTGTGAATGTGAATTGTGAATTGTGAATTGTGAATTGTGAATTGTGAATGTGAATGTGAATTGTGAATTGTGAATGTGAATTGAGAATTGTGAATTGTGAATTCTGAATGTGAATTGTGAATTGTGAATGTGAATTGAGAATTGAGAATGTGAATTGTGAATGTAAATGTGAATTGTGAATGTGAATTGAGAATTGAGAATTGAGAATTGAGAATTGTGAATTGTGAATGTGAATTGTGAATTGTGAATTGTGAATTGTGAATTGTGAATGTGAATTGTGAATTGTGAAATGTGAAATGTGAAATGTGAATTGTGAATGTGAATTGTGAATTGTAAATTGTGAATTGTGAATGTGAATTGAGAATTGTGAATTGTGAATGTGAATTGTGAATTGTGAATTGTGAATTGTCAATTGTGAATGTGAATTGTGAATTGTGAATTGTGAATTGTGAATTGTGAATTTCACATTTCACAATTCACAATTCACAATTCACAATTCACATTCACAATTGACAATTCACAATTCACAATTCTCATTCACAATTCACAATTCACAATTCACAATTCACATTCACAATTCACAATTCTCAATTCACATTCACAATTCACAATTTACAATTCACAATTCACATTCACAATTCACATTTCACATTTCACATTTCACAATTCACAATTCACATTCACAATTCACAATTCACAATTCACATTCACATTCACATTCACATTCACATTCACATTCACATTCACATTCACATTCACATTCACATTCACAATTCACAATTCACAATTCACAATTCACATTCACAATTCACAATTCACAATTCAAAATTCACATTCACATTCACATTCACAGTCACATTCACATTCACATTCACATTCACAATTCTCAATTCACATTCACATTCACAATTCACAATTCACATTCACAATTCACATTCATAATTCACAATTCACATTCATAATTCACAATTCACAATTCACATTCACATTCACAATTCACATTCACAATTCACAATTCACAATTCACATTCACATTCACATTCACATTCACATTCACAATTCTCAATTCTCAATTCACATTCACATTCACATTCACAATTCACAATTCACAATTCACAATTCACATTCACAATTCACAATTCTCAATTCTCAATTCACATTCACAATTCACATTCACATTCACAATTCACAATTCACAATTCACAATTCACATTCACAATTCACAATTGACATTCACAATGCACAATTCACATTCACAATTCTCAATTCACATTCACAATTCACATTCACAATTCACAATTCACATTCACAATTCACAATTCACAATTCACAATTCACAATTCACATTCACAATTCACAATTCACAATTCACATTGACAATTCACATTCACATTTCACAATTCACATTTCACAATTCACAATTCACATTCACAATTCACAATTCTCAATTCTCAATTCTCAATTCACATTCACAATTCACAATTCACAATTCACAATTCACAATTCACATTCACAATTCACATTCACAATTCACAATTCACATTCACAATTCACAATTCACAATTCACATTCACAATTCACATTCACAATTCACAATTCTCAATTCTCAATTCTCAATTCACATTCACAATTCACAATTCACAATTCACATTCACAATTCACATTCACAATTCACAATTCACAATTCACATTCATAATTCACAATTCTCAATTCACATTCACAATTCACAATTCACATTCAGTAAATGTAAATGTAAGTACCTACTTACCTTTTTTTGTAAATACATACCTACATAGAATGCACTGGCCTGCAAAACTAAGTAGGTATCACACTTTTAAAATTGCAATAACTTTTTATGTACCTACATACACAAGATATACTTTCGAAATAAAAAGGACTCGAAAAAGAGTTTAATTTTGTACAATGGTTTCAAAGAAAGCTGATAAAATTTGCTATGAAACGTTTTTTATTTTAAATCTGGAACTTCTATATTTTGGAAAAAAATAATAATTTAAAAGTGTAGTAAGTACTTAGTTTTGCAGGCCAGTGTACTTTATAACACCCAGACGCAGAACAAACCGCCGTCCCCGGAGAACAAAATGATAACTACAAAAACGTAACTTTTCAGGAGGAGCAAAAAACATGTTTTCGTTAATAACTTCACAAATACTGGACGTAGACAGATGATTGTTAGCTTTAAGCAATGCTGATTTTTTATGCATTCGGAATGTTTTAATGACACACGCGTAAGAAATGCCAAAATAGAGATATTTAAAAAATAAAAAGTTAGTCAAAATCAATCACCGTCTAATTTCTATAATGTCGATTATCATTTTATTCCTCGTATTTTCTAGGCAAAACCCAATATTGTACCACTATTCTATCATGTTATTCGACGCTTTACCAGGGTGGAAGCGATTATGATAATAGTGTATTATACGAAATGCAAGGACGAGTTTTGACGAGAATAAAATGATAACATGCGGTTATCATTATCTAGACGAATATTTTTCACGAGAACATAATGATAATGATTGTTTGTCATATTAACAGGTGTAAATACAATTTGATAAGATTATAGTACAATTTTATTCTTGTAACTTCAGGCATGGGTCGAATCGTGGAATAGTATTGTAATATTTTGTAACTTCGCGAATAACTGTATGAAAGTTACGAAAAAAATTGAGCAGATGTATTAGCACCCAAAGATTACAAATATGGCATAACACTAAAACTAAGATAATGGCAGTTATCATTTTGTTCCCCGGGGACGGCGAAAACATCTATGTTCATCACACAAATGTTTGTCGTGAGTGGGAATCGAACCCGTAGGTAGGTAGGTAGGTACATTAAGTTAATAATAATTCTATCGTTTAATAAATCAAAAATGATTGAATGTAGGTACAGATATCGAATGTTCGGCTACAATTTATATAGGTACATAGTAGTTCTGTTCGAATATAGTACCTACTCAATTCGAACCGTGCAAGCGACTTGGATAGTCAACCCGTTTACACTATGGCTCCACCCTTAGGCAACAAACACATTTACGCCGGCGGCATACATTGCGCATTTTCTAGGACATGCTTACAAATGCTACAGCGATGACGCGCAATGAGAAATAAACGTTAGTGTGCATGCGTACTACGCTACGAGTTGCAGATGTGTGAGTGTAAAATTTGAAAGTGTGCGTAGAATGAGAAATTCCCACGCTCACAATGTAGGGCCTTAACAAAAGTGAGGAAAACACTTGGTAAGGTGCCGTAGGCGCGCAGAGCTAATGACCTTGGTATGTATGTATGACTACGACGTAGCGTAGACTCTACGCCGTAGCAACAGCTGAGCACAGAGCACGTATCTCCGTGATTTATCCTGCCTATGTTTCGTGATATTATTAATTGCAAAAAAATAGATCTCATTTTTATTATTATTTTTGAGTAAGGTTATCGATATAGATTACGTAGGCGCCGGCTTTAAACTGACCTAAAATAAACGGTGTATAATCATCAAAAATACCAAAGAAAAAGTAGGTATCATCCGAAAATTGTTCATACGTTATTGTGATAGATTGTTTTGTTGTATTACTAATGAAAGTGTACCTTCAAGTCGCACCGGCAATTATAGTTCACACCTATTGAGATTCTGCCTTTTAAAGCCCGCTGTTCGCGGAACCACTTTCTGAGTTTTAATCTATAAATGTAAAGTTCTTGGCGGATTGGTCTAATTCGATGATTTTTTTGCACTTACGCTTGGATGATACTTAGCTAAAGTTAGGCCCGTGGTATTTTTACAATTTTCTTTGACTGGAGAACGTCTGCTTATCGGGTCCGTTTGTATATAGGTTTTTATTTTTATAGACCTATGGCCCGGACTGACAATTAAACGTGCTCTCCGAAGCACAGAAGCGCCCACTTGCGGTCATCCATCCAAATTGTGACCACTCAGAACGTCGCACTTCAACGTTCTATTATGCCTGGCATACGCTGCTACTAAAAAGCATGATTGTTTGCTACGCAGCGTGCTTATTCATAAGCAAACTTTTTTCGTATGTATACACGTGACACGTGCTAATTACATGCTACTAAGTAGCATATGCTCGAAACTAACTTGCTTGTATGCTACTACGTAGCATGTGTAGTGTAAGGAACGTCTTAGCAAACTACGCCACGAGCCCTTCGCTTGCACGACTTAGTTACTTACATATTATTTTTTTAATATTTATAGTGTTAAACCACACTTCTTATTATTTCATTAAAAGTCTTATCAAGCGATTCTGACGGGATTCGAACCCGCACTGATGCCACGGAATCCATTTTCATCGGGTCGAAAATCTTGATAAACTCATATTTATCAGTTAAAGCACTGATTAGCGCTATCTACAGGAAACAATTAGTTACATAGTCTCTACGCTGCTGTGTCATACTGTACACGTTTGTCAGTTTACGAGGCAGTTAGTTTGAAAAGGTGTTTCGTTTCGACTAATAGCCAGTGGCCACAGCTAGTCAACCAGTTACTATAGTTTTAGCCCTATTGTTTACTTGGGCGGGCTTTGTCCATTGACAGGTTAATCAATCCAAATTTCAACTAAGGTAAACCTATGAATTGGGTCGATTGGGTACTAATAGTATAAGGGAATTAGTTTAATAGTGTTTTATTGTGAGAAAACCATGGGCGTCGATGGGCTAGCAACCTGTTACGCTCGGAATACTATCTTCTGCAAAATGTTGCCTCTGACCACCCCCTTAGATGTGTTTAAAGGATTTTAAATGCCCACCATCAGGGCGATTCACACTTTATTCGACTGCATTCGACTGTTTCTTCGACGAAGAAAGGTCACTGGCAAATAGCTAACTTGGGACCTTACTCGGAGATACTTACCTATATGACGTCATTTTCCCAAAGCATCAGTGATATAGTAGGTATGTAGGTACCATAATCAATCAGTGTTAATCTTATTTTTTAATTAGCCTGCATAAATGAATTTAAACTTTGATACAAACAAAGAGAGTTCTTCTATTCTATTGTTTGATAAAAGTGCAGACTATCTCTGCTGTGGATGTTGATTATTTGTTAATTTATCAATATACCTGCCCACTAACTACGAAACGGAGCTAGAAGCTCTATATGTGGCACACTTTTTTATGCTTTTTATTTCCTTTGTATCTTTCAGCTTAAAAACTCTATAAACATTAACTCATTGTATGTGAAAAGCACTCACTATGATCGAAGCACTCGCCATTATACTCATAATTTTCAAGGTAGCATTAAATTTAAGCATTAATATAGTGCCTAGACATTCGATTCGAAGATCGAATTCTAATTCTATTAATTTCGATCGTGTTTTAGATTCCCGACCGTTTCGTTTCGAAAAATGTATGACATGCTTTGAACCGAGCTCTAAATAGAGAAGGAAAGCATGGTGAGGATCAAAATGGTTAGAACTTACTCTACGTAGTACTATTATTCTGTGGTTACACTGGCGTAGCGTAGTATCATATGTAGCATGCTACGCGCTACGCAGTAGCTATAATATCAACTATTCCCGATACTGTGCACGAATAAAAAATCTCTAAGACACAACGTGCAGGTTTTGATAAACCTTAGTAAAAAATTGTTTTAGGATAATTGGTTCAAGGACTGCACATTGAGGCAATGTTTGTTGGTTCAGCTGCTTCTGAGAAATACCGCGTCGTGTTTGTTTTGAAAAGCGCCGATGTCGCGGGATCACTCACGTATCAATTATTCTTAAACCATTTTAAATAACACTTTAGTATTAATAGAATCGTTTCTACTAAGTCGTAATGAGTCTATCTTTATTTGTATAAAATTCCGGTGTGTGTATTTGCCTATCGGGTCCGTCAGTATTTCAAAATAATCATCACCCTCCTAATTCGTAAGTTATAGAGAATTTCTTGAGAAAAGTAGTTTTAATTTAACGAGTAGGTAACTCTTAATGAGTGTTTCTTCCGAGTACCTATGCTTAAAGCATTTAATTAGTGAAGTCTACAGTTGTTGTTCAAAGTGCAGAGTCAGCTTCGGCAACATTAAAATACTTAGTTACCTAAGTTTGAGCTAGTTTAAGCTGGTTGTCGGCTCTGGTGATAAAATTTTAGGCTGCTCAAGGCCTAATTTCAAGACCGACGGTGTAAAGGATTCTACACACTTTGTCACAAGCGGAATAGTGTGGCGAGTCTTTACCGCGTGGTCGGAATCAATTACCTATGCCGCACAACAGAGCATAATCAATCCACTACCTCAGCGGCTCAGTTGTGCACTTGTTTTAGTGTTGTAATGTGTAAGAGCCTTTAATGCAAGTCAAAAATCATCAAAGCACGGCAGACTTTAGAACCCCGACATTATCCCTTCATCAACTAGAAAAGAGCTGATGAACTGAACTTCAGTAATGGTTATGAACCATCTCGATCACGTCAGTTTTCAAACAACAAAAAAACCGCATCAAAATCGGTTTAAACCGTTCATGCCACATAGGTACGACACAGATATAAGTACACTATAAACTTATAACATCCCTAATTTTCGTCTGAAGAAAAAAATATTCCTAAAGCAGTCTTTAGATGAGGCGTGCAAGCCATGTACTCGTTCTAGGGGGTTCGTTCACGCTCTGTGGAGTAACAAACTTTCAAAGTTTTCGCTTGGGGCAACATTTAATTTAGTTATGCGCTTCTTACTTTTATAATGCGTTTTGTTCAAAATGATCTTTTGGACCATTTAATGCTGATAAATTGATCTAACTTTTGATACAATTGAATGGAAATGGAGCTTTGAGTTTTAGCAACAAAAGCAATCACACGAATTCCTAAGTGACATGATATAACATTTTAGACATGCCCAGTCATGGATGTTCTGAGTTCGTATAAGGGTTAGATGTTCATCCGTATGGTCGTCTTCTTTGCTGAAGCAGGTCAGGTGAATAAGTTACCTCCGCTTAGTCCGGTAGATTGTCAACGAAATTTCCCTTTTTATTGAATTGCCCTCGTCACTTAAAATTAAAATGAAATGAATATTCATTCAGACAGGACTTCTGTTCCATGTTATTTTTATCCAAATGTTAAATAATTCTTTACAAAGTTAAAAAAGGGGAAAGACATATCTACAACAAATACTGGTGGTAATTTGATGATCAGCCTCGGGTTCTTTTCCCATCTACTTTACCTATAACTACTATGTTACTAAAACAATAGATTAAATTAGTGCTCTAAGTAATTCATCTGTAATTGTTCGTCTTTATAGTCTAGCTAGAGTGAAATTCTATAGAAACATTGTCTTCAAAACAATGTTGCACAGGAGTAAAACACAGCTAAGTACTTTTGTAGGTATTTAGTGTATATATTTAATTTATGGTCTGTAACTCGTGACAAAATATTTTCTTACGTTAACGTTAAAGTAAAACAGTTTTCACGGAAACAGAATGTCTATTTTGTTTTTAGTAACAATTTGTATTTTGGGCATTGCGACGGAAAAGAGGGCATTTGGAACTAAACTATAGTAGGGCCAATTTAATAGATCACATTTGACATCGAAATTCAACAACGTAACCATTTTCAAAGTTAGACCTGCACAATTGCTTAACTTTTTTGAGTTAAAAATACATATTTACTGTAATAATGACAAAAAAGGCAATTTTACGAATTATTTTATAAGTTATATGTATTTATATCATTTATTTATTTAGTTATTTATATTATTTTATAAGTTATATGTTATTAAATATATCTATCTTAATATATGACGACACCGTGCTTTTTCTTCTTGTCAGTTTTTGTCCATCCAAAGGTTGCCTGTAAGAGATCGCTTATAGTGATAAGGCCGCCCATTGTACCTACTTTTTCTTAGTTTTTCTCTTTGTTATATTTTTATTGTGTTAGTATTAAGTTGGATACAATAAAGAGTTATCTATCTATCTATCTATCTATTTTGCTAGGACTGACACTTTTTAGACCCCCAGATGCCAAATGTGATCTATTAAATTAGCCCTACTATAATCTATTTTTTAAGGCGACAACTTTTAAAGAAACTTATATTCGGATACCTGAGGTTAATTTTGCCTAGTATGTTCTCAACACTGCGGTACACCTATCTACTTATGTCTAAGATCTACACTGATTCAGCTGCAGATAGATATCATTACAAACCTTCATACCTATGTGCTCTTGTAAAATCCTTTAATGATATTTAGGATATAGAGAACATTGTGAAACATCGATGAAATTTAAAATCAGGTATAATGCTTTGATTATTTACGAAAGTAAAATTGGCGAGGTTGTGAGTCGGTCTCCTGAAATAACTTATTTTTGTGTGTGGTTTTCTTCAGACAAAGTGTTGGACGTCCACCGACAAGATGGACAGATGACCTTGTATAAACTGCAGGTCGGCGGTGGATGCAGGCCGCTTCCAACCGCAACACATGGAAAATTTTGAGGGAGGCCTTTGTCAAATAGTGGACGTCCAACGGTTGAGATGATGATGATGATGATATTAACAAAGTGAATCATAATGAAGATGGTCGTCTCCGGGACACTGGACTCCGGAACACTGGAGTTATTTGCAAATCCACTCTATTTTTAGAGTGGGCGGCTAGTGCATAAAATAATAACTTCTTATTTTATTTATTTTAGCCCATATTGTCTGTCTAGATAGAATAACTATGGATCATTTTATACATTCCTAACATAGTCGGAAGTCGGTTACAAACGAGGTGGTTGGTTTTAGTTAATGTTTATTATCACAAGTGTACGATCGCTGGTGTGAGAAGTAACCATGTGTGGAGTGCTATGAGTTATAGCCACTTAGTTTTAAAATAAAATCGATTATATAACGTTCTTTTTACAAGCACTGTTTTAGTCGTAAAACAAATTAACACTTCCTTTTTAAGAGGTTTTAGTCAGGGCTTTCAAAATTACAAGAACATCGCCACGTTTTCACAGCACAGATTGAAAAATATGACTAGTTGCGTTGCGTGGTGTTTAAAAAATTTCGGGTCTTAACCGCGTAGTAAAATCATTTTATTAACCTAGATATTTCTGAAGACATCGTCACCGTGGTCTTTTATTTAAAAAAGTTTTCAAGTCGCGAAAGTTTAAAATAGGTGGGCGGTGTTAGGTACCCACCAGTAAAAATGGTTATTGTTTAGGTCTTTAATGTTCATTTAGGATTTATAAGCTACATGCACTAAAAATTAAGAAAATATTATTATTTTGATGGCTAAAGTAGTTTAGCTGAGTAGAGACACCTATTTACTTAAATGTTGACACTTCTTAAGTTTAACCTGGTTTCTTTTGTTGAAATGTAGAAATTCGTAAAAACGTGTTTTCTAAATGAAGAAATCAAAATTCGAGATGAACTAAAATAAAATTCCTAAGTAGGTACCTACAGGAATTCTGTGAAGAGTTCTTGAAAAATTACTCCTGGATCTGATAGATCATTTCTTGAGGAAGGTTATGCTAGAGTAAATTAACTTACAGGTGAAACCACCGGTTACAGGGTACAACTAGTTTCTAATAAAACCGTCGGACGTTTATTTCTAATGAGCATTTGTAACAATGTATAACACGTTTGTACCTTCCATGTAATGCAGCAATATTAATTTCCTACATGCCAACGCAGTCGCGTGCTCACCGCGAGTTATTGCAGTCTTTTGTTGCAGAAATGTTTGTTTTTACTTCTATTGAACAGCAAGCTTTGATGTTTTTGTACAAAATCCCAACTTTTGAAAACGCCAGTTGAGTAGTTAAAAAAAGTTTCAATAAGCAGAAATAAATAACAAAACAGTTGAAGATCTCCTGTCTAAATAAATGAGCCTTTGGCATTGGCACACAGCAAGGGGTGATATAACGAGTAAAACCCTTAATAGATACTTACTTACAATATCGTGTTTTACACTCCATTTAGTTTTAGTATTTAGTATAGTTTTACGGTTGTCTGGAAGATATCGCCACGAGCGATAAGACCGCCGATGTGATGTAGGACATTGTATTCCAAAACAAGTACTGTTTAGTCTAAAATTTGTGCCTAAGTATACATATATGAGTATCCAGAATTTTCGTTAGAAACTTCAATATTCGATCATACTCGTAATATAAGTTCCACTTTGACAGAGTGGTAAAAGTTCTCATTAGGGCGTTAACAAACCACAGCATAATAAAGCTCATGAATATTTTATAACACGAACGAATAGCTAATTATGCCACACACATTTTAAAGGTACAGTCAACCCAAGCAAGGCTTGATACGTTACCAAAAGTAACAATAACAATTAACTAATTCCGAATGTACCTAACGTTTATTGATCGACTGCGCCGGTGAAGCCCAAAAGGAGGGTTATGTGTTTGACTGTATGTATGTATGTAGGTTGTATCCGTTCCTATGTCCATTCGTAGCTACTCAAAGGCTCAACCGATTGTGATAAATCATACGTCATAATCGTCATTTGTAAAATGCAAAGTCACAATAAAAGACGAACAAATAAATCTCGTGGACACCACTACATTTTTAGGCATAACCTTAGATAATAAGCTTCAATGGGGTCCGCACATAGATGGATTGTCGAAGAGACTTAGTTCTGCAGCATACGCAGTCAAAAAAATACGTCTATACACGGACGTAGATACTGCTAGGCTAGTCTACTTCAGCTACTTTCACAGCATCATGTCTTATGGCATTCTGTTGTGGGGGAGTGCTGCAGATATTAACACCGTGTTTGTGCTGCAGAGGAGGGCTGTTCGAGCAATTTATTGTATGGGTCCCAGGGAGTCACTTAAAAATAAGTTTAAAGAAATATTTATAATGACTATGCCTTGCCAGTTTATCTATGAAAATCTAATGTATGTTCGAAAAAATATTAAACTATTTAAGAAAAAAAGTGATAATCACAATGTAAATACCAGAAACAAAGATAAACTCGCTGTTCCCACAATTAGGCTTGAGAAAGTTAGTAAATCATTTATAGGGCAATGTGTACGCTTCTACAACAAAGTCCCAGGCGAATTGCAAAACTTATCAATCAACAAATTTAAGAAATCAATTAAACGTCATCTCTATAAAAAAGCGTATTATAAAATATCAGATTACTTGGATGACAAAAACGCCTGGGACTGAATATGCTCCAACTCCGTTATTATTAAATCATAAAAATATTGTAACAAATAATAATCATAACTATCATTGACGTGTCAAAGTGATCAAGAATATACTCCAATTCAGTTATTATTATATACTTAAAGAATACTTGTAAAAATTAGATAACATTTGTAATGATTGCTTAGGTACATAAAAAAAAAATATACAAAAAAAAAAAAATTACAAACAAAAAGTGTGTCACCGAAAAGAGTGTTAGGCCCCAAACCGTGTTTGTTGCCCTGGTTCTTCACGGTCTTGGTCGCGAAGGAACAGGAGTAGAATCACCTAGCTCTTAAGACGTTTCAAAGTGGTACACTTGTGATCTTATTGAATAAACGAATTTGACTTTTGACTTTTTGACTTTCATCAAAAAAATTAAAATTTTATGCATTTTATTGTGCGGGCTAAAAAAATTGTTTTTTTTTTTCAAGACCATCGAGTGGGGTACTTATCAAAAGGTACGAAAAATACAATCTATAAGTTTGAAAACCGTTTGGAGTGATACATCAGCTTCCTGATCATCATAGGAAAAACGTTAAAAAGTCGTTAAAAACGATTCTTTCCTACTCCACTCTGTGCTTTTTACCCGACTGCGCAAAGCAAAGGAAGGGTAATGTGTTTATCAGTCTATGTTTGTATGTGGGTATGTATGGATGTTTCTATGTGGCACTATAAAGGCCAAACGCGTGGACCGATTTTGATGATTCTAACGTCAATCGATTCGTCTCAACCTTGGAAGTGTCACTAAAGACATGACAGTAATCAAAATTCACCAGTGCCACAACCAGACGCCATTTTGTCAAAATTAAAATAATCAAAATTGACGAATTATGTCAAATGGGGTATCGTTGAATAGGTATTTAAAAATCAACTTTAGGTTCCTTTTACCACTTTTCATGTTAAGCAATAGTTTAGGAAACATAACGGTTTAAAGTTGATTAATATTCACTCTCGCTACAGATGTTTCTATGTGGCACTCTAGAGGCCAAACGCGTAAACCGATTTGGCTGAAATTTAAAACATAGATAGATAATGACCAGGAATAGGACATAGGTTACTTTTTATTCCGAAAAAATGCATAGTTCCCGTGGGATAAACAAAATAGTAGCCCACGCGGGCGAAGCCGCGGGCGTCAGCTAGTTAATCATAAAAATCATCATCACCTAATAAATCATAACTAAAAAGTTTGAAATAAAAAAATATTTAAAAAAACAAAAACCCGACTGCGTTAAAGTTAAAACTAAAAAGAAAAAAACAAGCCTGCAAAGAATTACTCACAGTCGGGACCCATAACGTTATGAAGATTTGATTGGTAATAAAATAAATGGGTACCGACTGTGAGTAATTCTTTGCAGGCTTGTTTTTTTCTTTTTAGTTTTAACTTTAACGCAGTCGGGTTTTTGTTTTTTTAAATATTTTTTAGTTGTGCCTACTTACCTCTAATGTATTGTAGGTATTTAATAATTTAAACTTGGTATTTTTTAGTCGCAGTCAGTTTTTTTAGTTGTTTTATAAGCTACCTGTTGTTTTTATTTTTAGGATGGCTCTCTACTCGAGGTTGGGAGCCAAGGTGCGGTACCGCTGCATCCCGCGAAGAGTTATTGCGTGGATATGCGAAGCACTGCACTGTCTCAGTCTCCTGCAAGGCTTATCGCTGTCATCTGTTACCCGGAAGACCAGAGCACTGATGACAGCTACTTCTTGTATACAGCGTACGCTGTTGGTAAGCTACGCTCCGTTTCAATATCATAATATAGAATTTAGACTAAGGCGGTTCTCACACTGGCAACGCACCCCGCTGCGTTGTGCGTGGCTGCAGATTTTAACATTGTTTGCAAGTATCTCAATTTGTATAGAAAACACGCACAGTACAACACACTGACATAACGCATCGACGTGCGGTACAATGTTAAAATCTGCAGCCACGCACAACGCAGCGGGGTGCGTTGCCAGTGTGAGGACTAATTGAAAAGAGTGGGAGGCGAACAGTGACCGTACTGCGAGTACGTAGTATTATTAATTGTTGTGTACCTCTTCTGATGAGGATTCTACGGATGAATTGAAATATGGTAATCGACGTCATTTTACGTGATTTAAGTATCGTATGTTTTATAATGTCAAGTACCTATAACTAGCAATGGTTTTGAAAGTAATATAACTAAATAATGTTTGCTCGTATCAAAACATATGGATAAAAGAGATAATGGATATTAATACACTACAAAATTGATAGTTTAGTTTAAATTATAAAAAAACAACTTCCACCTACGCTTCCGGCATTGATTTCAGTTATCTGGATTATTCGCTAAATATTTTAAATGTCGCAGCCAACTGGTTGAATTAGCCATTCAATTAAATGCCTAGCCATTTCATTGAGTGCCGCCATTCAACTAAATGGCTAGGCGGGTAGTTGAGTCATTGAAGCGTTTAAAACGTTCAACACTCTGCCTGATTGAAAAGCCGCCGTTTCATTGAATTAGTTTGTTTTTCAGCCACCGTGGCACTACTTTCGTTTTGTTTAAAAGATGGCGTCTACAGCTGGTGGTTCTTGAAGGTTGTGTGTTGTTTTGTCGTGAAAAATAAAGAAAATAAGTTCCCAGTGTTATTCGTATACCACAAAATAATGGATTTACCTTTGAACAGTCTTTCTGCGTGGGTGTCAGATATGCGTGTTATAAAAAAAACCAAAACCTACTCATTTTTTCAGTGAGCAAGTGAACCGGCTAGCCGTTTCATTAAGCGCCGCCATTCAATTAAATGGCTGACCTTCGTTTAGCCCTAGTGTTGAACGTTGTGTTCAACTATTTGACTAACCGACGTTTAGCCATTTAATTGAATGGCGGCGCTCAATGAAATGGCTAGGTATTTAATTGAATGGCTAATTCAACCAGTTGCCTGCGACATATACACAATGGCGTGCAAACATTGTGTTATAAATACATTTTTAATAGTAATTCTACTAAAATATTATAGCTGCAAGAGTTCCGCCGATAAAGTAATCTGTGGTTAATATTACGACGAAACTTTTTGAATTTTATTATTTTGTATGCAAGGCTAATATGTATACCGTGTGATGTTTCGACTACAAATCTATATCCATACGCGCTTTTAAACGAGCTAATCTCAGGAACTACTAGTCGGATTTGAAAAAATCTTTCTGCATTTGATAGCTAAACTCTCGAGGAAGAATATAGTATACTTTTCATCATCATCATAATCACCATATACCACTACGGAGGCAACGCCACAAAGGCTCTATTAGTTAAAATTTAAATAAAAAATAAAAATAAAGTTACTTTTCGAGTTATTTCCTTCGAAAACTTTTCAAAACTTGCGATTAGGCGGGTCCACACAGAGCGAGCAGCCTCGAGAGGCATTTGCCGCGTGAAGGAGCTCGGTTAGTGTGGACGTGCCTCGGCCGAGGCAAGCGGCAGCCTCGCGATGATACCAAGGCCGAGGCACGTCCACACTAACCGAGCAGCTTCGCGCGGCAAATGCCTCGCGAGGCTGCTCGCTCTATGTGGACCCGCCTTGACAAATAAAAAAATATGTGTCTATAATAGCTTTTTTTTAGGTCTCCTACTCTCAGTCCCATTTCTCCTCGCCACGTTTCTAATCTACGCACTGATACCAGAGCTGAGAAACCTTCATGGCATGTGTCTGATGGCTTATTGCGCGGGACTGATCGTGGCTTATCCATTCCTGGCGTATCTGAAGCTGCATGTCGGCAGGGTTGGCGTGGAAATGGCTGGCTGCTTGACTGTTGGTAAGTTTCAATGAAAACTAAAAATTGATCTAATTATCGATACTTATTCGATGCATCTGATACTCATCAGAGAAAGCAAGGATAAAGTAACCCTCCTCCCCATCACTATTCTGTCGATTTTATTATAGCCTATTAGCACTCCCACAATCAAGCCAAATCTAATGACACCTCATACGTTAAAATCCATAGAGCCGTTTAGACTGTAGAGCGGCACAAAGAAAAAGGCATTGGTAGGTATTTACATATACACTGCAAAAACATAACCCTCCTATCTACTGGCAGTCGGGAAAACATTAGGTAATAATAGTAACTTTCTTTAAAAGCAAATACGCTCGCGTGGTTCTGAAAAAAATATAGAGCTCGTTAGAGTACCAACACTGTACAGTCACCAAGAAAAAATGTGATTTGTGTTTTTAGGAGATTAGTTGAATGTCATTATCTAATTAGACCTTTGTTAACTGAATTACATTCCAGCTCTAATCCCAAGGGTACCGAGTGTTTTTATATGAGAACAGCGCTCTCTTGCTTCTTGTTACTTGAATAATAGCCAACGCCCAGCGAGAAAGCCACTAGCTTCAATTATTTTCTCGCTTAATAATCGTATTATAGGTTCAATTAATAGATTTATAGGTAATACGAGTAGATGTAGGTAGATTTCATTATTGTTCTGCTGGCGGCGAGAACATCCTTCACTAGTCTGACAAAGCTAGAAGAACTATCAGAGAAAACCCTCGCTCAGCGATACTCGCTTGGCGCTCGGAATACTCGCTTGGTACATACGTATACCAGCAAGTGAGTGAGGTAGTCAAGTGGTGCGAGTAATAGGTAGTACTATTCTGTGGTAATATTTAGTCAGTTGACTACACACTAGCTTTGCTTACTCGTTTCTTTTTCTAGCTCCACTCGCTTCTCTCTAATCATCGATGGGACAGGTCCCTTATATTATGACGTCATGAACACCATGGTCATTTCCTTGTTGACCATCCTTCCATCATTATGGGTTCGGCGGGTCCCACTTTAGGTCACGGTCACTCCACTAAGTAAATCACCACTAATTAAAAGCTAATACCCAAAAAGCGACCTTAATTTCTACCACTCCCCGTGGGCTAATTACATAAAAAATTACATGTTTTGCTATTAAAATTAATTGATAAGACTGTGATAGTTGTTTTTGCAATTATACTAATAGGAGGACGGTATGTTATAATGAATGAATGAATGAAAATACTTTATTGCATACCTTAAAACTACAAAATACAATCAATAATAAAACTAAGAAACACTGTACAATGGGCAGCCTTATCGCTAATAAGCGATCTCTTCCAGACAACCTTTTACAATTTACTTTCTGACAATTTTTACACAAACGGTTTTCACCATAATACACACGAACTAGCTGAGTTATATCTACTACTAAAAAACTACTAAATTTGTTAAGATGGGGACATCGGGAATACACAGCGAGTTTCCACAATGAATTCCTTCACAATTCAGATATTCACAATTCTTTGAAAATTATCTATTGATAGCCGGGATTTGAAATCTTCGGCTTTGGATCGAAAAACATAATTATATAACAAACAAATATAATTATAAGTAATCTTAATAGACTCTAGTCTAAACCAACACAGCTATAAATAATCTCCCCTCCTTAGCTCTTAAGAATACCTGCCTATGTTTACCTTGTTTATGGGACACACCTAATCACCTCTTTACATATTAGGCACTCGTAAAAGTTACATTACATAATGACAAGCTTAATGATCCTTCAAGCAGACGGGACCCATTACCACTATCTTTACTCTCTATCTTTACTCTCTACAGCTACTCATCGGAATAAAAAATGCACTCCAATTCGACAGACGTCGTTCTGTCGAAAGCAGTCACTTTGAATGGGATAGAGAAAAATAAGTTTTTTTTTACATTTTTCCGCAAAAGATAAAGTACCTATCAGTGTTGTTCCTTTCTGATTCAAAGTTTTTCCGTGCAATTTTTTAAATTTGCGTTTTAGATGACCCGGCCCGTATATAATAAACGTTACAAGTCTACAAATTTGTAGAAAAGTGACAATTTTGTCGAATTTTCGACAAGTGCTGTATAATAAAACCTACAATTATGTAAAAAATCTACAAGTATATTTCATACAATTGTAACGCCCAAAAATTCGTTAAATATAAATAAATACTTAAATTAACAAATAAATAAATATTGGTGGACATTTTTCACACAGCGCCATCTAAACCCAAACTAAGCAAAGCTTGTACTATATATAGATTACATGATTATAAAAAACGCCTGTAGATGTTGCTGACAATATTGTTCTTACAAATATGTAGCAGTAAGTTACAATTTACATAAAATGTAAGTTCGTTTTTAATAGTAGATTGTTGCACAAAGGTTGAAAGTAACATATTGACTTATAATAGATAATGCTATTGAGGCACGAGTTATTGAGGCAATAGTTCGAGTGCCTTAATAGGTCTTTCACCCGAGGTAAACACTCTGCTTTTCATTTCGAATATGAGGAAAGTAATTAACAAAGTAAGAGCTACCTATATAACACGCTGAGACGCCATTTCAATCCGAACTGTTTGGGCTCGTGGCCGGCGACGTGGCCAAACAGTTTGTATTGAAATGTGTGACAGATAACTCACTTGACTACGGTCTGGCGTCAATTTCCTGGGCCTCGAGCACGAGTATGCACAAAGTCTACTATTCGATCCGTGACTGTAGTATAGTCTCTCAAATGTATTGGGATTTTAGTTCAGTCAAGTTACCACTGGAGGCGCTGCACCGGAATCCCATACATTTGAGAGACTATACTGCAGTCACGGATCGAATAGTAAACTTGTGCATACTGGCGATCGAGGCACAGATCCTGTGATCTTGATCCTAGGTGATCCTAATCTCGTGATCCTGATCCAGTGATCCTGCGTAATCCTGATTCCGTGATCCTGATCTATGATCCTGATTCTACGTGATCCTAATCCCGTGATCCTGCGTAATCCTGATCCCGTGATCCTGATTCTGTGATCACCTGGATCTGTGTCACTGGATCAGGATCACGGGATTAGGATCACGTAGGATCAGGATCACAGGATCAGTTTTACAGGATCAGGATCACGGGATAAGGATCACATAGGATTAGGATCAGGATCAGGATTACAGGATCAGGATCACTGGATCAGGATCACAAGATTAGGATCACGTAGGATCAGGATCACAGGATCACAGATCAGGATCACGGTTAATTACTTTCCTCATATTCGAAATGAAAAGCAGAATGTTAACCTCGGGTGAAAGACCTATTTAGGCACTCGAACTATTAGCGCCCTCGCTACGCTCGTGCGCCAAAACATCTCGTGACTTAATAGGTTACTTTCAACCTTTGTGTAACAATCTACTTATTCTAAGGTTGTTTGGAAGAAATCGCTCATAGCGATAAGACCGCCTATCTACCTATCTACTATTTATTTGGTTGATTCAGTCAAAATATGACTCACAACAAAAATACTCGTATAAATAAGTGGAAAGAGATTGCTGATCAGTTAAGATACTCGTTAGCATCATTTTTTTTGTATTGAAATAGAATTGTAGAGTTTCTACACAGGGTGAGCCCGCCTGTCAGAATTGTACTACAATTTTGTAGATATGTAAACTTGTAATTACAATTGGTGTTCAATAAAACGATTTTTCCTACAAATATGTAAAATATCGCCTGTAGGGAGAAAAAGATTTTTCAACTGAAATATGTAGAATTGTAGGTACAATTTTACAATTTTGTGAATTTTCCACCTAAACAAATATGTAAATTGTATTTTTAATTAAACAGAAACTTGTACAATTGTAGCCGTTACAATTAATTGTATTTTACAATTTGTAATGTATATTGCATTGGGGCCCGATCATGACCCGTTCAGCCGTTTTTGAGTTTTGCGGTTAGCAATTTTATAGATCTGAAAGTTTGTATCATTGGATATTTGTATTTCAATTACAGATTTGGATGAAATTCTAATCAAAATTTGTTATAGGTACTTATACCTGGAAGTTTAATTAATTAAAATACTTGACGGGGGTGTGCGATTTCATTGCACCCGAGGTTAATATTGAAGTTAAACGTTTAATTTTTACAGACGCAAACGGAAGTGTAGATTTTATTCAACAATTTTAGTTCATTTTGAAATGGCAACATTTCTCGAAGAGAATTCTAATTATACATGATTATGGGTACGGTACGTACACAACACATACAAAAATATCGAGACAAGGCAAGGGAGGCTAAAATGGCCGTTAGCGCAATTCCTTCCTCAATGAATCCTCTATGATTCGTATTGTTTTTTTTTCGTTTCTCTCACCATCTCACGTCTATGAAAAGAGACGGCTTATGATACAATTCTTATTATGATTCAGCTAAAGCGGTCTTTTTAGACCCAAAGGAAGACAAATATGTTTTTTTTTGGATATTTGTCATTATAATCTATATGGAGAAAATTGTGTTTCTAGAACGTCCTGAATAGGATAATCAGTGAAGAAGCTGCCCACATAACGTGCTCGACAGCCGTGTGTGGGTTAATAGGCTAGTCATTGGCAGTCGTTGACCCAACTAGATCAAAATGATCAAATTATCATGTCTGACTCGTACCTCAATGTCTGCCAGTCATTTCGGATTCTATTTTGCAGCGATTACTATTACGAGTATTAAAGTTTATTTAAGTCTTAAAATTCCGGTTTCTGAATATATTTTGACTTTTGAAATTAGGTAGGTACCTACTTGATTGGGGCTGAATATTTTGTTAGTTCATTATTCATATTATTATTTTAGACGTAATAAAAATTTAAGTGTGAAACTGATATTTATATAAAAAATTAAGTATTTAGAACATTTTAAACATTTGTGTTTTGAAACGGAGATCAAAGATTCGAAATTGTGTTCGAAGTTATTGTGCTAACACGGCTCTTTACACGAGAATTACTAAGATCAGTTTGGCTTAGTCTCCCTCTTTAATCTATCGTGACTGTGTTTTAAAGCCCATTTTCGGAAAACAGTTAATCACCTAAGTACACAAAAGACTTGGTGACTTAACAAGTAAACGATAAGTAAGAGTACCTATGTCGGTTTCACAATCAGACGCAAATGTGCCATAATCTAAGGTCAATATTTAATGTCCACTTCGAATAAGTGTCCAATATGGATGTTCATACAGACTTGTTGCTCAGAAAGATGAAGGAAAATCAATAGATTTATCAGAATTGGTATTGGTATTAGTCGTATGTGGTCTAGTCTAGTGATTAATTTCGCCGCAGATTACCTATATTGACGGTCGTTCGAATCCAAGTAAACGTGCAAATGATGTATTGTTATTTGTCTTATACACATCAACCTTACACACCTATAGGTATTTCATAAATAATACAATTTTGATTGTGAGAGTAATATAAACTATAAAGTTTTAATCAAAGTAAGTAATGAGACAGAGAGTTAACAATATTTTTAGTATCTTACTTTTGGGGGATGAGAAAACTAAGCGCCGACGACTTTGCATTTTTTAGAATTCTTTGGTTTGATTGAACAGTTGAAATATAAAATTGTACGACCAGAATAGGCAGACTGTTGACACTATTCTTTTGTTACATCTTTTGCACAAAATTCTTAATCTTAACTGTAAAATGTAGGTAATTACAGATTAAAATAGCTCTTTTGATTACATGACAAGCTAGCAAAATGTGCTATAGCTTTGTCCCAGGTGGCGTAGAAGTTGCATTAGACAGAGAAGAGCCTGTCTGCAAGATAAGATGAAGTGTGTCTATTCTTAGGTAACAAGGAGTTTATGCCGAAATACTCTACTTTTATTCTACTACTTCCAAATATTTACATGGCATTTTCAGACCATACGTCCTGTACTGACTGATTCTATCGACCTTCATTCAAATAAAAAGATTAAAAATAAATTAGGTTAAAAAATAATTCAAACAGGAACGACACTGATATTTTATCTTTGATTCTAACATTTTATCTAAATCAATTTTTTAAATGTCAGATGTAAGTAGGTACTTAATTATTATTTTATTTACAAGCAATGTATTGTATGCTAACGAATTAGAAGAACAACTCCAAAAATAAATTATTGAGATCATTTAAAAACATTATCAGATCTTTGGCCTAGTCCAGTAATTAATAATAATAAGTACCTACCTACCTACTTATTAGTATTTTCCGAGAGTAGGCTTAAATATTCCTTATTAAATCCAGTATATAAAAGTGCACCACTACATTAAAACACAATTTATATGAAATGTAGAGTTTTACAAATAAAATATATTTAATCTGTATGTCACCAAGTGGGTGAAACGAGGATGATTACATGGTATACTTACCTATTAAATTCCTTACGTGTCAGATTGCACGCCCATCACCGTTTATAACGAGTAATAACTTCCAAAAATATATTTTTACCTAATAGGCATGTATTAAAATTAAATGGGATTCGTTGGTATGCGCATAACTTGAGAACGGCAGTACCGATTTGCTAATTTTTTTATTGTTCGTAATAGTCCAAATATAGTTTTTTGGATAACAAAATAGAAGTTGCCCGGAAAATTGGGAACTTCGATTAAAACTGAAGTTTAATGTATGAGGGGTTTTTGTATGAGCTCGAAATTTGGACAAGAAGTTTGTGAGGTCAGCCAGTTATTTATAAATCAGTCTTTGACCCACTTCATGAGCTGCACATCTGTTTTGGATTTCCTTAAAACCTGTTTATGAAGAAGTGGGTGTTTATTGTTGCAGTTTATTATTCTAAAATTATTTATAATTTTCAGCCTTCATCGTCTACTACGCGTTCCAGACAAGCTTCTTTTGGCTGAACGTTATGTGCTTCGATATTTGGAGGACTTTCAGGTACTTATGCTTTTTTTAATATATTAATCTTAGAAATACTTAATGCATATTTCATATATTTCTGGAAAAATCTGGAAAACCTTATAATTATTAACACTCTCACTCAAACAGTAATCTAGAGCTTATTATTGAAAACTAAAATAAATGCCAGTGGATCCAACAGAGCATGAGACCGCATTTATGGCTTGAAAAGAATATAATGGTGATAAAAAGGAGTTTACTCAACCATTCCTGATTGATAGCAATACGGGGTTCCTATTCTTGAGAACGGTAAAGACAGGAAACAGTAATCGTGTCTGTCAAATCAATAGTGTCATTGATGTGATAGATACGCGAGAATTCATTTGATACGGAATATTGAACATTCCTTGTTGATTTGGCTTAGTTTTATTCAGATTGGAATGTTTGTTGTACAAACGTTTCTCAAATACGCGTCCCGTACGGTTCGGACAAATCAGAGGGAATTCCGCGCACTTGGATGAGCGTAGCGTTTTTCGCTCTGATATGGCTCTCAAAGAAGTTTTGTTAAAACTTTTTTACTTGCTGACGCCGCGGAATTCCGCTTACATTTCAAAGGTCTGAAGGGATTTACTTAGTCAAAATAGACTTGAGAAGACGCCTTTCATGATTTCTTTACGCAATTAAATCTCACATTAAGTTCAAAATGTGATTAAGATGTGAAAGTTTAAGAATAATTTCGGATTTACACTTATCTAAGGTACAATCGTTCTACATGTTTTTTTAAAGTGTCTTCGTGATTATGGATAATTTCATTGAATTACTTAGATCATTTTCGCAGATCATCCACGCCCTGCCAGGCTGGTTGCAGACTACAACTGTAGGTCAAATGTGTTGCTACATCCCACTTCTGCTAGTTTGGATGACGTATTCAAGCTTATTTAGATAGTTTCTCATTGCTAGATTTTTACTAGTATCGCGTTCTTTTTTTTTTTAGAAAAAGCTGCTTTTACATTCAGTTTTAAAAAATAGAACAAAATCTTTATAAAAATCTACGACGGTAAACTTAAAATGAGAATTCCAGAAAAGATAGAAAGACAACATTTTTTTTTTAAATCGCATCCATGTTATGTTACGTACACGGATTTAAAAAAATACAATTTACAGAAAAGCCAAAATGGGAACGTTAAAAAGAAAAAGAACGTCATTTTGTGAAATTGTTCACAGATTTTTATTTTTCACGTGGACTGACGTCGTTGTTTTGAATTTCTTTAGACTTTAAGCTCTGGACAACAGTTTCAGAAAGCTGTGTAAAATATTTTAACGGTACATCCACATTCTCTAATAATCGATAACATTGTTAGAGAATGTTACCTCAACACGGTAACATAAGGGCTCAAAGAGCGGCGTTTTTTAATAGATATGTACGATCAAAATATAAAGTAGTCAATGTCTACAAAGTTTTCAGGTAAGAGTACTCACGTTCAAATGTACGCAATACCTCGCGCTCAGACAACGATGAGTCAACTTATATTACGCAATAAATCTTACTGAAACCCACAGAAGTAGGTAGCTGAAACCGCAGAAATGGAATATAACGGTATGGAATTTGTCCATTGACTTCGTTGACACGCTCAAGTCATGAAGCCTATTTTACATCAAGAATCGTAAAAAACGATACTTCAGCTTAGAGTTTAGACTCATATTTGAGAACGGTTAAAAACATTTACTTACATACCTTCGGTGTCTTAAAAACATATGCATTATTATATAGGTAGTTAATTGAAAAAAATTGGTCGTTGGGTTTAAGTATAAAGTCAATTTCGCTTCAAATTGCAACCCAAAAAACCGTCGAGCAATGCAATAGGTAGGCCCATTATTCAATCGTTAGCACTTCAATATTGGTCCCGTTTCTGTGCTGAAACTACGAAATAATTTAAAGAGAACTTGACAAGCTATGAGTTATGCCGTTTCGTAGAAAATCTACCTACGTCATCGTATTAGGTCAAACGCTGCTCTAAAATAAATGTTTACCTACTATTGATGAAAATCAGATTTTCAGAGTTTCAAACGTGATTTTCCAAAAGAAAATTTTTGACGAATTTCATTCTGATTGATGGTCATGCAAGACCACATACATGACTGAATGCCGAATTTCCTTTCTAAGTCATAATTAAAGTCGTCATTTTATTGTTGTGATACAATTTCCACATACAATCTGAAATAAACGAAATTGACGCGATTGCACCGGATGCCATATTTCAATTTCTATCGATCGGATTCGCGTTTCATGAGTCACTTTTTGTACTTTTTCCTCGTCGCAAGCTAGTAAAAAAAAGTTTTCAACACAGCGGTGTGGTACAGGAATAATGCAGTTTTCAGCTGGCTGTGAAATAGTTTTCAAAATAGTTTGATTAGTTTCAGAAATGCTAACTTCTGCAAAATGTGGGCATGCCTCAAAATATGAATTTAACCCTACCCCCTTAGACTTCGAAGGATATTCATTGCCTCGAAGATCTGAAATAATGTCTACCGCGCCTTGGGGATTCAGCCGTGATCACGTTTAGTGTTAGAGATTTCCTTCTACATTATTATTTCCCAAGTAACTTTACCTGTATCAAAAAGCAGGGTCTCGGATTCAGGTAATTTTTTTCAAAGGATGATGGTGAAGCTTCTTTCGACATCTTAACTAGCAGATTTGGGACAAGTCTCGTTGTTTTAACTGGTATTGGGCATGGCATTCATTTTTGTTGAGTTTCAAACTAATTCCACACTTTAGTTTTATGTATGTTCTATTATGCTAACTGTAGAAGCGGAGGAACGGCGTGGTGTGTCTCACTCGAAATATACAATAGGTATTGCTGTAATAATTTTGATTGAATTTCTATTTGACAAGTAGTTTAGAGTAGTTAGAACTTGTTTTTATAGGCATTTACTTTTTATATAAATAGGTGAAGCTTCGTTAGTTTTATTTTAGTTTATTATCTATTTACCGTATTTAGAAATAAAAAACTATACTCTTTTCACATGTAAAATGTAACAAATAGAACTCGTAAAAATGTAATTAACACTGCGTGTTGTGCTAAAGCCCACTGCAAGTGATATTGATTTTTCACAAGCCTTTGGTTTTCCCAAGCCTATCTGAACTGGGGAAGGGTTATATGCACAATACTTTCATATTATAAGTTGATTGTAAGTGCATTCATTTGAGCGGCCTCTAGGGATGTTCGATATTTCGGATTGTATCGATATTTCGTATCGCAGTGTATCGTAATGCATTGTATCGATATACAGGTATCGATTCTATCGTCGAAAAGCTATTTGATAGCGTATAAAATAATCGTAGTTAATGGTATCTGCGTAGATTCTGAATTTTTCACGATTTTCAAAAATTTAAGTGAATAAGTAGGTAATAAGCTAATCAAAATATTTTTTTACCGGAAGCTGAGATTTCAATGGTCTGGATTGGCTGAACCTATAATGACGTCATAAGTTACTTGTCTGTGCTTTTGTTAAAGAGTAAAAAAATAAAATAGTCGACAAAAAAGTAGAAAAGTTTTCAAAATTCAATGTTAAAATATGAAGAATAATGAAAATTATCATGTTAATTTTGAAATGAGAGTCGAGGTGATTATTTTAATCTGTACTTATTTAGGATTCTACTAATACTAAAGTGATTTGAGTTTTAAGAAACCAAAACTGGTCGAGTGGCTTTGATGCCGACTGTACCTTTGCATAAGATTAATATTTTTCGTTGAAGTACTTTGTGGTTAAAATAAACATGTTTTAGTAGAATGTTCTAACATAAACTATCTATTTTAGTGAACGAATGTTACCTATTGTTTCGATTCGAAACTTTCGAACAACACACGATGTAGGTATATCTATTTATATGTTTATAAACGCAGTTACGATGCGTATAGTGTATACGGTTGCACGTAATTGCCCATTAACGTAAGGATCTTATCTAGAATAGAATAAAATTTGTAGGATTATTTGCATTCCATACATGATGTCTTTGATTTACGTTGATTTTTTTGGACTTTGGGAGTAGATACTAGTAGGTGAGTGGGGGCAAGATCGAAAACGGGGTAAGACAAAAAGTAGTCAATAACTCCCGATTAAGTAATCTTTTTACAGTGCTGGTAACATTGTCAAGACCACCATTTTGTTACGTCTCATTCCTCATTCAACATTTGCTGCTTAGATCCAGGGGTTGTGTAAAAAGTGCAATTTTCTGACACAGTGACTTTTACACAAAGTGCTCAAGTCCTTTCATCTTACCCCGTGTCCAGTAACTTGAGCTACAAGGTAAGTACGAGTGTTTTATTGATATATCTACTCATTATTTTTAATTCTTACTTGTGTTATTACGTCTAAATATGGCTACTTCTCGTAGTTTAGGATTTATTTCAACTTTTAGTCTTTCCCCATCTCAATTTTGCGGGGTAAGACGAACATATACAAGTACCAATCTTACCTCATTTTCAAAACTCATAGTAAGAGTCAGATGTTCTCAAACTTTTCCTGAACGGATGTTGGATGTATTAAATAGGTATGTAGGTACCCTCTTATGTTTCAAAGAGGTGCGAACATTTATGTATGGAGCCAGGCATACCTACTGTCCGCCATTTAAAAAAAAATAGTTTTGGCAGCCAGAGATGAAACATATTGTGTCAATCGATAGAGGAAGTGATTACAATACAAACAAAAAGTATTGAATCTCGTAAGTAATAATTATAATTTCTGAGATATTTGGTCCAAGGTGTAGAAAACGCACCACTATGAAAAAAATATTTAGAATTTTTTTCACAAAAAACAACGCCATATCATACTTCGGGAGAGGGGGCATGCGGGAGTATTAGGGTGGGGGAACGAAGACGGGTCAACTTGAGGTCATTGACAGTTGACCCCGGGGTAATTGACCTTTGACCTCGAGTGGAAAAGTTTGAGAACCTTTACTTCAATCTTCCCCCGGTGGGGTAAGATTGATATATTCTAAATATGAAAATCTGTTATAACTTTGTTAAAAACAGGAATTTTGGGACAAGAGTCAGTTTAGAGTTTTCAGGACAAAAAATGCTATAGACTAGGGGCCATCAACAACATCCTAGTATTCATTTATTGTCTGATTTCATGATTTTAGAAAAACGTTCGATCTTTCCCCGCCACCTTTCCATCTTCCCCCACCTTTTTTTTCGTGATAAAATATTTTAACTTATTTTTTTCTACTTTTGGAACAGATATAACAGGCAATTATTGATGTAATATAAAAGTAGACTCTTTCCTCTTTAAGGACAACTAATTAATTTTTATCATAAGTTAATAGATTTTCTTCTACAAGGGATCAAACACAACACTGCTCATCTCATCAAAAAACCGTTCGATCTTGCCCCCACTCACCCTAGTGTTTTTTTTAAGTAAGCTTTTGTAGAAAATTAGGCGATTTCTGCTGGCTATTATTTGGTCACAATAGAAAACTTATAGGGTGAATAAGACTATTCCTGAAAACATAAACAGATGGTCATGATTAAAAAGCAGTAAACTAATTGGTACCTACCTAGATAAATTTTGGAATACTTTGTCTATATTGTTTTAAAAAAATCCATTTTGTAATAAATTTTAAAATTTTCTTATAAAAACTTTAAAATGTTGGTTGCTATATTATTTGCTAGTTTTAGTTTATGTCAACGTTTTTTCGAGTACGCAGATTTTACCATACAGTCACTAATTTAACATACTTCAGAATAAAACTATTTACCTCGGTACAGGATCACTGAATCATAGTCCAAACGTACCTGTTTCAGTTTTCATAACTAATCTTATAACACCCTGCAAATTATGTCCTTATCCAGTACATGCCGTGCCTTGCCATGCCATGTGTACTATATACATGCCATGTACTGGATAGGTAGGTACACTTTTACCTTCAATATCTAATTACACAAAATTGTGAATGTATCTATTAGGTACCTAAAAGCATGTAGTCTATTGTACTACGAGAAGATTTACTTTTTGCCTGATTGACTTAGAGCACCGAAATATGACATAATAATCGAGCCTAGCTCTAAATTTAGCTTTATTGAAAGTTTATTGAAAAAAAAAACAAATAACCGATATGCAAAACAAATACCTATGAATACGGATGACTAGAATTATTAATTAACTTACACAGATTTAGCTTCAAATTTTGAAAGTATTCATAAAATTGGCATACCTAGTAGACCTACGCTACACTACTGGGTGTGCCTAACTCAACATAGCATTTTTATGTCGCTCTTTTAAAGTAATTTTTGATTTTGATATATTTGTGACTAAATATTTTGCACATTTTTAATGCTACTCTGGAAATCAAGAGCTGGTCTGGCATCGTCCCAAAGCTCGCAAGGGTAAAGTACTTTGTGTTTAGTTGTGAAAGTTATTTCACAAAGTCCGTTTAATTACTATTTATACATGCTCATGTACATGAGAATACAGCATGCTGATTCAGACTTCTGAATTAGCATCCTCTTCGATGATTTCAGTCGAAAAGTTGACGTTTTTTCAGCGAAAAAGCGTCACTTTCCAAATTCAAATTCGTTCCAAGAAGGTCTGAATCGCACTGCAGAAATAGTTACTTACCTATATTTAAAGATAAACAGACTCTGTGAAATAAAACAACTAATACTAGAAGAAATAGTAATGAGACTATCTGCTTTCAGCGCTTTAGTAAAAAAAATTTTTTTGGATCTATTTCGAGATTTTGATTTTGAGAAAAAAAGATCAACAAAAACTAACAATAACAATCAATACTATGTAGTCTGCTATATGAATTAAGCTCTGTAAAATTATAAAAAATAATAAAGTAAGTAATTAACATTTTGATATCTACAAAAGTGAAAACCAAAACCTATTTTATTAAAAGTATTTTTGAATTTTAAAAACTTTTAATGTCCATGAACTTTTTTAGCTCACTTTACTAATGGTATCTTAAAAACTATAGTAAGTAATTGTAAGTTTAATTCTCACTTAGATACACGCTTATAAGTGTATATTTTAGTATTTTACACAGTAAGTACCTACCTAGGTATAATTACTAGTTGGCGTATATTGTAGCGTAAACATCATTGAATGAATCAATGAGTACAGAAGGTTCGTATTACCAAAGATAAACAAATAGTAACTTCGGTATTTACCACATTCATTTTGTGGTATTACGTATTACTGTGATGACCTCTACGCCGTAGTCATCACAGTGTGATGATGACTACGGCGTAGAGGTCATGCTACGGCATTTGCAAATCCAGTGATGTGAAAGGCTCTACACAACAAAACCATTAAAATTAGTCCGTGTAATTTAGTGGTTTACTGTTTTGAAAGAATATATTTAGGGCACTGGAAGTAGACAACTGAAAATGTTGAAGGTCGGAAGTACTAAGATTTTTTACTGTTTTCAATAACTTTTTCTTAAGTTGGTCAAACTCTGTAGAATAAGAAAAATAGGGAAGAATAGAGAAATAGTGTATTTTTTATTTATTTATTAAGTTTACCAACAGTTTACACATGAAAAAATTACTTGTCAAATAAAGGTAAACACAACATGCATAGTAAGCAAACAATTTGCGTTGGTTTAACATTTTAGTACCTAGGTAGGGAATAACAGTCACGTAAATTATAGGAGGTAGGTACATGAATGCAAAGAAAAACAAAAGAACTACTAATTATAGCATCTAGGTGCTAGTTTATATAAATGTGGCAATAGGATTGAATCCGATTCAGAACTTTCTATGTTGCTTCTTTTCATCGATTTAATAGGCGCTTAGCATCGAATATGTCGAAAAATTTTCCTTAGTAGGTACTTTTTCCCTATTGATAGGTAGAAATAATTTTGTTCTAATACGGATTTCGTTTTATCAAGTTGCAAATAGACGATTGCCCTTATGCAATTTATACTTACTATACTCATTGATTATCATGCAACACGTGTAAAACAATCTATAGTCGAATTGCTCATTGTACGAACTAAAAATATATGAAAAATGACATTTTGACCGTCAATTTTAGTGCGTATAATTAGAAATACGACTATATGTACCTACTAAGAATGACAAGACAAGCTTTGTATGCCCATACAAAGTCATCGTAGAGCTTGTGACAATTATTAGGTATTAATTAAGAATGGTCATAAGTCTCTCTGTCACCTATGCCAATTTCAGAATAGCATGTTTTAATATCGATCGTCGTGTAATACGACCCCGGCAGGCGTCAAGATGTCGAAACACAGCTATTTATAACATTCAATTATTTGTGTAACGTGAATGGAAGTGTGTTAATTATAGCCTATTGTATGATTCATTTACGTTGAAGGCTTTAATTTTACTTCAAAGCTGCTGTTACGTGTTATTTGAATAGACAAAGGTCTATTATTCAATAGCTGACAACACCTTAAATAATTTAGGAATTGTCTAAGTCATCATCGATCATTCAGTTTTAGATTTTGCACGTTCTGTCGTTCTTAATTAGGTTGCAAAGTTGTTTTTTAAATAAACGAAACCATATGTTATGTTTGCACTTTGTGCATGATAATAGTTTTAATAACGAAAATGTGTTAACAATAATAATGGTATCTATCAAAAATTTACAAATAAAACTGCTTTCTAATGTTTGCTTTATTTTCTTGATTTTCTTGATAGTAGATTTCTAGAAAAGATTAAAATGGCAAGAAAATATGGAAAAAAAACCAGGTTGCTATTATATTTATCTAAACATAATTTTATAAAGAGTTGTCTAAATAACTTACATATCTACCTATTTCAAAACATCGCACCCCCGGCAGGACAAGGTCTCAACTGCACATTTTGTGATTTTACAGGAGAGCCATTTTAAATATTTTTATTCATTCAACGTCGTATCATTCTGTATAAACTGCTCTGAAGAGATTGTTCTTTGCACAAAATATACTTTAAACTTTTATGAATCGGTGCATGTTTCATAAATGAGTGAAATATTTTTTATTTGTTTTATAGAAGGTTTTTTTAAAAAAGGGGTCACATTTATGCCCTTGTCCTCCAAAAGTTAAATAACTTTGTAATTAGGGTTGCATATACAACATAAAATAAGTACTAAATATGACTTTGTTCCTCCACAAACTTAAACAAAAAACAAAAATATGTGGTCTTTGAATATGCCCTATATTAACCTTTACGGCGTTGTCGCGCCAGAATTGACGAAAAATTGCAATAATCTGACAAAGACACTGTTGCCCTATAGCGAAATAAAGCCAAACTAAGAAAGAATCTCTGTCGTTTCAGATAAAAGGCCGTTTTTTAGGCCCTTAGGCATACTCAACTCATTTTTGGAATTTTTGACAGTTACGACCTTGTCCTGCCGAAGGTGCGACATGTAGGTATCAGTCGCCTGAAATAAGATACATTTTAGAACTTTAAAATGATTTAACAATTTAATTATTTACTAGAGATCAACACTTGTTAAAATCATTATATGATTTTTGAGCTTCCGTGAACTTATTTCTATGGATTTTATTAAAAGTATGATGTTGTACATCTTGTTGTTGCAGGAGACTGAACCAAAAATTAGAAGACAAGATTTTATTCTCATTATTCATAATAATTTGTCAAATTAGCAGGGCTTCAGAGAATAGATTTTCTTGACACTGAATGAAAAGAGAGGGCAGGAGATTTAGAAGCCATCTGAGCTCTAGGATGAGTCTAATTTCATATGAATAATAGGGTACAAATCTTCGTCATACAGTGGTTACCGCGGAGGAGGCACCAGCAAGCGCCGTGAAAACAAACGCTTCGCGCTCTACGCCGTGTACGCCTGGGGCGTGCCCTTGGTCCTCACGGCAGTGACCATTGGCATGCAGTTCGGTGACCTGAGCCAGTACATCATCACGCCTGGATTCGGAACTAGGAGATGCTGGTTTGTCAGTAAGTACTTCTTTATAAGAAACGCAAAATACATGATCACGACTGTTATCCCCAAGTAAAGTGTTAACCTATTATTCCCAAGGCGCGGTTCCCTTAGATCTATTTAATATATTTAGATATATTTAAGATCTTTTTAGAACAGCCAAATTAGGGATGGATCCCTAATTAAATGAAGATGTATCTTCATTTTGGGCGTTTTAAAAGTTGTCTCAAAAGTCTCATAAAATGTAGTGTCTGCGTCGTAAATTATTCAAGGTCAACGGTAAAAAAAAACAGGTTTTTTGCGATTGGATGTTAATAATGGATGTTAATACCATTAACATCCATTAGGAAGTTGTAGAGCTTAAAGTTTGCGACAAGTTTATTTAAAAAAAAATTCATGTGCTCAACCGTTTTTGCGATACAGGGCGATAAGCTCGCAGCGCTCAGTATGTGTACTTATTTAAAAAACTATACTTCCTAGAATAAAAATAAAAACTATTTTGGAATGTATGACACCCCACTCAATATATTTGTGTAACTTTTTTTTTACCATCAATATTGATATTGGAAATTGATCCCAATATCAAGTTGGATATCGACATTCAAATAAAAGTATGTTGTAATAATCTTGCAAGTAACGAAAGGAAAACTTTGTTTTGTTTCGCGATGACGTCTGAATTCAATCGGAAATGACTGCTCTCGTAAACATTGCATACAATTAGGAGATGGTATTGCATTATACATACAAACACGTGATGATATTGCACAAATGCTTTTCAGAGGCCATGCAGTAAGTACCAGCAGTGTAACAGATTGTAACATGACTCTAATTAATTCTTGATTTTCAGTATGAGCATTTGAACAGCTAGTTCGCTATTAGATAAAATTTTGATTCTAACTCCACGAGTTCAGTATAGAGATATATAACAATTTAAAACTCAAAATGTTCATCGATTTTTGTCGCTGTCTGTACCATCAGTTAAGTCGTGTAAAGTCGAGTGACATACTGCGTTATCATCCAACTACACACATAGGTATTTTGCACAACTACAACTCGCGAAACTTGACAGATGATGAATGAATAAAAACTCTTATTGCTTGCTTATGGTAAGCGTCCACAGGCCCGCATCGCACGCAGCGGACGGATCGCATCAAACGGATTATCTGTGAAATGCGATGCGTACGATGCGGACATGTGGACGCACTTATATGAGTTTCTATACAAATAATACTACAATCCGTTGCGTGCGATGCGTCCGAAGCGTACGATACCGACATGTGGACGCTTACCATTATACGTCTCCTCACGTATAATTGTACAACAGGCAGTCTATCAATTAGAATCAATATATCGTAGACAAAGAATCAAACGACTGTGTGTGGCAGTAGAGCCCGAGATACGTATTTTATCCCCAGTTGAATGTGCTGCAGGCTGCAGCGCAGTTTAACCCCTGTGACATTTAGACGCTACGAAGCCTGGCCAGATAAATTAAACCATTTGCTGTAAAATCCCTAAAGCCTGGAACATTCAATTCACAGCACCGGTTACTGGGTAATGTGAGATCGTTGTATTGTATAGCCAGAACGGAATAGTAATACCGTTCTCAATGGTATGTTCATCCCGGGCATTGTTATCTCCTTCTAAGAGAACGTTCGGATGCTATTTTTAGTGACTCTACATCGTATAAATTACTATAATAGCCAACTTTCTTTAATAACAACATCATCACTTCTTTGAAGTAGTTTTTAGACTTAGATAAAAATCAAAATCTATTGCTTGCATCCAAATCCGCCACGTGGAATTCTAACTGTTTTTAAAATGTCGTATTGTTCCAAACTTGTGTAACTTCTGACTACCGTGCTTACAGATCCAAACAAATGCCTACCTCGTTATAAGCAGTTTTAATCCTGTCTTGTTTTATTCTTATTTTTTGCAGACTGGCTCAGTGAATTGGTATACTTCTTCACCCCCGTCATTATTCTGGTGGTGTGCAACATTGCTTTCTTCTCGGTGACGGCTCATCGCATCCGTTCCATCAAACAGGAGACTGCTATTCTGAAGGGATCGGAGTCTTCGCGGAGCGACAAGCTGAAGAAAGATAAACAGAGGTAAATTGCTTTTGGTTTTTGGTATCAATTCTGGCGACGATGTTTAAGTTCATCTCACCGAGACGCAACGCTACGCATTTGAGGTGATTATAAAAACTTCTATTTGTTTATTGTATTGCTATATGAAAAAGGAGCATGCCGTGTCTCGGTGTGAGAGAATAGCAGTGAATGCGTTAAGAAACGAATAACTTTATAATCGGTTTTCATAAACAAGTTGAATGAGTAAGGGTTTGGTCGGCATCGGCACCGTTCGTTCTAGCGATGTATTATACCTAAAAGAGCTATTTGTCTAATGAAATGAAATGAAATGAAATGAAATTCGTTTATTAAAAAAGAACAGCGTCTTAACAGTGTTGTCAATAATTAAACGAAACGGTTTCTTGTTTCGGTTTCTAGTAATTGAATTATGGAGTACAAATAATTGTAGTATCATAATAGAATAATAGATAAAATAATAGATTTTAGAATATTCATAGAATAATAGATAGAATAATAGATTTTATGCCAGAGCTCCCGTTTCATAGAGTTTCGATGTCTTCGTAGTTCATTAACTGGTCAGTCTTAAAAAGAGAGTGGCATCGCTGCGGTTTGGTTTGCAATGATTTTAGTTGCTACTTGATTAATTTTCATGATAAAAAAAATTTTTGATAAAGAATGAAAATAATTGGGGTAAAAAAAAGTTAAGTAAACAAATATATTGAGTGGGGTGTCAAATGAAAGGTATTTATTTGTACATCCCAAAATAGTTATTATTTTATTCTAGGACGTATACTTTTAGAAATACGACGAGAATTCATAAATATGAAATAAATGAAAAATTAGACTGTACGAGCTAACTCACACATGTACAATCAGCTTAAACTTGTAGAAATAATATTTTACTTTTAGCATAGCTAGCATTGCCCTAGTTACAATAATTGTTCGAATTTGTGATGAAAGCAATAAATCAGTGTACGTCAAACACTCGGCGAGTTCGGTTATTTATCTCTCTTTAGAGTCTCCACCCCAGCTAGCATCCCTTAGCAATTCTACCCCAGCTTTTCTTACTGTTTGGTACCACCCCGAACATTTGGTCCTTCGAGCCGGATTAATTCTATTAAATATTAATAATATTAATTCTATTCGAGCCTACATCGCCTACAAAGAAGCGCGCAAATCTCCTAGAGAGTTGCCTACTCTAAATGAGCTTATGGGCTTTCTCGAGGGTAAGTTTATCGCTCTAGAACCTACTCAAAAGAAAGAGAAAGACAACTCTCATTTTCCAGCTAAGCCAGCTCCATCGTATCCAGCACAGCCAAGCTACAAGTCAACCCATTATACTAATAAGTATTCATCGAGATATCAAGCAGCTTCTATATCCACGTGTAAGTGCCCTCTATGTAATTTTGATCACGAGCTCTACCGATGCCTACAGTTCACGAACATGCCACCGGACACAAAATTAAGGACAGTGAACAATCTCCAGTTATGTAAAAACTGTCTATTCAAACATTCCAACAATAAATGTACATCGATTAAAAGGTGCAAAGAATGCAATGGTGAACATCATACGAAATTACATGACGCATGTATAGCCGCCGGGTCACTGCACGCTAGATCTACTGTTGAGCAAAAATCGCCTCTAACTACAACATCGCCTATATCGACTATACCCCTCAGCAACAAGACACATACAGCAAGTCACGTTTCTGCTGACAACGAAGTTTTATTAGCTACTGTTTTATTAAAAATTAAAGCGATCGATGGTAATTATGTCACTCTAAGGGCATTACTCGACCAGGGCTCTCAGATTACCCTTATATCGGAGAATGCCGCACAGCTGTTAGGATTACCACGTCAGAAATTTAGCGCATCAGTATCTGGCGTCGGTATCGTTCATAATCAAAGCAAACATCTTATTTCTCTGGAATGCAAGTCTATCTACGAAAACTACAGTTTTAATACTGAAGCATGCATCATCCCTCGAGTTATTAGCGACCTTCCCAATATTTCATTTTCAAAGCAATCATGGTCTCACCTCCAACATCTGAAGCTAGCAGATCCTGAATACAATGTGTCTAAGCCTATCGACATATTGCTAGACGCCAGCGTGTACTCAGATATTATTATGAGCGGTCTTGTCAAGGGTTCTCAAAACGCACCCATAGCTCAGCAAACGAAACTAGGCTGGATTTTATCTGGGAATGTCAAGACGTTCAACTGCAGCATTGTCGTCAATAATTTAGACGAAATAGCGAAATACGGGGAAATGGAAGAAATGCCTAACATATCGTCTGACCGTGACGTCGTGACGTCTGATACATCTACTACGAAGCGCCTTGACGACGGTAGGTACGAGGTAGCCCTACCAATGAAGCCTAACTATGAAGAAAAGTTAGGATCTTCTAAAGCAAAAGCGACAGCACAATTTATCCAGCCAGAAAACAAAATGGGAAAAAATGAAGCGTACTCTACTAGCTATAAGCAGTTCATCCACGAGTACCAACTACTTGGTAACATGCGCCCAGCGAAGCAGAGTGAACAAGCCACATACCTCATGCCTCATCATGGAATCCTAAAGCCAGAGCCTACTACTTCCAGCATGCGTGATGTATTTAACGCTTCATCTAAAACAAGCTCCGGTTTTAGCCCTAATGACGTCATGGAATGTGGTCCGAAGTTACAGCACGACTTACCAACTCTTATCTTAAACTGGAGAGAATACAAATATGTCATAACTGTGGACATAGAGAAAATGTTTCGACAGATTTTGATCAGAGAAAGCGATCAGCATCTTCAGTGTATCCCGGAACAAGCCCAAAACGAATGGGCACAGCGAAGGAATGATCTTCAAAATGTTAGCCTCTTTAATATTTCTAGATATTTCGGCGACACACAGAAGGCATTTCAACTACTCAGCTATAGCGACGCATCGGAGAAGGCTTATGCCTGCGCCGTGTACCTAATAGCGTACGATGATAAGGGTGAGTGCACAACACGACTCGTCCTAGCTCAGCTCATACAAATCGTAAAAGCTACTTTAGTAAATAAAAATGTTAATGTTTACGCATGGACTGACTCCACTGTAGTTCTGGGATGGCTACACGGCGACTTATCTCGTTGGAAACAGTTTGTCGCGAATCGAGTTCAACAGATTACAGAGATCATACCAGCATCGAATTGGAATCACGTCCGTTCTGAGGGAAACGCCGCTGACTGTGCCACCAGAGGATTAACTATAGCTAAACTTCAGAAAACCTCACTTTGGTGGAACGGGCCAGCGTGGTTAGCTAGCTTCAAACCCAGCAACATCAAAAACAAACCTCACGAATCGCCAAAACGTGAAACAAAAAAGGTTAATGTAACCTCAGCTTTACTTCAACCAAGCTTATCATTCATAAATGAATTATTAAAAATTAACAGCTCAATTACGCGTGCCGCCAAGGTAGTGGCATGGGTATTACATTTCACAACAACATTACGTCGCAAAAACACTGACCATGCAAATGTGTTATCTACGACTGAATTAAATAAAGCGTTCGAACTACTTATTAAGCAAATCTTAGCTACAATAAATCCAGACTTTTTAAACAAAATGACGGAAAATAACATCATTAAGCGACCAGTGACGAAGCCTGTGTTACTACCCATTGAAATGGGAAAGAACGATGACAATAGCTCAGCGCAGCATATAGCCCAGCAACCTCCACAACATACAAGCTCGGACGGAAGGGTTCCTGGGAATAAGCGAATAACTTTAAAAAACTGTCTTACTTTAGTTCTTTTACTATTTACAATGATGATTTCTCCAACTACACAGCAGAATGTCCCACACATCGATAATACAGCGCTAAATGACTCAAAGACTCTATATTTCGACAAAATATCGAACCTACAATATATTAGAGATGAATGGAAGCTAGTGGTGTACTACAATCTGACTGGATACTGGCAAGCGATCGACGACATGGAGATTTACGTGAGACATCTAAAGGGTATGACAATGAAACACAGCTCTCAATACCAGCAAATTATTAATCAACTTGCACACGAATTGAGTGAAATTGAGCACTACAACAGACTTCTACAGAGCCCTAGCAACAAACGACAGAGAAGAGGCATAGTAAACGGTGTAGGAAACTTAGCTAACTATCTATTTGGAGTACTAGACGACAATTTTGCGCAGCAATACGCTAAAGACATAGAAAAAATTACGTATAACGAAAACCATCTGAAAACTCTTATTAAAAATCAAACTGTAATCATCGAAGCAGAATTAAATATTATACAACGCAATGAGCAAACTATGCACAAATTGTCTTCTGTAGTCAACGAGCATCTACGCAGCTTATCGGAAGATATAAATCAAATAAGATCTGAAGTTGACAAAGGTCTTTACATTACGTCATCAGCTTTAGCGGCCAACATCGTCCTTGGGAACCTGAGACGCATGCAAACATCACTCGTAGACACAGTGACGGACATCAGCCACGGCCGCATCGATGCGCACCTGATTACTAGCGAGCAATTAGAAGAACAAATCAACTTTATTTCTGCCCAGCTACAGGGTGATTTGAAAGTACCCCTAGAGGCGGGAAGTATACGAGACGTCTATAAGCTATTAAAGGTCGCCGCAAAGGTGTATAAAAAATACCTAATCGTCGAAATTAAGGTTCCACTAGTCAGCAACGAAATCTACGAGCTTGATAAAATAATCAGCATTCCACAAAATAGAGATGGAAACTCTTACCTTACCGTACCTACCTACCCATATCTAGCATTCAACTTGCGAAAAGACGCAGTTTTATTTCTAACAGACTATGATCTACAAGCTTGTCTTCATGCATCTGAAGAAAAAATTCTATGTAGCTTAGATAAACCTACATATGACTTAAATCTACAACAAAGCATATGTAATCTAACATTAATAAATGCAGGCAAATTAACATCGCCCTGTATTTACGAGCATACAACGTGTGTAGATAGATGGGTCAAATTGCACCGACTGAATTCTTGGCTATACTCGTGTTGCAATAAATGCAATATTCGCACTTTTTGCTCAGCTGATGTGACAATGAGTACTTTATCGGGCACCGGTCTTCTTGAGATAGGTCATGGTTGTACTATCAAAAGTAATTTGTTTACTATTCACTCTCACAACAACTTCCTACGAAAGGTAAAAATACAGCCTTCTATCGAAGCCCCAGAAGTATCAATTTTGAATAGCGTCATTAAGACATCTGGAGACAGCTACAACTTCACTCCAGAAGACCACGAGCAACAATATCGTCAGGTCATGGACGAGATCAACAACCTGAAACAGCAGTCGGCTCCCGACCTTAGCATTCACGATATCCATCAATTTTCCATTATTTACGGTATGGTCGCCGTACTGGTGATAATAGGAATCGTAGCAGCATGTCTTCAAGCAAAGAGACGTTGTGTGGTGCTAGCAGCTTCTCCCGGGGGAGAGGCCCCGGTGAGCGCAGCTGCAGGCCCCCGCACACGTGCCCGCGTCGGCGGCACGCATTCGTCCGATGAGCGATACATATCACGCGAGTGTGGTGAATTACGTGAATCAGTGAGCATGGTCAATTTAAACGTAAATAGAGGCACCGCGCCTCCTAAGCCCCCACGTTCAGTGTCGATTCCCATTCCTTGTGACTCTTTCGGTGAGATAGTAGAGCCCACCGGGGTCAACTAGCTTCTCTACGGACTCGGACAATTGAGTGATAATTTTAAGTGACATGGACACGAACACTTTTATTATCTTAAGTTAATTCAATTTATAAGCTTTCAAATGCTTAGTCATTTTTTACATCTTTATTACTTTGTTTATTCTGAATTTTAATTTGGGCTTGCCTTTCCTTCTTTTTCTGGTTGGCAAGATGTACGAGCTAACTCACACATGTACAATCAGCTTAAACTTGTAGAAATAATATTTTACTTTTAGCATAGCTAGCATTGCCCTAGTTACAATAATTGTTCGAATTTGTGATGAAAGCAATAAATCAGTGTACGTCAAACACTCGGCGAGTTCGGTTATTTATCTCTCTTTAGAGTCTCCACCCCAGCTAGCATCCCTTAGCAATTCTACCCCAGCTTTTCTTACTGTTTGGTACCACCCCGAACATAGACACTACATTATGTATTGCATGCATGCCAGTATTTTTTACCATGAAGAGCTAGCGCAATAGGCATACTCGGCAGTAGTAGCACTTGAAATTATAGGGGTAGTCAGAAGAAAGTCCAAATGTAAGCCATCTACGGTGGGCGAGATCTCAGTTCGGGGCGAACTACTAGTATTGAGATGTTCACTTGTGGAGGTGTGGGCATAAGGAGACACCAATAAATATTTCAGGAACCGAGTCTAACGCATTGTGTTTTCCCAAATCACACATAGATAATACCTATACCAATGTAATAAGGGTGTAATAAGCAGGGGCGTATTTACCCTTAGGCCAAGAGGGCCATGGCCCGGGGCGGCACGCTGAGAGGGGCGGCGGCCACAATTTCTTCAGGCATATACGGACAAAAAGAAAGGCCCAGGGTATGAAGGTGAGAGCGAGAGGTTCTCAGCTTCTTGCGCTTTTTTTTTCTTTAAATGCCTAAATAAATTAAAAAAAGCCAACCTAATTAACAACTCAAACTCATTTAGTGGGTGGTGCAAGCCGCCCCTAGCTCTCAGCTTCGTACGCTTTTCTTTTGGTCCTGTGCCTGAAGAAATTAAAAAAGCCTATCTAATTAACAACAACTAAAACTCATTTGGCTGAGAGCGAAAGGCGGCGCAAGCCGCCCCTCGCTTCATGTCATGGGCCTATCTTTTTGTCCTTATATGCCTGAAGAAATTTAAGACAAGCCTAGGTACCTTTAACAACAACTAAAATGAGTGAAGGGCGGCTCGCGCCGCCCCTCGATCTCAGCTTCATGCGATTCTCTTTTTGTCCTTAAATGCCTGAAGAAATTTAAGAAAAGTCTACCTAATTAACAACAACTAAAACACATTTAAAATGTAATGAAATTTTAAAATGTAAAAAAAAAATTGGGTGAGAGCGAGGGGCGGCTAGCTTCATGGGCCTTTCTTTTTGTCCTTGTATGCCTGAAAAAAATTAAGAAAAGCCTACCTAATTAACAACAACTAAAATGAGGGGCGCGGCGGCTCGCGCCGCCCCCTCGCTCTCAGCTTCATGCGCTTCTCTTTTTGTCCTTAAATGCCTGAAGAAATTTAAGAAAAGTCTACTTAATTAACAATTAACTAAAACACATTTAGGTGAGAGCGAGGGGCGGCTAGCTTCATGCGCCTTTCTTTTTGTCCTTGAATGCCTGAAGAAATTTAAGAAAAGCTTACCTAATTAACAACAACTAAAATCACTATCGTATTACTGACCGGTCATTTTCAGAGACTGACCTTGCGATTTTTAACTTGACAGGAAACTGTAGGTAGGTATTATTTTAAACTCGAAAGGATAAATCCGTTACAGTATAAATCCTCGAGGCGGTTTTAGGCAAAAAAATTCTTGAGTATCACATGTTGCATTTGTTTAAAAAAATAATCGGCTCGCTTCGCTCGCATATTATAAGCTTCATGTCATAAGTGTTTTGCAAACAAAGAGAGTTCTGGTCAGACACAACTCTCTTTGCTTGCAAAACTCTCAAAACACGCAGAATAGGATCCGACAAAAAGCCATCCTTTTCTTTGAGCGCGTTAGTAAAATCAAGTGTTGCATTTGTTTTGTTATAAAAAACTTAGGCTCGCTTCGCTCGCATATAGAACATGAACCGACATGCAGCCAGCCTTTTCTTTGATTACCATAAGAAAAAAAAGTGTCAGTTGTTGCAATTGTCTTAAAAAAATTCGGCTCGCTTCGCTCGCATGTAAGCTTCATGTCATAAGTGTTTTGCAAGCAAAGTGAGTTGTGTCTGACCGCAGAATAGGAACCGACAAAAAGCCATCCTTTTCTTTGAGCGCGTTAGTAAAAACAAGTGTTGCATTTGTTTTGTTATAAAAAAATTAGGCTCGCATCGCTCGTATATAGAATAGGAACCGACATGTAGCCAGCCTTTTCTTTGATTAAGTACCTACCATATGAAAAATAAAGTGTCAGTTGTTGCATTTGTCTTAAAAAAAATCGGCTCGCTTCGCTCGATTATAGGCTTCATGAGTATTTTGCGAGCAGAATGCAAACCAAGTTTCAAGCCTGAGACAAATATTTGCAAATCATACAAACATTTGTCCCGCGACGGGAATCGAAGTCGTTAAATGCGTTGCGCGTACGGTAATCATAACGCTTACGAAGTCGTGGTCACAGCTAGTAGGTATTGAACCTAACTATTGCCTTTTTTGTTTTTTCATTCACTAGGTAGGTATCTGATTTTGCATTTTCCGCTAATTTATGGGGCGGCAAACCTTATAGGCCCAGGGCGCCGAATTTTTAAATACGCCTCTGGTAATAAGGGTACCTTTACCCGTTCAATCCAACTGAAGTCATATTTCGGTAACTGATTAGTACCTGGCTGATAGTTACCTCGTGAAAAATGTATAATTTTATTAAAAATAAATCAACGAAATGTTTCACGTGTCCAGACTCGTTGCACGATAAATAAACTCGGAACTCTCCGGAGGAAAACATTTTCGATACATTTTTATGTCCATAACCGCGATACCGTTGTAAACTTTTACGCGAACTCAAGTAAGTACGTACTGAATTGATGCTTCACATTATCGAAACAGACTACCTACTATAGAGACCCAAGTCTATGAGCCAAATATTAATAGTTAGGTAAATAATCAAAGCCTACTTTTGTTATTGTGATTTTAATTATTGTATGTTTTGTAAGTTTAATTAGTAATATTAAATTTCTACTAATGTACAATGTGATTGACTTGCATCAACAAAAAGATTAGCTGACTAACACATGACTAACACGATGATTAGAAATGAAATTGTTTTTTAAAAATGTAGGTCAATTTATGTGCTTGGTTGAACGCCTTTTCTTATCGATATTGATAAAGCGCTTGTGGAGTTAGACTGCCATCATAGATCGTTGAAGTTAAGCAAGGTTCCGAGCAGTCACAAGTTGGATGGGTGACCACTGGTGGCATTAACAGCTGAGCGCTTCCGTGCTTCGAAGGACACATTAATTTGTTAGTCCTAGATTTTAAGTCGTTAAGCCATGATGGAGGTCTTTAGGCGAGACACACACATACACACACACACACACACACACACACACACACCGATTAGTTTGACGGTATTTAGGAGAAAATCACAGATTATTTTCTGTAGGTACAGTCAGCGTCATCAATCGGTATCCCCCTATTGATTTTAACAAGGACCCTTTTCATTTCAACTTTGGATTTCAGTCGGATTTGCTAGTATAGGAACTCGAGCGAAATTAGATATCCCTAAGTATACTAGCAAATCCGACTGAAATCCAAAGTTGAAATGAAAAGGGTCCTTGTTAAAATCAATAGGGGGATACCGATTGATGACGCTGACTGTACTTAAATAAAATAGCAAGCAAAGCTAGTTTTATTACTAGCACTTTCTTTCCATTAGCATTTCGCAGTAATTCCGGAAAACGAATAAGTAGAAAGCCGATGGTTTTCCCCGGTTGCACTGCACAAAAAAAGCAGCTTTTTCTCATTTTATGCAAAGAGGTTTCATCCCTGTGCGTTCAAATTAACAAATAAAAGCTTGCATTAATGCCTCGAAAGCTCGTATGAAAGGAAATAAAAAATGAAATGGGCATTGAAATAGTAGTTCAATGTAGGTACGTACGTATGTGGGTTTATATATGATTTTTTGTCGTGAAATGTAATTAATCTAACGATGACTAATGTCCTTTTCCACCTGGTACACATGCCCTCAAACAAGGGTTCGGAATTAATTACCTACAGGTCGTTTCGTCCATTACATCTGTCCAAATATTGGTTTAAAAGTTCACACGCATACAACGAGTTGTGTATAGGTTGTGTAACTTTGTTTAATTACAATAATTTTACGGCCCTTTTCTATATTCTACAATATTTAACCATTTATCTGTGGTTTTGCTTATTGTGATTAGATGTTTTGATATTTTTGTGCTTCTTAGGAACCCGACGAGACTTTTATATCGTTATTCTCTGTGATCGTTACAGTTCTCGAAGAAGGCTCCCTGTTGTGCTAAATCACAAGTAAAGTTACGATTCGAATGGTTAGAAGTAAGCCACTGATTGTAGTACAAAGGTTTTATAAAGAAAAGCATGTGAATGATTTTGAAAAATTATTTATTTCACTAATATCAACCATTATCTAAGGTTTTCTAGTAGTAACCTTCAAGATCCGTAGATAGATAGGTACCTAACTTTTGCCCTTCAGTTTAAGTTCCCAAGTATAAAAAAAAATAGGCCTTTACATCTTTACAAGATGATTTATACATTGTCAGGAGGCAACCTTTGCCTACACTTATCGGGACACTGTAGTACCTGGGACATTGTTTGAGATGGCTTGCCCAGCACCTACACCATCCTGGCACAGGAAAGACGTGGTCAATACGTGTGGGGCTGACTAAGCCGCGGGTTTCCTCACGATAGCTTGTGTTAATGTGCATATAATTTTTTCGAAACGAATAATCAATGAAAGTTTTAGTATGATATTACAGAAATTATACTGTTTATTCGTGTATTCAAATAAAAACAAAAGGCATGGGCACTGCCGACATTTGAGTGACAATATAAAAGAAAATCAATTTCCATAGTAGTGCCAACAACATAGCCGCTAAGCGGTAAAAAAAAAACGAGGCATTGATTTTCAATGATTCATTGTAGCTATGAAGTCGCTGAACTAGAGAAGAAAGATGGAACATAATACAAGTGGACCACTTAGGAGTATTTATTTATGAACGACATAGCGACACTGTCAAATAAACAGATAGGCTGGTTACACTCTACTGCACTGTGTCAAGCAGCGTTTCCATTAGGTACGCAAGTAGCCTGCATGCAAGTTGTAAGTAGCATTCATGATGTATGATTGGGTTTTGAACTTGTAGAAAGACACGCGACCGACGACGATGCATTTCAAAACTTGTAGGAGAGGTGCAACAGGTGCAAGTTCTAGAAATCACTTTTTCAGTTCAAGGAACTTGCATGCAAGTGCGACCTCATAGTGCAAGTACTTGAACAATGGAAATACGCCTTTATAGATGCAAGTAGAATAGTTAATTTGCTATTAACAACAAGGTTAATGGGATATCGGTGTTGCGATGCAAGTGGTGTCTGAATTGATCTTATTAGTAATCAGATAATGGTTTAGATTAGCATCGGAATCAATGTTACATTATACATGTTATCGACAATCGACATGTGTATTTGTAAAATAGGTATGTTCAACTTACTTGTGTCAGAGAGGGAGAGAGAGAAGTAACTATTTACCTACGTTACTCTAAAAATATATTAGAATCAGTTGAGCTATCTATGGATCGTTGCTATAGATAGACTATAGAGAGATAAGATCTATTTATCCAAGTCCAATGCCTTTTACTACGATTCGCGATTAACATCATGAATCTACTTATCCAAGTCCAACGTCTTTTACTAAGTGTTGATTCGCGATTAACATCATGAAGAATCAGGATATTAGACTAGACGAGCTGTTTATAAGTGTTGTTTGAAGAACTAAGTCAAGTGATTGTTGTTTCAAGTCACGTTCTCATTTTTAAGAGTTTACTTATCTTAGATAACTTTCCTAAGAATAAACAAATTATGAGCCAAAGACGCTACTTATCATCATCTCCCTGAACTTCCACTTCCAATGAGATTAAACGTTTTTTTTTTGTTTTTTTTTACCACTTCTGACATTTTATGGCATCCCTCGTATAAAGATGCAATTTTCTAACATCACTATGAAGATAGTTTTACGGGGTTTACGCCCGAGGTTACGTTTGCGCCATTGATTTGGTCCATGTTTTACGCATGTATGTTCGTATAAGCTAGTGGCTAATTTTGGTAACTAACGTGCCCTCCGAAGCACCTCATATACCTATTTACATACCTAAGATATGAATTGAATCCAACCTAGTGGAAATCCGTTATCCCTCCCTACCGTTATAAGATATAGGTAGGTACCTACTGCTATGGACTGCTGATACTGGTGAATAATAGACATCGATTAACAAATTGAGATTTTGCTGCAAAAATTGATTTCAGACATTTGTAATGTTTATCGTACCTATCTAAAATTAAGTTATGACCGTGAAAGTTTAAAGCTTTTATGAATCTTACAGATTTGGTAAGTTACGAGTAGGTATCGTATGACCATGAGGTTTACAAGTGGCTAAATCAAAAATATAAAAAAAACCGACTTAAATGTTTTATCAGCTGAGCAATTTTCAGCTTTCGTCTTTCAGGTTAAAAAATGATTTTTTTGAAACTTACAGATATGGTTTATACCTCAAACTGTTCATGGTGATGGGGGTGAACTGGTCCGTGGAGCTCATCAGCTTCGTAGTCGGAGGCTCCAACTGGTACTGGATAGTGGTGGACATCTCCAACATGACCCTCGGCTTGTTCATCTTCTTCATATTCGTGTGGAAGAAGAAGGTTCGACAGTTGGTGCAGAAGAGGTTGGTATTCAAAGGAATGTTGTTTGATGGCTAGGAAAAAAGGCTCATGACTGTTTCCCTAAACACGGTAGATATTCGTCCGACTTAAATCCCATAAACAAAGTCGGGTTAGTTGCACCATTTAAACTCAAGAACAGTTTTTATGATAAAACTTTTGAAACGATCATGGTTACGAACATTATAAGCATTAAGAATGGGATATTTACTTGTTGTGGATTTTTGAGTTTCCCGATATTTCGGCATACACAGTTGCATGCGCCATAAGGTTTTTATGATCTTTTATTTGTTGGATTTGTCTCCGCCCTGAATAGCAGAGAAAAAAACAGGACTTAAAACAGTGGAAAAATTCACAAAAAAATTTTTGGATGCAACTATTATTTTTCATATAAGTACATAGGCATTTTGAATACAACGGCTTTTTTATGATATTATTCGAAATCTGAGGCGGTTTGAAGTTCGCCGGGTCAGCTCGTTAAATAGGTTAATAATTATTATATTTTAATGCTTGCCCAAAGTTGAGCCCAAGTGAGGCTAACCCAATTCTGAAATAGATAAACACGATTTATTTTAGTGTTGGGTGTGTAGTTTACCTGGATTAGGGTAAGATTTATTACCACTTATTCCATGAACAGGGTATATAAATAGTAGTTATCCATAACATGCACTTATATACGTACCTACGTATACGTATTTTTATTCAATTGACCGATTTATTAGTGTTGTAAAATTTTTATTGCTATAGGTAGGTAATAACTCTGTTGATTTATTGGACCTATTAGTAAGAAGCTTTTGTTGTATACGGAAATAGCGTTTTCAGTAGGTAATCTGATTGTAAATTCACTGAAAAATTTTGCATGATGTGAGAACCAATTATAATATTTATGTTAGACAGTAGCTAACTGTGGTGCAAATATACGTGGTATAAAGTGTTATTCCAAGAATAAGCAAAGTTCTACTTATACACTCAGAATTAGTAATACTTACCTAGTACACAGAGGTGCGTTACTATTATATATATCTAATGTTATTCCAGGGGTCGACTGAAGTATACCTAAGTTTGGGATAACCTCTTATATTATTTACGAGTTTGTTAAACCACAGATTTAGTAATATAAACAATGAGAGACTGCAAAACTTATAAAGCTGTAATTCTCTTTAAATATTTGACCTAATTTGGTATACCTACCTGCAATGTAGTTAACAAGAATCATAAATTTTATTGTAGATAACACAGTGTGTGGTTGCTAATAAAGACGCAACCCATATTTATTTTGTAACAGCTGCTATTTAGCTAGCAATATCTAAAGATCAATGAATAATAGCCAGCAATTACTTGTTATTCTATTCATGTAATTTCTTAAACGGGTATTACCTACAGGGTGTGGCAAATTCTTAGTCACTGAAGGGTAGCTACTTTTTCTCTTGTAGTTAGAAAGTTTTGTTCTTAGGAAACTATTGGTTTAGTTTGAAGAAAAAAATAATTGCATTTTTAGATCTTTGAAAAAAAGTACAGTTAGCCTAAAAGATTTCATTTGTCAAAAAAAAAACAAGTTAGTCTTTATCGACTCTATTTCTCACCAGAAACACTTTTCCCAAAGTACCTAACTTAACAAATTAAATAGTAAGTTTTTGCAATACCTAATAAAAAAAACGCATTCCATACATTTTCTATGAAATTAGGAGTTGTTAACATTACATTGCCATTTATTCAATGGTTGTTAATTTTAATTCGTAACTATTATTTTTTAATTGTGAGAATATTTACGTAGAAGGGGATACAGTCGTGAACATTTTTATTTTTTTAACTTTTACGGGTTCTTTCACTATCTCAAAGTAAAGTGTTGATTTGTTACTTCTTAAAAACATTATTCATAAAAGTAATTAATTATAACTCTAAGTATCTGTTTTCTAGTGCTACACAGCGGATATGACATTATATCGACCGACTTACATCTCGAGAATACTGTGTTTGAAAGCACTCGATATTTTGACAGTTTCTGTGATAGCTATCGAATGCGATATCATGTCATTCGGGCAAGAATTGGGATCCAGATATGTTCAATTTCAAGAGATAGATCTTACATGAGACCTTACTCGGAGATGGTGAGAGTTCTTTTTACGGTGTTGAATAATAATTAGAATTTAAAGATTTTGTTTCCAAGTAGGCACGCACATCTCCGCAGACAGCTTCCTCTCAAGGTAAACATCAGAATCTGGTAAATTTCGATGTTTCACAATGCATTTGCTTTATGTTATTTATGCTACTTTTAGGATCGGACCACATCTGACGGAAGATGCGTCGCCTAATGTCGGTCGCGTATTGCCAGAACGGGCAAGTAGAAAATAAAACATTCAACCTTAGGGAGTGGGCAAACTGCGTTTTTTTTCAGCGCGTTTGTATCGACACAAACGCGATGCAAACGCGCTGCTCAAAAACGCGCTTCAAAAAACGCAATGTGACCCCTCTCTTACACACTCGACCTATAGATAGGACGTTAGCGCAGCGCCCATACAAAACTCGGTACGCTCGACGTATCTTCCGTCAGATGGGAATCGACCTTTATGTTATGAATCGAATATGGCGACGGGTATTTCAAGGTAAAGCCAGGATTTCACGACCAACCCTATAGCGTGAAATGTAATAGCCCATTTTGAATGGTATTTGGTTTACGATGTGGGATATACGAAGGTAGATATAGATATATATAATAACAAGTACGTCACGTTCGTAATAGCCATAAAATTGAGCAAATAAATCCTCAAACTGTTATTCAATAAAAACATGTCGGTCAATTTCCACGAGATAGCGATAAATTGATCGATTAATAGCTATGATTTACATAGTTAGCCTCGCCGAAATATTATAGGTACCTACCTATAAGGAAAATCCTGCCATTTATAATCAGATTTTGTTATTGTATCCAAAAGAATTTTATATATCAGCGACTTTATTGATTTAGTTCGAAAAGCCTCTTGACCGATAGAATTCTTACTATTCTTAATTCTGATTCAGGCATCAGTTTAGTAGTATCACTATTATCACTATCCCATAAACAACTAGATATTAAGGTTTACACAATAATGTAAGTATTTATTTTCTCCATTTTAGTACTTTAACTTTTGATCGAGTTGCAACGATTTGTCATGCTCTTGACGCATAGGTACTTGAGATGCAATGCCTGAAATACCCAGAAGCCATCAATAAGCCTGCCGTAAACTAACACTGAATGAACTCTCCGATCGATCGTCCACATAACCGGGAATCCCTGTTGACATGGACTAATGCGGCGATAACTCAAGTGACGTCTGTCCAGGAACCACGTAACAGAATCCCTAAAATCAACTGTATTATGAGAGAGATTGGAAACAACAGATCTAAAGATAGTTACATAATTATCGCCAAAAGTGTAGGTAACGATGTTTCTGTGTTATAGTGAATGCGATTTTGTGCTACGCGCGTAGCAGATGCTACGCTGTCGTAGCAAATGTCATTTACAACGGTATAGTGTCACTGGAAATGTACTTTTACCCGTAGCACTACCAGAAGTGTTACGAGAAAGTAAAATTTCCCTTCAGTCTACTAGTAGAACCAAGCGGTAGTGCCAAGGGAAATAAAGGAATATTTGTTGTATAAAATAATTGTAATACACATTATGTAGGGTGTTCGTCTATGTAATCTTAATAAGGGATTCTGATACGTTTAATTAGCACGGGTATGCATCATCATTACATTAGGCATCTTGTCAACAAAGCATTATGAGTTCGACGTTCATCTCCGAAATTTAACCATTCATCTATAACGTGATTGGTTGTTTGGTATGGTTGAATATTCATATTTTCTGTAAAGATTATAAATAGTTTTCCCAACTTTATGTTTACTTATCTTGCAATATTATCCATCTCTGGCCAGCATCCTCACGTTTATGATGGAAATTTTACATTGCGGTATTTAGCCCCAAACTAAGGAAGCTTGACTATTGGAACTGGATAAATATTTGAACATACCTACTACGTTTGTGATTTTCTCGCTTTCTAAATTCACCTCAACTTTTTACTAGTAAATGCTACCATAATACCTAATAACATTTATTGCAAGAAAAAAGGTTTACAAGTGTTTCACTTAACTAGAATCTTATTAAACACTATCTATTAATTTAATAAACAATAAAAAGTACCTAGTTCCGGTTTTAGAAAAGATAAGCATAATTAGGTAAACCTTGCACTATCGAGACTTTGAATCCTTGCTCTAAGTTTATAACTTGTATTTAAAGACGAGGGATCTCCGACTATACTTACTAACTAGTTATAAACATTGAAAAAACCTCTGACATCACAAATATGTATCGTACCCTCAACCTACTGCGCGGAAGCGAAGAGACACTACCAACTGAGCCGACTGGCCTCTCAGCTCAGTTGGTAGGTAGTAGCTGCCTTCTGCCCAGTAGGTTGTGGGTTCGATTCCCCCCAGGACAAACATTTGTGTGATGAACATAAATGTTTGTTCTGTATCTAGTTGTTATAAAGTATTGTAAGTACGTATTTACAAAATATCTATATTACATTCTATCAGTTATCTGGTTCCCATAGTACAAGCTTTGCTTAGTTCGGGATTAGATGGCGCTGTGTGAAATGTCCACCGATATTTATTTATTAAAGTTGTGAGGCCATCCGAACGAATTAAAATATTTGGTCTTGCCCCAGGTTCCGTAGGATGTTCGGCCTGGAACCGACCGCAGCAGACAGCCGCGCCGGCCGGTGGACCACCAACTCCGGAGCAACCACTGAGGACACGCGCGTGTCTAACGACGACAGCACTATGCGCCTCAAGGATTTGCATTGAGCTAAGAGGTATTGCATTATTTTATTCAAATAAGTTAAAAACCTAGAGGTTTGAACCTCCAAAAGTTTTCTTTACATGAAAATTACTTTACTTCTTTTCCTTAATTTTTGGCTCAGGCGGGGTCCTAATTGGCTATCGATCGTACAAAAAAAACGATCGCTCGATGGACATTAATTAGGACAGTCTAAAGAATCGCGCAATCTCAATGCAAATATCCATCGTGCGATTGTTTGATCGAACGATCAATAGCCAATTAGAACGCCGGCGTCGCTTAGGACAGTTACCTACATAAGTTCAAATGACTTTGAAATAAAGCGTACATTTTCAAACTGTAGGTATTTGATCGGATAGAGCCTTAAAAAATTAAAACTATTCCTTGATTAATTGTGTCCGACGTCTTCTGTGTTAAGATTCATGGCGTAAGTTTCAAAGATGAAGAGTGTTTTCTTCATCTTCTAAACTTTCGCCATACAACATTTAAGCTCGGCGCAAACGGGCCACCGACCACACCCACCGGTGGCTAGTGACAGCGACTTTTCATATATTTTGTAGTTGCAGCGAGTGGCCGCCACCGGCTACACGTGAGCGGCGCATCTATACAAAAAATTTGAAAACTACAGGAAATAGGTCGGTAGCGGCGTTTTGTGGTTGTGTTCGGTGGCTCGTATGCGGCCAGGCTTAGTAGGTACCTAATCATTCATTTTTCAAAATTCAAATATCATTTATTCAGTAGGACCGCTATGACCACTTTGAATCGTCTTAAGAGCTAGGTGATTCTACTCCTGTTTATCAGCATGGATATAAAACTCAAAGTTTATTTGAACTTATATCTAGAATCATCTAGATTTTATAGCTGATTTGATTGCTTAGCTCTTACTGATCCTTTGTTTACAGATTCCATGACCACGACACGTCACTCAGAACCAAAGAATTCTCATGACTGCAAGACAACCACCTTTACCTATCGTTTCATTACTGCTAAGTAGTCAATTCTTTGAAATAAACAATTTAGCTAATTTAGTAAGTAGATACATAGGTAGGATACGATTATATTCTTTAAGTTAGGAGTTTCGAATTGAATTGTATTCAGTATATTATATGAGCATACATATAATTGTATCTTGACGTTAAGATTAAATAAAAAATAATCAAATAATCAATAATGTCGAGGCGAATGGCGCTTCGTAGAAAAAGTTGACTATGGGACGTTTACGAGTCTTCATTTTGCGCCCGGCCGCGCTAGAAAATTATCTAAGTATTATTTTTAAATACCTATCATTGTTCATGTAATTTGATAAAAATACTTTTAGTCCTAAACGCACTAAACAGATGAGTGAAGGTGGACCTTTCTTAGACTATAACGCCAGCTTTGAAGTTTGAAAAATACGTCATCATCTTTTTGAGCATATCAAAGTAAATTTCAGAAACAAAACTGATTAATGGCAAATAAGGCTGATGCCAGGGTGTCTGTCAGTCAGCTCATAAAAACATATTAGGTAAACACGTTTTTTGCTTTATCATAATGATGAGATCCGTTGGCCGTACTATACATATAACGCATTAAAGTTGGGAATTAGGGCCCGCTACGTCATAATTGAGTCTAAAATCTACCTACATAATAGGCAATATGCATCAATTTTTTTTATGGTTTTACACGATAGGTTATATCGTCAAATAACCGTCATAAAAATTCCAGCGCCGAAATACTAAAATTTTATAACAAAAATAATTTTTGAAATTTACCAACATTTTCACGCATCTGAAACACGATTATTATTGTTGTCACAGATTACTGTTGTAGTAACAATTTGTGAACTTTGACGTGTGACGTCAAATTGATACTAAGTACAACAGTAATCTGTGACAACAATAAGTTCGAGTATAGGAATTGTGAAAATTAAAAAAAAAACTTATCTATGGATCGTCATATCTGACTCGTCCTTGACTTTTCTTATGAACTCGTGACGTCACATCCTTTCACATCCTTTTCAAGTATTTTGAAATTCCTACTATTTTTTGCAGTTTTTAAAATTTATTTTCTAATCGAAAATGGTTTAATATTAAAAAATAATTCACACACATACCTCTAAAGCAACAATGTTCATAATAAAATACATTTAACCCGCTTTTGAATCAGACGCATATTGCCTATTGTGACGTCATGCCACATTTTAATTTTAACTCAATATCGACGTAATCTTTTGAATACGTTAAAAAAGAAAAAACTACGTGTCCAACATTTTATAATAATCTATCCGACGAACAAAAAAAATTCATCATCATTCCTAGTTTTGGATGTTCAAAAATGGCGTAGGCACAGCACACTAAATGATTGTTGATCAATTTCAATAGATAGGTACCTACTCATTTTTCATAAAACTGATTGTTACAAACATTATATCGCTGATTGTGATTATTACTCATTCTTGGTAGGTTTGCTTTAATAATTAATTCCAGTAGTTTTATACTTCAACGAGAACTTAGATGGAACGAAGATTTATTGGTCTTTGTTGTTTTACAAGAACACTTTCCCTGATGAATGTCTACAGATATACTTAGCTAATGAGATAGATAAATAATGAAAGTGTTGAAAACGTTAAATATCAGCGTAATGTTAATGTACCTACCTATAATATAATAAGTAATTTAAGAAAGTAGGTAGGTACTTATAGTTGTTCCATCTCATGAAGGCGGGTTGGTTTTAATTGTGTGTGTTCACAGGCACGTTTTTTCTGTGTGCGTAAGTTTGGGAGCGCTCAGAATCGGCCCACGCACACAGAAACAATGTGCATATGTGCATCTACACCCACAATTAAGACCAACCTGCCTTCGTGATGGAACAACTGTAAAGGCTCAAACATAACGTTGGGCCAGCCTAGGCCAGCTTAGGCAAGTGCGAGCGAGAAAGCGAATCGATGCAAGGTGAGAGCGATAGAGAGGCAACATGTGTTTGCGCCTTAACAGTCGAAGATTTAAATCCTTACATTTCGTTTTAGATAAGTTTTTTGGAACAAATATATATTTGAAACCTAGATAAATACTGATTTAATCTAAATAATAACATAAAGTGGTAAAAATATGCTTAAAATTTAAATGATTTTGGTATTACGTTTGTATGGAAGTCTGTCGCAGGCCCCTTAAAGATATTTTTAATTTTTCGGAAAACTCAGACTAGGCCCAGTAAACGAGCAGACACAAATAAAGGATAGTTATTGTTAGGTATTTAATTAAACTATGTTGTATGTTTGTGTTGTGTATGTACTCGCAAACTCGGACAATTTTGAACGCTTAGTTCAATGAAGTACAAATATATTTTTATTCCCAAGTGTGTAAGTTTTAGAGATATTGTAAGTACCTAACTTTAAATGCTTCTAAGAAATAAAATTCAAATAATATTTATGCACGGTGCTGTTTTATTCTGGAAACCTTTTTCTTAGTGGACTAAAAATATTGCTACTTACCTTTTTTATATTATTTTTTTTTAGATTGAATCTAAAACACGAAACACTCATCTAATGCGATATTACAATATTCCTACAGGTACCTAGGTACTAAATTATATTAAACAAGTGCTTAGACAAAGCAACAAAGTTTATTTTTGCAATGTCACAATTTTGACAGAATTTAACAATTGGGACTAGCTTTTTCTTCTTTCTCATCATATAAGTAGGTCTTTTTTGTGTACTCCTACACGATGACGAGGGGTACCGCATACTTTAGAAGATGAATATCAGAATTAAGTTGATGTCTGAGTAGAGCTACTCACAATAGTAATTGTGTTTTCCTTCCTTTCCAATCTAACATTTTTCCGCGAAGCACGAATACGCTTCCATTTCTTCACTTTCAGTATTAAATATCGCTTTGTTCTTTTAAACATTACAAACAGGACCTCGAACAAAAATACGAAAAAAGTCGACAAAGCGACAGCAAGGTATGCATTGAATATACCCTGAAACTCTCTCATGCCTAGAGCTTTCGCCTGCGTCTCCGGTTTTATATCATTATAACGGTATTCTTCCCATTTCCGTATCAGACCAGCTTCAAAGAATATTTTCAGGTATCTGTCTATAGATTCCGTAAAAACAGAGTACTTTGGGAAAACGAAATTGAGATAATAGCTGTGAACTCGATCTTTTACAATGTGCAAATACTGCTCGCCTTTCGAATTCAGTTTATTCAAACTCATGTACCGAGCAACTGAGCAGTCTAGTAAGCAGAACCTTTGCAGATCGTCAGCAAGTTCTTCCAGACAACTGTACATGTAATTTATCGGCTCTAATTTGGAGTTGATTTTTCTGAAAAGTTCATTTTCGTCTGGTAGCATCACGTCAGGCGAAGACACCCCTTGTATGCGGTACCCTGTCTTCACTATGTCAGCAAAAGTTTCTACTTCTTGTCCTCGTTTAAAAGCAGTGAAAAATGATACGAATGCTGCCTGTGTTGTAAAATTAATGACAAAAAAGCTCCATAGAATTATTACAAAGAAAATTCGAAATGATCCTTGTTTCGGTGGACGGTAAAGAGTGTATGAGAGCGAACTTCTGACCATGTTTAGAAAACTCTTCCCAAAAAGGTCTGCAGTTATTTTTTCGGCTTCTAGAGCGCTGTATAGAAAGAACACTAGACAGATAAATATCAAACAAACATAAAATACCATGATATATGCTATGTTATCTTGTATTAAATTGAGATCTAACAGAATAGTTTTGAATAAAGCTTTATGAGAAAGGAAGCAAACGCCGCTGTCTTTAAAAGGAAAGGAGTAGTCCAACTCTACGACGATCACATCAAACTGATATATTGGTATGAGAAATAAATCACCCTTTTTTTGCGCGACGGAGAAAATCTGCCGAATGTTAACTTCGTAGTTAAAATTCCTCAGTACATCAAGACTTGGTGTGAGATCTATAGTGAAGTTCATTAGCTTTGCTAAATTAGTCCATATTGTGCCATCTCTGGAACCAAATTCGAACGTCCCATTTCCCAAGTCATTTATGGTTAGGAAGGGAATGACTTCGGTCGTGAACGCCCTTAACCCAAAGCCATTCATGTTTTTCCCTTTGTCTTCGAATAAATTCAGCTTTAATAGCTCTTTTCTGTCATCATAAGATATTGTGTGAGTTTTTAGTTCCATGCACGTGCCTAGGCGCAGATGACGGTTTTTAGAAGTTGAGGTAACGTTCTCACAATTATCTTCGCACACGAAAGACTTTTTAAAGTTCTGTATCGGTATGCCAACAGGTCTTGAAGTTCTGCAGCCAAAAATATTCACAGTAACGCCGACGACAAATGGATTGAATTCAGAAATGTACATCAAATTTTTTGTATCATCGTGTTGGATAAGGATGCCTTTGCTTATTCGGTAAAACCAGAGAATGTAGAGGACTTTAACGATTTCGTGTTTGTCTGCTTCGTTGTACAGAATTATAAAGCTCGAGGGGGGAAACCAATACGGTGAACGCATCACTCGTCGAAGGTTTTGTTCAAAGTCTGTAAAGCTAGAACATTCAATGAGAATCATGTTAGAATGGTAAGGGACCACATCCTCTATGAATAAATCGTCTTCGGCACTGTTAGATGTGATGAAAGTAAAAGGAAATTTCTTGATTTTGTTGTAGAAAGAGTCTGGTAAATGGGCGTATGTGAAGATGTTGTTCCAACCGTTGTTCTTCAAATTAAAGACAATTAGATCGACCTGAAACAACATTATGTGTTGGGAAATCATGGAAAAAAAACGAGTATGCACCACTGAAGTAAAACTTCCGTTCGCCTCGCCCGACACACTTTTCGTAACGCTCTCGTCACGCAACGAAGTTTTGCTGCGTAACGAAGTTTTACTTCAAAAACAATAGTGAAAGGTTCGTTTTCGTAGTTCAGTTTACGTTGGTGACATTTTCACGAGAGAAAACAACTAAGCAGCAGACCGCGGCGACAGTGGAGAGAAAAACTTGACTCATACTCTCCACAATGGACCACATTAGCGTACAATAGAGAAGAGTGGAAGGAAATTTCTGTGGGAAGGATGGGAGGCCTTTGCCTTGCAGCAGTGAGACGCTACAACGCTACAGGCTCATAATGCAAATAATAATAATATTTGTATGAAATACTTACGAGAAAATTGATCCTTTGGTCTTCCGAGTTCATCTCGATCAGTGTAACATTGCCTAGCACCATGCAAGGCAACAGAACGAAAATCAGTATCTTCATCGCGACTGATTTCAACAATGATCTTATGAAAAATGGTGAAATATAATCATACTTAAATAACACTTAGACTGAATCACGTCATAATTTAAATCAGCTACTCTCATAATGATCCATTAAGATCATTACTAAAATTGTTCTCTATTGCATTACATTGATTTGATGAAGGTAATGATAATATTTATAATATCGATCACATTAATAATTTTTAATGCGAAAGTTTGTGAGTTTAAGTGTTTGTTATTTTTTCACGCTAAAACGGCTGAACGGATTTGGATGAAATTTGGAATGGTTATAGATACTATATCCCACTGCTGAGCACAACACTCCATCAGTTGATTTTTAAATATACCCTTAAAAAAAACCAACAACTATTGAATGGTTTTAAAAACAAAATAAAAATAAGGATTGAAGAAAAATGTTTTTTGTAACGAAATATACTGTATATTTATGTAACTAATGCAATATAATTATATAAACAGTCAATTATCATTTCTTATGTATTAAATAACCATTTACAATTACTTATTTTATAAACAACTAGCATATCACCTTTTATTTGTTAAAAATCATACATAATTCTAAAAACTCACAGTAAAGATTTAAGAAATGTTTCTTGTTTAAAATAAAAAAGACATTAGAATCGGTGAAAGATTTTCTAGTATCAAAATCAAAACCGAATTAAATTAAAATTAAAGTAATTTATAACTAAAGTTTTTTTTTTTAAATTAAATTAAAAATAACAGTATGGCATTTCTGACTATTTGTTTCCGCTTCATAGAAAACTAGCCCTCGCGGCGTTGCCGTGATGTGATGATGTATGATGATGATGATGAAAAGTAAGTAGCAACTTCCTCAAGAATTCAGCTGAATTGATTTTTCCAATCCGACTGCTAGTTCCTGAGATTAGCGCGTTCAAACAAACAAAAAAACAAACTTTTCCGCTTTATATATTGGTATAGATAAATATTCCAACCAGCAAGTATATATATTTTTAAGGCAAGTGGCAACTTCTACACTATAATTTTTATATAATTGTTTAAATCCTCACAGATAGGAGTGATAACATGAGCCGTATTTAATTGTAAGACAGGGTTCAAATTGTGTTATATTTTGTAAATTAAGGTTCATATACTTAGCGTTATATTTTGTACTGATACATTCTAACAGATTTCATTGAAGTTTTGACTTTAATTTTAGGAAATAAGGTATAGGTCCTTCCTCATCACTTTGTTTTTCTAAATGTCGAATGTGATGTTAGATTGTAACGGGCCGTTCACACGAATTATTTTTATTTGTTAAAAAACAAATAGCTGCAGTTTTCATAAAGCGATCGCGCTGTGTAAATTTTTTGCAGTACAATCGATGTGTGAACGGTTCTATATTCAATGTATGCGCCACTACTTTATTCGGTAAGATTCATCCTGCAAAAAAGCGTGCAGTACAATGCCGTGTGAACAGGCTCTTACTTTGACTATACCTGTAGGAAATAGGTGGGAAATTTTAGTTCATCACTTTATCTTTTCGAATGTTGAATGTGTAATTAAAAACTTGAACCATCTCTCTACGAAATAAAGTATAAAATCCAACCTCATTATTTTCTCTTTTCAAGTAATTCTTCTAAATGTGCCCAGGCTTTATCTATCTGAGTTTGTGTATACTCGAAGCTCCAATACGGACTGAAGACAATGTTGGCGGGGGCGATTTGTTCCGCGTTTGTCGGCTGAGACTCTATCCTCTGTCTCGCTTCCTCTTCAGTCAAGTTGTTTCGTTTTTGCAGTCTTTTGATAGCCTGGAAACAAATATTTATTTAGCGTTGGCCTCTATTCTAAGATAAAATATGTATAGTTTTCGAAATATAAAGAATATAGATTGAGATCTGTTTGTTAAAAGCCTTTATTTAACTTTTTTTTATACTACTAAGGTAGCACACAAGAAGGGTTTATAGCGTTTCAGTATTGTTAGTCAGCTTCATACCTTTTGGTTATGTCATTCCTGTGGATAAGGCCAGTTAAGCTGAGAGGATGGTTTAGGTGCTGGGAAGCCTACGCCATCGTAACAATGTCCCAGGCACTACATCAGTACGTTAAGCATAATTATTGCCTCCTGACACCGTTTAATTAAATGATCTAGTAAAGATGGAGACAGTGTTACAAACATGTTACAAAATGGAGACAGTGTTACAAACTATAGACCGATCTCAGTCCTATCTACACTCTCTAAGATTCTAGAAAAAGTAATTAATAAAAGACTTTTATCATACCTGGGCACTTATAAAATACTCTCAAATGCACAATACGGGTTTAGAGCGTCACGATCTACTGAAGGAGCAATTTCAGACCTTGTAAACTTTATTGTAGATAGGATTGATAAAAAGAAAAAGGTAGTTGGTATATTTTTAGATTTAGCAAAAGCTTTTGACACTGTCTCCATTCCCATCCTAACAAAAAAACTTGAACTTATTGGTCTACGAGAAAACTTTCTTAACCTGATGTCTGACTATTTAACTGGAAGGACTCAAAGGAGTAAAATAGGGGAATTCCTCAGTGAGGAGAAACATGTTAGTTATGGTGTACCACAAGGTAGCGTGCTGGGACCTAGTCTCTTCCTAGTCTACGTAAACGATCTGTGTAATATGAAGTTAAATCATGGCAGGATATTTTCGTACGCTGATGATACTGCACTAATATTTGAAGGTGATAGCTGGGAGGAGGCTAGGGCTCACGCGGAAGAGGGACTAAGTAGAGTGACAAGTTGGCTTGAAGATAATCTGTTATCGCTTAATATTGGTAAGACTAAATTTATGACATTTTCAAACTCGAGAATCATGAACCCTATACTGTCTATCAGAGCACATACAAATTGCACCCACGATTCGTGTGACTGCACAGAATTAGAACAAGTACAAAGCTTAAAATATCTAGGAATCATAATTGATGAGAAACTAAAATGGAATAAATATATTAAAGTATTAACAGGTCGTGTGCGCAAATTGATATATGTTTTTAGAAATCTAAGGGAAGTCGCTGATCGCAAGCTACTTTTAAACGTCTATAATTCTCTATGTCAATCAATCCTTACCTATTGTAACACGGTTTGGGGAGGTGCCTGCACCACATACATGCTTGAACTTGAGCGCGCACAAAGAGCTGTGCTAAAGGTTGGTACCTTTAAGCCCTATAGATTCCCCACGGCTAATCTTTATGCTGACTGTGAAGCGCTCACTGTTCGCAAATTATTTATACTTAATGTAATCTTGGCTCAGCATAAGAACGTAGATCCAAATGATAACCTATCTTCAGGAAAAAGAAGGAAAGACATAGTTTGTCAAATACCTACATTAAAAACAGTGTTCGCTCAACGTCACTTTGGATTTCTTGGCCCACATTTATACAACAAAGCCAATAAAGAAATAAAAGGTTTAGTCAAGCTCAACCACAGGAAATGCAAAATGGTACTAATAGAGTGGCTTTCTTCATTAGGATATGAGGATACGGAAGAGCTCATGAAGGTAGTTAAGTAACAAGAACTCACTTACACACTAACCTACATACACCCACACGCACACACTTAGATATACAGAAACTCTCTCACACACACAACCTCACACACACAACCTCACACACACACACAACCACACACACACACAACCTCACACACACACACACAACCTCACACACACACACACACAACCTCACACACACAGGTCAAACATAGTGTAGGTGATTACGTTTTTTAATATTTTAATTGATGTACCTATCCATCTACAATTTATGAATCACTTAATAATATAATTAATAATAGTGTACCTACTTATACTAACCATACTTTTATTACAATGAAAGTGTTTGTTTGTACTAAAATTAGGTAGGTACCTACTTGAATGTTTTTCACCATTTATAAAATTGAACTATTAATTATGTACTGTTAACTACTTATGTTAAACATAAACATGGCTCAATAGTGTACACTGAAGGTAACGCGGTATCTACAACACAAGTCTTGAACTTAGTGTAGATGCCGCAAATACAATGTTCGACCACAAGCCATACGCATGATGCATGTTATATCTACTAGTTGTTATGTACTTACTATACTATGCTTGTATTTTGGAAAATAAATTGAATTGAATTGAAAGATGTAAAGGCCTAAGTTCCTGTGGATAACATTTGACTGTCACATACAGTACACGATACAGTTTGTCTCATAGTGTAAATCATCCAATTTTTATTGCAAAGTAAATATTTAGAATAGAATAAAATATAATAGAAATAAATTTTATTTTCGCTACCACGATACATACAAAACACAAACCAGAAATGTTACAAATAAAGTGACAAGAAAATAAGGCCAGCAGCGCCATAGCGCTGGTTTTCAGTGGCGCCGAAATGAGTGGCGCATCAACTGCTATGACACGCGTTTAAGTTTTAATAATAATAGTTAACAATAATTGCCCAAAAAAATAGCCCTCAGGGTGACAACGACTACTTCCTAAAATGACAACTTCCGAAAACGACAACTTTCGAAAACGACAACTTTCGAAAACGACCACTTTTGAGAATGTCAACCTCCGAAAACGACAACTTTCAAAAACTACAACTTTTTAGAATGTCTTCTTTCTTCTTTTTCTTTATTTTTAGAAACTTTCGAAAATGACAACATCTTAAATCATTAATAAGTTGTTATTTTAGGAAATTGACGAGTTTAGAGTAGACGTTCTCGAAAGTTGTCGTTTTCGGAAGTTGTCATTTTAGGAAGTTGTCGTTGTCACCCTGAGGGAGAAAGAAGAGCTATTTACCTCTTCAGGCGGGATAATAACGGTCCACAGCTGGTGACAATGGTGGTACCACTTGGCCCGCACCATCACGGCGGCTTCCATCACCACCACGCGGTAGCCTTCAGTGCCGAGCGCTCGGATCCTATTCTTGGCTTCTTCTTGTATCGCTGGCCAGATTATACTGTTAAGTTGTTCTAGTTTCGACTGCAAAAAAATGAGTCATTATTTCATGTCAGGGATTGTTTTGACGATCTCAATGGTAAGTGTTCAATAGGCGGGTCCACACAGAGCGAGCAGCCTCGCGAGGCATTTGCCGCGCGAGGAAACTATCCCCAAACGAGCGTGGCAGCCTTTGATATCATCGCGAGGCTGCCGCTTGCCTCGGCCGAGGCACGTCCACACTTACCGAGCTGCTTCGCGCGGCAAATGCCTCGCGAGGCTGCTCGCACTGTGTGGACCCGCCTAATTAAGATTTTATATAGAGACAGCGCTATAGACACGCGTGTAAAGAATAACAAAAAAGAGTTTTTACGCTATTTTGAATTTATTAAATCCATACCCATATTTTAAATGTGAAAGTGTGTTTGTTTGTTTGTTTGTCCTGCTTTCACATCAAAACAGAGAGACGGAATGACGTGATTTTGTGTAGAGATAGTTGGAGGGCTGGAGAGTGACATCGGCTACTTTTTATCCTGGAAAAATGCATGTTTCCCGTGGGATAAAAAGTAGTAGTCCACGCGGGCGAAGCCGCGGGCATTCGCTAGTAATATATAATAGGGTGGGGAGCAAACTCTACCAACTATCACTACCCAAGGGAGCGGAACAAACTCACATTCGCAATTGTAATATTAGTTTCTGTAAAGCATGCTCCGAAATAATTTTGTTGCGATACTTTGCCCTGGAGCAATTGAACCTTTCGATCTCACTAGGCTGTAGGTAAACTCACCTTATTACTAAACACGATTTGGCCAAGCGTCTTCCTATCGACCTCGCCGGAACTATTAATGACATTGTCTCCAAAAGTCTCAGATATCGTCCGATTTAGTGGAAGCCCTGGCTTGTAGAGCTCGTGAGCTATTATATCACAGTTTACAATCGCCGCGCCTTTTGCTCTGGAAACAATAAATTTGTATAAAGATCAAAGAAGAACAGGTAAACTAGGTAACAAATGGTCGCAGGGTTGACACATCATGGACGAAATTAGTAGGACTTGTACATATTATTGAACAGAGTTTTGCAAACGCTACATTTTCTTGTGCGACAGTTAAAAATCCTGTTAATTCCAATCAAAGATACCTTTTAAGATTACTTAATTGTAGTGTAACCCCACGACACAGGGAAACTACTAGGACAAGGATTTATAGATTATTATTACTAAACTACTATAATCCCCTTGCATTATTTTAAATGTAGGTGTACCATGACAAAACCGTGTTGCAGACGCTAATATGAGACAAAGGCAGGCCACATACCTCAGACTTTTTGTCTGACCGGTCCTGTCGCCGCCATACATTTGCTTCAGACTTGCGGATTGGACGTGTGTTCCGTGACAAATGTATGGCACCAACGCCGTCAGACAATCGATCGGACAGTCGGACCGACAAAAAATCGGATGTCTGTGGCCGGAGGAGAAAACGTTTTTGTGGCTAAAGAAAGATTCAGTTTAGTAATTTCTCACAGATAGGGGAAAAAATACAAAATATTTACTTTAATTTTTCCGCTATATTACTCTTCCCACTCGCTATGCCACCAGCCAAACCAATAACATACGGCCAGGCTGGAATGTTGGTGTTCTCCTGAAAATAAATACACGATTGGTTACCTAGTATGAAAATTATTATAGTCAAGCTTATTCCTAGTTTTTGGAGTGGGGGTAGGTAGTTGTTTCGAAAAATATCATGTTCATAAAAAACAAACAAAAAAGACTTTTTTAACAGGTGGTGATGTTCCGACATAATTTTAAAGATTGTCACATCTGCGTGACAGGGAATGTGTTATTAGTTGGGCAAGTTTAACATTCAATTAACCATCAACCATTTAGTTTAACCATCAATGTTTTTGCATGAAATGACAGTTGTATGTAATTTTTTTGTTACGTACATCTAACTACTTGGAATAAATAGCATTTTCCAACTTTCTGAAAGGTCTTTGAAGGCCCTGCCTGATGAGATCTCTCTGGATGAGAGTCCTGAATAATTAAAACAATTTCGTGTACTTAGATAGACTAGTAGTTCGCCCCGAACTGAGATCTCGCGCACCGTTGTGTTGATAGCCTAGATTTGGACTTGTTTCTGACTACCCCTATACCTACGTTAAGTGCTCCTTCTAGTGTTTACCACAGAATGATATCTAATGCGCTACCTCAGTATAGTAAAGATTATAGGCATGCATGCAATACATTAAGTCGTGTCGTGTTTATATTCAATAGTTGACCCCGCGAACTTCGTACCGCGCCTCAGGGAAGGCCTCTTAGTTCGAAAAATTATTAAAATAGCAGTTCAATACGAAATGTATGAGAAAATCAATTCCCCCCCCCTCCCCATCCCCCTCACCTCCCCTCCCCCTCCCCTCCCCTCCCATCCCATCCCCTCCCCCTCCCCTCCCCTCCCCTCCCCCTCCCCTCCCCCTCCCTCTATAATTTTGGTACATGCCCAGCCCACTATTTGCAGGAGTTAGCATTTGCATACGTGACAGGTTGCAAGCCCATCGCCGCTATTAGAACGTTAACTGGTTTCCTCACGATGTTTTCTTTCACCGTTTAGAGCTCGTGTTAATGCGCATTTAAATTTTTCTAATCGAAAAATCCATTGATGAGCACGGCCAGGGTTCGAACTTACGACCTATGAATCGAAAGTCGAGCACTCTTCCAATCGGCCAACACGGCTTTTATTTTCAATCTCAAGAAAAAATATCAAGTACTTAGCAACTAAAATCAATGCAAACCAAACCACAACGATGCCACACTCCTTGTATGTTAACCAGACCTACGAATACATCGGAACTCTATGAAACGGGAGCTCTCTCCATACTTCCGTTAAGGATTAGCTTTCAAAAGAAATGTCATCGTTGACTCCAACCAAACGCCCCTCTACCCTCTATCTATTCACGATATTTTGACATGTTAAAACTTTTGAAACTATCTTGGAATAATTATAATTTTAATTTTTAACATCTTGTTGAAGTAGCGAACATTGTCATGGAGACTTCATCAATTTTTTTTTTTTCGATGGAAGTGATACCTAGTTGTTACCTTCATAATTATTATTACTTATTATAGAATATCTGGGCGACCAAGCTCTGCTTGGGTGCAAATCGAGAAAAAAAGAAAAAGAAAAATGAGTTAAGTATGTATTTAAAAAAATTTTATTTTGTTATAGTGTTAATCCACACTTGGGTATTTACATTTTAAATTGAAAAATCTTATCAAAATTTTCAATTCCGAATTTGATCCTGAATGTAACTTCGGGCAATGAGCAGTGAGTTAACTTAGCAGTTATCCTGTAGATGGCGCTCATCGATGCTATAATCGATAGTATGGTCTTATCATGATTTTCAACTCTGGCGTCAGAGGTTCCGTGGCCGAATTGGTAAAGGCACTCCGGCTAAAGGAGGATCGCTTGTATCATTGCGGGTTCGAATCCCGTCGGAATTGAAAATTTTGATAAGATTTTTCAATTTAAAATATTTAAAAAAAGTTAGGTCTCGATCGATCTAGCTAGGTAGAGACCTAGCTAGATCGATTCTTCGCCCCCGTAAACCGTAAACCTCTGTACCGCAAATTTTATCGAAATCGTTAGAGCCGTTTTCGAGAACGTGAGTACAAATAAACAAACAAACAAATATTAAAACTTTTGAAACTATCATGGTTGCAAACATTGTAAACACTATTAACGGGATATTTACCATGATTTTTGGATTTTAGAGTTTCCCGATATTATTATATTATTATTATAAACAAATATAGCTCGTTTAATAGAATAAGATAATATTTCATAAGAAGATCATATACTTATCGGGGAGAGGGTTCTGGGCGTGAAGTATGGATGGTCCGATATGTTCAAAGACACGAAATTACCAATGTAACGTGTAGTCAGGATGTCTATTTTATAATCACAATTACTTTCACAAGACTTAAACAGAGGATTGATTCGATTTTTGCCGATTAGAATTACTATCACCATTTAAAAAACAAAATGGAAACGCGGTGAGTTCAACAGAAAGAGACAAAGCTACCCACATAACATTATTACTATCAAGGAGCGACCGCTCCGCTCCGATGCCAGAACCAAAGTGGCCACGCCGCTCGCCACCCGCTCGAGGAAAGCGAACTGTCCAACAACAAAATTGACTTTAGCGCCCTCTGCCTTCTTTGTGTCGACCACACCCAAGTGACAATGACAGTTGTCTACTTGACCTTTCCATTATTAGTCTACAGATGGCATTGTTAACAGGATGTAGTGCAGAACGAAGTATCAAATCAATTAACATTCCCTTTTCTAGCGCCAACTTCGACATAATATGTATTATATTCTTTATACCTAGATAAGTCTAATCACAAATAATTGTATGCTGTGTTCACTGTGTGAACTACAAACTACAAACTACGCCGACTTTGCTTTCTTAGGACTGTCATAATACGTTAAGTTTAGCGTAAATTACAATTTGTGAACCATAAACTTTCATATGTCACCCCATTAAATTTATTTGTATAACTTTTATTTTTTTACCCCCTTGAGTACCTAATATCTTTACAACCCCTTCATTGATTAAGCCCATAAGCACTCGGGTCACTCGACACTGGATATATGCACCAACCGGAGTTTAAAACACTAAAAAACACGCTATAGTTACATACGAGTCGATAAAGTACAAAATTACAGTACTAAAATTAACTATGTAAATTAATTTTAGATTAAAAAATAAACTAAAAACCACGTCTTTATTTATTTATTTAGAATGCGTTGTCATCGAGTTGTGAGCTGCCCTGACAGTTTTAGCCGGCCAGCTACACGGAAAGTGCTCGAAATTTCAGTCGCACGAGATTTCCCCCGGAACGACAGACAGATAGACAGACGAACAAGAAAGTGACTATATAAGTATAATAAAAACGTGGTAAAATAATAATGTCATTGATCCTTGATAAGCAGTGATCGGAGTAGGTAGAGCTATTTTATGTACTTGCGGTATGATAGAATAATATGGATACTCCCCGAATCCCGGGATTCGTTTTTTAGTTAGAAAAATAATAAAAAGCTTTTTGCTTTTTGCTATATACGGGTTTAAGGATTGTATAATAAACAGATATAAACTTGATTCATGAACACACATATATTTTTTTATGTAACAATTTCTTATATTTATACAAGAATCAACAATCATTTAACATTTTCATTCTGAAGTTGTACAAGAACATACCATACTAATTATTAGTACTTACCTCAAAAATCGAAAAATAAAAATAATTATAATAATCGAATCCCGGAGTATTAGTTGGAATCCCGTGGAATATCCATATTAACATCAATGTTTGCGGTCAATGAACCTAAATAGCTCTACCTACTCCGATCAGTGTTGATAAGTGTGCACATTTTGATCCGACGTTTTGAAATGGATTAAAACTACGTTCTAAGATTCTGTTGACATAGATGAATACAAGTGAAGCTAAAAAAAACTAAATTCGGGGTAATATCCCACTTGGCCAAGACATTCCTTGAACAAAAGCCAAATTATATAGTTGAGGATGCGACTCCACTCCATTTTGTTCCGAATGACATTCGATTTCGACTAGTGCTATTATATAACAAATGAGAGAAGTTTGTGTGAATGTTTGTTTTACCACGTATCTCCGTAACTACTAAACTAATTTTGCCGATTTTTTGTTCTGCTCGTAATCTATAGTGATCTTCGATCTTCTGTTCTATCTAACAAGAAGGTGAAAAAAGGAGGCAAGTTTCTAAGAAATAAATGTAATTTCTTAAATAAAAATAAAATAATAAGTACTAAGTTATGAATTTTTAAAGGGGTTGCAATAAAGTTCTATTTCAAATAAATATTTTCTGGTTTGATTCACCAGAGTAATTAAATACCTACTTTATTTATATTTTATTCAAAATTACCCCTAGGGAGAGACTGTGCATTATTACTAAGGTCGTAAAGTTAGTATTGTTTTTCCTAATCGAAAAAAACTAAATACTTACTAACTTTATAACTTTTTGGTTTCATTTTCTGTTACCTGTACAAAGCCGGGGCGGGCAAATAGTTTGTCAAATGTCAAAATGTCAAAACGCGCGTGGATCCGACCTTGTGACCGCCCAGAAGCGGAATGAGCTGCGTTCGATTCTGTGCTTGTTTATATAGCAACTCGGGACTCAATAAGGTTGATTTTCGGTTGATCCGTTTAACTCTCTGTGCTCAGAAGTAAAGGTCAAAACTAATTTTGCTTATTATGAGAAAAATAAGCAGTCTAGGTAAACGATAACTTAGAAGCAAATAAAAGACTAAATTTCCTTTCTGTGAGTATTTATTTTGTATATGTAGCTGAACTAGTTTTCAAGAAAAATGCAAAAATCTTGAAAAAAGGTATCATTTTCAAAACGTAAAAGTATCATGTAAATTTCTATTAATCGTGTTTCTGCCTTTAGAACTGAATAGAAAAAAGATTAAAAAATCACATAATTGGAGTTTTAGCTTGATGAGATATTCCGTTTACTCACCATTTGCAGGCAAACAATCATCATTGTAATAGCGCTTGGCCTTAATTGGTTTTCTTAATTTTTCTTTTTGACTGTATTTCAAAAACTATAGAACCTAGAAGAAAACTAAAAACCATTTTGGAATGTTTAAGTTGAGTACTTTCATATGACACCCCACTCAATTTATTTGGGTAACTTTGAAAAAAATTTACCCCCTTGTGAACCCCATATCTTTACAACCCCTTCATCGATTACGCTCATACGCTCCACAGCAAATTTCCATAGCACAACCTATTGACCTATCAAGTTTCATACAAATTGGATAAGCGGTTTGATAGTTATGCGAGAACATAAAAATTAAACATACAAACATACAAACATACAAACATATAAACATACAAACATACAAACATACAAAGCAAAATCGCCTAACTTGCCACTAAGATCTTCGCTCGCTTCGCTCGCTCGATCGATAAATCTAAGCTTACACCATGAGGTTTGAGCAAGGTTCCTAGCAGTTTCATCCTCTGGTTACTAGATCTCACCTTCTCTTCCGATTGAGATTTCTCTAGATGAGAGTCCTAAGTCAGAGTAAAGCAATGCAGTATCATGGAGATTGTAGATAAATATAGGTAGGTATATCAGGAGGTTTCAGCACAGTTCCCAGAAGTCTCATCCTCTGGTTACAAGAGCTTAGTTTCTCCTCTTTCTCTTGATGAGATCTCTCTAGATGAGAGTCCTGAGTCAGAGTAATGCAGTATCATGTAGATCGATTTATCTTACCATAGGAGGTTTGAGCACGGTTCCAAGAAGTCTCATCCTCTGGTTACTAGAGCTCAGTTTCTCCTCTTCCTCTTGAGATCTCTCTGGGTGAGAGTCTTGTGCCAGTCCTATAGTGTACAGTTCCATTGGCTTTAGGTTGTTCTCTACGCGTTTCTCGTTTATCTTTACACCACCTTTTTGAGTTTCCTCACTTACTATTAGGAGCTGTAAGAACACAGACACAATTAGTCTTTAAAAATTAAATCCAAAACAGTATTGGGTACTGTACCAATATTTCAAATATGATACAGCGACAAAAGAATAACTTAGCTAAAACTAAAAAAAACAGTAACATTCAAAGATGCATTTTGAGTCATGAAAATCAAAAGTGACCCTTTGAGAAACCTTTTGAGAGAAATTGCTAAATAAAAAATTGTCTGAACTGATTCAGTGTTTCTTCATTTAAAACTATTAATTCAAATATGATACAGTTCTGAAATATGATACAGTATAGATTTCAGTTATTATGATACAGTAGATAGCGCTTTAAAAACGGACTCCAAAGCGAGAGTAATAAATTAAACGAACCTGAAATTTAGGATCATCTTTAGTTGGCCCATACAAATCTTGCAGGGGAAAAACATTGTATTCCAAGTCTGGGTTGATATCACGAAGGAAGTTGAGCACCTCTTTCATTCTTTGTTCCACTGGCTCTATTAGTTCCCATAGCTTTTTAGCTGTAACAAGAAAAATACCTTTACAGAGGTAACAGAGATAGCACCAAATTAATATTTATTTTTAAAATTGGTGAGAAATATTTTATGCAATGTAATAAACAATAACATTACAAAAACATAAGGTCAATTTGGTGAATTTGTTAATTGTTATTTACAATATACGTGTATTGTAAATTTTACATGCTTACACAACTTTATTTTAGTTTCTGGAATTGATTAAATATGAGTAGCTTTCAGAGACACAAAGGTGGTGATTCTGTGGTTTGATGACTAACAATAATTTAGTGGTACTTGATTGCTTTTTAGATGTTTAATTTTTAGTATTAAACTCACACTAAAGTGATGTTTTTGATTTTTTTTAAATACATCCTAGAAATTGCACACATCCAAGGTTGCGGGGTTAGATCCCGATTGGGAGCAAATGTGGTGCATCTCAAAAATCTTAGTTACTTTTTATCATGCTGACATCAGTAACACCGACTGTGACATGCTTCGTGGACCGTAGCACTGCCTCGGAGAGAAGGATTTTGTGCCCGTTGTGGAGTCGGTCGAAGGTGCCACCCAACGCTACGTACTCGTATGTCTTTACCGGAGCATTGGAAGATGATGTGTCCTTTGGTATTTCATAGGTATCTGCAGAACAAATAAAAGTTTTAGTCAGTGCGTTCATCATTGAACATTGAATTTCATACTTTATTATAGAGGTAATGACTGCATACATCACATACAAACAGTATGCAATGTATGCAAATATAACTACAAATTTAGATCTCGGGTCACGTGTCATTTACACTTAATGCTCAGAGACTATTTAGAAATAAAAGTACCTACCACATATTTGTTTAGACTTACCAATCCTCTGCAATCTACATTCAGCATCAGCAGTTACCACTGACTGTCTGAGCAGATTAGCCTCTTGGGATAGTTCACTGTCATACAACACCACATCTATTGGATAATGTGTTTCAATTTTAGAGTCCTTGTTACTTGGTTTCAGCATCAGTCTCACATCCAAATTACTGCATCTTGATGTAGCCTATAAAAAAAAAGATGTTGCTTTAAACTTAATTTCAAAGCAAGTAAAATTAAACAGCTTTTTCAAAAGAAATGTGCAAACAAAATGTGTCATGTGTAGTGTGCACTGTATGTGTTCTATCCCTTTACGATCCAAAAGGGTCTTAAAGAGATCCCAATAACATTTCATAAACAATAACAAATTAAGAATAAAATCTAGTAATAACATACCTTAGTATAAACATTTACAATCTGTCTACTGATCACAGGTAGTGTTGTATCAGCTCCCTCCTTTATATTTACATACAACACTTTTCTAACAAATTGGGATGCTTTCACACAAACATTGTGCGCTTTGGCAGCATTTGAGATAAATAGAAGTCCATTGTTAGCCATTTCAACTGAAACAATACAGTAAAAGTACATTTCACGCTACTGATTTTGGTTCATCAATTGGATTTAGACAGAAATTGTTTTAAGAAAAAACATAAAGCTATTTTAAGTGTGTGGTATCATGCAAATGAACAGATAAGACAGAAGTATGTTTAAGAGAAAATCTTTGAAAGTTTTAAGTTGGTTTTCATTTAGGTCTTTACATCTTTTACTAAATGAGATGGAGTAGGCTTGCCCAGCACCTACGCCATACTTTCAGTTAAACCAGCCATTTCCACAGTTAAGAGGATTCATGGTCAATATGTGTGGAGCTGAATAAGCCACAGGTTTCCTCACAATCACAATGTTTTCCTTCACCGTTAATAGGTCTTCTTGTGAAGTGACTACTGAAAGAAATAAAATGGACATCTGTGATAGATATTATATTGCATAATTGGACATTAATCCCTCGTCTGTCGGGATTCCAGACACAATAGAAAATCAATTAAGTCTCGATCGGATCCGTCATAAAGCAGACGAGCGGTTAATAGATAGTACTGTTAGAGCAGAGTTATGCATGTTTTCAGAAAATATTTCTGTCAAAATAATTAATTAAAGAACCAATTAAGTACACAAAACAATCAATTTAGCAAGTCACTATTCATTTTAAATAATTTCACCCACCTGATGGACCTTTGAAAAAATGTGACACAAAAATTGATAACAACACTATGAACGGTACGCCAGAGATTAGTTTATTACTATACATGATTACTTGCATGAAGGAAGTCCAAAGGTTGTCATGTTATCAACACACAATACTGCAACATCAGGTTGTCGGAGTTTTATGAATTTAATTACTTTAGTACATTCTGTGTAGAAACTTTACATTAGTCGCGAGTAAATCAGCGAGTTTCGAAGGGATTTTTATGTATTAGAACTTGATGGATACCTACGGTAAGCGGTAATATTTTATTAACATCTCCAGAAGAACAAGATAATAATTAAGATATACATTTATTTTGATGAATCACATCACAATTATGAAGGAAACTAACCATACGAATGCTAAATAGAAGATTCACAACCATCGAATGGTGACCCAATCCGTAATTTCAGCAAATTCCGCAAATTCCGATAATCCAGCTCCTTGTTGATTTTTGTTTTGTTTGATCATCCACTGACTCATGACTGACTGACACTGATTATTATTTCACTCTGATTTGTAAATGTCAGTTCAATCGTCATGTCAATGTCAAGTCAATCAACGTTACGTCAATTATTTATATTTGTCAACGTCTCACTCACTCACCACATTTTTAATAATAGCCGTAACCAAGGAATTTCTATACTACGTACCTGGAATGCTGACTGAGACAGAGAACAAGGTCCGCTTGAGAGATAAAACTTGGGCGGCGTGTCTCTTTTTTTAAAGGGTGACCATAAACTAAACATTCCTAGTCCCTAAGGGGCCTTTTCCATCATTTTCTGATTTACGTGATGTTTCAGGGCATGATTTTTGAATTAAAATACTGATACAATTTTGATCCTTCATTTTGAATCTTGAATCTTGAATCTTGATTCTTGAATCTGAAAACTGAAATTTTGAATCTTGAATCTTTGAAGTGACAGCTGTCAAACTTCAAACGGCCATATCTTGGAAACTACTCGTCCTAGACTCCCCGTTCCCAGTTCAAATGAAAGCTATGACCAAGATCTTCATTTGAAGTGACAGCTGTCAAACTTCAGACGGCCATATCTTGGAAACTACTCGTCCTAGACTCCCCGTTCAAAGTTCAAATGAAAGCTATAACCAAGATCTTCATTTGAAGTGACAGCTGTCAAACTTTAAATGGCCATATCTCGAGAACTACTCGTCCTAGACTCCCCGTTCTCAGTTCAAAGGAAAGCTATGACCAAGATCTTCATTTGAAGTGACAGCTGTCAAACTTTAAATGGCCATATCTCGGGAACTACTCATCCTAGACTCCCCGTTCTCAGTTCAAATGAAAGCTATTGAAGAGATCTTCATTTAAAGTGACAGATGTCAAACTTCAATCAGCCATATCTCGAAATCTACTCATCCTAGACTCTTCCTTTTTAGCTCAAATGAAAGCTATGACCAAGATCTACATTTTCAATGACAGCTGTCAAAATGACATCTGTCATCTGAAATGGAGGTCTTGGTCATAGCTTTCATTTGAACTGAGAACGGGGAGTCTAGGACAAGTAGTTCCCGAGATATGGCCATTTGAAGTTTGACAGCTGTCACTTCAAATGAAGATCTTGGTCATAGCTTTCATTTGAACTGAGAACGGGGAGTCTAGGACGAGTAGTTCCCGAGATATGGCCATTTGAAGTTTGACAGCTGTCACTTCAAATGAAGATCTTGGTCATAGCTTTCATTTGAACTGAGAACGGGGAGTCTAGGACAAGTAGTTCCCGAGATATGGCCATTTGAAGTTTGACAGCTGTCACTTCAAATGAAGATCTTGGTCATAGCTTTCATTTGAACTTTGAACGGGGAGTCTAGGACGAGTAGTTTCCAAGATATGGCCGTTTGAAGTTTGACAGCTGTCACTTCAAATAAAGATCTTGGTCATAGCTTTCATTTGAACTGAGAACGGGGAGTCTAGGACAAGTAGTTCCCGAGATATGGCCATTTGAAGTTTGACAGCTGTCACTTCAAATGAAGATCTTGGTCATAGCTTTCATTTGAACTGAGAACGGGGAGTCTAGGACGAGTAGTTCCCGAGATATGGCCATTTGAAGTTTGACAGCTGTCACTTCAAATGAAGATCTTGGTCATAGCTTTCATTTGAACTGAGAACGGGGAGTCTAGGACGAGTAGTTTCCAAGATATGGCCGTTTGAAGTTTGACAGCTGTCACTTCAAATAAAGATCTTGGTCATAGCTTTCATTTGAACTGAGAACGGGGAGTCTAGGACAAGTAGTTCCCGAGATATGGCAATTTGAAGTTTGACAGCTGTCACTTCAAATGAAGATCTTGGTCATAGCTTTCATTTGAACTGAGAACGGGGAGTCTAGGACGAGTAGTTCCCGAGATATGGCCATTTGAAGTTTGACAGCTGTCACTTCAAATGAAGATCTTGGTCATAGCTTTCATTTGAACTGAGAACGGGGAGTCTAGGACGAGTAGTTTCCAAGATATGGCCGTTTGAAGTTTGACAGCTGTCACTTCAAATGAAGATCTTGGTCATAGCTTTCATTTGAACTGAGAACGGGGAGTCTAGGACGAGTAGTTCCCGAGATATGGCCATTTGAAGTTTGACAGCTGTCACTTCAAATGAAGATCTTGGTCATAGCTTTCATTTGAACTGAGAACGGGGAGTCGAGGACGAGTAGTTCCCGAGATATGGCCATTTGAAGTTTGACAGCTGTCACTTCAAATAAAGATCTTGGTCATAGCTTTCATTTGAACTGGGAACGGGGAGTCTAGGACGAGTAGTTCTCGAGATATGGTCATTTGAAGTTTGACAGCTGTCACTTCAAAGATTCAAGATTCAAGATTTCAGATTCAAGGTTCAAAATTCAAGAATCAAGGATCGAAATCCAGGATCGAAATCCAAGATCGAAACCAAGGATCGAAATCAAGGATCGAAATCAAAATCAAGGATCAAAATCAAGGATCTAATTCAAGTAGGTATCTCTAATTCAAGGATCGAAACCATGGATCGAAATCAAGCGCTGATTTTGTCGAGCGCGATAAGGTAAAAATATCCTGAAATTTAAATGACATGGGCACACTACTAATCCTACAACGAGTGTGAAAGAGACAAAGCACCCAAGAAAGCCTTCCCAACAAGACCAACAATCCTTATAACCAAGATTAAATGATAATAGATCGTTGTATAGTCGTGATAAGGTTCAAAATCCTTTGTACATTAAATGTCAGTTAGAACTCCAGTTACGTAGTTTAGAATCTTCTTGGCCGTAACAGACGACCAAAGAAATTGTATACATAGTAGAATGCTGACTGACATTTAATGTACAAAGGATTTTGAACCTTATCACGACCACGCAACGATCTATTATCATTTAATTTTGGTTATAAGGATTGTTGGTCTTGTTGAGAGGCTTTCTTGGGTGCTTTGTCTCTTTCACACAGTAGCAAAAAGAAAGAGACACAGCGCCCAAGTTTGATTTCAAGCGGACCGTGTTTTCTGTCTCAGTCAGCGTTCCGGGTACGTAGTATAGAAATTCCTTGCAGACGACACAGACCAAACCGCAGACAAATAGGGAGTGATGCCAAATGGGGGGATTTCCTGCAAATTCGGGAGTTTTAAAATAAATTAGCACTGACGGTCTATGTTGCCTATTTATTTTTTATTGTTAGCAGGCTTTTAGCAGGTATCTATTTCATTGAATCTTACCTAACCTACCTACTAATTATTTAACGTTGGTTGGTAGGTAGGTATGTACCTTCAAGCAAGATTATTCTTTCGTTCACAGTAAGTAGGTAGATTTATGTTAGGTTATGTGGCATCACTCCCTATTTGTCTGCGGTTTGGTCTGTCGTCGTCGCAGACCGTGTGGTAGCTCTTTTACTTGCAGCCAAAAAAAATATTTTCAGTATTTTATCTAGCGTATTAACATTAAAAATCACTATAAAATATGTTAAAAACTAGCTAAAAGTGCTAAAACCCTCAAACCACAAGGGCGGGTGGCACTCTGGCAGCATTTGTTTGATTTGTCTATGTCATCAAACGTAGAACTGTCACATCACTTGCCTTTGCTTTTGCCTTGTTTAATTGTCTATGGACAATTCATGGTGGAAAAGAAGGAACGCGATGGGCATCAATCAGTTTTTCAAAATAAAATGAAGACACAATAATTTCAGGCAAAGATTCAGCTAAATTGAGAAACTTTAATGGGAAATTCGCAAAATAAAAGCTCTCAACAAAGGAATCAGAAGAAGCCCATAATCGTAGAACGTGAGAGCCAAGCATTCACAAGCCAGGTAATGAATGATTGTAGGTATAATGATGAAACAAAAAACTTGCTAATGTCATTCCCAGCTGAATCGAACTCACGTAATTCGCGTGTTGGTATACAGTACTTACTCCTAAGCTTTTGTTTGGCTTTGTTCTAATCTCTGGAGCGTTCGCAATGCCATCATTTTGGATGCGTAGTAATTGTTTTTCTTTGTTACAAATATTTACTTGAAAAATTTTGTGTACAGTTCAGTTTGTCCCATTTCGTGGGTAACCTCAGCGGGCGCTCTTTCATCAGTTTGTCAAGTAACCAGTCCGTATACAGCGCATCACGGCCTTGGTCTCGGGTTTCACGACGAAGGTTAGTGGTGAATATATTCTTCAAAACATAAACTTTAGATACAAAACTTACACATTAAAATAGTCAAGAGTTTTAGAGTTAAGTTCTCATTGATCAATGCGAGGTACAAGTAACTTTTAGGTAGGCATCTATTAAAGATTTCAAAGTAAAAACTATGTGCTAATAAAATTTATATCAATTTTATCCAAGCTACATAGAACATAAACATAAGAACTAAAGTTTACTCTGAAGGACAACCTACATGTTAATGATGCAATGCTAAGGATTTTCTTCCATACTTACTTTGTAGTTTTCTTTCAAACTATCTTATTTTTTCTTTACAAAGTGAAATATGATTCATGTAGTGAAGTCTCAATATGTCATATAAAATTCCACAAAATTTTTTAACGGACTCCAAAAAAAGGAGGAGGTTCTCAATTCGTCGGAATCTTTTCTTTATGCATGTTACCTGATTTCTCAAAGACGCCTAGACCGATTTGGAAAATTCTTTTATTTTGAAGGGGTACACTTTCTGACTGGTGCCATAAAAATCTGGTGAAGATCTGTCCAGGATCTTATGAGTTATGAACAGAAATGCACCTTGAGAGTGCAGAAATTGCTCAGCTTATAACATTGAAATCGGGTTTTTAAAATTATTATTTAGACACTTGTTTACTGCAGATATGTTTCAAATGATTGCATGTTATGGTAACATAACAAACAAACTTTAATAAACAGGTGATTTCATTAAAGTTATCATGTGATCAAAAACAAGCAAGATGATTAGACAAAAATAGCTATCATAAATATTTAATCTTTATGTTATTTCCTATGGACATAGCAATTTAAAGCTGAAATGGCTGTTGCCATCCCTTTCATTATTATGAGAGTAAAAAGTGAAGAAAATTGTTTAAAGCCTTGTTAAATTGACAGGTTTTTGTAAGAGAACATTAAAAGTATGAGGCATGACATCGGTTGAGTTTAAGAAAATAAAACATAGCAAAAAACTAAATCAAATTAGACTTGTGTCTGGATGCCAGAGATGTATGTAAATACCTCAGATAGTAAGCAATTACTATGATGGTTAGTCTAGGGAGAACTTGTTATAGGTAACAAGATAGCAAAAAACTTTGTATCTTATCAGTAGACTGAGTACCTACTAGAAATATCTGGATATTTATGAATGTAAACATTCCCTACAGTATTTTTTATTGTGGTCAATGAATTGCAGCAATCTTATATTTCTTATTACAAGTAAATATTCTTTGATCATGTCCCACTCGACCGGAGCTAAAAGGCCTTTATAGCAGAATTATAATATGATTCGTATTACGTTTTTTTTCTTGTCACTCTCACGTCTATGAAAAGATACAGCATATAGTGCAATTCAGATTATGATTCTGCTTTAACTGCCTGTTTAGCCCTCTGGGCAAAGGTTTCCAACTTCATTCTCTATCCCTCACTGTCACCAGTCACTTTCGAAATCAAGCTATGCTTAAATTATGAAATCCCGCATTTGTAATATTGTAAGTAGGAAAGGAGCAGTGTTACAAACTTTGTCCTAATTATTATTATTTCAGCCCATATTGTCCAAAGGCCTCCCTCCTCATTTTCCATAATGGCTAATAATAATAGGTGATTTTGCTAAAAGAGAGTGACTATGATTAGGTACTTTATTTCCATCTATAAATATATCTAAATGCCTTGTTTATTAACACAAGACATTTTATGCTCAGTCATCTCGAAACACTCAAGTTTTTTCATTTACAGGTGGAATGAATCGACACTAAAGAACCCACTAGAAGCAAGTAAAACTGCCTGGCCTGTCGCTCATAAAGAATCTATATTCCTGCCGGAATTTCCTATAACGACAGACTTACTGCAAAAGGAATATGTTATTCAGAAGACTATAGCTAAGGGTGCCTTTGGTGAAGTGTACAAAGTTAAACAGATAAAGGAGGACAAGGAGTATGCACTAAAAGTACTTAGTAAAGGACAGGTGAGATTTTGAATACTTGTAATTGTTTTTACCATTGGCTTGCATCAAGTCAGAAAACCATAGAAAACCAAGTAATAAAACCATAGAAGTTTACATCTGATATAATTAAATTGCCCAATCCTAAAAGATAGTGACTTTTTTCTTAGACATAAAAAAAAGGGGAAGTGTGTTAATTATGCTGGTTTTTAAGTTACCTCTTTTTTATATAACCTTGAAGAAATAATAGGTAGGTATAGTAAGCAGTTGTGTGAGTCAGAATAGCCAGTCAAAAAAGTAATTCTTGAGGATGTTTAGTTGTAATAAAATGTTTGATAATATCTATTTATAACCTTCTAATTTTGATGGTTTGAAATAAGTTAAAAATAAAACACAGACAAGTCTAGTTAGAGAAAGATTTGAAGGAATGTCAACCACGCCTTACCCAAGGCGCGGTCGACATTCCTTCCTTCGGATCTTCACAGTCGCGTGATCATATTTCGTTTTGAGAAAATATTATAAATGCGAAAGTTTGGATGGATGGATGTACCTATGTTCCTCTATAACTCGACAACCACTGAACCGATTTGGCTGATTAAAATATAGATAGATAATGACCGGGAATAGGACATTGGCTACACAGATTAGGTAGAGATACTACGTATCAGATGGAAATGTCGGGAACATTTTAGTGTGGACTTGTGTTCACAGATTATATAGATGTTACTCGCTCCTGATTGGCTATCAGAAAACGATGTATGACGTTTCTTTTTTTTTTCTGCTACACCGGCACCGAGCAGAATTGTCATTCTACCAAACAAATTAATTTGGTAGGATTGCTTTTTTCATTCAATATTTCTAAGGCATTGATCTCAATGTGTACTATTGAGATCAATGCCATAGTAGAGGTCAGTGGCCTAAGGGAAAGAAGGTGTTGTTGATAGAAAACAACGAAACATAGTTAATCATTTATTATTATTTTTTAAATTTTTTCTTAACACTACATAGTAGGTATAGGTATTGTATAATAAACAAAGTTGCTTCCCGCTGTCTGTCCATAAGTAAAAAAAAACATCATCAAAATCCGTTGCGTAGTTTTAAAGATTTAAGCAATGCTTAGATCTTTAAAACAACGCAACAGATTTTGATGCGGTTTTTTTAATAGATAGAGTGATTCAACAGGAAGGTTTATATGTATAATACATGCATAATATAGTACCTAGAGAAACACTGATAAATCTTAGGTTTCTGTGATGTGTGATGTGACCAGTGCGAAGCCGGGTCGGGTCATAAAGGCCTCAAAATGTCTGTGACACACTTGGCGTCTTGAAATCTCGTTCAAACTCACGTTTCTCAACAAATCACTGCATAAACAATCGAGCCACTTTTTGAGTCTGATTACACAACACACTGGGGATATGGAATACAGCGGCCTTTCGCAAATTTGTACAACCTGGTACAACACAAGTTAACACAACACATAAAATACATCGTAGGTACTGAAGGTACAAACCGTTTGCAGCTAATAAGGAACAGAAATAGGCGGGGAAAATCAACAAACTAAATACACAATGATCGTTAGACATTAGACCGCAGAGCACAGACTACCCACATCCACAGAGATACCTACCCCAAAGAAATTCTATACATACTAGAACGCTGACTGACATTTAATGTACAAAGGATTTTGAACCTTATCACGACTACACAACGGTCTATTATCATTTAATCTTGGTTATAAGGATTGTTGGTCTTGTTGAGAGGCTTTCTTGGGTGCTTTGTCTCTTTCACACTCGTTGTTGGATTAGTAGTGTGCCCATGTCATTTAAATTTCAGGATATTTTTACGTTATCGCGCTCGACAAAATCAGCGCTTGATTTCGATCCATGGTTTCGATCCTTGAATTAGATCCTTGAATTAGATCCTTGATATTGATCCTTGATTTCGATTTCGATCCTTGATTTCGATCCTTGATTCTTGAATTTTGAACCTTGAATCTGAAATCTTGAATCTTGAATCTTTGAAGTGACAGCTGTCAAACTTAAACCGGCCATATCTTGGGAACTACTCGTCCTAGACTCCCCGTTCCCAGTTCAAATGAAAGCTATGACCAAGATCTTCATTTGAAGTGACAGCTGTCAAACTTCAAACCGCCATATCTTGAAAACTACTTGTCCTAGACTCCCCGTTCTCAGTTCAAATGAAAGCTATGACCAAGATCTTCATTTCAAGTGACAGCTGTCAAACTTCAAATGGGCATATCTCGGGAACTACTCGTCCTAGACTCCCCGTTCTCAGTTCAAATGAAAGCTATGACCAAGATCTTCATTTGAAGTGACAGCTGTCAAACTTCAAACGGCCATATCTTGGAAACTACTCGTCCTAGACTCCCCGTTCCCAGTTCAAATGAAAGCTAAGACCAAGATCTTCATTTGAAGTGATAGCTGTCAAACTTAAAACGGCCATATCTTGGGAACTACTCGTCCTAGACTCCCCGTTCCCAGTTCAAATGAAAGCTATGACCAAGATCTTCATTTGAAGTGACAGCTGTCAAACTTCAAACCGCCATATCTCGAAAACTACTTGTCCTAGACTCCCCGTTCTCAGTTCAAATGAAAGCTATGACCAAGATCTTCATTTGAGGTGACAGCTGTCAAACTTCAAATGGCCATATCTCGGGAACTACTCGTCCTAGACTCCCCGTTCCCAGTTCAAATGAAAGCTATGACCAAGATCTTTATTTGAAGTGACAGCTGTCAAACTTCAAACCGCCATATCTTGAAAACTACTTGTCCTAGACTCCCCGTTCTCAGTTCAAATGAAAGCTATGACCAAGATCTTCATTTGAAGTGACAGCTGTCAAACTTCAAATGGCCATATCTCGGGAACTACTCGTCCTAGACTCCCCGTTCTCAGTTCAAATGAAAGCTATGACCAAGATCTTCATTTGAAGTGACAGCTGTCAAACTTAAAACGGCCATATCTTGGAAACTACTCGTCCTAGACTCCCCGTTCCCAGTTCAAATGAAAGCTATGACCAAGATCTTCATTTGAAGTGACAGCTGTCAAACTTAAAACGGCCATATCTTGGAAACTACTCGTCCTAGACTCCCCGTTCCCAGTTCAAATGAAAGCTATGACCAAGATCTTCATTTGAAGTGACAGCTGTCAAACTTCAAATGGCCATATCTCGGGAACTACTCGTCCTAGACTCCCCGTTCTCAGTTCAAATGAAAGCTATGACCAAGACCTACATTTCAGATGACAGATGTCATTTTGACAGCTGTTATTGAAAATGTAGATCTTGGTCATAGCTTTCATTTGAGCTAAAAAGAAAGAGTCTAGGATGAGTAGATTTCGAGATATGGCTGATTGAAGTTTGACAGCTGTCACTTCAAATGAAGATCTTGGTCATAGCTTTCATTTGAACTGAGAACGGGGAGTCTAGGACGATTAATTTCCGAGATATGGCCATTTGAAGTTTGACAGCTGTCACTTCAAATGAAGATCTTGGTCATAGCTTTCATTTGAACTTTGAACGGGGAGTCTAGGACGAGTAGTTTCCAAGATATGGCCGTTTGAAGTTTGACAGCTGTCACTTCAAATGAAGATCTTGGTAATAGCTTTCATTTGAACTTTGAACGGGGAGTCTAGGACGAGTAGTTTCCAAGATATGGCCGTTTGAAGTTTGACAGCTGTCACTTCAAATGAAGATCTTGGTCTTAGCTTTCATTTGAACTGGGAACGGGGAGTCTAGGACGAGTAGTTTCCAAGATATGGCCGTTTGAAGTTTGACAGCTGTCACTTCAAATGAAGATCTTGGTCTTAGCTTTCATTCGAACTGAGAACGGGGAGTCTAGGACGAGTAGTTCCCGAGATATGGCGGTTTTAAGTTTGACAGCTGTCATTAGAAATGAAAAATCTTACCAAAATTTTCAAAAAATTTCTAATGAAATAATACCAAAGTGTGGTTTAACACTATAAAAATTAAAACTTATTGACAGCTGTCACTTCAAAGATTCAAGATTCAAAATTTCAGTTTTCAGATTCAAGATTCAAGATTCAAGAATCAAAATGAAGGATCAAAATTGTATCAGTATTTTAATTCAAAAATCATGCCCTGAAACATCACGTAAATCAGAAAATGATGGAAAAGGCCCCATAGGGACTAGGAATGTTTAGTTTATGGTCACCCTTTAGAAAGAGACACACCGCCCAAGTTTTCTTTCTCAAGCGGACCTTGTTTTCTGTCACAGTCAGTGTTCCAGGTACGTAGTATAGAAATTCCTTGACCTACCCTCAAAGATCTCAATCATTCATTGACATTGACATTGTCATCAAAATAGCAACTCATTCGGAATCGGAAGAGTTGAGGAGCGGAGAACGAAATGTCATACATCGTTTTCCAATCAATTTCCAATCAAAGCACAGATTATATACAAGTCCAAGCTTCTGACTAGGAACATTTCTACCCGTGATTGGCTACTTGGCTACTTTATCTGGGTACCACGCGAACAAGGCCGCTGGCGGAAGCTAGTTCTTAACCCAAGACAACATAAATTAGAAAGTCCAATAAACTAAAAGAGCTGTTATAGAATACATTACTTTTATATATCGTAGGTATTTCAATCGATATTCTTTGTTGTTGGTTCTTGCTGTTTAATATGCAAAAATAACGGAAAAATGAAATAGAATCGGCGGCGACAGGTGGAATTGCTCCTAGCTCCTAGCTTTTATTTATAGGATCCTGGCGGCAATTCTATAATTGCAAACCGTTACTACACAGTATCCGGTTTCCATAGCTCAGTTTACGAATGACAGTATGTCCGACAATATTTATTAACGTCTGTAAGTTTGTTAAAGAAACCTGCAGTGCAAGTATCGACAAAATTCGATAAAATTGGATTTGTCAATAAAAAATCCAATTTTATTGAATTTTGTCGATTCTAAATGTTAAATTTAGCGATCGATAAATCGATACTTGCACTGGAGACATGGGCTTGTTGGCTTTGTCGCTAGCATAATGAGCTTACAATTACAAAAAGCGCACCATGTATCGCTGAACTAAAGCTGTTAAGTTCTGGAATTATGTGTTAAGCCATTCTGGGACCGGGCTGTGTTAGTTGAAATCGTACATTGACGTAATGTCGTTTGAACTGCCACACTTTAGCTTAGATTGGAATGCAGGACTTACCGAAAAAACGTCTTAAACCGCGTATGAAATCGAGATATCTTGTATAATTTCCTAGCTTCGCTTCCGTGGTACCTACCAGGATAAAAAGTATAGCCTATTTTGTTATTCTAAGTCATAAACTATGTATATTCCATGTTTCATTAAAATCCGTTCAGCCTTTCTGGCGAGATTGCGTAACAAACATCGAATTTTTCTTTTCAATTTATTATTATTAGTGTGATTAAAAAGTAGGATTTCTAAAAATTATTTATAGATATTTCTAAGAGATCCCTATGCGCAGAAAGGAAGCTTGTAGCTAGTATAGTTTCTCTTGATAAACTTATCTCTAACTAGCAGCGCTCTCGCGGTATTGCCCCCGTAGCGTTGGTATATGGTGATGATGATGATGATGAAAAGTAGCCTATATCTTTCCTCGAGAGTTTAGCTATCAAATGCAGAAATATTTTTTATACCCAACTGGTTATTTCTGAGATAAGCGCGTTCAAACAAATAAACAAACTCTTCCGCTTTATAAATTGGTAAAGATTATTTCACACTCCAGCAGTTTTGAACTCGACCAAATAGATGGGCGAGACGCTGCTAGTTCAATTAACAACGCTTCCGTGTTACGAAGGGCGTATTAGGTCATTTAGCTATGACGGAGACCTTCATTCTTGTAACTATAAACCCATGTACCAACTTTTCGTAGTTATATGGCGGTCAAAAATCTTTTTAATTAATCGTACTTATCAGTTGACCCATATTAAGTAATGCCCAACCAATTTCACATGCACTGATAACGGATATTCTCTAACTCTAATCAGTATTGTTTACATTGTCTGATTACAGTGGATTGTGTCCGGGTGAACTATTAGTCATAGGTAAATACAATAACAGCTAGATATTTTGTCTTGATGAATAGTTTGCGAACCAATTTCTCCCGACCTCTCGGTAGTTTGATCCAGACAAATAAACATTTTATTATGTCGATTCTATCGTACACTTTCTTAAACGTGCATTTATTTAGAAACTAAACTTAGGCCTTATGAAGACCTAAGTTTAGTTTCTAAATAAATGTAATATTTACTAAATGATTTATAACAGCATCAGAACAGGAGGCAACCTATGCCTACACTACACTTAACGGGACTCTGCAGTGCGTGGAACATTGTTGAGATGAAGTAGGCTTGCCCAGCACCTAAACCATCCTTTCAACTAAATCGGCCTTATCCACAGGAAAGACATGGTCAACACGTGTGGGCCCGATTAAGCCAGGGTTTTCTGACAATGTTTTCTTTTTCAAAGTGCATTTCCAAAACGAAAAATCCATTGATGCACGGCCAGGATTTGATCCCAAGACAGGATCGGAAGTCGAGTCACAATAGCACTTGGCCAATAGGTCTACAGAAACTAAACTATTATATAATTTATATAACTTTACAAAGAACCATCTAAGGACCGTTGTAAACGATCTATAGGTAGCTAAACTTATCACGGCCACTGCCAGTCGGAAGGGTGTCCAAGACACTGGCAGAATAGGCATGAATCCTAATTTTCAAAATCTCTTCTATGATATTCAGAAGTATCTATTATGTCTAAAATATATCATATTTCTGTAGAAAATTAAGGTTTTTGTGCAATAAAAGTACATTTAAATTTAAATTTTCAAATTCACGCCAAAACGCTCGCCGGTGTCATGGCGTCTGTTTTTACGTCACGGATCGGTATATCAACCAGTGATGCCTACATAGTCGATCGAGCGAGCGAAGCGAGCGAAGATCTTAGTGGTAAGTTGGGCGATTTTGCTTTGTATGTTTGTATGTTTGTATGTTTCACGAATTGTTGTTCGAGCATAACTGTCGAACCGTTCATCCAATCTGCATGAAACTTGGTAGGTCAATAGGTTGTGGTAAGGAAATTTACGGTGGAGCATATGAGCTTAATCGATGAAGGGGTTGTGAAGATATTGGGTTCCCAAGGGGGTAAAAAATTATGAAAGTTACACAAATATATTGAGTGGGGTGTCATACGAAAGGGCTTATTTTGTACATTCCAAAATGGTTTTTATTTTTAATCTAGGATGTATAGTTTTTTAAATACGACCAAAGACCAAAAACTACGAAACCAGAGCTGCAAGAGCTCCCGTTTCATAGAGTTTCGATGTCTTCGTAGCTCATTGACTGGTCGGTCTTAAAAAGAGAGTGGCATCGTTGCGGTTTGGTTTGCAATGATTTTAGATGCTACTTGATTTATTTTCATGATAAAAAAAATTTTGATAAAAAATGAAAATAATTGGGGTAAAAAAAGTTAAGTAAACAAATATATTGAGTGCGGTGTCAAATGAAAGGTCTTTATTTGTACATTCTAAAATAGTTATTATTTTTATTCTAGGACGTATACTTTTAAAAATACGACGAGAATTCATAAATATGAAATAAATGAAAAATTAGACACGACATTATGTATTGCATGCATGCTAGTATTTTTTACCATGAAGAGCTAGCGCAATAGGCATACCCGGCAGTAGTAGCACTTGAAATTATAGGGGTAGTCAGAAGAAAGTCCAAATGTTGGCCATCTACGGTGCGCGAGATCTCAGTTCGGGGCGAACTACTAGTTACTATAGAAACAAAAGGATGTTTACCGAGACGAGACGCAATGACAGACGCCATGACACCGGCGCACACAGGTGAAATATGCCAAAAAGATGGCCAATATTCATAAAATGGAAGTTACTCTTATTAAAAAGTAGTACCCTAACTAGCAACAGGACATATGGCACCACCGATTGGTGGTTATTAAAACGTTTGACACTTTTTATTTAACTAGCTACACATTTGTTTTGAACTGTAATTGATAATGGAGTAATTTACTGCAATTTTATACACTAGTTTCAATCACGTTTCGTATTTTACTCAGTGAATGTTTGGATTAAAACTTTATGGATTCCATACCTTCAATTCAAGGTCTTTTTTACTAAATAACTGGAATGCTTATATTACTTACAATTGTAAAGATACATAGTTTTAAACACAAAGCTATTCTTTTATCAGTTTATTTTTGTTCTCATAGTGAAAAAGTTGATACTTTCACGCACTTCACCCGTCTTTTATACATATTTGAAAAGAACAATTCAGTAGCTTTTAGATTATACTAAATTTGGCTGCTACAACTTGCGTCACCCAAACAAAGTTGAACAAAATTCAACACTAGGTATAGTTAATTTTAAAAGTACTCATAATCGTCTTTCAGGCAGTATCTAGCATACCATTCCAATAATTTTGATTAAAATGTCTAGTGGGATAGCAATTAATACATATTTAATTATAAGTATTTATATAAGTCATATCCGCACGCTGTTATAGCTGTCTTAAAAAACCAAAATCCATTATTTAAAACTGAAATATTTTTTTATTTTCGTAATAATCAATCAAGCTTTATTTTTCATAATAATCATTTAAACAATTATTTTAGACCAACTAAAGCATTATATATGCATAAACACACTTCAAATAAAATTGGCCATCTTTTTGGGATTTTTCACCTGTGTGCGGCGAGCGTTTTGGCTATCATGGCGGATTGTTGTATTTTGTAGATTTATTTTAGCAAATAAATTAGTAATCTCGACATTAATAAGAGAATAAATACATTTTTCAAAATCTTTGAATCCTATTTCATTAGATCAGATAAATATTTTGGCGATACTTGATTACTGTCACCATGCCTATTACCGCCCGGAATGGCAAAATATCCACTGATAATATGCTTTCCTAAACGATACCTGTTTCGACACGACTCTACTGAATGTTAAAGATCAAAATTCAAAAGACAATTTTACGTAATAGGTATTCGATTTAGATAGGAATGCGTATAATAGAATCGACACCAATATCAATGTTCTTTAAGAATGTCTTTGTAGTTTAGGAAGTAACGCAACGTCTTACTTAAAGAAGTAAAGTGTGCTAGTTTACTTTAGTTAGTTAGATGTAGGAGGCCTATCTCCGAAACTACTCAAAATCAAACATCCGATTTCTAAAATTCTTTCACGGGTGCACACTTGCGATTTAGACTGACATCTATCACGTGAACGAAGCCACTAGTCTAAGTATAGATAGCTTAGCGATAAGACCGCCGATTGTACTATATCATCTATAGCTATACCAATATATAAAGTGGAAGAGTTTGTTTGTTTGTTTGGACGCTCTAAGCTTAGGAACTACCAGTCGGATTTGAAAAAATATTTCTGCATTTGATAGCTAAACTCTTGAGGATGGTTATAGGCTAATTTTCATCATCATCATCACCATATACCATCCACTGCGGGGGCAACGTCGAGAGGGCGCTGCTAGTAGTTAATATTAATTTGTTGTACCTACCTATTGTTTATTTTGTATATGGGTGTGCTAAAAAGATTTTCTATTCTATCCTACACTGAAATTAGAGTACCTACGAGTAATACTAACCTAATAATGTATTATCGCGTCGGCATTGTAACAAAATAAAGCACTTAGCACTACTTCACCAAAACGTGTTTCACCTCGGATTATCTTCGTATCTTTATCGCATTAATAAAGTAGGTATCCACTCCTCTCTATTTATAATAATCTACATGTTGACTAATGGTATTAATAATTCCTCAGTCACATTTGCTCCTTGATTGTATATATTTGATAGCGACCAAAATCGGTCTCAAACTGTCAAATATGACAGTTCAGTGACCACGCAAGTAGCTCTGTCACTCTCATCTCAACGAGACCGAACGCGACAAAAGATACCAACGCGATCGTTTTGAAAGTTTGAGGCCAATTTGAGGATTGAGACAAGTTAGGCAATCAGTCTGCTGTTCATTTGTGCCCTCTCTTAGAAATCTTAAGAAACTAAAAAGAATAGATACAGTTTTTACCAGTGAGCATTTTGATATCTTGTATATTACGGTAATAAATTCAGATTAAGTAGACTACTTTATGCTACTACAATTTGGGTCTTTATCACATAATTTTACGGTTGTAATTGCATATTTCAGGTAGTGAATCAAAACGCAGTGAGGCAAGTGAAAGAAGAGGCGCGGATTCAAACAGCTTGCGGCCACCATTCTTTTATCGCATCCGCTGTCTCACGTTGGCAGACCAAGAAAAGACTTTATATTGGTAAGCATTATTATCAAGTTTTTTTTGCATTATACCTTCATTGGTTAGTTTCAAAACCTTATGCTAGAAAGGTCTTCTAATATTATGGTAGTAAGTTCAAATACATCCCTCTGATCCTGACGATCTCTGATCTAAGACATTTTGAACATGTATTTTTAATTAAAGTGGGATAGTACCCAAGTACTCTTAATATTAAAGATGTGCAAACTAACTGAAAATAAACACACTTTTGTTAAAAAAAAATTATCTACGATAAATACTATAAAAGAAATAGGTACTTATCGCAAAATGTATACTTTTCTACTATATTTGAGTACTTATGACAAAAGCAGTTTCATGATCAATTGATATTTATATTACGAGTATAATTGAAACCGCTACAAATAAGAAAACAGTGCCTACGTTATTCCCCTATGCACTACGCAACCGAGACGATCAAAATAGAATACACGTGTATCGAGTAAGTGCGAAATACGTGCACCAATTTCGTCATAAGTAATCCACTATCGAACAGTTAGGTTCTGATCTATGAGTTACCATGATGCTAATCAGAAACATTTTGTATGTGCGTTTATTTTACGTGAGCCAGAGCATATAAAGAAAAATTGGTCTTAGGGTTTCTCTAGTTTCTGTTTCTATAAAGTTGTCTTAATGTTTAGAGAAAGTTCTTTGATTTGTAAACACGGTTAGTAAAAGTTTTCTCTATGGAATATTTATGTATAAAAATATCAATTTTACATACTATTTTGCGACTATCTCAGGAATAGATTAATATTTCGGGGTAAATTGAATTTTATCCAGAAGCTTTAATTTATTTCTTCTAGGGTTTGAATGACTGTATAGCAAGCATGCCTAGTTCATCTTAAACATTAAACAAGTTAACCTGACAGACGTTACCCTGTTCTAATTTCAGCAATTCAGAGAAAAACATTTTGTTAATCCTTTAAAACCTGTTTTTTTACTTGGAACCCATTAAGGAAATAATAGATGGTTCGCGTGGTAGATTACCGTGAACTTGATACATAAACCACCTTGACCTTCGATTACACATGTAAATTGCGAATTTCACGGCATTTACAACTTTTAGGTACCTAATCCGATTGTTTGATGGAAACATCGCGTGAGCAGAGTTCGTGCATTCCGAATCGAATGCAATAAGTTCAAAGTTTAATCTATAGTTTTGTTCATGGACGCATCGAAAAGTCCTTCAGTTTTAAAAACATCGTTCTTTGTGATACTACCTTATACTTACTATTAATTCAAACCTCTTTCGTACTGTTATTTTAAACCGACATTGAATCGTTATGTAAAAAAACAATTCACGTTTGTGAATATAAGTACTTATTCTGTAACTAGAATATTCGATTTTTGAACTAAAACAATAATCTTATCTAACAGACTTTACTTGGGCATTATTAGAACAAATTAGGTGAGTAGGTAAGAACTGATAACGATTGAGAGACCTCGCGAAACGCCGGCACAGAAACGGACTAGCGTAGTTATTAAGTTTATTAATTGGCTACGATTCATTCACAATGAATGCTTTACTTTATCTGAGTATCTGGACCTCGATTTAAAAGGCTTTGGTAGTCTATATACAATCTGCCCCCTGATTGTCTATCTTTGATAGCGACCAAAATCGGTCTCAAACTGTCAAATATGACAGTTCAGTGACCACGTAAGTAGCTCTGTCACACTCATCTCAACGAGACCGAACGCGACAAAACATACCTAAGCGATCGTTTTGACAGTTTGAGACCAATTTGAGGTTTGAGACAAGTTAGACAATGAGCCTGCAGGACTAACGCTGAGACTCCACCAAAGCGGAGGCGAGAGGAGATGTGTTTAAACAACCAATAGAATTTCGTTATTCACACAGTGGTTTCGGAAAATAGCCTTAACACAAGTTCACCAAATTCGCACTCTCTTTATTAAGGACTAGTTGCACCTTCTCGGCGTTACTCGGTTAGTGATGATGGTATATGGTGATGAAAAGTAGCCTTCCTCAAGCATTAAGCTATCAAATTCTGAAATAATTTTTCAAACTTGACTGCTAGTTCCTGAGATAAGCGCGTTCAAACAACAAAATAAACTCTTCCGCTATAATATTACTGGTAATATAGATAAACTGTACCTTTAAGGCTGGATTCCACCGAAAGTCATCTTACTCCAGAGTAACTAGCTGACTTAATTCGAAATATAATTGTTTAGAAAGCGCAACCGAACATTATTATTGTGCATAAAAATTATCCTGCGGGCTTAAAAAGGTCGCTATAGCAGAATCAGAATAGGAATTGAACTAAAATGCCGTCTCTTTTCACTCTCAGTCAATGAAAAGAGACGGCATATAATTCAATTCCTATTATGATTCTGCTATAGTAGGTAACCTTTTTAAGCCAGCTGGTTATAAGGTGTCAACTTTACAATGTCAAAATATTCAAACAAACAGTAGTTTACTCTCGAGTAAAAACAACCCAGGTTGGTCGAATCCAACCTAAATCACTTAGGCTGAGACTCCACCAAAGCGGAGACGAGAGGAGATGTGTTTAAACAACCAATAGAACTTTGTTATTCACATTTCTCGTGATGAAATTGTCTGAATAACGAAATTCTATTGGTTGTTCAAACACATCTCCTTTCCTCTCCGCTTTAGTGGAGTCTCAGCCTTATAGGCTCATGACACGAATCCCTACACAGCCCAGGCCAGTGATAGTCACTGGGTGGCTGAATGATCAGTTATCTTCGCTAAATATAGTGCACGGGGAAGTCACGGCCAGCGACTTTAGATACTGTTTATTTACAACTGTACTTTGTTCTACTTGCCTCTAATATATCGGTTCACCTGACTCGGGGTCAGGTACGTATCATGTTTATGTTTCATTTCAAACCATCTACATTCAATAAAGATGATGCTTTTGCACCTAGGTGAATAAGCGTGAAATGTGGAGAATAATCGGAACCACATTATGTAAATTCATTTATTCAATAAGACCAACGGAACCCTAGTAAATAAACTAAGAGCTACCGCTTAGATCTCTTTGAAGCGACTTACTCCTGTTCTAATAAATACTGTGAATCCTGTTAATACTGCGAAGAATAGATCAGGGGCCTAGCTTGATTTTCGATGATTGATTACCAGTCGAGTCACACCAATCAATGTAGTAATTTTTTCTGTTGGTTTTTATACAAACCTAAATTATGTAGATTTATGGCTATAAATAAGAATTACATAAATGTAAAAAATCTTAGCTTTTTCTACACGTCTAAAGCAAGGTCGTATTAGTTGTTTATTTTACTGAAATTGTTTACATTTTACAGGAAACACTTAATAATAATAAAAATTGCACCAGTACGAAAGGTGATTGCTCCATATATGTAAATATTTTAAAAGCGTCGATAATTCGTATCGTTATCTTTGATTACATTCTAAATGCGTCACTAAAATTTAGTTTCAATATTCTATCTGTGATTTTGCTAACTGTGATTTAGATATTTGCCATTACTTCTATACTTACTAAAAATGACACATATCTTACTACGTATAGTAAGCAAAACCACAGATAGGTATAATATTGAAACAGGCCGTAAGGCGGTGCTCCCACTGAAACGCATCCCGCAGCGGTGTTCGTGGCTGCAGATTTTAACATTGTGTGCAAGTATCTCAATTCTTATAGAAAACACGCATAGTACAACACACTGACAACGCATCGACGTGCGGAAAATACAATGTGAAAATCTGCAGCCACGCACACCGCTGCGTTGCCAGTGTGAGAACCGCCTAATTCGTCTGGTTCGTCGAGGTTGCGAGCTAACCAAATGCATATAGTTATCGATTGTTGCTTTGGCGCATTTAATCATTTTATGTCCATAAAATAATGTTTGTTTAGGTAAGTTGAAGTAGCCAAAGCTACTTTTGGAAGTATTTCAGAAACATGCTGGGCACAGGTTCTTACGAATCTGTTTAACACTTTGAGTGCCACCGACGCACAAGTTGGACTATGCAAACTGTGCTGCCCCCACCTTCGAAGGGCATGGCATTAGCGTGGCTGTGACCTCGCTAACCTTAGTAAGACGTCGAAATCGTCTCTCCAATGCTTTCTTGGCCTAAGTAAGAAAGTGACGGGAAGCAAGTGACCAACTCTGGTGACGGAGTTTATAGGTCGCCTAAAGGCCTCCGTCATGGCTTAACGACTTAAAAGCCGGGAGCGACATTTAACGTGCCCTGCGAAGCACGGAAGCGCTCAGCTCATAATACCACTTGCGGTCACCCATCCCAAGAGTGACGGCGCACTTTCTTGGCCGACAACAATAAATTTATCGGCCTGCCGAGAAAACGTTGGCGGGACAATCTCGTCACCTTCGACGAAGGATGGTGGGACTCGGCAAAAGATAGACACGGTTGAAAGAGTTCGGGGGAGACATTTGCCCAGCAGTGGGAAGAAACAGGTTGACGAAAAAAAAAAATAGAAATTATAATGCTTCATAAGAACATTTTTTTTATTACTCTGCTTTTAGTTATCAAAGAATCATTTCAGAAAAGTACAAACCAAAAAACACGTTACGTGGACAATATGTGTATCAACAGCTGTGTTCTGTAGCTAGGTAGGTACTCATACGTGGTCAGCTTATAGGTCATTGTCGCATTATAACTTATGCTAATTGCCGCATAGAAATACAAAATTGAGTCATCGTTAAATGCAAATGTGAGCCTTATTTTACATACAAATAAGGTCGTTTTGTTTAGTTTCAGAATACATTCCCGGGGGAGAACTGCTCGCGTTGCTTGAAAAGTACGGGAAACTGCCTGAGGAGCTGGTGAAGATATTTATCGCTGAAATAGCCATTGCTTTAGGTAAGTGAACAAGCTGTCTTTTTTTAACTTTTTTTTTTTAACCTGCGGCGTTCTCCTTCTGAGACGCTACGTTCGCAAACATGGACCGTGCAACATTTGCGAACGTGCCTCTGACTACGAAAGACTTCTTCAAAGAATGAATATCTGAAAATCGATTCGATGTTTTTTTACCATCTTTGGGGCATGTAAAATGAAAATGAAATAATGATCACGACTGTATTCCCAAGGAGCGGTAGACATATTCTTTCAGATCTTTAGGCATTTTTTAGATCCTTCAAAGATACCTAAGGCGTGGGACATACAGAAAAGACGTAAGACGAGGACGCGTCGCAGACATAATTATGTCTTTTCCGCGTCCCTTTCATAGAATAGTAGATTGTATTATATGGGGGGAAAATAATATTTTTACGGCGAGGGCGCTTTTTTGAATCCAGAGCGAAGTGAAGGATTCTAGAGTAGAATCCCGAGCGTAGCGAGGGATTCTTTAGTAGAATCCTGAACGAAGCGAGGGATTTAAAGTACGTCGCCCGAGCCAAAAATATATTTTGCGCCCGAGTGATACACTCTACTTTTCATTACAATCTATGAGAAAATAAAAGGGAGGAGAAAGGAATGTGTTAAATCAACGAAGTTCCACTTGAGAAGAGTAATCGGGGATTAAATTTTTTTTATTCAGACGGTGGCCGCGCGCCGGCTGAATGGTGGGCGGTATGTTTATCCGATACTAGCAGCGCCCTCGCGGCGTTGCCCCCGTAGTGATGGTTTATGGTGATGATGATGATGATGATGAAAAGTAGCCTATAACCTTCCTCAAGAGTTTAGCTATCAAATACAGAAATAATTTTTCAAATCCGACTGGTAGTTTCCTGAGATTTCATTTCATTTCATTTATTTATTTATTTCTCTCACAAACAATATAAATATAAATAAATAGCTAAATAAATATACAGAATAATGAATATTAAAAACGTTGTAGGTAGCTATTATAAAAACCTGTTTTGTGAGATTAGCGCGTTCAAACAAAAAATCTCTTCCGCTAGAATTGCTCAATAGTTCCACGAAAACAAACTAGATGGCGCCAGTAGACCATCGTTCTAGATCGCGCTGACGAAAACGCACAGGATTTTATCAGGTTGGAATTACAATTATGTATGGATAGAAAACTGCAGAGTAATAAATCTCTAAATGTGATTACAACTGTGGTGTTTTTGGAAGAGTCCTCCCTCATTCATCTTGGTAGATTTGAGATGAATGTGGAAAGTAGTTGTACCTCAAAAGTGCGCGGCAAAGATAATTCATCTCGGACGAAAGAACCACGGGACGCGAATTGCCATATGTCCCACTTGCTGGGGGGGAAGGGAGCGTACTGTCACACATGACATATTTTTGACATAATGATGATATATTTGTGTCATACATGAAAACTTATAGTGATACCACTATCATAATTTTATGTTCCCCGATTTGAAAATATTTTGTTGAGACGTGTAGCACACTTTGTCTTTAATCAATAAATCTTAAAATTGTAACGATTTTATTTACAGAAAGTGATCTCCCCCCAATTCTACTAGATGACAACGCCAATCATTCCGCTGCGTTTTGGTTCGATCTCATAAATGTCAGCCATTTGGTGAATAGTAGAATAGCTTTTCAAAAATGTGTTCTGCCAAAGTCCAAACCTTAGCTAAAACCTCACCACAACTGAGTCGTTTGTCATTAGTAGAATAGGAAACAGTCGAAAATCTAAAGTTTAGTTGAGGTTTTGCTTGAGGTTGATAAAAAGTTTGGTACTAGAATTGACACCCTGCTAATTAGTTAAGTAAGTAGTTAACTTTACAAAGTAGGGACCTACATCACCTACATCTTTAGATTTCTCAACATGTTCTTACATTTATAGAAATATACCTACCTACCTAATATATTTTACTAGCAGCGTCCTCGCGGCGGCTTAGTTTTTGTGTGAGAAAAAGAGAAAAATGATGTTGCTTGTCACAATTTTTACATTATAAACTTTTAGTTAATCTTAAAATAAAGCTCTATCTACTTACTCTAAAAGTCTGTACCTACCATAAATATTGCGAGAAAATATACTGGTATCACTACTATCAAATTTACTTTTGACATGACTTTCATAGGGATTGATAAATATCGATATTGGAGATGTCGATGTTTTTTACACTAACAGTAGAAAATGTGTAGGTACCTATATTAGGTTACAAGTTTTTTACCATTTCTATCCAAAAAAATACTTGTAATAAAAGACTAGGTAAAATCCAGTTGATCTAATGTCTTGTAAAGCTTATAATTGCTGATTATAAAATTAAATAAAAAAAATATTGCTGAACATTTCACACAGCGCCATCTAGCCCCAAACTAAGCAAAGCTTGAGCTGAACATTTCACACAGCGCAGAAGGCAGAGCTACTACCAACTGAGCTAAGAGGCCGGTCAAATTGTACCTAATTGTACCTAGAGTCCGCGTTAGCACTAAGTGCTACGGCAAAAGCGGGAACTAATAGTTTTATTTACTTTAATAAGCTCTTTTAGTCACGGTCGTTCAGTTGTTCTGATGTGTAGAATTAACTAACGTACAAACTTGCATAATTATTATTGTTCAAGCCGCATTTGGACAGTTAGTAATTTTTAACCTAACCTAGTTTTGTGATAGCAGTGCCGCGTCTATCGGACTTCAGTGGGGGCGCGCACTCTACCTCTAACAAAAAGTTTATAGGTACTTCATCATAATCATCCGCAGCGCAACTCGACTTCCCCCATTGCAGGATATAGGCCTCTTTTTGGTCGTGCCACTGTGTTTGTTCTCGGCTTTGTGCTAGGCTCATCCACTGCGGCACCAGCACGACATTGTCGGGCGCATTTTACTTACAATATAATTACAACAAACAAATTATAGAAAAAGTAGGTTGGCACACGAAAACGTTGAAAATATTGATAAGATACTTAGGTGTGATTTAATACTATAAAAATTATAATTATGTTGTTATGTGCCAATTTGCACAACTAGTACACAACTACCTAGGTACAATACAACATAATTTAGTATATTATGTAACTTCAAGAAACTTAATGTAAATGGTTTTATCGATATCGATAAGGAGTAATAATTGTACATTACCTCATCGTAATGCAAAGACTCGCCACGTCAATTTTGTACCTTCGTAAACCTAAATTTTTCAAAATTCGAACTATTGCTAATCGCAATAAGGCTAAACATAATTTTAAAAACCGCATTAGTATCGTGGTACTGTCTCTCAAGACAGTTGTCATTAGACAGTAGTGCATGAGTGATGTCCAAAATATAGTAATTAATAAACATTGCTAGGCAATTATAGACCGTATCCACCGTATCCGTTACGATTGAAAATTAAACAGAGATGTGACGGCAGGCGATGCGATCTTTTTCATTTTAGTCGTATATTTTTTGAATCGATGTTGAAACCTCAGTTAAAATAAAATAATGTTTATTGAAGTAGAAAATCAGCTAAAACACAAAAAAACATTTACATAATGAAATGTTACACCATATTTTAAAGATTTGAGGTGTAGTGGATTTTTATTGCACTGGTATAGCACCATAAATTGGCATTTTCATGGAGCACCTTCCTCGGTGATAACGATACGGAGACTGATAAGAATCGATTATTAGGGTAGTTTTTATTGACGGTACCTGATTTTGATTTGTCAAAGTAATCTAGTGCGTTGGCTAGAGGGGTAAGATTTGTAGGATCATAAAGGCGCGTCCCGTTCTTTCGTCCGAGTAATTCATAGATAATTCCGGCGCACCTAAAGGGGATTAAAAACTCATTACTGCCCGCTAAACTTATAAAGAGGATTAAAAACTCATTACTGCCCGCTAAAAGTTCCTTGAAGAGGAATCATCTACTTTGGGCGCACTTAAAGGCGAACAAAGTCGTCCTTTTCGAATAGATGGAATGAAAAATATATAGAAGCGTCGCGCCGCAAAACATACAGAAGAGACGGGGCGCCGGCGCCGCCGTCACATTTTGTATGAAAGGGACGCGGAAGAGACATGTCTGCGCCCCGTCTCTTCTATCTGGCCTGCGCCTAAGGGGGTGGTCAGAGGTATGTCCAAGTCCATACACATTTGGTACATTCCCACATTTAGCAGAACTTAACATTCCATACGTGACAGGTTGCATGCCTATCGACGCTACCTTCGAATCGAAAGTCGAGGTACTATACCCCTCGGCCAACACGGCTCTTAGTGTCAATTCACACGTACCACAACCACACCACGTCGCAGCGACAAAATGTGGTCCAGCTGTGGTTACGTGTGAATAGTGTCGCAGCGACTTTTTGCAGTTGCGTTGTGGTACCGACAAAATATCGATATGGCAGGCGCCAACTAGGCGCGCGCTATTGATGACGTCATGTCGTCGCGATGTGGTTGCGATGTGGTCGTATTACATAGGTGGTCGATAACTACGGCAAAATGTGGTACGTGTGAATTGTAAATTCATTTTCAATACTTACAAATATACGCCCGACCACGTCGCGTCGTTGTGGTGTGGTTGTCGGTGTCGTGTGGTTGTGGTACGTGTGAATTGACACTTACTTTTGGGGCATGTAATGAACGGCAAATCAGTATTGTGACATATTATTTATAATTTTCAGATTTCCTCCACAACGCCGGCGTCATCTATCGAGATCTCAAGCCGGAGAATATCCTTCTCGACTCTGACTATCATATCCAGCTCATCGACTTCGGTCTATCGAAGTGGCTCTCAATCGGCGCTCGAACGAACACTCTTTGCGGGACTCTCAAATATATGGGTGAGTTTATGACTGCTTCAAAATATTTATTATTCTAATAACAAAAAAATATGGAGCCCATTTATGTCTAGAATTAAAAAAAAAGGTCTGTCGAAAATCAACACTAAAAAAGTGACAATTTGATGCCGAAATCTGGTTCTATTACTATCTGTGCGTCTTATTTTTCACTAGCTCATTGAAAACATGTAGTAGGTCAAAAGATTATTCAGAAATGACTATTATAAAGATTCAAATTCATAGATCACTAAGTGATATCAGGGTTTCTTACACATTTAAGTAAACATAACATAAAGGGTGTGGGTTCTTAATACCTAAGTTGCGAAAACAGCGGCAACTAAAACGGTCATTCTCCATTTCAGCGTGGAACTTGACCTGTTGCATTATTTAGAGATGGCTCAGTGCGTCGGCCACTTGCATTCTGTCTCGCTCTCTCAACTGTAACCGCGGGCGCTCGGTGATTATGTCGATAGCACGGGCCTTACCGTCGGCCCACTGACGCCGGCAAAATGAACGCAAGGACCATCGCGTTCGAACTCTCCATGGAAGGGCGACAAGTGGACGAGGTAGTAGCGAGCATCTTCCACACCGTTCTCTTCCATCGCTCCAGCGGGAAGTTCACCTACAACAGCGAAGAGAGCTACTCCATACGAACCGTCAGCTACGTCGACGTCGATTGCGACTTTATCGACTTCACATACGTATGCTGCGAGTCGGACGCTCTCGGCAGGATAGTCAAACGAGAGATATCCGACTTCTCCGATCTGTTACGCGCCGTCGACGGAACCTCAGCGCCCCCTAGAGGCTCGATCAGTCTCGAGTTCTTCCAGAAACGACGAGCCAGGTGGCCGTTCCAGCCGGAATGCGTGCCCTGGGAAGTGTGGACCGTGTACTGCGAACTGACAGAGTCCAGGAACGAACAAGACATGCACAGCAAACATGAGAATGTTGTCGAAATGCTGCAGGATAAGATTGTCTTCATAACGGAGATTATAAACAGGCACGAGTATGTTCCGAAGATGCCGAGCCGGTCTGACGCAGACCTTATATTCGACACGTCGTACACGGACATCCAGCCTTACCTATTCAAGATACATTATAACCTGTCCGGAGCCCCGCCCACTTCTGTCGGCAATACGGTCCGAAAGCTCATACGGGACACTCTCTCATTGTGATGCATAATGTGTTCATTATGATAATAAATTGTGTCGTTTATCATAAGTCGCTAATAGAGCGAGCTAGGAACTAACGAGTTTATGATAAATAGATGCGCTAGTGGGCGCGGTTTTGTATGCAATATGTGATTTAATTATTCCTGTGAAAACAGTCTTCATTAGAGTTATAATTATTTACATTTTGACCGTAGAAATGATTATTTTACATAGATGAATAGCACTTTTGTACATTCAGATTTTCTTTTTATTTTTGCACAAACATGTAAGTAGAGAATATTTTTTATGTTAGATTTTTTATGCAATGACTAATGTTACGAGATGAAACAGATACAGTACCTAGTTATAATGTTTTGTTAATGTATTCGATATAAACTAATTCTTGTACTGCGGACATATCTCGAAACTAGCTTTTTTTAGATATTTTCTACGCATAAATTAAAATGCTGGTTGATGTGACCATTCATAATGATTACATTTAAGTTTTATAGTCCTAGAGGTTTTCATTTGTATGTTGTCAAGATTATGTTATAACATTTAGCAATAAAATCCATTAGTAGTTATGGTAATATCCTAGATTTACTTTTCCACTCTTACCTAGATACGAAACGAAGCACCGTAGTTACTAGGACTGTCGGCTTAGGTAGGCCTGATATAGATTTATTTATTTATAAGTCACAGACAAATTATATTTTATAATTATGTTTTGACGTCTGTTTCAGTAACGCAGAACAATAACGTGAATTTAGAGTAACGAGTGAACTCACTCAAATGTTAATATCTATAACTATTTTCGTGTGTCTTTATTCTAGCTTTGTGATATAGCTAAGGAAAAATTACAAAAAAATCTTGAATGTAAGTCGAGTAATATTTAACCAGAGTTTAACTACGACTTTGTATTACTTAGATACTTTGTAAATCTTAATATAAACTGTAAATAGCGATTTTTTTTGTTATAAAATTTGAATAATGCAAGCGGTTTGATTGTTGAGAGCTTTACTGGTTAATGTTATAGATAAAATGTGATTGTTTTAGATATGGTAAGTGTAAATAGAAATTAGAATAGAACTGGTGCATGGAACGTCTCATAGTGCGTAAGATTATGTTACTATACTTTATATTAGCATCGTGTGTTAAATTATGGTGTTTCAAATGAATGTAGGTTTGTTTTATGTGTTTGAATCGATATTGGTCGAAACTCATAACTCTGTAAAGTGAAATTAACAAGAGAACAATTTTAAATTGAGTACAATACTGTCTCAAGATGAATGTATTTCAAAATCAAGTTTCTTTTACATTAGTACTCTTGTAGCTCTGAGCGCACAGTTTTCCTCCCGACACGTTGCCTATAGCTAAATAAACTTACTTCAAATCAGTCACTGCCCGAAAAAATCGGTGTTTTTAAAACTACTACTTTACCATTGCTCTTTTTTTCTTTTTTTTGGCCAACTGATGCTTCAGACAACTGTAAGCCTTACGAAGGGAGCCTTAGGTTGTGTTTCTACCACCATATTACGAGCTACGAAGTTATGACTTGAGTAAAGAAAAAACCCACCTTTATTAGAGCTCCAATGAGCGGGTATAGGAAAATGAAGTGATGCTATTGGTGGATTATTTCCCTTGCATGCGTTCTTCCTCACTCATCTCTTGAGGAAACTTGCCTTTAAGACGCTTACTCAATTAACCGCAAGCTATTAAATCAGATGAGATCACGTCTTTAGTAGCAGGTATTTTGTTTTATAAAATCTTATTTGCCTTGTTATCGTCGAGTTGCCGCCTTTAAACGTTTTTGTAACTCAAAATTAGGAAATAGCTCCAGCAATATGTACTACTAATAGTTTAATTTTTAACTAACAACAACTAAATAATATTCTACTAAGTATTTATTCTTCATAAAAAAAAAACATACATACAGCCGAACACAGAACCTCCTCCTTTTTGGAAGTAGGTTAAAAATTATACTTCAATCTTTAAAACAAAACACATAGATACTTATACACTAGTTTCATTGTACAAACATGCAAACCATAATAATATGATAAAGGTGTTGATAGTAATGTACTGTTTAATGGCCAATGCCCAAAATGGCTTTCAATTTTGAAAACCTTCGTTTTAGGTGTAGGGGGAACTTATTACATCTAATATACGGCATTATCCGAATCTTGGTGCTATGTTTTTTCTCCTTCTCAGAAACTAAAAATATATGAATTCATTACCAAAACGTTTGATCACGCACAATCAATGCCAAATGATACAAAAAATAATAATTATTCAAGCATCAGTTCTTAAGAAATGAGCTAAAAAATGATTAGATCATGCTTATTATTGACATAACGTCTCTGTTTGGGCATTATCATTTAATAGTACACTGCGAACTTGCAATATGTGGGAATGTACCAAATATGTATTCGGCCGTGCCCCTGACTACCCCTTTAGATATCTTGAAAGGATCTTGAAAACCTACAAGATCTGAGAGCATGTCTGTGCCTTGGGGATACAGTCGTGATTATGTTTCGTATTTTGTTTTTATTTTAGAAAACTTGCAGTTATGTATTTAAACAAAACCATGACAATGCACTTACTTAATCCCTTCTCTTGCTTATTATTAAAACGAATTTGACTTAAGTTACTAAATCAATTGTCGCGATTAATCAAATTCGCATTTTATCACGATTACGTGAAGTCGATTCTGCGGTACTTACATTTTTTATGATAAATTTGGCAGCCCTAACAGTCTTATCATCCCATAAAGGCCCCCATATACGGTACGATTGATCTTTACGATCCGTCGTTTCAGACCGATCGAAACGACGTATCGATAGTGTATGTCAAGATCGTTAACGATTTACTTCATCGAAGACGATGTCGGAAATCGCAACAAAATCCCATACAATCATGAATATCGTAACGATAAATGGACAGTGTATGGCTCTTTGCGATCAACGAATCGATTTTCATCTCAGTCTGAAGGAAAAGAAGTTCGTTTTCCATTTTCTAAGGCACGTTTTGAATTATTTGAGCACGTTATCGTTCAGTTTCAAATAAGTAAATGATCCACGACCGATTGTTTCGTGAATGTAGTGGCATTTTTGAAGCGATCGATCTTTACGATTTTCGTCAGATTAGTAGAAACGATGAATCGTACCGTATATGGGGCCCTTAAAGGTGTCAAAGACAGTTTTATAATTCACCCAAATGAAGTTTACGAAAGTGTACAAAAAAAAAAGACGTGATTAAAGGGTACTTGACCCTTTAAAGTATCTGATATTTTCACTATCCTACCTCATATTAGTCTAGCCCTAGATTTATTTTCATATTTCACTTTTTGCACATCCTTATTTAAACTATCACAAATATTGTCACCAAAGATAAGGCTGTATGCTTTTTTCAATCTCTTTAAATCTATCCGCAACCAGTAGTACCTTATTTTGATAAATCAGTGATACAGTTACTATACGACTAAATTACTTTATATAATGTAACATTTTATCTGTGCCTCGGTAAAGTGTGTTTCGTGTGGATGTATCTTAACTAGCTAACTAGGTTCGGCCTTATTTCAGAAATGTTTTTAATACACGAAGCATGTATAAATGGCTGTCTTAATAGAGTTGTATAATATAAATTGAAATGGATATTTTGTTGTGATCCTTTAAGTTCAAAAAATAAAAATAAACGAAAAAAAATTTAGTCTTGTGATAATTTATATTTATAAGTGAATAAATGATGAAGTATTATTTTGTTGTTTATTTTTAGAAATCAGAACACCAGATTGAACCAACGCTTTTTAAATAAGTTATTTATATGTAAAGTGCACTTGAGCTATATTATTTTTGAATACTTATTTTTTTTTTTGCATTAGTTTGTATATTCAAATCGTTTTGACAATTTTTAGCTACTAGCTAAAAGTGCAAGTTTAACTTAAAAATGTGCACAGGGTCATAAGAGTGCATCCAAATTCCATTAAAACGACCTAGCCAGAGCCACGGTAATGGCAGCAGAGAGGTTCGAATTACGGAAAAAATATTTTTTCTCATAGACGTGGGTAGATACTATAGAGACAAAGTAGCGAACCTTAATTCGCTATTGAAAGGTTCGAAGGTTCTTAGACTTCTTAGCTTATAAGGTTCTAGCTAGAAGAACACCAATTTAGACTATGCAAGTTGCCGTCAACACGAGTTCACAATCTGATCTGACATTTGACTAGTTTGACTAAATAGTTTGACCACGGGGAAGAACCGATCAGATTGTGAGCCATTGATGAAACTTTGGTAGGGTCTTCCCAGGACACCTGCGAGGGTTTCTCGCCCAAAAAATCTTGATAAAAATTTAAAAAGTAAGGAAGTTCGCCGGGTCAGCTACACTACGTTCAGATAAATAATGGGTATCGGAAAACATCGGAAGCATATTTGATTGTCAAAAAGTAATTTGGAAATAAAAATTACTCATAGGTAATTTGAACTTTATCGCAAACAAATAAATATCAATGTCATTTTTAAGAAAAGCAAATTACTCGTATTTTCAAGCCCTGCGAGCTGCGCAGCTAAAGACGTGCACTTCTGTCGCATTCTGTTTTGTGGAATCATAATACGCATCAATACTGCCTAGATGCTGTCGGTCGTAATCGGAAAACATGAAATTTAGCCGATGCCTATTATTTATCTGGATGTACTGTACATGGCTTACTAACGGGCTTGTTGGCATACTAGCGGTTTTCATCACCAATCCTTTAAATTTTATTATATTTGTGCATGACCCTGGATTACAAGTGAAACAAGAAGACTTCGTGTGCTACACGTCGGCTTTCCTTCCATCGATAAGTAAAATTAATATTTATTTATAAAAAATATAAACTATTATTATATTGCAGTGAGTGAATGAAGGAATGTGTGATGCGTGAAGCACAAGAAGTGTGAATGTTTGAATTTTATATTTAAACTTTTAATTTGAGAATCTTTTCACTGCTTGAAGTGGTCAGTCATGATTACTTATGCGTGGACTCAAGTTTAGGCGCTATCCGCAAGAATTAATTGCACTCGGGACAAAACAGAAGACAGAAATTGCATAATATTCGTAGACGTAAACGTAAACGTACATATCAGTGCTTAGACTGTATCTGTACCTTATCGACTTACAGCTTCTCAGAGGGCCTCGCTCTCGCTCAGTATGAATTCTTCAATATTATATTAGGATCTTTTCGAAACAGCCAGAAAATCAGTCGCAAGTTTATTCTACTTCATTATGTAAGGAAGTTATATTAGTGCTTGGTACATAAGTACTCTGGCTTCAACTTTTAACAACAGACTTGGTTTGAGCCTGACCTTCTACGATCCTTTTTACTTCTTGTGGATATCGCCTTATAACAGATACACATCCATTGATAAGCTTCAAACCTTTTTTTATCATTGATAATTTTTTGCAGCTCCAGAAGTGCTAAGTCGGGAGCCGTATGGACATTCTGTGGACTGGTGGTCGCTTGGAGTCATTGCCTGCAAAATGCTTACTGACGAGGTAAGTGATTTCCATCTACAAGTGTAAGTAGAAGATACTAGGGTCGTTTGATAAGTACTTGGCCTTGACAAGAAAAAATAGTTCTTTAATCTATATCTTTAATCTTGTGTGTAAGTAAGTACTTACATTGTGAAGAAGACAAATGTGAGTGCCTACACAAACCCAACAGGGTTTAAAGGCACAATATTATAATATATCATAAGTAATTTTTTAAAGTGAAATAAATAAATAAATAAAAAATATATATATTATTTTATATTTCAACATAATCATTTTTTAGGGCTACATACCAAGCTCCACTGTTTTCTACCTTTTATAACCTTACTAAAAATTCGATTGCTCCAACCCTTAAAAATGAGCCTTAATATCAGCAGTAAACTCATCGTGAGAGCAATTTTATTAAAATCTGAGTCAATTTTTGATATTTGTTTACAATAAATCGTTGCTTGATACTAAATCTTACGAATAAAATAGAGAAAGAGGCAATTCGTATCTTAATTTATGAAATTTTGCTATGGCGGGTACGCAAGTGCGCATTTGTGTTTATTGTCAATTGTGAGCAAATGCGGCAGCCATATTCCGGAAAGCATTTTAATGTTTAAATGTGTTGTTAAAATATTTAACTCCCATTTAATTAAGATGTCCATAGACTCAGTAATCTAACGCACTTTTATTCTCCAGTCGGTTATTATTACTAAATCATAGATTTTTTAATTAATTTCTGAATTGGGGGCATCAATTGAACGACCAGGACGGTCTTCATCAATAATGCTTGTAAGGTCACATTTTTATTCAGCTGTCCAATATTTTATGGTTTTTAACGATGGAGCTGAGTCCTAAATATACTTTGGAAAACTAAATTTTATTCTTATCACTCTTTTTCTGTTTCAAAAACAAGTACCTAGTTTATCACCAATCGGTGTTCGATTTCTACCATTGTTGTAAAATCACAAAAGTTGGTTTGTTTAAATGGCTGTCATTTAAAAACTAAACCATCTAGAAAGTTCAGAATTACTGAAAAAAGTTAAGTTAGCGAAAAATAACACATTTTTAATATTAGCAGTGTTATATCTAACTTAGGCCAAGTAATTATCAAACAGCCCTCGTATTATTAAAAAGTAAATTTAGTTTATTTGTGGTCGGTACTCTCTGAAGCCAATAACACGATCCTGAAAATACTTGCAAATATACTACGAAGCTACATTATCTCTTCTAATCAAAAGCTTCTATCTATTTACGAATGAAAATAACATTCGTGGAATAACATTCGTCGCGTAATAGCGTGCACCACATTTAATCCTAGTAATACGTCAATTTAAGTTTTTTTTGTTGAAAAAATATTTTTCATGTCACAAGCTTTTAGTAGGCAACTAGGCAACCGCGAGCTGATTAAAATGAGCTTAAACACGGACACTTTAATTTAATTTTCTGAGCAGTTCCGTTAAACAGCTCCTGACTCTATCATCAGATCAGCTCACTGTCACCATATTATTACATTGTAATCGGAGCTTGACAGATATGCCGAGTTTCAACTCAATTGCTTATTTACTGAGGAATTCTGTTGAACAGCTCCTAAATATATCATCAGATCAGCTCGCTGTTACCATATTATTGCATTGTCACCGAGAATCTATAAGTGTGCCTTTCAGCTCAATCGGAAACTGGGAAGTGGGTCAAATTTAACATCCATGATTTGATCCAAACTAACATACTAACTAAAAAACTAACACGGCAAAAAGCTAGCTCGTGCGTGAAAAAGATGCATCGCAATTTACTTTGTATGCTGAGCGAATACATCATGTATAAATATCGTTATCTGTCTAGATCTGCAATTTACATGTCTATTTGTGACTGATATGATGACTCAGTCACGTTCTTAGTTCGTAGTACGAGTAACTTTTAGATCTTATCTAATTCATAATGGGTGTAATCTGACTGTCCTCGAAAACTAAAACAGTGTTGTCTGAAATTCAGAGATCTATGAATTACTCATGATTCTGAATTATTCTAAGATCATAACAGTACAGAGACAACATTATTATAATGTATACTTATTCAAATTGTGGTTGCTTTAGCGAGGGTCTTGCTGTATAGCATTTACCTGCTAACAATAAGGCAAAGAAAATGATGGAAAGGAATGATTCCGAATAGAATTAATTCAATAGTAAAATCATAACATGAGTTCATAAAAAATAATTATAAGTAGGTACTTACTACTAAAAGTAGTTATTTAAACTTAGCTATCCGAAAAATTACTAATATTGGAAAACTAGTAATTTTTCGGATAGCTGCCTGACTGACTGAATCTCCAGATTGTTTTTGGGAGTATTGTTATTAGTCTGTATTAGTATTTTAATAAACCTGGGAAAAGTAAAACAAAAAAATACAACAGGGTATTTTATAAAACATATTTTATTACTAGAATTACTTAAAGTACCTGAAATTCGATAATTTACTTTGAATAATAATAATTACAACGTGGGTAATTTTCGTTTGTTAGTCTCTAGTATTAGAGAAAAGTCGGAGCACGCGAGCCTAGAATGCTCTTCTCATTCACACAGTATGCATCACGAGTATGCATCACGAGCATGCATCACGGGCGCGGGGCGCGGGCGGGGGGCGCGTGTCGAGGGTCATCGACACACGCCCGCCGCTCAATCTATCTCACTACTTAATCTAACATTTGGAAGAGTTGTTTCTTCTATTGATCTTCTTCTGATGAGCTCTCACCACTCTCTTCGCTGCTATCTTTCGGTCCTGTTGGTTTTGGTGCGTCACCCATGGGTTTCTCTGGCTTGGCTACCTCTGGTTTGATGTTATTGGTCACTGGTGCTGGAGCGCTGGCTTCTGATGGCTTGGCGGGCTCAATGGGCTCTTCTGGTTTAGGTGCCTCTTCCGCCTTTGGTTTCTCATCCTTCGATTCAGCAGCAGGTTTGGGTTCCTCAGGCACTTTGGTCTCCTCGGGGTTGATCGATTTAGCTTTTTCCTCTTCCTTCTTTTCAGATATTTTGGGTTCCTCTACCTTAGGCTCTTCTACTTTAGCAGGAGTATCAATTTTAGCAACTTCCTCTACTTTGGCAGGAGTGTCAATTTTAGCTGGTTCTGCTACTTTCGCTGGCTCTTCTAGTTTAGCTGGCTCTTCTCTTTTGACTGGGGCATCAACTTTAGCTGGTCCCTCAGGCTGTGGTTTGAGCTCCTTAGGGGCTTCCTTGATTGTCTTAGCTTCTTCTTCAGCACCGCGGACTACACGTGTAGCTTCACTTTCGGCTTTAGGCTCTTCTGCTGGCTTGTCCTCTGCCTTAGGTTCAGCAGGCTTTTCCTCTTTCACGGGTTCGGCGATCACATCCTTCTTTTCTTCAGCTTTCACCTCAGGCTTGATCTTGTTTTCAACATTAGGGATCATAGCGATAGGTTCGTTGGCGCTGGCGATCGCAGCTTCAGGCTTTAAGACATTCTTCATATCAATAGCTTCTTCAGGTGCCGATTTGGCTTGTTCGTTAGAAACTTGTTTTTCCACAGCTGCTACTACAGGTTTTTTTTCTTCCACGGGCACTACAGGAACTTCAGGAATCTTTTCAGGTTCGGGTGCCGCAGATTCTGATGGTTTCTGAGATTCAACTGTGCCTTTAGCTTGAGGCTCAGGAGCTTTCTCGACATCAGCAGCTGGTTCGGGTTTCTTCTCCTCTGTGGTGACTGCCGCGTCGGCTTGTGGTTTGTCCGCCTGAGGAAGGGGCTCCACAGCCGGAAGCTCGCTCTTTGCTTCCTCCGCGACCGGCATCGCCATGCTCACAGCCGCAAAGGCCATACATAATAGCAAGACCTTCATTCTGAAAAGAAGAAACGCACAATTAGTGGTCAGACTAAATAGCTGAGGCTTTAGAATGCGAGTGCACGGCTGCAAGTCGTGCGGTTCGTAAGGCCAATGTTACGCGCCGGCCGGCTACGACACGTTTCGCAGCAATTTTCCTATTAGGACTGAATTATCTAAAGGGCCCGAAGTGATGGGGGACGGCTGCCTTACTTCTAGTTGTTTCGAAATTGAAGTTGACATGAATAAGTAGGATGTAAACTATTTGTGAAAGTGGACTACTAAATTAATTTAAAAAGAAATTCCCATGAGACAGTAGACCTATCCTTTTAGATTGTTGTTCCACTCATCTATTTCACATTAGCAAGAAAGGTCGTGCACCTCGACAGGTTCTATTCATAGCCAAGTAACTGCAGGTAGGGCATTAAGGTAATATCCCAGGTCCTGCAAGAATGCGGTCTGGCGCCGCTCTGCAAATAGATTGCTACCTTACACCGGATACAAGTAATCACTTTTAAAATAGCATTAGTACTTTCATGGCCTATCGTTAAACAATGTTTCTAGAATAACCTGGTAATCATCGGCATTTATCGAAGTTCTCTGCCAAACGTAGGTTTATTCATATCCAAAAATATTATAAATGTATCTCGCTAAAAATATAGATATGAATTACGAGTGTGCAACATGATGGACACTTCCTAGTGCGTGCGATGAGCCGCAGGATATGGATGATCCGGCCAGACGACGCATTATCTGAATTTTAATTCGCTCATTGAATTGAATCGGCAACTAGAATGCAATACGTGGTGGTATGAATGATTCACGCAAAATTGTACCACTCACTCTTGATATTTGTAGAAATATAAAAGTGTTTGCTATATGTACTCGTAAATACGTTTGCATCGAAGTGTCTTTGCTCTCGGGACGAGATTATTTCTTCGGTTTTATTTTAGTACTTGATTACGGCTCAAGTTCATGCAAGTAAAGCCGGTTTCGTAACATCGTTCTCACCGCGGTTACCTGTTATTACGCCTGTTCTTACTTCATTTTTAATCGATATCTTATGCGTGCAATTCGCTTTTTTGTTTCTATTGTGGCTCATTATTTTGCAGGGCCTTGTAATCTTCACAGTTTAATCAAAGCGAGGATTTATTGCCTTCTAAGGCTGTCTAAGAAATCCGTAGATTTTTTCTACAAGCATATTCTACATGGGCAACATTATCATCTTCATGGCCACTTGATGTAGCAATATATTTATTATTCTCTCTATCTATAACATCTAGATCAAAACAATTAAAATGTGGCATTTGTCCTCAAATTATATGTCAAGATATTGACGAAACTAATAAAATTATTCAACAAAATTGTATAATAATTATACAATTCTGTTGAATAATTTTATGAATTAATTTTATTGTGCTGCCTGCATTATATCGTGTGAGTCTTCCACACGATATATTGTAGGCAGCCCTTTAAAAATACATGCTTTATTTTTCAAGAGTCCCATCTATCCGCAAACTGGTTACCTTCATACATAATCGCGGCCATTGCTCCGCTCTCCATCCCTGATCCAGCTCCTGATTGTATTTACTGTCCAATTCGAACTTCATACCTACTTCACTTTTAAGACCATTCAACTCATACTTGTTTTACTAAAACACGTTTGTTTCATTCTAAATAACTGTTTTACCTACAATTTATACTGTAACATTTGTCTCCAAAATTGATGGTATAAGGAAAACTTGAGTACTTATTGAATTCTTTGTCTTTTTAACTGCCATTTTCCTTGATCAGTAGCAATTTGATAGGGTCTGATATGCGTCTATTGAGTTTCTGGAAGGATATCCTCGGCTCAGGGTATTATAGCCTTCCCACACCGCCCGGCAATCTTCCAATTGAAGCTCAGCGCAAGCCCGCTTATTGTGCCAATGAAAAAATTTGCCCCCTGTTAGTGCACAGACATCGACACGTGATATTTCTCGGCTGGTATAGTGTAATATACAAAGCCTTTTTCACCCTCGTGGTTTACATTCTTTTCATCAAATCTTTTGAAACAGTTTTTTACATTTTGCCCCTGTATTTTAGCTTTCCTAGTCGTTCGAAGTTAGCCAAAATTACCTCAGTAAGAAAACGACGTGCAACGGGTAAACGTTCTACCAAAAAGTACTTGGTGTGCGCCTCGGTTAATCGAAATGCACACTGCACAGGTTCCGGCTAAAACCATTGTGAAGCATAACAAAGGCTTTGGGACAGCCTCACCTAATTTTTTATCACTATATCATACATACAACTTAACTGTCATCTAACTTCACTTTATCAATATATGTGCTTTGATCTTGAACAGATTTCTTTTTAATTTAAATTAAAATTATTTTTGCAATTTTGGTTGGGGCAGTTCAAACTTTGAGTCTCTTTATTCAGATTCGATTATTATTGAATGCGTGTTCGTTTGAGAGGTCATGAACCCGTTGACAGAGTTCCTTAGTCTTTGATATTTATAGAATAGCATCCGGCCGAGTATTTATAATTCGCAAGCTTCATTTATAACTTAAATACCTATTCGACAAAGCGATATTCACCTTGATAAAAAGCATAAAAACGAGAAAACAAAGAGTGTTTACAAAAGTTACTCTGATTTAATAGGCCTTGTAATGTGTCTCTCCAATAGATTTTATACCAGAACTTGTTACAGTTTCGAAATAGTGCAGCGTTACGGTTGACCGGGCATTTTTACGAAATGCATACATTTTTGTTGGCGATCTGCGTATTCGAACGTTTGTCTAAATTATTAACTAACCTACTGTATGTTATGTAGGAACCTACTTATAATAATGGCTTAAAATAATATAGGTAAGTACATTCATAAAATATCGGTAGAAAGAAGCATTGGCTAATAATAATTAATAAAATCTACACAATACAGAATGCTAATATAATATGAAAAGCATTTCGGAACTCTTTGAATATCAAAATCATCAAAAACGAAATAGCGCTAAGGTACTAACTTTTTGCATCTGGGTAAGAATAAAATTTTCCCTCAACGCAGTTCCAAATGTTACAAGGACTGCAGCTGTAATGTGCAGTGCAATTATAATAGAAGAAGTAATAACAATAATCACTTCGGTTTGTGTTTTTACACACGGCTTAGGTAGATTTTTTATACTCTACCTACTGGGCTTTACACCGAGAAAAATATTTTCTTTATACTTTTCCGATATCCTCATACTAAATACGATTACCTAGATCGATATACTTACCTTGAATACCAACGGCTTCTTAAACATTTTTTTACATCTATTCTCTCTCTGATCTTTAATATGACTTCAAGATGCCATATATCGCACCTCACAAGTAATATAGTTGCAACTCAAAATTTTGCAATATTGAGCTAAGTATGCCATTAAATACACATTTTTTTTCTCTATCGACTGGTGAGACCCTTACATTTCTACCTCTTTTTATCGCTAAATGGTAGCACTAAAACTCTTTATTGACTATCCATCTCGTTCATTAATTTGTCAAGTAGCATAGTTACATCTAAGTTGAATCCCTGTTGAATAAGTCAGAACTCGTGCCAGACGTGTTTTGCCTGTCACATCTCAAAATAAAACATTGGAGTGTTAGCTTGGATACAAAAACATAGTTTAAAAGTAATCAATATAGTTGTATTATCTAGTTGTAACTGTATTGCCTGTCAATAAAAATAAGCCATGAGGTTCACATTAAGAGTTGTAACTCTATTGCTTGTTAGTAATTTCCATTAAATATACTTTTACGAAAAACATTTCAACTTACAACTATATTGCCGCAATTTTATTTGAGTTAACACTATATGACCTGTTAAGATTATCGCATAAATTCTTCGAGGTATTGCTTATTTCTAAATGTAACTCTATTGCCTGTGCATATTTTTACAAGTTTTTATTTAGCTTCACCTGTTTCAGTGTCTGTCTGTCATTTTCCTGTGTCCGATTGAGCTGAAATTCAGCATACATTACCGATGCAATAAAACAGTGACATCTAATTGTTTTTTTTCAAAAGAAATTAGGTACATACATACATAAACTCACGCCTGTTTCCCATCATAGGGGTAGGCAGAGACCACAGATCTCCACTTGCTACGATCCTGACACACTTCTTTGGCTACATTCACTCTCATCACATTCTTCATGCAAGCTCGTCGGTTTATGATACTCTTGACCTGGCCTTTTTCCAATAATTTGCCAAGAAATTAGGTAAGTATTTAAATTTAATAGAAATTATATAGTAGAAGCTGAGGAGATGAGAAGATGGCAGTGTAGCGTCAAGTAAAGCAGAAGTGTTATGGGAAGTCGAAAGGTTCTAAGAACAGGTCTACGATTCAGTCACTAAACCTGTTTGCAGTGCGGCTAAAGAAGACCCGAGAGCCAAACTGGCCCGACACTAAACCACACCGAGGATATCCTAGGTGATACACCCGCTTTCAAAACGGGTATCAACTTGATACCCGTACAAGATCAGGGTGGCCCTGAAGCAGCTTAAGAACTGTTGTTCTCAACAAAGCGCCGGGCGAAGACGGAATAACTTCAAGAGCTTTTGAAAGCGGGTGTATCACCGGTAGTTAAAGTCCTTCAAAAGCTCTTCAACTCCGTCTTGCTCGAAGGTACTACGGCAGAAGCATGGAACAAGAGCGTGGTGTTGCTGTTCTTGCTGTTGAGACATGTTTATAAGCTGTTTTCAAGAATTATCACGAATTGTCTCGATCGCAGGTTTGATGACTTTCAGCCTCTCAAACACACACACGCTGCGGCAAGTCATACAGAAGACCGAAGAATATAACTTGACGCTTTGTTTCGTGTTTGTGGACTATGAGAAAGCCTTCGATTCAATTGAAACATGGGAGGAGCTCGAGTCTCTCCAGCGATGCCGAATTGACTATCGGTACATCGAAGTTTTGAAGTGTTTGTTTAAAAACGCCACTTCGCAACAGCTTTTCATCCAAAATACGTCAATTCATTAAGACAAAAGTCTTCAATCAATACGTGGTTCTTCACTATTGGCCTCAGTGTAGCTCAACGATCAATGGAGAGAGCTGTGCTTGGGGTTTCACTGCGGAATTGAATCAGAAATGAGGAGATACGTAGAACTCGTGTTACTGACATAGCCAAACGGATTGGCACGTTGAAGTGGCAATGGGCAGGCCATATAGCACGCAGAACAGATGGCTGATGGGGCCAAAAAGTTCTCAAGAGGAGGCCACGGACCGGCAAGCGCAGCGTTGGATCTTTGAAGGAGGCCTATGTCTGACAGTGGACGTCCAACGCCAGAGATGATGATGATGATGATAGTTTAGTAGTTGTATTTTGCTCTTCTACATTTTTGATAATTAGGTACCTAAACTGTAGTAAAGTACTTACTATTTCTATTCGGTTTCTTATTTTTTGTTTAGCTACCTACTGTTGATTTTTAAATATAGTATTTTGTTAAAACATTTTTTGAATTTAATTTACGAGAAATACAAGTTACCTTCATAAAACTCATTATAACTTCTGAAACACTAGGAAAATTTACATTAAAACGTTAATTATAACCGTCGAAACGCACAAAAGTTAGTTTTTAAAACAGGCAATATAGTTGTATTTCAAAAAAGTACCTGAACAGATAAGCAATACAGTTGTAACTCTGAGTGTCATTAAAATAATATTCATTTTATGAAAGCTATTTACTATAAACTTACTAGAATAGGAAATATTCATAGCCAAGCGATATACCTATATATTTGCATTTAAGTTTAGACATTACTGTCAATATTTTAGATGGTACGATTTTTTAAAACTTCAAAACGCGATATCTCAAAATCATTGTTTTTGAGTTGCAACTATATTACTTGTGAGGTGCGATATGTGTAGTGTAGTCGTTTGTGTGATTTTTTGAGAAAAAATGACCAAAAATCAATTTCAGCTAATAGAGTAGAGGAGCTCATTACAGTATCTTGTTTTAAAGATTATTTCTTTATTGCTTGTTATAGTATGTACGGTACGTGTAAACACTTATAACATGCTACTATTTAGTAACTTATAGTGATAATTTTGACATAGGCTTGCGCCATACATACCGGACTAGAATCGTGACTATAAGTTAATCCTATTATGTGCTTATGCCCATTTATAAAGTAAGTAATTCTAACAATCATTGTGTCACAAAACTCGCAATAGCTGTACTATCGGTATAAGCGACACGTGTTGTAAGATCACCATGTAATTTCCATTAGTTTTAATTGTAGTTTTCCGAAAAAAATAAAATGTAAGTACTTATCCGTATTTGTGACGATGGCAAAGATATTAGATTTATTTATAGTACGCAAGGCCAATACAAGGAAAACGAATATAATTTTTTTACCAAAATCATCCAAGACAAGAACATCGTTCATTTATTTACATTTTCGTTAGTCAAAGCACCATTTTCGGTTTCCTTTAGACATGTAGGAAATACTGACGCCATGAAATACTAAGTCTACTTAGCAGGCCTATACTAGAGTGAACCGACAAGAACTCCTCACAAATTCCATATACTGGTGCATTATGCATTGGTCTGAAACGTCCAAAAGGTTGTATGCGAATTCCAACTGGGTAGATTGAGTAATCTGACATTTTACATTTGTTTTTAAAGGTTAAACGAATACTGCGTTCCCAGTTCCCAATCTTCATTACGAATGTCATTGCTCTCCGGATCATCAAAGTTACTAAATCCTCAAACAGGTTTGGCTTTCTCCCTTCAGAATGCTGTGTTCTTGGGAAACATAATGATTTAAATTTACATAATATACATTTATAATAAAGTATCCATGCATTACGCTTGCATCACATCGGATGCAATACAAATATTATAAACAAAAACGTGTAACGTCGGCTAATGTAGAAACTATAAGCCCTCTAAATGAATACCCGATACTTTAGAAATGCTTATTCTGTGACCTAGACTCCTTTCCAAATCACGTTTTGCGCTTTCTAAGTTTGTGCAAAAAATGACCCGGTGTTCTGGTCTAGTCCGAGCTAGAAGTCTACTTTCTACTTAACCAATAATAAATCTAACACTGAATCTAAATTATCATTACTATTGCAAAGCTCTAAATCATTAATCATGTTGAAATTTAATGACGATTGAGTACGTCCTACGGTGCATTGTCGAACTACCGACAGTATGTGGATCGATGGATTCCATTATCTTCATCTCACACATAAATCAAATATAAATGTCAATGTGTATGATTGTAAAGAACAATGGAGACAAGGTCACTGTGGGCTAAATAATGAAACCACTCAGAATTTAATAATCGTATTTAAGGCATAATAATAACATTGAAGTGTTTTGCAACCATAATATGTCGTTGACTCCATTTGTTTCATGTTTAGATTTCTATTTGGTGTGAGTATCTCTTTAAATGATTCGTATGTCATTTTCACCGCAACTCCTGAGTTATGTTACAACTTATTCGCAATTTCGATAGGGATTGATCGAAGACTCAAAACGAAACGGTCTTAGAATGAGGAAGGCACTATCATTTCATTACAAGGATTGATAAATCGAAGTCAACTTCTACTGCATTGCTCAGGTCATTGCCAGCGGAAGAGCTGAGTTTGAGTAACGGACTGGCTCGTCTAAGTGTGAAATGTCAATAAAATACACTCATCTCTAGAACCTACAGATCTCTCCAACAGTCACGTCCCCGTTATCACAGATGTTTTATATCGAGTTCAATTTTTACAACATCTTCGTGTTACATAATTATTTAGTTTAATCGTGCTTGTCAGATATGTTGAAAATATTGCATTCTAATTTGTTTGTAGGTATGCAATTATGTAAATCGTGCGTTGAATTTGAGAAGCTACAACAATATGGTTTTTAATGTTTGTTAATTGCAAGCTATCATCACGATTCATCGAATAAGTCGTAAAAACCCTGTTTTCTGCCAAGACGATACAAACCGTGAAGATCACCAAATTGTGATTTCATCCATGAAAATGTCGTCTTGTTTTTGCGTATTATTTAATTGACCTTACTCGTCTGAAATTATTTACGTATGCTTCATTCTATTGTTGTATTAATATGCCTAATCCGTGGAAATATTGTTATTGTAATAGATAATTTGCGCGGACCTTGACTGGCGTTCCTTACCGGTCTCTATCTTAACATAAACCAAGCCTATTTCTTGGATATTGTCTTGCTAGGGTAACAACAAGATTTGGACAAAGTTCTCTATTATTTTCGGAACGTTAACACGTGCTTTAGAAATGTACCATGCAAATCCGTACTAATTGCGTCACAGCTCCCTAAATGGTTTCTGACGCCATAAGTGCCTATTTATGGTACGAATATTTTACTTAGCCGCTCATGTGGACTATCGATTATATTGCCCATTGTTAGCTTTCATAAAATGCGTAAGTATTTCATTGTTTAACATAACATGGTTATCTTTAGCGTGCATGTCATGCTTTTTCTTTTACAGGACAATGTAAACTATGTTGATATTGGAAACGTGTAGCATTGAATTCTTTTAATGAAGTCCAACATTTTTATGACTTGACCAGTTCAGCGGGGTCGAACAATGCCTGTCTTATCCAAAATGAAATGAAATAATTAGGAAGTCCCTACCATCTAAATGAAAATAAATTACTAAAACTCTGTATTTCTAATTATTATGATTCATTACGAAAAAATGGTATAAATGGTATAAAAATCACACTGTAGCGCATGATTCGGAATCGATTTGGCACGGATTAGCGCCGGACTGCCTGCAAGTACATGTTTTTACAAGACTAAAAGGTTTATTTCAGGAAATTAACATCATTGTTCAAATGGTAAAGCCCGTTGATGGTAAAAAAGCTTTATAGTGCCGACGGATTCGTTCCGCATCACCGCAACGGTTGTCTTTATGGAAAATTATGATAATTCACAAGGACTTTTCCACTAATTCTAAAGTACTTTGTGTTGAGGAAATTGGTTTCCAAGCCGTGCCCTTTAAATAAAGATTATCTTATAAATAATTTTCGGGATTTTGATGACACAAAATGTCAATCTTGTTATTGTATAAAATAACAATTTCATACGGCAATGTTGGTTTAAAAAGAATTGTTTTTGTATCAAAAATCTAGAATTATGCAAATGGTATAAAAATCTATTTAAATAAGATGATCGCACACATAAATTAATATTTTCAGGTACTCTGAGCTAGTCGCAAAATGCATTCAAAGCCTATTAATAAACATCATCTACTGAAGCGTTAAAGATTGCTTAGATTTGGTGAATATGCACGGTGTTAATTTACATACGTAAAACCAAAATAAAAACTATCATCAAAATATTCAAGATTGTTTATTTTGTCGTCGTGATTTTCAAAACTAAATGAGACAACCTAATAATTCAATTGTGTGCAACTTCTAAAACTGTTGAATCACGTCCTATAGATCTAAGTTATCCTGGCCAGCCTACCTGGTAAATTGCCTTATTAAACCAACTCGTTTTAACTATAGAACCGTTTATTTTGCTGTAACTACGCTTTGATTTTAATCGGGTTAGGAACATTTATTACCAGCTTGACTGTTGACTTGCGAGTATTTGTAAGTTTTAACTCAAGGATAATGAATTGAATTAAATAGTATTCTGTTTAGGATTTATTAATTTGCAGAATTATTATTCTAATAGTAGGTACAATTTAATTAAGTACTTAATGAAAATTTAAAACTGCTTTAGGGAAATTTTTAATTTTGTTAAATATTTTTATTTATCCTTTTAGATGAATTAACTTTTCTACTTTCAGTTCCTTAATATTGCTATTTATAAATTTAATATGCTATGTATGTTGAATATCATACACACTGAAAGTATATCCATTATTAAAATTCACTCCAAACTTAATATATTTTTACGAAAGCTTTCAATACTCACTTGAATTTAAAGTCCTGTCACGAAAAGTCGGGAAGATTCAAATCACTGACACAACTTAATATCGTCCAAGATATTTTTATATGCGTACGCTGTGACGGCTAGCAATGTATTGGTGGATGTTTGATAATGGTCGTGTTTATATAGTGAGGGGAGGCGCGTTGACAGCCAATGCAAGTAGCTGACCATCTCCGATCATGGGAGCTTCGTGTTTTCAAATTGTGACTTTACATACTTTTGCTTACAGCTTCTGTTGTCTTAAAGATTTTAGAATTTTTTACTTTATATTACTTCTGATCAACAGCTTACAGAATCGAATAGCAAAAGGTGTATTTGGACTTTCCTCTGATTATCGACCTAGGTATTATGAAATTATCTTAAAATAACTGTAGATCTGAATGGATGTATATCAGCAGTTAGTCTGTTACCTTTTTTATATATCAAACAATGGGCAGGGCATTTGCGAAAACACTTTTTATTAAGTTACATGCACTTAGAAATTTGTACCTAAACATTGATTAATTTACCTACTTATAAGTGTTATATTATGTAAGTACCTCTTCTTAAATAATTTTCTTGGAGAAAGCGAAAATGATGTTTATTCTATTAATTAACTGATATTATAATAGTTTTTGTTTTATAATAGTTTATTATTATTTTTATGATAGTCTTGAATGGAAGTTTTAGGGAAACAAATAGACCAATGCACAACAAAAAAACCAAACATGTACTACATAACACACTAATTAAATACTAATATTTAAAGTTCACGAAAACGACGTGTATTAATACAATTTTTAATACCTTCCTAAGGTATTAAAAATTATATTATGAGCTCAGATATTTCAAAACTTCTTAGTTTAAGTATAGAAATACATAATTTTTTTTAATTCATTGTAAATGGTTAATGTTTTGCCACATTTAGAAGGGTTTTTCGATTTAAATTTAGTAAAAAAAGGCCTTTACATAGTTACTGGATGATTAATAAAGCGTCAGAAAGCATCCATGCCTGAAGTAGGCTTGCCCAGGCCCTAAACTATCCTAGACCTCATCCACACGGAAGAGATGGTCAATACGTATGGATCTGACTAAGCAACGGGTCTTTCACCGTTTTAGAGCTCGTGTAAAGGGTAAGTATACAATAATAATATGCACATTTTCTGAAACGAAAAATCTAACTATTTATTCACGCAGTCGACGCGACGCGTAATATTAAATTTAATCAAAAATCGAGGGACATTTTCACTTGGCCAACACGGCTCTTTCAAAATAAGTTAAAGTATATAATAATATACTTACTACATTTAGGTCGCCATCAGAACCAGTAGCTTCTTACTATACGAAATAAAACTGGTCAAGTTCAAGTATATTGGGTAGGCGTCATCTAAATCATGCTAATTGCCATGATTGAGTAGTACATGTTTCATGTTTATGTTTGAATACCAACCGATCGTATAACCTACTAATACATATTTCTACTATATGAAAGGAAACCATTTAATAAATAAAACTTACTTTCAGACCAGTAAAAGTACATAATAAAGGTGAAAATAATCGTGGTAGAACCGTAAGTTTGTGTACAAAAGAAAAGAGTTTTTTCCCAATTATTGTACCTACCTTATATAAGTACTTCTATGTTCCGAAAATAAATAAACATTATTATTATGTTCCGAAAAAATAAATAAAATAAACAAACAAATAAACAGTCTAGATAAATTAGCTGCGGCTCTTTAGCTCTTTAGCAGCTCTAGGTAAAATAAAAATAAATAAATAATGCTGGACATTTCACACAGCATCATGTAGCCCCAAAGTAAGCAGAGCTTGTGTGTTATGGGAACCATATGACTGATTATACTACTTACATACTTTTTTTTGTAAAAACGTAGATAAGTAAACACCCAGACCCGAAACAAATATTTGCAGATCATACAAATATTTGTCCTGCGGCGGGGTCGAACCTGCAACCTCATGCGTCTCAGGCGGGCCTTCGCCCACTGCGCCACATGACAGAGGTCGTCAATGTTTTTACCCGACTGCGCGACGCAAAGGAGGGTAATGTGTTTATTTCAATACTTGTGTTAATTTTTATCCACTTTCGAGTGAAAGTGGATAAAAAATTGACAAAATTTGAGAAAAAAGAGAGCCGAGAGAGTTTTCGGCTCTCTCGTTTGGCTTTTACGAGTAAGTTCAATTCCCGCGGCGAGACAAAGATTTGTTCCGGGTTAGGTGTTGTTGTATCACACAAAAATCGTATTTTCGAAACCCATGGGGTGACAGAGAATCCTAGACTTTGTATGTGACTGTTGAGTGTTATCTATTTCTTACTAGTGGCTCAGTCACAAAATAGATGACCTATTATGTCCATAAGGAAAAAAATATCTTAATCTATTATTTATATATTTGACGACCTCTGTGGCGTAGTGGGCGAAGGCCCGCCTGAAACATAGACGAGATTGAAAGATTGCATGGGGAGCAAAAAAGTTAAGCAACGCTGGGCACGATCAGTTTTGGGATGGGTGGTCACCCAACTTTTTGAAACATGGAAATTTTAGGCATTTTTTTATTTCGAATGATTGTATAGGAAGTTCATCAGCTGAGTTACCGCGCCTTGAAATCGTTTCAGTCGTGACGTGATAATATTTCGTTTTTTTTTTGTTTTTTTTTTTTAGTAACCTGACCTAAACTAGACAATACAGAGACATACCTAATCATAATGACTTTATCTTGGTCTGATGTACCAACGTTTTTCTATCACTTCTTTTGTACCTGTTTTTTAGTAGAATGCTGACGGAAATGAGATGTTATGAATGGCCTAAGCTCTGTCAATCAATTTACTATGGTGGGAAGTAGGTGAGGTTTTATTTAATTACCAATGTTCATTGTAGTCGACGTGTGGCGACTTCAACTAACAAAAAATAATAAAAAAAAACAAACAAAGTATGATCACGACTGAATCTACAATCTACATTTTCTCAAATCTTTAGGCATTTTTAAAATCCCAATGTAGAATAATAGCTAGATGTCTAATGGGGGTCTTCAAATAACAAGTGCTAAATGCGTAGAAAACTTCCTTCATCCAAAAACTGTATCCTCATTGATTTGATTGAAATATTAATAGTAGATTAGTAGCCAAGGGCAATTGCATCAATTGCAGCCCGAGATATTTAGGCGCACGAGCGCAGCGAGGGCGCCTATAGTTCGAGGGTGCAATTGATGCCTTACACCCGAGCTAACTACTCTGCTTTACATCTCGATTGTGAGGTAATTAGGTCCTTATTACCCCCAAATGGGGTTTGTAGGTGACCAATTATTAGCGTTCTAGGGTAATAATGTAGCTAGAAAAGCCCTAGGGCGGTAAGTAATAAAAAAAAAACACTTCACTCTTTCAAAAAGTTCGAGTTTTTAATTACTTACCGCCCTAGGGCTTTTCTAGCTACATTATTACCCTAGAGCGCTAATTGGTCACCTACAAGCCCCATTCGGGGGTAATAAGGACCTACTTACCGAATATGAGAGATGTAAATATCCTTTGTGACTCTCGCTCTCACAATCAAGGCTGTAATTTCTGTTGAACTACATAAACCATGAAATTGTACAGTATCTGTTGTACAGTAACTGAACTAAAGAAAAGACGGAACATAATTTGTCCATTTGAAAGATGAATTTGTAACTAAGCAGTTATGCTTTCAACTGAACATTATTCTGGTAGCATTTACCTACTTAGTATCTGTCAATTAGGTATATCAACACTTGACATTGAAAAATAATGTGAAAGTGCTGAGTTCGGCCGAATATCTAAGTAACGTTACGTGTGCCTACTTTTATTATTATGACTTTCATATAATGCCACCTAGTTGAATAAAATAGCTAAAAAGATTAACATAGGTAGTTCTTAAAAATGTATTTACTATAATATCCACATCCACAATGGAAATGAGGTGGAATAGGTTATCTAGGTACTCCGAGTGTAAAGTTTTTATAAGATCGTTTTTTTAATCAATTTTTAAAGTTTGAATCTTTTTTGGTTGAAGTCAACTTCTTTATTTCATAATCACCCGTCAATTTAGCAAGGATTTCGTTTAAATGATGTTTTTTCTAGAAGTAAATTGCTAACAAGCAATTTATTCAAAAATAAAAAAACCCGGCTGAACTGAAAAGTTAGAAACAGCAATAACTTATCAATCACAAAATTAAAGTACAATTTTATTAATAGGTAGGTTATCTAGGGTTCGATGCCGTGCGCATTTTCCTAAACGTTGTTGTTACAGTTGACACACAGATGGCTCTGTGTGTAAAATTAAAAGCGTGTAAGATATTTCTTAAATATGAGATATCTCCTAAATGGCTGAACCAATTTCGATGCAGTTTGTTCTAAACGTTGCGTGTGACTAAATATAAAGTTTTAGTATGCATTTTGTTTAGCAATTCTATTTAGGACGAAAAATAGATTTTCAAAAATTTTGAGAATCGATTTTGTCTTCGAAGACGTCATGTTAGATTTAAAAAAAAAAATATTTGATATCAGTCCACCAACTTCTTGATTTTGACATGGATTTTGATAAGATGGCGTGATTTTCATTTTGAAAATTCACACATTGTTGCATTTTCTAGCCGCACTATTCGATTTATCGAAATAAAAAGTATCCTAGAGCACAATCGAGATGGAGACGATTCTAACGATACCTCATTCATCAAAATCCATCCAGCCGTTTAGGAGTAACTTGGTAATAAAGAATATTACATACATACACACATAGAAACGCGCGATCTACATAACCCGGTGACTTGACAGTCAGCCGGGTAAAAAATACCGACTAATACAAGGCTATTTTCATGATCAGCCTTCAGTGAAATAGTATATTTGATAGAATTGTCTGATTTAAATGTCGATTATGATGACACTGTCAATTGTTTTATTACATGCCTATGTAGGTGCGATTTAATTACAATGTATTGATTCTGAAGGTGACTTAAAATAATGCAAATACGAATTCAGAAAATTCAAAAATGTGGTGAACTGCTCAGTCCGTTTTGCAAAAAAAAAAAAAAAAAATAGGTAGGTATTCTAAAACACATCGGTGCTTATCCGACAATATTAGATTTTCGGGCCGTCGTCATAGAGTTCCGTGACTGGGAGTTGGTTAAAGCATTCTGGCTTTAGGCTTAGCTAAATTTTATTTTAGATTAAATTCACAAACACTTGTGTATGAATTGAAAGAGAAAATTCATGTGGACGCGAGCTAATTTGAAGGATTCATTCGTTCGGCTACTCTAACAAATTCAAATAAAAAAAAAAATCTATTCAGTGGATCTCTGGATCTCTGGGATCACTTAGTACTTCTACTTCTGTTCTTTCGCAACCAACACTAATAAGAATCAGAGCAACAAACACGGAATGGGGCCTAGCTTTGTTTTCAATGATCCATCCTATGAAATAGTCAAGCTCTAGTGGGGAGCTCGAACAAAGTGAGGCTCGTCAAAGTAATCAAAAATCAATAACGATGTTTTCAACTGAACAGAAAGGCTGGTGGTACCATACCATCTAACATGTTTATGTCAAACAACGCGGTCATTGCTATTAAATTGGTTCTATGCAAATATTAGGATAACACCAATTTAATTTATTATCTGTTGAAGTGAAACTTAGTCATACATGATATTGAGATAAATGAACGTCAGTATTTTTCTAAGATATTACAGATAAAACGTTAACATAGGTACAATTTCTGAAAGTACTCTATGAATGTGGTTTTACGCTGAAAGGATGAATTTAGAATTGATACTAAAGTTCTATTACTTTCATTATTCCGAATTTTCTAAACCTAGTAAATTTAATTATAAATAGGTAGGTACTATTACTGCTTCAATTTAGAGTCCTCTTTGAAAAATTTGAATCAGAAAATCATCAGTGTGAGTTGAGCCTTACCCACATAAGCATTCTCCGAATTAATATATATTTACCCCAAAACAAAACTTTTAAGTACATCTGTATTACTTATCAAATTTTGTAATGCTGTAAATTTTACAGAAGGGGCTTATTTATTAGGAAAACCAATTAACGGGCTCTCGGTATCGCAAATTATCTTCACCTATTATCACTTTTGTTAAACCATCTCGTATTCAAAAAGCATTCGTCACATCAAACGCTCGTAATAATATTTTCATGCCGCTCTATAGAAAATTAATAAAAATGCATGTTTCGATTTCCCTCTGTTCTCGCACACGTATTCTTGAGGTAATTGTACCTCAGGTAGTCATAAACAGATTCAAAAACAAAATTGCGTATGTTAAACACAATAAGATTGTTTTGAAATCAGCGTACAACAAGCTGACAACTACTGATTTTTTAGATGCTGAAAATCTACTAGGTAGGTACCTAAAATTATGGTTATTTTATTACAACTAAAATTATGATTATTTTATTACAACTAAAATTATGGTTATTATTTACTCAGATGTATTTCTATTGGCATTGAAGATTATACTTACCCAAGGCGGCGATGGCGGGATGAGCTTGACTCCTATAACAAAGACTACTCGTATCTCCAACAAGCACAAAATATATCAGTGGAAAAAGGGAAGGGAGGCCTTTGCCCTGCAACTAGTTTAATTTTGCTCACCTTTGCTTCACAGCTCAATGTTTCTCTAGATTCTTAACAACACATCTGAGTGATCCAGACTTTATGCAAACACTGAGTTTGTGCCAAGTGAAATTGTTTAAAAATATTCCATTGCCCACGCGATGAGTCCAGACAAATGCTTACCTAGAGGATGTTGACATCTGGCTTATTTAGAAAAATATTGTTTTAAATAAAAACAAATGAAATACTTACTGAATTTATTAGTAAAATCATAGACATTTAGTTAGCGAGGACAATTGGAGATGGACCACTGAATGGTGGCCAAGAGATCCTTAAAGACCAAGAGAGATCACCAGAACCATAGGTAACTAGAGAAGTTCGTATGAGGTAGTGTCCAACTCTAGTGACGGAGTATTCTGGCCGCCTGAAGATCTCCGTCATGGCTTAACGACGTTATAGCCATAACCGATAATTTAACGTGCCCTCCGAAGCACGGAAGCGCTCAGTTATTACTGCGACTAACGGTTACCCATCCATTTTGTGACGTCGGCGTCGCGTCGTTTAGTTTCGAAGATCTATCAAGAATAACTAAGCAACCTTTACGAACGCTTACCTACACAACCAGAATGATGGTCAGACATAGAAATACAGAGCTTTCAAAGAATACCTAAGTTCAAAAAACATACTACTTCATTCATATTTGATTATCAACTAGCTGAATGCTCACGGCTTCGCTCACGATTCGATTCCCAAATTTCAAGAGATTATTGAAGGTAGAGCTACTTAATTTTTGGTAGCACTAAGTTTCAAACAAATCGTCTTCGTAATGTACATGATGCTCTCTCTAGGTTTCGGTTTAGGCTCTGCGTTGTCTGTCAATAAGTAAATCAGTCACGACAAAGAATTTCATAAACATATATTAGCTAGTGTGATGGCAAAGGATGTTCTGAAGCTGCCGTTTGAATTTTCGAGTTGTCTTACCGGTATAATTTTCGAACTTATACCGTCACCAATATGGACATGAACAGTTAAAACATTCAGATCTTTATCTTTAGACACTCAACATCCTATGTTCATAGCTTCATTTGACTCTTGTTCATTTTATGTTGAATTGAAATTGTTACTTTAACTTCAAGCTCTTTCATCATAGCCCTTCACGTCTATTTCTAATTCTTTTGGTGGCTAAATAAACCGATTTGAGATCATATCAATCAATCGGTTTACCATAACTACTCCCACAGTTATGCAGCTGAACGATCCAGGGGTTGGTTCACTACGCTAATATTTTCAATAGTTAAATAAACATGACGTTTACAAAAACCTTTAATAATACCTGTACTAATAATTATAATATGAAAGGTCGCAATGCTAGTAAGGAAATGCCAGTGTCATCTATATTACCCTCCCGCACCTGCTGGAGTAAAGGACCTTGTTCATTTCCACTCTATTAATTTTGATGATTCAACCGTTAGACATGACCATAAACCTGACTAGCTAGAACCTTTACAGCCCTAGGCATAATTTTGACTTTAGTTTATGTTTAGAGTGAGTGAGGGATATAGAAGTAGAGGTAAACAAAAAAGATGGATAGATTTTGCAAAAGACGGGATGACGTTGAACGCAAATAAAACATGGAAGCGTCTCTATCGTTATGTTATGTATGTTCGTATGAGCTAGTGGCTAACTCTGGTGACGGAGTTTGTAGGCCGCCTGAGGGCCTCCGTGATGGCTTAACGACTTAAAAGCCAGGACCGACAATTTAACATGCCCTCCGATCCGAAGTCCGAAGGGTAGTCCAACTGGTGCACAGCGTGGTTGGTCGGTTGGTAATAGACGCTCCGAACATCGAGCACGGAAGCGCTCAGCCGAAGCCGCCCCCCTTCCGGCTCGCTTTTGTATGGAAACAGACGCGCTGCGAACGCGCGTTTGTATCGATACAAACGCGATGCAAACGCGCAGCTCAAAAACGCGCTGCAGAAAACGAAGTGTGGCAGGAGTAGGGGACAGTGGGGTGAATACGGACAGCGGGTAATTGCGGACACCCTAGTATTTCGTTCCCTAACCCCATCCGCTCACCGTTTTTGCAACTACTTAAAAGCTTCTGCCATCTTTAGTGCGCGAACATTTGTCAAAGTCGGGAGCCGCGCTCGTTTCGCAAGGTAAGTACAATTAAACATTTTTTGCATAAATCTTATATTTTTTTTGTTTTCAATATGCTGTGTCAATAGCGTATTGTTCAAACGATATAGGATGTTTTTTTCCTTTTTATTTTTTGCGTTATTTATGAATTCAATTTTAAATAGAAACTAATCCTCGAACTACCCATATAAACAATTTGGATGTTGAAAGTTTGAAGGTTAGATTGGGTGAATTGCGGACACTGGGCGTGGGGTAAAACCAGACGTCCGCAATTACCCCTTCACATTTTACTATAACATAATTATTTATGTAAATTTACATTTTTGCCTGTAAGAAAAGAAAACAAAAGTGCAGTTAATAAGAAACATTCAATAATTCTTACGAGCACTCCAGAAAAATATAAGACCTAGAGACAAAAGAACAAAAGAGAACTAAAAAAACAAGAAAAAAAACTGGTACAAAGTACAGGAAGTAGATGAAAAAAAGAGAACACTAAAATTAAGAAGGCTCCAAATATAATTTTAAGAGGAAAGAAGACTTTAAAAACCGGAAAAGGGGTTAAGAATCTCAAAAGATTTGAACATGATTCTGAAGATGATGAATATTTTTGTAAATTTTGAAATGAAACATATTCCTGACCCCCCACAGAAGACTGCATACTTTTTATTCTTTGTATTAGATGCCAAAAATGGGCCCATGAGAAATGTAACGCCAAATCCACGTCCAAGGGATACATTTGGTATATTTGTAAAGAGTAATTTAGGATGTTCGTATTTACCCCAAGTATTCGGAATTACCCCAACAGCTGTCCGTATTTACCCGAACTGCACGGGGTAATTAGGGACACAAAGGGTTCTGTTTTTTTGAAAAAAATAATATTTATTGATTAGTTAACTAAAAATAATTATATTGATTTTGTAAAGTGATAGTTTAAGTTTCATAATTAATAACAAAAGTCGTATTAGAACTAATATTTTGACTTTTATAGAACTCTTTCCTTAAGCGTCCGCAATTCCCCCACTCTCCCCTACTCCCTTAATTTCGTCGATCGCTAAAAAGGCCGCTATAGCAGAATCACAATAAGAGTTGCAATATATGCCGTTCTTGTCACTCTTAGTCTATGAAAAAAGACGGCAATGCGACTCCTTTTGTGATTCTGCTATTAACGGCCTTTACCTCGCTGAGTTCCGATGTCTGAGTTTGTCCGATTTTGTATTTTGTGCGTAATTACTTAGAAGGAATGCTTTCAGGACTACTTATTTACATTCACTGGATGACGAATAGAGCAGTGGAATTGAAAAACGATTGTGCCAAAGAGAAAAAAATCAAACGAAAAAAAAAATTGTTTTTTAGCATTGTAAACAAACACATTTATTTTCACAAATATCTAAGAGTAAGAGTACCTAGGTATACCTGTACATTATATTCCCACTACTAATTATATATTTATCATTATCATTGATATACCTACAATTTGTCAGTGGGAAATCTCGACGTAAAGTACCTAGGTATTATTTGATTTGCATTTAGAAATAACAACATTTACAAACCAAGATCTTTCCGAGAAAATCTTACTGGTATTTTAAATAGGTACTTACATTATTTTTGTCTAGTTTTCAGTCAAGAAATCAGTGTCTTGGATTGATTCATTTGACAAGCGCATTTTCAGTTTTTAGTGAACAAAAGTAAACTTGATTTTTTGTTAGTTTGAAAAAGCGTAGGATGTACGTTGTTGTGAAATTAGCATGATGCTGTACTATTTTGTATGGACGGAAATGTTATTGGGATCTCTTTTAGCCCCTTTTGGATATGACGGGTTTTATAATATCCGGTAGAGTTATATCATTTAGTTATAATTATCATTTTTTATAAACCTTCATCACCCCACTCCCACTGACATTCAATGGTTTCCCATTTATATTCTCTACTTTCCACTTTTAATGATCCAGTGAGATTTTAAAACATAATAATTTGACTACCCTTCTCAGTAGTCTCTGCCTTCTGCGCTGTAGGTCGTGGATTCTATTCCCAACCAGGACCAACATTTTTGTGATGAACATAGAGTAAGTATCTATTTCATCATCATCTCAGCCCGGTATTACACGCTGCTGGGTAGAGCCCTCTCTTCTCTTAAGCCAGCCTCTTCTATTATTACGCATTTACAGCAAAAAAAAATATTAGGTATTAAAATCTGCGACGAGATTCAACCCTTCTCGGAATGCATTCCGAACTGAAAAAATGACGTTTCCTCGCTGAAATAACGTCAACTTCCCGAAGAAAATCCTCGAATCGGATGCATTCCGAGAAGTGTGAATCGCACTGCTGCTGGTCCCTATTAGAACTTTGTTTTATGTCCACCTATATTTTATTTTTTCTAAAACATGCCTAGTATAATCTCACTCTAAACCAGCAAAATAGTTAACCGTACCTTGAAACCTACTGCATTAAACTGCATGAAGTAGACGCGAAGACAACGTCGACGTAAAACTCAAAAACTAATTATCGGGTTCCGGTTAGTCCGTTAACTGATGGATGACCGTTATGTCTCGTAAAGTAAGCTGTATATTTGAAACCAAGCTGCATACACTCATTTACAGAAAAAATATGTTGTGGCTATATTTACGTTAATTCTACTGGACCTGCAGTGCGCTTCATAACTTCTCGGAATGTATTCCGAATTTAGAAAGTGCTGTTTTTTCGCTGAAAAAATGTCAACTTTCCGACGAATATCTTCGAATCGGATGCATTCCGAGATAAATCGCACTGCTGGTCGGCAGATGTCCTGCAGTCCTGCCACATTCGTTCTGTTTTGGATTAAATGTTTAATTTTATTACCTACCTAGAGAATTAAAAAAAAAACATGAAAAGACTATCACAACCCAGATAAATATTTTTTTATCTTGTCCCACAGCTGGGCACTGGGCAAAGGTTAACTTTTTGCCCAGCAGTGCATCTTTGCGCTCCAAGGACATAGTTTGGTTCGAATGCATCCAGATGAAACGTAACTACATACATACCTACGAGTATGTTTTGTCATTTTAACATTGTACAGAGTTTTGTTTCTTGATTACCTCGCATAAAATAAACCTAGGTACATTTAATTTTAGATAGTGACAAATAGCAATAATCACGATTCGATTAATTTTATCTCAAGCACTGTAATTTCAATCAGCCGGGTAAAAATACTTCAAGTTTTACAAATTAAGGCGGTACTATGTGCTAAACACTAGGTATATTTCCCTATCTATCTTCTCGATGAATAAAGTGAGTGGAAAGTAACTGAAAAGTCAAAATTTATCTTTAACATTATATCTTCGAATCTACTAAGCTAAATTTTTATTTAATGCTTGATCATAAATCAACGAAAAAACCTCTAAAAATAAGACAAATCTTCTTCTACGTTGATGTTAAATATGTTTTAGGATTACACCAATGCATAGGTAATTTAATAATTGACAATCGTACTAAATTAATTCTTCGAATTTTTGTTACTTATGAGATATTTCCAAAAAACTGCATTTATGTCGTGTTTCGGAGCATGCAGCTGTCGTGAGCGCCACCGCCCGCAGCCGAACGCATTCTAAATTCATCTTTATTTTAACGAAGCTAAGACAAATATTTGAAGTTGCACTCATCAATGTGCTAATTTTAGGTAAAGAACCCCCTTAAACAGTATTATCGAATGTAGGTAACTGTAGATAGGTACCTACCTAATAAATTGTAATAGTTAATTATTATCTCCATCTGTTACTGGATGTTAAAAACTTTATAACCCTTAACCGTATTCAAGTACTGCCTTACGTAAGTAGAAATTAAAAATTTCCTGTCATATTTAAAAGATGTAAAAATCTGACCAGATACCACCTGCCTTATGTATGCAGCTTTAGAAACTGACAACGGCATAGCTCTTGTCAGCAGATGATGAGGATATGATTAGCTGTCCATCACACACAAGTATAGAAAATAGGTGCATTAGAATTTCCTAGTCCGACAATGTAGGTAATGAATATGCCGGATCACCTCTATTCTAACTGTGGGAAGATTAAGGAAAGGATTAGAAATATGCAATGAATAACAAAGAGGAAAGATCTACTTGACGTTTATTACGTTTTATTAAAATTAGTTGGCCTCTGTTTACTTGAAATGCGTAGTTTATTAGCTTCATTGCCATTAGTACCATTAACAGTTCCATGATGGAACTACTGTATGTATGTATTGTAAAATGATATGCCTACACAAGTAAATTAAAGTGCTAAGTAAAATAAAAGCCTTAAAAGTACAAACAAAACCTTGTATCTCAACATGATTCATGTTTACTCGTAAATCAAAATAACAACTTCTGTGTTGCTCTTTTTAGAACAGCGGGGTGCCATTCTGTTTTTATCACAAAGCATCCTGCCAATTTATTCTCACTGCGGTCCATAACGAGCGAATTTGCAACGAATACTTGTAAACACAAATAACATAATGGAAAAAATCTAGAAATTCACCCCACGTAAACTGAGCCACGGTGGGCGTGGCTTACTAACTGAGCTGCGAGCGAGATACTCAAACTCCCAGGAATTTTTTTTTTTTAACTGTGCGTCGCGCATCGTAAAATGTCATGAATGTTGGCAAATCAATAGCAGAGTTGTTCGATTTTGTACCACAATGTGTATCTACACATGTAATTGAAATAATGAATCCATGGTTTTATTTGCATTTACTGGCTACGAACCTTGCCAAACATTTTTTCTCCAGTTCCATCAGACGTACCTAGACATTTAAGATTAGCAAGGTCATGACTCCTCTTAATTGTAATCTGTTAAGGAAGGAGAAAAAACAAGTTAGACTGAAACATGAATCATCCTCTTTAAAGTATGAACAAAACGAGGAAATATCTCGGAAACGATTATTACAATCGCATTTTGTCTATTTTTATGCAGTACGTAATGTTGGTAAATAAAGATGACCGATTAAAATATCAAAACAAAAAGTGCTGCCTATTACCGATTCTTGAACTCATTACCACGGGTTTTGCCGTGCTGTCTCTCGGAATTTTGTACTGCTCGCCAATTTGCTCGTTTTTTGCTCGAAACAAAATTATTGCCTTCGATATTATGTGGCCACTCGCAAGTCACAATTGTGCTCAAATCATCGCATCATCGGCAAGCAATTTCGAGTAACAAATGACTCGATCTTCCATTATGCGTTATGTTTTTTCAATTGGATTCAGACCCTTAATTTTTGTATATTGATCTTTTCTTTAATACATTACTTCCATTACTTCCTTTTCTTTTCGTATAAAAATTACAAGCTTTGGAATCTTGCATATGATTTAAAGCAGTTTCCTCAGCCGATTGAGCTAAAAGGCACACATATAGACTCTCGGAGACAATGCAATATTATGTTGACAGCGATCTGATAATGGAGTCAGGACAGGAATCAAGAGTTGCTCATCGGATCTCTTTAACAAATAACAGTAAAATACCCGTGCTTAGGCTCTTTTGAATCAGCTCGCAATTACCTGTATTCAACAGAAAACTAAGTGATATTGTTCTTACTGTTCAGGATCAATAGGTCGCGCGACTTCTACACTTGTCTGTATTGCTAATTTTACATAATGAAACCATCAGTAGCCGTACCATGAGCTCTTAGAGCAATGTCAAAACAAGGTGAAAACCATTCCTGCCTTAGGCTTGTTTTGTCATTGTTTTGGTCCGAAAACAATCTTATTTTATTCCTGCCTTGGTCTTGACGCAGGATTGCAGCAGGACATGCGCATTACACTCTCTCGACGCTCTCTCTGCGCATGTCTTGCTCGATGACATCGAGCAGGACATGCGCAGTTCTGCATCTAGTCGATGTCATGTCACCAAAACATCCCTGCGTTAAGATTGTTTTGGTCCTAAGGCAGGATTAAAACAAGGTTGATTTAGGCCTGATTTAGGATGGAGTTATGCCTGCGTCAGTCTTACTTCAGTCTTATCTAAGTACGGACCAAAGTAATCTTACTTTGACATTGCTCTTAGACTTGGCAGTACGACCGCAGTTATAACACTCTTATAATTTTTTTTATTTTTATAGTGTTAAACCACACTTTGGTATTTTACTCTTATAAAAATCCATCATTTGCTGTTGATTCATTTGCCTCATTTTCTTTAGATTAGACATTTAGACAATACATCACGTTTTATGGATCTTTTATCCTTATATAGTTTCCGCAGGTGTTTAGCTTGTGTGTGTAATTACGCCACTTATCCGATATTTACGTTGTCGATGCCGTCAAAAACAATTACGAATTATTTATTAGCAGATTTATGGATGGACTGGGTGTTTATATTATTAGCTTCTTCTCTATCTTCTCTACTAATATCATAAAGCGGAAGAGTTCGTTTGTTTGCTAATCTATGGAAATGAAAAATTATTTCTGCATTCGATAGCTCGTTTCTTGAGGAAGGTACATAAACATTGTATGGCTTTAAAACAAGCTAAGTTTTGCATAGACATAGATAACAGTTACATTTACACCTCGTAGGTCGAGTCGGTCCAGCTATACGAGACTATTTTTAAACAAACCTTTTCATCCACAAAGATAAAAAGTGAAACAAAAAGTGTAAATACGAAATCATTAAAAAAAAATATCACTTTCAAAACACGATATGATACCTGGTTGAGGATCGAACGAATTATAACAGATTTTTGAATTTTTAGGCGGTAATAAATCATATTCGACTCTAGAGAGTAGTCGTTTTACACTCAGGAGGTATGAAGTTCCTATCCTAGACGGTCATTCAATTGATGCGTCGTCGTGCCGGCGCCAGCTAATGAGGTAATGGCAATGAATTTACACTAACGACTTACGGTAAATACTAGCCGATCTCGATTATTGAAAGCTTTCTAAAAAAAACTTTGAAATCTTGATTGGAATGTCAACTGTAGTAGTTCTACTTCTGAAATTTTGATTGGCTCTATTTTTAAGACACCCTGTAGTTGATTCCTAACCGTTTCCTTCACCGTGATTTCCGAAAAATCCATTGATGCACGGCCGGAATTCGAACACACGACCTTCGGATCGCAAGTCGATATCATATTGTAAACATTAACTATTAGTGGAATGGATTCAGACTACAGAATGTAGATCTGTGTGGTTTGAGAATTGCAATCACGTCGGTCGTGTCGTGTTGTCAGATGATTTTTGTGGTAAATCGTGGTCTACAGAATACAGCTCTTATTTCGTAGTCGATGTCCATAGATTATACAATTCACAAACGATTAATGAACAAATGAGTTGAAAATCGATGACATCTGCAGAAGTTGAAAACGATGTCGCAGACATCGACACCCTCCTCCGTGATACAATACGGAATCCCATATACTTAGTCCAGTAAAATAGAAAGTATGAAAAAAAAAAAATCAAATTGAATATACCTACCTACATAACATTTATGAGTATAAAATCTCTAAAGTTGGTAAAAAAACATTTCATTTCAACAATGACAAAAAATACGTAAATTAAGGTAAAACAGGAAAAAACAATGCATCTGAGTCAGATCTACTCTTGTTTCGAGACTGACCTTAGGTATGTAAAATACTAACATCCTCCTTCCAGATTCATAAAAAATGTACTTACCTACTCATTCATTTTATTTCCTGAATGTAGGTATGCAGCAAGATATTCGTAGTATCTAATAAATATTTATAATATTTAATGTAACAGTTTAAAAGTTATGATAAATATATTGTCGTTTTTTGTAAGAAACAGTGATATATTAAGATTAAGTTAAGTTAAGATTAACAAGGCTTTTCATTAAAAGATGGTTGATCAGGAAAAAACTTCGTACCTAATCTACGTCATAAACTATTATACTTTCATCAATATTTTAAAAGTTTTTTTATTTTTAATTTTTAGGTATTTTATCGTACGTTACATAATTATGAGAGCCTTGTTGGCCGAGGGGATAGTACCTCGACTTTCGATCCGAAGGGCGTGGGTTCGAATCCTGGCCGTGTATCAATGGATTTTTCGTTCCGAAAAATGTATATGCGCATTAACACGGGCTCTAAACGGTGAAGGAAACCATCGTGAGGAAACCCGCGGCTTAGTCAGCCCCACACGTATTAACCATGTCTTTCCTGTGGATAATTATGGCCGGGTAAGTTGAGAGGATGGTTTAGGTGCTGGGCAAGCCTACTCCATCTCAAACATTGTCCCAGGCACTACAGTGTCCCGTGTAAGTATAGACAAAGATCCTGACACTGTATAAATCATCTAGTAAAGATGTAAAGGCCTAAGTTTTTTATTATGAACATCGATTAATCCTTCAACCGTGGACTCTATTCCCGACTGCGCACCAAATGAAATAATAATTATGATAATAACGTTGAAGACATTGATATTATACACCTCAGTACAGGAGTTAAAAGCAAGTTCCTGACACTATAATAATAAATCACTTACATTAATAGATTCAAATACCTAAATAATAGAACAAAATAAATTAATGCACCGTAAAATTTAATGTGCCGTCAAGTAATTTCAGGGTTCAAGTACCAGTTGAATATTAAAAATCAAGATACATTTTGTAATCACGTGTGATTTTCCACAGGCTATTGTTATGGACTTAAAAACTTTTGTATGTATAAAAACTAGCTGTACCCGGCATACGTTGCAATGTCACGTAAAGTAAAAAAAGTGTTTCATACAACCTTTTTTTATATTTAGATTCTTTGGGGTCAGCCAGCGGCCAGCAAGTGGTTTAAATATGGTTTGCAAATAACGCACAACTTACACACGAACATTGCACGCAAGCTTACAAAAAAACCGAATTTGAATACTGGAATTCGGAAACGCCACGAGGAAAAATCTCGTTTTACGACTTCAAATAATACTAAGGTATTTAAATTCCATGGTCAGAAACGATGACGATCTTAATTGTTTAGTCCTTGGCAATGGTTTGTATTTGTTTATTTTTATAGCAAAAATCACGAAACCCTTAGCTTGTAGTTTCGTTTAAAGCTATCAAAATAATAGGATAGAAACAAAGATCAGGGGCCATACCATGAACTCTTAGAGCAATGTTAAAACAAGCTTAAAACAGTCCTACTGCTTTAGAAATGACATTCGTTGTCATGTATCAAACTTGTTTTAACATTGCTCTAAGAGTTCATGGTACGGCTACTGCAGCTAAGATAATATTTTGAGAAACACGACTGTGCCAATGGTAAAGACTAAAATAAGAACTACCTGAACTGAACTACTGAACCTGGGTTTTTTGCTTATAAAATGTAGTTAAATTACGGTAAATCTTCATAAGTTATTCATAAAATTAAAATAGGTAAATACTTATATGTTCCGAAATAAAATCTCGCGATGTCAGTACCTATACATAGTTTAGTAAAAGCTGAGATAAAAGTGTAGGTAAATTGTCTTGTAAATAATCCTGTTTCATTAGAGAAATATAACCTGCAGGGCTATGTGCTTTGAAATGTTAGAAAATGATAGGAATAGGTGATAGAAATTCGTGCTGTGTAAAATAAAGTTCTGAGTATGTACCTAATTCTGCATTCTTTAAACATTATAACCAAAGCTTCGTAAAAAAAATCAATTTGTAGAAAGTAATCCGAACTATCGAGTGAATATAGCCCTGCAGATGCCCGGCACATCGGCACGGTAAATTCTGAGCACTTTGAAACGCACACGTAAGGATTTTAATAAAATAATCATAATAAACCTGTTACTCGTGACTACATTGCATTAAATGACGATAATTAAGCTGGCTTTTAAAGAATACAAATAAGATGTAAACATAAAACGGGTACAATGTCAAGGCTGTTGACCGCGCACTGCGCACACGCACGGCGATTGAAGTTCTCGCTGCGAAAAGAAAAAACTTTCAAGTGCGAGTCGGACTCACACATTAAGGGTACCGCACCACCTTTATTTTATTATGGCTGCCATTGAATTTGATACACATCTCTGTGAAAATTTCAAGTGTTTGCCCTGGCCTGGGCCTCTTTGACACTCTTTGGGTACGGAACTCTAAAACTTATTTTATCTTTGAATGTGACAAACATTTACTCGCAAATAATGCAAAAAAATGTGTTGATCGATGGAGCAAGTTTGGTTTCGTTCAGTCCCTTGCATCCCCATAAATTTAACAGCTTAAATAAATCTTAAACGAAAACATAATTTTCCATCTTTTTGGGGACTGTAGAGTGTAGGTACAGACTGTAGTAGGTACCTGTTATTGGTGATCAGCAGCGCGATTCACACTTTTCAGAATGCACGCAGTCAAATTTCTTTAAAAACCAAAGCTCCTTAATTTTCTATTTTTTGGTCTGTGAGTAGACTGAGTTGTATTTTTTTGTTTAGACAAAACATTTGAATTTTTTCCGATATAATAGAAATTAGGTTTTACTGCATACATCATAGCTCCTAGATTGCACTCTTGTTATAAAATATCCTCCAAAAATGTACCTATAACGTGTTGATATTAATACTTTTTTCAACTTTGTTAAAATTATAATCTTCACTGCTTTGGTTAATTTGCGTTATCTGTTATTCATACAATATTTCTACATTATATTACTTTGATTTGTTGTAATAAAACCATTTTATTCTGTAGGTCAGGATCACTTTTAAATAAATAATCTAAAGTTACAACGATTGGCAATACATTCACGTAAACGTACAATGCAATTATCTTCATCTATGCAGATTCAAGGTTGTGTGTGACACCACTATAATTCCAACCAGCATCCTGCCAAACACGCAAAGTCGCAAAGAAACAGTAAATACAATAGCTGTATTATTATAATTAACTGTCATTGTGCGAAATTACGAAACTTTCATTCAATCGATTTTCGATGGGAATATTGGAACGTTGTGCAAAGGTTATTCTGACATTGATTAACTTCCATGGATCAAGGTTAGGACCTTTTAGATGCGGTCGTTTTGCAGCTTGCCTATTCTGGCCTTCTCTTGAATATAAATATACGATATGTCGTGGATATTGTCGTGACTAAAGTTGGTGAAATGTTCTGTGGCGTCTTTGACTTTACCACCAAAAATTGAATCGTGAAAATTACCCTATGGATTGTCCTTTAATTATTATAATCGAAGGGATTGTCGATTTGAAGAGTAAAGTCATACCAATGTGACAATCCGCTGTGACCACGAGTCAGTAGGTACTACTTGTAAAAGATTGACAAAGTTGGTGACCTCCGTCGTCATCAAATGTGAAAAAATCCTGTAAACTCTTATTTGAAGTTTACTTACTTCTTTTACCTAACTTTGAGCAGAGTCACTGGCACTAGCTCTGGGGCCATACCATCAACTCTTAGAGCAATGTTAAAAAAGCTTAAAACAGTCCAACTGCTTTAGAAATGACATTCGTTGTCATATTTCAAGCTTGTTTTAACATTGCTCTAAGAGTTCATGGTACGGCTACTGATCAAGGAGAAGATTTAGCCTTGGGTAGTTAGGCTTGGAGGCAAATCTTTATGAAATTGACACAATTAAGAATGGTTAATCTGTGTTTGTATGTTTCATGGATATTTGCAGTTTGCGGTTGCAGTTTTGCAGTCTGCGGTCGTTCTTGGACTTTCACCTTTATTACTTCCTACCTAGACTTCATTGTCTTCTTGCCCTTTTCTTACTACATATTTGGAGTCCACACTACTACATGATCCTTAATCTACAGATGTTGAAAATGTTTTAAATAGGTTCCTACCGCTTTGTTTGTTTGGATGTTCGGCGTTCAATGACAAATGTTATACTTAAATGTAGAGCCGAGGGAAAATTTGTAGGCTAAGTACATTTAATTCAGAGAAAAAAGATCCATCTGACATTCCTGATAATTCCGATCCATATTATATTGTGGAAACATCTTTTTCTCAGCTGAGAATTATAGTGATTGATTGTTCATTCACATTTCCCAGTACCTAGTAGCAAATAAATGCACTTCACACATTATTATGGACTTATACACACATAATGTTGAATTTCTTCCTTGTAAGGATCAGAATTTTTCATAGGTTATGATGATTATGACGAATACAATATGCATTTATTTAAGTGCATTTGTGACATTAAAAGGAGTTAGGTAATCATTAAATATGCAGGTTGTTAGTTAAAATCATCGTTATTCGTGTTAAAATTACTTCAGTCATCTGATTCTATCCGCAATAGATTAGTTTGAATTCTTTAAATCTCTTCGCTTTCTATCTCGTTTTTCGCGGACCAAAATCCCAGACGATAGTGCCTAATCTAAAATATTTAGACCATTGACCGACTTACTCAAGGATATTAATTAAGAGAAAAAATTTCAAAATGAATAAAATTAGTATCACCCGTTTCGACGATTTGTCTAACTCTAACGGGTTATGTACAAAAATCTGGTTCGGCGCCATAAGAGAAATTAAGAATTTTATATCAATAATAATTACGATGAAGAAGATTAATGGAAATACTTAAGGTGGATTCAAAATAAGATAATATTTTTTAGTGCTTTGAGATGGGAAAGTGATAGGTATAACCGGCCAAGTGCGTGTCGGGCCACGCGCAGTGTAGGGTTCCGTAGTACGCGACTTCTGTTGTCGTTATAAACAAGCAACTAAGTAGGTAAGTACTTCATCTTAGGCTGGATTCGACCAAAAGTCATCTTATTCTAACTAGCTGACAAAATTGGAAATACAATTGTTTAGAAAGCGCAACCGATCATTATTATGTGCATACAAATTATCCTGGTTATAGGTAAGGTGTCAACTTTACAATGTCAAGATATTCAAACAGACAGTAGTTTATTCTCGAGTAAAAACTTAATCCAGTTTAGTCGAATCCAGCCTTAGTCACCTTAAATAATTTATTCTAATTTGCAATTTAAAGTTTAATATTTCGTAAATGGAGCGTTCAATCGAAAAATGGTGTTAGCAACCCATAAGTCATTTTAAAAGTCCTATTCAACGATACCCCATATCCCACACGAGGACGAAAATAAAATCATGCCCATTTCAAATGCCCATTCAACTTTGTCGTCGTTATTGATATACACACACACCCCTACAAAATTACAACTTTCTAGTACTAACGGTCTCTCAGAAAAACCTCGGACAGACAGACGGAACGACATAGGTAAAGAAACTATAAGGGTTCCTTGTCAGGACTACGGAATAGTAGAGATCCGCTCTAATCTTCAGATAAATTATTTGCTTATAAAACTTTCACTTTTAATAAGTATACCTACCTACTTACAGTTATCTTCTAATTGTTTTCATGTTAAGTAAATACTTGTAAGTCAAATAGGTACTCGTAAGTAGCAGGTACCTAATATAATGAAATAGAATTAAGTAATGATAATTGATTTAAACAGCTCTGTTTGTTATTTTGTGGTTTTAGTAATTTGTAGGTTTTGAATGAACCTACTCGCACAGCAGTGCGTATTCAGAAAGTGACGTTTATATCGTCAACTTTCCGAATAAAATCTTCGAATCGGATGCATTCCGAGAAGTGTGGATCGTGAAAACTGCTGATTTCCTTGTGTCTCTTTTTTAATACTTTAAATTCATACCTTCTTTTACTATGCAGAAGAAAAGTCTATAAGCTCGAAGGAAAAAAAGGATAAAAGCTCTTCCACAATGTAGTGTAGGTCTATAAGCTCGAAGCCTAGTATAGTAGTGATAAATAACTCAATTATCTTAAAATTGAGTGTAATTTAGGTAGAAAGTTATTTTGACTTATACCCGAATGCGAAGAAGGGAGGATACCGTTTCAAAATTAACTCCAGATATCAAAACAAATCCGCGGAAAAATCCATTCCTCTCAACAAACTAGATCGTAGCAACTGGAGCATGCAACAATACCTACTTTACCACTTAATTCATGAGCACAAATGCGGCCAATCGTGACTGGACCAAAATATAAACATTTTGTATAGCCGTAGCAGGTAGACCAATATTAGGTTACAATAGTTTATTCTGTACTGCGCCTAGCCGGGGTTATAAACGAGAACTTACGAATTAGAACTATTTTGGGGACACAGAATAAACTAGACTAACCATGGCTATAACTTGTTAAACTTTCGCGATTTGTTAACATAATGATAAGTAGGTAGGTAATTATTATTAGGTTTTTTTTTTTTTTTTTTTAATTATACAGAAAATAAAGTTTAAATTAAAAGCTTTGTTTTTAATTAATTTGTTTTGTTTATTTGTTTATTTTGTTTATTTAAATAAATAAAAGGTACGCCATAAAATCCCGTAATAATAATTATCATTAACCATGGCTAGGTTTCAGAAGAACTTGGAAGCTTCCTGAACTTCCTCCCTCCTGAACTTGGAGGCTTCCTAGAGCTTACATGGATGCTAAATCGGTTGCCGTCTCTTTTCGTTGACATAGATCATAGAGTAACAAGAAATAAAAATTCAAATTCAATTTAAGCATTTCAAATTATTTTAATGGGGTTAATGTATAAAACTACCTCTTACGTGTAAGTAATTGTGTTTTCAAAACGAAGTGTCTCCAAAAATATTGGGGGTAACTTTTACAAAATAAGTAAGTACCTACTATACTTTAACTACACTATTTTTTTCTTTAAAAGCATTCTTAAAAACTCGAATAGAGTGAATAAGTGCATCCATTTAAAAATATGGTGTGGTTATTGAGATACTTAATTGAAAAATAGTGTGTAAAACAGATATTTTTCAAAGAAATATTCTTTTGAAAATTTTCATTGTGTTCCCAAATATTATGGTTTTACAGAAACTAAGATAATTTAATTAATTTTAATAAAAACATTAAAGAAATAAAATTGTTCTTATAGTCTAAGTCTACCTGTACCTAAGCACTCTTAAAAACTCAGACTTGGCACACTGGTATTGATAAAGATAAGTCATGATTAGCCCACTCGTTATAACGGGACTTTGCTCTTAATTGACGATTGACAAGCTATTAGAAAGATACACTTTCATGTGTAGGTTTTGTAGATTTATACTCCTTAGATTGATGTAGTTGGATTTAAATGTGATCTCTTAAATTTAAATTAACATAAACGTTAGTTAGATGTTGATGTGCGACTAATCATGCAATTAATACCATTTTTATTCAAACTTTTAAACTTCTGTAATAGTAAAATCTATAAAATGTCTCCAGTTTTATTTAGCAAAGTAATTAGAGCAATATTTTTTTTATGACTCGCATTCCTTCAAAATGTGAGTTATTTTGAAGGCGCGAGTCGTTGCACAAAGAATTCGCGCTCAACTTGATCCAAGACAAGCTTTTTAGCTCCCAAAGCTCTGCAAAAAGTCGAGTCTAGAAAGACTGATTTCTTTTATCACTATCTCTCATACAAAATAACGTTATTTCTTTACCAACTACAATTTCTCTAACAACTCATGTAGAGTTCGTCTCTTGTTTTGTTGGCTTCACTTATAATGTCTTTTGTTCTTCCCGCTCAGAACCTATGCTTTTGCGGTGCTTAAATCATAGTTATTACCTATCTACTTCTGTAACGAGCTGAGCTAAAATTGTAGAAACCGTTAGATTCTTAATAATGCCCACCACACACCTAACGTTTTGCTTGCGTAAGTCAAGGCTAGGTAGACTAGGAGGTCTACCGTGGCTCACTCGGGAGTCACTCAACCGTCTCCACACCCAAGTGGGCCGCTGCAAGCTCAATTTGAGCAAGTGGGGGTTTAGCAAGGAGTCAACGACGCGCTGTGAGTGAATGTGGCACTGATCCCCAGTCCATGCCACACTTGCTAGCCTGCCCACTGTGCCCGAACACCTGCACTATGAGGGATCTCTGCACGGCCACTGAAAACGCTATAGCTGTGGCAAAGTATTGGGAGCGGAAGCTCTAGTGATATTTGTATCATCGACACGACGAAGACGAAGAAGAAGAAGGAGGTAGCTAGGTACCATAAAACAGCGCGCGCGCCCGCTTCTAGTCAAACCTGGTACCTATTTATGAAAAAAATATTCAAAATTATCTTCTATTGTATTCAGATTGACTGAATCGCGCAGGGATTTCGACAGTCTCTTCTCTAAACATCCAAACTTGCATAAAAAAACGTTAGATGTAAAGCGGGCTTTAGACATTGAAACGACGACGGGTATTGTAGGAATGCTGTGTGAATAATTAGTTGCCTAGGTAAGTTTTGTTAATATACTAATTTGAATTGAATTAGTATGTTAGTGGAATTCTAAAAAGCCTGCTGAGAAGCATTTACGCATTTACCTATCAGAGGAATCCCTGCTGATTGCGAAAGTTTAAAAAAGACTAAATTAATTGTCTATTTTTTGTAATGCGATTCCGCACTTCTCGGAATGTATTCCGAATTCGGAAAGTGACGTTTTGTCGCGTCGCGTCAGTCGTTCGGGTTAAAATAAAGGTAGGTAATTTACGTGAAAAATACCGGGCTATATATAGGTATTTATAAAAATAGGCATACTTATACCAAAAGCACATACGATCGAGCTTCTCGCTGTCCTCCTAGATAAATCCACAGACTTTTTTCTAAATAAGTATCTGATCGTATTATTTATTCTCTGCTGACCGCGAGCCTTTTCACGATAACTCGAACAATCCTTAAATCGGCTGTAAATTCCAAGTACGCAATTAAGGGTCTGTCTATTTTTAACCGACGACGAAAGGTTTCTTTTTTCTTCTCTCGGCATGATGTCGTTCCCCTTAAACCTTAGGGCTCCTTACCTGTATACGAGTATTACCAAGATAGCATCCAGTGATTGTAAATTAACATGCCTGCATGCGTTCACGATTAACTTGGAATTACATTATCCTGCCTATCCAAGGGATGGGACGGAGTTAGGAGAAATGTGAAGGTACATTTTTCTTTACTAGAAATTTAAAAACAACTTTAACCTTTACTTACCTAAATGTTTTTTATTATTTACTAGCTAACCGGCGAACTTTGTACTGCTTCAGGATCCGAGAAATCATCAAAAACCGTTTCAAAATAAAATGAAGTAAAAATTCTGAATTTTAGACTATTACCACACCACGGAACGCAGTCAATAGCTATCATTCTGTCGTTCGTCCCAAAGTTGGAATCCTGTATAAAATTATCAATTTTTAGGGTTCCGTACCTTAAAAGGTAAAAAAAGGAACCCTTATAAGATCACTTTCTTGTCCGTCTGTCCGTCTGTCTGTCCGTGTGTCACCATCGATTATCTCAGGAACGGATAGAGCTAGCAAGTTGAAATTTATACCATATACTAAGGTTTATAGTCCCTATTGTGAGTATAAAAATCAAGGTCCTGAGTCAACACTATAAAAAGATATAGGCAAATTTAGGTTTTCGTGAAAACTTGTGAGTACCAAAACTTACCTTAATTATCAACTTTTTTTATTTTTCGGAATTTTTCCTTTACTTGTGCTGGAAGACCTTGCTTGTAACCAAATTTGACAATTCTAGGTCAACCGGAAGTACCCTAGAGGTTTGGGGTCGAAAACCTAAATGGTAGATCCCGTTGACCTAGAATAACGAAATTTGGCAAAAAGCAAGGTCTTATAGCACAAATAAAGGAAAAATTCCAAAAAATTAAAAAAGTTGAAAATTAAAGGGTGTTCCCATACATACATAGTTGACGCCTATTAAAAGTCCTCCGAGTTGTGTGGGCGCTCATACAATTAAGCGGACTAGCTTAATTGGCACCATGGCTAGGTACGGAACCTTCGGCGTACGAGTTCGACTTGACCGGTTTTTTTTTTTTTTTTTTTACAACCCCTTTACCATTCCGAACAAAAAAATAATTCTAATCGGTCATGCTGTTTCAGTCTGAGTTTTAGCACTTTTTAGCGAGACTTACGCAAAGCTATTCATTTTTATAAAATAAGAAGAAAGATTTACTACAAACGTCTTTATTTCTTTGCGTCGTACCGTACCAAACTATGGCACTCAGGGATATTATGTAGCTTTTCAGCCTTGAAAGGCTTTTTGAAATTGTATGAGCAAGTATTACCTATAAGATTTTTATAAAGGAAGGATTTCCAAGAAAATATTTTTATACAACCTTACAAACTTTACCTTAATATAATATTAGTACTACTACTTACTTACCTACCTTTAGAATTAGGTAGGTATGTCAATAAGTTGCCAGAGATAATACGAATCAGCCACACGTAGCCCAAAAACATAGCCTAGCTAGGTGATCAGCAGTGCGATTCAGACTTCCGAAAATTCATTCGATTCGAATCTTTTCTTCGGAAAGTTGACGTTTTATCAGCGAAAATTCGGAATACATTCCGAGAAGATCTGAAACTACTTGGATTATCTTGCATTATCTTGACAAGCCAGGGACTAAATCGTGGAAGACAACTAGACTTGCAAATAAGAAAGTTACTGAAATCGCTACCATGGTTGAGCTTGGACTTGTGAATGACAACGATCTCTAGAAAGGTGTAAATGTGATTTGATTTCATATGTCTACCAAGCTTGGAACGCAGTCGTAATCCTTTTTTTCTGTTTTTTTTTAATGACCTAGGTAAGTATTAGCTAACCCGACGAACTGGGTATCGCCCTATTTTTTTTAATTCAAAATATAGATATTTTGGGCTAGAAATCCTCGCGGGCGGCCTCAGAAGACCCTACCAAAGTTTCATCACAATCTGATCATTATAGTCGAATTGCTCATTGTACGAACTAAAAATATATAAAAACTAGCAGCGCCCTCGCGGCGCCGGCGTTGCCCCCGTAGTGATGGCTTATGGTGATGGTGATGATGATGACGAAAAGTAGCCTATAACCTTCCTCAAGAGTTTAGCTATCACATGCACGAAGAATTTTTCAAATCCGACTGGTAGTTCCTTAGGGCCTCCAGACTCTCTGCGAGAACCCCCGAGAACCCCCGAGAAGCGTGAGTGTGAAGAGCTTCTCGCCTTCTCGTTCTCTGGCTCGCCTGTTCTCCGATCGGTGTCGGTATTTTTGGCCGAGCCAAAGGATTTCTCGGGCGAGAAAAGAGAAGGGTCCTACACTCACGTTTTGTCTCATTGCAGATTAATGAGCGGCGGTGGGCAGGGCAGACATCCATATTGTTTGTTTTTTTCGAGAATTTTCTTTCGTAAAAATGTGGAATAATAAATCGATGGCAGCAAAGTAGAAACGGATATCTGCATTTTTTCGAAAATGCTTTTTTTACAAAAATGAGCTTATTTTAACCCAATCTACAAGTTTGCATTAAAATAATTTCAAATTTCAAAATAATGAAGAAAATCTGGCACGTATAAGAAGACATCTACAATCAAATTTTAAAAAACTTCACAGTAGAAACGGACATTTACATATGACCGCCTTTACTTCGGAGCTTCGACAGGTGGCTCAAAAATGTGTACAACGTAAGCACGGACATCTGCCACTTATCCGTTTATCCGTCGTACTTTTTGCATATGTCCCAATCTAATTAATTTACAATTCATTGTTTTACTAGGGAATTCATTAATTTTACAATAGATAAACTATTTTGCACATTGGTTTTATCAAATTCTTTGTTTTATTTTCAAATTAAGATGCAGAAAATGAATTAATTCAGATGATTGATCTACAAGCAGACACTTACGGCAATTTAGAAACCTTTGTATTTAGAGGGTCTTTTCATAAAAGCAGGTTAATGCCATTTATTAAAACTACTTTAAATAGTGTTTAGAATGTTTTTAAACAACATCTTCAGGTTTACAACAACTAAATTAAATGCGTGTAGAACCTTGCCATATTTAATCCATCGTCTTTGGCGTTTATTAGGTCCTCAACATTTCTTCTACATCTGCCGACTTGGTCTGCAGTCGATTGATCGATAGATGGATTTCCACACTAGCTATGGAAGATCATGCCCTGGGGGCAGATGCTCCTATGTGATAACATTAGGTGGGCTAGTTTTTTCTTCCTCCAGAGCGTCAAACTACTCGTAGGTACCTAACCTATGTTTATATTATTTACAGCTTACCCATCTAGACACGCTTGAACATCTTTTGATTAATAATGAAGAGGATTATCACTTACAACCTCTGCTAAAATACATTGTAAGCCAAATGCTAGTCTAGTCAATTTAACTGTTTGCCCTCAATCACGCCCTATTACACCTATGCTTTCTGGGTTTATTTAATTTGAATCAGAATTGCATTTGCTGGAACTTAATGCAGAGGATGATCATTTACGTTCTTTCAATCCACAAATCACTTAACCATGCATTTTAATCACTGATTCTAGTGCAACATCATCAGCAATGGTGCTTCTAGTGAAGCTCTTCTGCTTCGGAGAAAACGATGTTAATTTAAATTTTATACCTGATGTGTGTACCTGATTTGCCAATGTAGCCTATAATTAATTGACTAACTAACTTTCGAAGACTGATTGATACTTTTTTAAAAAAGAGAGACGTTCGAATTCTAAGGTAGTCTATTTTATTTTTTATTTTTTTTCATTGATAGTAACTGGCAATTACCTATCTAATTTAATACTTAATAATAAATTTCATGGTGTTTTATTAAAAAAAACAGTAGATACCTCTATTAATTTGTGAGTTTTGGGAACTAAATGAGTTTATTTGATAGACGTAGATGAAGTTTAGTGAAATTTTAAATGCAAAGTAAATGAAGACATTTACAAAATTTGGTCAAAAAAAGGAGAATACTGTTTGCATAGTGTTTAGATTTTTTTTAATATCATTAAAAATATTACCGGATGCTCATTATCTCAGTTTATTAGATATTTTAGGTAGAATGAGCGCTTTTTTATCACAACGTATAAACGGATATCAGGCAAATGTCTTCTTCTACGTCTAATTTTGTTCAGAGTAAAAAAAGACATCTACATTATTTCAGTAAAACAGTGATAATATCAATATTTTTTTTATACAAACAATAAAGAAGGTTATTTTAATGCACGTCAGAAAATTTCATGTTAATCGGTACATTACTCTCAAAAAGGCAACATTTTTTTACTAAATGTGCTCTCCTGTAAAGTAGCGTTTTTGTAGTTGTCCGCATCTACTTTGCTGCCATCGAAATAGAGTTGAAATTTATCGATTTTTTTCAATCTGAGCCTATTTTATGGGATGCTAAATATCGAAACTACTAAGATAAAAGTTTTTTACATTAAGTATTTTTTTTTTAACATTATTTTTAGTTACAACATTCACAAAGTTACAGTATGCAATGGCACACAGAGCCAAACCGGCTGCAGTTTCAAAATCGACGTCCATACCGGATAAGCAACAGATCACGACTGAGAACAATTGAGAGTGTGGATAGCTTGTTTGTTCTTCGCGAAGTCTCGGGCGAGACTTCTCGCCGAGCCTTCTCTCGAGAGTCTGGAGGCCCTATCATAGGGCTTTTTTTGAAACTGCACCCGGTTTGGCTCTGTGTGCCATTGCATACTGTAACTTTGTGAATGTTGTAACTAAAAATAATGTTAAAAAAAAAATACTTAATGTAAAAAACTTTTATCTTAGTAGTTTCGATATTTAGCATCCCATAAAATAGGCTCAGATTGAAAAAAATCGATAAATTTCAACTCTATTTATTATTCCACATTTTTACGAAAGAAAATTCTCGAAAAAAACAAACAATATGGATGTCTGCCCACCGCCGCTCATTAATCTGCAATGAGACAAAACGTGAGTGTAGGACCCTTCTCTTTTCTCGCCCGAGAAATCCTTTGGCTCGGCCAAAAATACCGACACCGATCGGAGAACAGGCGAGCCAGAGAACGAGAAGGCGAGAAGCTCTTCACACTCACGCTTCTCGGGTGTTCTCGGGGGTTCTCTACGAGAGTCTGGAGGCCCTTTGAGATTAGCGCGTTCAAACAAACAAACAAACTCTTCCGCTTTATTATAATAGTAGGTATAGATAGTATAGATATAGATTACATTTTGATCGTCAATTTTAGTGCGTATAATGAGCAATCCGACTATAGAAACGCATATAGGACAAACATACAAACAATCAATTTTATTTTTATAACATACAAATAGATAGATGACGGTGACAATGTTTGAGTGAATAATCATAAATTTCTTAGAAAAGAAGAAGGCCATGAATTCCTTTCTTAGTATCCTTAGTACATGCGCCTTCACTATTTTGTTCAGTGATTGATGGTGCTACTCCTTTACCCTATAAGCATTTTTAATAAATATTATCAGGATAGGTACCACAATAAATGGGCCCCATACTTTATTATAGTAGCTATGGTAAGTAGGATGGTAATTAGGTAAGTAACTTTGTTTTGCTGGAGAATAACTAAATTGAATAGGCATTTTTATATAGATACCTACTCTCAACTCGGACGCTGTTGTTTATTTTTATACTTATCGTAAAATGTTAAGTATAAGAATTATAATTATTATTGTAGGTAAGTACTAGGCTACTTAATCGCTTGAATAATAGCCTCCTAATTTAAACCTTAAACATTAGAATGTACCGGTCTGGTAATGGGGTGCAAGCCTGCTTGAAGAGGTGTGGGTGTAAAGAGACTCCTTTCTGTTCCGATGCTAATTTGAGCAGGCTTGCATCCCAGTACCAGACCGGTACATTTGGTCCTTCGAGCCGGATTGTTTCCTCATGAAATTCTTTTAGAACTAACAACCACCTAACAACCGTTCATCCATTAGAGAAATCATGCATTTGTCATTATAGTACCTAGGTACCTTCTACTCTAAAAAAAAACCGGTTCGATCCGAAGGGGGCATGCAGAAATCCCAATGAACCATCCAAAAAATATAACATTAATTTATTCAACATAAATAAATAAATGGACAACGGAGGCAACTCATAGCAGGTACATGATACCTACTAGACAGACAGAGCACTGGTCTAAGACCAGTGCGATTCAGACTTCCGAAAATGCATCCGATTCGATTCTCTTCGGAAAGTTGACGTTTTTTCAGCGGAGAAACGTCACTTTCCGAATTTAGAATACATTTGGAGGCCTGAATCGCACTGCAGTGTCTGCAGTGCGATTTACACTTCTCGGAATGCATCCGATTTGAAGATTTTCTTCAGAAAGTTGACGTTTTTTCAGCGGAGAAACGTCACTTTCCAAATTCGGAATACATTCCGAGAAGTGTGAATCGCCATGCAGGAATGATCAAGGGTGTGTTCGCTGTTCACTAACTTAGTTTTATTAAATTTTAATTTTTTCGAAATAGGTAGGTATATTTTTTTATTAAGTAGGTACTTACCTACCTACTTATTTATTTTTAAAATAACGACATAATTCGAACCTTATAACATCCTCTCACATCGGAGAGGGTTTTTATTTCGTACCTACGTAATGTTCCTATTATATTGATGAAAAATGTCTTAAATTATTTTTTAAGGTGGACAGTTGGTCTCTCGAAGTTACTTATATATATAGGTAGGAAGGTAGGTACTTATATCTACTTAATTGAGATTTGTAAGAAAATTAATTGTAATATTTTATGTTGTTTCAGTTTCCCGAGCCTGCCGTGGGTATGAGAGCAACAAATACCAACATCTCCACACCTGACGCGGAACCACCAGTCACCTCTTCAGAAATCAAGTAACTTTCTATTCTACAATCTTCAAGATTTAGCGGTACCTTACTGAACTGGCTTTTTATCGTTTGTTGACATTTCAAAGTGGCTTGTAAATCATAATTTTAGATTTCTTTAATCTCTCTAGGTACAGTCAGCGTCATCAATCGGTATCCCCCTATTGATTTTAACAAGGACCCTTTTCATTTCAACTTTGGATTTCAGTCGGATTTGCTAGTATAGGAACTCGAGCGAAATTAGATATCCATAAGTATACTAGCAAATCCGACTGAAATCCAAAGTTGAAATGAAAAGGGTCCTTGTTAAAATCAATAGGGGGATACCGATTGATGACGCTGACTGTACCTTTATTTTTTGTCATCTTTCTGTATCCCACTTCTGGTTTTGGGGCATAGGCGCATAGATAGGTCATTCTAAAGGGCTTCACTGATCCTCGGAATTACCTACTTACCTACCTGCTCTTCTTCCGGTACGGTACCCACACCATCGAATATCGACTGTACCTAAGTAGGTAGGTAAGTATCTATTTATTATATCCTCTAGCACATTTTAGCCATACCTAGATATTACCAACTATTTATTATGTGGCCTTAGGTAGGTACTTTGTATGGTTTAGTTAGTAGACCCAGTCGGGTTTAGTTAGCTTTGTTTTTTAAACTAGTTACAGCAGCGATTTTATTGGTTAACAGCACGCCCTTACGTCACGCGCAGCCAGGAAAGTTGCCAGATTCAGCATCAGAACTGTCAAACCCTGCCCGTGGTCTTCTCCTGCGACTCCTGGACAGGGATCCAAGAGTCCGCATGCGAAACCTGAGGCAGCTACAGCAATGCGCATTTTATATGGGGTTCAATTTCGAACATGTTAAGGCGAAGAAGGTAAATATTAAACTCTAAGCACCATAAAGTAGGTATAATGGTGTAGGTAAGCCGTTGTAAACGATCTCTATACTTATAGCTCAACTGATCCGAGCAACTGCCAGTCGGAAGCGTGCGAACCTCAGATAGGTAGGTAGGTCTGCTGGTTTAGCTACAGTAAATTTTAGTAGGTACCTACCTCGATAATTAATTTCTACTCTATGGTCGGACTGGTACGAGTACCTACCTAGTTATAGTAGGTAATGAAGGAAAAGTAATCAATGCTAAAGCTTTTCTAGGTAATTCTTGTGATAAAGTAATTCCTAATTCATTTTTTTTTCAGATCACACCAAAGTCAGTTCTAAACAAATGCTTCCCGAATGGTGCACCAGAAGATCATAAGAAAGATATCCCCATCTACAGTCAAGCCTTCGCAACTTTTGACCAACCACAACCTAGCATCCTAAAATAAAGATCAAAGTAGATCAAATCTTAGTGCTCTAATGTTGTGAATAGTAAAATAACTTATGTAGTACATTCCACCCATGATCTGATGTAGTCGTAAGGTACCTATCTAAACTGAGTTAAATAAAGTAGGTATTTTAAAATTAAACACCTAAATAAAATTAGTTTCACTATGTATACCTACCTACTTACCAATTAAGTATCATTATTCCAAAACGAACAAGCCTACGAACTTACTGCTATTGTAGTTATTACTCGAGTTATTACGCCACTACCTATGGTGGATGTTTCTTTAGCTTCACAAAGCCAGATTTTCATAAATTTTAAGAAAGCTACGTGTGATTCTTTTGTTTTCTAAATGAAAATAAGGAACGATATATTATTATGTGCTGATACTTTCTGATTGGAATGTACTTACATACTGTTAGTAGCGCGGATCATTATTTTGATCAAGATACTTACCTGTCACAGTCCTGCAAATTGCAAAAAACTCAAGAAAATTTGAATTTCGCGGGCGTCCATGGCACATCCAATAGAGAGGTCAGCGCGCTGACCTCGCAGCTGACTCTGCAGCGGAGCTAAAAAGGCCGCTATTCTCAGTCTATGAAAAGAGACGGCCTATAGCAACTCAGTTCAATTCCTATTGTGATTCTGCTATAACGGCCTTTTTAACCCCACATTATTATCTATTTTAAGCCCGCAGCACAGCAACAAACAAAGAGTTGAAAAAAAAATGGAACGTAAAAATGTGATATGGTAATATTAGCAATTTTTTTTTACCTAGCAGCACGCAGCACTGCGTTTACCGACGTCAGCTGTCATCTGTCACATCTATTTTGACAGTTGTTTGTTTGACAGTTCATTCAGTCAACAAGAAGAATTTTCACTGCGAAATTGAAATTGGTGTTCAACAAATTCTCGTTTTGTAAACCTGAAATATGGCTTCGATCCTGCAGCGTGCTGCTCTCCAGTACCTAAAATCTAATGCACGTTCGTCTACCCACGCTGCTACCGCCGGTGGACACGGAGGTAAGATCCTAGGATTTGTTTTCAGGTCTGCAAAAATTATGTAACCAGATAACCTGAAATATGTTATCTTCGTCCTTTCTACGTTTTCATTTATTACTACAATTTGCCTTTAGTCATTGCATTTAGTCATGTATAACTATAATAATAAAACCATAAAGCTGAAAGCAAGACCAACCAGACTGACACCCTATTCTATCTGTTTCCATGACATTTTGTTGATCAATCTTTAGGGAGTGTCCACATTGCGTTTTCTGAAGCGCGTTTTTGCTACGCGTTGCGAACGCGCGTTTGTATCGATACAAACGCGCGTTCGCAACGCGTATTTTTCCATACAAAAGCGAACCGGGAGGGGCTGCGCGGGGGGCTGCGCGTTCGCATCGCGTTCGAATCGCGTTTGTATCGATACAAACGCGCTGCAAAAAACGCAATGTGGACACTCCCTTAGACCTAATTTTAAAATGAAAATTCGTCATATTTCCCGCCCTGCTTATGGTAAGCTTAACTTGCGAGTTTTACAAATTCCACAATAATAGCTGTCACAGATTTATATCATATAAAAAAAAACTTATTTCAATAACAGACTTCGTCAGGACGCTTCTTTAGCTCATACTATTTGCCATATTCCTGTGCTTTCATATTTTTTGTATAAATATCAATATTCTTTAATGCCTTTTTCCCAGGTGGCCACAAGCTGTGGAAGAAGATGTCCTTCTTCGTAGCCGTGCCTGCCATCGGCCTTGGCATGCTAAACGCCTACCTTGCTCATCAAGAGCACCATGAGCGCCCTGACTTTGTGGCCTATGACTACCTGCGTGTCCGCACAAAGGTATATATTTTTTTCTTGAACCTACATGTTTCCTTTATCTTGACACACATTAAACATTTTGACTTACAACTTAGCTATCATTTATAATCATTTAAGCATCAGCTTACATATTGTCCCCTAGGAAAATAACTAATAAAAACATTTTTAACTGTTAGTATTTATTTAGCCTCGATTAGACTAGATACATATGGAAAAAGCCTTTAAAAGTCCTTCAAGCTGACATACTCAGACGTTAGCTCATAATGTACCTAAAATGTGCCCAGATTTCCCCTAGCAATATTTTAAATTCCAACTTACTATGGACTTATTTTGGCAAATACTTTTACTTTTTATTGTGTATCTACCCACCTGATTTGATCATTGTAGTGGTCATAATAGCAATGTAGCAATATAATTCTAAATAAGTGGTTATTTTTCAGCGCTTCCCATGGGGTGATGGCCAGAAGTCCCTCTTCCACAACCCACATGTCAACGCCCTGCCCAGCGGCTATGAAGACCACTAATTTAATTTCTCTAGAAAGAATGTAATGGAGCGCTTTTAGTTACAAAAAAAGTATTGTGATAAGGTAATAAAAATGCAAAAAATATGATTGTTTTATTTCTGTTATTAGTTTGAACTACAACTACAAGTCTTTATCTACTAAAAAGCATGACCATATTGAGCCAGCTTTCTAGTACATCGTCTGACGTAATCATTGGTCTCATAATAGTTGTTTGGTGGTTGGTTTCGCTGTCTACATTCGTGGGGTAGTGACTATTGACGCAGAATACCTTGTAGCAGAGCCCCTACTGAGTAACAAAGTAGAAAAATAAAATAAAAATATAAGTACTTGCCTAGTCCTGCCTAGATCAATCATCGATTTTTGTCGTTGACTGTATGTACTTTCATAAAAAAAATCGTTTTTTTTTTATCAATGATACATATTTGACAGTGATTATCACAATACGATTGACTTTGACACTGACAATCTTGAACTTTTAGCACGTTCAACATGAATGAAACATTTTGTTTTGTTGATTTGGAAAATTTTGAACTGCAAAATTCTAATTTCTCTGTTCTGTAAAGTTGCAAAGAACATGAGTTTAAATAATTTAGCTGACTATAACGATACCCTACGGTTTGTTTGTAGTGTAGTTGTTTTGTTCTGCTTACATACGATGGCGTATACATACTGGCAATCGTTTCGGCCACTTGGTGAGCTTAGTGTGATATAAAAACTTGATTTTTCAGTGATACCCACCTATGCATAACCTGAGCAAACGCTGAAAATGGCGAGTGCTTCTGTAAAAGAGTTCAGTGCCGCCTGGTGGGCAGAAGTCTGCCACCGTATCATCGGGGCTGCGGTGTATATGGACGAAGCAATCGCTGAATGCTTACATTGGGAAAGTGGCTTGTTTAACCTCATGTTTTCTGGTGCTAAGAGTGTTAAGCTGCTGACAGATGGTGAGGTAAGAACCTATAGAGTTTCAAAACATTATTTTTAACATATTTTCATATCTTTAGCAAACATGCATATTTATCTAGCTAGACAACATCTGGCTGGATGTAGGCTTGTTTCAGGACATTCTAGCGGAGCCGATTTCGAACACTGCTAGAATGCTCTACGCCTCTACGGGTCTATAAGCCGGCTAGTCGATGAGTAGTATAAAATAAAGAAGAAGACTTTATGGAACTGGCATAGTCGGACACAGACAAAAGTTCCTTAAAAATTAGATTTAAAAAAAAAAGTCAGGAATCTATGGCAGCATTTATCAGAATTCTGAAGTGACTGAGACAATATGAATATATTGGTTGAGGTACCTACTTATATAATTAATGCCTAATATACTACATGGTAAACAGACTTGAGGCGGTGCTGCAGCGCCCTCCTTTGAAGGGCACCAGCGGATGGCACAACACAACCTTCCTTACCTTAATACAGGGCGTTTGTTTGCATGTTTTGATGTTGGCATTCACTAAAAATAATTGAATCAGAACATTTGCATTCTCTGGCAAGTACAAAATCCTGTCTACATAACTTGCTAAATAATTCAATTTTTCGTAGGTTTGCCCTCCAAAATTCCAAAAGGCTGTGTTCCTCACTCTTGCTGAGTCCACAGAACTGAAGTTAATCAAAACTATTATAAAGAATGCAAGCTTAACTCATTGCATCCTCATATCTTCGATTAGCTTGGAGCTAGTCTACTTGGAGATGGTGAAAGACCAGGCTGCATGTGATATGGTGATGTCTGGCCAGGCTCCCAATAAGGCAGCGGAATTGCTGACAGATAAACTTTGTAAATGGATGGGGAAAGGACGGGAAGGTGTTGGGGTATGTTTGACTTTATATGGTCTATGGTAGAGTTTACTAGAAAATTAAATTTAGAAGATTTTAAGGTTTACTTAAAGAAAAAAAAAATCATAAAAAACATCCAAACCTAAAAAAAAGTATAAAGTAAGCTCAATTAAATTTTTTAGAATTAAAAAACAACCATTAACATGACACATTAACATTCCTAGGTACTGTACCTATGTTGTTATAGTGTAAATAACGATTTTTGGTCGACCTAAATACTACTGGTACATGACTAGTAAGTACACAAAAAACCTGAGTTTAATCTGAATTTATGCTTTTTCAGGATGTGAATGCCCAAGCAATCCACATACCGATCTTTGCAGTCCCCATGACAAATGTAATCTTCACCACACCACCGTTTAAGAACATCTTACCTTCAAACAACAATGAATTCCTCAAGGAGCCCGTGGCAGATTTGCGCTCGATGACAAAGGTAGATCGGAAGAATGTCAGGAGACTGGCTTGTGCATTGAACAGCATGATGGATTCGATGAACCTTAAGGAAGATGTTTATTATATGGGACATTACAGTGCACTGGTGGCTGGGGTTCTGGAGAATTCACCAATTTACGTTAGTAGGCGAAAGGTATGTTAAACTTATTCTACAAATTATCCCCAAACAATATAGGTACCTACTCATGTTACAAGTTTATCTTTTCAAGAAAGTTGGAATAACGTAAAAATTCCACCTTATCCTGTGCTGGAGCGAGAAAAGTGGAAGAGGAAAAGGACCTTTACCCTGTGTAGAGAGATTATGCAAGCTAAAAAATAATATATTAATGTATTTTTACATGAGTTTTGATCACAAAAGTTCATAGAATCATAAATAATACATAGAAGTTCATAGTATAGTATAGGCATGATGACAGTAATCAAGTATCGCCAAAATATTTATCTGATCTAATGAAATAGGATTCAAAGATTTTGAAAAATGTATTTATTCTCTTATTAATGTCGAGATTACTAATTTATTTGCTAAAATAAATCTACAAAATACAACAATCCGCCATGATAGCCAAAACGCTCGCCGGTGTCATGGCGTCTGTCATTACGTCTCGTCTCGGTAAACATCCTTTTGTTTCTATAGTAACTATGTAGGCATCACTGGTTGATATACCGATCCGTGACGTAAAAACAGACGCCATGACACCGGCGAGCGTTTTGGCGTGAATTTGAAAATTTAAACGAGTGTGGGCAAAAATATATGGGCACTTCACCCACGGCCGCCACAGCTCAGACTACTTTTATTTTGAAGGTATCACAGCCTTGTATCTCTGTGCCAATACGCATCAAATTCTGTCCCGGGGTTCTCTATTTATTTTGAGTCGAATAGGTTTAACTTAAAGAGAGGTTAAAATGGCTGTTACCGCATTTTTGGGCATTAATGTATGGACCCACGGCCGCCACAGCTTATACTACTTTTGCTTAGAAGGTAGCAAAGCCTTGTTTCTCTGTGCCAATTCGCATCAAATTCTGTCCGAGGGTTCTCTATTTATTTTAAGTCGAAAAGGTTTAACTTACAAAAAAGCTAAAATGATTATGATTAGAGCGATGAAAGTCTCGATTTATTGGGATGTTTTTTTATTTCAAAATAATGTGAGGTTTATCAGAAAGTCTCTTAAGTATTTATTTTTCATTTCTCATGTTCGGAAAGTACGCTTGAAGTTACCTGAACAGAGGGATGAAAACAGTACTTTTGCGTCCCTGGGAAGCAATTCTCCCTGGGAAACGATTTTCCCTGCTGACAAAGTATTAAAAAAATCACATTCTACTATTTGACATTTCTATTGAGCCATGTCGTCTTTGTCAGCTATATTTGACATTTCTATTTACCATAAGATGAAGATCAGGATCACGAAATCAGGATCAGGGGATTAGGATCACGTATGATCAGGTTTACAGGATAAGGATCACAGGATCAGGATTATGCAGGATCATTGGATCTGGATCACGGGATTAGGATCACGTAGGATCAGGATCAGGATCACAGAATCAGAATCACGGGATCAGGATTATAGGATCAGGATCACGGGAATAGGATCACGGAATCAGGATCACGCAGGATCACTGGATTAGGATCACGAGATTATTATTACGGGATTAGGATCACGAAGTCAGGATCACGGGATCTGGATCACAGGATCAGGATCCTGACGCCAGACTGTAGCTAAGTGAGTTATCTGTCATACATTTCAATACGCACTGTTTGGCCACGTGGCCGGCGATGCGGCCACAGCGTCTCAGCGTGTTAATAGCTCTTACAAGATAGATGTGAATAACCTGTTTAGGCACTCGAACTATTAGCGCCCTCGCTTTGCTCGTGCGCCAAACCATCTCGTGCCTAGGTAGGTTACTTTCAACCCATGTGTAATAATCTCCTATTTCAGATGACGTCCTTTGAATCCCTCGCTGCGCTCAGGATTCTAATCTAGAATCCCTCGCTGCGCTCGGGTTTCAACTCTAGCATCCCTCGCTCCATTCTGTATTCAAAATAGCACTCTCGTCGAAAAAATAATATTTTGCCCCGTTGTCATACAATCTAGTACCTACTACTCAGGTTAGTTAGGTACAAACATGGATTTATCTAGTGACCCCCGGGATAGATTTTAATGCGTCGATAATAAAAAATGCTTAGTTTTGTTAGGTCTTTCGAGTAATATTAATTACATTGCTGGCGGAGCTGGGTGAAGTTTGCCCACTATCATTTAAATGTACTTTTATTGCACAAAAACCTTAATTTTCTACAGAAATATGATATATTTTAGACATAATAGATACTTCTGAATATCATAGAAGAGATTTTGAAAATTAGGATTCATGCCTATTGTAATATATTTTTCAGAACTCCCTAAGACCAGCATCGTTGATCATAGTGGACCGTACGTTGGATGTATGCGGCGTCGCAAGCCACTCCTCCGAATCCGTTTACGACAAAATGCGGTCGGTGCTGCCTTCCTACCCGGGGCATGGCAACGAGTGTGCTGTTGATATGACAGCTGTCAGTCGTGCTACTGCGTAAGCATGACGATTGATGATATACAATTTTCATCTAATTTTAACCGACTTCAAAAAAAAAGGAATCTTTTTTTTGTGCTTTTTTTTATGTACGCCGATTACTTGAAGACGCCTAAACCGATTTAGAAATTTTTTTTGTTTGAAAGGGTATACTTTCCGATTGGTGCTACAAAAATTTGGAGAGAATCTGTCGAGGATCTTCAGAGTTATGAACATAAATGCACCTCGAGAGAGAAGAAAATTGCTCAGCTTATAACATTGAAGTCGGTTTTGTAATATTTGCAGTTTAGCCACTTGTATACTATGGTTTGAAGGGGTAGTGAGAAGCTTTAAATATTCATTTAGTACACTTTTCTCAAGTAGTTGCAACTCAATGCAATGCTTTTGATGCTTTCAAAAGAAGTTTAAGTTTTACATTTAAAATAGTCAAATTTTACCTGAAAATGAAAAATGGTCCTATCATGATTTTCAACTCTGGCGACAAAGGTTCCGTGGCCGAATTGGTAAAGGCACTCCGACTAAAGGAGGATCGCTTGTATCATTGCGGGTTCGAATCCCATCGGAATTGATAATCTTGATAAGATTTTTCATTTTCAAATGTAAACACCTAAATGTGGTTCAACACTATAACAAATAAAAAAAATTACCTGTTCTAGGTTCAATCACCCCTATGACAAGCACATGAGTCCTGGAACCCTCTTCATCCCCGACGACGAAGCGACCGCACGTACCATTGACCACATGATCAACAAAACACAGAAGGAAGTCATGTTAGAAGTATACAATCGGCTGTCCAAGATCGATGTACACAAGTCGCCCAGTCCGGAACATTTGACCAAAGTCACGCCGCAAAGCTTGGAGAAAATCATTAGTGCTTGTAAAGGTATAAATAGAAGTATGAAATGTATAGATGTATAGAGTGTAATACACCATTAATTCTGGGTCAGTTTAAAGCCAGCACCCACTGCTTGTATTGCTTAATCGTATTCGTGTCGTTGGTTTAGTTTTTGAATTTGATAAGTATTTCATACGAAACTAAATAGTTGAAAAGATTAACAAAAGTGAGTAAAACACTTGTTATGGTGTCGTAGGCGCGCAGAGCTAATGACCTAGGTATGTATGTATGACTACGACGTAGCATAGACTCTATGCCGTAGCAACAGCTGAGCACAGAGCACGTATCTCCGTGATTTATCCTGCCTATGTTTCGTGCATAGATCTCATATTTATTATTATTTTTGAGTAAGGTTATCGATATAGATTACGTAGGCGCCGGCTTTAAACTGACCAAAAATAAACGGTGTATACAGTATGTAATGTGTTAAATTCTCGAAGTACGTAATGCACAGTTTGTAATGTACACAATCTGACTAAATTCAATTTGAGATAGTGAAACTCATTAATTCTTGCAATGATACAATTTAGCCTAAATATCTTTTTAGAATATTATTTATTTATTTATTTTTTTCATCTGACTGATAGTTCCTGAGATTAGCGCGTTCAAACAAACAAACAAACAAACTCTCGCTTTATTACTGTGTCAATTTTTCTCCATAGGTAATTATGAGGTGATAATGAAGCATCTAGGCGCGATAATGCAAGGCCTGGCTCTGGTTCAGATGCACAAGTCGCCGCGACGCGCGCCTATGGAGCTGCTCATGAATTTGGAGAAACAAATGATGCAAAGTCTCGCTACGAGTCGCGAGTCTACAAGTATTCTGACGCAAGTATGTATTTGTTTGTAGGCTATAAAGAAATACGATAAATAAGATATTTAACTTTTATTTATGAAAACTTGATGAGTGATGATGATTGAAAATGCATTTAATCATAAATAAGTAGATAAGTAATACTTATTTGTTTTGTTTGACGACGTTTAAGTATATTTTTTTGTTTTTTATTATTCATTTTAGTTTTTTTACCAACTTCAAAAAAAGGAAGAGGTTCTCAATTCATCGGAATCTTTTTTTTTTTATGTTTACCGATTACTCGAAGACCCGATTTTTTTGATTGAAACGGTATACTTACCGATAGGTGCCACAAAAATTTAGTGAGGATCTGTCGAGGATCTTCGAGGTTATGAACCTCGAAATTGCAGAAAATTGCTCAGCTTATAACATTGATGTCGGTTTTTTAGCTTTGTTTACCTTTGATTTCAGATAGCATACCTCATCCAAAACCATAAACAGCGAGGTCTACCCCTAGACAATCTGATCGCCCTTCTCATCCACGTCTACTCTCTCACCGGTACCGAGATCCCTTTAGCGCGGGCGCATCAGAACGAGATCGTCGAGGCGCTATCTGCGGCGATGTTTGAACAACATGAGAGTATGACGGCTACGATGGCTAGGGAAGTGGCAGAGAAGATTGTGCGGCATCTTAATGAGATCAAGTTTATGAGGCAGTCTATGACGAAGTAAGTCGACGAGAATTACTCATGTAATAAAACACATTTCCACGCTTCAGTCTAACGTGGGCCAGTGCTATTTGACGTAAGCACGTATGTTGTACAGCGGGACTAAAAAGGCCGTTAAAGCAGAATCATAATCTGTCATAATCTGAATTGCACTATATGCCGTCTCTTCTCATAGACATGAAAGTGACAAGAACAAATATTAATACGAATCATAATTTATTGTTTTGATTTTTAGCTTTTTTAGCTCCGCAGTAGTTTCTGCGGAGTTTGCAAATAAATGCATACGATAAATTAAAAATGCAGAAATAATTTTGCAAATCCGTCTGCTAATTCCAGATATTAATAAAAATTAGCGTGTTCAAGCTGAAGAGTAAAAACGTCTCAGATATTAAAAACTCCGTCACCAGACTCCTTGCTTATAAGAACTTATTAATGTTTATGATTAAAAGATATGTTGAAAAGATTAAACATTTGCTCATTCCAGATACAAATCCCTCCTGAAGGGTTGCGAGTCCGGCGACGGTTACGAGTACAAGGGAATAGTGCAGCAGCTAGTCGAGGATCTCGTGAACACGGCGCGCCCTGAGATACCAGACCTGCAACAACGCAGCGAGGGACTCAACCACTTGCTTAGGACTGGACTCAGGTAAATAGGAGATTTTTTTTGGTAACCTATCGTGTCCCACTGCTGGGCAAAGGTCTTTCCTTCAACTTCCACACATTACGTTCTAAGGCCACCGTTTGCCAGTCTGGCTCGAACGCATCCAGATCGTTTCGCCATCTTTTCTTGGGTCTGCCGCGTCGTCTCCGACTGTCTTCTGTCACCCATTGAGTGACGAGCTTCGCCCAGCGTTCTGGATGCATTCGAGCCACATGGCCTGCCCAATCCCACTTCAAACGAGCACTCTTCATGCCTACATCCGCATATAAATAGGAGATTAAAATTTAAAAATCTACTTAGTGAAAATGTAGAGAACGTCATGTTGGTGGGAAACCCGCCAGATGCCTGTGCATCAAGATGGCAGAACCTCCATTTTTCTCGGAATAGGAAAGGCGCAAAAATTTAGAACCTTTTTAGTACCTACCTTTGTTGTTTTAAGTTTTTTCATTTACAACGCTTCAGAAGCTATAGAAAAAATGTAGAATTTAAAAGTAATTACTATTTCAGCATGCTCAACATCACCGGTAAGAAAACCAAGCATCCACTAGACAACTCGACGGTGATAATCTTCATCATCGGCGGCACAAACGCTGAGGAATGCAAGCGCCTCCACCGAACCGTCATCACCAGTGGAGTCGATAACACGGTGCTCTTCGGATCTACCAGGTTCTTGACACCGGAGGAAACTGCGCTAGTTTATACAGGGTAAAATATAAATATATCTAAATATATACGAATGTAATAAAGCGGATGAGTTTTTTGTCTGTTTGTTTGAACGCGCTAATCTCAGGAACTAGCAGTCGAATTTGCAAAAAAATATTTCGGTATTGATAGCTTGATTCTTGAGGAAGGTTTTAGGCTACTACAAACAAACAAGCTCTCCGCTTTATTTTAATAGTCAAAAAGTCAAAAACTATTTATTCAAAATTATTCATAATTCAGTGAAGATTGAAATTCAAAACAAAGTTGGGTTAGCTACACCAAGAACGGCTGGATCGCTTTTTATGATTCAAGAAAGGTTCTTTTGCTGATATCTCGATTTCTAAGGCGGTACGAAGTTCGCCGGTATGCAATCGTCCAAATGACGATTGTAGTTAATTTTGGTAGTTTCTGTTTGAGTACGGTGCCTTCATCTTGCTGCATTTTTTACAAAAGCGTTGTTATAAGGTTATGTTGTTATAAGGTTATAAGGTTATACTTATAGCTCTTGTTGTTTTGTATATTTTGTTGACAATTTACTTATAATCTATACTAATATGAGAAAGTGGAACAGGGCCCATACCATGAGCTTTAAATGCGATTCAGTTTAGGTCCTAAACTGAACTGCTACGCTAATTTGTCACATGACTTATGCTATGACGCTGACGAAATTCAGAAGCTAAACCAAGGATTTCATATTCTACGTAACTGGATAGTTCACTGAAATAGAAAATGCTGTCCGTCACTGAAACAGAAAACCTAAACTGAACTGAATTGTTTACTAAGACGTCATGGTACGGCTACAGTTTGCTACTAGTGCGAAAAATTATTTTTGCATTTGGTAACTAATCTCCTGAGGAAGGTTAGGCTCTTTTTCATCATCATCATCATCATCATCATCAGGGGGCAGAGAGCGCTGCTAGTATTTTATAGAAGTTTAGTGGAAAACGAAAGGTGCTTCTGCTTTGCTGTGGTATATTATGAAATATGTTACTGCAGTGGACATACACAGCTCATATAAGAATTATAGTAGGTGCTAGGTATATTAAATCATAATTTTTAAGTAGGTATAAATAAGGTATTGCGATGCAATTACAATGCAAATTAAACGTTATACTTATTGATTTAGAAATGTGCTTCTGCTATGTAAATATAATAAGTACTTATATTAGTAGTAAGTATAGGTAAATATTGAAATAAAATACGAAATACTAGTCACTGTATTTTTATTGTAAACACCAATTCAATTGAGACAATCGTTACAATTTTATTGTTTTATCACATAAAGATCTAGAAGAAAGATGAAAGTTTGTATGTTTGTCCTGTAAGCGTTCCTAAACCATTGATCAGCGGAGCTAAAATGGCTGCTATAGCAAAATCACAATAGAAATTGCAATATATGCCGTTCTTGTCACTCTCAGTCTATGAAAAGAGACGGCATATAGTTCAATTCATTTTATATAGGCCATTTTAACCCCGCTGATTGTGATGAAACTTTGGTAGGGTCTTCTAAGGACGCCCGCGGGGGTTTCTGGTAGCAAATATGTATCTGTATAAAGTGTTACATACAAAGTTTTTTTCTTTGTAAGTACAAAGAAAAAAAGTTTGTATGTAACACTTTTTACTTTACATGACATTGCAACAAATGCCGGGTACAGCTAAATATGTGCTGACGGTCTAAGGTGCTGACATTTTTTATGAACATAGGTACGCTGGTTATGCAATATTATTGTGCCACTTTTAGTTATTAAACCGGCAATTTCATTGTTTTTGTTTTAGCACATAATTGTGCTTTTTCGTCACTTTCACGCACGCACATTGACAACGTAATCAATAAAATTATAATGCAACCTTACTTTGATACTTATAAAAACTATTCTATCACATTTCGCTCTAGACTGCAGTATGTAAATGGAATACTGTGCTTTGCCTTTACTTCTAAAATACTTTTTAATAATAAGAATAATTTTAATACTAGTGCGCTCGCTTTTTCTAGGAATTGTTGTTTTTTAACTAGTTTCTTGAACTCTAAAATATTTTTGAGTCACTTGCAGAGTGTCATTTTCTTAAAATGGTTCTATTTTGCAAAAACGATAATGTAGTTATCAGTGAACGTACCTTTGAAGGTATTTTCAAAACTTTCGTGAGTTGTACAAGACAGTAAAGTTTTACACGGGAATGAATCACGTAAAACTATCATCTGTTTAGATACCGACAAGGTTTCGATTTCTCCGGAAAATCTGCATCTCGGGTATGTTGGGGAATCTCGTGAATGAATCGAAACGTCAGTGTCTTTCCTACTGTTATTTTGTTATGTACATTGGGCTTACTTTTGTGCGTACAAACGATTCATTCTGATATGTAGGCATTTTAATGGGTACCTACTGGTCTGGATAAGAAAACCAAAGTGTACGCTCTACTTTTGAAAGTGACCTTATTACCACTTGGTTTCGTTAGAAAAAAATATTAATTATCTATAAATATCTGTGGAGTTCCAAAGTTCTAAATCAAAGTTTATTTTCAGCCAAGGGCAAATAGGCCTAAATCATAAATGCATCCTCATTATAAGAAAGGTCGTTGGTACGGTATGGTACAGTACCATTCGGCTGCTATTTCAAAACTTTTTTATTAAGTCACTTTTTTATCTTTAACTATAGGATGTGGCGCAAGCAGCATAGGATGGGAGGATAGTAAATGCAAACCCTTTAGTAGGTAGGTCTAAGTCCCACACAGCTGGTTTTTTTTATTCTAGGATGGTCTATTTTAATTTCCTTTGCGCAGGATGTAACCCTTCTATAATACTCAGTCCATTCCAGCAACATCGCCTCCTTTCCTAAAGTCTGCGTTTGCGTATATACCGGTGCTGTTTCTGTATAACGCGCAGATGATGGAACCTCGATCTCGGTAGCGCTGCATTTCGTGCCCTTTCGCTTTTAGGCCTTTGATTAGATCCTGTAAACAGAAAATCATCTTAAGCCTTGATCAAACCAAAGCGTTGATGACAATCGGTGTCACGATACGTCCTCTGATTGGACAACAACCGATTGCCACCTTGCACGCCACCGCGGACGTTAGCTGAACGCTTTGGTTTGGTCAAGGCTTTAGGGCTTTTAAATCTTTACTTGATAATTTCTAATGACAGGATCTATGCTTGTAGTGTCTAGCGAGGACGTTGTTGAGATAGAGCCTTGCCAAGATCCAAATCATCCTATCAGCTTAACCAGCCATATCCGCGGGAAAGTGATATCGTCTATACGACGATGCTGTGGGACTAAGCCGCGGATTTCCTCGCGATGTCTTCCTTCACCGTATGGGTCCAAATATGCAAAAGTACTCACGTCTGTGTTTCCGAATTCATACGAAACTTTCATTGGAAATATCTGATGATGTATTCGTGGTGCGTCCACTGCCTCTTTGATAGTCTGCTCAAACCAAAGCTTGCGTATTGTCACCTGAAAAAAAAAGCATTTTCGATTTACATTGTCCTTTCTTTTGTCCAGTAAAATATTTAGTAGCCTCTCATCTCCTTTCTACATTGTGTCTTGAAAGTTACAAGCGATGCATTATGATAAAAATCATAGTTCAACTATATAAGTTGTATCCTTCAATATTATGAAGGATTGCTCTGAATTCATGAACAAACTTATTGTCCTGATATAGTTTCTCACTTTTAAAAGGTGATATAAGGTACGATTTTCTGGATGAGATTTGCAACATTTTGTTGATATTGGTACCCTTTCTCATCTCCCCGGAAGCTCAGCATTCGTTTCTTTCGTCTTTAAAAAGAACTTACTTATAAAAACTCATTGATCTGTCGATTTGATTAAAAATATAAATATTTTGATAGCGCACGACCTAGCAGAACTTACTGTGAAAGTATTCGGAAACAACACGAGCAGTTTTGACGTACCTATTTGTAAGCCAATTCAAATCGAACTCACCAAAGACACAGCAGTAGTGATCTTCGTGCCCCCCGAAGCTCCGATCACCAGTTTAGCATTGCCGTTCCTATCGACGATAATACTAGGGGTCATAGACGAAAGTGGTTTCTTCCCTGGCGCTATGAAGTTAGCTGGGGAAGGCTTCAGTCCGAAGTTGTTTGTGATTCCCGGAGACGAGAAGTCATCCATCACGTTGTTCATGATGATTCCTGTGTTGAGGGTCGTGAAACCGGCGCCGTAGCTGGAATAATAAATGCTGTCTTGGAACTGCTTGGTAAAGTTTTGTGTAGAAAAATAATGAATGAAAGGTCAAAAAATCTTTTCCTTCATACCTAATTTTTTTAAAAATCAAAATCAAATATCATTTATTCAGTAGGACCGTTATGACCACTTTGAATCGTCTTAAGAGCTAGGTGATTCTACTCCTGTTCTTTCGCGACCAACACCGTGAAGAATCAGGGCAACAAACACGGTATGGGGCCTAGCTTTCTTTTCGGTGATCCATCCGCTTATTTGCCTTTCTGTTCCAACACCAGATCGGTGTTGGTAGCAAAGGTGCCACCAACACCGATCTGGTGTTGGTAGCAAAAGAACAGAAATAGAGTAACCTAGTTTTGAAGTCGATAAGTCTAATAACACAGACTTACTAATGTAGATATACTAGATATTCTAAAATCTATGTTATCTCAGTGGTCCTACTAAAAGCCAATTTTTTTTAACTATTTGTACTACCAGTTGAACTAGGTACTCTGTCCATCTTAAAGTGACAGGGCGAATCTTGAGCAGTATTTAACCAGTGTTCAAGTTTATAAGTAAGGCCTTTCAATAAGGTTTTGCTTTTCAGTCACACTTACTAATAGTTGATAGAGCTGGTAACAGAAACAGCATCCCCATTGGTTGCTATGATGGAAATGTGCGCAGTCCCGTGATCAGGCTTGTTGTACTCATTTGCTCCATACGTGGCTGTGTCGTTACTCGTCATGCTGTCATTGATTTTCATCCGGATCTTCTCTCCGTAGTCGGGTGAAGTTATGTTGGTGAAAATCTGAAAGGAAATACCAGTTTTAGAGTTTTATTTTGATGTTTTTCTTCCGAAGCTGTTAGTTATATGCCTGATTCTTTTATGTTTTTTTGAGAGAAGGCTCATTGCCGCTAGTACCACAGTTCCATGATGGAACTACTGATGATTTTTATAATCACTGTTCACTATAGTCATTTTGTTACTATAGTGCGACCTACCTACTTAGTTCTAAGACTTCAGATTTGGATTGACTGGGCTTTCGGTCCACTATCAGCAATAAAAGATTAACTTTTCGAAGAAATAGGTATCTTTTTAGGTATTGGCTGCATTATCATTGCTGCCAGTCTTTACCAAATACAGTCAGCACCTGTCTATATCTTCTCTTTTAAAAAGTTTTAAGCTGCGCTCAACTAGTTCATTCTAAAAGTATTATTACCTATACATTTTTCAAATGTATCTCACCTCTCCAAGATCCAGGAAATCCTCATCCCCAAGTTTAGTCCGCAGAGCATACGAATACTTGAACGCCTCGATTATTCTATGGAAGGTGAGAATCTGGTCTTCCGTGCTGTTGATGCTGCTCGCGTTGAAATGGTAGCCGGAGAGGATATTGAGGATGTTGGCTAGGATGATTCCGCTGCTTGGAGGAGGTGGTGTGTACAGGACATCGCCGTTACCTAGTGGCACCGTGATGGGGTCTGTGATTTTTGCCCTGGAAATTGAAACGGTTGAAAGGTAAGTAAGTATTAATAATCACCCTATCACACTAATATTATATGTGCGAAAGTTTGGATGTAGGTTTTAATTCTATAATGTAGAGTTATTTATGTCAAAATGTGTTTATCATTAGAAACAAGAAGTCACGCAATAATGTATTACCTACAGGTGTGTTTTATATTTTTTTCAAGTCTGTTTTTAAGTTAAAGGGGCTTTTAAAGGTCAATAAGGGTAAACTTTCTAGAATCTTCAGTTTCTATCCGTTAACACAGCAAAAAGTAACATTTACCGTTTCAACGCAGTTGATACACTACAATGTTAACTATCTGTGAAAGTAGATACCCTACTGCCTTTATAAGATTATAAGGCGTGTGTAATTAAAGTTATTTACGTACTATAGGCAAATAACTGCACTAAATACAAAATGTCCTACCATAATTGTATATACAGTATGGTATATAAATAATAGACATAAAGATAGTTCTGAAACCACAAAATAGATGCAAGAAAACTGATGAACAATTCCGTGGCATAGTAAGAAAAAAAAATCAAGGCTGAGTGCTGCGGGTTTCATCAGGATGTTTTCCTTCGCCGTTTTAAAACTTGTGTAAAATTTCATATAATTTATTCAAAACCATTGATGCTCGGCTGGAATTCGAACTCACAACCTTTGGATCAAAAGTCGAGGCACAATTCCACTCTGCCAACACGGCAAAATTCCCCATTAGACAGGAACAATTTGCTTCCTGATGTTACATAATTTATAATAGGTAAGTACTTATTTTAAAGGCTGCTTTTATCACTCATGTATAAAAATATGGATAGCGTTTGAAACAAAGCACAAGATTAGGTATCGCTGATAACAAAGAGTTAAACAAAACACGGTTTCACAATATAGGATAACATCATAACGATAATGAGTCATCATTATGAAAAGATCTGAATTGAAACAGGTGTTGCATCGGAAACAAAGAATTGTGAAATATTTCCGATGAAAAAATTTGTCATGGAAATTATGATCGTAATTTCCATGACAATTTTTTTTCATTTCAATTCTCTGACTCATGTTTTTCATCCATCCATTTTCCGATTGAGTAGGTATTTATTGATTTAAGAAATACTGCTATTATAATACGGAAATAGGCTACACTTCACGGAACAGTTGTGATAAGATCGTAAAAGTCTTTCTATGGAGATATGGCTATAAAAACGGTAATTTATCATCAACATTTCCCTTCACTTATTTACTGTAGCGGGGTAACCCAAGGAATTTCCATACTACGTACCCGGAACGCTGACTGAGACAGAAAACAAGGTCCGCTTGAAATAAAACTTGGGCGCTGTGTCTCTTTCTTTTCGCTACTGTGTGAAAGAGACAAAGCACCCAAGAAAGCCTCTCAACAAGACCAACAATCCTTATAACCAAGATTAAATGATAATAGATCGTTGTTTAGTCGTGATAAGGTTCAAAATCCTTTGTACATTAAATGTCAGTCAGCATTCTACTATGTATACAATTTCTTTGGGGTAACCACAACGGATTCTCTTCTCCCATCCTTCTTTATCACTATAGTCATCTCAGTATAAACCTAGGTACAATAATCTTTGACACCAAATTCATCTATAGTCGTATTGCTCATTATACGGACTAAAAGTGAAGGAAAAAATGTCATTTTTCCTTCAATTTTGACATAAAACGTATCAAAACTAATCAAAATTGAAGGAAAAATGACATTTTTTCCTTCAATTTTAGTCCGTATAATGAGCAATACGACTAGTCGTATTGCTCATTATACGGACTAAAGTGAAGGAAAAAATGTCATTTTTCCTTCAATTTTGACATAAAACGTATCAAAACTAATCAAAATTGAAGGAAAAATGACATTTTTTCCTTCAATTTTAGTCCGTATAATGAGCAATACGACTATACAAAAATTTTTGGGATAGGTAGGTAAAGGTACTTACGTAATTTTATTTCTGTGGGTATTTAAATTTTATAGAAGTACTAGATAAGATAAGATAAAAGAAACTCTTCCGCTTTATTGTACTTATTAAAGAAAAATGATTACGATTGTATCCTCAAGAAACGGTAGATTTTTTTCTTAGATATTTAAGCATTACCTAAGTAAGTACCTAAGTTAGAGAATATCTTATAGTCGGCAAAAAATATTCCATATAAAAGAAATGATAAGTACCGTGGAACCCCCGAACTTTGCCTAGTGTAGGTAACTTTGCCTAAATTATAAAAAGTACGATATTTATTTACCTATCACGACAGCACTTATTTTTGTTCGTTGGTAGAAACCCAAATCATAAACAGCCAATACTGCACTATTTAACTTTAAAATAACGGCAGCCATTTCATAGTAGTTGCAAAAAGTTTTCGGTGGAAATCGCGCAATTTTTTGACTTGTCCCACAAAATTATATCATTGTGAGGAACTGGTTTGAGGTACGTCTTTCATATCTTTACAGTAGTTGGCAAATATGATCGGCTTTCGAAATACAATTATCTCATCTAAATACTATGATTATTGACAGAAATATCTGAGAAGGCAAAGTTAGGCGCAATTTTTTGAATAAAGTTTTCCAAACTTTGCCTACCCTAGGGTTGTCAGTTTTAGATTTAACCAACAGAACAAAATGAGGGTTATGAATTTGAAACCACTCCCGTCTGTTTTCTTTTGGTATTTTTAACTAAGATATTGCTACTTTAGCACCAATAAAAGCGGTTAGATGTTCGTTACTTTTTTTCAATATTTTACTATCCATCTATGTACCTACTTTTATTGTTACGACTTGAAAAAAGTAGTGTAGGACACCCTCTGGCTAGGTGGAGTGATGATTTTCCAAAGGTCGCCGCGCCGTGGATGCAACAAGCCATGGACAGGATAAAATGGCGCAGATTGGAGGAGGGCTATGTCCAGCAATGGACTGTATAGGCTGATGATGATTATTACTTTTTTGTGACAGCCCTGACTTTTGGCGCATTTTGTCGGTAAATGATGCCCTAACTTTGCCTGCCATCATATAAAGTTAAATATAATTATTTGGAGAAGTATTGAGAATATAATCTATAAATGGTTCAATATATGATTAAACTGCATTAAAATCTATATGATTTACCAAGTTTTACACAAAATATGGACCTCAGGCAAAGTTAGGCTCCTTGCCCTAACTTTGCCTACTTTTTTGACACCCTCTACTGTCAAGGTTTTCAATGCTGTGAGCCTAGCACACACACACATTGAAAGCCCTTTAGTAATTGGTTGACTTCAGCATGACAGAACCGATTATTTATGATCAGTTTGGCGCAAAATTTAAAAAAACTCGAAAAAGTAGGCAAAGTTCGGGGGTTCTACGGTACTTACTTACCTACTTACTTAAAATGTCATAGGCATTGTTTATTTTTTAATTTTAAATACTGCTTTGTATTATTGGTTTACCTACTCGTACATTATTTGCGTATAATAACATAGTTATCGTAGACTGTTTCTGGTTTAATTATAATAATGAAAACAATAATCTGCGTAAGTAGACGATAATAATGTTTTGGAATTGGTACTTACCTAAACATTTTTTTTTGTTTTTAAAACAATCGATAAGTATGTTTCGGTCACGCAATTCAGAAGAAAAAAATGTCATAAAGTATTTACTAATAATTGCAATGACACGGACATTTCTAAGAAAAAAATAAAAAGGGTGACTAATATTTTTATTTTTATTTTGGTCGAATTCAGCCTTAGAAAGTGGCCACACTGCGTTTTCTGCAGCGCGTTTGTACTTTGTATCGATACAAACGCGCGTTCGCAGCGCGTTTGTTTCCATACAAAAGTGAAACGGGACAGTGCAGGCAGTGGCGTAACTATAGGGTGGCAGGGGTGGCCAAATGCCACGGGCCCCCGACCCCAGAGGGCCCCGGCTCAAGAGGCCGCGAGCTCGTGATGATTTTTACTGATAGGGCCAGGGACGTATATAAGGGGGAGGGGGGGTTTAGGGGGTCCAGACCCTCCCCCCCCTCCTTAGCAATAGCATAAAAAAAACTGGCGGAACAGGTATTTCCGTGCGTAAACAGATGGTTCATGACGTCCAAAAAAAAATATTAAACTAGGTACACCCGATGTTTTGTATTTCTCGAGTTATGTTTTTTAATGATTTTTTTAGCATGCTTGGCCAAAACAATTTTTTAAACTTATAAAAAAATTGGGAACTATAAAAAACCACAACTTCTATTATTAAATACCCCTGGGCGTAATGTTAATCTTTGTACATTTTGGAACCAGTGTAAGAAAAGCCTACCTAACTAACTACAACTAAAACAAACTCATTTGGTTGTAAGTTTGATAGACATCAAGACTTGTGTAATTTATTAGTAATCTAATGACTAATTATTATTGACAGACCATTTTCTGAGACTGGCGTTGCGATTTTTAACTTTACAGGAAACTGTAGGTATTCTTTAAAACTCGAAGGGATAATCCGTTACAATAATTGGGATTCTGGGAATAAATCCTCGAGGCGATTTCAGGCAAACATTTCCTAGTGTCACATTTGTCTTAAAAAAAATCGGCTCGCTTCGCTCGCATACAGCTTCATGAGTGTTTTGCGAGCAAAGTGCGTTACGTCTGACCGCAGAATAGGAATCGATCCTTTTCTTTGAGTACGTAAGCAAAATCAAGTGTCACATGTTGCATTTGTGATAAAAAAAATCAGCTCGCTTCACTCGCATAATAAAATAGGAACTGACAAGCTACCAGCCATTTCTTTGAGCACCATAAGAAAAATCATGTGTCACTTGTTGCGTTTATCTTAAAAAAATTAAGCTCGCTTCGCTCGCATATTAGCTTCATGACTATTTTGCAAGCAAAGTGAGTTAAGTATGACCGCAGAATAGGAACCGACAAAAAGCCATCCTTTTCTTTGAGCACATAAGCAAAATCAAGTGTTAGGTACGTGTTGCATTTGAGATTGGAAATTGGTTCGCTCCGCTCGCATAATAAAATAGGAACCGACAAGCAGCCAGGCTTATGGTGTTCAAAAGCATCATAAGAGAAATTAAAAATCACGTGTCATTTGTTGCATTTGTCTTTAAAAAATTTGGGCTCGCTTCGCTCGCATATAAGCTTCATGAGTATTTTGCGAGCGGACAGTAAACCAAGTTTCAAGCCCGGGAATCGATGTCGTTAACGCGTTGCGTGCGAGTACGGTAGCCCTAACGCGTACGAAGTCGCGGGTCACAATGTATTGAACCTATCTATGGGTGGCAAAAGCCAGGCTGGCCCGGGGTTCTGAGTTAGGTACATGCATAACATACGCCACTACTTGGTTGAAACCCTTCAACCCCCCCCCCCCCCCCCCCCCCACCCCCGGATCTACAATTTAAGTGCGGCAGAAAACTAGTCAATTTTTGTATTTTGGAACCCTTGGACTCCCCCCTTATCAAAGCTATAGCTACGTCCCTGGATAGGGCCCCATCAAAAGAATTTGCCACGGGCCCCAGACGATATAGTTACGCCACTGAGTGCAGGGGCAGCGCGTTCGCATCGCGTTCGAATCGCGTTTGTATCGATACAAACGCGCTGCAAAAAACGCAGTGTGTCCACTCCCTTAGTCTGTTTAAAAACACAGGAAAAAAAACAGTCTTCCAAGCATGTTTTTTTCCAGACACGATTGAAAAAGAGATCGAAACAGAAAAATGACCAAGTTTGATACAAACCTGTAATTCCTCAAGTCATCAGCTGTGATGATGCTTCCAACCCTATGAAGGTCTTCTAAAAACTCCACAGACAGGCTTCCATTGTAGAGCTCATCACCTCCCTTCTGTGCTATGATGGCAAGCGTCCTGCAAAACGCTGGACTTGGCTTGACAATCGTGCCTGGCTTGTAGAAATTACCCGTTGTTGTGTCCACGTACATTTTTCTGTGGAAATTGAAATTATTGTCACATTATTGGGAGCCGTGTTGCTCGAGCGGAATGCCTTGATTTTCGATCTGAAAATGGCTTAAAATTCCGGCCGTGTAATCATGAATCGTTTCGGAACAATTAATTATGCGCTTTGATAAGATCTCTAAACGGTGATGGAAAAACATCGTGAGGAAATGCACAGCTTCGTCAGCACCACACATATGACAATGACTTTTGTGTGGGTAAGACCGATTAAGATAATAAGCCTACTCCATTCTTTTCTCTCTCTCCATTCCATCTCATTCTATGTGCCATGAGCGTAGACAGGTAGATATTGTTTGTTTCCAGATGTATAAATCATCTGGTAAAGATGTAAAGGCTTATATATTTAGTTACAAAGTAATAGAGCCGTTATCAGTCGTTCTATACTAAAGGTCTCTTAAAGGCCACGAGCGGCCGATTGCCTCTCTGCTGTCCTTTATAGAATATACCTATCGTAGATTCATTTCCTGCCAATTGCGGGACTTTCCTTAATAGTAATTCTTCCTTGTCATGGTTTCCTTTGTATACAACACTAATATTATTAAGAGGTGAAGTTTGTGTGTTCTGATGGTACTTAGTGTCAAAAATTTCATCCGGTTTCAAACACTATTTTATGGGTGAAAAGCTGCAGTAGCCCCGAGTGTCAAAGTTTTATTGGAACCACGTGAGCGAAGTCGCAGACGGTACGCTATACGTAGACGTTTCTTCGCTGAAATCGTCAACTTTCCGAAGAAAATTATCGAATTGGATGCGTTTTCTGAATTGCTCTGTTGAACTTACTTCAAGTTAGCATCGTTCTTGATATAAGGCGCGGTCATAAGTCCATCGTACATGACCCTGGACATCTGGAAGCCGTCATTGCAGAAGTTCACGGTCGGTGTCACCAGATCCGCCCAGGGTAGCTTGCCCCACCTCTGATGAGCTGCCCACATTCCCCGGAGCTCACCGGGAACCGCTACTGATAGTGGCCCTGGAATATATTCAAAACTTTTGAATCGATCAAATATATACTCTTGCATACTTTATTTAAGGGGATAAAATGTTTTAGCTTAGTAGGACTTAATAGTTTTAATTTAAGGTTTTTATAATTTTGAGGCTATTTACCTAAGTACATACATACATACATAAAATCACGCATCTTTCCCACAGGGGTAGGCAGAGAACACGGATTTCCACTTGCTACGATCCTGACACACCTCTTTCGCCTCATTCACTCATTTACCTAAGTGGTAGGTATTTTGTTTAAAATCATTTTACGATAGCAGTATGTAATTATCATTTTAGCAGCATATTCTATAAAAAGAAAAATCGTGCCAATTTTCGTATGCTTAGGTTGGTAAAATTTTCCGAGTTCAGTTTCCGCCAACATAAGCTGAACTACGAAAAATGCCACGTTAAATCTTTTTCGTTTTCGGAATAGGGGGCCAGTCTCGAACAAAAGATAGATAAGTAGCTGAAAAGATATCATAGTAAACAGAAATCCTGATTATCAACAGCCTTTTTTTTATCGGTACTCGTGCTCGTGACCTAGATATTATTATCTACTAATAATGTTCGTTCTAATCATTGTTCGAATGTTCTCGATCTTCTGACAGTAAAGTTGTTTTTCTGTAATTAATTACGTGCTTTGTTTTCTGAACACTTGTATCAATATAAGAACCTTTTCATTATTAGATGATGAAATTAATATTTAATAAATGTACCTAGGTATGTGATGACTGTGGTATTTTGAACGTGCCTCTCAAATATCTAAGTATGCATTTTAGTGTATTCAAATCTATATCTATACTATTACCAAAATATACTTAAAGCTGAAGTGTGTTTGTTTGTTTGCTTGAACGCGCTAAGCTCAGGAACTACCAGTCGGATTTGAATAGGCTACTTTTCATCATCATTATCTATCTTCACCATATACCATCACTACGGGGCCAACGCCGCGAGGAAACTGCTAGTCTGAGTGTCTGAAATCAGGATAAATCTGAATACAGAAACGTGGTTGTTATCTTTTCCATAATATAAAAAAGTTACTCTTTGAGTACAAATCTATTCAAGCACGGACTTATTTTAAATTCGTGATCGAATTCTCAGAGGTATTTTTTATATCCTTGATGTCTTTGAAAGCGAAGGCAAAAAAGTAATGAATTTTTTGCATGCACCTGAAATGCCCTCTATAAAAACACCAACACGTCTGAAATAGTCTAAAACAGGCGGTAGGTATTTTAATTACCAAGAAGCGGTCTCCCGTGGCTTGTCTACGGAACGACCTGATACCGAAATAGATGACTAATTACGTAGGTACGGACTATTCTGGCAGTTTCCTACACGATGCTTTGAGACTAAGTTCGTAAGGTTCATTCGTTCTACTCTTCGATCAACAGTTTAAATCTCATTTTAACTAGCGCTAACTCACTAAACTAGCGCAATGCAAATGCACCAATATTTTTTATTGTTTGTTATCAAAAGTCATCAAATTTCGTGAGCACAATTCTATCGAAATTCATAAACATCAACTTTTATCAAAGTCATCAACAAATGTTGACTTCGTTGAATTGTAACATGTTGAATAAGCACTTTTACTTGTATCAAATCAACAAACGTAGGTATAAAACAGTGTGTGCAAAATTTCTCTCAAGCTTTCACTTAATCTGGTTCAGGCAGGCCCCAGTCTTTAGTGTTGTAGGCAAACCTTACCTACCTACATGAAAAACTCACTATCCAATAATATATCAACGAAAAACGATCTCGACTGCATCTCCAAGGCGCGGTAGACATTTTCTCGCATCTTTGGTCATTTAAGATCCTTTAAAAATGTCTAAGGGATGTCAGATCAGAGGTATGTCTAAATTCATTTTTGATACAAGTCTATATTTTGCTGAAGTTAGTATTCCATACGCGAAGACCATCGTCGCTAAATGATTTACCTACTGACGATGTTTCCCTACACTATTTAGAGCTCGTGCACTTATAATTTTTTCGAAGCGAAAAAGTTACTTATGCAGGGCGGGATTTGAACCTTCGGATCGAAAGTCGATCTGTTCAACTTAGCCAACATTGCTCCATAACCAACCAATATTTATTGTTGAACCTTAGTTGTTGAATGTTGAATAAGCCTTATTCTGAGTGTTGAACATACTTACATGCACCAAATATAACCTAATAAATCATTAAGTTTTATTGCGTTTCCTACTTATTCTTAAGGAAAACCTGTCTGTATTGAACTTAGTTAAGTGGATTATTTACATGTTTTAGATTCAATCACATAATGGAAATAGAAATCGATTTAGTTCGTGTTCTAGAAAGGCACATTTACAATTACAAGACAACTTTTTACCAAGGTTTTACGAAACGAAATAAAAAGAAACATGGTAGGTAGGTACAAGGGCGGATCCAGGGGGGGGGTCATGGGGGTCATGACCCCCCCCTGGGCCGGGTTGGGCCAGGTCCAGGACCTAGGTGGACGAGTAATTAAAATTATTCTATTGAACATGTACCTACTTCAGGATTTTGAAAACTACCTCCAAACGCGGTGCTCGGATTGTAAAAGTTGGTATTGGAACTTTATAACACGTATTGTGATTTGCTTGAAACTCTGTTAAAATACTGTGAATGCAAAATAATGGACACGTGTTTCAGGATTTTCTTTAGGAACATTAAAAAAATTCGTTTCGCTTCATAAGTATTTTGCGAACAAAGTGAGTTAGTTATGTATGTCTAACCAAAGAATAAGAACCGACAAGCAGCCAGCCATTGAGCACCGTTAGCAAAATCAAGTGTCACATGTTGAGTTTGTCTACAAGAATCGCCAGAGAATTGGAAGCGACAAGCAGCCAGCCTTTTCTTTAAGACTACGGGTCTTCTTGTATTTGTCTAAAAAAAATCGGCTCGCTTCGCTCGCTTTTTAGCTTCATGAGTATTTAATGCGTAAAGTGAGTTATGTCTGACCAGAGAATTGGAACTGACATGCAGCCAGCCTTTTCGTTGAGCACCGTAATAGCAAAACCAAGTGTCACATGTATTTGTCTAAAAAAAAAATCGGCTCGCTTCGCTCGCTTTTTAGCTTCATGAGTATTAAATACGTAAAGTGAGCTATGTCTGACCTTTTCGTTGGACACCGTAATAGCAAAATCAAGTGTCACAAAATGTTACATGCATTTGTTTTAAAAAACGGCTCGTAAAATAGTTACTTAGGGTACTGCATTACGTAGGTACCTACTTACCTACTTATGAAAGTAATCTAACACTTACGAAGTCGCGGGTAACGGCTAGTTAAATTATAACTTCTTGTGACTTGACCACGACTCTCTACGTGACCCCCCCCTGGCACCAAAGCTGGATCCGCCCTTGGGTAGGTAGCATTCACTCGATCCTTTGAAGATATTATCTAAGGGAGTATTTTTGAGGTATCTTTGTGTAGATACAAATAAATATTTGAAACAAGCCAACATTTTGTTAACATGCCATACGAGACGGGTTACATGCCCAACACGTTACATAAGCGATAATAATTACATACAGGTAGGTATTTATCTGATAATTCTCATAAACAACTTTAATATGACCTTGAGTTGATTAAAGGCAGTCAAAATAAACAAACAGAATTTATCTTCAATATTTGTTTGGTAAGAATTTAACATCAGATTTGAACAAATAAGACAGATTGAGAAAAGTCTCATAAAAATTAATAAGTACCTACTTACCTAAAAAGAAAACTTTAGGTCCAATCTATTTTTGAGATTTGATCCAGATTTTGTAAACTTCCACTCCACACGGTCCACGTCCACGTGAATTTTCCAATGCGCTCTAAAACTATCCTACCTAATGTAAAATTCTGGTGTGCATGTTTTTTTTTTATACTTACTACTAAGGTAGCTGACAAGCATACGGCCCTCCTGATGGTAAGCGGTTACCGTAGCTTAAGTTCGTAACTCATTTCATCCCTTCAAAGAACATTATCGACTATTTTTCGTATTATGAGCGTTGCGATTCAGACTTCCGAAAATGCATCCGATTCGGTGATTTTCTTCGGAAAGTTAACGTTCAGCGAAGAAACGTCACTTTCCGAATTCGGAATACATTCCGAGGTCTGAATCACCATGCAGGTTAGTTCTTCCTACTTGGTCCGCTATTATTTTGAATTACCTCTAAAAGCCTTAGAAGAACTGCCATTGAACATATCAAAGGTTGCAGCAGCGGGGGCAGTCTCCCTAGCATTGACGGAGTATGCTTTCTCCTCCTGCTTGATGTAGACCGTCATGAAGAAGCCACCGCCGAGCCCCATGCTCTGCTGGTTGTAGAGTCCATTGCAGAACATGGCGGCTATGGCTGCGTCCACGGCTGAACCATTGGACAAGAGGACTTTTCTGGAACAATTCGTTTTCTGTTACTATACTAGGCAAAATAAAAATAGAAATAGAAAATCGTTAGTCTTAAAATCAATTAGTCTTACGGTTTTTCGATTATCTCTGTTTCTGAAAACTACCGCTTTATTATGAGCATGGGATCCTAGCCTAACACATTGTGACTGCGGTGCTTCAGCACAATCCATGCCGCACCTGTGCCCATGTGCCCTTTATGCCCAAACACTTGCATAAAAGAAGACCTCAACGCTGCCACAGAAAGTGCAGTTGAGGTGGCATCCTTTTATGCAAAACTAGCTGACGCCCGCGGCTTCGCCCGCGTGGACTACTATTTTGTTTATCCCACGGGAACCGTGCATTTTTTCGGGATAAAAAAGTAGCCTATGTCCTATTCCCTGTTATTATCTACCTATGTTTCAAATTTCAGCCAAATCGGTTCAGCAGTTATGAAGATACGTGGCAACAAACATTCACACATACACACGGACTTTCGCCTTTATAATATTAGTAGGATTAATTTAACTGTGTGGCATCGAAACGATAAGAAGAAGATTAGGAGCATGAAACTTTAGTTTGAAACAATAAAGTGAACAAAATAAAATTCATCCAGAAATACTCCGATTTTATTTTGTCTTGAGTGAATGTACGCTCACTGTACGCAGTTTGCAGCGTTACGCGCAAAACTAGCAAACTGTGGACACTCCATTTCAAATATATGGAAGAGCGTACTTTTGATACCTACATAAATGTAAATAGCTTCACTGGCATTCGTACAATTCTAATCCATTTAGATTAAAATATGTTATTACTAAAAGTAGGACGTCGGTAGACTCGGTAGTCGTCATTACATTATCACCTTGATTCAATAGCCGAGTGACTAAAAAAGAATTACTGACACAGAAAAGAAATAATTGGTTCACTGGTTGGGTACTACACAATTCATCTTTTCCTATTGGATAATTCCTTACATCGAAGTCAAAAATTTCAATACCTACCTAAAGCAACCGGTTTTAGAGTCAGCGTGTTTAATTAAACAAGAACGCAATTCAGGTTTAAGTGTCATCAGAATATTAAACTGACTTTGTAAACATCCATTTATCGATATCGCTACCTATTCTAGAAAAATTGTGCGCAATACTTTTATTAACTTTTTAACTGGTAATGGAAATTAAGGTGATAACAAATCGTTCAGAAGGTCATTAGATGGTAAAGGTTGGGCCTCACAAAACAAAGTAGTGACATTTGTGCTGCCGTCCTCTAGCTAAAACGCCGTTAAGTGACAAACCCATTTTTCGAATTATGAGCTTTATAACATGGCATTCAAAAGTAAAATTAAATGTCACTTAACGGCGTTTTAGCTAGCGGACGGCAGCGTGCGAGTCAATTTATAAACCGAGTTGAAAAAAAAAACTTAGGCCTTTACATCTTCACTAGATGATTTTTACAGTATCGGCAATTCATCTTTTTGACAGTTTTGTGGAGAATCGTGAAATGGTCACAATCGGTAGAGTAATTGCTAAAGTGTTTCAGCTAACATTTTACGAAAAGAAAGAAAAATTGCTAAGGACACTTTAGCTAAATCATAATACGAATTAAAGGTACCTACTTTGAATCATATTATGATTCTGCTATAGCGGCCATTTTAGCTTCGCTGTAGATTTGTAAAGTGGTTTAGTAGAGAATAAGGGTAAGAAATTAATTAATTTGAAGATGATGTGATATAGGAGAGTAAAAAAAAAAGAATCTGTTGTGTCGACCGACCCCTCAGAGAATAAAGGTAGGAAAATTATTATGATTTGCTGCTGAGGTATCTATATGTCTCTCAGATTTGTCATTGGCATGCGTGTAGGTTGAGAATTCATCGCCCGCCTTATTATTTTAGGTTTTGCAATTAGCAACTCAAATGTAGCATCATTTGGCAGTGTGTTTGTTAGTGCATTGACCGAATACCTACTCCGTAGCAGCACCGTAGAATAATAATAGAGTTCTGCTCGCAGCACAAAAAGTGCTATAGGTACATATCTAATATTAGGTCGCTCGCCTTTGTACATGTCCTTTCATTGTGTAAGTTTATTGTTTTGTGTTTACTCTGTGTACAATAAAGAATAAAGAATAATATTCCGTTATATTAAATTTTTAACCATGATTTCAACCTTGGTGTCATCGTGTTGTACTTGCTTATTAATTTACTTATCTATATTTTATCCAAATCGGTCAAGCCAGAACGGCATTAAACTAATTTACTTATACAGTACCAAATTTGATACAATGGCAACAATTTATTTGTAAAGGTAGATTTACAGAACACATAATATAAAAATAGTTGAGAAACTTGAGAGTTGATCGTTGCAAAAAAGGTAGGTAAGTAAATATGACTAAATTAGTCCAGATCACTATCTGTAAAAAGTATAACAAGACACATTCTGGCTTTATTGGCACACTGAATATGCGAAGTATGTGCCAGATAAGATACACATGTAAATAATGTTTACAAACATCCAAACATAATAGTCTAGACTAGGCAGACAAGTTATTATTCCGTGGAATAAATAACTAGGTACCTAAGCTAAAATATAACTGCAGTAAAACACTTCTACGTGAAATATGACGCAATAAAATAGATTCATAGCCCAAATAATAACGTTCTATGCATCTACTCGGAAGGAGACTAGACGATCGTTTCCAATTTTGTTTCTAAAATAAGAATAAAACTGTAGTCCGACGACCCTATCTCCAGGAATGGTAGATTTCAACTCAAATCTTCTAATATTTATGAAAATGTTTATGATATTTAGTCATGGGGAAATATTTTTAAGTAGGTAAATAAGTATAATTTTTTTTTTCAAATGCGACTGATAGTTTCTGAGATTAGCACGTTCAAACAAACGAACAAAAAATAAAAACCCTTCCGCTTTATAACACCCAGACAGAACAAACATCTATCTTCATCACACAAATGTTTGTCTTGAGTAGGAATCGAACCTAAAACCTACAGCGCAGAAGGCAGAGCTAATACCAACTAATAACAGCCATCAAGAGAGTTAAGTTTATACCTACCTAATCCAAAAGTTTATAGGGTAAATACGTTTTTTTATTCTACTTATTTAATGTATTTATTAAGTATTCTAAAGGCTTCGAAACAGAACCACGGCGTCAGCTGTTATAAAATGAAACATAGAAAGCGTATCACAACAGTAACTAATCAATTTACTGTAGTGTTGAACGAACCGACTCACGTGGATATGGCACGTTGGGTAATGCGTGGTAACTTCCTAGGATTTCGTTTGGTAAGTCAGCTTAAAGTAGACTGAACCAGGTTAGTTCAGTTACAAACGTCGATGAATGATGTTAATTAATGATTAATGATGATTTATTATATTTAGATGTTGATGATGATGATGATTATGATGATGTTGATTTAATTACTTACCTACATGTTTATCTTGTAGCTCGAACTTAAAACTATTAGGCCTAGATCTCCTAAAATATATGTTTAGAGCTTGTTTTCCACCAAATTTTAATTTGGTTCTACTGGATTTGTACCTCGATCTTACCAGGCCTAGACATGCTCTTAAATATATGTAGGTACTCAATATTATAAAGACGTAAAGTTTTTTTGTATGTAGGAGGTAATCTTCGAAACTACTCATCCGATTTCAAAAATTCTTTCAACAGTATTTAGAATAAACTCTCAGGATGGACGGACATAGGCTATTATGTAGGTACCTCGCGGGTAACGCCGCGGGCGGAAGCTAGTATAAATAAAGATGTTCATACATGACAATAAAGGGTAGGTATATACGAAATAAATTGATACCCTATTTTAGCAAGGATCTATAGATTGATTTTTTCTTGTCATAATCATAAATCTCATAAGCCTAATAGTCTAATACTAATAATGGTTCTGTGAGCTGTAGACTTCGCGAGTCTATCTTTGTATAAGTACCTTTAAACAGAATAAATATTCATAATTCTCTAGTTTTGTGATGAGAAGGTGGTCCCAGGTTTTCATCAACCTAGTGGTTAAAGGCCCGATTTCACTGGTAGAAATCTAAAAGTGTGCAGTATACTGCATTTTGAAGATCTATTATTCTCATCACGCTGAAGACTCTATCAGATCTTCACGAAATTTTAATGAGACTTACTTAAAGTTATAACCCCCCTTTTTGGCGGTTTTGGAAGAAGCACCCCCAGTCAAAAATCATCATGACGACAAAAAAAATCTAAGTAGGTAAGTAAGTACCTAAGTATAAAATTATCGAACCTGCTCACAAAACACGAGAAATGGTTGAGAAATGCGACCTGTAGAAGAGAACATACAGACGGACAGACAGACGTCCGACAGACATCCGGCGGACAAACGAAAGCATTTTTGTCCAAGCTGAAGCGCAGAGGAAATAATTATTCCCTGCATAGTTAAATGCCAAGATATTGCAAAGCATTTGCAAATTAAGTTATAATTTCTTGCTAAGCACGATTATGTTTCAATAACCCTACCGCCCGCCGCCAGTGAGTAACTTTTAGAAAATGAACTCTATGGTTAGGTAATTTACAATCTTCATTCTATTTAATCAGTAATATAAATTCAATAGAGCTAATTTTCTAATAAGTTAGGTACCTACTCATTATGCATTGAATATCATGAATTAGTTTCTGGAAAATTAATACAGTTGATTTTCTACTAAATAATGATTTGATATCATTAAAGAACTGTATTGCTGCGACGTATCAGAAGAGCACCAATAATACACAAGGCCAGCCACCTCGCAGTCTGCCACGACTTTGTTCAAGGTTGTTTTTGTGTATAAACACGGCCTGTGTAGGTGTGCACATACTGTACTCGACCTCGATAATTTCCGCGTTAAGCCCTAACACAATGAAACAACAAACTCGATAATACTATAATTTTATTATGCCTTAAATTATTATTACAGTCCTGAGCGTACCCCTTTAAGGATACAAAACAAATAACTAATAACACAGCAGAGTCCTGGGCTTTAGAACAAGCCCAATTCGAGTTGAGATCAGAGTTGGAACGGTGTTGAGTCCTCACTCACATGTCGGCCTGGTCTGGTCCTGGCGGCGTGGTGTGCGGAGTAGAAGCTCTGAGTGAGCAGGAACCGCCGAGGGTGTTCCGTCGAGCTCTGACACGGGCGTCCCGTGCTCTTCTCGGGTTTACATCGGGTCCTTTCGCTTGGCAAATCAATAGTCCTCATACAAGCCATTGTCCGTTCCCTCACCTTTCTATTGCTTGCTCGCCTTCTTGTTGTTAGCGGTGTTGACGAACTTGGTCACGATCTTTCTGGAATGGCCGTTCGGGTCGAAGTGGTTGGTGTGCTCGTTCACTTCCTTCTTGGTGCGCTGCTTGCCGCCGTGGCCGGAGAAAATGTGCTTGTCGTGGTCAAAGTTGTAGTAGTCGTACTCGTCGAAAAAGGCTTCAGACATTTTGTGTTGGTTTTCGATTTTCTGTTTTGTAAAACGCGTGATGGTGTCACTGGTGATTTTGACAGACTGTTCGATGTTTTGGTCTGCGCGCCGCTTTTATAGTGCGGGTGGGACACGTCACTGACCGCATACGCGTCGATAAGGTTCTCGAGACGCGATTGGTCGGCGCGCGCTGTTCGACCCGGTTCACGAAGGATGTTTGTTTATTTATAGCGGGTGTATGTGTGTGTAAGCCGGCTTGTGATGCCAGCTGACATTTTCATTTAGGCTTATTTTAATTGGAAATGTGCGTTCAGGGAAATTATGGCTGATTTACACAGGGTCAGTAGTCGCAGCGCCAATGTCGGCGCCGCGACTGACTTTAACTGTTTACATGAAGTAAGTAGTAGTGGTGCGTTTCTCACGGTGAGCACACGTGTGTGAAGTCAGTGGGAAAAATGAATTCGCGAAAACAACTGAAACGACGATTTAATTATTTGTTGAAAAATTTATCAATTTTGCTGTTGAATGAGTTAATAGAAATGGTAGAAAATGAGATAACTATAAAATATTTTCAAAAAAAAAATACTCAACCGACTTCAAAACATCTTGCACTGAAAAGCAAAAAATAAGAATATAAACAGATTTATTTCATTACTAATTATATTATTTTTTGTTATAATGTTGAAATCGGTGTGCATAAAATTTAATATTCTTACTCATTGTTTTATTTAAGGTGGAGTGCCGTAATTGCAACTGTCCGGTAATTGCAACTGGAGTCAATAACTCCCTCTAGGATCACTTTTTTGAACATCGATAGATGTGGTATTGAACTTCTTCTAAAAGTCTCAGTCTAAAAATATAGATGGTGTTGATAGGACCAAAATTAAGCAAATGACAGGCCTTTTTGTAAAACTGCCAATTTTTCATAAGTGATGCCGCTCGGACGCTCTTCGTAATTTATTGAAAAACATTGTTTTTCGTGGTTTTTCGCCGGTGTGTTCACAGTGAGAGTGATTATAAGACACAGTAAGTTGTTTTTTATGTGTTTGTTGTATTCTACGATAAACCTACTCAGAGTTATGGATGTAGTTACATTTGCCAGACAAAAAGTGCATAGTCTTGTAATTGTAACTATTTTGTTTCTTTTTTGACAGTTGCAATTTAACGACCGGTTTTGTATGAAGTTTGTAAAACCCAGTGATGTAACAATGACGATAACTATGTCGATACGTAATATTTTATTGAAAGGGATACTATCTACTTCCATACTATGCTATGAGTTCTTAGCAATTAGTTTGAGTGATTGAGTCCCTTCATTATGTTGGCGCTAGCGGAGCCGTTTCCAAAGCCGTTCAATATGTGAAACAATATTTTAGGGTCGCCGTCATCGAAACCGATGAGGAGGACTATATATATATGTGAAACGAATATAAAAAGGCTGTTTAACTTGTAAAATATTACTTATTGTGATTGAAATAAAGTTAGAAAAAATAATTAGTAAAAGATAATTGAATACTTTAAAGATAAGAGTAAAAGAGGCTTGTTCATAACTAAAAGATTACTGTGATTAAAATAAACATCGAGTCGATAAAAATCACGATAAGGTTCCCATCACTATTTGTAGTAAAATAGTTGCAATTACCGGATTCTTTGCTGAAAAGTATTTTCGCGCAAAATTTGACATTAGTAGCAAGGGCAAAACTATTTAAATCGAAAGAACGATATTTAAGGCATGTGTTCTGTATTTTCCAGTAGTAAGCGCCATAGAAAAATAAGAAGTAAAAACAAGTAGTTGCAATTACCCGCAAAAACGGGTAATTGCAACTATTGCTCCCTCTGTCATGAATTTATGCAATAGAATTTTATTCTTTATCGCTTTACTTTATTCATAACAATGATATAAATCTACATAAAATTTACCATAGAACAGATCTTTCAAAAAATACATTTCTGATACAAAATATAGAATTATCAAGCGATGAAGTTAGGACTCCACTTTTTTTAGTTGCAATTACGGCACTCCACCTTACACCGACTTCAACATTATAACATAAATAATATAATTAGTAATGAAATAAATCTGTTTATATTCTTATTTTTTGCTTTTCAGTGCAAGATGTTTTGAAGTCGGTTGAGTATTTTTTTTTTTTTAATATTTTATTTTTCCATTTTTTGTGTTTATTATTTACTTAGAATGACGTCACCTTACTTATTGTGTTTCGCTCATCAAGCCCTTTCATTTGATACCCATGTCACTAAAAAGTTCCACGGAACCGATCCTGACTCCATCGTCAGATCAGCTCGCTGTCATCATTATTATTACCATATTATTACATTGTCGTCGGTACTTCACAGATATGCTGAGTTCCGAGTTTCAACTCAATCGACCAATTTATTGAGGAGTTCTGATGAGCAGCTCTTGACTCCATCATCAGAGCAGCTCGTTGTCACCATATTATTACATTGTAGTCGGAACTTGACAAATGTGCCGAGTTTCAACTCAATCGGCCTATTTACTGAGGAGTTCTGTTGAACAGCTCTTGACTCCATCATCAGATCAGCTTGTTGATACCATAATATTTCATTGTCATTGAAAATCTATAAGTGTGCAAAATTTCAGCCCGATAGTTCTACAAACACAATAAATAACCATAAAATTTGAGGGTTTCCCTCGATTTCCATGGGATCCCTTCATCAGATCCTGATGTGGTGACGATGGGACCACCTCGGGAGTATACCCTTTGTAACAAAAAAACAATTTTTAAAATCGGTCCACAATTGACGGAGAAATCGCGTAACACACATACAAAAAAAAATTAAAAAAAAACATACAGTCGACTTGAGAACCTCCTCCTTTTTGGAAGTCGGTTAAAAAATAAACGACGATGGGTAAGAAAATGGATTGACGATAGAAACGAAACTGGTGGCTCTGCTTTGTTGCTGAAGCAATTGCAATTTGAAGATCCTGCGGAGTACAAACTGGCTATGAGGATGTCACCACAGAATTTTGACGAATTGCTGTCAATGATATCGAGCTCTATTCAACGACATGATTTTTATCGCCAGCGAAAAAAACGTGGTCACTCTACAACGCAGCGGCAGTGACTAACCACGCACTGACTTGTCTGTTTACACGGGGTTTATTTGGCTGGCGCGGGGGTGCGCGGGTGGCGGGGGGTGCCAACTGACTTTAAAAGTCAGCGCTGACTTCAAGCCACTGTACTGACTTCCAATCAGTTTACACAGGGTTTTTTTCGGGTCAGCACTGACTTGCCTCGAATTTGTAGTCAGTTACTGACCCTGTATAAATCAGCCATTACTTCCAATAAGAAAGTAGGTGATTGAATACATAAGAAAAGTAAGTAAGAACCGATATCGGCATTTAAAGACACCTTAGTGTTTCATTATTTTGGACACAATGCGTGTAAAAATGATAACTTCTGCAAAATGTGGGAATGTACCAAATGTGTTCGGACATACATCTGACTACCCCCTTAGACATCTTCAAAGGATCTAAAAATGCCTAAAGATCTAATGATCTTTTATACAAACTGTAGCCGTACCATGACGTCTTAGTAAACAATTCAGTTCAGTTTAGGTTTTCCGTTTCAGTGACGGACAGCATTTTCTGTTTCAGTGAACTATCCAGTTACGTAGAATATGAAATCCTTGGTTTAGCTTCTGAATTTCGTCAGCGTCATAGCATAAGTCATGTGATAAATGAGCGTAGCAGTTCAGTTTAGGACCTAAACTGAATCGCATTTAAAGCTCATGGTATGGGCCCAGAGGTAGATGCGTTGTACCCCGCTCTGCGTGGCGAACAAAACTCGAGCTAATTAGCTTGAGTCAACTCAGTCGCACTCTGTCTTGCTCCGATGTTACACGCATTTACACGCAGCACTCACATAATTTATCTCTTTCTGACAACGGGGTTTTATAATATCACTGCTATCATTTAGTTTGCTTGAGTGATCTAAACAAAGCCGCGAATATTCTACCTAAGTAGTGATAACAAAATTTCGCGTTTTAGAGCTTTAGCTATTAGTAGTATCTCACTGTAAAGATCTGAAAGAATCTGTCTACCGCACCTTAGGAATACAGTCGTGATCAATTATTTTTTTCATTACTCATTTTCATTTTTCATTACATTATTTCATACGTGGCGTTGTAGATTTCGTAGCACGAAATCCATTAATACTATTTGACTTGTGTTGTACTGTAGGTACATCTTTTTCTGTAATACATATAATTATGTGTATTAAATCATATGGCACCGGTGACACCTTGGGACACAACATAATTATTTTACTCCAATTATTTGATACAGCAACAGTGCTGAGAGTGCTACATTAAACCATGCCACTGCTACGACTGCTACGAATTTTGCTACGAAACTTGCGAATTTTCATACATAAGACATAGACGCGTCACAATGGCTACGCCCCGATCGCTTTCGTTAGATATTTTACAAAAAACTTTGTTTCCTGCACCCTATTTCGTCTTATTTTATATGAAAGTATAAAATTTGCAACCTAACTAGCTCATAACTGCGCTTGCGTGATATAATATTCATAATAAGTTACCGTAAGCTGTTTGGCCACGGTATGTTTTTGGTAAAAGTTAATATTCAAAACAAGAACATTATATTTAGCATGTATTACACATGAAGATAAGTAAATCAAATAATATTTTTAATCTTAGCTGTACCTACCTACCTACTACGACAGTAGGTACATTGCCCTTTCACTTTTCCGTTGGGAATTTTTCGACAGTTGGCAATACCGCGTCGAATGTTTACATGTGTGTGTGTACCACTGACTCACAATGAGTTTCAATACAAAACACACCTTGTTTATGTATTGTTATTATGCAATGTTTTCGTTTTCTTCGCCATAATGCTATAGTTATGTCTTTTGATAAAGTCGATAATTTCAGGAGATTTGCAATACTTAGGTACCTACCTAAAAATGTTCCCTTGATGTTGTAATGTGGCCCCAAAATGAAGTTTAAGTTACAACAAGTTATGGTGTTTAACGGATAGATGGCGCTAGGTTCAAAACAGGTTTAATAAGAGCACGTGTGTTGTGTACCTAAGTAAGTTCTAGAAATATTTACCTCTAAACTTACCTACCAATAATTTTCATGATTCATACAATATATTTATCTTTCTGTTTAAGATTTACCAATTGCATCAAAGTCACGAAACTATAACACACAATTATTGATGATTAAGTAAGTAGGTATATGATTATTATTCTTGACTCACTAATGATGATTACACTTAACTTATCAAAATGTTCGTGAGAATCTTAAATAAGTAAGTAATAAATAATGAAAATACTTAAATACAATAAAAGGTATCATTGATAAAAGGTATGAAGTTGCTTAGATGAAACTAGATGATGATCCTCAAACGCAGCAGCCAGTTGCAGCCCCGCTCACTATTTCGGGAACTTTTTAAGAGAGGCCTACTATGTCCAACAGTGGACGTCTAACGGCTGAGATTATGATAATTAAGAAAAATGACATTCAAATGGATCTTTGAAATGAAATATAAAAAAACACACTTACTTTCCAATCTCCGAACATTGTGGTGCGTCTGTGCACACAGCAGCCTTCTTAAAGATATGTAGTCTTGATGCTGAAGGTTTCTGCGGCTCAATCGGATCTGGCGGCTCGAAGGTCTTCCTGACGTTGTCTGTTGATCCGATGAAGTAGCCGCAGAGTGCTGATATGATCGCTAAAACCACCAACGACCCGATCAGCACCTTCGTCCGAAGCTGGTACGGCCTGCAGCAATAGAAAAAATTGGTAAAGCGACACCTTAGCATTTTTTGACCCCCGACAAAAAAAAGGGGTGTTATAATTTTGTAGTGTGCATCTGTGTATCTGTCTGTGGCATTATAGCTCCGGAGCGGATGAACCGATTTTGATTTTTTTTTAACAAAGGGAGGCCTACACCCAGCAGTGCGTACGTATGGGCTGTGGATGATGATGATGATGATGATAAACACAATCATTATTTTCATCAACATTTTATCATAATCAGCTTGCGAGGTAGCTACTTAAGTATAATACTAGCGGACGCCCGCGGCTTCGCCCGCGTAGACTACTTTTTTTTATCCCACGGCAACCGTGCATTTGTTTGGGATAAAAAGTAGCCTATACCCTATTCCCGGTCAATATCTAAGTATCTACATATATTTTAAATTTCAAGCAAATGGGTTCAGTGGTTGTCAATTTATAGAGTAACATCCAAACATCCTTCTAAACTTTCGCATTTAAGTAAAATATTAGTGTGAGTATTAGGCGAAAAACACACAGCTACGCTTAGCCTTCACAACCGCTAAGTAGCACTAACTAAACATATATTTTCAGCAGTTTATTTTGGTTATGTTAGAAAATAACAAGATTGTTCCTATGTTAAACGCAAATACTCACATGATTGTTTTTATTTGCGATTAAAAGTTTTTCATTTTTAATATTAATTATCCAATCCACATTATTTTGTAATTATTCTGAAAATAATTGCATCTTACCAAAACTAAAAGTGAAATCATAAAAATGAAAGCTTATCATATTTTTAAAGTAGGTTGTTCAGAAGGTTTATTTTAAAGTGCAAACTTCAAACTGTGGCAAAAGTAAAGTCATAATTTTGTTAATGAAAACCTATAGGTTTTCCTATAATACACAGAATAGTAGGTAGACCATAATACACAGAATAGTTTTGTATCGTTAAAAAATTTTAATTTACTGACCATTTGTCACCAAACAAAAAGTACTGGTGCATTTTGAAATAGCTCAGGTACTCACTTTTCAGGGTAGTCATCAACAATATCGTAATTTCCTCGGAAAATATGAAATCTATTGAATGACACCAAACTCAGAGTATCAAGGGGTACTTCATCAGAATTAGCACCGATGAAGGTTCTTCGATGCAGTCCCCCCATCATCACAAACACCACTAGAGCATTCCGGTCACATTTTTATCAAAAACCTTTTGAAAATCACTCCTTTAGCCTATTTTTCAGCACTGAAATTTATCTGAACATCTCTTAGAGTATATGTAGCTTCTGTAAATAACACTGTTTAGCGTAATAACAGCGTTATTGAATCATTGTTAAATAATAGTTACAGAGGAGTTACGCAGTGAACTTGCCGCGGAAGTAAAATCGATTCTTTCAACAGCTGATGGCAGCATGCACCACTTGTTTCACAATTTCCCTTGGTGACGACTAGATGGCGCTAGTAGTGTTGATTTGGAAAAGTCGAATTTTCTTGAATAAAAATTTTCATGTGGAAAAGTATCTGAGCAATCGTTGGTGCTTCTATTTATAAAACTTGCACATATTTTATTATCAGGCTTAATAATTTTATTATTCGTTGAATTAGTAAGTAATTACTGTAATGTGGAAGTTTCTATTTACCAATAAAAGAGGTCGTAAGTAGTCGTCGAAATCAAACTTTTTCTGCTTGGCTTGGCTTGCATTAAGCAGCTAGATTTTAATTATTTTTCATGGATTGAATGTGCCTGAAGAGTGGAGATGTCGTCATGGTACAATCCTGCCCTTCAAACGAAGAGTACAGTAACTTGATTTTTGGCAAAAATTAAAATAAAGTCTTCATTACTACATGTAATTATGACTTGATTTTAGTTTTTACTTACCTACGTGTTTACCTGTTTGAGTCTGACTCTGGTAGATTTATCAGCACATGCCGATTCCTTCTCCTTGCTGATGGTTTTCCTGGCCGCTTCAAAGAACTTTCTCGCAATAGCTGCTTATCGCACATTTTCACAAATAATTCACGATTATGTGCCAGTCAGTTGTTTAAATGCAGTTTTCACAGAAAATGCTTGGTTACCACTTTACATGAAGATGACTAACAGTTTACTGATAAAGCATTTATAAAATTTATAAGTAGGTATCAGGTTTTCACAAAAATTTCGACTTCATTTCGACTTTTCTTTTTCCAATGATTAAAAATAGGTAAGTATCTTGATTGTTTTATATTGAAAAACAAAGGTAAACTTACATAATTAACAGTATCAGCAGAACAAAATAATCTTTAGCATTTGAACAGTTTTCACACATGAATCACGATTATTTTTGTGCATAGGTACTACTGCAAAAATAATTCACAGAAAAAATTGTGTCAAAATATTCTCATAGGATTCTGTTGCTTTATTTTGCGAATATTATGATATGGTTGTGTCATAATTAATCTGATAATTATATAAAATGATGCATGTGTCCGTCCTCGTCCGCAACAATTGCTATCTTGAATCATCAACTATTGTTTTTAGTCGGAAAATATTATTGTTATCCGGAAAATAACAAGCGATAGCGGGAAACTTGATAATATCAAGGTAAAAATTATATGTTTTGTTTGAGCACACTTTGAATTGAATTGAGCTCGCACACATAAAGTCAGTACCTAGGTAATGTTGTATTAGCGTGCTAGAAAAACATACAGTCGACTTGAGAACCTCCTCCTTTTTGGAAGTCGGTTAAAAAGGAAACGTCAGAAAAACCAATGCCATGGAGATTTAGCATCACTGTGTATCGATAGGCATAATATGTATTATGGCAATGAAAAAACTGTGTTAAGTTAACATGCTCAAAATACTTACCTATACAAAAAAATTAGACAAAAGTGAGTAAGTGAGTACCTACCTACTTACATACTTAAATTTTTTTTTAGGTGATAAAAAGTATTTACCTACTGAATAAATGATATTTGAATTTTGAATTTCTCTTGTTAAAAACCTACACGGATCGGAAAGAGTTTTATTACGTATAAGTACCTACCTACTGCATCTTGGTCATGTTTCACTTCCAAGTATATAGACATACTCGTAGGTAAGTATATATATTTCTAAAGTGAGAATCACGACTTGTTAGCGTTAGGCAAATTATTTATCGGCCTACTATTTATTACTCAAGTAGGTACTTACTTATTACATCTTGTTTTTTTATTGCATTTTTTGCTTGAAGCCAAATAAGTTTTTCAAGTTCGTAGCAATTGGTTCTTAACTGCCTATGCCTTCGGAAACAGGTTTGATTTAATTAGTAAGGCTTTCATAACGATATTAACCAAAGATTGATTGCATTGTAATTTTTATTTGGAATATTTTTAAGGCCTTTTTACAACAAGTAAGTAAAATATAAAAAAATGAAGTAAGGTATCATGTTGAATTTTCCGTAACTGATTAAGTAGGTAAGTACTTAAAATGGTTTGATTGTTTTCTTGTTATAAAATAAACAATAATCAGGTAAAATATTTTATTGAATTTATAATGATTTTTTCCCAACATCAAAAACATTTTTGGCAATATTTTACTTTGAGAAATTTAAATTTGAGAATCAGTAATTTTATCATCTAAATCCCTGCGTAGGTATATCCTTTAGTACTTTCAAATAAAAATATTAAAGCTACGAATGTTTGAAATTTTAAGAATTCTGTTTATTAAACTGATTACTTATATATCAATCAGATTCGATTTGAAAACTTTGATAATAAATGTATAAGATGTTATTTTGACTCGTAACTTTACTAAATTATCTGCTACCTCAGAAATCACAATTTAATCAAAATCTGGTCAGCTGTTACGCCTGTTACAGAGTGATTAGACAACAGACATCCGTACAAACTTTTGCATTTATAATATTAGTCGGTGACAGGCGGATGGAGGGGACTTACGCCGGAAGTCCCAACATGGAGCCACTTAATACTTAGAAACAGCCAAGTAACAGCAGATTTAATTGACTAGGTACTCGACTTCGAAAAATCTATTTTTCTTCTACATTATTATTTGTACTTACTTACCTATAAAAACTTTTTTCCACCTCCTTGGGAACCCAATAACTTTACAACCCCTTCATCGATCAAGCTCCTAATGCATCACTGTAAATTACCATAGCACAACCAACCAATTTCATGCAGATTGAATTTTCGATAGTTATGCGAGAACATAAAAGTGAAACATACAATATAAGTACTTACAAAGCAAAATCGCCTAACTTGCCACTATGAACTTAGCTCGCTTTGCTCGCTCGATCGATAGTGAACTTCCTTTACCCCTTTGACGAATGAAGTCATTTCGTTTTTCAAAGCTTTACCCATAACTTCGCTCAAGTGGTATCTACATACAAAGATGACGCAGTTTTCTACTATTTCTTAATAGTACATTCATTCTAGATTTCAATGTATGGAAAATTTGGCAAATTTAATAATTAAGTTTTGATGCTGGTGTGTTATACCTATAGGTGAGTACATTAAAAAAAACAACTCTCCCCCCCTCTCAACCTTCGGCGTCACCCCTCCCCCCCTTGAAAAGTGTCCCGTTTTACAGATTTTCTCAATTTTCAAGAAAACTATACAAGCTAGGACAAAATGATCAAAGACAAAATTAATTTTTAATAAATTGCCTACAAATAAATACCAACATTTATTTTGATACGAGTTATAGTTTCCAAGCTATATAGCGTCAAAGTTTACCAAAAATCTGCGCCTAGCAAAAATGAACAATATACACAGGAAACGGTAATATTTGTTATTTCTTACAATTAATGCGCTTATACATTGCCACAATAAGTGATTGCGATACTGCATCAGCATTCTACAGCAAAGGAAAGGTTCAGTCTGTTCTTCTTAGTAAAAAAATCGACTTGCAAGGTACGATAAACGTTTTCAATAACCCGGATGCCGCATACGAACAAGTAGAAGAAGCTCCGAAGATCCTCAACAGATTCTTTCCAAATTTTTAGGACACTAATTGGAAAGTATATCCTTTCAAATAAAAAAAGAATTTTTCAAATCGGTCCAAACGTCTTCGAGTAATCGCTGAACATACACAAAAAAAAGCACAAAAAAAATTAAATAATTAATGATTTCGATGAATTTTGAGAACCTCCTCCTTTTTTGAAGTCGGTTAAAAACTTTAAAAGATAAGCATGACGATACTGATTTATTTTAAAAAATAATTACAATATATAAACGCATTAATTGTAAAAAATAACAAATATTGATGTTTCCTGTGTATTTGCTAAGCGCAGATTTTTGGTAAACTTTGACGCTCTATAGCTTGAAAACTATAACTCGTATCAAAATAAATGTTAGTATTTATTTGTAGGTAATTTATTAATAACTAATTTTGTCTTTGACCATTTTGTCATAGCTTGTATAGTTTTCCTGAAAATTGAGAAAATCCGTAAAACGGGACACTTTTCAAGGGGGGGAGGGGTGACGCTGAAGGTGGAGGGGGAGGGAGAGTTGTTTTTTTTAATGTACTCACCTATAGGTATAACACACCAGCATCAAAACTTAATTATTAATTTTGCCGCTAAAAAATCTAGAATGAATGTACTATAAAACCGATTCAGATGTTTCAATGATTACTTACCTACATCAAAACTTTACAAACTATACTTTTTAATAACAATAGTGTAGATATAAGCTTCACACGTGTTTACATTTTTGTGAGGATTAGCTTTTTTACTAACTTTATTTAACGTCTCTTTGAACTCTCTCATTTTATACAGGGTGTATTAAGACCACTCCTGAAAACTAGAACAGTAAATTTTATAATCCTGTAGGTACCTACCTACCTAATGAAATTTTAACTCCAAAAAGTGCCTGATATAGGATGGTCTAAGGCTCTCACTCTAGTCTGAGTACGAGAAATATCGACCCTAACAATGCTAAATATTGCTAAGAGTTTGCCAATGACTACAAATTAATACAAATAACTACAACTAAAATTGGTACTTACCTAACTTGCATTGATAAACGTAGATTTTAAAAAACATTTATGAAATAGAAAAAAGTTATCTGAAGCTGTCTTTACGAATTTTTGGAGTAAGTATAATTATTACACCTACTCGTAGTATAAACACAGAATAGATACTAGTACTATAAACGAGTAATTATAAAGGTACCTACACTTTTTTGGCTTAGTCAGGTCAATAACTTTTAACATTCAATAGTTTTACCTACCTACCTAATAGTAAGTAAGTAATTTATTTTAATTTGCGATTCTTTATTACTCGATTGGCTTTTTTACATTATTTACCTATAGCGGAAAAAATTGATTTTACATATTAGTGCCGCATTCAATACATGCAACATGCATTATTTTTTAAAAACCATAACACAGTTTAAAACTGATAACATAGAAATAACTCCAAATTACGTTCATAAAACTGCACTGGCACATTTTTTCGCAAAACTTTTAAATATTTCAATACTGGAACTTCACTGAAACGAAAACCGCGCGAAATTTCTTCTATGATAAACGACCCATCATAAAGCTAGCTCGAAACAGACTGGTCGAGTCGACCATCAGGTTTGCCGAGCTGGCAAAATGACTCGTCACACGGCAGATGTATTTAAAACATCTCATTGCTTCCTCAAACCTTTGATAGAAATAGGAAACACATTCCAGAAGCTGAGATGGCGATCTAGACCTGGTTTTGCGAGCGCTTTTCTCATATTTCCCTGAACTTCGATTCTAAGAATGAAAGCCTGTCTCAGCTACCAGTCTAAGTAGTTCACGCTGCCACAGTGGACTTTGACAACCAGCACTCTAATTCACACTTCCGAATTAGCATCCGATTCGACAATTTAAGTCGGAATGTTGACGTTTTTTTAGGGAAGAAAGGTCACTTTCCGAATTTGGAATGCATTCCGAGAAGGTCTGAATCACGCCTCAGATGAAAAATTAGCTAGTCATTCACACATTATTAATTTATATTATAATGTGTGAGTGACTTTTTTTTATTTCATGTTCAGGACATCCATTGTATCTACCTACCTAACAGACAGCCACAAAAGTTTGATGAACTTTCTAAGTTTTAAGATTTTACTATCACTACATGGCCAAGATTTGAATAATCTACTTAAATAAAACTACATTATTATTATGAAACAAAATAAGAATTTTTAGTAGGTACTGACAGACCTCATAAAACTGAAACTGCTGTAGGTATCTACTTTAGAGACAGTGACCTCTCAAAAACTCCACTTCATGTCTATGCTATTTTTGAAGACAACAGCATTTTCTTCAGATTTTAAAGGTGAATAGGTACCTACACGCTTAGTAGGTAGGTAGGTTATTAGGTACTTACCGAGAAAAACAATTAGGCCATTATTGTAGGTTATGTTTTGTTGTTTGTTTTTATAGGTAATGCAAAGTCATCGTTAGTTGCAAATTCTGTTTATGAATCTATTTTCCAAATATTCTTCATCATTTCCTATGCATAAGTTCATCTATTCGTAAACGGACGGTTAAATCCATTTATCCTGTTATTCATAATGGAGCTTTTAGCTCAAAACAGGTACAGAAGCTGTTGCCATTTCTTTTTATTTTAACGAAAATGGAAATTCTAAAAATCTCAATATCGACGGGATTAGAACCCGCATTGACCAAATACATACTCCTTTAAACGTTCATGTGGACTCGAAAAAAAATGCTACCTGAATGTGGTTTATTTAAAACTTGAAAAACTTAAAAAAAAATCAATTAAGTAAGTAGGTACTTACTCTGGGGGCACGGCTTATATTTTCGTGACATAGGAGTGACAAGAAACTCGGATGAACTAACCAAGAAAGAATCATAACATCTCTAATTCATTAAACCTTTATTTAATTTAACCTTTTTTTAACCTTTCATATCGCGATCCTGTCAATTTAACAAGATTTTAGTTTTTCTGTCACATTCATGTCAATGATATAAAAGCGGACGGACGACTATGGACAGACAATGGACAGACGACCTTGTAAAAACTGCAGGTCGGCGGTGGATGCAGGCCTCTTCCAACCGCAACACATGGAAATTTTTGAGGGAGGTCTATGTAAAACAGTGGACATCCAACGGCTGAGATGATGATGATATAAATCTGTCTGTTTGCTGTATTGTGCTTGAAGCATTCGATCCTGACTGCTTTAAGCTACTCGTGTATTGCCGGCCTTAGGTATCCTGTTGTTTTTGTAGGCAAGACAACGACGTAATGAAAAGTGAAAAGTGAAAGTTATTGGAAAAATGTAGTAGGTACAATCTGGAGTAAGTTTGCATGGGTGTTCTGAACACCGTGTTCAATGTCGCCTCGGTAACTCTTATCTCTCTTATCTTGCGGCCTTCGTAACGTTGACTTTAGAAATTTTACCAATTTCATTATCACCAAAAGAAAAATTACCACCATCATCATCACCATAAATAAATCTAAAAAACTTAGGACTTAACATCTTTTACTACATAATTAGTACAATGTCAGGACTGTAGTAAGTAGGTACCTACCTGGGTCAGTATCGAGATGGAGTAGGCTTGCCCATTTTCTCATTTTCACCGGCCATATCCACAGGAAAGACATGGTAAATACGTATGGGGCTGACTAAGCTGCGGGTTTCCTCACGATGTTTCCCTTCACTGTTTAGAGCTCGTGTTAATGCATACCTATACTTATGATTTTTTTTTATTAACGCTTATATTTGATGCACGAGCGGATTCGAAGGATCGAAAGTGGAGGTACTAACAACTCTATCAAAACGACTCCTTTCATTATAGGTTAACAAGTAAAGGAGCGAGGTGAAATAAAATAGCCAGTTTTAAAAACGCTAGCAAGTTTCACACAGAATTGCTTTTAGAAAATTGAGAGGCTGATATTGAATAACTCGTTTACTTTGTTGTTTTACAAAAAGTTAATTCTGGAATTAGGAAAAAAGATCTTTCCAAAGAAAATTTCTATTAAAATAAAAGGAACAAATATTTGAGGTTCTACCGTAGGTACCGATTATTTGTGTGTAATTATGTTTTGCAGAGCCTTGTGTGATCCTATGGCTGTATTTTAGCCTTGCTGTAACAATTGAATATTCGTTTCAGCAGTGCGATTTAGACCTTCTCGGAATGTAGGTACCTATTTCAAACTCGGAAAATGACGTTTCTTCGCTGAAAAAACGTCAACTTTCCGACTGAAATCATCTAACTAATCGGAGGCTAATTCGGAAGTCTGAATCAGCATGCAGAAATCTCAAAATTATTGTGAAACATTTTGATGGTCTGATTTCTGATCGATCCTAATTCCGATTCTAATACCTTCGTATCGAAAGTCGAGGCACTGTCCCATTCAGCCAACAAGACTCTAACGTCAACTATTCAAGTCGTCAAAATCAAATTGCATTCATATTTTATCGATAAATGCATAACAGTCTCTCCTCTGAGACACAGTTCTGTTTCAATGGCAGAGTTTGCAATGCACATAATTTACTTTCTAAATCATTAGGTATAAGTAGTAAGTACTTATTAATTACTAGCTGCTGCCCGAGGCTTCGCTCGTGTGGTACCCGGATAAAAAGTAGCCTATGACTCTCCAGCCCTCGCAACTATTTCCACACAAAAAATCACGTCAATCCGTCGCGACTCGCGTCGCTCTGTTTTGACGTGAAAACAGGACAAATAAAAAAAACAAATAAACACATTTTCACATTTATAATATGGGTACGGATTCCATATGAAAACCTTTTTAATAAAACTGTAACTTATCGATGTCTGTTTTTGAAAGATATTTGAAGACAAAACAATTTTTAGGTGTGCTTGCCGACCCTATCCTAGGCACCACAACGTCCCGTATAATATGCAAGCATAAGTTGCTTCCTAACGCTGCACTGTATAAATTATCTAGTAAAGATAATAAAGTAAAGATCTCAGTTACTAAGGGATTAGAACTTTATACTAGTTTAAAGAGATAATTTAAGTTTATTTACCCGGTACAGCAGCGTCTCTTCGTGGCGTTTCGTGCGTCGGTCACTGTCATACTCCGAATCGTCACTGAAAATAAATAAAATAAGAATCAACAATCAAGAATCAAAGAACTTTTTTTGTTAACTAATAGGTAGTAGTACAAGTTATTAGGTAAGTACATGATAAACTAAATGAGTTAACTAAATAAATTAAATTATTACTAGCGGCCCAGCCCGACTTTGCTCGGGTTAAAGTTTAACATAAACCGCGTGGCTTGGGTAACATTTTGACTCGAACAACCCCCTAAAATGAGAATACCTAAGTATATGAAAACCCACGTCACTATTTATTATGCTCAAAAGCGTTCAGTAGAATTGAGTAGAATCGAGTAGAATCACTTAGCTCCTAAATTAAAAGTGGTGTTATTGAAAAGAATGAGATTTACATTGAAGCCATCAGTCCAGTAATGATCATCTAGTGAAAGATTTCCAATACCTGCAGTGCGATTCTCGGAATGTATTCTGCAAAGTCATTCTGTAAACTCACTTCAAACGTCGAAGAGCTGAATCCGCTGTGAGATTTCAAATTTCATATTCGAAATTTGAATCTCACAATACATTCTAGTGTATTTAGTGAGCTCGGTCACTTGAGTGAATTTGAAGGGTGTCTACAAAATGATTTTGCAGAACTGGGAAAGTGACGTTCCTTCGCTGAAAAAACGCCAACTTTCCGACTGAAATCATCGAATCGGATGCTAATTTGGAAGTCTGAATCAGCATGCTGTTGCCAAACAATTTGTTACGATCGATCGCTGAAATAGAACGCTACCTACTGAAGTTTTGAAAACCAGGCCTTAAAACCGGTGACGCAGGGCAAAAACTTCCCTTCCTTCCTCTCTTTTGTGGACTAATGTAGTTGAGTGCAGTGAGTATAAGTCAAGTTCTTTTCACCGATGCCGCGATCGAGGCGTCATTTCCTTAAAGCAATTTAATGCTTAAAAAGATGTAAGGATAAGAAACGATAGTCATTGCTAAAGGGATATTAAGGGCTCATTGATTGAGTGGATTTCGAGCCAACTGACTCCATGTCTTCGTAGAATTTAAGAATATTTTATTAGTAAGTACAACCTTTCAAATAAAAAAAGCCATCGAAATCGAATGTCATAAGGCGGAGATATCGATTGGCCCCCTTTTTGCCCCTTTTTGGAGGAAGTCAATCCCCCAATCAAAAATCCCCGAAGACAATACTTACAATTTTATAAAATTATCGAACCTGCTCATATAATTTCACGAGAATTGGTCGAGAATTGCGACCAGCGGAGCTAAAAAGGTCGCTAAAGCAGAATCGCAGTAGGGAATTGAACATAATGCCGTCTCTTTTCACTCTCAGTCAATGAAAAGAGATGGCAATAGTTCAATTCCTTTAATGCGATTTTGCAATAGCGACCTTTTTAGCTCCGCTGTAGAGGAGAACATACAGACAGACAGACGTACGACCGACAGACATCCGGCGGACAAACGAAAGCATTTTTGTCCAAGCTGAAGTAGAGACGCTTCGCTCGCTCGGTCAATTTATCATTTATATAATGATGATTGATGAGTTCTTCAAATTGCTAAGCATTAAATTATGCGTTCCACGTAACGAATAAGGGTCCTGACACATTATCGCGTCTCTACCCCGTCGCATAGTATGACCGTAGCAACACCGTCCCGGCAAAAATGATATTCTTTGTATTGAAATGTACCGGACGCCCCACACCAGACCGTTCCCACACCGTCGCGTGTCCTGCCCTGCCATGGCCGTCTTGTCAATCTCCGGCCGCCATGATTATTTTGCTGACACGTAGGGTTGCAACACCTAATATTATATTTAATATAAGTCTAATATTATTTGAATCCTAAATAATATATTTTTGGGGAAAAAATATATTAGGCGAAGATCTTAGTGGCAACTTGGGCGATTTTATGTTGTTTGTTAGTAGATGTGTTTCAAAAAATTTTCCGGGATAAAAAGTAGCCTATGTCCTATTTACGGTTATTTTCTATCTATATTTTAAATTTCAGCCAAATCGGTTCAAACACATCCAAACATCCATCTAACCACCCAAACATCAATCCATCCATCCAAACATTCAAACTATTAGTGTGATGTGATAGTGTGATGGCTTTGACCCTTTCTTCTGACTTACAAATTTTGCTCTTAGAGTTGCCGCAAAAAATAATACCCTAGCCTAGAGCTAAAATTAGCACATCGATGAGTGCAACTTCAAATATTTGTCTTAGCTTTGTTAGACTAAAGATAAATTTAGAATGCGTCCGGTCGCGGCGCTTATCGGCGCTGCTCGCTCCGAAACACGACAAAAATGCAGTTTTTTGGAGCTTTCTCATCCCTAATAACAACCAATCGAAAAAGTGAATGGAATTTATGTCATTAATTGAATGACCTATCCGATGGAGCAAACCAAAAACATAAATTACCTACACCAACTTCAAAAGCAAATGAAGATTTATCTTATTTTTAGTGATTTTCGTTGATTTATTATGAAGTAAATATGATGTTAAATAAAAATTAAAACTAAAATTAAACGGTATATTACAAGATAAAATGTTAGAGATGCATGTTGGCTTTTCAGTTACTTTCCACTTTATTTATCGAGGGTTTATACAGGGAAATACAGTATTTGGCTCAGGGAACGCCCTTAAAGCAGACTCAACAAAACCATGGTAAGCTGTCATATTAATTATGTGAATGTAAACTTAAACTTGTAGGGGTAGTCAGACAGAAGCAAGGAAACTTTTATTTTTCAATCACATTTTTTATTAAGTAAAATCTACTATTTATTTGTAAGTTCCTACAAACTCCTTTATTCGAAAAAAAAGTGGCAACCCTACTGAGACGGTCGCATGCATGTCAGGTCGAGTTGACACTCGACTGACGTCCGCTGACAAATAACAATTTTAAAAATATAGGCTGAGTTCACATTGCATCTCTAAAATTGAAAATTGACAACCTTGTACGAGTTGATGTACGAGTAGAAAAATTTAAATTCCATATACAGGGTGGAAAAAATGAATGGGCCCCGGAGGGAAACTACTTTAAATCCTTAAGATACAGTATTTTACTTAAAGGAAACATTCCTTTATTTTTAAAAAGAAACGAGTAGAAAAGAGTGTTGTCGAGACGTATTTAAAAATAAGTTTTTGAGAATAAAAAAGTTATTGTATTGTTCAGTTATTCAGTTATTTATTTACTACAGATTTAAATTATCATTGCAGATAAACATCCAATGCGATAATTTAGATAGGTACTTTTGGAAATGAACATCTACTATGAATACTTACATTGTACGGTCCGCAGTCCGCACACCCTGGATAAAGGATAGTTCATAGTCTAATATCTTTAAAACTCTGAGATAAATTTTAACTGATATATTGTAAGAAAACTTATGATATTGATGACTTATGTTATGATACTTATACATAATACTTAAAAAATACAGACGGACGGGCATAACGAAACTATTAGGGTTTCTTGTCAGGACAACGGAACCCTAAAAAGTAGTATTAGTTGATGAACTGAAATATTTTGTTTTTGAGTTTCCCAACTCGTTCTCGTACATTTTTTTTAGTAGTGCAGACACCCCTTTATATTTTTAATCCCCGCCCATCTGTCAATACACATATTAGTAGCGTAGCCAGGTCGGCCCCTAGGGGCCGCTTTTCGGCCGTTGAAAGGCTTAGGCGGCCTTTCGATGGGAGCGGCTCCTAAACGGCCTATATGCACCTAGTTACCTTTTCCTATTTTTATTAGGTAGGTACTTACCTAATCATAATTCAAAATTCTTAGCAAAAAAAAACAAAGCATTTTTTTTTTCTCTTAGCGCGTGCCGCTTATTTCTTTGGTTGAAACCTCTATGTTCTGAACTTACTAGTAGCATGCACACTGGCAGTCTTTATGACATAATGTGCTATTCTATGCTATGGGTTTCGTTTGAATGAAACTAATTTTGAAATGGATAACGAAAAACTTATTGAGAGCGTAAGAAAATTTAATTTTCATTCCATCTATTTGAATTGGAAAACCCCCCCATCTAGCATAACTTAATGCGTTCCGCACGTTATGTGACATTATCAAACGTCAAAATCCCATCGGGTACAATACTGCCCTCTCGAAATCAAAATGTAGTAACAGCAAAAACACGATTTCGAGAAAAATGATGAAGCTACAATCAATAAAAATATTCAGAAGAGGTTACATATTAATAAAACCTTGAATGTGGAGTGAAAGTACACATAATCTATAGGTACCAACCAATAATAAAAATAAAATAAAATAGCCTTTATTTCCCTTTACAATTGAAAAAAATTAAAATTTAACTCTTAAATAAATAAATCACTTCATTATTAATTAATTATAGCTTAATTATTTAACACTTTAAAAGAAATTCATGCATTAATAATTGATTTTTAATTTTTGTTTCTTTATTATTATTATTATTATCATTATTCTTATTTATTATTATTATTATGTAGATATTATTTTAATCATCATCATCGTTTTTGGTTTGTTTAGGGACCCCTCTTAGGGTGAAGGCCTCCTCCAGAGCTAGCCAGTTTTCCCTATTTTGAGCTGTTTCCATCCAACTTTTTCCAGCTACTGTATTTATTTCGTCAGCCCATCTTTCTTGGGGCCTGCCTCTAGCACGGGTTCCGCTCGGGCCTTGCCATTCCGTTGTGGTTTTTGTCCATCTTTGGTCTTCGGTACGTGCCAGATGGCCGGCCCACTTCCATTTTTGTTTTTGTGCGTGTTGTAAGACGTCTATGGCCTCCGTTTTTTTACGTATTTCCGTGCTCTTTACTCTGTCTTTTAGTTTTAGGTTTAAAATGTTCCTCTCCATCGCTCTTTGGCATTTATAAATTATTCCTCTGTTGTAGTTATTGAATATCCATGTTTGTGATCCATAGGTTATACATGGCAGTATACAAGTATCTAAGATTTTCTTTTTTAGGCGGACTGGTAGAGTCGATTTCAAAATTTCCTTGTAGCTCCAGAATTTTCCCCAGCTGGCTGCTACTCTTCTTCGAATTTCGTCAGTGTGTCTTGTTTTTTTAAATGAAATTTGTTTGCCTAGATACACGTATTCTTCTACGTACTGTAGAGGTGTTTTTCCCGCCATTATAGTCGTGTGGTTTCTATTTGTCATCAGTTTCGTTTTGGAGGTATTTAGTTCGAGGCCTATGAGATTGCTGGCGTCACGTAGCTCGTTTATCATCGACTCTATCTGCTTCGCCGATTCCGAAAACAAAACGATGTCGTCCGCAAATCTGAGATGGCTGAGTAATCTGTTGTCGATCCTAATACCTTTTTGTGACCAGTTTAATCCCTGTATTATGTTTTCTAACACTGCGATAAAAATTTTTGGTGACAAGGGATCGCCTTGTTTTACACCTCTGCATATCCTGAAGTTTGGGCCTGTCTGGTCTAGTTTGACTCTACTTTTGCTTTTGTGGTATATGTCTTTTAGGATGTTGATATAGACATTTGGGATATTTTGCCGTTCTAGGGCATTCCATATGCTTAAATGGGATATAGAGTCGAAGGCCTTCGCATAGTCTATAAATGCCAGGTAGAGTGGTCTTCTGAACTCTATATATTTTTCGATTATTTGGTCTACGGCTTGTATGTGGTCGATAGTGCAGAATCCTTTTCTAAATCCGGCTTGCTCGATCGGTTGGCAATTTTCTATAGCTGGGCAGAGTCTTTCTTCCATACATGATGCGAAAATCTTATATATAGTTGGTAGCAGGCTTATAGGGCGGTAGTTGCCAACATCTTTGGGGTTACCTTTTTTGTATAGAAGCACGATATCTGATGCTGTCCAGCTATCTGGGACTTTTTGTTCGTGTAGTATTTTATTAAAAAGATCTGTTAGTGGTGTAGCTAAGGTGAGTTTGGCTGATTTTATCATTTCATTTGATATATTATCAGGACCGGGACTTTTAAAGTCTTTCAATTTCTCTATTTTTTTGATTATCTGGCTTTCCTTGAATGCATTTATTTCATCGCACGCTTGATGTTCCTTTGGTTGATATATCTCTGCAGAGTTGTTTGTTGTATCGCTATAAAGGTTTTTGTAGAAGTCCGTTGCAGCGTTGACTATTTCGGTTCTAGTTTGTACTCTTGAAGAAGCAGGGGCTGGAGCAGATTTTTGAAGACACGATATCCAGGTTTTGCTTGCATTTAGTTGTCTATAGGCTCTTTTTGCGCTGCCTGTTGTAGATATGTGTTTTTGTATGATATCTAGTCGGTATTCTCTATAGTCTTTTCTTATTTCTTTTTGTATAGTTTTGTAGAGTCTTTTAAGTTCTTGTTTTTCTTCGTAGGTCAGAGTCTTCTTTTGCTGTAGCTGAAAGCGTTTGGAAATTAATTCTTTTGTTTCTGCACCAACCAATAATAAAGCGTAAAAGTTTGTTTGTTAATTTGTTTGAACATTGAACACGCTAATCTCAGGAGCTACCAGTCGGATTTGAAAATTTATTTCTGCATTTGATAGCTAAACTCTGTGAGGAAGGATATAGGCTACTTTTTATCATCATCATCATCATGATCACCATATACCATCACTATGGGGGCAACGCTACGATGGCACTGCTAGTAAACTATATTTCTTAACGTTTTTACTTTATTTTTTCTTCAAAACATAACAGTTATAGCCATTTTATAGTACTACCTAGTAGAGTGATATATCCCCTATTATTGCAATTAGTTTTCTTGTGAAATCCGTTCAAAACACATTATTATTAACGCACTAAATTTTCTTACTACTGCGTTTTCGATCATTTTTTCTGTCATTTTACTAACTAAAATGTGGTATTATTGTAAGAATACTACAGTTTAAATGTGAAATAATTAATAATTAATAATTTAACAGTAATTTCACGCACTCTGCTGTGCGACCAGATGGAATAGCGGTTGCAACACCCGGTTGAAATGCTCCTGCGTGTGTCCGGGTTCGGCTTCAAATCCTATAACGACTATGGATTTTTTTAATCAATTTATTTTTTATTTTTTATTTCACAACGAACTGTGTGAAATATGTATTTTAGTGTGGTTTAGCTTGTAAACGCTCTATATTTACAAAAAAATTGAGTGATAAGTTTTAAAATGGGCTTTCAGAATAATTGTGTATTTAGCATAAAACCAACAAAATGTCTATTACTGTGTTATAGGCTCGGGTGGGCAGATTACGCTTCGCAAAACGGTTATGCGACGGTCCTAGTATGATACGGTCTTAGTGTGTAAGGTGCTATTTTCGTGACGGGCTCGGTCATGGCTCGGCCCGCTTATGATACTGCGCAGTGAGCCCAGACCCTAAACCTAGTAAATATACTTATAACCTATACTAGTCAATTAAACATAATCTTATCATCAACGTCACGTTCGCGCGTTCTAGATATCTAGACATGCATTTTAGCACTAAAGAAAGATCATAGCTGATCACGAACCGCACCGTATCGTTTTTCGACGTTCACTTGTTTCTTCACTTTTGGCTTGCTATACGTCGAATCCGGTGACACTACGGAGGTGATGTAGTGACCATTGGGTTCATATTCCATACAAAGAATACCTGAACACAATGCGAGGTGGTTAGGTTTGGGTGCGGAGTGGACGTAACCTGCTATGACCTTATCTTTATCCGAAGGAAAACATAGTGAGGAATCTTGTGGCCAGTCATGGCTTGCGGTCAGTTTCAACATTCTACCTGTGTGGTAAGATGTATTTGACATTAATTAAAATACAAAATAATGTCAAATATTTAATCACCATTAGAAAAACCACAGATGTATAATATTGAAACTGGCCGTAAGTCAGCCCCACACATTGAGCTTTCTTGGATTATGTTGACGCACGTGAGATTGGGTGAGATTTTGCTCGACTCTCTCCGCCCCTCCCAAATTAATGGATGCCCCATAATAGGTTTTAGACATGTGTATAGTGTATGTTGGATCTCACTTTGACTTGATCACACTCAATGTTTTGAGAGTTATCTGAAGCTAACATAACATGTACAGCACATTAAACGGATGCCATCAATTTGCGTTACTCCAATGAAGAGGCAGATCTTCATCTAAAGATATTTATCTAGACTATGCAGGATCTTGGCCCAGTGGGAAGTATTGTGTGCTATTATTACCCGACTGTGTCAGAAGGAAGGATTTTTTCGAGTGTATTTTATGTAAGTACTTACCTAAGTCTATTTCTTTGGCATGTCTAAGTCTATTTCTGCAACCTAAGGCTTACTATACGTTTCGCGCTGTTGGACATTTAGCTACTTAGACCTTCTGATTAGGAGGGAACCTAAACGGTTAGATGGATTTTAACATTAGCCCCTTGATTGTCTATCTTTGATAACGATCAAAATCAGTCTCAAACTCTCAAAAATGACAGTTTAGCGACCACGCAAGTATATCTGTCACTCTCATCTGAACGAGACCGAACGCGACAAAAGATACGCGATCTTTTTGACAGTTTGAGACCAATTTTGAGTTTTGGGACAAGTTAGGCAAACAACCCGCAGATGTCTTCAGAACCGTCCTGACTATAGGAGCGACATAGCCTTTAAAATTTTCTTTGAAATCTTTCGCTTCAGTCGACAAGCATGTATGTTCATATGAGCTAATAACTAACTCTGGTTCTTAAGTCACCTAAATGGCCTATATAACCTTCCTCATGGCTTCTTAAAATCTGGGACCAACAATTTAACATGCCCTCCGAAGGGCGAAAGTGCCACCAGCAGCGGTCACCTATCCACACGTATTATTCACCGTATCATTAATGATTATTCTACTTTTGAATAAAAACTTTTTCGTTTTTGAAGGCTTGTTGGTAACGGACAAAAATAAAATAAAAATAATTATGTGTGACAGTGTTAAGCTGGGAACAAATTATCGGACGCGGCTGACGGACGCGGCTGACAGCCGCGACTGATAAGTGTGCACACCGTCCGAACACCCAGCGGGCCAGATTGCCTTCGGACGTCTGAAGGTCCAAGGACGCGTCCGCGACTTTTGTCAGATAATGTGCACAGCTCTATGTTCGTTCTATATCCAGATACCTATTCAGTCGCGGCTGTCTGCCGCGTCCGTAAGCCGCGTCCGATAGTTTGTTTCCAGCTTTACTCAGGAAAAAAGCCAACGAGTCACACTGTGACAGGATCTGCGGGCTTAAAAAGGTCGCTGTTACAGAATCGCATTAAAGGAATTGAAATATTGCCATCTCTTTTCATTGACTGAGAGTGAAAAGAGACGGCATTATAGTTCACTTCATATCGCGATTCAGCTTTAGCGACCTTTTTAGGTTCGCTGGTGTGACTCGTTGGGAACCCACCCATTATCCCTGCTCTGGTGTACGCTACAATGACGGACTTTTTGAGCAAGAGAAGTGAACAAGTTATTGTTCAAGTCTTAAAATGATTCAATGTGATCCCAGAGGATCACTTATGTGATTCTACTCCTGTTCTTTCGCGACCATTGCATTCGTGGGGAAAGTAAGAATCCAAGCCAGTTTCAAGTTTGGCCATGACTAGCACAATGAAGGTCTAATTGGTGCCTAAGGCCACTTGTCTTGTATTGATTTACTTGTTAACGTTGATTCACCTTTATAGGTACCAAATATAGAAACATTAAGTATAAATCTCAAATAAATTTTCCTGTTTTTGCTAATGTGGCAAGGATCTCCAAAGTACTTAATAGTTTCTGGAATTAAGAGGAAAATACAGTTTGGTTTCCCCAATTAATCATTCCAATTTGAAATAAGTTAGGGGAATCCTAGTTTACTTACGTCACTATTTTTTATTGATACGTCATGCAAATAAGCACATCATAATGTCATCAGCCTATCTGTTAAAATGACAGCGTGTTGCTAGCGTAACCTAGGTACTATAGCCGTGCGCTCGCGGTTGAATCATTGGTCAAATGGTCTAGTGCAGTTATCTTCCGTCCTTTTTTCAATACTAGTTCAGTAGCCGTACCATAAACTCTTAGAGTAGTAATGTTAAAACAAGCTTGAAACATGACAACGAATGTCATTTCTAAAGCAATATGACTGTTTTAAGCTTGTTTTAACATTACTCTAAGAGTTCCCCTGTTACTCGTTACTCCGTAGTTTAAAGTTGATGGAAGATTTGAAAATAACAGCCAAAGTTCAAATTTTTTGCCACTAGCATAGCAACTTACACTTATTCGAATGCATTCGATTCGAAGAGTGAGTTTCTTCGCTGAAAAAACGTTAACTTTTCGTCAACTTTGTTCAATAAGACAGACACTATGGTGGCGCCACCACATTTACGCCACCAACAAAATCTACGTAAATGACACGGTGTCCGCTTGGTTGCTCAACGGTGTCATTTTCGTACATTTTGTTTGTGGGGGCACAACCTTGGTATCCTAGTGAGATAGGGCCCTAAGAATCATTGGAATTACCTGAGAGCTAGATGATTCTAAGATTCTTCTTTTGTATCTAACCCATACCGTAAAGAAACAGGTAAATAACACAAATTGAAGCCAAGGTGATCAATCTTAAATCAAAATACTTAGTGAAGCTTCAGTCTCGACAACTCATTTATCTTCCATATTTGAACATTTTTATACTTTGTCCTCCGCAAGATGTGTGGGTTTCGACCTCGGAAAGGTCAAATTCAATCTAAGTTCCGGTTGCTAGCAAAAACTTGAATTGAGTACCTAAGTACTTTGGATGAGTGCATCATTTGAGTGCATAATTTTAAAAAACTGGTCAAGTGCGAGTCGAACTCGTGCGCCGAGGGTTCCGAACCTACCCATTAATTACCCTCTACCCATTAGTCCTCTAAATTGTACACGTATGAGCGCCAATACAACTCAGAGGATTACCTATCTTAATTGACATCGGAATCCTAAAAATCGAATCATATAAAACATTGAAGTTGAATAAGTTTTTATTCAACTTCTAGGCAATAATCTAAGGGTGAAAACACACGCTGGGCCAGTCTAAGCCAGAGCGAGCGAAGACGAGTCGATGTAAGGCGAGGCACAGGGCGAGGGCGTCCACATGCTTGGCGAGTCTATCTATGCAAACCAATGTAAGTTGGCGCTCGTATTCACTCGGCCAGCTAGGCGAGCGACGGCAAGGCGAAGCGAGTTGTGCTGCCCACACGTTGGCACCCGGCGAGCCTGGGCCAGCGTGTATTTGCGCCACGAAAACGTAACATGAGGGACTGACTGATCGACTCGCAGCTCAAACTACTAGACTAGACGAAACACGGAAAGCTATTGATGTCGATATTGTGAAGGACAGCAGTGCAAAACACACTTCTCGGTCCGATCCGAAGATTTTCTTCGGAAAGCTGAAGTTTTTTCAGCGAAGGAAAGTCACTTTCCAAATTCGGAATATATTCTGAGAAGTGTTAAATCGCACTGCAGGTTAGGGAGGTTACCTCTTTATTCCTCCTATTTAAAACATATTACTAGCTTCAAACTGGACTAAACTGGCTTTAGATACAGGGTGAATGTTTTACGGGAAGTCTGAAACCGTGAAAGTTATCGAAAAGTCATGTTCCGTGGGAATCGATTAATGTAATATGGTCAAATCTCCCGTTTGAGTGTACATGAGTATTTTCCCTCATTTAATTTGTTATTAAAACAATTAGCCTATAAATTGCTCTATTATTATTAACCTAATATAGGTTTTTAGGATGCTAACAACAAAACCTTATGTAACTTTTTATTAAATAAATAAAAATAAATAAAATATTACTTATAAACATTGGCTTCACCAGACTGGTAGGTGCTGATAGTCAGTTGTCCTAGTCCAAGAATTATTCGAGATCACGTTTCGATATTTTTAAGGTAGCTTTAATTTTTTCAACGGACCAACATAGTAATTGTTTTGAATACTGATTCATCATCATTTTCCTTCTTAATACTATTTAATATGGTTCTTCCTTCCATTCTACTTAATCGTCTATTCCGCACTCATCCCTTTCATGAGCAATCTCTTATACCTAAGTCCATCCAAGTCTTATTAGCCCTTTACTCTATTGGTGTATCAATTCATATTCATTACTCTTGTAATATATCATCATCATCATCATCATCATCATCATCATCAGCCCTTCTCATCCCACTGCTGGGCATAGGCCTCTCTTCGCTTTTGCCATTCGCCTCTATCCTGCGCCAATCTTACCCATGTACGACCTGCGGATTTTACTATGTCGTCGATCCGTCTTGTCGGCGGACGACCGACACTCCTTTTTCCGTCTCTAGGCCACCACTCGGTCAACACTTTGCTCCACCTGTCATCACCTTGTAATACATACATAAAAATAAATAAACTAAAATTCTTTCGCTTCATTCATTCTCATCACATTCTTCATGCAAGCTCGTTGGTTTTAGCTATTCTTGATCTGGCTTTTTTCCTTTATTCGCCAATTTGGTCCAGGAATGTAAAAATAATAATAACAGGTAAAAAGTTTATTTGTGTAAAGGGTCTGCCCCTTCCGAGGCGGTCCCATTCACACTCGCCTTGTGTACCTGTTTCGTCAATCTTCTTCATTCATCCTCTCTACATGACCGAACCATCTTAATATACCCTTCTCAATTCTCATCATCACTAACCCATCTTGTTAAAATTACTTTCATGTTTATTCATCCTCATTGCTGTCAATATCCAGCTTATACTATTTCTCCTCATTGATTCTTCAATTCGAGCGAGGTTTTAGTCAGAATATGGTACGCAGGGACTTCTTGTATTGTTGTAGGTTGTCAATGTTTTAAGGAGACTAAATATGTAACATTGTCCTCCCTCTCTCTATTTAGCCGACTTTAGGAAAGACGTACATTCAATGTGGCGATGAATAAACTGATGATTTTCTAACAGTGTTTTCTTCTCTGATTTGAGCAATGGTAAGTCATCATTATATTAGTTTACCTCAACAAAACTTAATGACACCTACATATAGACAGTAAAGGAATTTCTAGATATTTTTCTTTAAGTTTACCAAATATGTAGTTGCCCTCACACCGATATATACCATGACCATGGTAGAAGGTTATGCAAAGCCATAAAACAAGTTAGGTACTCACTATTTCCTTATCGTCTTGTACTCTCCGAATAAATCCGATTCACAAACACCCTTGAGGTCTCTTACACAACACTTATAAATCTCACTATTACACCGAACTTTCACTTTTAATTCTTCACATTATTTTATAATTATAATACTAGATAGGATACTAATTAAGATGGATTCAATAAAATGGAAAAATGCTGATTTAACGTTTAATGCCGTAGTGTGATTCCAAAATTCGAAATTTAATTTACGAAATGATCGCAATCAATTTGAACAGACACAATAGCCGATTCACGGTGCGCGCGCGACGGTATGTCGGCTCGAGCTGAGGCGATGAATCGGAACACAGTAGGCCCGTCACTAGCTGTAGTAACCTTTTTATAACATCATCCTTTTTAGAGTTCAATGGGACCCAAGAACCGGATCAGATGGGAGCGAACAGTGTTCTGTAGATTTTCTGATGAGTTCAGAATGCTAACTGAGCAGTTTATTGCCTACAGTAAAAAAGTTAATGCTTAGGTATTTGTATTTGATGTACGTGCTGATAACATTGGGTTGGTAAATATTCTAAAGCCGAGAAGTTTAAGATTATAGTTTACCACCTTCATATAATTAGGACTTACCTTAAAGTTATTGCCTACTCACTTCGAGACTGCGCATACTGAGCGACAAGTGACAGCTACAGCTCGGCGACTTAGGCTGGATTCGACCGAACTGTCATCTTACTCCCAGAGTAGTTATTCCGTTAGCCGACAGAATTCGAAATTAAATTGTTTAGAAAGCGCAACCGAACATTATTAGGTGCATACAAATTATCCTGGTCATAAGGTGTCAACTTTACAATGTCAAAATATTCAAACAAACAGCAGTTGAATCTGTGGTTAATCTCCAGATAAAACTTAATCCAGTTTGGTAAAATCCAGCCTTAGACGTGACTATAAACTTTTCATACATTTTGTTCAAAGCCCTGCACAATTGACGTTCGAGTCGCAGAGTCGCAACGACAGACTAGAGTAGAGGAATCGCTCGGTCGCAGCGACTTGATGCTCGGTGCACGCGCACACACGACGACACTTGCATGCGACAATTGCGACAGGTAGGTCAGACGCTACAACGCGGTGAATTCGCGCTTACACGCAAACCAGCGAAAACTGTGCGTCATGTCGCAGCGACTAAACGCGGCGACTAGACGCCCGGTTGGCGGGGTCACTTAAAATAATGTCTAGACTTTACCACCCGTTTAAGTACTTATGTAGATATTGCAATATCAACAATAAGATTTGACGTAACTGGATAAAAACTAACTCACACGCAAACTTACAGACGTAATAATAAATTATGCAATATTAGTAGTGGGTCATGGTGAAATCATGTTGACGTTAAAACCAGAATGTTGCTTTTATTTGTAAGGAAATACCTTGTGGTTTTACTTGCCGACTACGTAATAGCTGCAAAACAATATAATTTTGAAATATGATCCTCTTCTCTAAGACTAAAAAATTATAAATGTTTTATAGGACACGCCACACCATCTTTTTGCACGCCCAGGATGACTGGTAGATAACGCTTCAGCATAAAGTCCTCCTTGCACAGTTTGTCATGTGTGAGAGTGTTAAATAAATAAAAAAATATAAATATAACGTGTCATTTTGGTACGCTTATTTTGATGAAATACCTATGAGCTAGACTACAATTATTGCTCGTTGTATTGACGTAATGTCGTTCAGTCACATTTGTACGAATACGATAACCCGTAAGGCCGTTTGTCCACCGCCACCGTCACCGAGACGTCAACGAGAACGAGAAGACCGACGGCGCCGAGGTAGCGACCATACAATTGCTATAGCCGCCTGTCCACCACAAGTCCGTCACGTCATCTTGATCTCCGCCAGAAATAATCTCGTTCTCTTTGACGTCCCGGTGACGGAGGCGGTGGACAAATGGCCTAAGTGTAGGACGGACGATATTCGCAAATGTCTATTGCGAAGTTTTATCCAAACAAAGTGGAAAACAGTCTCTAAAAGTACGAAGGTTTGCGCGCATGTGAGTGACCCCGGTATGGTTTTATTGCAATGTGTAGGTATGGCGACAGATAAATAGACAGCGTCTTAGGGGGTGTGTTTTGTCTCTTGTTTGCGCATGGGTTACCTATTCGCAAACATGAGACAAATCACACCCCTCCACTTTCTTACAGCGTTCTTTTTCCATAACGCGAACTATACCTACCTAGTTGTCCCACTGCCCCGGCTTCTCGCCAACTCGTTTATAGTTTATAGTTCTCCTCGTTTCTCGTTCATCGTCGGCGGTGGAACAACTGCCTTAATTGGTCAGTTAGCAAGAACATACGATGATCGCATTATTCTTACGAATTCATGAACTGACATTCTTTCTTAACTTTATAATAAGTAGGTACTTACTCTGATTGATATTACGATTGGTCTTCACTGTCAATGGGTGACGAAATCGCATCGATTTGTTCGTGAGTTTGTTAAATTAGAAAGTCTACAGTCTACAGGTATTTGTTAGAAAATACAAATGTAACAAACGTTATCTTGACTTCATTGAAACGTTGAAAACTGGTTTGATAAATACTTAATAGGCAATTAAAATACAATGGCACGTTGAAATAAGGTGGATTTATATTGTCTGACGTGTCGTGTCGTGCCTCGTCAGAACGGTATCGGTTTTATACATTTTTAATGGTGATATTTAAATTTGTGTGTCTTGAATGGCTCTTTAGTGATTTAGGTACTAATCGTATGAATTTATTGTTTTTTTCGTTACTTATTTACGCAAAAGTACTCAACAAATATTCTTCTACCACCTTTACCACCTATAACGAGCATTCATTCATGAAAATTTGACGCAATAATGGCTTTGTTTTATTAGAAGGAACGTGACGGGTAGTAAGCCCTCCGCTGATTATCCTATCTCGTTTTCTAAATTCAACTTTACTTCACTTTGAAATCCGATATCGGTTTAATTATTAATAATTAGCGTTTGAAGGTTTTACTAGAGCTGGGATCCCGTGGGTATTCGGACAATGTTCTGATTATTGTATTTCTCTACGTTTTAATCAATATAAATAAAGTAACGAACACCATTTGGGTGTTCATTGGTAAGAGCATCTCATGAGAAAAACTAGACCGATTTGGCTCACTTAAAATAAGTTTATTTGTTTCACATATTCAAAATTGGAAAATTGCTCGAAAATGTGGAAATTTGGGAAAATATCAAGGTCTTCTATGAAAAATATCATGCAAGCACTTCAATTTTTCCCAAATTTCCACATTTTATTAATTACTTTTTTGAAATTTGGACAGGAAATTCTTCTATCGGGAATAATGTCTGACAGGTCAGCAGGCCAATTCTACTAATTTACCACCTCTACCATTCCGCTACGTTTTGTTGCGTTCTCAGAGTCTTTGGTCCTTAGTAGATAGGAAGCAGATGAAAATCTAAAGTTTAGTTGACGCTTTGCTTGTGGTTGATGAAAAGTTTGTTCGTAGAATTGGCACCCAGTTAAATTTATCAAGAGTTTGGTTTGGAATTTCAATGGGCCTGCACGACTCACACTTGTCCATTTCCACGATTGTTTGTTCAGCCATAGCTATTGTTCACGTGAGATAATAGAATCGGCGGCGTTCAAAGAATGTCCACAATTTATACACACGTAGATGACAAACTAATTATTTACTCGATTGATTTTCAGTCTAATTTGCTTTGTTATAGAGTTGAAATGATTACTTAGAGCTTTATTGATCATAATTATTCTCTCAATCAAGTTTTTCTATCCTATTCAAGTACTTACTATAGATGTGTTGATAGACACCGGTCAACCTAGTGGATAGGTGAGTTCTTTATGCCTTGAATCTATAAATAAATATGTAGGTACTAGGTAGGTACTCATGCTTGTACAAATAAGTCGAGAAAACCTCAAAGCTGATGATTTAAAACTTAGATTACTTATAGATACATACCAACTTTAAACTGGTAGATATTGCAATTGCATAAAAACCGGTTCCAACTATTCTGATTATTATTTAAGATTTACATAAATTATCTTCATCTTTATATCTTAGCTATGAAGGATGCAATTAGATCATAAGTTTACTTCGATGAAGGTCAGACAGTAACCAGTGATCCATCATTATCCACTACGGAATTAGTGCCACGACCAAGACAGTGAGTTTCCAATGTTTAACCCGATTCCGATCTTAAATCCACTTAAAACTTGAGTATCGGATCCAAGTTTCACAGAAAGCCGTTCAGCTCAGCTACCCATGGCGCCTACTCCCAAAATTTAAAACGATATTTATCATTAATTTCGTAGTTCAGTTTGGAAACTGAATTCAGAACAATAGTCTTCTTTGAACTTTCGCGATGGTCGCGGGCAGACGGTAAATTACGCGATAAAATCCCGCGTCCATTATAATTTTCAATTTTCAATATGAATTCAGAACATTTGACCAACACGATGTGTCAATTTTCGAATTTCAGTTTGAACTACACACACAACTGAACAACGAAAATTGCCACCACAATATCGTTTTTAGTTTTGGAAGTAGGGGCCTAACTCTTAGCCTTAGGGTAGGTACCTACTTACTTTTTCTCCAAAGATATGCAATGTGGCCAAGCTAAGCCAAGATGTGTGTGCAATATACATTCTGTCAAAAAAGTATCGGGAATGGATGATTTGATGATTTGTTTAGGGTTCCAAACTAAATTTTTGTTTTTTTTTAGTTGCTAGATTGGCAAACCTGTTTTCCATTTTGATGCGGAGTTTGAGTTGCATCTGTTATTCAGATTAAATACAGTGCTTTTAGTTACATCATTCTAGTGTGCATTGCGAATTTCATAATGAACAGAAACATCTTACAAAGAGTTTAGTCTTAAATTTTGCATCACCAATGGAACTTCGTGTTCGGAGTCTCTGAAAATGTTACAGAAGGCTTACGGTGAATCGACTTTATTAAAAACACGTGCTTATGAGTGGTACAAAACGTTCAAAAGCGGTCGAGATGTGATGGAAGATTTGCCTCGCTCTGGTAGGCCGTCAACGTCTTCAACTGAAGTTAACATCGTAAAAGTGAAGGAAATTGTAACTGAAAATCCGTTTTCAAGTTCGAGATAGATGCCGCTGAACTTTTTGTGTCTCACGAGTAGATCCGTGCCATTTTAAATAAACACTTGGGTATAAAACATGTTGCCGCTCGGCTAGTCCCCAAAAGACCTGAATTTTCTCCAAATTTCTTCTCCAATTTTTGACCAAAAACCTAACAAATATCTACCGTCGAGCAACCACCTTATTCATCAGATATGGCTTCAGCCGACTTCTTTCTTTTTCCTGAACTCAAATTCCCACTTCGTGGCACCGGTTTTCATTCGGTAGAAGACTTAGAAGAGAATTCGCGAGAAACTGAACTCAATACCGGAAAAAGCGTTTAGAAAATGTTTTAATGATTGGATTATTTGTTGGCGTACCTATGTGTATCGTTTCTGAAAGAGCATACCTTGAACGCGATAAAATTGATTTGGATCAATAACTAACATTTTGTGAATTATTGATCGTTTCCCGGTACTTTCTTGACAGAGTAGTAGGTACAATAGGATCGCAAGGCGCCGCTATAGTATTGCTGATGAACATATCCGTAGTTTATCAACGTAGCACATTTTTGAATGGCACTCTTAGCTGCGTCCTGCCTGATACACTGGTATATAGTCGTATTGCTCATTATACGGACTAAAGTGAAGGAAAAAATGTCATTTTTCCTTCAATTTTGACATAAAACGTATCAAAACTAATCAAAATTGAAGGAAAAATGACATTTTTTCCTTCAATTTTAGTCCGTATAATGAGCAATACGACTATAGGTTGCGTCACATAAAAAGTACGCTGGAAGATTTGGAGGGGGTATTTTTGCGCATGGGAACACTTGCACATTATAGTAATAGGCCTATTGTTTTAGACATTATTTAACACACGGGAATTACTCACGTAAAATTATCGTCGATTTAGATACCGACAATGTTTCGATTCATCCGGAGAATCTTCATCTGGGTTTTTGGTTCATCTATTGTTTTGTTTGTTTTTTTTCTATGTAAAACCATTTCGTTATTAAAAACTTTTGTGCGCAATGGTATCAATTTGCTTAGTTTTTATTAATTGCTTACTGCGCAGCTTGACAGTCAGTGTTCTTTTTACATGACGATCCCCCCTTACTATGAAAGATGTTTAAAGTTGAACACTGGTTAAACAACGTCCTGTCTCTATAATTTAAATATCTTTCATAAGTAAGACCCATCGTAATCCAACGAAAATACCTACCTCTGTCAGGGTCTGTGTTGAGCAGTCTGCGCTTGTGTCGGCCGCTAAAAGATCTAAAGACATTCCCGTCACTTGATTGAATTCCAAGAATTCTACAGAAATTGGTCACCCTGCCTCAATTTTTTACGAGTGTTACATCGATCAGTCACTTGCATTTGTAAAGCGTAAAGTATGGAGACATAATATTATTTAAGCGATCGCTAATATCGTCAGACGTTTACAGGTTCGCGTAATTCGTGCGAATGTGTGGCCGGCGTTATGCAAAACTTTATCGGGCACGGACAAAATTGGCTTTGGGTGACAAGTATGTGTATCCACAAGATGTGGTATATGACCACATTGTTTTGTTCTTTTTTAGTGTCTCTTTCATCACAAGATTCAACAAAAAACAGACATTGACACGAAACTTTAAATCATAAGAATTACCTGTACAACTCCAGCTTAGGATGAAGAATTGTCGTAGAAAGTACTATTTTCACACGAATTTAAAGAATTTCCCCCTTACTTATGAAATATGTTTAAAGTTAAACATTGGTTAAACATTGTCCTGTCTCTATTCGTCAGTATCCACAACTAAAGACAGGACGTTGTTTAACCAGTGTTCAACTTTAAACATCTTTCTTAAGTAAGACCCTGTGGTTTTTAAATTATTTGCTGATAAAGTTGATAAATCACTGTGCATCACTCTTACGTCAGATATTGTATTTTGCGGGGAAATTTTATCTTCGACGGCATGAGCTTAAGTTATCGATCATGCTACATTGAATTTTTGAAAATCTCTATACTTACGGACGTAACTCACTCAAATGATTCATCCACTTTGTGGAGTAATATTATAATAAACTTACACATGTCATATTTAATTTATCTTTACGACAACTTGTGTTGATTTTATTTTAACAATTTGAATACTTATTAAACACATTTTATAAGTTTATAATGTGTACAAAACTTCAAGGATACTAATGAACAATATGTAGGTGCTCATATTTTCAAGAGTAATATTGAACAGTATGTAGATTGTAGGTGCTCATATTTTCAAGAGTAATATTATGTAGGTACGTATTAAATAAGATAATTATATGTATCTACATACAAGACATTAACATTTAATAATGCCGTCACAATCTTCATGCTTCCTAATGACGTCAAACGAGGTGACGAAAGTCGTACAGTTTGCCACGACACGACAAAATGCCACACGCTTTTTGACACTAGCGGCTAGTTCAAGTAACGCTATAGCCCTTTTCCCCTAACAAGCACGACTCTCTTAGGACTTACGGAGACTGAATTGCCGCTAAACGCTTCCGCGTCCAAATCAATATTAATTGAACGTACAAAACGTCGGCGTCGGCTCTTTAACCAATTGAACAAATATTCTGAACAAATTAAACACGAAATATGAACCATTATAATCAGCGATCGTTTTGTAGACACGACATATAGCTAAACACACATACCTTCGCGAATACATTTGCGAACACTGTCCTATACCTACTGTGGGTTCGCGCATTCTTGACGAAGGAAGTGAGGACCGGCTTTATGAGGTTTGTGATTTCACTCCTGTTCTTTTACATTTTTTTCTGTACCTACCCAATCTTTTCAAAATCTATGATCACACACTGCATTCACAGCTCATGTTAAGTTGGGTATCCTTTATATTCGCGCATCTAAGTACTGATTTTAATCTTGATTTTGAACTACTGAGCTCCCCGCGAACGTACCCACTACCGGGAACAGTTGGGAGAAGCGCTGAACGCAGTAGGTGCATAATGAATACCTTTAGAAATGTTTTATACAGGACTACATTGGGATACTTACTTTTTTTTGTTGGTAAGTTGATAGATCATAGGCACACGGCCCTCTGCTAGGATTCTAAGGCTACAATTTAGATACTTAAATAACTAGTAGTTCGCCCCGAACTGAGATCTCGCGCACCGTTGTATTGGTAGCCTAGATTTGGACTTGTTTCTGACTACCCCTATACCTACGTTAAGTGCTACTTCTAGTGTTTACCACAGAATGACATCTAATGCGCTACCTCAGTATAGTAAAGATTATAGGCATGCATGCAATACATTAAGTCGTGTCGTGTTTATATTCAATAGTTGACCCCGCGAACTTCGTACCGCGCCTCAGGGAAGGCCTCTTAGTTCGAGAAATTATTAAAATAGCAGTTCAATACGAAATGTATGGGAAAATCAATTCCCTCCCCCTCCCCTCCCTCCCCTCCCATCCCCTCCCATCCCTTCCCCTCCCTCCCTCCCCCTCCCTTCCCCCCCCTCCCTTCCCCTCCCTTCCCCTCCCCCTCCCCTCCCCCCCCCCCCTTCCCCTCCCCTCCCCTCCCCTCCCCTCCCCTCCCCCTCCCCCTACCCTCCCCCTCCCTCTATAATTTTGGTACATGCCCAGCCCACTATTTGCAGGAGTTAGCATTTGCATACGTGACAGGTTGCAAGCCCATCGCCGGCCGCTTCGCCGCTATTAGAACGTTAACTGGTTTCCTCACGATGTTTTCTTTCACCGTTTAGAGCTCGTGTTAATGCGCATTTAAATTTTTCTAATCGAAAAATCCATTGATAAGCACGGCCAGGGTTCGAACTTACGACCTATGAATCTAAAGTCGAGCACTCTTCCAATCGGCCAACACGGCTTTTATTTTCAATCTCAAAAAAAAATATCAAGTACTTAGCAACTAAAATCATTGCAAACCAAACCACAACGATGCCACACTCCTTGTCCGTTAACCAGACCTACGAATACATTGAAACTCTATGAAACGGGAGCTCTCTCCATACTTCCGTTAATTGGTTTTCATAATTTTTCTTTTTGACTGTATTTCAAAAACTATAGAACCTAGAAGAAAACTAAAAACCATTTTGGAATGTATAAGTTGAGTACTTTCATATGACACCCCACTCAATATATTTGGGTAACTTTGAAAAAAATTTACCCCCTTGGGAACCCCATATCTTTACAACCCCTTCATCGATTACGCTCATACGCTTCACAGCAAATTTCCATAGCACAACCTATTGACCTATCAAGTTTCATACAGATTGGATAAGCGGTTCGATAGTTATGCGAGAACATAAAAATGAAACATACAAACATACAAACATACAAACATACAAACATACAAACATACAAACATACAAAGCAAAATCGCCTAACTTGCCACTAAGATCTTCGCTCGCTTCGCTCGCTCGATCGAAAACAATAAAAAACAATATGAAAAAACATAGAAACATTTGATTATATCACCTTGAACCAAAAACCCAGTTTCAAACATAAAATGAAATCTCGTATAACCAAAAAGTAGTTTACACGTGCGAAATCAAATCACTTTGGTATTGGAATTTTATGTCGGAACAACAGTTCGGTATGCTGTATCATTCCACAGAGCATGACCAATCTTCAGAATCCTGGAGACGAGAACACTGGACATGATAGCTCCGTTGATGGTTCTGTTGTACCTCGCCGCTTTAGTGTCTGGGTAGGGAAAGACTATTTGTAAATCTGAGGCGTAGTTGTAGTTACCTGGAAAGCGAAGTGGTATTCAGAAGATAAAGGGTTTTTACTGATATTCTAAGTGATTTATCAGATCATCAAAATATGCTCTTTGAGATGGAAAAGACTTGCCCAGCACCTAAACCACCTTCTCTGTTTACTCTATCTCTCCACCTTTACCTACCTTTCACATAACTCTATCAGTAGTAATTTAAGCACTCACTCCATTCTAACTCATGACGTCATCCCGCACACAGTCCATGCGTCTTTTCTTTGGTCTACCTCTACACCTCTAATATTCACATTCAAATCTAATACTCTCCAAGTTATGTGACATTCTTCCCTCTTTATAACAACCATACCAAAGCAACCTATTGCTCCTCATCTTTTCATTCACTGAAACCACTCTCATACTCCCTTAGAAAGGCGGTGATACACTTGGGGATAAATGGAGCGACATGTTGCACAATATGTCGCTCAAAATCTACGTTACTGTCTTGGGGACAATGTTGTGGAACGTTTTACAGGCCAAACTACTCATTACTACTGTCCTGCGTCACGTAAAATGTTGCTGGACACTGTGCAACGTTGTAACGTCACGTAGATTGAGTGTTGCGCGTCATGTTGCGGGACAAATGTCCGGTGGTTCCGGTGTCAACGATAAATTGATCCTGGTTTATCTTGCATGTATGTTTACGTACCTACTACTCGCTTTGAGCAACCATGCTCGATGTAACAATACGTGTATCCAAATATTGCGCCTATTGTTATAGCTGACAACGTCATGATGAAGAAACCCGACGTGATCACCAGACATGACGCACATTTGGATTTACTGGAAAAATAAACTGTCAGTTAATAAAACAACTTTACAGTACCTAGGTAATTGATTATTCCAGAAAGCAATAATATTTTATTTGTATAATTTTTATATAAGTATTAAGGTTATATTATAGTACGAGTTGGTACTTTGACTCACTCTCGTAATATTTCTGATAAATTTTCTTTCTCCAAAGCAACGTAACCCATTTTAACTGTAATAAATATAATTATCCAAGTCGAAATTCAACAAAAGGTTAAAAATGTTCTGAATAAATTCTGAATTTTTTAATTCCGTGACATTGAAATTACTTCACTGTGTCACACTGATTATCTTCTCTGTGTCACTGGCACAAGTTCAGAGAAAACTATCACAAGTTGCATCTCGGAATTTGCATAAAGTTCTACGCTTGTTCTACGAGTTCTACAAGGTCTTTGGTTGGGCGTTTTTCGACTAGCCCGGCACGACACCGGCACCGGCACCGGCACCGGCGCCGGTGACGCAAAAATGTATGAAAATGTACTGCTCGTTTTTCCACTTGCCGGCGCCGGCACCGGCAGATTTTCATACATTTTTGCATCCCCACCACCGGCGCCGGTGCCGTGCCGGCTAGTGGAAAAACGCCCGTTGGATGCTTGTTAAATGCAGTCTTGTTTTTGAAAAATGACAAAAAGAGTTCATTGCTTCAATTGCTTCAATGAGTTCAAATGGGCGTTTTTCCACTAGCCGGCACGGCACCGGCACCGGCACCGGCGCCGGTGGTGGGGATGCAAAATGTATGAAAATCTGCCGGTGCCGGCGCCGGCAAGTGGTAAAACGAGCAGTACATTTTCATACATTTTTGCGTCGCCGGCGCCGGTGCCAGTGCCGGTGCCGTGCCGGGCTAGTGGAAAAACGCCCAAATGTCTGAACATCTGAGAGAGTTCGCTGTCTTTGATTATATATTTTGTCTGTGGATCCCAGTGGATCATTACCTTATTTTTATTGTGATCTCTGTGGATCTACGTGATCTATAAGTCGTAACGCCGTTAGTACACCGACGCATTCGCATGCGGCAGCGAATCGACGAAAAAACTGTAAGTTGTATGGCAATGTTTCGCATGTGTTATGTCTCGCTCTATCATATAGCTAGATGAAATAGTTGCATCCTTGTCTGTATTGTTTCGCAAGCAACTGCGAAATGGCTGTTACACCGACGCAGCCGATTCGCCTTAGAGTTTCGCATCGCAATGCGATGCGAACGTCGCTGCCGCATGCGAATGCGTCGGTGTACTAACGGCGTAAATAGATTTTTTATGTAATTCATTTACTTTTTGAAATTTTTATTTTTGAGAATTTACAGTTTTCTTTTTTATATTTATAGCCAATGTAAAATACTAATTGTTTTCAAATGTGTGATTGTTTGGGAATTGCAGATTGCCTTGGCAATTTAACTTATGTTGTACAAAGGTTAGAAGAATTTAGAAAAGGTTAAAAGAAAAGAAAATTGTTGACTAAAAGCTAACATACGACGACATAACAACGTTTGCATTACATAAGAGCCTACATGCAAGGCGCATGTAACTTGACTAATGGAGACAAACATTCATGCAAGCTGCTAGTTGCAACACCAAAGGTTGCACTGCATGTTGCTGACCTAAAGCTTTTGCAAAGCTTTTGTATTTTATTGCCAATCCTGCTATCATCTTATCACATAATCTCGTCGATGTCTGGTAACCTTACCATATGAACATAATGTTTTTTTTACAAGGTTCATAGTCAGTGAAAAGCGCTACTAAGATTCGATCTTCTGAAAAAAGGATAAGTACCCAGTCGGGTTTAGAAAATATCTTATTGTTACTTCCCATAGTTCCTTGTTTGTTCACAGATTAGCGTCATGTGTAGCAGCAACAGCAGTAATAACATGCATCATGACAACAATAGTGATAATGCTGGCTATTGGCGTAGGCACCGGCTACAACTACTGCTTTGTCGAACACAAACTGAATGAAACTATGAAAAATGCAAGTAAGACGTCGATTTCAACTTTTCCAGTTACGAATTGAAACTTAAGGTCGAGAGGAATGAGGAAGTTTGTGCATTTCACGTGTATTAGAATAATGAAATAATTTATCACTGGTAGTACCTAGGTATATATAAAATCTTGTTGATAATGGTAGGTATAAATTAAAAAAAAAATGTACTTACTTCAATTGTATTTTTTGTGCTCTGCAGAAGGTATAAAAAGACTGACTAAACAATTTTGTGAAGAAAATGAAGAAGGTGAGAAGCAAACACGGAGACCTGGAGGAGGCGAATCTGTTACTATAAATCCAGGCCCAATTTCTAAGCGAAAAAGGCGATCAAGAGAGTTAGTCGAACCACAGACATTTCAGAATGATTCGAAAGTTTTATTTGATGAGCTGGACGAACCAAGAGAACTTCAGAACCGTACTGACAAGGTATCAACAACAGAATCATCAATAGAGATCAAGCCGACGATGGTCGTGCCATTGCAACATTTCGCGCTGATGATGCTGATCAAAAAATTACAGATAAAAAACAAAAATTTTACTTTGGAGTTGGTAGCTGCAAAATCTTAATAAACATCTCGTATAAAATTTTCTATTTCTAATTATCACCTATTACAATTTTTTTTACTGGTTTTTGTAATGATTTCCACTAAACTATACACCGTTTATTTTTGGTCAGTTTAAAGCCGGCGCCTACGTAATCTATATCGATAACCTTACTCAAAAATAATAATAAATATGAGATCTATTTTTTTGCAATTAATAATATCACGAAACATAGGCAGGATAAATCACGGAGATACGTGCTCTGTGCTCAGCTGTTGCTACGGCGTAGAGTCTATGCTACGTCGTAGTCATACATACATACCTAGGTCATTAGCTCTGCGTGCCTACGACACCTTACCAAGTGTTTTTCTCACTTTTGTTAATCTTTTCAACTATTTAGTTTCGTATGAAATACTTATCAAATTCAAAAACTAAACCAACGACACGAATACGATTAAGCAATACAAGCAGTGGGTGCTGGCTTTAAACTGACCCAGAATTAGCGGTGTATAATAGGTGTTTGCTACATGTCTGAAAAAAACTTAGGGCCTTTACATCTTTTACTAGATGATTTATATAGTGTCAGGAGGCAATTTTTGCCTACACTTAACGGGACACTGTAGTACCTGGGACAATGTTTAGTTAGATGGAGCAGGCCCGCATATAGTAGCGACGGTCTTTATTTACCACCGGATGTGAAAGATAAACGGTTTTTATTGTAGGATGGTATTTTATCCTGTAGCTCACAGTGAACGATGCGGCTGGCGAGAGCAGAAGGTTCAATGCCGGAATATATTAAAATGGGGCAACATGCGCTAAGGCATCGTTTCGTACCTACTTCAGGTTGGGCGTTGCGGGAAGGTCTGGAAGGGGCGAAAACTGAGCGTATAGGTATCATCAACCCCACCGTCGTCAGCGGTGGTGATCAATGCAGGAATGGTTAAACGGAATGATGAAGAAAGAATAAGCTATTCATTTCAGGAGGAACGACGACGATTTTTAATCTATGATTCATTTTATCTATGGTACATTAAGATGTGACAACGTCATTCTGTTTTTCACCTTTTACGTAATTTTATCTGTAGGTATTATTATAGTTTCTATTACAAGTAGGGATCTATGCTCAAAAACTATGTTTATAAAATAAATATCTGTTAGAAAATTCGTGCTGAATTACTGAACTTAGTTGGTTTAAAGTTACGTGATGTGGAGATAAATTATAAGTGTTGTGATGCGGTCAGCGGTGCAGCAGTGTTTTTTGTTAAATTATGTGGTAAGTTTTAGATATCCTAGTCAATTATAGGTCTCTACATTTCTATAGAAACATGATCACAATTGTATCCCCAAGGTGCGATAGATAGGAGGAAGGGCTAGTAGGTTTTTCTCACTCTATATTCGAGCAGCTCGACTGGGGAAGTACCTCCGCCTTACATAATATTACAGTAGGGCCAACGGATCTCGGCGAACGTGAAGTTGGCCGTTTCGATGCGCAGTGCAACTTTTTCATACAAAATTTTCTACTGCGCAGCGAAGAGCCTGACTTCACGTACGCCTAGATCCGTCGGCCGAACTGTATAATGGTGTTGCGTTCCTAAAGAAACAAGAACAAAAACTCTATATTAAAAGCAATAATGAATGGGCCACATAGTTACTGACCCAATCACTACTTGCATCCATTTATGTTGGATTGGGGAATCAAACCACAAAGTCTTTACATTCATGTTCATAAAGGTGCATTTAGATCTATTCAACAACAGAGAATTTTTTGGAAAGATGAATTTTGCAACAGAGCGTTTCTGTAGAACCGAGAACGGTCGACGCTCTGTTATAAGAACAGATGTAAATGCACCTTTACATACCTATAGGAAAGAGTCTGATAAATGATATGCCGAGCTGGCAAAATTATAGTGCTTATATGCCTGTCAATTCTTATTAATTTAATTTTGAGAGTAACTAATTAGACTAGATAAGTTCTAATGGAATCTATAAAAGAGTTACTTCAAACCAAACTTCTATTCTCTAGATACTTTTAGCCTCATTGTCTCTCTGATCTATTAAGTCAACGTGAATTTCTACTTTGCTCGTGAACGTGAAGTTCTAAGATAAAGTTCAACGACCTAAGGTATCTTGAACTTTGATACTAACTGGAATAACACATTGAAATAATATCAAATGTTTAATTATGAAGTGCTCTACCGTGGAATGATTCATTGCGGAGAATTCTCTTTCTAATTATACGTTCCTACCTTATACCTATAAAATGTAGGTAGAAATAAGTACCTTCATATAGGTACTTTGGTAGATTGGTTTCAAAGTTAAACAGTGGCATCGCATTTAGGGCGTGGATATACTAGGCAAAGAGTTTTGAGTTTAATTTTTGATTGAAAAGCGCCTATATTATTTGCATAGAGATTTATGTTTTGAGGTCAATTTTGCCTAAACTTTTCGGTCAGGAAACGATTAGTGATAACTCATTCAACAGTCCAGTTAGGGCGTATTAATTATACTTTACATAGGACTAAATAAGCACTTCCAGAGTTTTTAGTCCGCTTCAAGGCCTCCGTCCGTCATTAAACAACATAGTACCTACTTAGAACATCATTATCATCATCTCCCTGCCCTTATCCCACTAGGTGGGGTCGGCGCAACATGTTTCCTTCTTCCATTTCATTCTGTCACTCGTCATCTCAGTGCTCACTCCTTTCACACACATAACTGCATTCACGCAGTCCATCCATCTTTTCTTAGGCCTACCCCACTTAGAACAAAATAAAATTATTTGAGTTCAAACTTCTAACGACTCCGACGTAGAAACATCCATCCATCCATCTTTATCCATCCTCACAAACTTTCACATTTATCAATATTAGTATGATTTAGTAGCTGTGTCTTTAATCTGCAAAAGCTGTTTTTGCTCAGTAGATCCTCACCCTTTTACTCTTCTTCGGAAAGTTTTAGTAGAACATAAAACTGAAATATGTGCCCCAAATCTACATGCCACGTGTGCCATACGACGCATGCTAATGCGTACATAATATAAAAGGACGTTCAAGAACTTCCCTTATCCAAATAAATCTGGATAACTTCAAATTCTAGCAACTATTTTATAAAATACTTCGACTTTGCCTGGGTATATTATTATGGGGTATAAGATCTGGTTTAGGAAGGGATGCAAACCACAGTAAACTTGAACACTATTTAATTGTATATTTATTTGGAACACTTTTACAAGACAGACATTGAACACCGTTAACGAGTGTATGCTGTCGTCGTCAGAATCAAATGATACCTATTCAAAAATTCTTGAAAAACTATATCAATAACTTACCTGGCAATCTTCGGACTGTCTTATTTTATTTTAAGTACTTACATAAGATTTTTTAAACCAGAAACCCTGGCGAGCGTCTTCAGAAGACCCTACCAAAGTTTTATCATAATCTGATCAATGGTTTAACTGACATTTTAAAATTAATTAATAGTTAATAATAGCGTATTAGGATAATTCTACCGAGCATCGTTATAATATTATGTTCTGTGGCAGCCTTGGGGGTAGGTACAGCGTAAACATTTTTAATTTATAATCAAGACATGCAGTGCGATTCAGACTTCCGAAAATGCATCCGATTCGATGATTTTCTTCGGAAAGTTGACGTTTTTTCAGCGCAGAAAATTCACTTTCTGAACCCGGAAAACATTCCGAGAATATCTGAATTCCACTGCAGTTTTTCTTAAAGATTTAAAGTAATAGAAAAATGATATTAAGTTTCAGTTAGTCACATCAAAATCGACAAAAATCGTAGGTAGGTAATTTTATTTTTATAGGTGTAAAAATAAGAAATATTGCTAAAGCAATGGCAATCTCGCATTGTATAGTGAGCAAATACCAGTGGGATTGCGAAGTATTTGCTGAAATCTACGACTCGCCCCGTCTGCTACTCCTCGTGAGGGCTCTTTAGTGTTATATCGAAGATTCTATAAGATTTCTATTACTCCTTCACACCGTATTTCAAACAAGTATTATTATGTTTATTGCCAAGATATTTAAAGAACATAAGTACGGTACTTAATTGATATTTAGGTTCTTTATTAGTCACGATAAGGAGCAATCTGAAACTGCAAAACGTGGCCTATGAAATTTCGATTTGTCTCTAACTTCCCTCTAGCTAGACTTTAGCTTTTGTCATTGTTCGTATGAAATGTCTTGTGATCCGAGTATCTAAAGTGCTTGGTTCATCGGGTCATTGTCTTGATTTTTTTTCTTACACTCGTTTTAACCGATATGATAGAAAAACAAGGAAAGCGACTTATTTTGCTTCAAAACTTATCCCACTGGCTTTTTGCATTTGAATAGCGTAAAACTCTCTACGAATAGATTTTGTCTAAAAATAAACACCAATCGATCAAACTCATTAGCATTGTGGAAAGAATAAATAAATAAGAATATAAGAAAGTGATCTAGTAAATAAATAAGAATACCTATAGTAAAACTTAAAAAATAGACTGACTCACAACAACAACTTGCTGAATTAGGAAGAGAAGTCTCTAGAAGTCTAGAGTCTAGAATCTAGACTCTAGACTTCTTCAGTCTCGTCACTCTCATTTCAATGGAAAAAAAATCATAACAGACCTAGCAGCTCTCTGAACTTTAAAGGAACTTTACATTAAGTCCACAAGAAGACAGGTCAGTCAGAATTTTAAAAAGAAGCAGCTTATATACAGGCAAAACTAGTGATTTCAAAGTCTTTGCGTCTTTATTTTTAATCACTGAAAGCTTCTCCAGTGACTAAGCCTTGTAACTGAAGAACAAAATGATTCAATTACCGTTCTCCTACGTAAGGCATATTAGACCAAGGGTTTATTTTCCAATGAGTAAAGTGTTGATTAGTTACTTCCTTTAAATAACATTACTCAGGAAATGAAATTAACCAGTAACAGCTATATTATGTTAGTCCTACTCGGCGATAGTAAACGCATTAAGTAGTAAGTAAGTAAGTTCGTATGAGCAAGTGGCCAACTCTGGAAAAAACGAGTAAACGCATTGAGGCGGTTCTTCTCGGTTTCATGTTTTCCTCTTCCACTCACCTCTATCATTCGTCAACTCAGAATCCACTCCTCTCACATTCATATCCTCTTTCACACAATCCAACCACTTCTTCTTCGGCCTTCCTCTACTTGTGTACCCAGTCACATTCATACTCATCACTCTGGTTCTTCTCGCTTTATGATAGTGAAACAAGCTAACTCTCGGTGTACGGTAGACATTTTCTAAAATATTCAGCCATTCAAGTTCTCTAAAAAAAATGAATAATACATTTGGCACATTTCATTATGCTTACATTTTGTAGAAGTAAACACTACGAAGTCTCAAGCTCTTTTCAAGTAACTTATTTTTATTTATTAAACTAACTGAATTTTAGAAACAAAAATTATGTTTTTGCAGCTAATTAAGAAAAACTTAAACTTCGCCCGTCACGAAAAACAGACTTCCGTAGTGACAAAAACTTTTCGTTGTACTCGAGTTCATCAAAATTTAAACGGGCGGTTATTGCAAAAATTTGTTAGAACTATCGATGTAACAAACTTGTTATTCATTTTGTTTTAATCTGTAAGCAGAGTTGTAGTTGTTGTATTGAGTATTTTTTATCAGTAACAGTCTTTAGAAGCAGATAGAAAAATATAACAGAAGTCAATATTTTGATAGATCAATCTATTGATTACTTAATTAGGGTAAAATGTTACTCCCTATTAACTACTTGAAGAAGTTAAGCGTGATACGATTCTAATTTTTATTCTGGTTTTTGGACTCTGGACTAATTTTAAGACCACTAGGTAAGGCTAGGGCAGGACCGAGGCGAAAGGCAGACACGAAGGGAGGCAGGAAGGATGATGATGACATAAGTACACGTACAGCATGTTAGAACGTACAAACGCCCAGTTATGCTGTGTTGGTGAACTCCGGTGGTCATCGGTACGTGACATGAAACGTGAAAATTTGAATGTTGTGAGTTACATACAGCTTCACAAAAGTCACGCTTCAGTTTGCACTTAACTTGTGTTCGGGCATTTGTTACGTGTGGGTATTTGTAAGATAGTTGTTGATTATTTGAAAAAATAAATAAAACAAAATAAATAAAAGGTACGCGATAAAATCCCGTAATAATAATTATCATTTTGTTAACAAATCGCGAAAGTTTAACAAGTTATATTTGAAAAAACATATTGAATTGCATCCGTGCAGCTTTTTACGCACTTTAAAACTGTATGGGTTAGTGGAATTAAGAACAACAAAATACCTACTTATTAGAAATTGTCACTAAAACAAAGCCTAGCACGCAATTCGCCTATGCTAGAAAAATGGAGGTGGATATAATATATATGTTTATTGTGAATTGCGATGCAATCTGAAGCGCAGTATCTGACTCTGACCTATCATGCTTATACATCTGTGGTAGTACAGAGCGCCTGTATAAACACAGTAACGACCACATAATACTCCATTTCATCGTTTCTTGTGGAATCTTGGCAATAACACTTAGCTTGAAAGCCTTTGAGAGGAGCTGTTAAGCCGACGTTTGAACGGGACGTAAAATAGAGTTTTAGTGGCTATCAGCTATATTGATTCTTACCATATAACTTATGTCGACGGGCGTGTCAATGGGACAAGTACATAGATAGTAGATAGTCATCTCTTTTCAAATAATTGTAAGTGACTAGAAAAAAGCATACTTACTAGCCTTGCTAAATTGACAGTTCAATATAAATTATGGGGTAAGTTTCTTGTTTTTAGTTTTCGCAACATCATAATCGGCGGTGGAGGCGGCGGGTGCTGCCCCAGCATCCCCAACCCGTGCGAGTGCTGTTGCCGCTGCTGCTTGCAGCTCTGCATCAAGCTGTGCTGCTGCTTGCTCGTCTTCGCGCTCATACTCGGAGGACTGTACTTGCTGGCTGAGTTGCTATTTTGTAAGTCCCATACATTCATGTTTCAAATACGTTCAGCTGGGCTAAAAAAGCCGTTATAGCAGAATCACAATAGGAATTGCAATATATGCCGTTCTTGTCACTCTCATTCTATGAAAAGAGACGGCATATAGTTCAATTCCTATTGTGATTGTGATATAACGGCCTTTTATAGATTTGCTGAGTGGTCACAATTTGGATAGGGAGCGCTTCCTGTTTAGGGTAGGTGGACACGTTAAATTGTCGGTCCCGGCTTTTAGGTCGTTAAGCCATAACGGAGGCCTTCAGGCGGCCTAAAAGCTCCGTCACCAGACATAGCCACTAGCTCATTCAAACTTTTACATCGGTACGCATTTACTAACATCAAATATATTTTCGTTCTTAGGTCCAGATAACAGTAATCCTGACGATACAAATACAACTTCAACCACAGCACTATATCGACTTCAACCACCGTTGAAACGACGAGCATAGAACCAGGTATAACTCGGTTCATTAAAGAAAGGAATCCAATCGAACGAGGCGCTTATCATGTTCTCTCGCTTGCACACTAGTGCCGTCTATACTCACGAAGCGAGAGAACATGATAAGCGCCGCCATTTTAGATTCCTTTCTTTAATGAACCGGGTTATACACCAGTAAAAGTCAGCACTTTGGTGACGACGAGTCAACGACGACGAAGATTCACTTGGACCGTCAAATTTTGAGATTGTGAAAATCGGCCGATTACGTAAGTGTCAAATTGTCAAGTTATATGACATTTATTTGAGTTATCGTTGAAATCATGTTGAAATAATCATCAAGTTCTAGCAAGAAAATTTAGAAATGTTTTGTTTGATTAATGCTCAATGGAATTCGTAAAATGATTCTTTTCTGGGGGCGGTGATGTGGTATGTTCGATAATTCTACTTTAGAATCAATGAGCCATCAGCTCTTCACATTTGGCTCAACGGATCAGCATTGCCGTTCAGCATGGTATTGCTGCCAGGAAGCTGCCAGGGCTTTAGACACGCTCGACTCGCAGTGACTTGGATCAGTTCAGCTTGATTCGTGTTTGACAGTGTCTGTGCGTTACACAAAGATTTTATGAATGGCGTGTGTTAGTTATGTGAACTATGAAGAGGCCTGTGTTAGTTAGTAAATATTAACTGAATAAATAATAAATCTTATAAATATTGGTGGATATTCCACACAGCTCCATCTAGCCCCAAACTAAGCTTGTACTATTGTATGGGATTTGTAAATGCATAGATATCTACTTATAATACTTTATAACACCCACCCAGACACAAAACACACATCTATGTTTATCACACAAATGTTTATCCTGGGTGGGAATCGAACCCACAACCTACAGCGAAAAAGGCAGAGCTACTACCAACTGTGCTGTGAGGCCAGTCAAGTATATAAAAGTAGGACCATCATGAGAGTGAACGAGGCGAAAGAGGTGTGTCTGGATCGTAACAAGTGGAAATCTGTGGTCTCTACCTGCCCCCGTGGGAAAGAGGCATGATTTTATGTATATTATTATAGTACTATCATAACCTAAAAGCTTTGACGTACCTTGCTTGACCTTTAAGTGTCCCTTTTTATCAAATACTGTTAGTAAAGTAGTTTTACTTTACTTTTCTGTTATTTCAGCTGGCGAAACTTGATAGTTAGCTCGGATGCAATTGGCTTCGGTGCACAAGTGGTCTTTTGGGTGGTCTTGTCCGTGGTCGGCTGCATTGTCCTCCTTGTCCTGCTGGCTTTTGACATTATCTGTATGTACTACTTCACATTATCTAATAATAAATACGTGAAACTCTGAAACTCCATGATAAATGCCAAACGGTCTAAAACTTCTTACCGCGCTTGTAGACGTCCGTTTTTTTCGCCGGACAACGGACCGTGTTTTTCACCCGGATTCGCGGTGGTGTATGGCGCGTAATGAATATGTGTACACACGCCGGATATCGGTCCGGCGAACAATTTATGCCATTTATATGGATTTCGTTTATTGACGGTCCGTTGTCCGGCGAAAAAAACGGACGTCTGCAAGCGCTCTTACAGTGGCAACTAGCAACAAAGTTACAGTAGGAGTATCTTTGTCACTGATTTGAGGTACCCTACATAATTTGGTTTTATCTGAAAGTCTGAAGACTTTGTGAGGAAATGGTCCAATAACATGGGTTTCAATAAAACAAAAACAACGAAACGGAATACCTAACTGTATCCATAAGGCACGGTAGATAGACATCCTCTCAGATCTTTTGAAAATTCAAGATCTTTGGAAGATATCTAAGGGGGTAGTCAGAAGCACGTCCAAATAAATAGTTGGCGCAGGTCTACATTCTGCCGAAGCAAGCCTTTCACAACCCCTATCAGTATACTAACAGGTTTCCTCACGAACGTCTTGACCGTTTAGATAATAATCAGGATAAAATATTTTGAAAACCGATCAGCATAACTGCTTTATTATTTTTTTATTTTTAAAGGGCGAAGAAAATTATGAGGTAATTATGCACCAACAAAATTAGGGAATATACCAAATGTGTTTTGACATACCTCTGACTACCCCCTTAGACATCTTCAAAGAATCTAAAAATGCCTAAAAGATCTGAAAGAATATGTCTACCGTACCTTGGGAATACAGTCGTGATCATATAAAATTTTTTTGGTGATCGTGGTCCAAGTCCTATAGTTCTGAATCGTAATATAATTTATTTCCAGAAAATCATAAATAAGAACGATGGATGACTTAACCCCGAAGCCTGCACTTCGGAAAATGGAAAAATTGCTGGCACTTTTATTGTGGAAGGAAAATATTTGTGAATATTGTGGTTGTGGAAACCCACCGAGTGAATTTAAAGTGATATGTGACTGTGAATTTTTAAAGTCCTACAAGAAGCTTACAATATATCACATTATGCAACAGAGTTCACAATGTCATTTTCATTTTAACCTACCTACTTATAGGAAATTACTTTCATTGCATTTTTATTTTTAGACTGCATCATCCTTCGACGATACTCTTGATCTTTGATCCTATCCATCTAAATATCTGACAGGACAAATCCCGCAGTGGGATGATACAGTCTCCCTCCCATTTTTCGACAGCTCCCAATCTTGAGCCAAGTCAGTCATTTCCATGACTGTCTAGGTCACAGAATACTATTACTCCTAGGTCTAGGTTAGTCGTCGATCTTCTCTGGGGTCTGCCACGACTTCCCCTGGTTTGGGGGTATCAGTTGTTATTTTGGCCCGATTATCTGTATTTTCATAACAAAAATATAACATGATCACGATTGTCTCCAAGGTGCGGTAGACTTTCTGATATTTAGGCATTTAGGATTCCTTTGTCTAAAGTGGCAGTAAGAGATGTGTCCAAAAAATTTGGTATTTGTCCACACTTTACAGACATTTTTATGTAAGTATTCCATACGCAACATATTGTAAGTTCATCGCAGCTTTTTAAAAATAAAAGAAAGGTTTTGATAAAAGGCTATGTATTCTTATCCGGTCTAATAACAGAGTTATGAACTTGATGTGTTATGATGATTGATGACGTGTCTATTTATGAACTCTCTAATGTTATGTAAAGGAAATACGTGAAATCTTTTATCCAACATTGATCAACCATTATCCAATTGCAATTATGGTGTTAATGGTGTTTTTACACGACTGTAAATAAGGGCGATATTTATATTCGTTTTTTCCAATTCAGCGGAAGGTTACTCATTCCTAACATCTTAATATTTTGCTGGATTCACAGTTTTGCAGTAGTATTTTTGATTCAATTCCTACAAAGACTCTCCTCAAAGATCTCCACTGAACCTGAGCGGAGAGGAGATGTGTCAATAACACAATTCTATTGGTTGTTTAAAAAACAACTCTCCGCTCGTCTTGTCTCCGATTTGGTGGAGTCCCGGCCTTAATTTTGTCCTCTTTTTCTGCTCTATGACCCACAGAGAAAACAATCACTACGTTCTATGACCTCCTAAATAACATTGAAATTATTTACAGTCTGTTTCATTTATGTCACTTTTTGAAGTGTCATAAATTGCTAATCATTTTTATTCGCGGCTTTACTGAATATTTTCAATAAAAATATTGAGATTGCAATGATGAAGAGCATTTGATTTCAAAATAATTGCTTTATAATGTGGTAAGTTTTATCGCTCTATTATTATGGAGAAAAAGAAAGCTTCTCTAATTAACATTATCAGATTCTCATTATTGTGTTGGCCTAGTGGTATGTTTCTTCGACTACGACTTTCGATCCGTATGTTGCAAGTTCATATCCAAACCCTGTCCCAACCCAATGGATTATTCTCAAAAGTCATGTCTCTGTCGATGCCTTTTGTCACGGTTTATAGCTCGTGTTTACAGTTAGTAGAGTAAGAAAAACGTGATAAACTTGCAACCAATCACGTTAGAGCTTCATTTCACAGTGTGGGTTCTGCTAAACTTATACTTTGAAGTGCCTCTTACCATTCCCTCAAAAGATCTTGAATGTCTGTGATCTGAGTGGATGCCTTTATTTGATGCAGTCTTGATCCTATTGATGTTAGCTAATAGCAAAACATTAGGTACTTCCCTAATATTTATTTATTTATATGCGACACCCAACACAAAATCACTAAAAATAAAAAATGATGTATCTAACAATTGTTTTGTTATAATATGTGTTTTGCTATTATAGGGTGCCACAGCATGCACAAAAATAAAAAACGTAATATAATAAGTTATATAATAATCTTCATTAATATAAAACACATTAAAACACACATAATAAACTAAAGAACGCACCCGCAGGGACGATGAGATTAGCTGTAATTTGCATCGAGATAAAATTATCGTAACAATATATCCTCACTTAATATGAAAACGATGGAATTCTATTATAATCAATAATGTTTATCAATTTATTCAACTTACCTATTTGCATAAAATAAAAAATAACGCTTTCCAATCGTAAAATGAAGGGAAAAGTAGGCACTAACCTAACCGTTATTTGTATAGATTGTAAAAACGGTTTGAGGGGTAAAATTGACTGTTAGGTAAAAAACTGTTAGACCGGTTAAAGATAACCGGCTCCGAAAATGAAGGAGGATTTCAATTTGAATGAATGAATGAATGAATAAATGAACACTTTATTGCATGTAAGCAGGATACCAAACTTAAAATGTCATTCAATTTGAGGAGGATTTCAATTTGATTCAAATAAACTTTCATGATGTTTGCGTTGTAATAAACGATAAAATAACATGGTAAATACTAGGGGCCTTACTTATAAAAGATGTTTAAAGTTAAACACTGGTTAAACAACGTCCTGTCTTTATTTATGGATAGTGACAAACAGAGACAGGACGTTGTTTATCCAGTGTTCAACTTTAAACATCTTTCATAAGTAAGGGGGCCTATGTCAATGTATTTTTATCATTTTATGTCTTATTTCAAAAACCATACATTTATTTCCAGTTTGGCGTGCAATTTATGCAAGTTGCTATGCTTGATAGTGCCGTTTCTTTGTGCAGTGATGTTCGGTTTTTTTTTGTACAACTTGATGAAGAAGAATGTCGGTAGACTTTGACTTTTTAAGTTATCATGTACCTACCTAAGCTCTACCTAATGATGTAAATAACTAGAGGCGAGCTTTGAGCAAGCGCGTAGAAAATGTTGTTATCATGAAAGAGAGAGCATACGTTAGAAAAGAAAGATAAAATTGTCCTGTGAGGAAAAGACAAAGACGATGATTGGTCGTTGCGTACTAAAAAACAATGAAATGGTTTTAAAGTATCGGGACGTATCTATGATTTTATATCAATGGTTTAAAAACACTTTATGAAAAGTTGAAGTTTTATTTTTTGAAGCAGTTGAATTGAAAAAAGTAAATAAAACTAGGTATGTATATATCTTATTTATTATGTTTCTATGTGTTATTCCCGATCATCATCTATCTATATTTTAAATTTCAAGCAAATCGGTTCAGTGGTTGTCGAGTTATAGAGGAATCCATCCATCCATCCAAACATCCAAACTTTTGCATTTATACCTAATCAGTGTGATTTTAGGCCACGGTAGAACGATCGTACAAACTCACCAATAAGGTACCCACGGGTTTGAGCTTCATTTCGGAGAAATGTCTGGGATGTATTGTAGATAAAGATAAGATAAAGATAAAGATTATTTATTTGCTTAAACATGTGTAGATTAGATGATAATGATAGAGGATGTCACAACATGGTTTACCGAATTCGGTGTGCAAATAGAAAGATTGGCATGCTTCTGAACAATTAAATTAAATACAAATTATAATAAAAAGAATAAATCAAGATAATGTCAAATATTAAAATGTACAATTGCATAATTAGGTCATAATTCGTCATTCAAAAAGTCGTCAATCTTATAGTAGCATTTTTCAGTTAATAGTTTTTTAAGCTTATTTTTAAATTCATTATTAGTGAGTTCCTGGTAGCTCTTTGGTATTTTATTATAAATTTTTGGTGCCATACATACTATACTTTTTCTTAGTAGTGCAGTTTTTGATGCGAATAGACGCAGCCTATCTATCTACACGTCTGTTTCGTGGCGCATTGTCAGACATACGAGGAAACAGGTGGAGGTTATTTCTCACAAACAGTGCTACTTCGATGATATATAGGGACGGAAGTGTTAGAATTTTGTGTTTCAGAAATAGTGGTCTACAGCTATCAGTCACGTGAACCTTAAACATAGATCGCATACAACGTTTTTGCGCTTTAAATATAATATTTTTATGTGTAGAATTTCCCCAAAAAATAATTCCGTATCGAAGAATAGATTCTACTAGGCCGTAATATGCTATTATTAAAGTCTCTATATTAACAGTGAGTGATAATCTAAATAAGGCATATGCCGAACTGTTAATCTTTTTGCTTAGGTACGCAACATGGATTTTCCAGTTTAGTTTTTAGTCAGTTTGTGTATGTAGGATGGGATGTATTTAGTATGTGAAAAGCAGAAGTTGCAGGTGTGATGTTCTATATTCCGGACGGTGGGTCGAAGCTGGCAATCGCAAGGCTTGGAGCATAATGGGGAGATCCAGCAGTGGGGCAAATAGATAAAAAAAATTATCTGATAAAAAAATATCTTTACTAGATGATTTATACAGTGTGACATTGTTTGAGATGGTATAGCCTTGCCCAGCACATAAACCATCCTCTCAGCTTAACCGGCCATATCCACAGGAAAGACATGTCATGATCAATACGTATGGTCTGACTAAGCGGGTTTCCTCACAATGTTATCGAGCTCGTGTTAATGCGCATACAATTTTTTTCCATTGATGCTCGTCCAGGATTCGAACCCACGACCTTCAGATCGAAAGTCGAGGAATACTCATTTTCTAAGAGCTGTGGATTTTGTTTAAGAAATAAATAAAATAAAATACCTCCCTTGGCCAACACGGCTCACAAACACAATAGACATCTCTCACACTGAGAAAACTCATTCACATCTGAGGATAACAATAAAAATGGTCTTTAAATTATTTTCAGTTTCCTGTTATTTAATATTTGCAAGTGTCTGTTTTGCCTGGTGCTGCCGCTACTTTTCTTGGTGATGCTAGGCATTTATCTATACAACTTGATGAAGATACATGTGAATGGACTGCCTTAGCTACACTTCTCACAATGGATCTAGGCATTCGTGAAGTTAGTCGTTTCGCTGCGTAGTAGAAAAAAAAGCTGCACTGCGCATCGAAACGGCTAACTTCACGAATGCCTAGATCCATTGTGAGAAGTGTATCTTATGCCTCTTATGCTTATGTTTTCTTATGTTAATTCGTAAAGTATATTTGGGATTAGGTTTTTGTTTTTGTAAGCGTTGTTTTTGTATACTTAAATATATTTGATTTATTTGATTAATTAAAAACAGTAATTTTCTTGTTTTTAGGGTTCCGTACCTTAAAAGGTAAAAAAAAGGAACCCTTATAAGATCACTTTCTTGTCCGTCTGTCTGTCCGTCTGTCCGTGTGTCACCATCGATTATCTCAGGAACGGGTAAAGCTAGCAAGTTGAAATTTATACCATATACTAAAGTCTATAGTCCCTATTGTGAGTATAAAAATCAAGGTCCTGAGTCAATACTATAAAAAGATATACTTAGGCAAATTTAGGTTTTCGTGAAAACTTGTGAGTACCAAAACTTACCTTAATTATCAACTTTTTTTATTTTTCGGAATTTTTCCTTTACTTGTGCTGTAAGGCCTTGCTTGTAACCAAAATTGACAATTCCAGGTCAACCGGAAGTACCCTAGAGGTTTTGGGTCGAAAACCTAAATGGTAGTTCCCGTTGACCTAGAATAACGAAATTTGGCAAAAAGCAAGGTCTTATAGCACAAATAAAGGAAATTTTCCAAAAAGTTAAAAAAGTTGAAAATTAAAGGGTGTTCCCATACATACATAGTTGACGCCAATTAAAATTGTTCTCCGAGTTGTATGGGCGCTCATACAATTAAGTGGACTAGCTTAATTGGCACCATGGCTAGTTACAGAACCCTCGGCGTACGAGTTGGACTCGCACTTGACCGGTTTTTTTTTGTAAGTCAATAAATATACATAGGTATCTTGAGTTTTTTATTACAATGACTTCTTCTATTTAATTATAAGTGAACGTTTGAATGTTTGTCCTCCTAGGCTACTTTTTATCCGGGTAGGTACCACGCGAGCAAAGCCGCGGGCGGAAGCTAGTTCTTAATAGAATTTAATAAAATACCCGCATGGATACCTTACCTACCCATGCGGAAGGTACAAAACAAACGGAAGCCTCTAGATATAGAGAATGATTCGTTTCTTAATTAAAATTGATTAACATTGAGTGTAGAAACTTTTTAATAAGTAAGTAAGTACCTAGTATTTAAATCATTTTTTAGCACTCATCCAGATTTTAAAATTAAAATCTTCGCTTGGATTACAGTCTCGTTTCGCTTATGCCATCAGATTTGTGCCAAGCCGACTAAGCTCGTTTCCATGTTAATGAGTAGGTGGTGGAATGGCAGCAATTAAGGATTTACCCTCAGGTTTTGCAGGCTGTAAACTTTTATAGTGGACTTTTCGGTGCTTTGAGGCTTAAAACAGCTACGTTTGCTTCTTTTTAAGTTTTTTGGCTATTTTGGCGGATTGTGATAGTACCTTAACTTTCGATCCGAAGGTTGTGGGTTCGAATTCCGGTCATATTATATCGATGGATTGTTTTCAGAAAATGTATACGCACCCACGCTCTTTTCTGTGTAACATCGTGAAGAAACCAGTTAATATTATATGTAGGTAAGTACTTACCTACTTACTTAATTTATTAAGATAAATAAGCTTACAACCTGTACGCTAACTTCTGCAAAAAAAAAATTCTGGTAAGGTAAGCTACCTACATAATTTAAATATGCAAAACTTAAAATACTGTTTTTTATTTGACCGTGTGGTGATAGGAACCGCGCAGTGAACTTTCAGAGGTTTGATATCCTAGATAAACAGTTGTTCCAAAGTTTCAACTTACCGTAATTAGAAAGCGCACATTTCACACTATAGTATAATTTTAATTCACTTTTGTGACTTGGTTTTAAATAAAAGAAAGTGCAATTCAACTCACCATCTGTAGGTTAGTTCGTTAGTTCATTAGCTCCAAGCAACACTTGCCGATTACTGCTCTTACTCTAGTTCATTACCTAAATTACCTAGTCTACCTGGCTGACGCTAGAGTAAGTGAATTACGAGAGATCACGCGAAGTGAGGCAACATACATAGTCTCTTATTAGCTCTCACTAATGGTAAGCGTCCACATGTCGGTATCGTACGCATCGGACGCATCGCACGCAACGGATCGTAGTATTATTTGTATAGAAACTCATATAACTGCGTCCACCTGTCCGCATCGTACGCATCGCATTACACAGATAATCCGCTTGATGCGATCCGTCCGCTGCGTGCGATGCGGGCCTGTGGACGCTTACCATAAAGGTACGCACACCTAATCCGCGCCGAGTAATTCGGCCGAATCGGACGATTCGGCACGGACAGGTGTGCTAGGTTTCATACGATTTCATATAAATAATTCTAAGTCCGGCGCGTTCAGCGTGGACAGGTGTGCGGCCACCATAAGTAGTAAAACTTACTTGTGGAAAAAATTTACAGAAGAATTGAGCACTTCCTCTGTATTTAGTGGGATCTGTGAGTGGGATAGTGTCTCTCCTCGACCTTCGATCCGATTCGAAAATAAAATCTACGATGTTCACCAATGAATACAATGGATACTCATTTTCAGAAATATTATGCGCTCTGAGACGAGCTCTAAAGGAAGGAAAATATTATAAGGAAACCTGCGACTTCGACAAGAAATCCCTAAAGATCAGAGAAAATGTTGCGCCTTGAGGATACATCGCGTGATCTTGTTTCATTTCATTGCAATTTATAATACAAGTAGCGAATGATCGTAATTAAATAAAATTAAATATTGATCACGATGTACCTAGCCCCAAGGCGCGGTAGATATTAGCGGCCTTTACACGGTAGAGTTTTAACCGCGCATCTGGACTGCGTTCCGAACCGCGGATAAATCTGTGCAGTTTTAACCGCGGATAAAACTGTCGTGCTAATTACTGTCACAGTATAGACTGGCGCGTGGTACGATTATGAACGGTGATGCGTGCAAAAAACTTTCACAAAAACTGTCTGTCGACATGCCAGATCGAACTGTCAGGCCTCGCGCATCTACACGTAAGGTTTTGGAGCGAAGGAAGGAACGTGCTATTTGCCGCGGTTAAACTTTACGTGTAAAGGCCGCTAAAATCTCTCAGATCTTACTAACATAATATGTTTGTTTGTTTGTTTGTTTTTAGCCTGCATTGTCCCACTGCTGGGCAAAGGCCTCCCCTCGAGTCTTCCAGGTAGTTCGGTCTAACGCCATTGCCTGCCACTGATAGTCGATATGTTACCTTAATTAAAAAATAGGAAATTAGGAGACCTTTGATATAATATTGGTTACATTTCTCTTTGTGTTCCTTTTGATAAACGTTGTAGTTGTGTGAACTAATCCCTAAATTAGCGGTTCAGTTGCCCACCATTGATCTTTTTAATGGAGTACATTTGTTGTCTTAGGGCTGGTTTATTGTTTCGCCCTGATTAATTTATTTAGGTGTAGGTAAGCGTGGAGGTGCTTTGTCAAATACTCTTGTTCATTGATGTGTTTAACGGTGTGGTTTCTGATCCTAAGTAAATAAAGAGATTGCTGGTATTGGTTTGGTTAGTCATATAAAGAGTCTAAATAATTTCTTGCCATTTTTATCCCCCTGTACTGCCTGAGCATTTTGCTGTGCTTACTGTAATTCTTCGCATATAAGTAGGCTTTATTTTGAAATTATCTAACTGTATTTACGACAGTTCTCTCAACCAGACTATAGAGATTCAAATCTTTTGCACGTCTGAGCTGATTTAACATTTATACACAAATTATAAATGTAAGTAGGTATGTGCCTAATTAGCGAATGTCTACTGCCTTTAGGAATACATAATTTGATAATGGTATTACGTATGATCAAACAATACCCCAGGCACTGCAGCGTCCCGTAAGGTGCAGGCATGGATTGTTTCCGCTGTAAAATAAATACATCTAGTCGAGAATGTATACGCCTAAGGGATAAGCTAACTCCTTAGTAAGCTAACTGTTATGTTTTCACCATCGCGGAATAGGGCTAACTAGCAGATACTCCTATCCATGATAAAAGAAGTGACTAATCAATGCTTTTTACTTGACCTAAGTAGGTATAGTTTTTCGACAGATATTAGGCTGCTTGGCGGGCTAAGAAATTGTACGTGACATATCCACCGCACGTGTATGAACCTAAACTTCTACAGATAGCAGGTGTATTCGGTGGATATTTGTCACGTCTGATCCCCAAGGCTGCAAAGCACCCTAATATCAATTGGAGCTTTCTCGCCGCTGTCAAATAACCGCTAAGGTGAGGCTGGAGGGTCAAACCGCAAATAGAATTGGACATCTGAAACAGACTTATTTATGAAGGCAACACGCAATCGCAACCTTTGAACATCCCTGAGGAATGCCCGGAAGGGAGCTAGCAGTAACTTTAAATATACTAATTAGTTAAAATAATTAAATATGCTGACGATCTTTGCTAGGAAGCGCTGCTGTGACAACTGGTGGACCAGTCTTGTCCATTGTGTTGTGGGCGCAGTGATTCCTCTTATAAAGGGTCAGCAGCGCGAGTGTGACTCCTCTGGTATCACAGGCGTCCATAGGCTACGGTAACCGCTTACCATCAGGCATGCCGTATGCTTACCTGCTACCTCAATAGTAAAAAAAGTTCAACTCGAAGTTTTTCTAAGATTTTTTGGCATTTGAGATGATGTCGATTAAAGTAGGAGTAGTCAGACTTACGTCCGAATACATTAGCATTCCATAAATGATAGAATGTAAACCCATCCTAATTGGTTTACACACGATGTTCTTCTTCGCTGTTTATAGTTCGTGTATAAATTGAACGAAACGAAAAATCTCAACATTAAAATTAATTTAATGACTAAAAGAGCTGTGTTTGCCTAGTGGGATTAGTATTAGACTTTCAATGCGAAGGTCATGAGTTCGAATCCCAGTCCATTTTTCGTTTCGAAAATTGTATCATTATGCGCATTAACACGAGCTCTAAACGGTGAATGAAAACATCGTGAGAAAATCAGTTAGCTTTCTAATAGCGATGGGCTCGCAATCTACTGTAAGTAATGTTAACTTCTGCAAAATGTGGGCATGTACCAAATATGTATTTGGACGTGCCTCTGACTACCCCTTTAGACATCTTCAAAAGGATCTAGAATGCCTAATAGGATGTGGAAAATGTCTATCACATCATGGAGATACTGTCGTGATCATATTTTATTTCATTTTATGCCTGTAATTTTGCTTTACCAACTTTAAATTATTACATCTCTAGTAAATAATATCGAAGTAATAGATCATTTTGTACCTATTACCCTATGTATTCTTGTTCATAGTTCTTTTCATATCAAGGTATAAATTGATGTGCCAGCTCTTCGTCTGTCGCGTCTCCAGAGAAATTAGGAGTTCTCATATTTTCCGCCACCGTTCCACCACTAATCGATTTCAGCTAGTTTGTGGCAGCGTGAAATAAACAATTTTGAAATTTCTCAACAATAAATGAATAGTAAAAAAAAAAACATTAAAAAAGAGCTTTTATTCAAATGCTGAAAAAGAAGAAAATTAACTTTACATTAAATTAAGCCCTCCAATTATTACATTGCATTAAGTATTTATGTTTTTAAAGCTTGCCGCGAGATTTAAATCTATAGGTAAGTAGTTTAGGTTGTTTCGCTTCGTTTTTCGTTATATGTATGTATGTTCATATGAGCTAGTGGCCAACTCTGGTGACGGATTGTTTAGGCCGTCTGAAGGCCTCTGTCATTGCTTAACGACTTAAAAAGCCGGGACCGACAATCTAACGTGCCCTCCGAAGCACGGAAGCGCTCAGCTGTTAAGCCACTTGCAGTCACCCATCCAAATGATGAGCGCTCAGAACGTTGCAAAAGTCTACATACTTTAATTTAATTTTCAGAAGAACGTACGCAAGCTACCTCACTAGAGCGTTTTTCGTTTTTTCACAACGGTGCAGTTTTATCTAAATGCATGGTGCATAAAATCGTGCAAACTTCGCCATTTCCAATTCCTACGTCGACGTCGATCGAACGTAGGTCGTTCTTGTCTCATCCCAATTGAGCTAAATTGGATTTTCTTGTTGCGGAACTGCCGGGTGAACGACGAAGAGCTCGTGAGCTCGGTTTGGCATCCACTCTGGCAGTACACATACCTTCTACTGTCACTTTGAGATAGCTTAGAAATGTATTGTTTGTTACCTACAGAATATTGACACGGGAATTCATCGCCTAACTTATGTAGTAGGTACCTACTACCTTCCACCCGCGGCTCGCTCCTGTGATACGCTCGGGTAATATTTTAAATAGCATAAGTAGGTATACATATGTTACAGGCCACTGTTTACATCAATTCCAAGTTTCAAGTGAATCATACTCACGAATATTCAGGGTTTGAATGAATACTGAATTTTACCTTATGGTGTATGAATGGTTCTATACGAAAATTTGGCTTATAGTCTATACGCTAAGCCAAAATATTGTAAAATAGTAAATAAGCAAAAATAAACATGGTATTAAATAAGATCACGACTGGGTATCCCCAACGTGCGGTAGACATTCTCTCAGATGTTTAAGGGTATGCCAGAAGTATGCCCAAATACATATTCGGTAGGTAAATGCTCTCGTTAAACAAACTGTGCAAAGATTTGGTGTAAAATTTAAAAAAATCTAGATTTTACATACAATGTTACACATTTAGCCCGAAATATTATAGCCTCTATAAACTTTAATCGAGATGATATAAAATTTTACGAGTTTCTCTTCCTCATTTTGCAGGGACGTTGTCGTGTCGTGTTGGCCCACAAGGTGACATTAGGGCGCGGACCAACCGCGGCGCATGCTGTGCACGGGCACGCTGCGCATTTTAGCTGTGTGGGTTCACTGCAGTACCTACACGAATATGAACCCACGATTATGTACAACTGTAGCGCAGCACAGTTTTGAATTCATACTAATCATAATTTCGTATACCGCGTGCAAAGCGTGGACAGCGTTGAGCTGCGTGGTCGCCATATTCGAGCAAGCCACGCATGTACCCATGACGTCAATTAATGCGTAGCGTATCCGTGGGCTGCAGTGGACACAATTACATACAGTCTCCTGCAAAGCGAAGCTTGACGCACGTGAGTAGCCTCTCCGTGGGCCGCCGTTGGTCCGCACCTTTAGATCCGTTCCAACTATTTTCGCAGATGTTAGAAATAAATATAACTGAAGTCATACCTATTATTATAATGTTCTGTGGTCATACATAAAAATATAGAACATCAAATCTCCAAATTCAAACTTACAAACGAACATATTAACTACGAATATCGAAGTAGGTACTAATAAAATGAAACTGTTTAACGAACACAATAACGTTTTTTAAAATTTGTGGATCACACGAAAACTTAACTAAGTTGGATAAAATTCAAAAAGACACTATCTAAAATAGCATAGATTCTATACGTATCCGCATTTTATCAGTATAGCCACAGGTAAAAGCTTATATTGAAAAAGTAATGAACATTTTCAAGGGAAAATAAGCTCGTAAGTTTTTATGATTATGTTTAGTTTCCACTTTCAAACAATAAGTGTTAGTTTCCCTCTTTCGTGAAAAGTTACCGAGATAAATAGGCTGTCTCAGCATCTGAGATTCATTGGATACATTTTTGAAATGCGTAGGTAGCAAAATTTGCACTCAGACGGAATTTCAACCCGCAATATCAGCATGCAAGCACCACCGCTATACCACTAAAATTATCGGGTAATTTGTTGAAATTTTGTGGGTTCTTACTTCACAGCTTTAACCAGCAGTCATTTGCACCTGTAGGTTACTTTTAATTGTCCAACATTGTTTAGGAAGTAACTTGTCAAAGCTTTGCTCAGAGATGGCAAAACAAGGCCTCTAATCAGGATAATAAGAGTTCTGATCAAAGAGCGCTTAGTGAACAAACGTACGCCGCCGCCTTAAACAGGGTTAGGTGTTCGAAAACATCAACAATCAGATTTCATACTTTAGCATTGGTTGTTCCTTTAACAACAATCATTAAAATCAGTCCTAAACTCTGAACACCCCATGTTTAGGATATCTTACAAAAGAACAACAAACCTGCTGAAGTCAATTGTATTATACTAAAACAAAAACTGTTTTATAAAATTTTAGTTTAACATTATTTTCGGAAAGTGCACTCGTGTAAAATTCACGAGTCTCTTTCAGTGAGAGCTCACGTTCCATTTTACTTTTTTACTCACTGTGGTTAGGTACTTTAGCAGACCATTATAATTTTACAATAGCAGGGTCTAAAATGGTCACCTTGCTTTAATAAATTAATCAAAAAAGGCTTAAAAATATGGTCATGCATCGAAGCCTTTGAAACTTACAAATTTTTAACATTATGACAGTTCGTAATATTATGATACGTCTACCTACTTATATTCAGCGATTCATCGATACTACAGTGTCCCGTTAGGTGAAAGCTGACTCTGTATGTATATAAATCATCTAATAAAGATGTAAAGGCCTAAAAAGAAAGGTACTATATTGTAATCCATTCATAAGTTTATGCACAGTCCTTCGTTGAACTTCGACTATTTCGAATAAAAAATGCCAATTCACCGGCATGATACAAACAATGTCGTGTCAAACTGGTGACCTAAAAAGCCAGCAGAGTCAATACAAACGGAAATAGCTGTAGCTAAAGCTATGTTGGTCGTAGGATTGGCGTTTGCTTGTTTTTATCGCAGTTAACAAACAGGAAATAGGATTTGGAGATGCTCTGTAGAATATTAATCATTATTTTTCTTCAAACTTTTGCTATCGTGCTATCAATATTTAAATAGGCACTCACAAAATATTACGTAGGTACCTAAGTGAAAAATACTTATGTGAAAAAGTTAGAAGATGTGGAAGACAATAATTCAGGGCAAGATAAAAGCAGCACACTTGGTATTGAAAAGCAAGAAGGGAACTAGCTAAAAGAGGTCTTTACTAAGTAAGTACCTAAGTTCGTATGATCAAGTGGCCAACTCTACTGACAAACGGATTCTGTTATTGAAGATAATGATTGTGCGTTACTAGCTAATTATAAGATTCATGAACAGTCGTAGGCAGGTCGTATGTAGATTTCTCTTTACCGTGGTTGTAAATTTTACGAGGTTATTACAGGAAAGCAGCCAAACCGTACCACAAGTAATGTGACTACCGAAGTTAAACCGAGATTTATCATGCATACTGGGAAACTGTATTTCCGATCGCTGATTGTATTTGTGGGAGTACCGAAATATTACAAACTTGTGAACACCCGCGGTTTCGCCGGGAACCATAAATTTTTCCGGGATAAAAAGTAGCACGTGTGTTATTCCAGAACCTAAACTACGTATCTCCAAAGTTTTTTTTTTTTTTTTTTAAACGATAATAGGTTCGCGTTTGACCACACTCTGCCTGATGTAAAGCAACAGTGCGGTCTAAGATGGAGCACGCTTACCTAGAAGGAACCTATTGACTCTCGATTTGAAGACACCCAAATTATACCTTTCTGGAAATACAGACCCCGGCAAGGAGTTCCACATTTTCGCCGTGCGTATAAAAAATGTAGAATCAAAGCGCTTAGTACGAACACTGGGAATATCAACCATGTACAAATGGCGCCTTTCCGGGTATCTGGAAGTCCGATGGAAGAAGGGAGATGGCGGAACCAGATTATGCAGTTCCTGAGCACACTCTCCGAAATGTATCCGATAAAAAACCGTCAAACTAGCGACTTTACGGCGATGCTCAAGGCTTTGTAGCCGAGCCTCAACCAGGGAGTCGTCACCTATAAGCTTCCTGGCGCGCCTCTCAATCGACTCCAGTGCTTGGAGCTGGTACTTGGCAGAGCCATCCCAAAGGTGAGAGCAGTACTCCATACAGGCTCTAACTTGCGCTTTATATAAAGTGAGCAGCTGCACAGGAGTGAAATAACGCTTCACCTTTGAGAGGATACCAAGCTTTTTTGAGGCTAACTGAGCTTTTGACTCAATATATGAGCCAAAGTTTAGAGTCGATGTTAAGGTGACACCAAGAAGCTCGAGGCGGTCAGCTAACGGCACGGATACATTTCGGAAAGAAGGAGACAGTTGGAATGGTCTCTTTTTTGCAGAGAATAAACACGCTTGCGTTTTACTGGCATTGAACTTGACCAGGTTGGCATCGCCCCAGTCTGAGACAGCCTCAAGGGACAAGTTCAACCGCTCTACCATGGCCTCTCTGAGAGTCATGATCTCATGTCCACTGGCTCGCGCGCTGGATGTGTAGCTCTCTACAACCGTGCTATCGTCTGCATACCCAAATATACCGGGACTCAGCAGATCGTTGATGTGCAGCAGGAAAAGCGTTGCAGAGAGCACTGACCCCTGGGGAACACCGGCATTAATTGCCATTTGATCGGACGAACAGCTATCAACTACCACTCGCAGCGATCGATCCCGCAGGAAGTCAGATATCCACTCACAGAATCCAGTGGGCAAGCCGTAAGACGGAAGCTTACTAATAAGGCCATCGTGCCAGACCCTGTCGAAAGCCTTCGAGATATCCAGGGAAACGGCTAGCGCTTCCCCATACCTCTCGACGGCTTCACTCCAGATGTGAGTGGCATACGCGAGAAGATCCCCAGTGGACCGGTTCCGGCGAAAGCCATATTGCCGGTCACTGAGGAGGTCATTTGCTTCAAGGTATGCCAGGAGCCTGTGATTCAGCACACGTTCCATGCTCTTACAGAGTATGGATGTAACTGAAATGGGCCTGTAGTTGGCAGGGTCCGCACGACTGCCCTTTTTGGGTACGGGTTGCACGTTAGCAAGCTTCCACGAACTGGGCACTTGACCAACCTCAAGAGAGAGCCGAAACAAGCGTGTTAGTACGGGAGACAACTCAGGCGCACATGTCCTCAAGACAACAGCAGGAATACCGTCAGGGCCACTGGCTTTATTCACGTCAAGATTTCGTAGTGTCTTCAGAACTTCCTTTTGACGGATGCGGATGTCATTCATGACAAACTCGCCTCTAGGAAGTGTGGGCGGGGCCGCACTACCAGCATCAAGACGTGAAGATTCCGCAAAAAGAGAGGCAAATAAATTTGCCTTGTCTTCAGCGGTGTGAGCCAGTGTCCCATCGGGCTTTTGCATCGGAGGCAGTGAGGAGCGACAGAAGTTCACCTCGACCGACTTAGCCAGTGACCAAAACGCTTTACTACCCGCTGGGTAGGAAGCCAGTTTGCTCCCAATTCGGCTAATGTGGTCAAAGCGAGCCTTCTGAAGAACCTTTTTGCAGGACTTGGCAGCCTTGTTAAAAGCTCTCTTCTTTACGTGAATGTCCCTCGCCTTACACTTACGAGCATCAGCCCATGCCAGGTATGCCTGATGTTTCAACGCTTCAGCATGTCCACATTTAGGCCCGAACCATGGGCGAGCTTTAACGGATGACGGAACGTCAGAGAATGGAATGTAATATTCCATTGCCAGACGCAATACATCCGTAACGGCGTTAGCGCAGGCGGAGGGGTCACCAGAAGAGAAGCATACAGACTGCCAGGGAAATGATGCAAAGAAAGATCGCATCTCATCCCAATCTGCAGACTTGTACCTCCACATCCGCCTAGTGCCCTTAGGACTGGGGTGAGGCGGAGAGTAGACGGATACAGATTTCACCAGACAGTGGTCGGAAGTACCAAGCGGTGAGGATACCGACACCGAGTAGCGGTCTGGATCTGTTGTCAGCAGAAGGTCCAAGCAATAGGCTGTATGCGTATCAATGTCAGGTACCCGCGTAGCACCTTGGACCAGCTGGATAAGGTTTAGCGTCAAGGCAAGCCGACGCGTCTCATACCCAGCATGGTCAGTGTCCTGGTATGGGAATAGCCAATCTTTGTGATGGGCATTGAAATCCCCCAGAAACACCATCTGGGCCGACGGGTACTCTCGTTGCGCCGCATCCGCAGCCTCACTGAGGTATTCAATAAGCCTGGTCGTCTCCAGATCTCCACTATGCGATCGGTAGACGAAGGCATACAGAATCTTCTCTAAACCAGTGTCCACCAAAGCCCATAGTACTGAAAAAGTGGGGTCTTCAAATTTTCGGAGGCGCCGAAAGCAGATGTCATCCCGGGTGTAGACACATACGCCCGCCCGTTGTTTAAATTTGTGCTCCAGACTATAGCCTGGGTAAGAGAGGTAAGAAGTATCGGATGGACATCTGATCTGCGTCTCCGAGAGAAACAGGAGGTGCGGCTTTTCTGTCTCGAGATGGTGATGGACAGGAACGATATTTGAGTGCAGACCTCTGATGTTAGTGAGGTGCACTTTAAGCGAGAGGGAGTGCAGCCGCTGTGAAACTTTTTTCATCCTTTTGTTTCTACTCATAGTTTCGAAGTAATAGGTTGGAGGTCGGAAGTAGAATGAGGGGTCACGCTTGTAGGTCCCGTGGAGCTTACCGGGGTCGCATACATCTGGGGGAGACTAGAGGTGGAGACCGCGGGGACGCCCGAGCCCCCCCAGGAATGTCCATCATGCCCTCTCGTCCGGTAGCCAACCGGCACGACGACTCATCCCTGGGATTTTTCGGTAGTTGGCGGGGCAGCCTTTCATGGGCGGCTAACCCACAATTGGGCCCCCTACTGACTCCGGTCGGCCAGCGGCGGCACCGTGCCTCGGATCCCGCTGCTCTCCACAACTAGCCACCCGATGCAGCGATCCAGCATAGACCCGTTCTCTACAGGGACGCCCATCGCTCTGACCCGACCTCCTAATGGTGTCACCAGACATCACGGCGGAACACAGCCTAGGCTGTTTGGCGCCGTGGCTTTGTCTGGTGGGTGGTCACTAACCTCGGCTGTGCCTACCACCAGTATGTCACCTATTTCGCACCACCCGGGGACCACGTGTGGGGTTACAGAATAGGGGTATACTCCCACGGACGAGGGTGACACGGTCCCCAAAGTACTAGTAGATACTAGTACTTATGGAGATACGTATCTCCAAAGTACTAGTAGATACTAGTACTTATGGAGATACGTGGTAAGAAACATTCACACACACACAAACACACGGACTTTCACCTTTAAAGCAGGTGAATTTAAAACTAATTACATTATTATCCTGGGTCTCTTGACTTGACGAGGTTCTGCAATAATTTAGTTCAAATTTTATGGATCGCTCAGTTTTTAATGAATTAATAGAAGACTCGACTTGATCTCGAGTTGTTTTGCAGAATCCATGTTATTTCAGTTCAGTTTCAGCTGCATCGTGACACCAGGCAATAAAATTGCTATCAACAAAACGTACCTAAATCAAAAAACCTTTGAAGAGGAATACTCTGAACCTCTGAACTTATTACACACGTAATAATCGTAAGGTAAAAATAAGTGGTGGTAAATAAATAAATTAACACGTTCACTGCGTGATCTAAAAACATGTCTTGTATTCAAGTGCGTTACGGGACATATTGCGCCCCGTAATGAGCAACTCCATTGTGCGTTACGGGGTCTAAAGTGCCCCGTACGCCCTGATTACTTAAAACACCTATAAAATTCTGAAATTTAACTTTTTCGTGATTATTATTTTTTTATTTGAAAGATTACTAAATGTGCTATGTAATAGTCTTTTCGCATGTAGATACAGCTAAAACTGATGAAATTATAAAGAAAAGAAAGTTACGGGGTGTTTTTGACCCCGTATCGCACTATAAATGATAAAATACGGGGTTTGAAGTGCCCCGTAACGCACTTCATTATTTTTTATCGATGAAATAATAGTGATGGGAACGAATGGAAACGATGATTTTTAAAGAAAATATTTATTTCGGAAAAATAGCAACAAATAACAAACTATCTTATTGAGGCATTGAAAATAAAAACTACCCATTTAAATTGAAAACACTGCAGCAACTAGGTAAAAAATAGAAACATAAAATATTCAAAAACAACAATTAGAAATATACAACATTATTTGGGTTATTTATATTTTAAGGAACTTACTATACAGGTTGTGGCAAATTTTTGGGCACTTTAGGATAGCTTTTCTCTTAAAGTTAGAAAGTTTTTTTCTTAGGAAACCATTGGTTTATTTTAAAGAAAAAAATAATTGAATTTTTAAATTTTTTTAGAAAAGGACGCTTTTGTTTTCTGTAAATTATCGATACTTTGTGCGCTATTGACAACACTAACGTAAATGCGCTCATAACCCCGTACGGGATGTGCAAAAAAATATACGGGGTTTTTTGGATCCCGTATCGCACCTAAAGGTAATTTTTGCTTTCTGGTCGTTACGGGGTTCATTAAGCCCCGTATGTTTTTAAAATATAATTTGAATGTATATTCGACACTGATCACAAATATATAGTCATCTCTGTCATGCGATAATTAACGGCAGAGATATAGCTTTCGCACCAGAGGGTAGACACTAATTTTCTGCTCCGCACTGAATGAAAGGAGCGTACGGGGTTGAAAAGGCCCCGTAACGCAGTGAACGTGTTAAAAAAAAAGATAGTTGACACCATTATTTCATTCTTTTATAGACTTATCTAAAATTAACACATACAGTAAGGGAGTGTCCACATTGCGTTTTTTGCAGCGCGTTTGTATCGATACAAACGCGATTCGAACGCGATGCGAACGCGCAGCCCCCCGCGCAGCCCCTCCCGGTTCGCTTTTGTATGGAAAAATACGCGTTGCGAACGCGCGTTTGTATCGATACAAACGCGCAGCTCAAAAACGCGCTGCAGAAAACGCAATGTGGACACTCCCTAAAACAGCTCTTTGACTAGATTAACAATTCGTAATTACTCTTTTAAACATTTATCATTTAACAACGGCATTAAAATAATTCATATTTTATAACTATAAATCTACTCACACTTTGATAAAACGCTGCAAAATTAAATATTAAACGCTAACATTTTCAATTAAGTATATTTTTCTTTTCTACTTGTAGCTTTTATAATTTCCTAGACTACCGGTGTATTTTTAAACGATTTAGAACCGTTGTTTATATTATTTCATTCACAATACGTGCATTATTTTTAATCTTAAATAAATATTACTCTGGTAAAAAAATTGGATACTTAATATAATGGAATTCGTGCCAGCTGGTGCCGGCTGTACATAAAAGATTCAATTTGAAACCGAAAAATAATTTACATTCATAAGATTCACATTGCTTGCTACCTTTACATAACTCTATAGCTATCAGTTTTGTAATTTCAAGAAGGCCTATGAAGTAGAGTAAACGATTTAGAAAAATATTTAGGAAAGAGTCCTATAGGAAAGTTATAGTTGGTAGGTAGACATTACAATTAACCCAGATTTCTGGACGGGTTCGCAATGTGCAAAGCATTACACAAAACTTATTGTAGTATCTAAACTATAATGCTTTCTCTATGATGCCTTATAACAATGTGACAGTATTTAGAATATCCATTACCTTACCAACAAAACAACACGAGTATCGGCAGATCACCACATTTACTATCCTATGGAATATATCGGAAATTATATTTACGATACACTAACTAAAGTAATACTTCAGTAGGTAAAGCTACGATATGGAGGAACCCTGTAGGAGGAATCGTACGCCTACGTATGTTGTAAATATTTGGTCACTGCAGAAGGTCCAGTACAGACGGGTACAGTTCAAAGCATTTAAAAAATAACAACTATCAAAACACCGAAGGTAGCTCGTCTGGAAACCGCACATTCATTATTGTCTTCACACACGATTCAGCGAGACTAAGATACCCGTTTTATAAAGCGTTTTGTCTGTCGTGTGGTCGATGCCGAGGCCAAGAGAGTAGAAGCTGCTCGTCGGCGTCCACGGCGTGGTCCAAATGCATATTCTCTGATATCACGGGGGAGTAGGAAAGGCCTACAAGAAGAGCCCCGCTGGACCGCGATTGTTGCCGACACAGCGGGCGGCGAGTCGGCGAGTCACTCTCGTCCGACATCGCTCGTGTGACCGTGATACGAGGAGACTGTCGACGACGTCTATCTCTTGCGCTCAAACTTTCTTCTAACCCAAGAGCTCTTCCGAGTACTACATGTGGTGGAGCGCGGATAAGCGGAATAGCTGACGTCCGCGGACGGGCAGGAAGCTCTTCTTCTGAAGGATCTTGCAGCATGTTGCACGAGGCTGCTCTTGGAGCTGGTCGCTCCGATCCTCGCATCCCCATCGCAGCCGCATCGGAGAGCCTCCTCGTCGTTGGGGGCCGAATACAACCCGATCCCGCCGACAAAGACGGACGACGCGAACCACACGCACTCGGCGTTCGAGCCTGGATCTCTTGAGTCACCTCGCTCTTCGTCATCCTTTTCCGTCGATAGTTCCTAAGTGAATCTCGAAGCGCTCGACTTCGGACTCCATACATAATTCCGTTCACTGGTGGGGCTGCCGCTAGAAGGGCGGCCGATATAGCCGCTAGCGGTTGAGGTGGTTCTGCGATCACTGGCCATATTAAAACACAGTAATATGGAAAGTATAAGATTGCCAGTGATCCTAGAGGTTGAAGAACTGCTGAAAGCGCGCGGCGTCGTGGCGGAGGCGGCGCGGTGAAGGGGTTGCGTTGATGGGTCACTGTTACTTGTGCGGATAGTGTTACTTCATATATAGCTGCCGCGATTCGATGTCTGTGGTAGCGGGCAATGCGGAGTATCTTTAAACTGCAGATGAGGACGAGGAGAGCTGGTAGCAGGAGGGTGAGCACTGCGTATAGAGTACAGAAGGCTATGCCTGCCGAGCCGGCCCCGCAGGCGGGAGCGCAGCCTCCTAGACCAGTGTTGTAGGCTAGGGGAGGCTGAGACGCGGCTAGGGGAGCGAGGAGAGCTGCTGTAGCCAACCAGCCACTCGCCACGCAGATCATCACCTGCAAATCACCCAGTGCTAAAGACATTTGTGGTCGATGAGTTTGTTATGTTAGTAACTCGTGATGTGACTGAACGAGAACTGATTGATTAGTATACAAACAATCACTAAGCCACTAATAAAAATGATACCAATTTTATTATGGCGGTATAATGGGTAGGTACGGAAGCCGCGGTGCACGAGTTCGACTCGCACTTGACCGGGTTTTTTTTTTTCTCAATTAAATTTTTTGTTTCCTTTGTTAAATAGATTTTTGATTATTTAACTAACTTATAATTGAACAAAGACGTCATTATCGACGTTATAATCTTTAAAATACCTACGTTGGGTGCGTCTCGTCATTATCTAAGTCGTAACTTCTACGGCATTATGTTCAAGGTCTCACCTTCTTCGCCGACACAAGCGCAGCATAGTGCAGAGGTGCAGCTATAGCAGCAGCGCGATCGGCATGCAGCCCGCAGACCGTCCACAACTGCAGCGGGTGCAGGGCATGTAACAAGGCTCCGCAAGCGCAGGCGCCGCCGCCGCCGCACAGCGCCGCGCCTGACGCCAACGCACCCACTGCACCAAGGTGTACCAGCAGCACCGATGACGCTGATGCTGGCTGCAATAACAATAACTAACTTAAAAGAAGAACAGGCGCCGAAAATTCCGACAAAGGGAAGAGGGTTAGTAAATTAATGTTTTTTTATATTTTTTTTGTAAACCAGTTATGTGAGACTACTTGTAGATGATCTTACGTACACCATCGAAAGCATACTCAAAATCGGTCCCGACTATAAATTGATGTTTTTTTTTCAATTGGAGGTACTGTAGAAAGTACTTAGGCATTTACATCTTTACACTAGATGGTTAAAACAGTGTCAGGAGGCAATCTTCGCCTACATTTAACAGGACACTGCAGTACCTGGGGTATTGTTGAGATAGAAAAGGCTTGCGCAGTACCGAAACCATCCTTTCAGCTGAACCGACCATTTCCACAGGCAAGACATGGTCAATACGTGTGGGACTGACTAGACTATGCCGCAGGTTTCCTCTCAATGTTTTCCTTCACCTTTAGGGCTTGTGTTAATGCGCATTTAAATTTTTGAAACGAAAAATCCATTGATGCATGGCCGGGATTTGAACCCACTAACTTCGTATCGGAAGTGGAAACCACTAGGTACATAAACATTAGTACCTAACACTGTTTTTTTTTTACAATTAAGTACCTACTGTTTTGTATCACATTATTTTCTAGGCAAGTGAGCGGTAACCACACGTCTTATCCAAAAGCGATGATCCTAAAACGTTCCTTTCGATTCATTCATTCTCATATTATAATAAAAGATATAAGAATCTACAAAATATTACGAAAAAAATATCCCCAAGTAGACATCCTTTCAGATAATCAAATTCTACGGCAATATAAAAATACCTAAGGGTAAATAAGAAAGTCCACCAACGGAAATACCAAAATAACATTACTAACGCTGTACCAATTACTTTACCAAGTAAAAAGCTTACTTTACTAAGCCCTTGTTTCACCGGCTTATACCATCACTGAGTAAAATTCCAAATATGTTATCTGTCAGTTATATAGTGAGAAGTACCGCGCACATGGCTTTCACCATTATCATCATCCACAGCCCGACTTCACCCACTGCTGGATAACTATAGGCGCAAGCCACATTGGATCTAGCGCGGGCGCGGATAAAGTCATGGGTGTCTTTCAAATTTCGTGCAAAATTCATGAAAATAGAGAATAGGAATTTGATTGAACACACCGAATGATATGGCACGGACGCTCTTGCCTTCCGCGCCCGCGCCAGATCCAAATGTGGCTAGTGGCTAAGGCTGAGTTCTGAGTCATGGTGTATAACGGATACGGATCCGCCGCGCACAAAACAAATGCTCGACATGGTTGAATCCACAGAATTGAGAAGTTGAATCTGTCCGAACTGCGAGCGGGCGCGGACTCTACCATTTCGAGCATTTGTTTTGTGCGCGGCGGATCCGCATCTGCGATACGCCGTGACTGGACTCCTAACTCCGGGGACAGATTTATAGGCCGCCTAAAGGCCTCCGTACCCCATCACCCGTTAACGAGTTTGAAGGACAATTTAACGTGCCCTCCGAAGCACGGGACGGTCAGCACCTATCCAAATAGTGAACGCTCATAACTTCGCCTAACTTCTGCGATCGATCAAGAACGTTTAAACTAGCTACACCACGAGCGCTATTGATAATGTCTCACGCTTACTAACTGCAATAAGAAATGGCTCATGTAAAGCACAGAGTGCTTCTGTAGCAGTTCTGTAGTGTATAAGCACATCATGCAATACATTGACATAAGACGTATGAATGCGACTGAGAACGCAATATTTTCTGCTCTTTTCTCACGTTTTGACTCAAACATACTTACTGCAAAAAAAATGTGTTTAATTTACAGTCAGCGTCATCAATCGGTATCCCCCTATTGATTTTAACAAGGACCCTTTTCATTTCAACTTTGGATTTCAGTCGGATTTGCTAGTATAGGTACTTATGAATATCTAATTTCGCTCGAGTTCCTATACTAGCAAATCCGACTGAAATGCAAAGTTGAAATGAAAAGGGTCCTTGTTAAAATCAATAGGGGGATACCGATTGATGACGCTGACTGTACCTACAGATAGTGAAACACGCCTTTGTACATTATTTTCTTTCCACACACCCATTACTTACCAAGAATAGAAACCCTGTTAGCACTACAGGAGCGTTTAGAAAGGTCGTTATGAAATATTAATCAAGGTCCTACCTACATGCTACACGCGCACGTGAAAAGGTTTTATGGCAAGCTTTATTAATGCATAATCATAGCCCTGACCGCCCCAGGTAACATTATTGAGTTTGTTTTCTTGATTTGAAGAAATAAAAGTAACTTTTATCTTCTAGGTCATGTCAATAGCTACGGTCTTATGCATAAAAACTTAGTAGTCCGACCAGGCTCGCTAGAGCGCTCTTATGTTTTTGGAAACAAAGCTCTAGTGAGCTTGATCGGCGCACTAAGTTTTATGCAAAAGATAGCTAGAATCTAGGTATAGACTACATACATTTATTTACATTCGAATCTACTCACACAATTTATATAAAAATACACTAGGTAGGTACCTACCTATGCATTGATTATTATTGTTTCTAAGAATAGGATGATAGCGTTTGGCAATATTTGTTACAATTGGCATTCCTACTCGATGTTTCTTTTTTCTGTGCACTGCCATCCTCAATAGCTTCTTTTAATTTTTCCTTCCAAAGGATGCCTGGAAGAAATCTCTCTCAGCGATAAGGCCGCCCATTGTACTAATTAAGACTTTATTATGTTGTTATGTTCTACTTTTCTTTGTGTTTAATAAAGTGTTCATTCATTCATTTTACCGTACTCAATATTTATGTAAGGAGGTAATACATTCAGTGTAACTCAAGCAAGATTTCCTTTATATGAAATGATTGCCCTTTTATTAATTAACGGAACGGCGCTATGTAAGTGATTTCTGTTTTATCGCCTGCCGGATATGGGGTGGGCGTCGTTTCCGGTGCCTTTGGTAGGGTTGACACTTACAAAATTGTGGAAAAATCGAACGGAGAAAAAAATGACGAAAAACTAAACATGTCCCGACTGTACCTATCCCAAGGTGCGGTGGACATTTTTTCAGATCTTTAAAATCGAAAAAAAAAATTAATTTTCATGAGATTCGAACTTACGACCTTCGGATCAAAAGTCGAGACACAATTCGACTAGGCCAACATGGCTCTAAAATTAACACAGCAAAATAATAATAACTGTTAGCAAACTGTAGAGATTCTGTTCAAAAAAACATTTGTTTTCCAATTTCGCTAGTCAAATCTATTATTTTACTGAATATTACTTTTTACCGTTAAATAAATGTCTAGTAATAATTAGGTAGGTGCTTAAGTAAAAACCTAGAAACTTTTTTCATTTCGATTTTTGTCGGCATTTGGGCAAAACAATGACAAGACCCGGCCTGAACCCAAAAGTTTCCGATACGTGCCTCAAACTATGTTTAAATCAGAATAAATAAAATACAAACTGCACAATATGCTGAGCACTGATCCAATCGCCTCGTATATTTATTGTACTACTACAACCATGTGTGTGGTTTTGTCTGTGTGGGAGTGAGTGTGCGTGTGTGTGTGTGTGTGTGTTTGTGTGTGTGTGTATGTATGTGTGTGTGTGTGTGTGTAAGATTATTGGAGGGTCGTTGTTTGATCAAGGAGACAGCCCTAGGTGGCCGCGCCAATCAACAAGTGGCTTCAATGTGGGTCGAGTCCCGACATTTTTCAAAAGAAGCTTTTCTTCTATTCATATTTATTTATGGTATGATACTCATAATCTCATATTATTATACATGGTCATACTCGTAGGTAAGTATATGTAATGTAAGTAAACATTGGATAGGTAGGTAAAATACCTACTATGCAATTTTTTCAAAAAAATCCTGTTAGCAATGACTCAATCCGCACTAATAAGCAAACGTGATGTTTTTTTAAATTATTAAACCACTTTTAGTAGATAATTTACTCAAAAAGAAAATTCGATTGTTCTGGACTGACATAGGCTAACTTAGGTACACAAGTGAAATCTCGGGCAGAATCAAGTCTATTAGAAAACAGTAAAATAAAGTTGGACGGAGGAATTCAAGATAAACTCTAAAGTTTTATTAAACTATTTACCTAATTTATTACTTATTCATTACTAGAGTTACTGCAAGGTGTTTTGCAAGGCGTTTTGGCTCAAGCTGTTAGTTTGTAAGTATTGAATAAATAAATAAATAAATAAGGGGTGCAACAAGGCTGAATTACCAGCTGGCTTGAGAAACCAATCAACATGGGAATTACAAACGGAGCGTCGACTCAGGCGAGCTTTAATTATTCGAATTTAGGACAACTAGATCTTCAAAATGTAGATTTGGTTACACTCCATTTAACGGCTTGTCTATACTTTATTTGACTACGAACTGCTTCTACCAATTAATAATAATAATCAGATCAAAGTTGTCAAAAAGGCCTCTGTGTGTTGGCTTTGGCCCCATGCATGCCTGTCAAAGGTCCGGGACATAGTCCCGAGATGTTCAAATTGACATACAAAATAATAATAATAATAATAAACTCTTTATTTCAGGCAACACAAAACAGAATACACAAAAGATATAATGCCATTGGCCCATATTTATAAATACCGTACAGACTAACATATATACAAAATTATAAAACTAGTTAGGGTGCTTTCTTCGTAGGCGGTGCTTCCCTATACCATCTGTAAACTACTGAAGTCCAGAAGTCCGGAGCGAAGAATTACATCCTTGTACTTGGCAGCCACTCCCAGCACATACGACTTGAAGTTGGTCTCCCTGTTCGACTCCAACCGCTTTAAGCTATGTACGTGTACTACGGGCGGCTCCCTGATCCGGCATCGGCCCCTCTAGTCTACGTAAGGCTTGTTTCACTCTTCAGCGTGTCGCCGGTCGGGTCCACGAGTTGACCATTCACAGCACATTTCTCTGTGCTGTGAATGGTCAAAATTAATTTCTCTGTGCTGTTGTGAATGGTCAACTTGCGGACGCGACCGGCGACACGCTGAAGAGTGAAACAAGCCTTGAGTATAACTTTCCCCGGTAGTGATCGGGTCCTTTGTAATTGTAGAGCTTCCGACGAGGTGTACACAGGATGCACGAGAACCTTTCATAATGTCTATGATGCATGGAAATAAAGTAGTGATATTCACGTTTTATACGTCTATAAGCATAAACTAAATTACAGTACTTCAAGATAAATATTGCGCATCGGCTAATTTCGTGTTTTCCGAACATGACCGATATCGACAGCATCTAGGCTGTATAAATGGCAATACAGAATGTGACAGAAGTGCACGTTGTTAGCTGCACAACTCGCACAGTTTGCAACTATAACTGATTTTCTTAAAAATGACTTTGATATTTATTTGTTTGCTATAAAGTTGAAAATGTGAGTGTTTTTTATGACCAAACTACTTTTTGTCAATCGTTTTTGTAATGTTATACGATTGTTTCCGATGGCTCCGAAACGCATTATTTATCTGGAACTACTGTAGGTAGATAAGTACCTAGGTATATTAATATTTTTCACAGACGTATACAGAAAAATCCCAATGTGGTCTTACATAAATTTTAATTCAATTGCCAAGGTCTTTTCTAAATTCAGATATACATCTACGTATTGGTCCATGTTGTATTCAGTTTTAATACACCTACTGGTAGGTACTTGTATCTTAATCTTAGGTGTATAACCCACAGAGAAATTAATCTACTACGTTTGTATAACCGACGGCCTGTCTGATGTCAACCTTCCTTGCCAAAACTAATTAATTTTATTTAGCCGGCGAGGACTAATGACCCACCTCTCTCTAACCAACTACTTTACCGTGATGCCACACCGAGGTGGATTAGGAAGATTAAAATCCAATCTACTTTCTACTTCTAAATGTAAATCTTTTTCTAATCTGACAAATACAAAGCCTGCTTTCTGTCATCCGTCTCAACCTCTTGTCATGTCGCGCAATAAATTTTTACGTGAATTATTAAATTTTCGTTAAAATTTACGCAAATTACAAACTCCCTAATGACTAAGTCACGTAACAAATCACAGAGAGAGTCGAGGTAGCTGACTCTCGGGACTATCAAAATTTCTGTTGAAATTTAATGTAAACTTGTAAATTTTGAGGTTAAGTAAGCGGGAGATGGAAGCTGAACTTTCTGAGAAGATACACAACGTGGCAAGACGTAGTCCATAATGTGTTGTATCTTCACTTGTTGTGGATGGATGATCGATCTTATACAGAGGTATGTCTAACTGCGATTATATACCTCTTTTAAGATAACAATATGACTAGAATTAATTACAATTTATACCTATTAAATACAAGATATTTTTTTTATTTAACTAAAGTATTTTAATATTTAATTTTAAAACATACAGCACCGTAGTAAAATGTCGTGTAACAGATGTACAATTTCGTAACTGTATAAAGGAAGCAGCAATATAAACATATTCTGAGAAAAGTTTATTTTATTTGACAAGTTATACTCAGCGACATTGTGTGGCTAGATTGTGGAATAAAAAAATACATTCGACCAAAGATCAGATAATAATGCTATTTAGGTAGGTACCATTTTTAGATGTTCAAGCACAAAATAATACCTACGTAGAATTTACTAAGAAAAAATTGGTTTTCTAGTCTGGTACTTAAGCACAATTAAATTCGAAGTTAAAAAAAAAGACAACAAGAATTCACGAAGCACGGTACGTGACTGATGACATGAAAGCAATCCTTCAAGGAAATAAGAAGAGCATTTATTTAATTTCATTCTATTCTATTCAATATTACACATATTCTCACATAGGAACTCATTGACATCGATTTATGTTACTATTGTTAGTTCTAAAAATATCTTACCTATTTCCTGGGAGTTTGGGTTCCTCACTCATGTGACTCATTTGGAAAGCTCGACCTACCACGGCACATTTTGTTTTAGGACATTTTCTAGAGTTTGGATACACGTTTTATTAATTTGTGTTCTCAGTGCCCTTTAACCCTCAGTCCTTTGATATTTCAAAGATGTCTATAAAATTGTTAGAAATATGTCCAAAGATTAAGTTGAATTATTATATCCACATTTACTAAGTAGTTAGCATTCTACTTGACAGAATGGCATCTTAGAATTATAAAGCCGCGTATAAATTAAGCGCGGCAGCCGCGCGAGCCAATGTTCGACCAGAGTTGACGCTCATTTGCCGCGCGAGCCAATATTTAGATATGAATTTAGTTGGCGCGCGCGGCAGGCGATCCATCACGAACAAACCGCGGCGGATAGTCAGACCAGTTCACTCTTGTAAACCTGCGAGTATGTAGGACGCCAAAAGCGTAGTCATTTTCTTTTTCAAGTCAGGAATAGGTATATCCATTTTCTTACTGATTTCTACCCACGCATCATACCTTAGCGATTTATTGTGGTATTGGGAGGATTTGCTGTTCCACAAAAGTTCTTTAGCGCCATACAATTGTATTAGTAAACGGCACTTTTCGTTGTCCATTTTTACGTATTCGCCGCGCGAGCCAAATCACCAAAACTACAACCGTCCCTACTGCGCGCGAGCAAACGACTGAAGCTCCTTTGATGCGGTCTAAAAACCGACAGCGAGCGGATCGCCCCGCGGCACGTTCGAGCGCGGCAATGTTCGCGTCGCCGCGCGCGGCGGTCCCGTCTACATAGAGCGCGGCCGCCGCGCGCGCCAATGTTCGATGGTTTGCCGCGCTTAGTTTATACGCGGCTTAATGCTAACAGGTTTCCTCACGATATCATTCACTGTTTTTGGCAAAGTATATTTCGCAAACGAATAATACAGACAATATTGTAATAGGCAGGGGCGTAGCTATAGCTTTGTTAAGGGGGGGGGTCCAAGGGTTCCAAAATACAAAAATTGACTAGGTTTCCTCCGAACTTAATGGGCTAAGGGGTGGTCCGGACCCCCTAAACCCCCCCCCTTATATACGTCCATGGTAATAGGAATGTTCTGCTAAAATTAGTTGTCTAATTCAAACCGTCTGACGACAACAACAGGTGCTACGTCTCTATATACTCTGTGGCCTAACGACTTTTCTTTGTCTCCTACAAAGAAATTGTATACATAGTAGAATGCTGACTGACATTTAATGTACAAAGGATTTTGAACCTTATCACGACCACACAACGATCTATTATCATTTAATCTTGGTTATAAGGATTGTTGGTCTTGTTGAGAGGCTTTCTTGGGTGCTTTGTCTCTTTCACACAGTAGCAAAAAGAAAGAGACACACCGCCCAAGTTTTATTTCTCAAGCGGACCTTGTTTTCTGTCTCAGTCAGCGTTCCAGGTACGTAGTATAGAAATTCCTTGGTCTCCTATTTCAGTTGCGAAACTTTTATTCAGAAAAAAGGGTCAAAATTACTTTTGGGTGGCTGGGACGGCCCGTAAAGTTGGCTACTTAAATTACTTATTTAAATAAAAAGTTGTAATAATAAATTGTGTGTAACGTAAAATATGTTTTGTTGAATTTGGTAGGAAAATTTATCCGTATCTAAGGTTGAAGATTAACTTTACAAATTAATATTAGTGTTACCCTTGTTTCCACTTTGTTGGGTGGGTTTTCATTATCGTATTCGTTCGACCGACACTATAACGCCCCACTTTTGTACAATTGTCTAAGTTTTTATTTTTATACGATAGGGCCAAATGATTAAAAAAAATCTAGAGTTATTTTTTATAAAAGTTACAATTAGGATAAAAAACGTACCTTACGAACAAAAACGGCTTTTGCTGACTCTATATTTTCCGACACTAGCCAGTATTCCGCAGGATGTGTAGGTACTACAACAGCATTAAAAGTAAGAATGTTCGTATGAGCTAGTGGCCAACTGTGGTGACGGAGTTTCAATGCCTCCGTCATAGCTTAATGACTTTAAAGCCCGGACCGACAATTTAACATGCCCTCTAAAGCAAGATCCAAATTATGACCACTCATAACTTCGCTTAGCTTCAATAACATTTAAGATTTTAAAATACATCCTAATACTTTAAACAAGTTGAAACCCGAAATAATGATTGAAATCGACAATCTACGAAATTAATTATTTTGTTTTTTGGCGGGAATTTGAGAATTTATTTAATTACTTGACACTGGCTGAATGCACAACCGTGCGAAGCCAAAATAAAGAAAAAAAATATAATTACTTTCATAATTCCAGGGCCTGGGTGTTCGCGATGTCTTGTTGCATCAGCTCTGCTATCTGCTGTGTCATCATTATCTCCTCTATGTCTGGTGTGGCATTAGGCTACAACTACTCACTAGCTGAATACATCGATTTAAAAGGTAACTTAATCTTTATCTGAACTGAAAGTCTCTTCTAGCAACCAGCGAGCTTACTCCCGACTCTACTCCATATTTGATTTGATGTTACGATTAAAATGAGCGTCTGGCTGTCTGTATTGAGCAAGTTGCGTGGTGTTTTTCCCCCTTACTTATGAAAGATGTTTAAAGTTGAACACTGGTTAAACAACGTCCTGTCTGTCTCTATTCGTCACTATCCACAAATACAGACCGGACCGGTTATTTAACCAGTGTTCAACTTTAATCATCTTTCATAAGTAAGGGGGTTAATGTCTACATACAGTTTATCAGTGGTTCAATGGTTCTAATAATTTTATAAACAACTATAAAATTATTAGTATGAGTATAAAAGCTATTTTAATTTGTTGTAAGTAATAAATAAAGTGTTTTCTATCTATCTATCTATAAATTGCGTGCAACCGTTAAACATGACAAAAATAAAAATTCTCTTCAAAATATTACAGACTTGGGAAAATAATAAAGCAGGAGCAAAATATTATAATTTCACTGACGAAGGATTTATTCGCTAAGTCGATACTAAACTTTGCACTAAGCTCCGGTTTATTACCTACATAAGCTGCTCTTAGTATCTTAGTATTCGTAGAAGATTCTAGAAGCTTCTTCTGTAAAAATCTTAAGTAATTCAAACACTTGGACGCTAAACCGTGTATTTTTACCGACAGCCCGCATGTTTTTCGAGTGTACGTATGTATGTATGTGTGTCTATTTATTTGTGCATCTCTGCAGCAGAATATTAATGTACAAACCAATGCTTGTTGAGGGGCGAAGTATGTTTTGCTAAATAAAATGTCTACTCAAAAATTGATTTTCATCACTAAAAATACTTTATCGTATCTTATGAATTCGAAACATAGACTTTTATCATACAGTCTTCACTCTACAAATGGACAAACGACAATAATCGTGGTTTAGTTACTTTTGTTGGTGAAAACTGAATCAAAAAATTCTTCAACGCTGAACCATGAAAATTCTCACTCTATACCATTTTTAATTAGAAGAGTAGGTATGGGCTATTTTGTGTAAACACTAAAATGCTTTCAGTTCCAACCGAATAATCGTAAGTGTCGCTGAATATAGATATTTTTTTACCCATTCCCTGCTCCAGTCCCGTAGTTCTCTCTGAAGGAAAGGGCCGCGGTCCGGCCAGGACTACATGAGCGTCATGGATCTCTGATCGCGTTAATAGAATGTGTTGAAAATTAATATCACTCCACAGAAACAAACGTGTCCGTGTACCTGAAGCGGGGTGTGTTCGACGATGACGTATCTGATGACATGGACTGGAGAAGAAGTGCCGGCCACGAAGCGGTTAAAGGATTCGCGAGAGATGAGGGAGACTGTAAGTATTTGACAGCCTCACTATAAAAGCTAGCTCCCGTTGCTTTCATTTTAATACCAATGGTTTTAGACAACGGGGCTTTGCCGGAGTGGTGCCCGAAGGCTAAAGAAAGACGAAAAAAAAATCGGAACAATGAAATGTCCTCAAAATAGACGTGACCCACGCTGACATACTGCCTCTACCTACTTATTTTCGGCTCTGTAGACTAGACAGTTATAAACTAAGTATCAATTAAACTAAAAAATCAATTAAACTAAGGTATCAATTAAGATGTGGGTTCGATTCCTATGACTATTTTGGTTTTTGATCTTAAATCGTCACGAAAATAAGGCTAAGATGCACATATTTCCAGTAATGACCCAAGGCCCGGATGACGAGAATACGCCGTTAAATTCTGGCAGGCGGTTGGACGACTCAATCCTGGAATCAGATGACCATAACAGGTTCGAGGGTTCACTGATGAGGCTGACTGCGAAACCTGTCCATCCACTCACCACTACGCAGCCAGTGACAAGTGACGAGAAAATGCAGGAGGTATTTTTTCTTAACCTATCCTTTGTATTAACTTAACCTTAACCTATCCTTTGTCCCACTGCTGGACAAAGGTCTTCCTCAATGTCTTCTCTATTCCTCACCACAAAATACTTTCGAAGGCATCGATGTTGTCTTGTTAAGGCTACCGCAGTCGACCTCGACGCCGCCTTCCTTCTGGTCGTCTTTGGCGTGTTAATACTAGTCCATTTTTCGGGGTCAATACGGCGGTATGTAATTGAAAATACCCAACAAAAAAAATACATAGACACCAATCACGGCTTCTAAAATGTCTTGTTACTTTTACTTCTTAACTTCTCAAGCAAAATTTATATATCGAATCACAGCTGATACAGATCGTACAAAAAATACCCATCTATTATCTATAGAATAGCAAAACATTACTGAATATCAAAACCAAACAATAAGCACAATATACACATTTTTATATGTATTTGGATACAAATTCGGTATCTAGAAGACAACTAGGTATTATTACAGCGATAGTTCATAATGCACATAAAAAGCACACAAAGGCTTCGTGTGGTGTTATTTGTTTTTATTCTAGCTTGTTTATGAGAGATTATCCTCTATGCATGGCTTTGTGTCTCCGTTGGATTACTGGTATACGTTGCAAATACAAAAAAAACTCTCTATGAAAGGAAATTTAACAAGGATTATGGACCTGTTGCATGGAAAGCATATTTTTAGTTTCTTTTTTAAAATATTTGAATACTTACTGTATTTTATAGAATAGTACCTACCTAATATATTTCAGTAAAGATAAGATTGTTGAAAGAATTTTGCTCTTGGACTGGCAGTAGCTTGTTGTGCCATGGAAACCAAATCTATTTTATTTTTGTAAAGAGATAAGTACGATTTGTATTTATATAATGCCTGCTCTACGCGTCGACTGATGCGTCAGCAGATGACATCTGCGGATGCGTTCACCGACTTGTAGACATGGGTAATTTGCTCGTCTGTGGTAGCTAACGTCGGCAGATTATGCGTCTGCCACCAATTCGTTTGTTGTTGGTTTTTTGGCACGCAACAAACAAAGGGTTTTGAGAGAGGACGTACGGTGTATGTTTACGTCTGACGACACATAAGTGTTTTTCGAGTTGCGAGTTAGAGTGCAAACATGGTTCTTGCAGTTTTTTTAGTTTAATAACAGCGATGCACACTCGAGTAGTAGTTATAAGTACTAAATAAATAAATAGTTGCGGCAGCTACGGTCTCAGCATCCAGTTTTTTAATGTTGCGTGCGTGCGAGTTGCGTCTGTCGAGCCTCAACACAAACTGACGACCTACAAACGTGTGGATGGCTTGTGCAGGTCTATCTGCTGATGCATCTGTCGACGTGTAGAGCAGGCCTAAGGGATCATCCCTGGAACTTCTGATTTGAATTTGTAAGTCACTTACCTACTAAGAAGCTACATCAGACAGTCGACCTTGTAAAAACTGCAGGTAGGCGGTGGATGCAGGCCGGTTTCAACCGCAACACATGGAAATTTTTGAGGGAGGCCTATGTCCAACTGTGGACGTCCAACGGCTGAGATGATGATGATGATGAAGAAGCTACATTAACCCTAGCTAGTAGCTTCTTATTTGCTGTACTTTTTTTGACGCTGAACAAATATGTTCATCATACAAACGTTTGTACCGGGCGCAAATTAAGCCACAACCGAAGGTTAAAATGGATATGGTTTTGCTAAAAATTTAGACAGTAAAAACACAATAAAAATAGCGCTTAGTAGGTACCTAAGCTCTTTTTAAAATCATACCCAAAAAGATTTATGTATGAATGCCGTGCCAATTTGAATAGACCTTCAAAACACTCTTTCCATAAAACGCTTGAAAGTAATTGCATTTAGCATTCCATCGGCAAATTTCCAATTTAGCTACACCTTGCGAATTCGATTTCCTAAATGCAGTCTGCTTCTTAAGTAGTTTATTAGCATCGGACATAGTATTTCAATTTGGTCTAAAAGCTAGGTTGGTAAACCTTTCAACATAAAATTATACGAGGTAGATTGGGTCTATTGATAAAGATAAGTAACTTTTATGGGAGCCAAATAAAAATGAATATAAATAGGACTATTATAGTAACAACGTTTTCATTGCAGGTATCGAGAAAAATGACCTTTAATAATCTTTTCCACGTCACAAATATATCATTAACAGACTTTTATTTAGGCTATTATCTTGTTTTTAGACCCACAATTTTCATGGACTGTTTTATACCTCGTGATAGCTCCTCGGGAGTTTATATGTTGGTACTTACCTATAATACAGTTTTAGCTGAGAAGCATTATCGGTCTTCTGTCTCATTTGATTGTTCTTAGTCCTAAGTAACGCCCAGATTCACCTAAAGTGTCTTAGCCGAAAATAGAGATCAAGAAATCCTTGGGAGAACTGCATGAAATATTATGATCTTTTGTCCCGTTCAGATATTTATTCAGTTCTTCCGAGGGTCGCTTCATCCCTCTCTTACTCCTAGAGCACAAACAAGCTAATTTTCGCTAAAACTGTCTGAAGATTAGAGCAATTCTTCCAAGAGCCGTTCCTTCTCTCTCTTTTACTCAGAGCATTTCTATATAAACTAATTTTGGATGAGACTAGATCATATCTTTCCACCTGTTTCAGATTTTCACGCAATACCCCCAAGGATCGCTCGATCAGCTGAAAGCTATTCAGAGTCTCATTAGCATGAGAAAGGCAGCGGCTGCACGTGACACCACCGCTAAAGGATCTGAAAGGGTTCGTTTTTTTGTGACAAGAAAACATGTGATATTAGTGTACAAGAAAAACTTAAGTACATGGGTACAGGTAAAAAAAAACTAAAACTGTCTTAGGAACCGCTATATCTTTTTGTCAAGATAGTCATTGCAATTCCTTTCGGAGTGATAAGCTTTCATCACCACTGTGTAAGGCCTTGAGTAAAAAACGTAGTAATTGTGGTTGCCATCACTGATTCAGGTACTGACTAGGTACGGATACTCAGAAGGGACTGTATAGGAACAGCACTTACTTGGAGAATTTCCAGCTTATGGGATCGTAGTGGAACATTGAGTGCTGTGTAGTCCCCTGGGGGACTGGTCTAGGGAATTTTAGTGGAATGACTCATACTGGGTAAAGTATGGTACTAACAGTGGTGTCCATCACTAAAGTAATGAGTAAGGTGACTTCTTCCAGTCTACGTACGGTCAAGACGAGCGCTACGTGCCTCACTTCCCTATGTTCCCCGACTCGAGACGCATGGGCGGAGGGCCGGCTCTTGCCCCTCCCCGACCAGAGGGCTATGGGCCTCCGGACATCAACCCGGCACGCTACGCCGTGCCTGATGCCTCCATTAATGAACAGAGCAAGTGGATGGACCCTAAGGTAATTCCTTAACAATAGACGAAAGTACAAGTTCAAAGCACGTGGTGTCGTCTTCTTCATTTTTCTTGATGAATCGTCAAAGTATGTCCTTTAGAGCGCTAAAACGTGGTCTCACCTTATGGCCAGTTTCAAATATTATAATGAATCTGTGGTATTGATTACCTATGGTTAGATTTTTGACATCACTTCTTTAATGTCCGTACCGTACCGTACTTTTTGGCGGGAATTTGAGAAGTTATGATTTCGTTTTGTTTTATTTTCCAATACTTGTGTTTTTTCGAATGTTAATGTATAGTAATGGTGGGTAATTCACTGTTGAGTGTTTGTGAACGTGCATAAGTGTGGGCAAATGAAACAAAATTGGATAGCAGTGCATTTCGCGTTCTCTCAAAAAGTCCGTGTGATGTTTCAGTAAAGCTCCACATCTTTACTGAGGCACAAGGGGAGGGGTGGGAATTATATTTAAGTAAGTATTGTATTATGTATATGTAAGTATATCTTGTTTATCCATATAAACTTGAATTAGATGAAGTAATTACTTGACACTGCCAGAATGCACAAGCCGTGCGAAGCCAAAATAAGAAGAAGAAAAAAGTTGGTATAACGTAGTTACGTCAAAGTACCCAATAAGTACTGATTTATTTTTTAAAGCACCCAGAACTAAGAAAGTCCATGGACTACGATGACCGCCGTACATATCCACCACCAGTAACTTACCGAGCTGGTCCCATCCGACCTACCAGACCCGCTCAGCTGATGCCAACCCACTCCAGCACGGAGGAACCCTTCACCATGAGGGCGCTGGAGGCTGGGAAAGGTGCGGTGGATCGAGATATGGATAGCTTTAAGGAGAAACTGATTCTGGAAAAGTATGACACACCTCGGTAAGTCGTGAATCATCTATTTGGATAATCATTTAGTTTACTTTATTTTTGTTTTTTTTTAATAACTGTACCTACACATTTTCCCCATTAAGAGGGCTGCGACCGGCGAATTTCCATAAAAACGTAATACCGAAATCATTTAAAATGTAAGCATGTTTATATCAGTTTATGTTGTTAGATTAGGAGAGTAGGTATTTATCTAGGTTCCTGTTAAACTTTTGTTCCGAAAAACTTACCTAAAAAGAAATGTAAGCCAATTGAATTGAAATCTTTGTAGGTACACCAAAAATGGCATTTTTTCTTTTCATTTGTTCTATAGTAAGTTTTTTGAAACAAAAGTTTAACAGGAACCTAGATAAATACTACCTTTATCCAAATAATAACGTAAAGTGATAAAAATATGCTCAAATTTTAAATTATTTTGGTATTACGTTCCTAGGTAAGTAGATACGTTCGCCGAGCCCTTAAGTACTCATAATCGAATTTCAAATGAGCACGACTTAGAGATGCTTTTTACAGTACGTCTAAACGTTATTCATGTGTATTTACAAAACCTATACATAAATGTAAGTACCTACATTTATAAAACCAGCTGCTACATAAAGCATACACTTCAAACTATCGTAGTCATATGTAGGTACCTATTTCAGACTAAAAGGAGACAGACAGAAAGAGCCAAAAGAAGGTTTTGAATACGACGAAGACGACATCAAAGGACTACCGGTGAGAAGGAAAAGAAATATAAAGAGGGTCAAAAGAAAAGCTCATCAAAAATTACCTGAAAGTGAATCAGAGAAAGGGAGTAGAATCACAAACAAGTTTAGTGACTATCCATCTATCTCAGTTAGTAGATTGTTTCGTCCTAATGCACCGAGCAAAAGTTTGAAAAGTAAAATGAATGTAAGTGAAAATGATAAATTCGACAACTGATAGGACTGTGAAGATTATTCAGTCCATGTTTTCGTGAACGTTTTGTCTGGTGAAGCGTTTTGTTTTATACATGTATGTTTGGTCGTTAAAATAATCATGTTATAAAAATAAAAATATTTACATTTAGTTACTCAAGTTTTTGGTTTACATAGGCGCAAGTTGAGCTGTTGAGTACCTACCTATATAAAATTACCTACTCATAAATTGAGTATACTTACTTCTAAAATTTTTAAACCATGACTTTGATTGATCGGCTGTAGAGCGGCATAAAGAATTAGACATACCTGCGTACATACATACTTACATAATGAAAAATATAACCCTCTTTTCTGCGGGAAGTCAGGTAATTATACTGCATACCAAAACGCTCAAAAATAAAGTCAAATTGAAATGAAATATGTAAAATGTTTTCCGGGAAAAATTGAATTTTACGCGAATAAAATTTTTCGTGATAAATTCTGTTAGACTGAGAGCAGAAAGCGAATTTTACAAAGATTAATCCGTCAGCAAAGTCAAAGAAATAATAGGGTCTCAAAACGTAAAAATGAACGCTTTCTTTATCTTGGACATTCGTATAAACTGTAAATTGCCGATCAAATTGGAAAATGTACTGACAGCTGGGCTGGTAGGTTCAAAGAATAATGGTCCGTTCGGATTCCTGAATCTTGATGTCTATCAGATGGGGCCGAACGAAATCAAGAGAATAGAAAGAAGAACGAACATTTTGGCATACTTACTCTTCCGCCATTTTGAAAAAACCTCGATCTTGCAGCAGGTGATGAAACATGTGTCAATCGATAGGGGAAGTGATTACAAACAAAATATATTCAGTAATAAAATCTCGTAATCTTTATACTTTCCGAGATATTTGAGTTTGAAAATGTAAAAATTAAAACTTGAAAATGTTAATTAAGCTGCCAATAATAACCGGTAGGTATTTGAATATGTCTACTGTGACTGGGGATAAAATCGTGAGCCAATTTCGTTTAATTTTTAGGTAAAAATTTTTTTTTACATTATACAGGGTGAATTTTTGAGACGGGGCAGTAAGGGCAGCTACCTTAACCGTTGTAGCTACAGGAAAACGTTCTTATGAGGTTATCCTTAACTTTTGAAGATATTTCAACCTGCATTCACAGATTTTTAAAAAAATGTACAGTCAGCGAGAAAATGGCCAGTTTACACAAAAACTTTTTTTGATGCCAATCGATCCTATTTCACATAAGGATTAAAAGGCTCTAGCGGACCAACTGAGATTAGAGTATTAGAAAAGTCAGATAACGCTAAAATGTATTTTTGGGACGGGGTAGTAAGGGCTACCTTAACCGTTGTAGTTACAGGAAAACGTTCTCAAGAGACTATCCTTAACTTTTGAAGATATTTTGACTTGCATTCACAGATTTTGGAAAAAATGTACAGTCACCGAAAAAAATGGGTATTCTACACAAAAACTTTTTTTGATGCCAAACGATCCTGTTAAAAATAAGGATTAAATGACTCTATGTGACCAACTGAAGTTAGAGTACTAGAAAAGTCAGAAATTGTTAAAATGCATTTTTGAGAAGGAACAGTAAGGGCAGCTACCTTAACCGTTGTAGCTTCAGAAAAACGTTCTTACGAGACTATCCTTAACTTTTGAAGATATTTCGACAATAGATGAAAAATGATGACAAATGACAAAATGATTTTTACGAAATGTTTAGTCAAAGTTTTTTGCAATTTCTGTCTTTTCTAGTACTCTAACCTTAGTTGTTCCGATAAAGCTTTTTAATCCTTATATGAAACAATCGATTGGCATCAAAAAAGTTTTTGTGTAGATTACCCATTTTTTTCGGTGACTGTACATTTATTCCAAAATCTGTGAATGCAAGTCGAAATATCTTCAAAAGTTAAGGATAATCTTCTAAGAATGTTTTCCTGTAGCTACAACGGATAAGGCCCTTACTGCCCCGTCTCAAAAATTCACCCTGTATTTTTTGAACACAGTTTATTTCATCATTCATTTTCTACCTAGGTACTATTTAGCACAAAATGATGAAATAAACTGTGTTCAAAAAATATAATTTCAAAAAAAAAAAAAAAAATTACCTAAAAAATAAACGAAATTGGCTCACGATTTTATCCCCAGTCACAGTAGACATATTCAAATACCTACCGGTTATTATTGGCAGCATAATTAGCATTTTCAAGTTTTAATTTTTACATTTTCAAACTCAAATATCTCGGAAAGTATAAAGATTACGAGATTTTATTACTGAATATATTTTGTTTGTAATCACTTCCCCTATCGATTGACACATGTTTCATCACTGGCAGCAAAATCGAGTTTTTTTCAAAATGGCCGACAGTAGGTATGCCAGGCTCCATACAAAAATGTTCGTACCCTTTTATGGTTTACGTAGGTACCTAATACTGAGATCTCTACACAAAGTCATTTACCTTCCTATCTTGAAATGATATAAGTACTTGGATATTTCAGCGAAAAAATAACTTTAGTCTCGCATAAAAATAGGCCTTTTTATCTGTGTTAGATGTTTTAAGAAACGCGAAATCGCGGCATTCTAGTATAACACTTACAAAATTGATGAACATTTTGTGTAAAACGCAAGTACCTATCCTTAGCCTAGACCATGTCTAGTCAACCGTACATACCACAGAACACAGAATCGCTCGCTTACGCAAGTAGAAGCAGCATGTTGACTTATTACTAAGAGAACCAGTGTCGCCAAACTCACACACGTAAAATAAAACACACTTAGAAATAAAAGTTATGATTGGTCGAAAGAGAACCTTAAAAAGGACCTAAAACCATAAAACTAATTTTATTGATAATAAACCTTAGGCCTATCGGAACATGGTTCTAAACTTAATAAAATAAACAGTACTGCTACTTGTCAAAAGATGGCGCTTTGCGAAACATTTTCATTCAGTATTTTTTTCCTTTTAGTCTCTAACACGTCGGAATAGGATTGATAATGCAATGGCTGTTACTTGAATGACAACAAAACAAGCTACTTGACGAGAGATGGCGCTATCAGTTAGTCTTTTATTATCAATCTTATATTTACCAGATATAAGATTGATAATACAATGACTATACTTGCTACTCGATTAGTGATGTGCCAATGAGAATACAAGACGTATCGAAATCGATTATTATTACCAACCTACTGATGTGTAAAGATCGGTAGCACGCTCAGTTTAATCTTCCTAGGTAGCACGTCAGGTTATATTTCTGGTGGTCGAAATAAAAAGCTTTTCTTATCTTTCTTTCTTTATTTACACAATCAAAGGTTTACAACTCGTAAATTGTATCACTGTTTAAAATAATGGTTCTTTTTTCTTCTTGTGTTTTCTTTTTATGGTGTAGGTACAGTTGCATCTATCCATATTTTTTTTTATCTGGTGCCTTGGGAAAACTGAAACCAGAAGATTTTACGTTATTTCTTCAAAATATTTCTAATTTTCATCTTACCCAGCCACTGGGTGGGCACCATAAGTCTTAAATAAGAATAAGAAAAGAATAAGAATAGTAAATAAATCATACGAATCACACTAATATTATAAATGCGAAAGTTTGGATGTTTGTACATATGTTTGTTCCTCTATAACTCGACAATCACTGAACCGATTTGCTGAAATTTGAAACATAGATAGATAATGACCGGGAATAGGACATAGGCTACTTTTTATCCCGAAATAATGCACAGTTCCCGTGGGATAAACAAAAAAGTAGTCCACGCGGGTGAAGCCGCGGGCGTCAGCCAGTTCAGAATAAAATCATCACTATTGCAAAAAAAAAAAATCAACGCCTTAATACTATTTACATGATCATAACCAATAAAGTATTCGATAACACATTCATCAGTATAATGGGGTAACATCCCTAATTGAGTAGCGAAAGTTGAGGTTTATGAGAAACGCAACCTTAACTAATAATGTTCACAGTCTATTTTTGTTTGACGGTTTTGAATTGTAAACAAACCAAACAAAACCGCTTTAAAACAATAAAATAATACTTACCGGTGATACGATATGCTCCCTTTTGTTACATTTTTGGTGCGGCTATCGTTTTTGCAGCTTATAATAGCACAATACGGCATTTTTCTATTTTTTTCTGATTTTTCCTACCTATGTTCCTTGTGAAAGACGTCAAACACGACTGAAGTATGCGGAGGTTGAAGTGCGCGCAATGCGCTTACTTGGTGCTACGCGGGCCCCGCCTACTTACTAGTTCTAGTCTTATTCTCAATTCTGTGGTACATACAGTACGTACGTAAATATTGAATTGTTTTTTAAGAAGAAAGTGCAGTGTTTTATTTCTGTCCGACATCATTCGAAATGAAATGGCTACACAGTACCTGACTATTTTTCTTTCATTATTATCGAAAGCGATTCAACTGCGCTTTTGAACATTGTACAAAAAAAAACAGTCTTTCTTGTATTGAGTAAGGATGACCAACTCTGATAGGTAGTGGAATTTTTAGTTCTAAAGGCGTGGAAGCGTGGCGTAATTGAAGTTTAATTTCAAGACTTTTATTAAAATTACATAATGTGTCTTTAGTATTTGTTTCATCAACTCAAAGTGAACATTTCATTAAAACTTAGGCCTTTACATGCTTTACTAAATGATTGATAGTATCAAGAGGCAATCTTTGCCTACATTTACCGGAACATTGTAGAGCCTCGGACATTATCGAGATGGAGGAGGCTTGCCCAGCACCTTTACCATCCTCTCAGCATAACCGGTAATATTAACATGAAAGACATGGTCAATATGCGTGGGACTGACTAAGCCGCGGGTTTCCTCACGATGTTTTCCTTCACCGTTTAGAGCTCGTATGCGCACATAATATTATCGAAACAAAAAATCCTCTGGTGAACGGCCGGGGATTCGAACCAACGATCTTCGGATCGAAACTCGAGGTAATATCCCACTCGGCCAACTCGGCTATAAAAGTGTCCAATAACTCTTACAAATGACAGCTGGTTTTTACTTATCTTATGTGGTGAAAGTCGTGTGCGATGTAGGTACTCGTTACTTTAAATGACAGTTATCTTATTTGGGACCTTGATCGGTGATGGTGAACTCTTTAGGTTGCCGAGAAACGTTGTTTATGAAGTAATAAATCAGTGCTCTATTCAGAGGGTAAAACACCACGAGCACTTCATATTTTTTCCAAAATAACTATATGTATCAAATTCAGAGGATAAAATAATCTACGCGAGATTTTGCTAATTCTACTCCAGCCTCCACTTAAAAATTTGAGCGGATTATAAGGGACGTTTGTTCGCCCAGTGAGCTTATTTTCTTATTTACAATTACAAGCCCAGGACGAACTTTAAGGCAAACACTTATTAAGTAGTTTTTAACAACTTCTCGTTTATAAGCTTAATTAGCTAAGAGCATCCGCCTGCGGCTTCGTTAGCTTGCCACCAACATTTTTTTTTTAATCATTATGTTGATCAAATATTCCGAATTCAACTTCCACCAATTATGCTGAGCTACTAGCCCCCTGTTGAGCTACTTCTACTTAGGCTGGTTTTAGGCTGGTTTTAGTGTCACGCGTACCGTCGGCGCTGATAGGCGAGTTTTAGTTTTAGAGAATTAATGATAAAGTCGCGTGGCCTGATGTCGCTCTGCCCCTCGACAGCTGATGTGTACTGTGCAATGTCTTTACTATCTTGCTTAGTTTTATAATTATTTTCAAGTAGGTAACTGCTAGGTACCACCTAAGTTAGCCAAGTGTAGCGTGTGATGCCGGGCGAATTTTTGTTGATGTATTAATCCTCCTTTTTTTTCTTTTGACGACTTTGACGAGACTCACATTGTTTGACTGGCTCCACACTGGAACTTGACTATTTAGATTTTAAGCGGATGGATCACCGAAAAGAAAGCTAGGCCCCATACTGTGTTTGTTGCCCTGATTCTTCACGGTGTTGGTCGCGAAAGAACAGGAGTAGAATCACCTAGCTCTTAAGACGATTCAAAGTGGTCATAACGGTCCTACTGAATAAATGATATTTGATTTTGATTTTGATTTTGATTTTCGAGTGATCTTTATTACAATGAAATAGGGATACTGATTGTTCAGCACTGACGAGTGCAATCAGCGTTGCCATTTTTGCTAAACAATCAGTATCCTTGTTTCAATGTCATAAAGATCACTCGCCTATCAGCGCCGACGGTACTCGTGACACTAAAACCAGCCTTACTGTCACGCGTACCGTCGGCGCTGATAAGTGAATGATCTTTAATACAATGAAATAAGGATACTGATTGTTTAGCAAAAATGGCAACGCTGATTGCTCTCGTCAATGCTGAACAATCAGTATCCTTATTTCAGTGTAATAAAGATCACTCGCCTATCACCACTGACGGTACGCGTGACAGTAAAACCAGCCTTATATTACACAAGTCGATATCTCTTGTTATTCGAAAACATTCCCTAGTGCTTATTCCGTTTACCATGGCTCGGTTAAACTGAAAGGACCGAACCAACGAGGCGATGCTCCGTTTATGTTCACTACTACCAGACTTCGTTAGATATTGTGTACAGCCACTGGTGCGTACAGGCCGCAACGAAACTTTATAGCAATCAGATGGAAATATTTATGTTATGAGGACTTTTTGGAATGAGTGTGAAAATGTCTCGAACTTTTGTTCCTAAATCTGAGTGGATAAAGTGCTTTTACAAGACTTTCAAGTGTTTGTCACTGAGAAAAAGTTAAAATAGTTTTTATTAATGAAATAGCTGTTGCTTTTTTAATATTTTTAAGAAAACAAGTTTTTTGTTGATAGGTATTTAGTTTTTCAAGACAAGCTTTTATTGGGTAAGGGTGAGAGGATTCAAATGAGCCCAAACACGGTCCAATATCCTACTGTTATTCACTGAGAAGTTCCATGGAACAGGTCCTGACTCCATCATCAGATCATCTTGCTGTCACCATATTATTACATTGTAGTCGGAACTTGACAGTTATGCTAAGTTCCGAGTTTCAACTCAATCGGCCTAATTTCTGAAAAGTTCTTTTGTACAGCCCCCTGACTCCATCATCAGATCAGCTCGCTGTTACCATAATATTGCATAGTCACCGAGAATCTATAAGTGTGCCACAGCTCAATCGGACACTGGGAAGTGGGTCAAAAACTTGCAAGATTTGACCCGAACAAACAAAGTGTTATAAAAACTTATAAAAAGAATGGTTGAGTGTACCGTTCTAGTACGTGTCTTGCAAAATGTTATGTTCCTATCGATTTTTTATCATAACAGTAAGAATATAAAAAAAATTAAGGCCATAGATGTGTATCAGGCTTTCTTTTAGAAAAGAGGCGTAATTTAATGTATAGATTGTGATCCACCTAAATAAGACCAATGTTCATCTCTGACTGTACTATACAATGAAGTATATACGTCTGTTTGGAGCACAAACGCTTAACAAAGCAATCTAAAATGTGCAATGTTTATTTATCATTTACACTCGTGAACAAATACCTCTGTACCAAGCTTGTGGGACACGAGACGCATTCCAACATTCAGCAAATTAATTTGAAACGTCGAACTAGCACCTATGGACTTGTTTTAATTAAACCGCGCGAAATTGCCTCAATTTGAATGAAATATCGCGAGATATCAACAAGAGGCAAAACTACCAAGTTAAAATTATAAAAAGGTAACAACTAAAAATAATTATTAATTTCAAGTTATTTTTCGATCTACGTTAGGTACATACAAGACGACAAAACAGTTAAATCAATGATCCGTTGTTACAAAATTAGGAAAACAATTTAGGAAATCTTAGTTACTTACGGACTCTTGGTGCACTTTTAAACAGCAAGTAACACTGTAAAGTAATAATGTACAATTTAGCTTACCAAAAATTTTACTTTTACAATCTTCAAGTTCCGACTTTATAAAATAAAAAGAGCCCACTGAAGAGCCATTATGATTAAAATCTCGATTCACTAAGAGAAATCAAGCGTCGCAACCGCAAGTTGACTGGGATCGACTTCCAATAAGCTTATCGGTTATCATGACGTCCGCATACTCTGCAACTTCCACAATTTGTCGTCCCGACTTGAGATATTGAAAGGTAACCTGATTTTCTCGGAGATATGAGCATCGTAAATATTTTAGAGCTAAAATTTATGACAAGCTTTGGTGGTTGTCGGTGTCTTTAGGACAGGTTAGTGTAATCTGAAACACACTGCTTTAGTAAGAATTTATATTTCATTAGTAAATAAATAATAATAAATGCACCTGAGTATTATGAAGGTATAAAGCTATCATTGATATCTTATCAAGTCGGAATTTATGAACACTATTTTATAAAAAGTAAAGTTAGTAAGTATATATTTTGTAGGAAGTAATATTATCTGGTCAGGACCAGCTGGTCCATGGTCCGAACTTGAAGATAATGTAATAAATGCTTATGTGTAGATATAAAAATGGCCACAATAAAATATCGCGAAAATTAGGATTTTTAGACCGTAATCAATGGGAAAGCGTGTTAGAATTTTTCGATTTTATCAGAAGAACACACAAAACAAAAGTTATTTAAATTGGAAAGCAAAGCGCCGACAATATTCGTCTCTCACCACAACTTACCCGACATCAAAGTACTCGTAAGATCACACGATCATGATCCTCAATGTCACCGGTCTCGGCGAGTATATCCACGCAAATCCGGGATAATATCCACTCGCAAAGAGGGCCGAGAAGGCATATTGCAGGTGAGACGCCAGATACGGCACGTGAGATGTTTATCCCTCTTCAAGTGAGGGCGATGCTGATAAGTTGGATTGTAAGGTGAAATTGCTCCTTGTAGTGACACATTTCGTAGCACACATTACAAGCCTTTGTAAGAGTTGTGATTCTAGCAATTAATTTTTTTTCTACTTAGGGAAAAGTGTTTGTGGTGGGAAATAGAGTCGATTAAGATCAACTTATTTTGTGCACAAAAGGCTAACTGGACTTTTTTTTTCAAAAAAATGCAATTATTTTTTTGTTTAAAATTAACCTATTGTTTCTTATGAACAAAACTTTCTCACTTCAAAAGAAAAGGTCCCTTGAGGTCCCAAAAATTTTGCCACACCCCTTTTTACTATTTAACATTAGTTTCAAATTATAAATAACTTTAAAACAAAGGTACCTACTTAGTACATAGTCCACAGACAAAAGGAAATTATATTTTGGGCAATGAAAAGGCACAAATAGGCTCTATTGTGAGTAATTATAAGAGCTATTGTTCTACTCCACTTTATTAAAATGGGATGAAAAATAGTTGATTATCTGAAAGTGTCTTGAAAAGCCTCAGAAAATTCGCTGAAATCGTCAAGAATCGATGTGACGGTTTGTCATTTGAGGACCTCGAGGACTAACCCCATCTAGCAAAACCCCATCCATATTCTAATAGGGCCTCCAGACTCTCGAGAGAAGGCTCGGCGAGAAGTCTCGCCCGAGACTTCGCGAAGAACAAACAAGCTATCCACACTCTCAATTGTTCTCAGTCGTGATCTGTTGTTTATCCGGTATGGACGTCGATTTTGAAACTGCCACCCGGTTTGGCTCTGTGTGCCATTGCATACTGTAACTTTGTGAATGTTGTAACTAAAAATAATTTAAAAAAAAAAACTAAATGTAAAAAACTTTTATCTTAGTAGTTTCGATATTTAGCATCCCATAAAATAGGCTCAGATTGAAAAAAATCGATAAAATTCAACTCTATTTATTATTCCACATTTTTACGAAACAAAATTCTCGAAAAAAAACAAACAATCAACTCTATTTATTATTCCACATTTTTACGAAAGAAAATTCTCGAAAAATAAAAACCGGTCAAGTGCGAGTCGAACTCGTACGCCGAGGGTTCCGTACCTAGCCATGGTGCCAATTAAGCTAGTCCGCTTAATTGTATGAGCGCACATACAACTCGGAGGACAATTTTAATTGGCGTCAACTATGTATGTATGGGAACACCCTTTAATTTTCAACTTTTTTAACTTTTTGGAATTTTCCCTTTATTTGTGCTATAAGACCTTGCTTTTTGCCAAATTTCGTTATTCTAGGTCAACGGGAACTACCATTTAGGTTTTCGACCCAAAACCTCTAGGGTACTTCCGGTTGACCTAGAATTGTCAAATTTGGTTACAAGCAAGGTCTTACAGCACAAGTAAAGGAAAAATTCCGAAAAATAAAAAAGTTGATAATTAAGGTAAGTTTTGGTACTTACAAGTTTTCACGAAAACCTAAATTTACCTATATCTTTTTATAGTATTGACTCAGGACCTTGATTTTTATACTCACAATAGGGACTATAGACCTTAGTATATGATATAAATTTCAACTTGCTAGCTCTACCCGTTCCTGAGATAATCGATGGTGACACACGGACAGACAGACGGACAGACAGACAGACAGACAGACAGACAGACAGACGGACAAGAAAGTGATCTTATAAGGGTTCCTTTTTTTACCTTTTAAGGTACGGAACCCTAAAAACAAACAATATGGATGTCTGCCCACCGCCGATCATTAATCTGCAATGAGACAAAACGTGAGTGTAGGACCCTTCTCTTTTCTCGCCCGAGAAATCCTTTGGCTCGGCCAAAAATACCGACACCAAAAACGACACCAAAAATACCTTCTCGGGTGTTCTGAATCTGGAGGCCCTTTAAAAGGGCCTCCAGACTCTCGTAGAGAACCCCCGAGAACACCCGAGAAGCGTGAGTGTGAAGAGCTTCTCGCCTTCTCGTTCTCTGGCTCGCCTGTTCTCCGATCGGTGTCGGTATTTTTGGCCGAGCCAAAGGATTTCTCGGGCGAGAAAAGAGAAGGGTCCTACACTCACGTTTTGTCTCATTGCAGATTAATGAGCGGCGGTGGGCAGACATCCATATTGTTTGTTTTTTTCGAGAATTTTCTTTCGTAAAAATGTGGAATAATAAATAGAGTTGAAATTTATCGATTTTTTTCAATCTAAGCCTACTTTATGGGATGCTAAATATCGAAACTACTAAGATAAAAGTTTTTTACATAAAGTATTTTTTTTTTAACATTATTTTTAGTTACAACATTCACAAAGTTACAGTATGCAATGGCACACAGAGCCAAACCGGGTGCAGTTTCAAAATCGACGTCCATACCGGATAAGCAACAGATCACGACTGAGAACAATTGAGAGTGTGGATAGCTTGTTTGTTCTTCGCGAAGTCTCGGGCGAGACTTCTCGCCGAGCCTTCTCTCGAGAGTCTGGAGGCCCTATAACGATTACTGTGAATTTAGAAAGGCTTTAACAATGGTATTTTTTTTCTTGTCAGTCTCATGTCAATGTAAAATGATGGCAACAGATTTAGCAGTGACAAGACAACAAGTGGCTAAATTAAAAATTTAAAAAAAACCGACTTTGCTGTTATAAGCTGAGCAATTTTCTGCAATCTCGAGGTGCATTTCTGTTCATAACTCCGAAGATGCTCAATAGATCCTCACCAAATTGTTTGTGGCACTAATAAAGATACCCTTTTAAACAAAAAAATAATTTTTCGAACCTGTCGAGGCGTCTCCGAGTAATCGGTAAACATACATAAAAAATCTCCTCCTTTTTTTGAAGTCGGTTAAAAACATTAAACACGTATAAAACCTAGTTGTAGCCAGTTGAATATGAATAATGGGGTAGGTTTTTTAACTAAGTTCAGAAACTTCACACTTACCCACCACGTCATTGTTGTATTTAACAAGGGTTTGTACAATAATGCTGTGTTCTTTCGGATTAAGTTATAAAACTCATCAAAAATTTCAATCCCTAGAATGCAACGGAGTGTTGAAGTTTGAAAAAAAAAAACTTTGCGGAACAAAGTTACGAGCTTTTCGATGTTATTATTATTAGAATGTAGTCTTGTCAAACATCGCCTGATTTTTACACATATTTTTGATTTTTGATTCTTTTTGATTATCTAATCTATACGATAGCTCCGAGCGACTGACCTCCGCACGGATCGTCCGTGTAGCACTAAATCCAGCCTTAGTCATTCAGAAAATTGACTTTGACATCCTTGTTATAATGTATTTCATCTGTATAATTCAAACCGTTACGTAATCATTTCAGAGTTAAACTCTAACCAATCCTCCAGTCCTCGCTTTGCCAGGATTTAAATGCAAAACTTGAATTGGATGGACGCCCGAACAACTTCGCTAAAGTGTTAACTTCCAATTTGTGTAATTGCTCACAAAATTATTATACTTTTAATAAAAACATTACTTATTTCCAGAGAATCTTAAATTAAAGTACCTACATATTTGTAGGTCTCATTGGTACTCATTTAGTAGCTTTTTATTTGCGGCTTTACGCGAACAAAAAAAGTTTAATATAAACTAAATAAATAAAAAATAAATTCAAACAATAAGGCTAGTAATAGTAATCTTTTATCTGAATAGAGAATACTTTTTTTAATACTTAGTATTAATAATAGACAGCTAAGTAAAAAAAAAGTTGCCAGAAAAGTTGCTCTTTCTCAGTTTCTCTGAACAGCCGTGTTGGCCGATATAGTAGTTACCCCCATTTTCGATTTGATCCGAAGGTCGTGGGTTTGAATCATGGATTTTTCCTTTCGAAAACTTTTTATGCGCACTAACACGAGCTCTAAACGGTGAAGGAAAACATCGTGAGGAAACCCGCGGCTTAGTCAGCCCCACACGTATTGACCATGTTTTTCCCAGGCACTACAATGTCCCGTTAAGTGTAGCCAAAAATCGCCTCGTGACACTGTATAAATCATCTAGTAAAAGATGTAAAGGCCTTAGCTTTTTTTATAAGAACTCAAGCTTGGACAGGACAGAGTCAAATCAAATAGAACTATATTTGCATTCAAAAATAATACTTACAAAAATAATATCAAATGTTATAAAGTATTAGTAGGACCCTTTTATTGGATTACAATTTAGAAAGAGCGATTATCCAATATGCAATAAGGTACGAAGCACGTAGAAAATTCAATTCACAGAGAAGGTTTCATAATATACTGCAGAACTTGATGGAACTACGTGAAATGTTCCCTAGCGACAATAGCCATTTTATTGTTGGAAACTTTTCTAAAGAATCTTATACTTAAAGCTTGATTTTACACAATTGAGCGGGACTGATTCGGTTTGGCTTAAAAGTAGCAATTCTAATGCAATTGAAACTGCTGACATTGTCAAATAAAATAAATTAAATTAAGTGCAAGTAGGTAGGTACTAATAGAACTCAAGTAACTTTCTTTATACTTAAATAGTAAAACATAATATAGCTTGGAATAGGCATTCAATCTTTATTTGATACTTTATATCATTACATAGTCGTACTGTAAGTTTTTTATAACATTTATTTATTTTCGCTGAGTGAAAATGGGAAAAAAATTACAAACTTGTTTATTTTGTTTATATCACACTAATAACACTATCACACTTCACATCACATCACACTATCACACTTCACACTAATCACATCACACTAATCACACTAATATCACATCACACTTCACACTAATCACACTAATATTATAAATGCGAAAGTATATTTGGATGGATGGATGTTTGGATGGATGTTTGGGTGGATGTTTGGATGTATGTTTGTTCCTCTATAACTCGACAACCACTGAACCGATTTGGCTGAAATTTGAAACATAGATAGATAATGACCGGGAATAGGACATAAGCTACTTTTTATCCCGAAAAAAATGCACGGTTCCCATGGGATAAACAAAATAGTAGTCCACGGGGGCGAAGCCGCGTGCGTCAGCTAGTAATAAATAAAACGAATAAATCCAACGACGCACAATTTCACTATTACCTACCTAAAAATTAAGAAATGAAAAGGTTATTTGATTTTATAGTTTACCAATAATAGCACCTCATATGACTTTCCATAGGTGCTGGACACGCAGAAAAGTCGTAAAACGCAGACAGGGCGAGGACATTTGTCTCTTCCGCGTCCCTTTCATAAAAAATGTATAGAAGCGTCGCGACGTAAAACGTAGTACTAGTATTCTGTGGTAAAACATACAGAAGAGACGGGGCGCGGCGCGGGTGCAACGCTGTTCGCTGGCGCCCTGTCTGCGACGCGTCCTCGTCTTACGTCTCTTCTGTGTAAGCTGCAGAACGCACATTCTAATAAAAAATTAAACGTGCAAACATAAATATATTTATATAACTTAAAAAAATTAAAAAACCTTGATGCAGTCGGGTAAAAACTAAGCGGAAAATAAACAAGGACAACACACATTGAAATGTGTTCCTTGTTCAACTTTCGTTCAACAAAAAGTTCCAGAAACTCTCTTCGTCAACTTTTTTAGGGAGCAAAAGTTAATGAAATTCTACAAAGCACGAAATTAAATTAAAACCTCAGCTAATTATCTCCTTCCTCGAATTTTATGAGGCTTTTTATTGGAATAATTTTATTTGCGGTTACAGGATTCTTTTAATCATGGTTTCTTATTGATAAAGAAAATAAAACTTCCTGAAATATGTAATTAATGAGAATATACTGTATTTATAGCCTACCTACACCAAAAACAATTTTTAGCAATTTATACCTACCTATATAAAAATAACAAAGTCGAGTTATTTACAACTTAGCTCAACGGCTGGACCGATTTTTATGATCTTCGATTACTTGGATTAGTTTCCACCGCAAATAGCAGAATTACTATTAAAACATCGGAAAGATTCTATAAAGAACGACGAAAGTTTATTTTCACATAAATTTTGGAAAGGCTTTTTTGATAATATCTCGAATTCTGAGGCGGTCCGAAGTTCGCGAGGTCAGCTAGTCTTATCATAAATCCGTAATACGCTTTCTTCCTTCACAGATCACATTAAATTGTCGGTCCGACTTTTGAGTCATTACGCCATGACAAAGTTTTTTTTAGGGCGCCTAAAGGGTGCCCTAAAACTCGATCACCAGTAAGCGCATTTCAGACTACGCTATTCTACTGTGATTTATAGTATAGCAAATAAGGGCCTAATGCTGTACTATACAGGGTGTGGCAAATTCTTGGTCACTGAAGGGTAGCTACCTTTTCTCTTGTAGTTAGAAAGTTTTGTTCTTAGGAAACTTCAGTTTTATTTTGAAGAAAAAAATAATTGCATTTTTAGATTTTTGAAAAAAAGTACAGTTAGCCTAAAAAATTACATTTGTCAAAAAAAACAAGTTGGTCTTAATCGACTCTATTTCCCACCAGGAACACTTCTCCCAAAGTAACTTATCAAATCAAATCGTAAGTTTTTGCAATAATTCAAAAAAACACATCCCATACATTTTCTATGAAATTAGTAGTTGTAAACATTATAGTGCCACTTATTCAATGGTTATTAATTTAAATTCGTAACTGCTTCGGCATGCTGGGAGGCTATTGTAAAGCCTTAGGCGCCTAAGACAGAGCCACAAGAGAGAATGGTATGCATGGAGCATACCATTTGTACATCTGCATGGAAGCACTTTGTTCTAAATTTAAATACGCGCTTTACAATAGCCTCCCAGCTTGCCGAAGCAGTTATGAAAATAAATTAAGAACGATCAAATAAGTGGCACTGTAATGTTTACAACTCCTAATTTCATAGAAAATGTATGGGATGTGTTTATTTGAAATATTGCAAAAACTTACGATTTGATTTGATAAGTTACTTTGGGAGAAGTGTTCCTGGTGGGAAATAGAGTCGATTAAGACCAACTTGTTTTTTTTGACAAATGTAATTTTTTAGGCTAACTGTACTTTTTTTCAAAAATCTAAAAATGCAATTATTTTTTTCTTCAAAATAAAACTGAAGTTTCCTAAGAACAAAACATTCTAACTACAAGAGAAAAGGTAGCTACCCTTCAGTGACCAAGAATTTGCCACACCCTGTATAGCATTGCATTCATATTACGCGATATAATCGCAAGCATTTATAGTATACTAGCTGCTGCCCGCGGCTTCGCTCGCGTGGTACCCGAATAAAAAGTAGCTTATGTTACTCTCCAGCCCTCCAACTATCTCCACACAAAAAATCACGTCAATCCGTCGCTTTTTTTTGACGTGAAAGCAGGACAAATAAATAAACAAATAAACACACTTTCACATTTATAATATGGGTACGGAGGTACGGATGGCATGCTCAGTTGACCGCGATCTTTGAAGCCGGGGGTGAGGGAGAAGGAAGAGTGCGGCGCACAATATAGCACAGCATGAACTCAGCGCACGCTCTGCAGAGCTAAAATGGTCGCTAATGCAGATTCACAATAATATGATTCACGGGTGATTTGTATTGATATTGCTAAAGCAATTCATCTTTAATTACCGTCAAATGTTAGCTGAATTGTACGCAATTCAATTCACAGCAGAATCACATGCTAGGCCTTAAATTGCCACACGAAAAAAAATAACCCGGTTGGTTTTCATTTAATATTGCATCGTATTATTACTACTAATACTCTGCAAATAAGGATTTGGTTTTTAAGTAAGTATTTAGTATGTTTTACTAGTAGTTCGCCCCGAACTGAGATCTCGCGCACCGTTGTATTGATAGCCTAGATTTAGACTTGTTTCTGACTACCCCTATACCTACGTTAAGTGCTCCTTCTAGTGTTTACCACAGAATGATATCTAATGCGCTACCTCAGTATGGTAAAGATTATAGGCATGCATGCAATACATTAAGTCGTGTCGTTAGTTGACCCCGCGAACTTCGTACCGCGCCTCAGGGAAGGCCTCTTAGTTCGAGAAATTATTAAAATAGCAGTTCAATACGAAATGTATGAGAAAATCAATTCCCTCCCCCTCCCCTCCCTTCTCCCTCCCCTCCCATCCCCCTCCCCTCTCCCCTCCCCCTCCCCTCCCCTCCCCTCCCCCTCCCCTCCCCAACCCCTACCCCTCCCCTACCCCTCCTCCCTCTCCCCTCCCCCTCCCCTACCCCGCCCCCTCCCCTCCCCGCCCCCTCCCCCTCCCCGCCCCCTACCCGTCCCCTCCCCTCCTCTCCCCTCCCCTCCCCCTCCCCCTACCGTCCCCCTCCCTCTATAATTTTGGTACATGCCCAGCCTCCTGCAAATGCAGGAGTTAGCATTTGCATACGTGACAGGTTGCAAGCCCATCGCCGCTATTAGAACGTTAATTGGTTTCCTCACGATGTTTTCTTTCACCGTTTAGAGCTCGTGTTAATGCGCATTTAAATTTTTCTAATCGAAAAATCCATTGATGAGCACGGCCAGGGTTCGAACTTACGACCTATAAATCGAATGTCGAGCACTCTTCCAATCGGCCAACACGGCTTTTATTTTCAATCTCAAGAAAAAATATCAAGTAGCAACTAAAATCATTGCAAACCAAACCACAACGATGCCACACTCCTTGTCTGTTAACCAGACCTACGAATACATCGAAACTCTATGAAACGGGAGCTCTCTCCATACTTCCGTTAATTGGTTTTCATAATTTTTCTTTTTGACTGTATTTCAAAAACTATAAAACCTAGAAGAAAACTAAAAACCATTTTGGAATGTATAAGTTGAGTACTTTCATATGACACCCCACTCAATATATTTGGGTAACTTTGAAAAAAATTTACCCCCTTGGGAACCCCATATCTTTACAACCCCTTCATCGATTACGCTCATACGCTCCACAGCAAATTTCCATAGCACAACCTATTGACCTATCAAGTTTCATACAGATTGGATAAGCGGTTCGATAGTTATGCGAGAACATAAAAATGAAACATACAAACATACAAACATACAAACATACAAACATACAAACATACAAAGCAAAATCGCCTAACTTGCCACTAAGATCTTCGCTCGCTTCGCTCGCTCGATCGATTATCATTATTAAACATAAATCATATTTGATTGACACTTAGTGCAATTCCAATTCATAGGTGGCCATTTTATTTTACGATTCTCCACAAAACTGTCAAACAATAAGATGATATTGCCGGTACGGAATTGTCAACTTTGTGATTTCTAATACGAGAATCTCGACGCAAATCATTTGTGAATCTGCATTAGCGACCATTTTAGCTACGCAGGGCCTTACTTGTGAAAGATGTCACTGGTTAAACAACGTCCTGTCTTTATTTGTGGATAGTGGTAAACAGAGACAGGACGTTGTTTAACCAGTGTTCAACTTTAAACATCTTTCATATGTAAGAGGGTCTAGGTCTGTAAGAGGAAGGGTGTTATGGTGATTCAAACAATCATCATTATTCATTTCTTTTTTATTACGTTATTCTGAAACAGAGTCATTAATTAAATAATCAGTCTTACAACAACTATTTAGGTAGTAATCCACTTTTAATTAAAGAACCAAGCTAATCACACTCGTTAAATAGTTTTCATATTCTAACTAATTAAAAATATTAAAGAGCAGTCAAACAAACAACTTCATCACTTCATACACTTTAACAAAACCTTAAATCTCTCTTAAAGAGTTATATTCCTTATTAATAACCAGACACAGAGTGGACATCAATGTTTATCACACAAATGAGAATCGAACCCACATCCTACAGCGCAGAAGGCAAGCTACTACCAAGTGAGTGGTCAAAGAAACATTTTAACAATGAGAACTTGGCGTTCTCATTAGAAAGTCATGGAAACATCATAGCGTTCCGAAAGGAACGGAGGTTAACACGTTGTACCAAACTGGTGTTCGAGACTTGAATCTGATGTTACTCCGTCGGCTGCCGGTGACAGACTGGGTGCTTGAATTTTTTTTTTTTTTTCGGGCGGACTTTTATGTTGGCTGGTCACGTGTCGACCTTCGCAACGTTACCGGACTATGGCGAGAGCAGAAGGCTCTACGCCGGATAAAGATAGGTTGGGGCAACATGCGCAAGGGCACCACTTAGGTACGGACCTTGGCTTGGGCTGTCGCCAGGGGAGGGTTTTTTGAGGACGGCCGCAGCCCAGAAGGGGCGGAAACGGAGAGAGAGACTACGTCTTCGACCCCACCGGCGGGGTTGGTGTCGTGTGGAGTGTATTGTGTATACTATCTAACGCGGATGACTAGATCTCCGCCGCGTTAGCGGCGGTGATCTTGTCGGGGTCACCAAGAACGTGTCTTGGTCGACGTCGGGATTAGACCGCTTGAAGTAGTTGAGCCGCCTTTTATAGCAAATTGTGGTTTGGTTGGCTGCCGGCAGACGACTGAGCGCGTTTGGTTGGCTACCGGCAGACGACTGAGCGCGTTTGGTTGGCTGCCGGCGCGCGACCGAGGGGCGCACGCTTGTTGCACTGACTTTTAAACACGTGATTTTAATTGCGCCGATAGGTCTAGCTTATAGTAAGCCAATAAATATCGTACAGTGAAGTGTGAACGTGTCCATAATAATGTAATGGTGCGCGATATTGTTGTGCTATCAACTATATGCTATATATATGCTATTATATTATAGCGTAGTCTGAAATGCGCTTTAGCCACTAGTTTATACAAACTTACTTACCGTACGCGTCAACTTCCGAAAAGTTAGCGATCTACATTCTATACCAGACCTCTACCCTTCTTATCGAATTAGTCTATTATGTCTGAGATTCCCTGAGGGTATATCGATTACCGTAATATTAATATGATCCCCTTTGGTAGAGCTAGCAAGATTAGTAAAGTCGGTAAATAAATGTTATAAACTACCTACTACAATTATTATAATTTCTTTATATATATTATATATATATTTATATATATATATTATTTTATATATTTCCATTTCATTCAACCTGTCCCATACGTTGAGAATGTCTACCGCACCTTGGGGATTCAGTTGTGATCATCTTTTGTTTTATAGGTTCGTTATCATTACAGTATCAAATGAAAACTGTAAAAACTATATTTAAAAAAAAATCTAAAATCACTTTTTTTTAATGCATAATTGTCATCTAGTTGTGAGCTACCCTGAAAGTTTCAGCCATATATTTAATCGAGAAGTGCTCGTTTGAGCTGCAAGATTCCACCCGGAACGACATACAAACAGACAAACAGGAAAGTGACTTAATAAAAACGTGGTAAAAACGATTGAAAATCAAATAGTGTGTCGCAGTTCAGTTTTATTTGACGTTTTACTTACATTCATTGTTAAGATGTAAGGATTGTAGCAAGTAGAAATCCGTAGTCTCTGCCTACATCAATGGGAAAGAGGGGTGATTTTATGGATGTATAAACCTTGTTATTAGTAACAATGACTCCTCTTACTATCTGAAAATACCTCGAACCTAAGCAATTTAGTTTGCAAGAAGCACATGCATTCTCCGCACAAGGCCTCAGTAACATAATTATCCAAAACTGAACCGAAGCTTTTACCTGATGGAACAACTTGATTCAATATAGGCTGTATGTATGTATAGTAGGTACTCGGAAGTTACTTCCGAGACGACAAAGTTGGTACCACATAAATGGCACATACTGTAGTTCTAGACTTTCAGATTGATTACTCATGAGGTTGTTGGAATTGGCTTTACAAATCTGGTTTCTCAGCCATGTTTCTAAAGCTGGCAAGTGACATGAATATTCGCTCGATGTTAGCACGTTACAAGTCAAATATTCGGCATGTGAGTACAGCGAGCCGAGCAGCTCGATGACGAGCGCCTAATACCCGAGCGCGCTCCACCCGGCTGTCGGTTTTTTGGCAAATCCCTTTGAATATTACATTGGAAGTCAGTCGCCAGCGGCACGAACACCGAGCCATTTTAACTACAACTGCAGGTTGTGATGCACAATAAAGCATATTTATATTCATCGTGAAGATTCAGGACAACAAACTAATTTTCGATGCGAATTTTACCAAGGATCAAATTCTTACGTTTTTTGACCGCTAGTTCCTGAGATTAGCGCGTTCATACAAACACACATACAAAGACACAAAAACAAACTCTTCTTAGTATAGATAGATATCTGAATCTGCTACTAACATGCTATTTCACCTGCTCAAATTATTGTATTGAAGATTTAATACCGTCGAATCGTAAACTAAAGTTTTACACAACTAAAACAAAGCTGAAATAAGTTTATAGTTATTTCATAAGAACAATACGACTCAAGTTCACATAAAGTATTGATGTAAAAGAACTCATAATTTATTACTTAGACCTTCGCCTTCACTAGGTTGTTCAAGCAAATTACTGAAATAACTTGATAGTAAAGATATTTTCGTCCGCATTTCAGTAATTTCATTCTGCTTATGCTTATTTATGTTCTAAATAGAATTAGATTATAGCTTTGTCTACAATTTTGTGACTACAAAGGCGATCGTAAACTTTTTGAGCTTCAATTACTAATTTTATTTTACGGTTACGAAACTTTAGATAATCCACTAAGTATCAATATTACAATAAAAACTTAGAATTACCTACTATTGAACAGATAAGTAATTTTGCTTTGGGAGGAACATTATGGGCAGTTTCTCGTATCTGAAAGGGCATCTACTTAGGTAAAATCTCTATAGGCTGGTCGCTAAGCTTTCTATTGCTTATTTCGCCACACTTTTCCTTTCCTTGGCATTTTCGGTATGACAGTATAATTACTTATAGTCGTATTGCTCATTATACGGACTAAAATCGGACTAAAATTGAAGGAACAAATGTCATTTTTCATATATTTTTAGTCCGTATAATGAGCAATACGACTATAGAATGTCAATCCGATTCATGAAAGGAAATTAATAACAAGGAACTTATCTTTGGTTTAAGCCCATATTAAAGTTTTTATCAATACTAAAATTGCTTTTGAAAACATCATGAAGATTTACCTTAGATTTACAAAGATTCTAGTAGAGTATTCATTGCCTCACTATTCTTCAGCATTATAGGGACTTACTTCTTACAGGTGAATATATTTAAGCTCAAAGTGAAAGGCAAAAGTTTTAATTAATTTAGAATTAATTAACTTGCACCTAAATTCTTTGAGCTTAGACAAATGCGGGAAGCCGGCGAATGTGCTCTGTTCAACTTTCAAGGGATCCATTGATGTTTGGATTAAATTAAGTAGAACATTCTGGAAGTTATTCTAATATGTTCATTCTTACACCTTTCGTAGGTGCTTATGAGTACTTGTGGTGTTACTTTGATGAAACTCCTTGATGATAGAATTTGTCAAAGAATTGTGAATGTTGGAATCAGATTTTGTGAAAGTTGAATTAGTTACAAACTGGAAAGTCGGGCTCTCAGAAGATTAAGTTGCACCTGTAACGGAAGAACTATGGACATGCCAGAGCAAGCATCTAAGTGAATTTCAAACAAAGTGCATAGTTTGTGACGTAAGGGCCTTACTTATAAACTTGAATACTGTTTAAATAATGCTCAACTCTATAATTGACACAATGTAACAAAAATTTATGGCAGTTGTCTAAACGGTGTTTCAGTTTTAACTGAATTTTATAAGTAGGTAACACTGTTGTCAGTGGTCGTCTTTTAATCTGACTAAGCCGCCGGTTCCCTCATGATGTTTTCCTTAATTGTTTAGGGATGGTGTTAATGCGCATATACATTTTTCGAAAAAAAATCCATTAATGCACGGCCGGGATTAAAACCCACGACCTTCAGATCTAAAGTTGAGGTACTTATCCCCTCGGCCAACATGGCTCCATTTTTGTAGAACAGTCAGTATTATACTCGTAACAAATGGCATAATAGAGCACATGTTAAGCGATTCGCAGACAGGCAACATTTATTTACAAGGGATATTACATTGGAATAATGTTCTGAGAAAACAACAGGCATTAATAAAATTCCTCGCAAGTATACGTGACAGAGGAATTAAATGTCTGCACCAAACATTTATGGAGGAATAAAATAAAAGACCTTTTATTCATAACATTAAACACAAATTCCCACAATACGATAAAATAAAATGTAAGAATTCGTGTAACTTGTTTTACTGTTTTTGATTGACGGTGGTTAGCAAAAAGATGGACGACAGTTACTGGCTTATTATTTATATAAAAATGTACAATTGGTTCAACATTATGTTGATGAAAACTGCTTAAAATTTCGTATAACTAATGGTAACGGATTCAACGTCTCTCTGTCTCTAAAAACTTGGCCTTTACATCTTTAGTAGATGATTTATACAGTGTCAGGAGGCAATATTATTATATTGTAGTGCCTGGGACATTGTTTAAGATGGAGTAGGCTTGCCCAGAACTTAAACTATCCTCTCAGCCTAACCGGCCATATCCACAGGAAAAACATGGTCAATACGTGTGGAACTGACTAAGCCGCGGGTTTCCTCACGATATTTTCCTTCACCGTTTATAGCTCGTGGTAATAAGCATTTAATTTTTCCGAAACGAAAAATCCATTGATGCCAGGCCAGGATTAGAACCCACGACCTTCGGATCGTAAGTCGAGGTACTATACCCCTCGGCCAACACGGCTCTCTATCTCTATATAATTTATAAAAATGAATTTAACATAGGATGATTAAACTTTCCTTTATTATGTTTGTGACCATTATAAACCAAACAAAATAGCCCCTAAAACAAGGAAGGTACTCCAACTTTCGACCCTTTCAAACTCGACGCTAAGTTTACTTCAGTTTGAGTTTGACCGTAGAGCATCACTGTTTGCTACTCCAATGGAGATAGGTTTTAGTTTAAAGTTTAATTTTTTATACTGTTACAGTAATACCCCGCTTTACGCGACCCGCGCATAACGGCGCGGTTTCACTATAACGCGAATTTCAAATTTCAAGTGCCAAACGCTCAAATGCCTTGCATTACGCGTAAGAGTACGTATTTATACGTACTCGCTATAAATACTCGCTATACTCGGGGATTCCCGCGACCATAGAGAAGTTGATGACTACATTATGTTTCTTCCTCTGAACATTCTGTTTGAAGAATTGGGTATTCCCCGTCCTTCGACTTTGTTATATGGGGATTCCCTCGTTCGTTTCTATGTTTAATCATAAACCTCGAAATATGCGAATTTCGGTTAACGCGATTTTGTCCGGAATGCATCCCTCGCGTAGAGCGGGGTATTAGGTACTGTATTATATGAGTTATTTTTTTTTTACATTTCAAAAACAAATAACGCTAAAGCTGAAATAAGGTAGGTACTTACTTACAAAAAGAATTCAACCATGACCTCGATTGCCCGGTAACTCAATTGGTTAGTGAGATGGATTATGCTGTGATATCAAATTCCGGTGACATTTTAAAGATGTACCTATTTAAAATCTTAAATATTCGAAATGAAAGATATATCTGTAATATATAAATCTCTATAGATGGTGTACGACGAAAGCTTTTTCTCTATTAATTTGGACAACGACGTTGATGTATTCAATATCTAAAATATGGTCTATTAGGACCGTTTCCACTTGCTCCTACTCGGTTCTCCTATTGGTAAGAGCACGAGGACGTAGTTTTTTTTTTAATCAATAAATTTCCAAACTTCAGCTCAATGGTATCACGATCTATCTCTAGGTATGCCAATGCCACATCGTTTATCTTCTCTGTGGGCACACCGACGTAACTTTTGTTTTAGTTGATACACATGACTTTTACATAAAACAGTGTAACTTGTCGGCCTAAACAACAGCCAGTTAATTTATTTAGAATGACTCTTATAACTTGGGAGTTTATTGGCAGCTGGTTCTTTGTAGAGATCCGGAAAATTGAATTTTCCACGGCTGAAAAAAAATTATGCACATACACTTAAAGTTTGTATAATATGTATGTTTGGAAGCCTAAATAGATTATTATCGTAGATGAATTGCATTTACAATAATATTACATACGGACGTGTCGAATTTATAACCTCCTTTTTTGAAGTCGTTTAAGTATGTACCGTTTATAAGTTAGGTACCGGTATTCAATATAACTTCGTGTTTCTTCTCATAAACATACGAGTATATTGCCTACATGGATTTCAGAAAATAGAAATGTTTTGAAGTTTTTATGTTCAGATTGCCTAGTACCTACGAGTTTTTTTCAATATTTAGTATCGACGCCGTAAACGTGGATTTTTACGGGATCAGAACAGCGGCATCTAGTGGCGAAATCGTGAAACTTAAGCATAAGGGTTTGTGATTGGCTTATCCCTTACAATTCTTACAAATCCACTTTTACGGTGTCGATATCGAATAGTGAAACAAACTCGTACTAGACACTCAGGCCGCCTTTTATCCGTGATGACTTTACTAATTTACTGATGAGTAATTATAGTTTACATTTGATGAGTGAGAAAATAAGTAAGGTCTGGCGGGCCTGGGATCTCAGCCTATGAGACCAGCAGCACATAAATGCCCAATTATGAATACTACCAGCGCGTTCATAAGTAGGATCAGTAAGTAATACCTTCTAGAAATACGATAAAGTAAAAGTTTCCTATATACGTTACTTGAGTCATAAAAGTATATTAAGTACCTCTGCTACTGGTTAATGCTACTCAGCAATGGCTGTTAGCCGTGTCGGGTACTCTTCACTTTAACTGCTAGTTTACTTGGGACTTTACTTGGAGACGGTGAAACCAGCGGATAGTATTTCATTCTCATTTAAATCAAAACAGCAGATTCCTTCATTTGGTTCAAGAATAGCAGAATTTCCATAGATAGCGAGCCAATCAAGCTAAAGTATTACCAAGCAATGCCACGAACCCCTGAATTTTTCATTGCATGTCGATAGCAAGGCTAATAGAAGCTAATTATAGTTAAAATATTCAATAGACTGTTATCCACTGTGTAGTGTACACATTGTAACGATTGAAAGGTTAACACGACTAAGCGATAGAAATAATCAAATACCTACGTAATGAAACTAAACTGACTATTTTACTACCTCATTCAAAGGATCCAAGTGGTACTTTTGAACGACTATTGTCACTTTATCGCTTATCGCTTTCATAAGGAGATCAGCTGAGATGGCACGCACGACAATCTTGGTAGTTCTTTATCAATAAATGTAAATCATTTTTCATAGATAGATACTTATTTAAATCGTCATCATCACTATCAGGAGTATGCAGCAAACATTTGAACACACTGCTCTTTTCGTAGCATTTTTCGTAGCACCGTAGAACTTACGTAGACCTTCATTAAACAAATATTTTGAAATAGAAATAATCATTACGATAAGTACCTGTTTCGTAACAATAATAACGAAAAGTATATAGACGTTCAGTAGCAGTCCTATCGCGGAGATGACGGTGACGGCTACGCTGAGGACTAAGGACACGGCGGCCTCCTCGCCGTGCGCCGTCCCGTTCACCTCCATGGACGCGCGCTATGTCTGTCCCTGTCTCGCGTCAGATCAGCCGTGCCATGCTGCGGTACGCCCCATTGTCTCCGTTGTCACCTCACTGCGGCTGCTGCGTTCCATAGCATCGCACGTGATTATCTATAACAAACAAAAATATATTACAGACTTCTTTGAAGAAACGTAAGCTAACTGCACGAAATATAGAATAGTAAAAATCACTTTCACTGTCTCAGAAATATCTATGCAAACTAAGCCGCGGTGGACGGGGTTTATTAACTGAGCTGCTAGAGAAGAACTTGAACTCCCACGGAATAAGATTGATTTTCGAACTGCACGCAAAAGTCATCATTAATGAACAATATTAGCACATTAGCTTCAAATCAGAGACAGAGTTGTAGTACCTATGTAAGAGAATTTGGTTTCTCAACAAAATGTGCTAAGTGTTTCGCGTTTGATTTGCTTTCACTGTGACTAAACCAAGAAAAACTAACACTTTACCACCATCTAAACGGCCCTTAATAAACAACGAAAATGCTTGGAACTCGATATTTCGTGCAGTTTGCTTACCAAATCCTTTTTATAATGCAATTAATTACGGCTTTCTTCTACTAACCCCGAAGTTATTGCGCAAATACGTGAAATACCAATATGGGGTGCAAGATAAGGAAGAATAAAACTTTATTACCCTTTTCTTCGGTCCATTACGTTTGGTCTCAAGAAATGTTTTTATATCGAATGTTCGAAAATTAGGGTATACAATATTTTTCCGAAACACACGACAAACCCCCTTATGTCAAGCACAAAGTAGATACAGGCTGGCTCAGTGCTGTGGTTACATCGCTAACTTTGATAGACCAACCACCTTAATTGACGATAGTATTTCTCTTCTTCAACTGTCTAACCAAGGATGTTATGGAGCTCCATAACCGTAACCGAAACAATCGAATACTTATCTGAAATTTTTTTTAGGAAACCGTCACCGAATCCGAAAAGATTCGGACCATTTCGAATAGGGGAGGAGCCTAAATGCTGCATTCAATGAGGTTTTCGCAGGCCGAGCTGAGATCCGAACCGCGTCGTATTTTCCAGATATTTTTTTTTTATGGTAAGTCAATCATCGAATCGAAGGTGAGTTTACATAATTATTTGTGTTTTACTTTTTTTATTAGCCTGTTAGCAACTTCTGGGCAAACAAGTACAGTGTGATGGGACACGGCAAAAGACCGAAAGAGATGGAAGCAACTGACCACCGGTTTTACAATTCTTAAAAATCTAAATACCTGACCGAAACTATCGGATAATCCGATATAATTTTATACCTATCCGTATCCGTAGCCGAAATCGGTATAATACACAGATCAGAAGTAATCGGTTTAATACAATGGTTTTATACGAGCTTTGCCGATGTTAGCTCTGTCTTAAGTCGACCTACCATTACCGTAGGCATGGCATGTCCCACGATGTCACGCCATCGCCCTGCATCTCCAATAAACATGTCCAAAGTACTGCCGAACGTCACGATAATGCAAAAACTTTTCTAGAACTATTTATATTGTATAAAAATCAATGCTGCAACGTATTTTTGCAATATTTGGACTCGTGGAGCGGAATGTTGAATTTTTACAAGAACGTATATTTGATAAATGTAAAAAAAAAGGTTTCAAATAAAACATTCCTTTAAACTTTAAAACAGTCCCAGCTATAAAGTCAATAAGCTATGGTGGAAGCCTTCAGACGGCCTTTTAAGGCCTCTATTACTAGAATTGGCCACCAGTTCATACAAACTTACCTATCTGCCTACATATATAAATATAATTTTTATGAACATTTCGCCAGAACCTTACCGCATCGCCTCAGCAATCTTTGTATGGAATTCTATGCTCACTAAATCAACTTCGTAAAGTCACCAAATAACCCCGTTCGCAATCCAAATGTAAAGGAACAAAGTGAACGTGAAAAGGCGATGAGGTGCAGAGGCGACTGGCCAGCTATAACCGTAAATCGTTAGAAATTCAATTTGATTATGGGTTATACTTCCTAACAGTCTCAACTTCCTTAGGTGACTTACCTATTGATTTATTGAGGACCTATCCAATTTTAAAAAGACCTTCACACAACCTCCAAAGCTACTTTATTTTTAGTTCCAAATAAACAAATAAACCCAACGAAATGTACTTTGTACGAGTATTGTACGGAACAAATGTACGTCCTTGAAATTATTTCCCATAACGATCGACATTGTTACATTGGACTATTTACGTGCCAGTCAGTATCACAGCTCATCAATATTAGCTGGATAACTCAACAAGAAGTTAAGCCCTCGTTCCAAGAAATCATTGACTGCAAAATTCCTGGTTTGATAATTATACCATGTACGCAAAACTAGCTGCCTTACGTTGGAATGAACAGCGGGTCTAAAAATGCCGCTGCTGCATAATAATATGAATTTTATCATGCGGCCATTTTAGACTCCCTGATCGGTCGCCATCTTAACCGGAACTTCAAAGTGTCATACTCGGAACAGCGGTGTCTAGTCGCGGGAAATTGCAGACATCATGGCGCTAGCTGTTTTGAACGTGATTTCGCTATGCCGTCTTCAAGTCTACCAAGTCTATGATGCCTAGATGGAAATTATTTGAAGTTGTTTGATCTTGTTTCTCAGTAATTCATGATCTTAGAACCTTTTATGCGTCCCGAAGTGTATGGGCATGTACGGTAGCTTTCACACATACCGGCGTAATTTGCATACAAACGCTGCCGGGTAGCCAGCACCGAATACAAGGAAACAAGAACGTGTGAAAAGCCACCTATAGATGGACTGTAGTTACTATTAGATCTTTGCCATCTCTTTTCACTAGAGAAATGTGAAAAAAAAAAATATATGCCTTATAGCCTTGATAGATACACAGGTAAGTAGATTTGTTTGAGTCAGTGAAAAACTCTGGCAACGGAGTTTTTAGACCGCCTGATCAACCAGTCACAGTAAGGCAGTTGTCCCACCACCGACGATGAACGAGTAACGAGTAGAACTAGAAACAATAATGGAGTTGGCGAGCAGCGAGAAGCGAGTGTGTAGTTCCGATAGTTCTGTCGCTGGGCTATAAGCGAGTGTGTGAGTGCGGTGGGCGATTACTCGTGGTACTCGCTCGCGGCGGCAGAAACGACCGCTACTTGGCCTCTCGGCGAGTTCAGCTGCATCGCTGAGTGATTATTATCTTTGATAGCTCTTGGCGACAAACTAGTGAAGACAGTCCTCGCCGGCGGCAGTGTGAACAGTCAGCTATCAACTATTAAATAAGCATCTCTTTTGTTTATACGGAATATATATCTATTGATAAAATAGAGGATAGTTAGTCGTTTTCTCGCCGGCGGTGAGACAACTACCTTAACTACTTAGCCCGGAATCATTTAACGTAGATATGCTCCTAAATACTAAAGCGCTCAGTTTTTATTGCCACTACGGTTATCCATCCATTTTGTGACTGCGAATAATAAACTATTAAGAATGGTTTTTACGTGTGCGTATCAGTACAAGTTGATTATTTTTTTCCAACTTCAGAACTTTCTAGTTAATTGCACTAACCTCAATTTATCTCACGACGCCTTTATTTAAACAAAAGTCATCATCATCTCTCTGCCCCTAACCAACTTACCAATATTATATGTCAAAAATATCCGATGAATTGAGATCCTCCTCCTTTTTTTGAAGTCATATTTTAATGATGAGCTGTTTCACTCTAAGCTGTAGGTAGTATAACATTGGGGTCAAGCCCAAGCAAGTCATTACAATAAGAAGTGGTTATGAATTCCGCAAACAAATCTCGCAGCATTTACTAAAACAATGCAAATTCTGGCCTTTTCCCACTTTGTCTGGTATTTGAATATATCTGTGAACAGAGCCTTTAGCAGGAGTATGCACAAGTTTACTATTCGATCCGTGACTGTAGTATAGTCTCTCAAATGTATGGGATTCCGGTGCAGCGCCTCCAGTGGTAACTTGACTGAACTAAAATCCCAATACATTTGAGAGACTATACTACAGTCACGGATCGAATAGTAGACTTTGTGCATACTCGTGCTCGAGGCCCAGACTGCCGATGCTATTTCGAATACGAATTCTTAGTTTATGTTTCAAGACAGCATATAAAATGAAACTCGCCTTTTATTTTATTATAGCCCCTATATTCCGAATAAATATTCTTGCAAATATTTTATTGGTTTCATAGCTCCTTCAGTATTCACTCGCTTAAATTTCATATCTATTGTATCTAAGGAAACCAGCGAAATGAGGTTATAATCTGCTTTTCTTCCCAATTTCGTCATTTCTTCGTAGGCAAAAATAAATCAACAATTGTGTTAGCGAATGGAATGAACTCGGCATTTTGTCACTAAGTCCAATTTCACGGGAGCTTAGATATTACTTCCTCAATGTGGTCAAGGAAACTGTGAGGGAAACTACATTTTCACAAACAAATGCTTCCTTCAATCTTAATAGCCTAGCGACCATTAACCAGACTTACGCCTTCTGCCCGATGGCTTAGGGTGGGTGAAGCTACAAATAGTTGAAAAACGATAACATGATTCTAAAAGCTTAATAAAATACAACGTGGAAACATGCCGCAACTACATTATTTTTATTACTTTAAAGACAAATATAAATGTTCTCAAAACATCATAGAGTTGCTTTGCTAGTAGGTCATAGCATGTTGTATATTTTCTTGAAAACAAAATCGATGTGTGTAGGTATATCTGCTGTAACCTGTAATCGCAATGCTTATGCTCTGAGTTCAGGAACATGAGTTAAAAAAAAATAAAGAATATGTAGGTTACATATAATTTATTTTTTAAATAATGTGTGCCAAGAAACTTTTGCTTAAGCATGTGGAATCAGGGCGTTTATAACAAATCCATTTACGACACAAACTTTCTCGACAAAGCAGAACTACAGACTCCGACTGCGACTGCTTATGTTATGTGTAACTGAAAACAATGTTAACTTAACCCACTTGGTAAACAATAAGACATGCCCTAGCTAGATTTTTATTATTTTAAAACTACTCCGTCCTTCTTGAAGACCGTTCGCATATACTCGTACCTACGCTATTTAAAAGAGATGGCGACAGCTATTTGAGCTTTAAAGAAGCTTAAATTTAAAAGCCCGATACATAGCGTCAAGACTAAAAAGAAACTTTTTATATAGGTAGAGCATAAAGTTGTAGGAATTACTCCGAAAACTTGAGGATGGTTCCATAAAATAAACCTTTCCCGGTAAACATCGTTACCCAGCATTTAAGACGGTGAACTCATTGTGCAAATTGTTTTATAATCACGTTACATTTTTATTCAGCTCCTGGTTTTATGTTGGTTTCGCTTTGTTTTGATAACTTGCCAACACTTATTATTCTAGAAGCTTGACTTTAAAGTTGTTTTCACTTTTAAATAGTTTGGTCATTCATTAATAATACCATATTTGGTGCGTTACCACATTTGTGCAGAAGTTGGCATTAAATACGTGACAGGTTGCAAGCCCATCGCCGCTGCAATTGGACAGTAGCCTAATATGCAATTCCAGGCCACATTCTATGTATACTTCCAAATTTCATTGAAATTAGCTCAATTGTGAGTATGATGGAATTACCTACAATCATTTTAAACAAGCAAACAAAAACTGCTTTAATTGCTTTGTTTATCATAACAAATAAGTCCGAGTATATTATTTTACCTTGTTTTTATTCATTTAGCTAATTGAGAAGGGTTTATGAGTTTCCCGTAAGATAAATGGAGGAAAAATACATTCTATCTATACATTTATGTCGAATTGACTTTCTGATCCAGTGAATGGTTGAGACAGTAAATATATTGGTTGCGAGCAAAACAGTTTTAGTGCATAACTGTCTCATATTGAATTCATTGGGGCCGATGGAGCTTGAAACAAGCCGGGCCCTTTCCTATAAATATTCTATCTTCTTTACGTATCTTTAATCTCGTATCTTCTATGCATTGGGCTATACATTGTTTAGATTCAATCATTCTATATTGTGAAAAGGGGATAATAGTTAAACCTGACTTTTTCATAAAAACTTAGTGCGCCGCCGACCAGGCTCGCTAGAACGCTCTTTTGTTTTTGGAAACATAAGTTTTAGATATAAGACAGTATAGTATAAACTGTAGGTATCAGTGAATCAGCAGATCAGCAATTAGCCATCAAAGTGTATTCATAAATTTTGAATAGAATATATTTTTTTTTATTTTAAAAACTTGCTTCATTTTTAAATCTAGTCAAGATATTAAAATGAAGTACCTACTGTACCCACTAAACATTATCCTATGTGTCTATATCAACCTTATAATATAACGTCTTTAATCCTACAGTCCAACTTAGTCTAACTAAAACGGATGAATTCCGAAGTAATTTCGGCTCGACAACGCCTCAAAGTATGTGATACTTTGAGGTGTCCGCTCAAACGTATTAGTTTAGTAGACTGGACATCTGGGGGAATGTGAGGACTGGGAATTTACCTAGATTATCGACCGATATGAGTTAAGCCTGAGTAGCGTTCAAATGAGTTCTGAAATCGCCGATGAACCTACAAAAAAGAACCGAAACGAAAAATGCATTGATATAAAGCTCGATGTCAAGCGCAATTTACTGCACTGGTTTATATCAATGATGACGGAAAAATAAACGAACCTCGTCGAACAAAAGTAAACAGGGATATGAGCATAACATTATGGAGGATGAACTTATCCTAACTTTCTATGAATGTAAATGTTTGGTCGATCGACTGTTTATTCCGTTCAGCTAGTGAGATCACTAGCTGAATGGAGTAAACCTGGAAGTAGATCTTCCAGGAATAGGGGTCAAAGAGAGATGAATAGAAAACGGAAGCTTCTGTCATTCGGTCTATGTTATTTACAGTTTCCTTTATTGACTTGCACTATTTGTATACAAGGTGTTATAAATTCTACCGCAAATAAAATGGGAAGGAAATGAAGCGGGTAAACCATGCCAGCCATCGGGATCACCAAAAAGCAACAAAAATTCATGTGAGTATTATCGAACTTTCATTGAAGCAAATTAATGTTGCTATACTTACTAACCTAAAATGTTTACTTATTTGTGATCATTGATACGATCTTTGTCAATTTTAACATTGCTAACATTCCAAGATAGCTTGTTACTAAAATTCCTTTTTACCGTATTTGAAACTGATTTTTCTCACACTTTATGTGCCTGAGCACACTTTGCGGAAAATACGCGACCAAACTTCGGCTCGATTACGCCTGCAATGCTAATTTCAATTACTAACAACATTTGCCGAAATTACGTCACGTTTTGGCGTACAACCGAACTTCGGTCGGGTGCGGGCGTAAGTTCGGCGGTAATGTATTCTAAATAGCAATACATTATACGCGACGGAATTACAAACGTTAGAACGAAACAAGAGACGGAACGTTACGCAATCGAATTTCTGTCGCGTAATATCCGCGCTTATGGTGTGTCATAATCATAACAACCGAATACGTCGGAACGTAAAATCGGCCGAGGAACTTCGGTCTCGTAACTTCGGCATAGTGTGCTTAGGCACTTGTGTTTATATCTATTTTTTTTTTTACCCGACTGATTATTTACATGAGAGTGATGAGAAAAAAATATTTTTTAAAACTTTACTAAATTGGCAGGTAGGTAAATAATGAATAATGGGATTAGTGTTTATGTTTAAATACTTTTCAACAGCCGAGGAGAAAAAATTGAAAAAAAGAAAAAAAATATAGAGATATTATTTTAATGAATTGAAGCCATTTTTTGCTCTGTATAAATAATAATGGTTTCCGTGTCATGGATACTAGGATGGTTCGGACAGAAACTGGGTCACTTATAACAATGCACTTGTTATATTGCGGCTGTTTGATTATGGCAATAACATTATGGTAACGATATCTGCGACAAAGGGATTTTACTTGTTTTTGGAAAATTTTCTTACTTAATGAAGATTTTTAATCTGAACTTACATTCATGTATAGAAACTAATCCACTTTATAATATACATAACTACATGAAGTATACAAGAATGGGCGTTTTTCCACTAGCCCGGCACGGCACCGGCACCGGCACCGGCACCGGCACCGGCGCCGGCGACGCAAAAATGTATGAAAATGTACTGCTCGTTTTTCCACTTGCCGGCGCCGGCACCGGCAGATTTTCATACATTTTTGCATCCCCACCACCGGTGCCAGTGCCGGTGCCGGTGCCGTGCCGGCTAGTGGAAAAACGCCCAATCAGTTGAGCATTCAAATCGTCAACGGAAACACGTCAATGTTATCGAATCTATATTAAAATTGGTTTCTAGCTAACCTAAATTGTCTTATAACTTGTCTGTACAACTGTTTATTTTCCAAATAAATAAAATAAAAAATAAATGAATAAAGTTAGTTGAGCCTAAGAGGGTAGTCAGCTGCACGTCCAAATACATATTTGGCACACTCCCACAGTTTTTAAAAGTTCATTGTTAGCAAAAAATACGTGGTACCTATAATAATAAAAGCAGCCTCAACAACGCTACGAAAACATAATTGAATTTGCAAATAATGATTATAACAACGATATGGTTATCAGGCCGTGGTATTCTACGAAAGTCACGTATTTATTACGTTTGAGCGACTAACAAATTATTCTGAAAGCTCATGCTCTCTGGAACGGAGAATTTTAGTATTCACACGACCCACTGGTTTAGATGGTTGACAAATTAAATTATTGTTGCTGATTTTAAGCTATATGTAATGGAATTTTGTGTATAGGGTTCAATATTGAAAAGCCTTTTAATTCATTTACATCTTTGAGACAAATATTGCAGGTGAACATTGTAGGTTGTTCGAATAAGTTTGATGAGTTCCGCCACCGACATGCCTACCGATTCGGTTTAATTAGTTTCACGTGTCAAATCAGAGGCCCTAGCCATATTACACGATCTATCGTCACTGTAGAACGATCTATCGTCGCTGTAGAATAGAACACTTCAAAATGTATAGGAATTGACGTTCTGATCACGTGACTCATCTACTTGAAACGTCAAATCCTATACATTTTGAAGTGTTTCTATTCTATCGCGACGATAGATAGTGTAATATGGCTAGGGGGGCAGGGGCGTAGCTATAGCTTTGTTAAGGGGGGGGGTCCAAAGGTTCCAATATACAACGATGTTTGTTAAGGGGGGGGGGGGGGGGGGGGTTCAAGGGTTCCAAAATACAAAAATTGACTAGGTTTCCTCCGAACTTAATGGGCTAAGGGGAGGGTCCGGACCCCCTAAACCCCCCCTTATATACGTCCATGTGTCAAATCAACCGATACGAATGCTTAGAAGAGCCCCATAGATCATGCCGAATTAACAGCATAAAATTTCTAAGCGTTGTACCTACCTAATTTTAATTTCAGCGTTGTATTTTGTTTAGATTTTTCTATCGAATTTAATTTATATTCTTTTACTCCTGTAGACGATTGAGTGTTTACCTACTAATTCTTCACATCTAGCTTCACATTCAGCACACTAGCTGAAAGGACAGATGTCAATCTCATACGCAAATTACAAAAAAAAACCATTTTAAAGTTTTTTAAAATTTTTCGGGAATGCACAAAAATTATTTACATTTTGCTTTCCTTCACTAATTTTAAGAATTTCAACAATTTGAGAGTACCGTTAAGTCTAGGAGTTAAATAAAATTAAGTTACTCCCTAAATTGTAGTAATGAAAGCAGAACAGAACTAGAGGTAGTAAATGTGGTTTATCATTCAAAACGTTGTATTATTGTCTTTATTCACGTTTTCATGTTATTCTCTTCGAAGCGCTCATATTCTCAATCGTGCATGTGACATCTTCCCAGATGGACAAGTTTGAATGGAATATTCATTGCTGCCTATATAGCAATATGATAAACTTTGGAATAAAGTAGAAAATAACTTTCTGTAAAAACAAAAATGTGTGTAAGGGCTTTATGTCACTAGGACACTGGTTGCGCCATCACAAACAAAATGGACCTAGTATCCCGCTTGGTTGCGCAACCAAGCTGATACCAGGGTGTCATTTACATACATTTTGTTGGTGGCGCGACTATGGTGGCGCCACCATGGTGTCCTAGTGAGATAGAGCCCGAAGTGTCATTTTACGAATATTTTGACAATTTTAAAACAAGGATGTTACTTAATTCTGAAGTTGTTTTTGTGCTGACTCCATCATTTCTCTTCACTCTATCATTATCAGATTAGCTCGGTCACCAGGTAGGTATTGTCACTGAATTCCAAACAGGTTAATAAGATAATTGGCTAAAATTGAGTTGCAAGTTATACTAACAAACTGACTAACAAGTGAGTTAAAAAGCTGTAACACAATAAGAGTGCAGGTGCAGCCCCAAAAAGAGATGAGCCATAATAATGATAAAAGAATACCTAAATATGATTTAAGCAGCATCAAGAAGTAATTTTTAGGGTTCCGTACCTTAAAAGGTAAAAAAAGGAACCCTATAAGGGTTCCTTTTTTTACCTAGATCACTTTCTTGTCCGTCTGTCTGTCTGTCTGTCTGTCTGTCTGTCTGTCCGTCTGTCCGTGTGTCACCATCGATTATCTCAGGAACGGGTAGAGCTAGCAAGTTGAAATTTATACCATATACTAAGGTCTATAGTCCCTATTGTGAGTATAAAAATCAAGGTCGTGAGTCAACACTATAAAAAGATATAGGCAAATTTAGGTTTTCGTGAAAACTTGTGAGTACCAAAACTTACCTTAATTATCAACTTTTTTTATTTTTCGGAATTTTTCCTTTACTTGTGCTGTAAGACCTTGCTTGTAACCAAAATTGACAATTCTAGGTCAACCGGAAGTACCCTAGAGGTTTTGGGTCGAAAACCTAAATGGTAGTTCCCGTTGACCTAGAATAACGAAATTTGGCAAAAAGCAAGGTCTTACAGCACAAATAAAGGAAAAATTCCAAAAAGTTAAAAAAGTTGAAAATTAAAGGGTGTTCCCATACATACATACTTGACGGCAATTAAAATTGTCCTCCGAGTTGTATGGGCGCTCATACAATTAAGCGGACTAGCTTAATTGGCACCATGGCTAGGTACGGAACCCTCGGCGTACGAGTTCGACTCGCACTTGACCGGTTTATTTTTATTCAAATGTATTTTTTTTAACAACTAAATCCAAATTCACGGCTAAAACTCACACTCACCAAAGTCTGAATACCTACCACCCCACGAGTATCATACCAGTAAACGAGTCCTATAGACCAGAGACGTGACAAAGAAGGAATCTTGAATCCAGGTTCCAGATGAACCCAGTTTCGTATTTTACAATTTAGCAAACTGGAATTTCGTGGGCTGCTCCAGATACAAAATATTTTGGAAGCGCTAAGCTCAATTTGATCTCAAAGGGACCACCCCTTACTTTACCACTATAACGATGTTACTCGTTTACTGACACAGTTCAGAGAATAAGCCACTTTACAACATGACCTGATAAATTAGAGTACGGTGTTCTGTTCCACCTTCCACGTCCGTAGCTGTGTGTTACAATGTATTCACATACATAGATTTCGCACTCGGAGGGACAAGACGACTATTGTACAAAGGGAGTCAATTTTCCTGGGGATGCCCCGTGGAGAGCGAAACACGTGTCGAAGACTATCAAGTTTTTGATTGGGTTTTCACTGGATCATGAAATAAAACAACCGTTCCTACCTACTATTTTTTTATAGCCTGCGAAAATAGTAGATATGACCATTTTCTTAGACTTCTGCATTCGAGGACTAATACGAAGAGTACCTACCTTACTCTATATAAATGTTTGAATGAAGTAGGTACCTATCTAGTATCGATTTTAGGGCTTTACCACATTGGCGGTTTGCGAGCGTTTTCAAAATGGAGCGGGCGCGCAGGAAATACGCTGCGGGTGCGCAGCGAACACGCCGTGGGTACGCAGCGAATTAATAGAATATTATGCAATCTTTTCGTCGCCTGTGCGACGGGCGAGATGCGAGAGGGGAGGGGTGGGTTGGCATAAAAGATGAAAAACTCTAAATTTTTTTCGAGTATACTTTCCCAGAATCTTATTCATCTTTTTGGTTTAAGTTTTATTTACAGAAAATCAATTGATTTCCTCACCTTACGCGCGTTATTCAAATCCAAGAAGTTCAGATTGATGATTCAGATGATCTAATGAAACATTTAAAATGTAAACAAACCAAAGCCTTACATGCAACTCTAGTGCAAATAACTCAGCGATACCTATTTTAAAACGCTTTAAGCGACAGACAGCACAACGGTTACCGCGACCAATGTTTACCTTTGAAATTGAATCCAAGCTAGTCCTTTCATTGTGTAAGTAACCCTTTATATAGGTACGTAACAATCAAATTATTTCAGATACGATTTTAAACAAAATTGAATAAAACTGACTTGTTATTATTCCGAGTTAATTTTAATTATTAAGTATTTTTCTTTTTCTTTTCCTTAACAATAAAACAACATGTCAAAATGTAAAATTATAGATTTAGCGCCCTTTATCACTAGGACACCAATGGTTGCACCACCACAGTGGCGCCACCAACAAAATGTATAGATACAGCTGTATTGTATGGAGGGTATCTCTCACCTGGTGTCCGCTTAGTTGGTACATTTTATTAGTGATGGCGCAACCATGGTGTCCTAGTGAGATAGGGTCCTAAGGTACAAAATGTTGTCCAATCAAAAATAAATAATCATTTATCTGAAGTGGTTTTCTTTACCAACATTTAAATCGCAATATTAAAATCAGCCGACCATGTTTTTGGCGAGCCAAGATGTGAAACAATAAAACAGCAGTAAATATGTCAAATTAAAACTTAAATTCAATGGGCATTTCAATTTCAAACACCACTTGGAAATAAATGCTAGCTCTATCACATTCTATTCTTTATTTTTTCCTTTATTTAAGATACAGATGTAATAAATTTAATTTTATTGTTGGATTTTGTAAGCGCTCGATTTCAATGTCTCTGTTTTATTGTTTGCACAAATCATTCCTTGCCAAAACATGGACTTTATACACAGTTATAATTATAATCTATACATACTTACCAAATACTTACGTATTTTTTCAAATCTTCAAATTTTTTTAAAGTTTGTAAAAACTTTGGATTATTTTCTTATATTTTTTAAATCATCGTTTTACCATAGTTTCCAAAATAGTATGTATTAAGTACCTAAAGAGTTTATAGAATTTCATAGAATTTTATTTTAACTGAGTTAAAATTTTTTTTTGGGGAGACCATTGCCCAGCAGTGGGACATGATAGGTTAATAAATAATAATTATTATTTAAAGCCAAGGTTGCATTAGGAATCCCGTCTTTCGAAAGTCATTAATATTGCGAAGTTTTCGATAGAATTCGCTTCATGACCCCTTGCCCCTTGGCCATACGAACGAGGTTCTTAATTCATGGCAAGTCAGCTGTCATGCAGTGAAACTGACGTAAAACCTAAATGTCTGCTTATTCCACGAAACTAGTTTGATTGTTATTATTTTTCGATATTCCCGATGGCATTGGGCGTTTCATTTTGATTGGGTACTGGGTGACAGATCTATTTATATGTCGGCGCCTTGCCGAATTGTCTATAACAATTAAGTATGAACTGGAAGAAGGTAAGGTCGCTGTAGCGAATTGTCTATAACAAGAGTGACATGCATGAACTGCAAGGAGGTCGCTCTAGCGAATCGTCTATAACCAGAGTGACCAAGAAGGTCGCTCTAGCGAAGTGTCGTGTCGATGGAGGCGGGATGACAATCTTGAGAAGGGGACTTCTGAAAAGATGGTCAACTGCGCACCACGTCTTCGACAAATCGCTAAGTATTGTTTTGATCCAGGCTTTTAGAAATCAAGTTGGAGTGGATAACGAGTTTGGTATATGTGATCTACGATGTAGAAGCTTTATTTCGTGACTAATGTAAACTGTCAAGAAAAAGACATTTATTTCATCCCAAAGTATCAATCTGCATAACCACGCCTGTGATGAATTCTGATGTAGGCCATCCTGAGTCTACATATATTTTATCAATCTATATACACAAAACATGAGCTCGTTGCACACTTTATCAGTGTTTTTAAAAAGAATCAATCATAAAAAACCCGAAAAAAAAATTGATTACTTATAAGTAAAGCTATTTCATATTATTTTTAATAACTAACAAATAGGATCCATATCGATTACCTAAATATCTACTTACCAAAAATGTACCTACCTATCCAATAAAATAATCTGTGTATAATTAAAGAAAAAGTAAGTAAGTTTTTTTTATTAACGAAAATCTAATTTAGAACCAACACCAACGCTTAAAGACATCGTGTCCATTCATTATTTAAGTTGTATTTATTTCATTACAGTCTAGTAGAGAATTGCTAATTTATTTAAATCTTCTATAATATTCTCTTTGAGTTTCCCTTGTGGCCCGTGGGAAGGGACTGCCGCCTACGGTAAATGTTCAACAAAAAATAAAACTGTTTAGTTATGAATATTTACTCTATTTCTTTCATATTTCCTAATTTTAATAATACTTCTATCTGTATTTTCATGAACTAAACCTCTAAACTACTGTAATCGAAGCACCTAGAATTTTTTTAAATCTCTTGATACTCAAAGATTATTATCTACTGTATAAGAAGTCAGAGCTTATCCTATAATAATTAATTACTTTGAAATATATTTAATTTTAAAATGCATAGGTAAATAAAAATTAAATGGTGTTCGTTGGTAATCATTTGAGACTTGAGAGAGACTGGACTAATTTGGCAATTTTTTTTATGTTCGTATGTTTCTTCCCAAATTCAACTCGAAAATTTAGTAAGTATCTACATGACATGTTCTATCGGGTCAGCTAGCTTATAACAAAGAGGTAAGTAGGTAAGTTCGTATAAGCAAGTGGCCAACTCTGGTGACGGAGTTTTTAGGTAATTAGGGGTAATCTCTGGAACCCTGATTCTTTTAAAATTCTGACGAGATGCAAAAACGCAGGAATAAGTTAGTCTCAACGTTGTCAATCAGCCACTGCAAGGTTCGTTAGTACAATATCGTTCTAAAAATAAAAAAGAAAGTCACGAAATACTCACTCTTTGCGCACTTTTTGTTGCGAGTGCCCTTCGACTAAAAATATTCATCTGCAAATACGAATGTCGATCACGTAACTGAAGTGTTTCGAAGCACTAGGTTTTCAAAGACAAGCAATTTCCTTGGGTGGGTTTTTGCATCATTTTGTTTAATAACCTTAGGCTAACCTAACGACATAATAGAGTGCCTCCCACAAGAAATGAGCTACGTTGCTAATCAAATGGTGTGTATCAAAGTCACTAATATGATTGCTTAATTTCATGCTCTGCATCGTATTGCAAGGTTCGATGCACAATACGCACATCCATACCATAACTAACTGTCACGTCCTTTGTAGAAAGGCACCTGTAGACATGGTCGGAGCCCCACTCCTATTAGTCAGAACTATCTAAAAATAAACAACTTCAACACAAAACATCACAAAGACAAAGTAAAAAATAAGCCATTACCGTTTAAGCAGGGTGCCACGCTGGGAACAAACCAGACGGGACACTCTCTAATTAAATTATCCTGTGACGTCACAGCTGTGGTCATGTGGTTCGTAATGGCACAAAGTAGGTAGTTGGTCGCAGAAACATGCCTTTGAAAACAAAGGATTCCTCATTCCTTGGTCACATTTGCTGTAGATATAATTGTTGAATAATTATCCTGTTTTTTATGTAGGACAATGTAATATAATCTAATATTGTAAATGCTTGCATTTAATAGATCTAAAACCTATGTTTGATGTTTCTTCACGCTGAAACGGCTGAACCAAGATGGTAACAACGTATGTAGCTTCTTTCCCGACTTTGCTCGTGAAATGAAAGGAAGATACCCATCTATAACGAACACTTTTGTGTGATTGAGTAACAAACATCCAAACTTACAAACTTTAGTTTACTTATATAATACTAGGTATTAGGATTAGGATAGATAAACACACCACGGTTTATAAATTACGTCATATAGGGCTACGGTTTCCGGGTCTCCGATGTAAGCGACACCTGTCGGCGCACTCGGCAGTTAATTTCCACAACAATATGTGACACCAAAAGCAGTTGATGTATAGAAAGTTTGTTTCAGTCCCGGAGCTAATGGAAGCTTTTTTACGTCAGTACCTGCGTTTGAAGTAATTATTTGTAAATTATCTGGTGACATCAAAACTTCTGTACCTACCGTTTTTAATAGTAACCAAATAAAAATATCCAAATTGAATTGAAAACCTCCTCTTAGTTGAAGACTTTTTGGCTTTTAAAAGGCTACTACAGGCTTTGTTTTATCCCGTTAGAATTATACGTTTAAAATAATGAAATTTAAATTAAAAATGTGCTAAAATAATGAAACTACAGACATCTCTTATCCACAGAATTAAGACAGAACAGCTGTTCGCTTCTCATTCCACATCGCAAAAACTACACCAAATTGGTGTAGTATTGATCAGTCGCTTTGCGGAACACGTACCGTCGTGACGTGCGTGACAAGTGCATATTTTGATTTAATTATGCCGAGTTGTGTTGTTCCTACCTGTAAAAATGCCACTGGACCTACGAAGAAACAGGAGGGGATCACATTTCATGTGTAAGTAACACTTTCAGCTATCATTTCACTTGATAATTGAATTTATTTTACTTATTGCAATTGTCTTAGAAACGGGCGAGTCCATTTTGTTAGTGTTGCCAATTTTTGTCGAAGTGTTTTACCAACTTTTTATAATATCTATAGGATACTAATCTATAGGTAGGTAGGTACCCAAATATAAAGTCGAAAAGTTGTTTGTTTGTTTAAACGAGCGCCGCGCGGTGTCACTCGCCACCGCGACAGACAGGTGATAGGTATTTGCTAAAATAAATACTTACGTTAGCCTTATTTATTTAAAATAAACACGCAAGGAAGTAAATCGTATTTTTGTAATTACCTATGCCGAATTTCAACGCAATCGGCCTATTTATTGAGGAGTTCTGTTGAACAGCTCCCGACTCCATCATTAGATCAGCTTGCTGTCACCATATTATTACATTGTAGTTGAAACTTGGCAGATGTGCTGAGTTTCAACTCAATCGGCTTATTTATTGAGGAGTTCTGTTGAACAGCTCCTGACTCCATCATCAGATCAGCTCGACAATACCAAATTATTGTAATTTTAACTGAATTACATACAAATGCAAATTTTCAAATCGATACGACAATGGGAAGTAGATTAAAATCGATTTCAAATATTAATAACTCGATACGATCGTGATCATTGTTTAGAGCAGACGTGTTTACAATCTTTGAATAAAATTAATTAAATAATCACTTGCTGACTCGCGACCTAGTTTACCGTGTTAGCAACGTAAACTGTGTCAAGTTGTTAGATGTGCGTATTGTTAAAATAGAAAATGAACAATCTTTTTCATGAACTAAACTATATTTAACGAAATGGATAGCAGCCCCTTCAGCCGGAGCGGCAGGATAAACCGCACGCCGCCCCCCACCCCACCCGTGCTCGCGCCAGTGCCCCAGCAGCCCCAGCCGCGCCAAATAGAGGAGAAATCTAAGACCCAGAAAGATGTCCCGGAAGTAATGCCTACCCCTGAAATACAGTCCTGGATGAATTCCATCGAGCAGTACCTCCACGAGATTTGCGTTACTGCATCTGACGGCAAATTGAATTCAGAACAAAAACTCAGAATTAGTGGTCTGTGCCGTAAAGTGAGTCTAGATACATCACATATGGCGGTCCAGTATCAGTCAGCTAAGGTGAGAATCTTCCATGCCCACTCCACCATACAAGCCCTACAAGCCCAGCTTGACCTCTCGCATCAGTTGCAAGATCTAAAAAAAACTATCTTAGTATCTTCGAAACCTGCAGCGGAAACTTCTTTTGCGGATATGGTTAAGAAAGGCGCCAATAATTTCGTAAAGCCTTTAAATTTAAGTTCTGTTGCCATTTATCCTCATGATAAACTAAAGTCGAGCGAGGAAACAAAATCCCTAGTCCAGAAAATTATAAACCCAGAAGCAATGAAACTTCAGGTGAGAGGCCTGCGCAAGACAAGGAACGGAGGAGTTATCATCAGTACAGAAACAAAGGATGATATCGAAAAGCTCAAGAAGTCAGTGCAGCTAACAAACTCAGGTCTTCAAATCGACGAGCCGCACAAACGAAAGCCGAGAGTTGTTGTCATCGGAGTGCCCTCATCTATGCCTGAAAAGGAAGTATTAACCTGCCTGTACCACCAAAATCTAGCTGATACAATGCAGGACTGCAACCTTGACCAGTTTTTAGCCTCTCTTAGGCTAAGCCATAAGTCGGGGAGTAAGAATGCTGAGACCTGCAATTATGTAATAGAAGTTCCTGCGAATATTCGCAAAGCCCTAATATCCAAAGAAAGAGTGTTTGTGAATTGGTCATCGTGCCCTGTGAGAGACTTTACTTTGGTCACCAGATGTTTCAAATGTCAGCAGTATGGACACGCAGCCAAATCATGTCGGGATACAGCAGATACCTGCGGACACTGTGGTGATCGAGGTCATTCCATAAAGGAATGTACAAAGAAAGGAGAAGAACCAAAGTGCGCCACTTGTTTACATTTTAAAAAGCCAAGTAAGCATATTACAGGTTCTGCTGATTGTCCGGCTAAAATAATGTCTGAAAAAAGGTACCTAAATTCTGTTGACTATGGAGGCGCCTAAGAGCGCCGTAAATTTTAATTTATTTTCTGACCTTTAACTCTATACATAGTTTATTAATTTTATTGTCTTGTTAAAATGATTAATAATTTATTACATGACTTAGACGAATTCTCTGTATCAGAGTCCAATCACTGCAAAGTTGAAGAGTGCAAACAATATCTGTCTTCCTACAGTAATCCATTATCCATACTAACTCAAAACATTCGTAGTATTTTTAAAAATTTTGACAAATTCAGTACCCTTCAACAAAGGCTAAACATACCTCTCGACGTTATTGTCCTTACAGAATGTTGGCTTGCCCAAGAATACAATGTGCCACTTATGCCAGGATACAGTATGTACAACTCTACAATAAGTTACAACCAAAACGATGGGATTGTAGTTTACATCAGAAGTCACTTAAACGTATCAGTAGAAGAGCCAAATATACAAGACTGCAACAGTCTGTTAATTAAAATTGAATCTGATTTTGCAATTTTAGCCTTATATAGACCTCCCTCCTTTAAAAACCTCAAGAATTTTACTGATTCTCTAAATAAAACCCTGCAGGAAATATCGTCATTCAAAAACATTATTTTAATTGGAGACATTAATATCAACATTCTCCCAGAAAATAGCGATCCTGATGCCCAGGACTACCTCAACCTGTGTTCATTTCATGGCTTGCTTCCAGCTCACACGCTTCCCACATTTCAGAGTGGATCATGTTTAGATCATATCATACTAAAATCGGATTTCCCCTCGCTAGCAATGGTTGTTAACACGTCGATAACCGATCATAATGCTGCCCTAATAACCATAAACTGCAAATTACCTAAGCAAAATAACGCTCGCAGAATTTGTAAATTAAATATAAATAAACTTGAATACGATTTACGTTCCATAGACTTTAACCCAGTTTATAAATCCGCTGACCCTCAGTTTTGTATGTATTTTGTAATAGAAAATATACAACAAGCAATTCAGAACAACTCTATAGAAATTTACTTGAACAGCAAAAATTATAATTTAAAACCGTGGATTACGGCTGGCCTCATTCGCTGCATGAAACACAGAGACAAACTACATATGAAAGCCAAGTCAAATCCAAATAACGTAATTTTGCAACTGTCATATAAACGATATCGAAATTTTTGTAATAATTTGCTAAAAAATGTAAAGAAAGAGTATGACAGAAATGTTTTAGAAAAGGCAGGAACGAATAGTAAAAAGATCTGGAGACATATTAAAAATGTAACTTATACCTCGAAACAGCGTGAGTCATCTTCATGTTTATTACTACCTAACTCACCGCACCTTACGTCTGCAAACTTGGCAAATAATTTTTTTGTCAACGTAGGTAAATGCCTGGCGGAAAAAGTTCAGGGCAATTCACAATATGTTACAATCAATAATTTTAAACAATGTACAACACTATCGTCCTTCACGTTACTGGATACTGATGAGGAAGAGGTTGAAAGGATAATCATGGGTTTAAAGAGCGATTGTGCAGCTGGATGGGATAATATACCAACTAAAATACTCAAGCAATTCAGACAAATACTTATCCCTCCTTTGACGTACATTTTTAACACATGTTTATCCTCAGGAATTTTTCCCAAATGCCTTAAAAAAGCTGTTGTTGTTCCGGTGTATAAATCTGGCTGTAAAAATCAAGTAACTAATTATAGACCGATTTCTCTACTTTGTTCGATTTCTAAAATATTAGAGAAAATTATAAATCAAAGACTAGTAAGCTATTTGGAAAATAAATCGATTCTATCCAAAACGCAATTTGGTTTTAGGAAAAAAATCTCGACTGATGATGCCGTCCATCACTTGACTGATTATCTTGTACAAGAAATTGATAAAGGTAATCATACCGTAGGTATTTTTCTGGACCTCGCCAAGGCTTTTGACACAGTGTCTATTTTTGCACTATTGCGCAAGCTTGAATCGATAGGTATTAGAGGAACTCAGCTGAAACTCTTCAAGAGTTACTTAGAGGAACGCACCCAATGCGTGAGGATAGGGAATGTAACTAGCACGGACCAACTAAACACAAACTTTGGTGTTCCCCAAGGAAGTATTTTAGGCCCAACTCTATTTTTGGTTTACATAAATGATCTTTGTAATCTCAATCTGGATCATGGAAAAATTGTTTCATATGCTGATGACACTGCTCTCCTTTTTTCAGCCGACTCTGAGAAAGAAGCTTACAAATACGCACAAAATGGATTCAATGTTGTGAATGATTGGCTGCGGTATAATTTACTAACATTAAATACTGAAAAAACCAATTATATTAAGTTCTCAATGCGCAGAGGAACGACTTCCCAACTGACACCTAAATTACTTGCTCATTACTGTAAAAACTACACTGATAAACAATGCACATGTCCCGTACTTTGTAGAGTAGATAAAGTTAAATACCTGGGTGTAATATTAGATGAGACTCTCTCCTTTAAACCCCACATTTGTGCTCTAATAAATCGAGTTCGTAAATTAATATTTGTTTTCAAAAAGTTACGTCACATTGCGGATTGGGAAATTGTTAGACAAGTTTACTTTGCCCTCTGTAAATCTATATTATCATACTGTATTACCACATGGGGTGGAGCAGGTAAGACTTTGCTTTTATCCATAGAGAGAGCCCAAAGAGCAGTGCTCAAAGTGGCCACCTTCCGCCCTTTCATTTTTCCCACTAACCTCCTGTATAAATCTTGTAAAGTCTTAACAGTCAGACAGTTATTCATTATGCACACAATATTAAAACAGCACGCAGGCCTTTCATACAACAGTGAACTTGCTAAAAAAAGACGGAAAGATATGGTTTGCCCTCAAAATCCAGAAGGTACAAAACATAAATTTGCTACTAGATTTTTCACATTTAACGGTCCTCTGCTATACAATAGATTAAATGCATTAGTAAATATTTATCCCCTAAATTACAATAAGTGTAAGGCAACCATTAAGGATGCCCTACTAACCTTGTCTTACGATGATACAGAGAATTTGTTAGTTGTAATAGAGTGACTTTCTGTTAGAATTAATTATTATTATGATTAGTTTTTTTTTAAGTTAAGTTTTAATTTATAGAACTTGTTTACAATGTTATAGTTTGATATTATGTAATTTTTAGTAATTTGATAATTTTATAATTATATAGTGCTCTCTCTCGCCTGAAACACAGGATTACCTAGTTCAGGCTCGTATGTTATTTCTACCTTTATGTAAAATGAGAAAACTTGTAAATTTATGCAATCAACTTTATGAATAAATTATTTATTTATTTAAAAAAAAAAAAAAAAAAAAAAAAAAAAATACAGATTAATGCATACATAGTACGTACAGAAAATTACTTCAATAATAATTATATAAAGCGGAAGAGTTTGTTTGTTTGAACGCGCTAATCTCAGGAACTACATAGTCACGAACTTTTGGGTGAGTACCTGTGTGAAAAATGATAAGTTTTTATTTTTAACCGACTTAAAAAAAAGGAGGTTCTTAGTTTGTCGAAATGTTTTTTTGTGCTTTTTTTTATGTAGGTAAGTATGTTCACCGATTACTCTGTGAAAAATGATAAGTTTTTATTTTTAACCGACTTCAAAAAAAGAAGGTTCTTAGTTTGTCGAAATGTTTCTTTGTGTTTTTTTTTTTATGTAGGTAAGTATGTTCACCGATTACCTACTCTGTGAAAAATGATAAGTTTTTATTTTTAACCGACTTAAAAAAAAAGGAGGTTCTTAGTTTGTCGAAATGTTTGTTTTTGTGCTTTTTTTTTATGTAGGTAAGTATGTTCACCGATTACTCTGTGAAAAATGATAAGTTTTTATTTTTAACCGACTTCAAAAAAGGAGGTTCTTAGTTTGTCGAAATGTTTTTTTGTGCTTTTTTTTATGTAGGTAAGTATGTTCACCCATTACTCTGTGAAAAATGATAAGTTTTTATTTTTAACCGACTTCAAAATAAGGAGGTTCTTAGTTTGTCGAAATGTTTTTTGTGCTTTTTTTTATGTAGGTAAGTATGTTCACCCATTACTCTGTGAAATATGATAAGTTTTTATTTTTAACCGACTTCAAAAAAAGGAGGTTCTTAGTTTGTTGAAATGTTTTTTTGTGTTTTTTTTTACGTAAGTATGTTCACCGATTACATTTGGCACAGGATTTTATCACTATGTTTACCTTTTTTTAATGTGACTTTCCCACGTTCAGACAGTGTATTTACCATTTTGATTGAAAATACTCAATAGTCATGGTAATTATCCCGTTGATAACAAAATTTATAATAATAGAATTAATAACAGTAAAACAATAAAGTTTATTCGACACACTCATCAATCAAACAAACAATCAAACTCTTCCGCTATATTTATTGGTATAGATTAGTGTTAGGATAAGATATATCTTATCTATGATGTTGCAAGTTTACCCCAAAAAGTGGGAAATTACTCCCGAACTAGCAACATTACGCGGGTGGGAAGTAGGGTGGGTGCGGGGCGTTCGCCACGATTTTGGACTCAGTGCCGTGCGTGAAAAAGAAGCGGATCGCGTATTCTGTCTTAATTCTGTGCTCTTATCTTGTAAAATTAGAGTATAAATTAGTTTTATCTGAGTAAAAAGCTGTGCATATGCCTTGCTGCCAATTAAACATATGTAGTTTTAAATTTCAAACTCGCTTTAAAGAAAAAACTTCACCCACTCTTCTTAAGCTATACCTACTGAACCAAAACAGAACATGATGTAAAACTGTCATCATTGTCTCTTTTATTAACGTGCTTATTAGTTACCGCATACCCTGTGGTCTCCATGAACAATGCAAGTGCAGTGCTATCATACGGTATTGTCATCTGGGCTATTGTAATCGGAACCTGCTACACCTTGTGTAAACGTGTAGTTCTGAGATCACTTTTATTAGTGAGCGTTTAGAATAAAATATTTTGTTTGGTTAAAATACATTATGCCTATCTGTCTGTCATTAGCACATTTTATTATGGCAGGCTAACGAAATCCAGGCCAGTGTCCAGTGAAAAGTGTTTAAATTAAATTTGAAACAGTGCCGATCCAGCTCTGCCATCCAGCAATGCTGGATACAGCTACTGTAACAGTTAAACAATTCAATGAGATTCTAGAAGAAAAATATTAATTTAATAAGTTTCACAAAAGCGTCACACTCTGTGATATATTGTCACAACCGAAGTCAAGTAAATTACTTTAGTTGTTGGTTTGTTGACGAAAATAAACGCTTCTTTTAGACGAGATAGTTTTATGGACGACTGGCTGACATAAACTTTATGTTTGTTCACAAAAGTTAGATTATCAAACCGTGTTCTAAGTAAAAGTTGTCAAAAGTTAAGAATTTGTTGACTTATCTCGATGGCGTGGTGGGCAAGGCTATGCAAGACGTTATATTCTTGCAACAGGACTAACTTTTCATAACTGATCTTTGTTCTGGGCCTAGGTTTTAGTTACCTTGTTTTCTACCAATTTATCAAGGAAGGTTTGTTCCGGATCTGGGTTGCAATTCTAGTACAAAACTTTTTATGAACCACAAGCAAAACCTCAACTAAACCTTAGATTTTCTACTGTTTCCTATTCTACTAATAAACGACTCAGTTGAGATGACGTTTTAGCTAAGGTTTGGACTTTGGCAGAACAACCAAATGGCTGACATTTAAGAGATCGAACCAAAACGCAGCGGAATGATTGACGTTGTCATCTAGTAGAATTGCCACCCTGATTGTTGTGGCACCATGGTATACTAGTAATTTCTGTCTAATCACGTGACTAGAAATCTTAGTGAGAACTACGTAAGATTAAAAGGCGCCGTCACCGACACGATGATAATAGGTATCGCCGCGATTCTCACGCTCGTGGAGACGGCGCACACAGGTGAAATATCCCAAAAAGATGGCCAATTTTATATGAAGTGTGTTTATGCATATATACTGCTTTAGTTGGTTTAAAATAATAGTTTAAATGATTATTATGAAAAATAAAGCTTGATTGAATATTACGAAAATAAAAAAATATTTCAATTTTAAATGATGAATTTTGGTTTTATAAGATAGCTATAACATCGTGCGGATATGACTTATATAAATACTTATAAATATATAAGTATGTATTTATTGCTATCCCACTAGCCATTTTAATCAAAATTATTGGAATGGTATGCTGGATACTGACTGAAAAACGATTATGAATACTTTTAAAATTAATTAAGTATACCTAGTGTTGAATTTTGTTCAACTTTGTTTGGGTGACGCAAGTTGTAGCAGCCAAATTTAGTATGATCTAAAAGCTACTGAATTGTTATTTTCAAATAAGGTGCAGCGGGGTAATTCTGGCCGAAACATTTTAGTCAAAATTTAAAACTTCAATGCTCTCGTTCCTTGTTGAGTTACGCTAATTCTGACAAATTGGTGTTATGTAACCTTTATCTGCCTTTTTCTTTATTGTATTTTTGTTAAAGAAAAAGCATAAGTATGTGTAAAAAACGGGTGAAATGCGTGTAAGTATCAACTTTTTCACTATGAGAACAAAAATAAACTGATAAAAGAATAGCCTTGTGTTTAAAACTATGTATCTTTACATAGTTTACGTAGTAAGTAATATAAGCATTCCAGTTATTTAATAAAAAAGACCTTGAACTGAAGGTATGGAATCCGTAAAGTTTTAATCCAAACATTCACTAAGTAAAATACGAAACGTGATTGAAACTAGTGTATAAAATTGCAGTAAATTACTCCATTATCAATTACAGTTCAAAAAAAATGTGTGGCTAGTTAAATAAAAAGTGTTAAACGTTTTAATAACCACCAATCGGTGGTGCCATATGTCCTGTTGCTAATTTAGGGTACTACTTTTTAATAAGAGTAACTTTCATTTTATGAATATTGGCCATCTTTTTGGCATTTTTCACCTGTGTGCGGCGCCTAAGACAATGGTTTCTAAAATATACCTACATGTTATTACATTTTTCTACGGGGTTATAGAAACCGCTATTATGTTTAATTCCTTTTCAGAACGAATATACTGCCACTCCATCAAGATTTAAAATCAGCTGCTTTTGAAAATAAACTATAGTAACTTATTAAACTATAGTAAAATATTAACTGCTATTAGATATGTGAGAAATATACAGGGTGAATTTTTGAGATGGGGCAGTAAGGGCAGCTACCTTAACCGTTGTAGCTAGTGGAAAACGTTGTTAGGAGACTATCCTTAATTTTTGAAAATATTAGGACTTGCATTCACAGATTTTGAAAAAAATGTACAGTCAGCGAGAAAATGGGCACTTTACACAAAAACTTTTTTTGATGCCAATCGATCCTGTTTCATCTAAGGATTAAAAGGCTCTTTCAGACCAACTGAGGTTAGAGTACTAGAAAAGTCAGAAAACGCTAAAATGTATTTCTGATACAAGACAGTAAGGTATACGTTAACCGTTGTAGCTAGAGGAAAACGTTCTTAGGAGACTATCCTTAATTTTTGAAGGTATTAAGACTTGCATTCACAGATTTTGAAAAAAATGTACAGTCAGCGAGAAAATGGGTAATGTGTGAAAGTGCCTGTAGTGTCTCATTGCAGGTCAAAGACTTCATCTCTCGTATTTTCTGTTTTAGGCTGCTACAGATTTAATATGTGAAATATGAAATGTTATTGCGTACCTAGTTAGATTCACTCTCAAGTAGGTATACAGGGTGAATTTTTGAGACGGAGGAGTAAGGGCAGCTAGGTACCTTAACCGTTGGAGCTACAGGAAAACGTTCTTAGGAGTCTACCCTTACTTTTGAAGATATTTCGACAAAATGATGAAAAATGATGGCAAATGACAAAATGATTTCGTACGAAATGTATAATCAAGGTTTTTTGCGTTTTCTGACTTTTGTAGTACTCTTGCTCAGTTGGTCCCATAGAGTCTTTTAATCCTTAGATAAAACAGGATCGATTGGCATCAAAAAAAGTTTTTCTGTAAATTGCCCATTTTCTCGCTGACTGTACATTTTTTTCAAAATCTGTGGATACAGGTCGAAATATCTTCAAAAGTTAAGGACAGTCTTCTAAGAACGTTTTTCTCTACCTACAACGGTTAAGGTAGCCCTTACTGTCTTGTATCAGAAATACGTTTTAGCGTTTTCTGACTTTTCTAGTACTCTAACCCCAGTTGGTCTGAAAGAGCCTTTTAATCCTTAGATGAAACAGGATCGATTGGCATAAAAAAAAGTTTTTGTGTAAAGTGCCCATTTTCTCGCTGACTGTACATTTTTTTCAAAATCTGTGAATGCAAGTCCTAATATTTTCTAAAATGAAGGATAGTCTCCTAAGAACGTTTTCCTCTAGCTACAACGGTTAAGGTAGCTGCCCTTACTGCCCCATCTCAAAAATTCACCCTGTATACCTACTTGAGAGTGAATCTAACTAGGTACGCAATAACATTTCATATTTCACATATTAAATCTGTAGCAGCCTAAAACAGAAAATACGAGAGATGAAGTCTTTGACCTGCAATGAGACACTACAGGCACTTTTACACAAGTTTATTGTCACTTCAAAAAGAATTAATTTAACTCAGTCACTTGTTCAAAGATATTTTTCCCTAACAATCTAAATCTGTAGAAATTATTTATTGTTTTTCCATGAAGAGACTTCATAACTTCACAACTGAAATAGGATTCCAAATCAAGATTTTATATAAATCACAATATCCCAACGGAAATCAGAAAATAAGTAGTCTGAGGCTCCGTCAGTTTCTCAAGACTGGCTATCAGATAAATGATAAGAATTCTTCGATAACTTGGTGAAATAGCAAAGTTTGCAACGCGAAAAGTTCTTGCGTCAAATGGTTTCTCATTATTTCGAGTTCATATTGAAGCTTATCGTAATATTAATGGAAAGTAACGAGAATACCTTTAGAGATGTTTTTCACTTTGGACAAAGTTAGGCAAGAAACTTGACAATGCTAATTTTCCCACGGTATTCAAAGGGCTGACAAAAGGATAGCGTCTTTTTGTCATTGGAGAAAATAGTCGTTAATGGGGTCGCACCTTCAACTTGAAAACATTATCCCGTTTTTACCTGCGACTTCGCTCTATCAACAATTTAAAGGAAAATTTTATAATGGCTATTAGACTCGCCCGACCTCGACTTTTGAAATAAAATATTCAGAAGCACTGCAGACTGTGGCTGCAGACAGGTTATAATTCTAGCTGAGTTGTTATCTACCTTTCCCTGAGCTACGATTCCTTCGACCAATAAAGTTGTTTAGAGGAATCTGCACTGATTTTGAACAAACTTGGAACAGGTATACCGTGAATAGCATGGGCTACCTAAGATGTACTAAGTCAGTGAAACCGCAAACGGAAGCTTATAGGTAATTTATAACGTTACTTTGTTCCCTAGTCGACAACACAGCAAACTATCAACATACTTTAAAGCTTAGCTTCAACACAATCTCGCAACAGTCCTATTTTAACACCTTAGGAAATAGTGTCAATTCCTGTGAGTCACTTTTGGCAATGTCCCCCGATTTAAACATTATTTAGAAACATAACCATAGTTATAAGCATAGCCATAGTTATGATCACAGTTGGTTGAATGATATATATAAATAGTCTCATATAAATAAAGTGGCTTTCAATTCAAAGGCCATGGTTTCAAATTTTGATCATTAATGATTTTTTTCCAATTTTCAAAGATGGAAATAACGTTTACTTAAACGGTATCTCCGTTTCTGTAAACCATATTTACATCAACAATTTCCAAGATACAAGATGCAAGATACTCGTACCTCAAGTCATACGTAGGTACCTATGTGTATATTATTTAGAATTCAGAATGCTTTGAACCGGACGTGCAGTTTTTGAATCCGACTCCTTTGATCACCTACATGTTCAAAGCGCAACTCAAATGATTTGTCTCCGAGCTTTGAGAAACATTTACGTCTCAACTACAATCTCCACCGCACTGAAGATATAAAGATAAATCAGTTTTATTCAGATATCATCCTGATTGGATGGCATCCAAGTGGCTCATCGCAAGATAGGTAATTGTAAAGATTCCTTCCTAGACATTGCATTTATAATTTTAGAGACGGTGATATATTATAGCTGTGTTGGTCGAGTGGGATTGTGCCTCGGCTTTCAATTGGGTCAAAATCCCGGTCAGTTGGATTTTTCGTTTCGAAAAAATTTATAGGCTTAATTTTTGTAAACCCTTGACGAAAAAGAGGATTGTTATAAGTTTGATGTGTGCATCTGTCTCTGAGATCTTGATGAAAGATGTCTTTGTCGAGTGTTCTTAGCTATGTTTCATGAAAATCTGTTCAGCGCTTTTCTAGTTGATGAAGAGTAGGTATGTCGGGCGGGGGTTTTTCATTTAATTTTTAATTTAATAGTTATTTTATATTTTTATTTATTCAAATGTACAGCAGTCTTTCATATATTTAAAAAAACGTTTTTCAGTGGACTAAAAACTCTTATACTTAATAGGCGGCGAAAATTTGCAACCCAAAACAAATGGAATGCTAACTGAGAAGGTGTCAAATATGTATTGAAATGTCTCATAGACCTCCCCCATAGACATCTTCAATAGGCCTAAAAGATCTGAAATAATATCTACCACGTTTTGGGGATACTACCACGATCCGGTTCATTTTTAGTTTGACAAACTAAATTCTTTGAGTGTAGTAGGTACAATCTATTACGTTGCAATCAATACGAATACTAATACTAATACGAAGTTTACAGACCTTTATATTGAACCTTATTAGGCTGGTCGTATCACGCAACAGCGATTTGATTTCTCGTAACCAATCTATTATTCTTCTTCTTCTTCTTGCGTGTCAAGGTTTACAACAACTACTTAAATTAAATTCGCGTAGAACCTTGCCACCTTTACTCCCTCATCTGTGGCATTTATTTATTATAACATTTATCTATTATTATGCTTGCATATTGTACTGATATTATAAGGAGAAGCGATTTTTTTTAGTTTGTTTCTATGTTTTGCAACACAAAGGAAACCCGAGTGAAGTGAGGGTGGACTATTATGATCATAATGACTTTGAGGACTTTTAACAATCCAATAGAAGCTTGTTGTGATTGCATTCGTTCTTATTCCATTGCTCAACAAAGCAGGAAAAAGGCTCCCTAATTATATTTTCACGGTTTTGTGCGCGCCATCATCATCCGCCATGATTATGATGATAAGTAAGTAAGCTCGTACGAGCAAGTGGCCTGGTGACAGAGTTTTTAGGCCGCCTAAAGGCCTCCGATGATGATGATGATGAATCAATATTACAAACATATGCCTGCATTTTGCACCATTAAGTGACATCCCGTCGCTATTTAGTACAATTATAACCATTTTGCATATAAATGTTCGATGCATGGTAGGAAATAATCGTCTCTTAGAATGTCAACGTACAAAGTCGTGTTGGCACTGTGCCCGGATAGCGAGCGGTCACCTCACCCTGACCTCACCTTTACGACAAATAGTAGGCTTGTCTGTCCATCAACTTTGCCGCTTTCACGGATTGTGATAAGCGATAATGATGTTTATTTTGTAGCGAAACTGTTGTCGTTTTGAAGAATCAACCGGTATAAAAATATATAAATAACTAGCGCATCCGGTAAGCAGACAATTTTGTTTTGCCTGCCCACACATTCACCTACACTCAGCAATAACCATCTAAGAATAGTCATCTAAGAAATCTCAGTAGTTTACTGGATACAAGAAAATAATGCTCATGGTACCACAACTAGATCCAAAGCAAATATCTTTGAACTGTAATATCAATGACTTTATAACGTTTTTCAAACAAACATAAACCGCTCAGTGACATGAGTCGATAATTAAAACCAAATTTTTTCTTTTAATAAGCAGTGATTGACGATTATTTAAATGTAACAATAAATACTGGTAACATGACATGTCCATCGAAATAAATGACAAAATGTTAAATAATAAGGGTCACTAACTTATAATGGTCGAACGCCTAACGATCTGAAGCTATATAATCAATTATAGAACATCGATTAACATTAGATACTCTAATTAATGTTCGATTAGTAATTACTGGAACGGTTAGCGTATTCATGGATACTACATAATAAGATTCCCATTTCGACCCGTGTTAAATTAATTAGGTAACGTCGCGACATCGCATCTTGTCAACGTCAATCTTGTCTTCTTGTCTTCTTCTTATCAATCTGTAGTTAGTAGCTTCATTTCTGAATTTTCCCTGGGGCCTTACTATGAACTCTTAGAGTGATGTCAAAGTAAGATTTCTCTGATTCCGTACTTAGATAAGGTAAGCCTAACGCAGGATTGTTTTGGTAACGTCTCATCGTGAAGTGTCAAGTGTCAAGTCATTGACTCGACGCAGGACTGTTTTCACCATGTTTGACATTGCTCTAAGAGTTGGTGGTATGCCGGCTATTCTACGTGTCACCTATGATACAAAGGCCTAATTGTTGTATCATATTTTACTGCTCCATGACTCTTAGGAGCAAAAGTTGTGACAACAAGATGTAAGCTTAGTTGTTTTTACCTTTGAACGTGAAATCGTGAGTAATATTTCTAGTTTAAGGATGTAGGAAGATATCGTCAAATAACAATAAACTTTATTTTTCACTAGTGAACGCCCGCGGCTTTGCCCGCGTGGACTGCTCTATTTTTGTATCCCACGGGAACCATACATTTTATCGGGATAAAAGTTAGCTTATGTGTTATTCCAGAACCTAAACTATCTACATTCACAATTTCATCGAAATCGGTTTAGTAGTTATGGTGATACATGGTAACAAACATTCACACACACACACGGACTTTCGCCTTGATAATATTAGTCGGATGTAATTCGTGATTGTTTAATTCCAAAATCTATTCTGAAAAAAATCTGTGAGACGTTGGCAATGCTCAAAATTAAAATCACTAGGTAGGTCATCTGTTCACGTATAGTCCACAGCTTTTCTTTCGCATCACTACGTTTGATGCTTGTTTCTACTGCTCTCTCTCAATAAAGTTTTTAAAATAACTAATTTTCAAAATAAACAAAGTTTGTCCAGTCAATTTCTGAAATAGCTAAGAATAAAGTCTGATAACTTAATTTTTCTGTAGGTACTCATTATTCTCATTATTTTTACAAAAAATCGCTTAGAAAAAGAAACTACTTACTTATTAGCACTAATTTATTTAGCGATCGCATTGTCACAGTATCAGTTTGGTCAGATGCAACGCCACATTGGCGTTGGAGAGCTAAACTTGGAAAACAAAAGGCATGACCTTTGACACTTAATACCTTTGAAACAAAGCTATCTAGTTTCCACCCGTCTCTACCCAAATCACTGTAATCAAATTCTCACTCGTAGTACAACGCATCAGAAGTGTTAATAAAACAGATTCAATATTTCTTATTGAATCTCTGTAATAGTGCCAATAAACGATCCTCTCCTTTTACAACTGACAGTAAGCATCACTAGTATTGACATCACTGAAAATCGACTTTTAAGTGAATTGAGACTTAAGTATTATTGCGCTGGCATTAGATTAGACTCAATATAGCTCTGATGAGAGATCTTGCTGACACCTAACTATATAATATCAACCCGGGTGAAGTTTAGACGAGCGTTATAGTATTACAAATTTCAATAATGTTAGAAGCTTTTGACTTTTTTTGGTACTTTAGCACATACGACATCCCCATTATTTATTACAAAACAAGATAAACCATATAACGATTTACAGATAAATCGGAAACGTGCTTATAATGTTTGCTACAATGCTATTCTGCATGATACAATTTATAGTGTGTGCTGTAGTAAAAGTAAGCATATATTTTCCGTACTTACTAGTGAACGCCCGCGGCTTCGCCCGCGTGGACTACTATTTTTGTATCCCACGGGAACTATACATTTTTACCGGAATAAAGATTAGCCTATGTGTTATTCCAGAACCAAAACTAACTCCATTCAAAATTTAATCAAAATCGGTTGAGTAGTTATGGAGATACGTGGTAACAAACATTCACACACACGCACACACACACACACACACACACACACACACACACACACACACACACACACACACACACACACACACACACATGGACTTTCGCCTTTACAATATTAGTAGGATAATGTATAGTGGCTCTGGTAACGAAAAAAAGGCCTCCGTCATGGCTTAACGACTTAAAAGGCCAGGACCGACAATTTAACGTGTCCTCCGAAGCACGGAAGCGCTCATCTGTTAATCCCACTTGCGGTCACTTTTCCAAATTGTGACCGCTCAGAACATCGCTTAACTTCAACGATCTCTCAAGAACGTAAGAAAACTACGCTACGAACGCTGAAGTAGAGAATGTTAAACTGGCCCCATAATTCCATGAATGCTGTCAACTACGTAGAACTAATAAAAATGCTCTAAGGAAACTTCAATGTTAATTCCACCGCTTTCGAATATGGTGGGGAATTATGCGTAATTTTCTTGTTCAGTCTCGAAGAATGGCGATAAAAGGAAGATGATTATTTGATAGCCGTCTCAAGAGGTTTTATTTGCGATTGCGATTAAAAAGAAGATGCTTCGTGAGAGGATTTCGGCAATCTATAGATGCGTTAAAAACGGAACAAAGAAATACTTACAAACATATGCATGAGCTGTAATTTTTTATCGATTTTGACTTCGTTTTGTGTTTCGCCGTTTAGAGCTCGTGTTAATAATAGCCATAAGCATACACGAAACTACGTCATCTCCCGTAGGGTTAGGCTGAGACCACAAATTTAAAGCTGGCAGGTACTTTCACCGCAACGAATAACTATACTGTTTCACAAGCCGTATTTACCTTTTGCTTCGAATCTAGAGTCGAGTTACTATCCCACATAGAAAGATTAAATGAAATACATATTATGAGCAAAGTCAATGATATAAGATGCCAAGATATAAAATAATGCCTTGCCAGAAGTAGCATCTTGTATTTTTATTAATGAGGGGGATAAGAGTAATTTCCCAGTGAGTTATTCCCGGATAGAGGGATTAATTGACTAAAGAAGAAACTATAATAGTCACTGCTTTTGAAGCATATTGAAGACGGTATCTCAGTAGGTGTATTATATGTGTGTATTGTATATACCCGTTTTTAATGTAAACAATATTGATTGCCCATTATAAATACTAAAAACATCACATCGGAAAATGTAAATGCCTTGTAAATGCATATACCCAAATTGGTAGAGAAGTATAAATCCTAATTTACCCACGCTATAATCAGTTCTTTGGATTATGGTTATCTCCTGATATTGTATAAATTATTTTAATTGATCGTAATAAGTCCTCTAATCTAATGTGTTTATATAACTTTCAAAAATTCATTTGTACTTGGTTTAGTCCTATTGGATATTTACTAAAACAACAGACAATCAAGTAGAGAAAATATCCTAATTTAAAAAAAATATATAAAAAATGTTATTTAGAGCCGGCCGGTCGGCCTGTGTCGTTGTCGGAAATAAAACCTAGCTAAAATTGTGTTCGGAATTTCTTACACAAAGTTATTCGAAATGAGAATATATTTTTAGACATCATTGTAAAAACGATATAATATTTTGTTGCGCAGATCAAATTATAGCAAGGTGAAAAAAAAACTTATCTACTATCAAATTAGCCTGCAAGATAATAAGGTATTTATGTCGCAATAAACTATGCCTCAATCTGAGTTTGTTGCCTAATTTTTTTAGTTTTTTTGTAAGTTAGTCTACTAGCACAAACACTGAAATTCTCTATTGTGAATGTAGGACTTTTGTAGTCATATCTGTCGCTCTTATATTGGCTACAGTACACAATGTAATCACGCAGTGTATCAAGTTCCGAGCCAGGACTCATGTCGCCCGAGTTACTACTCGTAAGAGGACCAATTGGTCTCCGCAAGAATCATCTCTTGTGGATATACTACGGATCAGACCAATGTAAATAAGTAAGTTCGTATGAGCAAGTGGCCAACTCTGGTGACGTAGTTTTTAGGCCGCCAATGTAAATAAATAATGGTAATGATATTCCTAGCCAATTTTAACCACGGATATCTATTCTAAAAGAATTTTTAATTTCGGTGACAACGTGCAGCTTTTGTTGGCTTACGTGAACCTTACTCCTTATTATAACGATACTAAGCTTAGTCATAACCACCGGTGTTGTGTTATCAGCTAGCTACAGTGAGGGGTAAGTACTAAGGCAATCGTGTTAGCATTGCGAAATTACTGTACATACCTACACATTTTTTTTTTTCAAGATTAATTAATGAAGCAAGGAAATTTATAAATAACTAGCTGACCCAGCGAACTTCGCACCGCTTCAAAATCCGAGAAACCATCAAAAAAGCCGTTCTGATTAGTTTACATCACGTGTCACATACGTAAAAACAATGCCAAGGAATTTAGGCATGAGCGTCTAACGATTTTAAAACAATAAAAGAATGTCGTCACTCTCGCTTTTAATCTCAGAAAATATCATTCATTTTCAATAGTTGTACGAAACAAATGTTAAAATGTGCTGAAACAAATGTTCTTCAAAGTCCGCTTTTACGACGAATGCCCTATTTTTAGTTTTGAAAGGTTATGTACTTATATAATTCAGTTTTATCGAATTTACCGAATTTATCGAATTACCGAATCGAATTTTAGAATTCTTTATATGAAATCGTATGAAACCTCGCACTCCTCCCCGCCTCGAACGAATCTGGCAGTACTTGAAAAATTCGGCGCGGATAGGTGTACGATCAGCCTTATAATTATATCATTGATATCGACTAGGCTTTTGCTATCTTAATGAAGAGCTGAGGTACACTAGGTAATTATAACGACCTCGTCGCGAACGTGATAAAATTATCAAAGACAATTTGATAATCGAGATGAAGAGTAAGGCAGGGTCGTCTATATTTTAAAATTACGGTTGATAAGGGAAGGGCAAATGTAAAGTTAGTTTCAGAAGTGTCAATTCAATGTAAAAAGATCATGGTCGACGATAAATTGAGTGAAAGTAAGTCTTTGACCTGGAAAAGTACCATAACACGGCCTGGGAAATTTACACAAATCTTCCATGGAAAAAAACATTTTCTTTTTCCTTTATCATTCCAATCTGTTTTCGCGGTTTTCTCCTGTTTACCGTGTTCTATTATGAACAAACAGGACTGATACGAACACGTCATTAAGGCGGCCTGAAAACTACGTCACTAAAGTTAGCCACTAGCTCATACGAACGAAGGAAAGAATAGTAGGTAGGTAAAATCCTAAGCATCATGTTTGTATGTGCTTCAGACTGTTGAAGCATGACTAAAATAATTGGAGGTTTTAAGGAGCGTCGAACCAAATGTAGGTGAATATATTTAGGAAAATATTTCAGAAAGCGCTCCCAATTTTAATAATCACATTTGGCACGTAATAATATTTTTGTCATCTTTAGTAGGTGATAAACGAATGTTTTACAGTTGTTTATTATTTTAATGAAATCACGTTTTGATTTGTTACATTTTTCCTGAAAAATCTTCTAGACCTTATTAGATGCTCTGTAAGTTATTTCTGAAAACGGAGTTTAAGCAATCATGGGCTAAAATATTAAAACACTTAAAAATGTGACACCAAATTGTGCGTAAAATAGCTATCAAACATCTAATAATTATAAACTCACGAACATCAGTTTGTCCATCCATCTCTATGGAATTAGTTTGTTTGTGTTGAAGATGAGAATAATAATCACATGTTACTAATTTTATAAGGATAATTAATGCGAAAAATTTACGTTGATTCGATATAATAATGTAACAATTTCATACGATATTGTTTAGGTGATATACCGTCTAGATTTTTTTCAAGTCTTTTTTTTTATATTTTAAATGAATTTATCTTACCTTGGATATATCGTGATCTTGTGTTTTTTTATCTCGTTTGTTAAATTTTTTGAAACTTACGACGTAAATCAGACAGAAGATGTACACAAGTAAATACTTACTTATTTACTTACTAAGTATGTAGGCTTATTTTTATAAGAGACTCACAAGCCTGCGGACAAACCGTCACACGGTTTTTGCAGAGCTTTTAATTTAAAACTTTATTTTCTGTAAAATTATAAATAAATAAAAAAAATAAAAATAAAAAAAAACTTCTACTATAAATCGAATGTTTCGAATTTTCTGTAGCTGAACTAGATATAGGAGGACGGAATAATTATAACAGCAATAGTAGAATTCATTCGCAATACACGGCTTATCCACTAGCAACTCTTTGAACGAAAAACTAGGAAGCACTATGATCGTAAAATACAATTAAAAAACAATCCACCGACAAAGTCATTCCCAGGTTCGTAATAAACGAGAAGTCACTAATTGGAAAGGAATTGAAGGATTGAGGAATTCAATTATTTGTGAATTAACTTCGTCTGAAGGAAATTCATATAAAAGTCGTTGTTGGAACTTAAGAACTGAATTTATTACTAGAGCGAGTTTTAAAAGTCGTTCTTGGGTTCAACTTGATCCCCAAGGCGTGGTAGACATTCACTCAGATCTTTAGAGGCATTTAAGATCCACTACCACATAGAGCTATGATCGAACGCCAAGTTCAAGTTGAAGTTCAAGATTCAAGTCATGCGATTCCATAAATGACCCGGACATTCTTTTGAAACTACACACCACTTCTTTTTACGACATTTTTTTATCTATAATGTGTACCACTGCTGGGCAAATCTCTCCCCATCTCCTTTACTTCTTACGATCACCAGCCGCCATCCACCAGTCTTTCTGGGAGGCATCTATTTCACCAATTCGTTTGAATCAGAAATTTCGTAGCGACCATTTAGCCTCAATGAGCGCTTTCATGCACTGAACGGCCGGCACATTATCGGTCCCGTCTATTGACGAGATCTAAGCCCCGCCAACCGAATCAATTTTTTTTTAGTATCGAAACATTACGAGTATATCCTACTAAGCACTCCAATTTAAGAATTGCTTCTCGAAAGGCCTATTAATAAGAAATAAAGTACACTCATAACTTTGAAGGCTCTTATCATTTATCATTATGACACCTGGTGCCCCATTATGTAGATTTATATAGGCTCCGTGTTTTGGAGAAATCGAATAGAAATCGAATGTGGAACGAAGATCGGATAAACTCTTGGAATACGAAAGAATCTTCTAAACATCGGAGTTCTTTCGTAAGTAATACGTCACTTTCGATGTGCCGTTGTTACAAAACGCCTAACATAATATACAGTAAAAATATCGTCGTATTTTCTGGGTAATTGGTGTCGTAGGTATGGATGGTGACAGGTGGGCAGGGATTATTACGCCATGGGTGCCTGATGGGCGATGAAGCTGGGGCAGGCCGAGAAAACGTTGGCGGGATGATCTCGACCTTACGGTTGGTTTGGACTGAATGTCAAAATGTACTGATCTGCATAATGTATTTATTCCAAAAAGAACTTTTCCCAAAATGACTGATTTTCTATAGGTCTTCATTATAAAATGTCGGAAATGAAACTGTCAAATGTATGTACAGTCGGCATTAGCCACTCTCTTTATTTTTAAAATAAGTAATAAAATAAAATCACATTCTATAGATGCAAACGAAATAAAAAAACATATCCTTAAACCAAGGAAGTTATATAATACATACGTAACGGGAAAACGCGGTCCGCTTGAGAGATAAAACTTGGGCGGTGTGTCTCTTTCTAAAGGGTGACCATAATTTATAAACTAAACATTCCTAGTCCATAGGGGGTCTTTTACATCATTTTCTGATTTACATGACACGTGATTTCAGGGCATGATTTTTCAATTAAAATACTGATGCAATTTTGATCCTTGATTTTGATCCTTGGTTTCGATCCTTGATTTCGATCCTCGGTTTCGATCCTTGATTTCGATCCTTGATTCTTGAATCTTGAATCTGAAAACTAAAGTCTTGAATATTTGAAGTGACAGCTGTCAAACTTCAAACGGCCATATCTCGGGAACTACTCGTCCTAGACTCCCCGTTCCCAGTTCAAATGAAAGCTATGGCCAAGATCTTCATTTGAAGTGACAGCTGTCAAACTTCAAACAGCCATATCTCGGGAACTACTCGTCCTAGACTCCCCGTTCCCAGTTCAAATGAAAGCTATGGCCAAGATCTTCATTTGAAGTGACAGCTGTCAAACTTCAAACGGCCATATCTCGGGAACTACTCGTCCTAGACTCCCCGTTCCCAGTTCAAATGAAAGCTATGGCCAAGATCTTCATTTGAAGTGACAGCTGTCAAACTTCAAACGGCCATATCTCGGGAACTACTCGTCCTAGACTCCCCGTTCCCAGTTCAAATGAAAGCTATGGCCAAGATCTTCATTTGAAGTGACAGCTGTCAAACTTCAAACGGCCATATCTCGGGAACTACTCGTCCTAGACTCCCCGTTCTCAGTTCAAATGAAAGCTATGGCCAAGATCTACATTTCAGATGACAGCTGTCAAAATGACATCTGTCACTTTAAATGTAGATCTTAGTCATAGCTTTCATTTGAGCTAAAAAGGAAGAGTCTAGGACGAGTAGTTTCCGAGATATGGCCGTTTGAAGTTTGACAGCTGTCACTTCAAATGAAGATCTTGGTCATAGCTTTCATTTGAACTGGGAACGGGGAGTCTAGGACGAGTAGTTTCCGAGATATGGCCGTTTGAAGTTTGACAGCTGTCACTTCAAATGAAGATCTTGGCCATAGCTTTCATTTGAACTGGGAACGGGGAGTCAAGGACGAGTAGTTTCCGAGATATGGCCGTTTGAAGTTTGACAGCTGTCACTTCAAATGAAGATCTTGGTCATAGCTTTCATTTGAACTGGGAACGGGGAGTCTAGGACAAGTAGTTTCCGAGATATGGCCGTTTGAAGTTTGACAGCTGTCACTTCAAATGAAGATCTTGGCCATAGCTTTCATTTGAACTGGGAACGGGGAGTCTAGGACGAGTAGTTTCCGAGATATGGCCGTTTGAAGTTTGACAGCTGTCACTTCAAAAGATCTTGGCCATAGCTTTCATTTGAACTTAGAACGGGGAGTCTAGGACGAGTAGTTCCCGAGATATGGCTGTTTGAAGTTTGACAGCTGTCAGTTCAAATGTCAATTTGACATAATCTGTCATTTTGACATGATCTGTCAATTTGACAGCTGCTATTATTTATTATTTATTATTTATTTATTTATACAGAAATTTTGATTGTATAATTTTTTTTTTATTTTGTACTTAATTGCACTAAGGTCACGGTAGGAGCATAAGGACATATTGGTCCTCGTGCTCCTACCAGTAGGAGAACCAAGTAGGAGTAAAAATACTTGACACTGGCTGAATGCACAATAGGGCTTGAGCTCCGGAATTCCGGAATTGACTCAATTCCGGAATTCCGATGAAATCCAATATCGTTTCCTATTCCGGAATTAGCGAGAGCAGTATCGGAATTTCGATATTGGAAAAAATATTATTACGCGGCTTGAGACGCATCTCGAAAATGTTTTCAATATTTAAAAACAATTCCGCCAACGAGCGTAGAAGCTGAAAGAGCTTTTTCAGCGGTCACTTACATTTGTATTCGCGTACGAAGCTCACTAAACGACGACAGCTTAAATGCGCTTACGTTTTTGAAAGAAGAATGTTCAAAACGTCCCCACCCTTGTAGCACTTTAAAACCAATGTTAATCAATGGGCCATAACCATCTTATCATTATATTGTATTACAGCGAAACTGAAATGTGAATCCGAAAAAAGTTATATCGACATGAAGAAACCGAAATCAGTCACAATTATTTTGCCGTTTATTATACTTTTTCGCCACAATTTTTTTTAATAGATAAAGTAATTCAAGAGGAAGGTTTATATGTATAACTAGCGACCCGCCCCGGCTTCGCACGGGTGCAATGCTCCCATATACGAGTATTAAGTAAGTATCAGAATTGCACCAGTGCGAAGCCGGGGCTATAATATGTATCTGTCGCAGCCAACTGGCTGAATTAGCCATCTAATTAAGTGCCTAGCCATTTCATTGAGCGTCGCCATTCAATTAAATGGCTAGGCGCATAGTTGAATCATTGAAGCGTTTAAAACGTTCAACACTCTGCCTGATTGAAAGGCCGCCGTTTCATTGAATTAGTATGTTTTTCCGCCACCGCGGCACTACTTTCGCTTTGTTTACAAGATGGCGTCTACAGCTGGTATTTCTCGAAAGTTGTGTGTTGTTTTGTCGTGAAAAACAAAGACAATAAGTTCCCAGTGTTATTCATATGCCACAAAATAATAGATTTACCTTTAAGCAGCCTTTCTGCGTGTGTGTGTGATACGCGTGCCATAAAATAAACCAAAACCTACTTTTTTTTTTCTGTGAGCAAGTGAACCGGCTAGCCATTTCATTGAAAAACGCCATTCAATTAAATGACTGACCTTTGTTTAGCCGTAGTGTTGATCGTTGTGTTCAACTATTTGACTAACCGACGTTCAGCCATTTAATTGAATGGCAGCGTTCAATGAAATGGCTAGGCATATAATTAAATGGCTAAATCAAACAGGGTATAATATAATCTATACGCGCGCATGTCGTCAGTATCGTGTGGTACTATGGGATAGGAAGGCGTTTAGAGAATTTCGTTGGGCCAGCCAGTGCGTGGGATAATATTTCAATAGATACTGAAAACACTGGCTAATCTATTTGTTGTAATAAAAAGTCAACGGTTCTATTTGTGTTATGTGAAGGTATTTTTATTTGAAAACTCCTAAAAAAACGTCAATGGCTGTGTACTTCACAAAAACGATAATCAGCAGAATTCTTAATTGAACTTTTTTCTGCTCCGTGAGTTGATCACGTGCGGGAGTCACCATTTAATTCTAAAGAGTTGTTTGAAAACTCCGAACGAAATCATCCCACAGTAATAATTAAAAAAAAAGCATCGTAATGGGTAAAATAATTTTGACTGATTCCGGTTTCTTCATGTCGATATAACTTTTTTCGGATTCACATTTCAGTTTTGCTGTGATACAATAAAATGATAAGATGACTATGGCCCTTCGATTAACATAGGTTTTAAAGTGCTACAAGGGTGGGGACGGTGGGTGTCCATACATTTTTGGGCATTGTTCTTTCATTACGAAAAAAAATACCTAGTACTTAACAGCTGTCGTCCGTTAGTGAGCTTCGTAATCTTCGTATGCGATTTGAATTACTACACTCTTCTTTAATTTCTGAATAATTAATGATTTCTTTTTTTATTAAAGTTCAAAAACTTAATGCTTTTATTTGTTTTATTTATTTATATTTCGGATACCTACTGAGAAAGTAAATCCATAAATCCATATTTAAATAATTAAAAATTTTGGAAAATTTTGCAAAATTAGAGTAGGTAAGTAAAACTTTTAACTAGATATTTCATTTTAATTTATTATCATTAGTAGATACAAAAATATACTTTTGAGTTCCGGAATTCCGGAATTCCGGACATGAAATACTGAATATCGAAACACAATTCCGGAATTGAAAAAGCGTCCGATATTCAAGCCCTAATGCACAACCGTGCGAAGCCAAAATAAAGAAAAAAAAAAAAAAAAAGTAGGAGTAAGAGAGGAAACGTATGATCGTTGTAATGTAGCTGAATCACTGACCTGTATCTATACAAGTACGCTGGACCTCTGATACCCTTTGAAATGACAGCTCTTGAATGTGCCGATTTGAAGCGCCCCCAATGTGGGGGAAGAGAACTAAATCTGACGTAACTGACAAATGGCCGTTGTCTCGTTTGTATTGTCTCCCGTGTTTTTAAAGTGTTTTTGGAGGTTTAACGCGATTAAGCTTGTTTGTTGTGTCTTATTTATTTAGTTGATACATAAATAAGTGGTGGGCATTCATAAGTAAACTATGAAAGAGTGTGTGCTAAGCAAAACTCGTTACCAGAAGGGAAGTGGGGTTACATTCCACAAGTAAGTGAATTTACGGCTAATCTTCGGCTAATATTCATCAAATTAAACTTATCTTAATTATTATACGTAATAACAACATATTTATCTTCATATTACCGGTTTTTTATAAACAATAAAATTTTATAGTGTTGTCCAAGTTACCTGTCGATAAAACTTATCGATATTTTTCCTATAGATATCTATTTACTTTCAAGAACGGAAATCGCCGATGACCGATTTTTATTATCAAATACATATAATTTTAAATAATTCACAGGTTTCCGACAGACATAAGACTGGAATTATGGCTGAACAACATTGAAAAACCTAGTTGGCGTCCGAAAAAATATGATTACATTATGTTCAAAGCACTTCTCTTGTACGAGCTAACTCACACATGTACAATCAGCTTAAACTTGTAGAAATAATATTTTACTTTTAGCATAGCTAGCATTGCCCTAGTTACAATAATTGTTCGAATTTGTGATGAAAGCAAAAAATCAGTGTACGTCCAACACTCGGCGAGTTCGGTTATTTATCTCTCTTTAGAGTCTCCACCCCAGCTAGCATCCCTTAGCAATTTTACCCCAGCTTTTCTTACTGTTTGGTACCACCCCAAACATTTGGTCCTTCGAGCTTTCGTACAAGCGGGATCTTACGGGAGTGTTAATCCCTTCGATTCCGCGGACATTGACCCAGTGCAGTGACGACATCCGTTCACGTGTCGAAAACCCGTGAGCTATCGGGTTTTAGCTAACTTTTTGGACTTTCGTTTTCGTATCTGTGCGATTACGTGACGTTCAAGTGAGTCAGGAGACTTACACAGCAGCATCAGCTTTTCTTCCGTGGGTCAGGAGACTCACTCAGCAGCATCAGCTCTTCCTTCGTGGGTCAGGAGACTCACTCAGCGGCATCAGCTCTTCCTCCGTGGGTCAGGAGACTCACCCAGCAGCTTCAGCTCTTCTTTGCGTGAGTCGGGAGACTTGCCTAGCAGCAGCATTCAAGTAAGATCGTTCATATTTTACTTGCTTAGCTAACTACCATGACGAACTACGAAGCAATTTTCAACCGTCAAGCGGAAATTGTCACCGAGCTTCAGCGCATCGGGACTAACTTCGATAAGGATTCAGCTCATCGAAAGACCTCGGAGTATCTGAAGATAAGGTTAGACGCTTTAGATAACTTCTGGGGAGAGTTCGATAGTAACAATACTACTCTTGAATCGTTGCCGACGAAATCTCAAAGGTATTTTCAGGAATCAATTTATGATCGTATGAACAAATACTATCGTGACACGCGAGCTAAAATAGCAGCTTATGAGCCTTTTAGGGAGCAGAAAGCATCCAGTTCGGGTAGAGGTACAGGTACTGAAACCGAGACTGGTTCTACTAACAAGGTTGACAAGCTTTTGTCCTCGCAAAGGACTAACTTTCGAGCGTTTAAGCGACTAATATCGAGCATCAAAGTAAGCGAGATTAGCGAGAAGTGGGAGTTAGAAGACGAGTTACGCAGCATCCAATCTAGATGGAACGACATCGACAAGCTTCATCTTGAAATAGATAACATTCTTGAAGGCGAAGATGAGATCTACCAGGATGAATTTATCAGGCAGGAAACATCATTTAAGCTAACGAAAAAGGCGCTTAATCAAAAATTATCAGCTACAACGCATCTTCAAAAATCTACTCCTTTACTTGAAATACCTACCTTTTCAGGAAAGTTCACTCTGTGGCCTACATTTTTCGATTTGTTCTCCGAGTCGATACATAACAACAATTTTCTATCTAAAGCACAGAAAATGCAACACCTAAAAGGTAAATTAAAGGGAGAAGCAGAGCGTCTTATTCAGCATTTAAACATCTCGGCTGAAAATTACGACATAGCTTGGGAGATATTGACACATCGCTACAACAATCCGCAAGTGTTATTTACTACCCACATTGATACCTTCCTGAATCAGCCCAGCATCAGCAAGCAAACGTCGTACGAATTAAAACGTCTCTACGACACCACTACCGAGTGTATTCACGCCATTCACAACTTAGGTGTAGATACTAACTCTTGGGATCCGATACTTGTTCATCTTATAGCGAAAAAGCTAGACAGCGAAACCTACATCGCCTACAAAGAAGCACGCAAATCTCCGAGAGAGTTGCCTACTCTGAATGAGCTTATGGGCTTTCTCGAGGGTAAGTTTATCGCTCTAGAACCTACTCAAAAGAAAGAGAAAGACAATTCTCATTCTCCAGCTAAGCCAGCTCCATCGTATCCAGCACAGCCAAGCTACAAGTCAACCCATTATACTAATAAGTATTCATCGAGATATCAAACAGCTTCTACATCAACGTGTAAGTGCCCTCTATGTAATTTTGATCACGAGCTATATCGATGCCTACAGTTCACGAACATGCCACCGGAAACAAAATTGAGGACAGTGACCAAGCTCCAGTTATGCAAAAACTGTCTATTTAAACACTCTAACAATAAATGTACATCGATTAAAAGGTGCAAAGAATGCAATGGTGAACATCATACGAAATTACATGACGCATGTATAGCCGCCGGCGCCGGGTCACTGCACGCTAGATCTACTGCTGAGCAAAAATCGCCTCTAACTACAACATCGCCAATATCGACTAAGCCGCTCAGCAACAAGCCACACACAGCAAGTCACGTTTCTGCTGACGACGAAGAAGTTTTATTAGCTACTGTTTTATTAAAAATTAAAGCGATCGATGGTAATTACGTCACTCTAAGGGCATTACTCGACCAGGGCTCTCAGATTACCCTTATATCGGAGAATGCCGCACAGCTGTTAGGATTGCCACGTCAGAAATTTAGCGCATCAGTATCTGGCGTTGGTATCGTTCATAAACAAAGCAAACATCTGATTTCTCTGGAATGCAAGTCTATTTACGAAAACTACAGTTTTAATACTGAAGCATGCATCATCCCTCGAGTTATTAGCGACCTTCCCAATGTTTCATTTTCAAAGCAATCATGGTCTCACCTCCAACATATGCAGCTAGCAGATCCTGAATACAATGTGTCTAAGCCTATTGACATATTGCTAGACGCCAGCGTGTACTCAGATATTATCATGAGCGGTCTTGTGAAGGGTTCTCAAAACGCACCCATAGCTCAGCAAACGAAACTAGGCTGGATTTTATCTGGGAATGTCAAAACGTTCAACTGCAGCATTGTTGTCAATAATTTAGACGAAATAGCGAAATACTGGGAAATGGAAGAAATGCCTAACATATCGCCTGACCTCACTACAGAGGAACAATATTGCGAAGAGCATTATATATCTACTACGAAGCGCCTTGACGATGGTAGGTACGAGGTAGCCCTACCAATGAAGCCAAACTATGAAGAAAAATTAGGATCTTCAAAAGCAAAAGCGATAGCACAATTTATCCAGCTGGAAAACAAAATGGCGAAAAATGAAGCGTACTCTACTAGCTATAAACAGTTCATCCACGAGTACCAACTACTTGGTAGCATGCGCCCAGCAAAGCAGGGTGAACGCGCCACATACCTCATGCCTCATCATGGAATCCTAAAGCCAGAGTCTACTACTTCTAGCATGCGTGTTGTATTTAATGCTTCATCTAAAACAAGCTCCGGTTTTAGCCTTAATGACGTCATGGAATGTGGTCCCAACTTGCAGCAAGACTTACCAACTCTTATCTTAAACTGGAGACAATACAAATACGTCATAACTGCGGACATAGAGAAAATGTTTCGACAGATTTTGATCAGAGAAAGCGATCAGCATCTTCAGTGTATTCTCTGGAGAGATACCCCGTACGAGCATCTCCAGGTAAAAATACTTCAAACAGTTACATATGGGACGAAATCAGCTCCCTACTTAGCCATGCGCACCCTGCGTCAACTAGCTAAAGACGACTCCTCGAAATACCCCCTTGCAGCGAAAGCTTTAGAAAATCACTTCTATATGGATGACTTACTTAGCGGCGAAAATAGCATAAAGGGTACTCAGGAATTACAACACCAGCTGATAAATATACTAAGAGGCGCAGGGATGAATCTACGTAAATGGTCAGCAAATGATCCAGAGCTCTTGAAAAACTTGTCTACAGAACAGCTCGACAAGCCCTTTGATTTTAAATGTCATGAGTCGCGAAAAACATTGGGGCTTAGATGGACACCATCCTCTGACTCATTCATGTTTACAAACAAAGTAGAGCACGCCGAGAAATGCAACACGAAACGCCAGCTACTCTCGGAAATATCAAAAATATTTGATCCGTTAGGCTGGCTCTCGCCACTTACTATTCGAGCTAAAATCTTATTCCAAAATACATGGTCTTCATGCACGGGATGGGATGACCCTATCCCAGAGCAAGCCCAAAACGAATGGGTACAGCTAAGGAAAGATCTTCAAAATGTTAGCCTCTTTGATATTCCTAGATATCTCGGCGACACACAGAAGGCATTTCAACTACACGGCTATAGCGACGCATCGGAGAAGGCTTATGCCTGCGCCGTGTACTTAATAGCACACGATGATAAGGGCGAGTGCACAACACGACTCGTTGCAGCAAAAACCAAGCTAGCGCCTTTAAAGAAAAAAGTGTCGCTGCCGCGTCTAGAGCTGTGCGGTGCCTTGCTCCTAGCTCAGCTCATACAAATCGTAAAAGCTACTTTAGTAAATAAAAGTTTTGATGTTTACGCATGGACGGACTCCACTGTAGTTCTGGGATGGCTACACGGCGACTTATCTCGTTGGAAACAGTTTGTCGCGAATCGAGTTCAACAGATTACAGAAATCATACCAGCATCGAATTGGAATCACGTCCGTTCTGAGGAAAACGCCGCTGACTGTGCTACCAGAGGATTAACTATAGCTAAACTTCAGAAAACCTCACTTTGGTGGAACGGCCCAGAGTGGTTAGCTAGCTTCAAACCCAGCAACATCAAAAACAAAACTTACGAATCGCCGACACTTGAAATAAAAAAGGTTAATGTAACCTCAGCTTTACTTCAACCAAGCTTATCATTCATAAATGAATTATTAAAAAATAACAGCTCAATTACGCGTGCCGCCAAGGTAGTGGCATGGGTATTACGTTTCACAACAACATTACGTCGCAAAAACACTGACCATGCAAATGTATTATCTACGACTGAATTAAATAAAGCGTTTGAACTACTTATTAAGCACGTGCAAGCTACAGATTTTGAAAGTGATTTGGAGAGCATTAAACTCAAAGGTCATGTTCGATCCAACAGCCAGCTAGCGAATCTCTGTCCCTATTTAGATGAAAATGGGATCTTGAAAGTGGGTGGCCGCCTTAATTACTCCATAGTAAGTAGCTCAGCTAAACACCCAATAATCTTGTCCAGCCACAGCCGTTTTACGGACTTGATTATTCATCAAGCGCACATCACTACACTGCACGGCGGGCCGAGACTTACCCTATCTTACATACGTGAAAAGTATTGGATCTTAAGCGGCATGAGAACAGTTAAAAAACAGCTTCGCACGTGTGTAATATGCCGTCGCTTTAACTCGGAAAAGCAGCATCAAGTTATGGCTGATCTACCACGAGCCAGAGTCACGCCTTCCCGCCCATTCACGCACGCCGGCGTGGATTTTACAGGACATGTGGACCTGAAAGCGAGCAAGGGTAGAGGAGTGAAGACACTCAAAGGCTACGTGGCTGTGTTCACTTGCCTAGCGACAAAGGCCGTTCACCTAGAATTGGTGTCCGACCTCAGCACTCCAGCGTTTCTAGCAGCTTTTCGTCGTTTCTGTGCGCGGCGAGGGACGCCCCGCCGAATGTACAGTGATAACGGCACGAACTTTATAGGTGCCAAGCGAGCATTGGACAGCGAATATAAGCAAATCTTAGCTACAATCAATCAAGACTTTTTGAACAAAATGAGCGACATGAATATTGAATGGTCTTTCAATGCTCCAGCGTGGCCTAGTGCGGGAGGCTTATGGGAAGCCGCCGTGAAGAGCTTTAAAAAGCATTTGAAACGAGTCTTAGGCGAACAAAGACTGACTTATGAAGAGTTCACTACTTTGCTTCAGCAGATCGAAGCGTGCATGAACTCTCGCCCTCTGTTTCCACTAACTGAGAACCCAGAGGACAGCTATCTAACCCCAGGGCATTTCTTGATAGGTGACTCTTTACTATCACGCCCTCAGACTGACCCAGACTACGTCAACCTACCGGCACGTTGGCAGCTTGTTCAAACTATGAACAAACACTTTTGGAAGCTATGGTCATCTGATTATCTTCAGCATCTTCATGTACGTTCCAAGTGGAGGAAACCTGCCAAAAACTTGGACGTCAACGACATCGTCCTAATTAAAGATGATAACCTACCTCCAGGCAAGTGGGCACTCGGCAGAGTTGTAGAACTCCATCCTGGAGGCGACGGATACGTCAGGGTCGTGTCCATTAAGACGGAAAGTAAAGTCATTAAGCGACCAGTAACGAAGCTTGTTTTACTACCCATTGAAACGGGAAAGGACGATGACAATAGCTTAGCACCGCACTTAGCCCAGCAAACTCTACAACATACAAGCTCGGACGGAAGAGTTCCTGGGAAAAAGCGCATAACTTTGAAAAATTGTCTTACTCTAGCTCTTTTACTATTTACAATGATGATTTCACCAACTACGCAGCAGAATGTCCCACAAAATAAAGATGGAAACTCTTACCTTACCGTACCTACCTACCCATATCTAGCGTTCAACTTGCGAAAAGACGCAGTTTTATTCCTAACAGACTATGATCTACAAACTTGTCTTCATGCATCAGAAGAAAAAATTCTATGTAGCTTAGATAAACCTACATATGACTTAAATCTACAACAAAGCTTACGTAATCTAACATTGATAAATGCAGGCAAATTAACATCGCCCTGTATTTACGAGCATACAACGTGTGTAGATAGATGGGTCAAATTGCACCAACTGATTTCTTGGCTATACTCGTGTTGCAATAAATGCAATATTCGCACTTTTTGCTCAGCTGATGTAACAATGAGTACTTTATCGGGCACCGGTATTCTTGAGATAGGTCATGGTTGTACTATCAAAAGTAATTTGTTTACTATTCACTCTCACAACAACTTCCCACGAAAGGTAAATATACAGCCTTCTATCGAAGCCCCAGAAGTATCAATTTTGAATAGCGTCATTAAGACATCTGGAGCCAGCTACAACTTCACTCCAGAAGATCACGAGCAAAAATATGTGGTGCTAGCAGCATATCCCGGGGGAGAGGCCCCGGTGAGCGCATCTGGAGGCGCCCGCACACGCGCCCGCGTCGGCGGCGCGCATTCGTCCGATGAGCGATACATATCATGGTGAATTACGTGAATCAGTGAGCATGGTCAATTTAAACGTAAATAGAGGCACCGCGCCTCCTAAGCCCCCACGTTCAGTGTCGATTCCCTTTCCTTGTGACTCTTTCTGTGAGATAGTAGAGCCCACCGGGGTCAACTAGCTTCTCTACGGACACGGACAATTGAGTGATAATTATAAGTGACATGGACACGAACACTTTTATTATCCTAAGTTAATTCAATTTATAAGCTTTCAAGTACCTACTTAGTCATTGTTTACATTTTATTACTTTGTTTATCTACCTAGCTTTTAAATAATCTCAATTTTAATTTGGGCTTGCCTTTCCTTCTTTTTCTGGTTGGCAAGATGTACGAGCTAACTCACACATGTACAATCAGCTTAAACTTGTAGAAATAATATTTTACTTTTAGCATAGCTAGCATTGCCCTAGTTACAATAATTGTTCGAATTTGTGATGAAAGCAAAAAATCAGTGTACGTCCAACACTCGGCGAGTTCGGTTATTTATCTCTCTTTAGAGTCTCCACCCCAGCTAGCATCCCTTAGCAATTTTACCCCAGCTTTTCTTACTGTTTGGTACCACCCCAAACATCTCTGATGACTGTTTTATTAAACATAACTCATGCACTACTTTGAAAAAGTGCAGTAGGTACTCCAACAATTTTCTGTAGCAGTGCCGGTTAGTATAAAAATATAGTATCATTTCTAAAATGTATAGATAGATAGGTCATACATAAAATTTTTATTCTGATGAAAATTCCGTAGATATTGATTTTGAATGATGGGCTATACTCCCTTCCAGTTATTTGGGAAGCTGTCCTTCCACCATGTGTTAAAATAGTATATTAATAATGAATATTGTTTTTTTTTCTTCCTTCTGATTGGTTAAGATTACGAAAAAATTTAAAATTCAGTACCGATATCGGGTCGATTATGTACTTATGATTTGTAGTTTAATTGTTGATTAACAGAAATTTTGTTTTCAGGTCGAAGGCGTTGAAGTACAAGCTGTGACCCGCAACAGAGTACCTACTCCTTCAGGTCTCCTTTAGGGAGTGTCCACATTGCGTTTTCTGCAGCGCGTTTTTGAGCTGCGCGTTTGTATCGATACAAACGCGCGTTCGCAACGCGTATTTTTCCATACAAAAGCGAACCGGGAGGGGCTGCGCGGGGGGCTGCGCGTTCGCATCGCGTTCGAATCGCGTTTGTATCGATACAAACGCGCTGCAAAAAACGCAATGTGGACACTCCCTTAGGTCTCTCTCCGAAATCTGCTATAGTATCAAGCATGATCATCGTTATGAAAACTCTCCTAAGTTATCCAAAAAAGCATTGCAGAGAGTTAAAAATTATTTGATAAAATCAAGAGCTCGTGTAAGTCTTTTAAAAAATTTTTTGATGTTACATAAGTAACTATGAAAATGATGACGGAAACTAATAAAAAATGTTAAAGGATTGTACATATCGCACCCTCGGAAAGACAAGGTCCGAACTAGCCAAATTTTCAAAATTGAGTTAAATATGCAGAAATGCTTTAGAAACCTTTTAAAGCACTTCTGCATATTTAACTCATTTTTGAATATTTCGCAAGTTCGGACCTTGTCTTTCCGAGGGTGCGATATATTTTTATTTTCTATAAATACCTTACCTATTCCACTCCATCCTGAAAAAACTACATTTCTATTTAAAAAACGTTCCCTATTTATTTTTGGATCTAGCTAGCCACATACTAAGTACCCGTTAGTCCGGCTTCGGCATATCCTAAGACTAGCAGTTTCTGAGATTTGCGCGTTCAACCTAACAAACAAACTAGTCACTTTATAATATTACCTAGTATAATTAATTAGACAACTCGTCGGAAATGTCTTTTATCGATGTATTTTATCTCATTGTCCCATCTCTATTATTAGTTCCTTTCCCACCCACTTCTGCGATCAGCGCCAAAATGGCGAAAATCAAATCGCCTCACTATGGCCCGGCTTGTCAGAGGTCCAGCGTACTTGTATAGATACAGGTCAGTGAGCTGAATGTACCTTTTCTGTCAGACTTTACGGATTTCCGACATTTCAAAATGAAGGCATAGAGAAAATCAGTCATTTTGGGAAAAGTTCTTTTTGGAATAAATACATTATGCAGATCAGTACATTTTGACATTCAGTCCAAACCAACCGTAAGGGATCTCCGACACCTTTCGGAGGGATTGGTGGGATATAAAAGACCGAGAGAGATGAAAACAATTGGAGGAGACTTTTGCCCAGCATTTTTTTTTTTTGGTTCATAGAATTCCATACAAAGAACACCTAACAGCACAACGCGATGCGGTGCGGTGCTGGTGCCGAGTTGATCTAAACAGCTATGGCCTTTAAATCCGAAACTTAATATAGTCGTGCTATAATCGAAGATGGTAATTGTATTGAGACAATGACTTATTATCGGTACGTTTATAAGGCAATATTAAATTCACAGAAAGAACTCATTAACTCGTGAAGCACGTAATTTATGCGTTTAATATCATTAGATGTCATTATTCATGAGTTCCTGTCACGCCACTTCATAGTGCCTTCAGTGGTAATAAAAGAAAGCGTCTGTTTAATTAGAAGATGGCCAGTCGGTGGTAGATTGATAGATGGAGTGGTAAGAAAGGCGCAGTTGGTTCTTTATTAACCCCTGACGCAAAAAGAGGTGTGTTATATGCAATGTGTGTATATCGATACTTCGGGGCTCAAATGTCGTAAAGCACAAATCCAAGGTTTTCAGGAGGAGCAAAAAACAAAAAAATAAAAATGTTTTTCGTCATAACTCTCTCATTTTTAGCGCTACATAAAAATGTCCAAGGAACAAAATTATCAGATTTTTCCATAGTTTCATAAAATTATTTCAAAATTTGTCCTAGTCTAATATTTACGGAGATAGCATGTGCTTTACGACCAAAAAAATAAACAAAATGTTCCTTACGCCCCACTGAAATACAGTCTGAGCAAGAGCACAAGAGCGTAAAGCCCAACCTGTCGTTATATCGCAGTGAAACAGGGGAGTATAGAACACTTGCATGAACATTTAAGGTGGTAAAGGATGAATATTATAATGATTTATCTCAATCATTAGGTTTTTATCTTGAGTAAATTGATGATTTTTATTATAATTTGTTTGCAATTTTAGTCATGCATGAATGGGTAGCTTTTAAGATGTCAGATTAAGTACGATATTGAAAGAATTTAAGTAAATCACCTATTTTAAGAATTACAGAACATTTTATTTCACAATTTAGCGCAAAATACAAATGTTTTTGTAACTATTTACTAGACACGGGTCTTTATCGCTTAAAACTTATATTATCCAGACTGTTGCGAATGTTTTAGAACAGCCGTGGTCATGGGTAGACTGAAGTACTCGCTGCTACCTTCGTCGCAGTTGTGAGGTTAGTTTCTCCAACTAACCTCACTTTTGTAAACCGGATTCCATAACACCATAGTGGTGCATATCAAGAAGTACTAAAATTTTAACCGCGAAGACGGCTATAGACTCTCATAACCGTCTTATTCAGACAAGAATTGAGTATCCGGAAGTGTACAGCGATTCAGTCGAGGTAAAAATAAGTAAAAATAAAGTAATAAAGTAGAAATAATCACTAGAATAACTAACAACAGAAGCAGATATTTTTGCACAAATCTTTGGCAGTTATATACTTTAGCAGTTATATACACATTACACATAACTATTTACTAGACACTGGTCTTTATCGCGTAAAGCTTCATATTATCCAGACAATTTCGACTGTATTAGAACAACCGTGGTCACGGGTAGACTGAAGTACTCGCTGCTACGTGGATAATATGAAGCTATACGCGATGAAGACCCGTACGTATCTAGTACTTTTAACCACGAAAACGGCTATAGATTCTCAAGTTTATAGCCATCTTTGCGGTTAAAATTTAGATACTTGATATCACTGAGGTATTGTGGGATCCAGTTATCAAAAGTGAGGGTAGTTGGCGAAACTGTCCGTAAAGCTTCATATTTTCAAGCTTTACGGGATAAAGACCCGTGTCTAGTAAATAGTTATGTGTAATCGCCAAAACTTTTGTATTATTTTAATTTCAACTTTTGTATTTTGTAATAAATTGTGAAATAAATGTTTTAAAATTATCAAAATAGGTGATTTACCTAAATTCTGTCAATATCGTACTAAATCTGATATCTTAAAAGCTACCCATTCGTGCATGACTAAAATTGCAAATAAATTATAATAAAAGTTATCAATTTACTCAAGATAAAAACCTAATAATTGAGATAAATCATGATTATGCTCTTGCTCAAAGTGAATTTTGCAGTGGGGTGTAAGGAACATCTATTTTTATTTTTCGGTCGTAAAGCACATGCTATCTAAGAGTTTTGTACCAAACTGGTTTATACAACTTAGACCGTTGTGTGTTGTCAGTTACATGCTACTTACACCCCTCATTTTCAAATAAATTGTGTTTAGAATGACTGAAATGATGGGTTGTATTTCTAATTTTTTTTTTAATTTCGCAATTTTAATTATACAGTTCGATAGAGGATTAAAAACTGAGTACGATAGTGTAAATAACTCAAAAAGCCCAAAATGTGCTTTACGACATTTGAGCCCCGAGGTATCGATATGTAGCTGTGTTTCTTGTTTATAAAACTTTATATGCGCATTAACACGAGCTCTAAACGGTGAAGCAAACCATCGTGAGGAAGCCCGCGGCTTAGTCAGCTCCACACGTATTGACCATGTCTTTCCTGTGGATATGGCCGGTTAAGCTGAGAAGAAAGTTAGCTAGGTGCTCGGCAAGCCTACTCCATCGCAATGTCCCAGGCACCTCAATATCCCGTTAGATGAAAAAGTACTTTTGGAGTCAACTATAAATCTCAAAGATAAACAAAAGAGTTAAAAAAAATCGATGGCTCGTATAGCTTTGACGATGAAGTCGTTGAAAAAATAATACGACTTTAAATACAAAGAAAATCACTTATGTAAAACACACTTATTCTAAAACATACCACGCTTCTCGTTACAAATAACCTTGTTTAAGTAAACGCATAGCGGTATAAATATGAATAATATGGGCAAAAATAACCGCAAATTGAGGGAACGCCTCCCGACTGTAAAACGGGAGAATAAAGAAGTGATCACGATGTAGATAATTTTTGTTTGTGTTTCGAGAACAGAACCAAGTAGTTTAGCTGTTTACGAAGTTCGTAATGGACAATGAATAATGAAAATATGCACACATACGCCTCTAAGCACACATACGCATTTTCACAGCTCCGCTACACATCCTCGCACGACACATTTCCATCGCACATCTCTGGTGGAAACACCCACACATTTTCACAGCACAGCTAGACATCCTCGCACGACACATTTCCATCGCACATCTCTGGTGGAAACGCAGCCTTAGGGCCTTATCTCGCTAGGACACCATGGTTGCGCCACCACAAACAAAATGTACCTGCAGTTCAATTCAGACTTCTGAAAATGCATTCAATTCGATGATTTTCTTCGGAAAGTTGACGTTTTTCAGTGAAGAATCGTCACATTTTAAACTTTCGCGATATATAGACATAATTTAAATAAATAATCTTAGATTATAAGGTATATGATCCAAGTAGATAATAAACAAAGGTAATCACGCGATAAAGTCCCGTTAGTTTGTTTATTTATTAAGAATTATCACTTTCCGAATTCGGAATACATTCCGAGAAGGTCTGAATCGCACTACTGGTGTCCCGCTTGGTTGCGCAACCAAGGTGTCCTAGTGAGATCCCTTAAGATGTTAATGCTTGAGTTCCTAATGTCGAGATCCGAAAACGTAGTCGTGCCTGGAGTTTGTAAGAGATACGTGGCGTGGTGAGTAACACGATAACTGAATGGTGGCTAAAGGACGAATACATAAACGATAGATGGGAAGGGGGTACATATGAAAAGTCCGAAAACCGAAATGCCGATCCTTGAAATGCCGATGCTTGAAATAGCGAATGCTCGTAAAGAAGAATGCTTAAAATGTAGAAGCTTTAAATGTAGAATGCTTAAAAATCAGAATGCTCGAAATGCCGAAAGCCAAAATACCGAAGCTTAAAACATAGAAGCTTAAAATGCCGACGCTCAAAATTTAGAATGCTTGAAATATAAAAGCTTGAAACCAGTAATGCTCGAAATAATTATGTAGATGTAAGAATTTTTTTTTGTCTTTACTTATTATTATTAAGAGGTAAAGTGTGTTTGTATTGTACTCGTATGTAGGAGGCTATCTCAAAAACTACTCATCTGATTTAAAAAATTCTTTCACCTGTATTTAGAATGAGGGGAGGGGGAGGGAGAGGGGGAGGGAGAGGGGGAGGGAGAGGGGGAGGGAGAGGGGGAGGGAGAGGGGGAGGGAGAGGGGGAGGGAGAGAGAGGGAGAGAGAGGGAGGGAGAGGGAGGGAGAGGGAGGGAGAGGGAGGGAGGGAGAGGGAGGGAGAGGGAGGGAGAGGAAGGGAGAGGGAGGGAGAGGGAGGGAGAGGGAGGGAGAGGGAGGGAGAGGGAGGGAGAGGGAGGGAGAGGGAGGGAGAGGGAGGGAGAGGGAGGGAGAGGGAGGGAGAGGGAGAGGGAGGGAGAGGGAGGGAGAGGGAGGGAGAGGGAGGGAGAGTGAGGGAGAGTGAGGGAGAGGGAGGGAGAGGGAGGGAGAGGGAGGGAGAGGGAGGGAGAGGGAGGGAGAGGGAGGGAGAGGGAGGGAGAGGGAGGGAGAGGGAGGGAGAGGGAGGGAGAGGGAGGGAGAGAGAGGGAGAGGGAGGGAGAGGAAGGGAGAGGGAGGGAGAGGGAGGGAGAGGGAGGGAGAGGGAGGGAGAGGGAGGGAGAGGGAGAGGGAGGGAGAGGGAGGGAGAGGGAGGGAGAGGGAGGGGGAGGGGGAGGGAGAGGGGAGGGGGAGGGAGACCCAAACATGGATCTTCCACTGTTATTCACTGAGAAGTTCTGACACAATAGGTCCTGACTCCATCAGATCAGCAGCTGTCACCATATTATTACATTGTAGTCGGAACTTCACCGATACGCTGAGTTCCAAGTTTCAACTCGATCGGACTATTTACTGAAGAGTTCTGTTGAACAGCTCCTGATGTCATCCTCAGATCAGCTTGTTATGACCATATTATTACATTGTAGTCGGAACTTGACAGATATGCCGAGTTTTAACTAAATCGGCTTATTTACTGAGGAGTTCTGTTGAACAGCTTCTGACTCCATCATCAGGTCAGCTTAATATTACCATCATATTGCATTGTCACTGATATCCTATCAAGTTCTTTAAAAAATCCTGAATCGCGTATGCCTTTAAAATATGAAGAGTTACCTCGATTTCTCCAAGATCCCATCATCAGATCCTGATCTGATGATCAAAAGGAACATTGGAAAAATGTACCCTTTCAAACAAAAAAAGAATCTTTGAAATCGGTCGAGGCGTCTTCGAGTAACCGGTGAACAACAAAAAAAAAACACAAAACACAAAAAAAAAAATCCGACGAATTGAGAACCTCCTCCTTTTTTTTTTAAGTTCGGTTAAGAATACAATAATTTTGTAAGTATTTAAGTCGTTTCACTATCACGTTTCCATCTTGCTACTTTACACCTAAACTACTTTCGCACCCGTAAAAACTACCACGAAATAAAGTACTAAAAAATTCAATAATTTATGTAAGTACTTATTTCGATCATTTTCGATGTTTTAGTCATTCGGCATTTGGAACTTATACTTATTAAGCATTCTACTTTGTAAACGTTCGGCAATTGAAACTTTCGGCATTTCGAGCATTCTGACTTTTAGCTTTCGACCTTACAAACTTCTATCTTTCAAGCTTTCTGCATTTCAACCGTTCTACATATCGAATTTCGCTATTTTAAGCATCGGCATTTCAAGGATCGGCATTTCGGTTTTCGGACTTTTCATATGTACCCATGGGAAGATGATATAACTAATCCGAAAGGCCTATTTAAGGAGTGAAATCGGACTTTTGATGATGAAGAGGTAGGTAGGTACCTATGTTATGTATTTATTTACAAAAAAGCGTATATAAGTAGCATAATCACTAATGTTTCCAAAATACGAGCTCTGTTTACTTTGGGGCTCGATGATGCTGTGTGAGAACTTGAGAAGACGATGTCAATATTATGACATTTTCTAATTTTGATTCTGTCTACTTTTATAAAATTCTCTCTGTCACAACAATTAGGTCACAGCGAAGTGAAAATAGAATATTTTCAGCGGCAGTTGAGTGGTGTAGAAACTATTTGTGATCTGTGTCTAAAATCCCGATGATTCCAGTCCGACAATACAACGGCCCTTTGTTTATTATCACATTTTATGTTTATTTTTTCCGATATTATATACTCCCCGGTTGAACTGGATCGAGAATGTTCTACTACCTAACGGAATATATAAGCTTTCGTGATCGCTTTGTCCGTATGTTAATGCTAAACAGCCAATATATATACACGAAACGAGGAGAAAATATGTAGAGAAAGAAGTTGAAAGATATGTATTCGGTATATTACGAGTAGGTAAGTATATCAATAAAACAAATTTAATTAAAATTTTATTAAAAAATGTTACTTACAAATAATGCATAAATGAAGCGTAGGCTTAAAAAAGTTATTAGTTCTCAAACCAGACTGAGCTTGTATCGTAAAGGACTATAACGACCTAATGACTAAAGAGCTTATAAGACCAATTGTTAAATAAAAACCTTTTTTCGCTTTCAAACTTTATTCTGTCTAAACCAAACAAACACCCTGTCGCGCTTTCGCCAAATGAAATTATATTGAAATTTTATAAACACCTACCTATTGGTACCTACCTAGTTTAAAATTAAATTCACTAACTTTTCCATAACGGGATCTCAGTTTATAGAATTTCAACAATAAAAGTTAAGAGAATGATCGGAAATAAGGCTTCGACGGAAGCGCAGAGGCGTGGATTTTCCGAGCTCATTTTGCTGATAAAATAAAATCGCTTAACATCCGTCTTTATTTCAATGAGAAATTAAAAAATACTGCAATTACTGTCTCAAACATAATCATAGGAACTAAAAACTTATTTTACTAGGTAGGTACCTAACGATTTCAATAATATCAAATTTGCAATTCTAGTCCTGGGGCCTTTTTAGACAGAAATTACGTAAATAAACCATCTATTAATAAAAATGAGTGTTTTGCATGTTTGTCCTCTATCAAATAATCTTTTCAATTCCTAGGTAGGTACCTAATCTTTTAGTCGCGAGCTAATTCAAATAAGCCTAAAAACGGGTATTTCACATCAATTCACTCAGGAGATCAGCTCCTGACTCCATCATCAAATCAGCTTGCTGTGACCATAATATTGCATTGTCACTAAGAAACTATAAGAGCGCCTTCAAATTTGCCGCAAAGTGCCGCGCGGAGGCAGTGCGTCTGCAGCGCTGCGGCCGCGCTCCGGCTACGGCTCAGACTAGTGATTAGTGACTCTGACGAAGAAACAACAAAAACAACGTGCGCAACGTTGTATTTGTTGTTTCTTCGTCAGAGTCCATTGTGAAACTAGATGTTCAACACTACCATTCTCAAACCTAGCGACGACAGCGTGGCACTTTGCGGCAAATTTGCGGGCGCCCTAAGTGTGCCAAATTTCAGCACAATCGGTTTAGGATAACTGCTTTAAAATTCAGTTGGAAATTTTCACCGGAATAAACATACATATAGCAAGCTAAATAAAAGCTTGTAACAATACAAATGTCCTTTCAATATGCAAATGAGTCCTAATTCAATTCCGGGAAATGTGTATAAATAGCTTTTTTCGCGTTTCATTTGAAATTAAAGTAAAACATGTCGAAATATGTATCAGTGTCAAATAAAGCTGAGTTGTCTCGAAAATGGGTAGGTAGCTATTTTCAATGCGGTCTCGGCGAGGTAAATATTTGATGCTGAGTACACTCATTTTGATTTTGAACCTTTTCCTATGGTTGTTAATTTTAATGAATGAATTATAAGTATTGTACCTGTCTGTATTACATTTTTGCTACATTGCCACACGGAGATTTTGCATTTTTTATTTTTTTTATTTTTTTTTATTTTATTTTATTAAAGGTAAAACAACAGCGTTACAGGAAATGGCATTTGTTTCACCATCGTTAAGTAAAGTCTCAAGTAACCTATTTGTTAGTTAAAGTTATAAATAAATAATGCTGGACTTTTACTTACCTATTTATTAAAAATAAATTATACCTAAGTAAAACTTTTTTAAGAATGCAGAAAATAATGTAAAAAATCTGAAAAAAATACCAACGAAACCTTATAATTTCTGCAGTGACCGATTTCGACCACAGCGAGTGATTTTGACTGGACAGATAGGTATATGAGATATAATATATATGAGAATTTATCGGAGGTATATGAGGGTGTGGTTGTGGTGCTTATTGTTATAGCAAATGATCAACCATGTCATGGTACAAATGCATAAAGCACAGATTAAAAAAATTGCTGTATTTTATACTTAACCGATAAATACAGTAAACATTTATTTTTGTTTTTATATACTTAAAGTACTTACTTATTATTTATTTATTTATATGGAAACAAAAACACCCCTTCACCATTTTGTATAGTCGGATTGCTCATTATACGGACTAAAATTGAAAGAAAAAAATGACATATTTCCTTCAATTTTGATATGTTTTTAGTCCGTATAATGAGCAATACGACTATAGGATGTTTTCCAAATAAGCATATTTACCTAGGTGAAGCCGAGGCGAACCGTACCGCAAGTTCGATAAAAAATGTTTTGGTCTTTCGAAAATTGATCCATTTTCAATAATAAAGTGGTTTGTTCAAACGACATCGCGTGTCAGGTCGCTTTGAATCCACCAGTGACCATGGGGCAAGGTCGCGCGGTTATGATCTTGGCGTAATGGCTACAACTTATTTTGCGAAAGCTCTAATTACATGGCATGGTAATTAGGGATCGTAATTTTGTACTTGCCTTATACAGTCGCCTGCAATATAAATGTATACAATCCATAAAGTTTAAACTAACATATCCATTATATTTTCTATTGATTTCTATAATAATGCATTGCTAAATCATTTCTCAGTTTTTATTGTGCACCTTCATAGGTTTTTCTGTGACATGATTTAAAAAGTACTTATAAGTAGTGTGATATTATTGCAGGGGAGTGTACTACAAATATTTCTTTGTTCTTTTTACGGGTTCTTAAAGCTCGTCCGCATTAGGACACATTTGTACCTATCACAACTCGGTTTCAGCTCAAAGTATTGGTACAAATTCCAAATGAACCCTTACAAAAAATCACGCGTCTTTCCACAGGGGACGCCAGACACCACATATTTCCACTTGCAAAGATTCTGATAAGTATACATATATCTTTTTATATAAATAATATATCTTTATTGTCATTCACTCTCAATATTTAAAAAATTTATAGTCAAAAGTACTCATAGTACGTTTGACCTGCAGTGCGATTCATGCATCCGATTCGATGATTTTCTTCGGAAAGTTGACATTTTTTCAGCGAAAAGACTCACTTTCCGAATTCCCGTAAAGGGCTGAATCGCAGTACTGGCCTCTGAAATGTTACGAATACTTAAACTTTGTGATTTCATAAATAAACTTTCTGAATGATTGATGAATTTGTGAATGAAATTGAATTGAACACATAATTGTGATCGATACACGTCTCAAAAGTTGTGGCCTAGTAGGCGAGCAAGCCTTCATATTAACATGAAGGATCTTGAATGTCTGATGAGGCCTGGCCATTTGACGATGGATCACTGAAAAGAAAGTTAAGGCCCAAACCTTGTTAGTTTGCCCCCACGCGAAAGAACAGAAGTAGAATCACCTAGCTCTTCGATGTTTCCCGAGAGGTGCTACTGAATAAATGATTGTTGAATTTGAATGTGAAAATGTGCCTGTTTAGTCCAGTTGTGACCTTGTTTATTTTTTTCTTTTTACAAACACCACTTTGGACATTCGTTTGATATGCTGTGCAAATTATGCCTAATTCTTATAAGTGGTTTATCACGTGCCTAAAAGAAGGAAGATATCGTGGAAAATAAAGTAGGTACCTAGCTCAGGGGCCGCACCATGAACTCTTAAAGCAATGTTAAAAAAAGCTTGAAACAGGCCTGCTTTTGGCTTGTTACAACATTCCTAAAGAAGGGCTGTTTCATGCTTGTTATAATATTGCTTAGATTCGTACCAAAACAATATTGTTTTAGTACTGCTGCATGACTGCTCTACCCTCTTGCTCTAAAAGTTTGTGGTACGCCCTTTGACAGTATTGATAAAATATAATTTATGAATAAGGGTAATGGATGGCCTGTCTAATGAAATTAAGAGATGTAAAATCACATTATTTTAAATAACCTGTTAGAACGGCATTGGGTACAATAACGTAGATTGTTAACTTCTTATAGAATGAGATAATGTGTCAAACGCGAGTTTGGACTTGCCTCTGACTACATTTTTAGATCTCTTCAAAGAACTGTTTGTCTTCCATTCTTGAGGATACAGTTATGAAACTATTTATGTTTTATTTTTTACTGAAAACCAAAACATTTTATGTACCTAATCAAATAGAACGCCTATTGCGCCAATGCGGTTTAGTAAAGTCAAGGCGACCTTACTTTGTTAGTTTCCTTTAAACTCACCTTGTTAGGTTACTTTGGTTACGTGTAATTAATCACTCATTGATCAATAATGACAAACAGCTTCGATCACACTACGATGAGTCAGCTTTTTAGAATAAAAGAGAACGTGAAAAAAACCTTAGACTGGAGCAATGGATTCCCTTTCAATCGGCAGTCAATAAATAGCTTACAAAAGGCATCGGACACGGTTCACAGTCGAGGTCGGATGCTTACATTTTTCATGAAGGGCGGCACGAAACGCCCTACCATTCAGCCAGTGACAAGGAAACGAGGATTCATTAGATTTTTCTTTATTAAGATGTTCGTTCGTGTGTTTTGAAGGAAATGCATTTGTTACTGGACTAATGAAATTGTAACATGGAAAATGCTTTTGTTATTGTAGCTATATTGTATACTAGCGAACGCCCTCGGCTTCGCCCGCGTGGATTAGCGCGAACAACACACAGACAACACAGTCACACACATACGCACAGCCTGTGCGTTGTTCGCGCTAATCTCAGAAACGGCTTAACCGATTTGGATGCAGTTTCCATTGTCGTATTGTTGTAAGCCAAGATAATTTTCACTAATAAAAAAGATATGTCCATTTAAAACTTTGCGTAAATGTTTCAATTTCAAAATTGAGAGTGGCCGAATGAGACCTTACAACTTAGTGAGATGAAGACTTTCCGGATGAAGAAACATTATAGGTAAGTACCTAGGTACCTAATAAAATCGACGAAATTTTTACCCGAGAAATATCCGTAGGTCCTTATGTTATTATAAAAATAATAATAATCTTCAACATGACTTTAGGTGAATACCTATTCAGTAACGTACTCGTATATAGAGGGTTATTTTATTTCTGGCCTTGTTTGCAGCACATCGTTCAACTGACAAGGGATGACCGATGGCCAAATATAACTAGTAGTTCGCCCCGAACTGAGATCTCGCGCACCGTAGATGGCTTACATTTGGACTTTCTTCTGACTACCCCTATAATTTCAAGTGCTACTACTGATACTGCTGAGTATGCCTATTGCGCTAGCTCTTCATGGTAAAAAATACTGGCATGCATGCAATACATAATGTCGTGTCTAATTTTTCATTTAGGTATTTCATATTTATGAATTCTCGTCGTATTTCTAAAAGTATACGTCCTAGAATAAAAATAATAACTATTTTGGAATGTACAAATAAAGACCTTTCATTTGACAGCCCACTCAATATATTTGTTTACTTAACTTTTTTTACCCCAATTATTTTCATTCTTTATCAAAATTTTTTTTATCATGAAAATAAATCAAGTAGCATCTAAAATCATTGCAAACCAAACCGCAACGATGCCACTCTCTTTTTAAGACCGACCAGTCAATGAGCTACGAAGTCATCGAAACTCTATGCAACGGGAGCTCTTGCAGCTCTGGTTTCGTAGTTTTTGGTCTTTGGTCGTATTTCAAAAACTATACATCCTAGATTAAAAATAAAAACCATTTTGGAATGTACAAAATAAGCCCTTTCGTATGACACCCCACTCAATTTATTTGTGTAACTTTCATAATTTTTTACCCCCTTGGGAACCCAATATCTTCACAACCCCTTCATCGATTAAGCTCATATGCTCCCCCGTAAATTTCCTTACCACAACCTATTGACCTACCAAGTTTCATGCAGATTGGATGAACGGTTCGACAGTTATGCTCGAACAACAATTCGTGAAACATACAAACATACAAACATACAAACATACAAACATACAAACATACAAAGCAAAATCGCCCAACTTACCACTAAGATCTTCGCTCGCTTCGCTCGCTCGATCGATAACCGCCTTATGTTGATAGAATTGGATACTTCCCTAAAATACGATAATGTATTGTGATGGCAAGCCCCATAAACATTGATCTAGTAATAAAACCTGTGGTTTATCGTGATGTGATTCGTGGCAAGCCCAGTTTGCTAGTACCTAGTTCATTTTATTGTAGTAAGATATAAAGAATATGAAGACTAGCTTTATTAAACCCTGATAAAAGTTAAAACATTTGTGAAACAAACTGCTTAGGATTTCAAAACATATTCCAGAAATAAGTAAACAATATTTTAAGAGAATAAACAATAATAAATCTACGTTTTTTTTTTTTCATTTCTCATACACGGAAAGTACGCTTGAAGTTACCTGAACAGAGGGATGAAAGTAGTACTTTTCCGCCCTGGGAAGCAATTTTCCCTGCTGTCAAATTAAAAAAAAAACATTATATTTTGACATTTATATTGAGTCATGTTGAAACTTTTTACACAGCAAAAGTAATATTTGACATTTCTATTTTAACTTTTTATTGAGAATTGCTGTAAAAAATATTTTCAACAATTTATTACATGAGTATTGTTATTAATAATTACTTTTCAGTAAATTATTATTATTTAAACAAGATTTTGAGCTTGAAATATTTACCATCTTCAATGAAAAAAAAAAACTGGCTGGAAAAAAAAAGGTGGGCGCCTTTTTTGTTTTTTTTTTTCAGTGGCAAACTACCAGCCAGTATTTTTTTTAAAGCACCAATTCGATGTTTATCTGTTTTGTCGATCGAGAGCAGAGATTTTTATAAAATGAGCTAATCAGGTTTATATTTACTTTCCTAATATTCGAAATGAAAAGCAGAGTGTTTACCTCGGGTGAAAGACCTATTAAGGCACTCGAACTATTAGCGCCCTCGCTACGCTCAGGCGCCAAACTATCTCGTGCCTCAATAGGTTACTTTCAACCCTAGTGTAACAATCTACTATTGTTAAAAATATTTTGGCAAAGAAAAAACGCGCTATTTACCCGGACGGGACAGGTAGTGAGAGTTTGTCCATAGAAGTCCCTATAAATAATACTATAATATAGATTCTGTATAATGAAGTGAATTAATTACATCAATACACTAAAATTGAGTTTGCAAGATCAATTGGACGTCACCGTCAATTTATTGTATCAATAAATTATTGTGCCAAAAAGCTGATATTGCCTAGACTTTGAAGAAATACAGGTTGAATGGCCTACACGTAAATCGACAGGAGAATACTATTTGACTATACCTTACTAGAGCTTAGTCATTCTTGATGGATCGTGGAAGTTAGAGCTCGAACACACACAGCGCATCTTACGCCGCGTAACGACGCATTTGTATGCCCTATTATGCTTGAATTTGTATGTATACGCCGTGCATTCGCGTAAATGAGTCGCGCTGCGCGAACACACACAGCGTATTTTCCGCAAAACGCGCAAGATACGCCGTGTGTGTTCGCACCTTTGATAATACACCGCGGGTGACCACTAATGGCAATAACAACTAAGCACTTCCTTGAAAACATTTTGCTTAGTTTTAAGGCATCAAGAGGAAGCATGGTTTGAAACTCCCGTTTGAGTTTTCAGAAGTATTCTTATTATATACGAGTAGTAGCAATCTTTCCACAAGTTGTCTCATTAAACCCGAAGCTTTTATCATAAAAAGCTACCGCCATTGCTATAACTCATTTTTAAATCCTCAATAACATAGATTTACGGGTTTTTTCATAAGAGCATATGGTACGCTTAATGAACATCCTAATGTATGAAACTATAAATCAATCTTAACCATATACCTACTTACGTTAGAAGAATGAAGGCCGTACTATCTAAACAAGCATAGGTGTGGGCTAAGTGTAATCTTCAGGGTATCGAATAGGCTAGTGTAAACTTTGTTGATAGGACCACATACTGCCTCTATGTTACAGAGGAAAATCTTTTGCAAATAACGTAGAATACAATGTAAATGTTGGGCAGTGTTTTTCGAAAACGATTTTTAGATCAGTTTTGAATCTCTATTATACAATGTTGATACTCTTACCCCCGTATTTATAGACAAGCGATTACTTGCTGCTAAGTAATTTCTCGAGAAAGTCATTACTTGAGAATAGAATTCTTTATTATAAAATCTTATTCTATAGTCGAGTAATGTATGTCAAAATCAAACGTAAAATGGTCGAGTTCTCAATGCTCAAGTAAAGAAAATGGTGACTATTACTTGGCGAAGAATTTTAACTTTTGACAGTACTAACTTCATGCAATTTCTAAACTATAGGATAAAAATCATTGCTAGAGTAATTACTTTTACTAAAGTAAACACTTTTACTTGTTTATAAATACGGGGGTTAGAATAAGAAGAGTTGATGGGATTGTTGTTTCTTTTAAAGTGTGTAGGTTTTTAGGAACACTTGTTACACAATGCTCAAGATTCGCACTGTCACTATTTGTCACTAACTAACAAAAATGGATGGCAATAGTTTAAACGGTGTTTCTATTTTGACAGCAGTTGAGAGAAGTTAGCGGTTAAGTAGAGCGGTTTAGCTCGCTGCCTCCTGCCTGCGGTCTTATTGCATTGTTTATTATTACATTTTCATGTATTCTTCAACCTTTATAAAAACACATTATTAGGAGCCGGTCCCCTGGGTAAAGGTTCTGTTTTCCTCGGTTTTGAATATCCCATTAAAGTATACTTCGCGGTCTAAATCCAATTAAGGCCCCTACGAGTACCAAATTTTACATCCATCTAGTAAAGTTTCCATAATATCCAATGGATACTGTTTTTATATCTGATAATTATAAAATCAAAGGGACAATCAATCTGATGATAATAATTTTAAAATTATAACATTAAGGTAGAAATTAAAACCAAGTTTGTATGTATATATATTTTTTTTTTTTAAGAATTCTGTTGTGATCCACCCTGAAAGTTTCAACCCGATAATGATGTAAATTAAAAAAATCAAAAAAAAAACTTTCATTAAGTTGTGAGCTACCCTGAAAGTTTTTAGCCGGATATCTAATCGAGAAGTGCTCGAAAGAGTGGCAATATTCCACCCGGAACGACTGATAGACAGACAGACAGACAGACAAACAAGAAAGTGACTTAATAAATTGATTTAATAAATTACTTAATAAAGACTACGAAAAATTACATTTGTCTGACTGACTGACAGCGCTCGCGCTGCGCGGAACAATTATTACAAGAAAATGCATTATGCAAGTATAACGTTTTTTACCCGACTGCGCAAAGCAAAGGAAGGGTAATGTGTTTATCAGTCTATGTTTGTATGTGGGTATGTATGGATGTTTCTATGTGGCACTATATAGGCCAAACGCGTGGACCGATTTTGATGATTCTAACGTCAATCGATTCGTCTCAACCTTGGAAGTGTCACTAAAGACATGACAGTAATCAAAATTCACCAGTGCCACAACCAGACGCCATATTGTCAAAATTAAAATAATCAAAATTGACGAATTATGTCAAGTGGGGTATCGTTGAAAAGGTATTTAAAAATCAACTTTAGGTTTCTTTTACCACTTTTCATTTTAAGCAATAGTTTAGGAAACATAACGGTTTAAAGTTGATTAATATTCACTCTCGCTACAGATGTTTCTATGTGGCACTCTAGAGGCCAAACGCGTACACCGATTTGGCTGAAATTTAAAACATAGATAGATAATGACCGGGAATAGGACATAGGCTACTTTTTATTCCGAAAAAATGCATAGTTCCCGTGGGATAAACAAAATAGTAGCCCACGCGGGCGAAGCCGCGGGCGTCAGCTAGTTAATCATAAAAATCATCATCACCTAATAAATCATAACTAAAAAGTTTGAAATAAAAAAATATTTAAAAAAACAAAAACCCGACTGCGTTAAAGTTAAAACTAATAAGAATAAAAAAATATTTAAAAAAACAAAAACCCGACTGCGTTAAAGTTAAAACTAAAAAGAAAAAAACAAGCCTGCAAAGAATAACTCACAGTCGGTACCCATTTATTTTATTACCAATCAAATCTTCATAATGTTATGGGTCCCAACTGTGAGTAATTCTTTGCAGGCTTGTTTTTTTCTTTTTAGTTTTAACTTTAACGCAGTCGGGTTTTTGTTTTTTTAAATATTTTTTTATTTACGGGAAAAGTTCACTACCGACTATACTCTTACATCAAAGAAACAATCATCAAAATCGGTTAATTTTTGCTCTCTACAGGAAGTAAGAACAAAAGCGTACAACTAGTTAAATATTATTTTTAATGTAAAGGTACCTGCGTTAGGAATGGTTACTTCTCACGCAAAGAAAATATCAATTCGTTAAGGGCTCGGCGAACGTATCTACTTACCTAGGAACGTAATACCAAAATAATTTAAAATTTGAGCATATTTTTATCACTTTACGTTATTATTTGGATAAAGGTAGTATTTATCTAGGTTCCTGTTAAACTTTTGTTTCAAAAAACTTACTATAGAACAAATGAAAGGAAAAAATGCTATTTTTGGTGTACCTACAAAGATTTCAATTCAATTGGCTTACATTTCTTTTTAGGTAAGTTTTTCGGAACAAAAGTTTAACAGGAACCTAGATAAATACCTACTCTCCTAATCTAACAACATAAACTGATATAAACATGCTTACATTTTAAATGATTTCGGTATTACGTTTTTATGGAAATTCGCCGGTCGCAGCCCTCTTAAGTTATTTCATAACAAAGTACAGATAATGAGTTGTGAACTATTTTTACTTTGGCATTGATAAAAAACTTACAATGTTAAAATACAAAGGAAAGATTAAATTTGCTAAAGAAGTTAGTTCGTATGAGTTAATGACTACACAATAAAGTAGAAGTTTTTAGGCTGCCTGAGTCTCCATTATAGTTTAGTATGACCGACAATAATTATACCGTTATAAAACACGAAAGTGCTTACAGTTTTTAATACAACTGGCGGTCAGCATCCGTGACTGTGTAGAATGTCACTTGTGGCCACCTCGTGGCGTAGCTTGCTCAGGGTGGCAATTCTAGGTGAGGTTTTAGCTTAAAGAGCGCTACTCACACACCTGCCGCAGGGGCATTTGTTTGTTGGGCAGTTGTCGTGATATCGGGAGTATATACTCCCGATATCACGACAACCGCCACGCACCTAGATTGCCACCTAGATTGCCCCTGCGGCAGGTGTGTGAGTAGCGCCCATTAGGTTTGAACTTTGGCAGAACAAATTTTTGAAAAGCTACTATTCACCAATGACTGACATTTAAGAGATCGAAACAAACCGCAGCGGAATGATTGACGTACACCCATAAATCTAAATCTACTAATTTTCATGAAGTCTACGTTACGTTTCACTTTCCGTAATCATTGCCTGTAATAGGGAACTCCCACAATTTTTTTTTATGATTTTATACGATAGGTTATATCGTCAAATAACCGTCATAAAAATTCCAGCGCCGAAATACTAAAATTTTATAACAAAAATATTTTTTGAAATTTACCAACATTTTCACGCATCTGAAACACGATTATTATTGTTGTCACAGATTACTGTTGTAGTAACAATTTGTGAACTTTGACGTGTGACGTCAAATTGATACTAAGTACAACAGTAATCTGTGACAACAATAAGTTCGAGTATAGGAATTGTGAAAATTAAAAAAAAAACTTATCTATGGATCGTCATATCTGACTCGTCCTTGACTTTTCTTATGAACTCGTGTCGTCACATCCTTTCACATCCTTTTCAAGTATTTTGAAATTCCTACTATTTTTTGCAATTTTTAAAATTTATTTTCTAATCGAAAATGGTTTAATATTAAAAAATAATTACACACACATACCTCTAAAGCAACAATGTTCATAATAAAATACATTTAACCCGCTTTTGAATCAGACGCATATTGCCTATTGGTGCACATTCTGTAGATTTATTTATATTTAAATTTTGTGTATAATTTATGTGTGCTGTTGGAGGTGCCTAATAAATAAATTATCTGTTTTCTTACTTTTTCTACTGAATAATTTCAAATTTTAAACAAAAAATTATCTAACACAAATATTTTCTCCTTGAAACAAATAAACATCAAACGAATTTAACCAATAAATTATTCACATTGTTTGCATTAAAAGTACCTTACCTATAGAATCCAAGGTAATTCCAACTTTCACCTTAAACACTTCACCCACTTTGTAAATTCAAAGTTTATTTGAAAAACTTTTTTAATATTCACATGTTCACTTTCCCGCGCGTTTGCGGCGTAGGGCGGGCGGGACAACCGCCCAGCACGACTCGCGGCAAGCGACTGAAGCGTGTGACGGATACAAACTTCTACGTTTACTGAAATTAAAAAGTTTCTCGACGGTGCTGATTAATTTCTGGTTTTTAATTTACTTCTTGAGTGTAAAGAAGAGAAGTAAAGTAATGAACGTAGCTAACTTACCTAATACAGGGTTGAGTAAATAAAATAAAAAATGTCGGACATTTCACGCAGCATTATCTAGCTCCAATGTTACCAGAGCTTGTGTTATGGGAACTACATGATTCATATACTATTTTGCATACTTTTTTTTGTAAATACATTATTATATACTAGCAGTGCCCTCGCGACGTTGCCCCCGTAGGGATCAAAAACTATTTTGGGTTTTAGCCTACAGATAGTCCCATGTTATTCTAATTAAAATCACTCCCAAACTACACATACGAAGTGTTACTATCTGAAGTCAAATTATTCACTTAGATTAAACCAACATAGTTTTAGTAGAACTTAATCGAGTAAATCTGTTTCAAGTCGAGACGCTCACGATTAGTGGAGTTTTAGTTGGATCGGTAGTTGCAAATTTACACTCCCAAGCAAGGGCCTGAGATGTAAATGAAAGGGTTTTACACTGACTAACCCCCATTAATATTCAATAAATCTGGGGAAAGCCGCGACTTTGTTATCTCTTCACGTAAGTATTACCCATGTCTCTTTCCTGTGGTCTTAACAATGTCTTAGGCCGAAAACTCGCTGAGCGCTTACTTTACGTACCTACTTGCGTATTTGCGTATTTACGGCTTATTTTACGTCGCGTTACGCGTGTGCATTGCACTACATACAAATTCTCACGAATACGCGTGGTGAGGCCGCGCATAAGAATTCGTAAGCCGCGTAAGATAGCGGCCCATTAAAATATTTTTGTATGTGAAACAGATGTGAAATAATACTCTTTACAAAAAGAAAACTGATTTAGTACCGTGTCCTTTTTGTGTCCTTCAAAGCATAGATAATAAAATCGTCTTAGCTTCAAGGAATAAAATGAATAAATCCAACCTTTTCTGTGATCGTTGACTGTCAACGCTAAACTTCAATTAGAGGTTATTTCTGTGCTGAATAGTTGTTTACAAGTTTTCAGAGTCTTTTTACGAATTGAATTATGCTATTCTGTGACTAAACAAGGATATATGAAACAAGAGTCGTAGCCGTAGCATCAACAATACAAATGTTTATGCTTTTACCATAACAATTGTAAGTAACTTACACCATGACTACCATTATAATGAATGACCATAAAATATATAGACATTGATAAGGATAGTGCCTTCTTTAGTTTAAGATTAAAAAAGACATTTTCAGCAGTAGGTACGTTTGAAGTCAGCCACGGGTATCCTCACGATGTTTTCCTTCACCGTTTAGAGCTTATGTCAATGCACAAATTTTAATTTTCAGCAGTAGGTACTTATGTGTGAAGTCAGCCGCGGGGTATCCTCACGATGTTTTCCTTCACCGTTTAGAGCTTGTCAATCCAAACCAAATTGAATCGGCCTTATTTCAAACCCCCACGGTCTCCTGATCAAATATCGAAGCACTATCCCGTGTAACCAACAGGACTAGCCTTTGCCTATTCTATATAAGTACTACTAGCTAATTATAATAAAGCGGAAAAGTTTGTTTGTTTGAACGCGGTAATCTCAGTCGGATTTGAAAAATTATTTCTGCATTTGTCTTGAGGAAGGTTATAAGGCTACGTTTCATCATCATCATCATTATATACCATCACTATCAATATTTATACGGCCGTGTGTTCGAAACCTCGCTGATTCAATATGTACCTACCTATATAGAATAAATAATAATAACGTTGAATTTCAATATTTAATTTTATATACTTATGTAGATAAATAGAGATTATTTCAAAAAGCGTAAATGTTGAAAATTCGTTTAAAATATTTCACATTTCCTAAAATTCTAACCATAACACAAAATCTTGAAAAAGGTAACCATGTAGGTTTTGAGTGAGTGGATTCGTATTCATTTGGTGTACAAATAGTTTAATTAAATGTTTTTATTACTCATATCATATTTGGCTGGATAGCAACCTGGTTATAATTTAGACTACTGAGAACGCGCAAATTATTTTGGTTTTGTCCTAAATATAAGTATGTATTACTATTTGTGGAAACTTTTAATTGGCCTTCTGATATGTGCTTTGCATGTATGATATTTATATAATTAACCATTATTGTGCATAGCTGTAAGTTTTCCTAAAACAAATAAAATAAAATAAATGTAAAATATTGAGATAACCAGCCTGTACCATTCGATTCTCTACTTATTAAAATACCCTTTCTTTAGAGCTAGAAATAATTTCGGATATTTGTAACGTATTTTATGTATTACTACCAGCGCCCTCGCGGCGTTGCCCCCGTAGTGATGGTTTATGGTGGTGATGATGGTGATGAGGAAAATAGCCTATAACCTTCCTCAAAAGTTTAGCTATCACATGCAGAAATATTTTTTCTGTGGTAGTTCTACTTAGTTCCTGAGATTAGAGCGTTCCAACAAACAAATAAACATCCGCTTTATTATATTAGTATAGATTAGTACAGATTCCATTCACGTTCTCTCGATTTACAAAAATGAATTAATAGTAATTATTTGTATTTCAACACGTCTTTATAGTCTTACGAAGTGCGAAAAGGGCAGGAAGATGATGGAGTATTTATTGTTCTGTGGTCTTACCAGCTCATCTGTTCAGTTGATAGCATCATTAGTGCAGCCATAATGTTGCGAATGAATCCTTCAAATGATCTACTTCAGTAATTTCCTGTCCTATATCTAGTTCAATTATCTCGAACAGTGAAATTATATTAGAAATTTATGATTTGAAATTGCCTTAGTCCTTAATCCACCTGAACAAACGTGGTGGCAATTTACCCGCATCCGTAGTTATCTAGCAACATTGTTGATTGCTGCCAAATCCGCTGTGACACCGTGCCAAAGCAGAGGAGTGAACGAGGCACAACTAGCGCGAAGTCACTCGCTCTGTCCCATTCTGAAGCATACACAATGTGTTTTGTGAATACAATGGGCATGGCGTAGATATTGAAAACTAAGCCGGTGGTAGAAACAAATACAATCAACAGCCAGTTTCAAACTCTATCTATATGTGGTTATGCTCAATGTAGTTAATATTTGACGTTTTGGTATAGAAGTAATGTCAATCTAACCACAATGCAAAACCCCAAATAGAATAAAGAAATGAGTTTATTTGAAAAGAACATGCTGACACTAGAGAACAGTTTGTTATAAAAGTTATCTGTCCCTTGATTGTCTATCTTTGATAGCGAGCGACCAAAATCGGTCTCAAACTCTCAAATATGACAGTTCAGTGACACAAATAGAAGCTCTGTCACTCTCATCTCATCGAGAATGCGAAAAAAGATACCTACTCTATCGTTTTGACAGGTTGAGACCAATTTAAGGATTGAGACAAGTTAGCCTGATGGTGTAAACGCGCTGATTAAGAACAAATTACTCATAGTTTTTATGTATGTCCAAATACATAGGTATTTGGTACATGCCCTCATTTTGCAAAACTTAGCATTCCATAAGTGACGGGTTGCAAGCCCATCGACGTTATTATAAAGCTAACTGGTTTCCTCACGAAGTTTTCCTTTACCGTTTAAAGCTCGTGTTAATGCGCTAATAAAATTTACGAAACGAAAAATCCATTGATGCTCGACCGGGTTCTAACCTTAAATAAAAATAAAAATAGGTAAGTACTTAAGTAAAAATAAAACTGACAAGTTAAATGAAAAAAGGAACATAGATTCACTATTTCATTCATCAAGAACAAGGATACAGTCCATTCAGGTCAAAATTGATTTCTATGAAACAGTTGGGTGTAGATCATCTCTACCTAAGCAACTCAATCTTCTTCTCTGCTCTATACACTTCATACATGATTTATTTAAATTTTTCGTACTCAACAAAGCGTTTAGCCCTGTAGGGCCGTGTTTGTTCAGCAACATACTGTAAGTTCTGAATATTTCATGCCGTTTGAATGTCCTTAGGCAAGTTGGAATATGGCCAGTAAGCGGGATTAGCCAAGCTCCATGTAAATTACAACTTTTTCATGTTAATTTGCTAAGTGTCTGTGATACGTTAAATACAAAAGAAAATTGAATAGATATAGACCCTCCTGATCAGAAGGTCTAAATAGCTTAATCTCCAACAGCGCGAAAGGTCTAATGAGATGACGTAATTCAGATAACCGCAGTCACATTCCGTCAGGTTTGGTCCCCTGCAGTGCGATTCAGACTTCCAAGAATGCATCCGACTCGATGATTTTCTTCGGAAAGTTGACGTTTTATGAGCGAAGAAACGTCAGTTTCCGAATTTGGAACACATTCCGAGAAGGTCTGATTCGCACTGCTGGACCCCCATCTGCACATATTGTTGCACATTTGCGTGAAACATTGTTACATAATAAAATTATTTGCAAAACGCCACAAAGGCGATTACGTGTGCATTCAGAAAATAGGTCATTTCCCGCCTTCTATAGACAGGCGCACTGGCTTCCTATACGTGAAGTACTGTACGCTGTTTGTTTGCTCGAAACGACTTGTTTATCCTTCCAATCCACTGAAGGATAGCGTTTTTGTAACAACAAAAACTTATACCACTTTATCATTATCATATCCTATATGTATGTATTTACAAATATATATTCTATCAGTTATCTGGTTCCCATAGTACAAGCTTTGCTTAGTTTGGGGCTAGATGGCGCTGTGTGAAATGCCCAGCGATATTTATTTATATTATTATGAAACTAAAAGTAACTCGATCCATTTATTACATGAATGAAACTAGCTGACTCAGATTGTCAAAACCGAGTCCATACAAAAATCCTAATGATAAGATAATGATAATTGTTATTACGGGATTTTATCGCGTACCTTTTATTGATACCTAATGATAAGAACTTTAAATTTTAATAATTATAAAAAAACAAAGTGCTTTTATCATTAAGATTTTTTTTGCTCAAAGAAATGGTGTTTGTTAGTAATTACATACTAACAAAACCATTTCTTTGAGCAAAAAGACTTAGATTCAATTACGTTTTATTTATTTTTAATTAAAAACATTACTTTAGCATTATCGGGATTTGAACCAATTTTAATCGATCCTACGCTGACTCAAGTTTGCCTATATAATTTTCAAAATAATACAAACGAAATGGAATATTTGAATATTTCAAGCCAAGGCATCGCAAGCAGTGGATGCAAAACCTAAGCCTGCGGCATGGTTCCCAGTAACCTTTGAATGGATGGGAAAAGTGAGGTTTTGTTTTTGCTAAATTGCTTCATTTGTTCCGTCGACATTATCTATCGTGACTTCGCGGATCGCGGAGATGCTTCTCAGAAATGTTCTGAATGTAAACATTTTTGTGCAGACTGAATACAAAGACTCGTATTATTGAAAAGGAATATGCTGAGATTGGAATTGGATAGGTAAATAAACTTAAATAGAAAAGTCGATGTCCATATCATAACTATTTTCGTTTTTAATCAAATAGGTCAAGGAGGGTCTGATTAAAAATCAATATGTTCAATAATAGCCTGACTTAATAATCTTATAATGAATATGACATTCAGAAAGAACATGTAACGTCACAATAGATATTCTCAATTACACGGTCAGAAAACAGCATAATTTATACACAACCAGCAGGCCAAACTATGCCTAGAACTTAGGACTTTGTAGGTACTTAGTACCTACATGGGACAATGTTTATATGAAGTAGTCTTGCCCGGAACTTACATAGCACCTTCTGTTGTGTGGGAAACATAGTTATGAAATTATGAAACGTGCAAAGTTTTACTCATACGCTTATTGTAGGTATATATTTATACTTTTTAATTTTAAGCACTATATCCGTACCCATATTATAAATGTGAAAGTGTGTTTATTTGTTTGTTCATTTGCCTTGCTTTCACGTCAAAACAGAGCGACGGATGGACGTAATTTTTTTGTGTGGAAATAGTTGGAGGGCTGGAGAGTAACATAGGCTACTTTTTATCCGGAAACCAAGCGAGCGGAGCCGCGGGCAGCAGCTAGCAATAAATAAAATACCTGAGTCTTAAGTTCATAATTTTTCTCCAAAACGAATTGATTGATTGGATGTTTTTTTTTTTCTCATGTGGTTACTGGAATGTTCGTAGCTATAATTTGACTCGGTACGGTAGGTGACACTGTTGTTAACCTACCTGGCCTCTAGTAAGCAGATACCCCAATATTTATTACTAGCTGACCCGGAGAACTTCGTACAGCCTTAATTTTAGACCCGATTCTGACTTTTACTTACTTTTATTTATTTCTATAGAGGTGTGTATTACATTAGATTTGGCTTGATTGTATGTGGAGTGCTATATAGGCTATAAAATTCATCAGAATAGTGAGGGGGGGTAACAATTTTTTTTTTTGTTATAACCTTGTTCCGCAGTCGGGTTTTTGGTTTAACAATGTTTGCTTGTTTTAATTAAAAAAAATTTTTTAGGCCTAAACTTAAAAGTCAATTGAATTTCGATTTCGTAAAATATTTTTATTTTAATTGTTTTTGTTTCAGGAACCAACTTAAATTAAGGTGAATTGTATCTAGATACATTTTAATAGAGTCCATGGCTGTACCATGCTTTGAAGTCTCAAGGAATCTGCTATGTGTTATATATGCAAGTGTTGTGGGTGGGCGCTGGATTTTGTACAAAGGTAGGTCTATTTTCATTATCGATTTGTCACAATTATATTTTAAAAGTTAAATGGACAGAAACCATTAAAATGTGTCCAAAAACATTTTTGGATACATTTTTATTGATTTAGTTTTGCGACAAGGAAGTGGAACATTATTTACTTTCGTCTGCGGCTTTACTCGTGTGGTTTCAACATTTTAAATAGCATAGACATATAATATTATAGTTCACAATCTGCACCAAATCCAAGTTTCAGACAAATCAGTCCGCCAGTTAACACGTGATTGAAACACAAACATACATATAAATTAAACTCTTAACATACAAACGTTCAGATTTATAATATAAGTAGAATTTTAAACTCTGTCGCACTGAAAGCTTTTTTTTATTTCCAAGCTTTGAATCCTTGCTGTAGTGGGCTGGTTTACCAGGCGTCCTATGACGGCCATAGTATTTACTTATTCTTAAATTCATTATTGTTTACAAAATGACACATATCTATAAACGAAACGTATTTAAAGGTACCAAAGGTACAAAGCCGAGCATATTTTTAAATTTAAATCTTGTAAGAAATAATAGCGGAGCGAATCTAGGAACGCAGCAGATAACATGAAGTTAAGTGTCTGCTGCATTCCTAGATACCAGATATTTTATGACGTTAGCTGATTGCCGTCTAGGAAACCAAAGCTTTATTCACCAAGCAACTTAAGTCAGTAATCTTAACCTGTCTGAAACATGAAACAATTTAAGATGAGAGCCAACTCTACTGGAACTAATCTGTGGATTTCAATTCAACACAGCTTCTATTAATTCCAAAAAGTATCTAATATAACAATAGCAAAATATTTTGTCCTGTATTTATGTTTTTTCAATGATGCGGTAAATTAACAATAAATAGGCACACGACTATGTTGTCTATGGGTTAAAAAACACTTTTCAGCCAATCACAAGATCAAATGGGATACGTCATGCCCATCACAAGGAATGTAGGAGTATGATCATTTCAGAGTGCTGACGTTCGCATTGGCTTGCATAATGTGCAAAGCCATTTGTATCGGCATCTCCGTCGCGGTCGCAGCCGGCATCGCCTATGGATACAACTATATGCTGGCAGAATTCCTTACACTCGGACGTGAGTATAAAATTGTCACCTAGTGGTGACAGGTAGTTCAGCCACCTAAATTTTAATTAAAAGCTGCAGACAGATTTACCCAGAAACTTATCCCGTCAAACGAATTCATACAAAAGTCCCTTAAAAAAGTTTTCAAAAGATGATAATTATTAGGTAGCCTGAAGGTCACCGTCATGTCTTAATGACTTCATAAGCCCGCAGCTTAATCATCTTTACATAAATGTAAATGTAAAGATGATTAAGCTGCGGGCTTATGTTTTCCTTCACTGATTTGAGAATTTCGTATTACTGCATCATTTCATTTAACAACAAAATATAGACAAACTTACCTCTTAAAAAACTTTGACCACAAAACAATGGTATTTTATATTTCAGGCACGGATGTGGCGGTGTACGTACGTCGTGGCCAGTTTTACGATAGGCCCAACTTTGGAAAAGGCTTCCGACGAAAAGGGGATGAAGAGGACTGTGAGTGCTTAATATTTTTCTTGTATCATTGAAAATTAAAAGTTTTATCATAATTTTCGATTCCGACGGGATTCGAACCTGCATTGATACAAGCGAACTTACGTAACATATACTGAAATTACCATAATGTGATACTGCCGGAGTGCCTTACCAACTCGGCCACGGAATTCATATTAGTCGGGTTGAAATCTTGATAAGCACATATTTATCGGTTAAAGCATCGATTATTTAAGGTTATTAAAACTTTTCACCTTCAATGAAATAATACCTCAGTGTGGTTTAACGATAAAACTAAAAAGATTGTATTCAATAAAGGAAGATTTCCAACTCAACTAGTTTTAAAAGTTAGCAAAATGAGATCGTTTAAATTAGTGGCCACTCTGGTCGAAGTTTTCAGGCTGCCTGAAGGCCTCGGTCATGGCTTAACGACTTTATAGCCACAACCGAATATTAAACGTTCCAGTTCTGAACAGAAATGCTCATTGTTAATGGCACTAGCGGTTACTTATTTATTTTCTACTTAATGACGTAGAAAAAAGAACGATGCAGAAAGAACGACTGTTTACTAGTTTGTGAAATTCACTCATTTTCGTTTTACAATTTTAGGTATTTATTGGCTTGTATTGAAGTTAATATTACGAGTATTTTAATGCTTGGTCTATAGAGTTACATAAACTTGAAATTTACCGATTCCATTGTGATAGCTTTATACTCGTACTGAATAGTTTAGCTCGCAGACAATTAACAAATTGAACTCTAATCCATTAAATCTCATCGTCATATTAAGTAAATCTTCAGCAGTATTTGAACTCCACAAACTGACGCCACACGCCAATCTTACAAAGTTCAAGCCTGAGCTGGCTATGATAGGGATTTAGCTTGCCTTCGCGGTGCTCTTCAAACTTGTCTAAGTTCAGCTCATTAGGGGTAACATGACATTGTCGGAGACTTATAATGACTGGTTTGTGTCCCGCGGAGGATTTGTTTTTGTATGATTGCAGACTTTTGTTTCGGATTTACGACATGGAACTCGCTAGTTTTATGTTTACGAAAGAATTTGTTTAGCTAGAAAATGACACGATACTTATAAACTTAAGTTTTTTTTAATATAAACAAATCTCAACACTTTAAAAGGCCTTTCCAATATAACAAGAACAGAAAAACTATGAGGCCAGCTGAAAATTCGTTGGCAAGACTATTTATCTTGATTAAATCTTGATGAAAAAGAGTTGTAGAAGATTGCCAAGGATCTGTGGAGAGTTTGAGAGAAACCTTTGCTCAGCTTGCTTAAAAAAGGTTCTAAATCATTGTAATAGGGAAAAAAATGTTGCTTCGTCCACAGTGTTCTCTTCAAACTCGTCTGACTACCAAGACACGGAAATACAGAGCGACACGAAGCCGCTGTCCGATACGTGGCGAAAGGCGCTTGATACACGAAAATACGCAGACAAGCTCACCAAGTACTCTCGCGGACAGTTCGGGGCTGACAACTTCTTCAACAGCTCCGGCCACGTGGGAATACCTGTTGTGGTGAGTTTTTGGCACATGCCTTTGATGCACATTTCAAACTGTCCTTCTCCCCTTCGGAGGGCACCACAGAGGCTTGGCGGTGAACGCGCTATACGCTAGAGCACTACGCAAACGTACATTTTATACCGATATAAACCCCCTTCATAACAAAGCTCACCAAGAATTAGCATGGACAGTTCGGAGCTGACAACTTCTCCAACAGCGCTGGCCAAGCCACCGAAAAACCTGGAGAGGTAAGCAAAGTAAGGCCTTTAATTTTTTCTAAAAAAAAAATTAAATTCCCCTTAAATTTTTCTTGAGAGTAATCTTATCATACCCAGTATTAAATCATATTACACTCATAAAAATCATATTATACTCAAAACACGTATCGTACGTGTTTTGAGCTTATGAGTGTAATATGATCTCTGTCTGCTGTATGAAGAATGCACAGCATCATTAGTTTTTCGTAGACCGGAAGTCTACATTAGCCGTAGCAGTATTCTCTACGTAGCAGTACTACGAAATACGTAGCCTAAAGTAAGCAACTAAGTTCGTATTGACCTAGTGGCCAACTCTGGTGACGGAGTTTAGACCTTAAGACCTCCAACATGGCTTCACCAACAATTTAATGTGCCCTCCGAAGCAAAGATACGCTCAGCTGAATGCCACTTGCGGTCACCCATCCAAATTGTGACCGCTCAGTATGTCACTTAACTTTAACGATAAATCAAGAACGTTTAAGCAAACTGTGCCGCGATTACGCAAGTCATAAGCAACTCCATAAATATTACCACTAAATAACAATAACTATGTGTTTCCAACAGGCTGATACAACCACAGAGAACAAAGTTTCTGTCATACGCCGTATATACTCGGTGACTCCAAATCCAGGGATGCCTACTACCATCCATCCAGCCAGAACAGACAAAGTCGTGAAAAACTATGCATCGGTCGATAAAATGCCGAAGTCGCCCAATTCTATAAACTTAGACGAAGAGTTCTACCAAGACCATGATCGTTCCACTCCCGAACCTAAAAAAATACACTATAAAGATAAAAACCCGGATATCAAGATAAGCTTTAAAGACAAGTCGAAACGGTGAGTTTTTTGTTTTCTGTATTAATTAATCAAAAGTTACTCATTTGCTTTAGTATTTTCTTGGCGGATTCCCAAAAACATTGTACGAGTTGTATCTCTCGGTTATATTATGATGACGTACGGACGTAACTTAGTTCGTACAAGCCAACGTTTTTGAACTTTTTAGACCGCCTTTGGACCTCGCCTCGGGGGTACGCCCCCTTACATCATCGCACATTCCATTTACGATTCAAATTCAGTCAAACATTTTTCAATTAGTTTGTCGATTATTGTACATAACTTAAAAAGCCATTAGGATTTGAAAGCCGTTAAAAGTAATATCACTAGTTTGTTTTATTTAGATTAACACTAACCCTGTTAATCATAGTTGACTTAGAGGCTTCCTAGAGCTCAGATGGCTGCTAAATATGTTTATGTCTATTTTCATTAACACAAAAGTTTGAGAAAAATACATTCTCTAAAGCCTTGCTTAAATGACAAATTGTTATAAATAGCCTAAAAATGTAGGTAAGTACATAGTTGAATCCATTAATATTTCGTTATTTTTTCAGTAAATCGCACATTTCTAAAGAGTTGAGTAAATCAAAACCGCTCGCAGACTACCCCACTGAAGACGTAGATGAAGATAATATTGTCTACAGACCTGTGTGAGGTATTAACTTAAAGATGATCTGCGAATTAAAGTAATTTTTCAATATTTATTAAGTTTAAATAACCAATAGGTGGGTGGGATCAATTATGTTCGCGCACCTAATGTACTCAGCGCATCTGCGACTGGTCTGATGGATGGTACACGATGGTACACCAATCACAAACAGAGGTCCCCTTTGTTTTCGAATAAATACTGCCACCGATTGCAGCGCGCACCGTTACACGCTCCAAGAGCGCGAACGTATCCACAACTTCGTGGTTAAAAAGGCCGTTATAGCAGAATAACAATAGGAATTGAACTATTTGCCGTCTCTTTTCATAGAGTGACAAGAACGGCAAATATTGCAATTCCTATCGACTCCTCCATCTAATGATGGTTGAAGATCGTAGTCACCATCCCCCTTACCCATCCCTTCACCACCTGCGTCCAAGGTGGCTGTAATCCCGTCGTTATTATTTCCATAGGCATCGTAGTTATCTGCTGTCCCATCTGAGTTATTTTCATCAACAAATATTATCGTTTTGAAGTGCATTTTCACCATTTGATTGTCCAGGTTAGTTTGCTTCGTCTAGTATAGTGTCGAGCTCCTAAATTGGCACAGACTACTCCTAGAGCTACTTTGTCTAAATTCTTGGATTCCTTATCTGGTACCACGATTTTCAATCCGAATTTCGTGGTTTCGACTACAGGCTATGCTTGGCTGTATTTATGATAATGACGGAGGCCTTCGTGGCCTAAAAACTCCGTCAGTAGAGTTAGCCACTAGCACTTACAACATACGGACTTAACACGGACTCATACGGTGATGGAAAGCATCGTGAAAAAACCAGTTAGTTTTTTAATTGACGGCAACAGATATTGAAAAAAATGTGGACAGTATCAAATATATTTATTTGTACGTGCCTCTCACCTTATGGCAGCCATCCACGATCAATTCTATCGTCCTTCCGATTGGATCCAATCGATCGTATCCAATCGGCAGCTACACGTTCAATTCGAACTGTCCATTCGGCAGTTCATGCCGATCCACGTCATTCGGTATGATCAAACTGGCAGTATCCAATCGATTGGACGATAGAATTGATCGTGGGTGGCCGCCATTAGACATCTTCAAAGGAATTCAAAAAAGTCGTGATAATAATTTATTCAATTACTAGATTACGTTTGGTTTTTTAAGTATTTTCGTTTATATGTTAAACGAAAATACTTTATTCTAATATTCGCTGATTAATTTTCCGATATCAAACGGGCTTTTAATATCTTGTTTAATTAATCCCATTTGAATAAAAATATTAAGCTCTTTCAAGCTTGATTGATACCGACCGAATAAATATTATGTAGTAATTGTTTACAAAGGCTCTGAGTAACTCTGGCTTATTTTAAAGACTGTCTAATGTCTAATGTTAACAGTGGACAAGGTCGAAAATGAATGAATGAAAACTCTTTATTGTACATGTTTTACAGTAAGAACTAAATTAACGGTATAAAATTGTACAATGGATGGGCGGTCTTATTGCTTACACGCGATTTCTTCCAGACAACGTTTGAAACCATTCAAAAACATCAGAGCATTAGCTTTTTATAAAAAATGCTAGAAAGTACAAAGAGTGGGGAATTTCATTTACATTTACCGCTCTACTTATAAACTCCAATCAACTTCTGTTAAAATTGAAACACCGCGCACCGCTTAAATTGTTGCCTTCTCTTTTGTTAGATCGTGATAAATAGTGACAGGGCGAATTTTGAGCATTGTCTAACCAACAGTGCTCAAGTTGAGAGGTGTTTATAAGTAGGCCTTTAAAGTATTATTAAGACATTTTATTGGGATTCCTTCATCGGACAGGGTTTTAACACGCTAAATATTACCCATTTCAATTATTTCTGTAAGTACCTATTTCAATTGTTTTCATTATAAGAGCGTCCTTTATCTAGAGCCTTTTCAAACATACTTTCATCGAAAACCTCAGCTTGTAGCTGCTGCTCATCTGGAGCGACTTGATCGTGATCGTCTGACAGACTACCCCCAGGCTCGACTATCCATTCCAGGGGTTCAGAGACCTCTTCCTCGACGATGAACTTGATTTCCCTTGGTGTTACGACTCCATCTCCATCTAATGATGGTTGAAGATCGTAGTCACCATCGCCTTTACCCCTTTCACCACCTGCCTTCAAGGTGGCTGCGATCCCGTCGTTATTATTTTCATAGGCATCGTAGTTATCTGCTGTCCCATCTGAGTTATTCTCATCAACGTTGATGTTATCGTTTTGAAGTTCATTTTCACCATTTGATTGTTCAGGTTGGTTTGCTTCGTCTAGCTCCTCAATCGGCACAGCTGTTCCTTCAGCTAATTTGTCCAAATTCTTGTATTCCTTGTCTGTTTCTGTTACTGCCTGGCGTAGTAATGTATTCAAGTGATTGGTCAAATACAACGGGACTTTTGTTTGTAGGTATCCGATTATGAAAGCTTCACCAGTTTTGAATGTCATCCCGGGACATGAAAATTGAGCAGATCTGTAATAATATACAATAAAACATGAAAAATGTTAATGAAATGAAATTGTCCTTCAACTCTTAGAAGGTAGAAAAATAAGTGCTATGTGACGTATTTGTCATTATCCGATTTTACGGTATGATTAAATCGTATGGCAAAAACGCTATTACCCGAGTTATACAGTTAAACCACACCCATTCTACATCAATATAATTTCAGCTTTAACACAAACATTTTTCAGTCTCTTTATACCTCCATCCCATGACTTCAATGACATGTATAAGAATAGTGGAGTTTTTAGATTTGCTTTCTATATTTGCGGAGACGTCCACTCCGACATCACTTATTTCGACTGCAAAATCGTACATTCCAATTGTATTTTCGCCAGCTTGCATGTCAATACTGCCACGGACCTGTAAAAAACCACGAACTTTTAAGCATTTCTTTAAACAATTTCAACTAGGTAAGTTCAAGCGTTGTGATCATCAGAATCATTAAGTAATTTACAAACACTTCATCGTAAATTTTATTCTTCCGTAGAAAGAAGTCCGTAAAAAAACAGAAAAAGAAAATAAATTGCAGTCTCTACTCGATACCATAAATAATATTTTCAATGAATTTTCTCTCAAAATTAATATCAGCAAAAGCAAAATACTAATAGCATCCAAAACAGAAAAATCAGTTTTCAACACAATAACTTCATATAACACCAATTTAGAAAGAGAAAAGAAATTCAGATATTTAGTTAGGCAGCCTTATAAATTCAAATTCCAGATGTATAAAATCAAGAATCGCAATAGCTAAACAAGCACTTAACAACAAAAGAAACATTTTCACATCTAAAATATCTAAAAGGATCAAAAATAAATTTATCGAAACATACGTTTGGTTGGAGTATATCTCTGTATGGGTGTGAGACGTGGACAATGAAATCGCTTTTTCATATATTTTAAATAGGTAAAATCAATCTGAATTTCTGAAATAGAGACCACTTCTAACTTCTATTCTGCGTTTCCTCATTAGAGCCCTTTCAAATTATCGATCTATAGAAATTCTGCAGTCTGCGGGAGGTCTTATTGAAAATTTTTACCTGCAAAGTGCCGTATCTCAGCTCCTCGGATAGTTTCAAAGTGCTGAGCCTGAAAGGCCCGCCGGTGTGTGAGGTGTACACTGTCTCCAAGCCAGTGAGGATCATGTTACGGAGGTTCAGTTCACTGTTTACCTCCCCTTCGTTGATCTGAAATGTTGCAAGCTGAAGTACTCGTATGACATTTCAAAGTGATTTCCTGGAGTTTGATTGCAAAAATGGTTTGTATTGGCTGTTTTTTGTGTTTTAATCTAATGCTGGCTAAACCAAAAGAGAGTAAATCAAACTAAATGAAACTATTTTGATTTACTCTCTTTTGGTTTACATGGCAGTTGCAGATATTAAAATTATCTACAAAAAAAATCTCCTGCACCACTAGGTATACCTACTGGACCTTCAATTATTCTTATTTCATATTTTACTACAGAAAATTGTTCGGGTCGGTCGGGTTTTTGTTTCAATTAATAATTTTTGCTTGTTAAATTGGTCAAAATGACCATTAAATCCTACCGTATCATTATAGCGTATATTAAAATCTTCCATAACAATCTTCCCCATGTTCTTCATAATTGTGAGTACGTTTAAGTTTCTAACAACATTGTTCACGTAGTTGGTTACATGCTCGAATACTTGAGATTGGTGAGCTCTGAAATCACATAATTAGTAGTTTTCAATTGAATTTCTGTATTATGCTTAAAACTTAGTGCGTTGACCAAACTCGCAAAAGCATTGTTTCCAAAAACAAAAAAGAACTCTAGCGAGCCGATCGGTGCACTAAGTTTTTATGCATCTAAGACCGTTAGTGTATTCAATAAAAAAATATGTAGAAAGTCTATATCTACATATTTTTTTATTACATAATAATAATAGGGATAGGCTATCCCCATTCTTATTATGCTTCTATTGCTCACTATTGGCCACCACTCTGTCACGGCCTAACTCTACCAGATCTGACCAAGTGTCCTATGCACTTAAGTCTCGCAATACGGTCTCCCATATCTATACATATAGCATAATATGAAACCGTATTGCGAGACTGACGAAAGTAGCACCTTCGTCATCCTACGAATGTCCGTATGGCAGACTCGATCTAGCAAGGATAATGCCGTTCTTTAGATAGTATACCGTAATTCACCGAGCGACTCCTTGAAGACCGAGGAGGTGTTGATGTAGGTCTGCAGCATCGCTTGCAGCTTCGGAACCAGCTCGGCTTCCAATGGCTTCATTATCAGATTCTCTAACTTCAATCCTGTAGAACGTAAATAGGATTACAACATTGACCTTGACTTTCGATCCAAAAGTTAAAAGTCAAAAGTCAAAAGTCAAATTCGTTTATTCAATAAGATCACAAGTGTACCACTTTGAAACGTCTTAAGAGCTAGGTGATTCTACTCCTGTTCCTTCGCGACCAAGACCGTGAAGAACCAGGGCAACAAACACGGTTTGGGGCCTAACACTCTTTTCGGTGAGCGGTTAAGCTATGGATATAAAAATCCGTCCTCTCAAATGTAGTTTTATTTCACTCTAAAAATTTTAAGTCCCGATGAAACATAAGTAAGCAGTAAGCTTATATTTCATCGAGACTTAAAATGACGATGAGAATGATGATGAGACAATGAGCAGGAAATCTCAAAGTGTTGAGCTGTAGATGGCGCTAAATCGGTACTCAATGGAAAATAATGATTTATCAAGATTTTCGAGGCGACGACGGCACAGGGTTACGTGGCTGTGTTGATTATAGAACTCCGGCTTTATGAGGATTGATTTGATCAATGCGGGTTAAAAAATTTATAAAGTTTTTCACTCTTAAATATTATAAACAATTTGGACATGAGAAATTGAAGAAAGAATTACAACTACGGACCAGTAAAAGAAGTGTAGGACGACGTGTCTTTGGCGGTCGGTCGAATAAAATAGTTCGTTCTCAAAGTAAAGTTTCCCAATTTACTTTGAGTCCAACAATACATTCAGCAATTAAATGCTATGGGCTGATAATTTTAAATTTACCTTCACTATTCGGTAAGTAATCAGCTACTACGGGCGGGGATGCGAGTCCAGGTGTGAATATCTAAAGTAAAATAGAAATAATTTATTATCTTCGTTGTCACTGGTGAAGTTATGAATCGCTCCAACGTCATTCTAGTCATATTGTACCGACTCGTGGCCCTAACTTTTTCTACCTACTCGTTAATCAGCTGGTATTTGTGCTTCTCAAACAGTAATGGTTTTATTTTCATCATCATCATCATCCTTAGTTAGTTTACCTTTAAAACAGACATTGTATAGACTAATTTGATTTATTTGAACGAAAAGTGTTTAAACCACTATATCTCACGGCTTTTTTGGCGACTAGGTGCGTTAATCAATTGGCCGCTGTGATCGACTTGATACCACTCGATTATTTTCTCTGGGGCTACTTCAAGTCCTTATTCTACGCTAACAACCAACTACCAACCACTTTGGACGAGCTCGAGGCCTTTAAGTTGGCAGACGCTATTTGCCGGAAAAATACCTACTGCGCATTTTAGACCGAGTCAAGAATAGGAAATGAAAGGAAATAAAAGAAAGAAATAATTACCTCAAAATTAAAATTGCAATTGAGAAGCCGAAACACAGTATTGCCCAAACTGACCGATCGGCCGGTCAGTGACGTTATGCCGATGCCAGATAGCTTACACCCCTCAACTGTTATCCTACAAAATAAAATGATTTGAATTGGACTGGACACGTGTTATGTGAGATGACTTATGGATAAATAAAAAACAAAGTAGGTCCCATCACAACACGGTCTCGCAGTGATAATAGATAATGAAAACGACCCCGCTAGACCAGTCTCGGTTCTATTTGAAAAAGGTTAAGTATTCCTAATCAGTTGCTTTCCCATTTTATTCTAAACAGACTTTTACCTGAACATCAATTTTGATTGAATCTCAGAGAATGTCTACTGTCTACTGCTCCTTGGCGATAACGTCGTCATCATAATTTGGCGACCTTTGTGGCGCAGTGGGTGAAGGACCGCCTGTGTCGCAGGAGGTTGCGAGTTCGATCCCCGCCGCGGATCAAATATTTGTATGATTTGCAAATATTTGGTGGGTTTGGGTGTTTTCTTTGTATAATAATGTACATATTTATTTACAAAAAACATTATCAGTCATGTAGTTCCCATAACACAAGCTCTGCTTACTTTGGGGCTACATGATGCTGTGTGAAATGTCCCGCTTTAATTATTTATTTATTATAACCTACTCGTTCATTTTAATAGTTAGTTGTATTTATTGCTAAAATGAAAGAAGGCTTTGGAGATTTTTTTTCTTGTCACTTACGTACCAATCGTACCATTGAACATGGAACTTGAGCTCCATTATCAATAATAGGGTAAATTTGTAACTTTGTTTACTCTATAAACTACAAGGATTTGTACTTACGCTAACTGTCCCTCACTTTGAACTGGTTCGAAAAGGAACGGTGACATTTTGTACGAATTTTGGTCAAGCTGATCGAAAGCTATGTCCGATGTATTCCTGAACTGGATATAATTCGCTTGTATGTTCATTCTGCTTACAACTGCTTCAAGACTTATAAAGTTTGAGAGTAGGGGGAATCCTACTAAAGGATCTGATAAGTGGGGCAAATCGTCTAGATTCAAATCGTTTAGAACACTGAAAGAAATTCACAAAGTTATGCTATCTGCTACAATTTTTATTTATCACTAACTGTGCTAACGGTTATGCCTCCAATTAACCGCAGTTTTTATCGGAGACTTAGCTAAAGTATTTTTTAAGGATATATAGGTAGGTACTGAATATTCCAAGTATGATTCCAATTTTCAATGGAATGAATACTCCCTAGACATTTTTGTTATACTTTAAGTGGTTATCAATATTTTCGATCCGACGAATGTGGGTTCCGTGGCCTAGTTAGTAGACCACTCCAGCTTGAGGAGGATCGCTTGTAGGTATCAATGCGGGCTCGAATCCCGTCGGAATCGAAAATGTTGAAAAGACCTAATAAAATTCTCCCTTAGATATTTCCAAAAGATCTGGAATGCCTAAGATTTCAGTGATTCATTTTTTCCCATTCAAATCCGTTTTACCGCTACACAATAAACTTTATGATGATATAACATGAATGGTGATACTCACAGGTGAACCCGGTTATCAGTATGATAATAGCCCGTGCCTACAAACAAAGGATTCGCCGGCTTTCTGACGTATACATTCATACCTTTGAAGCCATAGTTTTCTTTCATTGCCTGAAAATATTCTTATTAGTATGAATTTTTATATTAAATAATAATTATTCTGAATCAGATAATCTTTATAAATACATAGACGCTCTAGCAAAAAGTTGTCATGAAAATAGTTATTTGTGCAACAAGAGAGCAAAGTTGATGTTTACCTCGAGTGCTGATTTTGAATCCCGAGCAAACGAGGGATTCTAAGAATTGAATCACGAGCGTAGCGAGTGATTCTACGTTAGAATCCCGAGTCTAGCGAGGAATTCAAAGGCACGAGATGTGAAAAACTTTGGTCTCGTGTAGCACACAAAGTTTTTCACCTCAGCAGCGAGAACATTAACCTACAAATAAAAAATACATCTTTGTACATAATGAAGCAACTAATCCATAATAGGTATTCATTTAAATCTATTTAAAAATAACGCATTTTTTCAGAAATTAAAAGAACATATAACAGTTATTGTAGTTTTGGAAATTAAAAGTTTCTGTTATGTTCAGAACTTACCTACGTGCTTCTCAGGAAGGGAACTTTGTTCATCACAATCACTTTTTGTCTCAACTCTTCTCTCTGGAGATAAATTAGTGTATTCGCCACTGGTTTCACTCATCTTTATTGTTTTATGAATTTTCAACAAATAACTAGCGTAACAGAAACAAATTCCCGCTATTTTATTTTTAAAAGGTGCGTTATTTGTTTTTTTTTTTCATAGACAGGCTAGCGATTGACCGCCATGCACTATCACGTGTCAATCGATGACATTCGAATTTCAAATCACTTTTCCTCACTGAAACCAGTGTGCAAAATGCGATTTTGCACACTGGTTTCTCGCAGCAAAGGATGCCATTTCGAGCTGCTGAGGTGAAAAATATATTTATACAATGTTATTTCAACTCAAATAAACATTTAAACGTGCCACTTACTACCCTAGTCTAGTAGAGTTTTTTTATACTACCTACTAAGGTAGCAAACAAGCATACCTACGTTCCACCTGAGGCCAAGTTCAAACAAAATGTAATGTTTTTAAAATCGATTTGAACAGATTACGTGAAGTCACAAGCGCTGGTCTGAACAGGTATCGGAGCAACTCGAAATGTCGGTGAAAAAAGTACTGCACCAAGCCACAGATCGCTCCAAATGGAGATCAACCATAAGACCAGCTCATGGAAAGGGATCACGATCCTCAACAATGAGAAATCGTCTAAGCGGTGTGAAAATTGTAAATACTTACTACAGATATTGCATTTTCGAAAGCGATCATGTGCTTCTGCCATATTGTAGTAGATCGATTTACAACATCTGAAGAATATTTAATTTAAAGTTAGGTTTTGTTCGATTTAACAGATTTTTTATTCGTCAAAATATACTAAAATCTGTTTATTTTTATTATCTTTAAATACAATTTATTTTTTATTCTTGTTATTTATAATGTTCTTCTCCACAAAGCTTGTCTAATTTTGATGTTTTTGCTAACACTGTATCGCCGATGAAGATATCTCACCACTATTAAAGTAATCCAAAACATGATCTTCCAAATACAGTGGCGTAATCCCTGATATGGCTAATTTAAATGAAAAAACAAATAACAAATTCATTATGCTCTTCTGAACAAGAAATCTAGCTTAGCCTATGTTAAGCGTTATCAGAACTCACTCAATTATAGTTAGCAAGCGGAACTTATAAAATTAACTTTTAACTAACCGGATAACTAGAAAATACTTGATAATTGAATTGTATATGTACTTGTACCTGTATAATTGATTTTGTAAATTCATGCCTTGATACTGAAAACATGGTTGTAAAAACGAAAGATGTATTTAAGTTTGTAATAATAGTAACTTTAATGTGCCATTTTGCACTAGCGAAAGATCCCTCTCTTTATACGGATCCAAATACAAATGAAAATTATTATAATGATGCTGAAGGTAAGTTGGTTTAATCATCAACTTTTATTCAGGATAGTAACAAGCCTTTAAATAAAAAAAAAAAAAAAACCCCGACATATCCCTCCATCAACTAGAAGAATCATCAACCCTTCAAACGATGAACAGATTTTCATAAATTATAGCTAAGAACCATCTCGATCACGTCAGTTTACAAACAAACGAAAACCGTATCAAAACCGGTTCATCCGTTCAGGTTTTACGACGCCACAGACGGACACACACACACTACAAACTTAAAACACCCCTCTTTTTCGTCAGGGTTAAAAAAAAACTAAAAAAACCGACAATAATGAGCTTATTAAGATTTTTGACCCGACGAATAAGAATTCCGTAGCCGAGTTGGTTAAGGCACTCTGGCTTAAAGAGGATCGCTTGTATCAATGCTGGTTCGAATCCCGTCGGAATCGAAAATTTTGATAAGACTTTTCATTTCCAATGAAATATTACATATGTTATAGAGAACTTTGCTGTCCAATGGAAACAAATAGTTCCTTCTAATTCTGGGGAAAATAAAGAGGACTGCTGGTTGACCTTGAACGCCGCTGAGCATTTCAAAGCAATGGATAAATTGGATAGTAAGTACCTACTGTTCATTTCACGAGTCCATTTGTCTGTTTGTTTAAATGTATAGTTAACATTCCATACGTGACAGGTTGAAAGCCCATAACTGGCTTACTCACGATGTTTTCCTTTACCGTTTAGAGCTCGTGTTATAGTGCATATTAAATATTTCGAAACGAATAATCCATTGATGCACGACTGGGTTAGAACTCACGACCTTCGGATCGAAATTCGAAGCACTAACCTACTTGGCCAACACGGCTCTTACAGTATCTTTCAGTATTATGTAAATATTTTTTTCCCAAAACTCCTTCGATCATTTCAGGAGAATTTTTCCAGGCTAGGAAGACATACCAACAAAACGTGGAAACAGACTTGAACTCCGACATGCTTCAAGTAAGTACTACTTAACAATGTGTGGAAAACTTTATTCGAACCGAAAGTAATCTTTTTCAAGTGAATAATTGATAAAGTAGTGATAGTCTTAAGGGAGTGTGCACGCTACGTTTTCATACACGCGTATTTGAGCAGCGCATTTGTGTCGATACAAAATCCGCGTACGAAGAACGTAGTGTGCACACTCTCTAAATGCCTTAAAACTGTGCGTATCATTTACATTTCATCTAGTTATAGTTTTTTTTTTTTAAACTTTCGCGATCACTATTCATATTGAAATTTTTTATGGACATGCCGGCACCACATGTCTGCCCGCGACCACGGCTATTGTAACATAGCCAAAACGTCGGGATAAATAAGGTAAATTACGCGATAAAATCCCGTGTCCATAAAAATTTTCAATATAGTTAAGTAAGTATAGTTAATATTTATTTGTCCAGGAACTTCTAAGCTCACGTGGCGCAGCGCCGAGATCTGTCCACCATTTTGGAGGGAACACACTCCTCATCCCCGCCGGAATCAACCTCGGAGGATACAGCATGATGCGGCTGAAAGACTCTTTACTGTAAAACAATTTAGGCCTTTATATCTTTTAGTAGATGATTTAAACAGAAAGTGAAAAGTCTCATCAAAATTTGCGATTCGGACGGGATTCAAACCCGCACTGATACAAGAATTACAAACATACAACTAAAAAAATACTTAAGTGTTGTTTAACACTATAAAAATGAAAATTTAAACAGAGTCAGGAGGCAATCTTTGTCAACACTTAACGGGATACTGTACTGCCTGGGACATTGAGTAGGCTCGCTCAGCACCTGAACCATCCTCTCAGCTTAACCGGCCATATCCACAAGAAAGACATGTGTCGAGCTAACTAAGCCGCGCTTTGTTCACGATGTTTTTCTTCGTCGTTTCGCTCGTGTTAATGCGCATATAAATTTTTCGAAACGATAAATCCATTGATGTAAGTCCAGGATTAGAACCCGTTGGATCGATATTCGAGGTAATTTTCCACTTTGCCAACGCGGCTCAGCTACATCAGTAATTGTAACTGAACATAACTAAGGTCGTTGCAAACATATCCGTTCATGCAAACATAATAAAATCAAAACTATACATATTAGGTAGCCACATATCGATCACATACCGAGGACATAACATATAGGTTGTTACCGAGGCCTTGGGCCCCGTCACATAACAACAGGGCTTTAATAGGTACTTACGGCCTACATTGACCTAATTTTTTATTGCATATTACCAGAATTCCAAAGCAAGCTAATCTCTTTACGGACTCTATTATGAAGGCTATCTCGATGATAGCTCTCGATTAGCTAGGGTGAATATGACAACGACCCATTTTTGCGATATTTTTGTGCTTTTGGTACAAACTAGGACCTAGAAGGTAGACTTTACCTGCCACATTTCACTTTCAATTATGTTGGAAAATTTTAAAAATCGGAATATCGGTAACAGTACGGTTTAGAAAAACATAAAAGCTTTGTCAAGCAAGCGAAGAATTACAAACACATTCACACCGGAACTTTATTTACTTAAGTAATAAAAAAAAACTTGCATTAGGTGTACGTACCGCGTAAAACAGACCACAATGATGATTTTATCAAAAGCCTACGGACCGTAGAGCTTTCGTAGAGCCTCTACGAGATGTTTGAAAATGTATCTAGATTGTACTCCACTTGATTCTTGGAAGTTTGTAGTAGTAATTATAAATATCTGATACGTGTCAGTAGGAACCGTTATATTCTAATCATCATCATCATCACCATCAGCCCTTCTCATTCTACTACTGGGCATAAGCCTCTCTTCGTTTTTGCCATTCGATCCTATTTCGCGCCAAAAGTTATTCCAATAAATTATTATATTTAAACGAGTGGAAATAACCCACAGTTTGTTTGTCAATTTGCACTTATCATCATCATCATCATCATCATCCTAGCGCCTTCCCGGTTGCGTCCTTTCGGGCCCGGGGTCCGCTTTCCTACTTTTTTGCCACCACTTCGGACGGTCTTCTGCATCCTTTCTGGTGAGTCCATTTGCACGCATGTCATCCACTACGACGTCAAGCCAGCTCTTCTTGGGTCAAGGGATAAGTGCCAATTTGCACTTATCATTCCATACTTAATAGGCTGAGAGTCTATCGCCGCGGGTGAGCGCATACCTATCCGCCCCGAATTCTAGGGGTACTGCCAGATTCGGTGGAATCGGGCGATTCGACGCCGGCAGCTGTGCGAGGTTTCATACGATTTCATATAAAGAATTAGAGGTATAAAATTAGTTTCGGTCGATTCATTTGGCACGTTCGGGGGATAAGTATGCGCTCACTATTAAACATGATGTTTTTCCTCACTGTTTGAGAACACACCCTTAAAGGCCATAATTTTGGGGAATTAAATTTTATCAGTTTCATTTTCGCTAATATATTCAAGAATTATTAGCAGTACAAAAAAGTAGTCATGCTTCTTTTTTAATACAAGCTTGCCCCGAAGGTATTGTCTTGGGAAGGAAAAGGTCCAATTGTCGCCCACATAGAGACGTGGGTCGACCCTTCATATCCAAGATACTATTTGAAAAAGAAATGTACAATTGAAATAAAGCTAATTAAGTTTATAGGTTAAAGGTATTCAACAATACATTATTATGTAGTTTGTATAAGAACATTGTACATGTTTTGTTTTATACATTTTTTTGTATATTGTTATTTTACATTATAGTTACTTCAAAATGTATACTAGAACGTTTAATTGAATGAAATTAGCTACTTACACGTATGAATGAAACTTTTATAATTACCAATAGTAAAACTGTAACTTAGCGATATTGTTTTCTAAAGAAATTTTAAAAAACGATTGTTAGGAGCATCTATTAACGCAATCAATGTTTATCTGTTTGTCTGTTTATCTGTTTAACTGTTTGTCCGCTTGTCTGTGTGTTGGTGTCCGACAATCTCAGAAACGGCTTAACCGATTTGGATGCAATTTTCACTATTGAATTGTGGTAAGCCGGGGTTAGCATTTAGTGTGTGTTTTATCAAAATACCTTCACAAATAGAAAAGTTAAGTAAGTATATCCATTTAAAGAATCCCGTCCTTGCATGAAACTTTAGTTACCTACCTAACAGCTATAAGTCGTTCCTCAATCCTACTAATATTATAAATGTGAAAGTTTGTGAGGATGGATGGATAGATGGATTGTTTGTTACTCTTTCACGCAAACACTACTGAACGGATTTTAATGAAACTTGGAATATACATAGTTTATGACCTGAATAACACATAAGTAGGATTTTTATCCGGGTGGTAACAACCACGCGAGCGAAGCCGCGGGCGGAAGCTAGTTGTTTAAATTTTTGAGTAACTGTATACCTAGGTATTTCTGTAATGTACGCTTTTGTTATTTAAGGTGCTCAATAAACAATTTACAATTTGAGTAACTTTCTATTCCTAGGTTCTTCCACCGCATGAAGCTCCGTAACAGCACCAGGTTCCACGTGAACTACCTTCACAACGACCTGATGAGCATGACCCTGACTGTGAGCCTGAGCCTCAACGACCTGCATCTCGTCGGCTCATACGAGCGCTCCGCCACACACAGAGACCCCTCCGTTCTCTACTACCGACCCAGCTACGGCACTATTGAGTATGTGTAGAATAAAAGAGTTAAAACTAGCGGCTCTGTGAGCTGTAAACCTCGCGAGTCTATGTTTGCATAGCAAAAGTGAGCTAGTCACTAGAGCTTTAGGAGTTATTCTGCTCATCACGCTGGAGATCCTCATCAGAACTTCACCAAAGTTTTATGAGACCAACTTAGAGTTACCACCTTTTAAATAAAAAAATAACCATGGAACTCGGATTTCATAGGGCGGAAATATCCTGTAGCCCCCTTTTTGGACGAAGACTAATCAAAAATCCCCGAAAATTGCTGAAGCAGAGACGCTCGGTCAATAAAAACAAAAGATCCAAGCTGATTGTCTAACTATCTCAACCCTCAAATTGGTCTCAAACTGTCAAAACGATCGCGTAGGTCACATTCGGTTTCGTTGAGACACAGAACGTTGAGATTAGAGTGGCGGAGCTACTTGCGTGGTTACTGAACTGTTATATTTTAAGACCGATTCTGGTTGCTATCAGAGATAGACAATTAGGGGACTGAGCGGATTTATAATTACAGGTTTTTTTCACTAATAAATCAGTCGTCTCGGTCTACCGCTACGGGCGTGATGATTGAAATTCAAAAATCAATTTATTCAGTAGAAGCTGTGTTATTCATATTCAGTAGATGATTCTACTTCTGTTCTATTGCGACCAACACAATGAAGAATAAGGGCAACAAACACGGTATGGGGCCTAACTTTCTTTTCGGTGATTATATGTATTTTCTATTGTTGCAGACTTCTGCTTAGGAATGTGAGCTACACCATGGAAGCTCGCATGAGAATGATGTCGGACAGACTGACCATCGAGCTCGTTACTTCTAAACTCAAAATCGGAGATGATGTCTTGATGTCGGTAAAGTATCATAATCGATTTATGTATTAGCCGACTTTAAAACAGGAAAAGGAGGAGGTTTTCAATTGGTCTGTTTAATGACCGACCAACTTTAAAAAAAAGGTGTTCTTTATTTCAACTGTATTTTTATGTGTAGGTATTAGGGTATTGGTGTTGGCCAAGGGGGATAGTACCTCGACTTTCAATCCGAAGGTCGTGGGTTCGACTCCTGGCCGTGGATACGCGCACTAACTCGATCTCTAAACGGTGAAGGAAAACATCGTAAGGAAACCCGTGTCTTAGTCAGCCCCAAGCGTATTAACCATGCCTTTCCTGTGGATATGGCCTGGCCGATTAAGCTGAGGGGATGGTTTATGTGCTGAGCAAGCCTACTCCATCTCAAACAATGTCTCAGGCAGGTACTACAGTGCCTGTGTCCCGTTAAGTGTAGAGAAAGATTGCCTCCTAATGACACAGTTTAGATCATCTCGGAAAATGAAAAAGCCTAAGTTTTAAAGATTCTTTACTTATTCAGATTATATTTTTTTTATTACAGTACTTAAACACAAATTTGACAGAAATACCTGAAAATACTGTAAAAGTAGAAGAAGGTACTATTGGTAAGTATCTATTTATAATCTTAATATTAGAATCGTATGGGAAAATCTGTCATTTTAAAAGACATGTTGAGCTACCCATGGTCTATGGTCCCAAAATTTTGTCCCATCTCCTTTTTACTATTTAACAGTGAAAGCCCCGGATTTAACCAGGCAACCCATTCGGGATTTGTAAATGTAGGTACCTATCATTTAAACGTTGCCTTAATCAAATAACATTATGACTGTTTATATTTCTAATACCATATTATATTTTCTGCCTATTATATTTTCTACAGATGATTACTTACAAATAATGAAAACTGATCTGGATTTGTGGCTGAAAGATTATTTCAATGACTTTTTGATGTACTTCGATATTCCTCTAAATGGCCACACACAAATACAGTGAGCTATTTTTTTACATATTTTACAAGTAGGTAGGTTATATTATATACCTACTACATATACTTAAGTTTGTTTTTTAGTTTGATTTTTAGTCAAAACATGTTTGCTGTTACAGCTGGAATCTAGAATTTAATCAGCATCATATAGCTGACCCCGACACACTTTGTCCTGCAGGCCAATTCTCCTAATTTACAACGTCTACCATTCCACTGCGTTTTGTTTTGTTCAAATGACAGGCAATTTGGTTGAAATAGTGGAATTGCTTTTTCAAGCATTCGGTCTACCGAAGGCCGAGCCATAGCTAAAGCGTCAACACAACAGAGTCGTTGATCATTAGTATTAATAGAAAACAGAAGAAAATCTAACTAAGGTTTAGTTGACGTTTTGCTTGTGGTTAATGAAAAGTTTGTTAGTGGAATCGGCACCCTGTTCTTTCGAGTTGGTTCGTAATTTTTTTGTTATTTACGGATTTTCCAATTTTCCGGGCAACTTTTTAAATTATTGTTTTTCGGACTATTGAGACATTTCAAAAAATAAATTAGCCAAATTGATCTAGCCGTTTCTCAAATTGTCTAGGTAAGTTAATTTTTTTATAAACACGAATAGAAAGATTGAAGGTAGCCTTTGCATTACGGTGTAGGTAAGTACCTAATATCTAGATGAAGTAAGTATTCTGTCCACTGTCCAGAAGGGGTCCGGACCCCCTAACCTCTCCCTCCCTCCCTCCCCTAATACGCCCATGGTTGGCTTTTTCCACAAGAAAGATGGTCAATTCGTGTTAACATGACTAGACTAGTACCTTTATCTACCTTCATTATTATTAATTTATTTTGAGTTTCTATTCATTTCGCCGTCCCTTTGTAAAGGTCAAAGAAAGAAACCCTACAAAGTAAACCACAGACATACAACACAGGAACTTGATAAGTTCATAGTACTTACCTAATGTTTATTTCAGAGAATATGAAAAGAAGAAAACAATTATGTTGAATGAATACGTAAATTACGCCGTGAACGCGATTAGGAATAAATTAGTCAAATTGTATGGGTATGCACTGAGGCTGCCTGAGTTCACTCTCTTCTCTGTGCCTAACATGGTAAGCAGCCATAAACTTTTAACCATCTATACATATAATAAGAATGAAGTCTAAGCTCAAACTTATAAGTATTCAATTAAGTGAAGTCAGTTTTTGATCTATATAACCCTCGAGCAGCAAAACACTTCGTTAGCGCGTTTTAGAATGACCTTGAACGCAAACACTTCATAGTAACTGTTGGTAATCTGTGACTTTGATATTTTCGTTTCTGTGTGTTTGACCACTAAGATCTCTGAAACTACTGAACTGATTTGGATGCAGTTTTCATTGTTGTATTACGGTAAGCCGGGATTAAAAGATAGGGGTTGTTTTATCAAAATCCGTTCACAAATAAAAAAGATATGTACATTTAAAGAATTCAATCTAAATTTCTAAACACTTGCTTTTCTAAAGAAAAGATTACGATAAAATTTGGCATGGATATAGATTACATCCCAGGAAAGGACGTAGGCTACTTTTTTTCAAATGTTATCATGGTTGAGATAAAAAAATAAGGGTTGCAAGTTTGTATGGGGAACAAAATGTTAGGTGACTCCGCCTCTTTTTGCACTCATGAAAATTTTTACACATTTTTTTATTACGAATGATTAACGATTTCAAAATTAATGATAATGATGTAATGTAAACCTATTCTAATAAACGAGCAATATTTGTCTTATATTTATGTGGGAAAATACGTTTTCTCTTGCAATGTGGTTCGTAATTGAACCACTAGAGCCATCTAGTGGCAAGAGGCAACCAACGAACGCCAGTTCGTTGGTTGCCTTTTAGCTTAGGCCAAGATGTTTAAAAAATAGATAAAATTGTCAGTCATGTCACACTAGATGGCGTTCGTTTAACGATTATTTTTTCTCTATTTTTACACGAGCAGAGCTCGGTCGCCCAATATGTAGGTATTGAAATAGGTACCATTCAATACATCCAAAATTCATTATGTAGGTAGGTATTTTTAATCTTTTATCTTACAACGACACAAATAATTGGTTGTAGAGTACGCGCCACCACTGAAGTCCGATAGAAGCGGCGGCGCTGCTATCTAATCGCAGAAAAAAAAATTAAAGAAATGAACAAGCAATTCATTCAAAAATTAAAAAACCCGGCTGAACTGAAAAGTTGGAAACAGCATTATCTCAATCACAAAATTAAATTACAATTTTATTATTAGGTAGGTAGGTATCTAGGGTTCGATGCCGTGCGCTTTTTCCTAAACTTTGTTGTCACAGTTGACACACAGATGGCTCTGTCTGTTCTAAACGTTGCGTGTGACTAAATAGAAAGTTTTAGTATGCGTTTTGTTTAGCAATAACATTAGGGGCGAAAAATAGATTTTCAAAAATTTTGGAAGTGGATTTAGTTTTTGAAGATGTCATGTTAGATTTTTCAAAAAATTATATTTGATATCAATCCACCAACCTCTTGATTTTGACATGGATTTTGATATGATGGCATGATTTTTATTTTCTAAATTCACACATTGTTGCATTTTCTAGGCGCACTATTTGATTTATCGAAATAAAAAGTATCCTAGAGCACAATCGACATAGAGACGATTCTAACGATACCTCATTCATCAAAATCCATTGAGCCGTTTAGGAGAAACGTGGTAATAAAGAATATTACTTACTTAACCACCCACCCACATACATAGAAACGCGCGATCTACATAACCCTGTGACTTGACAGTCAGCCGGGTAATTAGGCACGTAAATTACGTGATACCGGGTACTGTGTGAAGTGTTCACTTCACACAGAAATAATCTTTAGGTACGTGACGCAAAGTAAAAAAGTGATCTAGGTTTTAGAGATCTTTTGGACCAAATACCTAGGTAGGTACCTACCATCGCGGGCGTTTTCAGAAGATCAGCACCACAGTTTCATCACAATCTGGTCAATGGTTTAGGAACGCATAGCGGACAAACATACTCAGGTAGGTACCTACATTTTTATTTAGATATGTACCTACCTACCTACCTACATAAGCATTGTCCCATTAATTTCTTCACCTGAAACGTCATGCATGACCATCCAATTCTAAAACGTAATACTTACTTAGTACCTACTAGGTAGGTACGTTAATAAGGAATACCTTCCTACAACCAATTTGTGTCATTGCAAGTAAAAAGATCAAAATACCTAAGTAGGTAAGTACTTTTATGAATTTCGGATGTATTGAAAAGTAGGTAGGTAGGTACTTACCTATTTCAAAAAAGTGATAGTGTATTATGAGTAAGTAGGTACCTATGTAGATATGTATTTACAAAAAATATAGGTACCTACCTATGTAGACACCTAAAAGTATTCTATCAGTTAGGTAGCTGGTTCCATTGTACAAGCTTTGCTTAGTTTGGATATATTCTATTCTATGGTTTGGGGCTAGATGGAGCTGTGTGAAAAATGTCCACCAATATTTATTTGTTTATTTAACCTATTCTAATAAACGAGCAATAATTGTTTGATGTTTTAAGTTTGAAGTTTGTTTGTATGTAGGTACCAATTGAGGTTCTCGAAAACGGCTTTAACAATTTCGATCACCACCAATTACATTATAAGAACGCATAGCGGCCAAACATACCTACCTACATACATTTTTATACCTATATAATAGACAACCAATTTGTGTCGTTGGAATTATAAAGATCAAAATAGGTAAGTACCTACTTATTTAAGTACCTACCTGTATGAATTTCAGATGTAAGTACCTACTTACCTATTGAAAAGTAGGTAGGTAGGTACCTATTTCAATAAAGTGTTATCCTATCCTATTCTATTAAACGAGCAATATTTGTTTGTCTGTACCTACTAACGTTCTCGAAAACGGCTCTACCTAATGATTTCGATAAAATTTGCGGTACATAAAATTTGCGGTACAGGGGTTTAAGGGGACGAAAAATCGATCTAGCTAGGCTAGGTCTCATATCTGGGAAAATTCGTTTTCTCGACATTTTCACGCAAAAAGGTTTACCAGTGCAATGTGGTTCGTAATTTCACAATTTCTGTTGAGACTAAAGTGGCCAAGTGAAATAGGTGTCCGCCTCTCAACCGAAGGCTTCGAGTTCGAATCTCAGCCAGTAAAAGTTTACTTTTTGTAAGTTTTATTTCTTTTTCTTTTTTAATTTTTATCTATTTGCACCCGAGCATAGTTCGGTCGCCCAGATATTAAAGTATTAAGTAGGTACCTACCTAAAGTATTTACAAAAAAATATAGAAGTAGGTACCTATTCTATCAGTTATCTGGTTCCCATAGTACAAGCTATGCTTAGCTATGCGATTTTGATGAAATTTGCGGTAGGTACGGGGGCTTACGGAGGCGAAAAACCGATCTAGCTAGGTCTTTTATCTGGGAAAATTCGTTTTCTCGGCATTTTCATGCAAAAAGATTTACCAGTGCAATACCTAATGAGTTTTAAAAAAATTGAATAAAAAGAACCTAGCCTATGTGCTATTTCAGGTCATAATCTATGTAATATATTCCAAGTTTCAATAAAATCCGTTTAGTAGTTTTGGAGTGAAAGAGTAACAAACATCCATCGATACATCCATCCTCACAAATTTTCACATTTCTCATATTAGTAGAATGAGCATACGCGAACGAAGTCGCGGGCACAGCTAGTAGATAATAAAATCGTCGTCGTTCCCTTTTAACAACTCTAATTTTTAGGTTTTAAAAATCAAAGATGGCGTGCTCCGAGGTCTAGATTCGATGTACAGGCGGTCTATGGGCACCGGCCGGAGGGAGGGAAAAATACGCCTTGTCGACTTCATCGTAGGCTTCAGCAAAATTAGGGTAAGCAAGTCAGCAACATAAAACATTCCAATCTCGGAAAAGATGATTTTGTGACAGACGATAAAAAAGCTGAAGATGAGAAGTAGACGTTTAAAACTTGTTGCATCGACTTTTAACGTAGATTGCTTAGTCAAAGTCAAAGTCAAATTCATTTAGGTATTCAATAAGATAACATAGTGTACCACTTTGAATCATCTTAAGAGCTAGGCGATTACTAGGAGACTAGGAGACTACTCCTGTTCCTGATATCTTTTCTTCGCTGAAAAAACGTCTACTTTCCGAACAAAATCAACGAATCGGATGCATTTTCGGAAGTCTGAATCGCACTACTGATCTTGATGATCTCGATTGATGAGTCTTAAGTTATTGGACCGGGGCAGCGCCGGCGTAAAACCAAAGTACCTTTCCAGGTAGAGTACAAATTCGAAGCAATCCTGCCTAACGGCTCGCCGCCTCTAAGCGGCGTCCTCATGATGTCAGCTAACGAGCTGACGGCGCATCTAGGTATCACCCTGGTCCAGCAGCCGGAGTCACTCGACCTCAACTTTGACTTTATACAGCAGATGATGTATGTATCCCTCGGAATATAAGAACGTATCCTATCGGCTTCTATCTTTAACAATTGTGTTTCAATCACGCCTCAATACAAGAACCTACCTCCCACCGGCTGCGCCATTTTGTCGTCGAATATGATATCGTGAGAAAAAGAAAAAACTCTTAAATTAATATAGTTACTGTACCTACCTACCTAGTCTATCTATTTCAAGTTTTGGAAGTCGAAATTAGTTGAAGATGTTTAACAGTAGGTAATAGAGGAAAGTTTAAAGAACCATGACATAAGCAAAAGCACATAGGCTAGGTGAAAATGTGGTAGGTAAGTAATCCAATGAAAGATGAACGCTATTTTTACCTTAGAGATTTTAAAATACCTATAGGTAAAGCACCTATTCTCCGCTTTTTCAAATTATGTCAACTTCCTTGATGGAAACCTTCCATCTTCAAAGCTCACTGCTATAATTATCTCAGGCCAGAGTCACTAACGGTTGAGGGGCCGGCGAGCAGACTTATCGCGAACTTCAAGCATCAACTGGAACACCACATAATCGCCTTGATGTCCAACTCTCTCCTACACTACGTCAAGATGCTGACCACTACGACTCGGTGCTGTAAGTACCGTAAACCCCCTAAACTTTGCCTACTTTTTCGAGTTTTTTTAAATTTTGCGTAGCTATATAAGTGTTAATCTAGGGCATAAGCTATAAGCTATTTCTATTTCAAAGGAGACTGTTTAAAAGTGGTCTATGGACCAATAGCGATACTGCTATGGTATTTCTGTGGGGATACCTCAACCACATCCTTGTGCAAGGGAGCATCAAAATCTAGCCCGGCAGTTTTGAGAAAAATAATACTTTAGAATTCACATTTCTTGCAACATTTTTTTATTTTAGAAACGTTTTGAACGGTTATTGTGGTTAGTGTCTGTAAAGTTCTAACTACAATGTAATAATATGGTATCAGCGAGCTGATCTGATGATGGAGTCAGGAGCTGTTCAACAGAACTCCTCAATAAATAAGCCGATTAAGTTGAAACTCGGCATGTCTGTCAAGTTTCAACTATAATGTAATAATATGGTAACAACGCACTGATCTGATAGTGGAGTCAGGAGCTGTTCAACAGAACTCCTCCATAAATAAGTCGATAGAGTTGAAACTCAGCATATCTGTCAAGTTTTAACTACAATGTAATAATATGGTGACAACTAGCTGATCTGATGGTGGAGTCAGGGGCTGTTCAACAGACCTCCTCAATAAATAAGCCGATTGAGTTCAAACTCGGCATGTCTGTCAAGTTTCAACTAAAATGTAATGATATGGTGAGAGCGAGCTGATTTGATGATGAAGTCAGGAGCTATTCGACAGAATTCCTCAATAAATAAGCTGATTGAGTTGAAACTCGGCATATCTGTCAAGTTCCAACTACAGTGTAATATATGGTGACAACGAGCTGATCTGATGTTGGAGTCAGGAGGTGTTCAACAGAACTCCTTAACGAATAGGCCAATTGAGTATAAACTCGGCATATCTGTTAAGTATTAAAACTGAAGCCAGCCTATAGGCTGGCTTCAGTTTTAATGAGCCAGGTCATCCCCACGCATTAAGGACCACCTTTGAGTCTAAATGCGGAAAAGGGAGCCTACATACATACATACATATGGGCACAGTTGTTGGTTGTTTCTCGTCCGTACCACCGAATAGACTACTACAGAAAAACAGCCGTCTAACATTGACTTTTATAAAAGCCTATACTTGTAGGGTTGTCACTTATGGAAATAAACTAACTGCGCACTGTGTCACGGTGTCACTCGTGTAGCGTTAAAAATTATAAACGGACAGGTGATACAATATAAATTGTAGTCAGTTGACAGATATGCCGAGTTTCAACTCAATCGGCTTATTTATTGAGGAGTTCTGTTGAACAGCTTCTGACTCCATCATCAGATCAGCACGCTGTCACCATATTATTACATTGTAGTCCGAACTTTACAGACACTAACCACAATAACCGTTCAAAACGTTTCTAAAATAAAAAAATGTTGTAAGAAATGTGAATTCTAAAGTATTATTTTCCTCAAAACTGCCGGGCTAGATTTTGATGCCCCCTTGCACAAGGATATAGTTGAGGTATCCCCACAGAAATACCACTACAGTATCGCTATTGGTTCATAGACCACTCCCCATACAAAAAAAACAGTCTCCTTTCATCCAAATTAATTCAGCCATTTTAGCTTGAGGAAACAGTACCTTACCTATTAATTGAAATTTAAAAAGTGCGGCTGAGTTGGTAAAGGCACTCCGGGTTAAGGAGAATAGCTTGTAGATGTCATTGCGGGTTCGAATCGATGTTTCATAATATGAAACATCTGATGTTTCATTAAAAGTGGTCACTTTAGGTAAGTACCCTGATGGTCCCTGTACCTATTCAGTATTTCAAAACCATGTGAATCGTATAAGACATTCATAATTCAAAAAACAAAAATCACCCGCCCGCGCCCCTAGAAACTTCGTAGGGAGTATCCTCAGTTAAATGGTTTACCTATAGGTAGGTACCTAGGTAAATTTTGTTAGGTACACACTCGTTCGTACCGTACGACCACATACCGCCGCCATCAATGAATAAAAACAAACCACGTTTAACGTAAACTAAGTGGATTCAGCTAAATCTTACATCTACAATTTTCTAATCATCTCACATTTTTCCTTTCAGTTCCTCTCTTGTTCCCACATAAAGAAGAAGATCCTTTCATACCGAACGAAGATAACGATGATTAAGGAAATGGTCAAAAATCTAAAGCTAAAACACGTCCTACAAAGAACTCTAAAAAACAGCCACCTATAATTCAACAAGCCTGAGCTATAAAATGAAATGAAAATGAAATGAAATAATTTATTTGCGTGAAGTATGGTAGAAAAAGTTCTTAAAATAAATTATAAGTAGCACATACTCCGTGGTACAAAGACCTACATGCAAAAATTTACATATCGTCGTCGATACTGCAGAAGCGCGGATCTACTATTTGCACTGACCTGTAATATACAAGTACGCTGGACCTCTGACAAGCCGGGCCATAGTGAGGCGATTTGATTTTCGCCATTTTGGCGCTGATCGTAGAAGTGGGTGGGAAAGGAACTAATAATAGAGATGGGACAATGAGATAAAATACATCGATAAAAGACATTTCCGACGAGTTGTATAATTAATTATACTAGGTAATATTATAAAGCTGACTAGTTTGTTTGTTAGGTTGAACGCGCAAATCTCAGAAACTGCTAGTCTTAGGATAAGCCAAAGCCGGACTAACGGGTACTTAGTATGTGGCTAGCTAGATCCAAAAATAAATAGGGAACGTTTTTTAAATAGAAATGTGTTTTTTTCAGGATGGAGTGGAATAGGTAAGGTATTTATAGAAAATAAAAATATATATGTACAATCCTTTAACATTTTTTATTAGTTTCCGTCATCTTTTTCATAGTTACTTATGTAACATCAAAAAATTTTTTAAAATACTTTTACACGAGCTCTTGATTTTATCAAAGAATTTTTAACTCTCTGCAATGCTTTTTTGGATGACCTAAGAGAGTTTTCATAACGATGATCATGCTTGATACTATCGCAGATTTCGGAGAGAGACCTAAACTTCTTTGAAGGAGTACTCTGTCGCGGGTCACAGCTTGTATTTCGACGCCTTCGACCTGAAAACAAAATTTCTGTTAATCAACAATTAAACTACAAATCATAAGTACATAATCGACCCGATATTGGTACTGATGGAGCTATATATTTTTCAGCTCACTTAATATCAGCTAAGCAATATGTTTGTGGCCAATGTAGAAGTACCTACTTACAACTGAAGTTGGTATCGTTCTGTTCCATAATTAGTCTTCTTTTTACTTTTACAGCTATTGTACCAGATATGGAGGGTGTAGTAGGCGTAACCATCCTTGTTCCTGATACAGAAGGTGTAGGTAAAACCATACTTTCATGCGGTGAAGATACGTTTTCTACAAAAACATGATATTTTAATTTGAAATAAAACAGCCTTTTTCGTAATCTTAACCAATCAGAAGGAAGAAAAAAACAATATTCATTATTAATATACTATTTTAACACATGGTAGAAGGACAGCTTCCCAAATAACTGGAAGGCCCATCATTCAAAATCAATATCTACGGAATTTTCATCAGAATAAAAATTTTATGTATGACCTATCTATCTATACATTTTAGAAATAATACGGTATTTTTATACTAACCGGCACTGCTACAGAAAATTGTTGGAGTACTGCACTTTTTCAAAGTAGTGCATGAGTTATGTTTAGTAAAACAGTCATCAGAGAAGTGCTTTGAACAGATGTAATCATATTTTTTCGGACGCCAACTAGGTTTTTCAATGTTTCTCAGCCATAATTCCAGTCTTATGTTTGTCGGAAACCTGTGAATTATTTAAAAATTATATGTATTTGATAATAAAAATCGGTCATCGGCGATTTCCGTTCTTGAAAGTAAATAGATATCTATAGGAAAAATATCGATAAGTTTTATCGACAGGTAACTTTGACAACACTATTAAATTTTATTGTTTATAAAAAACCGGTAATATGAAGATAAATATGTTGTTAGTACGTATAATAATTAAGATAAGTTTAATTTGTTGATTATTAGCCGAAGATTAGCCGTAAATTCACTTACTTGTGGAATGTAACCCCACTTCTCTTTTGGTAACGAGTTTTGCTTAGCACACACTCTTTCATAGTTTACCTATAAATGCCCACCACTTATTTATGTATCAACTAAATAAATAAGACACAACAAACAAGCTTAATCGCGTTAAACCTCCAAAAACACTTTAAAAACACGGGAGACAATACAAACGAGACAACGGCCATTTGTCAGTTACGTCAGATTTAGTTCTCTTCCCCCGCATTGGGGGCGCTTCAAATCGGCACATTCAAGAGCTGTCATTTCAAAGGGTATCAGAGGTCCAGCGTACTTGTATAGATACAGGTCAGTGACTATTTGCAATAGTGCGTAACTACAAGGTTGACAACTTTACAGGAGATAAAAAAAACTTTTTAATTTTAGTATTTCGAATGATAGGCGCATCTTAATGAAATAATAGGGTTTTTAGAGTACCAGGCCATCAGTCAGTGGTAGACAATTTGCGATTTTCCTAGTAGTTTTCGAGTTTTATGTCACTTACGCGGTTTTTTTTGTATCAATATCTGGTCTCAATATGGGCAGATACTGGCAGATACGCGAAATTGAAACTATGATAAAAAGTACAAAACAATTTATTCATATGAAACACAAACGGAAGGTACTTCTCAATCACAAAAATATGGAAAATAAACAGTTTTTTTACGGAGCGCAAAGTAATCCCAACAATTTGTTTACGTTTTGATAAGTTACTTCACCTCCAACTACAACCAGAGAGCTTCTGATGGCTTATTCAAAGTGGTGTCTTCACCAACTTGCGCCAATGACTGACTAGGACAGCGTGGTACGCAAATTTAAATTTCGCTACTTTTTGCAGTTTCGCGGTATTGCAGATGGTAGTTCAGCGCTATTGCAGTATCGTCGACGATTATAAAATAACTAGTTATGTCATGCAGATTATGTACCTACATTACATTTCTTAATTACCTATATTTAGTTTACTACCATGTCATATTCATTTAAATAATGTCGTATAATTAATTAATTTAGATTATAGAAAGTAATTATTTATAAATTAGTATTCAATTGATTCCCAAAAACATATAGATTAGAACTGACTCTATTTCTTTACTTATTTCAAAACTTTACATATTTTAATTTATAATTTTATTTTAACTTCTGTAACTAAATGTATTCTGTAACTAGATACCTACCTAATTGTAAAATTTAAAAAAGTTAATAAGTAGGTCGCCGTCCCCGGGGAACAAAATGATAACTGCCATTATCTTAGTTTTAGTGTTATGCCATATTTGTAATCTTTGGGTGCTAATACATCTGCTCAATTTTTTTCGTAACTTTCATACAGTTATTCGCAAAGTTACAAAATATTACAATACTATTCCACGATTCGACCCATGCCTGAAGTTACAAGAATAAAGTTGTACTATAATCTTATCAAATTGTATTTACACCTGTTAATATGACAAACAATCATTATCATTATGTTCTCGTGAAAAATATTCGTCTAGGTAATGATACCCGCATGTTATCATTTTATTCTCGTTAAAACTCGTCCTTGCATTTCGTATAATACACTATTATCATAATCGCTTCCATCCTGGTAAAGCGTCGAATAACATGATAGAATAGTGGTACAATATTAGGTTTTGCCTAGAAAATACGAGGAATAAAATGATAATCGACATTATAGAACTTAGACGGTGATTGATTTTGACTAACTTCTTATTTTTTAAATATCTCTATTTTGGCATTTCTTACGCGTGTGTCATTAAAACATTCCGAATGCATAAAAAATCACCATTGCTTAAAGCTAACAATCATATGTCTACGTCCCATATTTGTGAAGTTATTAACGAAAACATGTTTTTTGCTCCTCCTGAAAAGTTACGTTTTTGTAGTTATCATTTTGTTCTCCGGAGACGGCGAGGTATATTTAACCTACCAAATTGAAACAATAAATAAATATGAATATAGGTAGGTAGGTACCTATGTTATAATACCATGTTATAAGTAATAAAAATAACAAAACAGTAGAAAGAATACAATCTCAATTTGAATTTGTAACCCTTGGAGTTCCGCAAGGAATCATACTGGGTCCTCTTCTGTTTTTATTACCTATACCTACCTACTTACATCAATGATTTAAGTAGGTACCTACCAAAAGTACCTAACTAAACTTTGGACTGGCCTCTTAGCTCAGTTGGTAGTAGCTCTGCCTTCTGCACTATAGGTCGTGGGTTCGATTCCCACCCAGGACAAACATTTGTGTGAACATAGATGTTTGTTCTGTGTCTGGGTGATAGAAAGTATTCTATCTTGTATTTACAAAAAAAAAGTACCTTTATAGGTAGGTCTAAGTACCTATTCTATCAGTTAACTGGTTCCCATAGTACCTACAAGCTTTGCTTAGTTTGGGGCTAGATGGCACTGTGTGAAATGTCCAGCAATATTTATATTTATATTTATATTTATTTATTTGTGCGTCATGTTTGCTGATGATGCAACAATCTACATACCACAGCACATCCTATCCATATTTGAATTTGAAGCTGAAATGAATAGCACCCTCAATGCTATTGTACTTACACTGGTTAGAGACGTTAGAGAAGATAAATCTAAAAATAAATATTAAAAAAACAAATAGGTAGTACCTACCTATAGTAATGAGATAGGTAGTACCTATAGAAAAGAATTATCTCTTAATTGTGTGTGAAGATGCACACACATGCATGTATAAACACGTCGTTTCTGAGTGCGTGGGCCGATTCTGAGCGCCTCCCGAGCTTACGCACACAGAAACAACGTGCATGTGAACGCACGACAATTAAGACCAAACGGACTTCGTGAGATAGAACAACTGTACCTAATTTAAACGAAACTCCTAACAGTAACGCCCTCCTCTTGACAAGAGTTAACCTAAATTATTCTTAATTCTGCAAATATATAATTTAATTAACCATAACCGTAAGCAATAATCGAGAAATAATCCGAAATAGGAAAAAGCTGGTACAACACTATGTGTCAAAATCATTTAATGGCATGACATGACAACTGACAACACAGCTATTTTCCGTCAGCCAACCAGCTGGTTGTCAAATGCACAGCTGGTCGTACGTTCGCGCTTTGTTTTTAGGATTTTTTATGAAATTTTGTTTTATGAGCGTAAAATAAATATTTATCAATAAATTCCAAACATATCTTACGTGAAAAAAGTGTCTAATGCTCAAGTTAAAATGTCTGAAGCAGGAACTATTGATATTGAGCAGGAACTCGACGATCTCTTGACGAAAGTCCAACCGAATCTACAAGACGTTATCAAGAGGGTAAATATTTACAATTTATTACTACATCTACAAGTAGGTAATTTGAATACATTTAGTTACAGAAATTAAACTACCTACTACGATTATTTACATAACTACAAAATGCTATGAGAACAGAGTAAGTACCTAGTTAATTGTTAATTTTTTTGTAGAGTTTCACCAACGTTATTCTACAGCAGTCTAAAAATGGGGAACAAATCAAGCCAGAAACATTACCTGATACTTCTTACTTTGCCAAAAATACACAAGTGTAAGTACATTGCTGTCTTCTAGCTTGTAAAAATCCTTCAATTTCCGTTTTACTCAGCCCACAACATTTATCCATAGCTTTCCTGTAATTTGTTTTCCTAAGTCAATCACCTATCTTATTATGTTTACTTGTGACATAGCTTCCTTAGACGTTCTTGATTGATTGTTGAAGTAAAGCAGCGATGTGCGCGGTCAAAATTTGAATGGATGACCGCAAGTGGCATTACTAGCTGACCGCTTCCATTCTTCGGCCACGTTAAATTGTCGATCCTGGCTTTGAAGTAGTTAAGCCATGACGGACGCCATTATGCGACCTTAAACTGCATCACCAGAGCTGGCCACTTGCTCAAAAAAGTAAGTACGTATGAGCAAGTAGCCAACTCTCTCCGACTTGCTCATATAAACTTGCTTGCTTATTAAACTTACAGAAATCTCTCAAGACTGGAGCTACTGAAACCACCGACATTCCACATGCAGACATTGTCCCTAGATTTGAAGTCCATGAGCTTAACATTCAGATGCTCGCTCGGAGAAGTCAGTGTGAAGGCCCTGTATAGTGCATTTAATGAGAACCTTTACAATCTGATCCCGGTTCTGTCGGAAGGACATGTCGTGTGAGTATTTACTGCTACTAAAAAATACAATAAGGCATATTAAAAGCAACAACTGATAAACATGGTAATAATGGTTTGGTTATTGTTATGTATTGTGTCTGTCACTGATTTTTCCTGTTCACCATATCAACAAAAACTTGGATTACCTAGGTACTTGTTTATAAGCAGATGAGATGAGTGCTTCTTGGCACTTGTTTGATTTACAACATTTTATTACAATTAATTGAGTCACATTAATTTCTTATTTAATTTTATAATAGGCATGGTGACAGTAATCAAGTATCGCCAAAATATTTATCTGATCTAATGAAATAGGATTCAAAGATTTTGAAAAATGTATTTATTCTCTTATTAATGTCGAGATTACTAATTTATTTGCTAAAATAAATCTACAAAATACAACAATCCGCCATGATAGCCAAAACGCTCGCCGGTGTCATGGCGTCTGTCATTGCGTCTCGTCTCGGTAAACATCCTTTTGTTTCTATAGTAACTATGTAGGCATCACTGGTTGATATACCGATTCGTGACGTAAAAACAGACGCCATGACACCGGCGAGCGTTTTGGCGTGAATTTGAAAATTTATATTTAAATGTACTTTTATTGCACAAAAACCTTAATTTTCTACAGAAATATGATAATATATTTTAGACATAATAGATCCTTCTGAATATCATAGAAGAGATTTTGAAAATTAGGATTCATGCCTATTATTGAATACATTCAGACATTCAAACATATCGAAATACGCTTTCCTGTACTTTAAAATGATGGCATGGCATCGAAAATATCTCTTTCGATACTGTCCCGGTCCGCGGAGGCCATTAGCCTGTTTGTAGTATGTCTACCAGCATCAAAAAAATACCTAAATTAGTATTCAATTAACAGCAATCTTAATAAACCAATTATTACATTTTCATATATGAGAAAACTAATTAGATTAAAGTATTAATAGCTGTTATCCTCACAATGAAACTTATATTTATTTATAGGTCTGTACATAGCAGGTGATAAGGTAAGGCGTAGTGGTAGCTATAATAGCCACCTATCCATTTATAGTTTTAATTATGTCGTAGCTGCATATTTTTTTTCTAGCATTTTTTAAGAGTCGATTAAGACCAACTTGATTTTTTAACAAATAATTTTTTTAGGCTACTGTACTTACTGTTTTTTAAAAATCAAAAAATGCAAATTATTTTTATTCTTTAAAATAAACCTATAGTTTCAAAGGAACAAAACTTTCTAACTACAAAAGAAAAGGTAGGTAGCTACCCATAAAAAGGTCTAAAAATTCCCACTCCTTAAATAGTTAGATTAGTAAGATTAAGGGCATCCTGAATTGTATTATTAGTAAATATTTTATACTGATTTTGATGGATTTATGAATGTTTACCTATTCTTTATATTACAGTATATCTCTAGTAAATATGACCGCCGATGTTACGGTCGGCTTAGCTCTGGATGACGACGCATACACCTTCATAAACCCGGGCATTGACTTTACGCATGATGAGGTACTAGTCAAGGTAAGTCAATTAGACAAAATTATTTTCTTAGAAATTTTACATCTATAGTAATACAAAAGCGGAAGAGTTTGTTTGACCGCGCTAATCTCAGGAACTACAGGATTTCTGCATGTGATAGCTAAACTTTTGAGGAAGGTTATAGGCTAGTTTTCATCATCATCATCACTAAACACCATAAGAGGGCGCTGCTAGTAGGTAATACTTATATCTTATTTTATCCAAGTTTTATTGATACCTCTTTTTATGACAAAACTAGCAACACGGTAAAATGGTAAATGGTGATGATGAAGATGATGATGAAAAGTAGGCTATAACCTTCCTCAAGAGTTTGTTGAGCTATTAAATGCGGAAAGAATTTTTCAAATCCGACTGGTTATGGTGAGGATCTGTCGATGATCTTTGGAGTTATGAACGGAAATACGAAAATACGAGAGTGCAGATTTTTTTTTTAATTTAGGGAGTGTCCACATTGCGTTTTCTGAAGCGCGTTTTTGCTACGCGTTGCGAACGCGCGTTTGTATCGATACAAACGCGCGTTCGCAACGCGTATTTTTCCATACAAAAGCGAACCGGGAGGGGCTGCGCGGGGGGCTGCGCGTTCGCATCGCGTTCGAATCGCGTTTGTATCGATACAAACGCGCTGCAAAAAACGCAATGTGGACACTCCCTTAGTCACTTGTTAGCTGCTCCGCAGTTCGCCGCAACCAAACCGTAAACAAACCGTGAACAACAGTTCAATCCAAGATTTCTCTTTTCGCCTTCGACGGTGTCATCCATCATACTTTCATTACGCTTCAATGAACTGCATAAAAAAGACAAAGTACTTCGCACATAAAAAGTTATTGTATTCTCGTTCCAGTTGTCATGGCCTTCGCCGCAAAGGAATGGCGGTTACGAGTTCGCAACTACAGAGCAAATAGCGAAACATATCGGTGAGTTTTGCATAACAACTGGTTTTTCGTTGATAAGGATAACCCAACAAGTCACGAATTTGAGTTATTCAAAATATGAATTCTTAACTGCAGCCTGCAGCATAGTAATACCTACAGTAGACAGATATTTATTTATATACTTACTTGTAGGAAAGTGAAATATGTAGGTACCTATTCATATTTTTTTTATAAGTTTTCTGCTAACTACTGCTTAATTTTTATATTAGACTAGCTGACGCCCGCGGCTTCGCCCGCGTTGACTACTATTTTGTTTATCCCCCGGGAACCATGCATTTTTTCGGGATAAAAAGTAGCCTATGTCCTATTCCCGGTCATTATCTATCTATGTTTCAAATTTCAACCAAATCGGTTCAGTAATTATGGAGATACGTGGTAACAAACATTCACACACACACACACACACGGACTTTCACCTTTATAATATTAGCAGGATAGTAGGATTGTTATTAACTAGCTTCTGCCCGCGGCGTTGCCTGCAAGGTACTTACACAACATCTAGCCTATGTTCATCCTGAAAGTTCATTCTAAATACTGGTAAAAGAATTTTTGAAATCGAATGTGTAGTTCGGAGATTACCTCCTACATACAAACTAACTTTACCTCTTTATAATATTAGTATACTTATCATCAGCTCCCTTACCTTATCCCATGTTTGTATACAAAAACAACAACAAACATAGCAAAAACAAGTAAATAAACGAATCAAATCATTTTAATTAAAAAAAAAGGCAGCTTGTCCTATATGCACAACACACTTTAGTTCAGTATCTACTTGTACATCTAACGTGTAACTAAGAAACAGCCTACTAATATTATAGGTACAATATGAAAGTTTAGGTAGATGTTTGGTTTGGATGTTTGTTACTCATCACCATCATCATCATCATCAGCCTATAACAGTCCACTGCTGGACATAGGCCTCCCCTAATGAGCGCCATCGCGCCCTTTCTTCAGCTTGACGCATCCAACTTGTGCCGGCAGTCTTTCGCAGATCGTCACTCCACCTGGCAGGAGGGTTTGTTACTCAATCACGCAAAAACGAACGAAAGGATTTGGACGAAAGAACTTGGAATATACTCTACTATACTCTACTAGGTTACTTTTTATCCCGAAAACGCATGGTTCCCGTAGGATAAAATAATAGTAGTGCATGCTCGCGAAGCCGCGGGCTTTCGCTAGTCTTGTATAATTGTGTCATTTGTTTCCAACGAGTGATTCAATCCTGTTCTTTTTTCCAGATGACCTGCCCCTTACAGCAGCCATATCCCTGCCTCTATACGCGTTATTACGAGATAAGCTGCAGCGCCATCTCGCGGTGGTTCTGCGACGTTCTACCAGCGTCTCAGAAGTCATGTGCTGCAATCCCAGTCTACTTGAGGCATATAGGTATGAGCTAGTGACGAGAGTTTTTAGACCACTTGAAGGCCGTCATGGCTTAACGACTTAAAAGCCGGGATCGACAATTTATGAAGCCGGAAGCGCTCAGCTGTTAACGCCATTTGCGGTCACACATCCAAATTGTGAATGCTCATAACGTCGCTTAAGGGAGTGGCAGGGTCGCCATATAAGGTCGGGAGTTTGGTTGAATGAAAGAGACGTGTAAACTAAATGAATATTGATTTATTACTGATCTTAATACTAAGATACATAGATTACATAATAGGATTACAGTTCATTCATACCTTATAGTTTTTGCAGCGCGTTTTTGAGCTGGGCGTTTGTATCGATACAAACGGGTGTTCGCATTGCGTTTGTATCGATACTAAACGCAAACCGGGAGTGGCCACACTGCGTTTTTTGAAGCGCGTTTTTGAGCAGCGCGTTCGCTTCGAGATCGCAGCGCGTTTGTATCGATTCAAACACGCTGCAAAAAACGCAGTGTGGCCACTCCCTAACTTCAACGATCTACCATGAACGTCTCAGCAAGTTATGCCACGAGCGTATTCGCGCATCTATTGGACATGCCGAGTGATGCCATCCTTTACTGCTTTTAGTTCTTTCCATCCAAGGTTGCCTGGAAGAAATCGCTCTCAGCGATAAATGCACCCATTGGTCAAATTCAGACTATTGTTCTACTCTTCATGGTGTACAAAAGAAGTGTTCTTTCATTCTTACTTGTTTAATTCAAAAACAGAGAATATGCTTATGAGAAATGCTGAGGGGTAGCCTTTTTTTTCTTGTCACTGTAATATAACATTTTTGATTTGTGTGCATGTACCGTATAGTGGCGAAAATAAACTTTTTTCTATTTCTATCTTATTAAATAAAACACATTTTCAAATTAATCTTAAATGTTTATTTATCTAAGAAATACTATAATTTTGTTTCATTTTGACAGTTCAATGGTAGATAACCTAACAAAGACCGGCAATAAAGTGATGGATATGATGCTGATTAACATGAGACGGACGCTCCTACAGAATCGCAGGGAGGTGCTCGAACTACCGCCTTTACACGCCACATTTATACACAAGGTAAGCATTTAAACTATCCCTTTTCCATATTTGATGTATATTTTCACGATATTCCCATGGTGCAGTACCTTAGACCTTTTTTTTTAAGTACTTACCAAAAAACATTTTAAAATTTACCAACAGCTACGAGCACTATAAACTCTCGTGACGTCACAGTCTATTGTAACCATCAAACAACTACATGCGCTTGTTGGCACTGTCAGTCATTCATCATCGAGTTTGACGTCACAGTCTATCTGACCAATAGCGTTTCATGTCATATTATTATGAAATACATAATGACACACTTTATAATTATTATTTTCTTAACTAAAAAAAATATTATTTAAAAAATATTTACATAGACAAAATTCTAAAGCGATAATGTTCATAAAAAAAATATTTAACCCTTTTTTGAATAAGACGCATATTCCCTCTTTTAAATTATAAACCGAAAAAAACATACTTAAGGACGTTATAAAGTTACTAAAAAGTAACTTTTTAACTTTTTTTCTTCTAGAAATTAATTAATACTTGGAGATGGTGAACAAGCCCTAAGCCATCGGTCCTGTCCTGGCTATAATTTTAATTTAAGCTAGAATATAGCCTAGCTTTTGCCAGTTGCTCACACACAAAATTGCAGGAGCTCATAAGATTAAAGAAGCTTAATAAGATGACAAAATTTAGAGATTAATTATCGCAAATTGTAGCAAAACCAAAGCGTACTTAGTGATCTGAGAAACAATGCCCAGAGGCAGCGTCGCGTCCAAATTGAAGAGTCCTCGAGGACTTGCCTTCTTGAAGATATTTCTATGGAGCCGTAGTATGTTCTTATGCATTCTTCTTTCAGCTTCTGTATTGAAAAATATGTATTTTAAAATATTTTAATTATCATAAAACTTGAAATAATTCTATTATTTCATCGAAATGGTAATCCGTAGGTACCCATACTATAAATGTGAAAGTGTGTTTATTTGTCCTGCTTTCACGTCAAAACAGAGCGACGGATTGACGTGATTTTTTGTGTGGAGATAGTTGGAGAGCTGGAGAGTAACATAGGCTACTTTTTATCCTGGTACCACGCGAGCGAAGCCGCGGGCAGCAGCTAGTTATAATATAAATTTTGGTGGACATTTCACACAGCGCCATCTAGCTCCGAACTAAGCAAAGCTTGTACTATGGGAACCAGATAACTGATAGATAGAATACATATATATTTTATAAATACCTACATACTTATAATACTTTATAACCACCAGACACAGAACAAACATCTATATTCATCACACAATTCTTATCAAAATTTTCGAACAGGATTCGAACTCATGCATCCTCCTAAAGCCGGTTTCAAACTTTAAGACTAGCTCCTCACCACTTATGTAGTATGGGTGTTACGAGTTTTTGGCTTACCTGAATTAAACTTATCTTCGACAACTCTGAATGAGTGAAACTGGATCATCTCCATGGTTATATGGATCTTCTCTATCTCTATTACCAGGATCACAATATGTACAATGTGCTTCATGATAAAGATAGCCACGAGGATGATACGGAAAATGGTTTTCTCCTGAAATATGATAATAGATAGATTTGTACCAAGTAGGTAAACGTTTCGATCTATCTATCTATCGCTGTCATCTATAGGTACTTGAGTATGGTAAAGCCAGTTCAATTTATTACGTTTTCTTACAAGATCAGCAGTGCGATTCAGACCTCGGAATGTATTCCGAATTCGGAAACTTCCGAACAAAATCATAGAATCTGATGTATTTTCGGAAGTCTGACTGAATAGCACTGATGGCACAACTATAAGTAGGTAAGGGGGAAAGTAAGTGGAAAACCAGAATCGGGAACGAAATACACTTACTTCGCTAATTTTATCGGTCGCATCCGATAAACCGGAGATCAGAAATTGCACGTAGATCAGCGAGTGTGCAAAGGTGTCTATGATCCAGAATATTAACTAGAAAAGAGAGATACTTATTTAAAATTAAAATTTTGAGCTCACGTCCAGCTAATCAAAACTAGGCGCCAGTTTATATGATAACGCGCTATTCTTGTGTCTATATCGAGGGGAAAATATCGATATATTGATATTATACGTATGCGGTAAGTACCTACCTACTCTTAAACAAATACCGAATATTGATAATCACGATTAAGATATTAACGAGAAAATATGGTTTATTGTCATAATCCCTACTAACCAGGATTAAAATCGTTAATCGGGAAAACGACAAAAGTTTTTTGAAAATTGTCATAATCCCAATCCGATCTCTTGCGGCTTCTATGGCATTGAGGATCTGGATGGAGAGAGACTTCCGAACCTGGTCGGACCATCGTGTTGGGCTGCGGCCTCTTCCCCTCTTTCCTTCTACAGAGCCAGTGACTATCAGTTTTTCTAAATTGTCTCCTGTCTTTCTGGCGTGTCCAAAGAAGGGATTATGACAATAAACCAAAAATATCGATGTTTTTTGGCCAAGTCTAGTTTTATCATCCAATATGCGGTGTGGAAGGATGTTTTCATTAAAATATAAGCAGTATAAAAACTTACCATATCTTGAAACTCTTGAATGCACATTTCGTATGTTTTCAAAATACAAATATAATTCTCCAACACCTTTTTACAGAACAAATCGTTTCCTCTAACATTCGGGTCCCTGCTCTTGAGGTTTTCGAACCATTTCCCAAAAATATTCTTAATAAATATAACCAGACGAACAATTCTTATAGCCTCACCGTCAAAAACAATCAAACATAAGTCAGTCAAAATTTCCTCAAAGGAAAACTCGCCAAATATAAAGTATTTTAGATGGTACATTAAGAAGAAGATAATCACAGCCAAGATATCGTAGATCCAATTCATTTTAATGAAGTTTTTAATGTATTTTTTGTTGAAACCAAGAGCCTTGAGATTCTTCTGGATGCTCAAGACGAGTTCGACATTTAAAAGGCTATTTCTCGTGTTAGAGATAAACACAATGATTTGTCCTATCATATATATAACGGTGTTAATTAATCCGGAGATCGTAATAGGAAGTTCAAAAGATTGTTGCATGTCATAATAGATTCTGAAAGATACCATTTCTCGTGAGAGTCGGTATAAAAATAATGCAAGTATGCCAGTTATACAGATGAATGCTAAGAATATTGACTTCCAATCATTTGGGAATATAAAATTGTCCCGTATAACATATCTGGAGTAGAACAAGATTTTCTGCAATAAATTCAGCGGACGAAATATATTTTGCACGTCTTGAGTGACAACATTATCTAGGAGAACTTCTGTGAAGGGTTGTATTTTGCTTCGATTTTTGGACACTTTAAACAACATCTTCAAGAATAATGGTACAGTTTTGAAGTGCCATTTACCGATCAATTTTGTTGAATGCTTTTAGTTTATGGAAGAATAATTTGACTATGATTATAGGGTAGGACCATTGTTAAAAAGTTAACTGTCATCAACGTAGATTATCTTGTAAAATATGCCATTAACAGATTACCTGTTAAATCAACTTTAAAAAGCCTTATAGGCTTAGTGGGTTGCATTCTTGACTGGTGCGGGTCCGGATCCCAGCAGCTGTGAATCAATGGATTTCTGAAAAACTGTATCTATACTTCTATCACGGGTAGAAATGTTCCTAGTCAGAAGCTTGGACTTGTATATAATCTGTGCTTTGATTGGAAATTGATTGGAAAACGATGTATGACATTTCGTTCTCCGCTCCTCAACTCTTCCGATTCCGAATGAGTTGCTATTTTGATGACAATGTCAATGTCAATGAATGATTGAGATCTTTGAGGGTAGGTGGATGTGGGTAGTCTGTGCTCTGCGGTCTAATGTCTAACGATCATTGTGTATTTAGTTTGTTGATTTTCCCCGCCTATTTCTGTTCCTTATTAGCTGCAAACGGTTTGTACCTTCAGTACCTACGATGTATTTTATGTGTTGTGTTAACTTGTGTTGTACCAGGTTGTACAAATTTGCGAAAGGCCGCTGTATTCCATATTCCCAGTGTGTAGTGTAATCAGACTCAAAAAGTGGCTCGATTGTTTTTATGCAGTGATTTGTTGAGAAACGTGAGTTTGAACGAGATTTCGAGAACGAGAACGAGACGCACTGGTCACATCACACATCACAGAAACCTAAGATTTATCAGTGTTTCTCTAGGTACTTTATTATGCATGTATTATAGGTACATATAAACCTTCCTGTTGAATCACTATCTATTAAAAAAACCGCATCAAAATCTGTTGCGTAGTTTTAAAGATCTAAGCATTGCTTAAATCTTTAAAACTACGCAACGGATTTTGATGATGTTTTTTTTTTACATAGGGACAGACAGCGGGAAGCAACTTTGTTTATTATACAATACCTATACCTACTATGTAGTGTTAAGAAAAAATTTAAAAAATAATAATAAATGATTAACTATGTTTCGTTGTTTTCTATCAACAACACCTTCTTTCCCTTAGGCCCAGGGGCGTATTTACCCTTAGGCCAAGAGGGCCATGGCCCGGGGCGGCAGGCTTAGAGGGGCGGCGCAAGCCGCCCCTCTAAGCCTGCCGCCTTGCGCCGCCTCTCACTCTCCCCTTCATGTCATGGGCCTATCTTTTTGTCCTTATATGCCTGAAGAAATTTAAGAAAAGCCTACCTACCCTATTAACAACAACTAAAATGAGGGGCGGCTCGCGCCGCCCCTCGATCTCAGCTTCATCTACCTTTCTTTTTGTCCTTGTATGCCTGAAAAAATTTAAGAAAAGCGTACCTAATTAACAACAAGTAAAACGAGAGATGGCTCGCGCCGCCCCTCCCTCTCAGCTTCATGCGCTTCTCTTTTTTCCTTAAATACCTGAAGAAATTTAAGAAAAGTCTACCTAATTAACAATTAACTAAAACACATTTGGGTGAGAGCGAGGGGCGGCTAGCTTCATGCGCCTTTCTTTTTGTCCTTGTATGCCTAAAGAAATTTAAGAAAAGCTTACCTAATAAACAACAACTGAAATCGCTATCGTATTACTGACCGGCCATTTTCAGAGACTGACCTTGCGATTTTTAACTTGTCAGGAAATTGTAGGTAGGTAATCTTTAAACTCGAAGGGATAAATCCGTTACAATATAAATCCTCGAGGCGTTTTTAGGTAAACATTTTCTTAAGTATCACATGTTGCATTTGTCTTTAAAAAAATCAGCTCGCTTCGCTCGCATATAAGCTTCATGTCATAAGTGTTTTGCAAGCAAAGTGATTTGTGTCTGACCTAGTGTTACCAGGTGTCCCGTTTTGCGCGGGACGACCCGCTTTTCAGGGGTCGAGGGACGCGTCCCAATTTACCCTTGCGCGGGACGCCAAAAGTCCCGCTTTTTGTGGATTAAAAAAATCACCACCTGAACACAGTACCTACAAGCACACACAGAGGAAAGTCGACGCCATACACAGCTTCACTGTAGTGAACACTTGTTTGATTGCTTGTGTGGCACTGGCAGGATAGGTACTTTAGACCAGTGGTCGACAAAGTGCGGCCCGCGGACGATATTGGTGCGGCCCGCGGCCAAGCAAACAATTTTAGTAGGTAATGATGCTACCTAGTGGGAAAAGGGCAAGGAGATGATGATGATGAATGATGCCACCTACGTTGCTACAATAATAATTATAACTGATTTAAAAACTTCGGGATAAGGAAGCTCGCTTTGTTTACTTTTATACCTACTCACATATTATACCTACTCATGAAGCTAAAATAGCTAAAATGAGCAAAGTTAGTTATACTTATGTCTAGTAGGAACTGGCAAGCAGCGAGCCTTTCTATGAGCCCCGCAAACAAAATCAAGTGTCACATGTTGCATTTGTCTTGAAAAAATTGGCTTGCTTCGCTCGCATTTAACTTGATAAGTAAGTTAAATTGCGAATAAAGTGAGTTTAGTCTAAACACAGAATAAGAACCGATAAGCAGCGAGTTTTTTCTTTGAACATTGGAAACAACATCAAGTGTCACAGTATGTTGCATTTGTCTTAAAAAATTCGGCTCGCTTCGCTCGCATTTAACTTCATGAGTACGGTATACAGCGAGTAAAGGGAGTAAAGTCTAATCACAAAATAAGAACCAATAAGCAGCGAATTTCTTTCTTTGAACACCGGAAACAAAATCAAGTGTCACAATAATGTTGCATTTGTCTTAAAAAATTCGGGTCGCTTCGCTCGCATTTAACTTCATGACATGAGTAAGGTATATTGCGAGTAAAGAGAGTAAAGTCTAACCACAGAATAAGAACCGATAAGCAGCGAGTTTTTTCTTTGAACACCGGAAACAAAATCAAGTGTCACAATATGTTGCATTTGTCTTAAAAAAATTCGGCTCGCTTCGCTCGCATTTGTTTCATGAGTAAGGTATTTTGCGAGTCAAAATCAAGTGTCACATCAGCATCACATAAAGTGAGTAAAGTCTATCCACAGAATAAGAACCGATAAGCAGCGAGTTTTTTCTTAGATCACCGCAAACAAAATCAAGTGTCACAAAGTTGTATTTGTCCTAAAAAATTCGGCTCGCTTCGCTCGCATTTAGCTACCTGAGTAAGGTATTTTACCAGTCTAAATCAAGAGTCACACACAACACATAAAGTGAGTTAAGTCTAACCACAGAATAAGAACCGATAAGCAGCAAGTTTTTTCTTTGATAACCACAAACTAAATCAAGTGTCAGATGTTGTATTTGTTTTAAAAAATTCGGCTCGCTTCGCTCGCATTTAACTTCATGAGTAAGGTATATTGCAAGCAAATTGAGTTATGTCAGACCACAGAATAGGAACCGACGAGCAGTGAGTCTTTGAGCACTGCAAAATTATGCTAAGAATAAAAGTGCGCAAATGTTTGATGCTGTGTCTGGCGAGAAGTTAAAATATAACAGTTTGATACAAAGCTTGTTTTTTTTTGTCGTCCCTAATTATAGCACCAAGTCCCGCTTTTTGTAACTTGCCGTCCCGAAATATGGCATATCAGACTTGGCAACACTAGCCTGACCGCAGAATAGGAACCGACAAAAAGCCATCCTTTTCTTTGAGCACGTTAGTAAAATCAAGACGTGTCGAATGTTGCATTTGTTTTGTTATAAAAAAATTAGGCTCGCTTCGCTCGCATATAGAATAGGAACCGACATGCAGCCAGCCTTTTCTTTGATTACTATAAGAAAAATAAAGTGTCAGCATTTGTCTAAAAAAATTCGGCTCGCTTCGCTCGCATATAAGTTTCATAATTATTTTGCGAGCAGAATGCAAACCAAGTTTCAAGCCCGAGACAAATATTTGCAAATCATACAAAAATTTGTCCCGCGACGGGAATCGAAGTCATTAAATGCGTTTGGTATACATACGGTAATCATAACGCTTACGAAGTCGCGGTCACAGTTAGTATACCTACTAGCTGTGTACTGTGTGTGTGTTCAATACCTTGAACCTAACTATTGCCTTTTTTGTTTTTTCATTCACTAGGTATATCTGATTTGCATTTTCCGCTAATTGTTGGGGCGGCAAACCTTACAGGCCCAGGGCGCCGAATTTTTAAATACGCCTCTGCTTAGGCCACTGACCTCTACTATGGCATTGATCTCAATAGTACACATTGAGATCAATGCCTTAGAAATATTGAATGAAAAAAGCAATCCTACCAAATTAATTTGTTTGGTAGAATGACAATTCTGCTCGGTGCCGGTGTAGCAGAAAAAAAAAAGAAACGTCATACATCGTTTTCTGATAGCCAATCAGGAGCGAGTAACATCTATATAATCTGTGAACACAAGTCCACACTAACCCCGCATCCACACGTTGGGGCCAACGTTGGTCCCAATGCCTCTCACCAACGTGTGGTGCTGACAAAATAGCTTGGCGCCAACGTTGGGGCCAACGTTGGGGCTTGGCCGTGCCGTGTCGGTTTTATCAAAGGAAGTTGGCGCGCCAACGTTGGGGATCCGTCCACACGTTGGCGCTATGCTCAGTCCCGTTTCGACGCGCATCGTGAGCGCACGTGTCGACTGACGAGCGAGAATGTCATCGTATTCCTTATTTATTGTGTTTGTAGGACTATCGGGCTGAAATTTTGCACACTTATAGATTCTCGGTGACAATGAAATATTATGGTATCAACAAGCTGATCTGATGATGGAGTCAAGAGCTGTTCAACAGAACTCCTCAGTAAATAAGCCGATTGAGTTGAAACTCGGCATATTTGTCAAGTTCTGACTACAATGTAATAATATGGTGACAGCGAGCTGATCTGATGATGGAGTCTACTATTTTTTTTTTATGTTACGGGAACCGTGCAATTTTTTGGGATAAAAAGTAGCCTATGTCCTATTTCCGGTTATTATCTATCTATATTTTAAATATCACCCATATCGGTTAAGTGGTTGTCGTGTTAGAGAGGAACAAACATACATCCAAACATCCAAACTTTCGCATTTATAATATAGTGTGTTGTGTGAAGTGTGATAGTGACATGATGTGATGTGATTGTGATAAAATTGGTATTCAGTAATGTAAAATCACTTAGAGAAATTTCAATTTCTGTATCGGACGCGCAGACATCGGACGTCTGCACGTTGGCTCTGACGGAACAAGACTGGTGTATCGCCAACGTGTGGATGGTTCACGAAATCTTGGCCCCAACGTTGGGACCAACGTTGGTCCCAACGTATGGAGCCGGCGTAAAATGTTCCCGACATTTCCATCTGATACGTAGTATCTCTACCTAATCTGTGACTTCTATACTAATATAATAAAGCGGAAGAGTTTGTTTGTTTGTTTGAACGCGCTAATCTCAGGAACTACCAGTACGATTTGCAAAATTATTTCTACATTTGATAGCTAAACTCTTTTGGAAGGATCTAAGCTACTTTTTATCATCTTCATCCATATACTTACCCATCACTACGGGGGCAACGCCACAAGGGCGCTGCTAGTAATAAAATAAAACTTAATTAAAAAAAATCAAAAACCCGACTGCAAGAAAGACAATTAAAAAGTAGGTAAGTAATGCACTAAAAAGTCCGAAACAAGATTGAGAATAAATACCCCCGTATTAAGTTTAGTAGCAATTTATAAGGGACCATCAAATCGGTGAAGCTTTTTTTTTACAATTATTTTCTCCCTATTTTATAAAGTTGAAGCATTTTTCTAATCTCCCTCTTTGTTTCAGATAGGCTCAATGTCGTTTATAGGCAAGTTCGAGACGGACACGGGCTGGCTAAAGAACTTGGCGACAGTGAACCGTGTGAATGACGTCAGCGTTACCCGCCCGGACCCTATGAAGACCAGCTTCCACGTCACGCTCAGGATAAAGGATTTACAGGTTCGTGCTGTCTCTTTCTCTCTCTTTTTAACCCCCGACGAAAAAGTGGGTGTTATAAGTTTGTTTGTAGTGTGTATCTGTGGCTCTGTGCAGGGACGTATATAAGGGGGGGGGTTAGGGGGTCCGGACCCCCCCCTTAGCCCATTGATTTCGGAGGAAACCTAGTCAATTTTTGTATTTTGGAACCCTTGGACCCCCCCTTAACAATGATCTTTGTATTTTGGAACCTTTGGACCCCCCCCTTAACAAAGCTATAGCTACGCCCCTGGCTCTGTGTATCTATGTGTTCGCTGTGTGAAATGTGCAGCAATATTTATTTATTTATCTGTCTGTGGCATCATAGCTCGTGAACGGATGAACCGATTTCATTTACTATTATTTTGTTTGAAAGACAACTTATTAATTTTCAGAGCTTTGCATATATAAAATTTCTAACAATACTATTTTTTTTATTCACGTCCGCTTCGAAACATCAGTAATTTATCAAAATTGAGTAGGTATTCAATTAAAAAAGAAAGTTTCACCCTAATTGGAACTAAAACTTTTCTTTTGGTTGCGCGCAAAGTATTCTATACCTTTTAGTATGGATACAAGATACATGTATTACAGTACAGATACAAAGATTATTTACAATGAATGTTATAATATCCTCCAGATAGGCTACGACGAGTACCGTATCAAAGCGATGGGCGTGTCTTGCAGCGGTCGGATAGCTGCCTCCTTCTCTAACGCATCGCTCCGTCTCGCCGTGAGCGTCGGCCTCGCGCGCTGGGAGCCCTACGCGCAGCTAGACGACCTTCAGCTCTACTGCATGGAGTAAGTGCCTCACATCCCCTCCCACTAACAGCGGCGCATAGGGGCGATAATCCCCTGCCTCGCAGTGTCAGTGTAGCGTGGTTATTTGTTTCTCAGTTTGAGGCTAGATATAGATATATCCGTGTGTTCATTTGGGCATCCCTCCGGTAACACTTCTTATCATCATTAATCCTTTCGATCTCCCAAATTTTCCACTTTACATTATTATCTTTCATTCTCTTCTAACAGACTTCATATTAAGCTGGGTTCGCGCATCTACTGCGCTTTGATGAAGACTGATCGAAGATAATGAAAGATAAGAATAGTGCCAGCTTCTCAAAATTTAAGGGAACGAATGATGATTGAAGTTAGACTTCGTTCACACGGCATTGTCCTGCACGTTTTTTTGCAGTACACGTCTTAACGTATAAATAGTGACCATACAACGTACATAGATCCATTCACACGACGATTGTACTGCAAAAAAACGTGTACCGCTTATACGTTTAAACGCATACTCAACGGACTTGTCAAGCAAATCGAATGAACTTTGACGTATTCGGTTCGCAGTGGCATATGGTATAGCTTTGTCTCCTTCACACGACACGATGTCATACGTTTTTTATCGAATAGCAATTTTCCATTTTTGAATTTTCCAGTCGAGTTAATAACTTTTCAAAACTTTCAATAGACATTCGAAAGTAATTAAAAAACATTTTTTCATTGTTTCTGAGATTTTCGAATAATTTTTCAAATGTGATCGTACGCACAGATTTTTGATTAATAGGATGTACCCAAAACCTTCTGTTTTGTCGGCGGCGAGACCGTTGGTGCCTTCGATACCAATATAAAAGTACCTACAACCAAGCTGGATCCATCAGTGACGTCTACTCACTGTGATAATTGTGTGGAAACTGCGGCTATTCGTTTTTACACGAATGAAAATTTACCATGTGAACACCCGGTTGACTATACGTTAAAAAAACGATTACAAAAAAACGTGCAGGACAATGCCGTGTGAATCAACTCTTAGGGAGTGCAGCGTGAGTTTGCAGCGCTTTTGTAGGTATGATACGATACAAACGCGCTCCCGCCAGGTTCATTTTCCTTTCATTCGGAGTGCGTGTTCATTTTCCTTTCATTCCGCAATGAACCGATCCGACTGTGTTGGATTGTTTCATTAGTGAATTCATTTTTCTTTCATTTCAAGTTCAGACGCTTCATTCCTAGTGAAAGATGCCGAATGAAAGCCCAAGTAATCTGAATAAATAAATATATTATTATTATTATTATTATTAAAGCCAGAAATGAACGCAAAATGAACCTTCTGGTTTCGGCTTTAGCATCCTTTTACTAAGCATGTTTGTTTCCAGCGGTATGGACCTGCACATCACTGGTCTGGGCCCGCTCAGCTGGGCGTCTAGCGCGGTGGGCGCGTGGACGCGCGGCGGCGGCGGAGCGCACGCGGCGCCCGCGCTCACCCGCGCGCTAGCGCACGAGGCCAGGCTAGCGCTCGGCGAGCTGCCTCTCTGGGACATGCTCTATGGCAAGCAGTAGCGAGGGCACGCGGCGCCTGCACTCACCCGCGCGCTAGCGCACGAGGCCAGGCTAGCGCTCGGCGAGCTGCCTCTCTGGGACATGCTCTATGGCAAGCAGTAGCGAGGGCACGCGGCGCCTGCACTCACCCGCGCGCTAGCGCACGAGGCCAGGCTAGCGCTCGGCGAGCTGCCTCTCTGGGACATGCTCTATGGCAAGCAGTAGCGAGGGCACGCGGCGCCTGCACTCACCCGCGCGCTAGCGCACGAGGCCAGGCTAGCGCTCGGCGAGCTGCCTCTCTGGGACATGCTCTATGGCAAGCAGTAGCGAGGGCACGCGGCGCCTGCACTCACCCGCGCGCTAGCGCACGAGGCCAGGCTAGCGCTCGGCGAGCTGCCTCTCTGGGACATGCTCTATGGCAAGCAGTAGCGAGGGCACGCGGCGCCTGCACTCACCCGCGCGCTAGCGCACGAGGCCAGGCTAGCGCTCGGCGAGCTGCCTCTCTGGGACATGCTCTATGGCAAGCAGTAGCGAGGGCACGCGGCGCCTGCACTCACCCGCGCGCTAGCGCACGAGGCCAGGCTAGCGCTCGGCGAGCTGCCTCTCTGGGACATGCTCTATGGCAAGCAGTAGCGAGGGCACGCGACGCCCGCGCTGACTCGCACGTTAGGGCTGCCCAAGGAATTTGTATACCAAACGTAACTGGAAGGTTCATTGAGACAGAAAACGCAGTCCGCTTGAGATAAAACTTGGGCGGTGTGTCTCTTTCTAAAGGGCGACCATAATTTATGAACTAAACATAACTAATCCTTAGTGAATATCCTGAAATTTAAATGACATGGGCACACTACTAATCCAACAACGAGTATGAAAGGGACAAAGCTACCACGAAGTCCTTTCATCGAGACCGACAATCCTTACAACCCAGATTGAATTATAATAGAACGTTGCGAGTCGTGATTAGGTTCAAAATCCCTTTTACATTAAAGTCGAATTAACCATCCAGTTACGTTAGTATACAAAATCCTTGGGGCTGCCTCTCTGGGTCATGCTCTATTGGTAGCAGTAACGGGGAATATAGTGAACAGAATAGCAAGTGGTGTAATGAAGGAGACATGTTTTGGATAAGTGGCAAGTGGTGACGTGATATGGCAGGTAGTGACGTGATGAAGCAACTGGCGACGTGGTAAGGCAAGTGGTGACTGCATTTTGATTTGTAGGAAGCAATAATAATTCAAAAATAAAGTATCGATGGTCCAATTAGAAAAATGGTAACGTCTGACGTATGTATGTGATGTATGTGTTCACGTGGCGTCAAAATATATGTCAAGTGATAATGTAGCAAATAGTTACAAGTGGTTGTTGATGTTGTTCAAGAAGATGTTGCAAGTGGTGATGTGATATAGCATGTGTTTACGTAAAATGGCAACGTGACGACGTTACATTGCCTGTCTGGGTCGTCAGTGCATTGCAACGTCACTTTTTGTGACAAATAAATAGAGTCAGAATTTGATAGAAATCATGTAAGTAAGTTAGTGAACAACTTATTTTGGGGGATATAAAAATATTACTTCAATCTGAAATAAAATATAGATAATTAGGTATAACTCGGTTCATTAAAGAAAGGAATCTAATCGAACGAGGCGCTTATCATGTTCTCTCGCTTGCACACTAGTGCCGTCTATACTCACAAAGCGAGAGAACATGATAAACGCCGCCATTTTAGATTATTTTCTTTAATAAACCGGGTCATATGATTTTCATTAGTAATATTTTTTAATTGCCACAACCTAGAGATATTTACACACAGATAATAATACTACATAATATATAGAATAGACACTGTGAGTTTGAGCTGGCGAAGAGCTGAGTTTGAGCACGGAACGCGCCACACGCACAGACGCATAGACAAGACTGAGACCACAGTGTACAATATTTATACGGTGACAACCTTACTGTGTACAAAACTGACATTGTGTAGTGTAAATATAGGTAGTTAGACGCCGCTTTTGCATAGAGTTAAACTATTTTTCACGTTGTGTTACAACAATATGCTATAGGTTCACAAATCACCATAATGGCAAGTATGGCAACATTCATAATAGATTGAATCATTTTTTTCGCTAGGCGAGTCTAGTCTATAATATTATTACCTACAGATTTTCCAATTTTATTTTTTTTAATTGACTGCCTGGTTTTTTTTTATTAGTATTTTTTGTATTGTATTGTATTTGAGTATAATGTTAAACCTGTGTACAATCAATACTGAATTTGATATTTACTAAGATATTAATCTTTGAATCAGAATCTTCTAGGAGATGTAAAACTAACTCCATTTTGGAACCTAATAAAGGTTATTTTATAGAATTTATTTTTATTAGTAAGTAGGTAATAGATTTTTATAAGCAATATTTTTAAACCTATTTGTTTTGTGTGATGAATTTAATTTTTTGTTGTAAAATGTTTATTTTTATCTAAAACGAAATTGTTTACACATTAGGTAGGTACAGTTAAGATAACACTTTTTTTTTTTAATTTAGAAACGGTTGTGAGTGCCTTGACTCTTGAGACTGTATATTTGTATTGATGTTGAAAGTTGTTGAATTATACAATATTATGTAACATGATATTTTGGGGTTTTGATTTACTCACATGAAAAATGCTATCCGTGGTTAACCCAAAAACTCACCTGATATCTAAGTATGATAAAAAATACTAAGGGTTGGCAATTATAAGCACCACTTAAGGGCTCGGCGAACGTATCTACTTACCTAGGAACGTAATACCAAAATAATTTAAAATTTGAGCATATTTTTATCACTTTACGTTATTATTTGGATAAAGGTAGTATTTATCTAGGTTCCTGTTAAACTTTTGTTTCAAAAAACTTACTATAGAACAAATGAAAAGAAAAAATGCCATTTTTGGTGTACCTACAAAGATTTCAATTCAATTGGCTTACATTTCTTTTTAGGTAAGTTTTTCGGAACAAAAGTTTAACAGGAACCTAGATAAATACCTACTCTCCTAATCTAACAACATAAACTGATATAAACATGCTTACATTTTAAATGATTTCGGTATTACGTTTTTATGGAAATTCGCCGGTCGCAGCCCTCTTAAACTACGAAACGTTTCAGTATTCGGGTGTAAACCACGGGATTCACGATATTTTATTTTACAGTTTAGACTTTAGAGCTTCGAATCGATAACCATAAATATTTTATTTGAATAATATTTAGATTAGATGAAACTTTTTCTTGTATAAACAATAGTATGGATCTTGGATAAAGTCAAAAACGAAGACATTGATAGTTAAATTCCTGTGTCAAATATATTCTGTTATTGTTGTTTGGTTGTTCGCAGCATTTTTCTGGATTTTTTGTGATATATTTCCTCATAAAATTATTAGAATTCATATAAATTCAACACTAACTACAACATCATAATTAGAGAATTATAATTTCGGGTAAACATGGGTATGATCCAATCCGTTTTCTGCTCTATCACATTCTGTATAGAAAGGTAAACTATCAGCCCTAACATAATAAATACAAAAGTACTTAATAAGTAAATTAGGTACCTACCTACATAATATAGATAACATCACAGCCGTCTTGATCACACATTAACACCTGTGTTGTGGCTATCAGAAACAGTGATAACAAAAGTAGGTACCACGAAACCCAGGCGGAACTGCGGGCTTAAAAAGGTCGCTAATGCAGAATCGCATCAAGGAAATTAAACTATTACCATCTTTTCATTGACTGAGAGTGAAAAGAGACGGCATTATAGTTAATTTCAGCGATTCCGCTTTAGCGACCTTTTTAGCTCCGCTGATATTTCCAGCCGCGAGAATCGAACTCGTAGGTTTCTTGCATCTTGGCTTTCGAGCTACTTATATAGCAAAATTCTCGAATTCTCGAAGATCTTGGCTGATGGGTGTAGGGTACTTATGTTCGCTTCGTTTGACCAAGTGACTTGGTGACGAAGTTTTCAGATCGCCGGCCGTCATAATAGGGAGTTGCACCCTATGACGGCCGATATGCAAATGCTAGTTAGTTGCTAGTTAGGTAATGCACAATTGAAACGTGCCTTTTGTTATCTTTACATTATATTGGTTCTACGGATACCTACCATTTATGGTCTTAAAAAAGCTATGTCTAGGTATAAGCAGATCTGTCTTGCTGCGATCCTGACTGACTGACATCTTCTCATTCACTCATATTTTCTTCATACAAGCTTTACAACTTATATTATTTAATAACTCTTTACAAACAACTAGTCCTCTATTAATAAACTCCGCTCATCTTGTGTCTAAGTTGCATCACGGATTTAACTATTGCCATCCTTATTTGTCACTGTCTAACAAAAAAGGATGGCAATAGTTAAATCCGTGGTGCAACTTTGACAGAAGTTGAGCGGAGTTTATCGAGTTTAATTTCAGAGTGCTGACATGGACGTGCTGTGCCTTCCTACTCATGATGCTGATGTTTGTACTAGTTCTTCTGATGGTGTACGGCATCTCTGTAGGCTACCATTACGCGCAAAAAGAACTCGCTTCATTTGCCAGTAAGTACCTACCTAGACCTAGACGCCATTTCGAGCCGCGCCTTTGGTTTTTTAAACCAAAAATACCTGCACAATGTCAGGCAGTCTTTGTGGTAGGTAAGTAGGTACCTCCTTAGGTAGGTCCCTACTTTTTCATAGGCAACTTTAAAGTTAGTTATCCTTAATCAAAAATATTTTATGAAATTTGTTTGTTTTCAGTGTCATCACGATCAACGACAGAAACGGTGATGGTGTTACGATCCGGTGTCGAGAACCAACCAGTCGTGCGACTAGTTGCAGTCAATCGAACAGAAGTTGAACATGCACCACAGCCTATACTCGGTAAAAACATCCTTCTATATAGCATAATAGGCATAGTCTAGGTAATAGGTACTTATAGGTAGGTGTTCTAGTTGAGCTTTTCTTTTACTTACATTTATTCGAAACCTATTCAGTACTAGTACCTAGGTAGGTACTAGGTACCTACCTCTGGGATTCATCTCATGAGCGTGTGATCCTTCCTTCGGGACCAATACCGTAATGATCCAGGACAACAAACACGGTTTGAAGGCCTAGCCTTTTTTTTTTTCAATGATCCATCTTCTAACCGGTTTAAATACCTAGTTGAGCTCCAGTGGGGAGCCAATCGAACAAAGTACCTACGCAAGCAAACTACCTACTTAAATGTATACTTAATGTGTTTACAGAGGTTTATAAAACTGAAAAGCCCGGTGAGAATCTTTACATGGAGAATACGCCAACGCCCATTGTAATGCTGGAGACAGAACGGTCAGTAACTTATTATTATTCCTTAAAAAAAATATATTTAGGTACCTAGTTACCTACCTAGCGAAACTCTGCAGGTACCTAGGTAGGTATATAGCCGGCAACTCACGTCTAACTTTTCCGGACGGACGGTCTTTGCGTGCTTCCGGAGACCCGTGATGAAAATCGCCACTGTGCGTGCCTAGCATGAATTAATAATATAATTCATCCCAGAATAGTAAATGGTAGCATCGACAAAAATGGACTGTCGACTTATTTTCTATTTCCAAAGTGCCAGTACCTACCTATAGATAGTAATTTTATTAAGAAAAAATGAAATTATTTTTTAACTGCAAGCACAGAATAATAGTGCCGTAACGTAATACCTACATCCTAAGTATAACCAAAAGGTACGTTTTGATTTCAGACCACCTCAAGAACCAGAGTTATCTCCACACGAAAGAGAATTTGCAAAACGACTCATTGGTCGATTCCGACGCTCCAAGAATATAACGACTGATACACCGTTTTTACGGCCTTTGCGACAAACCACGGGACTATCACGATATGTCAGTTAGCCATTGTTCTTGTCACGTGAGATTCTAGGAATCGATTATGGAACTAGGTGGGAACTAGAATAATGTACCTACTTTCAAAATCTTGATCCAGCGACCTAAGGTACCTACCTAAACCTGTAATAGTTGTTTCAAAATAAATTCTGTATAGGTACGATCCACTATCTATGTGATCTCGCTACGCTACGACTCTGTCACTTAGCTAGTCGATTTACAAAATAGATCTAAATCACGTACCTACGTAAGTATCATCATCATCATCATCCACAGCCCGACTTTACCCACTGCTGGGTATAGGCCTCCCTAAGTTTGTGCCATCCACCACGATCCTGTGCTAGCCGCATCCACTGACGCCCCGCGACGTGAACTATGTCGTCGACCCACCTCGCCACCGGTCGCCCGACACTCCTTTGTCCCATTCTCGGCCACCATTCAGTCGTGGCTTTGCTCCACCTGTCATCACCACGCCTCGCAATGTGTCCAGCCCAACTCCACTTGAGTTCCATTATCCTGGTTCCGACGTCTTGGACTTTCGTCCGTCGTCGGATATCGATATTAGGAACCCGGTCGATAAGTTTGATGCCGAGCATGGCACGCTCCATGGCTCTCTGTGCAACTCGCAGCCTGTACACAGTCTCCTGCGTGAGCGTCCATGTCTCGGCACCGTACGTCATGGTGGGCAGAACGCATTGGTTATACAAGCGGGTCTTCAGACATTGTGGGATCTTGGTTGACTTAAGGATGTCCTCTAACTTGCCAAAAGCTGCCCATCCGAGTTGTATCCTTCTTGAAATCTCTTGTGGTTGATGTTGTTTGCCAAAGGAAAGAACATGTCCAAGATAGACGTACTGGTCGACTCTCTCTAACCTCTCAGTTCCCACCATGACAGCAGAATCTGAGCTGTTAGAGAGATTCGTCATAATCTTGGTCTTGGACATATTCATCCTCAAGCCTACTCTAATTGATGCAACGTTAAGTTCTACAAGCATTCCCTGGAGATCATCAAGATTTTCGGCAAAAAGTACGAGGTCGTCTGCAAACCGCAGGTGAGACAGATTGACACCATTAATATTTATGCCATAGTTATCCCAGTTAAGGGATTTTATTATATCTTCGAGAGCAGCTGTAAAAAGCTTCGGGGAAATGGTGTCACCCTGTCTCACCCCCCGTTGTATTGGAATTCGATCGGTGAGGTCGTGAACCCGAACCTGCATAGTGGCTGAAGAGTAAAGCTCTCGGAGAACATCCACGTAGCGGGAGTCTATGTTGCAGCGATGGAGAGCGTGGAACACGGCCCAATGTTCGACACTGTCGAAGGCCTTCTCGTAATCGACGAAGGCCATAACAAGGGGCCGGTTAAATTCGTGACACTTCTCCATCAACTGGTTCACCGTGTGGATATGGTCGGTGGTAGAATATCCGCTCCGAAAGCCAGCCTGTTCGATGGGTTGCGCTTCGTCAAGTTCACGGGTAAGCCGGATGGTAATGATTTTAGCGTACGGATGGTAATGACTTTATACGTAAGTATAAAGGTACCTAATTATAATTAGATAGGTAGGTATGTATTTTAATGCCAATAACTCTAAGGTAGTAAGGGCCTTTATTTTTGTGAAATAAAATTACAGTTTCCTAATCAAATTGTTTTATTTTACAGTTACACTTACCAAAAGCTACGCGTTTACTATCGTTTTACTGAAGGCTGTATGATTTCCAAGTAGGTCGTTAAAAAAGGTTATGTTAAGGACAGTGTGATTTCCCCTAAGTACTAGTTCGTTGATAGTGTTATTGTTTGAGGGCATCTTGGCATCAGCTTCGCGACGGCCGAGACGATGTGCAAACCCTCGCTTTACGGCCTTGTCTATGGAGCGCATTCCTGGCTGCGACTGTGGCGGGCCGGATCGGAGGGCACCAGCAGCCTCTGCCGCAGTTTCTATCAAACAAAAGATAAATACTTATAGAAAAAATCTAACACTTTCAGCGCGAAAAGCATCAATCTGCATATTGTCGTACGATTTGGGCTTGCACAGTAAAGTGCATGGGAATGCAGTGCTGCAGGCAGAGTGTTATGCTATGATGACTAACTATACTCTTTAAGCACCTACTAATATAAACATCACTATGGTGGGTGGTGTGGTGGGTAAAAGTAATTAATTACACACCGTACCACTGGGGGTATCGTCTGTGGTACGGTGGGGCAGTAGTGTTAAACACCTAGATAAGTAAGTAGGTAATGATACTGACCCCACAATGGAAGACCACATAACAATAATTATCGTGGGACCTATCAGATATAAAAATAATAATACATGGTGCATAGTCAGAGAAGAGTTTACCTGGCAGTGCGCTCGTAGGCTAACTGAGTAAAGATTCAATAGGTACTACTCACCCATTGCTTTCACAGAATTCTGAACGGAGCAATAATGGTAACCAATTCCAATGCCCATTACCATTACCGTTAATATGGTAAACAAGAGGCAACATACTAAAACAGCGCATACAGTGCATAGTGAAATTCTGAAAAACAATGCAGGTCAAATATTATATTAGATAGAGTTACCTACTCAATGGGTAGGGTCAGTAGGTACCTACTTAGATGAGACATAATTCATCTAAGGGTAAGTAGTAGGATTTAGTGTTCTGTGGTAAGGTAGGTAAGAAGTAATTTATAGTAGGTAGGTAACTAAGTACATACCTACACCAATTTTCATTCATGGATAAAAGAAATACACAACTAGGTACATCAATGGAAGCTATCAAAATGTAAATGCTGAAGTCGTTTTGTGAATGTAATGTAATGAAATGTAAATCAAAATTAAATACCTATTAGAAATACCTCGGTCTGCTTTCCTGTTGCTATACCCTAACAGGGTTCATGTGTGAAACTATTTAATACATTATAACAACTATGTATCTACAACCATGTGACAGCAATAAATGTATTGAGTATTGAGTTTTATGAGAGAATGTATTTTATATTATACTTATCCACCTACATCCATACCAGATCCATACCCATACCTATTTTAAATGTGAAAGTGTGTTTGTTTGTTTGTTTGTTTGTCCTGCTTTCAGTTGGAGGGCTGGAGAGTGACATAGGCTACTTTTTATCCCGAAAAAATGCATGTTTCCCATGGGATAAAAAATAGTAGTCAACGCGGGCAAAGCCGCGGGCGTCCGCTAGTTATCTATATACATATACCTACCAACGTTTCCCCAACTTACAGAACAAAATGTAACATACATGTAGGTAGGTGCTTACTTCAATTCTAATTCAGTAAAATATACAGAAGTACCTAGACCAATTTCTATGTAGGGACTGTGTCATTCTGTGACTGTGTTTAGGTTTTACGAATAACCACACCATTATGTACCTACCTATTCAAAATGTAGTGTCGACAAATAAATCGAAGCTAATTCTTTCTACACCAGGTAAAGGGGGTTCATTTACTTACCTCTCACATGCATTCAGAACAAGAGATACAAATGAACTAAAAGAACAGCACACGCATCCCATTTTGAAAAAAACATGCAAACAAAAATTTTTAAAGAATTTTGCAAACGATAAAAAAATGTTTTCAGTTGCGTTGATGGTTGATGTGATAAAAACTCGGCGAGGATAAAAAAAAAGTGTTCTCTGTAGTGTTGAGATTGAGAAAGCAATTTAAACCAAATTTAAACTTTTTATTATGTGCGTTGGGACTGCAATTTAAATAAAGCGGATTTTTTAAATTAAATTCCAATTCATGCTATGGATGCTTCATCATCGATCTGTCACAGTCAAATGTCAATGTCAGTCAGTCAGTAACGTCAATCAATTTTCATTCAATTCATTGTTGTTGTGTTGTGGTTGTGCGGACTGCGGTGTGCATTTTTTTGTGTGCGATTTCATTCCGAATAAGCCTCAGATCATGTTGCAGGATGCTTCCTGAATTGCCCCCTGAAAAAGATGGGCCTGAAAAACCCAAAGAAAATAATAAAAAGAACCACAATAAGAACTACGTTATCAAGAAACGAGTGCCACGAAAACCAGTGGATGGGGATAATGTAATTTTTGTTACAAAAAAAACGAATTTCAAGGTATTAAGGGCGTTTAGAACAAGAACTTTATTGTTTTGTTGCCGTAAAGAATGTATTTAGTTATAAAGTGAACTTGTTTTAGATTCAACTGGACAATTGCATTGATCTCTTGAGCAAGGGTGAAAAGGAAATCATTCTGCATGGTCTAGGAGCTGCAGTACAGAGAACCTGTAACCTGGCAGTACAGATACAACTTGCCTTCCCCGGGACTCATGAGGTTGAAGTAAACACTGATACCATTGATGTTATTGGTAAGATACATGTGACATTACAGTTGGGCCGACGGATCTAGGCGTACGTGAAGTCAGGCTCTGCGCTGCGCAGTAGAAAATTTTGTATGAAAAAGTTGCACTGCGCATCGAAACGGCTAACTTCACGCACGCCGAGATCCGTTGGCCGTACTGTACATTACTTACTTTCTTCAAGTAGAAATGAAGGAATTCTTTTAGCAATCAGAATTCATTCATTGAACCTAAACTTGTACCATAAAATGGTCTTTGTTTTCAGATGATCTAATTCCTAAAGATCAGGATTTGGATATTGACCATTCCTACAGATTGCAATCGTCTGTCCACATTCGTATATTCCGCACAGCAGTGGTTGGTGCCAACCAGTAAATAATATGCGAAATGTTCTTCTCACTGAATGAGATAGTGCAGTGGATAGGACTTACTGTGTTTGAAATATGGATCAACCTTATAACTATAACAATATTCTCAGTCCTGTTAGCATTGAAACTAGATGGTGTTGTAAACAGTGCATGGTGGACAATATTTGCCCCTCTGTTTGTAAGTGATGCTATGAATGCATATTTCTGTTGCATTGTCTGTATAAGAATGAATTTAGAAAGCTCTTATAAAGCTTCTCTTTATAGAGCATCATGGAGTGTTATATTTTTAGGGTTAACTTTTGCATACAAATTCTTATTATGTAGAAGGTTAGAGGGGGACACTAGTATAGAATTCAGTGAAGTTTTCGCCCCGTTATTCATCTTATTACAGTTAGTAGCTGTTCGTGCCTGTCAGTTACACCAGTAAAACCAGAAAATAATATCTTCCATCATTTTGTGTATTTCTTTATTAGTTTAATTAATTAATCATCATACTAAGAAAAATAATATGTAGTTACTCCTATTTAATAACCTCATTAATAACTAAAGATAACAATTGTTACATTTTTTAAATCCTATTTAAACATACTAAATAATCCACCTCGGTTTTTCTTTTCTTCGCCACCAAAGTTAAAACTGAAACCACTACTTCCTTGATTTGCGGCACTTGTGTCTGGTTTCGAATCTCCTGCGCCCAAGTGACCAAAGAATGATAATCCTGTTTTGCGCAAACCTGAAAAATATAATGTAGAGTACAGGTATATGGTCGAAGGTAGAGTATATTCAGTTGATAATAAATTCATACAACTAGTTTGCACTTGCTACAGTACCAACACAACACAACAGCATTTTAATATTACCTGAGAGGAAATTAGGAGCTTCTTGGGATTGTACTTCAGGAATTTTGTCACACATTGGTACATAGTCTGCTTTAGGTGATAGAAGAAGACTTGAATCTAAAATAGTAAATGGAGAATAATTACATTTCATCCATGATATTACTAAGCAACTCTAGTTATTTTGTTTGGCTAAGTGGGGAATGGAAAACCACATTTTTTGATATGGTATTAAGAAAACAAACTGGCTAAAGATTATCTGTCTTAGAGATAGCTGTTTGTGATTGTTATTAAATACAAATTCTCTTGCGCGGCCTCACGTGGCGTAGATATTATACGTCGTTACGCTGAGCGTGTGCCCACTCCCTTACGCGGCGCAAGCTACGCTGTGTGTTCTCGCACATACGGTATAGTGCGCCACAAACTTTATGGCGGCTGAAGTGCGCGGCAGATTCGACGGTACAATCAACGCAATAGAATAGGTACAGTTAACTTTATTCACATAGCCCGCCTAGCCCCGTCCCTCACCGCCTTCACCTCCCTGCAATTGCGTTGACTGTACCTGCGCAAAGTCGAATCTGCCGCGCACTTCAGCTACCATGCGGCGCAACTCTATCTCAATCGAAAACGATATTTTACGTGAATAAGAGTAGTTCCCGTCTGTTAATAAAATATCCGGAACAGTTGTCCCAATGGATCTAGCTAGGCACTCGTGAAGTTAGGCTTTTCGTTGCGCAGTAGAAAATTTTGTAGGTACCTACCTATGAAAAAGTTGCACTGCGCACCGAAACGGTTTGTGATTTGAAATTTTCTTTATGCTCGAAGTTTGAAATAGGTAACTCACGGAAGTTTTGAAAGCTTTATGGAAAAACATTAATTACCAATACAATGAGGAAAGTCATCACCATCTTCATAGCCAGTAGTGCTCATTGACACATCTAGGGATTCTGGGAGCCCCTGGGGTCCATGACTGAACAGTTGATATTCACTGATTGGCTTAGCGGGCTTACAAAGCTCATCTGTTAATAACTGTTGAAAACACCATGAATTAAAAGAGTAGGTAGGTACAAATTGTGAATCACAATTCCAAAAAGAGCTATTTTGAGCGAAAAATACAGTGATGCAAACCAAAATTACCGTCCCGGCATTCGAACCCGCATGACCAATACCTACCATACCACGCCATAGTTCGAATGTCGTATCGCAGTATATTTTGACCTTTATAGTAGGTACCTAAATACCTCGTACGCCAATGAGGTTAAACAGTTCATGCAATCTACCTTTTGTTTCTTTGGTCTGGAAACTATCACTTCATCTTCCAGCTCTATGATTTTGTTAGTCTCTGTTACTGGCATAATGTTAGTTTCAATCTTTTCAGGTTGTTTTTCATTTTCGTTCTCCTGTTGGTTGTGTTCGTCATTCTCATTTCCGTTAGTTCTAAAGAATTTCGATGTTACAATTTCTTTCTCACCTTCCTGCAAATTATGAAGCTGGGAATTAGTCATCATCATTCGCATTCCGACTCCAGTCAATGCTTGGTATGTAACCCTTTTTCAGTTGTTCCTTTCAATACAAATCAGAAATCTAAATCCTACTCGTTCAAGGCCTGTGGCTTTGTATTTTATATTCCTGTTATTATTTCAAGGTGACCACTTTACCTGTCCCTCGAAAGAAGGCCCTACTAATACCTTCTCAGCCCAAATCTATTTGTACCGTAGAGACCATCTCCGATAGGAGTATTATTGTTCTGTGGATACCATGCTCGTTTTAAATCTGTCAAATAAACAAACCTTATGTATTATTGTGTTTTTAGCATACACAAATGGTGGAGTTAAATCTAAATTGCGTTTCTTCAAAGCCATGTCCTTGATCTCGTTAAACCCGTCGTCACTCACGGCGCTGGCGTCTAAGGGACTGTTTATAGTTTCATTCATAATATTTTCTTCGGGAGCATCTGTTTTGTTTGTGTTTCCGCTGATTGTATCATTAGGCGATGTAATAATATCAAATGAAACTGTCTTCTTTTTTTCTTGACAGTTCTGAAATATTTCTTTATCTATTAGTATCTCACCTACCTACCTACTTTATTGCACATAGTATAAAAAAGTAACATCCCAGAGCACATTATCTTTTTATCTGCATTTCAATTATATTTATGTAGGTACCTACCTACCTTACCTACCAACTAATAGGCTATCCATCCATACTCACTTGCGACTTTAATGACCCATCAAGAAATTGCGTTGGTGGCTTTACAATATTATTATCCTCTGCATTTGAAGTAGTCATTTCAATCTCTTGTACTTGCTCACTCTGTATTGATTCTTGAATCTAGAAAAAAAAAATTCATTTGTAATGTTTTATTCATACCTACGGTACCTTCCTTTTTGAAGCTATAATACTCACCAAGTTATTAGGAGCATCTGGTTCTCCAATGGTTTTATGCGCAGAAGTCGTAGCTTCAGCTGAAATTATTTCTACCTCGTGAAGTGTATCTGGATTAACTTTCGATATCATGTCCATTGCAACATTCGCATCCACTTTCACGTCTTCCAAAATGTTTATAAGCTTCTTTCTTGAATAATTTTGCTCTTTCTCTTCGTCTAAAAGACTGGGCTTGAAGAAATACGAAGAGATAGACTCGTCTAAATCAGTTTTTCTACTGAATATGCTTGTTGAAATATCGAAGTATGATTTCGAGAAGGATTCTTCCTTTTCCAATCCAATTCCAATGTAATCTATCTTGTTCATCTTCACCTACAACAGTTCGTTTACCATTAATATTCTTTCTTAATAATCTGATACTGAATATAGGTATTCATTGATTTTTACCTGATCCAAACTGACGCTCATCAAATCATCGATATCTAATGCATCCAACTGAAGTTTTGGCATCTAAATGAAATAGGTACTTATTTAATTGTGGTTTATTTAAGTTTAGGTACATTATTGTTTATGCGTAAGTAATTAGATTTGATGTTTTAGGGAAGATAATATTATGTTACTTACAATCAATGAGCATTCGTCAATATTTTCGCCATCATCAGTTTCTGCAATCATGTTTATTTCTTCAATATTCTGCTCTTTCTGTTTTTCAACAACTTCATTTACAGTAACTGTATTCATATCTAAATTTTTCATGTTTTTTAACAAGTCTGCTAATGCTTTGGACTTCTCATTGACTTTTTCTAGCAATGTCGGTCTTTCGTGAACTATGAATTCTGCTAGTTCAATGATTCTGTTCCTATCTGTATTTACACAAACAGCTTTTTTTTCATTGATTTCTTTCTTTAGGCTATCGGCTTGTTTATCAAGAGCTGAGATTTGTTCTTTGAGATTTTGTTCTTTTTGCGTAGCTTGGAACAGTTTTTGAACATAAGGAAGACTTTCAAATCTGCTCTTGGATTCTAGCCAGAGATCTTCATATTTCTTTTCCCCGCACTTGACCCTCTCAATAAGAGCAAGTTTCTTATCTTTGGCTAATAGCAGCTCCTTTTTGAGCTCAACGTTAGCCATTTTTATGGTTTCCTTAGCAATGCGGAAGCTAAAATTTCATATAGTTAGAACACCTGCTATCGTAAGAAGTAGGTTAGAAGTGGTGCTTACCTATCATTGACATTAATTGTTATTTTTGTACTAAGTACCTACCTACTTACAGGTACGATTCTGAAGAGAAATAACGTCTCAAATTAAGTAGCGTTTCAGTATTTGGGCATAAGAGAGGCTTTCCTAGTACCAACATGGAAAAGACTTGGCTCACGCTCATAAATAGGTAAATCCTATACCTACTAAGTATTTAACGTTGATTTTAATTTACACACAACCAACACGAGCTTTAAACGGTGAAAGAAAACATCGTGAGGCTTAGTCAGCCCCGCTGTGGATTCGGCCGGCTTAGATTAGAGGATGGTTTATATTTAGGTGCTGGGCAAGCCTAAGTGAGTGTCCACATTGCGTTTTCTGCAGCGCGTTATTGAGCTGCGCGTTTGTATCGATACAAACGCGCGTTCGCAACGCGTTTTTTTCCATACAAAAGCGGACCGGGAGGGGCTGCGCGGGGGGCTGTGCGTTCGCATCGCGTTCGAATCGCGTTTGTATCGATACAAACGCGCTGCAAAAAACGCAATGTGGACACTCCCTAAGGAGGTTTACGGGGGCGAAAAATCGATCTAGTCTACTGCGCAGTGAAAAGCCTAACTTCACGAATGCTTAGCTAGATCCATTGTGACAACTGTACAGGTATCTAGGTAGGTACCTACTTACCTTTTTATTTCTAGCTCCGCCTGAGTGATTTCGCACTGCAATTTTATGTTGGCGCTGCTCATATAACCTATTGTTTCTTTGTTGCGTTGCACTTGCTGTTTTAGTTTCCCAACAAGAAAGGCTTGAGCTGCAAAAAAATATAAACAAAATGCGAGTGGTTTGGTTTCAAATTTGGCTAAATCCACGTACCTAACACTTTTGTTCAGTACCTATCGAACGAAAACTAGTTTTTGGTTTGTAGATATACCTACGGCAGCCCCCTTTCAAAGCAAATTTTTTGCCTGAAAATTCAGGTGAGGTAAACAATTACTCCTACCTACATAAAAACAACTAGTCCTATACAAAAAAGTGTAAAATTTTGAATTAGATACCTGATGGATTTGTCCGGTGTTTGTTTAGAAAGGTAGGACTGATTTTGAAAGTTAACTGACTTGGATTTGACCGATTTTGAATGTTGCTCGATGGATTTCAGATTTGACCATCTGATAAAAATCGACTACCTACTGAAGCATTGGGGTGATCAATGGCTGCATTTTGGCTTATTTAATTTTATGGGTTGAAATTAAAAACAAAAATATACACAGTTAAATAGGTAGGTACCTATACCTACTTAACTGTGTAAGTATATTTTTGTTTTTAATTAAGTACCTACCTAATTCTTAAAAATATAAAAAAATACGTACCTAAGTACTTACTTAGTAAGTAACTGAACTTTCCTTTCCTATGTTTGGTTGTGTATTTTGTCTAGGACAGGGATTAGAAATCCACATAGGCAGCAGTTAAAAAGAAAGTTGTAACTTGTAACAAATTTAAAACAAACAAAAAATTAAGATTAATTTAGTTTAGTAAAATCTGACCTTTGATACATTGCGTTGCAAGGATTATATTGATTTTGGCTTCATCCACTTCTGTGGTTATTTTTTCTAAAACCTCTAGTTCATTTGATTCTGCCATAGCTTCTTCTGACGAGCACTCAATTTTCTTTCAGTCTCAAGAAATTATTTGAAATAAATTCACAGATCCACTATGTGATGTGAATGAGATTACGTTTTGTTTTGATGAACTTCTTTTTGTTCCAAGTTCAAATGTCGTAGTTTTAGCGGGAAGAATTCCCGCTAAAAAAACCATAAACAACGATTTTTAAAAAGGTAACACCAAAGAGTTCAACTTCAACTTCTTCATTGTGGCTACTTTGTCCACCAAAGAGTTGTTATTTATTTATTATAATTAAGGTTCTTGGTTCTTGTCTAACAAACGTTACGAAATCTTGACCTTATAACTGATTACCTACTAGGTTTTAATTAAAGGATTTACAAAACTATATCCTAGCTAAATGAAACAAAATGTATAATACCTAAAATTTATTTAACAAAATAGTGTCATACAGTTATTTAAAATAACAGACCATAAATGATAATTTGCAATACAACCTAGCATCCTAATTAAACCAGGTACTTTTCATAAATGTATTCAACTAAACAAAAAGTAAAAGGACAAACAAAGACGAATGCAGCACAAAGGAATGTTGGCTATCGCTAGAGATCACTAGCCTTAAACTATCGACCCACGTTCAGAATAAATTGCTTATGTACATAAAGCGTTAACTCGTCTATGTGGAAATCCTGGCACCTGATTACAACTATTGCCGATACTCACAGATAGCCACTAATATTGCGACCAATAAAATTTGGTCATGTTCTAAATAAAAACTCTCACAGGAAATCACAATTTTATAATACTGTTAGCACTATAATAAAATTGCTTTAGTCCAAGACTCATTTCGAGCGGCCTAACACAGTCATTCCAAAACACACCTATTCTTAAAAGCTCCCGTTTCAAAAGAACACAATGAATATAGGTACTTCAAATTCTATAAAACGTATCAATCTAAAGATATTGAAAATTCCTTTACATACATAGGTACAATACAATAAGAATATTTTCCTGTTTTTAGTAACAGAACAGTTAACTGTTCTTAAATTCAAGTTAACTCTATAACTATCTACTTTGGCTCGTTTGACTGGGATTTCATTTATATAATAGACAGGGATTACGATCGTGAAACTATGACAACATTTAGATTTTACAAAATACTAATACACAAGAAGCGGTGCAGAGACGGAGCGCCTTCGCAACACCGGCGCCGAGGCGGTTCCGAGCGAGCCATCCACAGAAACGAGAGTCGCCACTAAACTACGAGAACTCAAAAGCACGTCAACCCGGAATAACTTAACGATAATACTTAAGCCTCATACATACGTAACGATTTATCGTAGCGATAAATCTGTGCAGACCTGTTTGCGCAGTTTTATCGATCGTGTGTATGAAAAATCGTTGTCGATAGTCGTTCGTCGGTGGCAGTTGCAATTTCTATCAGATAAATCGTTGTCGATTACATTTGCACAGTTTTATCGTTGCGTGTGGACGGCGATCGCTCCGTTCAGCAGTACTTCACGGAGCTTGCTAGTGTGGACTTATAGCTTCTCTCATTACAGTGTCTTGTTTCTTTATTAGTGGAGAAACTAAAGTCAGCAGATTTAAATATGCCTCTTCATTCATCCTTAAATAGTTATGCCAATCTTGCGGAGCGAATTTCAACTCACATAACAAGTTGGTATGAGAAAATTGCTTCCTTTTCATGAGCCAGTCTTTACGCCATAGACTCCGCTTCTTTTTTTTTCTTTAAACACATAACCAGGCCTAATATAGCAAGTGCGTCATAATCTTCTATTGTTAACATGTAAGTATCTTGCGCGAGCTTCTGCGGGGAGCTGCCCGATCGACGTCGATATCGGAGGCGTGTGGAGGCACTAGGAACGTTCGATTTATCTGCACAGTCTGAAATCGCTACGATAAATCGTTACGTATGTATGAGGCATTACATATAGGCAGATTAAAACTTCCTACTGGGTCCCGCATCGAACGAAACATAACTCTAAACCAATACAGTCCGTACCGCCAACATTCACTTAGTGCAAGACCGCGAGGCGAGACCGACGTCGCATCCCGCCCGCGACCGGCTACATAAGTCCGCAGTCGAGGAGTCCACAGCGACGGGGGGTCGCGAGGGGGCGGCGGGGCGCCTCGCATTAACTGTAAGGCGGGGGCGCGAGGATCTCGCTGAGGAGGCGCTTGAGGCTATCCACGCCGGTGAGGAAGCCGCAATCCGGCCCGTGGTGGGGGGTGGCCGTGGCGAGGGGGGAGTCGGCGGCCGCGCTCGCGTACGCCGTATGAGCGAAGTCGATCATGCGGATATCCACTCGCTCGTCGATCGTCGGCGGCGTGATGATGGTGGGGGGAGTGAGTCGGAAGGCGTCGGGTTCGCTCCGCGGACGCTTGCCGGTCTCCGGCGGTGGCGCGCTGGGCTCGGCGTCGCCGCGCCACGACTCGCTGGAAGTGCTGGAGTACGCCATCCAGCTGTCGCCCGAGTCGGGGCTCGGAGGTTGGGCCAAGCCGCCGCCTGCTACTTCGCCTTCCTCGTAGCTGCAAACAGATAATGTGATGAGTACATTTGTCTGGTTTGTATGCTTGATTAAAGTAATTGTAGTCTATGCATCACGTAAATCAAACCGTTTCCCCCAGGAATTTGTGTAGTGTGATTATTCTTCTTAACGTACAATAAATAGAATAAGCCCTTATGCCATCCTTACTTTTTCTAGTTTAGATTGAATACCACACGCATTACACCAATTTACATAGGTGTTATTTGAAATAGGTGAATTGTGTGTTCAAATCTCAGCTCCAATCAATGAAGTTTTCAAACTTCATTTCGGTGTTGGGTGCCTCTAAAGAGCTACATATATCCTTTTTTTTTATACTACTAAGGTAGCAGACAAGCATACGGCCCAACTGATGGTAAGCGGTGTAGCCTATGGACGCCTGTGACACCAGAGGAGTCACCCTCGCGCTGCTGACTCTTTAAAAGAGGAATCATAGAGTAGGTGGTTCTCTGCTACGGGCCGGCCCATCTGGCCCACTTGCCCGTGGTCTTTCGACCAACAGTTGTTGGTTGGTCGTATATATGTCGATCGCTCCTGAAAACTTCGCTTGCGCGATCTAAACATTATGATGTTGTGTCGCCATCTTTGCTGAAGCTCGTAGTGCGTAGCATGTCTATGTAGTTCATCTAGAGACAGGTAGATGTCGCTACAATGTACATACCCTCCCATAGTTTCCTCAGAGTGTGTGAACGGCTGAGGTTGTATCTGCAGCGCGGCCATGTCGAAGTGTTCTGGCGGTTCCGAGCTGGAGCCCGAGTCGAACTCCGCCGCGGAACTGCAGCCCGCGACACAATCCTCCTCCACTGACACGTCGCCTTCGTAAACTATCAGGAGCGAGCTGGAATTAAAACATGGATAATTTTATTAAATACATTTTTTTTTGTTCTCTGTTACTGCAATCTGTCTCCTGCATTGGGACATTCAGCTGTATGTGTGTCGGTATTTGAATACCATTTATTAGGCGGTGTTTTTGCAAGCTTTCACGAAGAATACTAACTAGGTATTTATTTATAAGTAGTAGTAGGTATTCTTCGTAACAGTATTCCACGTGACCGCTTGCTAGATGACTAGCGATTTTGCTCGCTTTATATAGCCTACTAGCAGCGCCCACGCGGCGTTGCCCCCGTAGTGATGGTATGGTGATGATAATGATAATTAGAAGTAACCTTCCGCAAGAGTTTAGCTATCAAAAGCAGAAATATTTTTTCAAATCCGTCTGGTAGTTACTGTGAAATGCGCGTTCAAACAAACAAACTCTTCGGCTTTATATATTGGTATAGATGTCCATTTGGAGCTCATAAAAATAAATTTACGACTAAATAACAGAAAGCCTACACTGACAAAACCTGTTTTTCCTATCTATAAAAAGATTTCACGAACAAACATCCTCTGAAACATTCCCGCTACAACATTACTAGCATAAGATCTTACCACGAGTAAAAACGATAGCTAGTCTGCTTCGCAACTGCCCGGCGAAGTGCGTCAAGATCACGCAGCACTTTGCGAAGCACGCGCGCTCGCCGAAGCGCTCCGCCCGCTGCGAAGAAGTCCCGAAGCGCTTCTCTCAGTCCACTCTCAGATAACGAACGGCCCCAGTATTTGTCGCGTCGGACGCACGCCCCCGTTTCTGGCACGTATACCTATAAAGAGAAAACAATGATAAATAAGTTTATACAGTCGTCAAACACTTTCTATTTATCAAACGAAATCGAACAGTTTCTAGCGAATGTTAGATATAAAACTAATATAATACCTATATTATCCACACAAATTTTCGACTGTATTATGCAATAACCTAGCCGAGAAGATACGTATATTTTCTATCTAATCCTGAGGCATTACCATGTTAGAACGGACTCCTTGAAATTTTTAATTAAAACAAAACAATGAAAGTTCGCAGGCTATAAATAGTAAAAAAAAAAATAGTAATAACGCGTAAAGACCCTTGGTCTGTGTGGGTCTGATCTTGAGGCACGAGATCGAAACACGCATTTTTGTGTCTTAGACGAGCAATCGCCCGCTACGTCAGTCACCGCGGTTGTAAATTCAGCTACACTCAACTAAACGACCATTTTGTTGCTACTTCAGATATGTTAGATAAGAATCACTTGACTTTGCTGCCAAAATGGCGTGCATTACCTGAAGGTTAGCCGCAATATTATGACATGCACTAATTCAATAGGGAACTCCCACAATTTTTTTTTATGATTTTATACGATAGGTTATATCGTCAAATAACCGTCATAAAAATTCCAGCGCCGAAATACTAAAATTTTATAACAAAAATAATTTTTGAAATTTACCAACATTTTCACGCATCTGAAACACGATTATTATTGTTGTCACAGATTACTGTTGTAGTAACAATTTGTGAACTTTGACGTGTGACGTCAAATTAATACTAAGTACAACAGTAATCTGTGACAACAATAAGTTCGAGTATAGGAATTGTGAAAATTAAAAAAAAAACTTATCTATGGATCGTCATATCTGACTCGTCCTTGACTTTTCTTATGAACTCGTGTCGTCACATCCTTTCACATCCTTTTCAAGTATTTTGAAATTCCTACTATTTTTTGCAATTTTTAAAATTTATTTTCTAATCCAAAATGGTTTAATATTAAAAAATAATTACACACACATACCTCTAAAGCAACAATGTTCATAATAAAATACATTTAACCCGCTTTTGAATCAGACGCATATTGCCTATTGCTCTTACACGGCTCAAGAGTTTAATAAATATTGAACGTTCGAATTGGAAGCTTGTTTTACTTGACTCTTCAATCTAGCGTTGCTATACCAGACCCACATTACTTAGGTTATGGTAGTATTGGAATTCACCAAATTCGTCATATATAAAAAAAAATCTAAACTAAGTCCTAGTGAAGTTAGTATTGGGATCAAGCCAAATGTAGAGTCCTCTATACTCTGTTTACTAATGAGTTATCCAGGGAAATCACTATATTACATCTGACAGTGACAGTGACATACACAAGACAGCCACGCCCTAACTAAAAGTAACAAGGCTGGACCCTTGCCATAAATTCGCGTAGTACTTATATTCCGGCATTTCTACTTGGCTTATTCATAGAGTATAATTGCATAAAGAAAACAACAATTCCGGCATCTTATCTGATAATTATGACTCGTCACTTCAGGAAATCAATTCAGAGATTGTAATATATTGCAAAGTGTTTGTAGATTGTGCTGTGGACTTGGTATTACTTTTAGATAAACAAACACAGGAAACTGGCCGTAAACAAAATGAAACACGATCATAAAAATAGATGGGGAAACATCACATGACCGCTTAGTTAGACGATACGATCAAGTTAAGGGTGAATTATAATGTGAAGGATCTTTGGTCGCCACGTCTCCATACCTGCATGCAATGGAGCCTGACTCCCAACTAATCTGGAGGCTTGACATTTTACGATCTGATTGGAGCGTTTCCCAGTATTCTCTTCATCACTACTCAACACCTCCCCAATCTCTTTTCCCTGTTTTTCTTGCTTTACGTAGAGCCTGACGCCGAGTGATTCGGAAGCTAGAGGCTAGAGCAGAGGCATTTTACGATCTGCTTTGAGCATTTATCAGTATTCCCTTCATCTCTTATACCTCCTCCCTAATTTCGTATCCCTGTTTTCCTTGCTTTACATACCTGCATACCATATAGCCTGACGCAGAGTGATTCGGAAGCTAGAGGCTAGAGCAGAGGCATTTTACGATCTGCTCTGAGCATTTCTTAGTATTGCCTTCATCTCTGTCTTACCTTCTCCCCAATTTCGTATCCCTGTTTCCCTTGCTTTACATACCTGCATGCCACAGAGCCAAGTGATCCGGAAGCTAGAGGCTAGAGCAGAGGCATTTCACGATCTGCTTTGAGCATTTATTCCCTTCATCTCTTATACCTTCTCCCCAATTTCGTATCCCTGTTTCCCTTACTTTACATACCTGCATGCTCCATTCATCTCTATCTTACCTTCTCCCCAATTTAGTATCTCTTGCTTTACATACCTGCATGCTCCATTCATCTCTATCTTACCTTCTCCCCAATTTCGTATCTCTTGCTTTACATACCTGCCTGCTCCATTCATCTCTATCTTACCTTCTCCCCAATTTCGTATCTCTTGCTTTACATACCTGCATGCTCCATTCATCTCTATCTTACCTTCTCCCCAATTTCGTATCTCTTGCTTTACATACCTGCATGCTCCATTCATCTCTATCTTACCTTCTCCCCAATTTCGTATCTCTTGCTTTACATACCTGCATGCCACAGAGCCTGACGCCGAGTGAGCCGGAGGTGCTGGCTTGGCACTTGGCAATCTGCTTGGAGCGTTTCTCAGCGGTCGCGTCGTCTCCATGCTGGCGCGTGCCCATCTTTAGATCCAGCACGCACGGCCGCCGGTAAGAAGACGTTATGTTCTCCATCATCAGGAAGTCTGCAATGCATCCACACACTGTCATGTCGCAATATGGGTTAGAGGTGGATATTTTTAAGGGGTTTAGTCGCAAAATCTTGCCTCAAATTAGTTAGTCACATAAAAATTGTTTATATAAGCCAAATTCGAAAGTGTGAAAAAACTTTATCAACTCTATTCAGTTAGAAAGATTAGAAAGTCTAGAAAAGTTGGTATTATTTACTTTAGAGCAGGTTAAGCGCGCAAAGAATACTCACATTGTTTATTCGAGTTGTCCATATGCGCGATACTCTTTAGCACTTCGCTCGCATTGCCATTACGGTGCACTTTGAACCTGCAATAGGAAAGGAGACGTTGAAGATTCCGTTCGTTAGGCCATAAAACTACACTAAAGAAGATGAGGAGCTAATTGAAACACATAGTCGGTGTTATCTGTTATATTGTTACATTGCAATCAAATATTATCATTACCACGACTCCACGACGCAAGTCATCGGTGGCTCGCAGATTGCGCTCACGCGTTAGTGGGATAGTCATGTAAGTATTGCGATCGTATGAATTAATGGCGTCGGTCGCCGGCCGGCTACGGGCGTACGGGCGTACGTCAAGGTCTGAAATATGATAAAGGACACATGACAAGTGTCGAGGAGTGTCAGAGACAGCACGCCGCGTGCCGTCATACGCACTTGAACACGTCGTCTCGCTTTCGCTTGCCGCCCAGCGACGCTTTGCGGCCGTTCTCGTCGCGGAAACATGGCGAGTACCGCGCCTCCATTTTGCTGCCGCCAGTGTTAGAGGCCTGCATCACGCCTGAAACAAACAGCCTCGCCATCACTACACTGCGCATATCGCTCACTGCACAATTACACCTACGCTAATCACTTTTACATCTCTCCAAAAAGCCACATTGTTCAGGTTCATAAATCAAAATGTAATTATTGATTTGACATTATTCGTGAGAGACAAGGAATCTCACAACTGATATGAAAATTGAATTAATCACTTTAAAACAATTATAAACTTACTATGGTGCAAGTTGCCAGCGTTAAAATTAATGAAATAGTGAAAATTATAAAGGTAGAGGCACATTTTGAGAAGGGTTTGTTTATTTTCGGTGTAGTGTTGTTGTATGTGTCTGTTTATGTAATAACAACATGTCTGTATGTATTTATGAGTGTATGGATAACAAGTGATGCAAATTTAAAGTGTGGATCAGTGATTCCCAAAATGACGATACCACTCCTATACGGACAATTCCTCGGTTGTGTTTATTTTCTATAAAGGAAGATGGGGCAATTTTGCCTATTCAATGTCCAAAAAAGGGAGGAATAGCTTTGACGACATGATGACATCTTTATAATCTTTAAACCTATTAGTAAATATGATAATACATATTATTGTTCTTGACCACGTGATATATAAGGATAGTAAGCCTAATTGATCAAATACCACAGAATGTATGTCATAACAACATAGCCATTCAGATCAATGAATTTAGTTACATTTTTTCTTTACGAATCATTGCATCCTCGCTTAGACGATGAAGAGAGAACATGTTCTCTTGAAACTATGGGTTTTGGGAATCTCTGGTAAACAGTACAACCGATGTATCTATGACTCTCACGATAGCGATTTTATCGCAATAAACAATTTAATCTTCAAAGTATATCGCGATAATCAGTATCAAGATTAACGGACAGTCTCAATATTCTATCCACCTGTGATTTTCCTTATTGTGGTTATTTTAACATTTAAAAATGTCAAATATCTTACCGCAGTAAGCAAAAACACAGACATAATATTGAAGCTGGTTAGATACATGGGTAGTACTTACCTTGTTATTCAAAAGTACAGTTTTAGCGATTAACTTAGTTTAGCATTCTGACTGAAAACCAAAACAAAGTCAACAGACTCTTGAATAGCAAGGTTTGTGTGTGCGTATGTGACTGTAGTTTTAAGTAAAGGTACAAACCCAAAATGTAAAATTACCGCTAGGGCGCTATATTGGCGGAGTGGTGCGCCGCCGGCCGCTCCGTCCGCCGCCGCGCCGAGCCCTTGCGACAACAAGGAAACTAATATTGTGTTCCTGACCCCGGCGTCGCTCTCACCCGCATTCACTCCGAGCGCTCTCAAACCCGCCGCTTCCCACAGTCTACACCAGTCGTTCCTAACTTTTCCGATCTCGTTAACCTTATGACATGTCAATGAAACAGATTTTACCCCCCTCACTTAAATGTCATCAATAAATACCTCCAAAGTTACTTTACCCGTAGGAATTACCCACAGGTTCAGCACCATTGCTCTACTTACGCCATTTAATGTAGATCATCATTTTTATCATTTTTATTAATACTACTGCCTACTACAAAAAGCAATTCTATTTTCAGGTAAATCCCGTGGGATATAATTTAAATTAACTATATTGTACCTACATTGAAAAAAATAACATGTTTTTTAGGTTTTATTTTCGATTATTGTCCCTTATGGGTATTTATGAAGCCAATTTTAAACAATGATTTTTGTGACTGAAGGACAAAGGCAATATTTTCACGATTTGGACACTAAAGAGCTTATCCATCAGAACGTGACAAAGCAGCACGAAATTGCAATCAATCAAATCAACGACAAGAAATGAACAAAACAATTTAAATCATTGAACCTTTTCTGCTAAATTAGTAAACAAACATTATATTTACGGCTCATCACTGTCTAAAGCCGGACACAAGTCATCAGGAATCGTCTAAAAATACTTTTTAAAGAGCTTTCAGTCTTCATAAATAATTCTTATGACTATAAAGTCGTGCCCGAATTTTTGAGCTTAAAAAAGAAACCTTTTAATTTGGCAGGTCCATTTAGCTGTTATATTTACAGCCTCGAAAGACCTCATTATATTTATTTATAACGTTATCCTTTCCCACATTAATGTTTACCGGTTCTTAATGTCAAGAGCCGCGATCCTCGTTGCTTTTATAAAAAGGTAAATCACATTGTTAATGTTGAACACTTAGGAGCTCAATTGTTTCGATTTTCCCTAGTTAAGGTAACTGTGATAAGTGCTTTATTTTCCTCTAATATTATATTTCCTTGATTCTCATACAACCCTGTTTGCAGCAGGTATGTAATGATTATTGCATTATCAATTAAGTTATCGAATTACCTAAGTATTAATAAGGATTATCCACAGGCAAATCAACAAATTCAAATTAGTAGAACACTAGATTTGCGGTCGGCGGGTTCGGTCATTCCAACAAACAATCTTCACAATCACACAAATCGACATGATGAACACATTCATATTAAGAGCAATAAGGAAAGCTTAATTATCTCTTTTTATAAAACATTTTCACAGCTTTGTGAACAAATACCCGTTACGCATCGATTAAATAACAGTAACTTTATCAGTATCATGACGCAAACGATAACGCTAATTTATAATACACCGAGCCAACCAAATCACGACAACTCTGTGTTCAAACGATTTGAAATCGATGTCAAAATCGAGCCATTTCGTAAACACGATTTGTACAGAAACCTGTGGAAAGATTTAAGAACTAGAAAACGTCCTTTATGCTCGTAAATGTAAAACACATCAAATTACAATCAAATGAAAATAAAACTAGTGAAGTAATCATTAAAATTGAAAAAAAAATGTAAGATGCAAATGCAATGAACGATTATGATGCATTCAGCGAATTGTAAAAGCATAACAGAGCATGGTCTGGTCATTCGTCTAATCAGCAAGAGGTGACGCTCACCTTTGTATCTGGGAACGAAGTTTTGGATGTCTTCAGGAATGTTCTGGTAGAAATGTAGCTCGCGTATATTAAGCGGCTTGATAACGGTGCTGTCGTTTAGTACCAGCAGTCTGGTGTGGCCCCCCACCTGCAAGCGAACATATAATTAAGTCTCTCGTGCATTGTGATGGTTTCCTAGCACGCATACCGTTTTCCCCCGACACGGAATTAAATATTCTATCGCTTTTACCGATGCTAATCGTGTTCGTTTCTGTATCGTGGTAGCTGAACTAGCCGAGCGGTATGAGGTACGAGCATTTCTTCCTTTCGTTCCAGTCTAATCTTTTCATGCTTCCAAAAACCGCATTGACGATAAGGCAGAGGAACTCCTTAGTACAAATGAATTTACATAGTAAGGACATGACCGAATGGTCTAAGTATTTTCGGTAAGAGTTTTATTGACATTGTTATCTGGTCAACGACTGATAATGGTATCTTAGTAAGTTTCAAGAACACTAGGTACTTTAAAATGAGGTGCTTATGTAAAATCTAGCTAGTAATGCCAAAAAAACAAATATCATTTTTTGAGTACACCTGTTTGTATTAGCTAAGATTGTTATCTTTGATAGTAATGAGCGATAGTAGGTACAGCCATAATGATAGTTTAGAAACAATAAAGAAATTAGACTCTTTGAATAAAACTAACTCGTAACTGTTACACAAACAAGTAACATGAACCGTACACCAGTCGACACATCTAAATTACTTGAAGTAGAATTAAAAAATAAAGCGGTGGCGTTGACCCCCGAGCTTCGTTCGACTGTGCGCACGACGACCCTGTAAACAAGCGCTATAGACCAGACCACTAAAGACGTATAGGTCACTTTACTTGATCTTCACGTGTATAGCATGGACTATATTATAGATAGACTCATTCATATACTAACAAATCCAAGAACTGGACAGATAACATTCCATAATTGTTTTGTTACTAAAGTTTCCTTTCATCAAAGATTCCATAATTAATATTTTCGTTGTAGGTACCAAATTCGTGGCATATTCGTGTCCCATACTATCAATATTTTAATGTAAACAAAAGATATAAAACGGACTTTGATAAGATTGGTGTGACACATTTTCTATAGTAATAGTAATAAGGAAAACTATTTCTGTTTCAATAAAAATAAGTTGAAGGTGAATCACTCACCAGTTGAGAGCCTAAAGTGTTTGATATAATGTTGTAAAAATAGAGCAATATTTTTCGTCAGTTAATTTATATCTTACAGCATCCATTTGTCAATCTTCAGTGTCTGCCCTCTTTATTTTTAGTGGGTAAGGTATGCGTTCAGGAGCGTTTTATTTAATGTCAACAAAAGTTTATATATCCTACAAACATAATTGTGCCAAATACTCTATTGGAAGCTGTATTCAAAACTAACTTTAGAATGTGACAAAACTTGTCTCAAAAATTCAGAAATAAGCTTTAAATATTGTTGTTGTGGTAATTGTGAACTAAATAAAAGTATCACAAAAAGGGCAGGGATAAAAGCATTATTATATCATCAAACCCAATCTAATTAACCTGCGCCGACAAACACGCCCCTTATTTTGATGGTTAATTAATCTAACAACTGGCTGATATTACTCCATGAAAGAACTATAAACGTCTGTTGCTGACGTCACAATCGTAAAACAGACAGTCAACATAAAGAAACGGCGAAGTTTGCAAACAATAAATGAAATATCAGGCTACACTGAACCGATATTCAAAACACCAAGACGAGTTTCAAATAAAAAAAATCATCCATTGCTAAATAATTGCACAATTATGACCTTACTTCAAGAAGGTTAATCATCGTATCATTTTTAATTTTACAGTTAATTGCACAATGTTATTATATTAGACAAAGTCGACTTCTCATAAAAAACTTCTATATAAAATTGTAAATCCATAAAAACTATCCTAAATTGTATTCTTTACGTCGGAGCCATTTTTATTTGAGCATTGAAACCTTAATAGTATTATCTTGATGTTACTAGGTTAATGTAGCCAATCTTAGACACATATAACCCCAATAATGTCAGGCCACATGATCTAGATCTTATAGCGATAATGTAGCAAACTAACTATGGAAGTATTTTATTGACCGAGCGAGCGAAGCGAGCCAAGCGTCTCTGCTTCAGCTTGTACAAAAATGCTTTCGTTTGTCCGGATGTCCAGATGTCTGTCGGTCGGACATCTCTCTGTATGTTCTCCTCTACAGGTCGCATTTCTCAACCAATTCTCGTGAAATTTTGTGAGCAGATTCGATAATTTTATAGAATTTTATTGTAGTCGGGGATTATCGATTGGAGAGGTACTTCCTCCAAAAAGGGGGCTAAAGCATATCTCTGCCTTATCATACCCGATTTCGATGTTTCTTTTTTATTTGAAAGGTTGTGACTTTAAGTACAAGTTAGTCTCATAAAAATTTGGCGAGTATCTGATGAGGATCTTCAGCGTGATGAGCAGAATATTTCCTCAAAATGAAGTAAATTGCTCATTGCGAACAGATTTCTACCAGTGTGGAAGTGGAATCGGCCCTATAACTACTAGTAAGTAGTATAATTATCTATTCCATGCTACTAGGTAGGAATTGATGGAGCACCTGGGACCACATTTTCATCATAAAACTAGAGAATTGTGTCAGTATATTTATTCAGTTTTTTTAAGCTATGCAAGTACAGACTCGCGAGGTCTACAGCTCACAGAGCCACTAGTTTTACTAGTTGCTATTTAAAAGATTTAAGCTGGTTGGATATGTAAAAAATTACTTTGACTGAAATAATGTTATATGTCAAGCGGCATCACATCAGTATTTTCTCCTTTAACCAACAAGACAATAGAGATTTGTACAAATTTCGCAGACACTAGGAGAAAACGGAGAAAATAAACATGTTTATAGCCCACCTTGTTGGCAGGGAGATTGAAGTTCATCTACACTTAAATTATGAAAAGGTAAAGTTTGGAGGATGTATGAGGTAAAGTCCGAAACTATTCATTCGATTTCAAAAAATATTTCATAGGTGGAAAGCTGAGTCCCTGAGTGACTGTGTTGATACTATGGCAGGAGCTAGTGATCTATAGAGGCGTAAGTGTTACCTGATTGTGCAGGGGCAGGAACTCGACCTCGTGTCCATCATCAGGCGAGAGCTGATTGTGCGCCGCGGCAGGCTGCGCGCGCTTGCGCTCGGCGCCGCGCCGCTCCGGCTCGCCCATACCCCAGCCAAGAGAGTACACCATTACTTCGGCAGAGCCACCGCCGCCGCTGTCCACCTGAAGCAAACATCAACCATTAGTACCTTCACTTCCAAACCCAAGTTTCCAAGCGGTGGACTCCGAAGGAAGGGGCCGCAGGACAGCCTCATCACATCACTATGTGCATCATTGTTACTCAACGTGCTAGCTAGTGTATAAGGCACTAGGTTACTTGCCTCTGCGGTGACTTCTGAAGGAGGAGTCGCAAGTTAGCCTGCTCACGTACGACATGTGCGTCAGTGGTATACTCAACTAAACGTGCCAGTGCTTAAGAAGGCACTAGGCACCGAAAATCTTAGAGAGATGGTGGTAAAAAAGGTTTTCGCGCGCGTTGCTATTCCTATGTCTTATGATATTATAAACTATTAGAGAATTCGAGTACTTAGGTAAATTCAAATTTAATTAAACTTTTAAAAAATTGAGATAACGAGAAACTTTGGCATAAGCTTTGTTTTTTTTTTGTATATTGGTATAAGACCAATTTTGTCTAGTAACCTTAACAATAATTCAACCTCCAACGTATCTAAATTACTGACTTGCTGAATTGAATAACGATATTTAGGTAGCTAGTGACGTGATAATGAACCATGAACAAGACTCTAAAACATTAATCAGTTATATTATTGACAAGAGCCGTGTTGGCCGAGTGGGATAGTACCTCGACTTTAGATCTGAAGGTCGTGGGTTCGAATTGGCCGTGCATTAACGGATTTTTCGTTTCGAAAAATGCTCATTAAGACCCCTCGCAGACTGCAAACTTTTCTATCAGCTGATAGTTTGTTCGGGCTCTTAAACAGTATGAAAATGTATGCAAGTGAGCACACTACAACGATTCAGTATCGGCATAGTATGTACTAATGTACTAACAGCCCAATCCGACAAAACTATCGGTCGATAGAAAAGTCTGCACTCTGCGTCTGACGTCAAACATTCATAAAATAAATTTTCTCTAAAAATGTTTTCTATACACATCAACGTAACTTGTACAATCCAATTAAATTTGGCTCATAAAAGTCGAAAAATAGATTTTATTATGATACTTTTTCTACGAGACTGCCATCGTAGATTAAGCTCACGTTTTTGGAAAATTTCCAAAGCGTTTAGTCATATTAAATCGCGTGCCTACTTATGTTGAAAAGGTCAAGATCTCCTACACCGACGAATAGAAATCCCACGAGGATCGTGACAAAACATCGTGAGAGAGACCGCTTTATGTAAACGCAATGATAAAGCTGTCAGGCGCCGAGATACCGATGCAAACATCGAGCAAGTTGATTGCATAGTCTCGATTGAATAACCTAAAAGCCTCAATTTTGATACTGACAAGATGTTCATATACTCGATTGTGTCAGTGTATGTATATCAAGCTACCTACTTGAACCACCAAACTTTATCTTCATTATTATTATGTAAATATGATAATTTACATTTTAGTTACCAATATAACAATAACTAGCGACTTGAAACTTTACTCCAGAATCCAGATACCTCACACGAATTTGATTATTTTCCAAACTCATTCATTACAAAAACATTGTTGGTAGGTAAGGTGCCAATATGGATGGGTAGAAAATAAACACAATGGGCTAATAAGTACAAAGTAAGACAGTGTAGTATTGTATGTAAACGTATTAAATACCTGCGCAAGTTTCATTTATTGTTTGTACCTTATAATACTTTCTGACGCAAGAACAACATGCGCTTTCATATTATTGTTGACTGTTATTGGTTTTTGATGATCATTATGTGAAATACCTAACGAAACTGGTATCAACTGACCCGTTCTGTTAGCGAGATAAGTTAATCAGGCACGGACCTTGGAAAGTTCAAGATCACCCTTTGTTTTTCCATTCAACTACTGAGGTTACAAAAAGGCAAATTCTGCAGCAACTGGTTTGAAGAGGCAGTACCCAGGTCAGGGAACTGGGGTGAGAGCGGTGCTCGGTTGCTAGCCGAGGCAGCCGACCCGACTTCAGTTTTTGTTGCTTTTTACTCGAGGCAGTCACGTATGCGGCTGCAAGGGCATGACACAGATTCAGTAAGAACTCAGCACAAAGGCAATCTTATTCTTGCTCTCGCTTCATGGTTAAACCTCGACGTCAGAATCAATTTGATTGAGGAATGAACGGCCCGCCCGCATCTATGTTTACGTAACAAATGTTTGATAAGGTTCGTTCCAATTACATACTATCAACGTTTCAATTGTTTTAAGTATACGCACTAAAAATTTCATTGAACTGGAAAATATTATTGTTGAGGAGACTCTTTGTAAACATCTTACGCTAATAGAGATATTGATCGTCATTTTGAACTAGTAAGTAGTTTTGTTGGTTGTGATTGTGACGCAGTGGCGCAAATTCAGATAAACGAAGGGACGTCGGCGTCCGTCGAAACGATTGCGTCGTCAACCGGCCAGTCGGTCGCCGCAATGGTTGCCAGAAACGGCGTCACCAAATTAGACGCGAATCTCTGCCGACTGCTTACTATTTTTCGATAGTCTCGTGACGTGGCCTGAAGCCCCGCCTCGATCGTCTTCTATCGTAACAACGAACCACAGAACAAAACGACAAACTGAACGCGTCAGAGGTAGAGCGAGAATACAGTCTTGGCATGGAAGTAACATGAAACAAAGTCAGTAAATAAGTAGATACTTTTTAAACAGTTATGCAACTACTACGATCATAATTTTATGGCAGTTGTTTCAAAAGGCTACAAGTTATTGACGTACCTAGTAGTTATTACAAAAACTCAACTCATTAAATTAATAGATATAAATCAAGCTGAACTGAACAATGGCCCTGGTGTTAATCAGGAACCTTCAAGAATGTGCAGTGAACCTATTATTACAGAGAATGAAATAGTAAATAAGTACATCTACATAAATTTGAATTTGTTAATAAGATAAGGCGCGAGGCAATATTCGAAAACCTTAGATAAATAAGGTCACGAATATCAAGAACCAGACAGAACCGGTTCCCAAAACGAAGAGCTGCTGTTTCGAAATAAACTGTCGAGTTTATCACACTTTACTGGCAAAAAGTATGAACTAACATGCCATCCCTATACCACGAATGACAAACACACGAGTACACGATGACGACACAACGAACGTGACGAAATTAAATTAAACCAGAAACTGCGGTAATACAATTGAAAAATAGTAGAAACTAATTTACTATGTCAGCTGATCAGCTCTAAATTTATAACCTGTCGTTAGTAATGGAGACAAATGACAATAACCTTGAAGAAAGATATTTTACAGATATTAAAAAGAAAGACATTTTTCATGAAAAATTGCCAGGAAGTCGATACCGACAGCCATGCATGACACAAAGTTATGAGAAAAAGCCAGTAATTTTGGAATTTTATAGCATTTACAGGCGAGCAGTAAATATTATCTACCTTTATGTAGAAATGTGAAAACTCGTAATTTTATATAATTCAACTTTATGAATAAATTATTTATTATTATTATTATAATCACACCAAATAAAGAAAATATGAGCACTTAAGCAAAACTAAGAGTTTTGTTCAACCCCTTCATCGATTACGCTCATATGCTCCACAGCAAATTTCCATAGCACTACCTATTGACCTATCAAATTTCATACAGATTGGATAAGCGGTTCGATAGTTATGCGAGAACATAAAAATGAAACATACAAACATACAAACATACAAAGCAAAATCGCCTAACTTGCCACTAAGATCTTCGCTCGCTTCGCTCGCTCGATCGATAACAAGCTGCTCTCGAAATAGGAGCTAGTCTAAACTAGTAATATGGTGTTAAGTGCCTATAAATAGACAAAATGCGTCAATAAGAACTGGACTTAACACAGCAGTCGAGCGAGAAGTTGAAAGTTAGTACACTTTACAAGAAATGTTGGTTTACTGGGTTCAGTAACTACATAGTAGTTCAGTAGTAGCAAGTTGTGGTCAGATGTTGCGTGCAATTTTACTATAAAATAGATAGGATAGGAGGGACACCTGAACCAGAGTTTGCCTAGGTGAAACGGCAATGTAATCTTGCCCTTTCAAAAGTAGGTCACTAGGTTACGGCACTTTGCGGCAAATTTAACTAAATGTCCCACCCAGGTATACCTACTTAGAATCGTCCATGCATTGTGTGGCGTTTAATTAATTAAAAATGCATTTGAAATAGAAGATAATCGCTGTTGCCATGTCCTACTGACCGAGAATGGATACAATTATACCAATAGGATGATTCACGTGGAACGGGCAAACACCGTGAACATCTATCTATACGAACTAGGATATCTATAATATCTATAGCCGCTAGATATTTATAACATTTACCATAACACATTGGTCCCGATGAAAAGCGACATTATGTTTGTACTATGGCATTCGAGACCAAAATACAGTTGGCCCGCATTGTTAGTTTAACGGCTTTATTATTGCAGAGCTTTAATAAAACAGTTGAGGGCATTTGTATTCGTCATCCTTGATGAAAATCAGTGAGATGTAGTACGACATTGAATGAAAACAAGCGCCTGCCAAGCGAGCCAAACAACTGACTCATCAATTTCATTCATGGAAACGTTTTTCTTTATTCGTTACACGCAAGCGCAAAACCAACATAACGTCAACTAATATAGGGCTGACCTCGATGCACGTCGATCAATCGGTCAATTACACTTCACACCGCATGGTAACAAACAAAATAACGACAATAAAACAACAGAATTGTCTGAGAATAAAATGAAAATCTCTTTTAAATTGACTAATTTAGGTAGACTTCAGTCAGCGTTCTACCTTGAGCTTGACCGAACATTATCCAAACTCACAGAGCAACATTTAATCGAACAATCGATTGCATAATGATGGACAGGTAGACTATAATCTTAATTACCTGCTGTTATTGTTAGTTGGCGCTAGGCATTTTATAAGATGTAAAGTCGCATGGATGAGTCATTGAAACGTAAATTTCATCTATTTGTATATGGCATTTTTATACGTCTGGAAACCAATAAATTTAAAAGTGGTGGGCACTGTTAATAATAACAGGTCACATGGTCGCACACGCGCTTGAGAGCATGCCACGCCAGAGCGCCCGTGTGGATTGTGCCAACATTAGTTTACTTAACGATATCAATTTACTTTGACTGGTGGATTTTTAGATTATATTCTATCGTGTAATTTATGAGATTATGTGAAAATTCAATCCAGGCTATATTGCATATTATTGGATAAAATTGGCTTGGCAGAGCCTCATCAAGAAAAGTGGATATCCGTAAGCAGTTACGAAAGCTAATGCGGAACAAAATCAGGCAGAGCATAATGCAAAACACTATCAAAGCTTTCTAGAACTGCACGGACCAACTTGCGACATCGCAACAGCAGTCGTGGAGCCGACGGTGTTGTTTGGAGTGGCCAGCGGCCGCACCGCCACTTTCACTGCGTATGCAACGATCGACGACTAACGGCAACGTGCCTGCTTTACGATCTAGACCTTACACTTTCAATGGCACTTATTTCAAATAACAGAGCATTTCGAAAGGGATACGTATGACGCCTTCGACGTCAGCGAAGGCAGCTCGAGGCAACGGAACAACCTGGCATTCGTCGAGGAAGACAGGCTTTGGGCAATCAAACAATCATCAACACGTTTGACGACTTGAACTAGGTAAACGAGTATGCAAAGTCGTGCTGTCTGTAACCTATACAAGGATAATAAATTGAACATGATTATTTGGAATAGGTTCCTATAACCTACTGTTGCACAAATGTCTAGGAAAAATACGAAACTAAGATTAACAAATCGACTGTTCTGAAACAGTATATTCTAAAATATGATTATTGTTTCGTTCTAGTGTTGACCAAGTAAAGTAAGAAATTCAAACAGCTTGGAAAAAATGACGGCCTTGTGGATCACACACGGTAACCATCACTATCGTTTTAGTAGAAAAGACCGGTTATGCCGATAGTTGTAAGGTTTCTACAAAATCTGAGAAGCATACGTAGGTATAAGTACCTAGTAATTAAGCGTACAAAAATGGTCTATGAAATAAACCGAAACGTAGAGGCATTTGTATATCAGCTGACATAATAAACGCTGATAGGATTAATTCTTCCTTTTGTATTGAAATATTATTTTAATGCTATTGGTTCTATTGGTAATCATGTAGTTGGTGTTTGTTGAAGTCTTTTAATAAATTGGTTTAACTATTAGTAGTATCAGTGACTCAAAGGGAAGAACTACATGATTATCCAACTCACGTATTCTATTATCGTCAAAATATTGGTTTAACACCCAATTTTTAAATATTAACATCCGGTTGGTACAACATTTACCTACATAGAGCACATTATTATTCTCGCGTCCATATTTTAGAATAAATTTGGTTTAACTACGTCTTCACAAAACTTACGTAGGTAAAAGCCCCAATCGCTTTTTGAGATAATTCAAGCGGAACTGTTGTTAGGGAATATAATACGAAAATAATACTTATGTAAATAAATTAATTTGGTAGTTTGGGTATTTTCTTAGTTTAGTTCCTGCGTATTCAACGAAATTAACTCCTGGTTTAAAATTTGTGCTCTATTTACACGTCTCGAAATACTATAGATTGTTTTCTCAAAACATTTATGCAATGAAAATTAAAACAAAACTATAGTCAAAACATAACTTACTAGACTATAAACTTCCTTGAGCCCGCTCGTGATGAAATCCAAAATTGGAACACGTTCGCGATGAAATCGTCTGATTCTATCACAAGCACAGCCACTACAACTGACACAGAATATTACTCAACACACAGGAACCGATGTAGGATAAAAGCTATAACACTCTGTACGAATGGAACAATACTCTTTCGCCTTTAACAATGGTAGAATTAGCAATTATAAAACAGGTTTTCTTTGTAGAAGCTAAGACTTTTACAAAAAAATTAACGCAAAATAAAAGCAGCGCTTCGCGCGGGACACTTGTTTCTCTTCGCGTTGCGCACTAGTGACTGAACCGAGACGATCGCGGGCGAAACGCGAACCACGAATCAATGCTGCGCACCATTTCGGTGTGCGTTGTGTCTGTAAACAGCAACACACCAGCACACACATTGAGGCGAGGGACACCTAGCCTAGCCAGGACAGCAGCGGGGAGCAGCTTTGTCTCGCCTCGACATGGCAGCACCGTCTGGAGGTACCTGTTCCACTGGTTAGGGCAGGTTAACGGACTCTGTAGCTGTGTGACCCTTCTTTTGTTGGGGTGCAATTGATAATGAGCCATCAAAGATGAGCGAGCAAAACAAGAGCGTTGACAACAAGGTATTGTTTGCGAAATTCACTGCTTCAATGGACATTGTGCGTTGTGAGTGAGCCACCAATTGGAATGTATGAAGTATTTATTCAAAATGTAATTCATGTATAGAGATAAAATTATATTGATTCAGTAAATCAACTCAATGTATTACCTATTTTTTAGGCAATTATTTATTAATTTAATCGATCTAAAATTCGGCGATGACGTCACATATCACACGATTAAAATTTAAAACATTTACGTCTAATAGTAATAACATAAACAATGATAGCAAGGCTGTGTATTTACGATAGGCGCGTTGAAAACCATTGCGTAGTTTAACTTGATACATATTTTCTAAGTTTCTACTACAACTGCAAATATCCCTTACATATTTTTTCGTGATTTAATACTTTTCAGCCACAGAAACATACATAGTTCGTTTTGATCCCACGGTTGGAAATCGAGTCAACCTACAAATCGACGACACTGTTCGCGCGGTTCTTGATAATACATAGCACAAAGAATTCAGCACAACACTCAATGTAGGCCGTTGGTTCAGCTGATCATACAATTAATAGGAATGCACAATGCACTGGTTAGGCATCTAATAGAAGCAAACAATCTAGCTATACATTGTCCTGTCCAGTTATCGCAAAACTATGTGAGTGCTCTCTCAACTGCGATGACTCAATAAAGAGAATTCATCGAAATATTACATATAGGTACCTATGGTAGGTATAAAAGTGATAAAGGTAAAAATTACAAGACTGAACGAAAATCAATAAAATAGCAACTTACAATAAAAAGCTGTCTTACGTCAGATTATATTGGAACAGTTTCAGTAGTATTTTCCTATAGGGTACTAGAAATCTTGCCTACCAACAAAGCATTGAACGTAATTATCGAAGTGAATTACCTTCGATATGAATCAGTAGATAATCATCTAGGATTCTATGTCATGATACACATAATTCTAAAATGTGTTACATCACACATTTACTCTACATTAATTTGCCTCTTACCTCGTACTGCCCGTTAGATGGTGTACTAGAGTAAAAGGCTTCGGTAGAGCTGGGAGTTCCCTGTAGGGACGACCGGCGAGCACCTGACACCAACATCGTTTAATTTAACAACAGTGCTTCACGCCACTCTTTGTACAAAGATTAGTACGTAGGTACATTACTTAACAGATAAGATTAAACTGTGCATATATGTACTCTTTTGTACTATATGGCAAACAATTATAGCTTAAGAAACATTGGCCTCGTCAAAGTTCGTAAATATTGATTGATTTGGCTTTAAGGACAATAGAATAAAGAACAATAGAAATGATTAATCGTTATGCTATATCAAATTGGTGTGCCATATTGGCACCCAATACAGTTGCTGAAATAATCTTGGGAAAATAATTAAATTTTACATCATACAAAACATTAAAATTGGCATTACTCTATAAAAAATTGCATAATATTGTACGAGTATGCAACATTTCATTCAAAGGAAAAGTCAAGTACCTACCATATAGCTTGACCTGTAAACAACAAGACATGGACCTGATGGCATCTATGTTCAGAGTTATTATAATTTTGTTTTATTTTCATCAATAGCATACGTTGTTTTATCAACCATATTTGTGACTACAAAACAAAATGTTCAAAATAAACAACAGTGAAGCAATAAGTATTCTCTAAATTTGTGATATCATAATATTGACCGTATACGCTTGCACAAAAGCTAATATTGGTGCAGCAGTAAATTCTTCATATGGATTATAGTTATATTAGCTCATATTTCACAATAGAACCTATTGACTCTACCAAGATTAAACGTATTATCTGTAACAGCTGGCGATAACATTATTGGAATAAGTAGTTAAAATTTCCACTAGTACAGATCACTAAACAAAGAAACAAATTATCCTTATATACATACATATATTCTATGTGATGTGAAGGCCTTTCAAACAAGTGGATCGCCTGATAGACAAACATGCTAATTGCTAGTTTAAATAACGAATTATTTTAAGGGATCAGCATTGCCTTTCAGTGTAGTAATTTAGCCAGCAGTTTGGACAAAACTTTCGGCTGACAGAGGATAAGTTAAGCTATTTATGGTCTTTCAACGATATATATTTTAACGCGTTCAGTGCCCATAACGCACGTGCTGCTGGAGCCCGCTGTAATGAGCCGGGGAGGGTATGTGTTAACTGGTTTCAGTGTATTTTGTAAACTATAAATAAATGTTCAAATGCCTAGTTTATTTTTAGATCGAAAACTACCAATAAAATAGCTAACAAAAAGAGCTTTGAAAGCTTCGACAAAACCCTTTAGATCCGATTAATCTGCAAATTTATCTATGTAATTGAATAATTTGACAACAAATACCCGATTAACCTTCACCTTATCGGAGTAACGCCGAATATAGCATCGCGTGCCAGCATTGCTAAGCAACGGTCTTATCACTAGATGACATCACAACCCACAACAGCATAGAGGACGCACATCACTTCAATTTACTTACAAACAGTTTTATGTTTGAATGGGGAAGAGCACGAATGTCAAAACAAAAACAAATAATATTAAAGGGCACGAATCATGAAACTATTTCCACAGATACAAGACTATCCAACAGAACAGTGGTTCCTAACCTTTTCAACCTGGGGGTAAAATCTGTTATATTGAAATGTCATAGTTTAAAACTTCATGTTTTGGTCTGAAAATTCCTCTTTTAGTTTCGATTATTATTCGTTCTATTACCCCTCCAAAAAAGCTATTTTCCCCCCCGTGGGAGTGATTACCCACAGGTTCGGAACCACTGCAATAGAATAAACGTATCGACTCTAACAATAACGGTTTTATTGTTGAAGTCTGGATCATAACAACATAAAACAAGAAACTACTTTAGACATCATCGCATACTGCGCGTTAAGTTACATCTTATGTTATGAAGTAGATTTTATTTGCTCTATACTTTCTTAAAATAATATTAAATGTAACAAACGAATGTTCAGCGGAGCTAAAAAGGTCGCTATAGCAGATTCACAAATGGAATTGATCTATATGCCGTCTCTTTTGACTCTCAGTCAATGAAAAGAGACGGCATATAGTTCAATTCCTATTGTGATTCTGCTATAGCAACCTTTTTAAACCCGCAGATTTATCAATACTAATTATGAGAATTAGTTTGATGAGAATTAGTTTACTTATCGATACTAAATATCTGGGCGACCGAGCTTTGCTCGGGTGCAGTAAAGAAAAATTTAAAAAAACTTACAAAAAAAAACTTTCACTGGCTGTAAATATTCACATAGCCATTCTGGTCGTAACAAATTTTGTGAAATTACAAACCACATTGCACTGGTAAATCTTTTTGCGTGAAAATGCCGAGAAAACAAAGTTTTTCTAGATATGACACCTAGCTAGATCGATTTTTCGCCCCCGTAAGCCCCCGTACCGCAAATTTCATCGAAATCGTTAGAGCCGTTTTCGAGAACGTGAGTACAGACAAACAAACAAACAAAAGAATTAGGTTTGATAATCTGAGAATTAGTATTGATAATAATCTACGGCAGGGGTGCCCAAACAGTCGATCGCGATCGACCGGTCGATCGCGAAGCTTTTCGAGTCGATCGCCAACAATACTTACCATCATGATGAAAATTACGCGGATAATATGCAGTGCTATCCATCATCATCAAGACCTACCTACATATTATGTAGTTTAGTCGATCCTTTGCTTTCAAAATATTTTCTGGTCGATCGCCGACACTATAAGTCTGGGCACCCCTGATCTACGGGCTTAAAAAGGGCCTACAAACCCTGATTGTCCTTTGTAACTGGATTTTTACATTTTACTTGGCATCTATCCAATTCCTCGAAGTAATACCATGCGTTAAGCGTTTTGTGCGATAATTATGTCATAAATGGGAAGCGTTTCATTGAACGTTCTATTTAGAATAAACTGCGCAGAACAGATGTTACAAAGACCTACAATCGTCTGTGGTACTACGCATTTTCGCTGAATGCTGAAAGCGGTCAAGAAACCTGTTATTTTAGCTAGTATATGAAAAATTGCATATCACGTTTATTTTAGCGCATTTACAAAAGCTCTTCGCAGTGAAAGAAATCATTGTCAGAAAGCCAGTTACAAATTATAATAATATGCATTAGAACATGCCTGTGTTTTCCCTGCTTAGGATGTTGCATTTTCAAAAAATCTGAGAGAATGTCTTTAGATAATGCCTTGGCGATATAGTTGTTGTGATCCTCTTTCGTTTTTGTTGATTTTTGAGTTACTTTTCATAATAATTCCTATTTTTTTATTAGTACCTATTATTTGATGGATCTAGACACGTGTGCTGTCTGTTGAACTGAAAATAATAGTTGCAGACTTTTCCTAGCGGAAAACTTTAGATGGACTGGCAACCAAAGTAGGAAACCAAACTGATGTAGTAAATCATACAATCAATACAGGTGCATAAATGTTAAACAATAATAAACCGTAGCTACTGTTTCTGCTCAGTTTTTCATAGCAACGGACGGAATAATTTAGATTCGGTATAATGAAACGCCCACACTTTTGGAATTTATTCCTGGAAGAGTGTCTGCCGCTTTGCATTAATTTCAGAGCTCTGTTTGTTTGGGATAGGTTTTAGTTTACCACGAATATTCAGCATCAAGGTAAACTTTTGAAATGAATATAATATTTAACGAAGCTCTATTCACAGATCTACAGTAAACAGTGTAATTATGTACTGTAAAATTGGAAATAACTGAAAATTTAACATTCTTTAAGAAACTTGTGCAAAACTTTGTATTTTACTTATTCACACACACATACATTTTAATAACTACTTAATCCTGTGAAAATGTATAATGTAAAAGTACGTATGGTAATAAGTAAGCATGTTAGTATCTAAGTATGTTAGTAGGTATTTCATTTAAATTCTTCGTTTACGTGTGGTACAGAAGGTCACTTATTCGTAAGATTAAGAATTTACACAGGGTCGTGTGTAGGGCATAGGAACCGGGTTTACCCGGAACCGAAAGAACCGGGATTACCCGGTTCTTGGGGCTACAACAAGAACCGGTTCTCAAAATATTAAGAACCGGGTTTTCGGTTCTTTCGGTTCTTTTAAAAAGTTCTCTTCGAAAGCGTGCATAGTTCTTAGGTGTGTACAGGCAGCATAGTGTACCTTGTTTGTTATTAGTGATTGTTTAAAATATTTAAATTATAGCTGTGATTATAAATTCTCTGTTTGATTTTTGATCCCATTGTAGAATTTTGTAAGATTTTACTTACAAAATTCTAATAAACTCTCGTCGTTTCCTCATATCTGAGGATCGTGGTCAGCTTCGGGTTTGTCTTTGGAACGGATGATCAACCTCCACCCGTTTCTATCTAGTGCGTCCCTTACAACCGTGTACTACTAGACTTTGTGTTTTACTAGACTTTCATCGCCTCTGCGCACCACGTGGCCGAAGTATTAATGAGTGCGTTGGGGCTCAAAGTGGCCAATCGGGTTTTAATTTGGAACTGGGATAGGATCGCCACATTGGTGCGTTTATCGGTCCAGGGTATTCTTAGCAGTCGCCTCCAGCACCACATCTCGAATGCATCGATCGTTTGTCTTTCTCTGGCCAGAATTGTCCACGTTTCCACTCCATACATAAATACAGGGAATACTAAATACTTATACCAATGCCCGTAACAGTCTGATCTTAGTTTTGATAGGTATCTATTCCTCTGTTCTTCCAGATGTTATTTAGGCGGGGTCATTGTATCTTTTGCCATTCCAATACACCTCCTTATCTCCGGGACACAGCTGCCATCCTTACAGTATTTGTGGCCCTAGCTAGGCAGGTATATATTGGTCAATGGTGTCGATGATTGAGATGTTGCAGGTGGCATGTATTAGTTTCCTCGCACGATCCACTACCATTTTTTTTGGTTTTCGCCCCGTTAACTCAGACTAGACAAGTTCTAGACTTTGAAAAAATTCTTCCATATCTTCCACGAATGTTGCTAGGAGAACGGTATCGTCAGCGTACCTACCGAAGGTTTCTACGGGAGTAGAATCACCTAGCTCTTAAGACGTTTCAAAGTGGTCATAGCGGTCCTACTAAATAAATGATTTTTGAATTTTGATATCCTCTTTCCGCCTGTCGGGAAACCTTTCCCTCAGTTTTCAAGGGTCCTACGAAATATGTACTCTTCATATAATGTTAAACAGCAGGGGATAGGATGCAATGATGTCTCACTCCCTTCTTGGTTTGGAACATACTAGAGCATTCGGTGCCCAACCTGATGTAAGAACGGTTTTCTGTATGTAAACTGATGAGGTGTTCAGGAGCTCCCATCTCCAGTAGTATATTCCACAATTTCTCCAATTGCATACAGTCAAAGCTTTGGTATTATCAATAAAGCACAGGTTTACTAGGCTGTTGAATTCTCTACTCTTCTCTATTATTTGGCAAATGTTGATTCTGATTCCCGCGAACCCTTGCATTTTACAAACCTGCCTGTTCTTTAGGTATTTGTCAGGCTAAAAAGTAACTAAAGACGTCTTTTTAATGCAATGTAGGGTAGGAGGATCTTACTTGCGTGCGTTATTAAAGCGATAGTCCGGTAATTTCCACATTCTTTACCTTTTTTGTTTAAAATGACAAACATCGATTCGATTCGAATAAAAATTATCACAAGAACCGAAAGAACCGAAAGAACCGGGTACCCGGTTCTGAGTTGAAACTGGAACCGAAAAAACCGGTTCTTAAATAATGCCCGGTTCTCGATGCCCTAGTCGTGTGGAGTCGAGTGGTGTAGGTAATTTTGTGCATGTGAATAACCTTTTTAAGGAACATTGTAATGCTATAGATGTTCCTCTTAAAGAATAAATTTAATTAAAAAACAAAAATTATGTTATACAATACAAAACCAGCATTAGTTCTTGTTCTACGAAGAAGATCAAATTTTATGATATCATGCATCTTTATTCTTTATTCATAATAGTTAAAGAATATTCTGATTTTATAAACAGGTTAAACTAAATGATTTATTACGTGACGTACCAACATAAAAAGTTGTAAGAAGTTAGCGGAAAGTTTTATGAAGAAATATCATAATGGTAACAAAGTTGTCATTTAATAACAAAACTTTGCTACAGCCTTTTTAAACTCTGGGAAATATGGCAAGTTTTTATAAGACTTCTAGCTAACTATTTTGCAATAAATTGTGTAAATATCTTCTTATTTATCGTAAGTAAAACGGGCGTATAATCACTTATTATTTGTAACAAAAAAACTGATAATAATGTTCTTTGGTCTGCATTCAAACTAAGAACACAAGCTAGAAAATTTCTAACAAGCAAGAAAATTAGCCCAAATGTAAACAAATCCATTTTAAGTATATGAAAACCTGGAAAATTGTTTTTTTACAATTTAACCGAAAAACATCTCATTAGCACAAATTCAAGCTAAGCTAACCCCGGCACCATACGTTGGGGCCAACGTTGGCCCCAATGCCTCTCACCAACGTGTGGAGCTGGCAAAATTGCATTGGCCCCAACGTTGGGGCCAACGTTGGGGCTGATTTTGCTAGATCCACACGTTGGCGAGTGACATTGGGGCCAACGTTGGCCCCAACGTGTGGAGCCGGGGTTCTACTATTCAGTAGGTGCTCAAATGAACGCTGCACACTATAAAAAAAACAACCTTTAGACTTAGGATAATGGAGGCTTAAAGGATGTAATTTATGTCTATAAAAATTGCCCTAAACAAAGCAATCGAGACCTTTCAGCTTAGAATATAAAAATCAAGACTAACGTGCATCACATAATTTAGAAAAGGCAATTTATATTTGGGTTTCTGAAATTTCTGCAGAAGCTACGCCCACGGTCACTGTCCGCCCACACACAGCGCCTACGCCATTCTACCCCTTACCTCCCCTTTGCCAAAGATTATTACGTAGTTTATAACAATTCACCCTCGGTAAAGCGTGTTCTAGACGGTTTGAAACCACAGCTTCTACCAAGGTGACCTTGGCGCTTTCTACCAATGGCGTCATCGAAATTTACTGTCAACCAATGGCGTCTGAAGCGAAATTTACTGTCAACCAATGTCATGCGAAATTCTAGCAAGGTCACCTTGGTAGAAGCTGTGGTTTCAAACCGTATAGAACACGCTTAAGTGTCACAGACGACCTATTCATATCACCAATATTGGGTATTAATAAGAAATCAATGAATTTTCAATAACAGCCTAGTGCTATGAACTAAGGCATTAGGTACTTCGATATTATTTTAAAAGTTCTAAAACTCATAAACTAGTAAGGCTCAAATAAACAATAACACATCATGCCATCGTCATGTTGTTTCAAAATCTAAGGTCTAGCAACTAAAATTCAAAAGAAATTGCATGTGCAGTTCTTAATACAACCGAAGACGCCGTTTAAATTTTTTCATGTTATTTTGAAAATAAAGTATTGGCTGCCCAAGGTTGCTCCTGTGGAATGGCGCAATGCGTTCTCCTCGATAAGACCAAGGTTACGAGATCTCCGGGGCGTGCCGAAGAACGAATTGTTTGATGGACGACTTAGCTTTCATTGCATCAGCTTAGCATAATTATAGGATCTTGGAACTCGGAAAAATCTCCTAGTAATTGCAGATTCTTTGTTACTTACATGAATGTCTCTTTATAATGATTCTACTCGTAACTACATAGTTTTATCATTATCTATGAAATCGTTAATTTACCCGGTTGTTTTTAATTTTGGAATATTTCATTCTATGTATATGATTTTCATTTTAATATTAATAAGCCCATTACACGAACACACGGTTCCAATATAATAGACGCATTATAATAATTTCCCTGAGGAAATTCTGTTAAATTTAATTCTGTGAAGTATTTTGTGAATATAATCAAAATCAAAATTGAACAAAACGAATAAATTAATTACTGAATACAATTATTTTGTGAATTATAAATTTTATTTTTAAATTGTGATTCATTATTCATTACTAATCATTTCGGAGTAAAATTTTATAACTTCAGATTATTAGAATAATATTTAATCATGATTATTATGATTAATACAACGTTGAGTCATAGAGCATTTCATTAATAGACAATCTTGCTTGATTCTGAGTGTTTAGTTTACCTTGGGAACTGGTAATTGATATATTTATATTGAAAATGAAGAGCATTAATTTATTTAAGGAAGTACCTACGGAAATAGTTCCTTTGATTTTTTGGCAGGCCCTTGATCCAATGTCAAGAGTATTTGGGTTTCGAGGTACGATTAGACCTTGGCCATGCGCAGGGGGTTAGGGGTTGGCGTCACGCAGCCGGTGACGTCACACTCCTAAATGCCGTTGTGGTCATGCGCCCTCGGCCTACAGACACATAGTCGCCTACTAAGCATAGCCATTATTTCCTGAACTTCGATACTCCTCACTCCTTGTACACCCAAAAGGAAAATAAATTGAATGAGGGAAGCTCTAGACACAATGGTTATTGTGTGGCCTTGGCTAAGCTTTGTTCGTGGAAGTTACGATTACTGCTGTTCGAAAAGTAGCACCACCGTAACCGATACATATGCTACCAAGTTTTGGTATGCCATGTTAGTGCGTCACATGTCTTCCCCTTTTTGAAAAGATCATTGCTCCAAACTATGTATTATATTCGACAGTCAAGAATACTCAGCTATGGGGGAGAAAACTGTTTTAGATCTACCTACGAGTTTTTAGCAATTGAGATTCCGTCTCTGTCCGATATTTTGGTTCATTGCATTACCTACCAGCTGATACGCTATCATAATGTGCGTTCAGGAGATATTTTAGACCACTCACTCACTACGCGTTGGTATTTGAACGTAAATATTCGAGCTCGATATTCCACAGATGAATCTATTTCTGGTTCATATACCTATCTACATTTAAATAAAAATATGCCAAAATAAACACTGATTGATTGGCAAAGCAATAACGATAAATGGGTTCTGTGAGGCAGTTTGTTTTGTATTAACAGCAGCGGGAAACTCTGCGCTTTCAATTTTGTGCTGTTCCTTAAACATCAATTTCCAAATAAATGATAATGTCAATTCTTCGATGTGCCATGAATAAAAAAGTTACTTAGTAATGTTGTTTATTCAGTTACAATATTATGCTTTCATCTCGGGAACGCAACGGAGTGAATTTTTCATCGACACAATACATATACTTAGATTTCTTTCGTTTCTTAATTTTTCTGTGTTTTAAAAACTATACATCCAGTAAAAATAAAAACCATTTTGGAATGCACAAATTAAGTCCTTTCATGTGACACCCCACTCAATATTATTTGTAAAACTTTTAATTTTTTTTTCACCCCCTTGGGAACCCAATATCTTTACATCCCCTTCATCGATTGAGCTCATATGCTCCACCGTAAATTTCCATAGTACAACCTATTGACCTACCAAGTTTCATGCAGATTGGATAAATGGTTCGACAGTTACGCGCGGACAAGAATTCGTGAAACATACAAAGCAAAATCGCCCAACTTGCCACTAAGATATTCGTTCGCTTCGCTCGCTCGATCGATAATAACTAGTAGTTCGCCCCGAACTGAGATCTCGCGCACCGTAGATGGCTTACATTTGGACTTTCTTCTGACTACCCCTATAATTTCAAGTGCTACTACTGCTGAGTATGCCTATTGCGCTAGCTCTTCATAGTAAAAAATACTTGCATGCATGCAATACATAATGTTGTGTCTAATTTTTCATTTATTTCATATTTTTTATGAATTTTCGTCGTATTTCTAAAAGTATACGTCCTAGAATAAAAATATTAACTATTTTGGAATGTACAAATAAAGACCTTTCATTTGACACCCCACTCAATATATTTGTTTACTTAACTTTTTTTACCCCAATTATTTTCATTCTTTATCAAAATTTTTTTTTATCACGAAAATAAATCTAGTAGCATCTAAAATCATTGCAAACCAAACCGCAATGATGCCACTCTCTTTTTAAGACCGACCAGTCAATGAGCTGCGAAGACATCGAAACTCTATGAAACGGGAGCTCTTGCAGCTCTGGTTTCGTAGTTTTTGTTCTTTGGTCGTATTTCAAAAACTATATATCCTAGATTAAAAATAAAAACCATTTTGGAATGTACAAAACAAGCCCTTTCGTTTGACACCCCACTCAATATATTTGTGTAACTTTAAAAAAAAATTACCCCCTTGGGAACCTAATATCTTCACAACCCCTTCATCGATTAAGCTCATATGCTCCACCGTAAATTTCCTTACTACAACCTATTGACCTACCAAGTTTCATGCAGATTGGATGAACGGTTCGACAGTTATGCGCGAACAACAATTCGTGAAACATACATACAAACATACAAACATACAAAGCAAAATCGCCCAACTTACCACTAAGATCTTCGCTCGCTTCGCTCGCTCGATCGATAATAAATAAATATTGGTGGACATTTCATACAGCACCATCCAGCTCAAAACTAAGCAAAGCTTGTACTTTGTCATGACTTAATAATATTATCCAGTTTGTGAATGAGATTCCGGAGCCTGGAAATGCCTTTTCTCAATCAGAAACAGAGGTTTCAAAAAATTGCTTTCTTGTTGAGGAAAACAAATTGAATCGATAGGTAATAATAGTCTAAGATCTGACTAGACACGACCTTCACCCATCTGTTTATTGGATAGAAAGTATTTTATATTAAATTGAATACATTAGAAAATATACCTCAACCGTCATTCAGGCCAGATTTTTTAAAGACAACCCTATATCATCGTATTCGCAATGAAATAGCGCTTATTTTCATATAAGATTCATTTATTAAATAAATAGGTGAAAATAACTATTGTCGATTTATCTGTTAATACCTGCCAATGCCAACCCAGTAGTAATGCGAGGAAAAAAATAGACAACCCAACATTTGTATATTCTATCTATCTACCTAAAGGCTTCATACTTTCGGTTGGTATTAAATTTATTGGTTTTAAGCTCATGAGTGCAATATTTAATAAAAAGTTATTTTTCAATTTTTAATTAATTAGTCTGGCCAGGAATTTTTTAGGCAAATCACTCGAGATATATTTTCTAAATATTAAATTTGATATAAAATACTTTGCATCCATTAAACAGATAGGTGAAGGTCGTTTCATATCGGATCTTCTACTATAAATGACCATATAAATGTGTACAGACTAATGACAGAAGTTTTCATCGGAAGAACTAGATTCGATCAATCCGACGATGGTCATGACATAGCTTCACTGGTTATTTGCCAGGCATGCCGATGAACTTTGACTTTCTTTTGGCTTGTGTCGAAGCTTTGTCGATCGACAATTGGCGTTTCTCCAAAGAAATATGTAATAAATAGAGATTGCAGCCTGGCGCCAGCATCAACCAGATAACAAGAAAGTACCTAACACAACAATTTGGAATTTCGCACATGCGAGTAATTTTATTGAGGCTCTTAAAATAAAAACGCGTAGAATTTAGCGTCGATGACGCAGAAGATTTATATTTAATTTTATTCACAATTCTACTTGGCATGTAATGATTTGGGCTCAAAAATTTGCGAAATGGTTGAAATAATTATGGGGTTTTTTAAGTAAAACGTGATTTACCTATATACTTAATCATAATCCACGTTAATCTTGGATGATCTAAAATTTATTTTATGTTAAATCAACGACAGCATTGTTGGTTTTATAATAATACCGATCATATCTTTACCTTACGCAGTCTTACCTACTCATTATGTTTACCATGCATCACGCACGATAAATTACTTGGCTAATATTCTCAAAAAGTTTACGTAGCTAAAAAGTTCCGAGTCATATTGTTATCTCGTCTTACGTGCAACGATTCAAGAATTGTTTATAGTCCGATATACTGTTTCAGATCAGGTGATATCGGTCAAGTACTATTCGGTTCTCGAACCGATAACAATATCGCTCGACGACAATACGAACATGTGTCAGGTGGAAAATTGTTTTGTAAATAAATGAAGAAACCACGGCAGTATGTTTGAGAATATTCATATTTCAATAATTACAATTAATAATAACAAATTGGAAGCGTGTGAATGTTAAACGAAGTTCAAGTTACATACACTAATGGTAAAACTTATCAACTAACACTGTGGGAAGGAAAGTTTGCAATGTACCTACGTTTATTCGATCGAAGTTTATTTGATGATTCTAAGGAAATTTTAACCAAGCTGACCGCGTTCACAAATCTTTCGAACATTATTTCTATATTATATGTAGTGTTCAATCAACTAAAAAAAAAAACATAGTATAGATATTACTTTGTATGATAAGCTTAAGTATTTTTATTTCAGTTTGTCAGGCACTTTTATAAAAACATGAATGATACAAGATGTCCTGTCTGATCATGTGAAATCAAAACTTAAAATATTACGCCCATAAGAACTAAAATCTTATCCAGGACATTGTAAGCAGTGACTAGATGGAGTTGAGCCAACTAGGGCAACTGACACACTATTCCAAACACCTATAGATGGTGGTGAGTGTGAGATAACTACATACTTCGTTCATAAATACCAATTCATTGCGACAAAATTACATAAAAGAAAACATTAAGTACCGATATAAATGAATAGGACTTTTTAAGCTCAAAGTTTATTTTCTCTAGCTACTGGGTAAATAGGGAAATTCCGGCAAGAGAAATGTCGTCGGGGCATCCCGTCTTTATAAAGACAGCAAACAATTGAATGGAACGAGTCACCGAAAGACTTGAAATTAAAGCAAGAGCACTTGTCCTACCGCCGACAAGAAATCAACTTGTTATCGACTACTTTCTTGCTCAAGAAACTTATCAATAAAAGAGATAAATATAATCTTATCTAATCAGCGCACTGGATCCCCCTGCTGGGCAAAGGCCTCCCTTCCCTTTTTCCATTCACCCCGGTACACCAGCGAGAATTCTCTCTCCACTAGTTAGTCGCAGCGACAATAGACTATCAAAGAAAGAACTCGCTCAGCGATGCTTGGCGGTCAGAACACTCACTGAGACTCGCATTTGGTTTAACGCATACCAGCAAGAGACTTTAGGTGGCTTAAAAACTCCGAACATACACACATAATATGACAAGTAACTGGGCAGTCGCGATTGGTGCGAGTAATCGCCTGTTGTATTCGCACACTTGCTTATAGCCAAGCCACAAGCGACAAAACTATCCGAACTGCAGACTCGCATTTCATTGCTCGCCAAATCGTTTCTAGTTTCTAGCTCTATCGCTTCTCGCTAATCGTCGGCTGGGGGACAAGGACGAGTGCCAAATAGACATGATCGGGAGACTTACAGAAATATTATAATGGATATATTTATGGAAGAATTATATCAAACACTGTTTTTATAGGCACGACACCAATATATTATCAAATCAAATCAGGTTCTAATCCCGGACGTGCATCAATGGGTTTCCGTATTGTAAAATTTATATGCGCATTAACACGAGCTCTAAACGATGAAGGAAAACATCGTGAGGAAACAACGTGGAACGTGTAGCGTTTGGAATGCTAACTGACAAATGTAGTCATGTACCAAATGTGTATTTGGTTGGAGACCTACCTCTGACTATCCCCTTAGGTATCTTCAAAGGATCTTAAATGCCTGGAAGATGGAGATCTGAGATAATGTCTACCGCACCTTTAGGGATACAGTCGGATCGTGTTTATTTACGTTTATAAAACTCACAATAAAACAAACATGAAGATTCCACTCAATACAAGTTTGGTATCTAATAAATCTAATGTTGAAATGCCCTTGTGATTAAGGTGAGCAATTTTGTGACTTTGTGCAGTTTCAGCAATTTATAATTATAAATTCCCGATTACAAAGTAATATATTGGTGAAACAAATTGTATGGATGTCAAGGTATCTAGAGGTACACTATCTATGTCTAGTCAAGACGGACGCTCTACGTGTGCCGCATCTGTGGAAATTTTCAGGTGATAATAAACATAAACTAATTAAACCGGATTATGATAAGCGTTCAATTGAATCATTCATCATATTTATAGCATTAAAACAAAAACTAAGATAATCATTTTACAATTAAATTGTAGGTTAATAAAATGTTAACAACACCATTCTCCTTCATAGATCACCTGTACTTGTGGCGAGTGGTACTAGGTACTGTTGCCACACGTAATCATTACGTACAAATGTTAGGTGCAATCGTGGAAAAACACCAAGACAACGCGTTTCAAAACATGAGTTATGAAATGCGAATCCGTATCAGAAATCGTAAATTCAAGCAAATCGATTAATCTGAGCATTTTATCTGTAGAAAAAATCAATAATATGTAAAAAAAAAATATATCGTCAGTGGAAAGGAAGAAACGCTAAAGCGCCAAAAGGCTATTCGTGGGAAATCAACTTTAAAGTTTAAGTTTAAAGTTGATTTCCCACAAATCGCATTTTGGCGCTTTAGCGTTTCTTCCTTTCCACTGACGATATGCTTGCATGTTTTTGTTTGTATCGCTGAGTATGCATACCAGTACCTATCAAGGAGTATATTCGCAAGCGTGGATTTCCGGAGATTACGTAGATGTAAATTAGATGATTGATTGGACGTCATAGGGTTAGGTAATGGACCGTCACTAAAGTGGGTTGTTGGTATTCACTCATTTAAACCACTCTTGATCTGACGTGCATTGTAGAGAGGTGACACCAACGAATGTAAAACGAAAAGTAATTTAAATAATAAAATATGCATCAGAATGAAGTTTCATGTATGAACGAGAATACTTTGAACATCTCAAAACATACAAGACATGAAAAATAAATGCCAATCAAAATTCGAATAAGAACAAAGTTAACAGAGGACAACCCTTGACGTGACAGTTTACACAATGTTCGTAACGCGGAACAGAAGAGATCAATAGATCCATAATTCAAAAGATTCAATTGACACAATCTTCTTTGCAAAGGCTGTTTTTCTCACTAGCGATGCGCTCGAATACCCACGAACAAGAGGCCACTTCGTCACGCCATTGAACGGTAATGAGGTACTGCCAGCCAATCTGTCGCCGACAGACAACAGACAGCTCGGCTTTAATTAAAAAATCCTTCAAAAAAAACCTCAACCTACGTAGCAAACAGGGTACATGATGATGTAATGGTTTTCGTGATAACCATGAGAACATGAACAAAAAATAAGAGAAAACAAGAACAAATAATGTAGATTTGATCACCGTTTGTAGTAGTACAAAAAACTGGACATACTCGTAGGTATCACACTTACGCTCTCTGTCTTGTCACCAAATATGTATATGGGGGTTCTTCATCTATATCACGAGACTCCTTGAAGGATTACTTTCACGGAAGCTTAGAGTTTTGAGCATCAAACAAAACGACACTGTCTAAACCTAATCATTAAAGACTCAATCAAGACGTGTAGCTGGTCATATGACCATTTTATTAATGCTATTCTAAACTTGCATCGTGAGTTAGATTGCATCATGGTCCCAAGAGTCGGTATACAACGGGCCTGTCACGTCCTTCAAATTAAGTCGACCTAATCATACTTTACAATTGAGCTCTTTCATAGGAAAACACTTTGTCCACAAAGGCAATCGATATGGAACAAAGCAATTTTATAAAGATTATTTACCAACAAAGGTAAGGTAACGCTTGATAGAAATAAAACTACGCAGCATTATGTCCACGAACGTGTTAGGGTATAGAGTACCAGCCTTATGAATCATTGCCCAGCAGTGTGTATAATAAATAACCACATTTACCACACAATAGCTGTGATTATTTAACGAGTGTGTAAACATTTAGGAACTAGGTATTTGTTACTTGCATATAATACATGCCAAAATTATCCTATAAATACAGTAAATGCAAAAATTTGCGAGGAAGCTTGACTATGGTTTGATGATGCCACATTTATCGACTGAACCTAGAATGAAACTTCTTGACCTGTTCAAGAACATGTATTAAATAGGTATTAATATACCAATAAATCCAATGAAATAATACGCGTGAAATAAACTATTGTAAGCAACCAGTAACAGTCTAAGCTTTTGTAGAGTTGATCAATGCCAGACCAAAACTATAATACAAATAGAATCTATTAGGTATATGTATACAAAGTTATCAGGAAAAAAGTTAAAGGTTGAGAAGCATAAAACCCTAAATCAAACTGCGGTGTCCGATATCGATCAGTCTGCATCACCGGCAACCCCACATGATGTCATACATTATGTATGCCTTATATTACGTATGCACACGACAAAAACAGTAGGTAAGTTTTTGTGCGAGATTTCTGTGAAATGAGATTAGAATGAAAACATGAACAAAAATACTACTCAAGAACGACTAGTTGAATAGTACAGATTTAGGTAAAGTTATAATTTGTATGAATGCTTAATGTGCTTATATGTTTAACGATAACATGTTGCAAATGAATAAGATAAACAGGGAAATGTTATGAAACATAATTCAAAATTCACCAAAGTCACACATTATTCTGTGCTAATAGTAGGCACAATGGGACAGCAAAAAAACATTATTTTCCAGATAAGGTACAGGAGATAAGAAACGTATGATTATTATGGTGTTGTTAGTTAATATTAATAGTATTGAATCAGCATTAGGTACCTATTATATATGTATGTATTTAGAAAAAAACAATGTTGAATTCTAAAGATTAGCCTACTCTACTGTATGGTTATATGGAGAAGTCTACTCGTGCAGAGCTATTATCTTGCTTAGTAGCTGACTGTACCTACATAGTGTACTTATAATTTATCAGTGGCGAGGTAAATGCCCCTTAAACGAGGATAAATAAAAATAAAGTGGTGTGATCCGATCGCGAAGATACTATATGTCGGCGTTTATAGTTTTTAAAATGTTTAAAATCATTGTTTTGACTACTACCACGCCGCTGTCACGTCAGAGCTCGCTCAACGAGTCAGGAAACGTTCGGGTGGTACGTTCGGCCGGCGCGACCGGAGTGGGGCGACCGATTGGAGCGCGAGGCGGCTATATAACCGGAGCGCAGAGCGGTTGGACGGCACTTCGAGTCGAGCAAGCGAACCGACCACACGACTTAATTGTGACACTAGTCACGCCTGATTCTGTTCTTTTTAAATATTTTATTACTGATCAATCTAACTGATTCTTTCAATTAATATGGAAAACGATCCCGACAATAATGATGACAGTCAGGGAGATAGGGAAATACCCTCACCTATCATCCAACCAGGGCATACTCAACCCGAAATCAGAAGCGGGACGGATCTGCGTACGTCTTCCTTACCTCCACTCAACGAAGGAACAAGCGTCCCTGGAAACTCTCAGACGCTCATGGCATTGGCGAACATACTGGAAACATTATCACGACAACAGCAAGCAAGTATGGAAGCTAATCGAGAATTCCTAGCAGGACTACTGACAAATCATTCGGCACCAGGACAAGTACAACGACCACGATTGAGTGACATCTATATTGCATCTTTTAATCCAGATGGTGATGTACCAATTAGAGACTGGTGCGAACACGTGGATCAAGCTAAAAATCATTGGAAATTGACGGATTACGAGGTGTGTTCCAAAATAGCGGGCCTACTTCAAGGGAGAGCTAAAGTGCTCGGAGACACGTGGCTTGTTAAATCACCTGTTTGGAACGATATGCGAGAAGCCCTGATACAAACGTTTGAACCTGAAGCAAGATACTCCAATGATATTCTGAAACTACGGAATTTCAAATTTGATGGGTCAAATCCAGCTGAATCCATAACCAAAGCATGGCAAATCTGGAAACGTGTAGTAGCCGGCGATAAAGAAAAGGATGCTGTTGAAGCAGTGATTGGCTGTATAGATAACGAATTTATTAGATTGCGATTGCTCTCTAGCAAATGCTTAACGGTTCCTGAGCTAATATCCGTCATCTCCACAATTAAACCACGAGAATCAAGACTCGGTGAACCTCCGGCAAAACGTCCTAGGTTAAGGACAAGTAGAGACGAATCGATTGTTTGTTTCAAATGTGGTAAAATGGGACACATCCAGTCAAACTGTAATAAACTGGAAGATAAGGTTAGTGACCCAAAACCGTTACTGAGTTCGAAAACTAACGCTGACAGTTCGACAAACAAAACGGAGCGTCCTAAGCCGAAATGCAAGTATTGTGACAAGATTGGTCACACAGAAGCAACATGCTTTAAGAAAATAGGAGATGAATCTGAGAAAATCAACATAATGAGCGAGAATAAGGATATATTGACGCCAATGGAAATAAACATAAATAATCGCAAGTTTGTTGCATTCTACGACAGCGGTGCTTCACGGTCATTGGTGAAACGTTCATTGAGTTATTCCCTGCCAGGGAAAAGAGAAGATTGTACACTAATGCTAAAAGGAATCGGCAGTAAAAGCACACCCATTCTTTCATGCCAACGAATCAATACCATGTGTAATATAAACGACGTTTTCGTCGAGATTACATTTCACATTGTTGAAGATCACGAAACACCTTGCGATCTTCTTGTTGGAGCAGAAATTGTCAAAGGCACCGGACTAAATGTTCTAGTCACTGAAAAATGCGCCATAGTCGTCAGAAATGCGTCAATTTTCACTACACAGATGATTGAAGATCCCTTCCAAAATCTCGACACAGATTTGACAGATGAAAGAGAGATATGCGAGCTAAAATCCTTACTCGCTAAATTTGATGATACTTTTGTGACTGGAATTCCTAAAACAAAGGTAACTACAGGAAGTTTTGATATTCAACTAAAAGATCCGACAAAAATTGTGTCAAGGCGTCCATATCGAATGGCCCCTGTGGAAAGACAAAAGGTAAAAACAATAGTCAATGATTTGATAGAAAACGGAATAGTACGAGAAAGTACGTCGGAATTTGCTAGCCCCGTAATCCTCGTAAAGAAAAAGAATGGTGAGGACAGGATGTGCACCGACTTTCGAGAACTCAACAAAAATACAGTCCCCATTAAATTTCCACTACCGATAATATCCGATCAGATTGATAGACTGTCAGGAGCCACTTACTTCATCTGTTTGGATATGGCTCAGGGATTTTATCAAATTCCGATAAATGAAGAATCCATACCAAAGACAGCCTTCATCACGTGTGATGGACTCTTTGAGTATGTTAGAATGCCTTTTGGGGTTATGAACGCACCCGCTGTTTTTCAGCGAGCGATAATGACTGCCCTTCGACCTTTATTGGATGACATCCTCATTTACATGGACGATGTTTTGATAAAATGCGAAACGTTTTCACAAGGATTACAGACTCTGGAAAAGGTACTTGCTGCGCTAAAACAAGCTGGATTTTCAGTAAACGCGAAAAAATGTTCATTCTTCAAAAAGGAAATCGAGTACCTTGGCAATCTCATTTCTAAAGGAACTGTACGACCAAGTCCCAGAAAAGTAGAGGCACTTCAAAAATCGCCAGTGCCAACCAATACCAAACAAGTTCGTCAGTTTTGTGGATTGGCAGGATACTTCAGGCGCTTCATACCATCCTTTTCAGAACGCATGATTCCCCTATACAATTTAACAAAAAAGGATGCAAAGTTTGAGTGGACTCCCGAATGCGAAAGTGCTAGGCTCGACACTATTCGGCGCTTGACGTCAGCGCCGGTCTTAACAATTTTTAGAGAAGAATGGCCAATCGAGCTACACACAGACGCCAGCAGTGCAGGGCTGGGAGCCGTTCTAATCCAACTGAATGAAGGACGTCAACACGTGGTAGGATACATGAGTATGAGGACTACAACACCTGAAAGTCACTACCACTCATACGAACTGGAAACACTCGCCATAGTTCGCGCTATCAAACATTTTCGGCAGTATCTGTACGGACGTACCTTTACCATTGTTACCGACTGCAACGCCATAAAATCATCAGCACACAAACACGAGCTCTTACCCAGAATTCACAGGTGGTGGTCATTTCTACAACACTACGATTTCAAGATTGAGTATCGCCAGGGAGTTCGTATGAAACATGCTGATTTTTTCAGCCGAAACCCTGTGGAATGCATAAACCTGACCCAGAGTGTAGACACGTGGCTCAAGATAGAACAGCGTCGTGATTTCGAACTAGCCAAAATCATCAAGAGACTCGAGAATAACGAAGCCGTGAATGAATACCGTCTTCATGACCTTATCTTAGAACGTCGATATTCTGACGAAGAACCAGGCTGTAAGCAGTGGAAGAAAGTGATTCCCAAATCGTATCAATGGAGCATTATTAATGCTTACCACACCGCATTAAAACACTTCGGCTGGGAGAAGACTCTAGCGAAAATTCGCGAAACTTATTGGTTTCCTGAAATGTCATCCACCGTCAGGCGGTTCGTAGATAATTGCATAATTTGCAAGACTAGCAAAGGACCCTCAGGGGCGAAGCAAGTACAGATGTATCCAATTGAAAAGCACCCTATCCCATTTGATACTATCCACATCGATATGACCGGACATCTCACAAAAAGAAACAATAATCACGAATATGTGATTGTTATAATCGACGCATTTACCAAATTCGTGACTCTGACATATGCAACCAACAAAACTGCAGTTTCGATGCTTAAGGCACTTAAACATATTGTCTCACTATTTGGAGCACCCAGACAAATTATAAGTGACCAAGATACAGCTTTTAAAGCTGAATTCGAAGAATTCTGCAAGACTCATGGTATTCACCAACATTTTATAGCACCTGGAGTAAGTAGAACCAATGGGCAAGTAGAACGCATGATGACTGTTGTAAAAAACGGATTGACAATTATTCGTAATTACGAAACAAAGGATTGGAGAAGGGGGTTGGATGCTCTACAGCTAGCGATTAATTGCACCAAACACAAAACGACCAACGTCAGTCCCATGAAAGCTCTTACTGGCAGACAATGTGCAGTACCGGCTGAGCTAGTGTCCTTAGTTGACGAAGCAGAAGGAACAGTAGACAGAATTCAGCTCGATAATTACATGCAAAAGAAAATAGAAAAACAAGGAAAAGATGATAAGGAAAGATTCGATAAAGGTAAAGCCAAAATAAAAAGATTTTCAAAAGGAGAAATAGTTTTGTTCAAAACTAATCCACGAACTCAAATCGGACTAGACCTAAAATATCCTGAGGCATACGAAATTTGGAAAATACTACCCAATGACCGCTACCAAATTAAAAAATTAGCAAGTAGAGGTAGACCAAAAAAAGTTGCCCACGACCAACTGCGGTTAGCGCCAAAACCAGGTCAAGCTGTAAACCAGGATCTCGTGTCGGCGTCAGAAGAACAAACTGAGAATGGAGAGAACAATGCTAATAACCAAGCAGTCGTTGAAATGGAAACCGACATTCAAGACAGAAACAATGATATCACCGTCTGAAAATATTTCACAAACTAAAGTAGTAAGTTGTCCAGATTTTTAACATTTGTCGAGGACAGGGGCCTCCAAATGATGATGATGAATAATGATCTTAGAACCATTTGTCGAGGACAGGGGCCTCCAAATGATGGTAATGGTAGTTTTTGTTGAGGACAGGGGCCTCCAAATTCTAAAAACGAGTTCATTTAAAGTACCTGGTAGAGGACAGGGGCCTCCCTGAGTATTCTGTCTCGGTTTGGATGTCGATTTCTGTATGTCTTTCCAAATGTGTAAATTGAATATTTTAATTTCAGGTCGAGGCGACCTTGTTACAGAATGGCCGTGTCGGCGTTTATAGTTTTTAAAATGTTTAAAATCATTGTTTTGACTACTACCACGCCGCTGTCACGTCAGAGCTCGCTCAACGAGTCAGGAAACGTTCGGGTGGTACGTTCGGCCGGCGCGACCGGAGTGGGGCGACCGATTGGAGCGCGAGGCGGCTATATAACCGGAGCGCAGAGCGGTTGGACGGCACTTCGAGTCGAGCAAGCGAACCGACCACACGACTTAATTGTGACACTAGTCACGCCTGATTCTGTTCTTTTTAAATATTTTATTACTGATCAATCTAACTGATTCTTTCAATTAATATGGAAAACGATCCCGACAATAATGATGACAGTCAGGGAGATAGGGAAATACCCTCACCTATCATCCAACCAGGGCATACTCAACCCGAAATATACGTTATACAGCTAAGTACTCGCCAAAGACGAGCTAAAATTAATAGCTGCCTCGATTCTGCGAAATTTAATCAAAAGTGTACAAAGATTATTGTCTGCTTGAAACAAAGCAGAGATGAACAATGATTAGGATCGTGCATGAGTCTTTCGAAGAATTTTTGAGAATTTAGAGTTTTTCACAAAGAAACCAGGTTTATCAGCAGGGCTATTTTAATTCACTTGTTGACTCGAATTGCTTCCAACAAATTTATATGTTACTATGAATGCTTTGAAATGGTAGAAAAAGGCGAGAACTTTATATTGTAAAATATAAAGTAAATGTAAAATATAAAGTAATTAAATTGTGCATTCTGTATAATTATAAATACATAATAATGTATCCGGGTATTTATAACTATAATGTTCTTCGAAAAATCTATTGGTCGGAGGTAATCCGAGCTAACAAGTGAATTAAAATAGCCCTGCTGATTAAATGCGAATCATTATTACTTATTGCATTTTTTTATAAACATAGATAAGCACTTCGTTAAAGAAACTTCTATTTTTTTAAAGCAGTAGGGATATTTGCAAGTACCGGTAGGGAAAATGGAAAAAATCAAACTATCCCTACCAATCAGGAGGGATACTTGGAACAGGCTGAATATGCCGCTCGTTTTTTTTTTAAGTGTTCGTAATTGTAAAAGTTTGTTTGTATGAAACAAAAGATCACCCGGGCAAAGTCAGGACGAGTCACTAGTTTTAAAACCAAACAGTAAAGTAATCAATACAAAATTATCTTTATAAAGTATCTTTCACGAATTGTAAATAAAGGAAGAAATCTTGATGAAACGAGATTTACAGTGATGAAAATTATGAATCATTTATACTCAACCACGGCCATAGGGAGACAAGACAACTGATCCAGGAATGTGAAAATTTTGGCAAAGAGCCACACCTCGGGTCGCGGGAAATACCATTTAGTTTACACATTGTCACATCTTATAAAACATTATCTATACAAACGTGTGGTTGTTTATTATAATGGACACTCGTTGAATTGAAACAGTGCTGGAATAACATACAAATTATACAAATTTAGTAGCGTAGGTATTCCTGGCTTCGCCTATGCCTGCAGTGCCCACACCTAAAAGTCAAGGGCAAAGTTCCAAACAAATACCTACTTACTACATCGACATCGATCTGACCTATTAGTTCTATGCGCAAAGATTATAAATATTCTAACCATAGATTTAATTATATTCTATCAGTCAAAGTTTATTCGGTTTGAAATTTTCCTTTACTAAATTGGCAGTAGAAAATGTTGTTAAATTCCTCTATAAAATTAAATCATCGTGCATTATGATTAACGTCGTTATAAAAGCGACACATACCTACCTACGCAAGGCAAAGCTTTAAGAACTTTAAAACTTTTGAAGACAATTTAAAGTTATTTTAAACTTTAAATTGTCTTCAAAAGGTTTAAAGTTCCGCAAAGGGTGTGCCGCGACACACTGGTGTACCGTGGTCATTAGTTGGTGTGCCTCGGAAAAATAAGGTTCCCTATCTCAGTTAAGCTACTCCAAATTTGGACTGCATATGCTCAACTAAACAAGCACATGTTTCGCATTAACAAATGATTTTTCATTTATGGTGTACCTCCAAAATTTTCCGATTTCCTATATGTACTTACCTTGAAAACAAAAATTTTGCGGAACACTGCATTAAGAGTCAGAAAAGAGCACGCGTCCAGAATGAACAGCTTAATGGTTTCTAATTGCTATTGGGTAATAGCAATTAACTTAATGACGTTGACCCAGCACAATCGACATGTAAAGAGCCACTTTCAACCAGATAAGTTAACCCTGACTGATTACCTATCACGTGAATGAATTTCTTGTGATCAAAGTTCGGAAGTTTGCAGAGATTTCTGGTTTAATCTTTTAGGGGTATCAGGCATGAGCGAACTGGACGCCACGATTGGACGTTGTGGTTTTTGCTAAACTGGATGGATTAACTAAGAAGTTATGAAATGTACCTACGCGTGGACATTTCTCATCTAATGAGACTTAGCGTTACATCAAGGGTTATTTACTTGACCTGGGCGATGGCCTAAGATATGTTATCGATCGAGCGAGCGAAGCGAGCGAAGATCTTAGTGGTAAGTTGGGCGATTTTGCTTTGTATGTTTGTATGTTTGTATGTTTCACGAATTGTTGTTCGCGCATAACTGTCGAACCGTTCATCCAATCTGCATGAAACTTGGTAGGTCAATAGGTTGTAGTAAGGAAATTTCCGGTGGAGCATATGAGCTTAATCGATGAAGGGGTTGTGAAGATATTAGGTTCCCAAGGGGGTAATTTTTTTTTAAAGTTACACAAATATATTGAGTGGGGTGTCAAACGAAAGGGCTTATTTTGTACATTCCAAAATGGTTTTTATTTTTAATCTAGGATGTATAGTTTTTGAAATACGACCAAAGAACAAAAACTACGAAACCAGAGCTGCAAGAGCTCCCGTTTCATAGAGTTTCGATGTCTTCGTAGCTCATTGACTGGTCGGTCTTAAAAAGTGAGTGGCATCGTTGCGGTTTGGTTTGCAATGATTTTAGATGCTACTTGATTTATTTTCGTGATAAAAAAAAAATTTGTTAAAGAATGAAAATAATTGGGGTAAAAATTGTTAAGTAAACAAATATATTGAGTGGGGTGGCTAATGAAAGGTCTTTTTTTGTACATTCCAAAATAGTTATTATTTTTATTCTAGGACGTATACTTTAGAAATACGACGAGAATTCATAAATATGAAATAAATGAAAAATTAGACACGACATTATGTATTGCATGCATGCTAGTATTTTTTATCATGAAAAACTAGCGCAATAGGCATACTCGGCAGTAGTAGCACTTGAAATTATAGGGGTAGTCAGAAGAAAGTCCGAATGTAAGCCATCTACGGTGCGCGAGATCTCAGTTCGGGGCGAACTACTAGTGTACTGTTAAGTTTCCATTATTGATACAATTGGAATTTTAATCAAAAATGCTATTCCAATGGAGCTTCCATCTCGAATGCTACGTGATTACCTACACTAACTAAACATGATAATATATAGACACAATAGAAGCGTAAAAGGAAATGTATTTTAGTTTCAAATAATCCCAAAGCCCTTGGCTATGTGTTAGCGATAGTATATTGTACTAAGCTAAGCTGACAAGGCGAGCTGATATACGAGTTGAAGGTAGGTATATAGAATATACCTATACTACAATGTTTCGTGCTTAGTGAAGACCGATGAAAGTCAGATATACATCTAACTGCCTACAAACGCGGAAGCAACACCAACTAATCATATAACTTGGAGCTTTGTAAGAAATCGTACAAATACATCTATTCTTGAGCACAATCGCCCCATCGACATTATGTACCTATCTATAAACCAAGTAAGATTTCTGACGCAAGATGCTTCAATGAACTGCATAGATGAGTGGGAGTTGTTTGTCCGTTTGCATTTAAAATAATCACGTCCATCAACAGTTGTGCATCCATGGGGGCGTATTTCGCAGTAAGTGCTGTTTTTGTTTTGTGCTAGTGAGAGGCGTGCCTTAGAGTTTAAAGGTTACAGTGTGGTTTAAGTACATGTTATGTGCACTTTGCAGTTTCCACATGTTTATTCCTACTCACTCACCCACGTAACCACTTTAAAAGATGTAAGCATAGTAGACAGAATCCCTCGATGCAGTGCCTTCTGCACTCTCTGTAGACCGGTGAAGCTGCAGCGGTCACAGTGACCTACAGTATAAAATTCGTTCCAAAAAAAAGGAAAAATCTGTTTACAGTGTAGTTTTCCTATCTTAGGATGAATTACCGTAAAAAAATAATTAGATAAATACAAATGACTGCACGACTAGAGTTCAAATCACAGGTTCAAAGGTACGACGCGACGTTATGAAAGTTAAAATACTTTTTGAACTGTCTACCTATTGATGAGTTTTAAAATGCTCGATTGCTATAAAATCTTTGTTATATTGTTACATCAATCTAAGTCAATTCAGTTGGAGAGGCCTATGTCCAGCAGTGGACTTTTACACGCTGATGATGTAAGGAAACGTTAATTGTAGGATAGGTTACCACTTAATTTAATAATCAGATTTTGTAGTAGTTTTTAATATAAAGGAGCCATGTTGGACGAGAGTCGCGACTTGAAAACCCAAAGGTCATGTATTCGAATTCCGCCGATTCTATCATCCGATCATCGACACAAGCTATAATTGGCGAAGGAAATCATCTCGCTCGAGGATTACATCAGTTAGTATTCTAATGGGCGCCAATTGGATTGCAAACTGTTACGTGGAATACAACGCTGCTCCTTACAAAATGTGGGTTTCTTAACTTTCAAATGTATAATTTCGACGCGCTTCTGACTGCCTCCCTACACATCCACTAAGGGAGTGTACACATTGCGTTTTTTGCAGCGCGTTTGTATCCATACAAACGCGATTCGAACGCGATGCGAACGCGAAGCCCCCCTCCCGGTTCGCTTTTGTATGGAAAAAAACGCGTTGCGAACGCGCGTTTGTATCGATACAAACGCGCAGCTCAAAAACGCGCTGCAGAAAACGCAATGTGTACACTCCCTAAGGATTTTGAATGTTATTAATATCCTTTTAAAGTTAAATTGCAAGCCAGTACTAATTTCTAGGTATTATTTTAATTAATAGAAAAGTTATTTAATTTTGTAATTTATTTTTACAATTGAAATTTTATACAACTGAAATCAGTTCTACCTACAGATTGCTGACAAAGATAGATTTCGTGTGAAAAATGTCAGCTGCTGTCCAGTTGGCAATGCAAACAATTATAATTAAACCTCAACGGTCAACAAGTTATTTATAATACTTAGGTACTTTTCCGCTGCCTCATAACGCTGGTTCTTAAATTGTTTTAGTAAACACTAGCTTCCGCCCGCTACAATTGAAGTTTTATACAACTGAAATCAGTTCATACCTACAGATTGCTGACAAAGATAGATTTCGTGTGAAAAATGTCAGCTGCTGTCCAGTTGGCAATGCAAACAATTATAATTAAACCTCAACGGTCAACAAGTTATTTATAATACTTAGGTACTTTTCCGCTGCCTCATAACGCTGGTTCTTAAATTGTTTTAGTAAACACTAGCTTCCGCCCGCTACAATTGAAGTTTTATACAACTGAAATCAGTTCATACCTACAGATTGCTGACAAAGATAGATTTCGTGTGAAAAATGTCAGCTGCTGTCCAGTTGGCAATGCAAACAATTATAATTAAACCTCAACGGTCAACAAGTTATTTATAATACTTAGGTACTTTTCCGCTGCCTCATAACGCTGGTTCTTAAATTGTTTTAGTAAACACTAGCTTCCGCCCGCGGCGTTGCCCGCGAGGTACCTACATACTACATACATAACATATTTCATAGCCTATGTTCATCCTGAAAGTGCATTCTAAATACTGGTGATATAATTTTTGAAATCGGATAAGTAGTTTCGAAGATTACCTCCTACATACAAAGAAACTTTCACCTTCCTATATTATTATTAGTATAGAAGTATAGATATAGATAAACATGTAGATTTTTGTATGTTTTATGATTTTAATCCCGTGATTTTTATTAGGTACCACTATTAAATAGTTTTTTCTACTTTTCTGGTTTTAAATAACCTACAAGACACAAAAAGCAAAGAAACATGTATCATCCATAGTCAATCATAAAATTAATAACTTTGAAACTATTGTACAGAGCATTGTAAAGCGATATTACAGTGCTAATTTTCTCACTTCCCACTTATTTTTAGGTTTACAAATATGGTATTCTCTTGAAAGAGTAATTTATGATGGTACATAAAACTTTAATGAATAAACTTTTTTTATACCACAACAATGGCAATGGCAAAATAGCCAACCACAGAACAACCTGATGGTAAGAAATTAGGTACTGTAGCATTGACACTTTTTATCTTGAAGTGTCAATGCTATAGTAATTTCTATTGTAATGTTAATAACTAACTTTTTGAAGAATTAAACAGGTATTTTATTGGAGAGGCCTTTAGGCAGCCTAAAAACTCCATCACCAAGCTCATAAGAACAATACAATATTGTAGGGATGCCTATTAAACTACTATTCAAAGAGTGAAGGAATGAGTTGTTCCAATTCATGTCATTATCTATAATTTGTAAGCGCAAGGTTATCATAGGGAAGCAGTGCTTACCCACTTATTTGCATGTTTAAATTCATTTCCTGATCTGCAGCAGCCAGGGCTACACATGAGGAAAACTAGATGCTTATAATTAGTGTTTCAGTTAAAAATCTAATATTGTAAATGAGTCAGTACCTATGTGAGGCTTTTTATGATGTGGTTATAAGTGTAAAAAGTATGTATGATGTGTGGGACGGAAGTGAATGGAGACAGCAAAAAGGATTCCTCCAGGAAATATTATAAGGAGGCCTATAACAGCTAACAGAGATATGGAAGAAGAAAGCTCGTTGTGTCATGCCCACCCCCTTATAAAAGTGGAACAACAGCAGGGAAATGATGATGATGTGACTACTACAATCAAATCAAATAGCTCAAGTTAAATACAAAAAATTGGCTTGGGTTAGGCATAGTAAATTAAAAGTTCCGAGGAGCTGGTTAGTGGAGTCTTAGTTGAGGTATAAAATTAAAACTAGGTAGGTACCCTAAGTAATGTGAATGCATTATACTATGTGCAGGTGAGTGTCTGTCACAACCATACTCAACCATAATCAAGAGAACCAACTTTTTTTAGCCTCTTGACCCCAACGTCAAATGACATGAAATTATTCTGTTAGGTGAAAAATAATAAAACTGCGGCTAGAAATTTTTATGAGCAAGGCTAAAAGATAATGGAAAAACTAGACATGCTTTTTAAAAAGCACAGGACAGGAAGGGAACCAGATGCATTCATCCATTCATTGTCCATTGACGAGAAGATTGATTTTGCTCAGCAGTCGAATAAAACAGGCTAATTACTTAATCATGATTTCATTATCAATGGCAAATATATTTAAGCATAAGTACCTACAGGTAAATGGCCATCATCATAATATTGTTTTACAGTTCTACAGAACCTGAACCTGTGGATAGTTACATAAAAACAAATTGCCATATATCTAGAACCTGTTCATTGTAAAAATAAAAATGTAATGATAAAACACCTAGGTATTTCAAAAAATGTTTAAAGATCACAAAAAAACACTTACCTTGAATTTATCGCAGCTAGAAGAGCACGAGAGTAGTTGAAGACACAATTCTATAGAACCTCCACTAAAGTTGAAAATTCTTTCGCAAATTTGAAGATCTCGTGATGTCAGACAGAGCAGCGATAGCCTGTGCTGTGCTTCTGGTTCTTTCTTTTGAGTTCTGGATAATCACAATTCAAACAATTTAGTATTGAGTTTTAATATTTACACAGTAATTAGAATTTTACTCAAGAAGATTTCCAAATCTGCAGTAGAACAAGCAAGCAGAGAAAGAAAGAAAGATTCCAGAAAAAAGAAAGGTACTAGCCGTAACAGACGACACAGACCAAACCGCAGACAAATAGGGAGTGATGCCAAATGGGGGGATTTCCTGCAAATTCGGGAGTTTTAAAATAAATTAGCACTGACGGTCTATGTTGCCTATTTATTTTTTATTGTTAGCAGGCTTTTAGCAGGTATCTATTTCATTGAATCTTACCTAACCTACCTACTAATTATTTAACGTTGGTTGGTAGGTAGGTATGTACCTTCAAGCAAGATTATTCTTTCGTTCACAGTAAGTAGGTAGATTTATGTTAGGTTATGTGGCATCACTCCCTATTTGTCTGCGGTTTGGTCTGTCGTCGTCGCAGACCGTGTGGTAGCTCTTTACTGGTACTGGCAGGGCAGACTGACATTGACATCAGACTGATCTGACATGACATGCATGCATCTGTCAGTCTGCAGTCATCATTCATGATCAATCAAAGTGTAATCAAATTGTCTGTCAGTGTCAAATACTTTTAGCTAAACAAAAAATCTTTCTTTGAGAGCTGGCAACATTAAAAACAATTATTTTAGAGAAGATTAGAAAAAAAACTTCGACTATGTAAAAAAAAGGAAAAACAAGCCTGCAAAGAATGACTCACAGTCGGTCGGGAGTCGGGACCCATCATAACATTGGGAAGATTTGATTGGTAAAAACCAATTCATTTTTACCGACCGATTTTGGCAGAGTAGGTGGTTCCTATGCAACGGGCCGGCCCATATGGCCCACTTGCCCGTGGTCTTTCGACCGAAAGACCGACCTTTCGCCGCTGAAAACTTCGCTTGCGAGTTCTAGACATATGCGGTTGTGTTGCCATCTATTCCGAAGCTCTTTAGCATGTGTACCTATGTAGTTCATCTAGTGAATCAGAATCAGAAAACACCTTGTATTGGTTGCATGCAAGAACTTGCATGTCATCCCATATGGTAGTACCTACCTACCTATAGGTTCTTATACAATTTTATTCAATGTAATTTTTCCGCAAAGATACAAAATTCTAATGCATTATGGGGCTAAAGTTTTAAACTTACCTTGCTTCTTTCCAGTCAAGAGACTGGTTTATTGCAAGGACTTATGTAATGTCATAATCCCCACTAAGAAATACCCACCAGTGCAGTGGGGATATACACACCGTTTAATAATATTTTTCTAATTAACCTCATTTAAACCCACAGTTGAAACCTAATAACTAGTAGTTCGCCCCGAACTGAGATCTCGCGCACCGTTGTATTGGTAGCCTAGATTTGGACTTGTTTCTGACTACCCCTATACCTATGTTAAGTGCTCCTTCTAGTGTTTACCACAGAATGACATATAATGCGCTACCTCAGTATAGTAAAGATTATAGGCATGCATGCAATACATTAAGTCGTGTCGTGTTTATATTCAATAGTTGACCCCGCGAACTACGTACCGCGCCTCAGGGAAGGCCTCTTAGTTCGAGAAATTATTAAAATAGCAGTTCAATACGAAATGTATGAGAAAATCAATTCCCTCCCCCTCCCCTCCCTCCCCCCCTCCCCTCCCATCCCCTCCTCTCCCCCTCCCTCCCTTCCCTTCCCCTCCCTTCCCCTCCCCCTCCCCTCCCCCCTCCTTTTTGACCTAACCTAACTTACATTTTTCTTTTTGACTGTATTTCAAAAACTATAGAACCTAGAAGAAAACTAAAAACCATTTTGGAATGTATAAGTTGAGTACTTTCATATGACACCCCACTCAATATATTTGGGTAACTTTGAAAAAAATTTACCCCCTTGGGAACCCCATATCTTTACAACCCCTTCATCGATTACGCTCATACGCTCCACAGCAAATTTCCATAGCACAACCTATTGACCTATCAAGTTTCATACAGATTGGATAAGCGGTTCGATAGTTATGCGAGAACATAAAAATGAAACATACAAACATACAAACATACAAACATACAAACATACAAACATACAAAGCAAAATCGCCTAACTTGCCACTAAGATCTTCGCTCGCTTCGCTCGCTCGATCGATTACAACTTTTTCAAGCAATAAACTTTTCTGTTCATCTTTTGAAAGAAATAAACTTGTTTCAAATGTCACTGAAATTAATGAATCTGTAAAATATTTTCAATTTCTTCAAACAACTAAATCTTAGCTCAAGCAAACCATTTTCAATTTGTGCCAAAATGCCCATTGATGCTCCATGTTCATGCAGTACTCCAACAGAATGCCATGTTAGTGTTTTAAAAATGTACTTAGACACACCTACGAGTGGGTCTATCAATCCCACTTATTGTAGGTAGGTACAGATACAGATTTGTAGATAAACATTTGCCCCCTTACTTCTGAAAGATGTTTAAAGTCTCCTGTCTGTGTTTATCACTATCCACAAATAAAGGCAGGACGTTGTATAACCAGTGTTTCACATTAAACATCTTTCATAAGTAAGGCCCTTGATTTCTACTAACACTCTCAACGGTATCAGTTTTACCGTCATTCATCATCCATCACGGTAAGTTAAAACCAGCTTGCACAAAAAAGAGCTGCAACCAGAGTCTCTGGGTCATCTTCATCTACTTCCGGTCAGCTGGAAACTTCGAGCTTATAGAATGGAGATGGCATCGATATTCTCATATAGGCTTACCCCTCTGTGACCATCCAGGCCCCTCGGCCATACACGTTAAATAAAAGTACTTCACTCGCATCCACGGCCATAATGTTGACGTTTCGTGTCGCGAGTAGAGCTCCGTGAATATGATGAATTGTGCAGTATTTTTGTGTAAAAGGCGATCAGCGACAACAAACTTACGGGGACACGGTATTTCTTATCACATTGTAAGTGCTATTTTTGTCATTTGTGTTTGTAATTTTGTGTAATTTTGATTTAGATGAACTACTAGTTTTGACAGATTGGCGACTATTTCTTGAGGCGTAGTGCGGGGACAAGTTGAATGAAATTGACCGAATGAATGATAGAATAAACATTAAATTATTTCAAAACGCGGTGTATTGGTCATGACACCTCACCCCCCCAAAATCTTTGATCCAGCATCCAGCATTATAATGTCTCAAATTCTTAAATGCTAGGAATTCTTAATTTTTCGTACAAACGTTTTTAGCCCTTTTCATCGCCTCATATCAATGTGTCATTTGTCTTAAAAAAATCGGCTCGCTCCGCTCGCATTTTAGCTTCATGTGTATTTTGCGAACGAAGTGACGAAAAAGTGAAATGTCTGACCGCAGAATAGAAACCGACAAGCAGCCAGCCTTTTCTTTGAGTGTAAGCAAAATCTAGTGTCATTATGTTACATTTGTCTTTAAAAATTCGGCTCGCTTCGCTCGCATTTAAATTCATAGGTATTTTGCGAGAGTAGGGAGCTCGCTTTGCTCGCATATTAGGCTCATTATTTTGCTAGCAAAGTGAAAAAAAAGTGCTAAAAAAATCGGCTCGCTTCGCTCGCCTTCCCCCCCCCCCCCCCTTTCCTCAGCAAAATATCATGTGTTCCTCCCAAAAATCTTGGTCTCACGCCCGTCACCAGGGGCCTCGCAAAGATCTACGGCCCGGGGCCTCGCGATAGCTAAGGCCGCCCCTGGATAGAGTGATTCAACAGGAAGGTTTATATGTATAATACATGCATAATATAGTACGTAGAGAAACACTGATAAATCTTAGGTTTCTGTGATGTGTGATGTGACCAGTGCGTCTCGTTCTCGTTCTCGAAATCTCGTTCAAACTCACGTTTCTCAACAAATCACTGCTTAAACAATCGAGCCACTTTTTGAGTCTGATTACACTACACACTGGGAATATGGAATACAGCGGCCTTTCGCAAATTTGTACAACCTGGTACAACACAAGTTAACACAACACATAAAATACATCGTAGGTACTGAAGGTACAAACCGCTTGCAGCTAATAAGGAACAGAAATAGGCGGGGAAAATCAACAAACTAAATACACAATGATCGTTAGACATTAGACCGCAGAGCACAGACTACCCACATCCACAGAGATACCTACCCTCAAAGATCTCAATCATTCATTGACATTGACATTGTCATCAAAATAGCAACTCATTCGGAATCGGAAGAGTTGAGGAGCGGAGAACGAAATGTCATACATCGTTTTCCAATCAATTTCCAATCAAAGCACAGATTATATACAAGTCCAAGCTTCTGACTAGGAACATTTCTACCCCGTGGGTTGACTTGACTGGGTTCACGGGTAGAAATGTTCCTAGTCAGAAGCTTGGACTTGTATATAATCTGTGCTTTGATTGGAAATTGATTGGAAAACGATGCATGACATTTCGTTCTCCGCTCCTCAGCTCTTCCGATTCCGAATGAGTTGCTATTTTGATGACAATGTCAATGTCAATGAATGATTGAGATCTTTGAGGGTAGGTATCTCTGTGGATGTGGGTAGTCTGTGCTCTGCGGTCTAATGTCTAACGATCATTGTGTATTTAGTTTGTTGATTTTCCCCGCCTATTTCTGTTCCTTATTAGCTGCAAACGGTTTGTACCTTCAGTACCTACGATGTATTTTATGTGTTGTACCAGGTTGTACAAATTTGCGAAAGGCTGCTGTATTCCATATTCCCAGTGTGTAGTGTAATCAGACTCAAAAAGTGGCTCGATTGTTTATGCAGTGATTTGTTGAGAAACGTGAGTTTGAACGAGATTTCGAGAACGAGAACGAGACGCACTGGTCACATCACACATCACAGAAACCTAAGATTTATCAGTGTTTCTCTAGGTACTATATTATGCATGTATTATGCATATAAACCTTCCTGTTGAATCACTCTATCTATTAAAAAAACCGCATCAAAATCTGTTGCGTAGTTTTAAAGATTTAGGCATTGCTTAAATCTTTAAAACTACGCAACAGATTTTGATGATGTTTTTTTTTTACATAGGGACAGACAGCGGGAAGCAACTTTGTTTATTCTTCGAGCTTATAGAATGGAGATGGCATCGATATTCTCATATAGGCTTACCCCTCTGTGACCATCCAGGCCCCTCGGCCATACACGTTAAATAAAAGTACTTCACTCGCATCCACGGCCATAATGTTGACGTTTCGTGTCGCGAGTAGAGCTCCGTGAATATGATGAATTGTGCAGTATTTTTGTGTAAAAGGCGATCAGCGACAACAAACTTACGGGGACACGGTATTTCTTATCACATTGTAAGTGCTATTTTTGTCATTTGTGTTTGTAATTTTGTGTAATTTTGATTTAGATGAACTACTAGTTTTGACAGATTGGCGACTATTTCTTGAGGCGTAGTGCGGGGACAAGTTGAATGAAATTGACCGAATGAATGATAGAATAAACATTAAATTATTTCAAAACGCGGTGTATTGTTACCTATTGTACAAAAGTAATTGAAATTTAAACGATATCGGTCGGGGTGTTTAAAAGGCTGTGCAGCGATTAGTAGGCACTGGTGCATTTACAAGGCAAACACTTCATAAAATTTTGACATAGCTGTTATTCTATTAATATACCTTTTTCTCGATCTTAATTTAAAGTATGAACAAAAACAAAGGTTTTTTGTAAGAAACATTTTTTTATTGGACTGTTAGTTTTCGAAAAATTAATTAAGTAAATTAACTAAGTCACTCGCACATCAATCATCGATTTTCTCAAAAACTACAAGTCGGACAAAAAAAATTATACTGTAAAAAAATGTTTATTTTTACGAGATCTACAAGAAAAGTCAATAATATGAAAAAAAAATGGTTGTCTGGCACACAAAATTTTTCACGTCAGCAACGAGAACATTAGGTACCTACCTACATAATGAAGTAACTAAGTATTCATTTATATCAATTTCGAAACAACGCATTTTTTTTAGAAATTTAAAGAACAAGTAGGTACATAACAGTTATTGTAATTTTATAAATTAAAAGTTAATGTTTTGTTAAAAAGTTAATTATTAGGTTTAGATTTTTGAAATAAAGTTTTGTGTGAATCTAACCAGAGAATATTTTTTCTATACAAAGTTCAGGGCTCTACCCCTTGCACACCCCTTGGGGTAATTTTCAAATAGTAAAAAAAAAGTACAAAAACTTAAACCCGATTTCTGATAAATCGCGCTCTAAAAAGTAGGAAACAAGAAAATATTATGAGAATATAGTCTCATGACAGCCGTGCCGTGGTAGTACCTTTTAGGACGCGATTTATCAGTAGTCGGGTTTTAGTTTTTGTACAGTTTATATTTTTTTAGTTGGTTCATGAATTTTGTACGAAGACGTACAATTATTATACCTTAGGTGTCTGATTCTACTGAATCGGCATCTTTACACCCTTGTACCTACTCAGTGCTTTACTGATCGCGCTCCGATCATTACATGTGACGGAATCGTTTACCGCTTATTTACGTTTATTGTCATTATTTTAATAAACTTTCAAGTGTGATCGGTGTATGAACTTTTGCACTCCACTTAACTACTACCTACTTACTAAGAACTTTACTGTGCAGTCTAACTGGACGGTACAAATTTATATCCTCTAGCTAGAGGGCGCCACATTCACGTCTTATAGCCATATTATTACAAGACATATTAGGATAAATAAAATTAGTAGTCCACGCGGGCGAAGCCGCGGGCGTTCGCTAGTGTGCTAATAAAGCCCTTTCATTGGATACCCAACACTACATCATCAAACAATATTCAATTTTATTTAATGACGTTATGTCCTCTAGAGGGCGCCATATTCACTTTAATGTGACGTCACTTAGCCTATAACCAGCGGACGATCCAGACGCTTCAAACGATACCTCATTTGTCAAATTATCATTAGTAGATTAAAAGTTACTAGGGAACAGATGAACATACATACATACATACATACATACCGGTCAAAATGATAACCCTCCTGTTTGCTTTGGCGTATTATTATTATTATTATTTTCGCCGTAATCGGGTAAAAGATACGTGTTTCATTATTTGCTTCAAAATTTATTTATTCTGAGTTTTGTGTGGTTCGTATCAGTGATTTTTTTTTAAACAATCAAATCTGCCATTTTGATTTTTAAATAATTGTAATTATGTGCTCAGTGACACTCATGTCATCAATACGAATCTAATGACGTATATTTTTTCAAAATCGGTTGAGCCGTTGAGTAGTTACGAGCGGACATACATACCTTTTGGGTATGTATGTCCACAGGTCAGACACATACCTTTTGGGCTTCGCCATAGTCGGATAAAAAAGGCAGACTATGAATATAGTATTACCTACACAGACGCTTTAAAAACGCTAATTTCATTCATTCATTCATCGTTCATTCATCGAATGCCCATCACTAGAGATTTATCATAGTGTGCGTGTAAACACTGCGTAATACGCAGTAACCACGCCTATTTCATAATTGTGTGCGTATTGTAAGATCATGAACCAATGGTGTGCGGGATGATTAAGCGGGAGATTTGAATGCACCAATACGTGTTTAGCTCGTCCCCCGTCAGTTTTTGCACATTTGCGGTTCGAGCTTATGGCATACCCCTGGCTGGAAACCATACTGCTGGAGCTCAAAATTCTGTCTTATTTTATCTGTGGAAAACTGGAAAAAGATTTGCTTTTTTGCGTTCAAATTTTTTTTTTGTGGCAGGCAACATTTATTACGTCTTTTTTCGGCGAGGTTGGTTTTTGTTGCTGTGAGCTGCTGCATGTTCGTTGCTTTTTTCTCAAGAGAAAAAACCCAAGGATCATCGATTAATTTGCTAGAGTTTCATCAGACTTGCGCCTATGGATTTGATCACGGATGATCTCGATCAGAATGATAGTGGGATGGAATCTTTGACAGCAAGTAAAGGCGATACCCCGGAACGTAGACCAATGGATTCTTCTAGCCCCTCGACTACGGAGCTGGAAGTCTTTGGCTTTCCTTCGGTATGTACCGAGAGCCAGTTCAGAAATGCTAACTTAGTTTCTCAAGATTAGCTTTGCTTGTTCAATCTACCCTGCTATGTTTAACAGTTATTGTAAATCAATAGCCCACTACATAGCAGCGTAGTAATCTGTAAGTAAAGGTAAATACAATAACTGAAGTAAACCGTGACGGTAAATTAATTTGTTTCAGGTAGGAGAAACAGACATTATTACATCAGGTCCCCTCAAAGAGTATGATGATGTAAGTACAAGACCTGTTTGATTGTATTAAATTTAGCTACAGTACCTAGTAGATTTAACTGTAACTATGGCCAGGAATCAATCTATTTAGCCTATATTTCCCTGCTGCAATGTATTTTCACAATATTTTATTCCTATTTTGTCTGTCAACGAAGCCATTCATGCGCTGCCACTCAGTTACTGCCTTTGTTCTTTAAATGCACTTGTCAGACTCAAAATTGTTGGCACTGTTCGGTACTTATAATAGTAAAGCAACACTTGAGCACCCAATGTTATTTTTATAGGAACCTGATGAGTCATTGTCGGAGAGGCTGTGGGGGCTAACCGAAATGTTCCCTGAGTGTGTGAGAAACGGAGCCTACTCTGCTTCAACTAAAACATGGTTGGTTTATTTGATAAAATTAAATTGAAAGTTGTCCTACATACAATCATCTATCTTTTTCCCATTATATTGTAATAGTATTAAGTTAAGCATTAGAACTAAGTTTAAAAACATTTATTTTGGGTAACAACTAGTAATAATTCATTTTAGTTATAAAATCATAACCCACATACTCCAGTACTCACAATGGATGTAGGTATTTGTGCAGTTAGTTTCGATGCACAGTGTAACTTTTTTTACTGCGCAGCACAATGAATGGCTAACTTCACGAAATCCTAGATCCATTGTGCGTACTATACAGAGCATTCTTCACTTAAAATGGTATAAGTTTTAAGCCTTTTTATATTTTCAGGTGTGGAATGAAGTCTTTGTACGGACTATCCCGCTCTGTAATGTGGGTGGTAGCAAGCTCCTCTGTCATCCTCTTTGCTCCCGTTATATTTGAGGTGGAGCGTGCTCAGATGGCTGAAATGGAGAAGTCACAACAGAAACAGGTAATTTTTTGTCTCTATTTAATCAGAATTTTACTTATCCATACTCCATCCATATCAATATTATCAATGTGAAAATAACTCTAGTCTTTCTGTCTTTCGATGTAACCTTTTCATACCTAAACTCCAACCACTGAACCAATTTTGATTAATTTTAGAGATAGATTGGACCTTGAAAAAGGACATAGACAGTCATATTTTACCCCAGAAACATTCTAATTTCCGCGATAAAGGGTTCTCACTCCGGCAAAGCTGCCTGCAACATTTAGTAACATTATTATCAGACTCGGAGATAAGAGCTGACTTATCATGGAAACTCTGCAAGTTCAAAAATCGGAAATTATGCATGTATTGATAGTCATCAGCCTGTTTGGGTTTTTAAATGTTACCACAGATATTTTTTTTTTATTCCATGACATGTATAAATTTTTAAATTTGTTTCAGGTGTTACTAGGCACCAACACTGCATTATCAGGACCAATGCCCAGCATGCCGCCAATGCCGCGATAAACCAAATACCAGGACATTGATTGAATCATATTACCTTTTAATCAGACCTAACATAGGAATCCTACCTTATGCTTTAATATTAATCAATATAGGTACTCTGAAATAAAAACTTGCCTCCTGACTACTCTCCAATGCATTTAATTAGCATGGGCCTATAAAATGTATATTGAACCAATTTAATTATTAATTTGCAATTATTTTCCTATATTAAATGCATTACTGTCAAAGGTTTTAGGTTACTGTACTTTATTTGATACTGTTTGAATGTGTGTTAGTCATTGTGAAAACATTTTAGGTGATGCTTTGTTATTAGAAATAAACTGTTAATAAAGTACTTATGTATCATTGAATATGGGCTAGTCTTAAACACATTTAATCAAATTGAAATTGGGGACAGATATACGTTGTTATGTAAATAGACTTATTAGATTAAAAATAAATTCTTAACGTTAGAAATTAGATCTGTTTTTTTATTTAGGAGGGCGTATATTTAGAAAATTGAACAAACCGAAAGTCTTATTTGTCATTGTTGTCACTTCCAATAAGTTGAAAAATATTATTCAATGTTTTGGTACTATAATAAGATTATCTGCTAAAAACTTTAGGTACCTACTAAAAATATACTTTAGCAGTCCATTATGAGAACATTTTTGGTTATTTTATATGTAGATATTTTCTAAACAGTGTGACGACAATGACGAATTAGACTTCCGGTTTTTCAATTTTCTGAAGATGTACCCAGGAGTTTGCAACGAAATCAAAATTAAATATGATTCATAATAATAAATAAAAAAAATAGGTAACATTCCTCACGGAAAATTTTTTTTTTCACCGATATACCTAGGATGTGAAATAGTGATAGGCGAGTCGAGTTGGCTGATTCGAATAACTCGAATCAGAGTCTAAGCGAGTTGATTCGAATCAAGTTCATTCGCAACTCGAATCAACTCGCTTACCTATCTACTAGAATGCGGATAACGAATGCGAGTGCACGCGAGGTCGCGAGTCAGCGATTCGCCAACTCGACTCTACTACGAATATTCATTAGTCAGTTAACTGTGTTGGCGATGGTATATTACGAAACAAATAACACACACGCACAGCGGTGGCCGGCGAGTGGAGCAGTGGCAATCGGCAATGCAAGTGTAAACTCGAATCAAGAATAAGAAAACGAATACGGTGCATTCGACTCGACTCGTCGATCCGTTTGGCTGCTGCCGCGAAGCGGATCCCATCCGGTTGATGCGAGTTGAGCGACTCTATAGCAACTTTTCAGATTCAATCTAGCGACTTGACTTTATTGAAGTTGGCAACACTGTCTGTCAGTCAGTCAGTCAGTTTCAGTTTGACATAAGTAAGACATTTATTTGTCTGTTGCTGTTCTGTCTGTTTATCATTTTATTACGAATATCAATGCCTTTCCGTAAAAAATAAGGAGCAAAAATGGCTAATACGGGTTTATTGCCGTTCGTGCGTGGTGTAGACTTTACGTGTAACGATTTCAGCGTATGTATATATTAGATTTTACAATTGGGTCGTAGGATGATATCATAGCTCTAACCTCCGCATTTTCCTATTTTCTAATTGTTATATCGCTTCCAGGATGATAAATTTCCTGATGCCATACGGTACATGACCGGCCTTCAATGGCTGAGGCTTGACAAAACTAATTTGACTGAAATACCGGAGGAATTAGGGAAACTTATGAAGTTGGTAAGTTGTACTTTTGTGATGAACTCTGTCAAAAAAGGTAGGACTACAAGTATAATCAATCACCTTATTATAAAGTCCTTGCCTTATTATTACACAGCAGGCAAAATTAAATATTTTATGAATACAAATCCAGCAGTTTAATTCTAATAAGATTATTTTACAGGAAAATTTATCTCTAAAAAAGAATAGCCTGGAAAGACTTTTTGGTGAACTGACAGAACTGAAATGCCTTCGTTCCCTAAACGTGAGGCACAACAAAGTTAAGAGCTCGGGCATTCCTGCTGAGTTATTCAGATTGGAGGACTTGACCACATTAGACCTGTCTCATAATCGACTCAAGGAAGTTCCTGAGGGCTTGGAAAAAGCTAAATCACTATTAGTCCTGAATCTTAGTCACAACAAGTAAGGGTTCCTTTGTTACAGCCTAGATATTGCACAACATAATACAATAGCAATTTAAAGACATTGATAAAACAATGTCTAAAATATTTGTCTCGGGTCTGGGTGTTTTCTATGTATATTATGTATGTATTAACAAAAAAAAAAAAAAAAAATGTAGTTATATAAGTAGTAGTCATGTGGTTGCCATAACACAAGCTCTGCTTAGCTTGGGACTACATGATGCTGTGTGAAATGTCCAGCAATATTTATTATTTATTTATTATTAATGTATTTTAAACTCCTACTTCCTTAAAGAAAATTATCAAAATAAGTACTTGCCGAGCCTGGCATGAACCTGGAGGTTTCACCCATCATTTAATTTAAAAGAAAAAACCTACTATAACCTTCCTCAAGAAATGAGCTATCAAATGCAGAAATATTTTTTCAAATTCAACTGGTAGTTCCAGAGATTAGTGAATTCAAAAAAACCAATTCTTCTGCTTTATAATAATAATATGATACAAAAAAATTATATGTTTCCATGATTGACTAAATAATATAAGACTAACGTCTGTTAAATTAAAATTTAAGATCTGTATTATTGTTGTTTGATTAATATATTATTAATGCTTATTTGCCTAGCTTTTTAGCTAAGGTTCTTAAAACAATTGTATTATAAAAATAAATAAAATAAAATTGTTTATTTCGAGCACTTTTGGACCCATATCACACACAAAAAGACATAAAAAGACAAAACTAAAACTAAAATTATTATATTTCAGAATCGAGATTATTATATTTCAGTATTATATTTCAGAATCGAGAGCATCCCACCTACACTATTTGTACAGCTCACAGATCTACTATTTCTCGACCTATCCAATAATCTGCTGGAGACTCTGCCCCCTCAGACTAGACGCTTGGTGAACCTTCAGACTCTTGTACTCAATGATAACCCACTTGGACTCTTTCAGTTGAGGTAAGGAATGTGTTTGAGAACATTTCACTATCTAAATGTAACCCTTATAATCTAAAGGCAATAGGGTTGTAACCTCGTCGTGTATAGAATGCTAACTTCTGCTAAAAGTGGACATGTACCAAATATGTATTTGGATGTGCCTCTAACTCCCCCTTTAGATATCTTCAAAGTTCTAGAATGCCTAATAAACAAGCCCTGAGAAAAATGTCTGCCACTCCTTGGGTGGGACTAATACCTGCAGTCTTGATCATTTTTTTTTTTTCAAATCTACCCAACTAAGCCAAGTTGGTTGTATGGAAATCATAGAGTTATTTGTTAGATTGAGATGCATTTGAAACATGAATCAAAAATGATTAAGTTGCTAAGCCGAAGCGCGTTTATTAAACACATGGCTGCAAAACTACAAAAAGTCACCCTACAGCCCTAATTTGTTTTTAGTCCGTGTAATGAGCAATACGACTACGACTATTGAACTATATTTCTCTGTGTACCTTTTTCTGTTCTGTATCCTCTGTGTGTGTGCCAAATAAACGTTATCTTATCTTATCTTATCTTATCTAATTTAAAATATGCCTCAATGGTGTATTCCTAATAATATAATAAATGCGAAGTCTACTTACAAACTTTCACAGAAACGCTTCTCAACTTGAGCACTGGTAAAACAATGCTCAAAATTCGCCTTGTTACTATTTGTCACTATCCAACAAAGAAGGATGGCAATAGTTTAAACGGTTTTTCAATTTTGGCAGAAGTTGAGGTTGAGTTGAGTGGAGTTTATAAGTAGAGTGGCATATGTTTATACCACATAAAGGAAGCCACGGACAAGCGCTAATTTTTCCTAGCACTTCATAATATTTGTCTCCGCAGGCAGTTACCATCCCTTCAAAGTCTTGTGACTCTTCACATGAGGAACACTCAGCGCACAGTCGCTAACCTACCGACGTCACTCGACACCCTGTCTAACCTCTCCGATGTGGACTTATCCAAGAATGCGTTGACCAAAGTCCCTGACGCGTTGTATTCACTACTGAACTTGAAGAGGCTGAATCTAAGCGATAATGAAATCGCTGAGATATCTGCTGGTAAGGTTTTATTTATAAATCCTACTTAATATTATAAAGGCGAAAGTCCGTGTGTGTGTGTGAATGTTTGTTGCCACGTATCTCCGTGACTACTAGGCCGATATTAATGAAATTTGGAATGTAGATGGATAGTGACCGGGAATAGGACATAGGCTACTTTTTGTCCCGGAAAAACGCACGGTTCCCGTGGGATAGAAATAGTGGTCCACGCGGGCGAAGCCGCGGGCATCCGCTAGTATTACCATAAAAAAACATTTGAGTAATTCTTATATCAAAGTGACCAGTCACTTTAATGGATAACATGTCCTAACTGTAAAAAGGGTCTCGAATGTTTGAAGATCTGATCGAATATGTAGACATTGTAGATTGGAACAAGTACGCGAGCCTGTTTTACATTTTTTATGCTGAACGGAATACTTACAAAAAACAAAATGCAAGGTTCCCGTGGGATAAAAAGATAGTAGTCCGCGCAGGCGAATCCACGAGCGTTCGCTAGTCTATACATATATCTAACCCCACATAACATTCACTTTGTAACAATATCGTAAATATTTTATGTGCGATTTACTGACAGCGTCACACATTAATAAGTTTTCACTTGCATATATTTTCACGCTCCGGCAATCCTTGGTTTCATTTTCTAGGCGCAATAAAACTTCTTTATTATGTACCTACTTGAATGTACAATTGCCTTTTATGATCTGTGATCATGTTATAGTCATTGAACAGCAATTTATCTTGCGCGAGTTAAAAGTTTGTGCATCAATCAACTTTAGTTGATGATACCACAACTTATATAAAGAGTTCAGTTTGATGTCTATTTTAATGTTAATATTTGGATTATAACTCGCTCCAGAATTTTTAAATTATCGCAATTCTCTTTAAATTATCACATTCTAAAACTACACTCCTAGCTCAAGCAACAATTTTTTTGTCAGTCTCCATGTAAAATGCGTAATGAAATATCGTCCAAGACATTTTTCAGGCTTGAGTTTGGTTACTGAATATCCTCACACTTTCACAGTGTAAATGGATGCTATATCATAAATGACAAATAAACCAACTACCATAATATAGTTAATCCAAGACGCGTTTTTTAACTACTCAAGTGTAATGAAGTGTAGCTGGTTGTAATAAGATAGTGGATACTGATGTTGAGATCAGTCATTGGTTCTGCTCTAGCACAGATTACTAATTACTAACAGATGCCTGACTCCGGGAAAACGTTTATTTAAATAGCGAATCTATTATCAATACTACAAAGTTCAATTCAGCTCGCACAAGCACTTCATGCCTACTCGTTTTTATACCTAAACTTGGCGCCTCATTCTAACTCTGTCTGTCGGCGTAACTCTGTCCCTGTCTTCTATCTGGCTTGGCACTCAGGGTTGCTTCTCGCGACATAATATTTATTAGGTAGGTATTATTATCTTTTAGTAAAATTGATCTACCGTTATGCAGGTAGGTACCTACATAATTATCTCTATTCTAAAGGTGGTATCACAATCTCAAAGGTAGGTACCTACCTACACTAGGTGAGTAGATTACGAAGAAAGCAAAATAGGTAGGTACCTACCTAATGGATCCTTGCTCTTCGTACGGAATTAGGAGTACCTACTATACCTAAGTTTGTGAATGTAGGTAGGTAGTCAGTGTTCCTAAAAAATGACGCTGAGCAAATCAAAACGTATTAGGTACCTACCCTAGGTAGGTAGGTAGGTACCTATTAGCTTTCAATCTTTTTAGTAACACCCAAACAACACAAAAGTATTTCACTTTCAAAACTTTCGTGAGTTGTAGGTACTAGACATTATTTAACCCAGATGAAGATTCTCCGGAATCCGGATGAATCGAAACATTGTCGGTATCTAAATCGACGAAATTTTTACGTGAGTAGGTAATTCCCGCGTGTCAAATAATGTCTAACACAAAAGTAGGTACTTATTAAAAAACATACCTACTACATCTATAATAATAACCTATAATACGAGGTAGGTAATAAGTAATAATAAATGATAAAAGTAAGTAAGTACTTCTTACCTTTCCATGTCATTGGGAAGAGAGAAAAACGAGAGATCCCGATTGCTGTCATTATATCCACAGCCATAAACTATACAGTAATTTTTTGGTTTCATTTTATAAATATTCCGGTCGAGCCAGCCGAGCGCGGCGTGGCGCGGCGCGGCGCGGCGTGGCGCTGACACTCCACTGAGCTCGGCCCGCCCGGTGGGCTCGCCAATGTACTTGTAGCTTTGTACCTGACGCGCGGAGTGCGCCATCTGTTAGTAATTAGTAATCTGTGGCTCTAGCTACCTTAGTAATGTTTATGTTGGTCGTGGCCAAATCTTAGAATTTATTGATCTCTGCATGATGTGGCCGACAATTTATTAAATGGTTGTATAGGGTTGTAATAGCTTCGCTTGCATGGTACCCGGATAAAAAGTAGCCTGTCCTATTCCCGGTCATTATCTATCTATATTTTAAAATTCAGCAAAATCGGTTCAGTGGTTGTGGAGTTATAGAGGAACAAACATACATCCAAACATCCATACAAAGTTTTAATCTCCCACAGCTCTAGAGTCATGGCAGAAGCTAGAATGCCTCAACCTCTCCCGAAATAAATTGACCTCCCTCCCCGCGTCCCTCTGCAAATGCTCGAACCTGAGACGACTCCATGTGGACGACAATAACCTGGACTTTGAGGGCATTCCGTCGGGGATCGGGAAACTGGGCAATTTGGAGGTCTTCTCCGCTGCTAATAATAGCCTGGAGATGATACCCGAAGGATTGTGCAGGTGATAACTTACTCTTGTTCTAAATAAAGTTCTTTAAAGATTTTAGATAGATTAAAGCTTTTAAGACGACAGAGATATGACTAGAGAGGCCTGTAAACGGGCCACAAAAATTGCATCTTGCTGGCAATTTTGTTCACCAATATAAAGCCGGCTAGACATGGAATACTATGAAATATCGCCGGGCTACACTGCAAGATTGTTGCATTGTGTTGAGCGCTATAATCGTCAACTTGGTGGCTATACAATTATAGCAAGAAATTGTCAAAAAACCTGACCATTTAAGAGCACTATAAGGATATTTAAAGAAGATATCATTGTGCTAATTCGGTCAGAGGTACAATATTTCGTTAGATTTTTGGTTTGTAAAAATGAAATGCACACAAACTTACGTTTTCATTTTACGTTATACTTTTTGAGATTTTTCATGTGTTATCTTTTTATATTATTTTTCAGATGCGGCTCTCTAAAAAAGCTAAACCTAAGCTGTAACAAACTTATAACCCTCCCGGACGCTATCCACCTACTCAGCGACCTCGAAAGCCTCCAACTCCACGGCAACCCTGACCTGGTGATGCCTCCGAAGCCGGTAGAGCGCGCGAGAGGATCTGGCCTCCAGTATTATAACATAGACTTCTCGTTGCAAGCACAGTTGCAACTTGCCGGGGCCAATACTACTGAACCCACTACGCCTACAAGTAAGGCTCGCTTTGCTCGTTAGTTCAAGGCTCGCTTCGCTTTTGAGCTTTTTTGTAAGAAATAAGAATTTCCGAGTTCAATAATCAATACTACAAAATATACTTAGTACCTATGGAAAAATATAAGGTGTGCTAAAATAGATTCCTCAGACTGAAAACTTACCCCTTCATAATGGACTTCAAGCTTCCTAGAGCACAAGCAAAAGTCATAGTCACGCACGACTTGCTTCTCTCGCTCGCAATAGTAAAGTCACCTAACAGCGCCAATACCAAAGTCGTCAATTTTGCTTCTAAACCGTTTATACTATTCTTTGTGTGACGTTATGAGAAAGATCGAACACCGAAATGATAAAGGGAAGATTGAAAGAAATAGAACATTATTGCTGCGGCCCACAAGTGCAGCGTTGCCGGACGATCGAGAGTATGCGGGCCGAGGCACGCATCACAGAGTCTGGCACTGCTCAGTTGTGGCCAAGGCTTGTATAGTGCTTTTCTCAATCAATCATGCAAGAAAAACAACATGTTCGGGTTTCAAAAGTTTGTTCATTTTCAAATTCATTGCCGATATTTAAGAAAGTGTCTAGCAATTTCTTATCTGGCTTGCTTGAGCGGCCGTCGAGCAGACCAGATAAGAAATTGCTGGACACTTTCTGACCCAGTACTGCAAGAACGATTTATCCCAAAAAAGGTTGTGTAAGATGAACTGTCGTAATTCATAATCATTTATTCAAGAGTTTTAGGTTACATAAATTGGTCTTAAGGATAATTTTGCTCTACCAAACCTACCTGTACGTATATCGTAGCATGTTTGGGAAAAAATAATATCTAAGGATCTATTTATAGGTGTAAAGTCTGATCCTATTGCGCGTAAACTCCGGTTGCGCCGCGGTCGGCCGGAGCCTGAACAAGGCGGGTCCGCCATCATCTTACGCGGTATGCAGGAGCAAGCCAACACACAGCATAGCGACCAGAAACTAGAGCCGAAGAACAGTGAACTCAAGTTAGTAAGAACTTAGATTTTTTTTCATATAATTAAGTACCGTTTTCACATAAATTCAATCTGATAAATAATACATCGTTTCTAAAAACCACTAGGCCTCTATTAATAAACTCGTATTAACTTCTGTCAAAGTTGCGCCACGGATTTAACTATTGCCATCCTTATTTGTCACTGTCTAACAAAAAGGATGGCAATAGTTTAATCCGTGGCGCAACTTTGACAGAAGTTAATACGAGTTTATTAATAGAGGCCCTAAGGTTTGTCCTGACGCTATCGCTAGTTTATAGTGCGCCGCAAACTTTATGGCGGTTGCAGTGCGCGGCAGATTCGACTTTGCGCAGGTACAGTCAACGTAATAGAATAGAGTAAACTTTATCTACATAGCCCGCCTAGCCCAGCCCCTTACCGCCTTCACCTGGGAGTTCCCAGGTATTGGATCATGATCCATGATCTTCGGGCATTTACATACATACCTACATACTTACATACATAAAATCACGCCTATGTCCTATCATAGGGGTAGGCAGAGACCACAGATCTCCATTTGTTACGGTCCCGACACACTTCTTTCAGGCATTTATATTTCTTGAAAACATGTCTTAGGGAGTAGGCAGACGCAAGGTCAAACATAAGTTACTTTTCAGACCGAAACGCTGGGACGAAAGCTTGGAAAAGCCTTCGCTGGACTACTCCGAGTTTTTCGACGAAGACACCGGACGCACGCCCGGCATGCAAGTATGGGAGATCGAGAACTTTATACCGGCGCCCGTTGATGAGGTAAGCAAGAAATTCAAAAAATTCAAAATTCAAATATCATTTATTCAGTAGGACCGCTATGACCACTTTGAAACGTCTTAAGAGGGCTCCGACGCTATGCCGCTCGTCAGTTTTAGGTATTTACGGGCGGGAAACGTAGCGCTCAAGCTTGTGTGCGTAGAACGCACACATTGAAGGCATTATGACTTATTATTATGACTTATTATTATTTACAATGACATGACTAAATTTAAGATAGTTTTAAGTAATAGCATAGACGTTTTGGGCGCTTTGGTCTAATCTGTAAGCCCAACTCGTGTGTTTTAAATAAATAAATACAATAAATAAATACAATTGAAAGCGCCACGCAGTGCGGGCCGCTCTGACACAAAGCGGTCAAAGTTTCGGCAAACATTTTTTACGTTTTAAAATTTATAACTTCATAACGATTTTGTATTGACATCTATACCAATCTAATACCAATTCTGTAAAGCGAAAGAGTTTGTTTGTTTGTTTGAACGCGATATTCTACAAGTCAGATTTGAAAAAACTTCGCATCTTATTTATTTATTTATTTATTTATTAGACAAAATCCACAGCTCTTAGTAGTAATAAATCGACTTATTTATGTTTCTTACAGCCAATGACGGATTTACATTTTTTAGAGTAAAACATATATTACGACAGTCACTAGGTACTATTTCACTTTCAAATCTAAACCAAATCGACGATAATTTTACGTGAGTAATTCCCGTGTGTTAAATAATGTCTAGTCACTAGGTAGTATAGGTTTTAGAGAAAAGTAAATAACAATAAGAATAAAAATAGTTACATACAATCAAGCACTTTCGTGGTATGTGTGTGCAGCGTGTGTGTGTGTGTGTCTTCGTAACTTCGCAACTTCACATCTTCGCATCTTCGTAACTTCGCATTTTCGTAACTTCGTAACTTCGTATCTTCCTATCTTCGTAACTTCGCAACTTCGTATCTTCATAACTTCGTATCTTCGTAACTTATCAACTTCGCATCTTCGCAACTTCGTATCTTCGTAACTTCGTAACTTCACACCTTCGCAACTTCGCAACTTCGTAACTTCGCAACTTCGCAAATTCGTATCTTCGTAACTTCGTATCTTCGTATCTTCATAACTTCGTAACTTCGCAACTTCGTATCTTCATATCTTCGTAACTTCATATCTTCGTAGCTTCGCAACTTCGTAACTTCGTATCTTCGCAACTTCGCACCTTCGTATCTAGAAAATATGAAGATACGAAGTTGCGAAGTTGTGAAGTTGCGAAGTTGCGAAGTTACGAAGTTACGAAGTTTTGAAGATACGAAGATACGAAGTTACGAAGTCACGAAGTCACGAAAATACGAAATCACGAAGTTACGAAGGAACGAAGATATGAAGTTATGACCATATAAAAAACTTCGTATCTTCGTATCTTCGTAACTTCACACCTTCGCAACTTCGTAACTTCGCAACTTCGCAAATTCGTATCTTCGTAACTTCGTATCTTCGTAACTTCGCAACTTCGTATCTTCATATCTTCGCAACTTCGTATCTTCATATCTTCGTATCTTCGTAACTTATCAACTTCGCATCTTCGCAACTTCGTATCTTCGTAACTTCGTAACTTCACACCTTCGCAACTTCGCAACTTCGTAACTTCGCAACTTCGCAAATTCGTATCTTCGTAACTTTGTATCTTCGTATCTTCGTAACTTCGTAACTTCGCAACTTCGTATCTTCACATCTTCGTAAATTCGTATCTTCGTATCTTCGTAGCTTCGCAACGTCGTAACTTCTAGATACGAAGGTGCGAAGTTGCGAAGTTACGAAGATACGAAGTTACGAAGTTACGAAGTTGTGAAGTTACGAAGTTACGAAGTTACGAAGATGCGAAGTTACGAAGATACAAAGTTGTGAAGTTACGAAGTTACGAAGATGCGAAGTTACGAAGATACGAAGTTGTGAAGTTGCGAAGTTGCGAAGTTGTGAAGATACGAAGTTGCGAAGTTGCGAAGATACGAAGTTACGAAGTTACGAAGATGCGAAGTTACGAAGATACGAAGTTGTGAAGTTGCGAAGTTGCGAAGTTATGAAGATACGAAGTTGCGAAGTTGCGAAGATACGAAGATACAAAGATACGAAGATACGAAATTGCGAAGTTGCAAAGATACGAGGTTACGAAGGTACGAAACGAAGTTACGAAGATACTAAGTTACGAAGTTTTGAAGATACGAAATTACGAAGATACGAAGTTGCGAAGTTGCGAAGTTGCGAAGTTATGAAGTTACGAAGAAACGAAGATGCGAAGACGCGAAGATGCGAAGTTGCGAAGTTGCAAAGATACGAAGTTACGAAGGTACGAAGTTACGAAGGTACGAAGTTACGAAGGTACGAAACGAAGTTACGAAGTTTTGAAGATAAGAAGTTACGAAGATACGAAGTTGCGAAGTTGCGAAGATACGAAGGTAAGAAGATACGAAGTTACGAAGTCATGAAGATAAGAAGTTACGAAGATGCGAAGTTACGAAGATACGAAGTTGTGAAGTTGCGAAGTTGCGAAGTTACGAAGTTATGAAGATACGAAGATACGAAGTTGCTAAGATGCGAAGTTGCGAAGTTACGAAGATAAGAAGATACGAAGTTGCGAAGATACGAAGTTGCGAAGTTGCGAAGTTACGAAGATACGAAGTCACGAAGAAACGAAGTTACGAAGTCACGAAGTCACGAAGTTACGAAGTTACGAAGATACGAAGTCACGAAGTTATGAAGTCATGACGATATGAAAAGATAAAGATATGACGATGACGATGATGATTGTGTTTCGCTCATCAAAATCTTTCATTTGATACCCATATCAATAAAAAGTTCCACGATCATCATCATCATCAGCATCATCATCATCAGCATCATTGTTACGGACAACTTCGTATAGTTTAAAGTTTTTAGCCTGGTTAGGTAATTTAATTGTATAAACTTAGACTTAGTGTGTTTTATTTGAAGTCTAAGGTTTTTAGCCTGGTTAATTATTTTGAATTGTATAAACTTATGTTGTGTTTTTATTTGGAAGTCTGAAGTTTTTAGCCTGGTTAATTATTTTGAATTGTATAAACTTATGTTGTGTTTTTATTTGGAAGTCTGAAGTTTTTAGCCTGGTTAATTATTTTGAATTGTATAAACTTATGTTGTGTTTTTATTTGGAAGTCTGAAGTTTTTAGCCTGGTTAATTATTTTGAATTGTATAAACTTATGTTGTGTTTTTATTTGGAAGTCTGAAGTTTTTAGCCTGGTTAATTATTTTGAATTGTATAAACTTATGTTGTGTTTTTATTTGGAAGTCTGAAGTTTTTAGCCTGTTTTTTATGATGACCTATGTAAACTTAGACTTATGTTTGATTATATCGAGATACCTAGATATAATTAGTTTTACTGCTGAAATATGCTATTTTAAGATGGTTGCTACGCGACGGTCGAAAGAATAATGAGGTACCTATAGTTCGCGTAGCCAATATTTATAACCTCGGTATGGAAATTAAGTCCGACTGTTTAATTGGAGGAATTTTTGGTAGCAATATTCTGATTGGTTATTAATCGATGTCATTTTGTATAAATACAGGAGCTATTTTTATTATATTCAGTTCAACTCGAGAGCTCAGTACAGCAACACATCAACCAAGAAAAAGTCAACAAGCAGTAGCAGAATAGGAATCCAGCGGTGTACCTACTATAAGAACAAAGAAATACAGTCCACTACCATCACCACCGAGTTATCATTTCCACCTCCACCACCCACTGTAGGCCAACCCCCACAATCATCATCATCAGCATCATCATCACTTAATCCAGATGATAAAAACATAAAATGATTGTAAAGCTTTCTATGTGGATGTGCATGCTTCCGTACGTATACTTACCTATAGGCACTTACTTACTACTTAGGTACCTATGCTGATAGAAAATAGTCAATTTTTTATGCCAGGCAAAATCTTTATCAAAAGATGCCTTACATACTGTAATCTGATTTTATCGAAAATATGACATAGCACGTTTACGCGACCGCTTCTCATGTAAGAACACAGTCACGTGACGTCACTGGCTCTGCCACAGCTTAGCTAATAGTATTTACGCAATGTGACGTGCTCCCAGCTCCAATGGCCGCGGCCGTCTGACGATTTTTGGCAATGAATCGTCCTTTTATTCATAGTAGCTACTCCATAGAAAAAATGTATGGAGAGTTATATCTTCAACTTTCTTGCCTATAATGTGTTGAATATAGCTACACCTACGAAAAAAAAAATAGAGCACAGGATAGATAAAATATTGAAGTTGTTGTTTTCGTATTTTTTAATTCAATTGAGTAATTTAGTGTTCGGTCAGGCTTAAAACCCCGCGCTCATATTTTGTGTACTTTGTCCAGTAATTTACTAAAAAAATACATAAAATATTGAAATATGAAATAGCCCACAGTGTAGATCAGTTCATTGGTAGTACTTAGAGTATGTTTTTCACTATCATAATACGATTTGCTTTAAGAAAATCTTTAAAACGGTAAACCTCTATTTTGACAAATTCACCTCAGTAGGCTCTTAAGAGCTAGGTGATTCTACTCCTGTTCTTTCGCGACCAACACCATGAAGAATCAGGGCAACAAACACGGTATGGGGCCTAGCTTTCTTTTCGGTGATCCATCCGCTTAAATCTAAATAGTTAAGCTCCAGTGGGGAGCCAGTCCAACAATGTAAGTCTTGTCTAAGTCGTCAAAAGAAAAAAAAGAGGATTCATTTGAAGCAAATTCGTATGAGCAAGTGGCCAACTCTGGTCACATAACAGATAATAATACTACGTATAGAATTAACACTGTTAGTTTGAGCTGGCGAGGAGCTGACTTTCAGCACGGAACGCGCCACACGCGCAAACGCGACAACAAGACCGAGACTACAGTGTACATTATTCATACGGTGACAACCTTACTGTGTACGAAACTGCCATTGTCTATTGTGTAGGTAGTTAGACGCCGCTTTTGCATAGAGATTTCGAGGGTGTGCTCTGGTGACGGAGTTTTTAGGCCGCCTACGCCTTCCGGCGTAAAGAAATAGGCGAAAGCTTATAAGTATTGCTATCTTTGATAGCTACCAAAATTGGTCTGAAACTCTCAAATATGACAGTTCAGTGACCACGCAGTAGCTCCGTCACTCTCGTCTCACGAGACCGAACGCGACAAAAGATACGCGATCGTTTTGACAGTTAGAGACCAATATGAGGTTTGAGACAAGTTAGATAATCAGCCTGCCGTTCTTTCACGACCAATACAGTTCGTTGCCCTCATTGTCCATCTAAATGATCCATATTCTTAATCTATCTGTACTGTTAAAACGTCTTCAAGAGAAGATCTCTACTCTGTCAGTTAATTTTATTTCGTAACATGTCCATTGTTCATTGATTCTATTTACAAATATTCAACACTATTTGATTAGTAATTCGTGTTTGTTTTTCGTTAGGTTGCTCACGGTAAATTCTTTGAGGGAGATTGTTACATCATTCTGAAGACGACAGTTGAAGAACAAGGCCAACTCTCCTGGGACATACATTTCTGGATCGGATCCAAAGCCACAGTGAGTATAAACTTAGATCATTTCATCATGTAACTTCCGCTCGCGGTTCAGCTCGTGTGGTACCCACCCGGATAAAAATTAGGCTGTGTTATTCCAGGTCACAAACTATGTATATTCCAAGTTTCATTAAAATCCGTTCAGTAGTTTTTAGTCATGATCCCCATGACCCCCCCTTGGACCGCGAATGGACTTTACTAGGAGATGGATGGTGGAACAAGCGCTTACTGATATTGTTTTAGTTACAGAAACTCTAAATTGAATTGAATTGAATATCTATTTCTCAGTTGGACAAAGGCGCATGTGCTGCCATGCACGCGGTCAACTTACGCAACTTGCTCGGAGCGAAACGCACACAGCGACACGAGCAAGGAGATGAGACGGAAGAGTTTCTGTCTCTTTTCGCCATCCCTCCTGTCTACATACAGGGCAGCCACACGCCTTCCGGCTTCTTCACCGTCGACGAGCCGGTAACTATCTTCCTTACGACACGAGCAAGGAGACGAGTCAGAAGAGTTTCTGTCTCTGATAGCCATCCCTCCTGTCTACATACAGGGCAGCCACACGCCTTCCGGCTTCTTCACCGTCGACGAGCCGGTAACTATCCTCCTTACGACACGAGCAAGGAGACGAGTCAGAAGAGTTTCTGTCTCTGATAGCCATCCCTCCTGTCTACATACAGGGCAGCCACACACCTTCCGGCTTCTTCACCGTCGACGAGCCGGTAACTATCCTCCCTACGACAGCAAGGCGACGAGACGAAAGAGTTTATGTCTCTGTTCGCCATCCCTCCTGTCTACATACAGGGCAGCCACACGCCTTCCGGCTTCTTCACCGTCGACGAGCCGGTAACTATCCTCCCTACGACAGCAAGGAGACGAGACGAAAGAGTTTATGTCTCTGTTCGCCATCCCTCCTGTCTACATACAGGGCAGCCACACGCCTTCCGGCTTCTTCACCGTCGACGAGCCGGTAACTATCCTCCCTACGACAGCAAGGCGACGAGACGAAAGAGTTTATGTCTCTGTTCGCCATCCCTCCTGTCTACATACAGGGCAGCCACACGCCTTCCGGCTTCTTCACCGTCGACGAGCCGGTAACTATCCTCCCTACGACAGCAAGGAGACGAGACGGAAGAGTTTCTGTCTCTGATCGCCATCCCTCCTGTCTACATACAGGGCAGCCACACGCCTTCCGGCTTCTTCACCGTCGACGAGCCGGTAACTATCTTCCCTACGACACTAGCAAGGCGGCTCTTTTCGCCATCCCTCCTGACTACATACAGGGCAGCCACACGCCTTCCGGCATCTTCACCTATAATAAACATTATATATATTTTTCTTTACTGATAAAAGAGGCCTAGCGGTTACCTTCCAAGATCGTCGATCTGGAATGAATTTTTAAATATTGAAAGACATTTTCAAACAGTTGCATTGGTTCCCGAGATTACCCCAAACAAACTCACGAAACACTTACTCTTTCTATAAATTATCCTGATATTCAGAATCCTTTCTAAAACTCGGGAGGCTGCTAAATCTGTCGCTATCTCTTTTCATTGAGGTGGGAATAATAAGAAAAAGAAAGATTTAAAGCCTTGTTAAAGTGTCAACTAAATTATGTTTAATGGGGTTAGTAAAGATGAAGATTTATCATATTATTTCCAGCACTACGTAACCCGGCTATACCGAGTGCACGGCGCCGGTAACAGCATCCATTTAGAGCCGGTGCCGGTGATAGCCGCGTCACTGGACCCGAGATACGTGTTTGTACTCGATACCGGACTTGTCATCTATCTGTGGTCAGTTCACTTTTAAATCTTTTAATAGTACTGTATAGTACTTCATGCTTTATATTGGATATCGGTTATTTTCGTGTTTTCCGAATATGTCCGACAGCAGTGTATGATTCCACAAAACAGCATGCGACAGAAGTGCACGTGGTTAGCCAGCTCGCAGCTTGCAACTAATTTGCTTTTCTTAAAAATGACATTGATATTTATTTGTTTGCGGTAAAGTTGAAATTATGAGTAATTTTCATTTCCAAATGACTTTTCGTCAATGGTTTTTGTAATATATGCTATTGTTTCCGATGTTTTCCGAAACGCAATATTTTTCTGGTTAGACTGTACTTACAATGGATCTAGGCATTCGTGAAGTAAGCCGCTTCGATGCGCAGTAGAAAATTTTGTATCAAAAAGCTGCACTGCGCATTAGTATAAGATGTAGGTTACATTTGATACAAGACAAAACCCGCTTAAAACCCACCTTGTCTCCACTATTGTCTCCTGCCCACCATAGCTTTACCGAAATATGGACAGAAGATTTAAAACAAAATATCTTTAGGAACGGCAAGAAAGCGAAGAACACGCTCAAATCGAAGGCCCGACTCTTCTCTGAGAAGATAAATAAAGAAGAACGGAAGAACAAAGCAGAATTAGTTGCTGAACCGCCGGGGAAAGAGCCGCGCGCTTTCTGGGAAATTCTTGAGTATAAGGGAGATAACCCGTTCGTGCCCGAGGTTTGTATATTCTCTTATAAGTTGTCACAGATTGAAATCACCCCTGAAAACCCCCCTAGACAACTCAAAAAAGTTGAAAAAAAATTACTGAAATCTGACCTCTTGTAAACCATTCTTGGGAATACAGTCGTCACTTGAGTTGAATGCCATAGACGCAAATGGTGCAGTGAATGTTAAAATGTAATAAGTTTGTTAAAATTAATGGGGATGACTGTGACACTTGGCCTACACATTGGTCACACAGAATGGTGGCCAATAGACACTCAACTCCTCGGATAACCGTAATCACTATGACTCGCAATTCGCAATAAGCAGGAATTAATTCCATTTATAAAAGGCTTTATGAGTGTCAAAAACTGAAATTAGGATCATTAAAGTGTGAATCTATTTCGCTGCTGGCTGTATACCCACAAACCTAATTACAAAGTAACTTATTACAGGAGCATGTAGACGATAATTTCTCTATAACTCCCGCCCGGCTGTATCGCGTGGAGCTCGGCATGGGATACTTGGAGCTGCCTCAGCCGGAGCACGCTCCGCTGGCCCGCACTGTGCTCGCCACTCGCAATGTTTACATACTGGACGCGCACGTCGATGTCTTTGTATGGTGAGTATCTTAATTTCGACGTAGGGGAGTGGGGAGTGATGGAGTGGCCGTTGTAACTCTGCCTCCTAAGGTCGATGGTTCAATTCCTGGTGGTGGAAAGAGTTTTTGCATTTTAAAAAAAATTGTGATTTGTATCGCTTACAGAAGTACCAAAATGTTAACGAGATCAATCTGATATAACTTTTTTGACAGTCAGTTTTATCCTCTTTGCTCTTTGTCTCTCTCATACACGTCCCGTAAGTCCCTATATCCATCCCGCATGTGTTCAATTAGCCTAATCAATAAATAGACACTTGTTCCTAGGTTCGGAAAAAAATCATCTCGTTTAGTCCGCGCCGCTGCCGTAAAATTAGCTCAAGAGCTGTTTAACATGGTTACCCGGCCGCCGCACGCGCTCGTCACAAGACTGCAAGAAGGAACTGAAACTCAGGTATAGTGCCCACTTCCTCACTATCTGTTGATAACTTGATAATGATATTGTCTTTTATTCAAGGACAGAATTCTAACTAAGTTGATGTTGATATTGTGGTTTAGGTACTCAAGTAAGGGTTGAACAGAATTCAGAAGTTATTGTTTGCTGTCTAAATTAATATAAAATTTACCTACTTGAATAGCTGTATATAAAAAGGAACATAATAATATGGCCTCAGGTACCACAAAGTAGCTACCTAGATGTTCAAAAGTATCTGAAATGACTTCAGATCTAAACGGTAATCTACCATTTCTAAAGAATAGTCGCGGGCACGTTTTTTGACGTGGGATTTATACTGACTCTTGAAAACTATACCTATAATCACATACTAGAACTAGATATAAATGGTGTAGTCATAGTGAAATGAAATGTAATATTTGAAATGAAATATTTATTTCTCAGTAAGTACAAGTACAAGTTATAAACACCTACTTGCTATCTTAAAGTAAGTACCTAATTCGTTGGGGTTTACTGAGGAGAGAGGAGCAAAAAACAGTCGCCTGTGGTACCCTAGAGAAGATCTGTATCGTGGGTACCCAATACGGTTACCAAAGATTCGACAGAGTAAGTAATTATTGCAGGTGTTCAAAACATATTTCGCGGGATGGGAGGAAGTGATCGCCGTTGACTTCACCCGCACCGCCGAGTCGGTCGCCAGGACCGGCGCCGATCTGGCCGGCTGGGCGAAACAGCAGGAGACCAAGTAAATAAATTAACATTTACTTTTTAAAATAAAACACTTTGATACCTAATAGTTTTGTGTCTATGCATACCACTCCCTGGCAACTAGTCAGTTTATACACCGAAAAAATACCAACCAAGATTCTCACTCCTTGGTCTTAATCCAAATCAAAAATCTAAAAACCCCAGCCCGGATCTTTCAGCTCTTTTCACCTTCCGGCTACCCTCAATGTTAAGTATAGTAGTAAAAGCTGTAACAGTTAAAAACACCAAAAAATACCATCGATGCATCGATGGGCTTGCAACCTGTCGCGTATGAAATGTTAACTTCTGCAAAATGTGGGCATGTCCCATGTTCATTTTTTTTCTAAAATACCAACAAAAATCCTGTTTTTGTGAAGTTTTGGGAACTTATTTAAAATAAAACTAGCTGACGCCCGCGGCTTTGCCCGCGTGGACTACTACTTTGTTTATGCCACGGGAACCGTGCATTATCTCCCGGTCATTATCTATCTATGTTTCAAATTTCAGTCAAATCGGTTCAGTGGTTGTCTCGGACGAATGTATCCAAAGTGGTTGTCGAGTTATAGAGGAACAAACATACATCCAAACATCCATCCATCCAAACATTTATAATACTTTCGCATTTATAATATTAGTGTGATGTGATGTGATGTATTTGCCCCCAGAGCGGATCTATCAGCCCTCTTCACCCCCCGGCAGCCCTCGATGCCGGCCTCCGAAGCCAAGACCCTCGCGGACGAGTGGAACGAGGACCTGGAGGCCATGGAGGCGTTCGTTCTCGAAGGAAGGCATTTCGTGCGCTTGCCTGAACACGAGCTCGGAGTGTTTTATACTAGCGACTGCTATGTGTTCTTGTGTAGATACGTGTTGCCGGCGGTAAGTTGTACGGTATATATTTTTTTAATTTATTTCTATTTGATGTATTCTAAATTAAAAAAAAAAAAACTTAAGCGTGTAGTTAGTGGTATCATACCAAATTTCGCATGACATCTAAGACGCCATTGGTAGACAGTAAATTTCGATGACGCCATTGGTAGAAAGGCGTGCTCTTCTGCCAAGGTCACCTTGGTAGAAGCTGTGGTTTCTAACCGTCTAGAACACGCTTTAGGCCTTTACATCTTTACTAGATGATTTATACAGTGTCAGGAGGCAATCTTTGCCAACACTTATCAGGACACTAGTGCCTGGGATATTTTTGAGATGGAGTAGGCTTGCCCGGCACCAACACCATCCTCTCAGCTTATCCGGCCATATCAACAGGAAAGACATGGTCGATACGTGAGGGGCTGACTAAGCAGCGGGTTTCCTCACGGAAACCTTTTTTTCCGTTCCGTTTCCTTCGGATCGAAATTTGAAGTACTATACCCCTCGGCTAACACGGCTCTTCTTAATTAATCCTAAATTAATGTATATTGTAATACAACTAAGTGTTATTGTACAGCCTGAAGACGAAAGCGAAGGCTCGACGGCGGAACAAGAAGACGCAGATGGTGAAACAGCGACATGGGTTGTCTACTTCTGGCAAGGTATTTCTAATATACTAGCAGCGCCCTCGCGGCGTTGTCCCCGTATTGATGGTATATCGTGATGATAATGATGAAAAGTAGCCTTCTCGAAGAGTTTAGCTATCAAATGAATAACCTTTTAAATCCGACCGGTAGTTCCTGAGATTAGCGCCTTCTAACAAACAAACAAACTCTTCCGCTTTATATATTGGTACTAGCAGCGCTCTCGCGGTGTTGCCCCCGTAGTGATGGTATAATGGTAATGATGATGATGATGATGAAAAGTAGCCTATAACCCTCCTCAAGAATTTTTGAAATCGGACTAGTAGTTCCTGAGATTTTCGCGTTCAGCGCGTTCAAACAAACTCTTCCGCTTTATTATTTAGTATAGATTGATATAGATGTGTAACTAGGTGCGCCCCGCGCAAAATGTTTCGTTATAGATGACTTTTAGTGTCGTTCAGTCATTTTATTTTATTTATTAGGGACAATAAACAGCTACAATATATAGCGTAATCAGAACAAGTGTACTAAACAAGTTTATTTAAAAAAAATGAGTAGGTAATATTGTTGCCCACAGCATTATCCACAGCTTAATATATACATTCCACAATGACTCGGGAATAAGAAACAAAAAACATGTTACCAGGTCGAAAAGCACCAAACATGGGCTGGCTGACGTTCACTTTCGGGCTAGAGAGGAAGTTCAAGCAGCTCTGCAAGCGACTAGACGTGGTCAGAACACATCAGCAGCAGGAGAGCCTCAAGTTCATGGCGCATTTCCACTCGCGGTTCATCATCAGGGATGGCAAGAGGAATACTAAGCCGGTAAGGGAACTAGCGCAATTTTATTTTATTTTTATTTCTTAGGAAAACAAACAGTACTTACAGACTAAATTACAGATAAAAGACTTAACTATGGACCATTTAAACGTTTTCGCATGTCGATTCTATTTATAAGCTTGATTGTTTCACAAAAAGAACATGAAAATACAATTAAAGCAAACAAAAAAAAAAAAATATGTAACAAAAATTAAAAAAACCAACAGAACAGCTAGGGAGACTCTAGTCTAGGGGCAATCCTTCGAATGCTTAGAAGTTAGGACACTCTAAGGCTTGTTTCACTCTTCAGCGTGTCGCCGGTCGCGTCCGCGAGTCGACCATTCAGAGCACAGAGAAATTAATTTTGACCATTCACAGCACAGAGAAATGTGCTGTGAATGGTCAACTCGCGGACGCGACCGGCGACACGCTGAAGAGTGAAACAAGCCTAAAGGAGGAATCAAACGGTTCGCTTTTCGTTCATTTCTGTTCTTCATTCGGCATCTTTCACTCAAAGTGACACATCTAAACATAAAACGAAAGTATCATAGAAAACCCCAGCTTTCATTCGAGTGATCTTTCATTTGAGTGAACCTTCCGCCTTTAGGATAGGATATTTAGAGAAAGTTTAAGTTCATGGCCATTTCCACTCGCGGTTCATCATCAGGAATGGCAAGAGGAATACTAAGAGACGACCTTTCAGATGGTCAGGAGATACCCGTTTTTGAACCATTTATGCTAACATTTTTAGTGTCAAAATTGGTACAGATTCACGGTAATTGATACAATCTGGAGACCCAGCAGTAACGTTTCACTATAAAGTCGATTAATCTCAGGATAATTCTTCACATTCGTTCTCAGGAGGGTGGAAAGCTGCCAGTGGAACTATTCGAGCTACGCAGCAACGGGTCAGCGCTTAGTACACGACTGGTGCAAGTCAAGGCGGATGCGACGCAACTCAACAGCGCTTTTTGGTAAATAAATGGCTATATTTTAATGCTTTAAAACTTTTGTTTACTAAATACTTACTGTATGCAGTTACTTGTATGCTATCATCATCAAATATTGAGCTGTTAAAAACATGGGGTTTCGAGTGATACGCCAATAACAAATGGCTCGTGTAAAGTGCACAGATCAATTGTTTTATTAACGACCACTGCGCTGTTCATCACTATGTGGTAGGCACCATAAGACATGTGAAAGTGCGAGTGAGCACGGTATATCCTCTGCTCTGGTGATCTGCTCACACGTTTAATGACAAACCGTAGCGAGAAATTGTTTAACACTTGACCAATATAACGTTCAATTTCTAGCTACATCCTAAACGTGCCATTCGAAGGCGCTAACGAGGAGTCATCCGCCATTGTGTACGCATGGATCGGCAACCGCAGCGACCCAGACTCAGCGAGACTCATCGAGCAGATCGCTGAGGAGAAGTTCAATAACCCCTGGGTCAGCCTACAGGTAATAGTTTACACCATAAACTATATATTTAAGGTAATCAGATTGATGTTCTTTCAACTTTGCTATCTGTTTGGGGTATGTATCAAACAGTAAGAAAAGCTGGAGTAAAATTGCTAAGGGATGCTAGCTGGGGTAAATAACCGAACTCGTCGAGTGTTGGACGTACACTGATTTATTGCTTCATCATAAATTCGAACAATTATTGTAACTAGGGCAATGCGTGCTATGCTAAAAGTAAAAATATTATTTCTACAAGTTTAAGCTGATTGTACATGTGTGTGTTAGCTCGTACACTATCACAATTTTATTAAGTTTCATTATTCAACGTCAGTCTCACAAGGTAAATTATTAGATGATTTCCCCAAATACACTTTTTCCAATGGATCTTGGCATTCGTGAAGTTAGCTGTTTCGATGCCCAGTGCAACTTTTTCAAACAAAATTTTCTACTGCGCAGTGAATCTAACTTCACGAATGCCTAGATCCATTGTGACAACTGTAAATAAAGTAGAGTAGTTAAATATAATCAGATTTTCAGTGGACCGATTTGAATGAAACTGTAAATAGAGGTTGATCTCAATCTATTCTCAGGCCTCGGCCTGGAATAGCATATAAGCTGCGGGCGGGAAGCTATCTATACCAATATATAAAGCGGAAGAGTTTGTTTGTTTGTTGAACGCGCTAATCTCAGGAACTACTAATTTGAGAAATTATTTCTGCATTTGATAGCTAAAATCTTGAGGAAGGTTTTATGCTACTTTTCATCACCATCATCATCACCATATAGGTACCTACGGGGGCAACACCGCGAGGGTGCTGTTAGCAGTGTATAAAGCTAGGTGCTATTATTTCGTGCTACAGGTACTGACAGAAGGCAGCGAGCCTGACAACTTCTTCTGGGTGGCACTCGGCGGTCGCAAGTCTTACGACACGGACGCCGACTATCTCAACTACACGCGGCTGTTCCGATGCTCCAACGAGAAGGGATACTTCACCGTCTCGGAGAAATGCACGGACTTTTGTCAGGTAATGATCTTATCTCAATCTCATTATCAGATTATCTCAATTTATTTATCTAACTAATCAGCATTCATCCACCACTGCAGAGTATAGGCCTCCCTATTATAGAGCATAACACAGTCCCTGCCCTGCCTCTGCGATACATTTCGAAGTAGAGTGTGTCGCGGGCACAGAACGCGTTAAAACAATTTTCTTCTGTGTTCTGTTGTGTTGTGCCAGTAGTATTAATATCTGTTCTGTGGTGCCAGTTAAGCTGCAGTGATTACGTGACTATAAATTGACTTTTTTTTTGTTGGCTTCTCATTCTTTGTAAATGTACTATTACGAATTATTTCCCACTTTGTATTCAATAAATTAACTATGTATTTTTTTTAATAATTATTATGGCAACTCCTTCGTGTTTTTGACCATGTTCACTTTGATATGAGAAGTTTCGGTAATGGCTAAAAATGTGTTTTTTAGTACCTAATGTAAAATAGAGTCACTATTGTATCCCCAGATAAATTGTTGATCACGACTGTATTCTTATTTTACTTATTTTGTGTTACATATTTTAAAAAGGTTTTTGATTTACAGGACGATTTAGCGGATGATGATATAATGATACTGGACAACGGCGACCAAGTGTTCCTCTGGCTCGGCGCGAAATGCTCAGAAGTTGAAATAAAACTGGCCTACAAATCAGCTCAGGTAAATTAACATGTTTTCCGACAGCACTAAAGTATATGTTTTACTATGTAAAAAATACGGGAACAATTTCAGATCAGACATGACAGTTTTAACGTCTTCCTGTTAGCTTTAGAATGTTTCTTTATAACACAGACCTTTGTTTCTCTCCTAAACTTTTCAAATTAGCAAGGATACTAATTGCAACTAAACTTTACCTAAATTCTTCTACTATTGCAATGAATCTCTCAGTTTGATGGCTATTTTAAAGCTATTTGTTTGAATGTAACAAAATACGATCCAAATAATGATGCAGTCCATCATTGACTTACTAGCTTCCGCCCGCGGCTTCGCTCGCGTCGTACCCGGGTAAAAAGTAGCCTAATATGTCCTATTCCCGGTCATTATCTATCTATATTTTAAATTTCAGCTAAATCGGTTCAGTGGTTGTTGAGTTATTGAGGAACAAACATACATCCAAACTTCCAAGCTTTTGCAATTATAATATTAATGTATCATCCATCAGGTATACATTCAGCACATGAAGACCATGCAACCTGACAAGCCTCGGAAACTGTTTCTCACACTGAAGAACAAGGAGTCACGACGGTTCACCAAATGCTTCCACGGCTGGGGCGAGCATAAGAGGCCTCCTGAGTAATTGTAGATCTGTCTGAATTATTTGTACCTAATTTATATCCCCTTACAGTTCATTATTGAACTTAAAGTATTTATTATCTAACCAGTATTCTTTTTATATTTTTCATTGGAGTGTGATAATGATAACTTTTGTGTTTCGAAACCTTATCAAATGTAGGTCTAGTGTCAGTATTCAAAGCAGCAACAAATTCTTCTATTATTTTTACTGCAATGATCAAATGATCAAAGAGATTTTTTTATGTATTCAAACAAGATTGATCCTTAGGGACTTAAAAACTTGATTTTTTGTCTATCACGTTTTTCTTTCTTCATTATTGGATTTTATACCTAAATGTAATTAAGATGGGGTTGTTTATATCATGGGTTTTTATTTCTATAGACATAGGCACGACTCCTACCTATGTTAAATATCTCATGCACAATTTATTTTACTGACATTCATTATCCGGGCTTCCACTAAAGGAATGAAATGAAAGACTGATTCATGACGTTTTATCAACACAATTTATTTGCCATTTCTTAAAATCTACTTAGCACAACTGTGGTGAGTGGTGTTACACAGAACTTAATATAAGAGTAACTTTTGACTAGAATAGCAGAGATTGCATTTTGTATTACTTTTCTCAACATATTATTTATTATGCATTTTCAAGTGATGCATTTAAAATTACAAATTAGGTACTTTTGCTGTACCTAAACAAATGTGGACTATATAAAAAATGTAAACTTATGTAAATCATTGTAAATAAGATCTATGTATGTTGTATTTAATTAATTCGGTAATTTAATAAAATTATTAGGTGACTGTGCGATTTATGTAGCGAGCACAAAATGTAATAGATTTTTATTACTCTAATAATAAAATATAACAATAGCCATAAGTCTTTACTTGTTACCCGCATGAAGCAATTGATCTGAAACAAGGTGTTGTGTGAGAGACTGTTTAATGAAGATAAAAGATAAAAACACTTCTAAACAACAAGGCAGTATTGAACCCTGTCAATGTTCCTTTCCGTGCAACTGTACTGACTTTCGATATAAAACTAGTTACGAGTTCTCAGCAGGAAAGGAACGAACGCAACCGTAACTATAAAATTCATACTTACCTATCACTAAAATTAATCGTCATCATCATCGTCGTCCGAAGGCACAAACAGTTCGTTTTCCTCAAGGAAGTTGGCAATGCTTTTACTGATCACTGCGCCCACAAATAGTCCAGGGATTATGGTCATCACTATTGCTAATAGACCGAAGGACTGCTTCTCAGGCTGCGGGAGAATGGCTCCAGTGGCTGTCGTAGTCGCAGGCCTTTGTGCTACCGATTCAATCTTTTGTAGCTTCTTGGACTGAGCCAGAAGTCGTCCGAGCCGAAAAATAGTCATTTTTACAGTCTACCAGCTTATTTCTCGATAATTTTAGAGACAATTTTAGATTTTCAAGAAACGTCAGTCAAGTCTGGCTGGCTGGCGTCCGTCCGTCCGTCAAATCAAAACAAAAGAATGAATGACTTGCTTGCCAGCTTGCCTGACCAAAATGACAATTCTGAAATTGTGAATGTCAAAACAGTTGTCATGTCATAATGTCAGTCGACAGTCAACCAACTGTCAAGCATGTCAAAAATTACGATACGACAGCAACAGGGATGGAACTGAAATAAAAAATGAAAATATTTATATTTCTTGCTCATAAATGGTGAAATTGCTAACAGAAAAATGAGTGTGACTCTCACAAGTTTAGAAGCTCTCATCTGTAAGTGAAAATCTAAATTATCCCTTGTGTTTGTCGTGAAAATTACTGAACCAATACTTTTTGTTGACAGTAAAAGCAACAAACGAATCTTTGCCATGTCCGGATCCCGCAGCGCTAGAAGCCTTCTGCGCTGTGATGGGACAGTCGCCGGACGGTCCGCAGATGGCCGCACAAACACTGGCCGCTCGTATACACGTGCCCCACGCTCAAAAAGCTTTACTGGCCCTTGCCATGACCGACCGCTGTATGCGACGATGCGGCCCAGATTTCCATGCAGAAGTCGGCAAATTTCGCTTCCTAAATGAGATGATAAAGCTGGTTTCACCAAAGTATCTTGCTGATAGGACTGCAAGTGAAGTCAAAACCCGAGTAAGTTGTTTATTTGTGTAGTATTATTTGAGTCCTATAGAATCAAAGGCGGTAATCTGTCAAATTTGTCAAAAATGACATAATGGTATGGCCGTTTAGGGAATTTAAAATAACGTTTCATTATTTTCTCAATCTGTATCAAAGGTGGCATTCAAGCGTTCAAAATTGACATCAAAAATCAGCATTAGTTTCAAATACGGCAATCTTTCTTTCAAAATAATTTCAAAACAGACTTAGTAAAACGTTTTTATTGAATTACCAAAATTCAGCCCAAGTACAGATTACCGCCTTTGATTCTATAGGACTCATTTATTAGAACTTGGACATTCTAAAATGAACCGTACCTACTGAATTAAATTTTCGTTTATTTGTGTATTACACAACAGTCTTTAACTTACCGAGTGGTGTAGATCCATGATTGTATCTGGCAAAATGCATATTTTCCTTACTAATTATTAATATTTCCTTATTTTATCTATGAATTCTAATAATAACAATATTGTAGGTATTACAATTATTACATGCCTGGTCAATTGAATATCCTCAAGAATTCAAGTTCAAAGTGGCCTATGATATGCTCAAGAACCAGGGTGTGGTGAAGGAGACACCTCCACCTCTGCCCCCAGAAGAGGGTGTTACTCCAAGGGTTAGGACTAAGAGTGCAATTTTTGAGGATGAGGAGAAATCCAAGCTACTCCAGAAGTTATTACAGAGCAAGAAACCTGAGGACATACAACATGCGAATAGGCTTATTAAAACCATGGTCAGGGAGGTAAGAGATGTCAACACAATGTCAGCTTAAAGTTTAAAGAATTAATTATTGATGGACACACAATGCCAGTTAGTTTGCATTGTGTGGAAGTCCAAACTAAGCAGAGATACATTGATTTATTTAAATGGATGCAGTGTTGCTGCTGTTGTGGATAATAATCATAGTATAGCCGCAAGCAAAGGACCCTCAGCTTTCAAAAGTTTCATGCAAGTACACAAAAAAAAAACAAACAAAGTAACAATTTTTTTTTCAGGAGGAGCGGCGTTCTGAAGCCTGCAGCCGCCGCGCTCAGGAAATAGGCACTGCATTGGACAGCGCCGGTCTTCTGTCTGATATGTTGGAGTATGCACAGAACGCATCTCCGGAGGAAGTGCAGTTGATACATGAACTGCACGCCATTGTATCTAAGATGAGAGGGGTGCTGGATGAATTGGCTTCTAGTATGGGCGAATCTGAATGTTTAAGTAAGTATAAGTGTAAAGCCATTTATTCTATAACTAGCTTCCGCCCGCGACTCGCTCGCGTGGGACTAACATAAATAGCTTGTATGCTATTCCAGGCCTAATATACACCTCTTCTAAGTTTTACATCCAAATATTTTCATGAACTTTCAGATTTATAATATCAGTAAGAAACCACTTGAATCACTTTGAAACATCTAAGTCCTACATTAAACTTTCGAGACTTGAATACAGTTTTAAAATAATTTATCGGGCCATACAGACAGACAGACATCCGGCGGACAAACGAAAGCATTTCTGTCCAAGCTGAAGCAGACGCTTCGCTCGCTCCATCAATTAACTGAGGGTCTTCTAAGGATGTCTGCAAGGGTTTCTGGCTCAAATAAAAACGAACAATACAAAAATACAAGTTGACTAACTCATCTAGTCTAGAAGTATTAAATAAATATAGGTAAGTATGTTGTTTTCATTATTTTCTAGGTGAAATCCTTCGAGCCAATGACATACTTGACGACATCCATGAGAAGTACGAAGCATTTGTTGAGCAACAAAAAGAGAGCAAACCAGAGAGATTACCTAACAACGAGAGTTTACTAGACTTTGCCGGCGCTAGCATAGAGACGAGTGCACCCCCCAAGTACGAACCAAAGAGTGTTGCCAAAAATTCCATAGATGAGCTGGGGGACATATTTGCGACGGAGAGCGGACCTGATATTGCCGCGCCGTTGCAGCCGGTTAATTTAATGCACAATGGTAAGCAAGTAATGCTTATTTTCATTATTTGTATTATTTTAATATCTAGCACAATAGGTTTGAAAGTGAAATAGCTTATTGGCAGTTATGTTATTTGATACAAAATTCCTTAGATATTTTGCACTCCTACTAATGTAATTCAGTGTTTGATTATGTTTACAGATGACGTGGATCTTTTAGGAGAGAAGACGAAAACAGAGGGTTGGAATGAGCTAGACTCGCTCGGGGAACAACTCCTTAAACAGTCGTTGCCGGAAAACGCGAAACGAGTCGACAGTTTTAATGGGTAAGTTCGCATGAGCTAGTGGCCAACTCTGGTGACAGAGTTTTTAGCCCGCCTAAAGGCCTCCGTCATGGCTTAACGACATAAAAGCCGGGACCGACAATTTAACGTACCCTCCGAAGCACAGAAGCGCTCACGTCGTAATAACACATGTGGTCACACATCCTTATTTTTAATGAGTAAGGGACTCCTATTATTCCCAATACATAAACACAAAATGTTAGGCAATTTTTGTTACTTTTTTTTTCCTCGTCTCTTTTATGTCAATCAAAAGAGATGGGAACAGATTTAGCAGCCATCAGAGCTCTAGGAAGATTGTAAGTCCCTTATGAATAACGGGGATAAAATGTAAGCTTAAACTTTTTTTTTTACTAAAACCAGAACTTTTTCTTTCCCTCTATCATATTATCCTTCCGGGTGGTTTGGTCTAAATGTCAAAATGTACTGATCATAAAGAGAGACTTTATAATCCGCATCATTAAATTTCAGCAAAACAAAAAAGATACCAATGAACGCGCTGACCTCACCTAAGCACGAAGCGGCACAAAACACCGCCGCAGCATTCGACCTTGATTTCTTCACTAAAATGCCTGAAGAACCATCACCGAACACAAACACCGACGATGTCATGGTCGATATAACAGAAAATATACCTACAAACAATAACGACATACTAGATTTAACCCCTGCTAACAAAGAAGAGAGTGAAACAAAAAATGAAAATAATAAAAAGGTTGAAGTGAAACCATTGACTGATATAAATGTTACGTTAGAAAGTGTGCAGCCGAGTAATGTTGCACCGTTGACGGCGTTTGAGGAGAAAGATGGAGTGACGGTTGTTTTACATTTCTGTAAGGATAAACCGAGGGCGGATGTGAATGTGGTCGTTATATCGACAACTAGTCGGAGTACCTCGCCTATAGACGATTATAAGCTGCAATGTGTTGTACCAAAGGTAAGCCTTTAACGTTCGTGCATGGTTACGCAGTTGCACGATGCAATATTCGTAGAATTTGTCCTGCTCGATAGACGCAATGCTCAATTGCAACTTTTAAGCGCGCGTGTAATGTAATTAGCTTATTAACTCGTCTTCAATCTACAATATTCCATTACAATACATAATTGACACCTGCACAAACAAGTTTCTCTCAGAATGAAACATATTCGAATGAAAATGAATAAGGCTGTCCACCGGGTTCGAATGCTAACGAAAACTACATATTTATATATGTAATCATGGAATTATTTTCTAAATCGAGTTTTCTGTGGTAGCTTAGAGAGACTCTGTGGTCACAGTGTTTTAAGTTATTTTTCTCAGGTGATAATTATATTGTCTTCCATTTTAAGGGGTGTAAAATGAGACTGCTCACTGCATCGGGAACAACGCTGCCTGCCTTCAACCCGTTCCTGCCACCGCCTGCGCTTACGCAGGTATGTTTTAAGCTTGTCTTGCGTGGTACTAACATTTTAAATAACCTAAATGCTATTCTAGACCACAATCCATACTTATTCCGAGTTTTATTCAAATCAGTACCCTGGTTAAGCTGTGAATGAAACACATTACCCAGATTCATAATATTAGTACGATTAAAATTAGGTGACAATGCAATAATATGGTAACAGCGAGCTGATCTGATGTGGAATTAGGAGCTGTTTAACGGATTTCCTCAGTGAATATTGTAAAATACACGTGTTTAGGTTAGGCTCATTTGAATCAGCTCGCTGTTACCCATTAAAAGTTTGTTATTTAAAAAAAAAATAACAAAAAACTTATTAATTTTCAGGTGATGCTGATAGCTCGGCCACCCGCCTCGCCGCCAATCAACTTAAAGTTCGTTTTATCTTACACGGTGGATGAAGATGTCTGTTCAGAAATAGGAGAAGTTAAACATTTGCCTCTGGATGACATTCAGTGACGATTCCACCTGTTTATCGTGCTTAGGTATTCGTAAGCCTATTTTTTTGTGGATTTGATGAGCTGGGTACAGCAGAGCTAAAGTGGCCACTTTTGATAAAGCATCCGATTTTTCATCTAATAAAACATCTAATTTTTCATCAAATGTTTCATAGATGTTTCATAGATGCTTCATATATGAATTTTATCAGATGTTTTATGAGATGAAAAATCGGATGTTTCATCAAAAGTTGCCACTTTTGAGACCCCCTGACCCATACGAGATTTGGCACAATGACTTGTGAATGTCACATACTGGTAAGAATTAAGTAGGTACTGTCAGCAAAAGTAGCTTTACAGTTTCATATTTTATAGTCTTAGTCAAAATTAACCGAAACAAAAATATACATTTCATTGAAGAAATACTTCCAATTTCTTATTGGAGTTTAAGATCAACTAGCTGCTAATATTATTATTATTGATACACTAGCAGCTATAGAGCTGATGCGTGTATATCATTATCAGTGCACTATTTTAAAATGTTTATCAAGTCTGTTTTTGAAAGAGTTCTCTGAAGGAGCACTAATCACACTTTCCGGTAGTTTGTTCCACATCACAGTTACACGGTGAGGCAAGAAGTGTTTTCTAGGATTGCTTGTCCCCGCCGAATTTACCAGCTTTAGTGAGCTATATGTTGCCATATATTTTCAATTACATGAAAGTGACAAGGTAAACTATATGTATGAATAATAGGATTATACGTTTAAAATATGTAAACACTACGTAATGCACCCAATATAGCAGGGCATCATAAATTGAAACTGTTAATCTACGTTTGTTGCTGTTTATACTTGAATATCGAATTAAGACAATTGCAGTTTTCTGTTCAGCTTCCCCGCTTTTTATTATTGATCAAAATGACAAAACTAAGTTTTGAACGCAAAACGCGAAGAACGCGCAAGTTTTTTCCCCTTTTATACAAGTACTTAGACTGAAAATTGACGAAGACATGATGACAAATTGATCTGAGAATTGTAAGTAAAAATAATGTCAGATCTTAGGTTATAATATCATATTTGTAGGGCCTTGCATTATGTTTTATAAAAAAATATATTATGTTTTAAGTTAGTCGTATTACTAGCTTACTCAGCGGCTTCATATATTAAACATTAGACTGAGAAAGCATGTAATTATTTATTGATCAATGAATCTTTGTGTTCTAGTCGAATTCACGGTAATTTAATTATTGTACTGCATTCCATTTGCGCACACACGTAATAAAATCTTATCGAAATGCGTGCAGTATTGAATATTTGTACGTATTTTAAATACAATGTGAATATGCATTTATGACATTTTATTGTATCATTCCATAGTTTTTATGTATTACTATTTTGTTAACTGCTTATTTGTGTAAGATCAATTACTTGAATACATAATAGATATGATTTACGCAACCTATTTTTTTTGGATGATTCATATAGGTAATATTATAAATTATGATCTCAGGTAAAACAAGTCCATAAATTACCTAGGTTTGGTTTGCACACATCATTTATCATAAATTATTTCGGAACACGTTTACCTAAAATAATATCAGTATTATTGAAGTGTGTAATATACCTATTTGCATTTAATAAATGTGATACATTCTTCGGTAGATAATCAGTTGCTGTGCAATCCAGATAGATAGCTATATATTAACTTTAAATGTATGTACTTACGTGAATGAACAAATATATTGATTAACTATACCTATCTAAACAGTTTTTTTAATTTCTAATTAAAACCGGTGTCTAACTAACTGAATATTTAAACTTTATCAACTACAATTAAAAACTGAGTTTTATGTAGGTATGTCTTTGAATATGAAAATGCGTTAAAAATAGATTTAAATAGTTTAATTTGTACAAAATAATTGCAGACTTACATAAAAACAATTATACCTAATATTTACAGTAAATGCTTTGAACACATCTCATTCATAGTGGAGATATAGTCTTTATTTTATTTACAACAGTGTTAAAGACTATAATAGACATTACTTTTCGACATGGACAAAGAACGTGGTTGTGTCCTATTACAATTCCTATATTGATTACTAGCTACTGTCCGCGGCTTCGCTCGCGTGGTACCCGGATAAAAAGTAGCCTATGTTATACTCTCCAGCCCTCCAACTATCTCCACACAAAAAATCACGTCAATTCGTCGCTCTGTTTTGACGTGAAAGCAGGACAAATAAACACACTTTAACATTTATAATATGGGTATGGATATTCATATTGGCAAATTGCCAATGGCAATTCAACTTTTTAACAGGTCAGTCGACCTACGGCCATTTTAGATTCTCCACAAAACTGTCAAAAAGATGAATTATTGCGGATACGAATCACTCATAAAAGAATTGTCAATTTTGTGATTTCTAATACGACAATCTCGCTATAAACATATAGCACCTCCAGAATAGAAGTGACTCAATTCAAAAATCATGATTTTTGGGAATTGCGATAAATTTTAGCCTCCCTGGTAAATTATTCAGACAGCCTGGTCCCTGAAAGCGAGCGCCGTGATGGCCTTCTGATGGCCGCAGTATTCCCTCTCCAGCGTGCCCTTCTCCACGTTCCACAGACGCGCGTAACTGTCTGATGAACCTGTTAACGAAATGAAATATGATCACGACTGTATTCCCAAGGCGTAAGACATTTTTAACCGACTTCCAAAAAGGAGGAGGTTCTATGTTCGGCTGTATGTATGTTTTTTTATTTTATTTTATTTTTTATTATTTTTTTATGTATGTTCATCGATTACTCCGTCAATTGTGGACCGATTTTGAAAATTCTTTTTTTGTTTCAAAGGATATACTTCCGAGGTGGTCCCATCGTCACCAAATCAGGATCTGATGAGGGGATCCCATGGAAATCGAGGGAAACCCTCAAATTTTTTGTGTGTTTGTGGAACTATCGGGCTGAAATTTTGTGCACTTATAGATTCTCGGTGACAATGAAATATTATGGTATCAGCAAGCTGATCTGATGATGGAGTCAAGAGCTGTTCAACAGAACTCTTCAGTAAATAGGCCGATTGAGTTGAAACTCGGCATACCTGTCAAGTTCCGATAACAATGTAATAATATGGTGTCAGCGAGTACACCTGATGATGGAGTCAAGAGATGCTCAACAGAACTCCTCAATAAATAGTCTGATTGAGTTGAAACTCGGAACTCAGCATATTTGTGAAATTTCGACTACAATGTAATAATATGGAAACAGCTAGCTGATCTGATGATGGAGTCAGAACCTGTTCCATGGAATTTTTTACTGATATGGGTATCAAATGAAAGGGCTTGATGAGCGAAACACAATGAGTAAAGTAACGTCTTTCTAAATTAAAAAAACACAACACTAAAAATGGAAAAATTAAAAATTTTCAAAAAAAAATATAACCGACTTCATAAAATACTTTCACTAAAAATCGAAAAATAAGACTACAAACAGATTTATTTAATTTGTTATTTTATATATGTTATAATGTTGAAGTCGGTGTGTTTAGTAAAACAATGGCTATACTTTATGCACACCGATTTCAACATTATAACAAATATAAAATAACAAATTAAATAAATCTGTTTGTAGTCTTATTTTTCGATTTTTAGTGAAAGTATTTTATGAAGTCGGTTATATTTTTTTTTGAAAATTTTTTTTTCAGATCTTATTGGACTTTCAAGATTTTTTTTGAAGATGGGGGCTTCTAGAAATTTTTAGTAGTTTGAACATACCTCTGACTGAGGTATTTATGCCCAAACTTCTAAAATTTTCTAGAAGTGAGCATTATACACGTGACAGTATGCAAGCCCATCGCCGCTATTAGAAACCTAACTGGTTTCCTCACGTTATGGGCGTATAATTTTTTCAAAGTCCATTATGAACAACAGGCATCATTGTTATGTTATGAGCAAAAAAATCGCCAAATCATGATAAATCTCAGGCTAAAATTAGCCTGATTTACCATGTTCAAAAAATCCACAAATCATGGTAAATATCAGGCTAAAATTAATCTGATTTTTACTATGATTTGTAGATTTTCTACTAGGTAAATGGTAGATAATCAGGGCCCTAACTCCCAAAAACGAAAACGATTTATCGTGCCAATTATCGTAGTTCAGCTTATGATGGTCGAATGTTCCGAATTAGGCTTCCACCAACTTAGGCTAAGCTACGATATATCGTTTTTAGTGCTGGAAGTAGGCCTACTGTGTCGTAAATATAATCGTAATTATCGTGAGTAGATATAACTGTAAGGTAAAGGTTGCGCGTGACTGACCTGTGAAGAGGTACCGCGACTCGATGCTGAAAGCTGCGTCCCACACCCAGCGCTGGGAGTCGTGCCTCAGCTCCGTGCGCAGCGTCCAGTCCGCCGTGCGCCACACGCGCGCGCCGCAGTCACCTGACGTCGTCACCAACATACTGCACACAACATAACAAGATTACGTCGTCACCAACATACTGCACACAACATAACAAGATTATGTCGTCACCAACATACTGCACACAACATAACAGGATTACGTTGTCACCAACATACTGCACACAACATAACAAGATTGTGTCGTCACCAACATACTGCACACAACATAACAAGATTATGTCGTCACCAACATACTGCACACAACGTAACAAGATTATGTCGTCACCAACATACTGCACACAACATAACAAGATTATGTCGTCACCAACATACTGCACACAACATAACAAGATTATGTCGTCACCAACATACTGCACATACATAAACAACATAACATTATACTGCTTCCAAACGACCACGTGTAATCAATACCGCGCAACGTGCAATAGAACGCGTACTCAAGTAGTGCAACAACGCGCGTACTCACGTGGAGTCCAGGCTGAACTTGCAGCGCAGTGCGTACTTAGTGTGCGCGGCGATGTGTTTGCGAGGCACTGGATGCGGCTCGCCGGCGCCGCCTAGCGACCACACGTAGCAGTTGTAGTGTACTCACGTGGAGTCCAGGCTGAACTTGCAGCGCAGTGCGTACTTAGTGTGCGCGGCGATGTGTTTGCGAGGCACTGGATGCGGCTCGCCGGCGCCGCCTAGCGACCACACGTAGCAGTTGTAGTGTACTCACGTGGAGTCCAGGCTGAACTTGCAGCGCAGTGCGTACTTAGTGTGCGCGGCGATGTGTTTGCGAGGCACTGGATGCGGCTCGCCGGCGCCGCCTAGCGACCACACGTAGCAGTTGTAGTGTACTCACGTGGAGTCCAGGCTGAACTTGCAGCGCAGTGCGTACTTAGTGTGCGCGGCGATGTGTTTGCGAGGCACTGGATGCGGCTCGCCGGCGCCGCCTAGCGACCACACGTAGCAGTTGCCTTTGTTGTTCACAGCCGCCATCATCTTGCCGGTCGGATCGATCGCTATGTCCTGGATTGATGCTTCCGCTTCGGGGATCTGTCAATGTCATGTACGTGGTTTTATTTAGGACTTTATAATTACACTACGCTTCTCTCTTCTCAGTCGGGCACTCTTGTCAGAGTGGTCGTGGCTATCGATGGACAGGGTTGCGGCTCGCCATTTCCGGTCACTTCCAGCCTTGATAGTGCTGAACGTTGAGCGATGTCTCTCCATTTCTGGCGGTTTTTAGCGTTGCGAGCACACTGTACCGCGGTTGACTGTGTAGCTTTGGTTATTAGGTCGATCCAGCGAGTTGGAGACCGATCACGAGATCTCTTGCTCTCTACGCGGCCTTGTACCACAAGGCTCTCCATAGAGTCCTCGTTTCTGGTGATGTGCCCAAAGAACTTCAGAAAGAAATTCAGAAAAAAACACTACGCTTACATAATGAAAAATAACCTTCCTCAAGAAGTTAGCTATCAAATGCAGAAATAATTTTTCAAATCCGACTGGTAGTTCCTGAGATAAGCATGAACAAACAAACTTCCGCTTTATATATTGGTATAAGATTAACTTAAAAGCCTTAAACCTTACCAACTGCTCATTCTGGTCAGTTTTGAGGTCCCAGATGTGTATGCTGCCGCTCTGGTCCCCCACCATGATCTGTGACTGGTCGGGATGCAACATCACGGCGTTCACAGGCGCTGGCACTTGGAATATCTTCTGACAACGGCTGTTCGATGACGCTCTGAAGAAACAAACGTTATATTTGAAGAGGAAACAAGCTGGTAATGCCACTTGCCACCCATCCAAATAGTGACCTTTCCGAACGCCGTCTAACTTGAACAATCTATCAAGAAAGTCTCAAAAAGCTAAGTGCTTCCAACAGCGCAGTTAGACTAGCATGCTATTCCAAACAAGTCAGACAGCAGACTGCATCTCATATATTTTAGGATAGTAAGATTTTATAGTAGTAGACTATCACTCTAGTAGACTATTTACTGTAGCTTATGCTGAGTGGAGGCCTTTTTGTTAACTCATTTAGTTTTAATAACATGTACCTAACAACTTGTACTTTTTAAGTTAACAAATAAAGTTATTAGATTGATTGATTTTAATAGTTCTTGTAACTGTTTAGTTCACCTTGGATCCCATATCCTGGCAGTGCAGTCTTCACCCCCAGTATACATCCACTGTCCATTTTTCTAAAACAATAACAAACATTTTATTCTAAACTGTAATCCCATTAGAATAGCTTTTATCCTACTAATATCTCGCCAGATCAGCTGAACGAATTTTAATGAAACTTGGAATATACATATTTTATGACCTACAATAATACCTAGGCTACTTTTTATCCTGAAAAAATGATGATTATTATTATTATTAAGAGTAAATTGAAAAAATTATCTACAAACCACTGTTTTGTTAAGCACTGACATCAAGTTGTGAGCTGGAAAGTTTCAGCCGGATAGCTAATCAGGAAGTGCTCGAAATTTGAGTTTTAAGATTCCACCCGGAATGACACAGACAGACAAACAAGAAAGTGACTTATAAAAAACGTGGGAAAATAAATAGTCTTAACAAAGGCAGTTCAGAGGTAGTAAAAAAATCTTCTAACTTGAAAGCCAACTCTGGAAACGTTCTTGGTGATGCCCTCAAAGTTGACTACAGGGTCAGGATTGGCGCTGGCCAGGTCATACATGCGGATGTGCTGGTATCCACAGGCAGCTACCATTTGTCCATTGGGAGAGATTTCTAGTCCATTTACTTGCTGTAAAGATGCAAATCATGTGATTGGTGGTTGTCTTTTGCTAGTTGTTGGGGTTGGCCAAAAGGTAAATAACAGTTATTTCAATGACACTGACAATATTTTCTTAATTCTGCTTTAATATTTTCTTAATTCTGTTCTATTCTAACTTGAAAGCCAAACCGAGATTTTCATACAATTTCATATGAAGAATTCTTAAATTCATTTCTGTCAATTCTTTCAGCATGTTTGGCTCCACCATATGTGCATTCACAGGTATAGATAATTTTTTATTGTCTTTTGACTATGTCAGCTCAATTATACAACCAAGTCATAAACAACTTGGTAAAGCATGTTAGCAGCATTTGATGTTTTCATAATCTTGGAGGCAGACGAGAGCTTGGCTAAAACTTGGTATGAATTTCTTTGTGGGCTGAATTGTAAGAAGTAAGTCTTAAAGGGATCTTACAGAGTCGGGATGTTGCATGGTCCGGAGACAGACGCCGCTGTGGGCCTGCCACAGCTTGATGGTGTGGTCGTAGCCGCCCGTAACGAGCGCGACCTGTGACCCTCCCGTCGACCCGTCCCCCGCCATTTCTACCACGAAATAACATCAAATAGTTTATAGTCTACCAGCAAACGAAGAAAGCATAGTTTGCACAACTGTGTTGTTAAAGACTAGAATCAGCTGCCAGAATCAGAAGTGTTCCTTCAGTGAACTGTTTTAAAAATAAACGGATAAACATTTTAAGCGCACTGGCAAATAACTTGATAAAGACACATCAGCTGCCTAGCCTCTGTTTAAAATAATAATATTATGCTTAATGGTTTCGGTGGTATTGTAGGTAATCAGTATGGTTTGGTTTCTGACACCTGCGCTGCGACTATCGGATAAATTGGTTCAGCATTGGAGAAGATTCCGCAAAGCATTACCTTTCTATATACAAAACCAAGCGTTCATTTATTATTATAGACCATGGAGCCTTCGTGTGAAACGAAAACACAAACATAACCTCTAAAAACTCGAACTTACATACACGAAGTATATGATTTAGTATTTTTAAGTAAAACAAATATCTAGTTTATCTTTAAAACACCAACCGAATTCAAAATTATCGACAGAACAGAATTGAAAAGAAAATAAATAGCACCACAGTATTACAATTCAATCAAAACAAACATCTGTGACATGACAATGACAACATGACAGTTGACAGACAACATGACATGACATGACAAGTGACAAACAACTGAACTGACTGACAAAACCACAGTTTGTGTGTGTTTTTGTTAGTTTAGAATCTTCTTGGTTTTTGTTTCATGTCATGTCATGATTGACTTGACTGACAGTTTGAATGTGATCTTTGACCTCGAAGTCTTTGACAGTTCATTTTTAATAATAAAAAAAATTAAAAGCCATACAACTTCCATACAACGGCTAACTTCGTAACTTCACGAATGCCTCCATTTAAGCATTCTTAAAACGACTAATTAGCCGTTCTAAGAATGCCTAGATCCTACCTAGGCATACAGTTGGGTCGACGGATCTCGGCGTACGTGAAGTTAGGCTTTTCGCTGCGCAGTAGAACATTTTGTATGAAAAAGTTGCACTGCGCATCGAAACGGCTAACTTCACGATCGCCGAGATCCGTTGGCCGTACTGTACCTAGGTTTAACTTTAAGTACTGTATGAAAAAAAAAAAAAAAACTGCTTGGATAAAACTTTTCCCATTGTTCCCATACAATAAAATCACGTTATTATTTTGTATTTCCAAATAATAAAAAAAACACCAATCGATTTGTTCATCAAGATAGATGACGTCAGCCTGTGTACGATCTCTATTTGTGTGTGTACGTCTTGTGTACGTACGTAAATATAGGTGATAGGTACCTACGTAAAGGGTACGTATGATCAAATCACAGATTAGGTAGAGATACTACGTATCGTATGAGTATGATGCGTGGTATGTGATGGCGTGGCCAAGCAAATAGGCCACAAAAAGAGTAAAAAAAGCGTGATAAGTATACAGGGTACATTAGCTTCACACCTAAGTACCTACTAGTTTTAAAATAATAAGGACTTTTATCTGCTAAGTAATGTATCCGACCTCTTATTTATTAGGTACGTTTTTTTGTTTGAAACCTCAAAATAAATTTTGAGTTCACGAATAAAGATCCTCAAAACCTAAACATAACCTCTAATAAAAAAAATAGGTTGTGTATGGGTTGTATCATGTTTTCTGATTTCAGTCAAGTCAACGCTGCGCCCTGCACGGTCTTCTGAGATCAATTTACAAAATATGAGTCCGAAGGGGACAACACGGCGTGGTTGATGCACGAACCTGCTTTTTTTTAAGAGCTGTAAAGCACTAAAGTAACCTACCGTAACAAAAGAACGTTCACACATTTCAATAGATATTATTTGGTCCAGGGGACCTGACGCTTACAATCCTGAGACCGTTCGTTGTCGCCAACCAGCAACTAAAAGTTATCAGGGGGTTTGTAAGTCTCCAAGCGAATGTAGAACGAATGCGCGAATTTGTAACGAGAAATAAAAAAGTATGTGGTCCCTCAAGAGGCGCGTTCGATGGTGCTGGTGTGACACCCACACATCATCGTGCATACTATTGACGTGCTGCTATACTACTGACATTGACCTACTTTCTAACACGTGATGAAGACAAAATCATTCACACAATTGGGTTTCCCAAACCTACACAAGTATGAAATAGAAAATAGGCAGGCTATTGTAAATAATATAGAAAGCAAGGCATAATAAAATATCTTTTTTAAGAAATTACTTTATTGAACATGTAAAATCCGTATTGACATGAGGAATGCTAATTCTCATTACAAATTAACACAAATGTAAAATTTGAGAGACGAATCACATCGAAAACCTACCTATGAACTAACTAAAAATACAACATACACATCAATTTCCTAAATTAAAGTGCTCAGCAAAGAAATAATGAACTTAGCTTACTGTTTGGTACCATTATCAGCATTGAAATTTACAATGAGAAGAGGTAGGTTTTTTAACAATAAGCTTTCACATCATTCAATGAATGTCTCTAATTTCACATATTGGTAGTTTGACCATAACTCTTGATGTTGAAATGGATGCAATCAGACGTACCTACAAAAATGTGGGATATTCATTTAAAAGCACAGCTTCTAAACAAATTACCTATAAAAATCAGGTATCTAAGCAGACATTAGTTTTCATGTTAACAAATTAAAGGTATGTACATCAGTGCATCCAGAGTCACCGCGAACTTAACAAGGGAGGGCTAACTGTACAATTCCCCGGTGTATACATGCTAACACTTAAACATTATTTTTTCGAGGCTTAGAAATCTAGACCCTAGCCAGCGGCGAAACTTTCCAAACTCTGCAGTCTTCTTACAATACAATTTACTAGTAATATGTACTACAAAGTAATGTCGTAGCTAAGACATCATAATGTCAAACAATTAACAATTTCATGTGTAAACCAAATTTATGATGCATACAAACAAGAGCTAAAAAAAATTATTAAATTTAACTCCATAAAATTCCAAAAATATAAAAAAATTGAATGTCGTACAGACTTTGGAAAGTCAGTCCCATTTTACTTTGTAATAAATTAAGTCCAAGTAAATTATTCAATATGAACATTGTTAGATTGGGAGATCACTCGCTTTCCTCATCCTCCTCATCTTGGTCTTCATCATCTGACTCCTCCTTCTTCTTCTTCGATTTCTGCAAGTAAAACAAATAATAAATACCAAGGTAGGATATGATTATGAGATACTGTGCGACAAGTTAGAAGTAGATAGAATTAGGTAACAGTCAAGGTACTTACAGCTGGGGCAGCTTTCTTGGCCTTCTTGCCTCGCTTAGTGGCCTTCTTGACAGGCTCCTGGCCACCGCCGTTAGCGTTGAAGGTTTCTAAAGCCTTAGCATACTGCTCCTTGGCTTCGGCGGCCTTCTTTTCCCACTCCTAAAATAATAATAAGGTTGTTAGTTGGCAAGATGCTAACGTCATTAAATCGATTACTTATGCGCAAACTAGAATAACGACAGCATAAAACTTACGCTCTTGTCCTTCATTGACTTCCATAGTTCACCACCCTTCTTTGCAATCTCAGTCACTTTGAGGCCAGGGTGCTCTGATTTAATAGACTCCCTTGCGCTGTTCAGCCACAGCATGTACGCTGACATAGGACGCTTCGGCTTGTCCGTCATTTTATTTTTTTTCCTGAAAAAAAACAATACGAATTGTAACAAAATATCAGCAAAAGTTAGGGCAACAGGTTAGGCAGACCATGCTTTGTGCAATTCAGAGTTCTAGATAGCCTTCACTCGGGATGTATTGCACAGCAGGGCGGCGTTTTGGCGGGAAATCAATTTACGGGCAAAATTCATTACTTTTTAGATAACAGACGATTTATTTAATTGAACAACGACAATTTGATGAGAAAAAACACTTATTTAGTGCAAATATACGTAAGAAAAGTTATCGCCCCATACAACGAGTTCACTGTCCTAGGCTTGGGTCGAACGAGCCATTTTGTTTTATCGGATTGTGACGAATATACGCAATATCTAAATAAGACTCAATTACCAGTTAATCCTATTGTTATTTTACTATAACTTGTAGAAGAACTGTTGGTATCCTTCAATGGAAATTATTAGAGAAATAAATTATTGAAATATCGAGCCTTTCCCATACCCACGCTACTAGGAAAAGTATGAAGATGCGGATAGCCATGTTTGAACGCAAATTCCAACGTGGAACGAAAGCGATTATCACAAATCAACGCTCAATTATCAAGAGCAATCCTACTTTATCACGTCTCTTTAACTATAAAAATGCTTGGACTTACCTGATGGCAAAAATTTTGAATATATTTTTGAACTGGTGCACAAACAAACTGTAGACGTAGAGAACCAGAAGAAAATGTATGGAGCTCGAAGCAATGTTCCCAGAGCAAGCTAGCTTGGGGTCGTCTCGCGTCGGTGCGGTAGCGCCATCTACGACGGTCGTCATTGGTTGATCGATTCAATAGTGCCAACAACACGAGCTTGTCGTGGTTTCTCGTACTACGTATATCCGTGACGTCCCAATTCAGAGTTTCATAGAAAAATGAACTCTTTCTCCTTGCAATAGAATTGGTTTTTAATTGTCTGATGATTTTCCATACATTTGTTCTCTAAAATATTTTCTTTAAATTTAGTATGAAAAATGCATTTTTAAGTATGCAATTTTATGCCAAACTTTCAATATTGAATACCTGCATATTTTTCACTATCATCTTCAATACAAAAGAGTTATGAGTATATCAAAATATGACCCATTCCATTGAAGAGCCATTCCTACTAAAATTAACTCGCGCCTTATTTTGAATGCCGCCAACGTTTAATTTCGAAAAACTCAAAAGCGCGGCAAACGATAGTAAGAAAGAGATGCCAATAAAACATAGCGCCTGAATGGCAGCCGGGCACGTTTGTTTACGATTTGGTAAATTGTTCTGAAATGGTTTTTATTTCTAGAAGAATAAGGGTCTCCGTCATGATCTTCAGCACTTAATATAGGTAAGGTAGTGATAAGAAGCATCTCAATGATAAGAGCTTAGAAATAGTTTGAGATGTAGGAACTAGCATGCAGGTACGGTCAGCGACAAAAATCGATTAACATTATGAATTTTTCAAGTCACTTCTTCACGTTTAACCTGTGGTTTAACCCTAGAATACCTACCGTAACACCCCTAACTTCGCCTACTTTTTTGAGTTTTTTTAAATTTTGCGCCAAACTGACAAATAATCGGTTCTGTCATGTTGAAGTAGGTATAAAGATGGCTTTCAATGTGTATGTGTGTGTGTGTGCATACCTACCACCTGTGCCTACCACATGTGATTTAAAACTCTGATACCTAGGTATAGTCGTATTGCTCATTATACGGACTAAAATTGAAGGAAAAAATGTCATTTTTCCTTCAATTTTGATTAGTTTTGATACGTTTTATGTCAAAATTGAAGGAAAAATGACATTTCTTCCTTCACTTTTAGTCCGTATAATGAGCAATACGACTATAGTAATAATGGGCTATTAAAAAAGTAGGCGAAGTTAGGACAATGAGCCTAACTTTGCCTATGGTCCGTATTTTTTCTATCACTTGGTAAATCGTGTGGATTTTAACGTATTTCATTAATTGAAATATTTACTTATTTATTATAAGTACCTACTTACCTATTCTAAATACCTACTACCTACCCAAAATAATTAATTGTAGGTAAGTCCTTACTTATACCTACGTATATTTACGTAAATCGCTCATAGCGATAAGACCGCCCGTTGTACTTCGCTCCATAAGTTCTATGCGCCATTTTATTCTGTCCTCCCTCGCCCTGTTGGCATCTGTTGGTACCAGGTTCCTAACGGTGGAGGCGGCGCAAATCGTCACTCTACCTTTCGCAAATCGTCACTCTACCTAGCCGGAGGGTGCGAGGGTGTCATAATAAACTACTTTTGTTGCCAAGTCAGAACGATATAAGTAGGTAGGTAGGTAGGGGAAGATCGTCACCATTCGTACGGCAGGCACATTCGTACAGTGCTTATAAAACACAAACGAAAGGACCCGCGGACATTTCTTTTGCATGTGTGCTTAGGTGGTATAGCAGCCAATACGTGAAAGTAGTTTCGTGCCAATCCCATCGGTGAGAGCGAAGTGACAGGCAGCATAGTGTTTTCGCGCACGGTAAGTAATTTTTTCATCAAAGTTTTCGTGAATTTTTACACTACTAAAAATATGTTTTCCTACGCAGTTTTTTTCCAGTAACTATAAAACATGCTAAAGATATGTTTTTAATAACAAATTAATCAAGTTTTCATATTGAAATTAAAACAGGTTTTATTTAATTATTATGTGGCTAAGGGGCACATTCGTACAAAACCAGGTGGGGCACATTCTTACGCATATGACCGACGTGTTTATGTTTATTTTATAGGACCTACCTACTTAATATATGGTTTTTACAAAAAAAAAATGGTGCAAAATTATAATCCGAAGAAGACACATAACCAAACGTGGATAAACACTGTCGTCTTCTCAAGTTTTATTGGTTATTAACAGGGTCCTCATCTAAACGGCTACTTGACGATGATATAATCTGCATCAAATATTGCAAAAATTGATTAATCTCTTTTTTAGATTTGATTTGTATTAGCTAGAATTTATGAACGTACAAAATAATTAATTTCAAAAAAAGTTTTTGTTGAGTAAAATAAAAATAATTTAATATTTGGGGACTAGACAAAAAGTCATTGAATTTTTGGTAACAAGAAGATAAAACTTAAATTATTGTTGACTTGAAGAAAAGTTATTGATTTTCGGTAATTTAGTAAATATTATTTACTGTCAAAATAAAAAAAAAGTTAATTCTATTTACAGTTTTTATCGCACTGTACGAAGGTACCCCATAGCGTACGAAGGTACCCCCGACACTGTACGAAACTACCCCACACATGGGGCACATTCGTACGAATTCCCGATTGGCGTTTAAATCATCATTGTGCATTGAATATGAGTTATAATCATCTGATTTTTATTTTATTTTAAGCTCAGATATATTAGGTCTTTACCTATGAAATTGCCGTTTTTTATGAAAAAAGTTAACGTAATTTTTTTACTACATCTTTTATTTCTATTAATCAAAGTAATCACCCATGCAATCAATGGATCTTTGTCAACGCCGTGGCAGTTCATTATGCCCTTCTTGAAGAAATTAGCTGGACAGGAGGCAACAAATTCTTCCAAGGCATTTTGTACTGCCTCTCGGGAATTCAATTTTTTTCCCACCAAGAAGTTATCCAAATTCTGGAAAAAGTAGAAGTCTATAAGCGCAAGGTCTGGTGAGTACTGTGGATGACGGAGAGCTTCCAATCTTAGCTCTTGTAACTTGGAGACCGTCTACTATGCAGTATGAGGTCACGCGTTGTCGTGCAGGAGCAGTCGTGACGAGCGATTGATCAAAGCTGGTTGGGGATTGCAAGCTTCTCCATCATTGTGCTCAGTTCTTCACAGTACACATCTGCAGTAATGCTCATCCCGTTTGGTAAGAAGCTGTGATGAATCAAACCGGCGCTAGACCACCAAACAGTAACCATCACTTTTTTAGGGGCAAGTTTTCGTTTAGGGGATTGTTTGGGTGCTGAACCCGGATCCAACCAACTTGCTGAGCACTTGCGATTGTCAAACAGAATCCATTCTTCGTCGCAGGTAACAATGCGGTTCAAATTCCTTCGAATGTTTGGCTGGTGAGCAGTGCAAGGCACATCTCAACGCGTACTTCGCGCTGGCGATCATTGAGTTCGTGGGGCACCCCTTTGTCAAGCTTTTTTACTTTGTCATTTTGACGCAAATGGACCAATATTGTTTTGATGCTAACGTCGAAAGCTGCTGCTAATTCAGCCGTAGATTGAGTACCATCAGCCTCCACAATCGTCTTTAATTCGTCATTGTCAACCAAAGTTTTCGGATGAGTAAGGGGTTCATTTTCAGGTCGAAATTTCCAGAATGGAAGCTGGCAAACCAATAACAGGTGGCGCGTTCTTTTGTAGTGTTCGCTCCGTAAACGTCGTTGATGTTGCGTGCCGCTTGTGCCGCGTTGCTGCCACGACGGTACTCATATTCCATAATTACTCGATTTTTTAACGTATCCATGATGACGAAAAAGATTGAAATGCGATGAAAACGTAAAGCTGATCAATAAACAAATGACTAATTTTTAAAAAAGAATCCCATGTGTTTGATATAAAATTAATTTGAAATTATAATTCTTAGCCAAACCAAAAAATATTTTGATTTGAAATAACCAGTACCGAAAAACGGCAATTTCATAGGTAAAGACCTATTATATACTAGTAGTATATGCAATTAGTTCACTTCCCAATGAAATATTCGAGATAAAAAAAAATAAAACGTAAAAACCGTACGAGGGGTAACGACCTTCCCCTACTATAAGTAGGTACATAGATGGGTAGTAAAATATAGGCTAGGCGGGCTATGTAGATAAAGTTTACTCTATTCTATTGCATTGACTGTACCTGCGCAAAGTCGAATCTGCCGAGCACTTCAGCCGCCATAAAGTTTGCGGTGCAATATAATAAGATCAATTTCTGAGAAGAAACTACATAGGTACCGGCAAACTAATAAAAAAAAAGTTACGGGTTTTGTACAAAATAATAGGTAGGTACCTACATTAAAAATCAACACTTTTCTTTCCCTAAGGTTCGATTCCTGGAAAATAATTATTTTTTAAATCTAATGATGCAGTTTTACTTTTTATTAAAATCGGTTACGAGTGTTTGTGTGTGTTTTTCGCTATTGCTAATAATTTCAGATTTGGCCCTGGAGGCACTCTTGAAAAACTCATTCTGTAGTAGGTAGGTATAACCCACAGAATAACCACAGAATACTAGTTGGTATAAATACCTAACTCGGTTCTGTTCTGATTTGTAGACTTGGGTAGCTCGCGAGGGAAAGAGAAAAGTGAATACCATCATCCCATATTAGGGAGTGTCCACATTGCGTTTTTTGCAGCGCGTTTGTATCGATACAAACGCGATTCGAACGCGATGCGAACGCGCAGCCCCCCGCGCAGCCCCTCCCGGTTCGCTTTTGTATGGAAAAATACGCGCTGCGAACGCGCGTTTGTATCGATACAAACGCGCAGCTCAAAAACGCGCTGCAGAAAACGCAATGTGGACACTCCCTTACTCACCTTTCTTTTCAATCACTTGAGACAAATATACATCTTGTTATCACTTTGCTCACTTACTCACATAGGAAATGGGAATGGAAATCCGAGTTTCACCGAGATACCGCGACGAACTTCGTGGCGAATATTGACTCGCTCTTGCTCTATCATGTATACTTATCTCACTTACTCAATATAAACCTACTTTCTATTTTATTTTCAAAAAAATACTTAATGAGAAACATATTTATTTGGCTGACAATTATAGTTTAGTATTAGTATTAAAATATAAGTAAGTAAACGATAGTGTAAACCATTTTATAATACTTATGTAGTTTATGTATCCTATACTTATTTACATCAGCTTTACAAGATTATCTAGATGTAGATTTAGATGAATGTATGTAAAAATGTACCATTCAAGCATCTCTTTCACATTACTCTTCTACTCTTCTTTCATTTCAATCATAGGGAAAGGGATTGAACTTTGAATTGATGCACTGAGCAAACTGAGCAAAAAGATAAGAAGATAACAAAGAGGGATATGAATCTTTGTGTGAAATGAAATGTATCTTTCTTTTCTCTTCAGTGATGCATTTTTCGCAAGTCTACTGATTTGACTGAGAAAAGGGGCTCGATGCTGAGACAAAATAGATAATAATACTAGTAAGTACGAGTAGTGATGACAAGGTATTGGCATTTGGCATTGTCATGACTGCGTAATTAAAACATATTTTATAAACAAACTTACTTTTATTTATCACTAACGTAACATTATTTTTTTAGCAAATACAATCGATCATGGTTTCTTGTAATAAAAAACAGTAGAGATTCATATTAAGAATCAATTTTATCGCAATTTTGGGACAACACATGGATTTTACATTTCACTATCATTCAGAATAGGTACAATAGTTCTACATAGGTATCATTAATGTTAACAATACGCTTTTTATGCCTTTTATATTTACAACGGCTCACAATTTCAAATTTTGAAATCCTTAATACCTATTATGTATTTTCACGTGTGCGTGTTAGTGAAAATATTAGCCCTTGTTTCATCATCAACCGAGTAACGTTCCAAGTATGCTTCCTTGGCATACACATGTTACTAAAAAGCATGCTTGTTTGCTTCTAACAGGCGTGCTTACCAACGTTTTATAGGAAGTAATCAAAATTTTGTTTGAAAATAATGAAACAAGGCCTAAGTGTAGTAGCAATATCATCGACATTACGGGAATTTAAAAATATAAGTACTTAACAATTTATCTTACTCAATATTTTTACACCATGGTGGTTAGGTTACAAACATCGTTGGGGCAGTAATTCTCGTGTGTTATTTAATGTAAAAGAGTTTCTATTTTTCACTCATCCATAGGAAATCATAAGTTTTACACCGCATTACAAAACTGCACTGTTTTATAAACTTATTTGTTGAAACACTATCGCGTTGAGTGCCCGTCACACACGTGATGTTGCGATTGCGACAGTGCACTCGGCCAGGGAACGGGTTAATAAAAGGATGTTTTCTACAATTCAAAACAAGCTGCGACAAACGGTAATGTTTCAGAGTATGCACTCAAATATAAGAGGCGTTACATAAAAACTTGAACACTGGTTAAATAATGCTCAAGATTCGCCCTGTCACTATCTAACAAAAAAGGATGGCAATTGTTTAAACGGTATTTCAAAAGCCTATGCCGGAAAGTGGTGCCTTTTTTTTTTCGCGTGGCCATCAACCAAACATTAAAATATAAACTCTTAGGAGTATAAAACACATATTTGTGAACACAGTATACTACATCTACCTACACTCAGCCAGGAACGAGTTATACAGGTTGATTTTTTCAAGAGTGCCTCTGAGGCCAAATCTGAAACTATTAGCAAGACTTGTTTGTTATATTTTAATGTTTGGTTGATGGCCGCGCGAAAATAAGGCACAACCCGCCCATACAAAATCGGCATGGCCATTTTAGCAGAATTTTATAAGTAGAGGGGAAATAGTATCAAGCGACGATTTATCATCCAATTAGTTTTCTGTAAAAATGAATGCTTGAAGTTCATACGTTTTCGTGAAGTGAGACGATAGACTTTGAATCAGTTCTGAATTTCTGATGGAAAAAGCTATGATCCTAATCGCTTCCGCTTTCGGCGGATGCAGAATCGTCGGCTTCGGATTCCTCTTCAGAACTCTTTTTGGAAGCCTTCTTCGTATCTTTCTTGGTATCCTTCTTTGATTCCTTGCTCTGGAAATAATGATCAATTTTATTTATTACATCGAGGGGATTGATGACCTCTGTAGCGCAGTGGGTGAAGGCCCGCCTGAGACGCAGGCGTTGCGGGTTCAATTCCCGCCGCGGCACAAATGTTTGTGTGGTCTGTTGTTTGTGGTGGGTTTGGATGTTTGTTGATGGGTGTTGTTGGTGCGCGAACTATACTAACTAATAATAAGGCGAAAGAGTTTGTGTGTTTGTTGGAACGCGCTAATCTCAGGAACTACCAGTCCAATTTGAGAAATTCTTTCTGTTCTTAGCTAAACTTTTGAGTAAGGTTATCTAGGCTACTTTTCATCATCATTATACCATCACTAAAGTGGCAACGCCGCGAGAGCGCTGTTAGTAGTGGATACAGGATACCCAGCTTTACGTGATACGGGCACCGCAGCGCGGAGTGACGCGGAAGGGTTGTCGATTTGTCGCTTAAATAAGTAATACGCGCGACGCGGCTAGCGTGCGAGCCGAGCGGCAAGTGGGAACCCACTGCCATACGCCTGCCCGAAGAGGCGCGCGGCCGAACGCACCTAATCTGCTGAGTGAGACCCCCCTTGTAGAATTAATTATGTCCAAGTAATAAATACTTACATCCTTTTTGTCTTTTTTCCCGCTGTCAGAGTCGGAGGAGCTGTCATCGTCCTCGATGTACTCCTTGCTGGTAAACTTGCCGGAACCAGCACCGCTTGTTGTGCTCTTCGGCTTCTTGGCGGGAGAAGGTTTGCTGGCTTTCTTCTCGTTCGCCTTACGCTCCTGAATAAATACATATTGCTGGACATTTCACACAGCGCCATCTAGCCCCAAACTAAGCAAAGCTTGTACTATGGGAACCAGATAACTGATAGATACTTATATATTTGTAAATACATAGAATACTTTTATAACACCCAGACACAGAACAAACATCTATGTTCATCACACAAATGTTTGTCCTGGGTGGGAATCGAACCCACGATATACAGCACAGAAGGCAGAGTTACTACCAACTGAGCTAAGAGGTCAGTCAATAAAAGTAAAAAGAAAAAGTAATTTGTACTAAACTTTCGATTCTCTGAATAATTCGAAACAAATCAACAGTGTATATTAAGCTGGGCCCATTATAGGAGAATCATAATTGTGATCCGTATTACGTTTTGTTCTTGTCACTATCATGTCTATGAAAAGAGATTGTGATTCTGCTTTAACGGCCTTTTTAGTCCCGCAGATTTGTAACAAACTTGGAATAGGTGTAGATTGTGGTATGAAATAGCATATACGGTACGCTATTTAAAATGTTAGTACCAGGCGAGCGAAGCCGGCGATATCTATCAAGGCCGATTTTTCAATAGTCATGTAACTGTTATCTGATGTTTTACGTTATTATGATTGAGAAGTACAAAACAAGTAATGGCTGCGTACCTTATCAGCCGCTTTCTTCTTTTGTTTGAACTCATCAGCGGCGCCGCTGTCTTTATATTTCTGCATCGCCTGGTTGTATTCCTCTTTGGCCTTAGCAGCTTTCTCTTCCCAATCCTAAAAAAAATATAATCAAATCATCAACTAAAACACACATAGTTGAAAACATTACTTACAAAATTTGCAACCTGTTACGTTACATCCACGTGCCACTGATATATTGGACGTGTGTCTGATTTGACTACCCTTTAAGTCATCTTTGAAGGATTTTAAATGTCTGAAAAATTTCTTCTTCTAATAGGTCTTACAGGTTTGTCTTTCAGATCTCGCCAGTTCTTCGCGACCTCCGTGATTTTTTTTAAATGATCTGCTTGCGATGTTTGTTTAGCCACAACAGGCAGTGGCATATAAAATACTAGTAATGCTGCAGTCACAAAGACGAAGATCTGCGTTGTCGCGAATTCTGATAAATTAATTCGTACTATCGCGAATCATTCAGGCGATCTCGAACTGTGTTCGCACTGCTGTCGGCAAAAGAAAATTTTCAACAATGTGTTCCAGTTTGTTAATGTAATTTCAGTTCGTCATAGATAAAACACAAAGTTATATCGCGACAACACGCGTACGACAGAAATCTTCGAGCGTCAATGTAGGCGTAGCATAGATAAAATAAAATAAAATAAGGTATACAGGGTGTGGCAAATACTTGGTCACTGAAGGGTAGCTACCTTTTCTCTTGTAGTTAGAAAGTTTTGTTCTTAGGAAACTTCAGTTTTATTTGGAGAAAAAAATAATTGCATTTTTAGATTTTTGAAAAAAAGTACAGTTAGCCTAAAAATTACATTTGTCAAAAATAACAAGTTGGTCTTAATCGACTCTATTTCCCACTAGGAACACTTCTCTCAAAGTAACTTATCAAATCAAATCGTAAGTTTTTGCAATAATTAAAAAAAAAACACATCCCATACATTTTCTATGAAATTAGTAGTTGTAAACATTATACTGCCACTTATTCGATGGTTATTAATTTAAATTCGTAACTGCTTCGGCATGCTGGGAGGCTATTGTAAAGTCTTAGGCGCTTCAGACAGACCCGCAAGAGATGTTGGTATGCATGGAGCATACCATTTGTACATCTGCAGGGAAGCACTTTGTTCTAAATTTAAATACGCGCTTTACAATAGCCTCCCAGCTTGCTGGAGCAGTTATGAAATTAAATTAAGAACGATCAATTAAGTGGCACTGTAATGTTTACAACTCTTCATTTCATAGAAAATGTATTGGATGTGTTTTTTTGAATTATTGCAAAAACTTACGATTTGATTTAATAAGTTACTTTGGGAGAAGTGTTCCTGGTAGGAAATAGAGTCGATTAAGACCAACTTGTTTTTTTTGACAAATGTAATTTTTTAGGCTAACTACTTTTTTTCAAAAATCTAAAAATACAATTATTTTTTTCTCCAAATAAAACTGAAGTTTCCTAAGAACAAAACTTTCTAACTACAAGAGAAAAGGTAGCTACCCTTCAGTGACCAAGAATTTGCCACACCCTGTATAATCTTACAGGCTTCTTCTTCTTCTTTCATGTCGATGACTAATATCTACCCTAAATGGTGTTTTTCCAGTAACTACTCTTAGTAAAAAATAACCAAATAAATAGTAATCTTACAGGCTTGTCTTTGAGGTCTCGCCACAGTTCGCCGCCCTTCTTCGCGACCTCAGTAACTTTGATCCCCGGGTTCTCTTCAATGATCTGCTTGCGGTGGTCGTTTAGCCATAACATGAATGCGGTGGATGGCCGCTTGGGAGCGTTCACGTCTTTCTCACGCTTCTTTGACTTGTCTTTACGTTTGCGAGGGGTTTCTGACTGAAATAAATAATTTAAGTTTATTAACTCTACGACTACTCCACTAACTGGCCGACAGAAGACTTGTACCGGGGTGAATGGAAAAAGGGAAGGGAGGCCTTTGCCCAGCAGTGGGATCCAGTGGGTGGAAAGTGGCGTTTCCTAGCTGAAAAAACGTCAACTTTCCGAAGAAAATCATCGAATCGGATGCATTTTAGAAAGTCTGAATCGCACTGCTGGTTCCCATGAAAACTTTTGCTGTTGAGGCTGGATGGTGATGTGTGAAATATCGAAGAATATTTTAACTTACAATAGTAATGGCTTTCTTGGGCTTGTCTTTCTTTTTCTTCTCTTTCTTGCTGTCGTCGGAGCCGGCGGCGGACGCGTCCGAATCTTCTTCCGAGGACGGATTTGTGTCGTACCTGAAAGATAAAAGCGTAACAAATAAGAAGAGTTTTAATCTTTACAAAATACACAACAGAACAAAAAAGCAGAGCTTGTGTTATAGGAATCACATGACTGATTTAGTAATTTTTTCGTAAATACATACATAATAGACTAGAAAACACCCAGATCAACATTTGTCCCGCGGCGGGGATCGAACCCGCAACCTCCTTTGTCCTCCGCCTTCACGTGTCCTTGCTGTGTATACTTACTCCTCGGCTACGTCGCTCTCTCGGCTCTTGTCCGGGCTAAGTCCTCGTCGGTAGAGTCCGCGGAGTCTCTCTCCTTGTCCTCCGCCTTCACGTGTCCTTGCTGTGTATACTTACTCCTCGGCTACGTCGCTCTCTCGGCTCTTGTCCGGGCTAAGTCCTCGTCGGTAGAGTCCGCGGAGTCTCTCTCCTTGTCCTCCGCCTTCACGTGTCCTTGCTGTATATACTTACTCCTCGGCTACGTCGCTCTCTCTGCTCTTGTCCGGGTTGAAGTCCTCGTCGGTAGAGTCCTCGTCCTCAGAGTCCGCGGAGTCCCTCTCCTTGGCCTCCGCCTTCACGCGCTCCAAGTACGCATCCGGCTCTTTCTCCGTGTCTGAATCGCCGAAATCATCGTCGTATAGCGCCTTGTCCTGGAAGTTACAACATTGTTCTTATCTAGAAAATAAAAACCGGTCAAGTGCGAGTAGAACTCGTACGCCGAGGGTTCCGTACCTACCCATTATACCCATTATGTTATTGTAGCCCGCTTATTTGTATGAGCGCCCATACAACTAAGAGGACAATCTTAATTGGCGTAAACTATGTATGTATGGGAACACCCTTTAATTTTCAACTTTTTTAATTTTTTGGAATTTTTCCTTCTGCATAAGTAAAGGAAAAATTCCGAAAAATAAAAAAAGTTGATAGTTAAGGTAAGTTTTGGTACTTACAAGTTTTCACGAAAACCTAAATTTGCCTATATCTTTTTATAGTGTTGACTCAGGACCTTGATTTTTATACTCACAATAGGGACTATAGACCTCAGTATATGGTATAAATTTCAACTTGCTAGCTCCACCCGTTCCTGAGATAATCGATGGTGACACACGGACAGACAGACAGACGGACAGACGGACAGACAGACAGACAGACAGACAGACAGACAGACAGACATACAGACAGACGGACAAGAAAGTGATTTTATAAGGGTTCCTTTTTTTACCTTTTAAGGTACGGAACCCTAAAAAGTAGTAGGTGTCGAAATTTCCGATTCCAACGGGATTCAAACCCGAGTTGTTAATACACTCCGGCTTGAGGATCGCTTGAATCAATGCGGGTTCGAAAATCTTGATAACACTTTTATTTTTTAAATAAATAGTTTCTAAGTGTAAACTGTAAATTAAGTATTAGCACAATAAATTTTAAAAAAATATTCTAGAAATAGTACAATTTGATAGCTAAAACTTTGTTGTATTCTAACTTAATATTTAGAGTATCATAATGCTGTGTACCAGCCAGAGCGGTTCGATCCTTCTCTTTTATGAAAAGTAGATTGTGGCTATGTATGTACAGTAAAACCAGAAAAAGAAAAAATGCGTTTCGGAAAACATCGGAAACAATCGCTTAAAATTACAAAAACGATTGACGAAAAGTCATTTGGAAATGAAAATTACTCATAATTTCAACTTTGTCGCAAACAAATAAATATCAATGTCATTTTTATGAAAATCAAATTAGTTGCATCTTTAGCTGCGCTGCTAACGACGTGAACTTCTATCGCATTCTGTTTTGTGGAATCATACGCTGCTGTCGGACATATTCGGAAAACACGAAAATATCCGATGTCCATTATATAGCTTGAAGTACTACTGTATGTTTTATGTATTAAAAAAATACGTACGTTCTTGCCAGTGTTCTTGACGTGCAGTTTCTTGGAGGAGATATAGTTGAACAGTTTGTCGTACTCTCCCTTCTCTATGCTACTGAAAGTGTGCACGTTGCCCGACTTTAACGCGATCTCGAAGTCGAATGACCTGCACACGTTTAAAATACAAATACAAAATGAAGAGTTATTGGCTGTCAGTAATACATTTAAGTTTTTGTGCACTCATTTTCTAAGAGCTGTGGATTTTGTTTAAGAAATAAATAAATAAATAAGAGAAATATAATTACTAAATTAAGAGTACCTAAGTTACATTTATATGATCTCCTTATTTAAAAATAGTGTAAAGTGATTATAAATATTCATTGCTTCATATTGTTTTTTATAAAACATGTTAAAAATAGACAGGTTCCAACAACAAATCTAATCATTTAAAAATATCTTTAAATTATATTCATAAAGGACCCTTACTAACTACTTATTTGTCGATCATTTTTCTATGAGTTCATGCAAGATTCACATTTGATTAGTGCAATAAGTTTTTTTTCATTCCATCTATTCGAAAAGGACGACTTTGTTCGCCTTTAAGTGCGCCCAAAGTAGATGATTCCTCTTCAAGGAACTTTTAGCGGGCAGTAATGAGTTTTTAATCCTCTTTATAAGTTTAGCGGGCAGTAATGAGTTTTTAATCCCCTTTAAGTGCGCCGGAATTATCTATGAATTATCTTTGCCGCGCACTTTTGAGGTACAACTACTTTCCACATTCATCTCAAATCTACCAAGATGAATGAGGGAGGACTCTTCCAAAAACACCACAGTTGTAATCACATTTAGAGATTTATTACTCTGCAGTTTTCTATCCTTACATAATTGTAATTCCAACCTGATAAACTCCTGTGCGTTTTCGTCAGCGCGATCTAGAACGATGGTCTACTGGCGCCATCTAGTTTGTTTTCGTGGAACTATTGAACAATTCTAGCGGAAGAGATTTTTTGTTTGAACGCGCTAATCTCACAAAACAGGTTTTTATATTAGCTACCTACAACGTTTTAATATTCATTATTCTGTATATTTATTTAGCTATTTATTTATATTTATATTGTTTGTAAGAGAAATAAATAAATAAATGAAATGAAATGAAATCTCAGGAACTACCAGTCGGATTTGAAAAATTATTTCTGTATTTGATAGCTAAACTCTTGAGGAAGGTTATAGGCTACTTTTCATCATCATCATCATCATCACCATAAACCATCACTACGGGGGCAACGCCGCGAGGGCGCTGCTAGTATCGGATAAACATACCGCCCACCATTCAGCCGGCGCGCGGCCACCGTCTGAATAAAAAAAAATTAATCCCCGATTACTCTTCTCAAGTGGAACTTCGTTGATTTAACACATTCCTTTCTCCTCCCTTTTATTTTCTCATAGATTGTAATGAAAAGTAGAGTGTATCACTCGGGCGCAAAATATATTTTTGGCTCGGGCGACGTACTTTAAATCCCTCGCTTCGTTCAGGATTCTACTAAAGAATCCCTCGCTGCGCTCGGGATTCTACTCTAGAATCCTTCACTTCGCTCTGGATTCAAAAAAGCGCCCTCGCCGTAAAAATATTATTTTCCCCCCATATAATACAATCTACTATTTTTTCATTAAAATAAAAAAAAATAAACGTAAAGCGTCATTTCAAGTCGTTTCAACTAATAAACTTTAGGTACACACTGCGTCACCAATTGGTAACCCTTTATAGTGTAAATGGAAAGTTGCCGTATGCAGGCTACACTAACGAAATTGTTTGCCTGAACGACTCAAATAAATAAAATCTTACAAAAACTTATTTGCTTGCTAGGATTCGAACCACCGATGCCCAATTGAACGTGAGCGAGTCCACGCTTTTCCGACTGAGCTACCGCACCAGTTGTCAACAGCGCTGAATTTATAAGTTACATTATTCGTTTACAAAATAATAGTAGGTAACTCTTCACACGACTACCATCAACTAATAAAATTGTATTGAAGGTAGTTGTGCACTAAATTCTATTGAACAATAAAATTAACTGACTGGTTTTGTTACTTGTTTTATTTTCGGTGCGTGTAGCATAGCAATGGTGCATTTTATCAATTTTGAAAGGACAAAGATAGTTGTTCTTTACGAACAAAATATAAGCATAAAAGAGATTGCTTGGCATCATGGAATAATGGTAAGTCGTAAATATTAGAAGAATCTTTGTGAATAAATAATTGCCTGAGTATAAATGTATAACACTTATTTTACTTTTCGTAGGTCAAATCGGTGCAGTTCTATCGACTGGTGATATGAATCATATAAAGCCAAACAAATCAGGCCGAAAGAACTAAGAAGTCTAAACAGATCTATGTGAACGCCACAAACATTATTATTAATACCAGCAAGTTGCAGAATAACGTTAGGTAAGTGGTATGATAATTGATAAGTATTACAGAGGTTTTTTTTTATCTTATAACCTATGCCATTATGTAATAATGTTCTTATTTTCAGGTTATTGGGGATGGAAAGATGTCATAATATTGGCACAGCGAGTTGCTTATCGAGAAGGAATACCTAGTGTATTTAGTTCATGATAACTGCGCTTCATCGTTCGCGAGCTGTTACTAACTTTTATAAAATTGAAAGATAACTGATATTGTTTTAAATTGTAAGTAGATAATATTACTTAGTCTGATCTGATTTGCGAGAGATCTAAATTGTTTATTTTTCACTGGATTTTATACGATAAGTATAAACTGTTCCAATGATAACATGACATGTTTGTTCACTCGTTAATTTTATTGGATTAAGTATTAGGTTTGTGTTTAAATAAATTTACTAAGACCCTACTAAAAGTTGTTTCATCTAACTATAACTTTACTAGGTAACTTACTACATACTCACAACGTAGTTCGTTGTGAAAGCAAAAATAAAAATAAAATAAACAAAAAATACATAGTCGTGACAGGATTTGAAACCAAGCCCGGACCCACGCAGGAGCATTTGAATTGGGGGTCGCTACCGTTACACCAATCGGCCGCACAGCAGAGTGCGTGAAATTACTTATCCATACGTAAGTAAGAATAAGAAAGTAAGAATGACAAATCTAATAAAAAAGGTAAATGTTTTACAAAAAGTTGAGATCAACGGGTTGCGAACTGACGTCTTAGCAGGGGAGGTACTTAATGGTGACGCTTTGTGTACTATTTCGAATTTATTAGTAGATTTTTTCGTATTCTTACGAGTTTCATTCTTATATAACAAAGCTTTAAACTGCTTTTTAGTACATTTTTGTACTGTTAACAGACTAATGTGTTGCTTGGGAGTTGTTTTTTACTCACTTAGTAGACGAGGCGCCTCCTCTCGCGAAGTTTACCGAAGCTATCTCCTCAAAGCGGATATGTACCGGCGGCTTGTGAACGTAAATGAATCCTTTTTCCAGCGGGTAGAGATAGCCAGCGGCCGCTTTGTATGAACACGCCACTGCGGGCGTTTTGTGATGCCTGGAATATGCAAGGATCAATAAATATGAATCGCTTTGTAAGATTTTTATAAGGCATCAAATTGCACTGAAAGTCAAGTTTGGGTAAGAATGTTGGCGAGTCATTATTGTCTGGTCTCTTTGAGACTATAAACTTTATATCGATTTTAGTGATTCAATTTTTTTTACTGGTTGTACTGTGTGTGTATGTGTTACATAATCTGTGCTGCTGGAGGAGTTGTCTTTTTATTAAAAGTTTGCTTGATTTATGGCAAATTGAGGTGAAAATGCCCTTTATTGCCCGTGGCACTATCGCTTGGCTCAACTAGTAGAGTGAAAGGAAATTTTACTTTCCCGGGACACTACTATTCTTATTGGCTGATTAAACGCATACTATAAAATTTCCCGTGGATTACCTCATTACCGATGGCACTACTTCTAAACATCAAAGCAAGATGAACCAATTTTTTTTTTGTTGTAAAAAATTAAAAAAAATATTAAAAACAAGTTACCCACTGTAACAAAATAAAAATAATCTAACAAAATTACCTACACACACTAAATTAGGAGACACCATTTGATATTGTACTAGTTCTTTTACACGGTGAATAACTGACCGTTTCCACTTGCTCCTACTCGGTTCTCCTATGTATAAAGTTTACTAATGAATAATAGCAGATGTCAAATTGACAGATTATGTCAAATTGACAGATTATGTCAAAATGACAGATTATGTCAAAATGACAGATTATATTAAATTGACAGCCATATCTCGGAAACTACTCAACTTAGACTCCCCGTTCTCGGTTCAAATGAAAGCTATGACCAAGATCTACATTTTAGATGACAGCTGTCAAACTTCAAACAGCCATATCTCGGAAACTACTCGTCCTAGACTCCCCGTTCTCGGTTTAAATGAAAGCTATGACCAAGATCTACATTTCAGATGACAGCTGTCAAACTTCAAACGGCCATATCTCGGAATCTACTCGTCCTAGACTCTCCGTTCTCAGTTCAAATGAAAGCTATGACCAATATCTAAATTTCAGGTGACAGATGGCATTTTGACAGCTGTTATTGAAAATGTAGATCTTTATAACGATTTTATTTTTTGTTGATAATGAAGATGTAATCTTTTGACTACGGACCCACGATACCCCTGGCGATAGCCCTGGTGGTATCGTGGGTCTTTTAAAATTAAACGATACCCCCAACAAATAGTGTTGCGGCACTAATTAATAAGAGCTTTATCATCTCTTAAATTTTATATTTACAAAAAAAAACAAATTATAGTCTTCTTCCAGTTTCCTTTAAACAATATTCAACAAGTACTTGCCGTCTGTGTGGCATAGCCGTAAAACTTATGTACGCAAATTGACAAATTATGCCAAATTGACAGATTAATTTCGAATTGACAGGTTATGTCATAAATGACAGATGTCAAAGATGACAGATTGTGTCAAGTATGACGGAATATGTCAATATTACAGATGATGTCAAAAATGACAGATTATGTTGGTACATTTAAAGTGACAGCTGTCAAAATGACATCTGTCATCTGAAATGTAGATCTTCATCATAGCTTTCATTTGAACCGAGAACGGGGAGTCTAGGACGAGTAGTTTGCGAGATATGGCCGTTTGAAGTTTGACAGCTGTCACTTTAAATGAAGATCTATTCAATAGCTTTCACTGGAACTGAGAACGGAGAGTCTGGGATAACTGGTTTTTGAGATATAACCAATCTGTCATTTTGACATATTCTGTCATTCTTGACATTATTATTCATTTTTGACATCATCTGTAATTTTGACATATACTGTCATTCTTGACATTATGTCAGTTTGACATATTTTGTCATTCTTGACATTATCTGTCATTTTTGAGGTCATCTGTCATTTTGACATATTCTGTCTTTCTTGACATTATCTGTCATTTTTGACATCTAGTGTCATTTTAGACATCTACTGTCATTTTTGACATTATCTCTCATTTTTGACATCTAGTGTTATTTTTGACATTATTTGTCATTTTTTAAGTTTTTTACTATGTTAAACATCACTATGGTGAGTCGTACCGCGTGGGGCAGTCAAGATAAAACACAATCACTTTGCATAACATTGCATTGTCATTTTCTACTCGTCCACTCATCTCAAGTGCCAGTACCTTCCTTGTTCCAAGTAGTTTATATGCAGATAAAGGAGATTTAAAATCTTTATAATATAGCCCAGTCGTGCCACGGGAAATAATATTTCCCGTGAAACTACTGGCAACAGTGTAGTGTCACTGGAAATGTACTTTGACCCGTAGCACTACCAGTAGAGTCACGGGAAAGTAAAATTTCCCTTCACTCTACTAGTTGAGCCAAGCGGTAGTGCCACGGGAAATAAAGGGAAAATGCAGAGTTGGCAAATAATAGGTAGATTAGAATCTTAGATTATAATCTACCCTACCTATATAAATAAAAATGAATGTTTGTACTCATTGTAAATCCCTGTAACATTTTAGTGTTGAAGAAATAGATGATTTTTGAATATTTTGAAGCAAAATGGGAAGGCTTGTAATCATTTAATTTACCCAAGGAAGTCTCCCGGTCCTGTGACTCTCCTATTGATGATGACCTTCATAATCTTGGCCAGCACCTCGTACGTTGGACCCGTAACCTCCTTTGTTATTTTACCTTCATATTTCTCTTTCAATTCTTCCCTGAAATATGTTTTTTTTTAAATATTTTTACACTGAGTTAAAACAAGCAGTTAGGATTAGGGTGTGGGCAAACTACGTTTTTCGTACGTACAGCGAACGCAAGGCAGTCGGCTAGCTGTGAGAGAGTGCAGTGCACACTACACTATGTTTCTCGTATGTGCATTTTATTGCATCGATACAAACGCGCTGCTCAAATACGCGCGTACGAAAAACGTAATGTTGGGCACATTACGTTTTTCGTACGCGTACTCCCTTCTATTCTTTTTTGACAGAGATCATTCTCTTAAAATTGCGAATACTTAATGATTTTTATTTTAAACCTATCGATAATTATGAAATACTCACTCAGTAAAAGGTAGTTCTATGGTAGTCTCCTCTTCAATCCCGAAAAGTAGCACCAGATAATGGTATCTCGTCTGTCCCTGTTTGATCGGTGGGTCCAGAGACACGACAAAGAACATCTGCCTTGTGTCCTTGTGAGGTAGAAGGAATAGCCGTAGTACAGTCGACATTGGGATTTTGTAGTCAAACGTTTTACCGTGGAGTTGGAAGAATGTTTGGAACACTTTGATGTCGTAGCGACCACTGAAAAGAAACGAATGAGTAGACCATCAGTCAGACCTCTAATTTTTTTGGCCATGATGATGTTGATTTGCTTAAAAAAAACTTCACGTTCCCACTTTCCGCCCGCGTCAATTAGATATTTATACGACAAGTCGGGCAACCCTTCCGCGTCACACCGCGCCAGATAGCGACAGAGTTATGCGTTAGAAAGAGAGACAATGTTTAGGTAATATATACGCGAGCTGAATTGCACTTTAGATAATTCGATATTAGAGTCGCTACATATACAATTTTTTTTTTTTCGCGAAGTCAGCCTTCCGTACGTAGTACTATTATTCTGGTTACATACCGAGGAGTAAGGCACTGCAGTTCTCTGAATATGGCAATAGCATCCCCAGAGACAGAGATGACGCTGGCCTTGGTCATGACCTGCTGGTGGAACGCGTCCACAGCATCCATGTCACCGGCCATCTCATTGGTAGGGATGTGGAAACGCATCTCCATCAGGGACACTGGTGTGTCATCATTCTGCAAAATTAAATGGTTTTTTTGGAACACAAGAAGCTGACCTTGTCTAATGCCACAGTGTGGTAGTTGTAATAATATTGCACAATAATTGTGCAACAATTCGCTAAAGATTTGTTGTTATCATTAGTATTTAATGCATACAAGCAAATAAAAACTTATTTAAAAAAAACAAAAACCTGACTGCGTTAAAACTAAAAAGAATAAAACAAGCCTGCAAAGAATGACTCACAGTCGGTCCCCATTCATTTTATTAACAATCAAATCTTCCCAATGTTATGGGTCCCGACTGTGAGTAATTCTTTGCAGGCTTGTTTTATTCTTTTTAGTTTTAACGCAGTCGGGTTTTTGTTTTTTTTAAATAAGTTTTTATTTAACACTTTTTAGTTATGATAAAGTTGATTTTAAAATACCTATTCAACGATACCCCACTTGATATAGTGTGACGATTTTGATTCTTTTAATTTTGACAATATGGCGTCTGGTTGTAGCCCTGGTGAATTTTGATTACTGTCATATCTTTAGTGACACTCCCAAAGTTATGACAAATCGATTGACGTAAGAATCATCAAAATCGGTCCACGCGTTTGGCCTCTAGAGTGCCACATAGAAACATCTATAGCAAGAATTATTATTAATCAACTTTAAACCGTTATTTTTCCTAAACTATTACTTAAAATGAAAAATGGTAAAAGAAACCTAAAGTTGATTTTGAAATACCTATTCAACGATACCCCACTTGATATAGTGTGACGATTTTGATTTTTTTAATTTTGACAATATGGCGTCTGGTTGTGGCACTGGTGAATTTTGATAACTGTCATGTTTTAGTAACACTCCCAAGGTTGAGACGAATCGATTGACGCAAGAATTATCAAAATCGGTCCACGCGTTTGGCCTCTAGAGTGCCACATAGAAACATCCAAACATACATACAAACATACAAACATAGACTGATAAACACATTACCCTTCCTTTGCTTTGCGCAGTTGGGTAAAAAGAAAATTCAATGCAAAGTGTTTATTTGGAACAATTTACAAGGTAGTAGAGTACAAAAAGGAAACGTTGACTGCCGCAAAAGTTAAAAACTAAAATAATATTATCATATTATTTAGGTCTGCCCCCTAGACTTCAAACAATCTTCTAGAATGATTGAAGTACAGATACTGAGAAATAAAACTTTAAAGTTGACCCTGTTTTATTAGTTATGGAATCTCACCTGATGGAATTCAAGTGTAACCTCATTCTTGCCTGTGTTACACTGTGACACATAGTGCAGTGGGATCTCAAATGCGGTGTTCGACCCTACATTGAAGCTCAGCACAGCTCCGTTGAACTTGGCCGTACCCCAGTTCCAGCCCTTCAGGGACAGCTCTTTCTCCAACATATCCTTCTTGTAATTTGATTTGAAGAATTTGGCAACTTTTTCTTGTTCCTAAAATTAATCAGAAATAAGTTTGAGTATTTGAGAGGTAGCTGAGCTAGACTGCATGTAAATGGATACCTAGTGATTTCATAGAGGGCTAAAGCAGGCTCAAAATAACAATGTTAATTTTATAGACCAATCTTAGTACAGTGCCAATCAACAAAAGCAGAGCTAGAAAATACCTAATTGGTGATGATTGTGAAATCTTTAAAACTTACTACTTATTTTATTCAATAATCTGTACAAAATGTATACAGTAGAATTTAAATACTCACTCCGTCCTTGAAGCCACCATATCTATGAAGAGTTCCATTCTTCAAGAAAATCCTCAGGCCCCAAGAACCAATGAATTTTTGAAAGTTTACCAACTCAATATCATTTGCCGCCAGCTGTTCAACCTTGCCTGTTTTACTGTTCTTGAAGACAATACTCTGATCAGTCATTTTCAGCCTTCCCGGGACCTGAATGAAACAACATAAAAACAGGAATATCGTTGTAAAATAAAGAAAATCTGAGTTTAAGATTGCAATGGAAAAAATTTAGCTACCTACCATAGTCCCTTTTATTTCGGCTTGCACATCATTATATTCCAAGAATGCTTCCATCGCTACTAGCTCGATTATTACACAATAAAATAATGGAAAATAGAGCGTGCCTCACCACGCGCTCGGCTATGTGATTTGATTTTATCGAAAAAAGCGGCGCACGGCACGGCACGGGCACAACAACAAAACACACAATTACTCGAAACAGAACGCAACGCGTCAAGCAAGAGAATGAACGTAGATATAATGTCATGAATGACACATGACAGCTGACTGTGAGTGAATGTAAATAGTGATGGAATAGAAGTATGTAACTACGTAATAAAAAACACGTGTGCCCTACGTAGAGTCAGATTCAGCACTGAAGTACGTAGTATCTCTACCTAATCTGTGCTGAAGTCCGATAGACGCAGCGCTGCTATCGCAGAACTAGGGTGTGATGTGTACATGTGTCCAATATAAGTCTGTGAATGTGTCAAAAGCAAGAAGATTCTAAAGCGTCGGATACACTAGGGGACATTTTGTCCCGCAACATGACGCGCAACACGTAATTTACGTGACGCTGCAACGTTGCATATTGTCCCGCAACATGCCCCGCAACATTGTACGTGACGCGGGGCATGTTGCTTGCTCCAAAATGTTCGACAAAATGTTCCATGACAATTGTCGCGGGACACTTCACGTAGTTGTTGAGGGACATGTTCCGCAACATGTCCCCTAGTGTATCCCAGGCTTAAACTACGTAACTGGAGTGCTTACTGACATTTAATGTACAAAGGATTTTGAACCTTATCACGACTACACAACGATCTATTATCATTTAATCTTGGTTATAAGGATTGTTGGTCTTGTTGAGAGGCTTTCTTGGGTGCTTTGTCTCTTTCACACTCGTTGTTGGATTAGTAGTGTGCCCATGTCATTTAAATTTCAGGATATTTTTACCTTATCGCGCTCGACAAAATCAGCGCTTGATTTCGATCCATGGTTTCGATCCTTGAATTAGATCCTTGAATTAGATCCTTGATTTTGATCCTTGATTTTGATTTCGATCCTTGGTTTCGATCTTGGATTTCGATCCTGGATTTCGATCCTGGATTTCAATCCTTGATTCTTGAATTTTGAACCTTGAATCTGAAATCTTGAATCTTGAATCTTTGAAGTGACAGCTGTCAAACTTCAAATGACCATATCTTGGAAACTACTCGTCCTAGACTCCCCGTTCCCAGTTCAAATGAAAGCTAAGACCAAGATCTTCATTTGAAGTGACAGCTGTCAAACTTCAAACGGCCATATCTTGGAAACTACTCGTCCTAGACTCCCCGTTCCCAGTTCAAATGAAAGCTATGACCAAGATCTTCATTTGAAGTGACAGCTGTCAAACTTCAAATGGCCATATCTCGGGAACTACTCGTCCTAGACTCCCCGTTCTCAGTTCAAATGAAAGCTATGACCAAGACCTACATTTCAGATGACAGATGTCATTTTGACAGCTGTTATTGAAAATGTAGATCTTGGTCATAGCTTTCATTTGAGCTAAAAAGGAAGAGTCTAGGATGAGTAGATTTCGAGATATGGCCATTTGAAGTTTGACAGCTGTCACTTCAAATGAAGATCTTGGTCATAGCTTTCATTTGAACTTTGAACGGGGAGTCTAGGACGAGTAGTTTCCAAGATATGGCCGTTTGAAGTTTGACAGCTGTCACTTCAAATGAAGATCTTGGTCGTAGCTTTCATTTGAACTGAGAACGGGGAGTCTAGGATGAGTAGTTCCCGAGATATGGCCATTTGAAGTTTGACAGCAGTCACTTCAAATGAAGATCTTGGTCATAGCTTTCATTTGAACTGAGAACGGGGAGTCTAGGACGAGTAGTTCCCGAGATATGGCCATTTGAAGTTTGACAGCTGTCACTTCAAATGAAGATCTTGGTCATAGCTTTCATTTGAACTTTGAACGGGGAGTCTAGGACGAGTAGTTTCCAAGATATGGCCGTTTGAAGTTTGACAGCTGTCACTTCAAATGAAGATCTTGGTCATAGCTTTCATTTGAACTGAGAACGGGGAGTCTAGGACGAGTAGTTCCCAAGATATGGCGGTTTTAAGTTTGACAGCTGTCACTTCAAAGATTCAAGTTTCAAAATTTCAGTTTTCAGATTCAAGAATCAAGATTCAAGATTCAAGAATCAAAATGAAGGATCAAAATTGTATCAGTATTTTAATTCAAAAATCATGCCCTGAAACATCACGTAAATCAGAAAATGATGGAAAAGGCTCCTTAGGGACTAGGAATGTTTAGTTTATGGTCACCCTTTAGAAAGAGACACACCGCCCAAGTTTTCTTTCTCAAGCGGACCTTGTTTTCTGTCTCAGTCAGTGTTCCAGGTACGTAGTATAGAAATTCCTTGGTCAAAAGATCGACTAATGACTTGAGCGGGCTTTTTGGCGGTAATTTGAAAAGTCATGTTTTCGTTATAATTTCCAAACTGTGTTTCTTCGAATGTTAATGTGTAAATTAACCATATGAATGTAATAAAAATATAAATAAAAATATGTAATAAAATGTAATTTGAATTATTAACCCTGGAGTGTTCGTTAACGTGCTTAGGTAATAAGAGCAAATAAAACAAAACTAGATAGCATTGCATTTGCATTACTTATTTATTCAATTAATTAATTAATTTATTTATTTTATGCATTTTGAAAATGTCCGTGTTGATGTTTCAGTAAAGCCCCACACCTTTACTGAGGCACAAGGGGAGGGATGGGTGGGATATTTATGTATTGTAATATTTATTTATATTTTTTGTGTTTTTTTAAATAACTTGAAAAATCTTTAATATTTACTTGACACTGGCTGAATGCACAAGCCGTGCGAAGCCAAAATAAAAAAGAAGAAAAATGAGTTAAGCGCAAGGAATTTCTATACTACGTACCTGGAACACTGACTGAGACAGAAAACAAGGTCCGCTTGAGAAAGAAAACTTGGGCGGTGTGTCTCTTTCTAAAGGGTGACCATAAACTAAACATTCCTAGTCCCTAAGGGGCCTTTTCCATCATTTTCTGATTTACGTGATGTTTCAGGGCATGATTTTTGAATTAAAATACTGATACAATTTTGATCCTTCATTTTGATTCTTGAATCTTGAATTCTTGAATCTTTGAAGTGACAACTGTCAAACTTAAAACCGCCATATCTCGGGAACTACTCGTCCTAGACTCCCCGTTCTCAGTTCAAATGAAAGCTATGACCAAGATCTTTATTTGAAGTGACAGCTGTCAAACTTCAAATGGCCATATCTCGGGAACTACTCATCCTAGACTCCCCGTTCTCAGTTCAAATGAAAGCTATGACCAAGATCTTCATTTGAAGTGACAGCTGTCAAACTACAAACGGCCATATCTCGGAAACTACTCGTTCTAGACTCTTCCTTTTTAGCTTAAATGAAAGCTATGACCAAGATCTACATTTTCAATAACAGCTGTCAAAATGACATCTGTCATCTGAAATGTAGGTCTTGGTCATAGCTTTCATTTGAACTGAGAACGGGGAGTCTAGGACGAGTAGTTCCCGAGATATGGCCATTTGAAGTTTGACAGCTGTCACTTTAAATGAAGATCTTGGTCACAGCTTTCATTTGAACTGGGAACGGGGAGTCTAGGACGAGTAGTTTCCAAGATATGGCCGTTTGAAGTTTGACAGCTGTCACTTCGAATAAAGATCTTGGTCTTAGCTTTCATTTGAACTGGGAACGGGGAGTCTAGGACGAGTAGTTCCCGAGATATGGTCATTTGAAGTTTGACAGCTGTCACTTCAAAGATTCAAGATTTCAGATTCAAGGTTCAAAATTCAAGAATCAAGGATCGAAATCCAAGATCGAAACCAAGGATCGAAATCAAGGATCGAAATCAAAATCAAGGATCAAAATCAAGGATCTAATTCAAGGATCTAATTCAAGGATCGAAACCATGGATCGAAATCAAGCGCTGATATTGTTGAGCGCGATAAGGTAAAAATATCCTGAAATTTAAATGACATGGGCACACTACTAATCCAACAACGAGTGTGAAAGAGACAAAGCACCCAAGAAAGCCTCTCAACAAGACCAACAATCCTTATAACCAAGATTAAATGATAATAGATCGTTGCATAGTCGTGATAAGGTTCAAAATCCTTTGTACATTAAATGTCAGTAAGAACTCCAGTTACGTAGTTTAGAATCTTCTTGGTTAAGCGTCGGTCTTGGTATCAATCAATGTCAATTGTCAAGTCCCATTTTTCATTCATTCATTCGTTCTAGTCGAGTCTAAAGTCATTTTGTTGTGAATTGTGGAGGACGTGCTTCTTGTGTTGTGATTATTTATAATTTACGTTACGGAAGATATTAACTTTTTTGAGACATTAAGCTGCATGATAAACTTATTTGCACCTTTTGTTATACGTAGTTTTATCAGTACACAACCCGAAAAGTTCGCCCTCAAATAAAATCTTCCTCGTATTCGGAGTCGGTACGTTTGTAACTTTTTGTAGGTGTGTTTCGCATGTGTAAACTCTATGGCGTCACTGTCCTTGCCCCGAGTTCTTCAGCTGAAGAAGAACAGCTTAGACGCTGAACGCGAGCAATTCGAGAAGTTTCAGGTCAGTTCCCATTCCCACACTTTCTTTTCCCTACATGTAACATGGTAAACTCACATTTTCTATTCTATGAAATCTATGTCTCAATGTTCTCATCAAGTCAGCTCAATAACTACCAAATCCTCGAAATATTAATCCTGTATGGTGTGTACCTACACACCATACCTATATAATATAAAAAATATAATAAACCTATATAATATAAATAATATAAAAAATAGTGTAGTGACCCAAACAAATATAAACATTGTTTGTATATTTGTTTGGGTCACTACACTATTTTACACTATTTTATGACAGTAATTTTATGGCTCATACTTGCTTTTAACTTAGTTACGAGGGTCGTTTGATAAGTTCTTGGCCTTGACAAGAAAAAATGGTTTTTTAATCTATGAATTATTTTATATTTCAACATAATCATTTTTCAGGGCTACATACCAAGCCCCATTGTTTTCTACCTTTTAAAACCTTTCTAAAAATTCGATTGCTCCAACCCTTAAAAATGAGCCTTATTTTCAGTAGTAAACTCATCGTGAGAGCAATTTTATTAAAATCTAAGTAAATTTTTGATGTTTGTTTACATTAAATCGTTGCTTGATACTAAATCTTACGAATAAAATAGAGAAAGAGGCAATAGGCATGATGACAGTAATCAAGTATCGCCAAAATATTTATCTGATCTAATGAAATAGGATTCCAAGATTTTGAAAAATGTATTTATTCTCTTATTAATGTCGAGATTACTAATTTATTTGTTAAAATAAATCTACAAAATACAACAATCCGTCATGATAGCCAAAACGCTCGCCGGTGTCATGGCGTCTGTCATTGCGTCACGTCTCGGTAAACGTCCTCTTGTTTCTATAGTAACTATGTAGGCATCACTGGTTGATATACCGATCCGTGACGTAATGACAGACGCCATGACACCGGCGAGCGTTTTGGCGTGAATTTGAAAAACTAAAATTAAATGTACTTTTATTGCACAAAAACCTTAAGTAATTTTCTACAGAAATATGATATATTTTAGACATAATAGATACTTCTGGATATCATAGAAGAGATTTTGAAAATTAGTCATCATGCCTATTCGTACCTTAATTTATGAAATTTTGCTATGGCGGGTACGCAAGTGCGTATTTGTGTTTATTGTCAATTGTGAGCAAACGCGGCAGCCATATTTCGGAAAGCATTTTAATGTCTAAATGGGTTGTTAAAATATTTAACTCCCATTTAATTAAGATGTCCATAGACTCAGTAATCTAACGCACTTTTACTCTCCGGTCGGTTATTACTAAATCATAGATTTTTTAATTAATTTCTGGATCGGGGGCATAATTTGAACGACCAGGACGGTCTTCATCAATAATGCTTATAAGGTCACATTTTTATTCAGCTGTCCAATATTTTATGGTTTTTAACGATGGAACAGAGTCCTAAGTATACTTTGGAAAACTAAATTTTATTCATATCACTCTTTTTCTATTTCAAAAACAAGTAGTTTATCACCAATCGGTGTTCGATTTTTACCATTTTTGTAAAATCACAAAAGTTGGTTTGTTTAAATGGCTGTCATATAAAAACTAAACCATCTAGAAAGTTCAGAATTTGACAGTATTACTAAAAAAAGTTAAGTGAGCGAAAAATAACACATTTTTAATATTAGCAGTGTTTTATCTAACTTAGGCCAAGTACTTATCATACTGCCCTCGTATGTTAAACATCTGATCCATGGTTAGTAATGAGCCTGGTTGAACAATTATTGAAGGTTTGAATATTAATTGACTGCTATCAACAGGTACATTAACAATAACAAGTCATCTAATGTCAATCAGTCACAACAGTTTGGTATTGTGAAATTTTCTACAAGATTATCACTACATAAAATTTTGAAGACCTTTCTTATAAAATTAAAGCACATTTCGCTGTAATTCCAGTGGAGTTAAGTTATATACCTAGATATTACTTTGAAATAGCTTCAAATATCAAATGCATAATTATTTTTTCTAATCTGACTGGTAGTTCCTGAGATTAACATGTTCAAACAAACAAACACTTCCACTATATTATTGGTATTGATGACAATAACCCTAAGATGATAATTTAAATAAGTGTTTAAAACAATTTTAACTAAACCTAAATTAGTCGGACACTGACAAAAGTTCCTTAAAAATTAGATTTAAGAAAAAAACTAAACCTAAATTGGTAATTTGTTAAGTACTGTTTGTGAATTACTTTGATTTTGTGTTTGAAGCTTGCTTAGATGTTGTAAAATAAAATAAAATAAATAAAATCGGTGACCCTACGACCTGAGCGATCCCGTGCTTCGGAGGGCACGTTAAATTGTCGGTCCCGGCTTTTAAGTCATCAAGCCACGACGGAGGCCTTTAGGCGGCCTAAAAACTCCGTCACCAGAGTTGGCCACTTGCTCATACGAACTAACTAACTAACTTTGATCTTGTGGATATTCCATCCACTCGTACAATGCGGTTCTCCTCCACCTTCATCATCTGCACTGCCAAGGTCTGGAACTCGCTGCCGGCTTCTGTTTTCCCTGAAAACTATAATCAGGGTCTCTTCAAGTCGAGAGTGAATAAGTGTCTTCTAGACCTTTGTGATCCATCGTCAGCCACATCGTTGCTTACTATCAGGTGAGATTGTGGCTAAACAAAGGTCTATCTACAAAAAAAAGTGTAAGACTTGCCTGTAAATACCCTCTTCTACAGGTCTTCAAAGGATTTTTAGTGCCTTAGCTCAAATTATGCTCTACAATATGTTAAAAAAACCCTGTCCTGTAAGGGGCTAAAAAATACCCCAATCAATAGTTACCTAACATTTCCAAAAAAAATAATTCATAATTTTTATTTGGCCCCTGCTGATGAAAAAGGTTTGCCTGAGCGAAATTACAAACATAAAAAGCGGAGATTATGCAGACTGATCGCTAGTTTGCATAAAATGTATGTAAAACTGGCCCAGCTAGGCAATGAGTAATAGGGGCATTCCATTGTGACTAGTGGGACATTTGACTCCAGAATTTGACCTATTTGGAGCTATAATTATGCTGTCGAAACTTATTGAATTGTGAAATATATTTTCTAACATAGATAAATGACTAATGTATCCAATTCCTATAAAGAAAAAACTATATACTTTATGAGCTCTTTGTAACTACTTGTTGATTGAGTGTGACTAGCTGGACACTGAAAAATCCCTGTCTTTTGCCTTTGTGCACTCAAAGACATATTTCAGTCCAACCACTTAATTTTCAAATTAGCTTTTCCTGTGTTGTAAACTATAAAGGATAAGCCTTGCTTTTCACTAAAAATGAAACTGATAACGTTCGTAGAAACAAAGAAAAAAATATTTTAATTTGTGACTAGTGGGACAGGTGTTTGTGACTAGTGGGACGAGTGCGAAATTATGTAAAATTGTTGTTGATTAAAATCAGTTTTATCGTTGTTTCAACTTTATTAATGTAGTTGTTACATTTCCACCTTAAAGTAAAACTAAAACAGTGCAAATATAAGAAATAAACGAAATCATTGTAAGTTTTGGTTCTCTATAATGTTCTACTCTCTCTATTTGTTTGAACGCGCTTATCTCAGGTATTAGAAGTCAGATTTGAAAAATTATTTCTACATTAGATAGCTTAATTCTTGAAGAAGGTTATAGGCTACTTTTTATCACTATCATCATCACCATATACCTTCACTACGCGGGTAACGCCGCGAGGGCGCTGCTAGGTAATAACAAAAAATAAAGGAAACCTCTTTCCTACAATTTAAGTAAGGAAAATAAATTTATCCGTAATTAGAAAATAACTTTAAAAGTAATAATATTAAAAAAAAATAACATTTTCTGTAAATTGGTAGAAAATTTGGTCTCCCAACTGTTTACTATCGGATCAGTATTTCGTTTATTTGAAATATCGATCTGTACATTTTTTGCCCAGTTAAAAACCATGTTAGGTAAAAAAAAAGATTAATCACTTCTATTATACAAAGAAATATGCTAAAATCTCTTTAAATATCAAAGTTAGCCAGAGTTGAAACATGTTTCATGAGGCAAGTGTGACTAGCTGGACACATTTCAAAACAGTCTCTAGATCATAATTTTGATCTTAAAATCATTAAAAGATGTTTAAATGGTACACCAACCGTTTATTGTTACTCCTAGAAGAAACTGAACTCATAAAGTCATATTTGAGGCGAGAAAAACTACTTTTATATCTTTTGGTGTGACTAGTGGGACAGGCAAGATGCATCTTTTTAGAAAATAATTACGCAAGAACTAACAAACATTTTCACTTTTTTTTTATTTAGTTACTTAGGTTTTTTCACACTTTCAGTAATATACACGCGCCAACTTTCTACAATTGGCAATATGCATCAATTTTTTTTATGATTTTATACGATAGGTTATATCGTCAAATAACCGTAACAAAAATTCCAGCGCCGAAAAACTAAAATTTTATAACAAAAATAATTTTTAAAATTTATCAACATTTTCATGCACTTGAAACGGACGTGACGTCACAAGTCAGCAAAATTACACGCGCTTGTAGGTAGAAAAAAAAAACTTTCTGTCGAGTTTGAAGGAGTGTGACGTCACAGCATACGTGACAAATAGCGTTGCGTTTCAAGTCTTATGAAATTCCCACTATATTTTTGCACTTTTTAATTTCTAATTTCTAAGCGAAAATGAAATAATATTAAAAAATAATTACACACACATAATTCTAAAGCCATAATGTTCATAGAAAAATACGTTTAACCCGCTTTTGAATCAGACGCATGTTGCCTATTGACAGAAAGACCGAAAAATGTGCTGCCAGTAAAATATATTTTTCCCCCAGAGTATTTTTTTGGCTGAAGTAAAAGTTCGCACTGACGAAAATGACATTTATTTTGTATTTTTTTAATATTTTTCTACAGATTCAAGTAGATTAGATATTTAGCTGTAGGTTATTACTGAAATATAAACGTTTAATGGAATTTCAAATTTTTTGTCATTTTCCTCTTTTACATGGAATGCCCCAATAGCCCAGTCAAATTAGGAATTAACCTCGGAATGAGAGATAATAAGCTGAATTTTCGTATATACCTTCATTTAGGCGCCCTAAAAGTTGTCTCAAAAGTCTCATAAAATCTCGTGTCTGCGTCTTAAGTTATTCAAGGTCAAAGGTAAAAAAAATAGTTTTTCGCGAATATCTCGGTTGCTATTGGTCCAGTGATGTTAACATCTATTATGAAGTTGTAGAGCTTAAAATTTGCGACCAATTCATTGAAAAAAAAATTCCATGCGCTCAACCGTTTTTGCGATACAGGGCCGTGAGCGCAAAGCGTTCAGTATGTGTATTTCAAAAACTATACTTCCTAGAACAAAAATAAAAACTATTTCGGAATGTACAAATTAAGTCCTTTCATATGACACCCCACTCAATATATCTGTGTAACTTTTATCTTTTTCACCCCCTTTAGATCCCAATATCTTTACAACCCCTCCATCGATTACGCTCATATGTCATATATCAAATTTCCATAGCACAACCTAGTTATCTACCAAGTTTCATGCAGATTGGATTAACGGTTCGATAGTTATGCGATAACATAAAAATTACACATACAAACATACAAAGCAAAATCGTAAGATCTTAGCTCGCTTTGCTCGCTTGGTCGATAATTAACTGATAAATAAAACAAATTATTCAAAATTCAAGGTATTCACAGATATTCACGTTTGACTTTCCGTTACAGTACCTACGCGTATGGTTGAGCGCTGCTCAATCACCCTCCTCTATCGCGAAAACGGTTGAGCGCATGAAAAAATGTTTTAAACAAAATTTGTCGCAAATTGTATGTTCTACAACTTTATAATAGATGTTAACATCATTGGACCAATAGCAACCGAGATATTCACGAAAAACTATTTTTTTTACCTTTGACCTTGAATAACTTAAGACGCAGACACGAGATTTTATGAGACTTTTGAGACAACTTTTAGGACGCCTAAATGAAGCTACATACGAAAATTCAGCTTATTATCTGTCATTCCGAGGTTTAGACCATTTTTATGCTAAGCTGACTGGACTACAATAGGTTCAGTGAATCCAATCTTGTAATCCTTATCACGAAAAGATACGCCTATTGTTATGAAGCGATCGATAGCGTATCTTTTTGAGGTAGGTAGGTACCTAGGTATTGAACAAAAAAAGGATAACATTTCATTTGGAATCGGTAGGAAACGCACCTATGTAAAAGTGTAATTAAGTTGGTGACGTGTGATTTATTGTTCTCTGGTAAGCAGAAATAGCTTTAAGTTTAGAATACGGGTAGATAGGTATCGTTGCTATGCGTGTATTGGTCTGTATGTGCTAAATTTGAGGGGCTGCTTTGTCTATCTTGACTTATTTCCGCGTAAAAGAAGATTTTTGTAAGGTTGCGGGTTCGATTCCATGCCTACCTATGATGATTTGCAATATTTGTCTCGGGTCTGGGGGTTTTTCTATGTAAAATGTATTCACAAATTTTATAGTAGGTAGGTAACGACTAGATTTTCGTGACATTCGCCTCGCTTTCTTACCTACATTGCCTTATTTTACTTACCTTACATTACTACAGACCAACTTTATTTCGGTGGAAACTTTATTTGGCCCACAAATCTAATTCTGTGGAGGAAACGATAATCCGTAGATGTCGCAAAGAAAGCGTCAAGCACAAGAGACTACCAATTGTATTTGTTTGTGATCCGTCGTAAAGATTCTGTTAAATCTCAGCGCTTGCTTATTGGTTCACCAACCCGGGTACTTACAGTAAAACGATCAAGATTGCCAGCATCCCGTTACACATACCATACATAATCAAACTCATTGCTAAACGTACCTATTTCTTCTGCGAATCAATTTGTAGGATATTTTCATCAACCTTTGGATCCCCTTTGGCCGCGTACAAAACCGGAGATTCGTAACCAGTTACGGTAGAAGCAAAATTCATCTTTATACGCAACTAGTTACTAATCATGTCACGGGTGCTGTCACGGGACCAACAGTAAATCTGATAATTTTGTGGCTGCCAATTTTGAAGTACCAATTCTTGAACCAACAACAAACGAAATGGTCGTCTAGTCTTGCTAAAATTAAACAAATTATAGTGAACATCACATTTAAAACACAGAAATAAAAATGAATGACCCAAAACATGTCTATGTTGGTCAGCCCACATCCACCTACGATAAAGCCCCTTCGTTATCATCATTTTTCTACCTATAACCATTATAAATAAAATAACAAGCGACCAAGTAAGAATCTAGCAACACGTTTATTTACGTAGGTGTTACTACTTCTGCTATCTGCAAAGATGTTCATGACTCATGCAAGGTAAATACCTAGGGCCACTATTATATCTACAAGTAAGTTTTAATATAACGTTATGACATCTCTGCATTTTTAATCAAATCACACCGAAGAATAATAAAGCTGTTTTCAATGCCTTGTAAGGAGTGTCTCTTGAATAAATATCTTGGCATAACACTAGATGAAAATCTAAACTACAAAAAACATCTTTCGGAACTAGCTGGAAGGGTGAGAAGGCTCATATTTATAATGAAAAGGCTAAGGAACTGCTCGCCTGCCGATATCTTAAAGCTGGTCTATACTGCTCTCTGTCAGTCGATAATTCAGTACTGTATCTCTGTATGGGGTAGTGCGGGCAAAAGTTTTCTCATTCAGGTAGAGAGAGCTCAGAGGGCACTAATTAAAGTCATGCTTAACAAACCTTTCCGTTTTTCAACCGACACACTCTATCAGGAGTTTAACGTTTTAAGAGTCCGTCATCTCTTTGTTCTTAGTGCAACAGTTAAAACTCACAATAGTATTAAAGACCGACCAGATTACCATGAGATAAGAAACAGACGGGCTTACAGGATCCCTATTCCAATAACTCAATCAGAAATAGCTAGACGAAGTCCAAGTTTCTCACTTCTGAACACCTACAACAAAGTCTGTAAAAAGTGTGACATTATGGATTGCACTGCCTTCACTTGCAAAACGATTGTTAAGAAATGGCTTCTTGGTCTCTCGTATGGCGAAGTAGAAGACTTAATATAGATATTACTCCGCGCAACTTAAACTTAATCAAACCTTAAACACGTACTCACACCAACCATACACAAACAACCACACTCAAATCCCACACACACACACACACCACACACACACACACTCACACACTCACACACACACAGACACTCACTCATACACTCACACACACACACACATTCACACTCACACACCCACACACACACTCACATATATACACTTACAAACATTATCTTTCACATAAACACATAGGTACTAGCATGCAAAGGTACTTAAAGACAAATTTCTGCCAATAGTAGACTTTATTACTTACTTATATTTTAGTACCTAACTTCTTATTAACATCATTGATATCATCATAGCCAAACACTTTCCTTGATGTAGAAATCGCTAAGAAATATTTTTAAACATAGGTAACTCGAGCTCCAGAGACCCAAGATACAGGCTTCTATGCCTAGTTTGGGCCTCACCGAAACTGTTAACTAGTGTAAGATCATTTTGGCAATAAATATTCTTTATTCTTATTCTTATTCTAATAAAGAGTGCTTGGGAACGTGAGATAATTCAATTGTGTCAATTCAAACAATTCAGAGTTACGAATTGTGAAATACTGTATACTGTATAGGTATACTATAGTTGGTTTAAAGCTGTAGGTACACACGCGCTACGATATACTGTTATAAGTATCTAGCAGAGCCCTCGCGGCGTTGCCCCGTAGTAGTGATGGTATACAGTGATAATGACAATAATGATGAAAAGTAGCCTATAGCCTTCCTCAAGAGTAGCTATCAAATGCAGAAAGATTTTTTTAAATCAGACTGGCAGTTCCTGAGATTAGCGCGTTCAAACAAACAAACTCTTCTGCTTTATATATTGGCATACATATATATATATATATATATACTATGTGATAAGTATACTGTCAAATTCGATGGCTGGCATGGATGAGAACGGCACGATTGGAGTGGCGTTTGAGGAGCCTTATATCCAGCAGTGGGCTATAACTTGAGCTGCCAATGATGATGATGATGTCGATTTGGGGGTCTAAATAAATTTTCTGTGTTTGAGTGTAGATTAAATTGAGAGCGGTAAATAATAATTGAAACTTGTGATTTATTAAAATGGTAAACGTACATTGTACAGGGAAACAAGTAACCTGCTTCGAGGTCGTCAATTCATGCTACTTCCTAACCTTGTTGTCTATAAAAGGTGTGATTGTACTTTTAGCCTCTTTGGAACACTTGTGAACTTAAAATTCGGCTGACGTAGACGTCTCGCAATAGATCCATTGAGAAGAGCGAGGGCTGAAGCTTATATTGACGAAATATACCTCAGATAGAAAATAGATTTATTTTGTGATCAAGTACCACACAGAGTCACATACATCAACCTAGCGGTCTCGTATCATTTCAAAATCACTTTTAAAACAAATCGTATATTTATTAGGTATTGGAATTCCATACTTACGTATTGGAATGTCCTTCGTGCTGCGTTTGGTATGACTAATCGCCAGCTAATGTTTACAGCGATCAATTCATTTACCTATAAACTGTTGAATATTCTGTAGTTTGAGCTCCGCATTGTGAGAAACCGGTTTTCCTTTGCAGTTGTATTTCTGACCTACTGCACTTTTAAGCTTGAAAAATCTACCTTGACGCACACTTGAAGTTAAAGTATAATCCAAATAAAGGGTGGTTATTAGATAGAACAGAATTATGTATATCTAATTAATTGTTTATGTTATGTTGGTTTTATATTTTTTGTTGGAAGATTAAAAAAACTCAATTTTAAAACTAACGTAAAAATTTTATCGCATTAAGCTATTAACGAATTGAATTTATAGGTTAATTTGCGTGAGATGAAATAAGTACATAAAAGCAGTTACAAAATCATAAAAAATCATGTTAATGATCTTTTCATCATTCGCGTGCTTCATAAAGTTGTTTATAAACAAACTTTCATTCGATTACCTCGTTCTTGCGTTGCGATACATAAATTACACAGCGGGGTATATGGCAGACACCGGTATGCAGCTTTCTACATATTGCCAGTTCCACATCTACCATCATTACTACATTATACAGTTATCTTTTTGATGGCAAGTAGAGCAGTGCCGTGGCTATTATGGTGCACTGGAGTTTTTCATATCTAAGACCATCAATTTATCCTTATATCCATTATTTTTCTTGTATTGTGAATTTTATGTTTAAGTTTTGTTCGCAGGTTTTTTTATAAGTTCTTTATGTCACTGGTCTTAACTTTACAATTTGTTTTGGAATGTGAAGTGTGAACCAATGTGGGGTGTCCTTTTTAAATAAATAAAAATAGAAAATAGATAAATAAGTATTAGGTACTCATTAAGATAATATGACTCTGTTAATAAAAAAAACCTATCTGATAAATGAACATATCAATATTTGCAGTGAAATACTTCACTTATGCTTGAAAACTTGAGATGTAGGTACTTCGTATTATTCATTTGCTATTTATGTAGCGTGACCCTCAAGTTAACATTTCAGAATTTCTATTTCACGCAACGTAATTTTACCAAGCAAACAAAACACGAACTGTTTATGTTCCCACAGGGCATAGTTTGTCAAAATACCAACCCTGGCAATATCAAAAGACAAGCCATACCTAATTTGTGGCCTCGAGCATTATAATTTTTACTTGTTATTAATTCTACTCCTAAAAACCCCGATGGAGATTCAGAGAACTCCGTAGAACTGTACCATAGTGACACGAAAAGGACACGACAACGCACAGTTGACATTCTCTTTGAAGAGATGTCTTCAAAGTACGTCGAGACACATATTTGGCACATGCCCATATTTTGCAGAAGCTAGCAATCCATACGTGACAGGATGCAAGCCCGTCCCCACCTAATAGAATCCTGGTTTCTTCATGATATTTTCATTCACCTTCACCGTTTAATGGTCATATCGACGGTTAATAATCAATACCATCTATCTCAATTTAACCAACTTTACAGGAGACGAAAAAAACGTTTAAAAATTTTATTCAAAGCCTTTCTAATAAGGTTTTTTTATAAAAAGTTAACTTAAATTTATCCAATTATTATACAATAAGTACCATTAGCATACTACTATCCTACACAGAAATAATGTAAGTTAGGTGGTATTGATGCATAATGGTTTGAATATTTTTTGTAAATCAGGAAGATAGTCGTTTTTTAATTGAAACAGCAACATAAAAAATCAACTTTTTTATTAGTAAACCAATATTTTTATGGTTAGTTTAGTTAAGTAACGTAATGTAAGTAATTGTAATAAAATCAGCAACAAAAATTGTAGGTATATATTTTAATTTTATATGATGCAATGCAAGCAGCCGTGTAGGAATGAGGACGTCAACAAGTGAGTGTCTATCTTAATTGAAGGCCCAATTTTTAAAACTTTTATTTATCTAAATTTTGACGTATCTCTAAGTGAAATACTTTAAGAGAAAATCCATTTTAAAAACTTCAATTAAAAGTAAGGATTGAGGGCCCAAGTCTTTTGGTCATAACTTTATTATTTCAAGTTACAGAAGTTTATGGATCATTGCATCAAGTTTTACTAATTTTTAACTAATTTTCCTGAAAGTTTCAGCTTCATCGGCACTAGTTTAAAAATTGGGCCCTGACACAACAAGTGAGATAGGTTATATTGGCAGAAAAAATACGCATGGAAACGATAGGTGGTATTTCTAATAGAGTATAACTCTTTCAATTTCTGCAATTTAAAAGATATTGAATTGGTAGGCGACGCACAATTTTTTTTAGAATTTAACTGCATTTAAAAGTGAAAACCACCAAAACTTGAGATAGATGGTATTGATTATTAACCGTCGATATAACATTTTGGATCGAAAATTTCATTGATTCACGGTCATGAATCAGAACCACGACCTTCGAATCAAAAGTGGAAACACCATCCGACTCGGTAAATACGGCTCTCAAAAAGCTACTAGCATCCTATAATAATCTGTTTCATCTGTGCAAACAAACTGTGGGCTAATCTGCCGGTCCAATATGTTTACAAGCGGCCCGGCAGATGGGATGGGAAGTGGAACAGCCGGGGGCAATCACCGCGCATCCTCATCCGCTCATCTCGATACGATACCCATGTGTGCGCGAACGTTATGTCATTTAACAACACTTTTAACATTGTATCCAATGTAGGTACTCATATTGCATTGCACGCTGTGCTACTGTTTTTCATTGTGGGCTTTGTGCACAAACAAATGAAAAACAAAACACTACGAACAATGTGAGTGTACACAATGTTATCAGAAAGGTTAAAAGTGCTTTAAATTCCTTCAGGGCATAGTAAGCTTTTCTTCTACAAACCACAAGTTCGCAAAAAGTGTGCATTGCTATTACAAGTTTATTTGGCAGTAGGTGAATGGAATCGTGCTTTCCAAAAAGTATTATAAAAAAATTGGGTGGCTCTATTGATTATTTTCAATGAACGCAAATAAAAAATATTTTGAAAAAGATTAGAACATTTTGCCACGTTGTTTTAACTTACTTTTAAATAAGGAGTGGGCTGCGGTTGTATGTGGGCTGTTGCCCTGTCCATTCAGGTTGTAATCTGATACTAATTTGTCTTTAGCCCACAACGATGTTTGTAGGTCAAAACAACTGTGTATGCATACTGGACTTTGTAAAGATCTAGTTCAGTAAAAGTCATGCTATAATAAAACGACATAATTTTAATTATTCAAAGATGCAAACTAAAGCATGTGAAATCCGGTGTGCCTCAAGGCAACGTTTTAGTGTCATTACTAAAGCTTGCACAATGTTACAACTACAACTCACACCTGCTTCAAATTAACACCTTATTGCTAACTGCTGTAATACCAATTTTATGAATATCTTTTGTTATCTGGCTATGGTTTTGCATAAATATTTTGGTGTAAAGTATAGTTATTACTGTTACTGATATACCAATGCTTGCAAGTAATGTTATTAATAGCTCTTATCAGAAGCACTTGTCAAACTATCGTATAATAGACTGTATCAATTCGTTCCGCGTTTTGCGTGCAATGCAATTGTTATTAGATGTAGATGCGGTATTGCCGCATAATTGCGGAGTTTCTTCACACCGTTCCGTGCCGCTGGCTACTCCCAATACAACTTCCTATGTGGTTCGTTCTTTGGCCCATTGATCAAAGTGGAGCAGATATTGAAATTGATTCCTATTACCAATCATTATTTAATCTGGTGCATTCATTCGATGTAGAATAATTAAATAACACCACACACAGTTTCGAACATCCTCATGTTGTCTAATCATCTCATCTCCTATCCTGCTAATCGCGTTTCTTTTCTGTTGTTGTGGATCGTTACCTCTATCTCAATTCATAATTTTTACCAGTAAGTACCTAAGCTATAACATATTTTGTTCGATGTTTTTAAAGCTTTTTTTTCTACTAATATTTTATGTTTTTGATTTTCTGCCACGTCGGCTTTTTGTATGGCAGATTAACAAAGCCGTTCAATAAACTGACAGAAACTCTTAATATCACACGTTGTTTGTTACTGTAGTAATGCGTGACCGACAATCGGTGCGTGAACAATAACAGTTACAAAATTTAAACTATCAGTTTCTTTCCATTTCTTGTACACATATTTATTCAAAGTTCCTTTAAAGCTGCGATCAAGGTAACATTAAACGTGTCCCTTGTAACTTCCTACCTGGCTGAGATGATGATAGTTTTGTCATCATCTCAGCCAGGTTCCCTTACGCTGCCAGTTCTATTTTGTTAGACTCTCGACACAATAGGTAATGAATGGGTCTAAGAAGTTGTATCACCGCTACTAATTGAAGTGCTGGCATTATGTCACAGTAATGCTAAATAGATTATACTTGCTAATGTGATTTGACGTGCTTGATGCCTCAACATCAGCCTACTGATCTCTTTGGGCTATGTTTTCTGCGATATTTTATGTCGATAATATACGTAACAGTTATGTTACCTATTGGGTATTCATCAATAATTTTATATTAATTTTCAATACGGTTAGAAGTTGAGATGTCTGTAAAAAGTATAGATATTGGTCGTACCAGTTAGCCTTGTGTTGAAACTCCCTACAGTTTAATAATTCATTATTAACACTTTATCTTTCTATTGTTTTATCATGGGAACTCCGCATTTAGCAGTGTCGGTGTCTTATATCACACATTGTATAATACAATGGTCAACTAATATTTATTCTATGGTTGTGGTTGTGAAATCGTCAGCATTGTTTCTTGCGATGTATAAAACGGTAGTAAACGTAGAAATAGAAACGTGATACCGGTGCTCGTACTGTCACTGCAACTGCCTTATAAAAAAAGACTTGTATGGCATTTACGATTTGCTATCATCTATATTTTTGTACTACTTGTATACAGTATTACATACCTACTTGTAAAGATCACCAGTATTAGGAATACCTACACTTTTTCTTCCATTCGACATTATTAAGGACTTTGGCCATGATTTCTTTCTTTTTCGTTACATTCAATAACGTTTCATTTGAAATACACTAACATAGTTATCATGTTATTATGAATGAAAATGTCATCAAAATCCAATCGCTCATTGCGATCGCTGAGTTCATTAGAACTAGAACGGGGGTCACAAACACAATAGCACATACAAATGTGACAATGCATTCCCTCAAATGTGGCTGGCTATTGTTGATATTTCAAACTAAAACAATAATAAGCTAATTAGTTACAGAGGATCTACCTATCGATGTTAGTTGTACGAGTATGTATGATAGCTATATTCGCGACAATCCTGTATTATATAACTCATACATAATGAGTTGGCTTCTAAGGAATCTTACTGATATACATACTATCAAAATTATATTTCAGTCAATACTATAAAATATATGTATCGTACCTATTGTAGTTGTCACATTATTGGTTTTAAATAATTATTATTTTAATTAATTTATAAAAATTGTATTTTGAATTACTAATGGCCTATTAAACAAAAGTATTTATAGGACTGATAAAATAGATCGAGCGAGCGCAGCAAACACTGATCTCTAAACTTAGACGACTTGGTTTTAGTATGCTTTTGACCACCGAATAAACAACAGTAGCTATTATAGTAGTTCATGAAATGTTCTCCACGATCGAGCGTTGATCTCCTAAAGCGAAGCCAATAATATAATTTGTGTCCGGATCTGAGTGTTTATTTTGAACGTATGTTAGCGCAGTTTCCTTATTTAGCCCGGCCTGTAATGCGTGGGACATTTCAACTAATTTATTATGATCGCCAGACATTCGGTTATTTAGGATGCAGCTGTGGTGGCTTTGCTGATATTATTTGAGGAAAAGCATCATCATCTTCCTGACCTTGTCCCGCATTACGTGGGGTCGGCACAACTTAGTATTCTTCATCCATCTCCTTCTATCAACCATCATCTCAGCACTCACCCCTTATTTCTTTCCCATCTTTCTCAAAAACCATACATCTGTTTTTTGGTCTACCTATACTCGTAAATTCATATCAAGCACTCTTCCTCGACTTTTTTCTATTTGAGGAAAAGCATCTGTACCGTATTTAATTTACTGTGTTTGCGACTTATTATAAACAAATATTGTGTTAATTTTATTCTCTTACATAACCATCCAAAAGTCAAAAGTCAAAAGTCAAATTCGTTTATTCAATAAGATCACAAGTGTACCACTTTGAAACGTCTTAAGAGCTAGGTGATTCTACTCCTGTTCCTTCGCGACCAAGACCGTGAAGAACCAGGGCAACAAACACGGTTTGGGGCCTAACACTCTTTTCGGTGACACACTTTTTGTTTGTAATTTTTTTTTATATATTTTTTTATGTAAGCAATTATTACAAATGTTATCTAATTTTTACAAGTATATGATTATAATAATAACTGAATTGGAGCATATTCTTGATCACTTTGACACGTCAATGATAGTTATGATTATTATTTGTTACAATATTTTTATGATTTAATAATAACGGAGTTGGAGCATATTCAGTCCCAGGCGTTTTTGTCATCCAAGTAATCTGATATTTTATAATACGCTTTTTTATAGAGATGACGTTTAATTGATTTCTTAAATTTGTTGATTGATAAGTTTTGCAATTCGCCTGGGACTTTGTTGTAGAAGCGTACACATTGCCCTATAAATGATTTACTAACTTTCTTAAGCCTAATTGTGGGAACAGCGAGTTTATCTTTGTTTCTGGTATTTACATTGTGATTATCACTTTTTTTCTTAAATAGTTTAATATTTTTTCGAACATACATTAGATTTTCATAGATAAACTGACAAGGCATAGTCATTATAAATATTTCTTTAAACTTATTCCTAAGTGACTCCCTGGGACCCATACAATAAATTGCTCGAACAGCCCTCTTCTGCAGCACAAACACGGTGTTAATATCTGCAGCACTCCCCCACAACAGAATGCCATAAGACATGATGCTGTGAAAGTAGCTGAAGTAGACTAGCCTAGCAGTATCTACGTCCGTGTATAGACGTATTTTTTTGACTGCGTATGCTGCAGAACTAAGTCTCTTCGACAATCCATCTATGTGCGGACCCCATTGAAGCTTATTATCTAAGGTTATGCCTAAAAATGTAGTGGTGTCCACGAGATTTATTTGTTCGTCTTTTATTGTGACTTTGCATTTTACTTCTTTAACATTTGGTAAAATAAATCGTATACATTTAGTTTTTTTCTCGTTAAGTAATAAATTGTTCACATTGAACCATTCTACAACCATAGAGATAGCATTGTTTACTTCGTCAAGGTTAACCTGTTGTCTTTTCAACTTGAATAAAAGTGAAGTGTCATCTGCAAACAGTACAATCTCATGGTCATTTTTAACTATTTTCGGTAAATCATTTATATAAATTAAAAAGAGAAATGGACCTAGTATTGATCCCTGTGGCACACCCATTGTTACCAACGACCCCGGAGAACATTTTCCATTTACGTCAACTCTTTGTATTCTGTCACTTAAGTAAGAAGTGAGAAGGTTAAGAGCAACACCCTTAACACCATAGTGGTGGAGTTTCCTTATTAATGTTTCATGATGAACGCTCTTCTATTAGGCAATATAATCAGAGGAGCTCCATTATTTTTATAATTAGTGAATATAAACAGTTGTGTTGACTGTTGAGAAGCCTTATCATCGCATAGGCCTACAAGCTCAGCGTCTACAGATTTAGATAATTGGGCTAATCTTCTTTGCTATTTATAAGTATTCTTTCGGACTTAGTTACTTTGTTGCCTGACTCGTAAAGTGTTGTTCTATCACTCTTTAATTCTTCAATATAAACCCAAATTGATAACGAAAAATTTCAGAATAATCAGTAACACAGCTTTTTTCATCACCTGGGTATTTAAAGATTTGATTTAGGTAATGTAAGTATTGTTAGTACGAACATTTATATATTTTAATATTTTTATTTACAGGTAAGCAGCCTTTCCGAATGAGTGAGTTTCCGTGTTTTTGCATAACCACCTGCCCTGCATGGATAATTCTTGATAAAGCTCACTGTCCACTAAACCATCACATCAAATTAGACTTTATCTTACACCAATTTTTTTTCTGCTACTCTGTATTTAAAATCTGTGCAATGCTATGAGCTAATACCTACTTAAAAAAATCACTTCTCTTTTATCGAGAAAGTGTGCATGTTTTAGTGGAAAGTGGGCCTCAGCTGTGGGGTTTCACAGGGTCAATAACACGTCCCCACTTAGGGATTCACAAATCTATTTTGATTCCATGCCCACATCCATCTGTCGACAGATTGTCTGCAGACGCTCTGTTTTACTAATTCTGCTTGTACATATTTATAACTCGACCATTTTGTTTAATCTTGAGCATGTTTTAATCAGGTTTCTGTGTAATCGATCATGATGTGGTTGAGCGAGAATATGAAATGAATCAAGTACTTACTGAAAAAAATCAGTTCTAGCTGAATCGATTTTTATTCTCCTTGCATAGCTTTCTCTAACTAGCTAGATTCATAAGAGTAATGTTGATCTTGCTATTATATATGTATAACATAGGTTTAGGTCAAGGCTACTACGCAGATTAGGTATTTTTACTATAGTATCAGAACATTGATAACAGTCATTTATTCACATTTACACACAATTTACGTGTAATTTAAGAGAAATACAGTCTGAATTCACACGGTACTTTCTCTGCTATCAGAAAGCAATCGATCTTTAAATGGCTATGTTGAAAAAGAAATAAATACATATTTGTATTTGTTAATGGTTGAACTTATTATTACAACCTTTCGTTTCGTATTTAAGCATAATGTAAAAGTATAGATACCTAGTAGATTCGTTTCTGTAATGAAAGCAATTTGTTTCATCTTCTCGCTCACAATTTTCCACTAAAATCACTAACAGTGCTATGTGTCGCGACTGTTTTCATTTCAGCGTGTCTTCGCACTAAATTAATGCATGAAGCTACCACCACTGCTGTGCACTAACCGATATGACGACCACCAATAAAGAGAAACGCTTCTATAAGCAGGTGAGATTCTTGCATATTTAATAACATATACTAGCACCATGCTAGCACTAGCACGTACTGCAAAAAGTATAATTAATATTTTATAGGCTTTAGCCACGAAATGTGTTCAACTCTTCCTAGTTGTTCTGTAAACTAACTGACAACTAAATAATCGTTGGGATGCAAAAGACCAATAGTGTTGTGGATGGCACAAGTTGCGCTTTAGCAACCAAAACCGTAACTTGTGCCATCCACAACAATAGATACACGGAGAGACACGGCCACCCAAGGCTTCCCCAGTGTCATGTAGTAGTTCTGTAATAATAATGATAAATTCCAACATGAAAAGCCATTATGTCTTGCACTTTAAGTGATGTAACTAATACACAAAACTCACACGACCTTTCCTCTTAATTTTTTCCAACAACAGTACAAAAAAGCTCTGTAAACGGTATTGAAATGAATTGCACGCACGGCTTCGTGTTTTAGGCTAACCGTTTTGTACGTGTTTGCACGAATTGGCCTTGTAGCTGTTTCGGCTCTGCTGTTATGCCGACCGTTTTAATTTTTTTTAATCTCAAAACATTCGGCCTTTGCCCTTTAGTGGGACAGTAAAGGCTGAGATAAGAATTGAATAAAGTTATTATGACATTCACGTAATTTTGACCGAGATTGGTTTTGGAGACTCAACGACTATACCTACCTCGAAAGTTTCTTTCGGATCTTCAGAATCTTCAGATACATGCAAGATTAGATCATAGACTATTGTAGATCGTCACACAACCTATAAACCAAATGTACATTTGTAGAAATGGCTGGGCTAGGACACTGTATAGTTGAGGAAAATTGTCCAGCATCTCAGCCCAATAAGGACTTACCCACAGAAAATAAATTAGTCAATGATCTTCAATCTATGTTCTTATATAATTATATCTCCTTAGTAAATAATGAATGACTTGGCCTTTAGTCCATGCTTCATTAATTAGGTTTTTGGAATCGAAGGAATGATTGTTTGTTTCTCCGACTTTGACGTCAATATTAAGTATTATTAGAACTGCTAATATCCACGTGTAGGTAAATAGTTGAGCTTATTCCGGAATGGTTTTCCTAAAAGAGGGATTTCCTTCGGTGCACATACGTCAACAGATAAACACATAGGTACCTAAGGACCCATTTGTGTAAATATGACAAATTGAATTGTAAATTGTTCGATAGAATGAACGCTATATTGCCATTATAATTTATTTTATTCATCTGCTTATACAATAAGCTGATGAATCATGGGGTCTTATGCAATTTAGTTGTGTAATGTACCTCTATGTGACAATTAAAACATTCAGTAAATATACTTACTTTACACGTTTCTGAGTGCCGGTAGATGACCAAAGCGGGGATTAATTATTTTAGCGAAGACTTTTGCTCAGTAGTGTGACACACTGGGTTAATTCAATAAAAAACTATTTAAAATCGTACTACAACTTATGGATCAAACCGTTTTATACTAAAGATCGCTTAAATTTTAACCAGATATTCTCCTGAAGTCTCTAAAAATAACTGTAACAGCCGCGGGAGCAAACCGTGTGCTTTGTTTTGTTTACAAACGGAATGCCTTGTATGCGTCTAACTTGCAAGCATTACAAGATTATTGTCTTTGTTTCGATGACCTACCGACTTAATTTGTACGATTTAGATTGGCAACTTTACCTTTTGGTACCCTGTATATCTTCCGAAAACGAAATATCACATTAGAATTGATGGTCGTGGGTATCACAAAGTGATTTAGTTAGACTTAAAAGATGGCTGGAAAAATATCGCATTACATAAATAACTGCACTTACAAGGAAACACTAGACTACGGAAATGCTTTCAATATCCGCAGTGCCTCGCGCACTGATTCCAATCTTGTGCATCCGTAGTCCGTACTAGATAATATTTACCATGTAATTTACGAAGGGTCATAGAGATATCAAAAGATAACTGTCTGATGTTTTCCTTTGATTTTCCAAGGTATCATCGGTCTAGTCAGAATCTCCTGAAACATTGATCCCATAGTATATTTTGTGTAAGTAGGTTAAAGAGACGATGTAAATAAGCTTTTTTATATATTTTCAGGCGAGGCTTAGCATAAATTGTGTTTCGATAAGAATTTAGAAGAATTACCCATGCCTAGGAAGTACCTATTTAGTAATTTGATTAGTTACTTCGTATCTTCTAAGACAAGACCTGCTGATGATTGGATGTGAAAAGGCGCTTATAGGACCTGATTGGTCTTATTTGGAGGCATTCTCCTCATAGAGGAATCAGTTTTGTGTGCTCAAAAAAATATATGTCATTCTTTGACCTTTTATCTACAAAGTGAACTTACGAAAAAGTTCTACCTGTTTATTTACTATGTGAAAAAAAATAACAAAGTGAAGCTGTTTTCGACTTTTGATTCGATTCAACCTCTAAACGACATAAAATTTTGACATTTTTTTTTCACTAAAATGTGCGCAAAGACTTTATCTTCAAGTTGTACTTGCGATTTTGTGCTGCGACAGTTTTTCTCGTGGCAATTAATTATTTTCCATTTTTCCGAATAATTAGTGGGCGTTACGGTCGCAGGGGCGACGGGCGGCAGAGTAATGCTGACTGTCGTACGGGATGGTTGTGTTCGTCTGCCTCGCACTCACCTTTTTTTGCTTGTCGACTTATTGGTATTTTATGTTATTTGCACACAGACGATTTATTTAGTAATCTAAGTTATCCGCGCATGAACGTTTTATTTAGTGTTACGAAATTAAATGTTATTAGCGCATGGACGCTTTATTTAGTGTTAGATAATAATTTGTTGTTAATACTTACCTACCTATTAGAAATATTAAGTACCTATGTAGATTTTCATGATTTTAAGTATGTTTGTTATTTTAAAAGGTCGTGCAAAAGACAACTTCCCGATAAAGAAAATAGGTAAGTAGGTAGGTATTATACCAATTCCAAAAGAAAATGATATCGTATAACCTACCTATACCTACTACCACTAAATAAGATACCTACTACATAAATAGTTAGGTAGGACCTCTCTGGCGCATGTACATAAGAGTCAATTCACATTGTAAAACAAATCAGTAGGTACCTATAGGTGCTGTGTATGTATAGCTATGTGTTGTCCTTCAATTCAACACTAGCCGATTCCTATACTCTGCATTCAACTCGCGCGCGGACAGTAGGTACCTATAGGTAGGAAAGAACAAATGAACGAAGATAGATGTAAAGAAGTAGGTATGTATTTTACTTAGTAGGTACCTACCTAACTTACCTGTAGGTACCTAAATACACTCGAGAAAAGGTAATGTATCTGGGTCACCGACGACACATCAGAGCGACCCGTATTCTTTTCTTCTTATTCTTACTTATTATTGTTGGGTAGGTGTCTACCGTACCTACTGATCTCACGTACATTATTATTCATTTACATGTACAAAGACCGAACAAGTTCAAGTTGAAACTGGAGTGATAATGCTTGAGTAGGTATAGGTACCTACTAGAACATCCTTGGTAAAACATCCAAAGTCAAAGTCAAAAATCTTTTATTCAATTCGAACACAATAGGATCACCTTGATTTGGTGACCTATTCATTCGCATAATGTTATTTGTCATAAAATCATACGACATAGGTACGTATCTAGCCATAAAATATTGTAGTCATATTATTACATTCGCATAATTATTTACAGGCATACATTTCTGATGTCCTAATATTTTTAAACATAATGGTAATGAGCATAATGGTGACAACTCCTACAACTTTTTGTCATACTACATTTTGAAAATAATTTTGTTAGTAATAAACCTTTATGTCCTAATACACCGTTTATTTTTGGTCAGTTTAAAGCCGGCGCCTACGTAATCTATATCGATAACCTTACTCAAAAATAATAATAAAAATGAGATCTATTTTTTTGCAATTACTAATATCACGAAACATAGGCAGGATAAATCACGGAGATACATGCTCTGTGCTCAGCTGTTGCTACGGCGTAGAGTCTACGCTATGTCGTAGTCATACATACATACCTAGGTCATTAGCTCTGCGCGCCTACGACACCTTACCAAGTGTTTTCATCACTTTTGTTAATCTTTTCAACTATTTAGTTTCGTATGAAATACTTATCAAATTCAAAAATTAAACCAACGACACGAATACCATTAAGCAATACAAGCAGTGGGTGCTGGCTTTAAACTGACCCAGAATTAACGGTGTATTTATTGGACATAATGTTTAGTAGTCCTAATTTACTGTTTTATCATAAGTAGGCAAAATAGGTCAGGTTTATAAAATGTTTCATATACCCACGCAGATAGGACTTGCTCACAGAAAAAATAAGTAGTTTTAGGTTTTTTTATAGCACGCGTTTAACATACCACGCAGAAAGGACTTGCTTACAGAAAAAATAGTAGGTTTTGGTATTTTTTTTTATTGCACGCGTTTTACACACCCACGCAGAAAGGACTTGCTCACGGAAAAAATAGTAGGTTTTGGTTATTTTTTTATTGCACGTGTTTCACACACCCACGCAGAAAAGACTTGCTCACATTTTATCATAAGTAGGCAAACTAGGTCAGGTTTATTAAATGTTTCATACACCCACGCAGAAAAGACTTGCTCACAGAAAAAAACAGTTGGTTTTGGTTATTTTTTTTATAGCACGCATTTCATACACCTACGCAGAAAAGACTTGCTCACAGAAAAAAATAGTAGGTTTTGGTTATTTTTATAGAACGCGTTTCACACACCCTGAAAAGACTTGCACACAGAAAAAACATTAGGTTTTGGTTATTTTTTTTATAGCACGCGTTTCACACACCCACGCAGAAAGGACTTTCTCACAGAAAAAATAGTAGGTTTTGGTTATTTTTTTATAGCACGCGTTTCACACACCCACGCAGAAAAGACTTGCTCACATTTTATCATAATTAGACAAAATAGGTCAGGTTTATAAAATGTTTCATACACCCATGCAGAAAGGACTTGCTCACAGAAAAAATAGTAGGTTTTGGTTATTTTTTTATAGCACGCGTTTCACACACCCACGCAGAAAGGACTAGCTCACAAAAAAAAAACAGTAGGTTTTGGTTATTTTTTTTTATAGCATGCGTTTCACACACCCACGCAGAAAGGACTTTCTCACAGAAAAAACTAGTAGGTTTTGGTTATTTTTTTTATAGCACGCGTTTCACACACCTACGCAAAGACTTGCTCACAGAAAAAACTAGTAGGTTTTGGTTATTTTTTTTATAGCACGCGTTTCACACACCCACGCAGAAAGGACTTGCTCACAGAAAAAAATCACACATCCACGTAGAAAGGACTTGCTCTCAGAAAAAAATAATCTGGCTAGGATACATTTTATCCTAGCCGGGTAAGCTATAATAATAATAATAATAAATCTTTATTTCAGGCAACATTAGAATAAGTTACACAGGAAAAACTAGTAGGTTTTGATTATTTTTATAGCACGCGTTTTACACACCCACGCAGAAAAGACTTGCTCACAGAAAAAAAATAGTAGGTTTTGGTTATTTTTTTTTATAGCATGCGTTTCACACACCCACGCAGAAAAGACTTGCTCACATTTTATCATAATTAGGCAAAATAGGTCAGGTTTATAAAATGTTTCATACACCCATGCAGAAAGGACTTGCTCACAGAAAAAATAGTAGGTTTTGGTTATTTTTTTATAGCACGCGTTTCACACACCCACGCAGAAAGGACTTGCTCACAAAAAAAAACAGTAGGTTTTGGTTATTTTTTTTTATAGCATGCGTTTCACACACCCACGCAGAAAGGACTTTCTCACAGAAAAAACTAGTAGGTTTTGGTTATTTTTTTTATAGCACACGTTTCACACACCTACGCAAAGACTTGCTCACAGAAAAAACTAGTAGGTTTTGGTTATTTTTTTTAGCACGCGTTTCACACACCCACGCAGAAAGGACTTGCTCACAGAAAAAAATCACACACCCACGTAGAAAGGACTTGCTCTCAGAAAAAAATAATCTGGCTAGGATACATTTTATCCTAGCCGGGTAAGCTATAATAATAATAATAATAAATCTTTATTTCAGGCAACATTAGAATAAGTTACAAGATGTTATTTTACTTAGTCTACGGCCCATAGCAATAAATACCTTACAACTAACATACATATTTTATAAATAACACTACACTAAATTGTCACGTATTATCTGTACGCACTAACGGGGTGTCTCACAGGCGTCCACGAAACCGCCTGTATAAAACACCCTTCGGCCAAAACGCTGCATCCATAAAGGTTGAAAGACGAGCAGTCGGCACTCTCACCATAAATGAGTTGAAGCTCACATTACGATTCTATGTGATTCTCGAATAAAACCGTAGTCGTCACATAATTATATCATTGTACTGCTTGAATTCAAGCAGGGATAGGCGTACAGACAGTGCAGGAAGTAGTTTGGGACGCAACAGGACACAAAAATATTTTATGATTTTCAATGAATATGACTTATGACATTAAAAACTTTTGTTTATCGAAGTAGCATGGTTTGATACTATTATGACGATGAATATTATGCGTACTAAATTGTATGTCAAGTTATAAATATGGCTAAATATTTTAGGATTATCAATGAATAGGACTTAAAAAATTATGACATTTATATTAGGTCTTTACCTATGAAATTGCCTTTTTTTATGAAAAATTTTAACGTCATTTTTTTTCTATATTTTTTATTTCTATTAATCAAAGTAATCACCCATGCAATCGATAGATCTTTGCCAATGCCGTGGCAGTTTATTATGCCCTTCTTGAAGAAATCAGCTGGACAGGAGGCAACAAATTCTTCAAAGGCATTTTGTACTGCCTCTCGGGAATTCAATTTTTTTACCACCAAGAAGTTATCCAAATTCTGGAAAAAGTGGAAGTCTATAGGCGCAAGGTCTGGTGAGTACGGTAGATGACAGAGAGGTTCCAACCCTAGCTCTTGTAACTTGGAGACCGTCTACTATGCAGTATGAGGTCGCGCGTTGTCGCGCAGGAGCATCGGTGACGAGCGATTGATCAAAGATGATTGGAGATTGCAAGCTTCTCCATCATTGTGTTCAGTTATTCAAATTACACATTTGCAGTAATGCTTATCCCGTTTGTTAAGAAGCTGTGATGAACTCCACAATCGCCTTTAATTCGTCATTGTCAACCAAAGTTTTCGGATGAGTACGGGGTTCATTTTCAGGTCGAAATTTCCAGAATGGAAGCTGGCAAACCAATAACAGGTGGTTCGTTCGTTTGTACTGTTCGCTCCGTAAACGTCGTTGATGTTGCGTGCCGCTTGTGGCGCGTTGCTGCCACGATGGGACTCATATTCCATAATTACTCGAATTTTTAACGTATCCACGATGACGAAAAAGATTCAAATGCGATGAAAAAATAACGCTAATCAATAAACAAATAACTAATTTTGAAAAAACAATCCCATGTTTTTAATATAACATTAATTTGAAATTTTAATTCGTAGCCAAACCACAAAATATTTTTATTTGAAATGACCAGTACCGAAAAACAGCAATTTCATAGGTAAAGACCTATTATTTTATTACTAGTTGAATTATTACAAGTGATGGTAGGAGTAGTGATGTTATTATAACGTTATGGCATAATTTTTTTAGTCATAGTTTTAAAAGCCATAACGTTTCACGTTCAATATTTGTTATTCATAGGCATTTGTAATAAAAACATCGCTACTCCTACCATCACTTGTAATAATTCAACTAGTAATAAAATATAAATGTCATAATTTTTTAATTCCTATTCATTGATAATCCTAAAATATTTAGCCATATTAGAGGAGCCAGTTTCTGAGAGCAAGTCCTTTCTACGTGGGTGTGTGATTTATTTCTGTGAGCAAGTCCTTTCTGCGTGGGTGTGTGAAACGCGTGCTATAAAAAAAATAACCAAAACCTACTAGTTTTTTCTGTGAGCAAGTCTTTTCTGCGTGGGTGTGTGAAACGCGTGCTATAAAAAATTTACCAAAACCTACTATTTTTTTCTGTGAGAAAGTCCTTTCTGCGTGGGTGTGTGAAAGGCGTGCTATAAAAAAAAAATAACCAAAACCTATTATTTTTTTTCTGTGAGCAAGTCTTTTCTGCGTGGGTGTGTAAAACGCGTGCTATAAAAATAATCAAAACCTACTAGTTTTTCCTGTGAGCAAGTCTTTTCTGCGTGGGTGTGTGAAACGCGTGCTATAAAAAAAAATTAACCAAAACCTACTATTTTTTTCTGTGAAAAAGTCCTTTCTGCGTGGGTGTGTGAAACGCGTGCTATAAAAAAAACCTAAAACTACTTATTCTTTCTGTGAGCAAGTCCTATCTGCGTGGTTGTATGAAACATTTTATAAACCTGACCTGTTTTGCCTACTTATGATAAAACAGTAAATTAGAACTACTAAACATTAAGTCCAATAAATATTAGGACATAAATGTTTATTTCTAACAAAATTAGTATCAAAATGTAGTATGACAAAAAGTTTTAGGAGTGGTAACCATTATGCTCATTATCATTACCTATGTTTAAAAAATATTAGGACATCAGAAATGTATGCCTGTAAATAATTACGCGAATGTAATAATATGACTACAAAATTTTATGACTAGATACGTATGTCGTATGATTTTATGACAAATAACATTATGCGAATGAATAGGTCACCATGCTAAAAATTTTATTCAAGGTGAAAGTTCTCAAAATACAGTTTTTTTTTTTTTTTCAGCCAAACGGTTAAAACACCACCTATAACCGTAATTTTGTCTGTAGGTCCAGTATTCCCTTTCTCCTTTAGCTTAGAGGTTTTGTTTCGAAATCATTCCACCCGTATCTTATTTACGTACCTACTCGATACAATAACATAAAACCTCCACTAGGTAGTCCCTACACTAGGAATCCGTCATGGGTATCAAGAATTTCGATTAGGTAGGTTACTCACATCATGCTAGGAAGTTAGGTACCTAGGTAGGTACCTACTTTTTGTGTTTTGTGGTAAGTAGGTACCTACTTATCACAAAACACAGACCAGGAACAAATAGGTACTTGCAGATCTAGTAAAAATGTATCCCGTAATGGGAATCGAACCCGCATCTCTCGCGTCCCAGCATTCGTTTACCATTCCACGGATGTCTTCAATTGCGGTTTAGGTTACGCGCGAAAACTATTTCGCGGCCGGCGCGGAACCGCGCGGAAGGTGCGGGTGGTGCGGGGCCGAAATAGTAGCCACACCCATTCGCTCAAGGTCATCGGCTGGTATAAGCACCTTAATATTGTATTGTCATGTCAACACTCATTGAACATTATTGCAAAAGTATGAATTCTTAGTTTTTGTTTACAAACAGTGTACGGCGTACGCCCATCTTGCGTCACCATCATTGATTTTGATTACACGTGTGACACATACACTACACATGTTGTTTGTCATGCTTCCAGGAATTATTTCCTCTGTTTTGAGGAAACCGGTACTTTTTAGAGTTTTTAGTCATAAAGATAGAGGTAGGTATTCGTGGTATTTTGATGTAGGTACTTTACCCGAATTCTTGATTGTGAAAATTTCATAGAAAATTGCGGACCGGCCGCCCTATCACGTATCTTGCAATAGCAAAGCAAAAGCAAAAATCCAGCAATTTTTGCTTTAAATTTGCTAATTCGTATTACCTAACCACGATAGCAAAGCCATCGCAATCTGTCGACAGTGCTGCCTCTACAGGACAATCGGTAACTCAAATGTGCATTGTTCTCTACAAAGCTGTAGTGTTTTCGTATTACGTACGCTTTTGACAGCAATAATAAAGCAATTAGCAAGCAATTTCAACTGTCAAATTGCGAGGACCTCTGTATCGATTGTTGTACGATTGCTTTGCAATTGCCAAGAAATTATTTACTTTATTTGTGTCTCATCCTCCTATTATTTGATTACAAATGATGGTTATTTCATAAAAACCTATACCACCGATGTTTTATCACTTATCTAAGCAAATAAACATATTTTATCAATATTATTGTACGACTGCGGAGTGTAATTAAATACCTTACCTAGTACCTATTAGCTAAAAATAGATTGTGTTTGACTGACCGTTCGACATGGCTTGTTTAATGTTCATCTGGCATCTTGTTGGAAGCAGAGGAGAGAAGAAATGAAATCCTCCACACAGTACCTACACCTACCCAAGGCTGCGAGGACGTAGTCTTCGAGATCAAGCCAATGCTTTAGATCTGTAGGAATCTTCGTCACTACCAGCCTGCCTGTGATAAAGTCTGTTTGAACACGGTCAATCACAACACAAAAAGTTCACTCAGTTTATTTCTTGGTAAATATTCCACTCTTGCGTGCCTGACCGATCGATAGCTGACAAAGACTGGCCCAGGCCTGGCTCTACTTAAAACTGCTAACACTGCAAACACTTATTCATACTTAGGTAGGTACAGTGTGCCTAATATTTCCGACGCTGCTCATTCGACACTCTTGTTTTGATTAACAATTTCAAGGACAAACGAACGAACGAATTATGCAAACGAAATCTAACACAAAAGTTATTTTGTCCAACTGACTTCATCCATTCACTTCAGAGCACTTCACAGTCAAATTATCTAATGCACTTAAACATTTGGTGGTAGGAATACCATGCCACGATATTTTTTTGTAGAATTTGAATAGCTTTTTGATTGTAAACAAAATCACAGCTGTTTCATTCGCATTACGCTTTAATTCCAGCGATTGCTACTCGATCGCGATGGCGCTAGTATCTTCGCAATAAGTGCATTCCAACAATCAACGAGCGATCAGCAATCGGTCTCGTACGTAATACCATTTTTTTTGACGTCTAGCGATCGATTGCACGATAGCTGCGCGATAATTGTGCGATGATTGCTGATCGCAAATTTTAGCTAATAGCCCTACCGATGTCAGAAAACAGATAGTAAATCTATCCTATCTACTAAGTATTTATTATTTTTATTCTAGTGCTAAGGCAAATAGGTGTAGGTAGCTAAAGTTATATCTATCTAGTACATATTATGTACTTTAGCTAAATATAAATAAAACAATTATCGAAAGTCTCATCTAACCATGAATGAATGGTATGAAGTAGCTTGGTAATAAGGTCCTTTTCTTGCAGACCTTAGTCATTTTTAGGCGAATAAAGTAAAGTAGCGTGGTTGTAATATTGTATTTTTCCCACAGACACTAGCCATCCAGAAGGCGATCAACGCTATCGAGACTCCAGTGAAAGAAAAACATGTTCGCAGCACGATCATCGGGACTTTCCAAGAGCAGAGCGCCATCACTTATTGGGTAATTAAATCACAATACTTAGGTACATTTTATAAAACTAAATATACGAGTAAATAGTTAATTTTCATGTGTTTACGTTTCGGACTGAAATGCGATGCCCGGATATAGTATTGCAGCATATAGAAGTTTGGAAAGCATAAACTACAGATCTACCGAATTTACTTATAATAAGATAATAACCTGCTCCAGTTCAATGTCGAGCATTAATGGTAATTTATAAGTAGTGCTTTCATAATTTTGGGCCTTATTGGTTCTAAGAACAATAAATAATACTCAGATGGTCGCAATCCGCCTTCCGCTACAAGACAACCGCATCGTGTCATGGAAGTTCTGCCACGTCACACACAAGCTGCTCCGCGAGGGGCATCCGGCGTGCCTCGACGACTCGCAGCGCCATATCAGCATGATCGAGAATCTGGGCAAGCTTTGGGTAAGTCTCATCGATTATTTTGAGTTAAAGTTAGAGTCAATGTTTCACTAATAGAACTCTTGGTATCGAAGCAGATCGCTCAATCCTACTCAAGAATGTAACTTTTAGGTTTTAGATTCCCTAAGTGAATATACATTTAACTTGTAGTGTAGTTAATTTATTACTACCAGAGCCGTCAATCGCATTGTGCAGTAGAAGCCTCAAACACTACTTATGAATAGTTAAACCATAATAGACGGTAAGCTAGACATCCCCTCAAATCTTCAGCCTTTCAAGTTCTAGCTAGAGAGTATGGAGAGGTTTTACAATATACAGTCATGAATTAATAAGGGCACAAAAAATATCATAATAAAGAGACCTTGAAAAGCTACCAATAGATTCAAAAGAGTCTTGTAATGCAGGTCAACAACTTTGCAAGCGAGAGCCCCACGTTGGGCGCCAATAAACAAATGATATCCTACAATACAGGTGCATTTACGCGAAGGCTACGGCAAGTTAGTCCATCTATACTGTAACCTGCTGGTATGCAAACTGAAGTTCCACGCGCGGAACCCTCGCTTCCCTGGCAACATGCAACTCACGGCGGACGAGCTAGACGCTATAGCCGAGAACGATGTCAATAATTAGTGAGTAAATGTGCCACCAGAGTGAAAAACTCGCACTCAGAGCTTTTTTTTACTTATTCTATAATACTATCGGAAACTCTTTGTATTGCTTTTCATTAACCCCAAACGAAAAAAAAGAGAAGTATTATAAGTTTGTAGTATGTATCTGTGGCTTTGTGTATCTGTTTCTGTCTGTGGCATCATAGCTCCTGAGCGGATGAACCAATTTTAATTAATTTTTTGATGGGTGTCTTGGTCGAGAGTCCTTAGCTATGTTTTTTTTTTTAAGTTATTTAAGTATTATGAAGTTGTATAATTACAACAGTAAGTACTGAAGAAGTATAATTCAAATTAACTCTGTTTTCAGCTTCCAATTGTGCGTCGAGTTGTTTGACTACATGGATGACATTCTTACTTTGCAAGCAGCAGGTTAGTTCTTTGACTTACTCTATTTTGACTCCACATTACGTCGCAGCTATGTTTTTGAGCACCTAGAATCGGACAAAGCCTTGTTTTTTTAAATATTAACTGCATTTAATATAACCAATTTTGAATGGCAACCTCCTTAGCCTTTTTAGTACACTATAAGTTAAATCAGTGTTAGAAAAAGTAGCTACCATGCTGAAACTCAGCTGCTCCAGACTTTACACGGAAAGGACTTAAATATCGCCGATTTAGATATCAAAAATTTCAATTCATTTCAATTTCGATCCATCCGAAGATTTAAGGAAAGAAAATGGATAGCTAACAATTCAATTATTCTTCACGGTCGCGTCTCATACACTAATCCTGCACCCCTATTCGCTTACTCAGTTGACATCAATTTGAGGTACCATCACTTTTTAATAATGTTCGCGTCACGTAAAAAGAACTCTGGCAGCAAGTGGAGGGGGTAGGGCTCTTAGGCTGGTTTTAGTGTCACGCGTACCGTCGCGTCGGCGCTGATAGACGAGTGATCTTTATTACATTGAAACAAGGATACTGATTGTTTAGCAAAAATGGCAACGCTGATTGCACTCGTCAGTGCTGAACAATCAGTATCCCTATTTCATTGTAATAAAGATCACTCGCCTATCAGCGCCGACGGTACGCGTGACACTAAAACCAGCTTTATTTGCGCATGGGTTACCTATTCGCAAACATGGGACAAAACACACCCCTCCACTTTCTTCCAGCGTTCTTGTTACATGACGCGAACTATACCTACATTGTTGTTTTCCTAAATTGATGGTGATTACCACGTACGACAAAGCAGCAATATACTGCATAGTGCCTATATTGATGTCAGCTGAGTTATGGAATACGGCAGCTGTTTATGACTTACTTTTAACTTGTATTCCAGTGTTTGACAGTCTGGGCAATGCGCGCGCAAACAGCATGACAGCCAGTGGACAATGTCGACTGGCGGCGTTGATACCGTGCGCTCAAGATGCTTCTCAAATCTACGACTGCAATGTGCGACTGTTGTTCCGACTGCACGCATCATTACCACCGGATATACTGCAGGGACATAGAGAGAGGTAATCTAGCTATGATTCAAGATAATAGGCAGTGTTGTATTGTCATGTCGGTTGAAAGTGTCGACTGGCGGCTTTGATACCGTGCGCTCAAGATGCTTCTCAAATCTATGACTGCAATGTGCGACTGTTGTTCCGACTGCACGCATCATTACCACCGGATACACTGCAGGGACATAGAGAGAGGTAATCTAGCTACTCCTATACTACAAGAGAATAGGCAGTGTTGTAATGTATTGTCATGTCAATTGATAGTTGACAGTTGAGAGTTTAGAAGCGATCGTGGCGTAGCTTGCTGAGACGTTCTTGATTGATCGTTGAAGTTAAGCAACGTTGTGCGCGGTCACTATTTGGATGGGTGACCGCAAGTGGCATTATGAACTGAGCGCTTTCGTGCTTCGGAGGGCACGTTAAATTGTCGGTCCAGGCTTTTCAAGTCGTTAAGCCATGACGGAGGCTTTTAGGCGGCCTAAAAAAAACTCTGCAAATCTACGACTGCAATGTCCGACTATTGTTGCGATTGCACGCTAATCAGTAGTTGCAGTGGTGACTCTTTACAACCAATAAAAAAATCTCGTTGTATTAGTATTGATAACAGTAACTATAGCTTCGTATCAAGCAAAGTTTATGAAAGAAATAGGTAAAAAGTAATATCTTTTTTGTTCCGTAGATTCCGACAGCAGTTCAAGAAGTTGAGTTCGTTCTATAAGCACGCGAGCAGTCTGCAGTACTACAGGAATCTACTCACACTGCCAGTGCTACCGTCAAATCCGCCTAACTTCCTACTTCAGGTAACTACTTTAATAGTAGATTGTATTATAAGGGGGGAAAATAATATTTTTACGGCGAGGGCGCTTTTTTGAATCCAGAGCGAAGTGAAGGATTCTAGAGTAGAATCCCGAGCGTAGCGAGGGATTCTTTGGTAGAATCCTGAACGAAGCGAGGGATTTAAAGTACGTCGCCCGAGCCAAAAATATATTTTGCGCCCGAGTGATACACTCTACTTTTCATTACCATCTATGAGAAAATAAAAGGGAGGAGAAAAGAATGTGTTAAATCAACGAAGTTCCACTTGAGAAGAGTAATCGGGGATTACATTTTTTTTATTCAGAAGGTGGCCGCGCGCCGGCTGAATGGTGGGCGGTATGTTTATCTGATACTTGCAGCGCCCTCGCGGCGTTGCCCCCGTAGTGATGGTTTATGGTGATGATGATGATGATGATGAAAAGTAGCCTATAACCTTCCTCAAGAGTTAAGCTATCAAATACAGAAATAATTTTTCAAATCCGACTAGTAGTTCCTGAGATTTCATTTCATTTCATTTATTTATTTATTTCTCTCACAAACAATATTTAAATATAAATAAATAGCTAAATAAATTTACAGAATAATGAATATTAAAAACGTTGTAGGTAGCTATTATAAAAACCTGTTTTGTGAGATTAGCGCGTTCAAACAAAAAATCTCTTCCGCTAGAATTGCTCAATAGTTCCACGAAAACAAACTAGATGGCGCCAGTAGACCGTAGTTCTAGATCGCGCTGACGAAAACGCACAGGATTTTATGAGGTTAGACTTACAATTTCCGTATGGACGCTAAAACCGCATTGTAATAAATCTCTAAATGTGATTACAATTGTGGTGTTTTTGGAAGAGTCCTCATTCACCTAGCTAGATTCGAGACTTGAATGTGGAATCTTTGCACTAAAGATGGCAATAATGGTTGAAAATACTTATTGGTTATCTGTTAACAGATAAATATTTTTATCGATATTTCTATTGGTTGAAAAATATCAGGTGTTAAAAACAACCACTCACTGACGAATGAATAAAATATCGTTAACACAAGTACGTAAACATCGATAATATGCTTTATTCTAAGTACAATAGAATGTAAAATTAAATGCTGCATGCGAGTGACTGTTTTATCAAGTTGAATGAGTGAATGAACAACCTGAGTGCGCTCTTTGATTGGCTGTGCTACGGCTAACTTCAATTCGGACTCCGGGGTCATTAGATCATAAGCGACGCGTGACTCGTGTTGGAAAATATTCCCTATGGCTTACAAACATGTTACAGTTGAAATCTAAATGCAGTACGAAGTGTTGAAATTATTGAATCGGTATTTTTATTCAATATTGATAATTTTAGTTAACGAATATATTAGTTCATTTTAAATATTAGTTAAATTTATTGGTTGATGGTTATATTCATCATCTCTACTTTGCACCTATGAGGTACAACTACTTTGCAGTGCAAAGTAGTTGTACCCCATAGGTGCGCGGCAAAGAAAATTCCGGCGCACTTAAAGGGGATTAAAAACTCATTACTGCCCGCTAAACTTATAAAGAGGATTAAAAACTCATTACTGCCCGCTAAAAGTTCCTTGAAGAGGAATCATCTACTTTGGGCGCACTTAAAGGCGAACAAAGTCGTCCTTTTCGAATAGATGGAATGAAAACAAAGTTTATCACTTTTTAAATTATTAAAGTTTATCACTTCAAAGTAAATAAACAAAAAAAATTAATATGAAAACTCTTATCAAAATTTTCGTTTTCAATGGGATTCGAACCCGTATTGATACAAGCGATCCCCCTCAAACCGGAGTGCCTTAACCAACTCGGCCACGGAGGGTCGAAAATCTTGATAAGCTCATTTATCGGTCATAGCGCCTAATTTTTGATATCACCTAATTTTTGATATTACCTAAGTGTGGAATAATTTAACACTATAAAAAGTAAAATAAAAAAAAATGGTCAGCAAATAATAGATTTATCCCAGTAAAATAATACACTTGGTTATGTAAGGTTTGATAATTGTTTGATACATAACTTGTTAAACTTTCGCGATTTGTTAACATAATGATATAATTATTACGGGATTTTATCGCGTACCTTTTATTTATTTTGTTTCCCGACGTTTCGAACACGTTGCAGCGTTCGTGGTCACGGGATGACGATAAAATCCCGTAATAATCATTATGTTTGATACATATTACGGTTTTGAAAAAACCTCAACATTTGAAACTATATAAAATGATTTCATTACGCGATTGAGTCTCCATAATATTAAAAAAACTGACTTGCCGAGTGTTAAAATAAAAGGTATTGTTTTCAGAGTGATTTCGGAACATACGTAACGCCAGTAGTATCGATTCCGGAGCAGCCGCCAGACGAGGTCGACTCAGTGGCATCCCTCATAGACACGTCCGATACTATGAGCCAGGTACTATCAATAAATATATAAAATAAATAATGCAGGACATTTCACACGGCATCATGTAGCCCCAAGCTAAGCAGAGCTTGTGTTATGGGAACCACATGACTGATATACTACTTAAATATATATTTTTTGTAAATACATACATAATATACACAGAAAACACCTAGACCCGAGACAAATATTTGCAGATCATACAAACATTTGTCCCGCGGCGAGGATCGAACCCGCAACCTCCTGCGTCACAAGCGGGCCTTCACCCACTGCGCCACAGAGGTCGTCTACTATCATCCAACTTTCTACTAATATTCGAGTAGTAGTCACAGGCACATGCAATTACGTATACATATGTACCTATAGGTACTAAATTTTATATACATGCGTGGGAAAGGAGTGACTACCGAGATGACAAGACAAGTGACAGGAGAGGATTGAAGGAGAGAACATGTTGTGCCGACCCCACCTAATGGGAAAAAGGCAGGGAAATGATGATGATGGCGCTTTATTAAAATAATCATTTACTTGAATCTTTTATTTTTTATTTGAAAGGGTATACCCCCCATGTGATGCTATAAAAAAATTGTGAGGATCTTCGGAGTTATAAACAGAAATGCACCTCGAGAGTGCAGAAAATTGCTCAGCACAAAACATTGAAGTCAATTTTTTTATTTTAATTTAGCCACTTGTTTGTTAGATGTCCCAGGAACATATAGAAGAGAGTTTCGAGCGTCCCGCGCCGTCGCCTCAACCGGACCCTATCATGGAGCGAGACCGACTTATCGACCATTTGCAGAACGAGCTCAAACGAATGCGGTAAGTGAAGAAAAAAAATGCTGGACATTTCACACGGCATCATCTAGCCCCAAAGCATAGAATAGATAATAATACTACATACAGAATGGCCACTGTCTCCTCTTATTTGAAGAGAGAGATAGTGTATAGTCTTACTCATTTTCATACCACTTTTTTCGATCCTGTGGCAGTCGAAATGAATACCTAATTCAATATTTGCAATCGATATTATTCCATACGCAATAGGTTACCTATCGCCTCAGAATACTTAACTAAGGCTGGATTTTACCAAACTGGATTAAGTTTTATCTGGAGATTAAACCACAAATTAAACTGCTGTTCGTTTTAATATTTTGACATTGTATTGTAAAGTCGACACCTTATAACCAGGATAATTTGAATGCACCTAATAATGTTCGGTTGCGCTTTCTAAACAATTGTATTTCGAATTCTGTCGGCTAACGGAATAACTACTCTGGGAGTAAGATGACAGTTTGGTCGAATCCAGCCTAAATGATTTAATGTAATCCACTACCACAGGTCAGAAGTATCGCAGCTGGTCCAAGAAAGAAACACTATGCTTAGCTCGATGCGGGAACATTGCTCGCGACTAGAGTCACAACTGCAGACGGCACACGTAAGTTACAACAAATGTTTTGTATAATGTATGGCACTTTAAAATAACTACTAACGAAAAATATAGGTCTTTACTTGCGCATTCACCTTTTAGAGCTCGTGTTGATGCGTATCGAAACGAAAAAACAATTGAGGCACGGCCGGGATTCGAAATCACGACCTTCTGTGCTTAATCGTTCTTAATAGATCGTCAAAGTTATGCAACGTTCTTCGTGGTCACAAAATAGATGGGTAACCGCTAATGGCAATAACAAGCGCATCAGTGCACGTTTCGATCTCGGATGGGAAGTCGTCAATCCACGACGAAGGATTTCAGGCGACAATGATATCACAAACAAGGATTTGAATTATGTTTTCATATTCTTTTGTTTCTAACTAAACCTACATTATCAAGACTGAATGAAGTTAATACAGAGTTGACCGCCTTGTTACAGGTAGAACTATATGAAGAGAAACAAAAGGCTGAAATAATATTGTTGCAAACACCGGAAATCAAGCGTAAGTATTTTAAAGAAAATATATGGAAAATGTCTAATGTACTAGTCTTTTTTAAACTTTGAAATTTCCAGAAAAACTGTCAGAAACCGAAGAAAAAGCCAAAATTCAAGATGAAAAATTCCAAAAACTAAAAGGCGCATACACGCAACTCAGAGAAGAACATATCTCATTAATAAGACAGGTAAAGTAATAATATTACAAGCTCTAGACTAGACTGTAGAAGTCTCTAGCTGCTAGAGCAGCGATTCTTAACCTGTGGTCCGCGGACCCCTAGGATTTCGAAAAGGATTAGGAATTCGTCGGAATATTTTTTGTTTATGTATGTTCACCGATTACTCGAAGACGCCTGGACCGATTTGGAAAGTTCTTTTTTTGTTTGAAAGGGTATACTTTCCGATTTTTCCGATTGGTGCCACAAAAATTCGGTGAGGATCTGTCAAGCATCTTGGAGTTATGAATAGAAGTGCACCTCGAAAGTGCAGAAAATCGCTAAGCATTGAAGTATTTGTAGTAAGAAAATTAATGGTGATTTTCTTTATTAAGGGGTGTCATTGATGTTGTGCTTGATGTCCTAGGGGTCCGTGAACGAAAAAGGTTAGGAAACGCTGTGCTAGAGTATAGATAATCTTTTTTAAACTCTGTTCTATTTTATGTTTAACAAATATCTTTGTTTCTATATGCGAAAACATATTAATTGGTTTCTAGTTAACCTCAATTGTCTTATAACTTGTCTGTAAAACTGTTTGTTTTCCAACTAAATAAATAAAAAATAAAAAAAATAAGGACTTAACTTTTGAAACTATCATGGTTACGAACATAAATATTGTTATCAACGGGATAATTACCATGATTATTGAGTTTTGTTGCTTCCCGATATTTCGACGCAGTTGCATGCGCCATGATCACGGGTAACTGAAGTCTTTGCGAGGTAGAAGGTAGTTATGTGCAGACGAAACGATCTACCCTCTTTCTCAGTCGTTTACTACTACGAACACCCCTACCACCGGATTCATTCTCACTCAACAAAACTCAATAATCATGGTAATTATCCCGTTGATAACAATATTTAAATAAGGACTTCTACAAAAGTGCACTTAACTTTAATCAAGTTGGCTTTACACTAAATCCACACGGACCCAACTATAGATTTTTTAATACATCCTAAATATTCACCCAGTCAGGATTTGAAACCGCGGCTTTACCGTGGCCACCGCTCTACCGACTGAGCTACTGGGCAATCAAAATTGTGCTTGAAGTTTTGTATTTGTGTTTGTACATTACCACTCTAAAATAAAAAGACTACTCAATTATTGATCACTTAGACACATTAATTTTTACTTCTTATCACTAATATAAAAATATCGTGTGATTGACTTGTAACATGCCTTATTTATGTTCAGAAAGCAGAAGTGGACAAACTATCAGCTAGTTTGAGAGCAGCGGCGGCGCAGCATGAAAGCTCCAAAGTGCAATTGCAACAACAACTCGACGATAGAATGAAGTAAGAATTCAGTAAAAGTGCCACGCCGAACTTAATTTCAGGACAAAAGGCACATTATTTGGTACCTTAGAGTATTAGGCTGCTTTAGCGAGCCTTTATCTAAGGTCTATTTATAATTACTAAAATTGAAGTTCTTTTTACTATTTTTTTTTATTTCTAGTACTCTTTCACGTAATTCATACAAAAAATATTTTCAGAGACGTAGAACTCCTCCAACAAAGCGCGTCATCAAGCGAAGAAATAGAACAATACCACAACCAAATCGCAGAGCTAAGAAACGAACTAGAAAAATCTAGAGAAAAAGAACTCACACTCGCCACAGTACAGGCTTCACTAGAAGCACTTGAAATAGAACATCAAACCACAAAAACAGAGCATGAAGACAAAATAAATACCATATCCAATGAACTGAAGGAAGCTACGGAAAGTCTAGAAGCCGTAAGAAAAGAGAAAGAAGAAAGAGAGACTGAACTGAATAGGGTTAAAGAAGAATTAATAGGTTTAAGAGAGAAGAGCGGAAATGAGTATAGGACAGTGGTCGAAGAGAGAGATATGGCGTTGAAACAGGTTGTAGTAATGACGCAGCAACATCTACAGGAGAAAGAGGTCAGTATAATTATAGGTCATAATATAATAATGTTGTATAAATTGCATGTGGGGTTGATAAGCATGTTCGTAGAAAGAATAAAAAAAAATATAATACCGTAAATAACAAACTAGAATAAGAAAAGCATGAAAGCCATTTGTTGTCTTGCTGTTTTTTCTTTCTTCTTAGCAAAAAACAGTTACATTGTTAGTTTAGGGCTGATTTCGAACTATCATGTCTTAAAACAGTGATTGTTTTAGTAATTATGTGTTGTGCTAACATCCTTGTTTGTATCTCGCTTGTATTAGGAACTAACAAAAGAAATGCACGATAATGTTGACAAGTTGCAATCAGAGATAGATAGCCTGCAACAAAATCTTGTAGACACCGAAAGTAACTACACAATGGAATGTGAGAGACTCAATGCAGAACTATCTGAAAAACATAAAGATCTTGACACCAATTTAGCTGACAAAGATGCCGAACTTAACGTAGCGCTCGATAAATTATCAGAGTTAGAGAAAGAACTAGAAAAGACCAAAGAGAGCTATGAAAACAAGCTAACAGATGTAATAAGTCAGAAAGATAATGAAGTTAGTACTTTGAAAGATGAAATACAAACAATACTAGACCAAAATAACAATGAGATCAGTAAGCTACACAAGATACTCGATGAAACATCTCAGTCTGGGGAATTACAGAAATCGGAACGCCTAGAGCTTTCATTGAAGGTAAATAAACTTGAGACGACCATAGACGAAAAAACTAAAGAATTAGAAGATAGTAAACTAAAAATTTCTGAACTGAATTTGAATTTGGAGACGCTTAAAGTAGAGCGTGAAAATGAAATCAAAGAAAACAGACATCGGATAGAATTACTGGAAAATAAGTTGCAAACTGTTACAGAAAGCAAAGATGAAATTATTAACAACTTTAAAACTATGGTTGCGGAGAAAGATAACCAAGTTATATCTCTTAACATAGAAGTGACTAAACTATCTGAAGAAGTGTCTCGGCTAAGCGAACAATTAACGGAAACACAGGCAGAACTAGAGATAGGAAATAATGAGTTAATAGAGCTGAAGGAAGAACATGAGAATATCATTCGTAGAAGAGATAAAAATTTAACCATAAAAAATCAAGAATTGAGGGATCTTCATGATCAAATCAATTCTCTCAAAGAAAATAAGATCCAACTTGAAACTGAAAAAGAACAAGTTACAAATGAAAAAGAAGAAATAAAACAGGTTGGTACTAAAAATGAAAATCACGTCTTCATGTATTGTGTTGTTCTCTTTCTCAATGGTTTTTAACATTTTCTTTGTTAGGTTTTAGAATCCAAAATATCAGAATTACAAGAGGATCATACGAAACTTACTACTGAATATGAAACGTATAAATCAGAACAAGAAATTTTATCGACGAAGTTGAACGAAGAATTAAACAACTTAAAAACAGCTTACGATCTAATGAGAAACGATAAAGATGATGAAATCAAAACCCTAAAAGAACTGACTCTAAATCTAGAAGCCAATTTGAAAGAACAAATTGGCACTAAAGATGAAGTTATTGACCAAATTGAAATTAAAAATGAGGGACTACGAAGTGAGTTAGATGAGTTGCAAAAGCTTAAAGCGAAAGAGAAGGAAGATATGGAACTGATCATATCAGAAAAAGATAGCGAGAAACAGGTTAGAGTGGCGGTGGCAGTGATTTTTCAAATGATGTCGTTCAATGTGGTGTTGGTTCACCTCACCGAGTGTTTGAAATGTGCGTTTATCACAACTTTTTAGGTTAACAAAATACATATTTGCTTCATTGTGTTTGTACATCACGTATATTTTATGCAAAATCGAATTGTTGAAATAAAATCAATTGATTTCATGTTTGTACTTAACTTATTTGTGAAATTTATGGTGTGTGGTTAACTTTAGTCTGTTGTAGAACTTTATCTATTCATTATTCTATTCTGGTTCTATGATATTTCATGTTTGTCAGTGTCACTCTCAAGCATTTTTCTTATTTCACTTAGCAATTGCCTTTTCGTTTTACCTGAGGGCTGCTTCATTTTCAAAACGTTTCAAGATGCACAGTGCGCTTGACATTATATTACACACGAAATTGACTAGTATAAAAGTATCGTCAATTTAAATACCGACAATGTTTTAATTCATCCGGGGAATCTTCGAACGATCACTTCTTGCGGTTGCTTTTCTCAACGATCGATAAATAGAAACATTGCCTGTATCTAAATACTTTGTTTTAACGTAGATAATTCCCGAGTGTTATTATTAAAATGTCAATAGGCTGCTGTATATTTGGCTGCTTGTAAAATACAATCTTCTAATCGCATGATCTCTTTTACCTTTATTCGGTGCTGTGCTCTGCTGACGTGCATGACTGCGGCATCTTTTCTATCTTCAATCTTCGGACTTCAACGGACTGTATGGATTTTTCTGGATGCCTTTCGGACTCTTCGATGCTCCTGGGATTTCGCATGCTTGGACCGCTTGTTGAGTATTGCATGCGTAGATGTTGGAGGCTAGACTGTCGCACGTACAAACGGAGAAGCTGAGTGCGGAGTGTGAATTGCAGGATTTGTTGCAACACAACTCGGCGCTAGAGGCTGATCTCACGGCTGCAAGGAAACAGCTGGAGGAAGCGCAGAGAAGGATCGATGAACGTGAGTACTGTGTACTTGGTAACCTTATACTTATTATTTTTACTTTTTTTATAGATTTAATACAATGAGCTGTTGTAGTTCTTACAGTGTAAGAAAATATCATCTTAGTCAAGGTCGCATAGAATAAAAAATTTAAAAGCTCGGTGATTCTAATCCTGTCTTTACTGTGCCAACAGAAAGTACAAAATTAGTAACAAGTACGGGACAAACGGCAGTGGAAATGGTGAACAACGCTCTCGCGGCGCTTGAGAGATCGAATGCTCAGGAGTCGAATAGAGTGGCTGCGGATCTAGCAGCGAAGGCATTGGAAGACCTAGAAAGATATACTGAGGTAAGATCACTAATGGGATACTGATAATGTTTGTGTTGTCTCTGTTTTTAGGGTTCCGTACCTTAAAAGGTAAAAAAAGGAACCCTTATAAGATCACTTTCTTGTCCGTCTGTCCGTCTGTCCGTCTGTCCGTCTGTCCGTCTGTCCGTCTGTCTGTCCGTCTGTCCGTGTGTCACCATCGATTATCTCAGGAACGGGTAGAGCTAGCAAGTTGAAATTTATACCATATACTAAGGTCTATAGTCCCTACTGTGACTATAAAAATCAAGGTCCTGAGTCAACACTATAAAAAGATATAGGCAAATTTAGGTTTTCGTGAAAACTTGTGAGTACCAAAACTTACCTTAATTATCAACTTTTTTTATTTTTCGGAATTTTTCCTTTACTTGTGCTGAAAGACCTTGCTTGTAACCAAATTTGACAATTCTAGGTCAACCGGAAGTACCCTAGAGGTTTTGGGTCGAAAACCTAAATGGTAGTTCCCGTTGACCTAGAATAACGAAATTTGGCAAAAAGCAAGGTCTTATAGCACAAATAAAGGAAAAATTCCAAAAAATTAAAAAAGTTGAAAATTAAAGGGTGTTCCCATTCATACATAGTTGACGCCTATTAAAAGTCCTCCGAGTTGTATGGGCGCTCATACAATTAAGCGGACTAGCTTAATTGGCACCATGGCTAGGTACGGAACCCTCGGCGTACGAGTTCGACTCGCACTTGACCGGTTTTTTTTTTTATGATGAAGCATATAGCTGCACCTGTCACACAAAGCTTTTCGAATTCTGATAATGTTCCCAGATCAGAAAAATGAAGTAGAGTCCTGTCCAAAATACTATCTTGAAATTGAAAGGTTCATCATGATTGATGTTGTGTTGCGATAAATCTTTCAACAGTTCAATATTTCTTACCGTATCGTATTCCTTTAGTAGATTTTAAACAAGAAGTACTATTTTTATCTACTGCTGTTTAATTTCAGATCAAGGGTAACGAAGAAAGCATTGCCAAATCAGCTGTTGCCGTGGCGCACAATGCGGCCCAACTCTCGGCATATGTGACCGAGGTATCACATATTTCCACTGATATGGATGTATCTGACAGTATGTATTTGATTTTTCTTTTGAGTCATGGAAAATTGTACATTTATGAAAATTGAGTACCTATACAACTGCTGCTTACCCGATTTTTTTCTTCAGAACAATAAAATGATAAATAAAAATCTTCATTAAAAGTTTCCTCCCAATTTCGGACTAGTCCTAGTTAAAAACAATATCCCGGTTCATGCGATTAACTTTTCTCCCCCAAGTTATTCCATCTATTTATCTTTCGCCGCTTGCTACTACTTATATGAATGTATGAATGAACACTTTACTGTACTTTATCTTGAGTATGAACAATTTTCTCTAAGACTGATTTCTTACTGGCACTCTTTTGCGAATTGTCTGTTATTATTTAATTAATATTTCCAGAGCTAAACAACGATTGCCGCTCAATGCTGACGTCATCTAGAGACTACCTAGAGTCCCTCTCCAAGGGTTCTCTAACATCCAACGCGTCAGCTCGTTCATTACTGCGACGCTTGGCGCAGGCGGCCACCGCGGCTGACGGAACTGGCGCAGCCTGTAGTGTGGACGATGAACTGGCTGATATGGACCTGGCTATCGAACAGGCTGCTACTAAGATCGAGGTATAATGATCTCTAGAGACTAGAGCCCTTCTCCAAAGTTTTCCTAACATCCAACGCATCAGCTCGTTCACTACTCTGGCGCAGTGTGGATAAACTTAATAATGATATCGTGACGAGTGGTAAAGTAAAGCTTTTTTATTTTAATGGTGTCGTACAAAAATACATAATACCAAGCAGTAGATTTAAAAATTAAAAAAAACTATTAGGTACAATAAATCGTTGTGAAATGGTGCATTTGATGTACCACGCAGTTTCAACAAATTCAACAATTTTCACCTTTAAAAAAATATTTTCCCAATTCACTCCCAAGTGTAGTTTTTAACTATCTCATCTACACCACCTTATTTCCGCTTTCCCAGGAAATGCTAGCAGCGAGTCGCGCGGGCGATTCGGGCGTGAAGCTCGAAGTGAACGAGAAGATTCTGGACGCTTGCACCACGCTAATGGCGGCCGTAAAGATCCTAGTACAGGAGTCCCGTCGGCTTCAGAACGAGCTAGGAGATCCCACTACGAGACAGAACATGTACAGGAAGAACCCACAGTGGTCAGAGGGACTTATCTCTGCTTCTAAGGCTGTGGTGTTCGCCGCTAAGCTGCTTGTGTAAGTCTACACTATTATTTGGGACTAGTCGCCGAGCTATAGTCAGATTGGGAGACTCCTTGGAGTCCCGTAAGAAATCTGCTTGAACAAATGAGTACTTCTGTTCTCCGGAGGGCGCGTTAATTGTTCAACAGTTCTGGCTAAATGTCGTTACCAAAGTTAGCCTCAAGCTTACTTACTTTTAATGCTTAATTAATGTTCTGGCTTTAACAGACCTCTTACTGTAAGGGAGTGGGCACACTGCGTTTTTTGAAGCGCGTTTGTATCGATGCAAACGATGCGAACGCGCTGCTCAAAAACGCGCTTCAAAAAGTGCAGTGAGGCCACTCTCGGTTCGTGTTTGTATCGATTCAGACGCGCTGCGAACGAGCTGCTCAAAAACGCGCTTCAGAAAAAGCCGTATGCCCCCTCCCCAAATAATCTATCCATCTATGATTGTGGTAAACAACAAAGTGTTATTCTACCTCTTACCTGTGATGCCTGACTATCTGTTGTTATAACAGAACGTCCGCCGACGACGTAGTGGGATCGGGCGCCCGCGTGGAATGCGTATCGGCCGCCGCTCACGAGGTGGCGGCCGCGACGGCGCAACTGGTGGCCGCGTCGCGAGCCCGCGCCCCGCCCTCCGCGCCGACACTGGCCAGCCTCACGCACGCCAGTAGAGATGTGGCGGCGGCCGTCGGGGCGCTGGTCGCGGCCGTCAGGGCGACGGCGGCGAGGAATCGGGACGCAGGTGAGATTATTGTTGACCGAGCGAGCGAAGCGTCTCCGTTTCTTGGACAAAAATGCTTTCGTATGTCCGGATGTCTGTTCTCTTAATGGCAGCCACCCACGAATTCTATCATCCTTCCGATTGGATCCGATCGATCGTATTCAATCGGCAGCTCACCACACACGTCCAATTCGAACTGTCCATTCGGCAGTATCAAACTGGCAGTATCCAACCTATTGGACGATAGAATTGATCGTGGCCAACATAAGTGTAACTTTAAGTTGGTCTAAAATCATAGAATAGTGAGAGATGTCGCGACCGCCTGGACTGCACCGTTGCGACAAGACACCGTAACGCAGATTAGATATTACTTCAGCGAGAAATGCGGCGCGTTTTCTCGCTGAAGCAATATCTGATAGAATGCTACAAAATCATGTTTTGTAGTCAAACATGCGCTATTGATATATTAATATGACTCTCTCTCACCTGCCTTCAATAACAAATGGCTCGTGTGAAGTGTATAGTACAATTGTTTTAGTTTTGACTAATTCTCTGTGCATACGCTTTGCTATAAGACCTGTAACACACCATTTAGTAATTTCTAAATAAAACATTAACTTGCAGAGGCCCTCGACACATCAGCGTTAACCCTGACCGCGACGCGGATCCTCGAGATGGAGAGCAAAGTGCGCTCACTAGAGTTGGAGAGCGAACTGGAAGCCGAGCGGAGTCGACTCGCCGCGCTGAGGAAACGACACTACCAGTTGGCACAGGCCGAGGAGGTATGAAACTATGAACTAAACATACACATCATCAGCCTATAGCAGTCCACTGCTGGATATACGCCTCCCCTAATGACACAGAATAATAGTACTACGTACAGAAGGCTCACTTGAAAAAAATTATATAAATAGCGACTCAGCGACAACAAAGTGCAATTCAGCTCGCATAAGCGCTTAGTGTCTAGCGCTATATTCACCTAAACATTGCCTCTCTTTCTAACGCATAACTCTGTCGCTGTCTGTCGCGAAGTGACCGGAAGGATCCGACTTGTCGCATAAATAGGTAATTGACGCGGGCGGCTAGCATGCGAACCGAGCGGCAAGTGGGAACCCACTGCCATATGCCTGCCTGAAGAGGCGCGCGGCCGAACGTACCTAAACTGTGGAGTGAGACCCCCCTGCTAATGAGCGTCAACGCGCCCTGACCTCAGCTTGACGTATCCAATTTTTTTTTGCCATTGTGCCGGCAACCTTTCGCAAATAGTCACAGTTAATAAACACATTCAAACCGCGGAAGTACTCCATGAGACGTTTGTTTTGTAGCATTTTGTACTAAAATTTATTTTTACGATTAATTTTAGGGGGAGGCATTTGGCCCCTTCTGCCTCCCACTTCCGCGGTCCCCGTTCAAACTTACACACCATTCAACGAATCTTAAACTTAGACCTTCACATCTTTTACTAGATGATTTATTTATAGAGTCAGGAGGCAATCTTTGCCTACACTTAACGGCGGACAGTGTTGGACAGGGCTGGATGGAGTAGGGCTGGCCCAGCACCTACAACATCCTCTCAGTTTAACCGAGCCTATGGCTTTACAGTTTAGGGACATACGAATATATAAAACAGAAGTGTTTGTTTGTTTGAACGCGCTAATCTCAGGAGCTACCAGTCAGATTTGAAAAAATATTAGCTAAACTCTTGAGGAAGTTACTAAGCTATTTTTAATCATCATTATCGTCACCATTATATCATCACTACGGGGGCAACGCAGCGAGGGCACTGCTAGTTCTCTACAATCTTCAGGCACTCATGTTCTTCTATTATTGGTTACTTTTAAGTTACATACTTTTGTTTCAGAATGGAAACGTAACAAATGGAAAGGAATAAAGTTAGAACTACGGAAACGAACGGATATTTTGTAGGTATAGAACTTGTAAAAATAGAGAAACAAAGTACCTATATTAACCAGTTTCGAAGCATTTTTCTACAAAATCATTCTTTACAAGCATTTTCTATACAACGAATAAAGTTAAAAATAATATAAATAGGTACAATAAATTAAACCGACGAGAGAAAACGTCTTCCCGACCGAGATGGCTCAATTTTCAATTGTATTTAGAGAAATGTAAATTGTATGTTGATGTTTCAGAAAATAACCTTAGCACATGTTTTGTACCTATACATTTTTTCCCAGTTTTCATTGAGTATATTATATAACTATGTTCATATGAGCTAGCGACTAACTCTGGTGGCGAAGTTTATAGGCCGCCCGAACGAAGGCCTCCGTCATGGCTTAAAGGCTTAAAACCGGGACCGACAATTTAACATGCCTTCCAAAGCACGGCAACGGTCAACTGTTAATGCCACTTGCGGTCACCCACCAAAAATTGTGACCGCTCCGAATGTCGCTTAGCTTCAACGATCTATCAAGAAGAAAGCTTAGCCAAAAGCGCTTCATTGAGCATTTTCGTTTCTACCACAAATGTTCCTAAACCTGTGCTTATGTAATTTTCATTTAATAAACTGTTATCATTATCATAGCAGACTAATAAAGTGGTATCAAATATTATCAGGCAGACAGTTTGATAATAATAATGAACCTGTTTAACACAATGTAATATTTACTCGATGTTGTATTTCATATAGATAATAGGGCATGTCAAGCTAACAAGCCTATAAATTGTAAAGGGTGATATCTATCATAGCGAAGGAAAGTGATAAACACTTCAAAAGTTCGTGTGAGCTAGCCAACTCTGGTAAGAAGTTGAAGCCTCCGTTAGGAATTTGCTGTGCATCTTAATTAGATTGGTTACTACAAAAGAATATCGTCTGCCCTTGACTGTATTCTGGAGTAGCTGTAGCCAGCATTTATATGAAAATCATGCAGATAATACATCATTAAACTTACAAAAGTATTCTTGCACCTTCTACAATATTTTGGTCCTTATTATCAATGTGAAAATGTCATAGAGCAATGCGAAAACAATCGAAATTCCCTCCTTGAATTTGCTTTGGTAGATACTAACCCTAATATCCCCACGAAAAGGTATGATCATCGGAATTGGAGCTTTAAGCGGATGAGACTAAAATATAAAATCGTATGACTGTGTATCTTTGTGTATAGAGATGTTTTGATTAGTAAATAACTATAGATTTAGTTACCAGAGATATGTGAGGAAGAAATCAGCCAATATCATTAATTTAACCAACCAATAGCATCGCTCAGCGTAGCACTATTTGGTGGACTTTTCCCATGCATATCTCTGGTGAAGTTACGTGAGTTTAGCAGTGCATGTGTTTTTTTTCCAGTGCAGTGTTATTAGATGTATTAGAATAAGTGAAATAATGTAAACCATCTACTACTATTATTTTTTAGTCTAGGACATATCCAATCTAAAAATAGATTTAAGAAAAAAATTTGTCTTAACTTTAAAATTATGTTCAATTTACTTTTTTTATTTTTTTTAGCTATTACATACTGATTTGTATTATTTATTACTTTCAATTCTAATAAACGTGTATACATAGAACATGAGTTTCGTTTTTATTAAAATTGCATGGACAGTCAGAATGTCTAGCTAGACCACAAAATAGATTTTGAAGTCGAAACAATTTTATTAATTTAGTACTACCAGGTACTTTTTTACCCAAAATGAAAATAAATATAATAATCAAAGTTTAACATAATGAAGGAAGGTTAAATAAAATACTTTTATCAATGCTTACACTTATATTCATTCCTTATATTACATTCGCTGTATTATCTAATACTGAACTAAATACGAAAAGCATGGCAACACTTAGTTGATTACACAGTTTCAAAGCAAACGGGACATAGCATGTTACATTTACATTATATAAATGTAAAAATGCTTTAGGAATGCTACTGGTAGATTTGAACAGTCATATTCTTAATATGAATGTAAATAAAAATTTGCCTGAGGCACAATATTATAAAATGCAACCAAACGGATCTGATCTTTCATCATTATCACAAAACGTGGCACTTATTTTTGTGCAAGTTTACATCTAACATATTATCTAAAACTAAACCAAATCAAAATTACTAACATATTTCAGGAATGAAGCATTTTTTAGTAAAGTATGGCAAAACTGCTTAGAAATCAACATTGGTGCTCAAACTTAAAACTGGTTTCATATTATGGGTAGGTACAGTTTTAATATAGGTACATAGTTGTAAAAGTGTTACTGAGTTGAGTATACATGCAAATCAACATTGCGATGATAGGTATACAGATAACTAGAAGGTAGTATTATTAAATTATATATTATGTTCTATGCTAGAAGTCAACTTCCTGCATGACACTCCATTTAAAACTTGTTTTTGATAAATTTGAGAGAAAAAAGCTTGAATCTATGATGTGATACACTTAAGTGAGCTTTCACACTCAACCTTAATTTAAACCTATCATTGTCCAATGACTAATTAAAAATTGTGTAAATTTAGAGCGTTTGTCCACCGCCGCCGTCACCGAACCGTCACCGTCAGCGAGATTATTTCTGTATGAGATCAAGATGACGTGACGGTCTTCTGGTGGACAGGCGGCTATAGTAAATGTATTGTCGCTACCTCGGCGCCGTCATCTCGTTCTCGTTGACGTGACGGTGACGGCGACGGTGGACAAACGCTCTTAGGGAGTGGGCACACGACGTTTTCTGCAGCGCGTTTGTTTCCATACAAACGCGAACCGGGAGTAGGGCAGCGCGTCTGTATCGATACAAACGCGCTGCAAAAAACGCAATGCGCCCACTCCCTTATTTAGTTACTAATAGCAAGAAAGCGAGAGTCCACGGCGTAATTTACTTTATCTTATGACCCAACACAACGTTTCGTCTAATTTACACATGCACTTGCCGTGGTCGAAACACGGTCGGTGTTTCTGCCTGCGATATTAGCAATTAATTAAGGAATTGTGATCGCGAAAGTTTATGAAATACTATAATGATAATAATATACCAAAAATTAGGCCGCTTTTTTTTTCCAGAAAATCTAAGCATGACGCAAGAAGCCTTACCCTCTCATTGTGATAACAGACTGATATCAAAATCTAAGTCAATGATAAATCCTTCGAAAATTTAGCACCACATTTTGGCTTCTCACATTTACAAAATACTTCTGCGGTAGTCATTTGAAACATACTGATACCTTACAGTATCATTGACACAATACATAGTGAGCGGGGAATACTTAAGACACTCTAAGACCTCTAGACATTTAACATACAATTGACAAAGTTGCGCAATTGATTCAGAAACAAACAAATATTTTATACCGATTATTGGATCATACATTATTAAGAAAAGAAATAGTAGAATGCTGCTAATTTAGACCTTTACATCTGTCCTAGAGGAATTTTAACACCTTCCAAGCAATTTATGCCATTTAACAAAATTGCAGGGTCTAGCTAGGACATGAAAAAAGTTATGGACAGGGAAGAACTTATGGTAGTCTTGTCTAACACCTATCTATAGTATAGTTGGAGATGATGTTCCTATGGATGAATCAATACTAATACTTTGTTGTTAAAATATCAATTCTAATTCCTGCCATTCTTTTCGAAATACTGAATTGTTCTAACAGCATTCTACAAAATGAAAATAGTTTTGAGAAGGATAGAGAGCAAGAGGGTCTTGCAAATAACTGTGAAGTTTATGGTTAATGTAGCTTAGATTAGTTACTTCGGGGCTCATCCCATTTGAGGTGCTTTTCTGGTATAAGGTGGGCGATGCACACATGGACAGCTTGGTTCTTCTCAAACTTGGGTGGAATTGGACAGAGCCTGTATATCACTTCATCACCAGGTAGAGGCACATATTCACCTTCCACACTGGAACAAGACAATAAAAGGCATTGTTAATTCTGCAAATAAAATATATCTAAAAATTGAGAAAATTGTACAACTTTTAATTTACAAGGTAAATTAGGAAATTAATTAAATAGGTACAAACAACATTCCGACTTTCAGTGTTTGTATTTTAGTAGTGTTAGTGGCATCCTATCAGCTTATTCCATTATGCTCCCACTCTCGTGATCCCAGTGGGATCATACAAAACTTTTTAGTTCATTAATGAACTCATTCTCTGAATTTAGACATGGGATCATACAAAACTTTTGAGTTCATTAATGAACTGGAAGGGATCACAAGAGTGGGAGCATAATGGAATAAGCCATCCTATCTATCCATTTTTAAAGATTAAACAGTTATTTTTTTATCATAAGTTTGATAACAAGTATTTATCAATATCAGCCTCTACATGACTAAATTCAGAGAAAACTAAGCTTTTCCAGCCTAAAAGTTTACATAAATCATAATATCTGTTCACACATTGTAAACATTCAGTAAAGATAAAAGGCAAACATTGTTAGCATAACACTAATGCGCCGAAACAATGCTGACCTTGAGTAATGTAAACAGCTTCTAATAATAACATACACATCATTTTTTGCTACATTTTTTATACCAGAAGAAACAGTAATATTTAACAACGTATAGGAACACAGTAGTGTTGGTGTGAATCAAAAACCAACTTAAATAAAGGCTAACATTGTGGTATTGGTACCTACCTATATATTTTAATGTTTATTTATTGTTCGCGTATATTGTATTGCTGCCTGTATATATATATGTACCTTCCTACTGCAATTTACAGTGATGATTACTTGAATTCATGAGGGTTCAATTTCAACACAGGAAAAAAGTAAATCTACTGCAAAGTAATCTTTAATGAGGAAAGTTACTATAGATAGAGCGTTTTGACTCGTTTTTGGCATTTAACTTACTCAGAAATATGCACGAAAAGATCTTCTCCACCATTAGTTGGGGTCACGAAACCGTGACCTTTTTCTCGACAAAACGACTTGATTTTCCCAGTTTCCAACGGATTTCCCAGAGCCCGCTCAGATCTGTTGAATAAATAAGATAGTTTAATTTAACTTATCGAACCAAATGAAAGCGAAGCGAAGTAAGAAAGCGCAGCCAAAACCACTTACGTAGACGCAGTCCGATTTCTTCTAGTAATAATGGGGCTAGGAATTTGTAAATGTGAACCGGTTTTGTTAGGCGAATCATCACTGTTAAAACCAATCTCATTAGACATGATTATTTATCAAATTTTAGAAAAGCGAAGTGAGACAAAATAAATTCGGTTTCCGTATTATCAATGCAATGCAACTCGCGTCGCGCAGCAAAGCAAGCAAGGGAAAACAAAATGTCATGTCATGATGTCATGTCAGTGACCGACAAACAAAAAGTCAAGAATCAGGTGTCAGTCCAGTCAAAAGTCAAATCAAACCAAACGTCAAAATTTTAGTGCAAACAAGCGAGCTAGTGATGCGATTGTTTTGAATGGATCATCATGATGATTGATGAGCTTTATCCACATGAGTATGAGAACCGTTCGACGATACGAGATCATAATATAATCTATGAAACGAGCAATATTTGTTTGTTTGTACTCACGTTCTCGAAAACGGCTCTAACGATTTGGATGAAATTTGCGGTACGGGGGTTTACCCCTATGATAAAGGTTTTCTTTGATATCACCGCGCTCGCCTATCCTTGGCTGGGTTTAGTTTACTTACGTCATTTCCTCATTTCACTGGCCGGTGTGGTGGTGGTGATGATGATGATTTCGACAGGTCCTGACTCCATCATCAGAACAGCATGGTGTTTCACTCATCAAGAGAACAGCATTGTGTTTCTCTCATCAAGCCCTTTCATTTCATACCCATATCAATAAAAAGGTTAAAAGCAGGTAAGTATAAGTACCTAGATGAATTTGTTTCTTTGTTATAGGTACAAAAAATGAGCGTACTTAAACGGCGTTTTTCAGTTTTCTTCCCATTTGTAACAAGCAATGATATGACTAGGTAGGTACCTAGCTAACAGTATTTTCTAGTAGGTTAGTAGGTATAATTATGTACCTAATTGGAAGCCGGTAAGTTAGTAGGCACTGTGCGTGGATGGCGAGCGTGAGCGCGTGCGTAACAGAACGAAATCCCAAAGAAAAGAAACTCTGCATTCGGTGGGAGCGCGCCCCCAAGCGCGCCTCCCCCAGCCCTCCCATCCCGCCAGCCCCCTCACCACCCCTCTTGCATCCTTGTCGGGACGACTTAATTTTTCAATATCGTAAAATTAAGTCAATACCGCTATTATACCGGTAATACCGGTAGGGCTATACCGGTATAAAAATACCGGTATAGCCCTACCTCTATTTGATAAATTATCGTAATTTTATACCGCTAAATAGCGGTATAACCATACCTCTATCTGATAAAGGTAGCGCTTTAGCCATACCGCATAGTAACGATAATACCATACCGATTTCAGTCCCTGTTTTTAGGTACCTATTTATTTCTATGGGCCTTAGAATTAGTTTTACCATCTGTACTATTCATAAATTGCATGAAATAAAGTTTAAATTATTAAATACCTCTAACATAGCCAATAAGACGATTTCGAATATTTTAAGGGAATACGATACACAGGGGAAAAAAAGATTATTGTCTTGCAAATGATTGTATTTATTATTAATTCATTTTACGATCAGCGTGATTCCGGCCTATTTAGCCCCGCAGAAGATTGATATAATCAAATTACGTACGACAAACGTTCGATATTTTGAAATTTGATTTGAATCTATATGTACTTATATGTCGTGCATGTACATGTCGAATGAGAAATAATGATTATGAATGTTATGAAAATATGAATGAATTAAATTATATAATTAGTACCTTACACAATTTTTTTTTCAGCCACCGTAATGAGTTGAGTAGGTACCTAGTTACGTTTGATAAGCACCAAATAGGTACCTACCTACTACGAGTAAAACATTAACATCATTATTCGCTAGTAGTTTGCCCAGAATTGATATTAAATATATTTTTCTTGTTAATATTCATATTCATGTAATAAAACGATGATCTAAGAAGAAAATGTTTTTCAATAGATAAGGAGCTAGGTACCTACTTTTTATCAATTAGTATACTTTTTCAGGACAGATTTGCGGTTCAGCGGGAAGAGGAACTTTGATTCGAGGGATGTTGATGCCTTCCCAATCTCCCTGCAAAAGAAGAACATATCTAAGGAAAATGAAACAGAAAGAGAGGCATTTGCCCTGATGTAATTTAACTTTCAGGTAGGTATATACGATCAAAATATTTTCACTTCTTACTTGAAAACGAGAACCATCAGATTTGTTACACTGCATCGACATAGGCGATTCAGTGTAAAGAGTGTTCAAAGTGTTTGCTCTCAACCGTGTCCATGGATGAATGGAAAGGTAATTTTGTCGAGGCGCCACTTCATACGAAATCGACATGTTATCCCAACTAGAACAGAAATATTTGGTAAGTATAAATCAGGGTCTTTTTTAAGTGAATGGACTCAGATTAAAGTATACAAGTATTTCACGGTTACGTATTTATGTCACGAAAATTACAAGACAGATTTTTGAAATCCATAGGAACGTTTGACAGATTTTTGTTTTCTTTTTTTTCATAATACAGGAATTCGAATTCCATAAATTCTTAAGCCAGATTTTCATTTGTTTTTTTTTACAAGACATAAATACAAAATACATCTTAACATTTTCCAGAAATTTTAACATCCAGATAATTCACTTTACCGCATGTTTGTTTTCCATATAATTTGTTTTGCATATATTTTGTGATCCCGAAAAATCATGGTTTAGGAAAGACCTATCTATTACAAAATTATGTATTCAATCTTTCTAAACGCTTACTAGTAGCGCCATCTAGTAATAATTCAGAGCGTTATAAATACCTACTAGGTACCATAAAATTAAATGACCGATGTCCATTATGTAGCTTGAAGTACTGTAGGTAGATATCTATTAAATATTGTACCTAGTTACTTTTTTATTACCTTTGACATTTCCTAACTAATTTCGTGCTAGATGGTTAAGTAACCTCACCAAACACTTTTGGCAAATTATCAAAGTTTAACCTAAACTTCCATCCATTTCGAATTTGTGACGGCTCCGGTGCTTCGGGAAGTGCAGCCCCTCCGCCCTTGCGTAACAAAACGCGGCATCAGCACGAGCCTTCGCAGCTTCGGCTGTTTGGTCGCCACCTTCGGCGGCGACCAGCCTCAGCCGCTCCAGCTCGTGCTGGTGCCGCGTTTTGTCACAGCGGGCGGGGGCTGCATCTCCCTTCGCGCCTCCGAGTTCATAAAAACACTCTAGGGTAGGACAGACAAGACTACGTGGAAGTCGGGGTGGGCAGATTCGGTTCTGAGACCGATAATAACCTAAAAACGTTTCGTTTTACGGTAAGACAGACGCAACATGAAAAGTAACACAAATTACTTAAATAATATACTTAGGTAATTGAGTAAGATGGAAAAGGTTTTATATGGCTGAAAATTTTCTGGTAAGCGTTACTTCTGTCTTTTAAAATAAGGAATAAGGATATTGTTGTCGAATGAAAAAAAACGAACTGATAATCTGGCATTAGTGTTTCTGTCAAATGAGACTTCTGTGAAACATTTTATCGGAGTAATAAAATTATGTAAAACATAGTATCTGGATTTCGAGTTTCTATCAAACGTTTTATGGATTTCAAAATTCGGTGTATCGTTTTTCGAAAGATTGATAGGTTACCGTATTTCACCTACATACCGTTTTTCAAATTTGAAATAGTTTTCAAGAGCAAGATTTGATATGGCACTCTTGCAAACTTCAAGATCTGTTGCTGGGTAATAATGCATGTAGTTAACACACATTTCATCAGTAATAGCATGTCCACCGATCGTTGCATTATCTCTGTCCTCTGTATTGTACACGCATGTTGTCATTAGAAAATCTCCCTGCAAGTAGGATGACTTAAGTTATTTTTCAATCACCTTTGTACCTATGAGCATAATGGGTTGTCAAAAGTAGGTAGGTTATTACCGGCATAACTTTCACATGTTGATGCAAGATTCTAATTTCCTGAAAATGTGTCGAGTAATGAATATCCCTATTTAAAATTGGTAGTTCAACCCCTTGCCGGAAGTGTCTTGTCCATACAGCTACCCCAGTCAAATGAGTATGGAGTTGGCTTCCGAACACAACGATGCCTTCGGCTGGTAAACCCTGAAAGCCCATAAATAGATAAATATCTGTAGAATACAAGAACAAAGCGTGATTCATATGCAAACTATGAATTATTTACCACTCCCGTACACTGTGGAATACAGTATCCTGTCAAAGGAAAAGCCTTTTGTCGACCAGGTATAGCCATTTTATCAGAATACTCCAAACCAAGTTCCATAATAGCTGCATCATGTTTCCTCTTATTCTTAGTTATGGTAAGAACAATCCCTGAACTGTCAACCCAGTCTGAAAATATATATAATAGGTACTTTTAGTACATGACTTTAAACTCTTCTTAATTATATGTAATGGCATTAATTTACCGTTTCTCATTTCAGGGTTGTTGTAGTGAACCTCAAGCATGACATATTTATTTGATTTAGGTCCACCAAGAGGAAGACCAGCCTCTTCTGGATACGTAAATGGAAGTGCTCCCATAGCCCAAGCTGCTTTTACCTTTAAATTCAATAAGCAATTTGTTGTATAAAACACTAAACTTGTACCTACAACAGAAAAAAAACTAAATATCACGTACCTTTGAACATTTTTTCGTAATTTCCGGTCTCTTTGTTCCAAAGCAATCACCATTATACAATGGAATATCCTCGTTTGGATCAGCATCACAATGAAACACCTCCATGTGATGAACTAAGCCCTCATTGCCTTTTGTGATAGATGATTCAAACTGAAAAATAACTAATCACTAAGTAATATCAGGGTAAGAAAATGGTGGTCTCTGTTATATCAAGTTTTTGCTTGTATTATAATCTGAAGAGTAAATCAGCTACCTACAAGAAGTTACAGCCTACCTGAATGATATGATGAACTTTATTTGAAATAAAGTCTGGCAGCTTGACCACTTGACACCAGTAGGTTGTGTCACCGCCTGGTACCTTTAAATTATTGTTCGTAATTTTCAATTTGTATCCTTTGACCTTTTGAAGGCCGATAGGTGTATGCAAACGCACTCTTATAAAGCCACGATTTTTTGGGAGAGCACAGGTCAAGCATAAACCTTTTGACGAAAATAACTTGTCGATTCCATGAGCCCAAACGACGTGAACAGTGCCATCCTGTAACACATTTTAATTTAGTCATATTCATTATTAATATCATATTTTAATATAAACGGTAGGTATATTGTGTGCCTCCCTACATTTTCTATTGAAATACCAACCTCTATCACGTAATCATCATCATCACATGTATCAAAGAAACGTTCAAACACAATACTTTGACTTTGCATATCCAAATGGAAGTTATCGCAATTTTGTTTCACATCATGAAGTAACTTTCCTTCTTTATCTGCATGCATATCCTGTAAAAAGTAATAGTAAGCAAAAATAAATGGAAAAAATATTGTTTTGATATATTTTACCTACCTACTAGTAATAAACACTATAAAAAAAACCAGAAAACTATTTAGGTAAGTAGTTTATAGGTACCTACTCTGAAAATGAAATAGTAAGTAGGTACCTACCTACTTAATTAGTAAACTAGTACCTACTATTATTAATACCTACTTACCTCAAAATGACCATGGCCTTTGTAATCTGCCCAAAATAGGCAAATATCAGACGAGTTCAGCAAACCTCTATCCGAAAATCCAAGCGCAAACCAGTTGAACGATGGAGCTTTATCGGATACGATGAGTTGGAAACGAATCTTACGTGAGTCGTAATCTATTTTCCATTTCAGCAATAGTTCACCTTTTGGGTCCAACACTGATTCGCTTTCAGCGAATCGTGGCTCTGCAAAATGGCGCGAAAATTTAAAAGCCTGTTTTATTTTGGCATGCACCACAGAAATGTTCTGTGGCATGCACTGATAATATGAATATTTACTTATCCTTATTTCAACTCAATTCCTAGGTACTTACTAGAATTTCCATCGATTTCGTAAGAAAGATGAGAATTAATTAACGAAAAGAAAAGCAAAATCGCTAACTTGAAATCCATTTTCACGTTCATAGACACATAGTTTATTTCTAACCAACTAGGTACACTCCAAGAGGACTAGCACGCGAAGCAACCACAGGGTTTATGAAGATTCTCCACTGGCTTCGGGCGTTGATGTAAATGCCTACCCGTCTTGTGGGGTGACCGGTATTTTGGTATGTAGGTAAGGGTGGCTGCAGACTTCGCTAAATATCTTTATCACGGTATGGTACAGAGCGGTAGAAAATAATTGATTAAAGTAAAGCTACGGTATAGGTACTTACTTATCTATCTTCTACCTATACCACAGAACACTAATATCCTACGGACTATAACTACCAATAAATAAAGCGGAAGAGTTTGTTTGTTTTAACGAGCTAATCTCAGGAACTACCAGTCGGATTTGAAAAATTATTTCTGCATTTGATAGCTAAACTCTTTAGGAAGGTTGTAGGCTTCTTTTCATCGTCATCATCATCACCATATTCAATCACTACGGGTGCAATTCTGCGAGGGCGCTGTTAGTCTATTATATTAGTTCCATGGATAAAATAAATATTTTATCAATGGAACTAATTTGATTACGTCTCGCCTTCGAGCATTTTAAATGCTTGAAGCGGCTCGCTGATATGCAGAATGGAAGTGGGCGTGTAATATTTAGCTATAGGTAGGTACTTACACGTCTAATTGCCCACAATTTGCAGATTTTTTAATTTTTTAATGTAAGTAGGTAAGTACTTACCTAGGTAAGTACTTACCTACTTACATTAAAAAATTAAAAAGTTTATTAGGTAAGTACCTAGGTACTTACCTACTATATTTCACACATCAGGGATCTTTGAAGTTTTTACATATATCGTCAGAAAGCAGGCACCGTAGAAGTTTTTCACAGCGACTGTACTTATTTATATTGAAGATGCCTTGGAATGCAATCGGCTGCCACCGCTTTATTAAATTCCGGAGCCGCCCTAGATAGCTCAAATTGAACGAGATGCCATTTAGACACGTAATGCGGTTATTGAGGTGCAATGATGAAAAGCGTCTCTGAAAAACAGTTTTGAGTTAGAAAATCCATTATGATCCTGCGGTTTTAAGGTACCCAGGTATTTATTAGTCCTTTATGGTCCTTTTATATACCTAGTCCAAGATCCGAATTAAGGTCTGTTTAATTAATGGATGAAAACTATTATATAACAAATGTATATACAAATATGTCGCGAATGGGTCGCCTAATAAAATCTCGACAAACGACTTAATAATAAAAATCTCGACAAACGAACGACCTCTCATATGCCGGAACGCGGATTCAAACGAGACACAATTGATTTTTTATTGTGTCTGGAATCCTGGCAAACTAAATGTTAATAATACCTACTTAATAATAAAACAAACCGACCAAGGAGCGTGCAATTGGGTTTGATAAAGTAGGTAAGTACCTACCTATTCAATTTTTTATTGTTGTTGTAGACGTCGTGATTGCGAGTGATCTTTTAGTATTTTATGTATTATTTTTTATGTGTAGGTATGTATTTAGTTAAGTGATATATCTCTTTTGTTGTCTTCATGTTACCTAATATGTCACTATCCGTGGAGACCTTTAAATGGCTTCTCAGTGGCCTAAGTTAGTTGCTATTTTGTTACTTTTAAGCCGATGGTCTTCCTAAAATAAATAAATAAAAATAAAATAAAATAATAATAACCAAGATACTGCCGTCATAATGTAGAAAGGCCGTAAGGGAGTGTCCACATTGCGTTTTCTGCAGCGCGTTTTTGAGCTGCGCGTTTGTATCGATACAAACGCGCGTTCGCAACGCGTATTTTTCCATACAAAAGCGAACCGGGAGGGGCTGCGCGGGGGGCTGCGCGTTCGCATCGCGTTCGAATCGCGTTTGTATCGATACAAACGCGCTGCAAAAAACGCAATGTGGACACTCCCTAACTTCTTTAAAGTAAGAAAGTTACGGCCTTTCTACTTAATTTTTTTATTTTTTTTTTATTTATTTATTTATAGGTAATACATATAAAAAACTCTTAAATAACAGTGTAAACACGTCTAAAAAACTGTAGTAAAAAAATTATGACAGTAGCTAACTTAAAAAATTCGAGAGTAATCAACAAGAGATCAGCATACTGATTTATTCAAATCTCTTGCTGGGCTCTTCTTGATGGTGATAATTGAACTATTCAAGGTCAACTTATTTATGGGTAGTTCTGACAAGATTTTACTAGGCAACCCATTCGCGACATAACATTTATAAATATAATTCATGTTATACAAAATACATTTCATCCAATAACCCATTCCCTGCCCCATCACCGCGGTGCTGTGCGAGGGAGGACCGCGGCCAGTCTGCTGCCAGAGCACTTGTGCTACAAGGGCACTGAACGCGTTAAGAGAGAACAATCGGTGCTTGCTCACAAGGTTATTTATAATACTCTAATAACTACACATTTATTCCATGGAATACAGCAAATAAAAAGTATCCTTTTAACGTTATAGTAAAAATCTTTATTGGTCAAAATAAATGCTATGCATTAGGTACTATTTTCACTTACAACTACATCAGTTTGCATTTCATTACTTTCAGTTGCGGTTTCTTCAACTTGATTTTGGGAATCTTCTACATTTTCTGTAGTTTTCTTATCACTTTCTTTTACATTTGTCAGTGTTTTTTCTGAACTTTCAGAGTTTTCAGCCTTTTCCTGAGATTTTTCATCATTTTCGTTGGATATCTGAAATGAGAACGAAGTGGTAAGTCAAGAATTTTGCAAAAATTTTATGATATTTCAAAAAAGGCGTATAATAATAAATAAAATGATTTACCAACTATTTTTTTTTTAAATAATTTTGAAGCGCTCGTTTAGCTTGTTTTGGCGTTCTTGATAGATTGTTGAAGACGATACGTTCTGAGCGGTCACAATTTAGATGGGTTACCGCTAGTGGCATTATCAGCTGAGCGCTTCCGTGTTTCGAAGGGCAACTTAAATTATCGGTCCCGGCTTTAAAGTCGTTAAGCCATGACGTAAGCCATATGGCGGCCTAAATACTCCGTCACAGAGTTAGCCACTAGAGCCAGGAAGAATCAAGGTCTTTGAGTTTTCAGGCTTTTACAACCACGTTATCTTCCTTCCGCCGTGTTGGCTGAGTTGGTTAGTACCTCGACATCACTATAACTACGCGGGCAACGCCGCAAGAGCGCAGCTAGCATTACTTGGTATTAGCCTTATGATTCTAATAACTCGCCATGTAATCTGTTTTTATGTGCTGTTAAGCGGTTTCCACACTGGCAACGCAACCCGCTGAGTTGTGCAGATCTGCAGATTCTATCATTGTAAATCACGCGCATCGATGCGTTGTCTCTGTTTTACTATGCGTTTTTTCTATACAAATTGAGATTCTTGCATACAATGTTAAAATCCGCAGCGACGCACAACGCAGCGGGATGCGTCGCTGTGTGAGAACCGCCTTAGTTTTCCTTAAATAAATAACAAATAAATAAAATACCTGTTCTCTCTCAAACAGTATGGCCAGCTCGACATGCTTCGTTAGAGGGAACATGTCGACTGGTACCGCTCTGATGGGCACGAAGGGCGCCCCTCGCAATGTCTTGGAGGACTGACGCGCGAGATCCAAGAAGTTCTTGACCGCGGAAGCTGGACTGCACGATATGTAGATGAGGCGTTTCACGCTTCTTGTGTTGCGCAGTTGGGTGACCGCTCGCATGTCTAAAAATAGACAATTACAACTCCTAATTTCATAGAAAATGTATGAAATATGTTTTTTTGAATTATTTCAAAAACTTACGATTGGATTTGGTAAGTTACTTTTGGAAAAGTGTTCCTGATGGGAAATAGAGTCGATTAAAATCAACTTGTATTTTATTTTTTTTGACAAATGTAATTTTTTAGGCTAACTGTACATTTTTTCAAAAATCTAAAACTACAATTATTTTTTTCTTCAAAATAAAACAAAAGTTTCCTACGAACAAAACTTTCTAACTACAAGAGAAAAGGACCCTTCAGTGACCAAGAATTTGCCACACCGTTTATATTCAACTAGCTGACGCCTGCGGCTTCGCCCGCGTGGACTACTATTTTGTTTATCCCACGGGAACCGTGCACTTTTTCGGGATTAAAAGTAGCCTATGTCCTATTCCCGGTCATTATCTATCTATGTTTCAAATTGCAGCGAATCGGTTCAGTAGTTATGGAGATACGTGGTAACAAACACACACACACGGACTTTCGCCTTTATAATGTTAGTAGGAAGGATTGTGACAACTGTACAGTTGGGCCAACGGATCTCGGCATTCGTGAAGTTAGCCGTTTCGATGCGCACTGCAACTTTTTCATACAAAATTATCTACTGCGCAGCGAAAAGCCTAACTTCACGAATGTCTAGATCCGTAGACCCAACTGTAACTCACGCAGTCCAGCCCTCGGAGGGTCCACGATAGCTATGATGTCCTCCCCGGCACTCCGCGCCAGCACGGAGGGCAGGACGTCCTCCGCCCTCCCGGTGAAGAAGTCGCAGTTCTCGATGTTGTTTAGTTCAGCGTTCGCCTTCGCGTCCTTCACCGCCTCCGCTACAAGTTCCAGACCTAGTACTTTTCCGCAGTGCTGAAAAATATTAGTAGTAAAAACCATACACAATTACAGCAAATTTTTTTAGTATACAGGGAGCTACCCCTAAAATGATTGTCTTCCTTTTTTCTTTATTTTCGATGTTTATTGTTACTTGTTGTGTCGTAATGTCACTCTGTAAGGCCCAGTCTGAAAACCAGCGCCTGTTCGACACCACTACTATTGTATGTTTCTACCTATGTACCTACTGTTTTTTATGTGTGTGTCGAATAAACTTTTATTATTATTATTATTAAAATTCTGTTAAAATTCAGACACCGTTTAAACAATTCCCATCCCTTTCTTTTAGATAGCGTCAATAGAGACACGGAAAAGTTATGAAGTGAAATGTTCTTCACCCAAACGTTTTTCTAGTAACAAATGAGTTCAGTTACCTTTGCGAAGCACAGTCCAATGGTTCCTGTGCCGCAGCAGATATCTACCACAGTGGAGTCACTCTTCACTTCGCTCATGTCGATAGCACTCTGGTACAGAATATCGGCACCTGCTGTGTTTATCTGTAACATGTGGCAATTCGTTTTATAAAACCGACTTCAATGTTGTAAGCTATCTGTTCTGCGGGCTTAAAAAGGTCGCTATTGCAGAATCGCATTAAAGGAATTGAACTTTTGCTATCTCTTTTGATTGACTGAGAGTGAAAAGAGACGGCATTATAGTTCATTTCATATTGTGATTCAGCTTTAGCGACCTTTTTAAGTCCGCTGTTTGTCTCATAAAAACAAAATGCACAAGTCTCGCAACGCAGTTCTTCTGCCGTAAAAAGTTGTGAAATCCAATGTAAACCAAGTCGGTAGAGTGAACGCACACAGCAACATAATCTACTAAGGCTGGATTCGACCAAAAGTCATCTTACTCCAGAGTATCTAGCCCACATAATTCGAAATACAATTGTTTAGAAAGCGCAACCGAACATTATTATGTGCATACAAATTATCCAGGTTATAAGGTGTCAACTTTACAATGTCCAAATATTCAAACAAACTCTAGTATACTCTCGCTCGAGTAAAAACTTTATCCAGTTTGGTCGAAGCCAGCCTAAGTACACTCAAACAAAAAAAAAAGCACAAAGCGCTAATATTAGTTAGATTTTGTTTTATGTAGATTCTTTTGCCGTGTGCGCTTGCCAAGTCACTCTACACCAACTTGGTTTACATTCGAATTCACAACTTTTTACGGCGAAGAACTGCGTTGCGAGACTTGTGCATTTTTGTACATGTTATGTTTTTGATGGGCTTAGTTTTACCTGGAAGAAAGCTTCCGGTGATATCCTGAACTGCCTTCCAAGAATGGTGTCTATGATATGCGTGGAGCCCATTAAATGGATCGGCTTTGGAGCATCCTCACCTGCCCTTCTGTAAAAATATTTAAGTATTTTTAAAATACAAAACAAGAACAGCGGAGCTAAAAAGGTCGCTATAGCAGATTGAACATCTCTTTTCACTCTCAGTCAATGAAAAGAGACGGCATATACGAGTAGTTCAATTCCTATTGTGATTCTTCTGCTATAGCGACCTTTTTAAGCACGCAGCTGTACGCACAGTAATGCAAAAACACGAAATAATCTTACTAATATTATAAAAGCGAAAGTCCGTGTGTGTGTGTGTATGTTTGTTACCACGTATGCTCATATCCCACCCCATAACAAGTTAACCGATTTTGATGAAATTTCGAATGTAGATAGTTTAGGTTCTGGAATAACACATAGATCACATACAACATAGATCCCTGAAAAATGTATGGTTCCCGGGGGATAAAAAAAGTCCACGCGGGCGAAGCCGCGGGCGTTCACTAGTAATACATATATTTAGCAACAAAATCGGTTTTTGAAGCTGTCACATCGGCAGCATACAAGTTGTTAGAAGTCAAAGCAACTTTTTATTAAGTAAGTAGTTTATTTCGAATTTAGTTAAAGTTATTGGAATGATAGTTGTTTGTTAGTGTGGGATATGACTGTTGGGTGTTATGTATTCGTTTACTTACTTCTTTTTCATAATCTCGAAGTACAGTGACTTTATGTTGCAAGCGGCAGCTTCTTCTGAGCTGAAGTGTTTCACCAAATCTTCTTTGATTTTGTTCAATTCTTCTTCTTTTAGGTCCTAAAACCACAATATGAAAAAACAATTAGTAGGAATTCCTTCTAATTCATTTACGTCTTTTTTGTCCCAGGCACTACAGTGTCCAGATAAGTATAGGCATATATTGCCTCCTGACACTGTATAAATTATCTATACTTAGTCGTATTTCTAATTATACGCACTAAAATTGATGGTCAAAATGTCATTTTTCATATATGTTTAGTTCGTATTCGTACAATGAGCAATTCGACTATAGTAAATAATCGATCGAGCGAGCGAAGCGAGCGAAGATCTTAGTGGTAAGTTGGGCGATTTTGCTTTGTATGTTTGTATGTTTGTATGTTTCACGAATTGTTGTTCGAGCATAACTGTCGAACCGTTCATCCAATCTGCATGAAACTTGGTAGGTCAATAGGTTGTGGTAAGGAAATTTACGGTGGAGCATATGAGCTTTATCGATGAAGGGGTTGTGAAGATATTGGGTTCCCAAGGGGGTAAAAAATTATGAAAGTTACACAAATATATTGAGTGGGGTGTCATACGAAAGGGCTTATTTTGTACATTCCAAAATGGTTTTTATTTTTAATCTAGGATGTATAGTTTTTGAAATACGACCAAAGACCAAAAACTACGAAATCAGAGCTGCAAGAGCTCCCGTTTCATAGAGTTTCGATGTCTTCGTAGCTCATTGACTGGTCGGTCTTAAAAAGAGAGTGGCATCGTTGCGGTTTGGTTTGCAATGATTTTAGATGCTACTTGATTTATTTTCATGATAAAAAATTTTTGATAAAAAATGAAAATAATTGGGGTAAAAAAAGTTAAGTAAACAAATATATTGAGTGCGGTGTCAAATGAAAGGTCTTTATTTGTACATTCTAAAATAGTTATTATTTTTATTCTAGGACGTATACTTTTAAAAATACGACGAGAATTCATAAATATGAAATAAATGAAAAATTAGACACGACATTATGTATTGCATGCATGCTAGTATTTTTTACCATGAAGAGCTAGCGCAATAGGCATACCCGGCAGTAGTAGCACTTGAAATTATAGGGGTAGTCAGAAGAAAGTCCAAATGTTGGCCATCTACGGTGCGCGAGATCTCAGTTCGGGGCGAACTACTAGTAATAATAATATAATAATATAAACTTTATTTCAGGCAACTTAAGAATAGTAAAGATGTAAAGGCCCAAGTTTTTTTTTTCTACCAACTGAGCCGTAAGTCCAGTGAACGTGTCTCACCTGTGGGTACATGGTGACTATAAGCATGACTTCACCGTTGTACGTAGAGTCCCGTACCATGAGGTATCGCCAGTAGCCGCTGTAGTCGGCGGGGGAGAACGGCGCCATCTTGGAGTTACGCACGTGCTCTTGGAATAGCTGGAAAGGAGTAAATAAATAAATATTGCTGGACATTTCACACAGCTCCATTTAGCCCCAAACTAAGCAAAGCTTGTACTATGGGAACCAGATAACTGATAGAATACTTATATATTTTATAAATACAAAGTTATAATACTTTATAACACCCTGACATAGAACAAACATCTTTATTATTGTTGATTTTTAGAATATACCCGGGTGAGTTTTTTTAGGGCTACTTAGGGAAGTTCTGAAACTGTGAGAGTTAAAAGTCATGTTACGATAAAAAAATAAGTAGAAAAAGTTAATTGGTTTGGTTTAGAAATAAACACTGTTTACCTCGTGCCTAAAGAAAGACTGCTGCAGCAATTGTTTGTTCTTTTTTTTTACTTGGAGATGACGAAATAAGCCTTCAGACTTTCCAGTTGCATGTTTCCAGGTTGGTAGAAAAAGTATTTTTAATAATTGATCTTTTCATATTAACCTCACACTTATGAGAACTTTTAAATTCAAGAATAGGGAACACGCAATCGTAATATTTTTCAATATTTTGAGTCTTAAATGCAAAAAAAACATAAAAGAAGACCCAGTGCAACGTTTTTATTTTAGTTAGTATTGATTTTTAACAATTATTACGAATTATAAGTACGTGAAACGGAACGTATTTCAATACACCAATCAGCGTCGAGTAACATGAGTGACGTAAAAATCTTCTCAATTAGGGATGTGACCCTTTATACTGATGAATGTGCTATCGATAACTTTAATGGTTATGATTACTAATCATAAACATAAGCAACACAAAAAGCCTGAAACATATATATTTAGTCAGAAACAAGGGTCGTTCGCGATTTATCTAAAATGCAATTTGCCTTTGTAGCAATATGCCTGACATGAATATCTAAAAAGTAATATGCCTGATGATAAGTTAAATGCATTATTCTCATAATTTTTCGCCTAAGATTTGAAACACATAAGACGCAATATGCCTGAATGGCAATTTATTTTAAACTCAGTTTACCCGAGTTGTACAGTACAGTGTCTAAAACGCAATTTGCCTTTGTAGCAAAGTGCCTAACATGAATGTCTAAAAATTAATATGCCTGATATAAATGCATTTATTTCATATAATGCCTAAGATTTTTCATCATAATCAGTTCAAGTGAAAGCTATTGAAGAGATCTTCATTTAAAGTGACAGCTGTCAAACTTCAAACGGCCATATCTCGAAAACTACTCATCCTCGATTCTTCTTTCTAAGCTCAAATGAAAGCTATGACCTAGATCTACATTTTCAATGACAGCTGTCAAAATGACATCTATCATCTAAAATGTAGATCTTGGTCATAGCTTTCATTTGAACTAAGAACGGGAGTTTCCGAGATAAGGCCTTTTGAACACACACTAAAAAAATATGTAGAAAATGACACTAGATGTAAAATATGACAGATTATGTCAAAAATGGCAAAAAAACATCTGTTGTTTTTAATCTGTCAATTTTGACAATTAGTGTCATTTTTTATTTAATCTGTCATTTTTGACATTTTTTCTCATAAGTAATAACATCTAGTGTCATTTTTGACATGATCTGTCATTTTTTATATAATTTGTCATTTTTCCCGGTCTTTATCTATTCTATATTTTAAATTTCAGCCAAATCGGTTCAGGGGTTGTCAAGTGGAAAAAAAATACATCCAAACATCCATCCATCCAAACTTTTGCATTTTATATTAGTGTGATGATAATCAATAAATTAATGAACAAAATCGCCTAACTAACCACTAAGATCTTTGCTCGCTTCGCTCGCTCACTCGCTCTAATATTTTTCAAATATTTAGAATATAATATAACTTTATTGTACTTACCTACACCATAAAAAGAAAACACAATAAGAAAAAGAACCATTATTTTAAACAGTGATACAATTTACGATTTTTTTTTATTTTATTTGTTTGTGTAAATAATTTACTTTGATTGTGAACTTTGATTGTGTAAATAAGGAAAGAAAGATAAGAAAAGCTTTTTATTTCGACCACCACAAATATAACCTGACGTGCTACCGATCGTTACACATCAATTGGTAGGTAATAGTAGATTTCGATACATTCGTCTTGTGGCACATCCCTAAGCGAATAGCTGTTTAGTGGACCATGAATAATAGCCATTGTATTATCAATCTTATGTCTTGTAGATAAAGACTAACACCAACTAACGCCATCTCGCGACAAGTAGCTGAATAAAAATATTTCGCAAAACGCCACCTCTTGACAGGTAGACTTTCATTTTAATTTATTATTATTTTATTAAGTTTAGAACCATGTTCCGATGGCTAGAGGGTTTATTATCAATAAAATTAGTTTTATAGTTTTAGGTCCTTTTTAACGTTCTCCTCGACAGGAGTGACGTCATCGTAACTGTACATCCGTTTGCGCGCGAAAATTTAAACGGTCAGTTTGAAACCGCAATTTTTTACATTAAATTGAAGTATTTTAATTTTTTTTTAAACTCGTGGTCTATTCTACATAAAATTCATTCAAATGAAAGCAAAAATAAAAATAATGCAGGTTCCCTATTGAATAATTATTTTAAAAATAATTATTAATTAAAATTACACTCAGGAGGAATTATAACCCGCAGTTTCCCTTCTTTAAGCTTACCAAAGCCGCCTTCTTGGCCTGTTCGGAGATGTGTTTCTGCGCATGTACGGGCGCGACCGCCACAGTGCCCGTAGCGTACGCACCGAGTCTGAACCCAACTGTGGGAAGCTGCGTCTCCTCGTCTATACCCACTGTGAACTCACACTTGTTTCTATATCTGCAAGTAAAAAATAAGAATATTATTTATACAAGCATTTATGTTATAGTTCGCGTCATGTAAAAAGAACGCTGTAAGAAAGTGGAGGGCGTGGGTTTTGTCGCATGGGTTGCCTATTCGCAAACATGAGACAAAACACACCCCCTCCACTTTCTTCTAGTGTTCTTTTTACATGACGCGACCTACACCTGCATTATGAGCAAATTTCTCTACGAACTTAGTCATTCTAAAGGATCTTAAATGTCTAAACATCTAAGATAATGTCCACGGTTCCATGGGGATACAGCCAGGATTCTTTTTCGATTTCTTAGCTTTTCATCTCAAATGTTTAGTTTCTATAAAAAGCCTGTAAATTTTCAACTAAAAGAGAAAAGGTCGCCGCCGCCAATCGCGATCATATTTCGTGTCTTTGTCGAAAAATGAGGAATAGTGAAAACGCGTTCAATGCCCATGCATGACGCACATGTGCTTCGCGTGCACGCTGTCCCGCAGCCCTCTCCTGCGAAAAGCATCACAAAGCTGTGAGAGGGAATGAGTTGAATACAGGCATAAAATACGTTTCTTGTCTGCCAAGTCCATTTCTCACAATGCCTTTGAAAACCAACCTACCCTATTTACACTACCTATCTTAAATACATATATTTTGATATTTACCTACCCTTCAATAACAGGAGAGCGAGCAATAGGTTTCAGATCAAAACTGAGACCGTTGTAGATTTTCCTCCTGGCTTCAATCTCGGCACGTTTGCTGACGTTCAGCTTCCACACTTCATTGTCGTACCTCATTAGGAGATGGCGCAGCTCTTGCTCTTTAAGTGCCAACTATGAGAGATAAAAGAATAATTTGTCAGTAGGTCTGCAACCAAGAGGTACTAAAATAGTAAAAGATATAGAAAAATGATAAACAAATTAGATTTATTATTTTTTAATAATATTTCGATTCTAGAAAGTTTTTTCAATTAGCCAATTAAGACCATCTTCTAAGCATTAGAAGGTTATGTTTTCTTTCTTCGTTTTTTTTTAGACATAGAGACATAGACATAGACAGACGTTTATTCACCACTTGGCACACAATAAAGATCTCAAAAAATGTAACACAAAGAAAAAACAGAAGCAAATGAGAGAGAGAAAGAGTTTTATTGTGCGTCACAGCAGCAAAAAGGCCTCGACTCAGCATTATGCCGTGCCACTGAGTAGTGGTAAGGTGCTGGTATTCTGCCGAAACCTAACTTAACTTTTTAACTACCATAATGTATTTTTGAAATAATCTTAGACATGTCGGCTTATGCCCAGCAGTGGGTTAGAACCAGTTGCAAATGATGATGGTTTTCATCTTATAATTATCACCACTGATCGGAGTAGGTAGAGCTATTTAGGTTCATTGACCGCAAACATTGATGTTAATATGGATATTCCACGGCATTCCGACTAATACTTCGGGATTCTATTATACAAATAGTTTGTTCTTTTCAATCATGTTTCGATTTTTGAGGAACTAATAATTTGTATGGTATGTTCTTGTACAACTTCAGAATGAAAATGTTAAATGATTGTTGATTCTTGTATAAATATAAGAAATTGTTACATAAAAAAATATATGTGTGTTCATGAATCAAGTTTCTATCTATTTATTATACAATCCTTAAACCCGTATAAAGCAAAAAGCAAAAAGCTTTTTATTATTTTTCAAACTAAAAATGGATTCGGTGAATATCCATATTATTCTATCTTAGGGCAAGTACATAAAATAGCTCTACCTACTCCGATCACTGATTATCACCAATACCTGCTCCTCATAAGGCTTGTTCCAGTAAGGAGTAGTAGCATCCATAAGTCTCTCTTCCTGGCTTTTGTTGTCATCTCTTTTCCTCTTATCTTGAGCTGGGTTCCCTTCATCTTGCTTTCTCTTTCTTACAAGTGGATCTGGGGCAGGCTTGGCTTCTTCTGCTAATAAAGTTTTACCTGCAGGAGAAATTTAAGTCGTCAACATCAGGTGCAATGCAAGTATACACTTAAGAGTATTTTCAACTCATTACAAGCAATTTCTATTAATAATTTTATTTGTAAAAACCATTTTTTCTTATATTATCTTTCAATCTTCCTGACTGCACATTTATCTATGAAAAAATAGTAGTGAAACAGCTCGAAATTCTAGAAACTGGAAAGTGGCACAACAGTTAAGTTTGTTTAATTGTGTATTATCAGAATGTTTGTTTGAAAAGTTTTAAGTTCCAATTTTATAACAACATCGGAATTGTTATTGATGTGGTTTGCAATATTGATATGTTTGAAAACAGCGTAGCTAAAATGGTCGCTAATGCAGATTCACAAATGATTTGCGTCGAGATTCTCGTATTAGAAATCACAAAGTTGACAATTCCGTACCGGCAATAACATCTTATTGTTTGACAGTTTTGTGGAGAATCGTAAAATAAAATGGCCACCTATGAATTGGAATTGCACTAAGTGTAAATCAAATATTATTTATGTTTAATAATGATAATAAAACATACTAAATACTTACTTAAAAACCAAATACTTATTTACAGAGTATTAGTAGTACTAATACGATGCAATATTAAATGAAAACCAACCGGGTTATTTTTTTTCGTGTGGCAATTTAAGGCCTAGTATGTGATTCTGCTGTGAATTGAATTGCGTACAATTCAGCTAACATTTGACGGTAATTAAAGATGAAATGCTTTAGCAATATCAATACAAATCACCCGTGAATCATATTATTGTGAATCTGCATTAGCGACCATTTTAGCTCTGCAGATTATCATTGTGTGACTCTTCAATGTAAACCATTCAACATAAACAGTAGACAACCACACATATATGTTGTGCTGAAAGAGTGTGGTAGGTAGCAAACATGGTAAATAGTTTAATCACCTTTCCAAGAGTATCCATTAAGAGTGGCAATTGCTGCGGTTCTATCCTCCTCATTTTGAAAGCATGCATACAACCAATGACTGCCATTCTTAGGCCTCTTAATCTTACTGGCATTCAGGTTTAGCTTCTGGTTCATAAGCTTTTTTAATTCCTGCAAAAATATAAAGATCAGCACCCCTATTTCTTAGCTCAGCTGAACAATTTGATAAGCAATTTGTAGAACAAACAAACAATTGTTATTATCATTATTTATAAGCCTGACGTTTCCCTCCGAAGTTAGCCTCCCTTCCCTACCTCCACCGATCTCTATGTACTGCATAATGCCTATCAATTTTATGTCAACTGAGTTAGAGAATACGGCAGGAGATAAACTCTTGATGAAATATACTGCTAACTTTTTTAAAGTCATCATCAACCAGTCGACAGTTGGTCTTAATCATAGATGTTTATAAACAACGTATTTCATTGAATAAGTATAAAAATTAGGAGTGTCTTACTGCTATTCCGTAATACTTTGGAAGACCACGCATTTCGATTTTGAATTTCTCAGAAGAAAACCCGCCACGATCCAAGTATGCGTATTCTTCTGATTCGGAAGCTTTTTCATCACTTTTGGCTCCTGATTGCTCCTCACAAACAGTCGGTTCATTTTCTGCCATGGTAGACTAGTTCTTCGTAGTTCTTGTGTTTTGTCAAACAAAATGAAATTCAAATTTTTATTAATTTCGGGAGTTTTTATTTTAGGTTAGAAATTATTGTTTGTTTGTTTTTAGATTTGACATTGACATTTTCAAAGTTTACAGGTTGATTTAAAAATGAATGACACAACAACCTCGATTCGAAATGTTTTCCACAGACATTCAAGAAGTCAGAGGTCAGGACCAAGGAATTTCTATACTACGTACCTGGAACGCTGACTGAGACAGAAAACAAGGTCCGCTTGAAATAAAACTTGGGCGGTGTGTCTCTTTCTTTTTGCAACTGTGTGAAAGAGACAAAGCACCCAAGAAAGCCTCTCAACAAGACCAACAATCCTTATAACCAAGATTAAATGATAATAGATCGTTGTGTGCTCGTGATAAGGTTCAAAATCCTTTGTACATTAAATGTCAGTCAGCATTCTACTATGTATACAATTTCTTTGGTCAGGACAGATCAAAGAAGGCAGGACAGGGCCTGTATTCTATTAAATGACAACCGCTTTGGTTTTGGTTCGAACTCTTAAATGTCAGCCATTTGGTGAAATAGTAGAATAGCTTTTCAAAAATTTGTACTGCCAAAGTTCAAAACCTCACCACAACTGAGTCGTTTGTTATTAGTAGTCATGGAAACAGTCGCTTTAGTTGAGGTTTTGGTTGAGGTTGATAAAAAGTTCGGTACCGGAATCGAGCCCCAGGGCTTTTAAAATCTAGTTTTCTTTCAACCGCTAATTTTTCTTTCTCTTCAAATTCTATCACGTAGTATTGTACCAACTACGGTGTAAGCGTTATTGAAAACTATCAGATTTCTAATAGGTAAGTAGAGTAGGCTAAAGTAGGATTAAAATTATCAAAGGTCCTTTACCTTCAGTTTCGAGTGCCTCGACTACTTACAATTTTAAGACTAAACTTAAAAGATGCACACAAAAAAAGTAGGTAAATACAAGGTATTTATTAGACAACACAATATTATCTTCTAACAGTAGCTAAAAACTAGGTTAATAGTCGCATGTATACAATATACAAAATATAGGTAGGTACCTATTAAGTCTTAGACCATTTATAAAGATCAGTGTTCCGCAAACATTTTGTGTTCAAGGCACATCTAGGTGATACGAAAATTTTGGAGGTAATAAATTAAAAATCATTTTTTTCATGCAAAACATGAGCTTGTTTAGTTGAGCATGCGCGGTCCATATTTGGAGTAGCTTAACTGATAGGTAAACTTATTTTTCAGAGGCACACCAACAAATGACCACGGTACACCAGTGTGCCGCGGCACACCCTTTGCGGAACACTGATTTAGATAATAAGTAGATACAACTATACTAAGGATAGGTAGGTACCTTTATGTATTATTGTTAGGTAAGCGTAATTTGTTACTTACATAAAATATTTGGTCTACAAACTGACTATTGCCAATAGATAAAAATAAATTACAATTCATTGCCAGTTGAACCATTGTTGGCAGTAAACAACTTCTTCATGGATTCTTTGTCTTGTTTCTCTTTTTCTTTTCGAAGTTTATTAATATTCTCCAGCTCGTGGTCTACTGTGGCAGCAAGTGAGGGGTTCAATAATTTAAGATTTTTAAGATCTGTTTCAGCTTGATCTGGGTTCCATGCACTGATATGTGCTTTCGCTCTTCTGAATAGTGCTTTTTCATTTTCTGAAATTAAAAAACAATTGTATTTTGAAGTTTATTTTGTTTTTAGATTTATTGTTATCATCATGTGCAAGTTTTCACCTCCCATTACTGGGCATAGGCCTCTCTTGGGTTGTTTCGTTTTTCAACCACCCTTATAAGTTATTCCACCCCGTATTTTGTTCATACGTTTATATATGTAATTTATGTCATATGTACTTAGCTTTAAGAAACCTGTCCTTGAAAGGTAATTCTACAATTAAATAAACTTCTGAAATAAAACTATGTGATTTAGTTTAGATACCTGGTTCAAATTCCAAGACTGTATTACAATGCTCAATGACCTCATAATATTCTCCCTTGATAAGTTTGCACTGAGCATAGTTCAGCAGTATTGGAAGTTTTGTTTTATTTAATTCCACCCATTCTTCATCTCCTTTTCTTTCTCTATAAATAAAAAAAATACAATTTAGAAAAAAAAAATACTTTTCTGTTTTATTTGGATTAGATTATGCTCAAATTTTGATCGCAACTAGGAACCAAAACTAGGACCACTTTGAATTGTCTCAAGAGCTAGGTGATTTTACTTCTGTTTTTTCATGGCCATGAAATCAGGGCAACAAACAAATCATAAAAATTATAGCCTGATTTCGCCCACTGCAATGCAAGCTATAGGCATTTTTCTATCCACTACAATACATTATCAGTAGGTATTATCTTGGTGTGACCTTGGACATAACCATTGAAACAAGTAGGTACCCATTTTATTAGCTCTTCTTCAGAGATTTTTAAAAATAGAAAAAATTATGCAGTATGTAATGTTCAAAATCTATAAATAGCTCAAGTAATCCAAGCAGATAATTACTTGTATCATTTTAGCCATCTATAGATTATTTGTAGCAATCCTTAGATGGTATTATTGATTGTTTTCAGTGGCTCAGGTACAATGTTTTAGTGAACCTAATTATTATGTTACCTTATTAAAAGTTGTTCACAAATAGATATGGCTTCTCTGTATGCCTCCTCAGCTGCATCATATTGCTTTTGCTTGTAAAGATTGTTGCCTTTTTCCCTGAGTTTGGGAATCAATTCTACTCTTTCTTGCTCATTCAATTGCCATAGATCTCGTTCATACTCATCTGCTCTTTCCACTTTAAGTAATTCTGAAAACACACAAATATTTTTATTATTTGCCAATCATGGTTCTGTCTATTCTAGAATAATAACTGTAGAATGTAGAACAATAGTACAATCTTTGGTTTACATTATAATTACAAAAGTTTACAAACCAATAATAAATTCTAAGTCACAAGGTTTCCTGATCAATTCATCCAAGTCTTTATATCCAATTCCTTCAGAGTGTAATGTTGCTGTACATGAGTGTTTTATTTCATGCTTTGGCATGCCCAACTCACGCAACGTCTTGGAAACAAATGGATAACTGAAGACCAACTGAAACGGAGTAAGTACAAAGAGTTTAATCTATGAAGTAACTTAGCAATAAATAAGATAATGTTAAGCCTGTATCAAGTTAAATGCTCACTTAAGATAAGCTAGATGATATTACGAGATTTTAGGATGAGGCTCTTACCTCTTGTTTCACTTTGAAACTTGCAACTTCTCCTACTGCCATCTTTTTTACTATGGTCTCCCAAACTTCTAATTTGAATTTGTGACCAATAACAAGAATCATTGGTTCCTTTTTACCAATTTTCTTGCTATCATCAAGGAGTACTCTTTCCTTGTCTAGTTTCCATGTTTGAAAGTGGAAATAAACCTGAAAAGAAAATAATTATTGATAAGGATGGGTACTACTTCAGTGAATAATAAAATACTATTTGCAGAAAATACCTTGGTTCCATTTTCAATTGGAATAAACTTTTTGCCAGCGTAGATGGTAGTCTTTACAATTGCTGCTTCGCTCATTTTATAATTCTGTTTCGTGGGGACTGGGAGAGGCTTTTCAAAGGGCTTTTCAATGTTTTTGTTTACTTCACAAATGAATGACACACACAATGATTGACTGACATTAACATGACATTGACTGTCACACTATGTGTGTACGTCATCATCACGTCACTACCGACTAAAGGTGAACGCGCATATACTAACGGCATACGGCGGCATAACGGCCGGCATAACGGCGCGTTCGGTCGGCTCCGCTATAGTGTGCGCTCACCACAACAAACAGCCTCAAACAACGACGGCCACAGATTGCCAAACAGCTTGAGTGATACTTTTTTGTCTAAAATAAAAAAACCACACCAAAATATTACCACTTTTGATTTTATTTTATAAACAAATTACATTCTGAAAAAGTGATTCTGAGAATAAAAAGTGATTCTCAGATGAACGAGAGATTTGATTTTATAATCTTTGGCTTCATTCATTGTCCATTTCTTTCGTTCATTCTATTGTTCATTCTCTTTCGTTCGTGTCACTTTCGTTCGTTCGTAAATTTTCTCTCATTGGTTTTGTGACGAATTTTTGATTTTTGTAATAAATGCTTCTAGAAATCACATTGTAGCTGAAGAGTAGTGGAACCTGTTAGCCTAGGATTGTAGCTAGTTGCTAGCTTAGTCGATAGTCGTTCATAATGGCCGATTTCCTAGAATCTGAGGCTGAGGAGAGCGAGGTTAGTAAAGCTTGTTCAATGCTCCTTCGATTGCGTATTGAATTTACATACTTTGTTCCTTTTCTACTTGTTTTATGATACTTCTAGGTCGACTCCGACGAGCCAGAACAGCAGCGCAAAAAGCCAAAGCGTAAAGCCGCAGTACAGAGTGACGATGAAGACGATGACGAGGGTTTGTGCCCATTACACTTTCACCTTTGCTGACTAGAGATAAAACAATTTAGTAAACAAAGTCGCGTGTCTTTAGTACCTGTCCTCTTTTCTTGATAATTATGAACTCTTCAGTTGTAACAAAATACTTATCAAGTAGAAAACATGTAACAAGTCATATTGCAAAGTTGCTCTGATTCACTTGGTTGTGAATGCAACATTGCATTACAACCAGTGAATTATGTCTCTCAATGATCAGTAACGTTGCATCAAAGCGAATAGAACTTTATCTGTGCTTTTCACTTTAACCTATTAGAATTTGTGACTCTTACAAAAACTTAACCAAAATCCCATAGGATAACAAATTTAATAAATTGGTGCTATTGCATCTCTGGAGGTTTTAGATGAAGTAACTTACAACTCCATTCTATTTTAAAAATGTTGGTTTTCAATAAGAAAAGCATAACTTATTTTAATTTTAGATGATGAGGAACGCCTCCGAGAAGAATTGAAAGACCTGATTGATGATGCCCCAATAGAGGAATCGGGGAGTGATGGAGAAGATTCGGATGCAAGTAATGCAGGTCCGAAGAAAAGAAAGAAAAGTGATGATGAACTCGATGACCGGTTAGAAGATGAGGATTATGATCTAATTGAAGAGAATCTGGGTGTCAAAGTAGCCCGAGTAAGTAAACCAGCACATCCATTGGTGTCCAATAGCAAATATTATGAGCAGATAGAAAATTTTCTCTTCCATCTTAATATCTTGCCTGTATAAGTATTAAACAATAATTTAGTCATTGAGAGTTATATCAATATTTACTGAAGTAATTATTTTGTTTGCAGAATAAATTCAAACGTCTCCGTCGCTTGGAAGACGATGACAGTGACAATGAAGGTAATGATGACCCTGATCTTGAGAGGGAGGTTATTGCAGACAGATTATTTGTTGGCGGATCTGATGATGTGAGTACCATAACTATATTCTCTGTTATAGTTAGCTTGCAGCACACACATTGATTCTTTTCTTTTTTTTATTCTATTTAAACTCAAATTCATTTATTCAATAAGATCACTTCATGTACCACTTTGAATTGTCTTAAGAGCTAGGTGATTCTACTCCTGTTCCTATATTTAGGGACTTTGAGTCTACATTAACAGGGTGTGGTTACACACCTAAAAAGTCATTTACAAATACTATCCTAATAGTGCTGAGTGTCCCAAAGCAGGAGAAAGATTGCAGTTTGATCCCTGATTGTCTATCTTTGATAGCGACATAAATCAGTCTCAAACTCGAACTGTCGCTTATTATTTGACAGTGCACTGAACATGCAAGTAGCTCTATCACTAATTTCAATGAGACTGAATGAGACAAAATGTACCTACGTGATCGTTTTGACAGTTGAGACCAATTTGAGGTTTGAGACAAGTTAGACAATGCTGGTGTATTGATTGTGGAAATGGAATAGGCGTGTCCGGCATGCAAACTATCCTCTAAGCTAAATTACGCCTTATCTACAGGAAAATATTACTTGTAGTAAAGCTCTGAACAGGTTTTTCCTCACAATGATTTTTTTTCGAAATATTTACTAACACAATACTAGCCAGGATTTGTACCTTCTGATCCTATTAGGATAATAGGCAATATGCGTCTGATTCAAAAGCGGGTTAAATGTATTTTATTATGAACATTGTTGCTTTAGAGGTATGTGTGTGTAATTATTTTTTAATATTAAACCATTTTCGATTAGAAAATAAATTTTAAAAATTGCAAAAAATAGTAGGAATTTCAAAATACTTGAAAAGGATGTGAAAGGATGTGACGTCACGAGTTCATAAGAAAAGTCAAGGACGAGTCAGATATGACGATCCATAGATAAGTTTTTTTTTTAATTTTCACAATTCCTAAACTCGAACTTATTGTTGTCACAGATTACTGTTGTACTTAGTATCAATTTGACGTCACACGTCAAAGTTCACAAATTGTTACTACAACAGTAATCTGTGACAACAATAATAATCGTGTTTCAGATGCGTGAAAATGTTGGTAAATTTCAAAAATTATTTTTGTTATAAAATTTTAGTATTTCGGCGCTGGAATTTTTATTACGGTTATTTGACGATATAACCTATCGTATAAAATCATAAAAAAAAATTGTGGGAGTTCCCTATTAGGGCAACACGGCTCAGAAGTTATGGCTTGTTAAAATAAATCAATAGGTACCTTTTTTTTGATGTGCTTTCCTGATGTACTTACTGTAACTTGTGTGTGCCAAATAAACGTTACTCTTACTCTTGCCTTGATTCAGTTTAAGTAACATTAAAATAAATATAAGGTATTTTAAATATTTTTTTGCCCTGCCAAGAAGACAAATTAATATGAATAATTTGATTAGATTCAATCATCTAATTTACTCACTCTCAGGAAGAAGACCATAGGCCGGAGCCAGCACCACAAAGAGAAGTGGAGTTTGATGAAGATGCTGATGAGTTGGAATCAGATGCTGATGACTTCATTGTGGATGATGACGGCAGACCCATCGCTGAGAGGAAGAAGAAACGCAAACCTATATTCACTGATGCGTAAGTTGATATTATTTATATGAATTATGTATGTGTTACGGGAATATACATAGGCTACTTTAAATTTCAGCCAAATCGGTTTAGTGGTTGTCGAGTTATAGAGGAACAAACATACATCCAAACATCCAAACTTTCGCATTTATAATATTAGTGTGATTGCTATGATCATAATAACATTGCCAAACAGTGTAGATTAGAATAATTATAATAACTAGTTGCATTCTAAAGTTTCTCGTTCATCGAAATTCCCACATGAACCACTAATTTTCCAAGATGAAATACATGTGTTTTGCAGTTCCCTTCAAGAAGGTCAGGATATCTTTGGAGTGGACTTTGACTATGAAGAGTTTGAGAAGTATGGTGATGGAGAAGATTACGAAGATGAAGATGAAGAGGATCTTGATGAATACATTGAGGATGATGAAGAAGAAGGTATTATCTTATTCAATGACTTTCTTAAGGGTTATAAAGCTGCTTTGTCAAAAAGCTTTTTGCCTACTCCTAATAAGTGAAATTAAGAGTCTTAACCTAAACCATCACATTGCTAGATAATATTATCTTCTCTGTGCCACTAGCTCAATTATCTGTATTTTTTGTAAAATAATAAATGATCATCATTTTATTTATCATAATTATTTGTTATAGGCGAAAGAAGAAGAACCAAGAAAGGCAAACCTAAGCGTCCCAGCAAGAAATCTATTTTCGAAATCTATGAGCCTAGTGAATTGAAGAGGAGCCATTTCACTGATTTGGATAATGAAGTGAGTTACTATTTCTACAACTATGCAATAATGTAGTCTTTAAAAAGAAACATGAAGAAAGTAGTTAAGAAAATAAGATAACCAAATGTGTGTTATTTGACTTTTAGTCAAATTCTTGAGTTAAATTTATTTTAATCAAACTAACATACATACTTACATAGTGTTTGGCTCTTGAAACATTTAATCTTAACCAGATATTACCACTAGCTAGTACGAACTTATTTACTGTACTCATGTCTAGTCTAATCCAACTATTTTTCATAAACCATTTTAACCTACCCTATCTTAAGCTGGGTTGGGTATCCATTATGTTCGCGCATCTACTGCGCTCCTCGCTTCTGCAACTTCCGAACATAATGGATACCTTTACGTTAATCTGAGTTACAAACAACCTTCGATTTTGATTACGTTGTCAACCCATCTATATTTACCATTTTTCTCATAAATATTATTTTCTAGATCCGTAAAACAGACGTGCCGGAACGCATGCAAATCCGCGAAGTGCCTATAACGCCTGTGGAGGAAGGCAGTACAGAGTTGGAGGACGAAGCTGAGTGGATTTATAAGCAGGCGTTTTTGAAAGCACCAGTTTCTAAGGCCGACGCGCAGGAAGCTAGAGAACGGTCTAGAAGGTAAAAACTGGTCGAAAGTTCATTGATTGAATTCATTATGATTGTTAAAATAAGTAAAATGGAGTATCCAAAAAGGACCGGAATGAAGAGATGAAAGGAAGACATTTTTCCTTCAGTGCGAAACATCACGCTTTATGCAAATAAATAATATCTATCTGTACCCTATACTGTGCTATACTTACAGTTCTCAGGGTTGTTTCATTCACTCTTCAGCGTGTCGCCGGTCGCGTCCGCTAGTTGACCATTCACAGCACATTTCTCTGTGCTGTGAATGGTCAAAATTAATTTCTCTGTGCTGTGAATGGTCAACTTGCGGACGCGACCGGTGACACGCTGAAGAGTGAAACAAGCCTTAAGGTTTTCGAGATCCTTTGAAGATGTCTAAGGCGATAGTTATAAACTCGTTAAAATACTCATTTTGGCACAAGCTTTCATTTTGTAGTATTTTTTATGGTTGCAAACTCTTCTAACTGTAGGGCTAAAGTGCCAGCTTCATATCTTTGATTGCCTTCTTCCTTTCCTCTATATTTTAAGCTGTCACAGGCTCTCCTGTGGCTTCCTTCTGAAATCTCCGAGATACGTTAGGTGGGATTCATTCTTTGGTAATTCTTCCCACTAATCGCTAAACATGCGGCAGACTTCGAACTAGTTGGATTTCAGAGTAACGGCTTTATGATCAACATTAACGATTTGTGTTTTTACTGTTCTACGTGAGGTCTGATAGTTTTATGTAGATGCTAGAAAAATGGGCAAAACGAATTTGTTTTCTCTAGGAGTTCGAGTACGATTACTAAGATTCGGCAAGCGCTAGACTTCATGAGAAACCAGACCCTCGAGGTTCCCTTCATCGCGTTCTACAGGAAAGAGTACGTGCAACCTGAACTCAGCATCAATGATCTATGGAAGGTCTACAAGTATGACGCTAAGGTAAGAATGTGTGGCCTAACTCTAACTATTATACTACCGGGCAATCGATATTAATTATGGTTGAAATTGGACGGGCGTAAATACTTGAATATACACAAGTTTATAGTATGTTTTATTAAACCTATTGTGTCCCACTGTTAGGCAAAGGTCTCTCACTTTAACTTCCATTCTTTGCGCTCCAAGGCCGCAGTTTGCCAGCTTGGCTCGAATGTATCCAGATCGTCTTGCCATCTTTTGCTGGGTCTCCAACTGTCTTCAGGCACCCATTGTGTGACGAGCTTCGCCCAACGTTCTGGATGCATTCGATCCACATTACCTACCCAATCTCATTTTAAACGCACAGTCTTCATACCTCGTAAGGTTTACAATTTTACATTATAAAAAACTAGCGGACGCCCGCGGCTTCGCCCGCATGGACTACTATTTTGGTATCCCACGGGAACTGCATTTTTCGGGGATAAAAAGTAGCCTACGTCCTATTCCCGGTCATTATCTATCTATATTTTAAATTTCAGGCAAATCGGATCAGTGATTGTCGAGTTTTAGAGGAACAAACATACATCCATCCAAACATCCAAACTTTCGCATTTATAATATTAGTGTGATAGTATGATTAGTGTGATTTCAACATGATATTTTACAGTGGTGTCAACTGAAGCAACGCAAGGAAAATCTAATGAAACTCTTGGAGAACATGCGAGAGTTTCAATTGGATAAGGTGATGGCGAATCCGGACGCGCCAATACCGGACTCTATGCGACTCATCAGAGATGAGGATATTGATCGGTATTAATTTTGTTACTCTATAAAAACTTAGGCCTTTACATCTTTTACTAGATGATTTATACAGTGTCAGGAGGCAATCTTTGCCTACACTTAACGGGACATTGTAGTGCCTGGGACAATGTTTTGATGGAGTAGACTTGCCCAGCACCTAAACCATCCTCTCAGTTTAACCGGCCATATCCACAAGAAAGAAATGGTCAATACATGTGGGTTGATTAAGCCGCGGGTTTCCTCACGATGTTTTCCTTCACCGTTTGGAGCTCGTGTTAATGCGCATATCGCGGCCAGGATTCGAACCCACGACCTTCGGATCGAAAGTCGAGCTACTATCCCACTTGGCCAACACGGCTCTCATAAAACTTTATAACATGTTAAATAACCGTCACACACGATAAAAACTTAAAAAGCACTTCTAAAGTCGATTTTTATTTATACAACTGTAACCAGACAAGCATGGCCCACCTGATGGTAACGGTTACCGTAGCTTATGGACGTATGCGATATCAGAGGAGTCACACTCGCGCTGCTGACCCCTTTAAAGAGGAATCACTGCATTTAGCACTGGAATTGACTTGAATTGAATTTTTTAAATTAGATTGGAAGAAGTTGGGTATAATTTTTTTGTACTTTTGATAGGTTGCGCGGTGTCCAAACATCAGAGGAACTTCGCGACGTCCACACACACTTCTTGCTGTACTATTCCACTGATCTGCCGGAAATGCAGAAGCTACAGCGTGCTAAGGAGAGGAAGAAGCTATTGGAAGAGAAGAAGTAAGGAAACCCTTAGAACATTTTTTTGTAGAAAAGTGCTAAAAGTTCAACATTATCCTAGTTCCTACTAATATTATAAATTCGAAATTTTGTGAGGTTGTATGGATGAATAGATGTTTGTTACTCTTTCACGCAAAAACTTCTGAACGGATTTAATGAAACTTGGAATATACCTAGTTTATGACCTGGAATAACACATGCTACTTTATATCCGGGTAGGTACCACGCGAGCAAAGTCGCGGGCGGAATCTAGTAAAATTTAAATTAATCTCTGGCTGTCGTATGAATATAATCTAAGTGAGCGGTTATAATTTGGTTGAGTGACCAATAGATAACAAGTGAGCGCTTGTGTGCTTCGCAAGGCACTTTAAATTGTAGATTCTTGAAAAACCGAGACGTATTCCTAAGCTGCATGTAAATTACATCATCAGAATTGGCCGCTAGTTTATAAGTACTAACTTCTTTATATTTTCTAATAACCAGGAACCAGGCCCGTGAAGAGGCGGAGAGGAACGGAGAGGACATGGAAGAGGCGGCGGCCGCGGTGGAAGCGGCCGAGCCGGTTGAAGAAGAGGCCACAGAAGTCAAGTATGCCGTGCGCTCTGGACCTTATGAGCTCTGTAGGAAGGCGGGATTGGGTGAGTAGAAACAAGAATAAGGCGGTTCTCACACTGGCGACGCACCCGCATGCGTTGTGCAGATCTGCAAATTTTATCATGCGCGTCAATGCATTGTCAGTGTTTGTACTATGCGTGTTTTCTATTCAAATTGATATACTTGCATACAATACTAAAATCTGCACGCACAACGCAGCGGGATGCGTCGCAGTGTGATAATCGCCTAAGGCGTCAGTTTAAAGTCGACAGTATTCTATGTGAGCTTTCGTCTGTAGCTTGAGTGATATCTATCTATAAATACCTATACAAATTTAATAAATTAAGCTGAAGAGTTGTTTGTTTGAACGCGCCAATCTCAGGAACTAGCAGTCGGATTTTCTGCATTTCATAGCTAAACTCTTAAGGATGGTTATATGCTACTTTCATCATGACCATCATCACCACGGAGGCAAACAGTTGTGTTGATAAACTTAAATAATGTTTTTGTCCCCAGAGCCGCTGGTGAAGAAGTTCGGTCTGAGCCCGGAGCAGTTCGCTGAGAACGTGCGCGACAACTACCAGAGACACGAGGTGGAACAACAGCCTGTGGCGCCGTTAGACGCTGCAGCTGACTACGTGAGTGCATTACTTTTTTAAAGCTGGGTATCCATTTGAGGCAGCCTTGGCCAAATTGTGTCGGTAAATGGCCATGCTCAAAAACGCCTCAGTGTGAGCCGTGCGTTCAGTGGAGACGTGCGTACGTGTGCTCGGTACGCGGCAAAATGGATAATGAGAAATGTATCGAATTAATTAAGTTATATGAAAACCAAAATTTTTAATAGTTTCTTCTACGCCTTCAAAGGTCATATCTGACAACAATTGTCTTGTTTAAACTTTTGCGATCACTAATTCATATTGAACATTTTATGGACATGGCCTCGGTCGGCTCGGGTTGAGGCTTGCCGCTCGATACGATATTATGTGAGCTCAAGTGGAGACGCATGTACTTTACGCAGCCCGCGGCACGCTCAAGATGAGGCAGCTCGTCACGAGGCTGCGCAAGTGGATACCCAGCTTAACATTATTATCTAAACTTATAATGATACTAGAACTAAGCCTTGTACACAGATGGGGTCGATAGGCTCCGCTCAAGAAGTGCTACGCCGCGCGGTATACATGTGCGGGGTACAAATAGCGCGGGAGCCGATGCTACGCTCCGTGCTACGAGACGCGCTACGGGAGCGTGCTACGATCTCCGTGAAGCCTACGTCGAGAGGACTGAAGGAGATCGATGAGAGTCATAGTTGCTACAGGTATGATAATAACATGAGTGTGTACCTATGAGGTCTTGCTACGAACTTCGCAAAGTCTACGCCGCGAAGACTAAAGGGAGTGGGCACACTACGTTTTTCGTAGCGCGTTTATATCGATACAAACGCGTAGTCAACGCAAGGCAGTCGGCTAGTTAGAAAGAGAGAAACAAAAGCGCTACGCGCTGCTTAAAAAAAAGCGCAACGAAAAACGAAGTGTGCCCACTTTAGAAGCCTTTATGAGAACTAAGGAGATAATGACAGCCTAGTTGCTACAGGTTAGATTCTATTGTGATTATTAGTCGTTCTAATCACAATGTGATTTTGGTGTGAAGATACCGTTAGGGTTGGCCCACATCTGATGGAAAATGCGTTGGGTTTCGTTGTTCGCGTAACGCCAAATCGGACATCGGACATAGATAATAATCAAACAATACACAATCAATCGACGAGAAGTTAGCGCAGCGCGTCTTCCGTTAGATGGGTGCCGACCCAATAAGAATTTTTATTTTTCTCAGTCATATTTGCGATCAGTTAGGAAACTATGAGCAAATGGTCTGTAGGTACAATATCGGGCATACTCCTGCTTTCTAGGCATTTGGCCCTCTTCATTTTCAGTCAATGAGTTGCATGACAATTTTCTCTTCAGCCTCCTTCTGTATGAGGGTGTTGCGAATAAGAATTGACCCAATAAGAATTGTGATCCCGAAAATTTAAGATAAACTACAATCATAAATGTAAATATTTTTACAGTATGAAATATCTGAAGAAGAAACCAGTTCGGGATCTCACAGGAGACCAGTTCCTGAAGCTAACCATGGCTGCGGAGGACAGACTCATCGAGTTGACCATCAGCGAACAGATCGAGGGCAACACCGGACCTAGCTACTTGGAGGAGCTCAAGGCTTTGTATCAGAAGGTATGGTGTGGTTTAAAATCGAATAGAGGTTAAATATTATTTAACGTACTGCTTGAGAAAAGATTAAAATCATTGTGAAAATGGTAATTTAAAAAAAAAAATGTCCTTTTTAAATGTGAACTTTCAATGAAGGTTTTTGTTAGTTTGATTTTGACACACTCTAGGAAGCACATTTAGGAAGCATAATTTGATAATCTTTGCAAAAGGCTGCCACACTTTTCTTAGGCTGCCTGCCGGATTTAAGTCGTCAAGCCATGACGGAGGCCTTCAGGCGGACTAAAACTCCGTCACCAAAAATAGCCACTAGCTATTATTACATACAATACTATACATTACATACAATACAAACATAAAGCGATACTATTTGTCCTATCTGTGTAGGACGAGTTTGCGGCCACAGTGCAAGCGTGGAACGAACTACGAGCTGAGGCGGTGACCATAGCGCTCAACAAGATAGTGATGCCAGAGCTCAGGCGGGAACTGAACGCCGTGCTCGTACAGGAGGCCAAGGATTACGTGCTCAAGTAAGTACATCGTAATTGACTGGCCTCTTAGCTCAGTTGGTAGTAGCTCTGCCTTCTGCGCTGTAGGTCGTGGGTTCGATTCCCACTCAGAACAAACATTTGTGTGATGAACATAGATGTTTGTTCTGTCTGGGTGTTATAAAGTATTATAAGTATGTATGTACAAAATATATAAGTATTCTATCAGTTATCTGGTTCCCATAGTACAAGCTCTGCTTAGTTTGGGGCTAGATGGCGCTGCACAGTGTGGGATTTGACGTGATTTTCGGACATGGTCTTTTTATTGCAGAATTCGTTAGTATTAACGATTTAAAACGTTAGAGTAGAACTCCCGTGTTTCAGTTAAGTTTAGTTTCAGAGATGTGAATTTTTGAAAATACCTATATTTTTTGTGCCAAAAAATTTTAAATCGTTGGTGCGCCTACATTATAGGATTATTTAATAATTTGATTTCTGTACACCTAAGGATGTTTCAAGCTGCAATTTTAGAAATTATTTTGAATCTTCTATATGCTGTAAAACGCGAGTAATTAATTATTTTATATTTTTGGTTTTTATTTTTTTACTCCGAATTTAGGTTGTTGTAGCACATAAATTCTTCATAACACATAGCCCCAGATCCTAAGCAACAATGTGGTAAAAAAACGGAAAGCTAATCTCGCGTGGATTGGAAGTTATTAAATAATAACGTTTTTGCCGAAAACTTTACAGTCGGGGTTGTCACTTTTTAAATAATATTTTTTTTACCAAAAATAAAGGAACTTATTTTTTTTTTAATTTTCCTTTAGATCGTTTACAACGATCCTTAGATTATGCTATTCTCAATTACATTATATTATTGTGCATATTATTGAGAATAACACTTTTTTTACATTTAGAATCGCTATATCTCAGAAATGGTGAATCTTAGGAAAAAGAATATACGGCAAATTTTGTGGAAAATAGCATGATCTACATTTTATATTATTAAATAAATCTGTTTTTCATAAATACCTCGTTTCGTTCTATTACCCAAAAAAAAACAAAATTACCCTGCAGGGGTAAATAAATATCCACAGGCACGGTATCACTGAGATTTTCAGCTCTATCAATTTTTTAATTTTTTTGCCAAAAACGTTCAAAACATGACCAAATATTTGTGACAACCATAACGAAAAAACATAAGTCACTGTAACTTCCAATCCACGCGAGATTAGCTTTCCGTTTTTTTACCACATTGTTGCTCAGGATCTGGGGCTATGCGTTATGAAGAAATTATGTGCTACAACGACCGAAATTCGGAGTAAAAAAATAAAAACCAAAAATATAAAATAATTAATTACTCGCGTTTTACAGCATATAGAAGATTCAAAATAATTTCTAAAATTGCAGCTTAAAACATTCTTAGGTATAACGAAATCAAATTATTAAATAATCCTTTATTGTAAGCGCACCAACACTTTAAAATTTTTTGGTACAAAAAATATAGGTATTTTCAAAAATTCACATCTCTAAAACTAAACTTAACCGAAACACGGGAGTTCTACTCTAACGTTTTAAATCGTTAATACTAACGAATTCTGCAATAAAAAGACCATGTCCGAAAATCACGTCAAATCCCACACTGTGCGCTGTGTGAAATGTCCAGCAATATTTTTTTTTTATTTATTTATCGTGCTCAAGTAAGGTTTTTTCTTCTTCTTTATTTTAGCTTCGCGCGGCTTGTGCATTCAGCCAGTGTCAGTAATTAATATATTTTAAGTCCATAGATACCTACACAAGATATACAAATACATATTAAAATACATAAATATAGCATCCAACCTCTCCCCTTGTGTAAAGATGTGGTGCTTTACTGAAACATCAACACGGACTTATTTGGGAGAACTCGAAATGCAATGCTATCCAATTTTGTTGCATTTGCCCACACTTATGCATGTTCACGAACAGTTAATAATCCACCATTATTATGCATTAAAATTCGAAGAAACACAACTTTTGGAAAATAAAACAAAAACGAAAACAAGACTTCTCAAATTCCTGTCAAAAAGCCTCAAGTAAGGTTATTACGCTTAGGAGAGTCACAAGCTGAGGCGTTAAACAAGGCCAGGCTGGTTGTCTGTCTAACTTGTCTCAATACTAAAATTGGTCCCAAACTGTCAAAACAATCGAGTAGGTATCTTTTGTCGCGTTCGGTCTCCTTGAGATGAGAGTGAGCTACTTGCGTGGTAACTGAACTGTTATATTTGAGAGTTTGAGATCGATTTTGCAGGAGGCCAAGGATTATAATGCTCAAGTAAGTAAATATGGTGTTCATGTAGAAAATAATAACATAATGCTCGATTAAGAACATACTAGGATAGGCTCAAGTTAGTATAAGGTCTAGAACGGCTCTGAATGATCTGCATGGCCCACATTATGGATTCATCTACGGAGTTTTGTTATCTGTAAAATAACAAAGTAAGTATATAATAAAAAAACACGCATAAAATAAGTACTTTTGTTGTACAGATGTTGTCGTCGTAAGCTCTACGACTGGTTGAAAGTGGCGCCGTACGAGTCGAGGGTCTCTGATGACGATGATGATGAATGGGACACTAATAATGGTAAGTACCTTCAAAATGTACACTACATTTTATTGATAAGTGGCAGGGGCGAGAAGGCTTCAGGCGTAAGAATTCCGTCACCAGATTTTATGCATTTACATACATAGAAAAAGTTATTACAATTAAATTAAAATCAAAATCAAAATGCTCAGGTAAAGTGATAAAACCCATTCAGAGCACCTGGTCCGCCCTGGGTGGGTCCCATCACCCTCAGCACGAAAAATTTCCACATGGGAGAGGAAAACCTATCCGATATGGTTTTCAGGATGCTGTTTTGACTGCCCCGCACTCTGCTCATAAGGGATGCAGTTTTTTTGCGGAGGATGGCTTCGAAACCATCCGTCTCTGTAAACATCCCTGATGCACTGCAAAAGCGGGGCAGGCCCAACATCATCCTGAAAATATTAGTGTACTGTATGCGCAGAGTCTCCAGCGGTTTTTGTGTGTAGTTGATCCATAGGTTCCCCGTGTAGAAGCTTTGAATGCCTCCGTGATGGCTTAACGACTTAACACTTTCGTTGCCGACGACTCGCCGGGCGCGTTCTCACGATTCCATATTAGTACATTCATTCTAGATTTTTTAGCGGCAAAATTAATAATTAAGTTTTGATGCTGGTGTGTTATACCTTTAGGTGAGTACATTAAAAAAAACAACTCTCCCTCCCCCTCCACCTTCAGCGTCACCCCTCCCCCCCTTGAAAAGTGTCCCGTTTTACGGATTTTCTCAATTTTCAGGAAAACTATACAAGCTATGACAAAATGGTCAAAGACAAAATTAGTTATTAATAAATTACCTACAAATAAATACCAACATTTATTTTGATACGAGTTATAGTTTTCAAGCTATAGATCGTCAAAGTTTATTAAAAATCTGAGCTTAGCAAATACACAGGAAACAGCAATATTTGTTTTTTCTTACAATTAATGCGTTTATAAATTGTAATTATTTTTTAAAATAAATCAGTATCGTCATGCTTATCTTTTAAAGTTTTTAACCGACTTCAAAAAAGGAGGAGGTTCTCAAAATTCATCGAAATCATTAATTAATTTATTTTTTTTGTGCTTTTTTTTGTGTATGTTCAGCGATTACTCGAAGACGTTTGGACCGATTTGAAAAATTATTTTTTTATTTGACAGGGTATACTTTCCGATTAGTGTCCTAAAAATTTGGAAAGGATTTGTTGAGGATCTTCGGAGCTTCTTCTACTTGTTCGTATGCGGCATCCGGGTTATTGAAAACGTTTATTGTACCTTGCAAGTCGATTTTTTTACTAAGAAGAACAGACTGAACCTTTCTTTTGCTGTAGAATGCTGATGCAGTATCGCAACCACTTATTGTGGCAATGTATAAGCGCATTAATTGTAAGAAATAACAAATATTACCGATTCCTGTGTATATTGTTCATTTTTGCTAGGCGCAGATTTTTGGTAAACTTTGACGCTATATAGCTTGGAAACTATAACTCGTATCAAAATAAATGTTTGTATTTATTTGTAGGCAATTTATTAAGAACTAATTTTGTCTTTGATCATTTTGTCCTAGCTTGTATAGTTTTCTTGAAAATTGAGAAAATCTGTAAAACGGGACACTTTTCAAGGGGGGGAGGGGTGACGCCGAAGGTTGAGAGGGGGGGAGAGTTGTTTTTTTTAATGTACTCACCTATAGGTATAACACACCAGCATCAAAACTTAATTATTAAATTTGCCAAATTTTCCATACATTGAAATCTAGAATGAATGTACTATATCGCCATGCCGCGAACTCGCCAGGCGCGTTCTCGGTTTTTCATGGATAATTCAATGATTTGGGTATATTTTCCATCAGAAAGCGGAGAGCATAATCCTCATGCCCTAAGCTAATGAGTTTTGAAGTGGCCCGCAAGTTCTAACAATTTTTTTATGTTATCAAAAAAAAGTAATTATGTAATGCCGCGAACATGCCAGGCGAGTTCAACTACCAGGGGTTCTCAACATTTATGGAGTACCTAGTAGATTCCCAGGGAGCGTGCCGGCCAAACATACACAAAATATTTTTTTTTTTGTTATAGGTGGGTAGGGTAGGTACGGTCAATGGCAAGAACATACAGTACGAAAAAATTACAAACTTCATAAAATATTTAAGTTCAATGATGATGAATGACAGCAGATGTCCAAAATGACACGAGACGTAAAAAAAAAGTTACGTGCGAATAAGACGTTAAGTGCGAGTCGAACGCGTGCGCCGAGGGTTCCGTACCTACCAAAATGAATACCTACCGCAATGAATTTAGAAATGAAACGAACTTTTCAAACACGAACATGTTGTTTTTTGTTGTTGTCGTGTCGTTTTTTTTTGTAGTTTTTATTTTTTTTTGTTGTTTTTAGGTTTTTTGTTTTAATGTTGTTTTTGTTGTTTGTTTATTTTTGTGGGTTTCGTTTTTTGTGGTTTTTCTATTTTTTTTATTTGGTTTTGTGTTTGATTTGTTATATTTTTTGTTTTTGTTTTTTTTTTGGTGTTTTTGTTTGTATTTGCTTTTGTTGTTAGTATTTTTGTTTTTTGTGTCGTTTTTGTTTTTCTTTGTTGTTTTGGTTTTTTGTTTTTTTTTTTGTGGTTTTAGTATTTTTTGTTAGTTTTTTTTATGTAGTTTTTGGTTTTTAGTTGTTTTTTTTTGTGATGTTTGGTTTTGATTGTATTTTTTTGTTTTTATTTTTTATTAGTTTTTTGTTTTTTGTTTTTGAGGTGTTTTGTTTTCTTAATACAAAAAAACAACTAAAAACTATTTTTAATTATTATTAACGGGACTTAATCGCGTAATGAAATTGTTTTATTTACCTCGACGTTTCGGCGACATTAGTCGCCGTGGTCACGAGTAGACCTACTATATGAGTCTACTCGTGACCACGGCGACTGTAATGTCGCCGAAACGTCGGGGTAAATAAAACAATTTCATTACGCGATTAAGTTCCGTTAATAATAATTAAAAATGTGTTCAAGTCGTGAAAGTTTAAAACTAAAAACTACATAAAAAAACAAAAAAAAACTTAAACCACTAAAAAAACAAAAACTTACAAAAAGAAATGAAAAAAATGAAAAAAAAAAACAATAACTAATGAAACAAAAAAAAACCGTAATAACAAAAAAAAACTAAAAACCAAAAAAACCTCAAAAACAAACAAAAAACACAATAAAAAAACGAAAAAGAATTAACAAAATTACTAAAACCACAAAAAAAACAAAAACACGAAACAAAGAAATAGGTGCCTAAAAAAAAAACAAAAAATAAATAAAAAAAAACACAATCAAAAAACTACCTCAAAAACCAAAAACAAAAACAAACCTAACAAAAAACTAAAACTACTAAAAAAACAAAAACAAAAAACAAGAAACTAAAAAAAAAACAAAAAAAATACCATTATAACAATAAAAAAAACCTCAAAAACAAAAACTAAAAAGAACCAACAAAAAAAAAACAACTGAAACAACAAATACCTCAAAAACAAAAAACAAAAAAAAAACAAAAAAAAAAAACAAAAAAAGACACAAAATACTAAAACCACAAAAAAAAAAAAAACACAAAATCAAAAAACGACCTCAAAAACAGAAAACAAAACAAACCTAACAAAAAACTAAAACTACGAAAAAACAAAAAACAAAAACTACAAAAAAATGAAAAAAAAAAAGAAAAAAAATTACCAAAAAACAAAACAAATACCATATAATAACCAAAAAAACAGAAAATACCTCTAAAACAAAAAAAACAACATAAACAAAAAAAAACTAAAAAGAACCAACAAAAAACTAAAACCACGAAAAAACAACAAAAATCAAAGAAACACAAACAAAACACCTCGAAAACAAAATACAAAAAACTAATAAAAAACAAAAAATACAATTTAAACCAAAAATTACAATAAAAACAACTAAAAACCAAAAACTTAATTAAAAAAAACAAAAAGGACTAACAAAAAAACTAAAACCACAAAAAAAAACAAAAACCAAAACAACACAAACACAAAAACAAAAAATTACACAAAAAACAAAAAAAAAAATAAAACAACAAAAAACAAAACCACAAGAACAACAAAGAAACTAAAAAACCAAAACAACAACAAGCAATTCATTCAAAAATAAAAAAACCCGGCTGAACTGAAATGTTGGAAACAGCATTCATAGAAATCACAAAATTAAATTACAATTTTATTATTATGTAGGTATCTAGGGTTCGATGCCGTGTGCTTTTTCCTAAACTTTGTTGTCACAGTTGACACACAGATGGCTCTGTAGGTATGAAAATTAAATGCGTGCGATATTTCTTAAATATGAGATATCTCCTAGATGGCTGAACCAATTTCGATGCAGTTTGTTCTAAACGTTGCCTGTGACTAAATAGAAAGTTTTAGTATGCGTTTTGTTTAGCAATAACATTTAGGGCGAAAAATAATTTTTCAAAAATTTTGGAAGACGATTTAGTCTTCGAAGATGTCATGTTAGATTTTTAAAAAAATTATATTTGATATCAGTCCACCAACCTCTTGATTTTTACATGAATTTTGATATGATGGCGTGATTTTTATTTTGAAAATTCACACATTGTTGCATTTTCTAGCCGCACTATTAGATTTATCGAAATAAAAAGTATCCTAGAGCACAATCGAGATAGAGACGATTCTAACGATACCTCATTCATCAAAATCCATCCAGCCGTTTAGGAGAAACGTGGTAATAAAGAATATTACTTACATACGAACGAACCCACATACATAGAAACGCGCGATCTACATAACCCTGTGACTTGACAGTCAGCCGGGTAAAAAAACAAACAAACCTACAAAAAAAAAACAACAAAGAAATAAAAAAAAACAAAAAAAAAGACAAAAACAAAAAACTATCATAAAAACCAAAAACAACTAACAACCAAAATCTACATAAAAAAAAAAAACAAAAACCAAAAAATACCAAAAAAAATTATCAAAAAAACAAAAACCAACTAAAAAATACCATAAAAACCAAAAACTACACAAAAAAAACAAAGAAAACAACTAAAACACTACATAAAAAAACAAAAAAAAAATAACAAAGACTAAAACCACAAAAAAAAAAACAAAAACCAAAATAACTCATTTAAAAACTACCTTAAAAACAAAATACAACAAAATAAGCAAACAAAAACAAAAAAAAATCCATAAAAACCAAAAACTACAAAAAAAAAACAACTAAAACCATAAACTACATAAAAAAAGAACTTGCAAAAAACTAAAACCACAAAAAAGAACAAAAATCCAAAAAAAACTACAAAAAAAAACAACGACAACGACAATAAATACATGTTTAAAAGTCTCAAACATGCAATTAAAAAAGAAAAACTAACAAAAAAAACAAAAAACAAAACCAACTAAAAAAAAATAACATCAAACAAAAAACCAAATAAATAAATAGGAAATACAACAACAAAAAACAAACAGCAAAAACAACAAAAAAATCAACATTCAAGAGAGTGTCCAGCAATTTCTTATCTGGTCTGCTCGAGCGGCAGTCGAGCACACCAGATAAGAAATTGCTGGACATTTTTGGACCCACTAGTGCAAAAACGATTTATCCCAAAGAAGGATGTGTAAGATATTACGGTCGTTTATCGTAGCATGTTTGAGAAAAAGTTCCCTAACAGAAACCTAACAAAAGGTTGAGATTCTCTGATCAATTTACGAAAATTGCTGTCAATCATGCAATTTCATCTTGCAGTGCCGAGAGCGCGCCTGGCGTTATCGCGTTCTTTTGTATGGCGGCATCGCTGGGAACTACTAGAAAATCATGGTGGCAATGAAAGTGTTAAAAAGCCGGGACCGACAATTTAACGTGCCCTCTGAAACATGGATGCGCTCAGCATTAATTTTATCCTTAATGTTGTCCCAGGTCTCCGCGTGCTGTCAATAGCGTACGTCCCGGACCGAAACCACTCGTCGTTCGCGTGTATCGTAGCGGGCGGCGGCGAGGTAGCGGACCATTTGCGTCTACCGCATCTGCTGTACCGACGCAACGCCTGGGACGCGCTCGAGCGGGAAAACAAGCAGGCCGACATGACTGCACTCAGGAGGTAACAACCACAGAACATAGATGTATAATACACTGGCCTGCAAAACTAAGTACTACACTTTTAATTATTTTTTTCTAAACTATAGAAGTTAGAGATTTATAATAAAAAACGTTTCATAGCAAATTTTATCAGCTTTCTTTGAAACCATTGTAAACTATACATTAGTAACTTTATTAGATTAAAAAAAGTTATAACAATAAAAATAGCCATTTTTAGATTAGTGTCACAAAAAGTGTGATACTTAGTTTTGCAGGCCAGTGCAGTACTAGATTCACTGACAGCGTGCCGCCGAAAGGGACAAAGATTAAGTGGATCCATTGTTTCGTAGTACTCATAAGGTCCATATTAGTACAGAATTTAAGAAAATAGATGTTCTCTACCTATAACGAGCCAGCACATGATAAGGGACAAAAGATATTATGCTCTGTCTCATTTTTTCACAAGAATTTTGTAAATATCCTTCTTTGTTTTTGTGTGAGTGAGAAGGGACGATCCAGCAGTCTATAGTTTTCTCTGTCTTTGCCACAGAATAAACTAGTGGCTCTTTGAGCTGTAGACCTCGCGAGTCTGTCTTTGCATAGCTTAAAACTAAATGTTCACAATTATCTAGTTGCGTGATGAGAAGGTACTCATCACGCTGAAGATCTTCATCAGATCCTCAACATATTTTTATGAGACCAACTGAAAGGTTACAACTTTCAAATAAAAAAAGAACCATCGAAATTGGATTGCATAATATATTCATGAGATATCCTGTATCCTGGAGATATCCGGTGATATCCTTTTTGTCCCTGTTTTTAGAGGAAGTACCCCCCCAATCAAAAATCCCCGATGACAATAAATTTCGTATTTCGTCGTTCGGAAAGTCAGTAAAACTTGCAGAAGTACACTTTTGCGAGCTCACACGTTGGAAGTCGCTTGCGCAAGTCAACTCATGCAAGATTTATTGCTAGCAAACACTTTGCTTAGCAGTAAGGGACCTATCAGACAGAGAGCGGTCACGCGGTCAAGCGTTCTGCGTTCGCTTTCTGCGTTCAAGTGTTCTACTGATTTCTACTGATCTGTTCTACTTGACCGCCGCGGTCAGAGTGCCTCCTGTGTGAGAATATCTATGTAACGTAATAGAATACAAAGACCCCAGAACTGACCGTTTGAACGCTTGACCGCGTGACCGCTCTCTGTCTGATAGGTCCCTTAGATTGAAATAGTTATTTGTGCAACAAGAGGGCAAAGTTGATGTTTACTTCGAGTGCTGATTTTGAATCCCGAGCGAACGAGGGATTCTAAGAATTGAATCACGAGCGTAGCGAGTGATTCTACGTTAGAATCCTGAGTCTAGCGAGGAATTCAAAGGCATGAGATGTGAAAAACTTTGGTCTCGTGTAGCACACAAAATTTTTCACCTCAGCAGCGAGAACATTAACCTACAAATAAAAGATACAACTTTGTACATAATGAAGCAACTAATCCATAATAGGTATTCATTTAAATCTATTTAAAAATAACGTATTTTTTTCAGAAATTAAAAGAACATAACAGTTTTTGTAGTTATGGAAATTAAAAGTTTCTGTTTTGTTCAGAACTTACCTACGTGCTTCTCAGGAAGGGAACTTTGTTCATCACAATCACTTTTTGTCTCAACTCTTCTCTCTGGAGATAAATTAGTGTAGGTATTCGCCACTGGTTTCACTCATCTTTATTGTTTTATGAATTTTCAACAAATAACTAGCGTAACAGAAACAAATTCCCGCTATTTTATTTTTAAAAGGTGCGTTATTTGTTTTTTTTTTCATAGACAGGCTAGCGATTGACCGCCATGCACTGTCACGTGTCAATCGACGACATTCGAATTTCAAATCACTTTTCCTCACTGAAACCAGTGTGCAAAATGCGATTTTGCACACTGGTTTCTCGCAGCAAAGGATGCCATTTCGAGCTGCTGAGGTGAAAAAACCTTTTTGCCATCAGATTTATACTGCGCAAGAAGCCCCACGTGATAGTGATCGGCGGCGAGTCTCGTGAGGCGCTCAATATTAAAGCAGACGTGTCCGACTGCGTACAACAATTGGTAGAAGACGAGCAGTTCCCGCGAATACCAATTGAGATCGCAGACAACCATATCAGCAAACTCTACAGCAACAGTATTAGGGGACGGGTAAGTTTCTTACTGCGAATTCATGAAAGTATGCTATTTTTCATCAATGTTTTCATAAGACGTTAACACGTAAAATTATCGTCCGTAAAGGCATTGTACGAGCATCGTACATTGTCCTAATTGATTTTACGCCAGTAATGTAATTAGCTTTAAAATCATTGAGCGATCAGTTCGCGTTTAGCAATCAATGGAAGCGCATCTCATTTATCATTATGATCAGTATCACAAGTTCGTTAATATATCAGTTAAAATTTACTAGCGGTGTTTTTCTGGTATATCGAACTATAAAACTATTGCCAGGGTGTGCGGACCGTTAAGCCTTTTTAAATTTTTAGGCACTTTAAGATCCTTTGAAGATGTCTAAGGGGGTAGTCAAAGGTATGTTCAAATACATTGGGACATGCTCGCATATTGCAGAAGTTAGCATCCCATACGTGAAAGGTTGCAAGCCCATCGACGACATCTTACTGCGGTCGTAGGTAATCTTTAAGTCTTGCTTGCTGATAAACAAACAGCGATATTAGTAGATGGTACAGCGACTACAACGCAACCTTTTTAAACTCATTCAGTTTCAGATGAGCTGATATAATAGTAAAAGAGATTGTTGTTTAAAAGTCGGCAAATGTCTCGTATCGCAAACCTGCGAACTTGAAAAGTAGCAGCTAACTCTTATCTCTTTTTCAGCATGACTTCAGAGAGTACCCTGACATACTCCGCCAAGCAATCTGCCAAGGCCGTCTACTTCAAGATCCGCTCATGGAGATCTCACAACTTTGCGGCCCGGACGAGGAAATCATGTGTCTACGCTACCACCCCTTACAAGACCAAATAGCCAAAGAAGATTTACTAGAAGGCATAGAACTCGAATTCGTGAATCGAATAAACGAAGTCGGCGTTGATGTCAATGAAGCAATACTTACCGGTCGGGGAACAGAGTTACTTCAATTCGTTTGCGGTCTAGGTCCTAGAAAAGCAGCTGCGCTGATCAAACTCTTCAAGCAAACAAATCAAAAACTAGAAAACAGAACTCAGCTTGTAACAGTGTGTCACATGGGGCCGAAAGTCTTCATAAATTGCTCGGGATTCATCAAAATCGATACGAGCGTTCTTGGAGATAGTACTGAAGCTTACATCGAAGTATTAGACGGTTCCCGAGTCCATCCGGAAACGTACGAATGGGCCCGAAAGATGGCAGTTGACGCTTTGGAATACGAGGACGAAGACGCCAATCCCGCCGGCGCTTTAGAAGAGATCCTAGAAGCCCCAGAAAGACTAAAAGACTTGGATCTAGACGCGTTCGCTGAGGAATTAGAACGTCAAGGCTTTGGAAACAAAAGCATAACGTTGTACGATATCCGAGCTGAATTGAACTCTAGATACAAGGATCTAAGGTTATCATATCGGTCGCCGACGCATGAAGAGCTGTTTGATATGCTGACCAAGGAAACGCCTGAGACTTTCTTCGTGGGGAAAATGGTGTTAGCGTCAGTCGTAGCGATCTCTCATAGGAAGCCGCAGAGGGAAATGCTGGATCAGGCCAACCCTGTGAGGAACGATGAGACTGGCTTGTGGGAGTGTCCGTTTTGTCATAAGAACGACTTCCCTGAATTGTCTGAGGTAAGTTATGTTTTTCTTTAAAGAAATTGTTTTTAAAATGTCATAAAACTTCTGAAGCACCACAAGTTTTTAAAACTAACGAAAGCCAGTCTTTCAACTCGATGGACAAATCGTAAGGGTCGCTGATTTTCTTGTTCTGTATCTTTTGTCTGGTTATGTAACGGGACCGAGAAACCAGTGTGGGTGAATAGCCCGTATTTTTTTAGGCGACTGCATCCTTTGGTATGGTAGAGAACTTAGATCTCAGATCTTAAAGGTAGTTCAAAAGCTTTGAAAGATGTCAAAGGACTATTTCACATTAAATTCAATAGGCATATAATCAAAACCCTCTTTGAAGCATAATTTTAAATCATCTATAGAGCTAGATGAATCTTCTTGCATTGCAACATTTCTTTATTCCCTCCTAACAGGTCTGGAATCACTTCGACGCTGGCGCGTGTCCGGGACAAGCGACCGGCGTCCGGATCCGGCTCGACAACGGACTATCCGGCTACATACACATCAAAAACCTATCGGACCGACACGTGTCCGATCCGACGGAGCGAGTCCGGATCGGACAGACCGTGCATTGCCGGATACTGAAGATAGATGTCGAGAGGTTCTCTGTGGATTGCTCTTCGAAATCATCGGATCTCTTGGATAAGAATAATGAATGGAGGTTAGTGGACTCATGTAGTTACAGCTTGTTCAGTTAATGTACTTGCACGGTTTACACGCGTGCGTGCAAACAGACATTCAACGAGACAGAGATATGATTAGAGCGAGCGTGTAATCTATCTACACCTCTTTCAAGTTTCATCCAAATCTGTATCAAACGCCTAAACATATTCACAAACTTTCAGTTTCACAATTAGTATGACAACACTCAATTAACATTTCCAGACCATCAAAAGACCCTTACTACGACCAAGATTCTGAAGACAAAGACTTCCGTAAGGACAAAGAGGCGAAGCAGACGAAGGAACGCGCACAGTACGTGAAGCGAGTTATCGTGCATCCAGCCTTCCATAACATATCCTTCGCGGAAGCAGAGAAGCTAATGGACAAAATGGCGCAGGGAGAGGTCATTGTGCGGCCTAGTAGTAAGGTGAGTTACATTCACACTCGGTTACTAGTCACTCACTCATTCTTACATACCAACTCACTCACCAACTGCACTTATTGTACTCGCTCACCTGCTCACCAACTCACTTACCCGCTTACCAACTCACTTACCCGCTCACCAACTCACTTACCCACTAAGCAACTCACTTACCCGCTCACCAACTCACCCGCTCTCGAACTCACCCGCTCACCAACTCACCCGCTTACCAACTCACCCGCTCACCAACTCACTCACCCGCTCACCAACTCACCCGCTCACCAACTCACTTACCCACTCGCACATCTGCCGGCACGCTTACGACTCACTCACTCATTCACTTACTCACTTTCTCACTTTGTGTCTCACACAGAGAGACGCACTCACTAGCTTGAAGTGATAAAATAAAACTGTAGATTTGAATAATAATCAAAAGGTTAATCTAAAACCTTTCATAACTTTCCTTGTGTACATTTTGAGACATTTTAGGATCATTAAGAAAGTATGAACTAAATTGGAAGACATTTTCAGTGAGTGAAGAAATTGATGAATGAAAAACACAGCAATTACTGTAATAGGGAACATGCGTCTGATTCAAAAGCGGGTTAAATGTATTTTATTATGAACATTGTTGCTTTAGAGGTACGTGTGTGTAATTATTTTTTAATATTAAACCATTTTCGATTAGAAAATAAATTTTAAAAATTGCAAAAAATAGTAGGAATTTCAAAATACTTGAAAAGGATGTGAAAGGATGTGACGTCACGAGTTCATAAGACGAGTCAAGGGCGAGTCAGATATAACGATCCATAGATAAGTTTTTTTTTAATTTTCACAATTCCTAAACTCGAACTTATTGTTGTCACAGATTACTGTTGTACTTAGTATCAATTTGTGAACTTTGACGCGTGAAGTCACAGTTCACAAATTGTTACTACAACAGTAATCTGTGACAACAATAATAATACGTGTTTCAGGTGCGTGAAAATGTTGGTAAATTTTAAAAATTGTTTTTGTTACAAAATTTTATTTTCTAGGCGCTGGAATTTTTGTTACGGTTATTTAACGATATAACCTATCGTTTAAAACCAAAAAAAAAAAATGATGCATATTGCCTATTATGAATGTTTCATTGAATTCTTATCGTTTCACTTTATTTTTAGAAAGTAATCTAATAATATGTATTTGTTTCAGGGTTCCGATCACTTGACGGTCACGTGGAAAGTGGCGGAAGGTATCTACCAACATATTGACGTGCGGGAAGAAGGAAAAGAAAACGCCTTCTCGTTAGGTATGCAACACAAACAGTCAATGTTTGATTACAGTTTTAATGGTAAAGCTTCTTTGAACTAGCGTATTAAAAATTTCGTAGAAATCTGTATTACAAATACTTTTTTAATAAAACAAAATATCCCCCACAGGTCGAAGTCTCTGGATCGGTGGCTCCGAGTTCGAAGATCTGGACGAAATCATCGCGCGTCACGTGACACCCATGGCCGGCCACGCTCGCGATCTCATCTCATACAAGTATTACAAGCCCCTAAACGGCATGCGGGACAAGGGCGAGGAGATACTCAAAGAAGAAAAAGCCAAAAACCCCAACAAAATCCACTACGTTATATCCGCCGCTAAAAACTATCCCGGCAGATTTCTGTTATCATACCTCCCGCGAGCGCGATGCACCCACGAATACGTGTCCGTCACTCCGGACGGGTACAAGTTCCGGCAAAGAATGTTCGACTCGCTCCCGAGTCTGCTCAAATGGTTCAAGGAGCATTTCCGAGACCCGCCACCCAGCGGCACGCCGGCGCAACGAACAGCTGTAAGAACCCCGCACGGGATGACGTCGGCGATATACCACACCCCCGCCGCGCACACCCCCGCCTTCCACACCCCCGCGCACACTCCCGGCCCGGCCTACATCAACACTCCGTACACTCCGTCCGCTCAGACTCCGTACATGACTCCGTTCGCGACCACACCCAGACAACCGGACTTCCTCACCCCGGCTGTGCCGCGACATAAACCACAGCCGGTGATGCCGCAACAGCTCCCTCCGGTCTACACCGAGCCGTCGGACTGGCAGAAAGCGGCGGAGGATTGGGTGCGACATAGAACCGTGAGAGACACGCCGTCCACCCCCCGGAGTGATGGAATGTCGACTCCGAGACAGTCGCAGCGCACGCCCAGAGACGCTCGATCCACGCCACGCCACGACATGCGGACGCCGCGACACGACGTCAGATCTACGCCCCACGGAACGCCGCACCACGGACACTCATCGGGCCGGTCGTCGCGAGCGGCCTCGGTCCGATCCACCCCTCACACCAACACGTCTCCGCGATCCATGTCCATGGGCGACGCGACCCCGCTCTACGATGAGAACTAGCAAGACTGACGGCTGAGATATTTATTTTTGTACGGTGCGGGCTGCTCTACGATGTATTGCGAATATATTGCCGATACCTCTCTCCTATAGTTGAATTGAAATATTTATGACACTTATGACCAAAATGAAATAGATAGTCAATTTGTATATTATGTTACGATCGCATACTCAAAGCTGTATCTAGTTACGCAATGTAAGACGCGGAATTTCGTATGTAAGCGTTAGTATTTACCTTGTAATATTCATGACAACAAAGTGATGTAAGACGATTTTATTGTGCACGCCAAATCGCAGTAAAAATAATAATGAGCATATTGTCAGCTTGTTGTACCCACATTGCTGCCGTATTGTCTTGACTGCTCTTCAAACGTTCTTTTGAAATCTTTAGCATTTCCTAATGTTTCTCAAGGTTAATTCGGAAAGGTTCGGTTAATACGGCCGTTTTGTACTGAGTACATAATATTAAGATGTTAAAAGCAGTTATGTATTGATGCTTTTTCATGAACTAGGTAGCTTTGCATGATCACTAGAAATCTTTGAAGCGTTAGTCGAGTCAGTCGATTTGTGATCATGCGGCGCATCCCCCATATTGTTATCGAAATCAGAGACTACCAACAGGTAGTATTCCTATAGCCAAATGCCTTACGGAAGGTTAGTGAACGCGGCGAAATCACAGCATTTCTTATGAAATCATTCGAGCTGACACTGGTTGATTCTCGGACACTATTAGGTCAGTCACCGGAACGTACACTTATAAAGACGTAAATGAAGAGAACCAGTGTGGTGAAGGATAACAGTGCGTCTCGCAGAGGCTCCTTGGAAAGGCTCCTCTTAAAATTTAAACCAATAAAAATATGACAATCAACTTACTGTCTTATGATTTAATCCTGGTAAAATACGCCTCGTCTCGACATAGGTACAGTCACCTGCAATAATATGTATACAATCCACAAAGTTTAAACTATGTAACAGCGAGGAAAACATCCAAGTATTATCAGTAATTTCTATTGATTTCTATACCTACTAATGCATGACCATCCAAGTGAACGTAAGGTAGTAGATGATGTCACACTGCGAAATAATAATTTTTGGAACATAAAATATAATGTGTCCAAAAACGGAATTCATACATACAATTAATGAAATCATCATACCTACTTGTTATTAACCTAAGTAATAACAGGTTTACGTCTACCACTTAGGCTGTAGTAGGTAGTACCTAGTATTAATGTTCTGTGGCTGTAGGTAGGTATAGTCACCACCAAATGTTAATTAACTTTTGATTTCATACTGAATCTATTTAAATGCAAATGACAACAATCACAATTAAAATGAACTTTTGAAAGAAACGTGTTGATTTTCTAACGAAATTTCAATATAAACTATAATATAACAAATAGTAGGTAAATTTGTATAGGTACAGGGTGAGTTATTTTTTCAGGGCTTCACTTAGGGGAAGTCTGAAACCGTGTGAGTTATCGAAAAGTCATGTTAGAAGTTACGGGCTCGATTTTGAAAAAAAAAGGAGTTCAGAACAAAAATAAGTAAGTATACCATTACCTGTGTATCACAAATAAATAAATTGAAATTGAAATTGAAACCTGTGTTTTTGATAAATAATCTGTCTGGAAATTAAATTATTTAACTTAGGTAGGTACCATTTATTTTGAATATTATCCACTTGCAATGCAATGCAAGAATGGAAAAAAAAAGAAAAATGTAGGTAGGTATGTTACTGACAAAATATTATCGTGGCCACTGTACAAGCGAATCTTTTGAGTTCAACGATGAGTTCAGTTGAGTTGTGTTCGGTCGCGTGCGCGAGCGCGTATTGCGGGAAATTTTTATAAAACAGTAAATTTAGATACGAAGAAACTTTATGTTATAATTATAGACCAAGGTGGACAACGGCCGTTTCTAGTGTTTAATTTGTGTGTGCGATTTTTAAATGTTTTCAATTTAATTTCTAATAATAATTTACTTAGTAGGTAAAAAGGTACCTAATTTTTGAATGAAGAAACGAAAGAGGATTATCTACGGCTGTATTCTCAAGGTACCTACGAGTACCTACAGTAGACGTTATCTCTAAATCTGCATTTAAGACTCAGGTTAATTGTTATTTTGAGTCAAGATGTGTAGCTGATGTTGCACTGGTTTACGCACAGCACCCCTATTTTGTAACACACGGTAAGTCACTAACTCGGATTCGTTAAAACAAATAGATTTTTTAGTTGTTTAATGCAAAACTACTTCACATATTTTACACAAACAACATGTCTAAGTATCACTTTTTTCAACCATCTACCATTTCAAAGTATTCATCGTAAAAAAACAATTTTTATTTGAACGAATCCGAGTTAGCGACTTACCGTGTGTTACAAAATAGGGGTGCTGATCTGTGATACGCCACCGTAGTGCGATTCAGACCTCTGATTGTATTCCGTATTTCTTAAAGTGCCTTTCGTCGCTGAAAAAACGTCAACTTTCCGAAGAAAATCATCGAATCGGCTGCATTTTCGGAAGTCTGAATAGCATAGCAAATTAATAATGAAATATTCTGAGCCTAACGCTTTTAGGGTCCCTAACACACATGGTAAAAGCTACTAGAGATGGCAGTAAACGAGTTATTCACCTAGGTAGGTACCTAATTAACAAATGAATTGGACCACAGAAATGGTTGATCGATTTGTAGAGTGAAGACCTCCCAAATATATCGATTTATGGATTACTAGCGGACGCCCGCGGCTTCGCCCGCGTGGACTAATTACTACTTTTTTATCTTACGGGAAACATGCATTTTTTCGGAATAAAAAGCCTATGTCACTCTCCAGCCCTCCAACTATCTCTACACAAAAAATCACGTCAATCCGTCGCTCTGTTTTCACGTGAAAGCAGGACAAACAAACGAACACACTTTCAAATTTATAATATGGGTATGGATTTGTAAGGATTATTCTTCAAAGCTCAAATTCCGCTCAACCTGCTCGAACAGAGTTGACCTTTTTCAAGACTAAATAGCAGCATTTACACGCAGAGATCGGCCTGCGGATTTTCCCGCGGATCGATCTCTGCCATTCCAACCTTTGACAGTTTTATCCGCGGATATCCGTAAAGATATCTTTACAGATATCTGTACAGTCCAGATCCGTGCTAAAAACTCTACCGTTTAAAGGCCGCTAGTTTTATCCGCGGATATCTTTACAGATATCTGTACAGTCCACACAACGATCTATTATATCATTTAATCTTGGTTATAAGGATTGTTGGTCTTGTTGAGAGGCTTTCTTGGTAGCTTTGTCTCTTTCACACTCGTTGTTGGATTAGTAGTGTGCCCATGTCATTTAAATTTCAGGATATTTTTACTTTATCGCGCTCGACAAAATCAGCGCTTGATTTCGATCCATGGTTTCGATCCTTGAATTCGATCCTTGATTTTGATCCTTGATTTTGATTTCGATCCTTGATTTCGATCCTTGGTTTCGATCTTGGATTTCGATCCTTGATTCTTGAATTTTGAACCTTGAATCTGAAATTTTGAATCTTGAATCTTTGAAGTGACAGCTGTCAAACTTCAAATGACCATATCTCGGGAACTACTCGTCCTAGACTCCCCGCTCTCAGTTCAAATGAAAGCTATGACCAAGATCTTCATTTGAAGTGACAGCTGTTAAACTTCAAATGGCCATATCTCGGGAACTACTCGTCCTAGACTCCCCGTTCTCAGTTCAAATGAAAGCTATGACCAAGATCTTCATTTGAAGTGACAGCTGTCAAACTTCAAATGGCCATATCGCGGGAACTACTCGTCCTAGACTCCCCGTTCTCAGTTCAAATGAAAGCTATGACCAAGATCTTCATTTGAAGTGACAGCTGTCAAACTTCAAATGGCCATATCTCGGGAACTACTCGTCCTAGACTCCCCGTTCCCAGTTCAAATGAAAGCTATGACCAAGATCTTCATTTGAAGTGACAGCTGTCAAACTTCAAATGGCCATATCTCGGGAACTACTCGTCCTAGACTCCCCGTTCTCAGTTCAAATGAAATCTATGACCAAGATCTACATTTCAGATGACAGATGTCATTTTGACAGCTGTTATTGAAAATGTAGATCTTGGTCATAGCTTTCATTTGAACTGAGAACGGGGAGTCTAGGACGAGTAGTTCCCGAGATATGGCGGTTTGAAATTTGACAGCTGTCACTTCAAATAAAGATCTTGGTCATAGCTTTCATTTGAACTGGAAACGGGGAGTCTAGGACGAGTAGTTCCCGAGATATGGTCATTTGAAGTTTGACAGCTGTCACTTCAAATGAAGATCTTGGTCATAGCTTTCATTTGAACTGGGAACGGGGAGTCTAGGACGAGTAGTTCCCGAGATATGGTCATTTGAAGTTTGACAGCTGTCACTTCAAATGAAGATCTTGGTCATAGCTTTCATTTGAACTGGGAACGGGGAGTCTAGGACGAGTAGTTCCCGAGATATGGCGGTTTGAAGTTTGACAGCTGTCACTTCAAATAAAGATCTTGGTCATAGCTTTCATTTGAACTGGGAACGGGGAGTCTAGGACGAGTAGTTCCCGAGATATGGCCATTTGAAGTTTGACAGCTGTCACTTCAAAGATTCAAGATTCAAAATTTGATAGGGCCTCCAGACTCTCTGCGAGAACCCCCGAGAACACCCGAGAAGCGTGAGTGTGAGGAGCTTCTCGCCTTCTCGTTCTCTGGCTCGCCTGTTCTCCGATCGATGTCGGTATTTTTGGCCGAGAAAAAGGATTTCAAACATCACGACGGAGAAAAATTGAGAGTGTGGATAGCTTGTTTGTTCTTCGAGAAGTCTCGGCGAGACTTCTCGCCGAGCTTTCTCTCGAGAGTCTGGAGGGGCTATCAGATTCAAGGTTCAAAATTCGAGAATCAAGAAAAAAACTTTGTAAATTTATACCGTTCCACGCGCCAGTCCAAAATCTGCGGTTATCTGTACAGATATCTTTAAAGATATCTTTACAGATATCTTTACAGTCCGGATCCGTGGGAAAATCTTTAGCGTTTAAAGGCCGCTAATGACTGAACCGCCTGAAGTGGCCTAAAAACATCGTCACCCGAGTTAGGCACTAAGTATTAGTGTGCTATTAGCTCCAATAGCTTATACCGAACGTTATATTGACCATACAAGAATATATTTGAGGAAAATAAGATCTTATTCTTATTTTCCTCAAATATTCTCAGTACCTACCTAATCCTCTCAAATCGTCTTTGTATAAAAAAAAAACAAAAAATTGATTCTTTTGTGGCTCTGTAGGTCTACACCGAACGATTGCAAAGGTTTATTTATTCACTGACCTTCAAAAAGTCGTCGCAAATAAAAAACAATTAATTCTATTACTGAACTGGTTTTGTTGATCATCAAGAAATATAACCTACCTACCTATGTATATTTTGTTAGATTTGAAAAAGCCGCGAAAAACGTTGGTAGGTATTTAATGCTAGACAGGCTCGTAGACAGGTGATATTGTTACAGCTAAAACTCCCAGCAAGTATAGTATAGGCATTTATAGTAGGCCTAAAAACTCCGTCACCAGAGTTGGCAACTACTTACCTGGCAACTAGCTCATACGAACCTACTTTTTAACCGACTTCCAAAAAGGAGGAGGTTCTATGTTCGGCTGTATGTATGTTTTTTTTGTATTGCTTCCTAATGCACTACGGAGGTGCTACGGAGGTGCTACGGAGGTGCTACGGAGTAAGCACTTGTTATTTTGCGAGTAGATACTACGTGCAAGTACGTGATCAATCTGGTTTTTTTTTACAGCCACTTGCAGTAATCAAGTTTAAGGTACCTATCATCATAGGCAATTAGATACTTACCTAATATACTTACCTACAACGTGTTATCTTTTATTATATAATAATTGTGTAGGTTACATTTTATTATTATTATTAAATTAAAAACTAGCCCGCAGCTTCGCTCGCGTGGTACTTGCCCGGATTAATGTGCTATTCCAGGTCATAAACTATGTATAGGTACTTATACTTAGTTACGTTAAATAAAATCATATCATAACTCACATTTTCACAAAAACAAAACAAGCAATTTATTCAAAAATAAAAAAACCCGGCTGAACTGAAAAGTTGGAAACAGCATTATCTTATCAATCACAAAACAAAATTAAATTACAATTTTATTATTATGTAGGTATCTAGGGTTCGATGCCGTGCGCATTTTCCTAAACGTTGTTGTCACAGTTGACACACAGATGGCTCTGTGAGTACCTAAATTAAATGCGGAAGTTATTTCTTAAATATGAGATATCTCCTAAATGGCTAAACCAATTTCGATGCAGTTTGTTCTAAACGTTGCGTGTGACTAAATAGAAAGTTTTAGTTTGCGTTTTGGTTAGCAATTTTATTTAGGGCGAAAAATAGATTTTCAAAAATTTTGAGACTCGATTTAGTCTTCGAAGATGTCATGTTAGATTTTAAAAAAAAATATATTTGATATCAGTCCACCAACCTCTTGATTCTGACATGGATTTTGATATGATAGCGTGATTTTCATTTTGAAAATTCACACATTGTTGCATTTTTTAGCCGCACTATTTGATTTATCGAAATAAAAAGTATCCTAGAGCACAATCGAGATAGAGACGATTCTAACGATACCTCATTCATCAAAATCCATCCAGCCGTTTAGGAGAAACGTGGTAATAAAGAATATTACTTACATACGAACGAACGAACGAACCCACATACATAGAAACGCGCGATCTACATAACCCGGGTGACTTGACAGTCAGCCGGGTAAAAAAATAGATAGGTACCTACTTAAGTAAGTATTAACGTATTACATAAGTACCTACCTACTTTTTTAATTATGAACTCCAATTTTTCAAAATCGAGCCCGTAACTCCTCGTAACGTAAAATGACTTTACGGTAACTGTCACGGTTTCAGACTTCCCCTAAGCGATCCTGAAAAAAAAAACTCACTCTGTACCTATACTTATGAGCTTGATCTTGATCTTTTATTTGTCTGGTTGTAATTATTCTAAGATTAAATTCCGAGACCATCGGCACAGATTAGAAATCGGATAAGGTGCAAGCTAACGCGACAGCAAATATGTACCTACTTATCATACTTTACCTCGGTTAGTTACATTGTGTTCTGTTTACTGGGTGTAATAAGATTACTATCGAAATCTGTAATAGGAAAAAACACTTTAGACATTTTAAAAACATCGAAACCATTTTACAAAGTCACTGTTTCAGAATTAAAGAAACGAATTTTCTGGCAAGTATGGAGATAATGTACGAGTAGATAATGTACCTAGGTAGATAACCAACTAGAATCGTAACTACCTACATGTTTCGGAATAGATATCTTAACTCAGGCATAAGGGGATCACGGTCTAAAACCCTAAAACCAAATGCATTATTTCAGTTTTCAGGTAAGTACCTACTACTTACCTAGTTTCATTACTCGTACACCCAGTATACGGAACAGTAATTACCCTAGTAAGCGGCTTATTTCAAGATCAACATGTGGATGATGCTTGCTGGTTATCCTCAGACCGCGCGGTTTGTAGATAAGTAGGTACCTATGTCATTCATTATCATTACCTACCGTGTAATTTCCATTCGTGGCTAAAGAATGAGGCCTATTTTGTTCAATTATAAGACCCTAATTATGTTCATAGATGTTCATTTTAAACTCCAACTACCACGAAAACCTTGTAATATTCTTAACCGATTGAACTTGTGAACCTAATGTACATAATAATTCTTCTGCTACTTCCTCATCCGTTATTTGGTAAAAACATAATTGCCCACATTCGCAAACACAAATAGGTACCTACCTACAACTAAAAACAAGCAATAATCTATAAGAACTTAAGTAGGTATCATTCAAGGCCACGGTAAAAAACTTCACATACTTATTTAACATCTTTTTTTACGGAAGAGTGAGGCAAATGAGTTAGCGGCTCATCCGCTCAGTTATCCCCTCAATTGACATCAATTTGAAAAGCACTTTGTAGTACATTGGTTGTTTTCCTAAAATTATGGTGATACCACGTTACTTCAAAGCAGCAATGTACTGCATTATGCTATGCTTATCAAATTGATGTCAACCCATGTCAACCCCACCGTACCTACCACTAGGGACATCGTCGTTGGTACGGTGGGTCAGGTAGTGAACTGAGTTAGGGAATACGGCCGTCCATGGTAATAACGTCGGCTAAATTAGAAAACCCCGTAATTTCGTCTTTTTTACGCAAATGATTTATTGATGCAGTTTGGTCGAGAATTAGATTTTCTACCAAACTACACCAAAAACACATTTTTGTCAAAAAGACGGAGTTACGAGGTTTTCGAATTTAGCCAACGATAAGTGATTACCGTTCTGCAGGCATACAAATGTAATCTTTTGTATAGCTAATTGCCAACTCTGGTGACTGAGTTTTTAGGCCACCTGCATCTAAGGTTGCATTTTGCCTGTACAGTCAATTTTATGTGCCTTTCGAAGGTCAGCTCAGCTGTTACCTAATCGCATCCTTTTTGTGACTGCGCAGAACGTCAATTTACTTCGACGAATCATCAAGAATACGAACGATTCAAACCCAATTGTAACATTTTGGGAGCAACAATGATTCAATAACGAGATCTAATCAGGTAATCTAAGTAAAACCACCGTAGGAATGTTTACTACGAATTTTATAATGGTATAAAGGTACAGTTGAAAAGAAAATATTTACGATAAGATTGTTAAATCCATAGTAAAAACTAGACTCAAGGTGGGATTTGATCCCGCAACCTTGGCCTCGCAGTGGCCTTGCTCTAACTAAATGATCGTCTGCTACCAGACGATCAAAGTAGTGGTTGAAATTGAAATGGTATTTTATTGTAGCTTTCGCCAAACACGCCATTTATCACATCTACATTAGCGGCATTTACACGGCAGAGTTTTTACCACGGATCTGGACTGTAAAGATATCTGTACAGATATCCGTACAGATATCTTTACAGATAACCGCGGATAAAACTGCTGTCAAAGGTTGGAATGGCGCTTGCTATTTCCCGCGGCATCTGGACTTTACAGATATCTTTACAGATATCCGCACAGATATCTCTGCGTTTAAATGCTCTGGCATCTGGACTGTACAGATATCTTTACAGATATCCGCACAGATATCTCTGCGTGTAAATGCTGCTATTATCTAGTTCAGTGCAGTGTGTATTCTTTGATGTGTATTGTGTATCACCAAGGATGGTAGCATTTTCTAAATATTTTAGATTTACCTACTATTCAAATTTTATTAGGTTTTAATAATTTAAAATACATTGTGCAACACAAATTCAGAACCTTGAACTTATTCGAGCTGGTGTCGTCGGCGCCAAATTAAAAATTCTGAATTATTAATTTGAAGAGACCTATCTGCGCTCGTCATTAGGTACCTACTATTATTTATTCTGTGGTCCTACCTGCTTAATGACCAAGAAAATCTTAGAAATAGGAATTTCCCCAGTACACAGTTAAATGTAAGCATCAGGAAAATAATTCCTTATGATAACATTTAACTTGTAATTTTTATCACCGCGTCATTGCGTTTCACTTACTTACTTGCATTATCCTTTTACCGATAGGTACACATACATATCTATTCGAATTTTACACAATAACCAGTTTGTTTATTAGTTCAAACGATCTCTGAGAGAATGTCTACCGCATCTTGGCGACACAGTCGTGCCTGATCATATTTCATTTCATCTAGGTAGGTACTTACATACTTAATTTGCATTCTCTCCATAACAATATTAATATTTAGAAATGTAGTTAGAACTCGATTTGGTGGAAGCCTCCATTAAATATTTCGGAGTTTTAATTTAGTTTCCGACTGTACCTGTCAGATAAAACAGAAGGTCTTGCGGCTCCTCTCACGGTGCGAAGATGGGTAAATCCAAATCCTCCCGGATTCACGCAAAAAACATTTTGATGAATATTAGATACGTTGTATAAAATGCTGAGTTTAATTAAAAACGATTAGTGATGCGTGAATTTTAGTGATGAACGAAGCTTTTCGGATTGTACCTAGCCAGTTTTAAATCTTTAAAGTTTTTGAATCTAATTAGTATTTCGTAGAAACCTGAATAAAATAAAACTTCTTAAAAAGAAATCGAATGCGGGGCTGCGGTGCGGCCCATATCTGCGTTCACCTTTAAATATTAAGTAGAGTAGGTAAGTTCAATAATTTTTATTTGTTATAGTGTTAAACCACACTTAGGTATTTACAATTCCGACGGGATTCGAACCCGCAATGATACAAGCGATCCTCCTATTGCTTGTCATTTCACACAGCGCCATCTAGCCCCAAACTAAGTAAAGCTTGAAGGTAGGTACCTACTATGGGAACCAGATAACTGATAGAATAGGTACCTAGGTACTTTTTTGTTAATACATACATAGATACATAGAAATCCTACTTACTTTATAAGTTAGCATTAGATAAGGTCATACTTTGTTGTTTACAGATTCTCAAGGGATCGATAGACCATTCAAAAGTTACCAACACACTTGCAAAATGATACCAAGATTATTGTGAAGATTTTTGGACTCTTTGGTGCATAAAGTAACTTCGTGCACTTGAATCAAAAATTAAACATTTGCAAAGTGTGTGAAGTGCAATGTCGAAAATGGAGAAGACTGACTTTGAAGCAGAAAACTCGACTCCAAACCCTCAAGGAACGTGGAGAATATTGAAGAATGTCGTCGTTATCAGCTTGGCATTCATGGTGCATTTTATGGCGTACAGTGTAAGTTTTATTTGTTTTAGCGCTTATGATAATGCTTGTAGCACTGTTCAGCGAGATCACTAACGGCATGAGTACCTATACCTACCTATAGTCTAAACTACTCATACTCATGCATTTTATGATTAAATATGGATACTTATATTTATTTATTTCATCAGGGTGCCGCCAATCTGCAGAGTTCCATCAATGCGAAAGCCGGCTTGGGGACGGCGTCGCTGGCGGCCGTGTATGCCGGTCTTATTTTCTCCAATATCTTCCTACCAGTGGCTGTTATTAAGTGAGTTGAAGAAAATATCACTTATTCATCAATAGGTACCAAAAATATTTCGACTTTTCGCGCTTTTAATGGAACTCAAAATTCGTCAAAACCAAAGCTTTGAACTTTTTCTCGACATTTTTTGGTGATAAAGGTAGATTTATTTTTTATTTACGTAACGCTGTTAGTACACCGACGCATTCGCATGCGGCAGCGACGTTCGCATCGCATTGCGATGCGAAACTCTGATGCCAATCGGCTGCGTCGGTGTAATGCTGGGGCCACACTGCGGGGATATGGCAAATTATTTGCCGGTATTCTGTATTGTGGCTATACGAAATTTGGCAAATAATTTGCCATATCCCCGTAGTGTGGCCCCAGCATAACAGCCATTTCGCAGTTGCTTGCGAAACAATACAGACAAGGATGCAACTATTTCATCTAGCTATATGATAGAGCGAGACATAACACATGCGAAACATTGCCATACAACTTACAGTTTTTTCGTCGATTCGCTGTCGCATGCGAATGCGTCGGTGTACTAACAGCGAAATGTGTACGAAATGTGCTTTTCAAATAATATACCTACCTAATATACCAAAGAGTTTGCAGGAATCGGTCTCTACACACCTACACACCATTTTAGTCCACATGTCATCCTAAAACATGTCAAGATCATCTTGCAGCAATTGGAAGTCCGTTCACTTATCTCGTGATAAGCAAGCAGATAAAACGTACAGACATAGCCTTTATGTAAATGAAATATCTATTGACTGTAGCCTACTTTGTTTAATTTATTCATATTATTTAACAATTCAATTGATTGAACGTGAGACTTTTGATTCCATTCATACTATACAATTTTCTCCAAACAATACCTATCTGTCACGTAAAAACCTATAAGTACCTACAGGTAAATCTGGACGTTATAGAATGTTTTTTAATACTAGGTAGGTACTCTGCTACAAATTCATCGGCTGTTTCATTTTAAAACAGTTACAGGAAGACTATTACTATTACCAACTTATTTACTATTATTAACTTATTTACTATTACCAATGCTTTCGTATTTTGTGGAGCATTATCATATGCCCCTATATCTGTCGACAGAGATATACCAGTTGATGAAAAGATTGTGCAATTTAATCCAATTGATCCTCATACCACACAGTGCACTGTAATTTTGTGAAGTAGGTAGGTAGGTACCTACTTAAAATTAATGTCGGGGTCATATTTTTTTCTTAAAGTGCTAAATCGTTCTCCTACTTACTGCTATTAGAGTGTTGACCTAGCGGGAATATGCGATCAAGGTTGATTTCAAATGGAATCGTACTTCAATGGATTTATTAAACATCGTGAGAAACCCGTGGTTTGGTCAGCTCCACGCGTAGACATGCAATCTTAACAATGTCTCATGCAGTAAGATCAGGTCATCAGGTGATATGAAGCTGTAAGAGCTCTATCTCACTAGGACCCCATGGTAGCGCCACCACACCACAGTCGCGCCACTAACAAAAAGTACCTAGGTACTTAAATGACACCTGCAGTGCGATTCAGACTTCCGAAAATTCATCCGATTTGATGATTTTCTTCAGAAAGTTAACGTTTCAGCGAAGAAATGTCACTTCCTAAATTCGGATACATTCCGAGAAGGTCTGAATCGCACTGATGGTTTCCGCTTGGTTGCGCAACCAAGCGGGACACCAGGTAGGTACATTTTGTTTGTGGGGTGCCCTTAGTCTCATAAAGGTGTGAGTGTACCTACCTATATAAGTCAGTGGGTATGGGTATGGCTATCACTTTAGAATCTAAACAGAAACTTTGCACACTTCAAAGGTCCGAGGTAAAGTTTAGAAATTGGTTGAAAAAACAAGGTTGAAAGAAATTGGTTAAAAAATACATAGAATGAGATTTTATCGTCTTATTTACCTTTTTGCCCCATGTTTCAGCTATGCAGACCCATGTCACTGTGTTCTATGTATTTTCTTTAAAAATTGTGATCACGGAAGTTTAAAAAAATATTCTAACCAGTGGCGTAGCGTGCCTTGGCGGTGCCCCGTATAAAAATTTGTTTGGGGGCCCTTATGAAGGGTAAAGATTTCTCTTGGGCTTGGGGGCCCCGTATAATTGATACGGCAGATACGTAGTCCTGGAATGCGTGGGCGTAGCAGCACAACGGCAGCAAATCCTCGACAATCCGAGGTCGCTCCTCGAGCTACGCCCCTAATTCTAATTTTTATTGTGTACAAGATGGCTAGGCACGAAGTGGACGCTAGCGGTATCGTTCCTGACGTACATGCCGTACATCGCGGCGCAGCTGCAGCCGACCTTCTGGACCCTCATCCCGGCGGGGCTGCTGGTGGGGCTCGGCGGGGGGCCGCTCTGGTGCGCCAAGTGCACTTATCTATCTGTGGTAAATACTTGCCCTGTTGTTCGCAAGATGGCTATATCCTTCCTGACCTGACGCATGCCAAATATAGCCGCGCGCGCAGCTCCACCCGACCTTCTGGACCCTCATCCCGGCGGGGCTGCTGGTGGGGCTCGGCGGGGGGCCGCTCTGGTGCGCCAAGTGCACTTACCTATCTGTGGTAAATACTTGCCTTCACTAGATTAGATGCTGTCCGCAAGATGGCTATTTCCTTCCTGACCTGACGTAGGTACATGCCAAACATAGCCGCGCGCGCATCTGCACCCGACCTTCTGGGCTGCTAGTAGAACTCCCGGGGCCGCTCTCGTGCCCTAAGTGCACTTATTTATCTGTGGTGTGGCCAAACTTACTCCATTATCCAATATGACATCATCAGTTAGCTTTCTAATAGCGTCGATGGGCTTCAAAGGATCTTAAAGATGCCTAAAAAGATCTGAGAAAATGTCTAGCGCGCCTTGGGGATACAGTCGTGATCAGATTTCTTTTTTTTCCCCAAAATGTGAAAGTATATGAGGTTGGATGGATGGATGGATGGATGTTTGTTACTCGTTCACATAAAAACTTCTAAACGGATTTGGGTGAAACTTGAAATGAGTACCTACCTATATCTAGTTTATGACCTGGAATTACGCATAGTAGGCTACTTTTAACCCGGGTAAGTACCTACCTCGGGAGCGAAGCCGCGGGCGGATAGGTTCTTAGTTCACAAATGCCTGCCAAGTCAAAGAACTTCTTCTTTACCTATTTCTTCCACTTCTACCAGGTATCGGAAGCCCACAGCAAGATCTCGGGGATATCCCCGGAGGCGCTGCTGGTGCGGTTCCTGGGGCTGTTCTTTATGATCTTCCAAATGAACCAGGTCTGGGGGAACCTCATCTCATCACTAGGTATGATTTTAGGCTAATTTTGCTTGTTTTCTATTTTAAGCTTTACGAATATCATAACTATAGAAATAGAAATAGAAAAAAGTTTTATTTTCGCCACTACGGTACAAATCCAAAATGTTATAATAATACAGTGACAAGAAAATAAGGCTACCCCTCAGCATTTGCTCCAGCAGGCAGCGTCATGGCTGTTAGAGCGCTGGTTTTTAGTGGCGCCGAAATGAGTACCTACCAAGTAGGTAAATTAAAACATTAATATTGTTCGCCAGTGCTGACGTCTGGCGACAACGCAGCAGCAGTGACCTCACTGAACGCGAGTCAGATCCCCGAGCTGTGCGGCGCCAACTTCCTCCCCGCAGACGACGCTGGAGAGGCGCTGCAGGCGCAGCCGCCGGAGAAGATACAGATGATCGCAGGTATGCAGTCAATGAGATAAAATAGTTGATTCAGGCGTGACTTTGCGCAAGTCCATATTCAGATTTTTGTTGAAAATTCCAAAGTATCTAGTACTCCTCCGCTAATCTATAGGTACCAAAAAAGTTTCGTCAAAATTTTCACGCTAAAGCCACCCAACCACCCACTTTCCACAGCCTAGCCTTACTATGCCAGGCTAGTCAGGGCAAATCCGGGAACAGCACCAGTGCTGTTGGAATTTTCAACAAAAATCTGAAATGAAATAAAGTTAAGGTCAGGGTCAAGTTAAGGTTCAAGGGTCCGCCTAACTCGGCTAATGGCGTTTTCGCCATCCTTTTTACTCATACCGTTTGTTTGGATAATACAGGGATTTACCTCGCGTGCATGGCAGGAGCTGCCATCATAGTTGCTGTTGGAGTGGACTCCATGAAAAGGTAACCTTTTCTTTTCTTTTCTTTTTAAATACATTTTGAAGTTTTGCGCGTACAAAGAGGTAATTTCTAATACTTTTCATATCGTAGTGCAAACCAAGTGCAAATCTTAGTTTCCTAAGAAATGTATTTCTTTCATCACACCGCATTCTTGAACAGTAATTTTTACCGTGCAAAAAAGTAATGCTGTTTCAAGCTCTTATTTATCTCCATACCTAATACATTCAGTAGTTACAAATGTATAGGTACTAACATACCTAAATGACATGACATAGGTAAGGTACCTACTCACACTCTCTCTCTCTCTCTCCTAAGCATTATTATTTCCATCTGATGGTGGGGTCTGCTTTTCTCGGCATCTTCTTCCACTTCGCTCTATCTAACGCGTCGTCCTGGGAAATATTGCATTCCAATAGGTCTTTTTTGAGCACAGTACATAGGTACTGACACACAATTTTACGAATTCATAATTATTAGTGTGATTTTAATTCAAATTCACTATTGTTAGTGTGATTTAAAACAGACGTATACCGCACCTCCAGAATAGAAGTGACTCGATTAAAAAATCATGATTTTTGGGAAATGTGATGAATGGCCGTTTTCCGCGGGAGAGGGAGGAGAAACTGCCGAAATGAAGGAGACGCAGCTATTATGTTTTTCACGTTTCTAACCAAAAAGTAGCAGTTTTTGAATAACTAGCAGAAAGAAGAGTATTTCTACGTATTCAAGTCATTTTTCAATTTTTTTAATTGAGTCACTTCTATTCTGGATGTCTGATATGCTTACCAGCCTTTTTCATGGTTTCAGATACGAGTCAGGGAAGAAACCCGGTGCTGACTCGGGCTTGGCACTGCTGGCCACGACCTTGAAGCTGCTGGTGGAACCCAACCAGCTGCTGCTGGTCACTGTCAATGTTTTCGTCGGCTACCAGCAGGCGTTCTTCGGCGCTGATTTTACTGCAGTAAGTTTATCCTAGAACCCTGTACTTAATTGAAGAGCACACTTATAAGGATAGTAAGATTAAAAAAAAAAAAACTTTTTATATAAATAAGAGTTTTGTTAAGTACAATCAAGAATTCAAGATAGAGTAAAAAAAGAGTCATGGCCTAGTTGAATGTACTCTCGACTTTTGCTTCGAATCCTGGCCGTAAACCAATGGATTATTTCTATATGCGGTAAAGGAAAATAATGTGAATATATCAGTTAGTATTCCTAGTAGTGGCAATGGATTTGGTTCCTGTCATGTGGAATAGTTATTTGTGCAACAAGAGGGCAAAGTTGATGTTTTCCTCAAGTGCTGATTTTGAATCCCGAGCGAACGAGGGATTCTAAGAATTGAATCACGAGCGTAGCGAGTGATTCTACGTTAGAATCCCGAGTCTAGCGAGGAATTCAAAGGCACGAGATGTAAAAAACTTTGGTCTCGTGTTGCACACAAAATTTTTCACCTCAGCAGCGAGAACATTACTACCTACAAATAAAAGATACAACTTTGTACATAATGAAGCAACTAATCCATAATAGGTATTCATTTATATCTATTTAAAAATAAAGCATTTTTTTAGAAATTAAAAGAACAAATAACAGTTATTGTAATTTTGAAAATTAAAAGTTTCTGTTTTGTTCAGAACTTACATAAGTGCTTCTCAGGAAGGGAACTTTGTTCATCACAATCACTTTTTGTCTCAACTCTTCTCTCTGGAGATAAATTAGTGTATTCGTCACTGGTTTCACTCATCTTTATTGTTTTATGAATTTTCAACAAATAACTAGCGTAACAGAAACAAATTCCCGCTACTTTATTTTTAAAAGGTGCGTTATTTTTTTTTTCATAGACAGGCTAGCCAATGACCGCCATGCACTATCACGTGTCAATCTACGACATTCGAATTTCAAATCACTTTTCCTCACTGAAACCAGTGTGCAAAATGCGATTTTGCACACTGGTTTCTCGCAGCAAAGGATGCCATTTCGAGCTGCTAAGGTGAAAAATTAATTAATTGCAAAACGTTTGTCTAGAATTGTCAATTTTTTAAAGATTCTTAAAATGCCTGTAGATCTAAGTAGATCTCTACCGTACCAGAGAATACGAAAGCCTTTTAAGACTTAAGTATTATTGTTCTATTTTTTAAAACGGTCACTTTCTTGTTTGTCTGTCTGTCTGTCGTTCCGGGTAGAAATAAACTCAAATTTCGAGCACTTCCCGATTAGCTATCCGACTGAAACTTTCAGGGTAGCTTACAAAATGATTACATTGCACTAAAAAACATTTTGTTAAGTAGATAATTTTTTAATCTATGTCTAAACTCACTCTTGTTTATTCCAGGCGTTCGTGTCTTGCGCAGTGGGCACTGGTACAGTTGGTTTTGTGATGATGACCTATGGCCTCGCCGATGCTATTGGCTGTGTCGTCTCGGGGTACATTGCTAAGGTAATTTGCTTAACACATTGAGTGTCACTGATGTATCTACATTTATTAAGTTTTCTTTCTGTTTCGCCTAATCCTACTGAAAATCAGTGCTATTTTTCCCAACTGCTCATACACCCGATTCTTGTATTCGACTAACGCAAGGTTAAATTTATTTATTTATTTATTTATTGGAGATCCAACAGCTTTCTTACACTAGGAAATAACAGCGAATTAGCTATAGGAAGCCAATTAAAGGCCAATTAAAGACAAATACAATAATCCCCCTTTTTGGGCTTCGCCGTAGTCTGGTAAAAGGTCCTGCGAACTTAAAAAGGTCGTTAAAGCGAATCACAATTTGAAATGAACTATAATGCCGTCTCTTTTTACTCTCAGTCAATGAAAAGAGATGGCAATAGTTCAATTCCTTAAGTTTATTTTATTTGTTGTATGTTTGTGCTGTGAATATAATCTGAAATAAATGAATACAATACAATACAATACAATTAAATGCGATTCTGCAATAGCGACCTTTTTGAGCCCGCTGATATCAATTGTTTCAGATGACCGGTCGCATTCCTCTCCTCTGCCTGGCCACACTGGTGCACACTGGTCTATTCGCCTTCGTCCTGGCGTGGAAGCCGCAAGCTAACTCCGAGCTGACGCTCTACATCATCGCCGTGGTCTGGGGGATCAGCGATTCGGTCTGGATCGTTCAGATCAATGGTTGGTTTATATTGAATCTATTGTGATTTTTGATTATGTTTTGACCTCCAGCGTCAGGAGGCCATCAGCGGAGCTAAAATGGCCGCCACAGCAGAACCACAAAAGGAATTGAAATAGTCAGTGAAAAGAGACGGCATATAGTGCAATTCCTATTGTGATTCTGTAGCGACCTTAATCTACTAGGAATTAAACTAGGAATGGTATTTGACACCGATGTGTGATCCTGTTTGACAGGACAGGAAAGACAGAAGTTGTAGGTCCAAATCCTGTTCTCAAATCGTCTTAAAATGTGAATTTCATACTTAGGTAGGTACCTACCTAACTCTATTTGTCGACTTCCAAAATTTTTGCGTTTTATTTAAAAAAAATTCGTTATAAAGCGCAATTGGCATGGCAAGGCAAGCTTATACGATTTTGTGAAGCAAAGTTCTGTGCTTCTGTGCTTCTTCGAGGGCGAATAAGCAACTAGAAAGGAATCAGTATCAGCTCTTTGATGATTTTGTAAATATTTAATGCCTTATTCGAAACATTTGCATACAACTTTAATAGCTAAAGCGATTTTCTTTAATTTAAATTAATCCTAACTTTCTTACTGGTTGCTTTTGGTCTGCGATCTAACTACTTGCATGACATGACACACATACTCATTTTATTCTGAGAAACAAAACAAACATCTCCGTTAGATGTCATAGCATGAATCTATTTATACTTACTTACACAAGAAAAAGGGTACCTACTTACATAACAACACAAACTAAGGCCCTAACATCTTTCATACCTTTTGCTCCTACAAGAATACTAACAGCAAATTATTTTCAGCGTACTACGGGATCCTTTTCCCTGGTAGAGAAGAAGCAGCATTCTCCAATTTCCGTCTCTGGGAGTCAGTTGGATACATCATAGCTTACGTCCTATCACCATATCTCCGTACCAGTTCCAAAACCTATCTGATGGTAGCCATGATGGCAACGGGAATGGTCTGCTATGCCGCTGTGGAGGTCAGAGATCGAAAAGCGAAGAGGATCTTGGAAGAGAAAAGGATGGAGAAAGGCTGTGATAATGAAGCGTTTCAAAATGTAGAACACTTTTAATTTTTGACGCATTGTAGCTTTAGTTGATGAAGATCGATGCGATGATCAAGAAGATAAAATGCTAGTGTTTACTTGAGTTTCTTGGAAGCGCTTCAAAACTTCCACCACCAGAATTGACCTCTAGCTTTTATTATACCTACATACAAGATCTTTGGCCTGCCTCTCGGCAAGTTGCTTATAGGTAATAGTGTAGATGAGAAAGACGTACCTACGATTTCTTGTTTCTGTTTGATTAAGTACCTAGGTACCTACTTACTATAATAACAAGCGGAGATTTTTTGAAATGGTTTATTTCTTATACATAGCCCCGTTGCATTGCATACTGGATTTGACCAATAAAAACACGTCCTCATAATTGTGATAATTTGTGTATTGATGTTGATCTGTGAATAGTTTTAATTTTGTTGTAGGTATTGTAGATTTGAAAATGTTCCCGTAATATTTTACAGAGATCTACAAAGTTGATCTAGGCAAATAAATAAAATTATTATAAAATATACTTAGGTCTAAGATATAGTATTATGTTTATGCCTAGTCAATATGAATACCATAGATTTTCTAAACCATAAAATAGAAATACATAGACACGCGGTAAATTATTGCGTTAGTTCCTATAATTACATTCCCATTTAAAAATGAAAGCGAAAGATAAAGAAAGACTATCATAAAATGGTAATAAAGAATGCAACCAAACCTAAGTATTTGTTTTAATTCAATCCTCGAACCAAGGCAAGGTTATCATAATCTTTCCGCTCTCGTGCCTCACTTGTTAGAATTAGTACTGCTGATAGGTTTAGTAGGTTCATTGTGGTTTTTTCATATTCCTTCTAATGACTCAACGATTTCTTACTTCGTTTATTTATGGAAAAAAACTGTACCTATAAGTAAATTAGCTTATTCTGCCAGTTGCAAGTTATACAGAGTACCAGAGTCAAATAATAAAAGTCTATGGCAAAAAGGCTCGTGGTCAAATCTTGATCATAAAGTTCTTTTGATCACTTTTCGATTTTGAAGAGAACATTGTTCTTCATTTAAACCGGATTTTTTTCCAATGGGAGAGCCTGTTCTATTTGCCAACACTCGTGAGAAAAATTAAATAGGTAAGTAAGTACTTAGGTACTTAGGTACTTACTTAAAAAAAAGTTTTACTTCCTTCCAAGGTGGAGAAAAATGCAGACCGATTTCTTATACAGGGTGCAAAAAATTAATAGGAGGCCATGGTGGGAAACCATGGCCTTAGTATTCGGGCATAAAAGTGATGCCTTTATACTGCTACGGTCAAGATAAGCATACGACCCACCTGATCTGATGGTAAGCGGTTACCGTAGCCTATGGACGCCTGTGACACTAGAGGAGTCACACTCGCGCTGCTGACCCTTTAAAAGAGGAATCACTGTGCCAACAACAAAGGACAAGACTGGTCCACCAGTTGTCACCGCAGCGCTTCCTCACAGAGCTCTGGCAACCTTAGGGAGTGAGCACACTGTATTTTTTGCAGCGCGATTGTATCGATACAAACGCGATGCGAACGCACAGCTCAAAAACGCGCTTCAGAAAACGTCGTAGGTTTGCCCACTCTCTTACCGGAGGAACACAACACCATTCGAGAAGAATGATGTTATTTGGCTGCGATATAAAATCTTCTAGAATTGATAAAAAATCTATAAAAAAACTAGAGTAGGTACTTATTTATAAAACCAGTCAAAAAGCAATTTAATTCTAGGGTACTACGGCACGCTTTTCCCTGGACGCGAGATAGCGGCTTTCTGCGCCTACGGGACCACCGCATCATTTGGCTACATCATCGCGTTCCTCGTCTCTCCTTACCTTCGCACCACCACCAAGACGTACCTCATGGTGGCTCTCATGGTGGCTGGTATGATTAGCTATGCTGTCGTGGAGTATAGAGATCAGAAGGAATTGAAGGCAAAGCTGAATGGACAAGATAATACGGTTTTTCAGATTGAAGACTTAGAAACGCGTTTATGAAAGTGTTGTGGAATATAGCTTAGTTAGACCGTATTTAGTGTGATATTTTTTGTATTCGAAGGACCAAATAAAAACTAGGTAGGTTGGTACTTTTTTAGTTCACCAAGAAATACATATAAATAGGTAGGTACCTACTTAAATAAATATAAATAATGCTGGACATTTCACACAGCATTATGTAGCCCCAAAATAAGCAGAGCTTGGGTTATGGGAGCCACATGACTGATACTCGTATACCTACTACTTAGGTACCTACTTATTAAGTTTTTTTTGTAAATAATACAACTATTTAAACGATTACTTGTTCATTAAATGTTATGCTAAGGTAATAAAAAAACTACGAATTAAATGAAACGAGGTAACCTCATAATGCTAACGTTTTGTAACCAAAGCACGGATTATATTCATTCATTCATAAATACGTAGATACAAGAATTTTCTGGTCGACCACATTATTACTGTTATAAAATAAAGCATAGTTTCTGAGGTAAGTACCTACGCTCGGAATTACCGTCTAGCTACTATTTCCATTGTACAGTTGCACGGATAAAATTAAGGGGCCTACGACAGACGAATTATATTGTCCTTACCATACAAACGTAATTCCAAAATCATGGAAACAATTCTGTAAATGCTGACCTTCTGTGGAACGTTAATTATCCGACTACGGCGAAGCAAAAAGGAGGGTTATGAGTTTGACCGGTATGTATGTATGTATTAATTTTCATCTGTTCCCTCGTAACTTCTAAACTACTTATCATAATTTTGAATTTATGGTCTGCCTTTTTTTCGATCTTGCAAGACGTGTATTTTAACCCGGGTTAGTAACCGGGTAGGTATAGGTAACTACGACTAACGAATGTTTATGTTACAAATGATTTCCAACACGAACACGCGAATATCATCCTACACCGGGTTCATGCTTGAATGTGAGTGGCCTGATTCAGTGGCGTAACTATACCGTCTGGGGCCCGTGGCAAATTCTTTTGATGGGGCCCTATCCAGGGACCGTAGCTATAGCTTTGATAAGGGGGGGGTCCAAGGGTTCCAAAATACAAAGATTGACTAGTTTTCTGCCGCACTTAAATTGTAGATCCTGGGGGGGGGGGGGGGGGGGTTAATTCCAAGTACCTAGTGGCGTATGTTAATTCAGAACCCTGGGCCAGCCTGGCTTTTGCCACCCCATAGATAGGTTCAATACATTGTGACCCGCGACTTCGTACGCGTTATGACTACCGTACTCGCACACAACGCGTTAACGACATCGATTCCCGTCGCGGGACAAATGTTTGTATAATCTGGAAGTACTTGTCTCGGGCTTGAAACTTGGTTTATTCTCCGCTCGCAAAATACTCATGAAGGTTATATGCGAGCGAAGCGGAGCGAACCAATTTCCAATCTCAAATGCAACACGTACCTAACACTTGATTTTGCTTATGTGCTCAAAGAAACGGATGGCTTTTTGTCGGTTCCTATTCTGCGGTCATACATAACTCACTTTGCTCGCAAAACACTCATGAAGCTAATATGCGAGCGAAGCGAGCTGAATTTTTTTAAGATAAACGCAACAAGTGACACATAATTTTTCTAATGGTGCCTAAAGAAATGGCTGGTGGCTTGTCAGTCCCTATTCTATTATGCGAAATGAAATGAAATGAAATGAAAATGAGCGAAGCGAGCTGATTTTTTAGGGTTCCGTACCTTAAAAGGTAAAAAAAGGAACCCTTATAAGATCACTTTCTTGTCCGTCTGTCCGTCTGTCTGTCTGTCCGTCTGTCCGTCTGTCCGTGTGTCACCATCGATTATCTCAGGAACGGGTGGAGCTAGCAAGTTGAAATTTATACCATATACTGAGGTCTATAGTCCCTATTGTGACTATAAAAATCAAGGTCCTGAGTCAACACTATAAAAAGATATAGGCAAATTTAGGTTTTCGTGAAAACTTGTAAGTACCAAAACTTACCTTAATTATCAACTTTTTTTATTTTTCGGAATTTTTCCTTTACTTGTGCTGTAAGACCTTGCTTGTAACCAAATTTGACAATTCTAGGTCAACCGGAAGTACCCTAGAGGTTTTGGGTTGAAAACCTAAATGGTAGTTCCCGTTGACCTAGAATCACGAAATTTGGCAAAAAGCAAGGTCTTAAAGGAAAAATTCCAAAAAGTTAAAAAAGTTGAAAATTAAAGGGTGTTCCCATACATACATAGTTGACGCCAATTAAGATTGTCCTCCGAGTTGTATGGGCGCTCATACAAATAAGCGGGCTACAATAACATAATGGGTATAATGGGTAGGTACGGAACCCTCGGCGTACGAGTTCTACTCGCACTTGACCGGTTTTTTTTATCACAAATGCAACATGCGACACTTGATTTTGCTTACGTGCTCAAAGAAAAGGATCGGTTCCTATTCTGCGGTCAGACATAACGCACTTTGCTCGCAAAACACTTATGAAGCTGTATGCGAGCGAAGCGAGCCGAATTTTTTTAAGACAAATGTGACACTAGGAAATGTTTGCCTAAAATCGCCTCGAGGATTTATTCCCTGAATCCCAATTATTGTAACGGATTATGCCTTCGAGTTTTAAAGAATACCTACAGTTTCCTGTAAAGTTAAAAATCGCAAGGCCAGTCTCAGAAAATGGTCTGTCAATTAGTCATTAGATTACTAATAAATTAGGTACACAAGTTTTGATGTCTATCAAACTTACAACCAAATGAGTTTGTTTTAGTTGTTGTTACCTAGTTAGGTAGGCTTTTCTTAAATTTCTTTAGACATTATAAGGACAAAAAGAAAGGCGCATGAAGCTGAGAGCCTTGCAGCCTGCCCCGGGCCATGGCTCTCTTGACCCAAGGGTAAATAAAATACACCACTGGTTCCAAAATGTACAAAGATTAACATTACGCCCAGGGCGTCGATTCCGGTACCGAACTTTTTATCAACCTCAACCAAAACCTCAACTAAAGCGACTGTTTCCATGACTACTAATAACAAACGACTCAGTTGTGGTGAGGTTTTGAACTTTGGCAGAACAAATTTTTGAAAAGCTATTCTACTATTTCACCAAATGGCCCAGAGGCCCAGAGGTATTTAATAATAGAAGTTGTAGTTTTTTATAGTTCCCAATTTTTTTATAAGTTTAAAAAATTGGACCTTGACCCCCCCCCCCCCCCCCCTATATACGTCCCTGGCCCTATCAGTAAAAATCATCACGAGCTCGCGGCCTCTTGAGCCGGGGCCCTCTTGGGTCGGGGGCCCGTGGCATTTCGCCAGCCCTGCCACCCTATAGTTACGCCACTGGCCTGATTTGTGTCGTGTTAGAATGGAAACGCGCTGGATCCTATACATCCTACACCCGCAGGCTTTGCGCTCGGTACTGTACTACTTGTAGTAGGTACGCTTAGTTGGGCGCCTTTTATTACGCGATTCGGTCACACTGGCCAGTTACTAATCAAATTGTAAACTGAAAACTTTTATTTTATTTTTGGTTGCCAGTATAAAAAGAACAACTGAAAAAAGTAATCTAAGTTTGAAATTTAAACGGTTCGTAATTTCGAATGGTTTTCAATTCGATAAATTAATGGAATTATTGAAAAGCATACGAAATTACAAACTAACAAATTAAAAAAAAAATATTTGGTAAACAAGTTTTAGTTTTTACAAATGGTGTTGTTTTAAAATAAAAAGAGCTGGAAAATATTTTCCAAAAGAAGTCAAGTCTACAAAGGTAAGAGTAATTTACTTAATTATGTTTATTATCATATTTTTCGCCTTATTTGGACAACAGCTCGTAAAAAATAGGGAAGCAAAAGTTTCATGATACTTTGTGAAGATTGTGTGAAAAGTAGTGCGAAGTCTTCAAAGTTTCAAAAGCTTTATCACTTTGAGTTGAAAGTTTGAAATTTTGGGTAGGTACCTAGGTATTATTTAAGTCGACAACTAAATCTTGGTCAAAATAATAATCAAAAGCTGCTAGTCTAAAGTTGTTGAAGCTTTATCTTTATCTCAACGATTTCGTCATTACTTAGGAAAATCAATTGGATCTATGGCATTTTTAACCCCGACGGTATTGTAGGTATTATTGTGTCTGCATCATATCTCCTGAACAGGTCTGATACCTACATAAATATTGGCTTATGTAGAGTCGAATCCCGCGGTTCGACCGAGACGCACGCAATGGATGGACCGATTTTAATGCGGTTTCTTTTGTTTGAAACTGTCCTGATCGAGATGCTTCTTACAGTTCAGATATTTGAAGAGTTTAATTTTTTGTTTTTTAAAGAGAAAATAGTGTTTTCATTACATGTGTAATTTAATGGTTAAGTACCTACTTATTATCCCTATCATTACACTGATCCTTTCATCAGCAATAGGCCACACAAACAACCCTGACCGATCTCCGTTGAGGTCACGCTTTTGTCGTGATCTAATTAAATCTTAGATCATACCAATAGTATATTGATAAGGTAGACCTAACTACCTACGCTCTACTACATACATAGACCACATTGTATAAGTACATTGTTATTAAACGAGTTGACGAATTAAAATAATAAGTAAGTACTTATTTATTTTTAATTTCGTCAACTCGCCAGAAAAGTCCAGTCTACTCGTCACTCGTCAGTGACGAGTAGACGAATAAGCCGTATTTAGTGGCAAATAAAAACTTTATTTTATTCTAAGTATTAAAACTTCCTACATAAATTGTTGAAAATGTATTTGGCTCAGGCCTCTGTATTACCATTGAGCGAGAGTGCTGCCAGAGTCGCGCCTCTCAGCCGTAGGACGTCCACTGTTGGATATAAAGGCGTCCTTTAAAGATTTTCATGTATTGAGGTTGGAAGCGGCCTGTATCCACCGACGTCCTGCAGTTTTTACAAGGTCGTCTGTCCATCTTGTCGGAGGACGTCCAACACTGCGCTTGCCGACTTTATACAGTAGGTAATACATTAGTTCGTAAATCCATGTTCATACTCAGAGAAAATACTTTGAATTTAGGCAGTAGGTACTTTTTATTCATACGATAGTAAAATTATTTTTATACTTACTTAAGTGTTTGTACCAAATTGATTGTCATTCTTCCTTGTAAGTTTACCACAGTGACCCGCCTATTTGCATTGTTGACCGGTTTAGCGAGGTATGGAGTAACAATCGCTCCATTACAATATCCTTGGACAAAGAGAACGTATTGTTGAACTCAATAAAACACGGATTTTATGGAACAGATGTCGATTTCAGCAAACTACTGAATGAGGACTGAAGGACTGAACGATTACCGTTTTAGAACAATTGCAGCGCAAAACACGTTTTCTACAACCCTACGTTATAATTTCTACCAACAACAATGATCAAACAATTTCAAAACATGCCCAAATCATTAAAAAATGTTTCGCAAGGATAGTCAAAGTCATTTCTTATCAGAGGAAGTCTGAAAGTGGTGCCAGTAAATAAAAAAATGAGGAACAATGGGTTGGAATGGTATGGGTATGTCATGAGAAGGGATGAATGTTATGTTACGAGAAGAGTGGATGGATATATGAGTAGGTAGAGGTAGACCAAAGAAAAGATGGATGGATTGCGTGAAAGTTGACATGAGTAAGAAAGGGGTGAATGCTGAGATGACAGCTGATAGAAAAAAATGTAAGAAGAATACATGTTGTGCCAACCCCACGTAAGTGGGAAAAGGGCAGAAAGATGATGATGATGAGTCAAAGTCATTTCTTAGATCATAATGGAGGATTCGGCAGTGGTTTTCGGCACCAACGAGAAATGGCGCATTAACCGCAACATCCTAGTACTGGGGTTCGCGTTCATGGTGCACTTCACCGCCTTCCACGGCACCGCCAATCTCCAGAGCTCCGTGAACACGGATGATGGAGCCGGCACCTTCACCCTGGCCGCCATCTACTTCTCGCTCATCATCTCGAACATCCTGCTGCCTGCTATAGTCATCAAGTAAGTGTTGACTGGCAAAAGATTGAAGAAAAACGTGGTGTGGTTGGTTGTATTTGGATGAAAGCAGCACAGGTCCAAACGACACAAGCAGAGGGAAGCCTAATTTGGCGGTTAATAATGATGATTATGAAATGTCAAAAAACCTTGTTTTTGCACAGGTAAGTAGCTCAATAGGCAATATGCGTCTGATTCAAAAGCGGGTTAAGGGTACTGACACATTATCACGTCTCTACCCCGTCGCATAGCATGACCGTAGCAACACCGTCCCGGCAAAAATGATATTCTTTGTATTGAAATGTATCGGACGCCCCACACCACACCGTTCCTACACCGTCGCGTGCCCTGCCCGTGCCATGGCCGTCTTGTCAATCTCCGGCCGCCATGATTATTTTGCTGACAATCAATGACAAGCCCCGCCCATCTGTCAATCCATGTAACCATCATATTAGTAGCGTAGCCAGGTCAGCCCCTAGGGGCAGCTTTTCAGCCTTTTTCTATAAATAAATAATGCTGGATATTTCACAGCATCATCTAGCTCCAAGGTAAATAGACCTTGTATGGAAACTATATGACTGATAAACTACTTGTAGGTACCTATCCTTTTTTTTGTAAATACATAATATTACATAGAAAAACACCCAGACCCGATACATATATTTGCAGATCATACAAACACTTGCGTCGCAGTGGAAATCGAACCCGCAACTTTCTGTGTTTTATTTTAGCTGGACCTTCGCACACTGCCCCACCGAGTTGGTTCGTTTTGTTGGTACTGGATGTTGATTTATATACACGGGATTTTATCGCGTAATTTACCTTATTTATCACGACGCGACGTTTTGGCTGTTACAATAGCCGTGGTTGCGGGCAGTCTGCCCGTGATTATGTCAAAATGACAGATCATGTCAAAATGAGAGATTATGTCAAAATGACAGATTACGTCAAAAATACAGATTAGGTGTATATTAAAATGACAGATGGGCCATATCTCGTAAACCACTTATCCCAGACTCTCCGTTCTCTTCAAGTGAAAGCTATTGAAGAGATCTACATTTAAAGTGACAGCTGTCAAACTTTAAACGGCCACATCTCGGAAACTACTCGTCCTAGACTCCTCATTCTCAGTTCAAATGAAAGCTATGACCAAGATCTACATTTAAAGTGACAGCTGTCAAACTTTAAAAGGCCATATCTCGGAAACTACTCGTCCTAGACTCTCCGTTCTTAGTTCAAATGAAAGCTATGACCAAGATCTACATTTAAAGTGACAGCTGTCAAACTTTAACAGGCCATATCTCGGAAACTACTCGTCCTAGACTCTCCGTTCTTAGTTCAAATGAAAGCTATGACCAAGATCTACATTTAAAGTGACAGCTGTCAAACTTTAAAAGGCCATATTTCGGAAACTACTCGTCCTAGACTCCTCATTCTCAGTTCAAATGAAAGCTATGACCAAGATCTACATTTAAAGTGACTGCTGTCAAACTTTAAAAGGCCATATCTCGGAAACTACTCGTCCTAGACTCTCCGTTCTTAGTTCTAATGAAAGCTATGACCAAGATCTACATTTAAAGTGACAGCTGTCAAACTTTAAAAGGCCATATCTCGGAAACTACTCGTCCTAGACTCTCCGTTCTTAGTTTAAATGAAAGCTATGACTAAGATCTACATTTCAGATGACAGATGTCATTTTGACAGCTGTCACTTTAAATGTAGATCTTGGTCATAGCTTTCATTTGAACTGAGAATGAGGAGTCTAGGATGAGTAGTTTCCGAGATATGACCATTTAAAGTTTGACAGCTGTCACTTTAAATGTAGATCTTGGTCATAGCTTTCATTTGAACTAAGAACGGAGAGTCTAGGACGAGTAGTTTCCGAGATATGGCCTTTTAAAGTTTGACAGCTGTCACTTTAAATGTAGATCTTGGTCATAGCTTTCATTTGAACTGAGAATGAGGAGTCTAGGACGAGTAGTTTCCGAGATAATGGCTGTTTAAAGTTTGACAACTGTCACTTTAAATGTAGATCTCTTCAATAGCTTTCACTTAAACTGAGGACGGAGAGTCTGAGATAAGTGGTTTTCGAGATATGGCCAACCTGTCAATTTAATCTGTCCTAATCTGTCATTTTGACATAATCTGTCAATTTAACATCTGATATTATTCATCAGTAAACTTTATACACTATATTGGTACATTTGGTGACAGCTGTCACTTTAAATGTAGATCTTGATCATAGCATAGGTATTTATTTATAACAATAACGATTTTATTTTTTGTTGATGATGAAGATGTTATCTTGTTTTGAAGTTTATCAAAATACGGCTTCGCGGCTGTGCCCCTATTTGATAGTTTTATTTCGGGGTATTGTACCTTGACTGTCCATCCACAGTAGGAGCACTAGGATATGCTTATCCTTATGTTTCTACTGGTAGGAGCATAAGGATGTATTGGTCCTCGTGCAGGAGCAGTAGGAGAATCGAGTAGGAGCGAGAGGAAACGCTCCAATATTGGTTAGATAATAATTCAGTTATTTTTCTCACTTCACAAAGTCTTTCAAGTACCCCCATTTATACACATGTACATGTACACATTCTAAAAACCTATCAAATATCAACCCTAATTATCAAGTAGGTATATAATTTATAATTTTTACCTACGAAAATTCCCCCAAAGGATTTCCTCCTGAGTCGATAAATACCCCAAATTTGAATTGAAAACCCCCCATCTAGCATCACTGAATGCGTTCCGCACGTTATGTGACATTTATCAAACGTCAAAATCCCATACTGCCCTCCGAAATCAAAGTGTAGTAACAGAAAAAACACGATTTCGAGAAAAAAGATAAGCTTACAAATTAAAAAAATATCCATATTCATAAAACCTTGAATGTAGAGTGAAAGTACACTTAATCTATACCAACCAACCAGTAATAAAGCGGAGAAGTTTGTTTGTTAATTTGTTTGAACACGCTAATCTCAGGAGCTTTGAGGAAGGATATAAGCTACTTTTCATCATCATCATCATGATCGCAATAATAATTATGCCATCACTATGGATTATAATTGGGTTTTTAAAAGGGTTTCTTAAAAGTCTGTTTTTTTAAACCTTGTAGATAAAACTCCCATTTAAAGTTACACAAAATATGATGAAATATTGCACTTTGCTAGTAAACCCGACAAAATGTGTGCAATATGTATTTTAGTGTGGTTTAGCTTGTAAACGCTCTATATTTACTATAGTATTTTACAAAAAAAATTGAGTGATTAGTTTTAAAATGGGCTTTCAGCATAATTGTGTATTTAGCATAAAACCAACAAAATGTCTATTACTGTGGTATAGGCTCGGGATTACGCTTCGCAAAACGGTTATGAGACGGTCCTAGTTTGATACGGTCTTAGTGTGTAAGGTGCTATTTTCGTGACGGGCTCGGTCATGGCTCGGCCCGCTTATGATACTGCGCAGTGAGCGAAGACCTTAAATGTATTTTATTATGAACATTGTTGCTTTAGAGAGGTATGTGTGTGTAATTATTTTTTAATATTAAACCATTTTCGATTAGAAAATAAATTTTAAAAATTGCAAAAAATAGTAGGAATTTCAAAATACTTGAAAAGGATGTGAAAGGATGTGACGTCACGAGTTCATAAGAAAAGTCAAGGACGAGTCAGATATGACGATCCATAGATAAGTTTTTTTTTTAATTTTCACAATTCCTATACTCGAACTTATTGTTGTCACAGATTACTGTTGTACTTAGTATCAATTTGACGTCACACGTCAAAGTTCACAAATTGTTACTACAACAGTAATCTGTGACAACAATAATAATCGTGTTTCAGATGCGTGAAAATGTTGGTAAATTTCAAAAAATATTTTTGTTATAAAATTTTAGTATTTCGGCGCTGGAATTTTTATTACGGTTATTTGACGATATAACCTATCGTATAAAATCATAAAAAAAAATTGTGGGAGTTCCCTATTGGTTATGCCTACGAAAAGTTCTGTTTATGGGTTCAAGACCTGTCTAAAATATATTTTAAGAAGAAATTAAAAATAGAGGGTCAACGAATTTTTAAAGTGAAGTTGATCCACTGACCTGTATCTATACAAGTACGCTGGACCTCTGACAAGCCGGGCCATAGTGAGGCGATTTGATTTTCGCCATTTTGGCGCTGATCGCAGAAGTGGGTGGGAAAGGAACTAATAATAGAGATGGGACAATGAGATAAAATACATCGATAAAAGACATTTCCGACGAGTTGTCTAATTAATTATACTAGGTAATATTATAAAGTGACTAGTTTGTTTGTTAGGTTGAACGCGCAAATCTCAGAAACTGCTAGTCTTAGGATATGCCGAAGCCGGACTAACGGGTACTTAGTATGTGGCTAGCTAGATCCAAAAATAAATAGGGAACGTTTTTTAAATAGAAATGTGGTTTTTTCAGGATGGAGTGGAATAGGTAAGGTATTTATAGAAAATAAAAATATACACGGTTTATTTTTGGTCAGTTTAAAGCCGGCGCCTACGTAATCTATATCGATAACCTTACTCAAAAATAATAATAAATATGAGATCTATTTTTTTGAAATTAATAATATCACGAAATATAGGCAGGATAAATCACGGAGATACGTGCTCTGTGCTCAGCTTTTGCTACGGCATAGAGTCTATGCTACGTCGTAGTCATACATACATACCTAGGTCATTAGCTCTGCGCGCCTACGACACCATAACAATTGTTTTACTCACTTTTGTTAATCTTTTCAACTATTTAGTTTCGTATGAAATACTTATCAAATTCAAAAACTAAACCAACGACACGAATACGATTAAGCAATACAAGCAGTGGGTGCTGGCTTTAAACTGACCCAGAATTAACGGTGTATGTACAATCCTTTAACATTTTTTATTAGTTTCCGTCATCATTTTCATAGTTACTTATGTAACATCAAAAATTTTTTTAAAAGACTTTTACACGAGCTCTTGATTTTATCAAATAATTTTTAACTCTCTGCAATGCTTTTTTGGATGACTTAGGAGAGTTTTCATAACGATGATCATGCTTGATACTATAGCAGATTTCGGAGAGAGACCTAAAGGAGATCTGAAGGAGTACTCTGTTGCGGGTCACAGCTTGTACTTCAACGCCTTCGACCTGAAAACAAAATTTCTGTTAATCAACAATTAAACTACAAATCATAAGTACATAATCGACCCCACCCCCCCTAACTTGAAGAATTGTAAAATAGAATTGTACTTAATTGGAAAAATAAAGTGCTCTGTATCGAATCTGTCACTTATTTTGAACCTAACCTACTCAAGCCTTTCTGGGATGGGCTCCCGCCAGAACTCTCGCGAAGTCGCCTCTGAGTGGAGCAAGCCCCCTCAACCTTCGCTGCGCTACGGAGGTCGCCGGCTCGCTTCGCTCGCCACCTCCCCCCTTCGCTTAGCTCGGTTGAGAGGGCTTGCTCCACTCAGAACCTCCCACGCGAGCTTCTGGCTCCGCGTTTTTTATATACACTCTAGGGGTGTGACGCACAAGACCACGTGGGGTCGGGGTGCTCTGTGTCGGATCTGTCACTCATTTAGAACCTAACCTACTCAAGTCGGGGTGCTCTGTGTCGGATCTGTCACTCATTTAGAACCTAACCTACTCAAGTCGGGGTGCTCTGTGTCAGATCTGTCACTCATTTAGAACCTAACCTACTCAAGTCGGGGTGATCTGTCAATTGAATGTACCTACTCGCTACACTAGGAAATTAAATAAGACTGAAAATAGTAATTCTTGACATTGACAACACAAAATTCCGCGCTTTTTATTGACAGTGACAACTCAAAATGGTGTAATTACGTCAAAAACGTCTAATCAAGTGTCAAAAATGCGTTCAATAAGTGATCCAAGGCAAAATTTTTCAAAATATTTTAAAATTTCAAAAATTAATTTCAGAAAAACTAGGAGGCCTTACAAAATGAAACTTTGCAGGAAGCCCTTCCAGGTCACTACCTTTCTACCATAAAAATTTGGCTGCAATACACAAAGGTCCGTAAAATGCGCTCAAGCCAAAATATCGATAAGTTTTATCGACAGGTAACTTGGACAACACTATTAAATTTTATTGTTTATAAAAAACCGGTAATATGAAGATAAATATGTTGTTATTACGTATAATAATTAAGATAAGTTTAATTTGATGAATATTAGCCGAAGATTAGCCGTAAATTCACTTACTTGTGGAATGTAACCCCACTTCCCTTCTGGTAACGAGTTTTGCTTAGCACACACTCTTTCATAGTTTACTTATGAATGCCCACCACTTATTTATGTATCAACTAAATAAATAAGACACAACAAACAAGCTTAATCGCGTTAAACCTCCAAAAACACTTTAAAAACACGGGAGACAATACAAACGAGACAACGGCCGTTTGTCAGTTACGTCAGATTTAGTTCTCTTCCCCCGCATTGGGGGCGCTTCAAATCGGCACATTCAAGAGCTGTCATTTCAAAGGGTATCAGAGGTCCAGCGTACTTGTATAGATACAGGTCAGTGAGTTGATCACTAATATTAATCATCTGAGTGTTGGTGAATTGTCCTAAGCTTCATTTTTACCAACTTTAGACGAACCACTCTCTCACAACACAGCTCAGAATAATTTTTAGACATCAGAAACTACGAGGATCATTCAAGGTACCCACAAAATCCAGAACATCCAGAACAAATAATTGCAGATCACAAAAAATTGTCCCTTAGAGATGCTCTCAAAAAATATTAGGATATGATTTTGCACCTCTTGCAGATGCAAGAGGTGCAAAATCATATCTTATCGAAGTGGCTTAGATAAGCCACTTCGCTAAGGCGCGGGCCAGACAGCAGAGACGTAAGACGAGGACGCGTCGCGGACGGGGCGCCAGCGAATAGTGTTGCGTCCGCGCCCCGTCTCTTCTGTATGTTTTGCGTGGCGACGCTTCTATACATTTTGCATGAAAGGGACGCGAAAGAGACAAATGTCCTCGCCCCATCTGCGTCTTACGTCTTTTCTGTGTGTCCAGCGCCTAACCAATCCTTCAATTTAACGTTGAAATACTCATTTCAGATGGCTGGGCTGCAAATGGGCGATATCAGTGTCGTTCATAACTTACATGCCGTTCATCGCAGCGCAGTTCTACCCGCGGCTGTACACGTTGGTCCCTGCTGGTATGATGGTCGGCTTTGGCGGTGGACCACTTTGGTGCGCCAAATGCACTTATCTGTCTGTGGTAAGCATTAGAATAGAAAAACGATGAATTTGATACACAAAAAATATCAGAGATTCGAACGGATAAAAAAAATAAGGATTAATCAGTAGAACCACTAGAATCACATTGTCTTAAGAGCTAGGTGATTCTACTCCGTACCTACCTTTGCGACCGATACCATGAAGAACCAAGGAAATAATAACTACCTTTCTTTTAGAAGGTCTTCTTTCACGTTTAAAAGTTCGATTATTCTCATTGTTTATCATTGTTTGTCTTCCGTACAAAATCTTTATAGACTTCAAAGATGGAAATAAATTATTCATTGTTGCAATGCAGCAATACTTAACTATACCTACTTACTACCTACAACAAGAGTTAGAAGATTTGCATTCCACATCGTAACTTGATTTCCTTGGAAAATATGTTACCAATGCATATTATATTTATTAAAGGAAGAAGCTACCCAAATTATGTACCAACTAAAGTTTTTCTATAAAGGTTGTCGTTACATCAGTACTTGTGACTAGAATTTTAAAACAAATAGTTAGGATGTACTTTACTGAATAAAACGATAATCAAATTATGATTCGATTTAAAATTTGGTTAGTTGCCGGATTAAATAGTCAAACAATACCGATTAGATACTTTGTATTCATGGATGAGGTTGGGGACCATATTTGTAATTTTGGTGTTGTAATAAGGTCCTTGACTGGTCAAATAGTTGAAACAAATCCTTTACGTATCACCATAAATATAGAGAGTTCGTCACCACAGTTGGCCACTTGCTCATATGAACTTATTCACTAAATATTATACAAGTAAATAACTTATCATCTATCTACTAAGTTCGTTTGAGACTCTTTCGATCTTCGACTGGATCCCATATCCTGGGGCCGTACCATGAACTCTTAGAGCAATGTTAAAACAAGCTTAAAACAGTCCTACTGCTTTAGAAATGACATTCGTTGTCATGTTTCAAGCTTGTTTTAACATTTCTCAGAGTTCATGGTACGGCTATAGGTATTGCCATCTTTACCCGCCCTTTGTAGCCGTTACGCCATTACAAGTGGACCTCTGGCAGCCTAGACACTTCCTCAACGTATTGACCACTAGCATAGATGTACTTCCGTGTTGTGTGTTAGGCCGTCATCAATGGATTTTTCATTTCTAAAAATTCATACGCGCATTAACACGAGCTCTAAACGGTGAAGGAAAACATCGTGAGGAAACCCTCGGCTCAATCAGCCCCACACGTATTGCCATGTCTTTCCTGTGGATATGGTTTCTGTGGATATGGCCGGTTAAGCTGAGAGGATGGTGTAGATGCCGGGCAAGCCTACTCCATCAAAATATTGTCCCAGGCACTACAGTGTCCCGTTAAGTGTAGGCAAAGAATGCTCCTTACACTGTACAAATCATCTAGTAAAGATGTAAAGGCCTAAAGTATAGTTTACACCAGGCCAGCGCTGGCTGCCAGCGCTGGCGAGAATAGAGCGCCCGTCTATTTTTTAAGCCAGTGACCTCCGCCTCCGCTTGAAAAACTGTTTACACAAGGCAAATACCAAGCCAGCGCTGGCTGCCAGTGAGACTGGCAGCCAGCGCTGACCTGGTGTAAACTATACTTAACTTCTGCCAGCCTTAAATCTTTGTCAACATATTGACCACTAGCTATGTACTTGAATGCAGGTAGCCGAGCCGTATTCGAAGTTGTCGGGTGTACCAGTCGACGTGCTGGTGGTGAGGTTCTTCGGGCTCTTCTTTATGTTCTACCAGATGGCGCAGATATGGGGGAACCTTATCTCTTCGGCCAGTAAGTAAATACTACTTATACCAATGATCTATATTTTATTGATTTAGGTAAGTATACAGGGTGATATGACGAGGAAAGTGAAACAGGTGATTTCAAATCATGTTGCTATGAAACGAAATAAAATTATGTAGTGTTAATTACGAATGTGGATGGTAAGAAAGTATTTGATAATTATGAATAGGATGATGATAATAATAATTATGAATGCGGTGTTGAAGTAGGCCAAAAGAATGATGATGACTGTGAATGAAAAGATGGATGAATTGTGTGAAAGATAACATGAATAAGAAAGGAGTGTGGGCAGAGATGAATACTGACAGAGTTAATTGGAAGAAGAAGACACGTTATGCTGACCCCGCATAGTATGACAAGGACAGGAAGAAAAAGTTTAATTTTGAAGCCCAATTCGGCGATATTCAACTTGTCGTATGTAAGTTAAGTATGAATTTTATAACGGAAAACAATGTTTCTGGAGAAATTTAAGAATGTCCGTTGAATAAAGAATGTCAATTAATAACTACTTAATACCTAACTAACATTAGTTAATTCTAAAGAAGTTAAAATCGCCTATTCTGAATTGTAAAATATAATATACCTACTCAGCAGTGGATGAATGTGGGCTGATAGATAGAATTCTGAATTAGGCCACTTTATTTTATATGTATTACAGTCTAGTCAAGTGCAGTCACTGATATTATTTTACCCTAGATATGTTACGTTCATAGTTATCGACGTTTAAATTATGGTCGCACTTGTATACATACCGATATATTGCACACTATGTTGACAATTTACTTAAAAGAATAGTACATGATTAAGTACATATTATAAGTTATAATATGTATAATACATATTACATAATACAGGAGGGAGGCCTTTGCCCTGCAGTGGGACAATATAGGCTAAAATAATAATAATAATATTATAAGTGAATTACAAAAACAATAAAAATTCTAATGTGTTATAAATTTTTATGGTTTTTGTAATTCACTACACATGACAAACACGTCTAGGTCCTCACCCTGTTTGACGCGGACTAAGGACAAGACGTCCCAATTGGGACGTTTTCGAGTCTTCATTTTGCGCGCGCTAGAAACATACAAGCAATAAGTATCCATTATTTTTGAATATCATTGAGTGCAGTATAATGTTAAACGCTCCCATTTCAAAATTATCTGCAATTATCTGCATACTTTATAGCGTCAAATTGTGCAATTAAACTATATTACGGTAAATATCTTTCGATTGGAATCTAGATTAATTAAACAGCGAAAAATCATAATATAAATTAAGTTATTTGACTAACTAGAGTATTTACTATCACTTGCCAAAGCAAAAAACTGACTTCCTGTAATTAATTGGCTGATATTTTACTGAAGTGATTGTAACGAAGTTAAATGCTTGGCCATGACGAACTATGACTATTGCATGCTAATTTTAGATTTCGTAAATAACTAGAACTGATTTGATTTTAGTTCCGTGGTGTTATGTTCTACTATTCTATTTCCTAGCAAAAAAAAATCACACTTTGAATCATCTTTTACACTGGTAGATTTCTCAACTAATAAAGTGGAGAGGTCATCACATCAACACGGTTAAGCCATGCTGTTTATCATGCCATGGTTTGGATGTAACTTACAATTGATTTAAACCATAACTTTGTCTAGCTAGGCTACTTTAAAAAGTCGCTACCATGCGAGCAAAGCCGTGGGCGGAAGATAGACATAACACAACATTCTATATTACATAGAAATAGTTTGAACCAGGGGCGGCCTTAGCCATCGCGAGGCCCCGGGCGGTAGATCTTTGCGAGGCCCCTGGTGACGGGCGCAGGACCCGGACTTTTGGGGGGTCACACGATATTATGTTGAGGAAGGGGGGGGGGGGCAAAATATCTACTCATGAAGCTAATATGCGAGCGAAGCGAGCCGATTTTTTAAGACTTAATACAACATAACTCACTTTTCTAGCAAAATAATGAGGCTAATATACGAGCAAAGCGAGCTCCCTACTCTCGCAAAATACCCTTGAATACAAAATGCGAGCGAAGCGAGCCGAATTTTTTAAAGAAAATTGTAACATGTGACACTTGATTTTGCTTACGGTGCTTAAAGAAAAGGCTGGCTGCTTGTCGGTTTCTATTTTGCGATCAGATAACTCACTTTATTCGTAAGATACGCATGAAGCTAAAATACAAGCGAAGCGAGCCGAATTTTTTAAGACAAATGCAACGTAATGACACCTTATTTTGCCTACGGTGCTCAAAGAAAAAGCTGGCTGCATGTCGGATTCTATTCTGCGGTCAGACATAACTCACTTCTTTCGCAAAAGACATATAAAGCTAAAATGCGAGGGAAGCGAGCCGATTTTTTTAAAGACATATGACATTGATATGGCAGGGATGAAAAGGGCTAAAAACGTTTGTATGAAAAATGTAGAATTCCAAATTTAGCATTTAACACTTTATATGCTGGATGTTAGAGGTTTGTCAAGGATTGGAGAGGGGGTCAAGGCCCTGGGACTGAGCCTGCCTAGTCATTGCGAGGCCCTACCAAAGTACCTATGGGTATTGAAATTTTGTTGACGAAAAGTTGGAGTCGCGCACATTTTATAAAACGGAGCCCCCGCCTCCGCTCTGCATCTGTTTGTTTATCAGCTCGCGTAAACTCAAAAACTACTGAACGGATTTTCATTTGGTTTTCATCAATAGACAGACAGAGTGATTGATGAGGAAGGTTTAGGTGCATAACTCGTTAAGTTTTTATGTAAATTGGTTAAAAATTATGACGATGATTGTTGAAAATGTCGGGAAAAATATAGCCGACTGGGAGTTTTCATAGTAAAAGCTGACTAATCCTTTTGAGATAAATACAAAATAATAGAGGAAGGCATTGTTCTTATTTTATAGGTTTACAGTGGAATTTGTCTAACTTTAACGGGTAGGTTTACTAATGCTTATAAAAGATTTTCTCTAGTCGGCTTGCTGCGCGAGGCCCCTACAAGCGCGAAGCCCCGGGCGAGTGCCCTGCTCGCCACCCGCAAAGGCCGCCACTGGTTTGAACTGCATTCATAAGACGGCTCTTCATATTTTCATTAATCTTCATCAATTGTTATATTTTTACGTGAGCTATTGATGAGCCTCTAAAACAAAGACAGTATAAGTAGCTAGGACTGGCTGGACACGTTCCTTTTCAGTCACACAAAACAAGGAATTATACAAAACTCTTGTGAAAAAAAAAGCAAAATATTTTTTGTCCCTCTTACCGCGTGCCGCCTTTTATGTTCGATCGGAACTTATAAGTTCCGAATTATGTACTACGAAACTATGGATTCACTCCATTTTTTGTCCCGTTTGGCGGCACGCTAGCTGGTAGTCTAGTGCTGTACTAAGCCTGTGCTCTAAAATGATGTGTAGCCCCTCAAAGATCCGTATTTTCAGTTCTATCGTCAACATTGGGAGATGTTGATGATCTCTCGTTCAACCCCACGTTGCTCTTCCCAGCCAACGAGTCAGCCGAAGTAACAGACTACGGAGCCACATGTGGAGTCAACTTCTGCAGCAGTAGTGCTTCTCATGTATGTATTCTTTTCCCATGCCCGATTGAATGAGATAGTGCGTAGATAACTGTGTTAAAGTTATTTATAGTTAAAACACGAAGTTAAAAGACATTAAATTATCCTTCCACTCGTAGGCCGCTATTAATTTATTAAAACAAGGTTATTTAAAATGCCTAAAAAAGATCTGAGAGGATGTCTACCACGCCTTGGGGATACAATCGTGATCATATTTCATTTCGACTAGCCTCTTAGCTCAGTTGGTAGTAGCTCTGCCTTCTGCACTATAGGTCGTGGGTTCGATTCCCACTCAGGACAAACATTTGTGTGATGAACATAGATGTTTGTTCTGTGTCTGGGTGTTATAAAGCATTCTATGTATATATTTACAAAAAAAAAAGTATCTAAGTATTCTATCAGTTATCTGGTTCCCATAGTACAAGCTTTGCTTAGTTTGGGGCTAGATGGCGCTGTGTGAAATGTCCAGCAATATTAATTAATTAATTAATTAATTTCATTTTTTGAATTCCAGGAGAATGTGAACCTGGAGCCGCCTTCTCCGCTGAAGATCCAGGTGATAGCCGGCGTGTTCCTGGCGTGTATGGTCTCTGCAGTGTTGCTGGTCGCGTTCGGAGTCGATTCTCTGTCCAGGTGTGTAAGGCGCGGGACATAGGTACAGAAAAGACGTAAGACGAGGACGCGTCGCAGACATTGTCTCTTCCGCGTCCCTTTCATAGAAAATGTATAGAAGCGTCGCGCCGCAAAACATACAGAAGAGACGGGGCGCCGTCACATTTTGTATGAAAGGGACGCGGAAGAGACAAATGTCTGCGCCCCGTCTCTTCTATCTGGCTTGCGCCTAGCTAGCTTCAACAAAATCTTCCAGACCTCCTTCTTTACTGTTACTTCTTTTATCGTACCTAATTTTGTTTTGAAACCTTGAAATCTGAATGAAAGCCACGATGTTTGTTTTGTCTATAGGTTTTACGAATGGTTACCTACATTTAAGTATTTTTCCCAGTTAACTGGGAAGATTTACAGGGCGATGGTGAAGTGGACGTGAAGGCTGCGTTTCCATTGACGCGGAGCTGAGCGGAGCGGAGCTTAAGGGTGCATAAATTGACCAATCAGGGTGCATTTTGCCGCGTTTCGATTTCGTCGTTTGACATTGATTGGTCAATTTATGCGCCGCTTTATCCTGCTTCGTTCAGCTCCGCCTCAGTGGAAACGCACCCTAAAGCATTGCCATTTCATTGTCTCATTTCATCCAAAGGAGATAAACCCATTTATGTCCCGCCCCCTGCAGGCTGATTGTCTCTCTTGTCTCAAACCTCAAATTGGTATCAAACTGTCAAAACGATTGTATCTTTTGTCGCGTTCGAACTCGTTGAGATGAGAGTGACGGATCCACTTGCGTGCACTGAACTATCATATTTGAGAGTTGGAAACCGATTTTGGTCGCTATAAAAGGTAAGGGGGCAGGTATCGAACTCGGGGCGAACCGCCAGCTTTTTAGGAAGTAACGTCATTGATACTTTAACTAGTTGTTATTTCCAGGTACAAAGCAGGACGGAAGACATCCAACGAAGGCAAGTCCGGCCTGCGCCTGCTAGCGGTGACTCTGCGTCAACTCCGGCATAAATACCAACTGTTACTGCTGCCAGTAATAGGGTACATCGGGGCGGAACAGGCCTTTATGGCCGCTGATTTCACGCAGGTGAAGAAACAGACTTTTGCTGAGTGATAGTAGATAAAAGTGCTCATGCCTTAGGGTGGGTTGCACCGTACTAGTAGAGTAGGATTCAGCACTCAAGTCCTACGGAAAAAGCGGGAACTAATTGTTTTATTTACTTTATTTTATTATACTCTTTCAGTCAAGGTCGTTCAGTTGTTCTGGTGTGTAGAGCTAGCGAACGTACAAACTAGCATAATAATTACTGTTCAAGCCTTATTGGGACAATTAGTAATTTATTACATAACCTAGTTCTGTGATAGCAGCGCCGCGTCTATCGGACTTCAATGCTGAATCCGACTCTAGTTAAAGATCCAACGCTGAGTTTTGCGAACAATTGTCAAATGGTGCAACCAATTTTTTGCCTAACCGACTGAAGTTTCGATGTTTACTATCGTTAAAGTAAGATGGTGCAACCCAATCTAAGACTTTCTTGATTGACCGTTGGAAAGCGGTCAAAATTTGTAGGGTCACACATACAAGTGACACTAGCGCTTCCATGCTTCGGAGGGCACGTTAAATTGTCGGTCCCGGCTTTTAAATCGTTAAGCCACGTCGCAAGTTTTCAAGTGGCCTAAACTCTCCGTCACCAGAGTAAGCCTTTAGCATGAACGAACGTACAGGAGTTATCAATAACTTACGTAAGTAAAATCATTCTATTACACTACAGATCCCCATAAAAAGCTTTGCTAGTTTTGAATGACGGCACTGTGGGAAATGTCCACCAATATTACCAATAAATTATATACTTACAGGAGTTTTTTCCAGAGTTTTCGGTTTTTTATTTAAAATAATAATATGAACATGTGGTATTTGAATTCCTCAGATTGATTTTGCCTCTACAATCCTTTTTAATAAGATCAAAGCAAACAGTAAAAGTAGTTGCGGACATGTTTTGTAAGGCTCTATAATACAGTGTGAGTGATTTATGAGGTAAGCTTTATTTTGATGCTTTCAAAGATAACTTTGAACGCTGATAACTTCCCATAACTAACTAACTTTTATAGAGGAATTTTAACAATACAGTGAATCGCATCAAAATCCGTTGCGTAGTGGACAAAGACAAAGAAGAGACAAGATTCAGTGGAGGACAAAGTGGTACACTAGTAGGGATTGCAATCCCGCAGCCCATTCAATCCCGCGCGGGATTAGTGCGGGTTTAGTCAATCCCGCGCGGGATCCCGCGGGATCCCGCATCTTAGAAATTATGTATAAAATCAAATTGAAACAACAGATTTTGAGTAAAAAATCAACTTTTATTAAACGTTTCTTACATTAAGCAACAGGAGCCAGCATTATACTGAGACTGGGCTTATTTGGCACCACAAAGAGTAGTAGGCAGGTACGCACGCACATTATTGTTAACAGTTTTCTTTAGATTTTAGTTATTTTTGTTTGTGTAATTGTTTATTCATTAGGTACCTACTTTATGCTGTAATTTTCCCAATGTACCTACTTACCTACTGTAACTTGTGTGTGTCAATTAAACGTTAATATATCCTATTATATTCAAAAAACATTATATTAACAAAAACAAAAACCACCTTAATGTTTCACGCAACTTTAATTATATTACTATTTACGGCACAATCAGCTTTTAAAATAGCACAGAAAAAAAAAATCAAAAACATTAAAATTTAGGTACTTACGTAAAATGCCGGACGGTGAGTACGATAACACTCGTCACCTACAGAAAGACGTGCGCAGCGCAGTGCCATTTATAAACAACTAGCTGCTGCCCGCGGCTACGCTCGCGTGGTACCCGGATAAAAAGTAGCCTATGTTACTCTCCACTCCAGCCCTCCAACTATCTCCACGCAAAAAACCACGTCAATCCGTCGCTCTGTTTTGACGTGAAAGCAGGACCAATAAACAAACAAATAAACACACTTTCACATTTGTAATTGGGTACGGATGACAGGACAGCCCGCCAACCGTCTGCTAGTCGCTGGCGCGATGGTCTGTGCGAAACGGCAACGTCGCGCTCGTGCTACTCGCGATTTACGCGAAAGTTTTAACGCCAAATTTTTCATTTGCGGATCCGCGGATCCGCGCTTTGAAGGTGCGGGATCCAGCAGACCAATAAAAACTGCGGGATCCCGCGGGATTGCGGGATCCCGCATTGCGGGATTGCAATCCCTATACACTAGTGATCTTACTGAATAAATGTATTTGACTATTGACTATTGACATACGGACAGACAGCGGGAAGCGACTTTGTTTTATACTATGTAGTGATAGTGTGAAGCGCTCGTGGCGTAGCTAGCTTGGACGTTCTTGATTGATCGTTGAAGTTAAGCAGCGGTGTGCGCGGTCACTTTTAGGATGGGTGACCGCAAGTGGCATTACGAGCTGAGCGCTTTAGTGCTTCGGAGGGCACGTTAATTGTCGGTCCTGGCTTTTAAGTTGCTAAGCCATCATGATGGAGGCCTGGCTGTGTCCCCAGTAGGCAAACTGTGAGCGGCCGACTGAGTTTGCGGCGTATCGGTTTAGTACGCTCTTCCATATTTGAAATGGAGTGTCCACAGTTTGCTAGTTTTGCGCGTAACGCTGCAAACTGCGTACAGTGAGCGCAAAACTAGCAAACTGTGAACACTCCATTTCAAATATATGGAAGAGCGTACTAAACCGATACGCCGCAAACTCAGTCGGCCGCTCACAGTTTGCCTACTGGGGTCACAGCCATCCGTCAGCAGAGTTGGCCACTTGCTCATACGAAAGAAGAAGAAGTGATAGTGTGATGTGATTCCAGGCGTTCGTAGGTTGTTCGTACGGCATCATCCACATCGGGTTCGTGCTGATCTGCTTCGGCGCCAGCAACGCGCTGGCGGCGCCGCTCGCCGGCGCGCTGGTGCGCCTCACAGGACGACAGCCCATCATGCTCGCTGCTTTGGTGAGCACGCGCCTTTATAACTGATGACAGTAATCAAGTATCGCCAAAATATTTATCTGATCTAATGATCTTATGAAATAGGATACAAAGATTTTGAAAAATGTATTTATTCTCTTATTAATGTCGAGATTACTAATTTATTTGCTAAAATAAATCTACAAAATACAACAATCCGCCATGATAGCCAAAACGCTCGCCGGTGTCATGGCGTCTGTCATTGCGTCTCGTCTCGGTAAACATCCTTTTGTTTCTATAGTAACTATGTAGGCATCACTGGTTGATATACCGATCCGTGACGTAAAAACAGACGCCATGACACCGGCGAGCGTTTTGGCGTGAATTTGAAAATTTAAATTTAAATGTACTTTTATTGCACAAAAACCTTAATTTTCTACAGAAATATGATATATTTTAGACATAATAGATACTTCTGAATATCATATAGGAGATTTTGAAAATTAGGATTCATGCCTATGACGTGACGGACGCGGCTCTTTTGTCCCGTACAAAATTTAACTTTGTGTGATCGGCTCAACTTCTAAAAATGTCATGCTTCAATTCAAATGTCATTGACCGTACACATCAAAAATCAGAAAATAACGTTACTCTTTCCTCAAGCTTCATTCAATCTTCAATCACTCCTCGCTTGACAATGACAAGAAAGAATTCAGAACTGATCGGACAGATTGTCATTATGAGAATGAGTGAGTAGTCCGCCAAAATAATGAACAGTCAAAATAATGATAGGCTCAAATGAGCCTATCATTATTTTGAGCTACTCTGACAAAAGTCAATCTAAAATCATGTCATACCCAACATTATTTGTAATAATCTAATAGTAAAGTTGCCTTTATATTAGACTGCTTGCAGAGCACTGAAGCTTGTTCATTCATAAATTAGTGCTCTGTCTCGCTCTTTGGCCTAAAAATTGCGTATTGTGCATCCTACTCTTACGAGTCTTACTAAAGTTAGCCGCAGTTAGCCTCAGAGTAAGAGTAAGTTCCACGGGCAAGTGGGCCAGATGAGCCGGCCCATGGCAGAGAACTACTCTGCCTTTGGGGAACAACACCACCATGTTCCCCAAAAGTAGTATGTTTTGACTTGCAGGTGTTGAACCTGTGCCTGCTGACCGCGCTGCTGACCTGGAGGCCGGACCCGGAACAGTGGTTCGTGCTGTACATACTCGCCGCGGTGTGGGGGACGGCAGACGCAGTGTGGCTCGTGCAAGTCAATGGTAAGATTATATGCAACATAAAAAGCCTGAAATATACATGCAAATATGCATGAAAAATGCTTAAAATATGCATGAAAAGTCAAGAAAAGTATCAAAATATGCAACATTAAATAGCAAAGAAAATAGTAATTTGTACATTTTCTATCTTTAATACTCAAATTATTTAATATTTTGTGCTCTCGACCTGTTCAAAACTTTCGGAACTAAGGTAAGTACTCGTAAGTGGAAAAAACCGTTCCACATGTGGATAGGCAAAATATGCAATAATCGATGAAAATGGGCTAAATATGCAAATGCATATGCAAATATGCAATTTCATATAATCCGGTCTCTAGTAATCATCATCTCTCTGCCCGTATCCTACTAAGTGGGGTCTCTCTCCCTTCACACCAAGATATATAGGTACCTACTCATATGATCTACTTTTAGTTAAAAAAAAAGTGTTGACATTTCGGTTTATTTATTGACCGAGCGAGCGAAGCATCTCTGGGTCAATCTTCAGAATGAGCGCACCTGGTTGATCGCTATGGCGCCCCTTAAATATCGATATTATTGCTTTTCTGCCCCTTCAGGGGCCAATATGAAAATATGCTTATTTAGACACCTTCTCGGAATAAAAATACCTACAGAAAAGCAATAATATATTTAACAAGCACCAACCGAGTTTTTAGGCCGCCTAAAGGCCTCCATCATTTTACAGTTAACACTATGGGTACCTATTACTTATGAAAGATGTTTAAAGTTGAACACTGGTTATGGTTATACAACGTCCTGTCTTTATTTGTGGATAGTGTCGAATAGAGACAGGACGTTGTTTAACCAGCGTTCAACTTTAAACATCTTTCATAAGTAAGAGGGTATTTGTTTGATGATACAGCTCTATCTGGGATCCTGTTCCCTGGAGACGAGGAGGCTGCCTACTCCAACTTCCGTCTGTGGGAGTCCACCGGCAGCGTGCTCTCCTACGCGTCAGCACCGTACCTCTGCGTCAGGACTCGGTGAGAATACACACCGTTAGGAACAGCTATTTTGTTAGGTTTCGTGAGGAAACCCGGGACTAGTCCGCGATGAATTTTCTGTGGATAAGACTGATTGTTCTCCAGCGAAGCTGCACCGCTCAGTAATTTCCAACAAAATTCTTCAGTCATTCCAAAAAACTTTCAGTCTTTCCAAAAAAATCCTAGATAGTGAAGATTATGCTGATCTTGATAAAGCTGAAATGAGAACATTATTTATTTTAAATAGCAAAAGAGGAAGAAATTTTATACAATAATCTACTGTCTTTTTTAAACTTTCGCGATCAGAACACACTATAAATACATATGGTATCCGGGTATTTATCACGTAAATTACCTTATTATTTAACCCGACGACGTTTCGACTGGATTGCACCAGCCGTGGTCGCGGGAAGACTGAAATGTGAAAGCACCGCAGCAAAGCGTAGGCGTTTGTTGAACTACCCTCACTTGATCAAAAATGACTAGGTATAAGGGCCGGTTCCCACTAAAAATACCCGGATATAATGTGACTTATGGTTTCCAGGTTGTATATCCTCCTCGGTCTACTAATAGTAGGCTTCACTGGCTACAGCACCATCGAAGTGATGGAGTACAGAGTCAAGAAGACGCAGCGAAGGGACTTCCAACTTGATGATGGGAAGGAAGAAACTGAGACATTGTAATTAATTATTTACTTACTAGCTGTTGCCCGCAACTTCGTACGCATTAGATTCCGTAGTTACAATACTTTGACACCCCATTTCACCCCTTTTGAAGGGTTGTTTCAAAAATACTGTTAACACGTGTCCATTTATTTTGTGTTTAACCAAACTGAGTTTCAAGCCAATCGCACTTTCCTTTAAAAAGTTCCCATATAAACTTTGACACCCCATTTCACCCTTTTTTAAGGGTTGTTTTGAAAAATCCTAAAATAGACACCCATTTCACCCTTTTCTAAGGGTATTTTGAAAAATATGTGTTAATTCATTTTGCATGTACAATATCTGTAGGTACCGAGTTTCAAGCATATCACACTACGCGTTAAAAAGTTTCGTACAAATGTTTTCATCCCTTTTCACCCCTTTAGGGGTTGAATTTTGTAAAATCCTTTTTTAGTGGGTAGCTACTTTCCAAATTTCAGCTTCTTGGCTTGGCTCAGCGATAATGACTCAGTCAGTCAGTCAGGTTAAGCTCTTTTATAAGTACTTATAGATAGATAATTTGATTAATCTACGTATTTAGTTCTAGCGTAAGACTAAGCTAGTTAAGGCATGTGAAATAATAAAACAAGAAATACTTTCAGTAGATCATCGTTTTTATTTTCTCCACATAAATAATGAAAGTCTGTTCCATCTTAACTAAAAGCTAAATCGAACTAAGTACAATGCGAAACAAATGTGACTGATAACACTTCGAGGATATTAAACATTAGTATTTAGTATTCATCCATATTTATCATTCATACTCGAAAACAAAACATGTGGTACACAAAATATTAATTCTAAAAGTCACTGGTCCAATACAGTTAGTTACAAAAGCTGTGATATCTTAATTATTATTATAACTATCACTACATATGTATTTCTTTTCTATTATTATTTTATTATACATTATGTATTTTCATCGTCCGATTTAAAGCGTAAAACCGTAATACTTTTCTGAAGAATTATTTTCTAATATTAGGAAGACTGTAAAGGCACAATTTATTAAATTCACCAAAAGTAGCACCTTAGTTCATGATATGATTTATTCTTAAAAACAATATTACAATTAGCCACTGGCGTTTTATCTAAATATCAAAATTGAATAAGTTTCCAGCAAAAAGCATAACCTTAATGTTTAATCTATTTTGGCAATTAAGGAGATTACCACAGGTAAACACCACAATTATTATAACATCTAAAACATTATAATTATTATTGATTTCATTAAGTACACTTCTAGGATATTTTTTATTTACAAATATAACAATTTTCGGAAAATTATTTAAATAAAAAGTTCACTGGCACCGGCAAGATAATTTTTAGTTATTAAAATTGAAACTGATTTCCTTTTTATAATGAAACGAAGACTAACTATAGTCCTGGTTTAAAACAGGCGAAATCTAGTTATTATAACAAAATAGTATTATAATATTGAATTAAAAAAATCCATTAGGTAGGTAGTGCTAAACTTATTTTTGAGGTTAATTTTAGTTTAAGTTCAAGTTTGGACGCGGTTTGGGCTAGGTCTACTTTTAGTCCTCGTTTTATAAGATATATTTTATTATTAAAAAAAATGATAAGGTATGTTTTAAAAATCTACCAAGTTGTTTTAGTAAAAATTGTTGTTGCTTTAATAATATTTTGTTCTCGGTGCCTTTTATATAGATTGAAACGTCTTACTTAAGTGATCATAATACAATTATCCATTATCATACAAATTATTGTAGTTCGGTATCAATATACTGAGCTTTCTTCAGGTGTGATGTATATAAATGCTACAATTAAAGTTATTATACATCTTTACAACTAGTAATTGTATACTGAATATACAAAATTCAACTTTGTGACCCTGTATACAATTGTGTTTAAGCAATAGCCTCAAATATAAGACACAATATTTTTACAATTATTTACAAAATATCATCTACATTTACTCTCGAAGGTAGCACCAAACATTATTGATTTCGTTGATTTTTAAGGAACAATTTAAAAAAAATTTGCATTTCAAAAATAAGTTTATTTTTCGAATTTTGAGCAATATTAGTTTGTAATTATTTCTGTTACATAACGTATATAAAATGCTTTAAAACATTGATTTATTAAGTTATCCTAAACATTATTTGGACGGCAAAATATTATTTACATTACAAAAACATTAGACAACAACTTATTCAAACAAAGCATTCTTAAACATAACTAAATGCAAAATTATATGAACAGGAAGGCTTATGATGCAGAAACGATGACTAAGAATAATGTATTATTATTAATAATACACGATTATTATTATACCTTATAACTAATTATGATGATATTAAAACAAATCAAGTGCAAAATGCAGTGACGATGAAAATGATGTATCGGTAGTGTTTATCCTAATGGACCATATGGTGAACAATTTATAATGGATATAGAAGTGTAGTGATTATAATAATAGACTGCATTTTAGGGTTAAGTTGATTACCTAGTGAAACTGGCCGATATATGGAATTAAATAACACAGAATTTTTGTTTTAAATACGCACCATTTTACCATAGTGATTTGTCTTTGAATGAATAGAGAAATACATTTTGGAAAGTTAGCTTATGTACCTATTATTTCAAATTATTATTGCAATATTCCAGGACATACAAAGCAACAAAATTACAGGTGAAGTTAAATAAAAGCTTTTAAAATAGAATTCACTAAAATGTATTCTGAGCTAAAATGTACTAGTTTATTCTCTTTGCAACTAAAGTACAGAACAGATGATAATACTATACTATACTTTGCCAAATTCTACAATCCAACTTGTTTTTTTCTCTATTCTTAAGTAGACAAAATCTCTGTCTATTTCTCTCATCATGTAGACAAGCGAGGATGCAAGGAAATTGTTCCCAACAATGAAGTCCCAAAAGTTTAAAGCAAAGAAACACCTTAATCTGCAGTATCCGTCACAGAAAGTCAACATACATTGCTGATTTTGATAGCGCATTACATATCTATGCTGAATAAAAACTGCAGTGGAGCGTATCTAACTGGGGCTGGTCGTGTTGCTTCGTGGTTCTGGTTTGACGGCTCCGTTCATTTTCGGACTTTGAATAGAAATGTTTGTATTTGCCTGACAAGTCGCACAAGGCTCCAATCTCCTTGATAAAACCGCTCGGAGCTTCAACGCTGGTCCTAGTTTCATCTGAAGCTGTCCTGTTAGATGATCTTCAGTTAAGAGAGGAAGGCCTGAACCATCGATTCTTTGCTCACGGAAATTCTGTAACAAAAAAAAATTACGGTAAGTATTTGAATTTGAAATTACATGTTATACAAGAGGCAACTTATACTTATGTCTTTAATTAACGGAACGTTGCCTTGAATTATTTTGAGATGGAGCTTGTCCTGCACCTTAACCATCCACTTAACTAGCTTTTTCCATATAGGCAGAGGCTGGTAAATCTTACTAATATTATAAAGGCGAAAGTGTGTGTGTGTGTGTGTGAATGTTTGTTACCACGTATCTCCATAACTACTTAACCTGTTTTGATGAAATTCGTAACCTAGATAGTTTAATTTCTGAATTAACACGTGAATTTCCGGAAAAATTTATGGTTCCCGTGGGATAAAAAAAGTAGTCCACGCAGGCTAAGCCGCGGGCTTTCACTAGTTATTGAGATAAAGTAAGCTTGTCCATCACCTAACTATCCATTCTTTTATAGCTCTATCAATAGGAAATACAACCAGACCATTTGGATGGGTGACCGCAAGTGGTATTACGAGCTGAGCGCTTCCGTGCATCTGAGGGCACGTTAAATTGTCGGTCCCGGCTTTTAAGTCGTTAAGCCATGTCGGAGGCCTTTAGGCGGAATAAAAACTCCGTCACCAGAGTTGGTCACTTACTCATACGAACTTACTTATTAAAAGCTGTGCTCATAATATTTTCCAAAACTTACACCCACAATCTTCAATCGAATTACTTCAAGTACTTATTCATATGAGTTTTCCGAATTGAGAGCCGTGTTGGCCGAGGGGTATAGTACCTCGACTTTCGATCCGAAGGTCGTGGGTTCGAATCCTGGCCGTGCATCAATGGGTTTTTCGTTTCGAAAAAATTATATGCGCATTAACACGAGCTCTAAACGGTGAAGGAAAACGTGAGGAAACCCGCGGCTTAGCCAGCCCCACACGTATTGACCATGTCTTTCCTGTGGATATGACCGGTTAAGCTGAGAGGATGGTGTAGGTGCTGGGCAAGCCTACTCCATCTCAACAATTTCCCAGGCACTACAGTGTCCCGATGAGTGTAGGCAAAGATTGCCTCCTGACACTGTCACAATAAATCATCTAGTAAAAAGATGTAAAGGCCTATGTTTTTTTTCCGAATTCATCCGGGATTCGAACCCCCGGCCTTTAGATCGAAAGAACCATTACTTGACCAACACGAACGGAGCTCCAAGTGATCGTAATTAGTTGAAAAAAGTGGAAGCGTCGCGGTTGAGTGTGCACCTGTCGGTCGCCTGGACCGAACGCTCTACATACTTTCATCTTATTTTCAAAGCTTTTGTGTTTTGTAAACTAATACAGACAACTTAGTTCTTAAGTTTGATATTTAACTTTTAGCGAGGTCACCAAATCACATAACATAATGGCGTTAGTGACATTTTGATTTAGAGGGCACGTTAAATTGTCGGTCTCGGCTACGAACGAAGATGTAATGGGATTTAAAAGCTCCTTCGCCAACAGACTACTAGAACTTACTTTTATGACGTGTCTAGCAAATAATTTAAGAACGTAAGTTATTTTTCACTTCAATAAAAAACTCTTGAATAGCATGTGTAAACTTGAAAGTGCTACAAAAACACCTAGAGCAAATACATGAGGCGAGTTTTTGCCGCCATGACAGATGGCATCGAACCGCTCGAGTGGAAAGCATCAAGATGATCCGCGCCGCATCGACAGGTCGCGCAGCGTCCAGCGACCTGTCATCTCCGCGGGAACGTTGACAAAAACCAAGGTACGTGACGTCCTGTACCCCCCTCTCACTCTTACCCCCTTCCCTCTCCCTCTCTCGCATCGCTGCGTCCGACCACTTTTTACCGCGCGACATTTGCCCGGAGTTCGATCCGTGTCATCCGACGTATTCCTTTTTTAAATTGCGCCGAGCGACGTTCGGTTATTTTATTTTTTAATTTTATAAGGCTTCGAGGTATAGCGCGGTAAAAAGCGATACGTTACAAAAAAGTCTATGAATAATTAAAGCGAGATAGCTACTGGCTAGATCATGGGAACGGAATTATTTAGCGGGGCGACAGGTCGGCGCGGCGCGGCGGGCAGCGCTCGCTCTGAAGGACAGGTCAATTTGCGGGAGAGACGTTTCGTTCCTTTTTTTGCCATTAGTCGGCAAATCTACTTTTATGCAAATTTTAAGAGCTGCATAGCGAGATTAGAACCTTTCTAAGTATAATGGAATTAAAGTGGAACGTATGGTCGGTCGGAGTGACCCGACTAACCTTCGGACGCCATGGTTTAGGGGCATATTTACCTTTAATGGGGGTTAGACGTGGATCGTTCGGGACTAATGGCCGTGCCCCGCGGTCTGAGTGACCCGCGCCGGCCAAATGAAGTGGAATGATATTCGAGAAAATTGTTTAATTGGGGGTCGAATTACTGGTTCCGAGAAGCATCTCTCCCGCGGCAAGAACCTGTTTCGTTTTGACCTTTTTGGATGCCACATTGTTAAAGGATCGTTTGCCCTTGGCCTGTGACATCGTAAAGGTAAACATTCGTGGTCTTTTTGTTAAATTCATTAGTTCGAAACTGGATTCCTCGTACGGTATGTGATATGCGAAGTAAATTGTCGCTGGGAGAACTAGAATCGCCTATGACGCTCGGATGCTAATTACGCACAATGACAGATGGCAAGACAACATCCGGGACAAATTGGCTATCCGAATAAAATTATCGTTCCGAGGGCACATTGTCTGGGGCCTGAGGGACCGCGCTGTAGCCGCATACGTAGGCCGTATTAACAGGTTACAGATACTGCGTATCGCCCGTGGCCATGAACCAGGCTTTAAATTGCGCCCGTGCAGGCACAGCAGCCGAACAGGTTGGGAGGGAGCAAAAAAGGTTAAAGTATGTTCTCCCTGGGATGGTAGGAGGGGGGGGTAGAGGTGAAAGGGGGGGCTAATGACAGGGGCGGCGGCGCCCGGGGCAGCTACTGCGCGCAAATTGATGCCTGCGCCCTCGGAGGAACCTTTGCTCCCGGCTAGTGATGCGCCGCTCGATAAAATAGTGACAAGCACGCTCTGGAATTATGGCTGCGGGTTTATCGAGTCAGTGTTGAATGTTTTAGCTCGGAATAATTTTAGTCGATTCTTATAATTGGAAAGGATAAGTAGGTAGGTATAGTAACGGATAAATTAATATGAGTACCCTAAGTATCAATGTTGAATGTTATATTTGTAACTCTCTGTCTAAGTATATAAATTTTATTATAACGTTGAATTTTTGTTTTCGATAATATTGTTATTTGTTATGGACATTATCTAAAATACCTACACGTTGGAAGAAAGTATGTTTATACAATTTTGATAGGTGAGTATAATTATGCTGTAGCATCTTTAGATAGCTACGACTATTATACTTTGTTTAGTTAATCAGATTAGAAATCGTCGAAATTACATATTACAAAAATTGCTCATAACACTTTCAACTTGATCAGTATGATTACGAGTTTAAACAAACGGTACCCAACGAAATCGATATCCAAAATAAACAAACCACGACTTCATAATGCATTAGAACAATGGCCGCAACATGCAATCTTACCTCATAATCACAGAGTATCTATCGACATCGATAATCAACATACCGATCGCATCACTATTCCCGCATTACACTATAAAGATTGCTATTAACTGACTACGAACGGCTTATATTTAGACCTGACGGTGCACGGCTGTATCGTAATTATAATCCGAGACCATCGCCATTTTTTTTCTTTTTTCAATACTCTTTTTAAGAGGTAAGGGGTCAGGCCCACGATACTTTTTTATCAATTGTCGTTTTGTTACAACCGGTACTTTCTAACTTTTACTTTGTAATGGAATCATTAAATAACCACTTATGTTATTATTTTTAAGATGTGCTAATAGGTATTTAATTACGTGATGCCTTGACCCAATGGATGAATTTAATTGAATGTGTCATCACATTATTTACTTAACGAAAAAATTAATTGATCAAAATATAATTAGGTAGGTATTAACTAGGTAGCGGACCCGGTGAACTTATTACCACCTTAATTTTTTTTTAGAGATTGTTGGGCTAGAAATACTCGCAGGCCTCCTCAGAAGACCTTACCAACGTTTTATCACAATCTCATCAATGGTTTAAGAACGCTGAACATACAAACATTCATTTTTATTTATATCGGTAAGTAGATCGCAACCTATCTAATAAAAAAACATAGGTAGGTAGCTAAAATTGTAACTTAAGATAAGTGTTAGATCATTTAAATGACGTAATCTATTTCTAAGATGATTATTGAACTACTTAAATCAATAATAATTTATCGCTTTATTATATCCTATATCTAGGCAAGTCAAAACCCAATAAAATGTCTTTTATCAATAGTAGGTTAGAGGTAGGTTAGAATAGGTATACCTACCTATTTCTATTTGTTTTAATCGTTACAGTTTTTTTTAACCGCTGCTTAGGATTACTCAGTGCCACTGTCCAAATATTTCGTTCTACTGACCACAAATTACCTTCATCTTGTAGAAAGCTTATCATCTTCAGGATCGCGCGAGCAAGCGCAAAAAGCTTCCACACAATAATTGGAAAATAGCCTAACGCTGATCTGTGGGAGGAGCCTAACCTTTACGCTAGAGCGAGATGCCAACACTTCTCAGTTCACTCGAAAGAGATGGAAAGCGCGGGTGGGCGGGAACAGCCGAGCTCGGTCGATCGCATCCGAGTGTAGAATAGAAACCGCCCAGCGATGTTAGCTGTACCTTTCATTTATCTTGACCTCTGACTTGTATCCGATGCGGTATTAGTTAGAGGTCAGTGTAAGCTGGGTGTATTGGAACAATGCCAAGTGTTTGAGCTATGCGTCTCAATGGATATTACTGCTAATGTATTCTATATCTATGGAGTAGGTATGTTTGATAGCTTGCTTATAATTAACCAGATGTTTCATTGATACTGTGTATATTTCTGCGAATATTTTGTACGTTTTATGCTAATAGGTTTAGAAATAATTGGGTTGCAACTTGTTAGTTTAATTTAAATGGTTGTGGATTTACCACCCATATTATTTCACGATGAATTAGGAAGGTAGGTCTAGTTTTTTAAGTTTTAAGCTTTTTAAAGTTAGAAATGGGTATTCGCTATTCATCAATATTTATCATAGAGTTAAAAAAAATTGAACTTGATTGATCAAAACCAAAAACAAAATACTTAACATACCTACAGTAGGTAAAAATAATCACACAAAAATATTAGTTTTTTTAATTTTTCATTTCATTGTTCACTCTAGTTCACTCTATTCATAAGCACTGTAATAGTGTAAACTAAGATAGGAGAATTTCTCATTTAATGAAACAATGTTTTCTAACAATGTCCAATAAACAACTCATTGCAACTACAACTGCCGACATTATACATAATTGATTAACTAGTTGTTTGAATTAACTAGTTGTTGATTAACTATTTGTTTAAATTAAACAAGAGGTTAAATTGAGGTTATTTTAATAGCAGAAGTTAATTGCCCAGAAGATGTTTAATTTAGTGATGTGCAACACGCGACTTCAAGACTGAGGCTTGCAGTTTAAAACATATTTAATTAATATAATAAAAAAAAACCTCTAAGTATTATTTAACACACGGGAATTACTCACGTAAAAAATATATCGTCGATTTAGATACCGACAATGTTCCGATTCATCCGGAGAATCTTCATCTGGTATTTTGAAAGTGAAACCTCCAAGTACTTTAAAATTCTATCAAAAGTTAATCACCATTTAAAATAATGCCATCCTTTTTTGTTAGATAATGACAAAAAGTGACAGGGCAAATCTTAAGCAGTGTGTATTTTAGTCTTGTTAGGGAAACAAGACTGCCAAAACTACTAAGTCTAGTTTTTCAAACAAGACTGCACTGTTGTGTCCCAGCACTAGTTGCCAGCTTCCAACTCCCGTTAAGCAAACACTGGACCCGTTACTAAGTGTCAGAGTTATTGCATTGTTGACCGCGGCCGCTTGGGGAAGGAAATTAAAACATTAAGCCCTTCGAAAGTTGGTCTAGCTTTCTAAATACAATTTTAGGACGATAGAATAGGTCTTTGTACTTCGGCACAGAACTTTCTAAATACTATTTTAGGACGGATTAATTTAAATGTTCATTCTATTATTATTTCTAATATTTTTTAAACGAAACATAAAAAATAAACTTTGCCTTCACATCTTTACTAGATGTCTAACTAAACAGGCAATCTTTGCCTTCACTTAACGATAAAGATAACGGTCATCTAAATTTACATAATATTATAAATATTATACTTAAAACAATTTAAATAGACAATAAAGTTGTTTAACTTTGAGATGATCTAGTACCTACACAAAAGATTTCAACGCGCTCGTAGTTTTTTTTTTTTTCAAATTAGATTATTTTCAATATTTGCGTTGTATAATTTGCAGCTTTGATCAAGTTAATAGGAAGTATAAGTATATACGTACACACTGGTTTATATTTTTAGCTTTTCTAAAATCATAAATACATTACGGAGAATACGTTTTAAGTAAATTCTCCGTACAAAAGACTTCAACGCGCTCTTTTGCTACAAATATTTAATATAAAAAAAGTTTGTTTTTCTGATTTTTTGGTGTCTACTATCCGTAACTCAAATAAACTAAATACTTTCAAAACGTGAATCGACCCTCACGATTATATCGATATATTAACAATCGAGTTGGTATCGTAAGCGCGGTATTCTGGTGAAATAATCTACTTGTTCATCGATAGTAGATGGTATCGGCTCGTGCCACTTGTAAACTGCTAGGGGTGCGAACTATTTCTAATCCTATCGATTTTTACGAGTAAAGAGTAAAATAGCGAGATTTTAATTAACTTGGAACTTTGCAGATGAAGACAGTGCGAATGCTATCTGATTATTCGTGAAATCATGTCTAAAAGATAGATAGATAGATAGATAGATAAAGCGTTTATTTGTAACAAGTCTTCTTAAAATACACAAAATTAAAATTAAAAACAAAGGAGTGAAGAAATTTACTGTTACAAAAAGGCGTCTGACTCAGCCTTATGTTGCGCGTAAGCACAACGCTGATCTTCCGTCAGAACCGGATGAATAGGTACGTTCTCTACAAAACAATAGAGGAAAATATAAACAAAAAAAACATCAAAAACAACATCAACCTACACCATGAACAAATTTAAACATGAACAACTTTTAACTTAACAACTTTTGACAACTAAAAAGTGCAAATAAATGGCAAATGCTAAGTGCGTAAAAAGGTACAAGGTATTAATAACTATTATTATAGGTATCTCGCCTAAGGATCACAGCACGAGACAATAGACAAATAATGATAAAAGAGACAAAAGAGAAATAATAATAATCTTAAGAGGGCTGCGACTGGCGAATTTCCATAAAAACGTAATACCGAAATCATTTAAAATGTAAGCATGTTTATATCAGTTTATGTTGTTAGATTAGGAGAGTAGGTATTTGTCTAGGTTCCTGTTAAACTTTTGTTCCGAAAAACTTACCTAAAAATAAATGTAAGCCAATTGAATTGAAATCTTTGTAGGTACACCAAAAATGGCATTTTTTCTTTTCATTTGTTCTATAGTAAGTTTTTTGAAACAAAAGTTTAACAGGAACCTAGATAAATACTACCTTTATCCAAATAATAACGTAAAGTGATAAAAATATGCTCAAATTTTAAATTATTTTGGTATTACGTTCCTAGGTAAGTAGATACGTTCGCCGAGCCCTTAAGTATAAGATCTTACTAACATTTATAATTATAATTTTAAATAATAAACTATTACGACAACACCTAACAACAAAATTCTAAAACAACAACCCATCGACTCAAATGAATTATTGTAAAGTAATTATCAATAAATCAAATTAACTATTGATGTTAATAACCACAAGTACGAACTTCCTATTATAAACAGCTACCTGTCTGTCCGATAAATCGTCAGATAAGGTTAATTTATCGATGGTTTACATCGACAGTGTCCCCTCCCTGGCATGGCACGAGCGGACGCGTGCCGCCGCGCCCTCTTTCGAAGAAAGTGCACTTCTACGGATAGACATAGATTATCAGTATAATGATATTTTCTTAATAAGGACACGGCATTGGGTGAAGGGCTTTTTCAAATAACTATTTGGTCTAGTTATTGCTTATAGTGTTTCTTTTTTTGGTTTTTGGAAATTTTGTAGATAAGTAACACGAAAATGGTTAATAATAACTGAAAATAATAGGTTAAAACATGTAAGTAAGTAGGTATACATACAGAGAGTAGGTAAACTTTTTTTTTATTTTGCCCGGCTTTGTATAAAGTTATGAATGGACGTTTATTATGAATGGACATTTTTATGAAAGGACATTTTTAGAGTATTTGTAATTTTTCATAATTAGGACATTACTTGTGCAAAGGATAAAGACTGCTGCAAGTAAGTGACGGGTGAGAGATAATTTTAAGTATCTACCTACCTATTTATTTTATAAGGAGTTAATGCAATAATAACGACTGGCCTCTTAGCTCAGTTGGTAGTAGCTCTGCCTTCTGCGCTGTAGGTCGTGGGTTCGATTCCCATCCAGGACAAACATTTGTGTGATGATGACTGATGAACATAGATGTTTGTTCTGTGTCTGGGTGTTATAAAGTATTATAAGCATGTATTTACAAATATAAAAGTATTCTATCAGTTATCTAGTTCCCATAGTACTTACAAGCTTTGCTTAGTTTGAGGCTAGATGGCGCTGTGTCAAATGTCCAGCAATATTTATTTATTTATTTAATGCTTCACGTTTCCTCCCAGTGACGGACACGGCTAGACACGGCTATTGTTTGGAATTTAGCTTAGAATAATGGCTTTTAACATAAATCTTGCCTTAATGCGTATATCGGATTACCTCTCAAGTTCTAGTCTGCGTAGACGCGTGGAGATGAGATAAGATAAATATTAGAAGTAGGTAGGTTAACAAGAAATAAACGTAGATTTTAGTATATATGCTTGAAAGTTATACATTTTCATATATTATTCTTAAGAGTGTAAATTAAAAAAGACAAATTTAGACACCTTGAAAAAATGACCGCTTCCATGCTTCGGAGGGCACGTTAAATTGTCGGTCCCGGCTTTTAAGTCGTTAAGTCTAGGTGGCCTAAAAAATCCGTCACCAGAGTTGGCCAATTGCTCATACGAACGTACTTTACCTTGAAAATTGAGCTTTTTAAATTTTTACAACAATTCTTGATTAGTTATGATTGGTTTTTCACATAATTTAAGTAAGTAACAAAAAAGCTCAAACATTGATTGTTTGACTATTTTACTATTAACTCAAAAATTATCTTTATTTTAAATACTTAAGTACTTTTACTACAAAATTTACTATTGAACAGAATTGAAAAAAGTTAACCCAGCGTTAGACTTTGAAAAGAATAAAAATACATTTACAGTAGCACAGATCATTGTATCCGATACCAAAATAGGTATAATAATCTACATCGGAAGGCGAATAAACAATAATATTACATCTCTAATGGCGAGTAGACAAGAGCCATGCAAATGCCTCATACATATTCAGCAAGACAAACAAATGCATGAGCTATCTTGTCCCGATGAGATACAGTCTTGTACTGTGACCAAAGGTTGCGATACCAAGGAATTATACCATACAATTACACTTAACAAAATTAATAAGCTTCAGGATCACGAAATAAAAACTTATAACTAGGTTTCAACTAAAAAAAAGTTTGTATGAGCAACTCTGGTGACGAAGATTTTAGGCCGCCTAAAGACCTCCGTCATGGCTTAGCGACTGCAGGGACTTACAATTTAACGTGCCCTCCGACCGAAGCACAGAAGCGCTCAGCTCGTAATGCCACTTGCAGTTTAGGTTTCAACCGATAACTAAAAACTAGGTTTCGACAGAACCAGGGCAACAAAAGCTTTTCAGTGATTTACTTATATCTTTGCGGCGATCTATCCTTTTAAGCCGCCTATATTTGTTTGGCGAGCCTAGACCAACGCGAGCCAAGGCAAATTGATGTAAGCCAAGTGCTACCGCCCAGACGTTTGGCAAATCTATGCAAACCATGCGCTTATACTCGCCCAGCCAGGCGAGCGACACCGAGCGATGGCAAATATGCTGTCTACACGTTGGCCTTCGCTCGTGTTGGCCTCCGCTCGCCAAACATGTATAGGCGGCTTTAAATTAGCATCGTTATGTTACACTTTTCTAATTTGAAATTTCCTATCCAGCTAAATAACATCCGCTATCTCTATAAGGTTTATGTGCACCATCCACCTGCTACTGAACTAGTTGCAAATGAAAGCGATCGATATCTACAATCCCTCTATAAGTATTAGATATTGATACGGATAATCTAAGTTGCGAATGAATAACGGAACACTAAACATAATTGTAAATTAATATTTACTCAGGTAATTAAAAAAAAACTAAAATATTTGTAAACGAATAAAGTTATTTTAGGTATGCGACTACAATTTTTAAATCTATTACAAAAACAATGCCATGTAAGCAATTATTTTTATTTTAGGTACCTACCTACCTACTGAATTAAGCAAAAATATTTTTAGGTACCTATCCCTACTTCGTTGTACATGCTTCATAACTACGATTATGAGCTACGATATACATACATAATGTGAATATACTAAAAAAACAAGAACTTATGGAAGTGGAACTCTTTTTTTGGACTCGTAGCCGGTGAATAAAATTAAAAGTAAAAATCCAAAAAGTATTTATATCAGTTCTATCTAAAAAGCGCGCGTAACGTATATTTCAAATTCCGAACGTAGGGTTGTAACAAATCACCTTTACGGGTTAAAGAGTCGATAAATCTATCCGGTACTCCCACTGCGCCGATATCGGCAATCGCGACACTAGCTGCTTTGTGGCCTGCAATGAACTGTAGCCAGACCACGCCATATAATAGTATCCATGTACAATATTTTCACTCTAGTTTATTAGTAGAACCACATAATAAATAGGTACTATTCTGTGGTAGAACAAAATCGATATCAGGAAAACAAAATTTAGTATTACTAAATAGAGTAGAGATTAGAGAGTAGATATTTGTTTTTAAAATAAAAATTATGTAGTAGATATGAAACTAAAAACGTCACAGTGACGTGTATTGTATAAGTGTTGGAAAGTTTATAAATTTCAAATCAAGTTACAATAATTTGAAACTAGAAAAAGATTATTGACGTGTATCAGAGAGTTTTTAAGTACTTAATAAAAAATAAAAAAAAGTTTAAAATACTAATAAAATCGAAAATTGTTAGATGACACTCAAAAAAGTGGAAATAAACTTAAACAATTATGATTGAGAATCAAAATTGGCTACTAAGGATTCTAATTTATCGCACAACAATATAAATTGAATTTAAATCCAATGCCTTAAAGTTATTTTTGCATTGCAGGCATTCTGTACTGCCACAGGCGAGCAAGTCTAGCCAGTGGAGATTTGTGAGGCTCGATAATTATTCCATTTACAAAAGTGCGTTCATTTTACTGTCGCGGAGATTCGACGATTGCGTCCCTCAAAAGTTTACTGCTCCGTCGATTGCTGGCGTGATAAATAAAGTTTTCAATAACTTGCAAGTATAAAATTTTGTAAAATACTGTAACTTGTTTGATAACGCCGGAGACGACTTATATTTTTGACGCATTTTGTGTAAACTTTTATGATGTTTTGTTGTAAGTACCTACTAGTTTGGGTAATAATGGAACTCAAATGATTTGTTAGACCAGTGTTTGCAAAAATGAACTTAGTTGTTTTGTTACCAGGAAAAACAACTTCAATATTTATTGTTTAGGGTACCAACATTTAAAAATAATATAATTATATAAGTCATATCCTTAACAACTGAATTATATTAGACCATGCTAGGTTGACCATAAAAGTGCCGTTGTACAGTTAAAATACAGGTAAATGCAAACAAGCAAAAGTCACACGGCAAATCTCAGTAACAAGGAAGCAACTAATGACTCTGGAGCGGCAGGAAGATATCAACCATTTCGGAATAGCTCAGAGCTACTCGCTCGACATTTATGTCCATTCCGAGATACACGCACAGAAGATTTAATACGGGAGTTTCACTTCTATAACGCAATTTACACTGCATTGGACGAATGCGAAATTGAGCCTTAATTTTCGTGTGGGCAGGGGAATGATGATGGTGTGACAGTTTTATATAATTTGACAATATTGGAATGAGTCATCGGTTTTTTAAAGGAGACGGGTTAAAATTGGCTATAGCAAGAAATGTGATGCAAGATGATAAACCCTCTATATTAGAAAGATTATGTAAGGAGTATCATATCTTTTTCTTATAACAGCAACAGGTTTGAGAGAAGTAAAAGTGCCATGTCCAAGGGATAGGAATGAATCTCTGCTTTATTTCCTCCACAACACTAAGAATAATTTCAAGCAAGACGCTAGTAAATAATGACATCCATTACACGTTGGGAGCACAACAATCATGCTACGTTTCCTTTTAGAGCGTCCGATCGACATCCGGTGGGCAAACGGATTCTGTGCGCCCCGTCCGCAGTGACCACTCACATACCAAACTTGCACTGTTACCTTTATAATAGAGCTTACAGCAAGCAATATTGAACTGAACCCTATACAACTAAAGTTCAATTTCGTTTGATTCACTTTAGAGTAAGTCATAGTGATTCCAAACTTAAAATTTACTAGTTACAGTTTCATTTCCTTTGAAAATATCGTTTGGAGAATTAAACTTTTCTTACAGCTAAAGTCAAGGAGATAGAGTTTATTTTATAGTGGCATGGACGTGAAGTGCAACGATTGGTACAGATCGATCCGATCTCTCTTTAATTATATTGTTATACCGACCGCTGGGAGGTCGTGAGGTTACACCAAATAGATTATCTGTAGACCGGCTGCCGCTTTGAGTCTCATATCTACTATCGAATTCTTTCGGTCATTATCATTATACAGTACCTCTAGCACTACCTTCTGAACACAATAAATAAATTGGCAAGCGTTTCTAGCCTTCAAATATCGAAGTCGTTTAGTTGCATAGTTTAGAACTCGTGCTAAGGGCATAGCACGGTCACACAAAACTGTTTGATTGCTTTTTGTAATTTGGAACGTTGAATGTTTGGAATTATTTTTGAGAATTTGTATTGTGGTGTTGGCACGCTCCAGACGTCCCGTTATTGGTACACGAAGTTTACTAAAGCGGACTGAATTAGACATTCTCCTTTATAATTCAGACTTTGTTCTACATTAACTTTTAATTCAGTTTTATTACTTATTTTTTTCAGTTTTTGAGTTCGTGTATTTTAGTTTTACTTACATAATGCCCGGGTTACACGAGGCTAGTTTTTCAAGCTAGGATAGCAAGCTAGTGTTAGTAAGCTAGCAAGCTAGTACTTCTAGCTTCGTGTGCTAGCTTAGAAATGAAGCTAGTTGTGTCTACACGAAGCTAGAAGTACTAGCTTGCTAGCTTACTAACACTAGCTTGCTATCCTAGCTTGAAAAACTAGCCTCGTGTAACCCGGGCATAAGAGATTTTTGATCGACCTAATAACGTTAATGTGGGGGGTGGCCTACAGTTGGATGGTGGAGGTGGAATGACAACTCGTGGTTAACGTAGTGGACTGTATATTCTTATCTTCAATGTAGGTACATCGCTGGATTCTTAACTTCTAGCCGCTATTTTCTATCTTCTAGTTACAATGTTGATTTCTTATGCTGCTATTTTCTTATTTGCTGACTATTTCTTTCTTCTTGTATTCCCGAGCAACTAAACTGAACTGAACTGCCTCGGAAAATACTCCTACATTTATACAAAATCTAATTGGAATTATTACCAATAACACAAATCTTATAAGAAATTGGGCCAATCAGAATGCCGGAATTAATGCTCATACCGAGGTCATAAATATAAGCTACGCGCAAACTAAATCTATCTCATTATTCTATTGAGCGTTGCGTAGCAACCATCTAAAAATGCGGCGTGTTTCAGCCTTAGCAAAATCTAAGTAGGATTACAGAAACTTAATACTAATCTATGTATCGAGAGATTATATTACCTACCTTATTTATTTAGTCTTATTCTAAGTTTATATAAATCAAAATCCTACCTAGCTAAATATTTACGTTAAACGAAGTCGTCCGTAACATCCTCCCCCCGGCGCAGATCTTCGTAGCCTTTTTCAATCGGGAGGACGATGAGTCTTCGAACCGGTCTTTTAAATATGCCACCCCGCGTCCGCACTTCCGCACTCCGCACCACCCCGTCAGGACCCGCGTATACCCGTTCGACCAAGCCCCGGGGCCATACGTTCCGAGGTAGTAAACCGTCCGCGATAACGACGATATCTCCGATTTTGACGTTTTCTGCTTTTTTCCTGACGTCATTGCGCGGCGCCAGCGTTGGTAAATATTCCTTGATCCAACGCGCCCAGAACGAGTTCGCAAGAGCTTGAGCCGCTCGCCATGTACGTTTGTCAGCGACATCACATTCTCCTACGAAGGGTAGGCCTGTCGCAGTTCCCAGCAGAAAATGGTTCGGCGTTAATGCTTCCAGGTCTTCCGGATTTACTGGAACGTGAGTGAGAGGACGCGAATTTACGGTGTGTTCAATCTCCGTCATCAGAGTTCCTAGGACTTCTTCTTTCGGTGCTCGTTCGTTGAGAGTCACGGCGAGAGCGCTCTTCACACTTTTGATCATCCGCTCCCAGGCTCCCCCCTGGTTAGGTGCGCCGGGATCGATGAATCTCCACTCGATGCGCCTAGTAAGGGCGTAGTTCTTAAGAGCCGGGAGCCACTCGGTGAATGCTTTGTTTAGCTCTACGTCAGATCCATGGAAGTTCGTGCCGTTATCTGACGCAATAAAAACTGGTGCTCCTCGCCGTGCTGCCATTCTTCGGATGGCCATGATGGCGGAGTCCGTGCTCAAACTTGCTATGAGCTCGATGTGAATCGCTCTCGTGACCAGACATGTAAATAACATTCCCCATCGTTTTTCCTTTCGACGTCCGATCGTCACCCACATTGGCCCAAAGCAATCTACTCCGCAATGAGCGAAAGGGCGAGTGTGAGCGGTAATGCGAGTCTTGGGTAAATTGCCTTTTACTGGTACATCCGGGCTAGCTTTCTTTGCTTTACACCATGCGCAGTTGTGTAATATAGATCGAACCGTGGTACGTAGGCGCAGTACCCAGTATCTCTGTCTCATGTTATTTACCATTTGTTCTCGTCCCAGGTGTTTGTTATTTTCATGCTCCTGACGAAGTAAAAGGCGCGTCAAAATGTGCGTGCCGTCCAATATAGGTGGATCCTTTAAATGCTCTGGTACGGTGGTAGCGTTGATTCTGCTATTCAGACGAATTATTCTATCGTCTCCGTACTTAGGATCCAGTTTATATAGGCGGCTGGTTCTATCGACGCTTTTTCCTTTTTTCAGTCGTTGCAGCTCGTCTGGAAAACTCTCCTCCTGGGCTTGTCTGATGAGCAGGCGTTCGGCCTCTTCGATATGCCTTAATTCTAATGCCTTTGTTAGGCGTCGGCATTTTTCTATAAATGCGAGCGCGTAAGCTACTGCTCGCACTAAACGCTCGTAAGAGGAAAAACGATTTATTTCAATCAAAGGCGATTTACGTTCTATTGTATGCGCCACTAGAATTTCCTCTTGGTTCGTTTCTATTTCTTCCTTAGGCCATGTATCCTCGGCTTCGTATAGGAATGCTGGCCCTACGAACCATCGATCGTTATTTTGTAAACGAGTGTTCCCCGAACGGGTAGCGTCGTCTGCTACGTTCATGGCCGTCGGGACCCATCGCCATTGGTCCGGGCGAGTGAGTTCTGCAATCTCGCTGAGGCGGTGTGCGACGTATGGAGTGTACTTCGCAGAGTCCTTTCTGATCCAATGGAGAACAGTTTTCGAATCGCTCCACAGGATCACTTCTGGATTCAGTTGATGATGCTCTTTGACGATTTCTGCCGCTAATCTTGCGCCTATCAGGCTGGCTTGAAGCTCCATTCGTGGAATGCTCTGAGTCTTAAGCGGCGCTACCTTGGCTTTCCCCGCGACCAACGTGATTCTGATGCCGTTCTTCGTGTTGAAGCGCCAGAAGGCGACAGCGGCGAAGGCTTGTTCACTGGCATCGCAGAACATGTGTAGCTGCTGATCGCTCACGTCATCCTCGGCGTAATAGCATCGCGGTAGTCGTAGGTTGCTGATGTACTTAAGATCCATAAGCCATTCTTCAAAAATCGATGCTTCCTCTGGCGGTATTGATTCGTCCCAACCGATTTTGTTCTTCCAGAGTTCTTGCAGCATGATTTTGGCCGTGATTGTGTATGGGCTTAACAGGCCTAGCGGGTCAAAAATAGACATCACTGCTCCGAGGGCTTCGCGCTTGGTTGGCGTTCGTGCCGCGTTCTTCACGTCTTCGGGAACGCGCGGCATAGCCGTGTTGAAAGCGAGCTGATCAGTCTTTGGCATCCACAAGACGCCCAGCGTCTTGCCGTATAGGTGCGCGTTGGCTGCTAGCTCCTTGGGCGCATGAGCTCGATCTTCTTCTGGGATGTGTTCTATCAGATGATCGCGATTGGAGCTCCAGCTGGCCAACTCGAAGCCGGCGTTTCTATGTACTTCTTGTACCTCAGCTATCGTGCGCGCAGCTATCTCTTCGTTGTCGAAGCTTTCCACCCAGTCGTCCATGTAATGGTTCTGCGTTATTGCTTTAAACGCGAGTGGATGTGAGTCCTTGAAGTCTGAGGCGTTCCGGTCTCTCACGCTGTGTGCTAGGAACGGTGAACTTCGGGCTCCGAAAATCATGGACGTCATTACGTACTTCTGTGGTGGTCCAGATCGCTGGTCTTCATGCCATAGGAAATGTTGCGCTATTCTGTCTTCAGGTCTTATCTTGATCCTGAGAAACATTTCCCTTATGTCGGCCGTGACTGCTATAGGTTTCTTTCTGAATCTGAACAGAACACCGTATAGAGATTGTAGAAGATCCGGTCCATCCAGGAGGGTGTCATTCAGACACGTACCGTTGGTTCTAGCTGCCGCATCAAACACCACTCGTAATTTGTTTGGTTTGTGCGGATTAGTTACTGCGAAATGCGGTAAATACCATAGACGTTGATCTGAGTCATGGTTCTCTTCACATTTTACCGCATAGCCCTTGTCCAGTAACTTCTTGATCTGAGCCGTATACGTATCCTTGAATTCCTCGGATTTATCCATTTTTCGTTCTATGGATCGGAGTCTTCGTACGGCCATGTCGTAACTGGGCGGTAATGATACGTCATCAGTCGCCCATGGCAGCCCTACTTCAAATCTTCCGTCTTCTCGCTTGACCGTTTGATTGAAGATTTCTTTAGCTCGTTCATCCTTTTCTATTGGCTTCTTTTTCATCGAGACTCCCAATGCATCTATGTCGTAATGAGCTTTGATCAGTTCGCTCATATTGCTATCTTGCTCACTCATGTTGCTATCTTGCTCGCTCTCGGTTATATGAAGGACCGTTTCTCTTCTTGACGAAGTGCTCATGGGCGTAACTCCATGCACAATCCATCCGAGGCGAGTGAGGGATGCAGCTGGTTGGCTTTTCTTTCCTGACAGCAACTTTCGTGTTATGATGAGATGCCAGTTGTCAGCTCCGATCAGGATGCGAGGCTTTGCGTGCGTGTAGCACACGGTCTCCGGCTTCAGTTGACGAAGATGGGGCTGTTGAAGCAGTTCGGCTTCGACTGACTGCCTTACTAAAGTCAAGTTCTTGACTGTTCTTGCGCTGATGTGATGGTAATCCTTTTGATCGATTCCTCGAATGTTCATGCTGACCAATTGGCTATCAGGCTCTCTGTTGCTTGATGTGACGCCGATGACGTGCAGCGCCCTCTTTGGACCCTGGGCTCCGATCATCGTTGCCAGTTGGTCGTCGATCAAAGTTATCGTAGATCCCTCGTCCAATAGCGCGTAGGTATCTACTTCAGATCCATCCTTGCCCTTGATCGTGATGGGGCAGACTTTCAGAAGCACTCTTTCTTTGTCTGCCGTCGCATGCGCGCTTGCCGTTACTACAGACTCTTCAGTCGGGGTAGATTCGACGGCCTCTGCACCTTCAGTGTGTAGAAGCGCATGATGTGGACGACGGCATTCCTTCACTCCGCAGCACTTCTTTTTGCAGCGGAATCGTCGGTGCTTGCTGTTGAGGCATCGGAAACATATCTGGATTTCCTTTGCCCACTCCCACCTCTTCTCTACGGGCATCGCCTTGAGCTTCTTACATTCCGTGGTCGCGTGCTCAGCTCCACAACAGAAACATTCGGTCTTCTTGTCTTCCGTTGCAGCATACACGACCTTGCTCTTGCGATCGTTCACCCGCGGCTGTTGTTCTTGAGGTCGAGGAGTAGTGGTTGCATTCTTCTGCAAAGTGGTGGTGGCATTCCTTGTCGAAGTTGTATACGCATGTCTCATCGCTCTATCCGCCTCTCTCATGAGGAAGCGAGACAGCGTCACGAGTTCCATTTCTCTAGGTCGCGAGAAATCTTCGGCGTAATCGCACCATTTTGACTTGATGTGTGGAGTCAGTTTATCAGTGACTTGTCTCGTTAACATGGGATTCTGCAGGTACCCTCGATTGTCGAGACTCATAATCGTAGTCACTATATTTTGCATCTTGATTGCAAATGAGTTCAGCTCGCTGGCGGTCGTTCCGAGTCGTGGCAGCTTCTTGATTTCTTCAAGCGCGTTATCTATAATCATCTCGGGACGGCCGTAGCATTGTTCCAAGGTGCGCATTATTACCGACGGATCGGTCGCGGTATATAATAGCGCAGACACGGTTTGACGAGCTTCACCTCGCAGGCATGATCGTAGCCTGACTATGTTCTCCGCCGGCGAGAATCGGTGCAGATTAGTTGATTCCTGCATAGTCGCTTTGAAGGGTAGCCATTCTCCCAAGGCACCGCTGAAGACAGGTAGATCGGTCGATTGTCTTGAAGGCGGTCTTCGTAGCGCTAGCTTCTCCAGGGCATCAGCTAAGCGGTCTATCCCCCGTTCTCTGGGCCGGTTCGGCGTGGGTGATCTCGGTCGTGGTGTCGAGTCAAACGTGACTCCTCGGTTCGGTGAGTTCAGTCGATACTGCTGGTCGTCAGTCTTCTTCCTCATGGATCGGTATCGCGCTTCCAGGTCTCGATCCAAGGCTTCCGTTGTGATGGGCTGCTCCCCCTGTGCAAGCCAATCGCTGACCCTGTTTTCCGTTTCATGAGCGCCTATGCTTTCCCGGTCGGTCTCGTCGTGGATCGCAGCGATGTCCGCAGCCAACTTCTTCTGGATGAGCTCCCTTTGAATCTGCAGGTCTTGACGTCTGATCTCGGCGAGTCGTTCTTCTGCTTCAAATTCGGCTTGCTTGATGCGGGCTACGGCGCTTGCGTTCGATTGCTGCGAACGGATCGATCGGGCTCGAGTTCTTCGTTCGGGCGCGCGTGCAGGTTCAGCTGGTTTCCGGTGGGACGGTCCTGGTCCGCTGGTCGATGGCATCGCGGTAGACGTGGGCGGCGCGGTCGCGGTAGGTTCGGTCGCGGTCGCGGTCACGGTCGCGGCCGTGATGCGGGTGGCGGGTTGGACGGGTTCCGTGGCTTCTGCGGAAGGCGACGCGGGGAAGTCCTCGTAGACTCGGAGCCTCTCCTCCGCTGCGGTGTGGCTTCTGGTGACAGGCATCTTCTGGCTCTTGGTGCCCCTACTCCCTAACGTCCCTATCACCCTAACAGTCCTACCCCTAACAGTCCTTCAGGAGGGGCCAGCCCTCGGGCTGGGATATGCTCCTTCAGGGATGGAACGTGAGGAGAGGTAAGGAAGGGGGATCCACCCAGAAGAGGGGCGTCCGCGGATACGGGGTGCTCAGAGACTGGTTGGAATGCCAGGTCTCTTCCACAGTCCCGGTCCACACAGGCCCTTACTGGCGAGGAAGTGCCGGTTCAGCCCGCGCTCTGGTGCGCTCTTCTTGGGGCTGGTGATGCTGCACAAACACACCACACCGCCGTGAGGCGTTAACCTGAGACTGTTCCAGTTGACACCGTGAGGTGGACTCAGTCAAACAGGCCGCGGTTACCCGCTTATGCACGCTGACTCGGAGCGGTCGCACCGTTGGGTGATCTTCACAGCGTCGCACCGTTGGGTGATCTTCACAGCGTCGACTCGGCGTGGTCGCACCGTTGGGTGATCTTCCCAGCGTCGCACCGTTGGGTGATCTTCCCAGCGTAGACACGGCGTGGTCGCACCGTTGGGTGATCTTCCCAGCGTAGACACGGCGTGGTCGCACCGTTGGGTGATCTTCCCAGCGTAGACACGGCGTGGTCGCACCGTTGGGTGATCTTCCCAGCGTCGACACGGCGTGGTCGCACCGTTGGGTGATCTTCGTGCACAGATCTTGTGCCCCCCGACGATGGACAGCAGGTCTTCAGGAGCACCTGGTTAGGTGGTGCTCCCCAGGAACGGTGATGACGACGGCGACGATTGCTGATGATCAGCACCTTCAGGCAGCAGCGGACAGCTGCAGGCAGCAGCAGGCAGCAGTAGGCAGCAGCAGGTAGCAGCAGGCAGCAGCAGCAGGTAGCAGCAGGTTGCAACAGGTCGTAACAGGTCGCAACAGGTCGCAACAGGTCACTGCAGGCAGTTTCTTCCAGCAGGCTGGCTCCACGATCCGACCTCGGAGGACCATAAAACTGTGGGGGGTGGCCTACAGTTGGATGGTGGAGGTGGAATGACAACTCGTGGTTAACGTAGTGGACTGTATATTCTTATCTTCAATGTAGGTACATCGCTGGATTCTTAACTTCTAGCCGCTATTTTCTATCTTCTAGTTACAATGTTGATTTCTTATGCTGCTATTTTCTTATTTGCTGACTATTTCTTTCTTCTTGTATTCCCGAGCAACTAAACTGAACTGAACTGCCTCGGAAAATACTCCTACATTTATACAAAATCTAATTGGAATTATTACCAATAACACAAATCTTATAAGAAATTGGGCCAATCAGAATGCCGGAATTAATGCTCATACCGAGGTCATAAATATAAGCTACGCGCAAACTAAATCTATCTCATTATTCTATTGAGCGTTGCGTAGCAACCATCTAAAAATGCGGCGTGTTTCAGCCTTAGCAAAATCTAAGTAGGATTACAGAAACTTAATACTAATCTATGTATCGAGAGATTATATTACCTACCTTATTTATTTAGTCTTATTCTAAGTTTATATAAATCAAAATCCTACCTAGCTAAATATTTACGTTAAACGAAGTCGTCCGTAACAGTTAACCTGAAAAATAAACAAGCATGGCAGAAGCATGGCAGTTTGACATATTATATTTTCTCAGCAATTTTCAAAGTTATAGGACAGTTGAAAAATTAGGCCAAATAATAATATAAAGCAATAGAATCACATTTCAAGTAACCTATTAAGTATTAGTTTTGCTCATTACACATCTACTCCAAATTTCATCTAAATCGATGTAGCCGGAACCATGATACCAACAAGCAAACAAACTTAAAATTTCAGATTTGTAATATTATTGGGACACAGAAAGACGCTATCTTGCCAAAATAATGACAATTCATTATTTTAAAATGTCATACAAATTACTCAAATATTACAAAACTGATATCCTCAAACACATGTGACATTTTAATATATTATTCGCGATTAAATCGTGTTCAAAATGCAAATCTACTTTTAAACTGTCATCTATTGTATTCAGTGTTAAAAATTTGCAATTGTATGAATAAAAGATTGAGATCAAACATAAAATATTTCGTTTGAAATGTCATTTATGTCATCTCAAATCTTACTAATACTATAAATGCGAAAGTTTGTGAGGAGGATGTACGGTTGTATAGATGTATGGCAGTATGGTAGAAATACATACATTATAAATTATAGTATTAAATATTAATAGGATAAATAGTGTCCGAATTTAAGGTTTAGGTTTTAGGTGAGTATAGACAATGTTGACATAGATTTAATCAAATAAATAATTAATAAATCACTATAATAATCTCTGTGTAAATCATCTAGTAACGTTGTACGAGTATATACTCGTAAAAGCCTAGGAATAAAAGCGTATTAAATGGGTTTGTATTTATAGTTCGAGTAAGATGTGGGAAATTATGTAAATCCAGTAATTGCCGGTTGAGGGCAAATAAAAGCATTTGAAGGCATCAGCATACCTGTACGTTTGTAAATTGCTGTGGTTTCTGCGCACGCGCACCTGCTACTGCGCGGGTATAATCAGGCGCAAAAGTTTAATTTATCTAATATTCTCCTAATGTGAAAGTATGTATGTGTGTTTGCTACTAGTTTAAGTCTATTTAGGCACAATAGATTACTATTAAAATTCCGTCTCTTTCTTCCATCAAGGTTTGCTGGAAGAGAACTCTTTTTAGGGTTAAGCTCGCCTGTCTAGTTTTAAGCTCTTTGTATAAATGTTTGAATAAATAAATAAATCAATAGTTTCTTACTGATGTCAATGTAAAAGTTTGTTGGTTGTTAACTCGTAATTAGGATTTCTGCCCAATTGATGCAATAAATAATAAGGTTGCTATTACTTGTGATTCACGCTATAACAATTAAACCTTTAGTTTCATTATACCGAAAAAATCAATGCGATTCAAAATACGACTGGCCAAGCCGCAGTAGTCATTCTTTCATATCTTCATATTCTTTGAAAATATCTAAGGTACTCGTGGTGCATCCAAAATATATTCATACTTGGTCCCAATGATCTTCTTTATAAACTGTGGTAAAATCTCATTGCTTGGCCCAGTAAGTACCTGAATGTTAAAACTTGAAGCACTCAACAAATAAATAAAAAAATCTAATTATGTGAACCTGTGTAATCTGTGGACTCATTGGCTATATCAACAAACTAATCAGAAACGCGTTGAAATTGAAACGGAGTCGAAACAAATCCCTTCAGTAGTCCACTGACAGGCCCGCACAGACGGACGCAGCGGGCGGCATTGTTTTGATACTAATAGCTGATAGTAGGTGAACGAGGACCCGACTACTTTAAACCCTGTTTAAACTACTATACTATTGTCTTTTTTAAGCTTTCGCGATCAGAACACATTATAAATGTATCCGGGTATTTATCGCGTAAATTACCTTTTTACCGTATTTTTGCCGACGTTTAACCAGCCGTGTCACCAGGACGTTTATAACCAGGACTTTTAACTACAGTGTCCCGTTAAGTGTAAGCAAAGATTGCCTCCTGACACTGTATAAATCATCTAGTAAAGATGTAAAGGCTTAAGTTTTATTTTTTAACCATCCGTGGTAGCGGGAAGACTTCTCGCGACCACATTTTCAAATTGTGACTGATAATTTGAACCCAATTTCTGAGGATTATTGTTTCTGAGTCAGATGCCCCTTTCTTATATTTATGATTGAAAGAAAATAGTAAAAATAATAATATAAGTTTAGTATTATTATTATTACACACACATAGAAGAATAATAAGAGGTGACAGTATAGGTAGGTAGTACATTCAATAAAAATAAGGAAAGAAGTCTTATAATTTCAATAAAAAATTACGCCTCAGCTTTTAACTGGTTTTTTTCGTGATAATGACTTTAATTTTTCAAAAACCGGATTGTGATTTTTTCGAAGAATTGCGATACGATTATGATATTATTAAAATTGAATGTAATATTCACAAGAATGGATTAAGTATTCTGTCGTCGCTTGTACGTAGTGTCACGCACTGTGTTCTAATGTGCGCTTGCGTTTTCATTTTTTTGACGCAATTTAATAGATCTTTGCGGTTGTCATGACGTTATAGCTATTGGTATCTTTATTTTAAGAATGTTACGAAAGTCGTTACCCTAGGTTAATGTATCTTAGTAACCTTTTGGTTATTCGTGTTTTGCATTTAATGGAGTAATGGAGTGTTAGAAGATTAGAGACTGGCTAAAGGCGGTCGTTCGAGACCAGCGGGTCTAAAAAGGCCGCTATAATAGAACCACAATAGGGATTGCAATAAATGGCGTTCTTGTCACCCTCAGTCTATGAAAAGAGTCGGCATATATGTAGTTCAAACTCTATGGTATTCTGCTATAACAGCCTTTTTAACCCCGCAGAGGCTCTGTAAGGGCGCGCGACAGAGACAGCCGACAAAAAGAACTAGATAAATGCAGTTCTAGATAGTTATTTCATTTGGAATTTAAATACTTAAAAATAATTTGTTGTCATCATAACATTAGGTGACGAAATAGAAAGGGGCAAAATTGAGAACAATGTCAACAATATTATACCATTTCGACTACATACCATATTTTTATCGCACCACTTCGATAGGATTAGTACCTCGTTCAACTAGTATTATAGAATTTAGTGCTCTATTTTAAATGGCGTATTATCAGGTTTTTTTATGACTTCAAAAGGCGTAGATGTCATTGATACGGCCCCATTTGTTGAACAAACATGTTTTTAAAATTATTAGTTTGAATTCGAACAAATTACCTAGTTAATAAGTACGATATATTGAGTATAAATATTCGATATATATTTGTGAGTATGTTTGTTTGATCAAGTTTAAGCCGTTATGGACAAGACAGTTGAACTGTAATGAGAATCCTAGCAAATATCACAAAATACGACCACTAACTTTGAAAACGTTGAATATATTAAGTCTTTTACAAAATATTGATGTGTCAGCTTTTTTGTTGCGGAAAGTGCAATGGAGAAGACGTTATTTATTATTTTAGTACTTACATATTATTCTTGTTACGGAAACGGAAACTAAGGCATGTCTTTATTATATATATTACATAGGTATGTACCTAATAACGATCTGAAATAAATAGAACAAAGTCATTACAAAAATATTTAATAAAAATTTAATAATTGACACCAATGATGAATCTGACCGGATACAGAAGAAATTTATGGAATACTTTTTATGCATATGTGAGTCAAGCCGCAGGCAGAAGTCTATAAACCATTTGAACTTGTATAACAGAGAATAAAATATCAAATTACTGGCGAAGCTAGTGAGATCTTTTATCTATTGATTTACAATCAAGCGCCTCAGGGCATAGACTTGGCTTCGAATATTTGACATTTAGCCCGACCTTTGTATATTTGGGGCCAGTACGGCTACTCCTACAGTGCGGCTACATTGAGATATAAAACAGGTAAAAACAGGTAGTAGCCCTTTTGAAAAGACACTCGATTGCTATACTAAAGAAAGTAAAAGTAAACTAAAGAATGGGAGAGGAAAGATAATTGTTCTGCAGGGCTAAAAAGGTCGTTATAGCGGAATCACGGTGTGATTCATAGTGTAATTCTCGTATGTACACTGATGTCTAGACCGAAGATTTTGAATTTAGGAAATAAAAAAAATATCAAATCATCTATTTATGACATTTTCAAAAGATCTATACAGTAGTATTCCTGTTTCGTTTTTATTTTGAAAAGTTATTCTTTACGTCGACGTATTGACCAAAGGTGTAAAGTGCAAAAAGAGGTATTTACCAGCTTTCATCGTAAACTCGACTACAATGCTTTTCAAAGTGCGTATAGTATAGTTATCTATAACTCGACCCACGGCTGCGCCCACGCACCAGACGAACTAGATCTCGTCTTTATTCACTAGTTTTTGCTTTCTGGTTTGTTTGTATGGAACTTTTCGTTTGAACCTTTCAACTTCACTGTTCCCGGAGGGCAAGTTAAATTGTTGGTCCCGACTTTTTTTTTTTCATTCTAATACCAATAGTTTTCTTTATTTGTTGAAAGTGTATTTCTTATATTGTGTTACATTTGTAGAAATAATACATTTCAAATGATGCGGTATTAACCTGGATATTACATAAAATAACTGAGTAAGTTGTGAGACTTTTATGGCACAAAATTATGACAAACAAACCATTGGATTATCTATAGATAGTCTTGTAAATGAAAACGAATAACCCGTTTCTAGTTTTTGTATCAGTGGTATTGGTTCGGCTGGTATTTACTGCTAATAAGTACGTAGTAAAAGTGACGAGATACTTAACTTTGCTATTATTATCTCGTTTGTTTTCCATTAACGAAACTTTTATAGCCATTAAGGTTTTTAGAGCACTCCATGTTGATATTTGGAATCTGTGTGTTTTGGGTTTTATGGATCAATTTTGATTGTTTATAGTTTTAGGGCCGGAATCTGACGGGACCAAAAGGGGAACATAGTACTAAAAATTACCAAAAAATAAATTTTTTAATTGACTGAGCGAGCAGAGCGAGCGAAGCGTCTCTGGTTCAGCTTGGACAAAAATGCTTTCTATTGTCCGGATGTCTGTTAGTAGGTAGGGATTGATGAAGCACCTGGGATCAACTTCTCATCACAAAACTAGAGAATTGTGAATATTTATTCTATTTTAAACTATATAAATATAGAATCGCTAGGTCTTCAGCTCACAGAGCCACTAGTTTAATAATAATACATTTTATTTGCCCAATTGCATGTTTAATAGTCGTCAGCCAGGGGACGAGTCGGAGCCGAATCGAAAACAGAACTCTGTTGTTCTAATACAAATTATACATTCGAGATCATTCTTCATTTCGTTCATTCACAAAAAGCTAATTCAAAAAATATGTAATCATGAAAACCAATATTACTATAAAAACATTCTAACCGCAAAGCAACGGTAGGTGTATAAAGAGGGCCAATGAGATAGCTACAGTACTACCACAGCTTTGTAAAAACAGCTAGACAACTCCGGTTCTAATCTAAATAATTAAACAAACAAGTTGAGAATTGTTTTTTGCACTTTTCCAGGGAACAGAGGTAATATTTATGGTCAGTAAAATGATTTTTATATTTTCAGTTACATAAGGCTGTGCGATTTTTATAAAGGACTTTGTATCAAACATAGTCTCTAACTTTACTTTACCTAAAACAGTGGTCGTCACACTTTTCTGGTGAAGGGCCGCATAGGACAATGTGAGGTATCACTGCGGGCCGCACATTTTTGAATTTATTAGTTGACAATTTTTTGAAATTCCTAAAGGGGGTAAAATTCTAGTAGGTAGGTACTAACGAACTTGAAACTTGGCATTATGTTTGCGGTGTTCAAGGACTCGCTGCTTGTCTGTTCCTACTCTGTGGTCAGACATAACATAACTCACTTTGCTCGCAATATACCTACTCATGAAGTTAAAATGCGAACGAATAGAGCTCCAAACCAAGCGAGCGAAGCGAGCCGAATTTTTGCAAGTCAAATTCAATATGTGACACTTGTTTATTTTTGTGGTGATCAAGAAAAAAACGCGCTGCTTATCAGTTCTTCTACTGTGGTTAGATTTTACTCACTTTACTCGCAACATACCTTACCCAAAAAGTGAAATGCGAGCGAAGCAAGCCGAATTTTTTAAGACAAATACAGCACGTGACGCTTGATTTTATTTGCGGTGACCGAGGAAAAAACTCGCTGTTTATTGCTTCTTATTCTGTGGTTAGACTTGCTTGACTCGCAAGATACCTTACTCATGAAGTTAAATGCGAGCGAAGCAAGCCAAATTTTGTAATACAAATGCAACATTGTGGTAACATTTGATTTTGTTTGCGGTGATCAAAGAAAAAACTTGCTGCCGTTCGGTTCTTATTTTGTGGTTAGACTTCACTTACTTTATTCGCAATATACCTTACTATTGAAGTTAAATGCGAGCGAAGCGAGCCAAATTTTTTAAGACAAATGCAACATGCGATACTTGATTTTGTTACGGTGTTCATAGAAAGACTCACTGCTTGTCGGTTCCTATTCTGTGGTCATATCTACATAACTCACTTTGCTCACATTATGATTATTACACTCATGAAACTAAAATGCGAGCAAAGCGAGCTCCAAATCAAGCGAACAAAGCGAGTTTCCTTATCTCGAAGTTTTTAAATCAATTAGGTATAATTATTATTGTAGCAACGTAGGTCATTCATCATTCATCATCATCATTTCCTTGCCCTTTTCCCACTAGGTTGGCTCAGCATAACATTTTATTTTATTTTATCTACTAAAATTGTTTGCTTGGCCGCGGGCCGCACCAATATCGTCCGCGGGCCGCATGCGGCCCGCGGGCCGCACTTTGACGACCACTGACCTAAAAGGTTGGTAATTATCGAAAACACTCAGTCATCATCAAATGTAGTATTTTGTATTTCGAACATGAATAGTTATTTAATAACTAGCCATGATTTGAAATTAGAATACGCTCATGAAACCTTTCTTCATTAAGAATCACTGTTCTGAATTGAAAAAATATGAATCTATCTATATTAATACTTCTATACTAATATTATAAGGTAAAGTTTGTTTGTATGTAGGAGGTAATCTCCGAAACTACTCATCCGATTTAAAAAAATCTTTCACCAGTATTTAAAATTAACTTTCAGGACGAACATAGGCTATATTATTTAGATACCTCACGGGCAACGCCGCGGGCGGAAGCTAGTCTTAAATAAATATTATTATTATTATAAGCCTGTGTTGTCCCACTGCTGGGCAAAGGCCTCCCTTAAATTTAAATAAATAATAAATCATTTATTGCTTCAGACACATTACTAAAGGGGACATAATGTAGAGTTGAACTACACTTAAAAACTATTCTCTAAAGCGAAATCTTAAAAGTATTCCATCTATCCTCATTAGTCTATATTGTAGCTATGCTTTATTCCGTGGCCGGCGCGTGCGGCCGACGGCAATGGATCAACTAAGGGTACTTGCGATCAAATATGGTGTGGTACGTCCGAGCTGGCTATTGATTTTGTAGAGAGATAGTTCTGAAAGTGTAACGTAAACATTTAAACAGGCTCACGACACTGGGATAGAAGCCCAGATCGATTGATCCTTCAAAGATATACCATTAGTTTAAAGCGGAAGAGTACGTTTGTATTTTTTTTAGTTTTAACGCGCTAATCTCTGGAACTACTAGTCGGATTTGAAAAATTACTTCTGCATTTGGTAGCTTAATCATTGAGGAAGGTGGTCTGCTACTTTTCATCATCATCATCACCGCCGGACAGCCCTTATCTCGACTTGCTGTCGATTCGGACAAAATATATTGGGACACAGTGTCCCAATTGACACTTTTGTTTTTAATATTTTTGTTACTGTCCAGCCTATTGCGATAACTATGGACGAACCAAGTTCGGCACCAAAAAATGATTGCCCTGTAGGTGACATTTTTGGAATGCATTATGGTAGTCAAAGAGAAGTATAAATACACGTTTGGCTAATTCTTCAGATCTAGCAAGTACTATGTAGTTAGAATTTTGAGTGACCTATGCGCGATTCAACCCTTCTCGGAATGCATTCCGAATTCGGAAATCATTTCTTCGCTAAAAAACGTCAACATATTCCGAAGAAAATCGTCGAATCGGATGCATTCTGAGAAGTGTGAATCGCACTGCCGAAATTCATAGTTCTATTTTAAGTTCTATTTTTTTATTTTTAAAGCTGTTTTCGTTCATCGTAAACAATAAAATACGTAATATACGAAAGTTTATACACATATTGTAATTAAATAAAAAACAAATGAAAGGTATCAACTTATTCTTAAAGTTTCACGTGACCGCTATATCGGAAAGGAATTTGATTTTCGCTTTGCCATTAATTTAATTAAATTGCTTTCTATCTGGTATAGAATGATTTCTCTTATTTCTCTATTGGCTACCACAAATTCAAAGAATTCGAGAATCTTTTCACCTTGTTAAGTGGCCAACAATTTTTCTTGCAAAAAGTTAAAAGAATCCGACCTTAATTACTCATACCAACTATGAATTAATCTAAGGCTAGTAGAAACTAGTGCATATTCTGTGTTGTTCCAATAGAAACTGTTATTGAAGCTATGACCAGCTAATAGATAAACTTTCTTTCCTCAGCATGATATATAGCCGACTTCCGATGATGATTAAGGATGTCATGTCAGTCGATCTTTAGATAGTAAATACTATCCAAGACGAGTTCTAGACTAATAGACCAGATGTTTGTTTAGTTGGTACCTACCTATGGTTAGGTACCTAAGGTTGTTTAAAGTTTATTTTGGCGTCGCTTCGGTCGGTTTAAACTGCCAATATGCCTTTCCAAAGTAATTTTTATACTACTTAGTTAGATGATTTAGCACATGCTTACATCTAGCAAAAAATAAAAAAACGCAGCGAGAATGATTTTGGAATGGTTGACGTTGTAAATTAGTAGAATTGGGGTCCTGAAGTGCGATTCAGACCTTCTCGGAATGCATTCCATATTCGAAAAGTGACGTTTCTTCGCTGAAAAAACGTCAACTTTCCGACTGAAATCATCGAATCGGATGCTATTCTGAAGTCTAAACCAGGGCGTAGGTAACGCTATTTCTCGCTACAAAGCAACAGTGTGACCGAAGCAAGCCTAGAATCAGCGAGCTATAAACAAAAGCGCGACTAAAAGGGAGCCGGTAGGAAAGGGGTCCAGCTTGAGCGGCCGAGATCCGCGTAGAAAGTAAATAAATTGGCGCTAACAACTGGCCCCGTGTGGTAATGCTAGTAATAAAGCTTCTGTACTCTAGAACACTGCTACCGCTGTTTTACGGTCATAACTATCCAGAGTCTCTAAAGGTTTGTAGTGCTTTGTAGGGGCGCGTGAAAATGACATGAGACAGAGAACCGTTAGTTTATATGAAAACCGTCTCCTGTGTCGGTCTCTCGCCTCGGCGGTTTCGGGCGCGAACCGTCACCTTAAGAATGGACAGTGTGATTGCAGATTGCACGTAATGTAAGTAGAGAGCATGAAAAAATTATAAATATTATACACTAGCGGACACGACGTACCCTATCCCCTATCCGAGATTCTTAATTTTTTGACTATAGACAAAACTTCTATGAACATAGACCGTATGTATAATTATAAATGTATGTTCGTATGAAGCTGCGTACAGATATCGCGTACCCTGGCTACGCGTAGTCAGTGTACGCGTATCCAGAACGCCAAGTCTGTACCTGTAGCTACGAGTACACTGTACGCGTAGCTACAGCTATGGACTAGGCGTTCTGGACACGCGTATACTGACTACGCGTACCCAGGGTACGCGATATCTGGACGCACCTTTAACTAGAAGACGCAAGCTCTATGCCTCTAGCTGCTAGAAGATACATAGATATCAACATAGATCGTGATCTGGTTTAACAAGACAACTGTTTACATGTTATGATTTACTCTCGTAAATAACCAATAAGGGAGAATCAAGGGAGAATAAATAAAATAGTTAAGTTTAGTCTAGTATTATATTATCTGTGGTTTAAATCCGCTATCCGCTAAAAATTTTCCCGAAAATTAACTATTGCGTGCTACAACACAAATTCGTATTCCTTCATTTTTGTAAGATCTTTTTAGTTTTGTGGTCAAGAAAAAAATCTTTGGAATTCGATTTCCGAAAAGTAGCGGTCTTAATTTCTTACAAACTAAAAGTTGGCAGCCAGCCCGCGGTATTGCCAGTAATGGACCCGATAGCGTTGTTCTATGTTAATTATTGAGCTTTTAGAAATTATATTTAAAAGTATAATTTCTGGTTCATTCAACAGATATTTTCCGAAAGGGTATTTGCTATTTGCAAATATTTTTAAATGGCCATCCATTTTTCATAATAAATATTACAGACTGTTTCCACAAGGCTGTGGATATTTTTCTGAATCTTAAAATTTTTAAAATTATTAAGTATTGCTAATAAATTCTACAATCTATGCTTTAGTGTCTCAAATCGAATCTCTAGCCTTTGTGCACACATAAATGTAAGTCCAGAAAAATGCCTTATTTTTCTAACAAGTACGTATTATTTCTAGTTTCCTTTGATTTACCACCAGAATGTATTTTCAGATAAAGTAGATAATAATGGTAGCAATAGATCTAATTTCTATTTTCACCGGCAAAAAGTCTGCCCAGCGCCCACAAGCGGACCTTTCACTTCGCGACAATAAAGGCGTATAATATAAGTCTACGGACAATATCTAACTGCATAGTCGCGTATTATAAGGCCTGTGGCCACTGTAGCTAACAGTTGAGGAGTGCCTTTCAAAAGGGCTTATTTCATATGACTAAGGGCTGATTTTTCAATCGATAAATAACTTTTATCTGAGGAATAAATATGGCGTTATGACATATTTTCAATACAATATCTGTCAAATCGCATATTTATTTCCTCAGATAAAAGTTATCTAGGCATTGAAAAATCAGCCCTAACTAAAATAAATAAAAAAAAAAATATTTTAATACTTAATAGTTTTTGCTTTGGATATGTGTGTTTGGACCGGAAGGATCTTTTTGAAGTCGATTTTCTACAGAATTTAAACTAAGTATTTAAAACCCAAATATAATTTAAAATCATAGGCAATAGAGTTTTTGGACCAAACTGCATTTAAAATCTCCTTTTTCAATTTTTTTTTTTTTTTTTTTTAATAAAATAAAATGAAATACTTAAGCCTTTAATTTGCAGCTCAGTTACAATGCGACGAAAGGTAAGTAATAGTTCCAGCGAGCAAAGCGAGCCTATTCTCAGTTGGAAGCTGACCAGATTTGGACCAGATGTATGCTATGGGACGTCAGGCTTCCTAGTGAGTGTATACCTAAAAAACAAATTGCCGCTTAATAGTCCAATTTATTATTTAAAATGTAAAAGTTTATGTGTCTTTTTTCTATCACGCCTTACCTAGTAGGTAAGTAAATCGATTTAGTACTTCGAATAGGTGTAGATCGTGTTCTGAAAGCATACAGGTTATTTTAAATGTCGGTACCTCACTAGCGAAGCCATGGACGGAAGCTAGTAATAAATTGGTGCTTTAGTGATCATTGGGGTTTATAAACGGCGATCAGAGCACGGCAATCTACCATAGTACCTGCTGTATTTTGTGCATTTCATTGCTGTCATTTAACTGCCTGGGTGGTACGGAATGGATGTTATAATATTACTGCAATTTGAGAGGGGATTTTTCAGTAAATGTCCGACCTTTATGGAATGGAATGTAAGAATGAACTTGTTCAAGTTTTTCAAATAGATTTGAAGAAGTACCTACTCGGTCTTTATGCTCAAGACCGACCGAAGACAGAATACATAAATTAAAACTGCACATTAATTTTCTTGTTCGTTGGTAAGGAACTTCGCTAGACCAATTTAGATAAAAACTAATTTGAAAAAGTTGCCTGGCCAATTAATCTTTCCCTATCCATTCAACAATTTGAGATGTTGACTACAAGAATAATATAGTACTTAATAAATAGTCTAGTTATGTCAGAAATAACCGTACTTCCCAGATATAAGTCATTCACCGACTATTTCCGTAAACAAGCTCACTTGGCAATCTCTAATAATTAAGTCTAGTCACGGCCCATACCATGAGCTTTAAATGCGATTCAGTTTAGGTCCTAAACTGAACTGCTACGCTAATTTGTCACATGACTTATGCTATGACGCTGACGAAATTCAGAAGCTAAACCAAGGATTTCATATTCTACGTAACTGGATAGTTCACTGAAACAGAAAATGCTGTCCGTCACTGAAACGGAAAACCTAAACTGAACTGAATTGTTTACTAAGACGTCATGGTACGGCTACTGGTCTAGTGTCGGTTACAGGAGAAGAATTTAAATACACTATCAAGACGTAGAGACGCACTATCTGTGACACCTAAGCACAATATAAATATAATACCATAGATGTGAAACTCTATTCTCCACGTCCCATCGAATTTCTCTGTAAAAAAGGAGAGAAACTTTGTATCGAAATTATCTGTACAAATGTTATCTTTGAATATTACAGAAGCGGAGTCAGCGCGGAAGTTTCTATAACGCACTATCATGTTCGCAGTTCATTTACCTACTCAAATTAGAAACATTCCCTTTAGAAAAGTATAAACTTTAAAGATGAGCTATTTTTATTGAATAGTGCTGTGTTGCTGCTGTGAAGATGCTAGAGCTGGGTGTTATTAAAACAGTTTTTGAAGAACTGTCAGTGTCCATTAGCTATTTACTTTTCTATCGATGGATAGTGCAATAAAAATAAAAAAATAAATTAAAAGCCTAATTTTAGGCTCAATACCATGAGCCTTAAAAAGGTGGTGAAGTATCAGTTCTATTTACAACAATTTAGACATGCATGGCAGTAGCAGTTTAACTGTGATACGGAAGAAATGTAAAACGGAGTAGTTTAGTTATTGATGACAGACTTGCCTCTGCCTTCCGCCAACTTAATTGAAAACTGTAACAGCTTGTAATTACTCACGTTATGAAAGCGCAATTAGTTTATACGATTTTATTCATTAAAAATAAGCATTTTTAGCACTAGATATCTTCAAATACAAAACCGATTTGAAATAAGGTTTACTGTATCCAAAAAAAAATAATTCAAGAATACACGTGTTGAACATTGAGAAACACGATGCTCCATTTTGACGCGATATGACTTTCATAAGGTGCTTGAAATAGTGCATTCTATCTGAATAATGACATTGACAGATCTTTGTGCCCAATGCTGGCAGTCTGCTTAGAATGTAGACGTCATTTTATGGGAAGCGTGAATTTAATGCTTGTCAATATTATTTTAAAGACCTCCAACAACGTAAAATTTGTTTTTCTTTTATACTACTAAGGTAGCAGACAAGCATACTGTCCACCTGATGGTAAGCGGTTATCGAAGCCTATGGACGCCTGTGACACCAGAGGAGTCACACTCCTGCTGCTGACCCTTTAAAAGAGGAATCACTGCGCCGACAACACAATGAACAAGACTGGTCCACCAGTTGTCACCGCAGCGCTTCCTCGCAGAGCTCTGGCAACCTTACTCACCACAGGAACACAACACTACTCTATTAACTATGAGTTAAGTTGGTTTACGGAATAGGTGTGTATGTAAATTATCAAAAAACTAGCAACTCAACTGTAGGGCTGAGTCACAATACATTTGTTTTAGTTAGAAAAGTTCAGGCCCATTTACGGTCTAAAATTATTCACCTTTTACTAAAACAAACGCTTCAGTAGTTGAAAAATCTCGAGTCTATTTAATTAAAATCTAATCCCTACCCAGTACATTTCAGAATAGTTAATATTTATTAACATAGAAAAGCGAAGATGTTATCTGTGTGTCTATCACACGGCCGTGAATAATGAACGTGCATTGAGATAAACTCGTTCGTTCACCGACAGATGTCACTGTGGACTCGGACAAATGATACTACCGCTGACTTTACATAATCTTTTGCTACTGGCAGACGAGAGAAAAAAAATAAGGAGATTCCAAATTCAAAAATTTAAAACTGTTTTGTTTATTTTATTCAAAAGGAGTTATGTCAAAAAAGTAATCGTAAAATGACTGATTTTTGGACATGGTAATTAGGATGAGAAGTTTTATTACAAGAATGTTACTTAGAGATTATTGTAGATAGACTTAGGAGGTAGTCAGTGGCTCGACACATTGCATTGTCTGAAAACAATGTCCTTTGTTTATAATTAATAAATAATACCATCATCACTAATACATTCAGTATAGCTATAAAGTATTAGGCTATTCTTCTAGCAAGCCAAAACATCACAGATTACCTAAGACTAAGAGTCATCACAAACTGGATCCGTATCATAAGATAATACAAGATCATTACTGGATCGCTTGACAATCTATCTAGGGTAACGTAATTCAATCTTTATTACCAGGAAATAGAGCTCATAATAGGATAATGGGCACGTAGCAGTACTTTCGTCAGACCGCCGACATCAAGTTGACATTCCTACATTGAAAGGTCGCAAACTGGTCCACTGATTATAGTAAGGCTTGTTGTTCATTGATAGTGCTTTGACATTTAATACGACAGGCTTTAAAATAAATGATTAATTATTTCCTATTGTACACGTGAAAAACAATCAAAACCAAGTACCTACTAAGGTTAAACATTAGGACCTACCTTTACACAATATTAAAACAATAAGAAAAATAAGCATAAATAACAAAGTTAAACATAAAAACAACTTTTAGTATCTAATTTGACAATCAAATGACTGAAGGAGGTTAAGTTTGATGACATGAGTTAACTTATTAAGATTGGACTTCATTTGAACAATGTTCCTTATAAAATCGATTTTATTAGTAATGTTCGTAAAAGTACAGTCACTTAAGGAATGCTAACTGCCTCCCTTAGACTTCAAAGAATCTTAAATGCCTAAACATCCGAGAGTTATCAATTTATTATGTTACATTTCGTCGTAGGAATAAATTGTATTGTCACATTTTCACACTTACAGGTGTTAGACCCATTTTGATTCATCTCCTTTATAAAATCAATTTGCCTTAGCAGGAAGTTGTAAAGATCATTGTACACTAGCCCTATCGCGTAACATAACGTCACCGGCAGTGGTCACAGATTACCGTCCATTCTGCCAAGTACCCAACTACCACTTTTGCGGACATCTGCCAGATTGCTGCCATTATGGCCAGCACGCGACCTGCTGGCAGGGTCACCACCTGTTTCTGGACTTATTATGCTCTTAGAACAATCTGATCTTTGTTATGAAAGTGAAGTTTTCGGTCTATGATCTTCTTGGTCTAAAATGTTCGTTTCTAAGTTGGTGTTATTAGATACGCATAGGAAACAACATTACTTAATATTTTAGAAAAATACAATTTTTCATGCACAAGTCAATAAAAAAGAAGTAGAAAATGGGATAAGTAAATATTGTAGTACTTATTTAGTTCATAGATTGTATTATTTATTTACTTTTCGTCTGCATCAGCCCATAACGGGACAAAAATGTCCCTCACCTTTTTTGTTGGAATAGAAAATAAAAAATGTAACAAAACAAAATTTCGAATCAAATAATAGTGATAAAGATGAACACGGAACAAGTAACCTGTGTTATTCTTATGGTGTTATAAGTATTGACAGCCCTACTCATGTCATATTTCCGAGGGTATCGGCTCCATCAGGGGTTTGCGGCGCGAATGAAACGAACGCCATCAATATTAGAGTATTTCTACTGCGGTGATGGATGGCCCTGCTTTATCGAGCTTTGTATCTAATTGCATACATAGGTAATACTAGGCAATAGCTGGGTTTTCAATAATGTTGTATCTTTACACTAACTACATAAAGATTATACGAAACCTAGGGCTCACTCACAGTTAATTTATGCCAATTTTGATACTTCTCCTTTTTGAAAAAGGCGTTTCGATTAGAGCCTTTTATGTTCAAACTCAGCAAATTTTGATCTTATGATAGTTTTTGAAAAGTGCATCTCTAAGGCGCGGGCCAGACAGCAGAGACGTAAGACGACGCGTCCTGATAGGGCGCCAGCGAACAGTATTGCGTCCGCGCCCCGTCTCTTCTGTATATTTTGCGTCGAGACGTTTCTATACTTTTGCATGAAAGGGACGCGGAAGAGACAAATGTCCGCGCCCCGTCTGCGTCTTACGTCTTTTCTGTGTCCCGCGCCTAGGGTTTAATTGAAAAATTCCTACGCTTCAGTATCAACGCATCGCCATTCCGCATGACACTTTTCGAAATCATTACTCGCTAGTACAGTCAGCTATATAAGTTCTTTGACGGCTTTTAAACCTGTCACTGAGTCGATTGTTGGCTAGTTTTAAGGCTACGTTCATTTGCAATAAGATTGGTTAGTTTTATTAATTAATGGTTGATTTTTAAAGTTATAGACCTCGGTCCAGAATCAAATCTAAATTTAGCGTGATAAAAGGCTTAAAGTTAAAGTATTTTTCAGTTGTCAATCTTGATGCAAATCAGGCCATACATTTGTAGTCAAAAGCATTAATTAAAACACATTTTTATACCAATATTATAACACTAAGTACTTAATTATAAATATTTTTTAACAATATCAATAATACTGACGGGTATTCTCGCCTCAAGTGATATTTACTAGCTAAACAACCTTTGGTTAGAGTCGAAACATTAAACATATCGAAGTAATAGCTAAAAAGCTACCTAAAGTTATGAAGTTGACTGTACTGAAAGGTAGGAATGTACTATCAATTTTAGAATGTCGCTGTGACTTCTGATTGGATTCGGCTACGTGATACAATTTCATCCAATCAGGTTGCGAGTGCAATATGACATATTACATATTACGTACGCTTAAAGCATGCGGGCCGGCATCAAATCTGTGCTTGGCTTTTAGAAGTTTAGATGTATTTTATGGAATGTAGTGGATATAATAATCGACTTCAATTGCTGAAATTGAGATGGGACAATATGACTTTGTCCAGACCAAAACTAAAAAAAAAAAAATGGTTTGTGTTTGTGGGACCTATGCCGAACGGAAGTTTTACTTCAGTCGTGTGGTCTAAAGCAGACTCGTTTTTTTAAAAAATAGTTTTAATAATATTTGAACCAGTAAATCGGTAACGCGTAACCTGTTTCATACGATTCCAACGTGGAGTTTAAAGGAATTACTTCGGTAAGGACCCCCTACGTGCGGAGGGCAAAATGATCCATCTTGAAATTATTTTATTGCTTCAATCAGTTCAATCGCTCGCGTTCGATTTGTCTGCATTTCCTGGTTTGAATATAAGTTTGTAATATAAATAACTAGCTGCTCCCGCGGCTTCGCTCGCATGGTACCCGGATAAAAAGTAGCCTATGTTACTCTCCAGCCCTCCAACTATCTCCACACATAAAATCACGTCAATCCGTCGCTCTGTTTTGACGTGAAAGCAGGACAAATAAACAAACAAATAAACACACTTTCACATTTTATAATATGGGTTCGGATTTATTAAGCTGTCTAAACTATTTTATAGTTTCAAACTTAATAATTCTCAAATCATAATTTCTGAGAGTAAAATAATATACTTTTTCTAAAAGTCTTATATTTTTAAAATTATGGCAGAAAATGCTGAAAGGTCAGATCACTTAGAAAGAGAAAACATTTTCAAAATAAAAAAAAAATCTTTTCGTATTCTTTTGTTGTGATTCGATTATTAAATGTTCCATAGACATTATTTATACTTAGTTTTAAAAGCCTGCATGTGTTATGGTTCGAATTAAAAAAAAAATCTTTGCGTTCGATTTTGAAATGTTCCATAGACAAATGTCTCTCAGTTTAAAAAGCCGTCTATAGTTGCCATTCGATTCATTTAAATTGAGACGTTCGATGTAGATAGGATGGTATCGCAAACTGAAGGGTTCCACTAATTAACTGTGCATACATTGTAGCTAAGTCTTTATTTGCGTACTAAGAAAGATCTGTGTTGGCCGAGAGTTAGTGACTCGACATTTGGTCCGATGGTCGTGGGTTCAAACCCCCGGGCGTGCATCAATGGGTTTTTCGTTTCGAAAAATTAATAGACGCATTTACGGGAGGTCTAAACGGTGAAGGAAAACACCGTGAGGAAACCAGATAGCTTTCTAATAGCGTCGATGGGCTTGCAACCTGTCACGTGCTAACTTCTGCAAAATGTAGGCATATGCCATCGTACATACATAGGTAAACCTGACTACCACCTTTGACATTTTCAAAGATCTTTAAATGACTAAAAAGATGTCTACTTCTCTAGACTTCTCTATCGGTTAAACTGCTCTAACATGTACGTTAGAGCAGTTCGCCGATCGAGATATCTCTCTCGATGTTGCACATAATAATATTAGGCCGGCTGGTTCGATGATGACGGGTAGAGAGCAGAGCTCGATCAACACTCTGCTCTCTACCCGTGATATGATACCGGAATGGTTGATGTTGTTAATTAGAAAATTAACAACATCAACCATTCCGGTATCATTACCGCTGCGTTTAATTTTGTTCTCCAAAATGACAGAATTTTCAAAACCTCATTGGTAATTTGTTTGAAAACGTCATCACAACAGAGTAACCTAACCTCATTGGTTATTAATAGTTTATGAAATAAAACGAAATAGTTTAAAACTAAATAATATTTGATTAATTATATAAACGGAGTTAGGTCATAGGTATTTAGCATTTTTGTCATTCAAATAATATAGTGCGCTTTTATATAGTGATGACGTTCAATAAGCTTTTAATTTAATTTAAACGAACTGATGGGACTTTATCGAGTATTTACCTTATTTTATTATTATTTATTTCCCGACGTTTCGAGCGTGTTGCATGCGTGCTCTCGTGGTGATTACGCGATAAGGTCCCGTTATTTGTTTAAAAGTCAAACAAATAACGGAACTTTATCGCGTAAACTTAAAATTATATAATTTAATTTAAAATTACATAATTTAAACTTCAAATTATGTCTACAGATCGCGAAAACTTTTTAAATTTGTTAATTGCCTAGAAATGCTAGGGCCTTTCTTTCCCGTCGTGGTGGCCTGTGGTCTTTACTGGTGGTCCTGGGCCATTAGCTAGTCTTATCCGACATCGCAGACGGACACGCTGCTAGTATTTAATAAACCCGCTAGATGTCGTTAGTCGCTCAATTGAATTACAGATTCGCTTTTTTCTAAACAAAAAAGTTGTTTGTTTATTTAAAAGGATCCTGAAGATTGGATTTTCTTTATAAAGTGACATGGCATGAAAATGTTTGCAAAAAAATGGAATTTTCTTAAATTTAAAATTAAATGTTATTATATTGATAGACTTAAAATTTAAAATTAAATATATTGATAGATTTAAAATTAAATGCTATTACTTGATAGAGGTTGTCAGAGAACTGAATCGGTCTCAAAATGTCAAATATGACAGTTCAGTGACCACGCAAGTACTATCACTCTCGTCTCAACGAGACCGAACGCGACAAAAGATACCTGCGATCGTTTTGGCAGTTTGAGACCAATTTGGGGTTTGAGACAAGTTAGACAATAAGCCTGCTGATGTAGCTATACACTACAGATACCGGTCATATTCATAAAAGCCTAGTGTACCAGCTTCGCTAGAGCTTGTTATTGGAAACAACGCTCTAGAGCTTGGTCGGAGCACTAAGTTTTATGCATGAGACAGTAAATATTTCACAGGAGTAGAATCACCTAGCTCTTAAGACGATTCAAAGTGGTCATAACGGTCCTACTGAATAAATGATATTTGATTTTGATTTTGATTTTTTGATTTTCACGAAATCTCTCATTCATCAAAATGATTTTGTTACTATCAATTCTTATTAATATTATTATTTTAGCCACTGCTGGGCAAAGGCCTCCCCCCATTCCTTCCAGACGTCACGATCCTGTGTTACTATCAATAAACAAATAAAATGAAAATAATGCCTAAATGTGTTTAGAAGTGTTGTTGTTCTAAACTTTTATTGTTAGAAATATTCATCGTCATCATCACCATCAGCATTTCTTTGTATTATTGCCAAACTATTTACCTGTAGGTACATAAATTATAAAAAAAACTTAAAATAACCTAAAAGTTTTGAGCACGATAAATAAATACAACATGTAGTTACCTATATTACGGATTCTTCAACGATACCACAAACAATATAGTGCTGACGGCAGTTATAAATCCATCCTTTCTCTTCTCAGCAATCTGAATTATAATTCATTTTGTAAATACAATTCAATTAAGTTTTACGACTTCAATCTCTAACAAGGCCGGTATATTCGCTTAGCATCTTGACCGAACACTATTCGAAGAACGATGGTTCTTGCAACTTAAACTTTTTCATTCATGTTATTTAACCTAACGTTTTTGAAACGTTTACTTTTCATTTTCTGATATTAAAAAAAGCTCTGGACGATAATTTTAATTTTGCTTAAAGACATCCACCAATTCTAAATAATTTTGTACTTTTATCAATAATAATTTATGTAGTTATGATATCACTTTTACAACTTACCTAACTACGATTTTATTTAAAAAAAAAATATAATTACTTACCTACTCGTCTTATTTTTTTGACCCTTCCTTTTCACTTTTGCACAACTTTATCTAATTTGAGTTTTTTTTATTTCGTGGCGAAAACAAACTAAATTATAAGTAAGTATTTAAAATAAACAACCTCTCAGTAAGTAGGGTATTCACTTTTTCCGTTTTATTGTGAGTAAAAATAGGGCTTCGTATATCTTTGAATTCCGAATAAGCCATGTACGGAACTCAGATACAGTCGTCTGACCATTAGTCTATCGAGTTTGTATCGAGCGACCCCTGACCCGATATCGATTCGGCCCTACATTAGGTACAACGAAATTCGTTCGCTTAATTAGTTTAGTAGCTGCATAATCGCAAAGAGAAAGGACTTGTATATTGATAATACTGGAATAGAATGTTATATTGTTCCAAATATGGCTGTTTATAATGTTGTATACAATGATGTCCCTAAATGGTTATTTATAATGTTGGGTTTACTGTGAAAAGTCTTTTAAAATTGTATCCTATATTTCTAATTTCTTTCAGCTTGATCGGTTAAAACATTGTAAATCGGCATTGTTTTACTGTTCAAAATTATGCTCGTAAATATGTCTTTTAAGTACAAGTACTTACTTATAATAAATCTACGATTTAATAATTTACTAAATCTGTATTTTTTATTAAAACCAATTGCCGAATGTACCTATGCACATTATTTTGTCAGAAGTGTCAGAAGTTAAAAAATATATCTGGGTCAAAGTAGACTCAATCCAGGATAAAGTCGATTAAAAGTTGCCAATCCGACTCGTCCCGGCGCATCTGTCAGCAACTATGCAAGCGGTGTGTAATTGAATAGCTTTCTCCACCCTGACGCCCGTCGGCTTATCGTTGCGAAACAAGAGCAAACATATCTGAATTAAAAGTGCATTGGAACGGGCGATTTTATTGCTTTGGCAATTTTTCTGCGCTTCTGTAGTAGGTGAATAATGACAGGAGTCTTACAAACTTTCAATCATGCGTCGAGTTAAAACTTAAAACGGCCGTTATAGAAGAATCACAATAGGAATTGAACTATAATGCCGTCTCTTTTCATAGACTGAGAGTGACAAGAACGGCATATATTGCAAGTCCTGCTGTGATTCTGCCTTTTAGCCCTGCAGGTCTTAGTTATTTGTAGTATGATGGTTTGTAGTTTCAACTTTAAAAGTAGTTGACTTTTGCTGCCACCGGGAATCCTAGTGTGTGGATACAACTGATTATGTGACTATAATTTATTTATCTTCTTTAACCGACTTTTTATCGTAAAATGTTGTCAATTGTTACGATAATGCTAATAAGGTCGTATAACAGTGATCGACGTGAAAGTGACAGCTACTAAGTGGAAATCAATATCTCCGTGGACCCAGCTTCCATATTGTGATCACCATATTAATTATCTTACTAAGTACGTAAATGATCATAAAAAATATGTTTATAATAACAATGTTCATCTTTGCGATGCTTCTGGTATGTCCGTATAAGCTAGTGGTTAATTCTGATGGTGACGGAGTTTTCAGGCTGCTTGCGTCTTGGATTGACGTTTTAAAAGCTGGGACTGCCTATTTAATGTACCCAAAGCACGGAAACAAAAGTTGCCTAAAAAGTTTCTAGTACGCAAGCATTGTAAGCACCTGCGCTGAGACCGGTTGGCTTAATTAGCTGACTCTTGAACTGACGGGCCGTTTCGTCAATCGATAGATTGAATCTCTTTATTGTGTGACGCAAGCGCTACTGCCTGTTTTCGATCCTAGATTGAAGATTAAACTTTGTTGTGTTAAACCACTACAATTAGCGGTCAGACATTGACCGCGCTGAATATCGCATATCTTTTACGATCTATCAAGAAAGCAAGCAACATGAAAATCTAGTAGATAATATCTTTTCACTTATAATGAGTACAAATGAGTGATGTGTGTAGCAAAGACAAAACGTCATAGCCCATTTTTTAAACAATTTAACGCGCGCAGTTTCGCCTAACGCAAAAACCGATAAATCTACAATTCTACATCATTATAGTGGAAAATTTGATTTGCGAAGCACAGCTTGAGTTATTTATTACTTAAAACATTTTTGTACGCCGATTAATCTAAGCATCAATCACAGTTTGATTTTAATTAGTGATGATTGATAAATGAAATATTGCACAGTGATAAAGCAGTCAGGTAGAAGAAGTTGTGACGCCTTGGAAAGATACCTATACTTATACGAAAATTTTTAATGGTAATTAACGTATATCTTTTATCATCGGGTGTATTAGAGACTAAATTGGTTAAAACTGATTAAAATGGTGCTAAAATAAAATATGTTGGTAATTTGAAACAGTACTTAGTTACCTAAATTAAATTACAACCACACTACTTTTTCTTAAGTACCCACTTTCCAGAACAAATTCGAATGTCCCAAATCGTCACTCTGCTACCAAATTGACGTAAGTGTGAAATTCGAATTTAATGACACGAAATTTTTACCGACACATTCGAGACATAACAAGATTGAACCACGATGGATAGTTAGTGCACGTTCACATTACGAACATTTTGCGTCATGGTTCGTTAAAATGGAGCAGCATTAATGATAAGTATTTAGTTTTGGTGAGCCTTGCAAAAAAGATTATAGAACAACTGAAATGGGCTTTGACATGTACGAGATATAATCTAATTGCACTAGGTGGAGACTGGGCAAAAGCCGAATGTGATGTTGGGAAGTGCTAGTAATGACCATTGGTAATCATTCACATAAAAAAATATTGAATGCTTTAGAGAATAGCAGCATTTACACGCAGAGATCGGACCGCAGGAAATAGCACGCGCCATTCCAACCTTTGCTAAAAACCTTACGTGTAGATGCGTGACGATCTGTACAGATATCTGTGCGGTTCGGAACGCAGTCCAGATGCGTGGTAAAAACTCTACCGTGTAAAGGCCGCTACGTACCACGCGCCAGTCCAAAACTGTGACAGTAATTAACACGACAGTTTTATCCGCGGTTATCTGTACAGATATCTGTGCGGTTCATATCTGTACAGATATCTGTACCGTGTAAAGGCCGCTATTATCTGCCTTTGGATACAACAGTAACAAATGAAGTTTTATATTAGTTACTTTAAACTTGTCAATGGAAAGTGCGTACGTAATATGAACTGTGGCTACATCGAACTGACTCGTGTGCAAGAATGCCGCCGAATTATCGCCGGTTCGTTTGATACAGAGTTATAAATCGCGTCCATTTACGCCTCACGACGCCTGATGGAAGTAACCGACATGATGTATGTGCAGTTTTGTTGATTGAAATGTGCTGCTTGATTATTTGTACAAATTGTAGGTGTTTATCTACACTAATATTATAAAGAGGAAAAATTTGTATTTTTGTGTGTATGTTTGTAATGAATAAACTCAAAAACTACTGTGCCGATTTCAGAAATTCTTTCACCATTGGAAAGCTACATTCACCTTCAGTAACATAGGTTATATTTATGTGTTTAAAAAATAAATGTCCACCCGTGCGAAGCTGGGACAGGCCGCTAGTTTATAATAAACAGTAACTAAGATGGTATTGCATTTGGATTGTTTTATTAGGTACCTACTTATGTTAACTAGCTTCAAAAACCGAAAATACAAAGGTAAAAACATTAAATTTTAATAAAAATCTATTTTTGCGCTGTGTGTATTTTTAGCGCCTTCACAAAACAATTAAACCTATCTAGAATGTCTTTTGGTTTTTGGTTTTATTAATTTTAAGTAAGTTGACTAAAATAGTAGCATAACTGCGAGATTTTCGAGTTGAAACGGCTAGAACTGGATCAGTTGAGCTAAGACTTACAACATTGTTTACAAAATTTTCAGGATGCTCATCTTGTTCAAACGCAAAGAAGTGCATGCACTAGAGTTGAGTTAACTTAAACAAATAAAGATCAAACAATAAAGTCAAAAGTACTATTAAGTATATTTCTATTAACTTTTCCTCATTGTCTTGTCGTGATACCACTTGATGCACGAACAAATTAACCTAACAAGTGAAACGTCGAGACGATCACTTTGCACAAGACGCGCCCGATGCCCACATGAAGATGACCCGTGACCATTTTCGATTTCATGTTTAAAATCATAACAATATGTCCGGCGAGTGGTCACGATAGAGCGACCATTATAGTAATTACATCTCTGTCTGTACCAAGTTACATTTGCAGTTGTATAAGGCTTATAAAAGGGGATTTCGGAGTTGTGATGTTTTTCCGCGCGCATGCAGACGTCGGTTTTCAGTTCAACAATAGTTGATGGGTCGTGTTTGGCTTCGGGTGGTGACGTACCTATACGTCCACACATTGTTTGTTTTTGAGAACGATGGGTATTTCCGATAGTCATATTCATTCACAGTAAAAAGTTACTTTTTTCTTTTGATTATAAGGTTCCTTTTTTATTATCCGCGGCTTACTCCCGCGTGTATTGACGATGTCATTCCTGTTTGTTTTCTCTTCTGGCCGATTAAGCTGAGAGGATAGTTTGGTTACTATTGCATCTTCAAGCGAGTGAAATAGCACGGGATAAATAGGCTACATTCGTGATATCAAAACTACAGATTCACCTAAAGAGCCTCAAATTCAGAACACGATCTACATCATCAATTTATCACCTAGACGTACAAATGGATTCAGAAAATCTCCTCCTAAAATCAAAAAGGATGAATCGTGCTAATTTTCATGGTTCATCTTAAGGTTGTGATATATTAGTTTAGTTTTCATCAATATACTTACAAGCTACACGATAATTGCCCGATATATCGTTGTCGATAGAGTTAAGCTCATTGCACGTTGACGCGATTTTAAGCGGAGCTTTTAAACATATACCTTTACTTCATTAGTATAATTAGTTCTATCTCCATTGACTAACGTTCAAATTCGCATTAAGCAGTTTCACGAGTCCGACGCGAAAAAGCGTTGTCGCCGCGCGTTTTTATAACAGTTTCATACAAATTTGGAATTTAAAGACTGAAGATAGAACTCAATATACTAGTACTGCCTCGATTTGTTTCCACACCAATGTGAATTGAGCTTAAAGGCTCAGTCCATTTTGGCGGTAACTAGATTGATATATTCACTTTGCGATCGGCGGGAATCATGGACGGATCGTGCGCGTGAGTTGAGGATTTCGCTAATTGCAGGCACGGAGAAACATTTATCAAGTTTCAGATACCTTCATTTACATCATTGTCATATAGAACTAGTATAGCCTAGAAGATGTGAGTCTTTGTTGTTGGGTTTGTTGTGGGGCCTGCCACAATGCTCATAATAATGTAATTAAAAATTTAGGAATTTAATTTATAAAAATTGAATATTTTCATTTACGATACCACGAGCTCTTTGAGCAATGTTAAAACAAGCTTGATGCAGTCTGCTTAAGGCTTGTTTCAACATTCCTAAAAGCAGGACGGTTTCAAGCATGACGTAATGTCATTCAGTAGGACTAAAGCAGGACTGCAACAGTCATGCAGCAGGACTTATATAATAATAATTAAGTACGAATCCAAGCAATGTCAAAACAAGCTTGAAACAGTCCTGCTTTAGCAATGTTGAAACCAGCCTAAAGAAGGACTGTTTCAAGCTTGTTTTAGTTAGTACGGCCCCTGTTTAAAAACATCAAATTCAGCACTGAAAACTAATGCAACTGTGCCGAAATATCGGGAAACTCTAAGATCCACAAATCATGGTAAATATGGTTTCAGTCCTCACTAAGTTCATAATCATGGTTTCAATAGGTCAAACGTACGTACCGTATTGAAAATTTTTAAATGTCACATTCGGACAACTTTACCCATTTAACTTGAATTTATTTCAGTGATCGCATCCACACGCGCTAAGATTTATCGAAGAGATCGTGCTCCGAATTTCGCAAGCATTACAAAAATGAGTATTGCCATAATTTGTACATATTATATGTCGCACAGTGGGGTAATTTATATAAATCACGCAGTGTGGCAACACTGGATCACGATTGCACGATGCTCGGTGACAATGCGCAATTAGAGTAGGTGAGTGTAGATGCGAGGCCGTGTCTTGTATTGATTTGAATTGCAAACTAAATATCAATGAGAAAACTATAAAGAAACGAAATGTTTTATCATAATAGTCACAAACTTCTGATAGCTCAAACTTTTTTTTATTTGTTTTTATTGTAGATCGACCTTTGTTTAGCCACAATCTCTCCTGATGGTAAGCGACGATGTGGCTGACGATGGATCACAAAGGTCTAGTAGACACCTATTCACTTTTGACTTGGCGAAGCCCCATAGGTCAATTCTACTAAAAAACTTTTTATCAACTAAAACAAAACGTCAACCATTTCGTTTTGTTTTTTAATCTACTAATGACCAATGAGGTTAGGTTACTCTGTTGAGATGACGTTTTCAAACAAATTACCAAAGACGTTTTGCAAATTACTGTCATTTTGGAGAACGAAACAAAACGTAGCGGCAATGACACTTTGTAAAATAGAGAAATTGGGGCCCACTAAATATGATACAGGATCACGACCAGTACTTGGAGTACATTCTTTCAAATCTATAGATATTTAAGATCCTTTGAAGATATCTAAAGGGGTAGTCAGAGGCATGTCTACAACACATCCCACAGCGCTCAGACCTCACGTTAATGCGCATAAGAATTTTCCAAAATAAAAATATAATAACGGCCGGGTTCGAAAATCATGATTATGCCTAATCGACTATGCACAAGGAGCGTTTGATTTTCTCTCAGTTTAAGGCATCTAGGTTACTTAGAAGAAGTCTAAGGGTAAGGGGGCAGGGACGTCCAAATACAGGGTTGCTAGGTTCAGACAAATAGAAATAAGGTAAAGATTATTAAAGAATTCAACAAAAGTCACGGGTAGGAGCTAGTCGGTACCATCACATGGATTAAACGCGATCAGCGTGACGCGGATCACGCCTGTGGTTAGTCGTTGCCTCATGCACCATAATGCACACGAGTGCCAACTTTATGAGGGCACAGTTACACGGGTACCAGGTTTTTACAGGTCAAAGTCAAAGTCATATTCATTTATTCAATAGGATCACTGTATCCTTCGCGACCAAGACCGTGAAGAACGAAGGCAACAAACACGGTTTAGGGCCTAACTTTCTTTTCCGTGATACACTTTTTGTATCAAATTTTTACCATCTCGATTTCTCGATCACGTTAATTTTCAAACAAAAAATAACCGCATCAAAATTGGTTTATCCGTTCAGGAGAACAGACAAACAGATACACAGACACACAGACGCTCTTTTTCGTTGAGGGTTAACCAATGAAGAGCTTTGAGCCTAAAAACATAACAAAACATGCCAGAATTCATGAAATATAACCATTTGAAATCAATAATTTTATTTTGTTATAGTGTTAATCCACACTTGGGTATTTACATTTTAAACTGAAAAATCTTATCAAAATTTTCAATTCCGACGGGATTCGAACCCGCAATGATACAAGCGATCCTCCTTTAGCCGGAGTGCCTTTACCAATTCGGCCACGGAACCTCTGACGCCAGAGTTGAAAATCATGATAAGACCATACTATCGATTATAGCATCGATGAGCGCCATCTACAGGATAACTGCTAAGTTAACTCACTGCTCATTGCCCGAAGTTACATTCAGGATCAAATGACGAGAGATGTCACTTTTGCTTTCAAATTTTTCAGTTTAAAATTTGAAATCAAAATCAAAATGTCAAAATGTCTTTGATTCTTTGAATCTGTGCCTCAATTCTTTTATTTTACAACGTCAACCATTCACGTACTTATCATTGCCGCTGCGTTTTGTTTCGTTCTCCAAAATGTCAGTAATTTGCTAAACCTCATTGGTCGTTTGTTTGAAAACGTCATCACAACAAAGTTAACCTAACCTCATTAGTCATTAGTAGGTTATGAAACAAAACGAAACAGTTGACGTTTGCTTTGGTTGATAAAAAGTTTTTTAGTAGAATCGTTGGTATTTGTGTAAATGCGGCTATGAAGCAAGCGACGCCAGACGTGGGAAACCGAACGAAGATTTAAAATTTCCATAATATTTGTATCGCAAATTGCACAATGACAGTTAAGCGATGTGCACGACACACGGACGATTTGAATATCGAACACTTTTTTGGTTTATTTGGAAGAACCGGTGTTTGACTGAGACAAAGAAACTATTATCTTTGGCGCATCCAATCAAATCATTTTTGTTTATAACGGGACACTGTATTCCCTGGGACATTGTTGAGATGGAGTAGGCTACTCTCAGCTTAACAGGCCATATTCATAGAAACAGTCAATGCGTGCGTGGGCTGGCTAAACCGCGGATTTCCTAACAATATTTTCCTTCACCGTTTAGAGTTCGTTTTTTTCGAAACGAGAAATCTATTGATGACACTCGCTCATACAAACATACATACATACTATGTTTTGAAATAAATAAATATTAAACAAATATAGAAAATTAATAATGTGATCGTTGAACGCTCTTGCAGTAAGCTCGGTACTACAGTAGCTATGTATCGGGTTTCGTTGCGCTTGCGCTGTGATTTATTTGCTCCAAGGGTGTCACTTCACTCGAATTAATTGTGTACAGATAATGGTTACAGTTTTGAACGAATGATTTATGTTATTACTATTACTAGTAATACGCCTACGTATTGGTTTGTGGTGTTTTAGAACAGTTTTTGCAATATTTACCTAACTTATTTGAATTGTGTATGACGTAGGACATAGTACGTCCATATTAAAAAGTTTTCCCGAATTTTGTGTGATAGTAAAACAGCCATTAAGCTTGGCGCAAACGGGCCACCAACCACAGCCACAAAACGCCAGCGACAGCGAATTTTTGTAGGTGTAGCGAGTGGCCGCCACCGGCTACAAGTGTGCGGCGCGTCTATAAAATATGAAAACTACAGGAAATAGGTTGGTAGCGGGGCGTTTTGTGGCTCGTATGCGGCCAGGCTTATCTTCTCTTTTTAATTTTAATTTCCTTTAAATACCTTATAAAGAAGTTCTGATTACAGTTGCTATTTTTTGAAGCACAAGCACAAGTACTAAGCTAGAAAAAAAACTAAGCTAGAAGTACATTACATTTTCTTCTTCAAAATTTGAAGAAAAAAATCGGAAAATTTTCAAATATCAGGTTCAACTATTAACCAAAGTCCATAAAACCCGTCAAGACATGAGAAGAATAATAATGAACACACCAACACAAAGTTTATAATCTAAAGATGTTATAGAAAACTAAGTTGTGAATAATATTGATAGTTAGAAACATTTCTGTTATTTAAAATACATAATAGTTTCAGTTAACAAAATGATTTATATTATTCGGTGAAATGTCTGTTTGACGGCAACATGGCGTTTAAACAAGCTAGTCACTATAAACCATTAAATGACTTTGAAAGTATTGTTATTTGATCTGCAATTTGACAAATTAGTATAGTTATGTTTCAATGGTCATGAGACATTTAAAATTGTTTATTTAGGTGGCAGCATACCAATCCGCGCTGAACGCGCCGAAATCGCCGAATCGAATTTTAGAATTCTTTATAAAGAATGGATATGAAATCATATGAAACCCAGCACACCTGCCCGCATCCTAAGTGCGCTCAGACTTAGAATAAAAAAAAATCGTTTATTCATTAAAAACAAGAAGAATGAATCGTCAAAGCGTTCAGTGCCCGTAACGCACAATCGCACCGGCAGCAGGCTGTCCTTTCCTTCGGAGAGTACCCCGGAGATGGGGCAGGGAATGGGTAACGTGGCGTAGCTTGCTTTGATGTTCTTGTTTGATCATTGAAGTTAAGCAACGTTGTGCGCGGTCACAATTTGGATGGGTCACCGCAAGTTTACGAGCTGAGCGCTTCCGTGCTTCGGAGGGCACGTTAAATTGTCGGTCCCGGTTTTTAAATCGCTAAGCCATGATGGAGGCCTTTAAGGCCTTTTAACCAACTCTGATGACGGAATTTTTAGACCGCCTAAAAGGAAAGCCTAGCCCTAATAATAATAAACGCATTGTGTATAATCAGTATTATTTACATTTAATATGGTGTTTTTCTTCACTGTTTGAAAGCATTTCACTCATTTTATGGTAGCTCCCACTCAAGCTTAAACACAGTCAGATCAAACACCGTTTAATTATTAACTAGTAGTTCGCCCCGAACTGAGATCTCGCGCACCGTTGTGTTGATAGCCTAGATTTGGACTTGTTTCTGACTACCCCTATACCTACGTTAAGTGCTCTTTCTAGTGTTTACCACACAATGATATCTAATGCGCTACCTCAGTATGATAAAGATTATAGGCATACATGCAATACATTAAGTCGTGTCGTGTTTATATTCAATAGTTGACCCCGCGAACTTCGTACCGCGCCTCAGGAACGGCCTCTTAGTTTGAGAAATTATTAAAATAGCAGTTCAATACAAAATGTATTAGAAAATCAATTTCCCCTCCCCTCCCCCTGCCCCTCCTCCCCCCTCCTCCCCCCCTCCATCCCCCCTCCCCCTCCCTACCCCCCTCCCCCTCCCTACCCCCTCCTCCTCCCTACCTCCTCCTCCTCCCTACCCCCTCCCCTTCTTACCCCCTCCCCCTCCCTACCCCCCTCCCTACCCCCCCCCCTCCCTACCCCCTCCCTACCCCCCTCCCTACCCCCTTCCCTACCCCCCTCCCTACCCCCCTCCCTACCCCCCTCCCTACCCCCCCTCCCTACCCCCCTCCCTACCCCCCTCCCTACCCCCTCCCCCTCCCTTACCCCTTCCCCTCCCCCTCCCCCTCCCTACCCCCTCCCCCTCCCTCTCCCCCTTCCCCTCCCTCTCCCCCTCCCCCTCACCCCTTCCCCCTCCCTCTCCCTCTCCCTCTATAATTTTGGTACATGCCCAGCCCACTATTTGCAGGAGTTAGCATTTGCATACGTGACAGGTTGCAAGCCCATCGCCGCTATTAGAACGTTAACTGGTTTCCTCACGATGTTTTCTTTCACCGTTTAGAGCTCGTGTTAATGCGCATTTAAATTTTTCTAATCGAAAAATCCATTGATGAGCACGGCCAGGGTTCGAACTTACGACCTATGAATCGAAAATCGAGCACTCTTCCACTCGGCCAACACGGCTTTTATTTTCAATCTCAAGAAAAAATATCAAGAAGCAACTAAAATCATTGCAAACCAAACCACAACGATGCCACACTCTTTGTCTGATAACCAGACCTACGAATACATCGAAACTCTATGAAACGGGAGCTCTTTCCATACATCCGTTAATTGGTTTTCATCATTTTTATTTTTCTCTGTATTTCAAAAACTATAGAACCTAGAAGAAAACTAAAAACCATTTTGGAATGTATAAATTGAGTACTTTCATATGACACCCCACTCAATATATTTGGGTACCTTTGAAAAAAATTTACCCCCTTGGGAACCCCATATCTTAACAACCCCTTCATCGATTACGCTCATACGCTCCACAGCAAATTTCCATAGCACAACCTATTGACCTATCAAGTTTCATACAGATTGGATAAGCGGTTCGATAGTTATGCGAGAACATAAAAATGAAACATACAAATATACAAACATACAAACATACAAACATACAAACATACAAAGCAAAATCGCCTAACTTGCCACTAAGATCTTCGCTCGCTTCGCTCGCTCGATCGATAAACACTAACTATAGGACCATAAAGTATACTTTAATAGCTCCACGAGAATATCCTTCTTTACAACCATTCAAAAATCGTATTATAATGAATTTGACGCTAAACTTATAATCATAAACGATAAATAAATTGCAGGAAGATTTACACGACATACAAACTACCTATGTAAACTGTTTGTATTGGAATTATAATAACATTCAGAGAAGCTGAAATGGCCGTTATTCCTTTTATGAATCATATTAATGTTTTTATCATGTTACTCATGTCTATGAAAAGAGACGGCATTATATTACAATTCATATTAGGATTCTGCTAGAGCGGCCTTTTTAGCCCCACTGAGGCTTAATTTAAAATGTCATAATATTTATTTGTAGGAGACTAGCAGACGCCCGCGGCTTCGCCCGCGTGGACTACTCCTTTTTTATCCCACGGGAAACATGGTTTTTTATGTCACTCTCCAGCCCTCCAACTATATCCACACAAAAAGTCACGTCAATCCGTCTCTCCGTTTTGACGTGAAAGCAGGACAAATAAACAAACAAACAAACACACTTTCACATTTATAATATGGGTACGGAGGTACGGATTATGACAGAAGGTATGCGCGTCGACATTTTGGAATGCTGACTGAGACAGAAAACAAGGTGCGCTTGAGAGATAAAACTTGGGCGGCGTGTCTCTTTCTAAAGGGTGACCATAAACTAAACATTCCTAGTCCCTAAGGGGCATTTTCCATCATTTTCTGATTTACGTGATGTTTCAGGGCATGATTTTTGAATTAAAATACTGATACAATTTTGATCCTTCAGTTTGATTCTTGAATCTTGAATCTTGATTCTTGAATCTGAAAACTGAAATTTTGAATCTTGAATCTTTGAAGTGACAGCTGTCAAACTTAAAACCGCCATATCTCGGGAACTACTCGTCCTAGACTCCCCGTTCTCAGTTCAAATGAAAGCTATGACCAAGATCTTCATTTGAAGTGACAGCTGTCAAACTTCAAATACCCATATCTTGGAAACTAGGTACTCGTCCTAGACTCCCCGTTCCCAGTTCAAATGAAAGCTATGACCAAGATCTTCATTTGAAGTGACAGCTGTCAAACTTCAAACGGCCATATCTTGGAAACTACTCGTCCTAGACTCCCCGTTCCCAGTTCAAATGAAAGCTATGACCAAGATCTTCATTTGAAGTGACAGCTGTCAAACTTCAAATGGCCATATCTCGGGAACTACTCGTCCTAGACTCCCCGTTTCCAGTTCAAATGAAAGCTATGACCAAGATCTTCATTTGAAGTGACAGCTGTCAAACTTCAAATGGCCATATCTCGGGAACTACTCGTCCTAGACTCCCCGTTCTCAGTTCAAATGAAAGCTATGACCAAGATCTTCATTTGAAGTGACAGCTGCCAAACTTCAAATGGCCATATCTCGGGAACTACTCGTCCTAGACTCCCCGTTCTCAGTTCAAATGAAAGCTATGACCAAGACCTACATTTCAGATGACAGATGTCATTTTGACAGCTGTTATTGAAAATGTAGATCTTGGTCATAGCTTTCATTTGAGCTAAAAAGGAAGAGTCTAAGATGAGTAGATTTCGAGATACGGCTGATTGAAGTTTGACATCTGTCACTTTAAATGAAGATCTCTTCAATAGCTTTCATTTGAACTGAGAACGGGGAGTCTAGGACGAGTAGTTCCCGAGATATGGCCATTTGAAGTTTGACAGCTGTCACTTCAAATGAAGATCTTGGTCATAGCTTTCATTTGAACTGGGAACGTGGAGTCTAGGACGAGTAGTTTCCGAGATATGGTGGTTTGAAGTTTGACAGCTGTCACTTCAAATGAAGATCTTGGTCATAGCTTTCATTTGAACTGGGAACGGGGAGTCTAGGACGAGTAGTTCCCGAGATATGGTCATTTGAAGTTTGACAGCTGTCACTTCAAAGATTCAAGATTCAAGATTTCAGATTCAAGGTTCAAAATTCAAGAATCAAGGATCGAAATCCAGGATCGAAATCCAAGATCGAAACCAAGGATCGAAATCAAGGATCGAAATCAAAATCAAGGATCAAAATCAAGGATCTAATTCAAGGATCGAAACCATGGATCGAAATCAAGCGCTGATTTTGTCGAGCGCGATAAGGTAAAAATATCCTGAAATTTAAATGACATGGGCACACTACTAATCCAACAACGAGTGTGAAAGAGACAAAGCACCCAAGAAAGCCTCTCAACAAGACCAACAATCCTTATAACCAAGATTAAATGATAATAGATCGTTGTGTAGTCGTGATAAGGTTCAAAATCCTTTGTACATTAAATGTCAGTTAGCACTCCAGTTACGTAGTTTAGAATCTTCTTGGTTATTTCTTCGTTCATAACAGTGGTCAATGTGTGACTATTGCGAAGTCGGTCTGCATTCAAGGCAGTTATTTGGTGTAAAATAACGAAGCGGCTCTCAAATGTAATTAAAGTCATATTTTATTTGCTCCCTTTCACTCTCAGACGCAATTAAAATTAATCAAAAAGCAAGCAAACAAAATGTATCGCCTTACGTTCCTATCATAACCATCACCGGTACAAGAAGATCTCTCACACTTGAAGGAAAATGTGTATGGTTGTTCTATGTAGGGTGTCTACTTGTGTTGGTCCGGTAGTGAGGTGTGGAAACAGTGAATGATCTCAAGTAATCATTTCTCGAACGCGCGATTTGTGACGTCATCACATTTTCTAGTTACGTCCATTTAGACTTATTACATTTTATTGATATGATTAGATTGTAATCGACAAGAAAGTAGTTAATAAGTGTTGAGTGCTTTATAATATTTGTACTGGTTTAATCATTAATTGGCGTATTTGGTGTACCAGATCGAAGGCATCATATTTACGATTTATCAGGCAGCTTATTAAGACGCGTTGTAAAGTTTATGAGAGCAATTTCCTATCAATAAAATAATGCAGTGTACTGAGGTAGACGGACGATTGATTTATTCGTTAGCTATAAACCTTATTTTACGTAACCTTCGACAATGCTATTTTAACTGGAATAGTTCAGTACGATTAGTTTATAATTGGAATGCTCTGATGTTTTTTTTTTTGTGTTGTGCCAGTATTTATATAGCTTTCTTGTAATTCGAAATTCAAAAACTTAACCAGTGCGCGCTCAACTGTATGACGACAGAACATTTTGAAAATGAAATAATAGTGTTGTGCACTTACCGTTGCATATTCGGCGCAGATATCGATGGAATTGACAAAATCGCATACGTCATCGACCGTCCAGGCTGAAAGTCTTGCTCGAGCTTCTGCACACATACACTCACTACGACCTGTGGAGAAATAACGTGACGTGAGTAACGCGATTTTTGGATCAAAATCTTATATCAGGTCATTGTTTTTACTCGGCTGATTTCAAATATAACTTGGCGACCAAAATGAATTGACTACTTAAGAAGCGTACCCCTATTTTTTATTCATAATTCTTAGCCAGTCAATACTTATGTTAATTTGTGACATTATGCTTACAGATAGGAACCATTAAGGTATTATCATTATAGTGGCAGATTGAGTGGCAGTAACAAGATTCAATACGATCTTTACGATGATTGAATCATACTGCACCTTTGCCTCGTAAAATTTCAATAGAATCGCTTACTTCAGTTCAAAGGAGGAACATAAACGTTAATCTGAATTATATTAATTCAATGGTTGTATATTTAATATCAATATTGAAGTAAGTAATTGAAATTTCAAAACATTCGTGAGTTTCTTGATATTATAAAAACACACGGGAAATATTTACTTACGTAAAAATAGTAGATGAAGATTCTCCGGATGAATCGAAACATTGTCGGTATCGAAATCGACGATATTTTTACGTGAGTGATTCATGTGTGTAAAATAATACACTAGATTTACATCGGTGACACTCAACAGATATAGTGTATAATAAATAACGCGTTCGTAGCAATGCTCTGCGGTGCCTTCCAAAGAAGACCACAACACAAATTACACTACGATACCTATATTGAAGCCATGATGGAGGCCATGATGGCCTGGCCGTCAGCCTAAAACAGTGGTTCTTAACCTTTTAGTGATGAGGGACCATTTGATAAACTTTCTGACTTGCCGCGGACCACCAACAGTAAGTTTTCTCTTTCAACTTTGATCCTTTGTCGCTTGTTTAATTTTTTCGGATAGCTTCGCGGACCATTTCAAGTGGTTCCAGGGACCACCAGTGGTCCGCGGACCATAGGTTAAGAACCACTGTTTTAGGCTGAAGGCCAGGCCATCATGGCCTCCATCATGGCTTCAATATAGGTATCGTAGTGTAATCTGTGGGGGGGATTTAATATATAATATATTTAGGAAAATTCTGGGGCCGGTATTGACGGAAGCGGGAGTATGGAGGAGGAGGAAAAATAAGGAGTTAGAAGAGCTAGTGGCTGAGCCGAATATCATCGGCGAAATAAAAGCTCACAAACTTCGCTGGCTCGGCCATCTAGAAAGAATGGGAGAGGATCGTGCTGTGAAAAGAGCGTATTTGGGACGGCCGAGTGGCCGACGCCCGGTCGGCCGTCCCAAGTACCGCTGGAAAGATGAAGTCGAAAAGGACTTGCGCGAGCTCCAAGTGGAAGCCTGGGAGGAGGTGGCGCAGGACAGATCGAAGTGGAGGCTCTTAGTGTCGGAGGCCAAGACTCACTTTGGGTCACTGCGCCATCCTAGTTAGTTAGTTAGTGTAATCTGTGTTGTGGTCTTCTTTGGAAGGCACCGCTGTTGTTCTTACTGTTGGTGGTCCGCGGCAAGTCAGAAAGTTTATCAAATGGTCCCTCATCACTAAAAGGTTATGAACCACTGGCCTAAAAACTCCGTCATCAGCCTCCTGATTGTCTGTCTTCGATAGTTCATTGACAAGTTAGACAATCAGCCTGCTGAGCTATCCACTAGCTCATACGATCTTAGCAAATACAACATGTATGGTATAGTTCGCGTCATGTAAAAATAACGCTGGAAGAAAGTGGAGGGGGTGTGTTTGTCTCATGTTTGCGAATAGGTAACCCCTGCGCAAACATGAGACAAAACACACCTCCTCCATTTTCATCCAGATCATCCAGATTTCACTCAAGATGATAAAGAATATTTACCATCATTCGAGGCCAGATCCCGTTCATCACTGTCGCTCGGACTAGCGGATAGACGAGCTCGCTTTGCCGCGCTTTCCCCCGCTGCTGATAGATCCAGTGGCGAATGCTCCGTCACGGTTCCCGTCCCTATTCGCTTGCGACGCGACCTGCCCCCGCGCCCGACCCGGGTTATTGCTAGAAGGGCCTGGAAGAGAAGGTAGAATTAGTCTTTTGTAGGAAACAAATGGTTGGAGAGTTGTGAAGGAGGCCGTTGTGCAACAATCAATGGGTCGATATAAGTTAGATAAAAATAATAATAAACTACAGAAGTTTGATTCGGGGAATTGATAGAAGGGTCTGAAAAAGAAAAGAAAAAAAAAAGATAAATAGGTATGCGATCGTTTTGACAATTTGAGACCAATTTGAGGTTTGAGACAAGTTAGACAATCAGCCTTCTGATCAATTAAAATTAAATTAAAAATTAAAATTTGTTTATTTCAGACAACTACATGGTCCATAGCTTGTTAGTACTTAATTACACAACTTACAATTGTCAAGTTTAAATAATTTATCGCCTTAGATTAGCTATGGCAGTACACTGACTACTTTAAAATAATTCACGGATATAGCGTGTCTGAAGACGGGGCGTTAACTCTAAAAAAGTTAAGAAAAAACGTATATTTCATACTATTACTTCATAACGCACATTACTTAAGACAAGGCCACTGCCCCTATGAAATAATTTACGGTCAGCTGAGTTTTCATTTCAAAAGCACATTTGTAATTATTTGTATTAATTATAAAACTAAGTGCTCACTGACCTTCCTGTTTTAATTACAAACCACACACCGTTTCATAGTTCACGGCCTGTGATTAAAATGTCTCGGAAGATCATAAAATTCATAAGGCGCTATCGCCCGTGGCATCACCGAACTAGCTATTTATGCTAATGATCTAGAATCATAATATGATGTGTTATGCTTCCTTTGCTCTGTAATGAACGCAATTAAACATAACCTTTACACTTGTCTTTTTACATGCGCAGTTTTTACTTATTTTTAAAAGTTTTCGAACTAATATTTACTAGTGAATGCTAGCCTGCATGATGTATTCGAGTTTACATCTCACCATCATTCGAACGTACAATAGGTATTTTCATCAGTGCGATTTAGAAATGTGTCAAAATAGTCGCGCCATCTAGTTGACATAAACTATAAAATAGTTCATTCTTTATGACAGTTCACTCTTAAATAGTTCATAAATCAAATTCATAAAGTTCACTATGAAATAGTTCAAAATTAGAATGTCAAAGTGAAACAAATGCTATATTCCTCGCGTTACGTGTGGACGCCAACGAACCGACTCTCCACTGTAAAAGGAAGTGGAGCTGCACTAATTGGCGGAGGCACGCGCCTGCGCCCCGCGACACGCTAGTGATGGGATGTGAAATCTTAACCGTTCGACTTTGAAATTAGATGACTTTTTGCACGCGGAAATTGTATCGACTTTCTAGCTAAACAGCGACATCTTTTTCTGATGCGAATTGTGGCTGTCGTGGAGAAAATTGCTATAAAGAATTAGGGTTACCTATTTTAACAAATGTAAACTTTTCTATATGATGATGATGATGATAGTAAGAAAATAACTAAGTATCTTCAAGAAAGTAACTGAAACTGAACATGAAAATTTTTCATATAAAAGCTGAAGATACTACTTCAGCTTTTATATGAAAAATTTTCATTAAAAAAAAATATACTTAAATTAAAATATTGCTTCCATTCAGCGTCCAATAACAGCAATTAAAAGCAGTAATATAATTAGCTAAATAAACTTTATCAATGACAGTTTATAAAGGTACGAGTATTTTCTAAACAGGAGCGGAAATATATCGTTTGATTTATGAATCTAGTTGTCCGCTCGTGGGCGCGGCATGGCACGCGCTCATTTCACGGGCGCGCGCCTCCCTCTGAATTTCATATTATTCGGTTACTCCACTCCACATTCATGTTTTTTTTTTCATTTTAGTACGCGGCAATTAAAAAAGATAGATTGCGATTTGACCCGAGCGCGTTGAGCGTGACGCGTAGTTATGATGAATACCCGCGAGTGCTCTCGATCAGATAATAACGCGTGTTTATGTACGAGTATGCTTTACGTTCGTACCACGCGTCCGAGTTTCTCTATAATTGACTTTATTATGATTGAGTCGGCAATTTCAATTTTACTACCGCTAAATACTACGGCGGCGGCGTCTTGATTGTTTGTGTTGAAAAGGACGCACTTTGCCTCTGTGAGTTAGAATAATTATGCGTATTACTGGGGAAAGAGCAAGGAAATTGTGTGTATAATGGTGCAAACACACGCTGGGCCAGCCTAAGCCAGTGCGGGTGAAGGCTAGTTGATGCAGGGCGAGTGCTGCCGTCCACACGCTATGCGTGTCTATGCAAACCAATGTAAGCTGGCGCTCGTATTCACTCGGCCAGCTAGGCGAGCGATGGCAAGGCGATGCGAGTGGTACTGCCCACACGTTGGCATTGGCGTTAACTCGGTAAGCCTGGGCCAGCGTGTGTTTGCGCCTTTAGTGTTATAAAGACTATGAACCTTTTCCCTGCCCCGGCTCCGCGGTGCCCTCCTAAGGAGAGGGCAGCAGGGTGCGCGCAGCCTGGAGCACATGTGCGTCATAGGCACTGGACGCGTCAAGGTAAGGTAGCATGAGCCAGTACCTTCAGTTTAAAATTGTTAACAGAGTGGGAATAATTTTTGCATGAAATTAGTTTGTCATACATAAATTAAAAGATTTTTAATGGTAAGTAAGTACTTATATTAAAAATGTTTTTGATTAATTTCAAGTTTTTTAAAGTCAGCTAAAGACTTAATCCGTCAATTAGATAGGTACTAATACTTACCTATTTGATGTCGTTTTAAAAGTTATTACCTATATGCCTTTATCCTGTGAACCGTGACTTTTATTATAGCAATTAATCTATAATGCATAGAGAATCTATTTAAAAATCAATTTGCTGCATGTAGAAAGTTTATACATCGTCGTCACGTTTCGAGATTTAGATTTATTGTTGTGTTCGTAATTGTTAGGACGTTTGTATGAAATAAATTTTGGTAAAACACTTTTTCACTCGGGCAAACTTAGTTTCGTGTTTGGTTTTAATCTTTTTAAAATACCTTGTTTTTACTTTTTAGTCGACAGTATCCTTTAAGGCTGCGTTTCCACCAAAAATGTGCGGGGATGCGTAGCGGAGGATATGTTTGTTAAGCACCAATAGAATCACTTTATTTACCTAACCTCGCTCAGCGCAGCTCTAGTGGAAACGGCTTAGCGGAGCGATGTTTTTGTATATCCTAAACAAGCGAGGATGTATGCGAGTAATGTGTAGCGGGAAATACTTCAACCGCTCTACTTATAAACTCCTCTCAACTTCTGTCAAAATTGAAACACCGTTTAAACTATTGCTATCCTTTTTTTTACATAGTGAGTGACAAATAGTGACAGGGCGAATCTTGAGCAATGTTTAAATAGTGTTAAAGTTGAGAGGCGTTTATAAGTAAGGCCTTAAATGTCAAAGTGGCGATGTTAAATGAACGCGCGCATAGAGCCCGCTACACATCTTCTCACTCACTGCTCATCTGCACACTATTTCACAGCGTCGCTACGCATCTTCGCACCGCTCAGCTTGACGTAAATCTCTGGTGGAAACTCGCCTTAGGCTGAGACTCCATCAAAGCGGTGATGTGTGAGATGTGTTTTAAACAACCAATAGAATTTCAAAAGACGAGATGACATGTTTGAAAAACGAATTTCTATTGGTTGTTTAAAACACATCTCACACATCTCCGCTTTGGTGGAGTCTCAGCCTAAATAGAATATAACCAGCTTGGGTACCAATTGTCTATGATTACTGTCATCCTGTCCTTGTCACGCGACCCTTCGTCACACACAAAAAACCTTCAAAAAAAAAGAAAAAACTCAAATTTCTTCGTTTTAATATTCTAATAGGCTAATAGGTTTACGAGTGTCATTAAAGTTATTTATAACATTAATATGCATGTTCTCTAATTTAATAAAATAACCATGAAGTTTAGTAAACAAAAACATTATATTAAAAAATTAAGTTAACTAGGTTAATTAGTGACAGTTATATTTATTAGTCAAAATACAGGATAAAGTTCAAAATATATTTAAATCAAATAAGTAAACAAAAATTTTAAGAAAGTATAAACTAATATGTTTAAGGGTAGTCAGAGGTATGTCCAAATATATTTTTGTTACATTTCGAAACGAAAAATCCGTTGATGTAGGTACTGATTTGATCACAACCTTATCGAAAGTCGAGGGCACTGTCTCACCCGGCCAACACGGCTCTTTTAATGCGATATTTTTTTGAGGTAAAAGGTATTTGCCGCTAAAGCAAAACTATAATTTGAATTGCACTATATGCCATCACTTTTCATAGACATGAGAGTGACAAGAACAAAACACAATACGAATCATTATGATTCTGCTGAAAGCTTTATAATAATGTTGATGAGCTTGTTACCTTTCTCGTATGAAATGTTAACTTTTCCAAAATGTGGGTATATACCAAATGTATTTTGGACGTACCTCTAACAACCCCCTTAGACATCTTCAAAGGATCTAAAATACCTAAAGTTTTTATATAATGTCAACCGCACCTTACCTTACCGATACGATGGTAGGTATATAGATAAGATAGAAGTGATCATCAATGTTTTTAAAGGTGTCATGAATTGATACGTCATTATAATTCCTTTTTAACGGACTTCAAAAAAAGGAGGAAGTTCTCAATTCGTCAGAAACTATTTTTTTATGCATGTTCACCGATTACTCGTAGTGCCTGGACCGATTTGAAAAATTTTTTTGTTGGAGAGGTTTGAAACTTTCCAATTGCTGCCACAAACATTTGGTGAGGATCTTCGGAGTTATGAACAGAAATGCATCTCGAGAGTGCAAAAAATTGGTCAGCTATATAACATTGAAGTCTTTCTATTTTTTTTTATTTTGCCACTTGTAAAGGGGGCTTATAACATTAACCTGTAGCTATATTAGTCTTCATGAATATCTGATATCATCTAACCTTTAACACTGTAATTGATTTCACATAAAATAATAACCTTTTAAACGTAACTAATCAAGTTGTAATCAAGGTGCTGTGATTAATTTAATGAGTAGTTGCTAATCAAGTTTTTTTAAATTTAGGTATATGCGTCGGTATATACACCGTTAATTCTGGGTCAGTTTAAAGCCAGCACCCACTGCTTGTATTGCTTAATCGTATTCGTGTCGTTGGTTTAGTTTTTGAATTTGATAAGTTTTTCATACGAAACTAAATAGTTGAAAAGATTAACAAAAGTGAGGAAAACACTTGGTAAGGTGTCGTAGGCGCGCAGAGCTAATGACCTAGGTATGTATGTATGACTACGACGTAGCATAGACTCTACGCCGTAGCAACAGCTGAGCACAGAGCACGTATCTCCGTGATTTATCCTGCCTATGTTTCGTGATATTATTAATTGCAAAAAAATAGATCTCATTTTTATTATTATTTTTGAGTAAGGTTATCGATATAGATTACGTAGGCGTCGGCTTTAAACTGACCAAAAATAAACGGTGTAGAATGAGAAGCTTATTATAGATCTATGATAAATCTAGTTATTGATTAGGTCATCAAATAGCGGTCGCAAATCTAATCTTGTGAATATCTCGAGAAAATTCGTGTCATAAAATAAGATAAATTATGCGGTGAATTTTTAGATAAGTATTTGAAATAAAGACGATGTCAAATTTCTAGCCACAGTAAGCAAGCTTCCGCCCGCCGGCCGCTTCGCTCGAGTAGTAGCCGGAAAAAAGTAGCCTATGTCCTATTACCAATCATTTGGCTGAAAGAAACAAACATACATCCATCCATCCATCCAAACTTTCGCATAATAATTAGTGTGATAGTGTTATTGAAACTAGTAATTGAGGAGGATACGGCTAGTGATGTTACCTTAGTGGAGCTCATATCGAGCATGACGGGGAAGGCGGGGAGTCTTGGTGGCCCGCCCTGCTGCTTCGCGAGCTTCGTGAACAACCCGCCGAGCGGCGCTTCCGAAGCGTCCGACTGCGGTGTGCCCGCGCGCGCTTCGGTGCCGAAGCCGTTCATGCGGTGGAAGTAACTAAGGAGAAAAGTTAATAAATAAGTGTGGCTTAAAAAAGTGTAGCTTATGATGGAAGTAGCTAGGATGGAAAAAATAATGATGAAAATAAAGATTAGGTAACTCTGTTATTCATAATATTATTCATATGACTGTAATATTAAGTTGTTGAATCTGTATGATCCAAAGGCACCTAGGTTGATAACGTCTAGGTCCTAGTCAGGGTCAGCAGGCCAAGCATGGCGATTTCCTCTCTACTCTACACTAGAGTAGACAACATAGTCCGATTTTGTATGAGATAAGTGTACAGATGCGAGCATGGCATTCAATTTTATCTGATTTTGACATTCGAGAATAGAAACTTTCTTCCGAAATTGTCTACACTTCCTGAGACCTAGACAAGCTTTCTTCCATTCGTTACAAACGCGCGTTCGCCTCGCGTTTGTAGTTTGCTAGTTTGCTACTTATCTTACTTGTCTTACTTATCTTACTTATCTTACTTATCTTACTTATCTTACTTATCTTACTTATCTTACTTATCTTACTTATCTTACTTATCTTACTTATCTTACTTATCTTACTTATCTTACTTATCTTACTTATCTTACTTATCTTACTTATCTTACTTATCTTACTTATCTTACTTATCTTACTTATCTTACTTATCTTACTTAACTTACTTATCTTACTTATCTTACTTATCTTACTTATCTTATCTTACTTATCTTACTTATCTTACTTATCTTACTTATCTTACTTATCTTACTTATCTTACTTATCTTACTTATCTTACTTATCTTACTTATCTTACTTATCTTACTTATCTTACTTATCTTACTTATCTTACTTATCTTACTTATCTTACTTATCTTACTTATCTTACTTATCTCACTTATCTCACTTATCTTACTCATGAGATGAGATAAGTAAGATGATAAGTAAGAAAAGTAAGATAAGTAAGGAAATAAGTAAGATAAGTGAGATAAGTAAGATAAGTGAGAGCATAGTCATAGCATAATGCTATGATTATGTTCGCGTGAAAGACCAAAATCGGAAGATAGGAAAATGTGTTGTCTAGTCTAGTGTAGAGAAGAGATGAAATCGCCATGCTAGGGGGGCTGGACATCTAAATAAAAAAGTAGCTGTAAGTAATGTTTTTTTTTCACCGCTAAGTGTAATGTCCATATGGATCAATGTAATCATGTAAACGACAAATTAATCAGTGTTCCATGGGCGGGTTTTCGCACTTCCATCCTTCAGATAGAAAGTAGAGAATTTATATAATAACACGATATTATTACAGTGTAGGTACTTCACAATATTTTGTTAGTTTGTATTTGAATAGAGTATCTAATTCGAAAACATTTATACCAGTGCTAATTTCTCACCTTGTCACTCGTTATACTTTTCGCACATTTTAATACATAAAAAACCTCAAATCTAACTAGATAGGCATGTGTGAACTCTATCAAAACACATAAAAGTGCAGCTGTTGATAAAAAATAATGAACACATACATATTTTACTATTTTAATGTCTTTCTCAACCAATAAATTTTTGATTTGACTATCGGGTCTCGATTTAATGGACGCGCGTCATAGGCGCCTTAGCGCCTGCCGCAGAGACGATAATTAAAACTGACGGGGTCGCCGACCGAGATGAGCAATTCATTAATATAACATAAGAACGCTGGAACATAGGTTCTCACGAATCATGTAAATTTGTCGACTAAACGTAAGTTATCGAATCGATTAATATGCTAATTGTTGGGCATCACTAGTGGGTCGGTGACCGTGGGTCAGTGTTGTGACATCGAGCGTGTGAAAAATCGATTGTCAATCGGATATGAGATGTGAGTGTCACCTTCCTGTTGCGCTTATTAATATTTCGAAAGTTTCATTTCATTATTTTACAAGTTAGAGATCATTTAAGCTAGGCTGAGTCGGGAGCGGAACGGGTCCGAACCGAGACAGACTCATTTTAAAAATATCACAAATGAGTGTTATAAATGCGTAACTTTCTAATCATTGATCTGATTGTAAAAAAAATTTGGAAAGCTATAGTATTCCTGAAATTCAAGCCACACGACATGGCTTTTTCCAGGGTCTTTTTCGATGGGAAAAAGACAAATATGTCATGAGAACTAAGTAGTATACTTAATTTCAAAATATTGTTGGGGGAGGTGGGGGGGAGGGGGGGGGGGGTTAAAATATGTGAGTTAAACTAGAGTTGAGACAATTAACTCACTCATTGGTTGGATGTGAGTTGTACCGCGCAGCCAGTGAGCGCATAATGTCGGAGTAGTTCCTCGGGGGGTGCGCCGCGGGCTGCTGGTGGGGGCTGCCGCGCTCGGGGGGTGTCCCGGGGTACGAGGAGGTAGACGGCGTCACGCTGCGGGATCTGGGGGAAGAACTAATTCGCTATATTGTGATGCTGGAGAGACGGTAAAAAATAGACGTGTCTGTTACGCTCAATGTAGATATCCTCCTCGATACATCGTTCTCCTCAGTGCTGAGGGTCGTGACCAAGGATCACAGTTTCGTGAATGATTATTCTCCAGCCAATCCGATCTCTTGCGGCTTTTATGGCATCGTGGATCTGGATGGAAAGAGACTTCCGAACATGGTCGGACCATCGTGTTGGGCTGCGGCCCTTCCACAGATCTCTGATCACTGAGTGATCATAGATGAATAGAGCAAAGGGAACCATAATTTTGCGAGAATATAAGCTTTTCAAATTATGGCATGAAAAGCGAGCCGTGTGGTTTTTGCATAAACATATTTTTAATATTTTTGCATATTGAATTGTCATGGTCATTTATTAAACAAGAAAATTAATTTAAGTAGATTGAAAAAAATAATCTTAATAAAAGTTTTTTTTAATGCTAATGTTGTAAATAATGTTTAAGCAGGATAGCTAATCGGGAAGTGCTCGTGAGATGCAAGATTCCACCCGGAACGACCGACAGACAAACAAGAAAGTGACCCAATAAAAACGTTTTAGTAATAAAATTATACTACGACGGTTACATCCTCAAGATCATAATATTTTTGACCATGTAGTTTCACTTCTCAATGTACTAGGGCATCACATAATTTTAGAGTACTGTAAAATCTGTAAAATTAAAGCATTAGTAACAAAATAATGACACTCTGGCATCCCTATCTGGCAACCCACTCGCTCGGCTCGCGCCAACTTCATTCGTTTCTTATGTGCGGGCATCGCAACATCGCAATAATTACGAATTTATTTTTTTCGCAAGAAAGTTATAATTAAAAGTTTATAATTGGTAAAACAACGTAAACGAAGTGGTGATTATAGAATAAGAAAGAAGATTAAACTTTTGGAAAGGAGTTTATGAAAATCATCATCGTCTACGAGAGATGAAGGGAGGTAACAGTTTTTTTGTTTACTTAATTTCACCCAATTATCAAAAAATATTACCTATAGATGCATACAACAAATAATACCGTAAAATATTTACGACAAATAATTTTTACATGTCGACAATTCACATTAAAAAATATGTGACTACCTTCAATTTATTTTTGTCTCGGGTTTATTGTTGTATTGTTTATCGTTGCATTGTGATATTTATTCATTATGATAAACGATCTAGATTACGTCTTAGTAATAACAATTTTGTCGTATTGCAATTTCAAAGTGCCAAAAACTGCCGGTTTTTTTTGTTTTCTTTGCACACAGGTCACCAACGATGTTGAAATACCTACCTGCGATATATTACGCGACGAGCTCGCGTTTGATAATTATCGCTCAGTCTCGTGTCGTCACATTATGACGACCAATGACTTTAAAACAATAAAAAGGGCAGACTGCAGATTGGATGGATATGTCTACCTGCCAACACAGGTCAAGGGTGTAAAAAACCTAGGTCCCCAGCGTTATACTGCGTGACGCGATCACGTTTGATATCGCTTAGTCCGGAATGACTTTAAAATAACAACAACTGCAAACTGCAGATTGTAAGTAGGTATGTCTACCTGTGCATACAAGTCAAGGAGGTGGAAAACCTACCTGCGTTATACTGCGTGACGCGATCACGTTTGATATCGCCCAAATGACTTTAAAACAATAAAAACGGCAGACTGCGGATTGGATGTATGTATAATGTTTACCTGCCCACACAGGTTAAGGGTGTAAAAAACCTAGGTCCCCTGCGTTATACTGCGTGACGCGATCACGTTTGATATCGCTTAGTCCGTAATGACTTTAAAATAACGACAACTGCAAACTGCAGATTGTAAGTATGTCTACCTGTGCATACAAGTCAAGGAGGTGAAAAACCTACCTGCATGACGCGATCATGTTTGATATCGCTTAGTCCGTAATGACTTTAAAATAACAACAACTGTAAACTACAGATTGTAAGTACCTGTGCATACAAGTCAAGGTGGTGGAAAATCTACCTATACTGGGTGACGCGATCCCATTCAATATCGCTCAGTTTCGTGTCGTCGTGTGATGACGACCAATGACTTTAAAACAATAAAACTGCAAACTGCAGATCGTAAGTATATGTCTATCTGTGCATAAAGGTCAAGGGTGATATATATCTACCCAGAATTATAGCGCAATGCGATCACGTTTGATTTCGCTTAGTCTCATGTCGTCACGTGATGACGACAAATGGTTTTAAAATAATAAAAACTGTGCAGATAGTAAGTATTATTATGTATACCTGCCCATACAGGTTAAGGGTGTTAAATACCTACCTACGTGATATTGTGTGACGCAAATACGTTTGATATCGTTCAGTCTTGTTTTATTACGTGATGACGATCAATGGTTTTAAAATAATAAAAACTGCAAACTGCAGATTGTAAGTATGTTTACCTGTAAGTATTGTGTCTATTGTAAGTATAAGTCACCAGGGTTAAATAACTACCTGCGTTATACTGCGTGACGTGAACACGTTCCTGTCGCTCAGTCTCATGTCTCATGATGACGACCAATGACTTTAAAACCAATAACAACTACAGACTGCACATTGTACAGGTTATATTACCTGACTTTTGTAACTTTGATGAAAGCGTAGTATGTCTTCTACCACTCTCAGAGCGCGGCTATTACAATACCCGACTCCATCACCGTGAGCTCTACTTGATTTGTCATAGTCAGACCATGACAATCGGTTCATGCATTGTGTCTGAATAAAAAATATAAAATTATTATGATTATTATTATTATCTATCTTTATAGGAGCTCTCTAAACGTTGGGGTCGGATTCTGGTGGAAGGTGACCGAGACCCAAGAAAACCAATAAGACCTTGTAAAAAATACTTTAATATTTAAATATTCTATAAATATAAAGGCCTTCAGATTAAAAGGTATGACCTTAGCTTACTCTCTAGATCGAAGCAGTAGCAGGCAAACTGGAAGGCCATTCCAGAACTAAACCACCCAGACCATTCAGGTGGGGTGGACCGAAGAACAGATGCCAAATCTGAGGTAATCGTCTTAAGATGGGTACCCGTTCCAAGGGCGGAGACCACCACCTGCCGCGAGCTCTTCCTGCACCAAGACTGAGTTCAGGACCCGCAAAATGCATAAGAGGTAAGTAATACTACTTCATGCTAACAATTTGCGCTATTTTATCCATAATTACTGCGCACTCTGCTGTACCCAATGATCTTCTACTATACCTTATAAACTGAGGTAGATGTGTTGTGTTGTGCCCCGCTCTGCGTGGCGAACTAACTACGGGCTGGATAGCTTGAGTCAACTCGGTCGCTCGTCACAGGCTGTCATTTGCGACTTGCTGCTCACGTAATTGTGAAAATTATATTTATCTCGTTCTGACAACGAGGTTTTGTATTTCTCTGCTATCTTTTGGTTTCTTGAGTGATGTAATGTAAACGAAGCTGCGACTATTCTACCTACTTAGCTGTAAAACAATTTTGCCGCGTTTGAAAGCTTTTATAATGAGTTTAATTAATATAACGTCTCTGTTGGAAAAATATCATTAGCTGTACCTAGCTATGTGAATGGATTTAAAATCCCGTTTAATAGTAGGCCTCCTGTACAAATGTTGGAACAAGCTAACCAAAAGTTTAGCAATACGGAGTTACTCGTAGAGCAGTTATGTTCAGCTACTCATAAGTTATAGTCATCAGAATCTGTGATTCTTACATAAAACATATTCCGGACATTTTTAATCTCAAACTTTTTTGACAAATTATTCGTGAAGGCACTTCTAGATTTAGTGTTAAGTCGATTTATCTTTCAGTCAATATTTTAAAGTAGTAGATACTTGCACCGCTGCTAAATTACTTATTAAAGACTGATTCATGGCTATGATAGACTTGCAAGATACATATGTTTTTTAGTACCCGGTCCATAAGGGCCTGTCATTTCTTATCTAAGAAATACGGACTGATTCTAGTCATTTATTAAAATGAAATTCAGTGCATAAATGATACTTATAATTGCCACGACAGAGTCAAGGAAACCTTCAAGATTGGGTTTTATTATTATTAATCAAAAACCTTTTTGAGTTCGAATTAGACTCTCGTACCTAACAGGTGCCTGAATTTGGCAGAATTTTAACACAAATAGAACACTTGTCTTGTTAAAACTCGTTCACTAACCCTAAGGGATTTCACGAAATTTTTTCGTGTTACTTTGCTCAGCTTGTCCTGCAGCTGCCCGTGGACGGCTATAGGTACGCTTCGAATCGGCTTGAAATTGAGAAATTTCTAGCTTCCTTGATTTAATGATTATGACTCCTACATGGTACAAAACACACATATACCTACGAGTAGCTTATATCCAGATTTGTCTTTGTGGCGAAATTATATTTTAATTTCAAATAATCCTATTTATGGTAATAGATTTTTATGGATGCACCTTTAAAGGATTGGGGCGTCTTAATTTTAACTGAGAACATGTAAACGGTTTCTAGGACTGCCGAGCCAGATACACTATCAACCTTTTAGAACTTAAAGCCGCTTCTATAGAATTAGTGTTTCGCTGGCAAATCGATACAAAATAAATTTTGATCCGTAACGATAAAACGAACGCGATATGTAATTATGATGAGGAGGTGTCCAGTTTAAGCATTTAAACAATTTAAGTAGTAAGATCTAGTAGCGGCGTTATAGTGTAGCATATTCGAAAAATCAAAAATCAAAAAAGAAGCTGGACCAGGGATCCAGATGTTTTAAAATTATTATTGATACAATATGGAGTCTATCTCAAACAAGTTTGAATGATTTATGAAAATGATTTATTTGCCACTAGAATAAATATGTAAATGTCATAAGTTCGTCTCTTGAAACGAGATCCGTCCGCATTCGATATCGATGCGTTTACTCTAGACTGGAGTGTTTATTTGTTTCTACACATTACCTCCTTTTTTCATTCATTTTAATATACTTAAGTAAACTAAGCAATAATCGTGCTACTAGAATTGGTCGTCCCTTATTGGCCTAGCGGCCTTGGTACCATGGTACCCATTGTTCATAAAAATATATATATATATATATCTCAAGGCAAACTAGTTTACATAATACCACATTAGGTACTCTTTTCAACTTTCAGACTCTGGCAGCGACACCCTAGTGTCATCGCTGTTATTGAGCAAGCCTACTCAAGACAAGCACTGTAAGCAAGTGCTATAAAATTGATATACCTATCATCTTTTTCTAAAAGTTCTTTAAAACAATAATAACTGTGATTCCACAAAATGGTGGCAATTTTTGCACCAAACTTTAAATTGACTTTTTAGAAGTTATATTCTATTTGTAATCGATTTTCTAGTTAGCGAATATAAATCTGGGTCAAATTATTCGACTTTGAATACTTGTCATTCAGCGCTTGCAATATTTGGTAAACGGATGAGTCAAGATGATAGAATAGGACTAAACTTTGTTTTTTCCAATAATGAAAATAATCTGAAATCTGAATCTTGTAGGTGCTTGATCATGTTTCAAAATTATTTCCTAAACAGATAAATATTTCTTACAAAACGATACATAATGCGAGTGTCTCGACAATAAGCCGATAGATAATGCAGATTTTGCCAGTCAAATAGTGGCGTCTATGCGTAACGGAGTCCCAATAGATATCTTATAACGAACCGACTCGTTTGGTCAGAAGTTCTACATTTGACCCAAAATGATGAGCGTGATGTATTTGGGTTTTTTGTAAAATATTTTAAGTATTCTATCGGTTTCACCAATATTTAAATAATTGAATATTTTGAATTGAATATTTATTTATTTGCAGATTCCATTTTTTGTCAAAACATGCAATCGTAAGTTGATTGTAAGACATTAGGTATTAATGTACCTACCTGCTTTTGCATTAACCGCTTATGTCGTTAAAGGTCGCTAAACATCTACATGGTCAAAAATATTATGATCTTGAGGATGTAACCGTCGTAGTATAATTGATGGTTAAACAAACTTACCAAGTGAAGTTTGGCCATAATTATACGAGACGGTTACATCCGAAGAGATCAAGAAGGTCCCACCCGAACCCATAAAGGCCCTTGCTACTTTAACGGCATAAGTGTCTCTGAAGAAATGAAGTTGGCGCGAGCCGAGCGAGTGGGTTGCCAGATAGGGATGCCAGAGTGTCATTATTTTGTTACTAATGCTTTAATTTTACAGATTTTACAGTACTCTAAAATTATGTGATGCCCTAGTACATTGAGAAGTGAAACTACATGGTCAAAAATATTATGATCTCTTCGGATGTAACCGTCTCGTATAATTATGGCCAAACTTCACTTGGTAAGTTTGTTTAACCATCAATTATAAAGGTAATTGCCCCTACCCAAGCCACATCCTGCCGAGTAAAAAATTCACATCATTGATCTTGCGCCAGTCAAACATTAAAATGCGCTCTGTGGATATTTGAGCGAAGTTTCCCACCCGCTCTCCTACATCTGAAGAGTTAACAAACTTGGAAGCGTTGGGGGCGGAGCTACTCGCTCTTGCTGCTTCGCACTTCTCAACTTTTCCTGGAGGCTGATCTATAAGGTTACTACTACTACCTGTCTGTAGAGTAAATCTTTACAGCTGTACACTACAAACCGAAGCGTAAGAGTCATGAAAGCTGAGCCGCACGCTCTTCACACTGGTACGGCTGTTCACGGCTCATTCAGGCTCGTCTATATGAAGCCGAGTCTATAGAAATCGTGAGAGCTGAGCCAATAAAGTTGGAGAATAAACAGACCTGGAAGCGGCTCGCTCTTTGCATCTGTATTCGTCTGTTGTCACCTGCAGACTGAATCTTTACACTCTTCAGACTCTGCGGTCTATGACGCGTACGCGGGTGTGAGAGCGTTTTCACATTATCCGATCCGATATCGGTATCGGACGCCGACACGATATCGTGTCAAGTAAAATGTATAAAAGATGTCCGCTCCGATATCCGATATCGGGTCGGACAATGTGAAAGGCAGGTACATATTCCATACATTTTACTTGCCCCGATATCGTGTCGGCGTCCGATACCGATATCGGATCGGATAATGTGAAAACGCTCTCACCTGCATAATAAATCTATACACAAACCTGGAAGCGTTGGAGTCGTGAGGACTGAGCCGTTCGCTCTTGACGCTGGCCTCGGTTTTCACAGCGTCCTTGAGGCTGGTCTGCGCGTGCGTGGCCGCCGGCGGCGCGTGCGCGGGCGACGCGGCCGCATCGCGCGCGTACCGCCGCGCGCCCGCACCTCCTCCGCCTTCACCTGCGGACAAACAACATTCTATATTAATAATTAGCACGTTCAAACATTTTTTTTTAATATCTTTTTTTATTCAAGATAGGTTAGCTCTTGACTTCGCTCCTTGCCTGGATGAAGTCGACGATGGAGCGAGCTTCCCTTGAAAGTGCCTATTAACTCTCCTTTTAAAGGTAGGTATTCGGGTTATATGTAGATGGAAACACAGACGAAGGCAGTTTGTTCCATTCGACAGCAGCACGCATTATAAAAGACATACAAATTCTTCCGCTGTATTATTACTAGTATAGACTAGCAGCGCCCTCGCGGCGTTGCCCCCGTAGTTATGGTATTTGGTGATGATAATGATGAAAAGTAGCCTATAACCTCAAGAGTTTAGCTATCACATGCAGGAAGAATTTTTCAAATCTGACTGGAGTTCCTGAGAGAGTTCCTAAACCTGACATCTAATGACATGAAATCCTTTGACTCGTAGAGGGTAGAAAAACAAATGGTGGAAGGAGGGCGAAGCCCAAAATCTAGGATCTTATAACGTCATAATAGCTAAATGATTACATTCTTCTTTGCTGCCCAAGGACCTCTCCTTACTTCTTCCGCTCTTAACACTGCTATAAGCCAAGATATACATAAAAATACATAAAATAGAGAAAAATTATTTATACAGCAAGATCATGTTGGATTAGAGCTTAAGTTACTACCTGTTTTAGAAGGGTCATCGTATTTTTAATCTTTTTGCGACATACTCGTACTTTAGAAGTCAATATTAAATGATCAGAGCTGTCTACCATAAAAGTGCATAACATAGACACCAGCAGCGCAATACAACAAACAAGTTTTTCCCAAATCAATTAGTCGAGTTGAATCCGGTTGCGTACTCAATAAAAGACCGACGGACGTGCTTAGATAGACGAAAAAAGTGGCAACGATCTCGGTGTCACTCCACCGATCTCAAGATACGATCTCACAGTCGTGTCGGTTCGTTTGAGCTCGGCTCGGACTTCGCAAAATACACTTTCTTCCAATCGCAGCCGTCATCTCGGAATTAATGAGATCGCGAGGTGTGAAGTTTTGAAATTTGAATTTGGAATTCGGGGAATTGCGTTCAGAAATGAACTACTGGAATAAAGGAGTAGGTGATGGTTTTTTTGTACTTACTTATATAAAAAAAACATACTAGGTACTTCAAAAATGTTACTACCGGTTTTAGTCTATAAATATAACCTGCTTGTGAAACCCATAGTCTTACTATTTAAAGTTTTATTGAAACCAGTAGGAATAGAATAGAAGACGGCGTGATTTAACTAACAAAATTGGTAATGTTTATTAGCCCTGTTTACCTACTGCTATTCCTTCAAAGCCAGTTAAATCTTTTAAGCTTTTGAAATAGTTATATTAACATGGTCCAATTGTCAAAGCAATCAACATAAAGTTCTCATTACAGTCTACCACCTTGGTGCAAATCGATAATAATCTCGGCTGTTTCTTAATTTCTTATGTAAACCGCCAAAATGTCGCGCAATCTAAATGATACATCGTGTGAACTACCGGTTAGCGACAACTTGACACTGTTTGTTTAATACTAGGGTAATTAATAACACCTTTTAAGGTTAAAAGTTTCACTGAAGATTTACAACGAATTCTTCCTTTATTTATGTAATACAAATAAGTACTTATTACTTACTATAAATCAGGATCAAGTTTTGTTTTAAATAGCAAGCTTGATCTTAATCAATATTAGTAGATAGTGGGAGGTAAGGTCAAAAAATTTGGTATATTCGTGTATTTGGGGAACTGCTTGAACTGTTATTTTTAAGAAATTAAGTTATTAATTAAACGATGACGGGACGATATCGTCACCTTAGCGTAAGATGGTGGGATTTATCGAAACATAGAATCAGTTGGAAAAGTTTGGGGAAGCCCCAGCAGTGAGGCAAAGAGGTTAAAGAAAAAAGAGTTATTTATTAGATTATAAATAAGAGTGTGAAGCTGCGTGTGGTAACGAGTGCTTAGATAATTCCAGTGAAAGTATTTATACAACGATAAATCAACATTATAGTAGCAATATTTCACTAAAACAGATGTTATTTGGTAATATGGTTATAATGATAATTTTAATGTCACTATTAATGTAGATGCCTACAGAGATTTGTTTTGGTCTACATAATAGAAATATGTAAATGGTTGTTGATAGTGTGTACGTGCCTTATTTTATTTAATCAGATTTTTTATTTGTAATGTGGTAAAATAACGTCAATATTACCACAAAATAAAAATAAAATCGTTAAATAAAAAAGTTCTTATTGTATTATTATAGATTCCATCAAACGAATAAATTGATACAAAGTGACACAACAAAGCCTGTTCAACTGTATAATCAGATCTTTGAAAATTATCCACTTAGGTGACCAACCTATTGTACAGAATTGCCCACGTGAAATGACTAAATAGAATTCCCGCCCCAATAGAAATAGTAAAGGAATCTCTACCATATCGCCTTCGATATACGGTGCGTCAAGTTTCATTAGAAATAGGTAGAGATAGTGTCACGTTATGGGAAAATTATTGTAAACTGATGCGTTTCGTGGAGACATCTTACTGTTTATTAGAAAAGAACGGCACGCGAGTGTCGTAGGCGTCGGTAATGGGTTTATTTGTATTAAATAATATTCAATAGCACAATGATAACATTATGTTATAAGGCGATTATAATATATTAGGACGGGACCACACGTTCGCCTTTTTGGAAGAAGAGCAAGTTTGGATTGTAACTCAAAGACTTATGTCAAATAAATTATTTTGACTCAAATCTGTATCGTTGATACTATTGTTAAGGCGTACAGAGTAATAACATTATTTTAATTTAATAATTTGATATGGGTCTATTGAAAATAATAAGATTTGGTTGAGTATCCATTGAAAATTTTATGGTAGGTAGGTTAAATACGGTAAAGTAAAAATATGAAGACTGAAATTAAATCATTTATTGTTTATATCATCGAATCGGTCGTTTTCGTTCGTTTCATTAAGGTCAAGTTTTACGATATTTTCTATTTAAAGCTTTTTGACGTTAATGAAATAATAAAAAATATTGGCTATGTTTCTTAATGTTAGAAATAACGACGTTTTTGAACACACAATCAAAGTAATTTAACTTAAATGACCAAGCTAAATAGATGGTGACATTAACTGCTAAGCCTACAATGATAAAACTTTATAGCTTCATTTGGTAACTTTTATGTCACTTTATTTTATACGATGTAAAAAATATGTCTGCCGTAAATTATTTTGAGCAAACACTTTGACTTGCGTAAAGCAGTACCATTTTAGGTTGTTAATTGATTGCTTAATTTGTTTAGTTCTCACGTTGTTTTAGAGAGGTCAAATTTTATTTAAGTCATACTCATGACAAAGTAAGCCACGTACAATGTCAAAATAAAATATTCCAAAATTTTAGACAATTTATTAATTTCTCTTTATTTAAAGTACCTACAATTTCTTTCTTTTTAAATTCATATTTCCATGAAATCTTAAATGGCCATGAATGTTCAGGTACTACATGAAGCGCTCGTGGCGTAGCTTAGCATCCGTTCTTGATTGATCGTTGAAGTAAAGCAACGTTGTGCGCGGTCACAATTTGGATGAGTGACCGCAAGTGGCATTACGAGCTGAGCGCTTTAGTGCTTCGGAGGGCACGTGACATTGTCGGACCCGGCTTTTAAGTCGTTAAGCCAAGACGCAGACCTTAAGGTGATCTAAAAACTCCGTCACCAGATTTGGCCACTTGCTCATATGAACTTACATACTACATGACGAATGTCTGGCATGTGCCAATCGTATATTTGAATTGGCCTCTGACTACTCAATACATCTTTGAAGGATCTCGAAGATCGTAGAGAATCTCTACCATATCTGGGGATACAGTTGTGTCTTTTTACCTCTTCTAACATAATTATCTCTCATTCGCCTTGTCTCCGAGATAATTGTTAGGTTCTCACGAGCTGAGATTAAACTTTATGACGCTCAAAAGTCGAAATGTGACATTTTTGCAGGAAGTGGTCGTATTTATGGTGGCGTGCTATGAGTGAGTGCTTCCGTTGACCAGCGGGGTCACCTCACCTATCGACTGCTATTATAACGAAGTGAGCGCACTCAGAACTGCGAAATGGAGTTTAAAATATCGACTGTTTCGAGATAGTTGATATTTGAAATATCGTTCATAATAGACACCTTGGAAAACATGGACGATGATAAATAATTATCATTTCTACATTTTTATTATTTGATCGTAAAATTTTATTTTAATAATGAAAAGTTTATTCTTAATTTAAAGTTTAAAGTAATATTAACAGAAATACTTTAAAATAACGTAGATTCCGATTGTAGGCATAGTTTATTTACGTCATGACGCTGCTACTGTAAAAATCATCAAACTTTTTAAGAAGAATGACTAGACCGGTTTGGCTACCGATTATTATTGAAGTTCTGAAATAGTTTAAATAAGGTTTAAGATAAATGATAGTTGAAAAATGAAAAAGGTAAATTCAGGAAATATATAAAAATTATCTAATTTGAGAATAATTTGTGGGTCAGTAACTAGTGTTTGCTTCTTAGGTAAAATAAGTTTGACCAAAATCATCTTTTTAGGTACCCTCCTTGTTAGACCTTTGACAGATAAGGCAGCACACATGTTAGACCTTTTGTATTTTGGCACAATGAGACTTGAGTCATTTTTCTGTTAAGATTTTCTACAAAATAGTCAATTTACATTTTAGGCATTTTGAAAATTACACTTTCTGATCAGGAAGCGTTCTAAGTACGTCCACGTAATAGAGGTATACAATATACCGTTATTGAATGCAAGTCGGGCTAGTTTGACATGTCAACTAGTTATCCCAAGTGATTTGTTGAGATCGCCGATCGTTGGCGATCAGGAAAATAACCTGTTATAGTTTTTATAAGACATTCTTCAGCCGCTTGAGGAAATGTGATTTTGGTATGAGGAAGGCTAAAGTTCATTGGCCAGTTGTGTTAGTATATAAAAAAGAAAGTGCAAAAATTATATTTAAAGGAAAATTGGAAATTCTAACTGGAAAATTGGACCATTCGATTTTAATCGATTTAATTCGGGACAGGACAATGCCAGGTCTAAAAGATTTTCAAATTAACAAAAAAGTAATTTGTAACTCATATCCTATATCATATCCTATACTATACTCATATCCTATACTATAAACGAGCAATATTTGTTTATTTGTGTGTAGGTATTCACGTTCTCGAAAACGGCTCTAACGATTTCGATGAAAATTGCATTGTGGGGGTTAACGTGGGCGAAAATCTATCTAGCTAGGTCTCACTCATATCTGGGAAAATTCGTTTTCTCGGCATTTTCACGCAAAAAGATTTACCCGTGCAATATGCGTCGTAATTTCGCTGCAAGAACTGCGGGTTCAGTGGCTAAGCGGTCATGGCATTGGCCAGTAACGCCGAAGGCTACGAGATCGAATCCCAACCATTGACAGATTTTTCGTATTTTTAAGATTTCGATCACATTTTTACTGGATCTAACTAACAGTTACTTGTTGGTAGACCTAAAATAAGTAGAGCATATTTTAATAGGGTTTTGTTGTAAATAGAGTAACATACGGCTATGTGGCATTTGACACCCGTGTTGACGCAGCCGGTGTATGACTTGACTTGACTTCCACGTACATAGGTATCTGGTTGAGTCCAATTGAAGAGGAATAAGCGTTCCTTTTACAGAGATTTATAAGTTCCTTTGCACAAACTCAGTGTTTTTCATTCTTTTGGCATGTAACTGGCGACCCCCTACTTACCCTATGTATTAATTTTATTATAACAAAATATCAAAACCGTTTAATATTTTATTTATAAGCAAGCGTAGTTTTTACAGGCAAGTTTGGCAACCAACTTTTAAAAAAATCTGCTGGATTTATCTGCCAGTGGATGGAATGTTGCTCTTGGAATTCAAGTCTGTCAAGTTAGATACCTTTTGCTTAAAAAGAAAATCAGCAGTGGGATTGTATCTGCCCCAGTACCTTGTGGATACGCGCTTCAATTGGTGGTGGTTTTTATAAAAGATGCGCATACCGTTTCTATCAGAGCAGTTGTATTCGTAGATGCGCGGAGCACAGTAGGTGCGTGAACATAATGGATAGGCTTTAGGCTGGTAGCTATACCAATATTAAAAGTAATTTGTAGGCTGTTCTTGAACATGGTCTACGCCTTTTCTAAGTTTCATACAAATCAGTCCAGTTATGGAGTAGAATGCAGCCTTAGTTATTTAAAATGTATGATATTGTTCAGCCTCAGTTTGTCCACGAGCAAACAGTAACATAGCCGAAAGGTCGGAGAGTAAATTAAATGACGCGATAAATTCCCGTATCAACGTATTTTTAAATATGAGTCCTAATCGCGAAAGTTTAAGAAAGATTGAACCCCTTCTTCCTGTCCCTTACAGCCTTAGGGTCATCGTCAAACAAGGTACCGTACCTGACCCGAATGTCGGCTCCAAACCGACTGCCTAAGTAAGCGGTACATTACGCACGCGCGTCATTATCATGTATCATGTAGTGTTTTGGACACCATGTTGGCCTAGTCACTAGGCCCTAGTGGAATGTATTATGAAGGTTGTGGGTTCAAATCCCAGATGGAGACAATCATATGCATATAGATACGAGCTCATAAGCATGTTACAATAATCAGAATATAAATAAATTTAAAAATAAACATGGGTGGACATTTTCACACAGCGCCATCTAGCCCCGAACTAAGCAAAGCTTGTACTATGGGAACCTGATTGATAACTACTTATAACAACCAGACACATAACAAACATCTATATTCATCACACCAATGTTTGGCCTGGGTGGGAATCGAACCCACGACCTACAGTGTAGAAGGTATAGAAGAAGGTAAAAGAATTAGTTAGAATTTTGTGATTTTTGTTTAGATGAGTAATTTTTGGAACCATTAGATTAAAAATATTTTATAAATTAAATGATACTTTATTCCTTGATGACACAACACCTTAATGTAAACAACATAAGTGCAAGAAATAATTTGACTTTGACTTTGACTGTTAAATAGATATTGTATAACCTGTGCAAAGTCGGGGCAGTGTATTTAAAAAATAAAGAATGCCACACAGTAATTCCTAAAATTCCTATTAATCATTTTTATACAAGATGTTTTGATAACATGAAAATCGAATAGTCGGAGCGCACGCGTCATTAAAATTACTTAATAGTCGAGTATGAATGACCGCTCGAAGCAATGGACTTGAGTGTTATTCAAGTGCGCGGTACCTGTCCGTTTACGATTATCAAATAAAACTATAGTGCGAGAGTTGGTGAGATTAACTCTTGAATATTTAAAAAATGTAAATCCGTCATTGGCTGCATGAAATATAAATAAGTTGATTTCGTATTACTGATAGCTGTGGATTTTGTTTTATAATTAAGTATCACTAAAACACATTTACATGGTTACGTATTTATGTCACGAAAATTACAAGACAGATTTTTGAAATCCATAGGAACGTTTGACAGATTTTTGATTTCTTTTTTTTCATAATACAGGAATTCGAATTCCATAAATTCTTAAGCCAGATTTTCATTTGTTTCTTTTTTACAAGACAGAAATACAAAATACATCTAAACATTTTCCAGAAATTTTAACATCTAGATAATTCACTTTACCGCATGTTTGTTTTCCATATAATTTGTTTTCCATATATTTTGTGATCCCGAAAAATCATGGTTCAGGAAAGACCTATTACAAAATTATGTATTCAATCTTTCTAGTAATAATTCAGAGCGTTATAAATACTAGGTACCATAAAATTAAATGACCGATGTCCATTATGTAGCTTGAAGTACTGTAGGTAGATATCTATTAAATATTGTACCTAGTTACTTTTTTTTATTACCTTTAACATTTCCTAACTAATTTCGTGCTAGATGGTTAAGTAACCTCACCAAACACTTTTGGCAAATTATCAAAGTTTAACCTAAATCTTCCATCCATTTCGAATTTGTGACGGCTCCGGCGCTTCAGGAAGTGCAGCCCCTCCGCCCTTGCGTAACAAAACGCGGCATCTGCACGAGCCTTCGCAGCTTCGGCTGTTTGGTCGCCACCTTCGGCGGCGACCAGCCTCAGCCACTCCAGCTCGTGCTGGTGCCGCGTTTTGTCACAGCGGGCGGGGGCTGCATCTCCCTTCGCGCCTCCGAGTTCATAAAAACACTCTAGGGTAGGACAGACAAGACTACGTGGAAGTCGGGGTGGGCAGATTCGGTTCTGAGACCGATAATAACCTAAAAACGTTTCGGGTAAAAATTTAGTATTAAGAAGCAGGATTTTGGGGGGGGGGGGTGGGGGTAGGAGGGGGGAGAGGGGGTTCCCCTTCCCCCTTGGTACCACTCCCATTACAAGGTAACGCACCGTTCTGGAGATAATCAAATTATTGTTTTCAAATACAAACTGGTAAAAATTGGTAAAAATTTAGTATTTGGTACCTAACAGTATTTCGGGGGGGAGATCCCCCGCCCCCCTGGTACCACTCCCATTACAAGGTAACGCTAAGGTTCTTGAGAAAATCAAATTATTGTAACCTAACCTTTTTTTTTTTTTTTTAGAAAGGGTTCGCTTCGCTTGCTTTTTTATATACAAACCTAACCTAACCTACAGGATGCCCTGTGTCGGATCTGATTTAGTTTCTCTTTTAGATGTTATGGGGGTTTGTGCGACCAGATTTTGTAAGTGGGCTCGCTTCGCTCGCTTTTTTATAGACAAACCTAACCTAACCTACAGGGTTCCCCGTGTCGGTTCTGATTTAGTTTTTCTTTTAGATGTTATGGGGGTTTATGCGAGCAGATTTTGTGGGTGGGCTCGCTTCGCTCGCTTTTTTATATACAAACCTAACCTAACCTACAGGATTCCCTGTGTCGGATCTGATTTAGTTTCTCTTTAAGATGTTATGGGGGTTTATGCGAGCAGATTTTGTGGGTGGGCTCGCTTCGCTCGCTTTTTTATATACAAACCTAACCTAACCTACAGGATTCCCTGTGTCGGATCTGATTTAGTTTCTCTTTTAGATGTTACGGGGGTTTGTGCGACCAGATTTTGTGGGTGGGCTCGCTTCGCTCGCTTTTTTATATACAAACCTAACCTAACCTACAGGGTTCCCCATGTCGGTTCTGATTTAGTTTTTCTTTTAGATGTTATGGGGGTTTATGCGAGCAGATTTTGTGGGTGGGCTCGCTTCGCTCGCTTTTTTATATACAAACCTAACCTAACCTACAGGATGCCCTGTGTCGGATCTGATTTAGTTTCTCTTTTAGATGTTATGGGGGTTTGTGCGACCAGATTTTGTAAGTGGGCTCGCTTCGCTCGCTTTTTTATATACAAACCTAACCTAACCTACAGGGTTCCCCGTGTCGGTTCTGATTTAGTTTTTCTTTTAGATGTTATGGGGGTTAATGCCAGCAGATTTTGTGGGTGGGCTCGCTTCGCTCGCTTTTTTATATACAAACCTAACCTAACCTACAGGATACCCTGTGTCGGATCTAATTTAGTTTCTCTTTTAGATGTTATGGGGGTTTGTGCGACCAGATTTTGTAAGTGGGCTCGCTTCGCTCGCTTTTTTATATACAAACCTAACCTAACCTAACCTAACCTACAGGGTGCCCCGTGTCAGTTGCCCCGTGTAGGTTAGGTTAGATAAAAAAAAAAAGGTTAGGTTAGGTTACAATAATTTTATTTTCTCAAGAATGGTGCGTTACCTTGTAATGAGAGTGGTACCAGGGGGGCGGGGGATCCCTCCACCTTCCCCCCCACCAAAATACTTATTACAGAATACTGAATTTTTACCAATTTTTACCAGTTTGTATATAAAACAATAATTTGATTATCTCCAGAACGGTGCTTTACCTTGTAATAGGAGTGGTACCAGGGGGGAGGGGGAACCCCCCCTCACCTCCCCCTCTCACCGCCCCACTCAAAATCCTGCTTCGTAATACTAAATCCAACCCAAGATGGAAAAGGTTTTATATGGCTGGAAATTTTCTGGTAAGCGTTACTTCTGTCTTTTAAAATAAGGTATAAAGATATTGTTGTCGAATGAAAAAAAAACGAACTGATAATCTGGCATTAGTGTTTCTGTCAAATGAGACTTCTGTGAAACGTTTTATCGGAGTAATAAAATTATGTAAAACATAGTATCTGGATTTCGAGTTTCTATCAAACGTTTTATGGCTTTCAAAATTCGGTGTATCGTTTTTCGAAAGATTGATAGGTTACCCATTTACATACATGTGTAACTGCATTGAAATAGAAGGTAGATAAACAAATTTATAAATGTACCTTTGTAAATTTCTGTTGATTTCTATAAAAATTGTAAAGCATTTGTTTGTGCATTTCCAACAAATAAATTTCAGTATTTAGTTAGTGATACTATATTTGAATTTGTTTCTTAGTTTGAAAAGTTAAATAAACGTATTACTCACAAAATTAAGTTAAATAATTTCTCGGCTAAATATATTCTAGGTTTCTTCTTTCTTCTTTCAAGACTGATTTAACAAACCCGAACTCGGGACACAAATAAATAAGGTGAAACAATCAATTTCTGTGTTTACGTATGTCTTAGTGAGAGTTATGTTGTCCATTCAGGAATTTAATTCAAAACTATTTACAATATTTTTTTAAGAATCAAAACTATTTATAATATTTTTTATGCGGAATATTTTATTACCGTAATGTTTGTTGTTTTATATAAAAAAAAATATTAAAATTTCTGTTACGTTAATTTGTTGCTGTTAGCCGTTGTCTCTCGCACTATTCCAAAGCTATTTGTCGACAGACCTCCTGAGGTCGTACATGTACTTCCAAGAACCGCCGAAAGATAACTGGTAGTTATTGGACTTTAGTAAATAATACGTGTTGGTATTTTTGGTAAATCTATTAGAAATTAGAAAGAAATCGATTGGAATCGTATCGATGATAATCTACCGTGAATTAATTTATCAGTTAGGCAGGATTCGACCAAGTTATTACGTACAAAGGATTAAGTTTTTACTCGAGAGTAAACTACTGTTCCCGAATTCCGTCGGAATCGAAAATTTTGATTTTGATTTTCATTGAACTGAATGAATCTTTGAGAATACAGTTGTGAGCTTTGTTTAATTAGATGTAGTTTGTCAGGGATTGTCCATTTGTAGACAATTTATAGGCATAGGTTGACTGACGCTGTATAAAAAGTCACCTAGAGTTAGTATTAATTAATCACCATCATCTCCTTGCAAGTATTCTAGACAGATACGTATTTATTCAACACTAGATTCCGCCCGCGGCTTCGCTCGCGTGGTACTTGGATAAAAAGTAGCTTATGTCCTATTTCCGGTCATTATCTATCTATATTTTAAATTTCAGCCAAATTGGTTCAGTGGTTGTCGAGTTATAGAGGAAGAAACATACATCCAAACATCCATCCATCCATACAAACATCCACACAAACATCCATCCAAACATCCAAGCTTTCGCATTTATAATATTAGTGTGATACTTTGATGTGATTTCACGCAATAAAAATACATTAAAGATCAAATTTTTGCCGGCGGTAAAATCATTATTCTCAGAATACCTATACAAAATAAAATATACAAAGGAATAAGCCTCACACAATACGAGTAACATCTAAAGCCTAAGCCACATCTCACGGGAGGTCATCCCGTCATTAGGGCCCGCCCACACGAGGCGCGTGGACGTCGCGCTCCACAAATATGTCACCATACGGAAGTTCTGTTGGTTTTTGTATTAGAATGTCATATTGTGAGGAAACCTTGAGTTTCTGGAACCACCAGTTTAACTTTCAAATTTTAGAGGGTGGCCTTTTTAAAACTGCTCCTTCATTTATTATTAACACTTTCCTATTTTTCTCTAGTAGTGTAAAGTAAAGGTGATTAAAAAAAAAATGACCCGTTTGATTCAAAATTCTAAAAATTTTGCCGTGAATTTTATTTTTGTTTCCAAGAGAACTTGGTGCTTTTGCTCAATATTTTTAGAGAGAATAGTTCTTTACATTTCTAGATTTTATATACCTATTTATCAAGGGAGTTTTAGTAACTTATAGAATTAATACATTTTCTTACATATTTTACATTTTCTTAACAACGAAAAATAAACCTGATCTTTTCTTCTTACAACACTCTATCTCAAGAAGCTATGTAAGTATTTGAAATTGAAACAAAAGACTTGATTAAAATCGTTGTGCAATCAACCTTTGTAATAGGTTTTAGAACCTATTACACCTGCAAAATGTAGTTAACTATTATTTGTATCCAGGAAATGAAGAATTTTCGCTAGAAATACACTTCTCTAGTATTTTAATAACATTCGGATATTACTCACGAAAAAATATTCATTGTCAATTTACACCTCTATGTATAATTATAATATAACTTTAATCCTCTTTAAACCAATTTATTTATTTGCTAAAAATTTTACTACGAAAACTCATTACAAAATCAAAGACCAGGCTGGAACATTAAATAAAAAGAATAACATTCGAAATGAGAAGAAATCTATTTAGGAAATTGAAAATAGAATTTGAAAAAGAACACAAATAATATTAAAACAAAATTTTTATTTTATCTATTTATCTTCAGCCTGCATCACACACATACACACACACATAGGGCAAAACCTTATTTTGAAGAAAAAAAAAAATTAAATGAGAATAGTAAAAAAGAACATTAAAACGAAATTCGGTTTTAAAATAGAACACACATGACCCTTGAGGATCTAAGCTAAACATTCAAACTAAATAGGAAATTCGTTTTGAAAATAGAACACGCATGACCCTTGAGAATCTGAGCTCCAAGGTCGCACGATGCAGGTGGCACCGCTCAGTGTGTGGAACGCAAATAACAGGTGAGCTCGACCAACTGTTTGTACGGGACAAGTGGGAGATTTCGGTTCTAGGACTGATTATTGATTTTGTGGATGGCTGTTTAGCATGTTGGTATACCGTAAATAGCGTTCTTTTTTTAAAACCTGATGTAAACGATGACGTATGTAAGTCACTATAACCAAGGTAAAGAAAGTTGATTGGTAATTTTTAACCAAAGAGGAATTATTGTATTTTTAAAAGAAGAAGATCCCCATCTACTAAAATTATAACAAATACTGTGTATAAAAGTACCTACTGAGTACTTCAAACAGTGCGTGTTTATTATTAAGACACAATTAATTATTACTCGGTGAAAAATTTATCAAACAAAAAAAAAGAGGATCAAAAAGATTCGACTATTCTATTTATATACCTACTTATAGGTCAATACTATTAACTACTAAGTATGTACAGTTAGCAATTTACACTTACCTACATTTTACTAGGTAGTCAACATGCAATGTAATATTATGTAAATAGCTTACCGTCTTGAGTACTCATTTATACTAAAAGGTAAAGAGACGTAAAAAGTCACCGGCACAGCCAAAGTCAAGGCAAATGTCAGGGTTGCAGAGGTCGTGAGACGTGGGCTCTGCCGCGATGACTCAGCCGGGGCCAAAGGTTGCCCACCTCTGGCATTAACGAAGGGCATTAATACATTGTCGCATGAATACAGAACTCGCATTATTGTGTAATTGCTTTTTGAATGTGTGCATCTTGGTTATTTTTATAGTTTTTGGTTTGAAGAATTCGTTAAGGCGACGAAGCAGCAGTGAATAAAAAAACACCGATGAAACTTCATCAATAGTTTCATCGGTATTTTTTATTCTCCGTTGCTTTCGTGTTAACATTAAGCCACGAACTTGATGGCTATGTAGTTTCAATAATTCATTCAGATAAGTAAAATTACCTATAAACTAATGAAATTAACCACCATCGTGGTTAAGAGATATCGTAAAATATAGATAAAGTGATTAAAAATACAAAATAATTCGAAGCTCAGATTAATTTGTCAGGTTAGATAGTTCAAAACCTTTGATTCCAGTTTATGAGGATGGAGCGTAAAAATCCGTCGCGAGGGTCAAGGTGAGAGCCAGGGTTACAGAGGTCGTGAGACGCGGGTCGCAGCCATGTTGATTCACCGGGACCAAAGGTTGACCACCTCTGACATTTCAGAACGTGTAACCGTTAACTGTTTTTTTTTAATGATTTATGCAAATGTTTGTGTAAATTCATTATTAGTAATGTTTATTTGTAATTTAGATGATGATTGGTGATTTCCGTTTTACAAATTAGGAATGTTTCTGTTTTAATTGAATTAGAATTTGATATTTTTTAATTAGATACATATTAGTCAAAAGTCATTCTACGATGTTATTGAGACTCCCTGTAGCTTAAGAACCGTTGTACATGACTCGAATTTCAAATGTGAATAATTAATTGAAAAGCTCGGAACGTTTTACCAGTATTCTCAAAACTAGGCCTCAAAGAAAAAACATACGGAATATAGTAGACGTTATTAGCATACTTCACATTTTTGTTAGGTATTTAGTTCCCTGCCACGTGCCAAATAAGTATGTGAATAAAAAGCAAAGATTTAAAATACATGACGCATGGAAGTGACGTTCGCTCCAGGGTCGCAAGTCACGACGTTTCGCCTATGCTAATGCAGGTTAATTGCGAATTCAACCCGCCTTTAGAAACCAGAGACAAGTGTGGAATTTAAAAGACCGAGCCCCTGGCCATCGACACGGACGAAAATTTAAAAACAAATGGAATTCAAAAAAAGAATAATGTTCAAACGTGGAATGTAAACTATTTGTTTTCGTCGGCGCTTTCTAGTTTCCTTCCTTATTAGGTGTATGGAAACGATCGGAGTGTGTGCAAAGTTTAAGCGTAGCTTTTGACAGTCTATTTAGCATACGATGCGTTTGTTGTAGAGGGTAAATTATGTTGTTTCAAAACATGGAGACTAGACATAATTGCATTCCTTAAGTGTTCAAAGCTAGATATTTCTATACCTTTTGTAATGCTGATTATTCCAAAGCGCTCGAGGTACAACTTGCTTTCTCTTGATATTTTCTACTTGATATTTTTTTTGTGGTAGCCAAGTGCCAACGTAGCACTGAACAGTCATTTTCATTATTTCAAATCACAATTAATACGACTTTCTAAAATCAAGCGGGTCGTACAAGATACAACAATACATACATACATACATACATAGGTACATACATAAAATCACGCCATACAACAATAACACACGGGAATTATATATATCGCCCATTTCATATCATTTAAGTATGCTCCATAACTGGTAGTAAGGAAAAATAAAACCACCAGTAAGCTCAAACTTAGAGTTCTAAGGGCAAACAGCGTAAACGCTGACGCAACCACTCAAGCGGTCGAGGGTTCAACTCCAGCTTAAACAAATGTTTTCCGTTCAACACAAACGTTTGGCCATCTTGGCCACACGTCAAGGGCACTCCTTTGAAGAGCTCCCGTCTCAGGAATTTTCTTTACGACTTGTTAACTGTTTAGAGTTGAGTGGTCAGTGTTTGTAGATTTATTGCGCGTGCGCATCCTATTTGGGTTTGTTGTGACATTTGTTTATGAACAGTTGTGTGTATTTTGAAGTCTATCTTTTTAGTACACTCTGCGTTGGTGTAATGATTTTGAGAAACAATTGACAAACTTTTTTGGCACTTAGTAAGTATAATAGTAGGTACAGATGTTTGTATGCCCCAAACAACCCCTTGGTAATACCAAGAACAAAATGGGAAATACTGATGATAACATGTCCTAAATACATCAAAACTACTATCAGGATTACATGGTATATCGTAATTTAATGTTTTTGGGATCACATTACAATTTTTTTACATTCAAACGATTTGTGTTTTTTTTACCTGCTGTTTTGGTTTTCCTTCGTCGAATATGGCTATGGAAGTAAGGCTTTCTACCACAGATTAGAAACAGGCGCATACAATGTTTACATGCTCTGCTGAAATGAGAAATCTAGTGATCGCATTGTCGAAATTACCTAGCGAACCATACATTCTTCAGGTACAAGGGGATTTATTGAGCAACATTGTGGCAACACGATTTTGCGTTTAATCTGTACGCTCGACCACAGACTAAGTAAATATATAAATCGATGGCGAAAGACATTCCCTTTCAGCATGTGTCTCATCTAGGTCCTATAGATCTTTTTTGCATTTTATAACTTAGTTAGCAAATCAATTAAGTATAATATAAAAAATAAATGGTTATGATTTTATTTCTTACCTGATTTACAATTATTATTCATAAATAAAATTATGGTAAAATGGCTAAGCTTAGGTACAGATCTTTCTCTTTATTTTTACTTAAAGGGGTTACTAAAAAGTACTTTACTTAATTTTATCTGAAAGCGAGCCCATGACACTGGCAGCGTTATTGCGCTGAATGGCAATGTTGATCTGTAAAAGTATAAGTTATATCGTAGCACTTTATGCAGCCTAAAAACTTAATCAAACGTGTTGGACACTAACTCATACGAATTTACTTGTCATTAGAAAAACCACTACAATAATATTTACTAAAGCAGTGTTCCGCAAACTTTTTATGTTCAAGTACATTAAATAAATTAAAAATATTTTTTTTTAAATTCGAAACATGAGCTTGTTTAGTTGAGCATATGCGGTCCTTTGCAGTATGTTAACTGATAGGTAGATAACCTTATTTTTCCGCGGCACACCAAATAATGACCACGGTACTAAAGGACACATTGTACTAAAGGATGCATGTCAGACGTCTAACTACTTAGGTTTACAAGTTCTAGGCCACGTTGTTAGTTTAGTTTTTTAAATAGAAATCTCTGGATTCAGACACATTTTATCCCAAATTAAGCACAATACGAGTTACCATGAATTCTAACATTTCAATTGTAAGGCTAACAATGCACCCTGCATACTGCCATTGTCGCTGCGCACTTACAATACCTTCGTACTTAAGGCTTTTGGCATTTCTGCCCTGGGACAGCGTGACCGTAGCCATTGTCCTGGTTTCCTGCTAAAAAAAACACAGGTACCTGACCTCTACCTGTGTTTTTATACAGGTTGTCCTTTCTAAGAAGTGTACGTGCAATTGCAAATTTTTCATGCAGTCAAAATAGTTTTATGTCGACGGTGTAGAGTTGTAATTACTGTTTTATTTTTTAGTTTTGTTCAGTTGGAACTTTTTTCATGTAGCGGCTTATATGGGATCAAATGGACTCGTATTAGGGGTAAAAAAATAATTACTTTTTAGAAATAGCATTATTTTCGCTTGGGTGACGCTTTGGGCTCGGTTTTAGTGTGTGATGAAATGAGAATATTGAAAGACCGTTACATTTCATTTGAATTTTCAGAGAATACTCGTTCATCGCCGATGTTAGACAGTTGCCTAAGAGTGACAAGAAAAATACATTGTCCAAAACTTTGCTAAATTGACAAAATTATAATATAAAAGTCTTCCTATTACCCTATAGGTTAAGTTAGGCGTCTACCTCCAGCATTCAAAAAAGTCAGACGCACATTTTTTCAAACAATCTTCCGTAAATAATCCAAGTAATTACATCTTGGTGGTCCTTAAACCAGGAAATCGATGGTCAAATAAACCTTCCATTGTCTGAAGCCCACCTAATCCCGACCATTTTTTCAACAGACCCTTACCTCTAAAGTGCCGACCTGTCATATCTTGAAGGTGGACCTTTCTCTTTAAGGGTTATTTTGTACCCAAATGTGGATTGTGCACACTTTTACCTGGCTGTTAGTAAAAAGGTTGAGTTTTGTCGATACTAAAACCTTTTTGTGTATGAGTGGACACTGTATTTTCAATATTCTTTTTTTATACCACTACGGTAGCAGACAAGCATACGGCCCACGGCCCACCTAAAGGTAAGCGGTTACCGTAGGCTATGGACGCCTGTGACACCAGAGGAGTCACACTCGCGCTACTAACCCTTTAAAAGAGGAATCACTGCGCCAAAAACACACTGGACACCAGTTTTCACCGCAGCACCACAGAATACTAGTACGCAGCACTTCCTCGCAGAGCTCTGGTAACGTTACTCACCGCAGGAACACAACACCATTAGAGAAGAATGTTGTTATTTGGCTGCGATATTCTGTAAGGCGGAGGTGCTTAGTCAGGTTGCTAGAATATAGAGTGAGAAAAACCCCCTATGCCCTTCCTCCCATAAAATTCCGTGTTAACAACGAATTTATTTTTTAAAGAAAAGTGAAACGGCTACGTGCTAAGAAGTTTTTAATTATTATTTTCAAAGATATTGTAGCGTATCTTAGGAACAATCAGATTTTTCATCAAATACCATCAAGAAATCAATACTTTCCATTGGTTTTAACGCTAAAGAATCCAGCAATTCTTGGAGTTGTAACAAAAAAGTTTAATTATCTGAATTGATTCGATCAATAAAAGATACACATAAAACTTCCTATGGACTTGATCAAGCGTTGTCCGACGGCGAAGTGCCATGTATTAGATTTCAACGCGCCACTGCTACTATTAAAGGCATGTTTTAGGCATGATCAATATTTTGTAAGTATAGAGAAAAAACAAAGATTACTACTATCATATTATCCATAAATACGGTAGATTATATAGAGAGATATCGTCTATTTTCAAGCTTTTAGGATAAGTACTCTGAATGAGACAACGGTTTTTTTTATGAAAAAATAAAAAAAGCATCTTCTTTGTTCCTTTGTACCTTACAAAGTAATTTCATGTTAGTTTTAGTAAAAGTTTATTCCAGCTTAATATCAAGGGATACGAGTACATAGAAAAAAGTTCCAATGTATTATAAGTACCTACTTACTCATGTATTTATAAAAAAAAGAAACGATGTAAGTACCTATTAAATCTTTTATCTGGATCCCTTAATACAAGCTTTGCTTAGTTTGAATAAATCCTTGGTCGAATAAATGGAGCACATTTCATACTAGCGGACTAGCCAGTCCACTAGTCGTGAAATGTGCTCCAATATTGTTACTAGTTATTTTCTCTTTATTTGTTGAATAAAATAAACCTTATCCTAACGTTACAAGTATTTCATTTCAATTTATAATTTACTCAAACAATTTAGTAAGTATCTGAATATAAAAGTAAAAAACACAACTTTATAGTGCATTTGTCATTTCTTCAAGGAAATGTGTACTTACTTACTTTTTATTACGTTTGTTTATTGTCTAAAGCAATCTTGAGCTGTTAAACCATTTTTTATTTCAAACGAATCAAACTTCTGTACATTAGACATGAACGCGCTACTCCGTATTTGGTGGCTAATGTTGAATCAATCTGTTTTTATCTAATGAATCATTCTGTTTTTGTTATACTAAGTGCCAGAAATATCTGCGTAGATACGCTTTGTAATATTATAATGGAATACAACCAATTATTTATATAAACATGTGCTAAAGTAGGTAGTTACCTTGTTCTTGTTACAATATATTTTTTTATATTGAACGATACATTTTTGCTCGCATATTTTTGGAAATAAGAACTCTATAGCGCTCGAACTAATATGTTTTTTAAAATTACTTATATTGAGAAATGGTTACTCACGATCATCTAATTCTTCTTCGTAATCGGAGAAGCATCTCTCATCTTTTAGGTTGTCAGGCTGCTGGTAAAACCTCTCCGATTTGATATACATTTTCAAATACATCACACAACACGACTGTCAATATTACAGTTCATTTATGAACAAAAACTTTTATTTCATAAAAAACAATGTTTTACTTCAATGGAGGTAGGCTTTAGAAAAGTCTAAACTTAGCGATATAACCACTGAATTATTGAATCCGTTCACTGCACAACACCCTGTAGCATTCGAAGTTCAAAGTTCGAATATCGAGATCAAAAGCACGTTGACGTTTGAAAAGTTTCTTCAAGTTCACGTAATTCAAGTTTGGAACTTGTAATGGCGCGCACGGGCGCTTACCGCGAGGATCGCTCGAACACTGGCCGGGTGCCCCTTAGTGCCCCGCGACCCTACCTTTGACGCAGGTAGGGCATAGGATGAATGCACGTGGCCTTTTTGTGGTAGAAATGATAGGTGAATTATAAGTGCAAAATAACTGTGATTTTGGTTAGGTTTGGAGAGCTTCAGATTAATAATAAATAAAGACTAGGTATATTAAAGGTTTTAGATTTTATAGATTACATTAGAGATTTCAATTTTGAATTTTATTATTTGATAAAGATAAGGTTGTGTTTTACAAATAGGTAGGTAAATAATAAAAATAGTGTACTTACTTACAAAAAAAAATATGAGTTACCACTTACCTACTTCAAATTATTGAATTCTATAATTTAAATACGAAACACCAAACACGTTTTGTTTTTCGTGCAGCCTATGTAGCCTAAATTTATGTAGGTACATATAGGTACCTTAGATAGTTTTAGAGCACGCTGTAACTAGTTAAAAGATTAAACATAGGTAGGTACCTACTCTTTAATTTGGGGCAGGTTTGTTAGACCCAAAATTGTTTTTTTTAAATATTTTATATCGATAAGATGTGATTAAGAATTTTATTAATATTTCAAAATAACCTAAGTCCTAATTTTGAATCAAATCAAATATTAATACTTAGTTGAATTTAATTGTAAATAACCTGCTTTGAATTTGAGCCAAACACTTGTCAGGTAGTTACCCGTATTCACGACCTTTGCGCAAAAGGTAAAAAATCTTGGACGAGTTCATATTTTTACTGAGACAAAAGTAGTAAATAAAAGATACATTGTAATTAAGGGGATTATCGACCAAACTATAATTGACAAATATGGATCTGTAATGTATAATTTTTTTTTCCATTTTCGCTCAGAACAACATTAAGTATATTAATTTAAAACAAAAATATATTAATTTCAAGTTTCCTCAAATAAGATCAAAATTCATTTTGATCACTAAGTTAATATTTTGATAGACTTCATCAATGAGCTGATCCAGAAAATTGGATCTAATAAATATTCGTAAACACATAAACCAGCGGAGAAATAAATAAAAAAAGAAATAAAAGAGATCATCGTTTATTAAAATCGTAAATCTGATCATCAGTAACAATAATAAAATATCTTATTCTTATAGATAAATAATTCATAGAATGCTACCGTATTGGTATTTGATTCAAAGTTAACGAGGGAAATATTATTAACCTTAGAAATTGGAATGTATCTCAACATCCATTTGTACCGATCAAAACAGAATTGCTGAATATTTTCTCGTTAAATTATTATCTAAGATAATCTATAGGTACTAGATAGTTGTGATCCCAAGTCTGGCACTTTTTTGCTCAACGTATCAGCATTGCCATCCAGCGTGGTAATGCTGCCAGCGTCTTGGGCACGCTTCCGACTGGCAGTGGCTTGGATCAGTTGAGCTACCTATAGATCATTCCAGACGATCCTCAGGTGGCTCAACTGGTTCTTTTTGTATTTTATAACGTTATGTAAATATGTTACTACATATTAAATGTAAATATGTAGTAGTTTAGTTTCTGTAAATAAATACATAAGTATATTTATATCTACTTATACTTAAATAAAGCTGTAACTAAATGTTGTCTGGTTTTTGAATACGTGCAGGAGGTGGGTTTTTTCAGCGCGATCGAAACCGCCTGTTGTTCATACTAACTATTTGGTATTTGGGTAAACTGTGACTTTGTTTGTCTGTGCGTTTGTTACCACTATCTCAGAAACGGCTAAACCGATTTAGATGTAATATTCACTGTTGAATTGTGGTAAACTGGGATTAAAATATAATATTAGTGTGATTTGTAGGCATTCCAGCAGATTCAAGCTTCTCGGAATGTATTCCGAATCCGGAAATTGACGTTTCATCGCTGGAAAGACGTCAACTTTCCAAAGAAAATCTTCAAATCGGATGCCTTCCGAGAAGTATGAAACCTACATGCACATTTAACGGCACATGTCAGCATTAAGCCGGAAACAAACTATCGGACGCGGTTTACGGACGCGGCAGACAGCCGCGACTGAATAGGTATCTGGATATAGAACGAACATAGAACTGTGCACATTATCTGACGAAAGTCGCGGACGCGTCCTTGGACCTTCAGACGTCCGAAGGCAATCTGGCCCGCTGGGTGTTCGGACGGTGTGCACACTTATCAGTCGCGGCTGTTAGCCGCGTCCGTCAGCCGCGTCCGATAATTTGTTCCCAGCTTTAAGAAGCAGTAGTTTTTCAATTGTAATTTTGTTAACTTAAAAGTCAATTTTAGACTTTTACAACGAGCCAATATATGAATAGAGTGACTGACCAGTTCCTAAGGAATAAGACAATACCAGCTTATTGCTAATCCTTGTCATATCTATCTGCGTGGGCGCAGCATTCTACAAGTTTCCGCGGATGGCAACCTTAAGGTTGCGGTGAGTCGAGCTCGGAACTTCTCTTCCAACGTATCTATCTAAATTGTTCGTCCTTGTCACGCAAAAAACTCTATGTAGTATAGTATAGGTGTACTACTCAGTCTACTATGAGCAATCACAGCCCCGATTGGCAGTATTACCTCTACCTAATCTGTGATTGGCAGATATGAGTCTGACATGAGGCCCGCCCCTTTCTGCGCGATTCAGGACGCATTACGCGCAGTTACTGTTCAATAATTTCAAATACAAATGCATCAGGACGTTTGGCTCAATGGTTGTGAGCTCCGCTTGCAGCGCGGTAAGTACTTGCGGAATGGAGATCAATTCCTGTTGATATTGAGTTTTTGCATCTTTGGAGAGGCCAAAAATGTTATATTGTCAGTCATTAATGAATAATGTTCATTTTATTTCATGGAATCGTTAGATAAATGTATGGTAAAAATGCTTTTTTTGGAAATTTATCTACAATATCTAGGTAATTACCTACCCATCTTACTCTCAAGATTTTTAGGGAGGGATGAGATCGACATTATGACGCTAGACAGAATATGTGGGTTGTTACCTATATAAGTAGGTACACAATTACCTAAATTTTCAAAGGGAAGTAGGTACCTAAGTAGGTACTTACCTATGTTTTTTTCTGTCCAATGTCTATAGGTAAGTAGGTAGGTACTTACCTAACCTACCTAACTACTGAAGTCACAACGGATGTTTGTCCCTCTGAAATTAGGGGGCGTCCATTAATTAAAATTAAAGAATAAAAATTAAAGGTGATTTTTGCGATTTTTCAACCCCCGCACCCCCTCCCCCCTCGGTGAGATGTCCTGAGATTTGGCTCGATCCCCTCCCCCACCCCCTAATCTCACGTGAGAATAAAAAAAATAATCTTAAACAGGTACCTACCTAGATTTGCCGAGACCTCCCTTTCATTTTTAATCCCACATGGGATTAGGTGCGATTTGGCTCAACCCCCTGCCGCCCCCTAAAAGCCTGACGTAATTAATGGATGCCCCCATAAGTGCAACAAAGGATAACGCATATTTAGGTACTTATGACGTGGCGAATCAATTGGTGGTACCAATAGGCTGAGAAGGCTCGAGCCTAGGGCGGCAGATTTTAGGGGCGGCAAATAGGGAACAATTTTTTTTGTGTTACAGAAAAATAATATTTACCTATATTTATTGATAATGCTATGTTATTATGTACACACAAACAATTCAACATGTAAGTAATGTTTTAAAAATTGTTAGAGTGAGAGCTTTTCTTGCTTAAAACTTTTTTCCATAATTGGATTGGAAACGAGCGATAAAGGCGGTGCGTTTAGATGGGCCCGCGAATTACAGTAGTATCCCGAAAATTTCCAACAGTTTACCTGTTGATCATGTTTGTTTCTGTAGCTGTAATCAGCACGTGTAAGGTCGTCATGTACGAAAAATCCCTATGTGTACCGAAGAATTTTTATTTTCATTAATCATTAAATTTCACATCATCAATCAATCATCATCAATCATCAACCAATCAAACATCAATAGGTATCCGTACCCCTATTATAAATGTGAAAGTGTGTTTGTTTGTTTGTTTATTTGTAGTTGAATCACGTCAAAACGGAGCGACGGATTGACGTGATTTTTTGTGTGGAAATAGTTGGAGGGCTGGAGAGTAACATAGGCTACTTTTTATCCGGGTACAACTCGAGCGAAGCCGCGGGCAGCAGCTAGTTTATAATAAAACTGTAACAGGTCAAATTCTGTACATTGAAGTTATTTTGAAATTTTTTTTGGAGGGCTCTCTATTGTCGATACTGAAGCCAAAACTGTAATTTTTTTCATTCATGTCTGTCTGTCCGTATCATGGCCGCGCATTACGTCGAAAGAACTGGTTGGATTTAAATGAAACCTGGTATTATTTGAGTGCATACTACGAGGTCTAATATAAAATACTTTTAATCCTGAAATTCAGCACGGTTCCCTAGGGAGAGGGGATGAAAGTCAAAATAAGTATCTGGTTGTAATTCATGAGCGCGTAGTCCGATTTCATTGATTCTTTTTAGGGTTCCGTACCTTAAAAGGTAAAAAAAGGAACCCTTATAAGATCACTTTCTTGTCCGTCTGTCTGTCTGTCTGTCTATCCATCTGTCTGTCCGTCCGTCACCATCGATTATCTCAGGAACGGGTGGAGCTAGCAAGTTGAAATTCATACCATATACTGAGGTCTATAGTCCCTATTGTGAGTATAAAAATCAAGGTCCTGAGTCAACACTATAAAAAGATATAGGCAAATTTAGGTTTTCGTGAAAACTTGTAAGTACCAAAACATACCTTAATTATCAACTTTTTTTATTTTTCGGAATTTTTCCTTTACTTGTGCTGTAAGGCCTTGCTTGTAACCAAAATTGACAATTCTAGGTCAACCGGAAGTACCCTAGAGGTTTTGGGTCGAAAACCTAAATGGTAGTTCCCGTTGACCTAGAATCACGAAATTTGGCAAAAAGCAAGGCCTTATAGCAGAAATAAAGGAAAAATTCCAAAAAATTAAAAAAGTTGAAAGTTAAAGGGTGTTCCCATACATACATACATACATAGTTGACGCCAATTAAGATTGTCTTCTGAGTTGTATGAGCGCTCATACAATTAAGCGAACTAGCTTAATAGGCACCATCCTCAAATAAGGTAAATAAATAAAATTGTGTTATTGTGTAAAAGAAAATAAAAGAAAATATTTATTGCAATATTATGCTCGTGTGCGCAGAACATTTGCGGCGCTGCTATCGCAGAACTAGGATATGTACAAAAAAATTAATAATTGTTCAATAACTTAATGGGTATAATGGGTAGGTACGGAACCCTCGGTGTACGAGTTCGACTCGCACTTGACCGGTTTTACTTTGTTTGAAAGTAAGTACTTTATATATTGTTCCGTAAAAATTTCAAAGTCATCGGTTTTGTAGTTCCGAAATTACAAACATCCGGAATCCTTGACACCCGGAATGCACAGGAACGGTTGAATGTACGGCTCATCTTAAGCTGGTGTGCAAACAACTCCAAACGAGTTGTCGGTGCTGGTTGTTGTTGTTGGTGCTGAGGTAATTGTCTGGGGGTCTAAAGTGGCCACTTTTGATGAAAAATCAGATGTTTCATAGATGCTTCATCTATGAAACATCTGATGAAACATCAAATGCTTCATAAATGCTTCATATATGCTTCTTAAATGAAGCATCGATGCTTCATCAATGCTTCATCGATGCTTTATAGATGCTTCATATATGAAGCATCGATGAAGCATCTATGAAACATCTATGAAGCATTTCACAAAACATCTTTTTTGACAGATCTATGTGCGAGGTTAAATTTATTTTTAGAAAGTAAATAGGTTGAATGGAAAACGGATGGTTGAATGCAAAACCCATGCGAAGCCAAATTTAAGAAAAAAAAACCTCAGACCCGCTCCCGCGACAATTTACCTTTTTTATTTATTCGTGTGCCTCAAAAATATTTCCATATGTCCATCAGGGTGGCGCAGTGCAATCATTTCTATAAAAAAACTAAGTAGGTACCAGTTTCATAGATGAAACATCTATGAAACATCTGATTTTTCATCAAAAGTGGCCACTTTAGACCCCCTGTATTTGGTAGGATCAGAAGAATCTCATCTATTTTGAACTGTTAAAACCTAGTGAAACGATCACGGGAGACCGAAAACAGCCACAATATGCGACATGTTATGAATCCATTATTATTCATCATGACAACAATGTTCTGTGGTGCTGAGGGCGAAGGCCCGCCTGAAACACAGAAGGTTGCAAATTTAATTCCCTTTGCCTGCCTGTGAGACAAATGTATGTGTGATCTACGAATCTCTGTCTCAAAATGATTCTCTCAAGAAGGCAAAAAGTCGTAGATTCTGACGAAAACTTTGAATAAAATACCTACGTTGTAGCACAGAATTATGCGACAAAGTTCAATTCAGCTCGCGTAAGCGTTCTTTGCCTAGTGCAATATGCACTGACACGTGCCTACACAAATTCTCTCTTTCTAACGCATAACTCTGTCACTGTCTGGCGCGGAGTGACGCGGAAGGGTTGTCGAGTTGTCACGCGATAGGTATTAGAGCCGAGTGGCAAGTGGGAACCCTGCCAAGGCCCGCCCGGGCGGGCCCACCAATGTACTTGTAGCTTCGTACCTAAAGTGCGGAGTGCGCGTAATTAGTAATTAGGTAAATAAATCTGTTTATATTCTTATGTTTTGCTTTTTAGTGCAAGTATGTTTTAAAGTCGGTTAAGTATTTTATTTTTATTTTTTCATTTTAGTGTTTATTTTTTATTAAGAATGATTTCATCTTACCTACTTATTGTGTTTCGCTAATCAAGCCCTTTCATTTGATATCCATGTCACTACTACTATACTACTAAAAACTAAGATACTGAAAACCAGCGCTCTAACAGCCATGGCGCTGCTGGAGCAAATGCTGAGGGGTAACCTTATTTTCTTGTCACTGTAATGTAGCATTTCTGATTTGTGTTGTATGTATCGTAGTAACGAAAATAAAACTTATTTCTATTTCTATTTTACTAAAAGTTCCATGGAACAGGTCCTGACTCCATCATCAGATCAGATCGCTGTCACCATATTATTATATTACATTGTGTCGGAACTTCACAGATATGCTGTGTTTTTACTCAATCGGCCAATTTATTGAGGAGTTCTGTTGAGCAGCTCTTGACTCCATCATCAAATCAGCTTGTTGTCACCATATTATTAAATTGTAATTGAAACTTGATAGATATACCGAGTTTCGACTCAATCGGCCTATTCACTGAGGAGTTCTGTTGAACAGCTCTTGACTCCATCATCAGATAAGCTTGATTGATACCATAATATTTCATTGTCACCGAGAATATATAAGTGTGCAAAATTTCAGCCCGATAGTTCTACAAACACAATAAATAACCATAAAATTTGAGAGTTCCCCTCGATTTCCATGGGATCCCCTCATCAGATCCTCCACTTCTGGAGTATATCCTTTGTAACCAAAAAAAAATATTGTCAAAATCGGTTTACAATTGACGGAGAAATGGCGTAACACACACACAAAAAACTAAAAAAAAATATATACCTAAAATAAAAAAAAACACACAGTCGACTTGAGAGCCTCCTCCTTTTTGAAGTCGGTTAAAAATAATATTACACAAATCATAAAAGTTACAATTTCATTAACAAAAAAAATGTAATTAATATGATTGTGATGTGGTATCGAGTGTAGGGGCGGCAAAAGTTGAATAGCCTACTGGCGGCAAATTTGGAAATCCGCCACTGTTATAGGCAGTAGAGTAAGTAGGTATCTATGTAAGCGAGATAAAACATAATACCTACGTAACAGCCAACATCAGAGAGACAAATGTAAAATATACTAGGTTCCGCCCGCGGCTTCGCTCGCGTGATACCTACCCGGATAAAAAGTAGCCTATGTTTTATTCCAGGTCATAAATTATGGTACGTATAGGTACCTACCTACTTAAGTACCTACCTATATGTATTCCAAGTTTCATTATAGCACTGGCGGTCGCAGACTTTGATCTTGGGGGGGGGGGGGTCACTAGTTTTGGTAGTGCGTACCTACCTCTCTTTTTGCTGGATGTTACAGGTTTCTCAAGGATTTTGAGGGGGGGGGGGGGTCATGACCCCCATGACCCCCCCCCTCGGACCGCGCGTGTATCAGTAGTTTTTGCTTGAAAGAGTAACAAACATACAAACATCCCTAGATAGCGGTACATCTATACATCCATACATCCTCACAAACTTTCACACTGTAAAATTATTAGTAGGATGGAAAAGCTCCTCTTGGCAGATTCAAATGGCCCGCCGTCATTTTGTGACGTCATTACAAAACTACTACTGTTCTATTTATATACTTTGAAATTTAAAAACATAACTTCAACTTCTTTCATAACTTCAACTTCGTAACTTTGGTATGAAAATTACTTTCTTTTTAACCGACTTCAAAAACAGGAGGAGATTCTCAATTCATAGGAATATTTTTTTATGTAGGTAGGTATGTTTTTGGAATTTTTTTGATTTGGAAAATTCTTTTTTGTTTGAAAGGGTCCCAGGTGGTGCCATGGTCATCAGATCAGGTCAGGATCTGATGATGGCGTCAGGAGCTGTTCAACAGAACACATCAGTACCTACCTAAATCTAAATAGGCCGATTGAGCTGAAACTCGTCATCATCATCACCAGCACCATTTTTTGAACAGCTTCTGATTCCATCATCAGGTCAGCTCGCAGTCACCATAGGTACGCATAGGTACTACATGACATTGTAGTCGGAACAAAACGGAACAAGACAGCTTACATTATGCCGAGTTTAAACTCAATCAGCCTATTTACTGAGGAGTTCTGTTGAACAGTTCCTGACTCCATTATCAGATCCTGACCTGATCTGATGACCATAGCTCCACCTGGTACCCTTTCAAACAAAAAAATAATTTTCCAAATCGGTCCAAGCTCACCTATTCAAGTAGGTAGATACTCGAGAAACATACCTACCTACATAAAAAAATATTCCTATGACTTGAGAATCTCCTCCTGTTTTTGAAGTCGGTTAAAAAGAAAGTAATTTTCATAAAAGGGTCTACAAAACCTACCTACCTACATACCATTTAAAATTGAAATAATTGTTCAAAGTAAAAATCAATTCTAATCTACGCTAGGTACACCTATCTAGTTAGTGTGTATACTACCTATACCTATACCTACATACCTACACATTGAGCGAGCTAAAAATGCTAAAAATTATAAAAAGCGGTGGTCGTTGCAAACCAATTTTGCGTTAGTGTGAGTGTCGAAACTCCGCCTCCGGGACTATACACACACATTGAAGACATCCGAGCAACGCGTACGGCAATACTCGAGTTCAGAATTTACAAGAATTTACGATGTATTCCGTAATACCAAAAATGATGAATGAAAAGTTAATGATTTCGCAATTTTTTTTGTATGGCCTGTAACTAGACACTCTAAGCTGTGTTCCTATTAAAAGGATATTACAATCATTGTTGTTTATCATACAGAACAAATGCAACGAAAACACGATATTTTTGCTGTAAAAATGTTAGAAATACAATTTGGTTACATTTTGTTTCAGGTAAGTTTTTTAGATCAAAAGTTTAACAGGAACCTAGATTAATACTTCCTTAATCTAAATAAGTGCATAAAGTGGTGAAAATACGCTCAAATTTTAAATGATTTCGGTAGTACGTTTGTATGGAGAATTCGTTCGTCGCTGCCCTCTTAAAACGCTGTTTTTACTTCTTTTGGGCATGACAGTTGAACTGGTAACATTTCGGCGTTATTGTGGGTGAATGTCAAATGTCAGACATTTTGGATTCCCCATCGCATCATCGATAAACGGATGGCAATAAACTTGAAAGTTGTGAATTCAGATATTAAATATAAAATTACAGTCCTAATAATGTTAGGTAGGTAATAAGTACCTACCTACCCATTTTATTAGGTACCTAGGTAGGTACTCATTTTTTTAATAAGTATTGTATTTTTATGTTTTTATTTGTGTTTAAGGGAAAAATAACTTTCTCAAACTAACTGACTCCACGTATAATAGAAATGTTTAGTTTACACTGTCATTATTTTGACATTTAGTACCTACAATCGTGATTAAATTTTTATTTGAAAACTTATTAAAAAAAAACAACTACGTTAAGTAAATTTTTGTATGTACTTAACAGACATTACATTTTAGTAAGTATACAATATCAATACACTTAATCTAATCAACTTAATTCAATATTCACTTAAGCATCGTTCTTGGTCAAGGCATCCCACTGCGCAGCCGCGGCTCATTAATTAACGCGCCAAGCTCATATCAATAGTACAGGCCTATATTGTCTAATCGGACTATTTTATGTTTCAGTTCCAATGGTCAAATGAAAGATAATCACGTAATTTGATCTTTATATCTTGGAACTATGAATTAAATTGAGAGATAAATGATATACGGCTATAACAGGATGAATGTTTCAAAATAAGTAGTAGTGTAATTTTTTTGTGGCTACTGTAAGTACTGTAATGTCAGTAACTGTCAATGTCACTTTTTTTTGTTAACCTACGTTGTCCCACTGCTGGGCAAAGGTCTCCCCTTTCTCTCTCCTTGTATCTCGGTCTATTGCTATTTTCGGCTACGTGGATTCAAAGCCAGCTACCGTATTCCCTACCTCGGTTGACATCAATTTGATAGGCACTATGTAGTACATTGCTGCTTTGACGTAACGCCATCATTTTAGGAATACAACAATGTACTACAAAGTGCCTATCAAATTGATGTCAATTGACTTAGGGAGGGATGCAGGTCGTCAATGTCACTTTACAAAGTAGAAATAATCAAAATAAAAAGTTTAAAATTTTGGTACTCAGCAAGTTTCATCTAACTCATAAAAGTAGTTTTTAAAATAATCAATAGTAAGAAACAAAATAGACAGGTACGTCCGACCTGTATTGTAAAGGGTTTTTGTGTGTCTTAAAGAAAACTTCCTTCTACCCTAAGCATACTTACTCGTGCTTAACACGTAGTAGCAAAAGTAGATTAATGTTAAAATCGATTCGAAACATTTGCTAAAATACTTACAAACTGACTGGAAAGGGTAAAACTCATATATCATATCTATATCATCTATATCTATATCAATATCTATATCATTATCATATCATATGTATTTGAGGTAAATCCCACTAAGTCTTTCTCTCTCTGTCACTAATAATAATAATAATAAATAAATAAATATTCACTCTTCACTAAAGAGGAAGAGAGAGAGAATTCCCGAGAGATTTTTATTCAGTCCAGTGGGATTTACCCCAAATATTTATGAGTTTTACACTTTTTTTATATCAGTTGGTAAGTTGAGAGAATTGTCTAAGCACGTCACAGATCATAGTACTTTCAAATACAATTTCCGCGTAGTAATCAGTGTGCTAGTAGTAGTAGCTTGCATACCGCGCAAGTATTGTTCAGCATTGAGAAGGTCGCCTCGGTGGGCGTGCCGAGGAATGCTGGGCTGGCTTCGGCCTCTATTTCAATTTGAAAATGAATTGATTAAAAAGTTTGTTGTGCGTTTGGGATCTTGATTTAAACCACTTTAGAAACTTTCACTATTGTTTATTCACTGTAATACGCTTTATTTTAAAATTACAATAGGGAACTCCCACAATTTTTTTTTATGATTTTATACGATAGGTTATATCGTCAAATAACCGTCATAAAAATTCCAGCGCCGAAATACTAAAATTTTATAACAAAAATAATTTTTGAAATTTACCAACATTTTCACGCATCTGAAACACGATTATTATTGTTGTCACAGATTACTGTTGTAGTAACAATTTGTGAACTTTGACGTGTGACGTCAAATTGATACTAAGTACAACAGTAATCTGTGACAACAATAAGTTCGAGTATAGGAATTGTGAAAATTAAAAAAAAAACTTATCTATGGATCGTCATATCTGACTCGTCCTTGACTTTTCTTATGAACTCGTGTCGTCACATCCTTTCACATCCTTTTCAAGTATTTTGAAATTCCTACTATTTTTTGCAATTTTTAAAATTTATTTTCTAATCGAAAATGGTTTAATATTAAAAAATAATTACACACACATACCTCTAAAGCAACAATGTTCATAATAAAATACATTTAACCCGCTTTTGAATCAGACGCATATTGCCTATTGTGTGAGACGTGGCCAATGGCCATGTCCCTAGCCGTTCGGAAGAAGAAGGACAGTCCTACCTAAATGTCACTGTCAAACTTATTTAGTCTGACGTTAGCAGTACTAAACATTGTGCTTATTTCAAGGAATTTTTATACTAACGTAACTGGAACGCGCACTGATACAGAAAACGCGGTCCGCTTGAAATAAAACTTGGGCGCTGTGTCTCTTTCTTTTTGCAACTGTGTGAAAGAGACAAAGCACCCAAGAAAGCCTCTCAACAAGACCAACAATCCTTATAACCAAGATTAAATGATAATAGATCGTTGTGTAGTCGTGATAAGGTTCAAAATCCTTTGTACATTAAATGTCAGTCAGCATTCTACTATGTATGAAATTTCTTTGGCTTATTTAATTTTATTATGAAACAAAAACGTTATTGAATTTCAAAATACACTAGTAAGTTACCCTTAGGTTTTATCTGGTCGCTAAGGAACAGGAGTAGAATCACCTAGCTATTAAGACGTTTCAAAGTGGTATGCTATGTGATCCTATTGAATAAATGAATTTGACTTTGACTTTAATAATGGAACAGGAAGAAGAAATAGTTTACTTTATTTCTTTTCATTCCTAATACTTAATAGGAAACCTAATAAAGGTGAATTCCAAAATTCATAAGTACCTACGTATGAATTTTCACTATGAAAACTGGCTAATAATTTACTGACTGATCAAAATTCTATGTTCTGCAGTTCCTTGATATAGATTTCAAAAGCTTATATAATACTGCCACCTGCATTTGTTAATTAATGTCACTTGTTAGATTGACAGCTATGAATACGCAATCACCCTTGCCCCTTGATATATTATGTCACCTGTTCAACTATGAACTCTACCTGTTTCTATTTGATTGGATTCAGCGATTCAGCTTTTGGTGGTAAGGAATTACCTGGAACAAAAACAAAACATTAAATAAAAAACAGAAAATGATAAAAAAACGTTTGTAAAATTAATTCATGTACCTAATATCTATAAATTTAAATTTTCTATAGTAAAAAAAATAACCGTAAGCCAGCGTATATCCTGCATACATACATCCGACTTTTTGTTTATTCTACTGCCCGATTCGAGACTGTCTGAAGGCGTTAGAGTCATACATTTGTTTGAACATGCAATACACGTCCGATCCGACAGTCCGAAAAAAATGACCGGAGGAGCGATTCAGACCTTCTCGGAATGCATTCCGAATTTGGAAAGTAGCGTTTCTTCGCTGAAAAAACGTCAACTTTCCGAAGAAAATCTTTGAATCGGATTTTCGGAAGTCTGAATCGCACTGCGGGACAGCTGGATCGGACAACCAGACACAAAAACTTGACGTCACACACGTTAGGTTTTTTGCCGGCTTTACGAGAAAAATAGCAACACGCACAACAGAATTTTAACAGAATTAAAAAAAAAAAAAACTACAATTCACGGAACCTGAAATCCAAGCTGACATCAGCTGACAGCTGTCAACAATGACATTTTGTGAAATGACTGCTCGGAAGGATTATGCAAATTCTGGAGACACGAGGTCCATTAGCGGAGATAAGGAAAGGTCAAGTGTGTTGTGGTCACTGTTGGTTCATCGAATGTTATTAATTAGGTACTTTAATTTCTTTGTTTTGAGTCATTGTAGGTATTGTAAAAGGAAGAAAATATTTAGCCTCATTAGGTACATAATATAAACAGGCCTTCAGGTTTTGAAGATTCTTTGTTGATTTCTAGGGGTTGGTCAGAGACAGGTCCAAATATACCTACATTGACGTTATGCCATTTCCTAGTATGTAGTTATAGTCGCCGCTACTGACTAGAAGTCTTTTGAGGACTGTACTTTATGATAAGTTGCAATCCCTTAGCGATCTAGGTATTTCATATAAACGACTTTTATTTGACACATTGCCCAGTTGCCATCAATTATAATATCATCTTCTGACATAAGTAGGTAGGTACTTGCATGCGCCTCCATTCAAATGCTTCGTAATGTGGACTATTTAGGTTAGTAGTCCTCTTATACATTATTATTATACATAATGTATGTTACCTTCTTTTATGTATAACGAGAACACAGTGTCCTGGACAAACTTAATATAAGTTTTTTGGATAGGTACTTAGAACAAAACCTTATGTAATTTTTTATTAAATAAGTAAATAAATAAAATAAAATAAATAAATTATCCTCCTCTAGATAAACCTCTTAAACATTATTAATATCTGACTGAACTCGATTGCCATGCCAGCAATGGGACTCTCACGGCTGATAATAATATTATTGAAAATTTTCATAAAAGCCATTGTATAGTGGATTTGGCCCCATGCATATAAAGGGTCAAAATTTAAAAAAATAAATTTTGCATACAAAATTATAATAGTGTAATATGCATATTTTTTCTTGCAATTAGCAAATCGTAAGTCATAGAAGTCAATACCTTAGAAGGTGATTTATAGTACTGTAGTGTACAGACGGCAACAAGTACAGTCGACCCGACAAGACGGCTGCGTGGGCGCAGGTCAGACATACATTAGTGCATGATTACGACTGAATGAATAGACTTAGGAAATGCAATTTGAATTTTGCATATCAGCTTTTCTATAAACGCTTGTATGCACGGTTTATTGCAAATCGATCAATTTTACTGTATGCAATGGTAAATAAAATGATTGGTAATTTAATTGAAATTGAGCTGTCTATACCTAATAAAAAACATACTTAATATGATAGCTTTCATATTGCGTAATACATAAATCTCTGTTTAAATATATTATTATCGGGACTTATCGCGCAATAAATAATTTTATTTACTTCGACGTTTAAAACTATGTAATGAATCTCATCGGAAAGTATCTTTCTAGGTTTTGAGATGTGAGAAAATATCTATCCTTACTTAATATATGATTTAGCCTATTTCGGACATGATACTCGTAGTATTAAGTAGGTAATCTAGTTTCTCTAAACCTAATCCAATCTTGTATACGTTACAGTTCGGTAAGCGACGATTCTTATTTTATTTCAGTTTTAAAATTTTTACATGGGAATTATGGTTGCTATCACACTTTTAACGTTATAAGTCCTAACTAAATGATGATTTTAAAAACAAATGTATAACTATATAAAATTAAGTAGGTACTTACTTACCTAAATATAAGTATAATAAAAAAAGTAAGTAGGTACCTAACCTACCTAAGTTCATATGAGCAAGTGGCCAACACAGTGACGTAAATTAAAATAATTATTATGCAATTGCCAACGGTTGGGAAATCGGCACCAATTATCATGAATCAAAAAACAAGAAAACTGTTTTTATGAAACTTACATTTATAATAAAAACAATTTTCATGTTATTTTTTCTTAAATATTTTAAACCACCACAACCAAGGCACAAATAACTTAGCCTACTTCATGATAATTGGTGCCGATTTCCCAACCGTTGACAATTTTATGATTTATCTTGTTGTATTGTTGCGTGATTATTGTAACAAAGTAGATGTGGGAGATAGCTCCTATTGCGGACAACCCGTAATGGCCACAGGACAGGAATGACATGGCCACAATAAGACACCGAACGGTAAATCTATTAGCTATCTGAACCAACAGCCGTTGACCTGTCCAAAAAAATCATTTTATTTCCTTAAAACCTTATACGGACTATTATAATACAAAAATTATAGCCAGTCGTTCTTAAGTTATGCGCGAACGGCATTTAATTTGTACGTAGGTATTTAATAAGAAAATGTAAAAAGTTGCAACAATGGTTCCAGTAAATCTAAGAACAATTTTAAATCAATAGAAAAGTAACTAATACAAGTAGGTAGGTATGCATGCAAACTGTCACGTAAGTACACACTACAAATGTCGAGTCTAACAGCATCAAATTTTTGTGTGAGATTGTAATCTGCTCAGATGAAGATAAATATTTAAATAAAAAAATAATTAAAAAAAATTAAAGAAATCAATACGCATAGTCTTATATAGGAGTACTTAGGCGACTGGGGACCGATCAGCACGCGCGTCATTTCATGGCATAATGACAGGAATCTATGAAGCCGCAGAATATTGAGGAGCTATAATAATTCACATAGCTTACTTTTTCAACACCTTCATTACTGTAAGATCGTATATTGTGAGGTTATGGCTAACAGGAATGACACAGGTATCCCACGCTTAAGTTTGGCCATTTCGCCTACGTCCTCATACAAGATTTGATAAGTTTTGCAAACATAGGTTACTGTAATTTCAAATCTTACTGTGACGGAAGTTGCGAAAGCGGGGTTGAGTAATTTCGGCAATATTTTATTACAAAAATATTATTAACTCTGTGGTTGGAATTGAATTATAAAATTAAGGTACCTATGTACCTATATATTATTATGTATAACCCAGACTAATATTATTGGGTGCTAATCAGTGTGTTTTTACATTAGGTACCTATCTACAAGTTCAGTATCAAGTCGGTCAAAGTGGCATGACTTGACCTGAGGTCATTGCCGTCATTATTTTTAATCTTGAATATTTATATCTCCCACCTACCTGCAAAACATTCATAATCATTGAGCAAATAACTTCGAAATCAACATTTTTTTTTCTTCTATAATCACATTTTGGGTACCTACTTAAGAGCCGGACTCCCCAAAAATGAAACATTTAAGCCCAAATTTAATTGAAAGAAACTTAAGGATAGTAGGTAACAAATTGACCCAGCCCAAAACACGAATTTATTCAAAATCTTTGATGGAATTTATTGAGTCATGCCCAGATTTCTCCCATACCTTAGGATTTCGGTAATATGAAATTCCCCATAATTATTGGTAAACATTTACCAACAACAGTACCGAGGCTTTTTTGTGAAAAAGCTTTTTAATTTTTAATTACTTATATTATAAACTTTAATTTCGATCAAATTCGTCGCTTCATGCCGTACCTACGCTTCTGTTCTGTCGCGCTCACTTTGCTAGATGGGTTGTCTATATTATTATTATTATGGGTTGTCTATAAACCCTTAAAATCCTTTGAAGATGTCTTAGGGGGTAGTATGAGGTATGTCCATGAGGTATGTTGCAGAATTAGCATTCCTTATGTGACTGGTTTCAGGCCCATCGCCGCTATGGGTGCTAATTGCTTCCCTTTACTTACGATATTTTCTTTCTTAAAAAGCTCGTGTTGTTGCACATGATAATTTTTTCGAACCAAAAAACTAATTAATCGGCCTGGATTCGAGCCCACCTTCGGATCGAAAGGCGAGGTACTATCCTAATTGGCCAACGGCTAAAGCTGTTTTTTAAAAATCCATTCATTTTATTTTCAAATCCTACACTCGGCTGGATACGGCGCGGTGACGCTATGCGCATGCGCCCGCTATGTCAAACCACGTGGGCCGAAGGCATGACATTTGGCCCGAGAGGGCGCCTGACGTCATCAGCTGACTCAGCCACACCGTATAAAGTTGTTCTGTTGTTTTATTGTGCAAAATTACTTTGTGGGTTTGTTTGGAAAACAAGGAAGGCAGTAAAATAGATAATATTTGACCCTACTCTATTGAAACACATCAACGATTATGCATACTTAGTTGCCAACCTTCATGGATCGTAAATGTTATATTTTGCTTTGCTTTGTTTCTGTACTTTAATAACAAACTTGCTTATAGTCGTATTGCTCATTATACGGACTAAAAGTGAAGGAAAAAATGACATTTTTCCTTCAATTTTGATTAGTTTTGATGCGTTTTATGTCAAAATTGAAGGAAAAATGACATTTTTTCCTTCACTTTAGTCCGTATAATGAGCAATACGACTATAGTTCATTCTTATAGAAGAGCTGCTTTAGTATAGTTAAATAAATCAAGATCTATGATATAGTATTTTGAACTTCGAACAAAAACATTTTAAAACAAACGAAACTCGACCTAGCCTATCAAGAGCGCGACCAATAGCTATCTATGATCTGTCAAACGAAAGTCATCCAATACGTTAGTACGGTAGAAGCTTATAACAAAAGCGTCCTAATAAACTTTGCTTCCTGGATAGTTTTCAATTAAGATAGAGCTTCCCAGCTGCAGCCTTTAGACCTTTAATTAACCGGAAAATTATGTTCCTGGATAATGATTATCGCCTTGATTTAATGTAGGTAATTTAGCATACCTAACTCAAACTTTATTTTCTATTCCTTATTAAACTTTGCCGCACTATATTTACGCTAAATATTATTGTGACTAATTTTGTCTATCCCAAATTCTAACTTAAAAGATGCATAAAAGCGCTTATGCATGGTTGAAACGAAAAAGATCTTAATGTTTTTTTTTTTAAATTATAATGCGTATTATAGCGTCCCGGAGTTATTCCCGAAGTAACCGTTTCCGGTGTAACCGTTGTGGACACTCAACGATTCTAACTCAAGAGTTAGACCAGGGCGTCGATTCTCGTACCGAACTTTTTATCAACCTCAACCAAAACCTCAACTAAAGCGACTGTTTCCATGACTACTAATAACAAACGACTCAGTTGTGGTGTGGTTTTGAACTTTGGCAGAACAAATTTTTGAAAAGCTATTCTACTATTTCACCAAATGGCTGACATTTAAGAGATCGAACCAAACCAAAGCGGTTGTCATCTAGTAGAATACAGGCCCAGACCACCCGCCCAATGGTCGAATGACATTGTAAAAATGGTTGGGAATCAGAATCAGTGGAAAAGACTCGTGAGGGATCGGAGAATGGCGAAATAAAGGAGGCCTACCCAACAGTGAGTGAAAATGGGCTGAAATGAATATGATATGATGATGATTGTGTATCACTGATGTAAAAAACTTCCAGAAAATTTACCGATTCCAGGACCGGGTAGTTAATGTGACAATATGTTCAACGGTCAAAATGTCTATACGGACGGACCGTCTCTATATTTGATTTTCCCTTTTTTTCTATTATTAAAAGTGTTCTATTTAGGAGTAAGATTTAGATATATAGGTATGGATTGGGTACCTACATTAAACTAGCAATGAATCAGGCAATATAATCTTAGTGTCTCATTAGTGTTTATCTCTGGCTTTCTTTCTTCCTTTGCCCAAATCTTTTACAATTTTATCTAAATAAGTAGGTACTTATCTGTTGTACTAAATACAGCATCGTTCCTATTATTTTACTCAATAAGAACCAGGAAATGAAGCGTCGCGGCGATGCACTAAGAAATGTTCAGTTCTGACATTTCGTTCAAAAATGTCACCTGACCGGCAGCGTTCAATCTGTACCAACTGTAAAGTGATGTGTGAACAAAGGAGCAGGGAGTTCTTGGAGACGAAGCTCCTTGACATTACAGTGTCAAATGTCAACCGGCCGTTGACCCCGCGCGTGATAGTTCACAGATTACGTTCAAGTTTTTTGTTTATTTTTTTTTGAGTGAAACAACTTTCAAGTAGACTGTCATTTGTTTTGCGGAAGAGGTTCGATTTTCCGATTGTTCGTTTTGTGTTGACCATGATAAAGTCAGTAAATAATTTACGGATAAATTAGTAGAGATGAGAAAATTCTGCCAACATTATTGATTTGTAATTGAAAGAAAGAAACTCCCCATAGGATATGTCTCTGTAACAGGCATTTTTATTAGTTTTGGTGAAAAAAAAAATGAAAAAAAAAAATATAAAAGTGTGGATACCTGACATAAAGAAAAATTAGGACTGTAAAGTTAAGGGCCTCTATTAATAAACTCGTAAGTATTTACTTCTGTCAAAGTTGCGCCACGGATTTAACTATTGCCATCCTTTTTTGTTAGACAGTGACAAATAAGGATGGCAATAGTTTAATCCGTGGCGCAACTTTGACAGAAGTTAATACGAGTTTATTAATAGAGGCAAAGATGTATAAAGCAAAGATAAAGCTAATAAACTTTTACGTAGTTTGGTTTGGTTTTAAGCATGCACTTAAATAGTGGCCATACTTTAGTACCTACCAACAATAAAAAACAATCACCAATACTGCCATCAAGATTATGTGCCGCTGATATATTATTTAGGAAGCTTAATTGAACTCTGCATTTAAAAGGTGAACCAGTTTTTACCATGTCTGTTCTCGACGGTAGCGTTTTGAATAAACAGCTTTTCGATTAAATTTATTGTAACGGGAAGTATTGTGTAATTGAAAACTCACTCATTAATTACTCTACTGGTATCTGTTTGAAAATATCAGAGTAAATTAAAGTTGTACGTGTTTAAACTCCCGACGATAAAGAAAGATGTTATAAGTTTTTAGTGTGTATCTGTGGGTGACTCCTGAACGGATGAACCGATTTTGATGCGGTTTTTTTGTCGGGATTCTGACGTGTTCGAGATGGTTCTTAAGAAAATTTATAAGGATCTATTCAGGCGTTTGAAGATCATCAACACTTTTCTAGTTGATGAAAGGATATGTCGTGGGTTTTTCTTTAATATTTTTAATTAGATTGCTTGTTTCCAAAACTGGAATGACCTTTTTTTAGTTATTCTTAAACTTAACTTATTTAAAAAGCCAGATCAGCTTTTGAATTAAGAATAGGTACTCTCTAGAGTGCCTACCTATTTTTAACCGACTTCATAAAAGGAGGTGGTTCTCAATTCATCGGATTTTTTTTTATGTATTTTCACCGATTCCTAGAAGATGCTTGGACCGATCATCCTGGAAGATCCTCGACAGATTCTCACCAAATTTTGGCCTAATCGGAATCTGTCAAGGATCTTCGGAGTTATGAACAGAAATTCTCCTCGAAAGTGCAGAAAATTGTCTAGCTTACATCACATTGAAATCATTTTTTTTTTAATTCTTAATTTATACACTTGTAATGCTAAAAAAGTAAAGACAGGCAATAAGCACCATTGAAGAAGTTTTTCACACTTGATTGTCAGTAACCAAGACTGAAGTTTAACTTACTTTTTGAAAGCTCAAAAGCTCATTATTTAACTTTTCATCCTTAAACGAGTGCCTGTTCTCTTCAAATTAAGACATCCTGGTTCAGAACATCTCAATAGCATAATATAAATATCCTGCATAGTAAATATCGTCTAAATCACATATTGTGTACAGAAACAATCGACTCCCGGTACTTACAATGGGCATAGCTGGTTTGCATTCTGCCGCACGTATGGACTTGTTATCTATAGCTTCGTTTCGTACGTATTGGTACAGATTATTACTTGAACATGCGATAATTACGTTAATAAAATAAGTTACTTACGTATTTTTTTTAATAGTTTTTTATAGGCTACCTGATATATTCAACAGAGACATGGAGAGATTTCAGAGAGTTGGAGTGCAAACTTCTGCAGAATGTGGGCAAGTAACAAATATATATAATTGGACATACCTATGATTATTCCCGACATCTTCATAAGAATGTCTACAGATCTGAGAGAATGTCTACCGTGCCTAGGTTTTAGATACAGCCGTGATTATAAGTATTTCATCTAACATTAATATAAACTTTTGCTGGACAGTATGAAAAATTAAAAGAATATTGTTAACGAAGTATTGTTTTCGCAAAAACTGGTCATCATTTGGTTATATTACTTACTCAACTTATTTTTTGCTCAATATAAGGTTTGGAACATTTTAGGATAAACTGTTTTTGTTCAATTTGGATAATTTGAAAAATTATTTGTACCTACTTAATTACATATTTATTTAACACTTTTTAAAATTTGGCTACAGTTAGGTACATAGCAAGAATTTGTTTTCTTTTTCATAATCTTTTTTGAGTTGTAAAACATTTACCTAAGTAGGTACCTACTTACCTAATTATTCGATGTCGATGATACATCTAAGCTGCCAAAATATTTTGACAGCTATTACGCAATACAGTAGATCTCCAGATTCCGTAACAAACGGTGTTTACAAACACCGATCTGTCATTGTTACCTGCCGAAATGTTACCTCATTGTTTATGTCATTATGTTTTGGCATTGCTGAACCGATCATTATGTCAATATGTTAGTCAGGCAAACATAATTGTTACCAGTTTGGATGACATCAAATATTTGGCGAGTTTGACAAAAACTAACAAAAACTTAAGCTTCTTAAATAAAGTACAATAAACAACTACGGTTTGTGCAAAGTATAATATTTAGGCGCGCCTATATGTAATAGACCTCAAGGAAGATATCTTCACACTGGTTTCGAAGATATTTTTTAATGTAGGTAAGTACCTATAGGTACTTCTGCTTAATAAGGCAATCCGCTTTTGGCGTTTAAAATAGTGGGATGGTAGTAGATAATCAAAAGTTAACGTAATAGTTAAAATTACTGGTTCTTTAGATAAGTCAGGAGTATATCTTTCATAAGTCCATCATTTCCATCATTGTGGCAGTATCGATGTACCATTAGTGTAGACGACACAGGGACTACACGTGTAGTGGTCAAAGTGACTGGCGACAAATGTCTTCATTATTCTACCCACGCTGGCATAGAGTATTCGTAGCTTAGTCTACGTAGATCAGCCACTTCATTTTAAAGAAATGTTGGAGTAAAGTTAGCATCTAGACATTTTAGCAAACGATTTAAAAACAAAAGGCACAGCCCTAGTTCCTCCTTCTAAGTTATTTTGAATGCAGTTCATCAGGAAGGGAATTTGCAGATAGGAATTGAACTATATGGCGTCTCTTTTCACTGACTGAGAGTGAAAAGAGACGGCATGTAGTTCAATTCCTATTGTGATTCTGATATAGCGACCTTTTAAGCCCGCTGATCCGTATAAGGAAATGTTGTGGTGATCCTATGATGCCCGGATAAATCTATCTTTTTGACTCTAAGGCTGGTTTTAGTGTCACGCGTACCGTCGGCGCTGATAGGCGAGTGATCTTTATTACAATGAAATAGGGATACTGATTGTTCAGCACTGACGAGTGCAATCAGCGTTGCCATTTTTGCTAAACAATCAGTATCCTTGTTTCAATGTAATAAAGATCACTCGTCTATCAGCGCCGACGGTACGCGTGACACTAAAACCAGCCTTAGGATTGTAACAGCGACTCGAAAGAAGATGGTGTGACCCCTCTTCCTCATACTCTATGGCCAGGTCACGCCCAGAGCGTCCGCCCACACAGGACCTAAAGGTTATATGCCCGCAACAATAAGCTATGATCGAACGGGTGACAACTTGCGAGGTCATTTGCATTCATATGTAGACCATCAATATTTTATAGATTAGCATAGAGTTGGTTAGTTTTTTTTATATGTGAATGTCGGTTTGCAAAGACGGGTATGAACAAACAATTATTTTTGAATTAAAAGTTACTTACACAAAATTTGGTTCTTATAAGAGCTTTATGTTAATTCTGCAGAGTTTGAATCTGGTGTTCGAAACATCGATATGAAATAACTTGTATTTGAACTGTTTGGCACAAAACAGGGTTTTTTTCGTTTGTGGTTTCTATAAGATTAACAATGATTTAGCAATCAGTTTACTGACTATAATAATCTTCCATAGTTATCCTAAGCTTTGTATACTTAGAAATAATCTTAAAAAAGGAGCACTTGTGTAAAAATGCCCCAAATATTCTCAACCATCAAAGTAGCTGTTTGAAAAGTCAATTACAGTAGATATGGGTAACTAATAGCCAAGCGTTGTAGAAAGGCCGTATGAGACAATAACTTATCAAATATCTACTGGACAAGGCTTTGCATAAAGCTAAGTTCACATGGAGGAAAGATATATCAAATTTTTCGCTAAGAAACAAGAAACATTTTATTTTTTTATTTATTTGGTCCGTGGGGTACCGGGGCCCATCGCGTATTCAAAATTATTTCAGGGCGTCTAATCGAAGCGACGCGTGATCCTGTCTGGCACTTATTTTGCTCAACGGATCAGCCTTGCCATCCAGCGTGATATTGCTGCCAGGGTTTTAGGCACGCTTCCGACTGGCAGTGGCTTGGATTAGTTGAGCTACCTATAGATCTATCTGGCTAAAGGAGGATCGCTTGTATCATTGCGGGTTCAAATCCCGTCGGAATTGAAAATTTTTATAAGATTTTTCATTTTCAAATGTAAATACCTATACTTACTTAGATCGTTTTCAACCATCCTAATTATCATCAATAATTAAATCATAATAATTTATAAAGCCATGTAAATATTAGTTAGTAGTTTCTGTAAATAAATGTAGAAACGTATTTAAGTATTGCTATAATTACTTATTTTAAAGTCTCTTACAGTGAAGTTAGATATGAAAACATGAAAAAAAGCATTTTTTAGTACCTACCTAAGGGAAAGAGAAATGAAGACACTTCGCTCGACTGTCTTGCACTATAACGCCTTTTAAAAAATTAAATAATAAGCACTCCGCCTTAAACACACCGGTCTACCCATCAGCAAAGGTTACTCAAAATCCGATCACTTTCTCGGATTAAGATCCGAATGTCAGTGGCAGTGACATTTTTAATATGCGTTTCCACCGAGAGAGCATGTGCTGAAGACAAGATTTAAGTATGCAGACCTTTAGTAGAAGTTCTAAAACAATTGTAAAACCAATCTCGCCATTTGTAAAAAGACAGAACAAGAGATACGACATGAAATGTATGCTCACTCAGTTCTCCCATGCGACAAGCCAAATATCAAAATGTATTATGTTTACAAAATAAATTTGTATGCTAGGCTTTAGTAGAACTTTAGATATGCTACGGTTTTCAGTTTCAGATTCCCTAGTGCCTTAGTTTAAAATTTACAAATGGTTTATTATGCTCACTCAGTTCTCCACTTTCACAATGTCCAATTTCCTACTAAATCAATGAAAGAATTTGAATTAAATTGATGTCTACATTTAGTATAAGTTGAGTACGAATTTGTAAAACCGAAAAAAGAACCAATATCATACAACATATATGAATAATTAACTGTCTTAGGTGCTCACTCAGTCGAAACGTTTTTGAAAAGTAAAAAACCTTAATATCTTTTGATTTGTGAATTGTAGAGAAAATGTAAATATGTAGACCTTTAGTAAAAATTTTTACTAAAGATCTGCATTTTCAAATTGTGGAATATTTGCTTGGTTCACGAGATATACTTATTTTATTATTTGTATGAAAACTTGTTATCGTCAGAATGAAGGGTGTCACCCGTCGAGTTACCGTCAGAATGAAGGGTGTCACCCGTCGAATTTAATGTTAAAATAGTGTCCAATTAATTGCTAGAAAACTTCAAAGGAAAATATGCCTGATAAGTTAAATGCATTAATTTCATAATGTCTAAAGCCCATCACACACATAGTAGATAATATATCTTATGAAAGATATATTTTCCGATCGCACCCATAAAAATTCTATGGAGCGTCACACACAGCGGCTATAATATATATTACAACAGATTAAATTCCGTCCGATTGAGAAATATATCTGTCAACCTATCAAAATATAAACTACAGGATGTTCTCGTAACTCACAAGAAAAAATTTAACTGCAGTTCATCAGTTTATATTTTACTTCCTTAAACCAGAGCTGCGAGGCTAATAAGATCGTTATAGCAGAATCATAATAATGATTCTTAGCGTGATTTTTCTATTAGAAATCACAAAATTGACAATTCATATAGTGATTCGTATCGGCACGCTTTTGCTGTAGGTATGCCTTTACCAAGGAAGTTATATACCTACGTAACTGGAAGGTTAACTGAGACAGAAAACCGGTCCGCTTGAGAGATAAAACTTGGGCGGTGTGTCTCTTTCTAAAGGGTGACCATAATTTATAAACTAAACATTCCTAGTCCCTAAGGGGCCTTTTACATCATTTTCTGATTTACGTGATGTTTCAGGGCATGATTTTTCAATTAAAATACTAATACAATTTTGATCCTTGATTTTGATTTCGATCCTTGGTTTCGATCCTTGAATTCGATCCTTGATTTCGATCCTTGATTTCGATCCTTGGTTTCGATCCTTGATTTCGATCCTTGATTTCGATCCTTGATTTCGATCCTTGATTCTTGAATCTGAAAACTAAAATATTGAATCTTGAATCTTTGAAGTGACAGCTGTCAAATTTAAAACCGCCATATCTCGGGAACTACTCGTCCTAGACTCCCCGTTCTCAGTTCAAATGAAAGCTATGACCAAGATCTAAATTTTCAATAACAGCTGTCAAAATGACATCTGTCATCTGAAATGTAGATCTTGGTCATAGCTTTCATTTGAACTGAGAACGGGGAGTCTAGGACGAGTAGTTTTCGAGATATGGCCATTTGAAGTTTGACAGCTGTCACTTCAAATTAAGATCTTGGTCATAGCTTTCATTTGAACTGAGAACGGGGCGTCTAGGACGAGTAGTTCCCGAGATATGGCCATTTGAAGTTTGACAGCTGTCACTTCAAATGAAGATCTTGGTCATAGCTTTCATTTGAACTGAGAACGGGGCGTCTAGGACGAGTAGTTCCCGAGATATGGCGGTTTTAAATTTGACAGCTGTCACTTCAAAGATTCAAGATTCAAGATTTTAGTTTTCAGATTCAAGAATCAAGGATCGAAATCAAGGATCGAAATCAAGGATCGAAATCAAGGATCGAAACCAAGGATCGAAATCAAGGATCGAAATCAAGGATCGAATTCAGGGATCGAAACCAAGGATCGAAATCAAAATCATAGTATTTTAATTGAAAAATCATGCCCTGAAACATCACGTAAATCAGAAAATGATGTAAAAGACCCCTTAGGGACTAGGAATGTTTAGTTTATAAATTATGGTCACCCTTTAGAAAGAGACGCACCGCCCAAGTTTTATCTCTCAAGCGGACCGGTTTTTTGTCTCAGTTAACCTTCCAGTTACGTAGGTATATAACTTCCTTGGTAAAGGCATACGGCAAAAGCGTGCCGATACGAATCACTATATGAATTGTCAATTTTGTGATTTCTAATAGAAAAATCACGCTAAGAATCATTATTATGATTCTGCTATAACGATCTTATTAGCCTCGCAGCTCTGGTTTAAGGAAGTAAAATATAAACTGATGAACTGCAGTTAAATTTTTTCTTGTGAGTTACGAGAACATCCTGTAGTTTATATTTTGATAGGTTGACAGATATATTTCTCAATCGGAATTTAATCTGTTGAAATATATATTATAGCCGCTGTGTGTGACGCTCCATAGAATTTTTATGGGTGCGATCGGAAAATATATCTTTCATAAGATATATTATCTGCTATGTGTGTGATGGGCTTTAGGCATTATGAAATTAATGCATTTAACTTATCAGGCATATTTTCCTTTGAAGTTTTCTAGCAATTAATTGGACACTATCTTAACATTAAATTCGACGGGTGGCACCCTTCATTCTGACGGTAACTCGACGGGTGACACCCTTCATTCTGACGATAACAAGTTTTCATACAAATAATAAAATAAGTATATCTCGTGAACCAAGCAAATATTCCACAATTTGAAAATGCAGATCTTTAGTAAAAATTTTTACTAAAGGTCTACATATTTACATTTTCTCTACAATTCACAAATCAAAAGATATTAAGGTTTTTTACTTTTCAAAAACGTTTCGACTGAGTGAGCACCTAAGACAGTTAATTATTCATATATGTTGTATGATATTGGTTCTTTTTTCGGTTTTACAAATTCGTACTCAACTTATACTAAATGTAGATATCAATTTAATTCAAATTCTTTCATTGGTTTAGTAGGAAATTGGACATTGTGAAAGTGGAGAACTGAGTGAGCATAATAAACCATTTGTAAATTTTAAACTAAGGCACTAGGGAATCTGAAACTGAAAACCGTAGCATATCTAAAGTTCTACTAAAGCCTAGCATACAAATTTATTTTGTAAACATAATACATTTTGATATTTGGCTTGTCGCATGGGAGAACTGAGTGAGCATACATTTCATGTCGTATCTCTTGTTCTGTCTTTTTACAAATGGCGAGATTGGTTTTACAATTGTTTTAGAACTTCTACTAAAGGTCTGCATACTTAAATCTTGTCTTCAGCACATGCTCTCTCGGTGGAAACGCATATACATTTTTATGCCAACTGACATTTGGTAGCTTATGAAACGTCAGATCGTATCGGCCGTTTTGAGATTGATTTAGGAGACCGTGGGATTACAATGTATGTAAATGTTATGAGGAATTAATTATGATGTTTGGATTTGTTTATGTTTATGAAAGTTTGAGTTTTAATGTGATGAGGATAAAATGGTTTTATGAACCACGGATTATGGACGAATCAGGCAATAAATATTACATTAAGTTGATTAAATCATATGATATAGAGGTCAAGTTTAGGTTAGTTAAAAAAAAATACCAGTGGAAAGTAGCAATAGGTATCCCTAAGTTTTCAGTGATAGAGGCTATGTTTGTACAATATGAAAGAAACTGAGGGCAAAAGCTAGTTCTAATCAATAAAATGATGTAAAGTAGTTTCATATTTCTCTCATTTTAGCAGTTATTTCAAACCTTACCAAAACTTAAAAAAAGTAAAAAAAATGTTTTTTAAACACTTTCATACAAACAGACATTAAGAGCTTTCAAGTCTCACGATCAGTGTTAAGAATTGATCACACTAATCGATCGAGCGAGCGAAGCGAGCGAAGATCTTAGTGGCAAGTTAGGCGATTTTGCTTTGTATGTTTGTATGTTTGTATGTTTGTATGTTTGTATGTTTCATTTTTATGTTCTCGCATAACTATCGAACCGCTTATCCAATCTCTATGAAACTTGATAGGTCAATAGGTTGTGCTATGGAAATTTGCTGTGGAGCGTATGAGCGTAATCGATGAAGGGGTTGTAAAGATATGGGGTTCCCAAGGGGGTAAATTTTTTTCAAAGTTACCCAAATATATTGAGTGGGGTGTCATATGAAAGTACTCAACTTATACATTCCAAATTGGTTTTTAGTTTTCTTCTAGGTTCTATAGTTTTTGAAATACAGTCAAAAACAAAAATTATGAAAACCAATTAACGGAAGTATGGAGAGAGCTCCCGTTTCATAGAGTTTCGATGTATTCGTAGGTCTGGTTAACAGACAAGGAGTGTGGCATCGTTGTGGTTTGGTTTGCAATGATTTTAGTTGCTAAGTACTTGATATTTTTTCTTGAGATTGAAAATAAAAGCCGTGTTGGCCGATTGAAAGAGTGCTCGACTTTCGATTCATAGGTCGTAAGTTCGAACCCTGGCCGTGCTCATCAATGGATTTTTCGATTAGAAAAATTTAAATGCGCATTAACACGAGCTCTAAACGGTGAAAGAAAACATCATGAGGAAACCAGTTAACGTTCTAATAGCGGCAATGGGCTTGCAACCTGTCACGTATGCAAATGCTAACTCCTGCAAATAGTGGGCTGGGCATGTACCAAAATTATAGAGGGAGAGGGAGGGGGAGGGGAGGGGAGGGGGTGGTGAGGGGAGGCGAGGGGAGGGGAGGGGCGGGGGAGGGGGAGGGGAAGGGGAGGGGAGGTAAGGGAGGAGGGGAGGGGAGGGGGGAGGGGAGGGGGGAGGGGAGGGGGAGGGAATTGATTTTCTCATACATTTCGTATTGAACTGCTATTTTAATAATTTCTCGAACTAAGAGGCCTTCCCTGAGGCGCGGTACGAAGTTCGCGGGGTCAACTATTGAATATAAACACGACACGACTTAATGTATTGCATGCATGCCTATAATCTTTACTATACTGAGGTAGCGCATTAGATATCAGTCTGTGGTAAACACTAGAAGGAGCACTTAACGTAGGTATAGGGGTAGTCAGAAACAAGTCCAAATCTAGGCTATCAATACAACGGTGCGCGAGATCTCAGTTCGGGGCGAACTACTAGTAATTATAAATGCGAATGTTTGGATGTTTGGATGGATGGATGTATGTTTGTTACTCGACAACCACTGAACCGATTTGATTAAATTAAAATATAGATAAATAATGACCGGGAATAGGACATAGGTTACTTTTGATCCGTGTACCACGCGAGCGAAGGCGCGGGCGGAAGCTAGTCTTAAATAAATGGTTCGTTTTGATGTTTTATCGATACTTTTGACAAGCTGTGTTGCATAACACGTCCACTAATAAACAATGCTTTATCAACTCTAGTATCGCGTTTCCTCGTGATGTTCAGTTGTGTAGGTATTAGTGCCCTTAGCACTAGTTTTTTACAACAAGATGGAGAGTATTCTTATTTAAACATGAAAAACATGAAAAATATTTACCCCATCATGCATCGAACTGTCAATTTAGTAAGGATTTAGAGAATGTTTTTTTCTTGTCACTCTTATGTCAAAAGCCGGATACACACCGGACGATCCAAAGCGCTCCGATTGCGCGCGGCATGGAGCGCGCTCCACGGAGCGTAAAGTGTAGACGTGCCGCGCGCGATCCATGTGCGCGATCCATGTGCGCGGCACGTCTACACTTTACGCTCCGTGGAGCGCGCTCCATGCCGCGCGCAATCGGAGCGCTTTGGATCGTCCGGTGTGGATCCGGCTAAAGAAAAGAGAGCAACAGATTTGGCAGCCATCAGAGCTCTAGGAAGCTTCTGTCCATTATGAATAACTGGTTTAAACTTTCCAACCTTGGCGTACCCAAAACAAGGTGAAAAGTTGTTGAGCTAAAGTTTATGTAATTCTATTCCTATACTTATAAAACTTTAATTGGTTTTTCATCAGTAATATTGAGGATGCGATTGGTTAGCAACCAGTGATCCCATCAAGTGACCGCGCTGAACGTCACTTACAATTTTATTGGTCTACTATACTATATGCTATAATTATAAGGCAGGCCACGAGCTCTTCTCAGGAGCAATCAACAAATACGACACTTAAACAAGAGACTAGTAAGTATACAAAATGAAAAAAAAAAAAAATGAGGAATTGTATTTGGTTTAGCCCGATTTATTTACATTTACCTACTTGCAAACTCGCTAAATACTCGTAATTACAACAAATCAGTGTTTACTTTAGGTAAGTCGATATTATGCCCGTGTTTGACATAAATACACGTATTCGCAAGAAACCAGTGCTAAACTTTTGACCGTTTTATGCGCATCGATTTTTGCCTTTGCTGGGCTTACTATCAATCTCGCTAAAGAATCGTTGTCGCCAGAAACTAGTACTAAACCACCTGGTGCCAGCCTGTTCGCCTACTACCCATTGTTTGTATGATAAGTGTTCAAACATTCCATTTGTTCCCTATAAAGCTAAAGATAGCTGAACTCATGTGGGTATTGGATAGATAAAGTGCTGGCTAAATTTAGAATGAACTGAGACCATTAGGGTAAGTCTATATGACCGTGTTTTGCGTAAAAGACATGGTCACACCCTGATTTCTCCATAGAAATGAATCTATTTACGCCTTGCGCACTACTACTAGCACTACTACTATACTTACGTACAAAGCGACATTTGTACAATAAATGTTATTTAATACTTACTTATTTTTGTGAAAAAAAAAAATTTTGTATTTGAAAGTTGAGAGGTAGGTACGTTTGTAATCTCTGAAACTACTCATCCGAGTTCAAAAAATATTTAACCATTTTGAACTAGAGAAAGATAACTTAAGTTAATAAATAGAAACTTTGTGAATAACGAAAAAAGAAAACTGATAGACTTACCACTAAGTAGCTAATTCATGACATTATAATTCCAAAGGACAATGACCAATAATGTATGGGGCTTGCTCTAATTACTACGGAAATGGTTAAAAAGCCCCAGATTTTTATTCACACGGTTTGTCGTAATTAAAACAACATGCAAAATGCAGGGCGATAAATATGAGTTCATTGAGGAAGCGACATTCAGTCTTAAACGGGCTTATCGACCCTTCATTTTTAGAGCTCCGTAATCTGAGTCAAATCCATTTAAAATGTTAATCCATTTGTGGATATTTTTAACATTGAGCTACTAATGTTAAAAATATCCACAAAAAACTTTAAAACTCAGAAATCTTTACTAGATCAAACTGTTTAAAGTCAAGAGGCAATTTATGACTCAACAGTGTACTGTAGTAGCGAGGATATTGTTGAGACGGTTAGGTTTCCTAGTGTCTGAATCATCTTCTCAGCTAAAAATAAATAGTTTAAGAAATACTGAGATGATGTGTTAAGAATTCCAAGGTCATTTTCGTCTCCCAATGATATATTAAAATATACTCTAAAATACTGTTGTCTATTCATTTTAGTAGACTGTAATACAAACTAGAACAACGATTGTTTGTATAGTTTTTTACCTAGCTGTTATGTACCATAACTTTTGTTACATGACGTAATTGTTTGTTACGTAGTTTTTGAACAAGTCACAAAAAAGTACTGATCCATTATGACTACGGAACCCTTCTTTATATTACGACTTACTCTTGACCATTTTTTACAGACAGCTTTTGTTTACGCCTTTCACTAGCCCTGTTTTGGTCCAAATAAGTAAAACATAATAACGTCGTATTAAAATCAATACATAACCATTAAAATCGACCGATTTTACGTTAAACGCAGGTTGCTGGCGCAGTATGCACTTTACTTACCGATTGTATTGACAGACATAAGCTTGCTTATCTTTATGAAAAAAAATCCGTTGTTCATAAAGCGCAATTTACACGGAAAAAGTTTTTTCTCTTAAACGGTTTGACCGATTTTGGTGTTTTTTTACTTATTTCTTTTGTGAGGTCTTTGGAAAGACAACGTTTGCCTACTGAATACGCCAGTGATTTTATAAACATGCTTACGATTAATTAACTCGATTTTAGAAAGATGGAGTTCTTTGTTGGCATTGAAAATGTAGAGTTTCCGAAGATGTCCGAGTGCACCATGTTTTAACCCGTTTGTATCATAAAATTGCCCATTTTCCTTTAGTATGAATAATCTAACGAACATAATAAAGCGGAAGAGTTTGTTTGTTTGAATGCGCTATCTCAGGAACTACTAGTCGGATTTAAAAAAATCTTTATCCATGTGTTAGCTAAACTCTTGAGGAAGGTTATAGAGTACTTTTCATCATCACCATATCACTACGGGGTGATGCCGCGAGGTGTTAGTCTGATTTATAAAAGGAATTGCATTCTTAAAGGTTATTGCTCATTGGAACCACCCGGCACCCGACCCGCACAGTCTCGCCTCGTGCGGGTAGAATTCTTTAATAAAGTTCTATGGGCCAACGCTCACTACATCAACTCCGTAGCGTCACTGGATCGCCTCGTTCGCAAGCCGTCAAGAAAGGCGAGGCTGTGATTCTAGCCCCTGCTTAACCTGGCAATGCGTCCATTAATTCAATGACCGTGTCAATGTTGTCGCTGACGCAACCAATGGAGACTTTCGATCACACCCATAAAAGGATGGAGGAAGGCAAGATTAACAATTGGAGCAGAATTTTGGATCAACATTTACGTAATTAAGGTGCTCATGCTCAATTGCTAGTCAATTTTTATTTACTTTGAGGTCAGAAAGCAAATACTCAATATTTTATTTCTAAGAAATAAAATTTAAAGAAATAATTTAAAATACATATTAAAATATTATCTAATTTTTTGAAATGGGTCCATTAATTATATTATTTTCGTTCAAGAGGAATATTCTGCCGTTCATTATCATCGTTGGCCTGTAGTATTTTTTCTTATCCATGACATTTCACAGAAAACGTAATATTTATGAATACAAAACAAGTTCTATACAACATGACAAGCAGTGCCAACTGCCAATAAACCACTTCACTCATAAATATCTCGGATCATACCACCAGGGACGCACCACTTACCACCCCTGTACACTTGCAATCAGGCAATTCGATAAAGTCCTGTACACTGCTGGACAAAGAATTTACAATCTTTAGGATGCGGCATATAATAAATATTGTGTTCTCCACACGGGTCACTATGCCAGATTTTAAAATAAGAAACAGTAGGAGGTACCTAACAATTTAAAAAGTAAAAAGTGTTTTTATTTCAACATTATTTTCACTTGGTATTTATGATGTTGCCGTTAGAATATATTTAATTTATGATTTTTAAATTCATTGTAGTAAAAAAAAATTAATTTATAAAATATTTTTAGAATTTTACATATTTACCATTTTCTTTTAAGTAAGTATCTTAAGTTTTGTGTTTTCAATTTAGATTAATACCATCAATAGTAAATTAAAACATAACTTATACCAACATAGGTAAACATACCATTTTAATGGGGTTTCGGCTAGTAGATTGAAAATGATCTACTTCCGCAAACTTTCTACGCCAAGTTGCTAGTCGTTCAATAACAAACGCCAGAAATACATTACACCGCCACGCCCACGTGGTTCGCACAAGGTGCAGAGCCCCTGGTCAGCACATTACTTACGTAACTTGCGATCTTCGACCTGGAACTGTGAACTCGACCTTACATTTAATATATTTAATAGTAAACTGTTCATGAAACACGTGTAAACGATATTGAAATAAATAATAAATAAGTTCGTTTGAGCTAGTGGCCAAGTGGAAATTTAAATTAATTTTAATTGAAATTAATGAAAAAACTATTATTGCCGAATGTGATATAAGAAAACAAATTATATTATAATTGAGAAATTTTACTCATGTCACAAAGATTCCTTAAAAATGTTTAAAAAATCTATATAAAAGTAGTATTCTTCTTCTTTTATTAACTACTGATTGCTAGCATTCAAGTTTGCGTACAATACTGCTTATTAATTTATGGTAAATTGAACTTTACCTTAAGTGAACTTAAACTATAATTAATACGAGTTGCTGCATCCGTAGGGATTTAATAAGTTTATTAAATCTCTTAGGATGCAGCGAAGTATAATCAAATAAAAATATCAAATAAAAAAAATATTAATACCTACGCTCTTATTCAACATTAATATTACACATTACTAAATAAAATACCTAATATACTTAATACTACTATCAATTCATTTCCAGGTCTATTTGCGACCATTCCCATTATAATGTAAGCTTACACCAGTAAATGTAACATAGTAATACCACAAAGAGCTCAAACGAGCACATTTCAAGTAACTTTATTTGTCCGCAAGTGTACGCGTTTCATTGAGAATATGCGGTATAAATTGTTCTGTCGGCGGACGCCTACAGTGTACAGAATAAAATGATAGTGCAGGTATCTCAGGTATTGCAAATTCAGTATTGTCAGTAGCAAGGAAGTATGCAGATGGAAAGGTCTAGAGAAAATGTGAATTTCTAATTGATAACTTAAAACTGCACTAAAGGAATGCTTTGCTCGTCTTTGTGTGCTCTTCCTTTTGCCCAGATAATTTGTCTTCTCAAGATATAGAAGCATCGATCTTCAAACAGTCAGATCTTTTGTGTTGGGACCCCTATACAAAACACTTGCTGTCCTGCCCTTTGTGCCTAAATAACTGCACCTGCGAAGATCTTGTTGCGGCTTCAATACACAACACTTTGAATAAGGCCGGCCGTAGAGGTGGCTTCATATTGGAGAAAACAGTATTATGTACGAGCTCATTGACACGACGAATGAATGAAAGTAGATCTTTAAAGTCGACCCGACCACATCGTCAAAATTGTGTCAGATTGAGTCGAAAAGAGGCCTATGCCAAGCTACGAGATGCCGATTCATCTCTTTATCTTTATATTTTTATGTGATGTTAAGGAAACTAAATTGTAAAGGAATATTCAAGGAGCTGTTCTCAATTTGTTCTGCAGAGTGCGCGGACCGATAACGCGGTAGATAAGGTTTTCAAACTTGTTTTACAACAAGTCCGCATGTCATAAGTAATGACAAAGAGCGTTTCCTTGAAAGGAAATCTATTTGATTCAAGTAAATAGAAGGGACCAATATAAAATACTTAAGACCGAACCCATAGAATACCAATAGAAAATATTTGATTACTAGTTGATTTACCTATACATTGATATTCAGCTACAAATCCAAGAAATTTTAATTTATCTGGCATTGATGTGGTCAGCATCGATTTTTTTGTTATTTTCCTTAAAAAAATGCTTTGAAAAACATTCATACGTAAATAAGTAAGATACACTGAAATACATTCTATCTAATCAATGGATCTAGGCATTCGTGAAGTTAGCCGTTTCGATGCGCAATGCAGCTTTTTCATGCAAAATTTTCTACTGCGCAGTGAAACGGCTAACTTCACGAATGCCTAGATCCATTGTGAGAAGTATAACTACGTTACTTGATGTAAGAAACCGTGTTGTCTACACAAGAGAAAATAAATTGCCAGTTTGAAATAAAACCATAACTCTCCCTTTTATTTATCTGCGTAATAAACTGCTTATAAAAGCGAAAGTGTTAGAACATAGAAGTATCTTTAATTAAATTGTACTTTATTGTAAGTTCATTTATAAATAGAAAAGCCGTGTCCAGCAAGCTGTATTTACTACAATTACCCGTCGCGGGTATAAGTCAGGTTGGTAAGGTATCTACTAACCAAGCTAGTTCTATAAAGCTGGCATCCTACGGTGCGTGGTTCTGCGGATTATCACGCACGGCCGGACGTCTACGGTAAAACACGCACCGCGCACGAGGCGTGTCAACGATGCGTGCCAATCTGTGTGTCTTGAGATTCGAAGCCATTTTGTCATTCCAAAAGAAGTTCATATTCAAGGGCCCCTATACTATCAAATTCCCGTATGCTAATTCACAATTAGCGCTCTGCCTCGCTCTTTGGCCTGAGAATTGCGTATTGTGCATCCTACTTGTACAGTGCTAACTGTTGCTGACCATTGCTTTTGTTTTGTAGACATTCTTTCTGGTCTTTCTGCATTCAAAATCCTTTAAAGTTGCCTAAGGGCGGGCGCCCAAATTTTGACGCACACTCGGTTGAAATGCATTAGAATAAATTGAGCAATTTCAATTGCCTTACCAAGTGAGCAAGCTCACAGAATAAACAACAGTATCATTGTCCACCATCTAGTTTATAACTACCTGCACAATAATTTGCGCCTCTCTGAAACCGCGGACATTTTGAATTTCAAATCGAAGTATTTATACTCGAGATCGTTATCCATGTCGCTAGAGAAAGTCAAGTTATGCTTCGAAATGATCTCTGTCTGAATCTAACATGATCTGTTCGATTTAGCACTTCGTTCTACAATGGCCGTTAAGTAAGCTTGCCCTTTGTGTGTGAGTGTGAATATTATCACAGAAACTTTGACTTAATTTCAACCTACAACAAATTAAATAAAGACATTAAATAAAGACACACATTCCTTGCCCCTTAAATATTTTCAAAAACTCGAAAATAAAATTGTACACCATGTAATTTATTAAACCCCAATGACTAATGAATCAGGCGATACGGTGCGATTCGGGTGAGGAGCTGACGTGTCAGCTACAACCTTTACGGGTCACGACTGAGACATTTGCAAGTTTGACATCTGATTAGATTAGATCATCAAGTATCATTAACACTTTGAAGGGTATTTATCGAGACTGAGGTTACGTACAAAATTTTACAGACAATACTTAGCAGTTCCAGATGCTCATCTAATTTATGAATAGTGCATTTTAAACGCAACATTAAGGTTATAGCTGCGTCCTAGCAGGGACTGTGCGCCGCCCACGCGACTTGCCGCGCGTAAATACGGCGGAATTAGATCTACCCGCGGTTATTTATAGTCTGTGGGGAACTACCACTAGGGCTGCCAAAAATTATTATAAGGGGAATAAAAAAAGAAAAATTGAGCCATCCTTGTATGTAATTTGTGGTGGAAAGTTTAAACTAACCCTGTCTAAATAATTTGTGATTGAAACTTGTTAAGGATTTTAAGATACGTGATAGAAAAATTGCGCTAACCTTCTCCAATCCACTCCATAACTAGTTGGCCACTTATTTATATGAAGTTGCTTGGTACTGAATTACTCTAATATTACATAAAGAAAAATATGGATCTAAAACCACTGACTCTTTTTTAATATTTGATATTTTTTAGAAACTGATTTTTTTCATATCATGCAACCAATTTCCCAAGAAAACTTTCTGCTTTCCGCATTCAATATTTTTTTTTGATTATTTTGGCGTTTTAAGATTAACAGCGTTTTTTTGTAAACCCTCGCACCCCTAGCACAGGTTCACTTCCTGCTAGAGCGGTGCGACTCGCGACGCGTTCGACCAGTAATGCTCATGTAATGGACCTTTATTTGACGCCGTAAAACTACATCTACTGCCCTCAATGCCTTTTCAATTCGCACAACTTGCGAAAACTATAAATTATGAATTACAAGAGTTAAATGCACTGAAGAGCTCGTGGCGTAATTTGCTTAGACGTTCTTGATAGATCGTTTAAGTTAAGCGGTCACTATACAATTGAAACCATAACATTGATTGCCAAGCAGCTCATTAATCATGATTGAGACATAAACATACAAACTTTCAGTTTTATAATATCAGTTGGATATATCCAAGTTTCAATAAGGAGACGATCGAAGTGCTACGAAAAATCTTAGACGCATAACCTAACCTAGTTTTTTTACTTTTTGGGAGTTCAAACTTAGGGCATGTTCCAAAACATTTATTTGGACATACCTCTGACTACAGCCTTAAACGTCTTCAAAGGATCTTAAGTGATTAATAATCTGAGAGAATGTGTACCGCGCCTTTTGGATACAGTCATGATCAGCCCCTTGATTGTCTATCTTTGATAGCGAAAATCGGTCTCAAACTCTCAAATATGACAGTTCAGTGACCACGCAAGCAGCTCTGTCACTCTCATCTCAATGAGACCAAACGCGACAAAAGATACCTCCGCGATCGGTTTGACAGTTTGAGACCAATTTTGGTTAAGTAGGTATACTATACTATCAAAGTTAGATAATCAACCCTCAGGTGTATGTTTAGTTTCGTTTCGTATTATTATAAGTAGATTATTATAGTTAGTGGGGAGACGAACAAAGTGCTACGAAAACTCCCGGAAGCATAATCAAAGCATAACCAATGACTTTTTGTAGGTTGGCATTTACACAGTGACATTATGCTCCGTCTAATTATTTGTGGGTGTACTGTCAATGCGCTAAGGTCGGTGTGATGGATACCTCTATGTTTGGACCGGTTCTGTGCTCTGTGAATGTCACGTGTCGCTCTAATTATAACTCTTCCTGTATGAAAAGTTGTTTGTTAGCTCGGCTTTTATTGTTGAGTTTCTGTTTTGATTTAAAATAAATATCAGTATTTTTAAGAATATCATCGATGTAAAACTTCATGTGGGTGACGTGATTATGACTCGGGACTCGAGATTGTGGAAAAAGGTCTAGGATCAGTACAATATTGATAAAAGATAAGTAAGTAAGTAAGTAGGTACTTTTCCTTGGCTCTTGATAATAATAGATGTCTAGGCAAAACAGCGGGATGCCATTAATTGGAATTTGATCGACATTTCTACTTTAGAAAAGATTCAAAACAGTCAATAAGTTTTTTTAAATTTCTTGTTTAAACTTCTTTCTTCAAAGGGATCACTTGTATTTCTTAAATTCATTATTGCACACAAAAAAATAGAGTACCTACGTATTTCTTTATTGTTACCTTTACTCTTATTCATCTAGTCTAGTCAAGTCTAGTTCATGAAAATTCAGCATTATCCGTCAGTCAGTGACGTCACAACTTAAACATCTGTGACCTCGAACTTGGTATTATTAATCCACTTTTGACCACTTGCTAGTTTTAGAATGTAAAAAAAATGACTTTTTCATCACTTGTCAAGCTGACCTCGAATGTCACCAAAAGGTGACGGGCAAAAAATGTAGATTAGGTTGTACTGTCACCACAAATTTTAATTATACTGGACAAGCTCAATTTAGATTTATGATAACAGTTTTATTGATAAGCTGACATTTAATGATTGTTGTTGAAATAAATTGATTGAAACAACGTAATTAAATTTTCGCTGGAAAAGGTACCTACAAAAGTTTTACATTGTGACATTTTACTAGCGGACACGATAGGCACACATTGTCATGTCAAAGACCTCTTTAGCAAAATATATGTAGGTATGTTAGTAAACGAAAAAGATTCTGATGGGCTGAAAATTTGTGATTGGCTAAATTGTTTTTTTCAATTGAGATACTTATCAAAAAAGGCTAAATCTTACCAATATTGCGTTTTCATATTATTCGCCGCCGTTTAGAGCTCATGCCCATGCGTTATATTTTTTTGTTATATTTTTGTGCACTTTCAGACATTCGTTCTGCCGAAGACTAAACCATAGCTACAGCTGAAAACGTCAATAAAACAGTCTTTGGTCATTAGTAGAATAGGAAAAATCTAAGCCTGGCCGCATACGAGCCTATGCGAGCATAATTTCCTGTAATTTTCCTATACTTAGGTTTGTATAGACGCGCCGCGCGGCGGCCACTCGCTACAGCTACAAAATATATGAAAATTCGCTGTCGCTGGCGTCTGTGGCTGCGGTCGGTGGCCCGTTTGCGTCGAGCTTTAGATTTAATTGACGTTTTGCTTGTGTTTGATAAAAAAAATGTTAGTAGAATCGGCACCCAGAATATTCTATCCGATATTATTAAGAATGATAGTCACATAGCCATTGTTAATCATATTTTGTCATTCAGTTTTTGTCAAGGCGTGCCCACGCAAGATGGCCGGTGGTCACTGGTCAGTTTTTTTTGTATCATCGATGTACTGAGTGGTGTCGGTTACAAATATATTCGGACCCACCAAAAACAAACATAGCACCACCAGCTTATCTGTTCACGTGGAAATTGGAACTAAAACTATCAGTCCGAAAGAACGTAACAAAAATTAAGACACACTACACTGGTGACGCTAAAATCGTATGGGCTAGTGCACAGAATTATATAATTCTGTGGGCTAGCGAAGACTACCTGGTGACTGAGTTTTTAGGCTGCCTAAGGCCTCGGTCATAGCTTGACGACTTAAAAGTCGGGACGTCAATTTAACGTGCCCTCCGAAGCATGGAAGCTTCACGAGTTTCACTGGCCACGTCAACTAAACAGTTACACTGGTGGCACTATATCTAATAATTTGAAGTCATTGAATATTGATTCGTTCTATTACTTAATTTTGAATATTTTTCTTTCAATTGTTGGAATAAGGTGTCCCATTCAGTTTTCTCTGTGTCAAAATGAAATAAAGTTTGAGAATAATTACGTAAGTAATTGAGGTGCGGTTAAGTAGAATGAGATGCCTCATTCTAGTTTTGTATTAGACTAGTTGAACCGCCTTAATTTTCTTTATTTAAGTAGATTTTGGGCCAGAAACCCTCAGAAAGACTCTATCAAACTTTCATAACAATCTGATCAATGGTTTAGAAATGCATAGAGGACAAACATACAAACAAACAGTCATATTTATTTGTATGGACTTACAACCCGCCCTAATCCGGGATAATATAAGCCTATGTTAAACTGGGAGAAAATACCTTTTCAGAAAAAAAGGCTGAAAAATACCAATATTATACAGAGTGCCTGCAGATGGATGATGAAGCCGAGGCAGGCCGAGATAACTTTGACGAGATGACATTGACACCTTTCAGGAAGGTTGGTGGGATACGACAAAAGATCGAAAGAGATGAATGCAACTGGGGAACTTTACCCAGCAGTGGGGAAATACCTATCGGTTAATAAAGAGAGAGTGCGTATTTTGGGTTTGTGTGAATGTGAAAAGTCTCCGAAATTCACTGCACGTGAAAAAACTAAGTAAATGTATTTGAAAATTACATTATACCAGATTAGTAATATATGACATCCGAGTGAAGTCAAGTGAGCCGCTAGAGTTCTAAATTATCGAACCTGCTCACAAAATTTCACGAGAATTGGTTGAGAAATGCGACCTGTAGAGGAGAACAGACATCCGGACAAACGAAAGCATTTTTGTCCAACCTGAAGCCGAGACGCTTCGCTCGCTCGGTCAGTAAATAAATAAATAAGTGTCTGAATGCAATCTTTGCATACATTTTACGGGGTAATATAGTGCTCGTAAAACTAAGTCATAATATGACTTGTTTACTCAGCACTACTTTGTGCACCTAATTAGGTTTAGAAAGCTCAGGAAGGCAAATAACTGGTACATTTATGCTCTATTTATCTGCGGAACGTTTATTGAGCTATATAAAGTGAATATTGTAGAGGGAAAATACATTTTTATAGGCGTTGTCTTAAGGCAGCGGTTCGCGCCGTAGACGAGACCGGAGACCAAGCCAGCAGGCTGATTGTCTAACTTGTCTCAAATCTCAGATTGGTCTCAAACTGATACAGGCTTTGTAGGGGCGCCCGAAAGAGACAGGAGAGAGAACCGTCAGTTTAAGGCTGATTTTAGTCTCTCGCTCACCGTCAGCGCTGATAGGCGAGTGATCTTTATTACAATGAAATAAGGATACTGATTGTTTAGCAGAAATGGCTACGCTGATTGCTCTCGTCAGTGCTGGACAATCAGTATCCCTATTTCATTGTAATAAAGATCACTCGCCTATCAGCGCCGACGGTACGCGTGACACTAAAACCAGCCTAAATGACAAGTCTCATGTCTCTATTTCTGTTCTCGGTCTCCAGTCTCGGTATCTGGCGCTAAGCGCGCGTTTATTTTATTATGTAGATACCTATTGATCGTAAAACCATAAAAACGTTATGCAAATTATGGGAAAATATGCTACGCATATTTTGTTGCACTGACCTTCTGTATACTGGATTCGACTTTTTGAGATATTCCGATACGAAAAAAAAACTATGGCCTTTACATCTTTACTAGAAGAATTAAGCTGGGAACAAACTATCGGACGCGGCTTACGGACGCGGCAGACAGCCGCGACTGAATAGGTATCTGGATATAGAACGAACATAGAACTGTGCACATTATCTGACGAAAGTCGCGGACGCGTCCTTGGACCTTCAGACGTCCGAAGGCAATCTGGCCCGCTGGGTGTTCGGACGGTGTGCACACTTATCAGTCGCGGCTGTCAGCCGCGTCCGTCAGCCGCGTCCGATAGTTTGTTTCCAGCTTAAAGCTGGGAACAAACTATCGGACGCGGCTTACGGACGCGGCAGACAGCCGCGACTGAATAGGTATCTGGATATAGAACGAACATAGAACTGTGCACATTATCTGACGAAAGTCGCGGACGCGTCCTTGGACCTTCAGACGTCCTAAGGCAATCTGGCCCGCTGGGTGTTCGGACGGTGTGCACACTTATCAGTCGCGGCTGTCAGCCGCGTCCGTCAGCCGCGTCCGATAGTTTGTTTCCAGCTTTATACAGATAAATTCATCTAGTAAATACATAAAGGTACTGTTGTCAGGAGGCAACCTACAAGGAGGTTCTCAATTCGTCGGAATCTTTTTTTTTGTTCTTTTTTTAATACACCGACTAGGTACTCGAAGACGCCTGGACCGATATAGAAAATTATTTTTTTGTTTGAAAGGAATACTTTCAGTTTGGTGCCACAATAATTTGGTGAGGATCTGACGCGGATGTTCGGAGTTATGAACAGAAATCAATCAAGTCAATCAATCAAGTTTATTTGACTCCAAAACTGTACCTAGTACAAAAGGGGCTTAGTTACTGAAAGATAAATTGCAATATGATGCTATGCTTGCGAGTCTGGTGCCTGAAATAGGTTTTTTAAAAACTTGTATCTAGTACTATACAGAAATGCAGAAAATTGCTCAACTTACATTGAAGTCGTTTTTTTTTTCTAATCTAAAATAGCTTGGCTCAAAGAACCGCTGTGGTGAAAGGTTAACTGCGTGCCACTGCCAGTAGCTATTTCTCTCAGTATAAAGTGGTGGTGGATAGGGGGCGGGCGCGGGGCGGGGCAGGGCAACGCACCTGGTAGCGCTACCTCTGTGAAATACTTTATTAACGTCGATACTTTTATTTTTATGCGCCGATAGCCGCGAGCTAAAGGTTATAGCAGGAGTGGACTCGGCTTGTTTAGTAACTTAAGACCCAAAAAAATGAGGACCTTTACTCTTTATTGTACACAAAAATACATACAGAAAAACGTAACCAAATGACATGTACAAAGACGAGCTTAACCCTAATAAGTGTTTTCTTCCAGCAAACCGTTGAGGATAGGGAAAGCTGACCTTTTATATTTTTATTAGGTAGATGATTTAGTAGACAATGTCAGGAAGCAATCCTACAAGTAACGATGAAGTGCTTGGGACATTATTGAGATGGAATAGACTTGACCAGCACTTAAACCATACTCGCTCTTTAATTGGACAATAGGTGTTACACCGTTTAAATCTTAAAATGCTTATACATTATAAAATGCGTATTCGAACCCACGACTTTTGGATCGTAAACCAAGGTATCTCCTACTAGACCAACAAGACTAAAAAGGTATGTCTTTATCAATAAATTTTTACACCATACTTTATAAACATAATTCATAATCTTTGCACAAAAACGTCTTCAAAACCATGACGGTTTATACTCTCACTATAATAAGGTCTTATAACTTTTGATAACCTTGAAGATTCTCAAAATAACCTCAAAAAAAAAAACGACCTTAGTTCGTCCCTGGGTGACATCTTTCGGCATCTGGTCGGAGGCTGCGATCTAAGATAGCCAGGGTCAGTGCACTCACACAGACACACACACAAGTGAAACTAGAGCGGTGTTGCAATAAGCCTATTGCTGTCCGGTGACTTTGTTTGAGGCTAATTGAGAGGAAACGGCGGTTCATATTATGATTGTGATTAAGTAGTAAGCTAGGTGTTAGGATTTCAAAGGAGACTGGCCATGGTCACTGTCCATTAAAAAAAAAAACAAGGCCCGGTGCAAAAATTTAATATCTCAGATTTTAGATGTTTTTGCCTGTTTTTTTTGGTCCTTTGAAATTCTTTTTTTTATTTTTTTTTGTATGAATTAAAAACAATTTTTGGAAGTAAGTACCTACCTAGTACTTGTTTATGTATTTTTGAATACTATATTTTTCTATCTTTTCTTTACAATTTTCAAATATTTATCTATTTGTTAAAAAAATTATAGGTGTAAGGTTTCTTACCAACCATTTTTCAGCAAAAAAAAAAAACTTGAATTGTCTCCAGTGATCTCACCTCATCGAGTTTTAGAATTTACAAACAAACATACATTCACGTTTTATTTATCATACGCGGATAACACTTCATTGACCGGTTTAATGCCTCACTTACACGCGATGTTTCATTACCCATCGCTATTGACAATTATATCCCCATTTACCTTTTTAAGCACGAAATAGAATTAACAGTGCATTATATTCAATTTGTAATAGTACACTCGTGGCGTAGCTGATCGTTGAAGTTAAGCTGCGTTTTGAGCGGTCGAGCGGTCATCACAATCTGGATGGGTAGATAACTACAGTGGCACAAGTCGGAGGGGTTTCCTAAACTCAACCTCAGCTCTCACCGATAACGCAAGTGACTACCGACTTGCTTTATGAACTGCAAATCACTCTCCTCCGCGAATTATATCACTCCTACAGAAAAACTACCCTCCGGTTATGAACTCCCGTGGTCAGTATGCAAGTGCCTAAATAGATTGCGAACCCAAGTCGGTAGATGTAGGAGTAACCTCAGCAAGTGGGGCATGGTCGGGGATAACGACACACAGTGTCATTGTGGTGCCCAGGTGCAGTCTATGTCACACGTACTTGTGTGTCCCTCCTGCCCCAACTCATGCACTATGGCTGATCTCATGTCCTGCTCGGATAATGCCGTAGATGTAGCTACATACTGGTCAAAGTCCCTATAGGTTGTAACAACGAAAGAAGAAGAAGAAGTGTCACTAACAGCTGAGCGCATCGCTAAAGGCACGCTTTTAGTCCCGGCTTTTAAGTCGCTAAGCCATGAAGAAGGCCTACAGGCGGCTTGAAAACTCCATTTAGGGAGTGGAGAGATGTATGTGTGTACAAGCGCATATGAACGACTCTCGCCTTGCGATCATATATTTCAATTAATTTCATTTCAGTTATTATCTCAATCAGATGAACATTATGACATCGTATGCGTCGGACAAACCATTCATATTGTTTGAAATAATTGATTGTTTGACAACGTATTTTGCAAGATTTATCCATAGAGTTTTAAATTAACAAGCAGTTTAAACTAATTTAACAGAGCTGACATTCTCTTAACAAGTTACTTTTATCTCTTCCTGCTTCAAGTCTGTATATAAATTAAAATAAACTTCATAATTGTGTAATTTCATTACGCTTTCCCTGTACACTAAACTTGTCAATGTTTCCTGGACATGACGCGGGGAAACAGTGCGTGGGCTCTTGCTCTATAATCTTTCCGCAAGTCTTGTTAAAGTTTCCTAGGTCCATGACATGACGTAAGCTCCGCCGCGTGGGCTCCCGGTCTTTTCAAGTTTCAGTAAAGCAATTAATTTATAATGTAACATCGTTCAGTCGTGTAATTTATAATTTAATGCATATTCCAACATTTTCGACAAGTACCACGGTTCATGTTGAAAAGCTTACAAAGTATTAAATAGTGATAATATTAATATATAAATATGAGCGTTTTGAAGTATTTTAAACAATGTCGTTAAAAAACTGGAATAAATTAAAATTAACAAAAAACAATTCATCAAAAATTACAATATAATTCGTAATTTGTATTATTAATTCTAAATAATAATATCTCAAATGGATTTTGTTTTAGAATAAGCTTTGTTAGTAGACTAAACTTAATAGAAAAAAAACTAAGTCTAATAGATAAGAAGAATAAAAGCAAAGTGGAACTATTGTGGTAACAGATGTGTCGAACAAAGACAGGGTGATGCTGATGATGCATTTGGTGTTATATTAAATAGGTACATCAAAGCTTTCGTGAATTTTAATAGATATTATAATACTTAATGGTAATTACGTTTTAATAGACATTATAATAATGGTAATTACGTAGAGAGAACGAGGAGAATCATACCACGAGAGAAGATTCTTTGGATGAATCAGAGAGACCCTTTCTCTTACTTAGATAAAAGTTATCCGGATGAATCGACATATGGCCTGTAGGTACTACCTAAAATGACGATATTTACATGACTAATTCCCCTGTATTTTTAGTATAACTAAAGGTTATGACTAATCAGTCGCCTCCACACCGCATCGCCTTTTCGGCGTTCACTTGTTTCTTCACTTTTGGATTGCGAAGCGGCGCCGGTGATCCAGTGACGTTACGAAGTTGATGTATAGAATTCCGTACAAAGAATACCGAGGCAATGCGGTGAGGTTCGGCTGCGGGGCGACTGGTCAGCTATAGGGCAAAAACGCGCAAATCTGTACACTTTCTCAAAATTGTGGTTAGATTTTTTTTTGTGGAATTTCATTGAAATGTTTATTTATATGCTATCTATAATTATTATTCTATCTAAAAACGAAAAAGTTTTCTTGTAAAATTGTTATTTTAGGAGAAATTAGCAAGTTTAGTACTGTAGGGAGAAATTTTAATCCAATTCGTTACCGCTGGTTTTTGGTTTTTTGTGATAGTAAAACTCAATATTATTTTATTAATTTATTTAGTAAAGAAAGAGGATATGTTTTTAATTATTAAATATATAAAATCAGTTTGTTATCTTAGAAATACACGAGTTTTATCTACTTTTCCTTTCCAGTGCGTTACCTATGCTCTAAAATGGCCTTTAAAGTTTTAATAAAATTCCCAAAATTGACTATTTTCTTAATTAACTATTTAAATTTTGAGTATTTTGAGAAACCACATCATTTTGCTAAACAATGTCTACACTTATTTTAAACTTTTTAATACAAACTTAACATTTTTGTAACTTGGATTTGGGGGACAGACATCTAAGGTTAGGTTTACATAGCGCTAAATTCTAAATCTTTTTGAATTTTTATTTACTAGCTATGAAATCGTTGAAATTAATAATTTTAGAAGTAAACTAGAACTTGTGAAAATTAGTCTTAACTAAGTAAAGTAACTAAGCTTAATAATTTGTTTCGTCACAAAAAAAAAAAAATTTTTGAACAGTGGTACCTACTGATATTTAACCACTTTTTCTTCGGAACATAGGTCTAAAACGAATAATTTTGATACCTATGGTGGCCGTAGGTTTACCAAAATAATTCATATTTTGACCTCTTTTCAAAAAAAAAGTCTTTAATATCAAACACTAAGTAGGTAGATACGTATCCGAAAAAAAAAAACAAATTTTGCTCATTTTATTTAACTTGATAACTCATTATCAAAATCAGTTTAGTAGATAGATCAATATATGAATGAGATACAATGAAAGATTTCGCTTACAATTTACCTACCTACATGCACACAGTACAATATCTGCTAAAAACAATAACCTTCTTTTGCCTTCGCACAGCAGGGTTATAATGGGTAAATAATAATAAATAAAATAAAGTGCACGCTATGTAAACCTTGCTTTACGTGATTACCAGCTCTATGGTATCGAATCGGAAGTAACGAACTTAGGTACCTGTTCACAAAAATATGAATTATCTCAACTTGCTGATATTTATCTCACGATTTTTCACACTAAGTTAATCTTGGATAGTTTATTTCAGTTCTGAAATAAAAATATGCATTGGAAATACGTTTTAAACATTAAAAAAAAATTGAATACCCACCGGACAGTGCCCGAAAAAACGCATCCTCTCACTGACGCCGAAAATCAAACAATTATTTTGAATATTTTGACTTAAAAACTATAGACATCCCCTTTACTTTTACGTCTGTCTCGTTGCAATGTTGTTGTTTAAGTAAAAAAATAACTACCCCTCGGAACAAAAAAACTGTAAAATCATTCGAAAACGCGGTAACGGAATCCGGACATGTCCAGTTGGCCCAAATCCCGGGGACAGGCTTAAATATTACTTATTTAGTAGAAATTCTGGCTTTTGCAGCAAATTGTACATTTAGAACCCTAGGTAACCCACTAAACTTCAAATGTATAGCTAAAAGTTTGCCAGTCTAGTGGAATTATTTTTAACCAAACGCTGCTAAAGGTCGGATTTTGTTTAGGGGACAGTACTACAGGCTAAAATTGCGATTTTTTAAACTTAATTTTCTAAATCATAATGTTGTTTTAAGCGTTACATTTTAATAAATATGGCATGCCAATTTCACCATGAATCAGATAATGTGGTTACAACTCCTGTAAAACTTATACAGAGCTGCGTAGCAGTCAATTTTACCTGGGGACACCTCGAAAATGCCAATGTACAGATTCTCGCGTTTTTGCCCTATAACCTTAATACTATTTGTATTGTAAGGACGGAAAATCGAAATAAACTTAGGCAATTTCCTGCATCGCTGACCAGCGCTGTTATATATTGTGTTAGAAGGTCAAGGTAAGATTTATATTAATAGAAAAAACAAACCTTGGCTTAAAACTAATAAAACCATGTTTGATCTAAATACATAATCTTTTTTAGCCAGTTTAAAGTCAGTTTTCACGTAATCTTTCCAAAATATCAAAAAATAATTTTTAGCTTTTGCGAAAATAAAACAATATTTTGAAAATTAGTAGTAGTTTTTTTGTTTTTTGCTACATTATCAGGGAATAACATAGGCTATAATCTAAAATATACCCGTGCGAAGGCGGAGTGGGTCGCTAGTTATTGTAATATAATAGTTTCCGACATGAAATGTCATTCAGGACCTCTGCCTACCGGATCCACAAGCGTAATAAAATTAAGGCTAGTCAACAAAAGCTTGTAAGTTACAAACCGGAGGCGAGCGTCAAACATCCAGTTGATCCTCATCTTCTGACGAATGCCTTCCGTGCAAGCTCATTATCTCGAAACTACCTTGACAGATTTAAGGGCAGACATTCAATGTATTGGCAGTGCAAAAATAGATTGACAATTTTGTGTTGTAAAAATTTGCAGGATATTTTTTTTTGTTTGTTTTTAAATTCGGGAATGAGGCAAAAGTGTCTAAATTAATTATTAAACTTCTTTGTTTTTTTTTAATGAAATATAGTTAAACAAATGCCGAAGAAATAGTAAATATCAAATTGAAAATAATTCTTAAAATCTTCTGTGGAAAAAGAAAAATACAAAAGCGTTAAAAGCTTTGATTTAAAACATAAATGTGGCAAAAGGTATTTTAATAAATAGGTACTAAAATATTACACCAATGCCATATTCTCTTCTGTAACCATCTAATTTTACTAAACACTAAAGTAAATAATATATATTATAAAATAAATTGTCTCTTATTACGCAAAAGGCTAATAATTACATTCAGAACAAATATTATTACTTATAGAAGTCCATGTACTTTACATAACAGTTACTATTTACTTAAACATAATCTATGCCGCTGTTGATATTACTTAATTTATGATCTGGATAATATTAGATGCAAATATTTAGATAATCGGTGTAAATCAATGCCTTCCTTGATCTAATCAATTAAGCCTACGGACCATTAAAGCAATTTAACATTTGACATTAAACTACTTTATTTTCGTATTATATTTTACTAGCTGCTGCCCGTGGCTTCGCTCGCGTGGTACCCGGATAAAAAGTAGCTTATGTTACTCTCCAGCCCTCCAACTATCTCCATACAAAAAATCACGTCAATCCGTCGCTCCGTTTTGACGTGATTCCACGACAAATAAACAAACAAATAAACACACTTTCACATTTATAATAGGGGTACCTTACCTTAGTCAATAGTGGTACACATTAGCGGCATTTACACGATAGAGATTATCCCACGGATCCGGACTGTAAAGATATCTGTAAAGATATCTGTAAAGATATCTTTAAAGATAACTGCGGATAAAACTAGCGGCCTTTAAACGCTAAAGATTTTCCCACGGATCCGGACTGTAAAGATATCTGTAAAGATATCTGTAAAGATATCTTTAAAGATATCTGTACAGATAACCGCAGATTTTGGACTGGCGCGTGGAACGGTATAAATTTACAAAGTTTTTTTCTTGATTCTTGAATTTTCAATCTTGAATCTGAAATTTTGAATCTTGAATCTTTGAAGTGACAGCTGTCAAACTTCAAATGGCCATATCTCGGAAACTACTTGTCCTAGACTCCCCGTTCCCAGTTCAAATGAAAGCTATGACCAAGATCTTCATTTGAAGTGACAGCTGTCAAACTTGAAACCGCCATATCTTGGGAACTACTCGTCCTAAACTCCCCGTTCTCAGTACAAATGAAAGCTATGACCAAGATCTTCATTTGAAGTGACAGCTGTCAAACTTCAAATGGCCATATCTCAGGAACTACTCGTCCTAGACTCCCCGTTCTCAGTTCAAATGAAAGCTATGACCAAGATCTTCATTTGAAGTGACAGCTGTCAAACTTCAAATGGCCATATCTCGGGAACTACTCGTCCTAGACTCCCCGTTCCCAGTTCAAATGAAAGCTATGACCAAGATCTTTATTTGAAGTGACAGCTGTCAAACTTCAAACCGCCATATCTCGGGAACTACTCGTCCTAGACTCCCCGTTCTCAGTTCAAATGAAAGCTATGACCAAGATCTACATTTTCAATAACAGCTGTCAAAATGACATCTGTCATCTGAAATGTAGATCTTAGTCATAGCTTTCATTTGAACTGAGAACGGGGAGTCTAGGACGAGTAGTTCCCGAGATATGGCGGTTTGAAGTTTGACAGCTGTCACTTCAAATAAAGATCTTGGTCATAGCTTTCATTTGAACTGGGAACGGGGAGTCTAGGACGAGTAGTTCCCGAGATATGGCCATTTGAAGTTTGACAGCTGTCACTTCAAATGAAGATCTTGGTCATAGCTTTCATTTGAACTGGGAACGGGGAGTCTAGGACGAGTAGTTTCCGAGATATGGCCATTTGAAGTTTGACAGCTGTCACTTCAAATGAAGATCTTGGTCATAGCTTTCATTTGAACTGAGAACGGGGAGTCTAGGACGAGTAGTTCCCGAGATATGGCCATTTGAAGTTTGACAGCTGTCACTTCAAATGAAGATCTTGGTCATAGCTTTCATTTGAACTGAGAACGGGGAGTCTAAGACGAGTAGTTCCCGAGATATGGTCATTTGAAGTTTGACAGCTGTCACTTCAAAGATTCAAGATTCAAAATTTCAGATTCAAGGTTCAAAATTCAAGAATCAAGGATCGAAATCCAGGATCGAAATCCAAGATCGAAACCAAGGATCGAAATCAAGGATCGAAATCAAAATCGAAATCAAAATCAAGGATCAAAATCAAGGATCGAATTCAAGGATCGAAACCATGGATCGAAATCAAGCGCTGATTTTGTCGAGCGCGATAAAGTAAAAATATCCTGAAATTTAAATGACATGGGCACACTACTAATCCAACAACGAGTGTGAAAGAGACAAAGCTACCAAGAAAGCCTCTCAACAAGACCAACAATCCTTATAACCAAGATTAAATGATAATAGATCGTTGTGTGGACTGTACAGATATCTGTAAAGATATCCGCGGATAAAACTAGCGGCCTTTAAACGGTAGAGTTTTTAGCACGGATCTGGACTCTACAGATATCTGTAAAGATATCTTTACGGATATCCGCGGATAAAACTGTCAAAGGTTGGAATGACAGAGATCGATCCGCAGGAAAATCCGCAGGCCGATCTCTGCGTGTAAATGCTGCTATTGCATCCACCTTTGTCAATAGCTTTTCCACGCAATGGTTTGCTGGTAGAAAACTCTTTTAGGCTCGCCTTTGTACATGAACCTTTTAATTTCGTATTTGTAAATGTTATCATGTGTACAATAACGAATTACAGAAAGTAAAGTAGGTATGTAGGTAGGTAGTATAGTAGATGAGAATTACATTTGTTTTTCTTTAGTGACGAGTTACCTAAAATTCTTTTTTGTGCATTAAAGTTGTTTTTTTAGTTCGTAGAGGTTGCTTCCTGTGACTGATTCTTAGGCTGCTGAAGGCACGTCAATTGATGACTATGCACAGACGATCTATTAAAATATAATAAGAAAAAGTGACACTACTAGCGCTTCTGTTTTCACCAGCTTAGGTAGCTGGAATCACTTAATACAATATTTTGTCAAGATAAAATTTTTCTATGCTTACACTTTATACTTACGTTCTTTTTTATCGGCGTATTGGTCGACGTTGACCTTTAAGTTAATATCTAGGCTACTTTTCTATAAAATACCTATAAATTACGCAATTTATGACGTTTCCGCGTTTTATTTCATGTTTAATTGCGAATTGAAGTGCTAATTACTAAGTGTGATAAAATAGAAACGTGATTTTATTGGTGTATCATGAGTTTTTAAGTATTTTAAACCAAATCATGTTTTAAAAGAGGTTAGTAGGTTTATTTTAGAACAATTTTCTTCGTAAGGATTTATACTTTTATACTTTAATTACATAATTGGTGAAAGGCAAAAGTAGATTAACATTTCAAGTTTTCCTAATAATTAATGTGCAGGTAAATATCTAACTGGTTACAAGCTCATTATAATTCAGTTTCACACATAAATTTTGAAACATTCTTCAATTTTTAGCTTTGAATTGTTTAGCAACTTCTGCCAAAAAATCTGCAAATTTTTTTCTTAAATTTGTTCTCGTTATTCAACTTTTCAATAAATATACTTATATGGTGTTTTACTTATGCTCGTAAAGATGTTAAAAATCTCAACCAGCTATAAACTATTTCATAGAGCTTTTTATCGCATGATATTTTCACTATCACAGCAATTTTATAGAAAACCAAGTATTCCAACTAGCTAACTGTCCTTTAAACTGAGTTATGCGAATAATTTTCAAAGCTGTCTAATCCTTGTATTTTATTCTATTGAGTCAAGGTTGAAATTCGCATAAATTTTATTTTCTAATTCTATTGTGTAAGCACACGCATAATACTCCCATACAATCAGGGTTGCTACTTTCTAAAATACCTGTAAGTACAATTTTCTCAATTCTTTTTCGAATTTCATTTCTAACTAGTTATAGGTACCCGGCATGCGTTGCAATAACACGAAAAGTAGGTAAAAAAAATGTGTTTGGTTGTATTTTCTGTACTTATACCTAGTTTTTATAGAGCTTTTGAGCCAGAAACTACCAAAGTTTCATCCCAATCTAATTAATGGAACACACACCTAGAGGACAAACGTACAAACATTCAATTTAATATTTATAAAATATTTGCGAATTTATCAAATGTATTACAGGAAGTTTTTAAATCAAATCGATCATTTAACGACATTTGCAATTTAAATGATTAAATTCCTTCAGAGCCCAAGTAAATTCTACGCAGTTGATTTGATATAAATACCTACTATTTAATTTACGATCATTTATTTTACGAACATTTACGATCATTTATTTTTTGATTTGTTCCGCGGCAACCCTGTCAGCGATTAATTGAATACATTTACTATGTGTGAATTGCCGTCGCGTCATTACCCAAGACTTAGCGTCACATTGCAATATGACATACACTAGGATAATACTTGCAATGTGACGCATATTGCTTTCTGGACAAAATTAGTTTTGTTTATTGCAATATGCGTGACATTTGCTCGTAATTTACATTTATATTGTTGCTGTATTTTATAGAATGTCTTGTAAAATGTTTTGAAAAGCCGCTGGTTAGCGAAGATTTCTTATAGGGCCTCCAGACTCTCTGCGAGTACCCCCGAGAACACCCGAGAAGCGTGAGTGTGAGGAGCTTCTCGCCTTCTCGTTCTCGGGCTCGCCTGTTCTCCGATCGGTGTCGGTATTTTTGGCCGAGACAAAGGATTTCAAACATCACGACTGAGAAAAATTGAGAGTGTGGATAGCTTGTTTGTTCTTCGAGAGCCTTCTCTCGAGAGTCTGGAGGGGCTATTAGAGATATTTATAAATAACATTTTATTCTAAAGTAAAATGTTCAGTAATTCACTTCTTATATTTCATAGCTAACTTTTTGAGACTAAGCGACTATAATAAATGAATAAACGTCAAATAAATATAGATCGCACTACTAAAAATGCAAAAGTTTGGACGGATGGATGTTTGTTAATCGATCACTCACTTAGGTATATCTTTATATCTTAACTTTTAAATAATGTCTGTACTCGCTCGATAGTTAATTTAAAAGCTTGCTGTCTGTCACCTTTAATTATATAGCATTTACCTTGTTTGCAAGCACTAGCTTTCATATACATATTTGCATGATCGGATGTATATTATGTTGGTGACACATATAAATACTCGTAAATAAATTAATCACGCCAGAACGGCTGAACGGGTCTGGATGAAACTTTGAATTTAAATCACATCACATCACACTAATCACATCACACTAATATTATAAATGCGAAAGTTTGGATGTTTGGATGGATGTTTGGATGTTTGGATGTATGTTTGTTCCTCTATAACTCGACAACCACTGAACCGATTTGGCTGAAATTTGAAACATAGATAGATAATGACCGGGAATAGGACATAGGCTACTTTTTATCCCGAAATAATGCACGGTTCCTGTGGGATAAACAAAATAGTAGTCCACGCGGGCGAAGCCGCGGGCGTCAGCTAGTAGTTTATAATTTGGAAGAGCACATAGGCTACTATTTACCAAGGAAGGTACTACGCGAGCGAAGCCGGGGAGGAAGATAGTAGCATTAATATACCCTTCTTTTTATTTTACAACGCGAGCAAAATCGTGTCTAAAATAAAAACATTTTTAAGAATATCTTTAAAAGCTCACAATGTAGGTATTTTGTAAAATTAATTGGATCCTAGATAAAATGCAAATCCAACTCGCGGTAAACTTTGTGTCCTTTGAGTTATAATCAAAAGACGCGACTTTTTGTCGTAGTTTACTTACATAACAAAGGCATTTGTAAAGTTGGGATTTCATTAATGTTAACTCAACTTAGGCCTCATAAATTGGCAGTGGTCTCAGGAAAACACAAATAATTTCCACAATTTAGAAAATAAAAATTTAGATGCCATTCAATTAATCGTTTTGTGAAACGTTACATTATCAAAGCTTCTTCATGTAAAACATTCTTTGCTCTTTCTGAAGCGTAAAAAAGACGCGTCTTTAACATTTTCTGTTAACACCATCTGCAAATTATATAACATAAATGTGTATATTAATTAAGATTAATATTGTACAAATTAATATCCATATCAAAATTTTACTGTCAATAATTATAACATTTATATTTAGTGCAGTTTATGGCACATTATAATTTTATTGTCAAAAGGGCGCGCGAAGTTTCACTTTCGTAAGATATTGGACAATTCGAAATCGGCATATTGATTGACTTGTGAAATTCGATCAAACGTTTAGGACAAGGAATGGTTTACCTTTGTGTCATGGGCGTAGCTATAGCTTTGTTATGGGACTGATTGACTATTCAGCGAACTTTTTTTTTTTGGGCGTCTGGACAAACTCGCGTTGTGCGCATATTCTGCCGATATAGCCATGGTCCATAATCAACCACGTACAAATACGTAAACGAGGTAGGTAAATTTGGGGAACAGGGTGGAATAGTTCCCCAAAGGCAGAGTAGGTGGTTCCTCTGACCGCGATAAATTCCCGTATTTTTATTAGGTAATTTGTGTTGCCATTATTTAATTTATTTGCCTTAGTATATGTAATATCTTGATGTAATCTGATTTTTTTTTAATAGTTACTCAATGACGGTGTGTTATCATAGCCTTCAACATGCTTAGGATTCTTGGAATTAAAAAAAAAAACATAATAATAAGGTGAAGCTCGCTAGTTTGGTCTCTACCACTCAATTTTCTTAAAGGTTTTCTCCTTATTATAAATCCTTACCTGGTTAAATATTGTTTGATATAATTAATCCACTGTTTAAATATTTATTATTTCCGTAACTTACCAAAATAGCTCAATTTAGATCAGCAACATACCTGAAAACAAAAAATATTGGTTAAAAATGGTTGTTATTTTTATTTTTAACACATTAGGAAATGACATAAAAATATGTCTTTGACATGTAAAGAGATTTTTATCTGAAAACTGTAAGAACGTCGCCAAAATAAAAACTACCCATTTCAATCAATCAGACAGACATAACTTAGAGCTTGATTCTTGAAAAATATTTTTTCAACAAAACACTTATCTAAATATCTACTTACTTAAATCAGTTTTAAATTGTACTTTGTTTAGCAAACATTTAAACATTCTTTTTTTTATATTTTTCGTAATTATCATACATAACCTTCGTTATGGAGTAACTTTAAGTGCATCTTAAAATCAAACATAAAAACGTTGTTTCACTCGTCGAGTTCATGTTCTGCTTTCGAAATTTTTTAATTAGTGCACTCTCTACTTTTCATAATAAATAATAATTTTATGTGTAACGAAACAGATGGTTCTTATTTTATTGCGAGTCCATTTTACATAAAACTCGGTCAAAGAAAACATTGAGAACCGTTAAATGACGTTATATCGAACTTTTATTCTAGTTTCTTTTTATACTTTTTAGTAAGTACCTACCTACTTACTTATATTTTTACTTTTTAATTACTGTTACATTTATTTTATTATTATTAATTTCATTTTTGTAGTTTCTGATTGACATTTGTTAGATTTTTTTTAATTACTTAATATCAAATTATAGGATCCACATAATATATTTAAGTATATTTGATTCAACCCATTTCACAAAGGTAAACTATTGTTATTTCTATAGGAGAAAATAAAGTTATTACACCCAAAAATCGAAATCTTGATAAAAAAAGACATATTTTTCAGATTCTATTTCAAGTATTGAGTTCGCAATCCACATTTGCAAAGTCTAAGACTATGTTAAAAAATGTTAATCACCATCTTTGACCCTAAAAATCAAAGTTTCCCACGATTCATTCATCATAAATTCCAACCAGACGGTTTGTTTACTTTATTAATCGATAGATTAATTAAAAATGTAAAACTATTTTCGCAACATATTTCGATTAATATAAAACATAAGATTGTAAACGTCAAACTGTGTCAAAAGACATAAAATATGACAAAAAGTGTCACATGTCATAACAAGTGGGTCGTTTAGACGATTCATTGTGTCGAAAGGCACCTGCTACGATTAGTGATTATTACAGTAAAGCTCTATATACACGCTCGTAACTATTTTATGATTTCAAATCTTTTATTCCAAGACATGATTTTCAATTCACAGATATTTTGTAGAGCCGTGTTGGCCGAGTGGGTTAGTACCTCGACTATCGATCAGAAGGTCGCAGGTGCGAACCCGACCGTGCATCAGTGATTTTTTCACTCTAAAATGATAAAGGAAAACATTGTGAAACCAGTTACCTTTCTAATAGCGTCGAAGGGCTTGCAGTCTGTCACATAAGGAATGCTTATTTCTGCAAAATGTTGGCATGTTCCAAATATGTATTAGGACATACATACCTCTGACCTCCTTAGATTTAATCAAAGGATCTTAAATGTCCAAAGATCTGAAAAAATGTCTACCGCGCTTAGGAGATAAAGTCATGATCATGTTTCGTATCGTTTTACATTTTTTATATAAAATTCAGATGTGTACCTAATTGTAGGTGACTGTAATTCTTCTTCGTTCGACTTGATCGACATTATGTTTTTCTTTATAATGTAAGTTTTGAGCTAGAGTGTAAAACGGTTATTGTTTTATAAAAATTACTTTTACTATTGCTATAAAATCAATACAACTTTACAAACTATGACTTAAGTCCTATTTATTTAGACCTATTAAAATCAATGTACGTAGCATTTAATTGTAGTATTATTTAATTAAAACTATAAAAAGGTTGTAAATGCTCGCCAATAGTATATTACATCGTAAATCAATTAATTTAACCAATTACAATAGATAACTGTGTCTAAATAAATTAAATAAACGTATAAAATAATTAGTTTTATAATTAAAGCATCGCTATTAATGAAGATGGAAGTATTACCACTGTAAAAGAGGCCTTAGACATTTTTACTATTGAGGTTAGCATTTTATTCGTGTGGTCTCGACTTTATACTAAACAAAAAATATGTAATGATTGTCTGCACGTATGTAGATGATTGTCTCCGTTAATAACTGTTATTTGCTAGAGGACTACCAAAATTGGCTCAGCACCTGGGCATGGTTTTGAAATGTGATGATGATGATGGCTATTATTTTACAAATTTCAACGGATGGAAATACACAGTTGGTACAGATAGCTAGGTGCAATTTTATTTCGTATTTTATTTATTGAAATATTAGTGCTATTTTTTTATATTATCTGTAAAGATTTTAAATGCAGCAACAATTTTAAGCAATAACGCGTTCACTGCCAGTCTCCGAAATGCCCACCAAAGAAGGGCCCGCAGCAGCGGCTACAACAAGTTCCTACCATGTGCATTGGTTGTACCTACTCACTGTTTGATAAAAAAAAACCTATTTAGTTTATGAACATGGAATTCTATATTCTTTCATTCATTTTATAAATTCTATAGTAACTATAGAATGAAATTCAGTTTGCATAGATTTTTTATCTAATGCTTATTAAAAAAAAATCTTATCTTTACCACAATTTGGCATGTGCTACGTTTAACCATAACTAATGTGCCCATCTAATAGTTGATATAATATTTTATCGCAAATAGATCACGATCCATCACTCATATAAAACTAGCCGTGGAATTTAAAGAATCCGTCACAAATTCAATATCGAAAAATAATTCTAGAATTATGGTCGGTCTATTGAAGCCAAACGTCATTAGGGAGCGGAGGGAGAATATTAACGCTTCTTTTATGAACACTGAGTGTGAACACGAATACGAATTTAGTTCATAGGAAGCTGAAGGTTTTCTTTCATAATTTTACTACTTAACCCTCTACCGCACACGAAACCAACTAAGGTGTAACAACTTTGCAATTTTTTTTTACCCCATTAGAATGTTATAAAAACAATTCAAACAAATTAAATGCATTGAGATGTTACCTGGGAATAATGATATGTAGTTGGTTTGTTTATGGTTAGATAACATTTCAATATACCCTCACTTTTTTGTGCGTGGTCGAACAACGTAAACGAGTGAGAGCAAAACTCAACTTCAACAAATAAAAACAACAGAAAAAGGCAAGTTATTTTTATCAAAAAAAAATATTTTCATAATTCACATACCCTCCTCTTTGTGTCTATGTAGTTAGTTTTCAGCTTTTCAACTGATTTTTATTGTTTTCTTATATATTTTTCCTGGCCCCAAATATGGTTTCGTATGCATTGAAACATTTTTCTACTTGGTTATATTAGGTTTCGTGTGCATTCAAGCAAATGTTTGCACTACCTTTAAAATGTATGATTGGTCGGTATGTAATGCTTTATTTTCTTTTCTTTCTACTTTTTACTTTTCATTCTTTGGCAGAATGGACCCTCGCTACTTTTTGGTAGAAATAAATAAGTATAGGTACCATCCCTGACATGGTAAGCGATGATGTAGAGTTGTATTCTGAAGATAAAAATCTGTGTCAGTTAGAAGACCAGACCGTCCCAGAAAAAGACGGTGAAAGTTCAGAAACCAATGTTCCACTAGCTAGTCTTGTCAAGAACAAAATGACATCCAACCATCCGTCCTTTTGGTAAAGTCCTTCCTGAAAAAGCACGATCATTTGGCTCTTTATAATCCAAACCACTTTAGTACTTTTACTAGAGAGGATGAACTACCTCCCAACATACAAGAGCTGGTAACTTATTTCTGATACTGGTAGACTCAATATCGCCGATAATAGAGCTATCAAAATTAAAAAATATTAAAGATAATGTGAATAAACCTGCGAACATTACCTAGTCTCAATGCATGCGAAACCAAATATGGTCTCGTAATTTTTGCACTGATGCATACGAAACCATATTTGGTTTTACGAAAAAAAATCTAAAATATTTGACTTTGAATATTTTTTTCTTTGAAAATATGTTAATTGGTACGTGAATAAACCATTATTCACACTAATCATTTTTTTATTCTTCTCCTTCATAATTCATGCAGTAGAGGGTTAAAATAATAAGCCAATAGCATAAGTAAACGTAAGTTACATTTGTCAGAGCTAATTTAAGAATCTATTAAAAAATAGTTACTATCTCTAAATTTTTTATGTTTGTTCCCGTAATATGGTTGTTCCTTCGAGAATTTATGCGAGAGAAACTGCAAGGCAAAGCTATCACAATAAAGGCATGTCCACAATAAAGCGAGAAGCGTTGGCGTCACCTCGTTTGTGGATTATGCACGGCTCATTGCTAGAATTTCGCACGTGCGTGTATTAGATTATCTGTGATTTGAAAGCCGTGGTCTGATCGTTTGTTAAAAACTAGTGGAACGACAGCGGCTTCATCCGTAGTAAATTTTTTTACGAGATAAAAAGTTCATCTTATGAAAAAAGTTTTGGTTCCGTATGTAAAACATTCATTACAATCAGGCTAGCCGTTGCAACGGGATCAAGTTCGAGAGTTGATCACTGGTTTTACAAAAAACTACAAACATCAGCTCTTGAAAAGATTAGGTAGCTTTGAAATCATAGTATCTACTGAGGAGTTCGAATCCACATCATACCGGAATTTTGAAACGAGAATGTTTTATTTGGTAAATAAATAAGCTGTGACTTTACTAGAGATTTTAGACTACCAAGCTCGCATGATTAGGATACAAGTGTGGATTCAACTACTGCTGATTTTACTGATTCTACTCATACATTATCAAATCAAGTCGAAGAATAAGCTCTGAATGTCAAATCGAAACTTCCACATTGTACAGATTTCATAAAGTGCTAAAAGATTCATATCCATGACACCTAATTATATTTCGAAAAGACGCGGCTACATCTTCGTATGAGCCAATCACAGCGGTGCATTTAATAATGCTCCTAATGGGCCACCGAACGAATACGCATCCAGCAGCGCCACCCTACGTTTTTTCACTGTAACTAACCTATGCGCACGATTTGCCGTGAACGAATTTTGAAAATTGAAAAGACTTTATTTTATGGTGGATTTTGTGATTCAAGAAGCTATTCCCAAGAACAGAAGCATACCTCTAGCCGGCCGGCAGAAGATTCGCAGCAAGGAAAGGCGGAATACTTAAGTAAGTGGCTCGTTATACTGTGTTCGGTACTTTGCGAACTTTGTGTGCCCGTCTTTTCTTGTAATCTGTAGAAGTGTTCTCCTACGTACTTTAACATCTAGCTGTACATTTCACCCAAATGTGCGAAGCCTTCATGGTTCTCGTACACACATTGTATGACAACGTCGAACGTTTATGCTAAACAATATTCCAGGGTGGTCACGGTTCAAACTGTGTAATATAAATACATCTTTATTCACTCACCTCGGTAATTTCCAATTTATTCCAAATCTAACGTAATTTATATGACAACATGTTTGTCACGACATGTTCAGTTTCGAAGTCGGTTCGTGTGGAGAGCGCACGCGGATCCAAATTTGATTATTCTAAATAATGGGTAGTTAAATTAGTTTGCGAAATGACATGTAACTACTCACAATGATGACCATGTTGCTATACCTACCCATGTTTTGCGGTCGTATGCATAAAAACTTAGTGCGCCGACTAGCTTAGAGCGCTCTTTTGTTTTTGGAAACAACGCTCTAATGCAATTAATCATTTGGAATATTTATTTAATTTTACTAAATGTCTGTTTTTTAATGCTCTGTCCTGTCTTCTGCGTGTGTCGACTGTGTCGTCAATAAACTATATTCTAATTTATTCTATTCTATTCTAGTAAGCTTGCTCGGCGCACTAAGTTTTATGCATAAGACAGTTTAATACACATACGAGGTGTAATAAGACCACTTGAGATTTTGAATTCAAACAAGAACTTACACATTTCCTTGTAATACTGATTGAGCCAAAAATTATGATAGAAGAATTTTTAAAAACTTTTAAAATGAACGCCTGAACGCATCAAAACATGTTGCTTAGTCAGTTTCTACCGAATAAAGTATAAAATTATATTCAATACTTTCCAAACACTTTCTTGAAACGATTATTTGTAATGAAAAACAGCTACTTATTGCTGATATATTTTTTGGCTCAACGGATCAAGATTGATGCATTGATTTAGATTACCTGCGCTATCTTTAGAGCACTAAACAGCTATGTAGATTTCAGGTGTATTACTGAACTTACTTCTATCTATCTACACAGCCACTACCACACACTGCTGGGTAAAGACTTCTTCTCTAAACGCCACGGCTGTTTTTGTAACTAATGTACCTACTTAATAAAAAATATATGAAATTTTATCAAACCGTGTGTACCTTACCTACATATAAGTTAAAATGATTTTAAGTTTGTCTTCCATAAATAGGAGATATGTTTACTAACATTTATGAAAGGTTGTAGAAGGACACGGATATACGAGTAGAATACCTACTTTATGCAATTCACAAACCGAACAAGATCAGAGCAACAAAAGTTGCCAAAGGATTTAGTTACAAACGACAAAATAATACGAATAATATTCATAAAATTATTTACTTTTCACTATTGAGGGGCGTAGGACGTATACAGAAATTTCAATGTTTACTGCTATCATAAAAGTTGAAATCGACAACCCTACCGGCATTTTCCAACTCATTCCACAAGTAAAAATCAACCCTAAATCTTTAAAAATAAGTATTATTATGGCGGTAATATAAGTTTTGTATAAAGTTCCTAAATAGAGTGGCAAATAGTGCCGCGCTGTGACCATCATCGACAATTTGACATCAAGCTTTATTACGGTATAAAAGCATTTCTTTATTACGTAAAACGGTCAAACGCACTCCTTATTAATGTCAAATAAAAATACCTACAGTAAAATGTTTTGCCTCTTGGGTATAATTTAGAGCCAATTTAAAGTTGCATGTCCAAACATGAAATGCACTCTATCGCAACAAAGATTATGCCATTTATAGAGTTTATAGAGATCTGATGTGAGCGTTAATTTAATATTAATGTAAGTAAGTTGTGGTTTTCGAAGTCTCAAAAGTCGCTAGTAAACTTTCACACCTTTTACGATATTCTAATTTAATTAAGACTTTTTTTGCATCGGAATGTTTAGAACAATGGTTCTTATTGTAATTTTGGCAAAGGATTACTTTGTGTGTAGCATTTTAAGGCGTGGAACATAGTTGTTTTCAGAGCATTCTGTAATAATAAGTTATTATGAAATTATAAAAAAAAATAAACAAACAAATTTCGTAAAAACAATATAAAAAGATTTAATTTCATTACGATGGTGATTAAATCATTACACACCTATAAATTATTTTAAAAAATTATTTCATAATAAAATTTTAAATAGGTAGAAATAATCATGCACAAGTCTGGGCATAAACTTGTCTATAAGAAAGTTTACGGCTTTGAAGAACAACGTGTAATAATACGGTAAAACTTAACTGTTTCGCGTCGAGCTCGGAACAATCCTCGATACAATTTACGGCGACAAAATCGATAGCGATTCGATTACATCGGTTATCCGAGACGTTAGAATAATCGTATCGGTGTTAACAAAGATCTTCACTATTAAGCCATACGGGTGATCAGGCTGTAACATATTGAATTTACGTCGACAGTTACGGAAGAGCATAAAAGTATCGATACATTTTTTATCGATACTCGCAATCCACAGCTCGTAACCGCGAGATAATTTCTTTATTTTTCCTAAGTATCGATTTGGTCTTCAAATGTCCCCTCATGAAATGAGCCAGTATTTTTTGCAAAAATAAATGCGGCCGACTTTGTAATTAAACTCTTTCGTTTCAAGATAAAATGTGTTGCCAGCTGGTGTATGTTGGTTACCATCAATATTTTTATTTTTTTATTTTGGTACTCTTAGACACAATGATGGCTTCAAACTGTGAAGGAAACATGCATCATATCACGTATAGAATGCTTAAATCTGCAAAATATATGCAAACACCGGTCATGCTTCTGATTAACCCCCTCAGACATGAGAGGATCTTAAAGGCCTAAAGATCTGCGGGTCTAAAAAGGCCACTTTAGCTGAATCATAATACTAATTTTATTGTAAATTGCTGTCTCTTTTCATAGATAGACAGTGACAAGAAACAAACATAATACCTACGAATCATTTATGATCAAGGAATTGCACTCACGGCCATTTTAGCCTCCCTGGGAGTATCTCTGCTGCGCCTTAGGAATACTGTACCTACATTTTGTATTGTTTTTTAAGTAAAACGTCCATTTTTTCGTGTTTTACAGAAGAGAATTAGAACAGTTGTTCAATTAAGATATGTGTGCTGTTCAGTAGTTGAAATAATGACGCGTTGCAATTTACGATCAGGTGAAAGCAGCTACGTGCGATATCTCTAATTGAATCCGCGCGCTTGAAATTGCCGTACTTACTTGATACGGAAAACTTTTTTAATTGTCTTTGTACTTACCCCAATAAACTAGTAGTTCGCCCCGAACTGAGATCTCGCGCACCGTAGATGGCTTACATTTGGACTTTCTTCTGACTACCCCTATACTTTCAAGTGCTATTACTGCCCAGTATGCCTATTGCGCTAGCTCGTCATGGTAAAAAATACTGACATGCATGCCATACTAATGTCGTGTCTAATTTTTCATTCATTTAATATAAGTATGAATTCTCGTCGTATTTCAAAAAGTACCTAGGTATACGTCCTAGAATAAAAATAATAACTATTTTGGAATGTACAACTAAAGACCTTCCACTTGACACTCCACTCAATATATTTGTTTCAATTTTTTTTTACCCCCTTCGGAACCCAATATCTTGACAACCCCTTTATTGATTAAGCTCATTATGCTCCACCTTAAATTTTCATAGCACAACCTATTGACCTACCTAGTTTAGCTTACCTAACGTAACTTACGTACGTAATTTATTTTCAGGTTCCCGGACAATTATTTTCATTCATTACCAAGATTTTTTTTTTTTTTAAGAAAATAAATCAAGTAGCAACTAAAATAATTGCAAACCAAACCGCAACGATGCCACTCTCTTTCTACGACCGACCAGTCAATGAGCTACGAAGACATCGAAACTCTATGAAACGGGAGCTCTTGCAGCTCTGGTTTCGTAGTTTTTGTTCTTTGGTCGTATTTCAAAAACTATACATCCTAGAGTAAAAATAAAAACCATTTTGGAATGTACAAAACAAGCCCTTTCATATGACACCCAACTCAATATATTTGTGTAACTTTAAAAAAAAATTACCCCCTTGGGAACCTAATATCATCACAACCCCTTCATCGATTAAACTCATATGCTCCACCGTAAATTTCCTTACTACAACCTATTGACCTACCAAGTTTCATGCAGATTGGATGAACGGTTCGACAGTTATGCGCGAACAACAATTCGTGAAACATACATACAAACATACAAACATACAAACATACAAAGCAAAATCGCCCAACTTACCACTAAGATCTTCGCTCGCTTCGCTCGCTCGATCGATTAACTGTCATTTTTGCTAAACTTTAAGACCTCTATTAATAAACTCGGCTCAACTTCTGTCAAAGTTGCACCACGGATTAACTATTGCCATCCTTTTTTGTTAAACAGTGACAAATAAGGATGGCAATCGTTAATCCGTGGTGCAACTTAGACACAAGTTGAGCCGAGTTTATTAATAGAGGCCTAAGGGTTAAAATGCGCAATACTACTAATACTACCTCTGACTACCCCCTTAGACATCTTTAAGGATCTTAAAAAAATGCGTAAATTGATCTGTGATAATGTCTACCGTACCTTGGGGATACAGTCGTGATCGTTTTTCATTTCAATGTGTGAGCTAAGTAGGTACCTACCAACCAAGTTGGATGCGACATTTCTGCCTAATGGACGTTCTAAATCTATAATTTTGATGATTACAAAACCATTCCTAGGGATATGAAAATTATAAGTACGTAGGTACATTTGGTTTATGCCCACATTTTTCAAGTAGTTAGAATAACACAAATGGTTGCAGGTGTCAGTATAAGCTTGAAATAGTTCACACAGAAATTCATAGATGGCATTTTCAACGGATTTATTTTACTTAGCTTGCGAATGGAAACACAATATGTCTTTACAAATTAGTTTACAGATATGATCACAGATGGCGTCTTCATAACCAGGGTGATTTCTGAACGCAGTGACATAGGTCAATAAAGTTGTGTATTAATTATGTACATGTTTATAAAAATAACAAACAGTTTTCTAGATGTTATTCCAAATTAATTTAAAAATAATAATACTATTAACAAAACATTTTGTGATCAAGATTTAGATTCCTGAACAAACTGTTTAACAATTACCTAATGTAAATTGCTTTTATATACCGTAAAATACGCCAACATTGCCCGCTTTTTTCGAATAATTTCAATTTTTGTAAAAATTTTCTATGGGAACGTAAGTATTTTCTTTTATCATCTGCTATTATAAGATTATGTGCATGTATTACTTTATCAGATTTTATGATGCGTCAATATTTAATTAAGTATTTTATACATTTTGATGGCGGGCAAAGTTATCTGGACTTTTAGCCAACATTGCCCACGTTGATTTTTGACGCAAATATAGCCTCTAGAGAGATGAAATAAAAAGCCAATACAAGAATTTAGGCAATAATGGCGTTTACTTTAGGTTTTAAAACGATACTATAGAAGGTTTCCTAGCAAAGTGGCTGGGCAAAGTTACCCTGACATTTTTTGTCTTTTTCATACAAACCGCATTTCACAAATTAAAAGTGCTAGGGTTGGCACTTCTTAGTTAACTGATCTTGTGATCGTAGTTGTTGTAGGTATAAAAAAAACTGGTTATTTTTCATTCAGGTATTTATTTAATAAACTTTAATCAACATATTTATATAGGTACCCAAATGAAAATGAAATACTAATTGAGATCAAATGATGTTAGGAGCTAAATTAAAATAATTACTAAACTATTAGACATTTTCAGCTAACTATCACTATTATTATTGCATTGTCACCGAAGACTCATAATTTTACCTAAATTCAGCTCAATTTGACACCGGGAAGTAGGTCAAATTAAGCTTGCAAGAATTGACTCGGACAAACATACTTACAAACATAGGAACTTACAAACATACAAACATTGCAAGTTAATTAAAAGCTTTAAAAAAAACAAGTTTCTGAAGTGCCAACCCTAAGCTTATTTTGATGGCGGGCAATGTTGTCAATAGTAGATCGCTACATTGCTGGATAACTTTGCCCACCGCTATAACTCTTGTTTGAAAAGACATTCAGCAACGATAATAACATATTAATACTCCTAAAATGTTCTTACATATCATAATATTAATAAAACTAACCTGTGTTTTCGCCATCACTCACAATTCACTTATGAATTTGCACCAAAATTTGCCCGCGAAAATACGCACCGTACTCGAAGAGTTCCAACAAGTTACTGAGTGAAGCTAGCGACACACCAGATAGACAGTGTTGCTAGACACATAACCTATTTTCTATCAAAGTCAAAAAATGTTAACATATTATTCAAATATTTTTGCAATTTAAAGATTTGCTTAAAAATTGATCTTCGGGCAAAATTACCCTTGGTGGCAATGTTGGCGTATTTTACGGTACTGTTTTGGGACTTGAATATCAAAACTATGAATCCAATGTATCTTAAAATAGTTTTTAACATATTTGTATCACACTAGGTTCATTATACAATATAAATGTATAGAAATATTCCTAACTATTCTGTGATTGGTCGAAGTAATGATGGCAGAAGGGGTGGTTTTTATTACCTTTAGAATTGTATAAAAAGGCAGGACAAGGCTCATTTGGATACTTTGTGATATCCAGTGCAGCGAAAGTTAAGTACTTGTTTCATTACTTTATTGTACCTACCTACTTGTATTTATTCTGTGTATGTTCTTGTGATCATTTTGTATACCTATTTATTGTGTCTGTTAGATAAATCTGCTAGTCACCCGACTATTTATTTTGTATTGTTACTTGGCTTGGCTGCTAAACAGTTTCATAACTTTATTGTAATTCGTAATTTATAATTCCTGTGAGTAATTCAAATCGCTCACTACCCTCCTTGATTTGGTGTGCCCTTGCTGGATTGCTAAACAGTTTTATGAATCCTTTGAAAGTTCCATGATTGTAACAATGTTTGCTGCAGGTAATCCTTAACTGTTTCATGTTTTATCTACCTTCTAATAGTTCCATTTTCTTATGCGAAACCAGTCTATTTTTAGAACTTACTTATGATTTTCTTAATACAAGCCATGCCTATCTAAATCTATTGATTAGCTTTGTATTACTAGAATATAACGCCCATGAAAGTCTTAATGTTTTATGTTATTAATAAATGTGTATTATTATCTACCTACTTATAGTTGAATTTGAATTCTCAATCCTTACTTTCCAACTTAATAGGGTACTTAGTTAAATAACTTACTAGGTAGGTGTAGGTCAAGTGTTTGTCTGCCTGGATGGGAAGTGCGGGTTCGATTCTCGACACTTATCCCTTCAATCCTTTTTGCAGCCTAATAGGTGCCTGATCATGAAGCAATTCATTAGGTGTAGGACAAGAGTTAATCTGCTTGGATGGGAGGTGCGGGTTCGATTCTCGACACTTTTCCTTTTAGTCCTTACTCTGCAGCCTAATAGGTACCTGATCATTAAGCAATTCATTATATATGTGTAGGACAAGTGTTAATCTGCTTAGACTGGTGGTGCGGGTTCGATTCTCGACACTGCTACCATCTCATACTCTGTAAGTATAGCTATATGAATTGGTAGAGTTAGGTCTTTTCTCACACAGGCAACCCTATCGCTGCATTCATGTTATTGCGCATTTTTTTTTCTATAATAATAAAATTTGGTGCGCGACTGATTCGAACCTACTATCTTCAAAGGCAATCCCAAAAGGTCTACTCCCAACTACAAAGTAAACTTGCAAATATCGTTATTACCATCTAAAGATCATTTCAAACTGGGTTTATATCGCTTCCCGCTGGGTTTGAGCGACTTCAGTGATCCCACCTCGTATTTTACCTAGACATCTGAATTTACCCATAAAAGGATCTGTTGCACGCTTTATTTACCCTCTTGGGGGTAAAGTAAGAAAATATACCTTGTATTCTACAAAACGAACTAAAATGTAACATCAAATTTAAGACGCTATGGGAGTTGAATAATTTAGTAATGCCACAGAATCTTGGATTCTTGAATTTTGTCTTATATTTGTACCTTCCTACCAATAATGATTCACGAATAGTGTATTACTAGGTTTAGGTTTTATAACAAGTACATGAATCAACAAAATAAAGATTTAGGTGTTTGCTAATATTTGGCGGGATTAGAACTTTTGAGTTCTATGTGGCAAAACTGAGTTGTTTTAGGTACTAGAGTTCCACGAAAAGCGCATTTCAGACTACGCTATAAATATAGCACAAAGCACAACAATATCACGCACCATACATTTTTATAGCAAGCCAATAATAATACTTATATCGTACAGTAGGGCCAACGGATCTCGGCGTTCGTGAAGTTAACCGTTTCGATGCGCAGTGCAACTTTTTCATACAAAATTTTCTACTGCGCAGCGAAAAGCCTGACTTCACGAACGCCTAGATCCGTCGGCCCAACTGTACCTAACGTGTCAATTGTATAGTCCACGATATTGTTGTGCTATGAACTATAATATAGCGTAGTCTGAAATGCACTTTATAAATTGTAAATAAAAACAAAATCAAAGAATCAACGTAAAAATAAATAAGTAAATTGCTAAAAATTATATGGGAACTCTAAGTCGTAAAACTGAAATCTCGAACCACAAAATGGAGACGTCTCAATACCGGAATTTGCACAAAACATAAAAACTTATCAAGAGTTTAATCGTCTCTTAAATTTTACAGCTCTTAAGGTTTCGAGTAATGAAAAACGGGATCTCGGCTACCAACTGCAATTAAAATTAAAGCAGAATTCAGTCCGTTTTTGGCAATTCAATATTTTTACATTGAGTTTATGACCTCGGTTAACCTTATTGGAAATGGTGGACCGTTATGATTTGATACATCAAGGACTCGTTTCTGTGATATGAACGTAAATTAAGTTATTTGTAGGATCAAGACTTTAAAATTAGCGTGTGAAAATTATCTCTCTGCTTTATTTGAATGTTTCTATGTTTATACCTATTTCTTTTATGGAATAGTTTGAATTCAAAATGTACATTACACACGAAGCCCTAGAGAAAAGATAATTTATTAAATGATTAGATATATAACTTCCAAAAGTATTTTTTAACTTTTAACAGTAGTCGACTGCCCTTTTAAACTTTGACAAAATCTATAAGTATACATAAAGAACAGAATAGGCTTTCTATCGTAAATAAACAGTTAAAACATCCAAACTTTCGATAAATAAACAACTTATTCACAATGAATGATTGTGAGAACAATAAATGTGACCAAAATGTGTGATATTTGGATTTTCCATAGATAATAAATAAAAGGTGAGCGGCACGTGCCCGCCCACATATACATTATCATTTCAAATGGCACACAACATTCTGTAGGTATTTGGGCGCATTTTATAAAACTAGTCAATAGATTCTTGTGAATGAATACTTACATTCAAGCTCCGGATACACTAAAGGACATTTTGTCCCGCAACTTGACGCGTAATGCCCGGGTTACACGAGGCTAGTTTTTCAAGCTAGGATAGCAAGCTAGTGTTAGTAAGCTAGCAAGCTAGTACTTCTAGCTTCGTGTACTAGCTTAGAAATGAAGCTAGTTGTGTCTACACGAAGCTAGAAGTACTAGCTTGCTAGCTTACTAACACTAGCTTGCTATCCTAGCTTGAAAAACTAGCCTCGTGTAACCCGGGCATAACACGTAATCCACGTAGAGTTCCACATTTTCGCAGTGCGTATGAAAAATGTAGACTCAAAGCGCTTATTAGTACGAACACTGGGAAATATTGGCGCCTTTCCGGGTATCTGGAGGTCCGATAGAAGAAAGGAGACAGTGGAACTAAATTCCTTTCGTAGAGCGAAATGTATCGTCAAACTAGAGCCTTGAGCATCCGTAGATTTGCTATAGCGACTCTACGGTAATACCTACTCAAGGCTCAAGGCTCCAATTCTTCTAACAAACTTTTACCAAGCAAGACAAAAACGTCAACCATAGACCATAGATTTCGTATTGTTTCCTATTCGAATAATGACCAACGACTCTATTGTGGTGACGTTATCAAACAAATTACTGCCATGGAAATATTAAAACTGTAAAATACTGTCAACGAAACAAAACGCAGCGATTTATTTATTTATTTAATACAGTTATGACAAAGGATATGCGATAATGATAAAGGAATGGTTAAAGTTATAAATTAGAAGAATTGGGGCTCAAGGCTTTGTAGCCGAGACTCAACCAAGGAGTTTCCTTTCCTGGCGCGCCTCTCTCTGAGCCTTTAGCACGAGTATGCACAAGTTTACTATTCGATCCGTGACTGTAGTAAAGGCTCTCAAATGTATGGGATTCCGGTGCAGCGCCTCCAGTGGTAACTTGACTGAACTAAAATCCCAATACATTTGATGGCCGCTGTACACACTCGTCGAGGCACCCCGAGACAGGCCGAGCGCGAGTGTGTACAGCGAGCTCTCGTCTCGTCTCGACCTCTCGTCCTCGTCTCGGTCGCTCTCGGTGGCTTGTCGGTTTTTTGCGCCCGAGTCAAAGGGTCTCGTTGGCTCTCGCGAGGTAAACGAGAGCGAGCATGTACACACTCGTTCATTTAGTTGCTTTCTGATTAGTTTTATTATGTATTTACCTGTTTCTATTGCGGTGCATAGTTATCATCCACTATCTTCTTTTTCTCCATGGTTTACGAATTTTCTTTTTATAGTAAATGTTTAAAAAATTATAATAGCTCAAGGCACAAAGACAAATAGCAGCAGCAATTTCTACGTCCATTGTCTCGTAAGTCTTCAGTTCAAATGTAGAACGAGTGTGTACAGGCATGCTCTCGACGAGAGCGTTTTCGGCCGAGGCTCTCGGCGAGAGGCTCTCGACGAGTGTGTACAGGGGCCATGAGAGATTAAACTACAGTCACGGATCGAATAGTAGACTTTGTGCATACTCGTGCTAAAGGCACTGTATAGTGCGCCGCAAACTTTATGGCGGCGGAAGTGCGCGGCAGATTCGACTCTGCCCCGGTACAGTCAACGCAATAGAATAGAGTAAACTTTATCTACATAGCCCGCCTAGCCCCCGCCCGTCACCGCCTTCACCTCCCCGCAATTGCGTTGACTGTACCTGCGCAAAGTCGAATCTGCCGCGCACTTCAGCCGCCATAAAGTTTGCGGCGCACTATACATTGAGTACCACCTGAACCTAACTCAATCGATATCAATTTGAGCGTGTCGAATCGCGTATTTCAGTTTAGTTGCATCGCACGGGACCATTATGTTAATGCTTTCAACGTTAGAATGTCTAAAACACAGCCTAAATTGTCCAAAGCTGGTTTGTCTTTTCAGAACTTTCGTCAGTTGTTGATTTTATAATAACATACAGTGAGTACCCAGGTCTTTAATTGTTTTTATAATGTCGAGCTGTTATTTGTTATTTTTTTATTAAAACGGTCATTTTATTTTAAGTTATGCTGCATAACTTACACAACTACAACAAAATATAACTGGCATAACTTATGCAGATTGTATTTTCAAGTCAAGGGTTCATAATGCATAATCGTTTGTTTTAGCAGTTAATTTCTCATTTCAGAAAATTATACTTCTAAGAGAATGGTAAAGGAGCTAACTACTGCATTTAAACTCCATAATTATATTATAAACTCCGTGTTTATTGAAAGCATCATCCTCTTTGCTGAGGCGGCCTCATTCGCAAGAAAGACAACGCGTTAAGCTGACATAACTGTGTTTCCTTATAATCTAAAGTTGTTTGTTAGTTTGTTGTATTGGTTCAATGTTATTTTGTGTATCAAACATAAGTTACCTAGCTCTTTGCTCTAGTCTGTAGCAATAATAAGCGCGGAGGTTGTATACAAATGTGGCCCAATAAGTACATGTCAGTGCCCCGTCGTTCCTGCCTAGCCCCAGTTATACACAGCTTTATTATACAGAATTATGCGAAACGTCATATAAATTAGTATCAGACTATCTGCTTGGCTTACTTATCTCTGTGTATGCAATCTTCTGTTAGTTTATGCACGTGTAAGGAGAGGTACCTACCTTTTTAAGAAAAATGATAATAATCATAAAAATAAATAGTCTTAAAATCAAAATCATTGTATTTTATTATAGTGATACACTTCTTTGAAGAAATATCTTTCCTTAAAACTAGGTAAATCTTATATTAAAGTTTATTACTTTAATCTAGGACAGCAAAATAACCTTTTATATAAAATATTTGAATGTAGCGAACAGCAATGAAAAATATAACTATATAAATTACTTATCTTGTTAGAGATGGGTAGGTAGGTGGGTAGGAAGGTACTCAGAGCCGGACAAAGCGCCGACAGGGTGCAAAACAAGTATTCCCAGGTACTGCCTCTCTCGTGTCTTCCAACCAACTCCATCCAACCGAATCAAACTGAGCCAAACTGACAAACTGAACTAAACTGCCGAACTGAGCCCCTTATCGACTTTGACACCGTTTATATAGTACCCTACTTGTTCTGCACCACCTCTGACTACCAATAACAATTTATTTATTGAAATGAATTGTTATTATTATTGAAATACACTTTAATAATTATATTACGAATTTCGACACTTATATATCACATTTTAAACAATTAATTAAAATATATTTTTAATTAAACGGATGTCCGTTAATAGATATCAAAATAACTTGTTATGAAGTTGAATTACATTCTAAAACTCATAGATATTATTAATTATAAATACCTATACGAAATTATGTTTCTTTTCAACAGTTATTATTTATTCAATTTAAATAACAACGGAAATGGGTCTAATATCAAATAATAAATCCGAAATACTAATAAAATATTCACTTTACAATTGCCAAGGTATCTAAAAAAATTACGAATTGATTTATGTTATTTACCAATATATTTATAGAATCTAACACGGCCATTCTGCAAATTACTTCGTCCTCGAAGTATTATGTAAGTACATAGCCTGTTTAGGTAGTTATAACTATCATCAGACATAATATCAGAAAACAATAATCTTACTTAACACAAAATGAAGTAGGTAAAGTAATAATAGCCCGAATTTTTTAAGTTCATTTACCTACGTCACAGTCATTATCAATCAATACCTAAAGTCTCAGCTTAACCTGTCATGTTCAGTCCCATCACTGCTGCCAAGTGATGTCTAGACTGTTCACCAGGCAAGTTAGCAGCGTCTCACCTATCAGCTAAACCTGTCATGTTCAGTCCCATCACAGCTGCAAAGTGATGTCTAGACTGTTCACCAGGTAAGCTAGCAGCTTCTCACCTATCAGCTAAACCTGTCATGTTCAGTCCCATCACTGCTGCCAAGTGATGTCTAGACTGTTCACCAGGTAAGCTAGCAGCCTCTCACCTATCAGCTAAACCTGTCATGTTCAGTCCCATCACTGCTGCCAAGTGATGTCTAGACTGTTCACCAGGCAAGCTAGTAGCCTCTCACCTATCAGCTAAACCTGTCATGTTCAGTCCCATCACTGCTGCCAAGTGATGTCTAGACTGTTCACCAGGCAAGCTAGCAGCCTCTCACCTATCAGCTAAACCTGTCATGTTCAGTCCCATCACTGCTGCCAAGTGATGTCTAGACTGTTCACCAGGTAAGCTAGCAGCTTGTTGCGTCTCAGTCACTACGTTATACGTACCCAGAATTAACTTAGTAATTTTCTAAAAAATACGTACCTAATACCTTTCACAACCCGCTCGGCCAGTACTGACATGAAACTTCACAAACAAACACAACACTATTATTCACGAGATAATAATCAACTACCGTGAACAAATCTCTCTCCTTGACAAAAATAAAAAGATTTTAGATTCAACGTAAACAAAACTTTGTCAATCCATCTACCGTTTTACACAATGTGGTTCTACCCTCCACTAGATACAGAAAAACGGGCCAGTGCAATCCAAATGAAATACATGAAATGGAATCGATATTATAACGAATTTTATCCATTGCCTTGCAAAACAAAAAAGTACCTTCCGAGTATAATTATAAACAGTTATTTAATAATCTGCCTTATAATCAAATATAGTTAAAAAGGTTCTGTTTCTACGAGTATCTAATTTGGACCGACTGATTTATAAAATATGATACGTTAATGTTGAGGACTACCGCTTAACATCTACATATCGCTTATAGGTAAGTAGTAGTAGTACCATACTACATAAATTCTGACAATTTGATTTCAGTAAAAGCTTCCTTAGTATTACATGGTATTACGTAATAGATTCATCATTACAAAAATTAACAAAGAAATTCACTTTCAGGACTTCATGATTCGAACCAAAATAGCACAGAGCCCTTCAGGGCCTTACCGGCCTTTGCGTCAGAAGAAATACTGCTCCCTTCTTGTTGGTGAGAACCTCGATGTTATTGCATCAGCCTGCAGCAATTTTCCTTCGATGGGTGGAAAATTGGAGACGGAACATCATCATCGTCATGGCGGCGCGGCGGTGGGCGTTTTGTAGACACAGCGTTGCGAATCGCTTTCAAGCCTTCCAAGCCATTGGAATTCTTTCTGAAATTTTCAAAAATGTATTAGAATAAGTTCGAATCCCACTTCTGATGTAAGGAGAGGTACCTACCTTTTTAAGAAAAATGATAATAATCATAAAAATAAATAGTCTTAAAATCAAAATCATTGTATTTTATTATAGTGATACACTTCTTTGAAGAAATATCTTTCCTTAAAACTAGGTAAATCTTATATTAAAGTTTATTACTTTAATCTAGGACAGCAAAATAACCTTTTATATAAAATATTTGAATGTAGCGAACAGCAATGAAAAATATAACTATATAAATTACTTATCTTGTTAGAGATGGGTAGGTAGGTGGGTAGGAAGGTACTCAGAGCCGGACAAAGCGCCGACAGGGTGCAAAACAAGTATTCCCAGGTACTGCCTCTCTCGTGTCTTCCAACCAACTCCATCCAACCGAATCAAACTGAGCCAAACTGACAAACTGAACTAAACTGCCGAACTGAGCCCCTTATCGACTTTGACACCGTTTATATAGTACCCTACTTGTTCTGCACCACCTCTGACTACCAATAACAATTTATTTATTGAAATGAATTGTTATTATTATTGAAATACACTTTAATAATTATATTACGAATTTCGACACTTATATATCACATTTTAAACAATTAATTAAAATATATTTTTAATTAAACGGATGTCCGTTAATAGATATCAAAATAACTTGTTATGAAGTTGAATTACATTCTAAAACTCATAGATATTATTAATTATAAATACCTATACGAAATTATGTTTCTTTTCAACAGTTATTATTTATTCAATTTAAATAACAACGGAAATGGGTCTAATATCAAATAATAAATCCGAAATACTAATAAAATATTCACTTTACAATTGCCAAGGTATCTAAAAAAATTACGAATTGATTTATGTTATTTACCAATATATTTATAGAATCTAACACACGCCTGGTAGTTGTCCCTTTAGAACTTCTAAATGTATTTGTACAAAATGTGGGTTTGTGACAAATATGAGCCTCTGACTACCCACTTACAAATAAAAGGTCTTATGGCTTAAGGTCTGAGAGAATGTCTACCATACCTTGGGGATCCAGCTGTGATCCTGCGTCTTTGTTTCTACTATCATCTGACTGACAGAATCAACACAGAGAAACAACAAATAAAGAAGCAAAAAACATGGTATCAAATTGTATGATACAGGAAGAAAGGAATCTTGGAAATTCAATACGGAAGCGAGAAAAGAGGAAAATGTCTGTATGGAAATAATTTCTATGCGGGTTAAAGTTACTAAGCTATACTGAATAAATAATAATCTTGCGATGTGATAATGGTAAAACTATAACAAATAAAGGAACTTAGTGAACTTTTACAATATATTCTATTCTCGCGATTCCTTTGTTTTCAGGTAGCTTACATTTTCATATAAGTGCTTAAGTAACTAAAAATTCTCTTTAGTTCCATAATGAAAATGTGAGCGGAACTGAGGCAAATAAACTGGTATTAGGAATAGCTTACAAAACTGTTTAAAGTTTAAATAAATATCGTTTGCTCTCGATTTGAATGTCGTAAAACAGTTAGGTAATGTTTTTTGATAAGGTTCAGACACATTTAAATTATGTTACATGACTTTATGAGCAATTAAAATGTAGAGGTATAAATTTGACGTTTCATGTTATATTGCAATGAAGTAAATCAGTATTTTCTTTGGTATTATTGAAAAGAGTAAAAAGTTAAAGGGTTTAATTGTTCAAAATGATTGCTTGGTTGTTTTTTTCTTCAGAGTCTTTCGTCTATGTTCGCCCTTTTCCGGGCTTCAGAAAGACACAGATGCCTTCTATAGATCGGTCGTTGCAACTTTTCTCTGATTACAGAGTTCGAGGTATTTAAATATTCGGTAATGCCGTAGTAAAATGTATGTGATTAAACGTGTAATGACTAATGACTTATTCATACTTTACTGTTATTAGATTCCACTATTTCTTAAATAATGAAATCCTTACAGTAAATAAAAAACTGCGTTTACGTAAACCCGACCGAGTAGATAAAAAAACCCTAAAAGTAAAAGTTTTGTTTGAAAGTGTCAAAGCTTGTCAAGTTTGAGTTTGAATCTTTTAAGACATGCTTAAAAGTTTTGTATGAAAAATGAGAGAAGACTATTTCTAAATACGGGCGTATATTGGCATTATGAGTCACTGCTCAAAGCCCGCAAGAAATCAATCAATAATACATGAACTAAAAACCTGTAAGAGGCTGTAAGTGACGGCACTCGTGTACCTCATTGTTTTCAATAGAATTTGATTCAAATCAATTTTCCCGGTGAAGATTTAAAGGGTGTGTACAAACACTTTATTGTATAGCTTAAACTAGCGGTTTCATGTAATATACCTTACCTACCTACTTATACTTACCTACAAAAAAAACTTTTTTAATTTTAAAAACCTAAATACTGACAGGTACTTATATAAATCAAAGCCTATATAAAACAAAGTCGGGTTAGTTACACCAATTAAAAAAAAGTTAAGGTCGGGTTAGGCTGGACCGATTTTTCCGAGCTTTCATTTGTCGGATTATACGCCCCGAATAGCAGTAAGTATTATAAACATTGAAAAAATTCAAGAAAAAAAGTTCACTTATTTTGTACGGATCGTCTTTTTTGATGATATCTCAAATTCTGAGGCAGTACGAAGATCTTCGGGTTAGCTAATTGACATCTAACTACAGCAAGAAAAATCACAGATTATTGATACTGGCCTTTAGAAATACTTCCTACGATATTTCTAAGACTCTAGAACTAAACGAAGATGCGATGTGTATACCAGCTCTAGCAGCTTATGAATATAGAGGAGCTGTCATTCTGGCCACTCCGGCATCCGACCGGCGGCACACGACTGACTTTTAACAATTTACGAGAAAAAAAAACTTCTTGTCTATAAAGAGTTTATTTTAAAATTAAGGACTGTTTTGAAAATTTCAAAATATCTAGTACCTACTCCTCCACTAATCTATAAGTACCAAAAAAGATTAAATTATTAGATTAGATTAGCGGAGGAGTACTAGATATTTTGAAATTTTTAAAAAAGTCTGAATATGGACTTCCGCAAAGTCACGCCTGAATCAATTAACTAAAATTAAGGACTTTAAAAAGTTAAGAAAAAAAAAGTCCTTTAGCTCCTGAAATGATGGAATAATCATTTATTTCATTTTTTGTTTTGTAATTTGATTGTTTTATCGTTTTTTTTTTTTGCCTTTAAGTAAAGGTAGGTATATAAAAGGAACTAAACTAATCTGTCCATATCACTGACATTTAGAAAACACACAATACAATTTTAGAATCTTGAAACACTTTGAACTAGTTTGAACTATAAATACAGATATTTTCAAGATATTCTTGAATAATATTGCAAACTATGGCAACACTGCATCTGAACACTAATCAATTCACACTCAGAATCAAAATACTATTTTTATTGTTCAAAATGTAGTTTCGGGAATGTTCTAATTTCAATAACGTGAGTGAAATCGAAGCATAGACAACAGTCTAAAATCAACTGAAATCGATAAATCGTGTTTGTCGCGTCGTCGCGGACGTATGGAAATGCGCAGCTGCCACCCACGGGTCCATGGCTCGTTAGAATTGCGACAGACGTCTCATCCGACTGCCAGATTTGATGAGCACTACATTATTTACATTTAGAGCAACATACTCTAGGGCAAATCAAGCTTATAGTCGTATTGCTCATTATACGGACTAAAAGTGAAGGAAAAAATGTCATTTTTCCTTCAATTTTGATTAGTTTTGATGCGTTTTATGTCAAAATTGAAGGAAAAATGACATTTTTTCCTTCACTTTAGTCCGTATAATGAGCAATACGACTTTAGAACTCATTATTTTTAATAGGTTTATGTTGTGGGATAATTCAAAATGTTTTATTGCGATAAATAACGTTTCTAAAACTCTGAACTGACCAAGTGCTACTGACAACAAAAAAGTTCAGAGAAACTCAAAAAGGAGGTTCATATTCATAAAACTCATTTCATTTTAAAAAAGCTGTTGCCACACTGTGTTCGAAACATTGAAAGAAATTTCGTTTCAAAGAATGTTCTTTTTTAAATGGGTTGAGTAGTTTTTTTGTAATTTCCAGCCAGTTATAACATCACAATTTTAATACACTATGCTTAGCTCTTGAACGAATCCGAGCAAAAAGATAAGGTACCTATCGATAAATTCCTCTACTTTAGACTGAATTTCACGGCTAACTTATCGTTTTGCGAAAGATTTTCAATGACCATGACCAATGATTTAACTTGGATAGAACTTCCAATAGGACGTACTTTCTCACGAAAAGTTTGATTATAGTCATTATCACTTTGTACTTCAGCGTTCAATTTGTGCGTTATTGTTTTCGTGACCGCTTGTTGGATAAAAAGCAACTGTAGGTAACTTTATGATTGTACTAAGGAATTTTATTCGTTATCAAATAGTCACTTCATTCATTCAGTCAGTTAGATGATTTCATTAAACAATCAGATATAATAATAATACTAAGATGTAAGTATGAAGTTAAGCTATACTTAGGTAGTTTATGTAATTACAGAAAAAGCTTTAAGAATGTAATAAAAATAAGGCTTCATTTGTATCTTTCTAAACTTACCTACTATCGTTTTATTTATTTATTTATTTAAATAAATAAATAAGTAAATCGTTTTATAACCTTTTTTTTAATTTTAAATGTCTAAAAGTACCTACCATAGAAGCAACAAGATCTAACAAGAAGCATGCAAGCAAAATACTATTCAGTTATTTTAGATTTAAATCTGTATAATTATGAAGGTATGTAAGTAGGTCGTTATTTTTTTTATTTATTTAAGTATTTAGAACATCTAAAGATTGCATAACGTGATAATTTTAAAAGCAAGCATACCTACTTTTTTAATCTTCAACCTGTTTAGTGTTTTGTCCTTATTTTCGAATTTAGATCGAAAAATATCCATAACCCATCGAGGAAAATATAATAGAAAGCATAGATATTTTTGTTTACTTTTTATTACCTATTTTTTTTTTTTGTTTAAATTTTTGGATTGAGAATAAAAGTACCTGAGTAGCACCATGAGGGCCAGACAACGTCGGCGTCCTCCCGCCGGGCCAGAGACGCGATCATCGGAGCGGCATCCAGTGGTCATGCCCTACAAATAATGCCGCTATTTAGCACCAAGCCGTACATTGACGTCCCTCTGACTACCCCCTTAGCATCAAGCCATACCAAACTATGTGATATTCCTCTGACTTCCCCTAAGGCATCTCATTTATCATATATTTAGCACCCAGAAGCACCAAATTATGTGACGCTCCTCTGACTGACTACTCTTACGGCATCTCATCTCATCATTGTAGCACCAAGCCATACCAAATTTTGCAACGCGCCTGAATGTTTCATAGCCAAACTTGACTTACTTTTTAATTTGCTCAAGTCAGTACTAGTTTAAAAAGTGTAGTATAAAAGACGTATTTTTTAAATTAGTAAAGAAGAAAATAGTTTATTTATAAAGAAAAATTAAACTTGGGAGATTTGTTTTAATTTAAGCAATTCATTTTGAACACAAATGATGATTGAACAGGTTTAAATATTTTTATGTCGCTAATAAAACTGAATAAAAGTAAACTAAATTGGATGTTCCAAATCAACGACATTACAAATCAAAAGTGTCAATGGCACTATTAAGTTAAATAATAAACAAATGACATGTAAAATATCAGTAGCATGGCAGGTAATAAGATATCTTTGTGGTGATTAAATAAATTACTTGTACCGAGTGGTATTATAAATAACCTTGCAGTTACTCTTTTTTGTAAAAAATCCAAGCACGCCAATCAAACATTAAGACATTTTTATGTCATTTCATGTCCTCTTTAACTCTGCAACATGAAAACGTTTACCAACATAGCCAATATCCATTCTCTTTAAAAAAATGTTTGTTTGTAAACTTTTTGGTTCTTTTCCACAATATAGAGTTGATGTTTTTTTATTCAAATAGTTTTGAATAGCCAGTGTTTTAAAAACGGAATTCTTTTCTCAAATTGTCGATTTTGGTCAAGAAAAAACCGGCACCAATCGTTGCGGCTCGAGACATGAAATCGATCATTCATGGACCATTGGATGCTGACAACTCGAGAGGTGAATACACTGTTATTTGGAGGATAAGGTGCTAAAACTTGAACATTTAGATAATTATTTTATTGATCTAGCCAAACTGGGTTTCTACTCCGTAAAAAATAAATGGAGTTAACCATTTTTTGCACCGAAATCGTATTTTGCAACTTGCATCAAATCTAATAATAAATTGTTGAACAGGTGCTCTATTTTAAAATATCATTAATGCACAAACGATTTCATTTAATAAAATGTAATATTGTTTAAGTACATTAATTTAAAACAAAACCCAATCATAATCAGTCCGACAAGATTACTCAAAGCAAGCTTCGAAAACAGACATCAATTACCAGCTCAGCTCATGGAAACTAGTAAACAAACATTAACAAATCGGGCCCGAATCGAATTGACACCAACCGAATGTGCCCTCCTGCTGCGCTAACGATTTGATTTATTCGATTAGTCCTATTAGTCGATTATTCGATCGCAACCAATACTCGATAAATTATTATCGATGATTTAATTATTTTATCGAGTTATTGACCGCACACGTACACGTCTGGTCTGGTTGATGAAATGATGATTTCGAAATTTCATTCGAATTAGCACGCTGTCGAATAAAATAATTTCCAGGCTGTTTTTATGTGATTTTTATGTAAAACGCCTAGACCTGAGAGACCTAGTAGTTCGCCCCGAACTGAGATCTCGCGTACCGTAGATGGCTTACATTTGGACTTTCTTCTGACTACCCCTATAATTTCAAGTGCTACTACTGCCGAGTATGCCTATTGCGCTAGCTCTTCATAGTAAAAAATGCTAGCATGTATGCAATACATAATGTCGTGTCTAATTTTTCATTTATTTCATATTTATGAATTCTCGTCGTATTTCTAAAAGTATAGATACGTCCTAGAATAAAAATAATAACTATTTTGGAATGTACAAATAAAGACCTTTCATTTGACACCCCACTCAATATATTTGTTTACTTAACTTTTTTTACCCCAATTATTTTCATTCTTTATCAAAAAATTTTTTATCATGAAAATAAATCAAGTAGCATCTAAAATCATTGCAAACCAAACCGCAACGATGCCACTCTCTTTTTAAGCCGACCAGTCAATGAGCTACGAAGACATCGAAACTCTATGAAACGGGAGCTCTTGCAACTCTGTTTTCGTAGTTTTTGTTCTTTGGTCGTATTTCAAAAACTATACATCCTAGATTAAAAATAAAAACCATTTTGGAATGTACAAAATAAACCCTTTCGTATGACACCCCACTCAATATATTTGTGTAACTTTCATAATTTTTTCCCCCTTGGGAACCCAATATCTTCACAACCCCTTCATCGATTAAGCTCATATACTCCACCGTAAATTTCCTTACCACAACCTATTGACCTACCAAGTTTCATGCAGATTGGATGAACGGTTCGACAGTTATGCGCGAACAACAATTCGTGAAACATCCAAACATACAAAGCAAAATCGCCCAACTTACCACTAAGATCTTCGCTCGCTTCGCTCGCTCGATCGATAACCTGTATACTCGTAGTATTCTAAATTTGCCATTATATCAGCACAATATAAAATGCCAGAGATTATTAAATATACCTACTTAATTATTTTCTATCAAATTTTACCCTACTATATTCATTCACGTCATTTGTATTACCTACTTCTACATTCCTGAAAGAAACTGATTTTTATTCCAGAGCCCATAGACAAAATTGTCGTTGATCTGAATGACGCAACTCGGAGATGTGACAAGGACCGCATCATCAGCATCGTAATGAAGACAGGTCCGTCCGCCTTGTCGGTGGTCCGCCGCACGCCAAGTAATTGGCACCACTTTCTACAGCGTGATACTGGATCAAAACGTAAACATGCAAAGGTATAACGGCTGAACTTTCTAGAAACTAATGAATTTTAGACCTGGACGTGAAATGGATTTGATTTTGCACGTTGTATTTGTTTTCAAACGAGCGTTTCCTGTAGTTCTGTAGCTGTGATTTTAGAAAAGTACTGCTCATTCTAGTTCTAGAAATTTTGAAATAACAAATTCAAAAAACAAGCTTATGAGCAGTGATCGGAATGAGGCGGGCTAAAATACCTAAAGTTCGAAAAATAACAGAGACAAATGGAGACGCCTTAGGACTAAATATTTTTCGACCCAATTATTTCCGTTTCCGGGACATTAATAAAGAACATCTAACATTAAGGTGAATCAATTTTTTACCTGAGTTAATAACAAAAACTAAAATGTAAGTTATGTAACGATTGGAAATTTGAGGATACCTAACCGGAGGGATGATGAATAGAAAAAAAACAAATATTTAAATGACAGACATTTATTGATATGAAAGTAAGAAAGTAGTAAGAAAGTAAGTTGGGCGCCTTTAAGAAAGATAGGTTAGGTAAATAAGATGCTACGGCTAGCTCTCATGAGCATTTAAATAAATCTAGGGTTTACAGGGTTCGTGGAGAGCCAACACGATCAGACTTGTACCAGCAACCAGCTTAACGTTTAAATTTAAGATTGAACGGATACTGCAGAAGGCAGCATCAAAGGTGTGTAGATTGTTTTGAGGGTTAGAGGTTGACGACACAGAAGTAATGGAACTCAGCCGAGAGAGAACGCTCGGAGACTGAGGGTACCGTGGAGGGGTTCGCAGCGGCCGGTCTCGAAGGAAGGGGGCCAGCTCACTGCGAAGACAGCACCGCTCCCGGTCAGATCCTGTCTGCGAGGCCTCGGCTGGTGACTCGAGATGTTGAGAGAAGAAGAGGGTAAGAAAAAAAAACCCCGAACGGGGTTTTTGTCCACCGAGACAAGAGCTGAATCCTCAGCTGGACTCGGTCGCCGCGTCTTCGCCAGGAAGGCACTCTCCTGGGCTTCCGTCCGCTCGTGGGTGAATGATAGAAAAGTTGGTCTGATCTGAGAGTACACCACGAGAAAGGCCCTGCGCACGCGCCGACACGTGTCCTACGACAAAGACCACAAAATATAAATTCCAGGCTCACAGGATTGTCAGCCGTCGATAGAAAGCCAATGAAATAGATGCTTACCAGCTGAGATGAGATCAAAATTCACGGATTCTTATTAAAAAATTTAGAACTACAGGAACGCCGACCCGACAAGACCACGCCAGATCGGAAATGAAAGGAATCGGAGTTTCCAGCGCAGGAATCCCTGGATTCGCTAGAAAACTAGCGAGATTTGAATATTTTGAATTTGTTTACAACTAAATTTCACAAAGAAGGTTCAATGAACTCTGCTCAAGCACAGCCAAAATATCTGGAATGTGAATTTGACAATTCTAAAGATCTGACACTGAAACTAACCTGAAACTATGAAAAAAAAACAAAATTGATGCTGGCTGGAGATAATAAAAAAAAGCTACTTTCAAGCAGTGTGCGTTCACTATGGCAACACTGAATAAAAAAAATTAAACTTCCTGTGGAACGTAGACAGGAGACATGGCGGAATGTCACTGTCATACTGACGGCGTGTCAGATGACATTCCGCACCAGCACTCAAGTCTTATGGTAAGAGCAAAAACTATCGATTTAATATTTACCGGCGGGACAATTCAAAAAGACCATTACAGTTATAAGGATAAAAAACTTTTTTCCGTCGGTCAAATAGAAAAATTATTTGAATTAGTTTACGATATTATTAACATTAATTTTAAATGTACTTACTCACTGTGAAAATTGTGCCAACTTTCAATAAAATTCTTACTTAAGTCTCCCCTTTTTTGCCTCTGTTCTTCGAACTTTAGGTATTTAAGCCCGCCTAATTCCGATCACTGCTTATGAGTCAGTCAAAGATGCTTTGAATTTTTCTGTTTGTAAACAGAACACATTCTTTTATTCTTTTTCAAATTTTCAAACTTCGAACATGGATTTCTCTTTCAAAATAATTATAGATGTGTAACACACTGTATCGCGGGTTTGCGTGTAGGTAACAGAGGTCAGAAAAAAGCCACAATGAGGAAGACTCACGATTTTAGTTGAGTATGCAGATTTGTAGATACAAAAAAAACAAAAAATACTGTGTTTTTGGTTTTTTAATCGGATCAAAAATGACCGAGTTACAGAGATTTTAGTGCACCAATCTAAAAAACGCTCGCGAGAAGGCCGCGACTGGCTGTGACGTCACCAGGCGCCCGCGGCTCGCTCCACTAATACAAAATCCCTAGTTATTTTCAAACTAATTTCCGACCGCGGCATCGCTCGCGTGGCACCTGGATAAAAAGTAGCCTATGTCCTATTCCCGCTCATTACCTAACTATATTTTAAATTTCAGCCAAATCGGTTCAGTAGTTGTCGAGTTATAGAGGAACAAACATACATCCAAACATCCAAACTTTCGAGGTCATTCACGTTTTTTGTTAAGTAAGTACTTATGCAGATTTGTAGATTTAAAAAAGTTATAAATGATTTCATTTTTATTTTTAAATATGATTACGACTGTATTCCCAAGGCACAGTAGACATATTCTATCAGATCTTTTAGGAATTTTTAGATCCGTTGAAAAAGTCTAAGCGGGTAGTCAGAGGTAGAGAAGCAGTGTTGGCCGAGTGTGCTAGTGCCTCGACTTTCAATCCGAAGGTTGTGGGTTGAAACCCAGCCGTGCATCAATGGATTTTTCGTTTCGAAAAATGTATAAGTAGGTACCTAAGTAGGTATGCGCTTTAACACGAGCTCTAAACGGTGAAGGAAAATATTGTGAAAGTGTGATAGTGTGATTGGAAAACCAAGTTTAGGTAGGTAGGTATATGATTATTTTGACTCGTACATACAAATTATTAATTTTAGGTATTACGATTAAAAGTATGTATAAAAAAATACCTATTCAATAAAAAGTTTAAAGGCGAAAATTATTTTTAAGTAGGTACCTACCTAGGTAAGTAGTAAGTAGGTAGGTACCTACTTAAAAATAATTTATGTAGGTAATAATTTAAGTAGGTAGGTAAATAATTTAGGTAGGTAAAGTTAATATTAGTGTGATTCGACTCCTGATTGTTAGTTTTGTTTGTTATTGTTTTCGGTAAGTACCGGTACCTACCTAAAATACCTATTCAGTAAAAAGTTTAAAGGCGAAAATTATTTCTAAGTAGGTACCTACCTACCTACTTACTACTTACCTAGGTAGGTACCTACTTAAAAATAATTTTCGACTTTAAACTTTTTACTGAATAGGTATTTTAGGTAAGTACCGGTACTTACCGAAAACATTAACAAACAAAACTAACAATCAGGAGTCGAATCACACTAATATTAACTTTACCTACCTAAATTTTTACCTACCTACTTAAATTATTACCTACATAAATTATTTTTAAGTAGGTACCTACCTACTTACTACTTACCTAGGTAGGTACCTACTTAAAAATAATTTTCGCCTTTAAACTTTTTAGTGAATAGGTATTTTTTTATACATACATTTAATCGTAATACCTAATTAATAATTTGTATGTTCGAGTCAAAATAATCACATACATTACCTACCTACCTAAACTTGGTTTTCAAATCACACTATCACACTTTCTCATCACACTAATCATACTATCACACTAATCACACTAATATTATAAATGCGAAAGTTTGGATGTTTGGATGGATGATGTTTGTTCCTCTATAACTCAACAACCACTAAACCAATTTGGTTGAAATTTTAAATATAGATAGATAATGACCAGGAATAGGACATAGGCTACTTTTTATTTGGGTACTACGCGAATAAAGCCGCGGGCGGAAGCTAGTTAATATTAAAAATGCAAAAGTTTGGATATTTGGATTTATGTTTGTTCCTCTATAATTCGACAACCACTGAACTGATTTGGCTGAAAGCTAAAACATAGATAGTTCTTGACCTGAAATAGGACATAGGCTACTTTTTATCCAGGTGCCGCGAGAGCGAAGCCGCGGGCGGAAGCTAGTTTGAAATTAACTAGCGATTTTGTACTAGTAGACCGAGCCGCGGGCGCCTGGTGACGTCAGACGCAGCGCGAAGCTCCGAGCGCGCGTTTTGAAATGGCCGAAAAGAAAACTTGAATAACTTCGTCATTTATTGATGGATTTTAATTATTTAAAAAACAGAATGCTCAGAATGCTAAAGAGTATACGCCCTCATACTTAGAAACCCAATATTTCGTTTAGTGATTGATTCCCATTGCGCGCAATTGACGAGTGCAGCCGAGTTTACGAACGATCTGCGGCGCACGACACTGGCACCTGGTGCTCTTAGTAGGGCTGTAACCTAGGTTCACATTATAAATATCAATCGTCTTTCTTAAACTTCGGGGTTGTTGCACAGCCGAAATATTTTAAAGGATAAATATTCGAATATTTCAAGATAATGTGTGAAATAACTACTAACTTAAACATACCTTTGATAATTTTCAAGTTTACAGAGAAAGCTCTTATGCAGTCTATGCGAAATTGATAATAGATAACAATAAAATGTCATGAAAAGTCGATATCCAGAATGATGAAATAAACGGTAGAAAAAAATAAAAATAAGTTTACATAGGCAAAAGCTGTAAAAGCTTATGTATGATAATATTGATAATAAATAAGCTTTTACAGTTTGACAGCGGGTGGAGTTGCTATTTAGATTGCAAAATAAGCTTCTATTTTTATTATAAGAACCTGCTACATTAGTGTTGACATGTTTATTAATGTCTAATTATGATTTTATATCATTAGGTACATAAAATATTTCGCTGACAGCCCTGAGCCAACGAGAACATGGCCCGCGGGCATAGACACGGCGCGGGCGCGGCGCGTGCAACGAACACACCTATTTGAATTTAGAACGCTCGTTCTCCGTTCAAATTCGAGCATTGTCACGGAAAACGCGGGTCGAAAGTAGAAATTGATTTCGATTTCCGAATGATTTATCGATATCTTGATCGTGAACTCTGCAATTTGTATCGATATCAAATGGCTCGAGGCTTTACGATACTAGGCTAATCTTTATTTATTTGAAGCTAACCCACGGATTCTATTGAAGTTACGATGTTATCGGGTTGCTCACGAAAATATTCTAAAAGAAATGTTTCTTTTCAATTTTACGTCTGATTCAGACTCTTTCGAAATACACAGTATGATGCCAATTTCATTTGAGACACTAATTTTGACAGGCTCTACAACTTAAAAAACGGATGTATTCCCGTTGTCCCCGGTGAGCTTGTCCCCGGTGAACGGGGACAACGGGAATACATTATTTTTATTAAAAATAGTTCCCGTTGTCCCCGGTCTCTGTCCCCGGTGAAATAATGAAATAAAAAGATTAAAAATTATTCCCGGTGTCCCCGGTGTTAGCAGAATCAAGAGATGACGTATTTTAATTTTGTGATGTAACGTATTTTAATGACGTAGTGAAAAGGAAGTGTGAAAGCTCATGTAAGTACCTACATTTGATTTCTACTTAAAATCAGTAAATGTACTCGTATATGATGCAAAATTATGGACAAGTGTTATTGTACCAATAGACGGCTGTACCTGTGAGCACCATTGATTCAAATGATTAAACAGTGGGTCGACACTGCCTTGAAACGATATGAACAGTAACCATAATCACTCCAAATAATGCTTTATTGGTCGGTTCATAAAGTCTACATTGGAATAAGAATTTCTTCGTGAAATGTATGGAGACTGATACCAACTTACAGAACATGAATATTTTTTGAACAAGTTGGCGTGTTGGCGTCTTGGCGCAACGCAACGAAGAAATAAAATGGCGAATTTTGACATTTTCATCCGTTTGGATTTGATTGAGTTTTAATTTTCGCGAATTTTAATATTATATTACTAAATATTCTGTAACATGGAAAGCATAAAAGCTCTGCGATAGAAAGTTGGCGTTACAGTAAGTGTGCTATTTGTGGTAAACGAAATCTGCCTAAAACGGACACGCTGCGATGCTTCTTACAAGTTTTCCTTTTTATCCTGATCGGTAAGTTAATTCTTTTCCTAATGATCCCATTGCTCGGAAGAGGACTCCCCTAATCCCTTCCCTCTTTCCAACAGTGGAATCCAGCGAGTTAAAATAAAATTGTGAAGTACGGTTTTGAAAATCAAATACTGAGCTAAATAAACCTTTATTTTTCAGATGTTGTATTCGTACCTAGGCAAAAACATCGGGCATAGAAGAAGTTTTACACCAGTTGCACATTGCCCATTGAGTACCTACCTTGCATCCTTATATGAAATTAAAAGGAGCCCTTTTTGAAAAGGTCATTGCTTGCATCTGAGTTTTGGCTGCTTTATGAAATGGTTTAAATCTGAGGCTCATTGTAAATCTGCGAACGTGTACCTACGTGGTAGTAGGTACCCTATTAAGTCCATTATACCTAGTACATTAGTTATAGTAGTAATTTAATAACTATTCACGTAGAAGCGCTCGTAGCGCAGCTTGGTTGATCGATGTCACCAAGTGGCATTGCGAGCTGAGCGCTTCCATGCTTCGGAGGGCATGATGGAGGCCTAAAAACTCCGTCACTGGAGTTGGCCACTAGCTCATACGAACTTAGGTATATACTTCATACAATTTTTTTTATTTAATAAACTCTATGTAAATTGCTCGTACGGAAACCATGTAAACTTGTTAGTGGTGACTTTATAAAACCTTAAAATGATGTTTCAGGTAAAATTAAAAGAGCACAACAAAATAAAGACAAGTTTAATGTTCAATTTGTTATTTATTATAAAATAACTATGTCACACAGATTGTCTACGAAAGATGGATATTATTATAACATAGTAATAATATCAGGTATCAAGTACTAATTTGAATATTGTGAATCTGTGTGACATATTTATCATACCTACCTTGGCAATTTACATATTTATATACCTGCAGCAGGTTATCGATAACGAATGTAGGTACAACACTATTTTATCGATATCGATAGACAAGTGAGTCGGTACATCACTATGGCTGTCAATAACGAATCGAATTGTTATGTTGGCAGAGTTGTCTCATTCGAATTTGGTTGGTATTAGTATCCATACAGTTTGAGCTCAACCTCGTCTATGGAAGTGCCGTCTCTTAAAACGTAGTATTAATTTCTCTGTGTGATTAAAGATTAAATGTTCGTTTTGAAATGTCGCCATCTTTTTTTTTTTTTTGTGCTGACGTTAAAAGTTTTTCTATCAAAAAAGTTTTTTTAAGTAAGTTTTTATACCTAACTTCAATGAATATTACTATGAAAGTATTTTAAATACCTAACCTATCGGTTAGATTGTTATTCAATATTGATATTAGTATAGTTTGCTGCTTACTCAGTGCTCTAGTTAGCCAGTCCCTAGAAAGTCTTTGTCCACGAATTTGATAAATGGCCATGCCGATTTTGTATGGGAGTGTACGAGCATCATACATTGTCCTAATTAATTTTGTCATTGCAGCATTTTACGCCATTAAAATAATTAGCTTAAAAATCATTGAGCAATCAGTTCGCGTTTAGTAATCAATCGAAGCGCGTCTCATTTATCATTATCACTAGTATCATAAGATCGTTAATATATCAGTTAAAATTTACTAGCGGTGATTTTCTGGTCTTTTGAAATATAAACCTATTGCCAGTGTGCGCGGACCGTACAGGGAGGTTGGTGCCTGTTTTTATATCGCGCGGCCACCAACCAACGTTCAAAATATAAACTCTTACGCCGGGACCAACGTTGGTCCCAACGTTGGCGCCAAGATTTCGTGAACCATCCACACGTTGGCGATACACCAGTCTTGTTCCGTCAGAGCCAACGTGCAGACGTCCGATGTCTGCGCGTCCGATACAGAAATTGAAATTTCTCTAAGTGATTTTACATTACTGAATACCAATTTTATCACAATCACATCACGTCATGTCACTATCACACTTCACACAACACACTATAATAAAAATGCGAAAGTTTGGATGTTTGGATGTATGTTTGTTCCTCTATAACACGACAACCACATAACTGATATGGGTGAAATTTAAAATATAGATAGAGTTACAAATTACATCCAAACTTTATTAAAAAAAATAAACAACAAGTTAACCTAACCAAACATTTCTCAAACATTGATTTTATTTAACACGACTGCAACACTATCTCTAAACGTTAATTTGATAGCACCTACAATAATACAAATTTAGATATAGCTATCACTATGCAACAACGATACGTCCGTCCTATCCGAAAGCCACACGAAGAATGAGCTCGTTCCTTAGACATCGTCGCTATTTATAGCCGAGCCGCTTGTTCCGGCCGCTTGTTCCGGCCGCTTTGGTAGGGAAATCATGTAAGACGGCCGTTCCTGACGGCAGAGCGTCCTCGACTGCTTGATTATGTCCTTCCAACTCATCTCTCATCACCAGTGATCATCAGATTGATTTGTTTCTGTAGCAAAGGAACATAGTTGAAGTGATATAAAAATGTCAAAGGTGTATACTCAGTAGTCTGAGGCCGAACTGAATGTAAAATGAAATACTTCAAAGCCATTTAAACGAAGCTACAAAAATATCAACTCAAACATAAGTGCCAATACCACGGACGCAAGCGTGCACTCAAGCGTCCGCCAGTATAGGTTTTTAAAAACTGAATTGTATTAAGACTTTAAATGCTTAGCTTCAGACCACTAGAATATACAGAAAGTAGGTACAATGCATAGTAGATGATAGTACTCCGGATGCACCATCAACACTATACATTGTTTCAAAAGTTGCGACAGAGGCCCCACGTTTGCATGTCACCTTCACGAACGCATAGCATAGGCCCCACGTTTGCTTACTATGAATTCGTGAAACGCCGATAACAGAGGCCCCACGTTTGCTTGTTCTTCCTCATGATTGCATAGCAGAGGCCCTGCGTTTGCTTACTATGAATCTGCGAGGGAATACAGTGCGGAAAGACAGAGGCCCTGCGTTTGCATGTCTTAGGTAATGGTGCTCACGCCGACTCATCACCAACAAAGAAAGCTGAGCAAACATCAGAAGCCCACTCGCCGTCCATGCGTCGAACCATGCGTCTTTCGATGTGCAGCGCCCAGGCGCCAGGGAAGCAACGTGCTAAGCGGGTAGCCCGCCTGCACCACCAATGCTCGTCCCAACTCGCGAACGACGGCTCGAACGACGGCGCGAACGTCGGCTCGCACGGCTGCACGAGCGAAGGCTCGCCAGACAGCGCGAACGACGGCTCCCATGGCTGCACGAGCGATGGCTGGCCCGACGGCGCGAACGACGGCTCGCACGGCTGCACGAGCGAAGGCTCGCCAGACAGCGCGAACGACGGCTCCCATGGCTGCACGAGCGATGGCTGGCCCGACGGCGCGAACGACGGCTCGCATGACAGCGCAAGCGACGGCTCGCCCGACAGCGCAAGCGACGGCTCGCCCGACAGCGCAAGCGACGGCTCGCCCGACAGCGCAAGCGACGGCTCGCCCGACAGCGCAAGCGACGGCTCGCCCGACAGCGCAAGCGACGGCTCGCCCGACAGCGCAAGCGACGGCTCGCCCGACAGCGCAAGCGACGGCTCACCCGACAGCGCAAGCGACGGCTCGCCGGACAGCACCCGCGTGGGCGTCTACAGTAGCCGCCAGCGCACTCGCGCCGCCAGCAGCCGCGCCACGCGCATCGGCCACTGTGCTACTGCCTGCGCCAGCATGCCGAACACCTTGTTGTAAAGGACACGCGTAGAACTTCACTGTACACAGAGAAAACCTTATTAAAAATGTGAGATCACCAAGCGCAAACTTCATTTCACATACTCACCATGACAAGCTCGGCTTCACCTGACCTAGACTCACTACTCTGCAAAGATATCAAACCTTGATAGTAAGTTAGGTACCTAGGTACGTTTGCGCAGGTTAGAAAACCCAGCTCCAGTGCACATGTCACTCGATGGAGTAGCTCGATGCCTTTATGAACAATTAAAAGCAAAACAAAATCATAGACACAGACGAGAACATTACCTTCATTACTGAGGAGAGATCAGAACACCAGGTAAATTTTTATTTTATTTACCTACCTACTTGACTATGAATGTGACTAAAGCATGTGTTTTCTCTCAAGATTTCTTAACTCGCTATTTAAGACAGTTAACACTTAATATGTCCAGTCTGGTCACTGGTAAAGGTAAAGCATTTGCTATTAGATTTATCAGCATTTCGTTTCTTATCGACATAACTAAACGATAAACGGGTTATCTACTTTGCCACGACCAGGCTTGACATAGGTATATAGCCAGAAGGGAAACCAAGTTTTCCGTGGTTGAGTTGGCATTCGTAGCTGCCGCTTTAACCTACGCGTCATTGATGCCGCGTATGATTATCAGAACCATCAGTTCCTCAATTCCACTAAAAACCTTCAATCAATCAAAACAAAACGTAAACTGCTAACATAATAAAAGAAGAGTGCCCGCGAGTTCGATTCTACGACATACTCTGCTGTCACACCAGAGCCTGGCTCACTGACAGAAGGCGGTATAACCAGTGGTAACGAGGACAACGTGTGGCTTTCCCTAGTTGGATATGACGGACTATCATTGGACGACGTTGACTCTAATTTACTTTTAATTACCTCAAGCTTCAAAAGAATTCGATCAAAATATTACGCGAACTGTCTTGGTGACCATAAGAGCCCTCGCGGCGTCTGTGGCTACGCGATCGTGTACTACGCGAGGTGTCGCGTCGCTTATGAGACCTATTTCGACGATCAATCGAATGGTCGTGACGGTGACCAGAAACTGGTGGATTGAAACTATGATTTGATTCGATATAACGACGATCGCGTGATCTACTATCAGTATGAAGCTGCCTACGAGAATAATCGCGTTCTCCTGACCGAGAGGAACGCCCTGACATTTTACAAAATTATGAGGGTACTTACAGTTTTCCTTGCACAAAAACCACACACAACACTAAACACCTAATTTAACTGGATGGCGATCAGCTTAAACGCGTGATTACCATCCCACTTCTGAAGTTACAAATTACATCCAAACTTTATTAAAAAAAATAAACAACAAGTTAACCTAACCAAACATTTCTCAAACATTGATTTTATTTAACACGACTGCAACACTATCTCTAAACGTTAATTTGATAGCACCTACAATAATACAAATTTAGATATAGCTATCACTATGCAACAACGATACGTCCGTCCTATCCGAAAGCCACACGAAGAATGAGCTCGTTCCTTAGACATCGTCGCTATTTATAGCCGAGCCGCTTGTTCCGGCCGCTTGTTCCGGCCGCTTTGGTAGGGAAATCATGTAAGAATAGATAATAACCGGAAATAGGACATAGGCTACTTTTTATCCCAAAAAATTGCACGGTTCCCGTAACATAAAAAAAAAATAGTAGACTCCATCATCAGATCAGCTCGCTGTTACCATATTATTACATTGTAGTCAGAACTTGACAAATATGCCGAGTTTCAACTCAATCGGTCTATTTACTGAGGAGTTCTGTTGAACAGCTCTTGACTCCATCATCAGATCAGCTTGTTGATACCATAATATTTCATTGTCACCGAGAATCTATAAGTGTGCAAAATTTCAGCCCGATAGTTCTACAAACACAATAAATAAGGAATACGATGACATTCTCGCTCGTCAGTCGACACGTGCGCTCACGATGCGCGTCGAAACGGGACTGAGCATAGCGCCAACGTGTGGACGGATCCCCAACGTTGGCGCGCCAACTTCCTTTGATAAAACCGACACGGCACGGCCAACTCCCAACGTTGGCCCCAACGTTGGGGCCAAGCTATTTTGTTCAGCTCCACACGTTGGTGAGAGACGTTGGGGCCAACGTTGGCCCCAACGTGTGGATGCGGGGTTAGGAGTTAACAAACAATATTTGTGAAAGCAGTATACATCTACCTACACTCAGTCAGAATCAAGTTATAGTCACAGGGTGAGTTTTTCAAGAGTGCCTCTAGGGCCGATTTTGAAACTATTAGCGATAGCGAAAAACACTGAAAGGAATCTCGTAACCGATTTTGATAAAATGTAAAACTGCATCATTAGATTTTAAAAATATAACTTTCCTGGCCAGGAATTAAACCTATTTGGTTCAAAATAATAATTCCGTATTATTATACCATCCGATAGTGTAATAGGTAGATAGATGATAAGGATCAATTTCTGAGAAGATACTACATACGGCAAACCAATAAAAAAAGTTATGATCAATGTACGAAATACTGAAAGTTTTAATCAGTTTATTAAATATCAACACTTGCCATTAGTTTGACATATGCAGTTTATTCAAAGAAAATTGATCCTTATCATCTACACTATCGGATGGTATAATAATATAGAAAGAAAGGTTTTTTTTTAACAGGTTCGATTCCTGGCCATGAAAATGATTATTTTTCAAATCTAATGATGCAGTTTTATTTTCTATCAAAATCGGTTTCGAGACTCTTATGAGTGTTTTTCGCTATCGCTAATAGTTTCAGATTTGGCCCTAGAGGCACTCTTGAAAAACTCACCCTGTATTACTCGGTTCTGACTGAGTGTAGATGTACCTATACCGTTCTCACAAATATTGTTTGTTATACTCCTAAGAGTTTATATTTTGATGTTTGGTTGATGGCCACGCGATATAAAAAAGGAACCACTTTCCGACATAGGCTTTTGATAGACTAGCGTTATACTACCGCATCAAAACTTTTATTTTAAAATAAAAAACTTGAACGGGGACAACGACACGTGAAATTTAGAATTCCCGTTGTCCCCGTTGGCCGTATCTGCTCACCGGGGACAACGGGAATGATTCAAAATGACGTCTCGTTGTCCCCGGGCCGGGGACACGACCACCGGGGACAACGGGAATACATCAAAAAACGGCCTACGGCAGCTGCGGTCATATTTTATTATTTTTAAACATTGTTCTTTGTGTGGTCTTATTGCCACCCTTATTAAGAGGCCTGCGACTGGCGAATTTGCATAAAAACGTAATACCGAAATCATTTAAAATTTAAGCATATTTTTATCAGTTTATGTTGTTAGATTAAGAGAGTAGGTATTTATCTAGGTTACTGTTAAACTTTTGTTCCGAAAAACTTACCTAAAAAGAAATGTAAGCAAATTGAATTGAAATCTTTGTAGGTACACCAAAAATCGCATTTTTTTCTTTTCATTTGTTCTATAATAAGTTTTTTGGAACAAAAGTGTAACAGGAACCTAGATAAATACTGCCTTTATCCAAATAATAACATAAAGTGATAAAAATATGCTCAAATTTTAAATTATTTCGGTATTACGTTCCTAGGTACGTAGGTACGTTCGCCGGTCCCTTAAAGGCTGGCTTTATAGTGTGAGTAGAAAAATAGCAGCACCAACCAGTTATCATAAACATCATCTTGCTATTAAATCACTAACTTGCTCCTACCGCTATTATTCTTCACCTCAAGTACTGCTGTATATTCTGTGGAAGGACCTGTACTTATAACAACTTTTGTATAGTCTACGGCCGGACCACCGCTTTGATAACACCGCTTACCTTCGACCTGTTCATTAATCTACTAGTAAAATGTTTCAACATTAATGAATTACCTCTTAAAGGGTTTGTGTAACTGACGTACGATTATGAGCTTACAGACTAAGCGTTGAGGGACGTGGAGTAAAGAATTTGTGAAGCTATGACAAAGTGTATAGAAAATGAACTGAGCCGAGCCATTATGAAATGTTTTCTTGATTTCAAAAAAATCTATATTCGAAAACGTTCATTCTATAAATAAGTTCCTTATTTATGGTAATACCAACAGTCGAACCTATTAAACTACTTTGTAGTTTCTAATTATGGAACATCAATAACGCCATCATGTAAAGCCTAAGCTAAGTAGTTTAAGTAAATGGTAAATGATTCTAAACTTTATTTGACAAGTAAAGAGCCACTTGTGAGGCCTTTATAGTGATGGGAATCTTATCGATATATCTATTCTAATTCCTCTAATGATATACAAATTTTTATATCAATGACAGATGAAAACTGACACGGGCACGATAACGCATCAACACTGAACCAAACCGGTGTATTTACATAATTTTGTATTATCGTGATTTAGAACTACAGTAAAAATTATCAGTGAATTTGAAATATATAATGAATTAATTTTATTATTTGTTTGATCGATGGTAGTGATGATGTGGACTTGATATCAACTAGCTTAGGATTTATTATAACAAAAATCCGACGGAATAGTCTTATTACTAGTTTAATGAGCTAATAAATAATGTAATAAAAATTAGTAGGCAAAAACAGTTAGTAAACTAATTAAGAGGACATAAACAGTGCTAATTTATTAAAATAACCTTTTGCCTTTGATGTTTGTTCATGATAAGGACATAATCTATTTTCTAGTTTTAATAAATCCAGTAAAAAATGTTACAATATTTTTGGTCTAAGATATTTCAAGTTTCGTTTAAGTTAGGTACTTATTTAATTTCTAAGGCACAGATTAAATAAATAACGTTTAAATAACGTAACTATTAAATAAAGTTTTAAAACAGAACACACGCGTCTTGATCTGTTTACAACTGTAGGTACATTAGCATTATGCAATTTGCATTGATACATCGATAGATTTTCCCAGCCCTACGCGTACCTACCGCACCGTACAACTCATTCATAAATCGATGAACAAGACCGTTACATCTCTAGCAATATCGATTGTCTTACAACTGATTTAAATATCGTACTTTATGATCGTTTGCATTGAACCGTACCCTATGTTAGAACATCAGTCATTGTAATCTTGAGAGTAAGAAAATAGAATTTAAAATCAAAATGGATTTTAAAATGCAATAAGGTCTAAGGGCAGCTTGCACAACGATTCCTAATTGTATTGAGCTTGCTTAAACGCATTTAACCCATACAAAATAAAACCGGCCAAGTGCGTGTCGGGCCACGCGCAGTGTAGGGTTCCGTAGTAGCCCGTTACAACAAGCAAAATACTTCATCTTACGCTCTACTACTGGAACAAAAAGTAACACTTTAAAGATTAATATTTCGTAAATGGAGCATTAAATCGAAAAATAGTAATATCAAGTAATTTTAAAAGACCTATTCAACGATACCCTACACAATGGGGTAGACGACGAAAAAAAAATCATTCCCACTTCACATGTAGAGGAGATACCCTGAAAAAAATATTTTCCACGTTATTGATATACACTCCCCTACAAAATTACAGCTTTCTAGTACTAACGGTTTCTTAGCAAAACCTCGGACAGGCGGACAGACAGACAGACAGACGGACATGATGAAACTATAAGGGTTTCTTGTCAGGACTACGGAACCCTTAAATGCGTTTAGGCTAACTTAAATGGGCACCGTACCACAGGATAAATTTTTAATTACAAATACTATAAGCTCTAAATTATTTTTTTATTGTAGGTACCTATGCCACTTTTAGTCATACATTCAAAATTCGACCACTCAGAATCACACTTAACTTCAACGACATTAGAATGAACGTCTAAGCAAGCTACGCCACGAGCGCTTTATTGAAACACAAAAATACAAACATACAGACTTTCAGATACATTAATACTAGTAGAACTAATAGGATTAATGTTCTTCGAAACAACACGTTTCTCCATAAAATTGGTATAGCTAATCCACTTTACAGTTAATCTGATTTGATGATCAGTAGGTCATTAAGTTGATTGATGCTAGATGTCTGAACTGGCACGAGCTAATGATACGTTCCTTAGCCCAATTAATGATTGTTTCCATCATCAATACTGAGAAAGTCTTCATTGCTCAATCATTGTTACATGCTAAATACATGACGGTCTTGTAGGTCGTTTTTTACTCGATTACCCCCAGTAAGGAGTGTTATGTTTGTCGAGTGTATAAACACATGTACAGTAGGTACCTCCAGATTGGCCGTTCGTCATTTGTACCAATTCAGTGAAAAATTACATATATTATGTAAGTTCGTATGAACAAGTGGCCAACTCTGGTGACGAATTTTTAAGCAAAAATTGATTGCGCAGTTCAAAATTGATCCAAAAATAAAAATATCTAGGTTTAAAATAAATTATACAAAGTTAAAAATATCTAGTTTTACAATATCTTTCTAGAGAAAAAATCATTATTATCTTCGACAACCTGTTTACAGCTTTACATAGAACATCACGTACCAAATCGCCCGCGGGAAGCTTCTAGCAATTTATTTTAATATCTATAAGAAAACGGATGTCGTAAAGTGTTGCGTGTCAAGAGAGTTGAAATTTTCAATTATTCTCTATGTTCAAGGGGCGGAGTAACTAAATGTTTGATCAAGTCCCGTGCTCAAATGTTTGTATGACTTACAATATATCTATATACTTACCTACTTCATATAATCTTCTTTACCAATATTAAAAGCGGAAGAGTTTGTTTGTTTGAACGCACTAATCTCAGGAACTAGCAGCCAGATTTAAAAATTCTTTCCGCATTGGGGAAAGTTATTAGGCTACTTTCATCATCATCATAATCACCGTATACCATCAATATGCGAGTAACGCCACCGCGAGGGCCTAAGATCCTAAGATTAGCGCGTTCAATCAAATTAAAAAAATCTTACAGTTTTGTATCCTCAACTAACTCTTAACATTCAAGCTAATTAGAAAATGTATTGGAAGTAGACTAAAGCACAAATATAACAAGTAAATATACATAATAATATAAGTGTTCGCGTAGAGTTGAAAACGTTTCTGTATTAAAATTCCAAATTATTTATTCTCAGTTTTACAGCAACAATAATCTCTACGAAGGCGCCAAATAATTTATTTTAATTTCTATTAGAAAATTGTTATTACTGTAAATTCAATTATCTTTTCTAAAATAATAGGTACTCATATTCTACAAGTTATAACTGAGGTTAGAAAATAACTATTATCATCATTTCAAACGTTGGAGCGGACATCCTTACATTTTCTTTACCGCCTAAGTTCGGATAGGTAAGATAATGGTAAATACTGGTGACAGAGTGCTTAGAACGCCGGAGACCTCCTTCAATCAATAATATTATGTCCTAAATAAATATACCTATTATAACCGCAGTCTATCATTGTTAAACATGGTTAGCATAGACAATTTTTTATCTATATAACGCGATGTTGCTATATGTATAATATATGTCCTAAATAGATAAATACATAGTATAACCTCAGTATAACATTGTAAAACATGGTTAGCATAGACAATTTTTTATCTATAAAACGCAATGTTGCTACATTGTAGCCGTGGCATAACGAATAGTTAAGTTTACCAAAATTGTAACAAGTTTAAGATTAATAAATCATAATCTCCTTACTCTCAGCTTATTCTAATCATAACTATTCCTTGTATAAGCACTGTTAGTGTTTGTCATTAAGTTTATGCGATGACCTACAGTTATATTAGAATTGCAAAGTACAGCCTTCGGCTTTGATAAATCTGTTGTAAAATTAGATGAAATCTAAATCATCAGTACAGGTGTGGGTTGGTGATAAACCATCATAATAACGGGAAGCCTCAGTACCTATAACTACTGTTAAAATAATCCGTACCCATAATATAAATGTGAAAGTGTGTTTATTTGTTTGTTTATTTGTCCTGCTTTCACGTCAAAACAGAGCGATGGATTGACGTGATTTTTTGTGTGGAGATAGTTGGAGGGCTGGAGAGTAATATAGGCTACTTTTTATCCGGGTACCATGCGAGCGAAGCGGCAGCAGCTAGTACATAATATAAACTTCCTTAAGTTTAAGTCGTTAAGGGGGAATACCCTGACGATGCACCAAAAGGCACTTGCAAGATCCAAAAGTTTAAGAGTTTGGCTGAATTGTATTACATAAAAACAAAAAGGTAGTAGCTCAATAGATGTGCCAACAATAACACCGCGAGATAATTGCAAAATAGTTACTTATTTCCAAGAAACCAATAGATAAACTCTCTCAAAAATCCCGAAATAGACCTTTTTTGTGCCAATTTTCACAAATCCCCATTGGAGTTTATAAAAATCTTTATTGTTCACGATAGACACAAAAGTATGAACAAGAGAAACACCGCGCTAGATTTTGATTAAATCTCATCGTAAAGTTGAAATCTACGTCTGAACACTATTTATTTTTCGACGCAAATCGTTCGCCTGCGTCCATACATTTTACTATGAAGTACAGTGCCACAAGTATAACTTGGCGCGGCTGAGCGCCACTGTGTTCAAAAAATATAATGAATTGTACAGAAAATACCACGAAATTTGGGAAAATATGTAAGAAAGATTTAATCATTTGCGTATTTGTATAAGATAGTTTAATGATATTTCGCATCTTAGTACTCTTTTTCCGTTTTTCCGTTTTAGTTCCTCAAATCGCCACCGCCAACTTATACTTGTGGCACTGTAGATACGGACCGAAAGCCGCTTTCTGCGCTGTATAAATTGGATGTTGACTTGCGAATAAAATCAGTGTCGTCGGGGATACCGAGGTGGGAGGACGTCCGTTTTCCATCCTGAGCGGATACGCACGCACATTTTAGGGCGAGGCGCGACTGTCTCCGCAAAAATCCTTATCTTTATCACAAATTTGTATGATGTATTTTTAGTTTTATGAAATACTTACCTATTTTAAAAGCTTTTATTTAACTTGCAATGTAAGTATGTATGTATGAATGTTTGTTAGGGTCAAATCTTGCGAGTTAAATTTGACCCACTTCCGATGTGAAATGTCCGATTGAGCTAAAATTTTGCACACTTATAGATTCTCGGAGACAATTTAATATTATGGTATCAGCGAGCTGATCTGATCATGGAGTCAGGAGCTGTTCAACGGAACTCCTCAGTAAATAGGTCGATTGAGTTAAAACTCGGCATATCTGTCAAGTTCCAACTACAATGTAAAAATATGGTGACAACGAGCTGATTTGATGATGGAGTCAGGAGCTGTACAACAGAACTCCTCAGTAAATAGGCCGATTGAGTTGAATTTCGGAACTCAGCATATCTGTGAAGTTCCGACCACAATGTAATAATAGGATGACGGCTAGCTGATCTGATGATGGAGTCAGGACCTGTTCCATGGAACTTTTTAATGATATGGGTATCTTACATTTACATTTACATTTACTGAATGTGAATGTGAATTGTGAATGTGAATTGTAAATTGTGAATTGTGAATTGTGAATTGTGAATTGTGAATTGTGAATTGTGAATTGTGAATTGTGAATTGTGAATTGTGAATGTGAATGTGAATGTGAATGTGAATGTGAATGTGAATTGTGAATTGCGAATTGCGAATTGTGAATGTGAATTGTGAATGTGAATGTGAATGTGAATGTGAATTGCGAATTGCGAATTGTGAATGTGAATGTGAATTGTGAATGTGAATTGTGAATGTGAATGTGAATTGTGAATGTGAATGTGAATTGTGAATGTGAATTGTGAATGTGAATTGTGAATGTGAATTGTGAATGTGAATTGTGAATGTGAATTGTGAATTGTGAATGTGAATTGTGAATTGTGAATGTGATTTGCGAATTGTGAATGTGAATTGTGAATTGTGAATTGTGAATGTGAATTGTGAATGTGAATGTGAATGTGAATTGTGAATTGTGAATTGTTAATGTGAATTGTGAATGTGAATGTGAATTGTGAATGTGAATGTGAATTGTGAATGTGAATTGCGAATGTGAATGTGAATGTGAATTGTGAATGTGAATTGTGAATGTGAATTGTGAATTGTGAATTGTGAATTGTGAATGTGAATGTGAATGTGAATGTGAATGTGAATGTGAATGTGAATGTGAATGTGAATTGTGAATTGCGAATTGCGAATTGTGAATGTGAATGTGAATTGTGAATGTGAATGTGAATTGTGAATGTGAATGTGAATTGTGAATGTGAATGTGAATTGTGAATGTGAATTGTGAATGTGAATTGTGAATGTGAATTGTGAATGTGAATTGTGAATTGTGAATGTGAATTGTGAATTGTGAATGTGATTTGCGAATTGTGAATGTGAATTGTGAATTGTGAATTGTGAATGTGAATTGTGAATGTGAATGTGAATGTGAATGTGAATTGTGAATTGTGAATTGTTAATGTGAATTGTGAATGTGAATGTGAATTGTGAATGTGAATGTGAATTGTGAATGTGAATTGTGAATGTGAATTGTGAATGTGAATTGTGAATGTGAATTGTGAATGTGAATTGTGAATGTGAATGTGAATGTGAATGTGAATGTGAATTGTGAATGTGAATGTGAATGTGAATGTGAATTGTGAATGTGAATTGTGAATTGTGAATATGAATTGTGAATTGTGAATGTAAATGTGAATTGTGAATGTGAATATGAATTGTGAATTGTGAATTGTGAATTGTGAATTGTGAATTGTGAATTGTGAATTTTGAATTGTGAATTCACAATTCACATTCACATTCACATTCACATTCACAATTCACAAATCACAATTCACAATTCACAATTCACAATTCACAATTCACAATTCACAATTCACAATTCACAATTCACAATTCACAATTCACATTCACAATTCATATTCACATTCACAATTCACAATTCACAATTCACAATTCACCATTCACAATTTACATTCACAATTCACAATTCACAATTCATAATTCACAATTCACAATTCACAATTCACAACTCACATTCACAATTCACAATACACAATTAACAATTCACAATTCACAATGCACATTCACAATTCACAATTCACAATTCATATTCACATTCACATTCACAATTCACAATTCACATTTACATTCACAATTCACAATTCATATTCACATTCACAATTCACATTCACATTCACAATTCACATTCACAATTCACATTCACAATTCACATTCACAATTCACATTCACAATTCGCAATTCACATTCACAATTCACATTTACAATTCACAATTCACATTCACAATCACATTCACAATTCACATTCACATTCACATTCACATTCACATTCACATTCACAATTCACAATTCACCATTCACAATTCACAATTCACAATTCACAATTCACAATTCATATTCACAATTCACAATTCACATTCACAATTCGCAAATCACATTCACATTCACAATTCACAATTCACATTCACAATTCACAATTCACAATTCACATTCACAATTCACAATTCACAATTCACAATTCACAATTCACAATTCACAATTCACAATTCACAATTCACAATTCATATTCACATTCACAATTCACATTTACATTCACAATTCGCAAATCACATTCACAATTCACATTCACAATTCACAATTCACATTCACAATTCACAATGCACATTCACAATTCACAATTCACAATTTACATTCACATTTACAATTCACAATTCACAATTCACAATTCACAATTCACAATTCACAATGCACATTCACAATTCACAATTCACAATTCACATTCACATTTACAATTCACATTCACAATTCACAATTCATATTCACATTAACAATTCACATTCACAATTTACAATTCACAATTCACAATGCACATTCACAATTCACAATTCACAATTCACAATTTACATTCACATTTACAATTCACAATTCAAAATTCACAATTCACAATTCACAATTCACATTCACATTCACATTCACAATTCACATTCACAATTCACAATTCACAATTCACATTTACAATTCACAATTTACAATTCACAATTCACAATTCACAATTCACAATTCACAATTTACATTCACATTTACAATTCACAATTCACAATTCACATTCACATTCACAATTCACAATTCACATTCACAATTCACAATTCACATTCACATTCACAATTCACATTCACAATTCACACTTTACAATTCACAATTCATATTCACATTCACAATTCACAATTCACAATTCACACTTTACAATTCACAATTCATATTCACATTCACATTCACAATTCACAATTTACAATTCACAATTCACAATGCACATTCACAATTCACAATTCACAATTTACATTCACATTTACAATTCACAATTCACAATTCACATTCACATTCACAATTCACAATTCACATTCACAATTCACAATTCACAATTCACAATTCACATTCACATTCACATTCACAATTCACAATTTACAATTCACAATTCACAATGCACATTCACAATTCACAATTCACAATTTACATTCACATTTACAATTCACAATTCACAATTCACATTCACATTCACATTCACAATTCACATTCACAATTCACAATTCACATTCACATTCACAATTCACATTCACAATTCACACTTTACAATTAACAATTCATATTCACAATTCATATTCACATTCACAATTCACAATTCACAATTCACAATTCACAATGCACATTCACAATTCACAATTCACAATTCACATTCACATTTACAATTTACAATTCACAATTCACAATGCACATTCACAATTCACAATTTACATTCACATTTACAATTCACAATTCACAATTCACATTCACATTCACATTCACAATTCACATTCACAATTCACAATTCACATTCACATTTACAATTCACAATTCACAATTCACAATTCACAATTCACCATTCACAATTCACAATTCACAATTCACCATTCACAATTCACAATTCACATTTACAATTCACAATTCACAATTCACCATTCACAATTCACAATTCACAATGCACATTCACAATTCACAATTCACATTCACAATTCACAATTCACAATGCACATTCACAATTCACAATTCACAATTCACATTCACAATTCATATTCACAATTCACATTCAGTACATGTAAATGACCCATATCATTAAAAAGTTCCATGGAACAGGTCCTGGGCGACGATTCTCGTACCGAACTTTTTATCAACCTCAACCAAAACCTCAACTAAAGCGACTGTTTCCATGACTACTAATAACAAACGACTCAGTTGTGGTGAGGTTTTGAACTTTGGCAGAACAAATTTTTGAAAAGCTATTCTACTATTTCACCAAATGGCTGACATTTAAGAGATCGAACCAAACCAAAGCGGTTGTCATCTAGTAGAATACAGGCCCTGACTCCATCATCAGATCAGCTCGTTGTCACCATAATATTATTACATTCACATTCACAGTGAATGTGAATGTGAATTGTGAATTGTGAATGGGAATGGGAATGGGAGTGGGAGTGGGAGTGGGAGTGGGAGTGGGAGTGGGAGTGGGAGTGGGAGTGGGAGTGGGAGTGGGAGTGGGAGTGGGAGTGGGAGTGGGAGTGGGAGTGGGAGTGGGAGTGGGAGTGGGAGTGGGAGTGGGAGTGGGAGTGGGAGTGGGAGTGGGAGTGGGAGTGGGAGTGGGAGTGGGAGTGGGAGTGGGAGTGGGAGTGGGAGTGGGAGTGGGAGTGGGAGTGGGAGTGGGAGTGGGAACGTGAATGTGAATCAAAAACCAAAACTAGGTAACCAATCAAGAATCAGAATCAAGGATCGAAATCAAGGATCGAAATCGAGGATCGAAAATCGGAATCAAGGATAGAAATTAAGGATCGAAATCAAAATCGGATCGATATCTCAAGTACGTACCTACGGCTAGACCGATTTTTATATTTTACCTACCTAAGTAGGTAAGTAATAAATAAATAAATATTGCTGGACATTTCACACAGCGCCATCTAGCCCCAAACTAAGCAAAGCTTGTAATATGGGAACCAGATACTGATAGAATACTCATACCTATACTTACCTTTTTTTTGTAAATACATACCTACATAGAATACACTGGCCTGCAAAACTAAGTAGGTATCACACTTTTAAAATTGCAATAACTTTTTATGTACTACATACACAAGATATACTTTCGAAATAAAAAATACTCCAAAAAGAGTTTAATTTTGTACAATGGTTTCAAAGAAAGCTGATAAAATTTGCTATGAAACGTTTTTTATTTTAAATCTGTAACTTCTATATTTCGGAAAAAATAATAATTTAAAAGTGTACTAGTAAGTACTTAGTTTTGCAGGCCAGTGTACTTTATAACACCCAGACGCAGAACAAACATCTATGTTCATCACACAAATGTTTGTCGTGAGTGGGAATCGAACCCGTAGGTAGGTACATTAAGTTAATAATAATTATATCGTTTAACAAATCAAAATTGATTGAATGTAGGTACAGATATCGCATGTACGGCTACAATTTATATAGGTACATAGTAGTTCTGTTCGAATATAGTACTCAATTCAAACCGTGCAACCTACTTGGATTGCATAGTCAACCCGTTTACACTATGGCTCCACCCTTAGGCAACAAACACATTTACGCCGGCGGCATACATTGCGCATTTTCTAGGACATGCTTACAAATGCTACAGCGATGACGCGCAATGAGAAATAAACGTTAGTGTGCATGCGTACTACGCTACGAGTTGCAGATGTGTGAGTGTAAAATTTCAAAGTGTGCGTAGAATGAGAAGTTCCCACGCTCACAATGTAGGGCCTTAAGAGGGCAGCGACGAACGAATTCTCCATACAAACGTACTACCGAAATCATTTAAAATTTGAGCGTATTTTCACCACTTTATGCACTTATTTAGATTAAGGAAGTATTAATCTAGGTTCCTGTTAAACTTTTGATCTAAAAAACTTACCTGAAACAAAATGTAACCAAATTGTATTTCTAACATTTTTACAGCAAAAATATCGTGTTTTCGTTGCATTTGTTCTGTATGATAAACAACAATGATTGTAATATCCTTTTAATAGGAACACAGCTTAGAGTGTCTAGTTACAGGCCATACAAAAAAAATTGCGAAATCATTAACTTTTCATTCATCATTTTTGGTATTACGGAATACATCGTAAATTCTTGTAAATTCTGAACTCGAGTATTGCCGTACGCGTTGCTCGGATGTCTTCAATGTGTGTGTATAGTCCCGGAGGCGGAGTTTCGACACTCACACTAACGCAAAATTGGTTTGCAACGACCACCGCTTTTTATAATTTTTAGCATTTTTAGCTCGCTCGATGTATAGGTATGTAGGTATAGGTGTAGGTAGTATACACACTAACTAGATAGGTGTACCTAGCGTAGATTAGAATTGATTTTTACTTTGAACAATTATTTCAATTTTAAATGGTATGTAGGTAGGTAGGTTTTGTAGACCCTTTTATGAAAATTACTTTCTTTTTAACCGACTTCAAAAAAAGGAGGAGATTCTCAAGTCATAGGAATATTTTTTTTATGTAGGTAGGTAGGTATGTTTCTCGAGTATCTACTTGAATAGGTGAGCTTGGACCGATTTGGAAAATTATTTTTTTGTTTGAAAGAGTACCAGGTGGAGCTATGGTCATCAGATCAGCGTAGCTAAAATGGTCGCTAATGCAGCATCGCGGTGAACGAATTGAACTATTGCTATCTCTTTTCATTGACTTAGAGTGAAAAGAGATGGCAATAGCTCAATTCCTTCACCGCGATGCTGCATTAGCGACCATTTTAGCTACGCAGGTCAGGATCTGATAATGGAGTCAGGAACTGTTCAACAGAACTCCTCAGTAAATAGGCTGATTGAGTTTAAACTCGGCATAATGTAAGCTGTTTTGTTCCGTTTCGTTCCGACTACAATGTCATGTAATATGTAATACCTATGCGTACCTATGGTGACTGCGAGCTGACCTGATGATGGAATCAGAAGCTGTTCAAAAAATGGTGCTGGTGATGATGATGACGAGTTTCAGCTCAATCGGCCTATTTAGATTTAGGTAGGTACTGATGTGTTCTGTTGAACAGCTCCTGACGCCATCATCAGATCCTGACCTGATCTGATGACCATGGCACCACCTGGGACCCTTTCAAACAAAAAAGAATTTTCCAAATCAAAAAAATTCCAAAAACATAGGTACCTACCTACATAAAAAAATATTCCTATGAATTGAGAATCTCCTCCTGTTTTTGAAGTCGGTTAAAAAGAAAGTAATTTTCATACTAAAGTTATGAAGTTGAAGTTATGAAGTTGAAGTTATGAAAGAAGTTGAAGTTATGTTTTTAAACTTCAAAGTCTATAAATAGAACAGTAGTAGTTTTGTAATGACGTCACAAAATGACGGCGGGCCATTTGAATCTGCCAAGAGGGGCTTTTCCATCCTACTAATAATTTTACAGTGTGAAAGTTTGTGAGGATGTATGGATGTATAGATGTACCGCTATCTAGGGATGTTTGTATGTTTGTTACTCTTTCAAGCAAAAACTACTGATACACGCGCGGTCCGAGGGGGGGGGTCGTGACCCCCATGACCCCCCCTCGGACCCCTCAAAATCCTTGAGAAACCTGTAACATCCAGCAAAAAGAGAGGTAGGTACGCACTACCAAAACTAGTGACCCCCCCCCCCCCCCCCCCAAGATCAAAGTCTGCGACCGCCAGTGCTACTGAACGGATTTTAATGAAACTTGGAATACATTATAGGTAGGTACTTAAGTAGGTAGGTACCTATACGTACCATAATTTATGACCTGGAATAATAAAACATAGGCTACTTTTTATCCGGGTAGGTATCACGCGAGCGAAGCCGCGGGCGGAACCTAGTATATTTTACATTTGTCTCTCTGATGTTGGCTGTTAGGTAGGTATTATGTTTTATCTCGCTTACATAGATACCTACCTACTCTACTGCCTATAACAGTGGCGGATTTCCAAATTTGCCGCCAGTAGGCTATTCAACTTTTGCCGCCCCTACACTCGATACCACATCACAATCATATTAATTACATTTTTTTTGTTAATGAAATTGTAACTTTTATGATTTGTGTAATATTATTTTTAACCGACTTCAAAAAGGAGGAGGCTCTCAAGTCGACTGTGTGTTTTTTTTTATTTTAGGTAGGTATATATTTTTTTTAGTTTTTTGTGTGTGTGTTACGCCATTTCTCCGTCAATTGTGGACCGATTTTGACAATTTTTTTTTTTTTTGGTTACAAAGGATATACTCCAGAAGTGGAGGATCTGATGAGGGGATCCCATGGAAATCGAGGGGAACTCTCAAATTTTATGGTTATTTATTGTGTTTGTAGAACTATCGGGCTGAAATTTTGCACACTTATATATTCTCGGTGACAATGAAATATTATGGTATCAATCAAGCTTATCTGATGATGGAGTCAAGAGCTGTTCAACAGAACTCCTCAATAAATTGGCCGATTGAGTAAAAACACAGCATATCTGTGAAGTTCCGACACAATGTAATATAATAATATGGTGACAGCGATCTGATCTGATGATGGAGTCAGGACCTGTTCCATGGAACTTTTTAGTAAAATAGAAATATAAATAAGTTTTATTTTCGCCACTACGATACATACAACACAAATCAGAAATGCTACATTACAGTGACAAGAAAATAAGGTTACCCCTCAGCATTTGCTCCAGCAGCGCCATGGCTGTTAGAGCGCTGGTTTTCAGTATCTTAGTTTTTAGTAGTATAGTAGTAGTGACATGGATATCAAATGAAAGGGCTTGATGAGCCATAATAAGTAGGTAAGATGACATCATTCTTAATAAAAAATAAACACTAAAATGAAAAAATAAAAAATAAAATACTTAACCGACTTTAAAACATACTTGCACTAAAAAGCAAAACATAAGAATATAAACAGATTTATTTACCTAATTACTAATTACGCGCACTCCGCACTTTAGGTACGAAGCTACAAGTACATTGGTGGGCCCGCTCGGGCGGGCCTCGGCAGGGTTCCCACTTGCCACTCGGCTCTAATACCTATCGCGTGACAACTCGACAACCCTTCCGCGTCACTCCGCGCCAGACAGTGACAGAGTTATGCGTTAGAAAGAGAGAATTTGTGTAGGCACGTGTCAGTGCATATTGCACTAGGCAAAGAACGCTTACGCGAGCTGAATTGAACTTTGTCGCATAATTCTGTGCTACAACGTAGGTATTTTATTCAAAGTTTTCGTCAGAATCTACGACTTTTTGCCTTCTTGAGAGAATCATTTTGAGACAGAGATTCGTAGATCACACATACATTTGTCTCACAGGCAGGCAAAGGGAATTAAATTTGCAACCTTCTGTGTTTCAGGCGGGCCTTCGCCCTCAGCACCACAGAACATTGTTGTCATGATGAATAATAATGGATTCATAACATGTCGCATATTGTGGCTGTTTTCGGCCTCCCGTGATCGTTTCACTAGGTTTTAACAGTTCAAAATAGATGAGATTCTTCTGATCCTACCAAATACAGGGGGTCTAAAGTGGCCACTTTTGATGAAAAATCAGATGCTTCATCTATGAAACATCTGACTTTTCATCAAATGCTTCATAAATGCTTCATATGCTTCATCTATGAAGCATCGATGCTTCATTAATGTTTCATAGATGTTTCATAAATGCTTCATATATGAAGCATCTATGAAGCATTTCACAAAACATCTTTTTTGACAGATCTATGTGCGAGGTTAAATTTATTTTTATAAATTAAATAGGTAGGTACCTACTTAGTTTTTTTATAGAAATGATTGCACTGCGCCACTCTGATGGACATATGGAAATATTTTTGAGGCACACAAATAAATAAAAAAGGTAAATTGTCGCGGGAGCGGGTCTGAGGTTTTTTTTTCTTAAATTTGGCTTCGCATGGGTTTTGCATTCAGCCATCCGTTTTCCATTCAACCTATTTACTAGCGTGGGTCAAAATTTTTTTTTTTCGATTTTCAACTTCTAATAGCGATAAAAAGTGGCTAAATATGGTTGAAATGAGACGTGCAAAATATGGTTGCTTTATAATAATGTTAACTGCCTCCGAATTTCATTTGAAAATTGAAAAAATCTTGAAATTGGTGTTGAATTCATGAACTGATAAAAGTACTATGCAGGTAGTTTTTGGTTACAGTTTTGCCTTGAAATATAAGATAGTATTATATATTTACTTACTAATTAACATTATTTACCATTTTCTTAGGAAAAGTGAGATTTTGAGAGTTTGCAATCTCGAGCTTTTGTCGCAAAAGTGACGTGGTACGTTTGAAGTTCGAAGATTACTTTTTAACAATGGAAATGTCTACAAAGTGTTTTAAGCATTCTTTAATTGATGATAATAGCGATAATAAAGATAATTTACTACCAAGTAACAACGGTATTCTTAAACATTATGAAGAATTGAGGTGCCAATGGGAATTCGAAAATGACTTACAAAAAGAACCAACTTGCATTGAGATATTGCATAATTAATATTAATTGAATTAAAAATAATAGACAAAGGACTAATTATTATAAATTCAGATAAAAGGGTGTTATAAATGCTTAAAGTACATCATTTGAAGTCTAAAAACCTACTAAAGTCCTTGCCTAAAACTTCACCAAAACATTACAGATTTCAAGAATAGCAGGAAAGCTCTTTTCGACATTTCTAGCTGAAAAAGCATAGATTTGAATGAGGGCAAGAGGCCTGACGATCTCAATGTACCTACCAATTAACACAATTGATGAAATATCAATTCAAAAAATGATAAAAGGAACATCCATGATGCTACCACCAAAATACAATAGAAATACTTCTTGCCTGTATTTCAATGGAGTTTTTCGCGATTTTCACCAGGTAAAATGCCTCATGCTCGTTGGTTCACACAAACAAGTTGCATTTTTTTTATTTATTCCTCCACAGAAGCTCCTTCAATAAATCTGGTGATTCTAGCAACGAAAGATTTAAAAGTTTTGGTTCACTATTAAGATCCACGCTACCTGCAATGAAAGACCGCAATACATGCAAAAGATAATTGCCACATCAAGATAATAATCAATAGAATTCAAAGGAATAAAAGATTTTGTCATATTTAGCCTGTATTTTGCTCATCCTGATAACTTTTTGCTAGCAATGTTGTCTAATCTACAAAAAAACATTAGAAAGTTTACCGCTCGTCGAATTCTGAAAGAATGTTTCATTTCTCGCACAAAACTAAGATTTCTCAAGTTCCTGAACAATTTTAAATGCATATTCTTATGTTGATCTGATTTATTAGTGACTAAATGCTACCGAACCATCGATTCAAAGGTGCAAAATGACGAAAACTTACAAACTTTTGTTGTACAAGTGGGCGAAGGCGAACTGCCTCTGCTTCGCATGCCATGTCATTGTAAGGTGTGGAAAGAGCTATTACGACTTTGGTGGAAGCATCCAACACTTTAAACACCAAATTTGAGAGAAAAGGACTTATAATCGGTTCAGCTAAAGTCACGCAAACATATGCGCACATTTTACAGTAAAGAAGGATTTTGCTATTCTTTGAAGACCTAACCTGCATTTTTTAGATAAGTAACTGAGTAATTTATAATTAAGTATACAAATATGACTTGTTGTATCGTGGTTTGTTCCAAAATAAACCATACACAAGTATATTTTCATAGTTTTCAGCAGGATTTTCCAAAGACCTTTTTTTGTAATTTTTTAAAAGTTTAACTTCGATTCGGAGGCAGAAGATGATTTTCAATCCGTGTCATATTTTGCAGGTGGATTATTAACGTAATATGGCACCTTTTTATCACTATTAGAAACTGAAAAAAAAATTTTTTTTTTTCTCCATACAAGAGTGACCCACCCTACTATTTACTTTATAAAAATAAATTTAACCTCGCACATAGATCTGTCAAAAAAGATGTTTTGTGAAATGCTTCATAGATGTTTCATAGATGCTTCATCGATGCTTCATATATGAAGCATCTATAAAGCATCGATGAAGCATTGATGAAGCATCGATGCTTCATTTAAGAAGCATATATGAAGCATTTATGAAGCATTTGATGTTTCATCAGATGTTTCATAGATGAAGCATCTATGAAACATCTGATTTTTCATCAAAAGTGGCCACTTTAGACCCCCAGACAATTACCTCAGCACCAACAACAACAACCAGCACCAACAACAACAACCAGCACCGACAACTCGTTTGGAGTTGTTTGCACACCAGCTTAAGATGAGCCGTACATTCAACGGTTCCTGTGCATTCCGGGTGTCAAGGATTCCGGATGTTTGTAATTTCAGAACTACAAAACCGATGACCTTGAAATTTTTACGGAACAATATATAAAGTAGGTACTTACTTTCAAACAAAGTAAAAACCGGTCAAGTGCGAGTCGAACTCGTACACCGAGGGTTCCGTACCTACCCATTATACCCATTAAGTTATTGAACAATTAGTAATTTTTTTGTACATATCCTAGTTCTGCGATAGCAGCGCCGCAAATGTTCTGCGCACACGAGTATAATATTGCAATAAATATTTTCTTTTATTTTCTTTCACACAATAGCACAATTTTATTTATTTACCTTATTTGAGGATGGTGCCAATTAAGCTAGTTCGCTTAATTGTATGAGCGCTCATACAACTCAGAAGACAATCTTAATTGGCGTCAACTATGTATGTATGTATGTATGTATGGGAACACCCTTTAACTTTCAACTTTTTTAATTTTTTGGAATTTTTCCTTTATTTCTGCTATAAGGCCTTGCTTTTTGCCAAATTTTCGTGATCCTAGGTCAACGGGAACTACCATTTAGGTTTTCGACCCAAAACCTCTAGGGTACTTCCGGTTGACCTAGAATTGTCAATTTTGGTTACAATCAAGGCCTTACAGCACAAGTAAAGGAAAAATTCCGAAAAATAAAAAAAGTTGATAATTAAGGTAAGTTTTGGTACTTACAAGTTTTCACGAAAACCTAAATTTGCCTATATCTTTTTATAGTGTTGACTCAGGACCTTGATTTTTATACTCACAATAGGGACTATAGACCTCAGTATATGGTATGAATTTCAACTTGCTAGCTCCACCCGTTCCTGAGATAATCGATGGTGACAGACGGACAGACAGATGGATAGACAGACAGACAGACAGACGGACAAGAAAGTGATCTTATAAGGGTTCCTTTTTTTACCTTTTAAGGTACGGAACCCTAAAAAGAATCAATGAAATCGGACTACGCGCTCATGAATTACAACCAGATACTTATTTTGACTTTCAAAGAGTACGTGTGACTGAGATGCGAATGTTGAGATGGATGTGTGGAGTGACGAAAATAGATAGGATAAAGAATGTGTATATCAGGGGAAGTTTGAAAGTAGCGCCAGTGATTTTAGTTGTTGTAAGTAAGTTTAGATGTTAGTAAGTTGAGGAGTAAAAGGTTAGCGTGGTATGGGCATGTCATGAGGAGGAATGATAGCCACGTTACACGGAGAGCGATGAATATGAATGTGGATGGATACACCGGCAGGGGTAGGCCTAAGAAAAGATGGATGGACTGTGTGAATGCAGATATGTGTGTGAAAGGAGTGAGCACTGAGATGACGAGTGATAGATTGAAGTGGAAGAGGGAAACATGTTGTGCCGACCCCACATAGTGGGATAAGGGCAGGGAGATGATGATGACTTATTTTGACTTTCACTTTCCTCTCCCTAGGGAACCGTGCTGAATTTCAGGATTAAAAGTATTTTATATTAGACCTCGTAGTATGCACTCAAATAATACCAGGTTTCATTTAAATCCAACCAGTAGTTTCGACGTAATGCGCGGCCATGATACGGACAGACATGAATGAAAAAAATTACAGTTTTGGCTTCAGTATCGACATTAGAGAGCCCTCCAAAAAAAATTTCAAAATATCTTCAATGTACAGAATTTGACCTGTTACAGTTTTATTATAAACTAGCTGCTGCCCGCGGCTTCGCTCGAGTTGTACCCGGATAAAAAGTAGCCTATGTTACTCTCCAGCCCTCCAACTATCTCCACACAAAAAATCACGTCAATCCGTCGCTCCGTTTTGACGTGATTCAACTACAAATAAACAAACAAACAAACACACTTTCACATTTATAATAGGGGTACGGATACCTATTGATGTTTGATTGGTTGATGATTGATGATGATTGATTGATGATGTGAAATTTAATTATTAATGAAAATAAAAATTCTTCGGTAGGTACACATAGGGATTTTTCGTACATGACGACCTTACACGTGCTGATTACAGCTACAGAAACAAACATGATCAACAGGTAAACTGTTGGAAATTTTCGGGATACTACTGTAATTCGCGGGCCCATCTAAACGCACCGCCTTTATCGCTCGTTTCCAATCCAATTAGGGAAAAAAGTTTTAAGCAAGAAAAGCTCTCACTCTAACAATTTTTAAAACATTACTTACATGTTGAATTGTTTGTGTGTACATAATAACATAGCATTATCAATAAATATAGGTAAATATTATTTTTCTTTAACACAAAAAAAATTGTTCCCTATTTGCCGCCCCTAAAATCTGCCGCCCTAGGCTCCAGCCTTCTCAGCCTATTGGTACCACCAATTGATTCGCCACGTCATAAGTACCTAAATATGCGTTATCCTTTGTTGCACTTATGGGGGCATCCATTAATTACGTCAGGCTTTTAGGGGGCGGGAGGGGGTTGAGGCAAATCGCACCTAATCCCATGTGGGATTAAAAATGAAAGGGAGGTCTCGGCAAATCTAGGTAGGTACCTGTTTAAGATTATTTTTTTTATTCTCACGTGAGATTAGGGGGTGGGGGAGGGGATCGAGCCAAATCTCAGGACATCTCACCAAGGGGGGAGGGGGTGCGGGGGTTGAAAAATCGCAAAAATCACCTTTAATTTTTATTATTTAATTTTAATTAATGGACGCCCCCTAATTTCAGAGGGACAAACATCTGTTGTGACTTCAGTAGTTAGGTAGGTTAGGTAAGTACCTACTTACCTATAGACATTGGACAGAAAAAAACATAGGTAAGTACCTACTTCCCTTTGAAAATTTAGGTAATTGTGTACCTACTTATATAGGTAACAACCCACATATTCTGTCTAGCGTCATAATATCGATCTCATCCCTCCCTAAAAATCTTGAGAGTAAGATGGGTAGGTAATTACCTAGATATTGTAGATAAATTTCCAAAAAAAACATTTTTACCATACATTTATCTAACGATTCCATGAAATAAAATGAACATTATTCATTAGTGACTGACAATATAACATTTTTGGCCTCCCCAAAGATGCAAAAACTCAATATCAACAGGAATTGATCTCCATTCCGCAAGTACTTACCGCGCTGCAAGCGGAGCTCACAACCGCTGAGCCAAACGTCCTGATGCATTTATATTTGAAATTATTGAACATTAGCTGCGCGTAATGCGTCCTGAATCGCGCGAAAAAGGGCGGGCCTCATGTCAGACTCATATCTGCCAATCACAGATTAGGTAGAGGTAATACTGCCAATCGGGGCTGCGATTGCTCATAGTAGACTGAGTAGTACACCTATACTATACTACATAGAGTTTTTTGCGTGACAAGGACGAACAATTTAGATAGATACGTTGGAAGAGAAGTTCCGAGCTCCACTCACCGCAACCTTAAGCCACGACGGAGGCCTTTAGGCGGCCTAAAAACTCCATCACCAGAGTTGACCACTTGCTCACACGAACTTACTTTTTCACTACTATGTTGACAGTATCATTTAAATTACCTATCTCTTAAGTTCACTGTTATTGGTTCCAAATAAATATAAATACTTACCTACATACATAAAATCACGCCTCTTTCCCAATAAAAGAAAAACATATATACTTAGGTATATTTGTATTTGAATATTGATAAGTAAATATTTTTTTTTCGATATTTTATGTAAAAAACTATGTAGATCTAGCATGAGTTCCTTAGTTAATTCAGTTTCACGACTAATTGCTTGTCATAACCCAGATAGCAAACAAAGGCTCTGAGCCTTGGCCCGACCTCTGCGCCCGCGCATCCTCGCTCCACATGTACCTACTGTATGTTCCGGCTACTGTACAAATATTATGATACACAAGAAATCCCTTCGTATTGCATTCATAAAAATAAATGTTATTTAGGATACAACAAACCGACTCCTTTTTCTATTCCGCCAGTGGTTAATGGAACTAACTACGTTTTTGATAATGTTGGAGTTAACTTATGAAAAACTAGCTGCGCCCCGCAGGCCGCAGTATTAGCCTATGTGTTATTCCAGAACCTAAACTATCTACATTCCAAATTTCATCGAAATCGGCTAAGTGGTTATGAGGACACGTGGTAATAAACATTCACACAGACTCACACACACCACACACAGACTTTCGCCTTTATTAATAGAATAGGATAAATTCCTATGTCAATAATTGTATATCTATGTATCTGAATAAGGAATAAATTACAAAAATACTTCAATTTCAAACGTTAACAAGATCAATATTCTTAAAACTCGGTCCAATGTCAAGATGTTACCATAACTTTGATTCGTCTGAAGTCAGAGCTAAAATGTCGCCGTGTTTGCATGATAAAGGCGGCCGATACACAATGGCGCCGCTAAAATGACGCTCTGCGAAATAAATTCTTATCTGAAATAGTATTGCAATAATGTAGCACTAACAAAATCACTTCCGTGTATTGTCAAAGTAAATTCGTGAAGTAAATAAACTAGTAAGTACGAGAAGTGTTACTTACTTGATAATGTTTTTTGTTCTTGCTTATTAGAAATGAACAGGAAAGTGTGAGTTAAAGTAACTTTTTTTTAGCTTACTGACTTTTACTTCAGCTTAAATTAATGTTTTTCTAGCTTGGTACCAACAAAGCCATGTATTTGTATAGCAACATAAGTTGTTTAAAAGTGCACTATTAAACAGTTTTTGTTCCAAAATAAAACCATTATTATCATAACCAAACCAACCATATATTTTTTAGAATGCATTGTCATCGAATTGTGAACTTTCCTGAAAGTTTCAGCGAAGTTTGAGTTGCGAGATTCCACCTGGAACTACAGACAGACAGACAATAAAACAAACAATAAAGTTACTAAATAAAAACGTGGTAAAAAATAATAATATTCGGAACAGTTTCCAAGAATTTTACTAAGCATCATTAACAATCGAATTTTCCAGTCAATAGTACACATTACCGTATCGAATGGCTGAAGAGCAACATTTTAGCTGAAAGGTATCGTGCGTCAAGTGTTCAAAGGCTTTTGTCTGTATGCTAATGGTGATGGCCGGTCACCGCGGCGACCTCTCAGAGCGAAGGTCGACTGTAGGACGAACGGTGCAAACTGGGCCGGTTGTATTGGAGACTTGGAAATTGTGCACGGAATTTTGAGCTCTATTGAATTAGAATGGTGACGAAAGCAATTCATTTTAGGAAACAATACTACGAAGAGTGATGTGAAACAAAACAAACTGTGTATGTGTTGTGTGTAGATAAAATCGAAATACTGACCCCCTTACTTAAGAAAGATGTTTAAAGTTGAACACTGGTTAAACAACGTCCTGTCTTTGTCACTATCCAATCCACAAATAAAGACAGGACGTTGTTAACCAGTGTTTAACTTTAAACATCTTTCATAAGTAAGGTCCTGAGATACAGGCTTACTCATTTGTTTTACCTACTCCATTACTTCGTAATGAGATATTTTGTATTAAATCATCCAGTACGGTGTAAAAGCCTAAGTTTAAAAAAATATCGTAGGTAGGTAGGTAGGTAGGTAGGTACCTAGTAGTTTTTATACAAAATAGTTTTTTGTGTCCACAGCGGTTTGCCAGTTAGATTCCTTATATGACACGTCCATCTAACAATTACTAACCTTATGGGTATGTGTCAGTAAATATGGCCTTGCACCTTCTGATATTAACATTGTTAACCTGCGATACCTATTTACCTACATGTCGAATAAACTAACAACACACACACACAAACGTCAGTCTGAGCGAAATGAGATATTTCTCTGTCAAATTGAGAACATTTGAATAAGAATTTGTAAATTCCAAACTTTCAAAACACAAATCACAGAAGCTCAACTCAAACAGGTTTTCATATTTGGCGAGTTGCGAGTACGCATTGTTTTCATGAAAACTTCTTGCCTAATCCAATATACTTTGGTACGTGTATTTGACACCAGAAACATCAGAATTTCTCGTTTTACTTTACTCTATGCCCGATGCTTCTATAGTCTTTCTATCTTTCTTTCTATCTTCTTTCTATCTTCTTCTTCTAATGTTACAATAACCGTGGTCGCGAAAAAATTTCCTATTGCAAGAACATAACGATACATAACAATACTCGTGTAACTTTGATAATGCGACGCTTCTAGAAATTTCAAACAAAAAAAAAAAACACTAATATCGTACGGACTTCAAAGACAAAGTTCCATAATCAAGGGACATAAATTAAACGGTTTACTTCCGACAAATTATAAAATTAAAAACCTAAACTTTATCACGATGCCTTAAGGTATAAAATGCTGATATAATATCGTATTTGTCAGGCCTTTTAGATAACATCAAGTGCAAAGTGGGTGATCACGATTGTCCGTGAACTAAGGTTAGGTGTGAACAGAAGGAAAACATACCCTCTACCTACTGGCTTCTATGGTGTGACTCGTGTACTGCTACTTACAAAAGTAGTAAGAAATGAAAAAAATTAAATATAAGTATTATATTCACGACTGTATTCCCAAGGCGCGGTAGACATTCTCTCAGATCTTTTTAGGTATCTTTAAGATCCTTCGAGTCTAACGGGGTAGTCAGAGGTATGTCCAAATACATATTTGGTACATGCCCAGCCCACGTTTTGCAGAAGTTAGCATTCCATACGTGACAGGTTGCAAGCCCATCGACGCTATTAGAAAGCTAACTGGTTTCCTCACGATGTTTTCCTTCACCGTTTAGAGATCGTGTTAATGAGCATATAAATTTTTCGAAACGGAAAATCCATTGATGCACGGCCGGGCTCGAACCTGCGACCTTCTGATCGAAAGTCGAGGTACTAACCCACTCGGCCAACACGGTAAAAACAAACGTACAACAAAAGTAGTTTCATCATCATCTCAGCCCGGTTGCACCCACTGCTGGGTATAGGCCTCATTTCTTATCACGCCAATCAGTCTGGTTGAAAATCGGCAGGTGATGCGGCGGCAACAGTAGAAAACTTCAAAGGCGGAAACATACTTACCTCTATTGGAGATGTGTTTTTTCTTTGTTCTTTATAGCTTTTCTACATTATTGTTTATTATAATGGCCGTGTACATAAACAAAACTCTGATCATTACATCGTTTCCTCACGATGTTTTCATTCACCGTTTTGAGCTCATATCATACATTTTTCGAAACGAAAGATCCATCGATGCTCAGCCGGGAATTCTGTTCATACGCACCAGCTATTTGGTTACTGTACGAAGTCAAGTTTGCAATCTGTCCACTACAGTCGTTCTTGTCGGACTGCAAACTTCTCACCAAGATTTTATAAGAAGTCTAGAAGGATAGTACAAATCTTGTACTTGAATGTACAAAATCGGGGTCGAGTTATTGTATAATTTAAATAGCAACATGCAGTCATTACATAACGGTGTAAATATGTCAATGATGCGTCGACCTTAACCCGCGCTAGATGGCTGCTCTATCATAGGTTACTGGGTAGGTACTGAATTAGTGGTTTGTTCATTGTATATCAGTTATGGTGAATTACATGCATTAAAACATTGCTATTGTTTGTTTTATGGTTTATTGAAGCTCTCGTAGCATATCTTTCTTAGACGTTCTTAATATATCATAAAAAAATGTAATATCTTCACGACTGTATTCCCAAGGTGACACAGAGAGATTCCAAGGAGACCTATTTTTTCAGATCTTTTAGGCATTTATAGATCCTTTAAAGATGTCTAAGGGGATAGTCAGAGGTATGTCCAAACACGTTCACATATTTGATTGAGAAGACGTGTTGGCCGAGTAGGTTAGTACCTCGACTTTCAATCCGAAGGTCGTGGATTTGAACCCAGCCGTGCATCAATGGATTTTTCGCTTCGAAAAATTTATATGCACTTTAAAACAAGCTCTAAACGGTGAAGGAAAACATCGTGAGGAAACCAGTTAGCTTTTTAATAGCGTCGGTGGGCTTGCAACCTGTCACGTATGGAATGTTAACTTCTGCAAAATGTGGGAATGTGGAAAAAAATGATAGATCGTTCAGCACCGTTCTGAGCGACCATAATTTGGATGGCTGACCGCAAGTGGTATTAACAGCTGAGCGTTTCCGTGCTTCGGAGGACACTTTAAATTGGCGGTCCCGACTATTAAGTCGTTAAGCTATGACGGAGGCCTTTAGGTGGCCTAAAAAAAATATAGCGATCGTGTCGGCTTCGTTTTTCCAATGTGACCACTTGCCTTACTTTCAATTAAAATTTATCAATCTAGTGTCTATAAATGTATAGATTGAATGTATAAGTAAGTATATCCCATAATATAGATAAGCATGGAATGTCAGTTCATGCTTACTGGGTAATTACCGTCCGTCACGCGGGGCCTTGCTATCTGTCAGATATCGGTCAATGGAGGTCGCCTATTGTCACCTGCACAGAACACTTATTAAGGAAATATTTGTTGAACGATAATATTTTGCCATCTTATTTTTTATTTTTAACCTACATCGTCCGAGACAAAGTGTCCTTGTTTCTACATCTCCCGATCTAGAGTCAAAACTACTACAGCATTATGACTGTCAAAATCGTCCCGCCATCTTCTCTGGGGTCTACCGCGACTACGCTTTGGGTATAATAAATCATAAATAAATAACACCAAGAGTCACACTCGGGTCCCCGACAACCAAACGGATTAGCACGTTGAATTGGCAAGGGGCAGGTCATATATCACGCAGAACAGATGGCCTATGGGACCTATGGGGCAAGCGCAGCGCTGGACGTTCACTAACAAGGTGGACAGACGACCTTGTAAAAACCGCGGGTCGACGCTGGATGCAGGCCGCTTCCAACCGCAACACATGGAAATCTTTGAGGAAGGCCTATGTCCAGTGCACGTCCAACAGCTAATATGATGATGATAAAGAGTCACACAAAGTCAACACTCTACTACATTATTGAACAAGACATTCTTGTGGGTGAAGGGAATTATGCTGAGATGATAGTTTAGAGGTTGGCACAGATTCCTGGGAAGTGTTGATGTTAGTTGCACATTAAAAAATAAGAATAGATATAATATATAATACAATAGTTCCAAATCGATACAATGAAAGACAAATTCAGAATTTAGTGAACACTTGATCGTAGTTTTGTTTATAAGGCACCTTTTTTGGATGGTCCCCATCTAAACATTGAAGTATCCTATGTGACTGCATTTGTCCTGATCCTATCAGTAATGAACTGTGCATACAGTGTAAAGATATGAATAGGCTATGGCATGTGACAATAAAGACATTGAACTTGGGCCCCAGTTTATGAGCTGGTTCGTTATGGCTGTTAGTCGGTCGCCCACGACGCCCCATGCTCGGCTCGTGCCCTCTTCAGCCACAATGTGTAAGCTAACGCGATTTTAAAATATTTACATGTATCAAATATTTACATTTTTAAAACGTTCGTGAGTTCTACTAGACATAAGAACACACTAGAATTACGTAAAAAACGTGTGTGAGACGCTACCACGAGGAGTGACCGAACCGTAAATTCCTTCCACTTACCCAGACGAAAATTCTCCGGATGAATCGAAACATTGTCTAAGGCGCGGGACATACATAAGCCTGGCCGCAGACGGGCCACCGACCACAACCACAAAACGCCGCCACCGACCTATTTCCTGTTTTCATACATTTTATATGGACTCGCCGCACAGTGTTGACGAGGGTGGTCGCCACACCTTTGTAGCTTCTAGCTTCAGGTGGCGGCGTTTGTGGCTGTGGCGTGTGGCTCGTGTGCATCGACCCTAAGCGGCGTGCCGCGGGCGTGGCGCATCCGTCATCAAAGTCTCTCATCTCATACGACATTGAATTTACGTAAGACACATATTAAATTACTAACAGTTTTTCTATTCAAAGGGGTCGCCCACATCAGCAATTGTTTGAATGCCCAAAAATAGAGCATTTCTATTTATCTAATCTTTACATAAAAACTTCACCTCGACAGACCACCGTCGAACTTTACACCTTTCGATATAAACAGAGTTTAAACAATGCTAATACAGCTATATAAATTCATTCATACAAACACATCGAGTTTTCAATTCAAAAGAAGTAGATAAATGTACATAAATAGACAAAACCGTTGCACATGGTATTACTCGATTCGGTCTCGCTCGTTGTATCATAGATATATTTTACTACATTATTAAAGAGAAGAAAGGGCCTTTATTTGAAAACCTAATAATAATCTATCTTATTAATAAATATATTTAATAAAATCTAGATATATTTATATTATCAGCTTAGCCGTTTCAACATAACACGAATAAAATGTTTTTTTTAAATGTCGCAGAAGTATAGTTACTAAAAGGTTACACAACACTGACACAAAAGTTCCTATACAAACTTTGACACCCCATTTTCCCATTCATGGCCCATTGATTTTTTCTACCCTGAATATGCTTATCGCAGGCATATTATTTATTATGTAATAAAATGTTGCATAATTATATTGTGCGATTCCACATTTTATATGTAGTAATAATGAGTGGGTGGGTATATAAATCTTATCTTAAGTGTTGTTCTAACAAATTGATATGTACTGCCAAAGGTTAGACCAACCTCTAGCTTCATCTTCATTATAATACATTCTTGAACTCTTAAACCCAGTTCTTGCAGAAATTTGAAATCCATGGTAATCTTTACTAATATAATAAAGCGGAAGAGTTTGTTTGTTTGAACGCGCTAATCTCAGGAACTACCAGTCGGATTTGAAACATTTTTTCTGCTTTTGATAGCTAAACTCTTGAGGAAGGTTACAGGCTACTTTTAATCATCATCATCATCAACACCATAAACCATCACTACGGGGGCAACGCCGCGAGATCGCTGCTAGTTTTGGCTATAAAAACATGATAAATGTTTTATCGATTAATAGCTAAAATTACCATAGATTTCAAATGACTGCTCCAATTTACATGCAAGTTTTATTTATATGCAGAATTTTGAAATATTACAATACATTTAGAAGGATGATCTTTTGTTTGCAATGTTTGGCAAAACATTAAAAACTGTAGGAAAGGTAATAATTCAAGATCATAAGAAAAAGTCTAGGATGGCTCAACTTTAACTTGTTTGTTCCGGTTGTTTATATGTTCCGGGCAACTGATTAACCGGGCAGTATTCATATGGACCGATCATTATGAATAATGACCAAGAGCGTTGGTCAAATTGATAAATCTATTAGGTACCTTGGCTGGTCCATATTAATAATGCCCGACGGCCCGTGGTCCATTTAATAAATCAAAGTTTTGAGATAGCTTGAGACCGGGCAGTATGAATACTGCCCTACTTGAAGCCGGGCAATGTGATAAATAAGATCAAAATCTGTAGGTTGGGTTATGTTAGGTTAGTAAAATATCATAGGAAAATTTAACTTCATGACATTTATGTCATCAAGCTTATGCTTATGCTTTCATTGAATGTGTTATGTAAGTATGAAAACAATGATAAATAAAGATATTTATGTTTCTCTAATCCAACAATCTACAGCTAAATTTTAGCATTTAAATGTAAAAACTGCTACTCCGATACACAATTGAATTGCTTACTAAACTCAATGCCTAAAACATGAAACTCAATACGATAACAAAGAAAAATTATGTCTGAATCCCGCATTCGATTCTCACCTTTGACTGGGTGTTGTTAAAGTAAATTTTCGGTTGGCAGTCAGTGGTGTTTGTAACCTTTTTGATGGGTGTTGAGAGGTGGTAAAGAGGTCAGGTGATAAGACCGACTGGTTGAGTGGAGGTCATAAGAAAAGTGGAAAAACTTCAATTGTACATTTAACACTTGGCTGATTACGCGAGTTAATTGTATGAGCTGAATGATAAATTAATGTGAAACGACATTTTAGTAGTACTCTTGACATTTTAAATGCATTCCTATTGGTTAATCGGCTTGTAACTCTCACATAAAATGGTAAAATTGATTAAACTCTCAAGATACCTGTCAGATAAAGTGAACTACTAGTAGCCATGTTACTTGTGTAATCGGTAACGCTATAGATAACAGAGAAAATGTATGGAAATTGAAATTCAATGGCGATAAGTAACGTGGTGAGAAGTCAGAACAAAGGATTAGCGAAGATAGAAATAAATTGAAACGAAGCGTTTGTAATATGGCTAGTTGGGCGGGCAGTACTGCGCACAAGACTTTTACCACCGCTGAGTAGCAACCTAACCTAACCAGCTGTACTTTGTATGAGCTACTGTCTACTTCTACTTTAAAGGAAACTCCATGTAACTAATAAAAACAAATGAATCAAGCTATAAACGTGGAATCAGACGGTCCACTTTTTGTTCATTTCCGTCATTCATTTTGCATAATTTCACTCAAATATAAAATGAAAGAAAAGTGTCATAGAAAACCCCAGCATTCATTCGAGTGATCTTTCACTTGAGTGAACCGTCTGATTCCACCTTAAAGGTTATTCCACCTTAAACCACCTTAAGGGTCCTGACACATTATCGCGTCTCTACCCCGTCGCATAGCATGACCGTAGCAACACCGTCCCGGCAAAAATGATATTCTTTGTATTGAAATGTACCTGACGCCCCACACCACACCGTTCCCACACCGTCGCGTGCCCTGCCCGTGCCATGGCCGTCTTGTCAATCTCCGGCCGCCATAATTATTTTGCTGACAATCAATGACAAGCCCCGCCCATCTGTCAATCCATGTAACCATCATATTAGTAGCGTAGCCAGGTCAGCCCCTAGGGGCAGCTTTTCAGCCTTTTTCTATAAATAAATAATGCTGGATATTTCACAGCATCATCTAGCTCCAAGGTAAATAGACCTTGTATGGAAACTATATGACTGATAAACTACTTGTAGGTACCTATCCTTTTTTTTTGTAAATACATAATATTACATAGAAAAACACCCAGACCCGATACATATATTTGCAGATCATACAAACACGTGTGTCGCAGTGGGAATCGAACCCGCAACTTTCTGTGTTTTAGCTGGACCTTCGCACACTGCGCCACCGAGTTGGTTCGTTTTGTTGGTACTGGATGTTGATTTATGTACACGGGATTTTATCGCGTAATTTACCTTATTTATCACGACGCGACGTTTTGGCTGTTACAATAGCCGTGGTTGCGCGCAGTCTGCCCGTGATTATGTCAAAATGACAGATCATGTCAAAATGAGAGATTATGTCAATATGACAGATTACGTCAAAAAGACAGATTAGGTGTATATTAAAATGACAGATGGGCCATATCTCGTAAACCACTTATCCCAGACTCTCCGTTCTCTTCAAGTGAAAGCTATTGAAGAGATCTACATTTAAAGTGACAGCTGTCAAACTTTAAACGGCCACATCTCGGAAACTACTCGTCCTAGACTCCTCATTCTCAGTTCAAATGAAAGCTATGACCAAGATCTACATTTAAAGTGACAGCTGTCAAACTTTAAAAGGCCATATCTCGGAAACTACTCGTCCTAGACTCTCCGTTCTTAGTTCAAATGAAAGCTATGACCAAGATCTACATTTAAAGTGACAGCTGTCAAACTTTAAACGGCCATATCTCGGAAACTACTCGTCCTAGACTCCTCATTCTCAGTTCAAATGAAAGCTATGACCAAGATCTACATTTAAAGTGACAGCTGTCAAACTTTAAAAGGCCATATCTCGGAAACTACTCGTCCTAGACTTTCCGTTCTTAGTTCAAATGAAAGCTATGACCAAGATCTACATTTAAAGTGACAGCTGTCAAACTTTAAAAAGCCATATGTCGGAAACTACTCGTCCTAGACTCTCCGTTCTTAGTTTAAATGAAAGCTATGACCAAGATCTACATTTAAAGTGACAGCTGTCAAACTTTAAACGGCCATATCTCGGAAACTACTCGTCCTAGACTCTCCGTTCTTAGTTTAAATGAAAGCTATGACTAAGATCTACATTTCAGATGACAGATGTCATTTTGACAGCTGTCACTTTAAATGTAGATCTTGGTCATAGCTTTCATTTGAACTGAGAATGAGGAGTCTAGGACGAGTAGTTTCCGAGATAATGGCTGTTTAAAGTTTGACAACTGTCACATTAAATGTAGATCTCTTCAATAGCTTTCACTTATACTGAGGACGGAGAGTCTGAGATAAGTGGTTTTCGAGATATGGCGAACCTGTCAATTTAATCTGTCCTAATCTGTCATTTTGACATAATCTGTCAATTCAACATCTGATATTATTCATCAGTAAACTTTATACACTATATTGGTACATTTGGTGACAGCTGTCACTTTAAATGTAGATCTTGATCATAGCATAAGTATTTATTTATAACAATATCGATTTTATTTTTTGTTGATGATGAAGATTTATCTTGTTTTGAAGTTTATCAAAATACGGCTTCGCGGCTGTGCCCCTATTTGATAGTTTTATTTCGGGGTATTGTACCTTGACTGTCCATCCACAGTAGGAGCACTAGGATATGCTTATCCTTATGTTCCTACTGGTAGGAGCATAAGGATGTATTGGTCCTCGTGCAGGAGCAGTAGGAGAATCGAGTAGGAGCAAGAGGAAACGCTCCAATATTGGTTAGATAATAATTCAGTTATTTTTCTCACTTCACAAAGTCTTTCAAGTACCCCTATTTATACACATGTACATGTACACATTCTAAAAACCTATCAGTATCACCCCTAAATATCAAGTAGGTATACCTATAATTTATAATTTTTACCTACGAAAATTCCCCCAAAGGATTTCCTCCTGAGTCGATAAATACCCCAAATTTGAATTAAAAACCCCCCATCTAGCATCACTGAATGCGTTCCGCACGTTATGTGACATTTATCAAACGTCAAAATCCCATACTGCCCTCCGAAATCAAAGTGTAGTAACAGCAAAAACACGATTTCGAAAAAAAAGATAAGCTTACAAATTAAAAAATATCTAGAAGAGGTTATTCATAAAAACTTGAATGTAGAGTGAAAGTACACTTAATCTATACCAACCAGTAATAAAGCGGAAAAGTTTGTTTGTTAATTTGTTTGAACACGCTAATCTCAGGAGCTTTGAGGAAGGATATAAGCTACTTTTCATCATCATCATCATGATCGCAATAATAATTATGCCATCACTATGGATTATAATTGGGTTTCTAAAAGGGTTTCTTAAAAGTCTGTTTTTTTAAACCTTGTAGATAAAACTCCCATTTAAAGTTACACAAAATATGATGAAATATTGCACTTTGCTAGTAAACCCGACAAAATGTGTGCAATATGTATTTTAGTGTGGTTTAGCTTGTAAACGCTCTATATTTACTAAAGTATTGTACAAAAAAGATTGAGTGATAAGTTTTAAAATGGGCTTTCAGAATAATTGTGTATTTAGCATAAAACCAACAAAATGTCTATTACTGTGGTATAGGCTCGGGATTACGCTTCGCAAAACGGTTATGAGACGGTCCTAGTTTGATACGGTCTTAGTGTGTAAGGTGCTATTTTCGTGACGGGCTCGGTCATGGCTCGGCCCGTTTATGATACTGCGCAGTGAGCGCAGACCTTAAACCTTAAAGGTTGACCAGTCGCCGCCGCACCCGAACCTCACCGCATCGCCTTTGTATGGAATTCTATGGAGTAACGCTCACTACATCTTCGTAACGTCACCGGATCGCCGTATCGCAAGCCAAAAGTAAAGGAACAAGTGAACGCCGAAAAAGCGATGCGGTGCGGATGTTGACTGGTCAGCTATAACCAATTATTTTATTATTTTATTTAATTCACATTGTTTCAGTCAATTTGTTTTAAAAACCTTTACAATATACCATCACAGCGTACAAAAAATGTTTTTGCTTTACAAGTCAGAGGTCGCTCGGACGGACGTTGGCCTCATCACAATGTCAATTATCACAAGACACTGTTTGACAAAAGTCATGTAGAGTCTTTCAAACTGGTGTGACATTTTTGTTGACCTATTGTGTCCCACTGGTGGGCAAAGATCTCCCGTCTCCCCAAGATTCTCCAATGATTCCCGTCTTTGGCGATTTCCGACCATTCCTTCTTAGACCCGATAAGATGGTTCCGCCAACGCCTTCTCAACAGTCCTCATCACCTTCCGTTCTCGAGTACCCGAGGAGTTCTCGGGTACAAGGACTTTCGTATTACAGCATAATATTGTGATCATAGTTCTTGAAGGTCGGCTGATCCCGTAGTCTTTTTACCCTACTGCCTGCAGAAAGGAGGTAAAAAAATAGTTTTTTGTTTTTTAATCTTAATTTTTTAAAGTTTTTAGATTATATTTTTTGCTTGTTAAGTACTTAATCTATTTATCTAAGGATGCTGACTTCGATATATCTCTAACCATATTATATAATATACCTAGTAGGTATTATAATAATAATAAATAACTACCCAGCTACTCGCGTTATGCAATCTATGAGTCATATACCTACATAATACCTAATGCATTCTAATTGTAAGTGCAAATGACATTGAGGTCAAAGTGTCAGTCGGGTCGCCGCGCATGCGCGACTACTCCGAGATCACTCGCAAAAACTGACAGATATAACTTAGTAGGGGAACCTGTTGAACCTCGGCCACACGATTTTATTTAATTTTTTTTGTCTATAAAGATTTGAATTAGGTTTACCAAATATGGACACATGTAAAGATACACTATTTAACTACATATTTATGAAATAAATTTTGTATTTTTAATGATGCTTTAGAAGATAAAGAGATTTGAACAAAAAATGGGAAATTGTCGAAGGTACAACACACCAGATATACCTTGGTCACTGCAAGATGTACCTTGACCTTACTAGTCTTTTTTCATGAAAATACCATGTTATCGAATCAAATAACGCTTTATTTTTAAATTAATGGAAAGAACATATTTATGGTATATATTTTAGATAAAAAATAATAATAATTTACATTTTTATCTTAAGTTATGCTAGAATAATAAAAAAACAATAAGTTCTTAAAATTTCTGTGATCTTAAGATCATTATCGCGTCCTATTATAATAATTTATCAACAAAAGTTCAAATACTTTACAGCTTTTAGGACAAGATAGACTTCTCTCTTTGTATAAACCTTCTTCGGTGTTTTTTTTTTCTGTTTGATATCTTGATACAAATTTGTACGTAAACCCCTGTCCAAAGTACAAAGCAAATATGGTGGCAAAGGTACAACATTGCCTCATTTTAAATTAACGAATTTTTAAAATGCACTTTGAGTTTGATTTGGTTTGATATATCTATGCCTATCTAAAGTCCATTTCACCTATATTTGATTGCACGAAATGGTTATCTCGTAAGTATGTACTGTTATATATGAATTAACTTAAAGTAAAATTAAAAATACTCTCTTTTTGAGCACTTTTTTATATTTTTAATGCGCACGCCTCACTCACTCTACGCTGGTTATTCGATTCTAGCTTCATGTTGATGTTGATCAATGACGATTATAATGCCACAGACAAAAACAAAAAAACTCGCACAGATTACGAGATAAGCCTTGGTGGCCGAGGGATATCAATGGACGAGGTTCAACAGGTTCCCCTACCTAGTAGATATAAAAAGTGATTTTATGTTGGTACTTACAGTAAATCAATTTACTTAATTAAGTATTTTAGGTTTTGTAATAGGCATTAATATTTAGTATTACCGGTAGGTAATACTAAATATTTAGGTAATTTAATAATTTAATAATAATAATAATTTAATAATAATAATTTAGGTACTTACCTACTTTGTTGTCTTTGCTAACAAAACTTATAGGAAAATAGTGAAACATTATGAAAAGAAGAATAAATTATTTCATTTGAAAATGAAAAAATAATACCTAGTACAGTGTAATTTAACACTAGGTATAGAAAAAAAAATTAATTCTCGAAGTAATGCCAGACGGTTCGACCGCGGGCAGGTGTGCGAGGTTTCATACTAAGTAATTCAAATTTGAAGAATTCTAAAATTCGATTCGTTCGGTGCGGATAGGTGTGCGGCCACCTTTATCAAGTTTTCAATACAATAGCTGTAAAATTGCAAACACCTCGTATGTTTAACACAAACCTAGCAAGAATATTTGAGTTCTTCACTACTTAGTTTAAAAAAAAAATTGGCCACGATTGTCAAGGAGCAAATTTTATTTTTAGTTAGACCTGAAACGAGACCTCAGTCAAGGACTTTGGTCGGTTGACTTTGATGTTGGTTTTCATTATTTTGATTAAAAGAAAAACATTTCCGAATCAAAATTACACAAGTGGAGCTAAAACAGGAACCTTGTACACTACAAGCCACAAAAATACGAACCAAATAACGTTACATCAACCACAGTACTTCTGACACGCCACAAGGTCAAATACACAAAGGTGCAACAGGTAGGTATCATTTGTCACGCGCGTGGAAACTATAACGTTAATAACCTGTCACTGCAGTGTACACGTTGTGGAAAATAAATGGTAGTAATTACAGTGAGACGGTGTATGGTTGAATGGGTGACGTCGGCTTCGAAGTACCTTTGATATGTTCGCTTCTGAATTTTGTACGAAGTCATTAATTTTAAAATGAATAAATATGCAAAGAAAATGTTTGATAAATTAAATGATTAGTTAGAGAAAGAAAAACTAATTAGTTGGACTAAATATTCGTTTGACTTTGTACCTATCAGCGAAATCTTGATTATCTTTATTAATCCAATTAAGATACATTTTGTAAAAACCGGATAAATCTATAACGACTATTTTAACGATAATTTGTAACATGCTTGTGCAATTTTGTTTAATGTCCACGGAAGTAGCGACTTCTAATTAACGTTATTAATCAAATACTAATTAGCTCTATATTCAATCTCTGACCTTTAGAACAGGTAAATAATGACAAATCATGGATATCTCAACGGAAATTATAAGGTCAATTAATCAAATCGTAACCGTTTTTCGTGTCTGTAAGTGTATAGTGTGAAGTTACAGTTGGTTCGTGTTCCATTGTAAGAATGAATTCTACATTTATTTGTTTTTTTTTACTTATTACTTACATAATATTTATTTGAATCGAGATTTTTTATTAGTCCCTACACGTTCATCACTAATCTAAGGAGGTACCTTTCTACTCTTATCATGATCACTATTTAAGGAAAACTTTATATATCTTTAGAATATAAACTAAAAAAGCGCTGTGAATGCGATCAGAATTACCTACTGTGTAAGTATACCTACACGAAAACTCTACAAACGTCGGGTAAGATTTGAAACTTGTATTTCCTTATTTTATCACGGAAAGAAAACTAAAGCGCATTTTAAAAAAGATAAGCAACCGTTTTTGTTTAACTCCAGTAGGTTAGTAGCTCCACATCATCGATGTATTTATCAAATCGTTACATGTAACGTAGCCGTGGTCACGCGTGGTTACGCTCAGGCTCCGCCAAAGTATGCCCTTTCACCTAACTAAACAGTCAAGTACCTTGATTTTATAATCAACTTTGTGTGACTACTTTTGTGGGGAGTGACATTAGGTAATTTGGATATAGCCATTTGCATAGATCGATGATTTTTCCTTTTCCGTCTATAAATCCTTTTATAAACTCAAATACATAAATCTTACTAAGTTTATAGTAGGTAGGTATTAAAAATGAACCTGGCTCCCTACTCCGAAAACTCCGTGCCAATCATCGTAGTTTAGCTTATGATGGCCAAATGTTTCGAATTCCGTTTCCCCCAACATAAGCTGAGCTATGAAAATTGGCACGATAAACCGTTTTTAGCTTTGGGAATAACCCTCTTGTTCTCGCTATTTTTATCAATAAAACACAAATCGGTGCATTACATGTAAGGTGAAAACGTAGCATTCCTCGCTCGGCATGCGACGACACGTGCCCAGGATATAAAGCACCTGATGCCGTGACCTTACCGTGCGGTCACTACGCACATACTCGAAGATATTGGCAGTGGCGGCCTTTGGGGGTGGCGAGCAGGGCACTCGCCCGGGGCCTCGCGCTTGTAGGGGCCTCGCGCAGCAAGCCGACTAGAGAAAATCTTTTATAAGCATTAGTAAACCTATCCGTTAAAGATAGACAAATTCTATTGTGAAATTTTCTTTAAACCTATAAAATAAGAACAATGCCTTCTACATTGTTTTGTTGTTATCTCAATAAAAAGAATAGGCAGCTTTTTTTAGGAAAACTCCCAGTCAGCTATATTTTTTCCAACTTTTTCAACAATCATTATCATATTTCAACCAATTTACACAAAACCTAAACTAATTATACACCTACCCTTCCTCATGAACCACTCTGTCTGTCTATTGGTGAAAAAAACAAATAAAAATCCGTTCAGTAGTTTATGAGGGGGCGAAGGACTTTGTTTTAGAATATGTGCGCGACACCGACTTTTCGTCATCAAAATTTCAATACCTACCTAGGCACTTTGGTAGGGCCTCGCAATGACTAGGCAGGCTCGGTCCCAGGGCCATGACACCTCACTCCCCCAAAATCTTTGATCCAGCATCCAGCATATAATGTCTCAAATTCTTAAATGCTAGGAATTCTAAATTTTTCGTACAAACGTTTTTAACCCTTTTCATCCCGTCATACCAATATGTCATTTGCCTTAAAAAATCGGCTCGCTTCGCTCGCATTTTAGCTTCATGTGTATTTTGCGAACGAAGTGACGAAAAAGTTAAATGTCTGACGACAGAATAGAAACCGACAAGCAGCCAGCCTTTTCTTTGAGCACTGTAAGCAAAATCTAGTGTCATTATGTTACATTTGTCTTTAAAAATTCGGCTCGCTTCGCTCGCATTTCAATTCATAGGTATTTTGTGAGAGTAGGGAGCTCGCTTTGCTCGCATATTAGGCTCATTATTTTGCTAGCAAAGTGAAAAAAAAGTGCTAAAACAATCGGCTCGCTTCGCTCGCCCCCCCCCCGCCTTCCCTCAGCATAATATCGTGTGTTCCTCCCAAAAATCTTGGTCTCACGCCCGTCACCAGGGGCCTCGCAAAGATCTACCGCCCGGGGCCTCGCGATAGCTAAGGCCGCCCCTGTATTGGGCCTTACTTATGAAAGAGGTTTAAAGTTAAACACTGGTTGAACAACGTCCTGTCTTTATTTGTGGATAGTGACAAACAGAGAGGACGTTGTTTAACCAGTGTTCAACTTTAAACATCTTTCATAAGTAAGGGGGATTATGTCTAGCACAAACAAACGTATCCTTTTTTAACCACCTTAAAAAAAAGGAGGTTCTCAATTCGTCGGAATCTTTTTTGATGTGTGTTCACCGATTACTCGAAGACGCCGACCGATTTGTAAAAATATTTTTTTGTTTGAAAGGGTATACTTTCCGATTGGTGCCACAAAAAAATTGATGAGGATTTGTCGAGGATCTTCAGAGTTATGAACAGAAATGAGAGCACCTCGAGAGTGCAGAAAATTGCTAGGCTTCTAACATTACAGTCGGTTTTTTTATTTTTAATTTAGACACTTGTTTTAACTGAACATCAGATTGTAACCTCATACTTTTGCTCATACTTCACTATTCATACATAAAATCACGCCTCTTTTCAGAGTAGGCAGAGGTCACAGATTTCCACTTGCTACGATCTTGACACACCATACATTGACACGGGCATTTCAGTATACATCGCTCTACCAACTGAGCCACTGGACAAGAACGGTAGAGCATATGGTCACGATGTCGCGGATTCCAATCCTATCTGTCTGAGTTGAATTTTTGAGATGAATTAAAAAATAGGGATCATAGGATTGTGAGGTAAATAGATAAAATACAAAGTTCATATTCTACAAATTATCATCCATTTGACAGAACCCAAATCTTATCCTATACTCTTCAATACGCATCTTCAAAACCAGTTACCCATATACCTGTCGGAAAAGCAATAAAATAATGTTTTATGTGTCCTGTCATTGATCGTTTCCGTTAAGAAAATCACGGCTAAACAAATTCATTAAGCCTTACGCTTGTACAAAAAGATAATATTAAGTCTATCAAAATATTTAAGTATATCAAATCACTCGAACCTACTAAATTTACATAATATGTTTATTAAAATGTAAAATACATAATATGGCGCCTAGAAAAGATTTTATTTTGTTTTATTTCATTATGTAGGTGATCAATTTACAAATTTACATTAATTTCGATATGAAGACTAAGGTTTTATTAATAAAAGTTAAATTGACAAGGCTTTTTGTGCCTTATCATTTTCATGTCATTTGAAAGAGACAGCAATAGTTTTATCAGCTATTTTCGATGTTAAAAATAACGCTACTGGTATGAATATGGCGGCTGTCAAACTCGTCCCTTTAATTAAAACTTTTGAATAATAATGACAACCACTAGTTTACCGTGGGAACTTTATCAGATAATCTGACATGATTGTCTTTAGATTGTTAGATTTTTGCTCGCGTCTTTTTACAAAATTTAGGATATTATTTAACACACGGGAATTACTCACGTAAAATTATCGTCGATTTAGATACCGACAATGTTTCGATTCATCCGGAGAATCTTCATCTGGGTAAGGAGGGAGTTGCGGCAAGGTTACTCCTCGCGGTCGCGTCTCACACTGCGAGCAATGTAACGCTCGGCGCGGGACGAGGGTCGCGGAGGGAGTAGTGGGGGGCGCGCTGTTGTAGTTGCCGGTGTCGTAAGGAGAGTCGGTGCTGGGCCTTCATCCTCACTATTCAAGTCTTCTGTGTCGTGGATATTGACACACACAGTACTGACGGTATCTCTACCAGGCTCCAATGCATTACTATTATTCTTAGTTCCGTGGAGACAAGGTTTCCAGGCTGGTGCCAAGGCCCAACCTCCGTCTCGGTTGAAATTAGGAACCCGGCTTATTTCTATTGCTTCACGAATCTTACGCGGAACAAAGAACTTTTCTCGTGACAATACCTGAGCCTTATCAAAACGAATATAGTGTGCCGAGCCCAAGGTCAAAGCGTGTTCCGCAATAGCTGACTTCTCCGTGTCAGCATTCTTCATTACCGACTCTCCTTACGACACCGGCAACTACAACAGCGCGCCCCCCACTACTCCCTCCGCGACCCTCGTCCCAAGCCGAGCGTTACATTGCTCGCAGTGTGAGACGCGACCGCGAGGAGTAACCTTGCCGCAACTCCCTCCTTACCCAGATGAAGATTCTCCGGATGAATCGAAACATTGTCGGTATCTAAATCGACGATAATTTTACGTGAGTAATTCCCGTGTGTTAAATAATGTCTAGTACAACTCACGATAGTTTTGAAAGTGAAATTTAGGATAGTTTTTTTCAAAATCTTTTTTAAAACTTGTACGAATTTGTATCAAGTTTTCGTCACAATTCTCTTTTTAATACTTTAGCAGTAACGAAAACTTATGTAAGTAACTAATAAGTTTTGTTGTGTTGTTGTTGTTTTTTCAACTTACAATCTTTTAGTTTGTAACCGCGAGCTGATTAAAATGAGCCTAAACACGGGTATTTTACTGTTATCACGCGTTGAACAGCTTCGGTCAATTTTCAGAATCAACGCACCTGGTTGATCGCTATGGCGCCCCTTAAATATCGATATGTTTGCCCCTTCAGGGGCCAATATGAAAATATGCTTATTAGGACACCTCCTTCTCGAAATAAAAATACAGAAAAGCAATAATATCGATATTTAAAAAGCACCATAGTGATCAACCAAACACGCTGATTCTGAAGATTTACCTTTCTGACATTATAAGATCTGAGAGACTGTCTACGGTGCCTTAGGGAATCCTGCTTCGTCTCATTCTTCGATTGCCACTTGTAACATAGGTCCCTCAAACTAATTACCGTAATACAAGAAAGATCCCTCTATCAGTTTTCCCATTACTGCAGCTACATTCGACACAATGGCCGCGTCAATCCAGAAACATCGATAACTCATCAACGTCGGTCGGGTCGAGTCGAGTCGAGTTAAGTCGACCTATCGAACGACACAAGCTATAGCCCCTTAGCCTGTAATCGCGATTATACGTCAATTAGACCCATTGTCGCTACCCTCCTCATAAATAACCGGCATTCCGATGCCAGTTTACGTATTTCGCGTCCTTAAATGACACGTCACTGTCTCATTTAAGCCCGATTCGCTTCAGAATGCCATTCGTTTTATGTAAAGCTCTCACGGTGTTATTTACAAGCCTTTCAATTGCCAATTTTGTCTGTGTGAAATGACGACAGCTATGCATCGACATCGCAGTCGATACTAAGTTATGTGATGATTTTATATTTCATTAACGAATTTTATTTTAACGTAGCCATGAGCGTATTTTATTTATACATGTCAGTGTAATTTTCCTATTAGAATTCTATTTTACTTCAGGAACGATAATTAACTGACATTAAAGTTGAATTTATACAACTGATGTGATGCTGATGACAGACAAACAAATTCTACTTTTTTATCGAAACTGCTTTATTTGCTTATTGGAAAGGAGATGATATATTAGCATGTTTTATACCATAATTATTAAATGTATTAAATTAAAGTATTGAATACGACAACCTTATTCAGAAATAATCTAGAATCGCGTCTTACAATTATTTCTAATTGGTTTAATAACATGCAATTATATCGTAATTTATAAGTGGATATTACGCTCAAAACTCTTGTTTATTTTAATAGCTACCTAGTTGCAATATTTTGAGGTGTAAATTGTACAAATTGTAAGACAATATCTTGGCGAATGTAGGACCTATGGTTTATCTGTGCTTTTCTAAAGGTTATTCAACGTTTAAAACAATACATCTAAGTATGATAATTAAAAGTTTATTTCGTTTACGTTTAGTCAAATAACAAAATATTTTGACTAAACGGTTGGAATCCTGAGCATCATTGAACGTTTGTTTTGAAAAAAAAAATACGGTCTGTGGCCGTCTTTGACGACAGCCTTCAAGGCTGTCGGCAAGTATATATATTCTCTCTATGATTTTGCTTACTATAGTTTATGCTTATTATAGTTAGAAATGGACATGAGCGGGAAACTTGGCCAGAAGGAATGACGGAAGATGGACAACAGCTGTATCGGAATGGTGGCCGAGAGACGCCCGACGAGCGCGAGGCAGACCGCCCGCTCGTTGGTCCGATGATATCGTGAACTGAACGTGGCTGGCCAAGGATTGCAGAGAATGGCGGAGTAGAGAGGATATCCAGCCTCTATGCACCCACTGCTGGATATAGGCCTATATCCAGCAGTGGGTGCATAGAGGCTGGATAGATAGATGGTTAGAACATAAATACTGGAAGTTAGCCTGAAACAGGGCGGCCTGAAAAATTTGTCGTCAAGGACGGCCACTTTAGCTCACACGTACTTATCCCTCATCAGCCTACAAATCCTCAAATGATTTTAAAATGTTTGTAAGTTTGTAATTGACATCACATAGACATAGTTTCACTGAGGTCTTCGACCTGCGAACAGTTTTGTGCAACACACTCTGTATTCTGGTCAGCTGTGGCAACAATACGACCTAGAATGACCTGCTGGGCAAACCGACTAAAATGGAGCACGTTGAAAACAAAATACATTATGATGTATGTATTTTTAAAGGAAGTGTCTGTTAATTTCGTCGTGAAAATTGTTGCATTTTTTATGACATTGGTTTCAATAAATAAAACTATTCTGTAAATCATTCCCAACGACCCCACTGAGGGGATGGGCCAGTGGGGCTGTTGGGAACGAATCCAAAAAGTTTTTTTTAGTTTTTAAATTAATTTGTAAGGACGATCCCGGTTATGAAGCTAAGCCTTAAAGAGGCCTAAAAAATTTGTCATTAGAATCTGCTACCAGAAGTTTATTTGATATACAAAGTGAGATTAAACTATTCCTGAATTTTGGAACCTGGAATATGATCGGTTCCTTTTAAAAATAGCTTCGCAAATAGCTCCGAGCTCTCTGGGCTTTCTTCTCTGAAATACTTTTTCCAGGGTGCATTCAATTTCCTCAATTGAACAACCAATTTCTATACAAACTACCGTTCCTTCAAGAATTGTCTTTGACAAACGGTATGACTCGGTGTAATTGGTGCTATTACCTCGTACAATAGAATTGGGCATCTAGCAAGTCTGCGTGAAATTGCCTTTTTAAATACTTTCTCTCGTCATACGTGCTGTGGGGTTAGCAGCGGTTTTTGATAGTATCGATTTATAAGCGAGACCTTGTGAACTGCTCTGTTTAACACTTTATTCGATTAGCTCCCCACTGGAGGTTTTCGTTTTTGTTTTTGTTATCAAAACCTCGATGCCACGGCGCCGGGGCGTCCAAATTTTTGACTGAATATGACCAAACTCTAAAACCACTTTTTAACGAATATCGATGAGATTTGAAACAACTTGATGATTCTTTAAATAAAACGTACCTAATAAAAGCTCTTAAAAAGTGTATTGTAATGGTTTAATTGTTGATGCATGACGTCATTGCACAAACGTGTATAGTTTCTAATTTTCAAAGCTTCTTACAAGATCATCTTGGCTCAGCCGTAGAGGCTCTGCTTGACACGCCATCGCACGGAGTTCAATTCCCGGCGTCTATGTATTTTTGCATCATTCTAATATTTATTGTACGCTGTGGTTTCTTACGCCGTTTAGTTCAATTTTGTAATGTGTAGTAAAAAGAAGGTAGGTTTGATAAAGATCATAACTGGGTGGCCGGTGCACCGCCATTGACAGACTTTCTTGTTGTTCGTGCACTCATACTTTTGTTTAAATAAGGAAATTATTGTGCAGTTGTTTGCGATAGTTTTTATAACTTTATTTGTGATTTGAAGTCTTCAATAGGGGTAAGTGTTTTGTAGATTTCGCAGGAATGTGTAGTACATTAGAGACATGAGAACTATTAGTGAAATAACGGGATTTATTTTATGTTTGTTATAGCCTAAGGAAACGCCCTGCCCGTGGAGGCTGTTTCATTCCTCAACGCTTGTTGATTTATTATCAAGGATATCATATGATTTGCTCCGAGAGCTAGCCGCTTACTTGGATAGGCAGGGTTCCATCGTCCATCTGTAAAAACCCTCCTGGCGCCCATACTAAATAAATTAAGTCTAGTAATTTTAGATCCAGTACCTACTTTCGTTTTCTTTATTTAACCTGCCCCGTAACAAATGACGCCCAACGTTAAATAAAGTACCTAAAGGTTAAATGTTATAAATAAAAGTAGTTAAGTACTTACATTATTTAGTAAAATATTAACAGTTTTGTAGTGCAATTTTTAAGTGTAGGTAGAACTTACCTAGGTAAGTTCGTTTTTTTTGTGTAAATTGTAGTTTACTCACTGAGCATGTTATTTTTATAGAAAATTACTCCATAATTTATAGAATAAGTATCTGTTGGTTATATTAAGTAAAATAAACTGTAAGTAGGTAATAATAAGTTTGTTAAGATTTTTATATTAAGTTTATTAAAATTGTAGCTAAGGAAATATAGGTTTGGTTATTGGTTAGGTATATAAGTTCTCATATAAGGGTAATAATCGTAAGGGCCAGAATCCACACGTACAATATCTTTAATTCTGTTTGGAATTTACATTTAAATATGGATCCCAATTATCTGTTAAAAGATGAGTTGGAGTTTGAGCTCTCGTGTAGGGGCGTGTACAGTAAGAGTGTAGTATCGGTGCAAAAGAAACTCCTTAAAGAGTTATTGTTGACAGAACAGTCAGGACAAATGTCATATAAAGTGAAGTCTCCGCGTCAAATTATTGAAACCCCAGCTGCAGAATTAGATGTTTGTGTGGCTAAAATTAATACTTTGGCACAATATATAAGTGAATTAACTGATAAACCAGATAAGAACTTATTCAGGAGACTAATATCGAGGCTTTATCATGTTCATAATAGGTTAGATTTTATTGCTACCAACACTGAGGAGGATGAGAAGCGTTGCGTAGAACTGAAAAATAAAGCAGATAATTTACTTGCGAAGTTAGAAGAACAGGATGAACTTTCTGATGAGGGTAATCTGACAATTGCGGACAAAAAAATGTTACAGGAAACGTTAGGTGAAGTAGGATTACAAATCATCGATAAGTTAGAAAATGGTTCTCCGGTTAACAACCATTCGCTAAAAAAACAGTCAAATGTTTTTAGGTCTTCCACATTGGAAGAGATAACAACGAAAAGGAAATTAATCCCTATTAGTCAATGGGGAGTCAAATTTGCTGGTGACAACAGCTATAGTGTCAATGCATTTATAGAACGGGTGGAAGAACTAAAAGATGCGCGTAATGCTACTGATGAAGATTTATGGCGTTGTGCGATCGACTTCTTTCAAGGAGATGCTTTGATATGGTATAGAGCGAACAAGGATAATGTAACAAATTGGGATGAGTTGACGATTCTTTTAAAACGTACGTTCCAATCCCCATTTTATCAAGAAGAGCTATTAAGAGAAATTCGAGAGAGGACTCAGGGGAAAGATGAATCGGTAATAGTTTACGTGGCAGTCATGCAAAATATGTTCAAGCGGTTACCAGTACAGCCATCAGAACGGGAAAAGATCTACATTGTTTTAAAGAACTTACAGCCATATTTTCAAAGAGCGATTTGCAGAGATGAATTTAATTCGATCTCAGATCTAATAAATGTATTACGTATCGTCGATAGGACAAAAGTTAATTGCGAACGTTTTCAAGAACCAGTAAACTACAAAAGTAATCTGGAACCAGACTTAGCTTATAAGAAAAATTCTAGAAATGAAGTTTGTGAAGTAGAAGAATCTGGGGAAATAAATGCTATGCTAAGTAGCAACAAAAGGTGCTGGAACTGCCGTGAACAAGGACACACATTCAGGGCATGCAAGTTACCAAAGCAGAGACTTTTTTGTTACAAATGTGGCAAATTCGGCAATACGACGGTTAATTGCACGTGCAAGGGAAACGAGAAAAGGGAAAGTTCACTCGCTGCCAAATGAACTTTTCCTTAGATCGAAATAGTGAGGAGTGGCAGACATGGCTTCGCACGATAAGAAATTATTTTACGTATGGGGAGGTATGTCCTCTGGTAATCAATAAGAAACATGATAACAGGCCATACATAGAAATTAAAATATTAGATAAGTTCATGATAGGTATGTTAGACAGCGGAGCCAATTATTCTATTATAAATGGCGATTTTGCTAAGAAATTAAAATCGTTAGGCTTAAGGTCATATAATTTAAATAAAACTCATGTAGCTACGGCAGATGGGGTTAGCCATAGAATTTCAGAAGTGTTTGATGTTCCCGTGTCCTTTGATAATCAGTTTCATGTGGTATCGTTACGAGTAATGAATAACTCCGTGCATGAACTTATACTAGGTAAAGAATTCTTTGACACTTTTGGAATAGCGTTGACATTTAAGAATGCATCAAATTCAGGTGTTTCTTGCGGAACGTCACAAACACCGGTTATCATCAGTAAAGACGATTTGGATGAAGCCCAAGAAAGGGAACTTGATGCAGTCATAGAGAACATGAAACTGAATATTGGGATTGGTTTAGGACGAACTCATTTGATGAGACATGAAATTGATACTGGTATCAATAAACCTGTGCGTCAGAAACAATACAATTTCTCTCCTATAATTCGGAAACAAATAGAGAAAGAGTTAGATGATATGTTAGAAAAAGATGTTGTAGAACCATCCTACAGTGCATGGTGTTCACCAGTTCTCATTGTTAAAAAACCTAATGGGGAAAATAGATTATGTTTAGATAGTAGACAGCTAAATAAGGTTACCAAAAGAGATTCTTATCCATTACCACGAGTCTCAGCCATTATTGACAACTTGAAGAATGCTAAATTCCTCAGTACTATCGATTTAAAGTCAGCATTCTGGCAAGTACCTTTGGATGATACTAGTAAAGAGAAAACAGCTTTTGCAGTGATAGGAAGGGGCCTATTTCAATTTAAAGTAATGCCATTTGGGCTGGTTAATGCTTCGCAGACACAGCAAAGGTTAATGGACATTTTGTTTCAATCACATGAGGATAAAGTTTGGGCCTATTTAGATGACATCGTCGTGTGTTCAGAAACGTTTGAAGAACATTTAAAGCTATTAAATCAGGTTATGAATACTCTTAAAATGGCTAATCTCACGATTAATATAAATAAATGTAAATTTGCAAGATCAAGCCTGCGTTATTTAGGCTATATTATTGATAAGGATGGTCTTCGGACAGATCCGGAGAAAGTTGCGGCTATTCTGAAATTTCCTAGGCCGAGTAATGTCACAGAACTAAAAAGATTTATCGGCCTAGCTAGTTGGTACCGTAGATTTGTAAAAAATTTCTCTTTAGTGGCGGCACCACTTCATAATCTGACTAAGGGTAATAAGAGGAAGCCTTTTGCGTGGACGAAGGAGGCAGAAGATGCATTTATATCTCTAAAAACATTGCTTACTACAACTCCGGTCATGTCATGTCCAGACTACACCAAACCATTTATCATTCAATGTGATGCTTCAAATGAAGGAATAGGTGCTGTGTTGTGTCAGGGAGCAGAAGACGGGGAGCAAGCTGTGGCATTTTTGAGTAGAAAACTCACGGATACCGAAAAAAGGTACTCCGCTTCGGAAAGAGAACTTTTAAGTGTGGTATATGCTATTGAGAAATTTAGACCATACATTGATGGATTACATTTCACAGTTGTTACCGATCATAGCGCATTACAATGGCTTCATAAAATGAAAGATCCGCATGGCAGACTGGCTAGATGGGCAATGAAATTGCAACAATTTTCTTTTGACATTGTTCATAGGCCAGGAAGAGCACACGTTGTTCCAGATGCACTATCCAGGGCAACCGCAGAGCTGAACATTTTAGAAATATCGGAAAAACACAAAAATGAATGGTACAAGAATAAAGTTAAAGACATACAATCGGGGCTAAATATTGAACATGTGGACTGGAAGGTTGTTGATGGTTTATTATACAAGAAAACATTTATAAAACAATACCCTAATAACGAGAACCTATGGAAATTGTATATTCCAGAAACATTAAGAAATCAAATCTTGATATCTTGCCATAATAACCCTAGAGCTGGACATTTAGGAATTCGTAAAACACTTTATAGAATAAAGAAGGACTACTTTTGGCCAAAAATGTTACAGGATGTAAAAAAACATGTAAAAAATTGTGAGGTTTGTGCCACACATAAGGTCAATCAGAGTTTGCCTTTCGGCCAGATGGGAGGACATAGGGAGGTTACGGCTCCTTGGCAAATAATATCGTTAGACTTGATGGGCCCTTTTCCAAAGAGTAAGAAAGGAAATACCATGTTACTTGTAATTACGTGTTGGTTTAGTAAATTAGCTTTACTCTTTCCATTGCGGACCGCTAAGGCTGATAAAATTTGTGAAATAGTTGAAAATCAAATTTTGCTATTCGGTGCTCCTCTGGCAATAATAAGTGACAATGGAAAACAATTTAATTCAAACTTGTTTAAAGAGTTAGCTTCCAAATATAATATTAAGTTATGGTTTACACCAAATTATCATCCTCAGAGTAATCCCACAGAAAGAGTGAACCGAGTAATTGGCACAATGATATCAGTCTACATCAAACATAAGAAGCATAATGAGTGGGATGTTCATTTAGGTGAGATAGGACATGCCATAAGGACAGCGGTACATGAAACCACCGGTCACACACCTTCTTATCTATTTTTTGGTAGGGAAACAGGCATCTTAGATTGCGGAGTATCGTGTAATTCTAATAGTGAACAATTATCAGAAACATTGGAAGTGAGATTAGAAAAATTCATTAAACAGTTACATGAACGTGATGAAACTTATCAACTTGTAGGAAGAAAATTAAGAGAAGCTCATGATCAAAGCAAAAACACATATAATTTGAGAAGAAGACCTGCAAAGTTTGATGTTGGGGAAGTAGTCTGGAAAAAAACAAAATATTTATCCAACGCTAGTAATAAATTTATGGCAAAATTAGCTCCAAAGTTTGAAAAGGCCTTGATAGTTGAAAAAGTTTCAAACAACATTTTTAGATTAAACAATACACAGGGTAAAAATATTGGCATTTGGCATGCTAAAGATTTAAAATCTTTATCGGAAACAAATTAAAAATTGATTAAAAAAAAAAAAAATAGAATAGCAATTTTTTTTTTCATTAGGGAGGGGAATATTTGTAATGGTTTAATTGTTGATGCATGACGTCATTGCACAAACGTGTATAGTTTCTAATTTTCAAAGCTTCTTACAAGATCATCTTGGCTCAGCCGTAGAGGCTCTGCTTGACACGCCATCGCACGGAGTTCAATTCCCGGCGTCTATGTATTTTTGCATCATTCTAATATTTATTGTACGCTGTGGTTTCTTACGCCGTTTAGTTCAATTTTGTAATGTGTAGTAAAAAGAAGGTAGGTTTGATAAAGATCATAACTGGGTGGCCGGTGCACCGCCATTGACAGACTTTCTTGTTGTTCGTGCACTCATACTTTTGTTTAAATAAGGAAATTATTGTGCAGTTGTTTGCGATAGTTTTTATAACTTTATTTGTGATTTGAAGTCTTCAATAGGGGTAAGTGTTTTGTAGATTTCGCAGGAATGTGTAGTACATTAGAGACATGAGAACTATTAGTGAAATAACGGGATTTATTTTATGTTTGTTATAGCCTAAGGAAACGCCCTGCCCGTGGAGGCTGTTTCATTCCTCAACGCTTGTTGATTTATTATCAAGGATATCATATGATTTGCTCCGAGAGCTAGCCGCTTACTTGGATAGGCAGGGTTCCATCGTCCATCTGTAAAAACCCTCCTGGCGCCCATACTAAATAAATTAAGTCTAGTAATTTTAGATCCAGTACCTACTTTCGTTTTCTTTATTTAACCTGCCCCGTAACAGTATTAATAATAAGAAAGAGTATTATCATAAAAGTTTTGTTTCATTTCGTTATGTTAAACAATATTTAGGTTGACTAAATTTATCTTTTAGCTTTGAGGTAATCTCAAATACCCAAAGAGATGTGAGAAGATCTTGTTTTTTTTTGTTTTGTCGTTATTTTGACATTTGAAGAACTCGTGCTCATGGAACCATTGCTTATTTTATGGCAGTTTTAAATTGAGTGCTTTCTGTTGACCTCTGAGTTTACGTCTATATTTATTACATAGTTACTGTTAACTGTTTAAAACTCAAAATATATTAGTTAGAGCATACTAAAACAAATATAAACATAATTGTTATATCTTACTAAAACATGAGGCAATCTATGCATTGCCACGGGACATTATCCAGAAAGCTTGCCCAGCACCTAAACCTAAACGGGTACCTCAGCATAATGTTTAATCGGAGTTATCAATATGAAAGACATAGTCAATACGTGTACCTAAACCGCAGGAATAATCCCGATTTCTTCACCGTTTAAAGCGTATACCTACTGAATTAAGTGGTGTGTCATTGGGAAAAAAATCCCAACGACCCTACTGGTGGGGTGGGCCAGTGGGGTCGTTGGGAACGAATAACATTTTCAAGTAAGTAGGTATCTTTGTTAAATTAGTTAAAAATAGTTTTTTTTACTCTGTAAGTATATAATTTAAAACCATTGACTTGAGTATCCATTTAAGGTATTTAATTTCAATAGATAAAGTACCTAACAAGACAACTCCTTTCCAAAATCTGAGTGTTCTAAATCATGTTGTCTAAATTACCTAACCAATATAGTAATTTGTCCCAACATTACAAGGCTAGAGTTCGTGACTGTCAAGAAACGGGTACTGTCATAAAACGTCAGCAAACAGTTTAATTTTTAATATGAATAGAAAATAAAATCTATGGTTTTAGAAAATAATCAGACAAGGCAATAATGACTTCAAATTTTGGCCAAAATGTTATTTAGAAACGTTCAGAACAGAAGGCTCTACGCAGGTAGAGAATAAAAGGCACTATGCAGGTATTTGACGATGTTATTTATGGTTCAATATAAAAAATATTAGTAACAAACAATGAACATTTATTGGTGTTGTATGTAATTTTACGATGTTAGCGTTTTGGAAAACAGAGCTTTCCTTATCTCTGTAGATCTCAGCTTCTGTGCATAGAATTGTGTAGTAATTCACAATAATTGCGTAAACTATACTAGTTACTCTACTTTACGAAATTAGATAAGTAGTGCTTTACATAACTTAAACCAGATAAACAATCAACAAGATATATTTTTAATAAAAAATCTAACCTACTTTGTCCCACTGCTTTCCCAAGCACCTGTCAGTTTTAAAAGCGATAAAAAATTACAAATGTAGGGTTATTCCTGTTTGTCCCCTCATCCTCATCACGAGGGGACAAACAGGAATCAAAATTCCTGATTGCACTAGTAAATTAATGATGTAGTTGATGTAGTATTGCTCGACCAAGAAGTGTTGATTTTGAAAATTAATAAATAAGTACTTAAATAAATATTGCTGGACATTTCACACAACGCCATCTAGCCCCAAACTAAGCAAAGCTTGTACTATGGGAACCAGATAACTGATAGAATACTTATATATTTGTAAATATAGGTACACTTATAATACTTTAAAACACCCAGACACAGAACAAACATCTATGTTCCTCACACAAATGTTTGTCCTGGGTGGGAATCGAACCCACGACCATATAGTGCAGAAGGCAGAGCTACTACCAACTGAGCTAAGAGGCCAGTCGGTCAATTAAACAAAGCACTTCAAGCTTTGTGTGCATGCAAGCCCGATAGAAGTTCAAAGTATCATGTCCCCAAACACAGAATTCACTGAAACTGAAATTCAACAATTTCAACAATCAACTTTGTAAAGCATACTTAACTAGGTACTAGTCTGACAAGGCCGTAGCAAAATGATTAGAATGATCACCTAGCCTACTAATAGCATAACATTTAAATTCATGATCCAATTACGGATATTTATCGTGTTTCCGACTAAGTTAGACCGTTATCGACCAAAACAACCATAATAATTAGAGAGGTGATATTTTAATACATTTTTGTGCATTTCGATCTTACTAACTGTAACGTAATCCATGTACCTAATGTGTTTTTATTATGTCGCACCACTCGCACCCGTAGATGAAAACTCCGATAACTCAAAATGTGCCCAAATGGAGTTAGTTGCGTTTTAGAATTCCTAAACTGAATACTTATACGGTGATACAAATGAGTTAATTGAACAAGCTTGAAAAAATGCTTACCTTTATGGATATGATAGGTATTACATTTTTCATAGTCTGTTATAGATTTCAAAATATTTTTTTTGTCATTTCTGAAAAAAAAGCTTTTTCGAGTTATCGGGGTTTTCATATAGGGGTGTGATGATCTTATAACTGAAGATCTCAAGAAAATATCAGCACCAATTTTAAGCTCTTTTCACCTGTTACGATTTCAAATTTGTATGAAATACAAGCTTTGTAAAGTCTTTTTTGAACTTTAATTTGAATTGACCTATATTGATCTATAAGCCCTCATACCTTGTTTATGTTGACTATTTACGATACAAACATAAGCCTCATTCTCATAATATAAAGAGCCTTCAATTCAAATTCCCTTTTCCGCGACAACCGTTTCGCACCAAATTTAACTAGAATATAAATAAAAGTGAGTGATTGACCTACAGATTCCCTTCCTTATTGAACTGAGCTTGATAATTACGACCAGTATGACGAAATGAACGGTCGTGACTGTGATATGTCATCCATTTTTGGATCGGCTCGGTGGGCCTTCGGTTTCCGCCACTCACCCCGCTACTTTCGCTCTGGTTTTTCACGACCTCTTGCACTCAGGGCTGTCCAACGTACACAAGTTTCTTATACGTTATTTTTTTTATATTTTTTAAGTTATTTCATTATAATTCTACATCACATTCACTTATGTCACACACAATGGGAGATTTACACCGGAATTCTGAAACTCTAATAAGTTTAAGTGGTGCTTATCATTGACATTATTTGTCATCTTTGTATGCGATTCTGAAGAGTATTTTTTTTATTCAACTTATCTCGTCCCACTGCTGGGCAAAGGTCTCCCCCAATTCCCTCCATACATCTCTATCCCTTGCCGAAGAGTATTACATCTCAAATAATTAAGTACCGTTTCAGTATTCGGGAATGTGTTATTGTTGCAATAAACTGTTTGAAACTACACTAAAACTTAGCAAATAAAGTTAGTAAATAAGAATTGAGATTTTTAATTTGTTTTTAAATCTATCAAAAAATCAAACACCTAACATTCTTTAGTAAAGCTGTAGATTAATTTGTTTATTTATGTTATATAAGTACTTACCTAAGTTTGAATGGCTGATTACTCGATTACTAGATCTTCGAAAATTCAAGATTATTTGAAGATATCTAGAAAGAATCCAAATAAGGTTAATAATGGCATATTTTTTAAAGCATGTGGTAAAACTCTCAAGCATCCAGAAACCAGTAATACCACAAGTCCGTGGCAACCCTACGGCATCGCATGTAGACTCATAATGCTCTTGTTTTGACGGTGCACTTTCAAAAACAAACTGTATCGAGTTTACGGTCGATTGTCGATTACCAATATTTTAATCTGGCATCGGTTTTACCGCTTCACTTTGAAGTTAAAAAAACTTGCAAAACGTTTGCTACGCCTGATTTAAGTATAAGATAAATTTTTAAGACGTCGATTTATATTATTTTAATTTGATATATGGATTTAATGAAAGGAAGAGATGCACTTTTTAGATCTGAATGAAAATTTATGCAAAGCATTTTAATTTCAGAAAATGTTACTCGTTTTCATTTTAACAAAACCCTCAAGGACAATGTCTTTCAAATGGATATTATAACACCAGTGGCTTAATAAGATCTCATGTATTGACAATGTCTTTCAAAGCTATTACAGGTCTTCTTTTTAGAACTACTACTAAATAATATACGAAAAATACTAACAGTAGGTAAACCGCTTCCACGAAGAGACCTCTATATAATATAAATAATTAAATATAGTATGTAAGCATATAATATAAGTAAAGGTAGGTTAGAGACGGAGTACTTTAAACTTCGCTAATAGTCAATAACCATGGAAATAATGATCAAAACTTGTGAACTACTTCTCACGATGTATAAAAATATGTCAATTTGTTATATAAAATAAAAATAATCACAGCAATAAAAAGCTAAAGCCTCATTTCGACCAAAGCTCGCAGCTAATAGTTTTGAAGTTAACACCGGCTCAGCGTAGTCGAGAAATCTCAAGTAATATAATAAAATGAAGGTGTGAATTTCCTAAACGGACGGTGCCGGTATTTGACGGACGTTAGTTGAGACTTCCCTATTAGTCTTATTTATAATCAGAGATACGATATGATTGGTAAAAGTAATATAGATCCTGAGTAAGACTTTGCTATTCATATTGGTCTTGACTTGCTTAGAATATTTTTTAAAGGATATCTTATCCCATTATGCACACTCATCTGTCAATTAAAAAGCTCGTAATGTATATCGTAATGTGAACGAGGGCTTTTCTGATTCTGAAGACGAATTGGGGGTAGTCATGGATCCTACTCCAATTCTCGGCGGTAGCTCCAGTATTTCAGTCATCCCGTGACCACGAACGCTGCAACGTGTTCGAAACGTCGGGAAACAAAATAAATAAAAGGTACGCGATAAAATCCCGTAATATTAATTATCATTATATTAAATTAAAAAGCTATAAAGAAATAATTTCATTTGTTTTTTTTTTAAGTTAAATTAAATGACAACATGAAATGATAAATAGATATTACAAACAGAACCACCATAGAGTTAATCAAATTTCATTCCATTTTATTTGTTATTCACCATAACGTTATTTACATAACTGGCATGGCATGTCTAAAAAGTACATAATTTTGCATAAAATCAGGTTACATAAGTTAAATTTATAAAATGGGTGACATTGAAAAAATGCAAAAATAAGTTAAGAATTCAGATACTTAGATAACTCTTTTTTTTTCAATTTAAAAACTTTACTCCAAATAATAATTGAATTTACCGAATATTCTTTAATATCATTATCAAAACAACATGACGGATATAATTTCTTATAGATAGAAAAATATTGAGAGCTATTGATCCGGAACACGCGATCGAACGTTCGTACCTACATTAACTTGGTTTTTTTACAATTCGATTAAATCGGTTCAAAGAGCACAAGAAATGTTGGATGGATCATAAAAAATAGTTATAACGCCACGGGTTCCGCATAAAATGATACCTACCTTGATCACAAACAGTTTTATAGTTACCTAGCCGTGTCAATTGCTTAGAACATTGTAATAAAAATCCGGCAAGGTGATTTGAAAACCGTAAATTTCGCAAAATTTTACCATAAAAATGTTTATGGTGACAGAACTCAAATGTTCTAATCTCAGAATTTATTGAAATAAAGATCTTATGGAATTTGCTAATAAAACTTTCTGGCCAACGCCTTCCTTTAAAATTATTGTTACATTGAAAAACGTCTATTTTTATTATAGTCTCACAGTAATGCCCACGCGCAATAATCCAAAAACCTATGATTTTTTTATGGTCAACCTGTCTTTTTGAACTACAACAAAATATAAATCTCCTTAAGCCATATATTATTGTTGGTCTATCAATAGAAGCCGTCCGTCGCCAATACCTCTGGTCTGGTATGATGACTTTTACTGCCAAGACCTTACTTATTTAGTTACAACTATTACTGATGATTATTACTGAACTTCATGCCCTGATTTCAGATGTACTAGGATATAACAATTTGTTCAGCCTCGGAACTTTGCAATGGAACTACAGTCAGCAATGAAAGTTGATCAACAATTGTCGTTTTATAAAACTCTGCTACATTTTAAATGATTTCAATTGTATTTTAAGTTTTAAAATACTTGCCTACAGACTAAAGCGATTTTATATCTTGATTAAAATTTAGATCATAAATCAGTTCTAAAGATATTTCAGTTTTAAAAACTGAAATTGTTCATCGATTTTTGTTGTAAGTACCTACCTTTTTTAATATTTGGTAAAATATCATCAATGACTGAAAATTTGGCTGGATGGTCTACACCTTAGTTAGGGCCTTACATACAAAACCTCTCAACTTTAAACAATGGTTAAACAACATCCTGTCTCTATTTGTCACTATCTAACAAATAGAGAGAGGACGTTGTTGACTTACAAAAGCCTCTCAACTTTGAAGACTGGTTAAGTCTTCAAAGTTGAGAGGCTTTTGTAAGTAAGGCTCATAGAGAGCAGTAAATAATAGGTAATAATAATTATAGTAAGTAGCAATCGTGAGTCAGTTTTTTGTAAAGCATTGAGATCCACTTCACAGTGTCGTGCCTTACACTTGACACTTCACCTGCACCCGTGACCAATTGCCGAAAAATGATGCTTCACGACGAAATCTCAACTCTTCAAGTCTAGCAGTGGTTTGTGTTACAAATTGCCAGTGATTTTGTTAACATGACAATTTAGGACGTATTATTAGAGAAACTATGGTATCTGTGCAAGCCTTCATCCCAATTAACAATCTACAGCGTCGCTGTGTAAAGCTTTTTGAACAGCAGGCTGATTGTCTAACTTGTCTCAAACCTCAAATTGGTCTCAACTATCAAAACGATCGGGTAGCTATCTTTTGTCGCGTTCGGTCTCATTGAGATAAGAGTGACAGATATACTTGCGTGGTCACTGAACTATCATATATTTGAGAGTTTGAGACCGATTTTGGTCGCTATCAAAGATAGACAATCAAGGGGCCGATGTGGTCTAAATTTTTTGATTATCTAACTACTTGCGCATGAGTAAATTTTACTACAAATAATGTTAACAAAGGCGTCGCTGGAAATAAGTAAATTTTCCCTTGGCCACTCTAGAGATATATTATGTAGAGTTATGCAGTCAGATGAGAAAACTCATAATTTACTCCAATCACATAAAATCATTGTAATATTAGCTACTGAGTGGCTTCTTATATAAATTCATTGTATCTTTCAGAGAATTTATCAATGAATTTTATTTTCATTTGCAGACTCACCAAAGATTTTGAAACGTCAATACTCGTGCTAAAGCCCAGAAATGACGAGGCTGATCGTACAACGTGACCTCCACCTGACGAACACCGAAAAATGTCGCGATTGGTAAAAACTAGCGACTTTTGTTGATCCTTTTAAATAGTGAAAACTCCACGGTCCATTGCTGTAGGGTAACCATCATTCCATATCAACTCGGATATGATTCAGCCGGATAAAAATACAGGGCTACGGCTTTATTCCCAAGGAGAATTCAAGGATGGGTACTCAGAGGCTCGTCCAAGAAGTTATTAGAGACACGTTTAAATACTACATTTTTACATTATTTTTAACTTTCTTTCACATTTTTTATCACTTATTTTGGCATTGTATCATCCAGTAATTTGAGAAAATGCGAATTTACTCTTGTTTGTTATATAGTAGCAAATTATAAATTCTAATCTAAATCACTGAGAACGTTTTTAAAAAAATATAAAACACGTGAAAAATAGTTTTTGCAATCTTTTCTTCAAAATGTTTTTTTTTTATTGTAGATTAAGCCACAATCTCACCTGATGGGAAGTGACGATGTGGCAGACGATGGATCACAAAGGTCTATTCAACTTGTAATATTACCTAATCAACTTGACTTTTCAAACAAGTCAAGAGTGAATAGTGTAAACATTATAATTTTCGGGGAAAAAAAAAGCCGGCAGCGAGTTCCAGACCTGAGCAGTGCGGATGATGAAGGTGGAATGAATGGTGACCCTACATTCATGTCAACCTGTGCCCACAACGAATGATCCCTCACGACTGAGACTGAGAACAACTGATCAGGAATGACAAGGCCTATCGTGACCCGCACCTGTACACGTGACATTCCAATGACACTGGGAAAGTCAGTGACAGTTTGCGTAGTCAATAGCAATACCTACAGTTTTTTAACCGACTTCAAAAAAAGGAAGAGATTCTCGATTCGTTGGAATCTATTCTTTTTGTGCTTTTTTTTATGTATGTTCACCGATTACTCGAAGACAGCTATAGGTACCGATTTGGAATTTTTTTTAAAGGGTATCTTTCCGATTGGTGCCACAAAAATTTCAGGATCTGTCGAGGACCTTCGGAGTTATGAACAGAAATGCACCTCGAGAGTGCAGAAAATTGCTCAATTTCTATCTTTCAATTGAAGTCGTTTTTTTTTTAGTTTTTAATTTAGCAAACAACAAAATTTAATTTAATTTATCAAAAAACAGCAAAATTATAGCTACGTTTACGTATTTTTGACAATACATGACAACGATTTCGATCCTTTTCAAGAACTGGTTTTTTTTACAAATTTAGTTGTAAGCGAATTATTTTCATAACAAGTAGGTAGAAAATGCCTTCGGCATCGTGCTCGCAGGTTGTGCATTCATTTTGTAAAATTTCTGTGCAATAAAGAATTTAAATAGGTAAGTAATAATAATAAAGTGACCCATACATAAAATCAATTTATTTTCCCAAATTATGTTTGTAGGTACTTAAGCCGGGTCTAATTTAATTCCGGTGAACTTCGTGTCACCTTAATTTTTTTATGAGTTTAGATTTTTGACTTATTAACTAAAAATCCAAAAAATCTAGTTAAATAAAAAAATTAAGAGGATAACTAGGTACAAACAATCACTTTAGACAGATTATTTATATTTAATTAACAGAGTAAGTTTATGTGAGCACTTAAAACGGTGATGAAAAACATAGTAAGGAAACCAGATAAACAGTGTAAGATAGCAAAATACGGTTAAAATAATGTTTCGTTAACTAATCATTTTAATGGAGGAACTTAACAACTCCGTAAATATTATCGACTTTGTCATAACGAAACATTGTTAATCAAAATTAATCCATAACCTGCTAGATAAAACAGGTACCTAGTAAAACTCTTGAGTGCAAATCGCTTTCACAAAATCATAGGCAAATGGTTTTTATGGCAATATAATTGCGCAAAATTTAATTTGCACAAGCCAACACGTACCACTAAGGCTAACATAATGGCTTAGTGGCTTTAAAACGGTAATTGTGTGAGCCATGTTGCCTGATTAGGATAATACCTATTTCTCAAACATGCGATATACGACCATATCTTATACAATCTTCTCCGCTCGAGCAGGCCAGATAAGAAATTGCTGGACACTTTCTTGAATGTAGGCAATGAATCGGCAACGAATTTGAAAATGGAACGAACTTTTTAAACCCGAACACGTTGTTTTTGTTGTTTTTTTATTGTTGTTGTTAGTTTTGATGTTTTTTATTTTGTTTTCTTGTATTTTTGTTGCATGTTACCATTCCACCACGTAACAGGTTGCAAGTTGCCACTGTTCGAATGGTAACTGGTTTCCTTACAATGTTTTCCTTCACCGTTTACAGCTCGTGCTAGTCCATACAAAAATCTTTCGAAACAGAAAACTTGTAAGTATGGTTGAAATCTCTTCTGTTATGTCAAAAAGCTTCCTCTTAGGAGTTCAGATCTTCGCCTTAGAGTTATCTTAGGAGTTTTCCCTCTTTTCTTCAATGCTACTGACGATAATACTGGAATTTTTTGTTGATTCTATTTAAAACAACACACAGTTTATAACAACATACAGTCATACACAAACAGTATATCAAGTTGTAAGTAAGACATTCCTCGGGTCGGAGGGACGACCTCGGCACGCGCTTGTTATGCTGCGCGCGCGCAACGCGGGCATCCGCATAACCTTATACCACTGTTTATTGTAACTAGCATTGTAGTTGTGTAGCTTGACACGTTCTTGGTACAATTTACTTTTAAACAAGAGGTAAAAAGAGGTGTTTTAATTATTAAAGACGTGTGTATCTTTGTGACTAGGGCATCGTAGCTCCCAAATAGTTAAACTAATTTTGATTTCACTAAAGATAACTTAAAGCTAAGGCGTTTTAGTGAGATCAAATAAGTTATATTGCGCGGTCAACTAACAAAAATGTGTCAATAATTTTTTGTTTTCCTTTTGTTATTTTCTAGCAATAAAATTCTGCTACCTACGTATTTTTGCGCTTACTATACATACCTTACTCTATTCTAGCCTATTATAATTATAATATTTATAAGAACGATAAAATTAAATAGATGAGTGTGCGTGCCGTTTTTCAATGACACAATACTTTAAAAAAGAAAAGAAAGATAAACTGTTGTCTAATCTGTGCTAGTTGCACTTGTAGAACTGCAGGCTGATTGTCTAACCTGTCTCAAACTTTAAATTGGTCTCAAACTGTCAAAATGATCGCTTAGGTATCTTTTGTCGCGTTAGGTCTCGTTGAGATAAGAGTGAAGAGCTACTTGCGTGGTCACTGAACTGTCATATTTGAGAGTTTGAGACCGATTTTGGTCGCTGTCAAAGGTAGACAATCAAGGGGCTGATGTTCCAAGAAATACTATTTAATCTGTACCAGTTGCGCTACTTTACCTAACTGCACTATGGTGATCGTATAACCTATGCGTACTTGTGATCTACACACGACTTCACGCATAAATCCAGTTTATTCGTCCCTAATGGATTTTTAAATAAATTATAGAGAAAAATAGACAATTCAGATTCAGGTCGTGCGTCTATTAAGAGTATTTTGAGGATTTTGGGTGTCAATTTTATTGCAAACTGAACAGTTACGTATTTAGCATATTATTTGGAATGTAACTCCCATACCTACACAGACAATATAAATAGTGTGTTCAGTCTAGTAAGTGCCTCATTTTGCCTCTCTATTTTTCTCTTCTCCTTATTTTTAACCGACTTCAAATAAAGGAGGAGGTTCTCAATTCATCGAAATCGGTAATTTTTTTGTGCTTTTTTTATGTACCGATTACTCAAAGACGCCTGGACCGATTTGGATTTTTTTTTTGTTTGAAATGATATAAGTAGGTACTTTCCGATTGGTGCCACAAAAATTTGGTGAGGATCTGTCGAGGATCAGAGTTATGAACAGAAATGCATCTCGAGACAGCAGAAAATTGCGCAGTTTATAACATTGAAGTCGGGTTTTTTTTAATTTTTAATTTAGCCGCTTGTTCGCTACCTAATTCTTGAACTTGTACAGTAATTTAAACTTTGTGCTCATTTACGGGGACAGACCATAAATCATTCTAATAAACACTAGGTTCTATATCCGGTAATGGTTTCCAGCTTCTGCCAAAAGTTAAAAAAAATAAAATTATAATGCTTTCTGTAATGCGTATTTTCGGTAAAACTAATCTAGTTAGCATCATCGCGACAGCGCCCAATTATTCGGTGCAGAGGCAAAAAGGTTATTTTCTTTTTACCGACCCACTTTATTCGATAAAAACTGTCTCGAAATAAAAACAAAAGTGCGCGGTGAGAAGCTTCTTGGTGGTAACTTGAGATCACGAATCATTTTTTATCTGTTCCGGCAGGGGCGGACTAAGGTGAATGAAAAGGCGCAGTTCAGGGGTTATTCCACTTTTACCCCCTGAGAAATCGCAATCGTTGGATGTTATTTTTATTCACTTTAATTTGCCTTACTTAAATGCATTTCCACAAGAGATGTATCGAAAAACTTGCACAAGAAAAAAAATCAACCAATAGTATCACCTCATTTCCCAAGCCTCTATTTATTGGTGGATTGATTTCCGCGCTCTATTCAGCTTTATCAATAAAACGTATCTTTGATCAATAAAACGAATTCTGAACCTCGGGAGCTTTTATGAGCTTTCCAGCGAAAACACTTCGAACCAGACACTTTTCCGGCATACGTCGAGAGATAGTTGATAGTTTAACCCAAGTTACGAGTATTACTGACCTGAATAATAAAGATTTAGAATATTCCTTTTATTTTGTTTGTGAAACAGGAATTAAAAAAAAATGGCTTATACCACTCATTCATACAATACACAAGAACCATAAGTTATAAGTACCTACATTGAATTATTAAATTCTACGCTACATTTTGACTGCATTTAAAAAGTGTGACTACATAAATACTGAATCAGTATTACTGATGCAAAGTTCAATTCAGTGGCAATGGTTCAACTAGCCTTAGATTTGCCTACGTACACACACATCCGTTGAGGACGAGGTTGAGGTCGCGAAAGGTGACCAACGATCAGTGACCGCAGGATGTGAAACCTCGCAGGATGCACAATATGATTTTTTGGGATCCTTAACGGCCAAGTCAACCAACACAGATTTAAAAAGGAACACTTTAAAAATTACTAAATTGTATCTCAGTTTTAATTGTTCAACTGACCCTAAGAAATAATCCTAGCTACAGCCATGACTGGGTCAGTCGTTCCACTAGGGTCGAATTGCGACCGGCGACTGATAAACTAAAAAACAATTAAAAAAACACTTTAAAAAACTTTTGTTAGTTTTTTGCGTTGAAAATGTAGAGATTAATAACAATTCAGAAATAGTACAACTGGCCCAAAACACCTAACCTAGCTACAGCCACGACTGGGCCAGAACTTCCACTGGGGTCGAGTTGCGACCGGCGACTGACAAACTATACCGCAATTTAAAAAATACTTTTGTTAGTTTTTTGTGTTAAAAATGTTGAGATTAAATTAATAATAATTCAGAAATAGTACAACTGGCCCAAAACACCTAACCTAGCTACAGCCACGACTGGGCCAGTCGTTCCGCTGGGGTCGAGTCGCGACCGGCGACCGACCGCAGGACGTGACACCGCGGTGGGAACCCCTAGGATGCACACGATGATCACTTCCTGGATTTTATTATCCGCCAAATTATGAATATTGTGGTTTTGAACAAACAGTTGAAAGACTTCAATCTACATTTTGAAAGACTAACTAAACTGATCGCAATAACTTCAGTTTACCGTGATCATGGCGCATGCAACTGTGCCGAAATATCGGGAGACTCGAAAATCCAAAAATCATGGTAAATATCCCGTTTATAGTGTTTACAAAACTAACTAAACAGTTGAAAGACTTCATTGAAATATTCATTTTTGAAGTTCAAATATTTTCAACGCATTAAAAATCGACAATGTTATTGTTAACACGATGCAATTTTACTAAAATATATTTAATATTTAAACTTAAAAATAGTAATCAACTAAAAGAAAATGAGCCTACTACTTTCAGACTTTTTTTTTCTCAACCTGTTTTGTTCCACTGCTGGGCAAAGGTATCCCCCAAACTCTTCCAACTGGTCTCTATCCTTCGCTGAATCCTACTACCGAATTTTGCTTTCAGAATAGCAAAACAAAAAATATGGATTGTTTAGATAACAACCTAAGAACATTGTCAGTAAAACCTCATTAAACTAGAAGAATCGGCTATTTCTATTTAAGAAAGAAGCAATTTTTTCACAACTCAAAATGGCCTTACATGATGACGACTGTATAAAAAAAATCTCTATTCTACACTATAAATCTATTTATAATGACCACCATACACCTTCACTGACTTTTAAATACCTGATCTTGATTCAGTAAACCTGTTTAATTTTATACATAAGTACCTACATGGTATATTTGTTACAAAAGGTAAAGTGTACGTAAGACCAGTGCGTTGTGGTGTAATGTGACACCACTCGGTTTGAACCCGCACACACCGAATCAAAATCCTTGCGATTATATCGTGTATCACTTTTGATACATGTCCACTTTACTGTGCAGTCATTGAGTTTAATTGATATCTTTTATTTGTTTAGAAAATGAATGAAGTTATGAAAGTTATAGCCTTAGTTTGTGCAAAATGATTTAAATAGATAATAATTAAAATGCTGTTTGTAGGTAATCGCGTTACTTGAGAATGGCGTTCCTATATTCAGCAGAGCTCGGTCGCCCAGATAATATTTATGATTCTTCAACAGAATTCAGGAATCCTTTTAGGCCGGCTTAAAATAAATTCACTTTAGATTCATTTTATACCTTTCTCATAAAATAACCGCACCTAACTCTGATTGCTTCGTTTAAACTAAATAAAATAAAAGATACCATACGAAATAAAGTCATTTTATTAGAATGACCATCGATTTATTTGGAACGAGCAACATTCAGAACTGTCCTTTCGTTTTATAATCCTTTAGCAGATTACAACGGTTCTGATTTTCGGTTACAACAACATGTACTGTACAAGTACAATCAGCATCATAAGTCGATTATTAAAGCAAGATTTTTTCGAAACTTTTAATTTTTCGAAAAACAAGTCTTTAAATGCCTTTCGAAGACTTTTTTTATCGTTTAACATATAATTTAAATAATTAGCATTTTTTATCTACAATTTTCATAATTTAAATGTTTTACAATTTATTTTTTTCATTACGCGCACTTGATATTATAAAAAGTTGTAAAGGTCAGCAAAATAAATGGCCTCCTCTATTCATATTCCTCCTCATGCATCGTTCTCGTCAGTGCTGAGGGTCGTGACCTCCTCCATGGATCACATTTTCGCGAATGATTGTTCTCCAGCCACTCCGATCTCTTGCGGCTTCTATGGCACCGTGGTTCTGGATGGAGAGAGACTTCCGAACGAACTATTCATATTAAGGAAATAAAAAAGCAGATGCAAAAGTGACTTACCTTTTTAAGAGTTGTTCAGCTACTTATGCAGTGTGGACTGTACACACGAGGCGCTACGTAAAACATGACAGGTTTAAAATAAAGTTTTCCATTTTAGAATACTCTAACTAACGTGTCATTTCTCAATATAAGGCATAACTAGAAATAAATTGATCTAATTCAAAAACATGAGTAAGTAATGAGTTAATTATGTAACTAAAAAAATCATGACATTATAAAAACGTTCTTCAACATATTTTATTAATTAGATCACATTAATTTAATAAGACTGTGAATAACCTACTTTTTAGAATACCTTTATATTATTAACAAAAAATAATATTATCTAGGTAGGTATATTTTTAGAATTGTTCATCTACTTATGTATTGTCGGGCCTACATCCGACCCGCCGCCGACCCATCATTGTCTCCCGACATCGCTTGAATATGTAATGCGTCAGTGTCGCCCTCCGTGTCTCAATGAGGACAACTTCCGGGATGTCACGTTGCTTAATCGATTAAAACAAAGAATTTATTATTTTACACTTATGACATATTTTTATACTTAGGTACACATATTTTTTTATAAATTTTGTTATAACATTTTTTTAATTTTAAGAGCTATGCCACATGGACGCGAAACGTCGCGTCCGTCGGTGGCTTTGCGATGACGAGTAACGACGGAGTGGTGACGCTGCGCTGCGTTGTTTTCCATTCAAATCAGAACGTATTGTCACACCGTGCGTGCGTTAAAACAGGCTTTGACAGAACACTCTGTCAAAGTCAAAGAAATTTTATACAAGGTATAAAACTTCCTTGGTCAAAGCGCTGCGACGACGCATGGATCGGCAACGCCCGTGGGGCATCGCTCTCAAGGACTAGCTAGAAGGTAGTCACATCGAAAAATATATTTGCCATACGCCCATTTTTTTGTAAAAATAGAGTTTTTCACGTTACAGGTTGCAAGCGCATCGCCGCCTACTAGAGAAAAAATGGTTTCCTCTCAATGTTTTTGATGACTGTGTTAATACGTATTAAAATCTTTCAAAGGAATCCTTTAATACACATTCGAAACCACGACGCTTTTCTTAAATGTTTGGAATAAAAAAAAATCGACCTACTAACCACTCGGTCAACATCGCACAGGTGAGAAGGCATCAAATGTAAACTGTTAATCTACTTTTGTCGGCTGTACAACCCAGCTAATGACATAATTATGTTCACACGCTGACAAGCGGACGTCACGACCCATAGATCATAAACTATTAACTATTATTGTAAAGGTGTTTTATAGGAGGTGTACTTGCTTTTGTCGGTGGATTCGGCTCCCAAGTATTTATCTAGGTACTTTTTATTCATAATTTCCAAAACGTAATTATCTAGTAAGTCTGGTTTTGAAAAATCTATGTTCAAAAGGTATCTTCAATTAGTAGTGAAGAAAACGTTGTATTAGGACGATCGCAGTTTGCATGCGTTTTCATCCGAATTTTAGACGTGCGTACACGTACCTACGAACACGCACGAACGATCCCAACACTCCGATTTCTATGGGGCCTCGCACACTGTATCCAATTTGACGTGCGTGTACGTCCGTCTAATTTTGTATGCAACGGACAAAAACGCAGCCAGTGTGCGAGGCAATTCGCACGTCAGTCGACGTACGTATACGCACGTTGCAAAATCGGATGCAAACTGCGAGCGGCCTGAAAGTATCGCGAGGAAACCGGAGTGTGGATTCTAGTAAGTACGTCCATACGACACCCCCTCTAAATCAAAATGAGTTTTAGAGGCTGCTAATTGAGTTTTTTTAATCTAAATACTTAGATACTTACTGAATAAATATTCAGTAAAATACAAACAGAAAACATTTATTTTTACAAACAAAAAATAACAGATATTTTTACTATGTAATCAAACTACGCAGTACCTATATCTACTATTGAATATTCTACATTGTAGCGTGTACCGGCAAATTACACCAATTACCGGTTGTAATCGATATTGATGACGTAAAAGTAATATTACATTATGTAAATGTACTAATATCGACTTGTAGGTATGTAGCTTAAGTTTATGATAGTTTGAATAAATTGTTTTCACTTTATATCGAATTGGAAAACCCAGTTTAAAAGTAGGTAATATAAAGACACCATAACGTTTTTTTTTTTCAACGTCTTTTTTATTTGTCTATGTACGACGTACGTACGATAAAATTAGGCAAAATAGAGATATTTCTTTAATTATCTTTATCTATAAAGTGTCAACGTTAACAGTCTGCATGCAGATTTTCTTTTTCTCTGTTCTTCTGTAGGAAAATTGTTGCCAGGCTACGGAGGTCATTGACCTAAGACAATAAAAAGTCACATACGCGACAAATAAAACAACAAATGTAATTAACTGGAACTACAAAAAAACATAGGTACCTACACCTACCTTCTTATAGATTTAACAAAAGATTATGCAATAAAAATATTTTTGTTTTGAACGTGAGTTTCTATTGTAAACAAAATAATATATTATTTAAGCATTTGTTTTCATTTAGATTAAAGCTTAGTGAAAAAAATACATCATTCATTTCACTTTAATAAGTTAGAAGACATACGCTTGTTTTACGAGTACCTACATTATCCCTAAGGATAGTAGGATTTCTATAGTTAGGCATTCAAAATAACACAGAGTTTATCTACGTTTAGTTTACACTGGACACCCGATTTTCTGTGTGAAAAAGACTTTCTGTAGGTAAATTTTCATGCTTGTAAGTTTTATACTTTTTGAGAAAACCGAATCAGAGTTCCAAAGTAGCGCGAGTGGCCCGGTTTATTTGCTGTCAAATGTGTAGTTAGATAGAAGTATATTTGCAGTGACAAAGCTATTATCTTAGGGCATCTACCTTATTGCGAAGGACATAAAGGTTGAAAAATAAAAAACCTAGAGCTGGCCACGAATAGTGGAAAGTCAACTTTTATAACTGTAGTATAATCAGCAGTGCGATCCAAACCTCGGAATGTATTCCGAATTCAGAAAGTGACTTTCTTCGCTGAAAAAACGAACTTTCCGAAAAATCATAGAATCGAATGCATTTTCGGAAGTCTAAATCGCACTGCAGATTACTCTAATTATTGTAGATGCGAACAAAAGTTTTGTTCACGAGTAGATTAAAAAAAAACATAGGTACCTACCTACATACCTATCTATGTTTTTTTTAGTCTACTCGTGATCATGGTGACTGTAATAATGTTATTCGAAACAGTGAGGTAAATAAAATGGTTTTATTTACTAGGATTACAAATTACTAGTGCAACCAAAGCAACAGTTTCTTTTAATTTGCAACTAAACCTAAACATAATTTTAAGTTTTATTAACAAAAAAAGAAAATTCTGTTTAAAATCCCGTTTTATTTATTGTTAATGAACATAACATTGCCAGTATAATTGTCTGATGGACAAAAGCATCGTTTAACCGGGCAAAGTTAGGAAAACCCGTTAGCTACTAAATCATCATCGAGTCTAATTGTTTATTTACAACTTATGTTTATCGGCTTTTAATCTTAAGCTGTAAAATTCATTTTCACGACGTACCTAACCCGTACTAGAATTAACTTATCACTAATTAACCGGCGCGGCGCGGCGCCCTTAAACTGTTATATTTTTAATACGTTTTCTCCTGTTGAATCGATAAGTAAGTAATAAACCCAGCTCGTTGCATTAGATTGATAAATAAATAAGCTTACTAAATAAGCAGTAGGATACTATTCTTAGAAATAAATAAATTTGAGTTGTATCCTTTTTGATCAAGGTTGTTTAATATTAAATCGGCTTAGGGTTCATTTGGTGTTAAGGTAATTACGCTCTTAAACAATTTATGATCATAATTTCCTGTGGATGAAGTGTGACGGGATAACTTACCTTTCACATACTTCCAGATGTATTCTTCCGATATATTCCTCAGTTTGCTGCTTTGGAGTAAAATTTTGAACGTCACTTATCACTCAACAGCACCGTCCCCAAACAATCCAGTTTAAAAAGGACATAAAACAAAAACGACGAAAATATGTTACACACAATGTTATCGTCAGAGCTCAAACGTCATTCGCACTTATCACAGTTTCTGGTCCCGCACACGTGGGGAATTGCGCGAGTGTTGGGTTCCGTAGGTGGAAACGACCTGATCGCGGCAAACTGACGGCCAGACTGAAACACACAACACAACCACATTCGCGCCGCGCCGACCAACAGGTGAAAACGCTACACTGATATCAACTAGAGTACCTTGTGTGGAGGTTACTCTCGTGAACTCGTGTGCGTAAACCATTTTGCTCGTGTTGGGCAGATTTATTACTCGTTCCATGTGTGAGTGACCATAGATGCTTCATTAGTCAGTGCGGTGCGTCCCTTGTACACACGGTCACATGTCAAGTGTGCATGTGTGCGGGCTACCTGTGCCCCCGCAATTTTGCTCTTTTAGGGCTGAATTTAAATTAGCTTCTGAAGTCCATCTCGCTAATGTATACTCGAGATTAATCAGAAGCACTGACCCGAGTTGAAAACAAACTTTGTCCAAAATCCTTTATAAATTACAGACAAAAAAGTGTTTAAATAAATCATAAAAACAATGACATTGGAGTAAACATCTTTATCATTCAAAGACCTTTAGCTCAGGTAATTATGTCGTTAAGCAGCAAGTTAATCCGACCGAATAAAAGCGTCGAACCGTTTGAGAGTTTTCCACCAATTTTCCGACCTAGTATTTCAGTAGCGTTATATTTGAGCGTGAGGCACGACGTGCCTGCACTTAGTGAACTTTGTCCAGGTAAGGTCATGGATATTTAGCACTAATACAATAGGTATAAACATCGCATGTCACCTTGACAAGCGCTAAGACGTTATCATTAGTATTTTTCCTTTATTTTTCAGAACAACGCAACTGACATTGTAACCTCTTTACATTTTGATCTCTATAACACGCTACACACAAATCTTAATTACTTGAGCATTGTAATGTGGTTAATGCATTTTTTAATTTTATAAATTTTAAATATGAAATGCCCTTTAACTGACATGAACTGTAAGTCAGACGGACGTAGGTAAAGGAAGTTTTTGAAAAACTGTGTTTCGTCTTACTGTATTAAAACAGTCGTGACCATTCTATTTGTGATGTAATTTGCACCTAATCAAATGTAAAACTAGATTGATTATCGTTGTAAAGGGCATTTAAAGAGTCTGATGGTGTTCTCTTGTTTTTAGAGACAATACTGGCATTGTTGACAAGTTCGAATCCATTGTTGCATTGGTTTTAAACGCCTACTCTGATAGACAATGTAGTTTTTGTGCACGGTTCTGTAAGTCTGTGACTTTATGGTGTGAAGACAAGTTTATGCTTATTTTATAGCCTCTGACAAGTGACACAAATAATCAAAATAAACTGAAGAATTATTGTTGGTGACAATAATAATACTTACTTATCTGTTTCCTTAGGCCGTCCGTAGTTTGCATGCGTTTTCATCCGAATATTAGACGTGCGTAATTGCGTAGGTATACGTACGAACACTCACGAACAATTCCAACACTCCCTAGTACTACGAGGCCTCGCACACTCTAGATTTAGATTAGACGTACGTGTACGTGCGTATAGTTCCGACGTCCGAAATCAATCCCAATTTGCTCTGGTTTTTTAGGCGTTCATTCATACGTAAAAGTCAATATGGATAATTTTGTGTACTGACACATAATGTAAGAAGCGTAATACAAACACATGTTAAAATTGTTGTAATTCATACAAATGTAACGGAGAAAAACGCAACCAGTGTGTGAGGTCAGTCAATTCGATGTACTTACATACCTACGTATACGCACGTTGCAAAATCGGATACAAACTGCGGCCGACCTTATTTCATCGTTAAAAGCAAGACTTTGTTATACACAAACTTTCACAAGTATCACAACCATAATAGATGAAAAGGTCTATGGCGGTATACACTTAGTTCTAAAAGCCTTACTAACTTTGTTTCTAAATAGCTCCCGTGGCCAAAATACAAGCGCTTCGTATCGAATTTTCTCTCTATCATCGCTAATCCTTTGTTCTGACACTTTTGACCACGTGACATAACGTCATTGAATCACTATTTCAATACATTTTCTGCGTTATCTATAGCGTTAGCGATTGTAAATAAAGACTTGACTAGGGCAGCAGTGTCAGCAAAATGGTCAGTCCTTTGTTTAGTTAGATTCTTAATGAAAAATTAAATTCTTAAAACTTAAACTTAGGCCTTTTACATCTTGACTAGATGATTTTTAATATAGTGTCAGGAGGCATACGGGACACTGTGGTGCCTGAGACATTGTTTGTTTGATTAATGTACTAACATTCAACTTATTGTCAATTACTCAGACTTAAAGTAAAATAAGCACCATAATTTAAGCATAACAAGGTAGTTTCATAACCTCTGGGAACGCCACAAATATTTACACGCATTTCAATTAACAAACAAGTGGAATAACAAGGTATAACTATTGCCCGTGCGCAAGCCTGGTCAAGACTTGCGAATATAATTTATGGTTTGTATGGATATGGCAAACATTGAACTGCCGATTAAGTTAAGAGCTACGTTTATTTACGATTATATTTATGCCCCAAGTGTTGAACTAGTGGTCTACCCGCCTCGACTGTCGCTTAAATTTCTAAAATTTGTTAATTGATTTAGGCGTGATTTTTTGGTGAAGTGGAAAAAGACCACAGATGACAAGCCGAGGAGTAGACCTTTGAAGTTAGTATAACTACTAAAGTAGCAGACAAGCATACGGCCCACCTGATTGATGGTAAGCGGTGTACGCCTGTGACACCATAGGAGCCACACTCGCGCTGCTGACCCTTTAAAAGAGGAATCACTGCGCCGACAACACAGTGGACAAGACTGGTCCACCAGTTTTCACCGCAGCGCTTCCTCGCAGAGCACTGTATATCATTTGTATTGTACCTATCAAAAATCTTATCCTCACTTCCCAACTCCGAAACACCACACCGTATACGATAGCATTCTGGTTTTAATTTATTCAGGCTCGCAATTAAGGGCATGTTCCCACTAGCACAATGGCGCGCGGGCGGGATGCTACAATTGTGCACGCAAACTGGGCTATCTCCATCGCAACAGGCCGCGACCTGTCCAAGCCGATTGGGGTGGCTAATTTAACAAACTGTAGCAGGGATAATGTAACAAGAATGTTCTTTGTACCATAAAAAATCCTGATCACAACTGTATCCGCAAGGAAATTGCAGAATATAAGTTGTAGTGTAGAATGTTGGTATGAGCTAGTAGCTAACTCTGGTGATGGAGTTTTTAGGCCGCCGGAAGGCCTGCGCCATTGTTAAACGACTGAAAAGTCGGGACCGACAATTAAACGTGCCCTCCGAAGCACGTAAGCAGGGCGGGCATATTGTTTGAACAAGAATGTTCTTTGTACCGTAAGATGCCTCAGGAACGTTCTTCTATCACATTAACAGACAAACTTCCGCAGTGGCCTTTGAAGATGCCCCAGACATCTACATGGATTTTGAATTTCTGAAGGTTAGGTGATTGTCTACAGTTAACTTTTTAAATTATCTGTTTTATTTTAACTAATACCATTTCACAGCTAGAAAAAGGCCTCCCTCGCTTAAGCTTTAAGAATTAAAAACCAACTCAAAGCTGCAGATAGAGTACTATCATAATTTAAATACAATCACCAAAATATTAACACCGTATCTTAAAAGCATAAACACCACCCTATCGAAAAAGGTTGTAAGTCACAAAAGACCGGAGATTACACAGAGCCACTAAATCACTAGAAGGAAGCAAGAGGCCGGTGAAAAATACAGGCTCCATGTCCGCCCCTGACATACCCCCAGGTTATACACACATCAAAAAAGTCTAAGCAACACCTATTGATTTTTGAATATTTTTAATTTTGTAGACTTTGTTTTAATTATTTCTCTTCTATTTTATCAAATAACTATTCTTTGTTGTTTTTAGTTAACTAAATTCGATAAATTGCTTATAAACATTTATTTACAACAAAACGTAGGCTTAAGCGACTGTTGTCTCTCGATACAAATAAACAAAAATTAACTTTCAAGTAAAATCATAACCCATCTTCTGGGCAGTTGGATAAAATCTAATACAGCGTGTTTCCTCCTCGCCTGTTTAAAACTTGTCTGCATCGATTCTGCATGGAATCAATAAGGTTATTGATGTCCTCCTGAGGCAGTCTATCCCAGTGGAATTTGAGCAGGTCTTTCAGCTGCTGTTCTTTTGAAACCCCATCAAGGTCTTTCAGGACTCTTCTTTGGAGCATATCCCATACATGCTCAATGGGATTCAAGTCAGGCGACTGAGCTGGCCACGGTAAAATGCGGATGTTTTCCCTCTGTAGCCATTCTTGAGTCCGCCTTGCTGTATGCGGACGGGCATTGTCGTGCATCAAAGTGAACTCAGGTCCCATTGTTTGTGAAAATGGACGCACCTAAGGAGTCAGCACATGTTGCACGTAACTTTCGGCATTCAGGTTGCCATTTATAAAAACGAGATCGGTTTTTCAGTCTTTAGTTATTCCAGCCCAAACCATTACTGTCGAGCCGCTGTATGGGTGGACTTCCTGGACACATCTCAAACTTTCATCATTTCTTGAGCGACGATACACCCTCCCTCTTTTCGTATCAGGCTTGAAACCGAATCGAGATTCATCGCAGAACAGAATTTTGTGCCATCGTTGTTGCGGCCATAGTACCCGTGGTCTGCACCATTGAACACGTCGAGCTCGATTCCCGTGACGGATCTGTGGGCATCTGATTGGACACCGCGCACGTAGGCCATACTCATGCAGTCTGTTTCGCACAGTTTGGGGACAGACAGCAGGACCTTCAGCATTCTGTAGCCTTGATGAGATCTCTTGGGCAGTCAGCTTTGGTTCAAATTTACATGTTACCTGGATCTGTCGGTCTTGACGACGAGTGGTACTACGCCCTCGGCCTGGGTGCTGTTCAGACGGATCACCTGTGTCACAATGACGCCTCCAGAGTCGACAAATTACACTTCTATGGACGCCAAAATGCCGGGCGACATCGGCTTGAGTGTTTTCCATTTCGAGCATTCCTACAGCTCTTTGCATCTCTTCCATGGTAAGATGACGACGCTCCATTACTAGAGTAAAAAAATTGGCAAAACAGAACTTGTGATTAACTGTGGTTACTAAAGTTTTTTAATCGAAAAATAAGTAAAACACATGCAAGAAATGGCGTTGAATTCGACAAATGAATGGTTTTATTGTTTTTCAAAGAAATTGTATACATAGTAGAATGCTGACTGACATTTAATGTACAAAGGATTTTGAACCTTATCACGACCAAACAACGATCTATTATCATTTAATCTTGGTTATAAGGATTGTTGGTCTTGTTGAGAGGCTTTCTTGGGTGCTTTGTCTCTTTCACACAGTAGCAAAAAGAAAGAGACACAGCGCCCAAGTTTTATTTCAAGCGGACCTTGTTTTCTGTCTCAGTCAGCGTTCCGGGTACGTAGTATGGAAATTCCTTGTTGTTTTTAGACACGATTTTTTTTTTAATTTAGCCAGTATTCATTTGTTTATCAAGGAGGTTGGATATTCAAAGAAGTTTTGATATTCTGTTCAAAGAAACATTTAGAAAAAAAATATTTTTTCAAAAATTAATAGGTGTTGCTTAGACTTTTTTGATGTGTGTATATCGCTGCATTTACGGTAGTCACAAGATTATAGTAGCACAGGCCTGCCTATTCTTACAAGTTATTACTAGCAGCCTACCGTGACTTTGTCTGAGCTAATAATATAGTCTATTAATTTATATACCTACCCGAATGAATAAAAAAGTTTATCCTGACTGACTGATTTTTCGATGACAAGCCTATTAAGTCTAAAAACCTTAAATTTAGAACATAGGCTTATTTCTTTAGCTTTTTCTAAAAGCGAGTGACGCTAAAAAAAGATTGTTGGAGATTTCAACTTTAAAAGGGAGGAAATGGGGGAAACAATTTTGTGATGAAAGTCTTTGTTCTTTGAAGTTTGAAACATGAATTTGAGCAACTGAGCGTTTGACAAAATTGACAGTGTAGTCGGAAACCACTGGTAAGACTGGCAAAAATAGCGTTAAAAAAGAGAATGTAATAATAGTGGGTGAAAATAGGCTGAAATGCTGAAGTGCTTCGAATTTCGATTCGAAGAAATAGTTTGGAATGGATTTTTTGTTTAATTATATATTTTTACTTGACTCTGACTACCGCCTTTGACATCTCTAGAGGATCTGAGAGTATAATGTGGCTTGGTGATTCAATCGTGACTCTGTTTCGTATAATTTTTCTTTAATTATTCATTCACACTAATTGACCCAATACCCGCTAACTAAAAACAATCAACGCACATTTACATTTCGCGACAATAATTACAATCGGACCAGTCCCATAACTATTTCAATATGACAAAGTATCACTCGAGATTAATCGTCTCACTGATCGATTTATGAGCCCGGAGCTTTAAATTAAGAACCTGCGTTTGTAGAACACAAATACATTTGCAGGGTCGTACATACCTACGTACCCAAAGTCCTATGTCACACACAATACCACAAGCAATTATAGGCTTTAAGGTTTTTGATAGAGAAGGATGTAAGGGTGATAATTCCGTGTAGGAAAGTTAGAACGGTCGGAGAGCGAAGGTCGTTGAAGGTTGGCGGGCTTTTCCGCGATCAACGGCACTAGATTAAAACAAGATGGCGACGGCGGCGCGTGCGCAGCGGCCGCGGTAACTCAGAGGTGACTAAAGCATCGCTTATCGTTGTTTATTGGAAATATCTTTCTTGTGGTAGGATAGAATTGGAGTAACGAATTTGTAGCCTTGGGATCCATGTGGGTAGTGGAATATCAAGTTTTGGAGGATGTAAAAATGTATAGGTACCTACTTAAAAGTTATTTTTTTTTCAGAGCTTTCATAATTCGAAATAATAATTTATCCAAGCCGTTTTTTTTGTATTATTTTTTAATGGCGGACATTTTTGCACACTATACTAGCCGACACAAAATGATACTGCCTGGGACATTGTTGAGAGATTGTAGTAGGCTTTCCCAGCCTCTACACTATCAGACGATAGATATTTACATTGTTTTGTGAGGAAATTCGCAAAAACTTGAAACTTTGAAATATTTAAATAAATGCTAACAATTCAGTAGCAGATCCAGCAGCATTTTAGTCCCTCTGATTTCGCCCAGCTTGGTAATGAATGTGCTTTTAATGCCGGATGCCGCCGGCTCGGCCGCTGATACCATTATATTTCGTACACTCTATCTATTTATCTGTAGACTAGTTTCCAACAACCAAAGACCACATAGCTAACATAAATCTGAAAGTTTGTTTGTAGCAACGATGGGCTTGCAACCCGTCACGTTTGGAATGCACTTCTGCAAAATTTGGACATTAACAAATATGAATTTAGACAAACCTCTGACTACCCCCTTAGACGCCATCGAAGGATCTTAAAATGCCTAAAGATCTGATAGAATATTTACCGTGCCTTAGGGTGATCGTGATCATTATTTCATTCAATTTTTTTTTAAGTTTCTGTGGGGGGACCAATTTAGATGAACCTTAGAATAGATGTAGATCGTGGCCTCGAACATCATTCAGGTTATTCAAACTGTTGGTACCACACGAGTGACGCCGTTGGTGGAAACTAGTTTTTTACAAATAAAATTGTAGTGGTGTGTTCGTAATTTTTCTCCGCCCAAACGACTTGACCGATTTTGATGAATTGTTTTGTACTTGCGCGGACGCGTGATGCTGTTGTTGAGATTATTTTTTAATAATAAAATAATTTAACGACACGACTAACGTAACGGACACACACAACAAGCTTGCTAACGTAACGGAGTACACGAAGTTAGCAAGCGACTTTTGGGGCTCAAGTGGAGTTGGGCAGCACACGTGACGGGCAATGCTAACAAAGCTTATAATGTCGCTTTGTTAGGCGCAGGCCAGATAGAAGAGACGGGGCGCAGACATTTGTCTCTTCCGCGTCCCTTTCATACAAAATGTAACGGCGCTCCGTCTCTTCTGTATGTTTTGCGGCGCGACGCTTCTATACATTTACTATGAAAGGGACGCGGAAGAGACATTATGGCTGTGACGCGTCCTCGTCTTACGTCTTTTCTGTATGTCCCGCGCCTCAGCCATTTTTTTCTGTGTGGTGATGACCGGTGGTGTAGAGTGCTTACCGAGCAGTAGCCTAGAGCTGGGCACAGGTGTATGGGTCGTCCACCGGCAAGATAGGATAAAATTTCAGTTTTTTATTTAGATGTTGGTGCCCGATTAAGTCTTACGTACTTCTATTATTTAAAATCGTGATAACTTTACACCTGGCGGTTTTTAATGGCCTCTGAATGAGCTATGGTCTACCCGACTGGAAAGAGAATGTCGATGTATTTGTTTACTGCAACTATTAATCATAAATCGTGTCGAACTTTGCCCCGAAGAAATTAGCATGCTTTAAAACTATCACGCCTTGGTAGTTTAAGCCGACAATGCGATGAAACGGAGATCGTTATGTTACCTATATAAATATTATCGTATATATTTTATTCAAACACTTACGTAATGTACACGAACACAATTTAAATCAATAGGGCTTTGAACAAAATCAATTAATCCTGATACGGACTCTTCTTGATTTAATATCTTAGTACTTACCTACTGTTTAGATTCAGCGTAACAATCTATTTTTATGATCTTACTAGCGAACGCTCGTGGCTTTTGGACATTCCTCTAACTACCCTCTAAAAAAGGAAGTTCGTATGAACAAGTGGCAAAATCTGGTGACGGAGTTTTAAGGCCTCCGTCGTGGCTAAATGACTTAAAAGCCGGGACCGACATTAAATGTGCCCTCCGAAGCACGGAAATGCTCAGCTCGTAATACCACTTGCAGTCATCCATACTAAAAGTGACCGCGCACAACGCTGCTTGACTTCAACGATCAATGAAGAACGTCTAAGCAAGCTACACTACGCCTTTAGGCGGCCTAAAGACTCCGTCACCAGAGTTGGCCACTTGCTCATACGAACTTATATTACTTTTTTAAAGAGTAAATGTATTGGAAATGAAATTCAATGACTGGGTCACTTGGTCAGAAGTGTCAAGAATTAGCGTTGATAGAAATAGATTCGATACAAAGCATTTGTAACATGGCTAGGGGGCAGATGTGATCATTTTGATGTGGTTGTCAGAGACGAATCCAAAAATACATTTGGCATGAACTTTCCGTAAAATAGTTTTGAATTGAAATTAAATGAAGTTTTTCGTCTTGCATAGACCTTTACTGTCTTATGCATAAAACTTAGTGCGCCGATTAAGCTCACTAGAGCGTTGTATCCAAAAACAAAAGAGCGCTCTAGCGGCGCACTAAGTTTTTATGCATAAGACAGTTAGACGCCTATAATTGATCTTAAAAACCTAAAGTTTATGAAGAATAGTCTTTTTCAAACTTTCGCGATCATTATTCATATTGAAAATTTTTATGGACACGGGATTTTATCGCGTAATTTACCTTATTTATCCCGACGTTTCGGCTATGTTACAATAGCCAGTCCAGTCTGCCCGCGACCACGGCTATTGTAACATAGCCGAAACGTCGGGATAAATAAGGTAAATTACGCGATAAAATCCCGTGTCCATAAAAATTTATGAAGAATCTCTACCTGGGAACTCAGTCGTGATCTTACTATAAAATATAAAATCATGGCATGTTGGCTGAATCCATACAAAAGTAATATTAACAACATTTTCGCTGCAGTTTCGCTGCTCAGCGGGCAGGTGGCCTAGTAGATTTCAACCTTGGTACAGCCTTCAACTCATGTTATTTCTGGTCGGCTGCAAATGGGAATAATATGATAATGATACGTCAAGCTTATGATATTGGGATTATAAATTGCGAATTATATGGCCCAGAGCGTAGTATGTCTAGGTTTCGCATTTAAATTAGGGGTTAAGTTGGGAATTTGGTAATAATAGGTATTATTTCACTTTTAAAACCTTCTTGAGTTGTCCTAAATATTGTTGGAAAATCTAAAAATATTGTTGATTCAGAAGTACCTAAAGATTCGATTAAATCGGGAGAATTTTCATTCATTTTCATCTAGAAATATCCTCGAGTTTGCAAGGAATCCCCTTTCCCCCATCTGTCATTCATCACTGTTAAGACTAAGTATTTCAATGTGTGATCCCTGCGATCCTACCGAATAAATAATTAAAAAAAAAATTTAACTTTAACTATTTTGGTGATCATTACTCAATCTAAATAGCAAAACTCCAGTGAGATGCCAACTAAAAGTATGGATAGGTACTAAACATTAAGAAGTTCTCAGGAAGCTCTGTTTTAGCTTCTAAGGCGGCCTATTCTTTACCATATCCATAACAAGGGATAGAGTTATGTCTTCCTATAGTTGTAAATAAACATTCGCCATCCAATTAATAGGTAGACAACAGCGCTCATACCCGTACCACAGCTTCTCAAACTGTAACGGCACTCAAGTGTACAATTGGTTGTATGAATTCAGTTGAGCATAGGAATTTGGCTTCTCAGTCGCTAAACTATAACGAAGGCCTTTAAACGGCCTAAAAACTCCGTCACCAGAGTTAGCCACTAGTTCTTACGAACGTACTTAAGTATGTATACTTTTTTACGGTTCGCATTTTGGAAAGAACAATTCAAAAACTTGTTACATGTTGCTGTTCTATAAAATATAACCTTTGCTCTTTTTTTGTAGTAGCCGTTTGCATACTGATAACAAGTCGATATGTTTCAAATGTATGGGCGAATCACTAACCAGTCATTGACTTACTTTTTCAGGGGTTTTAGCTAAGCGGTATTATGCTAAAGCTGGCTTTCAGTTAAAATCCTTTATTAACAGGATTAAGTACTTAATTTTCATTGAAATCCGCATCTATGGAAATAGATTACATCAACGATTGTTGTAAAAGGTATGGACATTTAAAATGTTTTATATTTTTGTAAAGTTTGAGAAACATCCGTAAAGCATCTTGTCGATACGTTGCGCTACCGATTGTAATTATCGATAGTACAACACTAATTGTGTACGAGGATATCGACATCGTATCGACAAGCCACAGATTAGATACTACAGAGAGTAATGGAAGATTGGCGATAAACATGGAAACAGAGCCTGTCAGATTTGACAGTGCTGTCAGGCCTAATTTAATTCAAATGTTTATGTGTCAATGCTGCTATGTTGTTAAGGAAAATAATTCGTTATTATAATTTAATAACTTCGTTTAGTGTATTTAGCATAATATATTTTTCTACTGCCCTTTTATAATTTTTCTAATGATACTTGCATTATTTTAAACTTTATCTATGCTTACTTTCTCCTCTCTAGATTCTATATATTTTTCATTGTGTTTGAGCGTCGCGAGTCGCCACAGGAAATTACAACCATATTTTTTCTTATTTTCCGACTTCAGATTTCTAATAATCTGATGGCTATTATTTTGTAGAGTTGTAAAATCAGATATAAATCTTTGCATTTCTCTTTTGCAGCAAAAACTAATAATTTAAAAGATAACACATTACCCTTCCTTTGCGTCGTGCAGTCGGGTAAAAAATAATCCAGTTTTATATTATTATTTTGTTTGTCAATTTGAACATCTCGGGACTATGGAGTCTCGGACCTTAGACAGGCATGCATGGGGCCGAAGCCAACACACAGAGGCATATTATTATTATTATTAATAATAATAAAAGTTACTTAGGTCATTAATTATCCTACTGCATATTTACACCAATTTAAATACAATAGAATCCTTTGAACACCTAAGGATCAATGCAAACGATCTATATATCTCACACCTTACACAGTTATTATATAAACCCTATAATTTAATAAAGATTGGCGCAAGATAACGCGTTCGATTTGTAGGTGCTCATTAATTCGGTAATCAGAACTGGAGCGATTTCCTCTGTCCGGCGCCAGCGCAAAGGTCGCGTTTCCGACGTGTCGACATTTCCTTACAAAGATTTCAACGCGCTTACTTGCGGTTACATTAAGAACGAAAAGAGTAGGACAGAGTCTTGGCTTTCGATCGTTTTCAGCCGAGTTCAAACTATCTGCTTATCAGGCTGGGGGTACGAAACTTGCGACGGGCGGAGCGACGGCGGGGCGGCGCGACGGCGATGTAATCAAATGCATTAAAAACATTAAGCGCTGTGTACGAAACAAGTGACGGCGCGCCATCGCCGCACCGCCCCGCCCCGCCGTCGCTCCGCCCGTCGCAAGTTTCGTACCCCCAGCCTCAATCCGTACCTATATTATAAATGTGAAAGTGTGTTTATTTGTTTGTTTATTTGTCTTGCTTTCACGTCAAAACAGAGCGACGGATTGACGTGATTTATTGTGTGGAGATAGTTGGAGGGCTGGAGAGTAACGTAGGCTACTTTTTACCCGGGTACCACGCGAGCGAAGCCGCGGGCAGCAGCTGGTTGTTTTATCATTTCAAAAAGAAAATATATTCACTTTGACAGGAGTTTACCACAAAATAAATACTACGGCTCTACGGTACTACGGCTCTGCGCGTAGAGACTTATTCGTCAATTCATCACTTTGTAAAAGATGTTGGACAACATCATGAGGCAATCTTTGCCCCGATCACCAGTATGCACGAGTTTACTATTGTATCCGTGACTATATGCCGTCTCTTTTCATAGACACGACAGTGACAAGAGTGACAAGAACGAAACATTGTCCAACCTGCAAAGCCTACAAGAAACAATTTTCATGTTTCTGTCAGGAAAAAAATCCCTAAATCAAGCAACTCTCATAATTCCAGTGGTTTATTAGAGACGTAAGTTAAAAGCATAAAGCAAGCCAAAGTCAATATTGTTATCAATTGCACTTTCCCATAATAACTCCTAGGGCTAGGGTACGGCTAGTATTTGCTTTCCACGTTGCTTTAATGGGTTCAATCAGGCGATGTGGGGCGTGCTTGAGATTGGGCGGGTGCTACTGGCACGGATGAACGAAAGTATTCATAAAGCTTAAAATAAGTTAGGTTAAACAAGATTAGGTTTTATGTTTTTTTTTTAATCTTCCTGTATTTGGAATGGAATGGGTTAGGTTAGGTTGGGAAAGATTGGGGCACCAGGTCAGACAACCTTCTCGTGAGCCCAAAGCTGCTTGTCCCTTTTGAATCTCTCCCTCCCCATTGAGCTGCCTACTCTGTGGGGGATTCGGGGGGAACGGCAGCTGAGGGACGGTGTGCCCTGTTAAGTCCGACAATAACTTCTCTCGTCCCGGGATCTTATTGTCGGATAACCAATGGTCTGACAGGGGGGGTAGCTTCTCCGCGCGTCCCTCTGAATAGCAGAGGGCGCAGTGGATGAAGCTGGGACGTGCTTGGCGTGCTTCCTCACGGCTGCCGAGTAGGCATCGGGAGTGGGTTCTTCCGTGCCAGCGTCCCGAGCTCGGAACTCCGAAGGGTCCCTAGGGCCTTGAGGAACTGAGGGCTAGGCTGGCCTTATGGCCACCCGGGCTGCGAGGAAGACAACCTCTCTAAAAAAGTACCCTGGCGGACGTCCTCCGATGGTTTTGGGATGTGGATGGCTTGGTGACTCGGTCGTGGTGGACCTCAGGGCTAGGTCAAGGTCGACTGACTTGCCTGGCCACCAGTCTCTTAACTGTCTGGGGGAAGAAGCTGCTGAGGGGGAACGGAGCGAGGCCGGTCCCCTTCTAGCGGCCCAATGAAAGGCGAGTCGTGCGGTGCACCTGCAAGGGTTGTGCTGCTAGAACGAGCCTGTGGGCTGCATGAGGAAGAAAACCTCTTTAAAAAATTACTTCTGGTGGCGGAAACCTCCGACGTTGGGACTGGGTATCTTGGTGGCGGTCGGTTGGTGGTCGGTCATGCCCATCGGCAGGCCGGCCAAGCCTTGTGCCCGTCCCGTTTGTCTGGAGGAAGAAGCTGCTGAGTGGGGTCGGTGCGAGCCGGTCCCGCTCAACGCAGCCGAGTGGAAGGGCAAGTTGCAGAGCACACCTGTGTGATGCGACGAGCCCTTAGCTGGGTTGTAGGAGGAAGAAAACCTCTTTAAAAAATTACACCAGGCGGCAGGACACCGGCCGCTGAGTGGGTTTGGAGCGAGGCCAAACCCGCTCGGGATGGGGGCGGCAACGGGTTGGTGGCAAAATCAGCCCTATCCGCCTGCCCCGTGAGGGGGCGAGTGGTACCCCCTGCCATACAGGGGGCTTTTCGGGTCTGCGGGTGGTCGGGGCGAGGGCTCCGGCTGCTCATTATGCAGATCCCGGGAGGGCGGCGACACCGGGTTGGCCAGTGTCGTCGTGAGCTCCGCGCATGTGGTGTCACAGCCATGTGCGCGGGTGCCGGGCGTGGCTGTGGGTGCCATTACCGGGACTGTGCTCGAGGCAAGCTGCAGGAGGGTCACCGGTGCGTTCCGTATGGAGATCCCGGAGTCCCTCATCTTGCAGAGAGGCCGGCCACCAGCTTAGTGCTTAGTTTTTAGTGAGTCGGCCAGTGTTGGTCAACCTCACACACCCCAATTGCGTCCCTCGGCGTAGTTGGAAGTCTGGTTGCAGATTTTCTAAGCTGTAAATAAAAAAAAAAAAAAAAAAGGTTGGGAAAGATTGTCATCAAAATTAAATATTTTGCAAATGATCCAGTAATTTTAATCTTAATAATATTGAAAATGTGAAAGTTTAGTTTAGATGTTTGGATGTTTGATACTCAATTACGCCAGAACGGTTGAACGGATATGGATGAAATTTGGAACAGAGATAGATAATAGTCTGTAATAGCACATAGGTTACTATTTAAGCCGGAAAAACGTACAGTTCTCGTGGAATTAAAAAAAAAAATTGTCCACGCGGGCGAAGCTTCAGGCATTCTCTAGTGAATTATAACAAAACAAAGCAATTATACGTTTTTTTTCGCTAACCTATTGAATACCATCACTGTAAGACGCAAAAGGTGATTTTTGCGAAACATATACTCAATTGTGACTTTTCATATTTTAGCTGATAATCTATTATGGTTCTGGGATACAGAATAGATTTAAACTAAGCTTTTAAGTGTGTCTCTACCTCTCACTCAAATTAAGATTAAGAATAGTAACATTGTTATATAGGTTATATAGGTGGTACCTGGATAAAAAGTATGTTACTCTCCAGCCCTCCAACTATCTCCACACAAAAAATCACGTCAATCCGTCGCTCTCTGTTTAGACGTGAAAGCAAGACAAATGAACAAACAAATAAACACACTTTCACATTTATAATATGCGACGGACTTATTTTAGATTAATCCATTAATTGCACAATTATTACACAATAAAACATTATTGCAAAATAAACTAGTAGTTCGCCCCGAACTGAGATCTCGCGCACCGTAGATGGCCAACATTTGTACTTTCTTCTGACTACCCCTATAATTTCAAGTGCTACTACTGCCGGGTATGCCTACTAGCTCTTCATGGTAAAAAATACTAGCATGCATGCAATACATAATGTCGTGTCTAATTTTTCATTTATTTCATATTTATGAATTCTCGTCGTATTTTTAAAAGTATACGTCCTAGAATAAAAACAATAACTATTTTAGAATGTACAAATAAAGACCTTTCATTTGACACCGCACTCAATATATTTGTTTACTTAACTTTTTTTACCCCAATTATTTTCATTTTTTATCAAAAAATTTTTTATCATGAAAATAAATCAAGTAGCATCTAAAATCATTGCAAACCAAACCGCAACGATGCCACTCTCTTTTTAAGACCGACCAGTCAATGAGCTACGAAGACATCGAAACTCTATGAAACGGGAGCTCTTGCAGCTCTGGTTTCGTAGTTTTTGGTCTTTGGTCGTATTTCAAAAACTATACATCCTAGATTAAAAATAAAAACCATTTTGGAATGTACAAAATAAGCCCTTTCGTATGACACCCCACTCAATATATTTGTGTAACTTTCATAATTTTTTACCCCCTTGGGAACCCAATATCTTCACAACCCCTTCATCGATTAAGCTCATATGCTCCACCGTAAATTTCCTTACCACAACCTATTGACCTACCAAGTTTCATGCAGATTGGATGAACGGTTCGACAGTTATGCTCGAACAACAATTCGTGAAACATACAAACATACAAACATACAAACATACAAAGCAAAATCGCCCAACTTACCACTAAGATCTTCGCTCGCTTCGCTCGCTCGATCGATTACAAATTAAATGTATTTATAATACAAATTAAAATAAAACACAACACATATACTTGATAATATTAAATTCAATGAAAAATTTTTGGTAACAGACAAATTGTACGTCATTACTTCCCGTGATTTTATGTCTGTAACTTTTCATCCCCCAGTACTCAGATAGACACAGAAGCGGTAGAGATTACGTTTTCTAATGGTCACCTAGGTTGAACGCATCGCGTTCTGGCCGCGACGGAGTCCATGTAGCTTTACTGAAAGCGACAGCCAATTACGAATTTGAACTTTGAGTTCAAGAAAGTTATTTCTCTTGAAGTTTCAATTTTGTGCTTTTAATTTTCAACTCTGGCAGATAAAAGTCGAGGTACTACCTCCTCATCAGTCTTGAAATCAGTCAATAATATTATTTAAAATGATATTAATAATAGACATGTTTCTAGCGAGCGCAAAATGAAGACTCGAAAACGTCCTAATAGGGACGTCTTGTCTTTAGTCCGCGTCAAGCAGGGCGACGACGTAGACGTGTTTGTCAGTGAATTACAAAAGGAATAAAAATGCTATTGTGGTATAATAATGTTATGCACTACTAAGTATTCATTTACGAAACTTGTCAACATAGTGTGCACTATATCGGTATGTGGGAACAGATTTTAAACGTGGTTAACTATGAACGTAACATATCTAGGGTATAATATCATTGAGTTCAACTTAAAGAGTTCACATATCGGGAGCTGCATTTACAGTATCAGTTACAACAGGTTGGCCACAAAAGGGAAGGCTGTATATGACATGTATGTGTTAATTAATATATACTTACGTAGCATGTTTCGTTAATGAGGTTTCTGCGGTAGGTGACTTAAGGCATCATGATTTATGTGAAAAATAAGTTCAGGCGTTTTTATAGTACGGAAAAACTTGGATGTGAGGCATGTGAGCGAAGTCAGCTTGTGCTTTAATAATCTACATTAAAAACTTAAATATTACTTTCTTTTAGATCCCATCATGCCCTTTCAAGCCCTTCTAAACGTCTCAACGTGTTTCTTAAACTTTCGCGATTATATTATTTAGTCATAAAAAATTAACGACATGTCGTAAAATAAGATAAATTATGCGACGAATTTCTGTGTTATTCACTAGATACTTATAACCTCACAGTTCCTGAAGCGCTCATGGCGTAGCTTGCTTAGACGTTCTTGATTGAACGTTGAAGTAAGGCAACGTTGTGCGCGGTGTCAATTTGGATGTGTGACTGCAAGTGGCATTACGAGCTGAGCGCTTCCGTGCTTCGGAGGGCACGTTGAATTGTCGGTCCCGGCTTTTTAGTCGTTAGCCATGACGGAGGCCTTTAGGCGGCCTAAAAACTCCGTCACCTGAGTTGGCCACTTGCTCATACGAACTTGCTTCTACAGTTTCTTAAAAAAATTGTAAATGCCTGAAATTTTTAGCGTATGTCTTTCTGAGGAGATATTATTGAGTCTACTCGAGTGAAATTAGCATAACCGTTTAACTGTAATAATTATTGCAAAGACTGTAACCCGAGTATTTATTGATAAAAACACATAAAATATGACACTGGCCGTATCGGTCGGCGAGAGATAAAAGGGACCTGCACTTACGCGCCCTTTCCTATCTATAGTCCGGACGGATGCACTTTTATTTGAGCTCAATTATTATATTGAGCTACTTCTTTTCAATTCGTTCTCCACGGAATAATACTACATATTTACATAAAAGTATAAAATACAAAAAGAACCAGTTGAGCCACCTAAGGATCGTTGGAAACGATCTATAGGTAGCTCAACTGATCCAAGCAACTGCCAGACGGAAGAGACACTGGCAGCATTACCGCGCTGGATGGCAATGCTGATATGTTGAGCCAAAAAAGTGCCAGACTTGGGATCACGCGTCGCTTCGATAAATAAAAACGATACGGCCAGTGTCATATTTTATGTGTTTTTATCAATAAATACTCGGGTTACAGTTTTTGCAATAATTAACTAAATAAATAAGTATTGGTGGACAATTCACATAGTGTCATCTAACCCCAAACTAAACAAAGCTTGAACTATGGGAAGCAGATAACTGATAGAAAACATAGCTATTTTTGTAAATACATCCTTATACAATTCTTTATATCACCCAAATACAGAACAAACATGTATGTTTATCACTCAAATGTTTTCCAGGGTGGGAATCAAACCCACGACCAGGCTCAGAAAACAGAGCTAGTACCAGCTGAGCTAAGAGGTAATTGAATAACTCAAAGTAAATGTGCTAGAAAGTTACAAAATAGCAGTTCCAATATCTATTTTAACAAGCATGAGTTATTTTATTGTCATATCAACACCAAATCAACGTAAATGAAGCTACGGTAAAGACATCAAAGATTAATTATAAAAATTAATAAATCATTTTACAAATGTTCAATTTGAATATGAATGACGGTAAATGTCTTCTGTGCAAACAAGCTTCGTTAACGATGATTTAAATCATTTTGTCATGGCGGTGATATTCTGAACACTGTTATTAATTATTCTTAATTATTCTATGACTTTTGATAGGGTTATTACTACCGATTAAGCTTCATGTTTACTACGAATGAGGCTACAATAGTATATTATCATAGCGGACTTTTATAGAAATATAAATCCTGGCAAGTGTTTACGCTCTCTAGCTAATGCTAGAGAATGTTCAACAAAACAAAATTACTTAAAACTTTTTTCCAGAATACTTAAGAGCTTGAAAACACATTATTTTAATCATAATGTTGTCCAAGAACAGATGATCGAAGGGTGGCGATTTTTTCTGAAAGAAATATCATTGTAGCATTGTTTTTTTCAAGACATTTGCTTTGTTGCTTCTAATTTTCGATTAACCAGTGATTATATCCACTATCCCACTCGGTCTACACACAATACCATCATCATCATGTTCAATCTATTTTATCCCACTGCTGGACATATACCTTTCTTCTCTATCTCTTACTCTTTTGTTATCTACAATTTTGACTATTTCACATCGACATGTCGAGGCCGCAATGAAGAATTACTAGCACAGAATAAATAATAGTACTCTACTAGTCTAAATATACCAAATATAGTTGGTTTGGACTACACATAGTGTCCGAGAAGGAATGTGCTACAGTTTAAATGAGGCTGCGGGAGGACCGGTCCGCCTCCGTCCGGCGAAAGCCATGACTTATACCTCAAATTAAACCACAGCCATTATCGGCCAAGTTACCTGATTGACATGATCATTGCCAAAAGATCAGCGATATTTCACAACTAAATACATTTCTTCTTTCTTCAATACCTGAAATGACAATTTTGATTTTGCCAGTGAGTTTCCTCTTGTATACTAGATGATCATTAACATTAGGTTGAATTTCTTACATGGAATAAAAAAAAATCAAGTTTCCGTCACCAATTTTGGTGACGGAGTTTTTAAGACTGTCAAGTTGAGATCGACAAATTGAAGGCACGAAAGTGCATCAGCACTTTCAAAAGGCCATTAAGGTCAATATGGTTCAAACTCCTTACAAAGCACGTGCTAAATGTTTTAACTTTCCTCTAACAATCCACTCATAAACGTCGGAAATCTAATGGAGCAATGACCAAGATGGAGATAATCTGTTTTTAGAACATTATTTTCATATAAAAATCCTATTTGATCGCACACTTGCCGCTAAGCTAGCTCAGTCGGTAAGCACAGCCATCGGTTGACCTGCTGACCCCATGCGTTGCTGCCGGCAAGGTCTTCGATTATAACTATGATATCATTATCTGCTATTTAGCTCTGACTTATGCAACAGACCTCAAGCAAGCAATAATGGTTCTACAGATGAAAAGCTGTTACCATTACTATCTACTTGTAGTACATTTATACGTTGATTACTCACACATCAACGCATCTCAAAGCATCCGTCATCCTCAATATCACCCATTGATGTTATGCTCAAGAATAAAACAGGTTCTCTGTCTACTAAAATAAGAGCAGGACATTATCACTCCATAACCCCTAATTCGCATTGTTCTTATTGGGCCATCAATCGGCGCATGCGCTGTAGGGCCCGACAGAAGGTATATATTGCGGCTCCAGATAAAATCACTCCAGTCTTGCCGCTGCAACCGTGGCGTTATCTTGATCGGGTAGCTGGTAACTGCGGCTCGCAGGTCGCTCCATACAAATTGTATGGCATATCTACTACTGCTTTTGGGCATAGTTAACCTTATAGTCTTCTTATGCGATGTTCCCGGCCGCGAATGGGAGCGATTCGTCCCAATGGTGTGGGAATCGTGGACGATATACTCAGAGATAGTATTGGTGTAAGCAGGAAACGTGTCTCTGGTCATCTGCCTTTGCTTTCCCTTATTGGATCAACAATGATGCGACTATTTTCTCTTGTAATCTCAATCATCAAACTACATAAAACAAAACACTGTTGTTACTCTTTTGTTCTAATGCTTCGGAGATTACAAGTTTTATCTACGTAAATCAGTAGCACTACTTGCTCAGCACCATGTTAGAACCACAAAATCAGCAGGCCGATTATGGAGCTAATTTGAGTTTACACTATAAGATAGCATCTAATCTGACTTGAGATTTAATATAGCACTGCACAGAGAAGCAGACGAGACGCAGACATAGCCCTGACCCAGGATATGATCCTGATTTCTGTGAAAATAGTCGTGTGATGTGCAAATCGGAGTAAACCGTATGCGAGAACAAGATGAGTGCAGCGATAGCGAGGAAAAAATTAATTTGCGTTGTGGAGCGGCAATTATGTAAATGGACGGGCATGCGAACATGACAGTCCGGTACTATTACCATGATATTTATGGTGTTTCTTTTGCTTTATAAAAAGGAAAAAATCATCGGTGTGTTAGATTTCTACATTACGTGAGAATGTTTAATTTGTATTGAAGACTTCTTAGTTTACAGTGTTGAGCCTACGAATAATCTGTTTTCTTCGAGAAAGTTAAAACAAACCTGCACTTTTCTACTCTTCATAAAAGTGATTTTTTAAATACATTTTTAATCATAAACAACTTGTCAACCGTTTTTTATAATAACCGTTATTATCTTAACCTTACCCAATCGCTATTTTTGGTTTTCTAGTTAAAAAAATTATGGAAGTCAATTCGTCAAGGTGCAGGCGCGGCGACACGACAGACGGAATGTCCATACAAATGTAATACCAAAATCATTTATTTGAGCATATTTCTAACACTGACTATATATTATGTTATTTATAACTTAGACAATGGCAGTATTTATCTAGGTCCCTGTTACACTTTTGTTCCGAAAAACTTACTATAACACAAATGAAAAGAAAACATGACTTTTTGCTGTAATAAGGTTAAACATTCAATTCGTTCGTTTTAGTTTGTCTACGGTTTATGTTATAAATATAAACGATCATCATTTACTATATCTGACTGCACATGTCAAACGATGTGTGACCTCTACCATCATAAATGCAGGTCCTTCCTTATAGTCCGGTATGAAATTTCTCCGAAACAGCCAGACTGAGCTATATCATGACTGGGCAATACCACGCTACACTTTAAAACGACCATTTCACATTACAAGAAGCTATTTTATTATGAACTGGCTTCTACTTGCGACTTTGCTCATGTTTTACTCGTTTTAATGTAAATTGAAGTGGCTTTTATGCTTGTTAAACTACATTCTTATCTATGTGAACTTGAATTAACTTTTATGCTAATCTAATGCCCGAATTCTGAAACGCTACTTAAATATTTGAGACATACTTACTCTTCAGAATCGTATAAAAATGACAGTGAATGACAGTCAATGTCAATGATAAGCACCACTTAAACTAAGTAGAGCTTCAGTATTCGGGTGTTAGGTGCATTGTGATATTTGTGTGAATGTAAGTGCGTTGATTGATAGACTAATGTAACCTTAAGTAAGTATGTGTTTCAATTTTGATCTACCTAATTCAACTCAGTGATTAAATCGAAATAAATACAAACGTACAACTTTCAGAATAATAATTATAATTGCGTTGGTCCCTGGAAATTAAAATTATCACATCTCAAAAATCAAGAACACATCTCACTAGACCAAAACGGCTCAAAAATTATATTTTTAAAGTAAAATGCTTGCGTTCATCTCATTTTACCATATCTAATATGTTAACAACTTTTCATTCTATAATATATGCATAGTATTATAAGTAAAGTAAGTAGCAGTTGTAATTGTTCATATCTTTAATCTATACGGGGTTTGGACAGCCTTGTGTTACAACCGGTATGCTTGTTACCGATGAAAGTTTTGTATTCAGAGCAAAAATAAATAAATTAAAGATGAGTTTCGAAGATAATTTAGCCAAAGGTTCATTCAGTTATTTATATAATTAACAATTAAAATAAAAATTTAATTAAATACCCCCGAGTTTATGAAGGGATAATGCCCTTCATAAACTCCAGACGGCTTAACAGATTTTCGTAAAACATAGCTAAGAATTCTCTCGACAAAACCTTTCAAGCAAAAAACAATAATAATTGAAATCGGTTCGTCCGTTTAGGAGCTATGATGCCACAGACAGACACACAGATACACATTTTTGAACAAGTTGAACATTTTAGTTTACTACTTACTGTTTTAACAGCTTTGTCGTTACAAATTACTTTCCCCCATACTTATGAAAGATGTTTAAAGTTGAACACTAGTTGAACAACGTCCTGTCTCTGTTTGTCACTATCCACAAATAAAGACAGGACGTTGTTTAACCAGTGTTTCACTTTAAACATCTTTCATAAGTAAGGCCCTTTAGGTATGCCTAATTTGATTTTTGTAGTAGCCAGCAAGAACATGTTTCTTACAAGTTAATCGATTGGGAAGGTAATGTTCCTTTCGCGAAACGGCCCATTCTAAGTGAAAAAGGTTTTAGCACGATCAGAAAGGCTTTTCAATAATAACGGTTCAATAAATATAGAAAATGTAAAGTGTCTTACGAATGGCACGTCAGGTAGCCGGCGCGGGCGCAAGGGGTATTGTGGTGTCACGGCTGCTCTGTGAAATTCGCACTGAATATGCTTTCCTATATAAAGCGCTAACCATTTTAAAGGGTTGACCAGTATAACTTGCTCCGCCAAGGGCATGTTCACTGTCTCCTGAGGGCTTGTTCACAAGGGCATCTCCAAGAAGTATGTTCTCAAGTAAGCTTACTGTTAGAGTGTGGACTTGAGCACAGTTCTTAAAATCGCTGAGCCAGCTGTCATTATGTAGGAGTTATTGAGTCTTTAAGTCTTACTATACCAATAAAAGTAATCAATTACATAGTAACTAATCTAATCAAAACTTTACTTTGAGGTGATGAAACAAGTGGTGAGGCTTATTTGTTTGTATGAGTGGTCAACTCTATAAGTGGAGTTTTTAGATGACTTGAAAAAGTTCGACATTTCGCAACTTAAAGCAAGAATTGTTTGGCTTAGTTGTTATTGCCACTAGCAGTACCCATCTAGTTTTGTTGGATGTGCCTCTGACTACTCCCTGACATCTTCAAAGGATCCTGAGTTCCTTAATTTCCTAAAATCCTAGAGTATGTTTGATTTATTGCCTTGCCTTCCTTGCTTTTCAAACTCATAAAACATTCTGACTTAAAGGCCCAAAGATCTATCCAGATACCAGATATCCTTTAAGTAGCTTTTGACGATATCGTAAAATATCACATCCATACATTATCGACACTAACAATCTGCCATGGCCACAAGTAATACGTTTAGCACTTACCATTGTCAATGTTGAGATTGAAGGCATCCCTCGGAGTGTTTCCTGCAACAACAAAACATGTTTATAATCATCACCTATTCAAAAGATCATACAATAAATAAAAACGCCTAAGGAAGGTAATAGTAGCGAAAATATCGTAACCAGCGCTTTGCTTCATCCGTATAGGCAATGTCATACTTTAGTAAGGCCACAAATTTCCAGGTGTCCAGCGGTCCATCAAGTAGGCGTAAATTTCCTTCTGACAATACCTATTATACTTTCAAAACATTTATGAGCTATTACATCATAAGAGCGACCGTGAGAAGTGATCTTATCTATTGGTAGACGATTCATCTGAAATTTCATTGAGATCAGATTTTTAGGATGACTCAAATATCAATAAGGTACCTATGCAACGATGGATCGGACTGGCGCAGGATCGTGGCGGAAGTCACGAATTAAGGAAGGACTATATGCTGATGATGATGATGATACTGTAAAATCATGTAGAATGCAGAAATAGAAGCCAAATCAGCTGCCGTATTCCCTATCCTCAGTTGACATCAATTTGACAGGCACTATGCAGTACATTGTTGTTTTCCTAAAATGATAGTGATTACTACGTTACGCCAAAGCAGCAATGTACGCAAGCTAACGATTTTACAACTGCGGGCTTAAAAAAGGTAGTTAGAGCAGAATCACAATAGGAAATGAACTATATGCCGTCTCTTTTCATTGACTGAGAGTGAAAAGAAACTGCATATAACTAGTTCAATTCCTATTGTGACTCTGCTATGCTATAGCGACCTTTTAAGCCCGCTGGTGGTTTTGATAACTGGACATTTTGAGTACTTGGTATTTTATGCTAGACATTTTAACACCTTGACATTTTGACCTTTGGACTAATACCCCCTGGAGTCGATAGTGCCTATCAAATTGATGTCAACTGAGTTATAAAGTGGCACAAAAAAACGGAGGCCAATACCCAGCAGTGGGTGAAGTCAGGTTGCCGATGATGATGATGAGTTATAAAATACAGCAGCAGAGGCCATTATGTTTTGATTAACCATCACCCAGATTTTCAGATCCTGGGCCTTACTTATGAAAGATGTTTAAAGTGAAACACTGGTTAAACAACGTCCTGTCTTTATTTGTGGATAGTGACAAACAGAGACAGGACGTTGTTCAACCAGTGATCAACTTTAAACATCTTTCATAAGTAAGGGGGCCTATGTTAAAAGCCCCCTCATATTTTTCTCTTAAATAAAATGTAGGTGAGTTTTCACATTGATTCAAGTGTTCAAGTTACCTCTAGTCAAAAGCTCCAGCAGTTTGCTTGAAAAATGAAATTCTGGAGTAAACATTTTCAAACACATGTATGTGTAGAACAGAAAATTGATACGCAATTGAAACAAACAAAAAATGTTATGATAAAATGCACAAAAAAAATCTTATTCCACTTTTTAAATTTACACTTTTTGAGTAACCAAAGCGTGATTCAATACCGAAATATAACACTTATGTCCAGATACAATATTTTGACTTTATGAATCAGGCAGACTTTTTCAGTTTTTCAGGTTAACTTTTGTCTAAGTTTTTGATAATTTGACGAACTTTTTCACTGTGTACTGTTATCGCCGAATTACCAAATCGCTATTGTGTCACTGATATTGCCGCGGTCGACTGGTGGTTGACAACTACTGTTTAATTATGCCGACTGTCCTGATTCATTAGCGGGTTCAGGGCCGGCTTCGGCAATTCAAGTATTGAGACGTAAATTAAAACTATTTATTGATCGTTGTTGTATACTCACTCATCATCATCTTTTACACAATGCTTTCATTTTTTGTGACACTTTTCACAATCCTTACTAGTCTTTTACACTGCCCAGTTTATATAAAATTGTATGGCACATTTTGCTACAACTTAAGTTTCAATTATGACATCAACTATCATCATCATCATCCCTGCCCTTAATCTATCTTTATGTTGGGCTTAACAACAGGTCTTACCCTTCCAGCACCCTATTCTTTCACACGCTTTTCAGCAGTCATTACAACATTTCATTATTTCTTACTACAACCGTGTTTTAGTCCATTTTTTCATTAGTCTGCCTATTCTGTTACATATTCCCACATCCAAGTCTTTTAAATTCATAGAAATATCTTGGGTTCATGAAGACCGTCTCCACATAAAATATTTAGAATAACTTTTAGTTTTCAATGCGGCCCCCGAGTCGTCTGGAGAGGTCAGGGTTGCCGACGCTCGTCTTTTGACCCCCTAACCTGTCCCGCACCAACACATTAAACTTGTATATTTCCATCTCTCTCACACAGGCCGAGACACTTTGCTTGACTTTTAACCCTCCACGTCATTGTTGATTCGTTCCTTTTCACTCGTACGAAGCTATCGATATAGCGGCTCCATTCGAGCAGGTTATGACATATCGCTCGACATTTGACCCGGGCATCGGTGCTCTATCTATCCTGCTCTGACATGGGTTTTTATAAATCTACGCATCCTGCTCGTACATGTCGCGACCCTGTGCCTAGCCACTTGAATAGATTAGGTGTTTTTGTATGTGAGTTCAATATTCATTGATAGTAGGTTGGTTCGTTGGCATTTTGTATGCAAGACGTGATTGTATCCGTTGTATTATGTTACTTGTTTTTTAATATCATCGGTCTAATCGCCTTATAATATAATAACCGTCATCGTTAATAATATAACAAAATGAAATGGTCTGCCGCAAGGAGAATGATGCTTAGACCAAACAATGACTGACTCTATCCTCTACCTCTAACCACGGTAGATCACGGTAGCCCAGATTGAGGTGACAAAACTCATTTATGACAGACAAATTCTCTTACAAGACCGCGAAAGGTATAATTTTAATATGTAGGCGGGAAATAATAAAAAATCATGATCAAGAATTTGAAATCTCACTTTTCTGAAATTAATTGCTTTCGACAACTAGATATGTCCGAAGATCCTTATCAAGTTCAATTGGAACAGCACTGGAGCTACATTATAAAAGGTTTACCATTATACTACGGTAGGTACTGAAAATAAAATTGAGCTGTGTTTTTTGAAGATTTTTCCATAGATTACGTGGAAAATATCATCTAGCTTAGAGCCAACGAAAAGTGTTCCTTGTGATCTTACATTACCTACGCAGCTACCTATTTTTAACCCATGTTTGTTCCATGTTCGAGTGTATGTATGTTTTTTTGTATGTTCACCGATTTCTCCGTCAATTTTGTGAACGGTTTTTTTTTTTTTGAAAGGGCTCTCTCCAGGTGGTCCCATACCTAATCGTCAAATATCAAAGAAGTTAAGACGTTTGTTAGATTTTCAAAAAATACCTTGTAGTAATTCCTTAATCATTATTCATTCATTCTGTATCTATTTTATATTAATTTTATTATCGTTTTATGTAACAATTTGTAATCATTCATGGAATCTTTGCCCTACTTTACCAATTCTCACCATAGTTGGTATTTCTAAAACGCCATTAAAAGTGAAATCTTGGTCTATTAATCAAATATTTAGACTATTTTCAAAATAGAATATTTGACTTAGGGTTCAGTAGTAAAAATCGGAATTTACTTAAATATCTACACGCTCACGGCTATATCGGAATTCTGATGATAAATTGTATCATTACCGTTAAAAGTTATTTACATAGACTTAACCATTGGTTGAGTTCTAAATTACATACCTACTGCCATTTTACATAATTAACACATTGTTTTATATGATTTTGATTACCTCACATTTAATAATGATTAATGTTTAAGATATGAAACGTACCTACCTAATATGTATACATATATTGATTTAAAGGTACCCAGAGACAATAGACATGACGTACTTAGATTTTTAGATAGGTACCTACCTAAGATTATTGAAGTCTAGGGTAGCCAGTAAGTCAAAACACACATACTAAGTGAATAACTAGTATTTTCTTAAACCTAAATACTAATTATCAAAAGGATAATTCCCATGATTAATTAATTAATTATCTTGTTGATTATGTTCGTAACCATGATAATTTCAAAAGTGACTTTCTTAAACCGCTCAAAACTCTAGTTATTTTTAATACGAAAATTCCATTAAAGCGCACCACACACACTGCAGATAATAATAATATCTTATGAAATATAAATCTTGACAGATCGCACAAAATATATTTTGTAATTTATATTCGCTGTGTGTTGTCCTCCATAGAAATATACAAATGTATGGGCGCGATCTCAAGATTTATATTTCATAAGATATATTATCTGCTGAGTGTGTGATGCGCTTAATGCACTGCCGGGATTGAAATACACGACCTTCAAAACGATTGTCAAGGGATTCTTCCAATATTTTTAGTACAAAAGTAAAAAAAAACTACTTAATTAAGTACAAATAATAAGGATAGGTACTATTTACATACCACCAATTGAACTAAGAATTGCAGTTTATATAGATCTCATCGGATCCAGATCATTGTAAGTCGGAAGCGTATATGTAATTGTATTGTACAAGAAAATGTTGGTAGACTGATTTTCCGAGTACATAGTTGAGGGAAGGCGAGGCGTATCGGCCTCATAAGTTTTTCTAGCTGTGACCTGCGGCGATCGAGAGCATTCCGAGAGCTGCTACGGTTGACTACGAGCTATGAAGCAATGTGGATGTTCTAAATACCCTGGTATTTATATGGAAACAAACGTTTTTTTTACTGTAGATAAGTAGAACTTAGACCTGTATTTAGCCACAATCTCACCTGATGGTAAGCGACGATGTGACTGACGATGGATCACAATATTTAAAGTTTTCTCATACAAAGTCTCGTGAATCAAACAAAATAAGATGTTCAATTGAACATTTTCATTGAACAAACAGTCACCCATCCAAATCGAGAATGTTCAGAACGTCACAGGAACAACCAAGCTACATTAAATGATTTGAACGATGTTTGAAGTTTGACGATGGATCACAATATTTAAAGTTTTCTCATACAAAGTCTCGTGAATCAAACAAAATAAGATGTTCAATTGAACATTGAACGTTCAAATCATTTAATGTAGCTTGGTTGTTCCTGTGACGTTCTGAACATTCTCGATTTGGATGGGTGACCGTTAGTGGCATTAACAGCTGAGCGCTTCCGTGCTTCGGGACTTCGAAGTCGATATACCTACACACTTAGCAACACGGAGCGGACAGGGCTTTTTTACACACTGTAATAATACCTCCTCCGACAAACGTAGCTTGTTGAGAAGAAAGCGCGATGGGCAGCGCGTGCGCAGCCGTGTTTTTGCCGAGATGAATATTTATCGGCGGCCGCGACCATTAAGCTTCGCTTTGCTGGTAAATTGATACCGTCTTAAAGCAGTCGTAACTTCATGATTATAAAACAATTTTTTAATTTTTTTTTAAACGAAATGGAAAATGATCGGAACTGGAGATTAATATCGTTTCTGACGGAAATAATAATCATCATCCCCAGCGGTTATCTCACCTTCAGCACCTCATACAGCTTTAAAATCTCCTGAAATAATATTTTTTTTTAAAGTTGCGACTAAGTTTCAATATTTTTTTTAAAATGTATTAAGTCACGAATGTTTAAAAATCGTCTGGAATCGATTTTATCTTTAGCTATATTTCGTTTTGAAAACCTGAAACATAAGTATTAGTAATTAGTAAGTATTTAATTAAATTAAGTAGGTACCTACCTAATCCGAACTAGGGGTAAGAGAATGAAAGCCCTACGTCGAAGTGGAATCCAAAGAACCAATTACGTAGGTACTTAAGATAAGATTATTATTGGTGAAAAATTACCAGCAGTGAAATGACGTTGACCGTATTTTGAATAACTTTAGCGGTACTAGCGGTAACCCGCCCGATACACTTTCAGAGTGATTGCACTGATGCACTTAACTGCAGTTTTTTTAATTAACTAGCAAATGAGATGTACTTACGCTTGATAGATCAAATCATAATTACCATAGTTCTTTGAACGTGGCTCGTTAGAGCGACAAGGTTCCGCAGCGTTCAGCGGTCAACTGTTGTGTGACCGCTTGAAGTATAACAACCTCTGTGGCGTAGTGGTGACTAAGTTATGATAGGAGCAGATTCAACGTTCTGAATTTTTTTATTAAGATAAGATAAACGTTAATTTGACACACGCAGGTGTTACAGAACAGTAAAAGATACACGGCAAAAGTTATAAACATAAAAACAGTCAATAAAAAGGTTCACATAACACTGGTGCCAAAAAAGCCCAGTCTCAGCTAATGCTGGATACCTACTCCCATGAGGTCCCATGACAGCGCTATCAAATGTCTTTGATTAAACATTGACAAAAATTAACAAGACCTCAGTATCGTGCCGACAATATCTGGTTAGGACCACGCTCTAGGTATCCTAGGTACACTAGATATACCCCGCTGCACCGCGAGCTAGTGGGCCAGAAACGAGTGCAGCAACAAAGTTCATGTTTGGCGCGTGCGCACTTTCTTGCGCTACCAGTCACTGCCTCTATACGTATTTTTAAAAGAACGGTGGTGGTTATAGACCGTAATATAGCGGTAGATTTTAAGACTGAACAGATGGGGCTTGGAATTTCTTCATCATTTTTAAAACTAAAAAATGAATAGTTTTTTTTTTTTTTATACTACTATGGTAGCAGACAAGCATACGGCCCACCTGATGGTAAGCGGTCAGCGTAGCCTGTGGACGCCTGCGACACCAGAGGAGTCACACTCGCGCTGCTGACCCTTTAAAAATTTCAAAACGCCCTTTTTGAAGAACCCCATACTGTAGTCACTGGGGAAAACCGCGGCAGGTAGATCATTCCACAACCCAATTGTTCGCGGGAGGAAATTCCTCAGGAACCGCACCGTACGTGACCACAATGGCTTCAGGGTGTGAGGATGGATCCCCTGCCGATGGCGAGCATTGCGATGGTAGAATGGAGCTACAGGCACCATTTCAAATAGCTCTTCAGAACACAACCCATTATACAGGCGGTAGAATACACATAGAGAGGAAAAGTCTCTCCTGAGGCTTAAAGATTCAAGACCGCCTGAGACCTTGGGATCGTCAACAATTCTCACAGCTCGTCTTTGAAAATGAAATTAATAGTGAAATGGAATTAATTTTAAATAGTCATGTTCTTCTATTATACCAATATTATAATATTATAAGTGCGAAAGTTTGTATGTTTGGATGGATGAATGTTTGTTCCTCTATAACTCGACAACCACTGCACCGATTTGGCTGAAATTTAAAATATAGATAATGACCGGGAATAGGACATAGGCTTTTTTTTCGGGTACGCCGCGAGTGAAGCCGTGGGAAGCTAGTTTATTCATAAAGTAGAACCACGACCGGGATATACCGATCACTATTTTTTGAAAAACGCATGCGTCGCCTAGTTTTTGTGTAGCATCCGGCGAGGTGTAATAATTACAGGTCTAGAAGATGTTGCGAAGATAGACGTTTCCGCTCGCTTTTCTAAGCGTTTTTCCTGTTATTTGAAATTGATTAGCTTGAGAGTTGTTGCAATAGACAGATGATTGAACAGAAAATGTTACAAAGATGCAAACAAGTTCTTAACAGTGCCGTAATTTAGGCTTTTGAGTTTCTATACCTGCGTCCTGTTATTGGTCCTGGTCTGGTCAATTCTGCGCCCTATACCTGGGCACCGCTGGCACCACCCTAGTTTCGACTTACGACACTGGTTCATAGTAGTGCTACTTCATACTGGTGCATAGTAGTTCATAGTAGCTCTGTTGTTTTTAAGCCACAAGCCACAAAATCTTGGCTTGGTTCTTAGATTTTGTGTTTGTGATTGATTTTGATTTTGTGGGTATTAGAAGCACAATATTAAAAAGTAAGGCTGATGGTGTGCTCAGTGCAATTAAAATCTACAGATTTCAACAAGGGAGAGGGTTCCGTTGTAAAACTTACCAAAATGAAACTAGATGATTCATTGTTTTTTTTTAAACTTATTTCTGATTACTCTGATGTATGGAGTACCTACTCTCTAGTTTTTATTTAGTTGGCTATCTTTAGTTTTCTATACTTACTAAAAGTCAAGTAGTTTCCTGGTATGCTATGTAGCATTTGTTCATCACACTCTTCAATTTCTCCGCCAATCCCAACCCCTTCGTAATAGCGCGTTGTGTAAAGAATCGGTTGGTCACGGGTCGCGTGCCGTGAGGTAATGTCGCTACTGCCGCCGTTTTCTATCATTTTGCATGTTTCCATTGTCACACGATATTTTCGCAACCAGTATAAATAGTTGATACATGAAATTAAGTTTTGAGTGTTAACGTATATTTCGTCTAAAATATGATTACTTATTAAATATGATACGCTTCTACAACAAAGTCCCAGGCGAATTGCAAAACTTATCAATCAACAAATTTAAGAAATCAATTAAACGTCATCTCTATAAAAAAGCGTATTATAAAATATCAGATTACTTGGATGACAAAAACGCCTGGGACTGAATATGCTCCAACTCCGTTATTATTAAATCATAAAAATATTATTAAATCATAAAAATATTGTAACAAATAATAATTGTAACATTTGTAATAATTGCTTACATAAAAAAAATATATAAAAAAAAATTACAAACAAAAAGTGTGTCACCGAAAAGAGTGTTAGGCCCCAAACCGTGTTTGTTGCCCTGGTTCTTCACGGTCTTGGTCGCGAAGGAACAGGAGTAGAATCACCTAGCTCTTAAGACGTTTCAAAGTGGTACACGTGTGATCTTATTGAATAAACGAATTTGACTTTTGACTTTTTGACTTTTGATTATTATCAAAATGTTCGATTCCAATGGGATTCGAACCCGCATTGATCAAACCGATTCTTCTAAAGCGGGAGTGCTTTAACCAACTCAGCCAATGACGTTAGCGCGAAGATCTTAATAAGAACTCTTGAGCATCGATTTAGCAAAAATTTTGTTACTTAATAATTTTTATTTTCGGTGGAATTACGAGTAGTCTATTGGTATGTATATTTTGTCTTAACAAACTCTATTTTTCTGTGTCAAACAAAAGGGAAAAGGAGCCCGCCAAGTGCGAGTACAGTCGTGATCATGACTGTCAAGTGCATTCAAGCAGTGCATCAATGGATTTTTCGTTTCCACAAATGTTATACGGAGAAGGAAAACATCGTGAGGAAACTCGCGGCTTAGCCTGACACGTATTGACCATGTCTTTCCTGTGGGTTAAGCTGAGAGGATAGTTTAGCTGCTGTCCAAGTCTACTCTATCTCAACAACACTACAGTGTCCCTTTAAGTTTGGCAAAAATGGCCTCCTGACTCTATACAAATCATCTAGTAAAAGATAAAGTCTGAGTTTTTTTATTTCCTACGACTTACTCAACTCTTTTTTTTAGAAATATAATTTTTTACCGTTTAGTGGAAGTTTTATGTCTTTCAGTAATAACTATCTTCCCGCTATTTATCACTGGACAAAAGTTATGTGAACTCCATTCCTCTTTCCAGTTCTTAAAAAAGGTAGGTATAATAGGTACGCTATTCTGAACAAATTTGCTGATCTAGAAACAATTCAGTCGAAGTGTGTTCTTTTCCATTCTTCTATCTAAAATAAAATGTACTTAAGCCCAGAAGATCAATCCCTCTTCAAGTCAGTTTTTAGCTTTACAATTCAATTTTGCAATAAAACCGTGGTGCAATGGAAACAGCAAACGCAGGCAGTTAGCTCACTCACCCGACGTAAGCACCATAACGCCGGAAGTGCCGTGAGATATGCCGCGGGACCTGCGCCCTGCCATGCCACTTACCGTGCACTGTACTGATATTTAACTACTGGGTACCTAGGTATGCCCCGTAACTAGGTACTACTCAAACGCTATTCGTTTGGGTAGGTACCTAGTAAAAATAAGACTGAATGAGATAAACATTTGTAAAATTACTATAAGGTAATGCCGCCAGTGTTTGGGCATGTTTCCCACTGCGACTGTGATATAATGTGATAAAATACATTTAAGTTAGTAATAAGTACATTTAAGTTTTTGTGCACTCATTTTCTAAGAGCTGTGGATTTTGTTTAAGAAATAAATAAATAATTAAATAAATACCGATATTAGATAATAACAAAATCGATGTTTTTATATTATGATTAAGTTGTATTTGATCTGAGTACGTTAGAGGCCCTGGGCCTTACTTATAAAGATGTTTAAAGTTGAACACTGGTTAAACAATGTCCTGTCTTTATTTGTGGATAGTGATAAACAAAGACAGGACGTTGTTTAACCAGTGTTCAACTTTAAACATCTTTCATAAGTAAGGGGGAATTTGTAATGGTAGAAACCAAATAAGAAGGCCCCTAAACGGCTCTTGATTTAAATTTTGAAAGGTCACCATTTTGCCAGTTTTATTTTGTTATAGGTACCAAAATTCTCAAGAGTTGAAAGTCACAGCTAGGTTAAATTAAACGCTAAGCTTATCGCTACTCTTACGTCAATAACTGAGGCATTAACAAAGAGGCTAACATATGATTTTGTTCTACGGTCTCTGATCGAGTAAATTGAATTCTAGTTTGTGATTTCTTTTGACAGAGTTGAGGATAATGACTCTATTAGTCAGGATTTAGGTGGATTGAACATTATTTATTGCGATGAGATAAACAAAGGTGAACTTAATGTTAAATAGCTCGTTCTTCCAGATAACCTTTGAGTAGGGTGAATTAAAGGTTATGTTGATGAGTCTCACGGCAAGCATTGCAAATGATAAGTGTTATAAAAAATCAGGCTCAAAGCAAATGAATCCTTCAAATGAATTACTCAATCCTTTACTAAATGTAGATGTAGTTTTTCATTTCGCAAGTACCTTCTTCCGGTGTTGTCTATGGTTTCGTCGCTGTGTCATTACGTTTTCCCGCCCAAAGTACAAGATGGCGTCATGGGAGACTGGACAGGCAAGGGAGCATAAACCACGGGCAATAATAGAATTACCATGCCTTAGTGGGCCGTCCACACATGCTTGATATAGTTAGCTAGGCTGCTTTTCCTGAATGAGAGGATCAGTACCGCGTTTTAAATGGAATAAATCATTTATTTTAGTACTTAGCTGGTCCGGCAAATTTCGAACTGCCTCAGAATTCGAGATATCATCAAAAATCCATCAAAATTCCACGCATGCATGCATGAACCTGAAAAAATAAATTTTCTCCGTGATTATTGTTTCAGCATGACTGCTGCAGTTATGCAGCTGGACTGAAACAATATTGTTTTAGTACGAATCCAAGCCATGTCAAAACAATCTTAAGACAATCCCTATGAATGTTGAAACAAGCCTAAAGCAGGACTGTTTCAAGCTTGTTTTAACATTGCTCTAAGAGTTCGTGGTACCTACGGCTCCAGGGCTAAATACTCGTATAATCAATAACGTGAATAAACTCCCATCAAAGTATTCATAAATACGAATTGTGATCACGAAAGTTAAAGAAAAATGAAAATCCACCTAGCTATACTTATCCATATGATGACAACTGCTCGTGAGAACGTCCTACAGTCCAGATTTCTCAGCCACGCTACGCATACGGCACTGATTGCCGCTTGTTTGCGAATACTGTGACAACAAGCCAAGATGTTTATGATGGCAATTCACGCAAACGGCTAGAGGTCATTCTTATGAGTTACTATCGGAAAGGAAACGAAACATGAAACTGTAGGTACCCCCAAGGCGGGATTTACATTATCTTAAACCTTTAGGCATTCATTTGAAGATGTATAATATGGAGCAATCACAGGCACATACTCGTAACTACAAGTGATTTGGCATATTATGCAGTCATCTGGAGCGCATTTCAGACTACGCTATCCAGGGGCGTAGCTATAGCTTTGTTAAGGGGGGGGGTCCAAAGGTTCCAATATACCAAAGATCTTTGTTAAGGGGGGGGTCCAAGGGTTCCAAAATACAAAAATTGACTAGATTTCCTCCGAACTTAATGGGCTAAGGGGGGGTCCGGACCCCCTAAACCCCCCCCTTATATACGTCCCTGACGCTATCAATGATAGCATATAGCTTATATCACAACAATATCGCTCACCATTCATTTATTATGAACACGTTCACACTGTTCCTACTGTACGATATATTATTGGCTTGCTATAAAAATGTATGGTGCGCGATGTTGTTGTGCTATGAGCTATATGGTATACAGGGTGAATTTTTGAGATGGGGCAGTAAGGGCAGCTACCTTAACCGTTGTAGCTAGAGGAAAACGTTTTTAGGAGACTATCCTTAATTTTTGAAGGTATTAAGACTTGCATTCACAGATTTTGAAAAAAATGTACAGTCAGCGAGAAAATGGGCACTTTACACAAAAACTTTTTTGATGCCAATCGATCCTGTTTCATCTAAGGATTAAAAAGCTCTTTCAGACCAACTGGGGTTAGAGTACTAGAAAAGTCAGAAAACGCTAAAATGTATTTCTGATACAAGACAGTAAGAGCTACCTTAACCCTCCGTTAGTCGCGTGGGGTCTTTGAAAGCCCAGGTTTTGGAAAAATGAAAAATTTAAGCAATTAAAACAATCTCAGCAATTCAATATTTTAGGTACCCTCCTAAGTTGGATTGTATTGGCCGCGTATCGCTGCTAACTTCAGTTCGCGCATAAGCGCAGTGAGATACAGAAGTGTTTTGTGCGGACGGGCTTTGAAAGACCCCACGCGACTGACCGCGTAAGTAAAATTTAATTGTTTTTATTAGTTGAGACTTTTTTGTAGCATGTTTTTTTAGTGTTTTTTTTGTTGTTTTAGATTTAATTAACTAGTAAAATGGATGAAGAACAACAACGTCGTATATTAAGCTGGTTAGAGGATGAAAGTAACGATGTTTACGGTGGTAGTGATGATGAAGAAGGTGAAGGCGGTATGTACCCGGATGAAAGGAGTGAACATAACACTGATTCTGAGCAGGAATGTGAAGATGAACCTACAGAACAGCATGAGGTATATTCGGACGAACTGCCGGAGAATTTGGAATCTCTGCACGACCATCGTCAGATTCTAGAATCGTTGGGCGAACAGCATGTGGTTTGCGATTCAAATGATCAACAAATGGATTTGGAAAGTTCGTATAGTGCTGATGATGAAGAGCCCTTGATAAATTTATCATCACTAAATCGGTATGTACCGACTGTGTTCAAAACGAAAATTAGTGAAAAGTTCACTGACTTCATCTGGTAAAAGTTTGTGTGTTTTTTTGTTGGTTCTATCCAAATTTTACGTAATTGTCATCGTTATTTTAGTTTTATCGTATATATATTTATAAAAAGGAGAAGTTCCTACATTTAGTTTGTTAAAAACCTTTTTTTTGTGATTGTGATCTCAAGGAGAGAAATTTAAGTTCCTTTTTTTAGATTGTAAGTTCAAAGAAGAAATAAAAGAATATGTTTACGTAACTTTTTGTAGTTTTATTGTATTTAAGTTATTCGTCAATGACTTGCTTAGATAATAACGAAAAAATTATTAAAAAGGTGTTTTTTAGGCTGTTTATTTTTGGGGTCTTCAGAAACCCCACGCGACCAACCGTGTAAACTAAAAATGCGCGACTGACCGAGGGTTAACCGTTGTAGGTAGAGGAAAACGTTCTTAGAAGACTGTCCTTAATTTTTGAAGGTTTTAAGACTTGCAATCACAGATTTTGAAAAAAATGTACAGTCAGCGAGAAAATGGGTAATTTACACAAAAACTTTTTTTTATGCCAATCGATCCTGTTTCATCTAAGGATTTAAGTTAAGCTTTTAAAAAGTTAAGTTAAGCCATCAAAGTTAAGCCCTTACTGCCCCATCTCAAAAATTCACCCTGTATATTATAGCGTAGTCTGAAATGCGCTTGACACTAACTTCTGTAAAAGGTGGGCATGACCGTGGCAAGAATGCTGAGTGTTAAATCTCTCCTTGTTTAAACTACCTACTTATTTTTTTTATCCTTAGCTAGCCTCATCCATAATTCTATCCTATGACTAATATCTATTCATAGCTACCAGTGATTAGGCACAATAGTTTCTCAGTCATATATCAGTAGAGAAACTTCTATTCAAAAGTTTTTTTGCATATTTCTCTTCATCAGATTTATAAATGCTTCCAGTCTTAACAGTAACCACTGCCAAAAAATATCTAAGCTTAAAGTCTTATTCATTATTATAACACTTAGCTTTTGGTTTTATTACATTATATATACTAGTTTCCGACTGTGACTTTGCTCGCGTAGAGGTACTACGCGAGCAAAGTCGCAGTCAGAAACTATCAGTCTGAATCTGTATTACTATCTAATTTAAACAGACAGAAAGTCTGAATGTGAGTTTTTGAGAGTATATAAAGAGGGAAATCTCTGGAAACTCTACAGTCCCAACCAACACTACTAACAGGTTCGATTCCTGGTCAGGAAAATGATTATTTTTGTAGTGGTGCAGTTTTACTTTTTATCAAAATCGCTTACGAGACTCCTTTGAGCGTTTTTCGCTATTGCTAATAGTTTCAAATTTGGCCCTAGAGGCACTCATGAAAAATTCATATTTTATAACTCGGTTCTGACTGAGTGAAGCTGTATACTGTTCTCAAAAACTATATTGCTTGTTATACTTCTAAGGATTTTAATGTTTGGTTGATGGCCACGCGAAAAAAGGCACCAACCTCACATACAAAATCGGCATGGCCATTTGGGTCAGCTACAACAGTAGTTAAGTACCAAATATACAGTCTTTGGTTGTTAAGCACGAAGAACATATAAGTATTTAGGGTGAGAGCTGGGAGGGGGGTAGGTAGCTCCAAAAATATTTTGTTTCAGTGAACATGAAGTAAATGAACTATACTTACCTAAATCAAGCCAGATTCAAATAAATCAACCAATTTTATTTAATTTAATTTACTTACACCAAAACTAAAAGTAATTGATGACTATAGGTTGTCTGATAGTCTGCATTATGGATAAACGACTGTATCAGAACCAATAACTTAACATGCCCTCTGAAGCACAAAAGTACTATGCCACATCACAAGCGTCTAATTCCGTAACGTACAAAAAGTGCCGCTAAGTAAGTAACTACCTACTTGTAATGTTTCATTCCTTTTTGAATTTCGCGAATTCCTTTTGCAATGATGATGATTACGTTTCACAACCACCTTGTAAAATAGAAGAGCAAAAGCGAAAACACGAAATTTAATTACATTCGCGGGTTCAGACCATCCAATTATTTCTAGAAACCGCATCCACTGATTCATATCTCCCGCTAACTAGCTACGGTCGGGTAAGCCCCAATAAGCCGAAATATCTCAATTGAATCCACCATTATAACTACATAACACCAGGTTTCTTATGACAACGGCACCGTTTCATACCTTGTTCCAAAGTTATACCACAGAATACTAGTACTACGTGTTATACCCTCTTTTTCACATCACATGTCAATTTAGGAGGTAATGATTTTCTTGTCACTCTCAAGCCAATAAAAAGAGATAGCATCTTATAAAGCAGTCGTATAAGCTAAGAAGCTTTTTAGACCATTTTAAGATAGCACGGCTAGTTTTCTGGTTTTTTCCACTATGCAAAGAGTTGAAAAGGAATCAAAAGAAGTGTTGAGACACCGTGGCGAGGATCGAACTCGTAACCTTCTTCGTCTCAAGCGGGCTTTCACCCACTACGCCACAGAGGTTGTCAAAGAGTCAGAGGTTATCAGAATTCAGCGTAAAGGCTTTGAGCGTTTGATATACTCGTATTTAGAAGTGTCACGTCCGTTTTTATAATCGCCGTAGTTTTAGAGAATCGCCTAACAGTTGCAACTCCATTCACCACTTTGTCATTGTAAGACTACGGTAAAAGAAAATTACGTACGGAACCCACTTCGATATATCATAATATGTCAAAATAAATTGTGTGTGGTGTATTTGTGACAGGTGGGTGAAATAGAGCTTCCAGATTCACGTCAACACAGGCTTGTCGCCGACTACGAATATGGGAGGGGCAAACTTCATCTCGTGTGATCAAATTGTGGACAAATAAATAAATATTGGTTGATATAAAGACTAAGAAAGGGTTGTAAATAGGACCCAGAATGCTTATGGAAAAGGTTATGCTTTTTTTAAATACATGCGTATCATACTATTAAACAGTCCCGGAATTAATATATTGTGTTTATCAAACAAGTTTATCTTGAGAATCAAACCTACACCTACAACCTATAGCGCGGAAAACAGAGCTGATACGAACTAAGCCATAAGATTAGCCAAAATCAATGGCGAGAGTGTATGTGATGTCTTTCCTGAGACATCTACCGAGTGGCGCGCGCGTGTGTCTCGGTGAGAATGTGTAACGATTTAAGCATGTAACGGGTGGATGTTTCATAAGTGATATTTCTAGGTCGATGGTTAATGTTCCGCCTTCTTATGTTCTCGATGTAATAATATAAGACTTGGCTAAAAAATTGTTATCTGTAAAGTCGGTTTGCAGACGATAATTTTAGGTGTTAACGAAACGAACGCTAAGGCCGATTTTACACCGTACAGATAGCGCCATCTAGTTTTGAACTACTTATCTAACTATCTTACTAAGACTATGGGTTCACAATCAAATATAGGTTTAACACCGATCGTGCTTCTCTATTGCTTGTTCCGTGCTCTCGCTCGCGAAACGTGACACTTTTTCGTGCATGCAGCCGGTGTTCATCGACTTATAAGACGCTAACACGTCAAAATCTTTAAATTAACGTGTTAAAATTAGTTGAACGTAAATAAATAAAAGTATCTCTATCGCTAGAAAAAGACAGCGTAAACTGCCTCCTAGCCATTATCACAAGCGATTCGTATAGAATCTCTTTCAATTATCGCTAATCCTTTGTTCGGACACTTCTGACCACGTGATTTATCGTCATTGAACTTCAATTCATAAAGAGAGAGAGAGAGTGGATTCAGAATTGACGATTGATAGAGGTTGTTGTGCTGACCCCAATTAGCGTGTGGTAAGGGACAGGAGAATGATGATGATTATGCACGTCTAATTCCCTTAATAAAATGCCTCCATTTTGTATTTGCGTTTAGTTGTTCAAATTCTTAAAAAAGGATTTAAATAAGACACTCCTTTTATTCTATTTCTCTCTTTTCAATAATTATAGTCTCGGTCATAAGCACTGCTTCAAACCTTATATTTTAAGTGTTCGCAAGGAAGTTAAAATAGTAAACTAGTGCATCCGTCTTAGTTATTTATTAGAAAGCTGTGTTATAATTGGAATAATGATAATAACGTGCTTTTTAATATAAAACAACGGTTACTGCGCTCGTGTGCACCCGCTTTATGGTTCTACTGGGTGCAATTAAATTACTTTTAAAATCTAAAACAGTGTATTCTGTTTCTGATTGAATTAAGTGCCGGAATAAATGCGTCTTCAAAGGATCTAAAATGACTAAAAAGGAATGTCGCGCCTTGAGGATACCGCCGATAAAAAAATCATGATAACGGCGCGCCGTTATCATGATTTTTTTACACACAAACATGGAATCATCTGTCTTGAAGGGGTAGGTAGAGTCCACAAATTCATACATTTATTCTCAACTATTAAAAAATTTTTGAATTATTATTAACGGGACTTAATCGCGTAATGAAATTATTTTTTCGCGTAATTTCATTACGCGATTAAGTCCCGCTAATAATAATTCAAAAATGTGTTCAAGCCGCGAAAGTTTAAAATATTTAAAGATTGGCAACACGGTACGAAGAAAGATTGAAATTAATGAGCATGTTTAAGTATTCAACAGTCATCTGTATTTTATTTCGATTTTATTTCTCCTTATTTATCTTTTTTATCGTTGGGTTATCGATTGCTATGAAGCTCCCATTTTTCGACAACAATACTCTTACACCCAGTGCAACCAGCACTTAGCATTACTTTATGCCGCTATCGAATCCTAAACTTCAACCTTTCAGCTGCCCTGGCCAAATTACAAGGGCTCAGTGGGGTCGTTCGGATTTTTTTGTCCCAACTACCCCGCCACTTAATTCTGTCAAACACCCCTGATGGGGTGGGCTAGTGGGGTCGTTTGGAACGAATATTCGTATCGAATCGCTTTCTATGATAAAAATAATCGCTAATCCTTTGTTCTGCCCCCGTAGCCGTATTACTTATCTACAATCGCTAACGCTAAGTAATAACAGAAAAATGTAACTAAATTAATTGAAGTTCAATAACGGTAATTCACGTGGTCAGAAAATGTCAGAACAAAGGATTAGCGATAATAGAAAGAGAGAGAGTCGATACGATACGAAGCGTTTGAAATATGGCATTTGTGTCACCGAAAAGAGTGATAGGCCCCAAACCGTGTTTGTTGCCCTGGTTCTTCATAGTCTTGGTCGCGAAGGAACAGGAGTAGAATCACCTAGCTCTTAAGACGTTTCAAAGTGATACACAAAGTGATCTTATTGAATAAATGAGTTTAAGTTTGAGTTTGAGTTTGCTTTGGGGGCTGACACTTCTGACGTGAGTTATCGTCATTGAATTACAATTTTCATACAGTGTCTCTGTTATCTATAGCGTTAGCGATTTACTTATAGATAAATCAAAAAAAGTTTGCAATCGCTTTTAAAAGTTGAAATTATTTTTGATTCCTAAAAATAAAAAAATAAGATTCCTATAAGTACATAAAACATTAGAATTAAAATACTTATTTTGTTGTTATTTAAAATGGGGTGCTAATTAAACAGGCATCTATTTAATAGCATTTTTCGCCTCTAAAAATTTACATTGACCTCTGAATTACTAAGTCAGCCACTATCAATGTGCTTCTAAAAAATACTACTTATCTTAGCCACTAAATATCCTCGATGTAAGCCACTGTAAATATAACTCAGCATAGCAGTTATTTTTTGGCATCTAATGGTAAGCGTCCACATGTCGGTATCGTACGCTTCGGACGCATCGCACGCAACGGATCGTAGTATTATTTGTATAGAAACTCATATAAGTGCGTCCACATGTCCGCATCGTACGCATCGCATTTCACAGATAATCCGTTTGATGCGATCCGTCCGCTGCGTGCGATACCGACATGTGGACGCTTACCATTAATTTGTTTTATTCAAGCGGGAACTCCTAAAATATTTAAATATGACACCAATAAAGTAAGTCTATCTACTTCTAATTTTATAACTCACCATGTTTAAAATTTAGTGGAACATTAATTGTAATGCCAAAGCTTAAAATAGCGAATTTCAAAATCAATAATGTTTGAAATGTATAAAGATCGATTGATCGAAGTTTATAAAGACGATACTTGGAAGTTAGAATGCTTAAAATGTCGAAAATACCGGAGTATAATATATTGTATTCTTTATGAACTAGATTTCTGTCGCTTCGATGGTTGCTGCCGCGACACGCTCGCTACGCTCGCTTACTTCGCGCGTAGTTATTTCATAATCTAACCTAACCTAACCTAAACTGTTGGTTAGTTGTAAAATCCGTGGCTGAGTTAGTAAATTTGATGGCGATGTATAAATCAGTAGGTCAAGTAAAAATAATTGTTGTTATTTACTTGATGCTTTCTTTGGAATATTTAGTTGATGCTGTAAAAAAGACGAGTTAGTTTATTAGAAGGTTTCTTATTTTCCCGTTGCTTAGTTATAAAATCAGAAGTTGGGTTCCGCCTCTGACCGCCCCCTTAAACAACTTCAAATGATCTGTAATGCCTAATAACATAAGAGAATGTCCACAGCACCTTGCGGATAGGTCAAACAGCCGTGACCATGTTTCGGTTTGTTTATTTTTTCCAAAACTAGTGCTAACTCTGATACAGGTAGGTAAGTGTCCGTATCGGATCTCAGTAATGGTTGATGAAGTGGCAGCGGGCACGCCCGTTACACCTTACGGGTCGAGATGAATAATTACGTGAAAACTGTTAAATTATGTATCATCATCATTTTGGAGTGGTAACCATCACTGCTCGAATGATATCGAGAAAATCGCGGAAAAGCTCGCATGACCGCTCCTTGATTACGTATAACCTGCAATAGCAATGCAACAGCAATCACTACGCGACCGGTCGAAAAATATCACTAAAAATCGTAGGTACCTAATAAAGAAGCCAATCGCAAGTCTATTGCTCGCCTTGCACTTTGGCCATAGTGCATTTTGGAACCGTAATACGATTTTTAGTGATATGTTTCGATCGGTCGCGTAGTGGTTGCTGTTGCATTGCTGTTGCAAGTCTTACGTTGTCAGGGCACCCCATGCTTGTAGACGTTCTTGATAGATCGTTGAAGTTATGCGTCGTTTTGTGCGGTCACCATCCAAATGGATCCAAATGGATCCAAATGGATCCAAATGGATGGGTGACCTCAAATGGCATTAACAGCTGAGGGCTTTCGTGCTTCCGAGTGCACGTAAAATTATCAATCCCGGCTTTTAAGTCAACGCTTAACTTCAACGATCTTTCAAGAACATTTAATTTTGAGCAAGCTATGCTGAGAGCGAGTTGGTCGTTTGATGCTTCTCTACTTCGCTTGCCGTCACTGCTTCTTAATCGTTGTCTTCACCTCTTGTGCATATTTTAAGGAAAGTTCGCACGAGCCTTTACAAAAACTCCCCACAAGTTCTCCATAAATTGTAAATAATTAAAGTTGAGTCAAGCAAGGAACATGTGGTTAATGGTGCAGTTGAAGCATTATGTTTAACAACTTTAGCTGTTGTTTTTCTAACTAATTAACTATTTACAAATTATATCACCGGCCCGTCTTAACCCTCGGTTATATATTATATACTAGCTGCTGCCCGCGGCTTCGCTCGCGTGGTAGCCGGATAAAAAGTAGCCTATGTTACTCTCCAGCCCTCCAACTATCTCCACACAAAAAATCACGTCAATCCGTCACTCTGTTTTGACGTGAAACCAGGACAAATAAACAAACAAATAAACACACTTTCACATTTATAAAATGGGTACGGATAGCAGTGGGTAAAGACGCAAGACATTACATTACAACTGAATATCTACCCAAACTACCAAACACACACTAGTCCACACAAAAACTCTACGTTACACATGAGTCCACACAAAAACTCTACATTACCGTATCTTGTAGAAAGCGATGCAAGGGAATTATAGGGGACGTCTGTCGGATGAGTGCTAATAAAACTAACTTGACATTCGCAAGACGTTACAACTGAATACCCAAGCTGCCAAACACACACGAGTCCACACAAAAACTCTACATTACCGTATCTAGTAGTAAGTGGTGCAAGGGGACGTCTATCAGATGAGTTAGATGAGTTGCTAATAAAACTAACTTGACATTCACAAGACGTTACAACTGACTACCCAAGCTGCCAAACACACACGAGTCCACACAAAAACTCTACATTACCGTATCTAGTAGTAAGTGGTGCAAGGGGACGTCTATCAGATGAGTTGCTAATAAAACTAACTTGACATTCGCAAGACGTTACAACTGACTACCCAAGCTGCCAAACACACACGAGTCCACACAAAAACTCTACATTACCGTTTCTAGTAGTAAGTGGTGCAAGGGGACGTCTATCAGATGAGTTAGATGAGTTGCTAATAAAACTAACTTGACATTCGAAAGACGTTTCAACTGAATGAATACCCAAGCTGACAGGCACACACGAGTCCACACAAAAACTCTACATTGCCGTATCTAGTAGTAAGCGGTGCAAGGGGACGTCTATCAGAGGAGTTAGATGAGTTGCTAATAAAACTAACTTGACATTCACAAGACGTTACAACTGACTACCCAAGCTGCCAAACACACACGAGTCCACACAAAAACTCTACATTACCGTATCTTGTAGTAAGTGGTGCAAGGGGACGTCTATCAGATGAGTTGCTAATAAAACTAACTTGACATTCGCAAGACGTTACAACTGACTACCCAAGCTGCCAAACACACACGAGTCCACACAAAAACTCTACATTACCGTATCTAGTAGTAAGCGGTGCAAGGGGACGTCTTTCAGATGTGTTGCTTATAAAACTAACTTGACATTCGCAAGACGTTACAACTGAATACCCAAGCTGCCAAACACACACGAGTCCACACAAAAACTCTTCGTTATCGTATCTAGCAAGCGGTGCAAGGCGCGTGGCAGACGCGTGCCCGCGCCAATTACACATCTTCCCCTTATTGCAAGACCGCTCATTAGAGCAGCACGGGGAGGTGCTAAGAGACGTGAGGTCTTGGATGCGGTAGATGTTAAAAAGATAAAATCCCCTGGGGTTTTTATTATAATAAGTACTTGCAAGTCATGTTTCACATGACTTGCAAGTGGTGTGTGTGATCTTATTGATTTTCCGAAAATTGTTTGAATCCGTAATTTAGTTAGTTTGTTAATTTTATTTTAAGACACATATTCTGTTCAGTAAAAGTGTCCTTTTTAAATACTTCAAAAATAGAACCACCTTAACGCGTTCAGTGCTCATGACTCACAAGTGCTCCGGCAGCAGAGCGGGCTGCCTTCGGAGATCACCACGGAGATGGGGCAAGGAATGGATTACTAATGGTTTTTTTCCAAAACTTTTAAGTTTTTCTTACTTGACTAATCCATTCTAGTTCCTAACTTTTCAAACAAGTAGATTTTTGTATCAGATGAATGCTCTCATCTATACTATTATTCTATACTATACTATTATAATAAAGCGGAAGAGTTTGTTTGTTTGTTTGTTTGAACGCGCTAATCTCTGAAAGTACCAGTCGGATTTGAAAAATTATTTCTGTATTGGATAGCTAATTTATTGAGGAAGGCTATAGGCTACTTTTCATCATCATCATCATCATCATCACCATAAACCATCACTACGGGGGCAACGCCGCGAGGGCGCTGCTAGTATTCTATACTTACACAAAATCACGTCTCATTCCCATTTCATTGTCAATCATCACTATGATGGCACATCCATTACTTCCATCTTCCAGGTCCAAAGTCACGATTGAGTATGCGCAACGGGCTGTATCGCCTGGCAGGTCACCGCGGTAGGTTTTTGCTGAACTAGCTGCCTGCGCAGGAGTCGCTTGTTTTTACTACCAGCTAAATTATAGTGATATGCTTGACCGCAGTGTTTGCTCTGTGCAATGGGTTGCGTTTTTGTATTTTGCACTTCCTTGTTCAGATTGTTTTATGTAGGCTTGATTATTTCTAGAATTATCTGATTAAGATGAATTAATAAATAATAATAAACAATAGAGCGTAAATATAAAGTTCAATGATTTAAGCGATGTTCCAAAGGAGGCGAAATTGTCATCCAAGCCTTATCCTGCAGGCTGATTGTCTAACTTGTTTCAAACCTCAAATTAGTCTCAAACGGTCAAAATTCATGTCATAATGTCATATTTGAGAGTTCGAGACCGATTTTGGTCGCTATCAAAGATAGACAATCAGGGGGCTGGTCTTACGAATTTTTAGCCAGGGCTGCGGGCTGATAACTCACCAAGTGAATCATGTTTTTTGTTGGTTCTATGGCTTTAATAAAGTATTCGAGTTGTGGCCACGCAAGGGTCACAGAAAAACAGGCAGGCCACCAGTCTGGTGGTGATGTAGGTACCTAATAATGAGGAGGACCATACTCAACAGTAGATGGATGTGAGTTGATTAGATAGAAAGAGCACAGCCTTCAATAATATGCAACGTTCGTTGGACTTTAACTGTAACTTTTTGTCTAATAACAGTCAGACGGACGAACAAATTTCACATTCAACGATCACATGTTACAATCTAGTTAGCTATGATTGACGGTTGACAAAAAACTAAGTCTACAGCAACCTATGTTATTATCTGTGCAGCGACCCAAGACCACAGATAACACAACAGTCGACATAACTAGTGGTTTCGCCCGGCATCCGCCGTGACGGCTTGTGATTTACTTTCTTACCCATAACCTATGATTGACATGACAATGTACCTGGTGTACCAAAGGTCTGAAGGATATGGGGACTTAATGATATACGAGAACGCATAAAGTATGAAGTCAAAAGGCTACTTGTATGTCATAGCTGACCAGACGCCTCCGCACCGCATCGCCTTTTCGTAGTTCACGTTCCTTTACTCTTGGATTGCGATGCGGCGATCCGGTGATGTTACGAAGTTGATGTAGTGAGCGTTATTCCATAGAATTCCATGCAAAGAATACTGGTGCGGTGAGGTTCGTGTGCGGAGGTTAAGGCCACTTAAGGTAGTATGGTCTCAAATCGCTGTCATCGCTTTTCTAATATAAAGTGATTGTTTCTTTATCAATAAAATGTTAATGTTTGTTATGTTAATCTTATAAGTACATTTCTTTTTCAATGAAACAGCCTCTATCCACAATTAGAGTAAGTACCTATCTAGACTTTCTTTCATGTGGTTAACTTCTTTGAAGATGAGTTGAACGTGCCGCTGATAACATTAAAAAAATACCTATATTTGTTATCAGTCAATCACAAAGTTGATTCACATTATAGTTAAACTTTGGAACTGGAAGAGTTTATACTTAACTCATAAAATTTTGACCATACAAACATACCTTCATACTTAAAATCACGCATCTTTTCTATAATAGTAGGCAAAAACCACTTATTTCCACGTGCTACGATCCTGACTCTGACACACCTCTTAGGGTGACAAATCAACATCGAGCTATGCTGCGCTGTACTGCGCTGTGCTATGGTTGGTCAACTCGCTCGTCTAACATTTTAATGAGGATACAAACAAACCATGCTGTGCTGCGCTGTGTGAGGCTACGCTCTGTTTAAAAACGCAGCAGTCTCGAGCGAGGCGCGCTACCCGCCGTGCTGAGCCACGTCATTCATACAGTACGTGATGTTTCAGGGCATGATTTTTCAATTAAAATACTATACAATTTTGATTTCGATCCTTAGTTTCGATCCTTGAATTCGATCTTTGATTTCGATCCTTGGTTTCGATCCTTGATTTCGATCCTTGATTTCGATCCTTGATTCTTGAATCTTGAATCTTGATTCTTGAATCTGAAAACTGAAATCTTGAATCTAGATCTTGAATCTTGAATCTTTGAAGTGACAGCTGTCAAACTTCAAACGGCAATATCTCGGGAACTACTCGTCCTAGACTCCCCGTTCTCAGTTCAAATGAAAGCTATGACCAAGATCTTCATTTGAAGTGACAGCTGTCAAACTTCAAACGGCAATATCTCGGGAACTACTCGTCCTAGACTCCCCGTTCTCAGTTCAAATGAAAGCTATGACCAAGATCTTCATTTGAAGTGACAGCTGTCAAACTTCAAAGCGCCATATCTTAGAAACTACTCGTCCTAGACTCCCCGTTCTCAGTTCAAATGAAAGCTATGACCAAGATCTTCATTTAAAGTGACCGCTGTCAAACTTCAATCAGCCATATCTCGAAATCTACTCATCCTAGACTCTTCCTTTTTAGCTCAAATGAAAGCTATGACCAAGATCTACATTTTCAATAACAGCTGTCAAAATGACATCTGTCATCTGAAATGAAGATCTTGGTCATAGCTTTCATTTGAACTGTGAACGGGGAGTCGGCTTTTTGGCGGGAATTTGAGAAGTCAAGTTTCATTTTTGTTTTATTTTCCAAAACTTGTGTTTCTTCGAATGTTAATGTGTAATAATGGTGGATTATTAACCGTTAAGTGTTCGTGAACGTGCATAAATGTAGGGAAGTGAAACAAAATTGAATAACATTGCTTTTCAAGTTCTCCAAAAAGTCCGTGTGGATGTTTCAGTAAAGCCCCACATCTTTACTGAGGCACAAGGGGAGGGGTGGGATATTATATTTATGTATTGTAATATGTATTTATATATCTTATTTATCTTTAAACTTGAAGTTTATTTAATTACTTGACACTGGCTGAATGCACAACCGTGCGAAGCCAAAATAAAGAAAAAAAAAAAAAAAAAAAACGGGGAGTCTAGGACGAGTAGTTCCCAAGATATGGCCATTTGAAGTTTGACAGCTGTCACTTCAAATTAAGATCTTGGTCATAGCTTTCATTTGAACTGAGAACGGAGAGTCTAGGACGAGTAGTTCCCGAGATATGGCCATTTGAAGTTTGACAGCTGTCACTTCAAATGAAGATCTTGGTCATAGCTTTCATTTGAACTGAGAACGGAGAGTCTAGGACGAGTAGTTCCCGAGATATGGCCATTTGAAGTTTGACAGCTGTCACTTCAAATGAAGATCTTGGTCATAGCTTTCATTTGAACTGAGAACGGAGAGTCTAGGACGAGTAGTTCCCGAGATATGGCCATTTGAAGTTTGACAGCTGTCACTTCAAATGAAGATCTTGGTCATAGCTTTAATTTGAACTGAGAACGGGGAGTCTAGGACGAATAGTTCCCGAGATATGGCGGTTTGAAGTTTGACAAATTAAATTATAATAGGTCGTTGTGTAGTCGTGATAAGGTTTAAAATACTTTGTACATTAAATGTCAGTTAGCATTCCTGTATGTATATAACTTCCTTGGGAGCAGCATACCTCGATGTTGATTTGTCACCTTATTGAGCTAAGCAAAGCGCAGCACAGCTTGATGTTGATTGTTAAAAAAACGTAGCTTAAGAAACACAGCACAGCACAGCGCAGTACAGCGCAGCATAGCTCGATGTAGATTTGTCACCCTTACGCCTCATTTAATCTCATTTTCCTAAATTCCCATTGTTGGGCAAATTCCTAACTTCATAACTGCAATCACGTATTATTGGCCTATCCCTCTCAAAGGCATCTAACTGCTAAGAAACTTTGAATCTCAATTAAATATTTAAAAAAAAAACCTCTATTTTCTAATACCGACAGATGGGATAGAGTTTCAATAATCTTAAAATCATATACAGCAAAACCAGAAAAAGAATGCGTTTCGGAAAACATCGGAAACAATCACTGAAAATTACAAAAATGATTGACGAAAAGTCATTTGGAAATGAAAACTACTTATAATTTCAACTTTATCGCAAACAAATAAACATAAATGTCAATTTTAACAAAAGCAAATTCGTTGCAAGCCGTGCGAGCTGCGCTGCTAATGACGTGAACTTCTGTCGCATTCTGTTTTGTGGAATCAAACACTGCTAACGGACGTATTCGGAAAACATGAAAATAACCGATGTCCATTATAAAGCTTGAAGTAGGTACTGTACTTTTGTTGGTGAACGCAGATAGATTTGCTCGAATGTGTGGACAACGAATTGCAGCAAAAACGGATCTCAATCTTACAAGAAGTGCAAAGGTTGCAAATTACTGAGTGAGCTGGCACGCGCCCGCCACGCTTCTTGATCACGATACCCGTTTTTATGGAGCTTTTTATTGTTAATGGTGGTTCTTACTTCACTGATTGTATCGGGGAAGATTAATAAATCTACTTCTTCGTGGTTGATGGTTGCCACCAAGAACCTAGCCGATTCTGCTCGCTAAAAGTATTAAAAACGAAACAGAATCAACGCGGTAGACAATTGCTTAAATCTTTTAGGTACTTATAAAGATCTTTTGATTATGTCTAAAAGAATAGACAGAGGCACATCCAAAATTTGGCACATGTTCACATTTAGATGGAGTTGGCATTCTATACGGGATTGGTTGCTAGCCCATCGCCGCGCCCCGCTACAAAAGCATGCTGAACATTTCACACAGCATGATTGTAGCCCCAAAGCAAGCAGAGTTTATGTTATGGGAACTACATGACTGATTTAGACACTTAAGTACCTATAATATACTTTTTTTTCTAAGCTTACAGATTATACCTACATAGAAAACACCCAGACCCGAAACAGATATTTGCGATCATATAAACATTTGCATTTTTATTAAATTAAGATTAAGAGTAAGTGTGTCTTTTTTAAACTTTTGCGATCATAACACGTTATAAGTAAATACTTATCTACTACCTATGTAGGTATTTATAATAAATTATGTTACTGATAAAAAGCTACACTTTTCTCAAAATGTTTTTAATCTTTTACTACTTTTTCGGTGTATGTTTTCAGGTGTAGGTACTACCTACCTATGACAAAAAAAAATATATTTTTAAATAGGGCTTAAGTATCTAAAAAATGTACGAAATTTTGTTTGTAGGTACTTTATCAAAATGATGACATCCTAATCCCATAAAATTACCTCTCACTTTTCAAATCAGGACTTTAAAGTGGTCTTGCTTTATTCAAATTCTTTTTTCTCACATGTCATGATTAAGATTGGCAATCATGCCATATTCGTGCGATTCCAAAAGATGGTAAGTAAGTAAGTAATTCATTTTATTATAATCTGAAAAAACCTAGCTTCAGTCTGCTAGAACGATATTAAATATTATTGATATAAATTCTACTTGTATAGCAGCTACTTATGTAAAAAGGGGTGATTGACGCGTGAAGTGCGCATCTAGTTATGGAAATATGCGTGCATAAATCTAGATAAGAAAAAAGTGCACATCGGAAGCGCATCGGATGTTAACTTGATTATGAGCTCCTTACGGGTTTTGCATAGCAATGTTAATAAAATGCATTTTTTATTAATTCTTCTTTAGGGTTAAATAAAAATTGGATTCAGCGACTGTAGTACAAAGAAATGTTCCGAATACGCCAAAGTGGAGGAGTACTACAATAATACAACACTCGCGTCTGTTGAACCAGAATTTATAACTTGAAATAAGGTTCAAAATTGGTTAAAATTTAGACGCAAGCCTATCGTTGGATAGACTACTGTTTTTTTATAATCCACAAATCCCCCCTAAGAGGGAATTTCAGGGGGGGGGGGGGAAAGTGGAATAACCCATTACTGAACTAGTTATCTCATGATATTTTCATCATCGTGCGTTTTACCACAGAATACTAGTACGTTTTACGCACGAATCTGTGCGCAAATTTTCCGAAACAAAGACCCATTGGAATATAAATTGGAATCCACAAACTTCAGGTCGAATATGATCATAGTCCAATAAAGCAGGTTAATAATCAATAAACACAATTTCCACCGGCGGCCTCTCCAATTAATAGAAAGGTGTTACGATAATTGAATGATATGCTTATGCTTAGGGCTCCTCAAGTTCCAGTCTATGAATCATAATGAATCATACGGACATAAACCCACTGACTATAAACCAGCTAGTTACAGATTCTTCAGAGAAGCGGTCGTAGTATGCGTCTGTTCGTAATTCTGCTACAAAATATCTTCATGGATTTTAACGATTCTTCCTGATATCAAAAAATTTCATCAGAATCGTTTTTGAAGAAGAAAAATTACGTTAGCTTTCTAATAGCGTCGATGGGCTTGCAACCGTCACGTATAGAATGTTAACTTCTGCAAAATGTGGGCATGGACTAAATAGGTATTTGGATATACCTCTGACAACCCCCATAAACATCTTCAAAGGATCGCCTTATGTTTTGTGTTTCGTCATTCCTTCTCTAGACAAATTACTTTAAAGTTTGAAGGTGATTAAAATAACACTAAAAATACAGACTTAATAATTTTTTCACCATAATTATTATTGGCACTATACATTCTTTATAACATTAGTATAATATTGCAAGTAAACGTTTCAATAGGCAATATGCATCAATTTTTTTTATGGTTTTAAACGATAGGTTATATCGTTAAATAACCGTAACAAAAATTCCAGCGCCGAAAAACTAAAATTTTATAACAAAAATAATTTTTAAAATTTATCAACATTTTCATGCACTTGAAACGGACGTGACGTCACAAGTCACCAAAATTACACGCGCTTGTAGGTAGAAAAAAAAACTTTCTGTCGAGTTTGAAGGAGTGTGACGTCACAGCATACGTGACAAATAGCGTTGCGTTTCAAGTCTTATGAAATTCCCACTATATTTTTGCACTTTTTAATTATTAATTTCTAAGCGAAAATGAAATAATATTAAAAAATAATTACACACACATAATTCTAAAGCCATAATGTTCATAGAAAAATACGTTTAACCCGCTTTTGAATCAGACGCATATTGCCTATTCTTTCAGAAAATGTTAAACTTATACAACGAACCCGGATTACCAGCCCAGAATTTACTTTCATAATTTATACTCCGTACCGCAGCTTCTATCTCTCAATACACAGAAATACGAAGCCATTAAACACTCACCTTTTACAACCTTCTGGATAAATCGTAACCTAACCGGAGCAGGTGCTACTGCAGATTATCTAACAGTTGTATCTGCAAAATATGAAATATGAAAATGTTTGGATATGCGATAAACGTTATTCTACTCTATAGTATGAACTATTGTCCTAACAGAGTTTTGCTGAAGACATACCTGTTTCATTATATACCAAGCGCATAGGCATGCTCCATAAACACAAAACCTCGCATTATTCCTCGCCGCCCGGCGGCGGCGGCGACACGATGAAGAGTGAAACAAGCCTAAGTAGGTAAGTACTATTTTTTTAAACCATGGGACCTTACATTTTTGAGGGATTAAAACTAGCCTATGAGTTATTCCAGAAACTTAACTACCTTCATTTCAAATTTCATCAAAATCGGTTCAGTAGTTATAGGGATACGTGGTATCAAACATTCACACACACACACACACACACGGACTTTCGGCTTTATAATACTAGTAGGACTAGCTGTGGCCGATGGTTTCACCCGCCATCAAATATACTCTTGAATAGCCTACTTTCCTCAATACTAAAATCCTAGTTCCAGAGATTAGCGCGTTCAAACACACAAACTCTTCCGCTTAGTTAGATTTGTTTAGGAACTATTTACTCGCAGAATGTCACATTACTTATTTGATGCAAGGCTTCAGATAAATTGTCTAGGACTGTAGCAGAGCAGGTGCTACTGCGCCACAGATTATACAGCAGGCAGGGGTTACTTGGGTTCACGACACTCCCTCCCTGCATCCGTGCAAACCAGTTCCTCTAATAATATAACGTAGAAATGAAAGATTAATGAGAGCAACCCGCGCACGCCTCTTTCACTCGGCTTTTAGGGATGGGATGTATCGATTCAAAATTAAAATTAAGCTGGTTAGGAAAACTTGAAACTGATGTCACGAATAGCTACGATGAAATAAAATTAAAGATAAAGATTATTTATTTGCTTAAACATGTTTAGATAAGATGATAATAATAGAGGATGTCAAAACATGATAACTATACCGAATTCAGTGTGCGAACTGAGACAATGGCATGCTTTTAGTTAAAAATAAAAATTAAATACGTAGGTACCTAAAAATTAAATTCCAAGGGAAAATTAATCAAGATAATGTCACAATGTTCCTGGTAACTATTAGGTATTTTTTTTTTGTTAATTATTGGTGCCATACATACTATACTTTATCTTAGTAGTGCAGTTTTAGATGCAAATATATAGACAAAGCCTGCCGTCTGTTTCGTGGCGCATTGTCGGACATAATAATTAATAAAATACATGGTACAATCGGTACACGGACGTACCTCTAATTCTCTGATACCCTAGAAAAAATATAAAATAATTATTAAATGCTTATCGATCCATGAGAATGTCTACCACGCCTTGGAGACACAGTCGTGATCATATTTTAGTTTTAATCATTTCATAAAATACAGAGTACCTAATATTCACACCATTTATGTTGCTTTCATATGGTTAGCACAAGGAAATAATGTAACTGATATAAAGCTACCTTTCAGTCAAGTGTATTATTAATTAGACAATAAAAATAAATAGAAATACAACACATTCAAGTTATCGATAAGTCTCAACGTGTCCCTTCTCTACACCAACGAGTCCCGATCGCGGGCGCAATGAAGACCGCCCAGATAAAATATTAGCCGCGCTTCAACCGGTAGCGGCTATAATATATCGAGCGATGACAGTCACACGACCTGTAGGAATGCAACCTGTGACGCGAACTCGTGATCAACTCAATATAAGTTCAGACAAAGATCTACTTGCGACACAAACTCATGGTCAACTCAATATCAGTTCACACATAGGTCAAACGACCTGTAGGAATGCAACCTGTGACGAAAACTCGTGATCAACTCAACATAAGTTCACACAAAATTCACCTGCGAATTCATAATGAATTTTAATTCTATCAATCATTCATTCATTGTGCGCTGAATTTCTGCATGATCATAAATGAACAAGAAAAAGAAAATCGTTTATTTCGAAGACCACCACAAATAGTAGCAGCAAAGTAAGAAAGCAAAGGCAGGAAAGTAAGAAATGTCCCAGATCATAATGTAATTGTTGACCGAGGCGAAGCCGAGGTAGACAAACATGTGATCTGAGGCTTTCTTATTTCCTGCCCATAGTGAGTATACTTACTATTTTTCTCCTCGACGGAGGCGGAAAGCGGCAACTTCGTTTAGCGTAGCGGGATAAAAGTTGCCACTTTCCGCCCGGAGGAGAGAAGATAGTAGATTGTTGCACGAGGGTTGAAAGTAACCTATTGCGGCACGAGATGGTTTGGCGCCTGAGCGTAGCGAGGGCGCTAATAGTTCGAGTGCCGTAATAGGTATTTCACCCGAGGTAAACACTCTGCTTTTCATTTCGAATTATTAGGAAAGTAAATAAAAACCTGATTAGCTCATTTTATAAAAATCTCTGCTCTCGATCGACAAAACAGATAAAAATCGAATTGGTGCTTTAAAAAAAATACTGGCTGGTAGCTTGCCACTGAAAAAAAAAAAAAAAAAAGTGGCCCCCTTTTTTTTCAGCCAGTATTTTTTGTCATTGAAGATGGTAAATATTTCAAGCTCAAAATCTTGTTTAAATAATAATAATTTAGTGAAAAGTAATTATTAATAAATAACAATACTAATGTATTAAATTGTTGAAAATAATTTTTCCAGCAATTCTCAATAAAAAGTTAAAATAGAAATGTCAAATATTACTTTTGCTGTATAAAAAGTTTCAACATGACTCAATAGAAATGTCAAAATAGAATGATTTTTTTTTAATTTGACAGCAGGGAAAATTGCTTCCCAGGGCGGAAAAGTACTACTTTCATCCCTCTGTTCAGGTAACTTCAAGCGTACTTTCCGTGTATGAGAAATGAAAAATAATTTAAAACTGATAACAAAGAACAAGTTATATAAAGACAAACTTAAATAAGATAAGATGATTAATTTTTAAAACATTGTAGATACTTAATTAAATTAAACAAGCAATATTTGTTTAGTTATTTGTTTGTTTGTACTCACGTTCTCGAAAACGGCTCTAACAATTTCGATTTGCGCTACGGGCGTTTATGAGGGCGAAGAATCGATCTAGCTAGGTCTCTTATCTGAGAAATTCGTTTTCTCGGCATTTTCACGCAAAATGATTTACTAGTGCAATGTGGTTCGTATCGTAATGTCGCTGCAAAAAACACGGCTTCAGTGGCTAGATGGTCATAGTGTCGGCCTGCGATTCCGAAGGCTGCGATATCGAATCCCAGTCATTGACGGAATTTTTGTATTTTGGTTTTGTGATTTTTTTATTTTCACCCGAGCAGAGCTCGGTCAACCAGATATTTGCGAATAATAGAGGGAAAGACATGGCTAACAACGGCGCACGACTGATTAGAGTGGTGTTAGAGGGAGCGAGGCTTATACCCAGCAGTGGGCTATTTTTTGAGCTGCTAATGATGATGATAAATGAATCAGTAAAGGTCATCGTACAGCACGCTCTCATTCCCTGACCTGAGATGTAGCAAATATTAATTGCGAATTAACATACGCGGTAAAAAGTTAAAGATCGATGCACACGGCCGGCCAACTAGCCGTATATGGCATAAGGAGGGAATAAGTCTCGGAACATGGACTTCATCGTGTTTTTTAATTCTTATTCTAAATAGGTAAGCGATACTACGAGCTTCATATTTGTCCATATCAATTTGTAAAAATATTTTTTTGGCAAATGATTCTTATTCAAGTGAATTTGTAAAAATGTTTTATATGCTCTTTAGTAATTTATACAACAAAAATGTATACACGAATGGAATAAAAATGGATTTATTCCAGTTGTAAAATGATACTCAGTACTTTGGTAGAAAAGACATCAACGCGCTTACTACTAACGCAAAACACTTCAAACGCATCGAATAAACATGAATCTTTTCTTATAAGCAAACAATGAGTGTTCTAAAGTGACAGATTTTACGAATATTATTAAGAACAGCTTTTATAAGTACCTCTATCTTTACCCATTTCATTTAGTGCTGTATTTTCACAAGAATAAACATATTAAGTATACAGTATGTCATTCAAGTTTTTTCTGTACCTGTTATTAGTTAAAAGTTTATAAAATACCATAATTTATTATGTGTATTTTTACTCTTTTAATAGTCAGGTTCTCAATCCTGAACTTTGTATTTGGGAAAGGGACTAAAATACACTTTTCTACCAATTTTTATAATCTTGTTCTTGATGATGTCCTATGAATCAAGACCAAGACCATACAACATTGGTGTAAGCACATCACTATTGGAGTATACCACAGATGAGTTATGGGTAATGATTTAATTTCGTTGGACGAGGAACTGAGGGAGCTCTCCATTTACGGTGAGCTAATGAGTTTTACAGAATTGAAAATGTATTTGAAATTAATCATTGATATTTAATTATTTATTGCCTGACGCAAGAGCGGTTGTTAAACTTTGTTTTTTTATAAAAGATTAGAATTATTTGTGCCTAGTCTGAATGCTGGGAAATAATCTGTTAAGTTCACGGACATTATGAAGCTCCTGGTTTCGAGCATTTATTAATTTCTTGTTGTGGAAAGTATGACGAATAGGATAGGCTAGTCTTGTTTTACAGATAAGGCCAACTAAGTAGAGAGGATTTGTTTTGTTTACTAACCTACTCAATTTAGAAAATTTTCAGATCTCCATTATTGAAGAACCTTTGTCTAGGGAAATAAGTTGATCTTTTCTTTCACAGTTAGAATGTGTGTCTATATGAGAGTTTTTCGGGCAGAAGCTTAGTAGTGCAGATTGAGTATCTAAAATCCACCAATAGATTATTATTGAGCTAAAAAAGTTATAGGTACAACAATAATAATTAAGATATCATGATGACAGGAACGTAGTCCCGTTAAGGCGCGCCCAATCCTATAATCACCAACCCACCGTAAAGATAAAGCAAGTGCCCAGAGATAGCACAACCAGAATGCACTATTGTCTATGCCTACACCATTTCACCCGTCGAGATCGCGCTGATTCCGATAATTGGAGCGGTCACGCTTTCGCAGGTGTCAGCGGTGACTTACTGCGCCGAGGTATGTCGAGTTGACTGACTCATCTGTACGGACGGATGAGCAGTAAGAATGTTCTATGATGTTTTTTTATAGGAATGTTAATTGCTTTTGTAAATCGCCAATGTGTTTCACTAAGCGATCAGTGGCAAGCAAGAGTTCAAAAGAAGAGTCGAGTTTTCACATGTAATGTACACAGATGTAGGTACCTACTGATTAATCGGATCAATTAATAAATAATGAATTTCAATAGGGTTAAGTCATTTAAGTACTTATAATAGTTTCGAATATTCTGTTAGGACTAGATTTATCAACGCAATAAACAATAAATAACAATCAACATTTCGACACACACAATAATCTTCGAAGCCCATCCCCATAGAGGTTTGATTGGTCAAATGTCTGCATGATATGCCAATACCTACTAATTCCAGTTTATTCTCCCTCTTTGTATGAAACTTGGAATAGGTGTAAATCGTAGCCTAGATTAGCATATAGGTTAAAATGTTGGTACGAGCAAAGCTGCGAGCGAAAGCTAGTATTTACTGAAGAATTGACGTTATCAGAAAGTATCTACAAAAGGCTATCTTTCATTTGGCACTTCATGCCGGTAACCGGAGCAAAGGCAGAGTATCGATCATTAATTTCCACTTGCCGCTAACGGCGCGTGCGCACGCGACCAAGCCAAACACTAGCTCTACAGATGGTGCAATAATTGTACCTACGGCAAAAAGTTTGCAAGTTTCAGAAGGGTATAGTTTGCTAAGACGTTCTTGTTAGGTTTCAAGAAGGGCACTTTTTGGTAAAGTGACGTTTTGAGTGGTCACAAAACAGATGGATGACCGCTATATTATCAAGTACCGTGCTTCTGAGTCCAATGTGTCGGACTCGGTTTTAAATATCATTCAAATAAAAACACTTCAATGTAATAAGTAAAAAGACGCGGTTCGCGCCTGAGAAGACCGAGACCAGAGGCAGGCTTTGTAGGGGCGCGCGAAAGTGACACGAGACAGAAAACTGTGGGCCTTACTTATGAAAGATGTTTCAAGTGAAACACTGGTTAAACAACATCCTGTCTTTATTTGTGGATAGTGACAAACAGAGACAGGACCTTGTTCAACCAGTGTTCAACTTTAAACATCTTTCATAAGTAAGGGGGTGTCAGTTTATATGACATCGGCCTCCTGTCTCGATCTCGGATGCGAACCGCCAAATTTAATAGACTTTTCTGAAAAAAAAAATAGGTGAAATGAGGCAACAACATTTGTCTATAAGTGTAAAATTTTAAGGCGTGAAAGCGTAACACACAAACGAACTCACATTCGAATTTATAAAATAAGTTAGGATTAGGAAGTTAAGATTGTGAGTTTCATGCATTTCAGTAATACTATGATTTTATAAGAACTTATCAGCCAGTGGAACCGCCGTCATCATCGATAAGGGTCAGTCACGAAAATACCATTAATGTTATCACTACTGCTATCGGTTGAACTTCAAACCCATCCGTATTTCTTATTTTCACGATAAATCTTCGGTTCCTAGGTCCAGCGGCGTGATATAGCTAGTAAACATAGAAGAAACTAAGTCAGGTTCAGAATTTTTGACGTATGTATCGCCACGCCAAAGAGCCATTTAATCATATCTACAATACTTACATTTATTAGGGTTAAGCTCGCCTTTGTACATGCCATTTGTTTTTTTCTGTATGTATTTTTGTGTTCAATAAAGAATAAAGAATTTATTTTATAGCAATGTATTTTAACTTGTTTTGTACTGAATAACTGAACATATGCAATGTAACGTTCATTTAATTGTTTTGGTACATTTTACTCTAGCTAACATTACATTTCTAAGGCCAATGGAATTCTTGAGTTTGCTCTTTATGCCCTTGTCATAAAGTTCAATTAAGCACGTACATTTTTTACAAAAGATGTAGTAATTCAACCCGGGTCGCTGGATAAATTGTGCTGATTAACACTATCCATTGAAAGGAAGTGCCCGTGTAGCTATCGGCTGTTGATATGGCACATCACGATCGACGGCCCTAGCAAGGCTCATCAATTTTTCGCATCATTTTAGGCATCTGTTCAAATATATTGAATTTCAATCAACTCATTTATTTACAGAAACGAATGTACTACCTACATATTTACATAACTTTACAAATAATATTACAGTGGAGCTATTTAAGGACTGATTCTTTTATAGAATGTGCATCATACAATCATCTGGGTTTTGCAAAGAATAATCATTAAATACACCCTTTCTAAATGAGTTTATACCTCAGACGTAGAAGCTTTATTGCTCAGCGAGGATAAAAAGACCGCTATAGCAGAATCATAATAGGAATTGCAATATACACCGTTCTCGTCACTCTCAGTCTAAGAAAAAAGACGGCAAATAGTTCAATTCCTATTTTGATTCTGCTATAACGGCCTTTTTAACCCCGCAGAACAATGTGTTCTTGTAATTAACTTGTATATAAGGTGGGTGTGCTGTGTATGGGACAGTTGGAAGAGGAAAACCTAGTCGAACGTAATGGACCAAATTAGTGAATGGCTAGCTCAAAAGTATTCTAAACTGGTATGATAAATGTGAATAAGGTGAAAAATGTTTCAGATTGCTAGCAGGTAGAAAAATGTGACCTCAGCCTACCTCTACGGAGAACGAGCGTTGTGATATCGACTTGAACAGCATCTCAGCGCGTACAACGATGTCTACAACTATAGTCCCACGATGTGCCTTAGTAACATACGAGCACTGTACACAACCAACGATTTATTATTTCATTAGCAAAACGCAGTAAGTTACTTAATCAGTGGGTTACCGTAATTGGTCCCGATTGATTCAGAGAGCGCAGTCTGTTGAAGATGTTTATCTGTTTATTTAGTAGGTTACTCGTATGTGAGATTTAACCCTTCCCAATTCAAGGATTCCTGATACTCCTGCTGTAGTTTTCAAAGGATTTCAAAAAAACTTTTTGAAACCACTTAGCTTACTAATAGTAGCGATGGGCCCATAAGCTGTCACGTATGGAATGCTAAGGGAGTGTCCACATTGCGTTTTTTGCAGCGCGTTTGTATCGATACAAACGCGATTCGAACGCGATGCGAACGCGCAGCCCCCCGCGCAGCCCCTCCCCCCGGTTCGCTTTTGTATGGAAAAATACGCGTTGCGAACGCGCGTTTGTATCGATACAAACGCGCAGCTCAAAAACGCGCTGCAAAAAACGCAATGTGGACACTCCCTAACTTCTGCAAAATGTCGGGAATACTTTGGCACTGCCAACTTTGGCACTTTGGTACTTTGTTTGGTATTTGGACGTGCTTCTCACTACCCCGTTAGAATCTTCAACGGATCTTGAATGCCTGATAAAATCTGAGAAATGTCTACCGCACCTTGGGAATACAGTCGTGATTTCAATTTTTTAATTAATTTTTTTTGTAGTTTTTTGTATTTTATTTTTATGTCTTTGACTAACCAATGAGTCATATCTACCTACTTTTTTATTTACTAAAATAAGTCTTTAATATTAAACGCCTAATTCACCACCTTACAGTAAGGTCCCAAGTAAAGTAGCCGTCAGTTAAAGAAAGAAATACCGGCTTTCACTATCGCTGTCATTTGTAGGAGTTAGGCTACTTTTACTTTCGTAAGTAACGTTATAATAAGAAAGAAGTACATAATCAAAACTTTACTTGGATATAGAGACAAGATTTAAGGACTGTTTGTTTATATCCACAGACATTGAGCGTAACAGACACGTATAGTGCGCCGCAAACTTTATGGCGGCTAAAGTGCGCGGTAGATTCGACTTTGCGCAAGTACAGTCAACGCAATTGCGGGGAGGTGAAGGCGCTGAGGGGTGGGGCTGGGCGGGCTATATAGATAAAGTTAACTCTATTCTATTGCGTTGACTGTACGCCGCACACTTCAGCCGCCATAAAGTTTGCGGCGCACTATAGCGTGCTAGACATCGACAGACAACGACCAACATGGTCGGTCGCGGCCGCTCTCAAACAAAAGACTGAGAAGAAGCACTGCACGGTCACGTTACGATTCTCTATTTACATTGACCGGCAGCTAACGTAACGTAGCCGCACAGATACGGACAGACACGCAGCGCGCAGACAAAAGACTGTAAATGTCTAAAGATTGAAATGAAATGTATTTAGTAAACATGAAGAACACCATATTAACAAACCATTATTACAGTCCTAATATTGTTAACTGACACATCAGTTTCTCGTCATTTCCGTAAATAAACACAAAATTAACTAAACAATAAAAGTAGGATATACGCTGTACAGAGGCGTAAGTTATTTGTGATGTTGATGATTTGAGAGTCTACCGCGCTTCGGGGATAGCTATGTTTCGTTTTTATAATGCGTCAGACAACCCTACCTGTAGTTTATTGTGATACGTAAGTGCACTATAGGGTAATGGGCGGCGCGTGTCCGGGGCACCTCTTAGGCGCACGATCTTGGCTGCTACTAAATAATTAGCTTTTAGCTTCCTAACGTTTACCTACGCTATACTTAGGGCTATCCAGTGCTATTAAATAGGTTAAAGTTTAGTTTTGTTCGCAGTTTCACTATTTCCAGTAAATAAGCGACTGACGCCGCCATTCAACACTTTCAAATTTGAATATGACAAAAGTTTAAATTCCAAAATTCTTTAGAGAAATCTAAATTCACATTATTTTAACTTTTTTGACATAAAAAAGAGGAGGTTCTCTATTCACCGGAATCTTTTTTTTAAAGGTAATATTTTTCAATTGGTGCAATAAAAATTCGGTGAGGATTTGTTGAGGATCTTCAGAGTTATGAACATAAATGCACCTCAAGAGTGCATAAAATTGTACAGCTTATAACATTGAAGTCGGGTTTCTTTAATTTTTAAAGTGTATAATTCCCGTATACTCGTATTATAATGAATCACTTTACAAAACTGCAGACGAAATCTTGTAAAAAAAAACTACAAGTCTAAAAACAAGAACTAGAACCTACTCAGCATGCAAGCATCGTAAAACAAACTAATCCGTAGCGATGAACGATACCATATCTAGCATCAGTTCTATTGTGATGTTCCACAGCTCAGAAGCCCCTAATTGTGCTGCTCTGTGCTCCGATTGTGCTAAAGCGTAGCCCGTGCCCTTTGTCTCTAAATAATTACTTTTATAAATCCACTAAGCGATTTACATTCGCGATAGTATCAAAGGTTGACTTTGTTTCTTTCACGGTCGAGGTAAGAACAGGCTTGGGGCCAGGAATCTTAACCATATCACACTAATCACGCTATCACACTACCTAATATTATAAATGCGAAAGTTTGGATGTTTGAATGGATGGATGGATGGATATAATGTATGTTAGTTCCTCTATACTTAACTTGACAACCACTGAACCGATTTCGCTGAAATTGAAAGTCTAGACTAGATAGATAATGACCGGGAAAGGACATAGGCTATTTTTCATCTCGGAAAGCACGGTTCCCGTGGGATAAAAAAATAGTAGTCCACTCGGGCGAAGCCGCAGTCCGCTAATATTATAAATGCGAAATTTTGGATGGATGTTTAGATTTATGTTTGTTTCTCTATGACTCGACAAACACTGTGAACCGATTTGGCTGTAATTTAAAATATAGATAGATAATGACCGGGAATAGGACATAGGCTTTTGTCCGCGTACCAAGCGAGCGAAGCCACGGAAGCTAGCTATGCATAAAGACTGATTGGTGGGACGAATAAAGGGAATGAAAGAGTAAAGGGTAAAAAAATTTTTTTTTAAGTAATTTCTAAAATAAATTGTTTTGGTTTTGGTTATTCTGATATGGTAGAGACAAATCCATAAATCAAAGGTCATGAAAATCGGTCCAGCCGTTCTTGAGTTCCTAATGGTACTAAACCACCTTTTTCAAAATAAGTACTAATAAATCGAAGCGGTACTTCAGTGCGGGGATGAGACTGCTTCTCTATAAGTCGCAGGTCCGGCCCCACATGGAGTACTGTAGTCATCTTTGGGCGGGAGCACCTGGATACCAGCTCGGGCCATTTGACTCGATACAAAGACGAGCTGTGAGAATTGTTGACAATCCCAGGGTCTCAGGTGGTATTGAATCGTTAAGCCTCAGAAGAGACTTTTCCTCTCTATGTGTATTCTACCGCTTGTATAATGGGTTGTGTTCTGAAGAGCTATTTGAAATGGTGCCTGTAGCTCCATTCTACCATCGCAATGCTCGCCATCGGCAGGGGATCCATCCTCACACCTTGAAACCAATGTGGTCACGTACGGTGCGGTTTCAGAGGAATTTCCTCCCGCGAACAGTTGGGTTGTGGAATGATCTACCTGCCGCGGTTTTCCCCAGTGACTACAGTATGGGGTTCTTCAAAAAGGGCGTTTTGAAATTCTTAAAAGGGTCAGCAGCGCGAGTGTGACTCCTCTGGTGTCACAGGTGTCCATAGGCTACGGTAACCGCTTACCATCAGGTGGGCCGTATGCTTGTCTGCTACCTTAGTGGTATAAAAAAAAAATAAAAAAAAAATAAAGTACTAACATAATTGAAGTTGAATTAAAAGTATCTAGTTGAATCTGCTAATTATTCTTGTTTTACTTATTACGGCCCTGACGTAGATAAAACATGTCAGGTAAGTAATCGGAGAAGAGTTGTGTGTGAATTTTTGAGGCGATTCAGAAAAAATATCTGAATGCTACGCCAACTCAAGATTGTTATCTTTTAATTGAAACTTATTGGACTTTGATTTGCTAATTCTTATTGTTATTTTTCTTTCTTTAAATAATGTAGTCTTGTTTTTGAACAATATTAACTTGCTCAGTGTTATCTCTGTTGAACACGTCATTTAAAAAAAGTGAGGGAAAAGTGAAAAAAAGGGAACATTCTTTCTAGTAATTTGAAAATGTAAATTACTTCGTATTATGAGCTTTGATAGCAAAGTTTTTAGGCCTCCGTCATGGTTTAGCGAAAAGTGGTTCCGGAGATTAACTACCCTCCATCTAGTCCCAAAGTTAGCAGAGCTTGTGTTATGGGAATGATATGGCTGATACTACCTATACTTATACTATTTTTTTGTAAATATATCTTAAAATAACTGGCACATTCTCTTATTAATAACTGGCACAGACTGAAAATCAGCGCTGTTTCTCATGGGTGCAGCACCAGTAGAGACTGGGCCTTTTCGGGGCACCACACGTTAGTTTAGAATTTGTGATAATATTGTGTGTAATTTTGTGTCTGTAACTTTCTGTGTTTACTCTCTTACCTACTGTATTTTTAAATTTTATTTGTGTGTATGTGTGTGTCGAAACGTTTTCTATTCTACATATTACACATAGAAAAACACCGAGATAAAGTATTTCCTGATCAAACATTTGCCTCGCGGTGGGAATTGAACCCGCAATCTTCTGGGTGGCCCTTCGCCCACTGCGCGACAGTGGTAGAGAAGAGTTCAGATAGCGTCATGTAAAAAGAACGCTGTAAGAAAGTGGAGTGGAGGGGGTATGTTTGTCTCATGTTTGCGAATAGGGAACCCATGCGCAAACATGAGACAAAACACCCCCTCCACTTTCTTCCAGCGTTCTTTTTACATGACGCGAACTCTACTTTTGTAGCACTTACCTTTCAACTGGCTTTGGCACCGCAGCTGGTCGATGATGGTGGTGAGCCGGCTGCCACTCCTCACGGCGTCATCACCCTCCTCACACTCCACTTTCACTGTCACAGGTCCATCACCGTCACTATTCACTTCACTTTTGCAGTCCACCTCATTTTGTAGCTTTGACTCCATGTTTGTCATAAGAAACTTGGGAGTTCAAACTGTTTGGTATCAGTTTTCAAACTTTTAACGTTCTGAAATAGGCGCGGGACATACAGAAAAGACGTAAGACGAGGACGCGTCGCAAACATAATGTCTCTTCCGCGTCCCTTTCATAGAAAATGTATAGAAGCGTCGCGCCGCAAAACATACAAAAGAGACGGGGCGCTGTCACATTTTGTATGAAAGGGACGCGGAATGGCATTTTTCAGGGGTAACTTTTTCAATTTTAGTGAAATTTAGCTTATCTTTTGATTCTGATAGCGAATCTAGAAGCGAAAGCTAGTCAAGTGAACATAGGTAATGCATAAAAGTCATAGTGAGTACCTACCTACCAACATCAATTTACACTTCAATGATAAAGAGTTGCTCATAGCTGATAGAGTGATAGTGATATGTACTTACACCACCAGAAGGCCCTTGTATCACCATTTCTTCTACAAATTTCTTAGAAACACTCGAGAGAGTTAAGAATAGGAAAGTTCATTCAAAAGAATAATAATAATTAAGTAAATTAAAATGAAAAAACGAAACAGGATCACAACTGTATCCTCAACATTATCTTAGATATTTATTCATCTTCATCCTTCTAAAGGTGGCGGTTCGCGCCCGAGACTGAGACAGAAGACTGAGACCAGGGCCTTGATTGTCTATCTTTGATAGCGACCAAAATCAGTCTCAAACTCTCAAATGTGATAGTTCATCGACCACGCAAGTAGCTCTGTCACTCTCGTCTCAACGAGACCGATCGCGACAAAAGCTGCTACGCTATCGTTTTGACAGTTTGAGATCAATTTGAGGTTTGAGACGAGTTAGAAATCAGCACGCAGAGACAGGCTTTGTAGGGGCGCGCGAAATTGACACGAGATAGAGAAGCGTAAGTAAGTTTAATATTATGACAACGGTCTGACGGAGTTTTTAGGCCGCCTAAAGGCCTCTACCTAGTATTATATGAAAAAATCCGTTTCGCAATCAGGTACTCGATGCTTAAATCCCGGCTCATTCGATTATTTATCAGATACCTAAGTTTGTGTGTGCTAATAAATGATGCTAGTTAGAGTAATTACAACTGATTGACTTTTTCAACCATGATTCTATATTTTCTAGTTCCTAGTTACCGAATTGTTACGAAGACTCATGCACAACAACAAACTCAAACTTTTTAGACTCAAATAACTTTGAAACTACTGCGGATTTTTTTCCATTTATTTGAAAACGATCATATCGTTTTCAATTCATTCATTTTCATTCATTCATTTCATACCATTTTATACAGGGTGAATTTTTGAGACGGAGCAGTAAGGGCAGCAACCTTAGCCGTTGTATGTAGCTTCAGGAAAACGTTCTTAGGAGACTTAAATATATCTATCCTTAACTTTTGAAGATATTTCGCCTTGCATTTACAGATTTTGAATAAAATGCATGCAGGTCGTCGTAAGAACGTGTTCCTGTAGCTACAACGGTTAAGGTAGTTGGCCTTACTGCCCCGTCTCAAAAATTCACCCTGTTTATCTGAGTCTGTTTAGCGTTTAGTCTGAGCTTTCAAAATCTGAAACTCTGGCTTATCGCGCACTAGGCGGCCTGGCTGCGGCAGCGAGTTGAACATTATGACGGCGTATGGGAGCCTGCGCACTAGGCAGCCACAAACTCGTATAGTTCGAATGCCCGCCGTAGTGCTACTAGGCGGCCAGCCCGCGGTGGACAAGTCGCGGCGGCCAGTGAGATGTAGCTATCGTTCGTAACTAAATATGAATAAAGCGAGTAAGTATAAGAAAAAGTATCTGTTTTTTCAATATAGAAATTAGTATTCTCTAGCGCGAAATTACCAGATCAGTCCTGCCAAGTGATGCCTTTGCCAATAAACACAAAATGTAATTTTATTAAAATAGACTTCTGCATTTCAACATCTATTCATGATTATTTTGACTAAGGTTATTGTTATTGATATTTAAAATAATGACGTAGCTGATTGAAATCTACAAAGATAAATTGTTTATCATTGATTAGGTCAGTTCAATAACTAAGTAGCTTCCTTAGCACTTTATACTATCAACTGATTTCAGCATTCATGTTCCTTAGTCACCTTCATTCTCTCCATTCTTCACGGTCTTGGTCGTGTAAGAACATGAGTAGAATCACCTAGCTCGTATGACCATTCAAAGTGATCATAGTGGTCCTACTGAATAAATGATTTTTAATTCTAAATTAAAATTTCACCTTGTTCAATGGCATCAGGTTTAAGCGTGCCTTTGAAATAGAGTTACAGTGTTCGGTACATAACTACAAAATATAAAAGGCAAAAAAACATTTCACGTCTTTTGACTTCACCTCTAATCATACCACAACCTTTAATCCCTACATGGAAATCTAAGAAAACTCAAAAGAATAGATCATGACGGCTACATCATTCAAAACCATTACCACTGAAAACAAAACACCGCAAATCCGTTTCACTGTTGTTTCACAAAAACTCAAAAACAGAAATGAATTGTTGAAAAAGTTGAAAAGGTAAAATAAACAGGTAGAGCGATGTCGGCGGTTATCGCACAACTGATAACCGAGGTGTCAGGTCAAACGAGCAAATGGGGCGTCGGTACGTGCGCTGATAACGCGTGATAACGGGCTCTTAACCTTCCGTGGCTTATGGCCTGAAAAAATAAGCCCCATAGGTCATAGGACCTACTTCAGGCGTGTTTGTCAAACAGAAAGAATCCTCGAAGACCACGTCAAAGCACAATTGCCCTAACTACCTATGTATCTATATATCAAGCTAGGTATATTGTGGCCGTACGTGCCCTCCAAAGCGCTCAGTTGTTAATGCCACTACCAAAGTCACCCATCCAAACCCCCCGACTAGATCGTGTGTCTTGGCGCAGGAAAGAACCCAAATAATGGGATTCATGGAAGGTAGAAAAAGAAACCATAGGTCATAGGAATAGAAACCTTGATACTATGACCACCCGGTCCGTATACAGTACAAAAAACTTGGAATTTCATCCACAGACCAGCCATGGTGTGATTAGATGAATGAATAAACACTATAGTATTCTAGGCACCACAACGTCTGTACTTCTGTAGGCTTGAGAACTATCAGCCTAGTCGGTCTTATCAGGAAAGATAGAAAAACTATAGTAGGAACTTTCAGGTCTAAATGAGGTACTATCAATTGGTTAGCTCAATAACAATTTGTGGCTTATTCCATTATGCTCCCACTTCGTGATCCCAGTGGGATCATGCAAAACTTTTGAGTTCATTAATACATAGGTACCTACACAAAGTCTTTTATGATCCCACTGAGATCACGAGAGTGGGAGCATTATGGAATAAGCCCGTTTTGTTGACAAAGCGAAAATTACAGAAAGAGAAGCGATATAAGTTCATCAAATCCACAAACATCTTTTCATTAATTGACTGAGTGCGTACACACAAAGATATCTTCTAAACTCTCTCTTTGGTTCGATCAGTGTATATGATCGAAGTCTCTTTTATATCCAATTTTTCTTAGACTATCCAATCCAAGTCGTTACGGCAATTTTCCCAATTTCAAAAAATTTTAACACTCCTTGGTTTTCCAGATTTTTTTTAAATTGGAAGAAAAGCTCTAATTTCAAACCAATAACATCACAACAGACTTCACAGGTGTTTATGAGGCCAACAGACCTTCTCAAAATGTATTCCGAATACGAAAAGTGACGTTTCTTCGGTGAAAAAACGTCAATTTTCCGAAGAAAATCATCGAATCAGATGCTTTTTTGGAAGTCTGAATCGCCCTGCAGGAAAAAGTTGACGTAATTCGAACTTTGAATAAACTATTCCAAGTCCAATGGATCTATTATGCCCGGGTTACACGAGGCTAGTTTTTCAAGCTAGGATAGCAAGCTAGTGTTAGTAAGCTAGCAAGCTAGTACTTCTAGCTTCGTGTAGACGGAACTAGCTTCATTTCTAAGCTAGTAAGCTAGTTTACAAGCCAGGATAGTTTTTACTATCCTGGCTTGTGTACTAGCTTCATGTGGCCGGCGAAGCTAGTTTTGGGTTGGCTAGTAAACAGTAACCACGCATTTTGTCATTCGCAAAATACTCTGATATTCGCCTAAATTTTCATTGCGAAATTCTTCCAAAGCAGTATGAATAAAATAAAGTAAAGCAGAGTGATCCACGTTCATCTCTTCTTAAAATTCATGGTCTTGTCCATACCCGGTTTTGTAATTCATCTGCTAGTTTCTAGTGGAAATTGGCACAGTGTTCAAAGTAACTTTTTCAATAGAATAGTGTTTTTTTTTTTCGCATGCAGTTCATTTTGGACGTGTGGTCACTTCAGTCACTGCAATAATACTAGCTTAAAATAAACTAGCCTCATGTAAACAGAACTAGCACGTTCCAAGCCAGGTTAGTAAGCCAGGATAGTTTAGTAAAAAACTAGCTTGCTATCCTAGCTTGAAAAACTAGCCTCGTGTATCCCGGGCATTAGTCTCTCATGGAATCTGAAATTCCACCAAATTAGTTTAAAATCTTGTAGAAATAGGTATTTATTTGAGCATCAAGCACAGGTTAGCTAAAGGACGCGATAAAATATGAAGTACTCGATGTCGCGACCGGTCATGTAGTCGTGCCGCTGATAACGATAATGATAACTTGGACAAAGGAAACCTATCAGTTTCAAGGGAAATCTACCTGATAGCGCGAGTTGGTTAGCTTGTTAGCTGACTTGTATCTAGAGGTCAAATTGCTAGAGGTCAATGTAGCTTAGAATTAAACCAAAAAGTTACAAAGAGACACCTAAAAAATAAAGTAATTCAATGATGCTGTGTATCACAGGCGCTGCTCGTTTGCTTGTCGTCACGGAAGACCAGAGTGGTAGTGTCATAATAAGCTGCTGCGACATTTTGCTGAGTGACGACCAATTTTGATGTCATTGGTTTAAAGTATAATAGGTACCTTCGCAAATATTTAATTTTTACGTTTATTACCATTTTATGTACTTACGAACTTTTTTGAGAAGGTATCTAGCCACCTACCTATTCAAGATTTTTTGAAGATGTCTAAGGAGATAGTAATATGCAGGTCCATAGTTAAAACATGCCGACATTTTGCAGAAAAAATAATTCTTCACGTCACTCTTATTAGAACACCTACTTAATGATTTCCTGACGATGTTTTCCTTCACCGTTAAGTTCGTTCTACGACCGGCCAACACCCCCTAGAATACAGGTATACTATTATTTTTTCTTGGTACACACAAATCCGCTGGTGGTAGCTAGTTTCTTAAAACTACTTCAGTAGGACCTAAATCGTGTGCGCAGTGTCAGTACAAACTAGTATTGGTTCTGTGTCAGGGCGCCGGGTCACGACCTCGCGCGCCGGAATTAGACGTGACGTCACACCCAGGTGCCTGCCAACTGCCTAATGACATTTGTGAACATGTGCTGAACCATGGGATTGAGATTATTATGAACTGATACTTCGACTTTGTCGCGTTTGTGGTGTAACTTTCTTGATAATTTGTGATGGTGCGTTTGTGGTGTGCGTTTGTGGGTAGGTATCTCAATAGATCCTCATAGATTGTCGAATTTGGTGATTTGCGCGGCTATTAAATAGGCGACCGCTAGTGGTACATCTGAGCGCTTTCGTGCTTCTGAGGACACAATGTTAAAGTATAAAGTCGCCAAGCAATGACGGATGGCTTCAGGCAGCCTTAAAAAATAATCGCTACAGTTACCTACTACCTATAGTGACCTTTTAAGCCCCGCTGGTTGCAATACCATCAGCGCCTATTGAATTCTCTCTCTCTCTACTAATAACTTTCGGATCAAAAGTCGAGATACTATCCTGCCAGTCGGCCAATACCTACTTCATAATCTACAGAATCAAGAACTATGTAAACAAATGCTTCCAAAGAAATTGTTTAGCAACGCGCGATGATGCTCGTAGTCCCTTCGTAATAATTATCCACCGATTGATCGATCTAATGGGCGTTTTTCCATTAGCACGGCACGGCGACGGCGACGGGCCGGTGGTGGGGATGCAAAAATGTATGAAACCGTGCCGTGCCGGTGCCGTGCCGGCGCCGGTAAGTGAAAAAGCGAGCCTTACATTTTCATACATTTTTGCGTCCCCGGTTGCCGTGCCGTCGCCGTCGCTGTTGCCGTTGCCGTGCCGTGCCGTCTAGTGGAAAAACGGCCAATGGCTCATACATTTTTGCCACCGGCCCGGCGGCGGCGTCGCCGATGCCGGTGCCGGTGCTGGTGCCGTGCCGGCTAATGGGAAAACGCCCATTAGAACAACTAAGTTGTCAGTCAGGCCACATGAAAAGCATTTGAATCAACAAATATTGTTTCGCGACATAAGACGTTCGAGATGAGAGGGCGAAGGTGGCGGGGTCACGACCCGCTTGCTCCTGAAATACACATGACACGAGTAGACGTGGGAGCCTTGCCAAGTACGTCACAGATACCAATATACGCTTACATACCGAGACTTCTTTCTTGGATTATTTCTCATTTCGTTAGGTCAGCAAAAATAAGGAAACATAAAATCATCTGCGGTCTTCTATATTCTTACAAGGGTAGACAGAGACCACAGATATCCACTTGTTACGACCCTGATCATCTTTTGCCTCACTGACTAAATTAGCATGTGATTTGCATTTGCTACTCAACTCCGCTCAGGCGTCATTTTGGAGGAGTTTGGATGTTCTACGTCAATCATCCTATTTTAATCTGATTTCAGATTAATTCCTCAACCACCACGAAATTAATCTAACATAACTGGCTTTAAGACCAGACTGAGCGCAGATTGTATGTCATTCTGTTGCAATTTTACATTCCTGATTTTTGTTTTCAAATAAACTGTAACTTACAGCTCTTTGTTTGGGAAAAGTAAGAAATTTTAGAAAGAAAAATGAAAAGCATTTTTACTTTCTTAAAATTTTTTACTTTCTGTATTGCCAGTTTTGTAGTAGCCTAGGGTAATAAGACTAGTGTGCTGAAAAAGATAGTGTGCAACGCAATATCATTCACGCTATATAAGCCTAGCTCTTTAATTCGAAGTGATCCCATCCCAGTGGTCTTCTATATTTCTCACTAACTTTAACATTTACTTTGTGCATTTTTTAAAGAAGACTAAATTTAAGTAGGACTCTTTGGGATCCCATCGAATAGCCATAAATACTAGGTGATCCTACTCATGTTCCTTTGTGTCGTGACCGATTCTCAGTCTCAAAGTGACCTATGCCTCTGAACTGAAGAATCTGTAGACGGAAGGTGCGTTATCATGTCGGCGCTCACAAGCTACATAACAACTGCCTACATATAACAGTCAATGCTAAAGCAAAATGACATAAGTTACAAGAACAATGGACGTTTGTTGCACCTGTGCCCATTGGACCAGTTTCCTCTATTGTGTTAGGAAGGTGGTGGAGTTACGTCGCCAGTGAAGTTTGAAAAATGCTGGCCGAATTGGTAATTACTTTTTTCGAGCGTTTCTTGATGTTTCATTCAATTGATTTTGTGTAAATTTCTGTTAACTAATGGCATAATCCCCAACAGCTATTGATTAGTTTTTCAAGTTACTTGCCAAGCTAATTGCCACATCAGGAGTTCCATAGAACACTTAAAAGAAAAAAGATTCCAAATTATGTGTCAAGTGTAAAAAGACTTGAAAACAACAGAGCATTCTGGTTTTTAAGAGCTGATGCTACAACCGCAAAGTCTCAGCCAATAAAATAGTCCTAAATTTATTTAGTTTCTATATACAAATTTAGGACTATTTTATTAATTCCTGGTTAGCTACATACATTCATTCAAAATCCCGTTTCAGGTACTTTTTCTGCTCACTATCAACTTAATGAAGACAGTCTCGACACAATATTACGCCAACCCATATGGTTACCAATTTTACAAAAACATGCCACAACAGTATTTTCAAGAACAGCAACAAGAGATAGAAGATATGGACTACGAAGAGCCAATAGAGCATGAACATACTCGAAGATATAACCGATACAAGAAGTACGGAAGCAGTGGAGGAAAACTACCAACTATAGACGACGAATACGATAGATCAGACGAATGTAAATGCAGTTGCGATCGTTGTAGGGACACTTACCGCCCTCCGAAACCCTGCTGCAAAGAAGTTTGCAATAGCTGCTCAGAACGGCAAACACAGCAGCGTCAAGGAAGTGTAGTTTTTGTCCCATACCCTTACCCTTTAATGGTCCCTAGTTTAACAACAAATGAAACTACCACCAGCACGACTTCGACAACCACAACAGCAAAAGCTATAACAATAGAATATTTAGAACCCGACAAACTAAAAGGTAATAAAAACATAGACATCGCTGGGGAAGAAATGAGACAAACAAATACAAAAAGACAAAGGAAAAATAGTGCGGAGATCATAAACGATTTAATACTCAAATCGCATTTAAGGAATGATCAAAAGTATATCTTGACAACAATGCGGAAGACGAGACCGACTTGGGAGCCGAAGTATAATATAGTTCCTATTCCCGACCATTTGGCAGAGAAGTTAATGTCCCAGCTAAGACAAGTTAGAGAATTACAAGCTAGGAGGTTTTGAGTAACCTACCTACCTAATAAGAAGTTTTATAATGTTTATATTTTTTCAGAAACGGTAGATAGGTATTTGAACTTTGTATATTTATTCCAGTCCGTTGGAAGTTTGCGAAATCTTAGTTTTACGCCACTATTTTATAGAGCTACGTAGGCATATAAGTGGCTTAGTTAAACCTAACTTTATGTGTTTGTTTTTATTGTGTCAACAGTTACTATGCGTAAAATTTTTGATTAGCAATTTTATTGTTTGTGAATTTCTGTACAAAAAAGTTTATTGATATATTTTAGGATTTGGAAAATGGGTTTTCCTGTAGAATTTTATACAATATTATGATGAAATTGGTAAGCATGTTAATGCAACAAATACTTTGTAATTATGATTAACAACTGAAGAGCTTACAATTTAAACATTTTCAGTTAGACAAAATCCAAACCATAATCCTTTTAATGAAATGCTGCAAGGCGCAGTATTTCCAAAAAAAATCATACAAATATCAACACCCTGTGCTCGAAAGATATTATTCAGAAGTCAGAAATCAAAATGAAATTAATAACAGACCATCAGATTTTCGAAGATTTAACTCTGATTCTGATGAACCTGGAAACTGTGAGTGTTCTTGTCAGAAATGTGACAAACCTAAAAGTTGTTGCAGAAGAATATGCAACACTTGTTCCGAAATGCAAGCTCAACAACCACAGTTTGAAATACTGCCTACCAGCTTAGTTGTGATACCATATCCAGTGCCTTTTTTTGTCTATACAATAAGGAACAGCACTCAATCAAAACAAACTACGAAGACCGACCTTACAACGACGAAGATAGCTTCAACTGTTATAATCAGCCCAGAATACACTACCACAACGATAAATTTGGAACCAGATGCTGAAAATACCTTACTACATGAAAATTCGATAATTGCTACGAGTTCAACAATAGTTTTTGAAAGAGCTGAAGATAATATAAAAAGATTGAGAACTGGTAATGAAGGAATAATAAAAAATAGCAACGGCAGATCAACTTCTTCGAAAACACCTAAGTATGGACTTATTCCGATACCTGATGATTTGGCTAGAAAGCTTATGTTAAGACTGAAAAAAAACTATGAAAACAAATCTAGGAATTAATAATGTGTGTCTTTTGCTATCCGAGTAATTGTCGATGATAGGTCTATCCGATATTGAAAATCCCTACAGCTATTAGTTAAGTATATTAATTACTTACGGTTTTTTATTAGTTTTCAGTTTCAAATAACAATACAATATTTTATTGATAAAACCACGATAATTTAGTGCTGACTAGTAATAACGTCGAAACTTTAGTCAGTTTAATAGGCTTTATAGGCTTACGAATGGAGAGCAAGGCGTTCTATGGGTGCACTGCACAGTAACAGTTCGCCTAAAGTTTTTCTGCGCCAAATCCTTTTCAAAGGGTTTCACGCTTAAGGGGTTTAAAATTGGTAGGTACCTACTCATTATCACCATCAGCCCGTAGAAGTCCACATTCATCGAAGCCCAATACCTTTACTCTACTAAGTACCTACTATAAAATATGAGAGATCCATCGGATCCTACACTTAGTTTATCAGTCTGTGGCCACCATTCGAGAATTTTAGTTTCCGAACTGTCAACGGTTCTTCGAGTTCTGCGGGCTAAAAAAGGTCACTATTGCAGAATCGCATTAAAGGTATTGAACTATTGCCATCTCTTTTCATTGTCTGAGAGTGAAAAGAGACGGCATTATAGTTCATTTCATACTGTGATTCAGCTTTAGCGACCTTTTTAAGTCCGCTGCTCATAGCCACTTAGTTTATTATGAGTAACGCTAGATCTATGGATTTACTCTCGTAGGGAAACTTTAAGCATAGCCCTTTCATAGCCCACTCACTGCACTACTTTTAGCTTTTTTAAGAAGCCCCTGTATAACGTCGAGATCTGCGGAGCTAAAAAGGTCGCTATAGCAGAATCTCAATATGAATTGCAATATTATGCCGTTCTTATCACTCTCAGTCAGTGAAAAGAGACGGCGTTATAGTTTAATTCCTATTGTGATTCTGCTATGGCGACCTTTTTAGCTCCGCTGTAACCACTAGTCCGATTTAAATTTTGTCACTGTTAGAATGTTTTCTCAAAGTTTATCTTATAACGCTGCGTTCTATCCTGTAAAGCTAACAGAATTTACATGACACCAGTATCCATGGGAATCTGCTCAAGAATCTAACTTTAGCTCGGAAGAAATTGTGATGCGTCTCTACCTTTCTGTTCTAAGTACCCTGCAGGTATTCCAGTTTTGAAAACGTCGTTTCTGTTTACTTAGAATATTTCCAGAAAATGTAGGTAGGTATTTTCTCAAGCTATAGGTAAACATAATCTTTTTAAATTACATCGATAAGCTAAAGTAGGCACACATGTCAATAAAATGTGACTATAGAATTGGATTTGTTGAACTAGGTAATCAAGAAATTAAAAAAACAATGCCAGTTGTTATTGCTGAAACCAAGCTATGAAATTAGTACGGTCATTACTAAACTAAAACTTAGGCTTTTACATCTTTACTAGATTATTTATACAGTGTCAGGAGGCAATCTTTGCCTGCACTTAAAGGGACACTGTAGTGCCTGGGTGGTGTGCGGTCATTACTACGTACAAGGTATTACTGCTACGGAATCAAAACCAAAGCTTGTTTCTCTACAGTTTCATGTATTTGCAGATTTCTATTTTCCAAATAATTATCCTTCTATTGCGAAGTTATCAAGCACAGTTTGATGAAGAGTTTTCAGATGAACATCCAGCTGTTAGAAGTAATTATCGAGACCACTATCCGCGTGAAATTGGACGATTTAATTATAGGAGATCTAATGTCAGATCTAATAGAAAATGTGAGTGTTCGTGCAAGAAATGTGATAAAAAACCGAAGCCGAAAATTTGCTGTAAACGGGTATGTGAGAAATGCCGCAGAAAGCCACCAGCTGTTGTACCAATGCCAATGTACCAAGCTCCTGCCAGCCTATTCATAATACCATTTCCTATGCCATTTTCCGTAGACGCAAGGTCTACTGCGAATGGAACAGTCACGACCACAACAGAGTCAACCCAAACGACGCCGAAGCCGACGCCAATAACAGCCTATATTATAACATTATCAACCGGTATATCACCGGTATATAACAAAAACGAAATTCACACACCGGTACCGCTTCATCTAAAACGGCCAGAGCATTTCACAAGCTCAACTTCAAATTTAAAACTTTTGAGACCTAAGGTTGTGAACAACAAATGTCTTGATTTAGCATCGTGTTACAGTCATATTGGATCCGCAAAATTGAATCACTATCAGAGGGCAAAATCTTTAAATGAAATCAGTAGGAAAATGGATATCATGAACAGTATTAGACCAACTGTTGCTAGTACTCTGAATGCAATGTCAATGCGAGGGTTGCCTCGATATGGATTAGTAAAACTGCCAGAGCAGATGTCGGAAAAACTTATGGAGCAATTGGAAAATATATGAAAAAGTATCTTTTATTACATTAATAATAATTAATGCAACCAATTAAAAAAAAAATACAAATAAATAATCTGCCAACTGTGAAAGTCAATAAAATAAGCAGAAAATACTAGGCGATGTTATAATGACCTATCATGAAATCATTTTATTATTGTTTTGACAATAAATAATTGTGCTTGAGCTAAGATTGGCGCGGAAATTTTTCATGTGTTTCAGTTTACTTACGCTAATTTCTCATAAACCGTAGCAAATAGGTATGTTCTTTATAAGACAGGCTACCTACCAAAGCTACTCTTCTACACCAAGTGCACGAATCGGTTAGAGTTCACTAACGAATCCATTTCAGTAAACAAACACACCACAATATCCTGAAATTCACACTGAACACAATGTTTCAGCACTTTTGTTTGCACAGATTTTGTTTATCACTGTAAGATTTGTTTGTTAGACAATAGGGCACGACATGTTTAGCGTGGTCTGACCTTTCGGAAGACGACCAGACTGCGCCCGCGTCGCGCGGGGTCACCACGGAGTATTTTTAGAGTTGAAAGTTCAAAATACGGCGGTAAGCCGGGATCGGGGCGGGAGCGCGAGCCCTTCCGGACGATTATCTGGCTGATAGTCTTTATAGGTACTTTGGCTAAAACTTGCAACTTGCTGTTTTTGTTTTTGATTCTCTTTGTATCGATGAGGTTTTTCTGATTTGTATCGACATGAGAAAGCAGCAAGGACTTTACTTTATTATTAAGATGACGGCTATTTGATTTAAATAGAAGAAAATTATGTCGCCTAGGGCAACAAGATGATCAGATAAAAATGGAAAATACGAAAATATTTGTTTAATTTTATAAATCATACAAGAAGTTAGGAAGTGTCAGTGTCACTAATCTGAATTCTTTTTTGGTTATAAATAAAGAAATATTTTTCACTGAGTTCTCATTCGGTGTCACTGGATTTGAAAAAGTGACGTGCTGGTAAAAAATCAGTCAATTACTTTACCTACCGCTTTACTAATTTGAAATCTGATAAATTCTCTGCACCTACTTACCTACACAATATTATGAGCGTAGTTGCAAGGTTTTCGTCGTTAAAAATGATAGGTAGGTTGATAGTTAGGTAGGTGATAGGTACCTACCTAAATTGCCTTAAAGTCCAATTATGAAAAACATCCTTTAATAAAATGCATCTTCTTAAATAATGTCAGAGCAGAGGTAAGTACGTACATTACCTACTTATTTACCTTGAAATACCTACCTTGAAATGCTGGTGAATGCGGCCCTTCAACAGGCAACCGACCGAAACTCCTGGAAAAGACTAAGTACCTACCTACTTACTGGCTATGCTACGTCAGCAGAGTCAAGATCCTCAGGCATGAAGGACCGATTGAGCAGGAGGAGAACTTATATTTATTTAGTAATCATCATGCTCGCTTGTTTCGGCAAAAACACAAGGATAGATACCTGATTTGAGAGCTATACAGGGTGAATTTTTGAGACGGGGCAGTAAGGGCAGCTACCTTAACAGTTGTAGCTAGAGGAAAACGTTCTTAGAAGACTATTCTTAACTTTTGAAGATATTTCGACAAAATGATGAAAAATAATATTTACAGTCAAGTGACCGTTGGTTTGAGTTAGATCGAAATAGTTGTAGGCAGTTCACAATATACCTACAGACAATCGGGTTGACTATTTTATTTTAGCAATTGACCTAAATACATCAATGATTTGTTGCTTGTCTTGGCAGAATTGTATGAAATTTATTTAGAAAAATAAACACTGCCGTCCATAAGCTACTTATAGGTAGGTACCTACCTACCTAACGCCGGACTATTTTAGTTATAGGACGCCATTGTAATCAGAAAAAATAATCTCTATCGATCGGTCTAAGCAATTTTTTCCAGCTTTATTTTAAAGTTAGTTTTACAGATAAAAAAATTAAATTGCGCTTAACGTAGGTTTATTTGGATGCTTACCTACCTACAATGATATAAGTACTTACCTGCTTGTCTAAAATGCGACTACTATTACTTATTATCACATTTATGTAACATCAATGTTTTGTGGTTTTGCTTGAATTTTCGACGTCAGACGTCAGACCTACTAAGTAAATAGGTACTTACCTAAAAATGCCGATTTCCAAAATTTTACGAATAAAATTATATGTGTAGTGAAACGTCATTGTAGCATTGGTACCTAGGTACTTATATATTTTATTCAGAGTACCTGTAGGTTTTCGTCCGAGCTGTAGGTACATGGTGTAAACGCCTATAATTCGGCATTTTCAAATAAATACCTATTAAGAACCTACTTATAAGTAGGTAATTATTTTAAGTATGGTATCAAGAAAATAGCGTCGTTAACCCGCATTACCAAACAAAAATGCAGTTCTCTGTCACTGCGCCAAGAGTTGAGGTAATTTACACTTTCTTCACACATGCGCCTGTCACTTCTGCGTTAGCAAAGCATTTTGTGAAAAAGTAAATTTGAGCAGGGTCAAAGTATCGGTCATCCTATAGTCAATTTCCCAGTCGTCAATTAGGTACCTACCACCCTATTTACAGAATGGCTAACAAATCGCAAAAGTTATCTAACGCTTATAAAACCAAAGTTTCGATGTCGATGATAGTGGTGGTAAAGCATCATCAATAATAATAATTCATCGTTTTCCTAGATACTTACCTTATCTTACTTAGGTGGAGTCGGAACAATGTGTCTCTTCTTTCACTCCCCTCCATCACTTTGTCATCTCCATAGTTAGTTTTTTCTTGCTCAAATCGGCTTTTACACAATTCATCCCTCAATCTTTTCATAAACCCCTACTCAAATTATCCCATCTATATTAATTGATACTTATTATAACCTTTTTAGTAATTTGACTTACTTATACAAAAAACAAACTAAACATAATCACGACCCCAAGGCGCTGTAGACATTTCTCAGATCTCAGGCTTTTAAAATCATTTTGAAGATGTCTAAGGGGATAGTCAGTGGTCAGATGTACCTAATAAATTTTTGGTGCAAGCCCATGCAGATTTTGGCATGCTATGCAATCGTATACAAACATGAGTTAATGACAGTTAATGTCAATGATAAGCACCACTTAAACTAAGTAGCTTTTCAAAACTCAAAACTCAAGATGATTTATTCAATAAAGATCATGTAGGTTGATCACTTTGACACGTCAATTGGTTGATATAGTTTTGATACAATATTTTATGATTTTAATATAAATAAACGGAGTTGGAGCATGTTCAGTCCCAGGCGTTTCATAGGATTCAGTATTCATAGGATTGTAATAAAACTATTGAGTCAACTGATTAAAATAACTTTTATTTCTTATTCATAAGAAGTACACAGCCGTTTTGACACGATGAAAATTACTTTATAAACCTTAAAATAAATGATTGTATTAAATTAATTACTTTAATAAGTATTTTTCTGTTTTTAATATAATGGCATACATAGGATAAATCTATGGCTAATTATTATTATTATACGACAATAGATTAAAAAAACATGCCATAAATACAGCTACATCAAAATAGACAATTGTCTTCTGTTATACGACACGTGTCTATATTGTGTATTTTTATTTAAAAAGTTTTATGGACTCGGGATTTTCAATATGAATAGTGATCGCGAAAGTTTAAAAAAGACTATTGTGTATTTTGTTCAGATAATAATATATACTTGTCGTTTTATGCTGTCCATTGTATAGTAACACAGATTTACGACACATTTTATTTAAGTACCTTAGGTACATAAATTTTACTAACTTAAAACTAGTTATTTACTTTTAAATATTTGCTTAGTCCAAAACCAACAAACAATGAGACTAAGTCCCAAAACACTTATTAAATAACCATTTAGCATTATTGTACTCACAGTACCATCACAATTTCAAACTGTCCTTACAAAACAATTAAAAATGCTCGTTAATAATACACCTTATTATTAGGTCCGTTGAATTTTAAATGGCAGTTTAACTACTGATGCCACCCACACACTGCGATATTTCAACCCTTGGGTTTAAATGACACTAATGCCCGAATACTGAAATATTTGAGACGTAGCTATCTTTTTGAGAGTTCTTACTATTCAGAATCGTATACAGAAATGACAGATAGTGACAGTCAATGTCAATGATAAGCACCACCTAAACTAAGTAGATTTTCAGTATTCGGATGTAAATAACATATTAAACTAATGCTGAAAAATCTATTTTTATTTAAAATATATTTAATAAGTTAAATATATGTATTTAATTTATTTAATAAGTTTGATGAACAAAAACAAATGTTTTTTTACCACTAACTTAAATTACTACCACAAAAGGAGAGCTGAGTAGTTTATGGATTCACTTAAATTATTACAATACTAAAATTCAATCTTTCAACAAGTCTTCTCTCTATCAAAGTTCTGAAAACGTCATCAACTTTATACAATGCAATATATACAATGCAATATATACTTATAACTTTATTGCCAGGCAGTGTGTGGGAGCCATAACCCATCCCTAGCCCGGCTAAGCCTACAGAAGCAGCTCATGCGGCATGGGCATTATACGCGTTAATAAATGCCATATCTCTCAGTACATTTTACGGGAAAAGTACATTCTCCAATGTATCTTAAAAAATATTGATTAGTTTACAAGAATTCTAAGAATCGAGTTTTCCATGACTACTAAAAGAAAAACGTAAATCTTCTATATTTTTCTATTGTGCGTGATGTCGAGACGTTTTTTATAAATGTAGATAGAGTAAAATTGCGATTTTAAGTATTCGAATACATTTGTCTCATCACAACCAATTTATCTACCTAAAAGTCTGACCCAATAACCAAAATATATAATTTATATGCCTACGTATATATTTTTGTTAAACTAAAATTAAAATCTGAAATATAGTCATATTTAGCACTGGCTTTTAGTAACTAATAAAAACTTTGACCAGTGTAAAAATTATCAAAAATCTTCACTAGAAAACTTTTAAAGTTGTAAGTCCATTTACAATTGTAGTACACTTCTTCCAATGGATCTTGGCATTCTTGAAGTTAGCCGTTTCGATGCGCAGTGTAACTTTTTTATACAAAATTTTCTATTGCGCAGCGAAACGGCTAACTTCACGAATGCCTAGATCCATTGGGAGAAGTGAAAGTATTGTTTGTGAAACAATTTCTTGTTATAAAAGATCATTGATTATCGGGTTCAGCGCATCTGTCATAGACAAATGCTATTATCAATGCATTAAGGCACATTATCGCTCACTTCGCTTGGACGGTTAGAGATGTGATCAGCTCCTGAAAGTCGGTTACGTACCACGTCGCTCTCTTTCTCACTTCCTCTCGTACAACGTTACCTCCAAAACCTGGAAAAAAATATATTTAGTTTTACAGTGTTTAACCACACTTAGGTTATTTCATTGAAAATCGATGCTTTAATCGGTAAATGAGCTTGTCAAGATTTTTAACCCGACGAATATGGATTCCGTGACCGAGTTGGTAAAGGCACTCCGGCTATATATAATATATATAAGGAATCATTGCGGGTTCGAATCCCGTCGGAATTGAAAATTTTGATGAGACCTTTCATTTTCAATAATATATTTAGATTATATTAGTTATTTATGAATTTATATCAGAATCACCATTAACACCTGCGGCGCTAAAATGGCCGCTATAGCAGATTCACAATAGGAATTGATCTGTATGCCGTTCTTGCCACTCTCCAGTCTATGAAAAGAGACAGCAAACACATCAATTCCTATCGTGATAGAATAGATTTTAGGCCTGCAGTAAGTAAGAGCTAAGAGCCCTAAGAGGCCAGTCTGATGAATTACTGACCTATAAAACCATCTGCGGGTGGGCTAGCTTCGGCATCAGTGGCGCCATCTCCAATAATGACTAATCTCTGGTAGCCGTGCAATTCCTTCAGTCTTCTCACCACGAGGCCTTTGCCGCCCGATCGTGACGTGGGCTCATTCTCATCGAAACCTGCATATTCACCTGAAACAACAGAATTAGGTTAGGATATTCTAATATCAGTGATAATATTCGGAACTGAGACGTTGTCCTTCACTTTTGGCCTCATGAGTAAGCTCAGTGTCGCTCAACGATCTATAGAGAGGGCTATGCTCGGGGTTTCTCTACCTACGGGATCGAATCAGAAATGAGGAGATACGTAGAAGAACTCGGGTCACCGACAGAACCAAACGGATTAGCACGTTGAAGTGGCAATGGGCAGGGCATATAGCACGCAGAACAGATGGCCGATGGGGCCGAAAAGTTCGCGAGTGGAGGCCACGGACCGGCAAGCGCAGCGTTGGACGTCCTCCGACAATATGGACAGAAGACCTTGTAAAAACTGCAGGTCGGCGGTAGATTCAGGCCGCTTACAACCGCAACACATAGAAATCTTTGAAGGAGGCCTATGTCCAACAGTGGACGTCCAACGGCTGAAATGATGATTATTATTCTAGTATTGGTGAACATTTCACGCAGCGCCATCTAGTTTCGAACTAAGCAAAGTAAGGAAATAATTGAAGTTCCAACTCTATCTATTTGGATCTTAGGCATCTTCAAAGGATCCTAAATGTCTAAAGATCTTAGAGAATATCCACCGCGCCTTGGGGATACAGTCGTGATCTTATTTCATTTTTTTTTTTAATTTCTTTACCATCTAACTAAATTTTTTTTTTTAATTTCTTTACTATCCTAAACTAAACAGAAAACTTGGTGGCACTATACATGTAAACAGATGAATGTATTACATCTTGTAATTATCAATACGCATGCGTTTACCGCGTGGCGATAACGCTTCAAATCCATGAAATGAATCATTATTATGAATTGACTTTCGTCATACTTAAACTACATGTTTTATCATGATTTTGTTCTTGCGATGTGGTAGAGTTTGAAGTTTAAGAGCGCCATCTAGTTCAGGATAAATAATATAATAAATAGAACTAATAAATAAATAGAACTAATGAAATAGTACAACCATTTGAGTAAAAGTAAATGCCAGATCATAATTGCCTTGTATTTGAAGGACTTACACCCAAATACTGAAACGCTACTTAGTTTAAGTGGTGCTTTTCATTGACATTTACTGTCATCATCTGTCATTTTTGTAAGTAAACCTATACGATTCTGAACAGTAATGACGTCTCAAATATTGAAGTAGCGTTTCCGTATTCGGGCATTAGTTTTCGAAATGATAAGGTAAATGTCAGTACCTACTAAAGTAAATGCATATTTTTCAACATTCGTTTAGTACCTAGGTATCTATTCTTTCACAATTATTTTAGTTTTCAATTGCCTAATAAGCAGTGGCGGATTATCCTTAAGGCAAACTAGGCAATTGCCTAGGGGCGCGAGGTTACAGAGGGGCGCGCAAAGAAGATTTGGAGCAAAAAAATTAAAAGTAAGTAGGTAGTTGGATAATTAAAAAGCGCTACTTCCATAGCGCTTCCGAAGCGCGTCCCGTCTTCTTGATTATTTCTACGTCACCCGATTCGATTTAGTTACGACAAAATTGCGATGTTAGGGTGCAGGGCGCCTCGGCGGCAGCCGGCGCTGCTACGCGGCGGGCGCGGGTCTTGAAAATTTGTCTTAAAAAAAATCTGCTCGCTTCGCTCGCATTTACCTTCCTAAGTAGGTACTTGCCTTTATTGTGAGTAAAGTGAGTATGTCTGACTGACCTCAGAATAAGAACCGACAAGCAGCGATCCTTTTCTTTGATCACCGCAAACAAAATCAAGTGACACATGTTGCATTTGTCATAAAAAAAATCTGCTCGCTTCGCTCGCATTTATCTTCATAAGTAAATACATTGCGAGTAAAGTGAGTTATGTCTAACCACAACATAAGAAGCGACATGCAGCGAGCCTTTTCTTTGATTACCGCAAACTAAATAAAGTGCCACATGTTGCATTAGATTTAAAAAAATTTGCTCGCTTCGCTCGCATTTCGCTTCATAAGTATATATATTGCGAGTACAAAGTGAGTCAAGTCTGACCACAAAATAAGAACCGACAAGCAGCGAGCTTTTTGTAGGATCAATGCAAACAAAATCAAGTGCCACATGTTACATTTTCCTTACAAAAATTCGGCTCGCTTCGCTCGCATTTTTACTTTATGAGTAGCTGTATTGCGAGTAAAGTGAGCTATGTCTGACCGCACCGCAGAATAGGAACCGACAGGCAGCGAGTCTTTGAGCACAGCAAACTTATCCTAAGTTTCAAGTTCGTTAGTACCAGGAAGAAGAAGAAGCCTATTTACGAATTTCTAAAAATCATAAACAATTCAAGAATGTGATAGTAGTCAGAGTTACCCCCTTGGGTAGTCAGAGGCTTGTCCAAATACGGTATTTGATAGTTTGTTACCAGAGGGACGCCCATAAGGAGCTTGCCTAGGGCGCTCACGACGTTTAATCCGCCCCTGCTAATAAGTTAGATAAATCTAAATTATTAGGCAATTTATATTATGTAATTATAGTGACCTGTGGTGTGTCATTCGCGAATAAAATCTTCAAATGGATCCTTGTATTCAGTTACAATACATCTCCATAGTTTAAATTAAATGATTTGAAAATGACAACCCTTGTTTTACTTATTTCTAACGGAACAGAACACCGGGTGGCACTATACATTGACAATGTCAAAAAGGTGGGCTCAACAAGTCTTACTAATTTTATTCATAGACTTTATCACATTGTAAATAAGATATATATTTTAAATAATGAACGTGCTAACACCTAACACGCATTAAATGAACGCGAACCCTGTAAAGTTACGTCAGTTCGCGTGTTTTATATTTATAATCATCATTAATATAGTCACGAGGGGGTCGTCGTCAATAAATGTTATGATAAGACGAAGAAAATAAGCCGACGACGTGTATAAACAACTATTTATCGTATAATAAATACCTAATACGATATGAGGAGATTATAATACAAAAATATTGCATACTAGCAGCGCCCTCGCGGCGTTCCCCCGTAGTGATGGTATAATGATAATGATGATGATGATGAAAAGTAGCCTATAACCTCTTCCTCCTTCCTCAAGAATAGCTATCAAACGCAGAAAGAATTTTTCAAATCGGACCGGTAGTTCCTGATATTAGCGCGTTCAAACAAACAAACAACTCTTCCGCTTTATTATATTAGTATAGAACTATAGACCAATCATATTCATTCATTGAAATATTAGTTTTTAAATATTTGTATTTTAATATAGAATATACAGGGTGTGGCAAATTCTTGGTCACTGAAGGGTAGCTACCTTTTCTCTTGTAGTTAGAAAGTTTTGTTCTTAGGAAACTTCAGTTTTATTTTGAAGAAAAAAATAATTGCATTTTTAGATTTTTGAAAAAAAGTACAGTTAGCCTAAAAAATTACATTTGTCAAAAAAAACAAGTTGGTCTTAATCGACTCTATTTCCCACCAAGAACACTTCCCCCAAAGTAACTTATCAAATCAAATCGTAAGTTTTTGCAATAATTCAAAAAAACACACCCCATACATTTTCTATGAAATTAGTAGTTGTAAACATTATAGTGCCACTTATTCGATCGTTCTTAATTTAATTTTATAACAGCTCCGACAAGCTGGGAGGCTATTGTACTACAGTGACCAAGAATTTGCCACACCCTGTATTGTTAAGAGGTCCTGTGGATTAACATTTTTTAATTCGTCTAAAAAATGTACTTACAAGTACCTAAGCCAATAAAAAATTAAATAAATGATTAAAAAAATAAAATAAAATAATAAAAAATTAGTCTAAACAGAAACTTCGCAGACCACATAGGGAAACTCGTATGAAAACTTTCTTATTTTAATAAAATTCTAAGCATTTTAAGAGCAACATAACATTGTTAGGTACAAGCAGGGAATCTACCTTTACCAACAATAAGGAAAGTCGAAGTAAATCCCCTATTATTTTTAGTTGTACCTATACTACCTTATCTAATAATAAAATAAAATAAAATAAAATAGCCTTTATTTCCCTTTACAATTGAAAAAAATTAAAATTAAACTCTTAAATAAATAAATCACTTCATTATTAATTAATTATAGCTTAATTATTTAACACTTTAAAAGAAATTCATGCATTAATAATTGATTTTTAATTTTTGTTTCTTTATTATTATTATTATTATCATTATTCTTATTTATTATTATTATTATGTAGATATTATTTTAATCATCATCATCGTTTTTGGTTTGTTTAGGGACCCCTCTTAGGGTGAATCTACCTTTACCAACAATAAGGAAAGTCGAAGTAAATCCCCTATTATTTTTAGTTGTACCTATACTACCTTATCTAATACCTATTTCTTATTAATTGATGTTTTTTCGATTCATTTGTATACATGGGCATGGGCGTAGCTATAGTTTTGTTATGGACGAGTCCAAGGGTTCGGTCCGGACCCCCTAACCCCCCCTCCTCGAATTCGCCCATGCTGAGGGGCTACCTTTTTTCTGTCACGTGTGTATTTATATCTAATACCTAATTTATAAATTTCTATGTACTTGTGACGAAATAGTAGATTGTATTATATGGGGGGAAAATAATATTTTTACGGCGAGGGCGCTTTTTTGAATCCAGAGCGAAGTGAAGGATTCTAGAGTAGAATCCCGAGCGTAGCGAGGGATTCTTTAGTAGAATCCTGAACGAAGCGAGGGATTTAAAGTACGTCGCCCCAGCCAAAAATATATTTTGCGCCCGAGTGATACACTCTACTTTTCATTACAATCTATGAGAAAATAAAAGGGAGGAGAAAGGAATGTGTTAAATCAACGAAGTTCCACTTGAGAAGAGTAATCGGGGATTAATTTTTTTTTATTCAGACGGTGGCCGCGCGCCGGCTGAATGGTGGGCGGTATGTTTATCCGATACTAGCAGCGCCCTCGCGGCGTTGCCCCCGTAGTGATGGTTTATGGTGATGATGATGATGATGATGAAAAGTAGCCTATTACCTTCCTCAAGAGTTTAGCTATCAAATACAGAAATAATTTTTCAAATCCGACTGGTAGTTCCTGAGATTTCATTTCATTTCATTTATTTATTTATTTATTTCTCTCACAAACAATATAAATATAAATAAATAGCTAAATAAATATACAGAATAATGAATATTAAAAACGTTGTAGGTAGCTATTATAAAAACCTGTTTTGTGAGATTAGCGCGTTCAAACAAAAAATCTCTTCCGCTAGAATTGCTCAATAGTTCCACGAAAACAAACTAGATGGCGCCAGTAGACCATCGTTCTAGATCGCGCTGACGAAAACGCACAGGATTTTATCAGGTTGGAATTACAATTATGTATGGATAGAAAACTGCAGAGAAATAAATCTCTAAATGTGATTACAACTGTGGTGTTTTTGGAAGAGTCTTCCCTCATTCATCTTGGTAGATTTGAGATGAATGTGGAAAGTAGTTGTACCTCAAAAGTGCGCGGCAAAGATAATTCATAGATAATTCCGGCGCACTTAAAGGGGATTAAAAACTCATTACTGCCCGCTAAACTTATAAAGAGGATTAAAAACTCATTACTGCCCGCTAAAAGTTCCTTGAAGAGGAATCATCTACTTTGGGCGCACTTAAAGGCGAACAAAGTCGTCCTTTTCGAATAGATGGAATGAAAATAAACATTTTCTATTTCTATGTCATTTGGGTCCACAATAGTTTCCACGATTTTTTATATCACTGTTTGATACTCGGTTTTACCAACTATATACTATTCATCGCGTGTCTTTTTATTTTATTATTTGTTATTTGATAACAGTTTCAATATTGACTTATTCTGACGCTCTATTGACTCCATCAAAACATTTACTGCTACTAAACTTATTTTGTACAAAATGAGCTAGCCGTTACACTGTCGTAAAATTGTTTTGTGTTGTTAAGTTTTGATGGCAAAAGCATTTTAAGAAGCAGATAGGTATTCGTAGTTTCGAATATAAACTCAACTAGCATACTACTATACCAGTTTCAAGTACCTACTCTACTAGTGTCAGTAGAACAACTGTTTACTCCTCTACTCTCTCTCTACTAAACGTCTGTCTATGTCTATGTCTACTCTACCAAAGGTGTCTATAGTTAGTACTCTACTGTGAAAACGTGCACCACAAGCATAAAAACAGTATTTAAGCTTATTAATATTCATCTACGAGTACATAGTTAACACCCGCATTCTCGCTCGCATGCTACTAACATATCAAACGTAATACCTTACATCTACTTACAAACATACGCTTCTCTTTCAGTGTAGATTAGAGTAGATAATAATAGTATAGAAGTGAAGTATTGTGAAGGATTAGTTATGGATCTGATTACAATCAGTGCAGTAGCTAAGGTCGTCACTATCACGTGTTCAATACATTATTGTAATATTGTCCTTATTCATAACAAGTTAATCGAGTCCTTTAAAGTCTTCGAGGTGAGCGCGCTATCAATATTCACATAGCCACTCAAATACCAATCTTATTGTTGAGCTGATAAGAATTGAATGGTTATGAATGCATTTATTTTGCAATACAAAACAGAACCAGATACGATATCGTTGACCTAATTTCGCTGTGAAAAGCAACTGCGGCACAGTTTCCTACTTTATTGTTTTATGGACGGTTTGCGGTGCTGATTTAACCCACATAAAAACACCGTACTGTATAAGAGAGCGAAAACAAGCACCATAGACTATTTCTGCTAATTTGACTTGGCCGTATTTTCATTCCACAAATAATATTACGTAAAAGTGACAAATACACAAGGATTCACAAGAAACTTGATAAAAAATAGAAAAATAGTTTTATCTCTTATCTACTTACTAACATTCTTATATCTACTATGATACTGCTAGTCGTATGATCAACGTATCTCTATCAGTCATTTTGCATACATACTTATACTTTGATGCATAATTTCTATAAATGGATATTCTTAGAGATATCGGGGTCGTCGGCTCTGAACAAAGACATTCTTGTCTAACAAATATGGCGGATGAGGACAATATCTGATCACTCGTTAACAAAGTATAACTTACCATTAAAGAAGAATTTGAGTCTATTCGCGAAGACATTGGATTTAGGGATGCCTAAAAGCTCAGCCACTGGGTCTATGAGACTTCTGAAGCCGCCAGAGACGAGGTAGACCACGACTCCTCGGTCGTGGAGGTCTTTTACTAGTTGTCTGAAAAAGAAACATTAAAATAAACTATTTGCAAAAGTTGTTAAGGTTGATATTTCAAAGTAGAGATTAACCCAGACAATGATACCGTACTCGATAAAGGGATGGAAGTATGCATAATGAACTGTTACTCTATTCTCAGGTCATGTGCACTAAAACAGCGTTTCTATGCATGCACAACAATAAATACAGCCAAATGAATTTCGTGAAATAAATTATCTGTATGTTTACTCATAACCGGGTCACAAAGGTCGCAATTTAAAAGAAAACCAGTGATATCTTGAGTAAGCGAAAGGTCACGAAGATAACTTTTATGGTACAGAAAGAACCGGTGTATTCACAATTAAATTGCGTGATATTTGGCTTAATTAGATACTTTGTAAAGTTCCTGGTGATTTAAATAGCGATTTTGTTATTTACAAACGTTTAGAAGTGATCTAATAAACTTAAAGGCTGTGAAGAAACAATCTCATCAAAAGTTTTATATGCATTATGCATATACTACATTTTCTATCTACTCGTACTTTTAGCATAGGACGCTAAAAGTAAGTAAAATTAGGCTAAACATCCGTCCATCATTCCTAACTTTGGTCGCAACTATTACCTATTTATTAAAAAGTGAGTAAGTACCTACTTATTTCACGAGTGCTAATGAGACAAAATCGATGAAGAAAACAATGTATAAGAAGGGAAGATTTACTTACGAGATTCCAGGGGTAAGTCTAATAGGAGTTTTCTCGACGAAGTCTCTGATCTGACTGACACTGGGTCTAATGATGTCCAGCCTCTTCTTTAGAGCTTCTTGGAAGGTCATCGAACCGCCCATCGCTTCTGCTGTTCTGTAAGGGGAAAAACCTTATAAGATTTGGTCTATGAAAAGAATGAGACAAAAATACCTGTTTAATTTTTTTATGCCAATTACTATTGCACCCTTGGAAGTTTAAGAAATAATATGTATGCATATTATTATAAAGCTGTATAATAAAAGTTACCATGGCGACAAATCGTAAACAGCACGTGAAAAAGTAATTTAGATTATATACCAAGTTAGATTAGATAAAGCAATCGATTTACTAAGGACTAATACTCATTCATCCCCAACGAAAATGGATCGAACTTAAGTCTCCATGGTATCTTGTCATAGTTTTTACTAATCATACTGACTATATTCAGAGAGAAGAAAGTTTGGGGATAGTCACAAGTCGGGAAAGTGAGTTATTTATTACTTAACCAAGGGGCCCAAAAAAAGTCATTGACGATGTCAACGTAAAGAAAGTCAAATTCAATTCGCCCGGTTCTAGATTAAATTGGTTCGTTAAATTGCACAATATCAAAGATCTTACATTGCATTTAAACTTTTGAATTGCCACACAAAATGCTGTTCAAAAGTAAAGCATCAAACTCAGTGGCTTTTAAGCACAATTGTTTTTTAAATTCTAACTCATTGCCATTGAAGAGAATAATCGTTAATAGATTAACCATTTTATCAATGTTTATATTGTGCTTCTTTTTTTATCAAAACACGCACTTCGAGAGAAATCTGGACTGAGTCGTGCGTCATCAATATCGTGCGAAAAAACTGGTGTAACGGGTTGTCAGAGGGAACCTGCCCACAAATTATGGAAGACGAGTTTAAGTGCAATGTGCAGCTTCGATAAACAAGGTGCTTTTAAGGTCAGGACATTCAAACTGGACTTGTCTCGAGCTTACATGAGACCGCTTTCTGGACCGATTACCGCACAAACTACAGCGTTATTATACATTCTAATTTAGATGATGATAGATGATTAAAACGGCATCGGGAGTAACTATGTCTACACTTAACACAGTATAAGGTTCCTCACGCTGTATCTCTTCATCGTCAAGAGTAAATAAAGCAGAAAACATCGAGAAAATGACGAACGTGACAACATGACACACGCGGAATGACAAAAACTGCAAAATATCCATCCACAACATATTACAAATTTAAGCAAATTTAAGTGTATTCCGCAAAAGTTGTGATGAATACACGAACATCGGTTCGAACTAAGATTGACTCATACAACCTAGGAGTGAAAAAGGACTTACAGTCGTTTAACTTCATCTCCCTTCCCGCAGAAGTTGGCCAGCTCATCAATCCCCTCATCCTGGATGACCGTGGAGTCTACATCGAAGCACACGCAGTCCGCATTATGGAACAGCTCCTGGACGCTCTGTTGCGGCGACATAACGCTGATCGAGACGAGCGACAGCGTCTTAAGAGTCGCGTATTGCAGGTTTGATTTCAAGCTGTGGAGTTGCAAATACTATAAGCCACACATTCCCAAATTTAAAACTAGAATAACTACCAGTGCAAACTTCAAGACTATGAATTATGACAGGGTGTTCTCCAATGGTATAACATAAATGTATTGATGTTGTAAAGTTAGAGTTGATACTTAGTAAATTGTCAGGTCGGCCAACGATTTTTTTATAAACAAAGATACTCTAACCACTAGAACAGAATGTATAAAACAATGAGTCAAATGAATTGTAAAGGTCGAATAAATAACGACCAAGAGTTTGCTGTTGGATAAATTAAAAGACAATAAAACATTTCGTAGCATGCAATGCATATTTTCTAACAAAATTAAGGAATTAAACTCTACTGTGTTGAGTTAGAAATGGTTAGATAGTTAAATACATCGTTTCAATAAAACCAAGTTATAAGACATTAGGTTCCAACATTCGTTTGAACATAACCAATGAAGAAAGAATTAATAACCGCTTATTAGTTCAAAATACCTTGACAGGTCCTGTTAGGGGAATCCAACACAGAGTGGTGACCGATCGTGGCCGTGCCTAACACCAAACTAATCTAGATCCTTTGTCAGAGTTGTATTTATAAAAATAAACACGGCAGTTATTGAAAGTGACACCATGATCATGAGTGTGCAAAAATAGTTACACAACCTTGTTAATCAACGTGGTGTTAAGGGTTATATGGCAATAATTAAACGACCAGGGTCGTTGTGGAAATAATTATTGGAAAGGAAAACGAGAAAATAAATACTTTTATTTCAAGATTTAGATTATTTGTTTTGACTAATTATACCACAGAATAAATAATTTACCTGTCTAATACTTCAAAGAGGTGCTGATCTAATGAAATGGGTATTTAGAAGACTATTTGAAAGTGTTTGAAGAGTGATTCCAAATATGAGAAAATAACTAGAGGATACTTTGAAATGAATGAATGATTTGCGAGTCATTGTAAAATTTTATCAATCGGAATCATGAATTGTCAGAGTGACAAGGACAACCAATAACACTTTTATTTACAAGTACATTCACACTTCTATATAGGTTTAGAGAATGATAAGAATCACGCGATATTAAAGAAAATAACTAAGGACATTGAATTGAATGCTTAGAAAACAAAATACCTTTGAAATGTTGGTAAGTATGGCTAATTTTAAAAGGGGTGTTTCGGAGTGACTTCGTAACTGCGAGTTCAAAAGTCAATGTAAGCTTAAATTAAATTCGCGTTACAATTCTAAAGGGAAATTATTGTTTAATTAAAAATACAAAATATCTCGGCTGTTTTGTCCAAAAGTTATTGGTGAATATGTCTATTTTGATAAAGTTTAGAACCGGTTACTTTTTATGATACAATTTAAGCAGTAAGTATATAAAAATATTCATGCATATTTTACTTTGCTCAACAACCAAATAGAGCAATAACTTTGCAATTTCCTGATTTGATAAACATTTTATCTTATAAACATGCGCGAAATATTATAACATGATAAATGAAGCATTTAAGATTCTCGTAGATTTCTGGAGGATTCTAAATTAAATTTTTGAAATACCTTACGTGTTTTAGTGATAAATGGCTTGCATTTCAACAATTTTTTAAATTTATAATTTACTATAGAAAAACATCTTACAATCACATAGGTACTGTAAGTACTGTACAATCCAACACAAGGATACTATGTAGGTAGGTATGTTCGTAATGAGTTTGTGGCTAACTTTGGTGACGGAGTTTTTTAGGCCGCCGGAAGGCCTGCGTCATGGCATAACGACTTAAGAGCCGGGACTAACAATTTTGCGTGCCCTCCGAAGCACAGAAGTGCTCAGCTGTTTATGCCACTTGCTTCACTTAACTTCAACGATATAACAAGAACATCTAATCAAAAAGCAATACGCCACGAGGAGCGCTTCAATAAATTAATTTTATTGTTAAAGCCCGTTAATATTTTTTTCTATAAAAGATATTTTATTCTACCATTTACAACACGTTTTTCTTGTCTGGTAAAGGGCGTTACTCAATATATAAAAGATCATTGCTCATTATGTGCTCTAACCTTATTTATTTACACTTATTCATATTTGATCTCTTTGTTTTGAGATTGTCAAGTCATTGTTTGGTTTTTGTTGGAAGCCATTTTACCTGCTTTTTTTTTAATTTAAGCTTTTAAATTTTTTTTTTCTACTGCAGTTTCTACTGGTGGTCCGAGTTAGAAAGTTTAATTCAATGTTAATGAGAAATTAATTCTAAATGATAGAAGCTTCAACGCCCAGTGAATATAGGCAAACAGAACATGCATTTAATTAGGCCATGCACTCATGCAACAATCCCGACCTCAAAAGAAAAAGTACCTGTAGAGAGCCATGTTGCTTCTTCTTCGAGTAACAGAAATACAATGACTTGATACCCCACAATCGTCTTTTAATACTGCGTTACTTATCTTAAGGTTACGAATGAAAGAGCCACTTAGCGGGATATACCGTGAACACGCCTTCTTCAAGTGTGATATCACTATAAACAGTAAAATGCGCTGGGTTTTATCGCCTTATATCCACAAGCCCCCGAAGATAAGCCGAGAGTAGCACTACGTGTTGAGAGCTACGTACTATGAATGACGTATCCGCATAGCGTCTCCACCAAAGTACTGCCAGACACCAGCGATCCTCGCAGTAGGGGCGATGAAACGACACCCGTCTCACTCGCACGCGATAGAAGCCTATGGAAAAATTTGTGGAACGCCTTGTGTTGCGAATTGCGTCGAGTGCAAAACAGATAAATATTTCTCACACGGTTTATATAATTTTGTTTTGTTTAAAAGTGTTTGATTTATTTATTTATAATAGATGGGGGAATGTTGCTGCGTAAGAGACGTACGTTTTCATGACGGGAAACTTCGTACTTACCGCCTTTTTTTTATTTTATTTTTATGTTTTGGGACAGAAAGAAACATTCGCGGGCGTCCTCAGAAGACCCTACCAAAGTTTCATCACAATCTGATCAATGGTTGAGGAACACGAGGACAAAATATAATTTTCCTTTTTTTTTATTTACTTAGGTATATCGAGTAGCTACAATATACTTCACCAATATAGCCTTGTAGCATTTGTAGCATAGGACCCCATAGGTACTATAAGCAACATAATTTGATTGTACTCTCTAATTATCCTAGATTTTCTAAAACAAAAACACCTTTTTAAAATAAATTATCTAAGTACTTACACCCAGTTTTGAAAATTTCAATACATGGTGCAATTTGTTGAGGATTTAATATAAAAAATACAAGGTTATTTCAAATAGTACTTTTTAAAATTACTAGCGGCATACCCCAACTTCATCCATTGTGATAATTATATGTATGTATAGCTTATGTCTCTCTACCTACTTGAACAGTATCTGAAGATTCAAATGGAGAAATAAATATTATTTCTAATAAACACAGGTGCAGTAATCCCACAACACACAAACACACACTCTCTTTTTAATATTAGTATATTTGAAATTAATCAGGTTGATGGATGAAAACTGGCGTAAGCTAGTTAATTAATCTTTATTGATTAAAATTAAGTAATAGGTACCTAAACCTAACTACATATACAAACCTAGAGTAAGCATTTTGAGAAAGTGATCCCTAAATTAAAGGGTTATCAAATACAATACAAAGTCATTCTGTCATGCTCATTTACACACTTTTAAGAGAAACAAAGTAAGATAAGTTGATTTAAGCATTATTACAACACATCAAAGTACTTAATTTTATTGAATTAGCTTTGAAAGATGTTGGTTGTTTGTCTTATGAAATTTTAGATTCACAGAATTCACTTGACAGAATTCTCAGTTGATTTCTAGGAAATAACCATGTTTTGAATAATTTGAATCAGCTTTAGCTCATTTTGGATTAAAAAAAATTTCTTAGAAAGCTTATTTTATACTAGGTACTTCCTATTAGCTACCTAAAAAGTCTAAAAACCTATATGTATTTGATGTATCCAGATAAATTATTTATTTTAATACTTGTTTAATACACCAATATAGTTTATAATTTAGGTTCCCGACAGTTTCAGTTAAAACTGGTATCAAAAGCTAAAGGTACAACACTCCTTATCGGTGATGCAACAAATAGTGGTTCAGCGACAGTTCAAATTTCAGATAAGGTCTAAGACTATAATACTACATACATGGTACCAGATGGTAATATCAAATATTGACTTATTAAAATTTACTTAAGGTAAGTACAGTAAGCAGTTTCAATTATCAATTATGTATATTCATAAATATGATTGGCTAAGTTTAGGTCCAAAGTATGGTTTTGTATATTTTTCTTTGCAAGCTATATTGATCACAGTAATGTTAAATTACCACTACCACCATAGCCTCCTTCAAAAGAGAGTGCCGCAGCACCGCCTGCAACAAGTAGGTACACCATGTGCGTCGGCGGCACTTTAAGTGTTAATTAAGAGAACATTTTTAAAAAAATGCCACCTTCAATGGAAGACTGAATTCTAACTATCCATTAGAATTGTTGCCAGTAAACCATCTAATAAACAGTATTGAAACGACCTTTCTGTTCCAAGGTCAGGGTTGTTTGCTACAATTACAAGCAAAAAAATAGAACATAGGAATGGGAAAGAAAATGTAAGGCAAAACCAACCAAGCATGCAATATAGGTACATACGTAGATTCTGTTGAATTTCCTTGCGCAAATACATGTGGTATGCCAATAAGTAACAGAAGATATTGATAATAAACTGCACGATTCATTCCGAACTGATAAAAAGCTAGATAGTATGCTAGTTCAAGGTTATCTTTGAATGATATTTGAATAGGTTTTGAGCGGAACTGAATTTGGAGATAACGTAATCGTACCTATGAGTTTTTAAATAATGATCACTCATCAGAACGATATTAAAAGCAGATTAATAAAAATTACACACCACTGAAACTACAGCACACAACAAATCTTGCGAATTTTTTGACTGACCGTGACCTGACGTGACACGTGACGTTTGTTTACCAGCTGAGTTTGACAATTTGGTTTTTGACAAAAAGTGAAAAGGATCCATGGTCGAGGACGAATTCTTCGCTTCGTTCAAAAATTAGATTAACAAACTATTAATCGGTGGAGCAACGGATAATCGACTAAAATAAAAAATAACATAAACAGTTTTAACATCCCTAGTTTTTGGCGGGAATATTCGTGAAAGGAAAACGAGTAATTTTACGAGTTTGTAGTACGGTACGGTACCTTATTTGATATTTATCGTAATAAACTTTACTCGCATTGTGAATTGCATGCATTGAGTGAAATAATTAAGAAAATATTCGAAACGAATAATATGAACGTCGTCGTGCAAAGGGAAAGATGCCACAATAATTTAAAAAATACGTCTAAATTACGAAATGAGTTGCTCAGAAAAGATGTAAACAATGGTGAGAAAAAAACATTGCTTTACCTAGAGAATATTTTACTCGACCAATCTGGATTAAATTTTTACACGAGAGTAAACTACTGTTTGTTTGAATATTTTGACATTGTAAAGTAATTTGTACCTATGCAGATAATAATGTTTGGTTGCGCTTTCTAAACAATTGTAATTCGAATTATGTCTATCAGTTACTCTGGTGTTAAGATGACTAACTTTTGGTTTTGGTCGAATCCAGCCGTAGCAATTTTATGTTAGGTACTTCGAAAAACTACGTGACGCACTAGCTGATTTAACCCAATATTTTGTCACATTTTCACAGGCCTTCGTGGAGCGCAAGTTTTGTCCTACACCACTCATGCCAGCCGGCCTACCGCAGTCAAAGCTCCGAGATATCAATTTGATAGCAACGATGACTCTGGAAGGACAAAAAAGTCTATGGGACCTCCAATGGCTCCAACGGGTCCTCCACGTAGTCTTAAACGCAAGTAAGTTTTACCTACATTACATACAGGTAGTATTTCATAGGAGTTTTAATTTGGGAGTACCTAGGTAAAATAATTGTTTTCATGAAACACAGCTAAGAACACTCTCAACAAAGACATCTTTCAAACAAAAAATAATTGAAATTGATTCATTCGTTCAGGAGACACAGATGCCTACACACACCTCAAACTTATAGCACCCCCTATTTTTCGTTGGGGTTTAAAAAACAAATGTTCCACAATTGCTAAGAATTCTATTGATATGGTTGTCTGACTCTTTTCCTACCTCATAATTTATAGTTAGTTTTTCACGATATTTCAAAGGATCATCACGAACTCAACATCATCCAAACCTGAGTCGTCGTGGAGTGGACCAAGAGTAAGACCAAGGATATTAGCCAGTGACTCAGCTGCACACGACACCTCTCATGACTTTACTACGCCGAGGAATAGACCCAATATCTTAAGATATATCAGCAGCAGCAGTAGAGGTATAGCCTTGTCTTTTAGTCTGAGATGTTGAAAATTGACCACTGATTTGAAAGAGCCTAATTCCCAAATACCAACATAGAAATAACAAACTAGGTAGGTATAAAAATAATAATTTATTTAGTAGGACCATGGACGAAATAAGTAGTAGGCACTATTCAAATCATCCTTGGTAGGACCTCTGAGATCACATTGAATGATTTTAGGTACTCCAGGAGTAGAGTAGCGGTATTGATCGCGAAGGAACAAGAGAAGTACCTAACCTAATCCTGTTCCATCACGATCATTACCGCGAAGAACCAGGTTAATAAACACGGTTTGAGGCCTGGCCTAGCTAGCTGTCTTTTCGGTCATCCATCCGCTTAGGTAAATGTAATGTAAATAGTCAAACTTCAGTTACCATTATCAAAGGCAATGCTTTTAAGGTCCAGTTATACATTATGAGCTACCATCCGAGCTAGTCTAGTCGATTACTGCAATGCAGCTACTCGCACCGTTTGTTCATGCGAGTCGGTCAGTACCTATTGATCATGGAGTTTTATTTCAGGTGGCTACAGTGGGACTAGATCAGCACGATCAACAAGCACTTCGGTGGTAGAAGCAAGTGTTATCCTAGGTTCTCTTCAATAATTTTTTGATTACCTACTTACATAGGCATAAGTACTTACCTACCTTTAGTAATACAATAATATTGTATTCACTGCCATTGCATCACAAAGCCAAAGCATTGATTCATTTTAAATCATTAGATGCGCGCAAAAAAATGTCATCGTGAGAGAGAGTTTGTTGTGGGAGTTATAGAAAACGATAAAACAATGCTACAGATTTTAGGCATAAGGGCATAAGTTATGATTTAAGTAGATAATATATCAATTATCAATGCTTTAATCAAAGAACCTAATCCCTATTTTAAAATTTTAGCCGTATCAGAAGGAAGGGGCATGGCAAGAGGTGAAATTGGAATGGCTGCTATTGATCTAAGGCACCCTTATCTTGTCTTATGCCAATTCAGTGATACATTGCTCTATACACACACGCTGACCAAGATCAATTTCTTCAACCCAATCGAGGTAAGACTGCTTCAAATAGGTAAATAGTGGATCAACTGTGTTAGGATTCATTTTTACAACCTTATGTGGAAACTATTTCTATATTTAATCATAAGATTAGGTACCTCTACCTATAACTAAAAATTAACTCTGATCTTTATTTTTTTACTACAAGGCATATGCAACGTCAAGAGGTGACCTGTGCCTAGCCTACACTTAGAATTCGTGTCAAGGTGATACCATGGACTAAATGGTGATGCTATTAATGCAAAGCCAAGATTCTGAACTCTTTAGATCTAAATTCAAGGCACTATCCCATTGGAACGCACGGCTCTAATCTGGCACTATCTCGGCTCACACGTCTCTAATATTGAAAAATAAAACACTTATACTGATTGTTATTTTGGCCTTAATGATAAAAAACATGTTTACAGATAATAGTTCCGCACACATTCTGCGATGGCGTGCAACCTAATCAGCTGTACCAACTGATAAAAGATCAATATCCTCATATTAACTTGACAACTGTTCAACGGAGGCATTTCAATGACGCAGCAGGTCGTCAGAATATACAGACACTGTGTGCTCCTCAGTACAGCGCTGTTTATCTGCAAGTTTTACACAAGTAATTTTGCAAGAATTTTGGTCATTGAAAAGATAATGGTGCTGTAACAATACCTATACTTAACCCACATTTTTGATTACCTCTTTAGAGTCACCAACACAAATCAATAACTGGTTTTAACTGGTATTTACCTAATACCTGTTAAAGCCAGTATTGATTTGTGGCTTTTCGCCTATTACACAAGTCTTACACAAGTTATTTTGCAAAAAACGGTTGTCACTGGCAGTAGATAATGCTACTTTAAGATAACAACCTGAGCTTTAGATTACCTTTCTTAGCAGTTACAACCAGTTTTTGTTTTGCAACTCTTTTGCTTATTATTGTTCATATAGAGTGGATATTTGGACAATCGGTAAGGTATAGCTGTAAAAATCTAGTCTCTACCTTATTTCAAAATCTACGTTGTACACTCTTTGTCTCTTCTTCACCAGGTTTTATGCCCTGACTGCTGCAGCAGCTGTTTTAAAATATGTAGAATACATTCAATGTATTGTATTTGCAAGAGAGTCATTGAAGATTGAGTATCATTCATCTGAAAACACGATGATTATCGGTATTTTTATCTTTTTAACTTTAGGCCCTTTTATGATTTTTCGGTAGGTATATTTTTTGATTGGCTAATTTAATGTCGTGGAATTGGCATTCTTGGTATAGGAACCTACCTATATAAACAATACTGCACCGTTATCATTCACGGAACTAACGTTATGTTTTCGATATTCTACCGATCCAATCAGTAAACTCTCATTGAAATGTAGACGCTTGTTAAACTTTTGATACCTACTACAACAAAATATACCCAGCATACCGATCCCGCACCAGAAAAGGGCCATCTAATCTGCTTTTTCCGAATTAGCTACATTTTTATTATTTTCAGACGTAGGAACAGCGACTCAGTTAGAACTAGTTCAGCCATTGGTGCCCTCATCAGGACCTTCCTGCTGCCTTTTAGGAGTTCTAGGACCCATGTATACTCTAGGTGGCATAAGGGCTCTACGAGCGTCAATACTCCAGCCTTCGTGCAACAAAGATTTCATAGAGAACAGACTTGATGCTGTACAGGACCTAATTGATAATGAAGCTGGCTTGATGGTCGATGTCCAAGTAGATATATTTCAACATTTATCTCTATTTACCTAAAATCCTGGGATAGTTAATCTTATTAGTATTATTTTTAGAATGCTATTAGAAAGTTAGCGGATATTGACAAAATATTGCTTCTTTGCGTCGACACTTCAAACCAGAATATGGACAAGATGGGAGAAGCTCAATTGAATCAAACGCTGCTGTTAAAAACTACAATGGACTTGGTACCTTCACTTATTGAATCTCTAAATGCGGCTGAAAGTGGACGACTTAAATATATTAAACAGGTACCCAGGTATAATTTGTAAATCTAAATTTATATACCTCTACAAAAAGATTAAGATGTATTTGAACATTTGGGGAAAGGCCAGAACAAAATTAGATAGTAAAGTACCTTAAACTGCATGGGATTGAATGAAGAATGTAATGAGAGGAAATGAAACGAAAGATTACAGTTCAGGATCGTAGCAAGTGTTAATATCTGTTTTCTACCTACCTAACTAAAGAGCAGTGATTTTATGCATGTATGTATTTGTACAGGATTTTGAAAACCCACACTACGTAGAAATCGCTGATTGCATCCGAAAAATCATTCAAGACGATGCTCATTTAGAAAAAGGTGCAATGGGCAGCTTTCAAAGATGTTTTGCTGTGAAACCCAATATAAATGGTCTATTAGACGTAGCAAGAAGAACATACTCAGAACTCATTGAAGACATACAAAAGATTGTGGAACATCAAAGTGAGACCTACGATCTTCCTGTGCGGTTGAATCAGAATGTGATGAAAGGCTTTCATATTGTCTTGCCTATTGCTCCAAAAAATCGAAGACATTTCAATGTTGATGACTTGCCCTCTATATTTATTCAGGTACGAGTATGCCTATACAAAATAATTTTGTTATAATTTTTATTATGGTTATGTTATAAGCTGAGTAATTTTCTGTACTCTCAAGGTACATTTCTGTTCATGACTCTGAAGATTCTCGACAGATCGTCTCCAGAAATTGGGCACCTAATACTTATTAGGTGCCCAATTTCAAAATAAAAGTTGTGATAGGAATTCGACTATTTATTGACTAAGTAGATTCAAATTATATTTCTATCAACATTACGTTCTAGGTCCAAAACAATGGAGCAAGTGTAACAATGACTACAGAAGAACTAGTAGTATTAGATCAACAAGCCAAAGAGTCACTCAATGAGATACAGAAAATGAGTAACATGTTTGTTATATTTTTTATCTTATCTGTTTTTGATGTTCTGTTTGCAATGTTAATTCATTCTGTTTATTTGCAGCGTAATTTCCAGTTTACTGAAGGAATTAAGACCATTTATGTCAAGTCTGTACAAGCTTTGTGAAAATGTTGCTGAGCTAGACATTTTAGTGGCTTTGGCACAGGTTAAGTTTGTTAATAAATATTAAGGGCTTGTTGCAGGAATTAATGCTTCACTAAGAGATTGGGCAACATTCCTTAAAGTAAATTCCCTCTCAAAAACCCCTCATGACACTTACAGGCCAGTACGATAGGATCTTACATAAGACCAGAATTCGGAGACTATTTGGACATAAGGAACAGCGTTCACCCTCTACTTGATTACAACAGCCAAGTCATGCCAGTGCCGAATGATATTGTAAGTATTTGATAAGACAATCAGAAGGTTAATAACGTAATATACATAACAACAGTCACGACTTTCCCAAATACCTATAACTACATTTCTCACGTGTCAACTTTTTGTAAGCATTCCACGTGATAGCCCGTACTAAATACCTACTTAAACCTACTAGGTAGGTAGGTAACTGGTTTCATCTCGACATTTTTCTTCTCCGTATAGAGCTCGTGTATTATCTGGTATGTGCTCGTGTGCAAAGCACATACTTACTGATACATTTTTCGAAGTGAAAAGTAGATTGAATTTTGGGGCTTTACCGACTCTGCCAACTAGGTTTCAGAAAGTACCTACAGATTCGCTATTTCGTACAAAGCTACTTCGTATCTAGTTACAAATAAGGTCATACAATCATTTGTTTTCAGTACGCAAGTCCTGAAAAAAACTTCACAATAATCACTGGGCCAAACATGGGCGGTAAAAGCATTTACATCAAACAGATTGCTATCCTGCAAGTAATGGCTCAGGTATAAAACTATCGAATTTGAGTACGTAGGTAGTATCTAACTGAAGAGGATTTTGAGTACCTAGTATCTTACTTTCAAAATACTGAATGACTGCCTAACTAAGTAATTTTATTAATCGGTTGTATTGTATTGTTGTTTTTTGCAGCTTGGCTGTTTCTTACCTGCAACTAATGCTGTGTTGCGAATATGTGATAGGATTTTCTCTCGCATCGGTTTCAACGATAGCGTTGAACTGAATGCTTCGACGTTTGTCTATGAGGTGAATACTGTAGTGTAGATGCTTTTGATCTCCTTTTTTATAAGCTTTTATTTAATTTGCAATGTTCTCAAGTCGTTTCAAGATTTAAGCGTGACGGATTCCTGGTGTCTGATTGAGCTGAAAGTTGTTTGGTCGGTGCTACATAATGTTGTAGTGAAAGTGTGCTGTTCTGATGATGGAGTCAAGAGCTGTTCAATGGAACTCTATAAAAAGGGTATAATAGAGTGTCTTGTTTTTTCGATAGCCATTTAACATTATAATGACAGCCGAACTGATCTGATGATGGAGTAAAATACGTAGGTACCAACACTCATGTGTTTGGGCTTGTTTCAAACAGCTTGCGATTTTCTACTAAAAGCTTGTTTAGCAAAATACTAACTCTAGCTACGCTAGTAGTAGAGAATTCTTAATCTTTTAAAATTTCAGATCAAAGAAATGCAGCACATAATGAAAGGGTTGACGAAATCTTCTTTAGTGATTGTAGATGAACTATGCAGGTGAGCATTTATCAAAAACAAATAAATGATAATAAACCTATCCATTAACCAGTATTAACGTAGAGTTTTATATTTTAGAGGTACAAGCGATGAAGAAGGGACTAGTATGGCATGGGCTATCTGCGAAGAGCTACTACAAAGTGACGCATTTACTTTCTTCACCACACACTTCTCATATTTGACAAGACTACAAGAACTCTATTTCAATGTCGTAAAGTAAGAATTTCCTATAGGTAAAAGTACTGGTTACTAGCCGAGTACCTAATGACATTTAGACCGTAACCGAAATCTTAAGACTATTAACAAATATAGGTATCTAATTGTTTCAGTCGTCACACAGTCGTTACCGAAGATGACATTGAAAGTACTGAACATCTTCAGAGGAGATTAATTTATACACACAAAATCGAAACAGGTGTGAACACAGTCAAGAACTATGGGTTGGCACTAGCTACTAAAACACATCTACCCGAAGATACAGTGAAACTGGCGTATGAACTGTCGGAACTTATTGTTAGAAATGAAACGGTAACTTATAAATACATAATTCATCTGTAGAAGGCTTGAACGATGACTACGGGTAATAGCTAAAGACCGGGAACAATGGAGGTAGAGAAAAGAGGCCTTTGCCTTGCAGAGGGAAACATCAGGCTCATACCTAAATAATAATACCTACCTAATATTTTTTTTCTGTTTTGGTATATTTCATTTTAAATAGGCATTGATTTCAACGCTCGTGAAATTTCATTTCTGTGCGATTTCAGCCTCAAGAAGTAAGGACTCCTGAAATAAATGACGAAAAAACACTATACGACCTGAATGCGGAAGTGAAATTAGCATTGAGGAGACAAGGAAATCCAGATGTAACGAAGCAAATGATGCAAGCATTTAAAAATGAAAACCCGTTTTTAATCGAACGCCTTAAATTTCAAAGAAGCAACGACAGAACTGATTGCAGTGCAAATACTTTATCGAACTCAAGACAACCAAAACATGGCTCCAACAGAACTGTAACACCTCTTCCTAGGTCAGATCATAGTGATGAAATTACATCTAATGCTTTATCATCAGCAATAGGACCACCAGCAGCAGAAAACACTGAAAAGTCACTGAGAAACAGTCACCAAAATCACAGACTAGTAAAATCTTCTAGTGAACTCCTTATCAGTGTCGCATTTCCTGATAAGGATTCGAGTGATGGTCCATTACAAAATGAAGACATGGATAATAAAAAGACTGGAAATACAAATGTTGGCACTAATTCAGGAATGAGAAATCACGAAAACAGTAGAACTTCCTCAAATATGGAAGTAGATGAGCCCACCCCTTACAACCAAAGCAGCTGTATTATAAAAGTTACGGGAAACTTGATGCAAAAAGAAAATAGTGTTAAAAATATTGAACTTTCAGATGATTCTGACATGGCAGAAGCTCTTACTCAGGTCATAGAAGAGTTTTCTTTGCGAAATCTTAGTGCTAGCAGTGATACAACTTCGTTGGATGAAGAATTTATGTCCGACGTCGCCAATGAAATAAATGAGGAGTTGCTTAGTGGAACAGGAAATATTAATGATATTGTGTTGACACCTCCCTTTGGTTTCCGAGATGAATAATAAAGATTTGTAATGATTTTTGTTTCATGAATTGGTGTCGTTTATGATGTACCTAGGTATAAACCTACCTACCTAAATATCTATTATAGTTGAATAAAAAGTAGGTATAACAGAAAAGCAGCTACTGCTACTTACCTATTTACTTGTTGGCATCTAGGTTACCCTTCAGCCTACCTACAACACTTGGTTTCCAAGCTTGCTAATAGTGTTGGTTCCTTACCAATATTTGTCATGCTCAACGAATTTAGCAACGAACGTCCAAAAATGAAAGGACCTACACAGTGGGATTTCCCCTACTTTTTTTAAACCACCCCTGACTAGAGCAACAAAACAAAAAATCCTATGTACCTAGCCGTTTTTGAGAGCGCGGCCTTATTTGTACCTAGTATAATAACACCAGACCAACACAAATATTTATAGATCATACAATTATTTGTCCCGTGGCGGGGATCGAACCCACAACCAGCGCCACAGAGGTCGAGAGAGCAATTTATGAGCTCTCTTGGTTAATAACATGGTTTAGTCGATTAATCGGAAGTAGCTACGACTACTTCCGATTAATCGACTAACCCATGAAGTCGATTGTCGATCTTTCTCTAAAAAAGCTTGTTTGCTATGTCGGTCAGTCGTAACGTAATAAAAAAAAAACAAATTGCAAATGGATGCCACCAAGTGGAATCGGTCGTTTTGATATTTTCATTGATTTTGTTATTAGATTGGTGAAGAGATGTTGAATTCTTCTCTGGATGGTTATTCGACGCAAATAACTTAATTGTGAGACGATAAAAAGTGAGTATAGTTGTTTTTCGCGTAAAAGATAAAATCCCGGCGAGCGTCGTAAACACGCTGATTTTGTGATGTGAAATAATGGCTTACTTTCTTGCATTGGTAAGTGTTATATTGTTTGGATTGTTGTAGAAGGTGGTCAGCATGTCGCTGCCGCCGTATCTTTTGGGGCCCAACCCCTGGGCCACCATGATGGCGCAGCAACAGTTGGCGGCGGCCCAGCAAGCGGCTTTGCAGGCTCACGCCGCCGCTGCTGCTGCAGCGCCTCCGGTACCACCATCACAGCCTCCGAAGCCACATCACATTCCGGAGGAAAAAATCAAGGAGAAAGGTAAGCGTTGAATTTTTTTTTTAGGTTATGTTTGTGTTGTATTTATTTCTTTCATGTAATGGCGGCCTACCTAAACTTGCTCCATGAGTAGGTATTTATTGTTATTTTATTAAAATAACTCTGTGGACTTAGATGCTTCCAATAGCAAAGATAGTTATTGATAGAAAAAAAAAACTCTGTTTTTTAATATTATAGACTTTACATTCATACAGCTTTTGCTCTCCTTTTAAATAATTGATTCTAAGCACTTATTTTATCAGCTCCGTGTGAAGTTCCAAGCAAAGCTACTTTACAGCTCCGTGTGAAGTTCCAAGCAAAGCTACTTATTGTACGCACACAACTTTTAACATCATTGAGTAGCACTAACCAGCTGTAGTTCAGTTCGCATGAGTTTACTTTGTTATTCAGAAAGTGAAAAGCTTTACTAGAAGAAAAAAGTTTCAATTGATTGCATTATACTGATTATAAACTTGCATCTTAGTTATAAACTTTGGTGTTTATTAATCGTAGGTATAATATAAATATAAAGGTAAGTAACCTATGTTTACTATGGCAGATTTTCAGCAGTTATGCTATAATAACAGGATTAAATTACTTCAAGTTTTACAATCAGCAAGTGCTTCATGTAATTTGTAAATTATGTTCATCTTTTAGACATTTCAGGTACCTGATTACTAGAAATTTACATTATATTGACTCTTATTAAGTTTCCTATATGAACCTATGAAATTCCTCTTCAACTTCACCCCAAAATACTCAAGCTTGTTGTGAAGACTAACAATAATGCTTTAGATGTTTGGGTAAATTATCTTGCAATGGATATAATTTTCCAAGTCAGTATCCAATGGAAAATGCTGTAATTGCATACAAATTATTAAAAGGGAATATGGTTTATGGTGGGGTTTGTAGTATTGTCCCCAGTAGAAACTGCATCCTACTTTTAACGAAGCTGACTGAAGTATGCAACAGTTAGCCTCAGTAGAATATAATAGATCGGTTGCACAATATGCAAATCTTAGGCCAAAGAGCGAGACAGAGCACCAATTTATGAATGAACTAGCATTTAGTGCACTGAATTCAGCATGGACTAATGAACGCTTCAACTTCACTTTATTTCAATGGCAAATTTTAAGTAAGGGGGAACCCCTGGACAACTTGTCACTGACAATAAATGTGTTTGATTCCAAACAGAACTATTTCAATATTTTTATTTTTATGCTTGTTTTCAATTATTAATAAGTGTTCTTCAAGTGCTGCTGTTTTCATCCACAGCTCAAAAATGGCTGCAGCTACAGTCAAAACGCTTTGCGGAGAAGCGAAAATTCGGCTTTGTCGATGCTCAGAAAGAGGATATGCCTCCGGAGCACATTCGCAAAATCATTCGCGACCACGGAGACATGACCAGCAGGAAATACCGTCACGACAAACGCGTGTACTTAGGAGCCCTGAAATACATGCCTCACGCTGTCATGAAGCTCCTGGAAAACATGCCGATGCCATGGGAGCAAATCCGTGATGTCAGAGTCTTGTACCACATAACTGGAGCTATTACCTTTGTGAATGAAATTCCATGGGTAATTGAGCCAGTTTACATAGCTCAATGGGGTACAATGTGGATTATGATGAGACGAGAAAAGCGAGACAGAAGACACTTCAAGCGAATGCGGTTCCCACCGTTCGATGACGAGGAACCGCCGCTAGATTACGCTGACAACATTCTAGATGTCGAACCACTGGAGCCAATTCAGATTGAGCTAGACCCAGACGAGGATGGCGCGGTCGCGCAATGGTTCTACGACCATAAACCACTGCTAGGAACGAGACATGTGAATGGTTCCACATACAGGAAATGGAACTTGACTCTTCCACAGATGGCGACATTGTATCGACTCGCGAATCAACTGCTGACAGACTTGGTAGATGATAACTACTTCTACCTCTTTGATTCAAAGAGTTTCTTCACCGCGAAAGCCTTGAACATGGCGATCCCCGGTGGACCGAAGTTCGAGCCATTGGTGAAAGACAATTCGGCTGGAGATGAGGACTGGAACGAGTTCAATGACATCAACAAGATCATTATCCGTCAGCCAATCAGGACGGAGTACAGGATAGCGTTCCCGTATCTGTACAATAACTTGCCGCATTTCGTGCAATTATCTTGGTGAGTTCCTTTTTTTTGCGATAAAATAAGGATTGATTTTGTCATATTTTCTCATACATAAGGTGTCTTTTCATGCAGAACAAAGTTTGATTGAAGTGATGGACCTCTAGTCCAAGTTATCACCTGAGAAATGAACAATGCGTGAACATAAAAATTACGCAATAAAAACAGTTTAGGAATATTGGGTATCATTCATACTATATCGTCTAATCTTCACTCTTAGAACTATGTTAAAATTGTTAATTATGTTTAGGTACCACACTCCAAACGTCGTCTACATAAAAACCGAAGACCCTGACCTCCCAGCGTTCTACTTCGATCCTCTCATCAACCCGATCTCGCACCGACACACAGTCAAGTCCCTGGACCCGATTCCTGATGATGAAGAGTATCTGTTGCCTGAGGAGGTATCCCCATTCCTACAAGAGACAGCATTGTATACTGATAACACGGCAAATGGAATCTCACTGTTGTGGGCGCCCAGACCATTCAGTATGAGATCAGGTAAATATTGTGTATAGGTAATCTAACTTTTAAATTCTGTACAGTTGTCACAATGGATCTAGGCATTTGTGGTCAGGCTTTTCGCTGTGCAGTAGAAAATTTTGTTTGAGAAAGTTGCTCTGACATCGAAACGGCTAACTTCAAGAATGCCAAGATCCATTGGAACAAGTATTTTTTTTTTTTTTTTTTTTTGTGTGTTCTTATCTTGCGATCAGTCATGTTGACTATAAGCAGATGAGATGAGTGCTTCTTGGCGTTGAGGGCTCTACTCCCAGCGGAGCCTGCCCTTTATTTGACTTCAGTCCTCCTGACTGTCCTGGTCGAAGATGTCTCGCCGCTTTTTTAAACGACGTATGGTTTCGGGAATGGTGAGCTGTCCCGCAAGTAGATTTGGGTGCTTTTGGAGTCTTAGCTTGTAATTGTATCCATGTAGCTCTATCTCCTCTTTAACCATAGGCATATTAAGGAATTCATGGACCTCTGTTGTTCTGATAAACCATGGGGTGTTTGAAATATGCTTAAGGATATAGTTCTGTACCCTTTGTACTGTCATTATGTTTGAGGCGCTGGCAGACCCCCACAACTGTATGCCATATGTCCAGATGGGTTTCAGGATGGCTTGGTATAGCAGCAGCTTGCTATCAATAGATAGTTTGGAGTTCCGTCCCATTAGCCAATAAAGACCCTTGTATTTTAGGTTGATTTCGTCTCGTTTTGTTTGGACGTGTTTTTTCCAGGTAAGTCTACGATCCAAGTGCATGCCCAAGTACTTGACTGTATTGTGGTGTGGCATTTGTGGTCAGGCTTTTCGCTGTGCAGTAGAAAATTTTGTTTGAGAAAGTTGCTCTGACATCGAAACGGCTAACTTCAAGAATGCCAAGATCCATTGGAACAAGTATAAGTACTGGTTAGAGCTACGTATAACCTACGATTGAGTAGCGGATTTTACACAATTATGTAGGTAAACATACAATCTAGATTAGAAGGAGAAGGAAAACTTTTTTGTAAATTCGGTTTTTTTACCTTGTCTAACCTATAAAAAAGCTGAAAAGCTAAGGGTATCGAACAATGCACATTATTACGTATTAAATACTGCACATTATTACGTGGAGCAACCATCTCAACGTTGGTGGCACACTTATGCAAGTAAATGCATAAAAATACAATGAAAAATCCAAATCTCATTACAATGTAATAAACCTCTTATTACCGGTTCTCAGGTCGCAGCAGACGCGCCATCGATGTGCCTCTAGTGAAGACATGGTACAAAGAGCACTGTCCCCCCGGCCAGCCGGTCAAAGTGAGGGTATCTTACCAGAAACTGCTCAAGTATTACGTGCTCAATGCCTTGAAGCATCGCCCACCCAAACCACAGAAGAAGAGGTGAGTCATAAAGTTAATATGCATTAGACATTATGCATAAGACACCGCCCCCTGATTGTCTATCTTTTTTAGAGACGAAAATCGGTCTCAAACTGTCAAATATGACAGTTCAGTGACCACGCAAGTAGCTCTGTCACTCTCATCTCAACGAGACTGAACGCGACAAAAGATACCTACGCGATCGTTTTGACAGTTTGAGACCAATTTAAGGTTTTGAGACAAGTTAGACAATCAGCCTGCTGATGTTATGCTGTTTGTCTCAACTCTTGAGGAAGGTTATAGGCTACTTTTTATCATCATCATTAGCAACACCATAATTATTCGTACGGGTAACGCCGCGAGGGTGCAGCGAGTATTTCATAATAGTAGGCATAGATGATCTTTGAGTCGGTGCCTTCAGCTACACCATAGATTCTCAACCTTATTTTCCCCACCGCCCACTTTGAAAATATTTTTTTTTTCTAGAGCCCAGCTCAATTTTTTCTCTACGAGTAGGCAGAAACCTAATTGCTACAATCTTTAATTCCTAATACCTTTTCCGTGTCTTCCACTCACATCACACAATGGTATTTTTTTTACTTTTATCTTGTCAAGAGTTATGAAAACAAACTCTTTCATAGCCAAATAATTTTGTTTCATATTCAGCCGTCATAATGAAGAAAGACCGTAACTTCCTTACTTACCCTAAGGAAGTTACGGCTTATTACGGCAGTATTATACTAACATTTTAAACTTTCGCGATCTGTATACATAATTTAAACGAACTAACGGGACTGTATCGCGTAATTACCTCGACTTTTCGAGTGCATTACAGCTCTCTTGGTCATGGGTAGACGGGAAATAATAAACAAAGGTAATTACGCGATAAAGTCCCGTGAGTTCGTTTAAATTAGTATTATATTAAACTCTCCCCACAGATACCTCTTCCGCTCATTCAAATCCACGAAGTTCTTCCAAACCACGACCCTGGACTGGGTGGAAGCCGGCCTCCAGGTCTGTAGACAGGGCTACAACATGCTGAATCTCCTTATCCATCGCAAGAACTTAAACTACCTGCATCTCGATTACAACTTCAACTTGAAGCCTGTGAAGACTTTGACCACAAAGGAGAGAAAGAAGTCTCGGTTTGGAAATGGTATGACAATCTGTACATTCCTACTTTTATTGTTCTGGTGAACCACACTTGTTTTTGGTTGGAATTACGATTATTTGTCTTTGTGATAACGTTTACTTTTCTATCAAAGGATTAGCTCTATATTAAATACCAATAGTGGAAAGTAGTTTCTCTAGTCGTTTTTGATAGATCAACGAAATTTAAGCGACCTTGTGAGCGGTTACCAAAAGTACGAGTGACTGCTAGTGACAATAATATATGAGCGCTTCCGCGATCTCATTTAGTTGTCAGTGTTGGCTATAAAGTCTATTACCCAAACTATAACAGTAACTGTTTTTTTGCCCCTACTAGTTTAAAAACTTCATCCCCATAGTTGACCACTAGCTCAGCAGGCTGATTGTCCAACTTGTCTCAAACCTCAAATTGTCAAAATAATCGCGTAGGTATCTTTCGTCGTGTACGGTCTTGTTGAGATGAGAGTGACGGAGCTACTTGCGTGGTCACTGCAAAAGTGGTATTACGAGCTGAGCGCTTCGGTGTTTCGGAGGGCACGTTAAATTGTCGGTCCCGGCTTTGAAGTCGTTAAGCCATGACGGAGGCCTTTAGGCGGTCTAAAAACTCCGTCAACAGAGTTGGCCACTTACTCATACGAACTTACTTACTTACTGCAAAAGTCATATTTGACAGTTTGAGACCGATTTATCAAATATAGACAATCAAGGGGCAGATGAAGTTGTTTAGGTCAGTTGCGTTTTACAGCCAATTTTATATTACAAGTCGTGTTTTTTCCACAGCTTTCCACTTATGCCGTGAGATCCTCCGTCTCACGAAACTGATCGTGGACTCCCATGTACAGTACCGCCTTAACAACGTAGACTCGTTCCAACTGGCCGACGGCCTTCAGTACATATTCGCGCACGTTGGTCAGCTGACCGGCATGTACCGATACAAGTACAAACTGATGCGGCAGATAAGGATGTGCAAGGATCTGAAACATCTTATCTACTACAGGTTCAATACCGTGAGTAATATTCAACTTCGCTAACTTATCACCTGGAAAATAGCCCGGTGTTTTTTTAAACTAAAATAGGTTCCACCCTGCCTGATGTAAAGCAACAGTGTGTTCTAAGATGGAGCACGCTTACCTAGAAAGAACCTATTGACTCTCAATTTAAAGACACTCAAATTATACTTTTCTACCATAATATACAGGTTGTTGAAGATTTAACACTTGAGTCGAAAAAAATGTATAGGCTCACAAATATTCAAGCACATCAGAAGTCTATGCAAGTTTTCAGGTTTTGAGGTTCTTGGATGTCTCTACTCTGATTATTGGTATAATTAGAGTCTAATTATTAATTCTGCATACTTATACATCTACACAAATTTTGTAAAATGCTGAAGTCTGCTGTAGAAGATAAACGCCAAAACTACTCATTCGATTTGGAACATTATTTCGTCTTTCTTAGGGTCCGGTATCCAAAGGCCCGGGCTGTGGATTCTGGGCGCCGGGATGGCGTGTGTGGCTTTTCTTCATGCGCGGCATCACGCCTTTGCTAGAGAGATGGCTTGGCAACTTGCTGTCCAGGCAGTTTGAAGGACGACATTCTAAGGGTAAGTTTACCTAGGGTCCAGGATTATTTTCAACACAATTTAAGAGTATTGTTTACTTTTTTAAATTCTGAGATACTTTCTGCAAAGGTTGTACCAATTCTAATTTACTAGTCGAGAACAGCGGAGCTAAAAAGGCCGCTATAGCAGAATCACAATATTATGCCGTTCTTGTCACTCTCAGTCTATGAAAAGAGATGGCATATAGTGCAATTCCTATTGTGGTTCTGCTAAAACGGCCTTTGTAACCCCGCTGTGGCGAAAATTAGGCAATAGTTGCCAAAAACAAAGAAAAATGCAATCCCCAAAAGAGATTCAGTATGAAATAACTCAAGTTCTAAAATACTTCTATGTAAAACTTAATTATTTGTAGAATTATAGGACTTTATTATTATATTGGAGACTACACTGACCAACTTACAGTGTACTCCTATTTCTGTATCTACATAGTAGCATAATTAGTATACTCCGAAATGTATGAGACTACTTTCATATGTGGATCTAGCTGCATTCCAGTTGCTTAACCAATGATCAAAATACTTATACTTCATCCCAACTTTTGACCAATCACAAAACATGATTTAGGGAGTGGGCACAATGCGTTTTTTGCAGCGCGTTTGGATCGATACAAACGCGATGCGAACGCCCTGCCCCACTCCCGGTTCGCAGTTTTATCGCAGCTCAAAAACGCGCTTAAAGCCGCGTTGACACGATCAAAGTACACTACATCCTAGTGCTACTTGGATGACTCTGATTGGACGCCGTCGTACGAGTGAGTCACGTGAGTCCGACGGCGTCCAATCAGAGTCATCCAAATAGCACTAGGATGTAGTGTACTTTGATAGTGTCAACGCGGCTTTAGAAAACGTCGTGTGCCCACTCTAAATACATCTTCTATCCTCAGGTGTGGCAAAGACCGTGACCAAACAGCGCGTGGAATCTCACTTCGACTTGGAGCTCCGCGCCTCTGTGATGCACGATATTGTCGACATGATGCCGGAAGGTATCAAACAGAACAAGGCCAGGACGATCCTGCAACATCTGTCTGAGGCTTGGAGATGCTGGAAGGCCAATATTCCTTGGAAGGTAAGAATAACAGCCATTTTCCTTTGGACGAACAACAAACATACATAGAAACGGCAGCATCTTTATAAGAGTCCTAATAAGCTATCTTTTGGAGTGTTTGCATACCTTTTTGTTAAGAATTCAAAGGTATGGAGTGGACGGCAGTCAACATTTTTGGAACAAGTGTAGTAGGTACATTTGTTTGCATCCATTTGCCTCCTTCCATCCTTTTTGTTAAATGGTGACAAATAGTGAAGGCGAATTTTGTGCATTGTTTAACCTGGTTCAAGATGAGAGGCGTTTTATGAGGACTTTTCCAACTAAACATATCTTATTTTTGTTCTATCTAGGTACCAGGACTTCCAACACCGATCGAGAACATGATTCTCCGCTACGTCAAGATGAAGGCCGATTGGTGGACGAACACGGCGCACTACAACCGAGAGAGAATCCGTCGCGGAGCTACGGTAGACAAGACCGTCTGTAAGAAGAACTTGGGCAGACTGACGAGGTTGTACTTGAAAGCTGAGCAAGAGAGACAGCACAACTATTTGAAGGTTTGTAACCGTAGAGAACTATAGACTGCTGGACCTGTTCCTTTTATAAACAAAGAAGATTATTATAAAAAATCTTGTGGAAAAAAAGAAGAGACCAAAACATAATATTTTGCCCTTTACCGCGTGCCGGCAGTTTCTAATACAACAGCACATTCCCAGCATTGCTTCTGCGGTGCTCTCCGAAGAAATTGTAAAAGTAATTTATTGAAATCAATTTGATGCATCCATTCTACCTCCACCTTTATCATTCGCACTGCTAAGGTCTGAAACTCGCTGCCGGCTTCTGCTTTCCTATAACTGTAACCTAAACTATAACCTGTGTCTCTTCAAGTCAGGAGTGAATAGGCGTCAGCCACATTGTCGCTTACCATCAGGTGAGATTGTGGCTAAACAAAGGTCTATCTACAATAAAAAAAAAATCCCTAAAGATTTTACAGGCAATGTATAATAGAATAATGGGATTTTATTTATACAATAAAATGTTTCTACAGGATGGTCCCTACATTTCGCCCGAAGAAGCGGTCGCTATCTACACCACAACGGTCCACTGGCTGGAATCCCGTCGCTTTGCCCCCATTCCCTTCCCGCCGCTCTCATACAAACACGACACCAAACTTCTCATCCTAGCCTTGGAGAGATTGAAGGAAGCTTATAGTGTGAAATCCAGGCTGAACCAGAGCCAAAGAGAAGAGTTGGGGTTGATTGAACAGGCTTATGATAATCCTCACGAAGCTCTGTCTAGGATCAAGCGTCATTTGTTGACACAGAGGACTTTTAGAGAGGTATGTGTATACTATGGTTAACGTTATTCACAGCCAATTCAAAGTTTGATGAAAAATTTCAAGTCAAATTTTCTGACGAATATTATTTGTACTTACTGGACTTTTTATCAGAGTTCAACAGCTGATCTTATCAAAATATATAAATATAAATCATTGTAAATACTCATTCTATTTCTGACTACTTAAAGATGAATACTTTTACGTCTTAGTTCTAAATGATTCTTTCAATATAACTTTCTAATTACACGCACCATTGAGTGATTTTATGACACAATACAAAATAGTCGTTGATTTAGCAGTGTATGCTGACCATCATCCTTTTTTCCATAGGTCGGCATAGAATTCATGGACTTGTACTCCCATCTTGTCCCAGTGTACGATGTAGAGCCGCTGGAAAAGATCACCGACGCGTATCTAGACCAATATCTCTGGTACGAAGCCGACAAACGCAGGCTGCTGCCTCCATGGAGCAAGCCCGCCGATACAGAGCCGTCACCGCTGCTCGTTTACAAGTGGTGTCAAGGTATGTAGTCCCAGCAACATACGCACAAATATGTATAGAAGAGGATCCCAACCAGCAAAACTGTGATAACAGGCAAACTTCTATCACTATCTAGTGATAATAAAGTCGTATATAAGTACGCTTATCACTGCTAGCTTACGAAACTTTTGTAGGAGGTAGGGCATAGTGGGTTTTTCTTACTCTATATTCGAGCAGCCCGACTGGAGAAGTACCTCCGCCTTACACAATATCGCAGCCGAATGGACCAGTCTGGACCATTATGTTGTCGGCGTAGTGATTCCTCTTTTAAAGGGTCAGCAGCGCTAGTGTGACACCTCTGGTGTCGCAAGCGTCCAAACGCACAATAACCGCTTACCATCAGATGGGCCGTATGCTTGTCCTAGTATAAAAAAACTTGGGAGTTACGATTACAATTACAACACTCCAAAACTAAGTAGCGACTCTTTGTTATCCAGGCATAAACAACCTACAAGACGTGTGGGAGGTCGGCGAAGGTGAATGCAACGTGCTACTCGAGTCCAAGTTCGAGAAGTTATATGAAAAGATCGATCTGACGCTGCTCAATCGACTGTTACGTTTGATCGTGGATCACAACATCGCCGATTACATGACGGCCAAAAACAACGTCGTTATCAACTACAAGGTTTGTAAATTGTCCGCCTATTTTTAACTAGTAGTAACTAGTATTAACAAACCATACACTACAGCAGGTATTTGGCAAATCGAAACAGGATCAAAGTAGAAAAGTCTCTGATAAAGTCTTATTTCGTCTCGTCTCTCTCGTAAGTTAACAATCTCTAAAATCATCTGCATGGATATTCTGATACAAGATTACCTGAGAACACGGATTAAAATCATTATTTAATTCCATGTTTTCTTTTCGGGGATAAAACATCATAGTCATCAGGCAGGAGGATTCATCATGGACATTCAGAATTAGTGTTTATTTCTATGGTCATAGAGATTATGCCCAACGCAAAAAACGTACACATTTCTTTCTTTCTCTTCATAGTATTTTTTTTTCAGGACATGAACCATACAAACTCCTACGGCATCATCCGAGGTCTGCAATTCGCGTCCTTCATCGTCCAATACTACGGTCTTGTGCTAGATCTGCTAGTATTAGGTTTGCAGCGTGCGAGCGAGATGGCAGGACCGCCGCAGCTGCCTAACGATTTCCTGTCTTATCAGGACAGGCAGACAGAGACAGCGCATCCTATAAGGCTGTACTGCAGATATATTGATAGGATACACATATTCTTCAGGTTAGTTGTTGCACTTGATATTAACATTTTCGATACCATAAGTTCCTCTATTTTACGCAGATGAGGATTCTCAGGATGAATCGGAACTATTAGCTAAACATCCAATCTCTTAGATTATGCACACAAAAACCAATATGTGTATCAAATATAGCAAAACAGCGGGGCTAAAAAGGGCGCTATAAGTACCAGAATCACAATAGGAATTGTAATATAATGCCGTTCTTGTCACTCTCAGTCTATGAAAAGAGACAGGATATAGTTCAATTCCTACTACTATAAACAATGGGATTGACATAAGACCCTGCACTGAAACATGCCTTGTTAAAATACTGATTCTCCCTACAAACAACCCTTTAACCTGTCGTATATTTTATTTTACTGGATAGTTTATAATCCTCCCAACAGATTCACGGCGGAAGAAGCCCGCGACCTTATCCAACGTTACCTCACCGAGCATCCAGATCCTAACAATGAGAACATCGTCGGTTACAACAACAAGAAGTGCTGGCCGAGAGACGCTAGGATGCGGCTTATGAAGCATGACGTTAATCTGTAAGTTTATAGACTTGGTATCTGTTGCCTGCTTGCCTGCTTGCTGTTGCGCGTTGAAATCCAAAAAAAAATTGCAATTGATAAAAGAGTATTCGAGAAACATTTGGGAATTCTAAATCGTGTTCACGCTCAACGACTTAAAAGCCGGGACCGACAATTTAACGTGCCTTATTTTGTTACGAATTGTTATCAAAATTTCAACATGGATTTAATAAAGTTATGTTTTGTCTACCTTAAGCCTTTCAACAGACATTCATGTGTGTTTTCTTTAACAGCGGTCGCGCAGTATTCTGGGATATAAAGAACAGATTGCCGAGGTCAGTGACCACCATCCAATGGGAGAACAGCTTCGTTTCCGCTTATTCGAAGGACAATCCCAACCTCCTTTTCAACATGGCCGGATTTGAGTGCAGGATCTTGCCTAAGGTAAGAAATTTTACTATATCATTTTACAAAGTAAGTACTTAATAGTTCCACCGCCTCTCTCCCTGGGTACATAAATGTAATGAGAGTAGGTGAATTACCCACTCTCATTCTTCATACAAGTTGCCAGTTTACGATACTTTTGACCTGGCTCTTTCAAAAGAGGGGTCATCAGACTATGGTATGATGATTATCTTGACTATTGCAATATACATTTTTTTCACATTATGTGTTTGTTAACAGTGTCGCAGTCAACACGAAGAATTATCTCACCGTGACGGCGTATGGAATCTTCAAAACGAAGTGACGAAGGAACGCACCGCGCAATGTTACTTGCGCGTCGACGACGAATCGTTGGCTCGCTTCCACAACCGAGTGCGGCAGATACTCATGGCTTCAGGATCTACGACGTTCACTAAGATTGTCAATAAGTGGAATACGGCTCTTATCGGTGAGATTTTTATCCCTATCTTTCTTTATGTTCTTCAGTGTTTTATATTCTCATCATGATTTAATAAAGACTTTACATAAGGAAATAACAGCGTACATAGTTTGAAATTTCATAAGCGGCACAGGATAGGTATAGAAGGCGCACTCCGCACTTTAGGTACATTGGCGTGGCTTGGCAGGTAGGGTTTCCCCACTTGCCTCTCGGCTCGGCGAGTCGACAACCCTTCCGCGTCACTCCGCGCCAGGCAGTAACAGAGCTATGCGTTAGAAAGAGAGGATTTGTTTAGGTGAATATTGCGTTAGGCAATAAGCGCTTACGCGAGCTGAATTGCATTTTGATGCGTCGCAGGAAGAGTCGCTATTTAAAAAAATGTTTTCGCGAAGTCAGACTTCTGTACCTATTTATTCTATGTTAGCGGTCACACTGATCCATTTTATCACTTTGCTAAATTACGCCTGGCTTCGTCATTCTATTAGAAACCACTAAATAAGTTAAAATGAAATGAAGTGTTTCAGTCAGATTAGTTAGAGTAATATTCAATCATATATTTTATCCCAGGTCTAATGACGTACTTCCGCGAAGCGGTAGTCAACACACAGGAGCTCCTCGACCTGCTCGTGAAATGTGAGAACAAAATACAGACGCGTATCAAGATCGGTCTGAACTCCAAAATGCCTTCGCGTTTCCCGCCAGTAGTGTTCTACACGCCGAAAGAGCTGGGCGGGCTTGGTATGCTGTCTATGGGACATGTTTTGATTCCGCAGGTGAGAAAAGATGCTAAATAAAATTATGTTTTCCTTGGAAGTTAGGTTTGAAAGTAAAAAATTATCTGATGTATTTCATGATAAAATTGGTAGGTAATTTCTATTTCATAAAAGTACATTTTCGTTATTTTGGGAACATACGCTCATTTATGTAAATGGTGTAAGGAATTTCACTCCCAAAGAAACGATGGACGACCAACGGCCGACGACCATCTATGATATTAAGATATTTAAATAAATTAGTACATTTTTTTATAAAATCGACCGAAAAGACGGTCGATTTTATAAAAATGCACGTATTTTTATAGTGTATGTGTTCATTGATTGGTAATATCTTGCCATCCTCTTTATTTTCAAAGTAACAGTGTTAGTTCTTCAATTAGCAATAAACAATTAATTAATTTATCATTGATGAAAGGAATGTTGGCGATTGTTATCATAAACATCTATTTTCACCCAGTCTGACCTCCGCTGGTCGAAGCAAACCGACGTCGGCATCACTCACTTCCGATCCGGTATGTCGCACGACGAAGACCAGCTGATTCCCAACTTGTACCGGTACATCCAACCCTGGGAGGCCGAGTTCGTTGACTCGCAGAGAGTCTGGGCTGAGTACGCTCTGAAAAGACAGGAAGCTAACGCGCAGAACAGGTAAATCACCAACACCAGAGTTCCTTTTCCTATCCATTTTTCTTTTGTGTTTCTTTTTATGGTGTACAATAAAGTTATATTCTATTCTATTTGCAAGCATCACCAGTCTTGTCACCACTTGTCTTGTTAGGTTCGACCGGTACGACCATTCGTAATGGTTTGTGTACGTGAAGCAGTTTTGCGCTAAGACTGATACTATTAAGACTGTTAAATAAATAATTATTTTGAAATGTATGCGTTAGAAATGATGAATCGCGTAGGGGTCCTGAAACCAGAGGTCGCTGTGCTCTGGGGGCGCGCGTCGAGCGTGCGTGCGCTGATCGCGCATTGCACGGCGCCGCGCGTCTGATTATACGCTATCTGATCTAATGCACCAATAGTCTTTCCTAAACTTTCACGATTGTTTCCTACTGAGAAAGACATGGACAACCAGTGATGCAAATAACGCGATAAAATCTCGTGTCGTGTATTTTTATTGCACCAATCCTTTTTGTTTAGTATTTTCGTCAGACAAAGACTTATCAATCTGAATTTCCATGCCAACCGCTCAGCTCAATGCCTATTTATAAGGTTAATAAAGTGAGTATTTATTGCAGACGTTTGACGTTAGAGGATCTAGAAGACTCGTGGGATAGAGGTATTCCACGTATCAACACGCTCTTCCAGAAAGATCGACACACACTCGCCTACGACAAGGGATGGCGTATACGTACCGAGTTCAAGCAGTACCAGGTAATTTTGAGTACATTTTAGTTTGAACTGCGGTGAGTAGAACTTAGGAGGGTCGCAGGTGTGATTTAGAATTAATTAGTTGGAAGAAGTCTTCGGGAATATGTTTTAATTTTGGTAAAGTGAAGACAATTTACCACAAAGCATAGAAATTTATTTACCTTTTTAGAACTTAGAACTTAGGTACCTAAACTGCGGAGTGAGACCCCCTTGGTGATATCGCATAATCGTCAAAAGTCCCACATCCGACTGGCCAGCAAGTTTTCAACCAGTTAACTAAAACTTATTTTCCACAGGTGTTGAAACAAAATCCCTTCTGGTGGACACATCAGCGCCACGACGGAAAGCTGTGGAACCTGAATAACTACAGGACGGACATGATCCAGGCTCTGGGAGGAGTTGAGGGCATCCTGGAGCACACACTCTTCAAGGGAACCTACTTCCCCACTTGGGAGGGTCTTTTCTGGTAAGAAAAATAATAACTTAGACTAGACTTCTGTTAGAAACATACATTTCTATAAAATAGGAAAGAAATTATTTTCACTTCTTACAAAAATATTTTTAGCAATTTTAACAAAATTATGTATGATCTATCAAATATTACTAGAGATGATCACGTAAAAAGAACGCTGGAACAAAATGGAAGGTGTGTGTTTATCTCATGTTTGCGAATAGGTAATCAATGCGCAAACATGAGACAAAACACAACCCCTCCACTTTCTTCCAGCGTTCTTTTTACATGACGCGACCTTTACTTTTCCTAACTAGCATAGCAGTTCCAAATGATTCAATTTAATCTTGCTGGCTGTCAAGGTGGTCATAGATCAAAACCATCCAACTAGTTCTAAAATTACAAATATGGTAGTACGGTTTGTGGTTCAACCACGTAATTATTAACCAGAAGATCGATTTGGTAGCTATTGTAGAGGCCTATCATAATCTCTTTCTAGGAGTAACGCTTTGTAGTTTCGAACAAACAAGAGATACAATGTAGGAAAACAAGTCTCATGGACTACTAATCTCATTTATGATTCTTGACCTCAGGGAGAAAGCATCAGGATTCGAAGAGTCCATGAAATACAAAAAGCTAACGAACGCGCAACGTTCCGGTTTGAACCAGATTCCGAACCGTCGTTTCACCCTTTGGTGGTCGCCGACTATCAACAGAGCTAACGTGTACGTCGGTTTCCAGGTATGTGTATCAATATTATATCAATTTTACTACAATGTTATTCCTTCTTAGAAATAGACAAATTATTTAATTTGACACTAGAGTACAGTACCTACGGCCAACGGATCTCGGCGTTCGTGAAGTTAGCCGTTTCGATGCGCAGTGCAACATTTTCATACAAAATTTTCTACTGCGCAGCGAAAAGCCTAACTTCACGAACGCCGAGATCCGTCGGCCCAATTGTATGGCTCTATTTAAGCTGGCATTTGTGCGAGATGGCTTTTATAATAAAAAAACAACAACAATTTACTCATGACTCAACCAGAACGATTCATATTTAAACGAACCGCTCAACTATTCACTGTAGACTACACTCGATATTCTGTAATTCAGGTTATTGTTTGTTTTTATTGATTTCACTACTGTCTACTTATGGTATTGATAAACTTTAGCTATCCCTGTGGGAAAGAGGCGTGATTTTATGTATATATGTATTTCCATAGGTGCAACTGGACTTGACGGGAATATTCATGCACGGCAAGATTCCAACGCTGAAGATATCTCTCATCCAAATCTTCAGGGCTCACTTGTGGCAGAAGGTGCACGAGTCTATCGTCATGGATCTTTGTCAGGTAATTCTACTTTTTCAATATTTTACCAATAGAAACGGGAATGCGAAAATTCTTAGTTATTTTCGGATTTGTTACGCGTATCATTCTTGACGCCCCGCGTTGTCAGCTAATATCCGCTCTCACATTTCTCACAATGGATCTAGAGGCATTCGTGAAGTTACCTGTTTCGCTGCGCAATAGAAAATTTTGTATGAAAAAGTTGCACTGCGCAGCGAAACGGCTAACTTCACGAATGCCAAGATCCATTGGAAGAAGTTCACCTACATGACTTATGTGTTACTGCGGTAAGCTTGCCAAAGCTCACCAAGGAAGTATTTGTGGTGACAGTAAGACAGAAATCCATCCGTCCATTGTTCCAGCGCTGCACAATCTTCCATTATGTAGCATGAACCTGTAATTAATAATCTAAAATAGATTTAAAATATAAGATCGAAGGATTATGGATGAACTGATCGCTTGACTTTCATATCTGTTAGTATAAAGCTATATTCTTCCAGGTGTTCGATCAAGAATTGGACGCGCTCGAGATCGAGACGGTACAGAAGGAAACCATCCATCCGAGAAAGTCGTACAAGATGAACTCTTCGTGCGCAGATATCCTGCTCTTCTCTGCATACAAGTGGAATGTATCCAGGCCTTCTCTGCTCGCTGACACCAAGTACGTATAATCTGCTTTATCTCTGTCTTCCTAAGAAATCGAAGCTGACAGACAAAATAAATTGAAATTGAAATTGAAGCTGTGTTGATTGCCTTTATAGTCTTGACGAATTGGCGTAAATTGATTTAGATTTTTTCTTCAATCATATAAAACAGCATTGTATTTATTAACTTATAAACCGTTTTGGAAATAAATTTATTTAGTTATTATTTTTTCTTCATTACCATTTTAGCTACCTAATATGGGACATACCAGGTTAAAAAAAACTTTTTGATCAATACTTTCTGATTCATACCTTAAAACATACTATCCCTATAAAACTATCATTTTTCGTAGAGACAAAATAGACAACACAACGACCGAAATTCTGGCTCGACATCCCGATTCTTGTCATAAGTCACGCGACCAGAAAGATGATCTAGCTTATATTTTTGGACAAAACATTTTGATTTTGGACAGTAAAAAGAAGAATCAAAACGTATTGTCCAAAAATATTAGCATCTTTCCTAAAACATTCATAGAATTCCTATAAAACTCGGATCTTTCACAGAGACACTATGGACAACACAACAACACAGAAATACTGGCTCGACATCCAGCTGCGTTGGGGCGACTACGATTCGCACGACGTTGAACGATACGCGCGTGCAAAGTTCCTCGACTACACAACTGATAATATGTCCATCTACCCCTCGCCGACTGGACTTCTGATCGCGATTGATCTGGCTTATAACTTGCACAGGTAATTACTAAGACTTCGTCTTGCAAATCTTTGTATTATGAATCTTTGATGATTTCTTTGTCCAAAGTCTCGTTATCAAGGCAAAAAACCTAATAAAACTGTGGTGAGATTTACTGACTGAGATGAATTCCGACTCGAATTAAGACGGCAGAACACCCTTATGTATGTAACTAATAACGTTTGTATTATTGTTCAGTGCATACGGCAACTGGTTCCCTGGCTGCAAGCCCCTCATCCAACAAGCAATGGCGAAGATAATGAAAGCGAATCCAGCGCTGTACGTGCTGCGAGAGCGCATCCGTAAAGCGCTGCAACTGTACTCCTCGGAGCCCACTGAGCCATACCTCTCCAGCCAGAACTATGGAGAATTGTTCTCTAACCAGATCATTTGGTAAGTAATTAAAACATGTTTTTATAAGTGACCGGTAGAAATCACGATTCCATAACGACAGGATATGGTATGCGTATCAAGTGTTAATGTGTACTTTCGCGCGAAAACGCTAGCCGCCATGCTGACCAGCTCGTGACGTCACTGCGCCTCTAAAAAACTTGAAAAAAAAAATACATTCACACGGAATTACATTCAACATACTTGGTTAGAAGCGGAGTGCATTTTGATGAATATATATCAACATTTCTCGTTTAATTTTAACAAAATCTATCATAAATACTTTTTTTTCTTATTTGGTGTAAAATATCCTATTCTGGTTACAGCTTTTCATCAACCTTAGTAATGGTTTAACGGCTCGTTTATCAAGCCGCTCCTTCAACTCAGACGTGCCTAGCTAGCTTTCTTCTTCAAAAACAACTAAGAAAAACACCACAATACATTCAAATATTTAATATTTCGACAGGTTTGTAGACGACACCAATGTGTACCGAGTGACGATCCACAAGACATTTGAGGGCAATCTGACAACAAAGCCTATCAACGGCGCCATCTTTATATTCAACCCGCGAACTGGACAGCTGTTCTTGAAGATTATCCACACCAGTGTATGGGCAGGACAGAAACGTCTTGGACAGGTAAGGCCATTCAAAGTCAGAATAAACAGAGGTATTAATTTTTGATCGTGATAATGAATGTAAATATCACTTTCTTTACATCTTACGGTCAAAATACGACTGTCTTCTATGATCTAACCTTCATAATGTAAAAGTGATCGTTCTTAAATTGTTCAAGCTAAAACAGAATTTTGAAGCATTCGAGCAATAGATGTAATGACAATCAGTTTTTCCTCACTCTTTTAATAAAAAAAAATCATTGTTTATATCCATATAGAGGAATTTAGAAACTTATCTGCGATTTTCACCCTTGGGGCAGTAAATTCTACGCATACGCATCTTTTTTCAAAAGGTTTGTTTGACTGTGTGTCCCATAGCTCGCTAAATGGAAGACCGCTGAAGAAGTAGCCGCGTTGATTCGATCGCTGCCTGTAGAAGAACAGCCGAAACAAATCATTGTCACCAGAAAGGGCATGTTGGATCCTCTTGAGGTGAGAAATACTTGATTTCGATACAAATACACTGCAAATGTTGTCAGAACCCTTCTAGTTTCTCAACTTAAATCTTCAAACCTCCTACAATACTAAACTTTGGATAATTTAATTTTGTCAAGAAGCCTACAAGTATTTCTTTATGTTTTACGTTCAAATTGTTGTATCGGGTATTTTATTAATATGTAATAGTTAATGAACTGACTTTCCTCGTTAACGCTCAGTATACAATTTATGCATTAGAAATGATGAATCGCGTAGGGGTCCTGAAACCAGAGGTCGCTGTGCTCTGGGGGCGCGCGTCGAGCGTGCGTGCGCTGATCGCGCATTGCACGGCGCCGCGCGTCTGATTATACGCTGTCTGATCTAATGCACCAATACCATAATAATTTGAAAAGTTACCAAGTACAGTCAGCGTCATCAATCGGTATCCCCCTATTGATTTTAACAAGGACCCTTTTCATTTCAACTTTGGATTTCAGTCGGATTTGCTAGTATACTTATGGATATCTAATTTCGCTCGAGTTCCTATACTAGCAAATCCGACTGAAATCCAAAGTTGAAATGAAAAGGGTCCTTGTTAAAATCAATAGGGGGATACCGATTGATGACGCTGACTGTACATATTGCAAATTTTTTTTCCTTTTGAACAAGTAAAAATTATCTAATACAGTTGGGCCGACGGATCTCGGCGATCGTGAATTTTGTATGAAAAAGTTGCACTGCGCATCGAAACAGCCAACTTCACGTACGCCGAGATCCGTTGGCCGTACTTTACTTACTTACTATCCTGGCGCGTCGACCCCAAAGTGGGTCAAAATTATCTAAGGGAGTGTCCACATTGCGTTTTTTGCAGCGCGTTTGTATCGATACAAACGCGATTCGAACGCGATGCGAACGCGCAGCCCCCCGCGAAGCCCCTCCCGGTTCGCTTTTGTATGGAAAAATACGCGTTGCGAACGCGCGTTTGTATCGATACAAACGCGCAGCTCAAAAACGCGCTGCAGAAAACGCAATGTGGACACTCCCTAATGATAAGTTTGAAATATTATGTAACTAAACAAAAAGTTCATGATACGCATTTATTTTGTGGTTTGTTTACATTTACGCTTTCTGCTGGAATGTATTTGATTTTATTGATTGAAGCCAGTTCTAATTAAAATTAAAAAATAAAATATTATTGAAAGAGGAGATTTCAGGAGAATAACGATAATAATTATTTTTCCATGTGACTAATGCATCATCAAGTAATTCTGAATTTATGTTTAAAAGTCCAATTGATCCCCGGTTCGATATCCGCCGCGGGACAAATGTTTGTATGATCTGCAAATATTTGTCTCGGTTCTGGTAGTTTTCTATGTATAATAATGTATTTACAAAAAAAAAGTATAAATGTAGTATTTCAGTCATGCGGCTCCCATAACCACAAGCTCTGCTTAGCTTGGTGCTGCAAGATGCTGTGTTAATCGTACCAGCATTATTTATTTAATTCTAAATCCAATTATTTTCTATGTAGTTTATGAACGTAGTCAATATAAGAGCTTGGATTACTCTCAAGTTAGTAATTTGGTGATACAAACGTATTCTCATCTCCTAAGGTCCATCTCCTCGACTTCCCCAACATCGTGATCAAGGGTTCGGAGCTGCAGCTGCCGTTCCAAGCTTGCCTGAAGGTGGAGAAGTTTGGAGACCTCATTCTGAAGGCCACGGAGCCACAGATGGTGCTGTTCAACTTGTATGATGACTGGCTGAAGACCATCTCCTCTTACACGGTATGTACAGCAAAATTAGAATAAGAATGCGTTTCGTAAAACCAGGCCTGTCTCACTTCTCACTTTAGGTATTTATCGGACGCGCGCCGCCTCGGGCGGCGCGCGACATAGGTTGCCACTTGCCGCTCGCTCGGCTTGCGGACTAGACGCATTGTGCGTAATTATCGTGATCTCGTATACATCGTTTCTTGTGACTTTTGCACGATAACTAAACGATCTAATCCGTATAAAAGATACTGCTGTGTCTACGGGTGTCTAAACAAAAGGAAAAGCAATGAATGGACATTAACATTCCACAAAATTCCGGAAGATATTGAAAGGTTGGTAGGTACCTACTAAGATTTTCTATAATTTGTTGTAAGTACCTATTTAAATAAATAATCAATAAATACCTAGGTAGGTACTTACTTTTACTCTGTAACTGTAGGTGCATAATGAAAACGAGATTTTATAGGTACCTATTCGATTCCTTTTTGATTGAATAGGTACCTGTTTACAAATAAACAAACATAATACACCTACAAAACTACCTACCTACAAAACTGTAGGTAGGTAGGTACCTACAGTTTTGTTTATTTACATATGTACCTAAAAGTAACTTATCCATTAAGTAGGTACCTAACCTACTTAATATAATAATTGTAAGTGTTTAGAAGTTACATTACATTCATAGAGCCATGTTGGTCGAAGTGATTAGTACCTCAACTTTCGAGAAGAAGGTCGTGGGTTCGAGTCCTGGCCGTGCATTAAATTGCAAATGTGATTGCAAACCTAACATTAAAAGGGTGATTATCGGATAACGGCTCCCGGTCTAGTTGTGTGATGATGATGATTGTGTGTGTCTGATCGATGTCTAGGTAGGTATGAAGGTATAGATATTTTGAAATGCAATTGTTTACAAAACGAACGAGATACCTAATAATGTATCTACCTACTTCACCTACCTACGTACAATACGTACGTACCTACTTACTACTATTTATTCTGTGGTAACGGTAGATTAAATTATATTTAGGCCTACTTATTTTAGAACTTAAGTAGGTACTGTTTTTGTGACAGATAAAATAAATTAATTTATTTGTGTTGTCGCAAGCGAAAATTCGACAACCCTTACGAGTCGCGTCACACCGCGCCAGACAGTGACACAGTTACGCATTAGAGCAGGATGGGAATGTTTAGGCAAATATCTCGATAGGTAATAGGCCCATAGGCGAGTTGAATTGCACTTTATAGCTTCGCCGCGAGAGTCTCTATTTAAACAAATTTACTCGCGAAGTGACCCTTCTGTACGTAGTACTAGTATTCTGTGGTAAAACATCGAAAACAATCGCATAAATTACAAAAAAGTCGTCCTAATTAACTTTTTTTGTACGTAAATCTGTTTTCAAAATTAATTGAAGTTAGTATCCTCGAGCATTGGTTCTCTGCCATTTCTACTCAGAAATCCGAACTTAAATAAAAATCAACTAAAATTCCTGTTGTTTATAAGTACCATAAACATTTCAAAATCATTGAAAATGAAAAGTCTTATCAGAATTTGCGATCAGAATTTGATGGAATGCGATTGTGATTGAGATCTTAAAATCATATTCCAGGCCTTCAGTCGTCTTATCCTGATACTCCGAGCTCTCCACGTAAACACAGAGAGAACCAAGGTCCTCCTCAAGCCAGATAAGACCACGCTAACGGAACCTCACCACATCTGGCCGACGCTGACCGATGATGACTGGATCAAAGTGGAGGTGCAGCTCAAAGACCTCATCTTGGCTGATTACGGCAAGAAGAACAAGTAAGTTACACTATGTCAAAAACTATATGCTTTATGGATCTGTAGCAAGTTGTTTGCTTACGTTTGTAGCGACATCTACCTGTCGCTAGATGAACTACATAGACATGTTACGCACTACAGTTGGCGCCACTCAACATCAACATGTCTAGAACTCGCTAGCAAAGTTTCCAACGGAGTTAGACGTAACTAGGACTAACCGACAACAACTGTCGGTCGAAAGACCACGGGCAAGTGGGCCAGATGGGCCGGCCCGTTGCAGAGGAACCACCTACTCTGCGTTTGGGGAACGATTCCACCCTGTTCCCCAAACGTTCAACGTAAAGTTTGTGCGCAACACGGCCGCATTTCTACATCGATATAATACGATGCTCCTCTCGCATTAACAATGAAACGCTTGTATAAAACTAGATATAAAATAAGGGAACGAGCTACTGATACATTGACAAAAAAATAGTTCTGCGCGGGATGGATGGGTAACCGTTAATGCAAGTAAGCTATACCGATCTGTTACAAGGCATGTCGCGTTCTCGTACAAAATATACTTAAATAAATAATGTTGGACATTTCACACAGCATCTGTAGCTTATAGTAAGCAAAGCTTGTGTTATGATGACATCCACATGACTGATATACTACTTACATACTATTTTGTAAATACATACATAGTATACACAGAGAATGAATACTTGCAGATCATAGAAACATTTGTCCCGCGGCGGGGTTCGAACCCGCTATCTCCGGCGTCTCAGGCGGGCCTTCACCAACTATACCGCAGAGGTCATCTTGTAAAAACCTTTGGCGGCTTATAAAAATCTTCACTGCAGTATACATGATCGTATGAAATAATTGTCTCGGCAGTGTCATTTACCACCAATTATAACTTACAGCGTGAACGTAGCATCTCTAACTCAATCCGAGATCCGCGACATCATCCTCGGAATGGAGATCTCAGCGCCGTCCGCTCAGCGACAGCAGATCGCAGAGATTGAGAAGCAGAGCAAGGAGCAGAGTCAACTTACCGCCACCACTACTCGCACGGTCAACAAGCACGGAGACGAGATTATCACGTCCACGACCAGTAACTACGAGTCGCAGACCTTCAGGTTAGCAGTTCACTTGATCTTATGAATCCACATACTTCGTAAACTTGATTGCGCAAAAACGTGCCCGGTGAGAGGCACCAAAGTAGTAACGCATCTCTTTTTAACACACTATTTGATAGACAATCTATACAACTACTACTATACTTTCGAGTCTCTCATGTGGTATGTTTTTCTACTTTGAGTCGAGACACAGAAAAATAAACCTTATGACATAGGTACAGTACGGCCAATGGATCTCGGCGTTCGTGAAGTTAGCCGTTTCGATGCGCAGTGCAACTTTTTCATACAAAATGTTCTACTGCGCAGCGAAAAGCCTAACTTCACGAACGCCGACATCCGTCGGCCCAACTGTATTACAGCGTAAGTTTATATGAATGAAATATTGATTTTAAATCTTCGTGCACAATCCAGTTTACGAAGTATGCAGATTCATGCTTGATCCAGATGAGTTTACAAAGCCGTGTTTGCTGGTGGAATGTATCATTTAACCAACTTCAAAAAAAGGAGGAGGCTCTCAATTCGTCGGAATCTTATTTTTTGTTTTTTTTATGTGCCGCATTCCATCCTATTCCTGAAATTAATAATAGATAATTCCTTCCTAGTACAGTTGTAACAATGGATCTAGGCATTCGTGAAGGCTTTTCGCTGCTCAGTAGAAAATTTATATGAAAAAGTTACACTGCGAATCGAAATGGCTAACTTCACGAATGCCAAGATCCGTTGAAAGAAGTGTACTTTCGCCTCTATGTTATGAAAGCTATAATATTTCCTTACAGCTCAAAGACTGAATGGCGAGTGCGTGCGATATCCGCTACAAACCTCCATTTGCGTACCAACCACATCTACGTCAGCTCTGATGACATCAAAGAGAGTGGCTACACCTACATTCTACCTAAGAATCTGCTCAAGAAGTTTGTTACCATATCCGATTTGAGAGCGCAGGTAAGACTATCGTTAGGCACTTTGTTATCTTTCCCACTAATGTTATGAATCTGAAATTTCTAGAGTATGTCTATCTATCTATCTATGTTTGTATATCACGGATAGGCTGTGTTGGTAGCATGCGAGCGAAGCAGCTATCTTGTCCGCTTTGGTGGAGTCTCAGCTTTAGAATTGGCTTAAAAAATCCATCACTATTGGTCACTAGCGCATACAAACTTACTTAAAATAGGAGCTGAATCCCAAATCGAATTACCATCGTCAGTAGTACATCAATATTACCATTCTGTAACCAAACCTCATATTTGTCCATAGATCGCATGCTACCTATACGGTGTGTCACCACCCGACAACCCCATGGTTCGCGAGGTGCAGTGCGCAGTCATTCCCCCACAGTGGGGCACCCATCAACAAGTGCACCTTCCGCGCCAGCTGCCCAAACATCCTGCACTGGCGCATTTACAACCACTTGGATGGATGCATACACAGCCTAATGAGCTCCCCCAACTGTCTCCACAGGTATGTATTCAAACTTACCCTATTATTCATAATGGACTAAGCTTTCTAAAGTTCAAATAGCTGCTAAAACAGTAGCCATCTTTCTTCATTAACAGAGTGACATAGATAACATTCAATACTCAACAAAATATTGAAATAGATTATAATGACGTAGTGTCTTGACCGTTCTTTGGCTAAGTCAGCTTTATCAATAGAAAAACTGGGTTATACCTACGAAACCAAGCCGCGAATGATTTGGAAATGATGAACCGCGTAGGGGTCCTGAAACCAGAGGTCGCTGTGCTCTGGGGGCGCGCGTCGAGCGTGCGTGCGCTGATCGCGCATTGCACGACGCCGCGCGTCTGATTATACGCTTTCTGATCACGAAAAACGCTTTGGACCTACCTGATACAATATACAGTACAAGAGAATTCACCATAACTCCTCTCCACAGGACATAACAACACACGCAAAGGTAATGTCTGAAAATCCGGCATGGGACGGCGAGAAGACCATCGTCATCACATGTTCCTTCACTCCCGGATCCTGCTCCCTTACCGCGTACAAACTAACGCCTAGCGGGTACGAATGGGGCGCGAAGAACACAGACAGGGGTAACAATCCCAAAGGATACCTGCCCAGCCATTATGAAAGGGTGCAAATGCTACTGTCTGATCGGTTCCTGGGATACTTTATGGTGCCGTCACAGGGTAGTTGGAACTACAACTTTATGGGTGAGTTTTATTTCATTGATAAAAATGTGATAGTATGTGTGTGGATGTGCCTCAATGCTTGTAGACTCATTCAGACAACCACTGATTTGCAGCAATGTTTCAGTTTGAAAAGTAGCTGACAATTATTTTTTATTTATGTAAGTATGTAATAAAAACCACAAAAAATCAAGCTAATGGCGAAAATCTGTCGCAGCCTGACGGATAAGAAAATGCACTTTTCACTTGATCGATTCCCGACAAAATATTGACTGTCTGTCTATTTTTTTAAACTATCTCATCCTTTTTCACAGGCGTTCGGCACGACCCCAACATGAAATATGGCGTGCAACTCGGCAACCCACGTGAGTTCTACCACGAGGTGCATCGTCCTGCTCACTTCATGAATTTCGCCGCTATGGAAGACGCGACCGCACCAACTTTAGCTGCAGATAGAGAAGATCACTTTGCGTAACCTTAGTTTTTATGGCAATAATATTACTTATTTTGCGTTGACCAGGTATAAAATTAGAGTTGAAAACAAGTTGAGTTGAATGTACGAGTTTATATGAACCTCAATAAATTGTTTGCTAGGGAGAAAATTAAAAATAGGGAATAATTTTAATAAAGGAATTCGTAATAATTATTTAATGTTTTTTATTTTATCTTTATAGCAATTTAAAGTCGTGTAAATTTGGTGCTTAAACCTTATAATCCCAAGTCTCAACCATCAATAATTATGGGCTATTCAATTCACCTCTGGCCTGCAAAAATTCAAAAAAATATCTAGGTGCGCCCTCGAGGGGCGCTGGGGCGCCACCCCTGCCCCGGGGCGGCCGGTTACGCCCGTACCGTGCGTAATAATAATTATGTAATTACCCGCCGTACCACTGGGTGTATCGTCTCGGTGGTACGGTGGGGTAGTAATGTCCCTGTGGGGCTCATGAGAGGTATCATCAACTAAGGTTGCACCGGGTAGCCCTTGTCACCTCATAGTAAGTCCCAATTTTAAAAACAGAACTTTTCTATAAGTATTGTAGTCTCGGACGAGTAATTCTAAGAAACTTCACTCGATTATTTCTATCTACAGAAATAATCGAGTGAAGTAAACTGGTGGGTACGCAAGAATCGATTGGAATGGAATCGACTAAAGCCATTATGCCAACTAGAACAACACTGCAGTCTTATTTTGACAGTGACTTTTTGAACTTATGTTGCAAATTTCTGTCATCACATCAATCATTCATTCAAAATTTGATGGCTTGATTGATTTGATTAACCACTCAGTGATGCCAGATGGGGAAGATTCCCTGCAAATTATGGGATATTTTCTGGGCTGATGCGAGCCGATTATGTTGAATTATTTTATTTTATTATTTTCTGTGGCGCAGTGGGTGAAGGCCCGCCTGTGACGCAAGAGGTTGCGGGTTCGATCCCCGCCACGGGACAAATGTTTGTATGATCTGCAAATATTTGTCTCGGGTCTGGGTGTTTTCTATGTATATTATGTATGTATTTAACCCTCTATTGCATGAATTATGAAGAGAGGCAGAAAAAAAATATTTTGTTGTTTTATGCTTTTATATTTGGGCTAATTAGGAAATACAAGGTGAAAAATAATATATATTTTGATTAGTATGGAAAATAATTTTCAAAGCCAAAAATGGCTTCGTATGCACTAATGACTATGAATACAATGCCATTTTTGGCTTCCCATGCACAGAAAATACTTCATTATGACCTAATGAAAATCTTAAAAACCTGATTTTGAACATTTTTTCATGGCCTGGCCTTTGTAATGTTAACTGTATTGTTTAAATTGGTCTGAATGGTCTTCAAAATTTGACTGATCGATTATAAAATCCATCAAATCATTGGTGATAAAATCATTTATAAAATTCAGCAGAGGTGTCTAAGGTTTCTATGAAATCTGGAAAATCCTGGCTACCAGTGAACTTTCTTTTCTTCTCGTCGTATGAAGGTATTTTTTCTTGTAGGTATCATTAATTTCTTTCTTTTACTTTGTAGTTGTTTTCCGCGTATTTTGGTTTTGGTTCAATAATCATCTTCGAAGGATCTGTAGCAGATTTAGGGATAATAATAGGTGATTTGTGGAGGCTAGATATGCGTTAGGTGCAGAGTCATCGAAACACTGAAATCATCCCCAGAAATAACATTGCTGTGATTAGATTTCCCTATAAAGCGAAAAAAGATCCATTCTGAAAAGCCATTAGAATATTCCGTCAATGCATACGAAGCCAAAATTGGCCTCTGCGGAAAAGTAAGGAAATGTTATAGAAAAGATAATATCGTAAAAAAAACTAAGATGGTTAAAGAAAGAGGAGCATTAGACCATTACATTTTATATTTTTAATTTGAGATTTCTTACCTTATAGACCTATTTATAGACCATAAATGTTTCTCGTAATTATCCTAAGTGCAACAAACAGCGCACGCGTTGGTAAAAGCTAGATAAGTTGGTAAATATTACACTTAAATAAGTCAATTAAACTACGTTTTGATGCACAACATAGTAATAAACAATTCTTGTAAAGTTTTATCAATTTTATATAAACGGAGAGTAGAGAAAAAAAATGTTGAAGTTTAACAACCAATTTTGGCTTCCCATGCAATAGAGGGTTAAGAAAAAAAATGTATATAAGTAGTATATCAGTCATGTGGTTGCCATAACACAAGCTCTGCTTAGCTTGGGACTACATGATGCTGTGTGAAAATGTCCAGCAATATTTATTTTATTTATTTATTATATGGAAATCAATCACAATCACCATCAATCAATAAAATCAATATAACAATCAAATCAAAAAGCACCATGCACAACAACACTCCGTAAACTTCGTTCGTGATTTCATTTTGGACAAATGAGGATGATGGGGGCTCTAATCTAAGTCTAGGTAGACTGTTTCGAACAATCCACTGATGAATTAAAATTTGAATTAGTAATTAGACGACCTATGTATTAGTTATTACCTATAATATATTAGTTTGTTTTTTCGTAAAACCTGTTTTTCGGGGGTATTTTATATTAAGTTTGAGGGGAAGGGAAATTCACAGCCCTCTGGCAACACTGATCGCTTGACTTGACTGACGGCTTAGAAATTATTACAGATTGTACTTCAGTCCTCAGTTCAGTCAGTCAGATCAGATCAGCCACCCACAGCCAGCCCAGCTTGCTAAAGCAAGAGAGAAAATAGCGAAAGTTACGAAAATTTGGAAAAAAACGAATTTCATCTAGCGTAACACAGACAGAACATAAACAAAATAGCGTAATACATAACAATGGGAGACCACGACGACTTCGAAGACAGCCAATTCCCCGACAACGATGAATACTTGCCTTACGTTACAGCCGGCAACTCCGCTCAGAAGAATGGCGCGAAAGTCACTCTTTGGGGTAAAGTTACAAAAGTTTCTGCAAGTGAAGGTTTCCACGTGAAAACTGCAGACGACCAAGAAGTCCAAATAAAACTGAGGAGACCTTTGAACGAGCCTCTGGAAGGATGGTATGAAATTACGGGAGTATCACAAGGGAAAAGCGTGCTGTGTGATGATTATTTTCCCCTCAGTGAAGAGATGACGAAGAATATCGATACTGAAGGGCACAAGAGCTTGGCAAGGCTGCTGGCGGCACTAGACGACCCTTGGAACCTTGGAGAAGAAGCTGGTGTTAATGGTGTTGAGCCCATGGAGTGATATTCTCTAGCTATAGTGCCTGCTGAGTAAGACTCGATTATGCTGTTATTCTTGATAAATGCAGTTCTGCTAGAATAATAAATATAAGTAGGTACCTAAGTTTCTATAGTACAGTCCATCATTCAATACTAATCAGAAAATATATAGGCTGAGTAGTGTGGTTAATTGTAAACGACACCACTGGTTGTGCGGCTGGTAGCATCCTTGCCAAATAATGGGAAATATGATGTGTCTCTGAGCATAGATTGAGAAACATTAAGCTTTTGTGTCCAAATCGGCAATTTGTAAGAAAAAAGCATAGATTTTGGTCAGTAGACCATCATCATGATATAATTAATTTATGCAGCTTGTCTGTGTCTTTAAAGGTACTGATTTTCCGATTTGTTATCACCTTGACCTTGCTTGAATGCCTGAGGTTTTCTTTTTGAAAAAAATAAGAGCACTAAAAATACATACCTAACTGGTTTGTTTTTATGTCAGTATTGAAAAAAAAAATTAAAAACTTCTCCAAGATTGTTTTAGGTAAGTTTATTTTTATTTTTTTACATAAATTAGGCTAAACTTGATAAATAAGGTAATAAAAGTTGATTTGTAATTCAAACTGGTTTCAATATAAATATTGACACAATATCTTATGATGATCTTAATATTCCCTATACTTACTAACTACTTTACGCTTAGCATCAATGTCAATGTTGGCAGATAGGTATAATATAACAATGACGATTCTTAATCTATGTATAATATGAAACCATTAGAATCACTTATTCCAATATTTCCTTCCAACAAATTGATTGTTTACAAAGAATACTTAGAAATGCTGGAAAAAGGTGATTGAAATTTTTATTGTGTAAAGTTTAAGAAGTTATTCTGCATTCTATAACCAAACCGTAATACGGGATAGCTCAAGTCCCCAATGTTCCCTCTGCATTGTATTACCAGTAATACCAATGAATAGATCTACTACATCCAGCATTGTACCCGAGGGTAGGCCCGAATGTCAGCCTCCTTGCTTTTCTTGTAGAAAGTCTTCATTCTCTTCTCATGCATCACAGCATTGGATAATGCACCTTCTATGCATGTTACGGGACGATTCCTGTAAAAAATAATTCGTTTTGAGACCTGTGAGTTCAGAAACTTGTCTAAATTAAGTTTTGTCCTAATTATCGCAACAACTTTGAACCAGATTCTTTGCGCAAGTCAGTTTGAGTAGTCACGAGGCATGACCTTGTCTGGTACCTACATACCTAAAACCTAAGTATCTAGTAACTTTCTTATACATACTTATTTGGACGTAGGTAGGTAGGTATGTTTTCAAGTATACGGGTTGCAAGTTCACCGTCGCCTATTAAGCCGGGTTGACATGATCAAAGTGCAACTTGGATGACTGATTGGATGCCATCGGACACACGTGACTCACTCGAACGACGGCGTCCAATCAGAGTCATCCAAGTTGCACTTTGTCAAAGCTGACTTTGATCATGTCAACCCGGCTTAATTATGGTTTCAGGAGTAATAGCTCGCCCGAATTTATAGCCAGCAGCGGGCCAAATGACATTCCTTTGTGTTAGGTAGGTATAGGTAAGTATCTACATACACCAGTTTTCCCTGCGTATCAATCTTCTGGAATTCCTTAGTGCTTTGAGGCCGGTTGCTCTTCAGAGCCAGGTCGGTGAGGTACCGCTTGATGTAATTCTTCAACTGCACATTCTCCTTCGCCAACTTGATCTTCTCAGCGCGCAGACACATGGTCTGAACACGCGCTCTGTTCACTTTTAGCATGAATTTGTCCATTTTACTGTACTCCTTGCATTCATTCTAGAAAGTTTATTCATAATAAGGGACCTACAGGCTATTGTAAAGGATCAGACTAACAGTGCGTTTTTAACAAAGACGTGAGAGGAAGTTCGAGGAAATTTAGTAGGTAGGGTCAGGGAGGGTACGGTGACTCAGGAGACAACAGTGGCTCAGAGGTGTTTCGACTAGAACGGCGTGCTTTAGTTGGCTATCTCTGTGGCACAATTAAAGCGTGTGTACCCCAAATGTGTTCAAACCAAACAGGCGGCGGATCGAGCGCAGTACCGAGGTGTCACCGCATTTCTTCGTTTCCGCGCCTACAAAATTACTTTTAAGGTAAGTTTCTTTTGTTTGTCATACTTTAGTTTATCGTAATTTGTGGTGACCATTATGTTTGCCGTATAGTAGATATTGTAGAAGTCTTATTTGTGTAGTTCTTTGATGTGTTTGTTAGCTGATTCAATTGTCGTCATTGAATATTTTCAAAACGGCATAGTTGCGAACAGTGACTCAATTTGAAAAAGTACACAGTGACTCATGAGTCACTGTGTATTGGTGCAGCGTAAAGACCTAAAATAAATTAATTTTGCATTCTATAATTCTACTTTTTATTTTTTCATCAACAGAATGCCACGGCACCGACTACCACGACGAAGAAAATAGGAAATACTCCTGCTAAAAGAATAAAAGAGGGGATAAGGTTGATCTCAGTAATAATGATTTTAGGTTGATATGAACAACATTTTGAGACTGGAATAATTCTTCTTTATTTCTATTAAAAAATAAAAAATAAATAATTAGCATATTTTCATTTATTAATACTAATTACCACTACTGAATAACTGAGCCACTCTGTACACCTGGTGGTACACAGTTGCTCAATTCTCACTTTTTGATTTTTGGTTTGTAATTTTGTTTTAGCAGTATTTAATGAAAATACAATGATGCCATATTAAACTAGGATAGTTTAGCAACAACATGTGCAAATTTCAGGTTAATCCTTTGAGTTCTTCTATATTTTAGAGCCCTCTGAAAAAATCCGAGCCAACCTAGCCTCCCTGACCCTACCTAATAGTCGGATGGAAGAGCACCTTAATAAAGCCGTCGAATCATAGCTTTGACTAATCGAAGTGTCATAATACCTATCTACTGATTGTCCGTCATTCAAGGCAACAAAAAACCAAGGGCTAATTTCACCATGCTTTGTAACGTTACCAACTCTGCAAGTAAAACTAACCAATGCCAGCTGGTCAATGCTACCTACTTACTACCTTACTACTAAGCGATGGTAAAAGTTTAGGTACTATCTACTTGGAACTTAATTCGAAGATCGAGCATTATGCAGACTTACAATCATTGCACCATCCAGGTTCTCAAAGTCGACGGTTTCAGAATCGTCCTCAATATCCTTTAGAAATGATTCGTCTCCTTCGTGCTCATACTTCCTGCAGATTTCAGTAATCTGCATCACCTTGTTCAACTTCTCTTTCACTTGTTCAAGACGCTACAAATTTGTAAAGAGACTTAGGTAAGTACTTACTTATATTATTTGTAAAGAGAGTTAGGTAGGTACCTACTTATTAGCTTACGGTACGGTTTTTAAAAGAATGAGCTTATATCTTTAGTTCTAATTTAACTTCTAGATAGGTTTTTCAGTAGGACTTCAGAAGCGGTTAGGTACACACCGCATTTTAAACAAACTACTTATTTATGGGTGGTCCTTCGAGTCAGATAATTAAAATATGGCTCGAAGGACCACCACACCTTCGCAATTTAATGGCGCTTTAACTTCAAGGAATGTTAAATTCCCGATCTTAGTAACAAACTTACCGTGATAGCGTCCTGACTAGCATTCACCATGACCCCTAGCCTTCGGTTCCCCGCACCCCGCACCGCTTTAGCATCCCTCTTCATCTGCCAGTACTTCTGGCTCAGCTCGTCCTTATGTTTGCTCATGCGAGTCAGCTTTGAGTGCATGTTAGTAGTTATCTTCACCCACTCTTTTTGAAGGGTGAGGAGGTTTTCCTGCCGGGCAAAAAGTATTATGGATATGGAATAAGTTCTGATTTTTAATTTGATGAACGAAGTTAAAACGATAATATAGAAGTTGTAATTAAAAAAATAAAATAGCGGGATAGCTGACATCGCTTCCTTACAGTAGCACTTTGTATCAAAGCTTCGTTCTTCGCAATATCTCGCTGATAAAACTGATCCTTCTCGCAGAGGCTGCGGTAGTGGGACATGATGGGGCGATGGAGCTCCAAGTGCGATGAGTAGACTGCTCGCAGCTGGCTGCAGTACCACTCCAGTTCTAGCTGCTTTGGACGGCCGAAGGCTCGCATTTCTTCTTCATGCTGGTGAGGAACATTTTTATGAACATTATTTTTCTTTATGATGCTTACCTACCTTTACTTAGGTACATAGTACCGCTAGGTACCTACCTACATCTACACTCAAGGCGCGGTAGAGTAAGTAGGTACCTACCTAAGTAGATTTTCAGGCATTCAAGATCCTTTGAAGATATCTAAGTGGGTAATCAGAGGCAAGGCCAAATAAAAATCTGTTTAGTCCAAATAGGCATAGGAAGGTACTACACTATCTGACGTGTTTGGCACATGCCTACATTATACCTAGTAGCATTCCGTGACTGTTCATTACAAAACAACTTTTCCAATCTTTTGTGATTGTGATGAGGCATCAAGCGACGGTCACGGTTGTCACGCCGTGACAGATCCATGGCTGCCACCAAGCCATGAAGTTATTAGCACGCGGACTAATCGCAGGAAGCCCGAGACGTGGCCAATTGGAAATAGCAGTGCTGTAGGAATATACCTAGCTATCAAAAAATCAGCATAAAATTTCTTTGACTTTTGAGTGACATTTCCTGTGTTAACGATCGGTAGGTAGGGACTTACAGGAAAATTGAGATAGGTACCTTAGTACCTACCTTAGGTACCTACCACATTAATTTAGACTCGTGTAGGTAGGTAGTGTAGGTAACTAGGTAAATCGGAAATCCATTGATGCGCGGCCTGGGTTCCAATTTCGAAGCCACGGTCTTCGGATCAAAGGTACCTATAACCACGATCCCACTTGGCCAACACAACTTTAAATAATCATTGTTTAACCTATTTGAAATCCTAATATCGAAATTACTTTCAGAGCTTTTGACTGTCGGCTTATTTGGTCCTAATTTTATCTGCTTTGCTCTAAAATTAAATTAGGTGTAACGAGACCCGAATCATACAATCTCGCAATTTAACTGTCATGTCAGCTATTGTTGTGAAGTGAAGCGTGTGCCGTTTTGGTGCCGTTATAAATGACGCGGCGCTGTCCCGCTCGGCACACGTCGCGATGTGCCTCATCAGGTGCAGCGTCCTAATATTCTGCATTTTCGTTTTTGATGTCCATGTAAGTTTAATTCCATCTCTTATTAGCCTACCTCCACCTACTGCTGAGTAATTATAAGCCTTCCAATTTTCACACCACTTTTTCTGATCCTGTACTAATCGGACCCAATGGTTTTCCGACATCCCTCCTTTTCTCTGGGAAAAAACGTATCTGTAAATATTAGGAGAATGTCTTCAAAGCCAATGGTTAGACGTTAAAAGTGGAATAAAACGGTGTTATTTTCGTATCTAGGCGCTCACCTGCCGATCAGATGGTGGCCCAAAAGAATCCGAGCTTAAGACAATTTACACAAAATGTCTAAAGATGCAAGACGGGAAGAACTCCTCAAGAAACTTCGGAGACCAGGACCGGAAGGAGAACCATAGAAACCAAGGGAACGACTGGGAAGGGCAAATGGGAAACGATAGAGGGAGGAATGATAAAAGTAACAGAAATGAGAAGAGAAGCTCGGATGAGAGAATGGGTAGCCAGAATGACAGAATGGGTTACCAGAATGATAGGATGGGTAGCCAGAATGACAGAATGGGTAACCAGAATGATAGAATGGGCAACCAGAATGATAGGATGGGTAACCAGGATGGCAGAATCAGTAGTTTCGATGACAGATCTAATGGTTATGATAGAATGGGCGGTAGAGACAATAGAATGGGTGATAGTAGATCTGGGTCTGGACGAGAAGACTCAATGGGGAACAGCAGATATGGAAGAGGTGAAATTAATGGTGGAAATGATTTTCAACATGACTTCGGAAATGTAAGTACCAACAGGGTTTAATGGCACAATATTATATTGTACCATAAGTAGTTTTTTAAAGTGAAATAAATAAATAAATAGTACCTACCTAAGTACCTAAATAAAAAAAATTAAAAAATAATTCTGAACGAATACAACAATTCCTGCTAAATAAATTATTTAGACACTGCGTATATGAAAGCAGATATATTTTTTGGAAAAATGTTAATATGAACTAGCGTAGGTACCTACTATGTACCTACAAATGTCAATTCTACTTGGGGATAAGTACCTATACATAGATATTATATATAGGTATATAGTAACATATTCTAGGAGTCTTTCTAATAGCCCCGAAAACTTCAAAAAAACGTAGATTTATTTCAGGACTTTGCTGACCAATATGGATATCAGTCTACTCAGTCTGCTCGAAGATTCAAGAGAGAGAAGAAGGAAGAAAACTCTGGTAAGAGGAGTCAATTCAACCCGAACCCCAAGAGATTCCAGGACTCCAATCGCAGTGACGACAAAAATACCAGCGAGAAAAATACGAGCAAAGATGATGAGAAGAGAGCTTGCGCGTTGCATTGCTTTTTGGAGAACCTTGAAATGGTAAGAAATGATCCTAAATTATGTTCTTGATGATTTATAGATCTTATACAGGTTTCATTTCAATATTCAAGCGAAAAAGCGAAAATTCCACTAATCTATCGATAATAGTAGCTAAATTGTAAGAGCAGATTTTGTAAGGTCAGGGTAGCAGGTTCAATGTTATCTGGGTATGTACAGAAAGCGTCATTAACTGGTATCCCCCTAGTAAGAGATCGATTTGCAAGCCGTTGATCTCAACTTTTTGTAAAAACTTTTACTTTTCATTTTCTCATCCTTGCTTGCTTGGATATCTAATTTCGCTCGAGTTCCTATACTAGCAAATCCGACTGAAATCCAAGGTTGAAATGAAAAGGGTCCTTGTTCAAATCAATAGGGGGATACCGATTGATGACGCTGACTGTACCTACCTAACCTAAGTGATATTTTAGTGAAGAATTGAAAAATCTGAAAAATCGACTAGATTTTTACGTGAGTAATACCCGTGTTTTAATACGATGTTGATCTTCACCCAATAAACCGTATATTACTAAACTTTTACATCTTGCAGACAGCAGAAGACGGTATGCCAGATCGGTACTTGGTGACTCACGCTCTCACCAAAGACGTTAAAAATGAGGACCTGAAGGACTTCCTTCAAGAGTCTATAGAGGAGTGCTTTCAGATATTAGACAATGGTAAGGTAAAAATGTCAACCTAACAAGTGGCTAAATTAAAAATTTAAAAAAAACCGACTTCAATGTATGAGCTGAGCAATTTTCTACACTCTCGATGTGCATTTCTGTTCATAACTCCGAAGATCCTCGACAGATCCTCACCAAATGTTTGTGGCATTAATCGGAAAGTATACCCTTTCAAGCAAAAAAAAAAAAAACCGGTCAAGTGCGAGTCGAACTCGTACGCCGAGGGTTCCGTACCTAGCCATGGTGCCAATTAAGCTAGTCCGCTTAATTGTATGAGCGCCCATACAACTCGGAGGACAATTTTAATTGGCGTCAACTATGTATGTATGGGAACACCCTTTAATTTTCAACTTTTTTAACTTTTTGGAATTTTTCCTTTATTTGTGCTATAAGACCTTGCTTTTTGCCAAATTTCGTTATTCTAGGTTAACGGGAACTACCATTTAGGTTTTCGACCCAAAACCTCTAGGGTACTTCCGGTTGACCTAGAATTGTCAATTTTGGTTACAAGCAAGGTCTTTCAGCACAAGTAAAGGAAAAATTCCGAAAAATTAAAAAAGTTGATAATTAAGTTAAGTTTTGGTACTCACAAGTTTTCACTAAAACCTAAATTTGCCTATATCTTTTTATAGTGTTGACTCAGGACCTTGATTTTTATACTCACAATAGGGACTATAGACCTTAGTATATGGTATAAATTTCAACTTGCTAGCTCTATCCGTTCCTGAGATAATCGATGGTGACACATGGACAGACGGACAGACAGACAGACAGACGGACAGACAGACAGACAGACGGACAAGAAAGTGATCTTATAAGGGTTCCTTTTTTTACCTTTTAAGGTACGGAACCCTAAAAAAACCGGTCAAGTGCGAGTCAAACTCGTACGCCGAGGGTTCCGTACCTAGCCATGGTGCCAATTCAGCTAGTCCGCTTAATTGTATGAGCGCCCATACAACTCGGAGGACAATTTTAATTGGCGTCAACTATGTATGGGAACACCCTTTAATTTTCAATTTTTTTAACTTTTTGGAATTTTTCCTTTATTTGTGCTATAAGACCTTGCTTTTTCCCAAATTTCGTTATTCTAGGTCAACGGGAACTACCATTTAGGTTTTCGACCCAAAACCTCTAGGGTACTTCCGGTTGACCTAGAATTGTCAATTTTGGTTACAAGCAAGGTCTTTCAGCACAAGTAAAGGAAAAATTCCGAAAAATAAAAAAAGTTGATAATTAAGGTAAGTTTTGGTACTCACAAGTTTTCACGAAAACCTAAATTTGCCTATATCTTTTTATAGTGTTGACTCAGGACCTTGATTTTTATACTCACAATAGGGACTATAGACCTTAGTATATGGTATAAATTTTAACTTGCTAGCTCTACCCGTTCCTGAGATAATCGATGGTGACACACGGACGGACAGACGGACAGACGGACAAGAAAGTGATCTTATAACGGTTCCTTTTTTTACCTTTTAAGGTACGGAACCCTAAAAAGACTTCAAATAAAAAAATATTTTTAAAAAAACAAAAACCCGACTGCGTTAAAGTTAAAACTAAAAAGAAAAAAACAAGCCTGCAAAGAATTACTCACAGTCGGTACCCATTTATTTTATTACCAATCAAATCTTCATAATGTTATGGGTCCCGACTGTGAGTAATTCTTTGCAGGCTTGTTTTTTTCTTTTTAGTTTTAACTTTAACGCAGTCGGGTTTTTGTTTTTTTAAATATTTTTTTATTTCAAACTTTTTAGTTATGATTTATTAGGTGATGCATTTATATATGTAACTATGCATTTTTTCGGAATAAAAAGTAGCCTATGTCCTATTCCCGGTCATTATCTATCTATGTTTTAAATTTCAGCCAAATCGGTTTACGCGTTTGGCCTCTAGAGTGCCACATAGAAACATCTGTAGCGAGAGTGAATATTAATCAACTTTAAGGCCCGGGCGAACGGCGAATTGTCCATACAAACGTACTACCGAAATCATTTAAAATTTGAGCATATTTTCACCACTTTGTGCTATTATTTAGATTAGGGAAGTATTAATCTAGGTTCCTGTTAAACTTTTGTTCTAAAAAACTTACCTGAAACAAAATGTAACCAAATTGTATTTCTAACATTTTTACAGCAAAAATATCGTGTTTTCGTTTCATTTGTTCTGTATGATAAACAATAATGATTGTAATATCCTTTTAATAGGAACACAGCTTAGATTGTCTAGTTACAGGCCATACAAAAAAAATTGCGAAATCATTAACTTTTCATTCATCATTTTTGGTATTACGGAATACATCGTAAATTCTTGTAAATTCTGAACATGAGTATTGCCGTACGCGTTGCTCGATTGACTTCAATGTGTGTGTATAGTCCCGGAGGCGGAGTTTCGACACTCACACTAACGCAAAAATGGACTGCACAGTACTTCTGGATTCCGATTGGTGCATAAAATTGCACGATTGCACGATTGCACGATTTGCAGTTTGCACCAATCGGATTTGTACAAAAAAATTCGGATTGGTGCAAACGGCACATCGTGCAGTTCGCACCAATTCGATTTTTTTCCACGAATCCACGATCACCACTTTTCATAATTTTTAGCATTTTTAGCTCGCTCGATGTGTAGGTATGTAGGTATAGGTATAGGTAGTATACATACTAACTAGGTAGGTGTACCTAGCGTAGATTAGAATTGATTTTTACTTTGAACAATTACCTATTTCAATTTTAAATGGTATGTAGGTAGGTAGGTTTTATAGACCCTTTTATGAAAATTACTTTCTTTTTAACCGACTTCAAAAAAAGGAGGAGATTCTCAAGATAGGAATATTTTTTTATGTAGGTAGGTATGTTTCTCGAGTATCTACCTACTTGAATAGGTGAGCCTGGACCGATTTGGAAAATTATTTTTTTGTTTGAAAGGGTACCAGGTGGAGCTATGGTCATCAGATCAGGTCAGGATCTGATAATGGAGTCAGGAACTGTTCAACAGAACTCCTCAGTAAATAGGCTGATTGAGTTTAAACTCGGCATAATGTAAGCTGTCTTGTTCCGTTTCGTTCCGACTACAATGTCATGTAATATGTAATACCTATGCGTACCTATGGTGACTGCGAGCTGACCTGATGATGGAATCAGAAGCTGTTCAAAAAATGGTGATGGTGATGATGATGACGAGTTTCAGCTCAATCGGCCTATTTAGATTTAGGTAGGTACTGATGTGTTCTGTTGAACAGCTCCTGACGCCATCATCAGATCCTGACCTGATCTGATGACCATGGCACCACCTGGGACCCTTTCAAACAAAAAAGAATTTTCCAAATCAAAAAAATTCCAAAAACATACCTAGGTACCTACATAAAAAAATATTCCTATGAATTGAGAATCTCCTCCTGTTTTTGAAGTCGGTTAAAAAGAAAGTAATTTTCATACTAAAGTTATGAAGTTGAAGTTATGAAAGAAGTTGAAGTTATGTTTTTAAACTTCAAAGTCTATAAATAGAACAGTAGTAGTTTTGTAATGACGTCACAAAATGACGGCGGGCCATTTGAATCTGCCAAGAGGGGCTTTTCCATCCTACTAATAATGTTACAGTGTGAAAGTTTGTGAGGATGTATGGATGTATAGATGTACCGCTATCTAGGGATGTTTGTATGTTTGTTACTCTTTCAAGCAAAAACTACTGATACACGCGCGGTCCGAGGGGGGGGGTCATGGGGGTCATGACCCCCCCCCCCCCCTCAAAATCCTTGAGAAACCTGTAACATCCAGCAAAAAGAGAGGTAGGTACGCACTACCAAAACTAGTGACCCCCCCCCCCCCCCCAAGATCAAAGTCTGCGACCGCCAGTGCTACTGAACGGATTTTAATGAAACTTGGAATACATATAGGTAGGTATATGTATTCCAAAGGGGGTGGGGGTATATGTATTCCCCCACCCCCTAATCTCACGTGAGATTAGGGGGTGGGGGAGGGGATCGAGCCAAATCTCAGGACATCTCACCAAGGGGGGAGGGGGTGCGGGGGTTGAAAAATCGCAAAAATCACCTTTAATTTTTATTCTTTAATTTTAATTAATGGACGCCCCCTAATTTCAGAGGGACAAACATCCGTTGTGACTTCAGTAGTTAGGTAGGTTAGGTAAGTACCTACTTACCTATAGACATTGGACAGAAAAAAACATAGGTAAGTACCTACTTAGGTACCTACTTCCCTTTGAAAATTTAGGTAATTGTGTACCTACTTATATAGGTAACAACCCACATATTCTGTCTAGCGTCATAATATCGATCTCATCCCTCCCTAAAAATCTTGAGAGTAAGGTAGGTAGAAGGTAATTGAAAAGTTTTATGGACACGGGATTTTATCGCGTAATTTACCTTATTTAAACGTAAAACTTTTCAATATGAATAGTGATCGCGAAAGTTTAGAAAAGGGTAGGTAATTACCTAGATATTGTAGATAAATTTCCAAAAAAAGCATTTTTACCATACATTTATCTAACGATTCCATGAAATAAAATGAACATTATTCATTAGTGACTGACAATATAACATTTTTGGCCTCTCCAAAGATACCTGTACTGAGCTCGTTCAACAGTGTGAAGTTAGTATTGTGTTTTGTAATTTCTAAACATTCTAATACAGACATTCTGAAGCCTTTTTCGCATATATGTAAAATGTTATATGAATGATTATCATGTAGTGTGTGACCGGATTCTATTAAATGTTTAGCAAAATGAAATGAAACATTTGCTAAACATTTAATAGAATCCGGTCCAGAAAGGTCTCATTTTGCTAAACATTTAATAGAATCCGGTCACACACTACATGATAATCATTCATATAACATTTTACATATATGCGAAAAAGGCTTCAGAATGTCTGTATTAGAATGTTTAGAAATTACAAAACACAATACTCTCCAAAGATGCAAAAACTCAATATCAACAGGAATTGATCTCCATTCCGCAAGTACTTACCGCGCTGCAAGCGGAGCTCACAACGACTGAGCCAAACGTCCTGATGCATTTGTATTTGAAATTATTAAACAGTAGCTGCGCGTAATGTGTCCTGAATCGCGCTAAAAAGGGCGGGCCTCATATCAGACTCATATCTGCCAATCACAGATTAGGTAGAGGTAATACTGCCAATCGGGGCTGTGATTGCTCATAGTAGACTGAGTAGTACACCTATACTATACTACATAGAGTTTTTTGCGTGACAAGGACGAACAATTTAGATAGATACGTTGGAAGAGAAGTTCCGAGCGCGAGGGACCGGCCCCTTAAACCGTTATGTTTCCTAAACTATTGCTTAAAATGAAAAGTGGTAAAAGGAACCTAAAGTTGATTTTTAAATACCTATTCAACGATACCCCACTTGACATAATTCGTCAATTTTGATTAAGTATATTAATTTTACCAATATGGCGTCTGGTTGTGGCACTGGTGAATTTTGATTACTGTCATGTCTTTAGTGACACTTCCAAAGTTGAGACGAATCGATTGACGTTAGAATCATCAAAATCGGTCCACGCGTTTGGCCTATATAGTGCCACATAGAAACATCCATACATACCCACATACAAATATAGACTGATAAACACATTACCCTTCCTTTGCTTTGCGCAGTCGGGTAAAAAGGAGGAGGTTCTCAATTCGTCGAAATCTTTTCTGTGCTTGTTTTTGTATGTATGTTCACCGATCACTCGAAGACGCCTGAACCGATTTAAAAATTCTTGTTTTGTTGGAAGTTGAACATTGTACTTAGTCGTTTTTTTTAATTTTTAATTTAGCCACTTATATCTTTGTTTTTTGTGTCTTAAATAAATCTTTCTTTCTCTACGAATAGGTATATTCAAAAGACGGATTCTTTTTCAGAAAACTCAGAAGAAAAGTGCGAGTTCTCAAAGAACCTGCTGATGTGTTTGTCGGAGAAAGGAAGAGAGAATTGCGATGATTGGAAAGATGACTTGAAGTTTTGATACAATATTAATGATCGTTGTAAGCGAAGTTAGAATGTAGATTTTCATATATAATTTAAGGTTGTGTAATAAAATGTTCTTGCGTGCATCTTTGTTTTTGTACCTACTTAACTTTTAATTTAAGTTAGTTATCGACCATAGTTATTTTTTCTAATTAGAAAGGTATTTACTTTTATTTATTTCACAGTGTGCAATAAAAACCCTGTCCAATCTGAGTGTGGGTGTTATTGGGTCTCGAATCTCAATGTTAGTCTAAGTCACACTACTTACAGAAAATCATTTTTCAGAAAATAATAGGATAAGTAGGTACCTATATTATACTTAAGTATTTATATAAAATGATTTTTTTACGTTTTGTACATTTGAAATTAACGCGCTTAGCGTCCATGACGCACAAGTGCTTCAGCATTATGTGCTACTCCTGCGGAGTCGGGGCAGGGAATGGGTCTTATTCTATTCTCAACCTTCTATCATTCCTTCCGGAAAAAATGGGTCCGAAAAGGATTCCGACGAATTGAGAATACCCTCTTTTTTTTGAAGTCGCTTAAAAAGGACTAACCTCAAGCCTCGCGTCATTCTTCGCAGTGGCTCTCCGTAGCTCCATCCTCTTCTTATCAGCCTTGAAGTCCCGGTCCTGTATATAGGTGACCAGAAGCAGCTTGAACTCGGCCCGGTCCTGGCCATCAGTTATCTCCAACTCGTCCTTGTCCCAAGTTTCCAGAAGTGTGTTCTTTTGGAAGTCGTATTCAGCTTGTAGCTTGTCTAGTCGTTGTGAGCCGATATCTGGATAATACCATGAAAAAAAGATGGTCCTCAGCTACTGAAGAGACTCAGAAGATGTTGTGAAGTAGCCAGAGGCTGGTTTGAGTACTTTTGGACCGTTTTTATGCCTAAAATTTCCAAATCACAAATTCACAAAAATATGTGAGTGGGGTTTTCACTTTTTGGCATAAAATTGATCATTTAGCAAATTGGTTTTATGATACGGCTAATTTCCATCTTTGTTTTTTTTTTGTTATCATTCTTGTGGATTTATCATCATCATCATCATCTCAGCCATTGGACATCCACTGCTGGACATAGGCCTCCCTCAAAGACTTAAAAGACGCTATTTCCACTTGTCTAGGTCCTAGATAAGTGGAAATAGCGTCATATTCATTTTACATTTAATTTTAAAAGAATAACATAGACGTCTACGACTTTAGAACCTAAATCAAAAGCTACAAAAGTTTGAAAAATAACAACGTAGAATAATCTTACCCAAAAAGTAATGCACACATTCAGTGTGCGCTTGAAACGCTCTGCGATGCTGCTCATCCGATTCATCCAGGGCCCTCATCAGCGAGGCCAGGAGTCGGTCCTTCCGGTCTATCAGGTAGTTGAAGCCGCCCATCATACCCTGACAAAATCAACACTCATTGAGAAATAATTAGTAATAAGAATTCTGAAACAATCGAATATAATTTTATATTTCTTGCTGGCCGTTCTGTTTTTACTTTTTTTATATCGTACAGTCAGCAAGAAAAGTAAGTAAGTAGGTACTTACCTAGATAGTTTCAGGGTTTTAAAGATATTTTTTTAAGTTATTGTAGACTTCTGTTGCTAACTTTACGTTATCAGCTTTGAAATCTCTATCTACCTACTATGGCAGTTTTGTATCCATTTGAATTCAAAAGCATGTTAGAGTTGAAGAACTTACGTAGAAAAGTGTGATATGATGTAGGTAGACTTACCTCTATTTTTGTACGAAGTAGTGGCTAAGACTCTGTGCTAAGACTAAGTTTTTAGCCGACTTAAAAGCCGGAATTGACAATTTAACATGCCCTCTGAAGCTCAGACGTAGGTAAATGCCACTTGGAAATAGTGACCAATCAGAATGTAGCTTAACTTCAACGATCTATAAAGAACCTCTAAACAAGCTACGCCACGAGCGCTTCAAACTTCGCTGATGTTATTTAGTTACCTTGATATCCATTTCCATCTGCTTGCATTTGATCTTGCGTAGGATGTAGCGCCATGATTGGTTTATCTTGGCTGTGTTCATGCGGCTGTACGCTTCTTCTTTATCCAGTTTGTTCTGAACAAAAACAAATAGGCTTATTAGTAAATGGCTAAAATATGCTCCTCGAATCACTACACAGCTATCCCCTCTTGAAAAAACGATATTTCGTACCAATCGTGGTTCAGCTTAGGTATATGTTGGTGAAATGTTCAGAGTTGAGTTTCCACCAATAGAAGCTAGACCACGTTATTGTCCGATATAATTATATCTATCGAAAACAATAAACATTTATTTACAGAAACTAAACTACTACATATTTACATGACATTAGAAAATACAATAAGAACCACGTTCCCTGTCCAGGTGCCCCCAATGTGGGGCCATGAAGAATTTTTCTGGAGTCCTTGCTTCCACTATGGGTTCACAACTTCAATGGCCAATGAACCAATGAACCACACTTGGACGTATGAAGTTGTCAAATCATTTTGTATGGGGACAGGGAACGTGTTAAGCCTCATAAGGATCGTTGGATGGAAACGATCTAAAGGTAGCTCAACTGATCCAAGCCACTGCCAGTCGGAAGCATGCCCAAGACACTGTCCGTTACCGCGCTGGATGGCAATGCTGAACCAAATAAGTGCCAGACATAGGATCACGCGTCGCTTCGATTCGATGTGTAGTTAGGTAGGTACCTACAGAGGTACCTACTGAATCAATTCTCAATTCGATTTGAGAGAGAAAAAAAATTAGAGCAAGCCGATCAAGGCAAGCTCCTCTGAGCACAAGTTACCTTGATGAAAGTAGCGATAAGCTGCTGTTTCCTCCTCCTCGCCTCCTCTTCCATGTCAGCGCGGTGCTGCAGGTACCGCGCACGCTCCTCATCAGACATGTTCGCCAACTTGTTGCCTTTAGCTTTCTTACCCATCTTGGAGCTGAGAACTGAAGATACAATGCACAATGTTACCAAATTAGCAATAAAAATATTTCAATAGGTGGGTACCTACTTATGAGTACCTACTTACCTACCTAAATAAGATTTTTAAGCTTAAAAATTGACAAAGTAGGTAAGTGCCTACCTAGCTACTTAAATTTAATTTAATAGAAGAAAAAATAAACACCAACAGCTTTTTTAAAATAACTTTTTTGTGTTCATGGTGTTGGTCGCGAAAGAACAGGAGTAGAATCATCTAGCTCTTCAAAGTGGTCATAGCGGTCCTACTGAATAAATGATAAGTATTTGAATTTTGAATTTTTGAATTTTATGCTTGTGGGTCAACCTCACAGGACAACCTGGTTCGAAAATAATATTCTATTACAAAATAAACCTTGTGTTATCTTTAGGTAATTATCTCACATATGGTTTTTTGTACTTACCTACCTAAATAGTTTATTAACATTAATCATTTATCAGTGGAGTGGAAATCGAGGAGGCCTACACCAAGCAGTGGTGACACTGGCTGAGAATGATGATGGTGATCATCATCGGTCATCACATTATTAATTACCTACCTACCTTACCTACCTACCAAGGGATCGCAAACAACAAATGTGCCTACCTACCTGATTTTTATATCAAATCACTCACCTTTTCCAAATTCACCAAAAAAAGTATCCGTCTGTCACCACCAATCGCCTGATAAAGTGTCAGTTATCCTGAAGGTGAGGAATAGTGTATCGAACAAACTGCAGTAACCCGGCAACTATCCAGCAATGATGGTGATAACTATTTAGGTAATCGAAAGCCATAACTTGTCCCAAATTCACTTTCGCAACTCTAAAGATACATGAAAATGAAACAATTTAGGTTTTGGGAAATACCTAAGTCGAAATTATCTGAGTAAAAGTTTAAATAGATTTTCAAAGCTTTTTATTACTTTGTGATGTCCTTAAAATGAGAATCGAACCTACGAATATAATATCACTGCGCCTACAAGTCTTTTTGCAACAAGTGGATCCTATCGCAAAAGAGTTCGGTTCATAAAGTCTGCATGTTTATTTGCGAGATGCGAAAAAGGTTTTATTCTAAATCAACTAGTATTTCACCGCGACTCTCTTTATATGGTTTTAAAGGCTTTTAAAACTGGATATGAAAATGTTTTTGAAATTACTATAAAAAAAAAAGCAGGAGAATATGGATGTAGTGAAAGAAGAGTGAAAGGCATATCCAAATTAATATACTTTTTTAATGTTTTCTCACACGGGATATTTCATACATGACGTCGTATCCAGTTGCTCAATTTGAATAGAGCACGGCGATGCCGATGGTTATCCCGAGGTTGTAGGTTCAACAAAGTCTGGGTGCATCTGTATAGGATTCTGCTTTGGTTTGTATAAGTACCTGCTGTATTCTGAAAATATACTTTAGCATTTTTTTCTTTACTCAACGAAAGTAAAAATAATTTACATAAACAAACAGACAAAACTTTTTCCCCAACGAAGTCTTTGGTTGCCATGGCACCGCTTCGATTGACTTGTCCTTGTCTCCGTCAGTCGTACACGTTTTTATGACAGCTTAGGTTTTTGTACCGTTTTTAAAGTTTTTTTATTTATTTACTAAATTAATATGGATACCCAATCTTCTGGCACTCTTCAGTCTGCCTCCACCTACTCTGAGAGTTCGAAGACGGGGAGTAGTAAGTCTGGAGCGAGCACGGATAAAGAGAGAGATAGAGATTTCACAAAAGATAATTGTAAGTAGAAACAGATGGTTCAAATATTTTTAGAAGGATCTGCCCTGATCTGTAGATGCAAATTCTACACACGATAAAATAAAAAATGGTCACCGACTGTAGGTATCCTAGGAAAGCAGACATCCATTCACATTTTCAGACATTCAAGAGATAGTTGGCCTGGTATAAGTACCTGCAGAAGCACGTCAAATTGAATTGGGTAGGTAAGGTCCCATTTTTGTAAATAGAGTTAGCATTCCACGTGACTGCAAGCCGATTATTATACATAGATTTCTATCTGGTTTCCTTACGATGAGCTGTCATGCGTTAATTTTACCAAACCCAAAATCAATTATTATTGGAATCCGAACTCGCATCTTTTAGATCGAAATACAAGACTATTTTACATTGCACTGCCACCAATACAGCTTAATAAAACCATAGTTATGGTACTTATAGAATTTATTTCAGCTGCATCCCCAATTGACCTAGAATGTCAGATCCAAGCTGAGCGCATTACCAAAATCCTGGCCGAAGCGATCTACAAATCCAAGCTGGCACTATGTCTACCACATCTAGTGCAGGAGTACAAGACTCTCAGCTCGGTGCTGACTCCGCAGCACATGGATGACCTGGTGTTTATCTTCGAGCAGTACGACAATCCTCTCTTCTCTGCCAGTCTGTTGAATGTTGGGGCAATGGATGATATAAGAGCTGTGAGTGGATTGAATGGACTTTACAAGGAGGTCATCAATTCGGCTGTTTCTTTTTTGTATGTTACCTGGTTTCTGTTTAACATTATTCTGAAGTTTTTTCCACTTAAATGTAGACATTACTAATTTTACTCTCGGAGGATTTATATACTTATTGATATTTGAGCTATTTCTTCCGTAACAATTATTTTTTGGAAGTGCATGAAGTTTTTGAAATCGGTTGTAAGTTTGTTAATTGAACCAGCCGCGCTTGGATTCGATCTATCTTTAAACCAAGCTTCGTCGAAATCAATTCAGCAGTTAATGCGATTAAATAACAAACTTCCAAACTTTCTCGTTTTTAATGTGGTTATTATATTCCTAAATTACTGTAATTAGGTGTTAAGAATTTGAATTATTCTCAGGGAGACATCTCAGTGAAGAATCATCTGAATCCGGAGTTGGGCCACCTAATCTATATCATGAACAGCTATCCTGCTCTGAAGCCAAAGGTCGAGGAAATGGCTGAAGAGGTATCTCATCTTTTACTTTTTTAGTAACTTTGTTAATAAATTTTATATTTGTAGATACATACTAGTCATTCTAGTTATGTCGGTGAATGTATGAATAATAATTGTTCATGTTCAATACAATCATGAATATGTAAAAAAAATATAATCACGACTGTATTCCCAAGGTGCGGTAGACGTAGGGATTCTTTCAAATCTTTAATCATTTTTAGATCCTTTTTGAAGATGTCTATGGGGGTAGTCAGAGGTAAGTCCAAACACATTTGGTACATTCCCACATGTGTGCTTGTCATTTAAAACTCTACTCTTTCGTGTTTCATACAGAAAGGGTTTAAATAAAATTGTCGGTCTCGGCTTACATTGAAAGCTAAAACATTCCATAAAAAATGTTGATTTCCTTTTATCAGTTATTGCCGTACAAAATACACAATCCATTGCGACACAGAAAAAATAAATGTTTTTTTTTCTCCCTTCGTTTCAGAGCTAACCTTCACCTTTCTTTCGTTTCAGATGAAATCAAAATACTTGGAATTAAATGAAGTGAGTACCTACCTACCTAGCTATTTCGTATTTTTTTTAAAGTCTTTTTAAAAGCCAAAATAAGGTAGGTACAGTCAGCGACAAAAGTCGTTAAACATTTTCTAGATTCCATAACTCCTATAGTCACCATAAGCATCAAAAGTAGATGATCTGCTTGAGTACCAAAATGCGGTGAACATAGTAGAATACTAATTGAAATGAACAGTGTCGAAACCACGCCTAGAAAATAAATATCGCTAACCATTGACAATCTTACCTACAAGGCTCATGTATTTTTTGTCTCTGTATAGGATTTCTAGAGGTTATCGATTATTGTCGCTGACTTTAATAGGAAACATAAAAGGATTAATATAAAATAATTATTAAAGGTAAACTCAAGTCTAGAATACGTGCTGACACTGGAGCAGTTCCGAGACATCATGGTAAAGCAGATGGGCACTACGGCGGCTGAAGAGCTCGCTGCCAAGATCAACACGAGGAAACTAGAGGCGTCGAACTTGAAGCTCATTGAAAAAATTAAAGGTAACGAAATCATACTAATATCACAAAGCCAAGGTATAGGATCTTTGTTATTCAATCACTTAGTAATAGAACATACCTACAATACTATGATAATGTCTATCCAATTCGAGATAGGTACGATGATAATTACGTCCCTGGAACGATGGTTTTTTATGAAGCAGTAGGTATGTTTATCAGGAGAACATTAGACGCAGAAAAAGTCACGGGCGTTCAACTAGTCTAATATGATTGGCTCGCGTTTACTAGGAAATATGAACGTCGCAAAAATTTACAACTAACTTTCAGTAAATAAGGAAATAGAAAAAATATAAAATAATTGGTATGCCACAGGGAACAGTACTCGATCCTTTTCTGTTTCTTATCTATAACATGTATCTTTTTAATCTAATCAACAGAGTACACGAAGTGTTTGAAAGAAGAAAGCGAGCACTTTGAAGAAGCAATGGCGGTGAAGTCAGATATGATTGCTAAGCTTGAGCAAGACCTAGCGACGCTCAACCTTGATGCCAGTATCAAATTGAAGAAGAAAATGTAAGTTTAATTATACTCCAGAGTTTTAATTACACAACGTCCTCTGTCTTCAAGCTGGATTGGCCAAATGGACTTTCGATCATAAGTTTTCGTGCATCAATTAATTTTCATTTTGCCAGTAGGTATGTTTGGATGCTTGCAATCATGCATCTGGTAATATGAAATCAGAGAGTTACATCGTAGTCAAAGTCAGAAGAATTTACATTTGTCACGTTTCTTCTGTGTCGATTCACTACACCCTTTTATATCAGATAGTACAATATAGGTACCTACCTATATATTGTATAGGTATTGTACAATGCCTGCTTGTACAATACCGTACAATTAGCTTCATATACATCTATGTATCTCATAAAACAGTAACATACTAAACAGACAGTTGGATATAGATGATTGGATCTGATTTCAGCTTGGACTCAGATCGTCAGATGGTGCTGGCCACGCGATCACACGTAGTGAAGAACGAGATGTTGAAAGAAGAGGAGGTGGAAAGTAAAGAGGCATACGAGAATCTACTGCGGGTGCATTTGATTGAAGAGAAGAACCAGCGTGCTCGCAGGTATATAGGGTGAATTTTTGAGATGGGGCAGTAAGGGCAGCTACCTTAACCGTTGTAGCTAGAGGAAAACGTTCTTAGGAGACTATCCTTAATTTTTGAAGGTAGGTATTCAAACTTGCATTCACAGATTTTGAAAAAAATGTACAGTCAGCGAGAAAATGGGCACTTTACACAAAAACTTTTTTTGATGCCAATCGATCCTGTTTCATCTAAGGATTAAAAGGCTCTTTCAGACCAACTGGGGTTAGAGTACTAGAAAAGTCAGAAAACGCTAAAATGTATTTCTGATACAAGACAGTAAGGGCTACCTTAACCGTTGTAGCTACAGGAAAACGTTCTTAGGAGACTATCCTTAACTTTTGAAGATATTTCGACCTGCATTCACAGATTTTGAAAAAAATGTACAGTCAGCGAGAAAATGGGTAATTTACACAAAAACTATTTTTGATGCCAATCGATCCTGTTTCATCTAAGGATTAAAAGGCTCTTTCAGACCAACTGGGGTTAGAGTACTAGAAAAGTCAGAAAACGCTAAAATATATTTCTGAGACAAGAGAGTAAGGGCTACCTTAACCGTTGTAGCTACAGGAAAACGTTCTTAGGAGACTATCCTTATCTTTTGAAGGTTGGTTCTGGAGTTTAGAAATTGTTTAGATCATGACGTCGATAAATTACGATAACTTTTTTTGGTTGTACCAACCTAGCTATAGGTATTTATGAATATTGACACATGCTTGCTTGTGTCAAGGTAAATTTAGAATGATATTTTACATTTTTAAAGGAATCGAAATCTAGTATTATGTGAATTAACATTGGATTTTTCAGGTTCAAAGTAGAAACACAGTTGCTATCATGGCTGCAGAAGTACGATCTTGAAATGGGAGACAAGCAGGTAGAACTGGATGAGCTAACTGAAATGTATGAGGATGAAGTCAAGAAGTGTGAGGAGCTGGAGGTAAAACAACTTGTTTGTAAAATAATAGCTTGAGAGAGTCCAAAATATTTAGAATTTGTTTTTGATTGACATGAAAGTAACAAGAAGATATATCTTTCCCTATTGACATGTTTTATGAGACAGAACGATAATAAAATTGATATAAGTATATTTTTTTCAGTTGAGAATATTAGAGCAAGACAAAGAATACATTCCACTGATGGCGGAAAGAGAAGAGGAGTACCAACAGGAGTTAATGGAGAAGATGACTAAGTTCATGAGAGAACATGCTGCGAAGGTCATCCAGAACGCGTGGCGCGAGGTGCTAGCTAACAGGGCTGAGAAGAAAAAGGTAAGAAAATAATGTATTTACGTAATGAGATGTAATGAGAGGTAGTGATAATAGGCAGGTGGGGCAAATACTGACGAAATGGTGGCCGAGAGCTGGAAAAAGAAGCGTCGGACAACCTTTCGCCCGATGGGTGTACGACATTGTGAAAACCGTGAACAGACAGTGGATGAGGCTAGCACAAAGTTGGAGACCGTAGCGAGAGCATAGAGGCCTATTAATACCTAGCAGTAGGCGAAGCCGGGCTAATGAGTGTGTAAAGGTGATAATGAGGAGTGTAAAGATTTCTTAGAATTAAAAAAAAACCGGTCAAGTGCGAGTCGAACTCGTACGCCGAGGGTTCCGTGCCTAGCCATGGTGCCAATTAAGCTAGTCCGCTTAATTGTATGAGCGCCCATACAACTCGGAGGACAATTTTAATTGGCGTCAACTATGTATGTATGGGAACACCCTTTAATTTTCAACTTTTTTAACTTTTTGGAATTTTTCCTTTATTTGTGCTATAAGACCTTGCTTTTTGCCAAATTTCGTTATTCTAGGTCAACGGGAACTACCATTTAGGTTTTCGACCCAAAACCTCTAGGGTACTTCCGGTTGACCTAGAATTGTCAATTTTGGTTACAAGCAAGGTCTTCCAGCACAAGTAAAGGAAAAATTCCGAAAAATAAAAAAAGTTGATAATTAAGGTAAGTTTTGGTACTCACAAGTTTTCACGAAAACCTAAATTTGCCTATATCTTTTTATAGTGTTGACTCAGGACCTTGATTTTTATACTCACAGTAGGGACTATAGACCTTAGTATATGGTATAAATTTCAAGTTGCTAGCTCTACCCGTTCCTGAGATAATCGATGGTGACACACGGACAGACGGACAGACAGACGGACAGACGGACAGACGGACAGACGGACAAGAAAGTGATCTTATAAGGGTTCCTTTTTTTACCTTTTAAGGTACGGAACCCTAAAAACTAACAGAGGTTGTCATCTTTTTAAAAATCATATTCTAGGTCTATAGTGTTAAATGAAACTTAAACCACCTGAAACTTACATCAAATCCTTTTATATTTTTTCATGCAGAAGGGAAAAGGTAAGAAAGGGAAGAAGAAAGCCTAATCGCCTGCGCCTTTCCAATTCCTCCAATTTCACTTGCAACCATTTATTTCCAAATATATTCATAATTCTACTAGTACATTCCACATGCCCCTGTATATACCCCTGAACTCAGTCAACTCCAATCCTATCCCGATCCTAAAACCCACCTTTTCATTCCTTTCCATTAGTTGAGGAAGTTGTTGAAGAAGAAACAAGATGCGGAGGCAGCTGCTAAAGCAGCACAAGCGGCAGCCGCTGCTGCTGCAGCTCTGGCGGAGAAGAAAGCAGCAGCACAAGCGAAGAAGGATGCAGCAGCAGCCAAGAAAGAGGCGGCTGCAGCGAACAAAGCAGAGGGAGACTCAGACTCAGAGGGATGAAGCCTGAAGACTTATCTGCTATAAATAGTCTTTGGAATTGTTTAATTTATATTGTAGCTTTATTTTGAATATTTTTTAATTTAATGTTTTAATTTTGAATATTGGTACATCTGTATTGTTTAATTTCCTAACATTTTAACAGTTTTTGACTAAGATTTTAGTAGTTTTTTCTGTTTTGTAAATAATATTATCTTGCGAACTTCGAAAACATATTTTTATTTTAAAATACTTTTATGTAGATTCAAAGACCTTATAAGATCTTTGTGTAGATTGGTTAGATGTTGGTTTGTCAGGTTCCTGTTTCAATTATTTTATAGTTAAGTACTTGGTTTTACAAATAAAAGATGATTTTAATATACCTGCTCGTTTTTTTTCTAATAGGCAAAAATATTGTGTAAACTTGTTTCTGCGCTTCTGTCCTGTTGGGTTAAAACCTGTTGGGTTAAAAAGGCCATTACAGCAAAATCACAATCTCTTTTCATAGACTGAGAGTGACAAGAACTGGATAATATTGAAATTCCTATTCACATTCACTACACTTGTTATTCTGCTATAGCATCAGAATCTTCTGATGCTATAGCAACAAGAATCTTCTGGTATAGCGGTGTTTTTAATCATGGACTCATCACTCGAGACTCGAAGCTGGGCAAAGACCACAGAACAGCGTAGCTAAAATGGTCGCTAATGCAGATTCACAAATGATTTGCGTCGAGATTCTCGTATTAGAAATCACAAAGTTGACAATTCCGTACCGGCAATATCATCTTATTGTTTGACAGTTTTGTGGAGAATCGTAAAATAAAATGGCCACCTATGAATTGGAATTGCACTAAGTGTCAATCAAATATTATTTATGTTTAATAATGATAATAAAACATACTAAATACTTACTTAAAAACCAAATACTTATTTACAGAGTATTAGTAGTAATAATACGATGCAATATTAAATGAAAACCAACCGGGTTATTTTTTTTTCGTGTGGCAATTTAAGGCCTAGCATGTGATTCTGCTGTGAATTGAATTGCGTACAATTCAGCTAACATTTGACGGTAATTAAAGATGAAATGCTTTAGCAATATCAATACAAATCACCCGTGAATCATATTATTGTGAATCTGCATTAGCGACCATTATAGCTCTGCAGTATTAAGCTGGAAACAAACTATCGGACGCGGCTGACGGACGCGGCTGACAGCCGCGACTGATAAGTGTGCACACCGTCCGAACACCCAGCGGGCCAGATTGCCTTCGGACGTCTGAAGGTCCAAGGACGCGTCCACGACTTTCGTCAGATAAAGTGCACAATTCTATGTTCGTTCTATATCCAGATACCTATTCAGTCGCGGCTGTCTGCCGCGTCCGTAAGCCGCGTCCGATAGTTTGTTTTCAGCTTTACTCCTAGCGGCAAAGACGCTCTTTAGCTAAACGTGAGGCAGGTAGGTATAAGGTCTTTGACGTGAGGTAAGTAGATCAAGTAAAGAGGTGTTTACCTAATAAATTCAGAGACATTGTTAATTTTTTGTCAATGTTACTTTTTTGTCAGTTGGTCATTTGTTAGCGAATTGTAGAAAAATTGTTGAAAAATTATTTCAATCGAACATTTACTGAATTTACTGAATTAACTGAACTTTTCGACTAATTTTAAAAAATGGATACCCAGTCTTCTGCTGGCACTTTGCAGTCGCCATCCACATACTCTGAGAGCTCCAAGACTGCGAGTAGCAAATCTGGGCTGAGTACTGTTAGGGATGAGGAGGACTTTACTAAGGATAATGGTGAGTAGTTCACCAGCTATGCACGTTCCTTGCACGTTCACATTTTGTGCCCTTGAAGCTGTCAATCAATTTTATTACATGATGCTTCTATTTGCAGTAAGGTGCTATCAATAGTGTTTCGCGGTTGAGTAGTACCCAATTGCTAAAGAGAGTTGGTAATCGGTTGTGGTTTTAAAGTTCTAATAACCACGATTGTTGACCTGTGTTGAGTGCCTTTGATTAATTTAAACCTTATATTCAAAGGCTCTCTCGACCAAGTATCATTTTACTTTCCCGCTACTATATCTAACCACTGTAGGTAACTGTTACATCTAGTTTCTGAATATCTACCTAACACTAAACAGAAGGCATATGTTTTTATTCCTCTTTTAAAATTATTTATTTGATGTCAATTATTTCATACACAGCTGCTTCACCAGTCGACTTGGAGTGCCACATCCAAGCAGAGCGTATCACCAAACTTCTTGACGAGGCTATTTACAAAACCAAGCTGTCCATCTGCCTGCAACGATTGGTCCGCGACTTCAACACTTTGAAGTCTATTATGTTGCCTCATCACTTGGATGACGTGGTCTTTATATTTGAGCAGTATGATAATCCATTGTTCTCTACTAGTCTTTTGAATACGGAAGCGATGGACGATATCAAAGGCGTAAGTATAAGTAGGTACCTACCTACCTACATTTTTTTTTTCCAAAGTATGCAGATTTTGCAGTGAGTCAGGTTAATATTCTTTGACTTAGGTACTTAGGTACATAAAAAGTTGTCTTGTTCACAGTGTGCCGTATACTTAAGTAGTAATTACTACCTAATTAAAACTGGTCCAGTAAAACAATTATATTCTGCACTCTACCAAACATCGAAATAATCATCATTTAAAAAAAATTGGTATTTCCTTCTTACCCAAATGTTAGCAAAACTATTCTGTTGGTTCACTTGATTGTACCTATAAAAAAATCTCTGCTTTTAGGGGAATGTATCATTGAAGAACCGTCTAAATCCTGAGCTGGGGCACTTGCTCTACATTTTGAATAGCTACCCACAACTGAGGGATATTGTTGAAAACATCCTTGATGAGGTTTATTATTTTATTAATTCAAAATTTATATTTTGTTGTTGTACTTATTAGGAACCTACCTATCCTTTTTTAGAAAACTACAAACGTTAATCGTAGAAATATGGTTCAATTTATGTCAATGATGACTTTGTTCAGTTCAGATAGCGCCTATCCAGTTAAATGCATGTAAAAGTTTCACTTTCAAAATTTTCGTGAGAACCTAGGTAGGTATCTACTTGACATTATAATAAGGAGAGACCACGAGGAGTGACCGTGTCGCGACTCCACTAGTTTCTTCATTAGTTTGCCGACAATATTTCGATTCATCTGGGTAAGAACCCAGATGAATCGAAATATTGTCGGCAAGTATAAAATTTGAAAATATTAAAAAAAACGTGATTAATTCCAGTAACTAGGTAGATATGTTATTATATTCCAAAGTTAAAGTGCTAATCAAAGTCTCAAGTTCATTCTACCAGGTGGTGCCATCAGAAACCTCGATGAAGTACTTGCAGCTACTGAAGCAGTTCCGTAACCTGATGCTGCGGCAGATGACAAGCACTGCGGCCGATGTGCTGGCTACTAAACTCAGGACACGCAAAATGGAAGAGTCTAATGCGAAGCTAATTGCGAAGATTGATGGTAAAATCTATTTGATGCCTTGATTGAGTTGTTTTCTTATTAGGTACCCACCATTAGATGCAGTAGGTAGACTATTGCAGGTTTAGGTAGGTACTATAGAAAGTGGAAAATGATTAAATTTTGAAAAAAATGTGGTTCAGCTAACGGTAAAAACTGAGTTCAGAGCAGTCCACATTTTTTAAGCTTAAACAAAAACTCGACTTATAATGATCTATTTACCTAAGTATCTTTATAAGTAATAATAATTTTCAATTTTGAATAGAATGCACTTCAACAATCAAGGAAGAGAATGAACGATTCGAAGAGACAATGGCTCTGAAAGCTGACATCATAGCCAAGTTGGGACATGAAGTGGCCGTGTATAGATTCGAATCAGGCATCAAACTGAAAAAGAAAATGTTAGTTAATTTTGCCCATTAGATAGTTGTAGTAGTAGGTATGGTACTTGAAGGTTGATCAACTTATCAAGAAAGTACCTATCAATAAGACATTATGTCTCTGAGACAATTTCTTACGATAAGGTAAAATAACCAATCAATGGAAACTGTTTTGGATCCATGATTCTTTGATTTTTATCTTCGAAATCGTGTACCTAAGTATCTTAAAAAAGTAAAATAATCAAATTGAAGAGGAATTTGCTTTTTCTCTTTCTACACTATATTTAATGGTAAGTAAGTATTAAGTTTTCTCAGCCTTGACTCGGACCGTCAAATGGTGTTGGCGACACGAGCACATGACGTCAAGCATGAGATGCTGAAGGAAGAAGATATCGAAAGTACGGAGGGATACGATACATTACTTAAGAGGCATCTGATCGATGAGAAAAATCAGCGCGCTCGAAGGTAGGTACCTACACCTAGAAATGAATGAAGAGAAAAAGAGAATGGGCACAAAAATATAATTAAGCTCTGACTTATTCCTGCACACACATCTAGATCTAGTTTGTATAAAAGGAATTTGGAAGGCTGTGTTTTCTAATACCTAACATAGCTAAAATAATAGGTATTCTAATTCATCCTGAGGAAATTGAGCTAGCTGCTGGAATCAAAGTTGTATTGGCTGTGTCAACCCTGCGAACTAACTTTGTTCGGAATTGCCAATTCTCCTTTCTTTGTGCATAGAAGCTCACTCAAACAGTACGAAAACTGTATTTAAACTTGTAAGTAATTGTTTTAGGTGCAAAGTAGAAACCCAATTGCTCTCATGGCTGCAGAAATACGATCTAGAAATGGGCGACAAGCAGGTGGAATTAGATGAGTACACTGGGAAATATGAAGATGAAAAGCAGAAGGTTGAAGATTTGGAGGTAAGTTGTGAAGATTTAGATAAATATTGCGAATTATGAAATATTGTGAATATAGTGACGTTATGAACTAAGTCTTAATGAAGCCAAAATATGCGCTTCGTGTGGCGAGTGTAATGAGTGAAATAGCACATATTTTGTCAGGTGATTCATAAAATTCTAATTCTCCACAGGAAAAACTAGCAGAACAAGACAAAAAATATCTTCCACTAATGGATGAGAGGGCGAAGGAATATCACCAAGAGATGACGGAGAAGATGAATAAGTTCCTGATAGAACACGCTGCGAGGGTCATACAAGTCTCGTGGCGCGATGTTTTGGCCAATAGGGCTGAGAAGAAACGGGTAAGTGATTGATAAAGGGTTACTAATAAGTACTCTTGAAAACAATGGAAAAAGAGAGAGATACAACGTAATGACACTATTAGTCGATTCCCAATGTATTTTTTTTCTCCAAAACATAGATTGTAAACAATAATGGTCTTAGCACGCTACCATGCATTGTATCGTGTCTCGGTACCTATGTCATTTGAAATTTCCTTTTTTTGTAATAGCTCAAGAAGTTGCAAAAGAAGATGCAAGCAGCTGCCGAAGCAGCGGCAAAGAAAGGAGGAAAGAAGTAGATTTGAAGCTTAGATACTTACTGTGCTTAATTTAATGTTTCTTATACCTACTTAGTTTATTTACTAGTTTGTTTATTAGCTTGATTATTATTATTACATTTTTTTAATAAAACAAATTAAATAGGATAACATTGTATATTTTCAAGCGTTTCTTTACATTATAATAGCTTCATTTTGTTCAACCAGTAAATACCATGCTTTTTGTGACATTATTAAAAAAGCGGATTTATAAAAAGGTTCGTAAATAAAAATTATTAATCACAAATGTTCATTGGGCATTCCAATTAACAATAATATAATGTTTACATCAATTATAAACATCACAAACCTGTGTTGGTATAATATCAATAACAACAACTATTTCGTATTTAACATCAGTTATGCCATAATCAAATCCATCCTCTACCTTTATGTTATACGTTTATTTATTCATCATCAATAATTTTAAGATGTCGTATAGCCTTAACATCGATGAGTGTGTCGGAAGAACTTTTGGTGGTCGGTACGAAAGATATGGCTCTGCGTGCTCTTTCGCCGTTTCTGAGTATTGGATTCAGGTCCTGAAAATTGAACAAATAATGTTAGAAAGAAAATACAAAAGCAGTTAAAATCATTCATTCGAAGTAGGTGATGCCGAATGTTTGATCATCTAGTCATTTCTTGTCTGAAATCTCAAGATCAATGGCATGGTAGCGTGTTATGGTATTATTTTAAAATATTTTCTTCTATGAAGAGGTCCCATCCACCCAATGCATTGAAGAATTTTACATAGGTCAGGGAGGGTACGGTGACTCAGGAGACAAGTGGCTCACACGTGTTTCGACTAGAACGGCGTGCTTTAGATGGCTATCTCTATCGCAAAATTGAAGCGTGTGTATCCCAAATGTGTTCAAACCAATCAGGCAGCAGATCGAGCGCAGTACCGAGGTGTCACCGCATTTCTTCGTTTCCGCGCCTACAAAATTACTTTTAGGGTAAGTTTCTTTTGCTTGTCATACCTTAGTTTATCGTAATTTGTGGTGACCATTATGTTTGCCGTATAGTAGATATTGTAGAAGTCTTATTTGTGTAGTTCTTTGATGTGTTTGTTAGTTGATTCAATCGTCGTCATTGAATATTTTCAAAACGGCGTAGTTGCGAACAGTGACTCAATTTTAAAAAGTACACAGTGACTCATGTATTAGTGCAGCGTAAAGACCTAAAATAAATTACTTTAGCACTTTATAATTTTACTTTTATTTTTTCATCAATAGAACGCCACGGCCACCGACTACCACGACGAGAAAAATAGGAAATACTCCTGCTGAAAGAATAAAAGAGGGGATGAGGTTGATTTCAGTAATAATGATTTTAGGTTGATATGAACAACATTTTGAGACTAGAATAATTCTTCTTTATTTCTAATAAAAAATAGAAAATAATTAATTAACATTTTTTCATTTATTAATACTAATTACCACTACTGAATCACTGAGCCACTCTGTACACCTAGTGGTACACAGTTGCTCAATTCCCACTTTTTGATTTTTGGTTTGTAATTTTGTTTTAGCAGTATTTAATGAAAATATAATGATACCATATTAAACTAGGATAGTTTAGGAACACCATGTTCAAATTTCAGGTTAATCCTTTGAGTTGTTCTACATTTTTGAGCCCTCTGAAAAAATCCGAGCCAACCTAGCCTCCCTGACCCTACACATAATCTAAATCTGACCAATCATTCATAACGACGACGAACTACCAATACCTCCTAGCTTACGAATAATCCTAAAGAAGTTAGGAGGTATTGGTTCAGTTCAGTTCCTAACAGTTCGTCGTCGATATTTTATTATTAGATGGAAGAGTATCAAAATCGTAATTACCTTTGTTTTTACTAAAACTTTGTTCTTTGCATCATGCTTTTTTATATATAGGTAGGTTTTTTTTTACTTACCCTAAGTTGTACGTGTAAAGCCTGTGCGTTGTGTTCAGTCTTAGAAATCTTTTCTTGAGCTGCTTTTAATTCCTCATCTAACCTTTGTTTCTCTTCTTCCAACTCCTTTAATCTTCTTGCTGCTTCTGTAACAACATTTCGTTTAAACAGACTCTTTTCTAATTGTTAGTGATTGATTAGGGTTATATAACTCGGTTCATTAAAGAAAGGAATCTAATCGAACGAGGCGCTTATCATGTTCTCTCGCTTGCACACTAGTTCCGTCTATACTTACGGAGCGAGAGGACATGATAAGCGCCGCCATTTTGGATTCCTTTCTTTAATGAACCGGGTTATACCTCGGGTTATACTAACTTACCTTTGTATTGAGATTCTTTCTCCGCTTGTAGGATTTCAAATTGTTTCCGTTTCAATCTTTCTTCTTCTAACATTCTGTTTTGTTCTTCTTGAAGTCTTTCTAACTCTTCTCTCCTTTCCCATTCTTCTGCCAGAACTCTGTAAACATTTTTATTTAACGTCAACAATTTAACCTCCATAAATAGAAAACAAATAAAATCAATATACCTACTGGTTTAGTTGTCTTGTTACTGAAAAATGTATCTACTCTTTGACTTAAAGTACAGTATACTTTTCATTGACAAACAATAAGCGGTGTCGGAGCGGTGTCGTATAAGTGAGCTACGACCCTTAAGCTGACTCCCTATACAAAAAGAAAAAAAGTCCCAGTAAAAAGTCTTCCCTATACATAATTATTATCAGCAAGTGCCCCCTACTTTTACTTACTTAGTAATAAACTTAATAAACTTCCAAAATAAACTAATTACTTCAAAATATTGTGAGAACCAACCTAGCTTGTAGAGCTCGTACAATCTCCTCGTCCCTCTTTGCTTGGGTCTCCTCTTGAAGCAGTCTTTCTAACTCGGTTTGCGTATGCTTTAGTTCTTCTAACTTCTTGTTGTCTTGCTGTGCTATTTCTGCTAATTCCTGGAAACAACAATACAAACATTTAGAATTTATGTAAGTAATTTTATTTACAAATGCTGTTTTTCTTGGATTGGCAAAAACAACATAAATAATGTGTCAGTCATATATTTGATATATTGTGTCTGCCTCAAGTTTCCATTTGCCACCAATCATTCGGAACGGTTTTTATGTCTTTATCTGCCCCGTCGTTCTCTACTACGCTTTCCATAAAGCTGATCTGACGGTCTACTTCAGTTTGTCTCGGGTGTTCTAAGCTGGAGCTTGCTTAATGTTAACTAGGGCATGCAATACCGGGACTAATCTCAATACCGGTATTGAGTTCGGTATTGGAGCCCAATACCGGAATACCGGTATTAATACCGGTATTAGCATTTTTATTTGAAATTCTAGTTTTTCCTAAAAAACAAAAATATTGAATGTAATTTAAGCTAATTTTAGCAAGATTTATTGGTCAAGGACATGATACGAAGAAAAACTGCAGGAATAAAATCAAAATAATTTGAATTTCTATGAACATGTATAAAAATCCTTTGTACCTACATTAAATGTCAGTTAGTATTCCAGGTAGAATATAACTTCCTTGGACAAATGAACATCGAGCTATGCTGCTCCATAAAAAACATAGCACAGTTCGGCACAGCGTGGCTCAGCACGGTGGGTAGCGCGCCTCGTTCGAAGCTGCTGCTTTTTTAAACAGAGCGTAGCCTCACACAGCGCAGCACAGCATGGTTTGTTTGTATCCTCATTAAAATATTAGACGAGCGAGTTGACCAACCATAGCACAGCGCAGTACAGCGCAGCATAGCTCGATGTTGATTTGTCACCCTAAGGCTGGATTCGACCAAAAGTCATCTTACTCCAGAGTAACTAGCCGACTTAATTCGTAATATAATTGTTTAGAAAGCGCAACCGAACATACAAATATGCATACAAATTTTCCTGGTTATAATATGTCAACTTGACAATGTCAAAATATACAAAAAAACAGTAGTTTACTATCGAGTAAAAACTTAATCCAGTTTGGACACAACATTTGCGAACCGACTGATGCGATAGTATGCGGCGCGGAAGCGGGGGTAGAGTAAGAGTGAGAGAGCGCTAGAGCTGGCCAGCGAACCATTTTTAAGGCGCGTTCACACGCTCGCGTGCAAACAGACTACGAGCACATTATTTTCTGTTGCGTCCGGTCTCCTCGAGATGAAAGATCGTGCTTGATCTAATCATATTTCTGTCTCGATGAATTTCTGTTTGCACGTGAGCGTGTAAACCCACCGTAATACCACTTGCCGGCCGCGACGTAGTTTATGATCTGGAATAACACATAGGCTACTTTTTACCCAGGTAGGCGCAGTCGCAGGCACATGGATGCTAGTAATTCTTATGATAGTAATTAAAGTAAACATAGACTTAAAATACGATTAGCGTATCTAGGCATTCGTAAAGTTAGCTGTTTCGATGCACAGTAGGTATACAATTTAGCAAGAAAATGCTCTACTGCGCACGACAAAAGACCGAATTCCGGGATCCGTTAACCATACTAACGTAAGGAATTATTTGATATTGATTTCCTCAATACCGGTATTGTCCGGTATTGATTACTTCAATACCGGTATTGAAATACCGGACAAATCTTCCGGGATCCCGGTATTTCGGTATTACGGGATCCCGGTATTCATGCCCTAATGTTAACGTTGCGTGAGTGGGATGGACTGCGCTACCTGCGTTGCATTGACTTGCATTATGTTATCATTACCACTGTGTATTATTCTATGCAGCATACCGTATGCACAATGTTAACGCGATTATAGATGTTTATAATAATTATAACCGAGCGATAATCTGAATGAAGACGAATGTGAGTACCTAGACAAACCTATTAAGGTTTCAAGGTACAATACATATTGTATACCTGTATTTTCTAAGTAAAACAATAAAAAAAAAAAAAATGTTTTGTTACCTGTGCTTGAGCCTCGGCAGCCAGCCTTGCTCTGACCTCATGCTGCAGTCGTGCCTTCGTCTCTCTAACTTCCTTCTCCCTCCTAGCCCCGGCACCTCTCCTCCCTGCTCTGGCCCGTCGTTGGAACCCTTCCGCTCCACCCGTCACTGCCACCGCTTGACGCAAAGCTGATATCCATTGGAGGCGACTCCTTAAAAACAAATTTCCACCGAATAACTAAAAGTCCTGACCAGTTGACCCCTTTGGAATAGACTATTCGTTTCTAAATAAGTAATTAAGGAAAACCCAATTTAATCAGTTTCATTCAGGTCAGGCATCATTTGCACCTTGATTTATACAAATGATTTTGGATAGCCTTGAGCCGAAGTATTTGATTAATTGCATACACAGAATTATACAGAAACTGTATACCCTCAACATTTTCCCTACCAGCTCTATCGTCTCTGCTTCTACTTACTTATGATCCTGAGTGCCGAACTCGAAGGTCCTATCAGGCGTGAATAGCTGGAACTTCTGTATCTTCCCCTCCCCTACCGCGGCTTCCACAGAACAATACTCGTCGATGGCAATTCTCCCACATTGCTCCTTCTGAGAAGAACTCTTGTAGTATGTGAGGGCGCAGGGCTGGAGGACGCACCAGTACTCCCGCATTGTGGGGAGGAGGTAGCCGCGTTTGAAGAGGTAGCCCTAAAATGGAATAATAAGTATGAGCTAGTGGCCAAAATAATATGAGGAAGACTAGCTTTTTTAGGCCAAAAGTATAATTGGAAACTTACGGAAGGAATAAGTACGAGGCGTAAGAAATCTCAAATCTTTAGAACATTTATCAGAAGACTGTAATTATGTGCCATAAATTATTAGTCAGATTCTCGGTCAGATTTAATAGGCCTACTAGAATTTGTCTTTAGATAGTTAATGATGGATGATTGTCGAAAATTCAATGTCAAGACATTGAATTTTCGTACCAAACGCACCAAAAGCGCAAACGAGTCATCTACCTAGCTTAAAAGTCTATTTAATGCCTCTATTCCCACTAGTTCAGTCGTCCAGTTCAGTTGACTGAACTAGTGAGATTGTGATCCCAGATTCCCAGTGATCCTGCTGAATATTTTTTTTTTAATTTTACTTCGACCTATGATTCTAATCAAACTAGAAGAAGGAAAATAAGGGCTGGTTATTAGTGGTGCTGGTTTTGGCAGTTTTTATTCCAGGCACTCACAGATAGTTTTGCTTTAGCTGGAAGTAACAAATCACAAAAAAAAGTAAAAAACCATCTGTACCTTTTTGATAATATCTTCAATAAACACATCGTAGATCTCGTCCACCGCTTCCACCAGCGCTGCAGAATGCAGTTGCTGGTCACCGCAGTACTTAGCTTCTAGCACAGCGAGGAATGCGGCCCATTTGAAGTGGCCGATGGAGGACCCTAGGGCCTCCCAGTCAGCCGCGTCCCAGCGGAGGCCTAGGCAAAGAACTAGCTGTTCCGCTACGATGCCCGCTTCTGAAGGTTGTAGGACTACCTGGAAGTTAAATCTAATAGTTTTATTCGTATTCAGCGTTCAATTGCGAAGAGTAGAAAGGGGAATTATTAAATGAAATTATTCATGACTAAACAATTTAGCAAAAAAAAGGCTTTAGATTATGTGAATGAAAAGAGGTTACCACAGATTTAGCAAACCATTTGAGCTACAAGAAACTTCATGTCAAAAAGAGCTTATAAAGAGTATCAGGGTTAGCTTTTCATTGAGACTCTTGATATTAATAACAGACTTTGATTAATGGAACACTAGTGTTTGGGAAAATGTTTGGATGAAGTCACTTAACCAGTAACGATTGTCTCAGTCTAATTGACCCTTTTTATAAATTTATATGATATCCCTTTTACTATAGTGGCACTTGCATACAAACTCGGTGGGTACTTTTGACCTGGCCCAGCTGGCCCTTGTCCAAAATGTTACCATTGTTTTACAAATTAGGTCAAAGTAAATAGGTACCTACTTAAGTTTTCCCTTTCATTGTCTTACACACACTGACTGGGATGTTGTGTCATCAGAATCAATTGATTAAAAAGTTAAGTAGGTACTTAGCGGATTGTAGAGTTATTTTTAACCAAGAGGTCACTCGGTTAAGAGTCCTTTCGGTGATTCGCCATTACAAAATGCAGTTTGTACCGGTTGTTACAAAACAATGATCTCATGACCATCCGGGTCGCATCTGGAATACATGTGTCGTAATTGAGATTCCAACACTACAATTTGCGATTAATAAACTCTGGGTATTGCTATGGCACATTTTTTTATGCCTTAAGCCGGGTTGACACGATCCTAGTCACTAGGACCAAGTCCAACTTGAATGACTTTGATTGGACGCCGTGACTCACGTGACTCACTGGACGACGGCGTCCAACCAGAGTCATCCAAGTTGGACTTGGTCCTAGTTGACTAGGATCGTGTCAACCGGCTTTAGTGGTTTTTGTGGCCTCTTTGATACGCCGGCGCCGGCGCCGTTACTTTCAGTTTTGAAAAATAAATATCGAGAAATTGTAATGTTGTGGAACAGAATCTACTACAATAATTGGTCGTAGGTTCGAATTCAAGGCGTACATCAATTTAATCGATGCGCACATGCGCATTAACACTAGCTTTAAACGGTTAAATTATAAATAGAGTGAAAAAATTTTACACTCTATTCTTTCACTCTATTTTTGGTTGTCACTTGTCACTTACAATAATGTAAGTGCACTGACAACCACCCCATTCAAAAATGATTCAGTCTGCCTGAAAGAAGACCAATCTTCCAAATTCACAGGGGAATCCCAAGTGCGGAAGATATTTTTGTCATGTTAAATATTTCGCAAATGTTTTATTACAAATTATCCAGATGTATTTAAATGACGTGATGGCACAGTGATGGACATGACAGATGCTCTTTATCCTTAATGTGCCAGAGTAACTGCCGAGAACATTCTACTTCAACCGTGACGTCAAATGTCTGGGGAGGTCTTGAGAACGCAATAACATTGCAATATGAAATTATTATCCGATTTATAAGACATTTTGTGGTGGAATGTGGAAGGTCACAACCGTAAACTAAGGCCTTTGTTTTTATTGCAGGGAAGGGTCTGGGAAAGGTCAACGTATTTTATTGACTACGGAAGGGCGTATGCAAAAGCCGTTGGGGGAAATTTCCCTTGTTGCTGTAGGTATAGGTTCAATTTACGAGTAGGTAGTAGGTAGGTATACCAAGTTACAAATAAAGTTTGACAGCGACAGCAAATACGGCAGGTAGATAATGACAACAAGGACAGGAAGATAATGATGAGGCCTTACCACATAGCGATTGGTGTCATCGACGTCTTGCACCAGATCTCCGAGAAGGCAGAATATCCTGAACAGCTTAAACACGGAGTCGTCGGCAAACACCGCCTTGTCCCTGATGAGGAGGTTCTTCCGGCAGACTAGCCAGCATACCTGTAATGATGGAATTGGAGTGTTTCAAAACTGTCGTGAGTTGTATTTGACTTCTAACTTAGAAATGGAGTGATTCAAGAAAGTGTAAAGACCTGTCCACCACTTGTTTTGTTTAGCCTTCTTTTACATCTATACCCGTAAAACGTACCGAAAAAATCTATCTCATCCAGAAATTGATTATTACTGGAGTTCTTATCATACAAACTAAGTATGAGTTAGAACAGTTAGATAACAGAGGTCATAATTTGATGCCATCATGAAATCATCTCATCGTTGGCATCGAAGATGAGTTTGCAATCTGTCACATATGGGATTCTAACTTCTGCAAAGTAAACATGTTTCAAATCTTAGTCAGTATTACAACGTAAGTGTACAGCTGCCTCTGATTACTAACGCACTCCATTAGGCGACATCAAAGAACCTTGAAGCATCCAAGGTTAGGTTAATAGGTACTTATTCAAGGCATTTTGGCAAAAGATTTGTGAAATTGTCTACCACGCTTGAGAAAATGTTATCATAGGTAACTGTTTGTTTCTTGTTTCGTTTTCGATAATTACCTTCCCGATAAATCGACTATAAAAACCCAGAAATTTCATTGTTCACGTATTCATTATCATGCATAGAGTATTGTTATCGGCCGACCTACTCGCCCCTGCGAATGAACAAGTCCTTATCACGTTTAGTGGGAACTGGAAACAATACCTTTTTATTGGGATGCTCTTATCAGTGAAAATTAAGTGTTATATTTGCAGGTCTCACAGATCAGTTGGCAGAAAGAAGTACCTACCTTTTTGCGATAGAGTTGTGTTGTGGGTTCCATTGCTAAGATGAGATGAGGTACATGTATTGTTGTCTGTATTATTATATCTCTACCTAAGTTTTTAATGTTTTACAACTAAGTACCTAAGTATTTTGAAAAAAAAATTACTTAATTGGTTCTATGAGAACCTATAAAATTGTATATAAGTTATAAGTATATTATTTATAGTTATTGTATATAAGTATTGAATGCTAAGAATTGTCTCATCACACGGTTCAAAACTAAAAACAGAATTTTATGTCGGAAATTAAAAACAATCAAGAAATAATTTATTATAGAAAAGTTAAGATATAATAACGAAAAAAAAAAATATGTAGGTATCTAGGTACTCAGGTTATGAATGGATATATTTAAACCATTGTGGTATAGAAATCGAAAACTAGTCCGCCATAAAACCCAAGGTTATGATAGCGACATGGTTCCACTTCACTGATCAGCTTCAATACAATTTATTATTTTTGATAGTCATGACTGGCTTCTAGAATTTTTACGACATCAGACAAATCAGACAATATACCTAGTATTTTTACTACTGACCTAGTCTAGCTTTTAAGTGAAGGCATAGATTGCCTCCTGACATTGGTATAAATCATCTATTACCTAAGGATGTAAAGGCCTAAGTATAGCCGTAATAACCGAGTTGGATAGTACCTCTGCTACGTTCCACAGGTCATGCATAATAATTGTAATCATCATCATCCATCATCCACAGCCCGATTTTACCCACTACTGGTTTGTGCCTCACAACTACACTCCCTGAGTTTGTGCCATCCACCACGATCCTGTGCCAGTCGCATCCATTGACGCCCCGTGACGTGAACTATGTCGTCGAACCACCTCACCACCGGTCGCCCGACACTCCTTTGTCTCATTCTCTTCAGTCTTGGCTTTGCTCCATCTGCCATCACCTCACCTTGCAATGTGTCCAGCCCAACTCCACTTGAGTTCCAGTTATCCTGGTTCCGAGTTTCCGACATCTTGGACTTTCGTCCGTCGTCGTTGAGTTATCTATGACTCTTTTCAGCGGTCCAATAGGCTATCCTACTGACTATGCGCTGAACTAGTTCGTTCGTATTATTTTAAAGGTAATTCCTAATTATGCAGTGGCTATAGGTACCTATAATTGTTATATTCTTAGGTCAATAATTAAACTACATTACCTCGCTGATCTTCTTCTCATATTCCCTCACGGTCGTCAGTGTAACAGTCTTCGGCAGCGCGCTGAAGACCTCATGCTGCAGGTAGTAGCGGAACTCATCGAAAGAGAGCTCCTGAGACGACCTGAAGTGGTCCAAGCCCTTCTCCACTCCGTAGAGATCGAGGAGTGTCCCGATGTTTGCTGTGAGCACCTGATGGAAGAACAGACAATCATGATTATAGTACCATCTAACTACCTATTATTTATAGGTCCTTGAAATTGTAACATCTTCCTCAATCACGGTAGACTCTGGCTAGAGTCTTTTGTAGGGGAGAGAAGCCGGTCCGGGAGAATCTTCCGACGAGATAGATCTAAGTATACCTACGTTATACAAGAGGATCGGACAAGGATTAAAAAGATCGATTCTATGTCTACAGCAAAATCGTCGCTAGGTAAGAAGTCGAGCAAAACCCAAGTGGAATTATCAAATTCAAATACCTAGGTTTATAGCCCTTAGAACTGTCTAAAATTTTAAGTAGGTAGGTAGGTACTTAGCTTTCAATGTAGACCTAAAGTAGAGTTAGGCTGGAACGGAAATCCTAAGAAATTAAGTTTTTCCTCGTAAAATAATTGATCAATATTCGTACAACACAACAGTAGTCAGTTCAAGTTATTCAGGTAAATAACCATTTGTGGTAACAAGCTTACGACATGTAAACAATACTTAATTAATGTGAAGGAAAACGGAAGACGATAAGCAAAATCTTGACCATTTGTGGTGACAAAGAATTATCGATCGAGCAAGCGAAGATCTTAGTGACAACTAGGACGATTTTGCTTTATATGCTTGTACGAGTATGTTTCACGAATTCTTGTTCTCGCATAATAAACATTTATAAAAAAAAAAAACCGTTATAACGAGAGCTCTCGTTCGTAAGAGTTTTAATGTCTCGTAGTTCAGGTTAGACTGGCTGGGTTAATAGCTAGACACCAGTAATATTGCGATATGCAGTGGTTACTATGTGTGTGTTTTTTTAATTCAACATGACATTATGCCATCTTTACCATGACGAGCTAGCGCAATAGACATACTCTATGCACAAAGCGCAATAGACATACTCGGCAGTAGTAGCACTTGAAAGTATAGGGGTAGTCAGAAGCAAGTCCAAATATGAGCCATCAACGCAACAGTGCACGAGAAGCCTACGAGGGGAGGTCCAAAAGTCCGCGGAATGGAGGAGTTGTAATTTAATTAATACAACGAAACTATTTTTTCTGTTCAATATAATTACTTTTAGGCTTAATACATTTTTCAGATCTAAAAATTTACTTATGTATACCATCAAAAAAAATTTTTTCTCTTTGCCTTCAAAATGAGTCAAAATCGCCGCCTTAACTTTTTCGTTGTCTTGAAACTTTTTTCCCCTTCATTCTTTTTTCAAATTTGGAAATAAATAATAATTGCTGGGAGCCAGGTCCAAGCTGTAAGGTAGGTGGACAAGCGATTCAAAGCCGCACCGGTTTAAAGCAGCCATTGCAACTTTGATCTTGTGAACTGGTGGATTGTCTTGCAAAAGCAACACACCACTTGACAGTTTTCCTCGCATTTTTTCTTCGATAGCTTCCTTTAATTGCTCCAATAATCTTGCGTTATATTCTCCGGTAATATTGACACCCTTTTTTTATAGTCAATCAACAAGGTTCCTTCACAATCCCGAAAAATCGTAGCCATAATCTTTCCGGCCGACTCCGACACCTTAAACGTCTTAGGGGGTGGTGTGCCCTTTTTATGCCACTGCATCAGCTCTTGTTTGGACTTAAGTTCAAAATGATGAACCCAAGTTTCATCCCCAGTAACAATCCGCTCCAAAATAGAGGAAGATTCTTCGCTACACAGCTCCAAAAAGTGCATTAATGTTTCGATTATTTGTTGCTTGTGACGTGGCGTGAGCATTCTTGGCACCCATCTTGCACTGACTATTAACATGCCAAGATGATCGTCTAGGATCCTCAAAATAGTTGTGTCTGATACTCCAACTATTGCAAAAAGCTGTTTCTTCTTCAAAGAAGCATCTTCCCATATTAATTTTTCTACTTTTTCAACGATATCCGGTGTAGCGACCTCAGCCGGCCGTCCTGGGCGGGAGTCGTCTTCAATCGACTCTCTGCCTTATTTGAAAAGACCATGCCACTTTTAAATCATGGTTTTACCATGGCACTGACCCCCATAAACGGCTCCTATCTCATTCATTATGGTTTGTGGGGGTTTTTCTTGCTTGGTAAGGAACTTAATAACGGCACGAAACTCAATTTGCTCCATTGTTGCAGTTTTTTTCCGGATTTACTTGTTTGCAGGGCGATATCTCGTAAACGAATGGTTTCAAAGGGCTAAAAATTAATGTACATTCCTGTAATGAGTACCCAATTAGCGACATACCAAACAAGTGTAGCTACCTGCATCCCATCCCCCCCATTCCGCGGACTTTTGGACCTCCCCTCGTAGTTAGATTGATTTTTTTGGCCAGAAACAAACGCCTACTATTAAACGTATTAATTACTTTAGACACCCTGTATAAAGCCTAACGTAATTATGGATCAAATGAAATCACTAATGTAAACCAACCCATGATAGAACACAATCTCTACTGTACATACCAAGAATAGTGACTCATTTAGATCATGTTTCACTTTGTTAGCATGGAAACTAAAAATTAATGTAACTGTATCACTTAGTTAGAATCACTTTTATGTAGGTAAACAGTTTTTGCGAATGATCTAATATCTATAATGGGTTACCTGCATTAGTGGGATAGAGTTGGCCAATCAGTGGGCTAGTCTCGCCTTTCGACAAGTCGTGAAACCGAATCCCGGAGTAGGTAAGCATTCCAGGGAATATTTGCATATTTGTTTTATTTGTTCTCGCGGCTCGTACCCTATACTTAGAGGTTCACCGGGGCGAAAAATCGATCTAAATAGGTCTCTTATCCGGGAAAATCGTTTTCTCTGTATTTTCAAGCAAAAAGATTTTACCGTCCAATGTAAAGTATAGTTCGCGTCATGTAAAAAGAACGCTGGAAGAAAGTAGAGGGGTGTGTTTTGTCTCATGTTTGCGAATAGGTAACCCATGCGCAAACATGGGACAAAGCACACCCCCGCCACTTTCTACCAGCGTTCTTTTACTTGACGCGAATTACACCTAGCTGTTGTCGTCGTGCGGCTAACTAAGCGGCCAGGGTATCGGCCTGCAACGCTGAAGGCTGCGAGTTTGAATTTCAGCCATTGACAGATGTTTACGCCCGGTTGATGGCAACACTGGCTCCAACACGGCAACACTAATCGGCGCTCGTGACGTGGTCATTAACCTAACTTACCGCCATTTTTGAACTCTCCATCATACATTTTCTATTCCCAATTTTCTAACAATTTAATGTGTCGTATTTTATGTAAACGCGCATTATACATATCCAAGTCAAAATCTAGTTTATTTTCAAGTTTGTTCCCTATTCCGAACAAAACTGGCGACCGTGACAGGACCGAACCGACTTGCACGTAATTCGTTTTACAAGTTCGACAGGTCCTCAAATACCAATCCAAGGTGAACTGGAGCATCACAGTCGTCGGGAGAGGAACAAGAAGCAAACATTTCGTTGGATTATCGCGCCCAACGGCAACGGAGAAGACGAACGAGAACGCGTGGTCGCCCCGCGCGTACGCACATAACCTATCTGCGGGGCGCATTGGAGGTGCCTACGTCTCCTGGAGCCGCCTAAGCAGCTGACAACACAGCTGGGGATCCTGGATACCTACCTCTTCTGCTTCGCCTATCATCTAAAAGTGAGCCCGTTCCTATCATTTTCCTAGTTTGCTCCCCTTCTATCTGTGTGTATGTACCGTTTTTTTCTCTGAGTGTTGGGTGAAATCTTCGATTCAATTAAGTGCTAAGTGCCTACTCAATTACGTGCCTATAGAATTAGCGGTAAGCATTTTGCCTAGTCATTCCAACAAAGGGATTTTGCACGCTAAATTCATTGCACGCCTAATTACCTACTACTTTGATTTCACTCGCCTATGCTGTGCACTCACCTATTGAAATATTTACCCAGATAAACCGACCAGCATTTAGCCTATATTCCTATTTTTGCAACGCAAACCATTCCTTTATTTTCAAGCCTAAGTTATTGCCCAGTTTATAAAACTAAAAATTACATACTTACTCCTCAACCCAATTGTTACATTTTACAATCGTTTCAACCCTACTAAGTGCATCACTGCCTCACATTTACCAAGTTAAATGCACTTTTATTAGTAAACTTCTGTCCTCCTGCTCTTTTCGCTTAGCGCAATCAGCTGTTTATTTGTCCCGACGTTGATTCCAGCATAAACGAGTGCGGGTCAACGGCCGGGCGCGTGCCTACATTCCTGCTTACCTACACTGCTCAGCTGATCGTGTGCGCTGCTGATAAGACGTCGGGCCTACACTTCGTGCCAGACAACGAAACGAGGAGCGTATCGTACTCAATTTAATTTCTATTTACTTACTAGTGTTCGGATACTTCATCGCAATGCCTTCTGACATAAAGTTTAAAGATTTAACTACTAAGCGTGGTTCCATCAAGGGACGCATAACTAAATTCAAAACATATCTAGATTCACTAGTAACGTTTGAGAGTATCTCGTCCGTGGAACTCAGCAAGCTTGCAATGAAGTTATCCCGAATGGAAGCGTTGTTCATTGAGTTCGATGGGTTGCAGAGCCAAATAGAAGTACTTAGCGAAGCTAACCAAGATGTAGAAATAACTACTCGCGATTTAATTGAACAAGAATTTGACAATTGCATTTCAATCGCCCAAGATTTGATTCAATCACACAGTTCGCCTCCCAAGGTTGCTGAAGGTAATGTTTCTAGCTGTTCTCATTCTAATGGATGTCATCATCATCATCATGAACACAATGGTTGTGATACACTAGGTTTCAAATTGCCTACTATAACTATACCTAAGTTTGATGGTACCTACTACAAATGGTTAGAGTTCAAAGAAGTGTATTCCTCACTGATTCATGATAATTCTCGAATTAAAAACATTCACAAATTCCATTACCTCAGTTCCTATTTGGAGGGCGAAGCTGCGCGAGTGCTAAGTAACTTGGAAGTGTCTGATAAAAATTATTCTGAAGCTTGGACACTTCTCTGCAACCGTTTCGATAATAAGAGGCAGCTTATAAACAATCATTTAAAATCTCTATTTTCGATCGAATCTGTTCGTGAGACTGACAAGTCTCTTAGGTTTATCATTGACCATGTAAGCAAAAACCTACGTGCCCTCAACTCACTAGGGCTACCTACTGACAAGTGGGATGTCCTAATCATTCACATCCTAGTGGCAAAGTTAGACAACAGTACTGTTTTCAAGTGGGAAGAACACCGTAACAACTTAACTGAAATACCTACTCTTGATGATTTCTTTTCATTTTTGAAAAATCGTGCAGATGTTCTCGAAACTGTAAACAGGAACAAAACTGACAGACTGACACACAACAAGCAAGTCCCAAACAATTCAAATCAAAACAAGTCACAAATCAAATCTCTGGTTGCTACGTCTAAGGGGTCTACATCCTCTTCGCCTAGTCACATTGAGTGTGTAGTGTGCTCTGGCAAGCACCGCATTTATGAATGCACCACATTTAAGTCTAAGACACCTGAAGATAGGAACTCCACTGTCGCATCACAGAATTTGTGTACTAACTGCCTAAGATCTGGTCACACTAGTCAGGCTTGCAAGCTCCCCGGTTCATGTCGTTACTGTAAGCAAAGGCATAATTCGCTTCTACATTTGACGGATACCGTGTCGTCGGCTTCTAGCCCATCTAAATCAGTAGTCATGTCTGCTTTGTCGACCCCAGAAGTTCTACTATGCACCGCGAAGGTGCGCCTAACTAATCCTAATACCAATGAATCTATTAGTGTCCGAGCGTTACTTGACAGCGGGAGCCAATCGTCATTTATCACTGAAGGTGTTAAGCTAAGACTCAATTTGACTCCTCAGCCATCAAATGTCAGCATCGTAGCTATCGGTAATAACACTCTAAACCTAAATCCAGAGCGATGCGCTCTCAAACTAAATTCCATAACAACTTCATTCGAAGTAACTATGTCATGTTTAGTACTGAAGACTATAACGGATGATCTACCCAAACATCCCTTTAGTATTGATTCCCTGAAACTACAGGACTATGAACTTGCAGACCCCGGCTTTAATGAGCCATCCCCTATAGATATGCTTATCGGCTCTGACCTGTTTTGGGATTTGATAGGTTCCAAACAGCAGTCTCTAGGGTGCAATAACCCTAATCTTCGTAGCTCCAAGCTCGGATGGCTCCTCGCAGGTCCTGCGCCTAATCAAAGTCAATTTCCGCCTAACAAGTCTCTAGCTTGCAACTTTCTCATTAAAAATGAAAGTCACACTGACATCGAAAAGGAAATATCTAAATTCTGGGAACTTGAGAACGTTCCCTCAGTTCAACCTCTTTCCGAGGAACAAAGGCTTTGTGAGAAGCTCTACCTCTCCACTACTTGCCGCGAAAGTGACGGCCGTTTTTGTGTAGGCATTCCACTAAAGGATGAATTAGATTGTCTAGGCGAATCCTACTTTATAGCTAAAAAAAGGTTCCTTAATCTTGAAGCTCGATTTAGAAAAAATCCTGAGTTGAAAAAGATGTACTCAGACTTCATTCATGAGTACGCAGACCTTGGCCACCTTTCAGAGTCGTCGGAGAATAAACCTCCTAACTCATATTTTCTTCCTCATCACCCAGTCATCCGAGAGAAAAGTGAGTCTACCAAACTCCGCGTAGTATTCAACGCGTCGGAGCCTACCACTTCTGGCCTCTCGGTCAATGACCTCCAAATGATAGGACCAACAATTCAAGATTCTCTATTTAACATTCTTCTTCGATTTCGACAGTACCGTTACGTCGTCACTGGAGACATAGAGAAGATGTATAGACAGGTGAACATAAGAGAATCAGATCGCAACCTGCAGCTAATTCTATGGCGCGATAATGAAGATGACTGCTTGCGCACCCTAAAATTAAATACGATTACGTACGGTTTCGCGAGCTCAAGTTTCCTCAGCACTAGATGCATTTGGCAGATTGGGGAAGAGTGTGTCAGTATAAGCTTGAAATAGTTCACACAGAAATTCATAGATGGCATTTTCAACGGATTTATTTTACTTAGTTTACGAATGGAAACACAATATGTCTTTACAAGTTAGTTTACAGCTATGATCACAGGTGGCGTCTTCAAAACCAGGGTGATTTCTGAACGCAGTGACATAGGTCAATAAAGTTGTGTATTAATTATGTAGGTACATGTTTATAAAAATAACAAACAGTTTTCTAGATGTTATTCCAAATTAATTTAAAAATAATAATACTATTAACAAAACATTTTGTGATCAAGATTTAGATTCCTGAACAAACTGTTTAACAATTACCTAATGTAAATTGCTTTTATATACTGTTTTGGGACTTGAATATTAAAACTATGAATCCAATGTATCTTAAAATAGTTTTTAACATATTTGTATCACACTAGGTTCATTATACAATATAAATGTATAGAAATATTCCTAACTATTCTGTGATTGGTCAAAGTAGTGATGGCAGAAGGGGTGGTTTTATTACCTTTAGAATTGTATAAAAAGGCAGGACAAGGCTCATTTGGATACTTTTTGTGATATCGAGTGCAGCGAAAGTTAAGTACTTGTTTCATTACTTTATTGTACCTACCTACTTGTATTTATTCTGTGTATGTTCTTGTGATCATTTCGTGTACCTATTTATTGTGTCTGCTAGATAAATCTGCTAGTCACCCGACTATTTATTCTGTATTGTTACTTGGCTTGGCTGCTAAACAGTTTCATAACTTTATTGTAATTCGTAATTTATAATTCCTGTGAGTAATTCAAATCGCTCACTACCCTCTTTGATTTGTTGTGCCCTTGCTGGATTGCTAAACTGTTTTATGAATCCTTTTGAAAGTCCCATGATTGTAATAATATTTACTGCAGGTATTCCTTTACTGTTTCATGTTTTATCTACCTTCTAATAGTTCCATTTTCTTATGCGAAACCAGTCTATTTTTAGAACTTACTTATGATTTTCTTAATACAAGCCATGCCTATCTAAACCTATTGATTAGCTTTGTGTTTCTAGAATATAACGCCCATGAAAGTCTTAATGTTTTATGTTATTAATAAATGTGTATTATTATCTACCTACTTATAGTTGAATTTGAATTCTCAATCCTTACTTTCCAACTTAATAGGGTACTTAGTTAAATAACTTACTAGGTAGGTGTAGGTCAAGTGTTTGTCTGCCTGGATGGGAAGTGCGGGTTCGATTCTCGACACTTATCCCTTCAGTCCTTTTTGCAGCCTAATAGGTGCCTGATCATAAAGCAATTCATTAGGTGTAGGACAAGAGTTAATCTGCTTGGATGGGAGGTGCGGGTTCGATTCTCGACACTTTTCCTTTTAGTCCTTACTCTGCAGCCTAATAGGTACCTGATCATTATGCAATTCATTATATATGTGTAGGACAAGTGTTAATCTGCTTAGACTGGTGGTGCGGGTTCGATTCTCGACACTGCTACTATCTCATACTCTGTAAGTATAGCTATATGAATAGGTAGAGTTAGGTGATTTCTCACATCAGAAGTGGGATAGAATGCCACTATTTACATGATTCTAAAATTATTATTTATTTCAGAATGGACACTGCAACTATCACTGGACACTGCAACTACCACTGGTATCCTTAAGGCGATCCACAATGCTTCAACTACGGTGCCGCAAGCGAAAGTACAAGTATGACCCTGAGGAAAACGACTACGGAGCTGGAGCTACCAGCTGCTACCTACTATCATCGAGACTCTCTCCAAGGAGTTGCAATGGAGCAGCATCAAAATGGCAGCGAAAGCTGGTAAGGCCGTTCGAGGCTCTGCTTTAATAACGGTTTAAGACTTGGATCCCCCCAGAGGAATGTTCTTGAAAAAAATTTTTGACTGATATTATTGATGCTTACCCTCAGAAGAAAAACTTAGTGAGACAGTTTTTGTATAGACCTGATTAGTTGAAATTCTACTGTGAATATGCTAGATATAAGATTAGATGACATCCTTTTTAATATTAAGATTATTTTCACCGATACCTACTCATTGATAGATATTCTTTTTTGTGGTGAGATTGATAATGGTGTTGATAATGTTTTCACTGATGTTGGGTATGACATGATTTTAGATTGACTTTTGTCAGAGTAGGTTTATTTTGATTTTGAGCCGGTACCGTGAGCCGGTTCATTTGAGCCGGTCATTTTCAATCAACTGTTCATTATTTTGGCGGACTACTCACTCATTCTCATAATTGACAATCTGTCCGAACAGTTCAGAATTCTCTTTCTGTCATTATCAAGCAAGGAGTGATTGAAAATTGAATTTATCTTGAGGAAATAGTAACGTCATTTTCTGATTTTGTCATAGTGTGTACGGTCACATGACATTCGAATTGAAGCATGACATTTTTAGAAGTTGAGCCGATCACACAAAGTTGAATTTTGTACGGACAAAAGAGCCGCGTCTGTCACGTCATACTCAGCACTAGTTTTCACTTTTGTCAACTTGGTTCAGTTAACACCTAAGGTTTTCAACTAAACATATTGTGCTTTCCATAAGTAGACCGGCCATGATGAATTGTTGTGTTGTTTCTATAAAAGAGTTTTAATCCTGTAATCATTTGAAGTTAAAATCTAAAACTTCCTTCTTAAGATAAAAAAAAAATAAAACCCAACAAATATCTCTTAAAAAAAAAAAAAAAAAAAAAAAAAACAAATGCAAAACAATATGTTAACACATAAATCGATATGCTTAAATACTACCTACCTGTATCTAATTGCTAGTCAGGTTGGCCAAGCGGTTAATTTAAAGTTCAGAATTCTTAGAAAGAAAGAAAGAAAGCATTTATTTGACACACATTACACAGAGAACACAAAACACTTAACATAGTAAAAAAATAACAATAGAAAAAAAAAAGGCAAAAATAAAAAAAAAACAAAACAAAACAAAACAAAAAACACAAACACAGAAACAGAAAAAAATAAATAAAAAAATAAATACATTAAAAAAAATTAATTAAAAAAATTAAATAAAATAAAAACAAAAACAAAAACGCAAATAAATTTTTAACACAAATATTCTAAATACCTACTCAATAATGCTATAGTACCTAAAATGAAAATTTCTCGATAAAACATCAACGTTTATTTTATTTGTGTATATATTGGTGGGCGTCCATCTTGCAAGTAAGACAACATCATTGCAGAAAAAAAAAGAGAAAGAATGTGGATAGGGCTGTGGATAGGGCTGTCGATAAATGAAATGAAACGAAATGAAATGAAAGTGGCTAGGGCCGTGGATAGGGCCGTGGATAGGGATGTGGATAGGGCTGTCGATAAATGAAATGAAGCGAAATGAAATGAAAGTGGATAGGGCCGTGGATAGGGCCGTGGATAGGGCCGTGGATAGGGATGTGGATAGGGCTGTCGATAAATGAAATGAAGCGAAATGAAATGAAAGTGGATAGGGCCGTGGATAGGGCCGTGGATAGGGATGTGGATAGGGCTGTCGATAAATGAAATGAAACGAAATGATTTATGTGGATAGGATGTGGATAGGGATGTGGATAGGGACATGACTAATAGTGACTTTAAAATGACGTGTACACACCTGACAATAAAATGACAATAGTACCTAAATTCTTAAGATTATCTAAATGTAAATAGGTTCTTACCTATGTACTTCGAGAGCGAAGTACTTATCAGAATGGCCGTGTCAGTATAAGCTTGAAATAGTTCACACAGAAATTCATAGATGGCATTTTCAACGGATTTATTTTACTTAGTTTACGAATGGAAACACAATATGTCTTTACAAGTTAGTTTACAGCTATGATCACAGGTGGCGTCTTCAAAACCAGGGTGATTTCTGAACGCAGTGACATAGGTCAATAAAGTTGTGTATTAATTATGTACATGTTTATAAAAATAACAAACAGTTTTCTAGATGTTATTCCAAATTAATTTGAAAATAATAATACTATTAACAAAACATTTTGTGATCAAGATTTAGATTCCTGAACAAACTGTTTAACAATTACCTAATGTAAATTGCTTTTATATACTGTTTTGGGACTTGAATATTAAAACTATGAATCCAATGTATCTTAAAATAGTTTTTAACATATTTGTATCACACTAGGTTCATTATACAATATAAATGTATAGAAATATTCCTAACTATTCTGTGATTGGTCAAAGTAGTGATGGCAGAAGGGGTGGTTTTATTACCTTTAGAATTGTATAAAAAGGCAGGACAAGGCTCATTTGGATACTTTTTGTGATATCCAGTGCAGCGAAAGTTAAGTACTTGTTTCATTACTTTATTGTACCTACCTACTTGTATTTATTCTGTGTATGTTCTTGTGATCATTTCGTGTACCTATTTATTGTGTCTGCTAGATAAATCTGCTAGTCACCCGACTATTTATTCTGTATTGTTACTTGGCTTGGCTGCTAAACAGTTTCATAACTTTATTGTAATTCGTAATTTATAATTCCTGTGAGTAATTCAAATCGCTCACTACCCTCTTTGATTTGTTGTGCCCTTGCTGGATTGCTAAACTGTTTTATGAATCCTTTTGAAAGTCCCATGATTGTAATAATATTTACTGCAGGTATTCCTTTACTGTTTCATGTTTTATCTACCTTCTAATAGTTCCATTTTCTTATGCGAAACCAGTCTATTTTTAGAACTTACTTATGATTTTCTTAATACAAGCCATGCCTATCTAAACCTATTGATTAGCTTTGTGTTTCTAGAATATAACGCCCATGAAAGTCTTAATGTTTTATGTTATTAATAAATGTGTATTATTATCTACCTACTTATAGTTGAATTTGAATTCTCAATCCTTACTTTCCAACTTAATAGGGTACTTAGTTAAATAACTTACTAGGTAGGTGTAGGTCAAGTGTTTGTCTGCCTGGATGGGAAGTGCGGGTTCGATTCTCGACACTTATCCCTTCAGTCCTTTTTGCAGCCTAATAGGTGCCTGATCATAAAGCAATTCATTAGGTGTAGGACAAGAGTTAATCTGCTTGGATGGGAGGTGCGGGTTCGATTCTCGACACTTTTCCTTTTAGTCCTTACTCTGCAGCCTAATAGGTACCTGATCATTATGCAATTCATTATATATGTGTAGGACAAGTGTTAATCTGCTTAGACTGGTGGTGCGGGTTCGATTCTCGACACTGCTACTATCTCATACTCTGTAAGTATAGCTATATGAATAGGTAGAGTTAGGTCTTTTCTCACAAGTGCAACGACTCTACTATTAAAACTATAATTCAAAATGATTTTTATTGTGACGATCTCTTAACAGGGTCTAATACCGCTGAAGAGCTACGTTACATTCAACGCACCGTCTCCAATGAACTCGCTAAAGGTTGCTTCCCACTAAGGAAATATCGTTCTAACTTACCTGATCTTCTCTCTGTCTCTGATACATCCGAAGACTCAAATCTGATCATCAGTAATGCCTCTAGTACGCTCGGCATTGGCTGGTCCCCTCAACACGATCATATCAACTTTCCTCTTGACCACTCCCACTCAACAGACACTAAGTCCACTAAAAGGACTATTTTGTCTACAACATTCAAAATTTTTGACCCCCTAGGGCTGTTGTCTTTGTGCACTATCAGTGCGAAGATCCTTCTCCAAAAAATTTGGGCCGAAAAAATAGATTGGGATGAACCAGTCCCCCACTCTATCCAAGTTTCTTGGCAAAAATTCAGTCAACAAATAAATACACTTTCGTCTCTAAAAATCCCAAGACATGTCCTAGCCGATAACACAAGTAATGTTGAACTTCATTGTTTTTGTGACGCTTCACAGTTGGCCTACGGCAGCTGTATCTACCTCCGATCGGTCGACAAGGATGGCGAGGTGCACGTTAACCTACTATGCGCAAAGGCCCGCGTAGCTCCCATCAAGGCTTGCACGATTCCTCGCTTAGAGCTATGTGGCGCTCTCCTAGGCGCTGAATTAAGCGCTGCTGTCAAAAAGGCTCTGAGAATTGAGATAAAACGCTCTGTATTCTGGACCGACTCCAGTGTTGTGCTAGGCTGGCTAAGATCACCCAACAAAACCAAAACCTTTGTAGCAAATAGAGTAGCCGCAATAGGTGAACTTACTGATTCAGACGCGTGGCGCCATGTTCCCACTTCTCAAAACCCAGCCGACCTTGCCTCTAGAGGCGTAGAGCCCCAAGAAGTTAATAACTTGACCTTATGGTGGCATGGGCCATCGTTCCTCAAACAACCAGAGTCATCTTGGCCCTCCTTCTCTATGGAAAGGGACATGGAGTTACCTGAATTAAAAGCGATGCCCGCTTTGGTGGCGGAGGATGTACCTACGGTACCGAACCTAAACTTTGAAAAATATTCAAAACTCTCCTTTGTACAAAGAGTCTATGCCAGGGTTTTCAGATTTATTCACAATTGCAGAAATCCAAATAATAAGCTAATTGGAACTCTACAAGTTCATGAACTAGACAAGTCTATCACTTGTCTCTCTAAAATTGCTCAAAATGATTCTTTTTCTAAAGAGATAATCTCTTTAAAGGCAAAAAAGTCTCTCAAACCAAATACTCATCTCTGCTCGTTAAACCCGTTTCTTGATGATGCAGGGATACTTCGCGTTGGAGGTCGCATTGATACCTCTGCCTACCCCTATGATAAAAGACATCCTATAGTTTTAAAGGCTAATCATCATCTAACTAAACTAATTTTTCAAGCTGAACATTTCAAACTTTTGCATGCAGGTCCGCAGCATATACTCGCTTCTGTCCGAGAGCGCTACTGGCCCATAGGAGGCCGCAAGCTCGCTAGAGACGTCGCACGACACTGCTTCGTTTGTCGGCGATTCAAGGGTGAAACCATGACCAATATAATGGGGAACTTACCTGCGGATAGAGTAGAACCTGACTTCCCTTTCAGTACTGTTGGCACTGACTTTGCCGGTCCATTTCTAATTACAGATCGTAAGGGACGAGGATGCAAAATATCAAAATGTTACTTGTGCATTTTCGTTTGTTTTAGGTATAAGTGCCTTCACCTAGAGTTAGTTAGTGAATTAACCAAAGATGCGTTCATACTAACATTAAAACGATTTATTTCTCGTAGAGGAATGCCTAAGATTATTTATTGTGACAATGGTCGCAACTTCGTAGCTGCCGCTAAAGAAATTGGCAGTTTTCTACAGTCTAATCGCGACTCTATTTGTGACTTTGCTGCCTGTCGGGGCATTGAGTTTCGTTTCTCCCCCGCATACGCTCCTCATTTCAATGGTCTGGCCGAGGCCGGCGTCAAATCAGCGAAGTTTCACTTGTATCGCACTTTGGGTCAATCACACCTGACCTTTGAGGAATTGACATCTGCATTCACACAGATAGAAGCTATCCTAAATAGCCGACCCTTATGTCCTCTAAGCCCGTCGCCTAATGACTTCCAGTCCCTTACCCCAGCTCACTTTTTGATTGGCAGACAGATGATGGCGCTCCCTTCAGCAAGCTACCTGGACTCCGCTACGCACAATCTCAACCGGTTCCAGCGCCTAGAACAAGTGAAGCAGCACTTCTGGAGCAGATGGTCTTCAGAGTACATCGCTGAGCTTCAACAAAGAATCAAGTGGAGAGTGAAGTCCCGGGACCTCAAGATCGATGACCTTGTTTTGATAAAGGAAGCCCAAACTCCGCCCCTATGCTGGCGCCTAGGGAGAGTCAGTCGTCTATACTTGGGCTCCGATCAGACGCCTAGAGTAGCTGACATAGCGACGTCCACTGGCACTATAAGGAGAGCAATCAATCGGCTCGTCTTACTACCTACCTCCGAAGAGAAAGGAGAGCATAAAGCTTGAAAGCCTCCATAGAGCTTTCAACGGCCGGGAAGATGTTTACGCCCGGTTGATGGCAACACTGGCTCCAACACGGCAACACTAATCGGCGCTCGTGACGTGGTCATTAACCTAACTTACCGCCATTTTTGAACTCTCCATCATACATTTTCTATTCCCAATTTTCTAACAATTTAATGTGTCGTATTTTATGTAAACGCGCATTATACATATCCAAGTCAAAATCTAGTTTATTTTCAAGTTTGTTCCCTATTCCGAACAACAGATTTTTTTAATTCTTGTTTTGTTATTTTTTTTTTTAATTTTTCTTTATTTTCACCCGAGCTGAGCTCGGTCGCCCAGATCAAAGATAAAGTATCGTTCCTTCCTTGCCCAGATATTACTACGATTTCTATACTTACCAATGTCAAAAAATTCAAAAGGTTAGGGTACGATTCCTGCGAATAAACGATTATGATAATGATTATTACGAGTTATTGGTAGGTACCTAACCAGCCAGCGGACACAATGTCATTTACGTAGGTAGGTAGAGCTTTCTCTAACTTTATAATAATTGAGACCTCGATCTCTACTCGCTTTGTTTCTAATTAGTTAGTCAGTCGTATAAGTACTTACCTACTCCTCTGCAGTTTCTGAGTTTAATATCCGATAATACTCTGTGCACGTAGGTATGTACCTACTCTAGTATCAGTAGGTAGATATTATTAGCTCTTTATTTACCTACTCTTTGTGGTGGAACGATTTGTAAGGAATATCTAACAGACATGTTTCTCAGTGAGCTCGTCAGTGAGTCATCCGCTAGATTAAATTATTCATCGCGTAGATGGCTTTATTTTATTTATTTCTATAGAGAGGAATGGCCTTAAGCCACAGTATAGCGATCAGTTAGTTTACAATCAACGCCTACACAGACTGTTTACTCCAAGTTTTGCCAATTTACGGGTAATTTTAATAGTTTTATTCCGATTCCAATATAGGTATACCTACCTACCTAAACAAGATGTTTGTTCTTTTTTTGTCAAAAAACTTAACTTAAATTAACATTTGTGGACTTTGTGGAACATTCAATTAAGTAAATAAATAAATTGCCGTTCTAGGTACATTTTACATCTATTTTCTACTTTTTGATGTCTCTACAGATTGGAATATTACCTATAACTATAAGTATAGGTACTTAAGTACTTAACATGATTGGGGTAGGCTTACTTTTTGTAAAGGTTTAAAAACAACAAATGTTTTTTCATTGATGCCTACCTAGGTATTTGCGACAAAAACTTCAAGGAATCTAATGACTAACAGGCATATTCATTTTGTAAATAGGTACATAGGCACGCTGCGTTCGTGACTAAAGTTCATAAACACAGGCGTTTAAACAAAAATAAAATGGTGGAGAATGCGCTGTCTAAACGTTGCAAGCGGCCATGACAATCTTTATTTACCTACTCTGTATGACCTCAGATTTGCAAATGCAATTTTTAGGTATTAACACTGTATACCTAATAATCTGTGGCAATACCTACTACGAAATACTGTAGGCAAGTTTCTTGTAAAACGAATTATCTTTTACAGTTAACAGATGCGCGTTGATGTCTTTTGTATGAAAAACTGATGCCTAAGTACAAAAAGCAAGAATTTAATAAAATTAATACAAAAAATAAATTTATTACTTATCGTTTTTATTAGTGAACGGGTTTTGATAAAACAATCACTTAAAAATAATCCTGGTTTATTAGATACAACTTATAACACAGATCTTAATTGAAACTTTTTTGTTTAAATTTTTTTCGTAACATTTCCCAATTTCAAAATACTTTATAAGTAATTTAATAATTGAACTGTCGCCAAGTAATTTACGGGGCTTGCATTTCAATAAGCAATCAATTATAATTCAGTGATTGGGTAGGCCTTTAAGTATTTTCAGTTACTTACTTAAAATTAAAATGTCATGTTTGATGTGTTTCTCGTGAAAGTAGGGGCAGTCGATGACATTTTAGCGGAATTGCGTCAGGCTTGTGGTGAATGTAGAGTTGACAAATAATAACAAAACAAGAGCGCGTTTTTACAAGGAATTTAATTAACCGGACCGTATGATATAGGTAGGTACCTACTATACACATCGAACAAAATTATAGGTAATTTGGAATAAAAAAAAAAAACACAATAAGTATCCCTTTGTTTCTTTGTACAAAAACGAAGTCTATGGTTTTCAGCAAAAGCAGCGCCTTCATGGCGTTGCCCCCGTAGTGATGTTATATGGTGATGATGATGATGAAAATAAAAAGTAGCCTAAGTATATTTTTCCACAAGAGTTTAGCTTTCAAATTCAGAAATAATCGTTTAAACAAACAAACTAACAAACTCCTCTGCTTTATTAAATTAAGTATAAGTAGATTATCTTCCTATGATTTGGAAAATAGCATCATAGTAGGTACTTATCAGGCACTCCTAATTAATAAGTATTTTAGTTATGAATTTGTCCCATATTAAAAGTCTTAGAAACAAATTCATAAAGTAGATGCACTGTAAGTAACACGGATTTAATTTGCCCTCCTGTCCAATGCAATTATTCGTACCTACTTAATTATTCCGCAGTGAACGCGTGTAATTTCGAAGCTCGACACACGACACTTTAATAATATTAACCGCTTGCAATCAACTTACGTAAAACGCGTAAAATTTTGTAATTATAATACCTGCTCAGATTATTTTAAAGTAGGGACTATTTTAACACATTGCCTGCCCTGCCTCTGCGCAACCCACTCAGGCACGGCATGTGCGTCACGGGCACTGAATGATATTTATTTGCGACTCTCATTATTTATAAGTAAGTTTGGGTCTTTCTCATTACTTATATATAAATTATTTACTTATACCTAATATTGAGATCTTCCATCGTACTCTCATGCCGTAGTAGAGTAAGTTCGATAGTAGGTAATACCTAATTACAAAATCTTTGTGACTAGAGCAACATCAGCCCTGGAATTTTATTGCTTAGAAATTCAATAATGGATAGAACAAAATGCTTTTAAAACTTTTTAACAATAAATAGGTAAGTAACTACATGCTATAATAAAATATAAATAAAACAAAGTGTTTTAATTAGGTTTTTTTTTTCTACTTATTCAAATTCGATTTCTTAGTCTCATAAAGGAAAACAAATTACCTAGACTCTAGCTAGAGTACCTACAAATACCTATGACTGTCCTGTTTTCCTTGTTGTCATTTTGTTGACAAGTTGCTAAAGTCTACGAATGCCGTCTTGCCTTACGAAGCGTGAATAGTGCTATTTTATTAGCAATTTGTTCCTCTTTTGATTGCAAGAAAATTGAATTGGCCAGGTACAAAAGTGTCTAGGTAGGTAGACCTAATAAGTAATTACATACTTACTTAAATAGTTTTTTTTTCTTTATCCGTTTTAAGCATTCTTATTCCTAAAGTAGTGTTAAAACTGCCTTCCCAGTGTGTTTCGACTACAACAGTTGTTAGGTAGGTATAGTCGAAACACACTAAAAACGACTGATATTTCAACTCTTTGGCTTTGTTGTAACTGACATTATGGTTACTTACTATGTAAAAGACCACCTTATTTTTACCCGCTATGTATCTTCACCGTCACTAAGTAAATAAATAAAAATCTCACTGAATTAATTTTTATGAATGGTGACTCTACCAAAAGTTCAGTAAGTATGAAAGTTGGCTCCCGAACAACCGAATGCCTGGCGAGAAAGCGCTACTTTAATGAATATAATTGACGTTAATTAAACAGTTTAAACACCAAGCTTTATTGCTATTAACGTTCCTTTCCACAGCACCGTTGCATTGCATCTTACAGAAAGAGCGGAACACTTCATAAGGTCTCATTAAAAACTTAATTACTTCGCCCTGGACCTTTTACCAATGCCTATTACGGCTAATTTCATTATTCTTGGACCAATAGAACGAAATAAGTAGTTCGCCCAGAACTGAGACTTCCGCTGACTATACCTACCTACTTACAATAGGTACGGGAAAAAATAGAATCATGTGTCCCTAAGCCTAAGGCACGGTTTTAGTTGATATACATAGATGTTTGTAAGATGTCTCAGTTCATGACCATGAGAGTATTCACGAAACCAACTCTCAGTTTAAAAAGGTGTTGTTTTTTCGTAAGTAGTGCCTACCAGTAGCACCTGTGCCAGAAGGCAAGAAGATTATTTTTTTAAAACGTAGTGACTGAATTTTCAAATTAGAAAACTAGAAACTTCCAATGCTCATTCGTTTGTTCCAGCCGTATGCATATTCTAAATATTCAATATTTATTACATTCCGACGAAGGTAGTTTTCCATAGGTAGGTACTTTATATCCACATTTTGTAAAATTTTTGCTACATAAGTACCTACTTACCCTCTTTTGTGTAAAGTAAACTGAACCTAAGGCTGCGTTTCCATTGACGCGGAGCTGAGCGGAGCGGAGCTTAGCGGCGCGTAAATTGACCAATCAGGGTGCATTTTGCCGCGTTTCGATTTCGTCGTTTGAAATTTGATTGGTTAATTCATGCGCCGCTTTGCCCCGCTCCGCTCAGCTCCGCCTCAGTGGAAACGCACCCTAATACTTTACATATACCTACTATAAAATAACTACCAGGGGACAGAAGTCTAGACAATAAGGGTGACACTGCCGCCCCGTCCCGCCCCGGTCCCTTGACCGGGTCACGGCTTCCCTCACGTGTCGCCTTAGTGATCTAAGTATTTACGAGCCATTTGATAACTCGAGTCGTTTGCCATATTAGTACCTAAGTCAGTTTTAGAGCTTCGCAATTTCGCAATATACCGATATAGGTACCTTCATATCCATACCCCCATACCCATTTATGTGAAATTGTGTTTGTTCTTTTGTTTGTTTGTTCTGCTTTCACGTCAAAACAGAGAGATGGACTGACGTGATTTTTGTGTGGAGATAGTTGGAGGGCTGGAGAGTGACATAGGTTACTTTTTATCTCGAAAATATGCATGTTTCACGTGGGATAAAAAAGTCGTAGACCACGCGGGGGAAGCCGCAGGCGTCCTCTAGTAAATTATACCTAAATAGATGTAGACCACCTGTCCATATTATTTATTGTAAGATGTGTAGCGTGTAGTTGAGAAAGGAGTAAATGATGAGAAAAAGAGGAGAGTGAAAGAAGACTTGGCCCTGCTCTACATTTGGATCACTTTTGGGGCACCCTGAATGCCTATGCCGGAAAGTGGTGCCTGTTTTAGGTATATCGCGCGGCCATCAACCAAATATCAAAATTTAAGCTCTTATGAGTGTAACAAACAATATTTGTGAGGACAGTAGGTATACATCTCTGCCCTTCTTATGATAAACAACGTAAGTGCAGTTCGGCATATTTCGAGAAAATCGCGTCTAAAGTTTTTAATGTTATTTTTGGTGTCACGACTACACTAATTATGTTATTTTCAAAATTGTTACTTTTACTTGTAGGTTAAAGTGTGTATTTTATAATTACTTACATATTTCTGTTTTCTCTTTTATTTCTGAGTTATTATAACTTAAAAACTATTTATGATTAGTAAAAGTAATGTCACTTTTTTTGAAATACTAAACATAACAATCGCATGTGCAGCAGTTGCGATGTTTATGACTAGTTTTTTTTTAAACTACCCTCAAAACGGGATGAAAGGAATGTTAAAGTTTGTATGGGAACTTTTTAACGGGTAGTTTAATTTGCTTGAAACTCGGTACAAATATATTTCAGTACAAATAAAAACTATCTGTACAAAAAAAAATCAAAATTATCCATCAGAGGGAGTGCCAGAGGGTGTTCAAGTTGGTAATGGAACTTCTTAACGGGTGGTTCGATTTGCTTCAAACTTTGTATGTGTACTTTCATAAAGGTAAAAAACATCTCTAAGAAAGGACTTTTGAAAATTTTACCCCTAACGGGAAGAAAACAGTTAAAAATGGTTGAATGAAAAATCGTATCATCAAGCATTTAACATGAAAAAAATTGGATTTCGAGATGAGGAAGCTCGCTTCGTTTGTTTAAATCGAAGCTCGCTTCACTTTCTTGGCTTGAATCTGACTTCGCTTGCATATTAGCTTCATAATCCTACCAATAATAAATATATTGCGAGAAAAGTGAATTTTGTCCGACAACAGAATAGGAACCGACAAGCACCCAGCTGTTTCTTAGAACACCATTAGACCATCCATCTTTTTCGTGGAGCACCGTTAACAAAATCAAGTGACAAATGTCATGTTGCATTTGTCTAAAAAATTTACGAGCTAGGGAAGCTCGCTGCGCTCACTTAATTCGAAGCTCGTTTCGCTCGCATATTACCTTCATAAGTAATTTACTGTTAGAAACCGACAACCATCCCTCTTTTTCTTAGAGCACCATTAGCAAAATCAAGTGACAATGTCATGTTGCTCTAAAAAATTTCCGCTCGCTTTGCGAGCTAGGAAAGCTCGCTTCGCTCGCATATTAACTTCATGAGTAATTTACTGTTAGGAACCGACAACCATCCCTCTTTTTCTTAGAGCACCATTAGCAAAATCAAGTGACAATGTCATGTTGCTCTAAAAAATTTCCGCTCGCTTTGCGAGCTAGGAAAGCTCGCTTCGCTCGCATATTACCTTCATGAGTAATTTACTGTTAGGAACCGACAACCATCCATCTTTTTCTTAGAGCACCGTTAGCAAAATCAAGTGACACATGTCATGTTGCTCTAAAAAATTTCCGCTCGCTTCGCGAGCAGAGGAAGCTCGCTTCGCTTGCTTAGGTCGGTGCTCGCTTCGCTCGCATATTAGCTTCATGAGTATTTTGCGAGCAAAGTAATTTACTGTTAGGAACCGATAAGCACCCAGCTTTTTCTTAGAGCACCGTTAGCAAAATCAAGTACCTATCACATGCTGCATTTGTCTACAAAATTTCGTAGCTTTATGTGTACCTACTTTGCGAGCAAAGTAATTTACTGTTAGGAACCGACAAGCACCCAGATTTTTCTTAGAGCACCGTTAGCAAAATCAAGTGTCACATGTTGCATTTGTCTAAAAAAGCTCGCTTCTCTTTCTTAACTCGATGCTTCGCTTGCAAAGGCTCAGGGCCAAACTTAACAGCTAGCTGGAATAGATTTATGACAGGATTGTTATTCACACGTGAAATTTTATGTGGCTTACTCCAGGGTGAGCTCCTCCCTTGGTGATAATTGCACCAAAAAGAAATGACCCGAAACGTGGTCTACGGTAAACTTCTATAATAGAACCTATTTTAAAAGAACTTGCCGACTGATATTTGCCGACGCGCGAATGATATTTTTGTTCACTGTTAGTAATGTTCTCCCCTCCGATTACCTCACTGCCCCACCGTTTCTGTATTGTATTTACCAGACATAAACATCGTATGTGCGCTACTTGCGTTGTGTGTGTATAGAATAACGCAATAAAATAAAGATTTTATGCAACAGATAAAGAGCGTAGGAGATAGTACTATGTTTATTTCTAGAATATTGTTAAACTTTCTTAAATAAGTACAAGGTATAAACAACGTAAGTGGCTCATATAATACTTATGACTAGGAGATTGATTAAAATCTCTGAGCGTAGTGGACAATACGTTGTTTATGTTTAGAAATAAAGTGAAAATTGTGCACGTACGATGTTTATACTTATGTTTTTTTTTATTTCTATCAAACATACAGAAAAATGGATAATTTTTCCAGATAGATCTCGCTTAGCTGATTACAAATATGCTAATAACTCATTTTCGCAAAAAATGTTACTTACGCTGTTTATCGTAAGAAGGGCAGATCTTCTCTCAGTCAGAACCGAGTTATACAGGGTGAGTTTTTCAAGAGTGCCTCGAGGCACAGAACTCGAGGGCCAAATCTGAAACTATTAGCGATACCTACTTGGCGAAAAACACTTCAAGGAGTCTCGTAATCGTAACCGATTTTGATAAAAGTAAAACTGCATTATCATCAGATTTTAAAAATATAGTTATACTTAAATATAGTTTCAGATTTGGCCCTAGAGGCACTCTTGAAAAACTCACCCTGTATAACTCGGTTCCTTTCATCCTTTCACATTTATAATATGGGTACGGATAGCGAAAAACACTCAAAGGAGTCTGGTAACCGATTTTGATAAAAAGTAAAACTGCATCATTAGATTTTAAAAATAAACATCTTAGTTTGCCGTATGTAGTTTCTTCTTAGAAATTGATCCTTATCAGATGATACTATCGGATGGTAAGTATAATAATTCATAAAGTTTTTTTTTAACCAACAGGTTTAATTCCTGGCCAGGAAAATTATTATTTTTAAAATCTAATGATGATGCAGTTTTACTTTTATCAAAATCGGTTACGAGACTCCTTCAAGTGTTTTTCGCCAAGTAGGTATCGCTAATAGTTTCAGATTTGGCCCTCGAGTTCTGTGCACTCTTGAAAAACTCACCCTGTATAACTCGGTTCTGCCCGAGTGTATATGTAGGTATACCGTTATCACAAATATTGTTTGTTTTACATACTCCTAAGATTTTAAATATTAGTGTTTGGTTGATGGCTGCGCGAAAAAAAAGGCACCAACCTCCCATCAAAATCGGCATGGCCATTGCAGGCAGTGTTCACTATTTTTTTTAATACTTACTTAATTCGAATTTAAAACTCTTTATACTATACCTACTCTCAATAAATGGCAAAAATGGTAAAAATTATTACAAGTCCACTACTTACTATGGTTTCTTTTATCAACAGCTTTATTATTATTAGGTACCTTTAACCTACTTGTACAAGACTCTTAGTTCACAATCTTTGCATAGTCCTACATAGGTACCATACATTACAAACAAAATATATTTAAATTTATTTACCTTTAGTCTTGACTTATGAACCACATCGTTATTCTGCAAGGACTCGAAAGCATACCAAATGCAATTCGTCACGTTTTTCAATAAAGCTGCCATTTTTTAACACCAAACTATTTCATCACAAAAAGCTTCAGAGTTTTTGAGAACGAAAAATTTATTCAAAGTTTTAATTTTTTTAATATGATTATTGCGCGCGTCAGTCGAACCCGCGTTCGCTTTTCAAACTGGCGACGCTATCAAAGCAAAGAGGAAATTGAATGACTCAGAACGGAACAAGCTCTACTATATTTCTTAGTGGCCTGTATAGTTGCAGAGTATTGATAAAATTGTGCAGCCAAATTGTAGGTACAGTCAGCGTCATCAATCGGTATCCCCCTATTGATTTTAACAAGGACCCTTTTCATTTCAACTTTGGATTTCAGTCGGATTTGCTAGTATAGGTACTTATGGATATCTAATTTCGCTTAAGTTCCTATACTAGCAAATCCGACTGAAATCCAAAGTTGAAATGAAAAGAGTCCTTGTTAAAATCAATAGGGGGATACCGATTGATGACGCTGACTGTACCTAAAGAAGCAAAACAATGGTGCAAAGATCGAATGAGGAAAAGTTGCAAAAAAGCTAAATACAAAAACAATAAAACAAAAATTTTTAAGCTCAATACTTTTGCGAATGTATCTAGGGGTAATTTTATTTATTTATTTATTTACTTAGGTATATACAGGGTGAATTTTTGAGATGGGGCAGTAAGGGCAGCTACCTTAACCGTTGTAGCTAGAGGAAAACGTTCTTAGGAGACCATCCTTAATTTTTGAAAATATTTCGAGCTGCATTCACAGATTTTGAAAAATATGTACAGTCAGCGAGAAAATGGGCCATTTACACAAAAACTTTTTTTGATGCCAATCGATCCTGTTTCATCTAAGGATAAAAAGGCTCTTTCAGACCAACTGAGGTTAGAGTACTAGAAAAGTCAGAAATCGCTAAAATGTATTTCTGAGACAAGACAGTAATGGCTACCTTAACCGTAGTAGCTACAAGAAAACGTTTTTAGGAGACTACCCTTAACTTTCGACGATATTTCAACCTGCATTCACAGATTTTGAAAAAAATGTACCTACAGTCAGCGAGAAAATGCGCAATTTACATAAACACTTTTTTTGATGCCAGTCGATCCTGTTTCATCTAAGGCAGTGGTTCTTAACCTATGGTCCGCGGACCACTGGTGGTCCCTGGAACCACTTGAAGTGGTCCGCGAAGCTATCCAAAAAATTAAACAAGCGACAAAGGATCAAAGTTGAAAGAGAAAACTTACTGTTGGTGGTCCGCGGCAAGTCAGAAAGCTTATCAAATGGTCCCTCATCACTAAAAGGTTAAGAACCACTGATCTAAGGATTAAAAGACTTTATCGGACCAACTGAGGCAAGAGTACTAGAAAAGTCAGAAAACGCAAATACCTTTGATTATACATTTCGTACGAAATCATTTTGTCATTTGTCATAATTTTTCATCATTTTGTCGAATTATCTTCAAAAGTAAGGGTAGTCTCCTAAGAACGTTTTCCTGTAGCTACATCGGTTAACAAACTGCCTTTACTGCCCCGTCTCAAAAATACATTTTAGCGATTTCTGACTTTTCTAGTACTCTTACCTCAGTTGGTCCAAAAGAGCCTTTTAATCCTTAGATGAAACAGGATCGACTGGCATCAAAAAAAGTTTTTGTGTAAATTGCCCATTTTCTCGCTGACTGTACATTTTTTTCGAAATCTGTGAATGCAGGTTGAAATATCGTCAAAAGTTAAGGGCAGTCTCCTAAAAACGTTTTCCTGTAGCTACAACGGTTAAGGTAGCCCTTACTGTCTTGTCTCAGAAATACACTTTAGCGATTTCTGACTTTTCTAGTACTCTAACCTCAGTTGGTCTGAAAGAGCCTTTTTATCCTTAGATGAAACAGGATCGATTGGCATCAAAAAAAGTTTTTGTGTAAATGGCCTATTTTCTCGCTGACTGTACATATTTTTCAAAATCTGTGAATGCAGGTCAAAATATTTTCAAAAATTAAGGATGGTCTCCTAAGAACGTTTTTCTCTAGCTACAACGGTTAAGGTAGCTGCCCTTACTGCCCCATCTCAAAAATTCACCCTGTATAACCTAAGCAAAATCAGTATCAATTAGGTACTAACAACTTTGTTTAAGTTTCAGCATAGTAAAGACTAGCAACATCATAGATTTATTCGACCTTTACGATTCTTCATTTGGGACACAAGATTATGACCTAAAAGGATGCAGTCTCACTCAATCAGCTCACTTAGAGCCGGATGTGGGTCTTGATTTGATACAGATCATTATGCATGAATGTATTTTGCTACAGATGATTTAAAGAAAATAGTACCGACACTCGTGATTCGAAAATAAGTTGCAGATTGTGAAGATGTTTAGCCACTGTTTTTGTTAACATAAAAAGGTAAACATTATTTTTTAAAATGAGTTTAATTTTAATCAGCCGGTGTCTACTCTCTTTCAATCCTCTTTCAATCACAAAAGTTCAAATTCGAATGCTCATTCCAATCCTAAATTCGAATTTGAAAAATAGAACGTAGGTTTCAGCGATGAGCGAATAGGGTAAAACCCCCAATTATTGGCCCTTTAAGGATCTTGATGTACTTAAATCATGATAACTGTCTTTATTATGTGTGGCGAACAAAAAAAAGTTGTCAAAATGATAGAATGAAAGTTAATTGATGTTTTTAATACATGGGAAACGTACTTAAACATAGTTTTGTATTTATTTTTTTGCGGTTTATTTAAAAACATGATTTTACCAATTATGGGCATACTTTGACTAATTACTGGCATAAGTTGGACCAATTTATTGGCCCTTCTAACTGTTAAGTAAATTGAAAGAAATCGCTTAAAGAGAGCTTAAAATACATTCGTAAAGACTTATTTATTATTTTTCTTCATTCTTGTCATCAAACTCAGTCTAAAAATTCTCTATTTTAGCTATAGTGCAGCTGAGATGCAGTATTTTGTTTTGCTTGGTTTCATTAATTGTCTGTTATAACATTAACATAGTCACTATCATTTTCTTCGATTACAGTCTTATTTTTGTGAGTTAAGGTTATTTCCACAATATCTAACTTTTTAGGTAAAACAAGTTTCGTTGCACTTTTTTGTTGTTTCCTTCCCAATTTCTGTTGTTTGGCTGATATTGTTGAAATAACTCTTTTTCTTGTTTGATTCATTAGTTAGACCAATTATTAGCAGACTTATGCTCAAACATTGGCCTAGTGTCGATAATTGGTCTACTCATAGAAATCTCAGAAATAGGTAGGGTGGGTTGTCCAGCAATGAACCAGGTAAAATTCAAACGTCCATATCTTTTACATTTTTTGACTTACGGATCTAAGATTTGGCGTGAAGTAAGGTGATTAATCTGGCTAAGATTGTGCATTATTAGTTTATTCATATAATCTTTAGATTTCTTAGAAATACAGATTTAGCAAAAAATGAGAATTGGTTCATTGCGTAACACGGGTGGTACGCATTGAACCAGACCGAATTCTGCAATGAACCACCTATTTACCAAGAGAAAGGGCAATGTTTTTACTTTATTAATAATACCTTATGTACTTACTATGTTACTTATGTACTTATTATGTTACTATGTTACTATGTTACTTACTATGTTAATGTTATACCGAGAAGGCCTTCGACAGTGTCGAGCATTGGGCCGTGTTTGACTCTCTCCACCGCTGCCACATCGACTCTCGGTACGTGGACCTACTTCGGGAAATATATCGTTCGGCGACATTACAGGCTCGGCTACACAGCTTGACCGACCCTATTCCGATCAAAAGGGGTGTGCGACAGGGAGACACTATTTCACCCAAGCTTTTTACGGCTGTTTTAGAAGACGTCGTAAAAACGCTTTCCTGGGACCAATGTGGTGTAAATGTAAGTGGTGTCTACCTGTCGCATCTACGTTTTGCCGATGATCTTGTATTGTTTGCTGAATCGATGGAAAACCTGGAGACTATGCTAAAAGACCTATATGATGCTTCTCTAGCGGTAGGCCTCAAGATGAACATGAGCAAGACCAAGGTTATGTCGGGTATTTCTGGAACCTCGGTTCCTGACGTCAAAGTTGGGGGCGAGATTCTAGAGATAGTTGACTCGTACGTGTATCTTGGCCATGTTCTATCTTTTGGCCGAGAGTATCAAATGAAGGAAGTCACCAGGAGAGTGCAGCTAGGATGGGCAGCTTTTGGGAAGTTAGACGATGTTTTTAAGTCCACCCACATACCGCAATCCCTTAAAACACGGCTTTTTAACCAGTGTGTCCTGCCAACCATGACCTACGCTACTGAGACATGGCGGCTCACTAAGGAGGCTGTGCACAAAATCAGCGTTGCACAGAGAGCCATGGAGCGCGCCATGCTCGGTATTACACTTTTAGACAAAGTCCCCAACACCGAAATCCGCAAACGGACTAAAGTCCAGGACATAACCGAGCGGATATTGGGACTTAAGTGGAGTTGGGCAGGTCACCTGGCGAGACGGAGCGATGACAGATGGACCAAGAAGTTGACCGAGTGGTGGCCGAGACAAGGACACCGAAATAGGGGACGTCCACCGGCACGATGGGTCGATGACATCCGCAAGACCGTGGGTTGTACGTGGCTGAGGCTAGCGCAGGATCGAGGCGAATGGCATACACGAAGGGAGGCCTATGCCCAGCAGTGGGTTCAAAATGGCTGATGATGATGATGATGATGAATAATACCTATCAGCAAAATTATTACTAACTACGAAATATAAGCCGTTAGAGGTACTGTTAATTATATTCAGGCTTGAGTATTTTAGTCTTAATAAAATCTATGTTTTGACATCAAGCAATGTGGTTTTTTTTATCATAAAACTAACTATAAGTAGATTATCATACAAATCTAGTTGTAATAAGTGGTGGTTTAGTTTTTCAACGTTTAAGAATGGTAGGTGCAGCTCGGACTGGGAAAATGTATGTGAGTACTATGGTTCAATGCAGGACACTATGTCATGGCTCATTGCTGGACACACCCCATTGACAAAACAAACCTCAGAATTTCACCTGGTAAATGATGATACAGCATACTAACTATAGTGTAATTTACAACGTTATGTATGTGTTATCATACGTAACAGGCAAAAAAAACTGTAGGTAACACCCAAAAAATGTAGAAAAAGAATGAAATCAACACAAAAAACTGACTTTTATGATACATTTTTATAAATTCGATCACTGGGCGTACGTTTTAAGCTTGCGCTGCTTGTAATTTGGGGAGAGAGTGAGGGATGTGTATGCGTTCCTGTTGGCAGTAATCGTAAAGAACGGTAATGTCACATTTTTGAAATATAGCGGTGGTTCATTGCATCTGCCTGGTTCACAGGTGGACAACCCACCCTACCAATTATTGTCATCAATGCCAATAAAATGGAAAAAACTAATTTTGCTGTACCAAATGTTGGCACTGCAATAAAAGAACGAAAACAATATAATTCTTAAAAATTAGTGCTCAGGAAGCTCAAAAAAATAATGTGTTGAAATGATTTAAAAACTATAGCAAAGTAAAACCCCCTGATAAACTTAGATTCCATAAAATTAAGAAAGCTCTTACCTTAGTAAAAACATAGTTTCTCACTGCTCAAATCGAGACATTTTATTAATGTTGCTGTACCGACGCCACTATGTTTATTTTTCTTTATTTGGTTTGTCAATATTGTAGCTAATGATTGTTTTCATCGATTTCGATAAGTTGAAGCACTGTGAGATTCGGTTGTTTCTTAATAAATAGGATAAATCAAAGGGGTGATAATAAATGGTGGGGGGCCAAAATTAGGGTCGTTTACCCTACTACCTATATATCATCCAAAATGAAGACGATTAACGGACCCTATAGGATTATTTCCGAGCTCAAAATGGAATCTTGCACAAGGGCGGATCCAGCTTTGGTGCCAGGGGGGGGGTCACATAGTCATGGTCAAGTCACCAGAAGTTATAATTTAACTAGCCGTTACCCGCGGCTTCGTACGTGTTAGATTACTTTCATAAGTAAGTTCCTACGTAATGCAGTAAGTACCTAACTATTTTAGAGAAGGGAGCCGTTTTTTTAAAACAAATGCATGTAACACTGTGTGACACTTGATGTCGCTAACGGTGCTCAAAGAAAAGGCTGGCTGCATGTCAGTTCCAATTCTCTGGTCAGATATAACTTACTTTGCGCATTAAATACTCATGAAGCTAAAAAGCGAGCGAAGCGAGCCGATTTTTTTAGACAAATATAACATGACACTTGATTTTGCTATTACGGTGTCCAACGAAAAGGTCAGACATAGCTCACTTTGCGTAGGTATTTAATACTCATGAAGCTAAAAAGCGAGCGAAGCGAGCCGATTTTTTTTAGACAAATACAACATTGGCACTTGATTATGCTATTACGGTGCTCAACGAAAAGGCTGGCTGCTTGTCGGTTCCAATTCTCTGGTCAGACTAAACTCACATTGCGCGTTAAATACTCATGAAGCTAAAAAGCGAGCGAAGCGAGCCGATTTTTTTAAGACAAATATAACATGACACTTGATTTTGCTATTACGGTGTCCAACGAAAAGGTCAGACATAGCTCACTTTGAGCATTTAATACTCATGAAGCTAAAAAGCGAGCGAAGCGAGCCGATTTTTTTTTAGACAAATACAACATTGACACTTGATTTTGCTATTACGGTGCTCAACGAAAAGGCTGGCTGCTTGTCGGTTCCAATTCTCTGGTCAGACATAACTCACTTTGCGCATTAAATACTCATGAAGCTAAAAAGCGAGCGAAGCGAGCCGATTTTTTTTAGGCAAATACATGTGACACTTGATTTTGCTATTACGGGTCTTAAAGAAAAGGCTGGCTGCATGTTGCTTCCAATTCTCTGGCGATTTTTGTAGACAAATTCAACATGTGACACTTGATTTTGCTAACGGTGCATAATGAAAAGGCTGGCTGCTTGTCGGTTCTTATTCTTTGGTTAGACATAACTCACTTTGTTCGCAAAATACTTTTGAAACCAAATGATTTTTTTAATGTTTTTAAAGAAAATCCTGAAACACGTGTCCCTTATTTTACATTCACAGTATTTTAACAGAGTTTCAAGCAAATCACAATACGCGTTATAAAGTTCCAATACCAACTTTTACAATCCTAGCACCGCGTTTGGAGGTAGTTTTCAAAATCCTGAAGTACATGTTCAATAGAATAATTTTAATTAGTGGTCCACCTAGGTCCTGGACCCGGCCCAGCCCGGCCCAGGGGGGGGTCATGACCCCCATGACCCCCCCCCCTGGATCCGCCCTTGATCTTGCATTACTCATCAAAACACGAGATGCCCTCGGATGTTTTCACCTTATACGACAGCTGACTCACTGAGGACACAAGCAATTTAAATACCTCTGACTTACCTAGTAGATGCGAACGATTGAGATGCGTTATTGAGCAAACCAAAAAGGTAGGTATCTGTTTCAGAATCTTTAGACCGTCCGTTTTGGGTGTGCGTGTCATATTGAACTAAAACAAACTTTAAACCTTGATCCGTCATAAGAGGTGTAGGCCGAAACTCAATGAGTAAATAATGGGTACCTACCTAGGTACCTTTAGGTAGGTACCTACTTACAAAGTCTTTTGATGCAAAGGTTAACCTTAACCGTTAAGGATTGGGCGATAAGCCGACTTTAGAAAAACTATTACTTAGTAGAGTCGGCGTCAGCACTCAAGTCCTACGGCAAAAGCGAGAACTAATTGTTTTATTTAGGTACTTCAGGGTTCGAAAAAATCCGATTTTTATAATAAATATCAAAAATCCGATTTTTTGATATTTATCCGATATATATCGGATATATATCCAGACTAAGAAAAAGAAGCGAATTTAATTCTCTAAGGGGATTAAACACTTTAAAATGTGAAAGTAATTTGTAAAATAATAATAAGTGTCAAATTACCACATTTTTTATTTAAAAAACTTAAATAAAGGTATCAAAAGAATTAGTGTTTATTTGAGAAATATTTTTTTATAATTTTTTATTTGTTATATGTAGTGTTAAACCACACTTAGGTATTTACATTCATGTATCATTGCGGGTTCGGATCCCGTCGGAATTGAAAATATTCATAAGATTTTTCATTTTCAAAATATTTTTTTAAAGAACACTTAAAAAAAACTTCTAAAAAAGAATCTAAATTATTCGGAATTGTAGTTTTTCGCTACGTGTTGCCAGGGTTAACATTAATTTCCAAAATTTTTAGTTCAGAAAACAGGAAAAAATCCATTGATATATATCAAGATAAAAATCAATTGATATATATCGTGATATATATCATGATATATATCCACTGATATATATCGGCGAACCCTGATTTACTTACATATTAATGCGCCTAGTTTGCCAGTTACAGGTGGACGGACCGACGGACACCCAATCCTCCGTATGCGGACCGATGCTTTCGCCCACAAATTCTTTTAAAGCTTTCACTAAATCTTTAGCATATTTTTCAAGAGTGTTGATGCTGGTGACACCCAGACCGCATGCAAACGGCACCTAGCTAGGTTCCTGCCTGGAAATCAGAAGTAGGATTCTTAATAAAAACAAAAAACTTAGTTCTAAGCCAAAGTAAGTACCTAGGTACCTACCTAAGTTGTAAGCTGGCTATTTAGAGCAGGCATCAAAAAAATGTTCCAACAACCCAGGTAGGAAAATCCGACCTAGACGAATAAATGACGTCATTCTAAGGTCAATTTAGAGTCAGTACTTTATTCGTCGATTATGTACGTCCCACAGACGTCAATTTAGCGCCAGGTTTTTAAGGGTCGTGAATGTACGTTTTAGCGACGTCTCTTTACGTTCGTCCGTTGGTCGTCCATTACTTTCGTAGTACGGTACGTCATTTTACTACCGTGTACGTCGGACGTTATTTAATTTCTAACTAGATGGCGCCACTAGGCAAGTTAGAACGCGCTATCGTTGCGTTTCGCTCAAAGTCGGCATACCATTGAAGGAATACTTGGTTTGAATCGAATCTTTAGGGAATCGGAAATCAGTGCGGAGACGGAAACCACCGGACCAGCTGATTCCGACGAATTCGTCCCTGTTTTGGCTAAGCGGAACGGATCACCGGACCCTCACCCTTACACACTCAATAATAATCCTTCCAGGAAGTTCCGAACTACCACCCCAATGACGTTGCTTGAACGTCATTATAGGGTCAATAGTAAGGGCCCAAACTAGTCTCTATTGACGTACGAAGTACGTCATTCCAGCATATCATTCCGGCCGTCACTCTGTGACAGCCATAAGACGTCAGCAAATGACGTCGTATGGCTGTGACAAATTGACGTCATCTGCGGAGGCTCCCGACGTAGTAAAATGACGTCAGATACGTCTAAAATGACTGTAAGCGGACGTCAAACTGACGTAAAATTCCTACCTGGGAATTAAGCAACAATCTTATCGAATATGGACCGCTATTAAAATTCGGCATTTAATATTTATGGAGACAAATAAATTACAGGTAGGTAGGTAACGATTGACCTTAAAAATGACAGATTAATAGATAGACTGGGTTTATTTGAAAGCAAGCCCGCCGTTTAAGGAGAGGACCTTGGTTTTCTTCCGATAGAAGTTATTTGCATGCTGCTGCCATGTCTGTTTCGTACTTTTATGGACAGGTGGCGGTTCCCTTTGTAGATTGTAGGTAATGCAACAATTAAATAGAACAGTATTTCAATGCCAATCTGTCGGGTAAATTAACAAGTAAATAGGTACCTAGGGTAGGTACCTAAGTATAGCTAAATTAAAAATTTAAAAAAACCGACTTCAATGTGATGATGGTAGGTATCTAAGTATAATAATAGGCTAATAAGATATGATAGAAACTATCTTCTGTTTCGATTGACCACCAATTAATTAGTATTTTCGCATAAGGCACAACTTTGGACACTTCATAATTGAGGTCAACGACCAATTTAGCCATAAGTACCGAACGCCTAGTATGGAGCATTAGCTGTCTTCTAGGTTTAACGAGGTCATTAACTCAAATAATTAAGTCTTTTTTAACCGACTGCTACAAAAAGAGGGGGTAGGAAGAGCGTAGGTTGGTACCTACAGTATATTCCTGATTAAAAATATAAATCGATCGCTTTCTGTTTTCAAATAAGGGAAATCCATACCCATATTATAAATGTGAAAGTGTGTTTGTTTGTTTGTCCTGCTTTCACGTCAAAACAGAGAGGAATGACGTGATTTTTGTGTGGAGATAGTTGGAGGGCTGGAGAGGCTGGACTGTGGCCCTCTGGAGAGCGCCGCAGAGGCGAGGCAGAGAATGTGTTAATACTAAAATAATAAAAAAATCTTTGGTAAGGAGTTTATTAAACATCTACAAAAGAGGTTAAACTACATACAACGACGATGGTAAGTAATCCACGGTACACAAACCTTCAGATCGGTAATAAACAGGGTCATCAATTTTATTTAAATCTATTGGAAACTTAAAAAAGCTTTGAGCTTTTCTGTGAATATAGTCACAAATATAGTAGAAAGGCGTTGTCCTGCCATCAACAACAGCGCCATCTATTGTGTCCAACTATAGCTAAAAATATCCAGGTAGGTAGGTAATTCTTAAAGTGGGAAAAAAAACAAAATCGGTTAAGCCGTTTAAGAGAATAATTACGAATACATTATAAAGAACATCATTATTTATCAAAAAAAGTTTAGTGTTTTCAGAAAAAAAAAAGATCAAGTAAATGCAAATAAGACAATGCTTAGACACGAATTTTAATTTATTTATATATGACAACCCTGGGTCACTAACATTTTTTCATTTCTAACTTACATTTACGAGGTCTTAAAGCACTATAATTTAGATAAGTGACTTTTTAAGTAGCAAATTTTTTAATTACTTACAAATTGCAAAAGTCCAGAAAAAATTACAAAATACATTGAAGACATACTAAACTCTATATTTGTGCAGTAGACTCACACGTTATTAAAATGCTGACTTATTTTATTATTTTAAGCTGTCCCGTTTTAAGCAAACTGTTATCAGTTCATCCACAAGGCTGCGCCAGTTTTTAAAGTAAATGCGTCACTCAGCAAGCTGCTTGAGTTTAAAAGATTCGAAGTGTTTTATTGAATAAATATGGTTGTATTGAGATAAGCAATTATTTATTTTTTATAAATTAGTAGACTAGGAATTAAGACTCATAAAGCTAGGTAATGTTAATTATGTATTACGTTATTTGCAGACAATCGGTACGGTATTAAAAGAAATGGCATGATTATATACTCGTAATATAAATATCGAAGCAATACCATTATCAATAATGAATACAAATACAAATAATGTTCTAGTGAGAACGAAGCTTAAAAATATTTTATTAATTTAATAGTAAAAGTATTAAAACTAGGTAAATAAACTACGGAATGCACGTAGGTATCTTTACAAAAGCTAAATGTAAAAATATAAAAGAATTAAATAATTTCACACGAAGAAAAATAATTTCAAATTATAACGTTGAATAAAAGGTATACTAAAAATAAGTACTTATGATAAATACCGCGTATTTTTTTATAATAACTATAAAATGGCAAGTCGGTATTATAAAATAATTATTTTTAACATCCACCATTACAGCTTGAAGATTTTATGGTTGAGCCCTACATTCAGTTATTTTTAAGTACCTACCTACTGTATTATAATTATAAGGTTTATTATACAAGAACGTAATGACGCGGATTAACATCGCAATGCATATTTGTGTTGTTCATTTCATTTTTAGTGCCGCAATTAGCCTTTTTCAGAGCTTCTGCGACCTAGAATTTTATTAATCCACCCATAAGTCCAGCAGTGCGATTCAGACCTTCTCGGAATGTATTCCGAATTCGGAAAGTGACATTTCTTCGCTGAAAAAACGTCAACTTTCCGAAGAAAATCATAGAATAGGATACATTGTCGGAAGTCTGAATCGCACTGCAGATCTGCAAAATGTAAATTGAATATGACCCTTAAATTAGTAAAATAAAATAACTCAAAATGGCCATACCGATTTTGTATGGGAGGTTGGTGCCTTTTTTATGCGATATTTATGCGATATAAAAAAGGCACTAACCAATCATCAAAATATAAACTCTTGAGTAGGTATAACAAACAATTTTTGTGAAAACAGTACACATCTACACTATACGGGGTGAGTTTTTCAAGAGTGCCTCTAGGGCCAAATCTGAAACTATTAGCAGGAGTCTCGTAACCGATTTAGATAAAAAGTAAAACTGCATCATTAGATTTTAAAAATAATAATTTTCCTGGCCAGGAATTGAACCTACTACCTACTTATATAAACTTTTGAAACAATTTATTGCATTAGCGTTTTAAAGAAGTCGGTAAATAATTTAGTCACACAAAATGTAAGGATAAATGTAACCTATTACCACTAGTCACAAATTAAGATTAATCATACTCTTCATAATTCAATTCATTATACTTAATCAGATTTCATATTCAATTTGCATTATTCTTCGCTCCTAATTAGTAGGAATGAAAACGTCTAAAGCTACATACGTTACGAAAATTGTAAAGTTCACAAATTCTTAGAATTTTTTAAGTTCGTTTAGTTCCAAGTCACCAACTAGATGGCGATGGCGTAGCGAAACTTACATATAAAAAGATACCGTTGACTTTCGTATCGTGTGTAGCCTTAGAAATAATAATAAAATATCGAATTGAATAACATTATACTTTGAAAAACATTAAATTTATTATAATCGTTAGATTTAGAATTTTAGTGAGATTTAACATACACACACCAATTATTTGAATAATGTATAGCCAATTTAATGCCGAGATTGTCATCCACTGTTAAGAAATGTTTAGTACGTAAGTATATCTATTATCGTTACATACAATAAGATGTAGATTTAATATTATCATAGGCGGTTTTCACACTGGCAACGCACCTCGCTGCGTTGTGCGTGGCTGCATATTGTAACATTGTATGCAAGTAAGTATCTCAATTTGTATAGAAAACACGCATGGTGCAACACACTGACAACGTATCGACGTGCGTGATATACAATGTTAAAATCTGCAGACCGCTGCAGATCAGGGTACCTAGTGGTCAAATAAATATATGCTTCATGAATGCTTCATCTATGAAGCATATTTTAAAACACCTTTTTTGACTGATGGATTATAAAAAGGTAATTTACGTAATAAATACCCGTATACATAAGTATATATACAAACGCTGGAGGGACGATCTCGACGCCTTTGAGGAGACTTGGTGGGAGATCTCGAAAAACAGAGATGGTTGGAGAGATGTGGGGGAGACCTTTGCCCGGCAGTGGGACGACATAGGTTGATAAAAAAAAAAAAAAAAATACATAAGTATTTATAAAATATTAGCGATTCTTTGCTAGCGTACTAACGGTTTATTCACTAATCGGTCACTCTTTTTAGGGTTCAGTATTTCATTTCAAAGATTTTTTAATAGGCAAGACTGGGCAAGTAATTGATTTCTAAATTCATGACTTTCTTAAATGTAATTTGTTATATTATTGAGACAATAACATTATTATCAGCAATAAATTGGCCAACTCGTTCTATACATACAATGACGTATTTTGACTAGTTTTTTTGTCACAGAAATCTTAAGTTTATCTAAATTATAAATAGTTTGAAATCTTTGTGCCTTCCCACCTTAAAATGTATTAAAAGGCTCCGTTTACCACCTCCAAGTAAAGCGCTGATTAGTTATTTCTTAAATAACTTAACCTCAACAAGAAAAAGTAACCAATGGCTGACGGTCTGTCAGTTAACAGAGAAGTATCGCATACAGGGATTTCACAATCGCTGAATAGCAATAACCAGTGGATAGGAGCATTCGGTTTCTTTCATTGCAGTAACGTTATTTAGGAAGTAGGTAATAAGCACTATAATTGGAGATAGTGAACGAAGCCATATACGTACCTATATTTGATTACATAAAGCCAGGCATCCTAGCGATTACTTAGAAGGGATTTTTAAATAAGCATTGTTCAAACATCGGGTTCTAATTTTCTATTTTCTTTATTATTATTGACTAAGCTTATATTACAGCAACGTAAATAAATCGCATTGTATGCCTGGCTTAATGGAACGTTCATGAAAGGATAAAAAAAGTTTACTTAATTTTTTTAATATTTAAGTTTATTTTAGCACTTGAGTGCCACCGCCCCATCATACCATCTCTATGCAGTGCTGCGGCCCCTCTTTTGGAGAACACCGCAGAACGTGGCAGTAAACGAATTAAACAATCAAAATAAGCCTCAATGAACATTAATTCGTACTGATTTTGCACTACATAGCCGTGATATTTACAGGATACCTAAGATTTCATTTTTAAGATTTCCAATAAGTAATTTATTTTCATTTTGATTGTTATTAATTGACTGAACGAAACGAAAAGCATTCGCGACACCTATATTTGGTATAAGTATTATATTTATTTCACTCGTACTTTTGATTTTTTTAAAAATTACATAGATCTTCAAGATAGTTTGCCAATCAATTAATCAATTATCTCGGCTAAATTTTCTCGCCACCTTACATGAACGTTCAATTGTATAATCGAAAATTTATTGGTAATTCTTAGAGTATTTAACTAAAAGCTGCTTGGCTCCTTGCAAAATACCAATAGTGTAAGCTAGAGTTATTAATATAGCGAATAACTAAAAGAACCGTGTAAAACCATAGTTTTTTTTTATATTTTGTAGTTTTTGATAACCAGGCATAGGTAGCCCTAGTGTGAGATCAGGACTTTGTGATTGTTAGGGAGTGGACACATTGCGTTTTTTGCAGCGCGTTTGTATCGATACAAATGCGATTCGAACGCGATGCGAACGCGCTGCCCCCCTCCCGGTTCGCTTTTGTATGGAAAAAAACGCGTTGCGAACGCGCGTTTGTATCGATACAAACGCGCAGCTCAAAAACGCGCTGCAAAAAACGCAATGTGTCCACTCCCTTATTTATTTATTTTAAGCTGAGCGCACACTTATCCGCGCCGAATTCTTGAAGTACTGCAAGATTCGGTCGAATCGGACGATTCTACTTCTACGTAGGCTGGTGTGCGAGGTTTCATACGATTACATATTCTTAATTAAAGAATTCTAAAATTCGTTTCAGTTTCAGGTCGGCGCGGATAGGTGTGCGGCCAACATTAAGTATAACATTTATATGAAGTATAAATATTGCGGGTGACTGCCAATAGGTACAATTAATTTCTCAGATAAAAGTTATGCGACGATTTAAATCAAGCCTGAATCCAATAGCTGCCTTGTTGTTAGTTTAATTAAATGGTTAAAAATCTACAGATAAAAAAACACGGTCCTCATAGGTAGACATACTACAATAAGATGAATGTTCATTCAATTTGCAGTTTCAATGATACAAAGTTATTCGATTATTTCGTCAAGAAATTCGAATATCTTTTCTCATTTCAATTATTTTGAAGTTATGTTCGATTATTCAACGTAATTCTGTTCGTTTTAACGCCAAATTAGGCTTTAAAAGTAACAGAATAGAGTTCTATTTACCTATGGGATAGTTTTGAGTGGTGATGTTAAGGTTAATTTTATCTTATTAAAATAAAGTTGAATTTTGAGTACCTACCACTGCAAAACTAGCCCCATTTTATATTCTACATATCGGAATCTTAGTAAAGGGTTGGTGTATTGCTAAACTATTCGTCTTTTCGTGTTTATCATAGGTACAGTATGCTTGGGAAAGAGAAATAGTGAATTTTTTTCAAGGTTTAAATTATGTGAGTAAATAGTTTCAAGGTTAGATTGTATAACTAAATAATTGCAAGGTATGATTAATAATAACTGTGAATAAATTCATTGAAGGGTTTATAGCATGTGACTTATTCCATTTTCAATAACAGAGCCATCTAGTATAACTTATTAAAATTGTATTTAATGTAAAATAATTTATTTAAATCATGGTTCATATATTGAAGATGGAAGATTAAAGCGTAGGCGAAGAGGTTTATTTCTTACCATCGTCGAGGTTTTATAAATCTCTAAAACAATAACAATCTCTTAATAAAAGGATTTAAAAAACAAAAATAAAATCTTTTAGTATGGAAATGTGAGATAGAAATATTGAATATATTCAGGAGCGCCACTCAACATCTCTTTCTCCTTCAATAAAATAGTATTTGCGAGAAAGAGAACGAAACAGGTAAATGTCGTTGAATACGATATTTTTTTCTGAACGGAAATCCAATTGGATAAATAAACTGCGTTCCCATCCAGAATAAACTAATGCAATTTATATAAAAAATATTCAGATCTATTTCCCAAAATTATGCTCAAACGTAAAATGCCGAGCTAAAAACGCCGCTATAGCAGGATCACAATATGAATTGCAATACATATATGCCGTTCTTGTCACTCTCAGTCTATGAAATGAGACGGCAATATAGTGTATAACGGCCTTTTTAACCGCACTGATGAGTAACAGATGTTATAACAGTTTTTAACATTATTATTATATCTGATGAGCCTCAAGTTGGTTTAAGTTTAATTCTGAAATATAGATCTTAGAGTTGGACCCAAAATACTTTTAATTTTATAAAATTAATTGTGGAATTATTGCATATTACTCCAGAAACCTTGATATTGAGATGAATAACATACAATAATAATAAAGATTAAAAGAAGCTGATTTTTTTTTTCACTTTTTAAGTCAATTTTCTTAAATATTCCCTGAAGGTTTCTGGATAATCTGATTCAACTTAATAATTTACAATAGGGCACAACCTTGACGAGGTAATTAGTTAAATTAACTGAGCAGTAAATAAATTCGAAGAGTTTCAGCCAGGATATGTGACAGGGACTATGAAGCCTGAATTTCAAGGTTCGACTATCGAATTTCAGATCTTTCAAGGTTCGAATATCGAATTTCAGATCTTTCAAGATTCGACTATCGAATTTCAGATCTTTCAAGGTTCGACTATCGAATTTCAGATCTCTCAAGGTACGACTATCGAATTTCAGATCTTTCAAGGTTCGAATATCGAATTTCAGATCTTTTAAGGTTTGATTATGCAGTCCGAACGTCAAGGTAGGATGAAATGTCAGTCCAAATCTCAAGGACTGACGGTGAAATCTCAGTCCATGTTTCAAGCTTTGATGATTCAGTCCGAATATGTTTAATATCACATGCCACTCTTTAAGAGTACCAGTACTAGGATATAACATCAGTCTTGGATAAAAAGGGCAGCCTTCAAAAGATTCCGATACGTCACCCATAGAACCATACTTCACTACATTACAATGAACACTCATCTTTATACAAGTTGGCACAAGATTCAAAATTTTCACAGCCCGCACAGAATGTGAGTCGCGTTTCGCACAGATATGCTGTGCGAAAAGCGACTCTTTTTTGTTGTTGTTAGGGTAGCTTCTGTGGTGCGGTCTGAGTAGGTGGGTTGGCTACCTAACGCAACGTGTGGTTTCCCAGCGTTTGCGTCACCGTGAGTTTTGGCCGCGTCTGCCTGGTTTAGCGCGTCGGTTGAACCCCCTGTAGAATAACAATAAAATTAAAAAAGTCTATGCCGGAAAGTGGTGCCTTTTTTTTCGCGCAGCCACCAATTGGTGGCGGTTGCGCGAAGAAATAAACACCAACCTCCCGTACAAAATCGGCATAGCCATTTAAAACTCTGAACCATGAACAGAAACTTCTGTGCACTATTATCCTCAATAGCTTCTAACTTTTTCATCCAAAGGTAGCTTGGAAGAAATCGCTCTCAGTCTCATAAGGGATCATCCATAAAGTACGTCACACGTGACAAGGGGTGGGAGGGGTCCAAGTTTCGTGACGTCACATTTTAAAATCTTATAGAAGTACATCTGTGTTAAAATGTCAAATTTTAACTAGTAACGAAAAACTTTTTTAATCTTATAATTTCTAGATGTGAAATTGTAAGATATGTGACGTCAAATTAGGGAGGGGGAGCCTCACAAATGTGACCAACTGTGACAAGGGCGGGGGAGGGGTCAAAAAATCACGAAATTAGTACGACGTACTTTATGGATGACCCCTCTGCCCATTGTACTATTATTAAGATTTTATTCTAATTCTTCTATTCCTCCTTGGAGGTACTCACCGGTACGGTCCTCGGTAGGCCGGGCGTCCGCTCGGCGACGCGGGGGCCTCGGGGACCGGCGCGGGCGGCGGCGCGGTCGAAATGACCCCCCGCCCCGCGTTCGCACTAGCTATAGCCCCGCGGTTGCTCAACGCTAGGTTAGCTCGCATCTCGTTGGGGGTAGCTACCCGACGGGAGTTGGTGGGGGAGGGTTTGGAACGAGTTGTGTTGTTCGATATGTTTTGAGGGCCGACGTGGGAGATTGTGCCGCGTTTTGATGCAGAGCCACGACCTATGCCGGATCCATCCTGTAAACAAGAATATAGAATAGAATAAGTATTTATTAATTTCCAACAAAAAATACAATTTTCACGGTGCTTAGGCTAGGGTCACAAAACTTAGTGCCTATGAAAGAGAGGCAACAAGATGAGACAGAAAGTCGGTATAAAGTAACTTGGCATACGCACATGGCAAAATAATCTACATAAAACATTTACGCGTTTGCTGTGTGCGTTCGCCAAGTTACTCTATACCGACTTGGTTTACATTCGATTTCACAACTTTTTACGGCAGAAGAACTGCGTTGCGAGACTTGTGCATTTTTGTACAGTTATGTTTTTGACGGGATATTACTTACAGGAGACGCGTTCATTTGATGACGGTTGTTGTTGTGCCCACGACTGCCCGACGAACCAGGGCCATTCTGTACATAATAAATAAACAATTACAATTAATGATGGACATTTTACACAGCAACATCTAATCTCAAAGAAAGCAGAGCTTATGTTACGGGAACTACACGACTGATAAACGTACTTATATACTTTATTAGGGTTCCGTACCTTAAAAGGTAAAAAAGGAACCCTTACAAGATCACTTTCTTGTCCGTCTGTCCGTCTGTCCGTGTGTCACCATCGATTATCTCAGGAACGGGTAGAGCTAGCAAGTTGAAATTTATACCATATACTAAGGTCTATAGTCCCTATTGTGAGTATAAAAATCAAGGTCCTGAGTCAACACTATAAAAAGATATAGGCAAATTTAGGTTTTCGTGAAAACTTGTGAGTACCAAAACTTACCTTAATTATCAACTTTTTTTATTATTCGGAATTTTTCCTTTACTTGTGCTGGAAGACCTTGCTTGTAACCAAAATTGACAATTCTAGGTCAACCGGAAGTACCCTAGAGGTTTTGGGTCGAAAACCTAAATGGTAGTTCCCGTTGACCTAGAATAACGAAATTTGGCAAAAAGCAAGGTCTCATAGCACAAATAAAGGAAAAATTCCAAAAAGTTAAAAAAGTTGAAAATTAAAGGGTGTTCCCATACATAGTTGACGCCAATTAAAATTGTCCTCCGAGTTGTATGGGCGCTCATACAATTAAGCGGACTAGCTTAATTGGCACCATGGCTAGGTACGGAACCCTCGGCATACGAGTTCGACTCGCACTTGACCGGTTTTTTTTTTATTGTAAATACATACATTACATCACACTAATATTACAAATGTTATAAATGTGAAAGTTTGGATAGATGGATGTTTGGATGTATGTTTGTTCCTCTATAACTCGACAACCACTGAACTAATTTGGTTGAAATTTAAAATATAGATAGATAATGACCAGGAATAGGACATAGACTTTTTATCAGGAAAGATGCCGCGGACGTCCGCTAGTTTATTATAATAGAAAAACACTTAGGCGTCGTCTCCACAAGCGTGAGAATCGCGGCGATATTATTGTCGTGCCACGTATTTTTATAGCTTCTATCGCCGCGATAACATCGCCGCATGTGGAGACACGTTCATAGAGTGTATAGAAATACGTGGCACGACGATAATATCACCGCGATTCTCACGCTCGTGGAGACGGTGCGTTAAACCAGACAAAACAAATATTCATGCAAACATTTGCCTTGCGGCGGGAATCGAACCCGCAACCTTCCGTGTTTCAGGCAGGCCTTCGCCACTGCGCCACAGAGGTTTTCAATGATAATTGATAATAAATGTAAAGAGTGGTGATATTTGGCACTTACCGCAAAGTCAGCCGCTGTAGTGATAGTCAAAGGTGGGGGACCACTATCACCGTTGCCAACAACCCCGCCCTTAGCTTCCTGTTTCTTCAGTAGAGCGGCCATCTTCTTTTGTAAAGCCTGTAAATATAGGAAATGTTATGTTGGCTTGGTGTAAGTATGTACAGTACTTCTAGAAAAATAATGGGCATCCACAAATTTTGTGTTTTCCGAATATGTCCAACAGCAGTGTATAATTCCACAAAGCAGAATGTGACAGAAGTGCATGTCTTTAGCTGCGCAGCTCACACGGCTAAATTAGCTTAAGATTTTCTTTTATAGTGTTAAACCACACTTTGGTATTATTTAATTGAAAATGAAAAGTCTTATCAAAATTTACGAATCCAACGGGGCTCGAACCCGCACAATATATGATACAAGCGATCCCTCCTTTTTTTACTTGGGTCGAAAGTCTTAATATTAATTTATCGATTAAAGCATTGATTAGCGCCATCTTGTATCAGTGTGGGTTCGAGAGTCGTCGGAATCGTAAATTTTGATAAGACTTGATATTCAAAGAAATATCTAAAAGTTTTTAAATTGTTATCAAAATAATATTGCGTTCTTTGTCATTTTGATACTTACTCGCATCTCCGGGGTCAGTTCAAATGGGGCAGCGTTCTCCGACTCAATAGGCAGCGGCGCTTCCTTCAACGTGCTTACGTCATAGTACACTGTCGATCGGCACACTGGGCATGTTTGCTGTTAATGAAATAAAGAAATAATAATTTATTACACTTATTAAACAAGCAATATTTGTATACATACTTTATTTTTACTTTACTTTTGTACGCACACAGCAAAATAATCTACATAACACATTTACGCGTTTGCTGTGTGCGTTTGCCAAGTTACTCTATACCGACTTGGTTTACATTCGATTTCACAACTTTTTACGGCAGAAGAACTGCGTTGCGAGACTTGCGCATTTTTGTACACGTTATGTTTTTGATGGGATTCAGTTTTTTTGCTTCCCGATACTTCGACGCAGTTGCATGGCGCCATGATCACGGGATAACTTAATAATAATATTTATGTTCGTAACCACGATAGTTTCAAAAGTTATAATAACTAGACAAGTCTACGGACTCACCAAAAACGGCGCAGCCTCCACCCTCTTCCAATTTGGCAGCTTCTCAAGCTCCTCTACGTAACTCTGCTGCGATGTTTCCAGGTGGTTCGCAAGACAGTGCTTGTGGAAGTAGTGGTAGCACGGTGTCTTGATGAAGGCGTCTCCGTTGGCGAAGCCGAAGAGGCAGATGGTGCAGCGGCCACTTGGTAAGTTGCTGTTGGTGAGGTATCCGCGGAGAAGCTGAAATTAATATATATATTTTTTTTAATTAGCTTTCTGGTTGCTTAATATTGTTTATTGATTCAGGCGTGACTTCGCGGAAGTCCATCTTTGGATTTCTTGAAAAATTGTTGTAGTTGGCGGAGTAGGTACCTATTAGATATTTTGGAATTTTCAAAAAATCGCATTTGTTAGTGTGGGCAAAAAACACTGGATGAAACTGGCAAGAGATTTTTTCTTAAGAAAAGAGATTCCTTCTTGGAAAAGTTTTGTTTGTGTACAAAACTTTTCCACTTTATTCTATTACCTAGTATAGGTATACTATTTTATACTGTAAACATTTGACACAGTTGTACGTTAACTGAGAAAGTTTCGAAGTTAGGTCACTAGGTCACTCACCTAAGCTTGAGGTACCTGGGATCAATAAGTTCAAGGAGACCGACCTCTACTAGGTGTTTATCTGTCTATACTCAAAATAAAAGATGAAACACTTCTATTTTTATTTGTAACATACACTCGTAAAACACAACCCCTCCTGCCACAGTTGGGTAAAAACAAAATGGAGATTGGTTTGTTTTTACCTGGCAGGCATGTTTTTTTCTATTATAGGTTATGAGTGTAACTCGTTTGTTTCTAAAGCACACTCTGCAGCATGAATAGTTAATAGTTTGATAGAACATAACAATAAGGTTCTGTCTTGACTGTGGTCTGAAATCTGAATTTTAATCAAAATAGGTACATACTCTTATCTTACTTTCTGTATGGTGTTGAAATTTAAATAAAAATAAATAAATATTGGTGGACAGTTCACACAATGCCATCCAGCCCAATACTAAGCAAAGCTTGTACCTACTATGGACAATAGAAAACTGATACTGATACTGACTAAGGATTTATGTAACAAAAGCTCACTGAGTGCAGAACACAAATTAATTTAGAATGTTCATATGATATTTTACATAATCATTCCTAAATATATTACCAACAAAAGCATTGAGCCCGTTTTCGAAAAAAGCTTTTTATTTTTGAAATAAGTACCTAATATTTTAAAACACAATTTCAATCAGTTGCTTCATGCCATCCTCTTCTTTCTCGCTACATGTATATTTTGTGTCACACTCACATCACTATACAGATTGTCTGTCTCATTATAAAAGGCTTTCTAAAAAAGTCTGGGTCAACACTACAATTTAATTATTTCTAGTGTTGGCCTGTATAATCCCATTGCAGGGTTTAGCCTACTCTATCCCTCTTTCAGCTTTCCTATCAGAGCCTGCCATAAAAAGTAACATTAGTTACAGTACGCACTATGGATCTAGTCATTCATGAAGTTAGCCATTTCGCTGCGAAGTAGAAAATTTTGTATGTAAAAGCTATACTGCACATCGAAATGGCTAAATTCTTGAATGCTTAGATACATCGTGCATACTGTACGTACCTAAGCTAACTGCCCAGTTTTCTTGCCAATGTTCTGTATGGTCCAGTTTGCCTTTTGGTATTAGTTGTTCTAGATGTAGGAGCATAGAAAACGTACTCACCTCAACAATGCTGTAAATAACAACGCTGCCGATATGCTGACGTAGCATCTGCTTGATCTTCATATGAAGAGTCTCAAGCAGCCCTTCATCCAGCCCTCGCGGATTCCTCAGCATCACGATAGGGCTGTGGTCAGGGTACCGGTCCGGCAGCGTCACCTCCAACGTCACACAAACGTATTGCTGGTCAACATCACACCCTGTCGACGGCCGGATCACCGTCTCAATTATTTCAGGCCTATCATCCCCTTTCTTGATGATAACATCGTCCATCAAAATAGATTTTAAGGTCTCCACCTCCTCCCGCACCCTGTGAAACACGGGCACTGTGAAAATCGACTTCTAAACTCGAAATATTTACATTTTATCACATAAAACACACCTTTCGTCCAAGGTGGCGCGACATGACTCCTCTAAGACAGGTGCATATCTCTCCTCCAAAGTAGCCGACATGGTGACTGGGAACGTTGAGGCTGAGGTCAAATCTGGCCGGGATCACCGCTATATAACTAAATTGTGCATAAAGTTCAGACAGGCGCAGTGCAGTCGAAGTTCGAACCTAGATTATGCAGTTCGACTCCACACTCTACTCACTCAACTCAACTCAGCTGTGCTGTCGAATTTTGACATTAAACTGACTGACATGCGTGCGTGAAGTGATGTGCTGCCAACTTCAATAAATCCGTCCGAGGTCGCTAGATTTAATCCAAAAAGTAGCCAGCAGCGTAGCTAAAAAGGTCGCTAATGCAGATTCACAAATGATTTGCGTCGAGATGCTCGTATTAGAAATCACAAAGTTGACAATTCCGTACCGGCAATATAATCTTATTGTTTGACAGTTTTGTGGAGAATCGTAAAATAAAATGGCCACCTATGAATTGGAATTGCACTAAGTGTCAATCAAATATTATTTAATGTTTATTATTGTTATGAAAACATATTAAGGTATCGTTCTAATTTAATTGATTTTATTTGATGTTAAAGTTCGATTATTAATTTTATTAGCTCTTTAATTTTCTTTTATTATAGATCTCAATAACCGTTCCTATTCATAATAAATAGTATTATTATGTTATTGTGATGATGATAACTTCATTATTTTAAGTTTAGGATTAAGATTTTACTGATCTCAATTAGATGGTCGCATTGGTAATTGGTAATCTGTAATGATAATCTATAATAAATAAATAATTGACTAATTAGCTAACACTTGAGCAAAATTCGGTATATCTAGCGACAAAGTCACTAAGTTAAGTTGGCAGCACTGAGTGAAATTAGAGCAATGACAGTTTCATCAATCATTCGTTCATTTGTAAAATGAACAGACTATAAAACTAGTCAGTTGTATAAACGTCGAACAGAGTACAGAGTCGATGATTATATTGATTATGGACGAGTAGGTACCCATCAAGGAATTTCTATACCTTGGTACCCATCAACCAAGAATCGACTAAACCATGATCGATGCTTTATAATTTTTGTGAAGATGTCTCAAATCAAAGGTCCAAAGCAAGGAATTTCTATACTACGTACCTGGAATGCTGACTGAGACAGAAAACAAGGTCCGCTTGAGAGATAAAACTTGGGCGGCGTGTCTCTTTCTAAAGGGTGACCATAAACTAAACATTCCTAGTCCCTAAGGGGCCTTTTCCATCATTTTCTGACTACGTGATGTTTCAGGGCGTGATTTTTGAATTAAAATACTGATACAATTTTGATCCTTCATTTTGATTCTTGAATCTTGAATCTTGATTCTAGAATCTGAAAACTGAAATTTTGAATCTTGAATCTTTGAAGTGACAGCTGTCAAACTTCAAACGGCCATATCTTGGAAACTACTCGTCCTAGACTCCCCGTTCCCAGTTCAAATGAAAGCTATGACCAAGATCTTCATTTGAAGTGACAGCTGTCAAACTTTAAATGGCCATATCTCGGGAACTACTCGTCCTAGACTCCCCGTTCTCAGTTCAAATGAAAGTTATGACCAAGATCTTCATTTGAAGTGACAGCTGTCAAACTTCAAACGGCCATATCTTGGAAACTACTCGTCCTAGACTCCCCGTTCAAAGTTCAAATGAAAGCTATGACCAAGATCTTCATTTGAAGTGACATCTGTCAAACTTCAAATGGCCATATCTCGGGAACTACTCGTCCTAGACTCCCCGTTTTCAGTTCAAATGAAAGCTATGACCAAGATCTTCATTTGAAGTGACAGCTGTCAAACTTCAAACGGCCATATCTCGGGAACTACTCATCCTAGACTCCCCGTTCTCAGTTCAAATGAAAGCTATTGAAGAGATCTTCATTTAAAGTGACAGATGTCAAACTTCAATCAGCCATATCTCGAAATCTACTCATCCTAGACTCTTCTTTTTTAGCTCAAATGAAAGCTATGACCAAGATCTACATTTTCAATAACAGCTGTCAAAATGACATCTGTCATCTGAAATGAAGGTCTTGGTCATAGCTTTCATTTGAACTGAGAACGGGGAGTCTAGGACAAGTAGTTCCCGAGATATGGCCATTTGAAGTTTGACAGCTGTCACTTCAAATGAAGATCTTGGTCATAGCTTTCATTTGAACTGAGAACGGGGAGTCTAGGACGAGTAGTTCCCGAGATATGGCCATTTGAAGTTTGACAGCTGTCACTTCAAATGAAGATCTTGGTCATAGCTTTCATTTGAACTTTGAACGGGGAGTCTAGGACGAGTAGTTTCTAAGATATGGCCGTTTGAAGTTTGACAGCTGTCACTTCAAATGAAGATCTTTGTCATAGCTTTCATTTGAACTTTGAACGGGGAGTCTAGGACGAGTAGTTTCCAAGATATGGCCGTTTGAAGTTTGACAGCTGTCACTTCAAATGAAGATCTTGGTCATAGCTTTCATTTGAACTGGGAACGGGGAGTCTAGGACGAGTAGTTTCCGAGATATGGCCATTTGAAGTTTGACAGCTGTCACTTCAAATGAAGATCTTGGTCATAGCTTTCATTTGAACTTTGAACGGGGAGTCTAGGACGAGTAGTTTCCAAGATATGGCCGTTTGAAGTTTGACAGCTGTCACTTCAAATGAAGATCTTGATCATAGCTTTCATTTGAACTGGAGACGGGGAGTCTAGGACGAGTAGTTCCCGAGATATGGCCATTTGAAGTTTGACAGCTGTCACTTCAAATGAAGATCTTGGTCATAGCTTTCATTTGAACTTTGAACGGGGAGTCTAGGACGAGTAGTTTCCAAGATATGGCCGTTTGAAGTTTGACAGCTGTCACTTCAAATGAAGATCTTGGTCATAGCTTTCATTTGAACTGGGAACGGGGAGTCTAGGACGAGTAGTTCCCGAGATATGGCCATTTGAAGTTTGACAGCTGTCACTTCAAATGAAGATCTTGGTCATAGCTTTCATTTGAACTGGGAACGGGGAGTCTAGGACGAGTAGTTCTCGAGATATGGTCATTTGAAGTTCGACAGCTGTCACTTCAAAGATTCAAGATTCAAGATTTCAGATTCAAGGTTCAAAATTCAAGAATCAAGGATCGAAATCCAGGATCGAAATCCAAGATCGAAACCAAGGATCGAAATCAAGGATCGAAATCAAAATCAAGGATCAAAATCAAGGATCTAATTCAAGGATCTCTAATTCAAGGATCGAAACCATGGATCGAAATCAAGCGCTGATTTTGTCGAGCGCGATAAGGTAAAAATATCCTGAAATTTAAATGACATGGTCACACTACTAATCCTACAACGAGTGTGAAAGAGACAAAGCACCCAAGAAAGCCTTCCCAACAAGACCAACAATCCATAAAACCAAGATTAAATGATAATAGATCGTTGTCCAGTCGTGATAAGGTTCAAAATCCTTTGTACATTAAATGTCAGTTAGAACTCCAGTTACGTAGTTTAGAATCTTCTTGGTCCAAAGTTAAGTTGGCTTTTCGGCGGGAATTTTGAAAAGTCATGTTTTCGTTTTTGTTTTATTTTCCAAAACTTGTGTTTGTGTAAATAAGCAAAATGTGTAAATGTTAATGTTAGCCACAAATTGTCGTAAAATATAGCCCGTTTAGACGCCCCTTAATGGTAAGCGTCCACAGGCCCGCATCGCACGCAGCGGACGGATCGCATCAAACGGATTATCTGTGAAATGCGATGCGTACGATGCGGACATGTAGACGCACTTATATGAGTTTCTATACAAATAATACTACGATCCGTTGCGTGCGATGCGTCCGAAGCGTACGATACCGACATGTGGACGCTTACCATTAATGTACATGTTGGGTGGATTATTAAGAGCCCTTATACCAAATTTTCTGATTTACGTGATGTTTCGGGGCAGGATTTTTCAATGAAAACACTGTATTTTTAAAAATGTTATGGCACAGCATGAAATATCATTTCAATTTTGTACTATTAAATGAGCTACTTTTGTATTTTTATTATTTCTTTTTGATTAAACGACCTCAAACCGGCGACTGTTTTGTGAATTTTTGCTGTAAGAGGTTTAGAAATCACCATATTTACGAATCATTTTGACGTCCAAATGGTATAAAAAAATTACGATGTATTGCTGTGATAGTCAACTAAACTATTAAATGGATCACTTTTTAATACCTTTATTTAGTTTTTTAGTAAAAAAATCTTTAACTTTGTCCAAATTTCGAGAAAACGGCCAAAGAATTGCTTTTGATTTTGGCTACTTAGAACTGACTTAGAACTCTCGTTCGTAAAATTAACAAAACAGAAATAAACTTCAGTTCAAAATCAATCCTTTTCTGAAAAAAAAAATGCAAAAAGATTACAAAATTGGCAATGAAAAATCTTTTAAAACAACCTAAAACGCGCCGTATCTACTACCCTATCTACTCGACGGAAGCAGTCCGCGCCGAGCGCTTCTAGAGGGTGGACGTATCGCTTTGCATCCCGGAGTCGACTCGTAAAGCACGTCGCCGGCTACGAAGAATATAGCGCAATAGAAGCGTTTGATACATTGGTTGCGAAGTTATTAATTACCTATTTTAAATATTTTCCGAGGGGCTAAAAAGGCCGTTAAGGCAGAATAATGATCTGAATTGTAGTGTAACTAATAATTTAATAATAGGGTGACAGCGACCTGATCTGCTGATGGAGTCAGGACCTGTTCCATGGAATTTTATAATGATATGGGTATCAAATGAAAGGGCTTGATGAGCGAAACACAATGCTGATCTGATGATGGAGTCAGGACCTGTTCCCTGGAACTTTTTAATGATATGGGTATCAAATGAAAGGGCTTGATGACCGAAACACAATGCTGATCTGATGATGGAGTCAGGACCTGTTCCATGGAACTTTTTAATGATATGGGTATCAAATGAAAGGGCTTGATGAGCGCAACACAATGCTGATCTGATGATGGAGTCAGGACCTGTTCCATCGAACTTTATAATGATATGGGTATCAAATGAAAGGGCTTGATGAGCGCAACACAATGCTGATCTGATGATGGAGTCAGGACCTGTTCCATGGAACTTTTTAATGATATATGGGTATCAAATGAAAGGGTTTGATGAGCGAAACACAATGCTGATCTGATGATGGAGTCAGGACCTGCTCCATGGAACTTTTTAATAATATGGGTATCAAATGCAAGGGCTTGATGAGCGCAACACAATGCTGATCTGATGATGGAGTCAGGACCTGTTCCATGGAACTTTTTAATGATATGGGTATCAAATTAAAGGGCTTGATGAGCGCAACACAATGCTGATCTGATGATGGAGTCAGGACCTGTTCCATGGAACTTTTTAATGATATGGGTATCAAATGAAAGGGTTTGATGAGCGAAACACAATGTAGATCTGATGATGGAGTCAGGACCTGGTTCATGGAACTTTTTAATCATATGGGTATCAAATGAAAGGGCTTGATGAGCAAAACATAATGCTGATCTGATGATGGAGTTATGACCAGTTCCATGGAACTATTAATGATAATATGGGTATAAAATGAAAGGGCTTGATGAACAAAACACAATGCTGATCTGATGATGGAGTCAGGACCTGTTCCATGGAACTTTTTAATGATATGGGTATCAAATGAAAGGGCTTGATGAGCGCAACACAATGCTGATCTGATGATGGAGTCAGGACCTGTTCCATCGAACTTTATAATGATATGGGTATCAAATGAAAGGGCTTGATGAGCGCAACACAATGCTGATCTGATGATGGAGTCAGGACCTGTTCCATGGAACTTTTTAATGATATGGGTATCAAATGAAAGGGTTTGATGAGCGAAACACAATGTTGATCTGATGATGGAGTCAGGACCTGGTTCATGGAACTTTTTAATCATATGGGTATCAAATGAAAGGGCTTGATGAGCAAAACATAATGCTGACCTGATGACGGAGTTATGACCTGTTCCATGGAACTATTAATGATAATAATGGGTATAAAATGAAAGGGCTTGATGAGCAAAACATAATGCTGATCTGATGATGGAGTTATGACCTGTTCCATGGAACTATTAATGATAATATGGGTATAAAATGAAAGGGCTTGATGAACAAAACACAATGCTGATCTGATGATGGAGTCAGGACCTGTTCCATGGAACTTTTTAATGATATGGGTATCAAATGAAAGGGCTTGATGAGCGCAACACAATGCTGATCTGATGATGGAGTCAGGACCTGTTCCATCGAACTTTATAATGATATGGGTATCAAATGAAAGGGCTTGATGAGCGCAACACAATGCTGATCTGATGATGGAGTCAGGACCTGTTCCATGGAACTTTTTAATGATATATGGGTATCAAATGAAAGGGTTTGATGAGCGAAACACAATGCTGATCTGATGATGGAGTCAGGACCTGTTCCATGGAACTTTTTAATGATATGGGTATCAAATTAAAGGGCTTGATGAGCGCAACACAATGCTGATCTGATGATGGAGTCAGGACCTGTTCCATGGAACTTTTTAATGATATGGGTATCAAATGAAAGGGTTTGATGAGCGAAACACAATGTTGATCTGATGATGGAGTCAGGACCTGGTTCATGGAACTTTTTAATCATATGGGTATCAAATGAAAGGGCTTGATGAGCAAAACATAATGCTGATCTGATGACGGAGTTATGACCTGTTCCATGGAACTATTAATGATAATAATGGGTATAAAATGAAAGGGCTTGATGAGCAAAACATAATGCTGATCTGATGATGGAGTTATGACCTGTTCCATGGAACTATTAATGATAATATGGGTATAAAATGAAAGGGCTTGATGAACAAAACACAATGCTGATCTGATGATGGAGTCAGGACCTGTTCCCTGGAACTTTATAATGATATGGGTATCAAATGAAAGGGCTTGATGAGCGAAACACAAAGCTGGGTCAGGGTTTACTTTGACTTTGATTCTTGATTTTAACTTTCACTTTGATTCTTGATTCTTGATTTTCAATTTTAGTTTCTCTATTCTCGGATCTCGGATTCTTGATTTTCGATTTTCGAGTCTCAATTCTTGATTATCGTATCTTGGATATCGGGTTCTTGATTTTGATTCTTGATTTTCAATTTTCGATTATCGATTTTCAGATGTTGTATCTCGGATTCGTAATTCTTGATTTTGATTTTCAATTTTTTAATTTTTAATTTTTGATTTTGATTCTTGATTCTTGTTTCTCATTTCTCATTTCTCGATTCTCGGATCTCGGATTTTTATTTTGATTTTTATTTCCTGATTTTGATTTTAAAATTAAAATCAAGATTAAAAATGAAAAATCAAACATCAAAAATCGAAATCAAAAGTAAATCCTAACCCAGCTTTGTGTTTCGCGCATAAAACCCTTTCATTTGATACCCATATCATTATAAAGTTCGATGGAACAGGTCCTGACTCCATCATCAGATCATCATTGTGTTTCGCTCATCAAGCCCTTTCATTTGATACCCATATCATTAAAAAGTTCCATGAACCAGGTCCTGACTCCATCATCAGATCAGCATTGTGTTTCGCTCATCAAACCCTTTCATTTGATACCCATATATCATTAAAAAGTTCCATGGAACAGGTCCTGACTCCATCATCAGATCAGCATTGTGTTGCACTCATCAAGCCCTTTCATTTGATACCCATATCATTAAAAAGTTCTATGGAGCAGGTCCTGACTCCATCGTCAGATCAGCATTGTGTTGCGCTCATCAAGTCCTTTAATTTGATACCCATTCATTAAAAAGTTCCATGAAACAGGTCCTGACTCCATCATCAGATCAGCATTGTGTTGCGCTCATCAAGCCCTTTCATTTGATACCCATATTATTAAAAAGTTCCATGGAGCAGGTCCTGACTCCATCATCAGATCAGCATTGTGTTTCGCTCATCAAACCCTTTCATTTGATACCCATATTATTAAAAAGTTCCATGGAACAGATCCTGACTCCATCATCAGATCAGCATTGTGTTGCGCTCATCAAGCCCTTTCATTTGATACCCATATCATTAAAAAGTTCTATGGAGCAGGTCCTGACTCCATCATCAGATCAGCATTGTGTTTCGCTCATCAAACGCTTTCATTTGATACCCATATATCATTAAAAAGTTCCATGGAACAGGTCCTGACTCCATCATCAGATCAGCATTGTGTTGCGCTCATCAAGTCCTTTAATTTGATACCCATTCATTAAAAAGTTCCATGGAACAGGTCCTGACTCCATCATCAGATCAGCATTGTGTTGCGCTCATCAAGCCCTTTCATTTGATACCCATATTATTAAAATGTTCCATGGAGCAGGTCCTGACTCCATCATCAGATCAGCATTGTGTTTCGCTCATCAAACCCTTTCATTTGATACCCATATTATTAAAAAGTTCCATGGAACAGGTCCTGACTCCATCATCAGATCAGCATTGTGTTGCGCTCATCAAGCCCTTTCATTTGATACCCATATTATTAAAAAGTTCCATGGAGCAGGTCCTGACTCCATCATCAGATCAGCATTGTGTTGCGCTCATCAAGTCCTTTAATTTGATACCCATTCATTAAAAAGTTCCATGGAACAGGTCCTGACTCCATCATCAGATCAGCATTGTGTTGCGCTCATCAAGCCCTTTCATTTGATACACATATTATTAAAAAGTTCCATGGAACAGGTCCTGACTCCGTCATCAGATCAGCATTGTGTTTCGCTCATCAAACCCTTTCATTTGATACCCATATCATTAAAAAGTTCCATGGAACAGGTCCTGACTCCATCATCAGATCAGCATTGTGTTGCGCTCATCAAACCCTTTCATTTGATACCCATATCATTAAAAAGTTCCATGGAGCAGGTCCTGGCTCCATCATCAGATCAGCATTGTGTTGCGCTCATCAAGCCCTGTCATTTGATACCCATATCATTAAAAAGTTCCATGGAACAGGTACTGACTCCATCATCAGATGAGCTAGCTGTCACCATATTATTTCATTGTAGTCGAAACTTGACCGACATGCTGAGATCCAAGTTTCAACTCAATCGGACTATTTACTGAGGAGTTCTGTTGAAAAGCTCCTGACTCCATCAGATCAGCACAATATGGTTTATGGGACAAAGAAACAAACATTTATTTTTTGTAATTATTTGTATTCAAGGTGTAACTAACCCGACTTTTTTTTGTGTTATACCTATACCTACCTAAGTACCTACCCAAAAATTATTTTTACTATCGCAAATAAATCAATCACATGAAAATTACCAAAACCGTTTAGTCTAAGAAACGGAGCGCTGTTCATCGGGTGTTAGAATTTAGCAACTTTTGTCCCTCCGAGCGCGGATTTTGTCGAGCGCGAAATTGTATAATGGCTCTTAACTGCTGTGGAGTGTTCGTGAAGTATGTGTGGGCAAATGAAACAAAAATGCATTGCATTTCGAGTTTTTCTTTACTGCGGCGCAAGGCGGGGTGGGATGTAATAGTGGTAATAGTACCTAGGTATAGTCGTATTGCTCATTATACTGTTACGGTTCTTTAGCTAAAGGGTGTGAATATGAGGCCCTCTCAATGAAATCCTACTGATACAATCATCGTTAATCATTTAATTACTTATTACAAATATTACAATTGCAATTTAGATTTTTAGACAACAAAACTGTTTTCGCTCGTAAAATAATTCTGTCATTTCAAATGTCAAATCATACATATGCCATAATGACAGTGACGCTGTCATTCTGGCAAGTGTAAGATAGTTCTATTCTACCAATTGCATTCAGAATACAGACTAAAACAAGCGCACAATAGAAATAATCTAAACAACACGTTACATTCGGCCATCCTACTATGAACGAGTCTCTTCGTTCAGTTTTAGTATCATAAAGATGGTGCCTGGCCAGCAATACTACTTCACAACAACTTCGTCTGACGACTCGACCACGAATGAAGACCACAGTCGAGCAACCGCGGTAAAAGGTGCACCGCCGTCGATCAGCCAGCAATGTCGCATCGTGCCATGTTCGCTACGAATGCCTCGCCACGATGTCAAGGATCGAGATCGCTCCATACAGTCACCACCTTAACAGAATAGGTATATTGAATCAACAGAATACTCTCTGTACAGAAGTCCAGCAGTCGTTACAAGTCAAGGGTACTGCGTAAATTAATTAGTATTTCAAAAACAATCGGTTATATATCATAATAATATTGGGCAGTGTTTAAATCAATAGGAACTTCCAATCAATAATAATTATTCCGTTTACAGTTATGCATCGCTATGGTAAAACAAAAATAACAGATCTTTATAAAATTCACCCAGTTATCAAAATCTTATATCAGTCAGACACAATTTTTCTAATGAAATCACAGACGTTAATGTTTGAGAAATACATACCAAAAATATTCAAAACATTTAGAAGTCAATTTTTTTTACTTAAAAATCGGTCGTGTCATCTCTTAGTCCTATAATCAGTTGGCACATAAATAGGGTTAATAATTTAAAATAATCTCAGCTGGGTGGCTAGTTCGTTTATCGGTCAAACCCATACTTACAACATCCTTTTGTTCTGTAAATAATGTTATTCTTAAATCAGGCATGGATTAAGTCAGATGGCAATAATTGAGCACAATAATTATTTCAGCTGGGTGGTTAGTTTTTTTAATGGTCAAATCCATACTTACGAGATCCTTTTGTTCTGAAACAATTCAAAAGGGCGGCAAGTTCATATGCCAGTGATGCCCTAGTTAATGTCACATAATCATGAAATAAACAATAGTGGGCGGCAAGTTCTTATGCCGGTGATGCCCCAGTTAATATCACATAATCATTAATTAAACAATAATGGGCGGCAAGTTCTTATGCCGGTTATGCCCTCGCTAATAAGTATATGTACTTGTAATAAATAAGATAAATAAATATACATACATAATTATTAATGAGTGGCAAGTTCCTATGCCAGTCATCACTTATTTGTGCAAATAGTCAATAATGGGCGGCAAGTTCATATGCCAGTAATGCCCTCGCTAATATGTATATGTACTTATAATAATTAAATAAATAAATAAACGTACATAATTTTTAATCAGTGGCAAGTTCATATGCCAGTTATCACTTATTCATGAAAATAATTAATATTGGGCGGCAAGTTCGTATGCCAGTAATGCCCTCGCTAACATGTGTGTGTACTTATAATAAATAAATAAAAATAAATAAATATACATACATGCAAGTTCATATGCCAGTCATCACTTATTCAGGAAAACAATCGCAATATTAAATAAAGACAAGTTCCAATGTCAGTAAGCAAGTAAGTTCGTATAAGCAAGCGGCCAATCCTGGTGACGGAGTCTGTTGGCCGCAAGGCCTCCGTCATGGTTCGACTCAACAAAAGCCGGGTTCGACAATTCAACGCGCCCCGAACGATCAATGAATATGCTCTAACTCCGTTAATATTAAATCGTTATGAAATATTAAATCATTGATGTCAAAGTGAGGCCTACATGATCTTAGGTATTGAATAATCTTTGAATTTTGACTCTTGACTTTCAATCAAGAACGCCTAAGCAAGCTTCGCCACGAGCGCTTCACATGTCAATGATGCCCTCGCTTGACTGGCAAGTTGCTGTGCCAGTCAAGCCCTCACAAAGCGAGACACTGGTTCGGCCATCTCTGCATTAGCTGTAGCTCCTGCTACGCCGCGCGTCTTTTCAGTTGTCGCTGCTGTGACCATTTCAAACACACACTCGATTGCGCGGATCACTCACTCGTGTTCTAGAATTAAAACAGTTTTATTTCGCTTCTATTCAAATCCCAAATTTTTTTTTTTTTAATCTAAAAGTCATGGTTGCATGGTTCATGTAGGTATTAAGTAGGCTATTGGATCTGGGTCAGCAATATAAAATAGTTCAACACTTTTAGTTGTCTAATCTAAGTTATCTAAGTCATCAGGTATGCGTGCATAAAACCTTGTATCATTTCGAAATTCTCTCTAAAATCCAACGGCATTTCAACTCTCTTTTTGTAGCTTGATTTGACAGCGACTAGCGGAGTTTATTTTCTCAAATCTTCTCCCATTACTTCTACTCGTCGTTTTGGTAGGTACCGAACATTTAATTCACTAATGCAAGTTTAACTTAGATGTATCGACGTGTCAGTTGCCTTGCTCATTAATTCTCTAGTTAAAAGGTTCTTAATCCTGCTTGACTAGACATATTAGAACCTAGATATTTTGTTTAACTGGCTGCCATTCAACAATTTTTTTTATCAGTATTCATCCTATCCTCATCAATCAATTATCAACACTACTGCCCTAACCCACATAGGTCGGCAAACCATGTTTCTTTTCTCTGCTCCTCTCTATAACACTTTTTTTTCCACTACTCACTCATTTCACATTACATATCCGCATTTCCGTACCTAGTCCATCTATAATTTTTCTAGCATACTCCACGTGTTTATCTAGCTCTATATTCATGTTCAACGCTGATCGTGTAATTTCAACATAATTGTTAATTATTATTCGAAAATAATCATTTGGAAATCTAAAATCGTTTTATCTAAGTAATGTTTTATTCAAAAAGTATACACTGCTCTATTCAACTAGTTCAGTCCATAGCACTTTGCTTTTTAATCGCTTACGTTTAGGTAAGTACTTGAACTTTTAATTTCAAGATTGAAGCTCAATAATATAA